>OX621206.1:0-9489993 GCA_951640565.1 Petrophora chlorosata
TGAGCTGCGCCAGTAAAGACGAACTGAAGAAGGTGACGGACAAAATCACGGCAAAAAACAAAAACCTCACCGTGGAGGAAGCCAAAAATAAGGATCCGTTGATCATAGTAAAGAACCTCCTCACCTTCAACAAGGACGAGGAGATAGTGGCGTCCCTCAGATCCCAGAACTCGGGCCTGTTGGGAGATCTATCGGATGAAGAGTTCAGGGCGGTAGTGAAGTACAGACGGAAAGCTAGAAACCCGCACGAGAATCATGTCGTGCTTCAGGTGTCGCCCAAAGTGTGGCAAAAACTAACAGTGGCAAAGCGCGTGCACATCGACCTGCAATATGCGGTGGTCCTAGACCAATCCCCACTCGTACAGTGCACGAGATGCCTGGGATATGGACACGGTCGCAGGCTATGCAAGGAACCAGCGGACTTGTGTAGCTATTGCGCCGGCCCGCATCTCCGTGCTAACTGTCCAGCATATCTGACGGGTGAGACCCCGACCTGCCGCAATTGCAGGTCAGCTAAGTGCAGCGAGACTGGCCACAACGCCTTCGACGGGGAGTGTCCCGTGCGCAAACGCTGGGATGCCATAGCTCGATCGAGTGTAGCATACTGCTAATGACACGGGCACCCCAATTACCACGGAGGATGCGACATCTGAGCACACATGTGTGAAAAAATACAAAGTGGTGCAGGTCAACCTTCAACGGAAGAGACTTGCAACCCAGGAACTCTTCTTGGAAGCCCAAAAGAGAGGTGTCAGTTTTGCTCTAATCCAGGAGCCCTACATCGGGTCGAAGGGAGAGCTCAAGCGGTATAGTGGTGCGCGAACTGTACAGAGAGAGGCGAATAGGACTAAACCGGTCAAGGCTGCTATTGTTGTATTTGACGAGGAAATAGAAATCCTAAGTAACCAAACTAGGATATCGGAAAATATAGCAATAGCGGTCTTGAAAACAAATAAGTGGACAATCACAGTCGTCTCTGTGTACTTTGAGGGCAGCCAACCGCTTGAGCCATACCTGGATGGACTTGGGGCTCTACTGGATGGGACGCAGACTGACAAAATACTAATTGGGGGTGACATAAATGCGTGGAGCACGTGGTGGGGTAGTGCAGTGGAGAATGATAGAGGAGAACTTTATAGAGGCTTCCTAGACGAGATGGATATGTGCATCCTGAATCAGGGGACTGACCCCACGTTCGACACAATTCGGGGAGAACAACTCTTCATGAGTTGTGTCGACGTGACGGTCTGCTCACCAAACATGTTAAGACATGTCGCGGACTGGAGAGTGGACAAGTCGGTCACCTGTTCGGATCACAATGCCATCACATTCTCCCTAAGTCTAGAGAAGCCTCAGGAAGAGAGGAAGCGAAACTCCACTCGTGTTTACAACACCCGTAAAGCCGACTGGGGTCGGTTCACCGAGGAATTCAAGAGCGAACTGGACGGAAATGGTATTACTGTGGGAAACATCTCTGGAATACAAACCTCAGAACATCTCGAAGAAAGCATTGGAACCTACATAAAGTGCATTCACAGAGCCTGCAGTAATACCATACCATTACTAAAATCCAGGAGCAAAAAAGAGTTCTTGCCTTGGTGGACCGACGAACTGGAACGCCTGAAGGGTGTTGTGAACACGAAAAGGCGGAGGATAAGATGTGCCGCACCCCGAAGACGCAAGTATGTGGTAGAAGAGTACCTGGAGGAGAAAAGGAACTACGAGCTCCAAGCCAGCAAAGCCCAGACTGAGAGCTGGAAGCAGTTCTGCACCAGACAGGACAGAGAGAGCATGTGGGACAGCGTATACAGGGTGATCAGAAGCAAGACAGAAAGACGAGAAGACCAACTCTTGGAGGAAAATGGAACCGTTTTAAGTCCGGAGGAGTCAGTTGAGTTGCTAGCCAAAACATTTTACCCAGATGATAATAGCTCCAAGGATAGTAACATCCACGAGGCTATTAGGAGGAAAGCGGGAATGCTATGCAACTCAACACCAAACGACACCGACGACCCACCTTTCACGGCGGCTGAACTAAAACGGACTATAAGCGGTTTCAACCCCAAGAAGGCTCCAGGACCCGACGGATTCACTGCGGATATTTGCTTTAGAGCAATATTCGCAGGGAAAGAAGTCTTCCTGGAGATCCTCAACAAGTGTCTGTCCCTGTCTTGCTTCCCATCACCATGGAAGGAGGCGGCCGTTGTGGTGCTTCGAAAGCCCGGAAAGACCGATTACAGTCAAGCAAAGTCATACCGACCGATTGGGCTTTTGTCGGTCCTGGGGAAAGTCCTAGAAAAAATGGTAGTAAGGAGGATCAGATGGCACTTACTACCAAAGACGAACCCCAGGCAGTACGGCTTTGTGCCGCAGAGAAGTACGGAGGACGCGCTGTATGACTTCACGCAGCAAGTCCAAACCAACCTGCGGCGCAGGGAACTGACTGTAATCGTGTCTTTGGACATCGAAGGAGCTTTCGATAGCGCCTGGTGGCCCGCCATTAAATGCCAGCTGATCAACTTGAACTGCCCCCTCAATCTGCGACGCTTGGTAAACAGCTACCTCGAAGGCAGGAGGGTGGTGGTTAATTATGCTGGCAAGGCATATGGCAAAACTACCAACAAGGGCTGTATCCAAGGATCGATAGCGGGACCCACTTTTTGGAACTTGCTGCTGGATCCGCTCCTCGACGACCTGGTTGAAAGAGGCGTATACACGCAGGCGTTCGCAGACGATGTGGTTTTGATGTTCTCCGGGCACTCGGCCCTTAAAATACAAGAAAAAGTCAATCAGACCCTCGCTTATGTGCATGAGTGGGGAGTTAAAAACAAGCTTAGATTCGCGGCCCATAAAACCCAAGCTATGGTGGTGACCAGAAAGCTTGTCTTTGACACTCCGATCATGCATATGGGCGGAGTTGACATTCCCGTCGTCGACGAAATAAAGCTGCTCGGCCTTACGATAGACAAAAAACTCACCTTCAACACACACGTGTCAAATGTCTGTCGTAAGGCCGCCAACATCTATAAGCAGCTCGCAAGGACGGCGAGAATAGAATGGGGGCTGAACCCGGAGATCATCAAAGCCATATACATATCTGTGATAGAGCCAATAATCATGTACGCGTCGAGTGCATGGGCACCAGCAGCAAAGAAAATCATGGTGCAGAAGCAATTGAACGTGATCCAGCGTGGTTTCGCGCTGAAGATCTGTAAAGCCTATAGGACGGTGTCTCTCAACGCAGCACTCGTACTAGCTGGGCTGCTGCCTTTGGACCTCCGGATTCAGGAGGCGGCCCAGCTGTACGAAGCGAAGAGAGGCATACCGACGACGAGCGACTATGGCAAACGACAGATCGAGACGCGCATCAGCTACCTCGAGGCCCAACATCCGGCCAAAGAAGAAGACGTCGACTTCGACTGCCTTAACGATATGCTGCCCGAAACCATAGAAGACCATAAACTCCCGGAAACCCAAATTTACACAGATGGCAGTAAACTGGAGGGGAAGGTAGGGGCAGCATATACGTTCTGGAAAAATGGCGTCGAAACAAAGACAAAGAAGATGAAGCTGGAGTCGTTCTGCACGGTATTCCAAGCCGAGCTCTATGCACTCTACCAGGCAACAGAGCTACTGCTGAGAGAGAAGCAAGGTGAGGTGGCTGTGCTGAGCGACTCCAGATCAGCTCTGGAAATAGTGCAAAACCCAGACACCTTTCACCCCTTGGCCTTCGCAATAAGACGCAATATTGCTAGTCTCAAGGAAAAGGGGTGCGACATAAGGTTGTTCTGGGTTAAAGCACACGTCGGCGTACCCGGAAATGAAAGGGCGGATGAATTGGCCAAATCAGCGGCGCTCAACATAAAAACCTCCGCGCATTACGACAGATGTCCTATATCGTACGCCAAAAGCGAGATAAGGAGGGAAACCGTCGAGACATGGAGCCGTAGGTACTCAGAAGGCACGACAGCTGAGACCACAAAATTATTTCTACCTGACGTCCCACAGGCGATCAAAATAATTAAAAAATTTGTCCTCACCCCACTTTTGACGCAGGCGATGACTGGGCATGGGGGGTTCTCTGCGTACTTGAATCGCTTCAAGTGCAAAGACAACCCCTCATGCATCTGCGACGATAATCAAAATGAATCCATACAACATCTCCTACTGGAGTGCCCCAAGTATGACGCGGACAGGTACGACCTGGAATCAGTTACCAACATGAAGTTGACCGCAGCCTCACTCTGCGAGATGATGGCCGGGAAAAAATCCAGGCCGTACCTGTTGGCATTCTGCACAAAAGTAGCAGAAGATGCAGTGCATAGAAATAAGACAAGGTGACACTGAGTGTCAACTTGTCTTACTCAAATAGACAAAAAACCAATTAAAATATGCACACCCTAGTTCTTAAGAACTATGCGAATGTGCATATGTATTTAAAATAAGGAGTATAAAAATCACACAAAACAATAAAAATCAGTCACTCGCTATAGAAATCTAACAAAATTTTACATTGTAAAATTATATATTATTTCTGAGTAAAATATGTATACGAAAAATCTATGTTAACTTACTTATAAACCGTTGAAAATTAAATCGTCAAAATTTACAAATAATTACAAAAATACATTCGTATAAAACTTTATAAATAAAAAACTTTGACAAATTGCATTCGCAAGACAATTCAATTTCTTTGTATATTCATAAAATACCCAAACAAAATCTCCGACAACATCGGAGGAATACAAAGAAAAAGGGAGGTGGTTTTAGTCGGTAGGTCGCCGGCGAAAGCCGGCGGAGTCCGACATAACCAAAGGGTAAAACCGGAGGTATCCATGAGGATTTCCACCTCCCTTCACAAAAAAAAAAAAAAAAAAAAAAAAAAAAAAAAAAAAAAAAAAAAAACCTAACCTAACCTAACCTAACCTAACCTAACCTAACCTAACCTAACCTAACCTAACCTAACCTAACCTAACCTAACCTAACCTAACCTAACCACGCACTGCAGAGGACGCACTGCAGAGGGGCTTCACCCAGAAGATCTGCAAAGCGTACCGCACGGTGTCTCTAACATCGGCATTAGTCCTGTCGGGCCAACTACCCCTTGATCTCAGGGTTATTGAAGCCGCTACCCTTTTTAAGATCAAAAAAGGGTACTCCGAGGATTTCTTACCACCAGGTAGGGAGGTGGAGAGCAAGGTGGGCCTTAGCGACATTCCCCACCCATCTCTACTCATAACAACCGAGTATGAGTGCTTGGATAGTATGGATCCCGAAACCCTAGAGTCACACCACGTAGTCGGGCCCCAAATATTCACCGACGGCAGCAAGATTGAAGGGAAGGTCGGTGCTGCCCTAACGTGGTGGGACGCAGGCAGGGAGACCAAGTACTCCACCTTTCGTCTAGCCCCATACAATACCGTGTTCCAATCGGAACTGTACGCCCTCTTTAGAGCCGTAAAGATGGCGAGAGACTCGAGGAGGGACTCCGTCAACATTTTGAGCGATTCAAGATCTTCGCTCGACTTGTTGAGGAGTCCCAATGTCACACACCCTCTGGCTCTCGCGCTCAAGAGCTGCGTGCGGGAGATCCGTGAGCACGGTAAGTCCGTGAGACTCTTCTGGCTGAGGGCTCACATCGGAACCCCAGGTAACGAAAGAGCGGACGAGCTTGCGAAAAAAGCGGCGCTCACAAAAAAGACGGCCCCTGACTACGATAAAGTGCCCATATCGTTCGTCAGGAAGCAGATACGTGAGGAGACTGTCCGAAAGTGGCAGGCGCGCTACGAATCCTCCAGTACCGGATCAGTGACAAGGGCTTTTTTCCCCACCGTCTTGCTTGCAAGACGCGTACTGAGAGACATGGCCATAACACCTGTCCATGTCCAGATACTGACCGGTCACGGAGGATTCGCGGCGTACCTACACCGATTTCATGTCAAGGACAGCCCTTCTTGCGTCTGTGATCCAGATTGTGACGAAACGATATGGCATCTGCTCTTCGAATGTCCAAGATTTGGCCTGGAAAGGATGGAACTGGAAACTCAAATCCAGACCACGCTAGACCAGTCCACTCTCCCTACCATTATGGAGAGCCAGGCCACTAGAACACCATTTTTTGTATTACTACTACTACTACTACTACTACTACTACTACTACTACTACTACTACTACTACTACTACTACTACTACTACTACTACTACTACTACTACTACTACTACTACTACTACTACTACTACTACTACTACTACTACTACTACTACTACTACTACTACTACTACTACTACTACTACTACTACTACTACTACTACTACTACTACTACTACTACTACTACTACTACTACTACTACTACTACTACTACTACTACTACTACTACTACTACTACTACTACTACTACTACTACTACTACTACTACTACTACTACTACTACTACTACTACTACTACTACTACTACTACTACTACTACTACTACTACTACTACTACTACTACTACTACTACTACTACTACTACTACTACTACTACTACTACTACTACTACTACTACTACTACTACTACTACTACTACTACTACTACTACTACTACTACTACTACTACTACTACTACTACTACTACTACTACTACTACTACTACTACTACTACTACTACTACTACTACTACTACTACTACTACTACTACTACTACTACTACTACTACTACTACTACTACTACTACTACTACTACTACTACTACTACTACTACTACTACTACTACTACTACTACTACTACTACTACTACTACTACTACTACTACTACTACTACTACTACTACTACTACTACTACTACTACTACTACTACTACTACTACTACTACTACTACTACTACTACTACTACTACTACTACTACTACTACTACTACTACTACTACTACTACTACTACTACTACTACTACTACTACTACTACTACTACTACTACTACTACTACTACTACTACTACTACTACTACTACTACTACTACTACTACTACTACTACTACTACGCGCCTTTCCCTCGGTCAGCAGCATAATTGAATAATATTAATTGTGATTTATATACTGTTTTCTTTTTATAATATTTGCTTCGTATCGTACACATTAGTTGCAGATTTTGTAGTACTTCGTATTTAGTTGCGTTTCATTGTCGTTTTTTTTTTCTCCGTGTTCTGATTTTATTTTAATTATAAAGAAAAACAACCAAAACGTTATTTATGTAATTTGAGTATTGTAACAGACGGGGATTTTCGATGCTTTTTTTTTTTTTTTTTTTTTTGTACCGATTTTGCTTGTTTATTTATTGCGGTTTTGTTCAACATTTACTCAAGGTTAGGCACGTACATATTCCACACCATGGCTTACCCTGTTAAATTTATGTCGCTCCAAAAGTCCGAGTTAGAGTATGAGGTAGCTATTAGGGGGGTGAAACACCCACTTCTACTGTGCAGGATTTACGTAAACAAATCGCGAAGTGCGGTCCTTTGTTTCCTTCTGAAGATATTCTCACTAGCCCCTTAGATGCTACAGAGGACTTAAAAGGAGTTGTTGATGTCCTTGAAAAAGCTAGTTCTTCCCTAGAATCTATACCATTAGATAAAAATACGTTGCTTCGCACTCAAAATTTGTTTAATCATTTATATCATCGACTTAACCGCATTTCTTGCGATGACAAAACAAAGGAGAGATACGATCAATGCACCAGACTTTACAAGCAAACGGTGGTCAATCTCAACTCACTTAAGGACTCTGCCATGGATCCACTTGCGACATCTAGTAATGATTATCCGACTCCTTGTTTAAATACTGCTCCGCCGCTTAACATCACCGTTACTTGCGAAGGCGGCAATGCTAACATTTTTTCAAAATTAAAGTATGACGGTAAGTCATTGTACGAGCATTCATACAACGCGTCGATGAATTGTGCCAGGTGAAAAATATTTCGAACAATAAGCTTTTATCTAATGCCACTGATTTTTACAGGCGATGCGATTCACTGGTTCAGAAGCATTAGAGATTCGGTGTCTAATTGAGATGATCTTGTTGTGGCACTGAGACGTGATTTCGGCCAGGCTGATTATGATTACAGGCTGCTTTCCGAGATCAGGTCTCGTACTCAGGGGGAAACAGAAAACAGAATTATTTTTCTTTCCATAATGTCTGGACTTTTTTCGCGACTTTCAAAGAAATTATCGGAAGGGGATAAATTGGAGATTATACTCCATAACATTCGGTCTTCTTACGCAAATGCTCTATTTTCTGTTTCCGAAATAAAAACGATTGACGAACTCCAAAGGTTGTGTCGTAACTACGAAGACATACAATCGCGTCTTTCAAATTTTAGGGAACCTCCTCGACCAACAGCTGACACCTTAGCACCTGAATTCGCATATTCAGGTAACTCTTCAAACAAGAGTTCAAATTACAATCAACGATTTAATATCAATAGAAACACTGGCACTGCTTCTAATCAGCAGCACAACGGCAATTATACTAAAAATACAGCTACTGTTCCAAATTATGTTTATGCTGTCGTTTCTGCAAATAGTAGACCTCTGTATTGTCCACGCTGTCGCACTGACGATCATAACCTCAGGCAGTGTTCTGCAAGTAAAGATGAGCTGGTTTGTTTCGCCTGTAGTCACAAAGGGTTTAAAACGCCTGATTGCCCTGACTGCAAGAACCGTAATGTCGTTTCAAAAAACTAGTTCCAGAGAATTGTGTGGACAACAAATTTGATAGCAATGATTGGAAAAAATGGCTACAAACAGTTAGTTTATTTTTCAAATCTTACAATGTTCATACAATTCTCGACAAAGACGTAAATCTTGATCACAGACCCTATGTCTCGGTAACGATCAACGATATGACCGTGTCGGGTCTCTTAGATAGTGGTTCTGCTATCACTATTCTGGGGAATGGTGCTCATGCCACCTTAGTAAATAACGGTTTGTCTCTCATGAAGGATGTCTGTATTTCAGTGACAGCAGCTGGTGGCCAAACATATAAAAGTAGTGGGTATATTGACGTACCGATTATGTTTGAAAACCAATCCCATATTTTAAGAGCATTTGTAATTCTCGATATTGGACCAAATCTTATTTTAGGTGTTGACTTTTGGCGCAAATTTCAGCTCTGTCCTAAGTATATTGGCAGTATTGTTATTGGGGACAATAACACTAAGAATTGTTCACTTGATGTTTCTCATCAAACCTTCGTAAAAGGTTATGTGAACTTAGATGATTCCCAAAAGCAGACAGCCGATAGGATTATTAAACAGTTTGAAGATATTTCATATCAGCGCAAGGGTCTTGGTGTGACAGATCTCATCACGCATCATATAGACACTGGAGACGCCAAGCCGATTCGTCAGCGATATTACCGGTTGTCGCCTGAAAAACAACGCATTCTGACAGAACAGGTCGACAAGATGCTTCAGCTTGACGTTATTGAGCCCTGTGAGAGTGCCTGGTCATCTCCTGTCTTAATTGTCACAAAGAAAAACGGCCAACCGCACTTTTGCCTCGACAGTCGCAAACTTAACTCCGTAACCAAGCGCGACGCTTATAACCTTCCTTACATTTCTGAGATTCTAGACAACTTAAGAGATGCACGCTACCTATCTAGCATAGACTTATCAAAAGCATTTTGGCAAATTCCAATTAACGAGGAGGATCGTGATAAGACGGCATTTTATGTCCCAGGAAGAGGCACATTTCATTTTAAGAGAACCGCATTTGGGCTCACCAATGCACCGGCAACTCAACAGCGACTTGTAGATTTACTGTTTTCAGAGTTTAGCCTTAGGGTATTCGCGTATCTTGACGACATCATCGTCATATCTGAAAATTTCAATAGTCACGTGACCCTACTTTCACGTCTCTTTATTTACCCTACCCAACGTCACAGTGCAAAAGCTACAACAAAGCTTGTCACTATGCGATTCGTTTGGCCCAATGTCCGTAAAGACTGTCGGGAATGGTCTCGTTCTTGTCTCGAATGCCAGCGCTCAAAGGTTTCTCGACATGTACACTCTCCCATACACACGTTTTCGACGCCAAGTCAAAGGTTTGCGCATGTGCATATAGATTTGGTCGGACCTCTTCCCACATCGCACGGTTTTCTAGCTCGCCAGTCCGAATGCACCTGCGACGCCGGAAGGCTGCGCGCACCGCCTCTCGATTTTCATAAATAAATCACGTAATATTCAATTCGCGAGTGTTTTTATTGAAGGATCGATCCATAGACGCTCGTTATCCACAAAGTAAAATAAAACAACCAAATCAATTAATATTCACATCCATCATCAGCCCGTTGCGTTCCCACTGCTGGGACACAGGCTCACTATACACACAAAGTTTATCGAATCAGAAGCTATTTTTACAAAATATAATGTATTATTAAGACTTAGATGGCTCGTAGTGTAATGAGAATCATCGCCAGCGCCAGCAGCGGCGCTTGAAGCACTTGAAGCGCGCCGACGCCGCTGCAGGCGGGGGCGTGCGCGCCGGGCCCGATGCAGGCGGCGTACGCCATGAGGTGCGGGAGCTGGCTCTGCTCGTACAGCCCCGAGAACATGCCGTGCTGCGGGCCGCGCGCGAACACCGCCACGTCGTCGCCGCCGTGCGTCTCCGAATCCAGGCGCACGTCTGCGTGCGACCGCCATCTCACTTGCCCTGAAACACTCCACATATATATATATGTATTCAACCAACAATCACCACACTTGTTTTCAACGATTCTCAAGAAGAATTTTTTTTTTTTTTTATTTTATTTGGGGGACTTACAGCTATCAACTACAAAAACATGAGTACAAGTAGCTAACAAAGAGCCAATTACAAGTCTCCACAGATAGTAATGAAGTAAGTTAAAAAGAAAGATAACATACAAAATAGTGTCTTAATAGTAAATTTCTTAGTCATTAACATGCATAGCCACTACAACTCGTAGGCGGTGGTATACTTTTTGAACATTATTGCATTTGCTGACGCTACGCTACTAGTAAAGAGATCTATACTATAGATCTATACTGGAGAGTTCAAACTTCATGATGCTGTTAAAAGCTTTAGATGATCGAAGAATATAAGAATTTAGACGGTATGCGAAATGGGGGTTCCACACTTGGCTTGCGTATTCAAGGTGACTGCGAACATAGGCACAATATAGTTACTTTATGGTTTACATTTTTACAAAAGAGCTAGAATTACGAATGATAAAACCTAAGGCCCTAGATGCCTTATTGACGACGTGGTCCAGATGATATTGGTACGAGAGCTTGCTATCGAGAAAGATCTCTGGTGACATGTGTTCGCGCCAATAGCTGATTAGAGATGGAATAGCGACACTCAATATACTGTTTCTTACGGGTAAAACTGATAACTAAACATTTCGGTATGTTGAGATCTAGTTTGTTTTTGCGCAATTTGCGCAATAATTAATAACTCTGGTCATGTCTTCCTGCACAAGTATGGCATCAGACAGGTTTTGAATTGACCTATATATTTTCATATCATCAGCAAAGAGCAGGTATCTAGAGTGCATAAAACACTTATCGATATCATTGATAAAGGCCACAAATAAAAGAGGACCAAGCAAGGACCCCTGTGGTACACCTGAGGATACCGTGGCCCATGATGACGTAAAGCCGTTCAGCACCACTGCTTGGGATCTATTTCGAACAAAGGATGTGAATCATCTATAAAGATTGCCTCTAATGCCAAGATTGTTAAGTTTCCTCAGAAGAATGTCGTGATCTATGTTGTCGAATGCTTTACTTTAATCGGTATATATAGCGTGAACCTGGAAGCCACTGTCGATGCGCTCCGATATAAAATCAGTGAATAGTACCAAGTTAGATACGGTTGACCTCCCTTTAAAGAAACCATGCTGCTGCTAACTAAGGCTCTATATCAAACTGCTATACAGCTGATTGTACACAATACGTTCAAATATCTTAGCCAAGAGGCATAGCTTGGATATCGGCCTATAATATTCCATTTTTTCTTTCACCTTTTTTATGAATAGGTGATATTAACGCAGATTTCCATAGTGAAGGAACAACACTTTCTGATACAGATCTTTTAAACAGGGGAGTAACTGGTCGTGCTAACTTAAAGATCTAATGAGGCTTATATGAGTTTAAAGTAAAATGGACAACAAATTATGTACGGTTATGTCCTCTGAGTTATAAAAATTCCAACTTGTTTTTAAGCCTAAATAAAAAAGAAAAAAGATTTCAGCAAGTGGTGTAGCTGGAAATTTGAATGCATTTGCAGCAATAATTGGTGGAATACTAGCCGGCTTACGAGCGCTTTAGTAGAGATAATTATTGATTCAAAACCTTCTTTAAGCCCTACACACCGTTTCAAATAAATCAACCGATCAGTACTCGCCGTAATCTTTCTAGTACGGTGTTATTGGTTCGGTACAATATAGACACTCACGGTAATCTTCATCTTGCGTGACGTCGGGTCTGGTCTCGTCGACGTGCCTCCTGGCGCCGGGCCCGTTGGCGTACGAGAGCGTCATGTAGGGCACGTGGTCGGCGCCGCGCTGCGTGGAGGGCCCGAGGATGTCTCCGCCGCGCGGCGTGTACCCGCTGAACGCCATGACGTGCGCGTGGTCCGCCGTCACCACCAGCAGTGAGTCCTGCTCGGGCAGCAGCGCGGCGGCCCGCTCCACGGCCAGTGCCATCTCGAGCGTCTCGTCGAGCGCCAGCTCCACGTTGTTAGCGTGGTGCGCGTGGTCGATGCGACCACCTTCCACAAACAAGAAAAAACCTTTTCCGTTGCGGCTCAGCGATCGGACCGCTACTTCTGTTAATTCGGCGAGTGTCGGTTCGGAATATGGATCGCCTTCCATGTGGTAGTGCAAGTTCGAGCCTTCAAACAAGCCCAGCAAGTACTCCGGCATCGACGAGCCGTTCAACACTTCCATCAACTCTTCGCGATGCCACAGATACTTGTAACTCACGTTTCTAGCTGCCTTGTCATCTTGCCACTCCTGAATCAGGTTACGGTTATCCTCTCTCCTACCCCTCGTGCCTTCTTCGTCTCTCATCGTATTGGGCAAAAACCCTCGTCTTCCACCACCTAGAATAACCTTTAAATCAAAGACAATAAATATAACATCACTCGCATTTACTTTTGATTTAAACTAAACATCAATTTTATTTGCAACTGAACAAAGTTTAGAAGCTTATTAGGAAAAGCTAAGTTTGTTGGGTAATGATTACGTACAATTGTCACATGATTTGACAAGATTATCGGTAGACAGGACTGCAAAGGCAACTGCTGACCTTAAACTGGTTCCCAGGGTTCCGGTGCACGAGCTGGTGCGCGATGTCTGGGCAGCGCACGGTCTGGAAGCCGGCGGCCTCCACCTCGGCGTCGTTCTCCCAGCCGCGGTTGGCGGTCTTGGCGTACGCGCCCGCCGGGGACGCGTGCGTCACGCGCGTCGTCGTCACGATACCTGGACGCACATTCGTCAATAAGCAAGCGGTATAGCGCGCGGGGCGTGGCGCCGGCGAGGCGGCAACTGACCAACGTCGCGGCCGGCGGCGAGCGCCCACTCGGCGATGGACTGCAGGCGCGCGGCCGGCGCGGTGGAGGCGGCGCAGTCGTGGCGCGGCACGGCGGCCGTCACGCCGATGGTACCGTAGTTCGCCTTCACCCCGCACAGGTACGCCGTCGCCGTGCACGCCGAGTCGGGTATTTGCTGATTCACGCAGTATGTCTGGAATTGTCATAAAGGCCTAGCAAATAAATCGTTGTAATCCTACAAGATAATTATATTATAATGATTATGGTTATTATAATGATGATTGATTATCCTTATCTATATTATTTTATAGGTAGTGTTTTAAAAAAGTAACTGAGCCTTGTGTACATTATAGAAATTATGGCACACCTAACCGGAATCGATTAACATAAAATTACTGAACTGGAACATATTATGATTTATCTCTGGTGTGTGTTCTTTTGTTTGTTACCTCAAAACTCAAAAGTATAGAAGGGATTTTATGGGGGTTACAAGGTTCAATAATTCAAAAGTCACAAATGTGAGAAGTTTGTTATAGTTTATCGGTCTTGTACATTCTTAGGTATACATTTTAGGAGAAAACGTATGATTTGCTTTATTAGGTGGATGGTAGGTCTTTCAAAGAAACACCATCATCATCTTCACCAAATCTAGGAATCTCCACCAGTTCCACATGGCACAACCCTGCTCTCATCTCTACATAAACTAACCTTTGCGAGGCCAAGTGTAGAGAATTTCTCAAATGAAAGCTGTGCTTCTTCCCCTGTGAGACCCGCGCGCTGTCCGAGCAGCGTGCGCGCGGCCGCCAGCGTCGGCACCGACATGCCGTCCCCGAGGAACATGACGACGTTCCGCGCCGCGCCGCCGCCGGCGCCACCGCGCGCTGCGCGCGCCTCGATCCCCGCCTGCGCCTCGCTGTACCAGAACTGCGCTGTGTGCTCCGGGTCCGCGCGGGTGCCGGCTCGAGAGGAGCCGGTGACGATGTCGGGGTGGTAGCGGTCGCCGCGGACGGTGCCCATCGCCGCCGCGCAGAATAGTGCGATCGCGAGCGCCAGCTGCATAGCGCTTTGCGTCTTGGACGATTACGGTTTCGAAAAACGACCCACTCTTATTATATTATTTATTCGTCTTTTATCTAATCAGTAATCCAATGAGTAGCCAATCTTAGATAATTAAACTACAATTTTAATTATTGAGTGCTTTCCATCTGCGGTAGCCGTGGGCGCTCACAGTAGACAGGACAGGCTTTAACGCTTTTTTTAATTTATGTTCGGGTTAGAACCGAACCCAACAATTTCACCATCCTGCTTCGCTTCCAGCCGGAAACTACAGCGAGCAGAAGCTGCAACCCTGATTCCGGTCTTCACGACGAGCGCCCACCTATCTGCGGCCGCCTTCTGGATAGTACTGGACCAGTGAAGGAAAATAGAACCAGCGTACCTATTGCATGAGGCTCCAACTCCACACTTGTGACCCCTCTGGCCGAGCTTGCCATATAAAGTAAATTTGTTGCACGAACTCTGCCATCTCACTCCCAAATATACAGGGTAGTTAGGAGGTAGTAGGGAACCAATATAAACATGACAGCATCGAGAGGAAAACGTCATTTAATTAAGAAGTCCAGTCCCAAAAAATCTGTACTTGGAAGATATTCGGAAAAATATCTGCCAGGGCGTCTAAAAATGAGTAACTAAACATACTAAAACTGTTTTTTATATTTAGCTTCTTTAAGCGATAAAGAGAGAAAATAGGTATAATTAGTCTGAATTTGAAACGCTACATAGACCATAAAAATGAATGAAATACATACATGTAAAATTCTACATATTTTCATAAAAAAATACCATAGTAGAAATACGATTTCTTTCAGCATTTTTAGTAATTTTTCGAAAACAGCTTAGATGCTTTACACGAAAAAGGGTATAATTATTTCAACTGTTGAACATTCGTTTCAGCGATAGAAACTGTATAGCGTTAGGGACAAAATTAGAACTCGCAAACGATATTTTTAAGAAAAAATATTTTTTAATTTGAAAAATACCTGATGTTGTCGGTAGGTATATCAATCAGTACCTCAGACGTTGATTCGCCTCAAAAATGATCAAAATATATTTTGACCCGGGAAAACGACTTTTCTGGCGTATTTATCAGACGACGACGTGGTTAACCGGTTAACGTGGTCAAATCTATAGGCACCGGGTGTCTATAAGGAGCATGTTTTAGGCAGGATGTACACCCTCTATACCAATAACAGGATGCTACTATTTACGGTTGCTAATACGCACTATCTGTCCGTGGCGTTCCTCAGAACAGTCGATGGTGTTACGTTCCACGTAGCCTGCAGAGCAAGGCGCCTTTTGAATGTTGACCAAAATTGGGACGAAACTGTAGCAAAAGCAGTCGTATATGATAGCTCACGACGTATGGGCCATTTGTTTGCTGTGATGTTGGTGTTTTGTAGGCTCTAGAGTCCGGTGTGACTGTGGAAGAAGTATAAACCCAATGTCGCCGATGATATCCTGCCCTAACCGCATGTATGCTCTGAGGAACATTGAACAGGGCGTGGACGTATCAGACGAGAGGGTTGTAAATCGTTGTCTTACTAAGCTTCAAAATGTTGTCATTGTTATCGGTAGTGATTCACTAGATCGCGTATACCCCGTAGAATTTTCAAACTTTTTGACTGCACTCAATTAGTTCGATCAATTCGAGTAGTCGTTGAAGGCTGCTGATCTGATCAATTGGAAATTAATGCCGGGGTTCCTCTGGGGTCGGTGCTTACTGCGACTCTTTTCCTGCTGCATAATAACGATCTGCTGAAACCCGGTATCTTTGGGTATGCAGACGATAGCAAAGTCGTAACGAGATATATATCCGATTCCCGGAGCAGTGGAGTGCAGATCCTGTCTCAAAAAGAGATCTTGGTTGATCGCATGAACTTGGCATTGAAGGCCGTATCCGATTGTGTAGGTGTGTTGTGTTGTGGGTGTATTGGCTAAGGTGAGACGGTATTTCACATTGAGACAGCTTCTAACTTTGTATCAAGCACAAGTCCGGTCGTGTATGGAGTACTGTTGTCACCTGTGGGACGGGTCCGCCAAATACCAGCTCGAAGCCTTGGAGACTATTGAAGGAACAGCCAAAAAGCTCATTGGTGACAATGCTCTGGTTAAGACTAAGCTTCAGGGTCTTGACCATCGACGCAAAGTTGCCAGTTTATCGGTCTTTTACCGGATTCATTTCGGAGAGTGTGCGACGGAATTACACGAACTTATTCCGCCATCCCCATTCCATCACCGGACGACCAGACATACGGCAAGCCGTCATCAATGTATGGTTGACATCCTTCCTGCTCGCACCAAGCGCTTTGCTTCGACCTTCATAATGCAAACGGCCAAGGAGTGGAACTCTCTGCCGGCATCTGTGTTTTCAGATAGCTATAATCTGGGTGTCGTTAAGACAAGAGTTATCAGGTTTCTTCTAGGCGAGCGTGCTACATCTGCACCCGCATCGTCACATAACAACAGGTGAGGTGGCGGTCAAACGCAAGCCTATAACTAATATTATGCTTCATCAAAATTTCACAAGGAACACAACAGGAACCTCACTGAGGCAAAGATAATGACAGGCCGTAGCGCTGGTGAGTCAGTTTTCATAACACACATCCCCCTTATTCCGAACAACTGTCAGTTCCAATTCAAGCGCGTGTAGTTTTATGTGATCGTCTGTTTTATAATGACGATCTACAAGTCACTGGACCAGACGCTCCAAAGCGCTGGCGCTGATCTGAGGACAGGGTGTTTCTCACATGGACAGCTGGACTGCTGACCCGAGAGTCTTTATGTGCTTGCTCCCACAACCAGATCTCTAGCATAGTGTACAAGGAAATTTTGTAAATAAAGTGGTGTACATAATCTACAAAAAAGTCTCTACATCAGCGTTGAACTATATTTACGCGAATGAAGTCGCGGGCAATAGCTAGTCAAATCAAAAATAAAAGTCCAATAACATTGAAACATAACATGCAACTTATAATATTATGCTAATACATACAATAGAAGTATCTTAAATTACTATAATTTTATTATAATATTTACATATAGATATCATTATTTGCATGCGACTTTCGATACGATGAGTATTTCGAATCTAAACTCGGCTCTGCACGACTAGTATTAGGGGCTACTTATGTGTGTGGATTAAGTACATATTTATATTATTTAATTTTTAACCGACTTTAAAAAGAAGGAGGTTTACAATTCGACAGTATGTTTTTTTTTTTTGTGTGTTTGTTACGCGATTACTCCGCCAATTATGCATTGATTTCGATGATTCTTTCTCTGATTGGTAGGTAACACTTCAAAGGTGGTCCCATATAAATTTTATCGAAATCCATTCAGTAGTTTTTGAAAAAAATAGCAAAAACAAAAAATATAAGTTTAATCTTCAAGTCGGTTCTTGTTTTTTTCGTAAACAACTTTCTAAAGGTGGAGGTTTGTATTCGACTGCTTCATCTGCTTCACCCAGGGTTGACTTCCGGTGAGGGAACTCCTCAACGGTGAATAGTACAGACACAACATTTTGTAAATGGATTTAACCATAATAGCCTGTTCTAAATTCCATCATGACATGGCAGATACACCCAGGATTGACTTCCGGCGAGGGAACTCCTCAACAGAGATATAGGACAGACATGAAATTTTTTTGTACATGCATTTAATTGTGATAGCCCGTTTTAAACTTCGTCATGATGTGGCTTCTAGATCATAAAAGCTTGTCTTTAAAAACTTTTTGAATTAATTTAATTAAAACTTGTTTTTCACTAAAAAAGGTAAAATAAATTATTTTTCAAAAAAAAACTAAACCGACTTCAAAACTACAAATGGCACTCAAAAGTAAAAAATAAATTAATATAATTATCATAAGCGCTACCCACTCATGTATTTGAAGTCGGTGCCAGCCAAGTCTAAAAGGTAGTAGATAGATACTACCTACAAGTAGTACTTACTATATACATAGTATTTATCTGCTACCTATTAGACTTGGCTGGCACCGACTTCAAATATATGAGTGGGTAGCTCTTATGATAATTATATTAATTTATTTTTTACTTTTGAGTGCCATTTGTGGTTTTGAAGTCGGTTTAGTTTTTTTTTGAAAAATAATTTATTTTACGTAGGTATTCTTACTTCTGAAACACGACATTATAGTGGTAGTACAATGTGTTGATATTAATGATCGAATTAACATTTAGTTCCAACGTAATGTCAACAACGCAGTAAGAGTCGCTGCCAGCGCCAGGAGTGGCGCTTGAAGCACTTGAAGCGCGCCGGCGCCGCTGCAGGCGGGGGCATGCGCGCCGGGCCCGATGCAGGCGGCGTACGCCATGAGGTGCGGGAGCTGGCTCTGCTCGTACAGCCCCGAGAACATGCCGTGCAGTGGGCCGCGCGCAAACACCGCCACGTCTTCGCCGCCGTGCGTCTCCGACGCCAGGCGCACGTCCGCGTGCGACTGCCATCTCAATTGCCCTGAAACGCTCCACTTATATACTCCACATATACAACCAACAATCTTCACACTTGTCTTTTCAGCTGTGCGTGGATTTGCATTTAATATTATTCAAATAAAGGGTAATTACTAATTATCAACTGTAAGTCAGAAACCCTACTGAACCTTTTGCAAATGGACACTAATTAGGTAGAGGTTGTACTTATAAAGGCTCTTACACAGATCTTCAATTAGCTTTTAGACGACAATCTTGCTGAGGTTTGCATAGGGCTGGTACACGACGGGCTAAAAACAGTATCGTGATAAATACACTCGAGAGCAATGAATCCGGGTCACTTAAAGAATGTTAAAAATCTCGGAAACTAAAAATGATAGGTTAATGCAATAAATTGTATTTAATAGACAATGTAATACTCCGAGTCACCATACATTTTATTAACACAAAATTACATAAAGAAAAAAACTGCTGATCTCTCCTTAAAACAAAAATAGGAAACATGAAATTTTTGAACTTTATTACGATTTTCTTGAATTTTAATACTTCGTATTGCCTCCTCGTGCTTCCATTACTGCGTTTACGCGGTTTGGCATGCTGTACACCAAGTTCCTTATACGATTTTGGGGAATATTCTCCCATTCCTCTGTGAGAGCAATTTTGAGCTCACGAAGCGTGATTGGGGGAGGGTTTCGTTGTTTTACGCATCTGCCTAGCTCGTCCCAAGCATGCTCGATCGGGTTGATATCCGGGCTGCGCGCTGGCCACTCCATACGAGTAATGTTCATCTCTTGAAGGTAGTCATTCACAATCCTACCTGTATGAGGTCGGGCATTGTCATGCATAAATATAGCATCCTCACCTAAATTGACCATAAATGGACCAACGTGATCATTGAGGATTTCTTCCACATATCTTACGCTAGTTAAAGAGCCGTTTTCTATGATCACCAGCTCTGTGCGACTTTCGGAAGAAATTCCGGCCCACACAAGTACAGACCCACCACCGTAGGCTACTTTTTCTTCGATGCATGCTTGCTTGAATCTTTCCCCTGGTCTTCGATACACTCTGTGTCTTCCATCGTGCTTGTAGAGCATAAATTTTGATTCGTCGGAGAACATAACTTTTGACCATTCTTCAATACTCCAATTTACGTGGCTCTGGGCATATCTTAGTCTCGAAATACGATGCCCACGCTCCAGTTTAGGGCCGTTTGCAGGTCTAAGGGGTTTTAAGTTAGATTCAGCAAGCCGACGTCTTACTGTCCATGCACTTGGGTTACTTCCTCCGAGGCGTCGAAACTGATTGGTGAGTTCAGTTCCTGTGAGAAAGCGATTTCGAAGCATGGTGTTCACCAAGTATCGGTCTTCTCGTGCTGTGGTACACCTGGTTCTGCCCGTTCCTGGTCTGCGTAGGTTAGAACCAGTTTCTTCGTAACGTCGGAGAACTCTTTGTACTGTTGACAGCGACACACCGACAGTCCTGGCTGTATCGCGCTGACTCCGGCCGGTTTCCAGCATTGTAAGTATTCTGGTGCATTCTTCAGGCGTAAGCGACATAATTTCAGCTTGAATAATGAATATGGAGCACTATCAACATGGTTTATGTACCCACATAAATGACAGATTACAAACAAAAGCAAAACCAAATGCTGTAATTTCGTAGTTCCATCTTCGAAAGTGGCCCTTTTTCAAATTTGATTTTTTTATGATATAACTTTACAATAATTAAGAAGTTTTAATACCTTCATTTAAGGAGTATTACATTGTCTATTAAATACAATTTATTGCATTAACCTAGCATTTTTAGTTTCCGAGATTTTTAGGATTCTTTAAGTGACCCGGATTCATTGCTCTCGAGTGTATTTGAAAAGAGAAACGCGGTTGCGGTATTACGGTTGTGGCATGCAATTCAATTGAATTTGCAATAATTGGCAACAAACTAGCCCGATTATGAGCAATTTAGTAGAGTGAACATTGTTCCAAAAACTCGTAATCTTACACACCCTATTTTAAATAAATCAACCGATCAGTACTCGCCGTAATCTTCCTAGTACGGTGTTATTGGTTCGGTACAATATAGACACTCACGGTAATCTTCATCTTGCGTGACGTCGGGTCTGGTCTCGTCGACGTGCCTCCTGGCGCCGGGCCCGTTGGCGTACGAGAGCGTCATGTAGGGCACGTGGTCGGCGCCGCGCTGCGCGGAGGGGCCGAGGATGTCTCCACCGCGCGGCGTGTACCCGCTGAACGCCATGACGTGCGCGTGGTCCGCCGTCACCACCAGCAGCGAGTCCTGCTCGGGCAGCAGCGCGGCGGCGCGCTCCACGGCCAGCGCCATCTCGAGCGTCTCGTCGAGCGCCAGCTCCACGTAGTTGTCGTGATGCGCGTGGTCGATGCGACCGCTTTCCACGAACAAGAAGAAACCTTTTTCGTTGCGGCTAAGCGAACGAATAGCCACCTCTGTCAACTCTGCGAGTGTGGGTTCTGTGGTGACGTTCCTCTCTAAATGGTATTGAAGGTGATCATTCTCGAACAGACCCAACAAGTAATCGGGAGGCGAGTCAAAAACGTTCATCAAATGATCTCTGTTCCACACATATTGCGAGGTAACTTTTCGCGATGCCGTATCACTCTGCCATTCCTCGATGAGATTGCGATCGTCCGTTCTGAGACCAGGCAAACCTTCTTCGTCCACCGTGTACGTGGGAATAAATTGTTGTCTTCCTCCTCCCAATATAACCTGGAATTAGAAATACTTGTTAAAATTATTTTCAATTCTTTCTTCTAGATTTGATTTTGAAATAGAAACTTTCGTTCATATAATCGAATAAACAATTTTTTTAAAATTTTTTGTATTTCATGCACTTGTACCGATTTATCTCGCGCTTGCATTATATTATCTTAAATACCGGGCATGTCCACTTTGTTGGGTTGTACTTCTTTCATTGTCAGTTATTTCCATCGCAGTTTGGATCGAACGTACTTAAGAAAAAGGAAATATATTATATATTGTACTTTGAACTGGTTCCCGGGGTTCCGGTGCACGAGCTGGTGCGCGATGTCTGGGCAGCGCACGGTCTAGAAGCCGGCGGCCTCCACCTCGGCATCGTTCTCCCAGTCGCGGTTGGCGGCCTTGGCGTACGCGCCCGCCGGGGACGCGTGCGTCACGCGCGTCGTCGACACCTGGACGAATGTTTTTTTTTGTAGCTGGATGGCGAGATGAGCTAGTCGTTTGCCTGATGGTAAGCAATACTCCAGCCCATAACAATAACAGCACCACCCAGAACTTTAATTTACAAAATTCTGCGCAGCGCTGCACTACGCTCGTCACCCTGAGATATTTAGCTGTTGAGTCTCATAATGCCCAGTAATTTTGCTGGCTACAATGTTGCTTACTTTTATACCTGATGAAAATCAAAACTGTATTTAAAATATGCTGCCTTATTTACTGTGACGTCGTTTTACCAGCGTCTCGCCCGTCTGCCAGGGCCCAGGCAGCGATGGATTCCACATGATTAGAGGTGTTAGCAGATGCATCACAGTCATAGCGCGGCACGGCCGCCGTGAGGCCCATCGTGCCCTCGTTAGCCTTCACGCCGCACAAGTAAGCGGTGGCTGTGCACGCGGAGTCGGGGATTTGTGAATTCACGCAATACGTCTGCAATCAAACGAGGGACGTGACATGAAGTACGAGAAGAGATTAAAGCGATAGGTACTGCTTTTTGTTATAACTATTGCGGAACGGCTCAATTTACCTTGGAGAGTCCCACCGTGGGAAACTTTTCGAAGGATAGCTGTGCTTCTTCCCCTGTGAGGCCCGCGCGCTGTCCGAGCAGCGTGCGCGCGACCGCCAGCGTCGGCACCGACATGCCGTCGCCGAGGAACATGACGACGTTCCGCGCCGCGCCCCGCGCGCGCCGCGATGCCCGCCTGCGCCTCGCTGTGCCAGTAGGCCGCCGTGTTCTCGGCGAGGTCGGCCGCGCTGCGGGAGGCCGGCCTCGTGTCGTAGGTAGTGGTCGGCAGCCGCGGCGGCGGCGACGAGGACGGCCAACAGCAGCACGCGCGCTAAGCCCATTGTTTCGAGGCACGCGATTGGATTCACAAATTGGCAGCACATCGCTTTTATTGTTTTTGTCTAGTATCTAATCAAGAAACAATAAAACGCCCTCGTCAAACGTGCGCAATATAATATTATCCGTATTATTCTAAGTAGGTACTTTACTTTTGCACATATCATGATGACCTTTTGACCATAGTTATAAATTACAAATTAGAATTATTCAAAAATAAGCTTCACCTACTAATTCTCATTCTGATATTGGAATAGTACCTAACCCGTAAAAATTATATATAATAATATATAAACAATGAGATGAATTACATGTGAATCCCTTGATGAAGTCTTGGCACTTTCTAATTTTACCTTCGTTGTTTTAATAAACTCCGTGAAATACGCGCGACTGTCACCACATAAAGGCTACTTAAACCAAGTCTTATTAGAAAAAAGTATATACCTAAAAGGTTCAATAAAAATTATATACCTACTTCCTGTATACGATACTCATGAGAAACGTAAAGAATAAGATAAAAAAAATTACAGTACCAAATTTTGAGCCAAATCTTGGTAGAGCATAATTAACATTTTTTAATTTTCTCAATTATTAATAAATAATAACTAATTAAACTTACAGATTGTAAAAAAGATACCTATAATAATGCCATCAAAGTCCCCAGGGAGAACAAGAACTAGTTATATGATGTATACATACACTCGAGAGCAATGAATCCGGGTCACTTAAAGAATGTTAAAAATCTCGGAAACTAAAAATGATAGGTTAATGCAATAAATTGTATTTAATAGACAATGTAATACTCCTTAAATGAAAGTAAAAAAAAATATGAGTCACCATACATTTTATTAACACAAAATTACATAAAGAAAAAAACTGCTGATCTCTCCTTAAAACAAAAATAGGAAACATGAAATTTTTCAACTTTATTACGATTTTCTTGAATTTTAATACTTCGTATTGCCTCCTCGTGCTTCCATTACTGCGTTTACGCGGTTTGGCATGCTGTACACCAAGTTCCTTATACGATTTTGGGGAATATTCTCCCATTCCTCTGTGAGAGCAATTTTGAGCTCACGAAGCGTGATTGGGGGAGGGTTTCGTTGTTTTACGCATCTGCCTAGCTCGTCCCAAGCATGCTCGATCGGGTTGATATCCGGGCTGCGCGCTGGCCACTCCATACGAGTAATGTTCATCTCTTGAAGGTAGTCATTCACAATCCTACCTGTATGAGGTCGGGCATTGTCATGCATAAATATAGCATCCTCACCTAAATTGACCATAAATGGACCAACGTGATCATTGAGGATTTCTTCCACATATCTTACGCTAGTTAAAGAGCCGTTTTCTATGATCACCAGCTCTGTGCGACTTTCAGAAGAAATTCCGGCCCACACAAGTACAGACCCACCACCGTAGGCTACTTTTTCTTCGATGCATGCTTGCTTGAATCTTTCCCCTGGTCTTCGATACACTCTGTGTCTTCCATCGTGCTTGTAGAGCATACATTTTGATTTGTCGGAGAACATAACTTTTGACCAATCTTCAATACTCCAATTTACGTGGCTCTGGGCATATCTTAGTCTCGAAATACGATGCCCACGCTCCAGAAAACGGCTCTTTAACTAGCGTAAGATATGTGGAAGAAATCCTCAATGATCACGTTGGTCCATTTATGGTCAATTTAGGTGAGGATGCTATATTTATGCATGACAATGCCCGACCTCATACAGGTAGGATTGTGAATGACTACCTTCAAGAGATGAACATTACTCGTATGGAGTGGCCAGCGCGCAGCCCGGATATCAACCCGATCGAGCATGCTTGGGACGAGCTAGGCAGATGCGTAAAACAACGAAACCCTCCCCCAATCACGCTTCGTGAGCTCAAAATTGCTCTCACAGAGGAATGGGAGAATATTCCCCAAAATCGTATAAGGAACTTGGTGTACAGCATGCCAAACCGCGTAAACGCAGTAATGGAAGCACGAGGAGGCAATACGAAGTATTAAAATTCAAGAAAATCGTAATAAAGTTCAAAAATTTCATGTTTCCTATTTTTGTTTTAAGGAGAGATCAGCAGTTTTTTTCTTTATGTAATTTTGTGTTAATAAAATGTATGGTGACTCATATTTTTTTTACTTTTATTTAAGGAGTATTACATTGTCTATTAAATACAATTTATTGCATTAACCTAGCATTTTTAGTTTCCGAGATTTTTAGGATTCTTTAAGTGACCCGGATTCATTGCTCTCGAGTGTAGTCATATCAAGTATCAGCCGTCTGATGAACGCATGTCTCGTATTCCCGCTTCTTAGATATCAGGTTACTTAGCAGGTACAAACCTATAACTGTGCTGTAACCACATTATGTAGTAGGTAGGTACAAGTATTTAATTAAATATAACGTAGCGATAGCTGAAGAGATTATGCCCGCTTGGCAGTTCCTTTTAACTGTAGGCAATAGATATAGAAATTCTTATCGAATGAAATAAAGTAGCTAGTTTTACTAGCATTTATTCGTGCATCGAGCACACTTCGTTCGATAATTAGTAGTTCGATAGTTTCGCGTTAGTATAATTTAGTTTAGCTATACTATTAGATTAATTACTTAGGAATACCTACCTACCTACTAAGAAACAAAAAGTTCCTGATCTAAAACTTTCCTAAGTTAGCTAGGTACCTAATTAGATAATCAGATTATTTAGTCATTCAATTGCCTGTTGCCTAACCTTTACAATTTTCGTAAATTGTCAATTTATTCCTTATAAAATATTCCTATCTCTCATACATAATACCTTTCCTACCCTGTAGCACATAATTAATTTTTAGAAAAAAACAAAAACCGACTTCAATGTATCTAGTCGAAGTCCAAGGTCACATATCGATGAAATTTATATGGGACCACTTCGTAGCTATACTGAACCCCACGCAAAAATATTTTTTCAAATCGGTTCATAAATTTCAATTTCAATTTTTCAATTTCAATATATTCATCTTTTGACATTTCATAATGAAAAAAAGAAAGAAAAACCATTTTAATGTTCTTAGATATGTCATAATGTACAAAAAATAATAATATTTAATTACAAAATAATGATTTGTCGGCAAAGGCCTCGTCAATACATGTTTAAATAGAAATTATTAATAATTCAATTTCAAAATAATGATTTATCGGCAAAAGCCTCGTCAATACAGTAAAAGCTTTTATTAATAAGATGTTTTTTTTTATGTAAGGCATAAGTTCATTATTGCTCATGTTTCTTGTTTCCAGAGGTATTTTATTATAAAGTTTAACACATATAAAGGTATAGCTTTTAGCAATTTTCGATAATCTTGTCCGTGGCAGGACCAAATTGTCTTTATTTCTAGTATCTATGTGATGGACATCTTTATGTGTTGTCATTTTGTCCATGTTTTCCCTAACATACAGTATGCTCTGGTATATGAACTCCCCAACCATTGTCATAATATTTGCTCTTTAAATTTTTCTCTGAATCTCTACTTTTTAGGCCCAAAATGTACCTGATCGCACGCTTTTGTAGTATAAAGACTCTGTCTGATTCGGCTGCTGTACCCCAAAACACTACACCGTAAGTCATCAGAGAATGAAAGTATGCGTAATATGTGTCTTTCGCAGCTTTCATTCCCCCTAGTTATTTAATTCTTTTTTTATAGCATATGTGGCGCCGCTATGTTTTTTACATAGGTTGTCAATGTGGACAGCCCATGTAAGTTTGGTATCGATCCAGACTCCGAGAAATTTTATACGGTCCGAGCACGCCAAGGAAAACTCATCTAGGGTGTTTTGAATGCAATCAGGTATCCTTGGACGAGGCCCTAAGGCGAATTGCATTATATGGGTTTTGTCCACATTCAAAAGCATATTGTGTACAGAAAACCATTCTTTAACGTCAGGTATAACATTTTTAAGTTTTGTGCTAATGCCTTCATTGTATTTGTCCTTTATAATTAAGCTAGTGTCATCAGCAAATAAAACAATGTCAATATCATTAAAAACTACTGAAATGTCATTTACATAAATTAAAAATAATAAGGGTCCTAGAATGGAACCCTGCGGAACACCGAGAACTAAGTTGCTAGTAAAATGACGGAGTTCTGAGGTAACAAACATAAAAAAAAAATACAATCGAACAGAGAACCTCCTCCTTTTTTGAAGTCGGTTAAAAATATAGCAGTCTATATTTTTAACAGTGTACAGAAATCAATCAACATAGTAAGTGCTCTCGAGCAACGCACACATAGACATCGCTCACGGACACGATATCTCGAACCAGTTGAGACCAGTGCGAGCGCGAGTGCCGTCCGCTTGAGACACGCGACTGTGAACTTTTTTGTGCAAAAATGGAGCAACAAAGCAAAAGTTACTATAACTGTTCAGTGGACGGTTGTTTAAATTCAACATTAAACGGTGAATTGTCATTTTTTAGACTACCAGTTGTTTCAGAGAGGTAAGTAGGTATTTGCTTGTATTTCGATGGTTCGTTTTCACGTAACACAGAACAGTTAGGTAGGTAGGTAGGTAAGCGCCCCGGCGCCCGGCCCCGCGCCGATCAAGCGGACATGATTTTGTGGCCTTGTCATTTATTTTAACAATTTATATTAGATATTTATTGTAGTATTAACTGTATAAGCTTGTTCAATAATTTAATGAGGAAGATGTAAATACGTAATTGAATGTAAGTATGAAAACTTTATCCAATTGTAATAATAAATGCGAAAAATTATGTTCATATCTTGTAAAGTTATGTTTTTAAATCAATAAATTTTGGACTTCCCAAAAATATCCTGCGCCGTCCGAGTAACTGTCGCGTCGTGAAAACAAAGAAGATGACAATGCACAAAACAACAGGGCACTTCATTTACCCGTTACAAAGATTATTGCAAAGATGGCACCAAAACTTTATTAACCATACCACCAGACAGTTTTGTGGAATTTGTCAGATCAATGGAAAAACGATTTTTCAAGACGAATTACTTGCACTGTGAAATCCTAAAAAGTCTCTTAAATGAGGTACAGACTCTTACTCTCTCATTGCCTTGCAAGTGTTTTCCACTATCTTACTGTAAACAATTGTACATAAGAATGCGAATTTATTACACTTTAAAATAATAATCGTGCATTTCGCCAATGTCGAAATCGTCGCAAGATATTTTCTGTAACAAATTTGTAATATAACGATAACATTTAACTTGAAATATTTAAGTTATTATTGTTTTATATTTCCGTTCTTCCTTCTCAACAATAAATCAAACAACTAGATACGAGTGCCACTACTACGATAGTTTTTTGTGCATAAGCCAAAGTTGACAACCCTAGCGCAACTGCCGAGCGTAGGTATAAAAAAAGAAGTACATACATGAGATTGCCTTCTGTACCAGTCTATATTTTGTGCCTGTAGTATGTGCAACCATTAGTATCGATTCTATGTACATAGAGACAGAATGTCCGAAGTAAAATTCTCATGGTATTTCTGCGAGAAGAAAGACAGCCGGGAGATTCATCATGAGTCACACTTCGTGCACCAGCTGATCGCGAAGCAAGAACATATCTTATCCTGCACGCTGAGTCGCTGACTCCGTTACTCTTACTCAGGAAGCGAAAGAACAAACCGATGAAGATATCCTGCACCCAGACAAGAAAAGTCTACTGAACTCTATCTCACCACAGCCGAGTTCACAATTATCAGATCTACAGCGTATTCCAAATTACAAAATGAAGCTCCAAGTACTTATATCACTCTACAATTCCCATTGAGAACGTAGTGCAGGTGCACTCGTTATCAGATTACAGTGTCGGCATTCGTCGAACTGTAAGAATATTACTACAAAACAAAATCGAATCGTGGCATCCGAATACATCGCCGGACACATACCTATGCACAGATAGCGGAAGATAAGACAGTTGACCCCAACCATGTAAGGGTTGATCCCACTGCAGCGTATCAGCAACTCTCTCAGCCAAAGCCCGCCAATAGTTGCTGATCTTCGGGAGGGAGATTTTACGTATGACGTCGTGGTGCATACCAACTGCCCGCAGGAGCGAGTCACGGGGCGCCAACGCAGCACATCATGCCCTCTCTTTCTAATGTTTAACCTTGTATAGTTCCCCCATATATACAGCGTGTAACATAAATGTGTAGTAATAATTAAACCACGCATATAGAAGCTTATTAATAATTCAAGTCCAAGTGCAAATTACCAGAAAATTTTTAAAATCACAAGATATGATAATTTAAACATTTCTGGTAATCAAGTTCATTTCAACCCTAACAATCAGCTGATAAAGAGCAATGAACTTGTGACAAAGAATATTAGTGCGCCGCGTGTACAGATCTGACAAACAAATTTTATCTTCAGTTAGCAAAGCCAGCTGTCCTATCAACCTTACTTTACAACTAACTTTCAAGCAAACTGCTTTTTACGCGACTCCCCAAAAAAGGAATGTAATGTTTTCGGGGTTAATGTATGTGCGTTTTTTTATTACACAATAAATGCCTCAACAGATTTGGATGTATGGGGTATCCTCGGAATCCTTAAATCATCCCAAGTGACATAGGCAAGTTATAAATAAATAAATAATAATATAAATTATCATATAATGTTTTTGGCAGGGTATTTTTTTTATTTTTCTTAATGTTTACTTGTTAATTACAGCATTAAGCATCATCGCTCCAATTAACATTTAGGAATAAGGATCTAATCAGTATGAACGTCTAAT
This sequence comes from Petrophora chlorosata, assembly GCA_951640565.1. NCBI lineage: Eukaryota > Metazoa > Arthropoda > Insecta > Lepidoptera > Geometridae > Petrophora > Petrophora chlorosata. The sequence goes on from OX621206.1 coordinate 29,863, forward strand.
AAGAGCGAGCATGGCTGATGTTCTTAAAAAATACGTGAGTTCACCAACCACCGTAGGAATAGGATGTAAAAAACATCATGCATGAATTTCAACAGTAGGAATGTAATAGGCTGATAATGATGGTTAAGACATTTCCAACATTTGATTTCATTGCATAGTAAAAGAGTGTTCGTCAGTCAGTAATCAATAACGCGTCTTTACTTAGTCAGTTTTCAGAAATAAACCTGTTTAATCTTTGACAAAACGCGGCAAACACTAAAGCTATCAAACATTCGCCGCCGCTTCATGATTCGCTAGCCTTGTTTCGTATTGCACCAATCATAAAGATGTAATCCTAATAAATAATAGCCGCTGCTCCTCATTGGTCGAGCGGCACAAACAAAGTTACCTTCTAACGCCGCCCCATAAAACTCCACTGAAAAGGACCGTTTTCGTTTCGGAAATTTCGTTAGGTTATTTCTGAATATGAATTCTAAGACGTCAAGTTGGATAAAAAGTTGAAACTGATCAAGGCAAGGCCAAGTCGGGTACGTTAAGGCATAGATTAAAAGTACCGTTCGCGGAGATTTTTTTGTATACCGGTTCCCGAACATGCAAAAAAAACTGGTAAAAAAACTTAAACCTATGTTTTTATTATGGTTTTAATGCATTCAAATCTGTCCAGGCAATAAGAAGTAATGGTGGAATAAATAAATACATACATACATACGTAAACCCTGAAATACTCCTTTTTGGGCAGTCGTGTAAAAATGTGGAAATACCTTTTTTTTACGAGTGGGTTCGGGAACGGAACCGACCGAGTCCAAAGATCCGTTCAGTATGAAATTCCGGTATTTGAGACTCGAAATCAAGCCCTTGTAAAATGTTCGGCGTTTTCAAAGACAGAGCGCCTAGGCTACAAAACAGATAAATACAGAAGTTAATCTCATGTATGTACTTTTCATACCTTTCATACCGGACGGCGATGGAAGTTTTTGGGAGGAAAATTGATTGATTTAAAAAAAATAAGTGTACAAGATATCGACATAATTTTTTCGCAGTTACTATTATAACTGAATAAAGTTTTTTTGAAGACAAAACAAATGCGATTAGTTTACATTAACATCTTTCTCATTAAGATTATTGAACACAAGGCTAACACAGCTTATACTACAATAAATATCAAATTTTAAATTGTAAAAATATGACAAGGCCACAAAGTCATGTTCGCTTGTTCGGCGCAGGGCCGGGGGCCGGGGCGCTTACCTACCTACCTAACTATTTTGTGTTACGTGAAAATTAACCATCGAAATACAAGCAAATACCTACTTACCTCTCTGAAACAACTGGTAGCTTAAAAAACGACAATTCACCGTTTAATGTTGAATTTAAACAACCGTCCACCGAACAGTTATAATAACCTTTTTTCGTTGCTCCATTTTTGCACAAAAATGTTCACAGACGCGTGTCTCAAGCGGATGGCACTCGCGCTCGCATCCCAACTGTGCCCAGATATCGTGTCCGTGAGCGGTGTCTATGTGTGCGTTGCTCGAGCGCACTTTGTATGTAGATTGATTTCTGTACTTATCTGTTTTGTGCCTAGGCACAAAGTAGCTCGGTCAGTGACCCGTACTACCTCGACTAGGCCACAGTTTGTTAGGATTGTCCAAAATAATTCAAATTAATAATTTTTAAACTTTGTATGGAAAATATAATAGTGTTTTTTTGGTTGTATATTCTGCCCGATGATTCATGACTAGATACCCATACACACCTTTCAGTATTACTACACATTAATGTTATTCCCTGTATATATAAACAACTTAAATAGAATATATATATAATATATATATATATATATATATATATAGAATAATATATATATATATAAAAAGAGCAAAATTTGTAAACCTGGTCTATCAACCCCCTTCTCATAAAGAAATCTATAAAAATAATGCTTATAATATGTGTATTTATTTATATAACAGGCTACCAAAGGACATTCAATTATTAGAAGGATGTAAATTTAAGAAACGTTTAAGTGACTGGCTCTTGTCTCATTGTTTTTATGACATTAAAGAATTTATAAATTGTAGTCACATAAATAAATAAATATTTGCACGTCTGCATGCAGACTGATTACAATGACTTATGTACTCTGTAACACCATTTCTAAGAATAATATGTACCTTCCAATATGTAATCTTGCAAATAAATAATTCTTATTCTTATTCTTATTCTTATTCTTATATATAAAGAAAATACCTTAAGATTAAATATTTTGTAATTCTGCATAAGAAAAGAGATATGTATGAAGCTATCATGTTGATAGATTGTTGTATCAAACTATGTTGTTGATGCTTAGAAGCTTAAAATTGTCTATATTTATTTATTTATTTAATTCTTTATTGCACTATTACAAGTAATGTACTAAAGGAAAACTTAATGCTAAAACATTTGCTACCAGTTATCCAGTGATGGTAAAAGAACCCTACAAAGCGTGCATCAAAAATCAAAAAGAACAACAAAAAACTAACAGTAAAACAAAATAAATATCATAATACATATTATCGTAAAACAAAAGCATAAATTATTAAAATATATAACAGTAAAAAACACTACATAGTTACATTTACTGTATCTTCTTCTTATTCTTTACTATATCATTTACTATAGTTTAAATATGATGTAATACTGCTCATTGATAAGAATATTATCTACGTTGTTGCATGATTATTAGTTAGTATGTTCACACCTACTTCAGATCAAAGTGTAATATTTTTAAATGAGATAAGTGCAATAATGAGTAACTACTTAACCTAATACCTACTTACCTAGATAACAATTTAAAACTTAAGATGTAATGACTGTACCTACTTAACCTACCTGTAAAAATATTTTAGGTATACCTAAAATACCTATTAGGACATACCTACCTAAGTGTTATTTTGTTATAATGATTAATGATGATTTTGTAATAAGAGAGAAGCTTTGTTTATTTTGTTATAGTTGAAATATGTGTTAAATATTGTATTTTATTTTGAACAGAGAAGTTATTTTGTTAAATTGACCTACCTATGAATAGTTAAGTATACCACCTAATATAGTAAAGATTTTGTTTTGTTGATGTTACATAAAGAGAAGTTAACTTTGTTTTGTAATAGGAGTTTACCTTACTTAAGTTTGCTTTGTAAAATTATCTTATAAAGAGATGGTGATCTTACATTCTGTTGTAGAAGTAATAATATTCAAATATTTTGTTATCTATACATCTATACATATAATAAAATCGTAGAACTAAAAAATCTGTACATGGAATAAATTCGAAAAAAATCAACCAGGGCGACTTAAAATGAGTAACTGAACATATTAAAACAGTTTTTAAAATTTTTGTTTGTTTGTCTGTTTGTCTGTTAGTTTGAAAGCGTTAAACTTAAAAACTACAGAACGGATTTTGATGACATTTCCAGAAATATAATTAGTTATGCCATGATTCTATATTCATGATGCTCAATATAGGCTATAGAAACTTTGAAAAATCTACTTATGGGGGGGTTAAATGGGGGGCAAAGTTAGTATGGAAAAAAGTTATTAGATTATCCTAGAATCTTGAAACTCAGAATTAATTTATATAATTAAAAATTAACGAATACGGGTCTAACATTTTTTTGATATTTAGCTTCTTTAAGCGAGGAACACAGACAAAAGGTAACATTAGCATGAATTTAAAACGCTGTATACATTATGAAAATGAATGAATAGCATACAAGTCAAACTTTATTTAGATTAAAAAATATCATGATAGAAATATAATTTCAGCGTTTTTAGTAATTCTTATAAAACTACTTACAAGCTTTACATGAAAAGAGCTATAATTATTTAAACTCTTGAAAATTCATTTATGCTGTTGAAACTAGATGGCGCTAGATGTCGCTAGAACACGCAAACGAAATTTTTATGGAGTGCACCACACACGGTGAATATGAATGAAACTTTTTCTTAAATTTGTTTAGGTTGCCTTTACCTGTTTTTTTTGGTACTAAGTAATGAAACGAGCAAGTCGTTCGCCTGATGGTAAGCGCCACGCCTGCCAAAAAAACAATAGCCGTGCCACCTAGAGCTTTGAATACCATAAAAGCACTCCGCAGCACTGTAATGCGCTCATCACACCGAGGCATTAGATATTGAGTCTTATATGCGCAGTAATTTCGCTGGCTACAATCCCTTTCAAACCGAAACACAGTAATGCTTGCGCACTACTGCTTGGAGCCAAAATAACTGGCAAAACGGTGGTACCTACCCAGACGGCCTCCCCCATACGAGACACCTATCACGAGTACTTAAGTGGAAAATATGCGGTATCTATACTTCTGAAGCGGTGTAGCAAATTCTAGCTTTCTCTATTCACGAAAGTTACGCCATCGTCCTTTTTTAAACATAGTCTTTCACCTCCAAAATGATCATCATGAAACATTTTTTCGACCCGGAATCCGTCATTTAACCTCTTGAAAATCTTCACCAGACCACATTGCTGGCGTTTTTTTAGGGTTTGTCAAGAGGATGATTTTGCCAAAACTTTAATGTATGACGAAGTGCCAAACAACGACTGTAAACGACAAACAAACTGGTCCATTTAACAGACGACGACTTGGTGGTGGCATCGGGTGTCTATCAGGAGCATGCAATGCTTTTGGCAGTATGTATGTACACCGTCCATGCCAGTAACAAGGAATGCTACTATTTACGGTTGCTGATACATACTGTCTGTCCGCGGCGCTACCTCAATTGCGTTCCTCAGAACAGGCGATGGTGTTACTTTCCACGCAGCCTGCATAGCAAGGCGCTTTATGGATGACAACCAAAATTGGGACGAAACTAGCAAAAGCAGTCATAAATGATGGCTGACGACTTACAATTTTGGTGTTTTGTGGGCTCTCGAGCCCAGTGCAACTGTGGGAGAAGTAATTACTCCATCTTGCTGAAAATTTTCCGCCTATAATGTTTTGAGGGACATTGAACAGGACGTTGATGTATAGGACGACGGCGCGGATGGTGGCAATTCACTGCCGTACCCCGTAGAACTGTTGAACTCTTTGAGTGTATCCGGGCTTCCAGCGCACACTAATACATTAAGAATTTAGAATTCAAAATTATGCTTTTTCGAAATTAGACCCCAGAAAACTCGGCTGAAGATAGTGTCGCTACAGACGAACCTTACTGAGGTGAGGTGAGAGCCCGTGGCCCAGGCCACGGCCGTTGATCTGAGGACAGGAAGTTTCTCACAGAGACAGCTGTAGGTACGAAGCCTTCTCACGGGCGACGTGATCCCAAAGTCTTAACGTGTTTGCTCCCTACAATCAGACCGCTGTGTACAGGGTGTTTTGTAAATAACCTGTGTTGTACACAATTTACAAAAAAAGTTAAAAGTACAGACTATGGTGCGTAGATTTTAGATAGTCGATGGTAACGAGGAGGAGCGAGCCACGATACGATGTAAAGGTGAAATAATTAATAACAATCAAAAAGAAGTTAAAAAGCTGTCTTTTATTCCAATCAATCGACCCCTACATGTATTATAACCATTGATTTGAATACTATCCCCTGACAGGTTTAAACGGGTGGTAAAGTTTGTGAAAATAATATATGTTTATAATGTAAGTATTCTGTCTATTTAAAAACGAGATAAGACCGGAAAGAGATCGGAATAGAAACGAGACGAATTCGGGTTAGGATTGGGATAGAAACAGGACAAAATCGGCATAGAAGTGAGAGCAGCTGGAAATAGCCGAAAGCAAATTGCATTAACTAAGTGTACAAAGGCGTGGGCAACAGCTATGTATATGTAAATAGGAGATTTAGGTTTCGAAGATATCTTTTACTCAGGATTCATGTATCTACATGGCGCCGGACACATACCGGAGCTGGACCGGCGCTGCCGCCGCACCGCAAAGTCATGTAAATGATCAAAAACCGTACCGGTACTAAACCCGGACCAGCGCGCTTCACTCTGTCCATTTGTACGTATTACGAATCGAAATGGGTCCGTGGCGGTTCCCCCTGATGGTGATCCCACCCATGTCATTTCCACCCGGTTTCTGTAGCCCCGGAAAATCAAAATCAAAATCTCTTTAATCATTTTGGCATCACAGACGCACTTATGAACGTCAAATTATCACAATGACTACCCCCGTATCGGAAAAAGAACCACTACTCAGAATATGTTTCAAACTACAACGCTAACATTTGGTACGTTTGATACTTGGTCAAAGAAACTATAAACACATGATTCACAATTGAAGTCAGGGCCAGAAATTTTGGTAATAATATCGGGACCAGAGTGGGACGATAACGGGATAGGAAGGGGATGGTAACGGTACAGGAGGGGACAATATTACGATAGAGGAGGTTTGCTAGGGCGGACGATAAAGGGTTAGGATCGGAAGAGGATCGGGAGCAGAGCGAGATAGTAACGGAATAAGAGTGGAACTGTAACAGGATAGGAGCGGGACGAAATCAGGACCAGAGCAGGTAAAAGCTGTGGTACCTACCCAGGCCGACTGCCACATACGAGAGGCCTACCACGAGTAATATCCTAATCCTAACAATAATTATAAATTCGAAAAAATGTGTGTGTGATGTTTGTTACCACGTATCACCGTAGCTACTAAACCGATTTTGATGAAATTTGGAATGTAGATAGTTTAAAGTCTGAATTAACACTTAATATTTTGTGAAAATCAACCCCTGAGGGTCGTTTAAGAGAATGGTAAAGTTTCTACGAAACATTTTATTCCTTGGTTCGATGCACTCAAAACTCGGTACAAATAAACTTCAGACGTGAATGGCGTAACAGTGCAGCACACCGACGCTCCCATAAACCGGTGATGGCACATGCCTGTTTAGGGCAATTTCGTATATAGTGTATACAGCAACCGATGTTTGGCTCGGGAAATACGAGAACAAATTGTCGACCACGTGGTTAACAATTGAAGCGAGTTCACAATACAGACTCAAGATAGATTCGAAAATAATTATAACAGCGCAGCCGAATAGTTTTCTTACTTGTGTTATATCAATCTCCAGGCGGGTGAAGCCGCGGGCGCAGCTAGTACATAATAATTATACGGAAGAGTAAAGCGTCGCTATGCGTGTGACCTGCCTCTTATTGTCTTGCTAGTTGATACCCGCGATTCCGTCGGTTTATAGTTGATTCATGGAACTGTTCAATTTCCGGGATGAAAAGTATAAGCAAAGATAAGAAATGATTTATTACAGTAACAAACAACAGGTGTTTGTCATTGCAATAAATAATTTGTATCATAGCTTATCTTGTGTTGCATCTATTAAAACTATCATCTATCTGTATAAGTTGTACCTTATAAGTATGATATCTGTTGATAACGGCCAACGTTTGATAAGACGCTCGAGGTAACGTTCAATGTAAAGGGGTGGCTGCGCTCCTACGCTGGCTACTGTGGAGACTGTTATTATAAATTAAAATTTCACGTTTGTACTGTTAAAATACCTTCTTCAAGTAATTACATTTTTAGCGCCCATTCTAACCATTCTAAGAAGGTATTTTTTTATTCTTGGTATGCATCCCACAAAAAGCAATAAAACATGAGTACGATTTTGGCGAAAGTATACATATTCAGTCATACTCATATTGTCATTAAATTTATTGCATCAAACATGTTACAGGGATCTTAAATATTATAATACAGAGTCATGTGGTAATTTAGGGCATAGCAAGAAGCGAAGCAGAAGCGGACCGATATATTATTACTTTTTTCGTCAAATGTATCCTTATAAAATTCGTTTAAACTATAATAACTTTTACTAAGTAATAGGGTTTTAAGTTTAATTTCAAATATTTTGTCTATTTCTTAACTTTTATCGTATCCGGGATTTTATTATATTTTTTTACGGCCATGATGTTTGAACAACTGTGAACAGAACTGTGTATTCTTAATATTGAAGTGGGCAGCATTAAATACGGTTTAATACGGTACGGTATAATACCGCCTTTTGTTATGCTGATTACTTTGAAATGAACTTAATATTCATATATCTATTCTTAAGGATTTTAACAAAAAAGTGTTAAAAGTATCTAAGTATCTATCTCTGAAACCTTTATCAGCTCGTTTGTCACTCTCTAGAGACGGCCATAATTGCGTATTAATTGTGTTGTCAGTTACATCAAGAATCTTAATTATATCTATGAACGCATGCAGATTAACATATGAGTATCCCACACCGTCACACTTATGTATACATAAGCGTGTAACATTATGTATGTTGTGAGTTGTTGTGATTCAATAATCTCTGCGAGAAGGGGCTATAGTAGTGGAAGACGAATTAGGCGGGTCGCCGCCGCCGCGCCGCGCCCGCTCCGGCGCCGGCGTCGGCCGGGGTCGGCCAGTCCGCCGGGAGACGTTCATCAATGGCTCCTGTTTGCACTTGATTACGCCATACATACAGTTTCCAATTCAACGATGCCCTTTGTACCCACGTGTGCCTATCACGTATTGATTGCGGCCGTCGGCGCTACGCCGGCCAAATATCAGGATCAATGAAGCAAGACTTCATCAAAGATAATCTCCGATGGTACGTTTGTGTTAACGTCGCGTCGCCACGAAGGATCGCGTTGCTGCGGCGGATCGCGTTGCTGTTGGAGGCAGCGGCGCAGCAGAGGCGCGGCAGCGGCGCGACGGCGGCGGTGCGGCGTGGATAATGTCCTGACAAAACTGGCTCAAGTAGCGAACTAGGTAGACGTTTTATTGTCTCCTACATATAACACTCGATCCCCGCATACTCGTATCTGTACGAGACAACGTACAGATGTTCTACATTTATATGTACATATTGATTTGTTAACGCAAGCATTATTGTTATTGTCCTACTATTCCCCCCTAATAATAACTTAAACTGTAGACACACTACACTCACCAGATGTGTATTATCGTACCTACGTACGGGGAGATGTTGATTCCGAAGGCGACGTCACTGATACTATACCTTATTATCTGTAACCTTAAGCGATACCGTCCGATCTGATAGTGATTTGGAATACAGTAACATCTGTGATCAGTCAGTTTTTGCAGCATCTGGATGTAGCAAAACATGAATTGTTTTAGGATTCCGATTTTATTCGTGTTTGGGATAATTTTCGTAGTGGAACCTTCTCAAGGTATAGCAAATTAAGTCTAGAATTCTCGTTTTTCCCGCAATTCAACATATACAGCCGAACTAATTAATAACTTAAGTACAATTGGTTTCGGACCAGGAAGAGATGTGTACCACGCGGCACATCGCAGCTCACCAAGAACGGCTTTTAAAAACGAAGCGGAACTGGACCCCGCGTTCTGGGCGTCTGAAGCTCGGCGCAGCATCACGGCGCGCGAGGCGCGCGGCGGCGCCGGCGGCGGCGCGGCGCGGAACGTCGTCATGTTCCTCGGGGACGGCATGTCGGTGCCCACGCTGGCGGCCGCGCGCACGCTACTCGGACAGCGCGCGGGCCTCACAGGGGAAGAACAACATTTAGCATTTGAAGACTTCCCTACCGTCGGTTTGTCAAAGGTGTGTTTAAGACGGTACCGGATCAGGTCAGTTCCCTCCTATTTGTTTTCCCATCCATAAGTATGTTAGAAACTATTCCAAAATGTTCAAAAAGGTCTGTATTCGTGCAAAATCATTGTATATTAGTAGTAAAATAAAATATCAGATAATATAATAAAAGCCGTCTGGAAAACCATTATATAACACGGAGACTGGCCAAACTAAGTCGAGTGATTCGGAAAATAAGTTGTTGAAAATAAACAAATCTCCAATGCAAAATGTGTTGCTAATGTTTTTAAAAATGTCTTCTCTAACATACGCCTGGACGTCACAAAAACATTTAACTTATGTCCAGATGTAGCAGAAGCTCTTCTAAAAGATCACTTTCCACTAGATTTACCGGATTTTCAGTTCAGATATACTTCCACTACTGAAATTATTAAAACATTCAAAAGTCTTAATGCCAAAACCACTGAAGATTTGTGGGGCATATCAGTAAAGATGCTAGAATCATTAATAGAAGTTATTGCACCATATCTCATGGCTATATTTAACATGTGTATTGACACTGGCTCATTTCCCGATCTAATGAAACATACTGAAATTATACCAATCTCCAAATCAGGTAGTAAAACTGATCCCTCCAATTATAGACCAGTCTCTGATCTTCTGGCTCTGAGTAAGATATTTGAAAGACTTATTCTTAAACAATTTTTATCCCACTTCAACGAACACAACGAGAACAAGAGTCAGTTTGGTTTCACGAAATGCAGGTCAACATCAGATGCCGGGGCGAACTAGTAACGCATGTGTTTGAAGCTTGGGAGAGTTCACAGGATGCCATTGGTGTATGTTGATGTAGTTAAGGTTTAATGTTGAGCGACTGGTACATGTTAATCTATACAATAGGTACGTAAAAATAACTATATATATGTAGGTTAGTAATTTTGGACAATAGAAAGGAATGAAACTTAAAAGTAATGAAGTAATCACAACAGTATTTTGTGATCTCTCCAAAGCTTTCGATTGTGTACCTTACACTAATTCGTAAACTCTACCACTATGGGATTCGTGGAACTGCTCTGAATCATGTTGAGTCCTACTTAACCGATAGACAGCAAAAAATTGGGGTTAATGGCATTATATCTTACGGATCCTTAGTCAGAATGGAGGTACCGCAGAGATCAATATTGGGGTCGTTTTTAACGTGTTTTTTTTAGGATGAATGGAATACATAGTGAACTATCTTTCGTGTGAATATCAAGTGCTAATACGTTCAAATGTGGGAGAAAAAAAATAAAAACGAAAAAATATAAAATTAATAATTCGTCCAATTCTACTCATTCTTAAAGCCTGAAAAAATGTCCAATTGTGCACATTTTCAATGCCCTATGCTTGTTATATAAGATTTTTAAATAATACATTTAGATTTTTATTTAATTTTTTTTTCAGTTTTCCCGCTAAAGTTATAAGCGATTTACAAAAATTATTTCTTCAAAAACTATATGTCGTAGAAGGGTGGGAGTTTTACTCTGGCATTTAAAATGATGAAATCTATTCAATATTTCAATAAAATAGGGATGTCTGATTTTTGGGCTTCATAAAACATTGTGCTATTTAGGTAAAGACCTTGCAGATATTGTTCTATTCGCTGATGATACATCCATAATTTTTAAAGTAGGTAGGATAGTAAATTGGTGCATGTAAACGACGTATTGGATGTGGTTTCGAAATGGTTCTCTGCCAACAACTTGTTACTAAACGCGAAAAAGACTCAATCAGAAGTTCAAAGTTCTCTTTGCCTTATGTTAGGCATGTAGAGCCAAACGTAATGCTCAATAGTGATGAACTCGACACAAACAAGGCAAGTATTCTTAGGTATAGGCATAGACTCTAAGTTGCAGTGGGGTCCTCAAACCCATGCTCTATCAGGAAAACTTAGTTCTGGAAGTGACCATCATACCATAAACACTAGAAATATGGATAGGATTGTGGTACCTAGGCATAGACTGACTAAAACGAATAAGTCCTGTATGGGCAACTGCGTACGTTTTTATAATAAAATTCCAAAATGTATAACGGAGCTCACAGAAAGTAAATTCAAATTACGCGTTAAGAATGTTCTAATGAGAAAAGCATGTAATACTGTACTGTTCGTAATTAAAAACATAGAAGACAAAGATGCTTGGCAAAATCCACTTCTGCAAAGTAGCCAACTGATGAAACCCAAAAGATTGTAACAAAATCTCTTAAAAATGCCCCTCAGTTTCTTGCCGTATCTGCTGAGAAGTGGTTCTTTTTCCGATACGGTGGTACAATCATTGTGATAATTTGACGTTCATGGGTACGTGTGTAATGCCAAAATGATTAAAGAAATTTGGACTTTGACTTTGACTTCAAAGATTTCGCAGGTTCTGTCTCTGACCCTCGATGCCATGACTCGATTAACGAGAGCCTCTTGGAAATATATACATAATTCTTGGAAATATATGAATATAATATATCGTTGATTTTGTGTGCGCAGACGTATTGCGTGGATGCGCAGATCGCGGACTCCGCGTGCTCGGCGACGGCGTACCTGTGCGGCGCGAAGGCCAACATCGGCACCATCGGCGTGGACGCACGCGTGCCGCGCGGCCACTGCGCCGCCGCCGCGCGCGCGCCGCGCTGCCTCGACTCCATCGCCGCGTGGGCGCTGCAGGACGGCCGGGACGCCGGTGCGTGTCCGCGACGGACCTGCTCACCGGCCGTGAGTTCCGCTCATCACATTACATGACGCGTTACAGGTATCGTGACGACGACGCGCGTGACGCACGCGTCGCCGGCGGGCGCGTACGCGCACACCGCCGACCGCGACTGGGAGAGCGACGCCGACGTGCGCGCCGACTGCGGCGCCGGTGCCGGCGAGCCCGCGCAGGACGACATCGCGCTACAGTTAGTGCACTCGTACCCCGGGAACCAGTTCAAGGTACATATTTGGTTAATTTGCAGGCAAATAAATAAATTCTAATTCTGGAATAGTCCTTTTTTGACTTTTTTTTTTATTATTTTTTATTTCATAGTAATATGAGATTTCATTCTATCGAGCTATCTAATTTCTTAGGTAATTTTGGGCGGAGGTAGACGAGAATTTCTACCTAACACGGTCGTCGACGAAGAAGGCACTCCCGGCCGAAGACTAGACGGGCGCAATCTGATCGAAGAATGGCAAGCGGAAAAGCGAGGTCGTAACGTGAGCTACCAGTACGCGTGGGACCGGGCGCGCCTGCAGGCGGCGGCGGCGGCGGCGCCCGACTACCTGCTGGGCCTGTTCGCGGGCAGCCACATGCCGTATCGCCTGCAGGCCGACGCGCGCAAGGATCCCTCGCTCGCCGAGCTCACAGAGGTCGCGATCACGTCGCTCGCTCGCAACAAGCGCGGCTTCTTCCTGTTCGTGGAGGGCGGGCGCATCGACCACGCGCACCACGAGAACCTGGCGCAGCTGGCGCTGGACGAGACGCTGGAGCTGAGCGCCGCCGTGCAACGCGCCGCCGAGCTGCTGGCGCCGGAGGACTCGCTGCTGCTGGTGACGGCGGACCACGCGCACGTCATGTCGCTGAGCGGGTACACGCGCCGCGGCGGCGACATCCTCGGGCCCTCGGACGACGTGGGCGCTGACGGCGTGCCCTACATGACGCTCTCGTACGCCAACGGGCCCGGCTTCAGGGCGCACGCCGCTGACGGTGTCCGCGAAGATGTCACTCAATATGATTATCGTAAGTTTCAATAATTTATATATTTCTTTAATAAATGATTTCTAACGTTATGCAATTTTTTGCAATTTCCTTATTCGTACAGGATTTTAATAGACTTTTAAAAGGCAACATTCAGAAAAATAAGAAATACAAAAGGTGTAGTCAATCGAAGATTTACAAATATTCAGCAACTTTTGTCATTGACCGTACGTGTCGCAGGGAAATGAGGATATCTGGGATTTCGCGATATTCCTAGGGATACGACAAAATCATGGATAATCATGTATGGTAAGGACCACTTCTCCGCGGTCGACTAGCATTTACCCCTAGAGTGTATATAATAAGCGCGGAGCCAGGAGCTCGCGAGGAGTTCCTGAGCAGAACGAGTGCGCAAGGCCAGAACGAAGCGAGAGGGAGAGGTGGCGAGCGTAGCGAGCCGGCGACCTCCCGAGTGGAGTAATGGTCGAGTGCGCGAGTGGAGCGAAGGGATGACGAAGCGAGAGTTCTGGCGAGAGCCTATTTATTAAGACTGTACGTCGTATCCCTAGAGATTTCGTGAAATCCCTGGTATCTTCATTTCCCTGCGACATACAATATTTTTTCTGGAGCTACGACGATTGACTTTTGGCCAAAATACTTACATATACTTAGCCAAAAAAACTATTGACACATGTATTATTACGATTGTTTTGAATACCATCCCCTGATAGATTTAAACGGATGGTAAAATTTGCAAAGAAAATATATTTATAATGTAACTATCTATTTAAAACGAGATAAGAGCTGAAAGAGATCGGAATAGAAACGACATGAATTCGGGATAGGATTGGGATAGAAGCAGGACAAAATCGGCATAGAAGCGAGAGCAGCCGGAAATAGCCAGGAGCAAAATGAATTATTTTATTAAGCGTACAAAGTCGCGGGCAACAGCTATGTATATGTAAATAGGAGATTTAGGTTTCAAAGATTTCTGTAACTCAGGCTTCATGTATGTACATGGCGCCGGACCGGCGCTGCCGCCGCACCGCAAACTCATGTAAATGATTACAAACCCGGACCGGGACCACGCGCGCCGCACCGTCCGTCCGTTTGTACGTATTACTGGTATTTCGAATCGTAAAGGATCCGTGGCGGTTCCCCCCGACGTTTCATTTCCACCCGGTTTCTATAGTCTGTAATATGTTTCAAACTACTACGCTAGCATTTTGTACGTTTGATACTTGGTCAAAGAAACTATAAACACATGACTCACAAATGAAGTTAGGGCCAAAAAATTTGGTAATTATATCGGGACCGCAGTGGGATGACAAAGGGACAAAAAGGGGATGATAACGGTATAGGAGGGGAACTATAACACGGTAGGAGGTTCGCTAGGGAGGACGATAAAGGGTTAGGATCGGAATATGATTGGTAGCAGAGCAGGACGATAATGATATAGGAGCGGGACGGAATCAGGACCAGAGCATTACGGTAACGCTATAGGAGCGGGAACGTAAAAGGATGGGAGTGGGAAGGTAACGGAACAGAAGCGGTAAGGTACGGTAACGAGATAGGAGCGGAACGGGAACTGGAACGTGAATATGATGGGACGAAAAATGTTCGGATGCAGGATGAATACTCCACTACGCGGACCAAGTCGCGGGCATCAGCTAGTAATATTATAAATGCGATAGTTTGTGTGTGTGATGTTTGTTACCAGATATCACCGTAACTACTGAACGGATTTTGATGAAATTTGAAACAAAGATAGTTTAAATACTGAATTGAAACATAAGCTATGTTAATTTTTAAAAATCAACCCCTAAGAGGGTGAAAGAGTAAAGTTTGTATGGAGCATTTTTATTCCTTGGTTCAATTCGCTCAAAACTCGGTACAAATAAACTTTAAACTAAATAATAAAACACGTATTTTTTATTTTTTTAAAACTAGCCCCTAGGAATGGTGCATGGGAGTTTTAAAATTTGTACGGTTTTTTTCAGTGTATGCTTTATTCCGTGGTTGAATTCACTCACAACTCAGAACAAATAAACTTAAACATAAATTTTAAAACACGTGTTTTTTGTTTTTTCGAAACTACCCCTAAAGAAAGCGTAAGAGGGTTTTAAAGTTTGTATGTTTTTATTTTAAATTTTAGTTTTATTCATTTAAGTTCGGTACAAATAAACTTTAAACTAAATAATTAATTAAGTATATTTTATTTTTTTAATACTACCCCTAGGAAGAGTGCATGAGAGTTTTAAAGTTTGTACGGTTTATTTCAGTGTATGCTTTATTCCGTGGTTCGATTCACTCACAACTCAGAACAAATAAACTTTAACATAAATTTTGAAAACATATTTTTTTTTTAACTACTCATAAAAATGTAAGCGCGTTTTAAAGTTTGTATGGTTTTTTTTTAATTTTAGTTTTATTGAATGAAAACATCATACACATAAACGTAGTCAGGCAGCTTAGCAGGCGGCCGTATCTGGCGATTTTCTGAAGTCTTACGTTTCTGACTGCTCACCCCGTTTTTTTTCGCAGACGATACTCGGTTCGCATTCCCGGCGGCTGTGCCGCTGGAGTCGGAGACGCACGGCGGCGACGACGTGGCGGTGTTCGCGCGCGGCCCGCAGCACGGCATGTTCTCGGGGCTGTACGAGCAGAGCCAGCTCCCGCACCTCATGGCGTACGCCGCCTGCATCGGTCCCGGACCCCACGTCTGCGATCAACAACGGAACTCTGGTCAATATTTGAAGGAAACTGATAATTGAGAATTGGTTTCAACCAATACTGTACTGTACTGTATAATGTTACGAGAATAATAATAAACTAGAAAAATATTAAAGGACGCAGTCAGCATTTTGGCTTATTTATTTCTGAGGTAGCACATCATACATAGACCTACATATTGCCTATATGAGTATACCCGCCATTTACCTAGTACTTTGAGATGGATGAGATTGTCAGACTCTCACTTGAAGCCACCGTCAGAAAACGATTTGCAAAGGAGACGTGGGCGCACGGGCACGGCACGTGTCAAGTGCGCTCGTTACGCCTCTGTACGAAAGTAGCCGCTCCCTCGTCAATAGGCCGCCGCGGACCCAGCGGCGGCGGCGGCGGCGGCGGCGCCCGATGGCGGCGGCGCCCGATGGCGGCGGCACTCTTAAATTACTACGGACCAACAGCAAATATTATTGACTGCCATATACCTAGTATCCGTA
This sequence comes from Petrophora chlorosata, assembly GCA_951640565.1. Classification (NCBI taxonomy): domain Eukaryota; kingdom Metazoa; phylum Arthropoda; class Insecta; order Lepidoptera; family Geometridae; genus Petrophora; species Petrophora chlorosata. The sequence continues at coordinate 46,337 of OX621206.1, forward strand.
ATTGCGGCTTCGACCGTAGTTTTCCCGTTAAACGATGGAAATTTCAGGTTTCTGAGATCCCAAGAACATCAGAGAATTGTGTAATTTCAAGTTTATGGCCTTCAAGGTTATGGAGCGATGAGTTTGGTGAGTTGGTTGGAAGGGGCTTCTTACCAACGACGGTCGAAATAAATTTCGATCATTTTCGAGGTGAAAATTTAAGTTTTTTTTTTACACTTAATAGATCTATGTTTGGCCACTATCTCGCCTGATGTGAAGCGATGGTGTAGCCTAAGATGGAGCTCATCTAGAGAGAGACGGCAGTTGAGCAAATGTAGGACGATGTAGCGAGTTCAAATGTAGGACAGTGGGGTGCCGGTCGTGAAGCCTTAGTGGTTCTTATATACCGACCATGTCAGGTAACGTCGGCCTAAAGTAATTTAAAAAAAGTTTTAACATTACCAATGTCGTGCATTCCATAAAATTATCATTTGGAGTTTTAATTTTACCCCTACCGCGATCTAGTTTCTATCGTATTAACAAATTTTCAAGAGTTAAAATTAGCTCTTTTCATGTAAAGTTGCCGAAGTGTTTTTTTAAGACTTACTAAAAACGCTGAAAAGAAGTTTCTGCCATGGTATTTTTTTATGTAAATAAAATGTTACATGTATGTATTTCATTCATTTTCATAGTGTATACAGCGTTTCAAATGTTACATGTATGTATTTCATTCATTTTCATAGTGTAAACAGCGCTTCAAATGCATACTTATTTTACCTGTTTTCTGTCCTCGTCGCTTAAAGAAGCATAATATTAGTAATATTTAGTTTACTTTAATAATATCAAAAAAATGTCGGACCCGTATTCGTTAATTTTTAATTATAGGTAAAAAATTTGAGTTTTAAGATTCTAGGACCATTTAATACTTCACCCCCCATTTAATCCCCCCCATAAGCAGATTTATCAAATTTTCAATAGCCTATATTTTAAGTAGTCGGCTATCAAACACTGAAATCGGCATTAAAATCCGTTCAGTAGTTTTCGAGTCTATAGATAACAAAGACACAAACAAACAAACAGACAAAAATTCTAAAAAACATAGATTCGTGTTCAGTACCCTCTAAATAGTCCACCCCAGTTGGTTTTGCAAAAATATCGCCAATGAACAGAATTGGCTTTTTTCCATTTTTATAATAGTATAGATACGTCATGTTTACATGTTTACAAATGTGTATAAACCGAGACTGTCCAACGATTGCCTTCGGAGGATTTTTGAGTTCTTTGGCCACATAGCGCGTAAGACCGGAGATAATCTCCAAAAACTGATCGTCACTGGGAAAGTGATGGCAAAAGACCAAGAGGGAGAAGCCCCAAGCGCTGGTCCGACCAAATCCGCACCACACTCAACATCAAAGTGTCGGAAGCTGTGCACATCGCTGAAAGCCGGAACAGATGGCGCAGTATCTTAAGAGAGAAAGTGATACCATGACATGGTCACGACCCTCAGCATTGGGGAAACGACGCAAGGAGGAGGACATGTTTACATGTTTTCGAGTATCCTAGCCCGGAAAGGCACGCAACTGGCGCATGGCGGGGGCTAGTAGAGGCAAAGGAAACTAAATCGTAGAGGGTAGGGCAAAGTTAATACTTTTTCTTTAGGCTAGGGAGCGTATTGACAGGTATTGTCATGTTGAGGCGGATTAATGAGTTGTCGTCGCTCGGCAACGCGGCACAGAGCGCGCGCCGCGTCACGTCCGCCGCCCGCCGCCCGCCGCCCGCCGCCGCGTTGCTGTGCTACAGCTTAGTAAGTTATATGTAATTATGATTATGGTAAAGTATAGATCTTATGAAGCTCATCACGGTAATGTGTCGATCGAGATAGCGGCGGGTGGCGGCGGTTGCTGCCAAGCATTCAAACATTATAATCGAATGTCGCAAATGAGGTGCTCTCTATCGCGTTCAGAGAGCCGTAGCGGGAGAGGTAGCGGGTAGGTGGTAATCCCGAGGCACGGTCGCGGCGCAGCGCGGCGCGGCGGCGGGCGGCTGGCGCGCGGCCAACACGATGCCCCCCGCCTCGGTGCGGGGCGATCTAACAGCTGAAGTGCATGCATGCCTTCAATGCTCACCTCAGATAAAAATATTAATAATAATTAGTAACTCGAAATGTAGATACCTAGTTTTAGCCAATTTTAGGTATAGTCTTCATCTAGTCTTGGTCAAGTCCTGGTCTAATCCTGGTCTAGTCTCGGTCTAGTCTTTGACGCCGACGTCAATGTATCTTCGAAGTCCAAGGTCGAATAACGATGAAATTTATATGGGACCACTTCGTAGCTATACTGAACCCAACGCAAAAAAAAAATCCATATCAGTATATAAATGACGGAGTTCTGAAGTAACAAAAATAATAAATATAGAAAAAAAAACAAAAAAGTACAATAAAATTGAGAACATTCTTGTTTTGAAGTTGGTTAAAAATGACCCTCAAGGGATTACCCATTAAATTGGGATCTATGTTTGACTATTATTTCTCCTGAAGTTAAGCGACGATAACATAGATAACGCAGTTTTTTACACAGAGCTTGAAGATGGCAGTTGAGCGACTGCTCAGACCCGTCTGCCTGATGGTTCACTAAACATTATCACGAACGTTGTTTTATAATTCGAATTAGGTGCCAACACGGAAACTTTATCATAAAGCACAACGTTGTGTCGCGAATCGCGATGTCGCTGCGGATGGCGGCGGCGCGCGACACACTTCTTGAAACTGTCATTAAACGTAACAAATTGTAGCTACTACGTTACGCATGTACCTAATGTGACATCATAAGACGCGGAAATGCGCGCTGCACACTGACATCTCGTGTGGCGTAATATTCGCTAGGTAATGAATACAGAATACGTAGTGTTTTATGGCAGTTTTTGTAATAGTTTGTGTAGAAGAGATTCATGGAATGATATCGCATAGTAATAGTAATAAATGAACCAATTGTATTAAGTAAACGCGTCGCGCTTATAAAGATTACGCCCATTAGACATCGCCCATTTTGTAAATTCGGTGCCGATTTGCTATTGTATTCCTCCGGCATCGGCACGAGGCGAGGGTGCACGGCGCGTGCGGAGTAGTGCGGAATTGCGAACGCGACGAGCCGATACGTCGCGTCGCGTCGCGTCGCGTGATATATCAATGACCTCAGTCGCGAGGGACGGCTTGCATAAATCTCAAAGTAAATGTACTGAGAATTACACTCCTCGGCGCCCTTGCGACTATGCATATTATATGCATGCATGCACTGATCCTATAAAAAAGTCAGATACACTTTTCGGGAACAACACTGTAAAGGCCGGTACCTATGTGTGCGTAACAACACATAGATAATAGTCTTTAACACTGTAGAAACACATGCGTCAGTGTGAGAGTAATATTGCTAGCGTAAGAAAAAAATTCCCACTGATTCTTTAGTGAACGGTAGGTATATACTATTAATATAATTGTAAAAGGATAGAGTGATGTATGTATTTATTTAATAGACACATAATTAACTTAATATTTGTCATCATTATGACAATGACTGATTAATCTATCTTTTAGCTATACCCATAATGTACAAAATAAAATCTCACTCACTGACTCATCACGACCAATGAAGTTAAAATTTCAGAGTAAGGCAGATTGATTTTATTTTCGTATTAAGTTTTTTTTTATACTACTAAGTAACGAGACGAGCAGGTCACTCGCCTGTAAGCGCAGCGCCTGCTCGTAACAGATGCAATGCCGCCCAGAATCCTAACCAAATCGCATTCAAATTGGTCAGGTGGTAACAAACATAATTAGTTATTATAAACAATCTTACATGAATGAAAATTACCAAAATACTATTATTTTTTTAAATAAAACTGACTCTGGAGTTGGAAAGGAACCAGCTCTAGTTTCAGACCTTTATGGACCACACATCTATTTAACTTACAGTTTTACCCTTACTTCTAGGTAAATTAGTTTCAATGTAGGCTAGCCACACTAACCGAATCTCGTTGCGGTTTTGTGTTTCTATTCTAAACATACTATACGGAAAAATAAAATCAAAGTATTAATCAGTATATTTGAACTTAATTGTGAAACGATATCCCATCTTTTCGTCTCGGTTTCTGGGAGCAGTTTTTACAATGTTTGAACACGCAATACGGCATATTTTTGGTACTAAAATTCACGCGTACGCAGTACTTACTCAGCCAGCGCTTCGTTGCGTACTGACTCGATGTAGTATCCGCTTTGTGTAGTGATATCCGCTTCGTGCGCCTCAATCACGTGTTCCATGCGGAGTATCTGACTTTTTTTATAGGATCAGTGCATGCATGCATATCCCCGGCGCCGACGGTCCTGTGCCGAAGCTACATACTGGCTGTTTTTGTCCGGCCTGAAGTCACGAGGGTGTCGATTAGAAACGAGTTTTCGGTTCGGAGGTGCATTCAATTGTTCGCAAATGTGTGGCCAATCGATGTGAGGGTTTTAATTTAAGCAATAAATCAACAGTTATCGTCCTGTCGCTTCTATTATATATACACATTCAAATTGTTCCTTTTAAGAGTAGGTACTCTTAGTTGTTACAATAATAATATAATTGATTTAATAGCTGACACTATGCTTTTTCACGATTATTATTATGATAAAATATTAGTACTATTGAAAAAAATGTAAGTGTCGCTAGTAGTAGTACACCCCCGAAACTCCATACAAGATACAAGTGAACCGATTTAATTACCCACGAGTACCACTACTGCCGGTGCACCGGCTTGAAGGGATGAGCCAAGACAATCGAGCAGGACAAGGAAGAGTATACTTATACGTAAGCAACAATAGCGTTTTTCCTTCTAACTACTTTGCATTGTGTACATTTTTAACGTATTTATTTTTAGGAATTTAAAAATGTTGTTTGGTAGGTATTTAATTTAACAATAGGTAACAAATTGTTTTATTTTTATTATCAATGTTACAAACACCACTAATGTTAATAACCAGAACAAGCACTGGGCAAGTGCAGTCACAATTTTCAGTTAGGTACTTTACAATGACAAAGTTATTTTAAGTTAATATATATGTAATATAATAACTCAATAAATCATGGACATTTCGAACAAATAATTAAAAATACGGGTGCGGGGTCAGATCTGCTAGGTTATATATAGATACTAGGTTAAGCAATGTTCGCAGCGGTCACGACTTAGATGGGTGACCGTTTGTGTGGTATTTACATCTGCGCGTTTTATTTAATTCGCCCGTTTGGGCAGGCTAGAGTCTGTAGGACCATACCTCCTTGTCTTAAGAAGTTTTTATCACTGATCCTCTAAAAAAAAGTCACATACTCCGCACGGAACACGGGATTGAGGCGCACGAAGCGGATACCACTACACAAAGCGGATACTACTTGCGTACTGACTCGATAGTCAGTACGCAACGAAGCGCTGGCTGAGTAAGTACTGCGTACGCGTGAATTTTAGTACCAAAAATATGCCGTATTGCGTGTTCAAACATTGTAAAAACTGCTCCCAGAAACCGAGACGAAAAGATGGGATATCGTTTCACAATTAAGTTCAAATATACTGATTAATACTTTGTTTTTATTTTTCCGTATAGTATGTTTAGATTAGAAACACGAAACCTCAACGAGAATCGGTTAGTGTGGCTAGCCTACATTGAAATTAATTTACCTAGAAGTAAGGGTAAAACTGTAAGTTAAATAGATGTGTGGTCCATAAAGGTCTGAAACTAGAGCTGGTTCCTTTCCAACTCTAGTGTCAGTTTTATTTAAAAAAATAATAGTATTTTGGTAATTTTCAGTCATGTAAGATTGTTTATAATAACTAATTATGTTTGTTACCACCTGACCAATTTGAATGCGATTTGGTTAGGGTTCTGGGCGGTATTGCATCTGTTATGAGCAGGCGCGGCGCTTTCCATCAGGCGAGAGACCTGCTCGTCTCGTTACTTAGTAGTATAAAAAAACTTAATACGAAAATAAAATCAATCTGCCTTACTCTGAAATTTTAACTTCATTGGTCGTGATGAGTCAGTGAGTGAGATTTTATTTTGTACATCATAGGTATAGCTAAAAGATAGATTAATCAGTAATTGTCATAATGATGACAAATATTTAGCTATTTATATGTCTATTAAACAAATACATACATCACTCTATCCATTTACAATTATATTAATAGTATATAGGTACCTACCGTTCACTAAAGAATCAGTGGGATTTTTTTCTTACGCTAGCAACATTACACTCACACTGACGCATGTGTTTCTACAGTGTTAAAGACTGTTATCTATGTGTTGTCACGCACACATAGGTACCGGCCTTCACAGTGTTGTTCCCGAAAAGTGTATCTGACTTTTTTTATAGGATCAGTGGTTTTTATTTGATAGTTTAAAAATCCTTCCTAGTTTTGTTGAGAATGAGGGTCATCAGCAACAAGCCGGACCCTCTCCTAGTACTTCAATAAAGTGGTGGAACTTTATTCAAGGTTTCCATGGACTATTTTCGAAGAACATAAAAAACAATGTTTTCTCTATTTTGTTTCGTGCACCTTCACGAACACATAATAGTTAATATTCCACCGATATTACACATGATCACTAGAAATAACACTTGTTTGGAAATTAAAATAAATCGAACTGTATCACTTTTTACTTCCCGTGAAAAAGTCCCTTACATCTGAGCGCTGCCGTGCTTCGGAGGGCACGTTACGCCGGCGCGGCGCCGTCGCGTCGGTCCCGGTTGTTGTCTTTGGACAACAGTCGTAAGGCGACGTCGGAGGCCTTCGGGCGACCTCACTTCGACACTACGGTTGGCCACACACACACCCTCTCTCACACCCTCACACACCTTCACACACGAGAGAAGAAGAAGAATAGAAATTAACTTATTGACGATGATTGGAATTAAACAATCTTATTAAGGGTTGGTATTGCTTAAACTACCTTAGTTCAAATACTAATAAATTGCAGAGGGAACATGTATGATTCAGTGGGAAACTAAGGTTATGAAATTTACAAAGATCCTACCGATATAGGATCTAAATTACTTATAGTAAACAGTTTTTGCTGGAATTTTTACACTTTGCTATTTTCATTTTCTCGAGTAAATGTCGGCGACATTGATATAGGTATAGTCATTGATACACACTACTTGTACTTGTATACTACTAGATTGCGCGATCCGAACACTCTCTGTATTAGACTGAATTGCACTGAAATCCATGCAACTTACGTTAGTGTGGCTTCGTCATTCACACAGCTTGGACGCGTTGCGTTAATAACAAGAAAATTCGTTCCAAGTGTGAACCTGGACATCAATAATAATTCAGTAGTCAAGTAAGTACAAATATTTGTTGTTCAAGTGAATAATTATCGTAATACCACAATAAAACAGAAAATCGTTCATTTTAATGCCACGCCATCTAAAATCATAGACTTATGTGCAGATGTACCATTACAAAACCGGTTGTAGGTAAAAATATGTGACGAAACACAGACTTGATGTGGTGTTTTTAAAAAGTATTATTAACCAAATTCAAAAAAAGAGTTTTTTAATATTTGTGACCTCAGAACTCCGGCATTTATGAATCGATTTGGAATATTCTTTTTGCTCCTCCTCCTCCTTCCTCTTCCTTCCTCTTCCTCCTCCTTTAACTCCTTTTATATTCTATATATACATATATATACTTTTTTTACTTTACATACAATACTATAAATATAATTCATTTATTTAACTTCTATCTACATTCCAAATTTTACCAAAATCGGTTCAGTAGTTACGGTGATACGTGTTAACAAACATCACACACACAAACTTTCGCATTTATAATATTATAAGGATAAATAAATGTTTAAATGGAGTATGAATTCTAATGAAGTGTTGTAGGTACAAAGCTCACGCTCAGTCTCACTTCTGTGGTGTAAAATATATACATATATTGGGACGCCATGTTGTTACACTATCTTGAACAAAACGCGTAAGCGCCACGTTACAACATGGCGCTTGCGACCTTTTGGTCGCAAGAAAACAAACACAAACCTCTACAAGCGATCGAGCGCTGCATGTTTATTATACATATTGACCTTCCTCTTCAATCACTCTATCTATTAAAAAAAAACCGCATCAAAATCCGTTGCGTAGTTTTAAAGATTTAAGCATACATAGGGACAGAGAAAGCGACTTTGTTTTATACTATGTAGTGATGTCAATGGGTATATTCAATGGTAGGCGATGATGAAGTATTTTCGAAGGATTTTTTCGTTAGATTTCGGTAGCAGCAAACGATCATTCGCGGTTCGATCCTCGTGAAGTATTTCTGGCGGGGTCAAATTATATACCTACTAATCTTCTCCACTTGAACTTGACATCTTTGCAATATAATCAACAGCACAGGGAAAATAATATAACAAAAATTATTGACGAAAATGGCGCAAAGATTTCCTCGTTTTTTTTCGCGTGCCGCGGCACATCTATGCATGCGCATTCAGCCGATAGTAAAAAAATAATTGAATATTTTCGTATTTATAACATACTTAATTGGTTGTGAATTATATAATATGAAATATTATATGTTTTTTTACCGTAATTACCGGAGTTGCGGCTCCACGCGTTAAACCGAACGAATCGAATAAAAAAAGAAAATACACACACACCCAACAATCATATACATAGATCCTGGCCCCTAACTAGGATTCCCTGTATCTAGGGAACCGGGAAGTATGAGGACCATGGTCCCACGACACCTAGACACGAAACAAATGCTTGCCTTTTTTTATCTTTTTTGCACAAACATTTGTCCCGTCGCGGGAATCGAACCCGCAACCTCAGTGGTGATAGAAGTCGACTAGCGAACTTTATCAATTACACAAATTGCACGTCACTCATTACTTCCTCCCGCCCTCGTGTCGCGGCCGCCGCCTCTCGCCGCAGCGTCGCATCAGTATTCATTAAAAGCGCAATTAGCGGAGTGCATGGCTCCGTGGAGGGTTGCGTTCCTCTCAAAGTGAAACATTACGAAAATGTCATTCGTCAAAATTTCCCCGAAGACGGCGGCGGGTCCGGGCGCGGGCGAGCTCACCCCCCGCGAGGGCTCCCCCGCGCCCCGCGCGGGCGGCGGTTCGGCGGCGGGCGCTCCGGGCGCTTCGCTCCGGCAGTAGCCAGCGCGCGGCGCCGCGTCCCGTCGCTTATCACTTCGCGTTCGGTCGTGACTCCCGCACCAAAAACTTTACGAGCTTCATTCGGAATCCCACACTCCCTGGCTTCTATACTCGTGAGCAATGTTCAATCTACATAAGTGTTTAACAACCCTGTGTTTTTATTAAGGTTACTAGTTTACTGTGTAAAGTGCGTGAAAAGTTTAGTGTAGATGTTTGTAAAAGTTGAGTGATAGCTGAAACTGTATAGGTAGGTACCTATTTTTATTTATTTATAGAAACAATATTTAAAATTACAATCTGGGTTAAAATAACTTTAGTTGGTTTGGTGGTTTTGGTATTTTGCCCCATGTTGGGCGCCAGCATAGCAATGCATTATTTTAACATTGAGCTATTATTATTACGTATAGAGAAGACGCCGCAAATCAGTACCGTGTTCCGTTCAAGTGCGGCCACTGCACCACAATTCACTCAGTTGCTTCCTAGCTCTTGAGCGACAAAGTCTTGTTTGTTTTAAACGAAAAAACGTTCAAACGCATTACCTATGCCCTCGTAGGTGTTAAAATATTGCACTAGTAATTCCAGTAATACGGCGAAGTGTAAAGGAATAAACTTCGATCGGGGAGTAACTAGAAACATTTTGAAATTTTAATTCAAACAAAATTTTAAGCGTACGCCATAATGCGTCATTTGTTTTAGACTAAAAGTTAAGATGTGATATTGTGTTTGTAACAAGGGTAGGTAAAATTAGTTGACCTGTATTATTATATCGAAAAAAATATTTAAACACAAATTAGTAAAATAAATGTGCTGGTTCAATGAAATAAAAAGATAAAAAAATTACGACGACAATTAATGAATAAATAAGAATTAATAAATTTAGCATTTGTACAAGCATGTACCAGTTAGTTATGTCAGTTTACAAGTAAATAATAATATAGAATTAATTAAATGAAATAAATTAAACTTAAAATAAATTAAAATTATTAATATTAATAAACATTTCTTGCTATTTAATTCATTTAATTTATGATTAATAAGAAAACAAAAACTGAGTTCCAATGAAGCTTGTTAGGTAGAACAGAAACAAAGCTATGTCAGTTCTATCCAGTCAACAGTTTAGTCTATAGGAACGACAAGCTGTTGCAGAACGTTAAACAAAACGCGCCATGAAAAATCACGGCGCTTTCGACCTTTTGTTCGATAGAAAACTACAACATAAAAGCGCTCTATTGCTGCGTGTTTATACTGTTAGGTTCGACGGTTATTTATTGTTTCAGCGCTGCAGCGAACTTAAGTTTAAACACTTAACAAAATGGAGCATGATATTTGCTTATGATAGCTTCTCTATACGTAGTAATAATAGCTCAATATATTTTAATGCGATTCGATTTATGTTACTTTGTCGGTCGATGACGACATAATAAAACACAGGTTATGTTATTCAGGGATAGTGTAGCTCTCTCTCAGTAAAATAATTTTCGAAATTGGGCTTAGGTCCAGAGATTACCTCCTACAAACATACATGAATACATACTTACAATCATAATAAATAGTAACTATACTATAGGTAGGTATACTTATAGTAACTCCTGTAGTTACTATAAGTACAGACAATTAATTGAAATTTAAATAAGTAAACCAATTATTGGCATATCGTTATAAGTTAAATTCAATAAGCCATAAATACAAAAATATCAGTATAATAGTGTTCCGCCTGTTTGCTGCGCTCATGAATGGTAGCCGTTGTCATTGAAACGTTCTTACAGTACAAAACAAAATCTGTTCTACAAGTTTTATTTACAATTATTTCGTTTAAATATATTCAACTAAAATTTTTGTATTCATCTTTTGTTGTTCAATTTCATATTTCACTTCTCCCGACCATAGGCAGGACAATCAAAAAGTATGTGGTGCGCGGATTCATTTATTGTTGGGTCGCAGATGCACCACCACGGCCTCTCCTTACACTTAAGCCGACTTAAGTATTCTGAAAACCCGCCGTGTCCTGTCATTACCTGCGTTATTATACCGTCAGGTTCCATTTTCCTAATAGTTTTGTAGGCTAGGACTGCATCCGGGAAGAACATTTTTGTCACTGCTGCTTAGGGATTGCAGTACCGGTACTGAGGAGAGCTACGAAAGTCCCGGTACCAGGCTTAAACCAGTACCGGGAATACCGGGAAAAGTCGGGAAATTCGGTACTCGATACAAGCGGCGAAAGATTATCTTTATAATAAAGGAACTGGGTTTCTTTTCTACAATCATCGCACAGCCAAAACCGCTTAACATAGAAACCTGAAATTTGGACCACGTATTTTACAAGTACTGAAGGCGTCATTAAAGAACGGATTTTTCGAAATTTGACCTTAAAGTGAGTCAAATGGGGTCATAAAGGATGTATGGGGAAAAATATATTTTGTTGCACGGTCACGTAACTTTGGCAGTATACCTTGCAAAATAAATAAAAGAACACGTGTATCACAGTTTTTTGAAAATCACCCCTTGGTTTAGTGTTTTTTTAGATTGGTATAGCTCCGTTATACATTTTGGAATTTTATTGTAAAAACGTACACAATTGCCCATGAAGGACTTATTCGTTTTACTCAGTCTAAACCTAGGTACTGCAATTCTGTCCTTATTTCTAGTGTTTATGTTGTGGTTAATTATAGATATGTATTTAACCATTTTTTTTTAAACTTCCCCTGACTAGCCTAAGCGGGGTGGTAAAGTTGGTATAGAAAATCTTTGTTTATGAAGTTTCATGGCTATGATAAAACTTGGTAAAAGAAGAAAATTAAAACGTGTTTTTTTTTTAAATCACCCTTAACAGGGTTAAACAGGGTGGAAAGTGAAGATTATTATTTTTAAGCTACAACGATGAAATGTAGTATACGAGCTTTGCCAATAAAATTATAGATATGTATTTCACATTTTTTTTAATCATCCCCCGACAAGCCTAAGCGGGGTAGTAAAGTTTGTATAGAAAATCTTTTTTATTTATGAAGTTTGTGGTTTTGATGAAACTTGGTACATAAACTAAGAAAAAGAAGATAATTAAAACGTGAATCACATTTTTTTAAATCTACCCCTAACCAGATTAAATAAGGGTGATATGTAATTATATTTTTTGAAGCTACGTGGATGAAGTTCGGTTCATTTACTCAAACAGATAAACTTTAAGCACGTCTTTCACCATTCGTCTTCACCACACAAAAAAGCCAATTCTGTACATTGAAGATATTTTTGTAAAACCAACTGGGGTCGATTATTTAGAGGGTACTGAACACAAATCTATGGTTTTTAGAACTTTTGTCTGTTTGTTTGTTTGTTACCTATAGACTCGAAAACTACCGAACGGATTTTAATGTTTTTAGGTTTTCAGTGTTTGATAGCATACATCTTAACTTAAATATAGGCTATTGAAATTTTGAAAAATCTGCTTATGGGGGGTCAAATGGAGGGTGAAGTTTGTATGGAAAAAGTTATTAGATTGTCCTAGAATCTTGAAACTCAAAATGTATACTTATAATTGAAAATTAATGAATACGGGTCCGAGATTTTTTTGATATTAAGCTTATTTAAGTGATGAGGACAGGAAATAGGTAAAATAAGTCTGAATTTGAAACACTGTATGGACTATGAAAGTGAATAAAATACACTTATGTAAAATTTTATTAACATAAAAGAAAACCATGGCAAAAACTAAATTTCATCGTTTTCAGTAAGTCTTAAAAAACAATTTTGAAACTTTACATAAAAGGAGCTATAATTATGACAGAAAAAGAGAATCTCCACATTTTTCGCTTCTATAGACTCGAAAACTACCGAACTGATTTCTATGCGGTTTCCATTGTTTGATAGCCTAAATCTTAACTTCTGGTGTATGTTTCATAGCGCTATGATATTGCAATGCTGAGATATCTTAACATAAGCGTTCGAAGGCATGCAGGAAAAGCGATAACCCACTTTTTTTGCTTGCGTAACTGTTAGCTAATTTTGATTTAGCGTTCGCCTGATGGCCAAGAACCTTCTCCTTTTTTGAAGTCCGTTAGAAAAACATGAAAAATGAGTTTCATTTTTTGTGGAATTGAATGAGGGACGAGCAAGTCATTTGCCTGATGGTAAGCGCCACGTTTGCTTAAAACAAGAAAGAAGAAACCGTTTAAAATAAATAGTAGGCAGGCTAAGCAATAGTAGCCTGTGATACGATCACTCTGTCAACAGTTGTTTTCCAGTTGAGGTTTTTCAACATGCCTCCAAAAAGATTGAGCTTTATTTTATGTCTTTTATGCTAGGCCAGCGTTTGACCACGATATCAACAGCTGGGAAGTGAAGATGCAGTCGAAAATGTATCATGCTTGCGAATTAAGTACCTATCTATTCACTCTTGGTTTAAACATACCCTGGTTGTATATAACAAGAAATACAGTAATTTGCTGTATAGTATTATGAATGAAAAGAAAGAAGCAACTGGATTGGGCCCTTTTTTGTGGAGACTCTTCGTTGTCATTGCCCGTGAAGAGAATGCGCCTTCATCGTTTAAATGAAAGTCAATCTGATGAAGACAAGCGCTTAATCGACTTAAATTAAATTTACTAAATCGCCAAAAACACCATTATGAAGCAACTTTTAAAACTCAGACCTAATAATATACTTACATATCTATACACTATTACACATACTCAACCACGCACGCAACACACACATACTCACACCTTCACACACACCCTCTCTCACCCTCCCTCACACACACCCTCTCATACACACATATACCCTATGCTCACGCCTTGTCATTCTAGTTCGAATATGGCATACTGAAAGCTCTTCTGGTTACTGCGACTTAAATATAATTCATTGTTAATAATCTGGTATTGAATGTAACCTGCTATACCTCTCCTCATCTCGACGAAAACCAGTTCGAGCACCGGTGTAAATTGAAAAACAGCGCTGCGTTCTCATCTACGATGTGAACCCAGCCCATGCCATATAAGACGTAAAATAAAGCTAAATCTCTTTGGAGTCATTTTGAAAAACCTCAACTGAAAACAACTGTTGACAGGGTGGCAGAGTGATCGTATCACTGGCTACTATTGCTTAGCCTGCCTACTGTTTATTATAAGCGGCTTCTTCTTTCTTTTTTTCTTTTTTTATTTATTTGTATAAATTTTACAACTTTTCTTATAAATCTAACACCTTATAAACCTTTAACAGGTTTGTTTTGGGTGTCGCATTCCTCTTCTATTATTTACTTCTAAAATAGTAACATTTTAAAATAGTAGGTAGTATTGACTATAATATGTATAAAAATCATAACAATAGCTGCGCTCGGGACCGCTCCAATGTAATCTTGATGACTTTATTTTCGAAATGTACTTGATAAAAGTAATCGTGGCGCTTACCATCAGGGGAATGATATGCTCGTTTCATTAATCAGTTCCACAAAAAATGCTTTGTATCACTAATGGAAGCACTCGAAATAATTAAATGTTATCCTGCCTTGTATGAGTGAAGTGAGTCAAGATATAAATCAATGGTAATATTATATTTTGAGAGCGAGTGTGGCTCAGTGGGAGAACGTGCGTCTCGATCCGACGCACCCGAGTTCGAATCTCGCTGTCCCCGCACTACTGCCTTTCTTAAGTTATGTGCGGATTTAACATGGTGTGCTCTAAAAATGGTGAAGGAAAATATCGGGAAAAAACCGGCAAGTCCAAGGATTCATTACAAAAATTAAAAAATTCATGACACAGAGCAGTCGGGTGCACTTGCACCCGACTGCTCTCGGCGTCATCGGCGCGGCGCGGCAAGGCAGAGGCAGAGGCCAGGCCGCTGGCGGCGCGGCGAGCCAGTGGCCGGGCCGCTGGCGGCGCGGTGAAGCAGGGGCCGAGCCGCTGGCGGCGCGGCGAGGCAGAGGCAGAGGCCGTGCCGCTGGCGGCGCGGCGAGCCAGGGGCCGGGCCGCTGGCGGCGCGGTGAAGTAGGGGCCGGGCCGCGGGCGGCGCGGCGTATCTGTCGTTACAAATTCGTATCCACCCAAATAGCGTAGGAAAACGGCGCGGCGGGTTGTTCTTGATATCCCCAGGTTTCGGCCCCAGTGGCGGCGAAATTGTTCCGCGTGTCCCCCACTACATACAAAAAACATTGCATTGGATCGAAGTATTGCATCAAATCAATGTTTTGTTAGTAATTAGATATATTTGATGCATTGCACTGAGTTCTGACTTCTGGCCTGTAGGGGTAGTATACCGGAGATACAAGGAAGGAGCGAAATTTTTGAACCCTGTGAAGTAGTGTGTGTGGTTTATTTAATGTAATGCTATATTTTTGTATGTATGTTAGTCTGTAAGGTATGTATTCTATGGGTCTCTGTTAATTTTACTTTATTGTACTTTAATATTGCCTGAAATAAAGAGTTTAATAATAATAATAATAATAATCCGAGATTCTCCGGGGGGCTAAATGAGACCCCTGACCCCCGGCTTGCCTTAACTGGCCGTCCGGGGGTGGTGATGCAAGAGCTAAGAACTAAGCTCCAAGGGTGGAAGTGTTAAAGGGCATAACGCCGGTAGTAGCGTTTAAGTGAAACTGCAGCACACCTCTCGACACCCTAGCCACCCACACCAACGTTGCCCCTTTCGTCGCCAATGAACGGCGCCCCTTATACGGGGCCCGTTTAGTGGGTGGCGAGTCAGCACCTGCCTAAATATTTTCTTATGAGGCGGAACTGGCAGGTGCCGCGGTCTCATATCATAGACCGGGTCTCATCCATTAAAAATTCACCTCAATAGCCCAATCATAAGTAATTTTCATATCTTCAATAATAATAATAATTGACGTTTTATTCGATATGCCTAAATTATTATTTACTAGCTGCGCTCAGCGGTTCCACCCGCGGTTTTCCGGAATAAAAAGTAGCCTATGTGCTATTCCAAGTCCTAAAGTACCTACATACCAAATTTCATCCAAATCGGTTTAGTAATTTTTTTTTATGTAACTGAATGACAAGACGAGCTGATCGGTTGCCTGATGGTAAGCAATACGCCAGTCCATAACAATAACAGCACCACCCAGAACTTTGTTTTGCAAAATCCTGCACTGCTGTTGAGTGTCATAATGCCCGTAATTTGGCTGCCTACAATGCCCAATGCTACAGTTTTTGCGTAAAAGAGTAACAGACATCCATACATAGACATTTTATAATATGAGTAAGGAAGGAAGGATGTTCGTACCTGAATGAGTGCAACAGTACGTAAGTAATAGTTAGTTTTGTTGGCAACAGGGTGGGCATTATTTCTTTTAGTGAAACGAAACGTAATCATTGCTTCCACTAAATCCATAATTTTAGACAAGATGTAAATAAAAATATAAAATTTGATTTATTCAAAAATAATTCTTCTTAGCAGACGACTAGCGACCGTGGTGTTAACTTCAATTTTAAATAATACGTAACTTACCTTGTTCTCTACACTTATAAATTGCCCATGTTATGTATCTATCTTGTATGTATCTTCTACTGGTGGTAGGTTTATCGTATGCGAGAGGCCGTCTGGGTGGGTACCACCGCTTTGCCAGTTATTCAACCGCCAAGCAGTAGTGCTCAATCATTACTGTGTTCCGGCTTGAAGGGCATTGTAGCCAGCGAAATTACTGGGCATTATGAGACTCAACAGCTCAGGGTGACGAGCGCAGTGCAGCGCCGCGCAGGATTTTGCAAAACAAAGTTCTGGGTGGTGCTATTATTGTTATGGGCTGGCGTATTGCTTACCATCAGGCAAACGACCGGCTCGTCTCGTCATTAAGTTACATAAAAAAAAATCTTATTAACTATCCTTCATGTATCTTAGCAAATGTTCTTCTTCAGTGTGTCTTAGTGTTCATATATGTGTATCTATTTAGTATCTATTCGTGAGTACCTGTAATTGGCTTTCTATTAACTATCCTTCTGTATATTCTTATTGTAAGAGCTGTTGGTTCTCCAATAAATAAATAAATAAATCAAATTTTATAAAGTCAAGTTATTATAAAAATACAATAATTTGAACAAAATTGACGTATCGTAATACCTAATAAAAAAAATTGTTGGCAACACTGCTTCTAACTACTGTTTATCGCTTTCTGTAAAAGGGTTGGAAACACAATGCAATTTTGTCAGTAGTAAACTCTCAGCCATTGCGGAAAACAAGTGGTGGCGCGGGAACCGAGTTTTATTTATTGCAATTTTATTCTAAAATGCTAAATCAATCAATAATGTCCCTCACTAGGGCCGAAAATATGGGGATATCAGGAACAAATCGGCGAGGCGGCGGCGTGGCGAACCTCTAGGGCGACCACTCGCACTAACTAAATCACATATATAGCGCTTACTCGGAGCATCAGAGCATTCTACATTACAAAATTCACCCTGTTGCTGTTGGTACAATCGATGCAGAGCAGAGCTTTGTCGTCAGTGCCAGCCGACAGGACACAATATGGTGGCGATGGATGGCGCTGCGAGTCGATTAGCCCGCGCGCGGCGCGACGCCGACGCACTGCATCACTACATGCTCCACGGACACTGGCCGTAGCGTATGTTGTTTTGTTTTTACAGGTTTTTAGCATAATATTTGCTCATTATTTAACTTTTTTTATTTGAATTGGTGATTGATTCTAGATTGTTGCAAACCACGGAATTTAAAATTTTGTTGTAGACTTTTCTGTGGCATTAATAGTAGTACCGAACTCTAGGTGGTTCACCCTCTAGGTGTACGGGCAACAAACGTAAACGATATTATGTTTCCATTCCACACAATATTGGTTTGAGTACGCTACTCGTCTCGGCGACGCAAAGCTGATGGCAGGGAGCCGACAAACAACACGTGGACGCGAACATTTCATCAATGCATACCTCGTGTCGAACCAAGGCAAACAAGCGTGCAACGATGTTTATAGACGGCGTGATTACGATAACATTAATAAAGTCAGTAATACCTTAAGCCAAATCGAAACCACGTCACTAATCTGTATGAAGGTCGTTTACATCAGGGTTCTACCGGTACAGGTACGTTTGACAAACTAAACTAGCATAATTATATCTACGGTTGCGGACATGTTTTTGATTCAATGTAGGTAATATACTCCATTTATCTGGAAAAAAAACTTGTATTTATAAAAAATCTGCATGGTTTTCTTTCTGAGGTTTCAAAATTCTACTATTAATAAAACTGCATTACCATCACTGACATATTAACAGACTTGGTCTCCCACTTGCTATTATGGTGGGGGAGAGTGTTTGGTACCGTTGGATAGAGGATGTTTTGAAACCGACCAGAAAAATCCAAAAGCTGCTTTAGCAGCTCGCGCACGCCACAAATCACTAGTTATATTTTATAAAGGTGTTTAAAATTATTCGTAATAAAGCGTAGGTATTACTTACTTAACTGCTCAAAAGTAGTGTCTTTGACGAGACATATAAAGAATAGCTTACGCTAGTCAGTAAACGCTGCACGCTGGGTTGCAGCGTCACCCCACGGACACGGACCGCATATCACAATTTCAGTGGATTAGGTACAATGTGTGCAAAAGAGATAGTACGAAGTAGTTTATTGCACAAATTAAATTAATCCGATTAATCTACACTCGAGAGCAATGAATCCGGGTCACTTAAAGAATGTTAAAAATCTCGGAAACTAAAAATGATAGGTTAATGCAATAAATTGTATTTAATAGACAATGTAATACTCCTTAAATGAAAGTAAAAAAAATATGAGTCACCATACATTTTATTAACACAAAATTACATAAAGAAAAAAACTGCTGATCTCTCCTTAAAACAAAAATAGGAAACATGAAATTTTTGAACTTTATTACGATTTTCTTGAATTTTAATACTTCGTATTGCCTCCTCGTGCTTCCATTACTGCGTTTACGCGGTTTGGCATGCTGTACACCAAGTTCCTTATACGATTTTGGGGAATATTCTCCCATTCCTCTGTGAGAGCAATTTTGAGCTCACAAAGCGTGATTGGGGGAGGGTTTCGTTGTTTTACGCATCTGCCTAGCTCGTCCCAAGCATGCTCGATCCGGGCTGCGCGCTGGCCACTCCATACGAGTAATGTTCATCTCTTGAAGGTAGTCATTCACAATCCTACCTGTATGAGGTCGGGCATTGTCATGCATAAATATAGCATCCTCACCTAAATTGACCATAAATGGACCAACGTGATCATTGAGGATTTCTTCCACATATCTTACGCTAGTTAAAGAGCCGTTTTCTATGATCACCAGCTCTGTGCGACTTTCAGAAGAAATTCCGGCCCACACAAGTACAGACCCACCACCGTAGGCTACTTTTTCTTCGATGCATGCTTGCTTGAATCTTTCCCCTGGTCTTCGATACACTCTGTGTCTTCCATCGTGCTTGTAGAGCATAAATTTTGATTCGTCGGAGAACATAACTTTTGACCAATCTTCAATACTCCAATTTACGTGGCTCTGGGCATATCTTAGTCTCGAAATACGATGCCCACGCTCCAGTTTAGGGCCGTTTGCAGGTCTAAGGGGTTTTAAGTTAGATTCAGCAAGCCGACGTCTTACTGTCCATGCACTTGGGTTACTTCCTCCGAGGCGTCGAAACTGATTGGTGAGTTCAGTTCCTGTGAGAAAGCGATTTCGAAGCATGGTGTTCACCAAGTATCGGTCTTCTCGTGCTGTGGTACACCTGGTTCTGCCCGTTCCTGGTCTGCGTAGGTTAGAACCAGTTTCTTCGTAACGTCGGAGAACTCTTTGTACTGTTGACAGCGACACACCGACAGTCCTGGCTGTATCGCGCTGACTCCGGCCGGTTTCCAGCATTGTAAGTATTCTGGTGCATTCTTCAGGCGTAAGCGACATAATTTCAGCTTGAATAATGAATATAGAGCACTATCAACATGGTTTATGTACCCACATAAATGACAGATTACAAACAAAAGCAAAACCAAATGCTGTAATTTCGTAGTTCCATCTTCGAAAGTGGCCCTTTTTCAAATTTGATTTTTTTATGATATAACTTTACAATAACTAAGAAGTTTTAATACCTTCATTTAAGGAGTATTACATTGTCTATTAAATACAATTTATTGCATTAACCTAGCATTTTTAGTTTCCGAGATTTTTAGGATTCTTTAAGTGACCCGGATTCATTGCTCTCGAGTGTATTAAACCTCAATTATATACATGTACATAGATGGATAGATAAGAGTCACATTACAGGCAATTTGGTTTCCGAAGAGGTGGGTCAACCGAAGACGCCACGTCACTTCTTGTCAATCTCGCCTAGAGGATTCGATCCCGGTCGATTTTTCTATTCCCGGGATTTTGGGATTATCTACAGTTAATCTCGGGATCCCGGAATAGTCCCGGGATTGTATTGGTAATAGAAAGTGGTAACAAAAAGACTTTATTTTAAATCGTCAATTAAATATTCAGAAAACAAAACAAATTTATACTTTCTTCTGACAAAATAAACATCAAACTGGGCACTTCTGTAAATAATTTATGAAATAGTTTCATAATTGCCTAGTTTTTTTTGTTTTATCATCACTATCACTATCACTACATAGTATAAAACAAAGTCGCTTTCTCTGTCCCTATGCCTACTTATATCTGCTTAAATCTTTAAAACTACGTAACAAATTTTGATGCGGTATTTTTTAATAGATAGAGTGATTCAAGAGAAAGGTAACAATTATATGTATAATAACCGTGCGAAGCCGGGCGGGTCGCTAGGTTTACAATAAAATTAAAAAAAGTTAACTTCTTAAAACTTGTTTAGTTATATATATATATACTATAAAAAAGACTATATGCTAAAGAGATCAATGTTCATAGTATTCAAATTTTAAATTAAATAGACAAGAAACTTTATGAATTATTTTTGTAAGCCACGAAAATAATATCTAAGGAATAACAACGCATCCAACGTCTCATCCAAAAGCATACTTCTCAATATTTTAATCCCAAAAATCCCGGGTTCCATTAAATTTAATCCCCAAAGTTTCGGGACTAAAGTACGACTGGGATCCCGGGATCCCGGATACCGGGATCCCGGGATCGAATCCTCTAATCTCGCCTCATCATACATCGAAAATGGAGAAAATTGTATAGCTGTGTTTATAGATTTGGCAAAAGCTTTTGAAAAAATAATTAAATATTTACTTGTAGATCTACTTAGTGGTATCTACACATAGGTAGAGACAATAATTAAATATTTACTTGTAGATCTACTTAGTGGTATCTACACATAGGTAGAGACAATAATTAAATATTTACTTGTAGATCTACTTAGTGGTATCTACACATAGGTAGAGACAATAATTAAATATTTACTTGTAGATTTTCTTAGTAGTATCTACACATAGGTAGAGACAATGATATCCGGGAAATTAGGATACCTACTTCAAAAGTCTTAAAGCATTAGTAAAAAATCAATGTATTGAAAAAGTGGCACTTTATACATTCAATATAAATGAACCGAAATCTTTGTCGAACAATCTGAAGACAACATTATTGCCACCTACAAAAGATGCGGAAATTCCCGCACATTTTAAGGACGCAGATGTTATAAATAATCATTTTTTGAGTGTCCCTGGCAATGTTGCCCTATGTGCTTACATAATTATTTGAGTTTCATCAATTCAATAATGACAGTAACAATCAGTGCTAATTCTATCCTTGATTATTATTAAAGATTTTAAATCTAATGCTGAAGGTGTTATCTCACTAGAAATGTTACTGATGACGTTGCCACATTTTCGGAAATCATTAATAGCGACAGTTAACAAGTCAATTTGCGCGTTTACTTTTCCTGAACTCTGGAAAATAGGTATTGTTCGACCTCTACCCAAAATTAGCAATCCTTCTACAGTCAAGGACCTCAGACTGATCAGTATATTAGCGGCTCAGGAGAGCGGCGGAGGGGAAGTGCACTTTGTTAGTGAAAAGTCTAGTAACACTTTTTTCACACGTTTGACGCATTAAACACGGAGTTCAACAACGGACAAAGGAAGTTAGCCTTAGCAATATCCAGGCTTACAGTCAATGATTCTCTTCTACTCTGAACAGCTGCAGCCTATCGTTATCGGTGTGTAAGATATACCAAAAGATCAGCAGCTCAACGGCCATTCCGAAATCCATATTGATGTTCGCTTTATTCTTGGCATTTATAAATTATGTACCCTTTGTAGTTAAAGACCTTGCAGATATTGTTCTATTCGCTGATGATACATCCATCATTTTTAAAGTACATAGGAATAATAGTGAATTGACGCATGTAAACTACGTATTGGATGTTGTTTCGAAATGGTTCTCTGCGAACAATTTGTTACTAGTATTCTGTGACTAAACGCGAAAAAGACGAAATGTTTAAAATTCTCTTTACCTAATGTTAGACATGTAGTGCCAAACGTAATGCTTAACAGTAATAAACTCGATACAGACAAGGCGATGGTATTCCTAGATATAGACTTAGACAAGTTGCAGTGGGGTCTTTATATTGATGTGCTCTATCAGGAAAACTTAGTTCTGCTGCATACTCGGCTCGTAAAATTAGGCAACGGACGGATATAGCTACGGCTCGGTTAGTTTACTTGCATACTTCCAGCATAATGTCATATGGCATTTTGCTGTGGGGTTTTGCTGCAGATAAAGATACTATTATTATATTACAAAAGCGTGCGGTTCGCGATATTTACGAGTTGGGTCCCCGCGACTCGTTAAGGGATTTTTATATATTAACTACCTAATTGTTTATTAACTTCATATATTTATGAAAATATAATGCACGTTCGTAAAAACTTCCACAAATTCAAAGTAAATAATGACCATCATAACATAAACACTAGAAATAAGGATATAATTATTGTACCTAGGTGTAGACTGACTAAAACGAATAAGTCCTTTATGGGCAACTGCGTACGTTTTTATTATACAATTCCAAAATATATAACGGAGCTCACAGAAAGTAAATTCAAATTACGCGTTAAGAATGTTCTAATGGGAAAAGCATACTATACTGTTCGTAATTACAAACATAGAAGACAAAGATGCTTGGAACATTCCACTTATGCAAAGTAGCCAACTGAATATAACTGAAATATAAGAAACATAACATTGTAGAAACCCCAAAAAAAATTAACAAAATCTTTTAAAACAAATGCCCTTCAGTTTCTTGTCGTATCTTCTGAGTAGTGGTTTTTTTTTTCCGATACGGCGGCAGAGTTTGATAATTTGACGTTTATAAGTGCGTCTGTGATGCCAAAATGATTAAGGACTTTGACTTTGTCCGCTGGTGCTCCTCAAGATATCCCAGAAACTGGGTATTAACTACACGCGTCGTCACTTTGTAAAGTAAGGAGGTTTCTATTATCCTGTAGTTCGATGGATCCGAACTGAACGGTCAGCTTTGTGTATTGAGTATTGCGGGGACGAAAGCGAATTCCCAAGAACACAACAAATAATATGCAAAGTGTACTAGATCGGCTTCTCTAAATAAGACTCTACGAGTTCAGTGCAGATGGAGTTTCAATTTTGAAACAGACGTTCAGTCAGAGGCATCGCACACGCCCCTACGCTTATCTCTGTACTGACAGTATCTATGTACTAAGAGTAGTTGTTTTCTTGTTTATCGGCTGATAAAAGCAATATTTATTGTGATAGACATATCGGTAACGGATTTAACTGATAACCTTGAGATAGCCCCAGCTGTTGCCTGTCGACAACACATGTCGATAACCTTGAGATAGCTCCAGCTGTTGCCTGTCGACAACACATGTCGATAACCTTGAGATAGCTCCAGCTGTTGCCTGTCGACAACACATGTCGATACCTTGAGATAGCTCCAGCTGTTGCCTGTCGACAACACATGTCGATAACCTTGAGATAGCTCCAGCTGTTGCCTATCGACAACACATGTCGATAAAGACAACTTGTCCAATATTGAATGCTCTCGATTATATATGTACCTAACTGATTGGTGCTATCTGCTAGGTATTAGCGCTGCGTAGTGCTCGCTATCTGTAAGGAAACAAAGCATTAGTTCACAAAAAACGTGTTTGCGAAACCACGTGACGAGATTATAAAGAATAAAATTACAAAGAGTTTATTATACAATTATATAACGAAACTATGTTTGTATTAAAAACGTCATGTCGATTTCACCTGTTTCTGTAACTATAAACGTAGGTATATATATATATAATAAACTTCCACACTCAATAACAAAAGTAACTAAAGAGGAATTTTCAAATAATAATCAATTTAAAATACCACAGCGTATACTTCCTAGTCTGTGCACTTCAGATAAACTCGCACAGATAATTAAACATTTGTGACGGCATTTGTGGAGTTGCCATAGCATACCTACTATTATTTCTTCTGCATAACTGTATATACATATTTTTTTTTGTTGTTTTATGTTTGTTTTTTATTGAGTTTTAATGTTTGTTTCTTATTGAATTTTAATGTTTGTTTTTTATCTTTGTCTGACTGTTCGTGATGTCATGGAAAGGGTTCCGACTTAAAATCAGTGCTAAGGTACCTATACCTATGCTTAAGATACCTTAGCGTTTGCTGAGTCGGAACCTTTTCCTGACATCGCGCAACATTTCACTGTATTGTTTTTATTGTTTTTGTTTTGTCTTTATTTTAGTATGTATATATTCAGTGTAATGTTGTGTGATGTCCGGAATAAATGTATTTTCTTTCTTTCTTTCTTTCAAAAACATTTTTAATAAATAACACTTACTACACGATTAATTAATATAATCATGGTCTATTTAATGAAATACCTACCTAACAAAACCTACCTACCTACTAAACTTTTTGCCTACAGCTACTAAAATTGCGCTTGCACAATCTCTTTTACTTCCTATTCTTGATTATGCTGACGCCTGCTATCTTAATCTCACCGAGGTCCACTTAAATAAGCTTGAGCGACTTCAAAATTTCTGCATCAGATTCATATTTGGCTTGCGCAAATATGATAATGTGTCTAGTTTTCGTGATAAACTCAAGTGGCTTCCAATACGCCTTCGTCGGAATACTTATATTCTTTCTCTGCTTTACAATGTTTTGTTCAATCCCTCTTCCCCGCGCTATCTTAAGGAACGTTTTCAATTTCTTCATAGTTCTAATACCATGAATCTAAGGTCATCAGAAAATCTGTTATTGAAAACTCCCCAGCATGATACCACTATCTATAGTAAGTCGTTCACCGCTGAGGCGGTACGATTGTGGAACTCTCTTCTCGTGACAATAAAGCAAGCCAGCACGCTTCACATATTTAAACTCCGTGTCAATAACTTTTATTTGTCATCATAAAATCTGCTACTGTTATCATATATATTATTATTATAATGTAACTAGCTGATGCCCGCGACTTCGTACGCGTAGTGAAGTATTCATCCTGCTTCCGACCATTTTCCGTTCCACCATATTTCCGTTCCAGTTCCCGTCCCGCTCCTATCTTGTTACCGTACCGTACCACTTCTGTTCCGTTACCTTCCTACTCCTATCCTGTTACAGTCCCTTTCTTATTCTGTTATCGTCCCGCTCTGCTCCCGATCCTATTCCAATCCTAACCGGTTCCGGTTTTTGATCATTTACATGACTGAGGAGCGGCGGCAGCGCAAAGTCATGTAAATGATCAAAACCGCGGACCGGCTCCAGTATGTGTCCGGCGCCATGTACAGTTGTACATATATGAAGCCTGAGTAAAAGAAATCTTCGAAATCTAAATCTTCTATTTACATTTACATAGCTGTTGCCCGCGACTTTGTACGTCTAGTGAAATAATTCATTTTGCTCCTAGCTATTTCCGGCAGCTCTTGCTTCTATGCCGATTTTGTCCTGCTTCTATCCCAATCCTATCCCGAATTCGGCTCGTTTCTATTCCGATCTCTTTCAGCTCTTATCTCGTTTTAAATAGACATAATACTTACATTATAAACATAAATTTTCTTTACAAATTTTACCACCCGTTTAAACCTGTCAGGGAATGGAATTCAAAACAATGATAATAATACAAATGTCAATAGTTTTTTGGCTAAGTATATGTAAGTATTTTTGCCAAAGGTCAATCGTCGTAGCTCCAGAAAAAATATTGTATGTCGTAGGGAAATGAGGATACCAGGGATTTCACGAAATCCCTAGGGATACGACGTACAGTTTTAATAAATAGGCTCTCGCCAGAACTCTCGCTTCGTCATCCCTTCGCTTAACTCGCCCACTCGACCATCACTCTACTCGGGAGGTCGCCGGCTCGCTACTCTCGCCACCTCTCCCCCTCGCTTCGTTCTAGCCTTGCGCACTTGTTTTGATCAGGAACTCCTCGCGAGCTTCTGGCTCCGCGCTTTTTATATACACTGTAGGGGTAAAAGCTAGTCAGACCGCGGAGAAGTGGTCCTTCCCATACATGATTATACCATGATTTCGTGGTATCTCTAGGAATTTCGCGAAATCTCAGATATCCTCATTTCCCTGCGACACGTACGGTCAACTACAAAAGTTGCTGAATATTTGTAAATCTTCCATTGACTACACCTTTAGTATTTCTTATTTTTCTGAATGTTGCATTTAAAAGTCAATTAAAATCCTGTACGAATAAGGAAATAGTAAAAAATTGTATTACGTTAGGATTCATTTCTTTTGCCTAGTCTATATACCAAGTTTCCATTTATAAGTTCATATTTACCACGTAATAAAGTGAGTTTCGTTTTAATTTATGTTTGATCTGTATACCAAATTTCATTGCTACAACTTCATGAACAGAAATTCTCCACACAAACTTTACCATTCTGTATAACCCTATTAGGGGATGATTTCAAAACATGGCGGAATACGAGTTTATAATTTTATTAGCTGAGTATTTGTAAGAAATTTCAACATTGTAGCATTAAAAAAAATGTGATACTTTCCACCCTGTTTAACCTTGTTAGAGGGTAAATTTCAAAAAATGGCAAATTACGTTTAAATTTATTTCTTTTGCTTACTCTGTGTACCAAACTTAATTGCCATAAGTACATGAACAAAAATTCTCCATATAACCTTAACCACCCCGTTTGAACCGGTTTAGGGATGATTCCAGCAAAATGGTTAAAGACGTGCTTAAAGTTTATCTGTCTGAGTAAATGAACGAAACTTCATCGTCGTAGCTTCAAAAACGATAATTACATTTCACCCTTATTTAACCTGATTAGGGGTAGATTTAAAAAAATGTGTTTCACGTTTTAATTATCTCCACCTCGTTTAACCCTGTTAGGGCTTAATTTTTGAAAAATGCTGAAAACTTAATTTTAAACTTGATCAAACTTAATTTATTTACCCTGTTTCTTTACTGTAGCTACAGTGTAGCATTAATAAAAAGTCCTACTCCATACAAACTTTGCGGCCCTATTTAATGACCTTAGGGGTCGATTTTTGAAAAGTAACAGAAAACATATTTTTATATTCTTATGTTTAGTCAATTTACTAAGTTTCATAACTTTACTAAAAAAACCTACACCATGGAAACTTTGAAACCCTAATAAATGACCTTAAGGGTCGAATTTCGAAAAATGCCGAAAACAAGTTCCTAGTATTATATAGTATATATGTCTAATGCTCACACAAAATTTGATAACTACTGGTCAAGAAACTATCACCGTAGCATACATTAGAGTTTCCGCAATCCAATCTAAAAAACCACACTAAGCCTTAAACTTAAAGGTTGATTTTCAAAAAACTGTGATACACGTGTTCTTTTATTTTTTTGCATAGTATATTGCCAAAGTTTCGTGACCATGG
This sequence comes from Petrophora chlorosata, assembly GCA_951640565.1. NCBI lineage: Eukaryota > Metazoa > Arthropoda > Insecta > Lepidoptera > Geometridae > Petrophora > Petrophora chlorosata. The sequence continues at coordinate 74,302 of OX621206.1, forward strand.
GACAAAAGGTTTCTTTTTCCCCATACATCCTTTATGACCCCATTTGACCCACTTAAAGGTCAAATTTCGAAAAATCCGTTTTTAAATGACGCCTTCACTACTTGTAGAATACGTGGTCTAAATTTCAGGTTTCTATGTTAAGCGGTTTTTGCTGTGCGATGATTGTAGAAAAAAACCCTGTTCTTTTATTATAATGTAATAATATGTACGAGGGTCAAACTAGAGGGAAAGTTATTAGAAAATCAAAAACTGATTAAACTAGCTGGTTATTACTATTATTATATCTTTTCAAAATAGTGTGAATAAATAAAATTCACAAGGTGCGAGGTCGGGACTATACGGCGGATGACCCAGTAATTCCACGTTTGACGTCGCCAAATAGTCGATCGTTCGCCTGGCGGTGTGCGACGAGGCGTTGTCGTGGTGAAAGAGGATTCTACTGCGAGGTCGTTTCTCCCGAATTTTTTCCAAGACAAGTGGCAAACAACTGTTAGTGTACCATTCCGCAGAAACTGTTATTCGATCCTCTATAGCAATTGTTGCGAAATGACCTGTCCTTCCGAAGAACGACGCTACCATCTTTTTTTCCACGCTTCGACCTCTGTTCACTTTAGTTGGCAACTCCTCGGAAGGAAACACCCACTGAGCAGACTGTCTTTTGGTTTCGGGATCATAACAGTAAATCCAGCTTTCGTCACCCGTAAGTATGTCGAACGCAGCATATGAGTCACCTCCATTAAATATTTCAAGCATATCACGGCACCAATCAACACGACGGAGTTTTTGGGCATCGGTCAAAATATGAGGTATCCACCGGGCACAAAGCTTCCTTACCGCTAAATGTTCATGGAGTATTTTGTGCACTTGACTCATAACGATGCCTAAGCTTGTCCAAATCTGCTGATAGGTCACTCTTTTGTCAGTCTCTATTATACGACGCAGAGCGCAGATGTTATCTTCGGTCGTCGCCGTAGAAGGCCGTCCCTCACGCAGACCATCGGTGAGATTAGTGCGACCACGCTTAAACTCATTAAACCAGTTGTAAACAGTGGCACGAGATGGGACTTCATCGTGAAATGCCAATCGTAGTCTATCATAACTTTTTTGTTGACTTAAATGTGATCAAAAGTCATAAAAAAACATAGCACGAAAATTTTCTCGCGTTAAAATCATGTTGACGTGACACAGACAATTTTCAATTTGCCGCCAAATCGTAAAACAAAAGACAATTGAATGAAATTCATACTCAATAATATTGGCAGAGTTCCATTTAAATAAAAATTTAAATTACTTTTTTAGTTATTTTGTTTACAAGTGGCCAATTCTAAAAACTTTCAGTTTGACTCGTGTGTATATAATAAAGATGTGCTTAAACGTGTATTATATATTTACTATATACATTTATTATACATACATATATTTATTTTGTATATACCTAGTCAGGTCATAAATTCTGTCACATGTTTAATATAAAATAATTGAAACAAGTTTATTCATTCATTATGTAACCATTTATATACCAAAATGAACTTAATAAAACATAGATACATATGACTAAAGCTTATTCAAAATGACCTCGTGATTTTGAAAACAAGCCTTCAATCTGCGCGGCCAGTCGTCTATCGCAGCACGAACGAGGTCCATGTCAATATCGGCGGCTGCCTTAATCAAGGATGTCTTGAATGATCTGTTGCTGCATTTACCTCTGTTAAGCCCCAATAAGAAACTCCCAACCATACCATGAGCGAGGATGGAAAATGACCTCGTTGGACACGCGGAATACGGTTTCTCACTTCTTCACTACTGTGTGCGTACACCTTATCATTTTGTTTGTTGTAGTTCTCTTCTACGGTTAAATTTTTTCATCCGAAAAAAGAATTTCCCGATATTTTTTTCCCGCGTACCGCTTCAACAAATTGCGGCACCTCTTCAGTCTCAGGTCCATTAGACGAGCATTTAAACGATGTCCTGTTTTTCTTCGATATGCCCGAAGCCCTAAGTCTTCATTTAAGACCCTTATCACCGTGGTTCTGCTTAACCCCATCTGAAGGGCCAACAGTTTCCGCTTACGTTTGGGATTTCTTTGAATTCGCGCCTTCACAGCTTTTATCACTGCTGGAGTCCTAACAGACCGAGGGCGACCACTTCTTGACCTGTCATCTACACTAGAGTCTTCATTGTATCGTTTGATGGTACGATAAACGAATCTTTTGGTTATATTCAAATTTTTCAGTATGTCAAAAATTTGAATTGGCGCGTAACCGCAACGATGCAACGCAATAACTGCAACACGGTCTTCTTTAAGCGTCCACTCCATATTTAAAAATAAGTAAAATTCTAAAAAGTAGAAATTTTTATTTTCATGAACAATTCGAAATTCGAATTCAATAAACTTTTTTGTGGCCAGCATTCTAAAAGAAAAGTTTTTACTGTGTGACAATACTTATGACCTGTGTATATATTTATATATTTCATTTGTTTTGTATATATTTTGTATTACGTTCTTATGTCTGCACACTATCGTCTATAAATTTTAATATTGTCTCTTTATAGCATACGGTTGTCTGGAAGAGATCGCTGTTTAGCGTAACTTATCATAAGAAAGTATGTTCAAAATGTAATTCCTTCTTAAGTGCAATAAAGTGTTTTCTATTCTAGTCTCAACAAAAGTACTGTCCTCTTGTCTATACCAAATTAGCGGAGCCCGACACGGTCCATAATGACACGTACGCATTTTTAGATAACCACCACTTAAGAACTACATTGTGGAATGCTAATAAACTACATAAATATGAATAAAAAATAAAAATTCGGTAATTTTTTAAGTCGACATCTTAAAATAAGGGGCTCTTTATGTTGCACCACAGAATACCTAATAGTGGTTGCACGTGCATAGCTACCTACTCAGGGTCAAAATAAATCTCTTACGATCATTTTAATTACAATGAAATAAGTTACAGAAGACAATATTTCAAATTGTTTTAGCGTTTTACAAGTTGACATACACATATTTCGATTTATGTACGTTCGTTCTGAAGCAATCATGTCAATTTTATAAAGTGCTGTCTAAGTCAGAGAGATTAGACCGCATCTTCATTAAGGTCTCGTATCTCAACAAAATTGTATCCATTACTGTTTATCCATGACTTCTAGATTTATTTCCAGATTCTAATTTGTGATGTGATTTGTTCCAGTGCAATGAGCAGACGTAGTGATGTGAAGTAGCGTGCGTAGGGATGTGCGTGGAGTGGCAGTGAGAGCTAATGTGACGTGACGCGATGCAGTGAGTTGCGGACGTGACGCCACCGCCATGGCGGACGACAACACGATCATCGAGGGCACCGTCAAGTTCAGGGACGGGAAGAAGGTGAGAGATAATAATCAACTTCAAAGCTGAGAGTACCTATCACCTATCATAGTACCTATCTTGCGGTATGATAGATCTCGATAAGGACTGCCTTTTGTAACACACTGCGACTAAAACAAAAGGCAGATTTGCAACAATTCTTCGTGCCCTCTATTGCCACTTGTAGGTATTTGATTGCTTAAATATTCCTGAGTGTGCGTCGGAATTGCACAAACTACTACTATTGTGTCTAGATTTATGTTTGGCCCTTAAGTTGCCAAATGTTTTGTAAAAATGTTATGTCAAAAGTGATGGATGTGCAGTACATAGGTCTAGAGGAAGACGGCAGCTGAGCGGCAGCTCAGACTAGGTCGCTTGACGGCGCGGCGCGGCTTTGTTCGGTGTGTGGTATCGGGGCCGAAGTCTAGCGGTTCAAATCAAGATGTCTAATTTAGTTAGTCATTCAAATAAAGCTATAAAAATTGTATTTGAGTTGGAAGTGACTAGGTTTAACAGTCATGCTCACTCAAATGTCTTTGCTTGCGGCGGCTCTGTGTGTCGGGTCACTCCCTTCCCTCCAATATGGTTGACGGGGGTGATGGCTGGTCCACAAGTCATACTCGTGAACGGGTGCTGCTTGCGGGGACTGGTCTGTTCTAGTCACTCCTACTGCTACTGTCATACCTACTTATATTTTATTTACACTTTTCTGTTACTGATACTATGACTATGGGACATCTCACTCGCATTTCTTGTTTTACATTCTGTTAATTCTAATTTATACGTAATTGTGCTGATAAAAGACATCCCCGCAGAGTTTCTTGGTGCTATCTTCTCTAGCGGGCGTATTTCCGAAGCACTGGTAGAGTCAGTTTTCGCATTTCTTTTCAGCACTCAGACTTCAATTTGAGTATAGGAAAGAAATGGGTAAACATACTTACCTTTTTTTCAAAGTCATGTTAACATAAGTTACAATTTTTAACATTTTTTGTTTGTATCATGTGTTTATGACCTTTAAAAGTGCACTTTTGTGCCTATTTAATAAATGATATTTGACTTTGACTTTGACTAAACATTTTCTGATTTCAAAGTCTTTGAACATTACAATGTTTAGCAGCGCATTGGAGGATATGTTTAAGATGCTAGACTGGAAAGGGCGGGGCATAAATATAAACGGCGAGTACATCTCACACTTGCGATTTGCAGACGATATCGTCATTATAACTGAGTCATTGCAAGACTTGCAACAGATGATGAGCGACCTAGCTGACTCTTCCAAATGCGTCGGTCCGGATGAACTTAGATAAAACTAAGATAATGTTCACCGAACATGTGACTCCGGAACCGATTGCTGTCTCCATAGACAGAGGCCATCCTCACTCTTGAAGTTGTTAAGGAATATGTTTACCTTGGGCAAACAATGCAATTGGGTAAAAACAACTTCGAAAGAGAGGCCAACAGAAGAATACAGATGGGCTGGACAGCATTTGGGAAACTACGTCGAGTATTTTCGCCGCCTATTCCACAAAGCCCACAGACAAAAGTCTTCAATCAGTGCGTCCTACCTGTCATGACCTATGGAGCCGAGACGTAGACACTCACGGTACGGCTGATCCACAAATTTAAAGTGCGGGCTATGGAAAGGGCTATGCTTGGAGTTTCTCTGAAGGATCGTATTCGGAACGAAGTAATTCGACAGGGAACTAAAGTCACCATAGCTTACAGGATTAGCCAGCTGAAGTGGCAGTGGGCCGGCCATATTAGCAGTAGAACCGACAACCGTTGGGTTAGACGCGTTCTAGAGTAGAGACCACAAATTGGCAAACGTAGTGTATGTAGGACGCCCTCAGGCTAGGTGAAGCGACGATCTTCACAGGGTGGCTGGTAGCAGCTGGATGAGAGTAGCCGGGGATCGTGCTCAGTGGCGTGCAATTGGAGAGGCCTATGTCTAGCAGTGGACTGCGATAGGCTGATGATGATGATGATGAACATTGTATGCCCATAGTTATGCTTTATGTTAAATATTGAGATATTGAAAAATGGTCGTGTTTGTTTGTTCGCAGTGGAAGTCACGGTGGTGTGTGATGCGGAAGCTGTCGCCCGTGGCAGGTGAGCGTCTGTAGCTTCAGCTGCGACTACCCACCTTATCTACTCGCACCTCGCATCTCGCACCTCGCACCTCGCACCTCGCACCTCGCACCTCGCACCCCGCACCCCGCACCTCGCACCTCGCGCCTCGCGCGATCACGTATTGCGTTTGACATTTCTGTCAACATCGCCGATAACGATAACTTACAACGTAGCTTAGCGCGGAACAAACAAGGCACAGCGTTTCGTAATGTTTAAAGTCGTAAATGAAGACGAAACATTTTGAAATCTAGTAGAGACAGAATCAACATTTTGTTGGGGTATTATTTTATCTGAACCTACAGACAAAATAAAAGAATAATTTCATAGGTAATAAATATCCCGTTTCTAGCATTGACTATAGTGTTAGCAAAGAAAAACATAAGCCGATGAAAAAATGGGCAATGCCGTGCTTGCGTCACTCGGTTGTCACCGCTCGCTACGAATGACTAATGAGTGAGATTCAAATGTTTATTTTATATGTGCGATCAATTGATGTTATTTGAGGTTGTTATGACCTTTTTGGATGATGACGACGACCTGCTTTACAGAGGTGAGCAGGCCGGCTGACTATTTGACTTTGACATATCGACGAAACATATTGAGAAAAAGACGGAGAACGGCTGAAGACGGTGGAGCTGACCAGGATCTGGCCTGACTGACGGAGGTCTGCCTATCTCTTTTAAAATAGTTCGTTATTGTTCTGTGTATGGATGCAAAGAAACCACACACAAATAAGAATCGAAGATATTTTGGTTTTTCGCGTCTCCCAGCCAAGCGATAGTGGGTGTGAAAGAGAAACACTTAGGTTGCTTACGTATAGCGTTGTCCTTGTCGCGCTCGATTCGTATTAGCTCATCCCTACAAAAATTACGCACACACACAAAACGTGTGCGGACAGGCCGGTGCGCCAGTAGTAGTACTAGACAGTTAGCTCGGCGAATTGTATGGAGTGTCGGAGGTCTGGTGTTAGTCACCATACCTGTTTAAAAATGTATATTGAACCTACAAATAAAATTGATGGTTAAATAAACTTACCAAGTGAAGTTTGACCGTAATTATACAAGCCGTTGCATCCGAAGATATTTATATAATTCACCAGGTCGTTCCACTCCATGAGCTGGGCATCAAGCACAATTTTATGGGGTGTTAAAAATAAAAAGCACAAAATGACTTATTTACAACTCCCGCCCTAGAGGGCGCCACTAAGCTCTGTCACCTCATTTGATTTAGAGACAACAACATTTCGCAAAATCTTAAGGCCACAAAACAATAGGTACTTAATATTTGTAAGGGTTTGTGACAACAAATTAGGGCACGGGTGGGTTATTAGTATAAATCTCTTCGGATGCAACGGCTTGTATAATTACGGTCAAACTTCACTTGGTAAGTTTGTTTAACCATCAATTATACTTCGCCGTTGCATCCTCGAGATTTATATAATTCACCAGGTAGATGTTTAGAGCTTTTGCGAAATTTTCATGTTCCTCAGAGTAAAAATATTTATATGGGCAACACATATATGTAATATTTTAATAACAATTGTATGATATAAATTATGATTTAACATAACTTAGTTAGAATCCTACAGCGCTTTAGCAAAATAGTATTCATATTATCCGGCAGCTTATTTGATAAGGTCAATAGAAAACTCCGTAAGCTGCTAAGGTTAATGCATCACAAGTATGCAAAGAAAATCGCAGTGTTTATCCAACTGTCACATATAATCCTTTTGATCTATCTACCTTCTAACGAGATGCTCGTATTATGTACAAGGTTTTCTTTTCATGACAAAAAAGTTCAAACTTTGCCTCTGATCGAAAGTAAAGGCAACAAACGCCTTACAACTTATATGCTTGTATGACAAAAGTTACTGTTCCCGGCAAATTTATAATCTATTAGAAATTACTGCGTAATTGGTTACGATTTCATACATTCTATATAAAGGATGGTGATTGAACACATCGTCCTGTTGACAATGCTAGTGAAACTGCCATTTATTTTATTGAAATTTGGAATAGTCATCGTTGGGAATATATTTGAAACAAAATTTTGAATAATTTTGTCTGTTTCTGGTTGAAGTGCAAAGGCTAACTTGTTTCCTGACATGATATGTATAAAATTGTATTGGTTCTTAACATGCCAGAGATTGGAACAAAGGATAGTATGGTTGACTGTTTTAGTAAAGAATGACCATGACGCCAGTTGCCCATTGTTAATATTGTTCGTCAATTTTTAAAATGGGAAAAATAATAACTGGCTCTTGTTTATCGTATTATCACACATGATACTCCACCCAGTTAAAAGAAGTGTCAGGGAAAATCTCCAGCACATACGAGTAACGTCCGTTACTAATTATATATGACACAGTAAAATGTTTTTATTACCAAATAACGTATTTTTAATAAGAAAATTATCACCATTTTGCGGTTATAATTTATGTTTGGATTCTTTAACTGTTTTTTTTAATGTATATTAATATTATCATTATTTATTTTTGGTTATTCATTTATGAACTGTAACCCGAAAATATAATAGACATTTTACATTGTCTAATTTTAATGTGGGTAACCGTCTATGGACTTGATTGAATTTAGCCCAAATCAAGAATGTGATTTGGAACAAGCTGGTATACGTGATTCCGAGTAAGGATACTACAGGTTTGAAGAGCTTAGGAAAGATGATTGGCACTGTCGGCCGAGTAGTCCATTTGACATTGACATTCGAATATCTGATCCTCAAATTTTAATCACTGATTCTTGGCCGCCATATTTTTATTAGGCATTAACGCATGATTCACAAAATGCTCAGATAAAGTTTTTTTTTTTTAAACTACCCTTGGCTACTGAGACTTGAACCCGCATCTCAACATTAATTAGAAGTGAAGGGTTCTGCCCAATTGAACTACAGTGATCACCAAGTCGAGTTGGGAATTTAAAAAAAAAAATATTACCTAAAGGTAAATCATTAAATGGTACTTATCACAACACCTGTAGATATTGGACGGTTTGATTGATTCTATTCCTAAATTTATATTTATTAGTTTTGAATCAGATAAGTTCAAGTATTGTTGGGTATTATTATATCGTATATTATACCGTGAAAAAAAAATATAGGTTTCAGTAATTATATTTTATAAGCATTTTATACCACAGTTCAACTGTGCTGATAGATAAAGGGTCTTTCGAAATTAATTTCCATGTTTGGAAAAAACCTCTAACGAGTTTTGGATTGTGGCATAGACTGTGACTTCCATGGATCCTGGTCGTTACCACGACGTTAACACGACGTGGACTGCACCGGCGTCGTTACGCCGGTGCAGTCCACGTCGTGATACGATACCCCGGTGTATCCCGATACCTTTGGCTACTTTACCTGTTCGGTTTTCTGGCTGACTAACTATTTACTTCGACATCAAAGCATTCATCATTTTAGCCTTCTTAACCTGAAAGCCAGATTTCTAAACAGATTCATTTGCCCCAGTATTATAACTACAAGGATTTTTCCGAAGAGGAAAGAATTTATCTAGCGTAATATACGTTAAATCAGGTTGCTTTGATTTATTGTGTTTGTAAGGCGTAATCCTAATATAATAATTTGATCGAATTTTTAAGCTTTTCCATATCCTTTCTAATAAGATAGGATGACCGACGAGATCTGACAGATAGATTTATGTATTCTTTAGCTCGCGCTGGTTTTTAGTTGAAAAGTCAACTTAGATGGTTTTATACCCATTAACTGAAAATTTATACAAGAACATTTTCAGTGAAAGCCTTTTTCAGGTCTGATGTCACTATATAAGATAGATACGCCCCCAACGTTTAGAAATTTCCTTTTCAATCTCCGATCCAAAAACTTCTTGTTTACCTTTCATCACACAACAGTAGGCTGCATAAAGCTTAGTATAATTTGCATCAGGAACGTTCGTGTTCTACTAGTTAAAGTCTAGATCAAGAAGAAGCCACCGCAGAACGCAGTGACGTCACCATAAGTAAGTAGTATGCCACTGGAATCTATTCATTGTGAATATTAACTTGTAAGATCAGTTGAGCGAACATTATATGCTTACGTTAAAATCTGCTATTTTTACGGCTAGACAGTTTTCCATAGTGGGTGTATACTGGGCCTCTGCCACTGTGGGCGTATCATTAAGGAAGAAAAAGTCATAAACGTGTTATGACTCCTAATTGCATGACTACGACCAAATCGTACCGCTAAAAATGCACCACTATGATCGCATTATAGTTCCAAGGCACACAATTTGTTTTAGGTTATAAGAAATACATCAAATGTGGGCGTCGCATGAAGATAAGGCAACCCCAAAGTCATGATAGTGTTATGACTCTTAACTCTTTGACTACGACGAAGTCGTAACGCTAAAATATACATAAGAACAATGCAAAATATCAAAAGATGACTAAATTGAATTATAGTTAAAATTAAAAATATGCATGACTATGATCGCATCATAGTTCCAAGGCACTCAATTTGTCGTTGTGCACGTCTATGATCGCGTCATAGTTCCAAGGCACTCAATGATGTGTGTGACTATGATTGCATCATAGTCCCAAGGCACTGGATTTGTTGCATTAGGCTAAAAATATATATCAAATGTGGCTGTTGGGTGAAAAGAAGGTAACGCAGAAAACATGACTGTGTTATAACTCTTAATTACTTGACTACGACGAAGTCGTAACTCTTAAAATATGCACTATTATGATCGCGTCATTGTTTTAAGGCACTTAATTATATGTTGTGCACGTCTATCATCGCTTTGATTGACAATTTGATCTATGAACGACTATGATCGCGTCATAATTCCAAGGCACTCAATTTTTGCATTAGGCTATAACAATTTATCAAATATAGGCGTGACATGAAGGAAAGGCAACGCAAAAGTCATGAATATGTTATGACTCCATGACTACGACCAAGTCGCGGCACTAAAAAGGACTGTGTACGACTATGACCGCATCATAGTTCTAAGGCACTCAATTTGTTGCATTAGGCAATAAAAAATAGTTCAAGTGTAGTCGTTGCACGTAAGAAAGGCAACGCAAATGTTATGAACGTGTTCTTACTCTTAACTCCTTTACTACGAACAAGTCGTGGCGCTAAAAAAGATAGTGCACGACTGTGATCGCGTCATAGTTCCAAGGCACTTAATTTTTGTATAGGACTTAATAAAAGCATTACAATGTGATGCATTCATGATATTGTCTTAGCATAATATCTATTTTTTAAGTACTGAAGTTGCATATTTAGTCGCATAAAAATTTATAACTGAGGGTAGTTGTGAAATTATTCGGTCTGGTTACTAAGCCCAGTAAATGTATTATTTAGTCAGTATTTTGTCATACGTATTATTTAAAGATGTTATGATATTAAAACAAGTTTTTTTTTAACTTATTTTTATAAATGAAGGCAAATGATGGCATAAGGTATGTTTTTTTTTTATGACCTTATTCAATAATGAATCCTTCCAGAGTACTACACAGTATCATTCGTAACGAAAATAGAAATACAGATTCAACAAATAAACAACTGCATCGTTAAGTAGGTAACATAACCTACATTGTAGTAAATACTGTTTCTTGATTAACATTAAACATGCAGATTGGAAGTCAAGACGGAAAGATAGGTAAGTTCTCACCCTGATAGTTGCTATCGGAACTTTCATGCCGTTATAAATGTTTCATGAGTTTTATTTCGTGTCTTTCATACCTTTATTATGGTCTTCAGATCTGACTCCTTACGATTTCTTATTCACATAGCACTTAAACTGAAATTAACTGTTAAATAGACGATAAAAACACTAATTACTTGATTAAGAAAAAATATTAAAGGATTTCGATGCTACGATGCCCGCACACAAAAAGCGAATGAGGTGACAGAGCTTAGTGGCGCCCTCTAGGGCGGGAGTTGTAATTAAGTCATTTTGTGCTTTTTATTTTTGACAGCTCTAAAATTGTGCTTGATGCCCAGCTCATGGAGTGGAACTACCTGGTGAATTATATAAATCTCGAGGATGCAACGGCGAAGTATAATTGTGGTATTGCTTCCAAACTACCTAATTTCTCCTAACAAAATTAGTTCACGTCATCTTTCACCGCGAAACCTCCTACCACTAGTCATATAAATAAGTAGGTGATTGTTTATTTTTGTTCATAGATTGAGGTACAATAGTATAGTAGTCAAGTTGTGCAAGACGAGATGAAAGTGAGTGTGTCACGCTCACGATGGCGTCGTGTCGTGTCGCGTCGCGTCGTGAGCGAGTGTGTTGGTGACGCGCTGCGATGAGCCGCCCGCGCCGCGCTGGCTGCAACTTCATCCACATAACGCGCTCGGAGCTCATCGCACGCTCACATTGCAACACAGCGCCGCCCGCCGTGACAACCTATATGAATATATTAACGAGCTTATTTAGAGAAAATATCCTAAAAAATAAAAGAAATATTTTTGAATATTTCTGCACAAAATAAAGGTTGTGAAAAGCAATAATTGCTTAAAAGTACTCTTTTGTGACATACCTACATTTAGTCTTAATGGCGGAGATCACGTAACCCCTTACCTAAATAAGCACTGCATTATAAAAATGACACATCGTCGCAAACTTCATTTAACCTGTCTTCTTTTTGGTATCGTCCATCATGAAGCTCCTTCTTATCTCTACGAAAAATTATCCTGGATGTCGAGTCAAAGACCTCCTGCGCCGCGGCGGCAGAGTGCTACACAGCTCGTAACGTAACGACACAGCTCTACGGCATTTAGAAGTAGTTTCTGATACGCAGCGTCGAAATGCTGGAACAATATACCACCGCCGATCCGGAACCTGCATTATGTCAACAGTTTCAGATTTAAATTGAAAACATATCTTGGTAAACCTCCAAAACAGCGGGGAAACTTTACGACACGACACAAACATAATCTAATTTATTAATTTTATTCTCTTTTTTGGTCTTCTCTGTCTTTTTAGTTGGTCTCTTTATTTATTTGTGTAAAATTATAATGATATTGTGTTTGTAACTTGTTATTTTCGTTATGTTGCCAACTTTGAAAAATATTTTGTGTGTCCGTGACGGCACCGGGCGGCTTCTACGTGACGTCACCGGGCGGCGTCTACGGAAGATCAGCGCTGGTTGCTTGCTATAACCAGCATTTTGCTGAGTGGAGGCCGTATTGGGGCAAAACCTAATTTACAAATTTTAATAATATTATATTTAAGCGTATATTTAATATTTATAATAGTAATTTAAATTTAGTGTTCATTCATGTTTCTGTTTTTATTTTATTTTTTGCCACAATAAACCTATTTCTTTCTTTCTTTCTAGTCCCAACGAAGATTATAGGGTTACATCACAGTTGGTTGGGTGACTTGCTGAATTGGTCTTGGAAAAATATGAATATGGACTTCTTCTGTCACGCGGGCATACTCGCGAGTTAAAATTAGTTAATAATATGTATGTTAGATCATAATAATAATAATAAATTCATTTATTTCAGGCAATAACACAGTTAACAAATTAAATGTACCAGAGGCCCATAAAATATATACCTTGCAGACTAGCATAAGGTAGGGCTTGTATATGGGCTTTGTTTTGGTTTTAAACTTTACTCTGTTGCCTGAAAATGAAAAATGTATGATTATATTTATCATATTGACTCCACCACCGTATGAGAAAAACGATTTAAATAATATTTAAATTGTTTAATTTAAATTATCTGTTCTGTAGGCTAATTGAACTGACACTTTATCTACTGGTTTCTCGGTAGAGGTTTTTCTGATACGGTGGTAGAGTCGATGTGATAAATTGACGTTCGTAAGTGCAACTGTGATGCCTAAGCTGAATAAAGAGCTTTTGACTGATTGCATGGTATACTGTTTGTTACGTCTTATGGAGAATTCTTCATCGACGTCATCTATTACTATGCACCTACTCGTAGAACGTTGTTGAACCAAACAAGTGTCCACCGCCGCGGAAGGTTGCCACAGCGCGCCACGCGCCACAGCCCGCCACGCGCCACAGTCCGCCACAGCCCACCACGCGCCACAGCCCGCCACAGCTCACCACGTGCCACAGCCCGCTACGCGCCACAGCCCGCCACAGCCCACCACGCGCCACAGCCCGCCACAGCTCACCTCGTGCCACAGCCCGCCACAGCTCACCACGTGCCACAGCCCGCCACAGCCCACCACGCGCCACGACACCGACGCGTCGGATCGCGGTCGGCGTAATGAGAAAGACGCAGATAAGTGGATCGAGAGGATTACTTTAGAAACAAAGACGTCATTTTGCCGCTCGAGTCTCATTATCATAATTTATAATCCTCGAACAATATAAATCTCTTTGTGTTCAAACAATGTACAGGCTTGAAAAGTGACAGGTACGATAAGCGACAGGTTCGATAAGTCCAGCTCAAAGGTACATTATACAACATTAAAAATACATTCTCAGTTAAACTTTCATCAAATTATATTCCAATTCTGTCGGAGTCACGACAGTTAGCTAGTAAAGCTAAGTAATTGTTAACACCATCCTTGCTGGTGCTTGTAGTAATTGAAGCTTTTTGGAAATATTTGTAGATATTATATATAAAACTTGAATAAAAAATTACCCGTAAACATTATTATAGTTTTTCAGCACAGTGAAATAAAGTAGATTTTATTGAATAAAGTTACAGAAATCATTTACTGAGCTATTTTAAGTTTAATGATTTACTAGTGCATATTTATGACAGAGGATAGATCGATTAATGTGTCACATTGCGCGCTGCCTTGTGTTGCGTTGTATTGCGTTGTGTTGCGTTGTGTTGCGTTGTGTTGCATTGTGTCGTGAACGTTGGCGGCGGCCGACGGATTAATAGCCGCTATCTTGCAATGTGACGTATGTGCATAATCCCGACCCCCGCGCCCGCGCCTGCCTCACCCCGCTCTAATCTGTTCCGTGATTCATTTGAGAATTAAATTCATGTAAATTCAGTCGAGATACGCAGCCGCACCGCTCCGCGCCGCGCCGCGCCGCACCGCACCGCACCGCACCGCACCGCACCGCACCGCACCGCACCGCACCGCACCGCGCCGCACTGCCTGCCGGCTGAGTAACCGCGCGCTTGGCTTGGATTTAGGCACACACTGAATATCTTAAGAAATAACATTTAGATATGTAAGCTATGAGACCTGACTGACAGTACTGTACAATAGTATAAGTATAATGTCTTGAATTTATATATGTATATCGGAGGTAGAAAAATAGTTGTTGTATTTTCAGTTCTTAACAGTGTTGATGATTCCTGGAACCCACACTAGGATTACCACGTCGTGGGCACGTATATGGAAGGTCGTGGGTAACCAGTGTCTTCCATTTTATGCCACGCTTAGTTATAGTAGACTTATTTAAATTTTTCTTATAGGTACATCTTAGGTGCGTAAAACACTCAAAATCGATATTACTTTCGATCGTGAATCGGTAGTCTGTTTAACGAGGTAAGAATCTGAGGTCATTTTACGTAGCCTTCTTCTTTCTTCTCGTGTGGGTATGTGTGTAACTCTGGTGTTACAGTTGTAGACCGCCGTATTTATTCCGTACGTAGAATAAATCTATTGATTCGTTTATTTTAGAGCATAAAAGTCATACGATATTTTCATTTTCAGTTACGGACACATTACTCGACTCCGACTTGACACCATAATCAAGACGTTTTGTGAGAGCATTCTGTGACAGATTCTGTCGAGTGAAGTGTCGAGTGAAGTCGCGTCGCATCGCGTCGCGTCGCGTCACGTCGCGTCGCATCGCGTCGCGTCGCGTCGCTTCGAATGCTATTTGTTGACGAGTTGTGTAATGTGCCGTCAGTATGCAGATGGAGTTTTAAGCTGAATGAAATAATGAGGCAAGACATAATTTGAACCAGCTACGCCCCGCGGGTTTACATGCGGTCTCCTGGGATAAAAAGTAGCCTATATATTATTATGTATTAATCGAGGGTATAAGCTATCTCCATTCCGAATTTCACACAAATCCGTTATGCCGTTACTGCGTGAAGAAGTAACAAACTCAGTAACACAGTAATACACGAACTTACTAACACACTTACCTAAATATAAACTTTCGCATTTGTAATATTATTATAGTGTGATTTATGTAACCATGTTTTTATGTCATTAACTTATTTGAACTTGAATAGCAATTAGTATACATATAGTTGCTATTGCTACCCACCTAGATGGTTCTATATGATTTGGAATAGTAAACTCCTTGTGGCAGCAGATAACACAATCATACCTAATCAATACCTTAAAAATATAAATTAGATAAAAATCACAGTTTACAGTCGATTAATACACATTGAACGATCTAGGGCATCACACTTCCTTTGCTCACCAGAGGATGGACTGAGACTTCGAACACTTGCGACCCAGCAGCTCGCAGAGTGACATTTGATACAAGAAGTAGCGTCACTTGTCATACAACACGTGCCATTAAGTGGAGCTACTTGACGCCACATCAGATCATAGTGCGCGAGATACAACGTAACAGGCGTGACGGCTCGGCAGGTGGCAGCGGCGACACTTGATCCACGGCGTCAGCGTCACTTCCACTTCCACACGTGTCGAGAGGAGGCACGAAACGCGTGAGGTGGCTCCACTAATTCGATAGGTGGGGCGCGAGCCAGACCGTGTCGATGATTTGCTCTTCAGTGTGACTGTGGTCAAACTCATGAAAATATAAACTAAATAGCTGTTGCCCGCTACTTCGTACGCGTAGTGAAGTAATCTATCCTGCTCCCGGTAATTTTCTATCCCACACTAATCCCGATCCTGCTCCTGTCCCGCTCTTATCCCGATCCCGTCCCCGTCTTATCGCGTTACTGACTCGCTCCTGCTTCCACACAAGAGAGAAGAAAAAGAAGCTCCTGCTTCCGTCCCACTCCTAATCAGATCCCGTCCTTTTCTTATACCGTCACCGTGCCGCTTTCATCCCGTTATCATCCCCTTTATATCTAGTTACTATACCTCTCAGACATTTTAAGAATGTAAAAGTTGCGCCAAAGAATACTAAATATTACCTATTACTAAGTTGAGCACTATACAAACTGTATCTATAAACTGTAAAGGCTATACATTATACATAGGTTCCTATATGACGCCTTGTAAAATAAAAGCGTTGCGACGACGTATTTTACTTATTCAGAAATCTAAATAAAAAGGTACTTTTTTATTTAGATTTCCGTGATCGCACCCCGTATTGAGTTCATTAGAGAAATAGATTCACAATGCCTTTGCTCTTTTAGAGGGTTGGTTTTATTTAATTTTCTCTTTCGCACGTTATGGAAAAATATTGTCGGTTGTAGTATTCTTTGCCTAAATTGTATATTATCAAGAAATGAAAACTTCCAAGATTAAGGGTATGGTCGGCAATAAATATCACATAAATAACATTTATATTGTACTCGCTGAAACAAGAGTAACTTCTACAGATATATTATTATATATTCGATCAACAAAGAGTCCCGACCCTTTATTTGGTTGTCCACTGACCCCGATTTGACGTTCAAACTTGCCTTTTACAATGTGATAGCGAGCCCGAGGCACAGCGAGGTGCCACCGGCGTACGTCCGCGCCACCGGCGTACGTCCGCGCCCGATGCCCCCGGCATTTGAATTCTGACATTTTTAATCTGTTCTTCATCTCAAACGAAACAACAATCACAGCGCATGACGTCATTTGTAGGCAAATGCCGTGAGTCAAGCTTATGTTTATTTTACATTTTTTTAACCGACTTCATAAAAGGAGGAGGTTCTCTGTTCGATTGTATTTTTTATGTTTGTTACCTCAGAACTCCGTCATTTATGAACCGATTTGGAAAATTCTTTTTGCGTTGGGTTCGGGATAGCTTCAGTACTAAAGTCGGTTTTTGTTTTTTTTTCTAAAAATTAGTTATTGCTTTTCATAAAATGTATTTTTGCTAATATTTTCGTTCCATTACTACAGTATCGTCCCTAAACTTCACAAAACGTATTTGAATCTCTTTGCAAGTTTTATTTCGAAAAGTTTGTTGTTTTCTACCTTCATATGAAGTATCAAGTCACAACCTTTTGCGCGGCAATATTTGAAACATAATATTTAAACATCGTTTTAGGTACTTTTAGAGCATTATTTATTTAAAATAGTTTTTTCATGGCTATATATATTAATTGTAGTTAATATAAAACATTTTCTGAAAAGTTGTCCGATCCCCTATTATGCGCTAAAAGCTACGCAAAATTCTGATGAGACGATAACAAAAAGAGCTTTTGCTCTTTAATCAGTTCTGGCATCATAGGCACAATAGTTGCCGAGAGATGACGTTTCCAATAAGTTGTCATTCTGGCATCATAGGCACAATAGTTGCCGAGAGATGACGTTTCTAATAAGTTGTCATTCTGGCATCATAGGCACAATAGTTGCCGAGAGATGACGTTTCCAATAAGTTGTCATTCTGGCATCATAGGCACAATAGTTGCCGAGAGATGACGTTTCCAATAAGTTATCATTCTGGCATCATAGGCACAATAGTAGGCGAGAGATGACGTTTCCGTTCATAATATCGTATTATAATTTAGTTATCAGAGACAAAGACATACGTTAACGTAAGGTAAGCAGCGTTTTGCCACTCACTCGTGCATTATTTCTGTACAGCTTGAAATTATTATAGAGCTCAAAACCAAATCATACGTAGGTACCTATAGTAGGAAAAAGTTAAATTGTTCAAGATATTATATTGCCTGTAATGAACAAGTCAGAGTCAGTTCGCATTCAATTTTTATTTATATTGTAGAGATGTACCAATACGAATAACACCCAACGTCAAAATATAAATACATTTGCACATATATGCCAAAGACTGCGACGATTCGAGGTGCCGAATATATATTCGGCACATCTCACATTTACATTTTGCCGACGACATAGTCCTTATGGCAGAATAGGTGCAGGATCTTGAACAACTGCTAAACAGTCGAGCTGATGCTTCACGACGTATTGGGCTTGGGATGAACTCAGATAAGAACACAGAATACTAAGGGACAGAAGCACCACTTCGCAAAGAAATTTAAACAAATAGTGACTCTGGCTATGACGCAATAAAATTCAATTCAGCTCGCGTAGCGCTGCATACCTACCAATCATGTTAACCTACAGAGCGCCTCTCTTTCTATCGCATAGCTTTTATCTCTTCTGAAGCGGCACATGTAACGTTAGGGTTTATACGTGTGTTGTGACAGGCCTAGCACACTCCGCACTGTAGGTACGAAGCTACAAGTACATAGCCGGACACCGAAGGCGGGTCGCGCGTCGTTCGTATCGTCGGCGCGGGCGGCGGGCGCATAAGTTGTAGTAAAAAACGTGCGTCACGGGCGACGCGCGGCAACCCACTGTACTCTACACGAACCGCCGTAGTTGTCAGTACCGACAGTGCGGAGTGCGCTAGGCCTGATAAGACTAAAATCATGTACAGCAATCTTATTACCCCGTGACTATCGTCGTCAATGGTATACCTCTTGAAGTTGTCGAAGAATATGTCTAGCTTGGACATACAATACAGTTGGGTAGACACAACTTCGAGAGGGAGGCTGACAGAAGGATTCAGCTAAGCTTGACAGCGTTCGGTATACTACGTCAAGTTTTCACGTTGTCATACCGACAAAAGTCATTAATGCGTGCGTTCTACCAGTACCTACGGAGCCGAGACGTGGACACTCACAGTGAGACTGATCCATAAGTTCAAATTCGCTCAGCAAGCTATGGAGAGAGCTATGCTCGGAGTTTGTCTGAAAGATAAGATCCGCAATGAGATAATCCGACAGAGAAACAAAGTAACCGACATAGCCCATAGAATTAGCAAGCTGAAGTGGCAATGGGCTGGTCACATCTCTCGAAGGACGGACAACCGCTGGAGTAGACGTGTCCTTGAGTGGAGACCGCGAATCGGCAAGCGTAGTGTAGGACGCCCACCGGCCAGGTGGAGCGACGACCTGCGAAAGGCGGCCGGAAGAAACTGGAGGAGAAGAGCAGAACACTGGGCTCAATGGCGTTCATTGAGAGAGAAGCAGTGGACGACTACAGGCTGATGATGATGATGATGATGACCTCGAATCGTCGCAGTCCAGAGGCTTTGGCAACTTTGCATCTACAGACACTACGACTGCGTCCGTGGCCACGCTACGACACGACAAATTCGGACCCGGCCGACTGCGGCTGCGGCTGCCGACTGTCGCATGTCGTTGCCGGGTGGCTGCCCGTCGCGTCGCCGACTGCACTCAGTACCGCCCGCTGCCGACGACAGCGCCGCTCTACATTCGCGCTCTACAATTTGTACATAATATAATACACTTCTAACGCTATCATACATCACTTATTTTATAAGACAAATGCCACTCTTGAATATAAATATATCCATTCTTCATATCAGGTACCAATAGCTTATCTTTATTATGCCTCTACAATACCTCATTTCAATAAACTAGTTGCCCTGCCTGGACCCTTTGTGTCAAATCACAACCTGAAATAAAAGATTTATTAAATGTGACTCGTTTTAGTGCATGGTACCTTTTTATAAATTACACAAGTGTGGTAATACTTTTAGCTCTGTCGAAGAGAATTTTTGTTTCCCATTTATTTAGCCATCCTGTTCAATCTTTCATTTTTCGGTACAAATCAAATTCCCAACAGGTGAGTTGAGATTGCTAATTAATGATTATTGCATCGAGATTGTTCGATTAATACCTCGTTCGTCGTTACACACACCGCCCAGTCGACAACGGCTGGAGTCAACTCGATCGCCATTCACTCCAATAGAGCCCTTGTCAATGAAGACATAAAGATAAGGTTCCCGTGAAGCTAGGGGCCGGAGACTCGGACTCGATCCGAATTGAATTATTTGCCGGGAAGTTATCTCCTTAGCCATCGTCCATTTTACGCGAATTTGCTAATGGGTGTTAAACTTTAACTCTGTTACATTGAGGCAATTTTTCTCGCTTATATCGTTAGATGAATTATGATTATGATCAAGGAAAATAATGTCTGTGGTGTGTAGCTCCAGGATGGATGCTAACTGGGAAATATTAATAATGATATTATTCATATTCTTTCATAGATTCAATACAGAGAGGTAGAGTTTAAGAATTAAATTTATTAAGTATATTATAATAAATAAATATAATACTTGGTCTTTGTTTTGTCTTTGCCCAGCTGTGGGACAGTATGGGTTAGAAAAAAGACTAACTCTTAATTTCAGGCAAAATGATTCATATTCATTTATTGATGCTTACATGTAATGTACCAGACAGGAGTTACAGATGTCATAGAGAATAGATACATGTGCCCTGTGAGGGTGCTGCACTAGTTTTTAGTGGAGTTCGTTAATTATTATCTAATCTATACATTTGTCAATTTAAATTAACTATTATTCATCAAACAACAAAGTAAAATAAATAGAGGCCCACGGAATATATAATCATAAGTGATAGGACTACTTCTTTTAATAAAGCTAAGTGAGTAGTGGTACGCACAGAGCCTGCTCGTGCATCGGCGGCCAGAACTTTCAATTTCAAAGATCTGTGCGGCTGTCTCTGCTAAGAGCTATAATCTAGTTCGTCACTAGTCCGCCTGCGCCGTGCCGCGCCGCGCCGTGCCGCGCCGCGCCGTGCCGCGCCGCGCCGTGCCGCGCCGCGCCGTGCCGCGCCGCGCCGTGCCGCGCCGGGGGCCGCGTGCCGCTACTTGTCGGTCGTCACAAAATGATAGTACTAAGTAGTAAGAAGTGTCGGCAGCATATAATATATACCAGCTGCACCCAGCGGTTTCACCCACGGTTTCCCTGGATTAAAAGTAGCCTATGTGTTCATTCAGGGTATTTATAAGCTATCTTTCTTCCGAATTTCACTCAAATCCATTGAGCTGTTACAGAGTGAAGGGGGACAAACACACTGATATGCAAACTTTCGCATTTATAATATTAGTGTGATTGTAGTCGAAACGGACCGACCGCGTCAGACCGTCACTAAGGAATAGTTAGTATTCTTTGCCGTCACCCTGTGGTAACAACGATCATCTGCCCTTCGTTCTAAGTGCCCAGTTTATTTTGACTGGCATTCATTTCCACTCCTCGAAAGCGAGGGCGCGGGGGCGGGCGCGGGCGCAGGCGAGAGCGCTACGGCGCTAGGGCGCTAGTGCTGGGGCGATAAGTTATCACACGCGCCATAGTGCTCTCTGGGGATAAGGCAGGGAACACGGGGACAGGTCGGAACGCGGGCGCTAGGGACGCGCTCATAAATCGCGCTATGTATAGAAGCAGGACTGAGTCCTCGTAATGATCTGTTTTATTGCACACCACAGGAACCTTGACGACATGGTGTTTATTTTTAGCTTGTGATTTAAGAGACCGAGGTGTTTCTTTAAATCAATCTATATAATAAAAGAACAGGGTTTTTTTCTACAATCATCACACAGCCAAAACCGCTTAACATAGAAACCTGAAATTTGGACCACGTATTCTACAAGTAGTGAAGGCGTCATTTAAGAACGGATTTTTCGAAATTTGACCTTTAAGTGGGTCAAATAGGGTCATAAAGGATGTATGGGGAAAAAAAATTCTTTTGTCGCACGATCACGAAACTGTGGCAGTATACTGTGCAAAAGAAATAAAAGAACACATATATCACAGTTTTTTGAAAATCAACCGATAAGGGGGGGTTAGGGTGGTTTTTGAGATTGGAATGCGGAAACTATAATGTATGCTATGGTGATTGTTTCTTGACCAGTAGTTATCAAATTTTGTATGAGCATTGAGCATGTGAATACTAGGAACTTGGTTTCGGCATTTTTTGAAATTCGACCCGTAAGGTCATTTATTGGGGTCGCAAAGTTTCCATGGTGTAGGTTTTTTAGTAAAGTTATGAAACTTAGTAAATTGACTAAACATAAGAAAATAAAAATATAATTTCAGTAACTTTTCAAAAATCAATTCTAAAGTTATTAAATAGGGCCGCAAAGTTTGTATGGTTTAGGATTTTTTATTAATACGACACTGTAGCTACAGTAAAGAAACAGGGTAAATAAATTAAGTTTGATCAAGTTTAAAAATAAGTTTTCAGCATTTTTCATAAATCAACCCCTAACAGGGTTAAACGAGGTGGTAAAGTTAACATAAAAAATCTTTGTTTATAGCGATGAAACTTGGTACACACACCTATCAAACATTATTAGAAAGTGATTTACAATTTTGGAAAATCATCCCTTAAAAGTGTTAAACAGAGGGAAAGTGAAGATTATTATTTTTTTACTACAGCGATAAAATGTGGTACACGTGCTAAGCCAATGAAATTTAAGATATGTATTTAACCATTTTTTTGAAAATCATCCCCTAACAAGCCTAAGCGGGGTGGTAAAGTTTGTATAAAAAATCTTTGTTTATGAAGTTTCGTGGCTATGATAAAACTTGGTAAAAGAAGATAATTAAAACGTGATTTATAATTTTTGAAAATCATCCCTTAACAGGGTTAAACAGGGTGGAAAGTAAAGATTATTATTTTTAAGCTACAGCGATGAAATGTGGTATATGTGCTTAGCCAATGAAATTATAGATATATATTTCACATGTTTTTAAATCATTCCCCAACAAGCGGGGTGGTAAAGTTTGTATAGAAAATCTTTTTTATTTATGAAGTTTGTGGTTATGATGAAACTTGGTACACAAACTAAGAAAAAGGAGATAGTTAAAACGTGATTCACATTTTTTTAAATCTACCCATAACCAGGTTTAGTAAGGGTGAAATGAAGTTACATTTTTTGAAGCTACGACGATGAAATTCGGTTCATATACTCAGACAGATAAACTTTAAGCACCTGTTTCACCATTTTGCTGGAATCATCCCTAAACCGGTTCAAACGGAGTGGTTAAGTGTATATGGAGAACCTTTGTTCATGAAGTTATGGCAATTAAATTTGGTACACATAGTAAACAAAAGAAATAAATTGAAACGTAAATAGGATTTTTTTGAAATTCACCCTCTAACAAGGTTAAACATGGTGGAAAGTATCAAATATATTTCAATGCTACGATGTTGAAATTTGTTACAAATATTCAGCCAATAAAATTCTAAACACGTTTTCCACCATGTTTTGAAATCATCCCCATAACAGGGTTATACAGGTTGGTAAAGTTTGTATGGAGAATTTTTGTTTATGAAGTTGTAGCAATGAAATTTTGTATACAGACCAAACAAAAGTAATAAATTAAAATGAAACTCACTATATTAATGAACTTCTAAAAACGTTAAACAGGGTAGAATTTAACATTTTTTCTAAACCTACGACGCTGAAATTTGGTACAAATACCAATCGAAGATACTATACGCACTTGTTTTACCACTATTTAAACATCTTAAAAGATCTAAACGGGATGGCAAATATTTTAGTGAAAAACCTTTGTTTATAAGGTGAAAGCAAAACATGGTATATATACTAGGCAAAAGAAATGAATTCTAACGTAATGCAATTTTTTGCAATTTTTTTATTCGTACAAGACTTTAATAGACTTTTAAAATGCAACATTCAGAAAAGTAAGAAATACTCAAGGTGTAGGTGTCAATCGAAGATTTTCAAATATTCAGCAACATTTGTCGTTGATCGTACGTGTCGCAAATCAAGAAATGAGGATATCTGGGATTTCGCGAAATTTCTAGGGATGGTATAATCATGTATAGGAAGGACCACTTCTCCGCGGTCCGACTAGCTTTTACCCCTAGAGTGTATATAAAAAGCGCGGAGCCAGAAGCTCGCGAGGAGTTCCTGAGCAAAACGAGTGCGCAAGGCCAGAATGAAGCGAGGGGGAGAGGTGGCGAGCGTAGCGAGCCGGCGACCTCCCGAGTGGAGTGATGGTCGAGTGCGCGAGTGGTGCGAAGGGATGACAAAGCGCGAGCTCTGGCGAGAGCCTATTTATTAAAACTGTACGTCGTATCCCTAGGGATTTGAAATCCCTGGTATCCTCATTTCCCTGCGACATACAATATTTTTTCTGGAGCTACGACGATTGACTTTTGGCCAAAATTTTTAGCCAAAAAAACTATTGACACATGTATTATTACCATTGTTTAGAATACCATCCCCTGACAGGTTTAAACGGGTGGTAAAGTTTGTAAAGAAAATGTATGTTTACTAGCTGACCCGGCAAACGTTGTTTTGCCATATGAATTATTTCTAGAGTATGAAAATATATTTTATTTATTGAAAGTGTGTGCGTATGTGGTATATGAGTGGAAGAGGCATGGACCGCTGTGAACGAAGACGTAATGTGAAAATAACAACACAACAAATACATTTTTATATATTTATTGTATAACTTTTATTTTTATACAACGAATTCTGTAAATATTAGTCAACAGTATTCATCTTTTATTGCAATGAGGTGTACAATATAAACTTGCTATTTTGCTGCTCCCAAGCGGAGGAATTTGGCAAAACGAAACCCATTGATCAGCTATCGACCTAAGTTAAAAGTCCAGTTAAGTTAAGTTAAGTTAAGTTTTTTGTCAAATTTTTTTTCACCTATAAAGTTTTTTTTTTTGGGTGAGCCACCCTTAACACTTAGGGGTATAAAAAATAGTTATAAACCTATTCTCAGAACTACTGAATATACATAGACGCACGGTACGTTTGATACTTGGTCAAAGAAACTATAAACACATGATCCACAATTGAAATTAGGGCTAGAAAATTTGGTAATTATATAGGGACCAGAGTGGCACGATAACGGGTTAGGAAGGGGATGGTAATGGTACAGGAGGGGAACAATAACACGATAGGAGGTTTGCTAGGGAGGACGATAAAGGTTATGATTGGAATAGGATCGGGAGCAGAGAGGGACGGTAACGGAATAAGAGTGGGACTGTAATAGGATGGGAGCGGGACGGTAACGGGATAGGAGTGGGACGGGGTATCAGGACCAGAGCAGGGCCCCAATTCACTATGTAAACTCGGTAATTTCTTTTTCTTTGGAATCACGTCGATTCCTTCATTAATAAACGATATCTCTATGACGAATTCATATATTCATATATATGACGCGTCATAGATAATACAAATTTCGCAGATGTCGTTTATTAATGAAGAATACGACGTTTCCTCGAAGCAAGGAATCACCAAGTTGTCATAGTGAATTGGGGCCCAGTACGGTAACGGGTTAGGAGCGGGACGATAACAGGATAAGAGTGGAAAGGACACGAAACAGAAGCGGTACGGTGTGGTAACGAGATGTGAATACGAGTGGAACGGGAACTGGAACGGGAATATGGTGGGACGGAAAATGGTCGGAAGCAGGATGAATACTTCACTACGCGTACGAAGTCGCGGGCATCAGCTAGTAATAAATAATTAAACTATATTATGAATAGAATAGAATAAAACAATAATTAATTTGCTTCAAAACATGGTTACAGTCATAATTATTTATAAATAGGTCTTATTTGTATGTAAACTTAGTCCAAACATATATTATGTTTCAGAAAACCAGTACTTAATGAAAATTATTATTTTATTTATTACTTAGAGCCTTACAATTAAAGAACAACCGAATGGGTTCCCTTCAATGGACGCAGACAACGCGGCAGACCAAGACAGAGATGGCGAGACGAGCTGGATACATTCCTATTGGATTGGGCCATTCTATCTCAAGACCACGAGAAATGGAAGGAAAGTCGGGAGGCCTTTGCCCTGCAGTGGGACGATATGGGCTGAATATAATAATATAATATAATAATTGCTTAGAGCCTAAAGTGTCCCACTGCAGGGCAAAGGCCTTCCTTTCATTCTTCCACGTTTCACGGCTCTTCGCCATTGTCGTCCAGTCTTTCATGAAGGAGTCCAGGTCGTCCCGCCGTCTCCGTCGAGGCCTGCCGCGGAGCCGTCGGCCGTTGTTAGGGCTCTGTTGTTATTTTGGCCCAAAGTTCGTTCTGCATGCAGTAAATGTGTCCAGCCCAGTCCCACTTAAAGCTGGCAGCTTTTCGGGTGACGTCTATAATATAATTTGAGTTTGGGAGCGCAGTGTGGTGTTTTTAATGCGGTCCGTGAGTTTTATTCCGAAGATAATGCGCTCCATTGCTCGTTGGCAAACCTCTGCTGAGCAGTCAAAGACCAGGTTTGGGCGCCGTACGTGAGGATGGGTAGTATACACATGTCCATGAGTCGTCGCTTCTAATGAAAATAGTTGACTTTTTTTTATAGCCTTTTTTCAGAAACCAAATAAAGTGTGGCAAAATATTTAGGCCAAAAATCCCAAAAAATCTTTTTCGAGGTTCTACAGTAGTAAATAGTATAAAACAAAGACGCTATCCACGTCCTCATTTCTATTTCTCCGCCTACTGCTTATAAACCACACACAGATTTTCATATGGTTTTCACTGATGTCATTTAGTTTTTTTTATGGAAGTTTATTATGTAGGTACCTAGCATATATTCTAGTTAAGTTCTTTGTATAATAGAGAAAATGCAATGTTTTGTAATCGAGTCGTCATACAATGACACCACATTAGTAAATTGCATCTGTGCGAAGCCGGGGCGGGGCGCTTGTCAAATAATATTATAATGGGACGACGAATGACTAATCTGAAGAATACTTATATATCTGATGCCTTTGTAAGTGTAAAAATTAATGTAGTTAGTCTGAACTTTATACGCAGCAAGTAAACAACGAGCGGAGCATCCCTGAAAGCATCCTTGTCACAAATCAATAGGCGGCCGGCCGCTGACGGGCTGCTCGCGATGCGACGCGGCGGTTTGTGGCGGTTTCAAATGTCATGTTATTAGTGTGCGAGGCATTGAGGTCTCATTCCTCAATGGTGCGAGGTGACCCTCGCTTGACACGAGAGAAGAGGTGCTTTCGAGATAATCACGAAAAAAATAATAGTACCAACTAAAATATCGCATACAGTCTCTTAACAAATATTATTTAAAAATTATAATGAACTCCTATATTCAAGTCGTTGGTTTTAAACAAACTGGAAGATTTTTTCAGACGCCGTAATGTATGAAGCTCGTTTCAAATGTTACATAACACGTGGTCAGTTTCCTTTGACCTTGAGACATAGATTATTGTTCACGTATTTATGATTGTGTCTAATTATATTCAACATGAATGAACAGATCCAAATTACGACCCACTGCGATTCTCACATCGATGCTTTGACGATAGCTGAGCGCAGCGTGGAGGCGGAGTGGGGAGGGTGGCTCTCACTCACTACACGTTCATTACTTACCGCGACTCGCGAACGCAGCGCCCTAATTGAAACGCAAATTATACGAACCGCATGCTGCGCTCGCCACCGCGCCGCGCCTGAACCGCGCTCGCACCGCGCCCGCACCGCTCCCGCACCGCGTTCTGTCAGTCACTACCGGTACCGACACTGGCTGGCAGCTACCATGACTGACTTGCCACAGCCTCTAACGATTGCATTTTAATTCACTGCACAAATTATTTAAATGTATTAATTCAACACGGTAGCGTTTAATTTGATACCAATTACGCTAATTTAGGCACCTATAAAGCACCGCCGCGGCACCGCCGCAGCGCCGCCGCGCCACCGCCGCACCGTTGCGCCAGAATAAATAATGCTCAGTTGAGGTAGTTTTTTGCAAATACTCATGTAATATTCACGTAACTTAAACACGTGAATATTTAAACACGCCGGCCGAATGATACGCTGCATCGGTTCATAAATTAGTCAATCTATACATATAAAAGGCTTTGTCCTGAATGACTGACGGATCAACGTACAGCCTAAACCGGTAATCGTAGAGACTTGAAATTTTGAGGGTGTGTTCTTTTGTATAACAGAGGCATAGTGATAAACTTAACACAGACAAGGTGACGCTATTCCTAGGTATAGGCATAGACTCTAAGTTGCAGTGGGGTCCTCATATCGATGCTCTATCAGGAAAACTTAGTTCTGCTGCATACGCGGTTAGAAAAATTAGGCAATTAACGGATATAGCTACGGCTCGGTTAGTTTACTTTGCATACTTCCACGGCTTAATGTCATATGGCATTTTGCTGTGGGGGTCTGCCGCGGATATAGAAACAATTTTTATTTTACAAAAGCGGGCGGTTCGCGCTATTTATGAGTTAGGTCCTCGCGAATCATTAAGAGAAGTCTTTAAACAAATTAATGTATTAACTTTACCTTCTCTGTATATTTATGAAAATATAATGTATGTTCGTAAAAATCTGCACAAATTCAAGGTGAATAGTGACCACCACAACATAAACACTAGAAATAAGGATAGAATTGCAGTACCTAGGTTTAGACTGAGTAAAACGAATAAGTCCTTCATGGGCAATTGTGTACGTTTTTACAATAAAATTCCAAAATGTTTAACGGAGCTCACAGAAAGAAGATTCAAATTTAGGGTGAAAAATTCTAATGAAAAAAAGCATACTATAAGTTAGTAATTACATAGAAGACAAAGATGCATGGAACATTCCGCTTCTGCCAAGTAGCCAACTGGCACATAAGAAAAATAATATTGTCAAAAACAAACATAAAATATTGTAACAAAAGTTCTAAAAAATATGCCCCTCAGTTTCTTGCCGTATCTTCTGAGTAGTGGTTCTTTTTCCGATGCGGTGGTAGAGTCATTGTAATAATTGACGTTCATAAGTGCGTCTGTGACGACAAAATTGAATAAAGAACTTTTGATTTGATTTGATCCGAAAAGAAAGAAGTTTCGAATCTTCATAATTTCGAAAATTCTACCCCTATGGGGTGAAAAAGATGGGTAAAGTTTGTATGGGACAACGTGATTCATTTTTCCAATGTACTTAAAAAAATTCAAACAGAATTGATGGAAGACGTGTCTTTTTTTATACGGTTAATACATCTATGTTTGGCCACTATCTCGCCTGATGTGAAGCGATGATAAGACGTGTTTCGTATTTTATTGAAATTTATCCTCTAACTGGATTAAAAAGGTAAAAATGGAAGTTATTTTGGCGGTGATTTGCTTCGAAGTTGATATCAATACTCCCCTTCGTTTTTGATTTAAATTACGTTTCATTTTGACACATGTTTGAAAACTCAATCTGATTTTATTCAAAAAAGGTTGAACTCACTTAAAAACATAAGCTAATACTCTTTAAAATTGGAATGTCTCGAAAGTCACCTTACCATATTAGTACCTTATTTGAAAGCTTCTAAGCTTAAAGATGTTGTGCGCTTTTAGGACACGACGGCTTCAGAGGGATGTAGAGTTCGAAATTTGAAATGTAAAGGACTAGAACATTTTGGTTATAAATTATATGAATCATTCCATAAACACTGATGATGCCATTCATTATCCGGACGAGTTCCTCAATACACTGAAGCCTCCCGGTCTCCCAACTCACATATTAAAATTGAAAGTTGGCGAGCCAATTAGGTATGTTGCTGCGCAATATAAATTCTCCGAAATTATGCAATGACACCAGATTCCAAGTGAAAACAAGGCAACTATGCTGAGCGGTTGTTTTCTAGGAGAGTCTGTATTTATTCCTAGGATTCCCCTAAAACTATCAAATTACCCCTTCGAATTCAAGAGAGTGCAATTTCCCATCAAAGTCAGCTTCGCAATAACTATAAACAAAGCTCAAGCTCAAGCTCTTAAGGTAGCGGGAATAGACTTGAGGGAAAGCTGCTTCTCTCACGGCCAGCTATATGTGGCATGCTCAGAGTAAGCGCACAGAGTAGCTTGGTGATTCTAGCTCCCGAAGGAAAAGCAAAAAATATTGTTTACAAAGAAATACTGCTGTAGGTGTGTAGTATTTCGATTTCGTTGTAAAAAGATAATACCCCCGTGTTACTTTCACCAGCTCAAAGGCCGAGCTTCGTGTTCACATGTTTACTTAACCTTTAAATCCCGACACTTTAATAAAGATTGTTATATTTTATAAGTACTCAAACATTTGAACATAATTGTACGGTTCCGTAAACCGCACAGCGCATATTCCCACGGGTCAGCAGTTTTGTAATTCATACATTAGGTTAAGTTAGTTCGAATAAAGCGTTGGATCAGTAAACACGTCGTATCAATAAACACCGCGATCCCGCGTCGGACTCACATATCAGTATCAATCAATTTATGTAGGGGTTGCGAGAGCCCCTACATAATGGTCCTTCGACGGTACAGGACCACGCGTCAGTTTCGCTAGTATTTTTCCCGGAAAACATTCCGCGAGTGAATCAAACGAATTTCGTGACAGTGGTTCTGTGAAATCAGTGATCAGTGAAATACCACGGTTCATTGCATATTTGGATTGGTTCCTGGTATCTTGGCTCTGGCCAGGATACACGCAGGCAGGTGTCTACATCATAACAAAGCAAAGCAGCATCAAGGTCAGATCTTTCCTGTACTATCTAACTGCCTTTTGTAATTATGGAAGATCTACTAACAACCCAGAAACAACTCCATGACTCGATCGAAACATTATTGCGCAATTTCAAAAAAGACGGTCGTGATAGAAAAACCCCAGAACTCCTCAAACGGAGGCTGGATGTACTTGACCAATATTGGCAGGAATTTCATTCTACGCACTTAAAGCTATTCGAAATAGGCGATTTTAACCACACGTATTTTGTTAACAATCAGTATGAGAAAACTAAGCTTTTATACAATAACACGCGTAAACAGATAGAATCCTACCCGACCGAGGTTGAGTCAAATATATCACGCCCAACAACTCCAATTATCAAGCCTGCGATACTGCTGCCTGGCACAGCAGCAGGGCCATCAACACCATCATTTTATGAGAGTGAAGTAAAAACTCAAGGCACGCACAGCAAATCAGACGAAATGCTTCGCAAACAGTGTAGCAATTTCAAGGCTTTCGCACGAACATTAACAAGTATCAATATTAACGTTTTCACCGAAAAATGGGAGTACGAGGATGCGCTCAAATCAATCGAGTCGCGATGGTCAGCTATCGACTCTCTCCATTGGGACCTTGACAGTCAGCTCAATGAATCAGATCAGAGTTACGAGTCAACGTTTAATAAGTACGAGAGAGATTATCAGGATATCAAGAAACAGATCAACAATATGATGTGGTCGATGAAACACAGAGAGAAGGCGATACCTCAAATGGAGCTGAAGACTTTCAACGGAGCTTACCAGGACTGGACTTCCTTCAAGGACTTGTTCTCTGAAACAATCCACACTAACCCGACTTTATCAGGAGCTCAGAAGATGCAATTTTTAAAGTCCAAGCTGAAAGGTGAAGCTGAAAGAATGATTCAACACCTACCTATCAGTTCTGAGAACTACCAAGTCTGTTGGGAAATTCTCAACAACAGATATAACAATAAGCAGTTGATATTCACTACACACCTAAATACCATCTTAAACTTGCCGACAATACAACATCAAACAGCCATGACTATCAAAAGAGTACATGACACAGCAAACGAGTGCTTAAACGCCATCAGAAATCTGGGTGTAGACATATCCACGTGGGATCCGATTCTAGTCCATCTTCTGTCGCAAAAATTGGACAGCGAAACCTACAACAGCTACGTTGAATCAGTTAAGGAGCCCAAAGAACTACCCAATTTGGCAGAGTTTTTACAGTACTTAGAAATAAAATTTACAGCATTGGAGGCATCAAGGAAGGTCCAAAATATAAAATCGCCGCAGCAACATCAAGAAACAAGTACAAAAAGGCATAACGTTTATCAACCGCAGAAATCAACTTTAACAACACATAATAAGGCAGCATATGTAAACACCGCAAAATGTCCGTTTTGTAAAAATGATCATCGTTTATTTCAATGTAAAAACTTTCAAGAATTGTCGGCGGAATCAAAGCGTAACACTATAATGAAATTAGATATTTGTAAGAATTGTCTTTATCCACACTTCGGCAATGCATGCCGTTCCGAGAAACGGTGCCGCGAATGCAACAATAATCATAATACGATGCTACATGACGTTTATTCTAGAACTTTGAAGTCGACACCGCAACCGACGTCAAAGGTCGGAAATGCATCGACGTCAGGAAACCAGCCAGTTTCCCGTGTGAACAGCGGGCACGTGTCATCAGATCAAAATATCGTGGAGACCTTGCTCGCAACTGCTCAAATTAGGGTACTAAAATCAAACGGATCCTATCAGTCA
The DNA here is from genome assembly GCA_951640565.1 of Petrophora chlorosata. NCBI lineage: Eukaryota > Metazoa > Arthropoda > Insecta > Lepidoptera > Geometridae > Petrophora > Petrophora chlorosata. The sequence continues at coordinate 106,947 of OX621206.1, forward strand.
TTGCGAGCCCTAGTAGATCCCGGCTCTCAGACGTCACTTATCACTGAAAAAGCAGCTCAATTGTTAGGGTTGCCTCGTCGTCATTGTAAGGGAGTTATAACGGGAGTTGGTACAAAACAAAACAATTGCAAGGGTATCATTAGTATCACATACGCATCAATATATAACGATTATCAGCATCAAACAGAAACATTTATTATGAAATCACTTATTAACAACCTCCCTAATCAATCATTTGAAAAGCCAGCGTGGGCATATTTAGAGAACTTGCAGTTAGCAGACCCCACCTTCTACATCAGCGGCCCAGTAGATATACTTCTGGGTGCGGACGTCTACGCCGAAATAATTCAAGGTGGTATCATTAAAATCGAAAACCACCCAATCGCTCAAGAAACGCACCTCGGGTGGATCCTATGCGGTAACATTCACAAAACCTTACAGTGCAATGTGATTATCCATAACATAGACGATTTACAAAAATTTTGGGAGATAGAAGATATAAATCAAGAACAGAGCTTATCAGAAGAGGATCAGCATTGTCTTCAATATTATCAGGAAACTACGACTAGAAGGGCGGATGGCCATTACGAGGTCAGACTACCATTTAAGGAACAATTTTCAGAAAAATTGGGCGATTCCAAGGCCATCGCTATTGCTCAGTTTCGACAACTAGAGAGGAAGTTTATCGGACGGCCGGATTTAGCAGAGGACTATAAGTCATTTATCAAAGAATATATTGACCTAGGCCACATGATCAAGAGTAGTGACAGCCCTACATTGAGTTGTTATCTACCGCACCATGCAGTGCATCGAGCTGACTCAACAACAACTCCGTTAAGGGTGGTGTTCAACCCTTCAATGAAAACATCTTCGGGGTGTAGTCTAAACGATCTTACCCACCGCGGTCCAAATCTTCAAAAAGACCTTTTAGAACTTATTTTAAAATGGCGTCGGTTCGAGTTTGCATTTATTGCAGATATCGAAAAGATGTTTCGGCAGATTTGGCTTCACTGCGACGATCAAGTATTTCACAAAATCATATGGCGTAATGACGTCACTCACCACTTGCAAGAATATCAGCTCGCCACTGTGACATACGGAAGCAAAGCAGCCCCTTTCTTAAGTATGATGACCCTGAAAAGACTGGCCCAGGATGGAGGCCATCAATATCAAAACAGTAGAGCGGCCCAAGTCTTAGAAAGTGATTTTTATATGGATGACCTTTTGAGCGGAGACCACACCATAGAGTCAGCAAAGCAGCTACAAACTGACTTGATCAATCTTCTTAAATCAGGGGGATTCAACTTACGTAAGTGGGTATCAAACAAATCGGAACTAGCAAAGAATCTAGACACAGAACAGTGCAATCAAGAAATATTTCAATTCAGACAACTGGAATCGACGAAAACTTTGGGGTTAAGGTGGCATCCACATGAAGATCATTTTACATTTCAATTAAAGCAAGATGACTCACCATCACAACCCAAATTAACAAAGCGAATATTGCTTTCAGAGATATCAAAGGTATTCGACCCAATAGGAGCGCTCTCGCCTGTTACAACGAATTTAAAACTACTATTTCAGCAAGTTTGGGCGAGTAACATTCAATGGGACGACGAAGTATCAACGGAAATCAAGAACGAATGGATTAAAACCAAGGAGGATTTATTTCATATCAATTGCGTGAAGGTGCCCAGATGGTTAAAAACAAATCAAACTGATGAGATCGAATTACACGGGTTCAGCGATGCGACATTGAAGGCCTACTCTTGTGTGATTTTTTGTAAAATAAGCAAACTGAATCAGCAATCTACAGTCGTCTTGGTGGCTGGAAAAACAAGGATCGTACCCACAGGCAAAAACATATCATTACCGAGATTAGAACTTAGCGGTGCGCTATTATTGTCAAAACTACTTATCAAGGTTCTACATTGCCTATCAGATTACAAGATCAAATTGACCGGCTGGACGGACTCTACGGCAGTACTCGGATGGTTAAATGGAGATCCTGAGAAGTGGAAACCATTCGTGGCCAATCGAGTCAGACAAATCGTCGATGTCGTTCCAGCAAACTGCTGGCGCTACGTGAAGTCTGCTGATAATCCTGCGGATTGCGCAAGCAGGGGTATGTCAGCATCAAAACTGAAAGATCATCAATTGTGGTGGAACGGCCCTACTTGGCTACCATCATTCGATGCTGAAAAAACAATTGAGCGAAACAAATACACGACCAACGAAGAGATAAAAAAGAAGCAATCTAATGCTTTAATGGCCTTGCATAACAACGACCAAAATAGCATTATCAATGAGCTACTTAACAAGTTCAGTAACATGACGCGAGTTGTCCGTGTACTTGCATGGATAATGCGAGTGAGTCATCGTGATGTAAAACAGTCATACTTAACTCTAAATGAGTTAAATGCAGCACACAACAAGATTATCAAATACGTTCAAGAAACAAACTTCTCTGCAGAGATCGCACAACTACGAGAAAAGAAACCATTGCATCATAAAAGCAACCTTCTCAACTTATCTCCATTTTTGGATGAGGAGGGTCTATTGCGAGTAGGAGGTCGACTCCAAAACGCTAACATCAGCTACAACAGAAAGCACCCTCTAATCATTCCGAATAACAACATACTTACACCTTTGTTAATCAATCAAGCTCATTGTGAAACATTCCACGGGGGTGCACGCCTCACCACTGCACATCTGAGGCGAAAATACTGGATCATGGGTGGAAACCGTATCATCAAACAGCATCTACGCAGGTGTATCAAATGCAGAAAAAACGATCCGTACAAACAACATCAAATTATGGCGGACTTACCGGCAGCTAGGGTGAATGCTTCAACCCCCTTCCATCACGTTGGCGTGGACTTCACAGGATACGTCAATGTAAAATACAACAAAGGAAGAGGAGCCAAAACAACCAAGGGCTACGTCGCAGTATTTGTCTGCATGGCAACCAAGGCCGTCCATTTGGAATTAGTATCAGATTTATCATCATCTGCATTCTTGGCCGCACTGCGTAGGATGGCTGCAAGGCGCACTGCTCCTGGGCATATATACAGCGATAATGGAACAAATTTTGTTGGCTCAAATAGACTTCTGCAGGAGGAGCACATCAATCTAAAACAATTATTGTCACCCGAATTCCTCACTGAAATAACAGAAATGGGCATCCAATGGCATTTCAACGCCCCATCGTGGCCAAGCGCCTGTGGCTTGATGGAGAGCGCGGTGAAAAGTCTCAAATATCATATGAAGCGGGTCATAGGTGAACAGAAGTTAACATTTGAGGAGTTCTCCACAGTACTAGCGCAGCTCGAAGCTTGCCTAAACAGTCGCCCACTTTGCGCACAAACGGAAGATCCAGACAACATTGACTGCCTCACCCCAGCACATTTTCTGGCAAGTGGACCGGCTCTTAATATCATCGAAACCGAAAGGGACCTCCGGACGAGGTGGTACTTAACACAAAAAATAACTGACGACATCTGGAAAAGGTGGCGCCGCGAATATTTAAGTCAGCTCTCGATCAAAAGCAAATGGAAACAGGAACAACCTAATATCAAGATCGACGATATAGTGATCATCCAGGACGATAACCTGCCACCGGGAAGGTGGGCCTTAGGAAGAGTCCAAGAGCTTCACCCAGGACAAGACGGTCGCGTACGCGTAGTAACACTAAAAACAAAAAGCGGCAACATCAAACGACCTATTGTCAAACTATCAATTTTGCCAGTTCATCCGCAAGAAGAAGCACCAACCAAGCGTGAATCAAAACAGCAATCGATAAACGATCAAAAACCATCTATCAAAATACCTAAACAAAAAACAACAATCACATCAACTTTACTATCAATTCTTTTAATATTAAACATGCTGACATCTGTATTTGGTTCATACAACGTTACTACTCTGAACGGTGAAAAGGGGCTCTATTTTGACAAAATCGCAAACATGCAGATAATTCGAGACGATTGGAAGATCATCGTGTACTACGACATGACACCATATTGGGAAGGAAGGTCGGCACTCGAAAAGTACTCTAAAAACCTAATAAGACTATGTGAGAATGCGGAAGATAACATAATACTACATTGCAACGTCATACTATCACAATTAAAACTTGGCTTCGCAGAACTAAAATACTACGATCAAATGCTCCTAAATCAGCAATTCTCGGCGTACTACAGACGTCGCACGCGCCGAGGTCTTATCAACGGTGTCGGTTACATCGCTCACAGCCTGTTCGGGGTACTGGACGATGAATTCGCGGAACAATACAAACGAGATATCTCACTAGTACACGACAATCAAAAACATCTAGCATTGTTATGGAAAAATCAAACATCAATCGTAGAGGCAGAGTATAATTTACTTAAACGGACGGAAGAATCAATGAACAAGCAGCACGTTATGATCAATGAACACCTGAGAAAATTAGAAAACGCTACAAATACGCTTAATAACGAAGTACAGGGCCTATCGAGAACAAACGACTTCATATTGTCTACTATAATCGCCAGTAATATGTTGTCCAAACTTAATAGCATACAAGAGACTTTGCTAGATATCATAACCAACATTTATAATGCAAAATTCAATATACACCTGTTAACACCGGAACAGCTTCAGAGAGAACTAAATGTCATATCAGGGCAGCTATCTAGAGAACTGTCTTTACCCATCAACAACATTCAAACTGATTTAAAAAATGTTTATCACCTTCTAAGGGTAAGAACCAGAATGACCCGGACATACCTTATTTTCGAAGTCAGGATTCCTCTCGTCACAAGAGAAGCCTTCGAGATATATCACTTGATTCCAATCCCACATCAAGTCAACAAAAACGTTGTCACCATAGCTCCGGTGTCAGATATCTTAGCTATAAATATACAGAAGGATACCTACGTACCCATACGCGATATCAAAGCATGTGTTAATTCCGACCCACATACCTACCTTTGCCAAGTTCAAGGTCCTATCTTCAATATCAAATCAGACAATAGCTTGTGTATCAAGAATGAGCAATTAAACAACTGCAAAAAGGAAACATCACCTTGCAAGAACATATGGAGAGAGTTAGAAACACCTAATACTTACCTATACTTTTGCTGCGACCTTTGTACTCTTCGCATCATATGTGAAGATCAAATATCAGTAAAGAGCGTAAGCGAAGCCGGCATCATTAATCTAAGTGCTAATTGCCTAATAAAGGGTGATGATTTTATTATCTATTCACATAAACAGATATCATCGATACTAAACGCTAAACCAGAGGTCTACATCCACGAAATTGCGCCTATTAACAACTTAATCAATGTATCAATACCGATAAACCATCAAGACTTAGAAAATGTAGAGGACAAAGAGCAACGACTCCAGAGCATTAAGCAACAGATCGATCAAATAAAGAAAGAGACCGTTTTAGCAGATCGTATATCATATCACGATGTGCACCATTACACGGCCATTTATGTGGTCATTGGAGCAGCAGCCTGCGTTGGGGCAGCATGGGCGTGGCGCCGCGTTAGACGCGCTCGCGCCGCGCGCCTCCAGCTACCCGCGCCCGCGCCCGCCGCGCTGGTGGTGGCAGCGGCAGCACCGCTGCCGCTCCCGCCGCGCTCAATCGAAGCGAGTGCGAGTGCTAAAAGTGCTAAAAGTGCTAAAAGTGTTAAAAGTGCTGTTAGTGTTGTGAGTGAGCGGCAAGATAAGGCGTCGTCGCCTATTTTACGCAGTGTAGTGTTCACTCGCGACGAAACAGTGTAGGATAATTAGTCTTTAGTTTACATTAGTTTGAAAATCATTGTCTAATTTTTACATAATTGTTTTATCACCTTGTATCATCCGCCTCATCTCATCTGGCCCTCGGGAATATGTACGGTTCCGTAAACCGCACAGCGCATATTCCCACGGGTCAGCAGTTTTGTAATTCATACATTAGGTTAAGTTAGTTCGAATAAAGCGTTGGATCAGTAAACACGTCGTATCAATAAACACCGCGATCCCGCGTCGGACTCACATATCAGTATCAATCAATTTATGTAGGGGTTGCGAGAGCCCCTACAATAATAATTTATATGTTATAACAAAACTAATCACGTAAAAAACCCTATTAGAACCATTTTCGACTTCTACGCGGACGAAGTCGCGTGCAAACCCTCCACCAGTAGTATAACTTTAAAATATTATTATAATGAATATCACGCTAAATTAACTAAATTAATTGTGTGATGGAGGCGGTAGAGTCATAAAACTTTTGAAAGCTCCATCAAATGGTTGAGTGTTGACAGCCCTGTCAATACAGGACGGTTTTTAACGAGGGCACGCCACGCGTGTTGCGTCGACGCATATAAAGCTGGCCACACACGTCGCGACAGCCGCCCGCGCCTTGCAGCTGCCATCAAAACGCGATTAATTTGTCAGTTAATTACAGTGTCGCGCAATGCGCCACGCTCGGTTAGTTTGCGATTCTAATTGGCTCTGAATTAATAATAGGGCGCCCCACCTGACATATTTCTATCAAAATGTTAATTTGATTTTGATTTAAAATTATGCCTCACGTGGATTTAAATGGAAAGTAAATACATATTTGGTTATAAATATTTACTTCCCATTTAGTATATAACCATTAACAAATGAACACTTTATACAATACGAGTATATATAAATGACGGCGCGTTTGTTTTGATATTGAATGAATCAATTAATTCAGTCCTTTTTTTCAACTCTTTCCTTTACATAATTTGAGATTGGATTTAATTTTACATCACTGTTATTCTGAGATTAAAATTTGATTAATTGACATAGTAAGATGGTAATCTGTTGATTTATTAGACACTCATTTGACTATTTCCAACCAGAGAGAACGCAGTCGTTCGAGTGGTGTTGCGAGCGGCGCCAACGATTAGTGGTGGGGAGAAGGCTTAGAGGCGCGTGCGCGCTAGTAGAAGGGCTCAGTCTGTGAACAGTTGTGGCGTTGTGCGCACGCTCGCAAATCCACTATCTCTGTGTTGTTTTATGATATTGAGATACCTACTTAATGAAGTGAAGTTTTTACAATAATGAAGTGAATATTACTTAGTGAAGTCTTATGAAATTACAATACACAATTTAATAAAATAAATACAGCGTCCGTATTTCATACTCGATTTCCCACATCTTGACACCCATGATGACGAGTGAACGTGATGGAGAGCTCGGCGATCCGACATACATATATATATATCTAAATGAATAAAGTTGTAAACGTACACAGAGTACCTACTGATACAAAACAATTGGCTAGGTTATAAATAAAAGTAAATAAAATCTTTATTGTTCAAATTTACAAATAATAGATAACTTTAACCTTAAACCTTCACACTTTCACTGTTATCCCGCTCCTAGTCCCATGTATCATTGTGCTCACACTGCTCATGTCACAAATACTTCGAAGTCGATAAATTGAGCTAATCACGCGTGACTGACGTTTGGGGCGAAATAAGACGGCTAACAAAGAAGGCGATCACTCGAACAAAGACACGTGACAAATGTGGTGCTCGCCGTAATCGCCGACGAATGATTCACGCACGGTGTGCGCTAAATATCAACAGTAGGTAGGTAGTCGGCGTGCAAGTCGCGTTTGTCGCCTGGGACAGTTTATGTGGTTATACCTATACTAGGTGTACATGTACAGTATGCTTAGTAGTCAAATATGCACATCTATATAATAATACATTGGGTTTTACTATATTATAATGTATGAAACAATGTTATGTCGAAATATATTTAGTTTTGAACGCTATAAAACTTGGGTAAATAAATTTAGAATTCATTCAATATAGAATTTACCATAGAACTAGGATTAGGCTACGCTCCACGGGTATAATAAGTCTTAGAAAGTGTGTAACTAATTAAACATATGTTGTTGTGTTCAGTTAGTTTGGCAGAAATATGCGGTCGTCATTAGTCGCGTGTCGTCGCACGTCGCACTGTGTGCGGTCGTCATTAGTCGCGTGTCGTCGCACGTCGCACTGTGTGCGGTCGTCATTAGTCCCGTCAATGCAGCTATTAGCGCAGCGGCGCGGCGGCGTTTACGAGCGGCGACAAAACGCGCATTGATGTGTTTGTAAACATCCTGCATTCATAAAGCGCGGGCAAGTGCCGTAGAGTGGAGTATTGCTTCGAGCACTTGACTCGCACGCGTCGCCTCTGCTTCCGGTTTAGCTTCCGCTGCTCATTTGCATACTACATCGAAACTATCGGTCGACATTATTAGAACAGTCAACCAATTTGGTAAGATAAAATGCCGACTTATATTATAATGTACTAAGTCTTTGTTACCTAATAAGTAAATTATTATTATTTATGTTAAAAATACAAAGCATCTCTACAGCCGCAATTTAACTATACTTTAAGATAGATAGATAGATAGATAAATAAACACTTTATTATTCACCTTAAAAATAGAGATAAAGTACAAGTCAAATGTTTATAATGGTGTAACTATGGGCGGTCTTATCGCTTAAAGCGATCTCTTCCAAACAACCTTTGGATGTTTTAAGTTACATTACGTGTACCTATTTATGTCTTTTAAATGGTTTAGTTATTAAATACACTGTTTTGTAAAATTTTACTTAAGTAAGCGCTAGAAAATAGTTAAAATGTGTAAGGATCTGAATAAAATAACCGTAAAAATAAACACCCTCAAAGACAACAACAAGAAAATAAACAATATAAATACCTCAGCCGCGTTCCTCGTTACGCACAAATGAGTCCAAAAAAGAGCAGATATAGAAATAAATGTATCTGGCGCCTGTAACCGAACGTATTGCAATGGCACCCACGACACGCACGGCGACGAAGGCGCGCGCTTACGTTCGCGCTCGCGTTCTGCAGACTCGTGCCCCTTCACTTAAAGAGAGCGGAAAGTAGTATCAAAGTAAAAATGTGAATTGTAATTAAACCAAAACGCGCTGTGCGGTGTCCGCCGCGACTCGCTTTGTGCAGTCAGGAAGCGCTGCCAGGGCTGAGAGCACTCAACGCCACTACAATTTATTATGTAGCGAACGTCGTTTTCACTTTATCTGATTTATGCACGACAAAACTTGAAATATATATTGCGGTACAGCCACATGAGAATAAACAACGGTTGAACATGCGATAAGTTTTTCAGGTATTTTGTCATGACGACGGGAACTTGTATGCCTCAGCCGACATAACCGAGAGTCGGACGGTATCGGACTTGTCTATTCGGTGACTAGTTGCTAACTGACATTTATTTGCGAAAAGAACACCATTCATAACGGATACGTAAAAGCTAAAAACCATATTTAATATTACAAAACTAGCTGTTGCCTGCGGCGTCGGACGCGTAGTGAAGTAATCTATCACGATTCCGACCATTCTCCGTCCTACCATAGCACACTCCTGCTCCGTCCCGCACCTATTCCGCGTCCGTTCCTGATCCCGTTTCGCTCCTATATCGATCCCATCCCAATCCTATTCAGCAGCCTAACGGGTTTGATATCAGAGTCTTCGCTTTTTTGCGCTATTCGCAAATGTTGCTTGGTATTGCAGTGGCATTATATATTTCTATGGAGGCACTTCACTTGGCTCAGCGTATTAGTTAGTGGTATTCGCTATGGTTGTCCCAAATATTTGAATGAAACACAACATGCCAGCTTAATACGCTAAGTCAAGTGAAATGTAGCCATTTCCGATGCTCTGGGATCGGAGTCGGAATGTAATGAATAATTTGATTTAAAACCTATATAATTTGAGCGAAATAGGAAATACATACAAAATATATTATGCGAAAAGAGTTCTAGTTACCTGTGTTCCCACAAATATATACTTGTTATTTTTTGGTTATAATTATCTTCGATCAAGATAATTATCGACAATCATCATCATCATCATCCACAGCCCTTTACATCCCACTGCTGGGTATAGGCCTCTCTCATATCATGCCATTTGCCTCGAGTCTGCGCCATTCGTGTCCAGCTGGCCGATTCAGAACCTCACGACAACTCATTTGTCGATCGATTCGGTTTGATATCGTACGATTCATAATATTTTAAATTCACAATAGTCGAATCGACGTTCAAATTGTCGTAGTCGATAACCAATCGTAACCGTACGATAAACGCGTATTTATCGACCGAGAACGTTATTCACAATGCAGATATCGAAGCAAAGTTTTCGAACGTCCGATTAATTTCCACGACAACTTATCGAGTGCAACATATCACTCGAAAGCATTAGATTTGACCGTCAATACCGAGTATATTCCGTGTGTTGTTAAATAAACTACATTTTCTACTACAAATAAAATAAAACTCACAGTAAGATTCAACATAAACTAATTCTATGTAATAAAGTACCTACCAAGTCTAGTATTTATTTACAGGTTAAGTTCGCTTTGATTGTTTTAGAACTATTTACCTACTACTATAAGATTACTTAATAAGATGCATAAATCTACCGAAATAAAATCACTGTACCTATATAATTATTATAAAGTACTCTGTGATACTATATAATTGTAATTTTGGTATTTACTTAACATTTCTAACGAATCTTGATGAGGCTCGTCTTCTCGCTCGATCTTCTTTTAATAGTTTCAAAACATGATAAAGAAAACAATTTGCGATAGACATTTAAATTTGGCGGTTTGTCAATGTCTAAAGCTTAGATTAAACATTAATGTCAAGTGGATATCAGCAGGTGGGTGTTTACGAAGCTCTTGTTTTTTTATATTTCTACCAATATCTGGCACTTATAATTGTTGATTATATTTTAATTCGTGATAAACGTTGTTATAATAAATTTTGATAACTTGAAAACATTTTTATATCATCTAGATAATAATACAATTTCCTGCGAGTATTGCACACAAAACGAACTCCGTAAATGCAACACGTTGTCGTATCGATTTCGATATCGTAACCGAAACCGTGTCGAATCCTCAGGGCGGATGTTCTGAATAGCTCGAAAAGAAACCTACGACACGAGATCGTTATCTAATCGAATCGATTCAAAACATCGATGTTGTCGTGGGGTTCGGAATCGGCCAGCAGGTTCGGCCCGCGATTTTTACAATATCGTCGACCCATCTTGCTTCCGGACGCCCAACGCTGCGCTTGCCTTGTCTTGGCCACCATTCAGTCAGTACCTTACTCCACCTGTCGGCACTCCGACAAACAATACATTAATTCCCACTTTTATTCTAGTGTATACCGAGCATATATAAATGAGACCTATACACCGACATGCGAGCGATACGACATGTTCATAACAGGCCATAATATATAGATAGACAGATAGATAAACACTTTATTATTTACCTTAAAAATAGCGATAAAGTACAAGTCCAATGCTTACAATGGTTTAACAGTGGACGGAAATGGTAACAATGGTGTAACAGTGGGCGGAAATATTTACAATGGGGTAACAGTGGGCGGAATTTTTTACAATGGTGTAACAGTGGGCGGAAATGGCGGTATATAGTTAGAGCTTTGGAAGGGATATCTTATCTATAGCGAAATTTCCATTTCCGACTAGTCAATTATTAGATAGATACTCGGTAGGTAAGTAGAGGTAGAAGAGACTTACAGTAAACTGTGAAGAATCTTGATAAGTAGTACACGTCACATAAATTAAAAATTTAAGGCCAAGAACAAGAAGAGCGCTTTATCCGACCACTTCACCCTGAAAGTTGTTGAAATCCGTATTTTCTTGCGTTCTATCTGTAATTCCATGCCATTAGGCCGACGCCGACGTCGCGTCGCTCGAGCTCGCTTGATTCATGGCCGTCGTTATAAAGCGCTGAAAGAATCCTGACATAAATCTCAGGCGGCGAAGGGCGCGATGAGCTCGATGGAAGGTGCGTCGCGTCGCGTCGCGGCTCCAGCTAGCGCGCACAGAAGACCGACGCGACGACGGCTGCGTTATTCCCGTAGCTCGGTCTTTTGGAAACGGAATGAATGCCGTACGGAAATACGGTTCAAGACATTTATCGTCTCGTTGTTGCTTTTATTGTCATAGTTATGCTGGTAAACATGTGATTTTATAATTTTATTAGAAAGCAAAATGTAATCAAAAGCAAGGTGGCCATAACTTATCTTCGTTATCTTTTTTAAGCTAGGCTGGCAAAATTCAAGTTTGTCCGTAGCCAATAAAATACAATTGTGCTGTCTTATTATATTTAATGACTAAGGCACCACACTGAAACTACAAACTCGATCATAAATACATAAGTGACCAGCGATAAAATATAACGACCGACTGAGCTGATCTCGAGATACTCGTTCGTTTCGGTGTAAAGTAGGCGCTAGCGGCGCGGCGGCGGCGGCGGCGGCGCTCAAAGCATTCTGCGACGCTTATTTTCGACTCCATAAAACACGGAGAATGTAGCGATCCCCAGCATTACGAGACCCGCGCTTTATTGCGATCGATGAGCTTAAATGCTACCTCCCCCTCTGCAAAAGGTTCCGAGTGCAATATGTCCCGGAATTCAGACAATTTTTACAATTGAAAATGCCATTTTCATAGTTTTTTTGGAGAAACAAACCTACTATTTAGTTTTTAGACTGGAGTCTATTACATCATTATCGCCTTGAGCTATAAAAAACTGCTTTAAGAAAATTTAACAGATATACTTCAGATTGCGGACAAACTGGGTTAACGCAGCTTGTAATTTTATAATATTACGATAGATAATATTTGATATTGAATATTTTGGGAACATACCTCGTTTGCTAAATTCAGGAGTCCGCAATGTTATTCCGTAGATAGGACATGAACATGTATATGTGCTGCCGCTTGACGCGTGTCTCCGCCTGTCCGCAGACTGCGTGCACCTGCAGCTGTACCGCGACTGGCGCGCGCGCACCGGCTCCGCGGGCGCGGGGGGCGCCGGCGCTGCGCGCTGCAAGGCGGCGCTCTCGCTGCAGCACTACCTGGGCTGCGAGCTGGGCTTCACGCTGGACAAGCACTCCAACACGCTGGCGCTCGTGTGCCGCGACCTCGTCGCCGTCCTCGCCTTCGAGACCCGCGAGCGCCTCATACAGTGGCAGGTCACGCGCTTTTGTCTTTTGTTTGCCCCGTACATATCTATCAGGTCCGCTAGCGTCAACCAGAGTTATTATCTCCATAACTCGGGGTTATATCAATAATTTTGAGTTTTCTGTCTGGCAACCGTCAATAGATACGACATTTTCAATCCGGACACTTATCCTTTTAAGCCTGGTTGACTCGAGTCCCACTTACATGTCAGTAGCGTCAATGGCGTCGAGTTGAGGTGTTGAGGTTGCGGGTTCGAATCCCGCGACAAAACAAATGTTTGTGCACAGAAAGAGAGCGCAAGCATTTGTTTCGTGTCTAGATGTTGTGGGATCAAAGTCCTCGTAGTTCCTGTTTCCCTGGATACTGGGAATCGTAGTTAGGCGCCAGAATCTATATATGTGATCGTTGGACTTATTTATAAAAAAATAAAATAAAATGAGCTGCGCTCCAAGACTCAAATTGCCGACGTAGCAAATAAAGCCGCAAAACTGAAATGGCACTGGGCTGGTCACGTCTGTCGCATGCCAGAAGAGCTGTGGGCCAAAATCACCACCAAGTGGCGCCCCGATACAGCAAGACGGCGTCGCGGCAGACCACGCAGGAGATGGCGGGACGAACTCGACGCCTTTAGCGACTATTGGTCTACAAAAGCACAAGATCGCGAAGCCTGGAAGTCATGGGGGGAGGCCTTTGCCCAAAACTGGGACGACACAGGCTTACAGTAACAGTAAAATAAAATTGTTCTGGAGTTGTATAGATATGCTCCTAACTAAGCGATGGGTTCCCGTTTTCATCAGGCGGGTCAAAACGTTTTCCAATTTTTTCATTGAAATCAATATCGTACCGTCATCTAGGTATATAATGAAAGTGCTGTTGTTCCCAGGTGAAAGTAACCGCTCACCTCGGCGAGCCGCGCCACTACCTGGTGCTGCTGGGCTCGGCGGCGGGGGCGGGGGCGGCGGCGGCGGGCAAGGCGCGCCTGCCCCCGGGGCCGGCGCGCCTGCACCTACACGAGCGGAGGTTTGCGCTGACCGCTGGCGTGCCGCCGCGGCTGCTGGGGATATGGGAACTACCACATTTGAGGTATTTAATTTGAACCTTACGCGTATGAGAAAAAAGAACGGAAATGTTTGGCTCGAAGCTAGATAACTGTTACAGTTACACCGTTACTGTAGCTTAATTGGGAATTTGAGGATGCCATTTCCAATTTTGATAATTTTGAGATGCGGGTTCATATCATATCCAGTCGGTGTCAATATTTTTTTATTCAAACATTTGTTCTTTTTTTGCTTTAACTGGTTTTCAGCATGATCCAACGTGCATTGCCATCATCTCTCATGTTGAATGTCTTTGTAGGCGATATGGCGTCGTGGAAGGACGTTTCTGCTTCGAAGGTGGCTCTCATTGCGGAAAAGGCGAGGGCTTGCATGTGCTGATCACTGATCAGGCAAAACAAATTGCAAACGACTTTGATCTGGCTTCTCAAGGACGTCTCTCCCCTAAGAGACGACCCCTCAATTTCAAGAAACCTGAAGGTAAGACATGTCAAGTTCACATGCTCTGCTCATGATCAAAAATTTAATTTATGTAAACTGTTTCACCTGTTATATTTATATTTGTTGCAGGTACAGCGAGTCCAAAGTCGCACAAGGCTTATCGGCCAGACACGCGACTTTCCGAACTTAACACCGTAGACAACTCGCTGCCTCCTCTAGACCTCCGACTGTACGAAGACCCTTGTATCGGTGAAGAGGCGGGAGCCATCTCTCCGTACTGGCCCTCCACAGAAAGAACGCACTTTCCAGACATGGGTCACGGGGATACGTCTTCGGTGAACGAAACTATGGAAGGGACAGACACGGTGCCCTGGAATGCTTCTGGGAATGTCTCGTTAGAGAGGTGCATGAGTTGCATATCCAAACTCGGTGTATTGTCTAGATCTTCTACCGCCGCGTTAACACCTGGAGCTAAGCATTTCAATCCTGCGTGGACCATGGAAGCGCTTCAAGAGACTTACCCCGAGCCGAGCAATAGCGCACCGAGTTGTGACACGTTACCTGTAATCAATAAGACTGAAGACGTGTGTCGCTGCACAGAACGGCCTCCCGACAGACCCCCTAAACCTACTAGACTAGAACTAAATCTAAACAAAAAGCCACCAATGCCGCTGCCAGTGCAAACTTGCACTTGTTCGCATGGAATCTCTATTGAAGAGAACCAATCTAACAAAATAGGTCCTTATGAAAATTATGATGTGCCGAAACTAGCTTCATGCGAGGTATTTTATTTAATTGTTAATTTTGTATATATAATTTGTTTTTATTTTGGTTTGTGAAAAATATATTTTGAATATTTAAATTTATTTTTAAGATTTATTTGTATAGTTTGTAACATTTTTTTTGCAGATTGATGGAGAATACTACGACACCCCAAAGCGATTGAAAGAATGTTTAAATAATGAATTATTTAAAATAACACGGAGCTCCACATCGAATGCGGTAATATTGAAAAAACCTTGTGGATGTCTGCTCAAGTTCGGCAAGAGACGGAAGGAGCCGACAGTCATCGATACCGATGAAAATATTCAACCAGCGAATTGTCCATGTCAGAGGGTTACCGATTGGGCTAACAACTGGATCAGACTTCCTTACTGCAGAAAGAATACAGTTTCAACCGATAACTTAGCTCCAAATAAAGAAAATATGAAACCAAACACAAGTCAACACAGTGCAATTTACGCAACAATAGACGTGTCTCGTAAAACGCGTAGAAAAACTCATCCAACCGAGCAAAATAATATTACCTTATGTAGCGATTCTAAGAAAGTAGAGGTCGATGAAGGTCCACTGGCTAACTATGAAAATTTAAATTTTGCTTTATCTTTAGAATATTATGAAAATGCAAAAGATTTGTTGAGGCGAGCTGGAGTCACACAGTCAGAGTTAGACGCTATAAGCGCCAACCTGAGACCGATGACGTTTGCGACCGTCGACGATAAAGGAATGTGCACCAAGTGCGGCCATCCACCTGCTAGAGGTGAAACAGACAGAAATATAGAACCTCTGAAGATTACATGTGGCGATGACTACTTGATGATGGAACCTAAATCTTTGGAGGGCAATAAGCAGGATCAATGCAAATCTCTTCCATCGGGATACACACCGATGTCACCCATCGGTGGGTTTGCATTCGGTACTCTCAAGCTCCCAGCGAGAAGTTCCATCAATAGGTTATTAGAAGAAAAGTCCGCAAGCAATCCTACATTATGCGCGCCTGATGAAAACCGTAATACAGAGGCACCCGGCAAAGATACCGTCAAAACACGACCATCGAGATTGACGAGCGAAAGACCGGATAGAATAGAATATAGAAAACGTTCCAGCTCTGCGGATTCTTCGCGTTTCTTGGAAGACGTGAAAGAGTTCGACGGCAGCGTCGGCAGCCGCGGCTCCGCGTCGTCCATAGAGACTTTGCGAAACTTGGCGCTGGACGGTGACCGCGCGGCCGCCACCTGCGGCTGCACCGTCGACAACAAGCATTCCGACGCAGATAGCTCGGAAGCCTCGAAAGGTGGCGGCGGAGGCGTTCCGCCCACCAAACGGTCGTCCTCCGTGCCCGGGAAAGCGGGAGGGAACAGAGACTCGTCGAGTTCTAATGATTCGGGCGTGTCGAGCTGTTCGCTGCGGCGCGGCGCCGAGCTGGCGGAGTTCGAGCTGCCGCCGACCACGGCGGCGGCGCGGCGCCACTACCGCTGCGCGCGCCGCGCCGCCGCCGACCTGCGCGCCTCGCTGCCGAGGAGGTCCAAGTCCACGGATCCACTTCGCGACTTCGCCTCCTTGCAGAGAGTGCGGATTCCTGCGAAGTCGTCGTCGGCGGAGGCTGAGGTTCCCGTCCTCTCCATAAAGCCGCTTAGAGGTCATTAATTGTCATTTTAAAAACTATTAAACGTTACAAATTCAAGTAATTATAATTAGACCCTGGGTGCGATTTTTTCTATGGAAATATAATCGTTTTTCAATATTTACAATTTGTTTAATACCGTTAGAGAAATAGTCACCGATGTGGTAGCACTTGTAATTGATATTATCAGTGAATATCATAACGGTAATCGGTTAATCTTTTAAAACACCGCAGTCTTTTCTTTGTTCCGATGCCGATTTTATGAAATAACTGAATACTTGATTACCAGGCGTAATGGACACGCACAGCACGTCGAGCGGCACTTCCGACATGTCGGACTACATCGAGACCCTTTCAATTTGCTCGTCGCATTCCTCGACCGACACTCCGATCACTATGCGGTAAGCAAAATATTCGCCGACGGCGACGGTTTATTTTAAAAACCTGATTTACCTAAGTACCCATGGATTGTATGTATGTACTTGTGAGTTCTAAGTGTTTGCTTCTCTCCCCAGGGTGATGCGCCAGACGACCAGCACACTCCGGCCGCGTTCCGGGAAGGAGTATGGGAACCTGGACCCGCGGCTCACGTCCGGGTTCCGGACCGGCCCGGGCCCATCCCCGGGCACCGGACCGGGCCCGGCCGGCTCGCACCACGCGCGTTTCTACTCCAACTTGCCGTAGCTAGCTCCAAGGACACTTTAGCTGACTTTTTATACTCCCACGCCTGATATTATTGGGTTTATACTAATTTTTTGAATTATTTTAAGATGTAAAGTTACACAAATAAACTGGTAATTTAGAAATTATATAACTATAATGCAATATTATGACTGTAAGTACACGAGAAACCAAAGATCGTTGCTATCTCTAAGTGTTTAATAATACGAGCAAATGCTCCAACTTCAATGTCGTTGAACCAGAGAACACAAATGCACAAGGTCGCGTCGCGGGGTGAGGCCGCGAGAGCGCGCCGCCTGCGCCTGCGCCGAGAGCTCTGAACTTGAGGAGCGACGTCCCCGATTTTCTATGTTTCTATATTCAGTGAGATCCGTCCATGGCCTATTTCTGGAGAAGCTGATATGTGTTGTACATTAAGCTTTCATGTCAATATCAATTATTTATTTAAACCGACGACATGTGAAATAATGTTTGAGACTCATCTCATATGATTGCCGTTTACTGCGTGTCGAAACCATTGTTAGTTGTCTTTGATAATGTGATCAATTGTAATTTAACGTCAAAGTCTAGTCGCCATTTGCAAAAAACTACATCATCGTGCCAAAAGAAATACCTAGGTTATATTCCACATTGATAACTGAACGAATTAACACACAGGTGAATTAAAACTTAATAGTTAACCATTTGTACCACATTTACCTGACGATCGTCATTAGAGACTTAAAGTTTCAGCCAAATATTCATATTTCTAGTCATTCGTTAAACTAATCGTAGCGTCAATTGTAAATATTGTCTGTCATTGTTTAGGCGATGTACATTATTATCTAGAATCTCTACAACGACTATCTTGTCTCTACTTTGTTAATACGATGTATTTTGATATTTGGAGTTTATCTCACCTACGAATGATGTGTCTGTGTGCGGGCGAGTCTCGAGAATGTGCGTGAATGGGCGACGGCGACTGCGGCGCGGCAGCGGCGCGACTGCGGCGCGGCGGCGGCGCGGTGGCGGCGCGGTGGCGGCGCGGTTAGCCTACTAGTTCTATTGAAATTCACTATAGCAATAAGCAGAAACCAAAGGTGATTTGTATTATAAATTAAGTAAATTAAAATATAATGTACCTACTTAAATAGTTTATTAGCGAATGTATTTAACGGTATGTAAACTGTTTCTGTTAGAGTTGACATTTCGGATTGCCTTCATGTGCTGTTGTGCTCTATTTCTTCAATTTAACAACTACACTGGAC
The DNA here is from genome assembly GCA_951640565.1 of Petrophora chlorosata. NCBI lineage: Eukaryota > Metazoa > Arthropoda > Insecta > Lepidoptera > Geometridae > Petrophora > Petrophora chlorosata. The sequence goes on from OX621206.1 coordinate 125,834, forward strand.
CGCAAAGAAAAAGGGTCGGTTAGAAAATCTTCAATATCTTCAAAAGTACCTGACCTAGCTTTATAAAATAAAGTCTAAATTATAGAATATTTAATGCCACATAAAATAATATATAAAACCTTTATATTTATTTTTGATAGTTGTATAAAAACTGAAAATGTAAAATAATGGTCGTTTTTTATTTTGGTACAAAAAAATCAAATCAATTATTTCGCGTTTGTTTCAGTTTTGCAATAAAAAACGTTATAAATATGGTGTCTCTGCCTTATACATTTTATTATTCTGAAGTCATCATGTCGTTAACCCCTGAAGAATGTACCAGTATACTGACAATGCTTAAAGATGGGCACAGTCAGCGAAATATAGCAAGAATGGTGTGACTCTTTCTACAGTTCAGCGAGTACTCCAGCGTTTCCATGAAACTGGATCAAATCTTCGAAGACCAAGAACAGGCCGATCAAGGTGCATGACGGCACGGAAGGATCGCTATATGGTGTCAACAATTTTGAGAAATCACTTTCTTACGGCTGTTCAAGTAAATAATCATCATTTACGAGCTGGAGGAAACAATCTGAGTACGGATACAGTAAAGTGGCGTCTGGCTGAAGCAAACTTAAAGCCATTAAGACTTGCAAATGGCCCAAAACTGGAAAGACACCACAGAAACTCAAGGTTGAGTTATGGTAGAGAACACGAGAATTGGACTCTGAATGACTGGTCAAGAGTTATGTTTTCAGACGAGTCTAGATTCTGTTTATACAAGCAGGACGGGAGGAAAAGAGTGTATAGAAGACCGGGAGAGCGCTTTAACCAAGCCTGTATAGAAGAAAAAGTGCCATACGGCGGAGGCTCTGTTCACGTGTGGGCTGGGATTTCTTCCAAAAGCCGCACTGAGGTAGTGGTGATAGAAAATGGAACTTTAACTGCAGAAAGATGTGTCACTGAAGTTCTGTATATAGAAGCTGTAAATAGAGGAATGGCAGAATATTCCACAGCAATGACTTAAAAACCTAGTAGAAAGTATGCCAAATCGCATAACAGCAGTATTGTAAGCTCGCGGAGGCAACACAAAGTACTAAAATGCGTGAAAACGGCACATCTGTAAACAATATACATTTACGAAAATACTAGAAAAACAACGCATTTTTATTTATTTTACATTTATTAAAAATAAAAAGCTTTAATATTTTTTTTTAATTTTCATTTAAGAACATTACATATTCTTTAATTTAGTCTTCATTTCATAAAGCTAGGTGAGGTACTTTTGAAGATATTGAAGATTTTCTAACCGACCCTTGATCTTTACGGTCCAGTTAAAGCTAGGTGAGGTACTTTTGAAGATATTGAAGATTTTCTAACCGACCCTTGATCTTTACGGTCCAGTGTATATGGAGTCAAGTAATTTAGCAAACACGAGAATTAATCATGTTTTCAATTTGCCAAATCGGAGGATTAGAAGTATGTAACCATCAGCACCGGCACCGGCGCCGGCACCGGTACAGGGCCGGTTGATCTGAGATGTCGGCTGTACGCTGGAGCCACTCAGTCGCGTTGTGGGTTGTAAAGAGGCGGGAGCGCGGGGCGAAGACTGGACTGTAAGCAGGTTGTTTAGACATTACGCTAGCGGATGAATTTATAAAACAACTAAACTTAAATGGAATTTCTTAATAAAATGTGAATAAGAACAACGTGATCTTTTATTACACGACCAATTAGCGAAGCGACGCGACAGAGACGAATATCTGAAATAAAAAGCAAACCGAGAGTAATGACGCCGCTGAGATAAATTCCAAGGATTTTTATCGGACGACAAAGAAAAATTGTTTTTTTTCCTTTAGATTGATGGCCGAGAGGAGAGATGCCGGCTAGTGGAGCGATGGCGCGATGGCGGGAACGTCTTAATTAGCGATTTCATGATTCGCGTGTTTCAGCCGAGAGCGCGCGCCGCCTCTGTGTGTCCTCCTCGCTAATATACAATGAGACCCGCGCGCGGGCGGCGCAGCGGGGGCGGCGAGAACTGAACGAGCAGATATAGACGTGTCGAATATTTATATAAACATTTATAGATTTAAAGTTGTCTATACACTACTACAAGAGCGCTAATAGTGACAAATTAAGTTCTTATTGAGGGCAACATATTTGCAAAGTATCTCGGTACTTTTTTTATATATCATGTTAGCCTACTTTATTTTTATAAACTATAAAGTGCTCAGTTGGTCACTCTGAAATGGGAAGATTATGGTGATACTTTATACAGCTTCAATTTTGCTTTGGTCCATAATATTTCCTGCGCGACTCTGTTTACATCCTATCTGGGGCAACCCTAAACAGACTCGCAATAAAACATTAAAATGTAGAAATTATATTCGTTTCACTTTTCTGTTTACTCTCGAGATTAACTCCCGCTTCGTGTCAAGTACCAGTTACACATTTGGGTTGCGGTGTTTTAGGCGGAGTTTCAATGTATGAAGTTGAATCGGTAGCAGGTGTCTGATCAGAGAGCACCTAATTCCGATCTGCTAAATTTGGACTCTACATATTTTGAATGATGGACTATAGGAATAAACTAAATAATATTTGTTGACAAATTTTACTTCATACAACTTTGCATGTATCTTTCTATATATACACATAGGTATGTATATCTTAGCAAGCAGTAGCAGCAAGGTTTACTGTGTGCCGGTTTGAAGGGTGAAATAAAATTACTGGGCATATGCCTCGGGGTGACGAGCGCAATGGTAGTGCTTCGCAGTGCTTTTCATGGTATTAAAAGTTCTGTGCTATGAGAAAGCGTGGCGCTTACCACCAGGCAAACGACTTGCTCGTATCGTGGACAAACCGTCCATGAATATGTGTTGATACTTTATAACAAACAACGCTAGGCGACCGCATGGCGGTTACTGTAAGAACAATCTCCTTAATACTCAGTAGTGTAGCAATTGTATGATGCGTGTGTTGCATGTGATGCATGTGATGCATGTGATGCATGTGATGCATGTGATGTATATGATGCATGTGATGCATGTGATGTATATGATGCATGTGATGTATGTGAAGAATGTGATGCATGTGATGCATGTGAAGCCGCTAAAGCAAGAGACTACTTGGAACTTTTTACAAATCAGCTCAAAAGCTCGCCTGTACACGTACTGTAGCTACTGTAAGTGTTGTTTGCGCTTTTGATTTTACGAACATAAGTGTCCTAGGATTGTTCTAAAGGGTCGTTTATGCGAGCCGCCAGGTATTGTAATAAGCCCCTAGTGCGGGTTGAGTACAACACCCGGCTGCGGAACAAGAGGGTTGCGTTACATCTTTATTTGATTTTGTGGTTACAGTTTACCAGTTTCAGCACTGTTCCTGAATGAGGTCAATTTATTTCTTATTTTAATTTTATATCAACAAGCTTCCGATCGTTTATATTTTTACTCAGATATTTCTAATAATTGAAATTATTTCATTAATATATTATATTCAGCCTATATCGTCTCACTGCAGGGCAAAGGCTGCGCTACTTTCCTTCCATTTCTCGCATTAAATAAATTTTAATTACCTAATAATTCCGACATGTGACATCCACTATACTGCACTGGGCCAGCGTGGCGGGTAGCCCATACTCTCTATGAGAGAAGGTCCGTGTCCCAGGAGTGGGAACGTCTAAATATTTTAGAATAATTGTCTAAAAACACAAACATTTGATTAGTAACCTGGCAGGCACTCGGCCCCCGCGCCGCGCCTCGCGGTCACAGAGTAGGTACGGCCGCGATCGCACAATCAGATAATAATGTGGTTACCGTATCGAGGCGACCTTGTGAAGATTTGCTTCTCATATATCTCTCAGATAACCTTGGACTCACCTCTACGTATTTCAAATTCGAATGTGAAACATTTTACGTCACATAAATTATATCCACAACCAGCAAACTGATGTCGCGTGTACATATGGCACCACACAGCTATTCAGACCCTACTAAAAGGAACCCCTTGTTAGCACTCAGCTACAATTCTTTTTTTTTTACACTTAATCGATCTATGTTTGGCCACTATCTCGCCTGATGTGAAGCGATGATGTGGCCTAAGATGGAGCACATAGATCTAGAGAGAGACGGCAGTTGAGCGGCTGCTCAGACCCGTCTCCCCGATGGTTCACCGAACATCATCCCGAAACACGACTAGGTCGCTTGACGGCATTCTTTTATTTTTTCAATTAATTAATACCTTTAGGTAACAGGTAGCGATCTAAGGGTTTTATTTCTTTTATTTAGACACGGAGAGAAGTACTACGCTGCAACTCCTGTTAACTTGATATCGCATTCGAAACTTGAATAACAGCAATTATTCATGTGCGCACAAAAGTTGTTCGCCACCGTGCTGTGTGCGGCGCTTAGCGCTGACTAGCGCCGGGCGCTAATCAGAAGGACAACTGAACGTGCCGGTGCCGGAGCCGGTGCCGGTGTCGGTGCCGGAGCCGGTGCCGGTGTCGGTGCCGAAGCCAGTGCCGGCTACTCGTAGTTCGAGCTCGTCATAGTTTTATTTGAAAAGTCACAAACTCCGCCGAGAGACGTGTTTTTTAATTTTCTTACCATGGCGCTGAGAGTGAACAATCGAGCGGTCATGTACCGTGAATGGGAGTTGGTAACTTTTTTATTCAGTTTGTTAACTTCGGAGCGGTGAGTGTAGAATGAGTTATTTTTGTATCAGATCATTTTATCAGGCTCAGTGTCCAGTGTCCACAGTGTCCACAGTGTCCACAGTGAACATAATCTGTTTGAGTATTTCTCGAGTTAGAACATAAATGACTCGAGGAACAGTTTATTCGGATTTTTCTGTTACTGATTTTAAAACCACATACTCGTATGGACATCTCACTCACACATCTGGTTTGAAATGTTGTTAATTATAATGTATACTTTAATAATCATTGTCGTACCTTGAGACATTTCAAAAGAGTTGAAAATAGAGATAGCCCCTTGTAGTTTCTTGGCACTATGTTCTCTAGCGGGAGTATTTCCTGTGCACTGGTAGCGTCAGTTCTTGCATTTCTTTTCTGATTTGTATTGTGTTTATGACTAAGTTTAAAAGTGCATGTTTGTTTCAAGTTAATAAATGATTTTTGACATTGTCTTTTGGTTTTTATTATCATGCGCATTATTTGAACATAAGTTTTACACTTTCCAACAGCACTCAAATTCTTAGGCGTCGTATTCGAATTACTATAATCTCGGCTTAACTTGTCGTTAAGTTTTAATGACTGAACTCTGTTTACTGTCGGTTAACGTCGTTTATATTTAGGGCACGCGCGGCTGTTAACCGGGAGCTGATCGCGGATCACGATCAGCTGGTTAACGGCTGGTTTACGCCTCTTGTTATTGCTGAAGCTGTAAAAGTAAAGTAGTTTGAACTGGTGATCGGGGCAAGTGATTATTATTACAATAATATAGTTTTATTAGACAAGGTAATAAAATCATGAAGTTATCAAATTTGCCCGCGCAAGTGAGCCGCTAACGTAAAGGTAAGTGCCGATTGTAATTCACATCAGATTGAGCAAACGACTTCTGATTTATGGCTTTATGCAGTAGGTACGACCAGGCCTATAGCACTCCGCACTGTAGGTACGATAGTTTCAAAATGATGAGAGTGATAAATATAATGATAAATCTTTCAAGGCTCCTGTTTGCAACTAAGCAGATTTGATGTATTTATCTGAACAAGCTTACCATAAATTGTCAAAGTCAAAGTCAAATATCATTTATTAAATAGGCACAAAAGTGCACTTTTAAAGGTCATAAACACATGATACAAATAAAAAATGTTAAAAATTGTAACTTATGTTAACATGACTTTGAAAAAAAGGTAAGTATGTTTACCCATTTCTTTCCTATACTCAAATTGAAGTCTGAGTGCTGAAAAGAAATGCGAAAACTGACTCTACCAGTGCTTCGGAAATACGCCGAAAATTGAATCGAGGAGGTCCTTAAAATGTACGTTTTAAAGAGGTCTTTCATTCAATTTGTCGGTGAGCTTTCAATCTAGTGTTCAACCGTTTTATATCAATGGAGCGAGCGGCATAAGCTCCCCCCGCTCCCCGTTGCCCTCCCCACACCCCCGCCCGCCAACGACTTAGTCCATGGACTGAAGTCTTTTTAGCGGGCGGTATGAATCAATTGTGCAAGATCGCCGCCGACTGGCGAGCAAGCGCCCGGCGCGGCGCCCGGCGGCGCCGGCGCAAGCGGCGAGGCGAGGCGATGTCCACGCCGCCCGACTCGATGCGAGCCTATTCCTGTCAGATAGTTCACCCAGACCTTATTCGAACTGGATAGTGTAGTTGAATGAAGAAACAGGCAGCTTTTTAATGTAAATACGAAACGAGCAGGTCGTCCACGTAATTGTAAGCAACACGCCCGTCAGCTGCAGCGCCACCAAGAACTTTGTTTTGCAAAATTGAAAAGAGTTTTCACAGGCAAGAAGTTAAGGCCATGTTCACCTCTTTGAGCAATTTGGAACACTCTTTAGTTTGATTCATTATAATTAAATATTTAATAAAACGGCTAGGACTCTTTCTATTACCGTACTTTACTTATAATCTTCTTAAGAAGTAGGTACCTACATCCACTGTATAAAAGTTTTTGTGGATGTAGTTTATGATTGCGAATGTACAGGAGCTAGTCCGCCCTACTCTCACTACCGTCATTGGAAGCGTGGCTCGACACGGCGACCAATCTAGAAACTCGACGCAGATGAGAGTAGCGATGAGAATCAATTCGATTAAATAAAATACACTCGAGAGCAATGAATCCGGGTCACTTAAAGAATGTTAAAAATCTCGGAAACTAAAAATGATAGGTTAATGCAATAAATTGTATTTAATAGACAATGTAATACTCCTTAAATGAAAGTAAAAAAAATATGAGTCACCATACATTTTATTAACACAAAATTACATAAAGAAAAAAACTGCTGATCTCTCCTTAAAACAAAAATAGGAAACATGAAATTTTTGAACTTTATTACGATTTTCTTGAATTTTAATACACTCGAGAGCAATGAATCCGGGTCACTTAAAGAATCCTAAAAATCTCGGAAACTAAAAATGCTAGGTTAATGCAATAAATTGTATTTAATAGACAATGTAATACTCCTTAAATGAAGGTATTAAAACTTCTTAGTTATTGTAAAGTTATATCATAAAAAAATCAAATTCGAAAAAGGGCCACTTTCGAAGATGGAACTACGAAATTACAGCATTTGGTTTTGCTTTTGTTTGTAATCTGTCATTTATGTGGGTACATAAACCATGTTGATAGTGCTCTATATTCATTATTCAAGCTGAAATTATGTCGCTTACGCCTGAAGAATGCACCAGAATACTTACAATGCTGGAAACCGGCCGGAGTCAGCGCGATACAGCCAGGACTGTCGGTGTGTCGCTGTCAACAGTACAAAGAGTTCTCCGACGTTACGAAGAAACTGGTTCTAACCTACGCAGACCAGGAACGGGCAGAACCAGGTGTACCACAGCACGAGAAGACCGATACTTGGTGAACACCATGCTTCGAAATCGCTTTCTCACAGGAACTGAACTCACCAATCAGTTTCGACGCCTCGGAGGAAGTAACCCAAGTGCATGGACAGTAAGACGTCGGCTTGCTGAATCTAACTTAAAACCCCTTAGACCTGCAAACGGCCCTAAACTGGAGCGTGGGCATCGTATTTCGAGACTAAGATATGCCCAGAGCCACGTAAATTGGAGTATTGAAGATTGGTCAAAAGTTATGTTCTCCGACGAATCAAAATTTATGCTCTACAAGCACGATGGAAGACACAGAGTGTATCGAAGACCAGGGGAAAGATTCAAGCAAGCATGCATCGAAGAAAAAGTAGCCTACGGTGGTGGGTCTGTACTTGTGTGGGCCGGAATTTCTTCTGAAAGTCGCACAGAGCTGGTGATCATAGAAAACGGCTCTTTAACTAGCGTAAGATATGTGGAAGAAATCCTCAATGATCACGTTGGTCCATTTATGGTCAATTTAGGTGAGGATGCTATATTTATGCATGACAATGCCCGACCTCATACAGGTAGGATTGTGAATGACTACCTTCAAGAGATGAACATTACTCGTATGGAGTGGCCAGCGCGCAGCCCGGATATCAACCCGATCGAGCATGCTTGGGGCGAGCTAGGCAGATGCGTAAAACAACGAAACCCTCCCCCAATCACGCTTCATGAGCTCAAAATTGCTCTCACAGAGGAATGGGAGAATATTCCCCAAAATCGTATAAGGAACTTGGTGTACAGCATGCCAAACCGCGTAAACGCAGTAATGGAAGCACGAGGAGGCAATACGAAGTATTAAAATTCAAGAAAATCGTAATAAAGTTCAAAAATTTCATGTTTCCTATTTTTGTTTTAAGGAGAGATCAGCAGTTTTTTTCTTTATGTAATTTTGTGTTAATAAAATGTATGGTGACTCATATTTTTTTTACTTTCATTTAAGGAGTATTACATTGTCTATTAAATACAATTTATTGCATTAACCTATCATTTTTAGTTTCCGAGATTTTTAACATTCTTTAAGTGACCCGGATTCATTGCTCTCGAGTGTACTTCGTATTGCCTCCTCGTGCTTCCATTACTGCGTTTACGCGGTTTGGCATGCTGTACACCAAGTTCCTTATACGATTTTGGGGAATATTCTCCCATTCCTCTGTGAGAGCAATTTTGAGCTCACGAAGCGTGATTGGGGGAGGGTTTCGTTGTTTTACGCATCTGCCTAGCTCGTCCCAAGCATGCTCGATCGGGTTGATATCCGGGCTGCGCGCTGGCCACTCCATACGAGTAATGTTCATCTCTTGAAGGTAGTCATTCACAATCCTACCTGTATGAGGTCGGGCATTGTCATGCATAAATATAGCATCCTCACCTAAATTGACCATAAATGGACCAACGTGATCATTGAGGATTTCTTCCACATATCTTACGCTAGTTAAAGAGCCGTTTTCTATGATCACCAGCTCTGTGCGACTTTCAGAAGAAATTCCGGCCCACACAAGTACAGACCCACCACCGTAGGCTACTTTTTCTTCGATGCATGCTTGCTTGAATCTTTCCCCTGGTCTTCGATACACTCTGTGTCTTCCATCGTGCTTGTAGAGCATAAATTTTGATTCGTCGGAGAACATAACTTTTGACCAATCTTCAATACTCCAATTTAAGTGGCTCTGGGCATATCTTAGTCTCGAAATACGATGCCCACGCTCCAGTTTAGGGCCGTTTGCAGGTCTAAGGGGTTTTAAGTTAGATTCAGCAAGCCGACGTCTTACTGTCCATGCACTTGGGTTACTTCCTCCGAGGCGTCGAAACTGATTGGTGAGTTCAGTTCCTGTGAGAAAGCGATTTCGAAGCATGGTGTTCACCAAGTATCGGTCTTCTCGTGCTGTGGTACACCTGGTTCTGCCCGTTCCTGGTCTGCGTAGGTTAGAACCAGTTTCTTCGTAACGTCGGAGAACTCTTTGTACTGTTGACAGCGACACACCGACAGTCCTGGCTGTATCGCGCTGACTCCGGCCGGTTTCCAGCATTGTAAGTATTCTGGTGCATTCTTCAGGCGTAAGCGACATAATTTCAGCTTGAATAATGAATATAGAGCACTATCAACATGGTTTATGTACCCACATAAATGACAGATTACAAACAAAAGCAAAACCAAATGCTGTAATTTCGTAGTTCCATCTTCGAAAGTGGCCCTTTTTCAAATTGGATTTTTTTATGATATAACTTTACAATAACTAAGAAGTTTTAATACCTTCATTTAAGGAGTATTACATTGTCTATTAAATACAATTTATTGCATTAACCTAGCATTTTTAGTTTCCGAGATTTTTAGGATTCTCTAAGTGACCCGGATTCATTGCTCTCGAGTGTATATATAGACTTGAAAGTAGGAAGGTATTTATCTAATGTAACAAAAAAGATTCTGGCAATTGCAGCCCTATTCTACTCCTAAGATGATATAAAAGGGGTAAAACCGTAATATGATAATACGTACAAAGTCGAATGCAAAAGCTAGTATATAATAAAATAACGTAACTAATTCAATGATTTGTCGTTGCATACTTGCATACTTACTTACTGGATTTAAAGTACCCACTTACGACGCTACATATCCGTTCAATTGTTTTTGTGTGATTGAGTAACAAACATCCATCCATAACTTCTTATAAACTTTCAGATATATAATATTACTAGGAGTTAGATATGTATAAAGCCATGGCGTGTCCAGATTAATCTCTTTTATAAGGTGCTTAACGATAAAAATGAAAATACAAAATTATAAGAACGCGTGTGGCGCGTTACCAGGTACTACCGTCTTCTGGGTAGTTCAAATGTAATGCAACAGCCGCCGTCAATGTTGTCTTCAATAATGTGGAGTACAGTGCGAAGCCTACACCAGTACAGTGCGAAGTGCAACGGTACATGTAAAATAATTAATTTTTAGAAAAAAACAAGAACCGACTTCAATGTATCTTCAAAGTCCAAGGTCACATATCGATGAAATTTATATGGGACCATTTCGTAGCTATACTGAACCCGACGCAAAAAGAATTTTTCAAATCGGTTCATAAATGACGGAGTTCTGAGGTAACAAACATTAAAAAAAAATAAAAAAATACAATCGAACAGAGAACCTCCTCCTTTTTAAAGTCGGTTAATAATTGAGCGCGTCTCAGAGGAGCGCGGTGATACAGTCGCGCGCTAAGTGATTGCGGCACGGCGCGGTGCGGTGCGGTGCGGTGCGGTGCAGTGTGGTGTGGCGATTTAAACTGCAGGTGGACGGTTTCGTACGACATTACTGCCGCTATCTGTTTCTACAAACTGGCATCTACATTCTCCAAATTACCTCTAAGTAAAAAAAAGTAAAGTCTGTAAAAATGGTTGTCAGTTTTGGAAAAAGTAACCTGTAGGTACTTCATTGTGGTTAACTTAGGTACTTATTGTTACAAAGTGGCAAATTTTAAAAAAGTTGTGTTTTAAATTGTATATAAAAGCCGTCGTAACTTCAAATTTCAGCAACAGCTAGTTTTCTTCTAGAAAATATATATAAATGTAGGATGCATGAATTATGAAGAATGGAACGTAAGTGGAGTAAAAGAGACAGCATGTGAAAGAGAGAGAGGAGAGACACGACGAGGATTAGGACATAGAAAAGACGTATAATTTTAAAGGTGCAATAAAAAGTCGAAAATATTTTGGTAATCTGCCGTTTAATTAAAGCCTCCCACACACCAACCCCCACACACCAACCCCCACATAAATTATATAAATGTATATAGGGCTGATTTTACAATCCTCGAATAATTTCACTTCGAGTTGTGCAAGCGACGTGCAGCATTCGAAACAAGTACAAGGTGTGTGTTGACTTGACGTTGATGATTTTATCCAGTCGTTTCAATATCAGCTGCTTGTCTATCTAAGGATTGAAATGTTGGCATTTAAAGTCTTCAGGTAAGCTACCTGTCAGGTTAGAGAGATTAATTTATTTATCGTCAAGAGTATATCTTAAAAATATTTCTTATCGTCGTTAAGATAAAATTTGTCAGTCACGTTATCACGACAACGGATCCGTTATAATTATGAATGTCATTACAAATGCCGGGAAGGTCGGCCGCCGCGCCGCAAGTAAACCCGCGCGCGGCCGCGGGACCTAGTGCGTTGTGCACTCGAGCTCCGCAGTTACATAAAGCGCTGCAAGTAAACCCGCGCGCGGCCGCGGGACCTAGTGCGTTGTGCACTCGAGCTCCGCGGTTACATAAAGCGCTGCAAGTAAACCCGCGCGCGGCCGCGGGACCTAGTGCGTTGTGCACTCGAGCTCCGCGGTTACATAAAGCGCTGCAAGTAAACCCGCGCGCGGCCGCGGGACCTAGTGCGTTGTGCACTCGAGCTCCGCGGTTACATAAAGCGCTGCAAGTAAACCCGCGCGCGGCCGCGGGACCTAGTGCGTTGTGCACTCGAGCTCCGTGGTTACATAAAGCGCTGCAAGTAAACCCGCGCGCGGCCGCGGGACCTAGTGCGTTGTGCACTCGAGCTCCGCGGTTACATAAAGCGCTGCAAGTAAACCCGCGCGCGGCCGCGGGACCTATTGCGTTGTGCACTCGAGCTCCGCGGTTACATAAAGCGCTGCAAGTAAACCCGCGCGCGGCCGCGGGACCTAGTGCGTTGTGCACTCGAGCTCCGCGGTTACATAAAGCGCTGCAAGTAAACCCGCGCGCGGCCGCGGGACCTAGTGCGTTGTGCACTCGAGCTTCGCGGTTACATAAAGCGCTGCAAGTAAACCCGCGCGCGGCCGCGGGACCTAGTGCGTTGTGCACTCGAGCTCCGCGGTTACATAAAGCGCTGCAAGTAAACCCGCGCGCGGCCGCGGGACCTAGTGCGTTGTGCACTCGAGCTCCGCGGTTACATAAAGCGCTGCAAGTAAACCCGCGCGCGGCCGCGGGACCTAGTGCGTTGTGCACTCGAGCTCCGCGGTTACATAAAGCGCTGCAAGTAAATCCGCGCGCGGCCGCGGGACCTAGTGCGTTTATTAAGCATCCCGACACAAAGCTAATAGGTATGTTTATCTCACAAAGCGAAATTCATTAAAAACTCCGAATTCGTAGCGAAGGGTGGATTTTTAATATGAGTTAGATGCAGTTGTGTGGCGCAGGCAGAAGCAATATGTCGCGGGACAAAGCGAGTGGCGGCAGTGGGAGGAACGATGTAATATGAGCCGCGCGACGCGACGTGACACGACGCGACGCGACACAATCACAGTGACTCCCTCAACTGCATCAAGTACTGGAAGACGGGTTTTATGTTATTACCCTCACTGGCAACTCGGCTCTCAGCCTCTTTGTATGCTCAACGCCTGATCACAATTAAGTAGCTTTTGGTTTACATTCACGAGTAGGTACTTACTACATACAGCAAAATATCAAACAGAATTTTACTTATTATCAATTATGAAGAGCAATATCCTGCTAATATTGTAAATGCTAAAGTTGGTAGGTACGTTAGTGTCTTTGTTCTGTCTTCACGTCGTGGTGTATAGAATACGGAACGCCATATACGATGAAATGGCCCAGCGAAGTAAATAGTAAGCACACACAGTTGACAGAGGCCGTTGACGGCGCGCCACTACAGCTGAAAACATTTTGATGAAATCTGGTATAGTGGTACTGTAGCTGGTCCTGGAGTAATGTCATAAACTAGCTGCGTCCCGCGGTTTCATCTACGGTTCAAATTGTTAGTAATAATAAAAATGAAGTATGACATTTTTCAAGATCTGTTTATTCAAAACAACCTGAACTAATTCTCAGTGGAAAGTTTGAGAAAAAAATGAAAGGTTTGTAGAAGTTTAGAGCGAAAATTTTCACATCAGCTTATGAATCTGTAATTATCTTTTATATCTCGATTTAGGCTCCGCTGGAGATGATTAGGTAGACAGCCGATTCCTGAGGCTTCCTCAAAATAATCGTGTTGAAATACAGCTTAAAGTAATTTTATAAAGTCACGGCGGAGACACTGGATGGGCGATCAATAGTGGTGCTATATATTTATAACTAAAGCTGTATCAGCAGTCGCGAACAAATACCAGTAGGTAGGTTTTACAGTGAGTTGAATTTAACTTGTCACTGCGCTCTCACTCGCAATAGAGTTACATCCAAGTTACATACTCGTGTATCAAAAAAATTAAATAAATAAAAAATAAATAAAAATTCTTTATTTCGGACAATATACAAGTCCATATTTTTACAAATAAAACATTAAGATTAAAAATTTAAAATTACAATTAAAATAACAAGCCAGACTTACAAATTGAAAATAGCAATTAACATTAAAAATTAAATTAAATTCAAAAATTAAAATCATAAATTAAATTCAAAGATTACAATCGTAAATTAAAGAGCAAAATAAATAAAAAATAAAAAAATAAATTATTACACACGTATGTGTAAACCCCGCCGAACTAGACACTTCCAGAGCGGCGAGGTGAACCTATCCGCCACCGTCTTTAGGATGCTATTGGCACTGCCCCGAATTCTGTGAATCAGGGATGCAGTTTTCTTGCGGATGATGGCGTGATAGCCATCAGTGTGAAATTGCGCAAACATCCCTGATGCACTACAGAATTAAACTGCACGTTATATTACATACTCGAGTGAAATTTTGAAACCTAATTTCACACATTCTTGATTTCCCCATCCGACTTACCTCTTATGATTAATAGTTTGTAACAACAATATTGTGTGCTTCAGAGGACAGTCATAATTAGACCTCTCACCGACGAAGCAATATCCGCATCCAATAGCCTTCCCGCTGCACTACACTCCTAATCCATTAAAAGCAGAACCCACGAGTTTATAGCACCTTTTATAGCTGCTATTATAATAGCTTAGACGTAGCTTGACGCAGTTTTGATGTGTTTTAGCGTCGAACGCATAACCTCGTACATGTAGTTGGTAATCACGCCTGATCAAGATGTTTAGCTGCGATTAAATGCAGAAAGGAAGATGTTGTACAAACAGGTATGTTCTATACACTGAACTCAATAATTATGAAGGACATATGGACATAATAGGGATAAGTTTCCGCGGCTTGCACATAAACTACCAATAACAAAGACGAAATACTCATTTTAAGAAAGTCAGAAATGAAATGAAATGTTTATTGTTACTAGATTGTAGGTTTTATGGGTGTTACGATTTATAAATTTATAATTATTAATTAGGTTATTAGTATAACCTAGAGGTGATATTTTTGTACTTTTATTCTTCCATTTTCTTATTTGAATTTTTGTGACCCGTTATCTGACAATCATCAGACTGAGATTAAATAGACGCGCCGAGATAAGCTTGTATTAAACAGACGCGCCGTGATAAGCTTGTATTAAACAGACGCGCCGTGATAAGCTTGTATTAAACAGACGCGCCGTGATAAGCTTGTATTAAACAGATGCGCCGTGATAAGCTTGTATTAAACAGACGCGCCGTGATAAGCTTGTATTAAACAGACGCGCCGTGATATGCTTGTATTAAACAGACGCGCCGTGATAAGTTTGTATTAAACAGACGCGCCGTGATAAGCTTGTATTAAACAGACGCGCCGTGATAAGCTTGTATTAAACAGACGCGCCGTGATAAGCTTGTATTAAACAGACGCGCCGTGATATGCTTGTATTAAACAGACGCGCCGTGATAAGCTTGTATTAAACAGACGCGCCGTGATAAGCTTGTATTAAACAGACGCGCCGTGATATGCTTGTATTAAACAGACGCGCCGTGATAAGCTTGTATTAAACAGAGGCGCCGTGATAAGCTTGTATTAAACAGACGCGCCGTGATATGCTTGTATTAAACAGACGCGCCGTGATATCCTTGTATTAAACAGACGCGCCGTGATAAGCTTGTATTAAACAGACGCGCCGTGATATGCTTGTATTAAACAGAGGCGCCGTGATAAGCTTGTATTAAACAGACGCGCCGTGATAAGCTTGTATTAAACAGACGCGCCGTGATAAGCTTGTATTAAACAGACGCGCCGTGATAAGCTTGTATTAAACAGACTCGCCGTGATAAGCTTGTATTAAACAGACGCGCCGTGATAAGCTTGTATTAAACAGACGCGCCGTGATAAGCTTGTATTAAACAGACGCGCCGTGATAAGCTTGTATTAAACAGACGCGCCGTGATAAGCTTGTATTATTATGACGATTGCCTGTAGTTATAAGGATAATATATCACTTATCGAAATCTAAAAAGTGATAAATATATAGTCTACTCTAAGTAAATGGTGTTGCAATCGATATAATCCCTGATGATGTTTCAAACATTTAAGGTACTTATTGCTTCATTATAATATACATTATAATATATATATTATACAGATATATGTTATATATATTATTATATATATTATAATTAGATATATATTATTTATTATAATAAATATATATATATTATACAGATTTTTGTGTAAAATACTTAAGTGTTGTTGGTACATTTTGTAGCGTTGTTCGATCAATGAAGCAATAGCAAATATATATATATATATATATTGTTGATGTAGTTAAGGTTCAAACTATTCTAGATTTTTTGGGAAGTATTAAAATAAATGGACGTGCGTATCGATGCAAGTGTATTGAGCGACTGCTACATGTAAATCTATACAGTAGGTACGTAAGTATAACTATATATATGTAGGTTAGTAATTTTAGACAATAGAAAAGAATAAAAATTAATGTAACGAAATAATCACAACATACCGCCCACCAAAAGGACTGAAGGTCCTTTTTTGAACGTGTTACTTAAATATGTTTACATTAACACTGTATTTACAACAATAGGTACTCATAGTTAGGTATAACATCATAGAATATTGTTCACGCATTAACAAATTTTGGTTATTTTATGTAGAATCAATAGGTAATGGACACAATTTAGTAACAGTTCTTTTTGTCACTGAACCTCCACTTTTCACACTATATACCCTCGTAAATCCATCGCTTCCTGGATGTTTTTCGACTATACGTCCTAACGACCATTTTCCAGGTGGCAAATTGTCAGTTTTTATCAAAACTATGTCTCCGATCTTGAATTCATCCACCCTTTTAAGCCACTTAGGTCGTTGTTGTAGTCTCGACAAATATTCGTCTTGCCATCGCTGCCAGAAGTCATTGAGAAGCTTCTGTGTATGTTGCCAGCGAGATAAGCTCGATACCCTTATGTCTTTCATATCAGGTGATGGAACAACGATCGGTGCTTCTCCGATTAAGAAATGTCCTGGTGTAAGTACGTTCGTGTTATCTGGGTCAGTGTAGTCTAGCGGACATAACGGACGTGAGTTCAAGCAGGCTTCTACTTGACAGAGTATTGTTGTCATCTCCTCGTACGTAAGGTTTGTTGTTAGGATGCGTTTAAGGTGGGTTTTCATCGAATGGACCCCAGCCTCCCATAGTCCGCCGAATGAGGGACTGTATGCGGGAATAAAATGCCATTGTGTGCCTTCTGTGGCCAGAACTTCTGCGATTTCGCCCGTGAACTGTAAGCTGGCTTCGTTCCAGGCATCTCGAAGTTCTTTATTCGCACCTACAAAGTTGCGGCCTTGATCGCTCCACAGGTGACAACATTTGCCTCTTCTGGCAACGAATCTTCTAAAAGCGCCAATGAAGGCTTCCGAAGTAAGGTCACCGACCAGTTCGATGTGGGTTGCCTTAGTGGACATGCAGATAAATATAGACACGTAAGCCTTTACAGTTTTGTTCCCTCGACCTTTGGACATCAAAATTTGGAATGGCCCTGCAAAGTCTACTCCGGTGTTTAAAAACGGTCTTGACGGAGTGACTCGCGCCTCTGGTAAGTCTCCCATTATTTGCGTTTTAGTCATAGCCTTTAATCTAGCACAAATAAGGCATTTGTGAATGCATTTCTTAACCATTGATTTTCCTTTAACGATCCAGAATTTAGAGGACAGGTAGCATAACATTAGTTGTACGCCTCCATGAAGCGTTTTCTTATGTGCGTCAGCGACGATCAATGGTGTCAGCGTGTTTTTACTGCCAAGAATAATTGGATATTTTTTATCATGAGGTAAATTTGTATGTCTGAGGCGACCGCCCACCCTGAGAATTTGTTTTTCATCTAGGTAAGGGTTGAGGAATCGCAACGGACTTGTCTTTTTTACTTGTTTATCTGTCTTTAGTCTTTCTATTTCTTCCTTATATTCTTCTTCTTGAACTTTCTTTATGCAAAGAGTCAGTGAATTCTCTAACTCTTGTGTAGTAATGTCATTGTCTACATTTGATTTATTCTTGTAGTTTAAAAATCTTTTACAGTAAGTTATTGTTTTCAGTAATTCAGGTAAGTTATCAAATTCCTCAAATTTTGTAGTTATAGATTTTTCATGTTCTTCTATGTTAAGGTAAGTATTTATTATTATTGTTTTCATTTCCATATCTGTTTTCATTACATCTGATTTACTAATCTTTATTTCTTTTTCAGATAACCAACTTGGGCCTCTCCACCACAAGTCAGCATTCTTCAGTTCAGATAGCAGCATACCACGTGTGGCTATGTCAGCAGGATTTTCACTGGATTTAACATGAAACCAACGATTGGCGTTCAGTGTTTCTATAATTTCGACAACGCGATTGGCTACAAATGGTTTCCATCTGTTAGGTTCACCACATAACCAAGCGAGAACAATGGAGGAATCTGTCCATGCAAACATATCTGAAGTTGGAATTCTCATAGCTTGTCCAATTTGTTTCATAAGCTTAGCGAGGAGTAAAGCACCACACAACTCCAGTCGTGGTAAGGAAACTGTTTTCAGTGGTGCTACTCTTGTTTTGGCAGCGATGAGTCTTGTTATAACTTTATTGTCTGTTGTTTCAGTTCTGATGTATACTACTGCCGCATACGCGAGCATAGAGGAATCGCTGAATCCGTGTATTTGTGATTTCTCTTTGTTAATTTCCATTGTGCCAAGCCATCTGTCGATTTGTATGTTGTTAACATTAGCAAAATCTGATTGAATCTGTCTCCATTCTGTTTGCAACGGTTCACTAACTTCCTCATCCCAAGTAACTCTTTCAAGCCACAGTTTTTGAATCAGAATTTTAGCCATTACAGTGCTTCCTGCGATCCAACCAAGCGGGTCAAAAAGTCTCTGTATGTCAGATAGAATACCTCGTTTCGTCATGGCATTTTCTGTTGTAGGTAAACTAAGGTTGTATTGAAATGTATCTGATCTTAGATTCCACACAATACCTAGTGCTTTGACTGTCCCGTCAAGATTCATGTCTACGTGTGCGTTGGTTGATCGTTTCTCTTCTTCTATGGACTTCATAAATTCAATGTTGTTTGATGACCATTTGGTAAGCTGGAATCCGCCCTTTTTCAGTATATCTGTGACGTCTTTAGCTAGCGATATAGCCGCTCCTGCTTCGTCAGCGCCATCAAGACAATCATCCATATAGAAACTGTTTCTGATTGTATGCACGGCTAGTGGTTTACCGTTTCCCTCATCATTTGCTACTTGATGGAGTGTTTTGACTGATAAATACGGTGCAGGGGCTGTTCCAAAAGTTACTCTGAGTAGACGGTATTCTTGCAGATCATCAGCCTCGTGTGTTCTCCATAGAATTCGTTGAAAATCTGTGTCATCTTTGGTTACTAGTATTTGGCGATACATTTGTTGTATGTCGGTCATGAAGCAGACACGTTTCATTCGCCATCTTATAAGAAGACTCCTCAAGTCATCTTGCAGCTGCGGTCCCACTAAAAGTTCTTCATTTAATGAAATGTTGTTATTTGTGCTTTTACAGGATGCATCGAAGACGACGCGTGTCCGGGAGCTCTCCTTGTCGTTACGAACTACGGCGTGGTGAGATAAGTAGACTGATCTTTTTGCATCTTTTTCTCTTCCAGGTATTATCTCCATGTGTCTTTGCTCTATGTAATCATTTATAACCTTTGTATATTCTCTTTTCAGGTCTGGTGATTTCTTAAATCTTCGTTCGAGTTGTAAGAATCTTTGTTTAGCTATCTCCTTTGTATTTCCTTCTGGTGTTTGTGGACTGTCTGTTTTGAAAGGTAATTTTACTACATATCTTCCGTCTTCGTTTCTAGTTGTTGTTTTCTCGTAAATGTCTTCACACATCTTTTCTTCTTTAGTTAAGTGTCTGTTAGTATCTACTTCTACTTCCCAGAATGACTTTAGCATGTCATCAATGTCAACCTGGTGATGCATCACGATGTAAGTATCTTCTCTAGGTTTTCCATAGATGTCTCCAAAAAGAATCCAACCCAGGGATGTCTTTTGTGCACAAGGCGTACCTGGTGGACCTTTGATTAAATCTGGTTGTAGAATCTGTGCATATTCTTTGACACCCAGGAGCAGGTCAACAGAGCCTGGTGTCAAGTAGCTTGGATCAGCCAGGTTGAGCCCGTCGATGTGAGGCCATGGCTGTGCGACAATTGTTTTCGTAGGTATCTTTGTGGTCAGTTGTTTCGACATCACGTAGGCTTGAATTGGTAAGCTATAGTTTCGGTCCCACTGTGATCTTATGTGTAGCTGCGCCACATGTTTTATATCTGTTCTTGTAGATCCCACTCCAACAACAGTTCCTTTGATTGATTGCCGTTTTAGTTTTAGTAGTTGAGTCGCCTTCTCGCTTATAAATGTTGCTTGAGAACCTTGGTCTATTAGCACGCGTAGTGGAATGGTGTGGCCATCTTCATTTGTTGCTTCCACCACGGCGGTTGCTAATAGTGCTAACCCCTGTCTAGTTGTAAGATGAGACGCGATCATTGTGTTCACTTGAACTTCTTCCTCTTCTTCTACTACATGTTGTGAAGCCAGCGGTTGTGAAGTGCTTGATGAAGCCGCTGGTTCTGTGTTCTTATTCTCATGTAGCAGAGAATGATGACGTCGGTGACATATTCGGCAGGACATTTGTAGTTTACATCTCGATACTGAATGCCCTGGCACTAGACAGTTAAAACATAAATGTTTGTTCTTGACATATTCGTTCCTCTCATTAGGTTCCATTTTGATGAATTCCTTGCAATGACACAGCGTGTGGTTATCCTGACACATCACGCATTTCCTTTCTGTGGTTGGTGCGGCAACATGAAATGAACGCTCTTTGATTTGCTTAATCTCTCGTGTATTATTTGCCGTGACTAATTCCAGAGTGCGAAACTTGGACTCAATAAATTTCTTGAGGTCTTTCCAAGTAGGCAAAGCTTCAAAGTCATCACGGTAGGCATACTCCTCCCAGCTTTTATGTGTCTCTGGGTCCAACTTCTGAACCAAAAGATATATTATTATCAGATCCCAAGAGCTGGTGGGTATTTGTAAGTTATCCAAACTATTTAGGCATTCAGTCGTTGTATCCAACAAGCCCTTTAATTGAACAGCTGATTGAGACGTCATCTTCTTTTGATTAAATAATCTTTTCATAATAGAATTTAAGATTAAGCGTTTGTTACCGTACCTTGCTTGTAATATTTCCCACGCAGTTGTATAATTCGTAGAAGTCACTTGAATATGCTTCAATAATGCCTCAGCTTCGCCAGTAACACTAGTTTTCAAATAATGAAGTTTTTGTACATTACTGAGCGTTGTGTTTTCGTGCACCAACGATGTAAACAAATCCTTAAAAGTCGTCCAGCCGTCATAGGTTCCGTTAAAAGTTGGCAGGTGAATCCGCGGTAATTGCACGATATTACTTTGTGCACTTGTCCCTTCCAAACTTGTCTTCGCAGATAACTGAACTGATGGAGTTTCTGATAACGACGTGAGCATGTCTTTCAAGTCTCCTTGCAATGTGTTATACAAGTCTTCATAAATAAAAAACTCTTCATTCAAAAAGTATGGTAAAATTCCTTTTTGTTCTTTAGGTGTTAGCTTCACTAAATCTTGATGGGCGAGCTTCAATGACATCCAATATTGATCAATTATTTTTATACGTGCTTCTATGTAACCTTTCGTCAATCTTGCTTTAGGACACTTTTTGAGGTTAGCATGTGTTTTTCGTAGTAAATTAGCATTATCTTCCAACACGGCAACAATTTGTTCTTGCGTCGGTTCAGTAGAAGTCATCTTTTATGATCGTAGAAGGCGTAAACAATCACAAAAATGTTCCGTAATCACAATTATTACAACTGCATAAAATGATGTGTTTGCTAGGAATCCTTTGTTCTGTGGAATGCGCTTCTATTGTTCTGACGGCTCGGGTGCCGGCCGGTCCGTAGCTGGTTTGTCCGGTGAGAATGCGACCATATGTTGATGTAGTTAAGGTTCAAACTATTCTAGATTTTTTGGGAAGTATTAAAATAAATGGACGTGCGTATCGATGCAAGTGTATTGAGCGACTGCTACATGTAAATCTATACAGTAGGTACGTAAGTATAACTATATATATGTAGGTTAGTAATTTTAGACAATAGAAAAGAATAAAAATTAATGTAACGAAATAATCACAACATATATATATATATATATATATATATATATATATATATATATATATATATATATATATATATATATAAACAAAATACAAACAGTTTAGCAAGTTATGAAAGTTATTAAAGGCATAATACCTATATACTTGACGTTTCCATTCGGTATCCTCGCATGTAAATCTCGATAGCTACGGAGCTCACAGAAAGTAAATTCAAATTATGCGTTAAGAATGTTCTAATGAGAAAAGCATACTACACTGTTCGTAATTACATAGAAGACAAAGATGCTTGGAACATTCCACTTCTGCAAAGTAACCAACTGGTAGATAAGAAACATAACATTGTAAAACCCCAAAAAATTGTAACAAAATCTCTAAAAAAAATGCCCCTCAGTTTCTTGCCGTATCTTCTGAGTAGTGGTTCTTTTTCCGATACGGTGGTAGAGTCATTGTGATAATTTGACGTTCATAAGTGCGTCTGTGATGCCAAAATGATTAAAGAGATTTTGATTTTGATTTTATGATACCACTTGGTAACAGTAGCAGCAAGACGGCGGCGGCGGCGCTGTTTGTACAATTTTGTCGTTTTGGCATCATACGGTGCGGCAGCGGGGCGGTTGCGGCGCGGCGACGGCATCGTAGACATAACCGTAACGGCTAATCTCTACCATAACGGTTTATCTCCGACGCTTTCATCCAAATTTATCATAACGGAATCGTAGAGTCCTCTCTATAGAGATAACGTCCTTCGTTTTTATAATATATGAATTATGTGTACACTAACCGAATTAGTGAGACAGCTCTCCGGACAATGTCGCAGAGGTAATTATTTGTAAGTTAATAACGTACGTACCTACAGTGCATAAACAGTAGCTAACAAATTGGTTCGAGAAAAAACAATCGACCGTAATTGGATAGGCTTTCCTCGAGAGCGTGCCTAATGGCGCACGCACACATGCGCACGGGGCACGCACACATGCGCACGGGGCACGCTCCGCTCGACGCTCGAGCGCGAATTAAGATAAAAACAGGTAATTTATTCAAAGAGCACATTCTGCGCCCGAATTAATTCCTCGTCCAATCTGTATGTGCGGGGTGTCAATAAATCTAAATATTCATCAGATCTGGCGCGGTCCTCATTTACCCGGCATTAATTACGGCAACCCTGCGCTCTGCACTCGCTGCGAACATTTTAATATTCACAAAGCGTACGCATTAACGTGGGTGGCAACCCTAACCCGCGATACAGGCTCGTCTCCAGCGCCCGCCCGCCGCCGCTGCCGACGTGTTACCTAGGAGTACGACACGCTGTCGACAACCATTACTTACTATACGCGACCTCTTTAAACTTATACATTTCATCGGTTTCATATCGCAAATAAACATATAGTTGTTGTACTAGTTGCTGCTCGCGACTTCGGGCGCGTGGAATTTAGTTATATTGCGATCCCTCGAGAGCCACGAATTCAATTGGAATAAAAAATATCTTATGTCCTTCTCCGGGCTACAGGATATTTCTGTGCCAAATTTCATAAAGGTAATCGCAGTAGTTTAGTCATGAAAAGTCAGACAGAGTTGCTTTCGCATTCAGAATATTAGTGTAGATGTGGATTTATTATAGTACTGTTGTAAACTATTGCAATTTGTAAATGGCATTGCACATTTCTGTATTTTACCGATTTCAAAAAAGGAGGCGGTTCTATGTTCCACTGTATATTTGTTTATGTATGTTTACCGATTTCTCCGCCAACTGTTGACCGATTTCAAAAACTCTTCTACGAGGTGGTCCCATATAAATTTTATCGATAATTTCACCTTGGACTTCGAAAATACATTGAAGTCGGTTTTTTTTTGGTAAAATGTATACCCGTTTTTCTTCATTTAGTCCTAAAAATCATTAATTAACAAGTTTATTGCTATTTGTTGAGGTTTATAATTGGCCTTGCTATATTCAATTTGTCAATTTATTTTGTAGAAATTACTCTAAACAAAATGAAATAAATAACTACGTCGTACATTTTCAGGCGCCAGACAACTTCGAATGCTAACTAATAAGCAACTGTGACTCCTATACTGAAGAGGAAATCATTAGTAGCTTCTGTTGTTTAAAAGTATCACCGTCTCATAAAATGAATCTTTCAAACTGTCTTCTACATAACATATTTGATCGCCGACTCCCGTCGGCAGCGGCTCCCGTCGGCAGCGGCTTCCGTCGGCAGCGGCTCCCGTCACAAAAAGACATTAATAAAAATACTCCGCAATGAAGGTGGATAATCGGCGCCATAATTGAAAACCATAAACCATTATTGAAGTGATTGTTAAAATTAAAACTACATCGAATTGTTTTAATTGCGCGCGTCATTAATTACGTACGCAGTTCCAATTACGACGTGTTATTGTGATACGGAATATTTTAATGGGGATTTTATAATTATTTAATCACTAGCTGTGCCCCGCAGCTTCGCCCGCGTGGAGATTGATGTGTCGCAAGTAAGAAAAGTAGTCGGCTGCTCGGCTGCGCTGTTATGATTATTTCCGAATCTATCATGATTCTGTGTTTACGAACTCGCTTCAATTGTTAAGCACGTGTTCGACGATTTGTTCTCGTATTTCCCGTGCCAAACATGAGTTGCCGCATAAAATATACGAAATTGCCTAAACAGGCATGCCCCATCACCGATTATTATGGAAACGATGACGGTGTATTGCACTATTACCTTCGTCATTCACGTCTAATCTCTCTATTTTTTTCGAACGATAGAATACAATTTTCCATATAAAATTTAGAACTCTATTGCACATCCCCTAGTAGTAATTTTGTAAAAAAATATATATTTAATTCATTATTTACTTTATAGTTTATTTAAAAAAAATAATAGAGTTATTAGTGAATCGAACCAAGAAATAAAATTTTCCATAAAATCCTTAGAACTCATTTGCACCCCTTGCTTACAGAGGTAGAAAAAAAACGATATTTACTATTTATTTTGTAGTTTATTTGTACCGAGATTTGAGTGAATGAAAACATCAAACACACAAACTTTTGCATTTATAATATTATTAGAATTAGGATTTAAACCGAGTTAGGTCTCTCGTATGCGGCAGGCCGTCTGGGCAGGTACTACAGCTTTGCCAGTTATTCTGCCACTAAGCAGTAGTGCGCAAGCATTGTGTTCCGGTTTGAAAGGCATTGTGGCCAGCAAAATTACTGGGCATATGAGATTTAATATATGATGTCCCGGGGTGCAGCGCTACGCAGTGATTTTAATGGTATTAAGTTTGTTAGTTGTGGTCAGGCGTTGTGCTTGCCATCAGGCGAACGGCGAATTATTTTTATATATTACATTATGTATTGTATTAAATATATTATATTACACATTTGAACCGAGTTTTGAGTGAATCGAACTAAAATAAAATAAAATACATTCAAACTTTAGAACTCCTTTGCACCCCTCCTAAGAGTAGTCTTAAAAAAAAATATGTGTTTTATATTTTATTTTAAAGTTTATTTGTACCAAGTTTTGATTGAATCGAACTAAAATAAAAAAATTTCATACAAACTTTACCACATCTTTGCCAAATATTCTGTCGCCAAGCAATAGTGCGCAAGCGTTACTATGTTCCAGTTTGAAGGACATTGTAGCCAGTAAAATCACTGGGCATATGAGACTTAATATCTGACGTCTCTACGCTACGCAGTGCTTCTTATGGTATTCAGGTTCTGGGTGGCACTGCAATAATTGTTGTGGTCAAGCGTTGTGCTAGTCATCTGGAGAGCGGCGAAATTTTCTTTTTTGGATATTATATATAACATTATGTATTATATTATATATTACATTCTATATGACGGAGTAAACGGCTCCAAGTCTTTTTAAAAAGTGTGACGTCAGCTCTGCTGACGTCACTGTCATCAACATCATGGTGGTCGCTCATACTCCAGGAATGAAAGGCTTGCAGGAAGTCTTCGAATGGATTTATTCGGTTTCACAATTTGTTACAATTACAATTGGTCCGGCTGCTCGAGCCAGACTGAGCTGCGATCGGTCGGGCGGTCGTATATATCGTAGCAAACCTAAGGCTCGCACAAACATTGTTTGCAAAATCTATTCAAACTTGCTTGCGAGTGTCTTAGTTCAATTTTAACAATAAATCAATGTTACAAAATGATGTTTTAAGGTGTAAACAAATAACTCAATCAGTTAAATAAGAAGTTAACATAAAAGTAGTGAATTTCATCATTCAACAATGATTGATGATTCTAAACAGCAGTTATGCAATTAAAACTATTAGTAGTAAACTAATAAATATTACTTTGTTATTTTTAACAGTTTTTGAAGTTTTTTAGCGTCTTTGCGCCGATATATATTATATTACATAATACATTCTATATTATATCATACTATATTAGGATTAGGATTTAAACCGAGTTTTGAGTGAATTGAACCAAGCAATAAATTTTTTCCGTACAAAGTTAAGAACTTTATTGCACACCCCCTAGGAATAGTACTGAAAAAATAAAAAATACGTGTTTCATAGGTTATTTTAAAGTTTATTTGACCGAGTTTTGAATGAATATAACTAAAATATAAAAAAATACCATACAAACTTGAAAACGCCCTTACACTTTTTGAGGGGTAGTTTCGAAAAAATAAAAAACACGTGATTTAAAATGT
This sequence comes from Petrophora chlorosata, assembly GCA_951640565.1. NCBI lineage: Eukaryota > Metazoa > Arthropoda > Insecta > Lepidoptera > Geometridae > Petrophora > Petrophora chlorosata. Next base: position 152,508 of record OX621206.1, read on the forward strand.
ATGTTAAAGTTTATTTGTTCTGAGTTGTGAGTGAATAGAACCACGGAATATAGTATATACCGAAAAAAACCGTACAAACTTTAGAACTCCCATGCACCCTTCCTAGGGGTAGTTTTGAAAACATAAAAAATACGTGGACTCAGGCCTTCCCTCGTAGAGAGAGTGCGAGTGAGTGGGAGTTTGCGGACTTATTTTAGTTTATTATTTTCATGAGCACTACACAAAATATTTCACGTTTCTGGTTAAAATCTTGAATGATTTTATCTGTTATGTTGAAGTGATGTAATGAATATACATTAATAGGTGTACCGGTAGGTGTATCGGTGGCGTAGAAGGCTAAAGGACAAAACGAAATTTTGATAGACGTTTGCTTAAAATTTAATCGAGTCACATAATGCTTGCTTCAATATAATAATATTTATTACCTATTTTGGGTAAAAATATATCAAAAATAATTATTAATGTACATAGGACAAGATATGATTTTACTGCACTTTCATTTTTAAAGTGATGGCCGTGGTCCATATTTTATTCTTTGTCATTCACAAGCCTGTCGTAAAATTTTCCTAGAATAACACAATTCTGCCGCATTAAGATTCAATAAGCGATAAGCTGACTCAATATTTAATACCCCCCATGGCTCGAGCCTCGAGGCTCGTCGGCATTCGCGGCACGCGCCGCGCGCCGGCACAATCCAAGCCTTTCTCATTCAATTGGAGCAAAAAACTGCCTCGTATGAACACTTGTCGGCAACACTCCATGAAATGTACTAATGAGAGGTAGTTTCGTTAGGTTTGACCTGGTAAGCTCGTTTCGTAGGAGTTCGTAGGCGGTTCTACGCCGTAGCTCGTTATTAATTAATTTAGATTTCACATATTTGTAATGGGTTTTACGTTAGGATTAGGTATATTTTTATTACCATGTGGATTAGCACTCAAACTGCTATTTTATATAAATTCGTTTTTATAAGACTTTTGTTTGAATAAATATTGACAGCACAACGAACATCCTTCAGTTGCTAATTTATTGGTAGATGTGGTATTATTTTATAAATGAATAACTCAATATATTTAAATTTAGTATTCCCAGCAAGTGCGTTTGCTTGTCTATTTGGTGTGCGGTGTGCGGGTGAGCGGTGTGCGGTGTGCGATGGTCGCAACGGGAGTTGTCTGTGTGTTCCTCTATTGTTTGTCCTTATTTAGCATATACTACATTATTATTATTATTATCAGCCTGCGCCGTCACACTGCTGGGCAAAGGCCTCCCTTCTCTCTTTCTAAATTTAATAAATGAGTGATTAAATTATAATAGTTATTGCCTATGTACCTATTTTAATATTTTTTTTTTGCAATTAATAATTTTCTATGTATATAATGGATTCATGCGCTACTTTGATTCGAGTGAAAAAACACTTTTGCAGTAAGTATTAAAAAATAAATGATTTGGTTTGAAACAGAGTTATTTACCAAACATTTGTAGTTAAAAAATGACCTGTCGGAGAAAAAACTAAACCGACTTCAAAAACACAAATGGCACTCAAAAGTTAAAAATAAAAATAATATAATTATCATAAGCGCTACCCACTCATATATTTGAAGTCGGTGCCAGCCAAGTCTGATAGGTAGCAGATAAATACTATGTATATAGTAAGTACTACTTGTAAGGAGCATCTATTGTAGGTATTGTAGGTAGTATTTTAGAGTTGGCTGGCACCGACTTCAAATATATGAGTGGGTAGCGCTTATGATAATTATATTATTTTTATTTTTAACTTTTGAGTGCCATTTGTGGTTTTGAAGTCAGTTTAGTTTTTTTTTGTGAAAAACAAGTTTTAATTAAATTAATTTAAAAAGTTTTTAAAGACAAGCTTTTATGATCTAGAAGCCACATCATGGCGAAGTTTAAAACGGGCTATCACAATTAAGTGCATGTACAAAAAAAATTCATGTCTGTCCTATTCTCTGTTGAGGAGTTCCCTCGCCGGAAGTCAATCCTGGGTGTATTAGCCATGTCATGATGGAATTTAGAACAGGCTATTATGGTTAAATCCATTTACGAAATGTTGTGTCTGTACTATTCACCGTTGAGGCGTTCCCTTACCGGAAGTCAACCCTGGGTGAAGCAGGTGAAGCAGTCGAATACAAACCTCCACCTTTAGAAAGTTGGTTACGAAAAAAACAAGAACCGACTTGAAGATTAAACTTACATATTTTGTTATTGCTATTTTTTTCAAAAAGTACTGAATGAATTTCGATAAAATTTATATGGGACCACCTCTGAAATATGACCTGTCAATCAAAAAAGAATCATTGAAATCAATGCATAATTGGCGGAGTAATCGCGTAACAAACAACACAAAAAGAAAAAAAAAATAACATACCGTCGAATTGTAAACCTCCTCCTTTTTGAAGTCGGTTAAAAAATTAAGACACATTCCCCATAAAAAACAATCTCAATTTGAGACCCCTTTGGGTTTGCGCCGAGCAGTTTCTTCAAACTGCGTCTTTTGTTTTACAGCCTTCGAAGGTGTCGTAGAAAAATAACCCCGAAATTCAATTTGAGTACTGGCGTAAAGTGCCGAGAGACTCCAAGAAGCAGAAATATGCCGTTTGAGCCGGCCTAGTAAGAAGAGACATTTGAACAGGCGCATTGCAACAAATATAACACTTCCGGTTCCGGCGTTAAAAAGTAAACACTGTGTATACGAACTCCTAATAAAATTTGCAAAATATCAACTAAAAAACAGTATTAACTTACGCGAATCGAGTGAAAGTTAACCTATAAGGTTCAAGCAGACAGTGAAAGGCACTAAACACAGATACAGACAGCCGCAGAAGACGTAAAAACACTTGGTGAGATACTTAATATCCGTTGAATCTCTATGTGGAATTTGAAATTCTTGTTGTTTATTACATCACAATCAAACATTTTGCGATGATTTGCCGAGAGCATCACTGACATTACTACTAACGATCAGCTGATTGGGGCATCTTACTGTCAAATGCCCAGGTGAACATTGCCAACTCAAAAAAAAAAGGATCAAGAGGAACCATAGACAATTGGAATTAACCGGTAAAACTGCGACATTACTAAACTGCGACATCTAGCGAAGAGTAGCTGAACTTTGATTGACTAATCGAACGTATCAAAAACTTTTGACCACAAATCATAGAGGGCGTAAGGAGTTCTAAAATGGCATCAACATCGAGGTCTAAAATACTCAAAATTACGTGTACTATTTGCAAAACGTACATAAAAAATAAAGATTATTTGAAATGTTCTAAATGTAATGAGCATTATGATCTAGGCTGTGGAAGGGTATCCGATACACGATTTTATAGAATGACTAAGGACCATAAATTAAACTGGAAATGCGTCAAGTGCTTAACAACAAAGAGTAAAATGAACAAAATAGAGTCACCTGCCTCCATCGCCACTACTGAGTGCGACAATATAACTAAGAGGAAAAAAAATTCAAACAAAAATTTGTCATCGGAAGATCTTTCGTTTGACTACGCCGGTGAAGAAATACTTAGCTCTACTTTTAGAGACGAAAGCCCAAGAAGTTTACCGAATATGTCTTTAATGGAGAACACACAGGTGGTAGATCTAAAATGCCAGGTAGAGAATTTGACGACGGAATTAGCTAGCGCTCATGGAGAAATAATTGTTAGGAAGTATAAACCAAACAGTTAAAGAAGTGTTTTAGTTCTCACAAATGTCGTAAGGCGGCGCTTAGCCGCTCTCTCTTCTCTGGTCGCGTTATACCCAACGTCATGTATTGAGTATTTTGGTTTAATAAATCTTTTATTTATACCGAAATCCTGGTTTATTTTGCCCATAACCCATCAGGTTATGGGCCCAGGATACGAGATAAAGCCAAGTTGTATGTTATTTTCGCGATGTTTTATTAAAAGGTGAAAAAATGGAAAATAGCAAAGCGCTAGCCAGCGCCGACATCGGCACCGTATTTTCGGCAATGACTTCTGGAATATCAATTAACTTCGAGAAGCTCACTGGCATTACCAATTATGGTAATTGGAAATTTCTAATGCGAATGTATTTAATACATGAGGATCTTTGGGATTGCATCAAAGAATCTGCGCCAGGGAAGCCTGAAGTTGCGGATGAACGGAAGCAACAAAGGGCGCTTGCAAAGATTTGCTTGATGATACAACCTTCGTCCTTCTCTCATGTACGAAATGCAAGCAGTGGGTACGAAGCGTGGAATAATCTAAAAACTGCCTATGAAGATAGAGGGCTGTGCAGACGACTTGGACTTTTGCGTACTCTGTTCGGGTTAAAGTTGGGGCAATTTAACGACATGGAAGCATATCTCTTGAGGATTCGCGATTTAGCGCAACAATTACGAGATATTAATGCTCCATTAGATGATGATTTCGTAGCAGTATTGATGTTGAGTGGTTTATCATCAGACTACGATCCACTCATCATGGCATTAGAAAATTCAAACATCAAACTATACAGTGAAATAGTGCAAAGCAAACTGTTACAAGAAACGTTGCGTAGGAACTTCGACAGAACTGAAGAAAGAGCATTCTTGACAGACCGGCCACCAAACACTGTAGACAGCAAACTATCTACAAAGAACGGAAGGTGTGGTACGTGTGAGGAAAATGTGTTATCAACTAATCAACAATATGCGAAGTACAAGTGTTTTCATTGCAGTAAACCCGGTCATTATGCTAAAAGTTGTCCAGCAAAAACAAACACAAAACGCTGTGAAAAGGCAGAATTGGCACGGAATGGAACTTTATTGACCGCTGTAGAAATTAATTCTGATGCCTGGTATATCGACAGTGGAGCCACTTGTAGCATGACGAACAACAAGAGGTTATTGAAAAACTATGTTAAGGACACACCTCGAGCAGTTACAGTAGCAAATAAACAGACGATACAAAGTGATGGTCATGGTGAAGTCGAACTATTGTTAAAAGGCCATAAACAGACTTCTAAAATAAGTGAAGTAGCATTTGTGCCGGACTTGTCGACGAACTTGCTTTCTGTTAGCAAAATGACTGACAAAGGTCTCAGAGTGCACTTTGGAACACAAAAGTGCAATATTTACTGTGGTGAAAGAAAAATTGCAAGCGGTACCAAAGAAAATGGTGTTTATAAACTCGACACCGAGAGTCAAGTGTTAACTGAAGATCAACATAAAGAAGCTGCAAATCTATGTAAGACAAGCCCGTCCCAGGAGGTATGGCATAAGAGACTCGGACACCTGAATAAGCGAAGTATGGATTTACTTAAACAAGGTATAGCTAGTGGAATTAATTACACTAATAACGATTTTACACCTTGTGTAGCTTGCATAGAGGGGAAATCATCTAGATTGCCATTCCCAAAAAGGTCTTATTCTCGAGCCACAGAAAAATTGGGCTTGATACATTCTGACTTATGTGGCCCGATGTCAGTTCCATCTTTTGGTGGTGCCAGATATATGTTAACCTTCATAGATGATTATACACGAATGACATTTGCTTATTTCATTAAAAGTAAAAATGAAGTTTTTGACACTTTCAAGATGTTTAAAAATTATGTTGAAAATCAAACTGATTTGAAAATAAAATCTTTAAGAACAGACAACGGACGTGAATATGTAAATAGTCAATTTCAGAGATTTCTGGGAGAGCAGGGCATCAAACACCAGATGACTGTACCTTACTCGCCACTACAGAATGGAGTGGCGGAGAGGGCAAATCGCACAATTATGGGAGCGGCACGATGCATGCTTCAGGACGCTGGAATGGAAAAGCCTTTTTGGGCGGAAGCCGTTAACACGGCCGTCTACTTAAAGAACAAGGCACCGAGTAAAGCAGTGAGAGGCACCACTCCAGAGCAACTATGGACTGGTAAAAAGGTAGATTTATCTAATTTGAGAATATTTGGCTGTATTGCATATGAAATGATACCAAAAGAAAGCCGTAAAAAGTTGGATGCAAGGAGTAAAAAGTATGTTTTTGTGGGATATTGTACTAAGTCCAAAGGATTTCGATTGGTGGACTGCGACAATCCATCTAAATGTATAAAGTCTAGAGACGTACAGTTCTTAGAAAACGTTATGTACAAAGATATAAATAATGAACTTAATATAAGTCAGCCAGGGCTCACTAGTTCTAGTCTAGAATGCAATGACAATATTGCAGATCAATTAAACGAGCCTAACGAGACATCAAGTTCCGAAACTCCAGACTTTGAATATGAGGATCCTGCTGGTATGACTTGGACGCCTAATATGACTTCAGATACCTCGTCGTATGATTATGATGATGGAGTGGAGTATGCAGCGATTGCAGTGGAAACGGGTGTAACGGGGACCCGCAACGACGAACCATTGACTATACATGAGGCACTTTCTGGAGCGGAACGTGAGCATTGGAAGAATGCTATAACGAATGAATATCAGTCATTTGAGAAAAATAAAGCTTGGAATTCAACACAACTTCCTGCTGAAAAAATAACGCTGTTAAATGTAAAAGGATTTTGAAAAGAAAGTATGGACCAAACGGTGAGCTACTGCGTTATAAATCACGTTTTGTAGCGAAAGGGTTTACCCAAAGATACGGGATTGACTATACCGAAACACTCACCCGTGGTAAGATATTCAACAGTTACAACTTTACTTGCTTTAACATCAGATTTAGATATGCAAGTTGATCACATGGATGTTAAAACAGCATTTCTCAATAGCGATCTTAGTGAATCTGTATATACAGAGCAGCCAGAAGGGCTTCAAGTTAAAGAGAATTATGTTAATTATGAGAAATTGAATAAAGTAGTCTATGGATTGGAACAGGCATTGAAGGCCTGGTATGATAAAATAGACAAAGCTTTGACAGATCTCAAATTTAAGAAATCACTCTGTGAACTATGTGTCTACTTAAATTCAGACAAAAAAAAAAAAAACAGAAAAAAAAATACGCCAGAAAAGAAAACTGAAAAAAGATCTGATGAGAATTTTTGAAATGAAAGACCTTGGAAAAGTTACGCATATATTGGGGATGCGTTTGTAACAAGAACAAGGTAAAGTAATTCTTGATCAGAAAAGCTTCATACAGAATTATTTATAGCGATTGAAAATGGCTGAATGTAAAGCAGCTTGTACACCATTTGGAAATGCAGTAAAATTTGAAAAGGGGCCAAAAATGATCTTCACTCGCAGTATAGAAGTTTAGTAGGATGTATGCCCGCTAATTTACTTACAAAACCTTTGACGAAATAGAAATATTTTAATTGTATTTCCAATCTTGGTTTAAGGACTGTTTAGTTTAAGGGTAGGTGTTAGGAAGTATAAACCAAACAGTTAAAGAAGTGTTTTAGTTCTCACAAATGTCGTAAGGCGGCGCTTAGCCGCTCTCTCTTCTCTGGTCGCGTTATACCCAACGTCATGTATTGAGTATTTTGGTTTAATAAATCTTTTATTTATACCGAAATCCTGGTTTATTTTGCCCATAACCCATCAATAATACATTTAAATGAAGAAAATACTACTTTAAAGAAAAATAACGTGGAACTACAAAAACAACTGAAAATTTACTCTAAGTTATTAGAAGAACGTACACCAAGGAAAAAAACACCAGTTACACAGAGAAAAAAGACGTCTGGTTTTGGTGAACCCAGTCAGATCCGTCAGAATATAATGCCAGCAAAAATGACGGATCGTATGGTTACTATGACGAATACTACATTAGCAGAAACAAAAGATAATTTAATTACACAACGGGCAGTCTGTAGAGAAAAACCAAGAAATAGAACAAAATAATGAAGAACTGAAAATCAGAAACAGCAGTGACACAATAACAGTACACGAGGCTAATAAAGAAGAAGAAGAAGATTATGGAAAAAACCGAAAAAAGAAGATATTTATTTTGGGAGACCAGCAAGCACGAGGCTTGGCTTCAATAATAATAAAAAAGCGAGAAGAGAAATGGAATAACGTATACAGTGCCACATCTCTTATAAAACCAAATGCTTCATGTTCAGATATACTATCTTACTGTGATGTACTAAAAGCAAAATTAGGAAATGACGATAGAGTTGTTCTTCTTGTAGGGTCCAACGACACAAATCCTTATAACGTAATTAAGGAATTGGGTGCTGCCTTGCATAAATTAAAAAACACGAAAGTATATATTTTAGAAGTAATAAATAATCGATTTGTGAGAGAAAACATGCTGAATAATTTGATTTCATCGGTTACTAATACACATGCTAATTGTACGTTTATTAAGCTGCAACAAAAATATATTAGCCCGATGACATTAAATAAAATTGCCCATACGATTAATTTAAAAATTGACATTGAAGATTTAAATCGAAATTTAATCAGAAAAAAATGCACACAAAAGCCATCATTGCCAAAAAAAGGGACCATTCCTTTTCTTTTCCAAAAGCAAACAGTTGAAAAAGTTGAGTGCAATAAGAAAACCGTGACCTATAATATGTCTTGCAAGACCCCTAGTCCCAAAAAAGGAACGATCCCATTCTACTTCAAGGCGGTAGACGTTAACAAAATGAATCGAAGTACGTTTTTTCGTCCCTAAAAGTACAAGCGAAAACAAGCTACATGTACTGCATCAGAACATTGCTGGTTTAGCTAATAAAATTGATTCCCTACAGTTAGCGTTATCTCATTTACAAAAAGAAAAATTAGAAATTGACATTTTATGTTTAAGCGAATCATTTATTAAGCGTGGGATGGAAACAAGTATCCATCTAAGTAATTATAAGTTAGCAACACATTTCTCAAGGCTAACACTAAAAAGAGGAGGGACATGCATATTTGTAAAACATTACTTAAGGTATAAAAATATAAATAGAATACAAGAATTAGCCGAATTATACAGTTTTGAATGCTGTGGAATAGATTTGATTGATTTTGATATATTAATAATTTGTGTGTATAGAATCTCAAATAGAAATAATTTACCAACTTTTTTGACTAACATGAATGCACTTCTCCACATTTTAACATTAAGGAAGAAGAAAAAAATAACACTGACAGGGGACTGGAACATAGACGTATTAAAAAGTAGTAAAGAGGGCGATGACTTAAAAAGTATCTTAAAAAACTTTAATATAGAGATGCATAATAAGGTTCCGACGAGACAGCAGTCATGTATTGATATAATAGCGAGTAACTTCTCTAAAGTGGAGGTGAAAACTCATTACCTTGCCTTATCAGACCATGAAACAGGCCAAACATTATCAATTGATATAAATAAACGATAATATATACCGTTTTGGTTTGAATTTGATATTTGAACTTGTGTTTCCCAATAAAAAAAGTTAAAATGAGCACTAAGCTTAATAGATTGCGATGGGTATCCAAAGGCATAAGGAAATCTAGTGTGTCCAAGCGAAATCTGTATCTAAAATATAGACTCTCTAGATCAAGTGATAAAACATACAATAAAAACAAATATCAATCTTATTGTAGGATGTTCAAAAAATGCATGTATAAAGCCCAACAGATACAAAATAATAACTATATAAATAAAAGCAAAAACAAATGTAAAGCCACTTGGAACGTGATAAAAGACAACGAAAAATTACAAGCTAACAATATTGAACAATTAAAATATAATGACATAATATACACTGACCCAGAGCAAAATGCTAATATTTTTAATAATTATTTTATTGATATGACGCAGAAAAGTATAAATAATAACTTAAAATACAATATATCTAGCAGTAATAATAAAACAATATTTTTGTATCCAACTGACGACCAGGAGATATATAGAACAATAATGAGTTTAAATACGCGCGGCGCTGCGAGAAGGCAACCGGCCGATTCGAACAAACGGTTCAATATTATTTATAAGATACCCTAATAAAAAAAAAGTATATATATATATATATATATATATATATATATAAATATATACTTAAATAAGCCTTAGTACTAATTGTTATGTTTTAAAAAATAGTTAATTAAGCCTGTACTGTTAGCCTAAGAAACTGTTAATTTTGTTTTTCTCATGCAAGTGAATGTATATTCTTTATGAGAAATAAATATCTTAAACCCAAATAACAGTAGGTCCGTAGGTTATGACGAAATTTCGACTAAAATAATTAAAAAATGTGCTACTCCGTTTTGTAAACCTATTAGTTATTTAATTAATTTGTCCTTTGTGGAAGGCTGTTTTCCGAACAGACTGAAGAAATCTGTAGTTAAGCCGCTATTTAAAAAGGGAGAAACAGATGACGTGAGTAACTATAGGCCAGTCACGTTGATACCTATACTAGCAAATTTTTTTGAAAAGGCTATGTTCAAGCGACTAGACGATTTCTTTAATAAACATAAGATAATAAACCCGGAACAGTTTGGTTTTCGTAAGAAGAGCTCTACGTCTCTCGCCTGCTTTAATTTAGTCAAAGCAGCGTCGGAGAGTATTTTGAATAGGATACCTACAGCATCGATATTTTTGGACATGAGTAAAGCCTTTGATTTTGTGGAACATTCGAATTTATTGGCTAAACTCGAGTCTTATGGCTTACGAGGAAAAGCTTATAGCTGGCTGAGCAGCTACTTAGATGACCGGGAACAATGTACGGAAATTACAAATTTAAATTTTACAAACAGGCATCCAACGAAATTGGCATACAAATCTTCCTATAGAGTTAATACGTGTGGAGTGCCACAAGGAAGTATTTTAGGACCACTTCTATTTTTGACATATATAAATGACATACATAAAGCAACAAATGAACAATGCATCCTATTTGCTGATGACACAACATTGGTAATTAGAGCAAAAAACAAATTAAATTTTGAAAATCAAATAAATAAATCATTAAATGACATAATCACATGGCTGACAAACAATAACTTAACAATAAATATGGACAAGACTAAAATGATTCAATTTTTGACAAATAGAGCACAACCGATGAAATTAAGTATTCAATATGATAATCAGTATATAGAGCAAGTAGATTCGACTGTGTTTCTGGGCATAACTGTGGACAAGCATCTGAATTGGAAATGCCATATTGAAAAGGTATGTAATAAAATTGATAGGTTTGTTTACGCGATACGGAGATTAAGGCAAACTGTTTCGCGTGAAGCAGCGCTCACTGCCTATCACGGATACGTTTCGTCTGTACTCGGCTATGGGCTGATACTGTGGGGCAGCTCTGTCGACATACTGAAAGCCTTTGTGGCTCAAAAAAAATGTATAAGGGCCATTTATAATGCGTGGTACACTGACAGCTGTAGACCATTATTTAAAAATTTAAGGATTCTGCCGCTACCATGTTTGTATATTAAAAATATCTGCGTATTTGTAAGACAAAATGAGAAATATTTTTTAAGACATTCCGACGTTCAAGAGTCGCATACAAGACACAAAAATAGATTTTACCTGCCTCACGGGAACTTAAATAATATATATAGCAAAAATGTTTATTGTATGGCTATCAAAATATACAATAAACTACCGTCGACATTAAAAAATCTACAATTTAATCAATTTAAAAGAAATTTGAATGAATGGCTTCTTGAACGCTGCTTTTATAGCATAGATGAATACCTACATTTTAGAATTGATAATAATTGACATTGTAATTTTAATATATTGTAATAATAATTGACATTGTAATGACATTTTAATTTTTAAACGATTGTATATGGATTTGATTTTTTTAATGACGTCGAATTTAATTATTTTATTAATTTTTAATTTTATTTGTAATTATTTGCTTATTCAATTTTAATATGTTGATGAAATTAATTTTATGTCTGTGAAAATTTGTACGCCTGCAAAGGCAGAATAAGAGATCTTTTTTTTGACACTAACACCTGTACCATACCTTATTTTATGCAAATAAATGATTATGATTATGATTATGATATACCGCGTACATTAAATATTTCTACGCTTGACTGCTAGCAAGCTGGTAATTTTTTTGTGTCTATATTGTTTTTTTTTTTTTTTTTTTTTTTTTTAATACTTATAGGCAAGCATTTGACCGCAGTCTTGTAACAAGCAAAATGCACAAACAGGCTATTTATGGCATGTAATACGTTAAAACTTGTTCTTTTCGATGCCTTTCTAACTGGTATGTATGTATATGCGCGATTGCATTAGTTCTGACGTCCCAGTTCACCTGGTTTTCAGCGGGCGCGTCCGCGGCGGGCGGCGCGTCCGCGTCGGGCGGCGCGTCGTGCGCTCGCTCGCCCGCTATCGCGCGCACGCAGCCTCACCCACACCTCGCCTCGGTAGAGATGGAAGCTATCCGCTGTGGAATATTCAAATCCTACTTTTCAAAGTTGGCGTTCAATCTTGTGTGGTTTTCAAATTCTATGAATAGCTTTCGATACTATGCCCGCAATTTTCCTTTACTCCCGTAGGAATTTTGAAAAATCCTTGTAAACCCAGAGAGCGAAGCCAAAATAAACAAACATATTTGCCTACAGCCGACAGGATGAAATTTTGAGAAGGGTGCGGATAACAAAATCGAAATAGAGAAAATGGTTAAAAAAGGACGGTCGCGATCTCGGATCAGTATAAACTAAAACATCATAAGTATTGTTTTCGAATATCATGAATGTAGACTTCATCATCAAGTGTACATCGAGGCTATCCAGCTCCTCGACAACACAGACCCAGTGAGAAGACGTCATGGAACTCCGTCATGAGACTAAGTAGTAATAAGGTCGCACACATACATACTTTCGGATTTAGGGATAAGATTCTATGATTATTCTCAACTCAGCAATCTAAGTAAAATATTTTTTTTACTTATTCGTCTTATTATGGTGAAATTGTAATCAAAGAGGAGTGTCTCCTTATACGTCATGATAAATAATCGCTAAATACCTAAACTGTAATTCTTAGACATCGTTTCCCTCTCCATATCGGCACATCCATAATAGTAACAAGTAAATTCTGTCGAATCAATCAGTGTGGTGCGGCCGGCGCCCACCGGCCGCTGCCCAGCAATTAGGTATTCATATCACGAGTCTCGTTTGAGACGCGTGTGACGCCACCGCCGCGTGGCGCGGTGCCGGCGCGGTGCCGCCGCGGTGCCGGCGCGGTGCCAGCGCGGTGCCGGCGCTGGCGTCCTCAGAGGGATGGCAGGAGAATGTTATGATAGATTACACTAACAAGTTGGAAAAGCGTTTGCAATCGGGTGTGAATGTTATTTCTGTTTTACTTGACGCAAGTTTCTGGCAGACATTTAATTTCTAACAACTACTAAACACTTCAAGGGCCGTTTCTGCTTCGCGTCCTATCCGAAACCTGGAGTCAAGAAAGAAATTTGAAGTATGAAAAAGCCGTAGTATCAAAAACAGCGCCGCTGCCGCCGCCGCCGCCGCCACCGCCGCCGCCGCCGCTGCCGCCACCGCCGCCGCCACCGCCGCCGCCGCCGCTGCCGCCGCCGCCGCCGCCACCGCCACCGCCGCCACCGCCGGCTGTCACCGTAGATTCGACCACGGAATTGAATAAATCAATGGGGTAACGTGCAACTTGCTGCTATTGGAGCACGGCACGACAGTAACAGTAGTACAAAAAAGCAACTCTTTCAGGTTACATACATTGCAGTGGTGTCGTTTAGCCATGCTGAACATGCAATAAGCATCGAAAAGCAAATTCAAAAAAGTACTTACTGCGCCCATCTCTACTGTCTATGTCGTCCGCGTATTATGGAAAAAGGCATGTACAGTTAAACTATAAGGAACTCCGGTACATGCCTATTCTCTCCCGTAACCCGTGGACGTATCGAAGGACTTCTTCACCCTTCGTCTCCTTGTCCAGGCGAGAGAGGTAAATTTTGACGGCTACAACTCGTAGCGTCGAAGTTGTAACCGTGGCGGTGCCGCGATGATTACGGCTCTGACGATGCCGACGTTTTTTCTCCACGAGGGTGAAGCCGTTTTCGTCGATCTTGGTACGGGCAGCTGCAGTAGTACTACGCAGCGCAGCTGATAGTTGCTGCTGCGTGTTAGCGGAGGCCCGCTTCAGATGACTGAGGGGTCACTCGGTCAACAACCTGCTTTGACTCGGTAGGCAGAGCGATGACCCGCGGTGTATCGATGACATGCGTCACCACCGCAGGAGTGCTGAGTCGCGTTTTAGTTCTATCGGCGCGGCGAACGGTCACATTTTGGTTTGAAGCGGGCGACGGCATTTTCGCTGGCGCAGCATTGCATAACGCCTCGAGCTCACGCCTCAACTCTGAAACCGTGGATTCCGACATTTCGAGTTTCCTTTTGAGATCGTTAATGTCGGCCTTCAATAACATGATGTCTTTCAAAACGCAGGTCGTGTCCACATGATCCCATGTTAAAGGCGGAAGGCGGCAAAGGTCCTTCGCCACATACGTAGGGACATCATCAGGATCTGTTTCCTTGAAAACCCTGAAGATGTCCTGGAGGTCCTTTTTCCCGCTTCCATCCTTCTAGGCCGTGTTCCCAGGCGAACAGATGTCACGACGGTGTCAGACAGGACTTTCTTGGCTGCGACGATTTCCGTCTCCGTGTAGCTGGACGTGCAGATCTGCTGCAGGCTGACTTCATCCATCACGTCCAGTTTATTCTGCACGAAGGCTAGCAACTCATTCACCAAAATGGTGTCCGAGCACTTAGGTTGCGCCATTACGGTGGCGTTTGCGTTTAGCCAACGCTGCGCGAAATGTAGGTCGGCATCGGAGCAGCCGCTAAAATTTGAAGCGACCGCTCTAGTCGGAGGTACAAACGCGCGCAAACGTTTAAATTGATGGTTTGGAAAATGTTGCGCGGCACTAAACTGCACTCGTCTTGAGACAATTAGTTGTTTGCAAACAACTGTTGGCAGTTTCTATTAGCAAAGTTGTAGCACAGCCTTAGTACTCTTGCAGAGGAAACCTATCACGACACTGAAAATATAATCACTGCGTTTAAATCTCGATATTAATGATTGATGGTGATTTACTCATATGTCATCCACATCCATACGATACCTATAGATCGTTGTCGTACTGTACGCGAAGGTCATCATAAGTTTATCTAACAAAACATGATAGTTGATCTACTGGTAATAGAAGTGTCTAGCACCGTTTGATATTCATCGAGTGATTTGCCGCGCTCAGTGTTTCAGGACGCTCGCTGTGAAAACTTGAAGAATTTCCGAGTGAAAGCTGTACGTGATCCGGAAGTCCCGAGGATCCCTACAACGGGTGAATTGAATGTGGTAAACTTGGTTCCAAGTCAAATCAAAATTTAATCATAAATAGGCTTTACGTAGAATTGGCGTATAGTTGTTCCTTAAATGAAAAGTTTCCTTCCCATTTAACGCCCTAACGCAATTTCCATTAAATAATACACCTAAAGCCTACTACGAAATTATATAATTTATAGTGATAACCGCCTCAAAATCCATCAAATCATTTAGAAAATGCAAATACAGAGACAGATGCATAATAATCTTCAGCGATTTTGTTTCATACTATTCAACAAAGATTAGGAAAACTGAGAAGTGAAAAGAAACGATATCGAAAAAGAACTAATACCATACGTTCGACTGTCCAAAATAAATTCGTTTCTCGTTTCTAATTCCAAGTCTAGTTGAATGCAGATAATAAAATCTGACGTCACCGGGGTTCTGATTTGGGGTTCTGTCTTCAATCGCCCTTCTAACAGATACGAGTTGGTTTAAATCAGCAGCAATGGGGTAGACTCAGCACTGAGCTGAGCATTATTTTAACATCTGCCGTTAGTGTCGGTTGAAGTCGTGGGAGTACAGTCGCAAGGCCATGTCGGAAGCGTTCGGCATTATGCAACTTCGACACGGGACGGCTCACACCGACACGAGCAGAATAAGGTTCATCATGTTCGTTTCTGTATTTGACTGTCGTTGGCTATTCAGTTGAGCTGCTTTCACTAACAGTGCAACATCAGAGTTAATAGTCCTGAAGTATTATTTCATAAAACGTTGAATATAGTTTCCAGCGCAAGGTGTCACTAAATTTGCCCAATTCTATAATTAGGGGATTCCAAACGCTGGGTAATTAAATCGCTTTTTTTGCACGCGGTTATCACGTGGTTATTGTAAATAACAACTTTTCTCAATTGTCGCTCATTACAGATACATTTTCGGAAGATTTTAGTCGGATTATTAGTTGAATAGAATCGTTGCAAACAATTATTAATATCGGTAATTTTAACAATTTATTTTTTCCTAATGAAATTTCTTAATAAGACACCTCAATAACATTACGATCTAGCCTAATAAAACTAATAAGTAATTTGAGCTAAGTAGAGTAAAACTAAGAATGTATCTATTAACACTTTTCTTACTGTTGTAATATACATATTTTAACGTAATGAATTATAATTATTTAATTTTCGTTTGAGTTTCTGTTGTCTGGAAACCGTAATTATACAGTCCTTTGCGTTATATGAATGGATTTATTAGGATCGGGGGCAATAAGTCCGCAAAAATGACCGGGGACATAGTCCACGGACCCGATATAATGACATCAAAATATCCAAAAGTGAACTACCGTCGCCGTCAGCACTTTTTACATGAGAAGCCAAACAGTTTATAAAGTTAGGATTTATTTATTCACAAGCATTTGTGTGGATGTAATGGACATCACGTCCGGGACGACTGGTAGAAAATGCTATCTAGCAATGTACAAACTGTTTTGTGCTAAAGTATAAATAAATTACGTTATGTTAAAAGTAACAAAACGTAATTTATTTTTTCATACTTTTATTTAGTCACCGTGCTTAGCAAACCGCCGAGTACACTGAACATATATTAGAACGCTACACGTTTTCATGAGGAAGTTGTAAGGGCTGCTGAGAAGTTGGAAGTAGCAGCAAAGAAAGTAGGTCTTAGGATTAATTACGCCAAGACAGAATACGTCCACGTGAGACGTTATAAAAACGTAAGAATGGCCAGGGAGAACCTGAATGTTGGAAGTGCCACGTTTATGGGCGTAGATAGGTTTAAGTATCTAGGTTGCACTATAACGGATAGAAACACCAGGGAAGAAGAAATAGAGATCCGTGTCCAAAATACCCTTCGTTGTAGTGCAGCCTTACAAAAGGTTTTGCGGTCCAAGTTTCTCAGCAAACGCACGAAGATCCGCATTTATAAAACAGTCATAAGACCAATTCTAATGTATGGCTGTGAAGCTTGGACGCTAACCCTGAAAGAAGAAAAGAAACTGCAAGTGACTGAAAGGAAGGTTTTAAGAAGAATCCTAGGGCCTGTGAAGAGAGAGGATGGAACGTGGAGTCTAAGGAAAAACAAAGAAATTGAAGATCTAGTGGCCGAGCCAAATATCATCGGCGAAATAAAAGCACACAGACTTCGCTGGCTTGGCCACCTCGAAAGAATGGGTGAGGATCGGGCTGTGAAGCGAGCGTATTTGGGACGGCCGGTTGGCCGACGACCGGTTGGCCGTCCCAAGTACCGCTGGAAAGACGAAGTGGAGAAGGACGCAAGCGTGAGCTCCAGGTCGAAGAATGGCAGGAGTTGGCGCAAGACAGACTAAAGTGGCGTCTTCTATTGTCGTAGGCCAAGACTCACGTAAGTACACGTTTTCATGAACATTGCAAACATCTTTTCTTTTCACTGAATTCATTCGACGTAAAGGAAAACATTTGATGTTAATGAACAAAGGCCTAAATAATCTAATTCACAAGTCATCTAATTAGCCTCTAAGAACTTACAAAATCCCTGCAAGTTATTTTAAGGGTGCTTTATCTCTAAATACTTCGGCCTTTGGGATACTTCGTCCTAATTCTGCTCGTTGAATGGCCGCTGTACGTACAGTCCACAACAATAATACGATTACACTAAAAAAAAAACATTATAATACCATGTCGGAGTAATGATTGGAAAGTAACTCATTTGTGATAAGCTATGTAAAGACGAAACGTATAGTTATTATTGCTGCCGAGTGTACACCGGAGCGTGGGCTCGCCTCAAGAGGGACGTTGAGGATCTAATTAATATAATTCACTTCCTTTGATCCGAAGATCTTGTAGAGGTATCCTTTAAGAACGTTTATAGGGACGAGCTCGTTGGACGTCTCAGCTCAATAACAATAGGATATGCTTTATTTTAATATTGCTTCAGGCGTCTTACTTATTCAAATAAGTATGGATCCAGCTGGTACTGCTACCTCTTGATTTCCTTTTTGAAATAATCCACGCTGTCGTGTAATTATGTAATTGTTGAACAGTAAGCTTACTTTCGTAACATCTGCCCACATCCTAGCAGCTCGCTAGCACCCATTGCTTAGCATGGGGCCTTCTTTTGTGCTGTTATTCTCTCCAACCTTTCAATTTCCTCATCTAAACACATAAGCTATACACATTAAATATTTTTTAAATATTATATTTCTAAATACAATAAACTAAAAAAAGTTAATAGAAGCGCATTAAAAGAATTACTAAATATTACATGTCACATTTTTTTTGCAACGTGGTTTAATCATATCACGTAAGCACTTATCGATAAAGTAATAAAGAGTCCCATCCCTAGAGGAATTTAACATAAAGAGCGCGGTAGTTCCCTTCCCCCAGCGTGTCGTTTATCAGTGATTTGTGCGGACATCATTACTGCCGCCTTTGATAAGAAAACTCGGAACAAGTACTTGGAAAGGTCTTTACTAGTGCAGGCTACGACCAAAGGCAGGAATTCAGAGACGAAAAATTATAGGAATGAAACACATAATCACACACAGGTTTTTATTAAATAATTTGTGAACCCTATTACCCTAGTTAATAATATGTATATAAGCGATTGATTATAAAATGAAAATCTCCTTTGACCTCTCAAGAGACACATAAAACCTGAATTATGTACCTATTAGTACAATTACCATTTTCAACTTTTACTAAAACATAAAAATTTTATAAATAGAAAACTGAGCTCATGTAATTGACTGCGTAAGGTACCCAAATGGCGGCATTACCTCTTTGAATAGCATTGATGATTCTTTGGTCAAGGTATGCACCAGCCCTCTGGTCGTTTGCTCTGTCTGTCAGTCGCTTTGATTATTCTTTGTAAAGAATTTTTTTTCTTTGTGTTTTCATTTTCATGGTCCCTCAATTATTTTATGACAAAAAGATGTAAGCTAGAAGCTTTTTTCTAAATGATGTCTTAAAAAATACCCTCCAGTAGGATAACGATCTAACCCATCAAGACTAACAAATAATTAGAATTTGGCTTAAACTGCTACTGCACAGTAAAGCTAAGAAGTCTAAAACACTTATCTTATTATCTATCTTCAGGCGAAGACACTAATGTTCTTGTGTTCCTTACGAGTAGCACTGACTGTCACGCTACGGTTGACTGACACTTCAGTAACTAACACAAAAGGTTTCATTGTTTAAATTTTCAACTATTTTATGAGCGCAAGCTTGGAACGGGTAAATAATTATGAAGCCAGCAAACAGCATTCAGACCACGTGATGTGGTGCGTTGTGGCGCAGCATGGCGCGCCGTGGTGCAGCGTGGTGCGTCGTGGTGCAGCGTGGTGGGCAGTCGGCCGTCCCTTGCGACGTGCACATTATGATAGTTGAACGCATTTGGCACCAGATACAATTTAACATTCGGCAGTGAGGCCGCGCGGCGGGCGGTGGCTAACGACTTCCGCTTCCGGCAGCGGCGGACACGGGCTACGCCGTAGCTCGCAGCCCGTAGCGCGTAGCTCTCTACGAGCGCGGCTGAATGGCCGTGTCGGATGAAAAGTCGGAATTATGACTTTATTCCGTAAAATACGAGTATTTTTATTACGTTTCCAATTTTATTTCGTACAATAACTCGATCGGAGCGAAGCCGCGCCGGCCGGCGACGTGCGCTTCAATGCAAGCCAGTCTCTGCACTCGCGGGGACTCCATATCCAAAAATGCATTTCGCAATATTTAATGACCGTGATTATATCTTGAAATACGACCGCGACGGATCGTGGCCAATAATACGAATTCATTGCAGGCTACGTTTATTTTACAAAGCGGATTAAGAGACGCAATATTTATTTTGTGCATTAGTCATATCCTGCACTTCACTTTATTTTTATTTCTTTAAAAGATACCCCTATACAACCCGAGCTCAAGTTAAAAAATTTGTCCATAGCCGGTCTACCCACTGGCAAAGAAAACTAAATATAACCCTATATATATATATATATATATATATATATATATAGGGTACACCGGCTGATCTCAAAATCTCAGTCCCCCTAAACTTTTCTCTCCATGGAAGATGCCCTCTGGTGTCCACACCCACGCATCGCTTTAATTTTGAGCTTTATTTCTATAGCTGTAAGGCAGACTCATTTTTTTGTGGTTGGATATTTATGGTGACGTCAGTAGCTTCAGATATGAATACGACAATTGAAATGACGCAGCTTGGTTGCTCGTAGCGCAGCGGTAGTGGTGAGGACGCGGCTAGGGCGCGGGCGCGGGCGCGGGCGCGGACGCGGGCGCGGGCGCGGTTGGCGATGGCAAACCGCGCGGATAAGAGTGATCCAATCATAACATTGCGAGATTGAATGCAAACATTGTTCCCAAAAAGTGCTCATCAATAACGCACACGGAAAATAAGATTTCGGAAATTTCCATACGTGATGTGTACTGTAACGAGAAGAGAGAATACGCAATTGCGTCACGGAAATATGTTTATGTTAACATTTTTGTTCCTGAGCTGCGGCGGCGGCGGCGGCGGGCGGTAACAGCAAGTCAGAGCATTAAATTTTGCCAACTGTGGCAACTACAACTGGTTTGAATGAAGTTAGTTTAATTTATTTTTCATGTCCCGAGAGACATCACTAATTTTTGTTATTTTAAAATAGAATAATTGGTTTTAAGAAGCATCCAACCAATTCGCAATTTTATTCTCCAATAGATTTATGATGAACTGCAAGTCACCGACGTAAAATAAAAACGTAAAAACAAGTCACTCTGAACAATAAAATCAATTGTCTACTCAAGAGAGACAGCGAAAGAACTCATAGAAAGAAAGTGTGACGTTCCATAAAAGCCTCAATGACAGTTCTCGTTCAGTGAAAACACATAAAAGAAACATAACAATTTGTGTAATCTCGCCGTGTCGGGGGATAAACGTCTTTCGGAATGTCACGATCATCGACTACATCATAAACTGTGGAAAATAAATAATTCTATATCTATGTAATTTATGAAAGACAATTTTATTGTTGTCTGTCTGTAACATTTTATATGAGAGTTTTTACCTACTGAGATTCTAAGATTCGTTGTTATACGAATTATGATAATCAATTAACATACTAAAAACGTAGTAGTGTAGTGTTTTTTTACTGTTATATATTTTAATAATTTATGCTTTTGTTTTACGATAATATGTATTATGATATTTATTTTGTTTTACTGTTAGTTTTTTGTTGTTATTTTAGATTTTTGATGCACGCTTTGTAGGGTTCTTTTACCATCACTGGATAACTGGTAGCAAATGCTTTAGCATTAAGTTCTCCTTTTGTACATTACTTGTAATAGTGCAATAAAGAATTAAATAAATAAATAAATAAAAACAACATGAAAGCCTAGTCTCAGTTAAGGGTAGTAAGATAAAAAAAACAGAACCATTAAACGATTTGACTTCAAAATTTTCGGAATCTATGCTCGCAATCACAAAACTTGCTCAAGTTTGTAAGACATAAGCCTGAGCTCAGAATAACTGTTCTTTGATTGGTTTCAAACGCTCAAAATAATTAGAGCCTAATTTAATGAGGCGGAGTCAGCGACGGCGGAGTCGAGTTAAAAGTTATTATAAATTCGCTAAACACGAGTGAGATCCGCGGGTAGTCGGACATTTTGCGAGAACTAGGTGTAGGTAGTAGGCGAGTTCTCGACAAATCGAAAAGTTTGAGACCTGTATGAGAGCGCGGTGAGCGCGTGCCTCGACCCGAGGGCAAGGTCGATATTTTGTAGAGCCGAGTGCGAATGGCAAGTTAATTAGGTCGTAAAATATAGGTATTTGAAGGTAAAAATACAAAATGACTATCATGTAAGCAGAAATTGAAGTTACAGCGTCTCAATTTTCACGAGAAAAAGAATTACAGTCGATTGGAAGACCTTCCTCAACAAATGATTTATTCCCAACACCTGTAGCTGCCGCCGCAATCAGACTGAACCTCCTTCGACGGCGAAACGGCTGACGGCGACGGTGACGAGGTGTGCGGCGGAGCGCGTCTCAGCGCCTCTAACGCAATTACGGGAACTGGAGCACTCGCGCCGCGGCACCGTTTACATCCCTCCGGTGTTCAGATCTCGGTTCAAAAACATTTCCAGCAAATCGAATTATCATAGCTGATGCTCTGTTATTTATACCTCGATTTGCAAGAAATGTTAAAATGTAAGCACACAAACAAGGTGCGTCGACTTCGTTATCGAAACAGCAAAGCCGAACGCAATACACATTTCGATAAGGGTGGCAGTATCAAAATCTAATTCTGTACCATCAGTGAGGCGCTGTAAAAACACTTCGATTCGTCGCTATCTGCGTCTCCGAGGCGTTCTTACCTCAATTCGGTGCAATCCCTTTCTTGAAGGATATCCCTATCGACTGCGATCATGCCTCTCCCCGCCCCCGCACCGCGCACCGCACCCCCCGCCCGCGTCTGCCCCTCGGCTTATCGCGGCACAAAGGAAAGGGCCGGCCCTCGCGCTTCGGGATAACAATCGAGTTCAAATAAAGTGTAAGCTTTTGTTTTTAAGCTCGGAAGGGCTCAATAGGCCCTCACAAACCGAATAAAACAATAGTTTCTGTACGCGAGACGTTCTCGAGCGAACTTCAAAGGGAATCGTAATATGTATGAAGAAATAAGAGATTTCATGTTAAATAGAGCGGCGGAGGCGGAGGCGGAGGCGAAATATTAACAGAGATACATAAAACGTAATACAACAATGTAACAAAGAGCGCCTTTTTATGTCGTTGTTACTCTTGTTATCTTCTTCGACAAACTGTAATAAAGAAAAATTACGACGCATAACTACACAATAAACAGGACAATGTTATGTGTAAAAAATCCATAACGGAACTGATGAAAACGGTGGACAAAAATGTCGCCACGTTTATATTCCTCTTCTGAAACTCAAAATGCCCAGTTCCTTTAGAATCGAAACAATGCTACAGCTAGGCACAGATCAAAGCCGCTACCGCTGCCGCTGCCGCTGCCGCTGCCGCTGCGGGCGCGGCCTAGCTGCGGTCAGACGCCAGTCTTCGGCGTAATTGCGGCAATTACCCGCGTCTGCCCACAACCCACCCCGCCGCTGCCCCACGCCCGCCCCAGCCGCGTCGTACGATAAGCTATCAGACTTAAACTAAAACACATTCAGCAATCGAAATAAAACTATGCTAATTGTCAAAGTCAAAGTCATAAAACCACAAAACCACAAAACCACAAAAATGCATTTAAACGTCATAAGCACATAATACAAATCAATATAGATTAATTAAAAAATAATAATTAAACCGACTTCGAAACCACAAATAGACACTCAAAAGTGAAAAATAAATTAATATAATTATTATAAGCGCTACCCACTCATATATTTGAAGTCGGTGCCAGCCAAGTCTAAAAGGTAGTAGATAGATACTACCTTCAAGTATCTACTTACTTACTAAATACATAGTATTTATCTACTACCTTTTAGCGGCGAGGGATCGCCGGAAGTCAACCCTGGGTGAAGCAGGTGAAGCAGTCGAATACAAATCTCTTTCTTTAGAAAGTCAGTTACAAAAAAAACAAGAACCGACTTGAAAATTAAACTTATATTTTTTCATTTGCTATTTTTTTCAAAAAGCGCTGTATGAATATCGATAAAATTATATGAGACCACCTCTGAAGTATGATCTACCAAACAAAAAAAGAATCATAGAAATCAATTCATAATACTAGATACAACGTATTCTGCAGAAAACTTAAATCAAATCAAATCAAATCAAAAGTTCTTTATTCAATTTTGTCGTCACAGACGCACTTATGAACGTTAATTATTACAATGACTCTACCACCGTATCGGAAAAAGAACCACTACTCAGAAGATACGGCAAGAAACTGAGGGGCATATTTTTTTGGAACTTTTGTTACAATATTTTATGTTTGTTTTTGACAACATTATTTTTCTTATGTGCCAGTTGGCTACTTGGCAGAAGCGGAATGTTCCATGCATCTTTGTCTTCTATGTAATTACTAACTTTATAGTATGCTTTTTTATTAGAATATTTTTCACCCTAAATTTGAATCTACTTTATGTGAGCTCCGTTATACATTTTAGAATTTTATTGTAAAAACGTACACAATTGCCCATGAAGGACTTATTCGTTTTACTCAGTCTAAACCTAGGTACTGCACTAATCTTATCTAATTAAATAATGTTATTATTCCGTAGATGAATTCAAAACTGACAAGCATGTGGAACAAAATGACTCAATTCCGTGACACTATACTGACATATAAAATATACTGACTTTAATAAAACATAAATCAATATAAATTAAAATGACTAAATGTACTCTCGCACTGACTTGCAAACGCCCTTACAGGGCTCATGTACCAACCTAAGATATAATTTAAGACTTACATGATAAATAAATGTACATGAATGCAATTAATAAATTAATAAATGAATAATTCTGGCCATTCAACGAGGTAACGTTGCCAGCTTTTTGGGCACCTTGCCCGTGGACAGTGACCTAAATTCTGTGTTTTATATTTAATTTCATTTTTTAATTTTGTTGTAGGTTAGTTTAGTTTTTATCATTCTATATATTTGTACATAATTCTTAATTGGTTTTGCTAATAAAACTCGATTAACTATTACAAAAAAAAACATAATTGGCGGAGTAATCGCGTAACAAACACAAAAAAAACACCGTCGTATTGTAAACCTCGTCTTTTTTCAATTCGGTTAAAAATATACCAAAATTTCAAATTATAAATATGTTAAATTGAAGGAGCTAATTGTTTCATGGTGACGAGCTTATCGCAGCGCCGCGCAGGATTTGGCAAAACTAGATTCTGGGTGGAGCTGCAACTGTTATGGGCAGGTGTGGCGCTTACCATCAAGCAAACGACTAGCTCGTCTCGTCACTCAATAATATAAAAATATGCATTAAAATATTTGTATTTCTTATATTAATACATGAGTACGAGTATATGCCAAAAAAATAACTTTTTACAGTATTAATTATGTTTTCTTGAACCGTGCACAATATGGCGGTTAAAGTGTTTCGATTGTAAATTTAAATACATTCTTAAACCTTTACAATTTCAAAGTACTAAAGTTTGAAAATAGCTGACGGTTCTCTATATTCTCACTTCACCTATAAATCGTCATTTGCATGCAAAGATATGAAACCATTCGCCGCAGGATGGCGGAATGGACCCAGATGCTTCGTAAATTATTCACACGTAAGTGGTACCCTCCGCGCCGTAATGCCGTGTCATCAGATAAATAGCCCCTGTCCATAGATCGGCCTCTGAACTACGCAGGCCACGGCAGCTGCGATGCGGCTGCGGTGCGGCTGCGGCCCGGATGCGGCGCGTCACGGTGATCGCGCCGCGCGCCGCTTGTTTAAACTGCCGACAAATCGCCCCTAGTTTCCAGTTAGTACGATAAACCTCCGTTACCGAACTTGGCTCGAGACTCACATTATTATACGAGTAGGCTTGTGCTAAGTGTAGCTCATTTACTGTACAAACTTTGCATAGACAATTATTTCGAGAGCCTTTCTCACGCCCCAATAATAAAATTACTGCTTTCAATATTTTAGAGTGAATGTTTTGCCAGAAGTTCGCGAGTTTTATAACAGACATTGCTAATTAGATCATGTTGGTATGCAATCACGAAAAATGTGTAGTTTTCACAATTCTTACCGACGAACCCTTCCACTGAAATGGTTTGTCGTACATACGAACCACATTTGTAATACTTTAGAATAATTTTACAAAACCCACCGACACGTAGGCACTGACATGGTGTCCAACGCACACTGAGCTGCTTGTTCAAACTATCTATAGTTTCGTAATGTACGGTTTAAGATTGACAATAACCAATTGGATTAAATCAATTAGGATTTATGCTCACATAATATGTATGTAGATTATTAAGAAAATTAGTAATTCATACCTCATGTTTTTGTTTGGGTTATTTTGAGAGAACTTCCACTATAAATGAAAACCTTTTGCCAGTTTATCAGTCGCACACATCGTGAGAAAATCTCAAAGGATCCGAACTAAATTCGGAGCACTTAAGCCTTAATTATGGAGCCAGATGTATTGGGACTTAGTTTGCTAATTATGCTTTAATTAGTTGAGAGTGGACTAGTCGCTACCAGCAGGCTGGGACCAACTTCAAGTCAACTATAAAGAGAGCTAAATGTCGGCTGTTTTGGAACTCACTTTAAAGCTTGTTTGATTTTCAACTTTTAAAGTCAGTTTTCGGATTTAAATTCTGAGACGTTCTGAGACGTTCGTAATTAAATGTTCGTAGTGAGCTCATTCAAACGTTACTGAACCGAACTTATTATGTAAGTAAAAAATATAAAGTGGAATGTTGCAATTTTAGATTTACGTCTGTGATTCAATTTGCAGACTTTATTTCAATGTTGTACAAAGAATTTTCGATTTTGAGGGACGCTTTAAGTAGAAATCATTTCAGATGGTAGCACAATTTGTATTCAGCTCATTCGACGAAAATCATGCTATTCCTATAACCGTTATCGGTGCTCCACGCGACACCACTGTGGTAATGCCGGTCACATTACCATTTTCACATGAAATACGTCCACTCCACGATAATTACACAGATACCCCTAATTATACATTCGGGATATCCCCCTCTATTTTACCCCGTTCACTTTGCCCTATATGCCCTTAAAGCACAGGAGCTATCCATGATAGCTGAACCATGGGACCGTCTGTCTGTCCGCACGTGTTTACATGTCACAGGCTAGCGAAGCAAATGGTTGACACTTTGATGCTACTTGTATATTTCTGCATCTGCCGCCGCAAGATGTAAGTGCTGCAATTATGCGTAAAGGCCAGTAAATTTTGTTTTTATCCAAGCAGTAGAATACCCAATCAGAATGCAAAACATTTCAAACTTTATTAATATTTTCTCAACTAAATTTTAAATATATTTATTCCATTCGATTCCAAAAGTACGGCGGTTGATTCACTTTATCGGGGCACTCCTCTAAACAATTCCAAGTTGCGAAGTTGGCGGCGAGTTGTACAAAAAGGCTAATCTACAGGGCTCCATCAAATGTAAATCGACAAAAACCCGAGGTCGGGCTGAGACGAGACGCGAAAGAGCAATGAATAGATTAGGTCCGGGTCAATATTTAAGGGGATAATTGACAAAGTTGTATGATTGTTCGCGGTCTCGCCGCCCCCCGCCCCGCGCCGCCCCGCGCCGCCGCCCGCCTCGCTCGCATACTACAGCCCACTACATAAGATTGTGTGTTTGGTTTGTTGCAATGAATCAAATCATGTTAGTGCTACTAAAACCAATGTCTAGTGATATGTAGAGCACTTGCGGTAGTATCTACTAGGTACGAGTACTTACATTCGCTGTACTATATGAATTTTCTAGTTCATATAAATGGCGCGCAATTTTGCATAGTTTTGTAAGTGATTTTATGTTCAACGATTTAGAAAGAAAAGTATAGGCAGACTAGGGAGAATATGAAAAGATAAGCTTACGACAGCTAATTTTTCAATGCAGCTAAAACCATCCTTGGCTCGTATCTCCGCCACTTAAACCCGACCACCGCGCCGTCAGATAAGCGGCGCCTGAACGTCTCCGTCTGAAGAGCTCCTTAACTGAAGCCGCATGGAGCCAGGAGCCAGGAGCACCGAGCCGCGGACGCACGGTAATTAATTGTTTTATAATTTATAAATGTTTAACAGTAAAGGTAACCTATTTTAGGCAGTTACAGCTAACTCTCAAAACAAGTTAGTAAACGTGTTTACTTCCAAAATCAAATCATATAACCTTTGACATCACGCATTATGCGAAAACAAAAACGCGGTGTACTCGTAGGTATAAGTATTGCATCCACACTAAATCTAGCTTCTACTTATCCCACAAAACTGGCGCAGTCACAATTACTCAGAGTATTCAACTCGAGATCCGTACCTCAGGAGTCGAGATTCCTAATCGAGACACCCGGAGTGTCACTTTGTAACTAAAAACAGTAAACAAATCCCCCGTCATCGCACAAATTGTGATAAACGAGCTGGCATCAAATGAATTAGCCGCCGCGAGACGAGGCGATGAACTCCGCGGCGACATCATTGAAGATGTCGATTCTACTCACTGAGTAATTAGATTATTATATTCCGTTTATTAATTTTGTGTCACATTCACTCGGTAGAGAACTGAAGCAAGAGTCGAAAAGAAACTTCTTTTTTCTGTGTATAAGGGGAAAGGTGGTCCAAATCAAATTATGTCCGCGGGCCAGTATTGCCTGATTTCAAATCGTGTTTCGATATTTAAGTAACTCGTAGTGTTAAGAACAAACGGCGTAAAATCTTAACTTTGCTATTTCCTCAAAAAGTACTATAACTTCAAAAGGTTCACTTTATGTCCATAAAATATAACCTCACAACGTCACCCATCAAATATGGCCGACTCGGCGACGCGTCCGTCCGCCGAAATAATTTGTACAAGGACTTCTTAATCCACAGACAAAAGCCTTTGATCTGAAGCACAAACTTCTTGTACCCTCCCCTCTCCCCTCTTCACACACCCCCTCTCGCTCCCACGATTAACGTGAGAGGAATTCAGCTTTTATCTTCAAAAAGCGGGCACTTTGGCGAGTTTATAATTGTTTACCCGTGTTGTTCCCACACCCTGTTGTGTTGATTGATTTTTTCGTTCCCTCTGATGTGCGCGTTTGCTTTTCACAATTAAATCAAAGCGTCTCCCGGCTACTACAGACATACCGACTCGAAAGTTTGAGGATGTTTAAAAATAATGAGGCGTCGTTTCATATCTTCTCTTATTATAATAGTATAAAACAAAGTCGCTATACGCGTCCTCTTTTCTGTTTCGGCACGCAACAGGTTTAGTGTCATTTAGATATTTTTACGGAAGGTTATAAAATATGTACAATACATTCTAATTAAGTTTTTGTATAGTAGAGAAAATTCAATGTTTTCAATCAAGTCGTCAAAATATGACACTACATTACAATAAATTTAATTCGGGCGAAGCCGGGGCGGGTCGCTAGTGTTCT
This sequence comes from Petrophora chlorosata, assembly GCA_951640565.1. Taxonomy (NCBI): domain Eukaryota; kingdom Metazoa; phylum Arthropoda; class Insecta; order Lepidoptera; family Geometridae; genus Petrophora; species Petrophora chlorosata. Next base: position 181,769 of record OX621206.1, read on the forward strand.
ATATTTCAACAATTTTCTATTTTTGTAAAGTCCAGCAACCACCTTTATTGATCCAACCCCCAAAATCAACATTACTTGTATCTGTATCTACTGACTTCAAATAAATTATTTTTCAAAAAAAACTAAACCGACTTCAAAACCACAAATGGCACTCAAAAGTAAAAATAAATTAATATAATTATCATAAGCGCTACCCACTCATATATTTGAAGTCGGTGCCAGCCAAGTCTAATAGGTAGCATATAAATATGTATATAGTAAGTACTACTTGTAGGTAGTATCTATCTACTACCTTTTAGACTTGGCTGGCACCGACTTCAAATATATGAGTGGGTAGCGCTTATGATAATTATATTAATTTATTTTTTACTTTTGAGTGCCATTTGTGGTTTTGAAGTCGGTTTAGTTTTTTTTGAAAAATAATTTATTTTACCCTTTTTAGTGAAAAACAAGTTTTAATTAAATTAATTCAAAAAGTTTTTAAAGACAAGCTTTTATGATCTAGAAGCCACACCATGACGAAGTTTAAAACGGGCTATCACAATTAAATGCATGTACAAAAAAATTTCATGTCTGTCCTATATCTCTGTTGAAGAGTTCCCTCGCCGGAAGTCAATCCTGGGTGTATCTGCCATGTCATGATGGAATTTAGAACAGGCTATTATGGTTAAATCCATTTACGAAATGTTGTGTCTGTACTATTCACCGTTGAGGAGTTCCCTCACTGGAAGTCAACCCTGGGTGAAGCAGGTGAAGCAGTCGAATACAAACCTCCACCTTTATAAAGTTGGTTACGAAAAAAACAAGAACCGACTTGAAGATTAAACTTATATTTATTGTTTTTGCTATTTTTTTCAAAAACTACTGAATGAATTTCGATAAAATTTATATGGGACCACCTTTAAAGTATTACCTACCAATCAAAAAAAGAATCATCGAAATCAATGCATAATTGGCGGAGAAATCGCGTAACAAACACACAAAAAAAAATAAAAAAAAAAAAATAAAAAAAAAAAACATACCGTCGAATTGTAAACCTCCTCCTTTTTGAAGTCGGTTAAAAAGGAGCACTTTACTTCGACGTAGGTACCTATATAACTTGAAATCGTGACCATTAAATATATAATTATTTTTTTTCTTATTAGGAAATGGAACCCGCGACCTCCATGATACGAGTTGATCCGCACCACTACGAACACTAGCATAATATTATTAAGTTCCCCCTCCGACTTCCCAAGCTTCTAACAAAAATCTATTTAATAACATTGTAAGTAAACTAACAAACAAGCAGTAAATTCTAGTTGTCACCGGACTCGTAGTGAATTCAATACGCTATGTGGGTCGTGAAACGTTTCAGTGGCGCGACTCCGTCTTATAGTACATGTCTGTTTACCTCGAGCTGATTGTTTAGTGCTGAGGCCGAGGGCGCGGGCGCGGGCGCGGGCGCGGGCGCGGGCGCGAGCTGCAGCCGGGATCAAATGTAGCTGTTGTCGACTTTACGGGAATAAAGGAGCTCCAATCCTTATAGCTTGACGACATAAATGGATTTGTTTGAGCTGATTGCTTCAGATAGATTAATGTTAGGTTTTTTATTGTGTAGCAAGTTTAGGAAGTGCTATATACTGAATAAAGTGTTTGATAAATATTAACTACATGATACACTGAACATAAGCCGTGTTTAGTTCGACTACCATCTTGGCTCTTTATGAGCTCTCCATCGTAGTGCTTTAATTTAAACAAACTGAGTATTTGTTGCACTAGCCAAGTATATTGTATATATCAAAGAAGTTATCTATAATTTTTTTTCGGTCAATTTTCACCAATGATGTACCACCAACGAAACAACGGAACTACATATTAATTCAATTTGAAACCGACCTGTAAACTGTCAAATCGTAAAGGTCCTTTTTCTATATCGTTAATGGTCCTCGGAGGCGAGATTTTAAGACCATTAAAATGAGCAAGATCACAAAAAGCGAAGCAGCTTCATTAACTAAATCTCGTCAGTTCAGTCGAAGGAATCCTCTCAGCGTTATTGTGGAGTCCACAGCATCTCATAATTGGCGCGACGCTTGCGGTAAAAACGCGCACTTAAGGCGCGGACACCCCCAAGGTAGGCAGCCCGACTACTTAATGCCTTTTAGAATTAACCAAAGGAAAAGCAACGCCTTAATGCCACACTCATTAATTAAGCATAAATCATGAGTGTAGGATAGATTGATATTACAATATGAAACCCAAATTTTAGATACATGACAACCTCTGCGGTGTAGTGGTTGAGTAGGTCAGCTTAAATCTCAACCACCGCGAAGGTTGGGGGTTCGATTCTTGCTACAGGATAAATGTTTGTTTACCGAAATATTGTCTTCGTAGTTCCTGGTACCCTAGATACAGCGAATCCTAGTTATAAATATGATATGTGATCGTCGGGCGTTATTATTATTGAGCATTAGTTTATAGAAATAATTGTGATTCAATTATAGAATATTATGAAATCTACGTTTGATGCGTATTTAGTGCTTATTGACAACATTAATAATTTTTTGGCACCTTAAAAGGAGTAAAGGTAATGTATTTTTGTGTATGTTTTATAAACAAACAAAACGCGCATGTGGCCATCAAGTTTTAAACAACACTTATGGTCAAAGTGGTCATATAATAATACATTGGGATTAGGCCTCAGTTTGCCATCTCCTCTAGTGAATATTCAAAGCTCCAGGCTGACGTCTCCCCCGGGACAGGTAGGGAGGTAGTTACACCCTTAATTACGAGTCGCGACCTCTTTGATCGCCTTCGATTCACTTTCGAACAACAACATTCTTTGTCCCGCGCCAATTATAATAACTCGGTTCATTTGTCAAACTGTAGATAAAGATGAAAGTGAGGACAATTAAAATTATGTAATATGGATCAGTCAACTAATAGGAAAGTGGAGTTGAATCTTCATCTCGCATATTTTACCTTATTTATCTTTCTCCTAAAGGTAGAGACTGACCTGTCCATTCATGTGTAGTATTGTAATGTAACGAAATTAAAAAGCATTGCAGCCAGGGAAATGACTGACATATGAGACTTTAATCTCAAAATCTCGGGGCGATGAGCGTAATGCAGGGCTACGGAGTACTTTGCATGCTAAAAGTTCTAGGTGGCACTGCAATTGTTATCGGCAAGCGTGGCGCTTACCGTCAGGCAAACGACTAGCTCGTTTCATAGGTCAGTTGCATTAAAAAGTATTGCAAAGCGAGCATTCCAGAAGGTCAGTACAGTTGAGCTGAGCGGTTCGCCTAGTGCTTTATATCGTGTGTAGAAGGTGCTGTAACATAATTATAACGTTCATTCTGAATGTTACATTAAACTTGAACAGTTGGTCAAGTACAACCTTTTTCAAATCTTCAGTTATATATTAATGTACAAATCATGACAAGAAATGGATTTATATTCTCAGAAGGAGTACAATTTCGTACTAAATTAATGAAAAATAAATATACCAATTGTAAGTAAACTATACAGAAATTGTTTAATCGAAATCGAAACTATTATTCCGTCAAAGGCCTAACTATTTCGAGACCTAAATGGGCCGTTCAAACTACATATTGGAGCAGACAATGTAATAGTTACCTATTCATGTTCACCCTTGAGCTTTGTCTATTCTAATTTGGGTTCATACAGCGGTGCGGAGACCGGGCGGGATGCTGGGGCTCGTAGCTTTATATTTATACACAATATAATAATTATATACCTGTTATTCATGCCAATTATGGCTGATCTTTGGTTATTAGGCAGCATGTATGAATATATATTTTATATTTTTTAGCAACGGAGAGACGCCTGTCAGAACTTTAAGTTGCGAACTTCTATGCATACATGGGACCACATGGTGGGCTTACTCCTTCAGCCGATAGCAGAACAACACAAATCGATTCCATAATTTTAGAGTAATCAGTACAAATACACAAAAAAGTAAAAAAAAACTTTTCGTTTTTAATTTCGCTTAAAAAGGCAATTACCGGCTATTGCTCGAAATGATCATTTTACGTGTAATGGAAATATATTAGTTTGTCTAATTTAGGCGCAGAATATTGATGGGCAGTTATTAATTAGTGAGCCAAAGGACGATAAAGTTTATAGAGCGACTATTATGGAAATTAAATGGAAATAGGTTTATTGGAGGAATTACACTTGCACCGATGATAGTAATTAACTTACTCGAAATCATAACTGTTTATTGTTAAAACATTGTATTTAGAGAAATATTCAGTAATTTTTTTTGAACAGCAGTAACAAGTATTTTTTAATAATTACGAATAAAATAAAGGCAATCACTATACAAATGTACATTCATATTTATATAATTATATTTATGTATTACTAGTGTGAAGGCATCCGAATCGACCACCGGAGCAGTCGACGACCATCTGCTGCGGTTCTAGGTGTGTTTTGACGTTTTAATTTATTTGTTTTGCTTAGTCTGTGTACTATTAAAGGTATAAAAATTGATCTTACAAGATAATTTTTCTTTGTATTAAGAAAAAGACCATATGTTTGTAGGTTAGTCGTTAACTTAGGTAGGTACTTATAAAGATTTGCTAACCCGTACCTAACCATAGCATAAACCTATTAACCAACGTGTGTTAAAAACAAGAAGTCTGAATATGTGTATAATGGCTGAGAACTTCTTGGTAGAAGTTTATTAATAGTCTGTGCTCAATATTTGTCAAACAATATAATTTCCGGTGCAACAATGTATGTACCATGGTGACCATGAGATTATGCAACTTTTTTTTACGAAATCGTAAATCATTTGCAGATACTAGATTAAATTTATATGCCAAACAGTTTTATTACATACGAAAAGAATCTATACTCATTTTATTTCAAAGTTTAACTTTTGTTTAACAGAAAAGTCGTAAAAACTTCATAATTGTGATGCAATGAATAATTGCTGACATTACGATGACAACGTCTCAGTCAGCTGATTTACAACTACCATCTTGTTCATTAAAAGTTAATAAAGAGAATATTTCTTCTCCATTTCTCTAGCAGTGTGAGTAAGTACAAATGTAATTATGTTTCAAAGTCAATCCCATTTATTTAGAAGCGCGCAAATTCAGACATGCGAATAATTTTATACGACTGTCTACATCGGTAAATCACTTGTGTTAAAATATGATAAAACTCCATTCGGTAGATTTAGCCCCGCTTCCCGCGACACCGGGCGGCGGACGCGGACACTCAATGCATTTTTCATTTACATTTAAAAGGCAAAAGAGCAACAGCATTGTTGTATCAATTGGAATCAATTGACGCATCTGCATTGCGATGCGATAAATCTGCCGCCGCCCGCGTCCAATCACAGCTCTGACATCGCTACACGGTGCGTTCACCACAGTAGGAATAATGATATTCGATGTTACATTATTGGAGCGTCCAATCACTGCTCTTTAGTATCGCTGCACAATTGACTCAAAGTTCAAAGTTCAAAAGTTTTTAATTCAATTTTGGCATCACAGACGTACGTACGAAAGTTAATTTATTACACTGACTCTACCACCGTATCAGAAAAAGAACCACTACTCAGAAGACACAGCAAGAAACTGAGTTACATATTTTTTTTGACTTAGTACAGCTTAGTGATTCTCAAATCAAAATAAATCAAAGTAATTTGCAGAAGTCTAAGTAGTTCGGAGCAACGGTTCTGCTAAGTAATACAAATCAATTGGTGAATCTTCATTGCAATGCAATAAATCTGCCGCTCGCAGCTCGCGTCGCGTCCCTGACGTCACTACATGGTGAGACGTCACTACAATACAATAATATGATATAATGATGTTAAGTAGTTCGGAGCAACAATTCTGTTGTATCAATTGGAATCCCTTAACCAATTAAAGTTCTAACGTATCACCATATAGTAGACACAGAAGTATGATGGTGTTACATGAAAGTGTTACGTTAGTGAATGAAGAGTTTATGTAAAATTAATAAATGATTTAGAGTTAAGTATGTGATTAAAGTATAAAAAATAACAGCTCTGTTGTTTTATCAATTGGAAATAAATTGGCGCATACGTATAAAGTAAAGCAAAGTTAGTTAATAATATATTTATCGACGCAATTAGCTGAGGTATACCTACATGGACTTCACCCGCGTGAAGTCGGCGGCAGTTCGAGAACTACCGTAATAATGACATATTATTATTGCAGCTCGGCTTCTAGTGCCTTAGTAATAAATTTGTCTAAATTTTGCAGCCGCACGTGCACTAATAAATGGGAGGAATGCATAATGTAATGACTACCTTAGTTACAATTAAAATGTGCTTGCTGGATAAAAAGTCTTAATTAAAATAAAGTTTTAAACTTTTTTACACCTTCTCTCACAATACGAGTATTTAAGTGAGTGTAATCCATCTCAAATGGTGAAGAATGATTGCGGGACGGTTGCGAGATGAGTGCGGGCTGGGGACGGGAAGGATGTGGTGCAACTTTTTGAATACATTCACCGCGCCGCAATTACAGTTTTATGCACTCCAGTAACCCTTTCCTACGAGCCAATAAAGATCAGGGTTTACCGGGAGATTTGTAACTAAAGATGTGCAGTGCAGTAAGGTTCTTTATTTTGTGGAATAAAAAAGGGGGGGGGGGAGCCCACGAACCCAACTCGTTTGCCTGATGGTAAGCGCCACGCGTGCTCATACCAATTGCAGTTTGCAGTGCCACCCAGAACTTTTAATACCATCATACAAAGTACTCCGGAATATTGCGTTGAGCTGTTACGCTTTTTAGTGGCTTCAATTGTTATAAGTTAGTGGTCGAGACTCCTTGCGTGAGATGATGACTCTAGAACTATGATATGATAAGACTCAAAAACAAGACAACTATTTATTACAAAATTGGAAGAAGAATAAAAAAAATAATTACTCCAAAGATCTTCTAGTTACAGAACTCAGTGTAGTTCACGCCTTCACCGTTTTAAAATGAAAGCCTCACAGCGCAGCGGGGCAGCGCTTCCCGCGAGCCGACTACCGCTTCATCAACTCGTCGTACTCGAGCAATATATCCAAAATACGGAGCCTTGTTCCTAGAGAGTAATAACACCGGTTATCGTCTAGAATACTGCATGCCTATTATTTCCTAAACAATAAACTATGTATGTATGTACTTGTAATAAGCTAATAGAATTTGCAAACGGCCTATGTGTAATTGTGTATGTAATAATACCATGGAAGCGTGATAACTTTCTCATATGTTAGATTAAAACATTTGGTTTAAGGAATGTGGAAGGTGGTTTGGGTTTCGATTTAAGAACATGCCTGGCGGTTTGTCAATGAATTCAGTGGGAGAAATTCTTTGAATGATTTCTCTAAGTGTCGAAATATCATTAATTATTCTGCCATCAACCAGTATTGTGTTAATTACTGTCATTGAACTGTCTGGTCATTACAGCTGTTTATAGGGCAGCGCTATGCACAGAATTTTTCAACAACTATTTAGTCTGGATTATATTATATTTTCGCTAATCATGAAGCGCAAGATCAGTCCCTTGCCCTCACGTAAAAGTAACAGACGTAAGAAACACATCAATATTTGATTAAGTTATCTGATTCTAGCAAACACATCGTTGTTCTAACTAACGTCTCGATACACAGGCGATCCTGACCTAGCACACCGACGTGTTATGTTACACACAGTTGATCCGTTCAACAATCTGCACGTCTAGTAGCAAGACGCGCCGTCACCACTCGAGTGAGGTATGTATACATACAGTATACACACGGGTGTGTGCTCAGTACTGGGTCGAATGTGAGACACACGTACGCAGCACCTAACAAGCTTGACTTACTCAATTAAGTGTGGACTGACGATAAACAAGTGACTGACGGACTGTCGCACTCCGTTGTTAGCAATAACGGCGACAAATGTTGTGGTATAAGCCATAGAACAGATATAGATGAAATAAACTGCATATCACTACATAAAACAAAGTCGCTTTCTCTGTCCCTATATCCCTATGTATGCTTAAATCTTTAAAACTACGCAACGGATTTTGATGCTTTTTTTTTAATAGATAGAGTGATTGAAGAGGAAGGTTTATATGTATAATAACCGTGCGAAGCCGGGGCGGGTCGCTAGTATTATTATAAGCCGCAATTATAATTAGCGTTATAAGTGTAGTTGCGGACGGCTCATGGCGTGAAAACTTGTTCAATATCCATTACGGATCAAATGAAAATGAATCTGCGTTGTTATTTAAATTGTATTACTTTATTTTCTTAGCTTATATTATTTTTATTACTGAAAAATCTCTACACTCTACTTACTAAAACTAAACTAAGTATTTACATCTTAGAGTATACATAACTAGGTATTCTATTATTACTAATATTACCTAGTTATATATACTTTAAGATCTACAAGGAAAAGCAATTGAACAATCCACAGACCATTAATTGCATTAATTGTCTCTTTGTGTTGGGTCTTGTAGTTCTTGGATCCCTAGTGAAAAGTTAAGACTATGTGTACCTATATATTGGTGTGATAAAAATATTTTATATGTTCAGTAAAATACAAACACGGCTTATTTAGAAAGTACATGCTCATCATTATGTTAACGTTGTATAATCGTTGATGACTGCAACAGGAAAACATTTTCGAGGGCAAGCTGCACAACGAATATTGATTAGATATAACTGTGTGTCGCGCTCACCTCCGACCTTGTTCCTCCCGCGCCAGAAGCACAAGCTCCAAACATTGGAAGCGATAATGTAGCGCGTTCCGAACCTGCCGTTAATATTTGATACAGCAGGGCCGCACCCGGCGTAATGTAGCAAATTACCGAGCCGTACGTATACACTTATTTATACAGCGTCGGCGGTATATGTGTATATATATACACATGGTGCGGGGTAGAGGTTAACGCTGCTAAGATTTCGCCCAGGGAATACAAAATACACGCCCGAAAATGTAAGCGCCTTAGCTTTTGGAAATATGGGTCTTGAATAAAGATTTCATGAGATGAAAATCTAGGACGCTTCATATTCAACGTCTGTTGTAAATATTTTGTCGTTCAAGTTGAGACTAAATTTAATAAAGCCAAATATTTTTTGCCAAATATCGTTTTAATTGTGATGTTTTATTATGGTGATTATCCTATCTGGTTCAATGATTGCAGTTCAATAAATTATTACTACCAACATCTTAGGTTTACTGCCGACTGGTTGCTGGATGGTGTTTGGGCTATGTAAACACCCGTAATGGCCGGGTAGGTAGTAATTGCTGTAACGTAGAATGTTGGGTTTAGCCAAATAAACCATTATGTTGGCTATTAGTTGGTTAATAAGTTTATTAAGTTAGTCAGAACATCACGCGATAACTGCTTTTATTGATTCTGTCTGATAAGTTCGCAAAGTCAGATTCGCCCCCAAAAATTAACTCTATCTGAATTAATCTTATCCGACTAACATTCTAAATGAGAAATTTTGTGAGGATGGAAGGATGGATGTTTGTTACTCGATGATTTCGTTGAAATTACTTTTAATCCCGAAAAACCACGGATAAAACCGCAGAGCGCAGCTTGTAAACACATTATTTTGATAAATATTGGGACGATATTTTATTTTGCTCAATATACAATATAGACAGGCACATGCGATCTAATAACTTCGTATCGCTTACCTAATACCAGCTGGAGGCACTCGCATGTAGTGTGAGAATGAGTCAGTATCATGAACTGAACATAATCCCAATAGATTAATCAAACATGGTATGGATGCAGAGACTTCGAAAGTGAAAAGCTCTTTATTCAGCGTTTATAGTAGTCTTCAAAGAGAGAAAGAGACAGAGAGAGTTTGTAGAGCTCTACCATTTTATAAATGTTTTTTTTTTACTCTACCACTTTATATACATATATAAAAACATATAAAAAATGGAAATAGAAAACATGTATATTATATGTGTTTTTTTTCAAAGGGCCGTCCCGAACGACTGCGGTCATGTTTGTCTATATAGGTTCAGGTTAAGACACTAGTGCTTGGAAGGAATATGGTTCAAGTTAAATTTACAGTAATTCAATTGCGTTACACACGTTAGTCTAGTATTACATGAAGTTTCCACTAGGAGCATCCACGTGAACCTACGTCTACGAGCGGCTGGAGGTCGTATCCGAGGTAATTAATGAACAATGTTATTTAATTACACAAGCTTTGTGTCTGCCGTCCGTGCTTCGCCGCTTTTGGCCTTTGACAATTCTCCATAGAAGAGGAGAACACCATATTCTAATAATTGTATCTGTCATTTTTGTCAGGTAAACAGTAAACACGCATCTGCAGGTTAGCAAAACAAAATCTGTATTAGAAACACCCACTAAAATATACTTAAAAACATAATCTTTATACCCAAGACTACCGAGTCCCATTTCTACAGATTCCTATCTCTATTTATTTCCATTTCTATAGATTATTTTTTCTACAGATTCGCTTCTCACCTAATTTCCATTTCTTCAGATATTTATTTCTGTCTGATTCCCATTGTCATTCATAAAAATATTATTTAATTGATACATTTTAGTTTTTTGAGCTCATGGTCATAATGAATTACCATACCCTTAGCAGCCCTATACCCATTTGCCACCTCTTTTGATAAATACTCAAAGCACGCTGAGCTTCATGTCTGTCTACCTACTAACAGCTAGCGCTCATCCTTTCTAATCAAATTTAATGTCGAATCAAAGAAAGTTTTTAGTAAACGTAAAAGGTACGGGCAAATAAAATTTTAGTCAGAAGCGAAGAACGACAGTCGATGGCAGTCGAGTTTTTAAACTGTTAGCTCATGTGTGGGTAGATTATTTACCTTGGAAAGTTTCGCGATAATAATGCCTTTGTTCATCATATAGTCATATTCATATAGGTTATTAGCATTCGACAAGGTACTTCTTAGGTGGTAGGTTATCTGAAAAATACGTAGGATTCTGTCGGGCACAGCTAAATTGGTATAGATAAAAAGAGGCAGTAATTTTAAGTATAAGGTCACGTTAAGTTACCTATAGTATATCCAAATATGATTATTTAATTAAATAGATTCATATGTTATTCATCGTCATAATCATCATAATTTGGTCTTTATCTAATGCGATTAAAAGATAACAGGTATACATAAGGGGGCGTCCATAAATTACGTGGTGTTTTTTTAAATTTTCAAAATGTGGGTTTCTTACGTAAACGCGTTGGATTGTTATTGTAAAAAGAAAAAAAAATAGCTTCGTGCTTTTATTTACGACTAGTTAAGACTAGTAATCAATATTGCTGAGAGTTTAATTATAAGTGTAATAAAAATTTAACAATAGAATACTTAAATCGTAACTACTGTGATTAAAACAAGAATATCTTCTCTAATTCAGTCCATGGAGAATCATGCGCGGTCTCAAGAGAGACTATTGGAACCAACATGTCCATATGATTTTCAGTAAAATCATCTGTTCCTTCAACTTCGTTCTGATCTAGCCACTCTATGCCATTGGCGCTTGTGCACAGTAACTCATTAGCTCGGTGGTTTGACAGTCAGTAAATAAATGAATAACGTCGAGGTAGAAATGAAAATATTGTTTCGAACGAATTAGGAATGATCTTAATCGTATTGCGATTACGCTTAAGATTAAATCTTAAGTATGTACAATCTGGATTAAATGGACCAAAATAGTATTATTGTTTTTTTGTTTCAATCAGAAAAAAAAATGCGTGATATTTGTCGAGACCCCCCCCCCCCTCTCTGCAACGTAAGATTAAACGAGATTTGACTCGACCCCCTCCCCCCTTAAACACCTCACGTAAGTTATGGACGCCCCCTAAGACAATTCGATAAAATATTACAAATCCTTTGTTTCGATCGATCGAATATACCTTCTACATTAATTTAAATATAATCAAAATTCCAACAATACATATAGATTAACAAATAAAACCCACAAGGGTAATAAATAACTGCCACTTATCTCTTCGTTATTTACCTAATTAACACAATCACAAACAAAATCTGCGAGTTATCCAATCATCAACAAAAAATATACTTTTTAGAACCATGTCACAGAAAAGACATTGATTTTGATTGAATAATATGGTCATTGTTAAAAGCAAAATGTCAAACTATTGAGTGTGACATGGTTCTAATGTGTTTATTATGGCTGCTGTACCGGCACATATTACGTGTGTATATTCAAAAGGTTGTATCGCATAATTGCTTGGAATCCCTTTGTTCCCGCGAGAGGGCGCGGGCGATGGTTGCTCATCGCTGTATTATTAGAAGTTAATTAATGGAAATACTGTTCCCTCGCGTTTTATATTTTTAATTTTGATGAAGAACTTTTAAGCTATAGGCAGTAAATCAACTTGACACAGTCAGCCAATCAATTTTTAACGCTTTAGGGCCCGAATTGGTCTCTAAAGGCACATCGACAACATAAACTGAACATCATGGTATATCACGTCACGATTCTTAGTTAGATTTTATAAATACTTTAGTGCTCACGTTAACGAAAAACATATGGACCAAGGTAACTAAACTATAATTTTAAATTTAGCAAAACCGAAATCAAGTCGTCTTTAGACATACTGCACTAATAAGGTTCGTGTTTGTTGCCTTCTGCAATGTTATTAATCACTTATGTATTGCAGTTAATTTTGACAATGGGAGAACAATAGAACGCTGTCTACTATAATTATGGTGACACCCGGATAAGACGGGTTAAACCATTGAATCCCACGCTATACGCGCGTCGTTATCGTAAGGAATTCGCACTCACGATGCCGTTGCTTGCGTACACTTTGTTTAATTACTCAACTTATAAAGTGCCTCAAGTTTAGACTAAAATACTCAGAATAAAACCTGAATGATCAGACTGTACGTGCGCGAGACGGAGTTTCATTTCTATAAAGTTGTTATACCGTGTCTATGTATAAATGTATCCCGTTTAAATTGGAAGTGTAAGTTGGAAGTTTTTACATAAATTATACGTATCGCGGAACTTCTCAAACCGTGCCTTGTCTGATGCCCGGCGCTTAGTGCCTGGTGCGGGGTGCCTGGTGCCTGGCGTAGGACACACGCAGTATTATAATGCAGTGCTAGTGTTTTATTGGCACCGTTAATGAATTGCAGCTTAAGTGTTCAAACTTCATTTGAAAACTGGGACTGAGAGGTTCGGTATTCAAAGAGATATATCTTATCTGAGGATTCTGAAGTTTAACTATTCATACATGTAAAATATTTATCATGCAAAGCCTTCATCAAGTTCTGTTCTTTTCAACAAAATTTACTGTAATTTCAGGTGTAGGTCAATTTAATGAAATATTTACGGACATCTATGCAAGTTATTTAAATAAAAAAGATACCTTTTCTGTATAACGTTACCTATACCTACGTAGTAGTGCATAGTAGGTATAAGTTATACACGAAACAGAACTAAAGTGTAAAGTAAGTGACACTTCAGTTAACACTTTATTATTTTGCTTCAAAAGTTTTAAAAACACTGTTTAATATTTTATAAAGTGACACATTATATTTTAAAATATTTTACAAACATACACTAGGTATATAAACATGATTCCGTTTACCTGAAGGTAAGGCGCTAAGATATTTATTGTTTTTACAAAACCGAAACGTGGATCCCATATATCGAGCGTAGCGTACATCAACTATCATGATGGCTGTAAAAAAGCAGCGACACGACGATTCCCTGCAACGCTGCTCTAGACACCCTTGTTTGGGTTAAATACTGAAAAACTACATATTTCTCAAATTCCTCACAAAATGTCAGGTATTTCCTAAGGGCGGTCGCCGCGGGGCGCGTCGCACCGAGCAGCTTGCGGGATCGCGCCCATTCCCGAGATACATATTTAATGCGGCCATCAGCGCGACCACCGCTTTACAGTGGTAATTCCCGGGAATACTGCTTTGAACATGTACCTTTAGGGTTCCTTACTCAAGAGTTAGATAGAATTAAAAAAAGAGATAGGTAATTTATAAAACTTATATGTGAAAATGGCGATGCTTTGGCTTTTGGGAAAATCGTTGTCATCCCTTTGGTGAAACGGCAAACAGAGATTTGCGTTAGAGTTCGGACAGTCAGCGTAAACCTTAGGGTAGGATAGTCCTAGTCAGTTTGTACCCCAAGATAGTGTCGTGGGTAACGTGTACGGCGCGGAGTTCGATGGGATAAACGGCATTAAGTAGGCAGATAAACATAGCAGCCTTTACACTCAACAATAAACCAGCAACTTTATTGTTAATGAATAATATACAATATGTTTTCAATACGGAACCACTTAGCGTTGAAAATCTAACGCATACAGCTGTTATTTTATTCATCTCCCCACGGAAGTAACAGATTTCCTGCGATTTTTACGAAACGATTTCGCGAACGATTTAATTGAACCTATTTGAGCGTCGGTAAAGGAACGTTTTCTTTTCGCTTCCTTTCGTCGACTGGATTTCATACCACTGCTTTGAGCATTGAACTAAAGATGGCAATGCAATTAATGCCCCATACATTTGTATAGGCCACTTTGAGGGGGTAACCTTAGAACATATAAATAAGCAGGGTTAACAAAACAAAATCTGTAGAAAAACACACTGAGACATAAGTTAAAAAGCGAAAACCAAACTTGGACACAACTATGAAATTTTGTAGAGTCATACGCATGTGGTCAAAGCGGCCACATTCCTTCGTTGAAAGGTGCATCTATACTTGCCGCTTCCTTTGTTAAATACTGAAATTCCCTGTACGGCAGACCAGTAATTATTATGTTCCATTACGCCTTATACAATGTTAACGTGGAAATAGATGTATAAGGAAATAAATGATAAAACAAAATCGAATTTGTAAAAAAAAAATAGAGGCAAGCTATACAGACATATTGAAACATCTTTGAATGGAGTAATGACAAACAGTCACCGTCTTTCCAGTGTAAGTCTTTTCTGTTTAAGGAGCGGAATCTGGAAGATATCGATTTGAGCGATAAGACCGCTCATTTTTACGCAGATTATTGTGAAATGTTCTTGATTTTCATGTATATAAATTTAAGATTTTAACAATAAGTAAGCGTTGTCTATACTAGATAAAATTAAATGTTTATCAATGCTTACCAAAAATATTATATTTTGTAATATTTAAAACCGAAATTATATTTATTCCAGCGGGGCTCAAACCCGCGCAATTCCTTTCAACACCTAACCAACTGGGATATAGAGTCCTACTCGAGCAACTCATTAATTTTCTCTAAAGACAACGTCAACGAAACTCATCTCTGAATTGTCGTGGAAACAGTTTCCCGATACCAGTTGTAAAATATGCAAAATACCCAATAAATGAGTTAAATGCGAACTTTAGCACCCCTCCCGATACAACGGGTACTTGCGCAGATACCCGGGGTACCCGGGGTACCTGCGCAACACGTTATCTCGCTTAATATAAACTAAATAATAAATCAGCTGTGTTTGTTGTCAAAGAGTCCATTACTCAATGCGGCGAGGCGCGAGTGGAGTCGCAGGCGGCAGTGAGTGATGAGCGACGCGACGGTGATGAGCGATGAGCGACACCTGCAGCGGCTGGCGATAATATTGACGAAACTTGACTAAAACAAGTTTTGACAAACAAACAGTATGTTTATTTTGTGTTGGGAAATGATTTTCACTTCATTTTCAAACACGGAGTGCGGCGAAGATTTTTCCAAATTAAATCTTTGCATTTCATTTGGAAATATTAACTGTTATATAATATTAATATAATTAATACGCCCAACGATCACATACATAGATCCTGGCCCCTAATTTGGATTTTTTGTATCTAGGTAACTAAGAACAGATCTCTCTGTTCCTAGTCTGTTCCTACCATGGTCCCACAACACCCAAAAACGAAACAAATGATTGTGATTTTTTTCCTGTGAACAAACATTTATACCGTTGCGGGAATCGAACCAGCAACCTCAGTGGTGAATGAGGTTAGTGCCAATCTGCCCAACCACTACACCAGAGGCTGTCAAAATAAGGATATAATAATATTTATTGAAGGCAAAAATTATGTTGTTTCTCTAAACTTGAATCTGCACTCAGTATGACAATCGGTTTGGACGACAATTTTAGTTCAAACAAAACAAATTTGCATCATAAGCGCAATGTCAAAGCCAGCATTATTTTCGTTAATATCGCTATCAGATGAGATATTAATAGTATATCAGTACCATTTACTATCAACAAAAATACACCTAATCTCTACAGCAACAGAACACATTTTCCATGCGAGCCAATATGAAAAGTAATAAGAAGCCGTATCAATAACGCAGTACGTTAGGGCCGGTTTAATAATCCGACAATGCCCTGCTGCGGTAATAAGAGTAATGGCCGACCTTGCGCCCTTCCGTCGCCACGTGTAAGCACGCCCTTATATTTGATGACCTGATAACTTTTATGTTAGTTTTTGGGTTATATTGGGTCAAATAATTATTAAGTTCGTCATACGTATTAATGTCAATGAGACGAAATTGTACCGCAATTAGTGCGACAAGGTTCTTTATGTACGAGTACGAGATGGACGTTTGGGTGAAGGCACCATCGTCGACGTCAAAGTGACGTCGTTTATAACCAATGATATCGATGATAACGAGTAATTAATAATTGGGCTACGATCATTTAAGATCTTTGTAACACAAAATATATACAAACATCGTACACTCATAAATATATGTAGAGCCTACCTATATTATATTGAAATCCTAAAAAAAATATTTTTTTAAACCGTGTATATATTAAATTTTAGATTTTTATTTGACATGTTTATTTTATTTCATTGTTTAATATTGATAACTTAGGGACCAAGTCTGAAATAAATAATTTGAATTTGAATATTTCATGAGATTTGCATGTTTTTAAAGTAAAACTTGTTATTTTCAGTGCGGTAAAAATATATTCTGCGTGGGTTTTGTCTTATATAGCTTAGCATATAGCTGAAAAATTAACTCCGCGGTGTAAAGAGAATAAAATAGAAGGTTCTAAAAGGATCCTCGCTATCTTCGATTATAAAATAAATAAAGAACGCCTAAACGGCACGTCTAGAGTATTTGTTGTAACAGGAAGTAGTAGGCATTTACCTTGAGTTATTGAAGTTTTTTATGCAACTGAATGATGAAACGAGCTAGCCGTTCGCCGACGGTATGCGCCGCGTTTGCTCAAGCCATGCAGTGCCACTCAGAACATTTATATACATACTTACTGCTGCTGCGTACTGCGTAGCACTGCATTGCACTCTTCAACCCGAAATATCCAAATATTACATCTCATATGCGATTAGTTATCTGGAAGAAATTGCTCTAAGCATAAGGCCGCTCATAGTATTTTGTTCTACTAAACTAATATTATTATAAACTTATTCCATAGCGGACATCAAATCAGATATAATATCAGTGTCGACCGTTATCCTTACAAGTAGTTGGCAACTGAATATTATGAACATTGATTGACGAATAAGTTTCTTCCTCGGGCGGAGCATAATAAGATTACTTGAAACTTGAGGATAAACAAAAATAATAGGCAACGTAATAATATCAAATCATATTTTACTGAACATTTTAAGAGAGGCGAGGTAAACACACATATTTCTGCGTGTTAGACCAAACATACAATAATAACGCACACTGAAATGCAGGTTTATTTAGGTCAAAGTGATGCACGCATGGTTAAAGTGACCATATGACTTGACAGAGCGGTGTGTATCTACTTGCCGCCTCTTCTGGCTATGGCATGAGTCCCACCGGCGCGGGCGGCCTAATCGATCAATAGCTAAGTTGGCGTCGTCCAGTTATTTGGTTTTTAGCTTTCGGTATTATGAAGAGCTTTGGCACTGATACTGTGGCAGTTTTCCCTAATACATCTCCTGCCAATAAAATGATTGATGAATAGGGTCCTAAAAATATAGAGAAAAATGTACGTTTTTTCTGTTTTATGATCATAATTGAAGCCATGGATGGATTCCTAAATAATAAAGGAGTCACGTTTTCCATGGAAACATTTTTGTCATTGTCCTACTAATATTATAAATGCGTAAGTTTGTGAAAATGGATGGATGTTTTTACTCAATCACGGTAAAACTACTTTAAAAAATTTGATGAAAATTGGTATGTAGGTACTTTAGGCCCTGGAAAAGGACATAGGCTACTTTTTATCCAGGGGAAACCGCGAGGCGCAGCTAATCATAATATACCTTTACACGATCAATGTCTTTTGTGTGGCGGAATAAGCGACGGTAGTCACTAACTGGGCGCGTCCAGTATGCTACTACTTTTACTTCACAATAAAGATTGACGAATAAGCAATATTATTGGCTTAGGGGAAAATGGTCCAAATGCCAGTCACGACGATTTTCACTATCTCCTTTTTAATCAAGTAGCATTTACTTGCATATTTCTTCTGAGGAGTTCAAGCTCTAGTTTAACTGCACACAAATCTACACAAGCACTGAAATATGTATAGACACAGAGTTCGTACGTCTCCAAACCGATTGCGGAACATTCACGATTGCAGGACTCGGCGGGCAAACTTCACCAGCTGTTAATTTCGAGACTTGTTGTGTACGTTTGTGAGACTACAGCTGGAACTGCTGGCTACTACGGAGTGTGGGCAAGCGAGATCGATTCGGAAAGTTGAAGTTAAAAAAGAAAAATTCAAGTCAAGAAATGGACCCCGAGGCTGAGGTCTTAAGCTTGGCGATCAAACTTCAGCCTCATTGATAGACAGATATATAGAAAAATATATAGTGCATTTAAAAAGGAATTAATAACATATCTACATACAACTTTATGATAAGTAAATTCGGCGGTTTTTATTAAACAGTCCTACCCAGTCGTACCACATGCCTTACCATAAAGTAAGGCATGACGTTGAATTATTAATGAAAATGATTATTATAAAAATTTTGTTATTATAGAAGTTGAATTATAAAAATAATTATTCTGTTTATTTAATTTGTCTTGTACTGCCCATTGAGTCAGCGTTTGACCGCCATCTTACCTGAAGGGAAGTGACGATGTGGTCGAATCGTCACTCGTCAACGATAAGAACGTTGTACCTACATTTTATATTTTTTTAAACAAATACTGTCAATGTTCTTTTAATATTTAATTGAATAATAAAAAGTTAATAAGTTAACATTGTCGCAGCACTAGTTTGGATTGGGCTTCAATATCATTAACAAGTTAATAATTCACGAGGCAATTAATTTGCTAATTACAATTTAGTACCTAAGTTATTGACCGGCTGTTACCGTCATTATTAATTATATAATATCAACTAGTACATCTGGAATTCTACGAGCTGGAAATTAATATAAGATTATCATTTTGAAATGCGAGTGCGACTTTTAAATAAGTTTTGCATTTCATTCTCTTCTCATAATTCAAAGGAAACATTCTCAAGGGTTCACTAATAAGCAAAACAGTCGCGTGCCCTTCCAGGGGGTTACTCTCGTCTCCAGTTGCAAATTAATTTCATTATCAGTCGGCACACATCGACTAATTTGCGCGCGATAAGCCCTGGATTACCGTCGTAATTGGGCCCCGCAGAGGAATGTATTATTCCGGTTGATTTCGGAATCCACCCCCAGTACTTTAGGCGGAAGAAACTGACAACACTCGAGAACAACACAGCGGCATAGGTGCGTATAAATATAACTCACGCACACTATTATGGCCGTTCATCACTGAACCGTATACACAGGGCGGAGAATTTTTTAATTCTTGCAAGAACTGATTGCACCGTTGAAAAACATTAAAATAGATAGACATTTTTAAATTCCTTATTCAAAGTTCAAAAGTTCTTTATTCAAGTTTGGCATCAAAGACGTAAATAAACGTCAATTATTACAATGACTCTACCACCGTATCGGAAAAAGAACCACTACTCAGAAGATACAGCAAGAAGCTGAAAGGCATTTTTTTTTAGAACTTTTGTTAAAATATTTTATGTTTTTTTTGACAATATTATGTTTCTTATGTGCCAGTTGGCTACTTGGCAAAAGCGGAATGTTCCATGCATCTTTGTCTTCTACATAGTAACTAACTGTATAATATGATTTTTTTATTAGAATATATTTTTCACACGCAATTTGAATCTACTTTCTTCATTCTTGCGAGCTCGAAGAATTTTAGATTAGATTAGCTTAGATTAGATAACTCTTTATTGTTTCACCATCAGAAATCATAATAACAAAAAGTACAATAACAAACTTAAAAACTATAGTGTTACAATGGGCGGTTTGAGTTTTATTGCCAGGATTATAAAAAAACAATCATTATTTTTTATAATTTAGAACAAATAAGTTGGCGTTATCACAATTAAAGTTATTGTGACTTTTCCGTAAATTTAATTCTAGCAAATTTTCTAAATCCAAAAAAAAGTGCTTTACCTAAACCCAAATAACTGTTAAAAAAGAACGCTCCTAATTGGCCCTTAACCCCAAAATCTTTTGAGTTCGTAAGTCCCTTCTCAAAACGTGAATAATACAGTACTGATACAGTGTCCGCCGAGTTGAGACAGTCGTGAGACGCTGCTAAATAATTCTGTGTGTGCGCGTCCTGCACCGACAGGGCTGCCGACTCCAAGTTTCTACACTTAAAATAGTACAAGTTTGGGAAGTGCAACTTGCGTTTAGAGCGATTGTAGGTGCATATATAGCGTTTAGATAAATCTGTAGAAACGAATTAGTGGATAGAACGAGGGAAGGCCTTTGCCCAGAAGTGGGACCATCACTATCATCACCAGATATAACGTTTCCACTGCTGGGACACGGGCCCTCTCATGGAGAGTATGAACCATAATCCACCACGCTGGCCCAGTGCGGGTTGGTGGATGTCACATATCCTTGCATTTTTGTGATAAATTCTTGGACGAGACGGTTTCCTCACGATGTTTTCCTTTACCGTTTTTAAAGTGAGTGTTAAATCTGCACATAAGTTAAGAAGTTAGTGGCCAGCGGGATTCGGACTCGGGTGCGTCGGATCGAAAGTCGTACATGCTTCCGGTGAGCCACACTCGCTCAGCAGCAATGGGACACCGCAGGCTAAAAACAAACAAACAAACATATGGGTTTGGCTTAATTCTAATCTAAAGATGCAGATTAAAACACTTTTCTCAAAATTTATTTAAAAAATTCCGACCTGGGTGTGTTTACACCCAAATAAAATACACGTATCGCAATATTGAGCATCAGAGACTTGGGTCCTTAAAAAAGTTCTCCATTATTTCATTTGAGACATTATTTTAGGGAGGTTGGTAGTTTTCTCTCAAAACTGGAACTTTAGCCTCTAGTGAGACCGCTGTGATTTATAAATAGAAGATAAACAAGATGTCACCGTGGAGTCAACTCAGGGTGACATCCTTCCCTTGAAAGTTCATATTTGTTTCGAGTGTGGGACTTGTAGGAACTTGGTTCTCGTACCTGTTTTTTTATGTAACTGAGTGACGAGACGAGCTGGTCGTTTGCCTGATGGTAAGCAATACGCCAGCCTATAACAATAACAGCACCACCCAGAACTCCGTTTTGCAAAATCCTGCGCGGCGCTGCACTGCGCTCGTCTTAGTCGTCGTTCGCTCATCGAGGTGGCTGAATACAACCCCAGCCCTACTCGTACCTGCCTAGAGACGTGTGCGTTACGTGTAGGCAGGCGACAGGCGGACAGTGCACTGTTATTGCGTTAACTGCAGAGCAGATTGTGAGCAAATGCAAATGCACAGGATATGTGACTAATTGTCGCATCTCGTGCTCGTGTATTTATAGAGTAAAGGGAGGTGTTTGGTAGGTGTGGATAATATTCGGGGAGAAGAATTAAAATAAATATTGTTAGCTACTCGTGTTTTGTAATTGTAAGTATTACACATAACAATGTTTAATTGTTTGTTAACTTGCTATGCACTGCCATATTTTATTTTAAGTATGTAAACAATAAACATGTTCCCAAGCCAACCTTTTTTCCGATATATTAATAGTATCTCAATTGACTACCGCTTATTGGCCCTGGGTGGCAAGTGGTAGTCATCTTTATCGATTTTCCTTGGGAACATGGCAGTCTAGCCTGAGCTCTGGCAGAGTGAAGACGTCTTCGTGTTTCGTGTAAAAAATCGTGTCATGTTTTCTGCAATCAGCTTACCGGAGACACTTTTACGATACATTCGTATTGAAATTTTAGGTTTACTCGTGAAATTTATTGGTGGTATTAGAAATTGTTGGTGAAACTGTCTTGACGGTAATTTCACGCCACTTTGTATTTCGTTATGTGAATCCGGCTTCTGTAGATATGCAGATGCCTCGCCTTGCCAAAGTCGTAATTATGATAACAGTTCGAATAGAATGTTAGCTACTCAGGCTGTACTAATTACAGAACGTTGTAACCAATCCCTGAGACAGGATAACAACACAACTGAACACGACTTCTCTATCACATCAAGTTACACCAACGTGGCCGTGTGCGCCGTGTAGCCAAGAATAGACGGGTAGCGCCGCGCCGCGACGCCGGTGTCGCGCCGCGCCGGTGTCGCGCCGTCGCTTCCAATTTGTGCGACACGCGAGTACGCTACCTGCGACATGCGAAAATGTATTTATGGAGACGGTAGTTGTTCGTGTTAAGATTTCTTATTATGTTAAATTGTGGGTTACATTTTTTTATGGTACTGAGTGATAAGACGAGCAAGTCGTTCGCCTGATGGTAAGCGCCACGCTTGCCCATAACAATTGCAGCGCCACCCAGAACGTTTAATCCTACTTACTTTTAGTATAACTTTTAATATGGTAACTATAGTCAGATTGAGATAATTAAAGGCACAACATTTTCTTCAGGGCGCAAGAATCCGTAATAGATAAAAAAATAATCTAAAAACCGTTTTTATGGATTTAGAATGCAACGTCATCAAGTTGTGAGCTACCCTGAAAGTTTCGGCTGGATGGCTAGGTAATCGGGAAATTTGAGTTGCAAGATTACACCCGGAACGACAGACAGACAGACACATAAACAAGAATGTGACTTAAAAAGGTGGTAAAATGTAATGAGATTACAGTCGCTTATATATGTGTGTTTGGCATTGTCTGTCTGTTTGTTACAGGTATTCAGCAGCTTAACTGCATGAACGGCTAGTCTTTAATCACACGTTTCATTGATTTAAATAATTATCAACTAGCTGCATCTCGCGGTTTCACCCTTGCGTGGCTTCCCGGGATAAAAAGCCCTCAGTCAGTCCAAGCCTATGTCTTAATGCAGGGTTAATGCAGGGCTATCTCCAATTTGAATCCGTTCAGTGGTTGCGGCGTGAAGAGGAAACAAACACACTAACAAACTTTTCCATTGATAATATTAGTGTGATATCTGTAAACGCAAGAATACTGCTCGCGCTTTGCTAGTTTTATTTACATTTAAATAATCTGCTTAGGTCTCGAACCTCTTGAACAGTACTTATCACAAAGCATAAACATCTCTTTTAACACTGTGCTGGAAGTATATGAAGACGCCTCTTTATTTTAAGACCGTTTCCTACCCTAGCGGTGGAAGTACCGTCCGCTCCGCCGGCGGCGCCGAGCTAAATCGACCACACTTTTATTTAGCGTTAGCTTTCCTTAAGTAGTCACAGCTACACAGATTTGAGCCTCACTTCCCTTGATGTAATTAAACACTACAACTTCCCGCTAATGGAACAGCCCTTCGTTTCTGGACACGAAGACGGGTAATAATTAGCGGCAGTTCAAATCTTACAGCGACCATTAGTGCACGGATGTGCCTTAAAAAAACGAAATTGTAAACTGCAATCAATAATAACTTGCTGGCCTGACATAGAGGCCTCAATTCTATGAGTTGCAGTTAACATGCACGATAGCTTTTGTAACAGACCAGCTGCGCTCTGCGGTTTTACCCGTGATTTCCCGAGATAAAAAGTAGCCCATGTCCTTTTCCAGGGCCTAAATACCCACATACTAGTTTTGGCGTGATTGAATAACAAACATCGATCCTTACAAATTTCTGCATTTATTATATTAGTAGGAAGGTTCTATAGAAATTTATAACGAAAAATTATTATTGAAGGACTGAATGAACTTCTTTTTGAAAATTGTGGTCCATAAATCATAAATACGCTCAACGATCACATTCATAGATCCTGGCCCCTAACTGAGATTCCCTGTATCTAGGGAACCAGGAACTATGAGGACCGCAGTCCCACGACACCCAGGCACGAAACAAATGCGTGCGATTTTTTTCTGTGCACAAACATTTGACCCGTCACGGGAATCGAACCCGCAACCTCAGTGGTGTTTGAGATTTGAGCCAACCTGGCGCACACCACAGAGTCTGATGGATAGGATGGGATAAGTAGGATTCAATAGCGGGTTCATTGCGCTGTGTACCTAACCCCTATTTGTAACACATAATTATTACTATAGTTAAATCATCACTTAATAAGTAATTCAAGGTAAATAAGCTCTACTTAGTACATCATTATTCAATGGTATTGCAGGAATGGATAGTGATAGGATAGAAGGCTATACAAATATATTCCTTAAATCTTTTAGCGAACGGGTCATTTTAGGCTAAAGGCAAAGTCATAAAACGTTATCGTTTCTAAAGTTATGGCAGCAGGTAAAGACACAAGATACATTATGCACTGGAGTGAGTGAGTAAGAGATTTGCTTAGGGGTTGTGCTTAGGCGTACAAAAGAATAGAAAAACAATAGAAAAAAATATGGGCCGCTGGCGCACCGAGTTAGTCAGAATTTCACCACCGTCGGGAACGCAGGTGTGCAATATAAAGGCTCCGTAGCCTTGTATAGCGCTTGATAGCTAAAATTACCATAAAAATAGCAGTATTTTCGAGATAGAGCTGTGTCAGTAGTTTAAATTATTAAATTCTTTTTATTATTTTAAATTGTGTGTTTAGTGATCTTCAAGCAGAGGTAGTAAGTAATTTTTTTTATATTTTATATATCCAGTAGAGGTGGGTCTTAGCGGCTTTATCGGGCAACGAAACGCAACTATTTATTGAATTTCAGTAGCGGTTTTTAAAACTATCTATTTTGATAGCGGTTTTTTTTACAAGGTGCTATCCTATTCTATCGCTATTTCGCGGTTCGAAGCGACTCTTTAGTAGGCATCTGTACAATTAGCCTTCTTAGTAGTGTCGTCTTTTTAAAAAAAAGTCCCATAGCACACTCGCGTTAATTCGCGACATTATGCACTATGTATAGTTTTATAAATTCACTTAATAGTTTAGTTAATGTACGATGTCCTTATTACTTATATTATTATTTACAGTATATTTACACTCCTTAATCGAATTGTTCATTATCTACACTTCATAGTATATTTACATTCTTAAATCTAATTGTTTTTAACTACACTTCACCAAAACAAATATAATCAAAAACTTTTTATTCACTGTTTACAACAACTCTTGGAAATATGTACTTAGGTACCCAATTACTATATTAATAAAGTTTTATTACTAAAGTAAGTAGGTAGGTAAGTCTTTACGCTATATTATCTTACATTTTTACACATTTGTGAACTCGAAAATCAGCGATAATTATGGTGTCTAAAAACAACACCGCATCAACAGACTAATTGAATTCGAGTGGGTCAAGGTCATTTTCTCTTCAATACGATATTCACACTTCAAATTTCTTTTCAATTGAACACAAACAGTATGTTACATCTATAGTTTGTGTCCTTATTTCATACGAGTTAAAGTTGAAAGTTAAATAGCAACGTGTGAATGTGACAAAGCGATTTTATTTTCTGTTTCGTTCGAACCGCGTGCGACTTCCGAATTATGCCGATAGGAGTTTTAGCAAGTAGCGAGGCTAACCGAACGTTGTCGTGCGCGTGCCGCGCAGTGCATTCGCGAAATAGATAGTTTCCAAGAAATAGATAGTTTCGTCGGAGTACGATAGCCGCTAACAGCTGTTGAGCCGATAAATAGTTGCAATAACTATCTACGTTGCGCAACACCCACAGCTAATTTCCAGTGAAATGTGTCTTTCAGGGGCAGCTGAGAAATATTAATAATCATGTTCGTTAATGATGAAGTATTTGTTAAAATGTTTTCATTTAAATAGTAGATATAAATTTAACAAATACTTTGTTGTTATTTTATTTAATTTCTGTTGTTATATTTTGTACTCATTTCGTGTGAATTTAGGACTATATTTTCTTATGTTTTTCTGTTGTGTCATTTCGCATTACACAATCACAGGTTGGGTGAAGGTTGTTTATCGATAAAGTGTTTACTTAATCGATAAACCATAGAAACGCTTATTCAATTACTAAGTAATGATTTATTACTCACAAGAGGAATTAATAAATCATGAAAATAAAATTTAGGAACAGCTTTAGGATAAGAATTTACAACATTTAGATATAAGTAATTACACCACTTGTTTTCAAAATACACACCATGTCGATGTTATTTTCCTGCGTACATAACACAAATGAAAAAAAAAATAAACAAGTATTTACATGTATTTATATATTTGATATATTACACATTACAAAAAATTTGCAAGCTATTGCCTTAAGCTGGTAGTTAAATTAGACGAATTGTAGACGTCTTTCGAATTTAGTTTATAAGTTATAGGGCAGTTTAAGGCAAGGCTTAGACACAAAGTCTATGTAAAGCTTAGTAAATACACCTTCTGTGTATTTTTATTTTATTATCAAGCGAATGATACAACAGAACTTTCAGCTAGTTTGTAAGGTGGGAAAGTTTAGGAATATTTAGGACTGTGCTACATTGTAAAATTAAAGAAAAAAAAACATTGATAGTTACGATTTAAGTAACAAAAAAAAAAAAAAAAAAAAAAAAACCAACAGTAACAGGATTTTTTTTATTTAAAAAATACTATTACTGCAAAGAATCACTGCTATGTGTCGGAGTGGTTCCGTGTGAAGGTTTAATGTAGTTTATTAATACAAAAATTAATCTTTTGAGAATGAGCACAGAACGCGAATTTCTTTGTTCCATATTTTTAAAAGTTCATAAATTTTGTTCGAGTATAACATGACATTGCCTTTAAGAGTTACATAACAATTTCCCAAAAGTGGAAAATGTTACTCTTTAAGATAATGATAAAAGGAAAGGAGTGACAAAAAAATAATCAAATAATGCGTAAAGCGTGTCGTGACCCGGATTAGGAGACATGTTAATAGTGTTATTTTTTTCAGCCTCCACGTGTATATTTAAGTCTTTAGAATTAAGAGTAGTTACACATGTCTCAACTGTGATGGGCAACGCTTTTTACGCTTCTCCTTTTCTCGCGATTAAATATAATAATAAAAAAGGTGACCTATCTAGAACTCTAGATTTTAGGTCGATAATAATGTAAAATTTCGTTATATTAGATCGAACGGGGTGGGGTAATTAATCCATTCTTTTTTAGCACTATGGATTGTTCCGGAAGGAAAAGCTGATTCTGTGGGTCGTCAGGCTCGCCGGTTATTTTGTGATAGATAAATAATACATAAATTAATATTCCAATGTTGGTTACTTCGTTTGATGGTTGCGGTAATTAAAGATAAAACCTTCGATTGGTTTTAAAATGTTTAGCTGTTATCCAACAGTAAGTTACCATCATTGAGTGTTAGAGCAAGCATTGTATTAGAGTTACATTACTGAGATAAACCTTCGAGTGGTTTATTAACAATTTGTCTGGTTATGATAAAGATGGCTTTCCATCAGTGCCTTGTGTGATATTATGTTATCGATTGATCAAAAAGTCAATCAAAAAAATAATACATAAATTAATATTCCAATGTTGGTTACTTCGTTTGATGGTTGCGGTAATTAAAGATAAAACCTTCGATTGGTTTTAAAATGTTTAACTGTTATCCAACAGTAAGTTACCATCATTGATTTTTAGAGCAAACATTGTATTAGAGTTACATTACTGAGATAAACCTTCGAGTGGTTTATTAACAATTTGTCTGGTTATGATAAAGGTGACTTTCCATCAGTGCCTCGTGTGATATTATGTTATTGATTGATCAAAAGTCAATCAAAAATGAAGAAACCTCTGCGAGTATGTGTGTACGTTTGTTCTCTTTGAATATTATTTATTTCAGAAGTTATAATAGCCTGACGACCCTAAGAACAAAAGAAAACGACGGAGGTTTGTGACAATTCTGTTTACTACCATTTTGGTTCTTAGAATAAAAATATATATATATATTATATATAATCTGATTTTGCAATCGATTAGAAAGTTTTAATGTTGTGTTTGTACGTTCTAAGTTATTTTGAAAGAAAAAAAAATCTAAATGAACCAAAATGGTGTTTCTTGTTGTTATAATGAGTGATATTGTGCAGTTTTATTGATTAATAAATTAAATCACTTATTGTACAACTGGAATTAAAATATTGTAATGTCTTATTAACAGCTTGGAACGAGTTGCAGTCACTTTTAATTTCCATACATTTTACGTGTCTTGTGTTTGATATCTATAATATTTTATTATCAGCTTGGAACGAGATGTGGAGACTTTTAATTTCTATATATTTTACATGACTTATGTTTGAAATAAAAAATGTTTTATTAACAGCCTGGAACGAGTTGCGGTCACCTTTAATTTCTATATATTTTACATGTCTTTTGTTTGAAATTTAGAATGTTTTATTAACAGGTTTTAAGAACGAGTTGCAGTCTCTTACATTTTATAATTATATTTTAATGTTTTATTAACAGCTTGGAACGAGTTGCAGTTACTTTTAAATTCAATACCTACATTTTACATGTCTGGTGTGTGTGGAAATTTACAATGTTTTATTAACAGGTTTTAAGAACGAGTTGCAGTCTCTTACATTTTATAATTATATTTTAATGTTCTATTAACAGCTTGGAACGAGTTGCAGTTACTTTTAAATTTAATACCTACTTTTTACATGTCTAGTGTGTGTGGAAATTTACAATGTTTTATTAACAGGTTTTAAGGACGAGTTGTGGTCTCTTACATTCTATAATTATATTTTAATGTGTTTATTTAACAGCTTAAAGGAACCTGATGCAGATATTTAAAGTCCTATACCTATATCTTTTATGTTCTATGTGTGTTGGAAGTTAAGATGTGCAAAGCGTAATTTAAATACCACTTAATGTTCAGTAGTCACATGTCTCGGATGCCATTGTTACCCTTCAGTGGTTCTATGCCAGCCTTTGCTGTGGTCTATACGGCTGATCATTAAGGAGGAGCATTGGCTTTTAGGTTCGATTTAGTGCAGATAAGGCTTAGGGTGCAAAGGCGTAATTTAAACACCACTTAATGTTCAGTAGTCACATGTCTCGGATGCCATTGTTACCCTTCAGTGGTTCTATGCCAGCCTTTGCTGTGGTCTATACGGCTGATCATTAAGGAGGAGCATTGGCTATTAGGTTCGTTTTAGTGCAATTAAGGCTTAGGATGTTTCCCTATCCTATATACCTACCGCGCTAAGTTGTCAAATCGTTCAAATAATTTTTAGTTGAATTTCTTTAATTTGACAATAATTTGATACCACATTACAATCTGGAGGTATTTTCGCGAATGAGTAACATTGTATGTTTTTGTTGTCATTATACGAACTCACAACTCGTATAATTTAGGCGACACTATCAACTGATTACTGGTTTGTGAAACTATCCACTGCAAGCATATTTACTACACACGCAGGAGATATCTTTTACGCACACTCTACAAAATGGATAGATAAGGGAATGATTCTACTATAGGGAGTCTTTGTTTTATCGATCCAGCCACAAACATTATATTCAACAGCGTCGAATTATGGTTAAATTAGGATTTAATGATTGAAGAATTCGATGTCCTATCCTTCTTCCAATTAATCATTTCCTACCAAATCTTTAATTATTTCTCCCAAGAATTACTACATACTTGAATATCTGAAAACTATTTCAGTCCAATATGGTTGTTTATATGATAACGATGAAGGAGCCTAATAACCAAAATAAAAAAAAAACCATAGGCTTGCAAGTTAAGTATTGGGCAAATCCTAAGGACTAAAAATTAATATTCTATTTTCAATTGGTGTAAATAATTGGTGGTGTTCCTAGGTTCCTTATGGACATGGTAACCGGCATTGGAGGAATATCAGATGTGTAACTGTAGATACCTAGGTGGAGGTTCACACTGAGTCTGTTCCATCAATTCCAAGTAACTCCGGCCCTGTCTTGTACTGGAGACGATTGGGGGCCTCACCAATATCATCATGAAAACAATGTCTATCTGAGAAGAAGTAACTTCAGTTACTGTGGCTTTGCCTTATATTTATACTATTTTGTTGGACAAGGTCCATTTACAACAACATTGTGGCTCTGCCCTAATATTACTACATTTGGTCAAGAACCAATTACAGCGATGCTGTGGGCTCTGCCCTTATAAAACAACTATGGGCAGTACCCATTTATAATATACTACTACTGCGAGCATTGCTCTGCGTTTCTACCACAGGACTAGATCCACTATATAAAACATGGGCTTTGCTCTTATTACACATTAGGACAATGTCCTTTAATAATTATACAATTATGTTGGATTGAATGGTTGTTGTTGCTCTATAGTTAAGATAACAATATACCTTGTCTTTCCTTACTCCGCTCCCTGGGGAATGCACACAGTGGATGGCATTCACGATTGTTGGCGAGGCTGGAGCCTACAATACTTTCCCCCCCAACCCCATTTTCCTTCCTAACTTCCTTGACCCCAGGCCCTTCCCATATAACTAGTAATTAAATGCTTTTAAAATTATTATTGAATAACACTAACAATTACCATCTATATACAGTTTACCTCTATTCTAAATACTTTAGTTCTCAAACTCTAAAAGTTCTTGGGTTACTAACTTTTCATAATGTGGAGTCTGATGATCACCCGGCCAAGGTGTTTTTAATCGTTCAAACATATTTGATGAATTGAGGGTTAGTTACAATATGGTCAAGCCGTGACCAGGATGTTAAAGGCTTTGCCTGTTACTGTAGACGTGTAGGCTTTTTATAGCCTACAATTTGGTGTTCGTGAAATGGAAAGAGCTGATGAGACTAAAGTTAGGATAGTTTGGAAATTACAGAAACATAAGATTTGGGGGGTGTATAAGAGTATGGGGGGTGTATAGTTTGGGGGGTGTATTATAGTTCTGGTTTGCGTGGCTATAAAAATAAATGTGGGAAACTTGTTTGCAGGATAGTACCAGTATCAAATTACAAATAACACTGTGTTAAGTAGCGCGGAAACATTAGAAGAAATAGAAAATTTATACAAGTGAAATACAAACTGTGTAGGAATTTAGAACGTTCCGGTTGCCAATAGTAATGACAATTAAATGTAAGTCATTAGACGCTAAAAGTCTAGTTATCGTATCAGCCTCAATTATAGGGGATATCTTACAAATTATGTTGAGAATGTTAATACCTATAAGTATAATTGACAAAACAATAAAAGGGGGTTAGGATACTCAGAGATTTCTGACAAAGAAGATGTAAATGCTTTGAAAAATTATAGATTCTCTAGAACCAAAATCAGATTTCTCGATGACCGAATTTATGTAGGACATACTACACATTCAGTTTTATTGAAGATAAAATTAATAAACAAATGATAGAGCCCTTCAGGTTTGTACTTGATGTATTAATATTTGATTTTCAAGTTAGAGGATTGTTAGATACAGGCAATGTTCTGTGACATTACTTTTATATCTCAAGTTTTTGCCAGATAGTCAAAACTCACAATGTCAATACTCTCTATGAAACCATTTCAGATTAAGGGCGCAGTAGTTAAAAAAAAAAATTGTAAGGTTCAATAAGTAATAGTAATACTGCCAGTACAATTAAGAATTTTTGTATAGAAATTGGATTTTTGATTATACCAATTTTGGCGCGGAAGTTTGCACTAGGGTTTTATTGACTAAAGTAAACACGAAATTGTATTTAATTTGACTAAAGATCATGCGGGAATTTCTTTTAAGCAAGGAGTGAATGAACATTTTAGACCTTTGGTTAGGAAACATAATACTATTACCATGCTCAATGTACTGAGAATCAAAGTAACGAGAGGTTGAATAAAACCTCAAATAATACTACTGAATGGGTGTTGCCAATAAAGATAGGAGAAATTACAAATGACAAGGAATTGGAAACATTTAGATAAGTGACAGATAAGAAAATTATGAGTCGCATAGCTACTCCATACAGTAGTCGATTGACGTTTACGTTAAAAGGAGATGAATGCATAAGAGTTTTACTGGATGCAAGAGAGATAAATAAAAACATGGTTGCAGTTTCTAAATAATCATCTGTATTTGATGATGTATTGAGTTCATTTCATTGTATTAGTTATAAAAGTGTAATTCATTTAAACAATGCATATTTTCAAATTCCATTAACCGACGACAGTAAAGGTTTACAGGCTTTACGACTAACGGGAAATCTTATGTATACAACGTATTGCCGCAAGAACTCGAGATTAGGAATAGGAAGTTTAGCAGAGCAATAGATATTGCGAATTGTACTGAGTTCAGAAATGAGTGAGTTCTGTGTTAATTATTTGAATGACATAGACATTATAACAAAGGGTGTATTAGAAGAACATTAAAACCGTATTTAGATTGTGTTAAATAATTTAAATTAGGCCAGGTTAACATTTGTAAATTTTAAATATATTGTTTTATCCAAAAAAGTGAAAATGTTACGATTTGTTAGTACTATTAACTGTAAAACTTTATGACATACTAAGGAGATTGATTGTCAATAAAAGAATATTAATTTCATTTTGACAATCTATAAAAACAACTACATTGTATTAGCTTTAATGGTAGTTAGTGAGATGGCTCAATTACATTTATCTAATGTAGAAATATAATGCAGGGATTCACTTCGTTCAAATACAACCTATCTATTATATTGCATTAAAATCATTGAACGATGGTGAACATAGAAAGTGTGATTGGTAGGGAGCCAGAGGGGCCATTTAAAAAAAAAACCATTGAAGTTATAGAATTACCTTTTTTATGATATTATTATAATGACTCTAATTGCGAAAATTTTAATCGGACAAGCCTTTTAAAATTTTGGGGGGTGAATGTACCTAACCCCTATTTGTAACACATAATTATTACTATAGTTAAATCATCACTTAATAAGTAATTCAAGGTAAATAAGCTCTACTTAGTACATCATTATTCAATGGTATTGCAGGAATGGATAGTGATAGGATAGAAGGCTATACAAATATATTCCTTAAATCTTTTAGCGAACGGGTCATTTTAGGCTAAAGGCAAAGTCATAAAACGTTATCGTTTCTAAAGTTATGGCAGCAGGTAAAGACACAAGATACATTATGCACTGGAGTGAGTGAGTAAGAGATTTGCTTAGGGGTTGTGCTTAGGCGTACAAAAGAATAGAAAAACAATAGAAAAAAATATGGGCCGCTGGCGCACCGAGTTAGTCAGAATTTCACCACCGTCGGGAACGCAGGTGTGCAATATAAAGGCTCCGTAGCCTTGTATAGCGCTTGATAGCTAAAATTACCATAAAAATAGCAGTATTTTCGAGATAGAGCTGTGTCAGTAGTTTAAATTATTAAATTCTTTTTATTATTTTAAATTGTGTGTTTAGTGATCTTCAAGCAGAGGTAGTAAGTAATTTTTTTTATATTTTATATATCCAGTAGAGGTGGGTCTTAGCGGCTTTATCGGGCAACGAAACGCAACTATTTATTGAATTTCAGTAGCGGTTTTTAAAACTATCTATTTTGATAGCGGTTTTTTTTACAAGGTGCTATCCTATTCTATCGCTATTTCGCGGTTCGAAGCGACTCTTTAGTAGGCATCTGTACAATTAGCCTTCTTAGTAGTGTCGTCTTTTTAAAAAAAAGTCCCATAGCACACTCGCGTTAATTCGCGACATTATGCACTATGTATAGTTTTATAAATTCACTTAATAGTTTAGTTAATGTACGATGTCCTTATTACTTATATTATTATTTACAGTATATTTACACTCCTTAATCGAATTGTTCATTATCTACACTTCATAGTATATTTACATTCTTAAATCTAATTGTTTTTAACTACACTTCACCAAAACAAATATAATCAAAAACTTTTTATTCACTGTTTACAACAACTCTTGGAAATATGTACTTAGGTACCCAATTACTATATTAATAAAGTTTTATTACTAAAGTAAGTAGGTAGGTAAGTCTTTACGCTATATTATCTTACATTTTTACACATTTGTGAACTCGAAAATCAGCGATAATTATGGTGTCTAAAAACAACACCGCATCAACAGACTAATTGAATTCGAGTGGGTCAAGGTCATTTTCTCTTCAATACGATATTCACACTTCAAATTTCTTTTCAATTGAACACAAACAGTATGTTACATCTATAGTTTGTGTCCTTATTTCATACGAGTTAAAGTTGAAAGTTAAATAGCAACGTGTGAATGTGACAAAGCGATTTTATTTTCTGTTTCGTTCGAACCGCGTGCGACTTCCGAATTATGCCGATAGGAGTTTTAGCAAGTAGCGAGGCTAACCGAACGTTGTCGTGCGCGTGCCGCGCAGTGCATTCGCGAAATAGATAGTTTCCAAGAAATAGATAGTTTCGTCGGAGTACGATAGCCGCTAACAGCTGTTGAGCCGATAAATAGTTGCAATAACTATCTACGTTGCGCAACACCCACAGCTAATTTCCAGTGAAATGTGTCTTTCAGGGGCAGCTGAGAAATATTAATAATCATGTTCGTTAATGATGAAGTATTTGTTAAAATGTTTTCATTTAAATAGTAGATATAAATTTAACAAATACTTTGTTGTTATTTTATTTAATTTCTGTTGTTATATTTTGTACTCATTTCGTGTGAATTTAGGACTATATTTTCTTATGTTTTTCTGTTGTGTCATTTCGCATTACACAATCACAGGTTGGGTGAAGGTTGTTTATCGATAAAGTGTTTACTTAATCGATAAACCATAGAAACGCTTATTCAATTACTAAGTAATGATTTATTACTCACAAGAGGAATTAATAAATCATGAAAATAAAATTTAGGAACAGCTTTAGGATAAGAATTTACAACATTTAGATATAAGTAATTACACCACTTGTTTTCAAAATACACACCATGTCGATGTTATTTTCCTGCGTACATAACACAAATGAAAAAAAAAATAAACAAGTATTTACATGTATTTATATATTTGATATATTACACATTACAAAAAATTTGCAAGCTATTGCCTTAAGCTGGTAGTTAAATTAGACGAATTGTAGACGTCTTTCGAATTTAGTTTATAAGTTATAGGGCAGTTTAAGGCAAGGCTTAGACACAAAGTCTATGTAAAGCTTAGTAAATACACCTTCTGTGTATTTTTATTTTATTATCAAGCGAATGATACAACAGAACTTTCAGCTAGTTTGTAAGGTGGGAAAGTTTAGGAATATTTAGGACTGTGCTACATTGTAAAATTAAAGAAAAAAAAACATTGATAGTTACGATTTAAGTAACAAAAAAAAAAAAAAAAAAAAAA
Organism: Petrophora chlorosata; assembly: GCA_951640565.1. NCBI lineage: Eukaryota > Metazoa > Arthropoda > Insecta > Lepidoptera > Geometridae > Petrophora > Petrophora chlorosata. Next base: position 217,350 of record OX621206.1, read on the forward strand.
AAACCAACAGTAACAGGATTTTTTTTATTTAAAAAATACTATTACTGCAAAGAATCACTGCTATGTGTCGGAGTGGTTCCGTGTGAAGGTTTAATGTAGTTTATTAATACAAAAATTAATCTTTTGAGAATGAGCACAGAACGCGAATTTCTTTGTTCCATATTTTTAAAAGTTCATAAATTTTGTTCGAGTATAACATGACATTGCCTTTAAGAGTTACATAACAATTTCCCAAAAGTGGAAAATGTTACTCTTTAAGATAATGATAAAAGGAAAGGAGTGACAAAAAAATAATCAAATAATGCGTAAAGCGTGTCGTGACCCGGATTAGGAGACATGTTAATAGTGTTATTTTTTTCAGCCTCCACGTGTATATTTAAGTCTTTAGAATTAAGAGTAGTTACACATGTCTCAACTGTGATGGGCAACGCTTTTTACGCTTCTCCTTTTCTCGCGATTAAATATAATAATAAAAAAGGTGACCTATCTAGAACTCTAGATTTTAGGTCGATAATAATGTAAAATTTCGTTATATTAGATCGAACGGGGTGGGGTAATTAATCCATTCTTTTTTAGCACTATGGATTGTTCCGGAAGGAAAAGCTGATTCTGTGGGTCGTCAGGCTCGCCGGTTATTTTGTGATAGATAAATAATACATAAATTAATATTCCAATGTTGGTTACTTCGTTTGATGGTTGCGGTAATTAAAGATAAAACCTTCGATTGGTTTTAAAATGTTTAGCTGTTATCCAACAGTAAGTTACCATCATTGAGTGTTAGAGCAAGCATTGTATTAGAGTTACATTACTGAGATAAACCTTCGAGTGGTTTATTAACAATTTGTCTGGTTATGATAAAGATGGCTTTCCATCAGTGCCTTGTGTGATATTATGTTATCGATTGATCAAAAAGTCAATCAAAAAAATAATACATAAATTAATATTCCAATGTTGGTTACTTCGTTTGATGGTTGCGGTAATTAAAGATAAAACCTTCGATTGGTTTTAAAATGTTTAACTGTTATCCAACAGTAAGTTACCATCATTGATTTTTAGAGCAAACATTGTATTAGAGTTACATTACTGAGATAAACCTTCGAGTGGTTTATTAACAATTTGTCTGGTTATGATAAAGGTGACTTTCCATCAGTGCCTCGTGTGATATTATGTTATTGATTGATCAAAAGTCAATCAAAAATGAAGAAACCTCTGCGAGTATGTGTGTACGTTTGTTCTCTTTGAATATTATTTATTTCAGAAGTTATAATAGCCTGACGACCCTAAGAACAAAAGAAAACGACGGAGGTTTGTGACAATTCTGTTTACTACCATTTTGGTTCTTAGAATAAAAATATATATATATATTATATATAATCTGATTTTGCAATCGATTAGAAAGTTTTAATGTTGTGTTTGTACGTTCTAAGTTATTTTGAAAGAAAAAAAAATCTAAATGAACCAAAATGGTGTTTCTTGTTGTTATAATGAGTGATATTGTGCAGTTTTATTGATTAATAAATTAAATCACTTATTGTACAACTGGAATTAAAATATTGTAATGTCTTATTAACAGCTTGGAACGAGTTGCAGTCACTTTTAATTTCCATACATTTTACGTGTCTTGTGTTTGATATCTATAATATTTTATTATCAGCTTGGAACGAGATGTGGAGACTTTTAATTTCTATATATTTTACATGACTTATGTTTGAAATAAAAAATGTTTTATTAACAGCCTGGAACGAGTTGCGGTCACCTTTAATTTCTATATATTTTACATGTCTTTTGTTTGAAATTTAGAATGTTTTATTAACAGGTTTTAAGAACGAGTTGCAGTCTCTTACATTTTATAATTATATTTTAATGTTTTATTAACAGCTTGGAACGAGTTGCAGTTACTTTTAAATTCAATACCTACATTTTACATGTCTGGTGTGTGTGGAAATTTACAATGTTTTATTAACAGGTTTTAAGAACGAGTTGCAGTCTCTTACATTTTATAATTATATTTTAATGTTCTATTAACAGCTTGGAACGAGTTGCAGTTACTTTTAAATTTAATACCTACTTTTTACATGTCTAGTGTGTGTGGAAATTTACAATGTTTTATTAACAGGTTTTAAGGACGAGTTGTGGTCTCTTACATTCTATAATTATATTTTAATGTGTTTATTTAACAGCTTAAAGGAACCTGATGCAGATATTTAAAGTCCTATACCTATATCTTTTATGTTCTATGTGTGTTGGAAGTTAAGATGTGCAAAGCGTAATTTAAATACCACTTAATGTTCAGTAGTCACATGTCTCGGATGCCATTGTTACCCTTCAGTGGTTCTATGCCAGCCTTTGCTGTGGTCTATACGGCTGATCATTAAGGAGGAGCATTGGCTTTTAGGTTCGATTTAGTGCAGATAAGGCTTAGGGTGCAAAGGCGTAATTTAAACACCACTTAATGTTCAGTAGTCACATGTCTCGGATGCCATTGTTACCCTTCAGTGGTTCTATGCCAGCCTTTGCTGTGGTCTATACGGCTGATCATTAAGGAGGAGCATTGGCTATTAGGTTCGTTTTAGTGCAATTAAGGCTTAGGATGTTTCCCTATCCTATATACCTACCGCGCTAAGTTGTCAAATCGTTCAAATAATTTTTAGTTGAATTTCTTTAATTTGACAATAATTTGATACCACATTACAATCTGGAGGTATTTTCGCGAATGAGTAACATTGTATGTTTTTGTTGTCATTATACGAACTCACAACTCGTATAATTTAGGCGACACTATCAACTGATTACTGGTTTGTGAAACTATCCACTGCAAGCATATTTACTACACACGCAGGAGATATCTTTTACGCACACTCTACAAAATGGATAGATAAGGGAATGATTCTACTATAGGGAGTCTTTGTTTTATCGATCCAGCCACAAACATTATATTCAACAGCGTCGAATTATGGTTAAATTAGGATTTAATGATTGAAGAATTCGATGTCCTATCCTTCTTCCAATTAATCATTTCCTACCAAATCTTTAATTATTTCTCCCAAGAATTACTACATACTTGAATATCTGAAAACTATTTCAGTCCAATATGGTTGTTTATATGATAACGATGAAGGAGCCTAATAACCAAAATAAAAAAAAAACCATAGGCTTGCAAGTTAAGTATTGGGCAAATCCTAAGGACTAAAAATTAATATTCTATTTTCAATTGGTGTAAATAATTGGTGGTGTTCCTAGGTTCCTTATGGACATGGTAACCGGCATTGGAGGAATATCAGATGTGTAACTGTAGATACCTAGGTGGAGGTTCACACTGAGTCTGTTCCATCAATTCCAAGTAACTCCGGCCCTGTCTTGTACTGGAGACGATTGGGGGCCTCACCAATATCATCATGAAAACAATGTCTATCTGAGAAGAAGTAACTTCAGTTACTGTGGCTTTGCCTTATATTTATACTATTTTGTTGGACAAGGTCCATTTACAACAACATTGTGGCTCTGCCCTAATATTACTACATTTGGTCAAGAACCAATTACAGCGATGCTGTGGGCTCTGCCCTTATAAAACAACTATGGGCAGTACCCATTTATAATATACTACTACTGCGAGCATTGCTCTGCGTTTCTACCACAGGACTAGATCCACTATATAAAACATGGGCTTTGCTCTTATTACACATTAGGACAATGTCCTTTAATAATTATACAATTATGTTGGATTGAATGGTTGTTGTTGCTCTATAGTTAAGATAACAATATACCTTGTCTTTCCTTACTCCGCTCCCTGGGGAATGCACACAGTGGATGGCATTCACGATTGTTGGCGAGGCTGGAGCCTACAATACTTTCCCCCCCAACCCCATTTTCCTTCCTAACTTCCTTGACCCCAGGCCCTTCCCATATAACTAGTAATTAAATGCTTTTAAAATTATTATTGAATAACACTAACAATTACCATCTATATACAGTTTACCTCTATTCTAAATACTTTAGTTCTCAAACTCTAAAAGTTCTTGGGTTACTAACTTTTCATAATGTGGAGTCTGATGATCACCCGGCCAAGGTGTTTTTAATCGTTCAAACATATTTGATGAATTGAGGGTTAGTTACAGCTGGCATCGATAAGTTACCCGCTAGTTATTCCTGGACTCAAACTGGTTCAAACAAACACTTTAATCTATTTTGATCTTAAAGCAACTTGAAGATAGGAACAAAACTAAAACTCTCGATGCTTTTAATCTGTTGGCTTTTAACGCGTTAGTTAATTAAATGACTAAGTTTAATTTGTAATTCAGATCCACTTCTGCCGGGTGTCCTCTAAATCAGCATCAATTCCATAAGTTGATTTATTAAGGAAACAGCGTGTTTTTAACTGATATTGAAAAACTTGTCGGAACTTTGAATGCTCTATTTGCTGAAGTTTTTTAATAGAAACGAGTTTCAGGTAGATGCAAATGCCGCATGTCGGGGTGGTGGTGAAACTTTATAAAAAACTTAGTAAAGTCATAGTACTCGTGGAGTCTTACTAGTGCTTACTACGTGGTAGCATATGTAATGTTTACACCTATACGGTACACGTGAATGTACAGGTCTATCTCTAGCTTAAGAGACATTTGTATCTTAGCCCTACTACAATATTTTCATACGCACAGCATGGAAGTAATTGAGTTGAGTGAGTTGTTAAATTTACGCAAACAAAAGAGACAATGTACTTGAATACCATATCTTTCGCTACATTTATTTATTTTATGACAAGCCACTACCAAAGAAAACTAACTATTACTTACCAATACCGGCCACTCCGTCCGCGTACAATTCTGTTAATAGTTTTTCTTTTTCTTGCGATGAAAAGTACTCATCACTTATTTACGACCGTGGCCTTAAAGTGCAATTTTATCAAAATCCGTCCAGCCGTTACGGAGATAAGTGGTAACAAACGCACATACATACACACACACACATTCGCAATAATAATATTATTAGGAAGTAGGATAGGATAAAAAAGCTCACAAAACTAAACCAAGTAATCACTGAACACCAAACTAAAGACAAAGACAAAAAGAGTTCGTCTTCAAAGACAAACGTCCAACTTCGCCAACGCCACTATTAGCGATTCTGTCGAAAACAATAACGACCATTAAAAGTTTCCGAAGCTATTATAGCGTGAACCAACACTATAGTACAGCATAGCGTATCCGTCGCATGCGATGTAGTACTACAGCGTACCTCATGTAGTGAGTTGTGTGCGGAGAAGAATCAGTTAATAAGGGCAGCCAGTTGCGATATATGGTCGGTAATTACGTAAATTGTTGATGTTACGAGTTGCTTCGTGATCGATCGAAATAGTTCTCTTACATTTCAGTTCAGACTATTCATTAATCTAGACTTACGTTACTACCAACTTGATAAATGCTTTATATATAGTATAACTGTCCTTATGTATAAAAGCTTGACTGCTTTGACTAGATATTTTTTATCCCATCCCATCCCATATCCCATCCATATGTATGATTATCTTCATTTTTTGTAGTAGGATTGGTCAGTAAGCACTAAGCAGTATAGGAAAAGTGTTCCGGATTTGGCGGGTACTAGGTGTCTTACATATTATAGAAAACATATTAGTCCGAGAGGTTACCTTCCCATATAAAAATATCTACTAGGGTAGGAATATTGTAATGTTGAATCAGTCAAAAAGTTACCATAAACAGTTCTTACTCTCGCCTACAACCAGTTGCTTTTTACACGATCACCTTCGCTCGACACACAGTGTTCGTAAACCAAAAATTTTTAACAACCCTCTCAGCAAGTTGTTCATTAGTGCACAGCGGGCCGCGCGCGGAAACATGCGGCCTGCGCCTCCGCACCGCCTGTGTGCCGGAACAGCATGCGAGTACTCGCAGATATTGAAAATGTAGTTATTTTAATACTTTGCGATTGGGACACCGGGCTTATAGTTGAGACTTTATTCACGCTAATGAACCACTCGCGCTACAAGTTACAATAGCCTTACGCACAACCGTCACGTATGTGCGTTACTTTTATTATACTGATTTATGGCTAAAGTTATAGTTTGTGTGTATTGAACAATTTAGTAGGTACATTATAATGCAAATCGCGCAAATTATAATGTAAACAGTGATCAGAAGTTACAAAATGCCCCGAGAACCTTCATCGTTTGTCTGAAATAATTTATTATTGCAATTTCTTTTATATGTAACTGTAAACTTTTGTTTCCTGTTTTAGTGTTCAATAAAGTGTTATTGTGTTGTACTGTATTGTATTGTATTTTACTTAAATATTCAAAACCATGGCAACAATATGATCTATCCTATAATAACATAGTTCAATTAAACACAAGCACGTTGCCAAAATTGGTTCGAAATTACATCGACGCTTAATCCGCTTCCAAATGAAGTTACCGCCTTCATAACAACACCCGTGTCCTTATTCCGACAACAAGGACGCAGAACAAACACACCGTTCTCGCGTTCTTTGCGAAAAAAATCATTTGCGTGCACGCGCTCGAGCGTCGAGCGACATTTGCATATCAAAGCGATTCTCGCGAGCCGAGCGTTAGGTTAATGCCTCGCAGAATAAGCCGCCAAGATATCGCTGCGTTTGATGCGAGTGCGCGGTGCTGTTTTTGCCGATGTAATTTACTGTTATTCTGGTCTCATCTACATACTCTGCCAATATCTGGAGACATGTCAGCTCCTAGTACTATCGTTAAAATAACTCTTGTAGAATATAGGCAGGGAAATGTATTGTTTGTTTGTTAGATCTGTTATATTGTTTTTGTCCTATGCTGAAGTTGGGTTATATGTTTGCCTAGTTTTTTGGTGCAAAACAAAATTACTTGAACAATTTATTAAGTGTGTTCTTAAATTACAGCACTGGCCATCCTTATCAACATTTCTTGTTAAAAGGAAACACTTTTCAAAGTATTTTCTGAATGTATTCCTTGCCGCTTTGTTTACGGGCGGTGATTACATCGGCTATAAATAACCAGGACATTATCGGCGCGACGCCAATTACGCAACCTGCCCGGGACCCTTCGCCGTAACAGGCTGCTCGAAGAACACACAACCACACAGCGACCAAGTTTACAAGAAACAAAACGAAATCCCTTACGCACACTAACGCAACGTCGCGTCGTAGTTTAAAGAAAAAAATGAACGCCTCTCACGCATACATACATATACAGGGTCGAAGTATAAACGAAAAAATTGCATTGTAATCAGAACTAAAGGTGTGTTCCTAATTTGAGAGCATTCGGTCAACAGGAGGGGGGTAAAATATGAATTACAAAATTTGACCCCAACAGGGCAAGCAAAATTAAAGCATTTAAAAAAAGGAATAGCATCTTACGTACACTAACTTAAATTTGACTTAACTTAGTCAATGAAAGTATGCGTTTTCTCTTACACCTGAGCATAATAATTTGTCCTTCATCCACAGTACGCGCACGGAAATAAACTTCATCGTCAAATGACAAATCAAACTTAAATACTGTCTATATAGATGTTGTACTACTGTTAGAGCAGAGCGGTGAGCTTGAAAGGCCCGGATTTTATAATAGATCGTAAAGGCGAGACTGTTCGATGATTTATCGATAACTAGAACTGACAGATTATTACGCAGGAAATTGTGTTGGGAAAGGATTTTATTATAATATAGGTGCATACTAATAGATTGCTCTACATAATAAATAATAGTATTGCTTGATAGTCACAGTGATATTAGCCAATTTAATAAGAGCATGCTCATAATCTGACGTCGTGTATCAAATTCTAGTAGAGTAATGTGCTACGGATTACGTAGCACATTCGTAGCAGTACTTAACGTCAGTCTACGTCAGTCAGTGTACGCGCTACGATAAATTGCTACATTAGGTACACGTGCTAGAAACGTACTTGGAGTATGTCTTACAACGTTTCAACTGACAAGTGTTCTCTATTTGATTTATATTAAACATGATCATTAAATAGACTTTAATAAGGACTGATCTTATAATATATTGTCTATTAAAAAAAGTCTTTCCCAATTAATTTCACTTCCGGTTTGCCATAGTTCTAAACATTTTGAATATAGTCCTAATCCGGTACAATGTGTCATAAGCATATCTATTTAAATTACGTCCAAGTACAGATAACAAAAAAATCTGTAATAAATTTTTTTCAAAGGAATTGTTTTCTTTACGGTCAAATGATTGTGGACTTTCTTGATAAATTCAAATTATTTTTAATTACAACAAACTTCAAAATTGACGCTATCTCATAGATTATTGCTAGTACACTGACCACGTAAAATAGCCATTGCTAGCCTCGAGCGAGGCTCGACGCGATCCCTCGACCGGTGGCCGACCGTACGGGGCCGCGGTGCCCGGCCGGGTACCGTTTGGCAATTTATTACCGCAAAAACGCAGGTCGACGTCGAAATTAATACTTTTTTCTATATTTTACTGCGCCGAGCGGTAAACCACGCCGTAAGCTGGGATAACAGGAATGAATATTGATACAGTTATACATTTTTACTATGAACGAAAGTGGTATGTTTTTATTTTAGCGACAGTTATTTTCGAAATTAATCGATATTATGAGACGACAACGACATAGTATAAGCGCGTCTGATGGTGACGAGCGCAGTACAGTGCCACGGAGGATTTCGTTTAACAAATTATTGGTGCTGTAAAAAAAAACCGATCGTAAAAAGTTCAATTTATAATTAACATTTCCAAACCCTTCTGAATGGACGATTATATGAAAGAGTTCATTTAATAGTCATCAGAATCAAATAAACATAAATACGTCAGGGCTCGGAGTGACATTAAATAGGTAAACATTGCGCTATCACTGAGGGTTGTTAGCACTACATAAATAGACTTTATAGACGTTTATGATAATATCACGTCAATACCCCCCAACTACACACCCGTAGAATGTAACATAACTATAGACACACACGTAGGTGTGTGTATTTATCCGAGAATAATATGGACTAAGCATACATACCTACCTACATACGTAATGACGTACCTGCGTATGTAATGTGGATCGTATTCAGAGAATGTTCGCATTCCTCCCTCAAAGGCAGATGTGCTTTGACTATCTACATCGCCTTGTCTCCAAATTGAATATAATTGTGTTGAATGAATATATTGTAGTGATGGGGCTGCTTGTTTGTTACTTCAGAGAAGTACACATTGAAAGTAAGGATGGGATTCCATGTTAACATATGATTATGTTTTACTACCGTTAGCGCTGTTATTAATACTCCCAATGTCATATCACAGAATAAATAATAGTAGTTTATTATATTACGTATGTTTAATATTATGTTATGTGCGTCAGTACAAAAAAAAAAAAACAAGAGCACCAAATTTACTCTAAAATTAACCAAGCAGGTTAAGAAACGTTCGTCGCGGTAACCACTTGGATGAGTGACACGTTCGTAGACAGAGGGCACGTCAATAGTCATCGGTAACGGTTGTTGTGTTAGGACAACAGTCGTTAGGCCATGTCGCGGGCCTGCGAGTGGTCTATACACTCCGATACCAGGCAGATACACCCAAAAGAAAGACTACGAGAGAGACTATAAAATTATTTAACGTAAGAAATGAATAGGTTAATCTGTCACTCTTTTGTATCGGTACCCGTCACACACAAAAAGGGTTCTAATAATATGTGCTCTTGTCCGGCGCGCGAGGTAAATAACGTAGTAATCGTACTGAGTAATAAAAATTAACCAATATCACTGTTAAAATGCTTAAAAATCTCGTTTCACAATTAACTCGGATCCTCATGCTGCGCGAACAATAAAAGAAACCACAAAAAGTTAACATGCATTCCCGGAGAATTCCCGGAGCGTTCCCGTCATATTTGCGCGCTGAATTAAATACTCGCCGCATCTTTTTGCTCCTACATCCTCATTACATGAGTCTCGAGACACAGTATAAATACGACAACAAGTAGGCAAAGTATCACTAATTATTAATCCAATCCTCTGTCTTCTCTCTTCCTTCTCTTCTTTTTTTCTCTGTCTTGACATGACGACACGAGTCAGCCGTTTACTTGATAGTGAGCGGCACGCCTGCCCATAACAGTAGAGCACCACTCAGAACTTTGTTTTGCAAAATCCTCCGCGGCACTGCACTGTGTCCTTAGACAGTATAGCTCTTAAATCTCGTAATGCTAAGTAATTTCGCCTGAAACAGTGTCTTTCACTTAGCGATGTTTGGATTGGTAATTCTCAAGGACTCTTGAAAAATATCATTCCAAATATATTTTTGGTCTACTTTCCTCCATTTCTGGGTTGTCTGTAAGAGATCGTTTTGAGCGATAAGACCACCCATTGTGACACTAATATTAAGTGAATCGTATTTAATTTTCAATTGTTTCAGTGTTATTGAGTGTATTGAGTCACTCAATGGGAGCCTCAAGACGGGCGGAGACGACGTGGCCGGCCTCGGAAAAGGTGGCGTGACGATCTCGAAACCTACCGACCCGGATGGATGGAAGTGGCTATGGACAGAGATGTTTGGAGGGAGATGGGGGAGACCTTTGCCCAGCAGTGGGACACAATAGGTTGATATAATATTCAGTGTTATAATAATGAGTTGTTATATTCTATTCCTTTCCAACTCTACATAAGTTACTACTAATCGTACGGGTCACCAGCTCTACAGATTCCCAATTCATTAGATTTTCAATTGTACAGCTTCCCGCCTGTGCCGATTTCTAATTTAACATATTTCTGAGAAAGGTTTGTCGACGCATAAAAAGAAAAAGGTTCTTAGCTTTGTTTTTGTCCGTATGTTAACTTTCTTGTTCTAGTTGCAAACGTGAACGTAAGCGTCGTTCTGCAGGAACGTCGACGACAAAGTCAATTATTATACTCAACAAGAACTTACAGTAGAAATAGCGATTTTAAATTCGAATTCAAATTCATTTATTGCGAATATCAGTCCCTATGAGATCTTTCATGCCTACTGTTATAATAGCCTACTCTTTCATGTCGCCGATCGCTGCGTGCGAAAATAAAGCTAATGATTTACTAGATTGTTCCTAAACGTTCATACGTGAAGTTGTTATTGTGGCCTTGCAGCAAACGCATATGGATAAATAGATGATGTAACATAATTACTAAGTTTGCATGTGTATGGGTTTTCAGGTGGCATGGTCTACCAGGTGGCATGTAAATATTACAGAAGTTACGTCAAACATTTCTAAACATTATTCTAATTATAGTACACACTAGCGACCACCCCGGCTTCGCACGGTTATTATACATATAAACCTTTACTAACCTTTAATCACTCTATCTATTAAAAAAAACCGCATGAAAATCCGTTGCGTAGTTTTAAAGATTTAAGCATACATAGGGATATAGGGATATAGGGAGAAATAGGGATATAGGGACAGAGAAAGCGACTTTGTTTTATACTATATAGTGATGATACAATTCAAAAATAATTATTATAGATTAACAATTATTGCGTCATATTAAAATTCAAATAAAAATGTCACTAGATAACTATATCATTCATCGGGAAACTATAATAGGTATGTTTTAATTTTATTAATATTTCTCAATATCTTCTCTCAAACTAAACGCTCAAACTAAAGCCCAAGTTTATATGTAATACGAATTGTCAAGTCAGTTGCCTAACTTCCCTTACTGGTTCCACATTACTGTGCTTACACCCTGTATGCATTTAATTCTCTTTTGTTGGTAAAAAGGAAAAGAAACAATAGAAACGTTTTGTAGTTTGTGTGAACACAGACGACGTCTACGTATAAGTGGACGGAAGAAAATACAAAGCTGTTATTTAGCTGATAATCTTCTATTAGAAGATATAATAAAGTCTTAATACACTTTAAAGTTTATCCGTGGATTGGATTGGATATGCGATACGTGAAAGTCCCCTAGCTTTAAAGTAATCTATACCAGAGCTAACCACTGCCGATACTGTCACTTATGCGATGGGATTTTAACCTTCGGTTTGAGATAATATCGCGACGACTTCTTGTGAGGTTCCAGTGAGTGAACAAGCGAGGCGCAAATCAGGTACAATCTATAGACAGTTTTTAGTAAAATTAAATAGTTACCCAAAACTAATGACAATTTTACGTTCAAATTCCACTGATGACAAATATACCAAATTTGTTTATAAATTTCCAAACATCTGCTTATAACAATCGCAGTAAAACGTTATAAGAACGATTTTTTCACTTCATACACAGATAATCTCTTCTAGAACCCTCACTTATCTTGTCTCTACGAAGAACCCATAGTTTTTCAAAAAGCGAACATTAAAACAAACATTAGCGAGATAGTCCCGTACATAAATCTACGCGCTGACTCGGAATTAAGACGCAATAAAAAAGATCATTAATAATGTGGACCACTCCACTCTACAGCTGTTAAGAACCCGGTACACTTTACTGCGATGTCGCAGTAGATGCTGTGATTGCTAATAATATGTATAAAATAATTGTTTAGATTTAAATAAACCGATATTTAATACGAAAATACGAAAAAAAATGATGGGCATGATTTACGATAACGCTGTTGCGTAACCTTCAAATAGCGGCGCAAATTTCGATAAACACTCACTTATCTTAATAATTTGATGAAACTATTATATGTACTTTGTTGTGATATGTATCTCTATTATGTATAAATAGAGATATAATATTATTTCCGCAATCTATATATTGCACATGTACTTACTCCTACACTTGAGGTTAATAGTTCTGATTTTGAGTTACTGAACCTGAAATAAATTGTCCAATATCCGGCAAAAAATCTGTCAGTTAGTATTTAAACGTTTTATGTTGTGATAAGATCAGGACTACATCAAATAGTAGATAACACACTTAAAAATTTTCTGTCATGTCCCGTCCAATACAAAAGCAAATTAAAGCTTAATTTTCCATATTTTATAGACACTTATAACCTCCTTTAAATATTCTGAAAAAAAAAGATTTAAAAATGATCGGTGATCCTGCATGGTCTCTAACAGTTTCCTCACACTACTTTTGTTTCTTTTGTTTTTCCATCCACTACTTCATACAATCTCAAAACTGTTTCAACGAAAGCAAAAATATTTTTCGTTTGTCTTCAAAAAAGGAGGAGGTTCTGAATCTGAGGCTTGTTGTTTTTGAGTAATGAACGTGATTCTTATCTACACATGAGAAACAATTAGAAGCACGATGCACGGCGTGCGCGCTGCACGGTGGATGACTAATTCTATTTTAATGAAATGGCTGTTAGGAGCTGACCGCCCACCCACACATTATAAAAATAACAGATATTTTTTTTAGTAACTACCAACAAAAACAGAAATATACTATTTTACTTACTATGTTATTTAAAATTTCAGTGATTCAGTTATCCGTCTATTTAAACATTTCAATTATGTGTAACAAGTACATAAAATACTTGAGCTTCCCAAGTCCAACATCATGGTTAGCTTAGAAACATTAAGACGCTATCATCCTTAAACAAAAGAGCGAGTAACAACAAATCCCTAGGATTTCAACTAGAATCAACAACGAGGAAGTCATTTACATTTCCAAAGCTTGCATCTTCAGCGTCGATGTAGAGCGCCTCAAGACATAGGCAGCCGTCTGATTGTCCTCACTCGCTAACAGGACGTACAAACTAAAACAGTAACATAACTTACGTCAACAACCAACAGCCTCCGTACCATGATATATAAAAGGGTTTGTGTGTTGGTGTAAGTTGAGTGACCAGGACACAATCTGATCACTCTGTGTCTAGGTCACGTCTTAAATATTTTGAATACTCTACAAGTTCATCTTCTATTAACTTAGTTATATGATGAAGCCGCGGTTACAAATTCCAATTCAATTTTGCCCATGGCTGCAATGCAAATTTTTTCAAACCTCTCTGTTACCAAAACTCCTGACACCTCGTGTTCTTGTATCCGTATGAACATAAGATACCGCTTTCTCAAGGAGACACGCATTTACGAAAAGAGAGGGGACAGGACTTTATCACGTCCGGGACGCGGACGGAATATGGAATTCCGGAGTTATCCGCGCCATTGTTTGCGCGATAAACAAGCAGTGCCTCCCGGAAAACTACGCTCAACAATTTGAAATCAGAATTTTGGAATTTTTCGGCGCTGGCTGGCTATTGGTTAAATAAAAAATAAATATTGACTGCAAACCCGGTGCTTGTTTTTACTAGAACATCAATAGAAATGGATACTGACACTTTATTGTACAATTTTATTATCAACGTATAAAATTACTATCACAAAGGTTAGTTTATTTTCATTATCTAATCTTTATCAACGCGTGCTTTTTGTGTTAGCTGCAAAGTGTGCAAACCTAAAGTAAAGATAAGACTAATTTAATTTCACACAATGTTATCTTAGATAAAAAAATATTTGATTGCTCAATATTTTATTGTTGTCGGTGGCAGAAGTTGTTAGGTTTTTTATTGAAATGACGGAAATGATAGGTGTTTCGTAGCACTCCACAGATGATCAACGAGCGACGGCTATGGAGTTTTAGCGTAATAATTTGAAAAAACTAAGAATTTATGGTTATATTTCCACACCTACTTGTCCTACACGTAGCACGTCAGTGTAGTTCATCTAGATGGAAGATATTTAAGTAAAGTGCTATTGTCTAAATCAAAATGACGACGTGAACTGTGGAAAGGATTCAACTTAAAGTTAGTATACAGAAATAACGTTCTTTTATACTATTTGAACCTTATCAACTCGATCAATCCGTCCCTAAATTGCTTGTTCTTGATCTACGATGGCACCATACCCATAGGCGACACATTAATGAATAAAATCCACCAAGCGAGTTATTCGACTACTTTTCTACAGTAACAACGGGTGAATAAACTTTGGTAAGTTTATTCACCCGTTGTTATACGAGGAGTAAAAAAAAGAAAAACTATTATTGGACTGATGGCACATTAATGAAAAAAATAAACCTAAAATCAATGAAATCCTAACAATGTATTTGGCAACGAATTATCTTATCGATCTAAAATAAGGACTGATACAAGAAATATTTAATTTTAGATTAGATTATTTATTACTTTATATACGATTGATCGGAAAGAATGGGGCTTAATTGCGCCAAAATGAGAGTCGCAACGGCGGTGGTAATACTGACGGTAGCCGCGCTTTGCGCCGGCAAAGACCCGTACCATCCGCGGGATCACCTGAGCAGGCGAGCCAAGACACACCAAGCCTCTCGCACGCTCCATCCGGAACAAACCGCCGAGTTCTGGTTCAACGAAGCCCAGGCCGGCATCAAAGAGCGAGAGGAATTCGGAGCCACCTACGTCGGCGGGAAAGCCAAGAATGTAATCATGTTCCTCGGCGACGGCATGTCGGTGCCGACGCTGGCCGCCGCGCGCACGCTGCTCGGGCAGCGCAGTGGGCGCACCGGGGAGGAAGAGAAGATGTTCTTCGAAAAGTTTCCCACAGTCGGCATGTCTAAGGTACCTCTTATTAGGCTCAACGTATCCACGTATGCTGGCAGCATTGCAAGCCAGCATCTTGAATACGCTGTCAACTGGAAGGCTATTTATAGATATTTTAATAAGCCTTTAATGGTCAATAGTTTGTCCAGTTGTTTCATAGTAGTAATACATATGATTATCAATATCATAAGCCAGCTATAGCCTACTGTTGAGCACAGGCGTCCTTTTGGTGCTGCCATTCTTCCCTATCTATCTACTAATATCTAGCAATACATAAATATTATGTGAATGATATGTATTATAAAAAGAAACCTGGTTACTTAAAAGATTTCGAATTAAATTAAATGTTTTCAAATATAAAACTTGTAACTAACCTAGTATCCCTAAAAATATGGACACATAGTAATTAATTAGTAAGAGACCCATGAAGTGTGTATGTGAGTAGCGTTTGCTGTGGTCATCATTTGGCTGGGTGACCACTTGTCTAGTATTTACATGTAAGCGCTACCGTGTTTCCGAAGGCAAGTGAAGCAGTCGGGCTCAGTTGTTATGTCAAGACAGCCATCGTGTCGGAGACCTTCGGGTGGTTTATAACTCAACGACACCATTCCTCACCTCAGACAGCTCCTCACCTTTGAAATTGTACCTTTGCTTTATTACCCAATTTTTTGTAATTTTTTTTTTGGTGTCTCTGTTCAATCTCAGTGTGGCCTTGTGCGTTTTTCAATCTTACTTACAAGTTTTAGTGAAGCAGGATAATTAAATTTGCGCTTTTATTGTAGACGTACTGCGTCGACGCTCAAGTGGCAGATTCTGCGTGCTCGGCGACGGCGTACCTGCGCGGCGTGAAGAACAACGAGGCCACGATCGGCGTGACGGCCGCGGTGCCGTACGGCGGCTGCGACGAATCCCTGGATGAGTCCACACACGTCAAGTCCATCTTGGAGTGGGCGCTGCAAGCCGGCCGCGACGCTGGTGCGTAACTCGGCTGACAGCATGCAGTTTGCATATCGGTCACACTTTTTTTTTACGCTTAATGTATGTTTGACCACTATCTCCCCTGATGTGAAGCGATAATGTGGCCTAAGATGGAGGATATAGATCTAGAGAGAGACGGCAGTTGAGCGGCTGCTCAGAGCATTGCTAACCAAACGGAAATGATCATAATCATAATCATCATTTATTGATATTTTAAAATACAAGTCATCAGTCAAAAATAAAATGGCAATGCCATAACCCAAACAATGTCCTGCCTTTACAAATGCACATTGAAACATAGATCCACGGTTAGGGCACAAAATACCCAATAGTATAAGCAGACCCCCGACACTCCATACAAGTTCGCCGAGCTAACTGTCTAGTACTACTACTGACGCAGCGGCCTGTCCGCACACGTTTTGTGTGTGTGCGTAATTATTGTAGGGATGAGCTAATACGAATCGAGCGCGACAAGGACAACGCTAAACGTAAGCAACCTAAGTGTTTCTCTTTCACACCCACTATCGCTTGGCTGGGAGACGCGAAAAACCAAAAAATCTTCGATTCTTATTTGTGTAAGTGGTTTCTTTGCATCCATACACAGAACAATAACGAACCATTTTAAAAGAGATAGGCAGACCTCCGTCAGTCAGGTCAGGTCCTGGTCAGCTCCACCGTCTTCAGCCGTTCTTCGTCTTTTTCTCAATATGTTTCGTCTATATGTCAAAGTCAAATAGTTAGCCGGCCTGCTCTATCTCTGTAAAGCAGGTCGTCATCGTCATCCAAAAAGGTCATAACAACCTCAAATAACATAATTGATCGCACATATAAAATAAACATTTCAATGTCACTCATTAGTCATTCGCAGCGAGCGGTGACAACCGAGTGACGCAAGCACGGCATTGTCGATCTTTTCATCGGTTTGTTGCGGGTGACAACAAATTAGCGGGGGGGGGGGGAGTGTCGCTTCTTTACGTAGTAATATTTAGTTTTCTTTGGTATAAGTTAGGGTTAAGGGTCACGTTTCCATCACATCTGATTGTTGAGCGTAAAAAATACAAAGGGCCAAACCAAACATGTTAGTAATCTAAGAATAAATAAATAAATAAATCCTTGAAGGTTCGAATTGACGGGTGGTCTGTGGCCAGGTATCGTAACGACGACGCGCGTAACGCACGCGTCGCCGTCCGGCGCGTACGCGAACGTGGCCAATCGCTACTGGGAGAACGACGCGGAGGTGAAGTCGTCCGGCTTCGACACCCAGCGCTGCCCCGACATCGCCTCGCAGCTAGTGCACTCTTACCCCGCTACTCATTTCAAGGTTTGTTTTACATAATTTATGTCATCGTTATCATCATCAGGTCATTGTGTTCCCACTGCTAATACACGGGTTTTCTCTCTAAGAGAGAGTAAAGGCCATAATCTACCATGCTGGTCCATTGCGCCTTGGAGGATGATGTTTGTTTTCAATGTAATTGGTAATTTGGCTTCAAAGTTTTTTTTTACCCTTAATAGATCTATGTTTGGCCACTATCTCGCCTACTCCTTTCATCACTCATTCTTCAAACCACCAAAAAAGTATTTATATCTTCCATACATCATAAAGTTTCATTTACTGTATAGTATAGACTATAATTTGAGACATAATATTTTTGTTTGTGTCTCCAGGTTATTTTGGGCGGTGGAAGAAAACAATTTTTGCCGAACACTACTTTGGACGAAGAGGGCACTCGAGGCTCGAGGACTGACGGACGGAACTTGATCGAAGAGTGGGTAGAAAACAAGGCCTCGCGTGGTGTGAGCCACCATTACGTGTGGAATAGACAACAGATGCTAGAGGCGTCGGTGGCGGGACCCGATTACATGTTGGGCCTTTTCGAAGGTGATCACATGGAATACCACTTGGAAGCGAATCCGAGAACAGAGCCCACCTTAGCTGAAATGACAGAAGTCGCGATCCGCTCTCTCAGTCGCAACGAGAAGGGATTCTTCCTGTTCGTGGAATCGGGCCGCATCGACCACGGGCATCACGACAACTTGATCGAGAAGGCTCTGGACGAGACGATCGAAATGGATATGGCCGTGAGGCGCGCCGCGCAGATGCTGTCACGCGACGACACGCTGATCGTGGTCACGGCGGACCACTCGCACGTGCTGGGCTTCAACGGGTATTCCCCGCGGGGTCACGACGTACTCGGGCCTGCCAATGATTATCATGACACCTATGGCGTGCCTTTCATGACGCTCTCTTACACCAACGGACCCGGCGCTAGGAAGCAAGTAGACGGTATAAGACCAGATCCCACCCAGGATGAGAACTATCGTACGTATTATAACTGACATAATATACCTGCTTTTCAGCCAAAAATAGCTTAAAATCTGTCGACTTGTAATAGCGTTTATTTTAGCTCTAGTTTTAAAGTCACGATACCACGCATTTTGAGTACGCTGCCAACTAGTAGTTGGCATTTGTGCCTAATATATTAGGTTAACCTATGACTTCTACTTTTTTATTTCGTAATCCACCTTTAACTGAATGTATCGTCGTTACAGGTGACATCAACTGGATGACGCACGCCGACGCCCCGATCGAGTGGGAGACGCACGGCGGTGACGACGTTCCCGTATTCGCACTCGGGCCGCAGCACGGCATGTTCTCGGGGCTGTACGAGCAGAGCCAGATCCCCTACCTCATGGCGTACGCGTCCTGTATCGGCCCCGGCGCACACGCAGCGCCTTGCAGTGGCGCCAGCTCGCTTCAAGCGCCACTCCTCGCGTTAGCAGCCACCCTCGTCACTCTCCGAGCCGTGCTCAGATAGATCCGAGATATAACGCAATATTTCAGAAAGGGACCCTAAGGACGTACCGCTTGTCAGATGTGATTTTGTTATGACCGGTGTGGTGTTCCCGCGAGTTTGACTTAATCGCGTTCTCACAGTGATTTCTCGGATTTTAAATATAAATCTGAAAATGATATTTATTTATTATATAAGCAATGTTATGAAAATGTACCTAGTGATTGACAATGCCTACAATTTGGATATTGAAATAGCAGGCTGAGTCAAAAATAGGACAAAGTGAATTTCGGCTTTTTTTAAATAAAAATTGTGATATTTTTAAATTAAAACATATTTTTTAATGGATCGTATTTAATTTTACCTCAATTTATTCCCATTTTTCCGCCAATTATACTGATTGTGCACCAAAATATGTTGACCGCACGTACTCCGTAAGGATAAGCGTCTGTACCACTCGAACGAAAATATTTCATAATGAGCACCTATTTTATGAATATTACATGTTCGCGGCGTTGGGGTGGCCCAAAGGCCACCCCCACTGCACTCAAACCTGCCGAGGGCTGCCCCTTATAAAGTTGGGGTGGCCCACTACCGAGGGCTGCCCCTTATACGTTTGAGTGCTAAAAACAGACTAAATTTGGTGCACAATCAGTATTTTTGGTGAACGATTAACAATTATCCTTTTTAATAGGTTTTTTTTTAATTATTATATGAACGCAACTTTTGGAAATTCATTCCAGAACCAAGATCATACAAAATAATAATTTACACTTTCAAATTTTCTCAAAATATTTATCCCAGATAACACGTTAGCTTGCTGCAAGTTTGTTTTATCTTTAATATTGATTTGATACATCAAGTTTGTCGTGGCAGTGGAATGTAAGCATGCTGAAAGTTTGTTTTTCTTTTGATACTGATTTGATACGTCAAGTTTGTTGCGACAATGGAGTGTAAACTTGCTGCAGGCTTTTTATTTAATTATACAAAATTGTGGCATCTTTGTCGTGACAAACATTATGGACGTTTTTTGCGTAGTAACTTGAAAGTTTAACTTAAACTTGCAGCACTTACCCTGGCAAACTTGGTGCAAGTTTTCATGTTTGATACTTCAAACCTGTTGCAAATCTGAAACAAGTTTATATTGCTATCTGGGAACGTTAGCGGATAAACAGACACGCATGATCGCCTTTGGAAAATAAAGAGATATAATGAGAGACAACGAAAACTATACCTGTAATACAGTTAAAAATCACTTTAGGAAACATCTATTGGTGCAATCATTTATAACATATTTTAGCTTTAGTTTTACAGTGTACCTACTGTTTATATGTGAGTGATTTGTAACAATCCGATAAGAGTGTTCAAAAGTAATTAATAATCATTATGTTGATAGAACCGATAATCGCGATCGAAATTTAGGTATTAAAATAATGTATTAATTTGTAATGAATGTATGCATACTTGTGATAAGGAGGTGTTACTGGGCACGATAAAACCTAGTTAAAATGCGTGCAAAATATACTCACGTCATATAACCTCGTGGTTTCTAGTTCTCTAGAAGCAGGGAATTCTGGAGACCAAGAACTATGTACGAGATCGATGATGGTTATTTTTTTAATCTTGTACCACCCTGGATTCGCTTTACAAAAAAAGGGTATTTTGTAATTCTTGTCACTTTAAAATCAAATCGTGGTTATTTATTTATTTATTTATTTATTCAGATGCTTGCTGTGCTTACAGTTGTTACCAAAACGCACAGCAAGCCACAATTTACAATACATTACATAGTGAATGAACTTAAAAACGAACAGTCTATGTAATTGTGCTAATGTAATGGATACACAGATTAAAAAATAAATTAAACTGGGTATAAAAAATATCTATATTATCTGGGTCCTGAGCAATCAGGGCGTTGAGCAAATTTATAGCATGTGCAGTAGGCGCGTATTCGGCGGTTTGCGTGCGCACCGGCGGCGCCGCGAGCAGGCGGCGGGCGCAGCACGCGCGTGATACCCGCAACCGGTCCGGCGCAAACAATGAGCAGCGAGCCAGAGCGCAAGGATTATTAATTCGGCCGTTCAGGAGTAGATAGTAGTGCATCATTAGCGCACATTTGCGTCTTAGCTCTAATGTGTTGATACCTACCATTCCAGCGACGAACAGGGACGGATATAAATAAGGATAGTACCCGTATAACTTCTTGTATAGGTAACGGGCAAACTTCCTTTGAACTCGTTCTAACATTATTTTATATTTATGTTCATGGGGGTCCCATACAAGGGAATTGTATTCTAATTTACTACGCACAAATGAATAGTATAGAGTTATAATAGCGTTTCTGTCATTAAATCTAGCTGTTTGTCGGGTTACGAAACCGAGAGATTTAAATGCTCCCTTACAGATGTCTGTTATGTGCTGGTTAAAAGTTAGTCCTGTATCTAACGTCAACCCCAAGTCACGGATCTGTGTGACGCGCTCCAGCTGGACACCGGCAACGTGGTAGTTGTACTGAATGGGCACACGTGACCGAGTAAAAGAGATCGTTTTACACTTAGAACTATTGAATTCTAAGTGATTACATTCAGCCCAGTTTACCACACTGTCGATGTCCCTCTGCAGCGCCTCACAATCATCTATGCTACCAAGACCTAAGTACAGCTTCAGGTCATCAGCAAACATGAGACATTCAGCTGTCCTGACGACCTTCGGCAGATCGTTTATCATAATAAGAAACTGGGTGGGCCCCAGTGTACTACCTTGACTCACACCAGAGCAGGTCACATATGAGATCGATATCCAACGAGTTGCACATATTGAAAGCGATTAGCATAATAACTAGCAAAGAGTTGGAGCAGCTTAGGTGTAAATCCTATTGCAGAGAGCTTTGTAAGAAGGACGTCATTGTGGACGCGGTCAAACGCCTTTTTAAAGTCAAAGTAGGCCGCGTCTACCTGCTTATTATGATCCATTTCGGTGACAGCATAGTCTACTTTATTTACGTGGTTAGTGGTAGTAGACTTACCCGTTCTAAAGCCGTGCTGGCTCTCACTTAACTGATTTTGGACCTGCCTGGTGATGTGTCGATTAAGTATGGACTCAAACACTTTACCGAAAGCTGACAGGACCGCTATAGGCCGATAGTTTTCTATCTTAGACCTGGAACCATCCTTAAGTATAGGAGTAACTCTTGAAGTTTTCCAAATTGTGGGGTACGTGCCCGTTGCCAATGCAAGGCCATATATATAAACAAGTGGTTTCATAAAAACTGCTAAACAATCTTTTAAAATATATGGAGGGACTTCGTCTGGTCCAGCGCTTGAATGGGCTTTCAAGTGGCGGACTGCTACTGATACGTCAGCTGAGTCGATAGTATCTAGCGCGATTCGGGATGAGCATAACGAACTCGCTGCCTCACGCTCGGCGTCAGCTGCGGATAAGATAGGGTCACGGGGCAAAAATACGGAGCTAAAATAATTTGCAAACGCATTTGCTGCTTCCAACCCATTTACAGTGTGACCGTCATATTCAAATTCGTTGCAAGTTTTTCTGGATGCTCGCTGATCTTTTATGAATTTCCAAAAGTTTTTCGGATTCCTTTTTATATCCATCTCAGTCCGTCGAATATAGTCGTTGAATGCCAGATTGATGAGTTCCTTAGCACTTTTCCTATAAAATTTAAATAACTCATGATTAAAATCTAGTTTGAACTGCTTATATTTCTTTAAATTAAAATATTTATTTTTTAGGCATTTAATTATTTCGGGTGTAAACCACGTAAGATACTGATACTTTGAATCATTAAAACAGATCTTTTTTTTAGGAACGTATTTATCAAAACATGCAGTCAACTTGTCGTAAAATAAAGCGGTAGCCTCATTAACATCAGATATTAAAAATATATCATCCCACTCGAGCGATATGTTATATATCCACGATCCCGAACGAACCAACCAGCCAAGAAAGAAATTGCAGTCAATCTCTTTTGTTCTGTGGTTGTGTTCCGATGAAGACGCGGGCATGTAGCCCGCGTCTTCATCGGAAGTGTGCGTGGAGTGCAAACGTGGTCGTATTCCGCGGTTCAAGTGACTTACACATTGTACTGGTGCGGTGCGATACTAGAACGGGACGCGGTGTAACATGAACTGCTTCATATAGGATGTTCGTAGCATTTCTAATCCGTGCCCCGTACGTGGCACGAGTCGCGTCGCGCACGTTCTAATGTAAATCTTCCTTAAAGCTCTCGTATGTAGCCCTCGCGCCACGCATGTAGCGTCTATACTAAACCTGCTTAGTGCTTTTAATTTAACAATTAGGATGACTTTTGCACTCTACACTCCTTCAGATATGGGGTCTTCAAATCGAAAGTGAACAAGTATTTTCTAGGTAAGCGTGTTACACCTTAGACCACATCGTCGCTTACCACCAGGTGAGATAGTGGTCAAACGCAAGCCAGTGCCGCCAGTAAAAAAAAAATATATTTAATCACCCATTATACAATGTAAAAAAGCAAATATAGCCGATGTGATAATAACAACATTTAATCAGCGCACACGATTATAAAGAGTAATATCATTCGCAATGGTTATTATTTTACTGTATCGAATTCCTTTTATATCTAACACCACATAGTAGGTAAAGAAGAAAGCCCTAAATCAAATCCAACATAAAAAGACTACTAACAATTTTGTTAAGTCACAATAACAAAACAAACTATAGGTAATTTAAGATCCACCACATTATTACTAGAACCACAGAGTTGATAAGTGTCTGAAATTTCGATACTTAAACCTCTTGTAACAAGCTTCGTATATCTCTCCCGCCGGCAGTGAGGCTGCGACCATGAAATCGATTGCTCGCACCAATTCATTACGCCCATTATCCGTCCCACGGCTCGTTTACTAAATACCAAGATCCTTGTAGATTACGTAAGAGTCTCTACTGAGCCGAGTGAGGTTGGTACAGATTACATATCAGATGGTTAGAGGGATTTCATTGAGTGGACTCACACGGTAGTTTGGATCATGAGATTTGAATTGAGAGGAAATATTATCTGCTTTGTAATGTTCCATTTGCTTGACTTTTAAACATTTAAAAGTCTTCTACCCTAAAGCTGACTCACTAATTGTGTAGGTCAAGAGTTACATTGGTCAACAAACCGACTTAATACCAAAGATTAGATGCCATTTACCAAAATGTGTGCAGATTATGTGACAGTGTCTAAAACGGTAGCCGAAGAGTATTTGTAGAGTAAGCAGTTAATGCAAACCGAGAGGGTAAGGTCCGTAATCCACTAAAGTCATTTTGAAGGGAGGGGTAGAGTAGACAGTTTTGACTCTTGATTTTAGTACAGAGTACAATCAATAAACTTGAGTGCAAAATATACTGTAGTGTCTTATATTTTGTTGGTAGTTTGCAACATGCCTGCCAATAACAATTGCATTACCACTCAGAACTTTGTTTTGCAAAATCTTGCGCGGCACTGCACTGCGTATTCCTGGGACAGTTAGTTCTAAGCATGCTGCTCTTTTATAATCTATCCACACACCTGGATCAAAGTGCATATGCAAGATTATAAACATTAACATCGCACCGTATCAACGTATTAAAACTTTCCATTTATGCCTTATGGAAAAATTAAAAAAATCTCCTATCTAATAGTGAATATAACATTTTTAAAGTTATCTCCTCGAACGCCCTTCATTGAAAACCGGGTCTAATCCCACAAAACGATCGTAATGGCGCGCCATCTGCGCGGAATGGGCCAGCATCGGCGAGTTCACAATTATAGGCGCTCGTTTGCTTTGATTAAGTTAAGGAGGGAATCGACAGAGGGATGCAAGCTCCGAGGCTTCGGTAAGTGTGAGAGTGGCCACGCGCAGGATGTACCGCGATTGCGTTAACGGCCACGGGTCGAAGAATTTAAGTAAACTGATTTTGTAATGTCTTACGTACCTCTCATTGATCTAAATATTTAGATATTATAAATGAAAACTAACTTTTTTTATTTAGAGTTTGATAAGAAGGGTTGTTTTCGTCTAGCCAGTAGCAATATCACCCAAAATATCAGCATTCAAGTGCGGATTTCGTAAGTTTGGTCTAAATCAGTAAAGGAAAACGTAGTAAGAACAATCATATCAACGCTACAATAGGCGAGATAGTGGTCACACAAATATATACATATACATAGGTATGCGATGTAAAAGTCTCGGACACCCATTAATTTCAGTAACGCAAATAGCCCCATTTTGAAGTAGTGTACTATAATATGTATAATTATGACAACTATTAAAACAATCATTAAAATAATCACAATTGCACAACAAAGACATGATTGTGACCACAATTCAGAACCGCTCACTCAGTAGTTAGAATTCAAGGTCACATTCAGTTTTTAGAATTCAAGGGCCTATTTAGACCCTATTATACCCTGCCCCTACCCTATTATATTATTGATATTTGCTAATTAGACTGGTTTCAAATGATATGTCTATTTTCGCAATAGAACTCGCTCCATCGACTAAATTCAGCACTTTAACTGCAAAATGCTCACTTACAGAAATGTAATAGAATTGGGATACAGTCAGTAGGCCGTCCATCAGCCGGAAGCTCCTGGCGGGCCTGTTACACCTTAATGTGTATTCAAATGTCCCTATAACTGTTTATTGAAATGTAACGGCCGCCGAGTGACCGGCGCGGCGGCGGGCCTCGGGTGGCGGGCTGCGGGCTGCGGCCGGCGGGCGGCGGGCGGCGAGCGGCGGGCTCCGGGTAGCGGGCGGCGGGCGGCAAACCGATGAAAATTATACCGAGGAACATGACGCAAAATATATCTTATGCTTGTGTTGGCGACTGGCTGGTGCAACCTCTTTTTGTTTAGCTATTTTTTACTGACAATGTTTTATGGGCGTTTGTTTTTGGTTTTGATTTGGGTCTTGTCAATATAGGTGATTTTTAGTTCGACTATTATAAAATTAACGAGTAACTATCTAAAGTGTTTTCATTTCATTATACAGTCCACCAATCGTCCCTAATATTTGGTCCTTACGAAGCCTAAATTTATACCATTTCATCCTAGTTTTCATATTATTATTTTTTTCACAAACGTCATTTTCACAATGGTAGTTACTCGTAGTCAAACTAAATCGCAATATGAGAATCCGACGACACAAGGCCCAGGCGAAGCACATCGCGAGGACAATTCTCCGCCCCCTCTCCGCGAGCGCGCCGAGCCGCAGCCGAGCGGATCGCATCAAGCGGCACACATCGTTGAAGGTTCTAAACTGGCGGCGGGAGCTACTACAAACATTGCACAGCAAGAAACGACTGTACTCCCGGCTAGGTCCGGTCTTCAACATCAGCCGCACGGAAACAGAGGTCAGTCAACATACACAAGACGCTCTTCAAGCTCTTCTATTCTAGCTAAAAAACTGGCCATAGAGGCCGAAATTCAGCAACGTCGCGTAGAGCGTGAATGCAAGCTAGCAGAACGAGAGCGCGAACGTGAACAGCGCGAGCGCGAACGTGAACAGCGCGAGCGGGAGCGAGAGCACGAACTTGCGCTTCAACAGCAAAAAGCTGACGAGTTGGAGCTGTGCGCAAAGCTTGCTTCCCTGAAAGCACATTCTGACAGGTCTGGTAGCGTCTCTTCCCGTAGTTCGCACAAAGAACGTGTAACAACGTGGGTGGGCAACCACAACGCACCAAACATGGCACTTGACCCACAACCACGCGTATTACGCGTTCAAGCACCCGTAGGTAACACCACTTGTGGAGCGAAAGGCGATCCGATTGTTCAGCTTGCGAAGGCTATTTCATCTTTACCCGACCGCCCGAGAAAGCCGGAGCTGATTCCTTTCACAGGCAATATAGATGAATGGTTAGCTTTCAAGTGTACGTATGAGCGAACTAAAACCTTTTTCACGCCCGCAGATAATTTAGCTCGCTTAACATCCGCCGTTCGTGGTGCCGCCCGGGCAGCCGTTTCTTCAATTTTATGGCAGGCACAAGATCCCGAGGAGGTGATGACTGCTTTGGAGAAAAACTACGCGCGTCCAGAGCAGCTGGTCGCACACGAGATTGCCGGTCTACGCAGTATTAAAATAGGTAACGCAGAACATTTAAACATTCTGGCCAACAAGCTGAGGAAGTGCGTTGCCATTATAAAATTGTTTCAGCAGCACGAGTACCTATCATCACTCGAGCTTCTTCGTACGGTCCTTTTAAAACTTAATGAAAACACGCGAGACCGTTTTACGGATTACGCAGCCACTCACAAACCTTTTGAGCCAACGATTACTAAACTAGAGTTGCTTTCTAGGTTCTTAGTTATCGAAGCTGAACGACAACTCAATTACAACTTTTTGGTTGACGTAACGCCGAGCTCGTCGCAAAGTAAGCTACCTTTTTATAAGCCAAACGTAACGAAAGATTTGAATGTTCATGCTACTACCTCGAATGACAAAACGACACAGTGTGCATACTGTAAACAAGGGCCCCACTCTGTTAAAACATGTAAAGCGTTTTCATCGCTTTCGGTTGACGATAGATGGCGCTGGATAAAAGAAACCAAAACGTGCTATAGATGCCTGAAGTCTAGCCCACATACATGGAACATATGCCAGGCTAAGCGATGCGGTGTTAGTAGCTGCGACAGGCGCCACCACGCCCTCCTTCACGGTGACAAATCGGTATCTAATAGTAACCTCTCCGCTAATGATATTGTTTCTCTGCAGAGCTCACCAAAGAATGACACTATCGTGCCTCCTCAAGCTGACGGCGGCAACGTGGTGGCTAATACGATCGGGGTACCTGCAGCTGGTAGGCGGGGACTGCTCAAGATTCTACCTGTCACTTTAGAAGGTCTACGCGGCACGTTTGATACGTTTGCGCTTCTTGATGAGGGCAGCACAGCTACACTTATCGACGGTGACGTAGCGGCGCGCATCGGAGCTGACACCACGAACCGTCAGAAACTACGTGTTACAGGGGTAGGCGGTATGTACCTCGATACTGAGGTATGCTTTGTCAATTTTTACATTCGAGGGCGCGACATGCCTGAACGCCACTTAGTCCAAGGCGCACGCAGTATTACCCCTCTTTGTCTAACTCCGCAAAGCACCGACATGCTTGATTTATCAAAATACAACCATTTGTTGGATCTGTCGGCTATGTTGAAATATCAAGACGCTACGCCAACTGTGCTCATTGGAGCGGCCGATTGGCATTTGTCTTTAAGCCGTGAGATGAGAGTAGGTAAGAAAAACGAACCTGTTGCCTCAAGAACGCTTTTGGGCTGGGCTCTACACGGCGCTATGTCCCCGTCGATTAAACCAGTAGAATTTGTCAACAATGTTTGTGAGGTAGATTACGCGTCAAGGACAATTAACTCTCTTGAGGCATTAATCAAAAAACAATATGAAATAGATTCTTTAGGCATCCAGAAGCTTGCCACCCGACAAAACAATGACGATGCACGTGCGGTAAGTTTGGTAGAGTTTTCCGCTCAGCGACTGGCTACAGGACGTTTTGAGGTAGGCTTGCCTTGGAAGGAAAGGGTAACAAACGACGTTCCAGATAGTTACCCTCACGCTTTATCACGACTCAAGTCTCTCGAAAAACAGATGGCCAAAGATAGCACACTTGCGTTAGCTTACAAAAAATATATTGAAAGCATAGTTCAAAAAGGTTATGCAGAAGAATGCGCGCCCTCTACCTTCCACGACAACTTTCTCAGGGACAAGTCCTCGGCTGGCGTTTCTTTGAGATGGTACTTACCACATTTTGGTGTGTACCATCCACAGAAGCGTAAGTTGAGGGTGGTGTACGACGCAGCAGCTGTCACTAGAGGTGTAAGTTTGAACGAAATGCTACTGCAAGGTCCGGATCTATTGCAGTCTCTTTTAAATATTTTGTTTCGTTTTAGAGAAGGACCGATCGCGTTTAATGCCGATATAAGGGAGATGTTTCTTCAAATCAAAATGAAAGAAAACGATCGTGATGCGCTACGGTTTTTATGGCGCAACGGGAACTCTCAGGATACCGTCAAAGAATATAGGATGACGTCTTTAATTTTTGGCGCTGTATCTAGCCCTTTTATAGCAATGTTAATTAAAAACAAAAATGCTAAGGAATTTGAGCACAAATATCCAGCTGCTACTCACGCGATTATTCACGACCACTACATGGACGATTATATTGGGAGTGAGTTTAACCTCCCCGACGCGAAACGTTTAGCCTCCGATATAGTAACGGTTCACAACTCGTGTGGTTTTGAAATGCGTTCATGGGTATCGAACGTGCCCGAGGCACTTGCTTTAGTACCCAAAGAGCTTTGTAGCGACTCGAATTCTGATGTCAACTTGCCTTTAAATAATGACGTAGGTGCTTTAGGCGTAAAGTGGAATCCTCTGAACGATACTTTAGGGTTTCGCATGTGTGGCAATCGCAGTGGCGTATGCACGATAACTAAACGAAGTTTACTCTCCAGTGTTATGAGCGTCTACGATCCTTTAGGACTGATCATGCCAATAGTTATCCAAGGTAGAATTTTGATACAAAAATTATGGAGGGAAGGGACTGACTGGGATTCGCCGATCCCACCCAAGTATGAAGTCGACTGCAAGTCGTGGTTTGATCAGATTGATTCTGTAGCTAATCTCCGTATTCCGCGGTGGTACGTAGGCAAATCAGAGCAGTGCAGCACTCAACTTCACGTTATAGCCGATGGGGGGGAACAGGCTTATGCCTCCGTTGCATATTGGCGTTATGCGTTCGTTGATGGTTCAGTTAGTTTAGCGTTGATAGGCAGCAAAGCGCGTGTTGCACCTTTAAAGCCACTTTCTATTCCGCGTCTTGAACTGCAGGCTGCTCTGATCGCGACGCGTTTTGCACAAACTATTTTGAATGCTCATCGGACACAACCTTCCGCTGTTTTCTATTGGACTGACTCCACCACGGTCTTAAAGTGGATTCGCAGCGACGCACGGTGTTTTAAGCCGTTTGTAGCCCACAGGTTAGGCGAAATTTTAGAATTTACGAATCCATCCAATTGGAAATGGCTTCCTAGCGAACTCAACATCGCAGACGATGCTACTAAGCCAAAGCATTTTGAATTTACATCATCGCATAGATGGTTCGCTGGCCCATCTTTTCTCATCGATTCACCCTCAGAATGGCCACATGAACCAGAACACATCATTGACGAAGTTTTACGGACTTCTGAGTTAAAACCGGAGTACGTAGGGCTTCTTGTAGACAATCCATTGTTAGTTCCGCCGATTCCAGACGCAGCTCGTTTTAGCAGCTGGCTACGGTTACTAAGATCTACGGCCCGCGTTTTCCAAGCCGTACGAAAGTTTTGGTCAAAATCCAGTTCACCGCGCTTACTATCGAAATCTGTTCATGATACTACGCCCCCCTCGCATCTTTCAGCTGATGACATTCTTCAAGCAGAGAAGATGCTTTTCTCAAGGATTCAGATAGACAGCTTTTCCGAAGAACTGAAGATTTTGAAAGCCTCGCAACCTGTACCCAAGACCAGTCGCATAGCCGCACTCGCCCCGGTTCTTGACAAAGATGGTCTGATTAGATTATACTCACGAATAAAATCCGCTCCTGGGGTGAGTGAGAGTGTTAAGTCACCGATCATTCTTGACGGTCGTCATCGTATTGTACACTTAATCATTTTGCATAAACACGCTGAAGCCGGACATGGGAACCATGAGCTTGTGCTCAATGAAATAAGGCAGACATTTTGGATTCTACGGGCTAGGGCTACCATCCGAAGCATAGCCAAAGGGTGTCTACAATGCAGAAGACAGAATGGTCGTTTAGTAACACCAGCAACAGGCGACTTGCCACGAGAGCGGCTAGACCACCACACACGGCCGTTTACGCATGTTGGTTTAGATTATTTCGGCCCCATAGAAGTTGCAAATGGCCGACGACGCGAAAAGAGGTGGGTGGCTCTTTACACATGCCTTGTTACAAGAGCTCTACATCTGGAGGTAGTCGCTTCATTATCATCTAGCTCTGCAATAATGAGCCTTAGGCGCCTAATTTCCCGGCGAGGGACTCCAGCTACAATCTTCTGCGACAACGCAACCTGCTTTGTTGGAGCCAAGCGTGAGCTTGCATCACTCTACGATGAGGAAGTAGAAAACTTCGCGACCAGCCGCAAGATCTCCTGGCGTTTCATTCCACCTGCCTCGCCATTTATGGGTGGAGCGTGGGAAAGGCTGGTACGCTCGGTGAAGACAGCTCTACGAGTCACATTAAAGAACAGAGCACCTCGAGAAGAAGTTCTTACCACGTTGCTTATCGAAGCGGAATCGATCGTCAACAGCAGGCCATTGACTTATGTACCAAACTCACCAGACGCCCCCGAGGCTATAACGCCTTTTCATTTCATCCTCGGCTCTTCATCAGTGACATCATGGCCCTGCAAACTTCCGGATGCAGACTCATTACGAGCGACTGATTGGCGGCTCGCTCTTAGGCTGGCTGAACATTTCTGGGCAAGATGGCTGGCTGAGTACCTGCCTACTCTGATTCCACGAGGCCGAAACAGAAGCGAGTCTGGATTATGCGAGGGTGACGTGGTCCTTATAGCGGACAATACACTACCAAGGGGTCTTTGGCTTCTTGGTAGGATAAACAAAACCTTTCCAGGACCTGACGGACTGGTTCGTGTCGCAGACGTTGCTACCAAAGGAGGTATTAAGCGCCGACCAGTCCGTAAGCTTCTGCCGCTTGTTGCACATACCCAGTCAGTTGCCACCAGAGTTTAGTGCTCCACTAGGGGTCCGGAATGTTGGCGACTGGCTGGTGCAACCTCTTTTTGTTTAGCTATTTTTTACTGACAATGTTTTATGGGCGTTTGTTTTTGGTTTTGATTTGGGTCTTGTCAATATAGGTGATTTTTAGTTCGACTATTATAAAATTAACGAGTAACTATCTAAAGTGTTTTCATTTCATTATACAGTCCACCAATCGTCCCTAATAGCTTGTTAGATACTGAGCATCGCAGTACACGGCTGCGTAAAATTTTGCAAATAGAGTTCTGAATAGTGCTGCAACTGCCTGTCATTCAATTATATTTAAAAGACTTCTGAAAGGTACACTTGAATTTGTCTTTAGTCAATTTGCTAGGTTTTTTTTTATAGAAGACCAACAGCTGTTATATGGATATAAATAACTTATAGAAACAGTGAGCCAATTTGAGGTCACGGATTTAATCCTCACGGATATTTCCAAAATATAATAAATTGTAGCTTATGTGAACATTATAAGAACATATACTGAGTAACTGAATTTAATTATCTTTTATTACATTTAATTATACCTATAAAATATTTACGATGCAATGTTACTTAGTCAAAAAAATCCCTGCTCGACAACTGTCTGGCCGACGCGACACTAGTACAAAATAAGTCAAAGCTGGGTAGAAACTAACTACCAAGATACAGGTGTGTCAACACCTAGGTTGGTGGCTAGAGTCGCAACAAATTGTAATTTGTACTATTATGAAATAAATAATTTTTAATTTAATTTTAAAAGTCAGTATCTAAGGACTTGCTGAGTGAGTTAAAGTTTTTACTCGCTCTCTAAACATAGGAATTTTGTCTATATTTTGTTTTTACTGACGGCACCCAAAGTAACGGATTGGATCTACTCGGTTTAAAAGAAGTATTTAACTTAATTTTACTTAGGAGCTCGGGACAGTCAACTGAATGGGACGCAATCAAGTAAGTAGTATGTATTTTATGTATGTGTGACATGTGAGTGAAACATCTGCTACCATTTCCATGAAAATCATTCGAATTTTACATCAAAAGACAAAAACAAATTAATGTGATATCGAGTGAATCATGTTTTTGAAATACGCCTTCATCAGACAGAATTCCTACAGCGAACGTCGAGAAAAACTATTGTCAAAAAGCTCTTAACAATATTATTTTGTAGCTGACGGAAGCGTGTTTTTGAGAAACAATTCAATTTGCATCTAACGCGATGCATCAAAAGTTTTCATTTTCCCGTCTTGCAACCGTGTCGCGCGTCGTCGCGCCGCGTCGTGTCGTGTCGTGGCGCGTCGCGTCGCGTCGTGGTCCCGTGGGCGGCGCGCGACGCGTGAAATGGAAATCATACCATCTGCAGGCGGATGATATTGCATTACATACTTTTACTGTGTCTTTACTATTTCCTGTAACTATTTTTGTAAATGCCAACGTGGCGAGCTATAGTATTCTGACCCGTTTGCAACTAAGTAAATAGTTTTTATATGCCTGGTAATAAATATATATTTTTAAGAATAATACTACTTTACTTTAATAGTTAGGTCGTCGGGGTTGGTACCACCGCTTTGCCAGTTATTCTGTCGCCAAGCAGTCGTGCGCAAGCATTATTGTGTTCCTATCTGAAGGACATTGTAACCAGCAAAATTACTGGACATTATGAAACTTATTGTCTCAGGTTCACTGCCGTGCCGCGCGAAATTTGCAGAACAAAGTACTGGTGCTGCTACTGCAATGGGCGGCGTGTTGCTTACCATCAGATGAACGACATGCTCACCTCGTCACTTAGTTACATAAAAAATATAATTAATAAATATATAGATACCTATCCAAAAATAAACTAGAACGCTTGAGTGAAAGACTGAATAGAATCTAGAATATTATTTTGCAGACTCGGTTCTAAGAAAAGTAATCAGCGCACAATTCTAGCCGAAATAATCTGTTTCTGCCCGAGTCGGACTAATGATTTGCGTGACTAACCGAATTGGAACAAAAATCAATCACCACACCTGCTTTACATGACTTGTGTATTTAGAATAAATATACCTACTTTAAAAAAAAAACACGATACCATTTGTCAACTACAACAGTCTATTACATACTTCATCCTGTTCATCCATCCTTGGACATAGGCCAAATCAAATCAATCTCACCATGTGCCCCAGTGCGTGGCTTTTTCCTAAAGCCATTCGTAACAGAGCAACGCTCGCTGCGGTCACCACTTGGATGGGTAACCGTTTTTGTCGTATCCGCCGGTTAAGCTGTTGATGTCGGTCTCGGTTGTTGTCACAACGGGAACAACAGTCGTTAGGCTATGTCGGAGGCCTTCAGTCGGTCTGTAAACTCGAACACAAAGATTGGCCACACACCTACACGAAAAAGAAACACTTGAAGCACCGTTTGAGAGCAAGCCTAGTGTCAAATCTGTATATCAAAATCAAAAAAGCTTAATCATGCAATTACGTACAAAATATGTTGTAAATAAAGGTCAGCAGAGCTGTTGGACAATATTTTCTTATTGAAAAAATCTAAATAATAAGTATTGATCTACAATCTTTGGTCTGGCCCGAGCTGTGGTTCAAATTTCCATCCGAAAGTAGTTCTGGTTACCTCTTAGTCTCCTTTATAATAATAATAATAAATTAATTTATTTCAGGCAATAATACAGTTAACAAATTAAAAGTACCAGAGGCCCATAAAATATATACCTTACAGACTAGCATATATACAATTTATAAACACTAAAGCTACGATTAGGGAATTAATTTCGGCTTCGCCTCCCTGTAGCGCCGGAATACTATGCCTTCGGGCCAAAACTCAGAAGCCAGGAACGTCTCCTTATACTTCGCTTGAAACCGGAGCACGAGGGACTTGAAACTCGTCGTCCTCGTTGACTCTTTTGACTATGGTCAATACTCACTCTAAGTTCGTCATCAGCTCATTACGTTCCAACCGCTGGGACACGGGCTTTCTCTCATAGAGTATTTAGGGCGAGTTAAAACCGCACATAACTTAGCAAAGTCATTGGTACGAGGCCAGCGGGATTTAAACTCCGGTGAGTCGGATTCGAACTCATAGATGCAGAGGCACGCTCACTCTAGAATACCAGGCTTTCCATCTAATCGAGATAGAGATATATTCAATAAATGGTGGCTTTGAAAAACGCGATCGACGCCGCGCAGCGCTCTCCTTTGTGGGAATGCCAAGTATAAATATTTCAATGGACGTCATTATTTAGAAATGGAGATATTTGGGAAATAAGGTTAGCCTGTTTATTAACCGACCTCAAAAAAGCAGCAGGTTCTCTGTTCGATTGTATTTTTTTAATATTTTTTATGTTTGTTACCTCAGAACTCCGTCATTTATGAACCGATTTAGAAAATTATTTTTGCGTTGGGTTCAGTATAGCTACGAAGAGGTCCCATACAAATTTCATCGATATTTGATCTTGGACTTCGAAGACACATTAAGTCGGTTTTTGTTATTTTTTTCTAAAAATGAATTATTTTTGTGTGATGAATGGATAAAGATAAAAATAGAATGGAAATATTTACCTATTGATCATAGAATTAAAATATGCATAAATTTTTCATATCTAGCAATATTTTTAAGAGTTCATGCTATACGACTATAGAAACATTAATAAAATCAAAAACATGTAGCACCCAAATAAATAAAAGCATAATGAATCTACGGATTCTACGGTGGCTGGAAACAGCAAGAATTATTCGAGGCTCAAGCTGCCTATATTTTGAAGAAATAAACTTGTTTACATCGCGAACATGCTTGTTTACTGCGCGTTACATGCTGCTCTTCCAGTCATCAGGGCATTGTGGAATGTTTCTTGCGCGGTACATGCTGCTCTTCCAGTCATCAGGGCATTGTGAAATGTTTCCTGCGCGTTACATGCTGCTCTTCCAGTCATCAGAGCATTGTGGAATGTTTCTTTCGCGGTACATGCTGCTCTTCCAGTCATCAGGGCATTGTGGAATGTTTCCTGCGCGGTACATGCTGCTCTTCCAGTCATCAGGGCATTGTGGAATGTTTACTGCGCGGTACATGCTACTCTTCCAGTCATCAGGGCATTGTGGAATGTTTACTGCGCGGTACATGCTGCTCTTCCAGTCATCAGGGCATTGAGAAATGTTTACTGCGCGTTACATGCTGCTCTTCCAGTCATCAGGGCATTGTGGAATGTTTACTGCGCTTTACATGCTGCTCTTCCAGTCATCAGGGCATTGTGGAATGTTTACTGCGCGTTACATGCTGCTCTTCCAGTCATCAGGGCATTGTGGAATGTTTACTGCGCGGTACATGCTGCTCTTCCAGTAATCAGGGCACTGTGGAATGTTTATTGCGCGTTACATGCTGCTCTTCAAGTCATCAGGGCATTGTGGAATGTTTACTGCGCGTTACATGCTGCTCTTCCAGTCATCAGGGCATTGTGGAATGTTTACTGCGCGTTACATGCTGCTCTTCCAGTCATCAGGGCATTGTGGAATGTTCTAGAAAAATGTTCCAGAAATGTCGCGAGGTATGAAATCGACGCGAGTGGTTTCAGGAATCAGTCTATATTTGGCTATGAGCTTTCACTTTCCAGCGAACCAATAGAGATCTTAAAGTGATGTGTTCATTGTGCAGTGAACGGTTTTTACAGTGCGAGTTTATAGTGAAGTGTATTGAGTGTAGTGAATTAAAATGCATGTTTTGGTTATATGGCATTAATTATGTATACTTTGAACCCTAGCTCGTAACAATATACTTGGTTGAGTCTGGTATCTCCTCAAGTTAGAGAGGCAGTATGTAAAGTTTTAACAAGATTTCAGTTTGGTCCTTTTATAAGAAACTAGAGAACATTAATTTATACTGGAAAGTGACAAACAGAGCAAAATATTTAAAAACATACACCGAAGAACTTACTTTATATAAAACATAAGCGTTGTATATACTTCTTCACGGCTGATATAATAATTAGATTTTGTTCGAGGTAAGCCAAACGAAAAATAATAATGAAGCTCTCAGCGCCGATAACAAAAGGAGTAGACACAGAACACTAATTAAACTCGCTAACAACCTTCCACATTTTTATTCTAAACAAAAGATCGTTACTAAAATTGTTTTCAATAGACTCTATCCTACGAAAACTTTAATTGGTACTATGTCGCAGAAAAACATTTCATTTTCCTTTCTGACATGCTGAAGCTTTGATGGTTTTACATTGCCACAGAGTTGTAAAGAGTTTCCAAATTTACAATCCACTACTTTCTAAGATAACAAGGCGTTGAAAACCTTTGAAATGCTGTTAATTAAAGCTCATTTATTAACATTTTTTTAAATATGAATGTAATTTGATTTTTTTTATAAATGAGCTTTATTATATTAAGCAGCAGATTTATATTGAGATTTGAAAATGTACCCTGATATGCCGTTATGAAACCTGACATCATTCAGTCCTTAACAATTTCAGCAAACACCACGTGTGTAGGTACTAGCACATTCCCATCGTATTTATGTGGAGTGCGGAGTGACTGGTGGTCTGCTTGCCGGTAAACCGCAATCTTCGCGCTAATTAATATGTTATATTAGAACATCACATCATTTAACAGATAAATTCCTTTGTTAACTTGTTTTTTTTATGTACCTAATTGAATAATAGATGAGCTGGTCGTTTGCCTGATGGTAAGCAGTACGCCAGTCCATAACAATAACAACACCACCCAGAACTTTGCATTGCAAAATCCTGCGCGGCGCTGCACTGCGCTCGTCACCCTGAGACAATTAGCTGTTGAGTCTCATAATACCTAGTAATTTAGCTGGCTACAATGCCCTTCAAACCGGAACACAGTAATGCTTGCGCACTTCACTAGACTTCTTTTTCTATCTTCTTTCATGTGGTTGTGTGGCCAAACCTGGAGTCGGAGTTTGTAGGCCTCCAACATGGCCTAACGACTGTAGCCCCTTAGGACTACAGTCGTTAGGCCATGTTGGAGCGCTGCTAAGAGTTTGTTAACTATTTGGACTAGATCTTCTGAGGTAGCATGCGTTATGCTTAGCGCTCTGGCTAGAGAATTCAGAGCCATACTGCATAAAAAAATTGATGCGTTTTCGAACCCCGTTGGTTGCCCTATATTTATTTTCAAAAACTAGATGTAGGTACTCGGTAGTTCATAACATGGACTACAGTTCCGTTATAATTATATCACATACCAAGCGATCGTAGTTACGTTACGACATTCCTTATCGTCGACTGGGCTATGGGCTGGGCATATAACTAGTTAAACCTCCCAATTATATTCTCCTAGACACTTATCTTGTAGGAAGTTAGTGGAACGGTGAATAGCGTCATAGTCATAACGCAGTGCGGTGGATTCATCAAACTTGGGACACATTCGCGGGATTAGCGATCTCAGCCAAGTTGCGCTTTAAAGCGCTTCCAACCGTGGCGACAGTCGCCCGAACATTCGTAACTCATTCAACGTCTGTGCTGTTGCATCTATTGACTCTTACTTCCTTGAAATTAAGGTATATTTTGGCTTAATTTACTGCTGCAATGTACCTTGTTTTAGTTATCTAGAACTTAAATATTTGTGCAGCTTTTGTAACTTTATTGCAAGGGAGTAAGAAAAGGTTTTGCGTGGATCAACTGCAGTAGGAAGTAGGTATAGTTTAACTCATTAGTAGTAGGCAGAACTATCTCTCGACTAGAGTTTCACTGCGGGTTCGTTAGAGATAATCAATGTTCTGAGTTTTTGTGTTGCTCTATGCTATTTGTTACATTTTTAATATCTACTATCTATATATATAAATAAAAATTAAATAGGTACTGTTCGTTGGTTAGCGTATCACAAGAGAATGATTGAATTGTTAAAGTTTTCATGGGATGAAAAATTGGAAAAGTTGGCCGGTAATTGGAAAATTCGGGAAAAACTGAAAGTTATTTTTTCTATTGATAGTTTGTATAAACAGGGCAACGTCTGTCAGGTCAGCTCGTATTGTGATCAAATAAATCTCCTAATTTAAATCCATCCATCCATTCCCTCAATAGGTGTATGATGAATTGGCGCGCACATCATTATTTTTTTTATGGAAAATGCCGCAATTATTGTCCGCAGGGACATTTTCATATAAATCGAAGTTATAGGTCGTGCTCCCGTCACGTCGCGTCATCGCGAGGGTGATTTGAAACGATTTTTGTTCGATTCCAATACAAAACGACAGGAACGCTTGTTCATTGTTTAGGAAATTATCGTCTCATTTGGCACTCGTATCGTATGTTCCTCAGACTTATTTCTTTCGAAAAAGGTAAAAAAAAAAAAATGTTTAATATGTATACACAAAGAGAATTGTTCACAGTTTATCGACACAAAAAAACAATAAAACATGGCTCGAGCGATGTACAAGCCGGAGAAATGTAATAATTGTGCCACGCAATACATCAGAACATGGTAAAGTAGTGTTCCATCTCCTTTGTCTACTGCGTATAACTGACGTGCCGTGATTATTTTTTATATTTGCATCATGTTTTCGCGAACTCTTTCCTGTTATGCTGTTATTATTTCTGCAATGTGTATGTGTGTGTGTGTGTGTGTGTGATTTCGTCAAGCGTTCTCAGCGTGATGTTATTTATGCAGTAATGTGCTTGGCCTTCGCGCTAACGCGTGTCATCGTTAGGTGGCGCTCTGAGGAATGTCGAAAACAATCTCGTTTACCCTACGCATATTTTTCGCGCGTAAACATCAGCGAGAGGGGTGTTTATTTGTGGACATGTAGAGCACTTATAAACTATGATACTTGTGATGAGAGACATAGGAGTTTGTTATATTTGTAACGAACAAACGAGGTTTTTTAAACTAAGCAATGAGGCAAGCAAGTCATTCGCTTGATGGTAAGCGCTACACTTGCCCATAACAATTCCAGTACTACTCAGAGCTTTTAATACTATTCAATACGTAGTATGACCAGTAATTCAAACTGAATAAAGCAAAATGCTTATCTTATGCATTCGTGTTCGCAAGTGGTGGACGGATTGTAGCGACTAGAATAAAAAATTCACAGAATACTTTACAGAAAACTGAATCTTTTGAGAACATAGAAAAGAAAATTGTCATGTTTCGTTATTTTCATATCTCTGATTACATTCACCCACCGCGCCGCGCCGCGTTCACCCGCCGCGCCGCGCCGCGTTCACCCACCGCGCCGCGCCGCGCCGCCACCGCTGAAAGAGGCGATATTGAAAATAAACACATTTCACATTTTTGTCGGCGAATCAACTAAACTCGCAGAGTTCTGTCGGTCAAAGGTCGGCTAAGTTCAAACCGCAGGGAACTGGGGCAGTGGAGTTGAAAGGGCCAAAAGTCAAATTAAACACAACTTTGTCAATAAGTATTTGAAACACTAAGCTTATTGATGCAGACGCAACAGCGCGGCGGCACGGCGGGTGCCTGGACTGCTTCTTTTAGGTTGAATTTTAGGATTATAGTACATTCAGTTTCAGACCAAGACATTAGCCTAGCCTACAAGCCCGTACGTTTAGTACTAGCTTTTTTATGGAGCTGAGTGATGAGACTAGCAAAAATTTCGCCTGATGGTAAGCGCCACGTCTGCTCATAACAATTGCAGTGTCATTAAGAACTTTTAATACCACCCCCATAAATTAAGTCTCATATGCCCAGTAATTTCGGTGGCTACAATGCCCTTCAAACCAGAACACAGTAATGCTTGCGCACTACTGCTTGGTGGTAGAGTAACTGGCAAAGCTGTAGTACCTACCCAGACGGCCCCCCGCATATGGGAGACCTACCACTCACTATCTGCCTGGCAGTGGTATTAGTAAGTTCTAATTACAATTCCATCCGGAAAAGTTCTAATATATTTTGCTTTGCTGTTAATGTTACAGTAGGTTTACTTTTCAGAAGTAAATAATTACTTACATCAAACATACTATTTAAATCATTTTCAATAATAAAGAAGGGCTATCGCAGTCTTGCATGGCCATACTACTAGTCCGCAAATATAACACTCAGCTCTCTCGAACCAACGTCACTTGTTAAAATGTTTGAGGTGTATTTATTTTACTTTATTTATTCATTTATTAAGTCTCAGATCCAATTATGGATTTTCTTTCTATAAAAAGAAAACGGAAAGTAATATATATAATTACAGTAGTATAAAGGTCGAGTAAAATAAGTGATTACCTATCTTTCGTATCGATTGATCTACGTGAGATACCGACTCGCGGCAACACAAATACAAATAAATATAAAATGGAGTATTTCTTCACAAACAATCATTTAGCTTCAAAGGTTCTTGTCTGGTACCCACGTCACTGCGAGAGGAAAACCCGAACATCCTCAGATAGTATTACAGAAGCCGAAATAATTTTATTACGGACTCCTTTATTCCCGATTAATGGACCCCGGATCCTTTCAATCGCAGTTATGCTTTGAGGATTTACCAATAAATATGGCAAGCAGACACGTGCCTTTCTGTCTAGGCATATGGCCACTCTGACCATATGTATTTACGTGCGTTTAAGGTAATAACGTGTTGTGTTGTTAACCTATCAACAAGTTGTATATATATGTGCTATGTGTTTTTACCTGGTACTCTTTAAAAAGTCTTTTAATGATGAAACGGGTTTGACAACAGCTCACCTGTTTGTAAGAGTAGTTGCACATGAGATGTTAATTCACGCTTGTCTTGAAAAGACCTAGCTTTAAGTGAGTCAGACAATAGTTCAAGTAGCCAATTATATTCTTATGTAGTTTGTATAATAAAAGTCGGAGACAAAATGTTTATAAGTTGCCACCTCCTTTGATGGAACCTTAAAGTTATGATTAGAAGTATACGGATGTATAAATATAAGCTGCTTTGATGGTAATCTTTGAAGGATAAGGCAATATCTTTTTGGAACTATTTTCTTGGCAGGAAATGGGATATCGGGTTACTGAGTTATTAAATTATTACGTAAGTTACTGCCCTGTAGCGTGGTTTAATAATATTCCGTGAGAGACCGTCGGTTTTTTCGGGACAAAAGCTATCATACTTCCAAAACATGGACTTCAAAGTTTTAATCAAATTGGCTCAGTAGCTTCATCTTCTAACTATAGATTATTATCATACTGGTAAATATTAACGGCTGTACCGATACAAATTAGAATTAAAAATACATCACAAAAAATCATTATCCCAAAAAATATTATTTTTAGCTGTGTTTTGTACAATTAGGACGACAATCGTAAAGCCAATTTCAAACTTTTCTGTTGAAACACTAAAAATAAAATGTATCAAAAGATACCTGAAACACCATATTCTTCTCCTTGGACCGAATGTTTTAGTTGCTGGCAATATTTGGCAACGCGCTTCAGGACGAGTACAATGAGACAATCAACATCAGAAATAAGTATCCAAATAATTGCCTTAACAAGATTGAATTAACATACATATGTACATGTTTGCACTTTGTTGTACAACTAGTTCAATACTCAGTAAAAATGTAGTTTAGTTTAAAAATCCTATTCGATAGATCAGTATACTTGTCTGCTTCTGACCCTGACGTTACGAGAGGGGACGGAAGCGGTTCCTTCGCACCGCAAATGTATCGAAAACATTGCATGGGAACTTGCCTTTATCGGGTTACCATGACTTGTGGAATAAACTCAATTATGTAAATAGCTTACCAAGTTTGTTCTCGTAAGCTTTTGATTCTTCTATCGCTTAGGAACAGTCAGTGAGGTCTTTGATAATATTTATGGTCAGTAAAATCTAGCAACACCATCCTTATTATTTCTGTTTCTAAAGAAAGATACCAACATTCATGATTGTACTTGTAGGTGTAGATCTAGATTTACGTATTACCTGTTTAATATTTGGGATGGATATTGACAAGATAAGGGAAGTCCCATTTAGCCTCAAGAGTATGTGTTCCACGTCTGTATCTAGAACGGGCACCCTACACGTTGTTTACTCGAAGCGCTCACGGGAGAGCAACAAGGGCGAGACCTTTCAATACATCGCATTAGACTGTCGACTGCCGCCGGCGCCACCCGACAATCTAGAAGTTAACACTTCAACCTGTTTTTCTTTTAGATTGTAGCAGAATTTATTGAAAATCAAAATGTTTTTCGTGATTTACAGCCACAGTCTATTTTTGTATTGATGTAATACTATTATGCATTCAGTGGCATTGGGTTAGGTTAGAGAAATGGCAAAATAGGCATTGATCGTATGATCATTTTATTCTTGATCGCATTGCGGTGAACCAAGATTGTGATGGTGGCGAAAATACGACCAATTTTATTGAAACGAAACAAAACGAAAGGAAACGAAATGAAATGAAATCATTTATTTGCAATGCATCTTTAATGGTACATACATTAAAGATGTTATTTTAAATACGATTGAATAAATAATAATAATAAATTGAATGTGCTTAAGATAAAGTGAGGGGATAGAGTCAGCTATAATTGGTAGTAGAGTAAGTTACAGAGCG
Source organism: Petrophora chlorosata (assembly GCA_951640565.1). NCBI lineage: Eukaryota > Metazoa > Arthropoda > Insecta > Lepidoptera > Geometridae > Petrophora > Petrophora chlorosata. The sequence goes on from OX621206.1 coordinate 260,888, forward strand.
TGGCAGAGCTATCTAATGTGGTTAAATAGGTAGAGGAAACTGTCGATAGAGTCAGCTATGCCAGACGATAGAGTGTACTTTACCAATGTCCCACAAAACCTGCATTTGTTTTTCGAAAAGCGTCATACATTTTCTGCTTTGATCTCTAGATCCAAGCGGCCACAATGTATCGCCTACCGAGGCGGAACAGACAGCGGCGCCGGCGCGGCGCGGGCGGCTCAATAAAACAAATCATCGAGCCGCGGCCGCGGCGGCGGCGGCGTGCTGCGATGCAGATGCACTTATTGTTGTTCGCTCGAGTTAAGTGCTCGTGTGCTCGTCTTCTTTGTAAGAGCTTGTATTGTGCCGCACTGAGGCATGACTCGATGGCTAAAACTATATTTTACGTTATATTAACAATGCGAGCATGAACGTAGACAATTCGATTTTGGAATGAGTTTTTCAGGTATAGTCTGTATTTAAAAAACATACTTTTGGCTGTTTTTGTACGTCTCATTTATGTATGTTACATCAGCTGAATCCAATATACGGAACCGGACATGGAACGAATACGGATAATAGACAAGGATACGGTTAGAGGTATGAAAACGGACAGATACAGATACGGTTAACGACAGATACAGATGCGCTGTTTTTGTGTAAATTTTCATACAATACCAAGAGTAGAAGACTAAACCGATTCAAACTATGTATATTAATTCTCAAAAATAGTGAGTATCAGAAGTAACCCACAGGTACAATGGTAATACTACAAGTAGAAGCATATAGCTCCGCGAGCAAAAGCGCGGCGCCTAGACGTAGCTGTCAAAAATACAGAAAACGTAAGGCAGACTAACCCAGCTCCAACCGGATATGATCACAAGTGCACGTCAGAAGCAGCCCGCAGGTAAAGTGTAGTAGATACGTACCATTAATAGGAAGGTAGCATTGTGACCAAAAGTGCGGTGCGCGGCCGAAGCCGTCAAACAAGGTGGAACGCGCCGCGGGCGATTGTTCAAACCCGCATCATGAGGAGCGAATGTGTGGAGGTAGAACAGTCGTAATGATTTACATTTGTGATGTCGGTTTCAGCATCTTTGTACTTGTCGGCGTCGCTTTTAATAAGTCATCGGCGTCGGCGTTATTAAAGGTGCTGGCGTTGGTGTCGTCTTGATACGTGTTGGCGTCTAATTTGGCGTCAACGTCAGAGTCTTAGCTGGCGACGGAGTCAACTCAAATCAAATCAAAATGACTTCGTTCAAATTTAGCATCACACACGTACTTTTGAACGTTTAATTATCACAATGACTCTACCACCAGAATAAGAACCACGGCTCTCGGACTCAGAAGATACGGCAAGAAACCAAGAGCCATTTTTTAGAGATTTGTATCATTTTTTTGGGTTTCCTACAATGTTATGTTTCTTATGAACCAGTTGGCTACTTTGCAGAAGTGGAATGTTCCAAGCATATTTTTCTTCGAAATATTTACGAACGGTACAGTATGCTTTTCCAATTAAAATAGTCTTTACGCGAAATTTGAATTTATTTGACATCCGGCATAAGTCTGAGTGGGCGTCGCCGTCGGTTGGAATCATAATAGGTGTCTTATTTGGCGTCAGTGTAAAAGTCTTAATATGCGTTGGAGTTTAATTTTTAAGTACGACGTAGAGTCTTTTACATAATCTACGCATATCCAACATTATAATTATTATGTAGTGTAGTAGCCCTCCTATTATAAATTGTCTCATTATTTATCCAACAGTTCTACCTCGATCACCCTCGCAGTACAACCCCACGCGGGTGTTTGTTGTTGTCCGTATTTGCGATTTGTCGGAGCGATGCCGCTCACCTGTGCCGCCGATCTGGGTGCCTACCACGGAACGACCATTAACCATTACTGTTACTGCAATATTATAATTTGTGACTATGCATTCTTTAAATTAAGAAAGTATCCAGAAAACGTTTTACGGATTATCGAATATACTCAAATTTTGGTCATATAAGGGTTTCTGAAGCTAGGTGGATATTCTTATTTCGATTTTAAATTACCGATTAACAATATTGATCAACCGATATATTGATAGAACCTCTCTTATCGGCTTACCGATGTACCAAATAATCGATTAATCAACTGATAAAAAAAACGATATTGATTTCAGTAGATTGACTATTTATAATGATCAATTTTGATGCTTTTCTCATATACCAGTATGCGAATTTTTTTACCTATTACTTATCACTGGATTACCAATTAATCAGTTTAGTGGCTTACCTTTTCACAGATTAACTTACCAATAAACCAGTATACCGACTTATCGAGTAACCGATAATTAACATTTTAACCGACACCGACACGATTTAAATTAAAACTGATATCTCAGGATGACCAGCGCATAACCGCAATCACCGAAACTGAGTACATAATAGTAACGGTGACACCGTGTTACATATAGGGGGTAATCTGTGACAAGCGTAGGTCCGTTTCTTTTAAAGAGTACTGCTCTCACCTTTGGTATGGATCAGCTAAGTACCAGCTTGAAGCACTAGAGTCAATCGAGAGGCGAGCCAAGAGGCTCATTGGCGATGACTCACTATTCGAGTCGAGACTCCACAGTCTTGAACATCGACGCAAAATAGCCAGTCTATCAGTCTTGTATCGGATACATTTCGGCGAGTGTGCGTCGGAATTACACCAAGTATTTCCCCGTCCCCTTTTCATCATCGGACTGCTAGACGAACGGCAACGCGCCATCGTTATATGGTAGACATTCTTCCTGCGCGCACTAAGTTCTTCACGTCCACTTTCATTATGCGCACCGCTAACGAGTGGAACTCGTTGCCGGGGTCAGTCTTTCCCGATATATACAATATTAGAGGTTTCATGTCACGAGAAAACAGGTAGTATCTTGGCAAGCGTGCTACATCGTCGACCGCATTGTCGCTTAGTTTCACCCATTCGGTGAGATAGTGGTGAAACGCAAACCAATAAAGAATAAAAATGCACCTTATTGACTTTTCAAATAAATAATTAAAAGTAACAAAAGAGTTTTAGATTTAGCGCTAAAATAATGAGAAATAAATTCGAATCTGAGTTTGAAATTGATAGTAGACATCCTTCACACATCGGAACGAGTCACTAGTTCGGAACATTCCATCAGTTTACCGCCCAGATGCAAGCAGTGCTTGGAGTGCAGCCGCGGGCGCGGGTCAAACAACGCGAGTTCGGGAGATTCCTGGGAATGCTTGCGGGTGAAGCGTTGTTAGTTTTAGGGAGGGTAGACTGTTTAAAAGTTCATTGTTAGTTACATTACTCAGTAGAGTTGTAAAAATCTCTATGAGAGTTTAGGTTCAGATTGGATTCGTTGCCAAAGACTTGAAGCAGTGATGACTTGAAGAGAGGGAACCATCGGAGAGACGGGTCTCGGACGAGCAGCCGCTCAACTGCCGTCTCTCTCTAGATCTATGTGCTTCATCATCGTTTCACATCAGGCGAGATAGTGGCCAAACATAAAACTATTCGTGTAAAAAAAAACCCGAGACATGAGATATTATGTCTCATGTCCAGTAATTTCGCTGGCTACAATGCCCTTCAAACCGAATAAAACAGTATTGCTTCGCATTATTGCTTGGCCGCAGAATAACTGGTTAACCTGTGGTACCTACCCAGACCGCCTCCCGCATACGAGAGACCTACCACTAGTTAAAAGCACCGAGTGAATAAACAGACAGGCAAGTGTCCTTATTATATTTAGAGGTTAAAGAAATATTATAAATCTAGGCTTTGACGCACGTTACCAACAAGAAAACAGGTAAGTATGACACGTGAGAAAGATGTAACGGTTGCCAATAGTTTTTTATTATTTACTGGGCGGATAGCATTTGCGAGCGTCAACAAAATATCTGCCTTATCTTGACTCCCATAGAAAAACATAAAACTAGAACAAGCAATAAGAGCAACATGAAGGTCCCGGAAGAGGGGCGTGGCCACGGCGCTACAACTAGAGGTAATATTTCTCGGCGCTTCACCGTTCAAGCACTAATGACATAAAGTTGGCAGGAGCGAGCTCCTAAACATAATAGTAGGTAGGTACATTAAAAATCTTAGTATTCGTACCTTAAAGTTTAATACAATGGAGAAGACGTTTTCAGAACTTTTTAAGTACAGAGCTATGATATGTAGACTCTTACAAAATAAATATGATACAGCTGAAGCTTCTCTTCTCCTTTTCTCCCTTTCTTTTTCTCCTTCGAAGCCTCGCCGATGGTGAAAGAGGGGTCCTGGCAGGGTAGGCAGCAGTACTTATGGTGTTACAGATGTCTATAGGTGGTGATACCGCTTTCCACCTGGATGGCAGTACGAAAAATCGTTCACCAAAAATAACTACGTAATATTTTATGCATGCTACGTGTGCGAAAATCTTAAGATTTTAAATTTAGGGAAGAAAAAAACCAGAGTCAGGAGTCACGAGCACTTTAGCTATATTTATTGCCGTGATACCTTTTCTAAAGCAAGTACTTGAGAACATACTCGTAGGTATATGTTTAGGTATCCGATACTACTACCCTTCTAATCCTTCTCCTACTAATATTATAAATGAGAAAGTTTGTAAGGATGGATGGATGGATGAATGAATGGATGGATGGATATTTGTTACTTAATCCCGCAAAAACTACTTAACGAATTTTGATGAAATTTGGTATATAGGTTCTTTGGGTCCTGGAAAAGGAAATATAATGCTACATTTTATCCCGGGTAACCGCGGGTGTACCGGCGGGGAGCAGCGGGTGTACCAGCGGGGCACAGCTAGTAACATTATAATATTAATAATCTAAAATGATTTGATGAATTTATTTTGTGCTCAAGATTGGCACAGCGGGCGTGTCTTCTTCTAAAGTTCCGGAGATGTTTTCCAGGTATAGTATTATAGATTGGCATGAATAATAAAACTAGATAGATACAATGCATGGTTATTAGGATTGTTATTATGATGCTGATCTCACCCTGTGATCTCGGAATGGTTCCTATTAGGAATAGTTAAATTAACAAACTAAAATTAATATAATAAATCGCCTACATCAAATTCAACTTTAATCTCAAACTAATAGGTCTTACTAACAATCTAAAGTTTTAGCCAAAACAAAAACATTGGAAGAACACATTACGATGATTTTATATACCTATAAAGAATTAGTATTAAGAAAAATTAAATGAAGTCACGATAAAAAGGTACGGAAATAATAAATCAACCACAAATGATAGATATTTTGGTCGCAAATATCCCGACCAATATCAAACCCGTTACCTCCCGTGCTATGTGCCAACCGTTCAACACAAAAGTTTTTCGAGTATTGTGTCATAATTAACATGACACACGCTCCTCTCCAAACGAGCTCGTCATCCATACACAGAGTCTATACAACGCATACATGACATACATCACGTCGACTTCATCAGTGTCCGCAATGCAATAAGCCACATGATATAATTTCATTTGACCGACCCCCGCGCTCTGCCCTCGCGTCGCGGCGGAGTATGCGAGTCACATGCGAATTATACAATTTGGTTTGTTATCGCATTACATGATGAGATTAGCAGTGCATGAGGCGGCACGTACAGCTGCCCCGGGCTCACTCTAGATACGAGGGAAAGATATAAATATTATTTAGTTAACTTAGTATTATTGAAGAATCTAGCTAAGACACGAACTCTACTGTCAACATCGTCATCACCAAGTCTTGTTGACAGTTATACCTTCACCCAAATGTCATCTCACCATCATCATCATCTTCATCAGCCTCTACAGGCTACTCGTCCACTGCTGGACATAGGTCTCTCCTAATGAATGCCGGTAAACTGAGCCCGGTGTTCTGCTCTTCTCATCCAGTTTCTTCCGGCCGCCTTTCGCAGGTCGTCGCTCCACCTGGCCGGTGGGCGTCCTACACTACGCTTGCCGATTCGCGGTCTCCACTGAAAGACACCTCTACTCCAGCGGTTGTCCGTCCTTCGAGAGATGTGACCAGCCCATTGCCACTTCAGCTTGCTAATTCTATGGGCTATGTCGGTTACATTGGCTCTCTGTCGGATTATCTCATTGCGGAACTTATCTTTAAGAGAAACTCCGAGCATAGCCCTCTCCATAGCTCGCTGAGCGGCAACTACAACAATTCTAGTCAAATGTAACAAATGTCATCTACAACAATTGTATTCCAAAACTTGGGAAGGCCAGAACATTATAGGTACGGATTTGACGCAAAACTAAAGACTCTACGAAAATTGTACCGAAAAACATTTAAAATATGTTTGTCATTGAGGTGTCAGTTCACCCCACAATACTTTTCATCTCTAACTACTCCATACAACAATGACGTGCACTCCGCTGTGCCTTTGATAGAGTCCGCGCGGGTGGCAGTAGAGTCGGTATAGCCGGCGGCGGCGTGCAGATAATTACCGCGAGCAAAAACTACGAGGACAAGGCGTCGATGAGTCATGACTCAGCTGTTTGATGGGACACACTGGCAGAGAGGTCAGAAGACTTGCACGCCAACAGTAAAAGAACAAGTTTTACTAACTTGTATTTTGACAAAGTTAAGAGTAATATTCGTACTTTGTTGTTCTTATGAGAGGTTTCATTGAGCTTTTCTTCGCGTCAATCAGATAGATTACTAGTTAGCACTTAATGTGTCGCTAAATCTTGATTACTCAGTGTAAGGCGAAAGATTAAGAATCTGGTATAATTGAGTGTCCCTTCGTTCCTCCCACGCTAACAAAATGTAACTTGTTTACTTTTTCTTTTATTCGCATAGATCTGTGTCTATGTTTGGCCATCTCTACCTCGCTCTCTCTCTCTATCTCGCCTGATGTTAAGCAACAATGTAGATGGATGGAGCCAATAGGTCTGTCGACAGGCGGCAGTTGAGTGACCGGCAACATACCTGAAAGTTTGTTTTTTAAATTATTTCAAAAGCTTTGTCGCTGTACGACCGCCTTGTAAAAACAAAATACAATCAACTCCTTAAAATCACTTAGAAACTAAAGCAAGTTATTTTTTGTCAAATTGTCTACTACTATGGGTCCCCTTCCTCTTTCTCTCAAGTTGCATTACATTAAATCGTTACAGGTCAAGACTTTTGTTGTCTTCAAATAGGTATTTATCAAATAAAGGTTAAAGCAGTGAGTCATATTCCTGAGACAATGCTGCGCAGGGCGCGGGCGGCGGTGCGCGGGCCGGGGGCGGCGGTGCGCGGGGCGGCGCGCGCTCGCCGTGACGGATCCACTAATGACGCGCGTGTCACACGCACGCTACACTACCACTATCGATGATGCATTGTGGTTGGTTCGGGACTTTTCACTGTTCTGTAGCGAGGGGTTGTAATTGGTGACATGACTTTTAATTTCAACTCAAAATTGCTGCTTGTAATATTGATCGGATTTGTCGTAAAAAATAAGTGGGTGGTGGTGGTTATCAGAAAACAATGCTAAACTTTATTTGAGTTTACCTAAGTATTATCTGGCTAGGTTGCCACACTGACTAGTGCGAGTACGTTTTTTTTTAAATAACACAATCAGTTTGGCAACCAAGTTCTAGATCATCCCGTTACTTGTAACATATTTAAATCAGTTTCGTTAATATTTCTAAGTGACTAATTATTATGATGATGATCTAGAATGTAACACACTCCTTTATATGGTACACGTTCTCACGATTTCTTGATTGCTACCTAATAGGATATAAATATAGTACCTATGTTATTATTACTCTATTTACTACAAAATCAAAATGTTGTGGAATCGCAAAGACAGAAAACGAAACGTTTTCCCGGTCTTTATTTATATCGTATCTCCTATCGCCATTTCTATCACAACAGCAAATAAAACGGACGCAAATAGAAGACAAAGTCCGTGATACACAAATAATAGAAGATAATAAATAGCACGAGGTGGAGGGGGAAGAAGTGAGACGAGGGGGAGGGGAGGGTGGCGAATTGTTTCGTTTCGTTTGATTGAATGCCCGAATATTGTATTCCAACTCTGACAATATCCGTGCACTCCGAGTCATGCTGCAGTAGTAACTACTTCAGTGTATAAAAATATTGTATAAAAACCGACTTTAACAAATTGTGACACAGTGTAATGTTGGTCAATGATTATAATTCTTTTTTCAACACACTTGCTCATTAAGTGACTCTATGGTCACCGCAATTAGGCACAGAATGACACCCATAATCAAACTGTAACTTTTTCATTGCTATAACTCACTAGTGAGTTAAAGTTTGTTTTTTTTTTTTTATTTATTGGTTGAGGTGCTTTGTTCTTAAAAAAGCTTTTATTAAAAAAAAAACGTGTTTAATAGAACAAATAAATTAATGTTCCTATTGCTTGCTCATTTCATGCAACTTCTTATTTAAATAGATAATTTTAACTCCTACGTGTTTAATAAATATAACTTTCACTCAAATATATTTTTTTTTTTCTCTGTAATAAAAGAAAACTTTAAATTCCCCATTTTGTATGTGGCAGAATAGGCGCAAACCCTATGCGCGGAAAATAAAAAAAAACCTCATCCCTTTAGTCTGTGGCTGATCGCAATGCGCGCACATAGGAAAACTGATTAATTTTTCCCGCCATAGCGAATCATTTTTCACAACTCGTTTTCACTGTTGAAAATGAGTTTTTATTGTTATTTTATTCACAAGTGTGTTGAAAAACGTCTTATGATACACGTGTGTATTGATGATTACCGTCCTCGGCTCTCTTAAGACCCTCACCTAACGGCTCGGGTCTCAATGGCGCCTCAGCGGTAATCACCAACATTACACACTAGTACCATAATGTACTATTATTTGGTTACAGCTAACGTTAAAGATTACAAACAGCAATCAGGAATCGCAAGCCTTGACAGCTAACAATAACAGTGTATTAATGATAATAGTTAAAAAAACTCGCAAATCGAATGCACAGATTATCTATTAACGCAAGCCTATAAATAGTAAAAAAAAACTATTTATAATTACGTTTGTTAAGATATTTTAAATCATATTTTAAAATTGTATTGGATTAACATTAAGCTCCAACACCGTATCCTTTAAACCGTATCGAATTTCATTTCATTGTTACGAGTACAGCTGAAAGCTCCTCCGCAGAGGCGCAATTAATCTAAGTCAAGTTATTCTTTATTAATAAATCACCCGCCTCAGAACGAGGAACTGAACTTTAAAACAAATTAAACATTCTTCGGTATTATTTTAAAACGTTTTATTGGAAAATTAATGTAGGAATTTATGAAATCGTTGACTTCGTTTCTCATTTCCTCTCACCATTTTTTTTTGTTTATATCTGTCAACATTTTTTCCAAAAGGAAAGTCGAGGCAGTCCAGAAAAGTATGAAAAGTACGGGTTTGAATATTCAAGACATAGTATCTAGTAATAGTACCCAGTCCCTAGAATAAAAATAAGATTCGAAGCAAGGTGCGGCGGCAACTGCAAACTGCACTTGCTGTCCGCAGTATTACTGATATCAATGAAATATTAGCGCGGCGCCGTTCTGCTCTGTGACTGAATCGCGAAATCTAATTACACGCGACATTTTTAATACCACTCAATGTTGCTACATATCAATACATTCTAAGTCAAACATACATACACACCAGTAGAATCTGAACGTGACGCGGTAAATCCCACGTATCCGCGTATCATACGCAGTACAAACTTCCGCACTTTCGCACTCGCAAACCGGATTAGGTTATTTGTTCGCTCATATTTAACTTTTGCGTGGGTGTACCCTACCCGGGTGTACCCATACCCTGGTGTACTCATACCCGGGTGTACTTGGGAATTCTTTACAAAAGACAAATGTACGAGGCTAATGAAATCTACTTCCTTTGCTTTGTGAATTAAGTTGAGAGTTCAAATTGTTTTAGATTTTTCTCTGTTGTAAGCTTTATAATATTTTCTTCAGCTGTCAGTTTTAATAAAGTTGTCTTGGAAAGGCTGTATTAGGCCTAAAAACAGCCTTGTTAACAAACTTTTTGCTGTTGTTGTAAACAGCACTGTTTTATTACGTGAAATTTAAGTGAGCATGAATAACATTTCTAATTAAAAAGTTACTTCGTTTAAAACCTACCTTTGCTATTTTATATTAATACTTATCTTCTTTTTCAATATTTAGAATGAAGAAAAATTTTTACCCGAGCGGGTTTCAAATCCACGTACATGTAATACCATCCCGACGCCTTAAATACATAATTAAGCTAGCTATTTGCTTTCAAATACACCGCCCCAGTATCCAAAATAAGCGAGTATGAGCGTCGCTTGTGTTAGATATGTTTGTTATATGAAGGTATATTAGTATTAATAGATCACTAAATTATATCTGAATTCAAAATGAAGACGTTAAAAGCATGAATATTAAAGCATATTATTATTAGCAAGCTATTGTTATTCAAGTAAAAGTATTAAGTGAGATTTTAAAATAACTATTATTAAAATTTGATATTGTTAATTCTACATCGTTTAAAATTATGATTATTATATTTAAGATCATTGAATTTGTTTAATTTTAAGTAAAATTTAAAATAACGGTCAGCCCATGTTGAGGGTATAAAAAGCAATACAATTTGTGAGAGAATTCATTCTGTCGTCGACCGTTGAAGTGAACGGACCTAACTTTTGTTAAAATATTTATAAAATTATAATACCGATCTCATTTCGAGCTATTTTGTTTTATTGCCACCTGATTCTTATATCAGAAGTGGGATAATAAAACCAAAATGGTTAGCGAAAACGATGATAAGCTGCAAAAAGTCGCACTCGCAGCCGTTCAAGGCATTTTCACCGACGTAAACGCCGTCGTCGCTACAGCACCAGCTCGGAGGGTTCACCAGCTCGACCCCGGAACGAAGTCGTGAAGCAAGAAGTAATCGTACGAGAAGGACACGTGACCGCAGTAAACGTTATTCGCGCCTCTCTAAGGCTACTCCAGGAGAGTCTAGCCAAGAGGTTATAAGTGCATCTGAGAGAAATCAAACACAACAACAGGGAAGTACAATTTTATTTTAAGCTTTAATGAACATGTTACTAATTAAATTTCTTAACATAACAACTGACTGTAATAGGTACTGAAGTTACTCATTTAGCTACAGTTTTTTTTGTTTTTGTGTAAAATTCTCGTGTCACAATGTTAGTTACCTTACTCCTCCGAAACGGCTTTACTGAATTTTACCAAATTTTATATGCATATTCAGTAGGTCTGAGAATCGGCTACTATCTATTTTTCATACCCCTAAGTGATAAGGGTTGTTCACCCTTAACATTATTTTTAATTTATATGGCAAAACAACGTTTGCCGGGTCAGCTAGTATTATATAAATGTTCTTTCATTTGATTCTTTCTTACTTTTTCTTGCTACCTTCTCTTTTACTTTCTTCCACAATCTGATATATTTGAATAGGTACATATCGCACTATTATTTTTTTTCAGACATCTGTAAAATCAACTGCAAATCCAGCCGAAAGTTTCCATGTACAGTGGCAGTTTCACCGCTGTTTAAAGTGCCTGTACTGGACACACAGCCGCAGCAAGAATCATCGACGTCAGCTCCAGCGGTTCATGCTGAGTCATCGCAACCACTGCAGTTTCCTCCGGCACCTGCTACTCAAATGGACACAAGTGCAAGTGAACCTAATTTAATACTTAGTATTTATGATATTTTGCAATTGATTAATAGTTTCATACGATCACATTCTCAAATGACTTACGATAAAAACATTATACCAACATTTGATCCGGCACAGAAAAATCAACGTATCAAAGGGTGGACAGCCAAGGTTAATAAATGCGCGAAATCTTATAACTGGACTGACGAACAAACTGCTCATTATGCTTTGCCTAAATTAGGCGGACATGAAAAAAGGGGTATGAAGGTTTACAAACTATACTTCTGATATGGACGGAATGGCAGGATCGCTTAGTTAGAGCATTTCCGTCAAAGAGCAACTATGGTGCTTTATTGACGGAAATGTCAGAACGGCGAATGAAGTTAGGTGACTATGGATAAATATTTTACGCTTAAATTATGTCGCTAAACTCGTGTGAATCGTAGTGCTCCATGTCGTGTGAATAAGTTTGACGTAACTTGTTACAACTGTTAAGAGAAAGGTCACACATTCAATAAATGTTCAAAACCAACAATTCTTCAACAAGTCTCCTTTTGTCGTTTTACAAATCCTCTCCATCCAAAGGCTGTCTGGAAGAGATCGCTTATAAGCGATAAGCCCGCCTATTGTACTAATCTAATTTTTAAGTTCTATTTCTATTTGTTCTTGTTATGTTTTTGGTGTACAATAAAGCGTTATCAATCAATCAAAAACAATTTAATGTGATAATAGGGTATCGAACAACTTTTCAGAAAGAGTTTTAAATTAAATAACTACAATGAATATATAAAGCCATGAAAAATAAATATTATTTTTCAAATATTGCCACGCAAAAGGTCACCTCAAAGCTTTTGATGTCATATGTAGGTAGAAAACGACAAACTCTTCGAAATAAAACTTGCAAAGAGATTCTAATACGTTTTGTGACGTTTGGGTACTATATTGTAGTAATGGAACGAAAAAATTAGCAAAAATACATTTTATGAAAAGCAAAAACGTAAAATAGACACAAGCTTGACTCACGGCATTTGCCTACAAATAACGTCATGCGCTGTGATTGTTGTTTCGTTTGAGATGGAGAACAGATTAAAAATGTCAGAATTATTTATTGATTTAAAAATATAACTGATTATTATTTTACAAAAATATTGATTGACTGATCCTTCTGGTTCGACGAACATTCCTTCTAACTACATTTTAGTTTTTTTCTCGATTACTGTCCGATCCCCTATTGCCAACGGTTTTGACATAACAATACTGACTGCTATAGAACTACAGACAACAATCAAAGTTATAACAGTAAAATTAACGAAAGGAAAACCATGCTAACTCACAATCAAGATCAGATTCTAAATATTACAAACAAGCTGTTGTAAATGATACGATTAACGTTGAAAGCTTTGTTGGTTTTGGAAGCGATTGCACGCTCATTCGGCAAAACATTGTAGAGAAATATTCACTTCCTAATATAGATAACGATATTCTAAACATTCGCGGTTTCGGGAACGGTTTTTCCATTCCCTTAGGCCGGACAAACGTAAAATTTGAACATCGTTGAAATTACGGAAGAAATAGACGCATACGTTATTGAGACCTCGTTACTTACTGAACTATTACTGGTTAGACAAGATTTTACTGAAAGATTTTAGAGACTAGAAAGTTCTTTTAAATTATTAGGAAATGCTAAGCTTACTTTAAATTTGCAAAAATGTAATATCTATCAAGAAGAATTGGAATATCTTGGTTACGAAATAGGTGCGGAAGGAAATCGACCTGGATAAGCAAAGATTATGTCAGCAGAGCAGTTTTCAACACGACGCAATGTACATTTTGTCAGACAATTTATTATTATTATTATTTATTTTAATTTATCCAGTTATTTCAGAAAATTTATAAACATTTTTGCAGTTATTGCTACGCCTCTCATAAATTTGACTAGAAAAGGCATGCCTGGCGTGGTGTTGGGATACTGAACAACAAAATTCATTTTCAAAAATAAGCTTTAATTGAACGACCCGTGTTGGAAATTAACTTTACCTTAGTAACGGAATGCGCTGCTCTTAGGGCTACCTTCACTAAAAGAGACCTGATAGCACGGAATGCACGTGGGCGGATAGCAAACCAAGAATTCGATTTCGATATACAATATAAGTCTGGTCACGCAATGTCACACGTGGACGCTCTATGTAGGAATCTCCAACCTTATGAATCGGATTTTGAACTAGACATTATTCCTTCTATTCTTAGAATTACTTAAAGACCGATCATTTATTTTACAGTTAAAAGATTCAGATTCACAGCGAATTAGAAAATTTGACGAACGAATTTGAAGATGTCTAAAAAAAATGTAGCTAAGATTAATTAGTTGTTTTGGACAGTAGGTGACTAGCTAAAATAGGTCGTGCCAAAGTAAGCCCGTTTTCAGATAATACGTAAATTGAACCATGACGATATTGGCCACTTTAGTTTACAAAAAAAAAAAACACTATGAATTTAGTAAATATTTTTGGTTCCCAAAAATTTAACTCTTTATTAAGAAATATTTTATGCTCTTGATTGGAATGTGCGTACAGCAAGGAACCCGCTGGACTCTCATCCGATCCATAAAGTCGATAAGAGTTTTGACACATATTGAGCATTTGGGACATTTTATCATAAGTGCCAAAGGTAACTCTCACCTGCTTGTATTGGTCTGCGGCTTCACCAAATTTTGTTTTTTTAAAACATTGAGAAATGTAAAATCAACTTCTACAATCAATGCTCTAGAAGATATTTTCTTCGTATTTGGATTTCCTAACAGATTAATATCAGATCAAGAGGCATCATTTAATTCCAACGAGTTTTTACTTGACTCTAAGGTAACAGTAAACGATTATTGCAACGTGTGGGCTACCGATAGAATTTAACCTTGGGTAGCTACCTGTAATAGTAATGAATCTGGATATAAAGTAGTAGTGATACTGATACTGATGCGGAAAATAAATAACTTTCGAATCGTATGTACGGATCAAATAAAATCCTTCATAATTTTGGTTGTGTAAAAAAAATAAAAATTATATATATAAAATGTAGAAATTATAATGTAAAATTGTATATGGTATAAATAAATGTAAAATGTTGATTGCGTAAAAAAAAATATGTATAAAATGCATAAATTATAATGAATAATTGATTGTTGGATATAATAATAAGAATAAAGATAAAATGACTAGAAGTATTAATTACAGCTTAAAATGTAATTAAGTGTTGACCACATTGATTTGTATTGATTATTATATGGAATGATGTATGAAATAAAATATTTGGTGTTGATAGATCCATCGATATTTTATTTTAATAAAATATTGATAATATTTGGTGTTGATAGATCCATCGATATTTTCAATAGGTTTTAATTGTGTTTAATGGAAATAAAATATTTGGTGTTGATAGATCCATCGATATTTTATTTTTATAAAATATTGATAATATTTGGTGTTGATAGATCCATCGATATTTTCAATAGGTTTTAATTGTGTTTAATGGAAATAAAATATTTGGTGTTGATAGATCCATCGATATTTTATTTTTATAAAATATTGATAATATTTGGTGTTGATAGATCCATCGATATTTTCAATAGGTTTTAATTGTGTTTAATGGAAATAAAATATTTGGTGTTGATAGATCCATCGATATTTTATTTTTATAAAATATTGATAATATTTGGTGTTGATAGATCCATCGATATTTTCAATAGGTTTTAATTGTGTTTAATGGAAATAAAATATTTGGTGTTGATAGATCCATCGATATTTTATTTTTATAAAATATTGATAATATTTGGTGTTGATAGATCCATCGATATTTTCAATAGGTTTTAATTGTGTTTAATGGAAATAAAATATTTGGTGTTGATAGATCCATCGATATTTTATTTTTATAAAATATTGATAATATTTGGTGTTGAAAGATCCATCGATATTTTCAATAGGTTTTAATTGTGTTTAATTGAAATAAAATATTTGGTGTTGATAGATCCATCGATATTTTATTTTTATAAAATATTGATAATATTTGGTGTTGATAGATCCATCGATATTTTCAATAGATTTTAATTGTGTTTAATAGATATAAAATATTTGGTGTTGATAGATCCATCGATATTTTATTTTTATAAAATATTGATAATATTTGGTGTTGATAGATCCATCGATATTTTCAATAGATTTTAATTGTGTTTAATAGAAATAAAATATTTGGTGTTGATAGATCCATCGATATTTTATTTTAATAAAATTTTGATAATATTTGATGTTGATAGATCCACCAATATTATCAAAATATAAGTAACTTATTCATATTCATCTTGGAAGTTTGTGGTCAAACTTAGTGTCAGGAAAGGCCGAATGTTAGATATGTTTGTTATATGAAGGTATATTAGTATTAATAGATCACTAAATTATATCTGAATTTAAAATGAAGACGTTAAAAGCATGAATATTAAAGCATATTATTATTAGCAAGCTATTGTTATTCAAGTAAAAGTATTAAGTGAGATTTTAAAATAACTATTATTAAAATTTGATATTGTTAATTCTACATCGTTTAAAATTATGATTATTATATTTAAGATCATTGAATTTGTTTAATTTTAAGTAAAATTTAAAATAACGGTCAGCCCATGTTGAGGGTATAAAAAGCAATACAATTTGTGAGAGAATTCATTCTGTCGTCGACCGTTGAAGTGAACGGACCTAACTTTTGTTAAAATATTTATAAAATTATAATACCGATCTCATTTCGAGCTATTTTGTTTTATTGCCACCTGATTCTTATACTTGAGTGTAATAAGTATGGGAATAATCTTAATTCGGGAGAAAGGGAGCACACTCAAACAACAGGCATTTAGTAAACTGATCTATATTTAAAGGTTGTGTCCCTATATACAAGTACCCGCATATTATGAGTACTTATTACAATATGAAACGTGGAGGCTAAGAAAAAACAAAGAAATTGAAGATCTAGTGGCCGAGCCAAATATCATCGGCGAAATAAAAGCACACAGTCTTCGCTGGCTCGTTCACCTCGAAAGAATGGGTGAGGATCGGGCTGTGAAGCGAGCGTATATGGGACGGCCGGTTGGCCATCCCAAGTACCGCTGGAAAGACGAAGTGGAGAAGGACTTGCGTGAGCTCCAGGTCGAAGAATGGCAGGAGTTGGCGCAAGACAGACTAAAGTGGCGTCTTCTATTGTCGGAGGCCGAGACTCACTTTGGGTCACTGCGCCACCCTAGTTAGTTAGTTTGGTTAGTTATTACTATTTTTGTTTTCGTAATCTACTGTACTATCACAATAATTAAATACCGTATCGTAATCGTATATTTTGCCAAGTTGAGCAGGAGACCACGACTATTTTCACTTCCTTTACCTAAATGTTCACACCTTATACTACACGTCAAGTGAAATAAAATAACACTCGGCGCACACTCCCAACACACAAACGAGCGTTTGATACGCGTCCGCGGCGGCGGCGGCGATCCGCGCGTAATTACCGCGTATCCTACCGTAATACGGTAATAATAGTAATTTTTTACGCGTCAGACGTAATTTTATTGCCATTGCTGGGGAAGGGTTAAACGGTCGTTTATTCTTTCGCATCCTTTTCTGTGATCGGTTGAAATGTTTCATTTTGTTGAATACAACACAATTTTATTGTGTCGATAATAATTCAGCATCCATGTAGGAACATGAAAGAATTGTTTTAAATGGCAGTTGAGATTGTGAGAGAAATAGGTTACTAGAAAAAGCGAAAGAACTCATTGTCATGACTAGAGGCTAGTAGGTATAAAGATGTTGAAAATACACAAAATATATAGTACGTACAATGTTTTAGAGGGGACCACCCCGAGACCCACCCCTACCACCCCCCAGGGGAGGTGGAAGATTGACTTGACTTGACTAACATCAGGCGAGATAATAGCCCAATATAAATAAAAAACATAACTAAAATGTATCGAGCGGCTTATAAACATGTCAGGTTTTAAGTTAAAAGTAAGTTTAGGGAAGAAGAAACACGATTTAAGGAGGTTTAGCACAAACATTAAACTTATAACTAAAGCAAATAAAATAATACAGAAATCCCCGCATTCATCGCGTCTAATTAACCATAACTGTAGCGAGAATATTCGAAGCGTAAACTTAAAACCCGGCAAAGTACAGTAAACAAGGTAGGCCTTTGAAGGTTCCGCGGGAAGTTCGCGCAAAGAAACTATGTCGCGGGTAGTGCCGAGTGCCGCGCTGTACGGACGGGCTGGATTACATTTTATCGTTGCTTTACAGTCTCGGTGTTTAGTAGAACAGTACTCTTAACTTCAATTAGTCGGTAGTGTTTTGGTTATGCTTTTGGTAATTAAAACAATAGGGAATATGCATGTATTTTTTAATGCAAAAATTTTACGGCATCATTTGTCAATAAAATAACTAAATGAAAATTTGAATCAATTTAAATCAACATAAACGCGCCACTTGCGTGTGACGTCACAAACGTGGGGACCTAGGATCTCCTCATTGGTCCATCTACGCTACATGTGTATGTATGTAAATAATTCACCAATAGGGCGGGCTCTATGTCAAAAATTGACTAATAAGCAGCGAGGCGCGAGACGTCAGATAGTGGTTGCACGTACTCAAGTGTTATGCAATTACGTTCCGTTTCTCCAAAAATAAGAAAAACAAACATTGAAATACAAATAAACTAGGCAAATAATAATAATAATTATATTTCTAATAAATGTTTACAGGAGTAATCTATCGTAAAAAGTAATTTCCAGATTTTTCGACAACACATGCATATTCCCTATTGGCGACATAAAAAAATAAAGTTACGTATTAGTTGCTGACTGTATTTTATTTCAAAATCGGGATTACAGTTTCACCGCCCATATTACGTAGATGTACGAAATTATATATAGATTATAGATGCATTTTAGAGTACGTGCTACGATATTTAACGAACTTTATGACATTTACTTATTTAACAGGCTTAATTTTACGATTAAGCTCATAATTATTAGACTTGCCCTATAGTACCGTAGTATGAAATATAATTTAACTAAGATTTAATAAATATCATTTAATTACAACACTACCTACTATAACCCCATTTACCACTTCCCTCAGGGACCGGAAAGGTCCATTTCATCTTGGTAACAATGCGCGAATGGAGTCGCCAACACTCGGGACAAAGGGGCGGGTGCAGCGCCGCGCCGGCATTACCGTCCTATTTAAAAGTACCGGCTTTAGTTATTATGCTTTGCATTCAGGTTGCATTAGTGTGGTATCGCCACTGCGGTCTGTTATGAGTGGTATAAGGAAGTGTTTATTGTTTTCGTAGTAACGAAACTTTTTTTACTTTATTACTGCGGCGCAGTTTACGCTTGTTTAGAAGTTGCAGTCTTAAAGGGCCAGACAGTGTCTTACAATCTCTTAGTCTGTTCGAAAGAGCTCTTATGAACTGTATGATAAATTATATATATATGTATTATTTCTCACGAAATATAAACAAATAAATTCATTTGAAAGCGCAGATGCCTTACAATTGGTTTGTTAGCACAGGCATCTGAGGCTTAACAACAGCTAGATCACAAAGGTCAGCCCAAACATTGACTTTATTTCTAAAATTGACGTCTCATTAAATTCAAAATACGAGAGTAAATTAAACGCAATTACTCAAACCAAATGAATAGCAAACGAAAGAATTCTAAAACAATAATTATTCCCAAAACGAAAAGACAATTAGGTCCGTAAAAAGCCGATTTCCATATTGAAATGAGGTAAATCTTCGAAGCATGAAGTACAGTCGCAGCCGTACAGTCGGGCACAGTCGACTTAATTTTATGCAAAGGCACTGTTATTAATTCCGTGAGTGTCGCCATCGCAGCCCGCCCAGACGGCATTCTGGTGATTCGAATCGTAGGCGGGGAGCAACCGGCGAAACGAAACAAGCATATTTGTCATATACACAATATACATAGGTGTCAATGTTCTCCGCTCGTTAACGAGCGTCTTGCTCCTTCGGCTTTGCAGCTTGCAAAAAAAAAAAGACGTTGTACAAAGTTATTTAATCTCAATTCACAGTTAGCTCCATGTCAATTTATTATATTTTACAAAGAGACTCAAATAGAAGCAACAATAATATGACATGAATAGGTACTATTTTACAATTAAAAATAAAATATGTGCATTAAAGATAGTATATGGAACTATTGTCATGACTTCTTAGTATGTTTAACCGTTGTATCCTATACTATAACTCCGAATGGTAGGAAATGAATATTATTGGAGACTAACGGACTAAAGACATAAGTCCTGGAGTTAGAAAGCACGTCCTACTTTATTGTCGGGCTTCCTCGGTGCAGTAGGTGCAGTCAGTGCAGTCGTTGCAGGCAACAGTCGGTGCAGTCGGGGCGTCATTTTTATATTGATCCTGTGAATTACTAACGCAATCACAGCAGTTTCGTATTTTTATCGCTGTCAGAAATCGCTTGTTCAAAAATGCTTGAATTTTCTGTAGGTACAATCAATTTGGGGTCTAGTGAACCTAACGTATGGATGGTCGCAACTTAGAGAATAATGGTTTTGGAGCACAGTGGCATGAACTGTCTCATGCCACTGTGCTCCAAAATACCGCGAGGTTATTGCTTGAGTCACTGATAACAAACGAAATTTTGAAAGAAATGGGTAAAATTCTTATAATATTTTTAAGCATTAACGAATGCCAAACGAAAAACTCAAACAAGGTTTTTCGGGAAGAAAAAATTCGACCACCGGCTGGGACTCGAACCCACAACCCAATATTCCCTCAGCGCGGGACGCTCTACCAATTGAGCTACGGTGGGCACCAACTCGAGTGTCGAATTTCTTCTTCCGTTATTTTACCGTCTTAAGGGTGACGTGTACGCCATCTATTGAGAGAGGAGTGAACCTTTTTCTCAACGAGCAAGATCAATGTTGCAATTGAATACTTGCTCTGTGATGACGCGAACCCATATTAATTCTTATAATATTTTTAAGCATTAACGAATGCCAAACGAAAAACTCAAACAAGGTTTTTCGGGAAGAAAAAATTCGACCACCGGCTGGGACTCGAACCCACAACCCAATATTCCCTCAGCGCGGGACGCTCTACCAATTGAGCTACGGTGGGCACCAACTCGAGTGTCGAATTTCTTCTTCCGTTATTTTACCGTCTTAAGGGTGACGTGTACGCCATCTATTGAGAGAGGAGTGAACCTTTTTCTCAACGAGCACGATCAATGTTGCAATTGAATACTCCTCTCTCAATAGATGGCGTACACGACAATAGTTTAAACCATAAGGCGGTAGTAACAAAATACAAATCTGACTATAGAGTAAATGAATGTGGAGTACCCCAAGGTAGTGTTCTCGGGCCTTTACTTTTCTTGCTCTATATAAATGATCTCCCAGATATAATTAAACATAAATGTACATTATTTGCTGACGACATTTCAATAATTATTTCATGTAACGATAGTGTTAGTAACTATGAAAATGAATTTAACAATACAATTAATGAAGTGACAAATTGGTTAAATACTAATAATTTAAATGTAAATTTGACAAAAACTAATTATATTCAATTTCAAAACTATGGAAATAAACAACTTAGTCTTAACATCAATTACAAAAATACTACTATTAAAGAAGTACATGAAACCAAATTTTTGGGTATATTCTTAGATAGAAACTTAAATTGGAAATGTCACGTAAAATATCTTTGTGGTAAACTGAATCGGTATGTACATGTTCTCACCCGTTTAAGACAAACCTCAGCCCTTAGTACGGTGCTAACGGCGTATCACGGTTATGTATCCTCAGTTCTTAAATATGGCTTACTAGTATGGGGCAATTCGACCGATATTAACAAGGTGTTCATTGCCCAAAAAAAATGCATTCGTGCAATATGTGGTGTACCCCCTTTTGAGTCGTGTAAACCTTTGTTTAAGAAGCTAAATATACTGCCACTTCCGTGCATGTATATTTTCGAGCTCGCTACCTTCGCAAAAACAAATCCTCAATTTTTCAAAAAGGCTTCTGACATTTACCCCCGAAATACGCGGGATCCGGACAGACTGGTCTATGATACAATTCCTAGAACTTCACTCTACCAAAAACAATGCCATCTTATGAGTATAAAAGCTTTTAATGCACTCCCAAAGAATATTAAAGAGATCAATATTAAATCGTTTAAAAGGGAATTATTCTGTTGGTTACACAATCAAAACTATTACTCTATAGGTGAGTTCTTAAATAGACTGTAGCTATCAAATCAACCGTACTTATTACTGTTCTGTTATATTAAAATGTAAGATTTCTTATTTCATATTTTTATAAAATTGACATTTAGATTATGATGATTATTTTGACTCATTGACTTATAAATAGGTAATTAAATTGTTGATTGCATGTTATATTATAATCGAGAATAAACAATAAAATTAATAACGTTGCACACCCAAATAGGGTAGATTGTAAAGGAACTAATTTATATTTATGTAACACCCATCAAACCTACAATCTGGTAACAATAAATATTTCATTTCATTTCATTTCATTTCATTTCATTTCATTTCATTTCAGAGCGTCCCGCGCTGAGGGAATATTGGGTTGTGGGTTCGAGTCCCAGCCGGTGGTCGAATTTTTTCTTCCCGAAAAACCTTGTTTGAGTTTTTCGTTTGGCATTCGTTAATGCTTAAAAATATTATAAGAATTAATATGGGTTCGCGTCATCACAGAGCAAGTATTCAATTGCAACATTGATCTTGCTCGTTGAGAAAAAGGTTCACTCCTCTCTCAATAGATGGCGTACACGTCACCCTTAAGACGGTAAAATAACGGAAGAAGAAATTCGACACTCGAGTTGGTGCCCACCGTAGCTCAATTGGTAGAGGCACCCATTCTCGCGTTCTTAATTAACTTATCCTTTGAAACGGGATCATTTCCTGATAGTCTTAAACTATCAGTTGTAAAACCTTTATATAAGAAAGGAGAAAGGTTAGATGTTAACAATTACCGGCCGATAGCGTTGATACCGATTTTCTCAAAAGTATTTGAAAAGACCTTCTCTAAAAGAATAATCTCTTTTGCTGAAAAATTCAGTATAGTCAAACAGGAGCAATTTGGATTTCAGAGGAATAAATCAACAGTTCTTGCGATCTATAATCTGATTCACGAAGTTATCAAAAACATTGACAGGAAGAGATTGTGTAGTGTTATTTTTTTTGATATGACACGCGCTTTTGACTTCGTGTCACACAAAATTTTATTAGATAAATTAGAGAATCTTGGAATTCGGGGACCAGCATTAAATTGGTTGACCTCATATCTAAGAAACAGAAAACAGTATGTTGAAATAAATAGTTTAAACCATAAGGCGGTAGTAACAAAATACAAATCTGACTATAGAGTAAATGAATGTGGAGTACCCCAAGGTAGTGTTCTCGGGCCTTTACTTTTCTTGCTCTATATAAATGATCTCCCAGATATAATTAAACATAAATGTACATTATTTGCTGACGACATTTCAATAATTATTTCATGTAACGATAGTGTTAGTAACTATGAAAATGAATTTAACAATACAATTAATGAAGTGACAAATTGGTTAAATACTAATAATTTAAATGTAAATTTGACAAAAACTAATTATATTCAATTTCAAAACTATGGAAATAAACAACTTAGTCTTAACATCAATTACAAAAATACTACTATTAAAGAAGTACATGAAACCAAATTTTTGGGTATATTCTTAGATAGAAACTTAAATTGGAAATGTCACGTAAAATATCTTTGTGGTAAACTGAATCGGTATGTACATGTTCTCACCCGTTTAAGACAAACCTCAGCCCTTAGTACGGTGCTAACGGCGTATCACGGTTATGTATCCTCAGTTCTTAAATATGGCTTACTAGTATGGGGCAATTCGACCGATATTAACAAGGTGTTCATTGCCCAAAAAAAATGCATTCGTGCAATATGTGGTGTACCCCCTTTTGAGTCGTGTAAACCTTTGTTTAAGAAGCTAAATATACTGCCACTTCCGTGCATGTATATTTTCGAGCTCGCTACCTTCGCAAAAACAAATCCTCAATTTTTCAAAAAGGCTTCTGACATTTACCCCCGAAATACGCGGGATCCGGACAGACTGGTCTATGATACAATTCCTAGAACTTCACTCTACCAAAAACAATGCCATCTTATGAGTATAAAAGCTTTTAATGCACTCCCAAAGAATATTAAAGAGATCAATATTAAATCGTTTAAAAGGGAATTATTCTGTTGGTTACACAATCAAAACTATTACTCTATAGGTGAGTTCTTAAATAGACTGTAGCTATCAAATCAACCGTACTTATTACTGTTCTGTTATATTAAAATGTAAGATTTCTTATTTCATATTTTTATAAAATTGACATTTAGATTATGATGATTATTTTGACTCATTGACTTATAAATAGGTAATTAAATTGTTGATTGCATGTTATATTATAATCGAGAATAAACAATAAAATTAATAACGTTGCACACCCAAATAGGGTAGATTGTATAGGAACTAATTTATATTTATGTAACACCCATCAAACCTACAATCTGGTAACAATAAATATTTCATTTCATTTCATTTCATTTCATTTCATTTCATTTCATTTCATTTCATTTCATTTCATTTCATTTCATTTCAGAGCGTCCCGCGCTGAGGGAATATTGGGTTGTGGGTTCGAGTCCCAGCCGGTGGTCGAATTTTTTCTTCCCGAAAAACCTTGTTTGAGTTTTTCGTTTGGCATTCGTTAATGCTTAAAAATATTATAAGAATTAATATGGGTTCGCGTCATCACAGAGCAAGTATTCAATTGCAACATTGATCTTGCTCGTTGAGAAAAAGGTTCACTCCTCTCTCAATAGATGGCGTACACGTCACCCTTAAGACGGTAAAATAACGGAAGAAGAAATTCGACACTCGAGTTGGTGCCCACCGTAGCTCAGTTGGTAGAGCGTCCCGCGCTGAGGGAATATTGGGTTGTGGGTTCGAGTCCCAGCCGGTGGTCGAATTTTTTCTTCCCGAAAAACCTTGTTTGAAATGGGTAAACATACTTACCTTTTTTTCAAAGTCATGTTAACATAAGTTACAATTTTTAACATATTTTATTTGTATCATGTTTTGTGTAAAAGTGCACTTTTGTGCCTATTTAATGAATGATATTTGACTTTGACTTTAAAATCCCCCGAATAAAACATGTCTAAGAGCTACCACTAGAAAACCTGCTTTCAAATAAAAAAAAACCGCATCCAAATGGGTTCACTCGCTTAAGGGCTACGGTGCCACACAGACACGAATAGTGGTCAAACTTATAACACCCATCCTTTTTGCGTCGGGGGTTAAAAATGCAAATTACATTGGCATAAAAATTAATATGAGCTAAGTCGGGTAATGCGTTCTTCGTAAAAAATATTTACTGCGTTTTACTACCTACTAGTAGTAATATTTAGTTTTCTTTGCTAGTACACTACAGAACACGACCGTAATGTTCTCAATGAATACGTTTTGTACGGAACGTTTGAAACTTTATAAAACGAATGCTTTGCACCTAAACCAGTGCTTCTCAGAAGCTCAAAGTATCACACATGTTGAAACGGGAAAGTTGAAAAATAAAAATGGCAAGTGTAAAAGTTCGCGGAGTCCCAGAGGAAGTTACCGCATTTCATTTAATAGTTTAAAAGTCAGGCTTTTATGATTTCACTTAAAAATTTCCCAAGGAAGTGGAAAATATAAAATAGTCGGACCGTTTCCTCATCGCTTCTGCGAAGTTATTCCAGGGGTTACTTTGAGGCTCGTTCATTATAATGGTGTAAGTTTTTCAGGAAATGAGTTGAAGTTACAGTTTTTGCTTCGGATTTTTTGTCGGTCTCGGTGATTCCACCACGGTGGGTACGGAAAGGACTTCCGGTGGAGAGATGAAGCTTGAGACCGAGATAGATGTTGCTAAGCATACAACTTTGATATGACATGGTCTTTATAATTCGAGTTCTCTGTCATCAGAAATGTTAGTTATGTATTCTAATAAATTCAACAGGTAGTCTTGAACAAAAAAACATCAAATTCAAATCAGCCATACAAGTGTTTACTTTGTTCTAACATTTTCAAAACGTCTAATTGGCCTCCTAGATGTGAAAATTGTTACAATACGGTAATTAAATTATCACAGCTATTGTGACCTTGAGCCAGTCTAACTAAAATCACTAAAAGTTAAAAAACTCATAATAAAAACCACGTGGATTCAAAATCTATCGTTCTACCAACAGCAAAAAGTGAATTTCACCATTCTTTCACTATTCTGATATTCACCGAGCCAGTCAGACAATTCAAACTTTTTGACGCTTCAAAGCGTAACGTGTGATGCCCCAACTGAATAATATTCCTAAGGCCCAGCGCATACCGGTAGACGGCGGGGTACAGTATTGAGGGCATCCTCTATCCGCCAACGCAAATTCAAGAGCATTTTGCGGCGGGGTGACCCTTCCTATCCATGCTTCCTCACCCCTTTGCGTTTGCACCGCCCGCGCCGCCACCGGTCGCCGCGCCGGAGCATATCGACTGATTCCAGCACATACCTCCCACCGCAGTATCCTCCAGCATGTTCTTAGATATCGCAAGGGGAAACATTAATTCTCCAAGAACACTCTATTTCTATTAGTTTAGTTATTAAATAATAAACATGTTTGTACATACAGAGTTATTGTTATAAAGAACTGACGGTAATAAGTGCGTCTATTATGACTGATGAATCTGATGATTCAATACCGCTTTAAATTTAGAATTGAGGACATTGATAAGTTTTAAATCTTCTACAGTGCCGTCCGCCCGCGCCGGTGTGCGCTGACCCTAAAGCGTGCGATGCCCCCGCGGAATATTATTCTCAAAGCGCAACTATCGATGCCCCGTCGGAGCACTATTCGCGGCACACGGACGGGCATCAGAATGAAAATTCATAACCAAAACGGCGACGAAGAATCCCGGATGATTCCACGGTCAGAACAAAGGCGGGCGTAAAGAGTGGGAGGTGTCGATACTTTGAAAGGGTTTATGTGTCAGTAAATTTTTACACTAGTGTATGAAACTTTATTAAGGATACTGCTCATGATTCTTTTAATAAGACCGACTAGAGTGACCACAAGTTTTCATATTATTTAGCGTTATTTGATATTGAAACAGTTATTTATATTTATGTATATCAGTAGTGGCCTAATGCATTTACCTAAATCTTAGAAATATAGAGCAAAGGAACATGGCAGTTAAGCGACTGCTCATCAGACACGTCTCCCTGATGGTTCACTAGCATCATTCCGAAACGACTAGGTTGCGGCGGCATGGCTTTGTTCGGTGAGGCGTTTACAGCGGCGGCTGGAGCCAACCACTCCAAAAACTCTTTTCTGAATGTTAGTAAATACCGTGTCAATATCTAGAATACACGGAAGTGCAACTTTGTTTTATTTGTTCTACTATTTTATAAATTTTAACTAAGTATATAACGTCTGTAGCTGCTATTTGGCTTTGTAAGAATCCGCATTTTTAAAGAATTATGAATTTATATAATTATTTTAGCAGTTTTTAAGAATTCTTAAATAAATATGGCGGACTAAAACGGAGTCACAATGCTTGCAGATCAAAGGATAACGATTGCATTAAATTATAGAATTCTAATTTCCTGATCATAAACTATCGGCATCGATGTCGATAACACATTCCTTTGTCCCATTCTAAGCCGCTAGGCGTTTCCGCGGTTCTGAGGCCGGAGATTGCACTCAAATACATTTTTCCGCCTCCCGCGCGCCTCTCCCCTTCCCTCGTTAACGAGCCTTTGTTGCAAGTATGCCACTGTGCGGGTATCGGTACAATTTCACCACGTTGAGATTGTGTGTCTACTATACTGTCGGTCTTCTCGCTCTCAGGCTGTCGTCATTCGGGGTACTTGTTCTAAAAGGGAAAATGTATCCAGAGTTCAGTGGATCTAAGTGTAAAGTTAAAATACATCTAGACACCATTTAAATTGTTATCGACATCGATGCCGATAGTTTATGATCAGGAAATTAGAATTCTATAATTTAATTATTGGTTGCCTAACGGACTTTGAAGGTACTTTTATATTTTGGAGAGAAAATGAGGAGAATCGACTTAGGATGGAGCTATTTTAATTAGTAGGGTTGTGTCGGATAGTTTACGTCTATCGTGAAGAGGAAGCATATGATGCAATATTGCAACGTGCCCTGCAGGATCATCGGATAGGACTTACGATGTGAAGTTGGTCTACAGATAAAAAAAAACATTTTTGTTTCTTTTTGTATTTTTGCATGTCGTTCGCCTGATGCAGTAGTAAGCAATACGCCTGCCCATAAAAGTTTCAGCATCACCCAGAATTTTGTTTGTCAATCCTGCGCAGCACTGCACTGCGCTCGTCACCCTGAGACAATAACTCTGAACTCGCATAATGCCCAGTAATTCACTGCTCTTCAAACCGGAACACAGTAATGATTGGGCACTATACTACTTGGCGGCAGAATAACTGGCAACTGGACTGGCAACGAGAAACTTACCACCAGTAGTTATCCGCTCTATTTTCTCATTGCATCGTACAAAACTATGTATATATATTTTCGACAGTCACAGCCAATTAAGCTCAACTCGATCAAGCTGTCCCACAGTGCCTCAATGCGATGGAGTGCTCAATACTTCCCTTTTGTATCGCTGTCCCGGTGAGGCGGACAATCGCTTTGAATTCAATCGCTAGTTGTCCCTGATTCTTTAAAAACTTTATGCGTCCCGACATGCATTTTATTACAAGTTGGGTAACGATCAGAACAGAAGGCCTTCCCACAGGTCTTTCCACACTTTTACCTAAAAATTACTGGAGATAACGCGTACTGTAACATAAAAGAGTAGAGCAAATCCCCTACTAAATGTTAAGAAGTAACTGGCAAGAAATTGTTGAATATCAAAACGTTAGAAAGGACACTTACTTTCGACATGAGCACAGAATGTTCATAACATCTAAATGACAAAGCGACCTGGCAAAGAAGACAAAAGCCACAAGTGCGAGTAGCCGAGCTCAGCGCCACAATTGCTTAGTTAGTACTCTAACACTGGTACCTACTTAAAGACTTTGTGGCATTAAGGAAATTTAAATTCTTTAAAACATACAGGTATTTTGTAAAATGTTGCTGCGACAAAGTGGTAAACTGCAAACGCATTAAATAGACAGTACCGTCTATGAAGCAATCTTGGTCCTCGCTTCACTTGTCTACATTACCTTACAAATGTTCACATTTCCCGCTGCGGCGACGCGGCTTTTTGTTTACAACATGTTGCAATGAGTGCAGACATGACAAATTATGCGCGAGGTCTTACTGTTTGATGTTTCGCTCTCTGTAAGTATAGTGCCAAACGGTTTCCCTAACTTTTGTATGGAATAATTAGCTGACATATCAAATGTCAAGTTGAGGTTGGATAAAGCGAGATATTTCACAAAATAGTAACGATTTTTCGAGCACCGATTTGTTTCAGCACTTAAACGAAATATTATTTGATTTATTTCTTATACCTAACGGTCACATACATAGATCCTGGCCATTAACTAGGATTCTCTATCTAGGTAACCAGAAACAATGAGGACTATGGTCCCACGATACAACTATACACAAACATTTAAATAAAAATAAATAATATAAATAAAATGTTTATTTCAAAACCATAAACATTTTATTTTATTTTTATTTATCTCGTTGCGGGAATTGAACCCGCAACTTCAGTGGTGTTGAAATTTGAGCCAACCTGCACAACCACTTCACCACAGAGGCTGTCAAACATATGTAGTTTGAAAAAAAAGTACTGAATCAGGAATAAAAATGTGAAATTCTTTTTATTTCAGGAATAGTATCAAAACAAGATACGTACCTACTTGTAGACTGGTGAGCAACTATCCATGTAGCTTATCTTCACAAAGTATTCAGACATGGACTGTGAGTCTTAAGCAATCAGACCTACGAAAACTAATCTTGAAGACGTCCTAGCCATTCGTTCTATTACGAAAACACGAACCTTATTACAAATCCTCAAATCTAATCAGTATCAAAGAACCCTGCTATTCAGAAGTGCTTTACCTAAATCTATTGAACTGATCCTGTTTTGACAAATGTGAGTTGTATTACAGAGGGCAGCGCTTTGGTGACGAGCTCAGAACAAATCCGTTTAGGCACAGTATCGGCACTCAGGCGCTTGTTGAGTCACGAGTCACGAGCGAGTGGGAGCGGGGAGCGGGTGCATGAATGTGAGTTGTATCAGAGGGTTGTGTTTAATTTTGTTTAGGTTATGATGGGGCTGACTTGCCAATGTGGAAAAAAGTCCCAAAAAAAATATTAGATTAAAAAAAAAAAATCAGAGGGTTAGCATTGTGGGTTATAGCTGCGAGCGGAAGCGCCAGTGCACAAATTAGAGTAAACTAAACACCAAAGTAGAGTAAACCTTTTCTTGTACTTACTTCTTATTACAAACTTCAAAATCATAGGCACTCGTTGATTTGGTATGAATCAAATCAATAGATTTTAGTAGAAAAAGTAAAGTATCATGCTCGTACCAACTTAGATTTAGAATCGCTACATATCGAGCGGCACCTCTTCTGACCGCTCGTTTGCTGCAACAAAGGAACCGCTCGAAAGCCGCCCTCCGCCCGCTGGCTGCAGCCGCCCTAAGCCGATTCGGACAGGCTTTCACGATAAATTCTTTCGGTTTGATGTGATAATCGAATGCTTTTAATAAATTATATCGATTTTTTTCAAACAGATAGGGTGGCGAGATTTGTTCGGGAAATGTTGAAGTAAAGATGATGCTAACATATAAGAAAAAAACGCAGTTCTTTCGGGACATATTACCACAATAGTTTTGGTGAACAACACATCAGTCCACAGGATTGATTCGTACAACACATGACTGTTTTTAATATCATTGACAACACTCATTCTTCTGTGGTTATAACGAAATTACAAGCTGACGGTTATAACTAGTTGTTTTGTGTATTGCGCAAAATGTAACTTGAATTTATTTACATTATTAATTAATTTTAAGGTTATATTGAATCTGAGGGATTTGACGTATGGCGGGTGACAGCACTGCGCAAAATAATGGCAAATGCTCCTACGCAGTGGCTTATCGATACACTGTCACCCCGCACCCCGCACAACAAATAACAAAACAAATGGCAGAAAAGAAATACTAGGAGGTGAATTTCTCGTATGTGAGAGACCATCTGAGTAGGGACCACAGCTTTGCCGCTATTCAGCCGTCAAGCAGTAGTGCGCAAGCATCACTGTGTTCCAGTTTAAAGGACAGTGTAGCCAGCAAAAATTGGAACTAGTACTAGATACTTACTTATAACAATTAAAACCGTCAGCATTCACTAACCACATAACCATT
The DNA here is from genome assembly GCA_951640565.1 of Petrophora chlorosata. Taxonomy (NCBI): domain Eukaryota; kingdom Metazoa; phylum Arthropoda; class Insecta; order Lepidoptera; family Geometridae; genus Petrophora; species Petrophora chlorosata. Next base: position 292,045 of record OX621206.1, read on the forward strand.
AATTATCATCACGCAATGAAACCGTTATCCAACACGTGGTCACGCAATCGATACACCCCGCCACCGACCGCACCCCGCCACCGACTGCACCCCAAACTTTAATTTGCTGATTAAAAATACACGCCGATAACCAATTGAATTTAATGAGAGTCGCCGTGTTACTAAAGTTCTCGCCGGGATGGTCGACGATTGCTTTTTTTCCCCTGAACCCTTTTCGCAACAGTTTAGGTGGAAACAGTTACTGAGCTAAGTGGTTTTAAAAGCGCTAAACTTGAATTGGAGAAATATTATTGTAGAAATATTTATTTTAGAAATGTGTATTTATTTATAGTGTACAAAAATGTTGTTATATTGTACCCTAAGATATTAACAAAATTGTTGTTCTTACTTTCCCCTTGTCTCCGGAGCACACTGATTGAGGTTAGAACGATTCCATCCATCTTGTTGAAGCAAAACTAGATGGATGTCATCAGCATTCTCACAGCTGGGACACGGGCCTTCTTTCTGAGGAAGGCCTATGTCCAGTGGTGGACTGCAATAGGCTGGTGATGTGGTTAGGAGACATGCTGTTTATTAAATGGCTTCCATTACCCGTTTTAGAACGAGTGTGCAAAAAACGTACCCGCTTCTCCTAACTGCGTTTACTAAGTTTCTCTAACTTACTGTAACGTAGTTATTATAACACAACAGTTACAGAACCTCAATGTCTATAGTTGAGTATCCGGATTCCAATTACAGATTATAGTGGTGCCATTTGTACGACGTTAACTGAACAACTGACTATAGTTCCGTTGCTTCTTGCTAGAACCTTCGAATTAATTAATTTGGTGAAACAAGAGCCGAGCAAAAAACTCGATAAGTGCCCCCGGAGACGAAATTACAAGCTGACGGTTTTCGGTTAGCCGACAAAATAAAAACACAGTTTAGGTTTTTGAAACGAGTAAATTGGACCGCAACGAAAATTGTTTGGCAGTAATTAAATGTTGAAGGCATTTCTTGAAGAGTGCCGAAAGAATAATGGGTAAATTATTTATTTAGCGTGAGGAAAAGAAATTTCTTAGGCATTTGCAAATATTATTTTGCTTAGTAATAGTCTAACACAAATACTTATGTATATAGTGTATAACATAATCGTTATATTCAACTTGTGTTTTCTATAAATGCGAAAGTTTTGTGAGGATGCATGGTGTTTGTTACTCAACATCATCCTATGTATTCCTTAAATGAATTTAATTTATATTTATGCGTCTCACAAAATCTTCATTCATGTAGAAATAACTTTGACATTAACGATATGACTTTCACTAAAGAGAATGATTTTTTTTACAATTTCATTTATTTGACATCTTTTAATGTATAATTGTTAATTCTAATAATGTAATATACATATAATGCAATAATGTAAATTTGACTTGCCCAGTGTGACAAACAATAATATAGAGCCAATAAAAAAAAACTATTCTATTCTATAAGTTGATAATTATGTAATTTAAATTTTTTTTTTTTATTCCATCCTAGTTGGCTACTTGGAAGAAGCAGAATGTTCCATGCATCTTTGTTTTCTATGTAATTACTAACGGCTTTATGCTTTTTACATAAGAATATTGTAGGGTTACATATCATCTTCATTCATTATTCATGACTCATCGAACCTATTTTGTTATATTTTTAATGGACCTACTTTTATTGCCTGAAAAAAAGAGAGAATTCGAAATTAACTGATAGAGAACGAAAAGATACCTATATGAAAATCGGGGGACTGGAACGTAAGCGACATGAGAGAGGTTCTCAGGATTGTTAAAGTTGATCAAGGTGGAAAACCATATTTTATCAAGGTTAACCATAACCATATTATTTTTGAGACACTGTTGTCGAGGCTTCACAAGTTGGTGGCCAAACAAAGGCGCACTCGCCGCCGTCGAACGCCTAAGGAAAGGTTGCAACCGTCCCCTGGATTGGGAGTAGTAAGGACAAACCAAAGGACAGGACAAAGTACTACACGTTCTCATTTACCCTCTTTCTTTTTTTATATATATTAAATGTATCATTAAATCAATTTACTTTTTATTACAGCTTCCAGTTCCTCTCTCTGTCTTCCAGGAAAGGTACTGTACCTGCGGAGGTCATAGGTAGAGCTAGCCGGGGGACCTCCGCAACGTTACAATATGTTTCACATGCAATTTTAATTTACTTTTACCGAGTTCAAAAAGTAGGAGGTTCTATATTCCACTGTAAATATTATATACCTATATTTTTATTTATGTTCACCGATTTCTCCGCCAACTGTGTTGACCGATTTCAAAAAATAAGTATAGCTACGAAGTGGTCAAATTTCATCAATAACTGACCTTAGACTTCGAAGATACGTTGAAGTCGGTTTTTTTTTGTAAAATGTATACTTGTTGTTAGCTCGCTCGTACGCAATTGCCCATGAAGAACATATTCGTTTTACTCAGTGTAAACCTAGATACAGCAATTCTTTCCTTATATCTAGTGCTGCAGCAATTATATCCTTATGTCAAAACAATAAAAATGTCCTGTAATAAAGGTCTTTTAGACCTACATCAGGCACCAGTTTCCCACAAAACAGGTTTTCAAAGTGCTTCTAACACTCAAAATTTAACCATATACCTACTGTAAACCTTTGTGGGAGAAATAAATAAATGTTATGTTATGTTATGTTATATAACATACTCGCCATTGTTGTAACAATTCAGACACAGAGCAAGTCATCATGCAACGATGTGTTTATTACGTATGTGGCCATTTTGTTTTTACTCTTGTTTCAAAATTAGTGGCTGGACACAATTTAAATAAATAAATAATAATCATAAATTACAACACAAGCTTAAAAGTGCTACTTTAGTCCATTTAAACGTAGCATATATTGTGACGCACTTTACGAGCATGAGAAGTGAAAAGTATTTTATATATGTACGTTTTACATAGCATGGCATGTACGACACAATACAGCCCTCGATCCAATCTCGGCGCGCTAGCGCGCGATCTCGGTCAAGTGCTCGCTCCGCTCACATCGCCACTAGAAATGCATTCAGCGACGAATGCGGCCAATTGACGCGAGCAGAGCATTGTACGAGCACAATGGACAGAGTAGTTGTAAATGCCTGTTGGAGCTGATTTAATTACTATTAGTTTATAGAAGAAACTCTTGGTAAAGATGGGAGAATATATGTTGAGGACTTGTGTGTTTTTTCCTGACTGTAGCCTTGCTAGTGGAGTAATGTTGTTTTTTTTCCGGTATCTATCGAATATCATACCAAAACACGAATAGGTCGCTTGCGGCTTGACATGCCGTTTTGGCTTTGTTCGACTGATACTGCGACTACGGGACATCTCACTCGCACTTCTTGTTTGGCATTTTTTTAATTTCATTGTTCATTGTTATGTTATCAGACATTTTAAAAAATGTTGAAAAATGAGGCATCCCCGAAGAGTTTTTTGGTGCTATCTTCTCTAGCTGGTGTATTTCCAAAGCACTGGTAGAGTCCGTTTTCAAATTTCTTTAAGTTTAACTTCGGTGAAATTTGATTATTGCAAATTATCAAATTACACACTTTTGAAAGTGGTCGCTGTGCAGGTTTGTAGCTCGAATTCAAATGGAAAATAGAGCGACGTCTTTTATAACCTAGTTTTTGCGTGTATTTAAGCAATACACATAAATTATAAAATAATCTAGCTTTTTTAACATTAAGGTTTTTCTGGTACCAATTTTGAACGATTATTTCCTAAGCATTGCCTTCAATTTGACGGCATCGGCAGTGCAATCATCGATACATAGCTACCCACAAACATCATAAACTAGTCACCAAACGGCCTTTGTTTCAGATCCACAGTTTCTCAAAAGCAGGTCCTTTGAAAAATGCGGCTATTGTGTAAGATATGTGTAACGGGCGCGGGACACGGCGACAGGAGACAAAACGGTGCCGCCACGTTGAACAGTGACCGAGGTTCTTACAAATGTGGGAGAATGCACTCACACTAAGCCACGCGATTATACAACATAAGATGCTAAATGCATTGTAAATATTATGTGTCATTGACAGGCTTTGTAATGTAGTGGTTAGGCAGGTCAGCCCTTATCTTGTTTATTATGGAGGTAGTGGTTTCGATTCCCGGTACGGGGCAAATTGTGCACCAAAAAATAGAGTAAGCATTTTGTTTCGTTGTGTTTTGTGGAACCATTTAGTTCCTGGTTCTCTAGGTACAAGGAATTCTAGTAAGGGGAAGTGATCTCTTATGTGATTGGGAGGGGGAGAGGGGGATTGTTATTTATTTATTTTGCCGTCACATTTGTAATATGCATAAAATGTTTATGAAAAGATAGTACCTAATTAAAACAAATAAAAAAAATGTCTCATGAAATTTTTGCTTACCACAAATGTCTAGTTTCAAGGTAGGTGGTCCATAGGTTTTGATCAGAAATAGAATGTGATTTTCAGGGTTCAGTTACTGACAAAAACAATACTGTCGTTTTAACTTCCCGCACTATTCTTTACTTGCACACTGAGCTTTATTCCCACCAGACCATTTTAAACTTTACCTCCTCACCACAAAGTTTGAAATCGTTCAAAAGTTGCCGATGAGCGTGCTGAGTGCACGACACATTTGTTGCAGCCAGCTTCTTCATTCGATTGTACAATACTGGACATATAGGACACAAAGGACACAGGACATATATATGACATATTTATGTCCTGAACACAAGACTTACGGGCGGAAATTGGATCATTATCGGACGCTCGCTCGCAAGACACGGTGAGAACAGGTAATGGAACTGATTTAGCAATACATGGCATCGAAGGACTGTCTTCTAATACTGTTTGCAATCAGCTTGGGACTTAGATTGTCAAAGATACGAGTACTCTTGTTGACTATAAAACCAGTAACTGTAGAATTTTTCATTTTTAGTTCTAACTGTGAAGATTAATGTTGCTTTAGATTGAAACATAATTGTAAAACATTAAACACTGACAATTTACGACACACGTTCCTCGAGGAACCTCGATAATAAACCTGATTGAGCCCATGCACGCCAGTGATGCTCAAAGTGCCGGACCTTTTATCTTAACTAACGACTTGCTCTGATTTCTTTCTGTTGTGAACATAAATGAATTATACATTAAAAATGTCTTCAATTAATTTTCTAAATGACGCGATGACAGTGAAAACCACCTCAAAATTCTTCAAATAGTTCAGAGCTTCTAACAAATAAGCAAACAGACGCGGTTATATGTATATATCGATATCATGAACTAAGAAACAATGACAACACAAGGACCAGGGTCAATAAATATACGCACGTACACGTGCAGTGGTATTTTTTTAGGAGGATTACCGTATAATGTCTAGATCTAGATCATCTCTAACCCGAGATTGGGCTCTATTTTTAGTATGGATAAAGGTATTCTGTGACCTGATGTAGTATGCACACTTTTCCGCTCCCTATTCCCACAAATCTCCCTCGACGTACAGACAAAACAGTTTGAGAGACTTTGCATTATAGATACCTATCAACACGTACTTCCAACAACCCAAAACACACAACATACAGATATAATATGTATCGCGAGATTAAATGTACACAGCTACCTAGTGCCTACCGTGCAGGAATAAGGCCACTTCCCGGCCATTAAATCTCGGAGGAGCTTCCCGAATGGCGTCCTCGTAAAACAAAGCCATTAAGCATCCCTTCCCTATCGCAGACATATACAATACAATACAAATGTATAGGCGGAAGTATGTTCGTGGTAAAATATACAGCTGGCATGGAAAAGTTAGTTCATAAACAATAACAATGTCCCTTTTATGAAAATCCCGCTTGACATTTCAATTTTTTTATTTTATTTATTGGTAAATGCGGCGTTTGACGACATCTCGCGTGATAGAAAGCTCGCCGAAGATGCGGTCTGAGATGGAGCACGCTTGCCCATGAGATGCCTATTCACTCTAGACTTAAAGAGACACAAGTTCACGAATCTAATGGAATCAGGCACAACAAACACACAAGACACAAGTTGTAGCTGTTTGGGAACAAAGACGCTGGCAGAACGTTCCACTCCTTAGCAGTCCGCATGATAAAGGAATCTGCGAAACGCTTAGTACGGATAGGTGGGATATTAACGACGTACGGGTGAAACGATTCTCCGCCTGGAAGTCCTTATGTGGAAGGAGTATGTTCATTGTAATTTAGTCCATAACTTAAATAAATGTTCAACATGCACACTATTATTACGGAAGTAATAGTATTAGTATTCTTTGCTATTATTATATTTTATGTAAGATCAAGCTCACGTTTGACCACAATCTCAATTCTTACTCGACATATTAAATATAAATTTGATTTGCTGAGTGTTGTTGGGCAAAAGTTTGTAACGACGAACAGATTCGCACTGCTTCGTATAAACGAGAAGCAGAAGACGTACACACGAAACAGGGTAGGTATGCAAAAAACCTCTGAATATTGCTTAACGGTACAGGCTTGTGAAATTATTTTGTTCCATGACTATGCAATAACGCCGCTTCATTATCTTCCCAAAAAGAAATAATTTAAAGCCTTTGTCCCAAAGTTAATCTTTAAAGCGCTGCAAAGCGCTGCAAAACACACAGTTTGCCGTCTGGCGGCTGTACGGCTGGGCGTAAGCCCCACTTGGTCTCTCATATCCTTTGAAAGGCCTAAATTAACGTCGGTAGAGGGTCGGTAGTATTGCGTCGCTGCTTAGCATTCTCTAGGAGCCTAGACTTTATTTTTTCGTAAGCTGTAGGCTGAACATTGGTCTGGTGTTTTAATGCTTACAGAGTATAGCATATTATTATACAGGGATAAGACTTTTTTATACCTGTCTGTTATAATATATGATAATATGTATCTTACTTTTAAGATACATTACAACTATTGTTTTGTTTTGAAAAATATACCTTCTACCAAACCCTTTAAAGTACACGCACGAACTTCAAGTCCAAAATTTCTAATGATTCCTTCTGCAACCGTCAATTGTATTGTCTATTCTCTACAAATAAAATACTTTACCATCAGCATTGTTACAATAATTTGCTACATATGATCTAAAAAATAGAGTAAACAAGTTTTCCTTTGCTTAGAATTAGCAGTGCCAGAACAATATCCGATCCTGAGGACAGTACTTAACACAGTGTTAGAGGAATAGATCGATTAATACGGAAACAAGTGTACACTGCATTCTCTATGCTACTAATGCCGGTAGTCAGGTCTCGTTCCAAAAAGCGTCTGTAATATCCGGCGCCCACGGCTTTCGCCGAGACAGGCCTCAGGCAGCCTTTGACAGACAGAAGGAACATTGCATGGAACAGTGTGATCCACGCGGGACATTAAAATTTCATTTTGTAAAGGTGGGCCTTTTCTGCAAGTCGCCGAGCGTCCTTGGGAAGTGCCACACCATAATTATAATAAGAAACTTCTGTCTTTGAGGTTTCGGCCAGGTTTCATCGACCGAGTTCCCGAAAAGTTTTCGTTTTTAATTTCATAAATGAGTAATAAAACCTGTAACTATCCAAATCGAACGAATCGTGCCTCCTCAATCCTGAAGTTCTGAAATTCTGACTGATAAATTCGCATTATACTTATTGTAACATGTAATCGATACCAATATTGTAACCGAAACCGTAATAAATTTTCGGGGCTTTTTATTATTATTATTTTTTTATTACTAAAAAATAACATAAAATCACATATAACTTTGCTTACACAATTATATAATAACAATAATATAATTTATTTACCAAAAAATTTCAAATAACATTTTTAAACAACATACTGGCCTCAATTTATACAAACACAACAGTTTACAGTAGCAGTTGTTGAAACTCAGATGCCTAAGCTAGGCGTATGCTATACTTATTAATTGTAGAGACGCTGATAATAACTGTAAAGACAAAATCAATCATAATTATTTTTAGATAAATACTATGTATGTATATAGTAAGTACTACTTGTAGGTAGTATTTATCTACTACCTTTTAGACTTGGCTGGCACCGACTTCAAATATATGAGTGGGTAGCGCTTATGATAATTATATTAATTTATTTTTTACTTTTGAGTGCCATTTGTGGTTTTGAAGTCGGTTTAGTATTTTTTGAAAAATAATTTATTTTAACCTTTTTAGTGAAAAACAAGTTTTAATTAAATTAATTCAAAAAGTTTTTAAGGACAAGCTTTTATGATCTAGAAGCCACATCATGACGAAGTTTAAAACGGGCTATCACAATTAAATGCATGTGCAAAAAAATTTCATGTCTGTCCTATTCTCTGTTGAGGAGTTCCCTCGCCGGAAGTCAATCTTGGGTGTATCTGCCATGTCATGATGGAATTTAGAACAGGCTATTATGGTTAAATCCATTTAAGAAATGTTGTGTCTGTACTATTCACCGTTGAGGAGTTCCCTCACCGGAAGTCAACCCTGGGTGAAGCAGGTGAAGCAGTCGAATACAAACCTCCACCTTTAGAAAGTTGGTTACGAAAAAAACAAGAACCGACTTGAAGATTAAACTTATATTTTTTTGTTTTTGCTATTTTTTTCTAAAACTACTGAATGAATTTCGATAAAATTTATGTGGGACCACCTTTGAAGTATTACCTACCAATCAAAAAAAGAATCATCGAAATCAATGCATAATTGGCGGAGTAATCGCGTAACAAACACAAAAAAAAAAAAAAAAACACCGTCGAATTGTAAACCTCCTCCTTTTTGAAGTCGGTTAAAAATAATCAGCAAATAACATAAGCCCTGCCCAATTCTAAAAAAATGATGTGCAAAAAGCGTTTCAATATTGCGAAATGTAATTATTTCTGGTTAACAGTCGCCGGCGGTGGGCGGCGGGCGGCGAGCGGCCGGTGCGTATTAGCTCATAGCTGTTTTCGATCAAACGCTCCATCAAACGCGCCGGCAGTGTGGTCGCGACGAGGTGGACTACTTCAAAATATCACCTATCGCCTTAATTTTGATGAAATTTAGTTTTTTCTTAAGACTAAATCCTGGAACATGACATATAATAAGTACTTGTATTCCAGAACAATTTTATGTGGTAAAAACCACGGGGCGCAATTAATTATATGAAAGCTCGTGTAGCCGCCTCGATAATAATGCTTGTCCTTATTTTCCTGTGTCGTGTTTTTCGTTTCGGTAAGTAGTAATATTTAATGTTCTTTGGTTTCGGTGTGTGTTTCGGTTTGGCGACAATAGGTACTCAGCCGCTTAGATAAATCCACTGTTACATTATGTGCTTGCCGGCCGAGAGAACAATGGATTTTGTCACTGTATGTAAAATAAATAAGATATAAGATAAGATAAGATAAGAAATTCTTTATTGCAACTACAAACAAGATACACAGCTTCGAGTTCTTAGTATCTAATTAAAACTATACAATATAAGCAATGTACCTACAGTCAGAGTGCAAATGGAGTAAATTCAGCATGTGCTGAGTTCACATCGTAGATGAGAACGCAGTGCTGTTTTTCAACTTACACCGGTGCCCAAACTGGTTTTCGTCGAGATGGTAGGTATAGCAGGTTACATTCAATACCAGATTATTAACAATGAATTATATTTAAGTCGCAGTAACCAGAACAGCTTTCAGTATGCCATATCCGAACTAGAATCACAAGGCGTGAGCATAGGGTATATGTGTGTATGAGAGGGTGTGTGTGAGGGAGGGTGAGAGGGGGTGTGTGTGAAGGTGTATGTGTGTATTGGGCGTGATATGTATGTGTTGCGTGCGTGGTTGTGTATGTGTAATAGTGTATAGATATGTAAGTATATTATTAGGTCTGAGTTTTAAAAGTTGCTTCATAATGGTGTTTTTGGCGAATCAGTAAATTTAATTTAAGTCGAGTTTTAAAGGTATCAATAGAATTTTTTTTTCTTAATGGCGGTGGCAGATTATTCCAGATCTTCGAAGCTCGATATTTGAAGCAACTCTTAAAACCTGCCGTATTAAGTTTTGGAATGGCTAAAGCATTTTTAGAGCGTGTATTTAATTGGTGGATATCCTTAGTCCATGATAGTTTTTCAAAAAGATATTCAGGCTTCATGTTCTAAATTACCTTTTGAGTGATACATGCGTAATGAAGTTCCCTCCTACACTTCATGTTAAGTATATAAATATGATCTGTTAAATCTCGTTGTTTGTAGCCAACATTGTTAGTTCGCAGTAGTCCCGCGGTGAGCGTCAGATTGACGCGCGCCATCACTGACGACCGCTTTAAAACAATATTAGATGGATACGCCGATACATCATGCCAGCCTGTGGCGAGAGGACAATGGATTTTGACGAAAATATTTTATAAAACGGGATGAACTAAACAATGTTTTTTTGTGATTTATAGCTCGACAAAGAAAGCAAAGATGAAGAACAATGCTGTGGCTTAGTTTTGTAAGCTCCAGAAACTGCGCAAGTGTTTCAAGAATGCGACAACGTAGAACTGAAATTTTATGTTTATACATTTATCTATTCAGTCATTTGTACTCATCCATGAAACTAAAGCTAATAATTTGTAAAATTATATTTTTATAAACGCATATCTCTTGGGGGCTGACTGGGAACAAATCCAGATTACCCTCGTCCCCTCCAAGAAAACACTCGAGCATTGACCCTTTTTAACCTTACCTGGAAGTAACTCTTTATCCGATGAAGTGGATAGAACAAATACAAGTCGGAGTAAGACAAAACAAAGCGGAACGGGCAATGTCTACATTCGCCGGTGTCCCGGGTAGTGCAAACATCCTAAACAAACCAACGTTTGATATCAAACCGGGTCGCTGACGTAGAAACTTTACATTTATACGTCACATCTTTTGAGGTCACTGGAATGTCCCGATGCTCTTTCAATTATAAAATCACTGAATACGGAATTATGTCGGCATTTTGCAGAAGCTTCGTATTGGAAGAATTCACCGTTTGTCTCGTATTGACACAAGACATCTGTTGTACCTAACGTGTTTGTTAAGGGACATAATCTTTGTTAAGGGGCTTTTTTTATTCTGTTCCGAGGCGTTTGTATAAGAAATTTAACTTTTTTCTTTTCTAAGCCACAACGGTAACAATTATAGAAATTTTCGGTGTGGCGAGCCATACACGATTAATAAAATTGTGCCATATTATGCAATATTGTTGATCGTTAGGGATTAGTATTGAAGACTGTCCAATGAGTGAACAAAAGTTTGAGCGAGTTTAAATTTTATTGCTCCTTTTTTTTTTCATTGTGTAGGATGAATATTGCGCAACTATATTTTAGATCACGGTAGGCGCCTGCTCACGCGAACACATTGAAGTTTTTGGACTATTAATGTTATTCCATGATAAATAACAAAAAAATATTGATCTTTCCAGATGATCAATTACTTATTTATTTATATGAGAAGACCAAAAGCACTTCTTGTAAAACAATAAAAACTTAAATATACATTTATAAAAATACAGTCAATTAGATCTTATTGTATAGGTCTCCGATGATAAGTACTATTCAAGATTAAGAATTTAGAGCTCCTACATAACAAAACTATCTTAAAACTTATCTAACTAAAGAAAGTTATTCAAAATTAATTACATTCAAAGTATTGCTTAAACTATATTGTAGGTTTGCAACTGTTTGCAAGTACATATCGCATATGCATAGAACCTTCTTTAATTATGTATTATAATCAGCGTCTACTCGTAACTATGGTCCTGTAACGGAATTTGTTTACAATAAAACGTAAATCCTGTCCTTGATCTAAGATCTGCGATTAACTTTGAACTAGTGTTTATCCATCACTGTACAATGTACATATTGCTGTTCCAAAATTGTTTTGAGAAAATTAAACGAACAATTTATTGCTTTCCGTCACTGATTGACATTCTACCAAAATCAATCCCCGACACTTTTTCAAAGTACCCGCAAAAAAGCTATTAAGTGGCTTTGTTTGACATCAAACCCGCATCAAGCCGACTGACAGACCAAACATATTCGTCAAACAGTTTACACGTTCAAACATCTCGATCTACGCGAGGACCCTTTGAGATTTTTTACACCAACATACAAAACAACAACAACAATCCTCCCCGACTCTATCTCTTCTTCTTAAGGATGATTTTGTGTTCTTTACGGGTTTATAAGGGGTAATGATAAAGTGGTTAGGTAAAGATATGTTTGCTTGGATTTTACGGTGCCGGAACAATTTCTAATGTTAAACATGGAGTGTTCTCGCAACATATTGTGATGCAATGTTATTGGCTAACACTCGACGCTTGCGGACGTAATGACGTGCAAAGTTGAGAGGATTTAAGCCAATAAGGGATGAAGATGTAGGAGCTCATATATGATGAAGATGTATGATGAAGATGTATGATTAAGTGAGGAGATTTAAGAATGGCTAGTAAGTGGAATGATTTGCCAGCGTCTGGGTCTGCCTGAGATTATAGGAAATAAACTTATAACTGGATATAAGTTGAAACAGGTATCTTTTAGACAAGCGTGTAACATTCTAAATCTGACAAAGATACATAAAAGGAAATTTCCATATATTATGTTTTATGTCACAAATAATAATACACCAGAAAACTTACATCTTTCTACAAAGAACAAGCTTTCATACATGTAAATATGGCACCCACATTTTTGTCCGCAGCTTCATCGTAGCTAACTTAAACCCAGACGTGTATAATAAATTGCAGGTGCACGGTCAAGCTAAACATAAAGAGTAGCAAAGAAAAGCTAAATCGCCACTCCTTGTAAAACTTTTAACTTTAAAAGGTATTGAGTTACAAAGTTTCTCTTTCAAACTCAAACAGGTACTTATTAACGCCGAAATCCTCCAAAATGCACATTCAACAGTTTTCGCGTCATTTTCCAAAGCGTTACCAGAGGGCGCTTCAAAGTAACGAAGAGTTGCTCTCATATGACTCTACCACCTCCTTTTACACCCACACAAGGAAAAATAGCCTCTAAGGTAATTTGAACATGGGTGTCAACGGTGGCATAAAATGCAGTGGCACAAGTACATACTTGTTACAAGCGGGTAAGCCTGAGCGACAAGGAAACGACGGCGTCGAGTATTTTTCTAGAAATACGCGGCTTAAATTCTTCACGTTTTATGTAGTTTGAGAAATGTGTCAGCCTCGTGGAGGGTAATATGCAGTGCGCTTCGGGAATACCGAACCTGGGATAGATGTTTGAAATAAAACATACTACATACCTAGTCACCCATATATCTATTGTTATGAAAATAGCTTTTTAACTGCAGCGAAAGGACCATGGACCAAGGCATGGATATAAATAGCGAGATAGTGTGTTTTGTGTTTATAGTACTAAAACAGACAGACGTGGCAAAAGAACAACGAAATCTATTCTGCAAATTGTTCACCGCCGAATATATTGATTACTTTTATTTGTAAATACTTTTCAAGTAAATTATAACGAAGTAAAGCGCGGTCAGTACCATTATTGTACCATAGTAATTCTGAAACTTAGTGTTGAGAAATGACGATGTATTTTTTAGAGTTGACCATGTTTAAATCACTTTCGTAATGACATTACGCGACGAGCAAAGCACTGCTTGTAGAGTAATTGTGTTAATATTCATTCATTAGCGCCAGAATTAGATACGAAATTTTTACCGTAATAATATATTTATTTATTTTGGGAAATATGGTCAATGTTCCATTTCTAAAAGTATTTCTGTGTTGACTATTGTTTCACTACGCAGACTGCTCTAAAAGTAAAAGATTCTTGGTGCTTTTTTAGCAAGTGTATTTCCAAAGCATCTGTATAGTCAGACCTCTTATAATTTATTTTCCGTACCTGGACTCCGGTCCAGGAAAAGAAACTAAAATATCATTTTAGTTTTATATAGTAAAATAGTAGATTGTATCATAAGGGAGCAAAATAATATTTTTACGGCGAGGGCGCTTTTTTGAATCCAGAGCGAAGTGAGGGATTCTAGAGTAGAATCCCGAGCGTAGCGAGGGATTCTTTAGTAGAATCCTGAACGTAGCGAGGGATTCAAAGTACGTCGCCCGAGCCAAAAATATATTTTGCGCCCGAGTGATACACTCTACTTTTCATCACCCACTATGAGAAAATAAAAGCGCCTCATATTTTATTCACTGTCACTTGGAGAACTCATTTTTCAAAACAAAACAAAACAATGAATTTCTAACAATCCGTGAAAATTTACGAAAACGCGGGCTGTAGTTCGCGCTTTTTTAATTTGTTTTTTTTTTTTCATTCATCCGGCGGCGTGACTATGGGCCGTCGTACCAGCCAGTCTTTATTCAAACAATATTTGCGTTCGATTTCTTTGGTGCTGAACACTAAGAAGTTCCAAATTCAAAAAGTGCGCGGCAAAGATAATTGCGGCGCACTTATAAAGAGGATTAAAAACTCATTACTGCCCGCTAAAAGTTTCTTATAGAAAACACCACCTTTGGGTGCACAAAAAGGCGAACCAAGTCGTCCTTTTCGAATAGATGGGATGAAAAACATATGAGTGATTTATATGATGTGTATATGACGTTTAAAAGTGCATTTTTTGTGCCTATTTATTAAATATCGTTTACGTTTCGACTTTTGGTTGTTTACCATTTTTAATCTGGTGCATTTTTGGTTACCACTTATATAATAGACCGTTTGATTTGTGAGTAGTTTACTATATAGCATTTTTACAAATAGGTTGAGCCCCTAATCCAACTAAAAACGTGTTCTATCTTCGACTTCATCGTCACTTTCTATTTTGTCTTTCTCGTCCTCAAATTTATGACTGTAAGCTTTTTCAGAAGTTGTAAAATGTTTCCTAAATCTCCTTAGTGGTTGTCATAGTTTCACTATAAAATTTACAATATATATAATTCTGATTTTATATACTTTTTCTTTAACTAAAGGGTAATTTAGACAGTGAGTTTCTTGCAAGTTGCATGACTATATGGTATGCGTCTGGTCATAAAGACGTCTATTACAGTTTAAAATACATAATTGTGATGACGTTTCGCTTTGGAGACGCTCAAAACATTTAAAATACCAACCTTTTCAGCTTTACTTTCGTCTTGATTTTTAAGCTTGCACCTCGTGGTCAAGTATTGTATTTGATTCACTGATTTTCAAATGACTATATTAAGCCAATTTTTACCAAAAGATCCAATCATAAATTGTTTTTCATAACTTTTTTTAAATTAAGAAAAAAAATTAAATCAAATTCAAATTTAATCAATTTAAGTCGAAGAATTTTGACATTTGTTGGTTTACTGTATACGCTATAGTATGTATACAACATCAACGATAAACGATGCATTCCAATAACTGCTGTCAAACACAAAATCAAAACTATGGTATGCAAAAAGAAATAAACTTGCATTGTGTAATAATGATCATTGTTCCATGATACAGAGACACGAAACATACACGTTTCTAGTTTCATTGCACAAATACATAGTAGAAATTGAAACCGCAACGTCATTGTCTTGAACCAAACTATCCACTTCCTGCATCCCAAAGGCTAGGTTTGCTTTGTAGCAATATTATCTCGTATCAAAATATACTCCGTAGCAAAACAAAGGACAAACGTAGCACGAACGTAGCACGCTCATCGCCGAGACTAATCCTATACTAACAAAAAACGTTTTCGATTCATTTATTCCAAAGCATATCATAACGTAGACAATAGATACTATAATGTGTCATGAAATGCCACCATTTCATGAAATGATTGTGCATGTTGATTAAATTTACGATCGAGCCATGACGGATGTCACGCAGAAACTAGAAGAGATCGCTTCATACCGGCAAGACTGCCCATTGTGCTTTTTTTCTTGTATATGATTGTATTATTACACAAATTATTTTCTTTATGGTGCGCAATAAAGTGTTATGTGTATTTATAACATAACTTTAAAATGACTGCGTGATTCAACCAATGTTTACAGACGTCAGCTCCACCTAATAATAACTCCAACAAATGTCTCAATTAAGAAAACACAGCTTGTGAGTAACGCGACGTCAGCGTGACGCGACCGCGGCGTCGCGTCGCGTCGCGATGACGCCGCGGTTTGAGGATTTTAAAGTAAGCGTTAATTAATTACAGTTTAATGAGAGCCGTGACAGGTCAGGTCGTTGAAAAGGCAAAAGGTCTAGAAAGATAAGGGCGAAGGTCGCCAGGAAGTGCCTTAGTTTTGTGATATAACAAGATGCTCAAAGTCAAACAATACCGACCCGCGGGTCATTACACTAACGACACTGACGACTTTCTATGTCCGTCCATCGAGCGCAGATGGGAGTTTGCAAAAGAAAGTTCTAGGTGGTACTGCAACTGACAGGGGCAGGCGTGTTACTTACCAGCAGGTGAGCGACCTGCTCGTCTCGTCGTTCAGTTACATTCAAAATTATTTTTCTGCCAATAATCAACTCGTGGCCGTCTTAGTAGTAGTTAGTATTCTTTGGTTACCTGTGTTTATGTTCAGCAAAAATCAGTATTTTAATAATGTTTGTGTTTGTATTTTACCGCAACACTATATTATATGAAGCTATTCTAAGTTCGTCTGGGAGAGATCGCTCTTAGCGGTAATAGGCAAATATACTTTTTTCCCCTTTTTATATGGGTATGTCTTGTATATTGTTTACAATAAACAGATTATACTGTATTGTATTGAAAAGAAGAAGGTTTCTAAATTAAGGGCCAAATAGAGAAATGTTCACAAGAATTCAATTTTGTTGAAACAGCGAGCGCACAAAAGCACTGCACACATCACACAAGCCGTCACAACCACAAGTAAAACGCGGCCAATCCCATTATCCAGTTAAATTTTAATTCAATAACTAAGCTACACGTGTAATTTGTGAGATTACGTGATCCGGGATCCCAGGTCCCAGTCCCAGTCTCGGTAAGTTTGCCATCCCTTATCTTTTCCCCGGATAATAGAGTTTAGCATATTTTGATTTATACTATTTGTGTGCATTAAATATAATGGAAATGAATTAATTAATTCTAAATGGCCGCGGCGGCCGCCATTATGATTGCACTTTGATAATTGCATCTGTGATGACCTTAATAAAGTAAACATATTTTATTTGAATACAATAACCGTTCGTCTTCACATCGACCAGTGTCTAATGTCTCCTGAAAAAAAGTGTGGAAGTAAGTAAGAAGGGTTACTTTTGTCAAACATTTTACATCATATCCGTAGGTACGTTATAAAAACTGTAATTGTTATATCAAAAAACAAGCAATTGGCAAAGCATATTCTAACTTAAACAAGTCCAGGTTTTTCAGCACCATCCCGGACAGATCGTCCCGGTTCGTAAGCCCACATGGGGACCCCCGTCCCGGGTAAGCTCGCGGGATTACAAGTCAGGCGCTCGCCGCAGAGCCACTGCTTACAAATTAATTCGACCATTATGTTTTGCGATTTACATAGGCCGGTTTGGTTATGTCCTTAGGTCGCTACTGGGAACTGGTGGGTAGTTTGATACTTAGAAATACGTTGTAATGTGAAGTGGGTAAGGAATCACAGAGCTCTTTTGCAGAAGCATATCTGGATGAAATACAATCGCAGTGACAGACATTCTGCCAGATTCTTATAATATTTTTAAGCATTAACGAATGCCAAGCGAAAAACTCAAACAAGGTTTTTCGGGAAGAAAAAATTCGACCACCGGCTGGGAAAAAGATTAATAGAAAAAGGATTGATAGAAAAAGGTTCACTCCACTCTCAATAGATGGCGTACACGTCACCCTTAAGACGGTAAAATAACGGAAGAAGAAATTCGACACTCGAGTTGGTGCCCACCGTAGCTCAATTGGTAGAGCGTCCCGCGCTGAGGGAATATTGGGTTGTGGGTTCGAGTCCCAGCCGGTGGTCGAATTTTTTCTTCCCGAAAAACCTTGTTTGAGATTCTGCCAGATATTACTAAGATCGTGTTTCTGCTTAAAAGGTGCTGTTGACAGCAAAATGACTGGGTGTTGTTATGTTTGTTACCTCAGAACTCCGTCCTTTATGTAAACGATTTGGAAAATTATTTTTGCGTTGGGTTCAGTATTGCTACGGAATTGTCCCATATAAATTTCAGCAATATTTAAATTTGGACTTCGAAGATACATTGATATCAGTTTTTTTTTATAAAAAGTACTTAATTCTTAATCGCTAAGTTTAGCTACTACTATTGGATGAACCTTACCTGATTTTAAACAGCGACTTGGCTGAATAGTTGGCTCATAGATAGATTTAGATTAAGACGTTAGTTGAGCGACTGCTCAGACTCGTCTCTCTGATGATTCACCGAACTAGGTTCCAACCGAAAAACACGACTAGGTTGCTCGGCACTATGGCTTTGATCGGTGGTCATAAAACCGGTGACCGGAGCCACTCTTAAGCGCTTTAGGATTTTCTGACGGCCTTTTACTTCACTGTTTTAAAGTGAGCGTTCAACAATGGAAAAATAATCAACTAGTAAACCCGAACTACTAAGACCTAAGACAATTTTTTTAACAAAATCTCTAAAAAAATGCCCCTCAGTTTCTTGCCGTATCTTCTGAGTTGTGGTTCTTTTTCCGACACGGTGGTAGAGTCATAAATGTGTGATGTCAAACATGAACTAAGAGATTTTGACTTTGACTTTGACCTATACAATACGTGGACATACGACATCGAGAGACAGAAAACTTTATAGAACATTAAGAGACGGAAAACCTAACAAATGCTATATTTCCTCTCACAACTCCATCAACAAACCGTCCTAAGAACAACAAATTTCTCCTTCTTACTTACTTATAGTCTTGTTTTAATTTTTACTCGCGAACTGGCAGTCGAGGCCCGCAGTCTCGTACGACGAACTTCGTTAATACTTAAATCTCCTCAGTCTGTGTACTTTGCGATCTGATTTGTAAAGATGTGTTATTAATTTGAAAGTTAAAGGTATAATTATGAAATTCAGTTTTGTTTCTGGCGGCTTTTTTTATTGTAAGTTTGTTTGCTGGTACAATTGTTGAATCTTGTCGTGGAATGCTTTAGGCAAAGCCTTTATCATACTACTTAGGTCTGATTTGACTTGGCCGACATTAGAATGAGGCTAGTTTGTGGCTTGTGTTACATTCGTAGCTAGTGCTACATTCGTAGATATTGTTACGTTTGTAACTAGTGCTACGAGATAAGTTTTTCTACGAGTTTATATTGACATTAATTTTTAGAAAAAAACAAAAACCGATTTCAATGTATCTTCGAAGTCCAAAGTCACATATCGATGAAATTTATGTGGGACCACTTCGTAGCTATACTGAACCCAACGCAATTTTTATAGAATTTTCCAAATCGGTTCACAAATGACGGAGTTCTGAGGTAACAAAAATAAAATAAAAAATACAACCGAACAGAGAACCTCCTCCTTTTTTGAAGTCGGTTAAAAATAGTCGCAATCTTATAAAATTTGAGATTAGGAATGTCAGCTAGGGAGGAGGTTGGGGTTTTCATTTCCATCCAAATATTGTGGCATATAAAACGGGCACGTTTTTTTCAGGTCTTAAAGTTTTGACCATGGTTTTCATAATGCCTTACATACAGACAAGCAATATTAATTAAGTGCCTTAAATAGACATCCTTATGATCAATGATTATTTATGTATTATCCCATAAGAATGGGATGATCCCTTAAAACATAATCATGTGGATCCTCGTGATTCCTGGTTTTCTAAATACACGGAATCCTAGTTAGGGGCTAGGATCTGTGTATGTGGTCGTCGGGCATATTTATTTATTATTTATATGATGTGTATGTGTATGTGTATAAAAAAAATTACCTCCACAACATACAATTGTATAATTACATATGATCAAATAAGTGGCAACCCGCAGTCGGCCGCCACTGGCCGCGACCGGTTGCGTCCGGTTTTAACCATATTTATAATTAGTTTTTATGAATAAAAATCTCGAATTAATTAAATCCCGGCGTCGCGTCGGCTGTGCGTGACAAAATTACAAACTGTTCGTTGTAATCATTCTCGGACAGGTCTGTTTGTTTTTAATATTCATTTAAACGTTTTTTCCTGCGGCGATGTAATTTCTGCCCGTCTGCAAAAACAGCTGTGTCATTTCGAAATTGTTACAAGTTCTGCGTAGAATTTCACTTTTCTTAGAATTAATTAACTGTCAGTTAAAATATTATGTCAGTAATTTTAATTTCAATCGTCGAGATTCGAATACAAAGCCTGTGTCAAATATAAATGATTCATACCATGATTCAAATGATGTATTATTTACAATATAAAAGATATTTGATGTACTAATGATAAATATTCATACTTATATAATTGTTGTTGAAACTCACACATACCTCGCAAACGTACACGTATTTCGAAAACCTGAAACATTTGACTTATTTAACTTTCGAATTGTTTAATCTGTACCAGTCATTAGTTGTATCCGAGTCTGCGCTGAATCTGAATCATTCATACATATAAATTTGCGTTATGAGTAAATTTCTTGATAATCTGATAATGCTCAGACTTTTTCTATTAGATCCTCAAACGGAAGAGACTGAACCCCACGACACAGGTCACCCTAGTGTGGGGCTCAGGGTTCACTAATGACACTACCAGGCCAGTGCTAGTTTTAATTGAATTTCTTTTGTAACTACGTGCTTGCTATGAAACTGTTTATAATGTACTCAAAGTTTAATAAACATTGAACTAAACGTTAAACATAATTATCATCAGCCCATCACGTCCCCACTGCTGGGACACGGGCCTTCTTTTTAGAGAGAGTAACATTAAATATTGTTTATCAAAATATTAAAATTTTGGAACTATGGCTTGTAATTCTTTATTTTATTTAACTTGAGCGTCGCATTTCACTTTTACTTCTATAATCTTGAACTCACACAATGAAATCCCAAAATGATGAATCCCAAAATATTGTAATGTATGCTATTTTTTTTTATTTTTTTTTTTTATTTAATTTGATTAATCAGTACGGATATACCAGTTATACCAATCAATAATACAATAAGAGGAATTGATTAAATAACAATAATATCAAATAATAGTCAAAATAAAATTAAAACAAAATACCTACTAATTATAAAAGTCAAAATTATGCACTAAATTACTAATCAATAAATTAAATGTCAAGTTCAATTACAGCTAATAGTTCGAAATCATTCTAAATCTTCATAAATAAAAATGCAAGAATTATAAATTGAGTAACAGCAAAAATTGGTCAAGAACACTACAATCATACATTCAACTCACAGAACCCCAAGCATTCGGACAAAATTACCTTCCAGTCGTCCGCGAACACGTCACATTCAGGATTGGCATCCAAGAGGGCATTAAGCGCAGTAAGTGTTCGTGGTATGGGAGATCTTGCGCGAGCCACTGTTCTACACATTGGAACAGCAAACAGTCTATGCTTCCTGTTTCGGTAGTAGTTATTGGGAACATAAATTCGACACAATTCTTCATTGAGATCAGGGGCATCCACTTTACCACGCAGGATCTTCAACATCGTCACTAATTGGTCATTAGATCTTCTGACCTCTAAAGAGTTATACCCTAAGCAACCCAAGATGAATTTAGTGGGGTACATGTATGGGTAGTACCCATACAAACGTTTGTACAAGTACCTAAGGAAGGCTTTTTGTACTTTCTCTAACATAAGGGTATACTTGCTCTCATGAGGGTGCCATACACATGCACTCGCCTCTAACTTGCTACGGACCAAGGCGCTGAAAATAATCCTGATCACTCCAATGTTCTGGAATTCATTTGAGTTACGAAGAACAAAACCCATTCGCCGAAAAGACTCCTTAGCAACCATTATAATATGGTCGTGGAAAGTGATCTTATGGTCGAAAGTCACCCCCAAGTCTTTAATAGTGGTAGATCTGGATATATTGTTACAGTCCAACTTATACTGAAATTCGATTGGGTTTCGCATTCGGCCAAAAGTCATCGTTAAGCATTTAGAAAAATTGAACTCCATTTTGTTGTCTACGCTCCATTGATACACCAAGTCGATGTCTTGCTGAAGCCTTAAACAGTCATCCCTTGACTGAATTTCCAAGAATAACTTTAGGTCATCCGCGTAGAGAAGACACTTTGCATATTTGATGACCGTAGGAAGGTCATTAATCATTAATGCTATGAATTGTCATCATGTACTACATCATATTATTATGTTATATAAAGAATCGAATCATTTACATATCGATAAGTTGTGATCATACATCACGACTGTGATGCACAATATGTAGATGCTACTCGTACTTGAGTACAGCGTTGAGAATCCAGTCCTTAGTGACTTCACATTTCGTCTCGCTTATTATATTCTTATCGTGGCCACACTCGATATGACTTTGCCAACAACCAAACTCAGCCACAGTTGCGTTGCGTTTCAAATTATTTTCAAATGCGAAAACTTGACTTTCACAAGTATACGCGAAAATTTGACTTTCATAAAAAAATAAACCGACTTCATTGTATCTTCGAAGTCCAAGGTCAAATATCAACGAAATTTATATGGGACCACCTCTTAGTTATACAGAACTCAACGCAAAAAAAATTTTTGAAATCGGTCATCCAGTTGGCGAAGAAGTCGTTAAACATACATAAAAAAAATATAATGGAATATAGAACCACCTCTTTTTGAAGTCGGTAAAAAAAGAGGCAAAATTCAATAAAAAAATATCAATTCGCAAACGTGTATCAATTCCGTTGAATAAACATAATGTGATCTTCAAAAGCGCACCGCCACCACTCCGCCCTCCATTGCTCCTCTTGTGATGCTATAAAAATATTTTCGTTTCCGCGCGAAGCCGTTTTCTTGAATTTAAATAAAGTCTTGCTGAATGGACAACATTTTGAAGGAAACTCACTGGTGGCAGGTTTCTCGTATGCGAGAGGCCGTCTGGGTAGGTACCACTGCTTTGCCAGTTATTCAGCCACCAAGCAGTAGTGCGCAAGCATTCCTGTGTTCCAGTTTAAAGGGCATTGTAGCCATGGACATTACGGGGCAATATGAGACGTAACAGCTAATTGTCTCTGGGTGACGAGCCCAGTGCAGTGCCGCGCAGAATTTTGCAAAACAAATGTTGTTCTACTGCCGTCTCTCTCTAGATCTATGTGCTGCATCTTAGGCCATATCATCGCTTCACATCAGGCGAGATAGTGGCCAAACATAGATCTAAAAGTGTAAAAAAAACCTGCGTGGTGTTTTTACTGTTATGGGCAGGCGGTCAGGCAAACGACGAGCTCATCTCGTCATTCAGTTGCATAAAAAAAAATTTAAGCAAAGTTAAATCCAATTAATAATCTGAATCGCTTTGACACACATTTCAGAAATGTGTATGTGTATATGTACCCGCAAATATATAAAGCACTACATGATAAAAAAAAATTGTCGGTAATATCTTCTTACTCCACTGAATTCTGTTAAAAATAGTCTTGGCGCACTCAGCGCTACAGAAGTTTAGGTTATCAATATGCTATTTGCATGCAAATATGCAAATGCATGTAATCCGACGTCTACATATATATAACTCTACAGGGGTAACTATTATGTAAATTCCGCAAAAACACACGACTTGTCCCAGTAACACTTTCCTTAAATTGTCCCCCTATAAGCTGGATTTATCCCGTCACCTGCAGCTTTGCAAGTGGATTATCAATTTCTCAAAGAACCCGACAAGTCCTACGAAAGTCTTTTCGCAAATTGTCGTTCTATGCACGCTTTGCTGTATTCTTAGACTGTAGTTATATTCGTCCTTGCGACCCAGCGAGCGGCGCCACCGCTAGACTGGGAACTTAATATATTTTATCACTTGTATAGGGTCAAATTTATAAACCAAAATCAGAACTGTGTCTAGACTAAGAGAGAGTTTCAAGTCAAGCTTTGTTGGATAAATAAACGTATCTTGTAACTAAATTCATGAGTCAATAACCACTCAAGAAAACGTCTAATGTGATCTCAGTTCAGTTGATTTATAGACGATACTCAAAACGTCATTCACAATCACCTATTCTATAAACAATAAGCAAGTTTCGACTTGAAACTTTTTGAAAAATTTTTGTATAGAAAATGGTCGCTATTCAAAACGCAACTGTAGACCATAGTAATATTACGAAATCAGGTGAGTTTAACTTGGATGTTGAACTTGATTAAAGACCCAGGTGAATAAGGTTTGATTTTGAACTAGACAGAGACTCAAGACAAGAATCAAAACGTAAGTTGAGAACAGGTGATCGCAGTTTGCACGTTTATCAAATCATATCTATATATACGAAGCTACGAGATCTATGTTTGGCCACTATGTTAAGCAACGATGTGGCCAAAGATGGTATAGATCTAGAAAAAGCCGGCAGTTGACCTACTACTCAAACCCATCTCCCTGACGGTTTACCGAATATCATCCCGAAACATGACTAGGTTGCTTGACGGTTTTGTTTGTGGGTAATACAACCGCGTCGCGAGCCTACCACTCCAAAGCGCCTAAGCGGGTTTCATCAACATCATTCACTGTTATAGAGCATTTTTTTATGGAATTTTATCATTTATTTATTTATTTATTTATTTATTGATGTAATTTTAAGAATTGAAATTTAATTTAATCATGTATTTTATAATAATTTACTGAAATTCAATTGTTTTTTATTGACATGTAACTAATTTGTTATAAATAAATTTTTTGACTATGATCATGGCAAGCATACAAAATCCGCATTGTTACTCTGAAAATGATACTGTATGCGATAAAGAAGTTGGAACCGGTGTGGTCGCGCGGCTGCACCTTTCTTGCTTGTATTGCGCGGCCTGGCCGCACAGTCGTGTCGCTGAATATAACTCCAGCCTTATATCCGCGTCAGCGGCAGGTCGCGTCGCCCGCTCTGCAACGCAGGGTTATCAATTTATCGAGTGCGCTGAAAAGCTAAAACCCGGAGAGCTCTCAAGGAAACTCGATGTGTTATTTAATCATGTTTCTCTAGAAAATCTTACATTAATGCATGTTGCTTTTACGTACGTACGTACAAATGACTGAGATTCAGATTTTATACAAAGTCTATGCTATTGGGATTTAACTCTCTTTTTACAAGCTCGTATTTCAATTAATCAATCATTTGATTGCAAATACAAATCGTGTAGTATAATCAATTCTATGAGCTCTGAATCCCACACTAGGATAAATCCTGCGTTGTAGGATTGAGTCTCTTTCATTCGATAGGTATAGCTGTTTACAAAGCGAAAGAAACATTTAACTTGCCATGTTTATTATTTGGGTCAAATCTTGCAAGTTAAATCAGAACCACTTTCTGTTATCCTACATAGTTGAAATTTTGCATACTTGTTAAAGTTCAATGACAATGCAATATTATAATGACAGCCAGCTGATTTGACGATGGAGACGGATGGTGGGCAATAGATCTCCTTGACAGATAATCGTAAACTACTAGTGTTTTGGCTCATTTTAATCTGCTCGCGGTTCCGATTACGAATTTATTAAAAGCTTGTCTTGAAAATATATTTTTAGACAAAAACCTTATTTATATTGTCACTGGTATCTCTTGAAGCGTGAGAGGTATTACTGCCAGTGTCGAGTACATGTAGTACAACATTAATCACAACACATATAATCTACCATTTGCTCAAGCGATATTGCTTTTTTAATTTTTAACAAGTTATACATTTTACAAGGTGTTTTTTTGTGAAAAAAAAACAAACTTAAACTCGTCCCTACCACGAGATGAATGATCGAAGATGCGTTATAACGGAGACGACACGAGAGTTTGGTCATTCAGTAGTGTACAAGTGTGCTTGTTGTGTTTTAATAATTCTAATTGTTCCAGTACACACAACCGGTACCCTTTTTCACAAACGTGTAAGATTTTATACGTATTATTGTCATGTATTGAGTGAATTTCCGCAACTACGCGCCTGATTCCATTGCAAAAATAATAAAATTAAATGACTTTAATTAATATTATAATTTCAGGTAAACCGTTAAAAACGTGTTGAAGCTTTTTTTATGAAACTGAGAGTGACGAGACGAGGAACTTGTTCGCCTTATAGCAAGCGCCACGCCTGCCCATAACAATTGCAGTGCCACCCAGAACTTTTAATACCGTAAAAAGTACTGAGTAGCCCTGCATTGCGCTCAAGTCCCCGAGACATCAGATATTAAGTCATAATACATTATATTAGGTATACAATTTATTGTACACACGATGTGTAACACAATTTTCAATTTAATCAGCTAAATGCCTCTACATTAATTTTAAATCAGAGCGTTCTTCACAAGCAATAAGTTTGAAGCAGCAAATAACTCTCAAAGTATAATAATGAGCGAGGGGCCGCATCGAGTGTTTGTCCTCTCCTCGTGCAAGCCACATATTGGTGCAATTACCTTAATGTGTCATACCATCCGGATAGCGGAGGCAGTTCGTTCATAATATATTATTATATATGAAAGATAAAATATATATTGAGTCATAAAAGGAAATACCTATTTAATTATTGCTTATTATTATAAAAAAACTCCTTTGAGTTTACAGGTTTTATAATTATGAAGATTTCGTAAAGGAGTAGTATTTCGATTTTAATATTTGGAGTTAATGCTTGGGCATTGCCACCAAGCGGTAGTGCGCAAGCATACCTGTGTTCCGGATAGAAGGACATTGTATACAGGGATAATTACTGGGCATATGAGAATTAATATCTGATGTCTCGGGGTGATGAGCGCAATGCAGTGCTACGCAGTGCTTTTATGGTGTTATAAGTTCTAGGTGGTACTGCAATTGTTATGGGCAGGCGCGGCGCTTACTATCACGCGAATGACTTGCTCGTCTCATCACTTAGTTCTATAAAAAAAAGTAAAGGCCTGAAATCCCTAAAACTACGCCGTCATTACTAAAGGTTTCATGTATGTTCAGCGATTTCACGTCGCAGTTGCTTTTTAACACAGTTGCTAAATAAATGCTTGTCATATTAAGCAATCTGTTCGCTGCCTTTCGCTGACAAACTAACACAAACTTCTGATCGATTGGTGGCGAATCAGCCTTTTGTCGTCCGCTTGTGCAATCGCCACTTATTGGCCGCACTGTCGCTCGCCCGAAGCAAATATAAGAAAAAATTGGAAAAGACACGTATTGCTTTGTCCTACCAACTTAACACGAATAATGCAATCTATGCGTTTCGAATAAGGTCCAATATTGCTTGTATAAAGAGTTAATAATGAAAGAAAGATTGGTAAAGTTTGTTGACACTGTTGGGTTGAACGTAATCTCTTTTCGAGTATTCATTTTGTGTATTCAAAGATCGAGTGAGTGGAGGGTTTGCATTGTCACTTTGGTTTTCGCCACTTTCGATTTCGGTGAATCGATTTTGTAGAATAGAGGTCCTTTCCTTATGTTGCCGAGTCGCCCCAGAAAAGTAGTACGGATATTGTGATTATCGTAGTTACTTCTTATGAAAATAAATGTGAATGTAAATCGTACTTTTTTTAATAACTCACTCATCATGTGCTTTTTTTACACATAGCGTGTTCATTTGATTTACGACTTGCTCCGGTTTTACACGAGTGCAAACAGGAGTCAAGTACTCGTGTAATAATTGTAAATAAGTATTAATTGTACTCCCTTCCGTGTTTTTCCTAAGTGATTTGTCAAATAAATGTTTTTTACTATTTTTGTAGTGGGTCTTGCCTCTTGCATCTAGCAGAAAACTGTGACAGTCCGCCTTGGAAAGTTCCGCACTTTTGCCAGTTAATCAACCGCCAGGCAATAGTGCAAACATTACTGTGTTTCGGTTTGAAGGGTACTGTTTCAAGCAAATTACTGAGCATTATGACATTTAAGAGCTTTGTCTCAGGGTCTAAAGTTTAAAGTTCAAAGAGAGACGAGCGCAGTGCAGAGACGCGTAGGATTTAGCAAAACAAGGTTCTGGGTAATGCTGCAATCGTTATGGGTAATGTTGGTTATACGTGAACCTACTTATATCGACACTCAATAATATTAAAATAACAATGCAACTGAATCTCTGGCATATTTGAAATATTTCGCAATATCTTTTTCATCATTAGTGCATGTCAAAAAAAGTAGGTCTTTTATTTGTTTCGTATTATCTCAACGTTTGCCTCAAATGAATAAAACACACGAGTACCCGTCATTGTTGAGCATGTTTAATAAAATCTAATAAAACATTCTTATATTGCTTCTAAAACGATATCAACATACTTGGCAACAGTCATAACCCAAATTAAGGCTGGGCCAAATTGAATAAAGCGACAAACAAGACGGCAAATTATATTACCGTAGAATTTCTTTGATCTGTCACCTAGAGAGGTGCGCGGTATTCGGGGCTCGTCCGCACCGTTCCAATCGTTTCGAAAGGGTCTGATGTCGCCGGTACTTGCAAAGGTCGGTCTACAGGGTCAATGCTCTCGAGTCCGTGAATCCTTTCTAGTAGCCATGGGATGATTATGGAAATCTACATTATTATAAAAATAAAATAGATTTTGTTGCTCAATAGATACAATGTGCCTATGGATAATAAACCATACTATTTTGGAAAAGTAATGAAACATTTATTAGGCGTCAACACACCGGAATAATTACATAAATAAATCCTGGTCCCTAACTAGGATTCCCTGTATCTAGTCTTCGTACGAGGACCATGTCCCACAATACCCTTACATGAAAACTTGCGATTTTATCAACAAATATGTCCTGTAGTGGAAATCGAAATCGCGACCTCGGCGATGCGAGTTTTGAGCCAACCTGATTGTCAACTACTCCAAGGAGGATGTCCAATATTTGTATGTTTCCTACAGTTGAAAGCACATTATTAAACATTTTCTAAGTCGAAGCGACGGAGGCATTTGTAGACCTACTTTTGAAAAAGTAAGAAGCTTTTTTGTTCACTAGCGCTGGTATTGACCGAATTCCAAAAGTACGAGAGCAGTAAATTAGGGCATTACTACCCGAGGGTAGCAATCTCCGAGAAATGTACTGGCCAAGGTTTCAGCAATAGAGTGTTTAACCCCGACATATGTGTCGGATGGCGTCCCGATTTTCCGATTGCCGAATCTTCGGCAATGGCAGTAATCTCTAGGAAAGGACCGTACAATTTTGTATTAGGAGAAGCTGTGAGAATGATTTACGAAATGAAAGATTTTCCGAACTCTAGCTAGGTATTACTATTTAGTTTTCGTAAATTTGTGCAGAAATCTTTTATATATAACAAAATTGCCTTTCGAACAGGAAGCGCAATTGGTAAGGTTTAGTTACCTTTTCTAATCATGCAGATACTAAAACATACAAATGAATAATAATAATAAAGTTGTTTAAAATTACACGATATTTAACTAATTAATTTATCTTGTCAAAATATAAAAGCACAAGATGTATTAATACATAATTGATTATCCCGTTAGATGTTCCAAGCTCCTTGAAATTGATATAATTTTCATGTCTTCTTTTGAAGTCGGTTACAATAGATCGATTTGAACCCCCTTTTAAATCGATTATGAAGTTAGCTCGTTCACATCACGTCAGCATTGTAAAAGATGGTGTTACTGAATGAGTTGCCACTTGCCACAGTGAAGTAACGCTGTATAAAGTTGTTGTGTGATACATTGTGCCGATGGCAGAGACGAATGTGTTAGTGGAGCTAACAGTTTGAGAGGGTTGGCGTAAGAAGTAGCTGCCAGCGAGAACCTGATATACCGAAATATATATGTTTCGGGCACTTTTTTTCAATCACATTATCGAGAATCTGAACAAGTATCATTGATAAATTGGGTATGATAAGGGGTCGGTTATCAAATGTAATTATATAGTTATGCAATTTTAATGAAGATTACGAAAAACAAAATACTGTCTATCATTTTTTCATTTGAGATAAAAATAAAAAAAACAGTCTATTTCTCTAAAAATAAAAGAAATCTAAATCTAATGTGAATCAAAATTTCTCTTAATTCAGAAATTTTTATTTTGATCCAAATATAATTTTCTATAAGAATATCGAGTCCCTTCAGCGTCTAACTCGAATTCAATTTTAGTTACGTACATTGAAACTAGATGGCGCTGTACATCTCTAAAACACGCAAGTGCTTCATTCGCAGAGTTCGGGTCGGTTCGTGTGGACTCGTATTATACAGACTACCTCTATATTATAGAGGTTCCCTGATGGTAAGATTTTTTAGATAAGGAGTTACTTGTTTAAATACAAGGCTCCTTTTGTTTTATTGACAAACCATAATATACTAGACATGCGCAAAACAGTGCATTGAAAAGTAATGTGATATGGCATCACATTTCGTACCGAGTAATATTTCATTACTTCATCACCCCAAACATCACCTGAGATGGTCGCGTCGGACGCACTATCTATCACTTGTGTGATATTGTAATGGAATGCTCGAATGCAATAGCAAGTGATAGTTATAGCGCATATACATGAGATAGCGAGTTACTTATTTTTTTGTGACTGGAGCGAGTACATCAAATCAAAATAACAATATCGTTTTGAGCGAGAGGTTCAAAACATTCAAATATTACGGGCGGGGGCGGTGCCAAAATAACCTATTGTCGCCTTAATTTTCTAGTAATACGGTTTTAAATGGAAGTTCAATCAAGTGGCAGGCAGGGCGCACGTGCGATGAAGCTCGCTTCCTCTCTCTCAGACGCGCGCGCGATTAGTGTCAGTGAGGCATAGACTCGATAGACATAATGCAATGAACAGAACAGTGCACTGTGTGATGCTATTGTGTGATGTGTAATGTTTATTTTGGTCGAGTAATATGTAATGCTACAGTACTCGATCGGGTAATATTACGCGTAATGTATCAATCGCATTACTTACACATGTCTATAATATACCTCACGGGTCTGTAAAATTTAATTAAATTTGAATTAATATTAATTGAATATATCAAGGATAAACAAAATCAATATAATTATATTAATAACGATTATGGCGCTCTCTGAAGGGCTGCTATTTGCTACCCGGTTTCGCAATCACACATTATAAACCCATTGCAGATGACACGTGCCGCAGACAGGTTTTAAATCATGGGTGTTGTGTTCAGAACTCACATTTTTCTATTATACACTTTCCTTGCTAATCGTCAAATAGATGCGTGACGCGCATCGTCAGTTTATGTTGATTTGTCAATAGTATAGTGCTAAGTGAGTATGGAAACATTAGATAAGTATGTAAGGGCGTAAAAAAATATTATACACACTAAATATACACCAGACCCTAACAACTAAATACGTAAAAAATAGCTTACAAACTTAATTATTTTATTTATTTATTTTTATTTTATTTTATTTGGGGGACTTACAGCTA
This sequence comes from Petrophora chlorosata, assembly GCA_951640565.1. Lineage (NCBI taxonomy): Eukaryota > Metazoa > Arthropoda > Insecta > Lepidoptera > Geometridae > Petrophora > Petrophora chlorosata. Next base: position 323,400 of record OX621206.1, read on the forward strand.
TCAATTACAAAAACATGAGTACAAGTAGCTAACAAAGAGCCAATTACAAGTCTCCACAGATAGTAATAAAGTAAGTTAAAAAAGATAACATACAAAATAGTGTCTTAATAATAAATTTCTAGCCATTAACATACATAGCCACTACAACTCGTAGGCGGTGGTATACTTTTTGAACATTATTGCATTTGCTGACGCTATACTACTAGTAAACAGATCTATGCTGGAGAGTTCAGACTTCAAGATGCTGTTAAAAGCTATAGATGATCGAATAATATAAGAATTTTGACGGTAAATAGTGCGTGCAAATGGAACATGGAGCAGGTTTCGAACACGACAATGCCTTTTATAACGACAATTAAAAACCTTTCTACTGAAGGTAAGTTTTAGCCCATATTGCTTGCCAAATTGTTAGTTATTTTTAGACCATACACAAAACTCCTTCAAAGAAATAAGAAATCCTCGCTTCGCTGGCTTCCATCGCCGCCGCGCCGCGCCTCACCGCCGCGCTGCAGCATTTACATACAAACTCAAAAATAACTGTTTTTTTATAATTTCAATTGTGCAACTTGTATTGGCTGCCATCTGCCAGTTTAGGAAAATGCGCTTGGAATAAGTCTTAGTTCAGTAAGAGAAAACTTGTAAGATAAATTTCTTTAAACTTAAGATGGTAAAAACAATTTAGATTTGGAACTTCTTATCTGGAACCTGGTTACATCACAATTTTATTCTCTCGGAAAATTGATTTCTCCTTTTTTACTGGATTGAGTCATGAGTCGAGCAAGTCGTTTGCCTGATGGTAAACGCCACGCCTGCCCCTAATAATTGCAATACTACCCAGAAATTTTAATACCATAAAAAGCACTGCGTAGCACTGCATTGCGCTCATCACCCGGAGACTTCAGATATTAAGTCTCATATGCCCAGTAATTTCCCTGTCTACAATGCCCTTCAAACTGGAACACAGTAATGCTTGCGAACTACTGGTTGGCGGAATAACTGGCAAAGCTGTGGTACCTGCCCAGACAGCCTCCTGCGTACGAGAGACCTGCCACGAGTAGAGGATATGTGGATATAGTGATCTGAGCATTTTTTCCAGAATATGGCACATATATACAGGGTTCGGCACTCGAAGTGTTACTAACTTTACGTTGCTATAGCAACTAAACTGTTTACAGTATGGCGCCCATATTTTCACATTCCTTAGTCTATTGTATTGTTAAAAAACTAACAAAAGCCTATTATTTTTCGTCGTTGTTAAAAAAAGTTTTGCAGATGGAAGTCAAACAAAACAGTGTCATATCTTTGTATTTGGCTGGAAAATTGCAGTCAGTCATCGTTAATGAGCTAGGACATTTACATTTGAACAAAATGTTTGTGTATCGGACCATCACGCGTTACAATGATACGGGTAGCATCAAAAAACGCCATGGAGGTGGACATCCAACAACAGCAACATCATCAGAAATTGTTCGAAAGGTAAAGGCTAGAATTGAACGAAATCCACGACAAAGCGCAGTTAAATTGGCGAAAAGTCTTAATGTATCTGCCCGGAGCATAGGGCGCATATTGAAAAATAAACTTCAACTGAAGCCCTACAAATTACAAAAAGTGCAAGACCTAACACTTGCACAAAAGGCAGTTCGTCTAGAAAGAGCTAAGAACATAAAGCACGTTGGTGGCATGCTTGAAAATTTGGTATTTTCCGATGAAAATTTTTTACGGTTTAGCAATATGTGAACAAACAAAATGATCGCGTATGGTTAAAGTGTAAATCAAATGACAATTTAGACCAACGAATTGCCTTGCGAAAGCAAGCACCAGCATCTGTGATGGTTTGGGCTGCGGTAACTGCCACGGGACGCTCACCTCTCGTTTTCATTGACCAGGGTGTAAAGATAAACCAGCAGATCTACCGTAAAAACATTTTAAACGATGCTTTGTTACCTTGGGCACGTAAACAATTTGGTAGAAATCATTGGACCTTTCAACAAGACTCGGCACCATCCCACAAAGCACGTGAAACCCAAATTTTTTTACAAGAAAATCTTCCGAGCTTCATTTCTTCGCAACTATGGCCACCATATTCCCCGGACTTAAACCCAATGGATTTTTCCATATGGTCAATTCTAGAAGCCAAAGTGTCAACAAAAAAATATGAGACGGTCGACGCCTTAAAGATTGCTCTCCGCCGAGAATGGAACAAAATACCAGCAGACCACATTGGTGCAGCGTGTGAAGCCTTCTCGGTCAGACTCGATGCTGTTATCCGCGCTAAAGGTGGTCATATTGAACAATAATTTCTTTTTTATTTATTTTATATGCTTTCTTTTCGATACTCAAGTTTTAAAATAAATATGCTCATAATTAACAAAATTACAGCATTTTGTATTAGTAACACTTCGAGTGCCGAACCCTGTATATAGAGGTAGACGGAAATTGAGCGACTGCTCAGACCCGTCTCTCTGATGGTTCACAGAACAAAGTACTTGCATTGTACCGGCGCACGGTTAATACACGCAAACGAAGCTATAAAAAGCTTGTATAATATACATCCGGCTTTCATAAATTCAAAAGAGTGACAGACAATCAGTGCGGTACCCGCGGCGCTGGCGGCGCGGGGCGGCGCGGCGGTGCACAGTAAGAGATCCATTATTGCGAATGAGCCACCTGAGCCACGGTGCCACCAAAATGTAGCAATCGCGATAAACACAGCGCAAACAATTACGAAGAATAACTTTTAAACTAAAAGAAAACATTTGATCTATGCAAAATGATTATCTGCTAAGTTTAGTCGGTGTAAATATATTTCCAGTTCAGATATGTTGAATAGATTTTTCTGTTATTTTCTATGAGTTTTGTATGGCATAGACACTCATATATAAAACTGTGATATTTCACCAAGTACATTTGTTTTTATGTGTATTACTAGGCATTAGGCATACTCTTTTGTCCAGCAGTGGGACAGCATAGGTTAAATAAACAAAAACATAGTGCACACAAATATTTATTTAAGAAAAAAAGCATACTATTCAGCGGGGTAACGGCATCCGTTTAGGCACGTTTTTGATCAACGGGTATCGATTGAAATATCTGTTGGTTTTTCAGTTGGTTGGTTGAATATTTAAATTTATGGAGTATTATTGTATTTATTCTTATTCAGCTTGAATTGTTTTGTATTTATATTTTTTTGTTTTGATAAACGCAAAGTTGATTCGTGCTATAAGGTGAACAAGCTAAGCAATTTGATCTAGTACAAAATCTAGTCAAATCAATAAAACTTGTCTTAACACAGTTTGATATTACTGAAATGAATCTACTGAAATATTATATAGGAATAAATAATACGAGATAGCTTTCTGCTTGCGATTTCACTGTGGCGCTTCACAGAGACATGCCTCAAGACAAATTAAAATATTTCTCCAAGTGATGCTCCGAAAGCAAAACTGACAAATGGGACGTTTTGTTACGATCACAATATAAAGGCTGTGCGCAATCATTTTGATTACTCCTCTTTGTGATGGAGATTTATTTGTTACTTTTGACTTGTAGGCGTTATTGCAGATGGTAATGCCATTTGCCTTCAATATACAATTCTTGGCCGGCTTAGAAACGGAGGTACCTACTTAATCACTCACACTTTTCTTCAATTTTCACATCAAGCTTTGACTGTATTGTAAAAGGTGGCTGGTAACCAAACGGGATTAAAATGTAAGTGTGAAGATTTTTTCCCAAACGTAATTTTTGGTAGGTGTTTTAAACGGTTATGCAACCAATATTTTTGATAGGTGTTTTACACGGTTATGCAACCAATAATTTTTGATAGGTGTTTTACACGGTTATGCAACCAATAATTGTTGATAGGTGTTTTACACGGTTATGCAACCAATAATTTTGGTAGGTGTTTTACACGGTTATGCAACCAATAATTTTTGATAGGTGTTTTACACGGTTATGCAACCAATAATTGTTGATAGGTGTTTTACACGGTTATGCAACCAATAATTTTGGTAGGTGTTTTACACGGTTATGCAACCAATAATTGTTGATAGGTGTTTTACACGGTTATGCAACCAATAATTTTGGTAGGTGTTTTACACGGTTATGCAACCAATAATTTTTGATAGGTGTTTTACACGGTTATGCAACCAATAATTGTTGATAGGTGTTTTACACGGTTATGCAACCAATAATTTTTGATAGATGTTTTACACGGTTATGCAACCAATAATTGTTGATAGGTGTTTTACACGGTTATGCAACCAATAATTGTTGATAGGTGTTTTACACGGTTATGCAACCAATAATTTTTAACCCTGTATTTTTTATGAGCTATACATTTGTGTTTTATGTTCCTACAATATGTCATAAAATTTAAATAACCTATAATATACTTCGCATTTCACCCCTGAAAAAGTATGTGTATTATTATCACATGTATAAAAGAGTGTTTTATTAGTGATGCAATCTAGTATTTATTTAAAAAGGATTTGTCCTCAAACATAAATTAACTTAAACCTTCAAATTTAAATTTAATTAATTAAATCTCTCTGATAAATATATTATTCCCCGGAGATTTTACAACCCCTATGTAAAGTGTTCACTCCCACCTATCTCATAAACGAAACCACCATAAACAGAGTCGACTTAAACTATCAGAGTTCTCCAAACTTTTCCTGCTAAACCCATTATCTACTTTACAAACAAAAATCCCACTAAAACCTTCCCTTTCACAATATAACTACGTTATGTACAACTTCAAATCCCTTAAATACTCATTCGGCAACTTCAACCGCGGACTGACTGAGGGGGCTCAGCTTTCCCTTCAAATTACGAACACAGCACACAGACTGCAAAACTACTAACACAATCCTTCAAACAACAATCAGAACAGAAGTTCAAACCTTAGTTTCGCTGCTAGTCTGTGTCAAGACCGCAAAGTGTGTGCGTGTAATATGAACGTAGTTTGCCGGAGTAATTTGGCCAGTCGATATGTCGAAGGCGGTCTTTAAGACAGTTTGATTAGTTGCAAACTTCCCCGTGCTTAGGAATGCTCAAGCAGGGGAACAAGGGGCTAAAGCTAAATAATAATACATTAGGGCGGCGTGTTGCCTTCAAGGTAAAGCACCCATGTTTAGAGATGGTTCATATTTTATTCAAATAGTAGACATTCGCCTGTGGAGTGCGATCTCTTTTTAATGCATCCGGATCAGGAGCTTTGAGAAACAAGATTTTATTGACTGGAGTTATTGTGGGAATTAACTACGTATCACCATTCTAAATTCTTCCATTTATTTCGTCTCTTCTCCTGTTCCTTGTCTATAGTTATGACTTCACAATTGAACCGCGAAAGTAATTCTACTAATATTTAAATGGACGGACAACTGGATGGTTTGTTACTCATTCACGCAAAACTGCTAGACTCATGAAATTTGGTATAAAAGTACTTTAAGTTTTTTAAATCCTAGAATATTTTAATGTGAATTTGAAAAGGATTCTTTTTATTCCGGAAAACTGGGTGAAACCGCGGGAGGAACGAGCCTGAATTAATCTTTATACTTGTTATTACACCCAATTATTTTATTCCTTCACGAATCCTAACACGCCACTAAACAAGCGCGTGTTATAGTTTGAATAACGTTAATTTGTGCGGACATGACCCGGTGGGCGCTGATTAACCCTATGACGCCCTTAACTCGTCCGGACCCACACCGCTATCGCTAGTTAAATATCAAAGGGATTGGCAGACCATGACAAAGCGCTTCGTATAGACGATTTGACCCTTTGTTGTTCGTTCAGATGAAATAGATCATCATTCAATCGGTGGGACTAAAAATGGCTCTCTCTTATTAGTTAAAAAATACAACCTGCTTATTCCATAGGTTTTAAGAAAATATGAGCTTTAACTATTGAGTAATCAATCAATCAACTAATCAAAATTTCTTTATTCTGTTTTGGCATCACAGACGCACTTATGAATGTCAAATTATCACTATGACTCTACCAACGTATCGGAAAAACAACCGCTACTCAGAAGATACGGCAAGAAACAACACACGGCACGATACGGTAAGGAGCAACTAACGTATTCATTGTAGAATCAATATTTTTTATCGAGTCTTACTAAATATATGTACATAAAAAGGTTATTGGAAAAAAAACGGATCCAATTATTGCAATTTTACGCCGGGTGGGTTGCATAATGACATACATTACACATCTAAAACAAAGCTTAATGACAATTGAAAAACTAAAATTGTCTTATATTGTCCCAAAACGGTTCAACCCTAAAGTAATTGGCCGCTAGGCCATACAGATTCAATTAATGGGATTATACGCGGGGCAACTCACTGTCATACCACATTACCGGCGCGACTCTGGACAATGTGTGAAGTTGTCTGAAAACATCGGAGTCCGGCTTTTGTGCTCTAGTTTGGGCGGAAAATAGAGCTGGAATTTGATTTAGAAGTTGGAAAATAGTTTATGGTTGTGGCAACAACAAAATATTACAGTTTCAAGGCAGTGTACAGTAAAATAATGGTTTAAAAAAAACAGTTGGATCTGCTTAGTTAAAATTTTAAATTCATGGAGTACTTATTGTTATTATTTTTATTCACCTTCAATTGTTTCTGATTCATGTTTTTTTTGTATTGATACAAATAAGTCCAAGTTTATTCGTGTTATAAGGTGAATAATGTTATATCATCATTCTTGTTATATAATTATAATTGGGTTCTATAAGTACCTATGTTGTAAAGAATTTGTATGCAAACGTCTCAATAAATCATTACCCGAATATAGAATCATATGAGTCATACATACTCATATTGCCCTCAGCTTTTACCCCAACATTCGCGAAAACTAAACTCGTTTAAAATTCAAAGGGTAAATGTTGGCACGGCACGGAAGCACGAGCGAGTGGCCGACATATTAATAACGCACTCAAAGGGTCGGTGTCGAACTACTCGGCAACTAGCGACGGGGCCGGTGAGCTCGCGCTAATGCGAGCAAGCGTGCTTTTTGATTGGTCGAGTATTTATGAATATATTTAGTTGGAGTTTGTTAATGATTAATATGAATGTAGACAAAAATTTGGTCCTGTAGAAAAAAAGAGCCTGTCAAAGGAAAAAAATAAAGTAAAAGCTTTAATTTATACTTACCTACTAGCCAACTAGACAATACCCGCGACTCCGTCCGCGTTGAATTCGATTCATAGTTGTTTCCTAAGAAACTTTTCGTTTTTTCGGGACGAAAAGTAAGGACCTCAAGTATTTACTTACATACCAATACATTTCTTTAAAATCCATTCAGTCGTTATAGGGTAACAATCACACATAAGAAACAATAAAAACCTTGTTTTCCCATTATAGTAAGCCACCGGCAAGAAACTTGTATCGACTAAATGGGCCTTAATAATCTATAGAAACAATTTCTAAGTAGGAATCTAATGGAATCAGGTGTGAAGTTGCGGAAATTCATCTCAAATCGCTGTTGGTAAAGAAGACCGGTAAGGAAACTGTCCAAAGTTATGGATTTTTGTAGTTTGAAATTACTACTTAGAATCTGAAACGCAATGAAAATATGTAGTGTCAGCGGAATTACACTTCTACACCGGTTCTTTACCCTCTTAGGTACAGCAGCATCCTCAATTCACAAATACCTCTGTACCACAGTACTTTCTCTTGGGTACCACATTAAACTGCTATATTTGTATGTCGAGTAACCTGTTAAAGGTCATCGTTGTTAAAAAGTGCCGCTACGGACTTGTTATTAACGCAAATTGGGCAAACTATGACCGTGCAACGATGCAGCTATAAAGGCGCACTCACACTGACGGCCGCGACGCACTGGCGTGAAAACCAAACGGCCGTTTACGAAAACTGCGTATGTTTTTACAAAAGCAACACTCTGATTGCTCGCTTGTTACCGCAATAATAACGCGACGGGGAGCTGGACTCACTCGGTTTGATGAACGCTGCGATAATAGTGTAGTAGGTAAATCATTGCAAACTCGAGTAAAGCGTCTAATAGAAAAATCTGCGAAGTATATTAATTTCTATAAACAGCCTTTTAATAAACATTTTCATTAATGCCTTAGTGTTATATGCAAACTTGTTTAATAAAACAACGGGCACATGTAACACTAACCAAATTAATTCTCCGTATGCCTCCGTAGCGTCACTGCTCAAAGAACATGTCGAAATGTTGCACGACACATTAATAAAAATAACCGCAACCAGACCAGGTAAGACATAAAAATGATTAACCGTTTGAAATCCAAGCCGTTGTTACCGCTGTTGTGAATTTAATCTCGCGATACCGGCAATTTAAACAAACAAAGAATAAGAAAGTATAAACCAATAATTTGATTACTACACCTTCTAAGTGGACATTATTATTAGTTTAAGTAATTAAAAAATAAAAAATAATAACGCCCTACGATCTCATACATAATCCTGGCTCCTAATTAAGATTCTACAACTACAAGGAATATGGTCTTACAACATCCAGCCACAAAACATTATATATTACTAGCGGTTTTTAGGAAGGGTTTAATAATAAAGACATTTTCCAGTAACAAAAACTATGTATTTTATTTATGTTAAAGTAAACGCTACGTTAAATTTAAAATCCAGTGCGTAACTCAAAAGACCGCGAGTATGACAGTGAGTATAATACAAACGCCAGCGCGCGGCTCCGCCTGCACAAACACGATTGGAATTCCACAAGGTCGACAGTTGGGTCCGCAGTTTACTTTGTCGCGTGTTGCGGCGACATTGTTGCGGGAATCAAAAACTATTGACGTCAGTCGACCTTTTTGGAATTCGCTTTTGTTGATAGTGGGGCTGTTAGCTTTATAATGTTACGCGTGGGCTATCTGTATGGATAGTCGTGTTATTTATTTTCAAATTGCAACATTTTTCAATTTATTACATAACTAGGTGATACCCGCGACTTTGTTCACGTTTTATTTAAAATATTTCCTAAGTTGCGAGAGAAAACTTTACCTGTGCCGCCACATCAAGTTTGCCTATTATTTACGGTGTATCTTGAAAACCAGGAACTACGAGGACTATGGCCTCCCAGATACAAATCAAACTCGCTACTTCCATGTTGTATGAGATATAAGCCGACCTGCCTAACCACTGCTCCATAGAGACTGTTGTACTAATGATGAAAGCCAACACATACATTTAAACCAACACATAGATTGATTCATTCAACGACACGCTTCATAAGATTATAAGTAACATTTTCATTTCACAATTTTCTTCCAACGAGATCGTTTTCAGTAATCACTGAAACGCTAAAAGGCAATTAGCTGTCTGAGAGCTAGTTAAAGATTTTTCAATTTAAATCTCAACTAATGAAATACTGATTAACTGAGACTAGGTCAAGTTCAGACTAATTAAAACTAAGTGTGTTTACATGCTAGCAACTTTATGCAGCGGTTTGCAAAATAAATTAGCAAGTTTTATAGGATGTTATTAAAAATAATTTAATAACTAGTGCATGATATGTTTTAGCCACTCTCTCTCATTTGATGCATAGTGAAGTTGTTTTTTAATCTTCGCTAACGTTATCATATTTTATAGTAAAATATAGTTTAGAGCATACAATTAGATACAGTATAGTCATTTATCCACTTTATACAACGGATTTGCATTTTCAACTATGCAAAACAAAGATAGATATAAAATAAAAAAATACTCTGTGGATTTTCTTGTCAGTAAAATTATATGTCCCCTCCCCAGAAACCCTTAAAAATATATACCTACATATTATAATAACAAATTACGTAACAACATCTCCCGGCAAGTTAAGAAGAGCTATCTCAGAATACCGTTACAACAAACTCAATCTCCATATCCATCATACGACCCGCAATCGCCCACAAAACGCAGCCCGTCTGCAACCGCAAAGACCCATTAGCCGAAGGAAATATTCATAGCTTCAGAGTAATCTAAGAGATAATGAGCGGAGTCGAGATAGCCAATTAAAATGATTGCGGGCCGACTTCGCAACTCCACTTCGAGATGCGAGTTCGAGTTACTGAGCACGGAGTTGTGGTTCAACTTGTCAGCCTGTAACTTGGTGGCTGGTTTAGATTTGATGTTTGTAACTTCTATTGAATATCTAGTTTGTATTTAATTTTGTGTGTTATTATCATATTACTCCTTGAAAGTTTATTCTTGATCAAATAACTTTGTCTTCTTTCATATGATTAGAATGATTTGGACACTGTAATGACTCTGGACTGGAGCAGTTTTAATTCTGCCCTTCGTGATGCGAGTTTGAGTAACTGAACATGGAGTTTTGGATCAACTAGTCAGGCTGTTGTAACTTCGTAGCTGGGCTAGATTTTTATAACTTTTGTATAAATTTTAATTGGTAAATCGAGATTCTTAGGTATGAAATTTATTTTAAAAGGCCTAATTCAACACAGAGAACGTCGTGGGTAATTTATTTTATCAGCTGGCACCCGCTACTTAGGCCATAAAATATTTTTCATTATAAACCGCATCAGCACCTCTAATGAAACGATGATTGGATATAAACGATTAAATGCAGAGCAAAAAATAATACGTCATCAACTGAAATAATAAAACGCTCAAAAATATTATATTCCAAATTGATAAATCAGAATGGCGAAGGCTCTAGTGGAATCGCGAAGCGTTAAACGGTCATTGTACCGTGCGAGACAAATATTTCAACAATGCCATTGTAATTGCAGCTTAAAAGGTTTATCTGCGAAAATATTATTGTTTTCTGAATCAAGAATCTCTTGATATATTTTATTTCTACAGAAATAATATTTAACCTTGGTAATAAATGATGTAACGGTATTAATTTCGTTGATTGATGTTATGTAACTTGACGTTAATTTCTTCATGATAAACGATGACGCGGTCGATGGTATGCGGTATTGCTTGTTGACTTTACGTTTTGAAGGTCAAGCTTTGAACTTTGAACTTAAAGCTATTCGTCGACGTCAGCGTAGGTCAGTTAAAAGTCAGTCGAGATAATATTTCGAAGTCGCTCTGTCTTCTGTTTTTAAAGACTATTTGTATTTGTGAGTAGATGTTATTGGTGAGATTTAATATTTCTTGCGTCCTTAAAATATTCAATTCTATTTAATTATGGGTTTAATGGTCGATATGATTTTGAACTGATTTTATTTTTTTATATTCATAAAAGGTTGTAGTACGCTTACCTAAAATATTTTCCTATTTCCTCTAGACCTGTATACTCTCAGGTACCTACTAATGACAAAAATATAAATACATATTGAGTTGTACTCTTGTCCCCGCTATTCGCATAATGTAAGTTGTACGTTGTACTTAATGTTTAAGTTGAATAATAAAGTGTTTGTCTATCTATCTACCTACCTATATAATTGCCTTTGTAACTACCTACCGTTATGTATTTACCTATGTAATTGTGATTTGCGAAATGTGAGTCATTTAGATTAGGTATTACGCAATTTCGCTCCGAAATGTTGGTTTAAATATCGAGAACAACCTGAATATCGAATGAAATATCTTTAGCCTAAAATAGCGGTTGACAAGACAAGGCCACCTCCTCAAGCATGATTTAAACGCGTCTGCCCACTGCGGTGGAAAGATTTAAATTTCCGGCGCGGGACGGAAGCGAATTTCATTAGCGTTCCAAAGATAGCGCGACTTTAATGAATTATTTACCGAGATAGTTCAACGTTGTCACTGGATAGCGATCTTAAATTAATTTCAAAGTATTTGAGATGGAAAGAAAAAGCATAATTTACAGTTCACGGCACATTTAACTCGAATCAGCGTCCACAGGCCACTAACTTTGACACTTCAATAAGTCCCCTCCATCATTAGGTTTTCTAACTCAGTTCTAGTGATATGGTCGCTAAAAGAAATATCTGTTATAAGAAATCCCCTTACTCCAACATCTTTTTTTTATGTAAGAGACGAGCAGGTCGTGCCCCTAGTAAGCTCCACGCCTGTTATAACAGAAGCAGCGCCATCCAGAACTTTGTTTTGGAAAATCATGCGCAGCAAAGTACTGCGCTCATCTCCCAAAGATGAGACAAAATGCCCACTTAATGCATTCGGGACTTGTATGGTTTCTAGATATCCAAAGTTAATAAGTTATATTCACAAAGATTTTCAAGAATAAAATATATATCGAAAGAGGAAAAAAACCTAAAATGGACTCGTATTGCACACATTCGTGAAATCTGTCCAAGCTGAACTAAAATGAAGCCGATACAATACGAGCCATACGCGTACGTAATTTAATTTGAAGGTATTCGCACTCGCGATGCGATGGGTAAAATGCTTTCCTTATAGAAATAATTTGGGTATCGCAGTAGAGTCAATCAGCATCCAGCACTTTTCCATTTATTTTTTTTGCATGCGTAGATTTGTTTGCAAACTCTTATTATAAAATTGAAATAAAGAGACACAGAAATGGGTGTAAATGCACAGAGCGTAGCGTCCGCTGCCGCCCGCAGCTAGCGGCAAGTTGTTCGTTACCACCACTTTACAACTGGAACATTATTTCATTGCATTAACTGAGCGAGCGCTCACAGACATTCAACTAGAGAGGGGGCAATGTAGGACAATACTTCTATTATTATAAATGCCAATTTTTATGAGTATGGATATATATATATATATGCTTGTAATTTAATGCAAAGACGCACAGTCTACAGAACGGTTTTTTTTTAGGTACTTTAAATCTTAAACCATGAGCGCTTCCCCTAGTAATGCCAAATCTACTTATATGTAAATGTGAAAAAGTTTGTAAAAATGCATCGATGTATGTTATTAATGCAAAGACGCAACTACTACAAACCTTACGCTTCCGCTGGTTAAGCCGTGTACCGTGCATTTTTTATATATTAATTATAGACTTGCATTTGACCGCCAGCTCACATGTTGTTAAGTGACGATGCGGTTGAGAGACGAGATGTAGCACGGTCACTTGAAGAAACCTGTTCAATCTTGTCTTAAAGACACTCTGATAGTAGCTATCCGGAAACAGACGAAAGCAGGGAGCTTCACTCCTAGGCCACATGCCCCTGACCTGGATAAAACTTCAAGTATTTTTATGGTACCATGGCTTCCGTAGTTTCTTTCTATCATACTATCGTTGAGATAACTTTCTTTTCCCGTCTCTAGTTCATTTTGCGTAATGAGCGAGTTTTCCGTTCGCAAACCACCTGCCTGACCATTTGTTCAGAAATATGAAACGTTTATACATCGCGCAGTGAAAAGATGCTTTTTGTGACGAACGTAGCGACGGTTGAATGACGTGACTTGGTTGGTGAGCATTGAGTTCAATTTTTAGCTCTAGTTATATAACAACCTTAAACCAAACAAGTCTTACCCATTCATTCATAGGATTAAAATGTAGAAGGAACTGTGGCTTAGCGATATGTAGCGTGACTTTGGCGTGAGCCGGAGTCTGAACTTCGATTAGCTTAAATAACTTTTATAACGGTTTGAAGGGCTTAACTAATAACGAGCGGATTTAATACACACTCAAAAACCTGTGAAGGAAAATATCGTGAGAAAACTGGTACGTCCAGGAATCATAGAATTCAAAGACATTCACGAATTTGCAACGTGGTAGATTACAGCCCACACACACTCTCTCTCTCTCTATCTTTCTCTCTCTCTCTCTCTCTTTGTCTAGAAGATCTGTGTTTTAACAGTGGGAACGTAATAGGCTGATGACGATGCTGTCGCAGAAAATGTTTAATGCATCAGAAGTTTTTAGACAAACATTTTATGAAGATATTGTGTGTCGTGTGCCTCAAAAACCTACCCTGTTTCTGCATCGATTACTTCTAACACAATATATTTGCCATAGTATGCATATGCTTCAATACGAGAGTTGAAGACATACCTTTGTACCCCAACATCACATCTTTGTAAACTTGTTATAAAAATGGAACCTGAATTGTTGGCAAATTTTCTCAAGGTTGATAAGAAAGTCTTAAGATAGACACAGAAAACAGGCAGTGAAGATACTCTGACCCACGTTAATTATACAAAAACTGACAGCTTCTATGGTGTAGTGGTGAGACAGGTCGGTTGGAGGTTGCAGGTTTGATTCACGATGTTTGTATGCACCGAAGAAAAATATCGTGAGTAAACCAAATGTGTAATGTGAGTATAAGAATCACAAAATTCAAGGACGTGTTACTCGTAGGTCTCTCGTATGCGGGAGGCCGTCTAGGTAGGTACCATTCTTTGCCAGTTATTTTGCCGCCAAGCAGTAGTGGGCATGGATTACTATGCTCCGGTTCGAAGGGCATTATAGCCAGCAAAATTACTGGGCATATGAGACATAATATCTGATGTCTCGGGGTGATGAACGCAATGCTACGCAGTCCTTTTTATGGTATTTAAAGTTCTGGGTGGTACTGCAATTGTTATGGGCAGGCGTGGCGCTTATCATCAGGCAAACGATTTGCTCGTCTCATCACTAAGTTCCATAAAAAAACATGTGCCATCCACTGGGCCAGCGTGGTGACGATGCGGGCTGATGCTGATATCAAGACTTTATAGCAGAGCAATATTTTTGTCCACGTGACCTCATGTAGGCGTAGAATTGAATGCAGCACGCTCTCGCTTTACAAACACTGACCACATCTATATATCTAACTTGACTTTGTAAATGCGTTAGTTGTCTTTACTCAGGTTGTTTCTTCAAATTTGCTACACTGTGACACTCCACGCAGCGAGACACTGCGTGACGCGACACGCGACACGCGACACGAAACGCGTACAAATTGCGGAATTGTCGCTTTCTGCGAAAAGAGGCATTTCGCGATACAAATCCTTTTGTGTTTATCTAAATTGTCGGCGTAGAATTAAAGGCGTTGGCTTGATCTACATAGTACTGTTTACATGAATAGGTATGCATACATAAAAGAACTTTTCGTTGTAAAGAAATATAATCAGATAAACGCTGTAACGTAAACACTAAATTAAAAATTAATGAAGCAAATAATACTTAAAATAATGTGTTACAATGAGCGCTCATATTGCTAAAACGATCTTTTTCAGGCATGATTTGGCAACAACTTCTCTAAGGAATAACTATAAACTTAATTCTACGAGGACGGAGTCACGGGTATCTGCTGGTAGAAAATGGTTCGGCGCCAGCGGGTTTCAAAATTCGGTGCGTCGGATCGAATGTCGCACGAGCTGCCTCTGAGCCACACTCTCTCTTTTATCATCTCAAGTATTGCATGGTATACCAACTGTGCATCTATTTAGGTTATCATATTCTCTGCTCAAGTATTCAGGTGGCAGTAGACCCGGCATCCACATAACTGTGGTCGTTCTACAGCGGTCGTCAACAGTACCCGACCCGGTTTCAGCCGCCTTTGTCTGCAACGAAATAATACAAACATTCGCGTTGACTAGTGTTTGAAATACGGTGTCGAAATTGAAACTGGAGGATAAATACAAAATTATGTTTGCTGGCGAAAGTTAAATACTGTTGTATGTTTTTGTTAAATATATCTGGGCCAAATAAAAAAATGTTTGTTGCTCAAGCAGAGATGTTTGATGGCCAAGTTCGTAAGGCGTTGGAACGGTATTCACATTACGTGGTATAAAACCGCTTGAGGAATTATTTTTACTGCTTTCTGAATAAATTAGTCTTCCTAATTATTCGATACAGAGGAAAATCTTCATAATATTTTTTATGTAACTAAATGACGAGGCGAGCTGGTCGTTTGCCTGATGGTAAGCAATACGCACTAATAGGTAATAGGTAGTAATATCCACAAACCCGCACTGGGCCAGCGTGGTGGATTATGGCCCAAACTCTCTCTATGAGAGAAGGCCCTTATCCCAGCAGTGGGAACATAATGAGCTGATGATGATGATGATGAAGCAATACGCCAGCCCATAACAATAACAGCACTATCAGTGCTTTATTTTGCAAAATCCTGCGCGGCGCTGCAATGCACTCGTCACCCTGAGACAATTAGATCTGAGTCTCATAATGCCCTATAATTTCGCTGGCTACAAAGCCCTTCAAGCTGGAACACTGTAATGCCTGCGCACTAATGCTTGGCGGCTGAATAACTGGCAAAGCGGTGGTACCCACCCAGACGGTCTCTTGCATACGAGAAATGTACTACCAGTCGCAGTCGCAGTCGATATGCAATATTAGATGCATCCCATCGTCACCGATAATATATGCTACAAAGTTTTTTTTTTACGCAGATCTAAGGAGAGACGGCAGTTGTGCGGCTGCTCAGACCCGTCTCCCCGATGGTTCACCGAACATCATCCCGAAACACGACTAGGTCGCTTGATGGCAAGGCTTTGTACGGTGGGTGGTATTACAACCACGGCCAGAGCCTATCACTCCAAAGCGCGTAAGCGGGTTTCATCACGATGTTTTCCTTCATCGTTTTAGAGCAAGCATGCTTCAAAGATTTATTTTTGTTTTATATTTATGTCGCGTCAGCGGTGGCCGGGCGCAACATCGTTTCAACATCTTCGTTATTTTTATTCCTACAGTGGGTAGTTGGTGGTAAGGTAATAAAAACACTCAGTATTTGACTATTCGGGCGGTCACAGACAAGTCCTTGGTGCACGTGCGCTCTCAACCAAGCCACGAAAACATCTGTCTGGAATATTCCAAAGTAAAACGTCACCAAGGCCTTGTCCAGGCGCATAGACAATCGCTACTCTATGCTACCTGCGTTTCCGCCCACTTTATTGCCATTGCAAAAACATAAAATAACATCTTACAAAGAAAATAATTTAACTCTAGACTTTATCAAAACATGAATCAAGACTTATTAAATTGAAACCAAAAATAAAGAAACCGTTTAACAAAAATCAAAATAATTAAATCGAAGAAAATAAAAAAAAAATCATTATTGCGACATTTATATATAAGACCGCCCGTTGTTACACCATTGTAAACATTTAACGTGTACTTTATTTATAGGTTTAAGATGAATAATAAAGTGTTTATCTGTCTATCCATGTATTTAGTTTAAGGTATTTATTGTATGTACCGTTGTAGCCAGAAATAAATTAATTAATTTAAAATTAAATTGTTGCCAGGATTAACGTTAGTGATCATTGCATAATGCAGGGTGTTAGGACATTATGCACTACCATGCATACTGCTCAGGTGATCCTCATCGGCTTCAAGTAAGTACATTGTTACCTACGACCAAAATATTTACATAACCGCTTTAGCACGTCACTGCATTGAATGTTTTTCATTTCTCGCTCGCAGTAATTAATCACAAAATCAGTGTACTAGCACGAATCACGGCGTTCTACCGCGCCTGTCATTGTATGTAGTCACCGAAGTCTACCGAGGTCTAGGCGCGGTAAAGCATTCGCTTTAATTAAAAACGCGCGCTCCGGTAGCAGTAGCTGTTGGTTCCGATAGGGATGTAGTGATTCAGTCATTCCAATTAAATCAAATCTGAAAAAATAGGAAAATTAAAAAAAATATATATTAAATTCAAATTATCACCATGACTCTACCACCACCGCGACGTATCGGAAAAAGAACCACTACTCAGAAGAAACAACAAGGCATATTTTTTTGTTTTCTACAATCATCACTGGTAGGTTTCTCGTATGCGAGTGGCCGTCTGGGTAGGTACCACCGCTTTACCAGTTATTCAACCACCAAGCAGTAGTGCGCAAGCATTACTGTGTTCCGGCTTGAAGGACATTGTAGCCAGCGAAATTACTGGGCATTATGAGACTCAACAGCTAATTGTCTCAGGGTGACGAGCGCCGTGCAGCACCGCGCAGGATTCTGCAAAACAAAGTTCTGGGTGGTTCTGTTATTGTTATAGGCTGGCGTATTGCTTACCATCAGGCAAACGACCAGCTCGCCTCGTCATTCAGTTACATAAAACATAAAAATTTATATCGTTGAATGGACTGATCCGGACACTTGACAAAAGCCTAATCACTGCACTAGAAGATAGTTTGACATTTACGTACGTGACTTGTGACGGCCTACGGTAGCTTCAGCTACGTAGTTGGACATTATTTAGATGCATTCCAAATGTAGAGAACAGCTGCTGAAGGCTCTCCATAATAATAAATGTGAAGATAACTTACATACTTACATATAAGTAATTGAAATATTTTGTCAATTATCTAAAAGTAATAATAATATAATAATAATAGCCTTTATCAACAATCTTATAAGAAACAAAAACTACAATGTTCAAACACCTAAAGACACCGACAAGAATCACTTTAAAGATTGTCTTGCTTTTCAGCATATGCCTCCCCTAGAGCTTTCCACATTGTCCGATCTTGTGCTTTTCTCTTCCAAGTCGTTCCTACTATTCTTATAATGTCGTCCTCCCATCGTTTACGGGGTCTCCCTTTTTTACTTTTATTTTGTCTTGGACACCAGTCTAGAACCTCCTTTGCCCATTTGTCTTTATTTTGTCTTACCAAATGACCCGCCCATTTCCACTTTAGTTTTTTGATACAGTATCTAAAAGTATCTATAAGTAAATAAAAATATTGAGGTCTAATCGCTTCCCGGTTTCTCCCGTGGTTTTACAAAATAAAGAAGTATATTATACTCTTTTCAAGGACCTAAAGTACTTGTACTCGTATGTAATTACTTTCATGAAATTTTATCAAGATCCGTTGAGTAATTTTTACGTGATTGAATAGAAACATCCTCACACACTTTTGTGTTTATAATATTATTGTAGGAAGTAGGATTGGATATAAATGGAAACATTAGAAGAGAAGAAGGTATTGAAAATGTTTAGCAGTAAAATTTTTTTTAAGCTTTTATTAAACTTGCAATGTTTGTTTGTTTGGGTTAAATCAGAACCACTTCCTCTTATCCTACGGAGTTGAAATTTTGCATACTTGTCAAAGTCCGATGACAAAGCAATATTATGATGATAGCCAACTGATCTGATTATGAAACTGGAAAGTGGGCAATGGAACTGCTTGACGAATAATCGTACACTACTAGTGTTTGAGCTTATTTTAATATGCTTGCTGATCCGATTACAAATTTGATAAAAGCTTAAAAATTTAAAAATATATTTTTTAACAAAAAACTTGCTTATTGTCCCCTCACTTTATTTATTTCTGCTTGTCTAGTTGTTTTGAGCTAGGAGCGAATGACGAAATCATTATTGTAATTAATAAAAACCAGGTCATGAAGTCACAACGCTGGATGGAAAAGTATTTTTATAAAAGAGTTTTATGAAAACGTAAAGCAGTAGCCGTTCACAGTGAAAAGATATTTAAAAATATTTTTCAAAAAGCCTAGGACCTGCATCTTCATGTGTATTACAATGGTTGAACTTTTAGTCAAGGACAGAGCACTCGAGCTTTTATAAGACCTAAAAAAATCAAATATTGTTATCACGTCTCTTTGTACCTTCTGTGTGTTTCATAGACAATTAAACTTTATTCACGAAATCCTGGTGTTGCCACCTCACAGGCTAATCATTATACATCTCCCCTTTTTACAAAGTGATATTCACATCACTAATTTAACGTTACATCACTAGTTGGCATTTCTTAAGATGACGTTGACAAGTTGATATTAAACATTTGAAATCTAATCTGTCAACTTACATAAGTACAAATTACAATTTTCTAATTTCTACGTTGGAATCACAAAAGCAACTTTACTAATTATTTAAAACAATTAGACAGTATTTATCAGTTACACAAGAATCATGATGTGAGAGTTTGTTGGATAACAATGTTCTACACTTAGATATTTGATTATTAGAAGAATCTATCACATAATAGCAAGATTAAGTTTTACAATCAAGATAACATGAAGTATAAAGTTATTCTCAAGAATTCCTGTGCAATATTACATCTTAGTACAATAGTTTTGTTTGTGACCAGTGAATTATTATGTAAGATTTTAGTATACAAATTACAATAAAGAATTTTAATCTAAAGTGTATGTTATTTAGATTTTAACCTAAAATGTCCTTATCAATACAGGTATTGCCTTATCAGTTATTAATGGTTAGTACTTAGAACATACATATTCACTTAAATACTAAACTTATTAAATGCATTCACTGAACTTAAATATGTACTAAACTTTTAGACACATTCACAGTAGGTACATATACACACTATCACTGGAATGTCTTTTTTGAAAAGGTTTGATAGATAGTTAGGTGCAGTCTTTGCATATACACTTACTTCTTGGTTTCACTTGTCTTCCAGACCTAGTAATGATTACTTCTCTATCCTTCTCTGGAGTAGACTCAAGACTTGTAGTGGTGGATGAGTCAGGAGTAGCATAAGGGGTTGTTTGGGTTGATCTTTCCTCATTAGGGGTGTCGGAGTCAAGTGTTGGAGTGCTCATCACAATCTCCTCTGTAGGCGTGCTCGGTCTCACCTCCGGTAGCAAAATTCGAGTTGCTGGGTTTAGGTATTCCTCTAGTTGTAGATGTTGAGCAGGCTCTGGTTGCTGGGTTTGTTTGGGATTTTGCAGTAATTGTTTTGGCAGGTTCTCATGTAGCTGCTTTTGTTGGTCTGAAACAATTTGCATAAGTGGTTCTGGATTTGGTGGAGGTAGAGGGTATGGAGTAGGAGATGGTAATGTATGAGTGGGAACAGGTGAGTTCTTTGTCTTGAAGTCTGTGATTTGGTTGGGTAATTCAATGACTGCTCTTCTGTTCTTTCTCATTTCTCTTCCTTTCTCTGTCAATATTGAGTAGCTCCGGGGCTCTTGTCTCTTTCCAGTAACTGTGCCATATATTTGCTCATTTGGCAGATATACTCTTTTTCCAATCTTTAGTTCTGGTAGTTCTTTAGTTTTATGTCTCTGGTCATATATTTCTTTAGCTTTTTCTCTTCTTTTAATTAGCTTTTCTCTGTATAATTCCAAGTCTTGTACTTTAGGTTTCAGTGCTGTGGATGTTGTTGGAATTGTTGTATTTAGGAGTCTGGACATGGCTATCTGTGCAGGTGCTGGTCCTAATTGATTAGGGGTTGTCCTGTAGTGTAGTAAGCCAAGGAGTGGATCTTCTGGGTTTCTCTCAAAGATGTTTTTAATTATCTTTACTCCAATCTCAGCGGCTCCATTGCTTTGTGGAAAGTGAGGACTTGATGTAATGTGAGTAAAATCCCATTTCCTTGCAAATTCTTCGAAGTCTTTTGAGGTGAACTGTGGGCCATTGTCAGTCCTCAGGATCTTCGGAATGCCATGTCTAGCCATTATACTTTTTAGGTGGTTGACTATCGCTGTCGATGTTGTGGATGTCAGTGAGATTACCTCTGGGTAGTTTGACAGTACATCCCTGACCACAAGATATTCTTTGCCTCTGTATGTGCATAGGTCAGCAGCTATGATCTCAAAGGGATTTTCTGGTACATCTCCACTGATTAGAGGTTCAGGTCTTTGGGTGGCTAGTGTAGTGCAGAATTCACATCTTTTTGTCCATTGGTCAATGTCTTTTTCCAATGTAGGCCACCATACTGCTTGTTTGGCTCGCAGTTGACCTTTGAAACTTGTTACATGTCCGGTGTGAAGTCTTGTAAGTATGTCATATCTCATTTTTGTGGGGATATACAGTTTTAGACCACAAGCTATCATACCATTGAGTAAAATCAGGTTCTCTCGTTCTTTCAGGAAGGGTTTCAGTTCTTCCTCTATGTTTTTGTAACTGGGCCATCCATTCATTATGTAGTTGTATAGTTTTTTGCATATGTTGTCATCTTGTTGGGCTTCCTTTATTTTTTTCAGGCGCTCATCTGAGAAGGGCATTTCTTTGGTAATTGTGAGAAATGATGTCTCATCAAGCTTATCTTCCTTGTCAAGAATATCTCTGTCTTCTTCTTGTGTTGGTAGTGGTGCCCTAGATAACATGTCAGCTGTATACATGTACTTTCCAGGAACATGCTCTATTTTGTAGTTAAACGGAGTCATTCTCATTCTGAACCTTTGGAGTCTTGTGGGCAGATCTGCAATTGGTTTTGTTCCGAGTATGGATATAAGGGGTTTGTGATCTGTACGTATAGTGAATATAGGTAGACCTTGGAGGTACAATTTGAATCGATCACAAGCCATAGTAGTTGCACATGCTTCTTTTTCTATCATTGCATACCTTTGTTGGGTGGGTGTGAATGCAGAAGACCAAAAATGAACAGGCTTCCATTCATCTCCATGTTTCTGTTCTAGTACAGCTCCTATTCCATACTGAGATGCATCTGCTGAGACTCTGGTTTCCAGTTTGGAATCATAGTGTGCCAACTGAGGTGCTGAAGTTAGCAAGTTTTTTATTTCTTGGAATGCAGTAGTATGTTTGTCATTCCACTCTCTCGGAGAATCTTTTTTTAGTAAATCACGGAGAGGTTTTGTCACATCTGCTGTGTTTGGTAGAAATCTGAGGTGTTGGTTTACAGCTCCCATAAAGCTTCTTAGTGCTGTTAGATCCTTGGGTATTGGTAGGTCATTTATAGCCTTTACCTTGTCTTGAAGGGGTTGCACTCCATTACCTGTTATTTTGTATCCAAGAAATGTGCATTCATTTGTTCTAAAGATACATTTGTTGTGGTTTAGGGTTACTCCTCCATTATGTAGGGCTTTAAGTACCTCTCTCAAATTTGCATCGTGTTCTTCTATAGTTTTTCCATAAACTAGGGTGTCATCGACATGATTTACACAACCTTTGATGCCTGATAGAAGAATTGCCATTTTCCTTTGAAAAACTTCACTTGAAGAGTTCATCCCCATAGGCATTCTATTGAATCTGTACCTTCCAAATGGAGTGATGAAGGTTGTGAGGTCTTTACAGTCTTCTGTAAGTTCTACCTGAAAATAGCTTTTCACTGCGTCAATTTTGGAGAATATTTTGGATCCAGCGAGTTGTGCCAAGCATTCCTCTACAGTGGGTAAAGGGTGATATTCTCTCATCACGGCTTTGTTGAGTTCAGTGTAATCCACTGTGATTCTGACTTTATCTGTGTCATTTTTATCTGGAACTGGTACCATCGGAGCGCACCATTCTGTGGCATGAGAGACTGGTTCTATTACTCCCATGTCTTGCAAAGCTTGTAGGGTTTTTTCTACCTTGGGTCGAATTGGTATTGAAATATGGCGAGGTGTTGTAACTGTGTAAGGTTTCGTATCTTTTTTCAGTTTAATCTGATATTTTCCTTCCATTGTTCCCAGGCCTCTAAATATTTCCTTGTGTTCTTCTTCAGGTGTAGTAGAAGTTACCTGCATTATTTCTGCTTTTTTATGAAATTGTACTATACCGAATGCGTCACTTTCTGTCAGTCCAAGAAGTGGAGTATGTTGACCTTCTAGCACATAGATGTCAGTGGGTTTTGAATAACCTTGCCATGTCATTATAACATTTTTGCAGACACCTTGTCCTGGTAATATTATTCCACAAGGTCCTAAAAGTTTTTCCTCGACTTGTGCTGGCTTAGGCAACTTGAGTTTCAAACGTAGTTCTGGGCTTATGACTGTTTCAGATGCTCCGGTGTCTATTTTGAATTTAGTTTTTTGACCATTTACTAATATGGTAGCATATTTTGATTTAGAGCGAGTTGTTTTAGGTATAACTGAGTCTATGATCCTTTTCTCTGTACTTTCTATGCTTCCAAAGAAAAAATCTTCAGTTACTTCATTTACACTCTTAGTTGTTTCTTTTTTTTCCTCTTTCTTTCTTTTGCATACTGCTATCCAGTGGCCTCGTATGCCGCATCCCTTGCATGTAGATTTTGCAGCCTCACAATCAGAAAACTTGTGTTTTGGTGTACGACCACACTTTCTGCAACTTTCCGAAGTGTTTGATGCTTGTTTGAACTTTGATGCTTGTTTGAGTGGCTTCTTGTTCACTGCGTGTATCTCTGGCGATGTGTGATTCAGTGATGAAATATTTGCGTCCACTATTTCGGCATGTCTGACTCTATTGACTACATTTTCTAGTTTGGGTTCTTCTTCCAAGTTTTGAAGAGCTTTGGACAGTTCCATGTTTTTCATGCCTGCGACGATTCTATCCCGTATCAACTCGTCCTCTAGTGCGCCAAATTCGCATTTTTTTGCGAGGTTATGCAGGTCGGTTATGAAGTCGTCGACGCTTTCGTCTGCATTTTGTATTCTCAGGTTGAAACGTGCTCTAGCGTACATTTTTGTTTTTCTGGCAGTGTAATAGGCTTCGAACTTGCTTTTTACGGTGTCATAAGATTGCATGTCTTCCATACTTAGCTTCATCGACGCTAGTATGTTATTTGCTTGACTGCCCATTATGTATAAGAGTGAGTTTACCTGTGTCCCGCTAGGAAGTAGTTTGAGTCGTGTGGTTTCTCTGTATTGCTCGAATCTGGTAATCCAATTTGGCCAGTCTGCAGCTTTGAATGTGAATTGCTGTGGCGGCGGCGTGCTCATGCCGGGTAGGAAGTTGGCGTCAATAACATTTGCTGGTGCTTGTGACTGTGACTGTGGCTGGCTCTGGTTGGCGAGTTGTTCCTGCAGCCGTTGAATCAGGGTCATTTGTGCGTCTAGCTGTTTTCGTAACTCCTCCATATTTTGGCAAATTCTAGATTTTTCGAGTTTTTGCAAAATTTTCCGCGTGTCACCATGTGTGTTTCATAGACAATTAAACTTTATTCACGAAATCCTGGTGTTGCCACCTCACAGGCTAATCATTATACACCTTCGGGTCTTGATATTTTATCTGAGCTTTATAATAACATCGTCCTACAGAAAATCTAGCACAAAATATATCTAGAAAGGACACGAAGCTCTCGGCGTCAAAGAATCTGATAAAATCAATCCCCTATGCATATTAAGGTCCGTTCGCACGGTCAGCACTTTTCCGCATTTGCCTCACAAAGCGGACTGAATATGCATCCGTCATTTTGCCGCTCCAAGCTCCGATCAGCATTGATTGAACTGGCATTCGTATGCCGTTGTTTAGATAGGGAATATGTGTGGGGTTTTGTAGGGAAGTCGCTGGTCAGCATTAGATAAAAGATAGTGTTAGTAGCACGCATTGCTGTGTTCTCGCTTAAAGAGCATTGTAGCCAGCGAAATTACTGGGCATTATGAAAACTAATAGCTTTAGTCTTAGGGTGACGAGGCTTGTTGCTTACCATTAGGTGAACAACCAGCTCATATCGACTTATAATTACAATAAAGATAAAAATTTTAAACATGACTCAGTTTTGGGAAGAACAGGCCTAGATATTCATTATAATAGCTTGTTATTAAAACGTATTGGATATTTTAGAGTAATGAAGTTAGTGTGTGTAGTGTTTCGATTGAGAAAATGTGACTCATACTCTCTCTGATAAAAGGACCGGGTCCCAGCAGTACGCATGTAATGATTATAAGCATTTGCTCGTGATTACTGAACATCAATAATAATTATTGATTTGAGTCCAACTACGACCAAGTCTTTTGGTCGTAGTTATTAAGGGATTATACCTATCGATACATTACGCTGTAGAGTACACCATATTAATTGGAGGCTCTTATGGTTGAAAATGTTTCTATTAATTTATTTCAGATTCGTATCAAGGCCGTGATAGCCCTGCAAGGCAGTTACAATTATTCTTTCCAGTTGAATATCTTACTACAATAACAGCTGAAACTTCGTAGAATAAAACATTGAATAAAAATCTCATCCACCATGTGGTTTAATAAACGAAATTGCTTTCAAGGAATCCTTCAAACTTAAGCCCCGGTATTAGCGATGTAGTGAATATTTCATTCGTTACAGAGACGCGGAACTTTAATATTTAAACGTCTTCAAACCGCCCGCGCCGGTTCTGAGATTATTGCGGATGCAACGCTGCTCCCGACGATTCCGAGGGATGGGGTTTAGTACAAGAACATTACACTTTAGACCGATGTCTTTAGAAGACGGATTAATCAGAGCCTGTTTAGAAGGTAGGATGATATATTGATTTAATCACGAAACTATGTAGATCAACCCAATAAAGATTAGATAACTCTTTATTGTCGCACCAACAGAAATCATAACAACAAAATGAAAAATAACAAACTAATAAACTAAAGTGTTACAATGGGCGGTCTTATCACTCAAAGCAATCTATTCCAGACAACCTTTGGATGGAGAGGTACACTGATACAAAACCATGCCGTCAAGCGAGCTAGTCTTATCGGAATGATATTCGGTGAACCATCAGGGAAAATGATCTGAGCATTCCCTTTGTCACCCAAAGCCAAACAAGTGAAAAAACGATGTTGCTGCTTCTGATACTTACTCCGGAATCTATGGTTCCGCCTGGGTATAGATATGACAATCTTGTTTCAGAGAGCATACCCAACTTACATTAAATATGTGTAAACTTTAGCCTCATCAGGCAAAAAGCTTATATGGAAAAAATTGCCATAGCGAAAGCGAAACCTTGCAAAAACGTAAAACCAAAAAAAAAAACGATTAAAAAAATTTAAAAACGTTTCATTACATTTTTTTCTAAAGATGACATTCTAGTTAACCTTACAATACCTTGTCTTACATCTACTCCCATCCCTATCGCAAAGAAAGAATGTTAATATATTTACAGAGTGAGGAGACTGTGATTCTTTACCGGCTAAACTTCCTGTTGAAGCGCTGAATAAAACATAGACCCGTTTCCCCGCTTACTCTTAACGATTAAAAATATTTTAGAAAGTCTGCTGTCTGGGATGTTTTTAACAAACGCTTAAAATACGCTAGCGATCCGCCCAAGCTTTGCACGATCTAACAAAGTGGAAGGTTGATTGATTGATTGATTGATAACACTTTATTTTATACCAATTACATAACAAAAAAAAAACTAAAAATAAAACATAACAATTTGATTAGTACAATGGGCGGTCTTATCGCTAATAAGCGATCTCTTCCAAACAACCTTTGGATGGATAGAATTTGTGATACGACAAAAGACGGTTTTCGAGACGGTTGCAAGAGACTCTCTGACCACCCTTTGCATATATATAAATATATATAACTAATAAACTTAATTTCATCCACGCGCATCTTTTACTACATATTTTTACTTATCGCGCTGTGACCGTTGGATTTAGCAGCTTTCTCATCTAATTTCTAAATTGTAATTTATTATTAGCTTTATCAAGGAACTTAATTCCAACTATTAGCTACCTAACCTAACTGAAGTTAGCAAATCTCAGACATTAGTCAAACAATCGTCGAAGTCGTTAGTCGATATGGCCCGATAAGATCGGCCGATCGAGTTGGATGCAATTTACTCGGCCCGGATTAACTGCGATCTGTCGAAGCTATTAGCTGGAGATCTATGGTTTAACTACTCTTATCTGGAGAGTCGGCGAGAGCTTTTTAATCTACTTCGTTCGGTAGAAGTCGAGCTATGTCGTCTCCGTTAAAGTCGTTAGTGTATCGGCGTCTTGTTGTGATGATGTCGTGATTTTTCACAAGATAAATTTCACTTCATTTTTTTGTGATTTTTTTTTTCGATGAGGAATCATACTTCCTACTTTTTCCTAAATAACATTATAAATGCAAAAGTATGTGAAGACGAATATTTGTTACTCAATCACGCAAAATATACTGAACGGGTTTTGATGAAATTTTAACCTGACATTTTTATCCCATAAAATTAACTGCGGGATAGAATATATATATAAATAGATATATTCAATATCTAAAGCTCCTTTTTGAAAACGATGCCTTATCACCGCGTTATCGTAAGAAAGGAAGGAGGTTCATAATTAATAATGGCGAAGGAAAACGTCGAAAGGAAACCCGCACATACTCGTATTACAACAATCACAAATTCAAGGAATCGACAAATGAATGTGACTTCCAACAATCCACAGCGGGCCGGTGTAGTAGATCATGGCTCATACTTTCTATGAGACAAGGCCCTTGTTTTAGTAGTGGGAAAGAATTGGTCCGATATCATACTAATCGAACGTGAAATAGATACTTAAAGTAGATTCCCCAGAACTCGTTTACTTCAGCAGTTTTTACTGCGTGACGTTGAACTTGCGAACCAGAACGCCGCCTATATTTCTTTTTTTTACGCTTAATAGGTCAATGTTTGGCCACTATCTCGCTTGATGTGAAGCGATGATGTGGCCTAAGATGGAGCACATAGATCTAGAGACGGCAGTTGAGCGGCTGCTCAGACCCGTCTCCCCGATGGTTCACCGAACATCATCCCGAAACACGACTAGCTTAGTGGCTTAGTTCGGTGGGTGGTATTACAACCACGGTAGTATTACAATTCTATTGTCACAGAATAACAAGAAGTACCTATAGGTACCAATAAAATGATGCTTTCTACGATACCTACTCATGTGTGGGCATCCATCACACGATGCAAAGTACTAAACCGCTTGATTCCAAATAAATCACATCAACTTTCCACTTTGTTATGAAAAGCGCTGTAAGTGTGAATAAAGCGCGGATCTCCATAACAATCGGCGTGCCAGGATAAAGCGCCTTCCAACTTCATACAAAAACCGGCATCAACATAATCCATTTATCTTTTCTAGCACTACTAGTGCGTGACGCCACAGTTGAGGAGTAGCCAGATGTATCACTCCCATTATTAATGATACGACGTGTCGAGTACGCGTGCCAGCTATTATGTATTTATGCAGAGAATCTTCAGGCTTCACAATTGACACAACATTTCCTTGTTCTTGATCAAATAGTCACGGTGTATTCAGCTGCAACCATCATACTTACTTCCTTTTTGTTTGTTCCATTTTCCACGATTGCTTCGTTTTTTATTATTGGCAGTAACCATTGATGGACAGTATCCGTTTTATTACTTTTACTTGAGTCTGTGTCTTGAATGAATACAAAGTTTCTGAAATTTCCATAGTGCCGCTGTCTTTTGTTTTTAACCGACTTCAAAAAAGAAGAAGGTTCTCTATTCGATTGCATTTTATTTGTGTTTGTTACCTCAAAACTCCGTCATTCATGAACCGATTTGGAAAATTATTTTTGCGTTGGGTTTAGTATAGCTACGAAGTGGTCCCATATGAATCGATATTTGACAGTGGACTTCGAAGATACATTGAAGTCGGTTCATTTGTTTTTTAAAACGTATTCTTGTTTTTGTTTTCTTTCAGTATATAATGAGAGATGCAGATGAGATACTGATTACAGGTATACGCCTAGCTGCCTGTTTTGAAAATGTTTAATTTTGAGGCAAATAAAGACCGTACTGGTCAAGCCTAGTGGATTATAGCTCATGTAACTCTCTTTATTTCATTTTTGTATTCAATTAATTCAATTCATTTATGAGAGGAGGTTCTTGTTCTAGTAGTGGGAACTTAATGGGCATGAATAAATAATTTATTTTTATCGTACTGCAAAGGTGTAAACAAAATTTTACAGGTAGCAGCTTCACTATCCGCCGTCTTTTAAACAATGCAGTGGAAACCCTTCCAAAACCAAAATGCTCTCGTGCGTAGTACTGGCTTCACCTCTTGTCATCCTGTACTCCACTAGCCTGTGCCCGCATCAGTTCAAGGCGGCGGCGCGGCGGCGCGGCGCGGTGGTGGCGGCCGGGGAACGTCCGCGGCGTGCGGTGGCCCTCTATCAGGCGGTCCGTTTTATCACTGTCACGCTGTATAGTGACGGGCTAGGAAATAGAGATGGATCAATGTTAATAAAATATTTTTTTGATGAAATATATTTTGTGTTTTATCAAAGTTTTAATGTCATGCAAAATCTTGAGACTCCAGAATGAGGTGCTTAAATTATTTTCATGGAGAAGTAAATAGTCCACAGTAAATACTAAACAGAATAACAAACACAACACAGAAAAAACACAGACATAAACAGAAGAAATGTAAACAGCTTATGCGATATTGTTTTGTTCGCAGATGACACATCTCTAATATTTAAGATAGACAGAACCAATAATAACCTTGACGATGTGAACAAAGCCATCTCGCTAGTTCTACATTGGTTCACAACAAATAATCTACTGTTAAATGCAAAAAAAAACGAAATGTATAAAATTTTCTCTGCCCAACGTTAGGGGAGTTTCTGTTTCTTCAAATATCTTAGTAAACGATAACCCTCTAGACCTTGTTGACTCAACAACATTCCTGGGCATTAACTTAGATTCTAAATTACAGTGGGGTTCACATATAACATCACTAGCTGGGAGATTGAGCTCAGCAGCCTATGCAGTACGTAAAATCAGACAGTTCACTGACGAAGCCACTGCCAGATTAGTATATTTCAGTTACTTCCATAGTATCATGTCTTACGAAATTTTACTATGGGGTAAAGCCGCAGAAATTCAATCCATATTTGTATTACAAAAAAGAGCAGTTCGTTCCATTTACAACATGAAAGCTCGTGACTCTCTTAGGGAACGGTTTAAAGAGATCAACATTCTTACAGTGGCTTGCCAATACATTTATGAAAATTTAATGCACGCTCGCAAACACCTTAGCACCTTTAACAAAAACAGCGACTTGCATAATTTTAACACGAGACATAAGAATAAATTGTATGTACCTAGATTCAGGTTGCAGAGAGTTAATGGTTCGTTTATGGGGAACTGTATACGCTTTTATAATAAACTACCTGAGGGCATTGACAAATTACCAATGCGTAGATTTAAATCATTTATCAAAATGAACCTTATGAAAAATGCATACTACTCAATAAATGAATATGTTAATGACAAAAATGCATGGCCTGTATGCCCTAAGCCCCATGATGATGAAGATTAACACATTAGTGTGTGCATGATGTTTATATTTCATTTCTTCTTGAATTGTACAATTCTATGTGAGATGTCTACTTTAGTTAGTCATTCAAATAAAGCTATAAAAATTGTATTTGAGTTGGAAGTGACTAGGTTTTACAGTCATGCTCACTCAAATGTCTTTGCTTGCGGCGGCTCTGTGTGTCGGGTCACTCCCTTCCCTCCAATATGGTTGAGGGGAGTGATGGCTGGTCCACAAGTCATACTCGTGAACGGGTGCTGCTTGCGGGGACTGGTCTGTTCTAGTCACTCCTACTGCTAATGTCATACCTACTTATATTTTATTTACACTTTTCTGTTACTGATACTATGACTATGGGACATCTCACTCGCATTTCTAGTTTTATATTCTGTTAATTCTAATTTATACGTAATTGTGCTGAAAAAAGACATCCCCGCAGAGTTTCTTGGTGCTATCTTCTCTAGCGGGCGTATTTCCGAAGCACTGGTAGAGTCAGTTTTCGCATTTCTTTTCAACACTCAGACTTCAATTTGAATATAGGAAAGAAATGGGTAAACATACTTACCTTTTTTTCAAAGTCATGTTAACATAAGTTACAATTTTTAACATTTTTTATTTGTATCATGTGTTTATGACCTTTAAAAGTGCACTTTTGTGCCTATTTAATAAATGATATTTGACTTTGACTTTGACAGAATATTTGAAGAAAACCTATTTTGTAATAATAAACATCGGTTATTTAGAAAACTATATTTTTAGGCATTCGTACCTTTCTCCCACCCAGTTACTCTCTCTTTGCAAGCATCACTCACCTCAAAGCTTTGTAATCCAAAGTGACCCATCTCTACTCCCCCCGTGAAGTGTGAATGCGTGCTCGGCAATGGTCGCAAAAAGTGTAAGTTGCGAGTGTCGCCGCCGACCGCCATTTCATAAATCTCTCGCAGATGCGCGTTAGGTAACCGCTATAAATTCCGTGAACCGAGAGCGTGATGATACAGGCTAAGTTATGAGCGCTAGAGGTTATAGCTTGGACTTTGATTTCGCTACAAGGGTTATAAATACTTTATTTATATCTAAAGACTGGGATGAAGGAATATGTGTTGATGTATTATGAGATACGCTATAATTTTTGAAACAGATTGACTACAAGACTACTTTATATGTTCTAACTAATTACTGGACATTGTTGGTAAACAGACATTATGGATTTAAATTACGCTCAACGATCACAAACATAATTATTGGCCCCTAAATAGGATTTCCTTTATCTACGGAGCGAGGAACAATGTGGACCACAGCACCCAGGAACGAAACAAATTATTGTGCTTTTTTCCTTGACTTTCTGTTCCTGTCCAAGTTGCATACAGTACCTTTACACACAAAAGCCCGAATTTTTAATTCCGCATTTCTTTTGTCACTTCCGAGTCATCATCACGCGGATATCAGCGGCGAATAAAAGATAACGATTGAAAGGTTCCGCCGGAGCCACCGATAGGCGCCGTTACAGGACATGTGTTTTTGATGGCCCCACCCCCCTCACTTGAACACTCTCTCCGTTGAATCTTCCCCCCTATTTGGATACCGTTTCCTCCTCTTTACTACCTTTTCTCTTGATGTAGGCCCGTTCCCGAGGTGTTGATGTTTGCAAATCACATTTTTTTCGATTTAGCCTAAGACGTTGAATTTTATGACGGTTTGCTTTTATTGCTTCTACTTTATCTTTTTGCTCGCCTCCCAGCGGTTTGTGTGTGACTTTGGGTTGTTGGACTTCTAGTTAACGTACCGTAGTGAATGAGGCGATGGTCGTCTTTGAACTCAAGGTTAACAATATCAGTAAATGTCGACTCGGTACTCGGCGCCGTGTTAGTAAAGTAGCGCACGCAATATACGGTACTTATATAACAGATAACAAACATATAGATGGTGTCGGGTACTTCTGTACGTTAATACCCATGTCTACAGATTTCTATTTCTACAGATTTATATTTCTATAGATACCGCTTATGTAGTTGACCTTGCCATTCGTGATTCATTATATTTTTTTTTATATTATAGAAACTTGTCTTTCTTCAGGTGACTTGCTGGGTCAGTATGATGTCTGTAGGATGCGGGCGATGCGTCTCCGCATCCTATATTGTGCCAGTGCCTTAACTTCCAATGTACAGCCAACGGCATAATTAGCTGAACGTTTATGAATCTCTGATTGACTACAACTTCAATGTTTGACTGTTTACTATGAATGTTGCATTTAGAAAGCGTGATAACATCTTGTGTGAATAGGGAAATTGCAAAAAATTGCATGCAATTAGTGCATTTTCGGTGTTATTATCAATTGAACGATACCAAATTTCGCTGACTGTAACTTGTTTAACGAAACCTACGTGCTCCATGTACTATCAGTATTTTAAAATCAAATTCAAAGTCAAAATCTCTTCATTCATTTTTGGCATCACAGACGCACTTATGAACATCAAATTATCACAATGACTCTACCGGCCAAAAAACTGAATGGTATAAACCGGTCTAAAATGGACAACGAATTGATCTGAAACATGGTACTCAGCATTGCATAAAGCACGACAAAAACTAGCTCGTAAAACAGCAGACCAGCAATCTCGTATATGAGTCCGCATAATAAATTGAACAAAAATATCAACAAACATTTTATCCAATCCCCTATCCTCGGGAATCTCACATACCTGTGTCAATCGTCCTATATCAAGTTGTTACTATAACCAACTGAATCTGATAGATTTTTTATCAAAAAACAACCTTAATACGACTGGCAAAGGACATGTGAGAGGTATATCAAACTGGTGGTATTAAAGCTAGTGACACACCTGTGATCGGACTTGGTATTTTAAATACAGTACGTGAGCTAATGCAATATCCTGGTATCTGGATTTAGGGTTTAAGCTAAGACTTTTAGTCTAAAGGTGCAAGGGGTTTTTGTATAGAACTTTTAGAGCCTACCTTGAATAGAATTTTCCATACCTAGTCAAACAGAAACTATGGAAACCTCTGCCCTACAACATTTAGACACCTGCCTAGGCCATTAGAATTTTAGAATTTTTAATAAAGTAATATGGGGTAATATGGATGACAACCAAATTGAAAATTATAATAAATTGTGTATTGACTCGCTGAAAGATATAAATTTACCTATAGAACTATCGGAGTGCAGTGGAAAAATGTATTGTGACTCTGAGCACAAAACCATTATAAAAATATGTATAATGACATTGTAAATACATTACGTAACGCAGCAGTGGCATCCTCGACTGAGAGCAAGGCAAAGAAACGAGCTCGTGTAACCGGCTGGAATAAACACGTCCGGCATGCTCACGGGGAAGCCCGCAGTGCTTTCCAAACATGGGTACTTTATGGCAGACCTACAAATGGGATATTATATGAGAACATGTGTGCTAGAAGGTCTTTTAAAGCAAAGTTAAGGTGGTGTCAGGATAACCAGCAGCAAATAAAGATGGATATTCTGGCCACGCATCATGCTGCGAAAGATTTTTCGGGTTTCTGGGAGCACACTAATAAGCTTAATCCTAGGGAGAGCCTACCCGTGAGCGTGAATGGCGTGTGCGACCCAGTCGGTATCGCTAATGTATTTAAAGACCAATTTCAGGTGAAGCCTTTGCTAGACCCTGCGGTGCAGCAGGTGCCCTCTGTGGATAACTCTGATTCACATGTGCTTGTTATTGCGAAAGAAATCACAACTATAATAAGGGATATGAAACGTGGTAAATCACCGGGGCATGATGGGCTCAGCAGGGAGCAGCACGCGGGATGTCACCTACCACGAGTACTGGCGATGTTGTTAAATTGTTGTATAGGGCATTCCTCATGAACTCCATCTGAACTCATGCGAGCAGTGGTAGTCCCTGTTATCAAAAACAAGACAGGCGATGCCTCTGACAAGTCCAATTACAGACCTATCTCTCTGGCCAATATCATTGCTAAAATATTGGACAGCTTGCTTGATAAACATCTGAGTAGGCATATGAGCTTGAATGATGCGCAATTCGGGTTCCGGCCCGGGCTGTCAATAAAACTGCTATTCTCTGCCTCAAGCACACTGTCCAATATTACACGAGTAAAAAAACTCCGGTCTACGCTTGTTTTTTGGACTTTTCAAAGGCATTTGACCTTGTTTCGTATGAGATGATGTGGGAAAAGCTACTACGAGATACCAGTTTGCCAAAAGATCTAATATCCATATTTCAGTACTGGTACGAAAACCAAAACAACATGGTCAGATGGGCGGGCTCGAACTCTGAAGAGTACAGATTGAGTTGCGGGGTGCGACAGTATAACGTCAGTATAACGTCCCTTAAGTTGTTCAATCTGTACATCAACCGCCTGATGGAGGAACTTAGCAGAACCAAAGTCAGATGCTCGATTAACGGAACCGTTGTTTATAATCTAAGCTACGCAGACGATAAGCTTCTGCTGAGTCCCTCAATCAATGCTCTCAGGCGCCTGCTGAGTATTTGTGAGTCTTATGCTGTGACCCACGGACTCAAGTATAATACTAAAAAAAGTGAGCTAATGCTGTTCAAGGCGGGAAGTAAAACCTATGACGTACCTTCAGTCTCACTTAGTGGAGCACCTCTCACATGGGTCAGACATTTCAAGTACTTGGGCCATTGGGTCACAGAGGACATGTGTGATGACATGGACATGGACAGAGAGCGTAGAGCGTTATCTGTGAGATGTAACATGTTGGCCCGCAGGTTTGCACGCTGTTCTGTACCGGTCGAATTGACGCTTTTCAAGGCATACTGTCAAAACTTCTACACGTACAGCCTGTGGGTGAAATATACGCAGAGAGCTTATAACGCGCTGAAAGTTCAATATAAGGTTTCGGGATGCTGCTGGGGCTGCCGCGGTTCTGTAGCGCATCAGGTATGTTTGCTGATGCACGCACATAAAATTTTTCTGCTATATTGCGGAGCAGAACTGCATCCCTGATGGGCCGGCTCTATGAAAGCACCAACAGCATCCTGAGCGTTGTAGCAAATCATTTTAACTCTTATTTCATGAGGCACTGGGTAAAAATTCATAGGCCCATAGCCCATCTAGTCACACAATAAATTTAGAACAGACTTAAATTTTTATAGTACTTATAATATTTATAGTACCTGTTCACTCGAGATCTGCATCAGTTGATGATTGATGATTCCTTCATCCCCATTCCATCTTAGGACCACAAGGCGAGGAGAGTAAAAAAAAGAACTTCTGCATTGTACCTAATCGGGAAAGACTGACTCTGGCAGGGAGTTCCACTCATTAGCAGTGCGCATAGTCCGATAATTCGAAAGTAAGCCACTGTTTTCCACTGCGCCCGAGCGCAGTCATCCGTCAACCGATAAAACGAGTGTCACTGTCCGTAAATGTTATTCGAATAAAATACGAGGCTGTAATTGGAGGTTGTTGTTTAATAATATATCGCTCTGAGTTATGTTTTAATATTGATAGTTTTGTCCAGTTCGTGGAACGTCTGCCTGTAGCGGTATTAGCGAGTTAATTGGAAGTGCGGTCCTATCTGATGACTCGATCGCGCATTATTGTGTCACATTTTGTTATCATTACTATTTTATTAAGTCATCTTCATTTAAAGTTCGTCTGGAAGAGATCGCCTTTAGCGATATGGGTGTCCATGGTTACAAACCGACGCAACAGTTGTAAAACATTTTTCTTTTAGATGTAGGTACTTTTGTAATTTGGTGTGTTCCTACAATAAAAATGTAACTAACCTTTCCATATACATTGAACATTTATTTCGTAGTCTACCTTTTTATTGCCTTTTTGAGTATTGATAATCCTATCCTATTAATCCCTACTAATATTATAAATGTAAATGTAAGTTTGTTTGTTACGCTTTCACGCGGAAACTACTTAACCGATCATCATGAAACCTTATGTACACATATTTTTGCAGGTATTAGAAGAAGAATCGGACACATTTTATTAAAAAGAAAAAAGAACCCAAAAATAAAAATAATGTTTGTCCAAAAAATCACAAAATCTAAATACTTCAACGACAAGATAGAGGGGCTTCCTCTATCATCCACGCGGACGAAGTCGCGGGAAAAAGCTAGTATTATATATGCGAAAGTTTGTGAGGATGGATGGATGTTCGTTACTTAATCACGCTAAAACTACTGAACGGATTTTGATTAAATTTAAAACATATGTTTTTTAGGTCCTGAAAAAGGACATAGCCTACTTTTTAACCTGTGAAATTGCGGGTGAAACCGCGGGGCGCAGCTAGTCAAATATAAGTTTATTACCAGCGCTTCTGAATTACCAACGTATGCGTTAAGTTTCTATAGAGTTCATTAAAAAAGCTTTTAGAAGCATAATTTCTTTAGAGTAAGTTTAATCTGTGGTCGTACTTAACTCGGCCATTAAAACAAATTCTTTTTTTAAACAGTACCTACTTAATATTAAAAATAACGTTAAATCGTAATTTTAAAAAAGTTGGTCATCAAAATTTACAATTATGTAGTCAAATAAGAGAATGGAATGAATGAAATGAAATGAAAATTGCTCTGTAGAAACTCTGTGGATTACACACGGATTACAGTAATGTGTACAGATTTTGTAGCTACAGGTCTGTAGCAATCGTAGCACAATAGCACGTAGTGCAAAAATTCGTAGCTTAATGTTACGCAGCGTAGGCTTTAAGCAAGCTTCATGGCGTAAATTAATTCGCACATTTGACCGCTTGGCTATACTTGTTTCTCAAAAATAAGACACAACAGTCAAATGAACTGCATCTTTAAATACGAACCTTTATAAAAGGAGGCGAAAATAATATTTTTATTATAATATCTCAAACAATGCGGCAGGGAGTGAAAAAAATAACCAAGCAATCTGTAACAATATCTCGCGGAATGTGTACATTACGCGTAATGTCGCACGACAAAAAGACGGTAATGGCGACAACAAAGCGGCAGGGAAACGGCAAAGAAACGACGAAGAAATAGAGGACTATTTACAGTACACTGACAAACGGTATAAAGTAATGATACCATTATTGTGAATTATTTTGATTATTACTAAAAATAGCTCTACCAGAATAAGAGCGGAGTGTATAAAACATAAAAAACTTTACGGGTAGCATAACAATAATTATTAATAATTACAACACTTATTGCAAAAGTCTTCTCTCACTGTTGCCAATCTTTAAATATTGTGTCCCACCCTCTTAAAAGCTGTCTTTATGAAAAGCTTGTATGAAACGAACCTTCCCTTTATCTTTCAGGTCATCGACTCACCATGCTACCGAATGTTCAAAGATACTTTTGCTAGTTATTAGTGCCCATTTTAGTTCAGTCACTTGTAATACATATCAAGTATTCTGTGATGGAGTATAACTGTAATACCATTATTAATAAATACCGAAAAATACCGGTTACGCAGTCCCTAAGAGTAACAAAGAAGAAACAGCTGATTTATGACGCGCTTGCCGCGCCACTCGCTGCGTCACGCGTCAACGGCGTGCCGTTAATCATGATTGCTAGTGTTTTGACAGACGAGATGGGACTTTCAATAGTATTCACAAAGAGACGAACATCACAGCCGTTCGGGTAAGGCATATGGCCATATTGACCATGCATGAAACTAGACAGTTTGTGTTTTATTGGCGTCAAAACCCTCAAGGAAGGTCACTTTGAACATGCATTTTTATTTTTATGGAACTGAGTGATGAGACCCGCAGGTCGTTTGCTTGTTGAACTTTTAATAACATAAAAAGCACTGCGTAGCGTTGCATTGCGCTCATCACCCCGAGACATCAGCTGTTTCTTTTTTGACCATAGACAACTCAATCGCCGTGTGCATTTCAACTTTGTTTTGCTTGTGCTTGCAGGCAAAAGAAATATTTATGATAAGTTTTCTAATATTTACTTCGCCGCGGCTCAAGCAAAATAATTATAGAGAATTTTTTTATGCTTATTTACAAATATACATCACATTTATATACATCTGTATACCATCACCTTTTTGAAGTACTCAAAAAAAAATATTGTGTATTAATAATATTTGATAAGGAGCACAAACCATAATTGATGAGAGACATTTTTAACTTCAACGAAATAAATGATTTAGTAATTATTGGGCTGCCATCTCTTTTACTAAATTCTCAAAGTGATCGCTAATGTTTTGACAGACGGGGGGGGACCTTCTTGTGAGTTCTTTGTAGAAGCAGTATTGTGATACTCCTTTCAAAGATGCGAGACATGAAATATGAATCACGACAAATAGCGCAAGTTTTTATACGTGATTTTACTTCCAAAATGTTATTTTTAAATAAGTTATTTATAAATAATTGAGATAATCTTCTAATTCACTATGACAACTTGGCGATTCCTTGCTTCGAAATCACGTCTATTCCTTCATTAATCTCTATGAAGATTTCATATATTCATATATATGACGCGTCACAGAGAATACAAATTTCGCAGATGTCGTTTATTAATGAAGGAATCGACGTTTTCTTGAAGCAAGGAACCGCCAAATTGTCATAGTGAATTAGGGCCCAGCTTTGTTACCATCACGTGACATAGTGGTTAAACGCAAACCAAATAACAATAGTAAGATAAAGAGATAAATAAAGTCACCATACTACAAGTAAAGCATTTGTGCTGTAATTACTGTCAGGCTTTGAACTTTAACACCAACGTCAGGCATTAGACCTACACGAAAACTGATCTATAACGGGTGATTGCAGTAGAAATACGAGAGTTCTACGTTTTGCAATATGATTACATTAAGTAAATTTTCATCTTTCCTACTAAGTAAACTTTCCAAGATTGAGCAGCAGAATGTTGTAGCTACAGAGAAAAGATGCTCCACGAAAAGTAACTGCGATGTGGATGTACCTTTATATATATACCGTTTCATAGTACAAATCTTGAATACTATTTACATTAATTTTAGCAATTTGTCTCATGGGACAAGCGCAGTGCAGCGCCAAGCAGGATTTTGCAAAACAAAGTCCTAGGTGGTGCTGTTATTGGTATGGGCAGGTCGCCTGATGGTAAGCAATACGTGCTTACTATCAGGCGAACGACCAGCTCGTCTCGCCACTCAGTTAAATAAAAAAAGAAAAAATATTTTTTGTGTAAATATTTGTTGAAAAAATATGTTTAGTTTTAGTACTAAGCGATACCCGAGTTATCGTCGCGTAGCATTCGGTTTATAGATAAGTAGTAACAAACACACACACGCACACACACATATATATATATAGAGAGAGAGAGGGAGAGAGAGAGACTATTGTATTTATATTATTAGTAGGATTGCTTGACATGGTGTACTTAGTGATGCCTTAAAGTGTACACGGAGCTTAAATTAGGCATCCAAACTAGCAAAAGCCTGAGCGAGAAAACTTATCATAAGCGGCATCTACATAAACGTTAATTAAAACAAGATAACGAGTCAAGCGTTAACCGCCGTTTAATATATTAGGCGGGGAGCTAATGTCACGTTTATTTCTGCTTTAACGAGCAAGTCAGTATAATACATTTTAGTTCATTTCATTTCAGTTTACCATTTTGTAATCTTATTCACTTAAGTCGAACTAAAATGTTTGGCAAAACTTTATTAAGAAATGTGAAAAAAATATTATACTTTTCTCGGATATTCATCGGAGAAAATAATTCAAACGATACTATTCGGCAAACTGAGTAAGCATCACCATTTACCCAGAAAACCAAAGAATCAACGAACTTAAGTAATTAAACTTTACAGCAGCACCTGCCCTACATCCTGAGTCGCAACCGCTAATCACGGCTTGTGCAAACTTCAAATATTAATTAACCAGCGGTTATCTTTGATGCGAGCTCTAATGAATAGCGTTGATTAAATATTTCGAAGCAGC
Organism: Petrophora chlorosata; assembly: GCA_951640565.1. Taxonomy (NCBI): domain Eukaryota; kingdom Metazoa; phylum Arthropoda; class Insecta; order Lepidoptera; family Geometridae; genus Petrophora; species Petrophora chlorosata. The sequence goes on from OX621206.1 coordinate 364,018, forward strand.
TTCCCTCGCGGTCTTTGAGGCTATGCCAAAAGAGACGGCTAAGTCCAAACCAAAACCAAAAACTACATTCTGCAAATGACACAAAATTTCATCTGTTGCTATTTTAACGAGTGCAAATTAAGTGCGTACATTGAGGTTAATTTACTTTATTTTGAAAGTACAATGTTAGAGAAAAAGAAGTGTGACAGATGAAACATGTATCTATTAGTGACATTAATTTGAATTTACAGATATGAGATTTAAAAACCTTGCTCGAATACATTTAATTTTGTATCTTATTTTTGATATGCTATAATGCGATATCTGTGTTCAGTTAAATAAACGCACGTATAATGTAGTAGGCACAGAAGCACCGTAGGTCAACAAAACAAAACCTGGTGTTTAAAACGCTTAAAAATTAAAAAAAACGCACGTTGTAATTATTGTAAGTACAAAGTTTCGTGCTTATGGTCAAAGTGGCCATATGCCTTGACAGAGGGTTACGCGTCAACATGCCGCCTCTTTTGATGTATATATATACTCAAAGTTTGCGCGGCTCGATGAAAGTTTTATCTTGCTTGGATGCTCATGCATAGTTCGCGGATTAATTTGATAACTCTTTGATGAAATATTTAAAGTTTTACGAACGAACTGCGGCGTGCGTAATTTTGTAATTACTAAGTTAGTGGTAGTGGCGTACTATCAATATTGTTGGAAAACTTAGAGCAACTAGTCTTTACACTGAAGACTACAGTTTATACTGAAAGGGATTTTATAACAAAGATAGATTTTAGTTGTATACCGTACCGTATATTATATCTTCTCTCTCATTCAGCTCGATCACGCAGCTCCGCAGCACGTGCGCTCAGCTCGGCTCAGTCTGGACATCGACTGCCGCCGGCTGTCTTTGCGCGCACCTCGTGACTAGTCTTCTGACGAATATAATTTAATATTAAATTTAAAACTACAGTTGCGAACTAACAAGCTATGCGTCCGAGACAAACTGTAGATAGCTAGAAAACAAAATAGTTAAAAAGAGGAAAACAAATAGAACAGTTACATCTGCATATTATTATACTAAAATTACCCAAACATTATTTCCCTACGACGGTCTTTAATCGTTAGTAGTGGTGTTCTCAACTCTACATTGTCCCCTCCCCTTGTTGACTTTGCTTGAATCCAGAGGTCTCGTAGTAGCCTTTATTTTGTCAGACTGATGATTATGTCGTACGTAAGCTACCACATGTTACCATAGTTTTTCAAAAACGAGTGTCCATGTGATAGGTGTTATTAAAAATTAAACCCTCAGAGCCGCTCTTAATGAACATCCGCCGGTAACTGCCTGGCACCCTCCGTCCTCATAGGTACCAAGGAGTACGCAAAAAAGTATCACAGATTGCAACTTTATAGTACCCAAAAATTTACTGACACTTATAAAGGGGGCGAGGTAAAGTAGAGACAAAGGAAAAATTACACCTCGCCATGTATGCCTTATACATGGCGAGGTGTAATAAAACCTTAAAAACAAAAATACAAAAGTCAATCATACGTACCTACAATGATCAAGTATTAAAAAATCGAAATACTATATCATCATGGTCAAAGTTACTTGTATATGGTCATTGGTGCCATATGATGCCTTGGACAAAGATACGCGTTTGCTTGCCGCTGGCTTAATTTTAAATCCTCAAAGTCCGCCCTCTGTAATCCAGCATGATTGCAATGGCAGCCTTTTTAAAAATTTTAACCAACTGGGAGTCGAAATTGAGATGACGACCAGAGGCTCGTCAAATTATGGAGACTTGAAGATGACAAAAAGAAGAAGGAGAATTATTGTCTTAAATACAGCGCATGCGGCTTTGACAAAACTAAACCTAGTAATAATGAATTACTAACGAACTAATTTATTGCTATTATCGCTTTATTACATCTGTAGTGTACGTGTGAACAGGCGAATGCTTGCTTAGAACATCAAGTTAGAACGCGGCTTTAACAACACTAAACCTAAGCCGAACTAATTCATTACTATTTGCGCACGTTGTTATATTTAACGTTCACAAACAAACATTTGCGATAATGTTCGCTCGCGGAATATTTGTAATCACGTTCACAAATATGTACTGAGTACGTTGTTTTAGTTTGGTGACAGCGCTCGGTGGAGATATTTCATTTGAGTTTTGTTTTAGTGAACTAAATTTGGCTTGGATGTTTTTAGTTCTACTATTTTCAAGCGAAATTACTGAGACCTATGACCGTATTTTATTCAGCGGAATTACATTAGATATTTTAATTGCATTTTAGATTTGACCTATGAGCTAAAACGTAGTGCCACATAATTTTGCAAAATAGTTCTGCGTAGTGCGCTTATGAGCAGGCGTATCTATTGCTTACCATCAGGCATGCTCATGTCTTTACTCGGGTATATAAAAGAATTGTAAAAGAAAACCACTCTGTTATGTATATTTACAATATAGAGATTGCTCCAAGCAATAAGATTGTCATTTGTCAATAGTTAAGGCATACCATAACCAAAGAAAACTAAATATTAGTACGTACTATAACTATGGCGCCATATAGTAATCTGTGCTTGTAAGCCAGTAGTCATTAGACATCCAGTTTTGGCAAACGCCGCCGCCGCCGCCGGCGCCGGCACGGCCCGTGTCCCCCGAACAAAGGTTTAGTCTCGAGTGCTAAGTAGAGCACTATTTACAGAGCTAGCACAGTGCAATCACGATGAAGAAATCTCCAATAGTTACGCAATATAAATGAGCCTCAGGAAATGACCTACATTATTAATCTTTTTATTCTTATTAATTTATTACCTTAGTACTACGTTAACAGCTCCGAGAAATAGTTTACAATGTAAAAGGGAGAGTACGGGACAAGATCCACCTCGCGGGTAGGTATGGGTATGTTATTCTATTCAAGAAGTTTTTCTTACCGATTTTTGCTTTATTTTCTGTTTATCTTAAAAAGCTCTAAATATTATTTTACAATTTGTGCCCATCATTGACAGCACAAAAAACACAACATTTCAAACAAAACAAAAGTCACTCAACCAGCTACAACTGTACGCTACTTGTAGAGTCCTGTCTGTCTCTCAAGGAGCCATTAGTAGCGCTGAATGCGTAGTACAGCATTAAAATTCATCTCTACGTCTCTATTGCAGCGTCTACCGACTACCGAGGCCGGGGAGGGCCGATTGCACTGATTCGTGTTACAATTGTTGATCGGTGGTTTACAAACTTTGTAGATGTGTGTTTGTTTGTAAACGTTTGATTTTGACGTTAATTATCAAAGGTAAGTTAATCACTACGTGTTGGGAATTACAATGCTCTATGTTTGTCTCCTTTTCTCTATATATTTTTCTTATTTACTCTTGTCATCTATTTTATTTCATGGTTTGGAAAGACGCCTCTTAATATATAACCAAAAATCGTTGCAGGAGGACTAAATACAGTTTTATTGGCACAAGCCAATATTTACACGAACATCTTGTAAGATTATATTATGTAAATAATAATGTTTATATACCTAATAATGTTTAATAATGTTAAATTGAAGCACAGTATAATAGAATTGTTAACTATATTGTTTCTTCTTCGACATAAAATCTTTAACCGTGCCTAACCATCAACCATTGCGGAGGAGCAACCGGGCCGCGGAAGCAGGTACTAAATTCAGCGCTGCGTTTAACATACAAATGGATTTCCTGAATTAAAACCACTCTGTCTCCAACGTGATATTAATTAAGGGCTTTAATACTTTCGCGTACTTTTAATTCGGATTCTAGTTTTGTTCCGGATTAAAACTTATGAATTTTAATGGAATCTAAATATGAAAACGTTCTTTTTGAAGGGATGGTAATTTCAGTGAATAATTTTAATCTGCTGGCTGTTTTGGAATATTTTCCATTCAGACATAGTGTTTCGACTATGTAGGTTATGTTTGCTCAAGCGGATCGGTAACTGCACGGTGGAATAGGGGTAAGGAGTGACTAAAAGGCACAGAAACGGACGCCTAACTGAAGCCCGTTTTAATCCTATGTCACAATTGGTTATTTGACATTTGACATTTACATAGTTATTTACCATTATTTGCATGACATTAAAAATAAGAATCCGTAACAGAATAAAAAAAATATCTAAAAACCCCGTTTTCATACATTTAGAATGCGTTGTCATCGAGTTGTGGACTACCCTGAAAGGTTCAGCCGGATGACTAATCGAAAAGTGCTTGAAATTTGAGTTGCAAGATTCCACTTGGATCGACAGACAGACAAACAAAAAATCGACTTAATAAAAACGTGGTAAAATAAAGCCAATCATTACTTAAAGAGCTATATGTCAAAAGGTATTTTTTTAATTTGTTTATCAAATTATATAAAAATGTTAAGTCACATATTTGTATTTAAAACCATTTGATACGACTTTTATCATATTGTAATTTCTTTCAAATGTTATATATTTTATTTTTAAACACTGCGTTTCTTGGCAAGGAGTCTAAGGAGCGGCAATAACAATCACGATTGCATTGAAAATAACACGGTAATCGTTTGGTAGGTGCTTCCGTCATGTCGTTTGGCTGCAGTACTGGTGTTATTCACTTCTTGGTCGGAATGGTCGACTATGATTTTTATTTAAAGATATTGTGGGAACAAAATGTTGTATGTTTGGCACAGCGCAGCGGGATGTATGCAATCGAGTAACGCAACTGAGATAACGTCGCGTCGTGTGCTATGTTTGATATACGATGGAGTCATGGATACTTAATTTCTATGTGTATACCGGTACCTAACCAAAAATAATATATACATATTATTTATGGTTAGGTACTGTACGGTTCCACGTACATTTTTAATATACTAACTATATTACAAAATAATAATAAATAATAATTTCTATGATGACCTACATATTGTCACATATGTATACCTACTTAAACAAATAATATCGAGTGCAATTACGATCACCGACCGATCCACACATGTCGCGCTGAATGTGAATCGTCAACTAAACTTTTATACTTACTTATTTTTATATTTTTACTTCGGTCAATGAAAAGTGAAATTATTCGGCCTCGCGGGTGTTTTCTACTTTCTTCCGCACTTCCGCACAACTACTGACTACTACAACTACTACTTTAATGTACGATCTAACTGGACTGTACAGGTACTTTTTTGTTGTATTAGGTGCAACGACAAGCTGCAAAATTTACATGGTACATTTCCGTGCAATAGTAACGTGATGAAAATTTTAGTTCGTTTTGTTCATAAGTTTTCTAATATTTTGGCGACCTGAGCAAATACATCATTTATTAACCCGTTTGCTGAGCGCTATTTATTATAAATTATACTTGTTTTATGTATTTCAAGATGTTCCAATAAACTTTTAATATTTAGACATATTATGTTTTGATATGTTTATTGTAATATTTAAGTTACTCCTTCAAAAACATGGTCACATGTAAAAAGTAAGTGAAATGCGTTTTAGAGTGGAGACCACGAATTGGCAAACGTAGTGTAGGACGCCCTCAGGCTAGGTGGAGCGACGATCTTTGCAGGCTGGCTGGTAGCAGCTGGATGAGATAAGCCGGGAATCGTGCTCAATGGCGTGCAATTGGCGAGGCCTATGTCCAGCAGTGGACTACGATGGGCTGATGATGATGATGATGAACAATATAATCACGAATATACTAAGTCTTAATCGAAGTAGGTTCGACAAGTTCTTAAATATTGAGAACTTAAAACTAAACAAGTACACGGTAAATATCCCGTTTCAAAACCAAAATTTTAATTTGCCGTGTTTATTTGGTCAGTGTTGCTTGTACTTTCAAATACGCGAGTCTGACTTAGTTCGAAACATTTCAAATATTCAAGCTTTCCCTTCCCCTCCCACCCTCCCGTCACTCTTGTACAAACAGCGAGTCGTGCCATTACTGAGCGAGTAGTGTCGCGCTAATCGGTTCAGAGCGCGGTTCGACAAATGAGCCTTGTTGTGCCTGCGTTAGGCACGACTCAGCTTAATGGCCTAGGCATTTCATTGGCGGAGGCAGAGTCAGCTTTAAATTGGTACGGTTTGAATTTGGATTTTTTTTACAATACTTGAAAGGAGTTTTATACACTCACAATTTTGTAAATAAGCGTGGTAAAATTCGCGGTTCCACTATTATTGAGGCTGGTAGTACGGGCCAAGCCAAGCTTGAAGTTAAAACTGTCATTTTTACGTCAGGCTTATCTGAAGCCCCGTCCGGCATAATGGAAGTTTCTCAGCTTGTTGATCTCTCTTTTCCCTCTCCCTACCTCCTTTTGTCCCTTATCTTCATCTCCTTTCCTATTCTCTCTTGCTCTTTGTCACATTATTTATCCCTTGTTGTTAGGATTTCAATAAACTGATGGCAGATGTCCGATCGTTAAGTCGGACATACCACAAAAACCTAAGAGTCCTCAATCACTTAAACTACACTCGAGAGCAATGAATCCGGGTCACTTAAAGAATGTTAAAAATCTCGGAAACTAAAAATGATAGGTTAATGCAATAAATTGTATTTAATAGACAATGTAATACTCCTTAAATGAAAGTAAAAAAAATATGAGTCACCATACATTTTATTAACACAAAATTACATAAAGAAAAAAACTGCTGATCTCTCCTTAAAACAAAAATAGGAAACATGAAATTTTTGAACTTTATTACGATTTTCTTGAATTTTAATACTTCGTATTGCCTCCTCGTGCTTCCATTACTGCGTTTACGCGGTTTGGCATGCTGTACACCAAGTTCCTTATACGATTTTGGGGAATATTCTCCCATTCCTCTGTGAGAGCAATTTTGAGCTCACGAAGCGTGATTGGGGGAGGGTTTCGTTGTTTTACGCATCTGCCTAGCTCGTCCCAAGCATGCTCGATCGGGTTGATATCCGGGCTGCGCGCTGGCCACTCCATACGAGTAATGTTCATCTCTTGAAGGTAGTCATTCACAATCCTACCTGTATGAGGTCGGGCATTGTCATGCATAAATATAGCATCCTCACCTAAATTGACCATAAATGGACCAACGTGATCATTGAGGATTTCTTCCACATATCTTACGCTAGTTAAAGAGCCGTTTTCTATGATCACCAGCTCTGTGCGACTTTCAGAAGAAATTCCGGCCCACACAAGTACAGACCCACCACCGTAGGCTACTTTTTCTTCGATGCATGCTTGCTTGAATCTTTCCCCTGGTCTTCGATACACTCTGTGTCTTCCATCGTGCTTGTAGAGCATAAATTTTGATTCGTCGGAGAACATAACTTTTGACCAATCTTCAATACTCCAATTTACGTGGCTCTGGGCATATCTTAGTCTCGAAATACGATGCCCACGCTCCAGTTTAGGGCCGTTTGCAGGTCTAAGGGGTTTTAAGTTAGATTCAGCAAGCCGACGTCTTACTGTCCATGCACTTGGGTTACTTCCTCCGAGGCGTCGAAACTGATTGGTGAGTTCAGTTCCTGTGAGAAAGCGATTTCGAAGCATGGTGTTCACCAAGTATCGGTCTTCTCGTGCTGTGGTACACCTGGTTCTGCCCGTTCCTGGTCTGCGTAGGTTAGAACCAGTTTCTTCGTAACGTCGGAGAACTCTTTGTACTGTTGACAGCGACACACCGACAGTCCTGGCTGTATCGCGCTGACTCCGGCCGGTTTCCAGCATTGTAAGTATTCTGGTGCATTCTTCAGGCGTAAGCGACATAATTTCAGCTTGAATAATGAATATAGAGCACTATCAACATGGTTTATGTACCCACATAAATGACAGATTACAAACAAAAGCAAAACCAAATGCTGTAATTTCGTAGTTCCATCTTCGAAAGTGGCCCTTTTTCAAATTTGATTTTTTTATGATATAACTTTACAATAACTAAGAAGTTTTAATACCTTCATTTAAGGAGTATTACATTGTCTATTAAATACAATTTATTGCATTAACCTAGCATTTTTAGTTTCCGAGATTTTTAGGATTCTTTAAGTGACCCGGATTCATTGCTCTCGAGTGTACTTAATCGAACTACGCGGTCAAATGGTTCATATAAATTTGTGTGCTTCACAATTGTAGCTACAATGTCATCGCATTCTAACGATTTTCCCTTGGGCTTAAAAACTTCATAAAACGCATGTATACGCCTCTCATTCAAATGATGTAATGAACGCAATCACAACTTTCCTCGAGTTGTAAAATGCGCTGCACGTTCAAAACTTTTCACATTAGAGCCTAGTCTACATTCATTGCCTTGTTTTTATGAATTTTAATGTTGTTTCCATTTTAATTTACATGTATACATTTAGACGGAAATATAGATAAAGAACTTGCCGTACGATGTTGTTGTTCTTTGCAACATTGTTAAAATAATAAGAACTAACAAATACATCTTCTAAAGAATAAATATCAACTTATTTTAATAACGTCTGACTTTTAATACAACATTGTGTTTGTGACAAACAGTTCTTATTGAAAACGGAATAAATACTACAATTACTTTTTCAGCAAAATAAATATTTCTGTCAGCAGAAATAATTCAATTCTGTCTCAAGGCCCCAAACCCAATTGAGACACACAATTCTTTAGCTACCAAAACGATTACAGTCGATCCCAAAAATCCCAAGAAAAAACAAGCACCGATTTATCAGTGCCCAGGTGGCGAGCAGGGCACCTAAAATTAGATGTAAGGGCGCGAGAGACCCCTTCGAACACGATATTTTATGTGAAACTACCTTACGAAGCGAAACTCAAGCGAAACTGAACTTTAATTAACATGTACAGGGTATACATTTCCATGTTTGTAGAGATGGCTCAAATTCAGAATTTTGTATACACGATACATGACTCTTGAATATGAGAGTGTTGTACAATGTATGCATTTGTTTTGGTTTGACTGACGCACACTTATGACTAGGATTCGGATCGAGTTTGGCCATGCTGGCCGTGCAATGCTGAAAACCAAGTCATCGTAACGACGGTTACTGCCCTAGAACACAAATAATTATGTAGAGATGAAGTTATAATAAAAAGAGCAATGATAAATCTGGAAAATTTTGTAAGTTTACGGGAACCAACTGAAACTCGTGTTGATTATCCGATTGTACCACAGAAGACTTAATAGTACGAGGTTATAGGTAATAGTTAGTATTCTTTGGTTATAGTATCGGTAAGTCTCTTGTCTTTCTTTTTTCTAAGTTTTTTTCATCTGCTTAATTAGTAAGTCAAAATTCACTACTGTAGAAAGGGTCTGAATTTATTTTTATTATGTGGCTACTTTAGCACCTAAACAACGTTTTCAGAAAACGCAAGAGCTATGGTACTCTCTAAACAAAAGTTCGAAAGTGTACTCGCATCCACTCGTTCCAAGGTGTATGCGGCTTGTAATTTTGTATGTAAGCTTTAATAAAGTCTTCATTTGAGTTGAGCGTTTCCGTTTTCGTGAGGGAATTTAATTAAAGATACGAGTTCGCGAAAGTATTTTGTTTAATTGAAGGACTTTTCTCGTTCCTGTCCTTTGAAAGGGATTAATGTCGACGTTGGCCTTGGCACCAAAGAGGAACTACTCTTTGGAAACTTTCCTGTTCTATGTCACTAACGATCGGCACAGTTTCAAGCAAAATGACTGAGACTTTGTCTCGTGTCGAGCATAGAGAAGTTTCACGCAATAGCGTTCTGTATTCCTTACAATCAGTTTAACAAATGCTCGTTTCCTTACTCAGATGTATAAAAAACGTATTTTCGAAAAATAATACCAGTGAAGTAGGTGTAAGAATGACGTAACTATAGCTACTGTAGCCATCCACATCCACATAATCAAGCGGCAAGCAGCGTCCACTGCCGGGTTTAGCTTAAGATGCAGGAACGCGTCTCGAGCCGATGCCAAGAGAGCGCGCACACTGAGCCAAGCGAGAGAGGATTTCAACACGAAGAGATGGAACTATCCATAAATATCCGTAAATGCTATACCAGTTACGGATATATTAACAAAGTTTTGACAATAAATTAAAGTAAATAGCAAGCACGTTTCACTTTTGCATAATAATTATAAGTACATCTAGATGGGAGAAGCCACGGGCATCCGAAACACAGTTTTAAACTAGTTCCTATGGATTCAAGATTCATTTGTAAATCTTTTATGGAAATAAACTTATTTATTATTATTATTGTTGAGCGGGCGAGGAAACATGTATAAAACGCGTCCGCAGGAATGAAATTTGTTTTGTAATTGAACTATGAATAAAAAAAAAACTTCAATTACAACAAACAAAGCACTCATTTAATTATGATTTCATGCGTCATGACGTCAAATACACGTCATTACACTAAAGCAACCGTTGAAAATCGTATAAATTCAAGACGATTAAGCGTAAATAATGCATAAGTATTATTTCTGCGAGACACAGTCGCTGAAATTAAATCAATTTAAAATGGTAATAAAAATGCCTAAATCCGTACTTTTCCGTAAACGTACAAAAGTGCGAATTGTGTAATCTTTCCCATCCCTACTCTATCAAATATAGGCTTTTGCGAGCGATCGCAGCCAAACGAGCCGCTTGGATGCCAGTGTCCTAATTAAAGAGGCCTGAACTGGAAGATAAACTGCTACGAGACGTAAACGTAAACGTTAACGTTAACGTAGACGTAGTCATGGCTGAGACAGCGGTTAATGATCTTTAGTGGCGTTTTTGTTGAGGTAAGATAATGGGAAGGAGTGTTGATGCCGCATATTTGACTAGTTTGATAAAATATTACTCTGCACATTAAAAAAAAACAAATTCTATGAGACATAACTTCAAAATATTATATTAAATGCACCCCCGCGGTTTTACCCACGTGGATAATTTTCTGGGATGGGAATAAGTATCCTATGGATCTAAAGTATATAAATACAAAATTACATCGAATTTGTTACAGGTACATGTTGTGATTGAGTTCATACCAGTTCATACCATCCATCCTCACAAATTTGCGCATTATAATATTAGAATAGTATAGAATATTAAAAATAACACTATATTGCGTTTGACATAAAAAGCACAATAATTCCACCAAAATCAGTAACGGGCACTTGAATTTTAATTATTTGCATATATTATAATAGTACATTCATAAATTATATACATACATATATCATAATAATTGAATTAAAGTCGCATTCATTAACAATAACAAACTAATTATTGTAACTATCGGAACAATAAAACAATCAGCTGTGTGTCACACAGACACAGTTATCAAATGAAGCACCTACTCAACACACTCAGCTGTGTGTCACACAGACATAGTTATCAAATGAAGCACCTACTCAACACACTCAGCTGTGTGTCACACAGACACAGTTATCAAATGAAGCACCTACTCAACACACTCAGCTGTGTGTCACACAGACACAGTTATCAAATGAAGCACCTACTCAACACACTCAGCTGTGTGTCACACAGACACAGTTATCAAATGAAGCACCTACTCAACACACTCAGCTGTGTGTCACACAGACACAGTTATCAAATGAAGCACCTACTCATCACACTCAGCTGTGTGTCACACAGACACAGTTATCAAATGAAGCACCTACTCAACACACTCAGCTGTGTGTCACACAGACACAGTTATCAAATGAAGCACCTACTCAACACACTCAGCTGTGTGTCACACAGACACAGTTATCAAATGAAGCACCTACTCAACACACTCAGCTGTGTGTCACACAGACACAGTTATCAAATGAAGCACCTACTCAACACACTCAGCTGTGTGTCACACAGACACAGTTATCAAATGAAGCACCTACTCAACACACTCAGCTGTGTGTCACACAGACACAGTTATCAAATGAAGCACCTACTCAACACACTCAGCTGTGTGTCACACAGACACAGTTATCAAATGAAGCACCTACTCAACACACTCAGCTGTGTGTCACACAGACACAGTTATCAAATGAAGCACCTACTCAACACACTCAGCTGTGTGTCACACAGACACAGTTATCAAATGAAGCACCTACTCAACACACTCAGCTGTGTGTCACACAGACACAGTTATCAAATGAAGCACCTACTCAACACACTCAGCTGTGTGTCACACAGACACAGTTATCAAATGAAGCACCTACTCAACACACTCAGCTGTGTGTCACACAGACACAGTTATCAAATGAAGCACCTACTCAACACACTCAGCTGTGTGTCACACAGACACAGTTATCAAATGAAGCACCTACTCAACACACTCAGCTGTGTGTCACACAGACACAGTTATCAAATGAAGCACCTACTCAACACACTCAGCTGTGTGTCACACAGACACAGTTATCAAATGAAGCACCTACTCAACACACTCAGCTGTGTGTCACACAGACACAGTTATCAAATGAAGTACCTACTCAACACACTATTATAACCCACACGACACTAATAACGCCCATACAAATGGCAGAAAACAACAATTAAAACAATATTAATGTGATATTGTACTAACACTTAACCCTTGTAAACTTTGGAAAATTACTAACGGGAGTTTGACTTCTCTTGTTTAATTAAATGAATCTTACTTCCAAGGACTTAAACTGCATTTTGGTTTGGTTATAACGTGGTAGAAATCTCATACACCTTTATGAAATAAGGTGCTTATTGTTTTGAAATTGAATGTTCTTTCCTAACGTTATATTTTTGACTTTGCCTGTTCAGTTTCCGATCATAAGCTACGCTCGTAGCAAACTCTACGCCAGTCTTTCGTCTTGTTACGTCGTAGAGTTTTGCATAGTGTGAGCTACGACGTAGCACTGCCTGTACTATGTACATAGCAGATATGTATAAAAATATTACAGATATTTTTTTATAACTTAGCCGGGATAATTATATCTGTTAAAAGGTGTTGTACATAAACTGTCTCTTATCTAAAATTCACTGTATCTAAGGACAAGGAACTGCGACGACCGTGGTCCCACAGCACCGAGATTCAGAACAAATACGCATTGTAATTTCTCTGTCATTTGTTCCGTAGCAGAAATCAAACCTGCAACCTCCGTTGTATATGAGGTTTGAACCAAACTGCTCAATGTGACGCTTTTTTTTACTTTTTATCGGGATGCTTTTGTCCACTATCTCGACAGATGGTAAGCGATGATGTAGTCTAAGATGTAACACGCTCGCCTAGAAGATACCTGCTTTTATTATTATCAGTACTACTTCACCCCTCTGGTTCTTTCATTGACTATATACAAGATCAACCGACACCATCGAGTAAGCCTGCTTACTTCCAGCTTATTTAACCCACCGTTGCGGTCGCCTATCTCTTTATTGGCAAATGTGCCCAAGCAACCTAGATTTTAAGGCTGGTAAAGAGTAGCTACTACTTTTAAAGTAATGCTGCACTACTTTATCTTAAATATATTATTTAGTATGACTATTATTTATTGGCAGAAAATAACAAACAAAAGAAGTATGAAACAAGATTTTGTTTAAAAATAAATTTTTGAAGACAAGCTTTTAACAAATTCGTAATCGGAACCGCGGAAAAAAGCGAGCAGAATAAAATGAGCCCAAACACTAGTAGTTTATGTTTTTTCAACAAGGAGTTCCATTGCCCACCTTCCGTCTTTATCATCAGATCAGCTGTCACCATAATAATGCATTGTTATCGGACTTTGACAAGTGTGCAAAATTTCAACTCCGTAAAATAAGAGGAAGTGGTTCTAATTTAACTTACAATATTTGACCAAAATAATAAGCATGAAAACAAAATAACAAAGAACTATTTATTGGCAGAATATAACAAAAAAAAAAGAAGTATAAATGCAAAAAAATAGATGCTTCCATTTACGGGCTTAACCCAATTATCCCTTCCACACAACCTTTGGGTGGATAGATGTTTTCGATTAAAAATGGACGGTCTTAATCATGATCATGTTAATTATGGACGGTACAGCATATGTCAAAACACGCAAACGTTTCGTGAATGACGGGGTCGCGACGCGCAGTCCAATGGTTTTAATAGTCTCTGGCCCAAGCAAAGAGATCTGAGTAGCGCTTGAATCTCGAGACCTCTATTTACCGGAATCATCGAGTCAAAGGAGTGGGAATTGTGGGAACGAGCTTAGCGGTTAAGTAATGAATTCTTAATGAGCGTATAAGGCTTTGAATGTGTAATTCTAGCGATTGTTATTAAATCTCTTAACTAGAATGTTTGAGATCAAATCTCTTGAGAGATTCTGAGAACTGACAGCCTCTGTGGTTCAGAAGTTAGGCAGATCGGCTTACATGGAAGTTGCGGGTTCGATTTACAATAACACAGGATTTTGTGCCATATTTTATAAATCATAGAACAATATCTAGACGACATAATACACATATGTAGGTACATACACATAACATATTACATAATAATTCTACGCAAGTTACTAGCATAGCTCGAAGTTTTGTTGCTTTGGCTAAAGGCTAAAACCGCTAAATGCTAAACTCTAACACTTATATAAGCTTCTGGCAGAATGATTGCGGCTCAAAAACATCCAGACACCAGCTCAATTTGACCCCCTCCCTTTCCCCCTGTCCCCCCACATCGCCTCTCCCGGATGCAAATGCTTGGCTCGCGGCGATAGCGCTGATTGCTCCATCATCGCCTGGTGGAGACTACGAGACAGATTACTGCAATTATGGCAACATTTGCATTATTTCCGAGGAGGTTAGTTACGAGAAATTGGCGTATTTATCGTAATAGTCTTTTTTCTGTGTTTTATAACTGTAATGATTTTCTGCCACCTTTTTTATTGAGGCTGTTTGATGCAAATTTTCTTTGATTGTACGTTACTTCATTAAATAGAATTTAATGAAGTAACGTATGCTATGCGTATGCTTTTTTTGCGGGCTTCCGCTGTTTACGCTTGCGTTCTATTATAAGTTAAGTCTTGCAGATTTCGCTTTAGCTTGCATTCACAATGAATTCACTCTTTATATTGCTAGTATTTCTAGAGAAACTGTACATAGATCCCCTAACTGGAATTCCAGTCCCATAGCGGATATCCAACCCGCAACCTCAGTGGTGGTGGAAGTTTGAACCAACCTACCTAACCACTTAATAAAATTGCTTGACTTTAAAAGAGGAATATCTACAAACTTACACGGCATATAAATCTTGTAACAACTTTATATAAGTGTAAACTTAGTTCCAACTAAAGAAACATTTTAGTAAAACAAAACTAACGCGTGTTCCATACAGTTACAAACTAACAACCGCTTACATAACAACTCGGCTCACTCAAGAGCAAATTACTCAGCAACTCTCACCGTAAAGTAATTTGTAAGTAATTTGGGCCGGCTATAACCCGCCACACACGCGGGCCGATTTGACCCCGGGGTCTAAAAATGAATTTTAATGGTCACTTAGGCCCGGATAATGAAGACAGCGCGGCGCGCCGGCTGCGGCGCCCGGGGCTATCATTCCCCATGTTTGACGTGGGGTATTGTGGACCCATTTTTGAGGTGCATACCTTGCCTCGGTTGATATTGTACAAACATCGTCTACGAGCTCAAATAACTTGTAATCATCTCTGTTGTGTTTGCTAACAGTTCCTTGTTTTACGTTTGCGCGATGAATTTTTTATGTGTGCAAAGGAATTGGTTTCCTGTGTAAATGGCCGTGCACTATGATTTTGTGATTGAACTTGATGAAAAATAACGATAGCTTATGTTTACAACATCCCAATATCTGCTTCTGTTGATTGGTGAATAAGTTGAGATGAGACGGAAAATTCATGTGTTTTAGTCCACTCCACGCTAGCTGATCTTATCAGATTAAATTCGATTTAAAAAATCCCGCATGACTTTGCAACCACAATAACAGTTCTTCTTATAAGGTTTTGCTGAAAATCTGCCTGTAGTGTGATACTAGTCATTTTAGGCAAGCAATAATTACTACGGCACCATAAACTGCATGTCATTTATTTCATTTTATTGTAATTGAGTTGTTAACTGTTGTTAACTGTTTATTGTATATTTTTTGTGGTGGCTAAATGTTTTTTTATTTATTTACCTTTCTTTTTTTCCTTGTTCTTCTTTCTGTTTTTTGTCAATTACGAAGTTCAAACATAATTTTGAACCTAATTTTATTATACCTATCAGTAGCGATCACTGCAAATATTTTGATAGTCCTTATAAATTGCACTTCACAATCGTGACATAGCGCGATCCATTACAACAGACACGTCAACAAAAACTATCGCATCGCCTGTCACGCACTCGATGGGGCGTCACGCTGTCAATAACAAGGGCCGATGATGAATCCGCGGCGTGACGGCGTGACAGCGCGACCCGTGTCACGCGCTGTCATATCGACAGGGCGCGCGTGATGGCCGGTGCCGGTGAAGGGTTATTTTCAGAGGTTTGATATTTGAGAGGTAGTAGGATAGATTTTGAAATGTTTGACTCTTGCAAATTGAAAATCTATTTTATTTAAGAATGTTTGGGAGCAACAGAACCCTTGTCTCTATGTGTCTGTGTGACTGTCTGTACGGGATAAACTTAGAAACTAAGGCACGACTTGAATTGCAATTTTTATATGTATTATGGAGCCCGGCGCTAAACATAGGCTTTGTTTCATCAAAATCGGTCCAGGTATATTGAAGTTATGACGCAATTTAGGAAAAAAATACATCAGTCCACTATAAGTTGAACCCGGAGCATACCGGATCCTTAGTGCATAAGGCTCAGCTTAAATTGGTTTCTTGCTTACCTTGAGAACTAAAGGCTGGGTTGACATGCCGTTTTCTAAAAACTGTTTTGGTGAGTCTTAGGCTATAACGAGATAAGACGGTATCGAGACAGGAGCGCGACGGTTACGGGATACGAAAGGGACGTCAACGGAATTGGAGCGGGTAGCGAACAGGATAGAAAGAGGATGGTAACGGGATAAAAGCGGGACGGTAACGGGATAGGAGTGGGATGGTAACGGAATACGAGAGGATAATGGTATGAGGATATGAGGGGGGCAGTTACGAGGGGTTGGTAACGGGATATAATAGGGATAGAAGCGGGACGGTAATGGTACAGGAAAAAGACGTGATTTAGATAGGAGCAGGCCAAAAACAGGAGCGGGACAGTGAAGGGAAAGAACGGAGACGTGATCGGGATAGGAATCCCACTCCTGCTCCCGCTAGCAGGAGTAGGATTAGGGTGGGATGGAAAATTGTCGGGAACAGGTAAGATTACTTCACTACGCGTACAAAGTCGCGGGCAACAGCTAGTTTTTAATAAAACAGCTAGGACGCACGTAGTTTGTCGAATAAGTCGACCTAGGTTTCGAGCATGTCCGATGCTCTTCATCAGGGCGAGTTTACGCTGCGAGATCGCGGCGACCACACAGCACGTAGCGGCGCAAATTTATAATGTATCAGACTCACGCAAACTTTCATAATAAAATTACACAGTGAAATTATAAGCCCATATTTGATTGTCATATCTGGAAAATTCTGTCACAAACGAAAATTCCATTTCCATAATGAACGCCGGAAACAAATACATAACGTTAATTCATCTTTGTCAGTGTTCTGTATAACACACGAAAGTAATTACAAGGCTGAGCCGGGAAATATCTTCTGTTAAAATATCTTTTAATTATTAATTGGATGCTTATTGGATTGTGTACTTATCGTGTGTTTGTATTCTGTAGGCAAATTTAATGTTTTGTCTTTTTGATGACTTAGTTACTTTATATTAATTAGTAGGTACCTATCTATTTGTTAATGAGCGAGCATGAGTTTGTCATCATCTTGCTTAATGGAAAACGAAATTGTGGTCTTAGGCGGAGTACGCTTGCCTGAGTCGCTAGTATTCACTATCTTTTTTTTTCATTATCTTTTTTTTTTTTTTTTTTTTCATACGGGCGTATGCCTTTATTACTCAAAACAAACTACACTCTACTTACTAAAACTAAACTAACTACATACAAGGAGAGAGTGTATCTTTGACTTCAATGTATCTTGATTTCAAGGTCAAATGTCGATGAAATTTATAAGGGACCACTTCGTAGCTATATTGAAAATAACGCAAAAAAATAATTCTAAATCGGTTCATAAATGACGGAGTTCTGAGGTAACAAACATAAAAAAATATGATAAAAAAAAATTAAAAAATAAAAAATACAATCGAACAGAGAACCTTCTCCTTTTTCGAAGTCCGTTTAAAAGGATTGGTCCCAAGACAGACATTAAAACGACCTATAATGATGCCAGGTGACACGTTTGGTTATCCCACTGAATGGATATTATTGTGAAAGGAGTCCATGCGTAGATTTGTAGATTTCGTAGACTTTGGGACTGGCTCATGAGTGCGAAAACTTGTTGCCTCAAATTTTTACGCTTGGGCCGACAATAGTTCGAGAGTAAGAGTGCTTTTTATGAACATCAGGTAGGTACCAACATACTAGAAGTATTGAAGAGGCAGGAAGACATAAGCGTTTTGTGATACGAAGCTTCTAGCCCACATCTCGGCCGGACGCACGAAAAAGAAGGTCAGAAAATATCGTTCAGCGCGCGTGTTGACGAGTATAAGCGTACGAGTAATTTATTTTGTTAAATATATATACGTAATATTTTAGATTTTCTTTGAAATTCAAATTGTGTTGAGAGTTGTGTATTGGGAAAATTCGCTACATTATTATTTTTCTACGTATTTAGCCCTAAAGTCAAGCTTGGACTCGTCTAAGAATTTCTAGGAGTAATTTTGGAGACTTATTTTTTAACATTTTCTTATAATAAAACCGCTTAAAGTAAATGCTTTTTCTGATTTTAATATTCAAGCGAATAATTTCGTTCATTGAACAAATGCCTTATTTGCCGGGACTTACCGAATCAGATCAAAAAAGTCGGAATTAGTCAAATCGGATCGGAGGGCGTCGGTCGATCGGCACCAGCGTCGGTCTAGCGCCGATTATCCCGGATTCGCGACACGTTTATTCAATTAGCGATCCAGAGCGACTTGCAAGTATTTAGAGATCTGTGGGAACCACATTGACTGTACAACAGTGAATGAGCCCTGCAAACCTTCATATTTATTTTTAGCGCGCGCTTGGTAAACGAATGAGTCAAATCGTGCGTAAGATGAACGTAATATATAAATTGCCTGTCAAATTTTGAATTGTACAATCTGGTACAGTGATTGATGTTCTTGTCACTTATGAACGTCAAATAGTCAAGAAACTTGAATTTCGATGGCAACACTCGTAAATACTACAGTAATACTCGACTGCAGTACCTTGTAATAACAACCATTACGTAATGATTGTCAATTTAATTTATTTTGAGTGGACTTAAGGCACTGTCTCACACCGCACCAGGGTTAGAGGGGACGATAATGGGAAAAACGTGGCGGTCCATTTAAAAATTCAAATCGTGGCCACCTGCTCCGAACCACTTGCACAAGTTTAATTCTTGCGATGATGATGCCGGTTTGAAGGATCGGGTGGTTTGATGAACAACGATGATTGACTGAGAACTTTTTATTACTCTTTATTTAAGTCATTTATTATTTTATTAAAGGTTGCGTTCTTAGAATCTGACTACATTTCGTTTGAAAACAAACAATCTGCTCAAAGAAGGTAGTTATACCACCAATATCGTCCAGTCGTCCAGTCTTTTTATCACTATAAGCACTTTCTTTGTTGTGATGTGGCGCGCCCACGCGCTCGACGGTGGATAAGTTGATGATGTTGCGTCTGTGTCCATGTACTTTTAAGCTTTAGAATTAGTCAGTCTATTATTAGCCTTTGATTCGATCATACGAATATTAAATTAATTTCAATTCAATTAATCTAGTATTTTTTAAAAACATTTCCACGGCATTTCCCAGTTTGACTAGGTTGAAATATCATAATATTTTCACATCATAAAACCACATACGCAGTATAAGCAATTTACATTTTGTTTTCCACCAATAAGAATAAACCCTGTAATTGCAGTTCTCCTTCGACCGTTAGTTCTATTACCGGCGTATCGGCAGATCGCTCGAGTTCGGTATGTTGCCGACGTCAAAGGAGCCAAGTGCTTTAACACGGATTTTAAAGGAATCTGTAGGAATTTATAGGAACTTTGTAATTTTATAGTAATTGGTTCTTCGGCTTAAGCTACGTTTCGTGCTTTCAAAAGCTTGCACTTTTAGAGTTCGTAATAAGTTAGTGGCTATACAGATTTTAATATATTATAATGGAAATATTTATAATGGTATCCAACAATTCGTGAACGCCTTAGTAGGTTTTGATTCCTTTTGAAAAAATTAAGGGCTTATGTTAAGAAAATTTATCAAATACAAGTCCCTTAAGTCAACCTACCTAACTATTACATCACAGAAGCTGCTAATAAATCAATGAACCATACGTATTCTTTCAAAAAAATCTACATCTCACCGATGGTAAAAACCCTATCCTCCCCAAAAGTCCAAAAGAAATAAAATAAAGAAATGGTAAATATGATGCGGGCGGAGCCGACGTCGGGGCAATAGATTTTAACCCTCGATATAATAAATATCATTTGCCTAAAAATAAATAGGAGGAATTCATCGGCGCGAGACGAGATGGAAGCAGGCGTAGATGGCAGCGGTTGGGCGGGATGATACTTTATTTCCTTCCAGCAGTTTCTTTAACATTAATATAAACCTACTTTTAACCACCGTTTACTGATAATAAGTCACACTGTAGGCGAACATAAAAACACGTCGATTTCAGATTACTTCAGAGGGCATGAAGCCGTCGTTGCCACTTGTTCACTGAGAAATAGTCATCCGATCTCTTAAGAGTAGGGCAGACGTGGCATTGAGAAATAAAAATCTTAGTTAATATAGTTATTTGTCGTGCATGAGAATTGTAGAACCATGAACCTTGTAGTTCTTAATCCCCTAGATACAAGAATCGCTGGGCGTTTTATATGTAGACCATAGTTCTCCTAATTCCTGGTTCTCTACATCCAGGGAATCTTAGTCAGAGGCCAAGAGATAACACTCACTCACTCTTTTTACATACACTTTATTTACATAAACACATACACCCCTTTTTACACTCACACAATACAATATATACATATCTCATTCACACACAATATTATAAAAATTAGTTAATATCATAGAATTAGGTTTATACCTAAATTTGTTATAATTATGTACGTAGTGTAGTGACTGTCGACGGATCAAATCAATTATAGAATGTAAATCTGTTAGTGGTTATAAGTTGTAACAATGTGTGTGTAATATTTGTTAGAATAAGAGCTGTGGATTTAAAAAAAATGTATTTATTGGGTGTAAATATATTTTTTTCTACTACTTATTTCACGTAAGCATAGATCAAGTTATACTTTAGTAATTTGGACATAGATAAGCTTAGCTATACAGAATGAAAGTCGAGGTTTATAACATGTCAAATACAGCCGCGTGTAGAACATTTTGTATTCATTCTCCATTTTTTGTAGTTTCCATCACTTGCACCACACAATAAAGCGAGAAATACAAAGCAAGGGTGAAATAACAAGCTTAGGTCAAACAAAAAAGGGCCGTTTTTTCCGGGGCCATCTCTCTGCCCCTCCTTTAAAGGGCAGATGGTCGCCCTTAACGTTTGTTTGTGTTCGGTGTTGGCAACTTCGCGGGTAATTTACAGAATTGCGGACCAACTCAATCCCGGATTTAAATTTTTGATACCCTGGAAAATATATTTCTGTTTTATATTTAAGTTTCGAGTTGATTTAGGGTTGAGTTTTAAATAGAAAATCGTACATTTTTAAAAAGATTTCTTTTCTTGTTTATAATGTTAATGACCGACCTGGCCCGACTACCAAGAATAACAGATTCGGTCAGTAGCAAATCAAATGTATTTAAAAAAGTACAAACGGGTTAAATAACCGTTTTTGTTTTGAGAAAACAGTCCTTGAAATGATAGAAGTATCGACCACCATACAACACTGAGAGCCGTGTCTACACGACTAATTAACCGTAGAATTTTACGTTTGGAGCGGATGTGTGCATTCTTATCCACATAAGCTTGACCCTGTTCATAATGCTGGGCATTTAATATTCAAAAGTAATTTTGAAATTGTGTTTACTTTTGATTATATTTACTTCTTCTATTACTATCATAATACCGAAACGCAAGATTTAATTTCGGCAACCATGTGTGCTTAAACTTTATTTTACCAACCAACATAAACAAACTCTAACCCACACATGCGTACAGCGGCACACAAAGACGCGGCAGTACCGAGCTCTTTTAACCGCAAACAAATATATTCCAACAAAAGCGGCGCAACTAGAACAGACGTAACTCCACAAAATCCAGCGTAATTCAAAGATAGCAGTAATTAGGCTAATCTAAACATAGCAGAACAGAATGCGGGTAGCCGCAGTGTTGCTGCAGACAGTACGTAATGTATGACGCTTTGATTGTATTCTCTATACTAACAGTTAAACGGAATATAAAACGAATGTTCGGGTTCGGTTCTCAGGAACAACGAAAATAGATTATACATAGGGTTGATTGTTTTGGTTTATATTTTGGGAACGTTGCCCACTGGTAGTGGTTTATTAGATTAGATTAGTTATTAGTATTTATAATTTGTTTTGTTTGTGTTTTTTAATTATCTGTGTGTTTCAATAAAGCTTAGGTACATAAGGTTGTGTCAAATAAAAGACAGAATTCAGATCACTAGGCATAATCTTTCAACGCGTATTGTGAGATAAAGACAAAATGTGTTAGACGTAATTTTTTTCGTTCGGATGTACTACTACCTGCTTAACCGTCTGATGATTGGAAAATCGACACATTACAGTCAAGGCGCGTAAAGGTTGGGCTGGGCGTGCTACGTTCTAAGTGGTGCTACGCTTGTAGCTAGTGCTACGGGATACATTTTGCTACGAGCTACGAGCTCATATCACAAAGCAGACGTATCCTTTGTGATGTTGTGTTTAGGCAAGTGGGTCCAAACTCAAACTCAGAAACTCTACGTAGGGTTGTTACGTGATAAATATTTCTTCGAGTGTGCTAAGAAAAACAAACGCTCGTATTTATCGTATGTTGTTATGTACACACACCGTAGTTACTGAGGCCTAGGACCTTCACTGTTTTATTTTATTTATGGAATAGCTGGCACACTACTTTGCTAGTCAGTACGTCTTAAAAACGAGCCAGTTACTCCCATGCGTGCAAAAGTACCTTGAATGTTATCGTTGAGTATATTTATTTTTGGTTTATACTTGTGATATAGAACGGCCTATCATAATCATAATCATAATCATTTATTGGTAATTACATTGTTTATCTTTGTCGGTATTTCATTTGAGCCACAACATAGAGTCCTTTAAAAGAGGTATTAATAGAGTCCTTAAGGGTCGGCAACGCATTAGCAATGCCTCTGGCCCTGCAGATGTCCATAGGCGACGGTAACCGCTTACCATCAGGTGAACTGCATGCTTGTTTGCCGATATTTTGAATAAAAAAAACGACTTAGCCTAACGACACATAATAGCTGTTGCCTCAGCGTGACAAGCGTAGTGCAGTGCCGCGCGAAATCGCAAAACAAAGTTCTGGGTGGCGCTGCAACTGTTATAGGTACGCGCGTTGCTTATCATCAGAGCAATCATTTGCTCGTCTCATCATTCGTTAACAAAAGCTGACTACTTACATACAACAAGATTTTTGTTGAAAAATATATTTTTAAGACAATCTCTTAACAAATTCGTAATCGGAACCGCGAGCAGATTCAAAAAAGCCCAAATACTAGTAGTTTACGATTATCCGTAAAGGAATTCCATTGCCCACCTTCTGCCTTCATCATCAGATCAGCTGGTTGTCACCATAATAATGCATTGTCAATGGACTTTTACAAGTATGCAAAGTTTCAACTCCGTAGAATATGACGAAGTGCTTCTGATTCAACTTGCAAGATTTGACCTAAACAAACAAACATTGCAAGTTTAGTAAAAGCTTGTAAAAAGCAGCTAACCTCAGTCTCTGAGCAGGTTTTCCTCAGCACAGGGCAGCCCACAACAATGCGAACAATAAACTAATAAAACACATACCTAGCGCGGGTTATTCACTTGTTCTCAGCGAGCGCACAAGTGCAATACTTAATTAAGCCGCCACAGAAAGGAAGTCCGGGCAGGCTTGGCTTGCAGTGCGTGGTCCGTGCTAAGCAAGATGCACACGAGGAAAGTATTATGGAACGCAGCCTTTATTGCTAGAAATTTCCATAAAAAATAAATTTTAAGCATTGGTTTGTTTAGCAAGAACAAACGTTTTTACCATTTTGTATAATTTTTCAACTAAAAGTACTGATATGGTTTAATAAACTATTATTTTTATTTATGAAGCTAAGTCACAATGTTGCACGATGGACTGGCACTAGATAACAAGCGCCAAGTTTGTTTCTAAATGTTTTTAGTACAATACAAGATTATATTTTGTTTAACCTTAAGTATGTTTTACTTGTACCTACTATATAGTTAGATGTTTTGGTAGAAGTGATGTGATGGTATGATGTTACAATATCTTTATTAATGTAAGTAAATTATATTGTCTAAATAGGGCAAATACTAACTAGCATCGTAACACAGGTCTATCCTAGTACGAATGCTGGTGATTATCTTATATTTATTTTATGTGTCAGAATTATGTACGAGTTATTTTTATACAATACTACAATTAAGATATTATATTGTATTGCATTGTTTTGCTTAAATAAGTTGATTTGATTTGATTTTGCAAACAAAACAAATTATAATTTCCAATCTCTCAAATTTTATCTAAGAAACTGCTGTTGGCACCGGATTGCATAATTTTAATTGTATTAAAAAATACTGCAAAACTACAGTAACAAGCGAATACACTTTCATAAAGTTTAAAATCATTATCTCCTCTATATCAAATCTTCCATTACACCCAAACCTACCCCCTAACAGACGAGTAAGTTTGTGTTGCGACAGCGTCACCCGACAACAGCACTAGCCAGTCAAATACTTTGTGCGGACGCTCCACTCGCTAAATACTTGCTTTGGTTAGCTAGAATAAATGTACGTGGTACATAGTCTTATGTACCACATATATTTATTCTAGCTAGCAGCTAGTTAGTCACTGTGATTAGCTAGGTACGGCAAATATTGGGCTAGCTAAATATTAATGCGAGCTAAGTCTAAGAGATCACGGAAAGTGTCCTACTTCCTATCCTACTATACTTCCTATCTTACTATAGTCCTGATAATATTAATTGAATGCAAACGTGTGTGTTTGTCACCACTTCGCTCCATAACTTATACTATAAAATAGGATTTTGGTTGAAAAATATTTTTTTCAAGACAAGCTTTTAACAAATTCGTAATTGGAACCGCGAGCTGAGATGAGAAAATAATAAAATGAGCCCAAACACAAGTAGTTTACGATTATCCGCTAAGCAGTTCCATTGCCCACCTTCCGTCTCCATCATCAGAAAAAGCTAAATAGTTAAATGAAAGCTTGTAAAAACAATAGACATGCGATTGTCGTGCAATTTGAAATACAAAATTCAGAAGTGAGATATCTACATGACTAACTGAAAATGTAGCTCCTACATAAAATACTTTGCGCAGCGCCGCACTTGTTAAATAGTGACCCAGTTGGGATCTCCATGTCTCAGTAAAGTGGTTTAAAGCTTGGAAGTGGAAAATAGAGCGTCTTTCTACAGAATTGGCTAGTGTAAGAACTTTGTTAAGTTTGACGAGATTGCGTTAGTTAATTTTTATAACTGAAGTTTAGCAATTTAAAAATATATTTCGCACTCTTAATACAATACTGACCAAATTTAAAATTACAACATTTTGGCAATGGACGTCAAAAGTTTTATGTGAAAACAGCATGTTCTTTACATTTCTGAACAATAAAAGATAAAATCGTAAGATATAACTAAGTACGTGTACATTATTTTAAAAGTATCTATGACCTTTCGACGCAATGATTATATTCAATCAATCAATCATTTTATTGCAAATACAAATCGTGTATTACAATCAATTCTATGAGCTATATATATTATTGTTTTTTAATTAATATTTAAAAAATAAATTTAATTTAGCATTATTTCTGATTTTATAACTTATGGTATAAACAATAGGTGTGTTTTTTTTAGCTATATTATGGTATTTGCTCTTTTAGGCCGATATTTTTCTATAACCCTTTTAAGTCAATTTTTGACTTCGGTCGGTATATTATTAAGAATGCGATTGTTTACAAATAGAACAAGTGGTAAATGATACCTAAATTCAGATTCAAAACGGTCTACACTATCTGCAGTAGCTTGAAGTTTTATGTCTTAGGTTATACGACCCTTATTTCTAGCGAGATTTATTGAAAATATAAAGTTTTAGGGTTCCGTAATAAATGGATCAAAATGAATGTCGCTTATTTGACTGATCGCCTGTCCATTTTTACTATTAATTATTTGTCTCATTCTAACACATTCGTTTCAACTTAACTCAAAGTGGAACATAGCATGTTATATATAGTTCGTTGAGCTTTTATCGAAAGCTTATAAATAAGGGAATCATTATTACAAACTCTGAATGTGCGAGGCTGACCCGCACTTGGTTAGACTTATTTTCACTGGCACGTGACCGCTGTAAATGTTCTGTGGGAGCTGTTCAATCATACTTTGTTTTATTCCGCCTTTGGTTAGACATTGTGATAAGGGAAAAAATATATTTTATTGCGAAGGGTTCGATATACAGTCAGCGACAAAAGTCTATAAACGGTTTTAACTTTTCATAAACCCAGCGAAATTACTGGGCATTATGAGAGTCAACAGCTAATTCTCTCAGGGTGACGAACGCAGTGCAGTGCCGTGCAGGATTTTGCAAAATAAAATTCTGGGTGGTGCTGTTATTGTTATGGGCTAGCGTATTGCGTACCATCAGGCAAACAACCAGCTCGTCTCGTCATTCAGTTACAAAAATAAACCCTTTACACGTCAAACATCGACATCAAGGTGTACTACTGTATGACACTACACTTGCGCTTGTCACACGGAGACAAAAGCTGCTTTCAAATTTATTAATTCCCAGTCATTCCGCTGGCTACAACGTCCTTCAAACCACTTGCGAATTACTGCTTGGCGGTAAAATAACTTGCAAAGCGGTGGTACCAATCCATTTAGAGCGAGTGTGACTCAGCGGGAACTTGTGCGCCTTTCGATCCGACGCACCTGGGTTCGAATCCCGACTCGGCCCTACACCAATGACTTATAGTTAAGTGCAGATTTTGCACGCTCGCTCTCAAACGGTGAAGGAAAACATCGTAATGAAACCCGCTTACGCGTTTTGGAGTGGTAGGCTCTGGCCGTGGTTGTAATACCACCCACCGAACAAAGCCATGCCGTCAAGCGACCTAGTCGTGTTTCGGGATGATGTTCGGTGAACCATCGGGGAGATGGGTCTGAGCAGCCGCTCAACTGCTGTCTCTCTCTAGATCTATGTGCTCCATCTTAGGCCACATCATCGTTTCACATCAGGCGAGATAGTGGCCAATCATAGATCTATTGAGCGTAAAAAAAAAAATATGACCTCAAACGAGAGATCTACCACCTAGTAAACCTTATCGTAGGTCACAAGGTCACACATTAAGTTTTTTATTTAACTATACTCTGATGTGCGCACAACGTTACATGTCATATTGCAAACTCGAGCAAAAACTATTTTTTTTATTACTTAATAGGCAACCATTTAACCGCAGTCTAATCTGATGGAAAATGCTGACGTGGTCGACGATGGATCATGCTTGCCTAGAAGATACCGATTTACTCGGGACTTGAAGATACCTAGATTATAGGAATCGGGAAACAGAGACGCTGGT
Organism: Petrophora chlorosata; assembly: GCA_951640565.1. Lineage (NCBI taxonomy): Eukaryota > Metazoa > Arthropoda > Insecta > Lepidoptera > Geometridae > Petrophora > Petrophora chlorosata. Next base: position 391,856 of record OX621206.1, read on the forward strand.
AAGGTGTTCCATTCCTTAGCTGTTCGCATTATGAAAGTTGAAGCGAAACGCTTTTAACTAACTAATAAACACAACTAAATTTAAAATATCAAACTAAAAGCTTTTCGTTACAATGCCCCGACGCATTAAAAGAAAATCGCCGAAATACACTTCTCACTGCGTGCTGCACCCCGCGAACAAAGCAATTCAGTTAGAGCATACTAAATCACGCGCTATTGAATTGTACGCAGCGTGATAGCTGTTACCGAGTGACTCAGGAGTGTGCCCCTCCCCATTTTATTTACTGCTATCGGTTCGAGAAGCCGATTTAAAGATTTGGCTTACCGTAATGGCTATTTTAAAATAGTGTGGTTTCTTGATAACTTTACAAGTGCACAAGTAAAAAGATGTGTAATGGTATCGATTTAATTGAACAGTGTTTATCAACGACTTGTAAATTCACTGTTTATTATATTATTATTATTAAACTATTTATTTCAGGCAATATTAAAGTACAACAAAGTAAAATTAACAGAGGTCCATAGAATATATATTCTATGGACCTCTGTTAATTTTACTATTTTTGTATGTATGTTAGTCTGTAAGGTATATACCTTACAGACTAACATACATACAAAAATATAACATTACACACACACTACTTCACAGGGTTCAATAATTTCGCTCCTTCCTTGTATCTCCGGTATACACGGTACACGGTACGGTCCTGTACGGTATACGATCTCCAGTATTATAGCCTCTCCCAACGCACACAAAGCACGTATAGGCCATACATACATACTTATCTTTTAGCAAATGGCAATATAGATTACTATATACCATGACTACATATTATATCAAGGATACTAAGCTGATCCTTTTCCTAAACCGAAAAAGATCGAAACCTTGCTTGTACAGACCGATGCATCTCTTCTCTCCCCTCTTCAACTCTTAAGTTTGAGAAATATCTTATTATAATTAATCTGGTAGCAGAGACGTTAATTTTCGATCTAAATAAATAATTTCACACGCTTACAGCTTGCGTGTATCACAAATAAGCTGCATCAATAAATAACTTTGACAAAATAGACAAAACTGATAAGAATGTTAAAGCACTCACAACACTTGTAAGAACATTACAATCGAGAAGTAACAGAGACGTTATCAAAAAGTGAGTCTAAGTGATAAAACAAGTGAAACACGCATACATCTTACCCCCGAATAAATTACAGAACCCTCCCTCAAATCACCCCACCCCTAACTGTTAACTACATCGCCAGTTAGAGGCCGAGACGTCGATAGAGACATTTATTTCATTTATAGCTATTATGGCGTTTTGTTGACGAGCAAATAGTTGAGAATGAGGAGTTATTGGACACTTACAAGTTTTATTGCGAAGCAGCTAATAGTATTTTAGTTTCCATTCACTATCTGTCGAAAAACGTACTCGTAAGAAACGTGCAATATTACACTCTTTGTAATTCTATTACTAGACTAATTGTGTTTCTATTTATTACTAAGTCAGCTGTCCTAGAAGTATCCAACTGGATAATTACCATCATCAGCTTACATCAATCCACTGTTGGATATAGGCCTCTCCTAAAGTACCCCACTGAGCTCAATCTTCGGCTTTCCTCCTCCACTCACTACCAACTGTGCATATCAGCCCATCTATTCGCAGGACGTTCTACACAACGTTTTCCTACTACATTCGCGGTCTCCACTGTAGAACACATCCCCAGCAGATATCGGTTCTGTGGCAAGCCGCTTGCCTGGATATTATTTACAAAGTAATTAAAATTAGATTTTTAATATACATACTTATGCAAAAATCATCAAAGAGAAAGTAGAAATAAACTAACCTACACCCTCACTTTACTAGAGTCTTCGTTTACCAATATTTTAGTTCCGAGTGTCTTCAAGTCTAAAGTGAATCGGTATTATACTAAGCAATCATGTTTCATCTTCGACCGAGTCGTTATTACTCATAAAGTGAGACTGCGGTCAAATGCTTCCTTATTCGGTTATAAAAAAGTGTAGGTGTCCAGTTGTACATCTTGTATTGTGATCAAATGAAGACGAAAATAGAATGTTGTCGGTATATTGTTTTTGGTACTCAATACATAATATTATACCCAAAATTACTATGAGGCTGTTATCATGACTGAAACTGAACGAAAATGAAGCACTTATAAAATTATTCCTAGACAATTTATACAAACTTGACCTTGGTTTATCTCCGCTTGCTTAAGAAAAAGAAAATAATAAATTGTTTCCTTACTCTCCCGGATCCGACAGATTATGTAGAGTCTTAGTCCAGATTAATTCTGCTAAGCTGAAGCGAGCGTTAAATAAAAATTCAGAGAGACTCTCTCTTATTTATTTACGAAGACTAAAGATTCCTCTGAGGAATAACTAATAAAGGAATTCTTGAAGTTTATTGGATTTTAGTATAAAAGCGTAATAAATGAGTACTGGGAATATCGGGACATCCTGGAATGTTATTCTCGGGACTCTGTTGTGGTAAAAACGATGTAATATTTTACATGAACAAGTTAAATAAAATAAACATGCAATATAAACTCTATATATCAGTACATTTTCCATTATATTGCGGTAAATTAATAAAAAATAAGATTTTATCATTCAAAGAAAAAATAAAAATGAAAATAAAGCTTATATAGATAAAGATAAAGATTTTATCGTTCTTGATACTATTTACATATAAACAAAGTGTTCATTAGGAACAAAAAAAATTAAAATAACTTAATACAACATTTTTTTCTTGAATAAAAAAATATACTTTAACTTTAATTAATTATCCAGTTTGTAATAAAAAAGTTGAACAGCTCTTATCGTCACCATAAATAAACAAACCGCCAAAATTTCAATTCCAATTCCGAAACTCAAAAATGCAATTAAAAACATAATTACCCCACATCCCTCCTAATTGGACAAGATGTGTTATCTTGGAACAAAGCCCCTAATATTACCCCCGGAGGCCCTGAGGCCCGGGGGGCCACGGGGGCCCCTTACCTTTGTAGTCCAAAGGGCGATGTAAATGTTTAATACAATAATATGAGCTTTGTTGAGAAATGGTGAGCGATGTGTTGTGTGATGGTGAATAACTGGGAGGTATTATACCTACAGGTCGTATTTTCCTCATGTCGTATCCATTCACTTTAGACCGTTTCCTCATTGGGACGACACGACAGCAACACGACAGGGATTCGATAGCAATGCGACCTGTCTTCGACCTATCGCATTCCAACATTATGTTTTTGTCGCATCGACACTTTGTTGTACGACATTTCAGCCGCAGTTAGTACAATTTATCACTAAACTGAGTTATACGTAGTACTACTATCTATTTTGTACACAGATTCAGAATCAGTAAAAAAACCTTTTTTTATTAAATTAAGTGATGAAAAGAGCAAATCGTTTGCCTGAAGGTAAGCGCCACGCCTGCCCGTAACATTTGCAGTGCCACCCAGAACTTTTTTAATACCATAAAAAGCTTTGCGTAACACTGCATTGCGCTCATCACCCCCAGAAACATCAGTAATTCAGTCTCATATGCCTAATAATTTCACTGGCTACAATGCCCTTCAAACCTGAACATAGTAATGCTTGCGCGCTACTTCTTGATGACAGAATAACTGGCAAAGGTACCTACCCCGATGGCCTCCCGCATACGAGAGACATACCACAAGTACCCAGATGGCCTAAAATAAAGTCATAGCCTCGTGTTCACTTGACTACGACATTGTTACAAATGGAGTCGCATGCCTCACCCCGAATCAAGTCGACAAAAGAAATATACGGTAGGTAATGACGTCGGCAAGACATCGACGAAAGCGTCGTTTCCGTACTGTGTCGCTGTCGTGTCGCATCGGCCCAATGCTTCTTATATAGCGTCTACGTTGAATATTATTTAATTTCAAGTTTGTTCCGTCTAAATTCTAATAATTGCCTAACGTTTCCGTTATGCATAAAATGATACGATATAGGGGGACTGTGATAAGCCAGTGTTGGGCAAAAAATATTGCGTAGATAATTAAAGTTAGCCCGATGGGACAGCATAGTGCTCATATATTATTATGGCTGTTGTTGTTATAACAACTACCTACTATATGTGTTGTGTAGTACCGTAATAAAATACTTAATTATTGTGTGTATATTTTGTATATATGTTAGTATTCTATGGACCTCTGTTAATTTTACTTTGCTGTACTTTAATACAGCCTGAAATAAATAAATAACTATAACTACAACTACTTACAACTAAAAATACTAGCACTTCGCCTCGCGGTTTTGTTTGTGAAATTTGGTTTTACGTGAGAATTACTAATAATAATAATTAATTAAAAATTAATTCATAACTTAGCTGGTTTTCTATAGCAATGAAGTTGCATAGTGTGGTGCCATTATTATATTTCAGTAAACTTCCATTCACTACTAGGTGCACTCGGCGGTATCACTCGCGGTACTTAAAAGTATCTTATGGCCTTTTTAGGGCCTAAAGTATCTACTTACAAAATTTAATCAAAATCCGTTTAGTATTTTTTCCGTGATTGGGTAGCAAACATACATATATGATAGATATTCATTCATCCATGCATCCTCACAAACTTTCTCATTTATAATATTAGTAGGAGATAAGGTAGGATTTTGATGTTAATAAGTGTAATGCATTGTACTTTTAACTTATAATCCATGAATTGTAAACGCCACTAATCGTTGCAGTGAGTGATGAAGTGTACAAGTCCCGGGAGTGCAATGCGATCGGTTATTGCTGACTCTACCGACTCTACCAGAGCTCTACCGCAGCCATTGATTACTCTGCGGACTGGTTCACAGGAACTGCTGAGTAATCATTTAAGTAGATTGCCTTGTTGTTGAGCATTGCTTAAAGGTTTTAAAATGAAGAGAAAGAAAAGCTACATGGATTCGGTAGATAATAGAAAGCACTCGATAGTTACAATAAAGCGTTTGTAACGCTCTTGAGTATATGTACTTAGCTATTGGTGTTATGAAATTGGCGTTTATGGTTATTAAGTGATTTGTTTGAGCTACTTTTTTATGGAACTGAATGATGAGACAACCAAGTCGTTCGCGTGATGGTAAGCGCCACGCTTGCTTACAACAATTTCCGTGCCACTCAGAACTCTTAATACCATAAAAAGCACTGCGTAGCACTGCATTGCGCTCATCACCCTGAGGCATTAGATATTAAATCTCATATTATACCCAGTAATTTTGCTGGGTTAGGGTACATCTTGCTAGCTACAATGCCCTGGCTACAAATATATTGTAGTTCGGAGTAGTGAGCGAGAGAAGAAGAATAATTAAAAAAGTTCAATGTCAAAAATATGAGAAAAATTATCAGATACTAGTGTTTTTAGATTATCACAACGTTGAAAATTAAGTAGGTATTAGGTATTAAAATATATCTTTTTACTTTTTACATATACGTAATTATAACTTATAAATGAAAAATAACACAGAATGTCATCAAAATTTACTAAAAATATAGCAGAGTATTAGATAACTTAAATGTTTGTATTTCAAGCACTACCCCAAATGATTAAAGAATGCCGACTCAAACCCAGACTCCAGTCAAGCGGCGCAAACGAAGTAGGCCTTCCTTACACTCCTTGCGAAACAAAACAAGAAGCCAAAAACTAGTCGAGTGCGTAGTTGGCGCCGTTCCAGGTACAGGCGCTCAGCGCTGCAGTGTTTTGAAGAGGGAAACGTTTACTAAGGATTAAGGCGTTCTGAACGAATGGAGGAATGAAGTTTAAAAATGGAACGAATTTTGATTAATCACGATATCTTAAGGCTGTAAATCTCGCTCTGTAGACATTACTCGATAGAGATTTTTGTCAAAGCAGAATCTTCGAAAAGGTCGTCTTTCGACATAAATTATTTTTGACTATATGTCGAAACTAAAGAAAACACGACAACGCTGGCTTAAATTCGAAAATTAATTGATCTCTATCGTATATAATGACTATTGATATAGAATTGCGCACCTGGGATTGTTGAATAACAGCCCATAACACAGTTGCAGCGACATGAAGTATGTATGTATACATTACCTACACACAAACATATTATACTCACTGTCTAGGCCTAACCCTATTGAAATGCGATATCAAACGTCTGGAAGAGATCACCTTGAGCAATAAGAAAATCTACTGTTAAACTGTTTGCTGTGAAATGTACTTGTTTTGCAAATTTAAGGGTTTTTAACAAAAAGCGTTTATCTGTGTATCTATAAATCAAATGGAAATATATCTAATGTTATATGGGAGTCTATCTTGACCAGTAATCTAACGACCGCAAAATTATTACAAAGCGGAGTTCTTGTTCTCCCAAGAGTAAAAACCTCGGGATTCCGTCCTCAGTATAATTACGACTCCATCCGCAGTTCTTAATGAAACTATAATAATTCGGTTAAGTGAACGTTTTCAGCCTTCAGCGAAATATAAGCAAAAATCTAGGTTTATCTCAGGACTTGTTAACAACTTGATCAAATATCGTCGGTATTTTTGTCCCTGAGGTGGTGTCATGGAATTGTATAACTTGCGTCTAAGGCCACCCGATCAGTTATACAAATCACAATATATGGAATGTTTACACACTAGGTAAATACTTAACTAAATTAACTACTTACACGCAGAAGTAATTGGACAACCTATAGGCCTATATGCCAAAAAGATAGATAGTCTAAATGCTCCAGCCAGTTGGCAGCCAATGAAAATGCTGGCAGCATTTCCCCGTTGGATTGCAATACTGATTTATGGAGCCAAGTAAGTCCCATCATTTTGGTCACGCGTTGCATCGATCAGGCGCTCGGTCCCCAAAGAAGTTCCAACAAAACTTGTAACTTGCGTCTACATGCGATACAACATCAACATCACAATATGGCATACAAAGGTTGAAACGAGTGAGGCGTGATATAAACGACAGCTTTGAAAGTCTTTTTGTAATATTAAAATAGATCTTATTTCATCACGGACCTGGCCAATACACCTAATCTCGCTCACACTTGCAATTTACGTGTACTCAATTCTCTTTGTCAGATTTTTTACACAGAGGCTGCCAGTGCCCAAATAAAAATCATTTTTAGGTCAGACTTTGTAAGAACCAGCTCCCTGCTATCTCCCTCTAGTTGTGTGACTTGTGGGACGCTCGCTTCCACTGACATCATTTCAAATTTTTCACGAAAAGTTCTTTCGTGCATATTTTGTTACAACAAGGCAGACGTATCTGCTGCTAGAATTGAGATGATTATTTACGTAAATTATTTGAATGCGTTTTATTTTAGTTATTTGGTTTCATTCGTAAAAAGATATGATGATAAAAAATACTTTCGATCAGATTTATATCATTATTATATTTTGCCCATATTTTTTCTCTCTCTAAAGAAAGCCTGTGACCCAGCAGTAGGGACGCTGATGCATGAAAATGACATAAATAATACTTAGTGACTTCATCAGCATAACATAAAAAGTTAAGTTATTGTAAACTAAACTAAAACATTTCTAGTTTGAATTATGTATTCATGGGAGAACTGTAAGGGCAACAAACTTTAGCATCCTCGCAGCATTCAAATGCAACACAAAACAAACTTTAAAACATTTTTCAACAATAACGCCAAACGAACTTTTACCAGCGGCACAGAATAAATAATAGTAACTGGCGGACCAACAAACCCCATTGTTGCGCAGAACTATAAAAACTGTTGAGCCGATTGATTTATAGATTTACCGTTTACCTTACATTACCTACTACACTGTACTTGCCTGTCAGGCGTTTAGCACACGACAACATCTTTCAAAGATAATATAATTTTACCAAGTTTTAAGATACGGCATTCCTCTGTCAGCGATTGACTACTCGTCACTTGTCAGTGTGCGTAAGTCAAACCGAATCATTTCACAAACCCAAATATCTTCTGCATCCACATCCCTACATTACCCTTCCGTCCCCCTCCCCCGGGATCCGAGGATTAGGGTCCCGACAATACTTCCAATTGAACATTCGGAAAAATTTACATAATCTCGGGTATTATGACCGTAAAATCCTTGGAACCGCTTTATAACTTAGAAAACGGTAACTTAAATATTGCTTTTCAGAAGGATACATTCCACCTGAGGCTGTGGTCGGTTGGAATTGAAAAACGTTTTGTGTGCAATTTGCTGAGGTGGAAAAAGATACATAAATAATGTACATACCATTTTTTTATGGTAAATTCGACAATTTATGTTTTTGTGTGCGGATGAAGTTTAATAGAGCAAAAATAAATTTTATATCAAATTGTGCTTCAGTTATGTTTGAACATTTCTAGATTTATATTGCCCCAATGTAGGACTATTTAGGTAGTGTTATACTGTTTAAATACGAGTTGATAATTAATATTTCTTCAGTTTAGTGAAGTTTATGAAATTGTTAAAGCTTTTTCTATATGTTACGTTTCTGGCATTTCTCTCTTGATGTTTTTTTGTTGTTACGAACTTGGACAAGCCTGCTTAATTTAATCAGCAAGCCAACCTGCCCATCCACTACACCACAGAGGCTGTCAAAATAACCAGTTACTGTAAATAAACACAAACCCTACGTTTTTAATTAATAAAGGCATATGAAAAATACAATCACTCAAATTACATTTGAATACATTTCTTTTACTAAGTATTACGTCATAGTACAAAAGGCGAAAGTGTCTTTTATATCTGCCCACACCTCGCAATCTGCCCAAATTTTCATCTCCGCAGAATTAACAGTCTTTCCCTGAGAGGTCACTTAATGGGATTAAACGGTGACCCACATTTGCCCTCAGCGGGGCAACTTGTAACACATGGCTGATTCGCAGTGGAAATCAGTATCTAAGCTTGCAATTTTAGTTTACGAACCATCGGGTTCCAGTTACATTCACTGGATGCTTGGGCTTAATGAAGTCCTGTAATAAGAAAACTTCTAATATAGAAAATGATATTAGTATTTGTGATATTAGAGAGCAATTTTGAGGTTACCACAACTCTGACTTTATTTCATAAATAGATCAAGTACCTCAAGTTGTCTTAGAGCCGGTGATTGTGACATGTGAAAACGGTGCATTTTGGTTATTTCTCGGCTTTGTTTGGGCATACAAATTTTCTCCGAGTTAAGACTATTTATTGACAATGATATATTTTTTGCAGATACCTTAATTTTGAAGACTGCTATGTGTGACATCTTACTAAGATCATTTTTATAATGTATTGAAAATGTTTTCTATATTAAATTCATTAGTACAATTTTAATTATTTGTTCTAAATCAAGTACTTCGTCATAGTACTGCGTAATCTTACGTACTGCCCGCAGCAACACTTACTAAAAGAAAGCGGGACGGCGTACCACCATCTCTGTCCCGCAAGTGAGTTACACAAATCTTTCTCCGGTTAGTGCGTGAGTGCAGAAATTATTGTCGCGCAAACTTTTTGTTCGGAACATGGCACCCGGACACGGAAACGGATTACAGGGCTTATGTGGCTGTAGAGGACGGAAATGTCAGTTGCTTAGGATGAGTGGCTATTTTTAACGACTTCAAAAAAGGAGAAAGTTCTATGTTCTACTATATACACTTATAAACAATAAGTGCAGTGAGGTTATAATGTTTGTTATTGAATGCATTAGCGCAACAATATAATATCATTATATTTTTTGTTATTCCTAATTGTTTAATATCTTGACTGAGGTTATAATTATTTTTCCCCATGTGTACACTAAAGCCTAATAGATAAAGAGTTTTTATTTCAGATCCTTGACGAGGCAAGGAACTAAGTATTAAAGTACAAATACCTGTAGGTAGCTGAATTGTATGTCTTTTGCTCAGTACCACAAGGAATTCTCCTCTTTTGTTAGGTTTTACAAGAACTTGACGATGATAAAAATAGTTTACCATTGACTCTGTGGATACGCTAAAAATTGATTAATGACTCTACACATTGACAAACTTCCACTAACCTCCAAACTTACCCCCTCTCTAACAGAAAGGGGAATGATTTCCCTTTCTTTAAATTCGGACTGTTTTCGACTAGACATTACCGGATGTCCAATCCAGAGCACTCGCTGCCGTCAGTGACTGCGGCTGATTAATGACCCCGGTTCTTAGGGCTTTTTATGCTCCGCCTACACTCTAGAGAACGAAGATATAGAGTTGGTAAAGCGATGATCTTATACATTTTTATTTTTATGGAACTGAGCGATGAGACAAGCACGTCGTACACCTGATGGTAAGCGCTATGCCTGCCCATAACAATTGCAGTGCCACCCACAACCTTGAATACCATGAAAAGCGTTTTTTTTATTACCTGATTGGCAAACATTTGACCGCTCTCACCTGATGGAAAGTGATGACGCGGTCGACGATGGATCATGCTTGCCTAGAGATACCGATTCACTGTGGACTTGAAGACACCTAGATTATAAGTATCGGGTAGCTAAAAGGGACGCTGGTAAGGTGTACTGCACTGCATTGTGCTCATCATCCCGAGACATCAGATATTAAGTCTCATATTTTATAAATTTTTATTTTATCGAGCAAATATTCTATGTGCTTAAAAACTTGTCCTAGATACGTATTATCTTCTTAACAGATTATTACGATGCTTCATATAATATTACGTATCAAGTAAATGTCTCTTCCAGCAAGCAATGAAAACGTCACCCCCCCTAGGTAAGTATTCATCGTGAATTATACCCTTATTCTTTTGCCGTTAGCCTCTGTCTCTGCTCTACTTTAGATACAATCAGCCACAACACTCAAAAGCTTAGTACTATGTCACATTAAGTATCATAAAATAATAAATGCGTGTCTGTAAGTATGGATGGATGCTTGTAACTCAATCGCGTAAAAGCTACTGAACTACATTAGTTACTGGAACAGGACAGCCCGAAAAAATGGTCCACGCGAAACCGCGGGGCGCAGCTATGCTTCTCATATGATATAGGTACTTGTGAGGTACAATAATTAGCTTGACCGCGGTTAGTAGTTCGTGCAAAAATAATTATTGTGACATAGGCGATTAGTATCAAGTGAATCAGCTCTTATCGCTTTTCTATAAATAATGGCCTAAGATTTCTTCACAATCCAGTGATATTTTTCTCTTTATTGTGACAAAGTTCTAGAGTGTCCACATATTTTTGTGTTGACTTAACAGTCTTGTTCTTTGGAAGAATAAATTATGTGAGAATTTCTCCTTTTGTTTTCGCACTAAATATTTATTGCCCATGAGTTTCTGTCTTTGTGAAGCTGGCAAAAATGTTTTGATATACGAGGAATATCTTCGATTCTATAAACGATAGCTGTGCCCCGTGGTTTCACCTGCAGTTTTCCGCGATATAAAGTTCTTAGTGCTATTCCAGTAGGTACCTAATAAATGAAATTTGGTATGTAGGTATGTTACATACCTAAATGCGTAAGTTTGAGAGGATGTTTGTTACTCAACACGAAAAAACTACTCAACGGATTTGGATGAAATTTGATATGTAGGTACTTTAGGTCCTGGAAAAGAACATAGACAACTTTTTATCCAGGGAAACCGCGGGGTGCAGCTAGTTACAAAATAAAAGCATCAGAGGCCTTGAGAAGCTTTTGCTAAATACATTTTTATACGCTAATTAGTTTTATATTATTAAAGAGTTTGGAATACGTTTTTGAACTAGAAAACCTGCTAGCTCAACTTTTCCAAGCCACAAAAGAGTGTAAATAAAGTGAAATTGCTCGTAATAAAGTCCATCAAAGGGCTTAAATTAGGGTAAAAAAGTTTTAATTATCTCTCTGTGGGGGATTATAAAATGGAGATTTTAGAAATGATAGAATTCAGAACGGAAGTTAAATGGGACGGTAATTATTAGAGCTGCGTTGGCGGGAAAATCTGAATTAAATGCCTTAGAAACTATAGTAAAATAATATAATATTTCTAGGGAAAATAGTGTTTCTTTTATTTTTTTGCCATTAGTTACCTCTGCCATAATAACTTATTAACAAGCTTTTAGAATTTATACAAAATATACACAATAACAAATATTATAAAAAATGACAAATATACAAATTCTATTTGAATTATACTTAACAGAGGTAACCCTCTGCCATAAGTAATGACAAAAAACTTTGCAATTGATTTTAAGGGATGAACTTATTTGCGCAGCGTGTAATGTAACAGTTCCTTTTAGTACCACGAAAAGTACTGCGCAGCTGCTTTGCGCTCGTCGCCCCAAGACATCATTATGCCCAGTAATTTTGATAGCTACAATGCCTTTTAAACCAGAACAGTTGCGTACGATTGTTTGGTGGCAGACTTCCTAGCAAAGCGGTGGTACCTACCCAGACGACCTCCTACGAGACCTACCACCTAGTCCCTAACATCATCCCTCTTATACTCAATACCACAGACTATTTTAATAAGCCTAAGTGCTAAACCTGAGTCACCTGAGAATTCCTTGTAAGCCCTAGATTCCAACCACTTTATTAAAGAGGATCTTTCGAGAGATTTCAATAATCGACAAATTAACGAGTGGAATGGCCCTCGGTGGTCTCAATGGCACTCGATAAGTGCTCTAATCGAGTGCTATTGGGACCAGTGCTTGAGGTGGGATTGACCAATCAGTTACACTTCAATATTAATAAGTGTATGAGTGACTGAGATGAGACTTTACCTGGGGGTTCAGTTTGCCTTTGAAATGTTTGTCTGATGATTAACGAATCTATGTTAGGTATAATTTCTAAAAGCTTAATTAACCAATTGAATACCGCGTCACACGCGTGAAGAATTCGCACTTGTGATGTCGATGGGTGAATAGTATGGTTTTTAGCACGGTGGCTGTTGCGGACTGCAAAAAACACAACTACTTATTTCCATGTATTTCTATGAATACGGCGCGCCGCACTCGTCTGAAATGCAAAAAATCAGTAGCTGCACGTTGCTGCTGCTTTCAGCTGTTGCCAACGACCTGCTTAAAATCATATCTATTAACTACGACTGTAGTGTTATCCAACATAAAACATACATAATTAATGTAAATTATGTAATTTATATATTTATAATGTTATGTTGTACATATAAATTAAGACTAAATATTTTCATCAGATAGTTGTCAAAGAATTCGCAATAAAAAGCTTATATTACTAATGTAATTTACATGTCCTTATTTCAAAACTGATCTTTCAATTAACTAGCTTAACTTGGCGTTTGGAAAGCAGACTTGTTCAAATGTTCAACTAACGAATAAAATTAAATGTCATTCCCGCTGTCCTTCAAATGGTTAAATGAAACTCTTCTTCAAAGCCGAACTAATTGGGAACTACCAACATTCAAGCGAGGCTTCAACTCGTGCCTTTCGACTAGTTCCTGGAACTACATATTGGAGGTAAATCAGCATATTATGTTGGGAATTGGCTGTAACTTTGACGAGTGCGGTCAGCTAAACTATATTTATTCAATGGAAAATAATCGTGAATTCTGGAAATCTAGGCCTTAAATGTTTAATAAATTCTATTGAACAACTTTACATGTTTCTGTGCAAATAGTTTTGACGAAACTTGGTATTCAAAGTAGGTATAAGAGCGAAAGTTTTTTTAATAAGTGGTAGGTCACTCGTATGCAAGAGATCGTCTGGGTGCGTCTCCGCTTTGCCAGTTATTCTACGGCCATGCAGTAATGCGCAAGCATCAGGCAAACGACTTGCTTGTCTTATTGCTTATTTTCATTAAAAAATCTTTGATCTTCATGTGTAAGCAAGTGTAGTTGAAGCACTTCTGAGAAATTACACAAGAGTCAATCAACACAAGATTTTGTGGTAGTGCGAATTGATAAAGCAAAGTAAAGCTAACTCATAAACTACTATAGAGCAAGTTAAGTATACTAGAACACGTCTATAAAGTCGCAAGTTAAAAAGTATGTAAATTGCCAAACAGATAGATCCTCCAGGCGCATATTTTAAAGATGATCAAAGATCGAAAGGAGGGACCATCCATCAATCGGGATTCCAGCAGACCAACGACTTTCAAGTCTTACAAGCTCCGAATTCTAGCAGCAATGCAGAAGATGTTCGTTAGTCCAGCCTTGTCGGCCTAAGGGCGTGGTCTACTCGTACCTACGCAAAAATCAAAATGATCTATCTCGAATGCTTTATCGAGGAAAAATCTCTCGAAGATATTATTATTTGTAGTGCTTTTTAAATTTCATATCTATGTTAGTCTGTAAGGTAAATATTTTACGGGCCTCTGGTACTTTTGCTCATGTTCTGTGTTATTGCCTGAAATAAACTTATTATATAAAGCGAGTGGAGTTCGGTAGGGCACTTCTATGAAATCACAAGTAAAAAGTATACCGTATAGTGTATAATGTATACATATTGATAATTTGGTAGAGCAAGTAGAGCATGGTAAAGCACGTCTATGAGCTCGCACAATTTGTTCCGCCACGCCTTTGTCTTGCTCCGTAATCCATCGATCTAGCAGTAGAAGCTTAGAGCTAGGGCTTTCACTGAAAGGATTTAGAACATCTATTCCAATCCTAGCTTTTACACTAATTCAAAATTGCGTCGTGGCGAATGGCTAGATTCGAGCATATTTTGATACAAAAAACATGCTAACGCGCGGGTTAAGCACCACTCTGTCTTATATGGGTGCAAGTGGCTCTCATAGTAATTCAATTAACCATTTTATTGAAATATCAACTGACGATTGATGCTGGTACTAAATGTGTAAAATCAAAACGTTTAATAAGCTGACAATCAAAAAATGCACTTTTACAGGTAAAATGTACCTACATTTATATAAACCCAAAAGCAGTTTTAATAAATACAACAAAATTAAATGTATTTGACAACCCTATGCCGTCAATGTTGTTCCAGGATGTTTGTTTCGCTCCTAATTTCATTTTTGCTTTGTTTATGTTTACATAAGTAAATTATCTTCAAGTGTTCTAGCAAATTTATTTTATGTTTAGCTTCAACAAAATTGTTTTTATAACTTCTACATTCTATATCCATTGAAAAATTACTTTTTCAACGCAAACATAATTTCGTTGGATTCTAGCTTTTACTTTTAGATTTACTTTGTTTGTAGTGTTCCGGAAATGGACCACTTATGGTCTTGTTCCGGTGTTTGTCTGTCTATATCAGCCTCTCAAAGCTAAACGATAAAAGCTTGAGAAGAGAAAGTAGGTTTATTTACAGCGTGTTATGATAACATGCCAGATAAGAATAAGAATAGATTTCATATCTATTTAGTTTCTAATAAATCTGGCATCACTGAAGAATGAATAAGAATAATTTATTTGCAAGATTACATATCATATATGTATATATACATTACATGTTATTCATATTTATAGGTCTTAAAAAGTACGTTAGCTATTGAAATCAGCTTGCATGTAGACGTGCAAATATTTACGTACAAGCTGCGTCCTGCGACTTTACCTGCGCACGATAAGTTTCCTATGTTTTATTCCAGAACCTAGAGTTTCACTATACAAAATTTCATCAAAATCCGTTCAGTTGGTACAGCGTGAAGAGAGATCAAACACACTAAATGTTACCGCCATATTTGCAATTCGATGCAACTTCAATATGATAGGCTTTCCCTTTCTTACATGGTAATTAAGTGATATGCTTTCCTTGCCCCTCACCTATCCATATCCCGCCACGCATCTTGTCACCGCAGTTAGTAGCAAAAATATCTTATCCGCGACCAGTCATAAGTCTGGGAGGTTAGGCAAATCTTCCAAAGTGCAATTACACTGATTACCACAACCGTGAAGTGCAAGTGAGCCGCCGTCTGCCGCGAGTGCGTAACGTGAGTGCCTACCGCGATCTCTGCCTGAAGGCAAGGCTCAGGACTTCAATAAACGGACGTCCCACAGGAGCGACACAGGAGAAAGAAGGTGCGTGGTGTCCAATTTCTATACCTAAGCAGATCTGCCGAAATACCATGTAGGTAACTAGTGTACCTAACGATTTTCAAATACAGTCCACTAAAATAATTATATATGTGGGAGAATGCTTAAGAAAAACCAGATATACTTCCAAATCAAATAATTATATTTATTCAAAATTTAATATAGGTAGATATAACACCAATAAAATCAATATTTTTCAAAATTACATCATTATCGTACCATACCGCTAATTATTATTTATTAATGTATCTATTTATTAAGATTTCTATTTATTATATAGATTATTTATATACATACACGAACATAGTAACGACATAAGTTACCTGACATCCAATTATATCGGAGCTCCGTCTGTGCCGGCAGTCACGCACAGACTGACTGCTCTGAAATACTGCCACGCGTATTTATAGGGAATAGCTCGGTGGGAGGTTGGACTAGTCTTTTAGTCATTTCGCAACTTATTCGAAAAACAAACGCTGTCAAACAATTTAAATTAATATTTTTATTTTTTAATCAAGTTACTCTCCCACATATATTTAATTGACGCTATAAGCCTTCGGGTGCATACCGCATCCCGCAGCGGAAATATAAAAGGCCGCTTCACTAAAACACAAACTGTCGCATTTATAATATTAGTGAAATTGGAGTTTTGTCACTAACATTCACAAATTAATGAACAGTAAATAAAAATGCATGTGAATATTTAACACTGCTGGTGCCAGTGAAATAAATCACGGGGCATTAAAGACATACAAGTTGGTCTCTCAGAGTGACAACAGTGTCGGGCTTAGTTGGCATTGCAACTATTATTAAGCCTGCCCAGAATCAGAATCAGAATCAGAATGTTTTATTGTATAACTGTGTACATAAAAATAGGTCTTAAATATTTTCAAATGTTTCAACAGTTTATCCATTTTGGATGTACAATATATGGTTGAATAAAAAAGAAAAAAATAAAAATTTACACTTAAACGGAAATATACTTATTTCTAAATTTAGGTATCATATAAAATATCCTTACTTAAAGGTGTATTTACTATTAACCTAGGATTTCGTTGTTTTTTTTTATACTATACATCAAAGTATTCTTTTAAGTTATAATGTGCTTTTGAAATAAGCCAAGATTTTAATTGATTTTTAAAATGTTTGCCATTTAGCATTTTTAAGTTTGTTGGTAATCTATTGTATATTTTAATTGCCGCAACGTACGAACTTTTCTGGAACATCGTGTTATGTGCTTGTGGTATGCATATATTAAATTTGTATTTTGTTCTTAATGTCTCAGCTCGACTTGATTTAATTTCAAAAAAGTAGTTTTCGTTATTTTTCACAAATATACAGATTTCGTAAATATAAATACCAGTAAGAGTTAAAAAATTATTATCTTTAAAGACATTTCGTAACGTGTCCGTATTTTGTAGACTAAATATTATTCGAAGGCAACGCTTTTGTAAGATGAAGCTAGAATCTACATCAACAGAGTTTCCCCAAAATATTATACCGTAAGATAATTTTGGATAAACATATCCGTAATAAGTGCTAATTGCTATCTTTTTTGAAGAAACGCTTTTTAGTATTAATAATGCAAAACAATATTGAGAAATTTTGCTGTTTACTTTACATATATGTGACTTCCAGTTTAAATTTGTATCAATTTGTACCCCTAGGAAGTTTGTATCGTTGGCTATGTCAACTTTGCAATCTTTGTATTTTATATTGAGTAGTAAAGATTTTTGTTTGTAGTTTCTAAATTGAATAAGTTTAGTTTTTTCAACATTCATTTTAAGATTAATATCTTTCAGCCATGTGGCTACTGCAATTAAAGTATTGTTAATAATTGTTTCGTATTGCTCAATGTTGTAGTTATCTTTAGGTATGTAGATTGTAGCGTCATCAGCAAACATTATACATAAATTATCAGTGATCCGTGGTAGTTCGTTTACGTAAACCAGGAACAGAAGTGGTCCAAGGACACTGCCCTGGGGCACACCTAACAGAAGATTTTCAGATTGTGAAATTATTTGCTCTACTGATTTTGTGGTTTTGTTGTATATATCTAATATGATTGATTGAGATCTATTTTGTAAATATGATTCTATGAGTTTCAAAGCCAGACCTCTTATACCCACACTTTCTAATTTTTTGAGCAAAATACTATGTACAACACAATCGAAAGCTTTAGATAAATCGAGGAATAAGGCTATGCTTGGCTTTTTTTCATTAATTTCTTCTGCTACTCGTTTCAACATTTTAAAAATAGCCAATGACGTACTTTTCCCTTTTCGGAAGCCAAATTGGTTTTTACTGAGGATATTATTTGTATTAAAGAAAGAAATGAATCTATTATAAATAACTTTTTCAAATATTTTGGAGAAACAAGGAAGAAGAGCTATAGGACGATAATTGTTCGCGTCATTTTTAGGACCTTTTTTGTATAATGGTTTTATAAGGGCAACTTTAAGATCATCTGGAAAGCATCCACTTGATAACGATAGATTAATAATAAATACCAGTGGTTCGACTATAAAATATATACTCTTTTTTATTACTTGCATCGGTATCTTGTCGTAACCAGAACTCTTTTTATTTTTTAAGCTATTGACTATGTTTATAATTTCTGAACGATCAACTGGAGCCATAAAAATTGTATTGCAGGTTGTTTGACTAAATATTTTTTTTGTGTTCATAGATATAATTGGAGTTTTATTTAAGTTTATAAAATATTTATTTAATATATTGGCTATGCATTTTGGATCTACTATTTCTTGATTATTTATTTTCAAACGATCTATTGTCGTACGTATATTGTTCGTTGGAGATGAGTGTTGTATTATAAGACCCCATGTAGCTTTCATTTTATTTGTGCTTCTATTTATATATCTTATATTTGCAATCTTTTTGGAACAACGTATTACCTTTTCCAGAGTTTTTGAATATTTTTTGTAGTTATTAATGTTATCTAAATTTTTTGATATTTAGGTAATATATTATAATATTAAATCCTCAGTATTGCCGATTCAAACAACATACTTAATACCAGGACTTATTCAAAATTAAAAAAATGTAAAAAAGCTCATTGGTGACGATACGCTGGTTAAGATTTAGCATCAGAGTCTTGGACATCAGCACAAAGTTGCCAGTTTTTCGGTCTTTTACCGGTTACATTTCGGAGTGTGTGCGGCGGAATTACATGCGACACACCACCACGACCAGGCGTACGGCAAACCGTCATCAGTTTATGGTTGACATCCCTCCTTCTCGCACCAAGCGCTTTGCTTCGACCTTCATAATGCGAACGGCCAAGGGTGGAACTCTCTGCCGGCATCTATGTTTCCGGAGAGCTATAATCTGGGTGTCTTTAAGACAAGAGTGAACAGGTTTCTTCTAGGTGAGCGTGCTACTTCTTCGACCGCATCGTCACAACAGGTGAGATAGCGGTCAAACGCAAGCCTATAAAAATAATTAAAAAAAATGTTATATTATAATATATTATATGCAATCGATATACCTCGATGTTCGAACAATTTAAATCCTCAGTATTGCCGATTCAAACAACATACTTAACAAAACATTGGAAAAGGTAAACAATACCTAACCTCCGGCTCCGACCCCTTACGGACTCAGATTAATTTATCATACACGAAAGCCAAAAAATGTTGCCATTCGTGAATAGTAAAATAATTTATTTATCATTTCTGTTTGCGAACCTGTGCTTTGTTCTGGCAACAATGAGTACACGTTATTGTGATGGTAATGGCATGCAAATGTGGCCTACTGCTGGGAAATTTAAAAAAAGCAGTGGCGAGGGTGACTGACCTTAGGGGCAATGGTTCTGTATCTTTTTAAGAAACTTGGAAACCAGCCAAGAGGCTTCTGGAGAGGTGAATGAGATTTCTTGATATTTAGCGTCAACAGAGCATTGACCTCTTACTAGTAAATACTTGTTCTTTCGGTATACGTAAACTACAAGTAGTTAGTATAAGGTACAGAGCACCTATATGCTGACATGCAAAGTAGTTTTAGTGTTGAAACTTTGGGTCCGCAAAGCCGGAAGCCAGAGTAGGTATTTAAAAACCTATCTAAACACAGTTCTAAATGTCTTATGAAGAAATTATGAAGAAATTACAATGAGAGCTATATATGTCTCGCTAGATTAGCATTGCAATCATGGGTAAGTAATAGGGTAGAGTATTCTTCAGACTTGAAAAAATACTCACATAGTTCTTGATGAAGGACCTAATATAGTCCAAGACTGGTCGAGTGTCGTCGTTGCGAACTCAACTGATACAACTTGAGTAAAATCGATTTTAAAATAGTTTAAGTAATGTGTCAAGCTCCCGAAAGTTTTATTCAAATTAAAAAATGCTATAGATCACAGGTGTTTTTCTTTGGAAGTTATCCAAAAAAGGAAAAACGGATATGGCTATCTAAATACAAGTACATGCGAATGCTCAAACTCTAACAAGGAATGAACCTAGAAGCCTTCCAAAAATATATCTGATAGACATCAGTGTTTGTTTCCCTCCAAACGATCCCCAAAAATTTAAACCAGCATAAAATACTGAGAGTCCGCGGAAATTTATGGAGCGAGTTTGTAGAGTAATAAAAATTTGAAATGCCCTCAAAGTGATTGAGAGTGGTGCCGACTTAATTCCCTCACGGGAGGGGCCTTCAAGGGAGGAGCTTCCTTGATGGCGTTATCATGTTACTTTCTATGGGACATGATAGCTAAACTTTTTAATGCGGACAGTTTCTTTGTAGGTCAAGGACGGTTGTTGAGAATTGAGTGGTTGATCTGCAGAAGTTTGTCTGATGACTATGAGAAAATATCGTTGTTAATAAATTTATGTTATTTTGTTTGTTTGTATGCGTTAAGTTTATTTACTATGTTTCCGTATAGTAATCAGGAGCTACGAAGACCATGAGCCAATATAGCGTTTTTGGAACCACACCCTTCCATCCTTTGGATTACCTGCCCATCAATTACACGACAAAAAACAAAATGCTCAACGTTTTTTTAAAAGGGCTGTCATATTAAAGGTAGAAGAAATTTGGTTGCTCGAGTAGATGACTCGGTGGCCAAGGTGGAAGCGCGCGGGCGGCGGGATGGTACTCCAAGACGCAGGTGCTAAACGAGCAATTAAGTTTTTCTCATAAATGCCTATAATGGGGGGTACATATACAATTTTATTTTTTATTTTATGGAACTGAGTGATGAGACGAGCAAGTCGTTCGCCTGATGGTAAGCGACAAGCCTGTTCATAACAATTGCAGTACCACCCAGAACTTTTAACACCATAAAAAGCACTGCGTAGCACTGCATTGCGCTCACCACCCCGAGACATCAGATATTAAGTAGCTGGCTACAATGCCCTTTAAACCGGAACACAGTAATGCTTGCGCACTACTGCTTGGCGGCAGAATAACTGGCAAAGCTGTAGTACCTACCCAGTCGGCCTCTCACATACGAGAGACATATAAAAATATATAAGAAATATTTAAAAATATACCTATATGTACCTAACTATCTGTCTAAGAGAGAAAAAGATCTCTAAGCACCTACGATTGCTGTTGCCTATTTACGTAAGTCAAGTTTAACGATAGCAGCCAAAATCCGAAGAAATCCAGCGCGTTCCTTTTGAACATGTTTCGTGGATGTAAGGCTGTCTACAGACGCCCGTTTGAATATGCAGCGTGCGTTGTGCCGCGTCGCGAGCATTAGTGACTCGCCACAGTGTGAGTGTGACAGAAGGAAAACGCACCTCCTGGTCCGACCGTCTGGCAGCGTTTCTTGGTGCTATCTTCACTAGCGGGCGTATTTCCGAAACACTGGTAGAGTCAGTATTCGCATTTTTTTTCTGAGCCCGGACTTCAATGAGTATGGGAAAGAAATGGGTAGAAATGCTTGCCTTTTTTTTAATGTCAAGATATTTTAAGTTACAGTTTACGTATATTAATTGATTTGTATTTGACGTTAAAAAGTGCTTTTTTGCGCCTATTTAATAAATATCTTTTGACTTTACTTGCCCCTGCCTCGGTCTACCCCAGCCCGGCTTAGGTGTATTTTGCGGTTATAGACTCGATCATATCATATTTTTTGTTATTTAGTGACGAGATAAACTGGTTTTTTGCTTGGTGGCAAGCAATAAGCCTGCCCATAACAGTTGCAGCACCATCCTGAACTTTGTTATGCAAAGCTCTATGCCTACCCTATACGGCTACCCACGTATCTACTAACATGTATAGACAAATAACCAGTACAAACAATACCTACTGCACACAATTTTCCTGTGGCATGACTCCACGACTTTGTACAGTGGCTCGATACGAGCTTAAAAATATACAGGAAAGAGGTCTTTCGTACGAGTATTCGTACGATTCACCACTTTTAGGGAAATCCTCACTAGCTTCGTGGAGCTCTACTTTTGGATATGCATTGAGAGTACGTAATACCGTCTGAGTTTGCTGGAAGATTTTGTACTTCGTACTCCCTAGGCCTAGAAATGATTCATTTTATTTTGTTTATGTTATATTTTAGGTATTTATTAAGTTTACGTGGTTATAATAGTATATACTTTTACATTTTTTTTGGCAATAATTAAGAATAGGTATATAAGTTTCCCATCAACGCAATTTACTGCACCGCTACCATTTTTGCGCGTTCTGGATGACTGGTAGAAAATCCTCCATGCACAAACCGTTTTTACTAGTATAAATAAATGGTTTTGTATATTTGGTCCCTGTTTCAATAAAGTTAATGAATAAAATGAATAAATGAACGAAGCGAAATATACGATCAAATTGGACGAAATCAAAATATGAACTAAATAAACAATATAAACGAAGTGACTAATGAACAAAATGATTGAAAAAACAAAAGAACATCGATTTGTGTCGATTTGCGTAAAGGGTCCTTAAAGGTAGGCAACGCACCAGTAATGCCCCGAGTGTTGCAGGTGTCCATAGGCGACGGTAACCGCTTACCATCTAGGCGGGCCATCTGCTTGTTTGCCTATTAGTCATATAAAAAAAAAATGTGTAAGCCAAATCAAGTATGGGTCCAGAATTTTAAAAACTCAACAAATGTATGAATTAAAGTGAAAGTTCAAAAATATTTATTAAATAGACACAAAAATGCATAAACACATAATGCAACATCATAAACACATATAACGAATAATGTTTCATAATGTTAGCATGACTTAAAAATAAATATTCATGTCTATCCAATTTATTCCCATACACAAATTGGTGTCAGAGCCCGTAAAAGCTATTTGATAATTAACTCTACCAGTGCTTCGGAAATACACCCGCTAGAGCAGATAGCATCGATAACCGCTGCGGGGATGTCTCTTTTTTCAAATCGATAACAATAAAAATTTAAGTATAAATTATAATTAACAAAATTTCAAACTAAAAATGTGACTGAGATATCCCCTAGTCATAGCAAAGAATACTACCTATTAGGTCATAGTATCAGTAACAGAAAAATATGAGTATCTAATATACAAAAAAGTCTTAACATTTTCGCTTAGCATGCGCTAACGCATTCAATATAAAAAAATATATAGAAATAGGTATATGATACAATAGCAATTAGAGTGACCAGACCTGACCAGTCCCCTCAAGCAGTACTCGTTCACGAGAATGACTTGTGGACCAGCCATCACCTCCCTCAATCACATGATAGGGAAGGGAGTTACCCGACACATAGAGCCGCCGCAAGCAAAGACATTTGAGTGAGCATGACTGTAAAACCTAGTAGAGATGAAAAATACTCCATAAGATTAAACTCCTCAACACAATTCCACACAACGCTCAACTCAGAACAAGCCTGGTCTGCATTAACTCGCGACACATAAAGATTTAATCGGTAATGAGTTCTTGACATTTAAGACCTCATCCTATCCGGTCAATTACACTTAAACGCGGCCCGTCGTGAAAGGGTCGCGTCATTTCCGCCGCTGACTTTATACTGACTTTACGCTTACTTTATACTGACTTTAGTGTCTTGTTCCTTGCTTCGTAGCTTCGTAATAGCTTGAAATGAGCTGAGTTAAATACGTTGTAGTATAAAAAGCTTTTTATTTTAATAGGATTTAAAGTCTAATAAAATTATTCTGATTTCATCCTCTTTCGTTTCTTTCCTAGTTATTTAAGATTACGAAGTCAATTGAAATAAAGTAAAGTAAAAGTTTTCCGGTTTCATTTTCCAAAATACACAAATCCGCTATACAATGAGATAGGGCTTCTTTTTATAAAGTTTTATTTATTTAATGCAGCTAATGATATAGGTCTAGCAATTCACGCCCATAATCAGCACACATGTACACGTACAGCTTCACACGTGTAAAGTTTGCAATAAATATGGATATATTAGTTGGTTGTGACTGGAAAAGGAAAGCCGAAGATCGGGCTCAGTGGCTTGCTTAAGGAGAAGGTGGTTTAGAAGTAATAAGCGAATAACCAGATAGTAGGCAGCAAAAATACTGGGCATATGAGACTAAATATCTGATATCTAGGGGTGATGACCGCAATGCAGTCCTACGCATTGCTTTTTATGGTATTAAAAGTTCTGGGTGGCACTGCAATTGTTATGGGCAGGCGTGGTGCTTACCATCAGGCGAACGAACAGTTCGTCCCATGAATCAGTTCCATAAAAAAAATTGTCACTAATAGTGACTGTTCTTCTTCTACTTATAGATAATCAGAATAAAGATTTTAATAAGAAGAAAAGTCAACAACCAAAATATTTCTCAACAAAATACAAATACTTACTGCAGCATGTTGTTTCAGGCACATCGTTGTTCTCCCAGGGCCCGACTTGAGGGTTGTTAACAAGGTAATTATCATTCACACTCGAACACCCTTGTAAAGGTAATGGTCGGTAAATGCCAGGTTTTCTTTGATCCATGAGCGATGGCTTTAGGGGACAGTCTTGTGGTTTACCACATTTTGCATAGTAACACAAAATATAAAAAAAAACATTTATTGACATAATGTGGTCAATTGGTCCTCGAAGTAAGCCTGCTAAGGAGTGGAACGCTCTGCCACCGTCTTTGTTCCCAAACAGCTACAACTTGTGTCTCTTTAAGTCTAGAGTGAATAGGCATCTCACGGGCAAGCGTGTCCCATCTTAGGCCGCATCTTCGCTTTCCATCAGGCGAGATGTCTTCAAACTTATGCCAATTATTATGGATGAGTAAAACATTACATAGACAGCATTTTTACCTACATTCCAATAAATTCAAACTTATACAACAATAATTAACAATAATTCTTCTTTATTTTGTGATGACGCCAACTTGAGTAAATTTAAGTCCAGTTTGAATATAGTTCTATGTACACTATCTTTAGCGCTAACAGCGCTTATCATCAACCTATACAAGAACAAATTAAAAATTAAAAAAAGACGTGGCACTCGGAGACTGCCGCGGTAAAGCTATTGCATAGCATTCGGGTTGGGGGTGTTAGGTTATTTTCGTTACGGAATTTCTGGATTCGCTCTCCACGCTCAAGGCCCGCGATAGAAGCTATGCAATAGCTTAAAAAACCCCTGATACAATAAAACATGTCTTCTAAGAACCACCGCAAGAAAACTTCAAAATTATAAAATTAAAAACCGCATCCAAATCGGTTCATTCGTTTAAGTGCTACGTTGCCACATACAGACACATAGTGGTCAAACTTATAACACTCCTCCTTTTTGCGTCGGGGGTTCAAAACTAAATTAAAACTGTTGTAGACTCGTCAGTCACAAATAACTCTTGCGTTGCGTTGATCTTGCACTTTGAACTTGAATCGTCGCTTTAATACTCCTAGGCACACCTGGGTTATCATTTTGATATCTATTGAACTACTTCATCGAAAAATTTTATGAAATCTTAAGTATTGTCAATTACTTCAATCTTCAATATTGTCAAATCGTAGTCTGCTTACTATTTCTTTAGATCAATCGCGGGGCGATGACTTGATATCAACTTGCTATAGAACTATTCTGTATTATTTTCATTGTAAACATTTAAATTGTACTTTATTTCTATGTTTAAGGTGAATAATAAACGTATATCTGTCTATCTATTCTGACCAAATTGGGACTCTGTAAACTAGCGTTGTTTGGCAATATTAGCGTTGCTATGGCAACGCTGATGATGCAGTGAAAGGTTTGGAAACCGTTAACTACAACACGATATGGTGCTAAATGAAATTAAATTATATTTATTTGTAGGAAACACGTTCATTATAAAGTTTACAAATCTTTTAGAGTTCTGCGTGTCTCACCATTTCTGGCATACAATTTTTTTTAATATTACATTATTAAATAAATTAATTGAAATAAAATGTCCCAAGCATACAATTACGTTAAGTACAACTTGACATAACCGAATACCAATGTTTGACACCAATGACAGTCGAATCGCAAAAGTGTCTAAGTTGAATGGTTTTTGTCTATAGTTAACAGAATTGAGAACCTGCTCATTCAATCGCGTGATGCGCTCTTAAATTGCATGTATGCTGAACGTCGTTGTCCAAAAGCATTTACCGTGTCACGGACCTGTTAAGTAAATAATGTTCTCTCCAAATGTAACAACCTAATTTAGTTAGAATAGAATACTTAGTGCATTCTGCATTCTACTGGACGCAATGCACCGCATTTCCCGTGTGGTTTGGACACTCATGCGGAGTTAGAAGTTACGCTAAATGATTTTACTACGAGTATTAGATGCTCGGTATCATTTTACTGCTTGAGTGTATGAGTCTAATTTATTATTTATTTATTAAGTTTTGGGAATCTTACAGCTAGGTTTTAAAGTAGAAGTGCTTAAATAAATATACAGAAGGCCAATTATAAGTTTCCACACATAGAAATGATACAATTTACATAAATAGAAGATACAGACGGACGCACACAGAATACAAGTTAACACAGGCAATAAATATATTTATATAGGTACATATTATAACACATATTACCGTACTAACACCTGAACAAGTATCGTTTGTCCAGGAACTCCTTGAGTTGTCTGGCAGAGGTGTTGAATAAGTTATAGACGAACTATTTGTTTTATGCATGCTAGAATAAAGCACAGTTATATAATTTAAAGGTTAGACTTTCAGGAATGTAAGCTTTCCCTCATTAATCACTTCATTTTAGTTACCTACCGGCTTCAAAGTTCACAGGCTTTTATTTAATTTTGGTGTTACAGACGCACTTACTTATGAGCCTAATTTTTAACATTGCCTCTACTTCCAAAAAAGTAAAACAATATATAAAAGTGCTTTAAAACATATGTTACGATTTTCTTTTTTAACAATATTGTTACGTTTCTTAAGTGCCAATTGGCTACTTGGCAGAAGTGGAATGTTTTATGCATCTTTGTCTTCTATATAACTACTAACAGTATAGGATGATTATTTCGTATATAAGAATAGTTTTAAAACGCAATTTGAATTACTTTTTGCTACCTCTGTTATAACCGTCCTTCAAATACCAATTTTCGTAGCATATAGTTTCAACTATCAAAATATAACTACTAAAATTTTGGATGACTTCGAATGCGCGGAAGTCAAAGTCGTACTTGGAAGGTTTAAAATTGTAGGTTGAAATTTTATCTCCCGGTTTGTAGTTTCATTTTATAACTTTAGAACTCTTGTTTCAAGCAAATAAAGACTGCCATCAAACGCGAGAGCAGTCATAATGGAGCCAAAATAAAATTACGAATTCGACCGTAAACCGAATGCATCCGAGACGCGAACACGGGTTACGGGACTGTAAAATGGGATCGTTCATAAACGCGGCGTCTGTCAGAGATTAAATGAATCTAGTGATGTCTGGAACCAAGGTGGATAAAGAATTCCGGCAGTAGATAATCTTTAAAAATACTTACATAGTTCAATACGTTTTGTGACATTTGAACGTATGCTATTATCATTAAGAATGCGTGATGAACTGATGAGGCGTACATAAAAGATCTTATCACAGTTTATTTATAGCAGTAATGAAAGATTAGCAAAAGGCTATTTCGAAATAAATCTGAGTAGTTGTTCTTTTTCCGATACGGTGGTAGAGTCATTGTAATAATTGACGTTCATAAGTGCGTCTGTGATGCCAAAACTGAATAAAGAACTTTCGAACTTTCAGCTTTGAATTTACTGTTTTTGATCTTAAAACACGGATTGGTGTCCAATTCTAGCTCAATTTTTGCTTGAATATAATTTTACTAATCCTAGATAGACTGCAATATAATAAGTAGGTATACTCGTATGCTGTGTCAAAACAGACTGTAATAGGAGTTGCTGTGTCAAACAGATTTCTTACGTACGGACACTTTAAACTCTGTACCAATTATTGCGGTCGAATAGCTCTACTAAGCAGATAACTTTCACGAATATTTCCAAAATATAAGTAAAACAAGTTGAACTTTCAAAATGCAACAAAATGATACTTAGAGTAAGTAATTTTATAGTCGAGCATAGAAGTTACTGCTTTGAGAAACTATTGCCTCTAAACGCTGACAGAGAGCTACTAAACAGTTTATAATACCTATCTTCTCTTTGCTAGTATATTCTTTTCTGACACCTCCCCACCGAACCATAAGGCACTAGTAAAGTCGATGCAGCTAGTACAGATTAAATAAAAGTTATCTGGTGTCTGGTGTCTGCTGGTTTACGAGGTCTCCGGCTGGACGCCAGCGGGTTAATGGCTGCCGCTTCCGACACGGTGGCCGTTTGTACGGAGCCGACGTCATTTGGACGCAGGGTTACCGTAATGCTTATCATGCGAAACAAGATTTTTGTTGAAAAATATATTTTTCAAGACAAGCTTTTTACAAATTCGTAATCGGAACAAATTAAAATGAGCTCAAACACTAGTAGTTTACGATTATACGTCAAGGAGTTCCATTGCCCACCTTCCGTCTCCATCAGATCAACTGACTGTCACCATAATGTTGCATTGTCATCGGACTTTGCCAAGTACGCAAAATTTCAACTTCGTAGGATAAGAGGAAGTGGTTCTGATTCAATTCGCAAGATTTCACCCAAAAAAACAAACATTGCAAGTTAATTAAAAGCTTGTAAAAATAATGTGTGACTGTGTTCGTGACTTATACAAAGGTATTGATAGCAATACGTTTGTATAAGTCACGTGCACGGACAGTGAATCTTCAAACAATTATGAAGAAGAACATAAATCTCTTATTGGTACTGAGAAAGAGTAGAAGTAATAATAATTGCATGAACGTGGACATAGAAATGGGCTTGGAAACGAAAAGAAACAGGATCTTTAGGTGGAGCTCAAAGATAAACAGCCTATGTAGCACGCTAACCGTTGTCTGTCTAAAGCAGCGTGCAATATCCTTATCCTACTTTAATATTATAAACGCGAAAGTTTGTAAGAAAGTATGGATGTATGTTTGTTACTCTTTCACGCAAAAGTTCTTTAACCGATTTT
Source organism: Petrophora chlorosata (assembly GCA_951640565.1). Lineage (NCBI taxonomy): Eukaryota > Metazoa > Arthropoda > Insecta > Lepidoptera > Geometridae > Petrophora > Petrophora chlorosata. The sequence continues at coordinate 421,238 of OX621206.1, forward strand.
GATGAAATGTGGTATGTAGGTACATTAGGACTTGGAATAGCACATAGGCTACTTTTCATCCCAGGAAATCCCAGGGTTTTTTTTTTTGTTGACCATAATGTAGAGAAAAAACGGAGAAAAGACGTTGATTCTGGCGGTAGGATTGGTTACTTATAAAGACGGCAATACTGGTGTCATTTGGTAGTCAGACGGGATCCACAAGAGATTTTTTTGAAAACACTTGAAAGTACAAAGATAAATAATAATATTCCCTTTTAAAATTCGGTGACCCTATTTAAAATTTTAGCTATCTGCGTTAACTCTTGCCAAATCTGCGATGCGTTTTCCATACGATGCACAACAAAGGTACTTAAATCATGTCTTGTGGGGAAGCTTCCAGATCCTGATATTTTTCACGCTACATTAAAATTTGTTCCGTATTCGGTTGAAATTTGTTGGCGAATGGATTCGCACTGTTTCCTATTGCAGAGTAACCTTTTCACATGAATTTATTTATAACCGAAGGAAAACACTACTTTATTTCTTTATTTATGTCTCGATGGTCCATTATGTACAAAATTATTTTGGCTACTGCCACCATTGAAATTTTCTTACGTTTCTTATTTTTCTTGTTTACTTTTGTGCAGTTTTTTGTAAAGATTTACAAGGCTGGCAATCATTTTGAAACAAATAGATATTAATTAATTGGATCACTGCGAAAATGAATAATTAAATGATAATCATATATACACATATATAAACGTCAATAGCAATATTTAGATTGAAGAAGAAAACTCAAACGCAGAAGCATTGCAGAAATATTTTCTACTTACTAATTTAACCATCAATTTATTTTTTTTATTTCTTAATCAGCGTTTGTCTTTGACTCAGTTCAGAACACTTAACAATTATATCGACAAATTATTTTTTAATTCCTCAGATCTTTCTTCAAAGAGTCCAAGCATTCCGTAAGCTTTAGTACAAAGAAGTACACTATTTCCTTTGCTAAATGAAGCTAGAATTCGCGTCCAATTCAGAATTAAACCAATTACGGCCTAGAACAGTTCAATTAACGAGAGGCAAAGATCCGGGACCTAGTACTATTATTTAATCTGTGCCGCACAAAGGAATTCTTGGTTACCGACCCGAAAAATAAAAATGCCAAAGCTGTGATAGAGGATCAAGTAGATTGCTGATCACGATTAAACTCATGGGAAATAGAATTTCATTTATTTGTTTAGATAAAGTATAAAAGCTCTTCAGTACCTATCACTTATATACTCATATATATCGTTAAACGCTTAAATCAATGTTTGGCTACAACCTCGCTTTATGGTGGCCGAATGTGAAACACACAGATCTAGACAAAGAAGGCAGTAGAGCGACTGCTCACATCCACCTCCCTAATAGTTTACCGAAAATCATCCCGAAACCCGACTAGATTAGATGGCATGGACGGAGGATGGACGGGACTTTGTGACTGTGTTGATACCAGAGCAAGGCATGGGAACTAGTGAATATTGTAAAACCTAACATTTGATATTTTAAGCGTAGGCATCATATAATAAACTCAAATATTTATTTGTTCCAAGATATCTCCAAAACGCTGATAAAAGCAAGGCCATGTCCTCGAGTTTTTACGAGCAGTCCCAGACTCCCACAGCGGCAAGCGGCGGATCTATCACAGGCCTATATCGTTGAGTTAGCTTTAACTTTATGTTTATTTCGGTACGTTCGGAGAAAGGGTTTTTGTTGTATGTTTGTCTTGACTGATGGCTATAATATTGAAGTCAGCAAAAACTATATTTTGTAGTTACAGTGACAACTATGTAGAAAAAGTAACCAAAATGTATTTATTAAGTTTAGGCATCACTTACGTTGGTTCTTATGAACTTCAAATTATCACAATGACTCTACCACCGTATCAGAAAAAGAACCACTACTCGAGAAGATACGGCAAAAAAAACGGAAAGACATTTGTTTTTAGACTTTTTTTACTATTTCTTTATTTTCTACAATGTCATGTTTCTTATGTACTTCTTGGCTACTTCGCAAAAGTGGAATGTCACAAGCATCTTTCTATCTGTCATTCTTTTCTTCTTGAATAGTCTTTACACTCAATTTAAATTTACTTTCTGTGAGATCCGTAAAACTGACCGTAAATCCGTGAAGATTTTGATGAATTTGGTACGTAGGTACTTTCGGACTTGGGCTACTTTTTATTCCGGGAAACCGCGGGTGAAACCGCGGGGCGCAGCTAGTTTTATTTAAAAAAAAATGTACAAAATTGCCCGTGAAGCACATTTAGTCTTGTTGTACCTAGGTATTGACTGACGTCCCATTCTTATTTCTGGTGTTTATGTTATTATGGTCACTATTCACTTTGAATTTGTGCAACTTATACGTTGAACTATTTAATGAATACGGATGTTAATCACCAACATTCATTTTGAATCTCGTCGCACTATTTGGTTAGATTCACAAAATCGCATGAATACCCAAAAAGGGCAACAAACAAACAGTTCCTTAATATTCCGCCGGTTAACTTGCTATAAAGACGAGACGGTTGCTAAATTCATTGATTCGCTTATTTTACGGTCTCACAAAACAGCCAAAGTTCATTTTATTCCTCCCAATAGCAATTCAGACATTATCCTTTCAGGACGTGATAAGAAAAACAACACACTTTGTTTCAGGAAGGTCATAAAAATCCGAGTGAAGGAGAGCCTTCTTCGGTCGGTTTCAGGCTTAGGTAAGTTTTATTTTGCGGCGCGGCTCCGGCGAAGCGATCCCACTCGTTAAAATGTTGGCACAGAAAAATATTATTACTTAAAGATTCACAAATTAAATTCAGGCGTTAAGAATCGGTTCAGCAACAAAGTAGAGAGAAAAAATAACATAATATGTTATTTTCTTCTCTTTAATATGTTGACTTCGACGTTTGGTTAACTTTTTAATTGATGTAAGCACCTATAAAACAACACTAGCTGCGCTCCGCGGTTTTACCCGCGGTTTTCCGGGAAAAAAGTAGTATGTGTTTATCCAAGGTGTGTAACTGTTTCCATTCTGAATTTCACTCAAATTCGTTGTGCCAGTTAATAAGTAACAAACACACTTCCATACAAACTTTCGCATTTATAATATTTGTGTGATACAGGACGTCCTACCAAGTGAAGTGTCGGAGGAACACTCTCAAAGATAACAGCCATTATGTTTACAAGAAACCACATTATTTAAATATTGAACGTGTAACCCGTCTTCCTGAGACTGAACCTTATCCTGAACCCAAACCTGAACTGAACCTGATAAGTCATTGAACATCATCCCGAAAAATGAGTAACGACAAACGTCGAAGGAGTGAAACGCCTTGCCGTCGTCTGTGTTTCCACATATCTGGGTGTGTTCAAATCGAGAGTGAACAAGTACTTACTGGGTAAGTGTGCTTTATCTTCGACCACATCGTCGCTTGCCATCAGGTGAGATCGTGGTCAGGCGCTGACACAGTTAGATGTAAAAAAAGACTAACGGCTTTATTCGGTGGGTATTACTACAATCGTGGCTGGAGCCACGCACTTCAGAACCAGTTGAAGATCTTGGGTTACTTTTGCCTTTAATATTGTATACCACCTAGACTTTTCCTTTCATACTTAGTTTTTATTTATGTACTCATATGAAGACACCCCAAATCCGCTTAGAATATTTTTTCTACCCGGAAAAATATAAACAAATGTTTTGCCAGAATTCCCCAAAATAGTCTATTTGAAATATCTATAAAGAAAGGGTTGCAAAGGATTCGGTTCCTTTTTATTATATCTATCGGTGAAGGACAATCATTCGCCCTACTCTTTTATGTCAAACGTAAAATTATGGGCGATCTTTTATTGTCTTTTTACGGTCTAAACGTTAAAATTTACGGTTTAGAAGTAAGAAAGTCTTGTTTAATACTTCATGGAATCTTACCTTTAAAGTATTTTTGCATAAGCTTTAATCCCAAGGGAAACAATAAAAATGATATAAAAATGCTATCGTCTCGTTAGCATATTCTTTATGAAACAAAAAGGAAATTGTTTAGAAAGAAGCTTTCAGAATATGGCCCACTGCACATTCAGTGACAAGTCTGAAAATAATATTAATAATGTATTTTTTAAAATAAAAACTCGTCGTTATTCGTCGATAGTTTTCGTGTTTTTAACCGACTTAAATAAGGAGGAGGTTTACAAATCGACGGTATGTTTTTTTTTTGTGTGTTTGTTACGCGATTACTCCGCCAATTATGCATTGATTTCGATGATTCTTTTTTTGACTGGTAGGTAATACTTCAAAGGTGGTCCCATATAAATTGAATTTATCGAAATTCATTCAGTAGTTTTTGAAAAAAATAGCAAAAACAAAAAAATATAAGTTTAATCTTCAAGTCGGTTCTTGTTTTTTTCGTAACGGGTGGAGGTTTGTATTCGACTGCTTCACCTGCTTCACCCAGGGTTGACTTCCGGCGACGGAACTCCTCAACGGTGAATAGTACAGACAACATTTCGTAAATGGATTTAACTATAATAGCCTGTTCTAAATTCCATCATGACATGGCAGATACACCCAGGATTGACTTTCGGCGAGGGAACTCCTCAACAGAGAATAGGACAGACATGAAATTTTTTTGTACATGCATTTAATTGTGATAGCCCGTTTTAAACTTCGTCATGATGTGGCTTCTAGATCATAAAAGCTTGTCTTTAAAAACTTTTTGAATTAATTTAATTAAAACTTGTTTTTCACTAAAAAGGTTAAAATAAAGTCAAGTCTAAAAGGTAGTAGATAAATACTATCTACAAGTAGTACTTACTATATACATAGTATTTATCTACTACCTATTAGACTTGGCTGGCACCGACTTCAAATATATGAGTGGGTAGCGGTTATGATAATTATATTAATTTATTTTTTACTTTTGAGTGCCATTTGTGGTTTTGAAGTCGGTTTAGTTTTATTTGAAAAATAATTTATTTACTATATAGTTTTGCACAAACAACTTTGTGTACAACTGCACAAGTCTATGTCAATAGATAGAAGTGATAAATAATAATACTTAATCGTAATTTAAAATAAGTAGGTATACAATAGCGAGCGGCTTTATCGATGAAAGCGATCTCTTTCAGGCATCTTTTGGTTAAGGATGGATCGTGAGGACCCATCAAAATAACGATTATTTATGCTAACTCAGGCATATTCTAAAGTTAGTAACTTTAAAATATGCCTGAGTTAGTCATTTTGACAGCGAATTGCTATAGTACTAAAGATCATGAGGTGAAACAAGATAAGCAAGTTAGTATTGACAGAATGCCTATCGATGAGTGGACTGTATTTAATCTGGATTGAGGCTTGAGACAGGTGGAGTCAATGAAACGGCAGATTGGGCTGGTGGACGTCTGTATTGCTTGAGTGTCGGAGAGAAAAAGAGACATAATTGGAGTTCTTACTTGCTAACGTTGGCACTATATCGCTAGTGATGCTAAACAAAACTATTACCGTACAAACTTTTAGTCGATATTAGTGTTGGGATTCCAACATGCTGCGGCCTACGAAATGAACATAAGACTTATCAGAGACAATGCAACAGTTTTTTAACACTATATCTTACTTTACAAACATGTCTACATAGTATAATAAGCTAAAATAATATTACTTTATGTTTAACTAAATAAAAGTTTTTGAATTTTAACAAAGTTTAAATGTTAGCCGAATACTGTTATGATGCTATCTGTTAATACAATGCAGGATAACTATAACTATTCTTATTACATATTATATGTTTATGCTGTAATATTATATTCATCATTACTTAGTGCTTAGGTATCTTGCCTATGTACCTACTAATAATAATAATTAAACTAGGTACATAACAACCATTGTGTCTTAAGGACACAAATTGAACTTATAAATAAATCCTTTTAAAAGGTATATAAATCATGCAATTAACGACAAACTATTAAATAACCAGTCATGTATCTTTACATTGACTTTATAGCTATATATTCATATCAACTACAAACTTGACAATTTACAAACATTACATAAAATTAATCAGTGTCCATTGGCAATAAACAAATTTTATGTATGCCACGAATGTGTTTTTTATGATTAGAATTAATGACTTCTACAGTCCTGATGTTCCCATCATGACCTGGGAATGTGTTAACAATTCTGGCCATTGGCCACAGTCTGCAAGGGATGTTATCATCTTTTAGGATGACAAGACTACCTATTTTTACATTAGATTTTACATTCATCCATTTAGGTCTACATTGCAAAGTATTTAGATAATATTTATGCCAGATTTTCCAAAAACATTGTTTCAAGTTAGTACATATTTCCCAAAATTTGAGTCTATTATTTGGTACTTCACTTATATCATTTTCTGGATACATAGTTAGAGCAGTTCCTATTAGGAAATGACCTGGAGTTAGATAACAGAAATCACTGGGATCGGATGACATTGGTACTAATGGTCTGGAATTGAGTACTGCTTCAATTTCAGTGAGTACAGTAATGTGTTGTTCATATGTCAACATAGCCTTTTGCAATATTCTACATAAGTGATACTTAGTGCTCTTCACTGCGCTCTCCCAGAGACCACCAAATGTAGGTGAATAGCTTGGTATAAAGTGAAAACGTATGCCTCGCTCGGCAGCAAAATGATTAACTTTCACCTGGTGATTCTGTGAAGACTGCAACGAATAAAGCTCAGCTAATCGAGTTCTCGCACACTTAAACGAACTCGCATTGTCGCAGTGGACCTCTACGGGCAGCCCTCTTCTCGAAATGAGTCTCCTAAAGCATGCTAAGAATGTATCAGTGGTTAGATCTGAAGCGAGTTCCAAATGAACTGCTTTTGTTGCAAAACATACAAAAACGCAGATGTAACCTTTACCGATTAATGATCGTCTTACACGCGAAAGCTTTACTTCTATCGGCCCGGCGAAGTCCACTCCGACCTTCTCAAACGGGCGGGCGGTGGCAAGAACTCGACCAGCCGGCAGGGAGCCCATCAGCTGTTTGGCAACCGTGGCTTTTTGTCTGAAACATGTAATACATTTATGTGTTATTTTCTTTACTTCTAACAGGCCATTTACAATCCAGAACCTCTGGTTTATATTTGACAATAGGAGCCTTGGGCCCGCGTGCAATAAACGCTCGTGCTCGCTTTGTATAAACAAGCTAGTAATATAAGAGCCCCTGGGCAGTAAAGCAGGGTGTTTTTGATCATATGGGATATTTGCAAAATGAAGCCTGCCTGAAACCCGCAAAAGCCCCTGCTCGTCTATAAAGGGATGCAGATTTACTAAATTGCCTGTCAATTTTTTACCTTGGCTCAAGGCATCAATTTCTGATGCAAAATGTATGCTTTGCTCATGCTTGATTATAAGCATTAGTGAACTTTTTAATTCTGCACCTAGCAAATATTTATTAGTTATTTTATCATTATGTTTATTTATATTATTTAAGAATCTCAATATATAAGCTAAAAGCCTAATTATTTTCCTAAAATCTGTGTAAAATTAATCAGTGTCCATTGGCAATAAACAAATTTTATGTATGCCACGAATGTGTTTTTTATGATTAGAATTAATGACTTCTACAGTCCTGATGTTCCCATCATGACCTGGGAATGTGTTAACAATTCTGGCCATTGGCCACAGTCTGCAAGGGATGTTATCATCTTTTAGGATGACAAGACTACCTATTTTTACATTAGATTTTACATTCATCCATTTAGGTCTACATTGCAAAGTATTTAGATAATATTTATGCCAGATTTTCCAAAAACATTGTTTCAAGTTAGTACATATTTCCCAAAATTTGAGTCTATTATTTGGTACTTCACTTATATCATTTTCTGGATACATAGTTAGAGCAGTTCCTATTAGGAAATGACCTGGAGTTAGATAACAGAAATCACTGGGATCGGATGACATTGGTACTAATGGTCTGGAATTGAGTACTGCTTCAATTTCAGTGAGTACAGTAATGTGTTGTTCATATGTCAACATAGCCTTTTGCAATATTCTACATAAGTGATACTTAGTGCTCTTCACTGCGCTCTCCCAGAGACCACCAAATGTAGGTGAATAGCTTGGTATAAAGTGAAAACGTATGCCTCGCTCGGCAGCAAAATGATTAACTTTCACCTGGTGATTCTGTGAAGACTGCAACGAATAAAGCTCAGCTAATCGAGTTCTCGCACACTTAAACGAACTCGCATTGTCGCAGTGGACCTCTACGGGCAGCCCTCTTCTCGAAATGAGTCTCCTAAAGCATGCTAAGAATGTATCAGTGGTTAGATCTGAAGCGAGTTCCAAATGAACTGCTTTTGTTGCAAAACATACAAAAACGCAGATGTAACCTTTACCGATTAATGATCGTCTTACACGCGAAAGCTTTACTTCTATCGGCCCGGCGAAGTCCACTCCGACCTTCTCAAACGGGCGGGCGGTGGCAAGAACTCGACCAGCCGGCAGGGAGCCCATCAGCTGTTTGGCAACCGTGGCTTTTTGTCTGAAACATGTAATACATTTATGTGTTATTTTCTTTACTTCTAACAGGCCATTTACAATCCAGAACCTCTGGTTTATATTTGACAATAGGAGCCTTGGGCCCGCGTGCAATAAACGCTCGTGCTCGCTTTGTATAAACAAGCTAGTAATATAAGAGCCCCTGGGCAGTAAAGCAGGGTGTTTTTGATCATATGGGATATTTGCAAAATGAAGCCTGCCTGAAACCCGCAAAAGCCCCTGCTCGTCTATAAAGGGATGCAGATTTACTAAATTGCCTGTCAATTTTTTACCTTGGCTCAAGGCATCAATTTCTGATGCAAAATGTATGCTTTGCTCATGCTTGATTATAAGCATTAGTGAACTTTTTAATTCTGCACCTAGCAAATATTTATTAGTTATTTTATCATTATGTTTATTTATATTATTTAAGAATCTCAATATATAAGCTAAAAGCCTAATTATTTTCCTAAAATCTGAATAGTTATGTAAGCTTTTAAATACATACTCAAGCGGATCATCAGCTCTGCGTGCCACGCTGTTATCAGTAATAGTCAGACAGGATCTCAGCTCGGGAAGCTCAGGAGGATCAAGCACACCAGGAGCAAGACATTTGGTATCACAATCCAAGTTATACATACTGTCGCTCAAGAATGATGGCCCTCTCCACCACAGTGTGCTCTGCTGCAGCTCACTTGGCTTGGCTCCTCTGCTGATGATGTCAGCTGGGTTTTGCAGTGTGGACACGTACAAATATTTCCAACCTAGAGTATTCTGTTGAATGACACTCACTCTGTTCGCAACATAAGCGTTAAGCTTGGCCGGCTCAGTGTTTAGCCATGCAAGAACAATCTGTGAATCTGTGTATATGTATACATTTTTCACACAGATTCTAAGCTGGAGCGTATCAAACGTTTTCCTGGCTAATATTGAAAGTAAGAGCATTGCATTTAATTCCAGTCGCGGAACTGTCATGCCTTTCTTCTGTAAGGGATTGATTCTAGATTTTGAACAGAGTAGGTGTACATTCACTTTACCTGACTTATTACTTACTCGCAGGTACAGGACACAGCCGTACCCCATGGAGGATGAAGCGTCAGCAAAACCTATCAGCTCCACTGTGTCTGTGTCTGAAATGCCTAAATTTCTGCGTAATGAAATAGGATTCATATTATTTAATTCAGCTGTAAAATGCAGCCACTCCTGTATTATATTAGGAGGAAGACTGTCATTCCAGTCAATTTTTAATGTCCAAATTTTTTGCATAATGGCTTTTGCTGTCATTACGAGGGGACTGGCCATCCCTATCGGATCATAAAAGGTGCCTATATAACTCAAGATAGTTCTTTTTGTAACTTTTTGTGAGTCAAATGGCTCTGGAGAGGAGATTATGAAATTGTCATCTTTAATATTAATTTGCAATCCTAGAGCTTTCATATTATAGTTATTCTTTTGTAAATCTAAGTTATTGAAATGCCGTTCACTCATTGGAATATCTGATAATACCCTATCATCATTGGATGACCACTTGTGGGTATGGAAACTTCCTAGATTCAGTAAATTGCGCAATTGCGTTTTAGCATCGATGGTTGTCTTTAGATTATTGTTAGAATAGAGAATATCATCGACATAGATATTATTTTTTACTATTTCAGAACCTAGGGGATATGTATCTACAAATCTAGTGGCCAGCTCATCTAGACATCTGGTACTCAAAAAGCTGGAGGATTTTAATCCGTAGACAATAGTGTCTAACCTAATACATCTGATTGGCTCACTAGGGTTGTCTCTCCACAATATATTTTGTAGTGAGGTATATGCGGGGTCAACCTTTATATTTCTAAACATACGCCTAATATCTGCTGTGAAAGTGTACTTTCCTAGACGAAACAATAGAACAATCTCAAATAAATCTCTTTGAACCACTGGCCCATTTAGTTGCAGATCATTTAACGATATTTTGTTTTGTGTTTTCATACTCCCATCGAATATAGTTCGCAATGGAGTACTTTTACTATTGCTATTTATAACAGCATGGTGTGGAAGGAAATAAAGCGCTTGCTTATTTAATTCATATGACTCTATGTCCTCATAGTGACCATGCTTGAGTATTATGTATTCATGAATAAATTGCTGATATTGCATGAATAAAGTTGTGTTTGCATGCAATCTCTTTTCTAAATTGATAAATCTTTTAAAGGCTAAATGAAATGATTCACCTAAAATATCATTAACTTGTGACAATGGGATCTTTAAAGGTATAGCAACTTCAAACTGGTTGTTTTCTAATTTTACAGAATTTTTAAATATTTCTTCGCAAAGCTGTTGCTCTGAACATTTCTCAGAATATAATTCAGGAACCTTTTCATGCGACCAAAACTGTGCCATTGTTTCATTCAAGCCTAGCTCACATTTGAGAATTACCTTGTTACATGTTGGCCTTGACAAATGAGATGGCAGACCACCAGCCGCTACATAACCGAATTGAGTGTTGATGAAGTTCAGGTTGTTATGGCTCTGCAACTCGCCCGGCTGCTGTTGGCAGGGCTGAGATAGCTCCGACCTCACGGGCACCTCGCTTGGCAGTAGAACCTGAAACATAACATCAGCCCCCAATAGCATGTGGATCTCATGTGGCGTGCTAAACTGTTCATCTGCCAGTTCCATATTGGGGGGAATCGCAACCTTGTTGATATCAAACTTAACCTGAGGCAAATTGCAAGTTATGTGATCTATAACATGACAGTTAATTTGAGTTTTGAAAGGCGTTTTCAATGAATAAATATGCAGTGGTATGCAATATTTAGCAGTGCTTTTTGCATTGGATATACCTATTATATTTGTGCTGCTTCGTTTAGGTTGTAAGCCTAGTATCTTAACAACCTTGGAGGTCACAAGACTAACCTGTGAACCCGAGTCCAGAAGCGCTTTCAAATGATATTCAGCGCCGTCCTTGCCATAAACTTTTATCCTAGCTGTTGGAAGAAGCACATTATTGTCACCGTTTAGATTGCCTGCCAATATGACAGGAGATGGTGCCACAGCAGCATCGCGATGCAGCAGAGTGTTGTGAGGCTGCTTGCACTCACCACATCGGAAGTGAAATCTACATTTTCCTATGTGTGTACCTAAACAAATTATACACAACTTTGAATCCTCTGCGAACTTAATTCGTTCGTTAGCTGGAAGCATTTTAAACTTTTTGCAGCTAAATAATTTATGTGAGGTTAACTTACAATAATTGCATGATGCCGTGGTGACGTGCGTTGCTACTTTACTGTTTGTTGCATGTGTGGTGCCGTGCTCAGAATTCTCCAGGGCCAGCGCTCTTTTCTCCAAATATAGAAGAAACTCTTCCAGCGTCGGCTCCTTGCTGTCATCTCGGTCCAGCTGGTATGCTCTTGCGGTGTAGCTGTCTAGTTTTCGGGAAAAAATACAGAGCAGTATAGCATCCCATGAATCTACCCGTGGCTCATGATTTTTAATTGCGGCCAACTCCTGCCGTACTGTGGCCAGGAAATCTCTTATATTACTAGCTGTTGATTTCCCAATGCCTTTTATATCGAGCAGTGTGGCTATATGATCGCTTACGATCTTAAATTTGTTGTGATACCTGGAGTTTAACAATTTTATGGCCTGGTCATAGCTTGCCCCCGTCAGGGGCAGGTTTTTAATTAGATCAAAAGGCTCATCACGTAAGAATTGACGCAAATAATACAATTTTTGCACGCAATCTAAAGTATTGTCGTGATGAATCATTGAATTAAACAGATTAATAAAAGGTACATACTCGGTAAATTTACCTGTGAATGGTTTGATAGTAATTGGGGGCAATTTTACCTTTGCCGTGGATGGCATGTCCACAACGGAATTCGATTCACGTTTTTTTATTTCCTCATTTAAGGCTGTTAATATTTTGTAATAATTCTCCTCGCACACTGCGACATTCTCAGAGTCAGTCGGCCATAGAAAAAGAATTTCTTTGCAGCAAGACTCGTAGTCATGAAAAACATTGATGAGCCGCTGACGCCTAGCAATTAAGTCATCGAGGGGAATATTACTAAGATCTGAATTGATAAAAGTAAGTAATCTAGTCAAAATACCTTTACAGTAGGATCGCGACGCACATTTCCTTTTAAGATCATCTCCTTCCATTATAGATTTGCCAGCCGCGTGTGCCACTACTGATACAGAGTACTATCTTAAATATAATCACAATTACAATTTACTGATGATGAATTCTTGAACATAAACGAAAGAACTTGTGCTCGTCGAAAAACTCATGCGACGACCATGTTGCAATTGCAAACTTGCAAACCGCGTGGCGTGGGTTTTGCCAGGAAGTCCGGAAACGAGCGATGCTGCGACGAAGTCGTATCTTCTGTCTTGCTTGCTCTCGTACAATTGTGGCAAAGGAAGATATTTTTTCTCTTTCTTTTTGCAGGTCTGCGGCTGTGCGTGATATTGCCAACACACAGAAATTAAACTTGCGCGGGAACCTGTTATTTGTCTCGCTCCCTCCCGTGGTTTTCACGAACATGCGCACGCTCAGGCACGCTGTTGATTGGCTCTTCTCACGGCTTGCGACTTGCAAAATAATGGCGTCCAATTGCAGCGACCGTACCAGATCGCGACCTCTCACCTGTCTTTCTTCAATTTCTTCCGCTATATCCGCGTAGGACCATGACAGAATGCCTATCGATGAGTGGACTGTATTTAATCTGGATTGAGGCTTGAGACAGGTGGAGTCAATGAAACGGCAGATTGGGCTGGTGGACGTCTGTATTGCTTGAGTGTCGGAGAGAAAAAGAGACATAATTGGAGTTCTTACTTGCTAACGTTGGCACTATATCGCTAGTGATGCTAAACAAAACTATTACCGTACAAACTTTTAGTCGATATTAGTGTTGGGATTCCAACAAGTATCTCCCTTATCTTGTTTCACCTCATGATCTTTAGTACTATAGCAATTCGCTGTTTACTAAATAAATGATAATAAAAGCTGTACTCCCTCGTTCCCACTTAAGTCTTAAGGGCCATACACCTGTATGTATATCATAACCACACATACGAGAATGTTACCATAAATATCCGCGCACGCAATAAATCGAAAACAAACATTACGCCTGAACAAACTTCGCGGTTAGGCCAGACTACGGTAGAGACAGTGATTCAGCTTTACGCAAATCGATTTTTCAATCAGGGCTGCTATGAGGCATGTCGTATGTCAAATCAGAAAAAGAATCAAGTTCATAAAGCGAGTGACTTTGCAATATAGTCATAAAAAGGTTGTGAAAACTCCGAGATATATAATTATAGAGGTCAAGAGCAAGTTCTACCATATTGTTACCAGTTACATTTGCAGATAGTAGTATGCCAATAATGTGAGGGTGACGAGCGTAGTGAAGTGCCGCGGATCAAAGTTCTGGGTAACGCTGCGACTGTTATGGGCAGGAGTTTAGCTTACCATCCAGTAAATGACCAGCTCGTCTCGTCACTCAGATGTATATCAAAAATGTTAAAAAATGTTTACATCTGTTAATGCATTTGATTTTATTTAATTCCGTTCGTAGTTATTGGATAGTACATCTCACGATGTTTTCCTCCGCTATTTAATCTTATTTGGATTAAATCTAAACACTAATTCTCATAAAACGAATTATGAGCCAATAATAACTCCGCATATTAGTTAGAGAGAACGATTGTGGCTGAGTAGAGAAACGTGCGACTTTACATCCGACGCACCCAAGTTTGAATCCCGCTGGCCACTGACTTTCTTAAGTTATGGGCGGATTTAACACTCGCTCTAAATACGGTGAAGGAAAACATCGTGAGGAAACCGTCATGTCCAAGAATGTATCACAAAAAGTCAAGGACATTTGACATCCACCAACCCGTACTCTACTCTACGAGGATAAAATTCCGAGTCCTAGCAGTGGGAACATAATGGGCTGATGATGATATTAGTTAGGCGCAAGGCCAAACTACGTAACAAAAACGCCCACAAGTTACCGCGACCACTGAGCGACACTGGTTCTAAGCAATTTTAATCAATCTTATTTTTTAACGTTGTTAGAAACTTCCAAATACATAGTTCAGATACTGTCGACATCATTCCACGAAGGGTCCCCGTATGAGACTTACGAAACTCTTTGAGACCCGTGTAAATACGTCGTAAACATTGCTTTGTAAATAATATCGAAACTCTGGATAATCTTTTAAGAAGCTTGAGTGCACACGACATACAGAAGAAGGTCAAGTATTTTTTGTGCCGTGAATAACAAAATGGAAAAGTTTTGGAACGAACTCAAATAAATAAAGCCTAACAATCGTATAAAGATACTGGCAAATCGTAGAGGCTAGGAACTCAGGAGGAAATTATGAGGACCTTGACTCCGCAACACCAAGTTCCAGACCAAATTTATTATTTTTCTGTACAACGCAACCTCAACTTATTCATGTTGCATTCTTCAGCCGATTGACCGACCCGTTCGCTATGGACCCATACTTGATGGTGATACTGTCCTCTGAACAGTGAAGCTGTCATCATCTCCTTTTCTCAGTATTGTAGTCCGACAACTCCACCAACAGCATTCAATCAGGAAGTGAGTTGATTTTCTTAAAGAAACGCCCAGAACTTCTTTTTTAAATATATTGAAAACTACACTCGGAGCTCCGTGAAGCCCTAACTAGTGTAAGTAGAGTGCCCTAAACTATCCTTGGGGAATGCATTTGAAAGAAACTATAAAGGGGATACAATAATCAAAGATTTAAGTCGTACACTTACAACCTATACTAAAAGTCTAAAGTCAAAAGATATTTATTAAATAGGCACATAAAATGCACTTTTAAACGTCATCATACAAATCTATTTAAATACTTAAAAAATTGAATCTTAAAATATCATGACTTGAAGAGTAACACTTGAGGTGAATGTTACAGTTCCCGTTCGTAAAATCAAAAGTCACCACACCGATAGAATACTATCGAAACTTTACATCGATGGTTTTTGGTTAAAATCAAGAATAAATGTTTTTTGACGAGCAAATTGTTCGCCCGATTTTAAGCGCTGCGCCGGCCCTTAACAATCGCAGTGTCAACCAGAACTTTTGAAAAAAATCTCTGCGTAGAACTGCATTGAGCTCATCAGCCCGAGACATCAGATAATAAGTTTCATTTGGCCAATAATTTATATAAAATCCAGCCAAATACTGCCTCTACCTGCAGTTGGAGCTAAAATCCCGAGGTAAAATCTTAAAATATCAAAGCAAGTTCATAACTTTACAAAATTGGAGAACGTTCATCGAGTGCTTGAACTTTGCTCTGGGTTTCTTGAAAGCGTTACGATTTTCAACTTTGACGCAGTATGTTATCAAATGAGTAATGAAAGTGTCTCAGTACGTTTCTGTCCCGTGGATTCTCGGGTTAGAAGGTAGCCTATGTCCATTTCCACCTAAAGTATCTGGACCTAAAGTATCTCACATATCAAATTTAATCAATACCTATCTGTTTAGTAGTTTTTGTGTGATTGAGTAACAAACATCCATCCATTCATCCGTATTTTCATCCATCCATCCATCCATCCATCCATCCATCCATCCATCCATCCATTTTTCCATCCATCCATCCATCCATCCATCCATCCATCCATCCATCCATCCATCCATCCACCCATCCATCCATCCATCGATCCATCCATCCATCCATCCATCCATCCATCCATCCATCCATCCATCCATCCATCCATTCATCCATCAATCCATCAATCCATCAATCCATCCTCACAAACTTCTACATTTATAATGTTAGTAGGATATATTTCATCATCACCAGCCCATCACGTTCCCACTGCTGTGACTCGGGCCTTCGAATTCGCCTGTTTGGTCACTATCTCGCTTAATATTAAGCAACGATGTGGCTGAAGATGGAGCACAAAGATCGTGTATATTATATGTCTATAAATTCAATAATAATAAAATCAATCATGTTCTCATTACAATAAATAAAATTAAAATAAATCAAAATACGATATATCCGTAAACTAATAATAAAATTATTCGATTAAATCATCAAATGAATAAAATGTCTGCTCAACAAGCCATTTCTTAAGTTTTTATACTTAAACGAATTCATTAGTGTTGTGATCGTCTTCTGGCAACCGGCTATTCACCGCCGGCTCCAGCAAGATGCCCTACTGCTGAACTGATGCTGAGGATACAAACTGTGACTTGAAGCTCGCAAAAGCTAATTAGCGAAACTTTTGAGTGCTGTAAGTGAAGGAATGTACAAGTGACTTTACATTTAACAAATGACTTTACATTTGTAAAATTCTTCGAGATCTCTGGACCAGCTTTTATGGTAATTGAAGAATAAGTGAGACTTAAATGCAATTTGGTGAATTAGAACCAAATATAGAAAACTTTGAATTGAATATTGCATGTCAATTACTGAACTTAATTTCTTAGTAATGAGAGTTGCTTTCAAATCTTTAATCTCGTTTGAAAACGGCTCCAGATTGCGAGGATTACGGGCTCTGATTATTTGTGTGAATTAGTAAATAGATTAGACACACGTGAAGGGCATTTGTCTAAAGGATTTCGGGGAGAGGGTTTTGTGCAAGATATATATATTTTTTTACTTTGTCAAGCATTTTGATAATTCCAACTTGAAGTCGGTAATTTTTACAAATTGACATTATCAATGTTTTTTTTCGCAACCAAGGAATTAGACGAGCAAGCTTTTCACCTGATCGTGAGCGCCACGCTTGCCTCTAACAATTGCAGTGTCACCTAGTACTTTTTTACCCTGCGAAGTACTGCGTAGCACTGCATTGCGCTCATTAACTCGAAACATCAGATCTAGATATTAACTCTCTTACGCTCAGTCAATTCGCTTGCAACAATGCCCTTCAAACTGGAATACACAGTAATGCTTGATGACTGCTTAGGGGCAGAATAACTGTAGGCTTTGATATATATGTACCTATCTAAATTATTCGGTTTTAATAAAAACTTACTAGTTACGAAGTTCTGGTTACATAGGAAGCCGTAGCGACCATATTTATGGCCATTATGGTGTCCTTTTTCCATGCCATGATATTAACTCAAAAGTCAAGCTCTCTAGATACCGATGTATGTCTATCAGAATTATTTATCAATTCTATTTAATTCCTCACTCTGGCGTACCCTCGTCATGTTCAGTTACTCTAAACTTGGACTGCTCCCACATATCCCCGTTCGAATCCCAAATGAACGCGGCAAAAGAAACCGTATAAATAACAAATTAGGAACATAACATTTACGTTTCGCATACCAAACAATCCATTGACGAATTCCCAAACTTGTTTCCATTAAGCAACACCCCGGCTTTTTCCCCGGAGCCGGGCCGACGACTCGGCTTTGTCAAACTTTACGAATACATTAGCTTTGAAAAGCGACAAAACTGATAAATTCGACTCGACAACCCTGCACTGGTAACCCTATGTTCCAATCCCAAAAACTTCTTCTAACTCATCATCCATTGCGTCTGCAATATCAACGGCTATGTTAATTCCTCTTGCGAAACCATCGATGGTTGCATAATTTACTTTTTGTGTCGTAACCCTTTCGACGGTTTTGTGTTTGGTGACGGAGTCGTAGCTTTGACACCGAACTCCGAAAGGGACCGTCTCCCTGTAATTGTGGATCGGGAGTCAAATTAAATCTCTCAAAGAAACTCTGTTTAGTTTACAGGTAGAACGCTCGTGAAAAAATGGCTTCATTTTGTGGGGGCCACCTTTTATGACAAAAGCTTTTGAATATTTTTAGGTGTGATCTTTTTGTTGGAACAATATTTATATTTTTGAGCATTTCGGCTCTCAATTTATTTAGATTGTAGACGTAACCAAAATATTCCAGTTTAAACCAAAAATAAAATTAAGTCTATTTATTTGTAGGTTATGAGGTGAAAATCAAGAGTGACTCAGTGGGAAGTCGCGCGACTTTCGATCCGACGCGTAAAGTTCAAATCCTGTTAGTTTATCTGGTCAAACAAAAACGATTTCGTGACCAAAACCCCTCTTGATTTTCAAGTTTCTTGCTGTATTTGCTTGTGTAGTTGTGTCTTTTCTGATGAGGTATAAGAGTAATTTTGTTAAATTGACGTGTACGAGTGAGTCTGTGATGCCAAAAATGGAAAAAGAGCACTTGAATTTTTAATAAAATACTACTAATCATATAACTGACAAGTCATACAACAGTAGTTATCTCCGCTGACGTACACTCGTAATTACACAAATGATCAACAAATCACGAACAGCCCAAACATTTCAAACTAAACATCATTACAATGCGTTGCAAACAAACGGGCGCACTCCGTATCTCAATCAGTGAGCTATTATTTGGCTAATAAATTAAAAGCCCTCATATTTCGAGCTCGATTATTATTTACCGATCGGTAACTATCGAAACCGTTCGCCGGCGCGATTAGAGTTTGCGTTCAATTTTCCTGAATGCTAGTGTAATTAATTTGCTTTGTAGGATACCGTACGCATACGCCCATCCTGCACAATGTATAGCGTGTAGGTATATCGTGAGCCAAATTGTGTGTTTTGTCTGTTCTGATTTGTTTGTAATCTAACGGTGATAGGCGGCCTGTCTAACTAAACGGTAATTATTGGCCAGCTTTGACAATGAGGCTGGATATTCTCCCATTCTGAAAACTCCATAGGTAGCCAGATTGAGGCAATTGCATTTTCCGTATGCGAGTGGCCATCTAGGTAGGTACTACAACAAATTCATGAGACTTAACCATGGTCATGGTCAAGTCTCATGAATTTGGCTCATTCTCACTCATCATAAAAACCTCATTGTCGTTGCTGATATTCTATTAAAGATAATAATCATTATAAAACTTTAATTCTGATGTATCTTTGAAGTCCAAGGTCGAACATCTATGAAATTTATATAGAATTTTGTATACTGAACCCATTCATTTCATTTCAGATTTTTCCAAATCAGTATATAAATGACGAAGTTGAGGTAAAACAAAATACTATCGAATTAAGGACCTCTTCTTTTTTTTTAAATTAGTTAAAAATGAAATTGCCCCATTGATTTATTGCTCCTCCTCTCCATAATGAATGGCAACGTGGATGAGGTACAGGCATACGATTGTTCACACTATTTACTCGCTGATTGATTGGCTCACTGGCTCGTCACGAGTCGCGTATTTGCTCATTGCTGCTAACGTGGATTTGATAGATGAAACCACTTACGATGAGAATGACGCACATCATTATTTTTCGATGGATCATAACGTGAGCCGTATTTTATATTTATCAACCGCTTGCCAGCCGCTCGTCGTTTGATTTTACGGTGATTCGATCAATTACTGCGCGGTACGCGCTGTCGAATTAATGAATTTCAAATTATTTAGTCTCTGTATAGACATCTTTAGGAATATACCTATGGCCTTGAATGAAGAAAAAAAAGGCGGTGTCCTAATCGCCAACTTTGGAAGTAAAGCACTCAAAGTATGCCGCTCTGATCGTTCGTACACAAGCCTCACGCATACATTTACATCCAGCTACGCCGATCGGCCATCACATCGGCATCGGCCCTCCGTTCGCTCAAACAAACTTATGCCATCCGCCATTGCTATGCTTAAATTGTTGCTTAGCGACATTCCGTCCGCCTTTTTATTCGTTTCATTATAGTTCGTTCGTTTTGTTTTATTATGGCATAATTTCTGATTAATTGTATTTTCGCTCGTAGATAATGAAATAACAATAGACTTTTTTGCTTCATTCGATCCGATCCCCCGAGTTCAAATCCCGTTTACCAAGGGCACCAATGACTAAATGAAGTGAGCTACTTGTAATAAATTAATGAACCCGCACTGGTCCCGCGTGGTAGACTATTGTCTATACACATTATCTAAGAAAAGTGAGGGATGATGCTAAAAACGTTAAACGCAGTGAATATCCCAATGTACTCTGAAAAAGCACGTATCACAATGTAACCCACGTTTCCCGTAATGAGCAAATATGCGCGATAAGCCGTGAGCCCGTGAGCCAATCAATCAGCGACCAAACAGCGCAGGCTATTTGTGTTTACATGAGAATTTAGAGATGTGTTCAGTGTTCTCTTGTGTATATTGTTTTTGGTGGGTCTCTGAGATACTTGGAGTAAAGTAATGCATTAAATATGAGAGATATTCAATTTGTTACTATATTTTCTCTAATCTCTTCTCTTATTTGTATAGATTTTTGTATATTTTGGATAAATGAATATTGGATTGAATTGAATTTGTGTAGATCAAAGTCACTCATCCGTGTTCGTCGATTCGTTTGCTTTGTGTTTCTAAAGTTATAGATGGTGTAAGATACGGTTTACACTATCATTAAGAATACAATACAATACAAAAACTATTCATTGCATGAAGCGTACAATATAAATATATATTCTATGTATATAGTAAGTACTACTTGTAGGTAGTATCTATCTACTACCTTTCAGACTTGGCTGGCACCGACTTCAAATATATGAGTGGGTATCGCTTATGATAATTATATTAATTTATTTTTCACTTTTGAGTGCCTATTTGTGGTTTTGAAGTCGGTTTAGTTTTTTTGAAAAATAATTTATTTTACCCTATTTAGTGCAAAACAAGTTTTAATTAAATTAATTTAAAAAGTTTTTAAAGACAAGCTTTTATGATCTAGCAGCCACATCATGACGAATTTTAACACGGGCTGTCACAATTAAATGCATGTAAAAAAAAAATTCATGTCTGTCCTATTCTCTGTTGAGGAGTTCCCTTGCTGGAAGTCAATCCTGGGTGTATCAGCCATGTCATGATGGAATTTAGAACAGGCTATTATGGTTAAATCCATTTACAAAATGTTGTGTCTGTACTATTCACCGTTGTGGAGTTCCCTCGCCGGAAGTCAACCCTGGGTGAAGCAGGTGAAGCAGTCGAATGCAAAACTCCAACTTTAGAAAGTCGGTTACAAAAAAAAACAAGAACCGACTTGAAGATTAAACAACTTATATTTTTTGTTTTTAATAAATTTTTTTTCAAAAAGCGCTGAATGTATTTCAATAAAATTTATATGGGACCACCTCTGAAGTATGACCTACCAATGAAAAAAAGAATCATCGAGATCAATTCATAATTGGCGGAGTAATCGCGTAACAAACACACAAAAAAATAATAAAAAAGAAAAATATCGTCGAATTGTAAACCTCCTCCTTTTTGAAGTCGGTTAAAAACACTCCTCATTATTATATAATATACTGATCTTACATAACTTAGTGAATTTCTTCATAACTTTTATGAATCACTTTTTATAAAATTATTTATCTCTTGAGCTTATCTGCCCCTGAACATCCTTTTATTTTTAAAAGATAAAAAACCTTCATAAAACAAACTATTCCATCCTCTTTCCATGAATCCCTTATAATACATCATAATATCTAAAATATTATCCCATATCTCCAACAGGACCCCATTACAGATACCCATCGGCCCCATAATCGGATCGGTGTAATAACCGATATTATTTGCCTAAGATAAACTACACAAAGCCGGCGCGATACCAGCCTGATCCGGTTATGTTCGGTTATAGCCGGTTATAGTAACGAGAGGGTTAGTTGTGACTAATCCGGCTAAATGGCTCTTGGTCTTTGTGACCGATGGATTGCGATTCGATTAGATTGTCAAAAGTACTTATATTATTATCTTAATTGTATAATCTATTCAGCGTCAAAACTTTTATGACATAATTCATTATTTCTTGATACATAAATGTGGTATTTATTTACTAACCAAATAAGGTAAAAAAATATTTCTGAAGAATAATTTACTGTAACGGCACAAAACAGGTAAAATAGTATTACGAGGAGGTATGTAGGTCTCTCGTTTTTGAAAGGCCGTCTGAGTTGGTACCACTGCTTTGCCAGTTCTTCTGCCGCAAAGTCGTAGTGCGCCAGCATTACTGTGTTCTGGTTTGAAGGGCATTGTAGCCACCAAAATTACGGAGCAAAAGATGAGACGAACTTTTACGCCGCGGGGATTTTTCATGAGGTGGTGTTGCAACTGTTATGGGCAGGCGCATGGCTTAACATTAAGAGACAAACCGTTTCATCTCAAATCTTGTAGGCCCATAAATGACAGCGAGTATAAAAATAAAACCATTAAACCAGCAACAACTTTTTACCGTAGAATCGTAAATCAAAACAATACGGACTTCATTTGCTCAATAAACACAGAAAATCTCCTCTCCTCCCTGGATTCAAACATTACACACTAAAGTATTTGATCTCGGAATCAAACAAAACAAACCAATACTGTCTTGTGGAAGTTCCAGTGCTATCAATTTACAAGTGCCCAGACAAACCGAGAGACGTCGGCAAATAAACAGAAAAACAACTGGGAAACAACCCTACCGCATCAGAATGCGCAGACAAATGCAATCACAGTCAAAAATCAACCCTACAGACAAGAAAACAAAGTTTCACTTAGGCTGAAGGGGACACGTTTCAAAAGGTTGTAAAGCTTACACTCGCGGTCAAACAAAACAGACTACAAAAATAAATTCACTTCGTTAAAGCAAATTTACATTTTTCTCGGTGGATTTATTTCATTATTTTCGTCGCGATACTCTTTTAGCCCGCCGCCGCCGCGTTCACGTGAATAACGCTGATATTTTATTGGGAAATAAATTATTCGTTCGATTCTGCGCTTAATTTGATTGAAGATTTCCTTTTTTTTCATAGAACGGTTCGAACGAGGTCTGCCCTGTTTTAATTAACACTTCTCAATGCTTATTGATGATCGGCATTATACTTCCTGACTTTCGCTTTTTTAATAATTTACTTTTCGTTAATTTCTTTCAGGAATTCAAATAAAGGCAATGTTATTTCATTACTCAATGTTGATCTTCCATTGGTTTTTACTGTTAATTATTCTTTGCTTTTAGTTTCCTTTTTTAAATATTGATTTTTAAATGGAATCCCAATATAAAAGATTGCTTTGTTAAATGTGCGAAAACTAAAAATTAACTTATGCACGTACGCTCTAGAATGACTCTACCACCGCATCGACAAAAACACCGCCTAGTAGACACTATACCTAATATAATCTAGATATAAGAATTTATTATTATTATTATACTATAATCTAGATATAAGAAAAAAATTGTTGGTTCTGTTAAATGTTAACATTAAAACTGTAAATAGCACTTAAGGTTCTTATGGTTAATATACTACTATTATAATTTTCTACATTTATTAGGTCTTTGCCAGTTCAGTTTGCTTCCTGGCAGACACAGATTGTTCCAGGTATCTTTGTTAATTAGATAATTAGTAACAGTTAAAATACAGTAGCATATAATTACTAACCGGTTATACCCGGTTATCAATATTACAGTAACACGTTCTGTCTTGCCGTATACAAAGGGTTGATTATAGTATCGAATAATAACCGAACAGACAAGCCTAAGCAGCCTTAACACTATCGCAAACCCCTAATCGACGCACATCATCATAATGCACTGAAACCCGACAATCAGTGCATGTGTTCTAATGCGGCTTAGTGCATCGATTACCGCGCAGATCTGCTAACGACCTGACAACGATACGTGCATTATTATGGCCTGCAGTGGAAGTGATTTGATACACTCATTAGATTCTATGTGACAGTTGTATCAATTTATAATTGCGCATTAAATATAAATTAAATAGTTTCCAATTATAAGTTGTATCAATTTATAACAAACGGAAACTATTTAAATTAAATTAAAAATGTTCAATATTGTTTTAAACTACAAGATAGACATAGACGTCGAGAGTACGTATTATTGAAAATGTCTAATTCAATACTGAAGATTACTACTGAATGTTTAAATTGATTCACCCCAACAAAACTAGATGGCGCCACCGGAAAAATTAGAACGCGCAAGCGTTTCATTCGCAAACAATAGGGAAATAGGGAGGTCCATGTAAGTTTATAATGAAGTCAGTGCTTTGGTAAATCAAGTAGTTATCTATATACGGGTATCATTTGTGTTAGTGTGTAAGGCGTAGACAGATATACGTCTTTGAAAAAACTGTCTTTATTCTTGCCTCCTAATTTCTTGCAAAAACTTCTTATACTCATACTCTTTATTGTACACTGTCAACATAATCAACATTTACATCGTGGATTATAAAAAATATTTACAAAGGTGAGCTTAACCCTTAGAAGAGTTTTGTGACTTCTGAGAAGTATGATTCTACTTTTGAATGTCGGCCGAATTATTCGTGTAGGCTAACAATATTATAAAATTTTTCAAAATGTCTATTATTCTAACTACCACGTCCAATGTCCTCATAAGTGTGTCTTAACCCCAGAAAATTTATGAAGAAAGAAATAGAATGCATACCTATTACTGATACTGTCTCTACGTTTATATACCTAAGTTACAGGCAGCGTCGTCTGTGTAAACAATGAAACCAGCAAGATTACGATGTTTCTTGTTAGAATCAACCAATCAGATCACTAAGTTATTCCAGTAATCCCAGTAAACCAATCCCTGTGTGATTATGTTAATGACTAAACAGCTAAACACTGCTTAGAAAGCAACTGATCGCTTTGCGTTAGGTTTACGTTTCGATTAATGGACTTGACTGTGATTAGCTGTTTGTCAAGTGGAGCTTAGGTCACAAATACTAATGATAAATAGTAATAAAATGTAATAATGTAAAATGTAATGTTTATTTTAAAGCCACATATACACATAATACAATTTAGGTTTTTTAAGCTTAAAAAAATAGTCATATTTATGTAGATATAAAAGGTTTTTGGGATGCAACAAAAATTATGATTGTGAGAATGATTTGTGAATTTATATTTTTTTTTTCGTATTTATATAGAGATACTTGTAAATAATTGGCTGTATTTGAAGGCAAGAATATCCGTTTACCTTAAGGGTTTATGCTGAAAGCCAGCCTATGATGTCATCGGCATTTGCGCTGAGCTATCCCTATAGGCACACAAACGTTCTGTCATGTATTTCATATCGTCTTGTTTATAACCCCCGACATAAATATATAGCTGTTATAAGTTTGAGCTCTATGTGTGTCTGTCTGTGACCAAGTAACTCTTAAACGGGTGAACCGATTTGAATGCGGGTTTTTTTAATAGAAGGCAGATTTTCCAGCGGTGGTTCTTAGACAATTATGTTTAATCAAAATCGGTTCAGCCGTTTTTAATTTTTATAGGTTTTTTGTGTCGTTGGGGTTTTAAAGTGTTAGTTTTGTTTTATTCTTTCTGTCTGTTTTTTTATTTTATCCCACGTGTGTTTATTTCATTTATTTCTTTGTATTGTTGTCGGAAAAATGTTTTTTCTTTCTCTCTTTTCTTAATGTGACCTTTTAAATATGAATACTTTATTTACCTTATCATAATGCTGTTGGTCTTCTTATTAAATAAAATATGCGAAGAGTGTAGCCAATATAACGCAATCAACTCGTTTTTAACCGATTTCAAAAAAGGAGGAGGATAGTATTTTTTTATGTTGATTACCTCAGAGCTCCGTCATTTATAAACCGATTTGAAAAATTAAGTGGGACAAGAATTGCTGAATATTATTATATTTATAGTGTATGCCTCTGTAGCAAACTTTTACTTCTCAAGTCAAAGAAATACACAATTGTCACTTGCAGAATAATTTACAAGTTCGTATATTTTCCCTTTTCCTTTCATGTTGTATTTCAACTCGAAACTCCCAAATATTTCTTTGTTTCCTCATTTCTGGATGAGGCACTGAAAAATTTGCCGACACTTTGACACTTGAGAACAACAGTAATGACTAGTAAATATTCATAAGGCTGAGTATCAAGTTCCCGTTGACGCGGTCGCGCAATTCCGCCCTCTCTGAGTAACTAACTGCCAGGGCTGTCACGTTCAAATTGAATTAGTCTCACGAGTACAGCGCAGTAACATAATTTACATATGATACGTATGATATGAGTTGTGTGTATTTATAGACGCAGTCTTTTGAAACAATAACTAACGTTCAAAATCATCATTATTGGGTGCCATCTTCATGAATTTTGGAGTTCTGCTAGCAATATAACTTTCAATATAAGACTTAGTAGGTCAACTTAAAGTATAATAATATCATTTTGCTAAAATAATGATTTTAAGTAGGTATAATGATGTTCATTCACACAGTTAATACTACACATGCTGGTCGTTTAACAAAACTATTTAGTTTTGACATACATGGAATTGAAATGGTTACATAAGTCATAGTGAAATTACCTTAAAAATTATGTTTTTTCATATACTTTTGTTATTCATGATGTTTTTAATTCAATAAAACATAATAATACGTATGGATAACAACTATGGACAAGTCATAAACCGCAAAATGTTAATTATAAAAATGTTATACTGTGCTTTTAAGCAAATTTAAATTTAGTATCTGACAACCCTAGAAGAACTTCCACCACCCGTACCATTACTCGGTTTAAACGTTAGTTAGACGTACGACGAAGCGCAACAACACGTAAACACGTGGCACATTACCTTACAAATGGGATTGTTTCATTATTTGAATAGGTAGAGTTAGAGGTATAGCGTGGGGTAACAACTATGTTAGACGAAACTTTTGACCTCCCATCACGGATGCATGTAGGGTAACTAAAAAGATATTGTTTTTTCTATGTTAAGATTACACATTTTTTTTAGATTACGATTGTTATTATTGCATGAAGATTTTGTGTCGTTTTGGATAGTATAAATGATCAAAATAAAAATTGGACTGTTTCTGATAATTACTGCTGTGATAGAAGTTGTTAATGATTATTACTATAATTATTATTATTTGTTGTTCATTATAATTAATTGTTTTAATTATTATACAATATTATATTCATTAATATTCCTCAACTAAAACTTGAAACAATTACGTCAAATGCGTTAAGATCTACAACGAAAAAACCGCTGGCTTAATAAGTGGTTTCATTTTAATTATAACTAATTTCAAAGACCTCAGTGTAAACTTAATTGAGACCGTCAAAGGAACTATAACCGTCGGGACTCCACACCGAGGCTTTACATCTCCACTAATAAGGTAGAGTCGGTCTCTACTGCCCCAATTAAATTGTACGGAACGAGCGGACGCGGCGGAATGAGGACAACGATACGTTCGTTTCAGTGGATCAGGCATTGTAGAGATGAACATTTTGAATTGGCAATAAATAAGTCAAAAACACACATACCTCAAATTATGTTGATTCAAGTATAAAATAAAAAGTAAAGAACATAAGACATTATTATATTTATACAAGGTGTACATTTCAAAGGTATTTTAGTAATTACACTTCAAAAATAAAATTACTTATTTTTTCACCTGATGGTAAGCTACCACCACGGCTACCCATAACAATTGCAATGCCACCCAGAACTTTTAATACTGTAAAGCACTGCGTAGCACTGCAATGCGCTCATCACCCCGAGATATAAAGAAAGAAAAATCATTTATTTGACCACAAACCACAAAGACATAAATGAAAAAATACACGCGTAGGATAAAATACAAAAACAGAGACAAAGAATGCTTATAACAAAACTAAAAAATACGAAATACATGAATAGATAAAGTTTGTGGGCCAAAAGGGACTACAACTCAGCACATATGTCTAATGTCGATGACATCAGACGCTGGTTTTCAGTATAGCTCCTTAAGGTGATATTATTGACTTGAAAGAACGTAAGATCAGATTTTAGGTCTCATATTATATGCCCAGTAATTTTGCTGGCCACAGTGCCCTTCAAACCGGAACACAGTAATGCTTGAGCACTACTGCTTGGCGGCAAAGCAACTGACAAAGCTGTACCTACCCAGACGACCTATTTACTAGTCTTGTAAAATTCAAAGCTTCAACTTCATAAACTAGCAAAAACGTATCAACGGCGCTATATTATGCACCTTCTACAATTTACCAAGGCGGAATGTCTAATTCCATAGTAATAAAATCGCCTTTCATATCCCCTAATCTCGGGCGCAGGTAAATCAGCTCAAAAACAATAATTCCGAGCGAGCGCCGTCAGGGCCGTCACTCGACGGTAAGCGGTAACCTCTATTACAGATATTACACAACCCTAGCAGTAGGGTGGCTATTAGTCCTGGTTTAACCTGATCAAAATAATCAGATACTACTCTACTATAAGTGCATTGGGCATCATTGAGCAGGTGTTTCGCTTAACATCAGGCGACCAACCTGCTATTTTTGTCACACAATTACATAAAAATAAGTATAAATACATATAAATAGTATAATTACTTATTTTTAGAAATACTGATTTTATACTAATTTAATTCAATTCAATTTATTTAAACAAAAAAAAAATGCAATACAATATAATATCTTAATTGTAATATTGTATAAAAAAGCTCGTACATAATTCTGACACATAAAATAAATATAAGATAATCACCAGCATTCGTACTAGTACGTACTAGTAGTAGGATAGACCTGTGTTACGATGCTAGTTAGTATTTGCCCTATTTAGACAATATAATTTACTTACATTAACAAAGATATTGTAACATCATACCATCACATCACTTCTATGTACCAAAACATCTAACTACGAGGTAGGTACAAATAAAACATACTTAAGGTTAAACATTAAGCCACAATAATGGTACCTAACTGCAAGTTTGTGGTAATTTCAACATCGGTTTAACTGGAGATAATTTCTTAAAATACAAATAAAAGGAGGTAGCTGTAAGAGTTACAAATTATTAAACCGATGTAACTAGTTCGTCGTCGTAATTAAAGTAACTACTACAAATTAAATACTTATTTTAACAAAGAGTAGGGTAGGTATATTAGATTGTTTCGTTTCGATTGTTGGGCAGAGTTTCAAAAGCATCTAAATCATCTAGGCTCTTGTTTTGGACAAAGTCAGTCATATTTTTTTTGTACCTTAAACTAAAGTTATTCTATAAAAAAAAACTGAAATAAATAAGAATAGGCAGCAAAAGAAGTTAAAAAATAATAAGTTTCGAAGGTCCAATTGAACAGAGGTGTAATCTGCATTCTGTAAGTCACATCAGGAAAATTTATCGTTCTCTGTTCGGCGGATATATAATTTGAAACATGCAATTATTATTATAATTAAATCGATTATTTCAGGCAACAAGTCACAAAAGTACATATGCCCATATAAATAAATACCTTACAGACTAACATACATATAATATAAAATACATGCTGTGTCACGTGCCAGCCTTCCGTAGAATTTTCGGAACCTGCACCCTTAGGCCAAAACTCCTCAGTCAGAAGAGTGTTCATCCTATGTCTACCAAAGATCGACGAAAGTAATAATGTGTTAGTCCTTCAAAACGCAGACTACTACATGCAATGTGACTAGTTACTGATCAATCCCGCTCAATTAAGACATGTTTGGTTACACCAATCCTAGGCGAAGCCATGCCGCCACCTCGAGCGCACTGGATCGCACTGGATTGCACCGGATTACTCCGGCTCCAGACGGATACAACCGGACGTAACCGGTCGGTGCCGGCCTCGTAATTCTGCCCGCGTTTATTACACTGGTTATTAAGATATTCTTTGATAAAATTTATGTTTTACTGCTGTTGAAGTGGCGAAAATATAAATTTTAAAATAATGATGTTCTTTTGTGCTTTATTGTGGGCATACGCTAGATAAAAACGAGTTCTGATACATACATCAAGACAACTGAGCGTCTGTTGTGGTTGGCATATCGACTAATATCTTCATAAATCACGTAGTTCGCGGTTTTGATTCTCGCTACGGAAGAAATATTTGAGCATAACAAGATTTTTGTTAAAAAATATATTTTTCAAAATAAGCTATCAACGAATTTGTAATCGGAACCGCAAGCAGATTAAAATGAGCACAAACACTAGTAGTTTACGATTGTCCGTCAAGGAAATTCACTGCCCACCTTTCGTCTCTATCATCAGATCAGCTGGCTGTCACCATAATATTGCATTGTCATCGAACTTTGACAAATGTGCAAAATTTCAACTCCGTAGGATAAGAGGAAGTGGTTCTGATTTAACTTGCAAGATTTGACCCGAATAAACATGGCAATTTAGTAAAAAGCTTGTAAAAAGGTCCAGTATTTGTTTCGTGTTTGGGTGTTACAAGATTAGCTTGTAGTTCCTGGTTCCATAACAGAGAATCCTAGTAATATGCCCGGTCAGTGTGTGTTACTGTTGGACGATTGTATTATTTAGAAGTTGAATACGATAATGTATGACAAAAAAACTAAGCTCTCTGTAGAAGGAAGAAGAATAAGACAAAAGAAGACAGTATTTTAATGAAGCCTATATTAAAAGAAGTTTGACTTTAAAACAGCACGGTACATTCAGGGATTTATAATTCTTTGTAAAGATTTTTTTTTGTAATGCTCTGTCTCAGAAAGACATCCCATTAACATTACAATCTAGCTTAATGAGACTAATAAGTAATTTAACTTTGACTTAAATTGCTAAGTATAGTATAACTAAGAATGTGTCCATTAACACTTTTCTTATTGTCTCTATTAAGGCGAAGACACTTTGTTGTTGTGTTCTTTACGGGTAGCACTAAAGTATGTATAGGTACTACGATGTATAGTACTACTGTCACTGAGCCTTCTCACTAGGTCTGTGGTGTCGAGGAGCTGGATAGCCTCGACGTTCACGTGATGGTGAAGTCTACATTCGTGAGCTTCGGCGAACTTTTTAATAAAGACAAAAACATTTAAGCCACGTGTAACATAACTTAGTTTAATCACAAAAACAGTACGATTCACTAGTTCTCGTCATTATTTCCTGAGAGCCATGTTTACAAGCTACCAAAACATTTTTCCCCTTGACCACTCCAATAAATCCAATGGTCCTCAACAAACATTCTTAGCGTTTAGTAGAGAGCCTTCGAAAAACTGTTCAAATAGCGAACTTTCGTAGAACTCAGCAGTATGGTCAGGAACTGGTATTATCCAGTCGGTATGATGTTCTGAGCAGAAAAAAGGCTATTGTAACCTTGAGTAGAGAATAGTTATGACGTATGTAGGTTTTTTCGCTTATACATCTATATTTTGACATTATTTCGCTTCATGTTAAATAACGATGTAGCTGAATATGGAGCACATAGATCAATAGGAAAATGGCAGTTGAGCGACTGCTCAAACCCCTCTCCCAGATGGTTTACCGAACATCATTCTGAAACACCGTGCTAGTTAAAAAGTTTTTATAAATCCCCACGAGAAAACGGTAAAATCACAGGCCAAAACGCAGGGCAAAGACTAGTTTTTATTACAAATCAAAGCCACAGTCTACAAAGCAGTCTATAGATATCATATAAGTAAAAGTTTCCTTCGAAAATATCGGTTTCTTGACTTGACCTTTCTACCAAGGATGTTATTAATTTCTCTACATTATTTTTATATCATCTTTCTGCTGTCATTCTTTGTTCACGACAGAAACGGAAATAATTTGTCGAGATTTTTATCCTTCTCGGTATTTGAGCCCTTTTCTTGTTAATTGTAAATCTGTGAAGCAATTTAAGATGGAAAATAATGAAAGTGTGAATGAAATTTTTGTTTTCTTTTATTTTAAGGAAAAATTGTTTTTTCATATTAAGAAAATATTTAGCGAAAGTTACACTTTCCCTTATATTTTTTGTTGGACTTTGGCATTTTCACAAAAATAGTATTCTATTGTGAGACCGAAAATGAGACTACCTTTGAACTCCAGAGGTTGATTTAAAGGCTTTTGGTACCTAGTCACTTCACAGTGCGTACAGGGCGTTAGGGGTTATTTATAACGCCGTCCATTTCGCGCTACTACTTCATGCATCAGCACTGGTGCAGGCCATCATCTTTTAGGAATCAAATACCATCATGGTAATTATCATTATTATCATCAGCCCATTGCGGTCCCACGGGCCTTCTCTCATAGAGACAGTATGGGCCATAAATCCACCACGCTAGCCCAGTGCGGGTTGGTGGATGTTACATATCCTTGAGTTTTTGTGATTAATTCTTGGATATGTCGGTTTCCTCACGATGTTTTTCTTCATCGTGCTTAGAGCGAGTGTAAAATCCGTACATAACTTAAGAAAGTCAGTGATGCGGGGCCAACGGGATTCGAACTCGGGTGTGTCGCATCGAAAGTTACACGTGCTTCCACTGAGCCACACTCGCTCACCACGGTAATAATTATAAAAAAAATGATGTTTGGCGAACCATCAGAAGTCTAAGCAGTCGATCCACTACAGTATTCTGACAAATCTCTGTGCTCTATCTTTAGCCACATTGTCGCTTAAGATCAGGCGAGATAGTGGCCAAACATAGACCTAATTTATTTTCTAGCCTAATCTGTCTGGGCTGTACAGGGCAAAAGCCTCCCCCAATAAATCAAATAAGGGGTAAAAAAACGTTCACTCAAAAACATTTTTAAACATCCCACACACAGTTTGAAACACTCTCCAAAGACCCTACTACATAAATAACCAGCTTTACGTAAAAAGTAATTAAGCAGTCATTACAACTTAAAACGCTGGTTTCAATAGCCCGGGAATATGCCCCGGGGGCAACATCCCCCCTATAGAGGGGGGAAGCTCTACAGTCGTGATTCCGAGACAACCTTGAAGTTGAGGCGTAAAAAAGCCTAATTGTGGCCTGGACTGTAATTGTGGAATTTATTTTAGAAATATATTTTCTTCTGAAAGTCTCTTTTGAACTTCGTTGTAATATTTTACTAAAAAACCATTTTGTCAAGTAATTGGCGAGAAAAATATTTTTATTTGCGTTTTGCTTGTAACTAAGAGCACTCATAAGCTTGATGTTATGCGCCACGATCACCCATAACAATTGCAGTGCCAACCGGAACTTTTAAGTCTCAAAAATATGATCAGTTATTTCACTAGGTTTCATTGCCCTTTAAACTGGAACACAGTAATGTTTGCGCACTATTGCTTGGCAGCAGAATAGGTGGCAATGCGACGTATCTATCCAAACAGCTCCCCGCATAGATTGAGTAAAGAAACCAAGTAAAGAAGCTAGTCCTATAAATGCACACTCATTATAAAATTAATTTGTAGTGGAGAGGCGCGCCTTCATGAATCTAAAATAGCTAAGTTCATGAAGTACTATTTATTATTATTTAAAACTAATTGGGATAAAAAAAAAAATTCTTTCTTATTTAACTACTTCAATAAAAATATAAAGAAAACCTTGTTTCACAAGTACAAAGGCATTTTAGCGCCAAAAACTTTTGTTAAGTTTTTAATCAAGAATTTTGTAACAAAACTGTTTAACCTGACCTTTTAAGAGTGACCTTTAATTTAGTTTCGTTTACGCAAAATATTTTGAGCTAAAGTTAAAATCTTTACACTCCATGTTTAAATTTCCATAAAATATTTTACACAGTATCAAATTTCTTGAAAATTATTTTGAGAAACATTTTTAAGTTATCGTCTTTTATTTTTGCGATATCTTTGACATGTCTCAGTTTATTAGGCCCTTATTAGGCCTTCATTAGACGTAGGGCCTTCAAAGAGCCGAATTAGGGACAAAACATAAATATCTTGTAAACAAGGTAATGTAATAAGGGACAGGCCCTCGAGAGCTCAGCTGCTGTTGAGAAATGAGGGTAGTTGTAATAAAATGTGCCGTTTGTCGCGATTCGCTGATTTATAGCAGCTTTCAGTATGTTTGGTTTTTTTGTGAAATAATAGTTTTGTGACGTTAGAATGATAGAGAGAAAGAAATTTTGGGAAAATCATATGTACGTGTAGACAGTGATCATTGCCAACTGGCACATAAGAAACATAATATTGGCAAAAACAAACATAAAATATTGTAAAAAAAGTTCTAAAAAAATGCCTTTCAGTTTCTTGCCGTATCTTCTGAGTAGTGAGTGGGTCTTTTTCCGATACGGTGGTAGAGTCATTGTAATAATTGACGTTCATAAGTGCGTCTGTGATGAGAAAAGTGAATAAATAACTTTTGAATTTGAATTTAAACTTGAAAACATTACCATACTATAATACATAAATACCATACTATCTTAAAAAACGAATCTACGTTTGAATGTTTTGAGTATTCAGAATAAAGAAAATTGAAATTAATCGAAAAAGATTTAAACCTGCGTGTTAGGTCTTAGCTTTGCGTAATTTGTCTGCGGACGACTTCTTTCTGAATATAGCACTGTATTATCTTATTATTAAACATATTTATTTATAAACAGCATAAAACAATTGCAAGTATTTCTTAAAGCTTTTAACTCTTTGGATATCCCAGTGGGTGATGATCAATGAGAACATGATTTTATTGAATCTGCCCACAGCAGGCCTGATTTTTTTTAAATAATCACCTATAATACAGTTGCTTATACCACAGCGTATAGTTTTAATTACTAGTAGAAAAAACAACTCTTAATTATCTACTCAGTTAAACCAATTTAACTTGCAACTGAATTCAATCAGAAACTATCCCAAATACATCCAAATCCACTCACGCGTACTCTCCCGACTCTACTGAATGGACCCTATACTCTACCTTCATTCCGTTAGATTTGGACGCATTGAAGTGAATGAGCAGATAAATGGTATACACGATATGCAGTCATGTAATAAAATAACTCCTAACATTATAAATAAACTAGCTTTCGTCCGCGTGGACTCGAGAAAAAACTCCTCGTCGTCTTTGTTTTCACGATATTTTTTCAGCAAGATGTCCCTAGTTTGAGAGCGCGTACAACTTAAGGGTCAAGCAGTGAAAATACATATTTTTATATAACTTTACTCTGAGTTTTTTAAGTGGGAAATGGTCCGTTTAGTCAGTCTTTTGCATAAATTCTGCACAATAGAGTTTTTTTTTGGTTAGACTTAAAATGGATTTCTCAACACGTTTTAATTCTAAAAAAGAATATGCAAAGACTTATATAGGAGGCCGATTCAAACACATTTCTGCGTTAATTGTCACAAAAAGACAAGGTGACATTGTGTTTATCTGTCTATTACGAAGATATGAAAAAATACATTAAGTAGAAAAATAAGCATCGAATAATCTACACTAATTGTATTGTCTTACACTAATCAAGTCAAAAGTCGTAAGAAAAAACAGCAATTCTAAGAACGTAGCTAAATAAGATGACGACTTCCGCAACATTTCATAAAATTATTGCCTCAATGATAGGAATAAAATGTTCGAAAAAAGTGTACTTAGCAAAAGTTAGATAAAGCGTTTTATGAGGAAAAAAATTAAGAGGAAATCCCGGGGCCCCACAGGCGGGGGGAAGGGGATGTAATGAACGGGCTCACTGCTCCCGCCCTATTATTTTATCCACATTTATACCCTTATTTTTTTAGCCCTGCCCTTGCGGTATGTGTGTTACATATAGACGTAGCTACAAGCGAGTAAAGACGGCGTGTTTACATACTACTCCATGTTAATCTCTTCTAGCTGATCTTCTAACATTTTTACCAAATGTGTGGTTCCAAATTCGTGGTCGGTCCCTTTGCAGAAACTTGCTTAGTCAACCACTGCAGTTTAGTTTAGTTCTGCCAAGTTCTGGGTGGCATTGCAACTGCTATAGACAGGCGCTTAATATTTGGCGCATTTTGTGTTACTTCACTTGATAAAAAGTAGATTGACTGCGGTAAAGAAGTTTAGTGGAACAGACGATTATACTCGTAGAGCGTGCTACAGTCTCGTAGAACAACGGAGCTTCGATATATTTTTGTCTTTGACGCTAAGCAGTAATAAAGAGACAGAATTTGTTTTATTTTGCCTACTTAGCCTTGACCTAATAAAAAAAGCGGACACCTCGTCGCCAAATTAAGAAGCACTTAAAGTATGTCGGTCCGTTCGTTCGAACATAAGCCACACATATAAATCTTGCTATGCCGGTGGTCATCATATCGGCTCTCCGTTCACTCAAACAAACTAACGCCACCCGCCAATGCTATGCTTCCATTGTTGTGTAGTAAGATTCCATCCGCCTTTTTTATTCCTTTTAATTAGCACAATGTTTATTAGTCTTATTATTTTCTTAATATCCCGGTGCTTTAAAAAGCATCTTGCTATACTATTTTGAACTAAATCGATTAAACAAATATCTAGTAATAATATAAATAGTTATTAGTTTTTATGTCACCATACTAATCCATCTCAATAAATCACCTATACAGTGTATGGCAAAATTTAGGCACTTTCAGGACCTTTTCAAAAACAACATGCGCTTTATGGACCCCATTTTCTATCAGGAATGTTTCCCTATAGTAACTCATGAAAACTAATCGTATTTTTTTTTGAGAAATAGAGAGATATAAGTAAATTTCGATACTTAATACGGCAGTCGCAAAACAATGGTCATCGATTGAACTAGTCCCTAACAACTTTATTAGATCTACCTTCACAATATAAAAATAATGTTTTTTCACTCAATAAATCAATAAATCACCTATAATGTTTGTTATTGATTATGTAATCTAAGTATTATTTATTTGATAATGACATAATATGTTATTGTGTTAGTATATTTGTTATCCACTTGGTCTCGGATGCTGTCGTTCCGCCCTCGTATGATAATTTAACTTTTAAGTTTATTTAGAGTTTCACAATGTAAGTGAATTGTATTCTGTTTTTGAGAAATAAATGTCTTAAACCATAGATACCCTATATAGAGAATTAAGTACGTCGCTCGCTACATTTCGCTCCTTGTACCCCACTTCTCCCACGTAGGTCAACTATATTCGGGATTACATCGCCGTAGATTGGCGATTGCACGCTTCGGACCTCGTTTACTTGGACCTTGATCTCGTATCTAGCTAATTTATAGAGGACGAAGTGATTAGGCGAAATGTGGGAACGAAAATCTAACCTACTGGGTGGTAGGTCTCTCGTATGCGAGAAGCCATCTTTATTGGTGCCACCGCTTTGCCAGTTATTCTGCCGCCAAGCATTACCGCGCAAGCATTATTGTGTTCCGGTTGGGCATTGTAGCCTGTGGCGCAATGCATTGAACGCAGTACTTTGCATGTATTAAGAGTTTTGAGTGGCATTGCAATTTTTATGGGCAAGCTTGGCGCGTACCATCATGTGAACAATTTGCTTATCTCATTGCTCAGTCATGTAAAAAACCTATAAGATCATGAATACGCTTAAAAAATGTTTAAACGTGGTAAGTAATTAAGTAAGCAATTAAGGTCTAAAAAAGTGACTTCTGATATGTCTTGAAAATTAAGACATACTTCGCTATGCGAGAATTATTCCTACCAATAAAACTACGGTTACCGGTTATTTGATCAGTTAATTAGCCGAGTGCAGAATTTTATCCTCTTCTTGTTTCAAATGCCTCAAGGTTGTGCAACGTCTTCGTCATGAGTCCCCACTCAATCAACTACTCTAGTTTTATTCATTACCGAGAATATGCCATCGTTATGTATCTATTTACTACATCAAAAGCTGCCTCTCTAGTTTTTTCCTTATCTTCTGGGTTCCTTTTCTTGTAACTGTTAAAATTTAGTACATTTTAAGCTTTAGCGAATTGTGTTCATGTTCAGACATGCTTAAGAGAGTCACGCAATTTAAGTATCTGGATCATTGGGTTACCGAGACGCTAGCAGATGATGTTGATATGGAGAGGGAGCGCAGGGCTTTGTCAGTTCGGGACAATATGCTGGCTCGTAGGTTTGCACGGTGCACTGAACAAGTCAAGGTTACATTATTCAGAGCGTATTGTCAGTCATTTTATACCTGCAGCCTATGGGTCAAGCACACAAAAAAGACATACAACGCCCTGCGCATCCAATACAACAACGCAGGGCGCTGATGTGGTTGCCGCGCCACTGTAGCGCATCGGGGATGTTTGCGAATGTGCAGATAGACGGTTTCGCAGCGATCCTGCGGAAACGAGTTGCGTCCCTGATGCGCCGGGTGCGGGGCAGCTCCAACAGCTACCTACAGTTGTTCGCTTGGAGGATGGACCTGGACTGCCCAATAATGAAATATTGGAATAAAATGCATGTTGAGCACTCTGGAGCCAAACTTAGGTTTACATTAAGATGACATGTCTGTACTATTAATTAAATTTTATTTTGTTAGAATTTTTATAGTGGTTTTGTTTTGTAATTGATTATTTTATTGACATTACTGATTATTTTATTGATTTTATTTTGTAATTATAATGTAGCTAATTAATTATTTACTAACATTTTTTTAACTTGTATTTTTACTAACAAATATGGACATTGTCTGAATCATGAATAAATGAATTATGAATTAGAATATATCGGGTGTATTCATAAAATGTTATTTTTATAAATAAGTATGCGCAAATAAACCTGAAACATTTTAAATATTGTTAAAATTTTAAGTAATCTGCGATGCCTTATTTGAGATAGTACAACGTGGCCGTTAACGCGAGTGGTTGAAGCACAGCTGGTTTCAACTAACAGTTCTTGAATTTGGTTTCATTGGTGGTTGTAACGGTTACGTTACAATCAATCAAACTACTTAACTATAATTTTTAATTTCGACATTTTCATAATTTAACATTTTTGCAAAACTAATAATCGAAAACTTACAAGTTACTGAAAACATAGCTCTTCTTTTTGCACATAATTAAAGAGACTCGAGTTGCGACGAGTACTAAAGTTAAAGGAACATTTTCACGTGGAATTAAAACTTAAAACAAAATACTCCTCCAAAATGTAATATTTCAATCTTTCACAGTTCATAAAGGAATCCTCAAAAGGAAGCTCTAACTTGCACTGGAATAGTTCTTGCAGTAAAGTTTTGAATTCTTGCAGACCGAGTCCGTAATAGAGCTTTCTTAACAAATACTTCAGAATAGTTGAGTATTACAGAATGTGAGGAACTAGTTCAAAGATATTCAAAACTCTTAGCTAACTGTTTCGGAAAGTTCTTGTACTTTTAGTAAAATAGAGCTGAAGTAGTACATTGTACTAATATTTATTTCGTAACAGAAGTACGTTGAAGTGAGAGTGAGATGGGAGCGACCGGCGCCGGCCGGCGGCGAATCGGCGAGCAGTTTCAGTGCACTAATTTACGCAGAATTTAAATTTTTATTTTGTTATAAAAATACATAGTTTTTCTTCAGGAGTTTGAGTGGGTTGAGAAAATCACTGGAAATGCCTTGAGTTGTAAGCTGATGCCTCAAGATGACAAGTGTAAGTCGTTGCCGCCCTAGACATTTTTTTTTACCAAAATGACCTGGGCGACATTGAAATAAAACTGTTTTAAGGGTTGTAGTTGAAGTTTGTATAAAATAGGCATTTGCTCGGGAAAAATGCTGTAACAAACACGTCTTTGTTTGAGTGATTATGTGAGAAAATAGTAGAGATATATCGTGTAATTCCATTATACTAATATTATACAATTCCTTGCAGGCACACTTTCAATCTTTTTTCAACACTCTCATAACATTGCTATTCAACCAAAGTATCACAGCTTACGACACCAATTCACATCACATTCGAATTTCGCCAGATTTATTCCCCGCTCAGGTAAAAAGTACAGATAAACAAAACATTGCATATCCTGTCACTGCCGACATCAGATTTATTTGCCTATTTCCACTTCGCCTCGGGGTAATCCTAAAGTCAATTTCTTAGAGGAAAAGTGTAGGTTAGTTTGTTCTGACAAATAAATACATGCGGTGGAGATATGGTGAGCGAATATGATATTTACTTTGGATTGGAGTTTGTTTATTTGAGATGGGAAATCTGAACA
Organism: Petrophora chlorosata; assembly: GCA_951640565.1. NCBI lineage: Eukaryota > Metazoa > Arthropoda > Insecta > Lepidoptera > Geometridae > Petrophora > Petrophora chlorosata. The sequence continues at coordinate 461,536 of OX621206.1, forward strand.
TGAAATATTTTTTTAAGACTGTTTTCAGTGACTTGGTCCACCTGTTTCAACTCTATTTGAAGTTCTAAAAGATAGTTTGGTAAAATGCTTCTTGAGTTATATCAATGTCTCCTTCACATTTTTCGTAGATAGTATTTCATTTCGTAATTTGCCGGCTGCACTAAAAATTATTAACTATAGTGTATTTAACTTTTATTAAACGTGTTTATTTTTAAGTCAAATATTAAATTTAATTTTACTCCTAATAAGTAACAAGAAAAACTAATGAATTGAATTTCATTTACAATCCAGGTATACCTAAATTTCGATTATTTCATTTGAATCAACAGATATCTAAAAGAAAGAAAGAAGAAAGGCAGATAGTGAAAGATTCTTCATTCAATTTATTACATATTTTTATGCTTTCAAATCACGCTTGTGCTATTTGCCAGTGACAATATTGAAATAATTATTGTATTCCGTAATTATATTTACTTCCAATGATGGGTAAAAACATCAACAAAAAGGAATGAGTTAAAAAGATAACCAATTCAAATATTGCCGTTCCCACTTGTCCGATTCGAAACAAAAGCGTACAATCGACATCAAAAGTTCAACTGCAATAACGGACCAATAACCGCCCATGCGATATCAATTTTAATATCGTCCGGTCATTTCGCTATTTCAGCTGTTTCTAAGGATTGCATTACCTCTCTATAACGGTATGACACCATTTATAAAATGCAAATATGACTAGTAGGTATTTAACTTTTCACGAAATGTCTTAGGATTATGTTAAAGTATTAGAAAGGAATTTTATTAAGGGCTGTAAAAAGAGAAGTTATTAATTTTAGAAATAGTACAATAATTTGTTAAGCAAACATACAGATAACGATAAAATCAATTATATTATTATTCTCACATCACATCACATTAATATTATAAATGCGAAATGTTGTATCTAAGTGTGTAAATGTGTTTGTTCCCTCTTCACGCCGAAATGGCTGAACGGATTTAAATGAAATTTCAAATTAAAATGGAGATAGCTTATATCCTGGATTAATACATAGCCTACATTTAATTCTGAGAAACAGTGGGTGAAACCGTGGGTCACAGCTGGTAACACTATAAACAAGAACATGTCATTCATTACACCGTTTTCCTAGCGAATTGTTCTTGAATATTATAATGTCCATCACATCATTATCGTTAAAACTTAAAATATTCAGCGTAAAATTTGAAAATATGTACCGGTATCTTTATTATATATTACATACCGGTATTGTTAAACTTAACACGATCCTTAGTTTCGATCGCTCGCTGCTCTACAGTCAATGCGGCCGTTCGTTGCCGCGCCTGTACTTTGTATCACCCTGTATTCGTTTCAAATTCAACTTGTTAACGGACAGTGCAGTGTGGTCTGAGAGGCAAGCGAGAGCGCTTTTAATAAGCTTCAGAACGTGGAATTTAATTTGCAAAAGCGATTTTACGGTATATATTTGATTGACAAACATTGGTGACTTGTATAATTGCTTTGAATCTTTCATTGTATAGTTCTGAATATTCTGAAATCGCGATAAAATTAGCATATTTTGTTGGAACTAGATAAATTCTGGTTGTTAAGAAGGCAGTTGTTATTTAGGGTAATCCTTTAGAGTAGTGCACACATTTTTACTAACTAAAAAGTTTGTTATTTATATTTTATAGATTTAAGAATTTAATATTATGTAATTCTAAAGTTTGTTTCGAAACTGAATCAACGTTAAATCGCTAAGTTTTAATCCTTACACCGCAACCTTTTGCCTCCCCAGCGTCCGTACCCAAATGTGCATAAATTATGTCCGTTCATTAGATACGTTCAAAAAATGACCTCTCCTTTGACGTGTAATGTAATTGCTGTCCGACCGGTGCCTTTTGTTGCTGACTGTACTTTCAACCCACCTTTGGAGCTAGTTCACACTACAACATGTGTTAAGACTGACATAATAACAATGATCATAATAATCAATTGTTTGGTTGCATTGATCTTTTATTGTGTTGGATTTTTTTATGAATAAGAGAAATCTGCATCCTTACTTTAAATCAAACTTTCTGAAGAACTTGATAATTATCTATTATGGTTTAGCTTAACATTTATATATCAGTCGGGTTTGACTGTGAAAATCAATCATAATTAGTTTTAACCGACGTCCTTAGTCTGTAGTTGTTACCTTAGTGATCGGTTATGAATTATGACTGTAACATAAACACCAAATTTAAAAAAATATTTCAAAAACAATAAAAATTGTTAATAATGGGCAGCTGTATCACTAAAAACGATATTTTCCTGACAAGCTAGGGTTGCCACAAGGCAAAATTATGTCAGAGAGAAGTATTTATTACTGTCCGTTTTCAAACCCAGGATAACAGTTACCGAGACCGAAACTATGTCTCTCTCGAAAAAGAAATGAATGGATTCGGCGAAAAACGGGGGTGAAAGATGTGGTCCAGGTGATCGCGGAGCGGAAGTGGAGTTGGGCTGGCCATATTGCTCGAATGGATAGACACCGCTGGACAAGACGAGTCCTAGAGTGGAGACCGTGGGCGAATACCAGACCACGAGGCCGCCCACCGAAGCGATGGGTAGACGACATCCGAAGACACGCAGGTCCTGACTGGATGGCCAAGGCAGAAAATCGGAAGTCATGGAAAGAATTGGGAGAGGCCTATGTCCAGAAATGGACCAATAAAGGCTAAAGAAGAAGAAGAAGAAGAAGAAGACCTAACAGTTTTTCTGTTACAGATTATTTTGTGCCCAACAATAAATAAATATTTAAATATGTATAAGACACAGTGAGAACAGGCTCCTGTTTGTCGTCCCTGACGTTCCTTTCAGCACCCTTTCGGCCACTGTTTGGTATTCAAATTGCTCATTTCGGCTGTTAGCCGTATGCTTTTAGATGCTGTACCGACATTAGACTTCTCATTAAGTGAGGAAAAGTAGAAAAGAGGTTAATGCAATTTTGAGATCCCGCCTTTGGGATATAACGGTTCGGCAAATTCTAATTAGCATTTTTAGTGTTTTAGTTCGCTTAATGGTTTCATAGTATTTTCTTTACCACTACTTGCATTTATTTATATGTGTTTATAATTCACAAATTGAACTTCAACATATTGTTAGGCAAAAGGAAACTAGTAGAGACTACTTCATAGCCCTCGGGAACCGTCGACGTAGCATATTGTTGGAGCAATGTGTAAATATATTCTAAATATTCTCTTAGTGTTTTTTAATCAAAGAAACAGAGCTTTGTCGCTGATTGGGAATACGCCACCCTCGTCATCAGCCTATCACGTTCCTACTGCTGGGACACGGGCCTTCTCTCATAGAGAAAGTATGGGCTATAATCCGGCTCAGTCCGGGTTGGTGGATGTCATATGTCCTTGAATTTTTGTGATAAATTCTTGGACATGCCGGTTTCCTCACGATGTTTTCCTTCACCGTTTTTAAAGCGTATGTTAAATCCGCACCCATCTTAAAAAAGTCAGTGGTGCGGGGACATCGGGATAAGGACTTGGGTGCGTCGGATTGAAAGTTGCACGTGCTGTCACTGAGCCACACTCGCACTTATGTTGAAAATAGAAAGTAAAAATCTCCTAAAAATAATAACGATCACTCCAGTTTTCAAGTGAAACTTTGAAGCGATGTATTTCAGCTCTCATTCGTAATTAATTACCGCGTGTACGACGCGATGAATCCGAGGTTAACGCACAGGAACTAGAGCTAAGTTACAAGCGGAGCGACAGCGATTTGTTAGAGGCAGATGGAGCGGATAAGCTTTGTACCATCGGATCTGATGATCAGCCTACGACGCATCTGAGAAGTTGCTGCAAGTATATTGTTCATCAGAATTTTATCTAATTACTTTGTACTATTGTTTTATTCCGGTTTGAAGGGCATATGAGACTTAATATCTGATGTCTCGGGGTGATAAGTGCAAATCAGACCTACGCAGTGCTTTTTATGGTATTAAAGTTATGCGTGGCACTGCAATTGTTATCGGCAAGCGTGGTGCTTACCATCAGGGAAACGGCCTGCTCGTCTCATCACTCAGTACCAAAAAAATGATAAAAGTTCCTGCAAATGGCTAATGTCTGCACAAAATACGATGCGATCTAACAGGTTGAGGTACGCCCAATACAGTTTCGCCAGCTACATCCAGTGTGACATGACTTAAATATTAAAGGATAAATTTTCTTATGATAGCGCAACAATTTTTCTGCTCCTCAAACGCGTTTTGACAGTGCTTACACCAAATCACGCTGTACTCATTGAATGTTACATTTTGAGAGTGGTGCATCTAATAAAATACGCGATATTTAATCCAATAAAATACGCAACATGTAATTGAAATTCGTATCGCTATTTCCTAGCGATTGAATTAACAAATGCTTTTACGTTATTCCCGCTGTCCGTTCACCATTGTACCACACGCCACCGCCATAAGCTTACGTTTATTAATCACGCTGTGTACAGAACACAGACAACGAGTGCACCTGATTTGTGCACGCCCCGCGAGCTGAACATATGTACGAATACGCTTCACTGTGTCCGTGTCTGCTGTACCTTATTTCATTATAGGTACTAGAACAATAAAGTTATGAATTATAAACGTATGTTTTCATTTATGTGCAATGCTAAGTTTCAGTTCAGGACAATTGCTCTCGTGAAATAATTATGTGAATACATTCAAGTTTCTTAGTGAATAATATGGCACTGTCGTTGGATAATGAGTCTCTAAATAATGTGTAGTGCCTTACAGTAGACATTAGTAGAAACTTTTGAATTAAGTGTTCTGGGTGCTAAATGACACTTCGATTGTTATGGGCATTAAAAGTATCTCACTTGGCTGGTGGTAGGTTTCTCGTATGCGAGAGGCCTTATGGATGGGTACCACCGCTTGGCCAGTTATTCAGCCCCAAGCAGTAGTGCGCGAGCATTACTGTGTTCCGGTTTGAAGACCAGTGAAATTACTGGGCATTATGGGACTCAACAGCTAATTGTCTCAGGGTGACGAGCGCAGTGCAGCGCCGCGCAAGATTTGCAAAACATAGTTTTGGGTGGCGCTGTTATTGTTATGGGCTGGCGTATTGCTTACCATCAGGCAAACGTCCAGCTCGTCTCGTCATTCAGTTACATAAAAATATCTATAAAAAAATAGCACGACACTAATTAGATACCTTTTTTAGTATTTATAATTTCCAAAGCCTTGTTTGAGTTTTTCGCTTAGCATTCGTTAATGCTTCTATAAATATAATAAGAACTGGAGTTCGTGACCACCGTAGCTCAATTGATCGGGTGCTTCCCATGCTGAGTGAAGAGATTGTGATGCGGTTTAAAGTCTCAGTCGGTGGTCGCATTGTTTTATTTCCGAAAATTATTTGAATAAGATACCTATTTAGTTTTAATATTGCTAGTATATTCAGCCCATATCGTCCCACTGCAGGGCAAAGGCCTCCCTATTTTCCTTCCATTTCTCGAGAAATGTAAGAAATATTGCTATAGGTATTATTTATCTTATAAGTACTAAAGCAAATCCTAATCCGGCCTTTATCTTGATGAATGCCTCATAACGAAGCAAAGAGGATTATGGCCTCACAGGAAGGTGCGCTAGTTGAGCAATCAGTGGCAGATTTCACAAAGTAACCAACTGTTTATAAACAACTAGATGTTGTTCGCCGTTCGGTTTCACTCTAAGATGTCTAACTTGTATAAGCGATTCAACCGATTGGAGACTAACATTAATCGTTTGTCAACTATCGGAAGAACAGAACGAGTAACTACATTTGTAGTAGTTGCATTTGTGCAGGCGCAAAACTTGTCACCGTGTGCAAAAGCAAAACTTTGAAAACATGCAGAACTGCATAAATGAGTAAGATAGTCTGATAGACTTCTTGGAATAAAATAAAATAATAACCTCATCTATCTAATCTACTGGAATCAAGAACGTTGCGGAAGTTCATCTCATACCTGAAACGCAATGAAAATATATAGTGTAATCCCGCTGAATATTATGTAGGCTGTTGTTAGAATAATATAATATGTATGGTATTAGATAGCAAATGTAAAACTAATTAAAATTAAAACTCACTCCGCTTTTTTAAAATAAATGTTATCATTAGTTTAAATAACCTTAACTATAGGTACTTATAGATTATCTAGATAACCACGTCTAAGAATGTTAATGTTGTTGATTTCTTTTAAAAACCGAGCAGGTTATAAATAAAAATAACACTTTTTTTATTTATTTATTAAAAACGAATTGCAGAGTACCTACCTATACTTAATTAAAGTGAGCCAATTAATATGCAAAAAAAAGCTATGCCTAATCTATGATGAATCTCTAACAATAAATAATATAATTACTATTATATCAGTTGTCGACTTTAAAATGGAAACATTTTACTATATTAAAAAAGTTCCGTTAGATTCAAACTTCAACAGCCTGTTGCCCTCACTAAAAGTCCCCAACAATACTTAACCAGAATTTAGGTACTCCGGTACAACCGGCCCCAGACATCGCCACTAATTATCGCAGTTGCTCGCTACAAAGACGAGATTGTCCTTCTAATAGGCTTCGCTATAGACCTGCTGTAAAGCTAAGAAGATTCTGGGAAAGGTTTAACAACTTGCGCCAAAAGAGGGTACTTTGGTTGTGAACATATTAATCATTGTAAGTAAAACCGTAGTAAAGTGTTCAGGTCTTATGCGTATTGGACCTGTGGTTCGGAGTTAGAAGTATTTTTATTTGTATTTTGTTTTTAATTTTTTCTGTGTATGTTTTTTGTCAGCCCTTTGATCACACAGCTGGGCATGGGCTTTCTTTCATATAGAAATACGTAATATGAGATTTTTTGTGTATGGTATACACATGCATAAAAAACCTTGAATTTATCTCAGTTTGCTATTCCTATATTTTGAAAAATAAACGTTTTTAAAATTAAACAATACCGCAAAATATTAATGGCACATTAATCAGACTAACTTGACAAAAAACACTAACGTTTTTAACGCTTTATTGTTACACAACAACAAGTAATAGTCACAAAACAATATTTAAAGCTAAAGTGTTACAATGGGCAGTATTATTGCTTATAGCGATCTCTTCCATGCGACCTTAGGATGCGTATGGACAGAACTCAAAGAAACTACGGAACGGTGGTGTTTTGTATAAAATGCTAACCTGTATAAAATAATAATATCATAATACAGACTACATAATCATATTGACATAACAATTACAATTATTAGCATGGTTTGTTGCTGGAGAAGGATTTAATTTACATGAACTGCTAAACTGTTAACAAACCAACTGGAAACAAATTCAGTGGAGAACTCATCTGCACACATTGTCTCCTGGACTCCACCTCTCATCTGTCTTGGAATTCAATTTGCCAACTGCACCACAAATACCTTCATCACTTACATTCAACCTTATGCATAAAGTAGTAAAGGTCATAGCGACAGCATAGAGATGTTGGTGAGATTACACTGCGGTGCATGCATCTTGGCGCAGATTATGTTCTAATCACAACGTGTGCGGGATGCAGATTGCTTTAAGACGTTCAAGATTTGCGGCATTGTACACTTTGTGCGGCCCTTTCTCTGTTTTGCTTGTTAGTTAAATCTCCTACATTAATCAAGACCAACGTAACGCTTGCTAACTGAAAATATGGGCTATTCCACTAATCCTCAGTGTAATGGGCTAGTTGACTAACAAACACGTAGACATTTTTATTATCCCCGCAGAGTTTCTTGGTGCTATCTTATCTAGCGGGCGTATTTCTAAAGCACTGGTAGAGTCAGTTTTCGCATTTATTTTCTGGGCGGGCTTCAATTTGAGTACGGCGAAGAAATGGGTAGACATGCTTGCCTTTTTTTCAAAGTCATGATATTCTGAGTAACAATTTTTAAAGTATTTTAATTGATTTGTATGATGTGTATATAACGTTTAAAAGTGCATTTTTTGTGCCTATTTTATAAATTTATTTAGACTTTTGACTTTCAATTGAGATAAATTAATAAAAGGGTACTTTTTCTGCTTCTTCTTTAATTGGCAAATTCAAATTCTTTATTTATACAACATTTACAGTTCTGTACTTAGTTTAAATAGGTATATTAATGGTTAGGTTAAATAAGCATACAAGATCCTTTAAAACTGGTCCGCAATACTCAAGACTTTATTGCAACCATATGTACACATAGGTTCTTATTATATTAGTGGTGAGAATACATATGACCCTGCTAGAGTAAAGCAAATTATAAATTATAATGGGAGCGGAGCGATTCATTTAATAACGTCTTTGTCAGTTGTTATTACTAATCATTTTTATTCTTACTGTCATTAAAAAAATGTTCAATCTAGTAACACTTGTCTATAAGTAATTGTTTTGAATTAGTACAACATTTTGTATGATTTTCTTCTCCTTTTCTTTCATCGGGTAGATTATTATACCTACATTTTTACTGACATTAAATTAGGACCGAAACCTTTAACCTTTGAACCTTTTTAAGAATTCACGAGATACGCGTCTGTAATCGTTGCTTTCTTTATGTCCTACTAGCTGCGCCCTGTGGTTTCCCTCGCGGTTTCCCGGGATAAAAAGTAGCCTATGTGTTAATCCAAGGTATAAGCTATCTCCATACCAAATTTTAATCAAAATCCATTCAGTAGTTTTTGTGTGAAAGAGTAACAAAGGTACATCCATACATCCATTCTTACAAACTTTCGCGTTTATAATATTAGTAGAATTCCATAATCGTTTTTTTTTTATGTAACTAAATGACGAGACGAGTTAGTCGTTTGCCTGATGGTAAGCAATACGCCAGCCCATAACAATAACAGCACCACCCAGAACTTTGTACCGTACCGTTTGTACCGTGTTTGTGTGTTGTGTTTGTATCGTACGGCTCTTATGCAATCATAGGATATAAAAACTGCAAGACATGTCTTTATTATATGCAACCCAACACAGTTTTGAGTCTGTAACCTAGAAATCACTTTGGAGTCTACGATGACACCCCAGTCTTTTTGTCAGGAGAAATGGGGAAGGCGCAGCCGTTATAACATAAAGTAAAGAGAGAAAAGACATTTAATTTGACATATTTTAATTATAAATGCTTTACTATGGTACCTACTATTGTATATCCTGTGACTTTGCGCTTAATATAATGTTCTGAATTCTCGTCAAATTTCTTCGAAAGCTTTATGTTTATGTTTATTTTGTATATTTATTGTGCCCAAAAACTCCTAAGAAGATTATACAAAACATTCATACAACATTCAAAATAAGCAGATTTGGCAAACAATCTCAGCGAATTCAATTTCACCGTAGCGTTTTACAAAAGTATCGAATAACTCTCCGAGCTTATCCGTCTTATTTGCGCAGAAACAAAGTGTTGCCGCGATCCATCTTAATACGTCGAAGCTAAGGTGCCTGCGAGATGTGATAAAGGTGTTTTGTACTTAGAGCCCTGATTTGGGGAGACAAAGGGTTTGGGCCAGTGGAGACGTCAAGCGGACCATGGTTCCACTCTAGAGTTCTATTGAAATAGATTGATCAAAGGCAATAAAACTAGGTGTATTTTTATGGTTATTATCTCAATTTCACGGTTTTAAGTAACATTAAGGTACATACATCACAGTATCAAACCAGTATAAAAATAAAAAGTAGACAATAACGAATTTCAGTAAATGAAACTTTAAAAATCACCCGACACAAAAAAACCTATAAAAAGTGAAAAACGGCTGACTTGATTTTGATAAAACATGTCTTATAACCACCGCTAGAAAACCTGCTTTCAAATAAAGAAAACTGCATCCAAATCGGTCCACCCGTTTAAGAGCTACAGTGTCACAGACAGACACACATAGAGGTCAAACTTAAAACGTTACTCAGGTATCTAACAACAATAGCCTTTTACATGTGCTAATCCACAATTTTATTTAGCTTATCTCGTTGTCTTTTTACAATATTTGAATTAATGTCAGAACTGAAAGCAGCGATACAATCTTTAGCTCCGAAGCAATTTAGAGCAGACACTTTCCAAAGAGATAACGACCTGAGTCCCGAAGTCAAATCCTCGCTCGCTTCGCTTCGCTAAAGATTGATCTCCTAGCACTGCATCCTACATCGATTGCATCACCGAATGCACACAAAGAGACCACAACGGCACATTTGTAACGACTACGTGACGACGACGTAACGACTTCGACAAAACGCAGTGAACAAGCTTGCCATCCACATTTGTAGGTAAGTATCGTCGCTTAAGTGTGATTAACATGCTGAACTATTGATAGTAAAACTATCGAGGAAATAGTTTATTTGACATTTGATTTCACATTGGCACCGCAGTGACGAAGATATGAAAAAAGAGAAGACAAACCATGCCTCACATTTCTGAACCAAAATGTATGATATATTTAGAAGTAACGTTACAAAGGGCTAAAAGTAGTCGATATAATAAGGTTTAAAACTAGCAAACTTTTGAAAAAACGTGTTCGACGTAGAATGACACTCAATCAATCACTGACGAGATGTGAGGAGAGCAATAATACTTTTTAACATATAAAATGATTAAATTATTCAAAAAAAATTTGCTGCTAACTTCATTCAAAATCAAATACATTTAAATGACACACATTGACATACACGTTTTTAATGGTCTGATAAGCAGGTACATAACCAAGATGGCTGCATGATCATTAATAATTAAGAATTCAATAATGAGGGCCGCTGCATCGAATTCTTTATACAAAGTGTGGTATTATATCTATCGTTCTCGTGTCATGTCGACGTGGATAAATGTATGAAATCACGCTACCAAATCATGCCTTCAAATATGTCCGATATTTCAAAGAAGAAAAGAAAGTCAAGGAACCCACAATATTGAAGTAACACATTCCTCGCACACTTTAACATTTAAGTTTATGTACTGACTAAACAAGTATTGTTACGTCTACGTTACTACTACGTTTGATAAAGTGCATCCGCATCTTTGTGAGACCTCTCTCACAGCAGACATCTTTCATCCGGTAATAGCCGAGAACTCTCATAGATCTTTGAAAGATGGATTTGCGAATAATCAGGATCGATGCACGAAGGAATTACGTAGAACTCTAGTACGTTTTAAAATGTATTTGAGAGCAACTCTTTGAATACATTTTATCGAGAAAAGGGGTCACATTGGAATTTAACTCTACATGTCTGTATTTGAAGGTTCTTGCATAATTTAGAAGCTTTACTTTGCGATAAAACTCGAGTGAGTGAGTAATTGGGTTACATTAGCGACTCTGCGTAGTCGTTAATAAAAAATCAGACCTGACCTGGTCATCTTTGAAAGCCAAAGACTACCTTCATCATATAAGAATGACTTTGTTACACAAAAAGTTTTAAGATTTACATAATTGTATAAATCTACTTGAAACTATATGTATACAATTCTGATGTCAATATAATAGTACCATCAAGCTGTTCTGATGATGGACTCTTGTAAGCCCATCAAGTTTGAGCTCATTACATTTAACATGACCTGACCAGCCTTATTTATTGCAAATGATGATATCGGTCTAACTAAATAAAAATCGTCTTTTAATTATTTATAACTACTTTTTTTATAATTTATTGTGCATATAATGGTTGCACAATACGCTCGCCGTCATTTGTAAAGTATCGATCGACAGCTCCCATTATTTCGGGGCTTAGTGTCAATCAAAAACAGACTTAAACGCGCTTCGTTTCGCAAAGAACCAGCGCGGGCTGGATAAGATCCGGTGCGAACCGGATAAATTCGGTCCTAACGAGTCCCGAGCACAAAGGCGGGACTCGATTACTCGATTATTCGTCCGATTATTCGTTCGATTCTGACGATCGAGTCATTGTTGTGAGGCGGGGTGAGTAATGCCTATCGCAGAGTCCATACGTCAAGGATTTTGGGAGTTTTTTCTTGGGATCACAATAGGGTGTATTGGAAGAGCTGGGGTAAGCCTGAATTGTTTGCTTTTCTAGACGGTTGAATAAAGGAGTGGTATAGGATCAAGAACGTTAGGTCTTAGGAATCTTTAAATAACTCTGGAGCTAGGAAACTTTTAAATTAACATAATATCTGTTAGAAAGAGTTTTATCTTATAATTTTTATTTTATGCTCTATATAAGAGTATTTAAATATCTGATTGCTCTATATTTTAAAAGACCTGAATGGATATAATATTTTTACATTATATTTTCTCGTCTGTGCAATGCATAACTAATGTCAAATAATGTATTACTTGCACCGTTTCAAGTCACATATTTTTCTTTTTCATATTTGGAAGCCGACCTCGCTAACTATCTGAACGTTCTGAACACTTATTTGAGGATTGAAAAGTCATCTTCAACTAGAATAAACTACAAAAAAAGACATGACATTATTACACAATTTAAATAAAAAATATTTTTAGTATATGTAACGAGCGTATGCGTTTGTTTCGGAACGTAAACCATCGACTCATCAATTGACGTCACGCGTGCGAACCAATCAGCATCATGGCGCCCGCATACTTTTAGATTGGACCAATGACAGAGCGCGGCTTAAATAGAATAAGCAAATTAAAAATAAGCAACTAAAAAAAAGCAAATTAATATTTTCAAGCAGTTGTGTATACTCGTAGTAACAACAACAATAGAATAATATTAAAAAAAATGTGATATTAGTATAAAATTTATTGTTCGATTTTTATTAACACAAAGAAACAGTACCTATCTTTCAGTCGCAAATTGATCAACATCATTCCCTATTGGAACATTTTAAAGGGAATAAAAAGTTGGGATCTACCCTGAAAGTTTCAATTGATTTTGCTTCATTTCGAGAGTTCGGTTCGTTTAACTTCTTTTTAATTAAATTAAGGCCTAATCGGGCCCCCGAAGAGCCATCCTTTGGTTTTTTACAGCTTTCAATACTGAATCAAATATTTGTAAATGGCCGAATGATTTTATGACGAAAGAATACTTGAGATTATTAGATTTTCGGACGTGTAGAAATAGTATAGAAATGAAAATATAACATCATTGTGTTGATGTGTAAATAACACATTTCTATATATCATTCAACTTTGTGATTAAGCTAGGCTTTAAACTAGCTTGTGTTGGACTGCGATCTCAATTTTAATTCAACTCTATGGGTTATTTTATGTATATTGTATAAATAACATAGTGACAAGACGAGCAAGTGGTTCACCTAATAATAAAGAACAAGCTTGCCTACAACAGTTCTCGCGCTACCTAGAACACTTTGCAAAATCATGCGCGGCACTGCACCACCTTCGTTTTCTGAGACAATGGCTCTATAAGATTCTTAAAGCGCAGTTATTTGCCCAGTTATTAATATTTTCAATATTGGAAGCAAATATGTAACAAATATACAAAATTAAATTACGAAAGCCCTTAAAATATGGATGAGAGTCCGTACTTTTATACTTCAATACTGTACCTGTCCGCCCAAACTTCAAAGAAATTGACATAAATAAAATTCGCGTAGCCTCGTCACAGCAACAGAGCCGTCCCACAGACCCCTGGGGTCCCACAGACCGCCGGTCGCACAGACCCCTGGGGTCACAAAGACCCGGGCACATTAAAACCCAATATTATTCCAACCCTTTCCAGAATTATTTTATATTCCCCAAATGTACGCTTTGAGTATTTTTAATATTTACTCTGAAATTCAGCTGAAGATGTCGTTATAATATTTGTTGGTGAATTACGTCGCGAGGTTTTATTAGTTTATGTTTTGTGGATTGTCAAAGTTATTTTTGCTTTCAATTTGAAAGCGGATTTATCTTATTACAGAAATGTCAGAAATGTTTTTCAGCCAAGAATTATTCTGACTTTCTTATTTCTTCTTAATGGGAAAATGGTCCGCGGGTCAGAGGGACGAGCTTGCCACTTCAAGTAATAATTCAGCTTTTTGTTATAACAGTGTACCTACAAAAATTATCAATGAGCTTCAAAGCATCAATATAATTATTTAACCTAGGTATGCATAAGTAGTTGATACATGATATACCTAAGTACATTACCGTCTTTTGTCATATCACAAATCCTTTCCATCCAAAGGTTGTCTGAAAGAGATGGCTTATTAGCGACAAGACCGCCAATTGTTCTTTTATATTTTTTAAGTTCAATTTTTATTCGTTTATGTTATGTTATTGGTGTACAATAAAGTGTTATCAATCAATAAATCAGTGTGAAAAGTTGGGTTGTGGTCAAGTGGTGGTAAACATGTCGGCTCATAGAGGTTCGGGGTACGATTTCCGCTACAGGACAAATGTTTTACTTAGAAAATAAGCGTAAGTTATGGAGAAACTGGCCCGCGATTTATAATTAAAAAAAAATAATTAATGCGAAAAATACTTGTATTTTTGTATATATGTTAGTCTGTAAGGTATATAATCTATGGGCCTCTGTTCATTTTACTTTGTTGTACTTACCTGAAATACTGCCTGAAATAAATAAAACAAAATTAAAAAAATTTGTTTAGACCTTAATGTTTGGAAACTACGTTCTTTTTACGCTTAGTAGATCTATGTTTGTGTACTATCTGGAATGTGGAGCGATGATGTGGCCTAAGATGATATTCATTATAAATATAAACAGCTGTACTCACGTTATGATTGTGTCGGAATAACTCTGACCAGGTTTCGGACAATTAGGAAGTCCTTCTTCCGTAAGTTTACGCTTTGTATTTTGGATGCAGTCTGCGCCGCAAATCCAAAGCGCAAACTCCCGGAAGAAAGACATCCTTAATTGTACGAAACCTGGTCAGAGTCATCCTACACAATCATACCGTGAGTGTAGACGTTTATATTTACAATGTTCAGACCTTTCCCAGTTTTAAAGGAGAATCTGGATTTTCCCAGTTTTTAAGGTGGAATTGAATCCTGAATATATGGTTTGGGCCACTTTCTCCCAAGCTAATTTCATTTCTGGGTGTGCGTGCAGATACAAACTCCAAAGTCATGGAAACAAAGTACATGCATATTAAACAACTATATAACTACTGCACGTGTATACTTTTAAGAAAAAAGCTTAATTCACACCGAAATTTTATTTACTAAAATACATGAGATGCATAGCCGCAACAGTCGTAGAAAAGACCACATCATACTTCCAAGAGTGCGAACCACCCATGGTACGAGAACCATAAGTTTTGCAGGAGTACAAATCTATAACAAATTGCCAAAAGAGGTGAAGAATAGAGTTCCTTTTAACATTTTCAAAAATAAAGAGATGTAGAGTAGATGTAGAGTAAGTTTTCACATTTCTTTTCGGACAATTTGAGTATCTATTTATTTAGATGTCGACCCATTTCTTTCCCACTGCTTGACTTTTTCAATGTCATGATTTTTAAAGAATTTATAATTGATTTGTATTGTATATATATGGAATTTTTGTGCCTATTAAATGAATATCTTTTGACCTTGACATTGACTGTACTATGTCTTTTCGATATGCCGATTTACTCACGATGTTTCCTTCACCGGTGTTAGTCATTGGTGCCGAGCCGAGGAAAATTCGAAACAAAACAAAATTCTTCAAAATTCGAAACTGTTATAGGCAAGGGAAGCGCATCAGATGAACGACCTGCTCGTTTTGTCACTCAATCAAATAAAAAAAACGAGTACCAGTGTGTCGGATCTGAAGTCGCACGAGTCCCCGCTGAACCAACCACACTCCTTCAAGATTAGGTATGTAGGTAAGAACGAAAGTATTTTATTTTTATTATATTATTGAAGAGAATTACCCGTTATCCACATTTTATTTGCTCTTCAGAAAGGCAAAGGCGGTACCTTTCATCAGCGATTTCGCAATAAACATTTTTTACCAGAAAAAGCAAGAAAAGATTTCACGCCTCAACGACCGCAAAATATCACAGAAATCGTGTACATTTTCCCTCAAACGTGGACTAGTTACCAGCTTCAGAAAGCATACACTATAATGACTAGGCACAATTGGGCTATTAGACCTTATCGCGTTGATATAGAGTCCAGAATGGCGTAGTTTTGTGTCCAATGGTTGAAAGCTAATGTACGTGAGCGCCATTCAACGGGACGAAGGGAAATGGCCGCTATTCCGGTGGTTTTCAACTAAATTCACTAAATAATAGCGCTAAACAGACACGTTTCAGGTAAGACAGATAAATTGCGGCGAAAATTGGTACGTTTGTGTTGGGTTTGTAGGCGAAAATGAGAGAAAATTGTATTACTGAAAAGAGAATCGAAACATAAAATTGTGTTATATACCTACATCATCATACGGGCTGAATTTACCAGCAGTATTGGTTTGGTACGAAAAAAAGCAATCCGTGTTCATTACCTTCATCATGTAGGCCTTTTTGTGATCCAATCTTGGATATAGACTTGTTCCCTTTTCCTTGACTCCTGGCGATCTTGTGCCCGATTCATCCAGTCATGGCCTCCGTGTCGTCTAATATCGTCTACCCAGCGTTGCGGTGGTCTGCCTCGCCCTCGGGTGTTGGCTCTGGGTCTCCACTCCAGGATTCTATATTATACTTCAGGAGACCCAGACTCATTAACTTACCATCTTACTTCACTAATCTTTTCTTTAGTTTCCTAATTCTGCTTGCCAAGAAGAAATCTTGCCAGGTTAGATTTTTTTTTATGTAACTGAATGACGAGACGAGCTGGTCGTTTGCCTGATGGTAAGCAATACGCCAGCCCGAAACAATAACAGCACCACCCAGAACTTTGTTTTGCAAAATCCTGCGCGGCGCTGCACTGCGCTCGTCACCCTGAGACAATTAGCTGTTGAATCTTATAATGCCCAGTAATTTCGCTGGCTAAAATGCCGGAACATAGTAATGCTTGCGCATTACTGCTTGGCGGCTAAATAACTGGCAAAGCGGTGGTACCCACCCAGACGGCCTCTCGCATACGAGAAACCTACCACCACTGAAATGTGAAATCTATGAAAGCAGATGTTTTACCTAGCAAAATGTCAAGAGTTCACGTAAAATATTAACAAGCCTCTGTGGTGTAGTGGTTGGGCGAGTCAGCTCATATCTCATACATCTCAGAGGTGCCGGGTTTTATATCCACTATGGAAGAAATATTTCTCTACTGAGAGAAGCACAAGGATTTGTTTCGTGTATGAGAGTTGGGAGACCATGGACCTTGTTGTTTCTGGTTCTCTAGATATAGGGAATCCTACTTAGGGACCAATATGTATCTAAGTATGTGATCGTTGGGCATCTACAAATAACCACACTAATAATAAATGCGAACGTTTGTGTGTTTGTGCGTGTTCATCACGCCGTAATGGCTAAACCGATCTTGATGAAATTTGGAATGGAAATAGCTTATACTGGATTACCACACAGTCTACTTTTTATCCCACGAAATCCTCGAGAAACCGCGAGTGAAACCACAGGGCACAGCTAGTAATCTAAAGTTCGGTAGTAATTGGGTAAATACTCATATACTCATTAGTTGAGAGCGAGTGTGGCTCAGCGGGAGCTCGTGCGCCTTTTAATCCGGCGCACCTGGATTCGATTCCCGAGTCGGCCCAACCAATGACTTATAGTTAAGTGCAGATTTTGTACGCTCGCTCTAAAACGGTGAAGGAAAACATCGTGATGAAACCCGCTTACGCGCTTTGGAGTGGTGGGCTCTGGCCGTGGTTGTAATACCACCCACCGAACAAAGCCTGCCGAACAAAGCGCTTAACGGCATGTCAAGCGACCTAGTCCTGTTTCGGGATGATGTTCGGTGAACCATCGGGGAGACGGGTCTGAGCAGCCGCTCAACTGCCGTCTCTCTCTAGATCTATGTGCTCCATCTTAGGCCACATCATCGCTTCACATCAGGCGAGATAGTGGCCAAACATAGATCTATTAAGTGTAAGTGTTAAAAAAAAAGGAATTATCTTTTCAAATCTCCGTTTCTCCTGACCAATCAATTAGCGTCGGCAAACATTAGATCGCGTGAAAACAAACCTCGGTAGAGAGCACTGATCTCACAGTCAGGCCGCACGGTGCACTATCTCCATATTTTATTCAGTCGTGTCCGTGTAAAAGCGCTTGCCAGCAAAATTCAGCGGCAGAACGCGGCAAAACATTTTTATTTTTTGCCAAGTCCACGGCCCGGTAGGCGCATGTTGTCTCGCCTAGTTCGAACCAGTTTTTACCTGTTTTTATTTATATTTTTGTATTTTTTGGAAGCGAGTCGTGGGTTTTTGAGGATTTTCTGCCGTGTAATATGTGGAGGCATTGTCTACGTTTGATGTTGTTGTGAATAAAATAGAGCGAGAAACTAGGTTAGGCATTAAAAGTCTCTTTACATTTTTCAGAATAGTAAAATATGTCCTACATTAACACACCCTTTTGGCTTGAGATGGTGTTATATGTACCTAATATTCTACCCGTGTTCATAGCGTTCCTTTATTTATTTATTTTATTCCAACATTGTAAAAAAATCTGGAGCTGTGATTTTAATCCATTCCTAATAGACGTGCTCTGTAAATATCTACCATTCCTAAGGAAAAACCGTTGACACCGTACCGTTCGTACCGTAAACTCACCAAGAGCTCCTCCTCCCTACAATCAATTGTAAACTCGTCGAGTTCAATCATGCAAAAACTACTGAACAAATTTATATAAAATATTGCAACACACTTTAAATATATCATTCACAACTCGCGTTAAACATCGATATCACTTGAGTCTTGGGTTTATGGAAAACATCCAGAGATTTTGTCGCTTACTGTACTAAACCCACACAATGGCAAGTTGCGTTGAACACTTGTAGATTTTAGGTCACACAATTATGTTCTTTTGACTTATCATTAAAGTTGAATAAAGTATTCTAATTTGTTTTAGAGAATTGAAATCAAATCGTGTTTTAGTTTCGTTAGTACCAACAAATTATTTCGTAGCTAGATTGATATTTATAGCTTCTAGATCAAATTGGCTACGATTGGCTGGTTCGAGCCATTTCACTAAAACAAAAGTATTTCGCAGCCATTTGTTCAGCCATTGTTCGTAATGGGGAATCAAATTAAACGAGGAACAGAGTTACGGGCCGTGCAAATACGCCCATTGGTTTTGTTAATAAATTAATTTTATTGACGATACTTTATTGGCAAATTGAAGTATTTTACTACATTCATTTACTATTATAGAGAAAGGCTCTCGAGGAAAGTGCTAGGATTATGCGTATTTGCGCGATATGACTCTTAAGGTTAAGAATCTATATAATATATATGTAGATATCTATAATATATAGATACTTTCGCAACAGATCTGCTATATATATTGTTTAATCCCTCCATCCCGCTCTATCTTAAAGAAAGTTCTGAATTCTTACATATTATCTGTGGTAGGTAGTATTACTGTGTTCCGGTTTGAACGGCATTGTAGTCAGCGAAATTACTGGATATGTGAGACTTAATATCTGATGTCTTAGGGTGATGACCGCAATGCAGTGCTACGCAGTGCTTTTTATGGTATTAAAAATTCTGGGTGGCACTGCAATTGTTATGGCAGGCGTGGCGCTTACCATCAGGCGAACGACTTGCTCGTCTCATCACTCAATTCCATTTAAATAAACATATTTCCAACTCCCACTCTCTTATGTCATCGGACAATTTTGCACTTGGTAGCCCTTTTTATGACCGCTCTTTTGCCGTCCAAGCTGTTCGCCTTTAGTACGCACTGCCCGTGCCTATACGACGCGCGCCATCCTTGCAGGTGTTTCAAAGATAAAATTAAGAAGTTCTAATTGGAAGACTGCTGATGTTTCTTTGCTTATTTTGTTGCTAAGATATGTTATTTGTATATATTTTAAATAATTATTTATGTATGTTTATAATATAATATGTAATCATATGTACCCAGTATATGTATGTTTATGTAGGCATTTAGAATGTTGCTATGGTATTGTATCTATTATTTTAGTTTATTTTCTTGACATTGTTTATTTGTTTAATTATTATTGTCGATCTTACTTCCCCGCCTTTAACATTTTGATAATTCCTCTCCATTGATTTACAAAGGTTGCCTGGAAGAGATCGCTTTTGGCGATAAGGCCGCTCATTGTAACACTTTTTTTAAATTATTTTTATGTAATGTCTTTAATTTAATGTTTGCAATAAAGATTTCATATATTTATCTATTAGGTTAATGAACGTTCGTAGGGGTCACCGCTTTAATGGGTGACCATTTGTGTGGTCTTTTTCTTCATCTCGTGTTCAGGCGGTCAATTGAAAATTCCGATACCAGGGTAGACCACACATCCACACGAGAGAAGATCTAAAACCTAAATACCCCGATGATATTACCAAACTTCTCGCGATCTGCCGGTTTAGTGCTGAGCGCAGAACTTTCCAACTACCTTAATTTCCTCTGAAAGCTAACTCTGATTCCATTTTTCGTTGACAGGAACATACGAGCGCATCTCAGGTAGCGAGAAGTTTTTCACTAATGTATAATGAATTAAAAACCCTATGTCATTCACCATAGAGTTAAAAATGTTGTCACAGAAAATGTGTTGAAATTCAGGTAGGAAGGATTTTGTAGCATAGGTTAAGAGAGAAAGCGATTTGCGATTTTGTAATTTTGAATCTAACACTTATTCTCTGGAGTCTTATCAATATCAAATCCCAGAAGTTAAGTAACTTATTCTGTTTCTCTGTTGGAAGTTAATGTTATGGGCGTCATTCCTATTGAAAATATATTCTGATTATTAAAGTTGAAAAATATTCGCTTTTGTTAACCGACTTCGAAAAAAGGAAGAGTTTTATCATAAGGTTTTTTTATGTTTGTTACGTCAGTGCTCCGTCATACAGACATGAAATGAATGTTGGTTAAAGCCGCATCGAAATCCATAAAGTAATTTAGAAATAAACAAACAGGCACAGGTGATATCCACATAATACATTTATAACAAAAAAGAACCGACTTCTATTCTGATGTTCGAAGTCCAAGGTGGAATATCGATGAAATTTATATGGGACCACATTGTAGCTATACCTACTGAACCTCACGCAATGAAACGAAAAGAATCCAAATCACATTACATCAATCCAAAAAAACATACAGTCGAATTGAGAACTGCCTCCTTTTGAAGTCGGTAAAAAACATGTTGAAAATACGTCCCATTTTTATATTACACGTTAAATAAGAATAGTATACAGGTTAATAACTTAGACCGCATATACCTGAGGCCGCCTGTAAGCTAGCGCTAAATTGTCAGCGGCAGCGCGCTGTCAGCTCAGCCTGACGGACATCTTCCCGACCGCCGCCCCGCGCGCCCCCGCGCCCCCGCGCGTCGCTGCCGTCGTCTCTCTGCGGTTTACAGGTCTTAGGCAAATGTACCTGATGATTATTTTATCTATGGTTTTTAGGATAAGATGGTCTATTGGCAAATTTACTAATCCACACTAACATTATAAATATAATAAAACAACGTCAGTCAGTCTAAATCCTGTCTGAGAATGGGAAACAATATTATTACCACGTTTTATTAAGTCACTTTCTTGTCTTTTTTGTCGTTCCGAGTGGAAAAAAATCTGGTGGTTAAAAAAATCTGGGTGTTGTGGGACCACGGTCATAATTCCTTGTTCCTTAGATACAGAAAATCCTTGTTAGGGGCCAAGATCTATGTATGATCGTTGGGTGTATTTATTATTTATTATTATACCTAATTCGTTAGGTTTTTCTGAAATAGCAATTCCATCACGAAAATCAACAGCAATAAACTTTCGATATACCTATGTACCTATGAATATAGGTTTAAGCAGTCCAGTCCAGTGCCAAACACGAAGACAGAGCCAGGGCCTGTACAGGTCGAGTCAGGAGATCCGGCAGATTTATCCGTCTGGCCCTCGACAGTGACGGACTCAGGTGGGCGGCCGTAGTGAGATTACTGACGATAAGGGGTCTTAGGGTATTTGGGAGGTGAGAGAGGAAAATAAAACAGAAGTAAGCAAAAGGAATCTAAATCTAAATGCTTACCTTTTTTTCAAAGTCATGATATTGTACTTAGTTACAATTTTTAAAGTATTTTAATTGTAAATATTTAATAAAACGGCTAGGACTCACGTAGTTTGTCGAATTAGTCGACCTAGGTTTCGAGCATGTCCGATGCTCTTAATCCGGCGAGTTTACGCTGCGAGATCGCGGCGACCACTGGCGGTGTCGAGTATTTTAATTGGTTTGTATTATGTGAATGACGTTTAAAAATACACTTTTGGTGCTTAATAAATATCTTTTACTTTTAACTTTTGAAATGATAAAGATGATACCCGGGAAAAATAAACAATTTCTATAGGTAAGTTTTCCCTTAATTGAGAAACTAAAACAGATTAATTTACTGACTTTAAAGTTTTATTTGGGGGAGACCTTTGCCCAGCAGTGGGATCAAAAAGATTAAAAAAAATAAAAAATATAGTGGTAAAGGTAGATTAACAAATTTTTTTAAATTATAATTTATAATGTAATAGTAATGAATCCAACCAATATTATACATGCGTCGATCTCTCTCTCTCTCTCTCTCTCTATCTATATATTTATATAGATAGAGAACCCTCGCGCACTCAGGGAAATCACCAGTCTTTATAATGTTTTAACCGACTTCAAAAAAGGAGGATGTTCTCTGTTCGATTGTATTTTTTTTTAATGTTTGTTACTTAAGAACTCCGTCATTTATGAACCGATTTGAAAAATTCTTTTTGCGTCGGGTTCAATATAGCTACGAAGTGGTCTCATATAAATTTCATTTTTCTAAAAATTAATTATTTATTCATTGTAAGTGTGCATGCTTTTTTCCCTAAGCATAAAACTATTTCCAAACGGAAATTATAATAATATTGCTTGCTTAATGTCTTACAAGCTGATGCGGAATAATCCAAAAAATCCCATTGATTAACTCGCAATCTCAATAAACCTGCCAATATTCTGCGTTTTCCTTATTGCCGGCGGACGGAACCCTAACGCATATCACACATTACGGGTATGTGTGTCAGTAACTCAATTTACGGCGGTTTGAGTATTTAGGAACTTAAACACAATTTTGCAGTTTTAAATTTTGTATTTAGAATGTACGTACAATGCGGAAAAGATACGTAATAGAATTTTACTGTCGACAAACAAGCATTATTACCGACTTTAAAAAAAGGAGGTGGTTCTTAATTCTTTTTTTTATGTTTGTTACCTTGAAACTCCGTCATTTATAAACTGATTCGAAAAAATAATTTTGCATTAGGTTCAGTATATACTTCAAAGCGTCACATATAAAGTTCATCGATGTTCAACCTTCACCTTCGAAGATACATCAAAATTGATACAATGATACAATGATTTATTAGTCGGTGAATCTAGGTATATACATATGTAATTGTTATTAACGGATAGTTTCTCTAGTTCCGCCATACTGACATACAGACATGGCCACAAGTTAATTAGTACAATAATAAAACAACAATGACATTGACTAAATAATGAATAATAATAATAAAAGGATTTATAATTGCGATATCAATCAAAAAATAATAATACAAATGTCAAAATGAAAATGAATTATAACAAATTAAAATTGTCAAATTATCAGTATACCAATTACACATTATATATTAGTCAAATTCTGTTCTGTCATCTATAATTGAAGTCGTTTTTTTTATAAAATTAATTAGTAAACAGTTGTCTACGGTTAAGTTATCTAAGAATTCCTTTTATCACTGTATAATAGGTACAATTGTCTAATATCTATCACTTATCATCACTTTATAATATCTTTATGATAGCATACATAATAATAAAAGTGATAGTTTCCATGAGCTATATATTGTATATGAGTGACAGTTTCCTATTATTACTTAGAAATATAGTTAAGTAAAAAGATAATTGGCAACTTAATGGGTATTAGAAGTCGTCATCTGATCACAATATTACCAGCAAAATTACTGGATATGACTGTGTAGACTTAACAGCTAATTGTCTCAGGGTAACGAGCGCAGTGCAGCGCCGTGCAGGATTTTGCAAAACAAAGTTCTGGGTGGTACTGTTACTGTTATGGGCAGGCTTACCATAAGGCGAACGAACAAGCTCGTCTCGTCACTAAGCTACGTAAAAAAAGTATATTGGCTATAGCATATTGACCAAGCGTTTTGTGCGCAGATGAGTTACTGCTCTTTCCCTGTACCGTGCACCCTGCACCCTACCCGTCCGTACAAAGGATTCGATACAATAGCGGTATCAGGAAGCTGTTAATCGACGTCGCAAATGGCGCGTGAAGATAATTGCGCGGGCGACGCCGGGCGTAATGACTAGTCGGCGATTTGTTCCCGGCTAATTTATGGATGAATCCACAGAGTTGAGAAGATGGATGATGGGTTTAGGGCACTTTACTTTTACGAGGACAGATTTTTACAAATAGGTAAAAGTGACCCCTAACGACTACGCGAATGAAGCTAAGCTAGTTGAGAATTACCAACTTTCGCATTTGTGATATTAATAGAATTATAAGGATTTACCTATTATAGGTTGTCTGGAAGAGATCGCTTATTAGCGATAAGACCGCCCATTGTACTAATTAAATTCTTAAGTTCTATGTTTATTTGTTCTTGTTATGATTTTGGTGTACAATAAAGTGTAATCAATCAATCAATCAATAATAAGATAGGACTTAGTAGAGAATAGGATAGGATACATACAGATATTTTTAATAATATTCCGCCTTTACCTCTTTAACATTTTGTTTTGGTCTTCAGCGAAATTATTGGGCGCTTAAGAAATAAATGAAAGTATATAAAGTAATAGAAAATAAAATAATATAAAGAATAAAATAAAAATAAAAATTTGTTTTTTTTTCATCCAGTTGTTTCGTTGTCATCCTTCATAATTTGAAGAACTCCCGCAGGGGACAAGATTGTCGCAGGCGAGTCCAAGCTTGAACCGATGCCTCAGAGAGGACGAAATCGTGCAACAGTATTCCAAAAGTGACACATCTCGGTCGTTAGACCTTTTTCAGACAGTATTCTGGCTGTTGCGTGGCAGTTACCGCATCTGATGGGTCTTAAAAAGACGAAACAGCTATATACTCCCAAAATTAACAAGTGCATTAACGTTGAAACTTTGATATTTGAATATCTATTTGCCTATATTTTGATTTGATTTGATTTGAACTGTGACGTTGCCATTAAAACAAAAAATTAGTGGTATAAAATAATAAATTATTTTTCAAAAAAAACTAAACCGACTTCAAAACCACAAATGGCACTCAAAAGTAAAAAATAAATTAATATAATTATCATAAGCGCTACCAACTCATATATTTGAAGTCGGTGCCAGCCGAGTTTAATAGGTAGTAGATAAATACTATGTATATAGTAAGTACTACTTGTAGGTAGTATTTATCTGCTACCTTTTAGACTCGGCTGGCACCGACTTCAAATATATGAGTTGGTAGCGCTTATGATAATTATATTAATTTATTTTTTACTTTTGAGTGCCATTTGTGGTTTTGAAGTCGGTTTAGTTTTTTTTGAAAAATAATTTATTTTAACCTTTTTAGTGAAAAACAAGTTTTAATTAAATGAATTCAAAAAGTTTTTAAAGACAAGCTTTTATGATCTAGAAGCCACATCATGACGAAGTTTAAAACGGGCTATCACAATTAAATGCATGTGCAAAAAAATGTCATGTCTGTCCTATTCTCTGTTGAGGAGTTCCCTCGCCGGAAGTCAATCCTGGGTGTATCTGCCATGTCATGATGGAATTTAGAACAGGCTATTATGGTTAAATCCATTTACGAAATGTTGTGTCTGTACTATTCACCGTTGAGGAGTTCCCTCACCGGAAGTCAACCCTGGGTGAAGCAGGTGAAGCAGTCGAATACAAACCTCCACCTTTAGAAAGTTGGTTACGAAAAAAACAAGAACCGACTTGAAGATTAAACTTATATTTTTTTGTTTTTGCTATTTTTTTCAAAAACTACTGAATGAATTTCGATAAAATTTATATGGGACCACCTTTGAAGTATTACCTACCAATCAAAAAAAGAATCATCGAAATCAATGCATAATTGGCGGAGTAATCGCGTAACAAACACACAAAAAAAAAAAAAAAAAAAAAAAAAAAAACATACCGTCGAATTGTAAACCTCCTCCTTTTTGAAGTCGGTTAAAAATGTATGGGTAACGTAATCGCAAAACAACTGTAGCGGACTAGTAATAATTATACGTTACATAAAGTAAATCTCTTGCTTCACCAAACTTTTTTAATTATCTCCCGCCGCCGCCGCGCCGTATGAAACACAGACGGTGACGTACGTCCAAAAATTATCATAAAAATAATTTTTACATCCTCCAACTTTCCGAGTCACATCAGGTGCCTTCCATCTCCGAAATTGAATTCCATATAACTTTTTGACACACAAAGACCCGCGAAACAATAAGAGACATTATTTCGAAACAATTTTCATCATTTTCGCCGTTTCTCGGGATTTACTTAGTTTGCGCGAACAAATCAAATTTCCTTCTTTCGACGCTACGAGTACGGGGTGGGTTTGATATGAACTACATATTTTGTTGGTTTTATTTTTAGCATATTGCGAAACTTCCAAGAAGTTTCTATTTTCAGAAAGTTTTTACATAAATATCCACGTAAAGTGTGACGTCAATATCATATTTACGTCACACTTTTTACAAGCTTTTATATAACTTGCAATGTTTGGGTCAAATCTTGCAAATTGAATCAGAACCACTTCATCTTATCCGAAACTTTGCATACCTACTTGTCAAAGTCCGATAGCAATGCAATATTATGGTGACAGCTGATGATGGAGACGGAAGGTGGGCAATGGAACTCCTTGGCAGATAATCGTAAACTATTAGTGTTTGGGCTTATTTTAATCTACTTGTGGGTCTGGTTACACATTTGTTAACAGCTTATCTGGATAAATATATATTTCAACAAAAATCTTGTTTCTTCGTACAATTAGGATTTGAAGAAGAAGATATACGTTGTATTTTGCATGCTAGGTTCAAGTTTGCAAGGTATTAAATATCGTTAATGACATTGCAATTGTTATGGGCATGCGTGACTTTTACCATCAGGCGAAATACTTGCCCGACTTTAAAAAAAATTAAAATGTCAGCAAACAAGCATACAGCCCGCCTGATGGTAAGCGATTACCGTCGCCTATGGACATCTGCAGCATCAGAGGAATTGGCAATGCGTTGCCGACCCTTAAATACTATATTACTACCCCTTTTAAAGGATTAAAAGCTAAGTTACAATATAAGAAGAAAGAAAATGGCCCTTATTCTACTCGTTCAATCAGCAACAGAAACAAATAGAGGCATTGTTTTAGGTATACAAGGGGCTAGATGCGGGCTAACGTCAGCTCTAGTAGCACACAATTCTCGTCGCCAGTATGTCTTTGTTTGCCTGCGGGATTCAATTTGAAATTCTTCAAATATATACTTGTTTTCTTTGTGTGAAGATTTTCAATATGAACGGAGAAACAAATACAATGTGCCAGTAAGAATGAAGTTAGTTGTTTTAATAAACTCAGACATATATAATTCGAAGTGTTTTTGTAATAGTTTTATACTTTTTTTAAATAAATCTTTGAATGTTTTGAAATGTAGCTAAAATTGGGTTGAAAATACTACCTAGCACTCCTAGATTCCAGCTAATTCCAATTCAATTGCAAGCACACGTCTCCAAAAGAAAAAAAAAATCGAAGAGGGATAATCTCAGGTCACAATTGCACCGCTGCACTTTCCCAGATTCAATTGAATCATCCTAGAAAAGATTGTCGCCTCCTTTCTCGCAAGGAACGAAAGGAGCGAGCGAAAAAAAGGAAAGCGAAGCGAGCGAAATTTTATTCCGACGAATAGAATTGAAGCGTCTAAAAAATTAATGTATTCAGAGTCGAATATCATTGGAATGCTTTTGTACAGGGATATATTAATTTTGATAACAGCTTTCTTTGTTGAAGAACCTTTTGTTGTTTGACTTCGTAAATAAGTTGGACGCGGAGTGCTCGGAGTTTACCTACTTCTATATTTGGGGCGTGTTTTCCGATTCTCTTTTGTTCGATTCGTGGGTGTTAGGACAGTTAACTAAAATCTTTTGAATACCATTTTCTTTTTATAGCTTTTCTATTTCTTCCAACCCCAAATTGAAAGGTATTTTGTCTCGTCGATTTTATTGTTTGTAATAGAAAACGTTTATTATAAATTTGTATAACAATCTTGTTGATTTTAGAATTTTGTAAATATTTCACGTACTTACAAGATTCGTTCTTTAATCAGAGTTCTTACTCTTTGAACTTCAAATGTTTTATTGCTCGTACAAAATTTGATTCAAATAATAATCTTTACAAAGGTTGAGTAGGTATATGAGTATACTAATACAAGAATAATAATAAATGTATTGGTGAGAAGGTGGTCAAACGCAAGCTATTCGACAAAAATATAAAAGCGGTAAAACCACGAGTCAAAACGCGACGTGGAAGGCTAACTCACTCAAACTTAAGCATTTATAAATATCACAGACGCACTCTTAGATGAACGTCAATTATCACAATGACTATCACTGAATCGAAAAAGGATTGAGGAGGGAGGGTGCTTGTTATAATAGGTATATATAAATTAATGATATAATGTAATGCCAATAATGTAAATTTGACTTGTCCAGTGTGTCAATAAATAATTCTAATTCTTATTAATATGTGTTGTTTTTAATTTCTAGTTCGTAATCAAATTCAATAAGATTTAAAACGGTATCTATAAAAATATATTTCTTTGCCATGAATTAACAAATTAGGCTGAACTTGATCAGTCTTGACCTGGACCGAAGTGTTACTTTGTCTTCGTTTGTTGCGGATGGTGTAAATAAATGGATCTGCAGATAAATAAAATTCAGTGTTAAGCAGCAAGACCAGCTAGTTACCAAGATCCGTTATTAGCACGGCTTAGTTTACAAGTTCGGGACTTCGCGGTAAAATATTGTGGAACTTGCCACTGGGTTAGCACTAAACTGGAGGTCCGGATAAGTTGAGTCATTAATATAACTTGCTTCGTTTGTTAGGTCATAAAGTACCCGAATATTGTCTCGTTTTGATTGCGTTTCCTACTTTAGACGATTTAGTGTTTCAAACAAACTTAAATTAAATAATCAAATTAGAAAACGTGTGTATTTCTTTCATCTCTGGTGGCTCTGTTGGTTAGAGCACTTCCTGTACTAAAGGAAAAAATCTCGAGATTAAACTTCGACTGGAGTGAAAATATTTTGCATACCCAAAAAGTTTAATAAAATTATAAATGATTTTAAACAACATATAAAATTAAATTACACAAAACTATACCACAGATCATAACTAAGATTAGTATTTATGTAACCATATACAGTACATAGTCCAGTCATTATAGTAAGTTCACCTCGGAATTCGAGATACCCAGCTGTAAGTCTGTAAATAGTTGTATATTGACACCCTAAAAGTTGTCTCAAAACCTACATATGGTAGGGTGTAAGCAACTATTAAATTTCAAGGTCAAAGGTCACAAAAATCGGTTTTTTGCGCTTTTTTTGGAAATATCTTATTTCCTATGGGTTTTTTGCTATTTGTATTTATTATCAATATTGTAGAATACAAAATTCTCTACAAAATTTGTTTAAAAAAATTTTTTATACGGTGAACCGTTTTCGAGATAGAGGGCGGAGAGTGCGCAGTCACCGCATCACTTCAGGTCAACCGGTGCCTCCGGTCGAAAACGCGCCATACATAGTTGATGAACTATCAATAAATCAATGATTATAAATATTTGTCAATTTTTATTAACTATTATATTATATTTTATCATTTTTTACCTAACTTATCCACTTTTTATTCAGTATTCGATAAATGAATATGTTAATGACAAAAATGCATGGCCTGTATGCCCTAAGCCCCATGATGATGAAGATTAACACATCAGTGTGTGCATGATGTTTATATTTCATTTCTTCTTGGATTGTACAATGCTATGTGAGATGTCTAATGTAGTTAGTCATTCAAATAAAGCTATAAAAATTGTATTTGAGTTGGAAGTGACTAGGTTTTACAGTCATGCTCACTCAAATGTCTTTGCTTGCGGCGGCTCTGTGTGTCGGGTCACTCCCTTCCCTCCAATATGGTTGAGGGGGGTGATGGCTGGTCCACAAGTCATACTCGTGAACGGGTGCTGCTTGCGGGGACTGGTCTGTTCTAGTCACTCCTACTGCTACTGTCATACCTACTTATATTTTATTTACACTTTTCTGTTACTGATACTATGACAATGGGACATCTCACTCGCATTTCTTGTTTTACATTCTGTTAATTCTAATTTATACGTAATTGTGCTGAAAAAAGACATCCCCGCAGAGTTTCTTGGTGCTATCTTCTCTAGCGGGCGTATTTCCGAAGCACTGGTAGAGTCAGTTTTCGCATTTCTTTTCAGCACTCAGACTTCAATTTGAGTATAGGAAAGAAATGGGTAAACATACTTACCTTTTTTTCAAAGTCATGTTAACATAAGTTACAATTTTTAACATTTTTTATTTGTATCATGTGTTTATGACCTTTAAAAGTGCACTTTTGTGCCTATTTAATAAATGATATTTGACTTTGACTTTGACTATTAATTTATTTAACAACACTTACCTGCCCATGTAATTGCAGAATTGTTAATGAAAATATAAGAATTATATTTGAATTTTAACCTAATTAATATTAATAACTTCTTACATGATGAAAAAATAAAACAAATAAATTATGAATTAATCTTTTTATTAAAAAATATCATTGAATATTTTTTTTTTATTGAAAGTAAAAAAATGGAATAAAGGGTACAAAAACTACAATTTATAATTTTGATGAATGCATGAAGAAAATGATAAAATATAATATAATAGTTAATAAAAATTGACAAATATTTATAATCATTGATTTATTGATAGTTCATCAACTGGAAATGAGATATTTCCAAAAAAAGCGCAAAAAACCGATTTTTGTGACCTTTGACCTTGAAATTTAATAGTTGCTTACACCCTACCATATGTAGGTTTTGAGACAACTTTTAGGGTGTCAATATACAACTTTTTACAGACTTACAGCTGGGTATCTCGAATTCCGAGATTCTTACCTAATTTAAGCTTAAATGACTGGACTAACAAGCATTATTGGTCTCGCAACACCCAGACCGAAACCAATATTTTGCACAACATTACTGTGTTCCGGTTGGACGGGCCCTGAAACGAAATCACTGGACATTATGAGACTTATAGCTATTGTCTCAGAGTGACGAGCGCATTGCCACATAACATTTCCAAAACAAAGGTCTGCGTGGAGCTGCAGCTGTTATGGGTAGGCGTATTGCTTACGATGGTAAAATCATAAGCAACACGCCTACCTATAACAATCAATCTGAACCTGCTGCTCGTCTCCTGACTCAGTTGTATAAAAAAGTTCTGCAAGAATGTTCTTTCATCGACATAGTCAGCTACCACCCACTGCAGGTTTAAATGGTTTCACGTGCGCCAACATTGTTTGAGCTCACCCAAAATGGCAGCCATCCAGCTAGGTAACATTTTGCATTAAGATCTTACACTAATGACCAAACAAGGTGAGAACCAGGTGATAAATAAGGCTCAACCATGATTTGGCTTACGGCCATACGTTGTCTTGGCTCCCGCTCATATGAGCTTGAATCTACAAGCTGTAAGCTTTGTCTGAACTGTGGACATATTCATGGTAGCTGGCGTCATTTGTTTTCTTATTTTCTGTTCAACAACAAGTTCCATTGATGAGTCTTTTGTCTTCGCAAAATTAACCCGTCGTTCATTTTTTGCACAAAATTACAAGAAAGTTTGTTTACAATCTGATGTCCAACGCGTGAGTGGTTAATTTTGAACGAATTTGGTATTTTCTCGCTGGTAACACTGTGTCAATATGCCAATTGATGAATACAAACACAAAATTTATTGTCGAGCAATGAGGCGTTTTCATTCAAAAATACTAGTTCGCTATTGTTACCAGATGACGTAGTACAATCGTCAAATCAATTAGTACGAGTATATATAATCTATCCACTATCTCAATTCCCCAACATTTCGTGGAAATTCTGGGCTCTAATATTACAAAACGCCTCATTTCTTTTTTATTTTTTCTCTATATTTAGAATCTTACAAAACTCTGTTCGACAAAAACAATACTTAGCCGTAGCGTATTGATAGTTTTTCATGGCAGAGCAACCGATAGCTTTTCAACAATCGAGTAGTGCCTGCGTCGGACGTGAATCGTGTTGAATAACTCGAGATCTCGCTTCGTATCCGTATCGATTACACTCCGCATTGTGTACCGGATAATTGCTGCATTGAGGTTTAGATCGATTGTTGGAGACGGATTCCAGAGGTAAAAATGAGATCGATTTATGTATTTTTTTGTGCATAGTTTGCGCGCGAAGAAGTTTATGTATCACCGACAATGAAACTTTACTGCGCATAGTGGTCACTCGCACTCACGGAACATCAGTGGATTTTTTCTAATATATCACCGCATTTCCAAGCGTTTACGCGTAGTACAGAACTACTATATTTATTGTTAGTTATTAAGCAATGGTCAAAAAGTCCTGGTGGCCTCCAGGTGGTGCAATCCAGTTTAAACGAATCATAATATGATTCACTTTAAAAATCGCAAAATCGTCACTAGCTACGAATTCATAATAAATTATTATGAATTATGTAAATGAAATGATTAATAAATTGTTATGAATTCGTAGCTAGTGACTATTTTGCGATTTCTTTATGATTCGTTTATAATGGCCTTTTTAGACCTGCTGAACGCCTTTATGATAGTTGGTTTGACCTCATAGCTCAGTAGTCGTAGACTTGAGACCAAAGTGACTAAAGCCCAGATCCCCCTAACTTTTTGGAACTGACAAAACATTTTCGCCTAGTGAATACAAATCACCCAAAACATAGAGTAATTACTCTGTTCAAGATGGTTAAATGCTAGACCATCTTCCACGTTGACGACATGCTGTTCAGACCACCTGCTATTTAGACGATTTGATAAAAGATGGTTTTGTATTCATTATCGAAATTCATTTTAAAGAAGTCCATTTCTACAACGCCATATCATCGCAAAACTATATAATATAGTCATTAGGTTATTTTATTACTGGGCCATTTTACCGAAAAGCCAAATGCGTGAAACCACAGGTCACCAATGGTACATTTCTTCTACTGCCATATTGCATGACGAAACGATACACTTGCTTGCTTACATCACATCATCAGCCCATCACGTTCCCACTGCTGGGACACGGACATTCTCTCATAAAGAGAGTATGGGCCATAATCCACCACGCTGGCCTAGTGCGGGTTGGTGGATGTCACATGTCCTTGAATTTTTGTGATTAATTCTTGGTCATGCTGGTTTCCTGTCAATGTTTTCCTTCACCGTTCGTAGAGCGAATGTTAAATCCGCACATAACTTAAAGAAGTCAGAGGTGCGGGGCTAGCGGGATTCAAACTTGGGTGCGTCGATTCGAAAGCCACATGCTCTCACTGAGCCACACTCGCTCTACTGAGCCACACTCGCTCTTTCAGCTAGTAAATACCACTTGAGTTTATGACCACGTCATGCTATCTCAAATATAATTAAACTAACTTCCTTGTCCCGCCTTAAAATAGCCTGTCTATCTCTCAATCAATCAAACAGTTTCAAAAGTAGGTAGAGTAAATATTAATGAAAATTCGAAATGAGCATCTCAAGTAATTATAAACAAGATGAACAAGCGCAGCGCAGAAACTTCCAAAACAATTTCCGAACAGTTTGATAATTTCTTGGAATTAAATTCCTGGTCAAAAGGAAGTGTCGTGACAAACGGCGCCGTCGTGGAGCCAGTGGGAGCGTGGTTAAATTAATTAATTCATCTGGTTTTTGGCATAGGTAGGTACATTATTAATGTGAGAAACTTAATAACCGTTACTTTCTTAAATATTAGCATTATAAAATGGTAAATAAATTATTGAACATTTTACTTCACGTTATAATATTTTGAGAATATATACCTACACGCCACAGCCCATATACAAGTACTTTTTACAAGCAACTACCTCTTCTATATGTAGCAATACAATTTTACTGAAAAATTATATATATTCTTGTGAACCGAAAATCTGCTTTCCTATGTAATGACGGATTTTGGCAGAAATACTAGACTGTTTTTAATATTAAAAACGGGCCTAAATATTTTTTTTGGTTAAGCGACGATGTGGTCAGCTGAAGATGGAAGTCAGGCTAGGCTACTAGACATTTGTTAGTAGATCTAAAAAGACTGCAGTTGAACGTAGCAGGCTAGATGAAAACATATGAAATAAAATTATGAGTATAAACATATAAACGTTTGTCTGCTCATCTATTGTCTTCTTTGTCAATTCTAGGAATTTCAAATGTTACTGAGCCTTTGTTACTTATGATTCTGTGACAGTACGACGCTAGTTTCTGTGTGAATTATGTTTTTAGGTTAAAATTATGAACAGAGACATCAAATATTGTCCTGCTCGAAGGCAAACGTACTCGTACAGATGTTTGTCTAACTAAGTAGGTATATAAAGTCAAACATTTCGCTCTAGCTCTCGGGTTATAACAAACTTGTGTTTGAAGCTAAATTGCGTCAGGCAACTTGACAAAGAGGAGGTCAAAGCTAAAATATTTGGCAAATGGATTCTCAAAATAGTACTCAGTAAAATTAATGAGACAAAGAAAACTTTGCAGAGAAAGTTTTGCATCTCCAAACAATATTATTTTGGTCATTTCTAATTTAAATCTTTAAAACCAAGAAAATATTAACCAAGTTTTGGTATTTTCAGACCAATTAGGTGTAGGATTAGGAGTACTACTCAACAATTGTATAAAATGTACTGTTATAAATCATTGCATGCCAGGAGCATCATATGCTCAAATTGAGAAAAAAATTTTAGGTTCTAAGATAGATAGCAGAACAATTGTGCTTATCTACCTAGGCCAAAGTTTAGGTGTGTCAAGACAAGAGGTAATTACTAGAATTACCTGTCTGTTGAACTTAAATGCATTTAAAATAATGCTTTGTGCCTTTCCATACTCAGACTCTCTGACTGATAGTCAGAATGATCACATACATTCTTTAAATGCATTAATGTTTAACTTGGTATCTCGTCATAGTGACAAGCTTTTATTTTTTGATAGCAATCAATTTATTTACAATTTTAAGTTAACACGGGACAGCATGTACTGTCCTAAGAAATGTAGACATATAATTGCTTCATTGTTAGCATATAATATTGAGTCAGTTATAGGAAATATAACGATGTGTAAAAATAAGGTTGCAGTTTTTAGTACATGTACTAATAATACTGTGATCAACTGTTTAAACTTGTAGATGAGACAACAGAGAAGAGTGCGGACATTTCTCTTTTTTACCAAAATATAAACCGCTTCTCTGGCAAAATACTTGAAATTGAATTATTATTAGATAAACATCATTTTGATATATTATGTTTTACTGAAACTTGGTTAAAACCAGATAGGATGATATTTAATGTTACAGATTTTCAGGTCGCCAGTAAGTTCAACAGAATATCTGCTGAAGGAGGAGGCTGTATTATACTTCTTCGAGATAACCTAAAATTTAAAGAACGGTCTGATATAGTACGATATTCTGTGGAACGTGTATGTGAGGTTGCTTGTGCAGAAATGGATAGTCATATAGTATTGTGTGTTTATCGACCACCGGCGTCAAACTTCAGTAATTTCATGTCAACAATGGAATGCATACTAAAGAAAATTTCTAAATCTGGTAAGAGTATTATTGTTTGTGGCGACTTCAATATAGATATTTTAGTAGATTCAACTGACAAAGTTAATCTTATTTGTTTATTTAAATCATTTAATTTGAACTATCTTTTCTGTGAGCCAACTAGAGTAACTGCCGCTTCATGTACTTGTATAGACAATATATTTTTAAATTATAAGCCTAAACAAATGTTAATTATGAGCGGAGTCAGGTCAGATCACAAAGGCCTGGCAATTAAACTCGAAATCGAGAAGCGTCAAACAAAGCCTATAATCGAATATAGACCATTGACAAAATGCAGATTAGAAAAACTTAATAAAAGTATAAATTCGAAACTTAGTCATACCGAATTTACTAGTAATAACCCAAATATCATTTATAAAGAATTCTTCTCAGTACTTAGCAAAGAATTTAATCAAATTTGTCCCAAAAAAAAGGTAAAAATAAAGGCGAAATTACAATTCAGTGACTGGGCAACTAGAGGTATACGCAAGAGTAGAGATAACATGTTTGAGTTGTATTACAAGAAATCTTTGACATCAAATAAAGATTTTCATGAGTATGTTAGAAACTATTCCAAAATATTTAAAAAGGTCTGTATTCGTGCAAAATCTTTGTATATTAGTAGTAAAATTAAAAAATCAGATAATAAAATAAAAGCCGTCTGGAAAACCATTAACACGGAGACTGGCCAAACTAAGTCGAGGGATTCGGAATATAAGTTAATAGTTGAGAATAAACAAATCTCCAATGCAAAATGTGTTGCTAATGCTTTTGAAAATTTCTTCTCTAATATACCCCTGGACGTCACAAAAACACTTAACTCTAGTCCAGATGTAGCAGAAGCTCTTCTAAAAGATCACTTTCCACTAGATTTACCGGATTTTCAGTTCAGATATACTTCCACTATTGAAATTATTAAAACATTCAAAAGTCTCAATGCCAAAACCACTGAAGATTTGTGGGGCATATCAGTAAAGATGCTAGAATCATTAATAGAAGTTATTGCACCATATCTCGTGGCTATATTTAATATGTGTATTGACACAGGCTCATTTCCCGATTTAATGAAAAATAGTAAAATTACACCGATCTTCAAATCAGGCAGTAAAACTGATCCCTCGAATTACAGACCAGTCTCTGTGCTTCCGGCTCTGAGTAAGATATTTGAAAGACTTATTCTTAAACAACTTTTATCCCACTTCAACGAACACAAAATACTGAACGAGAGTCAGTTCGGTTTCACGAAATGCAGGTCAACATCAGATGCCGGGGTCGAACTAGTAACACATGTGCTTGAAGCTTGGGAGAGTTCACAGGATGCCATTGGTGTATTTTGTGATCTCTCCAAAGCTTTCGATTGTGTAGAGCACCGTACACTAATTCGTAAACTCTACCACTATGGGGTTCGTGGAACTGCTCTGAATCTTGTTGAGTCCTACTTAACCGATAGACAGCAAAAAGTTGGGGTAAATGGCGTAACATCTTCCGGATCCTTAGTCAGAATGGGGGTACCGCAGGGATCAATATTGGGGCCGTTTTTATTCTTGGCATATATAAATGATTTACCCTTTGTAGTTAAAGACCTTGCAGATATTGTTCTATTCGCTGATGATACATCGATAATTTTTAAAGTAGATAGAAAGGACAGTGAATTGGCGCATGTAAACTACGTATTGGATGTTGTTTCGAAATGGTTCTCTGCGAATAATTTGTTACTAAACGCGAAAAAGACGAAATGTTTAAAGTTCTCTTTGCCTAATGTTAGACATGTAGAGCCAAACATAATGCTCAATAGTAATAAACTCGATACAGACAAAGCGACGGTATTCCTAGGTATAGGCATAGACTCTAAGTTGCAGTGGGGTCCTCATATTGATGCTCTATCTGGAAAACTTAGTTCTGCTGCATATGCGGTTCGTAAAATTAGGCAATTAACGGATATAGCTACGGCTCGGTTAGTTTACTTTGCATACTTCCACAGCATAATGTCATATGGCATTTTGCTGTGGGGTTCTGCTGCGGATATAGATACTATTTTTATATTACAGAAGCGTGCGGTTCGCGCGATTTACGAGTTGGGTCCACGTGACTCGTTAAGGGATTTTTTTAAGCAAGTTAATATATTAACTTTACCTTCTTTATATATTTATGAAAATATAATGCATGTTCGCAAAAACTTCCAAAAATTCAAAGTAAATAGTGACCATCATAACATTAACACTAGAAATAAGGATAGGATTGTTGTACCTAGGTATAGACTGACTAAAACGAATAAGTCCTTTATGGGCAACTGCGTACGTTTTTATAATAAAATTCCAAAGTGTATAACGGAGCTCACAGAAAGTAAATTCAAATTACGCGTTAAGAATGTTCTAATGAGAAAAGCATACTACACTGTTCGTAATTACATAGAAGACAAAGATGCTTGGAACATTCCACTTCTGCAAAGTAACCAACTGGTACATAAGAAACATAACATTGTAAAATCCCAAAAAATTGTAACAAAATCTCTAAAAAAAAATGCCCCTCAGTTTCTTGCCGTATCTTCTGAGTAGTGGTTCTTTTTCCGATACGGTGGTAGAGTCATTGTGATAATTTGACGTTCATAAGTGCGTCTGTGATGCCAAAATGATTAAAGAGATTTTGATTTTGATTTTGATTTTGAACCAAAACGCCATCTGCGTCTGTCCGTGTATATGCTACCAAACAAAGTCAAGCCGTTAGCAGACCTAGTCATGTTTCGGGATTATATTTGCGAGAGCGAGTGCGGCTTAGTTGGAGCACGTGCCACTTTCGATCCGATACACTTGAGTTCGAATCCCGCTGGCCCCTCGCACGCCTGACTTTCTTAAGTTATGTGCAGATTTAACACTCGATCTAAAAACGGTGAAGGAAAACATTGTAAAGAAACCGGCATGTCCAAGAATTTATCACAAATTGCAAGGACATGTGACAACCCGCACTGGGCCAGCGTGGCGGATTATGGCCTATATTATCTCTATGAGGGAAGGCCCGAGTCCCAGCAGTGGGAACGTAATGGACTGTTGTTGAGGAACACTCAGGGACACCTCATTAACAGTCAAGTACGTGACGATGGCGCTCGATTGACTGTTAAATACATGAGTAAAATCGGTTTTGTAAACAGTTTAAGTAATCAGGAACACGTTTAAGCAGTTGCTCTACTGCCGTCGTCCTCTAGATCTGTGTTCCATATTCGGCCACACGTCGCTTATCATCAGGCAAACTAGTGGCCAAACGTTTGACATTTTGTTAATCTTAATTGGGTAGGGAGGCCTTTGCCTTGTAGTGGGACAAACCGGGCCAATAATAATAATACAAATTATTTATACTTCATTGCCCATTGTTATATTTTGAGACATAAAAGAGTTAAAAAAAGAGACATCCCCGCAGTTTCTTGGTGCAATCTTCTCTAGCGGTTGTATTTCTGAAGCACTGGTAGACACATCGCATTTCTTTTCTGGGCCTGGACTTCAATGAAATGGGTAGAAAATGGGTGGACATGCTTACTTTTTATTTCAATGTCATGTTAATTTTAATTTGATTTGTATTTCGTGTTTATGACGTTTAAAAGTGCACTTTCGTGGCTATTTCTAAATGATATTTGACTGTGAATTCGACATATATCTCTACGCGATAAAAATGAATAAATACTTGATGGATTTTGATTCTATTTTCAGCAGACAGTACATATATATTCGAACTCGTGCGAAGCCGTGGCATATAGCTATTCTTATAAAAGCTTACGAGATTACTTACTCACTTCCCTATAATGCTTAAATTTTGATGGTGATGAATTGTACCACCGATCGGAGGCAGGGATATAAAAGAAAGTCACAAAAGAGATTTCCAAAGTTTCTGCAGCCCCTTGCAAATCGATCATCCCCCTTCTCCCCTGCCTTATCACCCCTATCGACGCAATGGGGAAACGAATAACTCACCTGCATTACACCTTAGTGCTGCGAGCAATTTGCCTATGGGGTGGTGATTTTATGGCTTGCTTAAAGTTAAACTAACAAGCAGTGTTCATTACAATTGATGGATGGAAGAGATTATTGCAAAAACACTCAGCTGAAAATATTGTGAGTACGCACTTAATAGCTTGATAACTTTGCAAAAGCATTTGATGTGGAAACTATTTTTTACCGACTTCAAAAAAGGGGGAGAATCTCAATTCGATTGTATTTTTTTATGTTTGTTACCTCAGAACTCCGTCATTTATAAACCGATTTGGTGAATTCATGCATTGGGTTCAGTATAGCTACGAAGTGGTCCCATATAAATTTTACGAGGTGAGCAGATCGTTTACCTGATGGTAAGCCTGTCCATAACAGATGCAGTATCACCAAGACCGTAGTTATGCAAAACCCTGAAGCGCGACACTGCACTGCGCTAGTCATCATGAGTTTCTGCCCAGTAATTTACAATATCCTTCGAACCGGAACACAGTAATACTTTCGCAATACTGCTTAGTATGGTATTTATTTGTACTCAAACTGACATTACTGTGATGTTTTCCCTCAGAGGAGTTCATAATTTATCTTTTAAAATCAGAATCAATTTTCATAAACCGATAAACTGCGCTTCAATCTTACAGATTCTAGAACATTCTCCCGCGCTTCCATAAAACACGATTTCATCTCCCTTATAAAAGTGCATCAGTTATTGCAAAAGGATTAAAATACCCCTTTCCGCGTAACCGGGGTACCGGTTCCCGGGTAAAAGAGTGAGGGGTGAAGGGAGGAAGGGGGAAGGGGTATTCTTTTGATTTAATAACGGGCCCGACACGGGATTATATTAAAATTGTGGTTTCGCCCGCGGCTCTGTCTGAATTCCTAGATAGTTGGTATTTTGCTTATAAGTGGAAGATTGTTTTGGTTAAGATTTCGAAATATGAAGGAATTTGGTTGGTATTAAATTGTTATCTGGCTTGAGTCGGGAAACTTAAGTAACTTATTGTAAGGACTTCTGGTCGCGGCTGGTCATGGAGTCGGTTAATGTATGTTATGTATAATTATAGACGAATATTATGTATACCTACATGTCTAAGAAGACTAGTTATATGCATTCAATCTTTAACTTTGACTGTCTGAAGTTACGGTTGAAAATAAACATTCTGTCTTTTCTTCTCATTACAGAATACTTACCTTACTATGTCCAATGATGTAGTTTTTCATGCTATTTCAACCCTTCTGCGTTCATACTCCAACTAGGTCCCACAC
Organism: Petrophora chlorosata; assembly: GCA_951640565.1. Taxonomy (NCBI): domain Eukaryota; kingdom Metazoa; phylum Arthropoda; class Insecta; order Lepidoptera; family Geometridae; genus Petrophora; species Petrophora chlorosata. The sequence goes on from OX621206.1 coordinate 502,653, forward strand.
CAATATTTAATAATGAAGGTTTATAAAACTACTCCATCTCCCTCTCTCACTCTCTCCCACTCTACAAAAAGGTATTTTATATCCCAGCAGCAGTAAGACAGTAACAGTCAACCTATAAAACATATAAAGTCATCATCTATATCTATTTCCTCCTATATGTGTCTGGATCTCAACCATACAAACAGACAAACAAACTTCCAACTACCGTCATACTTTCTGACCAATGAGACACATTTCATGGAACCTTGTGACGGTATCAAAAACGGTATTGGTTTCGGCAAATTTGTAGGTTAGTTTAAACCTGGATCTCTTTATCCGGACGTTCTATGCACCGGTGCATATTTACGGGATAGTTTAAAGGACTTCTCTATTGAAATTTGACTAGATTTATGCTGCAGAGTTTGGAAAAAATTGCCAATATGTTTATGGTAATTGAATGTTGCTGATAGATGGTTATCGAATATAATATATTACATCTCATATGTATATAAATAAACACGGTTAAACAATTATTTTTGTTTAAATATGTTGTTATTATGTTCGTCGTTAATAATAAGAATTTTCGTGTCAGCAAATTAATTTATTTACTTTCACTTTCTTATATTATTAATTAATATTGAGTGTAGAATTAAAAAAAAACTATTGGTTTTAAATAATTCTAGAGCTGGCTTGTAGTTTTTCTATGGAAAACAATATATTTCGTTATCCCTGAGCAGTGAATAATGATTCACCACGACAACAACCGTAACAAATCGCTAAATTAAAACTTAGTGATTACTTTGTATAATGGTCAAATGAAAATAAACAGCATTTTATAAAAATAAAAACATTTTTATTTTATTGAATAAAAATACACTACAATCTCTATTATGGATTTTAAAAAGCAACACGACATATATATATATATATAACAGTAAAACTTAGACTGCTGAAATGTGGAGGGTCAAATAAAATGACATCACGTTTCATTTCTTGAAATGGTTGTCTATTTCATACTACTGTTATTATATCGGCAACTTGCCAGCTAATCTTGGCTTTTCCAGAATAAATACAAACTAGACCACAAAAATGTTCCATCTAGGCATCGAACCTACGCTTGTGAATCGTCAATGAAGCCAATTTGTCGCACAAGCACTCTCAACGTTGCCAACTTGATTTATACCGGTTTCAACCAGTCTATCAATTAAAGCCGGTATTTCGAGCCGTACCGCTTTCATTCCGCTCTTTGATTAAATTGAAAAATCTAGCATTGATACGAAAATTGATATTTTTTAGCTTGCTGTAAAGGCGCGATCACACGACCGTATTGCGTATTGCACGATTCGTATACGTTTCCATCGTATCAATACGCTTTGATTGTTTTTCAGACCTTTTTCGCAATTTCGTTCATTGTGTCGATAAAACTTGGTATCGCTGTTTGCTATTGACCGAATATCGAACAGTTTTGATTGAACGTTGCTCTAGACATTTATGTTTTCACACTTTCCAATACGTATAAAAAAAACGCATAATATGTTTCTGTTATTCATGAAATCCACCAAAATGTTACATTTGGTAGCAAGTAAAAATAGATTGCATTTGTCTAAAGTAAGTCACTATGTATATTAATATTATATATTAAAGTCAGTGTAACAAACTAATATAAAATACTGAAGTCATGTACACCGGATACGGCTATTTCGCCGTATAGTTCATGCTCTGCTAGTTTTGATATCATTATTAATTTGATTTACGTATCCGCGGATTGAATTATATGGTGTGTACACGGTTTAATTTAGGCATTTTTATTAAAATTCTAGAGAGACAAGAGTTAGAGAGCCGCTATAGTTATGTATGTCTGAATGTTTGTTATTGCGATGTAACGACTGTATAAATGAAATTTGGAGCAGTGGTAAACTTTTTTTTAATAGAAAATGAAAATATTTATTCAAAATAAATTCTATCTCTGCTCCAATTCATTAACGGGATAAAAATTTAACAAATTTATTTTTTCCGAGAAGTCTAAAGGTTTTTAACGCAATACTTGTGAAGCTTTTAGAATTTCTCCCATCCTCGTCATCTTCCGGGGCCGACAACGTATCGATAATGCTTCTAACTTGTGTTGCATATATATTATCCAAAGGCGACGAGCTAATCGCTAATCATGAGGTGATATGAAAAAAGTATGTAGATGCTAGCTACATAATATTTTGTTATCAGATGGAAAACTAATTCAATCCAATTCAATTCATTTATTTTCAGTTATAAAAACCATATCACACAATTAATTATAGTATTTATTATATTGAAATAAAAAATACAATGAAATAAAATGAAATAATATAAAATAAAATGTCAAAATAATATAAAATGAAATAAAATAAGATGAAAATAAAATACTTCAAACAAAAATATTAAAATAAGTCAAACTTGTCCCATCAAATTGTTCATCCATTTGTTTTGGATGGGGCAATCTGGACGTGAGACAATCATCTGTAGGATACTGTTGGCACTGCCGCGCGCACGCTGGAGTGTGGAAGCAACTTTCTTGCGAAATATTTGCGTGCGGATTAATTACCTAGTGTACTAAACTTGTACTGTTATGTCGAGGCCTATGATAAACGGACAGACAGGTAGATAAGCGACAACAGTAAGAAGGTTACTATATTTTCCCTAATGACCACAAACAAAACATGTAAATTCAAAACATTTTCTAAATGACTTTCCAAATTCGTAAGCGAAGGCATGATGAGTGACGCGACCCGTGTGGTGACCCGCAGGAAATGAGCGGCCGCCTCGTCCCTTGTAAGTAAAGCGCTCTCTACACGGTCAAAGAAGCTGGACGAGGCTAATAAGATGGGAGGTTGATGGGTTGATGGCCCTAAGAATACAATACAATACACAATAGGTACTTTATTGTACATCAAACAAAAATAATCAGTAGGTACATGAAAACCACTTAAAAACTAAAGTACAATGGGCGGACTTATCGCTAAAATCTATCTCTTCCAGTCAACCTTAATAATATACCTGAGAATAATAGTTATTTGACTCAACTTTGAGAATATTAGATAAATAATACTTGTCTTGGCTTGTTTTCGATACTGACTAAATTAGTGCTGCATTATATTATTATCGTGTCATTAATCAAGACATTTGATTTACTTCTTGAAAACCAGGGTTTTCCAATTTTCTAGATTATATTAAATTTTATTCTCCTGGTACTGTTTTCAGGGGGATTACGATAATATTCTCAATATTTTCAACATATGAAAATTTGATGTCCATAATATGACCTGACTATGATTTCTGACAAGCTTATAGGGCTCTTGTCTCACATTATTTTAATATTAGTACTAAAAAATAAAGCCATAAAAATATCTGATAGTTGCTGTCATCAAACTACAATGTGGTCTTGCTCCAAACTGATCGTGTAGAGTGCACTTTACATTTGAAATATACATCTGTAGGTTGGCTTGTATGCGCAAAGCGGAAATTTGAGAGGCTCACTCTTCCGACAGATATATTAATTAAACGTTCAAATATAAATTTAATATGAACAGTTGAAGTTTTATAAGATATCAGTATTTCCTCCGACTTGGTTGTGTACAGATTTCACGTAAATTTAACAGTTTCTTGTAACACCTACCTACAAGAAAGTTTTGCTAAACATGACTAACTAAGGGTTATAATTTTGTGGAAATCCTTTCAGTAGTTTTCGAGTATATCATTTTGTATGTTACTGAGTGATGTGACGAGCAAATCGTTACCCTGATGGTAAGCGCCACGCTTTCCCATAACAATTGCAGTGCCACCCAGAACTTTTAATACCATAAAAAGCACTGTGTAGCACTGGATTGCGCTCATCACCACGAGACATCAGATATTAAGTTTCATATACCCAGTAATTTCGCTTGCTACAATGCCATTCAAACCGAAACACAGTAATGCTTGCGCACTACTGCTTGGCGGCAGAATAACTGGCAAAGCTGTGGTACCTGCCCAGACGGCCTCCCGCATACGAGAGACCTACCACGAGTAAAAATTAAACGAAACATATTTATACCAGTTGCATAAATACATCTGCAAATAGCACAATCTCACATATATTTTTGCACACAGACATTTTAATACATATTGTGCTAAAGTAGCATTAATAACATTGTTATATAAGTCATACAAAAGTACTAAATAGTATTTAAAATAGAAAGATATATGTATTAATCTATAACAAAGAAATATCTAAATCTGAACTAAAATAACTTAAATATATATACAAAATATAATACAATTATTCTAAAAGGCTATGCTGGCTCATATTTGGGTCAGAAAATCAGCATTGCCATTCAGCGTGGCAATGCGGCCAGCGTTCTGGGCACTTTCCCTTCCACCATAGGCCTTTTAGAATAATTGTATTATATTTTGTGCTAAAGTGATATTGTGATGACTTTAAATCACGAAATCTGGATCGAAATTAATTGCTGCTGATAATTAATGACGTCATAATAAATCATTGTATTTATTTTTGACAGCAATGTTTTCATATGATTTTCAATAAGTTGAATAATTTATCGAAAGGTACATTTTATATACCTAACATAAATATCACTTAGAAATATTTTTTGTCTGTTATGTCCTTTTTGTTCGTGTTGCTAATGTTTATTACAAGCTTTTATTTAACTTGTATTGTTAGGGTCAAATCTTGCAAGTTGAAGTAAAACCACTTCCTCCTTCCGTAAAAATGCACAAATATTATGGTGACAGCCAGCTGATCTGATGATGGAGACGGAAGGTGGGCAAATGAACTCCAAGGAGTTCATTTGACGGATAATCGTAAATTACTAGTGGTTGGGCTCATTTTAATCTGCTTGCGGTTCCGATTACGAATTTGTTAAAAGCATGTCTTGAAAAATATATTTTTCAACAAAAATCTTGTCCTTAAGTTGAATAAGCTATCAAAAGGTCACTTTAATATTTTTTTAGTCTGTTCTGTCCTTTTTGTCTATGTCGCTAATGTTTTTTTATTACTGAATCTCTATAAACTCTTTGTAGGAAACACGACGTTTAAGTGATCAAAGTTTATTATATTTGTATATATTTGCCTTCTCCTGTAAAATAACATCCATTATCTATTAAGTTTAGATTAATTAATTTATTATTAATATTTAAAACTGTCGTAAGTATGTGTACCTGTTACAATTAATTTTAAAATGTAAGAACAATGTAACTGTGTCGCCCCGGGGCTCAAACATACTTTTATAAACAGTTGAATGAAACGAAAATACTTTCTTAGCCTTATTTTTAAGACGTTCGCTTAACTTGAGAGGTTTGCAAAATGAAATAATTACTTTTTCTTGAATATTATGTAAAACTTTTGACATTTTTAGATCTTTGGGGTCTACCTTTTTCTTTTCAGTAAGGTAGTTTTGTTCTTAGAGAATATGAAGAATTTTGAAAACTAATAATTACTGCTTTTCAGAATCAGATTACGTAACCCTTTATAATTTATTAAAATATGTAGTCTGCTTGAAAAATGTAATTTCTCAAGAACATAACTTTTGAAGTAGATAGCTAACTATATAAAGAAAACTACTTTCACAGAATACATAATACTACCTACTATGCTGGAACGTAACTACTGCTATTGGAGTTGTGGATGGAAAAGAAAATGGTTTTAACAAAATATCAACAAGTAAACCTGTAAATTAAATTCAAATGTCTGCATTTCAAATTTAAATTACAACACTGAATCACCAGCCAGCGAACTTGCTAAAAGCATTTAACAACATTATTATACACGGCTGTTCAAAAACACCGTATAAATGAGCAGATATTGGCGTACCGCAGCCGCAGCGCTCATTACAGACGTATTTGCGTTGTTTGTAGCCGTATCCGTACCACCGTATAATACAGTGGTACCAATACGGATACGGTGGGTATTGGCCAGTAACCGAATTAGGGAATCGTTTGGGACAAATTTAATGTTAAATCGTAAACTAGATTTTGATCGCTTCCGTAAGAAAATGTCATTTGTAAGTAACTGAATGAGTGAGTGTGGCTCAGTGGGAGCACGTGCAACTTTCCACCCGACGCACCTGGAATCACGCTGGCCCCACTGACTTTCTTCAGTTATGTGCTTGCTCTAAAAACGGTGAACGAAATTATCGTAAGTAAACCAGCATATCCAAGAATTGATCACAAACCACCGAACAAAGCCATGCCGTCATGTGACTCAACACGGGTCTGAGCAGCCACTCAATTGCCGTCTCTCTCTAGATCTATTTGCTTCATCTTAAGCCTGAACATCGCTTCAGGCGAGATAGTGGTTAAACATAGATCAATTAAATAAAAAAAAATCAAGGACATGTGACATCCACCAACCCGCACTGGACCAGTGTAGTGGATTATGGCTCATACTCTCTCTATGAGAGAAGTAGGGACATGATGGGCTGATAATGATGATAAAAACGGTGCGCAAATCAGCAAACACAGTGTAGGACTCCGTGCGACTAGATAGAGCGACGGTATACACAGTGTATTATGCAACGACTAGGAGAAAGAGAGTTGTAGATCGCTCTCAGTGGCGTTTGGGAGAGACCTATGTCCAGCAGTAGACTGATGTACTTAGGCTGATGCTGATGATGTTGATGATGATAATAGTAGTGTTCTTATAAAACTTTAATCCCAGTTCATAATGACACGCGATACAATGCTCTACGCGTAACCATCGATGCGTGAATACACAGCGCGGCGTGGCCCCGCATTGCAATCCGGCGACGTGTGAAGCACTATTCGTTTATTTGCTACGCCATGTAATTATGTGTAATTGGTGAGGGTAAGTGCGTAATTCAGTTTAAATTGCCAGTGTTGAGATGGAATATGTTAAAATTCGTGGACACAATTTAAAAATTAAGTTAGCCCGCTGCTCTTTAAGTCTAACGTCCCAAATAAAACTAATTAATAAAATCCAAGCATCACGCTTTCAGCGGCGCGCTGAATGCGTGACGCACGCTCCGGCGTGGTAGTGCCAACTTTAAAGCACAAAGTTTTGTGCGGAAAGTCTCAAATATTTAGAATCTCAGTAAAGTTCTCCTGGCTTAGGGGAAAGTGGCCCGCAGGCCAATAGGGGCAGTACACCACGTTACGAAACTGCCTGGCTTTCAAACATTGCTGCTTCGTTACAAATCTAAACAGTAATAAATAAATGAGCGCTCTTACATGTACACTGTACCTTTTATATATAAATTTGGCTAAGTACTTGCAGAATTCTGTACATGGTCTATTAATCACTCTGCCGCAACGAGTTGCATTTTTAACCTACTTCAATAGACGGAGGCGGTTGTCAATTGGATTGTATTTTTTATGTTTGTGGTTTGTTACCTCGATACTCCGTCATTTATAAACTGATTAAGAAAATTCTTTTATATTTGAATTCTCTGCGTTGGATTCAATATAGCTTTAACATGGTTCTATATACATTTCATTGATATTCGACCTTGGACTTCAAAGGTACATCAGAATAGAAATCGTTTTTTTTGTTATAATATGTATACTTGTTGTGTCTGCAAATAATGACCACTTGCCACTGTCAGTCCCGTTGTGTGCCACCTGACCGGCAGTGACCCGTTCAAATATCGTCAGGGGGTCACTTTGAGTATTTAAGGGGTCATTATTTCGGGACAGCGCGGGTCGAGAGGCGCGCAAACACTCGCCCGGTGTGTGGCCAGCCGGAATTACTGGGTATAATGTCCTTTTGGTGAATTGTGTTGTTATTGTTACCTGGATGTTATGTAGTTGATAGATAAACCAACACAACATTGTTTTATGTTTAGGTTGTGATTACAAACTATACGACATAGTGTTAGTATGTTCAGGTAATATATCATCAGGTATATACGTAGTGACATTTGATGAATGTTGTATAAATAATTGTATACTGTTTAATTTATTACATTGTAATATTATTATTATTTAATTTTAAAATCTGATGTATTAATGATACCAATAAATTATTTATGATTATGATTATGATTATATCCAAGAGCCAAAACATAACTGGGAGGGAGCCAACTGCCAATATACAGGTGTGTCAACACTTAGTTTAACACATCTTAGTTTATCTTTCTTTTTTTCTTTTTTTCTAGTTTAGTAGCTAGAGTCACAAAAAACTGTATTATGAATAAAAAAATAACCTTATTTTTTTTAATAGTACCACTTTTTTACGTACCTATACTGCCCCACCTTTTATAGATGATTTTTATATTAGTTAGAGCAGGTTCTTGTGACGAGACCAATTAGTTTTATTTCTTCAAAAATGGTAGTAGTTCAGAAACTTCGTTAAAAGCAAAGTCAAAGTACTAAAGTCCTCGCTTCGCTATTAAGTACAGCCTTAGCAGCTATAACTTTTATTATAATAATGAGTACTTTTAGTACTTTTTACGTAAAAAATATGAACAGAGCCGACGTCAAAAAATGGTTGGTGTTTTATGTGCCTAAGTGGCGAGACGAACAAGCCGTTTACCTGAGGCAGGCAGGCGACGTTAACAGTTTCAGCGCCATCAAGAACCATGTTTTGCAAAATCCTACACAGCACTGAACTACATTCGTCACCCTGAAACAGTTCTTAAGTCTCATCATCATCATCATCAGCCCATTGGGACACGGGTCTCCTCTCATAAATAGAGAATGGGCCATAATCGATCACGCTGGCCCAGTACGGGTTGGTGAATGTCTCTCAATGCCCCAGTAAATTCGCTTGAAACAGTGCCCTCCAAACCGGAACACAGTAATGTTTCCACACTACTGCTTGGTGGTTCAACATCAAGCAAAGATGTCTAGTCGAAACATTTAAAAAAAAAATCTTGGCATTTTGTGGACACAATAATCATTTTGCGCTGATTTTTTTATTAAATCTCTTACAAATGACAACTTTAAATGTCCAGTTATATCAAACAATTAATTAACTGAAACTAAACTGTTTCAATTGCACCGTAGAGACCTTGTTATACGAGCATTTATCAAAAGTACGTAACTAAAACTTTGTAAACGCACGTATGTCCCGGGTTTAAGGACTCACCGGAGTTTTCAAATTGTGGTGAGGTTGGGCCCCGTATTTGTGTTTGTGGAGTTTGAGGCACTCTGCGGCGGTGAGTGTTTAACCTTTTTATGGGTTTTTTTATTTGGGGTCAGCAGATCTTGTGATTAGATGAACACTTTAAAAATGCAGTTTTTCGTTACGCACTCAATATTTTTATATTAAGTAAGCTCCAACAACGCGTATGCTGACTAACAAAACATGTGCAGGTATTTTACCGAAACCTGACTAGGTTCCTTGACGGCAAAGCTGTGATTGGTAGGTGATTATCTATTATACCTTTTGGCATTAGGTACTTGTGAAATCGTCTCATTGATTTTCACAATTAATACGGGCCTATATGGAACCATCAATTACGTCGCCGTCCGTCACAAATATTATCTTTATTGTAGTATTTAATTAATGTTCTGGTTCTCATTGCCATTATCAATGTGTTATAAATAGATTAATTAGAGAACGAACACGATATCCTGGAAAAATCTTATAGCCGGTCTACAAATCCTGTAAGCCTACTGCTCGAATTAGGGAGATGAGGACAGTAACACACGAATGGATAGAATAGCGGATAGTAGGCCTCATGCACTCCCATCCCATGCAAGTATTGCGAAAGGCTTGAATATTGGACGGAGCAGTCAGCTTGCGAGCGTTCGTGTGCACACCCGCTTAGTTGCGTTAAGGGTTGGCACAACGTTATTTTTTGCGGTGTCCCTCTGAACTTCGACAGTTCTTTATTTTGACACGACCCTTACTTCGAAAAAATATAGTTTGACAAGTATTAGTTCGACAGAAAATACTTCAATATCACAAACGGCCTCAAAGACTAGGTTAGGTTATGTTAGAGCAGTGACCACACGTCACGCCTTGCGAGCGAAGCGGGCGTGCCGCGGTAGCGGCCGGCTTAGCGCCAGACAGTAAATTGAATGTTTGTGTTGTCGAAGTATTTTTTGTCGAACTAATACATGTCAAACTATATTTTATCGAAGTAAGTGCCCTGTCGAAGTTCAGTGGGACACCCTATCTTTTGTCAGAAAATAATGAATTGGGACTATTTCTGTATTAATAAGTAATGTAACAGTTTTACAATAAATGTAGCAATGCTCATTTGCGAAATAATTTTGACTATGTTTTTATTTGCTTATTATTTACTGAAATAAAAATAAAATGTTATTGTTCTAACATAATCTTGTTTACGCCAACAAATATAAACTTTATTACAGTAATAAAAAAGAAAAGGTAATAACATAACTTTGGTTGAAGTTTTCGAATGTCTGAAATATTTTTCCTTATAAAAAAAAAGAAGTAAGTACGTGTGTAAAGTGGGTTTGATTAATATGAAGGTGACCAGTATACTCGTATCTTTTGTTTGAAATACAAGATTTCATAAAAACCCCTTATTTTTTCCAAAAATCCATGTACATAATTTTAATGAACATTATTATTATGAAAACCATTGCTAGTGTGTACCGTCCACTCTCATTTTATTACCACTTTGTTCAAACATCGCCATTGTAAAATATTCAAAATTGCCACGCTCGCCAGCCCTGAATCTCTAATCGAGCACTCGCGCTATTGACGTGTTGAATTTTTGAAATACCCATAGGCCTCTTCGCTGCAGATGCGAGCAGGCAAATTCATGAGCCGCCTGCGAGACTAGGATACAGTTTAGTGTTGCCAGACGAGAACCCTTGTGTAGATTTGGAAGATTTAAGAAATATTTATTTATTTTATTACACTGTTTTGTAGTTTTTCTACGACTATAAGATTTTTGTACCAACCTTTGAGTGGTTCGAATAAGCCTTTTTTTATTACTGAGTGATGAGATGAGCAAGTTGTTCGCCTGATGGTAAGCGCCACGCCTGCCCATAACAATTGCAGTGCCACCCAGGACTTTCAATACCATGAACAGAACTGCGTAGCACTGCATTGCGCTCATCACCCCGAAACATCAGATATTAAGTCTTATATGCCCAGTAATTTCGCTGGCTACAATGCCCTTCAAACTGGAACAAAGTAACGCTAGCGCACTACTACTTGGCGGCAGAATAACTAGGAAAGCTGTGGTTAATCAACCATCCTAACTACCCAGCTAAGCTACCCAGACGGCCTCCCGCATACGAGAGACCTACCATGAGTCAGCTGTAATAAAACAAACGGAACTCTATGTATGACGTTACTGATTTGAGGATGGTTTTAGATTTCTTAGTACAAATAATATTATTTATTTAAATGCGTACTTGTTGGCAAAATTGCATGACAATTTGATACTGCGTACTGTAAGAGGTTACACTACTAGTAAACTCAAACTAATTTTCTTTTAAATGGTGCTAAAGATAGATAAATAATATTTGATTATGTTAATTAATTAATCATCAGAAATTTTATTTTGTTACCATATTCTCCTATTATTATTATTACTATTATTATTATTATCTCTAATAAAACAGACTGCGCAAATAATATTGTTGTATGCTCGAAACGAACAAACTGTTAAAACTCATTTACTTTTAAGACATTTATGTAGGTAAACACAGTTTTACAATAAAGTTAATTCTATTCTCAATCGTTGAGGGACTCTTATAATACACATGGCAACACTGCCCCATGCTTCATCTTACCGCGCAACGTCAGGCGCTGGCATGTGTAGGTGAGCAGCGTTTGCGATGCTCTCTGTACCCGATAGGGAGTCGAGATTTAGAGGACTCCACAAATCCACAGAGGGCTCATAACCCAGATTAAGCCCACTGTGGATTTAACTTTAGATTGACCTGAGTATAGTTAAATTAAAATCGAGAGATAGAAAAACTATATTTATTAATATTCTGTTTAGCAAACTTCGTCCAAGTTTTAAGCAAGTGAGGTATTTCTTAAGCATGACAGTAGGCATTATGAGTAAGGTATAATTTGGTAGGTATTATTATATCTGCCCGTCAACTTTTGGATACCTAAAAATACTAGACTGTTGTGTATGACATTTGAAATAACAAATGTATACAATAAATAACTAAATAGTAATGACTAGCGGTAGGTAAATAACTCCACTTAGAACTTGTGCAGCGTTATGTATTTATTCTATAAGATATTTATAACACCTGTCTGGTACATTACATGTAAGCATGACTAAATGAATTTGAATATAATAACAACTCGCATTTATTATAACAACCTGATAACAACAGCGTTGATCTGTTTACTGCAACAAACAAATTAATTCCCAGATCCATTACAGCCTAGATAAGCACCTCTTCACTATTCCACTCATTTCAATCTCGAGCAAAATAATCCCATCACGTGCCCGGGATTTTCCGAACTTGCCCCTTGCCCCTCCCGGGATTCCCGGAACGCCGGGATTATGGTAATAGGGGCGAAGATTCAGGGGCGTCAGCGCTTAGCGATGTAAAACGTCGTAAGATTTTGTTTATTAATTGACCTTATTCGAGGAGTTTTGGAGGTAAAACGTCGGGTGATTTGGGCGATTTTGGTAATTTTGGGGTGGATCAGGAAGACGAAGTTTGAATTAATTTAACTTTTAGAAACAGTAAGAATTTGAATTCGTTCTCGATGCGGGTCAATGCCCTAGCTATAATTACCAAAAACATATTTTTGCATACAATCAATCCCGTTTGTGGGCTTATTGGTTTTACAAACTTGTATTTATAACACAAGTGTTCGTTGATTAGTAGTCTTTGTAAAATATTTTGTAAGGTTGGCTATAGTATTCTACGGAGTATGTAGAATTATAGTAGAAATTGTAATCTTATCATCAATAAACGTGTAAATTTTCTTTAATTATACTGTATTCATAAAAATTACATTTTCCTTTTCACTACTGTAGGTATTAATGAATACGTGATATTCCCCTTAATTCCTGTTTCCCAGTTTTCTTCAAAACAGTCCCATAAATTAAACATTTCCCTACATCTGTACTGAGCCGCACAGATAAAAATATCCGCATCCGCGGCTACAATCATTAAAATCTCATCATCGCAGATCGCGATGTATCTGGAGACGGGATCCGGGGAGAAATCGCCGGAAAATTGCCTAGAAACAACTACCACGAGAACTCGATCTGTTTGAGTGAGGAGAAACTTTACTTTGAAGCTTCGGAGTTTCTGAGAGATTATATTCTTAATATAGTGTATTCATCATTACTCGTTTAACCATGTATTAGATTAGATATATAACTTGTATCTAGGGAACCAGGAACTACAGGACCATGATCCTACAACACTCAGATAAGTAATAAATGCTTATGATTTTTTGCATAAACATTTGTCCGGTTGCAGGAATCGAACCAGCAAACTCCGTGGAACATGGAATTTGAGCCGACCTTTCCACATACGACTGCACCACAGAGGCTGTCAATTATATTTGAATAATAATATAATTATGAGCCTACGATGTCGTGTCCCACTTGAGTGGCAGAGTTCTCCACTTCTTGCGAAGTATGAAGAATGAAAACTTATCAAGGAAACTCAGCTAGGATATGAGCAAAGTTACGAACACCTCATCCTCCTCAAGGTTAGGTATTATCATGTTCTAAAGTTAAACCTAGTTTAGGCGTAGATATATTTTTCGTTACGTAAATATCATATTTAAGTAAAATATGTTTATATTATAATTATGTTAAACATAATTTTAGCTTATAAACTAAGTGGGCCTTATTAGATGCTAAGTTTTAAGACCATTACAACCTACATGATTATTTATTGTTAATTAGACAAAACATCGAGTAACTATAGTAAAATCTCCAAAAAACAGAGTCGCGGGGTAATCACCTCGGTTCACGACAAATAGGAACTTTATTCAAATCAGCATCAATTTATTTTGGCCAAATGACGACGTTTGGAATTAATGTATTTTGAGTTGAACCACGACTTCCTTTCTTCAAACTTACGAAGAAAATATCAGAAAGAAAAAGGAAAACAAGAGTCGCAGAAGGCAATAATAGTATTTTAGCTCTCCGTGAACCAAAAACTAAAATTAAATAAAAATGTCCCTAAATTTTTTTTTATTGTACTATACTTCACACTAAATCATTTGTAGTTAATAATTTGTAAATAAATATAGCTACTGAAACCACAATCACTGCGCTGCTTTCATCCGAAAAATGATTTCCATTGTTTAATATGTATACCTGTATCGCCATCTGTTGTAAAAGTCTTACAGCAAAAAGTCATGCGTCGAACTAGATTCGAGTTAGTTCTAATTTTTATAATGTGCTGCTGCCCTCTAGCGTAACTGCCAAAAACTCAACTTCCAAGATATAGCCAAGCAACGCCCGAAAGCCGTTCTCAAAATTTGCCATAGATGGCGCATTTGTATTTTTCGTTCAACTAGCAAGAAATAATCAACTCATGCCTGCACTGCACTCGTTCTCAAATGTTTTCATAGATGGCGTATTTGTAAATTTTCTAACATTATAAAACTGTCATAATAAGCCATTTATTGTAAGGTTTTCGAACGACTTTATTAGTGGGACATAAAAACTGGGAGTAGGGGTTCTATTAAATTATTTATAGGTAGGGGTGCGAAAAATATTGTTTATATTAAAATAAAACCAACTTTAAAAATCACTATAATGTTTATTCATATGTATAAGTAAGTATACATAGTAAGTGATACGTATTCAGTATCGGATAAGTAAGGGTGGGTATACACTAGCGAGATAACTACTGATATATAGGTAGGTAACGGTTCTTTTCCACAATATAGCACACTTCCATGTCTTGATTATTTTTGTGTAATCGACAATTTAGGACATTGCCTGAAAAAACTTTGATTATTTTTGAACTATTAAATAATATGATTTTGATAATAGAAATCAGAATAAGAAATGTATTGGCCGTTTATCAAGATTTATTTCAATAATTCATTACATTGTGACCTGCTTAGTGTAACGTTCATTGCTAAACGACTTATAAAATTTCGATTTATATTCGTAACCACAATAAAATTGTCACCGTGGTGAACATACAATATGATCACTAATCACCATAGGTCATGTCGAAGGCCTTCGGGCGGTGGTCTAAAAACTCCGACACCAGAGTTGGCCACACCTTCACGAGATAAGAAGTGATATAGTTCAAAATTTGTTCGAGGTGACGTAGCTTCGAAAATATTACAATGGTATAAATGGTTTTTAAATTACAGTGTGTATTCAGTTGTCCAGTTAATAGAAACCTAATATAAATGAATTCATTTTCGGTTGTAATCAATCACACAAAAATATTCACAGAGATTACTTTTAATTTACCAAACACACAATTTCTATGTTTCCACCATTCCTATGAAACACAACGTCTACGTTTTAGGGAACTTTACACTTATTGCTGTAAGTTAAATACTTTAAGAGGTAATATACATTGGGTTATGAATTTTAATAAAACTTCGTATAAAATGTTTATCTATTGACTAAAACTGTTAAAGTAATCGTTGTCGAAATATTACCCATCATTTACAATATTATTAATTCTAGAATTACTTTTTTACATTATTTTCGTTTTTCAATCATGACTGACTAGATTTTTTATTAGGTACGGTAAAAAAACATTGTAAAAATGTAAAATTAATATAAAAATTCAGTCTTATGCACACAACAATAAACAAAAGTTCGTATAAAAATGTAATAACAACCAAGTAAAAAAGCTCAACCTGCTCCACGTTATAGGACTGACTTAATAAATATATATATTAACATAAAACAAAAACTATTAACTAAAAGTTGTAAAAGCTTTTTACAGCATGACCTTTCCTAGCACATTTTGATCTTTTTTATAACTACATAGCTATTTTAGCTCCTGAATAATTATGTACAATGTTTTTAAATATATACTATTAAAATATTAAGTATTACTGTCGATAAAAGAATACTTAGTATAAAATAAAAAGTGATACATAGTAATAACTTATATTAAAGACTAGGTATTTGTTTTAAATAATTCCGGCAAATTTCGAGAGATTTAGCCATATCCACACCAACATTAAACTCACTTTCTTTGAACGCATGCCACATGCAGAGCAATTGACGAACTTTAATGTATCTAAAAACAGAAAACAATTAAGAGGGCGCCACTCATCGCATTACGGCAATGCCAGTACCTAAAAGGAAACTAGTTTTGATATTCGGCTCATTTACATTTTCACCTCATTTACGTTCGCATTAATTAGGACGTCGCATTGTTCAAATTTGATGTGTAGCTATATTGCTGACGTTTTTATAGAAACACAATATTCATTTAATAGTATGTAAGTTATATGGTATGCTCACGCTCATAACGTGAGGACCTGCCCCCCTACCCATATGTCCCTCAAGCACCAATCGTATATCGTGTTGAACTTAAGGTATAGCTTCACTGCGACTAATGAGATACGGTCTAGTTATTGTCGATTCAGACAAGAAAACGAATTAATCTCATTCATTTATACCAAAATACGATAACTACAAGTTGAGACAAACTTAATGGGACAATATATGGCATCATAAGATATTGTCGCAGTGAATCTACACCTTAATCTGATCTCAACACGATATATGATTGGCGCTTGAGGGAGATATGGGTACGGGGGCTGTTTGGTGAACGTGAGGCTTTCCGATATATAGACCAAATAACTACGATGTAATATAGGCTGTCGGCCTTTCTCTCAATAAATAAATAAAAAAAATAGCTGGCTAAAAACAAACTGATAGGTACATATATGATGTAAGTTTTAAGTTGAGTTGCCTGTAAATTAATTTTTCAGTTCCAATTTTTTAATTAATTTCTACTCTTTCTGAACTACATAGTGTAAATAAAATAAAATGGCGCATTACAAAACCCGACGGCGGTATAGATAAGACATTATTTGTATGATGTTGAATTGCAATAACTTTTTTTTTTATGTTTAGTTGCAATTTTAATAGAGAGTTTTTATGTCTTATTTGAGCCACCAATTACTTTTAGTTTAGTGTCAAACATATTGAAGTAAACTAAAAAATACAATCAAAAAAGTATATTGTACTTATGTAGGAAATGATGTTGAACATTAGTTTATTAGTTGAGTATTTGTTCATAAAAAATAAAATGGCTATAATATTAGAGTATAGATACATCCTTTATAAGAGAACTGTTTCAATTCATTGTCATTTTATGGTAAGTTCGTATAATTGGCGAGGTCTTTTCCGTTTTTGTACATAGAGGTGATGATGGGGTCCATGTTGTGGTACTCTTTGCCGGAGCGAGGCCGCAGCGTGGTGGTCGGCTGACGACCCATTCTGGAAACAAGAAAAATATTTTAATGAATAATTGGTCTGGCGCCAATTTCCAATTGTCAAATTGTATTTCAACTGAATATATACCGTTCTGGGTGGCACTACAATTGGTATGGGCAGGCGTTGCGCTTACCATCAGGCGAGTGACCTGCACACCTCATCACTCAGTTCCATTAAACAAAACTGTGAAATCATTTTTTTTCGTTGCAAGAATTTCCAAATTCTATCCATCCCTTTTCAAGGTTTGATAATTGCAAAACTATGTAAATCAGAGTATCCATATTATAATTTCAAAAGTTTGTGAGGATGGATGGATGTTTGTATTTTAAT
The DNA here is from genome assembly GCA_951640565.1 of Petrophora chlorosata. Taxonomy (NCBI): domain Eukaryota; kingdom Metazoa; phylum Arthropoda; class Insecta; order Lepidoptera; family Geometridae; genus Petrophora; species Petrophora chlorosata. Next base: position 520,304 of record OX621206.1, read on the forward strand.
CACGTAAAAGTACTAAACAAATTTTGACGTTATGTAGGTTCTTTACATGTAGTAACAAATAATATAAATTATAATTACCTCATGCCGCTTGGTCCATCTGAAGAAGAGTGCGATGACGTCAACGACAAGGTTTCGATGTAATCCGACATGTCGGATGTGCCACTCGAAGTGCTGTGCGTATCCATTACACCTGTAATCAACCAATATAAAGGTAATCAGTAAAACGCTATAAACAGAATCAACAATAACAGAACCGTCTGTAAGTTTAAGAGAAATATATTTTTTTATATTTAGATACATCACAAGTAGAACGAGATTCAGAAATTCATTCGGTAGAACAAAATACTCATTAAAAATGCTTTATTGTACAGCAAATAATTGTTTTTTAGAAAAAAACAAGAACCGACTTCAAGACTAAATTTTTTTTTTTATTTTTCTTAATTTTTTCAAAAACTGCTTAATCAATTTCGATAAAGTTTATATAGGTCCACCTCTGAAGCACGACCTACCAAACAAAACAAGAATAATCAAAATCAATTCATAATTGGCAGAGTAATCCCGTAACAAACATTCCGTCGAATTGAGAACCTCCTCTTTTTCAAGTCGGTTGAAAATAAAAAATAAATGATAACAATTAAAAATAGCAAAATACCTACATGTCCAATACTTACAAACTATAGTATAACGGGCGGAATTATAGCTTAAAGCTATTTGATGTCTTCTGACTTACCACGTAACAGACTTACATTTTGAATGAGTTGAGTTGAATACATTGTTGTTAAAAAGCCTCTTAGTCCCTTTGAGATACTGAATAAAATAATGTATTGCGTTCTTCAATTTATTTAAAAATATGTATAATCAATAAAGCAAATTTGTGTTTTTATGTTTACATGGCTTTTATTTTAATTTGGGTTAAAAATAAACATTTTATAAAGACAACAAATTCGGACAATGTGTCTTGTTGATAAAATAATATTGCTTTACCATTATGGTATGCAAACGGCAAGAGACTTACTTCGTTTATTGTTCTCTCACCTTTAAACTGCTTTGGAGGAAGCACAGGAACCTCAGCCTCCGCTGACGACGACTTCGCCCGAACATTGGCTTTATGGATCTGCATTGACATGTCTCTCAACGGGTCCGAAGACTTAGACTTCCTTGGCAAAGACGAATGGACACAACCTGTTAGACTCCCCCTCATTTTCTTATGCATCATGTAATGGTATTTCGAATGGCCTGATGTTAGTGGCATCTCAAATTCATTTATTTCTCCACCTCCGTGTTTTAGAGAGCAGCTTGAGACACCAGAATCATTTGAACTGGATGAATCCCTGTTGCCTCCTGATTTGCAAGGGACGCTCGATGATCTTTTAATTTGAGCATTATCTATGAGTTTGTTCCTTAAATGAGGCGTTTCTTTTGATGAGCTGTCAGGCGTTTTATTTTCAGAGCCTGAAGATTTGCAGCAGTCGTAACACTCCCTTTCGTCATTATCGCAAGGAGATGATGATCTTCTGTTTTCTAACGCTAAGTTTCTTAAAGTCTCTAATGAAGATGATGTGGCATGACTGCCGATACTACTGTCAAATTCTTTTAAGTCTTCAAGTAGTCGAGCTGAGTCTACTGAGCTAGATCGTTTTTGCATCGCTTCTTTATTGTTGTTCCCTGGAAGATAGTGATGACTAATTCCACTGCCATTCAAAGTGGGGATGCTAAGAGACTTTTCGATTTCTGCTCGATTCGCTTTGTGCAATGGGTGTTTTAAACTTTGTGACCAGTTTGGGTTTGGTGACATAGGGGTGTATCCTGGATTTGGTCCGATTGTCTTACAAATGTCTTGCTTTCCTTCGCATGTAGGCTCCATAAGCAAGTACTCGTCGCTCTTGTTTCTTTTTGTATCATGAGGCTTGCATAGTGACGTTTGTGAGTGTCCACATTTTGTGCAAAGCTTAGACTTTTTTGGTAATGTTGTAGCTGCAATATCTAAATTGGCACTGAGTGCATCTAGCTCTGTTTGTGTGACTCCAGCTTTCTTAAGTAAATCCTTGGCATTCTCATAATATTCTAGGGATAATGCGAATTCGAGATTTTCGTAGTTAGCATATGGACCTTCAAATTCTTTGTCAACTTTCTGTTCTATATTTTGGTATATTGTAAACTGAGAGTCATTTTCATGCATACTATCTTTGTCCGTAACTCCGCTTTGTCTATTAGTTTTTCTAGATACATCTACGGTCGCATAAATTGCCATATCTTGTGATTTTTGATGAGTAAGAATTTCTGTGCTTATATTCTCATTCATAGTTCGTTTGCAATAGGGAAGACTAATTAAGTTATTTGCCCAATTAGTCACTTTTTGACACGGACACTCAACTGGTTGTATACTTTCATCACATTCAACTATAACAGGTTTTTTCTTAGACGCAAATTTTAGTATGCATCCACAGTTTTTCTTTAGTACTAGGTTTCCTGGAGCTGAATTTTTTGTCACCTGAAAAAGGTCTTCCGATAAAGCTTGTTTTAATCGTTTTGGAGTGTCATAATATTCTGAAGTATCCGCCTGAAAGCAGAAGCAACAAATCAGTTAGAGAGAATAACAATTAAAATTAAAGTTCTCTACTTATAGGTATTCATGTAGAGATACTAATACTTACCTCAATGTGTTTTGATTTAGGAATATCATAATTTTCATAGGGTCCAACTTTAGAGTTGTTGACAGGGTAATTATCATTTACACATGAACACCCCTGTTTAGGTAATGGCATTGGAGCTTTTTTATAATCCATGTGCAAAGGTTTTGGTGGCCTGTCTGGTGGTTTGTCACATTGGCATCCTTCTAAAGTTTTTCGGATCGCTCGGGGGGTTAGATACTCTGTACTGTTTGAAGAGTTGTCGGAGCTGCTTTCAGGAACAGCTTCCATCGTCCAGGCAGGATTAAAGTGAGGACCGGGTGTTAGAGCCACGGTTGACGATCGAGACAAAACACCGAGTTTTGTCAGGCAATTGTTACATCGTTCTAAAGTGACATGGTCAGCACCACTCCAGAGAGGTTTAGCACCATCGTCTCCGTCGTTTGTTCTAAAATCGTGATCGTCGTACCCTCGCCTTTCGTCTGAAGACCAGTAAGGCTCCCTGCAGTCTTCTCCAAAGAAGTTCTCTTCGTATAATGCACTTGCAGTGTCTGGCATTGAAGTGTCGACGGTGTTGAAATCTGACATTCGGGTGCTAGGTCGTGTTTTGTTTCCTTTATCTGGAACGATAAAAGTTGGAACTAAATAGTTTATTAATTTGCTGGCTACTACTGTGCTGAGAGAACAAAAGGGGTAGCAAAAAGCTGGGATAAAAGTTACTGAAAAAATTCATCAAAATTAGTACTTTAGCTCTAGTGAAATGTAAATTTTAAACATGTTATTTGGTTGCCCTTATAAATAAAAGCTTCTGAGATCGTTACTTACCAGTGCTTTTCCTAGATGTCCTCTGGTTAGTTTGGTTACCATGTGCCGCCGCATCAAAGGCGTCAGTGATCTCTTGGGCTTGATCAGTGATGAGCAGATACAAACCTTCCCCCTTACCACAATGAGAGCCTCCTTCGAAGCAGAACCTTCCTTCTACTACTCCATAACGTCTGTGAATAAGATAGAACAATTTTGAAAATCTGCGTAAATTATTGTCGAACATGTAGTCAGATGAGCCCAAATTTTTGTGCCTCAGACAATAACACTACGTGACGTAGCTCATGTAAGCAAATAATTCTCAATTGTTACCACCAGACACGACAATATTCTTTAGTCAGATTTAGACGCGAGTATCCATTGCGATTGTCGGTCTTGTATTTTTTGAACTTGTTTTTTTTTGCTAAATAATAAGGCTTACCTTAAATGGGCCAGCTGCCAAAGTCCTAATAGACGCGGAGGTACACCACTCGTGAGCGCAAACCTTCTGCCTTGAAGATGTAACCTCGCAGGTCCAGCTGGTAGCTTCCTGTTACCTCCCCCAATCATTACCAGAAATTCTTTGGAAGAGCCAAGTTGTGTTCCAACCTGTGAAAATAAATAAGATCAAAAATTATGATCGCAAACTAAATAAACTAAATAGGGAAGTGTCCAAAACAAAGATTTTTGTAAATAGATATTAGAGAAGTAAATACTTTCTAATACATAATTATGTAATCAGTTTTAAAAATTTAGCCAATAATTTACCCGATTAAAAAGCTGTAACTAGGTTGATGCTTTGTTTTACATATTATATCTCAAAAGTTATTCACTGTGTATAAGTTTTGTGGTTTTGACAAAACATAAGCGAGCTTAGTTATTTGAAAATGTGTTAGAATACCGGGAAACTTCTTACAACTTGAAGAAATAAACCGTATAGGTACAAACCTTGACTTGCCAAGCGATAAGCCTCTCTCTCGTCTCAAACGCTAGGACCACAGTGACATCCTGGCAGATGATGGCGATGGTGTTCGACTCCTTGTCCAACGTGAACCCCGATTCGAAGCCGAGGAACTGTTGGAGTGAGAGGGACGCTTTTGTCTGTCCTTTTTTGTAGCGGTCTTTTGGGTCGCGATAGAGTTGGAGGTGGAGACAATCTGAAAACAATTAAAGAAAGAAAAATTGTTACAATATTGGACAAAAAAAATCGTTCTACCGTAGTTTCTTTTTCCGTGCCTAGGCACAGGATACTTATAGGACTAGGAAAAGATGTGATGTCTTTTTAAGTTTCATATATTTTTTCTTTCCACTTGCTCTGCCTACTTGTTTTAGTGTAAAAATTGCAGTCTTCTAACTTATTTAGACGGCGCTGCGTCTTAAAATTGCGCGAGTTTACGTTAATAGAAAAAAATATATATGTGAGTCATCTGTGGAAATCTGTGGAAAAAAATCCGAAACGCAAATAACAAAGGATTGCCTTCCTCTGAATAGACGACGACCACCCAATAAAAATCATTCAGACGCATGTTCATAGATGGAGCCTTTACGAATACAGCGTGTTGAAAGAAAAATTGTATTGCACCGCCATCTAGCGTGAGCTTGTTAAACTTTTCACTAGCAATTAAACATTGCGAAAATACTTAAACGCTTCTCTAGTTTAGCAGAATATGTACAGATGGCGCTATTCGGGAACACAGTTTTACAAAAGTTTTAGACTATCAAAAGGGCGAATTCAAGTAATAGAATCAAAACTTGTTCGAGAGTACTTAATACGTCTTATTATCAGCTTGCAAAGCGTATTTAGCGAAATGAAGGTGGCCTAAATGCTACATACTAAGCGCCAGAATTATTATTAGATAACTTTAGCGACTCTATGTATAATTTATTTTGGTTACTTTATATATATATATATACACTGGTAGGTAGGTTCAGAGTATTTTTCGAAAGAATCCTTATGACAAAACTACTTTACGTATGAACTTACGTTACGAATATAATGGTTACTATTTTTTTTATACCCAACGATCATGTACATAAATCCTGGCCCCTAACTAGCATTCCCTGTATCTAGGGAACCAGGAACTATAGGACCATGGTCCCAAAACACCCATGAAACAAATGCTTGCGTTTTTTTTGTTTTTTCTTCGCACAAACATTTGTCCCATCGCGTGAATCGAACCCGCAACGTCAGTGGTGTATGAAACTTGAGCCAACTTGCCCGACCACTACACCACAGAGCTGACTAATAATAGTTTACATTTGTTGTTATAAAACCATCTAGATTATTAATTATAACCAACCTCTCATACAATACTCCTCGATACAGAACCAGACATACCAAATTTTTGAATGAGGCATCTTGCAAAACAAACTACGATTGTAACTATGTTATTAACAGGCTTTCAAACACGTACAATCATTTGTTCATGGATATTGACCTCTACACCTGTCTAAAAACCTCTTTCAAATACCAAGTCTTCAAAACTCTCCAAAACAAATAACCAATAATGATAATATATAAATTTGTCAATACTCTGAGATAAATTTACTACAAACATACACTTCTATACACAGTCAACTTTACATGCACACGCGCACATACATAGACTCACACACATACATACTTGAATCCTCTGCTAGAGAGCACAAAATGCATAATAATTGTTATAATTAGGATAATCTTTCATTAGCCTATATTATGATTACTTAAGATTGTAACTGAAATTCTTGTATAAGCTGTTGATCATCTAATCATCACTACATAATATAAAAGAAAGTCGCTTTCTCTGTCCCTATATCCCTATATCCCTATGTATGCTTAAATCTAAAACTACGCAACGGATTTTGATGCGGTTTTTTTAATAGATAGAGAGATTGAAGAGGAAGGTTTATATGTATAATAACCGTGCGAAGCCGGGGCGGGTCGCTAGTAATAAATAAACCTATTTTAATATAATCAACCTAATACTGGGATATTTTAGCCTAGTGCACAACCATGTTTGGCCAACCATGCACACAGTGCTTATTATCAGAAATCAAGTGCAAAGCGAACGGAAAGTTCATGAAAATTCAAAAACAGCTATTCAAGAGCGCCTCCATTCAAGCGCCTCTATTCAGCCTCTAGCTTCCACTTCCCTAACTGCTTGTATCGCGGGACGCGGAATCAAGCGAGTGGCACATAATGAGGCGGTCTGAGTGCGAGTGTACACTGGCACTCAGACCCAAACAGGGATGTCAACACACTATCGGACTGATCCGAGTTTGGGTTTGCAGTCCGACATTAGTAGGATTACTTGTGGTAGGTTTCTCGTATGCGGCAGGCCGTCAGGTTAGGTCAGCTCGTTATTCTGCCACCAAGCTACTGCTGCATTACGGTTTTACGGTTTGAAGGGCATTGTAGCCAGTGAAATTACTGCCTACAATGCGTCACACGTCGCCGACAAAACGTGTCACATAAATATTTTAATAAGAATTGTATAATGTATTTAAATCTAAACTAATATTGCTTAAATAACTTAAATATATTTACAAAATAACTTAAATATATATACAAAATAAAATAAAATTATTGTATTTGTATATACATATGTATTTTAGTATTAAGGTATATAATTTATATGGGCCGTAGAATAAGTAAATAATATCTGTCACTTATTTTAATGTTGCCTGAAATAAAGATTAAATAAATAAATAAATATATGAGACTTAATATCTGATGTCTCGGGGTGATGAATGCAACGCAGTCTTACACAGTTTTTCTGGTGTTAAAAATTGTGGGTGGCACTGCAATTGTTATGGGCAGACGTGGGTCTTACTATCAGGCGAACAACATGCCCGTCTCATCAATCAGGTCCAAGAAAAAGATGGTTTTTTATGGTTGTCATCATCATATTGGACATTATTACATCACTGTTAGGATACGGGCATTCTCTCACAGAATGAGTACGTAGAGTCATAATTCCTTCGTGGACCCTGTACAGAATGGATGGATGGATTTCACATACCCTCAAACTCAAAAAAGTCCTAAACTTCACTAAAACAATTCATTTTTTAACAAATCACAAATGACTTACATTCTGATGTATCTTCGAAGTCCAATGAAATCAATATGAGACTACCTTAAACTATACTGAATACAACGCAAAAATTTTACAAATCAGTTTATAACTTTATAACATTATTGATACATTTATAAATGACGGAATAATCGCGTAACAAAAATGCAAAAAAATTGTCGAATTGAAAACCTCCTCCCTTTTTTGAAGACTATGAAAAATAAATCACAATTCCGATCCATCGTTCACTGACTCCACTATCGCAGGCACCAAGTGAATGACACATAATGAGGTAGTCCGAGTACGGTTGTACACTGGCACTGCACTGCAAACAGGGACGTCAACGGACATTTGGAATGATTCCATTCCGAAAGCTCGATTCGATGTGTGTACCAGATTTCGATTGCTACGGATGTCGTATGAATTTCCAGCCTAACAAGTTTCGTAAAGAGCCTGAGCTTTAAACTGAAATAGGTAGAAATAGCTTGAAACAGCAGATCAATAAATTAAGTGAAAGCTTTGATCTTTTATGAAGTTATTTAATGATTACAGTCAGCCTCTGTGGTGTAGTGGTTGGGCAGGTTGGCTCAAATCTCATACATTCATAGATTGTGGGTTCGTTTCCTTCGATGGTACAAATGTTAGTGCAGCGCAAGCATTTTTCTGGGTGTTGCGGGACCATGGTCATCGTAGTTCTTAGCTCCCTATAGATACAGGGAATCCTAGTTAGGGGCCAGGATCTATGTATGTGATCGTTGGGCGTAAAAAATAAAAAAGTTTTTTTTTAGTTAAAACCAAGTACAATTATGTATTTCGTTTGTTGTAATAGAACCATAGGTTAGGTTAGAATAGGTTCTCTTCATAGTTCCTGAGTTATTCCAGTAGGTATCTAAAAATATGGATGTTGTATTATGATACTAAACACCAACATAAGTTTAACCTACGTCTCTAGAATTTTTCCTCGTTCAAGTGCTAAGTACTATTATCACAGTGGGACACCCATTACAAAACTCTTCAAGTAAATGTTTCCTGCCAACCCTAGTGCGTAACTACAGTGTAGTTACTGCAGTGAAGTGCATTGCAACGCAACGCGTTCCGGTAATTTGTGCCGGAAGCGATGCTGAGTGCAATTTTTGAAATGCACTGTAAATACACTTTATTTTAATGCCCTAGCATTTTATTCTTTTGCCTTATACAAGGAAGAAAGAAAGGTTTTGGTGATAAAAAGTGGTTTTAGTATAGTTAGTATTCTTTGGTTTTAGTCTAGCAATTTAGTTAGTACTTTTAGTCCACCTACGACAGATGGGAGTCAGATACCAAGATTGTAATTCTAAGGGGAAGAGAAGAGTTCCTTGAAAATCACGATAGCCCCAACACACGTTAAAAGCCAAGAGTCTAAAGTCAAAAGATATTTATTAAATAGGCATAAAAATGCACTTTTAAACGTCATATACACATCATACAAATCAATCAAAAAAAGACGTGTGGCACTCGGAGACTGCCGCGGTAAAGCTATTGCATAGCATTCGGAGTGGGGGGTGTTAGGTTATTTTCGTTACGGAATTTCTGGATTCGGTCTCCACGCTCAAGGCCCGCGATAGAAACTATGCAATAGCTTAAAAGCAAGCATGTCTTTTCCATTGCCATTTCTTTCTCGTACCTACTCAAATTTAAGTCCCGGTCTAGAAAAGACGAATACCGACTCTACCAGTGCTTCGGAAATACGCCCGCTAGAGAAGATAGCACCAAGAAACTCTGGGAGGACTTCTCTTTTTTCATATTTTAAAATATTTTAGTATAGTAGCAGTTAGAGCGATATATCGTGTTGAGCTCAAATTAAGGTATAGCTTCACTGCGACTAATGAGATACCGACTAATTATTATCGATTCAGGCAAGAAATCGAATTAATTTCATTCATTTATACCAAAATATGATAACTAAAAGTTGAGATAAACTTAATGGGACAATAAATGGCATCATAAAATATTGTCGCAGTGAATCTATACCCTAAACTGAACTCAACACGATATACGATTGGCGCTTGAGGGACATATGGGTAGGGGGGCTGACCAGTCCCCACAAGCAGCACCCGTTCACGAGTATGACTTGTGGACTTGTGGACGTTATTAAAGTAACGCTGATCAATCAAAACCTGTCACGTATTATCCGAATATTTTCTTGATAAACAATAACGACAAACAACTTCTCACATAACGGGAAAAGCTGATAACAAGAACAACTTGGGAAATATGTGACAAAAGTCCCATCGTCCCGTCTCCCGACTCCCGACCCTCGCTCGTCAGAGAATCGATTGTCAAAGTTTTATTTATGAGCGTCTGCTTACGGAATGTTAGAGATGGGATGAGGTCGAGAAAAAATGGGATCTTCGCAGGGACTATCACTTTTTGTAACCCATAGGGAGTGCAACGCTGACTTACGACTGCTTATTTATAATCTACCTGCTATCGGCTATCTATCAGCTTGAACCTAGAAGCCACTTTGTAGGTATACTATCAACCATTTTATTTTACCATGAACATAATATTATCATGTTATTGATGACGAGTTTAAAACACATCCAATGCTGCTCCTGTTTACTATATCTTTATATTCGATACTTTTATATCCTATGTTCCGAATTAATAAATAATTAAGATTCGTTTTTGAATAAAAATGTAGAGTGTGTAATTTGCACTTTCGTCTTACTGGCTTTATAAGCCATCCGTTTTCCCATGTGAGCTCCAAGAAGCTTTGTCCAAGCATGATAAGTTACTTATGTTCAGTCTTGGAGTCGCTCCAACAGCGACATTCAAATTATAACGCAAAATTAGTTTCTGAGATTACCAAGCCAAGGACACATGCTACACGTAACTGTAATGGGTAATGTTACAAAAAATACATTATTCTTTTCAAAATTTGAATAAAGCATTTTGCAATGTATTTTTATTCTACAACGATAACTTTAAATACAATAAAGAAAAATTATAAGGATGTGATACATTGCGTATAATATTCGTTTTGAATAGGCAAAATGAGTGGAATTATAATATAAATTGCAATTTCAGAGCGAAAAGCGCAATTTTACGAAAGACTATCTTATTTATATTTCTAGATAAAATCAAATAAAACTTTTTATAATAACAGCAAAATAAGAAAACAATTAAAACTAAAATTACAATAAAACTTAATTTTAGTGTTGAATGGTCTTATCGGTCAAAGTGATCTCTTCCAGACAACACACATTGGCAAATGTTCTGGATAGAAGTTAAGGCAAAAATTACTCGAATGGTTACCTACAAAAAGCCTTCACCAGTCTTGCTTCAGTTTCAGGAGTAGGTGCCACATCCCTACACCGCAGAAGCGCTCACAGTACTTCGCACCGAATTGAAACCGCTCCGACGCGTCCCTTTCTTTCGGAGTTTTTATTTTGGACCGACCGTTTCATTAGACTCGTATTGTTGGTGCATAGATTAGATTTAGAGAGATCAGCTGGTGTTCTGCATGGTGGAACTGGTGTTCTGCATGGTGGAAATTGGCTAAACCAGAAAAGGTACATGGGCTTTGGGAATATGCCAAGTCTGAGAAATAGACTAAGCCAGGACGTATTGCCATACGATTCATAAAAAAAATGTCTACTCCTGATGAAGACACATAATATCTGGTCCAAAAAAAACAGGTTAGATAGAATATATTTTTAAATAGACTGAGGGATTGAGAATAATGTAGCGCTCGTAGCGTAGCTCGCGTAGCCGTTCGTAACAGATCTTTTAGGTTAAGCAACGTTTGCAGAGGTCACAAGTTGGATGGATGACCTTTTGCATGGTAGACAGATAGATAGATAGATAGATAGATAAACGCTTTATTGCAAACATTAAATTAAAGACATTACATAAAAACAATTAAAGAAAGTGTTACAATGGGCGGCCTTATCGCTAAAAGCGATCTCTTCCAGGCAACCTTTGGATGGAGAGGAATACATGGTAGTTACATCTGAGAGTCTCTGAAAGCCCGGTTATTGTCTTAGGACAATAGATGTTAGGCCACGTCGGAGGCGAAGGCCTAAAAACACCGACACTAGTATTCTCCACACACCCATAGGAAAGAAGAAGACGAGAATATTCGTGGGATTGTTGTCCTCTTGGTTTCACTTCTAGATACAGTGAATCTTAGTAGGAGTCGAGGACTATGTATGTGTTTTTTGGACCTTAATTATAATAAAAACAGAGAACAATAAACCATTATGTTTTCCAGGCCGTCATCAGCCCATAACCTTCCAGAGCAAAGCCCTTCTCTGGTTTGATAATATATAACAAATTACGTACTATAAAGCCTTAATATCTACAAGTTCCACTGGCCATTCCATATTCATCTAAACTACTCCACCAATCCCAGTACTGAAATCAGACCCGAAGGGTTATGATGCAGAGTCGTTATTGATTCATGCTTTTCATTTGCACCTCGTTTGTGTAAATAAAACGAAAATGTAGACTTTCTCTACCTCTTTTTGTAATTCACTCACTGTTGAAGGCACAAACGAAGGAAGTAAGGTGATGTTTGGTGTGTTGTTTTACCTGTGGAAGAGAGAAAAGGTATATAAGAAAAAGCAATAACGATGCATTATTTGTGTAACAAGGTTATTCATGTTTGATTGTAAACGATTCAAAGTGGTTTCTTTAATGAACCACAGAATACATTACAGTACCTAGTATTGTATTATATACCTATTATCAAATGTATTCATCATCATTATCATCAGTAGCAGTAGTAGATAAGTATGTATATATTGACCTACATTAGCTAACCAAATGAGACCAATATTTCATGCGCTTTATAAAGCTTTAGTGTTTATAAATTGTATATATACTAGTCTGTAAGGTATATATTTTATGGGCCTCTGGTACTTTTAATTTGTTAACTGTATTATTTCCTGAAATAAATAAATTTATTATTATTATTCAAATTATTTATTTTCTTTCTTAAATTTAAGTTTTTTACAGTATTTCTATAAAAAGTATATACAAAATATTATAAAAAACCTAAACCTAGAGTGCCGCCGGCAGCGGGGCAGGGCCCAAACTACCGGTGGTTAGGGCTGCAGAGTGAGGAACCTCCTGACTATACGTGCCGTGTCAAGGAGTACTGCCGCATGCATCTAACCCTTAATCCAACCGTGTAGCGAGAGCCTCTTGAGATGTTGGTCGAGGCTCTTCGTTATTAGGCCGTTCGCCGAAATAACTATTATTATTATAAATATTCTCTTATTTTTCGCACCAGCTAGTTTATTTAAGCGAGCAGGATGTTAACCTAATGGTAAGCAACGCGTCTGTTCATTGATAATAGTTGCAGAACCACTATGAAATTAGTTTTACAGAATCTTGTTTGAGACAGTCAATTATTAAATTAACAAAATTATAATACTTAATCCAAACTAATACTCATAATTGAAAATGAAAATGAAAAAATGTTTATTAGGTAAAAGAGGCAAAGGTAGATATTTAAGCATATGGAGCACCTGGTCCCACACTAGGCTCGAAACCCGTACTATAGGAGCCAGGACTTTTCCGTCGGGAGTACATCAAGTATAATGCCTTAAAATTAGGTACAATAATAACTAACAATTAATATATACATACTTTGTAATGTTTAGAGTATGAGAGTGTTAGTGAGTGTATGTATGTGTGAGAAAGGGTATGTCTGTATGTATGTCAATTAAGGAAGATTTATAAATTAAGTCAGGATAGTGGCTGGAGTAGGTAAGCGTATTTTGTGTCGTTAGTTTATTAAATAGTAGAAGTATCAAGATTTAAAAATAATACTCAAAATAAATCTTACGTATTTAAACAAATATATATTTCCATCTCTTCAATAACCTTGAAGCGCACTGAAGTATGTCAATCCATCCCAGATATAATCTCACACCCGTCGTGGGACGGCGCGAAAGTTACCCGGGACATGTCCGGGCCTCTCGATACTGTGCCGCGGGAAGTAACCGATGTTAGAAGTGATTGAAGTTTTATTACAGAAAATATTTTTGGGATGAAAATTTTTGGAACCGCTAAGCATAGCAGTAAAGATGATGATGATGTTTTACATACATACATCATTATTATTTACATAATAAACTCTTTAAAGAGTGTTTTTAACATAAATAATATTATTTAGTAGTTTGGCAAAATAAATTTTGGAACGGTCTAAGCTGTAGTAGCACGTATGTAGGTTTTGAGTAGGTTTTATTTTGAGATGATTGAATATAAAATGAAAGTTTATATGTGAGTTATTAATCTTATACGTGACAGAAACAGTCTGTGAGGTTTTTTGGAGGACGATCTACGCTGTCTCTCCTGATGATAAGTTAGATAGTTATCTAGCTGAACACTCCGTACATTGCAAGTGAGAAGCATTTATGCACAACATTTATGAAACATGCCAGAAGAGGATACATATGTTGTAGTAATTCATCCGGTTGTTCCATAGTCTGCTTGTCACAAACGAAAAAATATATTTTATACCAACAATATAAAAATTCAGCCTAAATCTCATGACGACGCCGAAGTGTGTCATCCGTCCCGGATTTAATATGACTCCGCTCTCGGGACGTCGTCGTCGCGACGCGCGCTCTACTCGATACTGTGCTTCGGGGACTTGTCTCATTTTGATACAGGTTGAAGGTTTATATCATATACGTTGGTTTAGGTATCGATTTACTTTTTGAGGGCTTACAAAATAATATTTGCTAATATAATTATAATTATGTGCGGTGTGAGGATGAATGTTTGTTACTCATCATCATCATCATCATCAGCCCATCACGTTCGCACTGCTGGTACACGGGCCTTCTCTCATAGAGAGAGTATGGGCTATAATCCACCATGCTGGCCCAGTACGGGTTGGTGGATATCACATTTCCTTGAATTTTTGTCGTTGTTAGTCTATCATGCAAAAACCTACAGTAAAGATATTCATAAAATTATGTATACATAGGTACGAATGTCTCTGGAAAAGGACATGGTACTTTTGTCCCGGAATATAATAAAAACTGTAAATAAATTTTGAGTAAATATTGACTAATATTTACTCAAAATGTAGTCGTTACTTTGTTAGCATCAAATCGAATTTGCGAAATTCACGTACCCACACCTGCGATCTGAATCAACGGTGTTAAATTAAACATGATTCAGTCCTTAACCTCGCCTCGTCGATTGTATCAGATCCCGCCATTAGACGCGGTCATAACCCGACACGACCCGGCTATAGCCGTCCGGACATCAGATACGGCCCTCAGGGGTTAATATGATACAGTTGCAATTGAGGCGTATAATTTGAAACTGAATGTGGTTCATCCAGCCGGTTTTAATAAAAGGTTATTCAATTTAGTACATTATAGAACGTTAAACACTCAGTGTCCTCTTATTTATTTTATTGTGTAGGTACCGAATGCTGTTTTAAGAAGTGCTCGAGTAATAAAATTGTATTTTGATAATGTTCGCTGACGTTTTTTAAAAAGCGATGCTTTCTTAATTACAAGTATTTATGTTGTGATGTCACATCAGAGACTTTCGTAGAAAACGTGTGTAGATGTATGTACCAGTATACTTACAACTTTGACGTTTGTTTTTCTAAATACCTTTTTATTGAATTCATTATTGCGATAACAACTATATTTATTCTATTTTCATAAGAAAAGCTAGGTACAATAATAAATATGCAAGATATGATAATTTCAATATAATGCTTATTATAATATTGTGCCAATTCAATATAATGATTACTTTAATATTGTGGCTGAAGATAGTAATATTTCTATACAATTGTTTCATTTGCTAAGTCTTGATTATGTAGAAAATCTTATAGCCGTTATAAAAGCAGTCATTTTGCAGCCATATTTCCAAGTGCAAGTTGGTCCTGATAATTCAGAAAATCAGTATTATTTTCCAAAGTATTAAGTCGGGACCGACTTTGTACATTAATCAACATGCGATCATAATCAAAATGTATTTAAAGTTTATTTTTTCCAGCCTATAAATTAAAAGATACTTAATTTACAACTGTAGCTATTATGGTAACTGTAGTTCCTTAAGGGCTACCGAAGATGGACAGTGAGACAGATCTCTCTTTCTCTTAAGATAAAGCCGTCATGTTTGGGGATAATGTTCGGTGAAGTATCAGGGACACGAGTCTGAGCCATCCCTCAACTGCCGTCTTCCTCTACATCTACGTGCTCCATCTTTGCCCACTTCGTTTGATTAACATTAGGCTTGATAGTGGCCGAACGTAGATCTATAAGTAGAAAAAATACCTTTTATGTTGTACGACAAAAAGTTTAGCCGCAACGACTATAAACACGATTAACGAGTAAAATTTCCCTTTCTTTTTCAAAGTAAAAGAAGAACTCCGAAGTTCCTAAAAACATTAGAAAAACAATTTATCAAACGAAATTGTTTACGGAACAAAGGGGAAACAAAGTTCTGTATTTTGCAGACCACAGGAAATATTAATTAAAAGATTATTAGAAAAGACTGAGAAGACCGTTACTAAGTTCGACGAGCTTCGATCTGTTATTTGTCTTTCATTTCCAGAAACTAATTTTGTTTGTAAATCGTGGCAAGCCTTTTTGGTAGTCACTTGTTTCTTTTTTATTTGAATTTCCCACGAATATTCAGATAGTATTACTGTGACTTGGTTTTAATTCTAAATAAAAGCAAAAACAATGTCATCATTAACGCGATGGCAAGATACCTACTAAAAATTGCTGTGGTTTATAAACCTATTGTAATAGAAGCTAAATAATTACAATCTGAAATAACGCATTTAACAATACTTATTATAAAAAACACACATCACCACACATCATCAGGCGAACGACTTGCTCATCTCATCACTTAGTTCCATAAAAAATAAAAACACAGTCTAGCTTTTTTATCGTAATTACATTAGGACAAAACTCACAGTGGAGGTGCCTCTGAGTATCTCCGTAGTTTCATTGCTTATACCAACTGATATGATGAATTGAAACAAAGTGGGCTCGAGTCCTGTCGAAGATTTATATTTATGTAAAAATAGATATTATAATCAACATATTTTTCCTGCTATTTAACCCGTTCCAGTTTAACTTAACTGTTATTAAAGAAGAATTTAAGGCGAGCTGTGCTTTTATCGACAACCGTTCAACTTTACAAGCAAAGTTCGTATCGTCTTGTATCGGAATTTGTTTGCAGCTCTTAATCAATTCGTTATTTTAAAGTTTTGATCGCCTTGATTGTTTATATTAAGTTTCAATGTTGAACAGTTTACTTTGAGAGTTTTCGGTCACAAGATATATTGATTGACAAGATAAGGCACATTAACTAGTAATTCAAACAATCTTTGAAACAACATAATTTTTTCGTAACGCCTGCCACCGCCTTAAAAGTTGCATTGTTGCATTTAAGTCACTCCACTTATTTAGGCGTTTTAACCGACTTCAAAAAGGAGGAGTTTTTAAATTCGACTGTATTTTTTTTGTATGTTTGTTACGCAGTTAGGTACTCCGCCAATCATGAATTGATTTTAATGATCCTTTTTTTTTGGTAAGTCATACTTCAGAGGTCCCATGTAAATTTTATTGAAACTGATTCAGCAAATTTTTGAAGTTGTCAATATTAACAAAAATATAGGTATAGTCTTGAAGTTAGGTTTTGTTTTTCTTTCTAAAAATTAATTATTATAGGTACAGCTAAACGAGACGAGCCGATTGCCCCAGCAATGGTTTATGTGACGAAAGCTTAATTTAAATATTGCGCGTATTACCTTAAGCCAGTGGTTGCCTAGCAACTGCGCAAAAAGACCCCAGAAACATCGCTCCTCCGGTCGCACGGCGCTGGCTGGCGCAATAATTTGCTTTAGTGAAATAATTTCACTGTTTGACTTTCCATAACCGTGTGTTTCTGTTTAATACATTGTTTACCTTTGTTATGTTGCTTAAAAACTCATTTACTCACCTCCAGGACCCCTGAGAGAAAATTTAAACTTAATACACTCGAGAGCAATGAATCCGGGTCACTTAAAGAATCCTAAAAATCTCGGAAACTAAAAATGCTAGGTTAATGCAATAAATTGTATTTAATAGACAATGTAATACTCCTTAAATGAAGGTATTAAAACTTCTTAGTTATTGTAAAGTTATATCATAAAATAATCAAATTTGAAAAAGGGCCACTTTCGAAGATGGAACTACGAAATTACAGCATTTGGTTTTGCTTTTGTTTGTAATCTGTCATTTATGTGGGTACATAAACCATGTTGATAGTGCTCTATATTCATTATTCAAGCTGAAATTATGTCGCTTACGCCTGAAGAATGCACCAGAATACTTACAATGCTGGAAACCGGTCGGAGTCAGCGCGATACAGCCAGGACTGTCGGTGTGTCGCTGTCAACAGTACAAAGAGTTCCCCGACGTTACGAAGAAACTGGTTCTAACCTACGCAGACCAGGAACGGGCAGAACCAGGTGTACCACAGCACGAGAAGATCGATACTTGGTGAACACCATGCTTCGAAATCGCTTTCTCACAGGAACTGAACTCACCAATCAGTTTCGACGCCTCGGAGGAAGTAACCCAAGTGCATGGACAGTAAGACGTCGGCTTGCTGAATCTAACTTAAAACCCCTTAGACCTGCAAACGGCCCTAAACTGGAGCGTGGGCATCGTATTTCGAGACTAAGATATGCCCAGAGCCACGTAAATTGGAGTATTGAAGATTGGTCAAAAGTTATGTTCTCCGACGAATCAAAATTTATGCTCTACAAGCACGATGGAAGACACAGAGTGTATCGAAGACCAGGGGAAAGATTCAAGCAAGCATGCATCGAAGCATGCATCCTCTTCCCCTCGGACCTTGTAATTGAGTAGTCGTGCCAATCTACTACTATTTTCTCTTTTATAAAATCAAAATTATTCGTATAATAAATTCGCCGCAAATAATAGGAGAGCAAAACAACTGAGGAGGTCGTACGGTGCCCGCAATTCAAGCGCCTGCACGCACACACTAGGAATACTACGCAGCGTGTACAAGAGGACACGCACCACACACGAGCGGGCTTACTACTACCACGCGGTGTCTGACTCACACTCGCCCCCCCTGCGCACACACGCCGCCGGTGCGACGAGGACGTCACCCAACTTAACCGGTTAGTCAATCTCCTTGAGCTGCTGTGAGCCTGGTACTTCGCGTTACTCGGTGCTCCTACTATCGCACTATTCTTATCGTGTGTCATAGTTACCCTCACCCGAAAAAATGTCACTACCTCGTACGCCGCCGCTTAGGGTGATATCTCCGTTGACGTCGGCTTTCACAACGCCTATGCAGCACTATTCCTCTGAGACAAATGTATCGGAAGTCGGGCAAGAGGCTGGTATGAGTGCCGCTTCCTCTTTTTGTAACATTGCGACAAGAAAAATAGGTAAAAGCCGGCGCGATGAGACTGACGACGTTAGCAAGGCAGACATGATAGATATGTTTAATGCGCTTCAAAAAAGACAGGACGACAAGTTCGACATAGTCCTGAACTCGATTAATGAAGTTAAAGTGTCCGTTGATCTTATGTCTGCCAATTACGAGGAAGCACTCCAGAGAATTGACTGCCTCGAAATGGAAAGAAAGAGTGACAAACTCCTGATACAGCAGTTAGAAGGCCATGTGGAGATGCTACAACATAATGCCCGATGCACCAGTATTGAAATAAGAAACATCTATCAAGATCGCAATGAATCAAAAGATGACCTAAAAAAGGTCATCACTAGCGCAGCACACATTTTAAATATACCACTGCAAATCACTGAAATTAAAGACGTATACCGCATAAACACCAAATCAGATGTAAAGCCAATAATAGCTGACTTCACCACAGTCTCTATGAAAGATATTTTTTTGAAATCATACAAAAAATATAATAAAGAGCACCATCAGAACAAACTTAATACGTCTCATATTGAGGTCGGGGGGCCAAGTAAACCGGTATACATATCGGAAAATCTCACACAAAAAGAGCGGAAACTATACTATCTTGCGCGAGAATTCGCGAAGAGCCAAGGATTTGCGTTCTGCTGGACGTCATTTGGGCGTATATTTTTACGAAAGGAAGAAGGGGCACCACAAATTCGAGTGTCGTGCGAAAGTGACCTTGATAAGATAAGCGGCAAGTGACTAGGTTTGGCAGACACACAATGGCCGAACAAACAACACTCGCTGTATATTGTTTACGCTAAACCTTCCAACTTGATTATATTTTTGTGCAACCTAATTATGTTAATATTTTTAATCACCACGGCACACTGTTACCAATTAATTCTAAGAAGTAATTTGTTGTTGTTTAGTTTATTATATAGCCTTATCAAATATCTCAGATTTTTGCTCACTATACTGTTATTGACATCACGACTTACCACTTCAACTCGCCAAACCATGACCCATTTCAACAGCACCACAACACTTACACTTTACACTCTCGACACAAACATACACTATTCATCAGGTAATATACAATATAACTCAGGATGGTGTGACCACTGCATAGAACACCTTATACGGATATCAAACTCTGATAATAATATGCACAATATTGCCTATAGTAGGTATTGTTTACTAAACAATTATTCGAAGGTTTCTAATACAATATTTTTTCATAATATCAACTCGAACCAGATCTACAACGAGCTTGTAATCTCTAGCCTCTGGTATACTGACTCACTTATGCTTTATCAAGTAAGCCTGCTATTTACTATACAACACATTATTGGTAAAACACTCCCGGACACATGCGTACGCGGCGGCCGGTATTACGTTACTGGATCATTCCTACCTATAGTCAGTTTATTCAATCGTTCGTCTATAATGTTTAGAGTTAGACCACCCCACTATAATAACCTACATTCCTTCACGATACTTTTATCCTCCGAGACTTACAACTTTGTTACGAACTTTCCTCACTTAGAAATAAAATTACTTTTACTAGAGTGTCTATTCCTCATGCGTTGTCCTTGCCAAACTACACCTCAAAGCCCACAAAAACACAGGGCACCCTGTGTTAATATACCATTTATAATCTTATATTATGATAGGTAACATAGATCTCATTAAAAGCATCGACAACACAATGTTAATAGAAAACTTTAGAGTTAGTTCAGCTGAGGAATGTAAGTGTAAACTAGGTAATTATTCGCGACAGACGACACTGATTACTCAAAACATTAGAAGTGTCTACAAAAACTTTGACCAATTTTTATTATATTTAACAAGATTACGATTTCTTCCGGATATTATTATACTGACGGAATGCTGGATCGATGACTCCTTCCAAAATATAAATCTACCTAACTACAATTGCTACTCATCGACACTGTTTAGGAACCAGAACGATGGTTTGATCATATTTTCAAAAAAAGCGCTAAATCTTGAAATTCTGGAGCCCAAATTCGACGACGCCAACTGCCTCATAATAAAATTAGGTACCGAATTAAGTGTCATAGCAATATATCGATCTCCTTCTATACGAGACACAACACAATTCTTTAGATCCCTAGAAAATACTATTTCTACCTTATCGAGTGATACCTGTATCATAACTGGTGACCTGAACATAGACATTAAGCCAAATACAACTGACCCCAAGTCCACTGACTACCTTGAGCTGACTGCGCACCATGGATTTATTCCGGGGCACGTTTTGCCAACACGTGGTCCGAATTGTTTAGACCACGCTCTAATTAGAACAAAAAGAGTAGCACGTGTTGTTGTGTGTGATTCTGACATCTCGGACCATGATACTGTGTTGATTGGAATTGACAACTATTCTGAACAAAGTTCTCCCAGGCCCAAGTTAATAACCAAAATAAATTATGCCAGTACCATTACCTGCCTGGAGAGCCTAGATTGGGAAAAGCTATATTTTGAAACCGACGTTACTCTAGCTACTCAATACCTTATCAATGAAATAGGTCTCGCTATTACGAACAACACAACACAAAAACAGCTACGTAGTTCTG
The DNA here is from genome assembly GCA_951640565.1 of Petrophora chlorosata. Lineage (NCBI taxonomy): Eukaryota > Metazoa > Arthropoda > Insecta > Lepidoptera > Geometridae > Petrophora > Petrophora chlorosata. Next base: position 541,814 of record OX621206.1, read on the forward strand.
AAGTTATAACTAAGCCTTGGATGACAACTGGGTTGGTTAATTGCACGAGGCGGAGGGATTCTTTACACTTACAGGCTAAAAAGTACCCTGATAATTTGATCCTTAAAGAAAAATACAAAAAATACCGAAACAACTGTCATCTGCTACTACATAGTCAAAAAAACAAACACGACTCTGATCAAATAGCTGCCAATAAAAATAATAGCAAAAAGCTTTGGAGCACTGTGAAGGACATTTGTAATATAAAAACATCTAAAACTGACTCTAGTGATTTACTCAAAGCCAAACCTACTATCACAGAGTCTCTGAATTCAGTTAATAGTTTCTTCTCATCAATTGGCAGTGATCTAGCAAATAACATTCTAAACCAAAGCCATAAGACAGAGCAACAGTTGGCTAACTCTATTGAAGTCCATAACTCTCCAGTAGGTTCCCTCTTTCTAACACCCACCGATACTCCTGAAATTTGTAAAATTATTTCTGGCCTTAAATCCGTATCTGCACCTGGTTGTGATCAAATCAGCAATGACATTTTGAAGAAAGCTAGCCATGTTTTAGCATCTCCAATCGCACATATATGCAATCTGAGTATGCTTCAAGCGGAAGTCCCTTGCTGCCTCAAAATTGCTGACATCTGTCCTGTCTTCAAATCTGGCAGCACTTCAATAATATCAAATTATCGCCCAATTTCGTTACTTCCCTCTTTATCCAAGATTTTAGAAAAGGTAGTAAATAAGCGGCTCCTGAGCTTCTTAGAAAATAATAACCTACTGTCCTCGAACCAGTATGGATTCAGAGCGAACAAATCTACTGAAGATGCTGTTGTCTCCCTCGTAGACCAGGTAGCTGAAAAACTTGACAAGGGCCGGAAATGCATTGGAGTGTTTCTTGACCTGGCCAAAGCTTTCGATACAGTTTCCTGGCCAATTCTGCTTAGAAAGCTTGAGCTTCACGGAGTGCGAGGAAAATCATTGGACTGGTTTCGTTCATACTTATGCGACAGGAAACAAAGAGTTCGTATTACCAACCAGTACAGCGAATACGCATCCGTTTCTTTTGGTGTCCCGCAAGGAAGTGTACTCGGGCCTACGCTCTTCCTGATCTATATCAACGACCTCTGCCAACTACACATTAATCAAGCAAATGTGTTTACATTTGCAGATGACACTGCTCTTATTTTTAACGGAGATAATTGGAAAGAGGTCGTTGATGTGGCTCAGCAGGGGCTATCACTAGTAGCAGACTGGCTGCAAAACAATTTGCTTACACTGAACGCCACCAAGACCAAATATTTGGCCTTCCGTATCTCCAAACGAACACAACCCTCTTCCATCAACTTAAAACTTCATTCATGTTCTTCTCCTCTTAACACTGCATGCGGTTGTCCAGAACTAGAGTGCGTTGACAACATTAAGTACCTAGGCGTCAAAATTGATCACAGGCTAACGTGGGAAAACCAAATAATTACCCTTAGTGGTCGCATCCGTAAGATGACACACATCTTTAAAAGATTGGGTTCCGTGGCTGATCCTAAGACGCTAAAAATAGTGTACCAAGCTCTATGCCAATCCCTGCTTAACTATTGCATCGTATGTTGGGGATCGGCCACTAAAACGCTGTTCCTTAAAATTGAAAGAGCTCAAAGAGCTCTCCTAAAAGTCACCTACAAAAAGCCTTTTCGTTACCCTACAGATCGACTATATCAAGACACTAAATATCTGAGAGTCCGGCAGCTGTACATACTGGCAGTAGCCCTACGTTTCCATAAAACAGCCCTAAGTACTGCCTCCCTAACCAAACGTTCGTCGCGTCGCAATTCCTGGGTAGCTCCCAAAACGAAGACCCTTCTAGCACAACGGGCATACTCATATAAAGGTCCAAGCCTGTACCAGCGACTTAACAAAAATGTAAATGTACTAAAAGCATCGCGGTATGTCTGTAAAAGGAAGCTTGTGTCTTGGCTATCCACGCTGGGTTACAATGAGACTGAAGACATTATTAGAACAAACATATGACATTAGGGGGCCTGTTCCATGACCAGTCGATGGTCTAACAGACAGCGCTAAGCTTGACTACGACCATAATTAATCTTGTTACCAATCTTCTGCCTTCTTAGGGCTTGTCTGAAATTCTATCGACGGGTACAGGCCCAGGCCCCTTATCAAACAATTGTCTCACGTGGAAAAGTTTCGCACCTACCCAAATCTAATAACTTGTTCTGCATATCATCCTGTTAAAACTTCCCTTAATCCTGAGCACCTGATAAATTATTACACTTTTTCAACCAGCATATGCACTCACACCACACACACGCAACATTTATCTTTTGTCCACAACACATGACACAGTCACTATACGCTCGCACACCCACACATTCATAACACATACATACCTCATAATCACACACGTAGCTTAAAACCTGAGATACTTCTTTAACCTTATTTATCCACCTGTTATTATTATATTAGACTTATTTTAGACTTATTATATTATATTAGACCCTAAAACGGAAGAGACTGAACCCCACGACACAGGTCACCCTAGTGTGGGGTTCAGGGTTCTCTAATGATACCACCAGACAAATGCTAATTTTCAATTGATATTCTTTTGTAAATACTAGGTGTAAGTATCATACTGTTACAATGTATTTTAAGATTCAATAAACGTTTATTATTATTATTATTATAAGAAAAAGTAGCCTACGGTGGTGGGTCTGTACTTGTGTGGGCCGGAATTTCTTCTGAAAGTCGCACAGAGCTGGTGATCATAGAAAACGGCTCTTTAACTAGCGTAAGATATGTGGAAGAAATCCTCAATGATCACGTTGGTCCATTTATGGTCAATTTAGGTGAGGATGCTATATTTATGCATGACAATGCCCGACCTCATACAGGTAGGATTGTGAATGACTACCTTCAAGAGATGAACATTACTCGTATGGAGTGGCCAGCGCGCAGCCCGGATATCAACCCGATCGAGCATGCTTGGGACGAGCTAGGCAGATGCGTAAAACAACGAAACCCTCCCCCAATCACGCTTCGTGAGCTCAAAATTGCTCTCACAGAGGAATGGGAGAATATTCCCCAAAATCGTATAAGGAACTTGGTGTACAGCATGCCAAACCGCGTAAACGCAATAATGGAAGCACGAGGAGGCAATACGAAGTATTAAAATTCAAGAAAATCGTAATAAAGTTCAAAAATTTCATGTTTCCTATTTTTGTTTTAAGGAGAGATCAGCAGTTTTTTTCTTTATGTAATTTTGTGTTAATAAAATGTATGGTGACTCATATTTTTTTTACTTTCATTTAAGGAGTATTACATTGTCTATTAAATACAATTTATTGCATTAACCTATCATTTTTAGTTTCCGAGATTTTTAACATTCTTTAAGTGACCCGGATTCATTGCTCTCGAGTGTATATATTTTCTCAATTGAGTTTCTTACAATCGTTCTTTCATTCTCTTTTACATTATAAAGTTAGTACTGTTTGTACATATACATTTCATAATTATGTCATTTATGTTGACACCCCCGCTTCTTACAGGTTCTTTCCGTCCAAAGGTTGTCTGGAAGAGATCGCTTTGAGTAGTATATATTAATATATATTAATAAGACCGCCCGACTTTAGTTTTGAAGTTTGTTATTTTTCATTTTGTTTTTATGATTTCTGGTAGTGTAACCATAAAAAGTTATCTAATCTAATCTAAAGTTTTTGAAAACAACTGAATCAGGATATTTGAATGTATGTATGTACACAGTTAAACAAGACGCCCCTTACTGAAGATATACAGAAGCCTTGTGAAACAAGAAAGCTGATACCGATAAAAACTTGACAACTATGCATAAAATAACTCGAAGTTTCCTCCCCAACCCTTCGCCCCTTAGAAGGGTTATCGCGAAGGGTTAAGACTTCGCGTATTTAATCAGACGTAATTAATTTATTTTCATACCTATTTAGCTACTACATGGAATGTTTTAGAAAGTGATCTTGTTGTAATAATTCTGGAAATTGAGACGATGGGTTTGGATGAATCTTCACCGGGACTTGACAGCTTCTGTGGTGTAGTGGTTTGACAAGTCGGCTCAAATCTCATATACCACTGAGGTTGCGGGATCGATTCCCGCGACGAGACAAATGTATGTGCACAGGAAAAAAAAAACGCAAGCATTTGTTTCGTGTTTGTGTATTGTGGGACCATAGTCCTTGTAGTTTCTGGTACCCTAGATACAGAAAATCCTAGTTGGGGGTCTGGATCTATGTATGTGATCGTTGGGCTTATTTATTAACCGACTTCAAAAAAGGAGGAGGTTCTCTGTTCGATTGTATTTTTTTTTAATGTTTGTTACCTCAGAACTCCGTCATTTATGAACCGATTTGAAAAATTCTTTTTTCGTTGGGTTCAGTATAGCTACGAAGTGGTCCCATATAAATTTCATCGATATGTGACCTTGGACTTCGAAGATACATTGAAGTCGGTTTTGTTTATTCTAAAAATTATTATTTATTGTTTATATTTAAATACTATTATTATTATACACATTTTTGTAAGAATGTATGTTTGTTACTTAATCACGCAAAAACGAATAAAAGAATTTGCACACTTTTTATATAAAACCTGACCACGCGAATAAAACCGCAACAAGCATTGAATTAAATAAAAAAAATCAGAAATGTTTCGTTGAACTCTTTGAAAAGTACAAAAATTAGTTCGTAGAAAAAAATTGGATAAGTATTTACAGAATTATTAGCACTAAACATATAAAAAAACGTATCCAAAATTTACAACATTAATCCCGCGTGTTTAGTGAGCCGCCCTCATTTCTTACAGGCGAGTTTACTCTTAAACTCTCCAAGAAACTCTAATTATGATGGTCGATAAATTTAGAGATAAGAGATTATATTAATAAGGAAATTCACAACAAATACAAGTAACTAACATTAAAACGACCAACAATCAAGTTACTAACATAAGTCAGGACAACAAAAAAAAACGTTGTTGTCATACTACGCACCCATACTAAGTTCCTACAACAGAAAATCAGCATATAAATTCCCAGGAGCTGTCCCGTTTCGACGTGACAATGACACGCCGCATCAAAACGGGACGAAAATGGGACGAAAGTGGAATCAATTCCGTTCCGCTTTAGGGAAAAGTTTTTTATTTACCATCGAGTGACTTTGACGAAGGACCCGAGTTTAGAATAAAACTTTCAACCGGAAAATAGTAGACAATTTATGGCGCTTGTGGCCTACTTTTGGGTTGTAGGTGGATTTACACGGGCGGTAAAGGTGTCGGCGTTTGATAGGTTAAGATTGAGTTTCCTTTTTTAAATTAAGTGTTTTTATCGAACTGCGCATGATAAAAATAAAACTCAATCACTCAAGCACAAATGATCCGCTTTTGATGAAATTTTGGAAATAGGTTTCTACTCTAAATCCTGGAATAGCACACAGGATACTTTTTACCCCAGATAAAGTCCACGCGAGTGAAACTCCTGGACGCAGCTAGTTTTCTTATATATAGTCAGACAACAATCTAAATGAACAGATTCAGATTTAGATTCTTTGTTGCTTCCAGTAGGTAGGTAGTACAAGGCGAATTTGGTAAACGTACAAAGTCTTCTTATATGGACCCCGGTAAACGTTAGAAGAGAAGAGGACGCAGTTATTGGCTTTTCAAAGGCAATGGTTGATTTGAAAAAAAGAAATAGTAATAATTATAAGTAATCAATTGTTTTTGTATTAGACATATTTTTGTAGTTTTCTTATTATATTTATAAACTCAACAAAACAGCTGCAATTATTTTCCATCATCGGTTAACATATTGCACTAAACGTTACTCCTTCAAATTTCAAATTGAAAAATCTAGCAATTAATTTTTTAGCATAAGCGCACAAAACGCTAGTGTAAAGAAACCATTACACCGACCACGTTTTCACGGTGGTTTCCTGAGAGATTTATTCACCTTTCCGATTTCATTTTTTGAATCGCCTTCGCCCCCGGGGATGTACAACAGTTCCGGCAGCGTCTGAGTATATACACTATAGGAGGTGGCAAGCAGAAGCGTACTCTGCTTAGGTATAAGGTCATGACCATGCGTATAACAAGTCAAGGTGACGTGCAGTGCTATCCATGAGTCCAAAAGTTGACGCAATTAAAGCTGGAGGCACTGAAGTCATCGAGGATGACGATCGCACTTTAGGTCTTTCGTGAATCTTCTTCTGGCTAAATATAAACTTAAAAATATTTCACTGACTCCAAAATGTTGGCCAAAGGCATCTTTTTCTTCTTCTTTGTGTCGATGGTCCATATGCTTAATTTTTAAACAGTTTTGGCCCAATGCTCGGCTACTGCTACCCCAGGAGAAGTAGCGTCATACAGGTCTTGTAAAGTGCAGGTGTTGGCCAAAGGCATAGGTAGTGTTCATGTTCAGGTGATTTAGGAAGGCACGCTAAGACATGTATAAATATGGGTGTTACAATAACTTTATTTTAAATTCAATCACTCGTGGTCGGTCTCTCGTATGTGGGAGGCCATCTGGGTAGGTACCGCCGCTTTGCCAGTTATTCAGCCTCCAAGCAGTAGTGCGCAGGCATTACTGTGTTCCAGTTTGAAGGAGATTGTAGCCAGCGAAATTACTGGGCATATGAGACAATATCTGATGACCCGGGTGATGAGCGCAATGCAGTGCTACATACGCAGTACTTTTATGATATTAAAAGTTCTGAATGGCACTGCAATTGTTATGGGCAGGCATGGCGCTTACCACCTGGCGAACGACTTGCTCGTCTCATTAATCAATTCCATGATGAGACGAGAAAGTCGTTCGCCTGGTGTTAAGCGCTACGCCTGCCCATAACAATTGCAGTGCCATTCAGAACTTATAGTGATTTAGATTCTCAACGAATTGTAATCGGTAAGGTATTATAGCATTGTCGTCTCCTTTGGTACCTCTACGGGTAAAATTGGTGCGGCCGGAGGTAGAGTAGGCAAGAAGAGTTCCGAGTTTACGGAAAGTTTAATTTTATTGATGTAAATACTTTGGAACATTGATGTTGGGTAGCTGGTTGACCTTAATTCGTGTTAAGAAGTTTTACATTTTGCGTTTTAGAGACCAATGAACGCTTGTATAATCCTTACCCCGAACTTTGATGAATAAAAAAGGAATGAGTCTCTGTATGAAAGAAATCAGGACTAAGTATCTTTTTATGCACGCATGATTGCTTATCCGTATCCATGCTAGCTCCCGTAACCGTGTCTGTATTAGTTTCCATTTCCGTATCCGTATTCATATCCGTTTCCGAATCCGTATTTTTATTCGTTTCCGTATTCGTATCCGTTTCCGTATTCGGACTAGTCTCAGTATTTCTATCCAAATGCCTGTCCGTATCCGATTCCGGCTCTTTCCATATGCGTACCCCATATACCATCAACATGATAGTTTAAAATATGTAGCACAGCGGCCCTACCGTATCATGCTACGTAAATTCCTAAATCATAACATAAGGAAATGAAGTGTCAAGAGTGCCACTCACTTGCCACCACCCTTTGCAATGAACGTCATTCTCCAACGAGATGAATTATGGAACTTACCCCTGCAGTTTAGGGTTGTAATGAGTTTTCCCTTATCTTCACGCTTGCTTGACGAGGGTAGCAAATGTTTGGGGTCAATTGATTTCAAAGCGTTCGGTTTAAAAGGGCACCGTCCACTGTCCACTGTCCACCCATCAGTGTTGATTTGAAAGGTTAATTAAGTGGACAAAAGAACTGGTGTGTGCTTAATTTTGGGTATTTTGAAGTTCAGTGCGTTTTAAACATACAACATCAGTTTTGTTTTTTATGTATGTATTTAAATGATGAGACAAGCAGGTCGTTCTCTTGATGGTAAGCAATACGCCTGCCCCTAACAGTAAAGTTGTAGCTCCATCCTGAACTTTTGATTTTCTAAATCTTGCGCGGCACTGCACTGCGTTAGTCACCCTAAGACAATTAGTGCCCAGCTATTTCGCTAGCTCAAGCCCAAGCCTTCAAACCGATACACATCAATGCTTGCGCTCTACTGCTTGGCAGCAGAAAACCTCGCAAACGGCCTCTCGCATACGAGCAACCTACCACCAGTAGTAAACCACCAGCTGGCGCGTATCTGATTTCCTACTACTGACTTTGTGTTTTACAATCCATAATATTATAGCAATTTAATACCATAGATAGCATAAAATGTACTTTATGATATGGTAAACGAGATTATTATGTAAGTTCTCAGTTCAATATATGTTGTTACTCTATCAGAATGTAGGTAATATAATTGAATATAGGTAATATAATTGAAGAAGAGTGAACAGGTTTCTTCTAGGCGAGCGTGCTACATCATTGACCGTCGTCACTTAACAACAGGTGAGATAGCGGTCAAACACAAGCCTATAAACAAAAAAAAATAGTTTCTACATATTTTTGATTCAGAAATTATTAAAGAAACTTAACCTCTTTACTTTTACTTCTATTTTTGACAGCTTTCTTAACGCCATTCCACAAAGGACGTTCCACAAAGGAGACTTCCAATTAAAAAACAAAGCGATATAATCCGGTACAAACTGGACTTTGCAAAAACTCGTGCAAATTGGTTTGATTAAATTTGCCGAGACACGAGTTCGGCGTAGCAAGACCGTACTTTGTTAGCATTGTATGGGTTATCCGTTATACGTTGACTGGAGGCGATACAATTCCTAAGTCAAGGTAGTTTTAAGTTTGAAAGTTGTTTTCTTAACTAAAAGTTCAATTCTTAAAATAAATTATAGTTTTTATTTAATTAAATACGTCGGCAAACAAGCAGATGGCCCGCTTGGTAAGCGGTTACCGTCGCCTATGGACATCTGCAGCACCAGAGGCATTGCTGATCGTTGCCGACCCTTAAGGACTCTATTATAGTACACATTTTTGGCTTTTTAAGTTTACATGGGGAAGTCTTTGCCCAGCAGTGGGACAGAATAGGCTAAGAAAAAAGTTTACAGTATAAGGTTTTTTTTCTAAGTAAATATTGATCAAACTATATCATGACGCAGCCATATATGGACGCAGTGGCACGTGAGCTCAGCAGTTGGCATGTCGGCTGTCACGTTGAATACGTATGTGTTAACAACTTGAGCTATGCAGACGACATGGTGCTGCTGAGCGCGTCGGTCTATGGCCTCAGAAAGCTGTTACAGGTCTGCGAGGAGTACGCTAGTGGTCACGGCTTAAAGTACAATGTGACCAAAAGTGGTCTTTGAGGCCTGTGGTGCTAAAGGCCAACAAAGTGTTCCACCCGTGCGTCTTAATGGCGTCCCCCTCGACAGAGTGGACCAATTCAAATATTAAGGGGAATAGAGTCACTGCTGACCTCAAAGATAATGTTGACATCGAACGGGAACGGAGGGCGCTGTCAAAAACAGTGAATATGTTGGCTCGTAGGTTTTCGTGGAGCTCAGTTGAGGTGAAAGTTACGCTTTTCCGTGCGTACTGCACTTCGCTGTATACGTGCGTACTGTCCATTGTATCGCATGACCATTATAATTTATTGACATTGACATTAATTTTTAATTTTATTTTATATCATTTTTATATTTTTTTCGTGTTTTTAATTGATAATTAATTGTTTGCTCTGTAAATTGATAATCGTATGTATGGGTCGTAAGAAACCTGAAATAAATGCATTTTAATTTAATTTAATTTATACCGTAAAAGAAAATTTTGACAAAATTGTCAAAGAGATTAGATCGTCCACCTAACCATTTCGATTACTCGGTTTGTTTGAGTATACTGTGCTAGTATAAGATTGCATTGTTAGAATAGTTGACTTATTACATCATTGCCAGTTTTTTTAATGGTACTAATGACAGAACTTTTCTAACGATTCTTTTCGCTCCATTCTCTATCTTAGGCTTAGTAATGCTTTATATATACTTACATAGAGGATTTTATGTATAACATTTAGTGTAATTAAAACTCCATGTACTGTACGTAATTAAGTATCGTAATTTGCGGTAAAAGAATTTTTCTTCCAAAACATAGTTACGGTAGAAAAACTCAATTTCTTCTTTGGTGATTGGTTAGCGGCATGGCGGGTAGACACTGTACTGGATTTTAAAGTGTTTACTAAAACTCAGTACCAATTCAAAATCAAACGCTGGATCCAATTACTGAGTCATATAATTCAGCCTTGATCACAAAAAGAAATGAATATGTCACGTAGAAAGAAAAAACCAAACGACAAAAAATAGCTAGGTAAGTAGGTAACTACTGATATTTGCTATTTAATTAAATAAAATACTAGTAATAAAATAATAATATTATTAGGCTGAATTAAAGATGACTCTTCATCACCATCAACATCATTATCGTCATCATCATCAGCTCATTACGCTCCCACTGCCGGAAAACGGGCATTTTCCCATAGAGAAAGTAAGGGCCTTAGAGTATACCTAACTAGGTATATATATACTCTAAGGCATGGGCCATAATCCACCACGTTTGCGCACTTGTATTATTAGGTATTCTGTGGCCCAGTGTAGGTTGTCGATAGCTATTATTTAAAGGGAACTATTTGCCGCTCGACCTTTGACCTCTAACGTACCATATGATAGCAAAACTGACACTCGAGTGTCCGTCACGACCCACGCCGCCTCCGCGCGTCACGTGCGGTCTCGCTAACCGAGCAGTTTATATTAAACGCGGTCTGACAGAATAGGGTTGCCATGACCTTGGACCATGCCCTTCAATAATATCATATGCTTCGCATTACATAAAACGCTATATTATTATATATTATGTTTGTAGTCAAATAAAGTCCAAAAAAATACGATACAGTCATGGTTAACTTGATAAGTGCAAACGTCACCTTCTTTATTGTTTTCACACTTTCTATGGTAGACATTTCGTAGAGACAGGAAAAAGGGTGACATTTTTAATTATCTTGTTATATAATAGTTTACAACTATGTTGATAATAACTACATAAGAAAAAAGGAAACTAAAAATTAAAAAATCAAAAGTAGGTAATTTATTTCAGTTCAAATAATGTCAACTTCAAGTCTATTTTTTTTTGTGTACAAAACTTTTTTTGTCGTATTTATCAAACACAAAAGTCCTAGAAAAAGATGGTGAGCGGTAACCCTACCAAAACACTACTGAGGTCGAGTGGCGTTAATGAATTCTGCAGGGGCTAAGTTTGTTTGCAAGACTGTACCGCGACGGCTTCGTGATGTGTGATGGAAGTGATGTTTATTGTTGTGTTTGAACTTGGGGTTTTGGAAGTAGAATGTAAATACCGATATAGCTCACTAAATTAGCAAACTGAAGTGGCAATGAGCTTGGTTATATCTGTCGACAAACCGATATCGATGGGGTAAACGATTTCTACAGTGGAGACCACGATTAGGAAAACTTAGTGTAGAACGCCTTCCGGCCAGATGGAGCGATGACCTGTGCGGCAACTACAGGAGGAAAGCCGAAGATCAGGCTCAGTGGCGTATATTGGGCGAGGCCTTTATCCAGTAATGGACTCATACCGTTCTTGCTGTCTTTTGCTAATTGTTTTTCATTAATGGCAACTCAAATAACTGTACGGTACGACGCTGTTTTGACAATAGTTTGTTTAATCATCTACCAAATAGCAATAAAATAGCCCCATGGGAGTTATGCGCGCAGTTTTCTCTATCGTTATAATGACAAATAATAATATTCCCGGTATATGCCTGAAGCGTCAACATATTGTATTCCACTAGGTAACATCATAAACTATAAAACTGATCGGAAACACACCTCTGAAGTTATTCAAAACGAAAAACCCTCTTCCGTTTTACAGGCAGTATAACCTCACAATCTCTGCCTCAGCTCTATTCGTGGAAATAAAAAGAAATAAAAATACAAACTACCCGCAATAAAACGAGTTCATACGTGATCGAGCCGCGTGTCGACTTCGACGATCGGGATGTTAGGAAAACCAGTATTGTTACACGAGTTGATGCTTAACTTGATTTTATGGAGAAGAAAACGACGACCTGCAATAGATTTTAAAGTATTCCAAAGGTAATACGAATTACCTTGGTTTAAGTTTAAGCGATACTCTTTCCCCTTATTTGTTGTAATACTATATTACATTAAAGAAAATAAATCCTTACAAGGTACGTATCTGCATGTGTGACTTATATATGTAGGCAAAAAATAAATGAATAAATAATATGAGTCTCAATAATTATGGTTTGGAAACTATCGTGAGTCAAAATATTCTAACTGTCTGGGCCGCGAATCCGAAGCGTAAACTCCCGGAAGAAGGACATCCTAATTCTCCAAAACCTGGTCGGAGTTATATTTATAATGAATATTAGTCTATTCTTCTCTTATCGCTAACTTAGCTCTTAACATCCTGAAAATTATTATTTGGCAGTTGTGAAATAGAAATGAAATGACATAACTCTTGATTGAAACACACATTGAAATAAAACAAATAAAAAAAGAAATGTAATAAATGTAGTGTGGCAAAACATGACTAGAGAATAAAAGCTTTTTAGTAGTGTAACTAAAAGAAATCTCTTCCAGACAACCGTGCAGCGAAAAGATTAATGCAAAATTAATGGACGGTGGTTTTCAATATCTTAGTTAGTGTTATGGTTAGAGAATTGATAATGGAGAATGTTGAAAGGTCAGAAAACATCAAAAGTTTAAAGCTACTGCGTAGGGTATGCGGTAGTCTAACGAGTAACCGTCAATACCTTATGTCTTGGTCTTGTTAGATCACGGTCCTCATAATTTTTAATCGTGGTTTGGGCCCAGGAATAGAGATATTGTAAGTGATGTCACAGAATACCTAACGATGTGAAAAACCATGAAAAATTCTACGTCATATCATTCAAACAAATATCGTTCAAACAAAACAACAACCACCATAGAACACCTAATAGTATAATCTCTAACTTACTTTCAATCGCATACCCATTACGACCCCTTAAATTGTAACGTTTTATACGTACATGTATATTTCTAAGTCATCGTAAGGTATATTAATCTTAAATTAGAAGCTTAAATACCTACGAAATTATTTACATTTAACTAAATATTTACAATTAAACTTAAAAACTACTTACTAAATAATAATTTAATACATCATCAACACGTTCTATATTGAAAGTAGCATTTTAAAACGTCCAATGGACGAATCTATTGTTCTCCGCATCGCGCGATCTTGCGTCATCGGTGGAGTCACAGTTTAATGTATAGTACGCTGCGCAGGCACACCGGCCGTGCGCCGCACTGGTCGCCGCCCGGCCCAGAGAGGCTTGATACCTTTCATTTCGAACGCACGTCACTTTGATGCTCGGTCTCTAATACGTTCGCAATATCCTTTTTTATTGTGTTCGTAACCGAAATTTATTAGTTGTCGTCACTTAGCGTTCCTCGAAACCTAAATATATGTGGTAGGTGTAATTTTCAACCCCAGATTGGGGTTCAAAGATCGGACTCCAAAATTTGGGTTACATAACCGAACCCACCATCACCATCCTGCTTCGCTTCCGACTGGACAATACAGCGAGCAGAAGCTGCAACCCTGATCCTGGACTTCACGACGAGCGCCCACCTACATCTGCGGCCGCCTTCAGGATAGTACTGGACCAGTGAAGGAAAATAGAATCAGCGTACCTATTGTATGTCGCTCGAAACCCACACTTGTGACCCCTCTGGCCGAGCTTACCGCCTTTAATAAATTTGTTGCACGAACTCTGCCTTCTCACTTAAACTCCCAAATACACAGGGTAGTTAGGAGGTAGGGAACCTATATATATACACGTGACAACATGCCTGAATAGTTTTATGCATGATGTCACAAGTTGTGTAAAAGATAATTTTGTACATTTACATAATTCTACTTTTGCTTTTCGTCAGAGTAAAATAGCGTCCGTAGTGATATAAACTAAGGTACACAACTCCACTTCGAAATTCCAAAGTGATCCGTAAAATAGCGCTGTGCCCCATTTAAATGCGCAGCGGAACCCGCGGAACGTTTGAACGTTTCGAGATGTGCCAGTGACACGACGTTAGGGAGTACTGCAACAAGTTTGTTAGTGCAACAACAAATAACTTTAGTCTTGAGTACAAACTACAGATACTTAAAATCTCTTGTGATATAGAAGTTTTATTAGAAATCTCTACGTGGCTACTCTTGATCAGTACTGCGTTAACATACAAAAATGTGCAGTTAGATGAAAACACGCTAAGATGTAGTGAGTGATTGATCTTTTTGTTTATTTATTTATTTTTAATAGGATCTCCAACAAAGGATACTCTTACTTGCTATATTTTTATGTTCATTTAGGTTTTTTACAATGTGCTTCATCAATTACTGGAGACTACAGCTTTGTTATATTTAGTAAATAATAATAATAAATTGTTTAGTGTCAAAAAGCTGGTGGTAGACAAGTAATATATACAAAAAAGGTCAGCTAAATGTTTCAGATTATGACTATACGACGAGTCCCAAACTTGGAGAAAGCCTGTGTCTTGGACTATAAAAAAAGCATACTATACGGTTCGTAATTACATAGAAGTCAAAAATGCTTGGAACATTCCGCTTCTGCAAAGTAGCCAACTGGTACATAAGAAACATAACATTGTAAAAACCTAAAAAATTGTAACAAAATCTCTAAAAAAAATGCCCCTCGGTTTCTTACCGTATCTTCTGAGTAGCGGTTCTTTTTTCGATACGGCGGCAGAGTCAAGGTGATTATTTGACGTTTATAAGTGCGACTGTGATGCCAAAATGATTAAAGAGATTTTGTTTTTGATATGATACAATTTATGTTAGGTCAAATTGATACCACAGTTGGTTTGTTTAAATATTTGTTAAAAAGGCACATCAGAAAGACCGCTTGTGTAGATTCTTCTGTAATATTTGCAGTTGAAGCCTTATTTAACTTTAGAATTTTTAGAAGCTCTTGTCTAACGAGATAACTTCACTCATCTCTCGAACCACTTACAAAATCTACCTTTTATGTTTAACTTTTTAATCATATCGGTCGTAAGCCGTCGCTTAGTAACTCATTCCGTTATTGAAATTAGTTGGAAACTATAAACGAGGTCACGTATTACATTAAAGGAAACCAGATTCGTATTTTTTTCCTTTGCGGTCGAAAAAACTCGTCAAAATTACGGAATTTAAAATCTCGTTTACAAAATTGGATCGGCCTTCCCGGGAATTAGAATTTGTTTGAAAACAATATTCTGAACGAACAGGAATAGAAAATCTAATTTGCGAAAATATTTTTTTTCCCAAATGACCATCTGTGTCTGATCGTAGTGGAAAATTCTAGCAATAGAAGTATGAAAGGATTCAAATCAATGTCCAATTACTATGTACAACAATTACAGTCAATTTAAGTGAACCAAATAATAAGTACAAAAACTATCAATTTTGTTCTTATTGAATTTTCTTAAATTCAGATTTATCAAATGAAATCAAAATCTCTTTAATCATTTTGGCATCACAGACGCACTTATGAACGTCAAATTATTACAATGACTCTACCACCGTATCGGAAAAAAAAACCACTCTCAGAAGATACGGCAAGAAACTGAGGGACATTTTTTTTACAGATTTTGTTACAATATTTTGGGTTTTTACAATGTTATTCAATTCAATTCAAAATCAAATCAAATCAAATGATTGGATTTGATTTGGACATTTTTTTTACAGATTTTGTTACAATATTTTGGGTTTTTACAATGTTATTCAATTCAATTCAAAAGTTCTTTATTTCAATTTTGTCGTCATAGACGCACTTATGGACGTCAATTATTACAATGACTACCACCGTATCGGATCGTATCGGAAAAAGAACCACTACTCAGAAGATACGGCAAGAAACTGAGGGGCATATTTTTTAGAACTTTTGTCACAATATTTTATGTTTGTTTTTGACAATATTATTTTTCTTATGTGCCAGTTGGCTACTTAACAGAAGCGGAATGTTCCATTCATCTTTGTTTTCTACTACTATATTGTTCTATTACGAACAGTATAGTATGCTTTTCTCAATAGAACATTCTTAACGCGTAATTTGAATTTACTTTCTGTGAGCTCCGTAATACATTTTGGAATTTTATTATAAAAACGTACGCAGTTGCCCATAAAGGACTTATTCGTTTTAGTCAGTCTACACCTAGGTAACAACATTTAGATTAAGATTCTTTATTGCTTCCGGAAGTACAAGTACAAGGTAAACGTACAAAGTATTATATGAACCCGGTCGGGCACAGCAATATTAGAAGAGAGGACGCAATTATTGGCATTTCGAAATCAATGGTTGATTATTTATTAGTAATATTTTTTAATAATTATTGAATACCTATTACTATTTTTTACTAGGTTTTTTTAATACATATTTTTGTAGTTTTCTTATTATGCAGATGTTTTATTAGTAATATTTTTTTCTTTTTATTTATTAGGAACAGCAAGCAGCAATATACAATTTTAAAAAGTTTCACAATAATGCAGCCCACAACGCTATTCTCATATTGCTACATGTTTTAAAAAAAATCGCATAGTGCTGCTGACTTACAAAACATAAATAATAATTAGGTAACTGTTCTTCAATTAGGTGAGTAGGTGATTAATAAATAAAAAGGCGTTTTAACATCAACTTCATCAAAGTAATTTCATTATGCATATTTAGCTTGGGCAATATAAGCCGATCTACCAAACAAAAGAGACTGTCATGCAAGCAATATCTTCCTCATAACATTATCTGCTATCTATGTATTACCAATACGGACGTTAATTCAATTTTTATTATAGACACCGTTATGCACATACACAAATGTTGTAAGTAAAACTTTCGCTGTAGTCTAGATAGACCAGAGACAAGCCCCGACATGACGCCACGAAGGCGAGACGTCCAATCGTTTTGCTCAGCGTGTTCCTCACACAAGTACAGCACAGAATACCTAATAGTACTTATTTATAGGTAGTATTTTCCTTTGTTTTACAAACAAGATTTTTGTACAACCTACTATTAAAACAAGATTTTTCAAGATAAGCTTTTAAAAATTCGTAATCAGAACCGCGAGCAGATTAAAATGAGCCCAAACACTAGCAGTTTACGATTATCCGTCAAGGAGTTTCATTACGCACCTTCCGTCTCCATCATCAGATCAGCTGGCTGTTACCATAATATTGTTTTGTCATCGATCTTTGAAAAGTGTGCAAAATTTCAACTCCGTAGGATAAGAGGAAGTGGTTCTGATTCAACTTGCAAGATTTGACACAAACAAACAAACATTGCAAGTTAAATAAAAGCTTGTACCAAAGGACTTTCTATTATATTCTGTGGGTTACAGCTATGCTTTAAATAAAATGTGAAAATGCTCGGAAAGGCTCATTTCGTTTATCATTGCCATTTATTTCCGTATAGAGCAGTCTCGGGTAGAGCTAAATTGGGAATTATCTATTTTAGCAATTTTATTTTATTTTAATTTATTGGGGTAGCTGTGGCATTCATTTACATAACTATTTGTGGGCGACCGGCTAGTCTTACTAAAATTGGATATTGAATATACTACTACCATATGGAAATCTAGATACATTCATCCACATTCATACATAGATACATTGGTTGCATTCGCGGTTAGGCAAAAAAAGGATCTTTGTCCTTTTTCAGGACCTAAAGTACCTTCATACCAAATTCAATAAAATATCGTTAAATAATTATGGAGTTACGTGGTAACAAACACCATCCAAAAATCCATCCATCCTCAGATCTTAGTGGGACTTACGACACTGTGTACTTACTTCACTACGCAAAATGCAACTTTATCACATTCTTAGTACACTGCCAAATATAAAATGCTAGCTGATATCCACGTCTCCGTCTGCATTTAATTCCATTTATGGCTGTTCCCTAAGGAAATGTTCGTTTTTCGGGGATGAAAACTATCTCTTGTCATCTCAACTATCTTTAGTTTTTAAGTTTGTAATTTTTCTGTTGCTATAATAATTTCTGGTGGTGTAACAATAAAGAGTTATCTAATCTAATCTAATCTCATGTCCTATAAATTCCAGGACCAAAATTAATATTAAATGTCATATATATATCATAAAATAGGTTAAATAAGCACACTCTCACTCTCTCTCTCTCTCTCTCACACACACACACACACACAGAGAGAGAGAGAGAGAAAAAGAGAGACTTTTGCATATATGTATAGTATTAGTAGGATACAATAAGGAAATATCCACGTATAAAATTTACATACATCTAGAACTACATGGTATAATCTAGTTTATTTTATCTGCTGCATTTAGCTGTATTTCAGTATTGTAGTCACGTCGGATTCTGAAACGCTGAGCTGGAGCGGCTGAATATTTCAGCGGATATGAGTTTTCAGCGAAATGGCAATATTAAAATGTATAATGATTTTTACATTATTCTAAATTGTTTGTCTGCGGCCGGACGTATTTTTTAATTCATATTTTTGTAGAACATAATAAGGTTCCTAACTAGAATTCTTAATGGTCAGATGAAGAAGACAATAGGTACTCCTTGTTACGTATTGTCAGGAGATTCCTCACTCTACAGCCTCAACCATCAGTGGTTTCGTTGAATAAGTCAAGTAGTTACATTATCAATGTTTTTAGCTAGCTGTTACCTAGATTTCCGAAGAAAATAAGAAAAAAATATGGTTTAGTAGAAAAAAGAGAGAAATCTTTGGGTGGAACCAAGGTCTAGGCATGACGTAATCTCACTCGACTTACTCGGCCTACAATTCGTGTGTAGCCCCAAAAATACTTTTATTTTCTAGGAAAGCATGCGTAAGTTAATACATAACAAGATTACTTTTTCTTTGTCACGTAGCGTTTTCATAAACATCTGGTCGTATTTCCTAATTTTGTTGTAGTCGGCTGTCGCCGCTTAGTGTTCTTGTATTTTTACACAAAGACGTGACATATAGAGAGCTGTCATATTATATTATAGCCCTATTGAGATTTAGAGCAAGTGTGGCTCAGTGGGTGCTCGTGCGGTTTTTGATCACCTGAATTCAAATCCTTCTGGCCTCGCACCACTTTCTTAATTTATGTGCGGATTAACTACTCGCTCCAAAAACGGTGAAGAAAAACATCGTTAGGAAACCTGCATGTCCAAGAATTAATCACAATAATGGACTTGATATCCACCAACCTGCACTGTTCTAGGGTGGTGGATTATTGCCCACACTCTCTCCATGAGAGAAGGCCCGTGTTCCAGAAATGGGAATGTGATAGGCTGACGATGATGAATTTTATTGATATTATACATGCAAAAATTTAAACATTTGGATGTTTTGCACACAAACAAGTCATAACGACAAAGTGGATATGAAAAGAAGTTGCCAAAAATAAATACAGATTGTGGTATGGATAACAATAGACTATTTATTCATTCTAAAAAGGAAAAACTTCCTTATGAAAACCTATTTCTACGTGATGAAGTTGCGGGTGTCAAATGTTTCTTAATTTTTTTTTACTATTACATCTCTACGTAAACTAAGGTTCTTAATAATTGTAAGTATTTCTCAAGAAAATCTTCAAGAATTTGCCCTTATAAACATGAAGCAGTTGTGCAGTTATTCTTGTTGACTGTACTTGAAGTAGAATGTCAAAATATTTAGAATTGTGGCAATCTGGGATATGATTTTATTGATTTGTTTTCTTTCAAAATTACAGTTGTACCAAATTGGGACTCATAGTTTACGCTCATAAGCAAAACTTTCCTACAATCCTATTCCCTTTAGTTGTCATTCTCCTGATTCCGCAAAATATGTTTTATTAAGATCAGACGACTATAAATCCCAACCAATAAACAAAATCAATTTACATTCTCCGCAAAGCGATGACGCAAACAAAATGCGCGGCACTCAAGAACATTGCATCTCAAAGCTCACCCCCAGCCAATAACTGAACGTTCGAGAATATTCTATAAAATGACCGCAAAATACCCCCATACATCACAACAGCCAACAGACCGCGTCGGTGAGTCTAGACCCAAGTTTATCATACACTCTAGCACAAACTTTATAGTTCATATGGTATCAACTGCAATACCTGGACTTAAAAGTGATTTTAGCTTAAACTAGTGTCGCTTATCATAGGCTTTGAAACAAACTTTTGTTTACAGTGGCTTTAGATCTTAACACGATGGTTTAGGAGTTGATTTGGTTTGTTTTAGTAGATAGAGTAGCTAAAGGTTTTGTTTAAGCGCCTGAACATCGCTTGCATTTTACATCACATTTGTGACGATTCGATGCGCAAGACTATTTATTACGGTGACATTCATTTATGGCTTTTTGAACTTGATTTACATGGCGTCTTACACTTCCTTGGCGTCTACTGAAAATATTGGAGTTTTTCGAGCAATTTAATTTTCGTACTCACCAAAAATTCCAAGCCATAAATAAATAGGTAAGATTTTTAAATTACTCCAAAAGGATGTTAGTTTTGTGTTTTATTATTCGACCATCATTTGTTTTATTATTTCAGGTTAAAGCGTAATTCAAATATTTATCTGCAACAGATAAAAAGGAAACATCCGAATCATCCACTATACTCTCTTTTTACCAAATGCCTACAAGTACAATACCTACAACCTCTAGAGTATTTTTGAAAAACAACGTTTTCAAAGAAGAGAACTGCATATAGCTACATACTTAATATTTAATTTTATGATATTCCTGTTTAAGACTTCATGGCGAGTCTTCGTAAACCTGTCAATATAAAGAAGGAAACCTAGATACGTAAAGATCTTCTACTTTAGTGAACTTTGCCAGATAAACATTATTTTTATTGAATTTTCATACAAGAGCTAGGTACGTTAACAAAATAGCTCTCAATTTAAACATGATGTAGAAACTAAAAGTTTCAATATTTTTGAACTCTCTTTCAATTCAACTAACTCAAAGGATGAGCGTTTTCATTTAACTAAGTGATCGAGCCGGTATGAATTATCTATCTCAGTAGAGACCGTATGTTGGTAGAGTTCCTAAATTAATAATTTGTAGAGCTTTGTAGAGTTACAAGCGTGGGTGAGGTTATTATGTATTTGAGAGAATAAAGGATACCGCGCAAACATACGTACCTATTACATACTCTCCCTAATACATATTTTACTTTGTTGTGTTCCAACTAGGAAATAATATGTCTTTATTAGATCGGCATTCTGTTTCGACATTTTGTTGATCACTGACTGACCTATCGTTGACATTTTGCTAATGAAACAGGATGAGTTGATATTTAAGGATTCTCTTTATTGTTGACTTGTAACAAATTACTATTTAATGGTGACTTTGTAATTTAATTTTTTCTTGTTATTGTTATTTGGCTGGTATAATTACTTTTTTGTAAACAATATAATTTTATTTGCATAACTAAGATGCGGACTCTTAGAATCACCTTTATGTAAAAGCTTATATATCTATGTTTGGTACTTATCTCGCCTGATGTTGCCCACGGCAATGGGCTGAAAATGAAGTCGAAGCTGTCATCATCATCATCAGCCCATTACGTTCCTACTGCTGAGAATCCCCTCGTAGAGAGAAGTATGGGCATTAATCCACCACGCTGGCCCAGTGCAGGTTGGTGGATGTCACATGTTCTTGATTTTTTGTGATAAAGTCTTGGACATGCCAGTTTCCTCACGATGTTTACCTACACCATTTTTAGAGCTAGTTTTAAATCCGCACATAACTTAAAAGTCGGTGGTGCGGGGCCAGCGGCATTCGAACTCGGGTGCAACGGATCGAAAGTCGAACGTGCTCCCACTGAGCCACACTCACTCTCAAGAAACCACCGAAGCCGATGCTGTAACTATAAATATTTAAAAACAATCGCCACTGTAAAATTTTCTTTTATCAATTATATCATCATAGACTATTGTCTCACCATCATACTTTTACCCATAACTTAAGACTGAAACTGACATCCGACACGTTCATTTGGTCGAAATAAGTGACACATAAAGGGCTCTCAACAAAAGCTCATTCATTTAACAAAAACCCCAAACTTCTAACGTAAACAATCTCTTTTAACTGATCACTGAGAAATTCACAATCAAAATCATATCCTATCACTTTACGTTACAGTTCAATTTCCAATCATATTTCCACTGTCAATCTTTACTCAATTGATGAAGTAATTTGCACGTTATAATGTCGCTATAAAGTTGGTTTTAGGTTGTTAGGGAAGGTTCGTAAGATCCCTCGTGTACCTGTCAAAACTCCATTGAAGCTTGAAGATATCGGGATGTATCACCTCGTCCTTTGGAGTACAAGAACAGTGTAAAACAGTTACTGATACAACGCGTAATGCACCAAGTGCTTAAAATAGCATACATTTTTGTCCATTACTAACACTGGTTTTAAGTAATTTCTTTGAACTAACACAAAATAAATCTAAGTTATCTGAAATAAATAACTTGAATTTGAATGTTTTGTTTGGCATTGAAAAGTACGTTAAGTTATTTTTGACAACAGTCCTCAATAGTCTTCAAAACCTATTTCACCCTTACGTGTAGCAGAGTACTGGTCCAAAACATAGATCAACTCGCTAAGAAGAAGAAGAATTCAAAAGAGATATTAATTATTGCCACCGCGCCATCTCCGCTCTTCTTACTAAATCAAAACAGATTGTCAAAATGACGATTTCACATAAAATACTGTGGTTTAAATGCTTTTATTGGCGAAATTATTGATAATGACATCTAATGGACACACATACATCCAAGCTGTGAAGTAGAATTCCCAGTTTTAGGCACCAAAAACTATGTGAACCATCTCATAACACACAAACCAGAAAAAGTAAGGAAAATTCTCACCTAGTCCACCTACAAACATAAGTAATTTTGTTCCATTTATTATAAGTTTAGCGTGAATGAACTGCGACTGTCAACTATGCAACTACGCAGCGTTTGCGTTAAAGTTAATGATCAACAAAACAGGCAAAAGTTCAAACGTTAGTCTCGTCTCTTAAAGATAATGTTACTACTCAAACCACATCGCCTCATGTACTACACCAACATTCCCCTGTACAGTTAGCAGTGAACCTGGGTACGTACCTTCAAGCGGGTGACGTTATGATAATTAGGCGCCTGGCAGGCGGGGTGTACTGTCTGTTATCTTTGACGTGGTTATGTGCTGGAAGCTTGAGTTTTGTAATGTATGCTGTTTTAAACATTGTTACAAGATGCTGTGAGCTACTGTATTTGTTAGTTTTTATCTCAACTTTCGTCAAAAAGCACAGTCCATAGTGAAATAACTGTACATTACGAGACTAAAGAGCTATCGTCTTAGGATGACAAGCGCAGTGCAATGCAAAGATCTGGGGCAGGCGTGTTACTTACCCATGTGCCGAACAAGGTGCAATCCATGTCACGTAATAGAGTTCCGTTGAGAGTAGTGTACTGGGATCGGGAGAATTATCAAAAAGTGTGATTCGTTCTTGGGTTTTGTTGATGAACGACCCTCGTCTCGTCGCCTAATTACCTAAATAAAAATCACAGTCCCACACAAGTGATGAACGACTTAACAAATGAATTAAACAATTCGAATTGAATTCTACCGTCTCGTTGTCTTCTCTCGCTTTGTAATTGAATATTGTAAATCCGCTAAAACTTTTAGGTGTGATACATTCTACCTTTTCTCGTATTTAAACGTTCGAGATTATATATTTGGACGGAAAAACTCATTAACTTTATTATAGGAACCACACAACTCACCCCTTGACGCCTGTCACGCGTTACACTTAAACCTGGGTATTTACGAGTGAAGAGAGTGACAGTTTTTGCGATTAGAATATGTGTATAGACAATAACCTTGAACGGTGCGATATAATATGTATTACATACCTAAAAGTTTATTAATAACCTCGTTCGTTACAATTAAATCAATAACTTTACAGAGGACCAATAAAGCGGTAATACCAAACAAGAGTACTCCTTTTTCCATTAACAAAATTGTTGAATGAGGCATTAAAAGCGTAGGTTCTAGAATTGGCGTTACATTATTATAAAATATCTATGTCCTCATTCAGAGAACGATCAAAGGACATTTATTTTATTTATACTTAGTTATTGTCATACACCACTATTTATTAATTGCCGGTCAAATTATTGGGCGAGGTACGACATTGTAAAAGTGCAGAATGTTTAGTTACTTCACAATGGCAAAGTTTTTTTTAGTCAAAACTACCTAAAATTCATGGACACATCCCGTTAAAAATATCTGGACGTCAAATGTTATTGACTTTATTCTCAACCAAATAACATTTCCTCCCCTCTGACGCCTGTCACGTGTAACACTCGTACTTGTTAAGACAAACTTGAAAGTTTACACGAGTGGAGTGAGTGGAGTGACAGTTTTTGTGATTAGAGTAGGTGATAGGGAGTTTGGAGATGTTTGCTTGTCTTATAACGTTGTACTTTCGTGAGACATCAATCGACAAAGCGACACAAGTTAGCGGTTCAATTTTTTTGTTTTCCGATAGATATCGCCCTCTCTACAGCTTGATAAAACATTGTCAGTGCTTTTAAAGATATTCGAATTTTCTTCAAGGTAATTAGTGCACTGATGTATAATAGGTGTGTCATCATGTTTTTTTATGCTATCTATCATACATTATAGGCGTCGTTGGTGCTATTTTTGATTACAGTTCATATTATTTTTGTATATATATAAAATAAAAATGTATGTACATTTTTATTTTATTTTATTCGGGAAACTAACAGCTAGTTACAAAACATTCATAATTTAACTAAATACATATGGCTAATTAAAAGTTTCCACTTATAGGTAACTAAGTATACACGTACAGGTTGACGGGCGCGTACAGAGTGTTGGCATCATATACTACCTTACGGTCATCTGATTCCACAAGTCAGTCTCAGCGTATGTTAATAAAAAAATTCTAGAAGATGCCCTAAATTATTTAATTTATATACACTTTACGGTACGCACTCGTTTTGAAGATACTGTGCACACTACGCCGCATGATTGTGATCATGTACAAAGTGTATAAAATTCAACGCCAGAAATTATGTCCACTACATTTTCATTCCGTTTCTGAATATAATATAAACAAGTTGTCACCAGCACCAACAGAATAACTTAAAAAGCACTTCACACTCAAATACTCATACAAAAGTCCATAAAATACTGCAAAAATAGCTGCAGCTTGTATCCACAGTTCCCTTCATCTATCGCCAACCTGACTGAGCAAACATTTCACCATTCTAACATCACGGCTCAACAACTCCTAACAAAACGTTCAAAAAACTATTTCAAACAAAACGTTCAAAAATCACACAATAGCCGTCAACAAACGCAGTCGCACGCAACGTTTGATCGGAAACGTTTGTCGACGCGCGACAAAAGGGAGTACGTGCGACAAATTTTGTCATGTACAGTCAGCCGTGCTTTATATAGAACTCTCTTTTAAAACTAGCTTAATAACATAATTGGCGTATCTATTAATAGCATTTATAAAAGGTTAAAAGTAGGTATTTTCTTAAACTAACGCAATGGAAATGATATAGTTGTTGCAGACTTTATGTGCCACTTATGGCTTCCGCCTGTCTTGATCTTATCAAAAGGTTTTTAAAAATAAAATATTTCTTGTGCAATTAGCTTCACATCATAATGTTAAGGTCGATAAGTACAGCGACAAAAGTTGCTGAACACTTGTGAATCTTTGATTGACTACACTTTCAATATTTTGTTTATTTTTCTGACTGTTGCATTTAGTCTGTTTATACGCTGTGCGAACAGGAAAATTGCAAAAAAAAACATGTAAAATTGTATATTTTTAGTGATATTGTCGATTGTAAAAGTTCAGCTACTTATGTCGCAGACTGTACATCATATTAATAGATTTCTATTCTCCTCAGTAAATACTTTCAGTCTATTTATAGATTTTTTCTGCCGCCAAGCAGTAGTGCGCAAGCATTACTGTGTTCCGGTTTGAAGGGCATTGTAGTCAGCAAAATTACTGGGTATATGACACGTCTCGGGTGTCGAGCGCAATTCAGTGCTACGCAATGATTTTTATGGTATTAAAAGTTTTATGCAATTGTTATGGGCAATCGTGGCGCTTACCATCAGGCGAAAGACTTGCTCTCATCATCAATCTGATCCATAAATAACTATAAAATTGAAAATTTAACTAACCTCGACCCAATAAAATATGAATGTCTAAGAACCACCGCTAGAAAACTTGCTTTCAAATAAATAAAACCGCATCGAAATCAGTTGACCCGTTTAATAGCTACGGTGCCACAGACAGACACACACACAGTGGTCAAAGATAAAGCACCCCTTTTTGCGTCGGGGGTTAAGAATAATAAGATATCAAAATGTGAAACCGATTATTACCACAGTATAGTTGAGTGTACAACCATTAACGTGTCTGTACGCGACGCTACGTAACGCTACGTACCTCTACGTGAGTCTACGTGACGCGAAACTCAAAAGGTAAACTGCATGATTGATGATGATTGAGGGCATTGATCGCTATATGTATTTTTAAATTAACAAATTGTTTTCCTCCGACAGGACAGTTCTGAGGGGTTTATTGGCTAATTGAACTGAAGTTTATGGTTTTTGAAATTGATGAATTGAACAACTTTTGAAAAAGGGTTGCAGGTCAATATTTTTAGGAGTTGTTTGGTGATTCAACAGCCACATTGGAAATTAAATTCGAAAAACAGAAATGATTTTTTAACCATTACATAATACATTTTATAACAAACACAAACCAACTTTAATTCTGATGTATCTTCGAAGTACATGGTATCGATGAAAATTATATGAGACCATATTGAAGATATACTGAACCCAACGCAAAATTTCCAGAATTTTGAAAATCAGATTATAATATGGAGTTCTTATATAGATAACAAACATTAAAAAAAAATACAATTGAACGAAGAACCTTTTTTTTGACAGACTTCAAAAATGGAGAAGGTTCTCTATTATAATTGTTGTATGTTTGTTACCTCTGAACTCGTCATTCATGAACCGATTTGAAAAATTATTTTTGCGTTGGGTTCAGTATAGCTACGAAGTGGTCCCATATAAATTTCATTGATATTCGACCTTGGAATTCAAAGATACATTGAAGTCGGTTTTTTTGTTTGATAAAACGTATAGGTCCTTTGATTTTGGAAAGCCATAAATATTTATTTATGTCTACTTTATGACTTACTTTATACCATATTTATTCATTTTATTATCTGATGTAACGCGTGACGTTTATCTCAAATCTGAAACGCAATGAAAATACAACACGGAAATAGGTACACTACATACTTTCATTGCGTTTCAGATTATATTATAGTGACTAATTACTTCATTTCATCATGATGCGGACTTTACGCTCAACTTCTTCGAAAACTTTGTGCCAGAACTTTTCTAATAACTGCCGTAGCAGCACTGTGGCAACTATGAAAACCAACTATCTTAAACTTGAGGAACATTTATTTTGTTTCTGTTGCAGTAAACTGCAAGCTACTGGTTCAGCAGCTGTAGCTAGTACATACCGTATATCAATTTGTTTAGTAAAATACAGTTGGTTTAGTACAGTCAACAATAAAATTACAATATTTTTTTCATTCTTTAAACCTTTTGTGCACTGGTGCATTTTTTCCAGTCCGCAAGTCAATGATCATTTATTTTTAACACCCGACGCAAAAAGGAGGGGTGTTAGAAGTTTCGCCTCTATATGTGTCTATCTATGGCACCGTAGCACGGGTAAACCGATTTGTTTTTTTTATTTGAATGCAGGTGGTTCTTAGACATAATTTATCAAAATCGGGTCAGCCGTTTTGTACATTGTATAGGTTTTTTGTGTCGGAGTTTTTTAAATTTTAGTTTACTGAAATTCGTTATTACATAAGCCCCTACACACTGGTACATTTTATTCTGTACTAGCTGCGCCTTGCGGTTTTACCCGTGGTTTCTCCCACGTTTTCTTAATCCGTCCAACATCTTTCCCTGCACCGGTTTTAGCACCGCGCTCGCGGCGACAGGAACGAGCGGAGGCGCGCAGTCTTCGCCGCGAATCCAAAGCGTAAACTGCCGGAAGAAGGACATCCTAATTGTCCGAAACCTGGTCGGAGTTATTCCGACACAATCATAACATGAGTGTAGCCGTTTATATTTATAATGAATATTCATTCAAAGTTAATGAAAAATATATAATGTTCAGCAATTGTCGTTAAATGTACCTACTAGTAGCTTTGTTTAGCGCCAGTACATTTTGTTCAGTGCTAGTAGTAGGTACATCAATTCTGTTAACTGTTACATAAGCACGAGCTCGTGCGCGCTATATTTTTAAATCATTCGCTTCGAACTCGTTTGGAGCATCGCGTTGGACTTAAAACTGGGTAACAGTTACTTTTACCGCGTAACCTATTAAAACTTTTCAGAGAGAGAGAGACAGAGAGAGCGAGAGTGAGAGAGAAAGCAAGAGAGAGTGACACAGAATACTAAGGGACAAAAGCATAACTCCGCAAAAAGAAATTTAAATAAATAGTGACTCTTGCTATGACGCAATAAAATTTAATTCAGCTCGCGGAGCGCTGCATACCTACCAGTCACATTAACCTACAGAGCGCCTCTCTTCCTATCGCATAGCTCTTATCTCTTCTGACGCGGCACGTGTAACGACGCGCGACCCGCCGTCGGTGTCCGGCTATGTACTTGTAGCTTCGTACCTACAGTGCGGAGTACGCTCATAATATTATAAGCATGCTGCTTCCCGCGATTTTATCCCTGGTTTAAAGTAGCGTATGTCCATTTCCAGACACATTTATTTATTTTCTTAATTCACAGCTCTTAAACTAACTAATATACTAAACATATTTTTACAACATATAGCCAATAACTGATTTACATTTTATGGTTTTTACTTTTTATAACGACAGTCAGAAGGACCATACCAAGTTTCATTAAAATCCGGTCAGTAGCTTTTGCGTGATTGAGTAACAAACATCCGTCCATCCATCCTCACAAAATTTTGAATTTATAACATAAGTAGGATGCGCATATTTGTAAGTATGAAATCGTTATTTATCGCCAAGGTTAAAAACAAGGTTAACAATAAAAAAAAACGTGATTTATTGTTGGCGTTAATCCATAGTTTAACGCCTATATATGCGCTGATGCATTAAATACCAATAACCATGTAGTACTTTAAAATCGAGAAGACAAGGTGCGACTTGTCTAACTTAACATATGTACGTATAATGTCAGCTGTATGTACATCTTCTCCATACAGAGGCAGTGAATCGAGTTAGCCAGCACTCAGCCACAATGCAGGTAACACACTGCACTAATCGCATTGTTGCTGAGCTTGAGCCAATTCATTTGCCTTGAGTGATAGCTGATAGCCGTCAAATAACTGTGATAACAGCTAATGTCGTGCAAGTTGACTCAATAAATGTAGCTAAATAGATACATTTAATAATGCCCATACCTATATATATTAGAAATAAATATAAGAAAAAATAAAAATGTGTATTTTTTTTAATAATTTTATATAAATAATTATAATATTTAATAATTATTATATACTATATATTATTTAATTTTATAACATTTAATAATGATTATACATAATTGTAAAAAATATAAAACTCTGGCATCTTTCCGTGTGCTATTAGGTATTCTGTCACCTAACTAAGATCGTTTGATAATATAGTCATAATTTTACGCCAACAAAAGTCACTAGTATCGACTAGTCAATAATACTAATTAAACCATAGACTGGAACTCATTTGACAAAATCCTCAATGAGCATGTTTCCCAATTAAGTTTTCTGTGGTTATACAAGTTCCGGGCAAATGCGTGGAACGGGAATATGTATCGAAAATACAGGAAACTATTTGCGAGACATTTAACTACATTACCTCTGGTAAATTAAGAAAAGACTACTTATTTAAAAGACAACACACTTCCCCATCTTAAATTCATATTAAAAAAAGAACAGAACTTCAAAATTATCACAAAATTTCCCCAAACTTCCGCAGCAGATCCCTATCAACAGAACAGCGGCAAAAATCTCGAAAACACGCGGGAACTCTTGCAAATCGGCCATTACGACGTTATGACTATAGCGGTATACACTGAAGTTTCGCTCTTAACAAGGTTCTTTGCATGCGGTGTGCAGCGCGCGACGGCTCGCGATTCGCGTGTTTTTCACGCGGTACGCGGCCCGCATATTTAGTGGTGGTTAGATTGGGAGGAATGGGCTCGGGATGGATTCGCAGTATGTTCAGATAGTTTCGGACATTTGATTGCGCATTGATGGAACCTTTTTGGTAATAAATGTTGTTTATTGGTTAGGAACTGGTAGTTAAGTCGATTTTTTGTATTGCTTCGATAGTAAGAGTGTATGTAATGTCGTTGGTAACTCTTGTAGCGTTATGACATCAATTCAATTATAAAGTTACTCTATTTTTCCTTTTGGGCATCAAAAACGCTCAATTATTACAATGATTCAACCACCTTATCGGAAAACAATCTACACTACCCATAATATACGGCAAGACTCTGGGAGCGTGGATAGCTACCCTGTGTTCCTTAATAGATAGGTTTGACAGCCTCTGTGGTGTAGTAGTTGTGCAGGTCAATATCTTATATTCCATGAAAGTTGGGGATTCGATTCCTGATATGGGACAAATGAATGTTTGACAAATTAAAAAAAATGTTTTGTCTGATGGCAAATGTTTGTTCCATGTCTTTGTGTCGTGGGTCAACAGTTGTCGTAGTTCCTGACTCTACAGATACAGGGATTCATACAACAATAGTAAAAAAACGTGCTTAAATTATTCGCAATTCTAAACACAAAAGTCCTTGCAAATCTCCCAATAAGCTATGTCACGATCATCCCCCGAGTAAACAACCTATGAATACAGACGCCGGTAATGAAGGGAATAAAGGTTGTCCCCTATTAGTATTAATAAGGTTGATATTCAGATTGGCAAGTCTAAAGGGGAAGCTATTAGTTTGACCTTTTATTAAATTTGGAATATAATTTTATTTTAGTGTTTTTAGGAATGACGATTATTTTTAACCGACTTCAAAAAGAGGTTCTAAATTCAATTGTATTTTTTTTAAGTTTCTTACCTTAGAACTCCGTCATTTATAAGCCGGAAAATATTTTTGCGTTAGGTTCACGTTGCGTTGGGTTGTGAGCTACGAAGTGGTCCCATATAAATTTCATCGATATTTATTGACCTTGGACTTCGATGATACATTGAAGTCGTTTTTTTTTACAAAATGTATACATGTAAGTTTTTTTAACGCTTAACGATCATACACTTAGATACTAGTCCCTAATTAGGATGGGTGTCTAGAGCACCTGGAAATACAAGGACCATGGTCCTGCTCCACAGAGGCTGACAATCTTACTCAACTTGCGATACTCAAAAACGAATTCCCAATAGCTATTCGTCAGACAAAACTCTTCCCATATTGAGTTCCAGCTCGTCCCGGCCACGACTCCATTGGTGTCCCAAGTGCACTCGGTCCGTCTGTTTGTCCTAATTCTAATTCAGTTTGCCTTCGCCGGGATACACCGCAATACCATTACCTGGGTGCTCCAATTGAGAATATCGTCTTGGGAGTTATTGAGCGTGTGGATATAACGTTAATGGGATTCTAACTAGAATATTGTCAATCTTTATTGCACAAAACAATAAATTTTATAACAAAAAAACCGACTTAAACACTGATGTATCTTCGAAGATATGGGGCCACTCCGTAGCTATACTTAACCCAGCACAAGAAGAATTATCCAAATCGGTTTATAAATGACGGAGTTCTGAGGTAACAAACATAAAAAATACAGTCAAATTGAAAACCTTCTCCTTTTTTGGAGGTCGGTTAAAAATGGTTGACAACGCCCCAGCGTGGTGCATCATATTTATTTATTATATATTTTTACGCCCAAATATATTTTTTATCTATAAATCCAATAAACAAAAACCATGACTAAAAAAAAACGTGGCATATACGGGTTAAAATTGTAGAAGGAATCTTTCTTTACATCTTACATGCTCGTAAAATAATCATTTATGGCAAAAGTAGCAACTTCACGCCCTTGGGGATAAGAGCAATTTAAAAATATCCTTCTTCTGGGAATTAGGAAAACCATGCGCTCAAGAAGACCTTGCGATTCAAAGTAGGCCTTACAACTTCAAAAATGTCATTATTAGTGATTCAATGAGACAATAAGTCATTGTATCAAGAAATTTTAGCTTTTATACATTATAACTTCAACGCCACCTTCTTCTCTCGTGTGGGTCTGTGGCCAACCCTGGTGGCAGCGTATTCAGGCCCCCCGAAGGCCTCCGATATAGCCCAACGACTGTCGTCTTAAAATAACAATCGGGACCGACGGCTTAACGTGCCCTCTAAAGCACGGCAGCGCTCAAATATGAATACCACACAAACGGTCATCCATCCATGTAGTGACCACTGCAAACTTTGCGGCTACGAGCGTTAAAATGTCATCATAAAAATGCTGTTGTGAAATCCCTAGCTGCGACAGAATATTCTATTTAAAAACACAACAAAATATTTGTATAAACTCTAGGTTTTGCCAGCACATAATTGTTGCTTTTAAAGTTATGTCTCCATTTTGCTTTTGTGGACGTTGTCCTTAATGAAGTAACTTCACAGCATTTACCAAACATAAACGTTCACAAAACTCCGCTTCTCGCAGCACTCAAAAATGAAGCTGAATATACAAACTGACTCAATTAGGTAAGCTTGCACTGTTTCATGAGTATGGGCAATCACAACATAACAGAAAGCAAATATTCGATAAATTTATTTATTTATTTTTATTTATTGAAACTTTATTGCGAACATTTGCTCATAGTGTTAGTAATTATTCTTAAAAGCTATGTTAGTCCTTAAAATAAATTTTGGGGAATATTAGTACGCGAGCCCGGCGGTTTTGAGCACCGGGTCGATAGATGTAAGTGTACCCAGTGCTCAACAAATGGATTATCCATTTTTCCTGATAATACTCTCAGAATACTGTTAGGGCTTCCACGCAACCTGCTCATCATTGATGCGGCTCTTTTTCTGATGATGGCGAAGAAATCATCAACACGAGCCTCCGCAAACATTTGTTATAGAGGTTAGATACGTGTATAGAGGCCAGCAGAAAATAAATTTATATTTTTTAAGGAAAATAAACATAGTCATAAGATGTTTATTAAATAGGCACAAAAAATGCATTTTTAAACGTCAAATACATCATATTGATCAATTTAAATACGTTAACACTGTAATTTATAAATATATTGACTTTGAAAAAAAAGGTATGCATGTCTACCCATTTCTTTCCCATACCATTGATGTCCGGGTTCAGAAAAGAAATGCGAAAACTGACTGTGTCAGCATCCATACTTAAACCATCCCACTATAACTACAATATTAAAACGACGCTAAAAGAGGCTAGATTTCCTGCAGTCCTTGTAGAACAAGGTTCGTTAGACTTCAAAGTGTTTGTGGACTCAGCTAATATATCTTTGGCGAGACCTCCTTTGCGAGGTTTGAAAAATGGCGAAGTTTATTTCAATTTGTTTATTAGACAACGGAGAATTTAATTCGTTTAAAGAATTAATGCTAATTTTGGTTTCATAATGAATGCTTTGTGCAATCAATGTTAAAACGAGAAAAGCGTAAAAGGATGACTGGCATTATTTTAGTTTGTAAGTTACCAATCACGAGGTCTTAAGAACTTTTTTATGATACTGAATGATGAGACGAGCAGGTCGTTCGCCTGATAGTAAGCGCCACGCCTGCTCATAACAATTGCAGTGTCACCCAGAACTTTTAACACTACTTAAAGTACTGCGTAGCGGTGCATTGCGCTCATCACACCGAGACATCAGATATTAAGTCTCATATGCCCAGTAATTTCGCTGGCTGTAGTGTGGAAGTAGAGTTTTCCAGATGTTCAACCACAACGCAGAAGTGTGTAAATAACATGACTGTGTTCCTGTTGAAAGAGCACTGTTTCAAGCTAAATTACTGGGCATGTTTCATATTGACGAGCAGTGATTTGAAACAAGGTTTTGGGTGGCGTTGCAACTGCATGGGTTAGGCGTGTTGAGGATCAGGTGAACAAACTGCTTGTCTCACCATTAAGTTAGGAAATTATTATTTTGGTAGCCATTTTTCTTTAAAGTTGATTCGATCAAACATCTTTCTCCATAATATTTTACGCTTCCAATTGCTATAAACCTAAGACGTCTGTCGTCGCGGCAAAACACGACAAGACAGCCGGAAATTAGATCGCAGTTGGAGCCTGAAGTGTCTGCGATGCACTATGCACCCTGCCATCACTTAACGCGCGGAAGATTCCATACATATAATACATACTACCTACTTGATTTTAGTACTGCAAATCGAAATAAATAACTTCGTACTCCTATTTGGCGACAGTTCAAGAAGTCAAAGTCAAATATCATTTATTAAATAGGCACAAAAGTGCACTTTTAAAGGTCATAAACACATGATACAAATAAAAAATGTCAAAAATTGTAACTTATGTTAACATGACTTTGAAAAAAAGGTAAGTATGTTTACCCATTTCTTTCCTATACTCAAATTGAAGTCTGAGTGCTGAAAAGAAATGCGAAAACTGACTCTACCAGTGCTTCGGAAATACGCCCGCTAGAGAAGATAGCACCAAGAAAGAGGTCCCTTATGTCAAAGTCAAAGTCAAATATCATTTATTAAATAGGCACAAAAGTGCACTTTTAAAGGTCATAAAAACATGATACAAATAAAATATGTTAAAAATTGTAACTTATGTTAACATGACTTTGAAAAAAAGGTAAGTATGTTTACCCATTTCTTTCCTATACTCAAATTGAAGTTTGAGTGTTGAAAAGAAATGCGAAAACTGACTCTACCAGTGCTTCGGAAATACGCCCGCTAGAGAAGATAGCACCAAGAAACTCTGCGGGGATGTCTTTTTTCAGCACAATTACGTATAAATTAGGATTAACAGAATGTAAAACAAGAAATGCGAGTGAGATGTCCCATAGTCATAGTATCAGTAACAGAAAAGTGTAAATAAAATATAAGTAGGTATGACAGTAGCAGTAGGAGTGACTAGAACAGACCAGTCCCCGCAAGCAGCACCCGTTCACGAGTATGACTTGTGGACCAGCCATCACCCCCCTCAACCATATTGGAGGGAAGGGAGTGACCCGACACACAGAGCCGCCGCAAGCAAAGACATTTGAGTGAGCATGACTGTAAAACCTAGTCACTTCCAACTCAAATACAATTTTTATAGCTTTATTTGAATGACTAACTAAAGTAGACATCTCACATAGCATTGTACAATCCAAGAAGAAATGAAATATAAACATCATGCACACACACTAAGTGTTTATCTACCATCCAAATCATCAATTTATTAATATCGCAATCATTGGCAGGTATTGACAGCTATAGCTCTTTCAATCAATCAAATTATTGCATTCATAGATGGTAAATAATAAAGATAATTTCAAACATTTTACCATAAAAATGGCGAGCAACAATAACATAATTTCGAAAAATATGATTAAATTAAATTCAAATTGTCATATTGTTTTAAGTTTCTTTTTATTAATTACTTTGAATATGTATCAGAGAAGTCGATTCCATGTAATCAGTGGTTTTTTTTATAATAAACACCGATATACGAGGTTAGGTTTGAGATAATCGGAATCATGGCCTGTAACATGGACGGCAGGGAGAAAGAAGAGGTCACGGTTGCCTTTGTTTATTAACGCTTATGACTCTACGTTTTATCTCGCTAGATGTTAAGCTAAGATGTGATTGAAGTTTTTTTTGGTATTGTGACGAGCAAGTCGTTCGCCTGATGGTAAGCGCCACGCTCGCCCATAACAATTGCAGTGCCACCCAGAACTCTTAATACCATAAAGCACTGCGTAGCACTGCATTGCGCTCATCACCCCAAAACATCAAATATTCCGTCTCGTATTGGTAATTTCGCTGGCTATAATGCCCTTAAAAATGGACAAACTGCACAGTAATGCTTGCGCACTACTGCTTGGCGGCAGAATAACTGGCAAAACTGTGGAACCCAGACGGCCTCCGAGATCGAGTAGTAGATAGAGCACAAAGTTCTAAAGAAAGACGATAGTAAAGCAACTGCTCAGATCCGACTCCTGATGGTTCACAGAATATCATCCTGAAACACGACTAGATTGCTTGACGGCATCGCTTTGTTTGATGTGGTATTATAACTTTGGCCAGAGGGAGCCAGTAGGCTATACAAAATTGACAATATTGCCATAAAACGCAGAGGTTAGGTGGTAGATGTATAAGATGGGAGTGCCATGATCATGTCTGATCAAACTCATTTTTAATAAAAAACCAAAAAGTTTTAAAAATGAAAAAAAAAATGTCACGAGGAAACCTGCTTTGGAGTGGTATATTCCGAGAAACTACTCCAAAGCAGGCCTCGCGACATTTTTCTTCATCGTTTTATAGTGAGCGTGCAAAATCCGTACCGGGTGTTTAACTTGAGTGTGTTGGATAGTAACGCGCAGAAGTTGCCACTCGGCCACATTTGCTCTAAAAAGTACTTATTATAAATTTCAAGCTGAATCTTTGTATTGGATATACGAAAATGAGACATATTTTAGTCAAACGGGTATTCGAACTGCAATTCATTTCTTTTTGAAATGTCACGTCCAATTCTAAATAAACACGAAGCAGATTTGTAAAGGCGAGAAGCTAATACACTCAAGGAAGAGTAAAGCCACAGACTGCGCTACGCATTTCGGATACAAAGGTGCCAGACTTAGTACTATAGCTCAGTTAATTCAGTGAGATAACTTGTGTGTTGTCTATTTTATTTGATTTCAAGCCACAGTTATTGTGGTAATTATAAAATCCTTAAGTTCAAGGCCCATATTGTAAGTCCATTATCTCGTAGTTTTCCATATAGAAGTTGGCACTCTATTTTCTTAGTTCTAGCTGGAAAACATATCATACAATGTGAAACTACACAATCCTACTTCATAAGCTACTAATATTATAAATCCGAAAGTTTGTAGAGGTATGTGTATGGATAGAAAGTTATATGGATGCTTGTTACTGCTGACAATCACGCAAGCACTATTAAACCGATTTTAATAAATTTGATGTGTAGGTACTTTTGGTCCTAGAAAAGGATATAGCATACTTTCATCCCAAAAGATTGAGTCTGAAACCGCGAGGCATAGCTAGTATTTTAATAGATATGTGCGAATAATCCATTAACCACATATTAAAATCCAACATTACTTAAACAAACTTTATACAAAACTGACGTGAAACAGAAATCAAAACAGAACATCTGCTGCGCTTGACCTACTGCTCTCTCTCAGACTGTGACCCCGCTTCCGGCCCAGACGGGTCCGTCGTACAACTGAGAGCGTTTTTATTTACCGTGCAAATTGTGCTCTTCACTGCGGCGCGCGGCGGGAGGGACTATAGTCTTATGAAATTATATTGTTATTATTTTTTATTTTGGTTTATTTAAGCTTAAAAAGTTCTTACTAAATTTTATCGCTGTGAAATTGTAGTGAACATTTTCTACACGTCAGTTTCTTGTCCTAAGAGACTGTTACATTCATAAAATATAAATATTATTAAGTCATATAAGTACACAACCTTCTGTTAGATTTGAATAAATGCTGTGTTCACACCTAGAAGGATGTACACGTACGCACGTTTGTATATGTCTTTTACTGTCTGTAGGTTCAGTGTAACCCAGTTCTGTAAACCAAATAAAAAAAAACAACAACAAAAAAAGTAATGACGCGACGTTGCGGAAATTCATCTCAAAACTGATATTCAGCGAGATTACACTACATATTTTCATTGCGTTTCAGTTTAAAAAAAAAAGGTGAAAGAGAGGACATTTATTATGTTCATAAATTACAAGACATTGTTACCACCGCTTTACCAGTTATTCCGCTATAGGTGGCGAAATTACTGGGCGTACGGGACCCGAGTGATGAGGACAGTATTGTGCTACGCAGACTTAGGCCAGTATTAAAAGTTCTGGTGGCACTGCAATTATTATGGGCAAACGTGGTGCTTACCATCAGGCAAACGACTTCTTCATCTCATTTTTTTATGCTCAGTGACATAAAAAAAGCCGTGTTGAGTGCCTTTCTTACGACTACGGCAAAGTCAAAAGGAACGGTATCTTTTAACAGTCTATGTATGTTTGTATTTACATATGTGCCACCGTAGTGCTTCTTATAATTGGGAGCGTTAATTCAGCCGGATACTGACAGTTTAACAGAACTTTTTATTGCAGCTCAGAGAAGTCAACGGTACAGTTAAAGCCTTATTTTTGGTATATTTTGATAGAAACGTTGTCGCGTTGGAGAAGTTTCTTTGAAAATCCTACTTAATATTATATATGCGAAAGCGTGTGCATACATTTGACGACATCTCGCCTGATGGAAAGCGAAGATGCGCTCTAAGGTGGAGCACGCTTGCCCATGAGATGCCTAATTATTCAAGACTTAAACAGACACAAGTTGTAGTTGTTTGGGAACAAAGACGCTAGTAAAACGTTCCACTACTTAGCAGTCCGCATGATGAAGGAATCTGCGAAACCGTTACAACGGAAAGGTGGGATATTAAAGACGTAAAGGTGAAAAGACTCTCCCCGCCTGGAAGTCCTTGTGTATGCGAGGGTGTGTGAGGGTGTTTTTGTGTACATTTATTACCACTTAACTTCACACTGACTGAACGGATTTTGATGAAACTTGCTATAGGTCCTGGAATAGCACATAGGATGCTTTTCATCCCGGAAAAACCAACAGTTCCGGAATAGCTATAACCAAGTCATGGAGACACACCTACAGTGGAGGCGTAATTGAATGAAGATTTATTTTGTGTGTAACACAAAGTAGCACTTGTTTGATACGCTTCTATTGTTCTTTTGTTTAAATTTACAGTAGTAAGTGCACCAGTTCTTTAGGAAAACAATTTGACATGGTTTTTTCCTAAACTTGCTATACAAAATCGCGGAAAATACACAAAACATATGCTTAAGTGCGTATCTACCCTGCGGCGATACATCCGACAAGCATAGATCGTCCAATCGCGATAACAACCCTTGTTGAAAGATAGCCCCCGGCTCGTATTACTTTCTTCGACCCCTCAGCTGCCACCTGTGTCTTTACACTTGTTTCAGCTTCCCTGTTTGCATTATGGATGTTTTTGTTGTGTAAAATAGTCCAATACAATAACACTTTATTGCACACCAAATAAACACAGAATTAAAAAAAATTACAAAATACATAAAAATATATAATTGTAAATCATTATTCCTACAAATCCTGTTTTACTTAATATTAAAACGGCAGAAGTCTTTCTTTCTCTCTCTCTCTCTTTCTCTCTTTGTATGTGAGGGTAAACGTACGTAGTAATATTTAGTTTTCTTTCGTAAAGGTGTGTGGGTATGTGTGTGAGTGTGTTTGTAACTACCACCACAGAATACTAAGGGACAGAAGCATCACTCCGCAAAGAAATATTAACAAATACGACTCTTGCTATGACGCAATAAAATTCAATTCAGCTCGCATTGTGACCTACCAGTCATATTCAAAGTCAAAGTCAAAGTCAAATATCATTTATTAAATAGGTACAAAAGTGCACTTTTAAAGGTCATAAACACATGATACAAATAAATAAAAAAATTGTAACTTATGTTAACATGACTTTGAAAAAAAGGTATGTTTACCCACTTCTTTCCTATACTCAAATTGAAGTCTGAGTGTTGAAAAGAAATGCGAAAACTGACTCTACCAGTGCTTCGGAAATACGCCCGCTAGAGAAGATAGCACCAAGAAACTCTGCGGGGATGTCTTTTTTTCAGCATAATTACGTATAAATTAGAATTAACAGAATGTAAAACAAGAAATGCGAGTGAGATGTCCCATAGTCATAGTATCAGTAACAGAAAAGTGTAAATAAAATATAAGTAGGTATGACAGTAGCAGTAGGAGTGACTAGAACAGACCAGTCCCCGCAAGCAGCACCCGTTCACGAGTATGACTTGTGGACCAGCCATCACCCCCCTCAACCATATTGGAGGGAAGGGAGTGACCCGACACACAGAGCCGCCGCAAGCAAAGACATTTGAGTGAGCATGACTGTAAAACCTAGTCACTTCCAACTCAAATACAATTTTTATAGCTTTATTTGAATGACTAACTAAATTAGACTAACCTACCTAAACCTAAAGACTAATTAGATTAACCTACAGAGTGCCTCTCTTTCTATCGCATAGCCATTATGTCTTCTGACGCGGCACGTGTAACGACGCGCGACCCGCTGTTGGTGTCCGGCTATGTACTTGTAGCTTCGTACCTACAGTGCGGAGTGCACTAGGCCTGCTACCACTAAGTTTCGTAACGACTGACCGGATTTTAGAAAATTGGTAATTTATTATATTGAATACATACCGAAAAAACGATCACTTCCGTAGGGATCAACTATAACCGAATTCCATGCGGGCGGAGTCGCGGGTATCAGCTATAACAATATAATATGTTGTTGATCATAGCAAAATAGTTACAAAATTAAGGGCCGTATACAGAACCAGGTGACGGAAAGAAAACAGAATGGAAGGGAAGCTACTAAAATAAGGAACGAAAGTAATACGGCCCTTAGGCTGTCTCTCAACAAGGGCAGCTATCGCGATGAAGATAGCAACACTTTGTAGTTACTCATACGGAATTGCACATCCTTGATGTTTTTAAATATACAATGCCATTTATTTTTCTCCATCTTTCCCCCGAATATTTGATCTTGCCCATACACTATAAGCACTGAATAAAATATATAAGTGCCTTATTGCATATTTCGTTACTTCGTTGTATAAAAACTAGTTTGTATCGTCCCACTGCTGGGCATTCTGGGCCTCCATCACTTTTTCCCAACTCTCATGGTGTAATTGTAATAGATTTGTAATACTATATTCATTTCAAATTTTAAATACATCATCGTTGGAAAAACGTTTCCGGTCGAATATTGTACATTGCATTACCAAAAATTTCACCAAACCATTTCCATTAAAAGATCCGGTTCTAACAAGTTATCTTCAAAGTTAAGCCGCACATAAAAAATAGAAAGGTACTTAGCTAAAATATCCCCAGTAGGAAAATACTCATTGTAAATACGGAGAGTCGACATCTGTTTTCTTTCAGTGCGGCAATATCACTTACTGACGACACTTTGTGGTTGGGTAAGGAAGTGGCTGTGTGAGAGGCGATTAGCTGATGTTGAAGGAAACTGAACAGCACCACATTTGAGGGGAACACTTTTTTAATATACTGAATAATGATACCAAGTCGTAAATTACCCGATGGTGAGCGCCACACCTGCCTATAAACCGTTATGAGCAGGCGCAGCGCTAACAACCAGCTCGTCTCGACATGCAGTTACATAAAAAAAGGTCTTGTACTTCTGCATTTTTTTTTTGGAATTGAGTAATGAGACGAGCTAGTCGTTCGCCTGGTGATAAGCGCCACGCCTGCTCATAACAATGCATGAAGGACGCCTGCTCATAACAATGGACGCAAAGGAAGCAGACTTTTGAAGGCTATGCGCTATGTAAAATTTCTGAATATTATCCCGCTGCCGCTTATCCACTGTACCGTCCACCTTTCCAAACAGGAAATGATTATAACTCGAAAGAATGACATTTGTGCCACGTTCAAACCGTAATGCTCGAAGTTAGAGCGTCAAACCATGTTTGGGTTCAATTTATGCGTTTTATCCGTCCTTAGTTCTTCCCCCAAAGCAGTGAAGTTACGCACTGATGTTTCAAGTTTCAAAGTCATTTTGTTAACGTAATTTTGTTAACGAACAGCTAACGGTAATTTTTTTCTGAAATTATTTTTTGTGAAAATTGTGGAGTGTTCTTTTTTAGTGCAACAAAGATACGTAAATGGTTGTAAACGATGGATTTGATGACAACTATTATATTTATTTACTACTTCTGCTGATTTCTCAAAGGCAGAACCGAAGGTCACAGTTATGACTCATATATGTCCTAGTGATATATAAATTAGATTCGATTATTCGTAACTCTTTATCGTTATTGTTTCACAAATTGATTGCAAACTCACTTATATACATGATATACGCAATACACGATACACAATACACGATATTAAGCGATGAGAGACAATGTAAACGTTTGTGTATTATAATTTATTTATCGAAATAATAATATTAATAAATGATGAACTTAGAGACAGTTCTCGATAAGTGTTGCCTATTACATATCTAAACTAAATGCTCTAAGAGGCCTCTACGTGTTGAACTCCTATCCCGCGCAAGCCTTCCAAAGGACCGGGTGTATAACCCGTGAGAAAGAGCGACATATTAATAATAAAGCCCAACGCTTATATGTACGTTGATTGAACTAAGATTCTTTGTATCCAGGGGACCAGGAACTACGAGGGCTATGGTCCCACAACAACGCCCAGACACGAAACAAATACTTGCCCTTTTTTTGTGCACAAAAATTTGTCCTGTAGCTGGAATCGAACATGCAACCAACGTGATTTATGACGCGACCTGACCCGACTCAACCACTACATCAGAAGCTGTCTAAATAAAATACAGGTTTAATTTTAGTCAACAATTTTAATCGATTTTAGCCGTCCATTTAAAAGCAACAATAGTTGAAAACGCAGTGATTTTTCATTGAAACATTTATATTGCTTTTATTTTGGTATAACACTATCAAAATAGGCTTATTGTTAACGAAATAAATGGAAACTGCGTCAGTCCAGTTCACACATGCTCATTGTTCTGACGAAATTCGTTTACTACTGTCTCTATAGCTTTATTTATATTGGATGTGTTTGTACGAAGTTAGTTGAAACAGGCATTGGTAAAACTACTGTCGAAACATTTATTTCATTTATTTTAATATTTTTTTTCGAACTTAGTGATGAGACGAGCAGGTCGTTCGCCTGATGGTAAGCGCCACGCCTGCCCATAACAAATGCAGTGCCGCCCAGAACTTTTAATACCATAAAAAGCACTGCGTAGCACTGCTTTGCGCTCATCACCCAGAGACTTCTGATATTAAGTCTCATAAGATATGCCCAGTAATTTATTATTTTCTTTGCATCCCCTGGCCAGACCGTATGAACTGTATTAAAAGTTTCATACATAAGTAACAACAAATCATGTTTGCAACATGTTACAGAACTCTTCATTCCTTATCAACACAAACATGGCAAAAGAAAATATTTGGGTCTTATCGCGTTGCATTTCACGTTGCTATAGAGCGGTAGGCTCTGGCCGTAGTTGTAATACCACCCACTGAACAAAGCCATGCCGACAAGCGACCTAGTCGTGTTTCGGGATGATGTTCGGTGAACCGTCGGGGAGACGGGTCTGAGCAGCCGCTCAACTGCCGTCTCTCTCTAGATCTATGTGCTCCATCTTAGGCCACATCATCGCTTCACATCAGGCGAGATAGTGGCCAAACATAGATCTATTAAGCAAAAATAAACCCTTAGTAAACTAAGGGTTTATTTTATATATACTTAAAGAGATGAGACTTTATTTTTACTACCATTATAATTATTTGTTATTGCAATTAAAGTCAACGTTGAGGAATTTCAAAAGTTTTTTTGTGCAACTTAGTGAGGAGACTACCGTCGAAACATTTATTTCATTTATTTTAATATTTTTTTTCGAACTTAGTGATGAGACGAGCAAGTCGTTCGCCTGATGGTAAGCGCCACGCCTGCCCATAATATATGCAGTGCCACCCAGAACTTTTAATACCATAAAAAGCACTGCTCAGCTCTGCTTTGCGCTCATCATGATGCTCACCGAGACATCAGATATACAGTCGCATATGCCCAGTAGTGTCGCTGGCTACAATGCCTTTTAAACCGGAACACAGTAATAACGCTTGCGTACTGCCGCTTGTAGTAGTAACGACTCCTGCGCACAGCGACAACGTTTTTACGTGGTTTTTGCTTTTTATACGCGCAAGAACTGTGACGACAAATTTTATTGCGCTTGCTAGCCCCGCTGGTCTTAATAAATTATACGAAGAATGTAAGCGAGAGCGACAAAAAGGCAAAATAATCAAAACACGGGACAGTAATGCATGTAGTTCAAAGTAACGAACGGCCCCCGCGGGGCTCATTCCGCGGAACGAGATCTTCATTCAATCTAAATGAACGAACAAATTAGTCGCAAGGTGTGTTCCAAATTAGCTCTTTGAAATTTTAGTTTCATGTTTGAGTTTTTTGCAATAAATAATATTAGCTTGCGTTTTGCGCAAAAAAAACAATGCGGGAGATATGTATGCAGTAATAAACGACGCGTTTTCGGACAAAAAAACGTCAAGTTTTTTATTGAATTATAGGCTTGCTTGTTATGTTGTTGTTGTTGTTGTGCTA
Source organism: Petrophora chlorosata (assembly GCA_951640565.1). Taxonomy (NCBI): domain Eukaryota; kingdom Metazoa; phylum Arthropoda; class Insecta; order Lepidoptera; family Geometridae; genus Petrophora; species Petrophora chlorosata. The sequence continues at coordinate 586,355 of OX621206.1, forward strand.
TTTCACCTTTTTTATGTTACTGAGTGATGAGACGAGCAAGTCGTTCGCCTGATGGTAAGCGCCACGCCTGCCCATAACAATTACAGCATCACTCAGAACTTTAAATGCCATAAAAAGCACTGCATTGCGCTCATCACCCCGAGACATCAGATAATATATATGCTCAGTAATTTTGCTGGCTAACAATGCCCTTCAAACCGGAACACAATAATGCTTGCATAGGTACTACTAATGTTGCTTAGCGGTAGAATAACTGGCAAAGCGGTGGTACCTACACAGACCTCTTCCCGCATACGAGATGCCATCTTGTAAACTAAGGTGGATTACGGTGCAAAGCAGCAAGCGTAGGTGAAGGCGTAGGCGTAGACGTAGGCGTAAGCGTAAGCCATCGGTAAGTTTATCTAAGATTTTTTGGATTACAGCATGATTGGTTGTCTTATCGCTAAGCAGCGTTCTCTTCCATAGAAGCGTATGCTATAGAGAGACAATATTTTATAGACGATAGTGGGCAGAAATAAGCACGTAGCTATGAAGTTCAATAATATACCTACTTAAACTAATGTTATAAAAAATACTAGCAATATCCGGCGCGTGCTACTTCGCTAAAAATAAATATATGCATGTTTTAGTAGTCTAAACCATTTTGCATTATTGCCTTTCTAAAGAAACGGTTTGGGGCTCATCGGTTGGATGATTTCAAAGTCTATTACGAACAGGTAGAAACATTTTTGGTGTTTTATATATATAGAAGATGTGCAAAACAAATAATAATATAATAATTATGATTTCTGTTTTACTACACTACGCCACCTTTTATAGCTATTTCCATTGACACGCACCCCTAAGCTTTTAAAAATAAAGGCGCATACACATAGATCAGCGATGCTGCCACACAGGATAAAATGCATAAATCGCGCCAAACCGAGCGGAAAAAATCGCGGCAACCAACAATACAACTTGACAGACACAACGACGGTACGCACCGCTTTTGAATTTTCATAAAGCAAGGCTGAATCAAAAACGAAATAAACTCGGCGGTCAGCGAACCTTTTGAAATTTGGAATAGTTTATATTATACTAGCTGCGCCCTGCGGTTAAGTAAAGTAAAGTAGTCTATGTGCTATTCCAAGTCCTAAAGTACCTAGACACAAAATTTTATCAAAATCGGTTCGGTAGTTTTTCCGTGAAAGAGTAACAAACATACATCCATACATTCTTACAAACTTTCGCGTTAATAATATTAGTAGGAAGTAGGATAGGATTCTTCAAAATCCCGGCACTGCACTGCGCTCGTCACCATAAGACAATAGCTCTTCAGTCTCATAATACAGAGTAATTTCGTTGGCTACAATGCCCTTCAAACCGGAACAGTAATAAATAAATAAATAATAAATAAATAACATTTTTTTTAGGCAATAATAAAAAACACTAAGTAATCATATCAGAGGCCCATATCACAAATACCTTAGAGACTAATATATATATATAAAATTTATAAAACACTGTTGTTGTTGTAATGCTTGCACACTACTGCTTGGCGCGGAATATCGTGCAAAGCGGTAGTACCCACCCAAACGGCCTCTCCCATACGAGAGACCTACCTTGTTAACTAAGCTCTTTACTCATATCTTTTTGTATAACTTAGAGAGGTATAAAGTCATAACTTTATGCACGTTATGCACCATGCACCCTTAGCTCGGCATACAAAAGCGCATTCCCCATAAGTTTTCACCTTGCCCGCCATATATTTACCAGACAGCCATTGTGAGGCGAGGCTGCGCCAAATAAATGTCCTAATTTTTAACCGACTTCAAAAAGGAGGAGGTTTACAATTCGACGGTATGTTTTTTTTTTATTTATTTTTTTGTGTGTTTGTTACGCGATTACTCCACCAATTATGCATCGATTTCGATGATTCTTTTTTTGATTGGTAGGTAATACTTCAAAGGTGGTCCCATACAAATTATCGAAATTTATTCAGTAGTTTTTGAAAAAAATAGCAAAAACAAAAAATATAAGTTTTAATCTTCAAGTCGGTTCTTGTTTTTTTCGTAACCAACTTTCTAAAGGTGGAGGTTTGTATTCGACTGCTTCACCTGCTTCACCCAGGGTTGACTTCCGGTGAGGGAACTCCTCAACGGTGAATAGTACAGACACAACATTTCGTAAATGGATTTAACCATAATAGCCTGTTCTAAATTCCATCATGACATGACAGATACACCCAGGATTGACTTCCGGCGAGGGAACTCCTCAACAGAGAATAGGACAGACATGAAATTTTTTTGTACATGCATTTAATTGTGATAGCCCGGTTTTAACTTCGTCATGATGTTGCTTCTAGATCATAAAAGCTTGTCTTTAAAAACTGTTTTGATTTAATTTAATTAAAATTTGTTTTTCACTAAAAAGGGTAAAATAAATTATTTTTCAAAAAAAACTAAACCGACTTCAAAACCCAAATGGCACTCAAAAGTAAAAAATAAATTAATATAATTATCATAAGCGGTACCCACTCATATATTTGAAGTCGGTGCCAGCCAAAAGGTAAAAGGTAAAAGGTAGTAGATAGATACTACCTACAAGTAGTACTTACTATATACATAGTATTTATCTGCTACCTATTAGACTTGGCTGGCACCGACTTCAAATATATGAGTGGGTAGCGCTTATGATAATTATATTAATTTATTTTTTACTTTTGAGTGCCATTTGGGTTTTGAAGTCGGTTTAGTTTTTTTTGAAAAATAATTTATATATATCTATGCCGGCGTCACATCTTCCGGATCTTTAGTCAGAATGAGGGTGTCATTGGCCACACACCCACACGTGAGAAGAGAAAGACCACGGATGTAGGGAAGTGACCTTATAGGCAGGAAACCATAAAAAACCCTAAACTTAAGTTAGATTTACTCAGTAGAAACCATCACGAAGAAACAATTTAAATCTCTTACTCTCTCTCTCGGAAGCCACAAAAATATTGAGGCTATAATTATTTTTTTTTACCTAGATTTTGTCCCTTAATTAGGATTTTCTGTACCTAGGGAACTAGACCATGGTCCCGCAACACCCGTATCAATCAATTATATCAATGCGTTCTCCAAATCTCGAACGAATTAATAATCTGTGGACGTCTTTAACCGGGCCACCAAAATATCTTAATGCAAAAGGTTTGTGGTTCCCGCCTAATTAGTTTGGAAGGGTTGATTCTCATCAGCGCGATTTGGAGTAATTAATTTCGTGGTTAAGAGATAGATCGTGGAAATAATGTTTATGTTTACTTGCAACTTTTAATTAAGATGTTCACGAACTCGTGTTCAAGAAAAAATATCTTTTGTTTTTTTTTTATACTCAGATATTTATTTGAATCTGAAAAAGGTTTTTAAAAAAAAAGTGTGCATAAAAGCTCTTGAGTGCATGTGTTAATTCTATCTTCACTAATATTATAAACGCAAAACTTTGTACGTATGAATGTTTGTTACTCTTTCACGTAAAAACTACCGAACCGATTTTGATGAAATTTGGTATGTAGGCACTTTAGGACATTGAATAGCTGAGCACATAGGCTACTTTTTATCTCGGGAAACCGCGGGTGGAACCGCAGGGCGCAGCTAGTAAACTATATTCCACACAAATTAAAAAAGAAATTATATAGTGAATAGAATATTTATTATAATGGAACACTTTTTTAAAACCTAAAATAAACCGCTCAAACGACAAACAAAATAACCACAAAACGTGTAAAATATTTACCTACTAGTGTGAAGCGTTATTTATCAATCCCGGAATCCCGGATAAATCTCAACCTGGCAAACAAAACTGGACACACACGTTCCTATCCAAAACCGGACTAATCCGTCAAACAATACGATAATAGATGAAACAAACGGAATACAAAAGATTGACATAATACTTTTCACCGGGATTTTTTAGCGGGAAGTGTAATATCGCCTTTGTGTTTCGTTCTTTTGCTAAAGTCGTTTATTATGTAATACAATGCCCACAGTCAATCATTTATAAGGTTTACTAAAGTCCAACCCTAGAGGAATGCGACACCCAAGACAAACCTGTTTAAGGTTTATAAGGTGTTAGATTTATAAGAAAAGTTTTAAAAGTTCAAAATTTATACAAATAAATAAAACAAAAAAAAAACAAGTATGATGTTTTAGTGTAAGTCTACTATGCTTGGCACATATGTATATAAAGCATACAATGGGAATAAATAAAATTGACTTGATACTGGCAGCCATAAATAAATAAAAAAGATGTTGACCGCTAAATCCCGTATTGTCAGCGCACAGCAACCGCATACAAATCCCGCGACCAAAATATGATAAAACATTTTCTGCCCCATTTCTTGATACATAAAGTCGAGCTTAGAAGTCGATAACCTGCAAAATTGACTACGGCTTACCGTGTCAAAATGTGAAATGTGTTTACAATAATTTCTACTGTAAACACCTTACCATAGTCATCTCTATTGATATTGTCATACAGTCTTAAATCCCTTGAAGAGGGAATTGTAGTTACGTCGTTTTGGAAAAGGTCGTGATCCTCGAGTATAACGTCATAATTCAGAAATGTGATTCCGTTCATGACAGTGTAAAGCCACTAGTTAAATTGGAGACTAGTTTTGTCCCGTTCTGTTGCTTTAACATTTTCTGAATTTTGTTGCGGTATTTTTGACAGTTGTGTCATTCTCCACCATTGAGGAGTGTGAGACCTCAATGTTCTCCACAGTAAAATTTGTAGATAAAGCACAAAATACAGATTACGTTAAAGTAAAATTTGTGCATGAAATTGTTATTTTTTTTAATATTTTTACTGGCCTGGATACTACGTCCTTTAGGCCATGTCTTATTTTTGACCATTTTTGCATCTGTGGTCGTCTTCTTCTTCATAGCATCTCTATTGTGGTTTTTATATAATGTTGCTGAGTGAATGTCGCTTATAATAGTTTATTCAACATTTTGTATAATTATGAGAAATTCACTAATCAAAATTCTTTATTGAAACACACAGATAATTAAAAAACACAAACAAAACCAAATTAAAAATACTAATAACTAATCTAATCTAATAAACCACTACCAGTGGGCAACGTTCCCAAAATGCTGGCAGCATTGCCACGTTGAATGGCAATGCTTATCCTTTGGCCAAAATATAGGCCAGCATTTTGGTCACGCGTTGCTTCGACAAGAAGTTTTGATGTATCTTTGAAAACTGTATGCGCCCCCGGTCCCCACGGTCCTAGCGTCTCGACCCCAAAAGGTCCACATATGTAGCCACTATCTAGGCTACTATACTTGCGCCTTTTGAGGTTATCTGCTCCTTCAGCGGCTGCGCCAGCCTTGTTTTGGGTCACGGGAAGATGACACGGCGCTAGGGTATCTACACAAGTTGCGTCCAATACCAAAGGCCGTCCCATCTTCCAAGGAATAAGTGTCATTCCGTCGGGTCTTTTACCACCAAATTCTCTTGATATTATATGACTCATATAACCTAGTAATACCTAGTTACCTACCATGATAATAATATAGACATGCCATAAAATTTTTTTGAGATTAATATTGCAATGTTTCTTTTTCAGTCCACAAACTACCACCTTCTTTGTACCGATGTTCATTGTCTCCCCTTCAACAATACAACAATGACTTTCAACTTCAAAAATTCCCTTTTCAAATTCAAAAGTCCGAAGTTGTTTTGCATATCAATCCGGGAAAGTTCCCGCATCAGAATTGGGGATCAGCAACAATACAAGATAGTTCGGAACTTAGCGCTCGGAGGTGGCGATTACCATAAATCATACGAGGGCTCCGTATGCCGTATGGCCTGAATATTTGAAAGTCTTTTTTGTGAATAATACTCGCTGAAAGTTTCGGGAGACAAGGTGTTTAATATTTCACCTTTTGTAATCTCGTGTCTTGTCTCTCTGAGATATGAAGTTAGATGTTAAATTTTTTAGCATTTTTTGGAAGTTCATGTTTTGGATCAATAAAACATTATGCTGACTGGTCATTTCCAGTGTTACCAAGGTTCTAATTTTCAATATCATCTTTACCAATAAGTCTCTTAACAAAATCTCTCATCTCTGTTCCACCTGTTTGTACTTTTAGTTTACTTGATGCATTTTGATGTTATTTTCACCATCATTTAGAAAAAGAAATCACGTAGGTAAATTATTAATGTGAATAATACATTGAATTGATTCAAGTATAAAACGCACCGCCGCCGGAGCAAGACCCTAGTACTTTAGAAAATAAACTCATAATCTATTTTTATCTACGCAGACTGTCTTGCCATTAAGCCCATGGGAGTCTATAATAAAGTCGTTTGACTGAAATACAGGCGGAATTAGTTTGACAGACCATTAGTCAAGGATCCGCCGTGTCATCGCCCTCGCGCACGATCCGCTTGAGCCAAGTCAACGGCGGGTTTAAACTTGATGCTCTTATTTATAGAGTGAATTTTTAGTGAATGATAATTCGATATTATCACTAGAATACTTATATAGGAATGACGTAGAGCGGTGTTCATATATGTCTCTCTTGCCTTATAGCACTTAGTGTACCTCGAAGAGTAGAAACTACTCAGTGAGTCTTTCTCACTATCCCTGCATCTACCACTACAACTTACCAAATAGAAAAAAAATAAATAGGTTAGCTAGGAATTGGCTTAACCTGTCTTGTCTTTTTGGATTCATATAATAGTGCTACTTTGTATTGTACTTCCATTATTAAACTTAACTGCCGTGTACAAGCGATTTCTTGCTTTATCAGAAAACACGGAGCCAAAAACATGTTGTAATAAATTTTCCGAAACAATTCTCGAATACTTGTACCCCATAACGCCAGCTGTAAACCATCTGCAGACAGAATAAAGACGGTATTATCGCAAAAGTATGCTAATCTAACCTTCAGGGTCGCGGGTTTTACCCTTCCAAGGCATAAGGCCTTATGCGTATATCATCTACGTTGGCGTGTCATGGCTCCTGTTTCTATGTCGAGTAAACGTTGAATAAGACATGATTTTTATGATATATAATTATAATAATATAAGATTTTTATATGAGATTCGGTTGTGATTTACACAGGCGTGCAAAATTAATCTCACATTTGGAATTGAAGAGTCAAGTGAAATTGGGTGCAAACCGATAGACCAATCGCGTCACTTAAATATAACAGCTGCAGTGAGGCCTGTAATTTTAAATTAAAATATCCAGAACTTCACAGCAACATAGAAGATCCTTTTCCTTAATCGACATAGCAACCAAAAAAGTAATAACCCTATGTTGATTAATTATATTTTAACAAGAAAACCGAAGACCAACAAAAAGATGATAATTATGTTTTAAAAATAAAGATGTAAATAAAAACGTTTTTGATAAATATGCCTCATATCCAAAGAAGCTATTAATCTGCGGTACCATTACGTAGTACAGCAGTAGATGGTCAAAAAGTCCAAAACTCGTTGAACGGTCTCGAAATTATCGCGATAATGTCGTTTGCCACTCGGCGAGAGTTGTGAACGGCGCGAAACTCGAGCCGTTGGCTTCAGGCCAGTGCAGCTGGAGGGGTATATGGAAGAGGAACTGGTGTATGCACTACACATTTTTAACATGGAAATTAATTATTCCAAAAATAAAACTGCATGGAAAGTTCTATTAAAATTTATATTTAATTCCGAAATATTTGTTGTAAACAATTTTAAATGCATGTGATCGTCCACTATTCAGTAACTACGGCAAATTTTGCTTCGTTGTTTTTGATTGAAGGTATTTGTGATGGTACAATTATCAAAAACTTCTCGTTAATTGCAACATCTTTCTCTCAGAAGCATACACGTACTGTGAATTGTAATATGGAACATGATAATGGCCATTCTAACTTCATTTCCACCAGCTGCATTTGAGCAGAACTGAGCGTAGAGCAGCGGATATCCTTTACCTAATAGTCCAGCTGTCTTTTATGACCTTTGAAGTGCTCTAGAGATTTCGGAGCTTATCATTTGCACATTTAGTGTTAAAGTGGAAAAACTACGAATTTGGATGCATTTAACTTTCGAATGCTTTTTGGCAGATCGTTGTCGGATTGCAGTCCTAGTTGAAGTTAATATAATTGATATATCATGTTTTCCAGTAATATACATGTAATCTAGGTATTGAAAACAGCTGTAGATTACATGAACATGATCTACAAGAAATATTTATTTTTAAATCGCCCTCTTATGTAATTTTTAACTCATAAATCTGTTATTTTCTACATGCACATGTGAGATACATCTATACTTAAGATAAAAACATCTGTTGCTTGAGATAACATCAAGCTTTTATGTATATAAAGGGCATTTCTAATAAAGATAAGTGAGACAGCTATTTGCTAACTTATACCTAAATATATCATGCCAATATGAAAAATACGATATTAAATCCAAATAAAACAAGAGCACAGTTTGCGTCCAAACGCTCACGGACAAAAACTTATATTTCATCGCGAATGGATTTTTCATCTGAATCGCAATAAATAAACGGCGCCCTTACCCTGAGAGCCCCGGAGAGTCCCGGAGGAAGGCTTGCTCGGATCCCGGAGCGAATTTGAATTTTCCCTTTTTTCTTTTTGTAACGCTCAGAAATCGTGAATGCCTTTTGAGCTTAGGGATTTTAAGCCATTAACTAGTACGAAAACGATATTTTGATGTAATGTTAAATGGATACCAAAATATTTTATAGCACATTTTATTTTAGAAATGGGTTTAGAAGAGGCTTGCTTTAGATTAAAATTCACATAAATAATGTTGAAAAATTTTGAAAACATGGCACTTGCAAAAAAAATAAAGTATTTAAAAATTGTAAGGTAAAAAATTAAAATTAATGCGTACCAAAACCACAGTTATATTGAAAATTTAGTTATCATTTAAATTAAATTCTAGCGCTAATTACAAATTGTTTATTTGACACTAGCTGCGCCCCGCGGTTTCACCCGCGGTTTCTTGGGTTAAAAAGTAGCCTATGTATAAAACTAGTCCAGGGTATAAAAGTAGCTTATTTATTAATCCGTTAAGCCGTTACAGCGTGAGAAGTAACAAACACTTATATGTTTACAAGCTTTTTACTAAATTGCCATGTTTATTCGGGTCAAATCTTGCAAGTTGAATCAGAACCACGTTCTCTTATCCTACGGAGTTAAGATAAGATAAGAAATTCTTTATTGCAACTACAAACAAGATACACAGCTTCGAGTTCTTAGTATCCAATTAAAACTATACAAAATAAGCAATGTATCTACAGTCAGAGTGCAAATGGAGTAAATTCAGCATGTGCTGGGTTCACATCGTAGATGAGAACGCAGCGCTGTTTTTCAACTTACACCGGTGCTCGAACTGGTTTTCGTCGAGATGGTAGGTATAGCAGGTTACATTCAATACCAGATTATTAACAATGAATTATATTTAAGTCGCAGTAACCAGAAGAGCTTTCAGTATGCCATATTCGAACTAGAATGACAAGGCGTGAGCATAGGGTATATGTGTGTATGAGAGGGTGTGTGTGAGGGAGGGTGAGAGAGGGTGAGTGTGAAGGTGTATGTGTGTATTGGGCGTGATATGTATGTGTTGCGTGCGTGGTTGTGTATGTGTAATAGTGTATAGATATGTAAGTATATTATTAGGTCTGAGTTTTAAAAGTTGCTTCATAATGGTGTTTTTGGCGAATCAGTAAATTTAATTTAAGTCGAATTTTCTTAATGGCGGTGGCAGATTATTCCAGATCTTCGAAGCTCGATATTTGAAGCAACTCTTAAAACCTGCCGTATTATGTTTTGGAATGGCTAAAGCATTTTTATATTTAGAGCGTGTATTTAATTGGTGGATATCCTTAGTCCATGATAGTTTTTCAAAAAGATATTCAGGCTTCTTGTTCCAAATTACCTTTTGAGTGATACATGCGTAATGAAGTTCCCTCCTACACTTCATGTTAAGTATGCCTTTACTTACAAGATATGGAGTAACGTGCTCTCTCCTAGGTATACTAAAACAGTACCGAGCGCAGGCGTTTTGCACTCGCTGGATGGCGTTTTCTGTTTTAGCCCATAACCTAGGTCCGTACACCGCACTGCAATAATTAAGTTAAAATTTTGTACACTTGTCAAAGTCCAATGACAATGCAATATTATGGTGATAGCCAGCTGATCTGATGATGGAGACGGAAGGTGGGCATTTTAATCTGCTCACGATTCCGATTAGAAATTTGTTAACAACTTGTCTAGAAAAAAATCTTTTTCAACAAAAAAAATATTCGTTACTGCACTTGTTATACAGACTTTTTAATTTTGTTATAAAAAAAATTCAAAGTATCTTATAATAATATTATGGCTTGACCTTCACCCTACTCCATTACATATTATAATAACGATTATTTTACTGTTATTGCCATCTTAGCAACACAATGGTATTGTTACGGTGTCCCACGACTTACCCTTTACTTTAAGTGGGTTTCTATGTTCCTTACCATAAGCTTTTTATGTGAAACCAACTGGACAATAGAATTACTGAAAAGGGTTGCTAGCTAGAGCCTGAGTTGTATACATTTGATAAATTATGACACCACAACAGCCATAAATAATTGTATTCCTACAGCAGCGCTACTACTGTAAAAAAGATTATGGTCAAGAATTTACCATGTAAGGTTTATTAGACTTGGCTCGTTTTTAATCGACTTCAAAAAATGGAGGAGGCTTTCAATAATTTTTTTACCTCAGATCTCGGTGCATTTTGCGTTGGGTTCATTTTGCAAAAGTGGTCCCATATAAATTTAATTGTAATCGACCTTGGACTATCTTTAAGATACATTAGAATTGATCAGAGTCGGTATTTTTTGTTTAAAATTAATTTTAAAGCTAAAAAGTTGTAGGTGGTAAGTAGTATATTTAGTAGCATTTCTGGTTCCATTCCTGCTACGGTACAAATATTTGTGCCAGGAGACATGGTGTTATACAGGTTTTGATTTATTTATAAAATAACGACAAAAAGCAATATATCTCAATCTATTTAGGGCAAGACTCTACAATAAAATAAAATAATAAATGCGTATCTACTAAGTCAAATATATCTCAATGAATACCGAATGAAAGAGACTGAATCCTACAACGCAGGATTTATCTTAGTGTCGTGGTGTGTGTGTGTGTGTGTGTGTGTGTGTGTATTGAACCACCCGATTTGTATTTGTAAACAGATTGATTAAAAAAAACAAAATCTTTCACAGTCAACACTATGGAATATAATAATAAATAATATATTATTATATATTATAATGATAGCTGCACCTGTGATTTCAAACGCGTGGAGAATTCTCTGGGACAAATGTCATAGTCTAGGACCTAAAGTTATAAAAATTTCATTAAAATCTGTTCATAAGTTTTTTGTTTTAAACAAGCATCCTTACAAACTTTCGCGTTTATGTCTAACTAGCTGCGGTTTCCCGGGATGAAAAATAGCCTTTGTATTACATACCAAATTTCATCAAAATAGGTTTGGTAGTTTTTGCGTGAAAGAGTAACAAAGATCCATCCATACATAGAAACTTTCGCGTTTATAATATTAGTAAGGAAGCTATATTACTATTTGAACAAAAAAGTGACAGATTGAAAATTAATCTAAAAACCACGTTTTTATGCGCCTTTTAAGGTTAGGTCGGCATTGCGAGCTAGTAAATGGATTTAGAATGCATGTCATCGAGTTGTGAGCTACCTTGAAAGTCTCAGCCAGATAGCTAATCGGGAAATGCTTGAAATTTAAGTTGCAAGACTCCACCCGGAGCAACAGACAGACAGACAAACAAGAAATTGACTTAATAAAACCGTGGTAAAAATAGTTTTGTTTTATGCGTCGATGACTAGACAAAAAAGAAAAAATACTGTGAAGATTTATTTACAGGCTTAATGCCTTTATTATCAAATAACTACATTCAATTGCATAACCCCGAACGCTGTTTCATTCAAAATAACCCTTAAAGCTCTCACAATTTGGAATACCGGGCCCTGCCCTTCACTTTGAATTTTCCATACGCCTATCATTTCCGGCGTGCTTCGTATAATATCCTGCACGGCACCCCGGTTCCCCGACCGAAGGTCCCCGGCGATCTAGGGTACCCGGATCCTTCTCGATTCACGAACCAATGCCAATGGGATACGATAAAAAATGGGAGATTTCCTAAATATTAAGAATGTGAATTTTCAGATTTGATTGTAGGAATTTGGTATACGTCAGAGTCATAAGAAGTAGCCCGGTTAAAATCAATGCAGCCTAATGTCATTTAATAATAATAATAAATTCATTTATTTCAGGCAATAATAAAAAACACAGAGTAATCATATCAGAGGCCCATATCACAAATACCTTAGAGACTCACATATATATAAAATTTATAGAACACTAAATCTTAAATTTAGGGAATTTAAGTGGCGGCTTCGCTTCCCTGTAGACCACACCGTCTGGCCAGAAGTCCGGACTAAATAAATAAACAAACTAATAAAAAAATGATGAAAATGTGACAGGAGAAGAATATGATAATTGATAGTGATATATAACATATGATTCTGTGACATTTATTATTATTGTTATTATTAATTATTTGTTATTTATTTGTATGTTTGTTCTTTTTTAATTGGATTCATTGTAATAATAACAATTGTATATGATCTATTGATTGAAATAAATAAAATTGAAATTGAAATTGAAATAAAGAACATCGTCGTAAGTGCTGCTGGAATCCTCAGCTTGTACGACTTGTAAACACAAAAACATTTATATCAATTTGAAATGGAGTTCCGAACCTTGCGTAACCTATGTCTCTGATTGATTTTTACTTTAAATTGTTTTTTTCAGTACCTAGCTGTTAATTGGCAACTTATTATTTTATTAATTTTAAATAATTCGGAATTTGTTTTAAGACTGTCCCACGATGATAAAAATTATAACAAAATATGCAGTTTACTTAAAAAATAATTAAAACAAGGTCAAACCATTAATAGTTATGTATTATTATCTACCAAAATAAATGCATAAAAGGTCAAAGTATTTACATAATTCAAACAAAGTTTTTCAGAAAGAAAAAATACGATCACCGGCTGGGACACGAACCCGCAACCCAATGTTCCCTCAGCGCGGGAAGCGCTCTACAATTGGGCTACGGCGGTCACCAACTCGAGTGTCGAATTTCTTCTTCCGCTATTTAACCGTTTTAAGGGTGACATAGTCCATCCTAATTCTTTTTAATCTTAAATACATTATTGTTTTTTTTTTTTTTTTTACGCCTTATAGATCTATGTTTGGCCACTATCTCGCCTGATGTGAAGCGATGATGTGGCCTAAGATGGAGCACATAGATCTAGAGAGAGACGACAGTTGAGCGGCTGCTCAGACCCGTCTCCCCGATGGTTCACCGAACATCATCCCGAAACACGACTAGGTCGCTTGACGGCATGGCTTTGTTCGGTGGGTGGTATAACAACCACGGCCAGAGCCTACCACTCCAAAGCGCGTAAGCGGGTTTCATCACGATGTTTTCCTTCACCGTTTTAGAGCGAGCGTGCAAAATCTGCACTTAACTATAAGTCATTGGTGCAGGGCCGAGTCGGGATTCGCACCTGGGGTGCGTCAGATTGTTTCCAAAAGTCGTCTCACTATGGATATTTAAAAGGTCTCACTATGGGTACTGGAAACATCGGGTTTAAAAATTTAATTAAAAATATCTTTCTCGACAAAAGCCCGTTCAAGATGATCAAAACAGTAGGTTTTCATTAGCTAATTGAGTTGCTACAACCCTCTTCTCCCATCCCCACCCCTAGGACCTGCGCTCATCATTCTGTATAAACGATATTACGGGATGGAGTAAAAATTTACAGGGTTGACACTTGAGGACTACTTAAATTTTGGGAAATTGTAGTCACTTGAGATAAAATGGTAGAAGTTTAATTTACAAGGTTTAGCTTTTTTTTGCACACAGAATTAATTGAGTTACTAAATTTTTACTCCTTCACGCAAAAATTACTTTTTGGATATTTTGATGAAATATTATAATAAGGTAGGTACTTAAGATTTTCAGTTGAATGTAGTACAAGTTCTACCCATAAAGACCACAAAAACAAACCTTAAAAGAGACAATAAGAAAAGTGTTAATAGACACATTCTTAGTAATAGTCTATCTATCAGTTTAAGTTAAATGTAAATTACTTATTAGCCTAATCAATTGACTAGATTGTAATCGAAATTTAGCACATAATGTTTATGAAACCATTTTAAAGGAAAAAACAAACTTAAGATCCTGGAATAGGACATAACATTCTTTTTATTCCGACCAATTCTCCAAAACAATGAAACTGCGTGGAGCAGCTAGTAAACCAATAAAAATATACATTTTTATTCAACTGATAGAGTCCCAGTTCCGACTGTTGCATTAAATGAATCCGCGCCAGCCCTGTATTTATTTACAGGGTGTTCGAAAGCCGCGTATTTTCGTTCCTTCCCAGCTTTATGTTAATTCGGATGCGATTACTGATGCGCTTTTAACGGCCCACGTAAATACGTGATCATTTGGCAACGCGGCGCGGATAAGAGCTTTTTGGGTGCTCTGGAATCAAAAAAAGGGCACCTTGTCGAACCAGTAATAATACCTTTAAGAAAAAGCTATAGGTGTTTAATAGGGGATTGACGTATTTTTTTGACATAGTCCACGATACACGTTGCCGCCAAAATATTATAGACTGGTTAATAAGTACGAAAACTTAACTATATCGAATTCTAAAGCATCAACCCACAGTAAGTCGTTTAAATGTGCATGCTATATAATAAATATTTTTTCGCTTTTGATACTCAAACAAGGATTTTCGGAAAGAAAAAAAAGTCCACCGGCTGCGACTTGCCTGCATCACAAGTTCACAACATCTTTTGACACTAGTTCGAAAAACGTAGTAAGAATAATATTGTGCATTTTATGACCGTCAAATACCAGGACACCAGAAGTACTAAAAAGCACGTGTTCAAGAATACACTAAATTCTAAATCACTATAATATTTCTTTTTTTTATGATTAAATGGGCTCACGTTTGACAACAACTCACCTGATGGTAAGCGTAGTTGCGGTCTAAGGTGGAGCACGTTTGCCCATGAGGTGCCTATTCACTCTTGTCTTAAAGAGACCCAGGTTGTAATTGGAAAGAAATAAGTATTCTGGTAAAGAATTCCACTCCTTAGCAGTACGTACAATGAAAGAGTCAGCGAAGCGCTTTGTGCGGACTGGTGGTATGTGCACAACATAAGGGTGAAGTGACTCTCCGCACCTGGTGGTCCTAAGATGGAATGGGGATGAAGGAATCAGCTGATCCAGGTCTTGTGCACACTCCCCGAAATGTAGTCTGTAGAAGATCGACAGGCTAGCCACTTGTCTTCTATGTTCAAGGCTTTGTACCTTCTTCCCATCGAGGGCCTCATCGCCGATTATTATATTAGGTAGGTATGTATAGTTTTGTACATCATACGAGTAATTATTAAAGTCAAATGAAAATGTTTATTGGAAATAAAAAAAAACATCATTTTATTGAGTTGGCGTATGTGGTCTCAATTCGACTGTATGTTTTTTGTATGTTTGTTCCTCGGTTACTTCGCCAATTAGGTATTGACTTTGATAATTTTTTGTTTGGTAGGTCATACCTCAGAGGTCATACATCATACCCATTAAAGTTTTATCAAAATTGATTTAGCACTTTTTTAAATAAAAGTAAATGTAGGTGCAGTCTTGAAATCGGTTATTGTTTTTTTTTCTAAAACTGAATGATGATTCCTAAGCAAATAAAAGCATTTTCCTTTACAAGGAAAACTAATGTCACCACATATCACCTCTGATCCAAAACAAAACCTCTCCCATCTCTCACCTCTCTCCCATCTCTCACCGCCAACGCGCGGATATATCTCTTCCGCATCGGCTATCGTCGTGTTTTATTGTTATGGCCACGGTTATTGTTCTGCCGCGCTGCGAGTGTAGTGGGTTTTGAAACGACGACGTAAATAGAGGCCTGGTGGGTTTATTTATTATGGGAAATAAAAAAAGCTCAAGTAAATGCACACATACACGCAAGTACATGCAAGTAAAGGCAAGTAAGTAAGAGCGAGTGTGGCTCAGTGGGAGCATGTGTGACTTTCGATCTGACCAGTATCGCACCAGACTTCAAATCCCACTGGCCCCGCACCACTGACTTTCTTAAGTTATGTGACAAACGGTGAAGGAAAACATCGTGAGGAAACCGGCATCTCCAGGAATTTATCACTAAAATCACAGAAAACCAACCCGCACTGGGCCAGCGTGGTGGATTAAGGCCCATACTCTTTCTATGAGAAAAGACCCGTATCCCAGCAGTGGGACCGTGATGGGCTGATGATGATGATGATAAGGTAAGTACAGTCAGTTTGGAGTGGTAGACTTCGGCCCGGTTGTAAAACCGTCCACCGATCACAACTATTGCCGTTAAGTGACCGAGCCGTGTTTCGGGATGGATGTTCGGTGGACCATCAGGGAGACGGATCTGAGCAGTTGCTGAATTGCCGCCTTTCTCAAGATTTCTACATCGCCGCTTTACATCAGGCGCGACGGCTAAACATATCTTTAAGCTAAAAAAAAGTTCAATTCAGATTTTGAAATGTTGATAATTTTTAATAACACATAAAAGAATCTGTTGTCTGTGTACCTTTCTGTAATAATTCTTTTAATCATAATCAATTGTTTATTTATACATAATATACAATATTTCAGATTTCATAAAATAAAAAGTCTCTGTATTCAACCTGCAAGCAGGCGTGCAAATATTAATAACGAAATTAAAGAATCTAATGTCAATCCTACTAAAATATCCTATTATGTAATATTATAATATGATAAACGCGAAAGTTTGTAAGAATGTATGGATGTATGTTTGATACTCTTTCACGCGAAAATGGATTTTGATGAAACTTTACAATAATACAGCATACACATCAGAATAACACATAGGATATTTTTTATTCCGGGAAACCACGGGTGAAACCGCAGGGCGCAGCTTGTTTTACGATAAATATTAAAACATAATATATATTATTTAAAATTTAAGATTATTTTCTTATTAAATTAAATTTCATTTTATTCATAATTAAACGTGTGTGCGGGTAAAACATACCTCGGCGTAACTAATATATGCCTATTATAAAAATTGCGAGACATTTTAAAAGAGCTTTAATCCTACACAGCGGGCGCGTCTTTTAGCTGTTTCTCGCTGGGAATCAGGTCTTTGGCTGCAGGCACTCTCGTCAAGTAATTTGGGGACATTACTTGACAACAAAACTTTCCAGGCAGCCATGTCACTAAGAATTGGTGCTCCGTGCGTTGTACCTCACCGGTGCGCAGCTTGCGGTGAACCGGTGAGGTAACCGTCTTGGTCACCACAGGCTGTCATGCAGTCGAAGCGCTGGCCGCATGGCTCGCCACAACGCCCTAAACGACGTCATCCGACGTAGCCGAACGGCCTAGTGTGGGACGATGCCAAAAGGCCTGACGGTATGACGCTCATTCCCTGGAGGATGGGACGGCCCCTGGTTTGGGATGCTACTTGTGTAGACACGTTGGCGCCGTCCCATCCGGAGACGTCTCTACGGGTGGGTGGCGCCGCTACAGCGGCAGAATCCCAAACGCCGCAAATATTCAGGTCTCGATAGGGGTTACCTGTTTGTGCCGTTTGGGGTAGAGACGTTGGGCCCGTAGGAACCAGGAGCACTAGAGATTTATAAGGATTTGGCGGGGCGGCTGGTGGAATCCACACGTGACCAAAATGCTGGCGTGTATTTTGGCCAAAGAATCAGCCTCGCAACATTCTTACCTTTTTTCAAAATCATGTCATATAAGTTACAATTTTTAACATATTTTGTTTGTATCATGTGTTCATGACCTTTAAAAGTGCACTTTTGTGCCTATTTAATAAATGATATTTGACTTTGACTTTGCGCACCAAAAATCATCAAAAATCATTCCCATGAGAGCCATAAACGAAACCGCAGGATGCAAAATGACACTCGACAAAATCGGATAACAGCTCTAAACTCACGTACAAAACTTGTTAAAATTATACTAATGAATTTAATTATCCATTTTAATGAATTCAACGCCAAATGCCGTCGCTCCCAGGCGCGAGTAACATAAAGGTAGAGATTGACCTGACACGCACATGTTAAAGTTTCGATTCTGCTCGTTTTTTTTATACGTTTGTTTTTTTTATGGCTTGCGTTTGACCACTATCTCACCTGATGGTAAGCGACGATGCGGTCGACGATGTACTATGCTTGCCAAGATAGTACCTGTTTACTCGAGATTTGAAAATTTCTAGATTGTAAGTATCGGGAAAAATTAACTCCGGCAGGGAGTTCCACTCGTTAGCGGTGCGGATAATGAAAGTGGAAGCGAAACGCTTAGTGCGCGCAGGAGGAATGTCCACCACATAACGGTGGCGCGTTGCCGTTGCTTGTAATGTTTCATTCGAGGCAATCTTAAAATTTTATAATTGTCTTAAAATTGGGGACGTGCGCTGTCAATGACTCGGTTTGCTGTAATGACTGCTGTGATGCTCGGATTATAACGCGATACATTATACCTAAATGATACTAGTCAGTTTTGCGAGCAAATGGGGTAGCGAGTGGCTCGCCTTACAGTATATAGGTTTAAATACCACGAACAAGCACGTATAATGCAACTTGTTACATTACAATGTTACACAGTTATTATAATTTCGCTTTTTTGCATTTAACAGGTCTCTGGTGCCGTAAGCTCGTAGCGTATCAAGTATGCTTCAAATGTTACATTACGATCAAATGCTCAGGTCAGTCCTCACCATGAAAGCTGCAGCGTGCAGCCTCAAATTATGGAAAACCTAGTTTATGCAAATTTGGTTAGACGTATCTGTTTATTTTGCTTAGTCTTTGGCGTTCCGTTCCTGTTAGAGAACATTTTAATTTAACGCCAGCTTTCAATTAAACTAATTTTCTTCTTTCTATACAACTGTTTTATTCAAGACATTGTCTGTAAAATTTGATTTGTTATTTGATGTCAATTGAAAGAATCTCTGATGGCATAGTGGATAAATTGTTGTTTGTATAACGTCACGGGGTTTTATTCTGATCTGGAGTGGTATATTGCGCTTCGAAAAGTTAAATAAGCAATGTATTTTGTAGTTACTGACTCGTAAAGTTATCTCAGTTTTTGTAATACTGATGTAGATAAAACCGAAATTGGTAACAACATTGGAATCCACAAACATAAACATGAACTATGTTAGTGAATTCTAATTGATTCTAGTAATATTTTACTGAAAACTATCCTGTTTACTATGGTAAAACGAAATGGTGACATCAGATTTGATAAAATAAAGCGACATAGAAAACTATTTATTCTACACAAAAATCATGTTTTGTCGCGTTCGGTCAAATTCGCATTCGGTCAATATTAAATATCAAATTAAAATCAAGTCAATAATTTAAAAACGCAATCAGTCACAATTGCATATCGTCATAATTGCAAACAGCCAATATCGCTAACCGTATAATTGCAAACAAATCATATTGCTCTAATCAACGATAACAAAGACCTCTTTCTTTCATAATTATAGAGACCATCAACTCAAAACGATAAATATTTTCCTTGCTTACTTAGCTTTCCAAAGCGCACCAATCCCACGGTGCTTAGTTCCCAACTCACGCAACCATCGCAAGTTGGCACACAACCGCAGTGACACCGGCGGCGGCGGGCGGCGGCGCAGCGCACAAGTGTGTTGATTGTGAAGAGCACTCGCAACTTTGATGCGATACCCGAGTTGCGGAATAAATCACCTCTCGTTGCGGGAAATTGCTGACTTGTGCTCGCACGATACGGCTTAGGGCTGGGATTGGTGCAGTTTATCGATAGATGATATGAATGGTTTTCTGATTGCGCTGCGGTTGACAAGTAAAAACGCGACTTGCAAATGACAATATCCGATAGAAAGAAAAGAAAAAAGAATATACATTTATTTCTGACTGATAGCGTGAAGTTTTCGACAAAATATACTGTTACAGAGTCGATTACGTATAAAAACTTTTCATTAAAATAAAAAAGTAATATGTAACTAATTTTGCTAATGTTTGAATTTCTTTAATAATACGTACAAATAAAAGCCTATCTCTTATTTATTTTGTGTTTTAAGTGCAAATAAAAAAAGGATTTATGATCACTAAATAACCGTAACAATTATCGACACAAACTATTATCGAACTATCGACTGCACCACACACCTACTGCCTCTCTCGCTGCGTCATCTAATTTCCGCATCGCCCGTAGGAAGCCTCGACGAATGCGTTGTCAAACTCTGGTCGCGGCCGCTACATTACAGCTTAAGTGTCCATGTACCTTAGCACATTGCAATAAAGGTCATAATCCCTTAAAAACTAAGCGGACAGTGAGATAAGCTGAGCTAACGATCTGTGAAGGTAAATGAATGAGAAACAGTTCAGAGTAAAGCTTGCTTGAAATGATTTCGAAGTTCGTTGAAAGTTTGTGCAGATGGCAGGTCCATGTGGATTACAGAGGTATTAATAAAGTCAATATGACTTTATGGAAGCTTGGTTATCATAATACAAATCTATTTGAAATTTCTTAATTAGGGTTGGGTTTTTAATTTAAATTAAAGGGGCAGATTACAGTCAGATAGTCATCTAGAGAAAAAACTTCAAGTCTAATCCTAGGGAAATAACCTCAATGCGAACTTCATGACTACAGTCATGTAAAGATAACCATCATGAATTGGAGACTAACTATGAAAACAACCAGTCTCAGCTCGTAAATTATTTTTTACGATTTATTCTATAGCAAACATTCTGGAAACCCTACCGCACGGTGGCAATCTACTCGGCGTGTTTACCTTATAGTTGTGTTGTTTTTAATAATAATAATTATTATTATTCATTAAGCCTTTTACATATTTTTAGTAAGTCCAAATAATAAGTAAGTAGTTAGTAGTTTCTCTCCCAAAAGGATCACCTTGCATTTGAATGACTTTTAAACCGATTTCAAAAAAGGAGAATGTTCTCTGTTCAATTTTTTTTTTGTTTGTTACGTCAAAACTCCGTCATTTATGAACCGATTTGAGAAATTATTTTTGCGTTGGGTTCAGTATACCTACGAAGTAGTCCCATATAAATTTAATGGATATTTGACCTTCAACTTCGAAGATACATTGAAGTCGGATTTTTTTTTAAATTAATTATATAACTTTTTATATATCTTTTCAGGAATATCAGCACCCAAAGGACAACTTCACCACAGCTATAAGCAAGTATGTGTGAACAAGTACGTGAAGTATGAAGTAATGTGACGTTAACACAACCTCTCGCGTCTTAACTATTAAAGCAATGTTACATCCATTCAGAGAATACCGATGTGAAGGGGAAGTGGAGCGAGCAACCAAACTCCGGTTCCGAAACGCGAATAGACGTTAGTTTAAACTTACAAGGAATCACTGAGTTGGTAATAGTTTATAGTTCATTCTAACTGTAAATTCATTCAATAATTTCAGATTCAGATTTTTTATTATTTCTAGTACAAGCTGCTAAAAATCTAAAATGTAGTCAGAACAAATGTTAGTCGAACCAGAAAGATCATTCAATCAATATTTTTGTGAAATAACAATGATTTATATTTTTAAATCAATAAATAATTCTGACATTTTTTATCTGTTCTTCATCTCAAACGAAACAACAATCACAGCGCATGACGTCATTTGTAGGCAAATGCCGTGAGTCAAGCTTGTGTTTATTTTACGTTTTTGCTTTTCATAAAATATATTTTTGCTAATTTTTTTGTTCCACTACTACAATATAGTCCCCAAACTTCACAAAACGTATTAGAATCTCTTTGCAAGTTTTATTTCGAAGAGTTTGTCGTCTTCTACCTACATATGACGTCACAAGTTTTGAGGTGACCTTTTGCGCGGCAATATTTGAAACATAATATTTAAACAAAGTTTTAGGTACTTTTAGAGGGTTATTTCATTAAAATAGTATTTTTCATGGCTATATATATTCATTGTAGTTAATTTACAACACTTTCTGAAAATTTGTCCGATGCCCTATTCACGTAAGAATAGTCGTGGACAAAGTCTGTTTGCTAAATTTCAAATGATGAGGATTTTGTTAACCATGTGAGGTATATTATTTACAACTTAAAATAGGTAAATAAATAAGTCAATTCAAATCAAAAATAATGTTAGCTAAACAAATTCTTTCATTGAGAAATAATTTCCAATAAATATTTTTTTTTAGTTTTGTTATCAAACTTTTCACGTCACATTTTGTTAACCGACTTTAATAAAAGGAGGAGATTCTCAGTTAGATTGTATTTTTTATTAAACTTTGTTAACTCAGTACTTCGTCATTTATAAACTGATTTGGAAATAAAAGTCATAGATACTCAACCTTGAACTTCGAAGACACATCAGAATTGAAGTCGTTTTTTTATTATAATATGAAATATTTATTAACCGACTTTAAAAAAGGGTTCTCTATTACATTGTATGTTTTCAAGTATATATTTTATCAAAAATAAAACTGACTTCAATGTATCTTCGAAGTCCAAGGTCAAATATCGATGTATTTTTTATTGGAGCACTTCGTAGCTATACTGAACCCAACGCAAAAAGAGTTTTCCAAATCGGTTCATAAATCTTGGAGATCTGAGGTAACAACCATATTTTTTTTTAGTTTTTACTCCTTTGATATATCCATACTGTCATTAGTTATATTCCCTAAACAGTCACAGAATAATAGCACTACAGCACACGGCGCAGACCAAAGTACCCGATAGTATTTGCCCTTTCACAGTGCCACCGCCGGCCGCCGCCGCCCCGGTCACCCCCTTTATTTACAGCCCCGTTTCGGACACAGCTCGCATAACGTATAGGCGATACGTGACAAGATAATGCCTTTTAATAATGCACAGTTGGACAAGAGCACAGAGCACACTGGACGAGGGTAAGGAAAAACGAGAGCAGCTTCTGGTTATCACTTTACTACTAATATTATATATGTGAAAGTTTGTGTGTGTTTTTCACACACACCGCAAAGATTTGAATAAAATATTGAATTAGAAATTAGAAATTAGAAATTATTTTATTACCAAAAACAGTACATATATATAACATAGTTTTCCTCTATCTTTAGTAAGCTGGGCTTGTAGTGTGTCACATTAATTGGTGCGCAGAACCTACACTAAGCATAAACTTGTGCCGTAGGTATCTGCTAGCTCTTCCATTGCACAGTATCACACAGCCGTGGATTTTATAATGGTAAGTGTTGAAGTATAATTTATTAGTATTAGTCTTAAAATTAAATTAAGTTTAAGCTTATATACATAACAGCTATATAGATTTAAGTGTTTAGTGTGTAGTAAGTGTATTAGGATGAATGGTGTGTGTGTGTGTGAGTGGGGGTGTGTGTGAGGGTGCGTTTGCGTGTTGTGGTGAGTGTGTGAGTGCTGTGTGGATGAGTCCTGTCCTGTCCTGTCCGGATGAGTGAATGGAGATAGTCTATAAATGCTGGATTAATAAATAAGATTCATTTCGTCCTGAAAACATGCCCACGCAAGTTTGAAACGCAAACAAAATATGTAGTGTAACACTACGTATTTTCATTGCGTTTTAAATTTTAGATGAATTTCCGCAACGTCACGCCTGATTCCATTAAATTCCACGCAAGTTATTAAATATACAGAATCGCTTATCTACTATCACCTGTTTATTCAGTTACTTTTAAACTACTTGATTGATTTTGATGTAATTTTCACAATCATTTAGAGAAAGCCAGCCTCTGTGGTGTAGTGGTTGGGCAGGTTGGCTGAAATCTCATACATCACTGAGGTTGCGGGTTCGATTCCCACGACGGGACAAATGTTTGTGCACAGAAAAAAAAAGCGCAAGCATTTGTTTCGTGTCTGGGTGTTGTGGGACCATGGTCCTCAAAGTTCCTGGTTTCCTAGATACAGGGAATCCTAGTTAGGGGCCAGGATCTATGTATGTGATCGTTGGGCGTTATTTTATTATTTTATTTTAACAGGTGTGTGTTTAAGTGTATAATACATAGTATATTTGATGTAAATTGCACTTTGAAACAACGAAGCGAAGAAGACATTTAATTGAAACTTTCAAGATTCTTGTTCTACATTTGCTTCTCTCAACTTTTACAAATATTAATACAAAACTCGTTATTGAATACCAGTTACAAAATCATGAATAATAAAAGAACAAAATTCTTTACACTGGGCGGTCTTATCGCTTAAAACGATCACTTCCAGACAACCTTCGGATGGACAGTATCGAAAGAAGGAGTAGACGGCGGTGTACAATTTATTTTCTCGTCTTTTTCTATCATTTTCTACTTTTTTATTGAAATTATTAAAGTGACATGGTGCCCCACTAAAGGTAGGGATATTAATTTCGCACTGGGCACGCTTAATGTGGTGTAATGCCGTTAAGAGTACGCGTTGGCTTTCGAGTGCCGCTTCAAATATTTCATCCGCATGTTTACTGGACATTAAGTTTTTATGACGTTAATTTTTAATTTTATGAGACATCCGCCAGATGGGACTACATCGTTATAATAAAAAAGCTCTTAGTGACCAGTATAAAGCATTAAGAAATGAATCGGACAGCTGATATCAATGTTCCTTCATCAACGTTCCTATTGTTTGACATTTCATGAAGTGATAAATCATTGCCGAAACAATTTATAGAAAGAAGCACACAACAACAAACAAGTACACGGGCCTTTCAACAAAAACAATGTAAACAATAATGATAGTGCGTCCCTGTACGTAGATAGATTTTGAGTGGTAGGCTCTGGCCGTGGTTGTAATACCACCCGCCGAACAAAGCCATGCCTTCAAGCGACCTAGTCGTGTTTCGGGATGATATTCGGTGAACTATCGGGGGCACGGGTCTGAGCAGCCGCTCAATTGCCGTCGCTCTCTAGATCTATGTGCTCCATCTTAGGCCACACCAGGCGAGATAGTGGCCAAACATAGATCTATTAAGCGCAAAAAAAAAGAATTCTAATTCGTGCTTCGCTTTAAGCCACACTTTCGCTTTCCATCAGGCGAGATGTCGTCATTCGCATGTCCATTTACCAAAACAAAACAACATAAAACAATCTAAACACTCGAAAGTACCTTTCTTTTTAATGTTCTTCATTCTACTACGTATATTTTACTAATCTTAGCATCCGCTTATTCGAAACCGTTAAACTCTGTAGTAGAATTGTAAAGATTCAATTACACCGAAAAATACATCCCAGTCATCCCGCAAGCATTCAGTATTCAGTAAACTTGTAGAAAGCTCGCAAACTTGACGAGTATTTTTCAATTTTTGTGCAAATCCTCGCGGAGCGTATAAACTCTCTTTGTGAGACATAAATTGGTTTCCGAGGTATTCGAGGTTTTGAGGTTTTCGAATGCGTTCGCGAGCTCGCGACGGTGTGTGGCGAGGAATTACTTTTTATTCCACTTGTGTGGCAGTGCGGCTAGTAGCGAGAAAGTGGTGTCGTTTTGAATATAAAATACTAAAAAAGAAATTCTATTGACCATGACGACAAGACTTGTTACTTAAGTTTCATACACAATTACAATATTTTCATTAAAAATACGCCCTACGATCACATACATAAATGTTGGCCTCTATCTAGGATTTTGATCTAGGAAACCAGGAACAAAGGAGGATCACGGTCCCACAAC
Source organism: Petrophora chlorosata (assembly GCA_951640565.1). NCBI lineage: Eukaryota > Metazoa > Arthropoda > Insecta > Lepidoptera > Geometridae > Petrophora > Petrophora chlorosata. The sequence continues at coordinate 612,174 of OX621206.1, forward strand.
ACATCGACACAAAACAAATGCTTGCACTTTTCTGTACATAAACACTTTGTTCCGTTAGCGAGAATCGAAGCCGCAACTTCCGTGGTATATGAATTCCCACTGAGCACACAATCGCTCGCATCCTATATTTATTTTCTTTGTATTTGACCTTCACGTTGCGGCCCGTCTCAGGTTCAAAGTGATCTCTATTACTAAGTGTCTATTTATTATTCTGAGGTATTAGGTATACAATATAATCAATACGATAATAGTATAAAAAGGACCAGTTCATAAATCATTGATTTAGAAATGGAAAATCAGAGACCTAAGGCATTTAGTTTTCTTTGCCTAAGGACTCTAGTCTATTTATAAGTACCTACCTATTGTAGATAGACACAGTTTTGTATATAGAGAATTGTAGATAAAGACACTTTGACTTCATTTTGCCATTTCGCAGATATTTTTAATCTCCGCTCCGATCCACTCTGAAGATGCTCGACTCTCGAGTGCTGATTTGAAAAGTTGCTCCTCGCGATGCTCTTACGAATCTGGATTACATTGTATATGCAGTAAGAGCACTCGTTAGAAAAGAATTTGCCAAAGCATCTAAAACTATGTCTACTATCTACATAATATATTTTATCATTACCAAATTGAGTCAATAAATCTTAGCGGCGTGTCAACGTTATCCCAACAAATAATAAGTTAACTGGTACAAAAATACTTATACCTACACACAAAGAAAACACGCAACTCTATAATAGAAAAATTGATCTGCAAGCTGCAAGCAAGATGCCTATTCAGTACCCTCCCATTGACACTTTTAAAAACAAGTCCAGCATCGAGTGTCAATGAAACATGACAAGTAATTTCTTTTATCGTCACAAAAATGTGTTCTATCAATAAATCCAGCATTTCACCATATTTTAGCGCTCACTAGACACGTTTCAGATACTGCCCAGTCAGATAATGTATATATGCGTGTATTAGTGTGCGTGATTTGGTTCGAGTTATTCCTACGTAGTGTCCATACTGCTTTTCTATGCCTACCTGACTTTTTATAATATAATTATGGTAAAGTGTTCTTGCCTGTTCGTCTTGTTATTCGTAAAGTAATGAGAAGTGTCTGTTTTGTTTTCAGGGTAGATTGCTATTGTTGAGATTCTGACTTGATTCATGACGATTTTTTGAGAAAGTATCTTCATTTTGAGGTAACATGACCCTTCTTTAGAAAATTAACAATGTATTTAAATAATTTGAATACAACTGTTTGTTTTGTTGAACTGTAATACAACATTAATGCATGCTCGAATGAATTTGTATACAACCTTATACACAACCAGACCTAGTGCACTCCGCACTGTAGGTACGAAACTACAAGTACATAGCCGGACACCGACGGCGGGTCGCGCGTCGTTACACGTGCCGCGTCAGAAAAGATAAGAGCTATGCGATAGAAAGAGAGGCGCTCTGTAAGTTAATATGACTGGTAGGTATGGAGCGGTACGCGAGCTGAATTGAATTTTATTGCGTCATAGCAAGAGTCGCTATTTGTTTAAATTTCTTTGCAGAGTGATGCTTCTGTCCCTTAGTATTTTGTGACACAACTGACTTTATCTAGTAGGTATAGATTTTTGCTAAACGCAACACACACTCCAAAGTATTACTGATGGATGTGATTAAAATAAGTAGGTAGGTAACTATTAAAATTACTGTTAATACCCGCGGCTTAGACAAAGTAGTATCCTATAGCATATTCCGGCTCTTAACTATCTCAGTGCACGAAATCACTTATCAGTTGCTCGATATCATTGTCAAAAAATGACAAACAATTACGCTTTACCTATAAGCGTTAAGACCTCCCATTGTAACACTTTAGCTTTAAGTATTGTTTTGTAATTTATTTCTTGTTGTTGTGTGACAATAAAGCGTTATCTAATCTAATCTTCAGCCATCATAATATATCTTAGCACCGTGTCACAATCACTGGTTCGACAATTGCTTCTCTCAAATAACTTTTATGCCCAGGAATTTCGGTGACTACAATGCGCTTCAAACCAGAACACAGTAATACTTACACATTACTGCTTGGCGGCAGAATTACAAGAAAAGTGGTCGGTGGTTTGAACCCACACGGCCTCTCGCCTACAAAAGACCTCCCACATAGTAAACTAATAATAATAATGCTGACTGCACTTCCTAACAAGCTTTTTACGTAGAGTCGTTCTTATGTCTTGTTTCAAAAGAAGGTGCACGACATGCAGTCTCATTGTTTTTGCGTCTGCATTGAGTCTGCGGAAATTGATCGAGGTGGTAATTTCTGTGAAATGCTGGAAATATACATATGGATATATTTTTCTGAATTGTTTTTTACCCTCGACGCAAAAAGGAGGGGTAGGTATATGTAGAGAGCGATGTATGTGTATAGAGCGAGTGTGGCTCAGTGGGAGCTCGTGCGACTTTCGATCCGACGCACCCGAGTTCGAATCCCGCTGACCCCGCACCACTGACTTTCTTAAGCTATGTGCGGATTTAACACTCGCTTTAAAACGGTGAAGGAAAACATCGTGAGGAAACCGGCATGTCCAAGAATTTTTCACAAAAAGTCAAGGACATGTGACATTCACCAACCCGCACTGGGCCAGCGTGGTGGATTATGGCCTATTCTCTCTCTATGGGAGAAGGCCCGTGTCTCAGCAGTGGGAACGTGATGGGCTGATGATGATGATGATGATGATGATGATGAGGTATATATGTAGGTATAATTTTGACCATTATGTGTGTCTCTGTGGCACCGTAGTTCTTAAACGGAAGACCCGATTTGGATGCGTTTTTTTAAGCAGGTTTTTCTGTCGGTGGTTTTAAGACATGTTTTATCAAAATCGGTTCAGTCGTTTTTTACTTTTTATAGGTTACTTGCGTCGGCGTCGGGGTGTTTAAGTTTAAGTTTACTGAAATTCGTTATTTATCTTTAAATTTACTTTTAATTTTGTTTTAAGTTAGTTTGTCTGTTTATATTTGTAAATGATTGTACATACTTTGCAAAATATATCACCTTATGGCTTTTTATGATACCTGTATATTATCTTTACCTAAAATTGTGTTTGAAAAGACACACGTTTTCCTTCGCCAACACATCTTCTTAAAGCCACAAAGGCAACGTATTGTGGAAGGATTTTAAAAAAAATTTTTGATGGGTTTTTATTAATTGCCTGAAATAAATGAATTTTTTTTTTTTTTTTAAAGGAATTCTTCAAAAATGCTTGAACCATCCCAATAGCGAAGGGCATGCAAATTCAAGGCAGATGCGATATGCTAATTCCGTACAAAATATATGAATGGAGCCGGGGTGCACTTCAAAAGATTGTAAAGTACATTTTCTTTTTGTGACTCCTTTACAGGTTTGTAGATGTTAGGGGTCGTGGATGCTTTGATGGAAATGTTTATATTGACGGTTGGCGTTAAGGGAAGCAATTGTAAATGGAATTTAAAGTAATAGGGTGAGACGATTTAATATAACCTGCTAAAGTCTCTACTTTAAACGTAGTACTATTATTTACTAGCTGCGCTCTACGGTTTCCCTCACGGTTTCCCGGGATGAAAAGTAGCCTTTTTCTTACTGGTTATAATCTTGCGTTTGACCACTATCTCACCTGATGGTAAGCGATGATGTGGTCTAAGATGTAACACGCTTACCTAGAAGATACCTGTTCACTCTCGATTTGAAGATTCCCAGGTTGTAGTTGTCAGGAAACACAGACGTTGGCAATGCGTTCCACTCCTTGGCTGTTCGTAAGATGAACATGGATGCAAAACGCTTTGTTCGTACAGGAGTGGATGTCGCATAGCCGTGCGTCTGGGTGTCCTATGATGAAATGGAGACGGTGGTATGAGGTCATGTAGTTTCTGTGCATACTCGTCAAAGTGCACCCAATAAAATACCGCTAAACTTACAGCTTTGCGTCTATGGTTGAGACTCTGTAGATGAACCTTTGCGTTAATATAGAGTATAAGCTATCTCCATTTCGAGTTCTACTCATATCCGTTCAGCCGTTGCGGCGTGGAGAGGGAACAAACACACATACAAACTTATGCATTTATAATATTATTATTTATAATATTAGTCTTTACTTTGTAACAATTTTTTTACAAATAGCACATAGCACGACGCTAATATCATAAATAGTCAATGAAATGCACATGATACTATGAAAGCGCAAGCATTTGTTTTATGTGTCATGTTTCTGGTTAGTAGTTGGTGATCAAGATAGTTCCTCAGATACAGGAACCTATGAATATTTGTATGTTTGTCTTTTTTGCGTTCCTAAACCATAGATCCGATTGTGATGAAAATTTGTTGGGTTCTTCTATGTACGCCTGCGAGGGTTACAGGTACGCCCCCAAAAAACCATGCCACACCTTTTTTTCTTTACATGGTATTGCAATGCATTCCGGGTACAGCTAGTGGGTATGTAATGTAATCGTATATCGTATATATATATATATATATATATAATATATATATATATATATATATATATATATATATATATCAATCAATGTATATATATTTATCAATAACATATATTATATATAGTCAGGTATTTATATTTTGTTCATTTCAAAGTTCTCTCACTGTGAGGGTGAACAGGCTATAAAAATGTTCAACTGAACATGCATTTCACTGTTAAAAATTTAACAAATAACACTTTCCCCGTTAAAATTTACGCTATCGAAGAATAACTAACACCTAAAGATACTTCACAGAAAATTGGAACCTGCAAGCAACCACAGATAAGCAAGTCTACAACTAAACATATAAATTAAACCGATATGCAGTGAGTATGTACAGGCAACTTTATAGATGGGAACGTCCGTCCGCGGTGAGGTATCGCAGACGGGAAACGTTGAAAATGGCGAAAACTCCACGATTCAAATGCAAATGCTATTCGCCTCGGATTTGCATGCGTTTAGTGGATACATTCATCACATCGATTTTAGGGTTGTCTTAGAGACGAAAGGAAATTAAGTGGTCAAACGGAAGCCTTAGTAGTATTCGCTATAAAAAAAGTTTAGTAAACCATAGTCTATGTACGAACGGGAAAATTGTTGACAAAAGGGGGATACTTATGCTACTCGTGCAGAAACATTTTTCTAGTCCAGCAATCAAATCCTTAACCTCGGTGGTATGAGATTTAACAAACCATAGGGACGTGTAGTCTACCAAGTTAACACTGCCGATTTGTTAATAATTTCACAAGTAATATGAACAGCCCTGCGATCTCAACCTTAGTCAGAGTGTAGCTTCAGCACAATGCAGCACGATTGAACGCGTTTCATTTGCACACATCTGAACAGATCGTCCCGGGGCTTGCTGGTTGCTCCATACAGTGGATTAGGTTATTTTAGAATTTATGAGTTGAAACTTGACCAAAATTAAACGTTCTTGTGTTTACTCGGCGTTTTCTTTGCTTTTAATACAATAATAATACCGATGTTTTCATGGTAAAAAAATATAATATACCGAAGTAAATTGAAGTTCTACCAATATTTTTGAACTTTATTTCTATAAATGAAATGAAGCGAATCGAAACTAAATGAAACGAAACGAAGTGTTATGAAAATAAATGAAATTGATTTATTTTGTAACAATTTCGGTTAAATATTGCAAGGAGACACAGCAGTAGTTTTCCTTAACAAAATTCGGCATTTGTAGGCATATAAATATTTATCAGTTTTTATAAAGTAGTTTAATTACTGAATTTTGTATCGCTTATATGTAGATCTAGAGCGAATGTGGCTCAGTGGGAGCTCGTGCTACTTTCGATCCGACGCACCCGAGTTCGAATCCCGCTGGCCCCGCACCACTGACTTTCTTAAGTTATGTGCGGATTTAACACTTGCTCTAAAAACGGTGAAGGAAAACATCGTGAGGAAACCGGCATGTCCAAGAATTTTTCACAAAAAGTCAAGGACATGTGACATCCTCCAACCCGCACTGGGCCAGCTTGGTGGGTTATGGCCCATTCTCTGTCTATGAGCGATGGCCCGTGTCCCAGCAGTGGGAACGTGATGGGCTGATGATGATATGTAGATCTAGGTTTGACTAGTATCTCACCTGATGGTAAGCATGTAGCTAAAGATAAAGCACACAGATCTAAAAGAAAACAGCATTTCAGCGACTGCTCAGATCCGTCTCCCTGATGGATCACCAAGTATCATCCTAAAACACAACTTGGTTGACGGCATGACTTTGTTCAATAAGCAAAAGCAAAAGCAAAAGATAGTAGAAAAAAGTGTGACAAGCAGTGTTCCTGCCTTGCCATCTAACATAAAAAATAGTTGGTAACAATAATTTACCTCCAGAACTTCTCCGAAAACGTTACCAAGTACCAAATACACTAAAATTAAAAAACCACCGACACAAAAATCTTATAAAAAGTATAAAAACGGCTGAACCAATTTTGATAAAACATATCTAAGAACCACCGCTAGAAAACTTGCTTTCAAATAAAAGAAACCGCATCCAAATCGATTCACCCGTTTAAGACCTACCTACGGTGCTACAGACAGATACACATAGTGGTTAAACTTATTAACACTCCTCCTTTTTGCGTCGGGGTTAAAATTGTAGCAAAGGCTTATAAAGATATGTGTATATGCGAGTAGCGCTTCTAAACACACGAGTACAGTTTCAAAGTTCATGCAACTAAAAACTTTCCAAGTCAATTTCCCTTCTTCCAAACTATGCGTTTAATTTGCGTCCTATCAGCATTCCTTCCGAGCGGCCTCGGCTAAGTTGCTCGCATAGAACTAAGATTTACTGGTTCTATGAGATATAAAAACCACCATGGTAAACTTTCTGCTTCACGTTTTGAAACACAAAAGCGGGGATGGGGATTAAGTCGTTAACTCTTTAGTAAGAAAAGTGTCGGTGGAAGTACTTTTTGCCAGATTTTTTACCGCCAAAGTGTGCAAACATCACTTCGTTCAGGCTTCCGGCATTTTGAGACTAAAGAGCTATTATGGTCTTTGGGTGACAAGCGCAGTGCATTGTCGTGCAAAATTTTGCAAAACAACGTCTGGGTGGCGCGGTGCTGCAACCGTTATGGGCATATTGCTCATCATCAGGTTAAGTCTCATCTCTTAGTTATATCACCTATCAACCCGTCACGTTCCCACTGCTGGGATACGGGCCTTTACTCATAGAGAGCGTATGGGCACGTATCGAGACTATCCTCCACGCTGGCCCAGTGCGAGTTGGTGGATGTCACATATCCTTGAATTTTTGTGATTAATTCTTGGGCATGCCGGTTTCCTCACGATGTTTTCCTTGACCGTTTTTAGAGCGAGTTTTAAATCCGCACATAACTCAAGAATATACATCACATCACTGTCATCAATCACATAACTGGCGTGGCCAGCGGGATTTGAACTTGGGTGCGTCAATCAAAAGTCGCACGTGCACTCGCTCTTAATTATATAAAAATATCAAAAAAATACATACAACCACTACACCTCAGAAGCTGCGTAAAATATACTTCTGAACTGTGTCTACCCATATAAAAACTCTCCAAGTGAACTTGCTTTGCAAACTATGCGTTTAATTCGCGTCCTATCAGCATTCCATTCGACGAGAGGTCTCGCCTAAGTACTCGCATGGAACGAAGATTTACTGGCAAGACGCGCCGAAGTGTCCCATCTATACTATTATGAAACTGTAACTTTTTCATGTCTGTACATTAAAGGTGTTTTTATACACACCTTAACTAACTTCTGGGATCAGTTATTTAAATGTCACTGAACCGAAATACGGAATTTATCTACACTGATCACGAAATTTAAACATTATGAAATCTGGATGTTAATATCCATATATTTTATAATTTATTGTTTGTTTGTATGTTTATTACTAAACTCGAATAGTATGAAAGTTATTTTGATGAGGTCTTGGTGACTGAGCAATCGGGGCTTGACAGCTTAATGCACTATCAAAGTAAGGAGATAAAAATACATCTTTGCCTTTCCGTAGCATGCTCTCTTATACTGGGAAAACATTTCCGTCGTGGTGCTGGTCGTGTTGTTTACGCAAACAAAGTCGCTAGAAAAACTTATAGTCTACGATATAAAACTTTGACTGAGTCTGCTATTGCGAGAGGGATACGGCCTAATGTCAGTTGATGTCTAGGTTTAGATTCTGTCATGTCAGGGAAGAAGCAGTCTCGCTGAGCGGCGGTTCTTGATCGATCTTTATGTAAGCCTTGAATCTAGATCTACCACGTAAGTAAGTCTTTGTTAGGGTTCCGTACCTTACGCCCTCGACTCGTAATAGACTTAAGTAGGTTTAATAAATAATATAAAAAACTATTGAGAATAGTAACTGCGGAGTTGACGAATATTTTTACTGATTATACAATACTTTACAATGAAACTTTATTCAAACACAGGACAAACAATAGTCAATAAAGTCAATAAACTGTGGGTGCAATGGGCGGCCTTATCGCTATGTGCGATTTCTTACAGGCTTCTTACAGATTATGTAGATGTAGGTATTTTATTGACTTGTGTAACTAGAAAATATCTACTAAACTACTGGAAACTTGGGAGCCTTGAATCGTGAGCTACCACTGACAGCTCTTGTTCTTCAACAACTTTATTTTTTAACCATTTTGGTTACCTAAAAGATTAACTAGGATACGCAAATAACGATTTCGGAAAGGATTCGTTACTTCAAGCCTATAGCCAGCTAGTGCTATGCCATCGGATCTGATAGATTCTATAACGTGACCTTTTCCTTTTTTCTTCTCAGTTGCCACTCTCTACCAGCATCTAACTGTTTTGTAACACAATTCCACTCACCAACTTGTAATATGAGCTCAATCTAACCAAGTAAACTCAATCGCGACGCAATGAGCCGTCAGCTAATTCTGTCACAGCTCTCGGAGACTGCAGTTAGTGTCTGCGAGGTAGCTTGTTAGCTCTCAGAAACTTTGGTGAGATTTCTTTCATGTGTGAGGTATTGTTGGTTATAAAATAAGACAGACTTTGCAACATGGCGTTGGTCGTTTGATGCCGATTATCAGCATTTATTTAACAATATTTTAATAGCGTTTTAAAGGCTCTTTATTAAAGAACATGTTTTGATGTCACGATAGTTTTTTTAGAAATTTGAGTACCATTATAAAACTGTCACTGGCAATTCGGGTATCATCAGGCGCTACACCTTACTCGTCTTGCTACTTGTTTGGTTTTTATTAAAACCTCACTTTATGCAACTGAGTAAGAGCAATGAGACGAGCGAGTGGTTTGTCTACTGGTAAGCGCCACGCTTGCTCACAGAAATCGCAGTTTTAATACCAGTACTGCGTAGCACTGCTTTGCGCTTGTTACCCCGAGACATCAGATATTAAGTCTCATATGCCCATTAATTTTGCTGGCTATGATGCATTTCAAATCGTCCCACATTAAGTGGTAGCTAGTGCATGCTTAGAGGTAGAATAACTAGCAAAGCGGTGGTACCCAACTAGACGGTATTTCGCATATGAGAGACCTTTTACTTACCTTTTATTCGTAGTAGTTTTTTCGTATGCGGGAGGCCTTCTGGGCAGATACCACAGCTTTGCCAGTTATTCTGCCGCCAAGCAGTAGTGCGCAAGCATTATCTTCTTCTGGATTTAAGGATGTTGTTCTGAATAGCACCGCATTGTTACAGGCAGGCGTGGCGCTTACTATCAGGCGAACGACTTGCTCGTCTCTTCACTCAGTTCCATAAAAAAAACCTACCACAAATGCCAGCTATTTATTTTTCTCAGTTCACAATAGCTTCGCTGATAATTAAACTTATATTTTATTAAACTCAAGTGAAACTCAAAGCTGATTGAAGTCATTAAAAAAAACCAACATAAAACAAGCTAATAAATATCAAGTCTAATTAAAACACTCAATGGGCCGTCAACTAATCCTATCAGGCAAGTCTCGGAGACTACAAGTTTGTGTCTGACACCGCTCGTTAGCTCTCGGACACTTCGGTGTCAGCGCTTTGCTTTTATTGAGGAAACTGCGGCTTCTTAGTGAATACTTGGTGTCTGGAGTGTGATTGGATAGTCACGCGGTTTACAAAGTTTTCTGACGATGTACTCCTTGTAGCTTTTGCTAGCGGACCGCTTGTGAGAGAGTACATAGATCAAAAGATACATCTCGTTAATACGATACATTTTAAAATTGGCTATCAGTAGGTTGTGCGTCATGAGGACTTACTTGCTGTATTTTGTGAAACAAGAACGACGTTAAATAAATGCGTCCTATAAACTTATAAAAACAATTTATATCTAGTGGTTTGGCAGGAACAGATGTCAAAATGAGGGAAATGTTTGTGCCTGGGTTTCGCAGAAACATGGTCCTTTTAGTCCCGGGTTTCCGAGATCCCGACTCCTAAACCCTTTACTAGAGTTGTCTGTAACTCTAGTAAAGGGTTTAGGAGTCGGGATCTTTGTATATTATATATTATTTATCAAGAGTTCAGATGACGCCATTGTACATCAAATCTTTATTTTAACAACCTTCTTTTATAACTTATTTTATTATTTACTACAAAAGCATAAAAAGCAAAGTGTCCCTGTTGGCTCAACAAAATCTTTCCACAACCTTGAGATGAGACCACAGAACGCTTCATAGCAAAAGTTACTCCAAACGAGTCGACAAAGAAGCTCCGAAGTCGCATACAACTCTGACGAGTCTCACATTACATCAGCAAATAAAAAGTTAAATTGTCAGTTTGTGCACAAGTTCGTTAATTTGTCTGAGGGCTTGGCGGCTCGTTAGTGTACACTTACGTCGTTATTCTTACTTGCAGTACTTGCAGTGAGCACTCTGTGTTGTATGGAAGGAAAGTTTGAGCAAGAACGCTGCATTTTATTAGTAGATAGGTATTACAAGGCAATTGGCCCACAGCTTTGCAGGACGTACTCTTTTAAACTATTTCTTCTTCTAAAGTGCATTTAATTCATAATACGAGTATTATGTGTCAGAATTTGCTATTTAACCTATGTATTTCAAAAAAAGTTCAAAAGTTCTCTATTCAGTTTTGGCATCACAGACGCACTTATGAACGTCAATTATTACAATACTACCACCGTATCGGAAAAAGAATCATTACTCAGAAGATACGACAAGAAACTAATAGGCGTTTTTTTAACTTTTGTTAAAATATTAATATTAATAATTACATATTTATAAACATAAGTAAGATAACAAAACACATGTTTTAAGTTAAGATTATGGTAAAATGAATTGAAGTAACCAGTTTCCGGGCCTACCGAAACTTCCGTCCCGTATGTTTCCAAAACCAAATGGTAAGATTGCCATGTTTCCATGGGTACGTAAGTTTAGAACAGTAAGCCAACAGCGACTCTGCTGGTTTGCGCTTCCCTGTGTTTCCAGAGCAATGGAGCTCCGTTATAATGTAAACACGATACTACTCTTGTTTGTTCTTTAGTGCTGGAAATGTTACAATAGATTTTTCATGAGTGTCATACCTATTCAAAAATTCTGTCAAATAAAATTATAAAATTATAATCTTTTCTTAATTTTTTATTAAAAACTTTTATTTAACTTGCAATGTTTCTTTTTTTGGGTCAAGTCTTCCAAGAATCAGAAACAATTCCTCTTATCCTACAGAGTTAAAATATGCAATATTATGGTGACTGCCAGCCATGATCTGATGATGGAGCCGGAACTGGTAGGTAATGGAACTCCTTGACGGATAATCAAAATACTACAAATGTTTGGGCTCATTTGAATCTGTTCGCGGTTCCGATTACCAATTTGTTAAAAGCTTGTTATGTTGAAAAACATATTTTTTAACAAAAATCTTATATCATTGTTTTTATTTTTTCTTTTTTGTATACCTACCTAATATACCCATTGATTTTATGACATTATTTAGGTATTTTAATGTTAGAGACTGTGAATGAGTCGCAATGTAAATGAAAACACCTAAACTAGGAATAATTAATACAAAACAAACTTACCGACAAGCAGTAGTGCGCAAGCATTACTGTTTTTAAGTTTGAAGGGCATGTCTACAAGGATTTTGCTAGACAAAGTTCTAGGTGGTGCAGCAACTGCTATGGGCAGGCGTGGTGCTTACCATCAGGTGAACGACTTGCTCGTTTTGTTATTTCATTGCATAAAAAGGCAAATAGTAGGTATAGATTAAAACCTAATTAATTAACGGCTTTTTATCTATGCCCTAAACCTAAACTATCCATCGCTTAATGCATTATTGTGAGACTTAGTAATTGTAAACTTTATACTTATTCAAAATTAAGGTTCAAATTTGATTAAAAACGACGTTAGTTACTGTGGACGGCAGCCATTTCATTGTCCATGTAAAATTAATTCGGTGTAATGCTAACACTCGCGTTGATTGCGCTAAATACGCTCGTCCGATGGGTTTAGTGAACTAAATATTCTGTCGATACCTCGTAAAGCTTTAATTTTGTGGAGTTATCTCGTTGTTGTTGTTCAATTCAATGTTGTTTATTAAAAGTTTCAATTAAATACAGGAAACAACGGACTGTGTCTTTGTCAGCTCTGTGGTGTAGTGGTTGGGCAGATTGGCTCAGTGGCCATACACCACTGAGGTTGCGGATTCGATTTCTGTGAAGGGACAAATGTTTGTGCACAGAAAAAAAAGCGCAAGCATTTGTTTCGTGTCTGGGTGTTGTGGGACCATGGTCCTCGTAGTTCCTGGGTCCCTAGATACAGGTAATCTTAGTTAGGGGCCAGGATTTATGTATGTGATCGTTGGGCTTATTATTATTACTTACATATTTATATGCTGTAATGAAACTTACCTGTAACAGAAAAAAAACATTATAAAGTTTATTATAGTTATATTAATAAACACTTTATTGTTGAAAACCTTAAAAATAGGTATTGCATGCTAATAAATGGATTCAGAATGCCTTGTCATCGAGTTGCCAGCAACCCTGAAAGTTTCAGCCGGATAGCTAATCGTTGCTCGAAATTTGTGTTGCAAGATTCCACTCGGAACGACAGACAAACAAGAAAGTGGCTTAATAAAAACGTGGTAAAAAAAGGAAAGGTAATCGTACAACCCAGGTGCCAAAAAGCGATGTAAAAATCGCAATCTAAACGTTAACAAGTTTTTACGGAACTTGGCACTGTGTCTAGTATCTCCCCGAGCCTTTAGGTCTTTTTCGCATTTTTACAGCTTCAACGCAGGCCTTGTCGTGTTGCCAACAGAAATAAAAATCTTGCAATAAATTAGGCAGATGTTAAAGTTTGGATTGGTGAAATGAATCCGGCTAGCAGATACCTGCGCATGCGCATTAGGTACAGGTATTAAAATGGGATGCAATGACACTAAACTCTACTCAAAAATGTATAAATAAAAGTTCCTTATCCAGTCTATATTGATTCAGTTAGTACTTATATACTACTAAAAGCAGTAAGCAGTCTGGCTGCGCTGAATACAGCCCTAACGTCATCACTACCTAATCGTTCTAATTTGTAAATGGCATTGCATGATGCCATCTCGCACTTCTTATTTCTTTGTTCACTTAATTGTAAAAATCCTTAATTTTCTATTTAATTGGTATTTGCGGAGGCTTTTAATTAGATTTTCTTATATTAATTTGTCAAACTACTTTGTAACAACAGCTGTTAGCCCCCCGAACAAAAGTTTTCACTATGATTAAGAGAATTTGGTAAACAACGTGTTCCGTTTTAAAAAAATACGTTACTGTGCGCAAGCATTACTGTGTTCTGGTTTGAAGGGCGTAGTGGCCAGCGAAATTACTGGGCATATAAGAACCACACTCGCTCTCCCGCTCCTCGCATTTTCATTTCAATGCAATGCAACTTAGCCGAAAGGTGAACAAAACGTATACCCAGCTCTGATAATTACATAAAATATCTTAAGACTCTCACCAACTGTTAAACTAAAATGACACCCCTTCGACCGTCATTACCGCAGGACCGTACTTGGCGCCTCGCCAGGGGCGCATCGGCGATCAATCAATTAACCTTGACGGCCAACTTAGTGGTGTTTTATCCTGCCCAGGGCCAGACTTAGGATGTGACAGCGATAATGAATGCGTAGTTTAAGTATCCTCTGGAGGATTTCTTGACATGTGAATAATGGATTATTATGATAAAGTAGATGTTGTTTATAATTAATTATGTTAAAATAAAAGTTTATAAATTGGAGTTGTAAAAATATAAACCTTACTAACGTAATTTCACGTTTCAAATTACAAAAAAATATTTATTAAGGTACAATAAAACCAGAGCACCTGATCGAAGCGACGCGTGACCAAAAAGAGACTTATTTGGTTCATTATATCAGTATTGCAATCCAACGGGTCATACTATACTGCCAGCATCTTGGGTACGCTGCCAACTGGTAGTGGGTTGGAGCATTTCGGTATCTATAATAGGCCTTTAATGGTCTGTGGGTTGTTCAATTGCTTCTCCTTGTAAGTAATTAGATTAGTAAAGTGTAGAGTAGTTTTCAGTAATAATAGCATTCGCCCGTTGAAAAAAAAATAAAAAGCGGCCAAAAGCCCCGTAAATTATTTATTTCATTATATTTTTTAGTATTTTTTGTTATAGCGGTAACAGAAATACATCATCTGTGAAAATTTCAACTGTCTAACTATCATGGTTCATGAGATACAGCCTGGTGACAGATGGACAGACAGACAGACAGACGGACAGCGGCATCTTAGTAATAGGGTCCCGTTTTACCCTTTGGGTACAGCACCCTAAAAACCAACAAAATTTACCAAGAAAAGTAAATATGGAATGTTCTTCATCAGAGTACTCAATATTACTCTATATGAAACAACTAGGTATCTCTATTAATGATAATCGTTAAAAATACCTCCGAACAAATTGTCCACATCAGTCACAATCATACTAGATTTATTTCAGACGGTAATCGGTTACGACCGGTTGTAACCGCCCGCAACCACAATCGATCAGAGTAATGGGTGCAGGTGACATGGTTCCGAACGCAACCCTGAGTGCGAACTCCTGTTACATTGCTGTAACCGTTGTACACTACTCTTGAATGGTACAACGTTAATAGTAAACTTTTGCACTACTCGTACGTACGTACTGAAGGTAAGTACTATCACAGAATACTAAGGGACAGAAGCATCACTCCGCAAAGAAATTTAAACAAAAAGCGACTCTTGCTATGACGCAATAAAATTCAATACAGCTCGCGTAGCGCTGTATACCTACCAGTCATATTAACCTACAAAGCGCCTCTCTTTCTATCACATAGCTCTTATCTCTTCTGACGCGGCACGTGTAACGACGCGCGACCCGCCGTCGGCGTCCGGCTATGTTCTTGTAGCTTCGTACCTACGGTGCTAAGTGCGCTAGGCCTGGTAATTTACTCATTTATATAATTTCTTGGTCAGTTAGTCCCAATTCAGTACAACAGTGATCTTGAAAAAGAAAAACAATATCAATAAAATCTTATCCCAGTTTGACACAATTTTAAACGTTTTGACATTCTACTTCAAGTACAGTCAATAAGAATAACTGCACAACAGCTTCATGTTTATAAGGGAAAATCGCACTTCGGGAAACGTGCCCAGGAATTGCGCCAACTGATCCCTTCTTCTCCTTTCCACCTAAGGACTTCCAGGCGGGGAGAGTCGTTAATATCCCACCGGTCCGTACTAAGTATTTCCCAGATTCTTTTATCGCGCGGACTGCTAAAGAGTGGAACGCTCTGCCAGCGTTTTTGTTCCCAAACAGCTACAACTGGTGTCTCTTTAAGTCTAGAGTGAATATTCATCTCATGAGCAAGTGTGCTCCATCTTTGACCTCATCTTCGCTTTACATCAGGCGAGCTGTCGTCAAACGTATGCCCATTTACCAATTAAACTTACTTGCTTGTACCGGTGACTCTGTCCGCGTAGAATTAAGTTTATTGTTGTTCCCTAAGAAATTGTTCATTTCTCCGGGATGAGTGTCCGATGTCCTATTCCAAGACTTACTGTACCTACATACCAAATTTCACCAAAATCAATTCAGAAGTTTTATAGTTACAAACAAAAACATGTGTTTTTGTTCAAACACACACACATGCACACAAGCTGTCGTATACGGCCCGCGCCGCCGCCCGCGCCTGTTCGCGCACACAACACAACTCTCCTACTGCCCCGGTCATAAGGATATTCACGACATGCTCGCTCAACAACCAGATATAGATATCTTCCATGATGAAGGCAGGCAGGTTCAGAAACCTTGGTTTCGCCTTGTAATGTGTTGGACTTAGTTTGTGAGTTGTGAATAAATAAATACAAAATTAGTATATATTAAAAGTAGGATAGGTATCAGGAAATTGTGGTCTTTGAAGTTATTTTTCATTAATTTCCCACTTACCACCAGTCACAAATAATTCAAACTTGCGTCGAACTGTAATTTTCAGGTTTCAATGTAAATGCGAGTCGCCAGAATATATTGGGCTTTATCGGCGCTAATGGTAGCACAAAGGCGCTAATGTGAAATAAATTGTAGACCCTTCCCCCCTCTACCACCCGCCACTTACCACGGACTCACCTTCGATTGAGGATTTGGAGGAACTGGATGTGATTTTTTAGAGACATAGCAAAGAAAAGTTGGGTTAATTTTTTATATAAGCTCTAAGCTATACGTTGCACTTCCTCTGGGTAGTGCTACACAAATCAAAAACGTAATTCGTCTTCTTCTTGTTCTGACCCAACTTGGGATTTTTAATCAATGGAAGTTATGAAAGACGTGATGTTCTAGAGTAGCTTCTTTAGACCTAATTGATGTAAAAACGGTTAAGACTAACGGTTAAACTTCGAAATTACTTAGACTAGGTTTTGGACATTTTAGAAAACCTTCTTCCGGGTGTTATGAGATCAAGCCGTGACGTACGTCGCGAGCATCGCTACTAATTCCCGTTGCGTTAGGGTCTAAATAACACTCACGAAACTTTTCATTTTTTTTAGACCTATCCAATATTTTCCACCAATTGAAACTCCGAACGCTGACCATTACAAAAGCAAAATAAAAATCCAGTTAAAAATTCCATCCATCAGCTCTACATCACTGTAACGGTTATATCCTCGAAGGTTCGCTTTTTACAACCGGAAACGGAAACCGCTCGAGCCTTCAGGAAACGCTCGCGTGTTTTCCCGCGCCGGTGACACACCGAGACAAATTGCCGCGCGGACTTCCGGATAACGAACAGCCGCGCAGGTTATGACCAGGAGAGCAGGAATTATATTTGTATTTTTAACGGTCTTCTTTGAGATTTTTTTTGACCACCAACTGCTGTTATATGGATATACCTAAATAACTTATTGAAACAGTGCGCCAATTAAAGGTCCTCACGGATAGTTCCAAAATATTATGAATTGTACCTAACTTATGTGAACATTATAAGAACATATACTAACTGAATTTAATTACCTATTATTACATACTACCTATAATATATTTACGGTGCAATGTTACTTAGTCGAAAAAAACACTGCTCAACAACTGTCTAGCCGATGCGACACTTGTACAGAATAAGTTAATATCAAAGGTGTACGAGCTACGTACATTATTATTTTTGTTTACTAAGTACAATCGATTACCGGTACCGGCGCCCGCGCGCTTTCCTGTAACATTTATTTTATAAGTATTTTAGTTGACAATAAACAGTCGCTCAGACAACATCGTTTTTCTTCAACATAACATTACCTACGCAACTTCGTAGGCCAACATAACAATTGTTGAGAGTCTCTACACATACAAGAGGCAACCCCAACAAAAGGACTTACTGAGTTAAAGTTTTTGCTAGCTCTCCAAACATAAGAACTCATTATATGTATTTCAGCATATGACAGGCCTATTATGAGTGTTGCTTGTTAAAAAAGGCTTACTGCAGACCCAAGCAAACATTGTTAACACTGTAATAAAAACGTTTCATTCTTAGTATAAAAATACATTTTTAGTACTGTTATTCCATGGATCACACGCCGTAAGTAGCCATTTCTACTTATCCACTAAAAGTTTATTACGATCGTGTCTTTCAACACGCAATCCTATTAATTATATAGAGAAACATGAGCAAAATAATTAAATTAACTGAGTGGCTCTAAAGTTTTGTGTTGAAATTAAACGATATTTATAACAATAGAGAAAGTTCGTTGCATTATAAATCACTCATAAGTCATACTATTTAAGTTTGTATCGATCCAAAGGTTGCTTAGAATATTGCATACCTATAGCGAAACGACCGCCATTTATAAGAACGTTTTACGCTTCACTAGCCGAAACACCTTGAATCCGTCCGCTCACAATTCAATTTATACTTGTTGCCCTGAGAAACTATGCATTTTTCTGGATATAAAAATATCTTGTCCTTTTTTTAAACCTCAAGTACCTGCATTACGAATTTCGACAAAACCTGTACACTATTATACAGCTAAATAAACACCCTCACACACTTGTGTTCAGATCATTGTGAAGCAAGCTTTCACTTTCACACTGTACGAGTACTCATATTAAGTCTGATATAGTATTTGTAAAGGTTGTAGTCCATTGTGTCACAATCCTTTCATGATTTCGGCGTGCGTGCACAATCCGTCTGTAGCTCCACTAATGATTGTGTTTATGTGTTAGCGCCGTTTTGTAGCGCGCTATCGCGAAACTGCATGGCGCCCGGTGTGTTATTACCTTTTGTTTTGGACAATTTATTGTTTGTTTTTGTCTGTAATCATAAAATTGTACAGCACAAATAACAGAACGAACCTACATTAAAACAGTATATTTCAAACGGTATGAATACGTTATATTTGAAACGTGGCAATTTAAACACGGGTTCTAGAGTGGAGACAACGTTTAGGCAAACGTTATGTAGGACGCCCTCCGGCTAGATGGAGTGACGACCTGCGCAAAGTAGCTGGTAGTAATTACATGAGGAGAGCCGTAGATCGGGCTCAGTGGCGTGCATTGGGAGAGGCCTATGTCCAGCAGCGGACTAATACGGACCGTTGATAATGATGATGATTATTTAAACACATAGCACACGTAGTATTATTAAACGAAACTTAATAAGTGCTAGAGTCATTAACTAGATTTGCTTACCTCGTTGACCTTGGTCACGACCGTGGTTGATGCAACAAGCATGGCCGAAAAATGATGTATACAAATGTTGTTAGCGCTAAATCCCGTCTATAACACTAATTAATTACTGAAGCACTAACTTAAAAAAATAATTAAAAGCGCATTTTTAGAAATCGAATGGAATCAGGCGTGATCTTGCGAAATTTCATCTCAAATGTGAAAAGCAATGAAAATAATATGTAGATATTTTCATTGCATTTTAGATTTGAGATGAATTACACTAGATATTTCAATCCTGTTCAGATTTACGTTTTTAGATATTTTTTTATTTTACTAGGTATTTTTTACGAGACGAGCACGTTACCTTGGTTACGTGATGAGCATCATAACGTCAAAAATTTCAGTAATTATCAGAATACATGAATTGGCATGTCTAACTGCAATGCGTGGTATTGCTACGATTCGAATAATAAAATAAATGAATGACTCAAATAAAGCAAATATGTTCACCCGCCCTACATCATAAAATCTAATGTTTACATCTAAAACCAAGTTTGGAAGAAAATGACACAAAAACGATTCCTTCTTCCGTTTTTTAAATTTTTACCCGGAACGCTAAAAACACGTGCAATTCGCACGTACCCTCGATTACGGCGGTGATTCCCGTAATTTGTCCCGGACCCCCCGGACCTCCCGGGGGGTTGAAACATGTGACAGAATTCGCTTTACGACATAACCGCTTATGACACACGAACTGTTGATGGGTCAGGTGCGGGTGATGGGTTGTAGAGACGATGGCATTTGTAACCTTTTTGAGGTTGAGAGATATAAGATTCGCAGGTGGTAACGTAAAAAGAAACATACATAATTTATGCGTGCCAGTGAATGTACCTACCAATCGGGATTAATTTACATTTCGATTTGATATATCCTTTGATTTAATATAATTATCATAAGCGCTACCCACTCATATATTTGAAGTTGGTGCTAGCCAAGTCTAATAGGTAGTAGATAGATACTACCTACAAGTAGTACTTACTATATACATAGTATTTATCTGCTACCTATTAGACTTGGCTGGCACCGACTTCAAATATATGAGTGGGTAGCGTTTATGATAATTATATTAATTTATTTTTCACTTTTGAGTGCCTATTTGTGGTTTTGAAGTCGGTTTAGTTTTTTTTGAAAAATAATTTATCACATTTGCCGTCTTCATCCAGTTGCATCATTATCTTAACTCATTCCCCGTTTAGACAATAATAAAACTGCCACAGCGCAGCAAAGCGCAGTATAACAAGCAGTTAAAGTTATCAAAGTGTCGCTAAGTTCACTGCTCTGCGTCGTGTGTGCGGCAAATTAAATAACTTGGTGACGGGGCCTCAACTTTGCCTCCGCGGTAGTGAGGCCATAATTGGTGAATTTCAAAGAAATGTGAGCGAGTTTTTGCGTAAAATAAGAAAATTCTTTTAAATTGCATGTTGAGTTTCTAGCCTTTCACTATATATATACTGATAAAATCACACGTTAAAATAAGAACCCTTTAAATTGAAGTCCTACTGAGTAATATTAAAACTTCCGTTATAAAAATCCCCTTAAAGCTCAGATATTCTACCTACATATATGTAGTCTGACTATATAACACACCTTAATATATGAGCATGAAAAGTATACATAATTATATCCAATGTTATTATTTAATTTGTTCATATTATATTGTCTATTTTGTGAATGACCTTTTCGTCAAAAGCAAAACTCAAATTTATATAAAACAATAAACAGAACTTTCTGAGATTGATCAAAATCTTGTAAGGCTTTTCTTCATGTTTATTGGTGTATTATTTGATTAAGAAAATTAGCCTTCATGTTATCTTAAAACTAATTAAACAAATTTTCCGGTATTGTTACCCTACTCAAGTTCCGAACTTGCGTACAGTAATACCGCGCACGCCAGACGTACGCGCCGTTTGATTGATGTTCCCTACTGCGCCTGACTTTTATGTGGCAGGAAGTAGCGAAACAATGTACTTACCCATATTTTAATTTACCTGTTTTGGTTTCTTGGTTGTTGGCAAACCTCGTTTATATAATATATAGACAGGTCGAACTTGTGAATATATTACATTTCAGAATGCATGCCTAAGAACTGTACAATATTTTGTATTTAAAGCTCCTGCAAATAAAAATCGAAATTGAAAAAAAATGGATAGCCTGACGACACCGACGTTACCTGCTATACATTTAGGAATAGTTTGTTACGAAACTGTATTTTTTCTTGAAACTATTTTAAAATGAAAGCTAATTGAAAATTTTTGAGGGCAAAAATCTAACACTGCAGAAGAGGGACTTCGGCGGTTATTTTCCGACCTCCCGAAAGATACATTTTTAAAATGTTTGGGACGCTAGTTCATTCGAATGCCAAAGTGCAGTGGGGTTGGAAGGAAATATTTTGAAAAGCTATAAATAAACATTTTTCATATTCTAACTGTTTGTTATATAACTCAATTTCTGGAACAGCCCACGTATTTAAAAAAATATCAAACTAGTACCAACAACCGCATCAAAATTGTTTTGGCCATTCTATCTATTTGTCGTTCAAGCAAGACTTGTGAATCCCGTCGCGTTCCTTACGTTCTGACACTGTACCCGCAGTGTCCCGCAGGTCAAGGCCGCTTGTCTCCGGTAATCCGGTTCCTGTCCGGCGCGCGGCACCGTGTCGCGACACTCCCGAGGCGGGACGACTTTGATTGAAAACTCTCTGCTCTGCTCCGTTACGACATATGGGAGTAGTGACGCAATGGATAAATAAAGAGAACATAGAAGTATGAACAGGAGTTTACCGTGAGATGTTCTAGTTTTTTACGCTCGGTAAGATGATAAAAATGAGGTGAGGACTCAGGTTGACGAGTGCAGGGCAGTAGTGCGCCTGATTTTGCAATACCGAGTTATTTCTTTTAATATTATTTTTTATGTTGAGTAAGACTGCATTTAAATTGAAAATTGATAAATTATATTTTTCAACGGGCGAATGCTATAATTAAACTGTATTACTAGTTTGTAGTGCTTCCTTTGGCCTCCATGCGGATGAAGTCTCGGAAAAACCAACTTTTCCCTACTATAAATGCAGAAGTAACTCTGTCTGTGTTTTACCTGTTCACGACCGAACGGCTGAATTATTTTTGGTGAAATTTGGCACAGAGATAGCCTGTAGCCCGGAAAAGGACATAGGATAACTTGCATCTCAGTATAACACGTGGTTCCCGAGATATCGCGATATAACTAAGGTTGTCTGGAAGAGATCGCTTTGAGCGATAAGACCACCCATTGTAACACATTAGTTTTTAAATTTGATATTTTAAATTTTGTTGTTATGATTTCTGGTGGTGTAACAATAAAGAATTATCTAATCTAACCAAATCCTGCAAAGGGCAAAGCAAAGCGTAAAAAGTCGCAGGCAGCAGCTAGTTAGCTAGAGTAACTATGTACTTAATAAATAGAATACTGTAGCTGACAGTATAAAAGTCTAAAAGTCCAAAGATGTGTATTTAATTACGACGTGAAACGGAGACTGTCTCCTGTCCTTTTTGTTATAAGGTCAAGGTCACCTGTCTCTGGTTATCCGGATTTCGACCGACGCCGTGTCCCGACGCTCCGAGGCGGGACATCTCTAGATGGCGGGCTTATCTACGACGTGACACGTGTATCACGTCAAGTGGGGATAGTGCTGCAATGTAGGAGGTATTTTGAGATTTTTTGTTGTTAGGTATTGTATACAAATTCAGAGGTACGCACCTAAAATATATGAATGACGAGACGAGCTGGTCGTTTGCCTGATGGTAAGCAATACGCCAGCCCATAACAATAACAGCACCACCCAGAACTTCGTTTTGCAAAATCCTGCGGCGTTGCACTGCGCTCGTCACCCTGAGACAATTAGCTGTTGAGTATCATAATGCCCAGTAATTTTGCTGGCTGCAATGCCCTTCAAACCGGAACACGGTAATGCTTGCGCACTGCTGCTTGGCGGCTGAATAACTAAATCACCTGTTCAAGAGCTACGGTGCCACAGACAGACACATAGTGGTCAAACGTATAACACCCCTCCTTTTTGCGTCGAGGGTTTAAAAAAGATAAGGCCACGCAAAAACAGTTTCAGTGTCCCGCGGCTTAGCTTTGGGTTCCCTTTGTTCTTATAAAGCCGGATTTTCCTTTCGTTAGATATCTTATTAAGCCTTCCGAATTAATTTTGGTAATCCCAAGTTACGTTCTAAAATTTATTTAAATGAGATTTGAATTGATATTTCTGGAAAGCAAAACCTAGCTGCCGTTAATCAGGAGCGCATAATTAAGGGAATGATTAGCGGCATTAGCCGGCAGCGGCGCGATGCAAATGTAATGGCTGATGGATTAGCATATTTCGGCTGTTTCAGCTGCCGGGAGCTGGGCGGGAGTGCAGTATTCGAGGTACAAAGAAATTGAAACTCTGTCTCACTTATCCGAAGCTCTTTTTTTAATAAAAGGTAGTAAGAATCTGGAATATTGCCTTCTTTGTGAGGTTAAGCAACGTTCGCTGCGGTCATTACTTGGGTGGGTGACCGAATGTTTGGTATTTACATCTGAGCGCTACCGTGTTCAGTGTATCCGGTTGTTGTCTTAGGACAACAGTCTTTAGTAGGTCTATTACTCCGAAGAGATATTAACCACTTTTTTCATAGTTATTTTTATATTATGGTTTTAAAAGTTCCGGGTGGCACTGCAATTGTTATGGCCCGTTGTGGCGCTTACAATCAGGCGAACAACTCGTCGTACTCGTCTCATTACTCAATACCATAAAAAACACACATTGCTTTGTTTTAATATAGAACAAGTAGTAGTTGAGCGAGTGTGGCTCAGTGGGAGTACGTGCGACTTTCGATCCGACGCACCCGAGTTCGAATCCCACTGGCCCCGCACCACTGACTTTCTTAAGTTATGTGCGGATTTAACACTTGTTCTAAAAACGGTGAAGGAAAACATCGTGAGGAAACCGGCATGTCCAAGAATTTATCACAAAAATTCAAAGACATGTGACATCCACCAACCCGCACTGGGCCAGCGTGGTGGATTATGGCCCACACTCTCTCTACGAGGGAAGGCCTGATTCCCAGCAGTGGGAACGTAATGGGCTGATGATGAAGTAGTTGATATACTAGGTGGTTTTTTTTTATTAGCTAGCGCCAATATGGACAATGTACATGGATATTTTAAAACACACTTAGTTATAACTAAAAGTAAGTACGAGCTCTTATAAACCGCCCTGCAGATTTCCGTGAATATATGGATCATGAGAACACGGACTGGCGTTTTATGGATTTTAAATGACGAAACACGGGTCCAAAGTCACTCATACAAAAAATACTTAAACCTAGAAACAAACTCTCTGTCAATCTCTGTCTGGAATAAATGTATTTTCTTTCTTTCTTTCTTTCTCTCAACTACGTTAGGAAAACTACTGCGGCTATCTTGGAATATGTTGTTTTTTTTTCACGGATAAAAGATGTCGCATGCATTCATTTGTTTTGTCTTTGGGTGTTGTAAGGTCATGCTTCTAGAAGTTTAGAGTTTCTTAGATACAGAAAATCTTAATAAAGAGCTTGAATATAAGAACGTGATCATTAGGCAAACTAAAAAATATTCTTGTGAGCTCTAGTACTGACTCGGGCTACCAATACATGGCTTAGTTGTGCGACTGCAAGTGATGTGATTTAGTTTGGTTAGGTCACGCCGCGGCGGGATGTTAGATCAAGTTTAGATGTACACTTTTTAAGTTTATTTTTATTGATAGGCAAGCTGTTTGAATTAACTTATCCTTTTTATTATTATTTCATCTGTTGATATTTCATAATGTTCTTAGATATGTCAAAAATGTACAAAAAATAATTATATTTAATTACAAAATAATGATTTATCGGCAAAAGCCTCGTCAATACAGTAAACGACGGGGAGACGGGTCTGAGCAGCCGCTCAACTGCCGTCTCTCTCTAGATCTATGTGCTCCATCTTAGGCCACATCATCGCTTCACATCAGGCGAGATAGTGGTCAAACATAGATCTATTTGAACGAGCGCGCGCGTGTAGTCCCACAAGCCAACGAAAGGATCCCAGAGAAATAAACACCTTGTAACCGAGAACATATGGTTTATTTTATCAACTTCTTAAAAACTCCTAAAATTAACAATGCAGCTGTACTAACTTGGGTGCAACGAATGAAGTGCTTCCGCGAGCTAATTTTGCCTGAGTCGCCATCTAGTTTTAATTCGACAAACTAAATAAAATCAATATAATATATATCAATTATGTATTTAACACTTGTTGCAAGAAGGGTGGTTCTTGCACCATAGGGGATGAAATCTGTTGATTCCAAAGCGTTTGCAAAAATACAATGTACGTCGAATTACTAAAATACAGACAATACAAAGCAGACTTACCACTATTCAGGTCCCCAACTGCGACTTAAGTCTAGATTACACAATTTACACAAATAATATCCACAATAACTAATTTTTCGAGTTTTTGATTTAGGAGCGCGCGCTTCTTTTAATGTGGTGTTCACTCTCAGTAATGGATACGTAGGGATGCGCTCGCGTCACATATAATCGAACGCGCGTAGGGATGGGCGCTTAGTTAACAACACGGTAGTCGATTTTGTTTTAGTTCGAGTTTGCTGTCCCTAGGTTCCCCAGGAAGCCTGCTTGCGCTTTTCATCGCGCTTGTCATTCTTTTAGCAATTCAACTAACAAGGTGGAAATGCAAACGCTGAGAAATACAACTAGGAAGAAACTACTACTTTGATTTGATTACGATACATTACCGCCCACCAAAATACACGGTAGTGGTATTTTCACAATATGAGAATGTCTGTTTGAACAGACACGCTGAAGGCAAATAACGATATGCTTAGGGCACACGAGGATTATGCTGAAGGCTTATTAGAGATGTGCCTAAACATACTTATTAAACGATACACTAAACGATGCATAAGGTAAGATCCAAGTATATGAACAACGATAACATGAACTTAACGCATTAAATCTAACTTAACTAATGAAGAAAATGACGTAACGACTAATCCGTTTGGTTAGGCAAAGGACAGACCTTTGTCAATGGCCGTGTGAGAAACGAACCGTTCGGTAGACGTAGGCTGACGATGCGTATTACTCCATCTGGACTAGCATGTAGCTGTTCTACACGAGCTATAGGCCAATGTAATGGAGGAGTTTCAGACTTGATTAGGACCACAGAACCGATTTCTAGCGGCTGCGAGTGTTTAGTCCACTTGGCACGTTGAGTGAGTGAATGGAGATATTCATTTTTCCAACGCTTCCAAAAATCTTGCTGAAAACGTTGAATAAGTTGCCATCGCCCTAAACGAGCTATGTTGATTGATGTTAAATCCTCATCCGGAACCGACGTTAATGGCTCTAGAGTTAAGAAATGACCGGGTGTAAGCACCGCAAAGTCATTCGGATCGGAACTCAACGGGTAAAGTGGTCTCGAATTCAACACGGATTCGATTTGAACGAATAACGTAAATAGTTCATCTAACGTCAACGATTGACTGCCAATGACACGATAGAGAAGTGATTTGACTGCTTTCACTTGGATTTCCCAAACGCCTCCAAAGTGAGGGCTTGCAGGCGGGTTGAATTTAAACTCAATGTGTTCAGTACGAGAAGCATCTTGCATGAACGAGGATAGTTCGCGGGTAGCTCCTACAAAGTTGGTTCCTCGGTCACAATAAATTGTAGAAACACGACCACGACGTCCGAAGTGAAGTGCTTTAGTCGTAAAGCAAACGAATAGGCAAAGATAAGCTTTGCTGATTTTAGCACCACGATGCTTGCCTGATTTGATGCGGAACGGACCTGCGTAGTCTACACCGCTAATACTAAACGGTTTTACTTGGTTTACTCGGACAGCAGGCAAATCACTCATAAACGGTTCGAGCGAAGTAGGTTTTGTTTTGAAGCATTTTAAACATTTCGAAACACGATGTCGAATGGCGCGCTTAGCGGATAAAATCCAGAATTGTTGACTTATTAAATAATGTAACGTATTGATACCAGGATGGCAATTTTCACGATGGACTGCGTCGATGATCATATACGTTAACTGAGCCTGTCGAGGGAGCAAGACGGGATGCTTATGATCAAACTCTAAGCCGAATCGCGACAATCGACCGCCCACCCTGAGAACCCCAAGGCTGTCGATGAAAGGATTTAACTTTCGCATTTGTTTTGAGAGAAGCTTGCCTTCTTTCAACCGTTTGATGTCTTCATGGAAATGAAGAGACTGAGTACGTTTGACGATCCTTAACAACGCGTTGTAAAGTTCTGCGCGATTTAAAGGAAGATCAGAACAGCGGTTTTGTTTACAACGCAGATTATGGATATAACGAGACCATAAACCAATAATTCGCTGAATCTTACGAATTGACGAATATCGAGTAAATAAGAAGTCGATTGGGTGTAAGTTATCTTCATTTGCAATGAGAACTTGTACCTTTTCTTCGGCACGAAGTTCATCCTCTGAAATGTCAGAACCTGAGCAAGGCCAAGACTGAGCGTCTTGAGAAAGCCAACTAGGCCCCGCCCACCATAAGGAATTGTTGACGAGTTCCGTGGGTGTCTGACCACGTGAACAAATGTCTGCTGGATTATCAGCCGAGGGCACATGACGCCAACGAGCGCCAGGAACCGCATCTTGAACATGGCTGACACGATTTGCTATGAACGTCTTCCAGCGAGAGGCAGCCGACTTGATCCATGAGAGCGTGACAGTCGAGTCTGACCACGCGAAAATGGCTGAAATGGGAAGAAGAGGTTGGTAAACCTCAACAACGAATTTGAGTAAGTCTGCCAATAGAACGGCTGCGCAAAGTTCAAGTCTAGGTAAGGAGACTACTTTAATAGGAGCAACCCTGGCTTTTGAGATCACAAAAAAGATCTTGACATTGCCGCGAATATCAAGTACGCGTAGGTACACTACACCTCCGTAGCCACGTTCAGAACTGTCTGCGAACCCATGAATTTCGCAAGACTGTATTTCTGGAACAGATAGATGACGCGGAATTCTAAGATTCTGAATGAGGGGAAGCTCTTCCGTGTAGCGACTCCATTGTCTTTTGATGTCCTCAGGAGGAGCTTCATCCCAAGACACTGCGAGGACCCACAACTTCTGAATTAAGAACTTCGCAAAGAAAGTCAAAGGAGATAAAAATCCGAGAGGATCATACGTCCTGGAAAGTTCGCTCAGAATATTTCGCTTGCTACAGACCCGATCTTGAGGTTTTACTTCGAATAAGAAATGGTCGGAGCCAGTTTCCCACTTTAAACCCAAAATCTTGAGAGTACTGGATTTCTCAACGTCCATGGACACGGTGTCCGTGAGACAGTGCTCAGGCGGAAGATCAGCAAGTAACGTCGGATAATTACTCGCCCATTTACGTAGCTCCATCTGACCGCGTTTAAGAAGTTCTATTACTTCTGCTTTAGTTTGTAAAGCTCGATTAAAATCAGAACAGCCAGTAACAATATCATCAATGTACACGTCTGATTTTAAAACAGCTTTGGCGAGAGGGAGGTTACTACCCTCATCGTCAGCGAGTTTTTTGACGGTACGACACGCGAGAAACGGAGATGTGGAAACCCCGTATGTCACAGTATTCAGACGATATTCTAGAAGCGGTTGAGAAGAATTAAATCTCCAGAAGATTCTTTGAAAGTCGCGATGGTTTTCGTTTACTAAAATTTGTCGATACATTTTGCACACATCTGCAGAGAACACCACTGCATGTACTCGGAATCTCAGGAGGATTTCCAGTATGTTAGCTTGTAACTTCGGACCGATAAGCAAGGTTTCGTTCAACGATACGTTTGCAAGAGGATCACGATTTGATGCATCGAAGACTACACGCAATTTAGAGCTTGGGCTCTCGGGACGAAGAACGCAATGATGTGGTATGTAATATTTTCCGCGAGACAAATCCTGTGAAGGCACTACGCTCATGTGACCACACTGAAGATACTCAGCCATGAAAGCCGAATACTGCTCGTATAGCACCGGGTCAGAGGAAAGTTTACGCTCTAACGAATGAAAACGCCGAAGGGCCGAATCTCGCGAACCTGGAAATGATGGTTCCTTGTTTTCCTTGAAAGGCAAGGCTACGCTGTAACGTCCGGTTTGATCACGAGTCGTTGTCTCACAATAAATTTGTTCGCAACGTTGATCGTCCGCAGTCAACTTGTTGACGGACGGAAGGTTGTCTAACTCCCAAAACCTTTTGACTTCCTGAAAAAGCTGATCATCCGAAACGAAGAACGAGGTGATGTCATCTTCTGCTTGTTTGTCGCCAACACTTCCTAGAAGAAGCCAGCCAAACACAGAATTTAACGCTGACGGTTGCTTCGGTCCTCCACTAATACTTCCAGGTAGAATCAGAGAGGGGAAGATCTCAGCACCGAGGAGAATATCGATCGGACCAGGTTTATCACAATCTGGGTCAGCCAGATTGAGACCACGAATATGAAGCCAAGAAGATTTGTTGAGCCTCACGCTTGGCATGTTTCCGCAAATGTTCGGTATTGTCAAAGCGTCAATGTTGAAAGCTACTTGACCGTTAATTCCTATTTGAAGTTGAACAGCTCCAGAAACGGAAGCTGACGATTGACCTACACCACGAACTTGGCGCGAAGTCACACGTTTGTCAAGTCCTAAACGAGTTACTGCACGTTCTGAAATGAAATGAGCTTGACTACCAGTGTCGATTACAGCACGAAATGACTGATAGTTGCCCGACGAGTCACGAATATTTATAACGGCAGTTGATAGAAGAACAACCGAACTATCACCCATGTTAGTTAAAACCCGAACGGGTTCTACGACCGGAAGCGTCTGTTCAGCAGAGTTCTGATTATTCGATTCGTGTAGAAGTGTGTGGTGTTTGTGGCGGCATATCTGGCAAGTGAAAACCGATTTACAATCGCGAATGATATGCGAAGGTTTCAAACAATTAAAACACCACCGATTCTTTTTAGCGAACTCTTGTCTTTCGTGAACTGACTTGGCCGCGAAAGATTTACAATGCGAAATCGAATGAGGTTCCGAACAGAAAGGACACTTATAAGTCAATCCCGTCACGGCGGTCGAAGCAGAAGACGATTTCTTTACTTCCGGTTGAGTTGTTGTCTTGTCCGAATTCGATAACAACGAAGAAGTAATTTTCTTGTTGTTGGCACTAGACTTGATGAACTGATTCTTGTTACTAGAACAAGACGCTTGATTAGAATCACGATGACCCAAAAAATGGGTGTCACGCACGAGTGCATCACATTGCATTTCGAGAAAGTCTTTTAGGGCGCTGTAGCTGGGTAGTTCCGATGACGGGTGCGCTTGTTCGAAAGCACAGCGCGTCTTCGAATCTAACTTCGATAATAAATGATAGCATAGGATGAAGTCCCATTGGTCCGTCGGTAAGTTAAGACCTTTTAGAATAACTAAGTTTTCGTTAAAAAGGTCCAACACGCGTCTAAATTCGGTAGGTGAGTTCACCTTTAAATTAATGTTTTGCATTTCCCGCCAACACGTAAAAGCGAGTTCGCGTTTATCACGATAACGGTTCACTAGTGTCTTGTATGCTTCGTCATAGTACGACCCTTGTATAGGGAAGGTACGAATAAGTCCTAACGCGTCACCGAATAAACTCGCTCGGAGATACTGCATCCGATCCAAGTCCGAAAGCGATTCATTCATATGAATGAGTGAATTAAACGCGTCGTAAAACAATGGCCACTCTTTGATATTACCTGAAAATTTCGGTAAATCTATTTTCGGAAGTCTAATCGCTGACGTTGACGTTAACGGATGCTGTATTTGAGGCGATTCCACAGAAACGGGCAACGGCGGAACAAGTGCACGATAAATCGCGAGTATTTGAAAATATAAACTATCAAACTCACAACGAATAACATCCTCTTCTTCGACATATTCTTCATCAATAAGGCTCACTATATCCCCGTGCGACTCTTCGAAATTAACTGCAAGTTTCTGCACCGCGGAATAATAAACAATAAATTCATCTAGGCGGGATGAATCCGATTTAGCTATTTGAGCAACTTCCAACGTTTTCCGCAACCGATTAAGAGCTAAAGTCCGTTTACGTCGTAAGACGGGCAAGTCACTATTTGTTAGACTTCGAGATTCTATTGACTTAGATTTAGTCTTTTTCATAAGACCACGTTTAGGAACATAAGCCATTTTAAACGATATTTAATACCAAAATATTATTTATGTAAATAATATTTTCGACGGAACACAAAAGCACCACCTAATTTGCTTACGGAACCCTTAAATTACGTATTTATTACAATTTATAAGATCGTAATAACTAATAAGTTACGTACTTATTACAATTGCAACTTACAGATTACTAAAACGATATATTTGCTTGTAAAACAAACACCGAACACGAATAGATTAATTTGTACCTACGTATACGCTGAGCTTGGTAACAATAACAACTTATTATTTACCTAACTTTAATTGTTGTAACGAATAAAATGTACGCAATAGTACTTACAATGCACTGAACATACCTAACTATATTTGCAATTGCATGCACTATCCCACACGAAACAACAACTCTGAATGGAAATTGTACAAATTACTGAATAGATATTTGAATGAACTTACGAACGTCATAAAGCAGCGCGATCCCGATGTCCAGATAAAGTAGTAAACAACGGATAGAATCAGCCTAAGTAATTACCGGCGGCGACATTATGATGCAGGTATTTACGACGGCGAACGGATTGGAATGTTCGTTACTTTCTTCATCATATTACGATTTGGACTAAAAATATATATGCTAATAAATGCTAGATAATAAATCCTAACGTGTTGTTCATATACTTTGGAGAAATATTCAATAAATAACGTGATTTGAAGCGATTTAATATGGCACCAATGAGGCCGCCATTTGTGCAAATTACGAAAGTTATGAATGTTTTCTCGCGTATTTCTTTACGATTACTTTTAAAAAGTATTTCTCAGGTTTTTCGGCACCAAACAAATGTTGCAAGAAGGGTGGTTCTTGCACCATAGGGGATGAAATCTGTTGATTCCAAAGCGTTTGCAAAAATACAATGTACGTCGAATTACTAAAATACAGACAATACAAAGCAGACTTACCACTATTCAGGTCCCCAACTGCGACTGAAGTCTAGATTACACAATTTACACAAATAATATCCACAATAACTAATTTTTCGAGTTTTTGATTTAGGAGCGCGCGCTTCTTTTAATGTGGTGTTCACTCTCAGTAATGGATACGTAGGGATGCGCTCGCGTCACATATAATCGAACGCGCGTAGGGATGGGCGCTTAGTTAACAACACGGTAGTCGATTTTGTTTTAGTTCGAGTTTGCTGTCCCTAGGTTCCCCAGGAAGCCTGCTTGCGCTTTTCATCGCGCTTGTCATTCTTTTAGCAATTCAACTAACAAGGTGGAAATGCAAACGCTGAGAAATACAACTAGGAAGAAACTACTACTTTGATTTGATTACGATACAACACTATTAAGTGTAAAAAAAAGCTTTTATTAATAAGATGTTTTTTTATGTAAGGCATAAGTTCATTATTACTCATTTGTTTTAACCCCCGACGCAATAAGGAGGGGTTTATAAGTTTGACCACTATGTGTGTCTTTCTGTGTTTTTTATTTGAAAGCAGGTTTTCTAGCGGTGATTCTAAGACATGTTTTATCAAAATCGGTTCAGCCGTTTTTAACTATTTATATATTTTTTGTGTCGGGGATTTTTTTTAATTTTAATAGTAAAGAGTGTTGAATACCTGATATCTTTACGTAATAAAATAATTATTATAACTCAATAGTATACTTTAAGTTGTTATTGAATTTTTTTAAGATTTATAATAATCGGAACTGTGACACAGAAAATGACCTCATATAGGTACCTGATATAATTTGATTTTGGAGTAAAGCTATGTAGGTATACCTATTAAAAAGTCAACACAAAAACCAACGGAGCAACAAAACCCTTTAAAAGTGTAAAAGCAGCCATTCCCATCCGATCTGAACACAAATAAAAGCAAGCAAAAAGATAATCCCGCCGACGACGGTCCTCAAGGAAAACGCTTTCTCTACCAAAAGTAGAATTCCATAAAACTTATGGAATTGTTCGCGAACACGATTCCTAATTCGGATCTTGGCAGCTTTCACGGCTAATGACATCGTTATGCACTTAGGAGCCAATGTCTATAGGCTCTACAATCTCTACATTACGACGTAGAGCAGCAGTTAGCGTCATAGTAAATATTGTCTTGACTCGGGCTTCATTGTTATTGGGATAAAAAGGTTTCTTTTATCAGATCTTTGCCACCGGCTAATGTCACTTAGAATAGCTTAGCTAATGTTCATTTCAAGACTCTAAGTAGAGAAAGAATAGCATGTGTATTTTGGTCATTTTCTGTACCCAAGAGATCATTATCATTTTTCTTTCTCTATGTGATGCCGATACAAGCAAAATCGTGTACTAGATGGATGGATGGACTAGATGGTAAGCGCCTATGTGCCACCCATAAACTGCAAATTTCTTGTATATGAATGATGATACATGAATTTTATTCAAATTTCATTAAGTTTGCTTAGTTAGGATTTCAAAACACTTACGTTTAACATTTCATCTCAGAGCACGACTTGATATAAAAATGTCGCTAAATCCTAGACTCAATTTAGTTTTACCTCATTTTTTGCGTTTTAATTAGTCCAGCCATGTCCAGCAATCTCGTAGTTGGAGTGAAGGCTTTGAAAATTACTTCTTTATGTAACTTAAATTACAAAAATATCTTTGAAAATTAAAAGAAAATGGGTTTTCCAGGATGTATGTTTGTGACTAATCAAAAACTGCTGCGTTAGTTGTGCTGAGCCTTTCACATGATATGAGATGTGATTTTTCATAATCGTGGATAAATATTCGGCCCTATCTTTTGTCTAAAAGGAGCCAGAAAATAAAATGTCTATGAATGTCCGCAATGTATCAGGCGTTTAATAAGTTTCACATAGAAACAATATTGTGACCGTGGAGAATCTTACCACCACCGCCACCACCAACAGCCCATTTCGATCTCACTGCTGGGATTCGGGCCTTCCCTCGTAGAGAGTATAGGGCATTATCCACCACGCTGGCCCAGTGTGGGTTGGAGGATGTCACATGTTCTTGAATTTTTGTTATACATTCTTGGACATGCCGGTTCCCTCACGATGTTTTCATTCACCGTTTTTACAGCGAGTGTTAAATCCGCACATAACTTAAGAAAGTCAGCGGTGCGGGGCCAGCAAGAGTCGATCTCGGGTGCGTCAGATAGAAAGTCGCACGTGCTCCCACTGAGTCACTTACTGAATCTTACCGCCGGGGTCTAATTCGACGTCAACGCCATCTAGTTTGTATTGTTGTAACTATATATCCAATGATGCATGAGATCGACCTTTGATAATTTTAGCATACAATAATGATATTTTCTCATTACTCTAATTTCCATTTGTTTAGGTGTTTAATGTATATTCATAATGGTTAATTAATATTTCATCGTTTATTATTGTTTTTTTGAGAGTAATAAAAGTAATTTTAAGGTTAACTGTAAAAGATTTCAATGAAACATTTCTCAACTCTTTTTTACTTTATTTATGTGTTTGCTATAAATATTGCAAAACAATTAACCCATAAATTCTGCCAAACAATTTCAAATTCCAAATTCAAATAATGTAATTCTACTCAATTACAAAAATTTCACCTTCCGAATCCCGTATTAGAAATTACATCTTTTGTTACCACCGATAGGGTAGGTGGTAGGTAAGGGTTGAAATCCATAAATCATAATAAATACCGGATTCAGTGCTATAAGTCACGATTTTTAGCCCTCCGTGATTATAGCCCATTGGTGCTATTCTAGTGTCGAGGTATTTTTAAATTGGCAAAGATTAGTCAAACGAGTATAGACAGGCAAGTCACGTCTATCGATGCTATTTTTTTTACAAAGTTTTCATTAGAACGTTGGTAATGCTTATTACTTTTCATCAGAAAAAATATATCATTCTTTAATAAATCATATTCCAATTAAAAAAAAAATCAAAATATATGCAAGTATTAATATTAGCAAAAAGTACTGAGTTAATACTAGTACGCTACCTATGACATAAAGCCATGAAAATTATACATTTATTTTCTTGAGGCGACGAGTCGACGATGGTTATGCTTAAGCCCGTTCACGATAGATGCAGTTTATTATCATTAATACAAAATTCGGCACTGCATAGTACTGCTCTCCGCACGCATACCCGTATCTTAAGGAGTTAGTTAATAATTATAGTTTATTATAAATATTTAATAAAACGGCTAGGACTCTCGCAGTTTGTCGAATTAGTCGACCTAGGTTTCGAGCATGTCCGATGCTCTCCATCAGGGGCGAGTTTACGCTGCGAGATCGCGGCGACCACTGGCGAGGGCGAGGCGAGATGCGCGGGCGGCCGCCCGCTCCGCACAACGGACGTGAGGCGGGAGGTGGCGTCGTTGGCGCCTGCGGGGAGCGCCACGCGCCTCTCGCGCGCTGTCGTGTTGCCGACAAAGACCGCACTAATGTCGACACGAGTTCTTCATCATCGCTGACAGCGTCGTCGCCGAAAGTTCCGTCACACACTCTGCGTGTAATTATAGTTTAGGCATAATTCACATGCAATTTCAAAGAAACTATCAAATTTCATACGAGATATACCTACGCTAGAGCGAGTGTGGCTCAGTGGGAGAATGTGCGACTTTCGATCCGACGTACCCAAGTTCGAATCCCGCTGGCCTCGCACCACTGACTTTCTTAAGTTATGTGCGGATTTAACACTCGTTCTGAAAACGGTGAAGGAAAACATCGTGAGGAAACCGGCATGTCCAAGAATTAATCACAAAAATTCAAGGACATGTGACATCCACCAACCCGCTCTGGGCCAGCGTGGTGGATTATGGCCCATTCTCTCTCTATGAGAGAAGGCCCGAGTCCCAGCAGTGGGAACGTGATGGGCTGATGATGATGATGATACCTACGCTAGAACATTTTGGCTCTTCTATTCTTTGATTTTAGAGCACCCCTTCGAATTCAGACCTTGGTTAATTTATGCGTCCTACGTCTGGCCGGCCCCTAACTTTGCGCCGTGGTGGTACCTCGTAAATTCACCAGTGTTCCGCACAAATTGAAAGGGACCCCGCTATTGTCAGTACTATGGATATGACCGGATGCGGACGTTCTTTATGGGTTTTAAACCGCAATATTTTAATTTATGCAGTTACATAGATATATCTATAGGGGTAGTTTATCCTGCGCATATTATAAATACGAATGTGTCTGTATTTGTTAATACAACTTAGTTTTATAACGCCTCAGCGGGTTTTATACATAAATTAGTATGTAGCTTCCTGAATAGGATATTTTTCATTCCGGAAAAATTTAATTCAAATATTTTGAATAAAGTATTTACTTCAGTTGCAATGTACAACATGCAATGTCATAAAGGCTTGGAAATTAAAGTAAATCTAATTAAATGTGAACTGTAAAAACTGAGAATCTGTAGAATTGGAAAGCTTTAGATATGCATATAAATGGAAAAGTTACCAGACAATAGTAGATCATGTTAAAACTTATCACATATCGACAAGAAAAAAACACGATGTATTTTTTTTCAAGCACATAATGCATGCTTGGAAAGTTACATTAACTTTGTACGGAATATAATATTGAAGAAAGAAGTCGTGAGTTCAAACCTCGGCTGGACGGAAATATTTTCACAGGTACCCAAAAAGTTTAAGAAACATATTTTTGTCAGCATATTATTATCAACATCATTAATCGATCAATAATTATGATATCCGTACAAACAGAAGTTAATTCTCTGTGTGTTTTGGTAAAATATTTAATGACCAGGAATACTTTTCGGGGCCAAAACACCAAAACCTTTTTAGAGCTTCGTTTATTTAAAAACAGAATAAACAGTCGTGTGGTTTGGTGCGTTTTGCTAAATTAACGTATGAAGTTTTCATACGTTTCTTTTTTAATAAAGCTATGCTACTGCTAACCATTACATTGTTATAGTTGTATAGAAGTGAGCGGGTATTTTATGAGTTTTTAACGGCGATGACAGAACCCTAATTTTATTTATGTCCCCGACACGTGCTTTGTATGTGCTTTTTAAGATCCGATGCATTCAGTTTGAAAAGGGTTCCGTGGAAATATAAGTGGATATATAAATAACAGATTTATTGAGATCTGGTTAAATTGAATGATGTTTTTTGTTAAAGAAGATAAGGTTAGGATATCTTTTATTGTGATCGTTATGTGTGATATATGTATTTTATTAACCGACTTCAAAAAAGGAGAAAGTTCTCTGTTCGATCGTATTTTTTTTTAATGTTTGTTACCTCTGACCTCCGTCATTTATGAACCGATTTGGAAAATTTTTTTTGTGTTGGTTTCAGTATAGCTACGAAGTGGTCCAATATACATAAATCATCGATATTTGACCTTAGACTTCGAAGATACATTAAAGTCGGGTTTTGATTTTTTCTAAAAATTTATCATGTTGGTAAGATACTAAATAAATTTGGAAATAAGAATAAAGCTTTTTGATCGTCATAAACATAATATTATGTACTTCAATGATATAATTCCCAAATTTTTAAAGTGTTTTTTGAATTTGACCCTAGTCAAATAGGTCTTCGTTTTATTCATTCTGAATTTTACCAAACTAATAAGAGGGGAGGATGCTTTTTAGTTAATCACGCAAAAACTACTGAACGGATTTTGATGAAACTTGGTATGTAGCTAAACTTGGTCTTGGAAAAGGACATAAGCTACTTTTTATCCCGGGAAACTATAGATTAAACCGCGGGCCGCAGCATATATTTATTTATAGTAAACGTATAAATAAAATTAAATATGTGGCTTGTAAGCGTAGGCGTAATTATTTTGACTTGTATCTGAAACTTATATTTCCTGTTCACAAATATTTATCAACTCATGGATACTGAACCAACATTCTGCAGTATTTACATTTCTCAACCACCTCTTCATCGGTAGACGAGTCTTAGCAGTCTCTCAATTGCAGTCTTCCTCAACAACTAATATCAACTCTATCTTCGAGTACGTTGTCACTTAACACCAGGCAAGATAGTGGCCAAACTTTTAAAAAAGTAATGAAACACTAGATTACAACAGTTTTTAAATTTTACTGTGAAAAGCTTTTAAATTGCAAAAGTTATCAACGCACCATCGCTAGCAAAACAAACTGCATCCCTAATTAACATTTAGCCGCTCCAATAGGTACAAAAAGTAATGGCCGCGATTAACATTTGCAGACATCAAGCATCGCCCTCTGGCATGCGGCGACGTGGGCATACCCCATTAGGTTTGTATTTAAATTGCATTAATATTATTGTGTCATCATCAGCTCATCACATTTCCACGGCTGGGACACGGGTCTTCTCTCATAGAGAGAGAATGGGCCATAATCCACCACGCTAGTACTGGCCCCGTGTGGGTTGGTGGATTTCACATGCCCTTAAATTTTTGTGATTAATTCTTGGACATGCAGATTTTTTTACGATGTTTTCCTTCCCCGTTTAGAGCGTGTGTTAAATCCGCGAATAACTTAAGAAAGTCAGTGGTGCGGAGCCAGCGGCATGCGTCGGATCGAAAATCGCACATTGTATTACATTATTTTTTGATGAATTTATTGGATTAAATTGCTTGACTTACTTCTTGGCTGATTGGAGAATTTGGTGTTATTCGTTAGAAATAAGCAAATTGAATAAACACTGCGCGGAAGACTGGTCGGGTTTCAAATCATTTTAAAGTCAGCGAGAAAAGTTAATGCTTATTTTAAAATCTTCATAAGACCTTTAGGTATTTATAATAATAATAATAACATCATAATATATGTAGTTACCAATATTAGTAAGAATAAACCTTATGAATCATTGGACATTTTCTTTTACTGTAGTGTGCTGCTACCAATAAAGAGTTTTACATTAATTCAAAGTTTTTAACAGAAAAATATACTGCGTAGACCGTAGCACGTAAGAAGACTGTACCCCAGCGTAGCAGGCCGTAGCCCCGGCGCGCGGCGCAGCGAGCTGTAGCCCCCGTAGGTGCATAATGTGTAGATTGGATGCAAATCGCTTGGCCCCGACTAATTTATCCGCACGTAAATTTGACCCAACCGGTTCGAGCTAACGTCCGGGACGAATCTGCTAGTGCTACTCTCGTAAAGTACATCGTGTTAAAGACTAATTGGTGGTGGTGGAGCACAAACTGCATAGAACATTATAGCGGTACGGTAGGTGAAAACGTGTAAGACACCTGGTTGAGGCTTATTATTAATATGTAAATTTGATTTATCAAATCCAATCATAGTTTATTCATTAATAATCTCATTAAGGGTGGCGTGTGTAATGCTGATGATCGTTTGTCGAGAAGAACAACAGAGCCTTCATTATAAGTCTGGTTCACCTCATCCGGCCTGACTGATCGTTCGGACCGCTTCTGTCGCCTCCCTCGGTGAGGTCATCGTGTTAGGATCTAATCGATGCTCACGTAGCAGATAAATCTGCGTAGAACTATGTAGCAGCTCGTAGCACCTCGTAGCGGCTTCGACAAAGCGTTTGGTTTGTGTCTGGGAGTAATTGCACGTAAAGACCTATCTCAGCTGATCGTATCACATTGTGTTATTAATAGCCAATTACAAAACAAAAATAAA
This sequence comes from Petrophora chlorosata, assembly GCA_951640565.1. NCBI lineage: Eukaryota > Metazoa > Arthropoda > Insecta > Lepidoptera > Geometridae > Petrophora > Petrophora chlorosata. The sequence continues at coordinate 652,131 of OX621206.1, forward strand.
AAGCTTTACTTTATGTAAATAAACACACAGACAGTTAGAAAACTTGAGTTATTTTAGTTAAAACAACTTGCATGTAACCGCAATCTTATCGGATAACTTTAGGAAAAGGGGCTTGGGCAAACACATTTTAGGGTAGAGCATTATCTTAAAAGATAAAGCACGAGAACTGTTGATTGCTGATTGCTGATGCTGCTGACCTTAGCTTTTTTAATATTTGATATGCATTTGACTGCCATCACTTGAAAAAAATGGAAGCACAGCGTGTATGCTTCATGCATGCGTTTCGAAATCAATGTTATATAAACACTACTCACGAGTGGTTCTTTTCTCGTGTAGGTGTGAGGTCAACCCGCCCGAAGGCCTCCAACATAACCAAACGATTGTTTTCCTAACACCAGGACCGACGGCTTAACGTGCTCTCCAAAGCACGGTATACCACACAAACGGTCACCCATCCAAGTTGTGACCGCTGCGAACGATGCTTAACCTAGTAGATCTATTACGAACAGCTAGGCGAGCTACGCTACGCGTGCTACACGAGTGGTTAAATAGGTAAGATTGACGTAAGTATAACGAGGCACATTTATTGTAATAACCACTGCTATCCTAGTTATTATTTATTCAATATCTGAATCAAACGCCGCAACCACAGCGGATAAACATCCGATACCGCGCAGTATGACGCGCGTAGATAATGAAATTTTCATATGAAATGGATCCCTACATTGCACGCGCGAACTCCGTCGTTAAATTTCACCCATTATTTTTTATCGATTGTAAATAATTGTTTGTTTACCCTGCAGATGGGACACAGTGGAATTTTGGATATGATTAAAAGGATTATGGTTTTGATTTGCGTTTCAGTATAATTTAATTGTGGGTGGTCAAAAAAGATTGCTGATATACTCACAGGATTTTACAATAAATATTCTGTAAAAATCGGCCTACTTTTTAGGAATAAAAACGCCTTTTTACTCTTCATTTCTTATTATAAAATAGATACTTTAATGCTAGGCTATACTAAAAATGAACAATATTGAAAACTAGGCACACGCATAAAACTTAGTTAAAAAAAATCAATTGAACATTTTTAGTGTTCTTAGATTTAATTTTTTTTTAATATGTAACTCAATGACGAGACAAGCTGGTCGTTTGCCTGATGGTAAGCAATACGCTAGTCCATAACAATAACAGCACCACCCAGAACTTTAATTCTTTTCTATTTCAGTCTATTTCCATATAACGCAAACTAAACTAAAGTTTAGATAAAAAATTATAAATGAAGGAGTAGTATAGTACAAAAAACATTATATAAGAGCTACCTCATTCAAACAGGTTTTCAGCCTCATGTATTTTTTTAAATTACGCATTTTTTCTTACATCCCTCGTTACAACGAGACCTCACCCCTTCCAATGATCAAGGAATTAATCATTCACCTTTCCCTTTTTTGCATCCGTTTCCCCTTAATTTATGGCTGCAAAAACAAAAGAGAGCGGTAATCTAAAACAATAGTTCTCCATGAGTTCCCTAACAATTAGTTCCTTGATTCGGAGGCCCCCTTTAATTGTGGAAATATGTAAATGTTATCACATAGGGGACGGTGAACTTAATTGTTTTATTTAATCTATGGTGTGGAGGATAATGGGATGAGATGGAAATGTGATAAATGTTGCTGGCGTGTGTGACAAAGGTCTGTCAGAATTGTCAAAATCGGTAGATAAGATTGACCAAACTACACTAAATTGGCCAGTATTATCTAATCTGTGGTTTCACTATAATTTAAAAAATAAATACTACCAACTAATTGATCTCTTCGGGTGCAACGGCTTGTGTAATTACGGTCAAACTTCACTTGTTAAGTTTGTTTAACCTTCAATAGGTTTTGTAATGTTTTCGCTCAAGTTTTTCTTTTGCTTTTAAATATCATAGAGCCAATTCGAATTAAAATTTCGAGCATTTTATGATAGGCACGTTGCAGGAATTGTTTTTAATTTGAAACCAATATGTTTTTACATAACTATGGTTATAGTTCGAAATAGTTTAATAAGTAAAACATACAGTGAGTTCCGAAGGGATAAGGAAGTCTAGCCTCCAGCATCAGTGAAAAAATACGTCAATGCAAGTAAATCGACTAAGGCAAGAACGACGCATTTTCACAGAAAAACGCACTTTCACAAACTTATCTTTGAAGGATCATCACCAAGATATTAAAAAAAACCACCATGGGAACCATTTCTAATCTATAGCTATTTGTGATATTATCAACTCAACTCGCTATCGCTTTTCCACAAGTTTTCTACTCTCCACCAATCTACAGCTTAATGTACAGAGTTCAAAAAATTTCAATCTGATACCCAATGAATATCGTAAATTACTGATGATAAACACTTCCAATCAATTTTGAACTCTAATTTTAAAACTTTAAGGTGTTAAGTTCATTGTCGTCTCACCCCGTTCCGTGTCTATAGGACAGACTTTTAGCGTCGGATCCTATTAGTGCCAAAATCGGCAAAACAAACAAAAACTCCCTGTGACCAGCTGGAGGTAAAAAGTATGCGAGGACATACGGCATGCACAGGGGGACAAATATCCATTAACGAATGCGCTTACGTATTGGGACCAATTTGGCCAAGTTGTTTGGGCCAAATTTGCCAAATGTGGCGGTTGTCCAATATCTAAGTTATACTTAATATTTTACGAATAAATTATTTTTCAAAAAAAACTAAACCGACTTCAAAACCACAAATAGGCACTCAAAAGTAAAAAATAAATTAATATAATTATCATAAGCGCTACCCACTCATATATTTGAAGTCGGTGCCAGCCAAGTCTCATCCAAGAATCATCGAAATCAATGCATAATTGGCGGAGTAATCGCGTAACAAACACACACAAAAAAAAAAACATACCGTCGAATTGTAAACCTCCTCCTTTTTGAAGTCGGTTAAAAATCACTGGTACGCACGATTTCCTGATAAGTTTATTAGACGATTGATTATAGGATTTTAAAACTTACTGTATCGTCGCAAGAAACAACATATTTTTTTATTACTGACGCATTTTCACAACTCTTGAAAAGGTTGGCTCAAACATTGGCCCAGCTAGATTTTCAAATAAAGCATGCAGCCGATGCCATTCTCATGTTCGATGTGGTTTTCAGTTTTTATTACTGACTCAGTGTGATGGGTTGAATCCATTTTCATAGAGAAAAGTCCATTTAGAGCTTATTCCGTTACGTTATAGTGCAAATTTTGCAAATTTCTCTTTTCTAACAGGATTTTGCGCTAGTTAATTAGAAGTCAGTGGAAAATTATGCAGTCGTGAACGTACCAAAGCTAACGCATATATTTTTTCGTTGCATATATTTTAAAAAAGTTTTGTTACCTTGTGAGTTCTATCTCTAGAGCAAGTGTGGCTCAGTAGGGCGAGCGACTTTCGATCCGACGCACCCGACTTCAAATCCTGCTGGCGTCGCACCACTGACTTTCTTAAGTTATGTGCGGATTTAACACGCACCTTAAAAATGGTGAAGAAAAACATCGTGAGGAAATCGGCATGTCCAAGAATTCATCACGAAAATTCAAGGACATGCGACATCCACAAACCCGCACTCGGCCAGCATTGTGGATTATTTATGGACCATACTCTCTGTATGAGAGAAGGCCTGTGTCTCAGCAGCGGAAACCTGATGGGCTGATGATGATGATGATGAGTTCTATTTATAACAGTCCCGCTTACTTAACTGACCCGGTGATTAAAACTTAAACTATCGAAAAACAGAACAAAAAGTGACGGTAACAGAAGATTTTTTTAAATAGCAGCGACGCTGTCACTGGGTCAGATAAACTTGGGGCACTATAATTCCTTTGCAGTGACGTAGCATTGTAACATAGTGACTAAGCAGGAAAAATGCAAAGGGCTACAGTCACGTTTCTTAAACTGAAGTTGTTAAGATTTATAAACAAAAATATTATAATATTATTCACTTGTGGGTTGTCTGGATCAGATTTGACGCTTTGAGCGATAAGACCGCCCATTGTGACACTATTTTTAAGTTAGTTGTTATTTTGGTTTTTAATTATTTCTGTATATTCGTGTTATAATCAAGAGTTATTCTATTCTATTCTATTTTTTTGAGTTCTTACATAAAAAAAATCATCGAAGTACAGTCAAAGTCCAACGAACATTATTCTAATCCATGACATCTAACGCACATACTCCGATTTTTAGAACCAGGATAAAAACGGATTTACGTTAACCAGTTCAGGACAAATCACCGGAGTTGTCAGCAGTGACGAAAAAGTTTATTATTGCCGAAACTTGTGGCCCACATCCGGACCTTGTGGACCAACCCAAGAAACTCACTGATCACACAAATGCTCGAATAAACAGACAAAGTCTGACGGCGACTAATGAGATACGGTCCAGATTCAGTAGATTCAGTAAACAAGATTTTAGTTAAAAAATATATTTTTTAAGACAAGGTTTTACCAAATTCGTAATTGGAACCGCAAGCAGATTAAAATGAGCCCAATCCTTAGTAGTTTACGATTATCCATCGAGGAGTTACATTGCCCATCTTCCGTCACCATCATCAGATCAGCTGGTCGTCACCATAATATTGCATTGTCATTGGACTTTGATATGTATGCAAAATTTCAACTCCGTAGGATAAGAGAAAGTGGTTCTGATTCAACTTGCAAATTTGACCCAAACAAAGGACAAACATTGCAAGTTAAATAAAGTTCGTAAATAAAAGCTTGTAAATAAGACACATCCAAGCTAATGACAAACTTCATTATAAAAGATGACATCATAAAACATCAGTCGCAGAGAAGGTATATCTCTATTTGAGCTCAATGCGAGACTGTCAATGTAACCAGTGGGTATTTTGGTAGATCTTGAACTTGTGGTCCCAGGTCCGGAACTTGTGGGTCCACTGCAAAGGTTTGGATATATTTTAAATAAATTTACAGAGCAAGATTTGCAAGACAACTGGCGTTACGGATCCATTTGATCCGGGTCCGGTTTTGTTTACTGTTATCAAGTTTGAAAGTGGTCCAAACTGTGGGCGTATAGTAATCGAGATACTAGTTGGTGTGTTGTGCGCGAGTTGAAAAACTGTTGGGTTGTGCTATGTCTGTCCCATCTGGGAAAGATCACTCCAGATCTATTCTAATATTAACAACAGGTGATAGCGGTCAAACGCAAGCCTATAAATAATAATAAAAAAAACATTTCATCTTCAGAGATTACTTAATAATACTCTTTGTAACATCATAACGTCTTGTTTTTATTTCTTGTTAAATGTTTTGAAATATTTAATTCTAGCTTCCCGATAACTTTTAATTTATTATCTTTAATAAATAATTAAATAATATTTAATCTATATCTATGTACTCTATTGTAAAGCACATTCTCGTTTAAGATTAGTAAAATGATGGAGTTTGAACGGTAGACTTATCTAATATATAATACACAGAATAGATACTAAAATACTATATACATATTAAAAACACCATAACAGAATAATACGTATTAAAAAGACATGTTGTGACCAATATGCGTTAAGACAGATTTTTTTTTGTCATTATGTTATCTTAACCTATTCTATTTTTACATAACTTTAATTTCGTAAAACTAAACATTTATTAGCCCAAAATATAATCTACAACTGAACCCCAAAATTGATCCTATTAATATTCGTATCACAAAACTAGCAGGCCATAAAGCAAAGGCCTTATAATTGAATCTGCCATTAATTCGTCCCTTGAGGTCAAAGGGGGCGATATCTGACCTTTGGGGTCAGACGTTATCTTAGTTTTGCGTAATTTATTGTTAAGAAGATAGGGATCTGATGAATGCCGTTAATTAAATGGTAGCTAATTATAATTATTAGATATTGAATGCATTAGCGCATGCTAGATGAAAAACTTAAAATTTCAAATAATTAAGCATAATAACAATTACATTGTTCGGACAGGGATCGAACTTGCGTCTTTGGAATATCGTCCCGGAGCCTTAACCATTGGGCCATTGAGCCAACTGCTAGAGCAACCAAATTTTTTCTTTCCTTCTTATATCGTCTTACGTGGACGATTCTACGTCATCTGCCCTTTCTTCTGTTTCTGTTTTGTTGTTCTGCCCGAGCAATTTTTAATATGTTTTATTTTTAATTTCGTGCAAAATAAACTATTTCATTTCATTTCATTTAACATTTTTGTTTATTTGATGATATTTCGATATAACCAAAAATATAATTTCCCTTCTTCCTAATTATTTAAAATCTTAAGGTACCTAATAAATCTTAAGGTAGATTTCAAAAAGTGATCTGTAAATGGCAATATTTAAGAAACAACTGCAAAAAACACAATATTTTTATTTCGTTCAATATTCGTCTACATTCAGCTTTTATCAGAAATAGAATTTCAAAAGAATAAAAAACCTTTATAAAATATTTACACAGCCTCAACTAGCTCTAAACTAGCGCAAACTATTATAAAAAACTATCGGAGTGAAATGAACTGAGCAAGCGATTATAGAAAGAGCGCGGGAAAAATGAATAGCGTCCGCCATTTTTATTTTCTTTATTTTTTATGCGGCCAGCGTTGAAAAGTTGACGGGTTAGGTTGAACGCATGGGGAGCGTGATGTACACTCGCGCAGTGAATTATGTCGATATTACATACATTTTATCACAATTTTTTTAGAGAAATTATTCATTATTCGTGAAGGTTTTGTGTTCTTTTTGCTTCATGGTGCGATTAATTTCATATTCTTTATTACTTGTTTAGATGAGATTTAAAGTTTTTTACGTTTAAAATATTTATTATAATAATAAAAAAGAGTACAACTAATTTAGCTTAAGAAATGCAAGTTAAGTTGAGATTAAAGTTTTTTTATAAGTAAGAATAAACCATATTGTCATTATTTAAACAATAAACATGATTGATAACGTAAAAAATTGAAACAAAACTAAACATTTATTTTGGAATGTAAATATATTTACCCTTTTAACAACATATTTGATACCAGCTACGTCCTGCAGTTTCTGCCACGGTTTCCCAGGATAAAAAAAAGCTTATAACCTTTTCTAGGGCCTAAATTATCTACATACCAAACATCAGAATCCGTTTAGCAGTTTTTTTGTGATTGAGTCACAAATCTTTTTTTTTACCTTTAATAAATCCATGTTTGGTTCTATCTCGCCTGATGTGAAGCGATAATGTAGCCTAAAATGAAGCACATAGACCTAGAGAGAGACGGCAGTTGAGCGGCTGCTCAGACCCGTCTCCCCGATGGTTCACCGAACATCATCCCGAAACACGACTAGGTCGTTTGACGGCATGGCTTTGTTCGGTGGTTATTACAACCACGGCCAGAGCCTACCACTCCAAAGCGCGTAAGCGGGTTTCATCACGATGTTTTCCTTCACCGTTTTAGAGCGAGCGTGCAAAATCTGCACTTAACTATAAGTCATTGGTGCAGGTCCGAGTCGGGATTCGAACCCAGTTGCGTCGGATCGAAAGGCACACGAGTTCCCGCTGAGCCACATTCGCTCAAAACATCCATCCATCTATCCGTCCATCCTTACAAAGTTTGGCTTTTATAATATTAGTAGGATAGCACTAGTATCAAAAAATAATAAACTTTCTTGTCACCTCACGGTTTCGACTATAGTTTTCCCATTTCTATATATTATATCTATTATTTATATTTCTACATTTCATGAAATATATTCTTAACAAGCACCTAGAATATAACGGTTACCACGAGAACGCAGTGATTAATAAATGTATGGCTACCACAAAACAAGTATCCACGATACTTTCTTGACAATGAATAAAAAAACCCGCACGGTCAAACCATTTCCAGAACTATTTTTTAGCATACGTCTATTCTTACGTCAGAAGTTTGACGTCATGAAATCGGTTCAATTATTTGCGGTACATTCAGTTATTGAATGCACGAACAAAAGGCAAACTTTACTACTCGTGCATCTGTGTAAAGGCAAAGCATTGCTTTTGTGCCTAGACTCAAAGTTTGGGCTTTTAAAACCAATCGAGGCTTTTATTCCATTGGTTTTGTGGCAACGCATTTGAGGTTGTAGTGTGGAGTGAATTTTGCATTTAAACTTGTATTCTTCTTATCGTATTTCGACTGGTAAGTTTATATTGAGCCAGTGACTGGCAACAGAGAATCTGGCGCCACTAATCCTTCCTACTTCCTTCCTACTAGTCCCATGGGATGGGATTTATTATAAATGCGAAAGTTTGTGAGGATGGATGGATGTTTATTACTCAATCACGCAAAACTTCTAAACAAATTTTGATAAAAACACTAATATTAAAAATGCGAAAATTTGTGAGGATGGATGGATGTTTGCTATTCAATAACGCAAAATCTACTGGAGGGATTTTCATTAAAATTAGTATGTAGATTGTTTCAGTCCTGGAAAAGGATATAGACTGTTTTTTTTTTCAGAAAATCGTGAGTAAGACCGCGGGGCGCAGCTATTAGAATATAGTCTTTAATAGTGCAGTGTCTTAGTTAAGTCATGTGAGCTTAAAATATTGTTGGAGTATACAAAGCGTTTTGCTTCGACCTTTATAATGCCAACAGCTAAGGAATGGAACACCTTACCAGCGTCTTTGTTTCTCGATTCTTATAATCTCAAGTCTCGAGTGAATCGGTATCTTCTAAGCAAGTATGATCCACCGTCGACTGGTGAGACTGAGGTCAAATGCTTGCCTAGTCGGTAATAATAAAACACATGATGTCGATTAAATCTTAATTGCGTACAGTTTTCGATTGATAAGATACTTTTTAATCTGGAAAATTTAGCAAGACAATAAACCCGCGGGGCGCAGTTATTGTTAAATAAAATGTACCCATATAGTGTGATAATCATCATCAGCCCTTTACGTTCTTGCTCTCTCTACTCCACGTTTAGGCGAGATAGAAAGAGAGAGACCAACGTTAGTTTTAAAAGAAATTATCGAGACGATTTTTTGGCCTAATAAAACGTTACAAGCAATAAAAATAACTACAAAAAAGTTAAACTACGCCTTAATGCCTTAGTATCTCCAAACCACGTGCCCGTCCCAAATTCTCAGAAAAAGTAATTCGAGAAATTGAATACAATCCTTTCGCATTACGCAGACATTGTCAATTTTCGGAAAAATAACAGACATTTGCGAATATAGGGTTGTCCATGGTCAAGATTATAAAAAACAGAAAATTTTGAAAGAATATACTTTCACAACTTAACGCAAGGAATGGCGTAGGATTAGGACCTAAATAATCAAGTCAAAGTAGCATGAGTTCCCAAAATGCTGGTTTAGAAGATGGAGAAGGATAGAAAGCAATTTGTAACTTAAACAAGATACTTTGTTCGTATTAGTTTTGGAAAGTTCAAGGTTAGTTCAAGGGACCAATAAAAGACTTGCTTAATGATTTCGTAAATACTGTAACTTTTGAAGAAAAGAAATTAAACTGCGTGATGAGATGAGCAAGTCGTTGCCTGATGGTAAGCGTGAAGGCTTTTCATGCCACAGACAGATGGATAAATATTGATGATTTGGTGACAAAGTGACGGAACCACTTTCAACGTTAAATTTATAAATTAATAAATAAATTAATGGTAACAATTTATTTATTTTTAGCCACGTTCTTTCAGATACTGCTCTATAAGCTGTGGTTTCAACAGGAAATCTAACCTTTCCATCCATATATAAATTCAAATATCATTATTGTCGCCAGCAAAATTACTTGGCACATGAGACTTAATATCTGATGTCTCGGGTGATAAACGCAATGCAGTCCTACGCAGTGCTTTTTATTGAGTAAGGGTGTCACTGCAATTGTTATGGGCAGGCGTGGCGCTTACCATCATAGGCGAACGACATGCTCGTCTCAACACTATTGCATAAAAAAAAAACTTATCCTAGTTTAACCGAATTTTGCCAACCCTGGTTAGTAACCCGATCACTTCTTTATACCTATTATAGACCCAGAACAATACTGTTTTCGAAAACCTTTTATCTATACTGGTGTTATTATTTCTTTTCTGTTTTAACGTGAGGAAAGATTGGGGGAATAAGATTTGATTTCATGATGTTACTTTTTGTGGCGACGCCGCGCGGGCTTTATTGAAGAAGATATTGTTAGGCGTTGTGACTCCAAATTAGGAAGCAAATATGTAATTATAATAATAAAATATTTACTTGACAGCCTGTGGTGTAGTGGTTGAGCAGGTTGGCTCAAATCTCATACACCACTGAGGTTACGGGTTCGATTCCTGCGACGAGACAAATGTTTTTGCTCAGAAAATAAAAACGGCGTAAGCATTTGTTTCGTGTCTGGAAGTTGTGGGACCATGGTCCTCATAGTTCCTGGTTCCCTAGATACAGGGAATCCTAATTAGGGGCCAAAATCTATGTATGTGATCGTTGGGCGTTATTTATTTATTTACTTATCATAACATTGTACTTACATTCGCGTGTTGCTTACCATCAATTGAAAGGCCTGCTCGTTTCATCGCTCAATTTCTTAAAAAAAACATTTATCTCCCAAGATGTTAACGAAACTTAAGAAACTAAAACAAGAAATTTTAATTAAAAAACTATTTGACACGGTTTTACTCACGTTTTTGTTGAAATTATGTGTCAAACTCACGAAAGTTTTAATCAAATAAGAAATTTAAAATTTTAAATGACCGAACTTTGGCACATACTCAATGAAAGACAAAAAAAGCTGCAGAGAAACGTACCTCATAGTGACCACGTGTAGAACTGAAAGCCATAATAAACTTATAGCAAATTAAAGTACACACATAAACATAACAAAATTATAACAAACTTAAAGTAAAAATTAACAAGTATTCATTTTACTAAAACAAACCAACTTCAATGTATCTTCGAAGTCTAAGGTCAAATATCGGTGAAATTTATATTGGACCACTTTGTAACTTTTTTAAATCAACGCAAAAAAAACCCAATGGGTTTATAACGGACTAATGACGGAGTTCTGAGGTAACAAATTTAAAAAGAGTACAATCGAATAGTGAACCTCCTCCTTTACTGAAATAATAAAAAAAATATATTTTTTTCTATGGTTCAGAGTGATGCGACGAACATGTCCTTTACCTGATGGTGAGCGCCAGCCTGCCTATAACAAGTGCAGTGCCACCCAGAACTTTTAATACCACAAAAAGCACTGCGTAACACTGCATTGTTCTTATCACCCCGAGACATCAGATATTAAGTCTAATATGCCCAGTTATTTCGCTGGCTACAATGCCCTTCAAATCAGAATACAGTAATGCTTGGGCTTTTCAGCTTGGCGGCAGAATAACTGGCAACGCTGTGGTACCTACCCAGACGGCCTCCCGCATACGAGAGACCTACCAGTGGCAGTTACTTACAAGCTTATATTATGCAATGTTCGGGTCAAATCTTGCAAGTTAAATGAGAACCACTTTCTTTACCCTACGGAGTTTACATTTCGCATACTTGTCAAAATCCGATGACAATACAATATTATGTTGATAGATGATGATGCTGATCTGATGATGGAGACGAAAGGTGAGCTATGTAACTCCTTGACGAATAATTGTAAGCTCTAGTAGTTTTGTTTGGGCTCATTTTAATTTGCTCGTGGTTCCAGCGATCACAAGTTTGTTTTGAAAAATGCATTTTTCAACAAAAAAAATATATATCTCTTTATTTCATTCGTACGTATGTATGTCTTTGTTCTAACAAGTTCCCTCAGCTTAAAAGAGCTCCGGAACTCGACAACGTTGTTCGTATCTCCGCACTTACTTTATACTAAATCCAGTTTAATTACACACAATTAAATTAATGAAGTCACACAACAATGTGCCTTATATATTAATGGTTAAGATTTAATTACATGTGAAGTGATATTTAATTTTGTTTAGTGTTGTTCGAGGTTGTTTAAACATAAAATAGTGTGTGTGTTTAGAGATAATGTTTTATTGCGAGTTTAAATTAATTGAGTGTGGTTGTAATTGATTAAGTGATTTTGAGTGTCAGGTAAATTTTGTGATTAATGGATATATTTAACTTTTTTGTAATTGCGTATGTTATACCTAAATTTTATCACGTTTTTATTAAGTCACTTTCTTTTATTATCACTTCGTTTGTCTGTCTATCTATCGTTCCGGGTGAGATCTTGCGACTCAACTTTCGAGCACTTCCCGATTAGCTATCCGTCTGAAACTTTCAGGGCAGCTCACAATTCGATGACAATGCATTCTAAATCCATTTATTAGCATGCATTGCTGACTTAACCTCAAAAGGCGCATGAAAACAAAGCTTTTAGTTAATTTTTTTAATCTGTCACTTGTTTAACCACGTATGGACCCGTAATAAGTGTAGTCATGTTATAAAGAAATATTTTTTCAAAGTAATTTCTCAAGCCACGTAGCAGAAGCGTAGCGTCTTCTGTAGCATGGCGTAGCTCCATAGAGCTGTAGCAGGCATAGCACCGAGCCTCGTAGCGGGTGTCACGGGAGCCATAAAACTTGTGTAGCAAGTTAAAATACTGAATAAAGAGTTTCGTTTAAGCGTGTGTTGCGAAAGCCTTTTGGGGATCGTTGGGAAAATGTAGGTACCTACGTGAAAATTATATCAAGCTGTTTTTTATAGGAAGGTCTTTTGTTATTTGGAAGGTGTACTTAGCCTACAGGAAAGGTTTTTCAGGATATGTTTTGTTGCGATACCTGCGAACCTGATTCACAAATATTTTTTCTGGCTATTTAAATTGTATCTATTGAACAAAGGATTGCGTTTTTATTTTGTGTTGTATTCTTAATTTATAAGTTTCTAACACTAGATAATGTTATTGAACGTCAATTATGTTTTTAACGATTTTGCAAATCAGTCGCAATTTAGATACATGAACGTAGAAACTCATATTCTATTGTAAATTATTCAAATATCGCACTCAAACAGAACCTCTGTGAAACAATACGTTTTTTTCTACTTGTTTCGAAACTATTGCATCTTCGCTACTCCCCACCGCGGCTACCGAAACTTTCCCTACAGGAGCTAGACGAAGCTTATTGTTGTTCTTTCGTGAATATGTCAATAGAATGCAGTTTCTCAAACAAGATAAAAAAATGTTTGAGGGACGATGTAAAATGATGAAAGAGTTCCTGAAAAGAAAGCGGGATGAAGGCAGCGTGACTGTGAGGGGAATATTGTGACGTTATTTATAATTTAGACAATGCTATGGATAGTATAAGGTACTTACAAATTAACCACCCGTGTTTGCACTGGTAGGTACAATATAAAATATGAATACCACTAAATCGTATCAGGAAATTGTCTAAATGATGATATAAACAGCATCAAAATCAATCAAATAGCTTAAGAATAATAATTAGAATTAAGAAAATAGGCAGACAAGGATGACTTCATCTTATACTTATTAGAGATAAGATAGATTAGAGATAGATAGATACATATAAAATGTAAAAACATAAGTATACAATAAATGAAAATTAAAATAAAAACACGAATATTTTGTTTTCAAATAAATCGGCCACAATTATTTTATTTGAATTAATTTTAAAATAATAATAAATAACTAAAACTGAAACACATACTATAAAACTTTGTCCTTAATAAGCGTAGACTATATACCAAACTAATTCTAAATTTCTTTCCACAGCAAACTTAAACTATATGTTTCCACTTGCTTACTTGCTATCCACTGTGCAAAAGTCCTTCAACACCTTTCAATGTCACGAAAATCACAACAAAACAAACACAGTAGCTCAAATTATGACAACTAGCGGCCGTTGCCGACGTCGGCGCAATTTGTCGATTTTTGTTCAAACACGAATCGTCAATAATTCCAACTGCAAGCTTGTATCAATATTGGCTGAAGTTAACGAGTTACCAAACTGCACAACGGAAAAAGAACTCTTTGGTGCAAAGTATAAGGTTGATGTTTCCTGACGTCATGTACTAATTATTTTATTTAAATATTTGCCAATTACGGAGAGAAACGATTTGTTCTACGTCGCGAAAGTACTGGGGGATGAAAGGTGTAATAATAAAAGAGTTTGAGCTCTTATTTATGTGTCATATTGTTACGATGTCCTGATTTTTATTTTCACATGGCTCTTGATATTCTGTGTAAAAATATATTCTGTGAACTTCATACACGACTCTAATATCTATCATATTTTTTATGATGTTATCAGTTTTATGACAATTCTATTTCAATGATTCATATTTTAATGTGAAGGTATTTTTATGTACAACTTTCAAAAAGCGACTGATTGCACAGCATGTGTCTAATTCTCTAAAATTTTGTAACGAAAACTGTGCATTATGAGACTTAAAAGCTATTGTCTCAAAATGACGAGCGCAGTACAGTGCCGCGACGGATTTTGCAAAACATTGTAGTGCTGTAACTATTATAGACTATCGTGTTTCTTACCATCAGGTGGACGACTCACGTCACTCAATTATATAATAAACAAGTTGCATCAAGTATTTTTTTTTTATTCAACTCCATTATAATATTCAAATAGAATTTAGTTTGAAATACTCACTTTAAAGTTCAAAACAAAACTTCTTGTTACTAAAGTCTCTTAGCAAGTTTTTGCAAAGAATCTCTCATTCCATCAAACTTTGTCTCAGCAGACAAGTAGCGATTGTAACTTCGCGAAAATGAAACCAAGTAAAGTTCAGCAACTACTGAAACTAGTTATCGCTATACTAGCTCCAAAAAGAGTTGGTTTACTTCCGGTAAGGATAAACAATTAGCTGCGACCCACGTGACTGTCAGGCAACCCTTCTAATCGCTTGTACACTGTGTGCACAGTCTTATTTAAGTATGTCGGTTGTGAGTGAGCGCGATTAGCGATAAAGTTTCAGCTTGGATACTATTCTTATTCTTATATTCTTTATTTTACACTGTCAGAACATTTACATTGTGGATTATAAAGTACATGTACAAAGGTGAGCTTAACCCTAGTAAGAGTTTTCTTCCAGTAAACCATTGAGGAAAAAGAACTGTCACTTGAGCAAATAGGTTTCAGTGTACGGTTACGGTTTGAATAAAAAATCAGCAACTGTAATCATAAATATATACTCTATATATTTATGATTATAAATATAAAATTTTTTAGGATCAGACGGAAGATTTATTTAAAGAAAACACAAATTCAACATAACCTAAAACAATTGCTTCTATTTTGATTGAAATAATAACAAAAACGAGTACAGAATTACAATTTAACACAATAAGTTTACACAAAAACAAGAAACATCCAAAATATCAAACCGCCAGGAACAAAGCACGACGAGCACGATGTTGACCGAGCGCTGGCGAGAGAAAAAGTGAGCTGGTGTGCCCAGTCGCACCGCTTTGTTTACCCTTGGTAGGGTGATGGTCTTACATCAGCACGTATTTTCCTTATATCATATCAATATATAATATAATAAATATCAATAACTCAATTTATAAAAATAATCTAAATATAATCTATGCAAAATAGATATTTCTGTTAGATACATAACTATAAGGAATAATACATACAAAATATATAAGTAGGTACTTATAAAACAAAGCTATAAGGAAAAATAATGATTTTTAACTCATGCTTTAAAAATGTGTAAGCAAGTATTACTTAGCAATTCACTATAATACTATATTTTTATCCTAACGAGACGAGTAAGTCGTTCCCTGATGGTAAGCGCCACGCTTACACTATAACAATTACAGTGCCTCTCAGAATGTTTAATGCCATGCAAAGCACTGCGTAGCACTGCATTGCGCTCATCACCCCAAGACATCAGATATAAAAGTCCTGTGTGCCCTGTACTTAAAACTAGAAACGCCCAGAAAATACATTGTTTAACACGCATATACATAACTGTGATTGTCTAATGAGATGTTTAAAAATTTAAAAAAGATGAATATGCATATCTATCTATATAATAAAAGAATCTATATATATAAAAATTGAATCCCAATAGCCCTTGATCACGGCATCACGCGTGTTATGTGTGTCCCCTTCCTTACCCTCACGAAAATGCTGATGCAGCGACGCCGAGGCACCGCAGCATCACCGAGCTTCGAGAAACGCCAGTTTGGATCGATCGCCGAGACAGCTCACACTTGGCTCCGGTAATTAAAATCATTTACCGCGAGTTGAAAAATTAATTTTAGTTTTTAAAAAGTGTGTTTTATCTTGAACTCACTTAAGTGGCGCAGTCTTGTGGATCTTTTTGCGTCTAAAAACGGACTTTTCGAACATCAAAAGTACGTAAACTGTGCACGAAAAGTGAACCTTAGAATAAGTGTGAAAAATTAAAAAGTGATTAAACTAAATAATAAAATGCCGTTATATAAAAATAAAATGTTCGAGGCAATGCTGATTCTGTAAGTCCAGATCCTTGTCCTTATTTATGTGTTTATTGTCTATATTAACTGAATTATTGATTATTGATGTCGACTTAATTGTGACTTTACTAACGGTATTAATATATTATAGAGTACCTAGAGTAGGACTCTATATTAAAAAAATAAAATAAATATAAATAAATAAAGAAAATAATTGAATAAATAAAATATTAATTTTAAGTAATCGTTAAAAGTTATTCTATTGTAGTTTAACTCGATATCATTTATTTTAATCGTAAAATAGTGGTATTAGCGATTGTTTTAGTTATAAGTTTGTTTGAACGCTCTACATTTATCGAAAATGGAGGCAGCGGCTCTAAACATTTTTAAAACAGCAATTGATATGGTTCCTACTTATGACGGAAACCCAAATCAGTTGTCTAGATTTGTATGTACTGCTGAAACGATCTTGTCTCAGTTTTACATGACAGACGATCCTGATTGCTTTCAAAATCAGTTAGTCCTGAATAGTATTTTAGGAAAATTACGTGGAAAAGCGGAAGAGGTTGTTAACATCAACGGCGCTGATACATGGGAAAATGTTAAAAGTGTGCTCTTACAACATTTTTCAGACCAGAGAGACGAAAACTCGTTAACTAGAGATTTAGTTAATTTAAAACAAGAAAGTGACGATGCCCAAGGATTTTACAACCGATGCATGTATATATTAAATACATTAATTAATTACGTTAATTTGCATGAAAATGATGATACGGTGAAAGTATGTAAACGTACATTTTTCACATCGCAATGCTTGAAAACATTTTTAGCTGGATTAAAAGAACCTTTAGGCTCCATTCGTGCTATGAAACCAATTGATTTACCAACTGCTTTGCAATACATTAAAGAAGAAGAAAATATAAATTATTTGCGTAAAAATAATACTGTGATGCAACCACAACAACAACAAAACAAAAATGTATTCCCCCAAAATAAACAACATTTTAATATGTTTAAACCACGACCAATACCTCTGTTTAACAATTCACAAAATAATTATAACAACCGGCAAAATTATTTCGCCAACCAACATCGACCTGTTGGTCAACCAAGACCTTTCCAACATTTCAACAATAACCAACAAAGGCCAATTTATCAGGTAAAACCCGAACCATCTATGACTACAACACGACCACAGCCTATGAGTGGAATTTCATTTCGTTCAGCTAATAGACCACCCTTTGTTCAACAAAACCGTGCTTTTAATCAACCACCCCAACATAACTATTTTCAACAAAATCCTAACCCGAATTTCTCACTGCATGCTCAAGAAACATCTTCAATGTATGGTGATGATAATAATTATTATGCAGAATACGGCTTGGATAACTATTATGACAATTATTATGACGAAAATTGCTATCCTAACGAGTACTTTACTCAAATGCCTGTACCAGCACAACATTCTCAATATACTGAGACTACGGAACCGATTTTTGAACAAAATGTCCAAATTAATCAGGAAGTAGGTGCAACTCAACAACAGTGCGAGCAAAATTTTCGCGAGGTTTCGGAAACCAAAAACCCGCCATAATTGAAATTAATGCTCATATCAAACGAGAGCTTCCGTACATCGAAATAAAAAATCCACCCCTAAAATTACTCATCGATACAGGGGCAAATCAATCATTTTTGTCACCCGAAGTAATACAAAGGTATTATTCGAACATACCTTTAACTCATGAACCATTCACTGTGACCAACTTACATTGTACCACAGTTAATCAGTTCTCAGTACAGATCCCGCTGTTCAGTGAGTTTCGCGATAAGAGCTCTGCGAAGTTCTTTGTTTATAAATTCCACAACGTATTCGACGGATTAATCGGTTATAAGCTACTTGAACAATTGAAAGCTAAGGTCAACTTAGAGACTAAACAATTAGAGACGGAAAAAGCGGTAAACCCGATTTCGATTCAGAAATCCGGTATAAAAAATTTATTCGAAGGATTAGTGAAAGGAAAATCGACAAAAGTCATGAAAATGCCTGTATCAATAGATAACTCCGACATTTATCTACCGGAAACTGTTTTAGACAAATGCATTATTCCATCTTCAGTTTCGAACTCAAAACATGGCTATGCATATTTTGAGATTCGTAACCCGACTGATAATGATATTATCGTAAGCCTTATGTCCCCTTTGGAAGTTTATAGATTAAAGGACCACTTTGAAATTCACAATTTCGACATTGTCTCACAAAAAGCCAGTGATGTCGAACAATTAATAAAAACTGACCATTTAAATGATGAAGAAAAACACCAATTATTATGTCTTTGTGAAAAATATTCTGACATTTTCCATGATGAAAATCAACCCCTCACTTTCACAAATCAAATAAAGCACAATATTAAAACGACTGACGAGATACCCATCTATGCCCGAAGTTATAGATATCCCCACGTTCATAAAGAGGAAGTTCAGAGTCAAATTAATAAAATGTTAACTCAAAAAATAATACAACCCTCAAATAGCCCATGGTCATCCCCTATTTGGATTGTACCAAAGAAACCAGATCACACAGGAAAAGTAAAGTGGCGACTGGTAGTCGATTATCGTAAACTCAACGAAAAGACAATTTCAGATAGATATCCGATACCAAATATTTCAGATATTTTAGATAAATTAGGCAGATGTCAATATTTCAATACAATTGATCTCTATAGCGGATTTCATCAAATTGAAATGAATAAAGACGACATTCCGAAAACAGCTTTTTCAGTGGAAAATGGCCACTATGAATACCTTCGTATGCCATTCGGATTAAAAAATGCTCCATCAACATTTCAGCGTGTTATGGACAATGTCCTTAGAGGACTCCCAAACGTAATAGTTTATTGCGATGACATAATTATCTATAGTGTCAGTCTCCAAGAAGCAATAATAAATACAGAAAATGTTTTCCAACGACTCAGAGAAGCTAATTTCAAGATTCACCCTGAAAAATCGATATTTCTGAAACGAGAAACACCTTTCTTAGGTCACATTGTGACACCTGATGGAATTAAACCTGACCCTAAGAAAATCGATGCCATTTTGAGGTATCCAATACCCAAAACACAGAAAGAAATAAAATCTTTCCTTGGTTTACTTGGATACTATCGCAAATTCATACCAAACCTAGCAAAACTAACAAAACCGTTAACTGCATGTCTTAAAAAAGGCTCTAAAATTGAATTGACCCCACAGTATACAAACTGTTTTAAACTGTGTCAAAACATCCTGACCAACGATCCGATATTACAGTACCCAGAATTTAACAAAGAGTTTAATCTTAGAACGGATGCATCAAATTTCGCAATAGGCGCAGTTTTGTCGCAGGGAACAATTGGATCCGATAAGCCAATTGCTTACGCCTCTAGAACTTTGAACGACAATGAAATAAACTATAGCACAATCGAAAAAGAGTTATTAGCAATTGTGTGGGCTACAAAGTATTTTCGACCTTATTTGTTCGGACGTAAATTCAACATTGTAACAGACCACAAACCACTGCAATATTTGTTCAATTTGAAAGAACCAAATTCCCGATTAATACGATGGCGTTTAAAACTAGAAGACTATGACTATAATATAATTTACAAAAAGGGAACTTCAAACACAAACGCTGACGCATTATCTAGAATAGAAATTCAAAATAACGATTTAAGCCCAATTTGTTTAGATTCTGATGACGAAAACGTAGCCGACCAAAATATGTCATTGATTGTCAACACTCATACAGAACTGCCTGTACTAAATGAATTAGATGACCTCAGTCAAGCCCAATCAGCAGACGAAAATCCAATTCTCGATATACCCATTTCAGAACTTCCCATAAATACTCGCAACAATCAATTATTTATTGAAATAGTGCACCATTCATCTGCAAAACCACACGTTAAAGAAATCTTCCCCGGAAAGAAAAGAATATATGCACAAATATCTCGAAATAAATTAGAAGCTGAAATTATATCACTCTTCAAAGAATATATATCCCCAAATCGTAAATATGGCATATACATATCTGACATTGAATTCATTCCCAATATAACAGTTATTTTGCAAAACACATTTAAAAACTCAGCCTATAAATTAACTTATTACAAGAATAAGCTTGATGACGTCACCGACAAAGATAAACAGATACAAATAATTAAAAACTTTCACGAAGGAAAAACAAACCACCGCGGAACTCATGAGTTAGAAGAAAGAATCAAAAGAACGTATTATTGGCCAAATTTAACAAAATGTATAACTGACTATATAAATAACTGTGAAATATGTCAAACATGTAAATATGAAAGAAAACCTAACACACAACGGTTTCAAATTGTGCCAATACCTAACAAACCATTCGAAGTAGTACACGTTGACACGTTATCCGTAAACGGACAGAAGTTTTTAACGATCATTGACACCTTTTCAAAATATGCTCAAGCATACCCCTTAGAAAGCATGACAGGTATAAGTGTGCTAAATTGCCTAACAATATTTATGACTCATCACGGCCTACCTTTGTGTCTCACAGCAGACTCAGGAACGGAATTCAAAAATCTACCTTTAAAAGAGTTTGCTAAATTGCACAAAATCAGTCTTCACTTTATTAGTGTCAACAACCCAGAGTCAAACGGAGCTATTGAACGTTTCCATTCAACCATCCTAGAACACATTCGAATCTTAAGCCAAACTCGTTCAGAACTCTCAACAAACGCATTAATGCTATACGCTGTTTTAGGATACAATAACTCGATTCATTCCGTAACAAACAAAAAACCGATTGAAATCATAAATGGACATATTGATAACATAGACCCATTGGATATAAACTTAGAGTCAACTTACTTACAAAGTTACATACAAAAACATAAAGAAACTACAAAAGATTTATACTCAATATTAAATAAAAACCTTCAAGAAAAACGAGCTACAATCATGGAAAAACGCAATGAATCTCGCGAACCGCCAATTGTTTACGCGGAAAATATTCTCTGCTATTCAAAGAACCCATTAGCAGTTCGACATAAAACTCAACCTCGTTATTTGACAAGACAGGTTAAGAAAGATCTCGGTATTAAGATCTTAGACGTAAAAGACGTTACTTATAATAAGAGGAATCTAAGAAGACCTCTTAATAATCAAACGAATGTGTTGCAGGATCGTCCTAACGACACATCGAGCAGTCCAGGGCCAAGTACCTCAAGTATCCCTGACTCCGCTAACCAATAACCCAGGCATATTGCCATTTGAGTTAGGTATAGCGAAAATTCAAAAGTGCGAACACGCTTTCGTTCATTATATAGACTTAGATATAATTAGAGATAGTATTAGTAGTTTAGAAAATCATATAATCGCATTTATCGACTATCTTAAGCTAACGGACCCTCGTTATTTTAGTAACTTTTTAGTATCTAAGCAAATATTACTCGATAGGTTAAGTCATATAACGTTAAAGTATAATTCTATAAGCAGTTTAAACTCTAGATATAAGCGAGGACTTATAAATGGTCTGGGTTCCGTGATAAAAGGCATAACCGGAAATTTAGATTATGATGACGCTGTTGAAATCTCTAACGCTATCTCCAGTTTACATAAAAATCAAGAAATCATTCAGAGTTCATTTAATAGAGCTATCTCATTAAACAAAAATCTACTCGCTGCTTATAACTCAACAATCGCTGCAATCACTTATAATCAAAACAAAATATACCTAAAGATTAATGAAGTAATCAGAGAAATCAACATGACAGATTATAGACTCAATGATTTTATAAAAATGGTTAGTTTGTTTGACTTATTAAAAATAAATTGCCAGACAATTTTAGACTCTCTAATTTCAATTGAAAACTCTCTCTCATTTTCGAAGTTAGGAATTGTTCACCACGATATATTATCTTATGCAGATATTAAATATGTCTCTGATACTCTAACTACTCTATACAACTCTGACGAACTAATAATAAACAAGTTGACATTATTACGACTTACTTGAATCTGGATCTTATTACCTTGACAATACGATTGTTTTTATCTTGACATTTCCTATTATGTATAAAAATAAGTATTCCTACTATCACCTTTATCCTTCACCAACTATAAATAAATCTATTATCATCCCTCCTAAACCCTACCTGGCAATGGATGAAGAACGCTACCAGTATATGGACAACATATGCAAGAAATTTGAAGAAGGTTATTTCTGTCGTGAATCTACATACCAATACATGAACAAAGACAAAGATTGTATTTATCAACTTATAACGGCTCAAGAAATCTCTACATGTCTCTATAATACGTATAAAAGCTCTACAGAAATTTGGCAAAAGCTCGACGACAAACACTACCTACTGACATGTACTTTGAACACAAAGATAAGACTCAGCTGTCATGGAGATAGTCACAGCTCTATACAAGGAACATACTTAATTGAAATACCGGAAGGTTGCAGCGTATCTACAAAACTAAATATTAAGAAAAATGTAAGAAATAAACTTCAAGGACACCCAGTGAAGCTGTTATCCTTCGACTTGTCAAATATAACTATAAAAAACAGGAATCGGCCTCTGATGATTAAAAATGTTGAACTAAATCGACTCTACGAGCTAGAAGCTTTAATAGAAAAAGAAAATCCTATCAATCTGGAAACTGAAACAATTTCGACTACTTTTAACTATTGGACGCTACCTATTTACATCATCATATGTGCATTTGTATGTTTCCTGCTCTATAAAAGGATATGGAAACTAAGAACCCGTACTCCTGCTGAAACCGCTGAAACTACTGAAGACTTGCAGATGCAGCCTTCAGGACCTCAGCCCTTTTTCATTCGTACCTGAAAAATGGGCCTCTGTCTTAACGAGGGGGATGTTATGTGTGTCCCCTTCCTTACCCTCACGAAAATGCTGATGCAGCGACGCCGAGGCACCGCAGCATCACCGAGCTTCGAGAAACGCCAGTTTGGATCGATCGCCGAGACAGCTCACACTTGGCTCCGGTAATTAAAATCATTTACCGCGAGTTGAAAAATTAATTTTAGTTTTTAAAAAGTGTGTTCTATCTTGAACTCACTTAAGTCGCGTGAACAGCTGGACTTCTGAATTCTTTTTTTGTAGTGTTTGTTATTGTCAGAAGAAAGTTTAGTATGAAAGAAAACATTAAGAAAGTTGCACGAAACATTAGAAAATTTGAGAAAACTTAACGACCTTATTAACTTTTCCAATGTGACCTTATGGCGTTTGACATAACTGTCAGTTGTTAGACAGTTGGAAGCGATGATGTGGCCTAAGATGAAACACATAGATCTAGAGAGAGACGGCAGTTGAGCGGCTGCTCAGACCCGTCTCCCCGATGGTTCACCGAACATCATCCCGAAACACGACTAGGTCGCTAGACGGCATGGCTTTGTTCGGTGAGTATTACAACCACGGCCAGAGCCTATCACTCCAAAGCGCGTAAGCGGGTTTAATCACGATGTTTTCCTTTACCGTTTTAGAGCGAGCGTGCAAAATCTGCACTTGACTATACGTCATTGGTGCAGGGCCAAGTCGGGATTCAAACCCAGTTGCGTCGCATCGAAAGGCGCACGAGTTCCCGCTGAGCCACACTCGTTCGAAAATGAAGAAGACAGTAAATCGCCCACAAACACACCTCACTGCAGCAATCGCCCGCCGCACCATCGATATCATACTGCCCCCTATTAGGAACGCTGATAAATGGATACCTAACTTGTATATTAAATTTCAACCGTTACTGCGTGGTTAAAGTATGGTAAATGATGGGTTTAGTTCAGCAGCGGTCGGGTTAACAAGGACGGGTTAGTTATTTATGTATAGTTATTGAACTAAACTGTTTGTGCTGCTTAGTTTTTGTGGAACAGGTAGTTTATACTCCGATGTTAGAACACAGTAAAATTCTGGGTGGCACTGCAATTGTTATGGGCAGGCGCGGCGCTTACCATCAGGCGAACGACTTGCTCGTCTCATGAATCAGTTTCATTAAAATAAAATAAAAACTACATCCTCGTTCTTTGCTGTGATTTTCTATAGAACTCAACTTTGTAAATAGAAAAGTAGGAATAAAATATTAAGAGCCGATTTCTCAAACATCTTATAAGATCAGCAGATAGAAAACGACTACAAACAAATAATATTGTGTATCAAGTAACAGACAATTGTTGTCCATTTTTACATGTTGAATGCTGCATATTTATGTATCTCGCTTGCACAGTGAAGTAACGTAGTCACTATGGCCAGTTACTTGAAGATTAAAAAATCAGCTCTAAGAGTACTCATAAATAATTTCCCTTAAGCAAACTTTTTTAAAAGGTTTTTTCTTTACTAACATTCTCGATAAAAAATAACTTTACACCCATCATCTCACAGGCTATATTCTTAAAATGTTCAGTTTATTGGCTCATAAAGTTAAGTTACCTAGCTTCCTCACGGAGGCAAATAGGCAAGTTTATCCCCCCATATATATTATACTGCCGATAACCCTATAATGACGCGTCTGAAACTTTGAAGTGCTCATATATTCTTGAATTGTAATGAGGGATTATAATGCAGAAGTTAAATACACAAGTTACTTAATCACAGTTGCGTTCTGTGTATTCGTTTTTTATTTCATAAAGCCAAATTAAGGTTAGATAACAAAACATAGCATTGGGATAAGCCTGAAGCATAATTTTTCTTACTTCCTGTCCACCTTTATTTTGTAGTTGGAGAAAGATAAGAAAAGAAGAAGAAAAAAGATAAGAAAGGAGGAAATAAATAAGAAAACTATAATTTGGGCGTCTTCAAGGCTAGAGTGAATAGGTATCTTCTAAATCTACGTGCTCCATCTTCGGCCACATCGTCGCTTATCATCAGGCGAGATGGTGGTCAAACGTAGATTTATCACAAATAACAAAAAAAAAAAAAACAACCGACTTTTTTTGTTTCTTCTTTTCTATTTTACTACCTTATTACCTTCTAATACAGTAGTTCTAACACATATGGCCATAGCGATAGGACGTCATACATTAACAATAAGCAAGATTTGCTAGAAAAAAACTCTACTTAGAGTTAAGCTCGCCTTTGTACATGTACTCTATAATCAACAATGTAAATGTATTGTCAATATATTACAATAAAGAACATAAGAATATAAGAAAACTAATAATGTTAAAAATATAATGAAATCAAACTAATAATATAATGTTAATCTCGGGCGCGAATCCTACTTACTTTGCTGTTTTTTTATGGACACCCATGTGTGCATATTAGAAGATGTACTCTATAAAATGAACTAGTTAAAGTAACATTTTGATCTATTTACCGCAGAAATTTTACGACCACCGTAAACGGAAGCTGTTTCATTCGCAATACCCGTCAGAACTAAGTTAATGCCATCAAACGCTGAGCCGCACTCGTAAACCGAGCAATTGGAGATTTCTGCAGCGAAGTAGGATGTTGTAATAATGTCTTGTCTTACATTTTAAAGTGAAGTTACATCGGATCTTCAAAGTTTGAAATAGGTCTCGCTACAGACTACCATAGTGAAACTATCTTCGTCATCATCAGTCCGTCACATTCCCACAGCTGCGACACGGGCCTTCCTTCATAGAGAGAGTATGGGCAATAATCCACCGCACTGGCCCAGTGCGCGTTGGTAGCGCATGTTCTTGAATTTTTATGATTAATTCTTGGACATGCCGGTTTCCTCACGATGGTTTCCTTTGCCGTTTTCAGAAATCCGCACATAACTTAAGAAAGTCATTGGTGCAGACCCAGCGGGTTTCAAACTCGGGTGCGAAAGATCGAAAGTTGCACATGCTCCCATTGAGCCACACTCGCTTCTAGTGACTATACTTATGGTATAAATTATAACAGTAGAGTGACCCAGTGACAGCGTCACTGCTATCATGTTTGTCTTTTGTTACTGACGCATTATTCTGTTATCATCAGTTTTTAAAGGACTTCAAAAAAGAAGGAGGTTCTCAATTCGATGGTATGTTTTTTTTGTATGTTCGTTACGCGATTACTCCGCTAATTATGAACTGATTTTGATGATTTTTTTTTTGTTTGGTAGGTCATACTTTAGAGGTGGTTTCATACAAATTTTATTGAAAAGTAGTCTGGAAGTCGGTTCTTGATTTTTAAAAAAAAAATCATTTTCATTAGTTCTAGTTTTGATCACTAAGTCAGATAAGTTTGTAATTCTCTACGTGATGTATTTAGTAGATATTTATAGATGTATCAATTATTATCTAATGCAATTCAGATATTTTATATATTATTTCGATTCTGATCTGAATTGTATTGCTGTGTATTCAGAAAATACAAGTTACAAGAAACTTATAAGTAAAAATCCCATCTTAACTATATCTATCTTCTTAAGATGTGAAGTTAATATGTGATGTAATAACATCACATATTAACTTCACATCTTCTCACAAAAAAGGCGACTTCATTTCTGATGTATAAGCTATACTGAACCCAACGCATTTTTTTCAAATCAGTAGTAATCGCGTAACAAACATATTAAAAAAATGCTGTCGAATTGAGAAACTCTTCCTTTTTTTAATTCAGTTAAAAACTAATAAACATCAAACCCTTGTTTTTTTACAGCAAATCGAAAAACTAACATATCCGTCCCACATAAGGTTCAAAATCAAATAAAAACTCGGTCACCGTAAAACTATTTAGTACAATCCCGGGGAAACTACACGGTAATTAATTTGCTTTGTTTATAAACAAATAGCTCGCGTACGCTTGGATGATCCCCGGACGAGTGTCGTACGGGAGTCGGTCGGGAGCTGGACAGACGCCGGACGAACGTCGGACGATTTTTGAGTTCACGAAAGTTTGGAGGAATTTGAAAGGTACGAACTAGTAAATAAATGTACGTTGAACTGTAAGCAGTTAAAAATCAAAATATATAGGCATCAAGTACACCAACATTTTCCAAATTATTTTATTATATTAACATTTCTCTTGATAATATAGTCAACCAGCTGCGCCGCGCTGTTTCACCCGCGTACAATTCAATTTATAGTTGCTCCTTCGAAAAGTGTTCGTTTTTCCAGAATAATCTATAGGTTATAATAAAACTGTAACGAGCTACTACATTGAAGATATTTTTGAAAATTTATATTTTAAGAGTATTTGGAAGCAACAAAACCCAAAACAAAATATAATAAAAATCTCCTTGTCTGTCCGGGATAATTTCAGAAACTAAGGCACTGTTTTTAAGAATATTTTTTTTATTTAATTTAATTATATATAACCCATAACTGTACCTGAATCTTTGTGGAGAGAAATAAACAAATAATTAATTATTATTATATATATGTTAACAATCGTTTCCCGTACGTTACTCGTACCTACGTACGGTTTACTATCTTGTACTCTTAGTGTTGGTGTGTAGCACAGGTGAATTGAATTTCTCCAGCACAACAGACTCAAGTCCGTCACAATTCCTTGTCGACCGGCGGTCGCGGTCGCTGCTCGCCGCCGCAACTGATTGCAGCGACCTCCACAAATTGTGTTAAGACATTGTTTCGGGTCAGACGGAGCTTGAGATTGATAGCGCGGTTTTTGAACAACTCTGCTACTTGGTTACGAAGGTTGTGGATCTTAACTAGATTTGGGGATAAATTAACAAAACCTTGGTACAAGTTCTTGTTAAGTAGAAGATTAACTTGACTTTGAAATGAGTAATGATGGTGGCCCTTTACCACGAAACTCCCCAATATGCGAAGAAACTTGTACTTCGTAGAATAATAAATACCTACACTTATCATAGATGTCGTAATTAGTTATGTAGTAAAGTATACATAAATAAATTAAACTAGATTTCACGAAAAATACTGCATCCGTTTGGAAGCTAGGAAGCAGAGAGACACACAGATAGACATAAGCATCAAACATAAGTCACCCCTATTTTAGAAAATATGTAAAGAATAGGTTGTCCGATTGTAAGTGGCTATTATAAGTCCGATTATTATATATCCATCTTATAAGTAGCTAAGCTAGTGTTACTAAGAAGTGTATAGTATTTTTGGTAATAAAAGTGTTAGTCAAAGTCAAACTCAAAGTCAAATATCATTTATTAAATAGGCATAAAAGTGCGTCATTAAAAGTATGTTCAAAATTGTAACTTAAGTTAACAACATGTTTGCAGTTAACCGCTTGGGATTCAGAATGCTGTTACCGTATGTCGATGCGAATTCTATCTTGCGATTCCGACTGGTTAAAAAACTTGTAACATTCCTTACACCCATGACAAGCTATCGCATGTTTCACAGTGTATTGAGTTAATAGTACTATCACAGTAGAGGTATTTCCCCGCCCGCCAAACGAGTTTAAACTTTAGAAAATTCTCGAAAACAATGCCTTTCCATTTCCCAGTTGCGATTTCGCCACATATTGGATAAGTTCCGTTGGGGTCGGATTCGTATCCGATGCTATTCTACATAAGTTGCGGATATTGAAATATCCGGATAAGCCGCGGTACCGACGGGAACGAGTAACCGGGGGTACCGAGACAATCGGTTGCGGGGACGTTTACGTTTTTATGGTTCACTGTCTGGCATACGCAAAAAGTAACAAAAACTCTGTTGGACCATAATCTACATCGATACTAATTAGCCCCGTCACAGATGCAGCAGGTCGTTCACCTAATGCTAAGCAATATGTCTGCCCACGACAGTTGCCCACTATTGTACGTTGGACACTATTGATAAAGATGTGTGAGAGTACCTTAAGTAAGCAAAAAATATCATATAAATCTACAAAAATTGCAGCACAGAATATATGTATAAGTTCCCCGCATTCGATACACTATTCCACATAAGTTGCGGATATTGAAATATCCTCGGATAATCCGGGCGGAGAGAAATGTTTGCGGGACAAGTTTGAATTTTTCAAAGTTTCACGTCTTCGCACACTTGCACGCGGGACGTGGAAACGGGACGGCCAAGCGGGACGTAGACGCGGGATGTATGAGTTTTGAAAACGTTGAGGGATTCGAAATATTTGCAACTTTGTTATGGATATAGAAGCAATATAAACATGATGAAACTGGATATAAAAGAAATTCATTGTAGAAAGGAGAATGTATGAAAGTCCCCGTTAGGCGATATAAGAAGGACAGAAGAAATTTGGTTGCTTCAGCAGCTGGCTCGGTGGCCCATCAGTGGTTAAGGCGTCGAGACGGTATTCCGAAGACGCAGGTTCGATCCCTGCCCCGGCAATATTTTCTTTTCTTCTTCCTACTTATTTAGAAATTTTAATGTATGAAAGTTATTAGAATTATATTTTGGCTATGATGGTTTTTTGTGATGTAACCATAGACTATAGCAGCACTTGACTGCTCATAGCTGGCCGTCTCACTCACGGAACATTTGTAGTTTTTAACAATATGCTTAGACTTTATTAATTTTTTTAATTTTTAATGGAATTAAGTTATGAGACGACCAAGTCGTTTGCTTGATGGTAAGCACCACGCCTGCCCATAACAATTGCAGTGCCACCCAGAACTTGTAAAACCAAAAAAAGCAATGCGTAGCACTGCATTGCGCTTATCACCCCGAGACATCAGATAGAGTAGATAGAGTCTCACAATGCCCTACAATGGCTACAATGCCCTTCAAACTGGAACACAGTAATGCTTGCACACTACTGCTTGACGGCAGAATAACTGGCAAAGCTGTGGTACCTGCCCAGACGGTCTCCAGTATACGAGAGACCTACCACGAGTACCTACGAGTAAAATGACGAATACCTAGTAGTTATAGTATAGTGTCCTACCCCATGCGAAATGATCCCTACATGGCCAAATCCGGCAGCGGTAGGCGAACAACAATCCTATCTCACATCTTCAATCATGTCAAAGACATAACTATTATCTAATCACTACGGAACCGAGTATTAAGTGATAATTAGCGCCACGCGCGACCGACAGATGGCGCCACTCGGCTATTTACCGGAGACATTAACCGGTTATTGTCCGCATTGACTGTATCTATTACCAGTCAGTAAATTAATTCGCGACTGTTACCGCGTTTGGTTAATGTGACGTTATGAGATGTTTATTGATGTATCTGTCTCGGAATAGTAATATTAATAATTTCCTTTATTTCAGGCAAACACTCACAACAAATTACAACACAACAAACAACATTACACCGCCAGTGGTCGCCGCGATGTCGCAGCGTAAACTAGCCCCTGATGTAAAGCATCGGACATGCTCGAAACCTAGGTCGACTAATTCGACAAACATAAATATTTATAAACAACATTACAGTGAACAAATTTAAAGCACCAGAAGACTAACATATAAGTATACAATATAATGTATAAATGTATTTTCTTTATACAAATTATAACATACTTACACTGGAAAAAGGGGACACTTCGGAACCAGAAACATCTTTTTATATTTAGCGGGAAGCCGGAGCACTTGAAACTCGTCGTCCTCGTTGACTCCAGCCTCGACAGGTTCAGGTCCTGGACCCTTTCTCCGCACCTCTCCTTGATTACTTAATGATATCATCTCCCAACGTGTTCTGGTCAAATCGGGAGAGGTATATCGCCGTCCTGGGCTTGCTACTCATTAATCAGTTCCATAAGAAAAAACTTTGATAGCCTCTATAGTGTAGCGGTTGGGCGAGTCAGCTCATAACTTAAACACGTCTGAGGTTGCGGTTTAATTTCCGCTACGAGAAATATACGGAAAATGGCTCGAGTATTTTCTACGTGTTTTTGTTGTACCACGTTCTCTAAATAGGGCAATTCTAGTTAGGGGCCAGGGTCCAGCGTATACAAACGTTGGGCGTATTTTTTTATTTTACTTACTCCATTTTCAAAACACGCAGAAGAAGCAAAATAATTTATTGAGAAAATATTTTCTACAGCATGGGAAGAGTATTGACTCTCTTAGATTAGAGAAAATTAAAAAAAGTAATGGTAAACTCTCTCGATTTATTCGATTCGGGATACGAACTGCAGTGTGTCGAATCAAAACTCGCATGTGTTCCCGCTTATCTGCACTTGCTCTTTCCCCGTTTCCCAGAAGTAATTCCATTGCAGCGATGCAAATCTTTGGAAAGCACAAAAATGCATTATATTTTCAATAAACTCTACTGTTATAGCAAAGCAACACTTGCATGGAATTCCTCGGATATCAAGCGACGCAATAAGCTGCATCGATCCCAGTACTATGCGCAGCGCGCGAGAGATAGCCAGGCTAGGCTGGTTTTTAACCCTCAATGCAAGAAGAATTGTATTATTATATAAACTTATTGTGTCCCACTGCAGGGCAAAGGCCTCCCCCATCTCCTTCCACACATTTATTTATTTATTTTGATCACAATATAAAACATCCTTACAGCTAAAAAATGCCAATACGATGCTATAGGTACCTAGGTGCTATAGGTACATCTCTGTCTATAGCTATTTTCATCAGACGCAACAAGAATACAATTTAAATAAGCCGACTTCAATGTATCTTCGAAGTCCAAGGTCAAATATCGATAAAATTTATAAGGGACAAATTCGTAGCTATACTGAACTGAACGCAAAAAGAATTGGTGAAGAAATCAATGTATATACATAAAAAAAAAGATCTATATACCGTGGAACATAGTACCTCCTCTTTTTTTTTAATTGGGAAAGATGACGGGTGCTATAAGTTTGACCACTGTGTGTCTGTCTGTGGCACCTTAGCTCTTTAACGGATGAACCGCAGGTTTTCTGTTTGAAAGCAGGTTTTCTTGCGGTGGTTCTTAGACATGTTTCATCAAAACCTGTTCAGCCGTTTTTACTTTTTATAGGTTTTTTGTGTCGGAGGTTTTTTAAATTTTACTTATAGATTTTGAAACTTTTCACAACTGGCTGAACTGATTTCGATGAAATTTGGCACAGAGACAGGCTGTAGTCCAGAGAGAGACAAAATAATTTATCCCTATTTATTGTATATATATGATTTATGTATGTATTATACTCGTATGATATATAATTTTACAAAAGTAGTTATAATATTATATACACCACCGTCTTTTATCGTATCACAAATCGGAGAGGATCCAAAGGTTGTCTGGAAGAGATCGTTTATTAACGATAAGACCGCACATTTTGCTAATCAAATTTTTATGTTTATTTTTATTTGTTTTTGTTATGTTTTTGGTGTACAATAAAGCGCTATCAATCAATCAAATGTTTACAGCAATTTTTTTTTTATTTAACCAGGTTATTTAATCACGGACTACGGTATATAAAAATACTGCACAATCCACGTAACTCTATATTTAACTGCATAATGAATACCAAACCAAACGCGCCGCAACCACGTGTAACGAAGGCAATCCGCCCAGTGGTCTGGCACCCAAAACATGTTGGACATAAATATACAGGATAAGTTTTAGCAGGCCTCATCGTAACTGAATTTAGACAGCTTTATGTAAAAAATGTAATAAACTATTTTAATTAAGATATATTAAGTTATATAGAATAGTTCTTATTTCATAGCGCTCCCAACTAACTACAACATTCAACAACAGATTAACGTACGTCTTAGATACGGGACATTACCTTTCGATAAAAAATAAATACCACTGACTCACTTTGTCCAAAATCTTATTATATTATTATTCTTAAAGTTTGCTATCTCGATATTAAAAGAAATTCGGTGATTAATTATTTATTATTACTACTCTATTTTTATCAGTTGAATTATCTGTAGGCCATTCAGTTGGATCAACCGATATCCGTAAGCATTTCATTTTACTAAGTCTATTTTGCATTATTATAGATTTTAATATATTTAGGTTAAAGTTAAATTATTACTATTATTGAAGAAATTGTTATTATTTTTTAATGAAAAGTTTTTGTTTTAACACCTATAAATAAATAACCGATTTTTATAAAAAAGGAGTAGTTCCCAATGCGATTGCTTTTTTATGTTTCTTACTTCAGAACTCCGTCATTTATAAACTGATTTGGAAAATTATTTTATTTTGGGTTGGGTTCAGTATAGTTTCAAGGTTTTCCCATATAAATTTCATCGATATTCGACCTTGGTCTTCGAAGATACATCAGAATTCAAGTCGGTTTTTGTTATTAAATGTAATACATTTAATAACAAAAAAAAACTACTATTTTTTGACTTTTTATCTCTACTATTCCCATAAACAATACATATACAAATTGTTTATAATCTTTAGATCATATTTTTATATAAATTAATAATTACATTAATTCAATTCAATTCAATTCTTTATTGCCATCCATAATGTGATTAAATGGTAGGTAAAATAAAAATACAGTTCATCATGGACCCTGTAATATTATTATGTATAATATAATTATATTTCTATAGCTTATTTTTTACATTTAAATTTCTCAATCAAATAATAATTATTATCAACAATTTCTTTATTTAAAATTCTGAAAAAAATACATTTGATAAAAATAAAAGAATTTTACATTTATTAAATTTAATTGATTATATGAATTTGTATTGTTACTGGAATAAATAGGCTTTTTATTTTTATTATTCCTTTAACCATAAAATCACATAACATCCAGTCCAGAGCCACGTGGTGGCAAGTCGTTATTAATATTTCGCAACAATAGGGCCTTGTAATCGATGTGTTTACGTAGAACCGTATGTCCTTTTGCATAATTTAAGTCCAACCGCAATGCTATCCCACGAACGCAAACCGGCTATTGCGCAACGAACGGCCCACGCTTCATAATAAATGTATTTTTCTAATATTTACGATTTAATTTCCGCCGCGCCGGATGCTAAATCGTAAATTATGTGTTTAGTTACGATTTAATTAATTTTATATTCTCTCGGTTTGTAAACTGGTTTGCAAGTACAGAATTTAATAGTACCTATTGTTGAGTTTATGACAATGTTCTAGACGACGTGTTTTATGCGATTTAGGTTTGTATTTGTCAGATTTTTCACTATGATATTGTGTTAACCACAATTTTTGTTTTATTTGAAATATTTAACTGCTTATGTTGTTTTGTAATAATTGATTATACACATTTTTAATAATTATTAATCTGTGAAGTATAGTTTATTTTTATGTTAGTAGTAGTGCGCAAGCATTACTCTGTTCCGGTTTGAAAGGCGATTATATATATATGAGATAGGATATGAGGCTTAAAATCAAATGTCTCGGTATGATGAGCGCAATGCAATTCTACGCAGTGCTTTATATTATGGTACTAGCTATTGCCCGCGACTTCGTACGCGTAGTGTAGTAGTTCATCCTGCTTCCGACCATTTTCCGTCCCACCTTACTCCCATTCCGACGCCACGCTGCCGCGGCCGGTCCGGGTCCGGCACGGCGCTGCTGTGGTTTTACGACTTAGCGGTGCGGCACCGGTCCAGCTCTGGCGCTTGTTAATTAATAGACGTGATTAGCAGACATTGTATTAGATAAAATTCCTCTACTACCTTACCAAGGCGACATAATCGCATCAGTGAAAAAGCCATTTGCAAACTGATAAAAAAAAGCTCTGGTCCAGCGCAATGTTCATAAAACCCGTCACACGTGCTATCTATGGGTGGCTCGATTTAAGCAGCAATTTTTTTCTTGCAACGGTACTTAACGTTGTTAAATTGCGTAATAATTCCAGTTTTCGTAAACCGGTATTTATAAAACAAAGTTTGTTATGTAGCGTAAGACTCCACAAAACATTTTTATGGAATACTATCATGTCAACGCATCCCTTAGTTCTACAAACTTCAAGGTGAGCAACAAACTAGTTTAAGCTGGACCTTATCCACAAAGGGTCCGGTATGTTCCTTGGTTCAACTTATAGTGGGCAGATATATTTTTTCCTAAATTGCGTCATAAGTTCGATATTAATGGACCGATTTTAAAGAAACAAAACAGCCTATGTTTAGCGCCGTACTCCAAAGAACATATTTAAAAAAAACTGCATTTAAATTCGTGCCCTAGTTTCTGAGTTTATCCCAGACAGACAGACAGACAGACAGACAGACAGACAGACAGACAGACAAAATTTTTAAAAACTTATGGGTTCTGTTGCTACCATATACGCCTAAAAAAATTTATTTTCAAAAATATCTTCAATGTACAGTAACCACTTCGTTACAGTTTTATTATAAGTATAGATTAAAAGTTCTGAGTGGCACCGCAGTAGTTATGGGCAGGCGTGGCGCTTACCATCTGGTGAAAGAAATGCTCGTCTCAACACCCAGTTCCATAAAAAAATATTTGTTACAATCTGTAGTTCACAGCCTCCGACTTATTTATGTTTTGTGACCGTGAATCTCAATTCCTTTTAACCCAACGACAGACAAGGGCAGTCAGACCTTTCAAGACCAAGACTATTTTCTGAAGCAAAACCATCTGTCGACACGAACAAAAGTAGGGTTGAATAGACAGGAATATCTTCAGCCCTCTTGATATAAATGCTTACAGATCACACGACTATTTGTCCCGACTAAGGATGCGAACCCGCCGTGTTATCGTCTAAATTATTATTTACCCCAAACAGACGTCGTTGTACCGTTTGCAGCAATTTATTTTTCTCCAACACTTGAACATTATGACTAACTGTAACTTTAGAACGGAGTAACAGTGAATCATGTTTAGTGATGGGAGATACGATTCATCCGATGAAACGCACGCTCCCTACATCAATCGGAGTGACTATCGTACTCTACATCAGTAAAGTTAGTAGAGCATTCATATAATATTTGTTTGATAGTTTAAAGTTTGTTGGGTCTCGCTGTATGGTTTTGTTTAGAGGTATTGCAAAAAATGCTCAAAGTAAGGAAGTTTTTATAACATACAATCAGATAAGTGTTTTTTTATTGAAAACCACCTTCTATTATTTTTGCGTTATTCCTCTCCCTGCACGTTCTCTAGAAGAGATGGCTTTTAGCAATAAGACCGCCAATTATTACACTCCTGTTGAGTTGTTTTATTATTATTATCTGTGTGTTTCAATAAAGAGCTATTACATGTGTTAATTTAGTTATGCAACATAAGTCGTAAACTACAGGTTGCATGGAAACGTGGACAAATAGTTTCGACTACGGCACATCTCGAGGCCATATTTTACACGTTGTAGGACTTAGCGAAAATCAAATCATTTGACCACGATTATTCATCAAAAGTAATTATCATTGAAGCTGTCACTAAACACCCAGGTGAGATACTATACTGTCTTAAAAGTATACCCTCCAAGGGGAGGATATCATTCTGCAAGACATGCGAGTGATAATGGGAAGAAGCGCGCCATAACAATAATGTTTATTCATAATTTATGGCTATGGTGTGGTGTGACTCAGAGCAGGTCTTATTGAGTACTTTATGTAGTGGAAGTCTCGTGAGGAGTGGCATTTATAGCGGAGAAATAGTGAGACATCTTCGCGATTTGTTATGATAGAAATGTTGGAACATAAAAATAATCAATAATAATATACTTTGAAGTTCATCATCGTTTTGAAAATGATCAGTAAAAATGGCCCACTTTATTCTTCTTATACATAAGAGTTAAAAATATAGCTATATAACTGACATTTTGATGTTGCTCATCATTAAATTTCATCAAGTAGGTAATAATTAGTGAACTTGAAAGCCAAGGTTCAAGTATCAATTACAACAAATAAGCGACTGAGTTATTCTTTGACCACTGACTACTATTAAATCAGCTTCGCTGAGTAGCGAGGCTGATACTTTGGGCCAAATACACGCCAGCATTTTGGCTACGTGTGGACTCCAACAGCCGCCCAGTCCAATCCTTATAAATTTCGAACGCTCCAGGTCCCCACGGGCCCAAAGTTTCTACCTCAAACGGCACAAAGAGATAACCTCTATCGAGACTTAAATATTTGCGCCGTTTGAAGGATTCTGCCTTTGTAGCGGCGCCATCCACAAGTAGTAAAGTCTCCGGAAGATGGGACGACGCCGATGTGTCTACACAAGTAGCATCCCAAACCAGGGGCCGTCCCATCTTCCATGGAATAAGCATCATGCCGTCAGGCCTTTTTCCAGAACTAATTTAATTTAGGTATCAGAAGTTTGAAACAAATTCAAAATCAATATTTGTGTAAAATCCAATGTTCATAAAATCTCAGCTATATCTGCCGCAGTACAAGTATTCTGACCCCGGTCCAGTGCGGTACACATGCCCAGTGGTCCCGCGTCGGTTCGTTGCGGTCATAAATATTGCAGTCGCGCTGTGAGAGACGCGGTGCAGAGAACATCGCAAAGAGCAATCCACACGCTCTTGCGTGTGACTTTTGATGTAATGCACCGGAGTTCGATACCCAACTTGACTTCAATATCTTATGGGTGCGTGAGTATGAAACGAACTTTAAAATTAGTGAAGAAAAACATTATGATAAAGCTGCCTATCCAAAAGTTCAAGGACAGTCGAACTTGTTCCAGCATGTAAAACCATCTTTACCAAGCCGCACTGGGCCTGCTGTACTTTGCCGTCTATACTCTGTCTTATAACTCTCATTGTTACAAAGAAATAGATAAAAAAAAGAAAAGGCTTTTTCTCAGATATTAACTTAATGGGCTGATGATAATGATGCCAATATTGCCAATATTTTAAGTGTATATTTTAATTTCAATTTTCAAACCAGCCTAAATCTCAGCTATCTTTACCGCACAAGTATATTCTGGCCGAAGCCTAGTGGTAACGCGTCTGCTTGCTGCGGCCATAAATATTGCCCGAACTGTGGACAAAGCGCCAGTGTCCTAACGAAACGCAGTGCGGAGGCATCGCAAAACATTCTGCAGTGAAGTGTCGAGCTTCCGAGAATGTGGGGCTTGCCAATTTTTTTGGATAAAGTTCGGGTGCTTTGTAAGCTTGTTGAGGGATGGTCTTTTATGCGCTGCTGATTTTTTTCAAAGTAATGTTGTACGCATAATAACAACATAGTTTTTTTTACATTTTTGTTTTTGGATTTTCAATGATTTTGCAAGTAATAAATTATCTATTTCAATAAAAGCTTCCATTAAAATCTCATTTAGATAAAATCTTTAATTTATTTCGTCTTTACAACCCGCGAGCTGGTCTCAACATTCAATTACAAAAAAAGGTAGCAGTCTTTCTATTTATATTTTACCCATAACCTTTAGCCTTAAATTGAATGAAATCCCACAAAAAATGTAGACACTGTAACAACCACAACCTCATCACGGCCCGCAAACATTATTTGTAAAGCCCGGTGGCGGTGCGATGCAAAGTTTGCAAACATTCTGTAACACCTACTGGCACTGCGTTCAGTGGGTGTCGGAATTTTGGGAACGTGAGTAAGCTTGCCAATTCTTTGTTGGTGCAGATTTCAGGATTTCTATTTTTTACAGTGCCTTTCTTTGTTTTATTAGGTTGGTTCCTTAACTGATCCGGTAATAACTAGATCCAAATCCTGAATGAACATGAGTGACGTTTGTTGACAGCTTTACTTTCATCGTCATGGTACATCGAGACTTTTTACTATCGCAGCCACTATTTCGCATGCTATTACGCAACAATATGGCCGAAAAGCGAGTGTGGCTCAGTGGGAGCATGTGCGATTTCGTGCCGACGCACCCAAATTCGAATCCCGGTGGCCACGCACCACTGACTTTCTTAAGTTATGAGCGAATTTAACACTCGCTCTAAGAACAGTAAAAGAAAACATCGTGAAGAAACCGGCATGTCCAAGAATTAATCACAAAAATTCAAAGACATGAGACATCCACCAACCTGCACCGTGCCAGCGTGGTGGATTGTGGCCTATACTCTCTCTATGAGAGAAGGCTCGTGTCCCAGCAGTGGAAACTTGATGGGCTGATGATGATGATGGGTGAAGATGGAGCCCATACATTTATAGGAAAACTGCAGTTAAGTAACTGCACAGACAAGTCTCTCTGATGTTCCACCGAACATCATCCCGAAATACGATTAGGTTGCTTGCTGTAGAAAAGCCGTTGATACGAGATATACAATCAAATTGTTTAGCACCAATCTAATAAAAAGCCGGAAACCCACCAACGGTCACCCACTAAAGGTCGCCCACCGAGGGTTCCGTACAAAAACTATATTTTTTATGACTTAATTACAAAGCCTACCTTGAGAGTGTCGAAATATACGTTTTTTTTTTCAGCATAAACGGCCGTATCTTTTTACGTTAACTTAGAAGTTTGATTTTTGCACAGCTTCAAGGGACTGTAGACCTCCCAACGTTCCCGAGATAAAGAGTCTTAACAGACAGACGGACAGGACTGACGGACAGCAAAGTGAACATATAAGGGTTTCGTTTTTTCCCTTTGAGGTCGGAACCCTAAAAAATGCAGTTACAAAATATTTAAATCTTTTTTTAATAATTTACCCCGAAAGTCATCCTTCTTTTAACTTGCCGACTAGAAACAAAACCTTTCTATCGTTCAAGCTTCAACAAGTTCAAGTCAACCATAGCCTCGCGGGCGTTCAAAGCCAATGATATTTTTATTGTCTAGTTATCCGCCCAGGAACTTTCTAAACGTTACTGCAGTTTGTTATGTCCAGCGACGACGCGATCGCAACCACTAGGTAACTAGTTTTCAACTCGAGTGTTTTGTTGAAATGTATCTCTTGTTATTTTTCTTGACTACGTTTTGATAGTTGATACTTTACAAATCTCCATGTTTAGAAAGGAAGACTTTTGTTTGTTAAAGTAGCTACCTTTATTTTATTTTTACAATTTATATATTTTAATATCAACATAAGTCAATAATTGGACATTAAGCGTGATACACTAAAAGCCCGACCACCTGCGGCAATTAATTATGCATATGTTAACGGTGTGCTCACATGCTCGCAATGCTCGAGGATCTTTACAAAGAAGATTGGCTATATAAGTCACATGCGAGCACACGAACGCAATCAATAAGGAGATGAATGCAGTCGCCGTGGCCGAAATCGGCCGGGAATACATCATTATCATCATCAAGTCAATAATTATCAACAATTAATTAAGTTTCTACTGCTTTAGTCTCTTAGAAGAAGGAATAAAAGTTACCTTGATTTTTATATATTTTTCATGGAACTGATTGATGAAACAAGCAAGTCCTTCGCCTAATGGTAAACGCCACGCCTGCTCATAACAACTGCAGTGCCACCCACAACTATTAATACCATAAAAAGCATTGCGTAGCACTGCATTGCGCTCATCACCCCGAGACATCAGATATCAAGTCTCATATGCCCAGTAATTTCGCTGGCTACAATCCCTTCAAACCGGAACACAGTAATGCATGCGTTACGGCACGGCAGAATTAAGGTCACAGCTCATTAGAGCCACCCGGCACCCACTCCGCACCGCCTCGCCTCGTGCGGTTAGTATTCTTGATATGGACTTGTATGGGTATGCGCTCACTACATCAACTCCGTAGCGTCACCGGATCGCCTCTATCGTAAGCCGTCCACGCGCGGACGGCGGGTGGACCACTCGGTGACAACTCGCTGCCCTGCGTTGACTGCGCATCGCCAACGCGCGGGTCCGAAGCGGACCGCGCGCTGCCCGCGAGTGATTCACGCGTCTTTCATTTTCTTCTTCATCAAGCGCGACTGCTATGAGTGCCAATTCAAGGCTTGTAAAATTTGACATTACGAAACACACGTGTAGACCTAATGCCAATTGTTAACAGACTACTCGAAAATTCGTGGACTAAGCGACGTCCACTCGTTGACCACGCGGCGTTCACTCGTTGACCACGCGGTGTTCACTCGTTGACCGCGCGGGGTTCACTGGTTGATCGTGCAACGTTTTGGTGATAACGTGGCGTCCACCCGTGAACCACCTGTCGACAACGAGTGGACGCCGTACGACGAGGCGGTGCGGAGTGGGTGCCGGGTGGCTCTAATGAGCTGTGACCTTAACTGGCCTTTGCCAGTAATTCTCGTATGCGGGAGTCCTAACACGTGTAAATATGCACCTTATGTAGTTTGGAGGATATCACAAGAATATTAAATGGCGGCAAAAAGTTCATGTACAAGAACGATTCGTACTAAACAAAATCAAAGCATGTTAGTTTCTATAGAAGTCACGGCTAATAAAACTTTAGCTTTAGTTCATAAGTGTTTTATGCAATTCATCACAGAAGCATTTATGAACCTAATGAATCTAATGAAATCAGGCGTGACGTTGCGAGACTGGGCATTATGAGACTCAACAGCTAATTGCCTCAGGGTGACGAGCGCAGTGCAGCGCCGCGCGGGATTTTGCAAAACAAAGTTCTGGGTGGTGCTATTATTGTTATGGGCAGGCGTATTGCTTACCACCAGGCAAACGACCAGCTCGTCTCGTCAATCAGTTACATAAAAAAAAACGTTGCGGTAATTAATCTTAAATCTGAAACGCAATTCAATAAAATAATACATTATTGAACACCAAAACAGGAAACAAGTACACAGTTACATATAATAGTGGTAGAACAATGGCCAGCCTTATCGCTACGTGCAATTTCTTACACGTAACCTTTTAGAGGAATAAAAAGAAACATCGCTTTAAAAATATCTAGTGTCATAATACAAAAAAGGAATAATACATTAATTTTAGGTACGATGGGTGGCCTTATCGCCTAGAGCGATTTCTCCCCAGACAACCTTTGGATGGATATAAATAAATCATATAATTATTTATACCTAAACGGCCAACGATATCGCTTTCAATCAATGCACAACTTCTCAATTAAGCTGAACGGGCGAAACTTATTGAATAGCCACCATCGCTTCGCTCCAACGTTGACTTTACCAACGCTCCATTCCAAGGTGGACTTTACCAGTCGAGCACAATAATTACAATGGCGCTTAAACATCCAAGCTTCCAAGCACAGCGCCATTCATCCAACAACTCATAACACAATTTGGCGTAACAAGCCGTCGGCAAACAATGCATAATGCTGTCCAATTTTGAACACTTAAAACTGAACTTTATGGCGCTGTAATAAAGTCCATTTAAGATTTGAAATATTGACTAAGCGTCGCCGAGATTTTAGCTAATCCTGTTTGAAATTCAGCCTTATCATTTAAGCCGTAAGAATGAAGTTTGACTGCGTGGCAAGAGTGTATCTTTGACTGCACATGTCCACAGATTACGCGGGCTGTTGGTGCATTGTGCATGTTGGCATACAGCCGTCCTTATCGTCCTGGCAACTGTGTCGCATAAATGAATGTATTTAATTTTGCAACATCGCGTCCTGCGATATAGTTACACGGTAGTTGCCTTTAAACAACAACATGGATTAACGGTCAAAACAAATTTATGAATGATTTTATGGAAGGCAACTCAAAAATTTATTGAGAAATAAGTACACCTGCATTTTATAACAAAAAAACGACTTCAATTTTGATGTATCTTCGGAGTTTAAGGTCGATTAAATTTATATGGGACCACCTTGTAGCTGTATTGAACTCAACGCAAGAGAATTTTCCAAACCATTTTATAAATAACGGACTTCTGAGGTAACAAACATAAAAAAATAATCTGCCAGAACAAAGCGTTTCGCTTCAATAAAAGACACCTTACCGGCGGCGTCTCTGTTTCCCGATACTTATAATCTAGGTGTTTTCAAGTCCAGAGTGAATATCTTCGGTATCTTCTGGGCAAGCATGATCCATCGTCGACCACGTCATCACTTTCCATCAAGAGAGACAGCGGTGAAATATTTGCCTATATAATTAAAAAAAAAACAATCGAATTGAGAACCTCCTCCTTTTTTTGAAGTCAGTTAAAAATAGAAAAATAACTTAATTTAATTTATTTATTTATTTCGTGTTTCTCGAGTGTAAATAAGTAGCATTTTGTTAACTGTTTTCTTCCTTGTGTACAAGCAACTTGTACTATTTTTGATTTTGTGCTAGGTCAACAAGGTCGACCAAATACCAATCATGAATCTAAGTCGGACGTCTATAAATTCCTAGTTTATTCATTTTAAAGTAATTTTTACAAGCTTCTATTTAACTTGTAATTGTTTGGGTCAAATCTTGCAAGTTGAATCCGAACT
The DNA here is from genome assembly GCA_951640565.1 of Petrophora chlorosata. NCBI lineage: Eukaryota > Metazoa > Arthropoda > Insecta > Lepidoptera > Geometridae > Petrophora > Petrophora chlorosata. Next base: position 695,569 of record OX621206.1, read on the forward strand.
ACTTCCTCTTATCCTACGGAGTTGAAATTTTATACTTGTCAAAGTCCGATGACAATGCAATATTATGGTGATAACCAGCTGAGCTGATGATGGCGACGGAAGGTGGGCAGTGGAACTCCTTGACGGACAATCGTAAATTACTAGTGTTCGGGCTCATTTTAACCTGCTCGCGGTTCCGATTACGAATTTGTTAAAAAGCTTGTCTTGAAACATAATTATATATTTTTCAATAAAAATCTTGTATTATTTATGTCAATTTTACCTTCACCCACATACCGTAAACAGATTGTAGCCTGTCGACGACCACAGGTGCGCTACCAAATGTATAAGCACCATAACCTTTTTAAAATTTCTCCCCACAGTAAAGCAGATAGCCCGCCCGCCCAGTGATTTGTAAATGGCTTACCGCGGCTTATAAATAATTCTACTGTAATACCGCATAGTGCGCCGGTTGACCTCTCTAACCCTATAATTTGATAGGGCTACACCGACACCGCTTTACCGCGTCTCCAATGGAGTCAGATTTATTTTAGAAATAGTTTGGGCTACGAAAAATGGTATGCCTACTTATTTTTGTAGGTATCTGCGTGACTTGATTAAAATTTATTAATTTTAAATGTATATTTCTTTCGTTTCTCGAGGGGGGGTCCCGCTGTACTGCGACAGTTCTTTATTTCGACACGTCACTTTTTTCGAAAATATATAGTTCGACATGTCATTGTTTCGACTGAACATAATTCGATAAGTATTTTAGAAAATACTTCAGAAAATAGTTCGAGCGCAGTGCAGCGTCGCTCAGGATTTTGCAAAACTAAGTTCTAGGTGGTGCTGTTATTGTTATAGGCAGGCGTATTGCTTACCATCAGGCGAACGACCAGCTCGTCTTGACAAGTAGTAACATAAAAAAAGAAAAAAATAACAGCTCATAGCTCTTAAACAGCTGGACTGATATTTATTTAATACATGTTAGGATTATCTCTATTAACCTTGGTTTCAGTAAAAAAATAGTTTGCGAGGGGGCGCCCTAATCGCGTACCACTACAAAACGTACTCTGTTACTATGGCTTTCTCCAAATTACTTCCAGTTATTGCATCACTAATGTATTGAAATTATGTTGTCAGCGTCGATTCTCTACGTTCACCATAGCCTTCTTCCATTATATATATCTTCTAATTACCGTCCGGTAACCCACTTGAGGTATAATTTTCTGTATGTATAATTACATAAAATGTACTAATTTTTGTTCGAACTCAAAATTGTAATAGCAATATCCAGTTTTCGAGACAACAGAACAGGGTCGTATCTAGTGCTTAAAGAAGATATTATGTCCATTTCAGAAGTTAAAAGTATATCAAGCATAGGTTACAATTATAACAAATGACCATCAGGCAAAAGAACCAGATCGTCTCGTCATTCAGTTACATTAAAAAAAATATTTAGGTTTAAAAAAGTTGTCAATATCAACAAATTGAATATATTATTTTATTTTCTAGAGTGACCAAAGAAACAAACGGAACCCTATTGCTGTGTGTATGTATGTATGTATGTCTGTTTGAAACAGACTAAACAGAAAAACCGTATCAGCAATAGTACGAATACAGACTCACAAAATCTTTGGAAAACTTCACGGAACTCCGAAACCACAAGTTTTACTCGTGGTAGGTCTCTCGTATGCGAGAGGCCGTCTGCGTAGGTACTACCGCTTTGCCACTTATTCGACCACCAAACAGTAAAAGCAAAAATTATAAAAGCGCAAACATTACTGTGTTCTGGTATGTGGAATTTACTGGGCATATGAGACTTAATATCTGATATCTCGTGGTAATGAGCGCAATGCAGTGCTACGCAATGCTTTTGATGGTATTTAAAGTTCTGAGGGCACTACAATTGTAACGGGCAGACGTGGCGCTAACCATCAGGCAAACGACTTGCATGTCTCATCACACAGTTCCATAAAAAAACGTGCTTTCCCGGTTTCTTAAAGTCACGATCCGCTTTCCGTGAGAGCGTTTAACCTCCCAACAGCCCTCGCTACGCCTCCCAAACTGAGGTAATTATATACAATTTGGATACGCAACTGTGGGAAGACACAGGTGTCGTGATACTGAGGTGTTGTTCTGTCGTCAGGCGTGGGGGGTTAAAGATTAAAATTTGTTGATGCCTCGTGTTCTTTTGGCATGTTTATTTGCCTTCCGTGGGTTCCGCTTGTTTTTATCTCAAATTGGTATTGTTTGTGTGAGTCGTCGTATTTACCTGCAGGTATAACTAAATAATTTAAAAAAATGGAGTTACACCATTTATAACTCACGTGCGAACGACTTGCTTATGTTGTTGCTCAATTACATAGAAAAACAACGTTTTTATAAACCATTATTTGTTTCACAGACCAAACCCGCAAACTTTATGTTAAGAGCCGACCTTCTCAACCACTACACTTCAGAGGTTGTCCAAAAATAAAATATAAAGAGAAGTTCATTGTTGTTGTATAATGCAAACATTAAAATTAAAAAGTATAATTAATGTAACTAATAATAAGCTACAAAAAGTGAGACATCCAATGCAATGTATGTTTGAACTTCTTATTTAATTTAATGCATTTCATACTCATCAACTTGCTTAATAATTTTAAAGGAAATAAACGTCAACCACGGAAATAGAAGCTTTTAAACAACTTCCCTTCAAGTCTCATAAAATCACAATTAAAACGTCGTACGCTGTATGTATGACATAAAATTATCTTCCCCTCTATCTAAAATTATCGCAAACTCTCAATTTCCTCATAATTTTATATCGAAACTCTGTAATTAAATTGTCCTTGTATTCTGTATATTTCGGAATAAGCTTCGAGATTTCCCTTCATTTCCCGAATTATTCCGTGAACATCTTGGGCATGCAATTAGAGGAACGTTTTGTCAGAAAATTCATTTTCTGTTTTGTTACAGTTTATTTTTGTCGTTTTCCGGTAGTTTTTCAAAGTCAAAGTCAAAGTCAAATATCATTTATTAAATAGGCACAAAAGTGCACTTTTAAAGGTCATAAACACAAGATACAAATAAAAAATGTTAAAAATTGTAACTTATGTTAACATGACTTTGAAAAAAAGGTAAGTATGTTTACCCATTTCTTTCCTATACTCAAATTGAAGTCTGAGTGCTGAAAAGAAATGCGAAAACTGACTCTACCAGTGCTTCGGAAATACGCCCGCTAGAGAAGATAGCACCAAGAAACTCTGCGGGGATGTCTTTTTTCAGCACAATTACGTATAAATTAGAATTAACAGAATGTAAAACAAGAAATGCGAGTGAGATGTCCCATAGTCATAGTATCAGTAACAGAAAAGTGTAAATAAAATATAAGTAGGTATGACAGTAGCAGTAGGAGTGACTAGAACAGACCAGTCCCCGCAAGCAGCACCCGTTCACGAGTATGACTTGTGGACCAGCCATCATTTTTACATTTTTTACCGACGACGGAACGAAGAAATTATATGCATTTGGGGAATGAGGTTGTATTTTTATGTTTGTGCACATTTCTATGTTCCCATCGATCATCGATATGGTTGAACCGATTTCGATGCAGTTTCGGTAGTGGCGTTGAGAATTAACTGAAATGGATCTTAGATAGATAATATTGTTCCAACCATCTGAAAGCACTAAAGTAGTGAGTATAAAATAGTATTCGTTTGTATATATTTCTATGTTTTCAACCTTTAAAATTCGTCAGTAGCATAGTATATTCTTGATGTCAGCTTAACGTATTATCGGAGTAGATGAAATAATCAGTGTCCCTCTAAACTTTTACAGTTTTTTATTCCGACACGACACTTATTTCGCAAAAATATAGTTCGGCAAGTCATTGTTTTGAATGAACATAATTCGACAGAAAATACTTTCATAGATTTCATAGAGAGTTCATAGATTTTTATGCTATGAATAAAAAAATAAGGTGATTTTGAACTGGTACAACAGTTCAGTATTCCAGACTAACTTATTATCCTGATGGCAATAGATGGCGCTAGCTGAAGGCCTGTGGTGGCGGCGTGCATATCGTGTAACTCACGGCTTTACCTCCTGGCAACCAGCTGGCATTACTGTCAGCGGCATGCGAGCTGATTTACGACTGTTAGATGCTACTCTACAGCATGTTAATAGTAATGAATATTGCTGTTTCTCGACGGAATAACACATAGGTTTATGACACTGATGTTTTAGTTTTTGCAATACAAAAAACATCAAACAAAAAAAGAGTTCTCATACAAAATGGTGCCATTTTTATTACGAAGAACTGTTAAACTCATTTCATTGCGTAAGTAGGTATATGTATTTTACTTATTAAAATTTATATTGTTTATGATTGACGGTGGACGCATAAAACTCCTTATAAAATGACATCGTGAGAGCGAATTCTATACGATAACACGCATAGTACGGATTTCAATGGGTCTTTTCCTTTAAACAAAATACTAGCAGTACCCACTAGATTAGTAAGCATTAGATCGGAATAGCCTAATGTAATGCCAGAGGCAAATTGTGTAATCCACTAATCTTCTCCTCGGAGTCGTAGCTCTAACGCGGCCTTTCGCAACTACTCACGATGACGGCAACTTGGCGTAATCAATGTCATAACTCAGCGTAAGCCTCGGCTCTTAGACGCTGTGTATTAGAAGAACAGTAAAGCAAGAATGAATATTGGCGCATGTTTGGCGAATATTATAGGTAAAGATTTGGTATAATTTTGAGACATAATATAAAGAAAATTTAAAATTAAAAAGACCAGTCGCAATAAAATATGTCTAGATCACCACCGCTAAAAAACTTGCTTTCAAACAAAAAAACGCATCCAAATCGGTTCACCCGTTTAAGTGCTACGATGCCACAGACAGACACGCAGAGCGGTCAAACTTACAACACCCCTCTTTTTTGCGTCGGGGGTTATATATGTGTATAAAACGGCTACACTCACGTTATGATAGTGTCGGATAACTCCGACCAGGTTTCGGAAACGATTAGGATGTCCTTCTTCCGGGAGTTTACGCTTTGGATTCGCGAGGCAGACATTAAATATATATATACAAGATAGTTTCCAAACATTTAACGACATTTTGTTTGTTATCGACAAAATAGGAAATATCAAATAAGAAATGGAATGATGTTTCCTGATCACTCTAAAAATCCTATGTGTCTTTTGTAGTGCACCTGAGACAGGTATAAATATTTGGTGATTATTAATAAATTTAGCACATTTTAGACCGACATCCGACCGAAAAGGGAGGTGGTTCTCAATTGAGCAGATTTTTTTTTTGATATCTGTGACCTCAGAACTCCGTCATTTATAAATTGATTTGGTAAATTATTTTGCGTTGTATAGCTTCACCATGGTCACATATAAATTTCATCGATATTCGACCTTAAATTTCGAAGATACATCAGAATTGAAGTCGGTATTTTTGGTATATTATTATTGATCAAAACGTCTAAAACACAAGAAAATAAATTAAGTTACATAAGTTTTTGGAAACGACCGTAAAATATTTCAACGACAGAATTGTGGTACAGAATTATACTTTTACGATTGTGCCTACGTATAAAGTTAACTTACTGCTAGCACTGTCATAGCAAGTCTTAGTTGTAGAGTTGGCTGATCGATCATTTTGGAGTAGATTGGGTTAGGCCAAGTTTGTATCATACGGTGAATAAGCTCAATTAAGGACATTGGTACTCCATTTGAATAAGCAGTCCTATGTAAATTATGTCCTTCATGTCATGCCTACAATTCAAGTTCTCTTATTGGTCCGAAATAGGATGTCCCTGTTAGAATTGCTATATCAATGTTTAAGTTATAATTCACTACTGTATTCGATATTTTGTTTCTTTTTCATAAACGAATTCCTAACTTGTACATGGTATGTTAAGGTACGTTACTTATGTCATAAGTTTGTTTGGCATAATTTAAATAATAAAGTTATGTAAACATATAACTTATTTAATTCATGAAATGAAATGTATTTTATTTGCGTAAAATATGGTGTTATAAGTTTTCGGACAGGTCAAATTAATAGATAAATCGCATCACATATTTAGTCAGACAAATAACTGACATGCAAAATTTAAAATTAAAAAAATTAGAATCTATGTAATAATTATAATACACAAAGTCATAAGCAATATTCATTTACACAAGACGTCAGGAAATTTAGAAAAAAAATATATTAATATACAATAAATAAAATAACACATTTTGTCAAATTAGAATATAAGTTAAGTCAAAATAATAATTTTATATTTATTTAATAAGCAATTGCTTATCAAATAAATATAAGTTATAAATATGTTTATACAATATAACTTATTTCTTTAAATTATGCCTATTGTGAAATATGATGATGAAATATTTGTTTTTGCATGTTACCTCATTATATTAATAGGCGTAAATAAACACTCGACGCTAAAAATTTCGTTTCGTCTCGTTCGATCAAATTCGCATTCGGTCAAGTGACCGAAAAACGGTCAAAATTGCAAACTTCGAAACTTTAAATTACCCTCCTTGTAGTCCAGATTTGGCCCCTTGTGATTATTATTTGTTCCCAAACATGAAAAAAGAGCTTCGTGGACAAAAATTTACGGATGACGAAGAAGTGAGGTCGGCAATTTCTGCTTATTTTGAAGGCTTGAGAATTGACAAATCATTTTTTTCGAAGGTATAAACAAATTATTTAAAAGGTCTGAAAAGTGTATTAGGGTTAATGGAGAATATATTGAAAAGGAAAAATAATTTCATGTTTAAATTCACCCCCTTCCCTTTCATTCCGTGAACTTTTACCTCCCCTCGTATGTATTTCGAATTGTTTATTTATTGTGTCTTTGTATAACATATAATTTTATTTATTTGTATCGAACAAGTGTTTTTCTACCTTTTTTCGTTACTTGGTAAACGTCTCAATTTTGTACAGGCGCATAAAATAAAAAATAACCTCCTTACTCCCCACAACAACGCGCTATATTTTAGACTGCAGGTAAACAAACCTCGAAATTGTTCCTATATGTGCTAAAATATTCATAGTAGCAACATTACCCGCGGCTTCTGTGAACATAAATACTAAGAGTAAATGAAAAAAAATGCTTGTAAGTTTTGTGAAGAAACGTAAGGTGAAATATAAGGTAAGGTAAGGTTATATGTGAAATATGTTTTAGGTGGATGATGTAAGATACATGTGTAAGTTGTAAAACGGATTTCTTGTCTTGGATGAAAAATATGCCAACCGTGGTTGGGCTTCAGGGTGGTATTATTGTAGTACACCCAAAAATTTAAGATGTATCTTAATTGTTGAGTATGCAAATAATTTACACTAGCTGTATTGCTATTTAGATTCATATAGTTGGCATTTAGATTCATGGAGTTGAGACATGGACTTTGAGAACATCTGACCGCAAACACATTGACGCTTTCGAGATGTGGTGTTGGAGGAGAATGCTTCAGATACCCTGGACAGACCGCCGGACTAACGAATCAACCTAAAAAACTTAAGATCAAAACTAGGCTCTACCATCTGCATCTAAATAATTGTTGAGTATTTCGGCCACATTGCCAGGATGGACGGAGACAACCTTAAAGAACTCATCACTTCTGGAAAGAATGCAATGAAATCAGGCGTGACGTTGCGGAAATTCTTCTCTAAACTGAAACGCAATGAAAATATCGACATATCGACTCGCCGAACGCTGGAACGAGAGTAGTAGTGTTCTCTCGTTCCAGCGTTCGGCGAGTCGACACCTAATGATGCCTCGTGCAGACGGCGAAACACGTGTCGTACAAAGAGTGTTGTTGTTAGGACCTAACAACAACCTACATAAGATGTGTATGTGTATTCAGCGGGATTACACTATATATTTTCATTGCGTTTCAGTACTACTGGAAAGGTTGAAGGCAAGAGACCGCGTGGTCACAGCCCGATTCGTTGGTCTGACATGAAAACATACGCATAACAAAATAAACTCGCACTGTAATGACACTATTTATTTATTTATTTATTTATACTTTAGCACAAAACAGTTTGTACATGGAGGACTTAATGCTAGATAGCATTTTCTACCAGTCATCCAGGACGTGCAAGAAAAAATGGTAGCGGTGCAGTAAAGTGTGTTATAGGAAATATTAAACCACATAAACTTAATATATACATAATAGGTATAGGCATATTATGCAAGCCTAATTTTAAAATATATACTTAAATATATACATAATAAATAAATACTTAAGTCATTATATAAATAAAAAGACATATACCAGCAATAATAAATGACTAAACTGCACTAAACTGCAGGAAAGGGAAAGAAATCCACTAAGACAAATGCCAATTATCTTAGATGGCGTACTTAAAGCTCGCGTTATTACTGAAATAGATAGAAAATACACATATAATAAACCATAACAATGCATACATATTCAATTGGATATTGGTCGGTGAACGCAATTATTATTTTAGATAGAATGTGATGATAAGGATAATGGAGGCGGTAAATTGTTTATCAATGTAATCACGACGAGGCCATAATGGTTTCATAAAGAATCGGATATCTTTATTGATACACAATTTCAGTAAATTTAGAGCTGAGATTATCTATAATTTTATTCAATTTAATTGTAATACTACTAATATTATAAATGCGAAAGTTTGTGGGAATCGATGGATGGATGCTTGTTACTCAATCACACAAAAACTACTAAACGGATGCTGATGGAATTTGGTATGTACTTCATAAAAATCTGTTCAGTAGTTTTTGCGTGATTGAATAACAAATATGCATCCAACCTCACAAACTGTCGCATTTATTAAGTAAAAGTAAGTTACTTTAGTAGGTTATTAGGACTAACAACATTTATTAACAACACCCAACCGCAGGCTGGGAGGGCCGGCATGACGCAACTTTAAAATAATATATGTTATGCCATGGAATACTAAGGGACAGAAGCATCACTCGGCAAAGAAATTTAAACAAATAGCGACTCTTGCTATGACGCAATAAAATTCAATTCAGCTCGCGTAGCGCTGCATACCTACCAGTCATATTAACCTACAGAGCGCCTCTCTTTCTATCGCATAGCTCTTATCTCTTCTGACGCGGCACGTGTAACGACGCGCGACCCGCCGTCGGTGTCCGGCTATATACTTGTAGCTTCATACCTACAGTGCGGAGTGCGCTAGGCCTGGTTATGCTGTATTTCTTTCGGGTGTGTTTTTTTCTACAGCGTTCTTAAAATTGCCCCCTGTGCGAACTTATAGTCGAACAAACTGGATCAACCATTGCGGCATTAATTCTTAAAAACGTTTTTGAGACCAAATATAATACAATCGTAATTATGTAATGCTTCTATATTTTTTCCATATGCATGCGGAGATAACTTACAAGTCATAATGCGCGTTATGACGAGCCGCACACATCTGCTCGCGTGCGCCTCATGCGGTTATACGAAGCTAGCGAAGCCGACAGTACCTAAGCTTGTAAAAACCAATAATAAAATCATAAACACAATTTTATTTCGTAAGGCCTATTTACATGTCAATATTTATATTATTTCATATTAATTAAAAAATAAATAAATAGATTTTTTAATAATTTTTTTTGTACTCTGCTGTGAGGAAACAATTACAAAAAAAAAAAAGCAAGCAACTCGTTCGCCTGATGGTAAGCGCCACGCCTGCCATATTCATTGCAGTGCTATATTGCAGAACTTTAAATACCATAAAAAGCACTGCGTAGCACTGGATTGCGCTCATCACCCCGAGATATCAGATATTAAGTCTCCTATACCCAGTTAATTCACTGTCACATGTCACATGTTCAATTTTATAAAATAAAATAAATACAATTGCTTGCATTAACACTCATATACATTGAGAACTCCTCGTAACTGTAGAACGTCTGGTCGACAAGCTAGTCGACTAGCCAGCGTTTTAGGCGAGACTTAACCAGGGCAAACTTGTGGCGGCGACGACACTACCTGGCCATTTGTTGTATACAGTCAGTCCCATGATATGCGTGAGTTTGGAAAACTTCGTCTGTTTGCAATAGTCACTACAAAAGCAAAATTCTAATGCTTGAAAAAGGTTCCCAAAAATTGGTTGTGTTGATCTAAAATTCAGAAATTTTCGTTCTCAGTACTTTCGTTGTACAGTTCTGTTTTATTGCATACATAAGTTTTTTTCTCACGTGCTATGTAAAAAATTCAATTGAATTTTAAAAAAAGGAAACAGTACAACACTTTTCATTCATGTAATAAAGTTGTTTGTTGTGTTGTATGTTTAGGAATCACTCTAAGAGATAAGGCCGCTCTTTGTACCTCAAATTGATGTATTTTGTCATTTTTTTTCTGTATTGTGTGTTAATTTGGGTAGCAATAAAGTGTTATTGTATTGTATTGTAATATTTTACTCTATGAGTTTCTTCACTAGTGAACGAATAAGGGCATAGCAATCACGGCTCGGTATTGTATAAAATCGAGTACTAGTGTGCCTTTGCTGAATTTAGTCGCTTCTTAGTAACTCACTGTACCTAACCCCTATTTGTAACACATAATTATTACTATAGTTAAATCATCACTTAATAAGTAATTCAAGGTAAATAAGCTCTACTTAGTACATCATTATTCAATGGTATTGCAGGAATGGATAGTGATAGGATAGAAGGCTATACAAATATATTCCTTAAATCTTTTAGCGAACGGGTCATTTTAGGCTAAAGGCAAAGTCATAAAACGTTATCGTTTCTAAGTTATGGCAGCAGGTAAAGACACAAGATACATTATGCACTGGAGTGAGTGAGTAAGAGATTTGCTTAGGGGTTGTGCTTAGGCGTACAAAAGAATAGAAAAACAATAGAAAAAAAATATGGGCCGCTGGCGCACCGAGTTAGTCAGAATTTCACCACCGTCGGGAACGCAGGTGTGCAATATAAAGGCTCCGTAGCCTTGTATAGCGCTTGATAGCTAAAATTACCATAAAAATAGCAGTATTTTCGAGATAGAGCTGTGTCAGTAGTTTAAATTATTAAATTCTTTTTATTATTTTAAATTGTGTGTTTAGTGAACTTCAAGCAGAGGTTGTAAGTAATTTATTTTATATTTCCAGTGAAATGTGTATTTCAGGGGTTAGGTAGGAGTTAGTCAGAATTTCACCACCGTCGGGAACGCAGGTGTGCAATATAAAGGCTCCGTAGCCTTGTATAGCGCTTGATAGCTAAAATTACCATAAAAATAGCAGTATTTTCGAGATAGAGCTGTGTCAGTAGTTTAAATTATTAAATTCTTTTTATTATTTTAAATTGTGTGTTTAGTGAACTTCAAGCAGAGGTTGTAAGTAATTTGTTTTATATTTCCAGTGAAATGTGTATTACAGGGGTTAGGTAGGAGTTAGTCAGAATTTCACCACCGTCGGGAACGCAGGTGTGCAATATAAAGGCTCCGTAGCCTTGTTTAGCCCTTTATAGACAAAATTACCATAAAAATAGCAGTATTTTCGAGATAGAGCTGTGTAAGTAGTTTAAATTATTAAATTCTTTTTATTATTTTAAATTGTGTGTTTAGTGATCTTCAAGCAGAGGTTGTAAGTAATTTTTTTATATTTTATATATCCAGTAGAGGTGGGTCTTAGCGGCTTTATCGGGCAACGAAACGCAACTATTTATTGAATTTCAATAGCGGTTTTTAAAACTATCTATTTTGATAGCGGTTTTTTTTACAAGGTGCTATCCTATTCTATCGCTATTTCGCGGTTCGAAGCGACTCTTTAGTAGGCATCTGTACAATTAGCCTTCTTAGTAGTGTCGTCTTTTTAAAAAAAAGTCCCATAGCACACTCGCGTTAATTCGCGACATTATGCACTATGTATAGTTTTATAAATTCACTTAATAGTTTAGTTAATGTACGATGTCCTTATTACTTATATTATTATTTACAGTATATTTACACTCCTTAATCGAATTGTTCATTATCTACACTTCATAGTATATTTACATTCTTAAATCTAATTGTTTTTAACTACACTTCACCAAAACAAATATAATCAAAAACTTTTTATTCACTGTTTACAACAACTCTTGGAAATATGTACTTAGGTACCCAATTACTATATTAATAAAGTTTTATTACTAAAGTAAGTAGGTAGGTACGTCTTTACGCTGTATTATCTTACATTTTTACACATTTTTGAACTCGAAAATCAGCGATAATTATGGTGTCTAAAAACAACACCGCATCAACAGACTAATTGAATTCGAGTGGGTCAAGGTCATTTTCTCTTCAATACGATATTCACACTTCAAATTTCTTTTCAATTGAACACAAACAGTATGTTACATCTATAGTTTGTGTCCTTATTTCATACGAGTTAAAGTTGAAAGTTAAATAGCAACGTGTGAATGTGACAAAGCGATTTTATTTTCTGTTTCGTTCGAACCGCGTGCAACTTCCGAATTATGCCGATAGGAGTTTTAGCAAGTAGCGAGACTAACCGAACGTTGTCGTGCGCGTGCCGCGCAGTGCATTCGCGAAATAGATCGTTTCCAAGAAATAGATAGTTTCGTCGGAGTACGATAGCCGCTAACAGCTATTGAGCCGATAAATAGTTGCAATAACTATCTACGTTGCGCAACGCCCACCGCTAATTTCCAGTGAAATGTGTATTTCAGGGGCAGCTGAGAAATATTAATAATCATGTTCGTTAATGATGAAGTATTTGTTAAAATGTTTTCATTTAAATAGTAGATATAAATTTAACAAATACTTTGTTGTTATTTTATTTAATTTCTGTTGTTATATTTTGTACTCATTTCGTGTGAATTTAGGACTATATTTTCTTATGTTTTTCTGTTGTGTCATTTCGCATTACACAATCACAGGTTGGGTGAAGGTTGTTTATCGATAAAGTGTTTACTTAATCGATAAACCATAGAAACGCTTATTCAATTACTAAGTAATGATTTATTACTCACAAGAGGAATTAATAAATCATGAAAATAAAATTTAGGAACAGCTTTAGGATAAGAATTTACAACATTTAGATATAAGTAATTACACCACTTGTTTTCAAAATACACACCATGTCGATGTTATTTTCCTGCGTACATAACACAAATGAAAAAAAAATAAACAAGTATTTACATGTATTTATATAATTGATATATTACACATTACAAAAAATTTGCAAGCTATTGCCTTAAGCTGGTAGTTAAATTAGACGAATTGTAGACGTCTTTCGAATTTAGTTTATAAGTTATAGGGCAGTTTAAGGCAAGGCTTAGACACAAAGTCTATGTAAAGCTTAGTAAATACACCTTCTGTGTATTTTTATTTTATTATCAAGCGAATGATACAACAGAACTTTCAGCTAGTTTGTAAGGTGGGAAAGTTTAGGAATATTTAGGACTGTGCTACATTGTAAAATTAAAGAAAAAAAAAAACATTGATAGTTACGATTTAAGTAACAAAAAAAAAAAAAAAAAAAAAAAAACCAACAGTAACAGGATTTTTTTTATTTAAAAAATACTATTACTGCAAAGAATCACTTCTATGTGTCGGAGTGGTTCCGTGTGAAGGTTTAATGTAGTTTATTAATACAAAAATTAATCTTTTGAGAATGAGCACAGAACGCGAATTTCTTTGTTCCATATTTTTAAAAGTTCATAAATTTTGTTCGAGTATAACATGACATTGCCTTTAAGAGTTACATAACAATTTCCCAAAAGTGGAAAATGTTACTCTTTAAGATAATGATAAAAGGAAAGGAGTGACAAAAAAATAATCAAATAATGCGTAAAGCGTGTCGTGACCCGGATTAGGAGACATGTTAATAGTGTTATTTTTTTCAGCCTCCACGTGTATATTTAAGTCTTTAGAATTAAGAGTAGTTACACATGTCTCAACTGTGATGGGCAACGCTTTTTATGCTTCTCCTTTTCTCGCGAATTAATATAATAATAAAAAAGGTGACCTATCTAGAACTCTAGATTTTAGGTCGATAATAATGTAAAATTTCGTTATATTAGATCGAACGGGGTGGGGTAATCAATCCATTCCTTTTTAGCACTATGGATTGTTCCGGAAGGAAAAGCTGATTCTGTGGGTCGTCAGGCTCGCCGGTTATTTTGTGATAGATAAATAATACATAAATTAATATTCCAATGTTGGTTACTTCGTTTGATGGTTGCGGTAATTAAAGATAAAACCTTCGATTGGTTTTAAAATGTTTAACTGTTATCCAACAGTAAGTTACCATCATTGAATGTTAGAGCAAGCATTGTATTAGAGTTACATTACTGAGATAAACCTTCGAGTGGTTTATTAACAATTTGTCTGGTTATGATAAAGGTGACTTTCCATCAGTGCCTTGTGTGATATTATGTTATTGATTGATCATAAAGTCAATCGAAAAAATAATACATAAATTAATATTCCAATGTTGGTTACTTCGTTTGATGGTTGCGGTAATTAAAGATAAAACCTTCGATTGGTTTTAAAATGTTTAACTGTTATCCAACAGTAAGTTACCATCGTTGATTGTTAGAGCAAGCATTGTATTAGAGTTGCATTACTGAGATAAACCTTCGAGTGGTTTATAAACAATTTGTCTGGTATGATAAAGGTGACTTTCCATCAGTGCCTTGTGTGATATTATGTTATTGATTGATCAAAGGGTCAATCAAAATGAAGAAACCTCTGCGAGTATGTGTGTACGTTTGTTCTCTTTTAATAATATTCATTTCAGAAGTTATAATAGCCTGACGACCCTAAGAACAAAAGAAAACGACGGAGGTTTGTGACAATTTTGTTTACTACCATTTTGGTTCTTAGAATAAAAAAATATATATATATATTATATATAATCTGATTTTGCAATCGATTAGAAGTTTTAATGTTGTGTTTGTACGTTCTAAGTTATTTTGAAAAAAAAAAAAAAAAAACTAAATGAACCAAAATGGTGTTTCTTGTTGTTATAATGAGTGATATTGCGCAGTTTTATTGATTAATAAATTAAATCACTTATTGTACAACTGGAATTAAAATATTGTAATGTCTTATTAACAGCTTGGAACGAGTTGCAGTCACTTTTAATTTCCACACATTTTACGTGTCTTGTGTTTGAAATCTATAATGTTTTATTATCAGCTTGGAACGAGATGTGGAGACTTTTAATTTCTATATATTTTACATGACTTATGTTTGAAATAAAAAATGTTTTATTAACAGTCTGGAACGAGTTGCGGTCACCTTTAATTTCTATATATTTTACATGTCTGGTGTGTGTGGAAATTTACAATGTTTTATTAACAGGTTTTAAGAACGAGTTGCAGTCTCTTACATTTTATAATTATATTTTAATGTTCTATTAACAGCTTGGAACGAGTTGCAGTTACTTTTAAATTTAATACCTACTTTTTACATGTCTAGTGTGTGTGGAAATTTACAATGTTTTATTAACAGGTTTTAAGGACGAGTTGTGGTCTCTTACATTCTATAATTATATTTTAATGTGTTTATTTAACAGCTTAAAGGAACCTGATGCAGATATTTAAAGTCCTATATCTATATCTTTTATGTTCTATGTGTGTTGGAAGTTAAGATGTGCAAAGCGTAATTTAAATACCACTTAATGTTCAGTAGTCACATGTCTCGGATGCCATTGTTACCCTTCAGTGGTTCTATGCCAGCCTTTGCTGTGGTCTATACGGCTGATCATTAAGGAGGAGCATTGGCTATTAGGTTCGATTTAGTGCAGATAAGGCTTAGGGTGCAGAGGCGTAATTTAAACACCACTTAATGTTCAGTAGTCACATGTCTCGGATGCCATTGTTACCCTTCAGTGGTTCTATGCCAGCCTTTGCTGTGGTCTATACGGCTGATCATTAAGGAGGAGCATTGGCTATTAGGTTCGTTTTAGTGCAATTAAGGCTTAGGATGTTTCCCTATCCTATAACCCTACCGCGCTAAGTTGTCAAATCGTTCAAATAATTTTTAGTTGAATTTCTTTAATTTGACAATAATTTGATACCACATTACAATCTGGAGGTATTTTTGCGAATGAGTAACATAGTATGTTTTTGTTGTCATTATACGAACTCACAACTCGTATAATTTAGGCGACACTATCAACTGATTACTGGTTTGTGAAACTATCCACTGCAAGCATATTTACTACACACGCAGGAGATATCTTTTACGCACACTCTACAAAATGGATAGATAAGGGAATGATTCTACTATAGGGAGTCTTTGTTTTATCGATCCAGCCACAAACATAATATTCAACAGCGTCGAATTATGGTTAAATTAGGATTTAATGATTGAAGAATTCGATGTCCTATCCTTCTTCCAATTAATCATTTCCTACCAAACCTTTAATTATTTCTCCCAAGAATTACTACATACTTGAATATCTGAAAACTATTTCAGTCCAATATGATTGTTTATATGATAACGATGAAGGAGCCTAATAACTAAAATAAAAAAAAAAAACCATAGGCTTGCAAGTTAAGTATTGGGCAAATCCTAAGGATTATAAATTAATATTCTATTTTCAATTGGTGTAAATAATTGGTGGTGCTCCTAGGTTCCTTATGGACATGGTAACCGGCATTGGAGGAATATCAGATGTGTAACTGTAGATACCTAGGTGGAGGTTCACACTGAGTCTGTTCCATCAATTCCAAGTAACCCCGGCCCTGTCTTGTACTGGAGACGATTGGGGGCCTCACCAATATCATCATGAAAACAATGTCTATCTGAGAAGAAGTAACTTCAGTTACTGTGGCTTTGCCTTATATTTATATTATTTTGTTGGACAAGGTCCATTTACAACAACATTGTGGCTCTGCCCTAATATTACTACATTTGGTCAAGAACCAATTACAGCGATGCTGTGGGCTCTGCCCTTATAATACAACTATGGGCAGTACCCATTTATAATATACTACTACTGTGAGCATTGCTCTGCGTTTCTATCACAGGACTAGATCCACTATATAAAACATGGGCTTTGCTCTTATTACACATAAGGGCAATGTCCTTTAATAATTATACAATTATGTTGGATTGAATGGTTGTTGTTGCTCTATAGTTAAGATAACAATATACCTTGTCTTTCCTTACTCCGCTCCCTGGGGAATGCACACAGTGGATGGCATTCACGATTGTTGGCGAGGCTGGAGCCTACAATACTTTCCCCCCCAACCCCATTTTCCTTCCTAACTTCCTTGACCCCAGGCCCTTCCCATATAACTAGTAATTAAATGCTTTTAAAATTATTATTGAATAACACTAACAATTACCATCTATATACAGTTTACCTCTATTCTAAATACTTTAGTTCTCAAACTCTAAAAGTTCTTGGGTTACTAACTTTTCATAATGTGGAGTCTGATGATCACCCGGCCAAGGTGTTTTTAATCGTTCAAACATATTTGATGAAGTGAGGGTTAGTTACAATATGGTCAAGCCGTGACCAGGATGTTAAAGGCTTTGCCTGTTACTGTAGACGTGTAGGCTTTTTATAGCCTACAATTTGGTGTTCGTGAAATGGAAAGAGCTGATGAGACTAAAGTTAGGATAGTTTGGAAATTACAGAAACATAAGATTTGGGGGGTGTATAAGAGTATGGGGGGTGTATAGTTTGGGGGGTGTATTATAGTTCTGGTTTGCGTGGCTATAAAAATAAATGTGGGAAACTTGTTTGCAGGATAGTACCAGTATCAAATTACAAATAACACTGTGTGAAGTAGCGCGGAAACATTAGAAGAAATAGAAAATTTATACAAGTGAAATACAAACTGTGTAGGAATTTAGAACGTTCCGGTTGCCAATAGTAATGACAATTAAATGTAAGTCATTAGACGCTAAAAGTCTAGTTATCGTATCAGCCTCAATTATAGGGGATATCTTACAAATTATGTTGAGAATGTTAATACCTATAAGTATAATTGACAAAACAATAAAAGGGGGTTAGGATACTCAGAGATTTCTGACAAAGAAGATGTAAATGCTTTGAAAAATTATAGATTCTCTAGAACCAAAATCAGATTTCTCGATGACCGAATTTATGTAGGACATACTACACATTCAGTTTTATTGAAGATAAAATTAATAAACAAATGATAGAGCCCTTCAGGTTTGTACTTGATGTATTAATATTTGATTTTCAAGTTAGAGGATTGTTAGATACAGGCAATGTTCTGTGACATTACTTTTATATCTCAAGTTTTTGCCAGATAGTCAAAACTCACAATGTCAATACTCTCTATGAAACCATTTCAGATTAAGGGCGCAGTAGTTAAAAAAAAAAAAAATTGTAAGGTTCAATAAGTAATAGTAATACTGCCAGTACAATTAAGAATTTTTGTATAGAAATTGGATTTTTGATTATACCAATTTTGGCGCGGAAGTTTGCACTAGGGTTTTATTGGCTAAAGTAAACACGAAATTGTATTTAATTTGACTAAAGATCATGCGGGAATTTCTTTTAAGCAAAGAGTGAATGAGCATTTTAGACCTTTGGTTAGGAAACATAATACTATTACCATGCTCAATGTACTGAGAATCAAAGTAACGAGAGGTTGAATAAAACCTCAAATAATACTACTGAATGGGTGTTGCCAATAAAGATAGGAGAAATTACAAATGACAAGGAATTGGAAACATTTAGATAAGTGACAGATAAGAAAATTATGAGTCGCATAGCTACTCCATACAGTAGTCGATTGACGTTTACGTTAAAAGGAGATGAATGCATAAGAGTTTTACTGGATGCAAGAGAGATAAATAAAAACATGGTTGCAGTTTCTAAATAATCATCTGTATTTGATGATGTATTGAGTTCATTTCATTGTATTAGTTATAAAAGTGTAATTCATTTAAACAATGCATATTTTCAAATTCCATTAACCGACGACAGTAAAGGTTTACAGGCTTTACGACTAACGGGAAATCTTATGTATACAACGTATTGCCGCAAGAACTCGAGATTAGGAATAGGAAGTTTAGCAGAGCAATAGATATTGCGAATTGTACTGAGTTCAGAAATGAGTGAGTTCTGTGTTAATTATTTGAATGACATAGACATTATAACAAAGGGTGTATTAGAAGAACATTAAAACCGTATTTAGATTGTGTTAAATAATTTAAATTAGGCCAGGTTAACATTTGTAAATTTTAAATATATTGTTTTATCCAAAAAAGTGAAAATGTTACGATTTGTTAGTACTATTAACTGTAAAACTTTATGACATACTAAGGAGATTGATTGTCAATAAAAGAATATTAATTTCATTTTGACAATCTATAAAAACAACTACATTGTATTAGCTTTAATGGTAGTTAGTGAGATGGCTCAATTACATTTATCTAATGTAGAAATATAATGCAGGGATTCACTTCGTTCAAATACAACCTATCTATTATATTGCATTAAAATCATTGAACGATGGTGAACATAGAAAGTGTGATTGGTAGGGAGCCAGAGGGGCCATTTAAAAAAAAAAAACCATTGAAGTTATAGAATTACCTTTTTTATGATATTATTATAATGACTCTAATTGCGAAAATTTTAATCGGACAAGCCTTTTAAAATTTTGGGGGGTGAATGTACCTAACCCCTATTTGTAACACATAATTATTACTATAGTTAAATCATCACTTAATAAGTAATTCAAGGTAAATAAGCTCTACTTAGTACATCATTATTCAATGGTATTGCAGGAATGGATAGTGATAGGATAGAAGGCTATACAAATATATTCCTTAAATCTTTTAGCGAACGGGTCATTTTAGGCTAAAGGCAAAGTCATAAAACGTTATCGTTTCTAAGTTATGGCAGCAGGTAAAGACACAAGATACATTATGCACTGGAGTGAGTGAGTAAGAGATTTGCTTAGGGGTTGTGCTTAGGCGTACAAAAGAATAGAAAAACAATAGAAAAAAAATATGGGCCGCTGGCGCACCGAGTTAGTCAGAATTTCACCACCGTCGGGAACGCAGGTGTGCAATATAAAGGCTCCGTAGCCTTGTATAGCGCTTGATAGCTAAAATTACCATAAAAATAGCAGTATTTTCGAGATAGAGCTGTGTCAGTAGTTTAAATTATTAAATTCTTTTTATTATTTTAAATTGTGTGTTTAGTGAACTTCAAGCAGAGGTTGTAAGTAATTTATTTTATATTTCCAGTGAAATGTGTATTTCAGGGGTTAGGTAGGAGTTAGTCAGAATTTCACCACCGTCGGGAACGCAGGTGTGCAATATAAAGGCTCCGTAGCCTTGTATAGCGCTTGATAGCTAAAATTACCATAAAAATAGCAGTATTTTCGAGATAGAGCTGTGTCAGTAGTTTAAATTATTAAATTCTTTTTATTATTTTAAATTGTGTGTTTAGTGAACTTCAAGCAGAGGTTGTAAGTAATTTGTTTTATATTTCCAGTGAAATGTGTATTACAGGGGTTAGGTAGGAGTTAGTCAGAATTTCACCACCGTCGGGAACGCAGGTGTGCAATATAAAGGCTCCGTAGCCTTGTTTAGCCCTTTATAGACAAAATTACCATAAAAATAGCAGTATTTTCGAGATAGAGCTGTGTAAGTAGTTTAAATTATTAAATTCTTTTTATTATTTTAAATTGTGTGTTTAGTGATCTTCAAGCAGAGGTTGTAAGTAATTTTTTTATATTTTATATATCCAGTAGAGGTGGGTCTTAGCGGCTTTATCGGGCAACGAAACGCAACTATTTATTGAATTTCAATAGCGGTTTTTAAAACTATCTATTTTGATAGCGGTTTTTTTTACAAGGTGCTATCCTATTCTATCGCTATTTCGCGGTTCGAAGCGACTCTTTAGTAGGCATCTGTACAATTAGCCTTCTTAGTAGTGTCGTCTTTTTAAAAAAAAGTCCCATAGCACACTCGCGTTAATTCGCGACATTATGCACTATGTATAGTTTTATAAATTCACTTAATAGTTTAGTTAATGTACGATGTCCTTATTACTTATATTATTATTTACAGTATATTTACACTCCTTAATCGAATTGTTCATTATCTACACTTCATAGTATATTTACATTCTTAAATCTAATTGTTTTTAACTACACTTCACCAAAACAAATATAATCAAAAACTTTTTATTCACTGTTTACAACAACTCTTGGAAATATGTACTTAGGTACCCAATTACTATATTAATAAAGTTTTATTACTAAAGTAAGTAGGTAGGTACGTCTTTACGCTGTATTATCTTACATTTTTACACATTTTTGAACTCGAAAATCAGCGATAATTATGGTGTCTAAAAACAACACCGCATCAACAGACTAATTGAATTCGAGTGGGTCAAGGTCATTTTCTCTTCAATACGATATTCACACTTCAAATTTCTTTTCAATTGAACACAAACAGTATGTTACATCTATAGTTTGTGTCCTTATTTCATACGAGTTAAAGTTGAAAGTTAAATAGCAACGTGTGAATGTGACAAAGCGATTTTATTTTCTGTTTCGTTCGAACCGCGTGCAACTTCCGAATTATGCCGATAGGAGTTTTAGCAAGTAGCGAGACTAACCGAACGTTGTCGTGCGCGTGCCGCGCAGTGCATTCGCGAAATAGATCGTTTCCAAGAAATAGATAGTTTCGTCGGAGTACGATAGCCGCTAACAGCTATTGAGCCGATAAATAGTTGCAATAACTATCTACGTTGCGCAACGCCCACCGCTAATTTCCAGTGAAATGTGTATTTCAGGGGCAGCTGAGAAATATTAATAATCATGTTCGTTAATGATGAAGTATTTGTTAAAATGTTTTCATTTAAATAGTAGATATAAATTTAACAAATACTTTGTTGTTATTTTATTTAATTTCTGTTGTTATATTTTGTACTCATTTCGTGTGAATTTAGGACTATATTTTCTTATGTTTTTCTGTTGTGTCATTTCGCATTACACAATCACAGGTTGGGTGAAGGTTGTTTATCGATAAAGTGTTTACTTAATCGATAAACCATAGAAACGCTTATTCAATTACTAAGTAATGATTTATTACTCACAAGAGGAATTAATAAATCATGAAAATAAAATTTAGGAACAGCTTTAGGATAAGAATTTACAACATTTAGATATAAGTAATTACACCACTTGTTTTCAAAATACACACCATGTCGATGTTATTTTCCTGCGTACATAACACAAATGAAAAAAAAATAAACAAGTATTTACATGTATTTATATAATTGATATATTACACATTACAAAAAATTTGCAAGCTATTGCCTTAAGCTGGTAGTTAAATTAGACGAATTGTAGACGTCTTTCGAATTTAGTTTATAAGTTATAGGGCAGTTTAAGGCAAGGCTTAGACACAAAGTCTATGTAAAGCTTAGTAAATACACCTTCTGTGTATTTTTATTTTATTATCAAGCGAATGATACAACAGAACTTTCAGCTAGTTTGTAAGGTGGGAAAGTTTAGGAATATTTAGGACTGTGCTACATTGTAAAATTAAAGAAAAAAAAAAACATTGATAGTTACGATTTAAGTAACAAAAAAAAAAAAAAAAAAAAAAAAAACCAACAGTAACAGGATTTTTTTTATTTAAAAAATACTATTACTGCAAAGAATCACTTCTATGTGTCGGAGTGGTTCCGTGTGAAGGTTTAATGTAGTTTATTAATACAAAAATTAATCTTTTGAGAATGAGCACAGAACGCGAATTTCTTTGTTCCATATTTTTAAAAGTTCATAAATTTTGTTCGAGTATAACATGACATTGCCTTTAAGAGTTACATAACAATTTCCCAAAAGTGGAAAATGTTACTCTTTAAGATAATGATAAAAGGAAAGGAGTGACAAAAAAATAATCAAATAATGCGTAAAGCGTGTCGTGACCCGGATTAGGAGACATGTTAATAGTGTTATTTTTTTCAGCCTCCACGTGTATATTTAAGTCTTTAGAATTAAGAGTAGTTACACATGTCTCAACTGTGATGGGCAACGCTTTTTATGCTTCTCCTTTTCTCGCGAATTAATATAATAATAAAAAAGGTGACCTATCTAGAACTCTAGATTTTAGGTCGATAATAATGTAAAATTTCGTTATATTAGATCGAACGGGGTGGGGTAATCAATCCATTCCTTTTTAGCACTATGGATTGTTCCGGAAGGAAAAGCTGATTCTGTGGGTCGTCAGGCTCGCCGGTTATTTTGTGATAGATAAATAATACATAAATTAATATTCCAATGTTGGTTACTTCGTTTGATGGTTGCGGTAATTAAAGATAAAACCTTCGATTGGTTTTAAAATGTTTAACTGTTATCCAACAGTAAGTTACCATCATTGAATGTTAGAGCAAGCATTGTATTAGAGTTACATTACTGAGATAAACCTTCGAGTGGTTTATTAACAATTTGTCTGGTTATGATAAAGGTGACTTTCCATCAGTGCCTTGTGTGATATTATGTTATTGATTGATCATAAAGTCAATCGAAAAAATAATACATAAATTAATATTCCAATGTTGGTTACTTCGTTTGATGGTTGCGGTAATTAAAGATAAAACCTTCGATTGGTTTTAAAATGTTTAACTGTTATCCAACAGTAAGTTACCATCGTTGATTGTTAGAGCAAGCATTGTATTAGAGTTGCATTACTGAGATAAACCTTCGAGTGGTTTATAAACAATTTGTCTGGTATGATAAAGGTGACTTTCCATCAGTGCCTTGTGTGATATTATGTTATTGATTGATCAAAGGGTCAATCAAAATGAAGAAACCTCTGCGAGTATGTGTGTACGTTTGTTCTCTTTTAATAATATTCATTTCAGAAGTTATAATAGCCTGACGACCCTAAGAACAAAAGAAAACGACGGAGGTTTGTGACAATTTTGTTTACTACCATTTTGGTTCTTAGAATAAAAAAATATATATATATATTATATATAATCTGATTTTGCAATCGATTAGAAGTTTTAATGTTGTGTTTGTACGTTCTAAGTTATTTTGAAAAAAAAAAAAAAAAAACTAAATGAACCAAAATGGTGTTTCTTGTTGTTATAATGAGTGATATTGCGCAGTTTTATTGATTAATAAATTAAATCACTTATTGTACAACTGGAATTAAAATATTGTAATGTCTTATTAACAGCTTGGAACGAGTTGCAGTCACTTTTAATTTCCACACATTTTACGTGTCTTGTGTTTGAAATCTATAATGTTTTATTATCAGCTTGGAACGAGATGTGGAGACTTTTAATTTCTATATATTTTACATGACTTATGTTTGAAATAAAAAATGTTTTATTAACAGTCTGGAACGAGTTGCGGTCACCTTTAATTTCTATATATTTTACATGTCTGGTGTGTGTGGAAATTTACAATGTTTTATTAACAGGTTTTAAGAACGAGTTGCAGTCTCTTACATTTTATAATTATATTTTAATGTTCTATTAACAGCTTGGAACGAGTTGCAGTTACTTTTAAATTTAATACCTACTTTTTACATGTCTAGTGTGTGTGGAAATTTACAATGTTTTATTAACAGGTTTTAAGGACGAGTTGTGGTCTCTTACATTCTATAATTATATTTTAATGTGTTTATTTAACAGCTTAAAGGAACCTGATGCAGATATTTAAAGTCCTATATCTATATCTTTTATGTTCTATGTGTGTTGGAAGTTAAGATGTGCAAAGCGTAATTTAAATACCACTTAATGTTCAGTAGTCACATGTCTCGGATGCCATTGTTACCCTTCAGTGGTTCTATGCCAGCCTTTGCTGTGGTCTATACGGCTGATCATTAAGGAGGAGCATTGGCTATTAGGTTCGATTTAGTGCAGATAAGGCTTAGGGTGCAGAGGCGTAATTTAAACACCACTTAATGTTCAGTAGTCACATGTCTCGGATGCCATTGTTACCCTTCAGTGGTTCTATGCCAGCCTTTGCTGTGGTCTATACGGCTGATCATTAAGGAGGAGCATTGGCTATTAGGTTCGTTTTAGTGCAATTAAGGCTTAGGATGTTTCCCTATCCTATAACCCTACCGCGCTAAGTTGTCAAATCGTTCAAATAATTTTTAGTTGAATTTCTTTAATTTGACAATAATTTGATACCACATTACAATCTGGAGGTATTTTTGCGAATGAGTAACATAGTATGTTTTTGTTGTCATTATACGAACTCACAACTCGTATAATTTAGGCGACACTATCAACTGATTACTGGTTTGTGAAACTATCCACTGCAAGCATATTTACTACACACGCAGGAGATATCTTTTACGCACACTCTACAAAATGGATAGATAAGGGAATGATTCTACTATAGGGAGTCTTTGTTTTATCGATCCAGCCACAAACATAATATTCAACAGCGTCGAATTATGGTTAAATTAGGATTTAATGATTGAAGAATTCGATGTCCTATCCTTCTTCCAATTAATCATTTCCTACCAAACCTTTAATTATTTCTCCCAAGAATTACTACATACTTGAATATCTGAAAACTATTTCAGTCCAATATGATTGTTTATATGATAACGATGAAGGAGCCTAATAACTAAAATAAAAAAAAAAAACCATAGGCTTGCAAGTTAAGTATTGGGCAAATCCTAAGGATTATAAATTAATATTCTATTTTCAATTGGTGTAAATAATTGGTGGTGCTCCTAGGTTCCTTATGGACATGGTAACCGGCATTGGAGGAATATCAGATGTGTAACTGTAGATACCTAGGTGGAGGTTCACACTGAGTCTGTTCCATCAATTCCAAGTAACCCCGGCCCTGTCTTGTACTGGAGACGATTGGGGGCCTCACCAATATCATCATGAAAACAATGTCTATCTGAGAAGAAGTAACTTCAGTTACTGTGGCTTTGCCTTATATTTATATTATTTTGTTGGACAAGGTCCATTTACAACAACATTGTGGCTCTGCCCTAATATTACTACATTTGGTCAAGAACCAATTACAGCGATGCTGTGGGCTCTGCCCTTATAATACAACTATGGGCAGTACCCATTTATAATATACTACTACTGTGAGCATTGCTCTGCGTTTCTATCACAGGACTAGATCCACTATATAAAACATGGGCTTTGCTCTTATTACACATAAGGGCAATGTCCTTTAATAATTATACAATTATGTTGGATTGAATGGTTGTTGTTGCTCTATAGTTAAGATAACAATATACCTTGTCTTTCCTTACTCCGCTCCCTGGGGAATGCACACAGTGGATGGCATTCACGATTGTTGGCGAGGCTGGAGCCTACAATACTTTCCCCCCCAACCCCATTTTCCTTCCTAACTTCCTTGACCCCAGGCCCTTCCCATATAACTAGTAATTAAATGCTTTTAAAATTATTATTGAATAACACTAACAATTACCATCTATATACAGTTTACCTCTATTCTAAATACTTTAGTTCTCAAACTCTAAAAGTTCTTGGGTTACTAACTTTTCATAATGTGGAGTCTGATGATCACCCGGCCAAGGTGTTTTTAATCGTTCAAACATATTTGATGAAGTGAGGGTTAGTTACATCACACAAAGTCTATGTGTGTTGTGGTAATACGGAAATTATTTATTACACGCCTTTTTGCATTAGACCCAAAACGGGGTAAATATGCTACGCGTTTTTAGTACAAGAGAGGAGGTCAATGTCCTAAAAGGATGGTTTTCGTGACCCTTCCCCTTTTGGGTTTTTATCCCTTCGGAAGTATCTTGTAGGTAATTACAAGACATGGTTTAGGTACACGGTTATAGTGATCATTATGTTGTTTATAGTAGATTTTAATTTTGCTTACCCTAATTAAGTTTAGGGTGATGGTTCTTTCTGTGGTAGTTTAGAGTACATACCTGAAAAAATAGTAAAATATCATGTAACAAAATATGCATATTTATTGAAAAAAGCTCAAAATAAACTAGTAGATGTTGTCATCAGACAACATTTTATCATTTTTTCTTAATCTTATATTGTCCAAC
The DNA here is from genome assembly GCA_951640565.1 of Petrophora chlorosata. Taxonomy (NCBI): domain Eukaryota; kingdom Metazoa; phylum Arthropoda; class Insecta; order Lepidoptera; family Geometridae; genus Petrophora; species Petrophora chlorosata. The sequence continues at coordinate 722,567 of OX621206.1, forward strand.
AGCTGAGCCTAGGTCTCCCCCGAGTCACTCTAGAAGTTTTTTCCTGCGCCTCTGACTCCAAACCCTCTTTTACGTATCATCTAAGCTCATTTTTTTTTTATGTAACTGAATGACGAGACGAGCTGGTCGTTTGCCTGATGGTAAGCAATACGCCAGCCCATAACAATAACAGCACCACCCAGAACTTTGTTTTGCAAAATCCTGCGCGGCGCTGTACTGCGCTCGTCACTCTGAGACAATTAGCTGTTGAGTCATTTCTCCCTGACATTATATATACGCTACATAGAAAAGCAATAAATCTCATAGAATTATCTAAATTTGTTCCCTTTTCAAATTGTGTGCATATGCATCTAACTGCACTACTCTACTACTGAAGAATAAGACGTAGTTTGCATGCGCCGTGAGACTCGTGCCCGCCCCGCGCCCCGCGCCCCGCGCCCCGCGTTGCCATCCGCCATGCAAGACGCACGTTATGGTCCGTGAAACTAGATTCGAGATAGAGAACTTAGTGCTACACTAGCGAGCAACCTACACTTTATAACGGGAAGTAATATAATATTTATGGTTATTTTTAAACATTCGCGAATTATACGTTTTTAAACTATACGACGCAATAAAATTCAATTCAGCTCGCGTAGCGCTGCATACCTACCAGTCATATTAACCTATAAAGCGCCTCTCTTTCTGTCGCATAGCTCTTATCTCTTCTGACGCGGCACGTGTAACGCGCGACCCGCCGTCGGTGTCCGGCTATGTACGTGTAGCTTCGTACCTACAATGCGGAGCGCGGCGCGCGGTGCGCTAGGCTGCGCTGCTAACACTAGAATTTGATTTAGGAACGGGATATTTCGCGAATTGTACAAATTTTTCCGAACTTCAAACTAACGTTTATGTCAGACCGAGCGTAAGTTACTGCTCGGTTACACTTATTCTAATTAAAAATAGCATAATTCTGTGTATAGAAATGTACCAATCAAAATAAAATCAAAGCCAGTTTCAGGTCCCTGTTTGTAGAGTGTCGGCTTCTGTTTACAGCAGGAGTGTACTATGATATTGCCTGTTTGAAGTGAAAATTTGCATCCTTTGGTGGCATTGGGAAATGTTTTGCTCAGAGCATTTATTTATTTATTTAACTTCGTATGTATGTTGCTCTTTATTGGGTAGAAGAATAAACTCAACTTGACATGTTAGAGTTTGACTCTCATTGCTACCCACGTCCACATGTATCGAATAGATCTGATGAAACGGCATGGGACAACTCCAAAAGATTCCGTCCATGAAACAGATTTGACTTCGTTTTAAAATTCTTCTGCCCCCCGGGACTTCGATACATGGTCCAGTGGCCCCAATGTCGTCAGAATGGTCCTTATATGTACATACATTTTTCTTTTTTTATAGCACTCTGTTTGTCCCGTGAATTCAACTGACCAATTAACCTTGATGTATGTAATGACCATAATCCGCTTATTACAAAAAAGCCAAGTGAATTGCACCTTACTTAAACATATATAAACAATACTCTACTCTCCTCTCTCTCTAAACACATTGATCGCGCTATGCGTGTGAACCGATACTGGCGGCGCTAGTGATAGCGACACTGCTTTCCAGCTTGACTTTGGAACTATCTCTTTCACACTCGTTTTAATAAATATGTGGTGTGACGAGGTTTACTCCAATTACTACAGACGTAAACATCTAACACAATAAAAAAAAACTTTCGTCTGAATTATTTTGGTACAGTGCTTATAAATACTGTGACTGACTGTACCTTTTCAACATCTCATGGAGTAGAATGAAACTGAAAATGAAATGTTAATTTTATAATATCTAGATGGAGTAGTTAGGTATTTGATGCTGAAAAATCACTGGAGTATTTTGAGAATAAAACCAGCTACACGTGGAGTAAAATGCAACTTAAAAACAAATAAAAAAAAAATACTAATATTTCTTTGGAGTAATTTGAGAATTAATGTATGGGATTCTTATCTTCTTGGAACAAAAGAATGGAGTACTTTGGGAATAACCCATATTGATTTGTCAACGCAAGCATTATTGTTTTGGTGCGACGTTTATTATTTTAACCTACTTAATTTGCTTACATGTTCAAACAGATATCATCAAAATTTTACTACAATAAATCAGTGTCGAAACAGCGCTCGTTGGGTTTGGTTAATCTCCTACATACCTACCATTCCCTCCTAATATCAACTTAAACTGTAGACACACTACATAACTTATATTAGTAGGTTTGTATTTTTTTGTTTTACAAGACGTAAGTGTCATAATCACTTTTATAATTTTTAATATCAATTTTATTTGTATCATTTTCAAATAATTTTAATAATGTGAATTCACCAAATACCAGTATTGATTTGTATGTGAGAGTGTGATGTAGGCAGTAGCAACTACAGGTTAAATAATGAAGCTATTAATTACAGGAAATTAACTGCCACGAGTATCGACGGGAGCTAATGTGTTGTGTATATACGAGTGTGTACGACGTATAGGCCCAGAGATACTGCCATACGATAAACATGATCGACTATTTTAATAAATCAAATAACTAAAGTTTGGAAACTATCGTGAGTCGAAATATTCATTATAAGTATCAACGGCTACACACACGTTATGATTGTGTCGGATAACTCCGACCAGGTTTCGGACGGAGTTATCTGACACAATCATAACGTGAGTATAGCCGTTTATATTTATAATGGAAATCAAATAACGTTTGTTTTATTGAATTTTTTTTATTAATTAGACTTGAATTAATCATCATCACCTATTTTTAAGGTTTTTAACAATAAAGTGTTTATCTATCTATCTATCTATCATTTATTCAACTAGGTTCTTGAACTTATTTGGCTAGTTGACAAATTTATAATATTGAGGTATCTGCTGCCGAACTAGGCTCATCGCCCGTGTTTTAGCGTACAGTGAGAGATCGCGGCAACCACTGATCTCGCTGATCTCACTGATCTGATCTCGCAGCGTAAACTCGCCCCTGATGAAGAGCATCGGACATGCTCGAAACCTAGGTCGATTAATTCGACAAACTACGTGAGTCCTAGCCGTTTTATTAAATATTTATAATGAATCTAACTCACGAAAACTAACATACTAAAGTTGATTGTAAAGTATTTGTGCTTGAGATTTTTTTTTATACCTATAGAATGCCAAAAAGGTGTTACAAAATCTTTTGAAAATTAGCCTATCAATATCTTGGCGTATCTTCTAAGTTTGAGTTTTCTTTCCGATACTGTGGTATAGAGTCATGGTGACAATTTGACGTTCATAAATGCGTCTGTGATGCCAAAATGAACCAAGAGATTTTGATTGCATTTGATTTGATTTCTCTATCAGTTTTCCAGTTCGTGAGAGAAATATGGCTGGCTGCAGCGAAATTTCAAGCAAAAGGTCATTGAGGTCTCACACTACATTCCTCAATGCAAAAAGTATATTGATAAGTGATAGCGAGAATCTTTATCTTAATTTCATTCAACTATTTTTATAACAATGAAACATGCGTGAAGTGCTTGACGGATTAATAATAAATAATCCTATAATCTATAACTTTTTAAAATTATTAGAAAAGAAAGAAAACATGCTCATCTGTTCTTTTTTCACTTGTACTTCTGAATTACTTGTTGGATTTTAATGGGGTGATCACAATTTTAAAAAGTTCTTGAATAAAGGTGTTTGTTAGTCACCTATGCGAAGATCCCAGTTTCTTGCGCACGATTCCAGTAGTAAGTGTGGTAGAGTCATTAAATCATTATTTAAAAAAATAGGCAAATCTGTGATGATCACACTAAAACAATTTGTATTTGATCAGTTAAAGATTTATGTTCGCCGAAAATGGCACGTAGATATAGATGGCAGTCGAGTGCCTGCTCCCTTATGGTTAAAAGTCAAAGTTCAAAGTCAAAATCTCTTTAATCATCATTCCAAAACACGACAATGTCACTTATTACATATTTATTTAAACGTGCAGGGACAATGTACGTATGAGAGTGCATGTCAGCGGTTTTGTGTGCGAGCGAGATGAATGATAGGAAGTCGGTCAGTTACTGCGCACTGACCAGCTCGCGTGCTTGTGTTTTAGTTTGCTTTAAGTTTTGGGAATTCTAAATGAAATAAAAGTTAAATTTGTACTTCTGTAAAACGTTTTTTTATTGAAGGTCATTGGCAGTAACTCCCGGTATAGTCAGGAACCTCACACTCATACAAGGTTAGAGAATTAACAATCAGGTACTCAATAACATTCATGCATAGGAACCACCTCAACAAACGCAACCACCCATCCTCCATTGAAGTAGTTCAAAATAATAGCTGATTATGCTGCTATCTCTGGTGCTATATTCCGTGTATTTTCATAATATGCACTTAGTGTCAAATGCAATGAGTGCGGTTCTAACAACTAATAACACCCATGGGCTTCGTTCCGCATCACATTACAACTGATACCTATGACATTGGATTTTAGTAGCTGTTGGGAACTGGGAAGATTCAGCGCAAGCTAAGGTTATTGGGAACAGGACATGCACATTGAAATGTATTTTTGGGGGGTTGTGAGACTATGGCCTTCGTAGTTCCTGGTGCCTTAGATACAGGGAACCCTAGTTAGGGGCCAGGATCTGTGTATGTGAACGTTATTTATTTATTAATTATAATTACTTTTATTTTTTTTTTACGTTGGGCGTATTACTAATGTTGGCAACATACACATACCAATACAATACACAGTACAGTCATCATCATCATCATCATCATCATCATCATCACCCTGTCACAGGCAATTGCTGGACATAGGCCTCTCCAACTGCATATTACAGTGCATTCACCAAAACGCGCAGGGCAAGCGTGAATTGTGGCCCATAGAAGTATTTTAATAAAATAAAGCCCGTTGGGAACGTAATTGGGCTGATGACGATAATGATGATGAAACTAAAACTGAGGTATTCAACATTAGGTAGATAAAATGCATACAATAAATAAGATTTTTGTTGAAAAATATTATTTTTAAGACAAGCTTTTAACAAATTCGTAATCGGAACCGCGAGCAGATTAAAGCAAGCCCAAACAATTGTCTTATGATTGTCCTTCAAGGAGTTCTATTGGCTACCTTCCGTCTCCATCATCAGATGAGCTGGCTGTTACCATAATATTGCATTGTCATCGGACTTTGACAAGTATGCAAAATTTCATTCATTCCGTAGAACAAGAGGAAGTGCTACTGATTCAAATAATAAAATCAAAATGATAAAATCTCGTACAGAAACTAGCGATGTTTGTTTCAAATTGGTATTTGAAACATAGTATCAACAAAATAATGTTCAAACCACAAACTGCGGGAAATTTATTTAGGCAATAAAATAATTGCGACATCATCATTTACTTTAATTATTATTCGCGCGCGCTAAACAATTCACCCAAACTGCGACTACGTTCCAAATAATAATAAATCATTTCGAATTTGAATGATTCCCAAATTGACGTGGGCGTTTGACCTCAAATCCTCATTAAACGTGCGTAAATAAACTTATTTGACGTGATTGTGGAAATAGGCGGGACGATAATGAAGATTAATGTTACTATTAATGTCAATCTGTCGAAATTTTGAACATTAGCACAGTACTAACACCCACGGATCATCGGATAAATACGATCTACTTCTCATTTATTGTGTACCTATATAAATTCTAAATTAATTTATTCATGTATTCATTATCACACATATATAATACCAGACAGGTGTTAAAAATAGTGTCACAATAGTATGCTATGTACAATAGATATGTACCCTGTAAGGGTGTTGCATAATGAGTGGAGTTCTATTACAGTTCAACTTAATCAAATAGTCATAAAATTGCACGTAACATGATAAGAGTTGGCCCATTTCTGTTGTTGCTGATCTGGTACAGTACCACAGAATACATAGTACTAAACATACTTCGATTTTTACAGAACAGAACAAAGACAAAAATGTACGCATTTATTTTGTTTAAATAAAAAAATAATTCGTCGTATAACTAAAATAAAACCGACGTTAATTCTGGTGTATTTTCGAAGGCCAAGGTCGAATATCGATGAAACGTTTTTGGGAGTACCTTGTAGCTATACTGAACCCAACGCAGAAGTTTCCAAATTGGTTTATAAATAACGGAGTTCTGAGGCAACAAAGATGAAAAAAGAAGACAATCGAATACAGAAACTCTGCCTTTTTTAAGTTTAAGTAGGTTAAAAATATAGCGCGAATTCGAGGACATATTGAAGTATTTAAACCAAATAGTTCATTTCAGCTGTCAGCTTATAGACGTAAAGGCTCTTTCAACCGATAAAGACACGCTCCAAGCTAATAAACTAATAAATTGTATTCGGCATTCAAATTGACCGATACTGCCTTCAAATAGGCCGGCAGCCGTCACGCGGTTTCGCTTTATTGCGGTTGATGGCGCGAACAGTTGTTATTGTTGGCGACGAGAATTATGGCGTTCAGAGTAAACCACACGTGTCACACGTTAACTTTGTTGTTTATAACCGCTTTTTATATAAAAAAAAATGTTCATAAAATTAAGGTATATCTAGCAAATATCACTGACTGTCTAAAAACACTCACTCTAAAAACTGTAAAGGAAAACATCGTGAGGAAATCGGCATGTCTGAGAATTTATCACAAAAATTCAAGGAAACGTGACAGCCACCAACCAGGCCAGTGTAGTGGATAATGATCCATACTCTCTCTACGAGGAAAGGTCCGAAGCCCAGCAGTGGGAACGTAATGGGCTGATGATGATGTTGATCACTGAGTCAATCAGGAAATTTCGAGTAGTATTACGAAGTTTACACATACTTGCTCGTGTTATACAAGTGTGAGTTCTCGGGCCAAACAAAAACGACAATTTAGGTATTGAAACATTGTTATTGAGAGACGATCAATTTGTAAAAGAACTTAATATATGATGTCTCGGGATGATGAGCACAAAGCCGTGCTACGCAGTGCTTTTCAAAGTATTAAGAGTTCTGAGCGGCACTGCAATTGTTATGGGCAGGCGTGGCGCTTTCCATCAAGCGAACGACCTTCTCATCGCATCACTCAGCTCCATAAAAAAACAACTTATTCTCTCTCGACTCTCGCTACGGAACAAATATTTGTGGACATGAAGAAACAGTGCAAGTATTTGTTTCATGCCTGGGTGCTGAGGGACCTTGGTCTTCCTAGTTTCTGGTTCCCTAGATACAGGGAATCCCAGTCAAAGGTCATCTATGTATGTGATCGTTGGGCGAAAAACAAAAATAATTAAATTAATTTAAACTTATATTTCTATGTGTCTTATATTTCTATCTTCGAAGTGGCTGAACCGAATGCAATTTTCGGAACTAGCTAAGGAATTTTTCAGAGATCGTTTAGATAAATTATAATGTGCAAACCACCAGGGAGCGCTGTCGTAGAGTTTTTCAACGTTTTTATTTTACCTAATAATTATTTTTTTTAAGATTTTGATACCTGTGAAAAAATTCTAAAGTAAAATCACGAGCAAATTCCCGAATTTGAAATTTTAGAATTTTGTTCGTTGAAATTTTCTAGTTGCAATATTATTGCATTCTTTGGAAGTCGTCGGTATCACCTACCGCTGGAATGAGACAGTTTCTGATATTTGTATCATATTTGAGAATCATATGAAAGGGGTCTCGCAAAGTGTCAAAAAGGGGTGCGGGAATGTAGCGCATGAAAGTGAAGTGAAGCCACAACGAAATTTGAGACGGAACCTCGACGTTTACAATTGCGATGTACAATATTACAAAAGAAAAATAAATGAATAAATGAATGATTGATTGAAAAACATGAATACGATGTATGCTAGTTCGAAAGACGATATTGACGGACACGCCCAGAATAAGAACTAATAATCCAGCAATAGAGCGAGTATGGCTCAGTGGGAGAACGTAGGACTTTCGATCCGGCGCACCCGATTTCGAATCCCGCTAGCCTTGCACTGACACTGACTTTCTTAAGTTATGTGCGGATTTTACACTCGCTCTAAAAACTGTGAAGAAAAACATCGTGAGGAAACGACCAAATGTCAAGAATTAAATACAAAATTCAAGGATCTGTGACATCCACCAACTCGCACTGGGCCAGCGTGGTGGTTAACGGCCTTTACTCTCTCTATGAGAGAAGGCCCGCGTCCCAGCAGTGGGAACGTGATGGGCTGATGATGATGATGAATCCAGCAATATTGTTCTGAACGAGCTGGGGTGCGGGCTAAACATAGTTAATGCCAATTAAAAGAAAATTGCACTTTTATTGACTACCTACTTTTATTGTCTTGATTTTAGTTGCGCCTCGCGGTTTCATCTTCCTTCTTTCAGAACGAGGGTAAAAGATTTGCTATTAAAAATGAAAAAATTCTTTGTGATTGAAGTTCATTCAAGTAGAAAAACCTAATTAAAATCAGCTCGCTCGGAATTAATTAACCCTATAACATGGCCATAATGGGCTATTTTCACCGTTGCCATAAAAAGCAATAGCTGTCGTGTTACCGTATAAATTAATAGCAAAAACAGACCGTTTACCAGTTTACTGTGGTAAAGTGAAACTTACGCTAATTATCGTCCATCACTAGCGTGCCACAGTTAACGCAGCAGTAGGATGCTTAATTGCTTGCAACTCAACGTTTTTGGTTAATTTAAAACTACAGCTGATCAAATTTTAATTTTAAAAACGTTTTCGACCAACATAGAATATTCGCGATATAAGATAAAAAATACTATCAAATTGAGAACGTCTTCTTTTTTTGAATCCGGTTAAAAAGCGTTCGAATATGGAACTAAATGTCTACCTGCCGAATTTTGTTACGTATTGTTATTGCCTATTGTGATGATAATAATAGTAATCCATGCATTGAAATTCTTTTTAATACGATTGGTGTCTACTCAACGAATTCGCACATGAATAGTTGTTTTGTATTGTATTGTATTCATTCCTAAACAAAGTACATAGTATTTGAATTTCCTTAAATAATATATTTTTTTTAATAGAAAATTCTGATGTCTGCTATTTTTCACGTACGTCTGCTAATGTATTCCCATTCATATCCAAATTTAGGAGTAGGAGAGGCGAATCAATGGCGATTTCCGTATGGTTATTAATAATATCATATTACACTATCTACTGGTCGCGAACGAACAATAAGAGAAAAGGTTGTAGGCATGTAGCTGTAGGTGTATTGAGTTTTTGCGAATGTCGTATGTGGTGCGCGCGCTTTGTATGTGTGTCGTGCATGTGAGGAGCCTTTGTTTGTGTGCTATATGTATGTAGAGTTGACATAAGGTAGCACGAACATCTACTGTCAAAGAGCAATTCGCATGAAATTAGAAAATACAAAATATGATAGTTAATAGCAAACAGCAACTATTCATAGTAACCCTACTGTTTCATACACTGTACCGATGGTGGCCTCTTTTATTTAATATTCGTTATTATAGCTAATTGAGAGAACAAAGCGAGCGTATTTTTAGCTATGGAAGATATGGAAAAAGATTATTGCTTTAATTAACACTGCAAAAGATGGAGTTTTATAGGATGAGGGAATAACGCATGATGATAATGTGCATCTATTGAATTTCTAAGGAAAGGAATAGACAGACACCATGGCTTGGTAGTTAAGCGGGTCGGCACATAAGGTACGGTTTCAATTTTGGTATAGGACACATATTTATGGTAGGTAGATATTTTCCTTTCGATCGTCTACGTAACCAAATACAAAATACAATTATTATTTTTTTACCCTTGTTTGATCTATGTTTGGCCACTATCTCGCCTGATGGGAAGCGATGATGTGGCCTAAGATGGAGCACATAGATCTAGAGAGAGACGGCAGTTGAGCGGCTGCTCAGACCCGTCTCCCATATGGTTCACCGAACATCATCCCGAAACACGACTAGGTCGCTTGACGGCATGGCTTTGTTCGGTGGGTGGTATTACAACCACGGCCAGAGCCTACCACTCCAAAGCGCGTAAGCGGGTTTCATCACGATGTTTGCCTTCACCGTTTTAGAGCGAGCGTGCAAAATCTGCACTTAACTATAAGTCATTGGTGCAGGGCCGAGTCGGGATTCGAACCCAGGTGCGTCTGATCGAAAGGCGCATGAGTTCCCGCTGAGCCACACTCGCTCTAAAGCTCTCTCACGTCCCAGTGGAAGGTGTGGCAGTGGAACCTAATTTCATAACAGATTTTCCCACTTCTTTTATAACTAATTGCATACTAAGACATATTAATTGATATTACAATTATTTTCAATACGTTATGGCAAGAGAATCGGTTCTTATTTGTAGTCACCATGTTTAAGAATTCTACGGCGAGAAGCTAAGATTTTTGAATTCATTGGTGGTTAATAAACACTCAAAAAGCTGTCAGTAGATCAAAACGGCAAAAATTATCTCTGAGTTCTGCTAGATATATTGCTAAGCAAAACCAAAGCCTTTTTTGCTCGAGGACGCTATAATTCTTGTTCCGTGTCTCGGCAAACACTCGGGTCTCCCAATGTTGTTATTCAACGAGCGACGTCATCCCGTCGCCGCTATGCTTCTCAACAAGGATCGTGACAGCTGACTTGAAAAATACATGCGGTGAAATGCGGTTCTGTTAAATATTTGTTTTTAATGAGGTTCTATTTACTGTAAACAAATAAATAAATAATGAATAATAACACCCGACAATAACATAATAGAAGACCCTAACTAGGATTCCATGTACACGAAACAAATAGTAGTGCTTTTTTTTCTGTGCACAAACATTTGTCCCGTCGTGGGTATAGAACCCGCACCTTCGGTGGTGTATGAGATTTGAACCAATCAGCCTAACTGCTACACCACATAGGCTGTCAATAATAGGTACAGCGAACGTGACGATTTGGATGTGTTATAATAATTGCACTGGGTCAGTGACATCGACATTTTTATTTGTATTTTATCTTGTACGTTAAATTTATGCTAGATCTGTTTATTCTTCGTGTTTGATATAAATCTAATTGTACTTGTACTAACTCTTATACTAAGAAAATGTAGTACTACCTATTTGAAAAATATGAATTAGTTCATGGTTTTTATTCCAATAATCTTTATTTATTCTCACTCGTTTTTTTCGTCGCTCGATCTCATTGCGTCAGATAGTTTGACTTACTTTAAACATGGATTTAAAGTAAAACAATATCTTTTGATAGGATCTCGAACACGTCGTGGAATAGGTTTAATCAAAATCAAAATTCATAAGGTTTATTATGCAAGTAAGGGAGAAAATATTCTTTTACAAGTACTTGAAATGAAAAGAAAAGGAAATATACTATATTTTAACCGCATTGTCATTTACCACCAAGTGAAATTAGAGGTCAAACGCGAATCATAAGTAAAAAGCTAAAAATCTTGTCTTGTAAAATAAGAGGGGACCGTCTCTCATTCTTGTTATTTTGAGAGTGACATCATTTCGTTTTCGCTATGCTTCGCAACAAGAATTATGATATGTATGGTGGGTGGTTTGTAAAGTGTATTCCACAAAATGGGTGCTACAAAAATATTCGGCTTTAATTACTTAAAATTTTCGGAGCCTTTTTCGGAAATTGTAACAGGTATTTTATTTCTAAAGTGACTATGCAATGTTTTCGAACCATTTTCGGGTAAGAATCTAAAACGCTGCCAGTTTTTGTTTCGACTGGTATTCTACATAAAACTTGTGTAAACTTTTCGCATCGAAAACTCAATAAAACTTTCTACAGAAAATAACAAACAGATGCCGAAATTCGCGTTAAAATTCCAGGTTCTTATCAGCGAGACCTACATTAAACTTTGCATATTTAAATGAAAAGGCAATAAATTTCCCGCAGAATATTCTAGACCTATTCAAAACACTGAAAAGCACTCCGCTAGAGTCGATTCTTTAGAGATGCTCTCGTACGTTTCGACAAGACGTGCCCGTCTCAAGCTGAGTTTTCGCTCCGCGTTCAAAACACGACCAATAAAAGTGAAGATATTAAAGAGCAAGTGAAGACATTCAGATTCTGGGAATAGAGCAAAAAGCAGTATAAAAAAGAATTTAACAAAAAGCTTAATATATTTTTCATCTGAAACAACGATTAGCGTCACGTTTTCGTTACTTAGTTACCTCTTTTCAATGTTCTTTGGTTACTTTATAGACTGAAGATGAGTGTTTTATGACTGTGAATGAATGTTATTATTAAGTGTAGGAAAATAAATTTGACAGACGAGTATATAATAATGCCCAAGGCCCCAAAACCACAATGATACGCGTAATGAAAACCAACCCTAGTAAACCTACGCTTTCATCTGCCGAATGCATTGTACACGACATGTTGAATTGAAGGCATTTGCATTGCATTAAGACGGTAAAAATAAACAAGTTTGTGTGTCAACTCACCCTCTACTAACCCCTATACTGTAGGTAAACAGTATTAAGGATCGTGAAGAAGTTGCAGAGTATATCTGCTTTACAGAGAACGATTTTGTTAAATTTCTGAAAATAAACGTGACGTGTTTTTTCTCGTGCCGGATGGTACGGGATCATTTCCTTATAACGTTTAAAAAAATGAATCAACACATACGTGTCGAGAACTCGGACGGGACGAGACGCGGCGCTATGAACGATTCACGCCACGTCTCCGTCCCGGCCGTGTTATCCCGCTGCGTATGCTACCGCCTTAATCGACACGATAGACAGATAGGTACTATGATCAATGTTTAATACTCCATATTCAATACATTATTATTAACGGTACTATATTTAGTACGTTACATTATTAAAGGTGAAGGAAAACATCGTGATGAAACCGGCTTACGCGCTTTGGAGGTAGGCTCTGGCCGTGTTTGTAATACCACCGAACAAAGCCATGCCGTTAAGCGACCTACTCGTGTTTCGGGATGATTTTCGGTTAACCATCGGGGAGACGGGTCTGAGCAGCCGCTCAACTGCCGTCTCTCTCTAGATCTATGTGCTTCATCTTAGGTCACATCATCGCTTCACATCAGGCGAGATAGTGGCCAAACATGGATCTATTAAGCGTAAAAAAAAGTATTATTACAAACATATATACACGTAGCTTCTTATTATACACGGTGGAATTAAATTCGATATTTTTCCGAAATGTATGTACTCAGTCTATGCTTTAGAATAAATATATAGAGTCAAATAAATATAATCAAATTACACTTAACGCTGTAAAACAACTGTTGTGTTTTGAATAACACGGAAGAAATGGTATTATTTAAGCTTGTTGTTTTTTTTTATTTTGTAACAATTACCAATACATTTAAGTTTAATTGTCCGTCACACTTACATAAATATTCTGTTAGTATTTTTCTATGTGTGCAAGCATTTTATATCCTGTTCTTCTTTGTAGAGTCTTTACTTTTATTGACTGTGCCCTCTATGCGCTTAAAATGTTTGGTTATGCACTTAGTGGGGTGTCTCTTGGACCCTTGGGCTTTAGAAGTGACATTTGGCAAGTATTTGCTTATGGCATCAAGATTATTTGCATTTTGAGTGGAATTTGTTATGGTAGGAGTGGTTTAGTGCGGAAGGTAATGCAATGACTTAGATTGAAGTTTTACGAGTCCTCGTACTTGCACGAACGAAAAATGAAGTGTCGAAATTGGGTAGTAACAATTTCAAAAATCCAAGTTAGCCCGCGAGTTATGAACAAGCATGTTGCTCACCGAGCGAGTGTGGCTCAGTGGGAGCACGTGCGACTTTCGATCCGACGCACCCGAGTTCGAATCCCGCTAGCCCCGCACTACTGACTTTCTTAAATTATGTGCGGATTTAACACTCGCTTTAAAAACGGTGAAGGAAAACATCGTGAGGAAACCGGCGTGTCCAAGAATTATTCACAAAAAGTCAAGGACATGTGACATCCACCAACCCGCACTGGGCCAGTGTGGTAGACTATGGCCCATTCTCTCTCTAAGAGAAGGCACGTGTCCCAGCAGTGGGAACGTGATGGGCTGATGATGATGATGATGATGTTGCTTACCACCACGTGTACGACCGGCTCGCCTCGTCTCTCAGATATCTCGTTGGCGCGAGTACGCTTTATAGTAGACTTTTTTTGGGCTTAAGAGGTATCTGATTTATTTATCTGGATCTGGATTTTCTGGATTAATCTGAATTTATCTGGTTTCTGATGTCTCGGGGTGATGAGCGCAATCCAGTGCTACGCAGTAGTTTTTATGTTATTCATAGTTCTGGGTGGCACTGCAATTGTTATGGGCCGGAGTGGCGCTTACGATCAGGCGAACGACTTGCTTGTCTCATCACTCAACACAAAAAAAGTTTGAAAATGCCTTGTGTACAAGCATATTGACATTTTTTACACTTCCGCAATTGGTGTGTTTTACTTGTAAAGGCAGTAACAGGTACAAGTAACTGAAGCAAGTACAGATGTAGGCTACATGCGAGAGATTCAGTAGTTACGTTCCAGCGACTTATGCATGTACCGAATTACTGCATGTAGCTCAAGCACATTATTCACAGTCCACTTAATCGTGTAGCCCACGTCATAGCGTGTTCCAATCACATCTTTTAACATTTTATTTTTTACGTAACTGAGTGACGAGACGAGCTGGTCGTTCGCCTGATGGTAAGCAATACGCCAGCCCATAACAGTAACAGCACCAACTAGAACTTTATTTCTAGGATATCTTTTCCTTAATCCTGCGCGGCGCTGCACTGCACTCGTCACCCTGAGTTAATTAGCTCTCTCATAATGTTTGGTAATTTCAACGTCTCCTGAATTTTAAATTCTACATATTTACCTGAGCTTACGTTTTGTACTTGCACCGTGTACATTGTACTACTGCTTTAACTCTAATTTTCCCTCAAATAATAATACACCCTTAGAATTGTCCCGCTAATTGCGTTGTAAGCGCGAATTAATGAGTGTCGGCAATCTGTCTTCATTTGCCGTCACGACGATTGGGGTTGGCAGTGTCTTAGCGGGGTTAGGAGCGATGACCTTGGATTATCTACAAGACATAAGGAAGATAATTTGGGTCACACGAGGAAAAACGTCGTACCCAAAATATAAAAGGTGAGTACCACTGACTTCGTTATTACAACGTCTCCTGAATACTGAATTCCACATGTTTATCTGAGCGTGTAGGTATTCTCTGAAAAAAAAAATATATAATTAATTTTAAGAAAAAAACAGGAACCGACTTCAATGTATCTTTGAATTCCAAGGTCAAATAACAATGAAATTTATATGGGACCACTTCGTAGCTATACTGAACCCAACGCAAAAATAATTTTCCAAATCGGTTCATAACTGACGGAGTTCTGAGGTAACAAACAAAAAAAGTTATAAGGGAAAGTTATAAGTCTAAAGTTTAGAGTATTCTGTGTCCCGTATGAGAACACAGAATATATCATATCATAATATAATTTGTTCCACAAAACAAAACATTTGCATTGTAAATAAACATAAGTTGCAACAGAATACTAAAATCTGAACGTCAAAGAAGCGGATGCCTGACTAACTGTCTAACATTTTGAACATTATAATTATCCCTTCCCGTGCAGCTACCTCAGGAGCCCACTATGTTAAATGTCAAGTCACAAACTATATCATTACTCTCAGAAGTACGGGAAATTCGGCCATCAAAGACCACGACAGTGTTTTTACAAACAAACATCTGTTGTATATTACATTTTTAAACAGTAACGCATGGCTAGCGAAAGTTTAATAAATTTTCTTCTGCTCAAGGAAGAGATCATGATATCAGGCCTCATCTGGAACAAAATATTTTACATGCCTAAAAAGTTTATTAAACAAACATCTGGGTTAGTTCACAACGCTCCAGAAAAACATCTAACAAATTCCTCTAACATTGTGTTATTTTGCTTAAAACTACCTTTATTCTCATTTCATTGTTCTACAGAGCTAAGTAGTGTGGGCCCGCAATCTATCTTAATTAGCCGACACACAACTAAGATGTCGCAATTTCTAAGTCAGGGGACGATGACCTTGAGAGAACTCGTAGGCCACGACACGACGCCACACACAAATTAACAGTGTCAAAGAAATTAGTAAGTCTAAGACAGTACAAACTAAGGTTTATGTCAGAGCTTTTTAATTTAGTGAAACATTAAGGTTGATATAGTTGGTCTTTCTAAAGTATGTTTTAATGCTACTTAAGGTAGGTTTTATTTCAACAAAAAAATATGAAATTACAATTATTTTCAATTTAAAATGATTAACATTTTCGAAATACGTCTTTGTATTCGATCCAATTGGAACAGCCTTTTCTGGTTCAGATATCACGAAACAATAACACGAGTGAGTTGGGAATTGGAAATCTAAAAACGTAACATTAAGTTTTATAATAATTTAACTTCTTAACTGAAAACTCCAAAACCAATCTGAAAAGTAAACAAAACGAAAAATCACCAATTGATCCACTTGTGACACCTCCATAGGAAATTTACAAGAAAATCCCCCAAGAGAAATTGAAAAGTTTACTTGATCAACTTACATGGAAATTGAAGGCAACATTTTTCCCTTCTTATTTAATTTTTTTATCTCATAACTGGATTTTACCGGATTTATTTTGGAGCAATTTTTCATTAGAAACAAAGAGGGGAAATAATCGAGTGTCAAGAAGTGAACCCAAAGTTGTAAGAGGCATTATTGAGTTATGCGCTGGGGATACAAGATGTGGCCGGTTTATAACGAAGTGGGATTAAGAAAGATGATTGTGTATTTACATTGCAGTTTTTTTTTCTCTCCTGTGATTTCTACGTAGTTAAGAGTTAGAAACGCAGATATAAAATATGTCTACTGAGAAGGCCAGAAATTCCAAGGCACCTGATGTTGGGTAGGTGTACTTTACCTTTTATTTCCATGAAATCGTATGTCCAACAACCTTTAATAAAAGAATACTTTTGTTAGATTTTGATATTACTAGTTACTCCCGGCAGTTTTCACTCACGGTTTTCTGGGATAAAAAGTATGCTAAATCCTTTTCCAGGACCTCTAGTACCTACATACCAAATTTCATCAATAGTTGTTATCGTAGTTTTTGCTTGATTGAGTAAGACATCATTCATCAATCCTTTCATCCAAACATACATCCTTACAAATTTTTGAATTTATAATATTAGCAGGATTCCGAAAGATTTTCTATGAATTTTGATTAAATCAAAGCAGGATCGGCGATTAACTAAACTGGTCTGCTTAAAATAATATCCGAAATATGGCATCGCTTATTTAGAAAGGTTATTAGAAGCGACAACGCGGTAATTTAACTGAAAGTTTGAAAATCGGCCTAATGACCACCTCTCGTCTCTTCTAACTGTGGGCGTATCAAGGTACGTAAGTTAAGGGGTTACTCGAAGACCTAAAGATATGTACCTATTCGATTATTTCCACTTCCCTTTAAGTAAGGTAATTTTTATACTTATTTATTTGGTCTTCCATAAATACTATGCACATTACTTAGTCTCCTTTTTCACATATAAAATCACTTGCAGTTGATGCAGTAACTCGTAGATTTCTGAAAAAGTAGATCTCGTTAACTCATCTAGTAAACTGCTGTTAAAGAAACAGTTGATTACATGGTGTTGATCTTTTTAATGTTTTTGTTGTGTCATAATCGATCTGCCGCATCAGTCCCCTACGAATGAGTTAATTTGATACAATATATGGAGAAATGAGAACTTGGTTTTAGAATTACAAGTTCTTTTTTACTGCTAATTGGCTTGCATTTGACCACTATGTCACCTGATGGTAAGCGACGATGCGTCGTCGATCGACCACGCTTGCCTAGATAGTACCTGTTCACTCGTGATTTGAAGATTCCTAGATTGTATCTATCGGGAAAGACATACTGACTCTAGCACGGAGTTCCACTCGTTAGCAGCGCGCATAATAAAGGGGGAAGCAAAGTGCTTAGTGCGCGCACAATTTCCACAAAAAAAATGGTGGCGTGTTGCCATACGTCTTGTAGTCCGATAATGAAAGGTGATGGGGGAATTAGTTGGTGCAATTCGGATGCATACTCTCCAAAATATATCCGATAAAAGACCGATAGACTGGCAAGATGCCCTTCAACCCTGAAATCAAGTCCTGCCTACGCCCACGCTTCAAACTCATCGTTCCGCCAAACTGTGATCCATCTGAAGGGGCACATTAAAACTTTGAGTGGTGTTTAATTTTTAATCCCTTCTCTAATATTTGAGCTGCGGTTAGATTAATTTCATTTCAAGGTGGGAAAGTTTCTAATGATTTTCATTAGCGTCTTTGAGACAAAGTGGAGTTAGAAATATTAACGAGAAGGAACAGCTTCATAGAATTACATCTTTTTTGCGTACAATCTATTTAAATTATAATTTATACAATACGTACATTAGTAGGAACAATAATTTTAGATATTTTTGTAGCTTAAAAAAATATTATTATAATGATAAAATATATTTTTTTATTGGTAAATGGGCATACGTTTGACGACATCTCGCCTTATGGAAATCGAAGATGCGGCCTAAGATGGAGCATGCTTGCCCATGAGATGCCTATTCACTAAGACTTAAAGAGACACAAGTTGTAGCCGTTTGGGAACGAAGACGCTGGCAGAGCGTTCTACTCCTTAGCAGTCCGCATGATAAAGGAATCTGTGAAACGCTTAGTACGGATAGGTGGGATATTAGCGACGTACGGGAGAAACGACTCTCCCCGAAAGGAGAAGAAGGAATCAGGCATATAAGTTATACCCAGACTGATATGATTTGATTGATATTACTTAATATATCTTATTATATACTATTGACATATTATTGCAATCAAATCCATATTATGTAAATTAATTCAATTATATATGATTTTATGTTTGACATTGTAATTTAAATATAATAATAATGTAATTCCGCATGTAATTATTTATAAATGTTATTAAACTGTTATTTTATGTATTTAATATTTGCATGTCACTTATGTATAATTGACTATGTGTTTCGGATCTAATCATATTTAAATGAACATCTTTAATGTATGTACCAACATGTATTGCAAATAAATGATTTCATTTCATTTCATTTCATTTCAGTTCATGCAATGTTCGTGTTTCACTAACACATTATTTTTTGGTATACAAAGTATCTTATACAAAGTATCTTGGAACATTAGATGTTTTCTTTCCGGGAAAACCGCCGGCGAAACCACGTGGAGACACTAGTCCTCATATAACTATTTATATATTTTATAAAAAAGGTTGAACAGGCTACCAGGCAATTCTTTTTAAACATTTTTAGATTTTGGCAGTTAAAAACCACCGTCTTGTTCAAATAAATCACCCTTGTAGGGGTTGCTCAATCAAATAATTAGCAAATATTTGTTCAAAATAATTACCTTGCAGAAGGGGAGCGGCTCATGAAAAATTTACTGCACTTGTGTTATTAGGCTGTTGCAAAAATGAGGAGCTCATATTTTATTGAAGGAACACGACGTTCTTCTGTTTGTTTTTTACATTTTCCGTAATGCATAAATAATTTCGTCACCCCCGTTGACTTTCTAGCACAGATAAGTCTAAATGTTAGCTGATCTGGCTCCTGAGAGAGGTGTGTTACTGTAAAGCGAGCTGACTATAAGGTTTAAATTTCGTCGACTCGGATGTCCGTTTTAATGGCGTTCGTCCATTCATCCACGCATTTTAGTCAGGCCTGTTGACCACTATCTCATTATGGGTCACATGACGAAACAACCTGCTCTTCTTTTCACTCAATTATACAAAAATGTGTACTATAGTTACATTGCAACTGTGGTCTTAAAGTCACCACCTGTTCTGGATAAATTCGACATAAATGTAAAATGATAGCTTCACAATCGCTTAACATACATGATATGCAATCTTGAAACATATTCATGCATTTGAAATCGCGTCTGCCCATACTTCGCGCACTTTCAGCGCTTTACGCGCTGTATAAAGCAAGAACCCTTTATGGCGCTGTGAGGAATACATTGAGGGGTTTGACCGCTAAGCAGCTTGGAGGAAACTGGAGAATATGGCGGGGTTACCTTTTTCTTTTTTATTATAAAGGCAATTTATTCATTGTGACTGTGTGATTTGAATTCCAATACGATGCCAATCGCTATAAATGTCACTTCATCATTCTCACAAACCACAAGTAATACATAAAAAAAAAACAACTTTAATTCTGATGTATCTTCGAAGTCCAAGGTCGAATATCGATGCAAATTATGGGCCCACCTTGAAGCTATACTGAACCCAATACAAATAATTTTCCAAAATTAGCTTATAAATGACGGAGTTTAAGGTAACAGACATAAAAAGGAATACAATCGAATTGAGAACCTCCTACATTTATAAAGTCAAAAAGTTAAATACTACTACAAGACTACGCTTTTCTAACATTCCTGACGTGGAATCTTCGATCTAAGTTTGTGAGATGTTATAGAAAAAGCCCATACTGTTGCAAATAGTCAATAGTCTTCCTACAACTCAATACAAAAATAGGAAACGGCTGTTGAAAAGAACTTTTTAAGGCAACTCCAAGATATGTTTGTTTATGTAACTGAATGATGAGACGCGCTGGTCGTTTGCCTGATGGTAAGCAATACGCCAGCCCATAACAGTAACAGCACCACCCAGAACTTTGTTTTGCAAAATCCTGCGCGGCGCTGCACTGCGCTCGTCACCCTGAGACAATTAGCTGTTGAATCTCATAATGCCCAGTAATTTCGCTGGCTACAATGCCCTTCAAACCGGAACACAGTAATGCTCGCGCACTACCGCTTGGCGGCAGAATAACTGGCAAAGTGGTGGTACCCACCCATACGGCTTCTCGCGTACGAGAAACCTACCACCAGTAGTATAGTAAGATATACTTTGTTATGATTTAGGCAGTAGCCGCGACATATTCCAGTTTGTTCGAGTTTATCCACGCAGTTGTTACAACACTCTACATGTAAGGTTGGGCAATAAACCCGATCGACCCGGCATCCATGCTCTGTTCACGGTACAATATTCACTTTTACGACTCGTACCTGACTCGAATCCCACCTGCCGATCAAGATCTAACGGATACAGTGTGTTACTGGCTTTATGGGAATCGCGGATGATTAGCTATTTCTTAATGCAACTGAGCAAAGAGACGATGAACTCGTTTGCCTGATGGTAAGTACCACGCTTGCCTATAAAAATTACAGTGCCATCTAGAATATATTACAGCGTGCAAAGTTCTGGGTAGCACTGCATTGCATTCGTCACCCTATATTAAGTCTCATAATGCCTTTAATGGGCACTGGGGCGCTTGCCTCAATAACGACTTGTCCGTCTCAACTATAATTCAGTTGCATAAATTGAATTGACAAAATGACATTATTTTACATGAACTTATAAAGAGAAAGTTACTAACATAGCCCGTAAGTTGATACTAACAAAATGGATTGTAATTATCTGAAAATTAATAAATGAATTGAATTGAATAAATAAAATGTGTTCCCAAGCTGTATTATCTGATTATTTTTCAACGCCATGTGTCCCCCGAAGGAGATCTATTGAGTAACAACCACCCTATGTGGCATTTATGTGGCATCACAGACGCACCTATGAACGTCAACTAATACAATGTCTCTACCACCGTATCGGAAAAAGAACCACTACTCAGAAGATACGGCAAGAAACTAAGGGAAATTTTTTTTATAACTTTTGTTACAATGTTTTATGTTTGTTTTTGACAATATTATGTTTCCAATATGCCAGTTGGCTAGTTGGTATAAGCGGATTTTTCCACGCATCTTTGTCTTCTATGTAATTACTAACTGTATGGTATGCTTTTTTCATTAGAATATTTTACCGTATCGGAAAATGAACCACTACTCAGAAGATACGGAAAGAAACTAAGGGACGTTATTTTAGAACTTTTGTTAGTTTTCATCCGTATTATATTTTTATGTGCCAGAAGCTGATTGTTCCATACAGGTATAACTTATGCTGCTATCCTCTAATGAACGAGAGTACAAAGCATACTGGTCAAGTCCTTGACCAAGCAGCTCTATATTAAATTTCCTGTGAGTCGTGTGAGCATCGCCAGCAAACTGCTCGTATGACACGACCCTCAACTTCCGAAGTACTAAACTAGCTCAATCTTAGTTTTTCCTAGTGTTTTGGCGCAAAGTTTAAGAGGAAAGCGAAAAAAGTTTGTAAAGTCTTTGCAATAAAGCACATTTTCTTCAGTGGATATAGCACTGCGTGTCGTGCCGAGGGCTGGCCGCGGCCGTTCAATCCGAAATAGCGTAGCTCGCTTAGCCGTTTGTAACAAATTAGGTAGGTGAAGCAAAGTTCGTTGCGGTCACCACGGATGGGCGACCGTTTGTATGGTATTTGCATCTGAGCGCTACCGTGCTTCGGAGAGCACGTTAAGCCGTTAGTCCCGTTTTGTCTTAGGACAACAGTCGTTACACCATGTCGGAGGTTGCTCACACATCCACAAAATAAAGACGTTCAGCTACAATTTTTTCAAACGAAACAGAGACTTGTGTGACAAAACCAACACAATCGTTAGATATCGATTGTCAACTTGCCACCACTTTCCAAGTGTTGTTAGATGGTTCATGCATTTTTCGAATTTGATAATAAAACAAATGCAAACGTTTTAGTCAAGAGATATCTTCAACGCAAAAGCGCTGCTGTCTACACCGCTTCTACACCCGCTTTTAGACCATTCACCAAGCTTGACGATTCCACACTGCACGTAAGAAATCCTCAACGTTCACAAAGGATATCTTATATCCAGCGCCATCTTATCTCGCTATAAACCGCGGGCATATATTTTGTTTAAACTGGGTCTAAACTAGGTTTATACCGTTAGAAACTAGATCTTACTGAATAACCTAGCATTTTGTTTTACAAAAAATGTGATGATGTAATACTGGTATAAATTATAAATATGACGATACTGATATACAATTTATACATTTAATATGTCTTTGTTGCGGATATTAAATAAATTATTTTTCAAAAAAAACTAAACCGACTTCAAAACCACAAATAGGCACTCAAAAGTGAAAAATAAATTAATATAATTATCATAAGCGCTGCCCACTCATATATTTGAAGTCGGTGCCAGCCAAGTCTATTAGGTAGCAGATAAATACTATGTATATAGTAACTATTGTACTACTGTATTGTACTGTATTGTATTGTACTACTTGTAGGTAGTATCTATCTACTACCTTTTAGACTTGGCTGGCACCGACTTCAAATATATGAGTGGGCAGCGCTTATGATAATTATATTAATTTATTTTTCACTTTTGAGTGCCTATTTGTGGTTTTGAAGTCGGTTTAGTTTTTTTTGAAAAATAATTTATTTTAACCTTTTTAGTGCAAAACAAGTTTTAATTAAATTAATTTAAAAAGTTTTTAAAGACAAGCATTTATGATCTAGCAGCCACATCATGACGAAGTTTAAAACGGGCTATCATAATTAAATTTATGTACAAAAAAAATTCATGATTCTCCTATTCTCTGTTGAGGAGTTCCCTCGCCGGAAGTCATTCCTGGGTGTATCAGCCATGTCATGGTGGAATTTAGAACAGGCTATTATGGTTAAATCCATTTACAAAATTTTGTGTCTGTACTATTCACCGTTGAGGAGTTCCCTCGCCGGAAGTCAACCCTGGGTAAAGCATGTGAAGCAGTCGAATACAAACCTCCACCTTTAGAAAGTCGGTTACAACAAAAACAAGAACCGACTTGAAGATTAAACTTATATTTTTTTTTGTTTTCGCTATTTTTTTCAAAAAGTGCTGAATGAATTTCGATAAAATTTATATGGGACCACCTCTGAAGTATGACCTACCAATCAAAAAAAGAATCATCGAAATCCATTCATAATTGGCGGAGTAATCGCGTAACAAACACACAAAAAAAAAAATAAAAAAAAAATAAAAAAAAAAAACATACCGTCGAATTGTAAACCTCCTCCTTTTTGAAGTCGGTTAAAAATGCATTATGAATAGGTTTAAAAGTTTTGGAGTAGATTAAGGTTAAGAAGTGTAAAAATAAAATTTCAGAGCCGAACAAAACGGTTGACCTAAAACCTGGATTATTATGATTCATCATCATCATCAGCCCATCACGTTCCCACTGCTGGGATACGGGCCTTCTCTCATAGAGAGAGAATGGACCATAATCCACCAAGCTGGCCCAGTGCGGGTTGGTGGATGTCACGTGTCCTTGACTTTTTGTGAAAAATTCTTGGACATGCCGATTTCATCACGATGTTTTCCTTCACTGTTTTTAAAGGAAGTGTTAAATCCACACATAACTTAAGAAAGTCAGTGATGCGGGGCCAGCGGGATTCGAACTCGGGTTCGTCGGATCGAAAGTCACACGAGCTCTTTATTATGATTACAGAGATTTAATTTCTGTCAATTACATTAACGACCTTCTGTAAGGAAGTCGTCTCTATCAACTAAAATGTTTTATCAAACAATATGTTACGAATTCTACGAAACACATGACAGTGTGCTACGAAAACCGTAGCCCTGTAGCCGCGTAGCCGTAACATCGTAGCTCCGGGCGCCGTCTAAACGTTTGAGTTAAAAAGATGTCAAAATTACGAAGAAAATTCCGTAATTTAGCTGGAATTTTCCGGAAGGCCCGCTTTGTGAGGGCTGCCAGGCTGAGTTTGTTTGCTAATTTTAATATTGAAACGTTAATAGACGGGCACACAAATATAACCCGAGGAAATAACCCCAGCACTTTTATAATAAGGTCGTGTCTTGAAATAATACACATATACATCATAGTACCATATCCTCATAGACAAGATAATTTTGAAAACAAAATGTAACGATATCACATACTTTGAATACAAGGAATATTTTAGTATTTTCAGTCTTGTCTACGTAAATGGAGTTTTACATCGGAATATAACCACATTGTGTGCACAATGGCGCTTATTTTCAAAATGCAAATCTATTTCTATGCATTTTTAAAAGACTTTGCATTTAAGTATAAAATAAAATAGAAAGATAGAGAAACACTTTATTGTTAAAAAACCTTAAAATACGTACATGTAAAACAAGTACATTTCACAGTAATCAGCATAACAATAGGCGGTCTTATCGCTCAAAGAGATCTCTTCCAGACAACTTTTGAACAGAAAGGACTAAAATAATTTGGAACGACAGTGGTTTTTCGAAACAAATGCAAATTAAATTATAAATATATGTATAAATAGGTATAATATATATATATATATATATATATATATATATATATATAATATACAAATAAAAGCATAATAAGATAGTTTGTTTATTGCCCCATCGACAACACATAAACAATGCCTTATAGAACTTACTCAATCTTAAACATTTAAAAGTAAAAACAATAAGTTATTTTCATCCCTAATTTAAACTTGGTCACTATCTCACCTGACATAGGCAAAGCTTTCGTCAGAGATGTCATATAAATCTTGAGGAAGATATTAGTTGAGCCACTGCTCAGACCAGACTCTGATGGTTCACCGAACATCATTCCAAAACACGAGTAAGTCGCTTAACGGAGTGGCCTTGTCCGGTGGGTAGAACAAATATTGGAAATAATACTTATTAAGAAGATTAAGAATAATACAAATTCCAACTAGCTTAAGGCCTCACGCACACTCATACCTGTACCAACCTCTCAGATATTAATGAGATTTCTTGCACCCGTCCTATTTAAATATTTGATTCGGCACGCGCGCCGCGCGCGGAGGGGCTTCGGTTCGAAGGTGCGGTTGAAGGATTGGTTTGGTGGTCTACAATTGTCTTACACGCACTTACATACCTATAGAAAGGCACGCACTTGTATATATGGAATTGTCTGACACGTATTTCTTGGTTTTATTTCAAACTTTGTATTAAAGGTCAAATCTAATCTTGTCTAATTTTGTTGTTGCGATTTGGCTTGCGTTTGACCACTATGTCACCTGATGGTAAGCGGCGATGCGGTCGGTGTTTCTAAATTCGATATAAATCAAGTGCACATCGGTCTGCACATTTGGTTAGTATTCAATCAATCAATCAATCAAAAGTTCTTTATTCAATTTTATCGTCACAGACGCACTTATGAACGTCAATTATCACAATGACTCTACCACCGTATCGGAAAAAAAACCACTCTCAGAAGATACGGCAAGAAACTGAGGGGCATATTTTTTAGAACTTTTGTCACAATAGTTTATGTTTGTTTTTGACAATATTATTTTTCTTATGTGCCAGTTAGCTACTTGGCAGAAGCGGAATGTTCCATGCATCTTTGTCTTCTATGTAACTAACTAACTAACTAACTAACTATGTATGTAACTAACTGCATAGTATGCTTTTTTCATTAGAATATTTTTCACACTCAATTTGAATCTACAATTGACAAACTACTGGACTACAATGGCGATCAATCGTGAAATGTGGAGAAATGGAAGGGAGGCCTTTGCCCTAGAGTGGAACGAGTCAGGCTCCATATAATAATAATATAATAATTTGAATCTACTTTCTGTGAGCTCCGTTATACATTTTGGAATTTTATCGTAAAAACGTACACAATTGCCCATGAAGGACTTATTCGTTTTACTCAGTCTAAACCTATATAGGTACTGCTATTCTATCCTTATTTCTAGTGTTTATGTTGTGGTGGTCACTATTCACCTTGAATTTGTGCAGATTTTTTACGAATATACATTATATTTTCATAAATATACAGAGAAGGTAAAGTTGATATATTAATTTGTTTAAAGACTTCTCTTAATGATTCGCGAGGACCCAACTCATAAATAGCTAGACAGAAAAAAATCTAGAAAAAAAATATTACACTTTGAAAAAATATGCCTAAAACCTTGATAACAAACAATAATAATTAATTACTGTTCGCTCATGACGGCGCACCTCACCATTATACATTTTATGAATGCTGTAAACGTATGCGTAGCGATGACCTAAATCATTCATTTGTTTATTTTTTCTTCTCCATTATGTTAATGCTATAACAGCCATCTTGTTAGACAAGCGCATTATTTTCCGCGTATGTACACATATAAAATAACCACGCGACTTATTTCCTGCAAAGTACTTTGTCGTTATAAGAATATTTTGACTCAAGGCAGGTCTTTATTTCAGTTCAAAAGACACTGTTTTACTCGTGGTAGGTTTCTCATATGCGGGAGGCCGTCTGGGTAGGTACCATAGCTTTGCCACTTATTCTGTCGCCAAGCAGTAGTACGCAAGCATTACTGTGTTCCAGTTTGAAGGGCATTGTAGCCAGCGAAATTACTGGACATATTTATTCATTTATTTGCTTCAGGCAGTATTAAAGTACAACAAAGTAAAATTAACAGAGGCCCATAAAATATATACCTTACAAACTAACATACATACAAAAATATAACACAATAACTATAATAATTATGAGACTTAATATCTGATGTCTCGGAGTAATGAGCGCAATGCAGTGCTACGCAGTGGCATTATTACCCTATGGTAATAATCTTCTAATTAAATATAATCGTAGGGTAATTATCTTCCTTTCGTTCTCACAAATTATTCCCGTAGGTAGAAACTTACTGTTTCGGTACACAGATAAACACCAGATGTTAAAAATTACTAAATCTAGCTGTGCATCGCGTACCTACTTACAATTTTATCAAAATCCTTTCAATAATTACGCGTTATTGTAAAGAATTCGTGTTTGCGATGTCAGGGTGAGATACAAATATTAATAAATCGTCACCAACTTTCGCATTTATAATATTAGTAGGATTTTGAAACAAATTGCAAAGGATATGCAAAATCTTTTACTATGACAGAGTACTATACCGTCATAGTGTTTTTCCGCTTTCACCCCTATGTCCCCGGGCTGTGATCATAAATTCTCAATAGGTTGTTGAGAGGGGTTGTGTTTGAAGTCGTGTATTAAAAGTAAGGGTAGTTTTGACCATGGTGGTGGAAAAATAGCTGGAGGCTAACACTTTTTAATGCAATATTGGTTTGTTTGATGATGATATCGCGGGGGAAGTTAAACGGCAATATTTTTGCTTTCTGCAAACGATATAAGAAAGATTAATATGTGTAAGTTTTACAGATTCCATTATAATGTTTGCTTGAAGTTAGCGGTCGTGTGAGTTGAACACAATTCCCTAGAAAATCGGCGTTCGACTTGAGTGTGGGAAAGAATGGGTAAACATGCTTGCTTATTATAGTGTGTTCAGTGTAATGTTGCTTAAAAAATTTTCTTTCTTCTTTATTTTTTCTTACCCATTTCTAAGTCGCTTAAGATATATTTTATAATTTATAATGTACTACTTATATTATAATACTTACAATTATAATACATAATATATACCTATAATGTGTAATGTGTAACTTCAATTTGTATTATGTATTTAAAATGTTTAAAATTAATTTTAATTATAAAAAAAACCTCTGAAACTCACGCGTAAAATGGCAAAGTTACTAAGACCAGGTTTCGGCCATTTTGGAGGTCCTTCTTCTAGAAGTTATGAGATCAAGCCGCAATGTACGTCCCGGGCGTTCGCACGTAACTTTTTGTGCCTATTGAGTAAATATATTACTAATAATACATTACTATTAATAATATATTACTATTTGATCTCTTTCTGGCTCGTCTAATGAACGCACGGCCCTTAATAATACACATATAACATATATAACACCTACATAGATATTAATTATTGTTTACGTCTACCTACAAACTGCTTAGCAGTTCGGTGGAATTTGCTGTTTCTTGACGAATATATAAATCCATACATAAAAATTGTTATTGATTGAAATTGTTTTTTTTACAAAAAAAAAACATTTTCTACGTATCTTCGAAGTCCAAGGTGAACTGATGAAATTTATATGGCACCACTTCGTGAAAAGGACTTTTGAAATCGGCCAACACTTGGCGGAGAAATCGGTGAACATCGGGTGCAGTGGAACATAGAACCTCCTCCTTTTTTGAAGTCAGTTAAAAATACATAAACAGTAGGTACAGTCGACGGTGAAAAGCGACTGGGTTTGCGATTTGATTATAGATGAAATAACAAAATAGTTGTATATTTATCCATTCAGAATATCTAGCTTACCTCTGATAACAATATCCAGGAATTATTAGTTGAGTTTACCATATCTTGTCAATTTATACAAACATGCAGAATGGGATTTCAAGCTGCACAATTTTATTATAACTTTTGAATTCATCTTGTTATTATAATATAATCCGGGTTCGGCGGCGGCGGTGGGGACGGGACATGATAAAAGCCGTTATTCATATAACTTTGAAGATCAACAGCGGTGGTATCTGCTGAGGGAATGATGGGCCATGACGTCGGCGACTTGAGATATGCAATCTTCAACAATAAGTTCTATTTCTAAATTATCTTGTTCTCAAGCCCTATGCGTAAGCAATCGTAGTATGGTGTACATATTTTTAGGCAAAAATTTATGTTAAAAATTCCTAAGTACTTATAATAATAAGATATTATTATGTTGGGTCCATTTGTAATAAAAATAGATTTGTTTTTATGAGCCCGTTACGTTTTTTAAACATAAAATGTTAGTTTCTAGATCGTGTTGATAATATTTTTAACCGACTTCAAAAAGGAGGAGGTTTACAATTCGACGGTATGTTTTTTTTTTTTTTATTATTTTTTTTTTAGTGTGTTTGTTACGCGATTTCTCCGCCAATTATGCATTGATTTCGATGATTCTTTTTTTGATTGGTAGGTAATACTTCAAAGGTGGTCCCATATAAATTTTATCGAAATTTATTCAGTAGTTTTGGAAAAAAATAGCAAAAACAAAAAAATATAAGTTTAATCTTCAAGTCGGTTCTTGTTTTTTTCGTAACCAACTTTCTAAAGGTGGAGGTTTGTATTCGACTGCTTCACCTGCTTCACCCAGGGTTGACTTCCGGTGAGGGAACTCCTCAACGGTGAATAGTACAGACACAACATTTCGTAAATGGATTTAACCATAATAGCCTGTTCTAAATTCCATCATGACATGGCAGACACACCCAGGATTGACTTCCGGCGAAGGAACTCCTCAACAGAGAATAGGACAGACATGAAATTTTTTTGCACATGCATTTAATTGTGATAGCCCGTTTTAAACTTCGTCATGATGTGGCTTCTAGATCATAAAAGCTTGTCTTTTAAACTTTTTGAATTAATTTAATTAAAACTTGTTTTTCACTAAAAAGGTAAAAATAAATTATTTTTCAAAAAAAACTAAACCGACTTCAAAACCACAAATGGCACTCAAAAGTAAAAAATAAATTAATATAATTATCATAAGCGCTACCCACTCATATATTTGAAGTCGGTGCCAGCCAAGTCTAAAAGGTAGTAGATAAATACTACCTAGAAGTAGTACTTACTATATACATAGTATTTATCTACCTATTAGACTTGGCTGGCACCGACTTCAAATATATGAGTGGGTAGCGCTTATGATAATTATATTAATTTATTTTTTACTTTTGAGTGCCATTTGTGGTTTTGAAGTCGGTTTAGTTTTTTTTGAAAAATAATTTATTGATGATTATCTCCGTTCGTTTCTTTCGCACGTTGTGAAAAATGCATCGACCCACTCACGCTTCCGCTCTTCGTTTCTACCGCTTACTTCGTAGCCCCACGGATATCTTAATGCTGTTTTCTCAGTCGTCCTCTTGCTTTGAGCTCTTTATTGGCATTCATATAAATTTTGCTCCGCTTAGCTTCTGTCGCTGCAGCTTATGCTTACATTAGAATGTGAAAAGTATGTAATTTTTATTTAGGTATTTTTTTCCGAGTGAATCGAGTATTTAACATGCACATGAGATTCCTACATATTAAAAGACGTAAGATGCCAAATCAGGCTGTCATGCAACGTCTTATTGGAAAGCCTATAAAACTCAAATTACCTATGAAACTTCCTAGTGACCCAAAAACAACACTTAATAACTATGAGATCCTTAGTATGTGTAGATAAAACTCCCTAAACTATGACTTATGCAACAAGATGCCTTATGCAGCATGATGAATTATGCAGTCGCTCTTGGAGATCCTTTTTTATAGAACTGAGTGATAACTACACTGTCGCTCACGTCACTCGCCTCGTGATAAGCGCCACTCCTGCCCATAACAATTGCAGTGCCACCTAGAACTTTTATAATACCATATAAGCACTGCATAGCAATGCAATGCGCTCATCACCCTGAGACATCAGATAGCCGCTTTGGTGTAGTGGTTGGGCAGGTTGGCTCAAATCACATACTATTGAGGTCGCGGGTTCAATTCCCGCGACGGGACAAATATTTGTGCACAGAAAAAAAACTTAAGCACAAGCATTTGTTTCGTGTCCCAGACACGTTGTTGTGGGACCACGGTCCTTGCAGTTCCTGGTTCCCTAGATAGAGGGAATCCTAGTTAGGGGCCAGGATCTATATTTGTGATCGTTGGGTGTATTTATTTATTAATTCTTATGTGTAGTAATGTTTAGGAAATTGACGAAGTGTAATACCGGCTACCGTAATGACAAGACTCCTATATCACAGAGTTCACGAATCAAGATTCACTTCTCGCTCTTGTCGGATTTGTATGCCAGCCAAGCGAGTATCGTATGGCTTAAGATAAGACACGATAGCCACCCGTGTCCACCTGTTGTCGTGGCGCCTGTATGCTGGGACTAATCGATTTTATTCGTCTCTTTTCATGGGTGCTAAATTGAACTGTGGCTATAATACTCTTTGCACTGTGGCTACTAAACTCTCTGTATGGTACATAATACATTTTATTTTTATTGGACACGCCTCAACTGTTTAACCCCCGACGCAAAAAGGAGGGGTGTTTTAAGTTTGACCACTATGTGTGTCTGTCTGCGGCACCGTAGCTCTTAAATGGGTGAACCGATTTTGAAGCATTAATTATTTAATATGAAGCGTTTTTTTTTTATTTGAGGTCTTCCTAGCAGTGGTTCTGAGACATGTTTTATCAAAATCGGTTCAGTCGTTTTTTTACTTATTATATATGGTTATAACTCTTGACCCTAAGGTCAGGAGTTTTTTAAATTTTGGTTTACTGAAATTTTCTTGTTGCCATTTTAAACATCTGAAGTTACGAGTATCATGTGTATATTTTATAAAGTTTCAAAGTGATAACTCGAATTCGAATGTAATATTAAAAAATGTCAACGTTTAAATATCTAAATACCTACGTTGTGCATTTATAGATCCTTTACATAAAAATGGTCGTAGTACTTATGTAAATACACTCCCGTGAAGTTTTTGTTATATTAAAAACATTTCTGGTGTTCATTTAGCTATTAAAGGTTTAAATAACAAGCCTTCCATAATAAACATCGCGGTATCTCCGAAGTGCCTAGAAATTCTAATATCTCACTTAAGCAGGCAGCCACTCCAAGCCACAAATCTCAGCATACATCACTTTACCCCGGCTTCCCGCGTCTTAAGACAAGAGAATATTGCACCATAAACTTAAGACGCGAACTGGTTTACCCAGTCTATACTTTCTACTTCATAAAGGCACTTATGACCAAGAGACTACGATACTGGACAGTTGATAAGCTTATTCGTTTTGCTTTGGACTCTATATAACATTTAAAAAACAAATCCACGCTCAATTGTGAAAAAGGTGAAATAAAGAGTTAACTCTTATTAAAAAAAACACACAATCAAAATAAATTTCAGTAAACTAGCCCTAGGGCTGTCAAAAATAAATGACCAATAGAGAGACCAATAGAAAGACCAATAGAGAGACCAATAGATTGATCAATAGAGAAACCAATAGAGAAACCAATAGAGAGATCAATAGAGAGACCAATAGAGATAACAATAGGGAGACCAATAGAAATACCAATAGAGACTAATAGAGAGACCTAAATCTAAAAAGACTCTAAAAAGACTATAACGATGAGGCTACCTATATATTAATTTAATAATAATTCAATAATTACTATCTTCACTAGTGTTCTTCCTCTCTTCTAATTGCTATGCCCGACAGGGTGCATGCTGAGCTTTATTTATTGACAACAATTATGTAATAATATTATTGAATTCAATAAATGATTGAAATTGAAAATAATAGTGAGTTTCTATACAAAATAATAATTAAACTCGGTAGTTCAAATTATTATTCTTTTCATCCAATTTTGGAACGATTTTACTGTGCAGATGCGTATCACTTTTTGCTTTGAATTGTTTAACCTTAGATACTGCGTTACATTACAGCGTGCTTATAGGATAATCTGCAGTCCAAACATTGGCCGGGTTTGAGTAAGTTTTTTCAGACTTGCCAGCTCCCAGAATATTAATGTGTCCAAGGGAAGACTTTATAGGGTGAGAGCGCCATTAGTTTCGTGAGACTTAACAGATTTCACCAGAGATATACGACGACTTGAGATAAAAGAGATTGGGAGGTAAAAGTACCATAAAACGGTTTATTAAATTAATCGCATTATAAATGATAACCGCTCACTTGTTAGGGTAAAACAAAAGGCGCTCGCTTTTTAAGCAACCGTGGTTGCACCACGTCAACTGAGCAGATAAAGTAATTGTTTACGCTAAGTACTGTTTAATTTAAATACATTTTTTTTTTTTTTTTACGCCTTATAGATCTATGTTTGGCCACCTATCTCGCCTGATGTGAAGCGATGATGTGGCCTAAGATGGAGCACATAGATCTAGAGAGAGACGGCAGTTGAGCTGCTCAGACCCGTCTCCCCGATGGTTCACCGAACATCATCCCGAAACACGACTAGGCCGCTTGACGGCATGGCTTTGTTCGGTGGGTGGTATTACAACCACGGCCAGAGCCTACCACTCCAAAGCGCGTAAGCGGGTTTCATCACGATGTTTTCCTTCACCGTTTTAGAGCGAGCGTGCAAAATCTGCACTTAACTATAAGTCATTGATGCAGGGCCGAGTCGGGATTCGAACCCAGGTGCGTCGGATCGAAAGGCGCACGAGGTCCCGCTGAGCCACACTCGCTCTAAATAACATACTTTAACATACTAATACTTTAACATAGCGAATGTGCCTTTGTGCACGTGCGTCTTTCGATCCGACGCACCCGAGTTCGAATCCTGCTTGCCCCGCACCACTGACATTCTTAAGTTATGTGCAGATTTAACACTTCCTCTAAAAACGGCGAAGGAAAACATCGCGTAAAATCCGGCGTGTCCAAGAATTTATCACAAAAATTCAAGGACATGTGACACCAACCCGCACTCGGCCAGCGTGGTGGATTATGGCCCATATTCTCTCTATGAGAGAAGATCATGACGATGATGATCATGACTGTAACATAATATAGATAAATTTAAACTATAAGCGGTTGTGAAATGTACGTACAAATATAGGTTACTTTATTTATTGGAGTCATTTAGTACTCATAACTTTTGTATTGTGCGTTTCCGATACCCATTCCTTTTTTTTCCCAATAGCTTCTGTAACCAAATTCAAAAAATATAAAAAGTATTTTATTCCTGGTCGATACTCCACAACTATTGTTCAACTTTTTATTGTTATCGAGAGTAAGGTTACACTCTCTATTACAATAACAAGCGTCTGTGTGAAATAACGATTATAGGAATCCGTGATGACATGGGAATGTAAGTATGAATCAAGATTATTATATTTTTCTTTGCGTTGGGTTCAGTATAGCTACGAAGTGGTCCCATATAAATTTCATCGATATTTGACCTTGGACTTCGAAGAGACATTGAAGTCGGTTTTTGTTTTTTTTTAAAAATTGATTATTAGTTCCTTCAACCTTTTCGGTGTAAAAAATATAATAGATAGATAAAAACTTTATTATTCACCTTGAACATAAAAATTAAGTACAGATTAAATGTTTACAATGGTGTAACAATGGGCGATCTTATCTTATATTTTAAGCGTAAAGCGATCTCTTCCAGAAAACCTTTGGATGGAGAAGAATAACGAAACATAAACGGACGGTGGTGATAGAAAATAAAATAGATAAACTTAAACTTAGGCTTTCACATTAAATAAAATATAATATTTAATTAAATATACATAATAATGACTACATAAATAAACGTAACTTATATACCTAATTGATTTACATGCATATATCGAATGTATCGCATTTCTAATAAAATGTTAGAATTGTTTTGTTTGTTTATGTAACTGAGAAACGAATCGAGCCGCTCGTTCACCTGAAGGTAAGCAACACGCCTGCACTTAACAGTTGCAGCACCACACAGAACATTGTTATGCGAAATCCTCCGCGGCATTGCATTTCGCTCGTCACCCTGAGACAATAGCAATAATGCCCAGCGAACAGTAGATAAACAGTTCTCTAAACAAATAAGTAGGCAATATCAGTAATTGTGATTTAGGCCTTTGTTTCGCCACATTGTCAAGCCATAACTTTAGCCTATCGCGAAACAAAACGTTATAATTACGCGCAGAATCCAGATTTATTCGCGACCATATTTTACCTCATTTCGCTTCTCCAACCCGTAAAATTTACTTTACGAGCGCCAAAACAACGCTGTTTCAAACACCAAGCAATTCACAGCAATAAATTCCCATAAACAACATTCAGGAGTTGATTATTTAATATTTTCTCATTCAATAATTTATTGGACAAAAAATTCTCCAAAATAGGAATAACAAGATAGGCACGGAAATAATTCCCATTGTCAAGGGACTTCAACTTATTGAGGGAAACCAATTTGCTCCGGAAAAATCCAGTTTTTTCTTATACATTCTGAAAGAGGCTTTTTCCGTTGTTTCATTTGAGGAAACAAATGTACTGCGCGGCGATGGATGGAGGAGTTCTATTTGGCTGGGTAATAGTGGATGAAGTAACTTCAAGTAAACATGGCCTTGGGAAACTTTATTTGGCTCTTCCTTCGTTCTTTTAACGTTAACCAGAATTCAAGTTGAGAATTCTTTTCTAACTGCGCTAAATACGTTTTAGCTATGTTTTGATACTGATAACATATATTATGTATTCCTCTCCATCCAAAGGTTGCCTGGAAGAGATTGCTTTTACCGATAAGGCCGCCCATTGTAACACTTTCTTTAAATGTTTTTTATGTGATGTCTTTAATTTAAAGTTTGCAATAAAGCGTTCATATATCTATCTATGTATTACCAAAAGCTAAATTAATTTAATGAAATCAAACGTGACGTTGCGGAAATTTATCTCAAATCTGAAACGCAATGAAAATATCTAGTGTTGATCCGCTGAATATAATACATTTCAGATTCAACTTAAATTGTTTTGGCGATGTTCGCCATAATATATAAATTTTTGTGTGTTAATTTGCTGTGTATTAATTATTAATTATCAAATTGGTGCTGTTAATGGAAAAGCTCCAATATAATACACACCTACAATGTTACATGAAAAATTCAAAACAAAAAGTATCAAAAAATAGTTTAATTTTCCAACGATTACAGCATCAGTTTCAAAAATCCCCAAAATTGTGCCCGCTTACACGTAAACAATCCCACCCAATGACGCATAAAATCGCTCTGAATATGACCCAATAAATTCCTTAATATACGACAGTTGTCTATACCACCCCTTGCACCCCTTTGCACCCTTGCACCCCGTTGCACCCCATCGTGAACTATCGCAAGTAGTGCCAAGTTTATGCAAAATAGCGCTGCTGCGTTTTATAGCTGTCGTTGGAGGGGAAAAACCGTAGTTTGTACTTTGACCTCGACTTATACTTTGGATTTCGAAGGATCTGAGTTATTGGAGTTGATAACCAGTTTCAATATCTTTGCTGTAATTAAGTAAGCTCTCATAATTGCATGAAATATAGTTCAGTTTTATGTGTAGTTTTATCTCAGTCTCGTCTGAGTTTAGTTTCATCAACCTCTGTGGAGTACTGGTTGGGTGAGTCAGCTCATATTTCAGGCTTGGAGGTTGCAGGTTCGATTCCCGCTAAAACTCAATAAACTGATTGTTGGGCGTATTTATTTATTTAATCTCATGACAACCTAATCCCAAGCAACAAACTGAATGATAGTACGTTAATATGGCTTACACATGGTTCATAAATATTGAATCTGGCCGGCAATCTTGCTGTGAATTGCAGAGGGCTTGTACCCGGGCTATATAAATTGTAGCTTGCTATAAACTATTTGACAGCGAAATAGAAAACATTGCAGTGTTGCACTGAGTTGCGTGTTATAGACGGCAATTTGACAGTTATAGGCAACTGCAACAATAATTGCTACAAGATTAGCCCGTGTTCTAAGTGAAGGCTAGAGCCTCAAAAATGCCTTACAAAATGTCAGGCAAAAAATAATATGGATTACATAGAGCGAGTGGCTCATTGGGAACACGTGCGACTTTCGATCCGACGCACCTGCATTCGAATCCCGCTGGCCCCGCACCACCGATTATCATGTTATGTGCGGAGTTAACACTAGCTCTAAAAACGGCGATGGAAAACATCGTGAGGAAACCGGCATGTCCAGGAATTTATCACAAAAATTCAAAGACATGTGACTTCCAACAACCCGCCCCGGGTCAGCGTGGTGGATTATGGCCCAAACTCTCTGAGAGAAAACACGTATCCCAGCAGTGTGAACGTGATGGGCTGATGATGATGATGATAATAATGATGATGATGAACATAAAGTTTCGGTACTTTAACCTATATTCCAAACTAAACCTCACTAAACCAAGCTTACCGCACTAGCTGCAGATTACGTATAAAAACTAAAAGCTAATTTTCGACTTTAGTCGTTCGGAACCGACTTTAGCCAGTCAGTGCTTCAAAAATTCAAAAACAAACTGCCATAAAATTCCTGGCAAAATGGAAGCGAATGAACCTATGAAGCGAACTGTCACATAGCGTAATAATATCAGTCGGTTCAGTGTGATATAAAGTTGTAGTTTTATAGGAACCAATT
Source organism: Petrophora chlorosata (assembly GCA_951640565.1). NCBI lineage: Eukaryota > Metazoa > Arthropoda > Insecta > Lepidoptera > Geometridae > Petrophora > Petrophora chlorosata. The sequence goes on from OX621206.1 coordinate 760,544, forward strand.
TTATCGGATATGAAAAAATTTACTACACAGATTAATATTAGAATATATTGCAAAATGACGTTAATTTGGAAATTATATGTACTTGTATGTAATGTGATTAAACGTAAAAAGCCATTTATTGTATTTGTACCTAGTTATGAGTAGGTGATTCAAAGTCAAAGTCAAAATCTCTTTAATCATATTGGCATCACAGACGCACTTATGAACGTCAAACTATCACAATGACTCTACCACCGTATCGGAAAAAGAACCACTACTCAGAAGATACGGCAAAAAACTGAAGGGTAATTTTTCTTTAGAGATTTTGTTACATTTTAATGATTATTTAAATTATAATGAAATAATTTTAGACACTTTTCTTTAACTAATTGTAAGTAGTACGACTAGTTTATTTATGTACAAAATGATTAGTAACAACAGATTTTTTTATTACAAATAAAAACTAAAATAAATTTATTTCAGACAACAAGGTCCATAGTATTATTGGTAGGTACATGCATCTTAATCACTATGGCTAGCATAAAATTAAAATGAAAAATTAAATAAAATTGTATTGCATTAATCAAATTGAATCATTTCTTATTAAAATAATACAATGCAACAATAATAAAACTAAATACATACATATATTTATGTAATATTCTGTGTTCTCCGTCTATTCATCGATTCACACGTCTGACATGCAAATCGATGAACCGTCGAAGAAAAACCGAATCTATACCTTCCGTAATGAAAAGCACTTAACAAGTTTACCTACTGTCTTTTTTCTACTATGTTCCCCAAGATCATAGTTTTCCACTGCAGCTTCATTTTGTTAAAATTTTAATTAGCTACGGGAACCTCTGCCGGCATTTTTAATGCGAAGCACTAAATGAAAATTATTATTGCTTTCCCTTTACACTGAAGCTACACTATGCTTTCTCTCCGCGCCAGCTACGCCACAGGGATTCCTTACAGGAGGGTATTCGTTTTTATAAGGGTATTAAAATACTAAAATACTGTTTGGCTGTTGTTATATTAATTATTTTATTTTAGTTTGGGCTAACCCACACTAGAGTGTGGTTTGAGAAAATAGGGCTTCAAATTTAGTTTCTAACCCCAGACGCAAAAAGGAGTATTATAAGTTTGACCAATTTTAACCGATTTTATAAGTTGGTGTGTCTGTCTGTGGCACCTTAGCTCTTAAACAAGTGAATCGAGATGGATCGTTTTTATTTGGAAGCAAGTTTTCTAGCGGTGGTTTTTAGACCTGTTTTATCAAAATCGGTTCACCCATTTTTTACTTTTTATAGGTTTTTTTGTTTCAAGGGTTTTTAGTTTACTGTTTCGTTTGTTTCGTAAAGTTGTTCTATTGTGTAAGTCGATTGCTGTCATCTCTATAATTGCTATAGAACAGTCACTCATCGGCGTCCGCATATATTCGTTTAAAATGCACCTACTTCTAAACTACTTTATTGATATAGATCTAGTTTTCTTACCATTGTATTGGGAAATTTTTGGGGAAGTTAGAATATATTTACTATTATTGAAATTTGCACGCGTGCAAAGCCGGTGCCACTAATTATAAATAATATTTTTTATTATTTTTTATTTAAAATATCTGCAAACAAGCAGATTGCCCATGTTTTATGATATTATCGGGTTCTTTCGCGCATAATTTTTAAATTAGAATAACATTTTGACTATCCCCGACGTTCGCTTAAGTTGCATTGATCGTGGTCACAAAAAGACTGGAGAAGCGGATATCGTTGTCACCAATTACTACTGTTATTGTGATTTAAAAATTAGACCCGATAATATCATAAAACATGAGTGCAATTCGCGAAACTTTAAAAATCAGATGGCCCGTCTTATGGTAAGCGGTTGTCGTCGCCCATGGACATCTGCATCACCAGAGGCATTGCTGATGCTCTGCCGACCATTAAGGACTCTATATTAATACCTGATAATCCGTTAAACTATCTTTCCTTCAAGTTATTGTTTTTTTTTTATATAAATATGTGGTTTGGGAAATCCACGCGTTAGGATTACTATCGAAGTAACACGAGAGCGGAGAGGCAGAATCAAAATTAGATACATTTAAGCTTACGCATCCAGATACGCATCTGCACTACTAATAAATTAACGCCCAGCCCAGACAATACTTTTATGTCACCATAAATAATTATACTCAGCAGATGACCCTATATAACTTGGTATAATAGACGACATTGGTAAAACAGATGGAATTGTTGCTCGGTCGCCAGACATTGCAAAACACGTGGACGTCTGGCCCGCACATAAATTTAACAAATGTGAAGTGCAAATCATTAATACTTTATGTAAATCACTTTTGTTAGTTAATAATAATAAAAATGTTTACCAAAATCATCAAAATTATTAAAAACAAGCTGCGCCCCGCGGTTTCACCCAAGATTTTCCCCGAAAAATGTTTTGTATGACCTTTTCGAAGACCTGCATAGGAAGTTTCTTCAAAATGCGTTCCATAGTGTTTTCAGAGTAACTGACATCCATACAATATCCTCACAAACTTAAGCATTCAAATTTTAATAATAGGATCTGAACGTAGGTTTCCCCTATAGCCCTATACCCATTCTGAAATTATACGGCCCCGCCAACATTTTTTTTCTGTGGGACTAGGTGATCCGACGAGCAGGTTGTTCGCCTTATGGTAAGCGCCACGCCTGCCCATAACAATTGCAGTGCCACCCAGAACTTTTAATACCACAAAAATAACTGCATAGCGCTGCATTGCGCTCATCACCCCGAGACATCAGATATTAAGTCTCATAAGCCCAGTTATTTCGCTGGATACTATGCCCCTCAAACCGGAACACGGTAATGCTTGCGCACTACTGCTCGGCGGCAGAATAACTGGTAAAGCTGTGGTACTTACCCAGACGACCTCCCGCATACGAGAGACCTACCACGAGTATTATTAATATTATGTCGCTCTTTCTCACGGGTTATACACCCGGTCCTTTGGAAGGCTTGCGCGGAGACATGAGTCCAACACGTAGAGGCCTTTTAGAGCATTTAATTTAGATATGTAATGGGCAACACTTATCGGGGACTGTCTCTAAGTGCATCATTAAGAATATGCAATCAAAGACAGCCTCCGATAAGTGCGAGGACTATTATTGGAGATATGGAAATGACTTACGATTGGGCTATTGAGGTGAATTTTTAATTGGTGAGAACCGGTCTATGATATGAGACCTCGGCACCTGCCAATTCCACCTCATAAGAAAATATTTTGGCAGGTGGTGACTCGCCACCCACTAAACGGGCCCCATATAAGGGCCGCCGTTCATTGGCGACGAAAGGGGCAACGCTGGTGTGGGTGGCTAAAGAGTGTCGAGAGGTGAGCTGCAGTTTCACTTAGACGCTACTCCCGGCGTTATGCCCTTTAACACTTCCACCCTTGGAGCTTAGTTCTTAGCTCTTGCATCTTCACCCCCGGACGGCCAGTTAAGGCAAGCCGGGGGTCAGGGGTCCCAGGGAGAATCTCGGGGTAAGGCTCAGTGTCACCACGCACCGACGACTCGCCACAAAGTCACCCCTGGCCTTTATTAGTATTATTATTATTCCGTGGCTCCACTAAGTTCAATGTACCTACAGTGCAACTCCCTGGCCTGTCAAGGATATTCCATGTATTATTAATCCTATGGCAAGTTGCCAACATAGAGTAGCTACCTATATTTTATCGTTTTCATAACCCTGGAGATTAACATTTCATTTATATCAAAACTAGCTTTTCTCATGGTTTCTTCTTCATTCAGTTAGTTTTCCAAAATATCTTTAATAATTAATAACAAATCATGAATCGAATCTTCTTCAATAAACTTTTCTGATTCTTATTCTTCATGGAAAGCAAAATCCCACAACTCGAAAAAGGTTTTGCCAACTGTTTTTTCGGATAAAAAAGTCAAAAGCTCGAGGTTATCCCAAAGCGGTACAATCCCAGTTTGCCATCGAAATTTAAATAACTTTGTTTATATCAATGAAGCGATTGTCAACTGTTTTCTTGGATGCAAAGTCAAAGGCTCCTTGTAACTTCAGATCATTTGAAAGCGAAGGCTTGAGAAACGTCACCTATAGCGACAGAGGATTACCACGACAGCATTTGCTTTGAGAATATTTCCATATTGCACTGTCTTTGATCGACCTATAGGTATAGGAAAGAAATGGGTAAACATACTTACCTTTTTTTCAAAGTCATGTTAACATAAGTTACAATTTTTAACACATTTTATTTGTATCATGTATTTATGACCTTTAAAAGTGCACTTTTGTACCTATTTAATAAATGATATTTGACTTTGACTTTGACCTCGGTTGCTGGCGGTAGGTTCCTCGTATGCGAGAGGCCGTTTGGGTGGATACCACCGCTTTGCCAGTTATTCTGTCACCAAGCAGTGTGCTCCAGTTTGAAGGGTGTTGTAGCCAGCGAAATTACTGGGCATTATGAGACTTAACAGGTAATTGTCTCAGGGCGACGAGCGCAGTGCAGTGCCGCGCAAGATTTTGCAAAACAAAGTTCTGTGTAGAGCTGTTACTGTTATGGGCAGGCGTATTGCTTACCATCAGGCGAACGACCAGCTCGTCTCGTCACTCAGTTACATAAAAAAAGATTCAGATAATGTTTTCGGAAATGATTGCTTGACGCATCAACAAACATATTAATGTGATATCATTATATTAGTCCTGACTGATTTGCCTACTTATATATTATCTCCTAATCCCCATTCATGAACCATAACAGTGTCACGATGATTCAGCAGACATTAAAGCCAACACATTACGTTACATCCAGACGTCTTAATCAAATTTCGCCATGTGACGCTCAAACTATCTACTTAGAAGTAATAGAGGTGTAACGTGTCGTTCTGTGCTGGTACATCATCAGTGATTTATCACTTATAACAATATTGAAAGGCAATATATGTCAAAAGAGCGAGTATGGCTCATTGGGAGCATGTGCAAGTTCGAATCCCGCTGGCCCCGCACCACTGACTTTCATAAGTTATGTGCGGATTTAACACTCGGTCCAAAAACGGTGAAGGATAACATAGTGAGGAAATCGCCATGTCTAAGAATTAGTCACAAAAATTCAGGGACACGTGACATCCACCAACCTGCACTGGGCCAGCGCCAGCGTGGTGGATTATGGCCCATAATCTCTCTATGAGAGAAGGCCCGGGTCCTAGTAGTGGGAACGTGATGGGCTGATGATTTTCTCAAAGTCATGTTAATTTAAGTTACAATTTTTAACATATTTTTAACCTGATTTGTATCATTGGTCTATGACGTTTAAAAGTGAAATTTCGTGCCTATTAAATAAATGATATTTGATTTTGACTTTAAATTGGATTTTTGTGATAAATTCTTGGACATGCCGCTTTCCTCACGATATTTTCCTTCACCGTTTTAGAGCGAGTGTTAAATCATAACATAATAAAGTCAGTGCGCAGTGGTATGAGGCAAGCGGGATTCAAACTCGGGAGCGTTGGATTGAAAGTCGCACATTCTCCCACTGAGCCACACTCGCTCCTGCACTACTCCTTACACGCATTACCGTTCCACTGTCTGTGTTCTCGGCGTACGCTCCCCCTACGTAGAGACATTAAACAGATTTCGTGCTCATAAAACCCGTAATTCGAATTCCTTAAGACCTACGGAGGGTCTGAGGCGGTCCGCGCCGCACCGCGCGCCGTCGGCGTGACCATTGTCGATGAATAACATAATAGGTCGTCTGTATGTCATGGAATGTTTTTGAAGAATATTTGGATATAACATAAGAATATTTTTGCTGGATCTGTATCTCTCTAAATGTATGCTGTACAATAAATAAAACATACGTATTGGTTTTACAAATAAAATGTTTATTTAAATCACTGGTACGGAGTAATAGAAAAAAATGGAGAGAAAGTGGGCGGAAACAAAAGTGCCAACCTACAAAATTAAGCATAACTACAAAATTAAAAGTCCAATCCAATCTTATTTTCAATTTCATTTTATTATTAAACATACGCCATGATGTTATATGATTTTTGTTGGTGTCTGCTTAAATGTATTTTCAATACAACATTAATATAGCTCTATATTTAAATTGTAAGTTCTAAAAATTTGAAGGCATGTAATATCCATCTAAGGTCACCAAGGCATATTGGCCTGACGTTTTTTTAATTTTATTTCGGTAAACAAGCAGACGGCTTGCCTGATGGTAAGCGGTTACCGTCGCCTATGAACATCTGCAGCACCAGAGGCATTGCTGATGCGTTGCCGACCCTTAACAACTCCATGTTGTAGCTCAAAGGAAATACCGACGAAGGTAAGTCGTTTCACATCTTACAAGTGCGAGGCCACATCTTTCAGTCAGGCTCATGTGGCGGATTTTCGTCCAATCAGTCCAGTTCATGAAATCAAAGGCCACATCGATGGTCCATATAATATGGAGATGGTCTAAGTCCCCCTAGCGTTAAAGATAAGGTCTAGTGATACTAATAAATACACAGGAGATCATGATCACCATTTTTCATCAAAAAAACAAGCAAACCCAGTTGATAACTCTAGTCGCACACTCCCGTAGGGGATAGTAAGTATATGTTCGGGCCGAAGGGAAATTTTATTTATTACGTCATCAAGAGGCGACCGAGTGGAAGTAATATTATTCTTATAGATTTTTACGATGCAATGTTAGGGAATAGAGAGAATGGGAGATTTTTTGATGACTTAAGTTGTGTTTGTGTATCTTCTAAGTGTTCCTACCGAAAATGTATCTTCTATATATAATATTTCATTTGAGTTATGTGATGTATGAACAAATCACTCGTGGTAGGTCTCTCGTATGCGGGAGGCTGTCTGGGTCGGTACCACAGCTTTGTCAGTTATTCTGCCGCCAAGCAGTAGTGCGCCAGCATTACTGTGTTCCACGTGAGGGCATGTGAGACTTAATATTTGATGTCTCGGGGTGATGACCGCAATGCACTGCTATGCAGTGCTTTTTATGATATTAAAAGTTTTGGGCGGCACTGCAATTGTTATGGGCTGACGTGTCGCTTACCATCAGGCAAACAATTTCCTCGTCTCAACATTCATTTCCATAAGAAAGTAAGTTTACTAACAAAACTGATCAGCCCCAAACTGAACATTCTTTAAGGAACTTACACTCACTAAACATTGCAGTGGCTTCGCCCCTAAGCTCTAGGCGTCATGCAGCGTGCAATACAAACCGGTCGGACTTTTTAATTTGTTACTGTTATTTATTACAGCGGCGCGCCGATGAGACGCCCCCCCTCTTTCCCCCTTCGCCCCCTGTGCCGTCTTGAATTATTGTGTTACACGATACTTGCATGTAAAATCTTGTAAGGAAAGATTGGGTTCGGGGACAGATTGTAGGGTGCAGTTTAGAAAATTGTAGAATGGTAATTTACTAGTTGAGACCTCGACATGCGGCTTGATTGATTCAATAAAATATCTCCAAACTTAGCATTTATATATTAGTATTGCTTTCCGAGAACAGTTGAAGTCGTCACGGCCGCTACGAATTATTATTATGTCAATAACTGCGTGGTTTGACCTGCGTACACTATCCTATGTATTTCAGGATCTAACATCTTAGACCTACAAACATAATATATTTATTATCAGATTCATTCAACCATTATGTAGCCGAGTGGAAACCCTTGGTGGAAACAAACATACACACAGATAATTTTGCTTTGATTGTTCTATTATTAGGGTAAATAAGATGCTTGTTTTATTTTTCTATACGATAAACATCTCGTATAGGATCTCGTATAAAATTTAATACTTTATTTTCCTATAACTTAGACAAGCATCCGTTACACTATTGCCAAAGTCCACACTTGAGTGTGTAACCTTGAATTAAAATTCAAAACAAAGTAAAGGGGAATATCTCGCCCTTCAAGGTAAAAATTACGACCTATTAAAAACTCATCTCTGTTTTACAGCCTAAAGTTCCCCTTTACAAATGTAGCTATTTATCTAAAAAAGTAAAACCACAATAAAGAAGTGTTAAACACTAATGTCCGTATACCCTTTATAATGCGCACGAAAATTACCTAAAACGGTGAAATATTTCATGAAAAATCACGATCGTAATGCGCGGGATAGGGCGCAAGGAACTTTAGGAGTGTGGTACAAGTTATAAGCAAAAAGGTTAGTGTATTGTTTCTGAACCTGATAATATCAAAAATAAACTACTTTGTTAACTTGCTAACATAGTAAACGACGTGTGACTAATATGCTGGGACCTATTTGGCTCAACATATCAATATTGCAAAACAAACGGGGCAATACTGCCAGCATCTTGGGTACGCTGCCAACTGGTAGTGGGCTGGAGCAGTTGGGCTATCAATACTATAGGCCTTTAATAGTTAATGGGTTGTCTAATTGCTTCTCCTTGTAAGTAGTTAGTTTAGTTTTAATAAGTAGAGTGTAGAACTAATTCGGTAATAAAGGCATTTGACAGTTTAAAAAATCTTGCTAAGACTTTTTTTACGTAACTGAATGGCGAAACTAGCTGGTCGTTTGCCTGATGGTAAGCAACACGCCAGCCGATAACAATAACAGCACAACCCAGGACTTTGTTTTGCAAAATCCTGCGCAGCGCTGCACTGCGCTCGTCACCCTGAGACAATTTGCTGTTGAGTCTCATAATACCCAGTAATTTCGTTGGCTTCAATGCCCTTCAAACTAGAACACAGTAGTGCTTGCGCACTAATGCTTGGCGGCTGAATCACTGGAAAAGCGGTGGTACCCACCCAAACGGCCTCTCGAATACGAGAAACCGATCAACAGTAAAAACTATTCATACAGAATATTATTACATTGACTCTTTTCGATTGAACTTACTTAAAGACCTATAATAAAATCGTAAATTAATTAATTTACAATAATTATATAGGTTTAGATATTAATTTAGTTATCTAAGGTATACTTTTTTTATTAGAAGCGATTTTGTATCCTCAGCTCAATATTCAGATATTGAAATGGTCAAACTAATTTACGGCAAATTTAAACACACGCTGCCCTTTTCTCGCAAGCTGAGTGCTGCATAAATGCATCTCGCTTGCACTAAAGTTAGCCACGCTTCGGGAACATTTATTTATTTCAATCACAACACATTATAAAAATAAAAATAAAAAAGCCATAATTCTAGGATTGAAATGAGATAAAAGATTGGGAATAGATAGAGATAGAGAATATATTATACATACTTCCTTGTGGCAAAATTGTAAAATCACACACAACGTTTCCCGCTGACCGCTCCACACTCGCACCAAGCTATTCTTGCGTTATCTACCCCAATCTCGCCTCTACTTAACACGAAGACTTAATGCGTCTGCTTACAGAACTTGAATTAAGTGGTAAGTGGTAACTCACGGAAATTCTTCTACACCTTACTGCCTGTTTACACTACGGCTGTTAACCAAAGCGAACAAAGTGCGGAATTATGACGAGTTGGGAAAGATTATAGGAAGATAGCATTATCTGACATAAGTTAATGAAGTACCTAATAGACAATACACAATATACTTATTGCAAATTAATTACTGGCGGTATTCTACTAATATTATATCCTACTAATATTATAAATGCGAAAGTTTGTAAGAATGTATGGATGTATGTTTGTTACTCTTTCACGCAAAAACTACCTCCTAACCGATTTTGATGAAATTTGGTATGTAGGTACTTTAGGACTTGGAATAGCACATAGGCTACTTTTTATCCTGGGAAACCGCGGGACGCAGCAAGTTTTCCAATAAATGAGAGATTTTTATATAATCAAACATAATATTTATAATGTGCTTAAATAATTTCTATATGAAAGTTTAAAACCTCCAATATTAGGTATTTATATTTAATTTACATATGTGTGTGTGGTATACAATAAAACTTTTTTAATTGTACTGATACAGTAATAGTATTACATACAGTATTGTCTCCCTCCAAACCTGTACTTTCAATTAAATGAAATGAAATGAATTTATTTTTTTTGTAATAAAAACGTTACACACCACTAACAATTATTACTTTTAATTATAATTAAAAACACAAAAAATATTATTGTATATTACGCGTAATGGGAACTGGCTCCGTGTCAAATTGTATGTACTTACTAGCTATACGTAATTTAAGCCGAGGACGGCAAGGCTCAGTTAATCATAAGTTTGGTCGTTTTACTTTACGAAAATTGGACCAGCGTGGGAAGTTTATACTACCTACACGACTATGTATAGGAATTATACGGTCGTAAAAAGTAAGATAAAGGAGCCACTTTTTACGACACCGGGAAACTGTAAAAGCGAGCTTGCTTTAATCTAATTCTTGTAAATCTTAACTATATAAGAATCGCGGGTGCGATTTGATTTTACTAACAAAACTGAATGGTGCCTATTTTATCTCAATAAATTAATTGAATTATTATTATTATTCACATCATTTATTTTTATTCTTAAATTTAAGTAATCTACATTTCTATACAAAATTAATACATATTTTTTTCAGATATTTTTTGACGTTCTCAGAATTAAAAAAAATACCCATTTCTTGATATTTATTACATATATTATAATGTTAATTAAATAAGTGTGGATAGATACATTTATTATGTACCTACTTACCTACAAAATCTTGTTGATAACACCGTCCATATATATTTTTTGTCTACATTCCTTCACTTCTGGGTTGTCTGGAAGAGATCGCTTTGAGCGACAAGACCGCCCATTGTGACAATAGTATTAAGTTAACGGTTATTTTAGTTTTAATTGTTTCTGTATCATGGTGTTATAATAAAGAATAATTATATTTTATTCTATGTTATTCTTCTTATGGTTAATATTCCCTCAAATTATTATGGCAAAAAAATATTCCCTCAAAATTGCAAGTCTCAGTCAAACGTTTTAAGCTCAGTTAGTCAGTGTGTCACGGAAGGCTCTGTACGTGTATATAGACGAAGGCTATTACTGTTGCAGCTTCATAATCACTCTGATCTGAGATGTAATGTCTAATTGACAATGTTCTTGGCGAGGGAACGGCAACAGTTATTGCAATATGCGTGACGATGACGTCCTACCTACCTGTTATGCATATAGGTATGGAGGTTCATAATTACTGAGGAAGAAAGACGAATAGAGTAGGTTGGGTTGGCCTTATTGCGAAACTCCATCTTAAAAGGATTAGTAAGTACTTATTATACAGACTGTGGCAAAATATTGGGTCCTTCAGGGTAGGTCCTTTGTAGTGAAGAAACATCGGTTAGATTTGGTAGAAAATATAAAACAGTTTTAATTTTCTGCAAAATTCAACCAATGTTTCCTAAGAACAATAAATTTGCCACACACTGTATAACTAATTTTAAGATATATTTATTATACCAATAATGATGGATGGTATCAAACTTCCATTGAATTCTGTTAGCCATCTTCCAAGTCCATCATCAGGTCTTCGTCATCGGGTGAAACGAATAAAACTCGTTAGAACATACAATGTGCCCAAACTCGATGAGTTAACTTGTCATTCAAGGGCTTCGTTACCCACCTCCCAGCTCCATCATCGGACCAACTCGATGGTACTATATTATTGCATTGCCTTCAGAAGTAGGTACATACAATTGTTAAGTTCCATGATGAAACAAAAAGGGTGAGATTCAGTTCCTTTAATTACATAAGGTGCATTTAAGGTCGACCCAATGAAAGCATTTTAAAAATAGGTATGTAGCAATACGAGTTAATTATTAAATTAACGAGATCAAAAATTTCAGAGGTTCGTATCATATTCTCGCTGTCAAATGTTGTTTTCATTTTTTTTCAAGTCTTGTTTGTTTTTTTTACAAAACTTGTGTACAATTTTTAAAAATATTGAGCGAAAGTATTGTTTCAAGAGCAAGTTACTAAAGAAAATGTAACAAGTATGTAAATAACTCACCTGCAGCCGGAGACAGTTTCGTGACGACGCCCCACCGCGACTTCCACTGCAACAAACGAATGGTTGTTAGTACATTGTTACTTTACTTAGGGCCTAAAGAAATCGCAGTTAAAGCGCAGCCGCGCCGCAGCCGCGCCACAACCATGCCGCAGCCACAGTGCTACAATATAAAACTGTGCCGCAGCTATGTTATGGCTTTATGAGTGTTAAGGCCAATCAAGTGAAACTCTTGATTGTTGGCTTTTGCTAAATGACCTACGTAAATGTCACGTAGCAAGATAGACCATCAGAGGAGAGTGTTCCGTGTTAAGATTTTTAGCGAGCGATTCAATGACAATACCTTTTATTTATAGTTATTCACATAAATCAGAACGCAGATCTTGAAAGCACTGCAAGCGCACCGCGTCCATGTTGCGACGTGCTTGCGTCGTGAATGCGTTAAAATTGCGGTGCCGCTGCGGTTTTGTATAAACGGGTCTTTATTGTGTGGCGCTTGCAGACATAAAACAAAGGTAATGTCTTACTTTCCTAGGCGGCATGTCAAAGGGGCGCGGGCTGACAATGAGGTCAGGTTTATGGGCTAAAGATGAAAGACGGCTTAGGGTTTTGTTATAAGAAACCACATGGAAGGTACGTCTTTTCATAATGTTATTTTTTAAGTTAAGTAATGCCTCATCATCATCATCATCAGCCTATCACGTTCCCACTGCTGGGACACGGGCCTCCTCTCATAGAGAGAGCATGGGCTGTAATCCACCACGCTGGCTCAGTGCGGGTTGGTGGATGTCACATGTCCTTGAATTTTTATGGCAAATTCTTGGACAAGCCGGATCCCCACGATGTTTTCCTTCACCGTTTTTAGAGCAATTTTTAAATCCGCACATAACTTAAGAATGTCAGTGGTGCGGGGTCAACGGGATTCGAACTCGGGTGCGTTGGATTGAAGTCGCACGTGCTCCCACTGAGTCATCCTCCATCCATTGTGAAGTAATGCCTCAAATGTTCAAAAATACCGTACTGTTGTACTGCAAGTTAGTTCCATTAATTGTGTATCCTTTTGTTACCTGTAAAATCGGATGTCACCATCAAACACGAAGAACAAACAGATCTAGCATAGAATATCAAATATTCAACGTACAAGATAAAATACAAATTAAAATGTCGATGTCACTGACCCAGTGCAATTATTATAACACATCCAAATCGTCGCGTTTTCTGTACCTATTATTGACAGCCTCTGTGGTGTAGTAGTTGAGTAGGTTGGCTCAAATCTCATACACCACTTGACTGAGGTTGTGGGTTCGATTCCCGTGATGAGACAAAAGTTTGTGCACAGAAAAAACATTCTTGTTTCGTGTCTAAGTGGTGTGGGCTATGATCTTCGTAGTTCCTGGTTTCCTAGATACAGGGAATCCTAGTTAAGGGCCAGGATCTATGTTTTTTTTTTTTTTTTTATTTAATATTTCGGCAAACAAGCAGACGGCCCGCCTGATGGTAAGTGGCTTACAGCGGTTGCAGCACCAGAGGCATTGCTGATGCGTTGCCGACCCTTAAGGACTCTATTAATTCCCCTTTTAAAGGACTCCATGTTGTAGCTCAAAGGAAATACCGACAAAAGTAGGTCGTTCCACATCTTACAAGTGCGAGGAAGGAAATTGCGAGTGAAGCGTGTCGTGTGGGAAGTCCAGTTTTGTAAGATGTGGGGGTGAGCTTTTTGACGATGGCGAGATGTGCGGTGGAAAAATTGGGAAGGCGGAATCAGGTCAAAAAGCTCTTCAGAACATTCCTCATTATAAAGGCGGTAGAACACACAAAGCGAACCGATATCTCTTCGGAGGCTAAGTGGCTCTAATTTTTCAGACACCTTGGGATCATCGACAATCCTAATGGCTCTTCGCTGTAGGGAGTCAAGAGGCTGAAGCAAATACTTGGGTGCGCCGTTCCACAAGTGAGAGCAATACTCCACGTGGGGCCTGACTTGAGCTTTGTAAAGCAGAAGCCGTTGCCCCGGCGTGAAATATCGCCTCACCTTGTTCAGCACACCCAGCTTTTTTAAAGCAAGTTTCGCTTTAGCCTCCAAGTGACTCCGAAACTGGACCTCACTAGAGATGTCGACACCCAAAATCCCAAGGCTATCTGAGATCTTAAGAGGAACGCCCTGAAATTGTGGAGCTACAAGGAATGGAGTCCTTTTTGCAGTGAATGCGCAAACTTGTGTCTTGGTGGGGTTGAACTTCACCAAATTCTCATCTCCCCATTCGGACACTTTTTCTAGGGAGTCTTCAATGTTTGACACAAGTCTATATCTGCTTTCCTCCACCTCAGCGGTTGAGGCATTAACACGTCCAGTATACTGTGAGTCGCCCGTGCTATCATCTGCATAACAATGAATGTTGCTTATTTGCAACATATCGTTAATGTGCAGAATGAAAAGCGTAGGCGACAACACAGAACCCTGAGGAACGCCAGCATTTATAGGCATGGAGTCAGAGCAAGAACCATCTACAACCACCTTGATGCTCCGCCCATTAAGGAAGCTGGCAATCCACGTGCATAATCCCTGCGGAAGTCCGTACGCTGGAAGTTTCGATAAAAGTGCCCTATGCCAGACCCGGTCGAATGCCTTTGCAATGTCTAGGCTCACAGCCAAAGCTTCTCCTCTACTCTCAATAGCTGAAGCCCATCGGTGCGTTAAATATACAAGAAGATCACCAGCTGAGCGGCCATGGCGAAATACATATTGACTGTCGTTAATCAGCTGGTGATCCTCAAGGTATCCCAGAAGCTGGGTATTAACAACACGCTCCATCACTTTGCAGAGTAGGGAGGTAATTGCAATTGGCCGGTAGTTCGATGGGTCTGTGCGGTTACCTTTTTTGGGAATTGGGTGGACTAGGGTGACTTTCCAGGAACACGGTACGTATCCTGAGGAGTAAGAAAGCAGAAATAGGCGCTGCAAGACTGGAGTCAACTCGGGAGCACATTTCTTAAGGACGATAGCCGGAATCCCATCTGGCCCACTCGACTTTCGCGCATCAAGGGATACGAGTTCCTTCCGTACCGCTCTCTGGGAGATGCGTACCTCGGGCATGGAACTCTCGCACCGCGGTATTACCGGCGGTGAAGAACCCCTATCGTCGAGAGTCGAGTTAGAGGCAAAAATAGCACCCAAGAGATCGGCTTTTTCTTTTGCGCTATGGGCCAAACTATCATCGTGTTTACGGAGCGCAGGTAAGGAGGATTGGCAGAAGTTCCCCTCAGCGGCCTTAGCAAGCGACCAAAACGCCCTGCTACCAGCGGGGAAGCTCGTAAGCTGATCGCCAATCCTACTAATATGCAGATCTTTGGCCACGGCAGCCGTCTTCTTGCAGGATCTTGAGGCAGCATTAAGCTATGTATGTGATCGTTGGGCGTATTTATTTATTGATTCTTTTTTAAGTGGCAATTGAGTTATTATCATCGGCCTATAAAATTCTAACCCCACGGACACGGGCCTTCTCTCCGAAAGAGTATGGGCAATAATCCACTTTAGTATACATGTACTCATGTATCTTCAAGCTGTAATCTTCAATCCGAAAAGCACACAATTACATTTACTCGAAAATAAAAGTATCACGTTAGAGAAATCGTATTTTACATCGCTGTACGAGCCAGTAAATATCCGAGGCACATTCACTATATGCATTGAGCGGCTGGCGCAAGGTACTGGCAAGTCAGTAAATACATCTAATAGACTACATACTAGTACGTGTAATGTAGATGTTTGGCAGGAGGTGAAAACTATTTCAATAATTTTACTGAATAAATCGTCTGTGTTAGAATTTGATTCAGAAAAGAGATATTTCACAAGTATTTGTTTTGCTTTGATTTCTACATATTTTGTCACTATTGCAATATTTTTGTGATCATTGTTCTTGCAACAGTGCAGAAATATTCACTCTCAAAACATGTATTGTACTTATTATTTCTTTTTTTTTTGTGTTGTGTTAGTATTTGGTGTCCAATGAAGTGTTATTGTATTGTATTGTATTGTATTGTAAATATCTTATTTCATAAAGCAATATGTTTATAGTTTACAACGGTTTCTGAACCAGAAAAAGCTTACCGCATCAGACAAAAGCCTCGGCTGAGTGCAGCTATCAATTTGTACAGTTTATCGCGCTGTAACATTATTCATTCATCAATAAGATAATATTTTATGCCTGGAACACAGTTCAGCGCATCAGACAAAAGCTTCGGCCGAGTGCAGCTATAAACTTGTGCAGTTTACTGCACGGTAACACGCTCTCCCTCTGTATAACTTTTTCCCGTTAAATCATTAATTCATCAATAAGATAATATTTTATGCCTTGAACCAGGAAAACAGTTCAGCGCATCAGACAAAAGCCTCGGCCGAGTGCAGCTATAAACTTGTGCAGTTTACTGCACGGTAACACGCTCTCCCTCTGTATAACTTATTCCCGTTAAATCATTAATTCATCAATAAGATAATATTTTATGCCTTGAACCAGGAAAACAGTTCAGCGCATCAGACAAAAGCCTCGGCCGAGTGCAGCTATAAACTTGTGCAGTTTACTGCACGGTAACACGTTCTTCCTCTGTATAACTTATTCCCGTTAAATCATTAATTCATCAATAAGATAATATTTTATGCCTTGAACCAGGAAAACAGTTCAGCGCATCAGACAAAAGCCTCGGCCGAGTGCAGCTATAAACTTGTGCAGTTTACTGCACGGTAACACGCTCTCCCTCTGTATAACTTTTTCCCGTTAAATCATTAATTCATCAATAAGATAATATTTTATGCCTTGAACCAGGAAAACAGTTCAGCGCATCAGACAAACGCTTCGGCCGAGTGCAGCTATAAACTTGTGCAGTTTACTGCACGGTAACACGCTCTCCCTCTGTATAACTTTTTCCCGTTAAATCATTAATTCATCATTTAGATAATATTTTATGCCTTGAACCAGGAAAATAGTTCAGCGCATCAGACAAAAGCCTCGGCCGAGTGCAGCTATAAACTGGTGCAGTTTACCGCGCGGTAACACGCTCGCACCCTCTTTATCACTTTTTACCTGTTCGCACTATCTCGTCCGCCATCGAAATTGCAGCTTGATTTGTGCGCTAAAAGTAAGTTTATCTCGACCTAGTTTAAGATTTCCAGAACCAATAATTGTTGTGTAGCTACTGGAAAAGTTGGCAGATAATAAAAACGTTTAATAATACGTTGTAAATTTTGGATTTATCGCGTATATTTTACATAATTGAATGTGCTGTCGTTTCAAAATCTTTGCAGCTCAGAGTAATGAATTTGCAGCGTTCGTGGTCGCAGAGACTAGATGACATTTGTCATTGTCATAGAATTGATAATAATACTTTTACATAGTTATAAAATAGTATTGGAAATTAAATTCATGGAAATGATCTGGGCTTATCTTGACGCTGATACATTAATTCATCGACATGTTTTCGAATGGTAACAAAACCAAGTAATATTCTATTTTATCTACACAACTAAAAATTACCAAAAGTAAGATAGATAAACTCCAAACACTTTTTTTATGTGGCTGAGTGACGAGACGTGCTGGTCGTTCACATGATGGTAAGCGATACACCCGTAACAGTAACAGCACCACCCTGAACTAATTTTTGCGAAATCCTGCGCGGCGTCATTGTACCCTGTGGCAATTAGCTGTTAAGTATCACAATGCCCAGTAATTTCGTTAGGATAATAGAGTCCTAAGAGCGAGTGTGGTTCAGTGGGAGCTCGTGCGACTTTCGACCCGACGCACTCGAGCTTGAATCCCGCTGACCCCGCACCACTGCCTTTCTTAATTTATGTGCGGATTTAACACTCGCTCTAAAAACGGTGAAGGAAAACATCGTGAGGAAACCGGCATGTTCAAGAATTTTTCACAAAAAGTCAAGGACATGTGACATCCACCAACCCGCACTGGGCCAGCGTGGTGGATTATGGCCCATTCTCTCTCTATGAGAGAAGGCCCGTGTCCCAGTAGTGAGAACGTAATAGGCTGATGATGATGATGATGAATAGAGTCCTTCCTGTTGAAATTTTAGCTCTAGGTACTCGTATATCTAAAAATTATTACATCAGATTTACAGTCCATCATAAAAGTCTCCACGTTCCCTCGTTTTATTCTTGGATCATAAAACTGTATATTAAACTGGTTTATAACCTAGTTATACTTATACTCGTATTTTTATTTGTTTGCAGGTAAAAATAATGGTTTTATTAATTTTAATTTTCTTTTCGTTTTTGGCAGTAGGTTATGGCTTGTGTTAACAAGAACGTTAAGTTTTTTTATTGTTTTTGGACAGCCATTAATTAACTGTTACTGTTACTGTTAGCCAGTGTCGTCCCAGTTTTGGGCAAAGGCCTCCCCCCATGATTTCCAGGCTTCGCGATCTTGCGCTTTTGTAGACCAATAGTCGCTAAAGGCGTCGAGTTCGTCCCACCATCCTGCGCGGTCTGCCGCGACGCCGTCTTGCTGTATCGGGGCAGAAATTAATTTAGTTTGTTTTATTTTAAATTGTATAGTGTTGAAGATTTATGATTTCATATATTCTAAGAATGATCACATTAATTAAACTTGAACCTTTAATAGTCCTTTTTCTTTCAATTGTAATTATTTAAGTTAGAACAATTTAATTAATGACGTAATAACCACAGCTTCTGTGGCGTATCAGATCTCATATACCACTGAGGTTGCGGGTTCGATTCCCGTGACAGGTAAGTTGCTTGTTTCCTGAAAAAATCTGGGTATGTGGCCAACCCTGGTGTCGATGTTCATAGACTGCCCAAAGGCCTACGACATGGCCTAACGACTGTTGACCTAACAACAACCGGGACCAACGTCTTAACGTGCCCTTCGAAGCACGGTAGCGCTTTTTTTTATGTAACTGTATGGCGAAACGAGCTGGTCGTTTGCCTGATGGTAAGCAATACGCCAGCCCATGACAATAACGGCACCATCCTGTTTTGCAAAATCCTGCGCGGTGCTGCACTGCGCTCGTCACCCTGAGACAATTAGCTGTTGAGTCTCATTATGCCCAGTAATTTCGCTGGCAATAATGGCCTTCAAGCCGGAACACAATAATGCTTGCGCACTACTGCTTGGCGGTTGAATAACTGGCAAAGCGGTGGTACCCATCCAGACGGCCTCATACGAGAAACCTACCACCAGTAAATCTAAATGTAAAGCTTAGTTGTAAATACTACACAAACGGTCGTCCATTAAAGTTGTGACCGTTGCGAACGTTGCTTAACCTAGAAGATATGTTATACGAATGGCTAAGCGAGCTACGCGACGAGCGCTACATTTGTCACTAATAGGTTCACTCATCACAAAAAAATGTTGAGGAATGAGCTTAGCACAGATTTGAGTATTTGTTAAAAGGCCAATGAAACTATCAAAAAAAATGGTAGCTATATCGCTCATTTCTTAACTTGAACAACAAACCAACACGTCTGTAAAGCAACTTCTCAATAGCGACAAAGCAAACGGAGTTGCAACCCGTTTCATTTGTCTGTTTGTTTGTTTGTTTTTAATTGAGACTTCGACTGAGAACTGAGATTAAACCCTCGCCTAGAGCCTCGCCTCGTAGTAACAGTAAGGATACAAAGAAACTCTCCTCGAAATTACTCACACTTGAAATGAATATAATAATATACCTAAACCTATTGCCATACTGCTACTGTATGCTAATTACTGGGTATTTCGGGTGATGAGCGCAATGTAATGGTACACAGTGCTTTTTATGATATTTGAAGTTCTCGGTGGCACTGCAATTGTTATGGGCAAGCGTGGCGCTTACCATCAGGCGAACGACTTGCTATTTTCACCACTGAGCCACTATAAAAAGAAGCTCTATTTATTATAATATATGTACGCAGTGAAATAGAGATAGGAGTAGCCGGAGCGATCCACTGTAACCCCGCTGTACAGGCTCAACAGAGACCTAGTGCGGGGGACAGAGTTCCTAAGGGTACACCATACGGTTTTATTCTTTAGTATAAGTAACTGTTATCTTAATGAACCGGAAATATGTTTTAGAACAAATAAAGTTATATTATTATTATTTGTACTTTTTTGAGAATTTTACCCCTTCAACCGCGTTAGAAGTCGAAAGTATGTATGAGTTTAAAACACCGTACACTAATTGTAAGATAGTATAAGGAACCTCTCCCACTCGCCTGCAAGTAACAAATCAATTGACCACCCGGGGCACATTATCAATCAAGTGGTCGCGACGTGTGCAGTCACCGCGAGAACTATTTTAAAACTTCTTGCAAGTCACTGGTAGTGCAGAGTTTTTTGCAGTCACAAGAAAAGTGAATAACGATCACAACATACAACTCACCGCTGTACCTACTAGGATTCTTTGTTTTAGATTTTTTGATAATTAGAGCCAAGCACCCATTTCAGTCTGATATCTCTTTTTATTTCCAGATAATTTAAATCATCAACCATGCCACCTCTAACGACAAGTACGTACCTTCTTGTTTGATTATGTTTGTACATAAACTATTTTAGATCCGTTACAATACAGCTACACAAGCAACTAATACAAGCTCAGTAACATTGGTTTCACTCCTCGTCTTCTCAACTTTTTTTGCAGACTATATGCTTAACGTCGTCAGTTCGTGAAGCACGGTACATGCGTCTCTGAGCCCTACCTTACCCCTTCGGGGGTCAGTCAGGGATCGGTTCTGGGACCTTTGCATTTCTTGATTATGGTCAACGATTTAGCTAAAGAAATTACTGCTTCTAAGTGCTTATTATATGCCGATGACTTAAAGCTCGCGCTCGAAGTCAAATCTAAATGGGTTCTCAATCTTAATGGGTTGCAAAATGACGTTGATGCCATTTATCGATGGAGTGTTGCAAACAAAATGTTTAATCCTGAAAAGTGTTTCGTCATGTTTTTTGGGCGCAAGCGTAGTCCTATTCGGCACACGTACTTTATTAACAATGATGCCATGAAGCGGGTGTCCACTATCAAAGATCTCGGCGTGACTTTTGATCACGGTCTTACATTCAATGATCATGTCGAAATTACTGCAGGGGAATCCTACCGACGTCTTGGCTTTGTACTGCGTAATGCGAAGGACTTCCACGATCCCCAGGTCCTGCGAATGCTTTTACTACTCTGGTCAGAAGTAAATTGGAGTCGAGCGCGTGTGTTAGAAATGACATTTTTGACATGACGTTTTTAATGACTTTATGACATGACGTTTCCGACTTGATGTTTTTGACATGTTTGACGTTTGACACTTGGTGACCGATTGCGAACTATATAATATTTCTTATCAAAAGTAAGACTCTTTGTTGTAATTGTACCAGAATAAAAGTAATTTGGTGTGCAAACACTATTAAAAATAAGAATACAATTTGCTATTTTAATTAATTTTACGACTATTTCGTTTAATGATTATTTTGAAAGTTGATAATCTCTTGTTTGAACAATGGGAAAGTTCTAAACTAGAATTTATCTGTTTGCATTTGTATGATATTTAAACTGTTGTGTTAAATGAATTTATGGTTTGTAATACTGATAACTTTAAAGATAATGTTTCAAAGGTACTATTTTTATATTATAAGTTTGTGCTCTGACTTTGTAGTACGTGATGGTATTTTACTGTTTTTGTTTAACAACTCGATGTGTATCGATAGAATATTAAAACTATAACGTAAAATATAAATATATGTAGTTTGTAATACTAATTACATAAGGATATTATATCTGAAAAGTATTATTTTTATAGGAAGTCTGTGTCTTGATATAGTGGTAGGTTATACTACTTTGCTGATGATCTATTTGAGTTGATTTATGTTCATAGATTATGTAAACGACTGTGTAAAATATAATTATTAAGGTAATGTTGTAATGTGTGGATAATTTGTTTAAAATAATGTTATTTGTGTAAAGTAGTTGAGTATTGACTTTAAAGACTTCGCTGATGTCTCATGATTGGTAGATTTGGAAATCGGGTCATGTTTTTCTATAACCAATCTGGGGGTATTAAAAGGTTTCTATAAAAAGCGAAGTATTTCCTAAAATCGTTCAGTAGTTTTTCACTGGGAGCTCGAGAACAAAGCTAAGTACCATTTACTTTGTCTGCTAATTTTGTTGTTATTATTCTGTGTAATTCTGTGCAATATTCTATGAGTTTCTTGCTTGTCATGTTGTTAGTATGTGCTTGAATTATATACTGATGGTGAATAATTCATGTACTATGTTTCCAATCGTATTTTATTCTGTAAAGCCCATTTATCTGGCAGTTACCAGATTATGTAGCAAATGTACGTACTATAGAAATATTAGAACATGTACATTTCGCATATGTAATAAATTGTGTTTGTTGATAATGTAATATGATGGAAAATATTTGAATGGAGAAATGATAACTTTGGAAATGGTATTTTGAGTAATTTATTTGCATAAAAGTAATAAATCCCATTTTGTCGATGAATATTTTCTATATTTTATTTCTAACTACGCACTTCTTCCTGCCTTAACAAATGAATTTTGGTTAATTGAGCTAGGTAGGTAAATCCTTTTGATAAATTAGCAATATCTATATTTAGTAGAGTCACCCCGTTTCTAACAGGTGCGTTTGGAACCCGCATTGTAGCAGTGACATCTTGTCTCTTGAGAAGGTCCAAAAAGCCTTCTTGAGAAATCTTTCGCCGTAGGCCGTACCGAACACCGGAAATATACGCCGTTATGCCGCATCAAGTGTGACCTCAACGCATTCCTCAGTACTTATCCTGATTGTGATATCTTTAGTGACAAATGGCATTCTATCTTAAATTTATTATTGACGTTTTGTGAATCCTATGACCCCAATAGCAAATATTAATTATTGATATTTTGTTTTTATAATGCGTTTATATTATGATTATAAATAAATGACATTATAACTATTGCTGATATTAATATTATTGTATACATTGACATTTTTATAATATGACATCTTATTATATAAAGTCAATTTTGTTATTTGTGTTTATAACTTTTTGTGTGATAAATGTAATTGCCAGAAATCGTTTTTGTCACAATAAAAAAAATACATTAAATACAATAATACCTTACTTTATGTCAGTTTTTTCAAAGTCCTAATAACTTACATATTTTTTATTTATTTGTATTATGTGTATTTAATACATTTTTTTACTTTGACTTTTCCTTTTGACAAATTCTTTCTTTTTGATAAAGTACACAATTTCGTCACGAAACCTTGTCAAGTAATTTAGAGCAGTCCTTCTGTTAGACTAATCGAGTATACGGCTCTGAACCTAAGGACGTTTCAATGATCCTTTCGCCGCAGGATAAGGTCAGTGATCACACTGCCACTAAAGCTATGCTAGTAAGCTTGCGCACTACTGCTTCGTGGCAGAATAACTGGCACAGCGGTGCTACTAACTCACACGGCTTCTTACATATGAGAAACCTACCAACTTGTCAAGGTTGTTTATGAATAATGTGGTATATTATTATTATTATTATTATAAGCCATTAATGTCCCACTGCAGGGCAAAGGCCTCTCTTCCCTCCTTCCAATCTTCGCGGTTTAGGGCTCTAACAGGCCAATCATTCCAGTAGGAATCAAGTTCGTACCGCCATTTTTTTTTCTAGGCCTGCCGCGACCTCTTTTGCGATTTTGGGGGACCCAGTCGGTGGTACTTTTTGCCCAAAATTCGTCTGACATACAGCAAACGTGTCCGGCCCAGTTCCACTTTAGGGAGGCAGCTTTCTGTCCAACGTCGGCGATTTGGGTTTTGGAGCGCAGTATCGTATTTCTTATGCGGTCTGAAAGTCTGACTCCCAAGATACTGCGTTTCATGGCTCGCTGGCAAACCCCGAGTTGGGACTTCTGATGGTTCGTCAAAGACCAAGTCTGCGCTCCGTAGGTGAGGACAGAGATGGTATAACTCAAACGAAATAAAGTAATATAATTCTATAATTATATTACTTTATTTCGTTTGAGTTTGAGTTTGAGTTTTCCTATAAATATAATAATAAGTGTGTATAATATAGTGATAAGTGTGACGTCACTAGCGTAAGCCGAATGTTCTATCAAATCCCAAACATTTGTTAGCGTAACATAAAAGCGATAAAACATTTAGACCCTCTGACTTATTTAATCTCAACATCTGCGTTTGTCATAAAAGATCATCTTTCTCATCATTATTTTCCATCAACCCCAAAAAATAATTAGCGAAATCAACAAAAGCTAACAGATTTTATTCTTAAAAATCTACGACTGCTACTGACATCTCTAGATAAGCTCTCTGGCCGGGCGGGCTGTAGAGCAAGGAATGATTTTGGATTAAATAAACCGGTATAATTATACACAATAGCGCTGATTTAAACATTAGTTATATTTAACAATTAATATTCTCAATTATGCAACTTTATCCATTTTTTATTGATTTGGTTACTCTGTTTGTTGGCACTCAACAGTTCATTTTTTAGCTATTCGATAAAGAAGACATTGCTTGTGCAAAACATATTTTATTAAATGACAAATTTTACAAATAACTGCCGCTAGCACAATGTTACTCATCATCATCTTATGATTATCATAATGGGATCATAATGACGAATTATTACTATCGTAGCCCATTATGGTCCCACTGCTGAGACACGGGCCTACTCCTAGCAAGAGAGAGAGAGAGAGAGAGAGAGTAAGGGCCGTAATCTTTCAAGCTGTTCTTAAACATGCCGGTTTCCTCGCAACGTTTTTCTTCACGGGTTTTAGAGCGGGTTTTAAATCCGCATGTAAGTATCTACTCGTAACTGTATAAAGTCATTTTTGAGGAGCCGAAGGAAAAATCTGATGCGTAGGCGATCTTAAGTCGCACGAGTTCTCGTTAAATAACACTCGCTCCTTAAAAATATTGCTCTATTTATTATCGTATTAGAAGATGACTACAATAATTCACCAATTACAACTTAAAGTTGTTACCCAGTTCCGATATGAAGCTATCAAATATAGGTTATGCAATCCTTGCTCCGGAGTTTGCGTGACTCTACTATTCTCTACCACTGTAGAGTACTGCAGAGTCAAACGAACAATGGGCGGGCGATAATGGCACGGCTGTTTATTCAGAGCCGCGATTCTGTTTTGTGTTTTTGGAGTGTGAAATCTGTGTCTTGTTGGTTTTTGTTTTAATGCTAGTTGAAAACGAGTCGGTTGGACGACATTGCCGGTCAGTAGAGTTAATATTTCTTGTGGTACTGTGTCAGTGGGATTTAAGTTATTGTAGAGCCTTCGGATTATGGTACAGATACATCTGCATTTACAGCGCCTTTTGTAGTTTTATTTCTATACGTTAGCGACGCGTTTGTGTAGGAGAAAGACAATTCCTCTTCTAACTCCAAGCTAAGCTACGAGCTAAGCTCTTCATACTCCTTTCATCCCTTTTTGTACTATGATGACTCTCTATGACCCCGTCCCAAAATTAATGTTACCAATCTCAGCTTGACCCCCTAATAGAGACTTTTCATGACTAGACTAGGTGACGACCGCAATGCAGTGGTACGCAGTACTTTTTACGGTATTAATAGTTCTAGGTGGCACTGCAATTGTTATGGGTAGGCGTGGCGCTTACCATCAGAAGCATGACTTGCTTATCTCATCAAACAGTAACATAAAAAACGTCAAGTGAGGTTGTGGTTAAACATAGATCTGAAGCCTAATTCTGCTAAATAAATCTATTCAAATTCCAGTTCTGATCTAGTCCCGATCTAGTGTCGCTCTCATATATGTCACACAAATAACGTCAAACGTCGCTCAAAATACGAATGTTATTGTAATGTCGCTGAAAATTGATCAAAGTTTAGACGGTATTCCGTAACACAAATGACCAATATAAATTGAAAAATGGTATTCTCGCATGTCCGTTTGACGTAAAGGAGATGTTTCAAATATATAACATACAGAGATAAACCTAAGATCATATCGAGACTAGACTATAATTATCACAAGCTGAATGCCAATTTTTCTTCAATTCACAATTTAGTTTCGATTCGGTCAACTCTCATTCAACTTCATTCAAATTTAGCGGAATTGGCCTTCTGATGTAAGAAATAAAAAAGAAGCTATTCATTCTCAATGGGACCACAGAATACACAATACCTAATACCACGACAGTACAAACCTGTAAATGTATGACGCTCAGAGTGAGGTTTTTTATCAGATCCAACCAGTGTATAGAAAAAACAATTTTGGACTTGAAATCACGAAACGCAATTGTTAAACCGAGACATCGTTAATCCGACACCCCGGGGAGCGAATGCTGATGAATACGCGCCGACCCTCTCCTATCCGACTTTTTGGTTAATAGAAAATAGCCTGTCTTTGAACCAAAAAATATCTTTTCAGCAATCTGCTGAAGACAATTTGAATAATTTATTTATTTTCTTTTATGAGCATGTGAAAAGCAAATGCTTTCGTCCCTTCCGACCACTGTCAACGTAGACCTATTTAAAAAAATCTTACATTTATATAATCCATCCAAAGTTATATCCGTTTCAAAGGCAATTAAAAAAGGCTTTGCAGTTTAATTTAAACATTTAATTTGTACTTTACTTTTTTATGTTTCTTTAATGATGCACTATTTTAATTATTAATATAATCAAATGCATTTAATTAACTGATCATTGTAATATGATAATTATTCAATCAATAATCTAATCGTCTTGTTATTGTATACTATCTGCACCCCGCGGCTCCACCCACGGTTTCCCGGGATAAAAAGTAGCCTATATGCTATTCCAAGTTCTAAAGTACCTACAAACCAAATTTCATGAAAATCCATACATTCTTACAAACTTTTGCATTTGCATAAAGATCTACGACCTGTACCAGGAAGCCATAAAACATAGAAATGTTATTTAGCTGCTTGGCGTTGTTGATTTATTATTTAATTTAATCTATTTAGCTATAAAGGTGACGTGTTCTTTTAGAATAAGTCCTAAATAAATATATAAGAAACATAAAAAATTAAAAACTTTTGCATTTATAATATTAGTAGGAAGTAGGATGAAATATATAGGTATACACAGTTTTAGAATGTGATAGACGTCTATAAAATCCATAATCAATGTTATTTTAAAATTATTACATTCTGTTCTGTATCTCAATAAATAAATAAATGAGCTAAAAATGTGCATTCACACTCGTCTTTATAAAAAAAAATCTCATTGACCAAAGCCACCTAGCACGAAACTAAAACAAAACTAAAAATAGAACTAAGAAATTAACTAGCAATTGCTCCAATTACAACGTAGAGCGCTGAGCTGCGCTAACTTTTGTCTCTCAAAAAATCTTAGGACGCTTTTTGATGTTGCGATAATATTTGCAACTTACTTTGATGCCTCTGACTTTAAATAGAACTAAGAAATCACCCAAAGCACTTGTTAAAATCACACCCGAGATGAACACTAGTTAATCCGCGCTAAGCCGCGACGACCCTCGTCCTTTCGGCTTAATGTTTTATCGAAACCTCCTTAGGACGCATTTGAATGTTTTAATATAATCGAAAGAATGTTTATGCGTAACTTACGCATTTAACATTATTTCATATTAGTTAGCTTTAGTATGCAACAGAAACATGGATACCTACTTTCAGCTATCATAAAAGAATCACGACTTAATGTAGATATCCTAAATTAATAAAAAAATCAATCACAAGAATTTGTGTAGGACAACAGCTGAGCCATAATTGAGGCTCGAAGCCTACCTAAATACTTGGGATACTATGTTTAAAATATTTTGGAAAGAAGCCAGGAAGTGCTGGCAGGACGATTTAGACGCTTTTTGGAGTGACTGGCCTGTGACTACAATGGAGAGAGGTCCATGGAAGGATATAGAAAGACCTTTGCCCAGCAGTGGGAATAGAGGGGTTTCAAAAAAATCCAGTGCAGCACTTTGGCGCCCTGTCGTATGTTTATGTGATTTTTGGAGTGGGTAAAGCAAAAAATATACTAACCAGCCAGTTGTATCCTTCTTAATCCTTATAAACGTAAAAGTGTGTTTGCTTGTTTATGCCGAAAAAATAAATAGTTCCATAAGGAATAAATATAAACCCAATTCCAAGCGAAGTCGCAGGTATCGACTAGTTGTAAATGTTGTAATATAAAATCGCGTTGTTAGAACGCACCCTTACAGAATCCTGAATGAACAATGCACTGAGTGTTAGGTTTAATTGAATGTATGAATTTCCGTAAGAAGATTAGAGCGGCTCCCTGGAAGGTAATCTCTTAAGAAGCCGGGTAATATGGTTTGATATGGAAATGGTGGCCGCTAAGGTTACTTGCAAGGAGCCTTTCAGTTTTATACAGCTACTGATCTCTCTCAGTTTTTTTTAAGCAGTAGGGCAGACAAAATGCCGTAAAGAGTTTTGAATTACGAAATCCTGCGCATCCTTGAAGCATTCGTTTAAAAGATATAGTATAGGACAACAATGGTTTGTAGCCAGCGGAATTACTAAGAATAATTGAGATTTGATATATTATGGTGTCTTGGGATGATGCGTTCAACACAGTGCAATATTTTGATGTGTGCAAACGTGGCGCTTATTATCAGGCGTAGGACTTCCTCGTCTAATTGCTCAAGATAATAAAAAAAAATTAAGCTTTTGGAAAAGATTTATCACTTGCTTTAAATACGTCACAACTTTTCTTTACTGTTCGGTATTTAATTTTCATAGTTCCATCATAAAATACTTCTATTATACAAAAGGTCAGTAAGGTCATCTCAAATGAACTTGTGCTTATTTATAAAAGAACTAAATATTTTTTGCAAAATACTTTACGATTCTAGACTTTTAATATTCATTGAATATTACCGAACGTCAAGAACAGATATTGAGTCTAGTTCTATATCTATGAAAGCTGAATGGTATTTATTAAATAAAAAATTCGAAGATATCATCAGATAATGAAAATGGAAAACATGTATTTCACAATCAAAAAATAAATAGCAATAAATTCATAGCAAAAAAAGACGTGTGGCACTCGGAGACTGCCGCGGTAAAGCTATTGCATAGCATTCGGAGTGGGGGGTGTTAGGTTATTTTCGTTACGGATTTTCTGGATTCGGTCTCCACGCTCAAGGCCCGCGATAGAAGCTATGCAATAGCTTAAAAGAAAATTAAACTTAAAATCAAAGTACGTTACATAGATTAGATTAGATAACGCTTTATTGTCACACAACAACATGAAATAATTACAAAACAATACTCAAAGCTAAAGTGTTACAATGCGCGGTCTTATCGCTTATAGCGATCTCTTCCAGATAACCTTTGGATGGAGAGGACTCAACGAAACCGTGAGTGACGGTAGCGTTGTGTATAAAAAAAACTAACCAGTATAGAATAATAATATATTATACAGATTACATAATAATATAATATAATTGAATATAAGTGTATTAAAGGTAAAAAAGGTACCAAAAAAAACGTACATATAATAAAGTAAAGGAATATAATATAATATATAAATAAATAAATATACTATATTAAGTCAGTGTAGTAACATACCACGTTTTAAGATTTTAAATAATAAGGAAGAAGAAAGATGATATGATATGACTCAGGCAGGGGTCAAACCTGCGTCTTCGGAATACCGTCCCGACGCCTTAGCCACTGGGCAACCGAGCCAAATGCTCGTTTTTCTCCAATTCCTGCCCAAGCAATATCACTTTTCTCCTTCCTAATTATTAGAGATGTGCCGAATAGTGGTTTCACCGAATAACCGAATACCGAATATTGTTCGGTTTAATCTTTACCGATCCGGATATTCTTTTAGTTCTAATACACCATGTCATGTAGCCAAGAAAATAGAAATGTTTGAACCGAATATGTTCGGCAACAAAACCGAATAATTCGGCCGAATACCGAATACCAATGGAATATTCGGCGCATTGCTACTAATTATATTCTTCAGATTTTCGCCTAGCATGCGCTAATACATTTCATATCAAAAATACCTCCTTTTATCCTAACTTTTTTTGAGTTTTGTAGTTTCAATTACTTCTTTTTAGTTATTGTTATTGCTTTTGTGTATCCAACAATGTGTTAAGTAATCAATCAACAAGACAATTTATCTATGCATACTCTGTACATACTACGTTTAAGAACATAACGTTTTTTCCAGTACATTTCCTGTACTTAATACCCCAACACAAAATAACAATAAAAACAGTTTACAACGTAAAACAACCTCTCAACTGAAATCAAAAAGAAATAAAGCCGTAAGGTACGTAACTTCGTCCGTTTTGGCCCTTCAATAAATCCCTTGGAAATGTGCTAGTTTTTGGGACTCTTACTGCATCTAGAATTAATGTTATACGACTTTAAACTTTAACATGGAGCATTAAAGTTCTGAATACTTCTGACACAACTTGTGATGTTCACAGACTCACTTCTTCTGTCGTCTATGAATGCCATTCAAATGTGAACTCTAACGTTACAGAATTGGGTTTATTTACTAAGATAACACTTTTGTTAGTCGCAAGTTTTGAGCTCAAATTTTGTCATTCAATTTTGAACTTTATTGCAACAGTGTAAAAGCAAATTTGGATTGCACAGTTAAAAGATAGTTGTGAAGTAGTATCTCAGTTCTGTAGAGAGGTACAAAAGTTGTCGCTGAAACAAGAATTTAGAGTCAGAAGGAAGTTTCAGAGATAAGAACCCTGAGAATTGTTTGCGTGTTTTGGCGCCAAGATACAAGTGATAAAATGTATAAGTAGGAACGAGTATCTGGAAAGTTTCAAAAACGTGACAAATTCAGGACACTGTGCCTAAAAGCCTATTTAGATGATGCAAATTTCTTGTCTATTACATACCATAATGACAAGAGCCATATGTTAGTTCATATGTTAGATTTAATTTCAGAGTCTAAACAAACGACTCGTTTAGAGCGCAAGAAACTGGCATCACACGGGCTTTAATTGTCTATCTGCGTTTGCTAAGACCAGAGAGATCTGGCTAAGACATTCAAGTCTGAAATAAAGAAATTTTAAATTTCAATATCAAAAGCGAGAAATGAGACGTCTCAGTATATATTATAACTATTTTTTGGTTAGTTCTCATGTGGGGTATATGTGTCTGCAGAACATGCTTGATGCATAGAATCATCATATAGTGGGTAAGAAATTGCTCTTAGCTATAAGGTTGTAAATATTGTACATCCATTATTTCATTTCTGTAAACTGTTTTTATCCCTTGGTGATCAAATGCATTTTATAACAAAAATAAAAACGACTTCAATTGTGATGTATCTTCGAAGTCCAAGGTCAAATATCGATGAAATTTATATGGGGCCACCTTGAAGCTATACTGAACCCAACGCACATAACGGGTAAAAAATCCAAATCGGTTTACAAATAACGGACTTCTGAAGCAACAAACATAAAAAAATACAGCTTTTTTAAAGTCGGTAAAGATTTTTTACTGTTTTGAATTGCACTTTAATTCCAACATTGTGAATCAGTGTGCTAAAGAAGCATATTCTCCATCCGTTACTCATTGAGGCAATTGTACATGCCGCATATGCGGCATACTTCAAACAAAAGTATAAAGTAACGAACAGCTTTGATCTTCCGGTTCAGTTATTACCTACGGTTTCTTTCTCCCAGAGTGGTCATTGAAATATGTGTTAAGTATCATTATGACATGAAAATCCTGAAGTACGGTCAACGGGTTTACCTTGGCCTATTTAAGTATAATGGCATTAGTTTTACCTTGACTTCAACGTAACTTCATAAAGAATTGAAAGTCAATGTAACAACGAACCGAAAGTATGAGCTTGACCCTCAAAGAATGCGGGATGGTAAATTTGTTGATTTATTTACATAATTCTAGTAATAGCTATAACATACTTATACTGGTGGTAGGTTTCTCGTATGCGAGAGGCCGTCTGGGTGGGTACTACCTGTTATTCAGCCGCCAAGCAGTAGTTCGCAAGCATTACTGTGTTCCGGTTTGAAGGGCATTGTATATTGTGTGTGATAAATTTTCAGATCTCTTCGATACAAGCACGTCTAGTGGAGAAAACAAAATATATTGTAGTTTTCGGATAACTTTGTAGTGGGCTATCATTTGTGGTAAAGTTTTTTTTGTAATGACGAGTGTCTTGAGACTTTAATAACATGACTAATAAGTCATTTTGATTTAACGTAAACTGCTAACTAGAGTAAAACAAAGACTGTTTATTAATGGATACTTTTCTTATAGTCTCTAGTAAGTAATAATTACCTTTTCCTTTTTTTCTTTCTGCTGTGTTGTGTATATTTTTTGCTTTTCTTTTACTTTCTACTCTGTTGTGTCTATCTTTAAACATAACAAAGCTTTATAAAAATAAAAAATATTACAAAAATTTCGTTCCAAAAATATTACATCAATTTATTTTCCAAATCAACTTAACTGTTACGACCCTCACACGTGTTCCAGAAATAAACGTAAAAAAATTGGAAAATCAAAATTCAAAAATTCTTTATTTATACAACATCTACAGTTCAAGTACTTAGTTTAAATAGGTACATTAGTGGTTAGGTGCATATATTATCAGGTGTTACAGTACCCTTTTGTGAATCCCTGTTCCCTGCACTAGGTCTCATAAAAGCCTGTATAGCAGGATCACAGCGACCCTCTCAGGTCACTCCATCTACAATACATTATTTATATATTTATGTACCTAAATGCTGTGTATATTAACTAAACCTAAATAAAAAAAATAAAAATATGATTTTGTACCTAGTATAAAATCTACAAAAAATATTTTAAGTGTTATGATTATAATGCTTTTTATATTAATAGAAGTTTTCGAGCATAAATTCATTACTCAGACCCACCAATAAAGTTAAACTGATATCCATACATCGTCACATCTCTACCGGCCCACTCCAGCTCCCAATAACGACCACATTTACCACCACACTTATCTCGGGCACATCTCTCGATAGAGTATATAGACTTATAGAGCAATTCTCTATCGTAGAGTCGCCCTCCAATTTATTAGACTCGTCCGTCTCTCCCCAAAAAAGGGTCTTAAGATTCCTTTAGATCTCACCTCACATTTTCCAGCTGGTGGAAGTGTATCGAGTAGGTGACTATCTCACTTGATAATTTTGGTGTGATAATTAGTGACCCTAATGCCTAAAAGGTTCAAGATTTCTGCAATAAAAAATATGTATAAAACATTAATTAAGCTAGTACAGTAACACATAGTACAATAGTTTCTTTCTTTCTTTCTTCTTTATTTTCTAAGAAGTGTTTCTCTTGCCATTGAAATATGTTTCGTTGGATGTTTAATTTTAGGGAGTCAAGATCCATCATAGAGCATAGAGCGAGTGTGGCTCAGTGGGAGCACGTGCGACTTTCGATCCGACGCACCTGAGTTCGAATCCCGCTGGCCCCGCACCACTGACTTTCTGAAGTTATGTGCGGATATAACACTCGCTCTAGAAACGGTGAAGGAAAACATCGTGAGGAAACCGGCATGTCCAAGAATTTTTCACAAAAAGTCAAGGACATGTGACATCCACCAACCCGCACTGGGCCAGCGTGGTGGATTATGGCCCATCCTCTCTCTATGAGAGAAGGCCCGTGTCCCAGCAGTGGGAACGTAATGGGCTGATGATGATGAAGATCCATCATTGATATAACAATACAAAACCTTCAAAATATGGTAATTACTCTAAGGGCGTTGTAGGCAGCGAAATTACTGGGCATAAGAGACTTAATTTCTGATGTCTCGGGTTCATGAACGCAATGCAGTGCTACGCAGTGATTTTATGCTATTAAAAGTTCTGGGTGGCACTGCAATTATTATAGGCAGGCGTGGCGTTAACCATCAGGTAAAAGACTTGCTCGTCTCATAACTTAAATCCAATAAAAAAAAATACGTTTTTTATCCAATGATTTTTTTTTTGTTTCTCCCACGCTTGATGTTTATGAGATCATTAAGACATTACTGTTTTCTGATCAATAAAATGTAATAACATTCATAAAATGTTTAACAATCACAGCTGTACCATTTCCTCTATATAGATCCACCGCGACCACTCGGCTAGTCCACCATCAAATCGCATTGCCCCGTCAGATTAGAGCCGAGTGCGTACTTACCCGCGACTTCGCTTGTTTATAGCTGCATAAAGCTATTATCGGAGAAAATCAAGATCTTGAAAGGTCCTGAATTTTATTCCGATTGACGAAAAATGCGAGGTTTTAGTGCGTCCAGGAAACCTTTGGTCAGCTTTTCCTGCTTTTACTAGAGTTCATAAACAGTTTGATGGACACTGTTATTTCAGAGTTTGTTGTTAGATGTCAAATTACCATTTATTGCTTTATCTTATTTGCTAATGATATATTTTTTTTGCTTTTAATAATCTTTAAAATAAATTATAGTGAGCTATTTTTTTGGTCCTCGAACAAGTAGTCGGATTAAGCCAAATATTTTCACCCCGAGCTGTGCAAGCGAGATGCAATTATACGAAATTCCAGATGCGGAAAAAGGATAAAAATGTTTGACTTCTTAAGTTGCTCCCCGCAGCTTTACCCGCGGATTCCTGAAATAAAATGTAGGATACATTTTATTCCAGGAATCTAACTTCTTCAGGACCTACAAAATCTATAAACCAAATTTCATCAAAATCCAATCAATGGTTTGTGCGTGATTAAGTGACAAACATCTACTCATCCATATTTAATTTAAAAAAATCGCATTGATTATATTCATTAGTAGAAAATAGGTAGGACTTAACGTTATAGTCAGCACAAACAAAGTATTTATTATTATTAAATAATAAATAAATTGTTTATTGTATAAGGCGAAATCCCTGTGTCTTGGGGTTCAGAGATACGATTTCTAAGTGAAGAATAGGTCAGAGATGATACCACAGTTTGTGACAATATCAGAACAATATGACAGGAGTAAGTATGAAATTAACATTTTGATCTAATTTGTGGACTCTAAGTAACAAAGAATTAAAAATTAATCATATAAGGGATCTGTCTATCTCTACCAAAAACCAGTCATAAAGGTCCTAACTCATTTTGTTCACTTTCAGCGTACTATTGTTGCATGGAAGAAATTTTTGCGAAAAGCCGCCTATGGTAACACTTTCTTTAATTGTTAACCGACTTCAAAAAGGAGGAGGTTTACAATTCGACGGTATGTTTTTTTTTTTTTTTTTTTTTTTTTTTGTGTTTGTTACGCGATTACTCCGCCAATTATGCATTGATTTCGATGATTCTTTTTTTGATTGGTAGGTAATACTTCAAAGGTGGTCCCATATAAATTTTATCGAAATTCATTCAGTAGTTTTTGAAAAAAATAGCAAAACAAAAAATATAAGTTTAATCTTCAAGTCGGTTCTTGTTTTTTTCGTAACCAACTTTCTAAAGGTGGAGGTTTGTATTCGACTGCTTCACCTGCTTCACCCAGGGTTGACTTCCGGTGAGGGAACTCCTCAACGGTGAATAGTACAGACACAACATTTCGTAAATGGATTTAACCATAATAGCCTGTTCTACATTCCATCATGACATGGCTGATACACCCAGGATTGACTTCCGGCGAGGGAACTCTTCAACAGAGATATAGGACAGACATGAAATTTTTTTGTACATGCATTTAATTGTGATAGCCCGTTTTAAACTTCGTCATGATGTGGCTTCTAGATCATAAAAGCTTGTCTTTAAAAACTTTTTGAATTAATTTAATTAAAACTTGTTTTTCACTAAAAAGGGTAAAATAAATAATTTTTCAAAAAAAACTAAACCGACTTCAAAACCACAAATAGCACTCAAAAGTAAAAAATAAATTAATATAATTATCATAAGCGCTACCCACTCATATATTTGAAGTCGGTGCCAGCCAAGTCTAAAAGGTAGTAGATAGATACTACCTACAAGTAGTACTTACTATATACATAGTATTTAATAATATAAGGTAGTAGATAGTTACTACCTAAAAGTAGTACTTACTATATACATAGTATTTATCTGCTACCTATTACACTTGGCTGGCACCGACTTCAAATATATGAGTGGGTAGCGCTTATGATAATTATATTAATTTATTTTTTACTTTTGAGTGCTATTTGTGGTTTTGAAGTCGGTTTAGTTTTTTTTGAAAAATAATTTATTTTTATGTAATGTTTGTAATTTAATATTTGCAATGAAGCATTCATCTATCTATCTATCTATTGTATATCAGATTCGAACGTTGCTCATCTGTGACTTTGCTTGTTTATACTTACTTACAGCTATTAACGGAGAACATCAAGATCTTACGCCCCTTAATACAATGTTAGGATTAATTTTAAGGATTTTTTCTCGTATACCGGAGGCCGTCTGGGTAGGTACCACCACATTGCCAGTTATTACGCCACCAAGCAGTAGTGCGCAAGCATTACCGTGTTCCAGTTTACAGGGATTTGTAGCTAGCAAAATAACTGGGCATATGAGACTTACTATCTAATGTCTCGAGGTGATGAGCGCAATGCAATGCTACGCAGTACTTTGTGTGGTATTAAAAGTTCTGGCTGGCACTGGAACAGGCAGCCGTACCGCTTACCATTAGGTGCACGACATGCTTGTCTCAGCACTCAGTTCCATAAAAACAACAATTTTACGTTGACAGAGCGCTCCTCTTAAGTTTGTCATACTGTCGAACGCGTGAAGCTAAATATTTTTTTCTCCTCCCTTAGCTCTTTTGCCGAATCCAACCTAATCTATTCCCTACAAAAAGTCCGTTAATCTCTTTTGTCGTCAACACGAAAACAAATTGGAATGTTCCCCAAAAGGAGAACGGCAATGCAAACAAAGAAAGCCATAAGTCCACACACGGGCGTTCCCGCTGTCACTGACTAATGTATGCCGGGGCTGCCCTTAGCGTGTTCGCGAGATTAGAGAGATGCTAAGAAATATAGGTATTGGATAACATTTATAGGTGCTGGTCTTCATCTTCACTTTTCAAATAACTGGTCAGTGCTAGCCGGATGACTTACTTTATTTCTAAGTATGCAGACGAGATGCACTTGCACATATAGCATTTAACTTAGGACAGAAGGACAAAATGTTTATATGAGAGAAGGACTATTTTGTTACTTGATACATTTGTCAACATTTATGATTTTGTCGAAATAACTGCGACAAAACCTAACAGTTAATCCAATTAGGATGCCCTTTGATTTCAGATAATTCAAATAACATATCACCGCAATATTACAGCAGCGAATCACGTAACAACGAAATATCAAAACCACGAATAATTCTATGTGATTGGCTTATTCTTCTTCTGGCGCTTCGCCGGCAGCTACCGCAGCTTGCGCGCTTCGCTCGCTCGGCTCGCGCGTAGTGATGCACCATTAACCTAACACTCCGCCTCGCTTCGCACGTCGTCATACCTATGCATGACTTTGCCCTGAAGTTTCACTGTAGAATATTCGAGGTCTTGATATTTCGTTGTTACGTGATTCGCTGCTGTAATAATTCGGTGACATGTTATTCGAATTTTCAAATTTCGGTACCAAGTAACGCCACCAAAATAAAACAAGCACATGCGAAAATCAGTTAACTTTGAAACACATTCTCACCATTCCCTGACTAAGATGTAGAAGAATGAAGATGTAAAATCTGAATCACTATTACTCCATCCAATTCGCCGTCAAGAAGACAGAAATATTCAAAATTACTTTCCACAAAAGCGTTCAAGTGTAATCGAATCGTCCCACATTCTATTCATCTCAACACTGACCTACAAATGGCAGACAATAGCCCACAAACGTCGGGAGAAATTATCTACATAGAATAGAAATATCAGGGTTTTGACGTCGGAACCGCGCGCTGTCGGGAAAATTATATCCCGCTGTTGGGAAAATTACATCTCGCGTTGGGAAAATTACTCGCGCCGATTGTCGGGAAAATAATAAGCTTAGGCATTATGTGGGCAGATGTTAATTTCGGGAATGGGATTCGATTTTGTTCGTATTTCGATTATGGTTTAGATTTTTTGAGATTACGCGGGTGTAAAATAAGGTTGTCGTATTCAAAAATTGACAGGTTGTTTTGTAGTTGCTTCGTGTGGATTGTGGTGGCTGAATTTGTTTAGGGATTTCGTAGAATTGGTTTTAATTCTGAAATCTTTTTTTTTAAGTGACTATGGGAACTGATACTTATAGTCCTGTACTGTATTTATTTTCAGCCTCTACAACAAACCTCTCTCTTTTATTTACGATAAGAACTCTCCCTGCCCAGTACCTTCAGATTGACCTTCTTAATGCGAGCTGTAAATCGACCACCCTCAGCCCCTAACAAAAGGTACGCTCTGAGCGTTTCTAATTTGTCAAAGCGGAGATAGAATCGCCACACAAATGCAACACATCCGATAAAAAACCACAAACACCACTCACACATGCTAATACTGCACAAAGGCCA
The DNA here is from genome assembly GCA_951640565.1 of Petrophora chlorosata. Taxonomy (NCBI): domain Eukaryota; kingdom Metazoa; phylum Arthropoda; class Insecta; order Lepidoptera; family Geometridae; genus Petrophora; species Petrophora chlorosata. Next base: position 798,976 of record OX621206.1, read on the forward strand.
ATCACACCGACACGTTATACGCACACTCTCATATTGCACAAAGCGTAAACCACACACACAGGTTAGCACAAAAACAAACGCTAGGCCCCTTCCTGGCCAATGCGGGCGTAATCCTGGCCGGGTTCTACGCAGTTGGTTGCGATTGATAACGTTTTTATTTGCCACTTAAATAGAGGAAACAAGGGTTCTGAGGATGAAGTGGAATAACGCTAAATCTCCTTAGTTCGAGATGCGGGAAAAAGTTGAAAGTGCCCGTGAATCTTGTTAGGTATCGAGGGGACTTTGATAGTTCGTGTTATACGGCTTATGAAGCGGACAATCTCATTTACTTTTGGGTCCCTTGTGATAAATTTTAACTTTTTCTTCGTCAGTACTTTTTATGACGCCAAAGTTGGGTTACAGAAAATGTGGTCGCAATTATATTTTTTAATGAACGAGCTAACCTTTCTAGCCTTTCTATCTTTTCAAATTACTAAATCACATTTTCTCAAATTTCTTAATTGACGAATTCATCTAATAAGTTATCTATTGAATGTCCTTAAAATTAACATATATTTATTTATATTGACATTAATACTGACAATATGGTAATTCCAAATAATTTAAATATAATAATAATTTAATGAGACAATTGTTTTTGATTATTAAAATAAATATAATAATCATCACAGAATGTATAAAACTTGCACTCAATTTGCAAACGCCTTTACAGTGCTCATGTACCAACCTACCATACTATATTTTTAAGACTCCTAAAATATTTAAATATTGATTAATCGTCATTTTGACGGTTAGCGAATTTGAACGATTGCTATTTTGACAGTTTTCAATTTTGACGGTTAGCTATAATGACCGATTGCTATTTTGACGGTTTGCAATTTTGACGGTTAGCTATATTGACCGATTGCGTTTTTGTTAATTTGACCGAATTCGAGTTTGACCGAACGAGACGAAACGCTATATTTTAATAAATTATTTTTCAAAAAAAACTAAACCGACTTCAAAACCACAAATGGCACTCAAAAGTAAAAAATAAATTAAATAATTATCATAAGCGCTACCCACTCATATATTTGAAGTCGGTGCCAGCCAAGTCTAATAGGTAGCAGATAAATACTATGTATATAGTAAGTACTACTTGTAGGTAGTATCTATCTACTACCTTTTAGACTTGGCTGGCACCGACTTCAAATATATGAGTGGGTAGCGCTTATGATAATTATATAATTTATTTTTTACTTTTGAGTGCCATTTGTGGTTTTGAAGTCGGTTTAGTTTTTTTTGAAAAATAATTTATTTTACCCTTTTTAGTGAAAAACAAGTTTTAATTAAATTAATTCAAAAAGTTTTTAAAGACATGCTTTTATGATCTAGAAGCCACATCATGACGAAGTTTAAAACGGGCTATCACAATTAAATGCACGTACAAAAAAATTTCATGTCTGTCCTATATCTCTGTTGAGGAGTTCCCTCGCCGGAAGTCAATCCTGGGTGTATCTGCGATGTCATGATGGACTTTAGAACAGGCTATTATGGTTAAATCCATTTACGAAATGTTTTGTCTGTACTATTCACCGTTGAGGAGTTCCCTCACTGGAAGTCAACCCTGGGTGAAGCAGGTGAAGCAGTCGAATACAAACCTCCACCTTTAGAAAGTTGGTTACGAAAAAAACAAGAACCGACTTGAAGATTAAACTTATATTTTTTGTTTTTGCTATTTTTTTCAAAAACTACTGAATGAATTTCGATAAAATTTATATGGGACCACCTTTGAAGTATTACCTACCAATCAAAAAAAGAATCATCGAAATCAATGCAACAAACACAAAAAAAAAAAAAACATACCGTCGTACTGTAAACCTCCTCCTTTTGAAGTCGGTTAAAAATAAATGTAAATGAATACAATCAATAAATGAATGATGCTTTTTTTTTCAATTTGCTTGCGCTTAAGCACTATGTCACGTGATGTAAATAAATGTTCTCGTTGACGTAGCTTCACTTTTTTTACTAAATTTTAATTCGAAATCTTTTGTTCCACCTGTTCTTTCTTTATACGTTATAACTAGTTTAGTGGTGACTTCGTTTTCACGTTTTGGCATTTGATTAAAGTCAAAGTCAAAGTCAAATATCATTTATTAAATAGGCACAAAAGTGCACTTTTAAAGGTCATAAACACATGATACAAATAAAAATGTTAAAAATTGTAATATGTTAACATGACTTTGAAAAAAAGGTAAGTATGTTTACCCATTTCTTTCCTATACTCAAATTGAAGTCTGAGTGCTGAAAAGAAATGCGAAAACTGACTCTACCAGTGCTTCGGAAATACGCCCGCTAGAGAAGATAGCACCAAGAAACTCTGCGGGGATGTCTTTTTTCAGCACAATTACGTATAAATTAGAATTAACAGAATGTAAAACAAGAAATGCGAGTGAGATGTCCCATAGTCATAGTATCAGTAACAGAAAAGTGTAAATAAAATATAAGTAGGTATGACAGTAGCAGTAGGAGTGACTAGAACAGACCAGTCCCCGCAAGCAGCACCCGTTCACGAGTATGACTTGTGGACCAGCCATCACCCCCCTCAACCATATTGGAGGGAAGGGAGTGACCCGACACACAGAGCCGCCGCAAGCAAAGACATTTGAGTGAGCATGACTGTTAAACCTAGTCACTTCCAACTCAAATACAATTTTTATAGCTTTATTTGAATGACTAACTACATTAGACATCTCACATAGCATTGTACAATCCAAGAAGAAATGAAATATAAACATCATGCACACACTGATGTGTTAATCTTCATCATCATGGGGCTTAGGGCATACAGGCCATGCATTTTTGTCATTAACATATTCATTATTCACCACATCATCCACCTCCATCCATCATCAACCTACATCAGTTCAATGCTTAACGTCGGTATCTCCTTCTCCAGTCACTGCCAGCTACCTTACGTATCACTTCTTCCATTTAGTTATTAATCAAACCTTAAGAAACCAATTCTTAAATATCTGTTGAATGACATTAGGGACCTATACAATTTATTACCATTTCACAATCACTAGATTGACATTTGCTTCTATCAGACACCTTGCTATTGAAATAATTATAACGAGATGATACTACAACGTTTACATATTATTGCTGCATCCATGGCCCATGCGTGATCGCTTAAACAATGCCAGACAATAAAACCGCCATCAACATAAAAAAATCTCTTTTCCCACAATCATTATATTTAATTACGGCCTCTCATGTCTAACTGTGCGTGAGCACGTAATCAATCTTTCACCCCCCTCCCTAGCATACCCTTATTTCCTCATATCCGAGGTAAGGGGTAAAAAAAGTAAAAGCGGCGGCCACGGAGATGACACATCAAAGAATGGTGAGTGGCGTTATGAAATGAATGGATTAATCCTTTGGGCCCTTTGACATCTTGTAGTATGAATATAATCCTAGTATAAGCGAGTGTGGCTCAGCGGGAACTTGTTGGACTTATGATGCGACGCGCCGCACATAGAATCCCGCATGCGGATCTAAGACTCGCTCTCAAAACGGTGAAGAAAAACATCGTGAAAAAACCGGCATTTCCAAGAATTAATCACAAAAATTCAAGAACATGTAACATCCAGCAACCCGCACTGGGTGATCAGCGAGGTGAATATGGCCCATACTCTCTCTATGAGGCCCATGTCACAGTAGTGGGAACTTAAGGGGATGGGGATGATTTTACCAATTTTATCTTTTTAGTAACCAATTGTGCAAGTTAATTTGAAAAATGGACGGACGATAGAACCATTTCACAATATAGTGACGTCTGGGTGTGAAGGAATAAATCATGAAGCAAAAGGTTTCATTTGAAAACCAGTTCAATTTTCTGCTTGTTCTTTATAAAAGACGAGCTATACATACGCAAAGACCTCTTCAAAGTTTTAATTGTTGGCTGTCATGAAAAAAATTGTCGACAAATTCTAACAAATGTAAAAAAAACACCAGCAGAACATCTTGCTTATTTAAAATTTTAAATACCTACATATAAAGTATTCCATACGTACGTAACACTACCATCATCCGCAAAAAATCTACTTTCGGTACATTTTCCTTCTGCCAAATTTCAATTCGAACGAAAAAGCTTAAACCCCTTTTTACAAATACAGAATCACTTTAATTACCTAAAAAGCTGGCTCTGAAAGGACTTGAACGGTGAATTTGTTCTATAAAGGTTTTATATACTTTCCGTACTCTCCGGATCTTACCAAAGCATCTCTAATTCCGATCGTGATCTGTGTGCTAACGGTTGCTTTCGGTTGCATTGGTGGTAAAGCTGACCTGGTTTGCTCGGTGGTGCAATGAAAACGGCGATGGTTGCGGTACCGATTAGAACGCGGGGTCGGGCGATTTTGTAGCAATTGGGTTGGAACGTGCAGGTGTGTTTGATAAGTTTATTTGCAGGTTGTGATTTACAGCGAGGCTTAGTTTGATAATGCAATTGAACTTATACACTAGTTGATAATTGCGACTTCGGCAGCGTGATTAGGATAATAATAATCCCTTAGGGATCTGTTCCATTTTCCGAAATTATTAATTTTTAGAAAAATAAACAAAAACCGACTTCTATGTATCTTCAAAGTCCAAGGTCAAATATGGATGAAATTTATATGGGATCACATAATGAACGCAACGCAAAAAGAATTTTCCAAATCGGTTCATAAATGACGGAGTTCTGAGGTAACACACATAAAAAAATACAATCAAACAGATAATCTTCTCCTTTTTTGAAGTCGGTTAAAAAGAGTCTCCAATGATCCAATGTAATTTATCATAAAAATATTTATACTAAACGTTATTTAACTTTCTTCAATCATTTTTGGGTCAGAACAAACATCTAGATAAGCTTGTTCAATCACAAACTAGGCGTGCCACAACTTTTTATGAATTTTGTATATGTATGCGTAGCGATGAAATCAGAGATCGCTTATTTTGCATTTGCTTTTACTATATGTTGCTAGTCATTAATTGTTGAAATAAAAATACATAGGTACCAGTAATTAATTTGCGGAGAGGGGCGCGCCTACGTAAGTGAACTATACTCGTACTGTCAAACACATTCAGAACATTCCAATACTGTAAATTATCCATGTTAAAAGACCGGTGAGGTTTGTCTAAGTTACCAACCTTGTTATTGATTACCTTATTGATATTATAATTTCTATCACCACCGTCTGTGTATGTTTCGTTATTCCTCTCCATCCGACGGTTGTCTGGAAGAGATCGCATTAAGCAATAAGACCGCCAATTGTAAACATTTGACTTGCACTATATCTCTTTCTTAAGGTGAATAATAAAGTGTGTATCCATCTATCTTATTGTCAGAAAACATTTTATTTGTTAACAGTATTTATAAAAATAGTACATACCTACTTTTAACATTATATTCTTCATTGATATTGCTAAAATATTTTAGAAATAAACTTCGTATCTTCATTCCATCAAAAGTTTAAATTTCTCTTATTCATTGAATTCGTGCACCCAAATGGAAATGTCTTGTCACGTTTGTCACGCTGAATGTTTTATAAAGTAGGTGCTGGATCGCGGATTAGTGCGGGACAGTAGCGTCGTGGTACACGCCACCTGTCACATCCCTATTACAGAATTGAACAGTGTTCGACGCCCTCATTCCGTAACAGATATCAATTGAGAAAGTTTTGTTCACTATACGAAATTCTAAAATAAATATTAAGTATTACTTGATATTCGTACCTAAATGGATCTTTGTGTTATAGTCATTACCCATGCAATGCAAAATTAATGAAATAAATGGGAAAAATAATCTTAGAGATCCCTTACACTTCTATCCAAAAATTGTATCGCCAGATCATATTTACTAAATTACCATAAAATTTAATAAATGACAATCAAATTTTGAAAATGACCACCAAATCGAATTGCCGCACCTCACTCTTCCGTGGTCCATCTCACTCTTACCCCTAAGCGCGGAGTCAGAATTTCGCGAAGGAAGTTCTGAATGAAGCGAGCCTACGAGCGAAGCGACATGAAAGGGAAGCGAGATTTCTGGTGGAGCCTATTTTGATGATCATTTACTAATTTTGGTGTTCATTTACTATTTATGGCAAAATAAAGTTACCGTTGCACTTTTTTGCCGTTACATTTTACTAGATGTAGTGGTTAGCAAAACATAGGCCAAAGTATCGAACCTACAACAAGTTTAGGCTGCATCAAATAGATAATGCCCAATAAACTACATCAAATAGATTTCCATTCGAGTTTTATCAATCAATGCATTGCGCAACCGCTTTCAATTCAGAACGTTCATTTAACACAGCAACTTAATGGAAAATCTTGTCACGTTTGTCACGCTGAATGTTTTATGAACTAGGCGGTAGGAGCGGTACGGATTAAAGCGCGTCAGCGGAAGTGTAGTACACGCGTCACGCTGTCTCCGAGGGGAAGTGCACACTTGTGTAGTAGCGTGACTAGGTGTAACACTAGATGTTATAGTTATCGCTGATGAAATACTGTATAAAAAATACTGGATAATATTTTCTACACGGTAAATAAATATAATTATTAATGACGGGAAAAATACGTAGAGTCTAATGAAATCAGGCGTGACGTTGCGGAAATTCATCTCAAAACTGAAACGCAATGAAAATATGTAGTGTAATTCCGTTGAATATTATGTAGGTTGTTGTTGGAATAATATACTATATATGGGAGTGATGATGATGATAACGTACATAATAACTTGTGGAACACACGTCACATCATCTCTGTAAGGGAAATTCTACGGTGATGATGTAGAGACAAAGCAACTTCTTAATTAAATTGACAGTAACAAAAATAATTGCCAATTGAAATAGTTCTGACTAATAATTAAATTTTACGCTTTAATTTACAAAAAAAGGAAAATAAATTAACTCTCCAAACGACATCGTAAAATACTGTATACCTCAATTTAATTCTCAAAAACAATCAACGACAAAGCTCGTATAACCAAACTCAGCTCCGAGCACGATTTCATTACCTGCAGAGCAATTTTAGACGTACTGGCTATTTCTTACTACCACTAAGCTAAATTGGACTCGGTTTTAAAGACAAATTACTAAAACCGCCTTAATTGATGGCAGATTAATTGGCAAATTGCAATTCACCATTATAATATATTTGTAGATTATATTCTCACTCTATACCCACTGCTGCGGCATAGGCATCTTTTCCGCTGTTTCCCACTAGATATGTTTTTAAAATATTAAAGAATTTGTGAATTGTAGCGACGAAAATAAATAAATATTTGCATGTCTGCATACAGACTGATTACTTTGATTAATATACTTTTGAAGACCATTCTATGAATAATATGTACCAACATACAATGTACAAATACATTGCAAATAAATTATTGCAATATTAATTATGCAAATAAATTATTCTTATATAGACGAAATTGTGCCAGCCTCATCCCTTGTCTTACCCCCAATTTCACGATGTCGTCTGTTTACCCCCCGTACAGCCGGACGTTTAAAATTCATCAAACTTTAACATCACGCCAGTTCTCAGCAAATACTCAGTAAAAGACATTTGTGTCAGTCATTTGCTCTTAAGCAATTCTGCATTGCAATTTCAGTAAAACACATAATGTCCAAACATCTCTCTCTCTTGATGCATGTCCTTACATTTTGCATTCGTATACGTAGATCAATTCGCCATGACTGCTGCGTTTAATCTGGGCAGACACGTTTAAGGATGTCCCGCTGTACATTTGTCACGCGCCTCGACCCGTGTGTACACCACTTAATAACCTAAAAGATATACCATTTTGAAACTTATCGCGTTTGGTGAAGGTTCAGTTCTGTTTGGTGGTGATCTGTGTGCCGTATGATAGTTAAGATAGCATCTGGTTCTAATGTATGCCTGTTCCAAGTCATTTTATAATTTGTAAACGCCGAGTCAGCTAGTAACACAAGTTTTTTTTATTAACCGAAGCCCTTGTTTTGCTGTAAATTCAGCCTCAGGGTTTTAGGCTTAATTTTTCCAGGCCTATATGTATTTATATAACAACATATAAAAGCTGGAGAAATTGCGCTTCTTAATAAGTAGTAGATACTCGTATATATTTTATTTCTATATGATATGACATAAAAATTTCTATATGATATTAAAAAAATGATCTCGCTGTTTAATTTTGTTGAAAAAATAAAGCCTGAGCCCAAACTCGCTTAAAACGGCACTTTTCCAAAATTTCCAAAAAAAACACAAAAACCACGACGGACTAAGATGTTTATACCTAATTCGTTTTCTAACAAAAAAAAACCGATAATGTCAATAACAAAGTATCTGAAAGAAGCAAATGTACAACTAGTGATTGTGAGTGACATGGTAATAAAGTGTACGCCTAAAGCCAACCAGCAGAAATAACAAGATAGATAGATAGATGAACGCTTAATTGCAAACATTAAATTAAAGACATTACATAAAAACAATTGAAGAAAGTGTTACAATGGGCGGCCTTATCGCTAAAAGCGATCTCTTCCAGACAACTTTTGGATGGAGAGGAATTATCAAAATGTTAAAGTCGGGGATGTAAGGTCTACAATAATAATAACAACATAAAATATCAATAAAATAAAGTACAATACAATAGCAACATTCTAAATGCCTACATATAAACATACATATATATATTAGGTACACATAATTACATATTATATTATAAACATACATAAATAATGACTCAAAATATATATATACATAATACAACATATCATAGCAACAAAATAACCAAAGAAACATCAGCAACCTTCCAAGTAAAACTTCTTCACTTTCACAAGTATACATTGTATAACAAAAACAACCAACTTCAACTCTGATGTATCTTCGAAGTCCAAGGTCGAAAACCGATGAAATTTATATGGAATCACCTTTTTTTAGTTTAAAATTTCGGCAAACAAGCAGACGGCCCGCCTGACGGTAAGCGGTTATTTTAGAGCTATACTGAGCCCAACGCAAAAATAATTTTCCAAATTAGTTTATAAATGACGAAATAATCGCGTAACAAACTTACAAAAAAAACATAGAGTATACATAATTGAGAACCTTCTTCTTTTTTGAAGTCGCTTAATAAAACCTAATAAATATTATAACCGGAAACTTAATAGCTTTACAAAATTTCGAAACAATGACATCAAAATACCCAAAAATGAATTACAATCAAAGACATTTGAAAAGTTATACCATTCAGGCGCGCTCAAACAATAGGGCCGCTATACATTGTTGGGGTACTTGGGGCATCTAAAACGGAATATTCATTAAATTTACGACATTACCTTAAAACGGCTCGTGGCGGAGCCTGAGAGGAAATCATTAGCATTTTCTACAATGGAATGGGTATTCTACTCATGTTAAATAGTGATGTGAACGCAAGCTAATCGAGGTATTGATACAAGTCAATTAATATATCAGTCTCTAATTTTTTTATTGAGAGCTTTTAGAAAGACAACAAAAAAAGAAAAAAAATATAAAATAATAAATAATGTTTATAAAATAATAAATAATGTTTATAAAATAATTTCACCTTAGTAAAAGTTAAAAAAATATCAGGCTTTAAGCTTGCGTCAGGGTTTGTACTAGTTTTTTTCAGACTTATGAAAGTTATTGCAAAACGGTCAAGGCGATTATCAAATTTGAATTTAGTCAGAACTGCTCCAGATTTTTTCAAGATACTGGAATAATACATAAACAACAGTCATGAATGACCTGCTCGTCTCCTCATTAAATTACTTATAAAATATAATAAAAAACACAAAAAGGGTAACTGTGTATTTTCTAGTTTTATTATTATTAAAATGGAACTTAGCGAATTGAATATGTTTTTGCAAAACCAACTGGGATCGACTATATAGAGGGTTCTGAACACGAATCTACGGTTTTTAGAATGTTTGTCTGTTTGTTTGTGAGTTTGTTATCTACGGACTCGGAAACGGTGGAACGAATTTTAATTCGGTTTTTAAGGTTTGGTAACATTAGTCCCATAACTTAGATTATAAGGTATATTACATTAAAATCTGTTTTGTGACTAGATACAGCTTGATCTCTTTGTAGTACATGCTCTAATACGATTATAAGCGTTCTCTGTCATTTACGAGGACGAAGTCGTGGAAAAAGCTAATATTTGTATAAAATGTAAAAGCCTACACTGAAACTGCAAATGGTAAAAGAATCGAGAACGATAATATTTTCGAAAACATTTCCAAACTATATCGAAAGGTAAACGCTATCGATATCGACAGTTCTTATTGCCCTATCACATCCCTACGTACCCCACACTCGTAATTGCGCGTCCACGTTTCAGGGTATGACACATAAATTACACCTTTTATCCATTCCCGATTCCTATTGCTATCATTGTGCTTCCCCTATTAAAGCTGCGTCTTTGAACTAGCATTTTCACGTGGTTTTGGTGGGAAATAATGATGGCGAAAAAGGAAATGTGAACCGTGTTCGCGATAGCTTTTTGCAATGGTGTTACTATACAAGGTGTGTAAAATGTTTAGACCTCCAAGGTTGGACCTGTTCCCTTGCAGAATTGGGTTTTAATATTGAATTTTTGAAAAAAGGAAAGTCATGCAGAAAAATTACAATTAAAAAATCCCTGTCTTAATCGACCCCATTTCCCACCAGGGCCCCAATTCACTATGACAACTTGGCGATTCCTTGCTTCGATATCACGTCGATTCCTTCATTAATAAATGACATCTACGAAATTTGTATTCTCTACGGCGCGTTATATATATGAATATTTAAATGCGTCATAGAGATGTCGTTTATTAATAAAGGAATCGACGTGATTTCGAAGCAAGGAATCGCCAAGTTGTCATAGTGAATTGGGGCCCAGGAATGTTTCCTCCAAAGTAACCCATGAAATCTAATTATAAGTTTTTGAGAAAATTCAAAGGATCATGGATCACTATGCTAAGGAAACTAAAATATTTTCCTAACTTTTGCATAGAAAAAGTTCGAAAATGTTACTTAGAAATCCACACAAGAAGGAGCAAAGATCTTATCGAATATAAGTAGATCGAAGACAAAACTCTCGTTTTGCTCCCGTAAGGCATAATTAAACCGTTTGGGCGCATAATGTCCGATTCGCATAAAGTCCAAGCGCCCAATTTATCTAATGTTCAATTCGCAAAATATACATTTCTCTAAATGTCCGATTCTCTATAAACATGATCAATTTATAATAATTTAAAATCATAAGTTTTATTTACCTGTAACTATCGTACACTGTAAACAAAAGCTAAAATTGCTGTTATATCTAAAAACAAAACAATACTTCATTATAATACTACCTAATCTGTGTACCGCTCTAGGGAGCTAATCAGTTTCACCGTAAGATTAGTGTGCTGGTTCCACACCATCGCGGGTACGTCGTTTCCTCGTAGCTCACTGCTACGTCGCTACGCCGTAGCTCACCTGCTACGAGCTCGCTCCGACGTAGCAGAAACCGTCTACGTTAATTAGATTGTAGCACGTATGCTGCAGTTTATTTAATTTTATCGCTGAATTCTACTTTCATCCGGATTTTTAAATTCGTTTATTTTGGTAATTATTATTTGTTCTACATTTTACGTTTCGTCTCCTCTAAATTTAATACGTGTTTTCAATAACGATAACGACGGAAGAAAAATTACATCAGTCTTTTGATACTAATGTTCTTAAATCGCATTGTTCCGCTATTTAATTAAATAACAAAATTTTTTTTTTTAATATTTGACATATGATTCCTAGATACATAATATAATTTAAATGCAGAATATATATTTGCGTGTTCAAATTCTGATTCTGGTTTCTAATCGATTAATCTCGCTTTTCACCAGATTGCGATTAATGGGTAAAACCATTTCGGTATCTCTGGGTTGGACTGTGCCGCACAAATTGCAGCTCCCCGATATGCCCTTGTTTCCTAGCTAGTTGCAAAAGGAGAATAAAATATTAATTTTCGTAGCCAGCTACGAGAGCCTTATACAACTCAAACGTGTTTGTCCACAACCTGCTGACTCGTGCAATAAAGCCGCGCGCCCACTAGCTCGCGCTTCATTAACCAACAATCGCACTGCAGGGGCTGCCCGTGCGTGCGCCCTCAACTTCAGCCTAATGTTCCCGAACGTTCCCAACTTTACTGCTAGGGCACATCAGTTGGTCGGACAAAAAAGAAAACTAATATAAATCAAGAGTAAGTATCAAACAAAAACGCATTGCAATTCAATGTAGTAACGCGTCATGGGTTGTCTGTAAGAGATTGATTTGAGTGTTACAATTATATTCTTGAGAGATCCATGGATGAAGACGGGGCAGACTTTTGCCCAGTGGGATCAAATAGTATAAATAAAAAAATATATCCATAATTTAATATATTATTTAACGAAGGATCCATATCATCATATAGGATCATTCAATCCATAGTTGGAGGACCAACCTCGCATGTCACGTAAATGCGTCTCGCTTGCAGTTAGGGCTCAATTAATTCAGCCATACAAATATCCAATTCTTATACAAGAATTGAAAAATCGGCCCTTTATAAACGAACTTTATAAACATTTATAAACTCAACGTTAAAATTAAAAAAAAAAATAGATATACAACCAAGAGAAACTTGACTCTGGCAGATGCTCAAGACGTGCAAGGACAGATCTCTCATGAGTGAAAAATAGAAAAGACTATTGTGGTTGTTAAAAATTATCGGACGCATTTAGACATGCATAAGTGATATGTTCATAAGTGATGGAGTTCAAATTAGTTACCTTGTATTAACTATAACACGTGTGGGTGTGTGGCTAAGTCTGGTGTCTAGTCGCCCGAAGGCCAGCAACATGGCCGAACTAAAACAGCATCTCGGACCGATGCTGACAGCTTAAGATGCCCTCCGAAGCAAAGTAATACGTGATAATACTCAGATGTAAATACCGAAAAAACAGTCACCTATCCGAACGTAGTTTAAAACTTAGGCAGTTCTCCTACGGTTCGGCAAACTAAAAAAAAAAAAAAAAAATAACGCCCAACGATCACATACATAGATCCTGACCCCTAACGAGGATTCCCTGTATCAAGGGAACCAGGAACTATGAGGACCATGGTCCCACAACACCCAGACACGAAACAAATGATTGCGCTTTTTTTTGTGTGCACAAACTTTTGTCCCGTCGCGGGAATCGAACCAGCAACCTCAATGGTGTATGAGATTTGAGCCAATCTGCCAAACCACTACACCACAGAGGCTGTCTAAACTACGCCACGAGTGCTACTTACAAGTGTTATCTATCTGCAGACGGCGACATTTATCATTTGTTGCATAAACCCCACCTCGCGCTTCGTTAGCGCACAATCGGCTACGTGTGTACACTGTGCAGTGTTCAGGGCAGAGTGTGGGGCTCCGGCTCCATTCGTGCGTACACCCCTCAATGCCAACGGAAATGCGCTTGATTTTGGATTTTGCTAATGAGTTTGTTAAATTTTAATGGACTGTTTTTAGTGTTTGTCTGTTTTGAAAATTAACTTTATATTAGAATGACCAAAATCAATGCAACTAGATCGGAACGTAATAATTAACAAACCATATTCTGTAAAAGATTTAAAAAATAACTAAAACTAACATTTTGATGGATTTAGAATGCATTGTCATCGATTTGTGAGCTACCCTGAATGTTTCAGCCGGACAGCTAATCGGCAAGTGCTCAAAATTTGAGTTGCAAGATTCCACCCGGAACAACAGACAGACAGACAATCAAGAAAGTGACTTAATAAAAACATGATGATATTTAAAAAAATGGGTTAAATAAAAATTATACACAAGCGCAGAAAATTAGTTACTTTTGATTAATTAATAAATTAAATTACAAAATGAACACAATTAAAACTGAGACACTATGAGACGTCTATCGCCTCCCACCACCCATGGCAAAGTGCTCTGCTCCGCACTCCCTCCACCTCGGAAGATATGACGTCAGAATCGCAAGGCTATTTTGTCGCTTAATTAATTGTCTTCTTATACAAAATTATATTTATTATTATTATTATTAGCCTGGTTTGTCCCACTGCAGGGCAAAGGCCTCCCTACCCTCTTTCCACTCGTCACGGTTTAAGACTTTTTGTGTCCAGTCCGTATACGTCAGTATGCGTCATTATATTTGTTTAAAATCATATTTGAATAATAAAATTAGTTGTGCCAATAGACCTGATACTAAGCATAATTTTACAGAAATGAATTCCTTGTCACTGTAAGTTGCCAATATCCGCACTTATCTACCGCTGAGGGGACAGGTATAACGCTCGGTAATGCAATCACGAACAATTTATGGCTAAGCGCAGGTCATACCATTATCTTGTTCCTTGTTTAACAACTGTTTCAGCATCTATAAATATAATTTACCATTTATTTATATTTTGCCTGTAAGTAATTGCACATTGTGATAAGGCCGCCCATTGTTCTACCAATATTATTTGTTACTTTGAACTTCTGTTTCCTGTATTGTATATAATATACGAGTATAAAGGTGTTAACTGCTTAAATAATAATAAAGGAAATCTTATTAACCGTGAACCAAACCAAAGAAAAAAGAACATTGTTGATATTAAACCCACTACCCTACTAATATTATAAATGCGAAAGTTTGTATTTTAGTGTGTAAGTGTGTTCGTTATTTCTTCACGCTGTAAGGGCTCAACGGATTTGACTGAAATTAGGAATAGGGGATAGCTTATTGTGACCTGGATTAAAACATAGGCTACATTATTTTTATTCTGGGAATTTACGGAGAAACCGCGGTATATATATGGTATAAATATATTTTTAATAATATGAGGTATCATTTGAGCTAAATTAGATATGCATTAAGGTTAATGTTGAATGGAATAATTCATTATATAACAAAAAAAAAAAACTTCAATTCTGATGTCTCTTCGAAGTCCAAGGTTGAATTTCGATTAAATTTATATGGGACCACATTATAGCTATACTGAATCCAACGCAAAAAGGATTTGAAATCCAAATTATTTTATAAATAACGGAGTTCTGAGGTAACAAATATATTAAAAAAACAATCTAGTTGATAACCTCCTCCTTTTAGAAGTCGGTTAAAAAGGAGCTAAAAGCAAGAGTTTTGCTCACATACCAACAGTTTTCGTAGTAATTTGTTCGTTCTATTAAAACATACGTAAACACAAACACTATTCTCCGTCAAAATAGACGTATAACTCTATCCAGTATCAAACCCACGTATTAATCCTTCACAATAAGTGGCTTAAACATTTGACGCGTTATTGCCAACATGCTCGTCACAAAATCTAACGTCCTCCTAACTGCACTATCTCATTACTATGCTCATTCAATTATCATCATTAAAGCCTAAGTGGCACAGTTCAGAGTTAATTGGCACGTCATTGCGTGATATGACTTGATGACTCATCAAATTTGTCGCGTCTGTATTTAAGAGTCATTGAATAGATCATCAATTTCGTACTCTACGCTGAGTGGTTAAGGTTTATTTTAGGTTGTGCTTTGTCGTTCTATGATTGAATGCCAGTATCTGGCGCAGACAATGAGCCGTAAGCACAATAGCTAGACAATATTGCGTAAAATCTATGAGCTACGATTGCGAGCGCCCAAATGAAGCGATGTTGAATTTATTAGGCCATATTTGGTTAGAGCGTATTTGGCTCCTTGTTTATAAGGCCATATTAGGTGAAACCGTATTTGGTATAGGTACTTATTTATGAGTAAAAGTTGAGCGAAAATTTATCGGAATAAGAGAACAGAGTTGGTTTAGGCCGCGATTTTTTGAAATAATCTCGCTCTTCAAAAACAGGATTACGTTTTTGTAATCTGAATTAAAATGTTTTGAAAGGAACCTTTTCACAATTTGTTCTGTTTATATTAATTCAGTTAAAGCTACGGATAAAAACATTTAATAAAAATAATGATGGTAGGCATTTTATTTTAGAAATCTGCAAATAATTTCAATTTGGGATCTATGTACGCGATCGTTGGGCGTTATTTATTTTTATTTAAATATTATGGTTAGCGATATATATCAGCCAATTTGGTCAAAGAAAGATAATTTCTGGGAGAATTAAATAAACACACAATTTAATAAATAAAATAACAGAAATGTAACTCTGAAAGTTTTCGTGAGTTTGATTCATTATAAATATTTAATAAAACGGCTAGGACTCACGTAGTTTGTCGAATTAGTCGACCTAGGTTTCGAGCATGGTGGTCGCCGCGATCTCGCAGCGTAAACTCGCCCCTGATGAAGAGCATCGGACATGCTCGAAACCTAGGTCGACTAATTCGACAAACTACGTGAGTCCTAGCCGTTTTATTAAATATTTATAAGAAATGTAACTCGTTGAGGTTATCAAGCAATAAGTTTTTTTTTGATGTTTTTTACGCGATAACTGCGTCATTTATAAACTGATTTGGAAAGTTCTTGGGTTGGCGTTTGGTTTAATAAAGCTTCAAGGTGGTTCCATATAAATTTCATCAATATTCGACTTTCTACTTCGAAGATACATCAGAAATGAAATCGGTTTCTCTTTTGTTAAAAAATAATTATTTGATAGAATGTTGTTTCTATTATTTACTGTGGGTTACTAATTACTAAGATATCTTCCGCACCTGAAGCTGCGTTGTTAATATTTTCAATTCATAATTATTATTGTTTTATTTTTTACGTGGTTTTGAAAGCATTTTCAATAACAATTAAAATGCCAGTTAAAAAAGGAACGCTTAATTTTCCATTCAGCAAATTAAACCGCTATCAAAAAAGTAACTCTAACCAGAAAAAGGCCAAACTTCTCCAACAAAGTTAATTAATCACTTCAAAATTAACTTCCACAAGTCATTTTATATTTAAACCGGCCCTTCTACCCGGTTAGTACTGGATCTGACCGGTGACATTTCAAACGTCACGGAATAAAAAGGTCGGGTGACCGTCTGGGACAAAAAAAGCGGGACGGAACGGGAAACGGGGTACGAGGGCGTACCCCGAGTTCCGCCCATTTTTCGTGTGCAACCCTTTTTTGTGTTATTGTAGGAATAGTAGTATTTGTCTGGTCTTAGCAAAACCTACTGACTAAAATTACGGTTATCGTTTTATCTCAGTAGTGACAAAATAATTTATAAGTTTGGAACTTGCTTTTTGACTATTTATACATTCATTTACCTGTAGAACTCCTCATAGTCAAGCAGACTAAAATAATCAAAATACCTAGTTTAGGCCAAATGAAAATATTCAGGACTTAATATCTGATGTCTCGGGTTATGAGAGCAATGCAGTGCTACGCAGTGAGTCTTTTTATTCTGTTAAAATTTCTGGGTGGGTACTGCAATTTGCAGGTGTGGCGCTTACCATCAGGCCAGCAAGTTGCTCGTCCCATCACTCAGAACCATGAAAAAAACAAAAAAAGGTAAAAGTAAAGACAGGTTCGTTGACCTCAGTCCTGATTTTTCCACGTACCTACTGGCACAGAATAAAATTAAATGATGATTTACTTTTTACCATTACGTTCCTACTTCTGGGACTAGTGCCTTTTCTAGGGTCGTAATCCACCACGCTGGCCCCGTGCGTTTGTGTTGTAATAATATCAGGCCTAGCGCACTCCGCACTGTAGGTACGAAGCTACAAGTACTTAGCCGGACACCGACGGCGGGTCGCGCGTCGTTACACGTGCCGCGTCAGAAGAGATAAGAGCTATGCGATAGAAAGAGAGGCGCTCTGTAGGTTAATATGACTGGTAGGTATGCAGCGCTACGCGAGCTGAATTGAATTTTATTGCGTCATAGCAAGAGTCGCTATTTGTTAAATTTCTTTGCGGAATGATGCTTCTTTACCTTAGTATTCTGTGATAATATTCAATCCTGCAATAAAATTATCTCCCCTCATAACTATCCTTTCACTATCAAATCAATACTAAAAAAATAAATCTAATCCTGTACACAATTCCCTTACGCGGTGGGGAACTGTGACGTCACAAAGACATTAATACAATTATCGTATGATTGAATTACACCGCGTTCTTTGTGGCTGTGAGATAATTTAGTTAAGGATATGGGGTGGCGTGGATTTGTCGTTTGGGGTTGTGGTCGTATATGCATTTTGAATGATGATAATTAAGTTATTTTGGCTTTTATATGCGGCTCTCTCTGATTTCTCCCGTTCGTGTACTCATCACTGTCAATGTGTTTTCATTGTGGATCTTAGCGATAAGACCTCCCAATGTACTTCATTCAGATATTTTTTGTTTATGTCTTGTGTTTGGTGTCATTAAAGAGGTAGTGTGTTGTATGACGCACACATTCGCACAAGTATTGCCGAGCACGAGAAAATCGACCCATTTTGATAATATGGCTTGATTTAAGATGGATGGTCCACAAGTCATACTCGTGAACGGGTGCTGCTTGCGGGGACTGGTCTGTTCTAGTCACTCCTACTGCTACTGTCATACCTACTTATATTTTATTTACACTTTTTTGTTGCTGATACTATGACTATGGGACATCTCACTCGCATTTCTTGTTTGACTTTCTGTTAATTCTAATTTATACGTAATTGTTCATTGTTATTTTCGAGACATTTTAAAAGAGCTGAAAAAAAGACATTCTTTCTTGTTTCTTGGTGCTATCTTCTCTAGCGGGGGTATTTCCGAAGCACTGGTAGAGTCAGTTTTCGCATTTCTTTTCAGCACTCAGACTTCAATTTGAGTATAGGAAAGAAATGGGTAAACATACATACCCTTTTTTCAAAGTGATGTTAACATAAGTTAAAATTTTTAACATAATATTTTATTTGTATCATGTGTTTTTATGACCTTTAAAAGTGCACTTTTGTGCCTATTTAATAAACGATATTTGACTTTGACTATGACTTTGCATGCGAGTACTTGGGTTCTATGAGCTTTTGAAAGTCATTTAAATCGTAAAATTGGTAGAATAATTACATAATTATTCGAGTAGACAACTATCTGACTATATTCACTGTGCAAGCGAGATGTAGTTACAGACACTAAAGTACAACAAAAGATTTTTTTTACATAAGATAGATCTACGTTTGACCACCATCTCGTCAGATGCTTGTGTTTTTTTACGGAGCACATAAACAACGTTATTATGTTTTAGGAACCTGCACTGGGCCAGCGTGGTGGATTATCACCCATATTCTCTTTATGAGAGAAGGCCCGTGTCCTAGCAGTGGGAACGTGATGGGCTGATGATGATGTAAAAATAGTAAGCACAAATTACGTTTAAAGACTTAGTAGACCTACATTATATGCGTCATTTGAATTTCAATACCCAAGCCGCTAATCAAACACCTATATTTACAAACAATCAACACATCCATTGCTTGGCTTGCGTCGCCACAAATTGGCACACCACTGATTGCCGTATTGTATAGAGAACTCTTGAAACCTATCGGATCGAAGATCTAGAAACGCGTTATTGCAAAATAAACTTAGCACAGGTGAGATAAGATTCAAATTTCTTGGGCCAATTGTTTCGTAGATGCTGCAGATTTTCTTGCTGATGTGAAATGAGCTTTGAGTTATTCGTGATTAGATTGATTTTGAAAAGCAAAGGATGTTTGAGGCTTTTGATGGTTCTTACTGATTTCAACAATGGAAATTGGATATTGGGTAATCTGCTTTAGATTTCAATTTGAATGGCGAGCTGTGAGTGTTAATTCAGTTTATATTGTTCTTTGATTGTAAATCATTTTATCAGAAACTATTTTCTATTGATTAAGGTTTAAGGTCGAAACTCGAATGGTAAGATGTTGCCGATAGTATAATTTAAGTTGAAGTCGCCTTAAAGTGAACTGCCTTGTCAGAATCGGTTAGTGATTGTTTAAAGTTTTAATGGGACAGTGGGCTTTAATGTATTTGATTGAGGGGCTATCAAAACTTACTATAGAATACCCTGAAGGGAATAATATTATAACAACATAATAACTCGTAGCTGCTATTGATAGGTATTAGTACCAGGAAAAAACCTGACTACATTTTTCTTTATGTAACTGGATGACGAGACGAGCTGGTCGTTTGCCTGATGGTAAGCAATACGCCAACCCTTAACAATAACAGCACCATCCAGAACTTTGTTTTGCAAAATCCTGCGCGGCGTTGCACTGCGCTCGTCACCATGAGACAATTAGCTGTCAAATATTATCTGTTGACAAATATAGTATTTTTTAAGTAAAAAAATGACATTGATATGGTTTTTAAGAGCCCAGCCTGATTCGGGTATTTTAGTATTTGGTAAACATAAATTACCTACCAATTATGTCCATGTAAGCTTCTTCTGTTTGATATTGAACGCATTTGCAAATGCTGAGTAAATTTAAAAGATTTTTAATATCTAAAAACAAGAAAAATTACTTACTCAAGCGGAATTACAACAGTAAAATTAATAAAATTCAGTTGCACAAACAGTGGTGCTTCATAACCTAGTTGGTTAAAGTATCGGAACAGTATTACGGGGACACGAGTTTAAACCCTGTCAAACTAAAGCAAATCTCCTTTCAGAATACTTTAAATCTTCTGTTGTATTGGTTTATTGGTGGTAGGTTTCTCGTATGCGAGAGGCCGTCTGGGTGGGTACCACTACTTTGCCATTTATCCTGACACCAAACAGTAGTGCGCAAGCATATCTGTGTTCCGGTTTAGAGGGCATTGTAAACAGCGAAATAACTAGGCATTAAAAGCTAATTGTCTAACGATGACGAGCGCAGTGATGATGTTGCAAAACAAAGTTCTGGGTGGTGCTTTAACTGTTATGAGCTGGCGTACTGCTTACCGTCAGGCAAAAGACGCGCTTGTATCGTCAATCAGTTACAAAAAACCTACTTATAATAATTGTGTGTGTTTTTGGAAAAACATATAATACTTTATATGAAAGACAAAGTTAAAAACGCGTAATACAAAGTTACAACGCGTAACCTCTTGCAAGTTTCCATACGTGCAACTTCCTGCAACTTAAATTACGGTGAAAGCCTAGAATAACAACGGAACTGCGCCTCCTGTAAACGAAGGACTTAGCTCGGACCTCTCAGTTAGTAGTGTAGGTTTCCGACTTGAACGGTAACAGAGCCCTTTCGGATGAAAAGGACATGTAACCAAAATGGACCTACCAAATCGAACATCAATGACCTTATTTATTTATTTATACCTTAGCACAAAACAGTTTGTACATGGAGGACTTAATGCTAGATAGCATTTTCTACCAGTCATCCAGGACGTGCAAGAAAAAATGGTAGCGGTGCAGTAAAGTGTGTTATGAGAAATATTAAACCACATAACAAACTTAATATACCTATTGCAAGCCTAACTATAAAATATATACTTAAATATATACATAATAAATATATACTTAAGTCATTACATAAATAAAAAGACATATACCAGCAATAATAAATGACTACGTCAATGGGTTAGGATAGGTTTATAGATCTAGTAGCAGGGAGGAGAAGAGAAACTGAAAGAATGAAACGTAAACGTAACCTTCCCTTACAGTTTCTTTGAGTCTTCTCTATCCAAAAGTTGGAAGAGATCGATGTAAGCGATAAGATCGCCTTACAATGGGCGATCTTATCTCTCGCATCTTATGACCCATACTCTCTTTAGGAGTGATGGCCCGAGTCCCAGCAGTGGGAACGTGATGGGCTGATGATGATGAAGACTTACGTTTTCACTGTAAACTTTCTGTCATGTCATGAATAATTAAAGAAATAAAACAACAGCCAAATGATTGGCCAAAAGTTTGATGTAATGTTTTGGTTTTGTTTATGGCCTTGCATAAGTTTTACATTCAGCCAGTATACAAATTAAGAATTTCATGTATGGAAATCGTACCAACAGCCACCAGTAAATCTAGGACAAATTGGCTAATAGATAAACGCCTTTATAGTGTGACTGAAATATTGAATAGATAAGTATTATCATAGTAATTTTTCAATAATGTTTTATGATGCAATTGTTTTTTTTTATTAGGATTGTTGACATTATAATTTTAATTAATAATATGAGTTTACTTGTAAATTATTATTTTATAAAGACATGCTGTAAAAATTTACTCAAACCTAATTTTGTTATATTGTTAACTTCTTGTTTTTCTAAACTTTAGACAGACGCACTTCAGACTAAGACATGCATAAACATTACAATCAATAAAATATATTTTTTTTCCAAAGCAATACCTTAGTGTCATTTATTTTTCCTCTAAAAACAATGATTGCTTGGACTTCTTAGTAATTGTAGAGTTCGACTGAGTCAAATGCTTGTAACTAAGTTAAGACTTAGAGCGAAATACTTGGTGCTTTGTCTTGCCCAGTATAATTGAATAAAGTTAAAGCTTCAATTCAATTTGAGAAATTGAGAAGCAATTGTAAAATGTAACTAGAAAATAATTTTGACTATTTTAGCAAGCGACAGCCTTCACGCTGTACAAATACAAAGTACTTTATTGTTCATCAAATAACATTACAGGATAACTTATTAACTTACAAAGTAATTTTTTCATGGCTATCCTAAAATATATGGAAGTAGGAGTCCTAGTTACGGGCAAGAATCTAACCTTGTGATCGTTAAGAGATTTTTTTTAAATGTAACTGAATGACGAGACGAGCTGGTCGTTTGCCTGATGGTAAGTAATACGCCAGCCCCTAACAATAACACCACCACCCAGAACTTTGTTTTGCAAAATCCTGCGCGGCGCTGCACTGCTCTCGTCACCCTCAGACAATTTACTGACTACAACGCCCTTCAAACCGGAACACAGTAATGCTTGCGTACTACGCTTGGTGGCTGAATAACTGGCAAAGTGGTGGTACCCACCCAGACGGCCTCTCGCATACGAGAAACCTACCACCAGTAAAGTAATAATTTAAATGTGATTATTGGGCCTCTCATATTATTTTTTACCTATTTGATTCCACTGCTGGGCAAACGTGTCCCCATCTCCCTCCATTGCGATCTCAGGCTATTCACTCCAGAAAGCGTACAAATCGTCCTGCCTAATTTTCTGGCTTCCTCAGCGTCGACGTCCGTCTTCAAGAATCTTTATATTACGAACGTCAAGGGAGTGGAACGCCTTGCCGTCGTCTGTGTTTCCACATGAATACAATCTGGGTGTGTTCAAATCTACAGTAAACACGTATCTGGGTAAGCGTTCTACATCTTCGACCACATCGTCACTTCCCATCAGGTGAGATTGTGGTCAAACGCAGACCCAATCTGTTGTAAAAAAAACCCAGTGTGTAACTACTTTGGCTATATTTTGGGCCTTATATAAAACCTAAATATTTTAAGTAATTACTTAATACTCATAAAAAATATAAAACAACACTACTCCAATCCCTAGAGCGAAAACGCAGAACATTTATTTGACAGAAAAAAGACACAGTGGGTCCGCACACCGTTTTTTTGTAGCCAAAATATCGCGCAGTAAATCATCGCCGGGCGCGCGGTGCGGTCAACGGGCAACAAAAGGCTATGACTGTAATTAGTTTTTTTGTACCACTGTGCAATATTTCACGCTTTCGACCGCATATGTAATAATTTTTCAATTACAAATGCTTTTATATTTTTTAACAGTCGGCCGCATTTACGCATAAATGGAAATGTTATGAATTCGCGGTAATTTCATTAAAAATTGCAATGGTACGGACGTGAATTTGACTAACATAAACATGTCAGGACCGTGGACAACCATATTTTGAACTGGAACTTACCTGAAAAAGAAAAGAAAGTTATTCAATTATTTTTTTACTTATGTTTAAAACATAAAGTTTTTAATGTAGTATCACTGTCTCCCATAATGTTTTTTCAATAGGATTCCCTGTATCTAGGGAACCAAGAACTACGAGGACCATGGTCCCACAACACAAATTCTTGCTCTTTTTTCCACGAATACTTTTACCGTCGCTAGATTCGAACCCGTAACCTCAGTGGTGTATGAGATTTGAACCAACCTACCCGACAGCCACCACAAGCAATCAATAGATGATGTGGCCGAAGATGGCAGTTGAGCGACTGTTCAGAACCGTATCCCTGATGGTTCACCAATCACCATCATTTAAACATTATATTAAACATTAACATGTAAACTTTATATTAAACATTAATTTACTTTCTATGATAATACAAACATTATAAATATTGTTTAAATTCAAGGGGAAGCGCAGATGCCTATATTACAGGCATACGCCTAGCTTAGGCATCTGAGGTTTAACAACTGCTACTGTAACTGTTGTGTTTGTATAATTATTGATTTTATAATGCATTACACCATAACTTAATAATTCCCTCACATTTTAAACCTAGCAAAGAATGCACAATTAATTCCTCAAAAATCCATTAAACAAGTACGTGTCAGCCATTACATCATTACCAAATAGAAGCAGCGAAGAGAGCTCACGTGCACAATTAAAAATCTGCATAATTGTTGGAGATTTTTCCCTCTCGTAAGTTGCGCATAAAAGCTTATTTAGCTAACTATGAGTACGGTACATATTGCATTTAATTTTCGTATTATCAGAAACAGTAGCTCAATATCTGACAAGTTGTAGTACGAAGCGTTTTAATAAACGCTAAAATACTTGTAACTTTAATGCGATGTCCAACGTGTGGAACTCATTACCAACATTTGTTGTTCTTGACAGTTTTAATTTGGGAGTTTCAAGTCGAATATATATGACGGAGTAACAGGGCCAGGGTTGTTTTTAAAAAGTGTGACGTCAGGTGCTGACGTCACTGTCACCATCATGGTGATCGCTTATAGTCCAGGAATGAAAGGCTTGCTGGTAGTCTTCGAATGGATTTATTCGGTTTCACAATTTGTTACAATTACAATTGAGGAGCTCCGAACAGTCCGGCCGCTCGAGTCAGACTGAGCTGCGATCGGTCGGGCGGTCGTATTTATCGCAAACCTAAGGCTCGCACAAACATTGTTTGCTAAATCTATTCAAACTTGCTTGCGAGTGTCTTAGATCAATTTTAACAACAAATCAATGTTACAAAATGATGTTTTAAGGTGTAAACAGTTAACTCAATCAGTTAAATAAGAAGTAAACATAAAAATTGTGAATTTCATCATAAACAATGAATTTATAATTCTAAACAGTAGTTATGCAATCAAAACTATTAGTAGTAAACTAATAGTTTATCAGTTTGTTATTTTTAACAGTTTTTGAAGTTTGTTAGCGTCTTTGCGCCGATATATATTATTATCAAGGAGCGTGCTACACTTCAGAATTCATCGATTTTAAGGTTTGAAAACTATCGTGAGTCGAAATACGTTATGATTGCGTCGGATAACTCCGACCAGGTTTCGGACAATTAGGATGTCCTTCTCCCGGGAGTTTACGCTTTGGATTCGCGGCGCAGACATCGATTTTATATGAACTTTTCTTACTGTTCGAAATGTTTGGTACTGTTATTGTACCTAATGTGAATTCGCATGCAGGTGTCAAACCGCAACCACTTGGTAAATAATATATAACTATGTCTATGTTACATTGCTTGTTTACTAATAAGCTGAACATAATGGCGGCTGTACACTCTCGCCCGAGTGCTCTCGCCAAGCCTCGCCCGAGTGCTCTCGCCAAGCCTCGCCCGAGGCTACCGACACGGGATGGAGAGCGAGCGAGGACCGAGACGCACGAGATTTATTTTCTTTTATGGAACTGATTGCGACGAGCAAGTTGTTTGCCTGATGATAAGCGCCACGCCTGCCCATAACAATTGCAGTGCAACCCAAAACTTTTAAGACGATAAAAACTCTGCGTAGCCCTGCATTGCGCTCATTACCCCGAGACAGATATTAAGTCTCATATGCCCAGTAATTTTGCTGCATACAATGCCCTTCAAACCGGAACACAGTAATGCTTGCATACTACTGCTTGGCGGCAAAATAACTGGCAAAGCTGTGATACCTACCCAGACGACCTCCCGCATACGAGAGACCTACCGTAAGTAAAACGTTCCCTGCACACGTCGTTCTCGGCCTGTCTCGTTCTGTCGCGCCGAGGGTAGAGCCGCCACGACATAGAAACGAACAAAGCTACTAATCCAATCCAAGTTGATACAAACAAACTCAAGAAATAGACTACTCTGTCACTAGAAAAAGAACCAATTTATCTTGAACTCATTGCACTTTACTTTCTTTATTGAGACCGGTCGCTCTTTTAACTTGTTCTGAACTAGGAAACATAAAAACAGCTATCCAAAGTAAAACGGTTCGAGACAAAGTAATAAGTAGTTGGAACTAAGAACGTTGGATGGATATAACAAAATGTAGAGAGGATAGTCAGTGGCGATTCGTCAGACTATCGTCAGACAAGTTGTTGTGTTTAAGAAAACGATACTTAGACTTATTATTGAGCCGGAAATAAATACAGAACACTTGCTTAGGGAAAGTGTTGAACAAACTAATGGTAAGGCAAAGGAAAAATTTCCCAAATATCTGGCTAGGAGTGTTTCATTTAAATATATTAATGCAAATGAAGTCTCATTGTTTTTTCAGCCCTCATTGGTTCATTATGTGTTCTGACTTTTGGGCTCGGACTAACTTTAGTCCAAACATCTAGAAGACGATTTCTCTCAAAACAAGGTTTGACCATTTCTTTGCAACCACTACTTACATCCCGCATTCACATGTTTGTCATTCGCATGTGGGATTTCGGTTTAAAGTATCGAAATGAAATAAAATTTATTGGTACGTTTCTGCAGTATACTTATAACAAAGAATTTCCTTATTTTTATTTTATTATTAAAACATGAATGCATACTGATGTGATCACAACCACGGTTTCCTCAGCGGTCCTTCCTGTAATATTTCCACAATCTATTCCATGCAATTGCATTAAAATTTTATTCCGAAGTCTAGTCGGGCCATAAGAATTTTACATTGTTGTTGCGAGAGGAGCTGCAATAACATCTTACGAGCATTTTACTGGCCCCGCAAGCATTCGCGTATTTTACTGTATATCGGAAAGAACCACATTTTACGGTCCAAGCTTAATAATAGATTAAACTGGTGCAGCCTCACTAGTTAAAATATTTCATGCCCTTTGGAGCTAGGGAAGTGACAGCTGTGTCCGACTTGTGTTCGGCTAGTCCGGCCAATTTGCATACTTTGTTAGTAAAGTCATAAAGCACATGGCTATGAGATTGATCGGCTGACATTAAAGTAATTTCATGTCGATCGTTTTGCAGTAAGGCCCTCGTAAGCTCTCAGGTAAGAGGATTTACAGTAGCGCAATTTTGTTGATTGCGCAACTGTATAGAATGGTGGCCGAGAACGTAGTAGGGCGTAGACTAGTAGGCAGGCCACCAGCCAGATGGTCTGATGATATAGTGAAGGGGATAGGAAATCTATGAAAGCAGAATGCACTAGACTGGAGAAAATGGCGTGAAGCCTATACCCTGCAGTGAGTGGACACGGGCTGAAATGATGATGGTGATGATGAATCAATAAAAAGTATATTATTAGTGTGTAACAATGGCGTTACTACATTGAATAGCATTATAACTAGATTACCAATTTTTATTTTTAATATTCAGGCAAGCCTACTTCGACCTCATTGTCTTATTTCAACACAATATACCCTAATAATAATACAATTTTACGTCATACTTTAGCTGATTACTGCATCACACTAGATCGATCACTTCGCTTCTATACAATATTTTTGGGCCGGGTACATTGGCCGGATTCAATTTAAGCCGGAGCATGAACCTGCTTCGCTATTTACAACTTTTGTAGCGAACGTATTAAAGTTTTATCCGGCAGTGTGGCGGATCGAGTTAGAAGTTGGACATTATGTCCGCGTAGTGTGCGCCGGCCCCACTGTGCGGCGCTGATTCAATTTACTGCTGCACAGGATTACTGTAATTGCTTTATAATTTTGTTGAAGAAGATATGCGTGGGTGTTACAGTTTAAAAGTTAAGCAGTTTTATCCTCTTAATTTAGTGAATAAGTTATAAGCCCAATTTATTGTATGAACTAATAAAATTAATAATTAGAAATGTTATTTAGTTGCTATTACTCCTAGTATTATTAGTTAATATCTAATAGCAACCACAGTTAACATCATGCAACATGTATGAAAATGAAGACGAAAATATATCGTGTCATTTGCTTTGGTCCTTATAAAAATATAATCACATACCTATACTTATTCATAATTACATTAACATATAAATAACTTTACAGCGTTTATAGTGCCACAAGGACATACATGAATACGGTCAAATCAGAACTTTTTTTTTATGTAACTGAATGATGAGACAATGTTGAATGTGACAATGTGAGAATGTTTTGCAAAATCCTGCGCGGCGCTGTACTGCGCTCGTCACCCTGAGACAATTAGCAGTAATCTTATCGTTTACAGTGGTCAAGATAAGTGTAGACATATCACCGCGACACTGAAAGTGGCGCCGTCAGTAAACTTCATACATTTACATTAATATTGTGTGCTTATTATTTTTGTTATGTTGCCAGTTCTGAAAATTTGATTATTTTGGACGATGTTTATATATCGACAACCTAGGTAACTGTTGTAACGATCCGTGATGTCACCGGGCGGCTTCTGCGGAAGATCAGCGCCGGTTGTTACCACCGGCATTATGCTGAGTAGAGACCGTATTGTGGCAATAAGTGAAACTAAGTTCTTAATTTTAATAATGATGTAGCTTAGCGCAGAGTTGAAATCTATAATAACTAAATTTTAGTTAAGCATATAATTGTATAAGGATTTATTAAAGTTTCTTTCTTTCTTCTTTGCCACAATAATCATATTTCCATTATATTATCTTAAACAATTGAACCACCACCGCTTTGAAATGATGCTTAAAACAATCTCGTTCCTTTAACTTAAAACTTTTGTCCCAGAAACTGAGCGCCTCGGATCCCGAAACAGTCCGACGACGACTTTCATCACGAATACCTTAATTTAAACTTGTATTTCGGCAATGACTCAAAGTATCCGAGTACGACTTAATTCGAAAGTATCCGAAGACTTAATTCAGAAATATACGATCATTTGACTGAATTCGGAAATATTCCGAACAATAAATCCTGTTCATAAAGTGGCTGACAGACGGGATGAAGCCGAGTTAAAGTTGAGGCAATAAATATATCAGCTGAAGGTTAAATAAGGTATCGTTTTTGCGATGCGATACAATGGTGTAGAATATAGGCAACTGTTGTTTTGTTCGGAAGGAGAAAGGTAACGAAGCGAGAAGGATTTATAAACTCTATGATGATGTCAAATATATTATTTGACGTTCATAAGTGCGACTGTGATGCCAAAAATTAATAAAGAGATTTTGACTTTGATTTGACTTTGAATAGCGGATTGGTTCATATGTAATCCTACTAATATAATAAATGCGAAAATTGTGAAGATAGATGGATGGACGGATGGATGTTTATTACTCAATCACGCAAAAACTACTGAACGGATTTTGATATGTAAGTACTTCAGGTTCAGGAAAAAGACATACTGCTAATAAATAGTAAACAATATTTTTGTGAATTTTTTTTCGGAATTTTGAAACCCAAACAAGAATTATTATTCACAGTGACATACACTTTTTTTTTAATGTGTATAGTAACTTGTTACCGATTGTTTCTTATTCTCGGTCCAAAAATGGCACGGCATAACATTGAGAGAAAACCGGCAACTCCAAATTGAGATATTTATCCGCTAACCCGCAATGGCCTATCGGCCTACCGCTGGTGGTTTTGTTATCTTTATCTCTTGAAAGAGGGCTTGTGACTCTACTCTACTTATCTCACTATTAAATTTCAAGTTAGGTAAATGTTGCTCGGCTGCAATTTCCAATTAAGACTGCACACTACCTCAAAACTGCTTTACCGTTCGCGTTTGAAGTTGCATATCAATAATAGTATTGAATCAATCGTGTTGAAAAAAATATATAGTATAGTTGAGGATATACTCTGATGTCCATACGTTGTAAAAACACGATTACTAAAAAAAGTCTCGATACAAAAAATTCTCAAACTTCCCACTTAAATTTTGTAAATAAAAAGCAGTATACAGTTAATACTTGACCTATTATTATGAAACTTTTTACACAAATCTGAACTAATATAATACGTGTATCTTATGTATTCAATTTAAAATAATGTTATTTTTTATTTTGTTAGAAATTTAATACCGAAATATTGCGTGGAAAACTACACGTCCGCGACAGCCGCTGTGTTGGTTCAGACGCGCTCCGGCACTCGCTCCCGCTCGGCCGCGCAACGTACCTACTAGGTGCGAGCGAGATAGTTGCGACTGTAGCTACGAGTTGACGGGCCGTCGCGTGGGAGCATTTTGATTTGAGCTGGGGTAGTGTGGGCTCTTAAGCGTTAACTTCGCTGATCAGTGGTAGCGCTTCAGCGCTTGAGGTTCAACGTTCCCTTTGACGAACGGCGCGTCAGAGAAATAAATTCAGAGGATTTTAGATCGTTAAATTGTTTATTCGGCATTCGATTCTGGTTGAATGCCGATAGTAAGCACCTATAAAGAACTAAAACTGCGTTGATTTGAAAACTTCCATTTATGCTTTGAAGGTGGTTAAACATTTTTTTTTATTAACCAATGCAGTCCCAATGCATAGCAAAGGTCTTTCCCAACTCCCAAGTCATTTTTAGAGTTAAAATAATTACATGAAGTTTTCTGGAACAATTATGGCTTAATAAAAGTAACATACAAAAAAAAACAAAATGAAACATACTCTTATCCTTTTACATCGTTTAAATAGTAGGTTCCGCTTGGATATTACAAAATTACCAAACTTCACTTTAATTTAAAATAAGAAAAAAATCTTGACCTTCACAATTCCATGTAATTACAAGAATACGCCGAATCCCATAAGTGATCCGATACACAGAGACAAAGCGGCATTTCGGATCCGGATTTATCTCGCCCACGCCTGCCGCCCCACCGCTGGGCACAAAGAGGAGGCTGGATTAGGTGGCGGTAATCCTAAGCCTTTTCCTTTTGCTATAAATGGGTCGCACTGGGATAAATAAAAGTGGAATTAAGAAATTTTGAAATACATTTTTTTATTTAATTGACTTTACTTCATGAAGAGACGGCGTAAGTCCTTGTTAGTGCTCACCACGCCTCTTTTTATTAAGAGCGACTGCTGCATATGATTCACAGTTAAAGCAAACAAAACTAACGATTACTTACGTTAAAGTGTCACCCATAACTTGTACTTTCTTCTGCGAGTGTACATACTGTACTGTGATCTGGACTCTGGATATCTGTAAACGCCTAGTGATTTTTCATTTTTAACCGAGTTCAAAAAGGAGGAGGTTCTCAATTCGACCGTATGTTTTTTTTATGTTTGTTACGCGAATACTCCGGCAAGAATTAATTGATTTTGATGATTCTTTTTTGTTTCGTAACTTCGTACTTCAGAGGTGGTCCCATACAAATTTTATTGAAATTGATTCAGTGAGTTTTCAAAATCTAAATTTAAAAGTATAGTCTTGAAGCCGGTCTTTTTCTAAAAATTAATATTTTTTATTTATAGTTTGGCTTGCACTTGACCGCTATCTCACCTGTAATGTTGCAAAGTGACGATGCGGTCAAAGATATAGCACGCTCACCAAGAAAAAACCTGCATTTATTTTTCTTATTCTGTCAAGTCAACTTGGACAGGCTCAAACATAAGACAACTTAGAATTATTTTTATACCTCTGAAAAGGTACCTTTTGAAATATATTTGCACCCTGAATTTATGAATCTACTACAATTTAATCTTTTAAAATCGTTGATATACCTATTAATAGTTCTATATAATAAAGCGCATTTTGATTAAAAAAATATTATGGAGCGCTGGCGCTGCGATTGTCTCGCATAGTAGTCAGAAAAAGGAGCAAACAAGGAATAAGCAAGCAAAGAGCATAGGAGTCAGTATTTATGTATTTCAATGACTAACTTGTCTAAAGGACACAACGCGCTTCGCAACACACGCAACAATAATCTTAATCCTAACAAGATTCTACTCATACAAACGGTCCATTTTCCCGCTCATACAAGCAGTATATTGGTCCTCTGAATATTCCTTGGTTGAATATTCCCATTTGCCACGCTTAGGTGATTCGGTTAAGCGTACTGATAGGATTTTGGAATGAATTGATGAGCTCGTATCATTAAGATATATCTGGTGAGGTTTTATTCGTCGTCCTTTTTTATGGCCAATATCTATCTTCAGACGTTATTACATGTCTGCGTAAAATAATTATAATTATACGTAATATGTTATTTTTTTTTAGGTTTTATTGTAGCTATTAATTGTAGGCCAGAGTGATGAGCAATTTATACGCGTGGTACGATATTGTACAGACGTTATTGGTTACGAAATATCTACTTGAAAATTTGTGATACTTTTTTTTATGGAACTGAGTGATGAGACTTGCATGTCGTTTTCCTGATGGTAGGCGCCACGCTTGCCCATAACAATTGCAGTGCACATTTAATATAAAAAGCACTGTGTAGGACTGCATTGCGCTCATCACCCCGAGACATTAGATATTTATGCCCATTAATTTCGCTGACTACAATGCCCTTCAAACCGGAACACAGTAATTCTTGCGTACTACTGCTTGGTGGCAGAATAACTGGCAAAGCTGTGGTACCTACCCAGACAGTCTCCCGTATACAAGAGACCTAACGCGAGTATTATACTAGCCGGAGTTATTATTGTACTAGCCGTTAGTGTTCCAGTGACGGGCAAAGGCCTCTTTTAAAATAAAATAAAACTCAATGCAGATATACTCCTCGAATTGAAATGCAGTGAGTCAACTTGTATTAAAAATGGTATGATCATTCAACATTCAACATTTCTTTAATCAATTAAAGAGAACCTGAGTGAGAGAGGGTGGCGAACATAAGCTCACCTTAAACAATTCACGAAATAATATAAATACATAATTGCATTATTCTTGTCTTCAATTGTTCTACTCATGTAATGTTGGTGAAACACAGCCTGCTATAATTTGGTCTCTATTGAATAGAAGCGACCAAGTTTAGGGTGTAAGCAAATCTGGGTTTAGGACCGGTCGGACATTACACTTTGTGGACTGTATGAAATTGTGGTCTAATATACTCGTAGTTAATGATACGTATGCGGTGATATAAACTTACTTTTTGTGGTTATTTATTTAGTATTTACGAAGTAGTATTTTATTTTGTTTATTTTTAGATCTTACTAGCGACCCGCCACGGTTTTACGCGGATTTATATTTTGCCAATTTTTTACGTTTGTCAAAAACTTATCCAAATTGCTGATTGTGATGCGGGTTCAAGTTCCAGCCGGTGGACGTATTATTTCTTTCCGAAAAACCTTGTTCGATTAATAAAAGATAATAAATAGACGAGAAACATTAGTATGTTCGTACATAGTAATCATCCAAAAATAAAACATTCATCTAACCCGAATACAAAAAAGTTTACCAGAGCGGAGACAAGTGGAATTACTCCCGAATTATTGAAAGGTATTTTGTCGATACGGAGTTCCCTAGGGACGCGTATTTAAAGAGGGTTTTTCTGTAATCTTAAAGGATTTATAAAATATTCAGGGAACAGTGAAACGCTCTTATGGAACTGAAACTTATATAGAACTATTATTGTGAACAAATGTATAAGGTTTCGTGCGTGGTATAGCCTTTTCAACAGTGATATACAATACGGAACTTTTAAGACAAATCAAATCAAACCAAAATCTTTTTATTCAGTTTTGGCATCACAGCCGCACTCATGACCGTCAAATTATCACCATGACTCTGCCAACAACTTTATTATCGTTTGTTTCGTATACTTCCAGTTTCTTATTCTAAAAATAATTAAATCTTAAGTCCGTTTTGGTCATGAAATGATGGATCATTTCGAAAGGATGGATCAGCGAGAGGGATATCACAAACCGGAATACGCGGCGCCGCGCCGCACCGCACTATTCAGAGAGTATTATTCGAATTATCGATAAAGTAATACCAGTTATATTGTAAGAGACGTAAAAGCAACGACTAGCGAGATTTTTGTTGAAATATATATATTTCAAGACAAACTTTTAACAAATTCGTAATCGGGACCGCGAGCAGAATAAAATAAGCCTAAACACTAATAGTTTATGATTGATGTCAAGAAGTTCCATTGCCCACGTTCTGGCTCCATCATCACATCAGCTGGCTGTCACCATAATATTGCATTGTCATCGGACTTCAACTCCGTGGGTTAAGAGGGAGTGGTTCTGATTCAACTCGCAATATTTGACCCAAACGAACAAACATTGAGAGTTAAATAAAAGCTTGTCAAAACTGCTGAGTTAAATTATTAAGCTATGTCCAAACTTGTATTTATAGTTCCCGAAGACAACCCACATAGTAAAGCATCTTATCTATATATTTGTTCCTTGACAGTGTTCATTACAAAGCTTTTGTAAAGGAACTTTATCTTTCTTTTCAATTAGATCTACACCGAGACA
The DNA here is from genome assembly GCA_951640565.1 of Petrophora chlorosata. Classification (NCBI taxonomy): domain Eukaryota; kingdom Metazoa; phylum Arthropoda; class Insecta; order Lepidoptera; family Geometridae; genus Petrophora; species Petrophora chlorosata. The sequence goes on from OX621206.1 coordinate 833,555, forward strand.
GGAGACGTCAAAGAAATAACGAGATGACGGAAAGGACGGAGAAAAAGGAAGGACTCACAGCCGATCTGACGGCAGACGAATCAAGGTGGAATCTCGGAGGAAACTATCGGAATTTAATGATGTGATTGGTTTTGTTAAGGTATGTTCGGACATTTCGGGGGAAATGCTTGCGAGCGTTATTAGTGACATATTAAAAGCAAGACGAGATTACTTTGTAATGATACCTAAATAAACTATTGATTCTAGTGTGGAGTAAATATAATTTCAACGTTGAAAATTCAGTTGTTAGAAGTCAATATCTATTCTTGTGGTGTTTTCTCACTCACAAGAACTGTTAGCAGCATAATCACATTGCGACTAAGCTCACTAAATACAGAAAAAAAACACTGCAGTCGTTGAGCGTACTTTAGGTAGTGTACGATACAAGCATTCCACTTTGCGCGCGGTCAGTAGTTTACGCCTTCATGCCACATTTCATATATCGTGTCATCAGTTCACGATCCGACACCATTCATGTGTGCTCAATGATCACCATTTACATTAACGACTTTAGACCTAGTTTTGCGGAAATAAATGAACTGCTTTTTCTCCAAAATCTGGTATTATCATTTTATGTACGGACTACTCCGTACAGGTAGAATAGAAGGAAGTATGCGCAAAATTTGAGAAAAATGCGTCATTAAAGAATTGATTCAAAACCCATAGCGGATATTTTTTTATTTTATTTAACTGGATGACGAGACGAGCTGGTCGTTTGCCTGATGGTAAGCAATACGCCAGTCCATAACAATAACAGCACCATCCAGAACTTTGTTTTACAAAATCCTGCGCGGCGCTGCACTGCGCTAGTCACACTGAAACAATTAGCTGTTGAATCTCATAATGCCCAGTAATTTCGCTGGCTACAATGCCCTTCAAACTGGAACACAGTAATGCTTGCGGACTGCGTCCTATAATTGACTAAAACACTTGATATTCAAATAATTCAAAAATCTATGTTCTATAAGTGTGAGGTGATTATTTTACTAGCTTAGATGAAAAGTATTTCAATTTGGCGGTTGAAAATGGCCCAATTTTTTTTTCAATGTTTATTATAAGTACACATTAACTCTATTTCATTAAGATTTTTATGATTAAAATTCGCTTTACACTTTGACCAACATTTCTCGGCAGTAGATACGGTAGCAGTTACAACACGATGTACAGATTAAACAATCTATTTCGCGGAGGAGCTGCAATGCGATGAACAAAGAGTCGGTTTACTTTGTGTGCGGTCGAAACAATGCGGAAAACTGTCGAGTGTAGACAGGATTCAAGTTGTAGTGACATAGGTTAATACCAATTGGGTGTGTTCAAATCTAGAGTGAACAAATATCTACTGGGTAAGTGTGCTACATCTTCGACCGCATCGTCACTTCCCGTCAGGTGAGATTGTGGTCAAACGCTGACCCAGTCAGTTGTTAAAAAAAAGATTGCACAGGTTAAAAACTTTCAACAAGAAAAACACCGAACGAGTGAGAAATATATATTAATTTAGGCTTTTAGTTATACTTAAAGTACTAGCTGTGCCCCGCTGTTTTACCCTCGTGGTAAATATCATAGATAACATCTCAAAAGGCTCTCACTAGACGTTTGGATCAAGGCTCAAATGCAGAAGGCAGTACTCCTTGACACGGCACGTATAGTCAGGAGGTTCCTCCCTCTGCAGCCTTAACCACCGGTAGTTTGGGTCCTGCTCCGCTGCTGGCGGCACTCTAGGTTTAGATTTGTTATACATAGTACGAGTATTTATGTATATATATATTTTTATAGATGTATTGTAAAAAATCTTTATCTGAGAACGTAAATAAATATCTGAATAATTATAAAATGTATATTTATCCTACAATAGTTCACTAGTTTTTAGGTACCTAATTAAATGTTAAACACGCTTAATCTAGTAAAACTGTGATATGTAGAAAAAATGTACAAATTAGGTAGATGCTGTCCTGGCCCTCGCCACTCCAGCCTAAACTATACTTAGGGGCTACAAATAAGTTCCAAATGGTATAATGGTATATGGTATATTTGTTGTTAGTGGGGACATTCTTAATCTGTGTATTTTATCTTTAACCGACTTCAAAATAGGAGGAGGTTCTCAATTCGACTGCATATTTTTTTGTATTATTGTTACGCGATTACTCCTTATTTTTATATTTAGTAGATCATACTTCAGAGGTGGTACCATATAAATTTTAACGAAATTGATTTACCACTTTTTAAAAAAGTCAACATTTAATATAAGTTTAGTCTTGAAGTCGGATTTTGTTTCTTTTTTTATATTTATTATAATAAACCAATGTTTATTCCAGGTATGCGACCAGATATGTCTTCCATCCAACTCCTATCTCTATCCCGCTTACAACTTGGCGAAAAACATTGAAAACTCATACATCATGTAATCTCACTCTCTCACTTTTATCAGCGATTCGAAAAGGGAACCGCGGAACGTAACGAACAGAAACACGCCTTTGTAATAAATCTTTTCGCGCCTAAAAACCGAAATTAGGCCCCCGATTAGATTTGTGGCAAGTAATTTATCTTCGTGTTACACTGAGAAATGTGACTGGTTGTTATAATTGTGTTATTTCGGTGAATGAATGGATTGAAGGTATTTTTATGTTGCTTTGATTGTGAAAAATAGAGTAAAATGTGTTTGTAAAAAGGTGAATTGGTCACCACCAGTGATAAAACTATAGTGTACTGTAGGTACAACTTCAAATAAAATTAACACAGGAACCCAATGAGTTTATAAATAGTTAGCAGAAATCAGGGGTGCTGGTTCCAATCTCACTAAAAGCGATTCGTTTTACGAGTCCAAGATTTTTGTTCTATCTAACCATAATACACAAAGTATTCTTATTATTATGTGTAATATTGTGTTTTGTGAAAAGCCGATTATGTTGTTTAGAATCAAATAATTCTTAATTAAAGATATATCTGTCCATACAAAGGTTGTCCAAAACAGATCATTCATAGCAATAAAATATGATCTTCCGATGAATGTACTTAATTTTTATTTTTTGTGTCAGTACAAAGTCGTTGTATTGTAAAGATAGTAATATAAGCTCCACTACTTCTCGCTTCCCGCCAAATATTAATTCTTCTCTTTTATGTTTTTACGTTGTTTTGTTAGCAATGTTGGGCAAATTGATTCAAAACTGTATTAGAAAGATAAAACATCACAACACAATAATAAATCCCATTCCAGCGTCTATGTACTTATAGTTGTCCATTCAGCTGATGGAGGTCGAGAAAGACCAGTAAATAGCTGCGGATAGCCTTCCGAGCTAGGCCAAATATTCACGCCATATGGCGGGCATAGATCTATGTAACACTTTAAGCCACTGGCGACGGAGAGTTGACTTTGTGATTTATAAATAGAAAATGAATCAAAATAAAATGTTTTATTGGATTTGAGTGACAAAACGAGCACGTCGTTCTCCTAGTGGTAAGCAACGTGCCTGCCCATAACAGTTGCAGTACCATCCATAACTTTGTTTTGCAAAATTCTGCTACGGCATTGTACTGCGCTTGAAACCTTGAGATAATAGCTGTCACCATGATAGAATAGACCAATACTCTTGTATAGATACGTAACACATATATAGTGTTCTAGCATATAACCTGATTCCGACCATATCAATACTATCAACTAATAATTTTCTTACATCCCGCCCTCTGTCTTCATTTGGCCCACACCCTAAATGGATTATTCAATTGGCAGTGCACTTTTTGCCCCTCCATTTAGCACTGCACTTTATCGCATCGTATTTGAACTGCAAGAGAGACCATGAATGCGCGCAAACTAAATTCTATTTTAGGTGAAGTGTTAAAAATAAAATAGGCGAAAATAGCCGAAGCGTGGCGGGTGAAATCGGAACAAATAGATGGCAGATAAAATTATACACTAGTATGTAATATCAGGTAGATAGTACACACTGTAGTAAAATTTAGGAACGAGCATTTCATTGTACTTGCTTTTTCATTGAGTACAATTTCTCAAATGAACTGTAAGTATATTTTTGTAATGCTGTTGAAAATAATATTGCGTAAAAAATAGCATAAACTGTTCAAATTAGAGTAGATAAGTTAAAAAACCATAGATTCTTTAAAGTGTTATACTTGTTGACAAATATTGTTCAAGTACAGCACAATATGGAATTTATGGATGAGTAGAGATGAAGCCAATGGGTGCTTTTATAATTCTTTAACAAACGGTACGGTACGATATTTTTTACTGGCATAATGTATGGGATTATATGGAGACGCTTTTAATTTTCCATCGATAATTTCCTACGTCCATGTTAATTATCGTAGACGTTCGCGATATATCGTATCGTGGAAAATCATAAAAGCGTCCATTGCCCAGTTTCGGGGCAGTTCAAAGTAAACATAACTATAAGAGTATTTAACGATTATTCCTTATCAGTAATTAATTTATTTTAAACTAGCTGTTGCCCGTGACTTCGTTCGCGTGGACAATAGTTTAACGCTGATGTAGAGACTTTTTTGTACAACACGTGATATTTAAAAAACACTTTTTACAGGGAGCAAACACGTAAAGACTTTGGGATCACGTCGCCCGTGAGGTTTCGTACAGCTATCTCTGTGAGAAATATACTGTCCTCAGATCAACGGCCAAGGCCTAGAGCGTCTGGTCTTGCGACTTATTGATCGTCATTGCAAAGCTGACGCTCACACAAAACTGCACGCGTTTGAATTGGAACGGAAAGTGGTTCGAGATGAGAGAGATGAATACTAATATATGAAAACTGACTCATCAGCGCCTCGGGCTATCAGTATACCTCAGTGAGGTTCAGTGCCTCAGAGAGGTTTTGAACTTTAAACAGGCTTCTGCAAGCTACGTGGAGCGTAGCGTGTTCAACACCATTGACTGTTCTGAGGAATGCAAATGAGGTAGCGCCGCGGACAAAGAGTGTGTATCAGCAACCGTAAATAGTAGCATTCATTGTTACTGGCGTGGACGGTGTACATACATACTGCCAAAAGCATGCTCCTGATAGACACCCGGTTTCCCCACCAAGTCATGGTTTGTTAATTGGACCAGTTTGTTTGTCGTGGTTTGGCACTTCATCATACATTAAAGTTTTGGCAAAATCATCCTCTTGACAAAACCTAAAAATCACCAGAAATGTGGTCTGGTGAGGGTTTTCAAGAGGGTAGGTGAAGGATTCCAAGTCGAAAAAAAAATTCGATCACCTTGGAGGTGAACGACTATGTTTGAGTAAAGGACGGTGGCGTAACTTTACTCGTGATAGAAGTTTCGTATGCGGGATGCCGTATGGGTAGGTAGAACCGTTTTGCCAGTTATTCTGCCTCCAAGCCGTAGTGCGCAAGCATTACTGTGTTTCGGTTTGAAGGGGATTGTAGCCAGCTGATGTCAAGACAATGACTCGGATCTGGGTGGCACTGCTATTGTTATGGGCAGGCGAAGCCCTTATCATCAGGCGAACGACTTGCTCGTCTCATCACTCAGTACCGTAAAAAAAACAGGTAATGTCAAACTAAACAAATTTAAAAAATCATTTTATTTATATTCACCGTGTATCGTGCACTCCATAAAAAAATCGTTTGCGTGTTCTAGCGACCCCTAGCGCCATCTTGTTTCAATTGCATAAATGAATTTTCAAGAGTTGAATAAATTATAACTCTTTTCATGTAAAGTTTGCAAGTTGTTTTCTAAGAATTACTAAAAATACTGAAATTATATTTATATCATGATATTTTTTTAATTGCAATAAAATTTTACTTGTATACATTACATATATTTTCATAGTGTATACAGCGTTTCAAATTCATACTAATTTGACCTTTTGTCTATCTTCCTCGCTTAAAGAAGCTAAATATCAAAATAATATTGGACCCGTATTCGTTAATTTTTAATAATATAAATTAATTCTGAGTTTCAAAATTCTAGGATAATCTAATAACTTTTTTCCATACTAACTTTACCCCCCATTTAACCCCTCCTCAAGTCGATTTTTCAAAATTGCAATAGCCTATATTAGAATCAGGATTTAACTAAACGTATTCGTGGAAACGCCATTAAAATCTCGCTATTGGTTTTTAAGTTATAGAAGTCCAAACAAACAAACTGACAAACAAACAAAAATTTTAAAAACTGTTTTAATATGTTTAGTTACTCATTTTATATCGCCCTGGCTGAATTTTTTTCGAATATCTTCCAAATTCAGATTTTTTGGGTTCTACGATTTTATTATTTGTATAGACATTTGTCAAATTTTAGATTAATGTTCAAATAAACTCATAAATAATTCAGTCAAACATCTGTGCATTAAAATAATGAATCACTCAATAAATAGTGATATTATATTCTTACTCAAATAATTCCACATCTCCACCCAACTCCAACTGCCAACTGTCAAACAAAACACTCAAAACAGCAATAACGTCAAAACTGTCGCGCTCACTGCAAACCAGATTACGTCTGTCTGTCTGACGCCTCGGGGGTCGATGAACTCGCTATTGTGAGGCTTGATTGAATTTGAACAAACTATAGGATTAGGTTTATCGGTGCTCGGGAGACGTATAAGGCTGGTTAGGACAAATGAAGAGCTGAGATGAACAGAATTTAATCCAGTCCAATCCAATTTTTGGGATAAATGATTAATGAAGGCGTAGATTTGTAATGTCACTAGTAAGTATAGTACCTGCTTTTGAATTAATTTAGCCGAAATGAAAAACGAATACCGAGCTATAAGTCTTTCTAGTCGATAACCGTTTTTTTTGTGATGTCTTCAAGCGAATCTCATTCGTATTCATAAAGGTAGTTGACACAATATGCTATAAATTTATTAAATAATTCCTTTATTTATTGCATTAATTGGTACATGTATAAGAGGGGCGGTGTGCAATTGTTATGGGCAAACGTGGCGCTTACCATCAGAACGACTTGCTCGTCTCATTGCTCAGTCGCATAAAAAGCATCCCTGGTATAATATCATAGATCTTATAGAGTGTATAATTGTATATGGTATATAGACTGTATGTGGGGCGTTTGCTGTTTATTTTTAATGAACTGATTAGGTAGTAATTTACAAGACCGCTTCTCTTTAAACATTATTTATCTTTAGACTTTTAATAAAACTTTTTTTGCGAACTCTTAGCGTTTCTGTTGAATTAAAAACATTAAGATATGTGTTTAAATTGCGCGAGTTTAAAGATACGTTTGCTATCATTACACAATCAGCGTAGCACAGAATATGCAATACATTAGGCGCAACGTAGAACACGCGTTAAAAAAAAAGACAGCTGCTGATTGGACAATTTGAAACAGCCGAAATTCTCTTGGGCTCGGGACGCAAAAAAGGTCTCCATAACGGTCAACAATATCAAGAGAAAATTATAATTATAACGTATACAATGTCAGCTTAATTAATTCAAAATTAGAATTTTGGGTATAACCAGAAAATTGGCCGGTCGCCTGCACCAGCAAATTGGCAGATACGTTTATCGCCCGATCAATGTTGGACCTGTGGACGAGACCTAAACAAAGCGCCGCTGAGCATTTTAGCGGAAATTTCGCAACGACCATGTCCAATTAAAAATTGTGCTGTTTTGTTTTAGAGATCTGTTCGAAATGTGTGAATAGAACTCTACTGCCAAGGCTGTCTATACTGGATATTTGTTCACATGAGCGGTAATAAAAAGTGACGACACACCTCGGTGTGTATATTGTAAGACACTGTGACAGTAAGGCACTTTATACGAGTGTCTTATAAACTGTATGAGTAGTTTTATTATTATTTATTTTCATTCATTCTCATTTTCATTTTCATAAGGGTTTTTTGCCTGAAATAAACGATTTTATTTAATTATTATATGACTGTTATAGGTTCAGTATATAGTATAGTATTTTATATGATTTCATCAAGTTCCAACTGATGGGACAAATGCCTTCTTTCAGAAGAATCATTTTATTTGGTAGATATACTTATATAATTATTATGATTCTTGATCACATATCTTTGCAGAAAGTTAGGTTACCTCAAGATTTTTAGATCTAGTGATTAATCATACTAGCTAAAGTTGACACAGAATCCTCGGTGCATCTTTCCGACTTACACTTGACCGGTATATTTTCTTCTTTTTTTTTCAATTAAAAAAAACCGGCGTCGGGTCAGCTTGGCCGAAGTTTTGCAGCTCTTTGAAATATACGGAAAAGGGCTGCTTTGATGGCCAAAGTTAGAAAAACGGAGCGAGAGGGTAAAGTCTAGGTTTTTATTGAATAACTCAATAAACAGCGGTTATTTGTTTGAAAACTTTTGGAACTGAGACTTTTCTTTTCGAAATAATATAGGTGGAAAATAAACCAAACCCGTAATTGAGACATTTCAATAAAAAAATTGTTGCGTAATGCATTTTGTATTGACATAATCAATTTGGAAATGCATCAAGCGTGCGTCATGTACACATTTGTGATGTTGTTGGTCTGTTTTCCCCTTTCCTACTTGTAGTATTTAATAGCTCTGCCCATTCCCCTATAATATTCGTTATCCTTTGGGAGATTTAGGCACTTTCCTAAAGTAGCCTGTCACTCAGTTTTTTAATATTGTTTCTTAAATGGAGTGTGCCTCTAGAGTGCCAACCTACCAAAGCTCTACCAAATATTTATAGTACCATGAATATAAAATGCCAAAAAAAAGCATCGAAAATAAAAATAAAGTCCGTACAACTGTTAGGCTCCTAAGGCAGATACGCGGTGCAGGAAGGAATATGGTACCATAGCAGAATGAAATAGATGGCTTAAAATAGGGAAAATGACAAAAAAAAACCATCAACCCACATGAACAACATGAAAATTGATCTAATATAATTTTTTTGATATATCAATTATCACCAAAGATATTTATTGTTAAAGTGGGAGGACACTCCGTTCTTTTCTGTTTTTATGTTTTCAAAACTTTACCATTATTTTACGTCTATTTTTGACATGATAAATATCCCGTTTCTAAATCAAATTCTAATTAAAAATTAAAACTGAAATTTATTTTCTAGCAACAATAACTTATAATATGTTGGACAAAATATTATTATTTAAATATAACCATTCAACATTACTGGACCCTGCTGCACAGCTAATGTCACTGACCATGATATGTATATTCTTTTATACTTGTCAAATACCCTATTATGACCCTATTACTAAAACTAGACTTCTGCCGAATGTCCGTTTCTGTAGCGTCAAACGCCAGACCTTTTTTATCTATTAAACGATTAGCTACTGTCTCGCCTGATGTTAAGTTGGAAGATGATGACCGGAATCTTATCATTGACTTCTTAAATCAAGCAAATTACTTAGCCTGACCAGGATATTAGAACCATCTCGTAACATGACCACTATCTTTTCTTTGGACTGTGACTTACACCAACCTTCATTTTTACGTCACCGTGCCACAGAATAAAATAGTACCTACTACGACCAGTCAGACCTTTAAAGTTTTTCTTTTAAAAAATTAATCAAGACTCCGTCACGGTCGCTGCTGTAAAATTGAAAAGCAAAAGGTGAAATTCATAAAACCTTGATGCATTTAAATAAATTAGTTTCGTAAGGAAAAAGTTTTTTAAAAAGAATTGCGAGGGCTGGATTTGCGAATTTGTGAACCAGTAGCCGAGTGATTTGTTGAAACCTTCCTAGAGAAGATTAAGTTACAGCAAATTCTGAATTGTTAAGTATGGAGAAGTAACAACACTTATAGAAATATTATAAAATGTAAGTTCTTAGATTCACTGCAATGGGCTTAGAAAGAAAATGAAATAAAAATATGTCACTAATTATAAAAATATTGGTAAACAATAATTTATGTAACATAATAAATGCGTGGAACGAGTGTAGCTCAGTGGGAGCACATGCGACTTTCAATCCAACGCACCCGAGTTCGAATCCCGCTGGCTCCGCACCACTAACATTCTTAAGTTATGTGCGGATTTAAGACTCGCTCTAAAATGTTGAAGGAAAACATCGTAAGGAAACCGGCATGACCAAGAATTAATCACAATAATTCAAGGACATTTGACATCCACCAACCCGCACTGGGCTAGCGTGGCGAATTATTACCCATACTCTCGCTCTATGAAAGAAGGCTCGTATCCCAGCAGTGGGAACGTGATGGGCTGATGATGATGATGTTGAATAAATGCGTTAAATTAAGTAAAACTTTTCATAAGCGTGGCTAGGTTATCATTTAAATACTATAAGTGATTAGTTGTATAAACACGTGCTATTATCAAGAACTCTTTAATTATACTTGGTTCTTCTCCATACACCGGAATCCTTCCAAATCGTCTTACCGCACGCCTCAGTCAGACCAGCTCTTCAAAGCCAACGGCAGCGATGCGTGGGGGCCATTCGAATCTGTTATTAAATTCAAAGACAATCTCTCAATCTTTCCGCTTTTTTTCAACCCCCGAATACCGATCTACCTACCCTTTTTAAGGGTAGATGTCCATAGAAACTTAGCTATGCGGAGAGAAAGCCAATAAGTGTCAATTATTTACCTAGGTGGTATAGGCATGGAAAATTTGATTTCGAAAACTGTCTTTTAACCACATACTACATACATGTATTTTGATTTGATTTAGTTTTATTGTATATTTGTATAATGTAATGAATGACCGCAATTACTCAAATATTTCAGTACCAGATGATTATGCTGAACAATCGGCGTGAAAAAAGGACACTGTCAACAACATAGTTGTTCTGCTCCGCTCACACGCGCTGTGTAAAGAAGAATATAACATACGTATATATTTTGCATAACGAACGCGCTACTTACATATTCTCAGTAAAGTGATCCCCTGTGCAAGGTGCACAAACCAATCAATCAGTCATCGTCATCATCATCAGCCGATCACGTTCCCACTGCTGGAACACGAGCCTTCTCTTACATATAGGCCATAATCCACCACACTAGCCCGGTGCGAGCTGGTAGATGCCACATGTCCTTGAATTTTTGTGATAAATTCTTGGACATGCCGCTTTCCTCACGGTGTCAGTGGTGCGAGGCCAGCGGGATTCAAACACGGGTGCTTCCGATCGAAAGTCGCACATGCTCCCACTGAGCCACACTCGCTCTGAACATTTGTTCTTTTGCTTTTTTCATTTCCGCTCAGCTCATCTCTACAGGTGTGCTATCACCTTTCATAGCTCAATTTGTTACCCTATTCTATCAAAAATACGTAAACCTCTCATCTCATTTTACCTTATTTATTTATTTTATTTTAATTGGAAAACATACAGTGATACCATTACTAAATTAAGTTAAGTTAAAATACATCTAGACACCATTTAGACGCTTTCGCATATTGAAGAAACAAAAAAGAATAAATATGCATATTTATGCATAGCTGATTATCGCATGGCTTGTCCTTAGTGTAGACTGTCCCTTAATACGAATCCTCCCATTATTTTTCTCAGGGCCCCAGTGCGGAATTTCTTGGAGTAAAAATGAAAATTCTATTAATTTCGAAGATCGGAATGAAAAGAGTATTTTAATGATCGCATCGTCCTTTTTGTGCGCGTTTGATGAATGGATCGCGTGTCCGTGTCGTGCCGTGGCATATAATAGAGTAATGTGAAACGGCGAGCCGTTTGTAATCATTCAGCTTGGTGTTTCTGTTATTTTAGTTGTAAGTAGGTCAGATATTTGCTTTTTTTCAAAGTATCGTTACAAGACTTTGGTATCGTGATCACTTCATGACGTTTCCTGCTGGAAGACGTGTGCAGGAAAGAATATGGACCATAAACATATTATGGCTCAGTGCGGTTTGGTGCATGTGACATGTCCTTGAATTCTGTGATGTTAGCCGTTTTAATATATTTTCGCAACTCCAACTTGTGTCAACAATTATTTCTCCATACCTTGACAGTAAATAGCATACTACTTCGTGATAAGTATACAATATCAAGCGGTAGCAGTTGGAATATAATGTCTTAACAAGATGTTTATTGTAAAAAATATTTTTCAAGACAAGCTTTTAACAAATTTGTAATCGGAACCGCAGAAAAAAGCGAGCAGTTTAAAATGGGCCCAAACACTAGTAGTTTATGATTATCCGTCAAGTTCCATTGCCCACCTTCCGTCTCCATCATCAAATCAGCTGGTTGTCATGTACCGTAATATTGTATTGTCATCGAACTTTAACAAGTATGCAACATTTCAACTCCGTAGGATAAGAGGAAGTAGTTCGGATTCAACTTGCAATATGTGACCCAAACATAAAAGCTTGTAAAAATGGTCGTCTCAGTAAGCCCTTAGCAAGACTCTTGTTTGCTATTATAATAATTATTGCTTGACACAGCTTTCTATAAACGAACTATGAGTCAAATATCATCTGTTTCAACCTAGTTTTGTATCATTTATTTTACTTGAAAACGAAATATTCACATCTCTACTCTTTACTCCTAAAACAGTAGAGCAAACTGCATAACCGCTGCGCTACCTACGTGCTGTGATGGATCACTGCCAAGACGGCGGGTGCACTCCGCAGTGCCGCGTGCCCCGTGCACCTGCATTTGTACCTATGCTCTAGTTTTATTCAAACAGGGGATATTTTTGAAACAGACATCGTTTTCGCTAAGAATAATTTGATGTTTTTGCCAGGTCTGTCATAGGCGCTTATAATTATTTGTTACTTCGCTATTTCAACATATAAAAATTTAATTAATCGCAAAGTACACAACACAGTGTATTAAAAGGAAATGATTTGCGCTAAAAAAGATTTGTTTATCTGGACGTTTCGACCACAAGCTGCATTGGCCATGGTCGCCATAAGAATGGCGTTATGTCCTCTGCCGCTGAGGGTCTGAGAAGTTCATTTAGAACTATGTACTCCATCTTCGGCCTCATTTTCTCCTAACGTCAGGCAAGATTGTGGCCAAATCAATATATATAACTATAGGTTTATACAGATATATAAAAAAGGCGAGCTGCGTGCTTGTTTACCACCCTTGTACATAACAAATTTTTTGGTTACTCTGTTATTAGCAAGCGTGTTGCTTACCATCAGGCAAACAACCTGCTCGAATCGCCACTTGTATGTATGTATGTATAAAAAATAAAAAGTGATCCAAAAGTGCTCTCGACTCATATGTTAACCAATCCCATTAAATATCTAAGACTGCAAAAAAATGTCTTTGATTAAATTTGGTGAAAACCTAAAAAAAACAACAAAATCTTTCCAAGTACCACAGTAACTTAACTCTAAATTTAAGTTGTTGCCTTAACATTAATTTTCACTCAATTCGGCAGTTTACAAACTCAGCGAGACTCTGTATAATTCCAAAGCCGCGATTCGTTCAAAGATATTAATTTTAATTAATGTTCACCGCTGAAACTCAGCAACATTTAATGTAATACAAATATAAACAGTACACGATATTCAAGTACTCGGCTCAATTTAAATGATGCACACAGACGCACACTTCCACGGTGCTCATTCAGGCTTTACGTCATCTAGATAAAGTTGAGGCAGTGATAAATATATCAAGACTTCATTTCTTGCTTGCATATATCTGTCGCTCTGTCAATTTGATTTGTAGTTCTTACGTTTGCTCTGTACTAGACTAATTACTTAAATGTTACACTTTATTAATTGTATTTTCTTATATTATTCAGCAATTCATATAGTTTAAATATTTTATTAAATTTTTGCATTTAATTTTTCATCTAGATATTTTATTTTTACAAGCTTTTATTTAACTTACAGTGTTTATTATTTGTTAGTTTGGGATAAATCTTGTAAGTTGATTTAGAACCACTTTCTCTTATACGACGGAGTTGAAATTTTATTTTTGACATACTTGTCAAAATCCGATGACAATGCAATATTATGGTGACAGCCAGTTGATCTTATGATGGAGACGGAAGGTGGGCAATGTAACTTCTGGACGGATAATTGTAAACTACTAGTATTTGAGTTCATTTTAATCCGCTCGCGGTTCCGACTACGAGTTTGTTAAAAGCTCTTTTAAAATATATTTTCTTCAAAAATCTTGTTTTATTGTTTAGTCACTGAAACTCACACTAATATTTGTATGTCCGTTGAGTCATCAGTTTGAATTTTGTTTTGTCCTATTATTTGGGCATTTTGTGTGGAGTTGATTCACTGCCTACATTTAAGAATTCTCTAAATGTAGGCATATCAACATAGAACAAGACGGGTGTTTGTCTACAGGCGAACTTTTTGTTTCGTTTGATTTCGTTAATATTTTATGTTTGTGTTCGTACTTTGTACCTGGTTAGGAATCGTTATCCTTGATTTACCGATAGGGGCACAGAACAGAAATACTTGGTGCAGTAGGGGTGGGGAAGAAAGTATACGAGGTGAACATTTTTAAAAGCACTTTTACGAATTTTGTTTTATCTCACAACGATATTTGTTTGGGGGTTTTAAGGAAAAAAGTGCTAAAAACAGTCACCATCTTCTATGGACATCTGCAACACCAGCCTTAAAACGATTAAGCCGTCTCATTTAATCTTTCTTTGTTTTAGAGTTTCTAATATCTTGGCACCTTTGCATGTGTTGAATTTTAAACAATGGAAGAGACGACGCACAATAATTTCATACAGCCAGCAGGCACAGCTGTAAAAAAATCAGTGACACAGTTGACCACCTTAAAACCATTTAAAACTTTGTGGGAAGTCTTCGAACCAACCATTGAGTGTCTCTACTGCTTTCAACACTGTGCCAAAGCAAGGGTTATCTTCTTGTTTTAGTTGGTATCGGCGCCGAACTCGCGGTAAACAAACAGCTGTTTCATTAAAGTGGTGGAAAATAGATCAATTTACAAGAATACTGCTAGCTCCCTAACTAGATTAATTGATTATATTATTATTAACTTCTAATTGAGGTTATTTATCTAGGTTACAAAGAAACAGGCGAATGTGAGCGAGTGTGGCTCAGCGGGAACTCGTGCGACTTACGATCCGACGCACCGGAGTTCAAATCCCGCTGGCCCCACACCAATGACTTTCTTAAGTTATTTGCGGATTTAACACTCGCTTTAAAAAAACGGTGAAGGAAAACATCTTAAAGAAACCGGTATGACCAAGAATTAATCACAAAAATTTAAGGACATGTAACATCTACCAACCCGCACTGGACCAGGGTGGTGAATTACGGCCCTTAGTATTTCTATGAGAGAAGGTCCGTGTCCCAGCAGTGAGAACGTAATGGGCTCATGATGATGATATGAGATAAAGGCTTCTACGCTAAAAATGTAAAATGTTGGTTACTGTTGCTATTCCTATAGTCAAAACGACACCATGATCCTGTATTCCCTTCTATTCATGTACTTAGTAATGTTGATATTCAATGAAAAGTTCTTTAATAAACGCATTTTAAGATTCTTCTCTTTTACGAGTAAAGATCGTATCAGTTTTAAAAAACGTTACTCGTTCCGAAAGTTTCCAAAGTATAAGAAAAAATAACAAAACATATTTGTTCCTCCAGATCGGTATGAGGCAGTGTAACTTTAAGCTAATAAGTAATCAATCCATCCATCTAAACTGTCAGTATGCTAGCAGGCACAGTATTGTATTGAGCAGTAAGCCTCGGCCGAATTAGATGTACGATCTGTCTGTCAGTCAGCCCATGAATATTTAGCAGATCGGTGGGTAAGGGCCAATCATGCGAGTAAACCCTGGAGGCAGCATTTACATACTGTCGGCCTGTCATGGAGGACAGGGAAAACTATTTCGAGGTTGTGTAAAAAGTTTTTCATGATACGTATAGAAGTTTTATTTATTTTCTTTAAGTAATAACTAATTTACCTAATCGTTTTTTATATAAAGAAGAGTTTAATAATGTTTGTGCAGAGAAAAAAAACCGCAAACATTTGTTTCGTGTCTGGGCGTTGTGGGACCATGGTCCTCATAGTTTCTGGTTCTCTAGAGGGAATCCTAGTTAGGGGCCAGGTTCTACGTGTATGTATGTGAACGTTGGGCGTATTTATTATTTTTAATACATATCACGAGTGTGGCTCAGTGGGTACACGTGTGACTTTCGATTCGACGCACCTGAGTTCAAATCCCGTTGACCCCACACCACTGACTTTCTTAAATTATGTGCGGATTTAACAAACGGTGAAGGAAAATATCGTGAGGTAACCGGTATGTCCAAGAATCAATCATAATAATTGAAGGACATTTGACATCCACCAACCCGCACTGGGCCAGCGTGGTGGATTATGGCCCATACTCTCTCTATGAGAGAAGGCCCGTGTCCCAGCAGAAACGTGATGGGCTGATGATGATATCACGTGTTTAGTACTTGCTACCAAAACAAGTGTATTAAGACTTTTTTTGACTGAATATCAGTGCTAGGTTTTTTAGGACTGATATTCAGTTCAAGTTTTAAAGTTCTGTTCATGTGTGTTTATGCATTTTCTTTTTTATATGTTTATAATACAGTGAATTGTCGTGTGAAGTCCTACGAGTACATACACATTATTTCTTACTTTCATCCTTATTTTGTAGGACAGTGGCAAACAACCGTACGGCCCGCCCAATGGTAAACGGTCACCGTCGCCTAAGTTTTAAATTAGTTAATCAGTATTTAACTTC
Source organism: Petrophora chlorosata (assembly GCA_951640565.1). Taxonomy (NCBI): domain Eukaryota; kingdom Metazoa; phylum Arthropoda; class Insecta; order Lepidoptera; family Geometridae; genus Petrophora; species Petrophora chlorosata. Next base: position 850,204 of record OX621206.1, read on the forward strand.
ACGTGACTATAAATAAGCGTCAAACACTTGTTATACTGACACATCGACAATAACATACCTATGTTTGGGCTTGCTTATATTCAAAACGAGTTAAGTTCCAATTGTCCTATAAATTCTAGCCTAAAAGAGTGAATACAATAAGAGGCAACCCAGACCTTCACAAAAGGCTACACTTCGCAACCCAAACAACACAATACAAGAAACGTTCAATTCAGCCGTTAAGTCTCTCCATCCAAATGTGAATAATAGAACGACAAACAAATTAGCGAACAATTAGAGAGCGATCTGAGGGCCCTTGTTCAGTTTGCTCAGCCCTTGGGAGTGTCGGGCGCCGATACTGGCTTCTGAAACACTCCTGGAACATTTGCGTTTCGACTCTTCAAACTTGGGATCTTCAAGTTGGTATCTCTATTTATTTGTAAGCCCATTGGCGGGTGATGCTTGAGTTTTAACAATGTCTGTTTAAAGTTTCGTTGTTATAACTATTGTGAGGAGGTTGTCACTGTGTTTGAGTTTTTCTTTTTAATGACAAATAAGTAGAAAATATTAAAACTTGTAGTACTATATATACTTGATAAATAATAATCCCTTGAAATGTGTTATGCACATTCATAAAATCGGAAATTGTATTATTGTTTGTGTAAAAGTCTGTGCTCTATGCGAGAATTGATTATTACGAGAAAGTAAGCTCAGATACTTCGACGCTTTCTCTTCTAATCCCACTGAAATATAATTGGGAAAACTTCCAAATCTCAAAGCATGACCGATCGTGTTACATATAATCTTCCATTACCATGACTTCCTAAGTGCCTCTTTAATAAATAATCCTACCTCAATCTCCTATATGGACATACATCCTACATCTTCCAGTCCTCTAATGCGGACATTATCGCATACATCTCCCGCAGTCAATACTAAGGCCATTTATTTACAGCTGCCTCATCGATCTCAATCTTAAGAGACTGCTAGAGACGGCACCGGGCGCCTTTCTACTAGACTGTAGAAAGATATACAGATGGAAAAGAAATAGAATGGATTGGGTTACTTACTCTGAGTTAGGGTAGGTTAGAAAAATAATTAAATGTGTGCAAGGGAATTAAGAACTTCAGTAATTTGCAGTTAGCTGCTAATATTAGCCGAATCAAGTGAAGAAAGATGGCAGGAATTTTCACCATCATCAGCCCATTACATGCCCACTGCTGGGACACAGGCCCATAAGAGAGAGAATATGAGCAATATATTTCATTGATTTGCGCCAGATAATAAAAAACCATTTGGTCAAACGGCACCGAAAAGTAAGCCAGTGTGGCTCAGTAAGAATTCATGCAACTTTTGATCCGACTCAATGGAGTTCTAATCCTGCCGTTTCTTATGTTGTGTGGATTTGACACTCGCTATGAATGAATAAAATGGTAAAAGAAAACATTGTTAGGAAACCGAGCATGCCCAAGAATCACAAAATTCTAGGAAATGTGACATTCACTAACCCACATCGGGCCAGCGTGGGCGATTATGGCCCATACTCTTTCCCTGAGAAAAGACTCGTGCTCAGACAATTGTCTGATGATGCATCATTATCATCTGTATATTTTTATTCACTCTACACATACGCACTCGCACTTACTACCTATTTCATATTATTATCACTTTTCCACATTTTCAAACATGTCTTCTAATGCCAAAACAAATAATCCCAGCACGCATTAGCGTAACCTGATCTGGTATTAATTCGTCTTGCACCGTCCCCGCATTACTCTACGTCGCGACTTATTTGTGTTGACTCGCTGATGTATGTGGTCATCCATCTAATAGCTTGTAGGCTGTCAGTGTACCTAATGGTTTCAATTTGGAATAGATTAGGTACCTTGAAGAGAGTGATTGTGATTGGTGCTAAATTCTTCCAATAGCAATCTTGACTTGCTTCAAAGACAAAATAAAAACTTTATACCATTTCTATTCATTCTTCCAGACAACTCGGTTCTTGACCTATGACCACCCATTGAGCCTCGACTTTTTTGTGGGCAATGTATGTGCCGCATGCCAGAAGACCAGTGGGCGAAGTTGGCAACAAACTGGAAGCCAGAAGGACAATTTCGCTAAATTTGCATGACTTTGAATGAGAGTTGACCGAATCGAAAGTATGCCTTGTTGTATTACCTTGTTTTTAATCTTAAAAGTCCTAGTTCTTATGGTCAATATCGTCTCTCAATTTTCCCTGTCACAGACAGTTTTCACGTTATTTTTCAAATTAGCAGAATGTGATTTGTGTCTTTTATGAGATCGACAGCCTAAAGCCTGTTCTGCGGACGCGGATCGTACTGAATGGAAGAAATTGAGGGAGGCCCTTTGCCCAGCAGTGGGAAAGTGACAGCTAATATATTAATAATAACGTATTTGCTAGTTTTAACATCATCATCATCATACATGTATTGTAGAACAAATATCATATACTTGCTCCATAAATACTTTATGGACAAGTTTACGAAGTTTGTTCATATAAATAGAAAGAGTGTCTTCTTGTAAGAACGTAATCGTAATATGTAATAGTTTTCCAAAGGCCAAATGAGATTCCATGGACCGTCATTGAGAGTTAATGACCTTTACGCTCCTATCAAAGGGGTTGGGGGAGGCAGGGTGATTAACCACAAACACCCATTTTGCCCATTTTCCGCGCCTTTATGACTCTAAAGACGTCCTCTTCTTTTTAACTTGGTTTGTAATAGAAAAACTGGTTATGTGGAAGCTTGAAAATTAACTAATTATTAGTAACTATCTGATAATCAGGCGACTCCATCCGCATTTTGGTACATAGTCGACCCCTTAGAAACTGTGCGTTTATTCGGGATGAAAAGCATTTGTCTTTTTTTTACCAGCATGCCACATCAAAATCTATTAGGTCGTTATGAAGCTAAGTGTTTTACACACACACAAACACACATACAGCAATTGTGTTTCGCAATTATGGGATTTAGTTACAAAATTCTTGTAGGTATAACAGCATCACTTTTCATCTGATTAGGTACTTTATATAGTAGTACATTTTCATTTCAGTTAATTTCAGAAACAGATGGGTAGGTACTCCTATAAAAATTTGAGTGACACTTACAAAAACCAACAAATACCTTTTTACCATTGGCTCTTCAACCACACTAATACGAGTATGTCAGTCGATCTGAACCAGAAAATTGACATTATCATACATCTATAAGAAATAGGTACAGACGTACTCTACCTTTTGAGTTCAAAATACTAAACGCGCTAACCTGTCCTGTCAAGGTAAGTGTGCAAGTTGAAGTTCAAACGGACTACTGACGCGTCATCGTCGAAGTCCCTTTTGAGTGACGTCGATGTTACTGGAGCCTAGTGTTCGTATAAAGGACGATGATAAGTGACGGCACTTTTGTCTCCATTTGAAGTGCAAGTTTGCCAAAGGTCCGCTATCATTCACGAAGCTGACGTGGCTAAATGGAATCGAAATATGGCGGTAATTGAACGTAGTGGACCTTTGTCTGCGAAAAAGGCAACTGGAATATGAAAATCTCTATTACAGAATCGGTCGCAATGACCTTTTGGATCATGCTACGTAGTACTTTTATCTATTCTGTGATCATGTTAAAATTGACGTATTTTCCGTTGCAGTTTTTTGTTTGATGAAAGGTACACCAAGACTCTTTCTTACAGATAGCTTACGTACTATCATCGAGGTTAAGATTAAAATTATTTTTAAAAGTCTATATTCTTTCTTCCAAAATGAATCATATTTGATCAAATCATTATCTCCTAAGTGCGTCATTTCAAATTTTATATGGAATGGTTATTAATAGTTGGCATCAAATTGTTTGTTAGTAATTTATCATCGTATCATATGGAACAAAATGATTTGGTCATAGTGGCTTAGTTAAATAATTTTAGTAACCGAATTTAAAACAGAAAGAGGTTTAAATTGATGTAACAGCTAAGACTCACGGTAAACTCGAAATTACTCCGACCAGGTATCGGAAATTTTAAAAGTCTTTCTAAAATCTAAAATGTCCGAGACCTGATCGGAATGATTTCGACGTTTACCTTGAGTCTTAGCCGTTTTACATCAATTTAAACCCCTTACTGTTTTAAATTCAGTTACTAAAATTATTTAACTAAGCAACTATGACCAAATCATTTTGTTCCATAAGATACGATGATAAATTACTAACAAACAATTTGATGCCAACTATTAATAACAAGATACAAGTGCAAATCGCGCATAAAGAAGATTACCCACTGGGGCTATTCACGCAAAAGGGTTTACCCGCAAACAAAACAAGGGCAACTTACATTTTTCACTTGTGTCCGCACCCGCGTCAAGTTGACGCGGGCTGATTACGTCAGGTGTGCCCGCGACGTTACATTGATGCTGTGACGTCACTATTTCTCTGGGATAAATGGATACCACATGAGGGGGGTTACTATTGTATTGTTGCTTTTGAATCATGAATAGGCCGAAATACATGAGCCTAAATATTAATGCTGTTTATTATTTGTTATTTCGTTCTGTTTCGTCTTTAAAAATTTATTATGTAAACATAATAATGATAGTATGATTTACGATTCGATAGATTAGGAATAAATTATAATTCCATTATTATCCTTGTGCTCAGAATTGAAGATATATTTTCATAATATAAATATTATATTTTTTATTAATTAGGAAATATATTTTTATTAATTTTGAGCTATTTTTATTTTTATTTATCTTTTGGGAGAGATTGCTTTAAGCTATAAGTCCGCCCGTTGTACTTTAGTTTTAAAGCCAATTCTTGTATCTTGTTACTTTTTGTTATGGTGTACAATAAAGCATTTTTGTAGTCGGTCAGGTTGTCTGTACCGAAACTTGGCAGTACCGTTTTCAAACCGTAGTTCGATCTTACTCGTAAGAAAGCGTTCATGAGACGTCAGTTCGATAGTAGTCCCCTAAAAAGGTAGAACTATTTAGAGAGGGTTTGCATAGGATTGTATGGTTGGATAGTTGGTCCGATTTATTATGCCCAACCGGTTAACCGTTTATCCGTTTTGTGGTGAATCCGTCCGATATAATGAATTTACTGCGGAAGGTGTTGTTAATACGGATGTAAGATGTGGTAAGCTCATTTAATATGAACTAAATAGTTCCCTCCGTGCGAACCTAGTGGTTTACAAAGAGCAGTGATAAAGTAAACTCAACCAGGGCAAACTAAATAAAAAACTACTATACAAAAATCAGTTTATAAATGAAGGAGTAATCGCGTATAAAAAAAAGCCTACAGTCGAATTGAGAAACTCCTCCATTTTTGAAGTCATATTCAGTATTGGCATCACAGACGCACTAAGTCATTCTGTGTAATAAACAACAACTATGATCAGAATTATAGACGGTCAGATACTTAAACTTTTAGCTATACCCAGAAGAACAAGAGGATATGTCGAAAGTTAAGGTAATTGCTAGTAACAAATAAAATAAAGTTAAAATAGGGATATTTTGATCCAAAATCTTAACTTTTGTCAAACTTGCAAGAAATAAACAGTATTGCATCAATTCAGGACCGATCCTTGCGTTTGAACTGCTTACAGCTCCAAAACGTTCCATCCTCTACAGATAAATGGCATTACCCTTCACGAACTCAACCCTTCCAAGGGCCCAATATTGGCGGAGCTCTCACGACAAAGCGAAATGGCTGACTCGACGGAGCCGATGTTTTTACAATAAACAATAGTAAGGAAATTGAAGGTATTCGAAAGTCGAGTACTTGAGAAGCTGAGATGGTAACAAGATTAGACGACTTTTTGCGATGTGTTACAACCTGTCCTACAAACTGTGTTAGTGGGACTTGCACAGCTAGAGCTGGACTAAGTTATGTATGGTCACAATATAATTTATAGAAGTAAAGAACAGGAACTAATCCTACAAATATTATAAATGCAAAAATGTATGTGTGTGTGTGTTTGGTAGCACTTAGCTCCATAACGACAAAACGGATTTTGATGAAATTTCATATGTAGGTGCTTTGTGTCCTGAAATAAGACATGGGATACTTTCATCCTGTAAAACGGATCAATTTTTAGAGATCAACTATGAACCTAATTCTACGTGGCTGGAATCGTGATGGGTATTAACTAAATCATACCTATGAGATGAAAACGATGACAACGACTGGACATAGTTGATCTGCCTTAGTAAACTCGAAGAACCGAAATACATAGTATAAAATGTATTAAGTCCATGTTCAAAGAGTGAAAATAACTACAAATTTTCGAGAGAGTGACAGACTTAAAATTGGTTTGCAAGAAAAGTAACCATTTCATAGGACTCAGTGTCAATGAATGGCTAAGCAACGTGAAGCAAATCAACTCATTGAACGATACGAAATAATTAGCAGTCCACTCCATAAATAAATAATATTCAGCGATACTCGAACACTGAATTCTCTGGTACATGTAAAGCTAACACATCGGTCCACCAGTCCACCAGTCCACCGGTGATTACTTAGTTCATCTCGCCTATAACTCAATTAGCGTTAGAATTAATCAGCCGGTAACAAAGACAAATAGTTCTGTGTTTGCCAAACGGACCAGTGTGGGTAGGTAATTGTTTGTAACTTAGTATATGGAGTTAGGAGTATTGGCTTGGTATCTAATTGTAGTCCTGAATCGTTTTGGAATTATGTAATTTATTTTTGCATTGTTACTCATAGGTCCACAAATCATGCCTACTCGTGAACGGGTGCTGCTTGTGGGGCCTGGTCTGGTCTGGTCACTCTAACTGCTACTGTATCTATATACCTATTTATATGTCACTCATATTTTTTCTGTAACTGACACTATGGCTATGGGACATCTCACTTGCATTTCTAGTTTGACATTTTGTGATATGTTAATTACAATTTATACTTCATTATTCATTATTATATTTTCAAACATTTTAAAGGATTTCAAAAAAGAGACATCTCCGCAGAGTTTCTTGGTTCTATCGTCTCTAGCGGATGTTTTCTGAAACACTGGTAGAGTCCGTTTTTGCAATTCTTTTCTGGGCCCGGACTTCAATTTAAGTATGAGAAAGAAATTGGTAGACATGCTTACCTTTTTTTAAAGATTTATAATATTTGAAAATATTTAAATTACAATGTTTAACGTATTTTCATTTTGTGTATATTGTGTAAATTACGTTTATAAGTGCCTTTTTTGTGCCTATTTAATAAATATTTTTTTACTTTTGACTTTATGGGATGTCTATTTTGATGCTAGAGGATAGTTTTGGTCCTGAAAACAATTGATTTTAAACTGAAGTAACAGGCTGATAGAACAAGGCACTGGTTGTGGTTAGTACAATGTAGTACTGCATGAGAACTAAATAAATAGTCGCTGTTGCAGGAACTCTAAACGATAATAAAACCTTTCCATGTCGATACCCTTTAATAATTTACGTGTAACAAAATATATTATGCTAAACATTACAAGTTTCTTACGCATATAATTTTTACTAGCTTTGCAGCTGATCTTTATATTCTTAGGGATTATTTACAACTATACAGATTCATTTTACAGTAAGCAAATTCGTACTCAATATGTCGGTATCGTTTGATGTTTGCATAAATGCAGACTAATAATATTCAAATAACAAATGTTCTTCGCAATTTTTCGTTTCCAAAAAAAGCATTCCATCAAATATTCTTCCCATTGTCCATTATTTATCTCAAAGCAGTCAAAAGCGTTATCTTTCGACGTGAGCGAACGCATTATAAGGCAGACGCGGGTACGCGCGCCGAAACGTGCGCAGTCGCGCGTTAATGCCGATACACTGATACTGGGTTAGAATGTTCTTTGCATTACTTTTTTACGTGTATGGCACAATAACGCATTAGTGAAGTAGCTCAAGCCACGCTGTTCCTTTTTCTTTGTATTTTCATCACTAATACTACAAAATATATGTCTCGTATTTCTTTATAATTACTTACGTAGTGATACTGTCTCCATTTATGTTATGTATATTTAAAGCGCAGGATTTTGTAAAACAAAGTTCTAGATGGTGCTGTTATTGTTATGGGTTGGCGTATTGCTTACCATCAGGCAAACGACCAGCTCGTCTTGTTATCCAGTTACATACTACTGTGACGTTTGATCTGACGGACCCGAGTTTGAATCCCACTGGCCCGCATCAATGACTTCAATTAACACTCGCTCTAAAAACAGTGAAGAAAAACATCAAATCAATCAATCAATCAAAATCTCTTTAATCATTTTGGCATCACAGACGCACTTATGAACGTCAAATTATCACAATGACTCTACCACCGTATCGGAAAAAGAACCACTACTCAGAAGATACGGCAAGAAACTGAGGGGCATTTTTTTTTAGAGATTTTGTTACAATTTTTTGGGATTTTACAATGTTATGTTTCTTATGTACCAGTTGGTTACTTTGCAGAAGTGGAATGTTCCAAGCATCTTTGTCTTCTATGTAATTACGAACAGTGTAGTATGCTTTTCTCATTAGAACATTCTTAACGCGTAATTTGAATTTACTTTCTGTGAGCTCCGTTATACACTTTGGAATTTTATTATAAAAACGTACGCAGTTGCCCATAAAGGACTTATTCGTTTTAGTTAGTCTATACCTAGGTACAACAATCCTATCCTTATTTCTAGTGTTAATGTTATGATGGTCACTATTTACTTTGAATTTTTGGAAGTTTTTGCGAACATGCATTATATTTTCATAAATATATAAAGAAGGTAAAGTTAATATATTAACTTGCTTAAAAAAATCCCTTAACGAGTCACGTGGACCCAACTCGTAAATCGCGCGAACCGCACGCTTTTGTAATATAAAAATAGTATCCATATCCGCAGCAGAACCCCACAGCAAAATGCCATATGACATTATGCTGTGGAAGTATGCAAAGTAAACTAACCGAGCCGTAGCTATATCCGTTAATTGCCTAATTTTACGAACCGCATATGCAGCAGAACTAAGTTTTCCAGATAGAGCATCAATATGAGGACCCCACTGCAACTTAGAGTCTATGCCTATACCTAGGAATACCGTCGCTTTGTCTGTATCGAGTTTATTACTATTGAGCATTACGTTTGGCTCTACATGTCTAACATTAGGCAAAGAGAACTTTAAACATTTCGTCTTTTTCGCGTTTAGTAACAAATTATTCGCAGAGAACCATTTCGAAACAACATCCAATACGTAGTTCACATGCGCCAATTCACTGTCCTTTCTATCTACTTTAAAAATTATCGATGTATCATCAGCGAATAGAACAATATCTGCAAGGTCTTTAACTACAAAGGGTAAATCATTTATATATGCCAAGAATAAAAACGGCCCCAATATTGATCCCTGCGGTACCCCCATTCTGACTAAGGATCCGGAAGATGTTACGCCATTTACCCCAACTTTTTGCTGTCTATCGGTTAAGTAGGACTCAACAAGATTCTGAGCAGTTCCACGAACCCCATAGTGGTAGAGTTTACGAATTAGTGTACGGTGCTCTACACAATCGAAAGCTTTGGAGAGATCACAAAATACACCAATGGCATCCTGTGAACTCTCCCAAGCTTCAAGCACATGTGTTACTAGTTCGACCCCGGCATCTGATGTTGACCTGCATTTCGTGAAACCGAACTGACTCTCGTTCAGTATTTTGTGTTCGTTGAAGTGGGATAAAAGTTGTTTAAGAATAAGTCTTTCAAATATCTTACTCAGAGCCGGAAGCACAGAGACTGGTCGTGATCGTGAGGAAACCGACATTTCCAATAATTAATAACAAAAATTCAAGGACATATGACATGCACCAACCCGTACTGAGCCAGCGTGGTGAATTATGGGCCATACTTTATCTATGAGCGAAGGCCCGTGTCCCAACAGTGGGAACGTGATGGTCTAACAATGATGAAATCGTCCCCTTAATGCAAAATCCAACTAAGTGCGCTTTTTAACATTTTAACATTAGTATGTAGATCTTGAAGAGGAGATTCTAATGTTATTCTTAACTCATTTTTGTTAAAAAGCGCACTTAGTTGGTTTTTGCAGGAAGGAAACGATATGTAACTAATTAAAATGCCTACAAAATTCACTCCTATTTGCTAGAAGATATTTTTTGAAACTTCCGTAAAAAAACAGGAGAGCTACAAAAGCTATTTAAGAAAAACGAACGAGCACTCTTGTTAAATTCTCTACAGACTCGCGAGCAATTTGGCGTGTGTTCTTTTGCATGTTTGAGATCAATTTCAAACCTCCTAAAACAAACCTTACCCCTCTCAACTCGATTAAAAACACTCCTTACCAACAACACGAAACAGCCAGTTTGTTTGCATGTAATTGAGCGTACATTCCATTACGCTATAAAGCATCTCCCTACAGGGGCAGGAAGGGGCAAGCAGGGGCAGGCACGCAAATATTGCGAGTCCCCGATGCATATTGAGGGTCCTTAAGTACTTAAGTCCGTTTAAGTTAAGTTATGGAGCTAAGACGTCTGGTAAGTGACAGTAGCGTGATTGAAGACGGGCTTAGAAATCAAATTTAAAATGAGAATCCTTGTGACAATAACACTTTCACAGATCAAAGAGTTCCATCGTAAATACGCAAGATAAAAAGTTTTCCAACCGTTAAAACACTCTTGAAAAGGACAGACAACGGCTTAGAGCTTATCTGTACAAACTTCTACGACTAAACTTGAAATGTTAAAAACTAATGCACGTATTACAAAAGTTAATAAGATTTTCTTTGAACTTAACAAAACTTATTTGATCCCGGTAATTGTGCACGACACCGATTGTAATAGTTGATTTTTATAAGGCTCATAATGGCAACATTAAAGCGATGGTGTGGGCGAAGGCCGGGTGGGGTGCGGGGGAAATTGAGGTAACCTAAAATCGGTATCTGTCTGACAGCTTCGACAAGGAAAAACACGCCAACGCACCACGTTTTGCCGCCGCCTGTGCAACATTTCCAAAATCGAAGAGATTTTCATTTTAATACCACAGAAACAAGGACCATACCCCATAGTAATGTCAAGAAAGAAGAAGAGAAGAAGATAAAGAGCGAAATAGACCTCGTATCCCTGAACGTGTTCCTAACACCCTCGCATACAAAAGAAACTCAACTGAAAAAATGTAATGTTAAATAATATTAACGAAGCAAACAAGCGGAAAATGTCAAATGAAGTGAGCAGTCAACTAGACGTCGTACTAAGGACAGCTGACATCGCCATTTGTAGAATAAGCTTTTAAAATTTCTCTCTAATTAAGAGAGCGGATTTATTCAAACCGTTAAATCTGGGCGGGAAACAAAACGTGATTGCTTGCCGACTTATAATTTAATGCAATTTCCTTCAGCATTTTGTAGAGTGAGGGATAAGAAATGGCGGAGCGGGGAAGATAGGGGAGAATGTGAGGGGACAGTCAACGTGACACTCTTCTATAATTAGAAGAAAGATTTCCTAATCATGACAAAAATATTCAAAAATAACAAAATTGTAAAATAGAATGTAAAAAGAAATTGTGTCTAAATATTAAATTACGTAGCATTAAAAAGCTAGTCATAAATTATGTGCCTCACAATAACTTACAGTTAGTTAGTTTTCAGTATACCCTTTGTCTATCGCTTTTGAAGTGATTTTTATGATATCCCATACTTTAATTTCGTTACATGTTTGGATCACCGCTCGTCTTTTATAACTATCACTAGACCCAAAATAAGGGTGCAGAATCCTCTTATTGCAGTTCGGTGGAGCGCGGCCCCCTTCGACGGGCCTCGGTTCGTTACCGTAATACCTCGGCTCAACTGATGCTGCACTTTTGGAGCGGTGATGGTGACGAGACGTCTCTTTTAGCTGTATTGGACTTTGAAACTTTCAGAATTTTTAAAATAGTGTAGGTTTTATAATAGCCCGTACTCAGCTTAAGGTTTATGTCACTGTTTGTGAACGCTGCCTCTTCCCTTGTACAAGGCTTTTTTTAAATAAATAACTACTTAAATTTAAACTGTGAATCGCTTATTTAAATAGCCCATAGATCGTGCGCCAAAGTAATTTTACATCTTCACCATAACCCGTTTTCATAAAATTAATCGTGACGAAAACCCTTTTAGCTTAAATTGTATGCAACAAAAAATTCAAACTACGAATCCATGAAAACTGATTCGCATTACACTTTAAAATTATTCCCGGAAAAAAATAATCGGCTATTCGACGCCGGTTCCGATCGTTGTGTAAAACGTGCAAGTTTTCAACAACGAACCCTTCATTAGGCATTCAGTAGACGATGGTGGAGGAAAAACCTCATTCAACTTACTAATAACCGCTCTGATGCTTTGAGATGTTCGGAAATATAAATTAAAGATAGACGAGACAGAAAAGGTTTTAAAACATAGATCAGGTTTTGGAAAGTTATATTGAAAATGAAAAATAGAAAACGTGAATCTACATCAAGACTAAAAAATATTTTAATCAATAATCCCACCAATAGGGGATCGGACAACTTTTAAGAAAGTGTTTTAAATTAACTACAATGAATATTTATAGCCATGAAAAATATATATATATATATATATATATATATATATATATATATATATAATTATTACTTCACAAAAATATTGATTGACTGATCTTTCTGGTTCGACGAACATTCGTTATAACTACATTTTAGATTTTTTCTCGATTACTGTCCGATCCCCTATTCTGCTTGGGGAATATATATTTCAAATGCCCAAGTTCTTAATTAATTTAAACTTGTGTACGTGAAAATAAAGTCAAGATTAGATTTGCCTTAAACGTAAAAATTCAAACTTGATTTGCTACCTATTTAAAAATGTTCATAATAAAATCATAAATGTTTAATATATTTTATGCATTTGCCTACTCCTTAATTTCAACCTTTCCTAAAATACCGGCATTAACTTAACGACATCACGTTCGCCATTCCCCGATTAAATGTTCACAACATTAATTGGCATTGTTATTTCGTTGCTTTAAATTCATAGCGCGATCGGAGGGTCAGTCTGTCAGTTTCGTACTGCATTACTTACGAATGCTAAAAATACATATAACGACATAGCAAGCAAAAAAAAACTGTTGATCAATTAGTTTTTTCTTGTTTCCAATAATTTATATCATATGAGTAGGTATAATTGAGATCAAAGTTGTCATGTACTTAATAGTAATTAAAAAATATTTAATTATCATTAAGTAATACGAGCGAGTGTGGCTCAGTGAGAGCACGTGCAACTTTCGATCCGACGTACCCGAGTTCGAATCCCGCTGCCCCCGCACCACTGACTTTCTTAAGTCATATGCGGATTTAACAATCGCTCTAAAAACGATGAAGGAAAACATCGTGAGGAAACCGGCATGTCCAAGAATTTATCACAAAAAGTTCAAGGACATGTGACATCTACCAACACGCACTGGGCCAGTGTGATGGATTATGGCCCCTCTCTCTATGAAAGAAGGCCCGTGTCCCAGCAGTGGAAATGTTATGGGCTGATGATGAGGATGATGAAATAATATTCTATTTGTAGCATTGACTGTTTAGTAAAATCACATGTTAACAAGCAGACAGAAAACCACTCTGAAGTAGAGATATGAGATATATATATTTAAGTGAACATATATTAATTAAACTAGACAATTATGATGCTTCTAGAAACGGTACTTCCCATAACGAGAACAAATTCGATCAAATTAGCCTCCGAGATATTAACAACAATGAAAACGACTGTAATCTTCATTACAAAACCGTTCTAAAATACGTCGCACGGCCTCAAAATACTCGAGCCGATGTTCTAGAGGCTCTTACAACATCTTTATTACGTCCTTCAAGCGTTAGCAGTAACCTCACGTCCTCAATTTCCTTTAAACGCGAACAATAATCAACATTTACTTGATATTCATAGCTGAAGATTCTTCGGTGGACCCCTCTGTTGGCACTGCTTAAAGGATTAAACTTGTTTATAAACTTTGCGTTCTGTGTGTATACCAACTGATTTGGGGCTCGACGTCTGGACTTGGTGATAATGAGATATTACATTCACTTAGGAAATAAATCAACTTGATATATACCTATCTAATCTTACTTGATACAGGTATACCCAAAGACGTATTATATAATTAGACGTAAAACAAAAAGATGAACAATTAAACATATACACATTTCTTTTTTCTCAAAAGGCCGTTTGCATGTGTTAAAAAGAGAAAGCATTATGCGCATGGCACCATCTTTAAACCCTGCGGGCCACCAGCCAACGGGTGTGACGTTTGGTGATGTTTGGTCGATACCAGCTGGTATTTTATTGTGTGCAGTGGTTTTGGTGTTTTCCAAGGAATTTTGCGGGAAAAACATTATATCAAGCAATAAACAACAAGTAAATGAACCATGGCGTGTGTTGTGATAGGCTGCAAGAGCCACGTCAGTGATTTAAAGCATAAACCAAGGGCTATAACATTTCATCGGTAAGTCTGATTTGTGTATTTCACCTCCTAATGCGAATATTTGTATGTGCTAGCCTTCTCGTACGTTTGAAAAGTATGTAAGTTACACTAGGTGCTATTTTAGCTTCACATGACGAGCAGAAGAATTCCCATATCTAAATAAACACGGATTTTTGCATACCGATCGACGTGTTTGGCATTTCATGTACTCGTCTAGTGATGTGGTAAAATTCACAACCATAGTATGAATATAGATATGATAATAGAACATAATTTATTCAAGTGGCACACTTGAATATGTTCTAGTTAATTTCACAGTCTATATTTTTCATTTTTAACCGATTTAAAAAAGTTGGAGGTTATCTATTTGATTGTTTTTTTTTATAATATGTTTGTTACCTCGGAACTCCGTCATATATAAACTGATTTGGAAATTTCTTTTTGCGTTGTGTTTAGTGTGGATTAGTATAGCGATGAAGTGGTTCCATATAAATTTCATCGATATGTATATGACCTTGGACTTCGAAGATACATTGAAGTCGTTTTTTTTTATAAAATGTATACTTGTAGCTAATTAATTATGTTAAATATATTTAGAATACTTAGGTTCTTGTTCTTGTTTTAGGTTCCCGGTGTGAGCAGAATTGCGAAACGCATGGATAAAAAAACATGCAGAGGTCAAAAAGAACAAGAGCGGGGCTCCCCCTCTACTAACTTCTAACATTAAATATCTTTGGACTTAAGTATTGGAAAATGTAATTCAGCTCAATTTCAGTATGTTAAGCTGGGTTGCTTGACATAATAAATAAAATTCAATCAATGGTAAGAAATTATTTGAACATTTATTTAGTGTATTCTTTTGTATATTCTTTTTTATAAGTATATTCTTTTGTTTGCAGAAAATACCTGTGAAGCGGAGACTTATAAGATGAGCTTCGCAACCTATACCTAGTTAATACTGATAGTAGTGCTCGCTGTAATTAATAATTAAAATAATCATAAATAATAATGAAATTAATCTTTATTGTATTGTATGTCATGCAATCTTAAAAGCATATTTAGCGTTCTTATTGGTTAGATGTTAGATGTCGCCACTAGCGTATACAGTAAATAAATAAATTCAACGTATTTTGAAAGAGTGTGCGTTATTAATTTATTCCGTTCCAGCAGTCTAAAAGTCAATAGCCGGGTCCACACCGGCCCATCCAGAACCGCTCGAACTTGCGCGGTGCACAGTTGTAGTCGGTGTGGACGCGTCTTGCCTGATGCACCTCTATGTGATACCTACTGGGTGTATCACATTATATTTCTCGTCCGACGCGTGCATGATACAATGCGTTTGTATCATGCACGCGTCGGACGAGAAATCAAAAGGAAACCACGAACTAAACACCCGATCAACTAAGCAAACTTTTGATCGTGGACCGGAATGTAGGTCGGCTGGTGTGAAATAGCTAAAGTATGCTTTATCTAGCGCGAACGAAAAACGAGATAGTCTAAAGTGTTAATAAAGCATACACTACTTCCAAGCATACAATCAGTTCATCGTAACAAGTCCCTTCCTTCAAAACTTTACACGAGAACATTTCACCTCCGGTCTTAAAAAAAAAAAATTTGAACATTTTCTTATAAGACCGGAGGTCGAAACGTTTTATCGGTATGAAAATAGGACATCCCTAATGCACAATATATGTATAATCATTTGACAAGTAAGTAAATATAGACAAAGTGGAGACAATTGGGTATTTTTTGGGTATTGAGCAACTATAGTGGTCTCTTTTATTTCAAGTAACTTTTGTGATAAGTAGAAAAGGATGCATTCTGTTTTGGAAGTACAACTTTTTTCGGTAAATCTAATACTATACTAAATCTTAGGGTATACCATACATAAATATTTTTTTGTTAAACAATTTATTCTTCAAGACAAGCTTTCAACAAATTCGTAATCGGAATCGCAAGCAGATTAAAATGAGCCCAAACCTAGTAGATTACAATTATCCGTCAAGGAGTTCCATTGCCCACCTTCCGTCCATCAGATTAGCTGGCTGTCACTATAATATTGCATTGTCATCGGACTTTGACAATTATGCAAAAATTCAACTCCTTAGGACAAGAGGACGTGGTTATGTGGCAGCTTGCAAGATTTGACCCCAACAAACAAACATTTCAAGTTAAATAAAAGCTTGTTAAATGCTAGTGATATTATTTGACTCATTGGACTCATTGGATTATATCATACATTTTATTTAAATGGTTAGTGCTCATGTAATTTGTCAATTTTCTTGACCTAGGTTTCGAGTACTTCCGATGCTCTTACAATGCGAAATTCGACAGACCTAACCGTCTGAATAATGTAATCCAATTCACAATTTAATACTAGGATGCTTAACTTAACAGGTCGGTTGTTGTTAATTGAAACGAGTACTGCGTCAGCAATTTTCTTGACACTCATTTCGCAATCAAAAGCTGCCACCATCAAGTAAGTCATCTGTTTTTTCCGAAGGTTTTCCCCACTAGATTAGCCTTAAACGCAATCAGTTCCAATGTTGTGACATGTATAATTAGCATTTGCTTAGTATTCACAGCCAAGTGATTCATTGAATGGACCCCTCCGAATTCTAAAGCTGGTTTAACTCAGGCCCCTCTGTTGGCACTTCTTAAAGGATTAGACTTATTTACTGCGTTTGTTTAAATGTGTTTGTATTTGGGATTGTTGATGTGTGGGTTGTCTTTGTTTTGTTTGGATACAATACCCGTTTTGTTCGTGAAGAGAGTTTTGGTAGAATCTAACTATTTTCTTTGAAGTTATTGTAAGTTGCAAGAATTTACATCTTACGTCTGCAACTAGCAAACTAACTCTAACTACTCTGTAACTAGGTATCGTCTGTTACTAGTTTAGGGAATAAAACAAATCATACTTAAGGGTGGTGTTATAATTACGTTTACAAAAGAAACAGTTAAAAATACTAGAATAAAGAGTACCTCTGTGGTGTAGTGCTTGGGCAGGTTGGCTCAAATCTCATACACCACTGAGGTTGCGGATTCGAATTCCGCGACGGAACAAATGTTTGTGCACAGAAAAAAAAAGCGCATGCATTTGTTTTGTGTCTGGGTGTTGTGGGATCATGGTCCTCATAGTTCCTGGTTCCCTAAATACATGGAACCCTAGTTAGGGGCCAGGTTCTACTCGAATGTAGGTATGTATGTAATCGTTGGGTGTTATTTATTATTTATTTAAATGCTCATTTAGATGATACAAGTTTCTTGCAGCAATTATTTTGCATTACAACAAAGCAACTCCACAAATACTCGGTCTTGAAGAAGCCCTACGTCTCCTCAACACTATCATACATCCTCGGTAGAGGCACAGGTAGAGGTCGAAGTTTTTCATGAAACTTAGGCAAGTTTCCACCCCCGAGCAAGTTTCGACCGTGATTAAATGTAGTCGCACCCTACTATGTACTGATGTACCTAGATCGATCTATAACATAGAGTATGACGGGTGCTGTTTATTATATTTATGTTGTTTTTTTGTCGGATAAAGTTTCATAATATATAGTAACGCTGACTTACAGTTGATAAACAGAACTATTTGAATTTTTTATAAACTCATACTTACAAGCTTTTATTTAACTTGCAATGTTTGGGTCAAATCTTGCAAGTTGAATAAGAACCACTTCCTCTTATTCTACGGAGTTGAAATTTTGCATACTTCTAAAAGTCCGATGACAATGCAATCTTATGCTGACAGCCAGCTGATCTGATGATTGAGACGGAAGGCGGGCATGGAACTCCTTGACAGATAATCGTAAATACGATTACAAATTTGGTAAAAGGTTGTTGTCTTACAAAATATGTTTTTCGACAAAAACCTAGTTTTTAAATATTTACAAAGAACGTAAATGATTTTGACAAACCCGCGTCTTCGGAATGCCGTTGTAATATCTCAGTCAGTGGTATCGGACACAACAGCAGACAATTAGTGTCTGCCTGCTGTGTCAAGTTGGTAAAATGTATACTTGTTATAGTCTTTAACAAGTACCTATACATTTTACCAAAAAAACCGATAATGTATCTTCGAAGTCCAAGGTCAAATAACGATGAAATTTATATGGGACCTAACTATACTGAACTGAATGCAAAAAGATTTTTTGAAATCGGTGAACAGTTGGCGGAGAAATCGGTGAACATATATAAAAAATATATTGTTCCCCCCCTAAAGTCGGTTAAAAAAAGTTTTTTTTGGGGTCACCGGTGACGGCGGGACGTTCAGTGTGTAGAGACGATGTGGCCGAAGATGGAACACATAGATCTAGAGGAAAACGGCAGTTGAGCGACTGCGGAGTTCCGACTCCCTGATGGTTCACCGAACATCATCTCGAAATACGACAAAGTGCTTTGAAAATCTCAGATTTTTGATAATTATGCTCTAATGCTTTTAATATCACAATTAAGTTTTTATATTTTAGAAACTTTTCAGGTATGCAAAATATTTTTATATTGCAGCCGAACTTTGAACATGGGACCTCTTCCTTTAGTACAGGAACCGCTTACATTAACCAACGGAGCCACCATGGCCGGTACCTCGGTGGCCGAAATACTTGCACAGCCTTTATTTAAACATCTTAGGGTGTCGAGCGCGACACTTAGTTATTGTCATAGTACACGTGCCACTGTGTCTGTCACAGGATATAGTTGGTAGATGCTTTCATAATATCAAAATGAAAGCGATCTTACCAATAACTTAATATGGGTTACTAACTACATATCTAACAGAGCGTGACTGTTAAACAAATTAACAGCAGCTTAATAACCATGTTAATCCGCAAACTATCAAAGAAACCCTCGGCTTTCGCAAAGTATTGCGTTGTTGCAAACTTTACAAGTACCTACGCTCAGCGTCAATAATCAGTATACATATTAGTCCCATATCGCAATAATGACTTCAATAACAAGATGCTTGTGAGAAGCATAATGTCAGATTACTGATTATGACATGGTACCAATATGAATACCTGTTATTTATGCTAACTATACGGGTATCGAAAGTTCGAAGTACGAACATCGAAGTTCGTAGACGAGCGAAGTTTCGCTATAAATTCATCGGCTGTATATTGCGGGCCAAGTTTTTCTGTAGAGTTGATGTGGGGCAGACGTGGCTGAGCGGCTGGTGAATTTTTTATGTTAGTGATAAGGGACTTTTTATATTACACAGGTATTGTAACTTTGACTTGTGAATGTTTTTTATTTTCAATTGATTATTGCGCTTTTAATAAAGTTGTTCCAAAAGTTTGAGCACAATTGGAACAATGTGGGAAATATTAGATATTAAGTTCGAGATCAAAATAATTGTCAAATCTTTAATCAATAATAAAGAATATTTTGTTTCTATTTTTATTATATATGTTTTTATTTGGCCCCTAATAAGGATTCCCTGTATCAAGGAAACCAGGATTTTGCAAAACAAAGTTCTGGGTGGTGGTGTTGTTATGGGCTGGCGTATTGCTTACCATCAGGCAAACGACCAGCTCGTCTCGTCATTCAGCAACATAAAAAAAACTTTATTTTCCTGCAGACGTGATTATTATATTCTTCTAATTTGATATATAAGGTACCGTATTTTTAATATTACAAAATCAAATAAAACAACAAATTGACCATTTCTTCCAAAAGTTCATGTCTATGCTGACTAAAATAATAATATTCAAGTAAAAAAGGCCGCGCCCGCCAGCGCGCGCTCTTTGATTTATATTCTTTTAGTAACTAAGTGTTTATTGCAGACCAGTTTATGAATCTTATAGAGTTTTTATAAAACACAGAGTGAGTTCTTTTTGTGAGTTTTTGAGGACGTCACGATGTGAACGTAGAGGATATGGAAAAAGTATACAATGAATTATTGTTATAACCACCTATGTAAAGAAACTTCAGGGAAGAACAAATGCAAACATAATATGACACCCGGGTGACCGGTTCATAAAAACTGAAAAAAATAGTAGTCCTATCCAAACACGTAAAAGTTACTCTTAAAGCCTGATTTTGGACAGATTAAAAACATGGTATTGACTCAGCTCTGCATTGATTGTAGGGGATAGCGCAATTCAGGAGATGACACAGCTAAGCATGACAGAGGATTTTAGGATCAAAGTAAATTAAAATTAAATTGCTTTATTGAAAAAAGTACAAATGACAACGCTCGAAAACGACTTGGGGGCATCGCAGCTTACCCCAATGCTACGAAGTCGAGTCTCAAAGAGTAGCAGTAATCTAACGATGGAACAAAATCTACATACAATACGTATGAATCCAGGACCGAGGATTACCCTACCAATTTTATTCAATCGGTCATATAAAAGCGCATCTAAAAGTTGCAGCCTCGTTTGAAACCAGTTTCCAATGTTTTCGAAGTAAGTCCTAACAACACATTGTGCTACGTGGCAGGGCTGGCAGCCTGCATCACATAGTGCGCGTGGCAGCCCTGCGGTGATCAGACGGTGGGCGGCGCGGGCGGCGGCGGATCCAAACAATGCCACGTCGTCGTGGGATTAAAAGTTTAACTTATGGACAAGTTGTGAGCTATAGCGAGTGTATTGGAAGTGAACAAGAAAAGAAAGTGGAAAGGTCTATATTCTTGGAGCCAAAGTCATTAGCGGGCCATAATATTAGCCACAAATCCGCCGTGTTCTTGAGTGGAGACCACAGATTGGCACATGTAGTTAAGGACGCCCTAAAGCTAGGTATAGCAACGACCTTCGCAGGGTGACTGGCAGCAGCTCATCCAGAGTAGCTGGGGATTGAGCTCAGTGGCGTATAGATTGAGAAGCCAGCAACTGAGACATGGTGATGATGAAGTAGTGAACAAGGTAAGAAACAGGTTAGCTTTAACGCATCGATGCTAAAAACATGATAACCGTAGTCACATGGCCTGCATCAGATAGTTTGCATAATTGCCAGCAACGTGACCAAATCTTCTCCATTCAAAGATTATCTGGAGATATCGCTAATGATATCGCTTATTAGCGATGTGACCGCCCATTGTACTAATCAAATTTTTAAGTTCTATTTTTATTTGTTTTTGTTATGTTATATTATTGATTGATAATATACACATTAGTGTAAATAAAATCATTATAAAAAAAAACCGCTTTCGCCTTAAATTTAAAGCAAACTAGTGACGCTTTCACTGATCTCAACTTCGGATACGGAATCCTCGCAACTTGTCCGAGAGGATTTATTTTGTAACTGTCACCTCGTTGGTATTCAATTGAGAAATGTCAACTGGTTGCTGTAAAATAGAACCGGAATGTGTATTGTATTGGTATTGGTATTCGGTTGGGCAAGGACAGCGTCTGTGGTGTAGTGGTTGGGCAGGTTAGCTCAAATCACATAAACTATTGAGGTTGCGGGTTCGATTCCCGTCGCGACAAATGTTTACCACAGAAAAATATTATTTTATCAGAGACCTGATATAAAATTGTACCAATTTATTAATTTTGCGTGAATAACCACCCCTAAATAGTTCACTACGCATAAAATTAGGCATTTCTACTATTCAGTGAACAAGTTAATAATGGTTGAATTTTATATCAAAAACGTTTGAACAAAAAAGTGCGGAGGCTGAGAACGAAACAACTGGATGAAAATAATAAGGATTGGAAATTTGAATGCTTGGTCTTGGCAAAATATACAGTTTAACAGCTGAAAAATGGTACGGTTTAATAGTTTTCTGTAAAATGCGTAAGAACGGGTATAGTACTTTAAATATCCTTCCAGTATTTCCCGTGTTCCAGCATTCGTTTGAGTTTTATTTAGTTCCCTCTCAAGGGACAGCACTTAGTAATGTACAAACCCTAACATTGCCTCACTGAGTCCATTGTAGAGCCTTTTTGATTAAAAAAATATACTAGTATATTTGTGTGGTTCACGGCAGGCGATACGATTGGCTGGCGATGTTTTAATCTCAGGATGTGGTCGTTGACTATTTCAAAAACATGTCGGAACGTGTGTGATTGTTTGATGTCCATAGGCAACCACATACCACTACATAGAACAGCTCATTGTGGTTGGTCAACATAACGAATTACTAAATTAGATAGTTCAAAAGTTGTTAATGTTTCCCAATAGACATCATAGGGGTGAGTTACAACAGCTTGCAACATACCGAAAAATTATGAATGAATGAAAACTCTTTATTGGTAACACCACAATACAGAAAAAGTAACAGCTTAAATAAACTTAACAGTATAAATATCACAAAGGGCGGTTTTATTATCGCTTAAATCGATTTCTCCAGACAACCGTGGATGGAGAAAAATAACTTATAAAGGCATGGATGGTGGCGTTCATGTGTTATAATAGTAAAAAATGCAGTACAATTTTAACTACATACATACTCGTACATACATAGACTTGAATACATAAAATACTTATATATATATCTATAATTATATATAGAAGAAACAAATAAATTATGTGTTTAAAAAATCATATTTTTTTTTAGTAAATTTATCTACAGTCAGTATAGAGATCGCGGGATGAGCTAGACTCACACCTTATAGATTGGTCTATCGTGGCAATGGATAGAGATAAGTGGAGGGAGGTTAGGGAGGCCTTTGCCCTGCAGTGGGACAAAACAGGCTCCTATTAATAATAAGCTACAGTCACCTCACTCATATAAATGACAGAAGTTCAGTATTTTCTAGTGTTTAAATATGAACTGTTTATTCTTGATCGTAGCTTCTCCATTTCTATGATCGTAGCTTTTGTAGCAGCCGCCATAATTTCGCTAATTGTTTCCACTTTTAATTAGCAACGCACCGTCTCTCAAGCAAAACATAGAATGACAAAACATTTGGCGAGTGACAAAAAACATTGGCGAGTAGCAGAAAAAAATTCGAGTAGCAAAACAGTCGCCGGGTGTTAATAACTGCGACGCCCCACCATTGTGCCAATAGTGAGACATTTTTAATTAAGAAAATCGGCAGCCTATTGTCATTCAAAGGCGCATAGTGGAAACGAAAACAGAGGTAAAGATTCAACCTTGACAAGACGGCTCACGCACACAGATGGTAAACTATGTCTCGATTTGTTATTCGGTTCAAAGTTCTGAATAGTTTTATTTTTATATTTTTAAGTGTGTTAATTGAATAGAGGAAACCATGCATGTCGCTATTGCAGCTTGTAAGTTTACGTATACAGATTTTTAACTACGCAAAAAGGATGGGTGTTATAATTAAGTTTGACCACTATAACATGTGTCTATCTGTGGCACCGTAGCTCTTACCCGATTTGGATGCAATGTTTGGTATTTGCAAGCAGGTTTTCTCAAAATTGGTTTAGACGTTTTTTTTATAGGTGTTTATGTCGCGGATTTTTTAATTTCTAGTTTTTGTTAATTAAATTATTACGGGCTAGCTTTGCGTCTATAAAGCACTGGCTAACGTGCTTCCTATGCAAGTCAATATCTACATGTGTGACGTCATACCTATTTGTAACCACTTGTGTCATGGGAGCGCAACTAAAACCAAACTTCTGTGGACTTAAACTTCTGACTATATTTTACGCTATATAAGGGAGAGGGTCCGTCAATGATTTCTTCGACTGCTTTTGTTTCAGTGGTGGATTGACGAAACTTTCCTTTGTCCTGTAATAGATGCATTACGGAATGAACGTCTATTGAAATAGGAAGTGGAAAGCTGAAATACTCGTCGGCTTTGTTTACTGTGAAGTTGGAATAATTACTTGGGAGTTATTGTGTGAGGGAATAACTTTGTGTTTATTTTAAATGAAAATGGCAATACGTTAAAAGATAGAAGATTCTTAATTACACAAATAAAATTGTAGGTACAAATGCGAAATTAATGCTAGTAAGCATTATCTTACAGTAACCCTCGGTGTTCTGTGGAGCTTTGTAAAAATACTTATAATTATGAATTGTCGTTGCAAATTATTTTTAGTTTATTTATTTTCAAAATCCACAGCTCATATCCTAACAAATACATATATCAAACATATTTTTACAATATATATCCAATAATAGATTAACATTCTATGGTTTTTTTTTAATTTTGTATATAACGACATTCACAAATTATTACAATGTATTTATTTTAATCAACTTAGATATTAACTAAACCTTAATACTATTGTGTATAAATGGGGTATGTATATGTATTGTGTATGTGAGTGTAAATGGGGGGTCTAGGTCTATGTGCTAGGGTGGATGTGTTTGTGTATGCGTGTACGTGAATGAGTGATTGAGTGTGAGTTTTGTGAATGTGTTGTTTAAAACGCAAGTTTTTTCGCATAATAAAAAAGGTGCACGAACAATAACTTATACATAAGCTTTAATCATCCAAGCTCTACTTTCAAGGTATGATTACTAAAATGGTGTTAATGCCATATTACTGACCATTGAAAATTGTGGTCTTGAATAATTTTCTTTGAAACAATCGATAAGACATTAACTTTGAAAAATTTGCAATCAAAGCACGAGCTGATGTCGCAGGCAGAACGTTCAAATTGGAAAATTCCCGAAGTGTCCGGATCGCGGCCATTGATCGCCCGACAATAGGACCAGTTGAGAGCGCACTAATCTTTTCATTAAAAAGCGATTATTCGCTGCACGGCCCGCTGCACTAATAGGAATAAAGAAAGGACCAATTGAACACTACAGCTTGATGCGACCTTAAGTCGGACTCATAAAGATTAAAGTCCAATGAACGAATGTTAAATAAATGAGTTTGGAGAGCCCTCTACAATATGCCACGCAGCACCCGCGGCAGACGCGATGACATTTCAATTTGAATTCTTGTTGCGAAATGCGGAGATGTTATTAAAAAAAAGTTTTTTGTTAGGAAGAATTTTCGCGCTTGATTAGAATCCGTCCGCGGTTGAGCGATTTTTGAGTACGACAGTAACATTTGTTACGGAATTATATTACGGAGTTAGCTGTTATCCTGTTGCATTCTTAATGCATTTAAAAGTGGCTATAAATTATAATATGAGTCTGCTGCTGCTTTTATGCTGTGTGCTTTCTTATTACGATGGGTTGCGTAAAAACTCTGGTCATAAATGTCGAGCTCAATTGGTTAGGATTCTTGAGATGATTGACAGCAGTTACATATTTTAGGACCATTAAGATGATGCAAGTTTACTGCCGGTTGTATACCATTACGGTGTGTAACTGTCTTGCGAACGTCGTTTAGACGGTGTAGTTCAATTATTTGCTTACTATTTTGGTATCCAACTGGCAAGAAACAACTAAATGAGTGTCAAATTATAAACAACAGAAGACCAAAATATTTTTGAATAAATAAGTCTTAAGATACCTAAATCACAACGGAATGGGTGCCTGAAGATGGAAGGAGGCGCCCAGGACGGCCGAAAACGAGATGGAAGGACGATCTGGATGCATACCAAGTAGGTTGGTGCGAAGTGGGGCAGAATAGGGACGGCTGGAGAGACTTGTGTTAGACCTTTGCCCAGCAGTGGGATAGCATTAAAAAAAAGATACATAAAAGAATTATGTCAAATAGTCTTCCATGCTTATGATTTTGCCTGAAGTTAGCAACGACAACCTCAAGGAATCTTTGCTGGGATAGCGGTCAAAAGCTAATAATACTTACGTCAAGATTGGTATCCACAAAAAAGTGTGACCTAGAGCAGCTCCAAGAAAACCCCCAGTAACCGATCTAATCCAATAAAACCGACAAAAAGCCAAACTTTCGCTTCGCTGATCCAATTTGGTATTCCGCCTGCGTCGCGTCGGCCAGCATAAATACAAGCACTAAGCTCAAATAAGTAATACCGAAGTAGGTACTGGAGTACCGAAGTAGGTACCGAAATACCAAAGTACCGAAGTTAATCTACTAAGTGCCCTTAGAACACACCTCATTAACAAAGAACGCTCTTATCGGAGTTTTCCACTTAAGGAATAACACGTGGTGTTAATATTGCTGTATAAATCAAAACCATTGCTAGGGTGGAACCACTTACAGAAGAGTTACAGTTTTCCCGCAGGTTGGCTTGTCTCCATTGGACTTACAGCACTCGTACATATTTTTTCTCTGCCAAAGCTTCTGGAGTAGAATAACAAAAATTAAAACATTTTGTCTCGTTTCTTGACTTCAAAAAAGGAGGAGGTTCTCAATTCGACAGTATGTATTTTTTTGTTTTTTGTATGTTTGTTACGCGATTACTCCGCCAATTATGAATTGATTTTGATGATTATTTTTTTGTTTGGTAGGGCATACTTCAGACGTGGTCCCATATTAATTTGATCGAAATTAATTCGACACTTATTGAAAAAAATAACAAAAGCAGAATATAGGTATAAGTTTAGTTTTGAAATCGTGTTTTTTTCTAAATAATAATTATTAGATTAACAACTTTAAAAACAATTCCGATAAAAATTGAAGATGTTGCTGCATCTGTTTGACAGAAGAGTTGTACTAACGTCATTAGATAAAGCTCTAGACTAGACAGTTCCGATTGATATCCGATAAAACATGGATTATAAAAAGTTTACCTTGTGTCATTTACATTACATATATTTTATTATACATTTCTAAGGTTGTCTGGAAGAGATCGCTATAAGGGATGAGACTGCCCATTGTACACACTAGTTATAAGGTGTATCTGTAAAAGATTTTTTTATGTTATTGGTATACAATAA
Source organism: Petrophora chlorosata (assembly GCA_951640565.1). Lineage (NCBI taxonomy): Eukaryota > Metazoa > Arthropoda > Insecta > Lepidoptera > Geometridae > Petrophora > Petrophora chlorosata. The sequence goes on from OX621206.1 coordinate 877,330, forward strand.
TGAGTTTTTGTATTTGTATTGTATTTGTATATTTTAGGCATGAATACATATTTCTCTTACCTGTTCCGCTGAGCTACATGTACATAAAAAAAGGGCCCGCTACATCAGCAATGCCAGCAGTATTGCATAGACAATAGAGCCGCGTTTTATTAAACTCGCCTTCTACCTTATTAATAAGCATGTCCTTTTATTAAAAATGTTTAATATTGTACAGACTTACAATAATTGTTACCGTATATACCGAAAAGTTAGCCAGAGAGCTCTCCCGTAACTGGTTTCTTTCTGATATTACGAGAGCGAGATGTACTTGCCTCCAATCTCTTTTTGTAAGTATGTGCTCAAGGAATGTAGTCCGGGAGCCACCGGCGATTATTATCGCGCCGTATTGTGGCGTCAAGTGGCAAGTTATCGAGTTGTCAATCTTTGAGGACCGTTCAGATGTGGCGAAGTTTCGAGTGGAAATTGAAAATGTGTTGCTATTGTCACGACAACAATTCTGAAATGTCACAGGAACTGAGGGTTCCAAATTTCAAAGAGGATTTTTTTGTTAGAGTTTTCTTTATTTTTCGAATTCTCTTATAACAAATTTTATTTTTTTCTGTAGGCCTTAATTTTTATCAAATTAATTGAAAATTACAATTGCATCAATTTTACGAAGACTAATCCGCACTGGGCCAGCGTGGTGGATTATGGCCCATACTCTCTCTATGAGAGAAGTGTCACATCAGAGGGAACATAATGGGGTGATGATGATGATAATTACAAAAGAAGGGTTTTATATGAATTATTTAATAATAGCATGAGACGTACGAAATGCAACTCATTTTCTTTTATTAATTCAAGCTTCAAAGAAGCATCTCTCAAAATTCAGAAATCACTTTCAAGAAAAAATATTGCTATGGTAAGGTATAAAATATTGTACGATGATCCCAAGAAATCTTTCAGATTATGAATACAAATTGTTTTCTTTCATTTCTAAAAGTTCTATAAATACCTTAAAGGTCATAAACTTAACAAAAGAGGATAAGTCTTTTCAGTGGTTTTGGAGCTAGTCATTATACAGACTAAAATCTAGGCCTTATTCGAAATGACAGACACTTCAATATTATATTTGTTTCGATTTGATTCAAGACGACATCCACCGACGAGGATTTTAGGCCCTTGTATTTAATTATGATCAATCGAATGACACACCTATGTATAAACATGACAAAACAAACGGCGTGTCTCTCCCAAACTAGCCATAGTTTACGAGCGTGCGCCGGCAATTATTTGACAATTTGCGGCGACAATGTCGTGCGATTGTTGTCACGCCACTCCCGGCTACTGAGAGCTGCCGGGAGCAGGGGGTGCAGGGGGTGCAGGGGGTGAAGTTAGGATTGGCACCTGATATGAGCATAAGTAATATACAAAAAGAAAATAATTTTGCAAAAACATTCTTATAATTTAGGTGTTTTCAAGTCTCGATTGTCGCCCGCGTCGTTACTTTACATCAAGAGGCTACGGTCAAATTAGGCAGTAAATAAAAAAACACACTAAGTTTTCATGTATTGCCAGACTTGTTTAGAGTTCGAATCTTGCACTGATTGGAATTTTCTCTCGTTTTCTCTTTCTCGCTTCCTCTCCGGTAGAAAAGCTATGTCCCAGCTGTGGGAACATACTGACTACTTTATATTTAATTATTGTCTTAATCACAAAACATTAAGTAAGTTACAAGTTATAAACAGATCAAAATTGGAAAAAGCAAGTGGTATCACGATCTCTACTGCAGTTTTATTATCTCTGGAAAAAATGGCAACCCTAAATGACGGTGGGAGGATTGTAAAAATGGCATTGGGCTCATATCTCGAAGACATAATTCCATCTTGTTTGAGGAACAATTGAACGATTGTTTGGTGTATCGGTGTTATGTGATGAAACACGACGATGTCATGAGTGATTTATAATGATTAGGTTGTTTGTGTTGAATTGCAAAGTACTTAGCAGTTCCACCACCCGTAGTCATGAACTACACTTGTCGAAACGTAAGTAATACACTTAGCAAAGTAAGCAGCTAAGCAGCATGCGATTAATGTGGAGTCTTTATCGGTTGCTTTACTCAGCCAAGTGAATTCGACAAGTATTGTTTATGAATACGGGTGGATATGAAGGCGACCTATACTTGGTAATGGTAGGACTCTTTTGTCTAATTTTACATTTTATCACTGGGTGTTCTAAGGTGTTGGAGGAGCCAGAATTTATGTACCTAAGTGATTGTTGCATTAAATATTAAATGTTTTTAGTTTATATGGCACGGCTAGATAGACTTTATTTTATATTTTACTAACTGCGCCTCGCGGTTCCACCCGCGGTTTCCCGAGATAAAAAAGTAGCCTATGTGCTATTCCAAGTCCTAAAGTACCTACAAACCAAATTTCATTAAAATCGGTTCGGTTGTTTTTGCGTGAAAGAGTAACAAACATACATACATTCTTATAAACATTCGCGTTTATAATATTAGTAGGATTTATTTATTTATTTTATTATATTTTATATTTATAGTGAAGTTGTTTTTTTTACGAAACTGAGTAATGACACGAGCAAATCATTCACCTAATGGTAAGCGCCATATCTGCCCATACACAACAATTGCCAACCAGAACATTTAATACCTAAAAAGTACTGCGTTTGATCATTTTATAAATTTTCAAACCAAGGTGTATATAAAACTTGCACTATTCCCTCTAAATCACAGCAATATCCTGTACGCTGTAACTCTGTAATTGGTTAACTACATGCAGTTAACTTAATGTGTAAGTACTAGTGCCGATCGCCGCGCCCGGCGCCCGGCGCCCGGTCTCCGGTACCGCCACTTTGTTAACGTAGCTACGTACAGGTTTTGACTTAGTGGTTTTAGATAAGTTATAATATTATTTTCATCCCATCTATTCGAAAAGGACGACTTGGTTCGCCTTTATGTGCACCCAAAGGTGGTGTTTTCTATAAGAAACTTTTAGCGGGCAGTAATGAGTTTTTAATCCTCTTTATAAGTGCGCCGCAATTATCTTTGCCGCGCACTTTTTGAATTTGGAACATCTTAGTGTTCAGCACCAAAGAAATCGAACGCAAATATTGTTTGAATAAAGACTGGCTGGTATGACGGCCCATAGTCACGCCGGCGGATGAATGAAAAAAAAAAACAAATTAAAAAAGCGCGAACTACAGCCCGCGTTTTCGTAAATTTTCACGGATTGTTAGAAATTCATTGTTTTGTTTTGTTTTGAAAAATGAGTTCTTCAAGTGACAGTGAATAAAATATGAGGCGCTTTTATTTTCTCATAGTGGGTGATGAAAAGTAGAGTGTATCACTCGGGCGCAAAATATATTTTTGGCTCGGGCGACGTACTTTGAATCCCTCGCTACGTTCAGGATTCTACTAAAGAATCCCTCGCTACGCTCGGGATTCTACTCTAGAATCCCTCACTTCGCTCTGGATTCAAAAAAGCGCCCTCGCCGTAAAAATATTATTTTGCTCCCTTATGATACAATCTACTATTGGTGCATGGTTTACCACCTACATGAACTACGCGGAAATATGAATGCAGATGGAAAAATAATGACACGTTCATGGCGTCTCTATTCAGGAAATGATTTGAAACGTTTCTAACATATAAATGTCGGATATTTTGTAGCAAAGGTTAGATACTCCTCATCACGCATCATTTTGACCAGTCATCATCATCATCAGCCTGAAGTTGTCCACTGCTGTACATAGGCCTCTCCTAATGAACGCCACTGAGCCCGGTCTTCAGCTCTTCTCATCCAATTTCTTCCGGCCACCTTTCGCAGGTCGTCGCTCCATCTAATCGGTGGGCATCCTACACTACGCTTGCAGATTCGCGGTGTCCACTCAAGGACACGTCTACTATGGTTGTCCGTTCTTCGAGAGATGTGACCAGCCCATTGCCAATTCACCTTGCTTATCCTATGGGCTATATCGGTTACTGATACTAGGTCATTATTGGTAGGGCGCCGCAATAACTAGTTAGAACATTTAACGGTAACATAAATAATATGGGTAAGTATATAACAATTTAAAAGTGAACCAAGGCAGTGACCGAGTGGTGGCCAACAGGAGATCTAGAAGCAAACCACCAGCTGGATGGACGTGGATGGAAAATGCACATAAACGAAAAGGGTGGCGGAATGTAGAGGTGGCCTATATTCAACAATGGAATGACAAGAACCTATGATGCAAGAAAATAAAAATAAAAGTAAAAGATAACTAGTAAGTCAAGAGAACAGTGTCTCTTGTGCCGGTTGCTAAATCCCGTACAATTGGTGAATCTAGTTAATCAAATCATAAAAATAAGAATAAAATAAAAATAAAAAATCATAAATAATAAAAAAAATAACCATAATTTTCCTATTGGTAGATATTTTTACAAGTTATTTAGCAGGACGAAGACTCGCTGAATCGTTACAAAATAACTATTATACGTTAATTAATTTTTATTTACTGTTTATGCAATAAAGGCGGTTGTCATTATGGTGACTATGGCAAGTATCGATCTACATTGACATTCAAAACAAAATAAAATAACAAAATAACAAGAAATTAACAGTACAAGTAGTTCCGATCGAAAAGCCCAACGACACCAATAACATAGCTTCAACTTTAACAAGCTAACACTCAAGACAGGATCTTATAACTTCGCCGCGTCTAATAATTACCCGTTGAACTTGAAAGTCTAACTTAGTTCAGTTAGTGTCTAGCCTCAAGTACTCAAGTACTGAGTCTAAGTTACCGGTCAGCTATCCAGGGCGAGCATTGGTGAAATTACACCCCTAGTTGTACCATCTGATGTGGATGGATCCAGAACTAGACTGTAGTGGGATTCTATGAAAACGCCTACATCTGGCTTGTATTCCTCCATATTGGAATTAGGGAAAAAATTTAAAACATAGACAAAACAAACACATTTATTTCAGGCGAGATAGTGGCCAAACATAGATCTATAAGGCGTAAAAAAAAAAACCATTGCGGTTTTGTTTCATTTTTCAAGTTTATAAAATTAAAATTTTCTGCAGCATAGTGTAACGAAAGACTCCGATTTTTTTTAATGAAATTGAGTGATGAGACGAGCAAGTCGTTTGCCTGATGGTGAGTGCCACGCCTGCCCATAACAATTGTAGTGCCACCCAGAACGTTTAATATCTACCATAAATAGCACTGCGTAGCACTGCATTGCGCTCATCACCCCGAGACATCAGATATTAAGTCTCATATGCCCGGTCTGGTACATTAGATCTAAAGCTACCGCTCGTTCTAGTCTACATTACGTCCAGTGCCCCAATTCACTATGACAACTTGGCGAAATCACGTCGATTCCTTGCTTCGAAATAACGTCGATTCCTTCATTAATAAACGATATCTCTATGACGCATTCATATATTGATATATATAAATGACGCGTCATAGAGAATACAATTTCGCAGATGTCGTTTATTAATGAAGGCATCGACGTTTCCTTGAAGTAAGGAATTGCCAAGTTGTCATAGTGAATTAGGGCCCAGTTCCTGAATAGTCGAATCATCGGCGTATCCTATAAAAGGTTTTTCATAGAAGCTTGGTTAAAATCAATTCAACGATTTGTAGACAGTAGCCCCAATACCTAAGTCCTTCGTTACGCTCGTGTCATCCGCCAACTTGGTTAGTACAATATGCTAATGCGCTAACTTAACCGTCCGACCGATGCAGGCCAGAGAAACTTCGTTATACTTAGTCAAGATAAATAGACCCGTCAAAATATTTAACTTGTGAAACGAATAGTGTTTTGGTGCATGTTGTCTTAAAGCAGTATAACAAGGACAAGAGGGCTTTTGGATAAACCTGATGTCGCACCGTGAGGAGCGCAAAATAGTAGATTTTATAGTGGCACATTTCTGCAAATGCTCGCTTTGGCAAAGACGACACCTTGGCCAGATATTTAACCATCAAGTAGTAATGTGCAAACATGCAGCTCTAGTTTGAAGGGCACTGTTTAAAGCGAAATTAATGAGCTTTGAGCTACTGTCGAAGGGTGACGAGCGCAGTGCGATGCTGCATATATCTGGGTGGTGCTGCAACCTTTATGGGCAGACGTGTTGCTTACCTGCTCCTCTCGTCATTCAATTTTGTATACATAGAGATACGATCTTGCTATCATTTTCATTAATAACCGGCCAAGTGCAAGTCATACTCGCGCACGAAGGGTTCCGTAGCAATATCTATAAAAACGGTAAAAAAAATCATGTCTGTTGTATGGGAGCCCCCTCAAATATTTATTTTATTCTGTTTTTTAGTATTTCTAATAACAAATACTAAAAAACAGAAATATATAACGGCAACAGAAATATATTATCTGTGAAAATTTCAACTGTCTAACTATCACGGTTCATGAGATACAGCCTGGTGACACACGTACAGACAAACACAGACAGACAGACAGACAGACAGACAGACGGACGGACAGCGGAGGTTTAGTAATAGGGTCCCGTTTTCCCTTTTGGATACGGAAACCTAAAAAACAGTATTAGTATCAGTAGGCTTGAAATAAAATCAATTGATGAATCAATGGCAATCTCGTGCCGCTTACTTATCACTGTGTCACTGCGCCAGGTTTCTAGACGAGAATTGAAATTGAATGAAAACTAAGTCAACTAATCGTAACCATAGATAAAACATAACATTAATGTATTCGCATCCGATTCCGATTTCTTGAATTATAAATTCGCCAATTGGTTATTCCGATCGAAAGGGATCCTAAACTAACAAACTGGAACTGTATACGTATTTATGAAGCGAGCAAACATCTTGTAAGAAAATCAAGCTATCCTTGGAATAAAATATTATACGTACTTACACAAACATGTGTCTTCCACGCTCTTTCTAATAACGGTGAAGGAAAACATCGTGAGGAAAGGCAAGTACAAGAATCACAGTCTGAAGACATGACAGTAAGCTATTTCTGATTTATCTACAAGTGACTGGTGACTGATTTTAGTGACACTGTTGGAGTTATTTTTAACTATTGACTAGTTTATATCGATATTTTTGTTATCGACTAGAGATGGCTTGTAACGAATAGGTATTGGTAAGTGACTAAATAATACCTGAAACAGAATTAAAACGCATCAAGTAGGTTAGAAATACAAATAAGCACATTTTAAATATTATTTGATAGACAGGGTACTACTAGTGGTAGGTTTCTCGTATGCGAAAGCCGTCCATGGGAGGCCGTCTGGGTGGGTAGGGTACCGCTGTTTTGCCAGTTATTCAGCCACCAAGCTGTAGTGCGCGTACTGTGTTCCGGTTTGAAGGTCATTGTAGCCAGCGAAATTACTAGGCATTAAGAGACTCAACAGCTAATTGTCTCAGGGTGACGAGCGCAGTGCAGCGCCATGCAGGATTTCTGGCAGGATTTCACGCAAAACAAAGTTCTGAGTGGTGCTGTTATTGTTATGGGCTGGCGTATTGCTTATCATCAGGCAAACGACCAGCTCGTCTCGTTATTCAGTTACATAAAAAAAGACAGGGGTGATAGAGATGCATAACACCATTTTTAAGAATTTTCAAATCTCTAGAAATTTTTAAACTTTCCCGATTCGGACTCTTCGTTTATGATAATAAAACGGGTCTTAATCGCGCTAAAAACATTTGTTTTATTTGGTCAAAACGTCGAGGTAAATAAAACATATATATATATATGTATATGCATTACATATATTTTATATTTGCAAATCTCTGTCTAAAAGTGAAAAGTCAAAAGATATTTATTAAATAGATACAAAAAATCTACTTTTAAACGTCATACAAATCTACAAATCAATTAAAATGCGTTAAAATTTGTAACTTAAAATATCATGACTTTGAAAAAAAGATAAGCATGTCTACCCATTTCTTTCCCGTACTTAAATTGAAGTCCGGGCCCAGAAAAGAAATGCGAAATTTTATAATTCACATAACATAATGTCAAACTAGAAGTGCGAGTGAGATGTCCCATAGTCATAGTATCAGTATCAGGAAAATAAGAGTAAAATATAAATAGGTATTTAGATACAGTAGCAGTTGTGACCAGACCAGACCAGTCCTCACAAGCAGCACCCGTTCACGAGTATGACTTGGAGATCAACCATGGAGTCACAAAGTTCCTAATTCAATAACCGAATCAAACCAGATTTTCAAATCATTACTTTTTAACCGGTTTGCCGTATTTCCACCGAGGGCCGTTTACATTTGATTGGCCATTCCGAACCTTCGAATTTTGGAATTACTGTCATACTGAATGTGGACAGTGCTGTCGTACTGAATGTAGGAGTGTAGGAGTATACGCCAAATGTACTGCATGCTTTTGAATACGTCGCTAGTGTAGAGTGGTGGGCAGTGCACACGAGCTCAAGAAAAGCAGCACTTTTATTACAAGCTTTTATTTTAACTTGCAATGATTGTTTGGGTCAAATCTTGCAAGTTGAATCAGAACCACTGCCTCTTATCCTACGGAGTTGAAATATTGCATACATGTCAAAGTATGACAATGCAATATTATGGCGACAGCCACCTGATCTGATGATGGGGACGGAAGGTGGACAATGGAACACCGTGACGGATAATCATAAACGCTTTTGGCTCATTTGAATCTGCTCGCGGTTCCGATTACTAATTTGTTAACAGCTTGTTTTGAAAAATATATTTTTCAACAAAAAAGACAAAAAGCCTTACGAGGCGCCTGTCTGCTTTCCCACGCGTCATTTATACGTGCGATTTTCTTTTACTACCTAATACCTTTTTATATTGACAAAGCTGTTTAATACTCCACCCTACTATTTAAAAGTGTCTTCCTTCAAAATTCGGATTCGGAAAATAAGATCTTAAACAACATTAAATCAATAAAGAATAAAGTATTGATAATTCCTCTCCATCCAAAGGTGGCCTGGAAGATATCGTTTTAGCGATAAGGCCGCCCATTGTAATACTTCTTTAATTGTTTTTATGTAATGTAACTTAATGTTTCCAATAAAGCGTTCATCCATCTATCTATCTATCTCCTGGTGAATCGTCCCGCAGCAGTACGATTGAAGCTTGACGCCACAGCGCAAACATCGACCCACTGCGACGGGACCATTCAAAAATCAAAAGGTTAAGTCATCCCACTCTCTCAATATTTTTACACCAAGTATTTGAAATCAGAGTTTTCCTAACCGCCCGTCTGCACGCCCGGGGCACTTCACACGCGCGGTTCCCGCCTACCCTCGTTTGTTTTACTACTCGCAATTAAGCCGGCTGAGTGACAGGGATTGTCGCCTCTCGGAGAAAAAAAACTGTTTTTTACAGGAAAAGTACTCCCACTGAGAGTATAGTGTGATTTGTGCGACGATTGTGGTGGCATTTGTGAATGTTGTGCAGCCATTGATAGAAATACTGTTCTTTACAATGGGAAATACGTTGGTATTGAGACGAGGTGACACTTTACATTACAGATGCGTTATTTTAGTTATTTATGATTTATATAATTACTTTATCATAGTCAGCATATCTGAAACGGACCTTTTCTGCACTAGACAAGAGAAATTGAACTGTTGTCTCAAAAAAAGATAAGGAAAAGAATGATACATTTGGATTAATTGGCGGCCATTTTGAATATTATTTTTCGCGTTACAAAAAACATTTTGATTTAATTGACAAATATAATCAAAACTATTGCAACTTTACTGCAGCTCTATCATTGAATGAATACTATTGAAACTTTAACTAAACACGAACTATATTAACATCCAAACCTCACAAAACCAATGATCAAGCACTGGAACTCGTTCAGTATAAGCGTGCAGTGAATCAATGAGTTAGTTCAATTCATTTCAGTTCGCGAACCAGTTTGAACTGGTTATCCAACTGCAACTTTTGAATTTAATTAACGCTGTCTCGTGACTTTGTGAGCGAATAAAAGAAATGGTTTTCTTGATGGCTATTGCTTTTCAATTTTATTTTCGTAGCAGTTATATTCATCAATTCTTAAGGGTTTTTATAAAAATATATATTAAGTTAGTTGTTACAAATTTGGAAAATGAATCGAATGAGAGGTTCTATTCTATCACCTGATTGAGAAAATTTAGTTTTTTACATCGATTGAACTACCCCTACACGTAAATTATATCGCTTTATCTTGATGTAGACCTTAAGATAGTTGTTTTACTCATTTTTTATGTTAAGCCGACTTCAAAAAAAGATAAGATTTCCAATTCCATTGTATGTTTGTTTCGCGATTACTCCGCCAATTATAAATTGATTTTAACGATTTTTTTGTTTGGCCATTTTCCGATAACGTGTACGTTATCGGAAATGATTCAGCACTTTTTGGAAATATCAATAAAATCATAAAACATAGATCAACAAAATTATAAAGTCTGGAAGTTGTTTTTTTTTCTTAAAATTAATTATTTGGCATTATTTACTAATCTTGATACGTTTCTAATGCGCCATTTAACACCCGCACATATAGCTCATTACGCAAAACGCCGGCACGTGTCGTAGGGGGCGAATGAAATGGTCTCGTAAGGCATAATATCGGATATGGCGGCCATATTGCGTCGTGTGTCGGCGCCATTATTTACGGATCGCGGCCGCCGCGCCGCGTCGTTCGCAAGTAATTAGCTTTAGAATTAATCTCATTCAATATTTTTGGTCTTCGTTTGGGGTGCGGATGCGATTTGTGTCAGTTTGAGGATAGGTGGGGCTGATGCTATCGGTATAATGCCTATATCTTTTGCACAAGGAAAATGTATGCAGTATGAGTATAGAGGCTTTTAATAATATACCAAAATTTTCGAACTCATAATTCTTTTAATAACAAAAAAACCGACTTTAATTCTGATGTATCTTTGAAGTCCAAGGTCGAATATCGATGAAATTTATATGGGACCACATTGTAGCTATACTGAACCCAATGCAAAGACTTTTCCTAATCGTTTTATAATAGACGGAGCTCAGAAGTAAAAATTATTAAAAAAATGCTATCGAATTGAGAACCTCCTCCTTTTTTTGGAGTCGGTTAAAATACAATCGATACTGATCTGATAAAGCTAGTGAATGAATTCATGTGAAATATTTAAACTTTACAATTAAATAAATACTATTAGTGACGGAATTTGAACCTGCCTGCGCTCCCATCCGCTTTTGCGTGATCTCTAACTACGGAACTCTCATCACTCACTCAGCCATCACCAGCCATGATTTTCTTTACCACTCTTTTGCCGCCTTGTGGAGTATAACACTCAGGTGTCAAATACACTGAAAACATTTACAAAATAGCTCTCCGCCGCGATTTACATAAAAATAAGCGCTGCAAACAAACCAATGTTTGCCCTTTGTTTTTAATTACACCTGCAAGGGTAACAGAAGCTCATCGCCGCGGCTCAATCACACGACAGTCCGCGATGAGTCCTGTGACAGGTCTCGCATAAAAATTGTAATTTCTGCAAACAAAACCAGCAGAGCAGGGTACCGTTGAGGTCGCCCGCACTGTAGCCATTCATTTCGGACCTCGCCTTTGTCACCGGTCGTATTGCCTATTGTTTGTTACCTTACCATGTTTGCGCTGCTCTCACTATCACCCTTACATTTTATGTATTATGGGTGGTTTTCGTTTAAAATTTGTCTGCGTTTAAGTTAGTCCTGTGGAAGTTGAAAAGCAACGAAAATGAAGCGTTTTTGACCGTTTTGATGCATTACCGGGTTCGTAAAGGATTTCGTTGTATTGTTTGGTGTTATATTAATTTTGTGATGTGGGGTCGCGGTTTGTCGTAGGCTTTGTGAGGATTCATTGCGGTATGATTTTGATTATAAAATACCATATATTTGTATATCAACTGTCAACGGTGTATTTTCATCATATTTTAAAACGTCCAGCAGTCATTACACGTAATTCTGAGCATTGTCTAATTACGATGTCAACTACTATTTATTAGTTTTTTTTAACCCCCGACGCAAAAGGGAAGGGTGTTATAAGTTTGACCACTATGTGAGTCTGTCTGTGGCACTGTAGCTCTTAAACGTGTGAAGCGATTTGGATGTGTTTTTTTTTTGGAAGGAAACAGGTTTTCTGGCGGTGATTTTTGATAGTTTTATCAAAATCAGTTCAGCTGCTTTTTACTTTTTATAGTTTTTTGTGTTGGAGGTTATATTATAGTTTACTGAAATTCGCTTGTTCATTTTTTATTATTATTTTCGAATAAAATAAAAAGATCTTATACCAAATTTCATCAAAATCCGTTTTGTAGTTTTTGCGTCCATCCATCCATCCTCACAAACCTTCTCATTTATAACATTAGTCTGATTAGTAGGACAGGACATTACAATATTATCAGAAACAGAGACACAGAAAATTACAATTTTAAATATTATCATTAAAATTAATACTAAAATGTATTATCATAAATGTTATATTATATACATAAATTATTTCATTATTATTTCTTTGTTGTACTTTATATTCATTATTCATACAATTTAATTTTATAATTTATTGATAATAATGTCATACTATTATTATTAATAATAATTATGTTGACATTGACACTCGTACTAATTATCTACCTATTATTGAAATAATTTTTGACGTGTATTTTAGTACAAATAAATGATTATCTGATTATCTGGGTATATGCAATTTATTCAATGAGTACCTTCCTAGGTAGTAGCTATTATTATCCATTCGGTAGTTTTCGTCAGAAACTCGTGTCGAGTCACATAAAAATCGTCCATACAAGCCGTAATCAAAACGTTATTTATAAACCGACCAAATTATAATGTTGGCTCACATAATGACCGGCAATTTGAATATATTAAACGGCTATTTTGGATATTCGCCGAAAATTACACCACTGCTATGTGCAAGACGGACTTAGAATTTCATTTAGGGGGAGAGAAGTGGGGGAGGCTGTGATAAAATGATAAAAAACGTGATGGTTTTTGTCAATAATGAAACGAATGAATGAAACTCAGCACTGCCGAAAGCACGACTGAGATTAGAAAGCACCGCTAAAGGAGACAGCTTCAATGTTTTTTAATTTTATTTTTCCTAGCCTATACTGTCCCACTGCTGGGCAAAGACCTCCCCCAATTCCTTCCACCTGTCTCGCTCCTGCGCCACCTCATAACAATTTTCTTGGTGTGCGTCTAGATCAAACTGCAATGTATTCCACAAAAACCTTTATAACGGCTTTCTTAAAGGACGAAAGAATTAGCCCCGCAACGCCCCCATTCAGTGACTACCCTGATTACGTCCTCTCCTTGCACATTATTCATGCGAAAACGTAATATCGGTTACGTCTTTTTGTGAACACGCGAGCTTTAAAAAATAACATTTGAGAATAGGATTAGGGTAAGTAAAGGTTAATGTGGTTTTGGAACGGGGTCGACTGTTGGTACATTTACCTCTATGCTCGTTGGTCCGTGACATGAGACAGTGCCCTTTGTGGAAAACTAAAAAAGATATCTTTTTGTCATTTTTATTAATTTTGTTGATAGAGAAACGTCCCTTTTTTAACCAACTCAAAAAAGGGAGAAGTTCTGAATTCGTTTTTTTATGTTACCTCAGAACTCCGTCATTTATAAACCCATTTGAAAAATTCTGAAAAAGACCGCTTTGGGTTCAGTATAGCTACGAAGTAGTCCCATTGATAATCGACCTTGGACTTCAAAGATACATTGAAGTCGATTTTTTTAATTGAAATTTTAAGATTGGAATTTTTTGTTGAAAAATGAATTATTTTATCTGTTTACCGAGTTTTAGTTACTTTATACTTTCTCATGTAGGTATACACTTATTATTGTAGACCTTACATCCTCGTCTTTAACATTTTGATAATTCCTCTCCATCCAAAGGTTGCCTGGAAGAGAACGCTTTTAGCGATAACGCTGCCCATTATTACACTTTTTTTATTGTTTTTTTGTAATGTCTGTAATTGAATGTTTGCAATAAAGAGTTCATCTCTCAATCTATCGATACAATAAAGTATAAAGAACGATAAGCATTTTTACATTCAACACTACGTTTGTACTAAAAAACTCACTAGATTGAAGAAAAATACATAACTTGCTTTTTAAAATGAACGTCGGTTAAAAGAAACCATTACCGGTCACGAGTCTTCCCGCTGCATTTAAAACACACAGGGTGTTCATATAAATGTAAATTTGGGGGATGGTGTGGGGGGTGATTATACCCCCACCCTCCGAATCGCGTTAGAATCACAATGCCGTTTGATTTCTACTGCTGCAACTGTTATTGCTTTTTGAAAGTTTTATTTTCTCTACCTGTCCCTAATCCCTATCTTCCTCCTACTCTATGGTTATCGTTTTACGCCTGCGTTTATCTGCCTAGGTAACTAGGTAGGTATACCTATTAGTTATATAATTCAATATTTTATTTACTTTCAAAAATTCAAAATCTTGATCAACATGTAGGTAATAAAAACAAATAATGTTTTAATAAAACGTGTAATACATACAATACATAGATAGAAACAATATAACACATACATTGAATAGATACACCCATGAAAACCGTAGCAACTGTAACATCGATTTAAACAAAAAAAAATAGAATGAATTGCCATATATTTTCTCCAGCTTTTCCATAATTTTTCGTATGACAAACTCGACAATAAAAGCAAAAGATGTGACTAACTTAACTTCATAGCTAAACTGCAGCTCGTATAGAAATAGTAATATTACGCGTGAGCCCCACACATCCGAAATGTCATTACAGGACCCCAAAACAGGGGTCCGTAAATTATTTTCATCAGCGCCCCCTGCCGGCGGATAGTGGAAGTAATCGCTTCTGATTGAAAATTACTAGCCTTAGCGAAACTTTTTCTCTGTCTGTTTGATCTTTTCTAACTCAAGAACTACTAAACTAATTTAAATGTAACTATTATCAAATGATAGGTAAATTATGTACATATTTTTGAAGATATAAATCTTTGCGCTGTGACAAATAAAAGCTGAGCTGCAATAGGTTTAGTAAATGGTGGTTGTGTTAGTTAAGCTCTTTGTTTTATTGATTGTCGTCTAAACACTATCTCACGTAATGGTTAGAGACGATGCGATCGAAGATGAAGCACGCTACCGAAAGTACCTGATCACTCGTGTCTTGGATACTCTTAGATTGTAACTATCGGGAGGTTGAGCGTTTTGTACCCAAAAAATCTAATCAGAACCCTTTTGCTGTCACTCATTTGTGCGTCTGTCAGCCTGTCACAGGTGTTATGCAGCCGACGTGAATATAAAAGTATGAGTTCGTAGCCGACTGCAGACAGCAGCAGCAGACGATGTGTCGCTGCAACACTACTGGTTTCTATGTATTGCTATGAAATACCTTCCGCAGCGACAAGTCACCCGACTACACGACGCACCATCGCAGACGACGCACGTGTCGCCCGACCGCAGATCAGTAGTACAAATCGAACCCAAGCTGCAGATGGCTACTCGTTGCTGTAACTTCGCTACTTCGCTAACTCGTCGAAGTAAAGTACCTTTACTTTAGCATCAATCATAATGGAATTCCCCTTTTTTAATAACACAAAAATTCGATTTTTGGCACTATTGCAAAAGCCATGATCACAAAAACTGTCAATGCAACAATATCTGGGCATATTTTACATTGACCTAAATAAAAAAAACCTGCATTGTAACACGCACCGATTTAAACAACGCTTTCAAATTACTACTTCAGTATTATTATATAGTCTTAAGTATTACAATGATCATAGATAAGTGCTGAGTGTGGAACAATGGTCTTTTGATTGTGATGTGATTAGAAAGAAAGGGGCCCGTGTTCATTCGATGGATATAACAGGCTGATGATGATGACGCAATTACAATGACCGCTCAACTTTAGGTATTTATCGGTGTGCGGCGAGTGCAGCGACACAGAATGCAGTGGAATGAACGCGTGCCAGTCTTTGTTTATAGTGAAAGTGTAATCACAATTATAAGTGAAATGCTAAGTTCGTTTTAGCAATGAAAAAGCAACAGAATATCACTCTAAATTTTTTTATACACTTGAGTGACGAGACGTGCAGGTCTTATACCAGATGGTAAGAAACACGCCTGTCCGGAACAGTACCAGTGCAGCGCCACTTAGAACATTCTTTTGCAAAATCTTGCGCGGCACGGTTCTGCGCTCACCCAGAGACAATAGCTAATAATGCCCAGTAATTTCGCTTGTAACAATACGTGCTTTTACTATATTTCGGTTTCAAGGGCACTTACAAAATAAAAAGCTAAAACGTATTCATCTGTAAGCTTGAATTGTATTCACAGCCAAATGGTATTCCTCAATTCCGTATCCTATTGTGCAGATTGTGCTCAGCACTCCCGCTGAGAACAGCACATTTCAATTTGGACAGACCTCACCGCAAGGCGGATTAGGCCTCCCACCGCAAGATTCTACGACTGTATCAAGAGGTATGAAGGAAATCTTATTCAACGTTGTATCTCGAAACTAGGCTCTAGCATTGTATGTATTAAGAACTCAGACTTTTGGTAATAAACGAGTCGAAAGTACTTGTTCTCTTAGGTCGAGATAAAACAGACTGCTTAGTATTTTTAGTTACAATTTGACATTGACTTTTCCTGAGAATCTCGGAGTATGTCCAACGAGATTTTTGATTGGAATGTCTTGATTCTGATGTGTCAGGCGTCAACTTGTTACTTTATCATCCTTTCTAAATAAATAAGCTTAATTCTGACTGAAAGATGTTTTATTCGACTTCTGCTTTCACAAAGCAACAAGTCCTAGTCAACAAAGCTGGCCAGGAAACAGTACACCAAAGAAAATAAACTCGCTTCCGACTTTGTGTAGAAGTAGCGAACGACGAATGGATGGTGTGCCTTCCAAGACTAACAATGATCGATTTTTGCGCGATTTTCTATATTTCCTGTAATTGCTATTCCATTTAACCTCCTCCACAGCCTTTCCCACCTCATCTCATCCTCTTGATATGTTAATTTCTTCGCTGAATAAATAATTCATTGTTAACGCGTATCATTCTACGAGACATTGTTTATCTCTTCACTTCAACTTAAATCGAATCTTACATCGATCTCTTTAGGGTTCCATTTGGCGTGTGATTGCTAACGTCGCAGTTTAGCCGTGATTCGTGTAGGCACTATTGTGTAGGTTTATTTGTATTATGAGAGAGGATTTAAATGAGTAATAGCTTTGCTTTGCGTAAGGATTTTAGCGGAATGTCGCCACAAGTGGAAGCAATCAAATGTACCTAAATATCAATACTATGTACTATGCACATATAAAACTATTTATAGAATACTATACAAATTGCATACAACATGAAATACAATTTATAGATAGACCTAATAACTTACTAAGACACCGGTAAGAGCAGTAGGTACAATCGAACGGTGCACACTTTTCCTATTTTTAGTGACAGTGAGAGCACTAGAAAGCAATATATGTACTTCTACTTTCTTGGACGTCTACAATTATTTCGAATCGATCTGTTATTTATTATCTGTTATTTATTATCTGTTATTTCTTCGACCCAAGTGAATACATTGTAAAGTACTGAATATATAGTAGTACCATAAAATACTAAAGGACAGAAGCATCACTCCGCAAAGAAATTTAAACAAATAGCGACTCTTGCTATGACACAATAAAATTCAATTCAGCTCGCGTAGCGCTGCATACCTACCAGTCATATTAACCTACAAATCGCCTCTCTTTCTATCGCATAGCTCTTATCTCTTCTGCGAAGTGATGCTTCTGTCTCTTAGTATTCTGTGGTAGTACTGAGAAAGCAGCTGTGACATAAAGGAAAATAGACACACACCGAAGTCTTATACAAGAGTATAAGAGTTCCTTATTATAATATCGGAGAATTTCCGGAAACTTGAAGAAAAATATCCTTCTTGCTTTAGTTATATTATTTAAAGAAATTTTAGCCTGTTTTTGTTCTTTCCTCAGAAGCTCTAAAAGTAGGTACTTTCTGACACGAATATTTTAGCTGATGGAAATAAGAAATATTTTCGTGATATAGAACCGTAAACTTAACATGAAAATATAGGCAATGTTATGGATTTCTGCGAATCCCTATCCAACGAATGTAGCTTTGATTTTTTTCGTAGCTGGTTACAAAACACAATTTATGAAAACGACACAATAATAACCTATGACTTATAAAATTTTATTCAAAAGGAAAAAAACAACCATCAATCAATCAATCAAATCATTTATTGCCGTAGTACGTGCAGGTGGTTTTCGTAGCTAATTCCAAAAACAGTTAAAGGCTTCGAATTATATTCAAATCATGAGTAGTTATTTATGTTATATTTTTAACCGACTACATAAAAGGAGGAGGTTCTCCGTTCGATTGTTTTTTTTTTCTTTATTTTTTTGTGTTTGTTACCTCAGAACTCCGTCATTTATGAACCGATTTGGAAAATTATTTTTGCGTTGGGTTCAGTATAGCTACAAAGTTATCCCATATGAATTTTATCGATATGTGACCTTGGACTTCGAAGATACATTGAAGTCGGTTTTTGTTTTTCTCTAAAATTAAATTATATTTCTGAACCACCAATCAAATATAAGACTATATTTTTATTGCATTTATCTGAACCGAATCTTTAGCTATCCATGGAGTAACTACGATAAACAAACGTTGTATAAAATATAAAAGATACACTCCACTTGAAGTTGATCTTTGATTGCTACGCGGTGTTAAAAGTCATGTTCAAATTCCAAAAAAATAGCTAAAAATGTTTTATCCATGTAGAGTTTTAAGTTAGGTTCTTATCTTTGTTTTATATCTGGAAATCGAGCAACGCATTTGGTGTAAGTGGTCATGAAAGTACATTCAACCAAATCACCTCCATCACATTGAGGAATTCAAAACTTCACCTTCTGATCGGAACCCAATCAGTCTTTGGAACGCGCGGCGCGTAGCACCGCGCTATGTCAGTGTCGGCGCAGACAGGCGCGATACGTCACCGGCACCGCTACAGGCGTCGATTGCCTGTTGGCACGTCGCGTAGTCGCACACTGGGTCAGTGGATAACGGTGAAAGTAGGTAAAGTATGGGATATAAAAGAGATTTTTGTAGTGGCAAGTCTTCTGCAAGAGTCCCCCCTGGGAACCACCACTCCTTTGATCGATATTCATAGGCTGAAAATACAAAAATTACTGTGTTCTGGTTTGAAAGGTACTATAATATTATTGCGTACGTTTTTACAGTAAAATTCCGAAATGTATAAATTAACTCGCAGAAAGTAGATTCAAATTGCATTTGAAAAATGTTTTAATGAAAAAAACATACTATACAGTTAGTAATTACATAGAAGACAGAGGTGCATGGTATTATTTGTTACACATTATTGGTATGTGTTTTGGGTTCTCAAGGTACAGATGTTGCCTTAAGCAGTTTGTATTCGACGTTAAATAGAAACTTAGACACAACCGCCCCACGCAACCAACACTTTTACTATAAAATGTTTATTAAAGGTTGAGAGATACTTCAATCTCTTCTTCTGACAATTACTTATTATGGTCAGAACGATAGAATAGAATATTTTTTTTATTAAAACAATATGATACAGAAACAATTAAAAACGAAAATAACAATTAACTCCATATTAGTGTCACTATGGGCGATAATGCCTAACTAAGACGTTTCATTTGTTTTTACGTAGCTAAGTAGCTACATTAACAAGTTGTTCACCTGGTGATAAGCAACACGTCTACCCAAAGAACTTTCTATACAACCCAAAACCTGCAAAATTTCTGTGCAGCGCCGTACTGCACTCGTCTCCTTGACACAATAGCGCCAAGTCTCATAATGCCCAGTAATTTCACATAAACAATGCCCTTCAAAACCGAAACAAGCAATGCGAACCTAACGGCTGAGTATTTGCCAACGCAACCTGATGATGAAGCATTCCAAGACAGTAATACATTCCCGCGATCCTACAACTCTCATTATCTCTGAACCTTGCCCGGTTCAGCCTACATACCTGAGCAGAGCTGGTGCCATAAGTCACTCCTAGACGCTTGCATTGCTTCATAAATGTTTCATCTTGGCCCAGGTCGACATCCCTCGGGACCGTTTATACCCACCACTTCTATAACTAGGCCATATTTTAAAGAGGACAAGGTTTAAATTCCTTTGGAAGGGAAGGTAGTATTTCATGAAGTAAGCTGGGACCTTTGGACTGTACAATATATTTTGTTATTAGAGCAAGTTTTGTGTCTCGAGCTTGCACCTGCTTGCTCCTTTAGATAGATGTACTTAGGTTATAATACGAGTAGATGACCTATTTTTAAATTGATCTATATTATCTAAGGATAGATTTTCATATAAAAATGGTATATAACAAAGTTTTTGGATACAGTGCATACAGTTTCTGTGTCCTATGCATTTTGTTTTGACCTTGTTGTCAAATACGACACTACAATGTAAATAAGTACGATTTTCGTAGGATTATTTAATAACTAGCTGCACCCCGCGGTTTTACAAGTAGTTATCGGAAAAAAATACCTGTGTCCTTTTCCAGGCTTTCAAATACCCACGTACCAAATTTCATCAAAATCCGTATAGTAGTTTTTGCGTGATTGAACAACATCCATCTATTTATCAATTTTTACAAACTTTCGCAATTATAATATTAGTAGGCAGTAGGATAGGATAGGATCAAAATTTCAAATACCTATAGACAAGGAAGACCAATTCGCAGTTCATAAAATAAATAAAAATATACATATACATACATTTCCAGACATAATCTCATTAATTATAAACCTTGCTCTACCACCTCTACATTCGAAATTTTACATCAGAAATAACCTGCATCGCTATCTTTTAGTTCTCAAGTTTAGTTCAACATTTTAAAGGCTCCATAAAGACCAACTCCCGGTAGAGTACGAATGTAGAGAAAGAGACAAAAGTTAAGCGCTACATCCCACGTATTAATATTTATCTCTCTACTGGAGGAAAAATACGAGACTGCCGCATTACCAATTTAAAGTAGAGCGTTTTGCGAGACGAATTGGACAAAATTGGAGGAATCCTTTTCATTTCTTGAAGGTAGAGTTCGTATATAGAACGTAGAGTATGCTTTGAGGTAATGACATGATTATAAAATGTGAGCGGGGCGTTGTTTCATTTGTAACTGCCTTTATCTCTCCAATAAATAGTTAACGCTACTTAAATTTAATAAAATTTAAACTAAACAAAACAACAAAATAATTTTAGAAAATCTCTTAGATATCTTGATAAATATATAATAGGTATTTTTATTAATCTGGTGAAGATATCTAAAAATACCCTTTTATCCAACCTCAAAAATAGGAGTAGGTTCTCAAATCGACTGTTTTTTTCTTAATGTACTCGTATAAACTAATTGGAGAATTATTTTTGCGTTGGGCTAATTTCAGTAGTTCCATATAAATTTCATCCATACTCAACCTTGGACTTCGAAGATACATCAGAATTGAAGTCGGTTTTGTTACAAAATGTATACTTATTAACCTAGAGCACAGAATAGATACCCTAGAGACCTACAGATGTAGGTTACAAATCCTTGATAACATCTCTAGGTCACTAAGGATTTCTCCATTTTCATTTGTAGAACTTAGCCTAGTTTATGGAACATTAAAAGAAAAAAAGCCAAGTGCGAGTTGGACTCGCGCACGAAGGGTTCCGTACCATTATCTATAAACACTGCAAAAAAATCACGTTTCTTGTATGGGAGCCCGCTTAAATATTTTTTTATTCTGTTTTTTAGTATTTGTTGTTATAGCGGCAACAGAAATACATCATCTGTGAAAATTTCAACTGTCTAACTGTAACGGTTCATGAGATACAGCCTGGTGACAGACGGACAGACAGACAGACAGACGGACGGACAGCGGAGTCTTAGTAATAGGGTCCCGTTTTATCTTTTGGGTACGGAACCCTAAAAAGCCCCGCGCACACTAGCGTCTCTAGACCGTTCAGAAGTCTCCGGTGTTCAATGAAAAATTCCCGCCATTCCAGCGAGCTGAACACGTCTACGTGGAAGCGTAAAAATACGTAGTCTTGAGACAAAACACGGGATGGTTTACGGTATAAGATGAAGCGACAGTTTGTAAGGTTGTTGCTGTGCGAAGCTTGAATAAACCTAGTAACCATACAGTGGTTTTGGTTTACGTAGAAGTAGCTTGAATTACTTAGTCAAGACTACGTAAATTGTATCGAAGGAATATAATTGAAAACTTTGTAAAATAACGAAGGTCCTGCCTGCTGCGTAACTGAGATAACCTGGATCGAGAAATCCTGGATCTACGCGAACCCCACATCCCTCAGAGATGAAACAGATGCTTGTGATTCTTTAAACCACGTTTTTATTAAGACACTTTGTCGTTTGTCTGTCTGTATGTCTGTCGTTCCGGGTGGAATCTTGCAACTCAAATTCCGAGCACTTCCCGTTAAGCTATCCGGCTGAAACTTTCAGAATAGCTCGCAACTGGATGACGATGCATTTTAAATCCATTTATTAGCATGCAATGTCAACAAAACCTCAAAAAAAGCACGTGGTTTATAGATTCATTATTTTATCTATCACTTTCTTGTTTTTCTTCTATGCACAAACATTTGTCTCGTAGCAGTAATCGAACCTGCAACTTCCGTGGTATATGAGATGTCAGCTGACCATCTCGACCACTACACCAGAGGCCATCTAAAAAGCAATTGACATTTTTTGGTGTTCAGCCAATGACGCAGTAGTACGTCGTCTGGGTGAAAAGTGATGATATCTTGAAAGATAAACACGCTATCTTTTAAGACATGGGTCTTTGAAAAAGCACAGATGAATAATTCGCTTTTCATTCGTGAATTATTGAAATAATCCGCCCGAACGAAGGTAAAATAATTCGCGATATAACAATCAGCTGAACAGGCGCCGTTCAGGAATAACGTTATAATGGAAAATAACTTTGACTAATGTAGATGTAAATTAATTATATAATTGACTATTTTAGATGTAAATGCATTGTAATGTTGACATACACTATTGAATTGGGAAATTCCTGTAATGATAATTGTATTTGAATTTGAATAAATAAAAAAATATTGAAAGTCAGTCTTTAATATTTTACGGTTTTGTTCGGAAATATAATAATATTTTTGCATGATTTATCTCAGTTATTGTTTACATTACTTAGTTGTGGATGTAAGAATCTTGTGCTTTTTACAAGAGAGGTCATTGTAGGAAAAAATACCACGAGAAGTAAACTTGTTGTTTATTCTCAAGTATGAGGTCTATTTATCAATATATTTTTTATTGGAGAACTTGAAAATCGTGCTACGACATTAAAAAATTTAAAAAAGATTGCTGAGAGACGCGGGAGTATTTTATAACTCCAATCACTGCGCGGTTATTGGTTATCACTGGAAATAAGTCAGTGATTGGTGACTATTGGTGAGTGATCGGAATGTAAAAAAACCGGCCAAGTGCGAGTCGTACTCGCGCACGAAGGGTTCCGTACCATTAAAACGGTAAAAATAAATCATGTCTGTTGTATGGGAGCCCCCTTAAATATTTATTTTATTTTGTTTTTTTATTATTTGTTGCTATAGCGGCAACAAAAATACATCCATTGTGAAAATTTCAACTGTCTAAAATCACGGTTCACGAGATACAGCCTGGTGACAGACGGACAGACAGACAGACAGACGCGGAGTCTTAGTAATGGGGTCCCGTTTTACCCTTTGGGTACGGAACCCTAAAAATGGCACGGTTGACGATCATCTACAAAAGAAGCTTCAAGAAGGCTGACTCAGATTAATAAATAGCTGTGAATCTGCTGAATACATTGATGACTGACAAATTTACACGCCAAAATACCAAACAGCCATTATCGTGTATTGAAACACCACATGTGACCTAACGTACTTCATAAACGATGCACGAGCCAAACAGCAACCTCTATACCTATCTATAAACATTACCAAACATTCCACAACATGTAAGCACCTATAAGTATGGGTATTTGCGCTTGTTAGGTTTAGTATAGAAAGCAGTATAGTCATTCGCAGAACCAACTTGATAAACAATGCACGACGCGCGAGCCAAATAGCAAACATCACACACCTACCTATTTAGTACACATGTGCTTAACATATTTCTCTGCTGACCGATACTGATACGTAATTACGATTGAATGTATCGTTTTTAGACATGGTGAAAATAGAATAGAATAGACAATAGAATAACTTTTTCCTATAACACCACAATACAGAAACAATTAAAAACTAAAAAAACAATTACCGTAATATTACAATAGGCGGTCTTATCACTCAAAGCGATAAGAAATATATATATATCAACCAATTGTGTCCCTCTGCTGGGCAAAGGTCTCCCCCATCTCCCTCCAAACATCTCTGTCCACAGCCGCTTCCATCCATCCGGGTCGGTAGGTTTCGAGATCGTCACGCCACCATTTCCAAAGCCGGCCACGTCATCTCCGCCCGTCTTGAGGCTCCCATTGAGTGCCGATTCTTGCCCACCTCTCCGGATGCATGCGAAGCACGTGGCCCGCCCAGTCCCACTTTAGTTTTGCACTTTTGAAGCCTACTTCAGTAATGCATTGCTGACGCAGGATAAAAAATAATAAATAAATAAATTATTAGATACGCAATTGCGCATTTGTATATTTATATAACTTAGTTATTAATGGTTCTGTATCACTAACCACACTCAAATCGTAACAGCCACAGCTTAGCGCATAGTCGCACCGCCATATGTCCAGTACCATCGATGTAGCACTGAACACGCCGTGATTATTGGTCATTCGCCAAACAGCGCACTAATGAGCACCATTTGCCTAAACATCGGCCGGATCGGATTCTAATCGGATTGGCCCGTGCTTATTGGCCGGCCGTGATTTATCGGCCGTCTGTCGGACGCGTGTCTTTCCCATGGCGCAATACATATGTATTAGGTTAACATAACTTTTTTATGACATTCAAAACTATTTATTTTTCTCAAGCATGCATGGAAATATTGTCATTATTTTCAAAAAAGAGCACCATGGACCAGGACCATGGTCCCACAACACTCAGACACGAAACAAATGCTTGCGCTTTTTTTCTCTGCACAAACATATGTCCCGTCGCGGGAATCGAACCCGTAACCTCAGTGATGTATGAAATTTGAGCCAACCTGCCCAACCACTACACCACAGAGGCTGTCAGTAATCCACTCTAATTTGCCTAAACAATGGATTTCTGTTTGTAATCGGCTTCACCCGTGTTTATTGGGGCGGCATGATTTAGCGCTAGTATATAAACATGGACATTTACATACTTCCCTAGTCACAGTACATAGACATGTCAGTAAGGGATGTCGTTAGTGATCAGAGTAAACGGGCTCAAACAATTTTTTATTTGGATATTTACTGATAAGTGCGAGGGGTAACCAAAAAAAAGCAGCAACGAATCTCTTTCATCATCTACTTAATAAATGTACCGCTCTAGGGCAGCAAGCTTATCAAAGTACTGTGATTGGTGTATGTGTGCGTGTGATGGAGGGTGTGTTTGTAACGACGTAGCTCACAACGACTTTTTTTTTTATTGAGTGATGAGACGAGCTTGTCGTTCGCCTGATGGTAAGCGCCACGCCTGCCGATAACAATTGCAGTGTCACTCCGAACTTTTAAAACCTTAAAAAGCACTGCATAGCACTGCATAGCGTTCATCACCCCGAGACATTAGATATTAAGTCCCGAAATATAAAAAAAAAAACTTGTTTTATTTGTTAGATATTAAGTCCCGAAATATTAAGTCTCATATGCCCAGTAATTTCGCCTGAAAGGATTTTCTTGAAATTTGTTGTGTGTTGGTACTTTCGGTTCAGAAAAAGGATAGGGTAGTTTCATCTCGAAAAAACGAATGATAAGAAACAGCTATAAACCAAATTCTACGCGAACATAGTCGCGGGTATCGGCTGGTAATTTAATTTCGCCGATTAGTACTGTAACTATTCTGTGCTCCGGTACTATTCATCGAAAGCAGTACGAGTTATACTTCGGCCACTCTCACTCCTAAAAATAACCATCGTAAATTGGCCTCTCATTTGTCCACGACCACGCCAGCGCGCGACTATCCCTCTATTGACCTGCTTCAGAAAAACCAGTACAAATTACGGTGCCGGGTCTGTGACATTTTTTACTGTCCTCCGAACATTATCTGTCCTTGTTTCTTTATAGCGTGTAATAAAGGACAGATGCTCTTTTCGTTTGTTGAGGGATTTCGTTGATGCGCACTAAATTGAGGAAGAGGTCTTGTGTACTCAATCGGCTATAAAACAAGTGATGAACGAATGATGCTGCGAATGAAACTTTACTGAGTCGATAAAATGTATAGATACTGTCTGTGTTTAACTGTATCCATGACATAACACAAAACTTTTGTTGACAAATAAGAAGACATTTAAGAGCGAGTGTGGCTAAGCGGGAACTCGTGCGCCTTTCGATCCGACGCACCTGGGTTGGAATCCCGACTCTGCCCTGCACCAACGACTTAATAGTTAAGTGCAGATTTTGCACGCTCGCTCTAAAAACGGTGAAGGAAAACATCGTGATGAAACCCGCTTACGCACTTTGGAGAGGTAGGCTCTGTACTCTTCTGGCTTGTAATACCACCCACCGAATAAAGCCATGCCGTTAAGCGACCTAGTCGTGTTTCGGGATGATGTTCGGTGAACCATCGGGGAGACGGGTATGAGCAGCCACTCAACTGCCGTCTCTCTCTAGATCTATGTGCTCCATCTTAGGCCACATCATCGCTTAACATTAGGCGAGATAGTGGCCAAACATAGATCTATTAGGCGTAAATATATATATATATATATTTCAAGGCAAGCTTTTAACAAATTTATTACTGAAATTAGTTTTGGGTACACCAAGTATTGTCCACAGTGCTCTGGATTCCATACATTCTGGAAACGAACAGTACATAGTACTCAACTAGTACTACATATAAAACTAAAATATCAATGCTCTTCGGATTGGCCCATAAACAATAAACTTTTTAACCGAGTTCAAATAGGAGGACGTTCTCAATTCAACTGTATTTTTTTTTGTCACTTGATTACTCCCCCAATTATAAATTGAATTAGATGATTCTTTTTTGTTTGGTAAATCAGATAGTCCCAGCGCATTTTTAAATAATCAACAAAAACATAGGTATAGTCTTTAAGTCAGTTTTTGTGATTTACTAAAAAATAATAATTATTTTATTTGCTACTGTTCCACTAATGTGTGGACAATTAATAATTCTCCAGAGCACCATAAATGTACTTTTTAAATAATAAACCTATAGGTTTGTATAGTATAGCTTTTAGCTTCTCGACGCGACGGTGTTAATTTTAAAACTAAAAGACTTCTCGTAATAACTGAAGCTTTATTTCAGCAGTTCTTGGTATGAGCTACAATATTGTCGGTTACTTTTCCTAGAATATACCTAGCTATTACATAGAGTTTAGCTTCGCCGTAAACAATAGCGACTAATTACCACAACAAACTATCCTGTGGCGCATTTTAGAATCAACGCGTCGGAAATGTGAGCAGGATTAGAAAAAATATATATTTGAAACTTTTCTTACTTTACTAAAAGAAAAAGAAGTGTCTTTCTTTGTTCGTAGTATTTTTGTATGTAATTGCTTGCCGAGACGAGCAAGTATTTCACCTTATAGTAAGCCACACGTTTGCCGTTGCCACACCACCCACAAAATTATAATGCAAAAGCCTGGGACTGCACTGCGCTCGTCACCCTGAGACGAGCATAGTGCAGTCCCATGCAGGACAGTGCAGTGCAGTCGCAGCGCTAGTCTCATAATGCACTGGGCATTATGAGATTTGAGAGCACCGTGACTGATAATATCGCTGGC
The DNA here is from genome assembly GCA_951640565.1 of Petrophora chlorosata. Lineage (NCBI taxonomy): Eukaryota > Metazoa > Arthropoda > Insecta > Lepidoptera > Geometridae > Petrophora > Petrophora chlorosata. Next base: position 905,294 of record OX621206.1, read on the forward strand.
TACAATTCCCTTCAAACCAGAGCACAGTAATGTTGCGCACTACTGCTGGGGGGCAAACCTACTGGCAAAGCGGTGGTACCGACACAGACGACCACTCGCATACGAGTTGCCACCTTGTAAATCAATGCATTATATTAATACCGTCACACTCCAAGTAGCTTCTCTTTTGAGACAGACATGCGTTGGACCGCCCGCATTAAAAATAATCTCTTTTACGTCTCGTTTTATGAAAACCTTGAGCATAACGACCGGGACATTATTTTTTTATTAAAATTTAGTTTTTTACTAGCTAACATTGCCAGAAGAGGCAGGCCCAGAACTAGATGGTGGGACGAACTGGACTCCTATTGAAAGGAATGAAAAACAATAGACCAGAAGAGTGAGGAGTGAAAGGAGGGTAGGGAGGCGTTTGCCCAGCAGTAGGACAACCAGGCTGAAAATCCTTCTACCTACTAATATTATACATGCGAAAGTTTGTGAGGATGGATGGATAGATGGATGTATGGATTGTTACTCAGTCACGCAAAAACATAGAACTTCAAAAATGTTCCTGAAATACTAATAAGTAATAGGATGCTTTATTTCACAAAATTAAGCGGGCACGCGGGCCAACCCGCGAGGTGCAGCTAGTCAGTTCTATGGCTTCAATGATTCCCAGAATTACAAATTTGTTATTGTTTTTATTAATACAGATATAGAAACTCTTTGCGGAAGACTTTATTACTTAAAGTACTACTTTACTGTTGTATTTTCCAAGCTTATCTTGTTCCTTAGTAATTGTATTTTTACGGCAGTGCCAGTACAGTCAATGACTAAAGTTGGTAAACATTTTTTTTTTAGTTTATATAATATGGCGGCAAACAATCAAATAGTCCCCCTGTATGGTAAGCAGCCACCGTCGCTTAAGGACACCTGCAGCACTCGGGCGCATTGGCGATGCGTTGACTATCTTCAAACCTCGACATCGCCAGGGTGAATTCCTTACTAGCTTTAACGTAGCTTTACACTATGTTTCGAAGAACAGGGCCTTCTCCCGTTGCATACAAAAAAATATGTAAAATCAGATAGAAAAGAAATAAATAAAAAATCCACGCAGTACTATGTCATCGACAAGTATTATGCATATGGTTTATGAAAAATTGTAAATGTCCATCAACTTCTGCCGCCAAGCAGTAGTGCGTAAGCATTACTGTGTTTCGGTTTATAGGACATTGTAGCCAGCGAAATTGCTGCTTATATGATACTTAATATCTGATGTCTCGGGATGATGAGCGCAATGCAGTGCTACGCATTGCTTTTTATGGTATTTAAAGCTCTGGGTGGCACTGCCATTGTTATGGGCAGGCGTGGCGCTTACCATCAGGCGAACGACTTATTCGTCATCACTCAGTTTCATAAAAACATAAAGAAGTCTTTGGTAGATGACTGTACAAGTTAGTTGGTAATTCAGTGGTGGGAGAGGGGGGATGTAGAGTCGTCGGTTCGAGTAGAAAATTCTTGTGCCTATTACTTTGATGTTTGGTAGGGATGAGGTCAAGTTTCACACACTGTATATAAAATTAATGTAAGAAAGAAAGAAAAAAATACCATTTATTCTACATACATAAACAACAAACAAAAATGAAACTTAAATATTAAATATATGTTCAGCGTGCCGAATGGGTTCAGTCCATTATAATGCTAAATACGAGTATAGAGTTAATGTGTGTATATAAAATATATTTTTTTGTAACTTATTTTGATAAAATAAGTGCTTTGATAGGAAAAAACGCAATAGTCTTAGTATTTTTATTATTTATTTATTAACGTTATTTATTATTGATGTATATTTTTGTTTAATCCACAAATGACGATACTTTAATACTTGTCTGTAATGCAAAGCGCTATAATAAAAATAATCAGGCCCATAAATGGCAATTTTTTTTATGGGTGGGAGTGTTTTTTTTAACTGAGTGAATTTTTTGTTTGTCTCATGGTAAGCAATACGCCTGCCCATAACAGTTGCAGCACCACCCAGAACTTAGTAAAAATCCTACGCGGCACTGCACTGCGCTCGTCAACCTGAGACAGTTAGCTCTTAAGTCTCATAATGCCCAGAACACAGTAATGCTTGCGCACTACCACTTGGCGGCAGAATAACTGACAAAGCTTGTATTACTGCTTATATCACAGATCTTGTATTTTCTGGATGCAAAAAATCGAATTAGGGGTCAAAACTATGGTTGCTAATTGTGTGGATGTGTATTAATCACTATTGTTTTTAATCAATTAAAAAAATGTGTTAGTAACGATTTATGATTAAGTATTAGTGTCGATGTCTTTATCGACTTTACCCCAACACTACTAGGCAAGGTGGAAAGCCCTTAGCCCAGTTGTGGCGCACTTGAGGCCCTCTACGCTACTCTACCGACTCTACCACGCTTTGGACCCGGTAGAGTTCACGTCTGCGCTATTTAGGTCTAGACTTGCAATTAATGAGCGCGTGAACACGAAACGAAAGTGATTTTTTGAGAGGCGTGTAATGTAGAGACGAGGTTTTTGTGATGTTGTAGAGTCGTGTGAATTTGTGATGTAGAGTTCGCTTAAATTACGCACATTTGAAATGCAAAATTGCTATAGCGCGCCAGGAATTCTACGAATTCTTCGACTTTTAACGAGAGTAGAACTTGTAGTATGTTTAATATTTCTACTAGTTGAATAATTTTCAACTCGAAACATTAAAAGAAAGAAAGAGTGACAGAAAAAAGTTTGATGTAAATGGCTCTTAAAGTCATTCCTTTTTTATTACCACGTTTTTATTAGGTCACTTTCTTGTTTGTCTGTCTGTCATTCCGGATGGAATCCTGCAACTTAAATTTCGAGCACTTTGAGATTAGCTATCTTGCTGAAACTTTCGGGGTAGCTCACAACTCCATGACAATTCTTCTCAATCCATTTAGCATGCGATGCCGACCTAACTTCAAAAAGTGCATAAAAACGGGGCTTTTATATATTTTTTTTTTAATTTGCATCAGAGTAATTGTAATTGTACACTGTATGTACTACTTTGAATACCATAACCACAAACTAGAACAAAAGCAATCTCTGCTAGACAACCTATGGATTAACCAGATAACAAATAATTCTGTGTAAATCAACTAAACTAGGCAATCTCCATTCCAATTGTACAAATATAAATTTTACAGCGTTACCTTCCCATAGGACTTCTATTGAAGTATATGTGTAAAAAATAAGGAACACGTGACTACAGAAAAAATGAAGCCACCCAAGTTATCGTCAAAATAAGTGATGGAGAGACGTATACATATATAAAGGTATACATACATACATATTAAGTCATTATTTCAGAGAAAAGATAATTAGAATAATACGAGTAAACAAGGCGAAGTTTTAAAAGGGTACGAGTACTAATTACCAACAAAAATATATCGCCTGGTTAAAAACCTATTCATGATCTCTACAAAGGATTAAGCTATATAAAATCGGAAATAATATACCAACAATTTATCATTTAACTGTATACTTTCTTATTAAAAAGAAAAGCGGAGGAATTATTTATATTTATATTTTAATTTATATTCATTTTATATATGCTATCTACCCCCATACATATTATATTATTCTAACAACAACCATATAATATTCAGTTGAATTACACTACATAAGTATTTTCATTGCGTTTCAGTTTTGAGATGAATTTCCGCAACGTCACACCTGATTCCAATAGATTCCTTTGAAAATAAATGTTCTCATGTAGAATAATAATATTATGCATGGAACATTATTTATACATGTCAATTATTATGTATTTATTCAAGGTGAACAGTATACATCATGTTTTTTGATAAAACAATAAATAATTCCGGATTGGCTGGAGCTCAATATTGACACTTGTTCAACACGTGTTTCACAAGCGTTGGCTGAATAAGTGATTTCTTTTGTTGCTGTTAAATTGGAGGTTTTCAATAATATGCCATAATGCCCTAAGCTCACAGTATACTATAGATCTCCTTTAAGGTGGGTCTACAGTCTCACCCTATTGCCAAAGAATACTAACTATTACGTACTATTGCTCTAGTCATACCTCGACCGAGGTTTCTCGCAAAAACGGTTTGGTCGGGTGAGGACCGACAAGACGCACCGAGGTATCCCTTTACACTCTCGCCCTCGGCTTGTCTCGGTCTTCTTTGCCGAGAGTGTACAGCCGCCATTAGGATGCTGCGAGATGCGGAAGGGATGACGGAAGACGAAATGCTATAGAAACTGTCGTGAGAATTCAGTCGAGCGAAAGTTTCTATAGCATTTTGTAATAATAATTTTTAGGCTTATATTCATCTCGCGTTTAGAACCACACCCATCTTGAACCGCGCAGCTACCTCAGCCGCCTGAGTTTAAATCCTGGACCATATCGTATGACCATGTCAGGGATTACTCTCACGAGCGTTAATATCGAGAGGATATCTTCGCTAAAAACGTTCTGGTTAAAGTTGTCTTCACGCAATGCTTTTAAAGGCGAAGTAGTACATACTGCGAGCACAATTTATATTGTAATATGAAACCAGGATTGTTTGTGGAGACAATTGCTGAGATAAGTCAAAAAGCATTGACCGAGAGACTATATGATTTCTATGTCAAAAAGACTGATCCAGGGCCGTCACTAAAAATTTACATAAACACAGTCATTGTACAAGAACTAGAAAATTTAAAAAACAGGACTCACCCGCTTGCTATCCCGGAACTTCAGCCAGCCACTGATGACACTATTGTCCACTTCACAACCTTCCTCCACCTCATCATCAGCTCTCCTCGACAGCAAAGGAGAACCTCCGGGACTATCTATCAGTTCCCTCCTTCTCATCACAGGAGTACATTGCTGCGACAGCCTCCCTTCATTCACAGCATCACTTCGTCTACCCAGTACTGGGGTACCATGAGCTGATACACCTCCCAAAACCCCTCGTCTTCCGAGGAACGGGCTGGTCCCTTCCCACATGGGTCTTTTGGGACTGCTCTTGCATTCGGAATGGACGCACAGAGCGTCAAAATTGGCGAGTTCCACTGACACCCTGGTCTGCAGGCCACTGGGATGTGTAGTCAGGATGGTCTGCTTGGCGATGCTGCAACCGTGGCGGTGGAGTTCTTCCCGCCTCTCCATCTTGGCTCATTCAAGTGCCCATCATCTGTAACAAATAGTGAATAAAGCTTAGTTATATGTATAAGCGGCTTCTCTCTATGAGTGTAGACTTGTGTCCCAGCAGTGGAAACATAGTGCGCTGATGATGATGATGACGATTATATATTTTAATAAACATATTTTTTTTATTGTGCTGGCACTAGATACGGTATTACGTCCAACAAACATCTAGTACATAAACCCACAGACATAAAACAGCTGAAGGTTAGAGCTAATTCTACCTCTTAGGGTAAAAATGCAATCGAAGGATAAGAACGTTAATACGTCTATCAGTGATATAAGATCTTTATACGAACTACGTAGACAGGCAGGGTATGCTACTTTAGGGTTTCTTTTTGAATACTAATTGAATCAATGCCAAGTGGGCCATTTCCATAACATGAAAAATCGCCATAAATATCTCCCATTAATATTTTAGCCTGCATCGAGCTATACCGGGCTATTTTAATTGTACAATTAAGGCCTGGAGTCGCACACTCCGGTATTTCCGCGATGAAAGGGCCTTAATTGACGTTTTTAGATCGGAATGAGGCTTTTATTGTAATCATTCGCGGGGTCATCGATCCGAGTCATTTGATTTAGGATGAGAGGCGCCAGTTAAGTTGGTAGAGGTCTTGTTTGAAAGTCAAAGGCAAGGTAGTTTTCTTTCACACGCACGAACTTTTTTCACGTGTACTTTTTATCTTAATATCATTAGTTTGTATATCGTTTTCATAATTATATACCCTATGCATATGTTTTGTGTTTTCATAAACAAGGTTTTAAGTGTAATTTATACGACATAGGCTTAGAAATCTTCGAAAATTTGCTGCAATTCAATAGAAAGAAATAATAATATAGGTAATTAGTAATTAAAAATACAATATTTGCGTACCCAAGTTGATTTTGTACAACTGTTAAAATATGACATTGATAAGATTAACAGAGAAAAAATACATTAGCCTCGTCTACCTTAACCACATTGACCGCCTAGCTCTCCAACCAAAGGGTAGGAACTTAATCTTAGAATATTGGAAGGGAAGTGCTATTTCTCCGAGTGGCCGTTGTTTAATGAACTCAAAGACCCTTCATAATTGTCGGGGGCTCAAATTAGATGTCCTCGCCGTTTATTATAAGCATTAATGGGGTTATATTTGGAAATAAATTGCTTAAAACGCTCGTTTATGTGGTATTAATGTGGAGATGGAAATATTTCTGCATAATAAGGATAAATTAATGACTAAGAATGAAACAGGGATATTGATAGAGTGACGTTCGTCGGGAATCTCGTAGCAAATATTATGTTGCTTGCGCGTTATGTTCAGAACTGTATTATCAGCAAACTTTGCGCTGATACACTTTGGAAACAAAGTTATTTGGACAGTTTGTCTGTTCAATGCCATATCACTTATTTTGATGTGCAAAACAAAACAAGCAGGTTGTTCGCCTGATATTAAACAACACGCTTGCCCATGACAGTTGCAGCGCAACCGATAACACTGTTTTAATAAAAATAAAAGCACAAATTGGTTCAGTATTTTTTTAACCGGTGTCCTGTCAACTCAATGGTATAGTAAGTGCATACTTTGACAAGAATTTTATTGAAAATTACATTTTAACAAATTTGTAATCGGAACCTTGAGCAGATTAACATGACCCTAAACGGTAGTAGTATACGATTATCTGTCAAGGCGTTCCATTTTCCACCTTCCGTCTTCATCATCAGATCAGCTGGCTGTCACTATAATATTGCATTGTCATCGGACTTTGACAAGTATGAAAAAATTCAACTCCGTAGGATAAAAGTAAGTGGTTCTGATTCAATTTGCTAGATATGACCCAAACAAACAAACATTACAAGTTAAATAAAACAACCTGTAAAAATACATACATGTCCTTTATACTTTTTTGAAGTTGAAATTAAATAAAATGTATTTAATTGCATAAAATATGGTGCTATAGGTACATGTAAAATTAATATATAAATCGTATCACAGTATCGTAGTTTGTAAAAATGGACGAAGAAATATCTCAAGCTTAATCTGAGTTACAATAAATGAGACTATAACTAAATCTCTAAAGTTAAACTCAACAATTACCGTTAATTTACGAAGTAAACTCGTAACAAAGTCCACTTCACCAATCTTCTTGAATTATTACAAACAAACAGAACAAAGGACAATGTCAGTAGCTTCAACAAACAAAGACGGACGTTTAAACGGCAGTTACGCTAACCGCTCGGTAAACACTGATAACCACCATAGTTACTGTCATTATACCTACTCTGTACTGTCATTAGGACGGCAGCAGTGAATGATAGGTAACTGTCAGTGAATAAATTATAAAATAAGACTAGTTTATTAGGAAATGGTAGATAATTTCAATGTTAAATAATATAGTCCAGAGATATTTTGAAATGAACGACAAAAAAGTTTGAATATTTTTTTTTATTGTGGCTATTAATTGATTATTCATAATTATACCCCCTAACCGGTTGAATAAAGCTAGACATCGCTTAACATACATATATTGTCACAGTTCAACTGATAGTAAGACTGCCACGCGACGCCTGCGTCCAAAACAGTACATTGCGGAACTTAGATAGGCAAGCGCTAGGATTCTTAACCTACCTGTTTTGTCGTGGAATACATCCAGATCTGGTTGCTGAGCGAGCATGTCGTTGAGTTAGTTCATGGATAAGAGAAAGAAAATAGAAAATTTATATTTACAAAAGATTTTAATTAGACTAGGTAATTCACTTCAGAAGCGATAGAAAATACTTCCAGACCTATTAGCTAAAAAGAACATAAAACCATTTATTTTTTATGAACAGGGCGCGATCGTTGACAAACCTCTATGTTGTTATCATGAAGGTTTGCCACGTCACAACATGGAACACCTTACCAGCGCCTCTCCAGATACTTATAATCTAGGTGTCTTCAAGTCCAGAATAAATCGGTATCTCTAGGCAAGCATGATCCATTGTTGAAGGCGTCATCACTTTCCATCAGATGAGACAGCGGTCAAATGCTTGTCTATCAGGTTATTAAAAAAAAACATACAAATAGTTGTCGACAATTAGACAACTTTTTGCAACTGCAGTAATCATATTGATAATTTTATTAATTACTGACTCTCGTTTAACGTCGCGAAGTGCAAAGTAGTCTCCTTCTCCAGGTCTCGAACACCGTTGACCCTACAATACACACTGGAAGGCTCTGCATTGGAGAGGGTTAATTCGATCCGAGACCTGGGGCTTATTCTAGATAATCGACTCGATTTCCGCGAGCATATTATAACCATTTGTAAGGAGGCAAACAAAATATTAGGCTTCATAATGAGAACAGCCTCGCAATTCCAGGACGTAAGGGTTGCGATCATGCTCTTCAACGCGTTCGTCCGCAGTAAGTTGGAGTTTGGTGCGATAGTGTGGGATCCCGCGGAGGCTAAGTACACTTTGCTAATAGAGAGGCTCCAGCGAAAATTCGCTAGGTACGTTTATAAGCGTATGTACGGATATTACCCGTACCTGTTCCCCTCTTTATTTGTCATAGGAATGATCGGAATAGACACACTAGAGTACAGGCGTAAGTTACTTTTGGTCATCCACTATTTGCAAATACTGCGCAACAAGGTCAATAATCCGACCGTGCTGGGTACACTTAGACTATACGTTCCAAACAACTACGTTCGCGCCGGGATTCGTCGCCGGCACCCGCTGTTCTCATGTCCTATTGTACGAACAGGTCACGCCAACAACGCTCCTACAAGTAGGGCGTTGTCACTTTTGAATCGTTTTGCTCACGAGTTCCAACAAGTCGACATTTTCAATGACAGTATAAGGACTATTGTTACGAATTTGTATTTGTTTCTCAATAATTACCTAATATAGTTAGCGTTTTGGTGTTAGACTGTAAGCTTACTATTATAAACTTAATAAATAAATAAATAAATAAATAAATAAATAAATCTGCACAATAATAATATTTAAAAATAAACAAGTGTTTATTACAATCAATCAGGCGCCGGCCAGCACGGTTCATCAATTTAATTGATGACCATTCATTAATTTCATAAATTGCTCGTTGTTGAACTGATTGATATCACGAGTAACAACGTTCTGTTTTGGTAGATATAAGTCGTTTTACTATTCGCGTAGACAAATTTCCAAAATAAAAATATTAGTATGTCCCTTAGTACCTACATACCTAAATTCATCATTAGTAGGATAGGATAGTATTGTATGATATTGATTGATTGATAACACTTTATTTTACACCAATAACATAACAAAAACAAATAAAAATAAAACCTACAAATTTTAATTTGATCTAACTACAGAAATAATAATTTGATATGATTTATTTAGTATATCTCAACGTACTTTTGCTCAAAACGTAGCTGCACCCCACTATATTTCTTTCACGACCTGGAAGACTGGTAGATAATGCTAAATAGCATTAAGTCATTCCTTATATAATTTTTGTGCAAAACTTACCTTTTTTTTATTTATGTTTTATGTACCTGAGTGACGAGACGAGCTGGTCGTTTGCCTGATGGTAAGCAATACGCCAGCCCATAACAATAACATCACCACCCAGAACTTTGTTTTGCAAAATCCTGCGCTGCACTGCACTGCGCTCGTCACCCTGAGACAATTAGCTGTTGAGTCTCATAATGCCCAGTAATTTCGCTGGCTACAGTGCCCTTTAAACCGGAACACAGTAATGATTGCGCACTGCTGCTTGGCGGCTGAATAACTGGCAAAGCGGTGGTACCCACCCAGACGGCCTCTCGCATACGAGAAACCTACCACCAGTAAGACCTAAACCTAAATAATAAATTGTAGACAATGGGCGGTTTTATCGCTAATAAGTGATCTCTTCCAGACTATTGATGTTATTGCGGTCTATTTTCACTACAAAGTTGTTTGTTAATAAACCTTATATACGTAGGGTTGTTTGTAGCCGCCCGGACTAAACGCTTCCTAGCTCGTTGATTTGTGTTTAAATTATAATTTGGTTGATGGATAATACATGAAATTTAAAGACGCAAAACGTAGACGTCGCACCGTAGAACGAATTTGATTGCTGCATACGTGAGTGCATACGACATTGCACTGGTAGAGGTTCAACAAACCGCATCAATTCATTTCAATGAGCTTTATACGTAGTAACATACATTTCCATTGTGCATTTACACTTCTCGCTCTAAACATTAGAGCGATCATTTGTCCGTCCCGCAACATGCCTCTTCAGATGTCACTGGTCGCGAATTATTTTACTTACTTGAGTTAAGGCCACACTATTTCGAACACTTCTACAGTATTCTACACAGTACATTTCTGTTTTCCCTAGCAATTTGAAAATGATATTGTACTACGAGTCCGTCCCGTCCCGTGGCTAGCTGCATGAATAATGTATGGTGTAATGCAGCCATAACTGTTGTGTAATTTGGCTGTTTGCGGCGACGTGCGGGTGACGGTAATAGCTGGACCTAAGCTAAAGTAGGAGCATATTATGTCTTTTATAAATTGTTAGAGAATATTAAGAATTTTCTTATAAATACATTTGAAAACGTTTAGGAAAGCTCGGGGTACAACACAACGACACTAGACACTGGACGCTCAGTGTATACATCGAGTGTCTACGTGTGTCCACCAGTTGCAGATTCTGCAACTTGGTGTCGCGACGGTGGACACACGTAGACACTCGATGTATATATACACTGAGTGTCTACTGTCTAATGTCGTCGTGTATCCCGAACTTTAACACACAGGCTGCGAATAGAAGATTGCAGTCAGCGCTGTTGCTGTTTTACCACTGTCAGTAGCCTAAAATGGCGGACAAATCTTACCGCCCATTGTACTACCATAGTAAGGAATTTTGTTATTGATTATTTATTTTGTTGACTGGTATGCAATAAAAAGTTTTGTATTTTGTATTTCTGAAATCAGACCATGTTTATAGATCGAGAATAATGCCAGATTTAATTGATTGAAATAACTTGTACCAGAGTCATTAGCGGCCAACAAATAAAGCACGCCAAAATAAATTCAATTCTACCCGCATTAACCAAAGCAGTTTAAAAGTACAAACGTCCACTCGCGTGCAAATAAATCGCAAGTGTGAATTAAAACCGGATATCGACGCCGTTAAAGTGCACTGCAGTGTAATCCGATCAACGCGATCAGTTGATTATTTATTTGGGAATGCAATAAAGAAGGAATTTTGATTGATTTTATTTTGTCAGATATTTTTGTGATGAAAGAGAAATGGGAGCGAAAACATTGTCACTTGAGAGGTATTGTTATGCAAATGGAGTTATTGAATAGTGTTTCTGACAAAAGCTGGTTTTCACTCGTATTTATTATTATTTTTTGTTGTAACTGATATTGTAACCTATGGCCTACTGCCCCCTTAGCACGGACCGATAACAAAATTTTTATCCCCAGTTTTTACCTACTTTTTGTTTGTTGAAAGTGGATAAAACAGGAGATAAATTGTTTTGTCTCGGGTCCGTGCTAAGGGTGCTGGTTGGTACTGATTTTGTCCCCCATCTTCTAGTGGCTTTATTGATGTGCTCAAAAGTAATTCAATGTCATACCTTATCATAAAAAACTAGAAACGTAAAATGTGCCTATCGTATTTTTCTGCAAAATAAAATGACCGTTTCTACTTATCAACTAGGTTGCTTTTAAAATGAGCTCCGGGCAAGCTTCCAGCCAACCACAGCCGTAGTTCCAAGCCAAAATACAGCGCAATAACGATAATTAAAATCAATTAAGGTTGCCCAATAAATCCAATAAATACCCACAATCGAAGGAAGGAGATAATTGAAAAGATAAGAAGAGAATTATATCTTTTCCTCTCTTTCTGTCGAATGTTCCGGAATTACGAACCGGAAAAATTGGATGCTTAAATGTTCCAAGGCGGGACGAATTATTAGAAGTGTTTCTTTTAAAAGACAATTGGTTTCAACTTACGCCGGCTTTAATGTCTCAAACATTTTTAAATACTACTAAAACATAATTATTTCTTAGGTTTGCGCTATTGTTGCACAGATTTTAATGCTGCACATATTTATGGCGATCTTCCACCAACCCGCACTGGGGCAGCGTGGTGGATTGTGGCCCATACTCTCTCTGTGAGAGAAGGCCCGTGTCCCAGCAGTGGGAACGTGATGGGCTGATGATGATGGCGTATCTTTTCATTTTGGGAATGGTAATTTGGGTTAAATTAATTTTTAAATATGGTACTTCATTTGGAATTATTTGACTCGCTAAAAATAAAGTCGCCTTTTTTAATGCAACTTAGTTACATTTTAATGGTTTTTAACTCGAGTGAACTATTATGCATAAACCTAACATAAACATAAACACCGTACTAACTTAAAAAACTAATAACAAGGTGGAGAAATTGGATAATCTATTCGTACTGACCTTTAAAAGCGTATAGATAGCCCAAATGCTCCAGCCCAATACCAGTTCGCATCGTACTCAGGATGCTGGCAGCAGTGCCCCGATCGATTGCAATGCTGATACGTTGAGCCTAATAATAAGATCAATATTTTTTTGGAGCTAGTGTGGCTCTGGGAGCAGGTGTGGCTCAGTGGGAGCACGTGTGACTTTCGATCCGACGCACCCGAGTTCGAATCCCGCTGGCCCCGCACCACTGACTTTCTTAAGTTATGTGCGGATTTAACATTTGCTCTAGTAGAACGGTGAAGGAAATTTCGTGAGGACACCGGCATGTCCAAGAATTTTTCACAAAAAGTCAAGGACATGTGACATCTACCAACCCGCACTGGGCCAGCGTGGTAGATTATGGCCCATCCTCTCTCTATGAGAGAAGGCCCGTGTCCTAGCAGTGGGAACGTGATGGGCTGATGATGATGATAATGAATATTTTTTTTAATTTCTGGCGACACAAATCTTAATAAATACTAAAATTAGGCGCTAAACCAAATACTACTTTCGCACCTCAACAAATGGTCACTTACCATCCTAATTGTCCTAGAAGGCAACTCTACAAACTCTATTCTATTCAGTAACTTCAAATGCAATGCTCTTACATTGATTATTCAACAGATAGGTAGAGCAAGCGTCTGTTTCTAAAATGCTTGTCTGGAAGAAATCTAGCTGCTTCTGAAAAAATTAGTTTCCAAGCAGTATGGAAAAACTAGAGTAAGGAGATTTTCAGACAAAACTGTAGTTCTCTACAATTCTATTTTCATTCCAAATAGAATAGAAATAGAATTAATTAGAATTTATGGCCCATGAATTTATGACTATGAATGTTCCAACTTATAACTCTACAGTCTCGATCAGGATCTGTAGTCGTTAAAAACCGGTCTCTAGAGAACTACCTGAACATATACATATGGATCGAATGCAATCATGCGTGACGTTGCGGAAATTCAACTAAAAACTGAAACTCAAGCTGCATGTAGTGTAATTCCGCTGAATATAGCGGAATTACACAACATAATATTTTTATTACGTTTCAGTATACACATATGGGTTGTACTGCACATTTTTATTTATTTGGAAATACAAATAAATATATGCCGTAATCTACGGAAAGAGAGTTACATATTTAAGTAAGGATGATATTATGATGCAAAACTGGTCAAATGTTGATAACATGAAAAGGGTGAATAGGGTCCTTAAAGGTAGGCAACGCACCAGTAATGCCCCGAGTGTTGCAGGTGTCCATAGGCGATGGCAACCGTTTACCACCTAGACGGGCCGTCTGCTTGTTTGCCTATTAGTCATATAAAAAAAAAACATGTTTGTTATAAGAGCGAATGTGTCTCAGTCATTTATTAATACTTGTTGTAAAACCGGCGAAGAAAACCATCGTGAATAAACCGACATGTGCAGCAGTGGGAAGGCTGGTAATGCGGATGATGTTTTTTGTTTGATGGACAAGTATACATTTTATAAAAAAAAAACCGACTTCAATGTAACTTTGAAGTCCAAGGTGAAATTGAAATCGATGAAATTGATTGAGCTGGGTTCAGTATAGCTACGAAGTGGTCCCACACTTCGTAGCTATTCTGAGGTAGCAAACGTTAAAAAAAATAGAATCGAATAGAGAAACTCTTCCTCTTTTGAAGTCGGTTAAAAATGGTGCGCGGTCACTGTCAACATAATATTATATTCAAAGTAACATACTTGCATTTAAAAAAAAAACAAGTTCTGGGTGGCACGCTTACCATTAGGCAAACGACTTGCTCGTCTCATCACTCAGTTCCAGAAAACACAAAAAATCATGTTATTATGTTCAAACGACGTGAACACCAGAAGCCGAAGAAGATTGCCGATACGCTGCGACCCTGCGAGAGAACGAAAGGGAGGAAGATGGGAATCTATCGATAACCTGAAACTTCGTGATCCCCAATGTGTAGCCAGATCTCCTCTTTCTCACAAATAGAAACACACGTACCGGCGCCTTTGATTAGTGCGGGATATATCGGTTACATACCACAAACAACAGTTTTACACTATCCGACACGACAGCGACACGGCGATACTGTTTCACATGTCTTCCATTATAATAAATATTTATTTGATGACTTATTACTGAAAACAATTCTACACTCTATTTACAAACGAAAATTAAAACATAAATATAAAAATTGATATATTTATATGTATTTATATTATTGTTTTGTGCCATATCAAACTGAGATAAAGATAGGCTGTAGTACCTATATGTACCTAGGTGCGTGCAATAATATAAAAACTTGTTACCTTGCCATATATGACCGTCCCATTTAAGACCCTATCACATATGACATATATTATTATTATGTAAAACGTTGTTGTGGCTTATAGTACGGCATGGCGTCACTGTAAGTGCAGCAAGCAATTAAATATTAAATAAATAAATGACCGTAGCACATGACCGGGTAAAACTATTACGGTTGCCCGAATTTGGAAGGAGGGGTTCTTCCCACCCCCAAATTCGGGTAACCGAGAGGGTTTTTTGATGACTGAACGTGCCCAAAATTCCTATACCAGAAATGACCGCACCACATTATGAACCGGTCGTGCCGCTATCTATACAACTACTGCAATGACCGCCCTACATATGACCGGATCGTGTCGCTAGCTATAAAGCTACTGCAGCCCGTAGCAACGCACGCAGCGCTAGTAAATGTTCGATGAGCGCATACCCTACGGACTAACCCGCTGATCGATACCGAGCCGGCTGCGGCGAGACCGGCTTTAGACACGATCGGATTAAAAAATAAACTAATATTCCTGTAATGTAAATTGGCAAACCCAGTAAATTGGAAATTAAATAACATATCTTAAGATTTGTCCGTAAATTGGTTGCGGTGGCTGTATATATCATTAGGTAAAAGTGCTTATCTCTATCTTCGAGATAATCTCTAATGCGTTTTTGAAAATTTTACGTTAATCTTTATGTTATATCAGTTTTATACTCCTCTAAACTTACCGAGTTCGTCATTGAAAGGTAGTAAGTGTGCTGACGTTTAGGGTGGAAAGGACCGAGTTTTACAAATTTTCAATTTTTTTACCTTCTTTCATTAGGGACCGTCACCATTCGTCTCTTCTGAGCCTTTTCTATTTATTCTGGGTAATCGCTAGTTCACTATCCTGCTGGACTTCGGAGATGGAGCGGACAAAAGTGGAGTTCTTCAGCTCAGGGAGGAGAACAAGTCACAGGAATAGAATGTTGGAGTCATGTAAGTAGGACTCGTGTTAGGTCTCTCGTATGCGGGAGGCTGTCTGGGCAGGTACCACAGCTTTGCCAGTTATTTTACCGCGAAGGAGTAGTGCGCAAGTATAACTGTGTTCTGGTTTGAAGGGTAGCCAGCGCCCAGTAATTACTGGGCTTATGAGACTTAATATCTGATGTCTCGGGGCGATAAGCGCAATGCAGTGCTACGTAGTGTTATTATGCTATTAAAAGTTCTGAGTGGTACTGCAATTTAAATGAACGACTTGCTCGCCTTCTCACCCAGTACCATAAAAAAGGACCAATTTAAGTACGTGGTTCCACGGCATCTATCAATCCGCACTGGGCAAGCGTGGTGGATCATGGCCCATACTATCTCTACAAGGAAATGCCTGAGTCCCAGCGGTGAAAACGTAATGGGCTGATGATGATGATGAAGTACATGGTTACACAATAATCACTTTGTGAAGTATAGGACTTTGACTGTATACCTTTGATTTCGTGGATCTGCTAAACCACAACGCCACGTTGGTTAAAACATAAATTCTAAATGATCTTCCAAATGTGTTATTCATATACAACTTTTAATTCGTACTGCCATACGTAGTTAAGCGACCAAGTTCACAACTCTGGGCGGAGCTAAGTAAGAAACTTAATTTTAAACTGCTCTTTACTTATACAGAGCTATTTAACTTCGTACAGTTGCTGAAATGGATACCGGAATTGGACTCGATTGAAGTTTCTCGAATCTTTTCACAAAGCTGCGGTTTGTGGGGAACTTTTTGAATTGGGAACGTTGTTAAGTTAATATTTAAGACTTAGGGAAGTCTAGGATTGTGTGATTAATCATGTAACGACTGTCCTTGGGCGCGTGGAGTGAAGACTCAATCATTTTATAATTACAATCGCTTGCTGACGTTTGCTGTTTGCCAACCGATGTTGCAACGTCATCGTGATATAGTTCACTCGCCAATCTTTTGCCAAGATTGTCAATTAATATTTCATGTAGATTAAAAGAATAATCTAAAAATCACGTTTTTATTGAAGTTGAATGCATTGTCATCGAGTTGCGAGCAACCAAGATTGCAAGATTCCATCCGGAACGACAGACAGAGAGATAAACAAGAAAGTGACTTAATAAAAACGTTTTATTAAACAAACCAAGGAGAGATTCCTTAGTGTGGTAGGCACGGTTGCGGTTGTTCCCACTCATCGAACAAAGCTATGCCGTCAAGCCACCTTATCGTGTTTCAGGATGATGTTCGGTGGACGATCAAGAGTCTTAAAGTCAAAGTCAAATATCATTTATTAAATAGGCACAAAAGTGCAATTTTAAACTTAGATCTTTCTAACTTAGATCTTTAGGTTGAGTAGCCACAAAACTGTATATATCTGTTAGCAATTTTTTTGGTTACATAGTCGCTTAACATCATGTGATATACTGCTGAAATGCGTCCAAAGTATAAAAATAAAGATTTATAAGTGATAAAAAGGCATGTTCAGTGATCATCATCATCATCATGAACTACCTTTTTACGTTCCTATTGCACACACAGAACACAGGTGATCTCTCACAGGGAGAGAGTATCGGTCATAATCCTTTAAAATTTAATTTAATTATTATCTAGAGAAAATAAACTTTTAACTACTTTTGTAGAGTGAAGATACACTTTGAAGGTGTTTGTCTATGTTTTCTTTGCTTTTCAATAAACATGAGTGCTACGAGTGCTACGACGCTGCTACGCAAACCTACGAAAGGCTACATCTCGTAGCTAAAGTCTATGAAACTAGTTAATAAACTCCAGACGAGCAAGTTTAATGTTTGATCAGTAAAACAAACCGATGACAGCCAATGTATATAGACAAATACATAAACAGCCTCTATGGTGTAGTGGTTAGATAGGTTGGCTCAAATCCCATACACTACAAACATCGTCGCTTCCCATCAGGTGAAATCATGGTCAAATATTGGCCTAGTTACATGTAAAAAAAACCATTGATCTTGCGGGTTCGATTCCCATGACGCCGACGGGAGAAATATTTGCGAACAGAAAAAAGCGCAATCATTTGTTTCCTGCCTGGGTGTTGTGGCACCATGGTCCTCATATTTCCTGGTTTCCTAGTAACAGGGGGAATCATTATTAGAGGCCAGAATCTATGTATCTAATCGTTGGGTGCATTTTGCAAAGAAAATTCAAACATTACTTTGTGTGACAAAGTAACTTCAGATAAATAACATTAATGGTTGTATCTCCATTTCGCTGTAATTTCGGATTTACAAATTTCGAAAAATAACAGATCCGAAATCAAAATACGTTTTATCCGCGTTTTCAATAATGAAATAAATCAAAAGGGGGTCATTCAATATTTTCCTTATCGTTTACGATGACCAATGAGTCATAAACAGAGTCGTTTGACCAAACGGAGCGGCATATAGACTTAGGAGAGGTGAAGGCAATCGTGTGTGGGTCACTTGGACCATTGGCGGTGCGATGGACCAAATGATTTGTTTTTATGTGCTATTATTTTGTTTTTGACAGTACTTATGGTATTTGGGATATGAAATTTCTAAGCGCCGCCGTTAGGTCAGCAACAGAGTATTGTGCAATTATTTAATTTAAGGACCATGGTTCTCACTGCCTGATTTTTTTGTTTGCTGTTTTCCTTAAGGTAGATCTCCAATGAGTCAGAAAGTTGTTTGACGAAATGGCCGCGTATTGACTTAGGACAAAGTTTGAGGAAGTCGAGTGTGAACTAGCCCTTACGTGACATTTGGTTCATTGCAGGTTAGATAGGGCAAATCATTTGTGTATATATTATCACATAGCTATTATTGTCCTGTAATTTGTTGTATAAATTAAAAGTAATAATTATAAATGTGTAATCCTAGTTAAGGGTTCTATGTAGCTAAGATACTAGCTAACTAAGATATATAGAAGAAGGAAGCCAGTCCTTCTTTCCTTTTCGATCTTTCTCCATCTCTCTCCTCCTCCTCTACTTCATTGTCGGCAGTAATGAAGTAGAGGAGGAGGCAATGCCTCTGGTGATGCAGATGACTAAAAATGACGGTGACCGCGCCCAATCAACAGAGCCTCGATATTAAGAAATACTAATTTCAGATATTATTCATCTGCTGATTTCAAAGAGCTCTGTCCCATAAAATTTGACAATACGTAATAAAATAGTTTTGATGTTAGTACAAATTATTATTTTTTATCTTGCACCTGTTTTAATTAATTAAATCTTAACATCTTCAATATAATAAGATAAATAAGGTTGATGCGGCTATAAGTACCCAAACCTCGACTTTCAATTATTACGAATAGATAACGAACAAAATTACATTTAATTCTTTATATAAATATTGTATTTATGTTAAGGTTGTTGGCAATAAGAATGGCAATAATTCTTTGTTTCTGTTAAAATAAATTTAAATTCATCATCTTACGATTATCTCCAAAAACACCCCGGGATATTTATAACCATCTCGAGATTGAAATAGGTTGGATACCGACAGAAGGGGTCTCTTTATAGACGGAAGTGGCGAAAAATTGAATAGGACGCAAGTGACCCGCGACGGGCCAAAGGACACTCCGCATTGATAGAACGAGGTCATTCCGCAAAGAGATGCCACTTCGAATTCATTTAAATCTATCGCTGGAGTTGCTGGGTTTTGGCGAAACAGACTCTTTGGCAGAGATTGAGAATGTCTGCTTCGAACTTGTGAAAGAAAAACCTTGGCTTTTCAACGACCGACATCTGTCTGTAAACTGACTGAGGTAGGGTTTCGAAGCTCTTTGCAAATAACAAACATAACAACCATAGGTTTTCGCGGTATCTAAAAAACGAGGAACTACTCCTATAACGAATCATCATCATCATCAGCCTATACGAGTCCAATGCTGGACATAGGCCTCTCTCTCAATGCACGCCACTAAGCCCGATCTTCGGCTCTTCGCATGTAGTTACTGCCAGCCACTTTACGCAGGTCGTCGCACTACTACTACTCGTAGTTTTTTCTGCACAAACTCATTTTGTCCTGTAGCGGAAATCAAACCTGCAACCGTGCTATGAACTAACCTTCGCAACCACGACATCACAGAGGCTATCGTCAGCAATCAGTGCTTGCAGTGTTGCAACCTTGTAGTTGTCAGGAGCAAGATCTTTTGGCCGGCCTTAGATGCGATGGCTTATCGTCGTTAGAGCGGACATGAGAGCTAATAGACTTACAATACCGGATGCAGAAAACTGCGAAGAGGGGAGAAAGGAGCAGTATAGATTCTATGAAATGATTATTCGAATTGAAGTGCCAATTTTCAGGCAAGTAGATTTTTTCAAGTTCTTACATATGAATATTTAACAAAACGGCGAACGAAATGAATCAAACTCACGATAACTTTCTTACATATGTGCTGACCTATGTGTGTATAATTTGAATGCTTTGCATTATACCGATGTATCACGTAATCCAATTATCAACTAAATGAAACTATCATGAACCAATCTGCCTCCGCAAGTTCGTTTGATGTAGTTCCACCATCTCCGTATTAGTTGCCGGTTCTCGATCTTAACGCGATTTATATTCATAATGCGCGCGTTTGTCGTTTAATATTGGACGGTGGTGCAAGTGAGGAGCGGATACGATACCAATACGTGCATTATAAACTGACGGTGTATCGAGTAACAATGTGACACGATTAGGTGTGACTCGTTGGGAATCCATCATAAAATCTGATCATGATGACTGCGCCCGCATATGTTTTGGATTGCAGCGATTCCTGCGTGGATTGAAGAAACTGTTATTTTTCCGCAATAAAAGTTTCCTTCAAGATAATCCTTAATATATTCTGCTTCTGTACACATTTCACCCCCACTCAATTGGTGGTGCTGCTAAATTAAGTTAGTATTTTTTATTTTGACGTTATGTCAACCCCTGACGCAAAAAGGATGGTATTATAAATTTGACCACTATGTGTGTCTGTCTGTGGCACCGTAGCTATTAAACTTTTTTACGACGATAACGATTCCTGTTATTTGAAAGCAGGTTTTTTAGCGGTGGTTCTTAGACATGTTTTATCAAAATCGATTCAGCCGTTATTTACTTTGTATAGGTTCGGGGATTTTTTTAATTTAATTTTTTACTGAAATACGCTTGTTATGTAGCTAAGTGACAAGTCGTGCAGGTCGTTCACCTGATGTAAGCAACGCGCCGCATAGCCATTGGAGCACCACGGCACTGCGCTCATCACCCTGAGACAGCTCTTAAGTCTCTTAATGCGCAGTAATTTACGGCTACTCGCGGTTCTCTCAATACTTGTACTGAATCAAGGCACCATATAAATAACGTTCCGTACGCCTAATCCTCGGCGGTTAACATCAGTGTCAAAGGACGCCGCCGCGCCGTATAGCCGTATCCGCGACCCGCATCCACTATCACCGTAACCGTATTACTTATTATATTATACGGTATCTTGTACTTGTCGAAACTAGGCTATGATATACGGCCCGCGTACTTCTCGGTTAATTACAGATGGTATATAGCTATGCAATGTGTGTAATAACAGAGAACGTATCATCTTATGACATGAATCTTGGAAGTCTGATGTAGAATTAATTATTAATCTATTTATATTAAGTAAAACGATATTTATAAAACAGGCGCAAACGTGCACTTTTAAACGTCATAAACACAAAACAAATCAATTAAAATACGTTAAAAATATCTAACCATTTCTTTTCCGCTGATGTGAAAAAATGCGAAAACTGACTCTACCAGTGCGCAGTGCTTCTTCGAAAATACGCCCGCTAGAGAAGATATCACCAAGAAACTCTTTCTGTCTTTTCTTTTCAATCTTTTAAAATGTCTAAGAATATAACAATTAGCAAGGAAGTATACATTATAATAATTAACATAACGTAGGCCCATATTAAATAATAATATTGACTTACAGACTGACATAAATGCCTACAATTAAATAAATAACAGTTTCGCGTCCCGACAGCGTTCTAAACAGCATACCCTTTGACCAAAAGACCGGGCTACCTCTGAAGTGCTGGAATCTGGAGCTTGTATGACTAAGTCGTCGGACCGCTGAATACAGGTTACCAATACTTACTGGCGGTAGAAATTGTGATAAAGACGTTCGTAGGTGTGTTCTGTAATGTCATAGGTAGTAGTAGGTGTACCTATTGAATTAAATTTAATTTAAACTTCTTTATCGCATTCTGAACTAAAAAAATGTTTATTCTTCAACATCATTACGTTCCCACTGCTGGGACACGAGCTTTTTCTCTGAGAGAGAGTAAGAGCCATAATCCACTACTTGCTGTGAATTGCCCCTAGTGAATTGCCCCTTTCCATGCTATGTTTTTCATGATGAAAATAAATTATCTTTCAAATGCTGTTTGCATTTCAAACATTAACAAACAGCGATGATATGTTTATATGCAAACAGCATTTGAAAGATAAATTTATTTTCATCATAAATTCAGAACACTTCCGTACATATTTCAATAGTTTTATTGATCCTACTAATATTATAAACGCGAAAGTTTGTAAGAATGGATGTACGGATGTTTTTTTTTTTGTTGAACTGAATGACGAGACGAGCTGGTCGTTTGCCTGGTGGTAAGCAATACGCCAGCCCATAACAATAACAGCACCACCCAGAATTTTGTTTTGCAAAATCCAGCGCGGCACTGCCATGCGCTCGTCACCCTGAGACAATTAGCTGTTGAGTCTCATAATGCCCAGTAATTTCGCTGGCTACAATGCCCTTCAAACCGGAACACAGTAATGCTTACGCACTACTGCTTGGCGGCTGAATAACTGGCAAAGCGGTGGTACCCACCCAGACGGCCTCTCGCATACGAGAAGTCTACCACCAGTAAAGGATGTACCTTTGTATTATTTGTACTCTTTCACGCAAAAACTAATGAATGGATTTTGATGAAACTTTACAATAATATAGCTTACACATCAGAAACACACATAGGCTACTTTTTATCCCGGGAAACCGCGGGTGCAACCGCAGGGCGCAGCTAGTTGTACATATAGCATACAATGTTCAGGTTTACATGAAAACAGTAGTGTGCTGTTATTCAACTTATTCCCTTCGATAAATTCGTGTTTAACTCAAGACGAAGTTCCTAAGCGGTTGTAAAGTGCCATCAATATTGGGCTGGCGAGGTCACGCGATTTGTAAGCTATGGTTTGGGCGTGTGTGGTACTCATATAGCATAAACAGTAAGTAGAGTTTGTGTATAGTCGGGTAACTTCGCGTACCTTCGCGCAATTTCGTGTTCAAGTGTTTACTGGGAGTATAGCTGAAAGTTTCCCGGGACTGACCATAATAAAATTATTGTACGCGTATAGCGGACAACTCTATGGCAAACTGACTTCTAGTAGGCCTAGCGCACTCCGCACTGTAGGTAAAAAGCTGCTAGTACGTAGTCGAACACCGACGGCGGTGCCGCGTCAGAAGAGATAACAGCTATGCAATAGAAAGAGAGGCGCTCTGTAGGTTAATATGACTGGTAGGTATGCAGCGCTACGCAAGCTGAATTGAATTTTATTGCGTCATAGCAAGAGTCGCTATTTGTTTAAATTTCTTCGCGGAGTGATGCTTCTGTCCCTTAGTATTCTGTGTTATAGATAAAAAAATGTCGATAAAAATAAATTTAGAGAAATATTGAAATACTTTTGGAAAATATTTTAATAATGATGCTGTTAATACCGTATTGTGTCAGTGAAGTCAGGTAAGCTACAAGGAACACTAAGCTATAAATGGCTCGGTTTATTAGTGCATACAGCGATATTCATACGCTGATGTGATCGGCTTATGCACACATTTATGTTTTTATATCTTATTCTTTTGCCTATCTTCTCTTGTATGTGAGTTATTTTATTTTAAACTATACAGTTATCGTAAGATGTAATACCGTACTAGCTATATACTTGTACTGTGGCTGTGGCAAGGCGTATGCGGCATGTGGAGGCTTGTTTGTGTAGCGGTTGTTAGAGGCATTCATTATGGGATTGGCGAAGACGTGCTTCTGTTTGCATCCTCGTGTACATAGCGTTTCGGTGCTCTTCAATACGTTACCATGGTAAAGCATTGGTATATATCACTATACTGAGAATGTTTGTATATTATATTATTGCTTTATTGACCAATTCTAAAAGCAAATGGCCGATTTTACAAGTGTAATATTATTGAGCTCAAGAATTGTCATCCTTCACTTTGAAAAGATACAACTTTATTCAATCTACACTGCCTTCTGAAGCAGACATTGCAACAATTATGACGCGTTTGCCACTTTTTCTCCCAAAAAACCTTTACAAGCTAAACTTCCGTTACTTCCGTTCTAACACACCGTACGCTCGACAAAACGGTTTAATTGTCTGTTAGTTTTCGGTTTTCGGTTAAAATTAAAAAAAAAGCAACTTTTAACTGGATCGTGAAAAAATACTCGTGTGAAAAAATGTTTCTGTAGTATATTCACAGTTGGAATATTTTCACTGGCGTGTGCGAGTTAAGTAAATAAGGTTCGATAATTGTTTTATTGAATTCAACCGACCACTGGTTTAGTGGATATTGAATAAAATTTATTTTGGAATGGAAATTATAAATATTAAATTGAAAAGTATAGACTTTAATCTATTTTGCTATTAAAATATGTTTTTATTAGAATGTAATCCCACTAGCACGAAATAAATAAACATTATTTAAATAAGTACTACAACTACCTATGTTGTAGATATCAGATAGGAATAGTAACTATCAATTCTATCCGGTTCCGAGAAATACATAATAAATGAACCCCAATGATAAGTTATTGCTAGACTGCCATTGGCATTTTGTACTATGTTTATTTGGAAATGAGAATACAAAAAACATTTGATTTTTTTTTCAACAACAACCAAACAACAAATCAAATCATTTATTGCGAGAATATAGTACATAAAGGTGATAAAGTTCTAAAAATAAGCCCTTACATTCTACCATGACAATGGTGTGCAAAAAGCACACAAAGCACAAAATTTATCATATTTTTTTCAATTGCCGTTTAACCTTATATTATATTATATGTTTTATGATATCTTATTTCATTTGGATGGATAAAAGAGAACTAAGGATCGTCCTCCGCGCGCGACATTCGCCGGCAATATATCCGTCATGTCAATAAATTCAATAGTATGGGCAATCGCAACACGGCGTTATCGCCGGTTATTTAATGGAATCGCTCCGGAACTCCGGAATAATGCTGCTCGAAGCAACTTGTCAAAACCGAATAACGATTTCAAAACAGTCGAGCATCAAAAATGGGATACGTATTTTTCCTAGAATATTATCATGTCATTCTTACGTTGGAATTTAGTTTCGATATTTGTAACCGACTTCAAATAAAAATAAAATAAAATAAATTCCATCAATATTTGACTTTGGACTTCAAAAATACACTGATGTCGGTTTTTTTTACATAAAATGTATACTTGTATAACAATAAGAAACCTTAAATTGTAATGTATCTTCGAAGTCCAAGGTTGAATATCGATACAGTTTATACGGAACTACCTTGAAGTTAAACTGAACCCAACGCAAATTTTCTAAATCAGTTCATAAATAACGGAGTTCTAAGGTAACAAACATAAAAAAACGAATTGAGAACCTCTTCCTTTTTCTAGGTCGGTTACAAATAATTACAATTTTAAAATACTCTAAGCAACATAATAAAAACCTCTCGCCACATTGTTTGCTAAAGTCATCTCGATGTAAATTATCCCGTGTTTTCTTCCAGTCTGGCAGCGCCATTAAAAACTGGATGCAACAGCAACCGGGTGTGACGTCATAACGCAGGGAAATTCAAGTGGAGACCAGAGAATAAGCTTTGAACTTAGTAAGACGAACATGTATTATTACCCGACTACGGCGAAGGAAAAACGTGGGTTATGATTTTGACCGGTATATCTGTATGTTCATCTGTTCGCTCATAACTTCTAAACTACTTCGTCCGATGGTTATAGGCGTGTGACGTCACATTAAATTAAATGCGGCGCTTTCTAGAGGACATAAATTCAAGGACTAAAAAATAAATTACGACCTCAGCTATCCTTTGAACATCACTATTTATACATACGAGTATGTATTAAATACATATAAAGATATAACGTGTAAATTATTTATTTAAACAAAATATTGAATAGTTTGTACAACAATTTCAGAGAGATTTTCTTGTTTCATACTTTAAGAGCTTAATTTTTCTGTAGTCGGGTTTTAGTTTTTAAACTCACTTTTTATTAAAAGTTTAACTTTGAATTAGTTACATTACCTTTATAAAGAACTACTACCTACTACTCCTGCGATTTCACCTGCTGTTTTTCGAGTTAAAAAGTATTCTAAATCCTTTTTCAGGACCTCAAGTACCTACATATTAATTTTATTATTTTATATGTTATTACAAAATACCAAATTCCATCAAAATCAGTTCAGTAATTTTTTTGGTCATTAAGTAACAACCATATTATTTTGAGTTTAAAGTAGTTTTTGAGCATTCGTATAATTTTGATACTTTTGCTACTGTCTCACTGCAAGATAAGGATCTCTACTATGGGCTTACTCGTACTATGGGCGCTAAATACTAGCCAAAGGTATTGAAAATAGTTTAATCTTGTGCGTAAGCTCTTGTCTCTTTATAGTAACCTCGCCAACTGTCCTCCATCGACACAATGTCGCAGGGGCACGCCGTAATAGTTTCCGGGCCGCCGCACGGACTTATTACATCCGCTTCCGGTCGAACGGCGACCATCGAGATGGCGATAATCCATTACGTAGCAGTTAATTGAAAGTGTTCCAACATCGATCTGTCTTTGCGCCTTAGAAATGGGGAAAGTGATTAGGAAGAAAGGAGTTGATTAAGATTTTTGTTATTATGTAAAGATAATGTCTACGCCAGCTTAATCTCTATCAGAACATTGAACCTATCTGTTCTACTGGTATAAGGTATGGAAATTGACCAGATGTCATTTTATGATATGAAAAATGCCCCTCAGTTACTTGCTGTATCTTCTGAGTAGTGGTTCTTTTTCCGATACGGTGGTAGAGTCATGGTGATAATTAACGTTCATAAGTGCGTCTGTGATGCCAAAAGTGAATAAAGTAAAAATAATTAGCAACAGCAGGTCGTTCGCCTGTAAGTAAGAAAAACCTGCGCAAAACAGTAGCTGTGACTGTATATTGTCGAGGTCGTGGGTTCTCTAGGTGTGTAGTGGTCATCGAACCTGCCGGCCACGGATCCGAATCCCGTAGACGTATCTTTCGCATCTACCCGAAAATTTATATTTTCTACTAAGCGACTGGTGTCATCATCAGCCCATCACGTTCCCACTGCTGGGACACGGGCCTTCTCTCATAGAGAGAGTAGGGGCCATAATCCACCACGCTGGCCCAGTGCGGGTTGGTGCATGTCACATGTCCTTCAATTTTTGTGATAAATTCCTCACGATGTTTTGTTCCTTCACCGGTTTTAGAGCGAGTGTTTAATCCGCACAATTAAGAAAGTCAGTATTGCGGGGCCAACGGGATTCGAACTCGGGTGCGTTGGATTGAAAGTCGCACGTTCTCCTACTGAGCCACACGCTCTGCGACTGGTGTATAGCGGATATTCTAGGTTTAATTATTGTAGAGGTATGTTGTCTATAGATCACACCATCCATAAACCACCGACTTCGTAATAATTCATTACGATTATAGTTAATTGAATGCGTTCCATCATCAATATATCGATAAAGCGAACGAACCTCAGAAGCGAGCCTTAGAAATGTGGGGAAAAGGTGATTAGGAAGGAAAATAAAAGAGATCATTAAGATTATTAGGACGTTCGCATTATATTTATTTTCTATATGCTGTGATTACAGTGTTTTTGGAAAGGTAATGAATTTGACTTAGAATAGAATAGAAAACACTTTATTGTACTGAAGAAGGAATCACATTTTAAATATACATTCTTATGATATGTACAATAGGCGGTCTTATCGCTAAACAGCGATCTCTTCCAGACTTAGTTATAGACATTTGGAAAACTTAGTAGTAAATTAGAACTATAGCCCGCGCAGCACAGCATTCACTGAAAAGTTAATTAAGCAGACAGTTATTTATCTCTTAACGATCCTACTAATATTATAAATGCGAAAGTTGGTAAGGATGGATGGATTGATGGATGTTTGTTACTCAATCACGCAAAAACTACTGAATGGATTTTTAAGAAAATTTGGAATATACATATCTGAGGTCCAAGAAAAGAACATAAGATACTTTTTACCCCCGGAAACTGTGGGTGAAACCGCGGGGAGCAACTAGTTTATAATATTTAAATATTAGTGGCGTTCATAAGGACAGGCCTATCAATTGAAATGAAAAAAAATAAAATGAAATTTAATGAAATCATTTATTTGCAATACATACATTAAAGATGTTATTTTAAACACTTATGATTGGATCCGAAACACACAGTCAATTATGAGTGACATGCAAATATTTAACACATAAAATAACAGTTTAAAAATGTCTAGCAGTCTATGTCTAGCAGTGGTCATCATATCAACTGGAAAATGTCTAGCAGTCTATGTCTAGCAGTGGTCATCATATCAACTGGAAAATGTCTAGCAGTCTATGTCTAGCAAAGGTCATCATATCAACTGGAAAATGTCTAGCAGTCTATGTCTAGCAAAGGTCATCATATCAACTGGAAAATGTCTAGCAGTCTATGTCTAGCAGTGGTCATCATATCAACTGGAAAATGTCTAGCAGTCTATGTCTAGCAAAGGTCATCATATCAACTGGAAAATGTCTAGCAGTCTATGTCTAGCAAAGGTCATCATATCAACTGGAAAATGTCTAGCAGTCTATGTCTAGCAAAGGTCATCATATCAACTGGAAAATGTCTAGCAGTCTATGTCTAGCAGTGGTCATCATATCAACTGGAAAATGTCTAGCAGTCTATGTCTAGCAAAGGTCATCATATCAACTGGAAAATGTCTAGCAGTCTATGTCTAGCAAAGGTCATCATATCAACTGGAAAATGTCTAGCAGTCTATGTCTAGCAAAGGTCATCATATCAACTGGAAAATGTCTAGCAGTCTATGTCTAGCAGTGGTCATCATATCAACTGGAAAATGTCTAGCAGTCTATGTCTAGCAAAGGTCATCATATCAACTGGAAAATGTCTAGCAGTCTATGTCTAGCAAAGGTCATCATATCAACTGGAAAATGTCTAGCAGTCTATGTCTAGCAAAGGTCATCATATCAACTGGAAAATGTCTAGCAGTCTATGTCTAGCAGTGGTCATCATATCAACTGGAAAATGTGTAGCAGTGATCATCATATCAACTGAAAAATGTCTAGCAATCTATGTCTAGCAGTGGTCATCATATAAACTGAAAAATAAGCGTAAGTATTTAATTCGTGCCTAAGCACAAATTATATATATAGGGAATTCTACTTTTTTTTTTACACTTAATAGATCTATGTTTGGCCACTATCTCGCCTGATGTGAAGCGATGATGTGGCCTAAGATGGAGCACATAGATTTAGAGAGAGACGGCAGTTGAGCGGCTGCTCAGACCCGTCTCCCCGATGGTTCACCGAACATCATCCCGAAACACGACTAGGTCGCTTGACGGCAGTCAAGGCCTGTCTCTTTACTTAGGGACAGGATCTACATTGTGATCGCTGGGTGGAAATTATTTATTTTAAAATAGTGTTCCGTTCATCCTTTAGTCCACCAGCTAAACATTATGTCTCATTGAAAACTGGTTCCACTTCGTAACCGCAAAGAAACTAGCCCATTCCACAATATTGTTGCCAGGTATAAAGGATTGGGTAAAGCGAGCGGATGTCACTCCTCCGGAGATAGGCGGAGGTCGGAAGTGGACCTTACCCTTTAGACTACCCTCCTTTCGGCCCGAGCCGGAATGCGAGTAAAGTTATTTTTGATTTTTATTTTTTGGGAAACAGTTGAATTTAGCCGGTTGTAAAAGATAACTGGGTTTACGTGGGTGGCGTAAATATAACGTATTTTACGGCGTAAAGTGATAATTTAAACACTTTGAAATCAGAATGCAGTTCGAGCTATTTATTATAGGTATGAACATAGATATGTTATTTTATATTCCAAGGATAATGCCTCATACAGACTTTTTTACATATTGCATAAGAAACCATGTATAATATGATATTATTTTAACTTAAGTGTAGCCGTAAATAATAATTTAATAAATGTATAGTGTAATTTTTTTTACAGCAGACTTGGTCTGCGTTTGACTACAATCTCACCTGATGGGAAGTGACGATGTGATCAGAGATATAGCATGTATTTTTAATGTTTAAATAAAAGTTTTGTTGTTTTTTGTAACCTAAAGTGTTTCTTTATATATTATCAAGGCATGCATCAGCTATGCAATGTTTTCTCTTAATAAGTCTTTATTTATATTTTTATTTGTTTTTCATTTTTGTCTATTGTCTACTATTCTATGTACAATTTGTTTCCGCAACTAATTGTAAGCTACCGGAATCAGACCAGTTTCCACTTGCAGCACCCGTTCACGAGCCTATAATTTCACCTATAAATACAACTCAGTCAGATAACACGGAAAGAAAAATATAGCATGACATTAGTAATTTATATTCCCTCCGAGTAGGTATGTAATTTAGCTGATAAATATAAGTGAAACACCTAATTAAACTGGACCGCATAAATTGGCCGGTTAAAATGAAAAATGGCCGGCTCGGGGCGGCCGCCTCGACTCACCACAACACAAACAGTATGGGAATAAGCGTGCTTTTTTTAAAGAACGATTAATTTATTTTATTTGACTGTTCATTTATATTGTTCATTATTCAATTTAATTCATATTCATATTTATACACATTACAGAATTTCAAATGTTATAATACAAAGTCACAATTATGAATTCTGTAATTACCCGAAGCACGGACGTAATAAATTATTAAACTAAACTAAAGAAAATAAGTGATTTCTTTATTAAATGTTAATTAAATGTCCTCCAGACAAGTAAATAAACAAGTCACAATTATGTACCCAATTTAGGGCACAGCAAGCGGACCGATATAATGTATTATTTTATTTTTTCGTCAAAATGTATCCTAAAAAAATTCGTCTGAACTATAATAACTTTTACTACATAATAGGGTTTTAGTTTAATTTCAAACATTTTATCTTTATTGGACTTTTGTAGTATTATTTATTTGATTGATGAGTGATTGATTTTATATTGTTTGTTTGAGCTTGTGGTGTTGGCAGATTGATTTTGTATTTTGACTGATTTTGTATCGTAATTGTATCTATTGGGCTTATAATTGGCTGAAAGTAAATTAATTTATTTTTTAAATTCAATTAAATGTTAGTCGTGAGCTCTAGGCGAAGTCCAGTATTGCCTTTCATCGGGGCTCTATCGCCGACAATATTTTGCATCACCGATCAGCTCCTGTACGCATAGTTATGTAATAAGCATACAAGCGTCAATCGTATATCGTGTTGAACTCAAAAAAAATGAAGCCTCACTGCAACAAATGTAGCACGATCCAGATATTAGTAAATTCAATTAAGAAATTGATTTATTCTCACAATTAGTTATTTAATAAAATTTTTTGTATTAGTTATAGCCTTGCATTTGACCGTTATCTCACCTGTTGTTAAGTGACGATGCGGTCGAAGACGTAGCACGCTCACCTAGAAGAAACCTGTTTACTCTTGTGTTGTACCCAGATTATAGCTATCCGGAAACACAGATGCCGGCAGAGAGTTCCACTCCTTGGCCGTTCGCATTATGAAGGTCAAAGCAAAGCGCTTGGAGATTGTAGGTGGTGAGATGGTTGGTCACTCGTATGCAAGAGACATACGCAGCAGGAGCACACTCCTGCTTGGCGGCAGGCGGCATTACTGTGTTCGGTTTTAAAGGGCATAGTAGCCAGTGAAATTACTGGGCGTATAAAACTTAATATCTGATGTCTCGGAGTGATGAGTGCAATGCAGAGCTATGAAGTACATTGGATAGTATTAAAAGCTTTGGGTGGCACTGCAATTGTCACGGGCAAACGTGAAGCTTCATCAGATGGAAGACCTGCTCGTTTCATTGCGCAGTTGCATTAAAAATGAGTTCCATTTACCATACGATTTCAATTACAAAACTTTTTGTGGTATACAGTTAACAAAAAAAAACACAAAATTCCTTACTATGGTAGTAGAATGGGTAAATAATGACATACATACTTCTAAGCCATGACTTTTAAGTACGAAATCTTCCCAGCACTTTTCCTGTAAACTGTTGTTTATGGCTCATACTGTTTATATAGTTATACCCGCGGATTGTCGGTAAAAAATAAATAAAACCTTAGTCACATAAACCGCTGCAGTGAAATTAACGCGCGAACGTTTTATACAAAACATTGTCAATTTACAGCCAGATTACATTGAAATTTCAACGAATATGAATGTCATAATTTCGGCGTAATTTTGCAGGCTACAAAATATACTTCAAACGCAATTTTCACATTAAACTTGTACAAGCAAGTAAACACCCCATGCAAAGATGAGAATTACTAAATTTGTTCAAATAGTGAAGAAAAATAAGACTAGATTTTTAAGATTTACGATATCTCTCGTATGCGCGATGCCGTCTGGGATAGTAACACCGCTTTGCCAGCTATTCTGCCGCCAAGCAGCAGTGCGCAAGCATTACTGTGTTCTGGTTTCAAAGGCATTGTAGCCAGCGAAATTAGTGATGTTTCTGGGTGATGAGCACAATGCAATGCTACGCGGTTCTTTGCATGGTATTATAATTTCATTTAGCATTTTGGTTCCACGTTTATAGTGCATATTGCTAAGGAATGGAACTCCTTGCCGTCTTTTCTGTTTCCTGATAACTACAATCTGGGTATCTTCAAGGCCAGAGTAAGATAAGTATCTTCTAGATCTATATGCTCCATCTTCGGCCACATAGTCGCTTAGCCTCAGGCGAGATGGTGGTCAAAAGTAGACCTATCTAATGTAAAAAAAACATATTAACAGTAGGTAACTAATATTAAGATTTGGCGCTTAATGGGAAATGACATCTACATATATGTAGGTATCTACTGGATCAGCTTACTAGCTATTAGCGGGTATTTTTATTGCCCGTACTACCAATAGTAAGACTGGCAGTAACACGGTTTATAAAGATATCATAGTTCTATCTCGCAGTACCTATACTTACATATTACTGTTATGTTGAGGTATAAAGAACAAAGCTTAGAGTTCCTCGTTGCCCTAGTTTTTATCCCGAGCGTTTCACAATTAGTTAGAAATTGTTTTCTGCGTAACAAACATAGTTCTGGACGAGGGAAAGTGCTCAACACACTGCAGCTGGGCTAGTTCTACTATTAGTTTTTATGAAGTTTATTTTCCCGTACGCGGGTGAACAGAAATACTGGATAGAGCCGGGCGCGGACCGTATTTATATTTGATTTTCTCTAAAGCAATTTTTATTTTGTTTTTTTTTCAGCAATAAAGCATGCTTGGCGATAGTTTAATAAATGTTTTTGAGTATGGAAAATATTTGGCCGCAGCCGAGGTTTGATCGTGACTACATCGATCTCGCCGAGCATGCGTAATTGCTTAAAAAAATACAATAAATTGATTGATTTGCTTCATCAATACGGCATTTTCGCTAATCATAATTTAGCCCGTCATTTGATGTGCACTGTATTATAACTGCGGCTTATTTCTTCATCATTTTTGTGCGAGTGTGCTTAAAATAAGTTTAAACTTAATTTAAGAAAAGTCAGAGCTGAGTTGGGATTCAAATTCGGGTGCGTCAGATAGTAATGCGCCGAAATAACCGCTCGACCACACTCGCTCTACAAACTCTTTCTACTTTAACGGTTATCGGTTCTGCGGCTAATATGACCGACTGTCACTTTAACCTTTTGTGAATGTCTCCACTGATCATGATATCAAATCTTTGTCAACACCGATCACGGCAACTTGTGTAATTTTCGATTACTTTGGTTCTCTATCGGATTACTTTGTCATTTATGTATAAGTGATTCACGGAGTCGCAAACGATAAAATAAACCAATTCCCTATCACTATTTAC
The DNA here is from genome assembly GCA_951640565.1 of Petrophora chlorosata. Classification (NCBI taxonomy): domain Eukaryota; kingdom Metazoa; phylum Arthropoda; class Insecta; order Lepidoptera; family Geometridae; genus Petrophora; species Petrophora chlorosata. Next base: position 939,333 of record OX621206.1, read on the forward strand.
AAAAAAAGGGCGAAACAAATTTGCTTTCAATATTCCAATCCTTTCGTCTACATAATCCGATGTGCCATATCTCCAGCTGCTTCCCTATACCTCTATAGCTCAATATGGGTTAGAAATGGAGGCTCCCATAATTCCCAGGAAGCCGAAGGAAATGCTTCCCTTCGATATTAATAATATCGATTAGAATAACTCCTTCCGGTGGGGCTTATTTTTGATCCGATTCTGTTGTGAGTCACCCAATTAAATTAGAGCATTTATTTTATTTTGAAACTTTTAAAGCACGTAGTCACTTAAATATATTTGTAAAATTCGAAATATTGCTTGTTATCGTTCTAAAGTTATGCATAACCAGAATAAACTGTCAGTTATTTGAATGAAAGTAACTGATTTATCTTATGATTGAATTTCTTGTAGTAGATGGTTTCATAGAATTTAGTCTTAGAATTACAAACCCAATAGATAAACTTTAAAACAATATCTTGAATGGACTATAGCGCGAGTGCTCTTCACACAAACGTCGATCCTATTTAGGAAATATACAAATATATCTCAATGAAATTAAGTAAATACAATCTAGAACTAATAACCGACCTGTGGTTTATAACTTTCTCTTTAATCGATTATATTAACTTCATGCAAATCAATATTAATAACAAGTTTCCTTCAATTTATGAAATGTTTTTGTTATGTTATTGATTAGTTTTTTTTACATATCTATCGCATAGCCTGACGGCTCTACAGAGTTTAGCTAATATGTCTAGAGTAAGAAAAACCTGCTGAGGAAATGTTAATAGTATAATTCCACAGTTTTAAATTTTATATTCTATCGATTATACGTAACTGTATATTCATATAAATCTCTTCCCATTTCTGTATCTATCTATCCCCTCATCACTGCGATAGAAAATCGATATTTCTGTAATCGAATGCGTGCACTTAATCGATGTATCGAGTCCAAAACCGAATGTGCGTGATGGATTCCCTCCCTACACCGAGCACAGTGTAATAAGCTTTATTATTTTATTATAGGTTGGTAAGCAGTAAGAAGTCGATTTTATTCATTTTTGATACAATAATTTGGGTAATTTACGATCAATATCCTTTGTTGGCTTTGATCGTGATTTTATTTATATATGGAATGGGTCATTTGGATCGTCTAATTTGGGTAGTTCCAAAAAATCCCACGAACCCAATCCCAATGGGTAATTAATAACGGATTTTGAAGACAATTGGTATGTAGGTACTTAGGTCTTGGAACAGGTCATAGGATACCGACACATAATGGCGGCGGCGGCCGCGGCTGTTCGCGGTGCCCTACGCAAGGACTAGTTTACTAGCTAAGACGCCATTGATACATATGTTGCATTTATTAAATCGTGTTGCTGACAAAATAGACATATTTATATGTTCAGTTGCTGAATTCAAAACAACAATACTAATTGAAATATGTTATGATAAAAATAATTAATTTTTATATATGTAAAAGAATTATAATAAAAAATAATTAATGACTATTGTAAATATAAATGAATTATAATGGAAAATAACTTTGACTAATGTAGATGTAAATTAATTATATAATTGACTATTTTAGATATAAATGAATTGTAAGTTTGACATACACTATTGAATTGGGAAATTCCTGTAATGATAGTTGTATTTGAATTTGAATAAATAAATAAATAGGTTATTTGACGAGTTTCAGATAAAATTCCGCAATGTTACGGCTGTGATAGGATTAATAACAGAATACTGGCATGTTGAAATTCATGTTCTAATGGCGGTCTTACCGCTAACATCACAATTAGGTACAGACAAGACCACATTTTAAGTCTACAAACTATTTGTTTACTCACCTGTACAGTCTGAAACAAAAGTTGCTGAACATTTTATCTTTTTGTAAACCCTTTCGCAACAGATATATTGTTCACATTTTTGCAGTGGTAAGTCTCTCCCACACTCGAGAAGTACCTTTGCCTGATATTTAACAACTAAGCAGTATTTTGAAAGAAGCTTTGCGTAGAAGGGCACTATTTCAAAACTTCTGGACATTATAAGACTTAAGAGAATTGTCTCAAGGTGGGAGAAGTGCTACGTTGGATTTCGCTAGACATGGTTCTGGAAGACACTGCAAGTGTTATGGGCAGGCGTGTTGCTTAAATCCAGGTGAACGGCGTGCACATATATTCAATTAGTTTGAAAAAAAAGCGCGGAACGTACGAAAGATTCATGGTCACCCATTCGACCGCCATGGCAACCGCGTTTCGCAACCAGATGCAAAAGATAGTTTCCAACTCTTTTTTTACTATTTATAGGTTTGCGTTTGGCCACTATCTCACCTAATGTTAAGCGATGATATGGTCTAACATGGTCTTTTTTTGAAAAGCCACTACTGTCGCTGACTGTACTCTACTTGTCCCGATTATCTCGGCGCGTACTAATCCACGCATATCATTACCTCTATGGCTTCGGTATCGCGTGGCGCGCCGGCCCCGCGGCGTTTCCGATCGATTCCCAGCACGGCACTAGCGCCGAGTAATTGCCAACCATTAATCCGCGTTAGGCTGATTATAAGTAATTAAATATTTGAGCGTATTTCGAGCTGTTTTACTAAATGATATTTTGGAGTGCTAGACTTTGGTATCGGTTGTAATACCATCCACCGGACAAAGCGTCTGTTCGTGTTAGTTAATACCTCAAAACTGATAATAGTTATTAATATGAACATTTAACAATTTATTTACTTAATCAATAGCTACATAAATTAATAATGTAATAGAAACTATTATTTATTCTGGTTATCTGATTTATCTAACCTAATCTTAATAGAAATGTAATTCGACATGTTACCTACCTACTATGCTAAATTTATAGATCTACTGTTCGCTATGCCCTAGCAGGGTATGCAGCTATATCTTTGACTTATAGGTACATAAAGCAATCAATGAATGAATCCTACAAGAGCGATGATTTTGGATCTCACTTTAAGCTTTAAGCGAGATGACAGCTTCTGTGGTGTAGTTCTACTCTGTGGTGTGTGGTGGTAGGGCCAGCTTACATACATCTCTTAGGCTAAAAGTTCGGTTTCCGCTTCAGGAGAAATATTTGTGCACAAAAAAGCGCATAAGCTACTCGCACGTATTTGTTTTGTGTCTTGTCGGACGATGGTCATCGTAGTTCCAAAGAAAACTAAATATTACTAGTAGTTCTTAGTTCCCTATGTACAGGGAATTATAGTTAAGGACCAGTTATGTTTGTGTTCGTGAACGAAAAATACATTATTTTAAGGAAATCTTCGTATTAAGGGAAAAACAGCTTACTGCTAAACTTATCATTACCCGCAGAACAACATAAAACATACAAATAGAACAATAAAACTGCGTACCCAATGCATTCATAAACCATATTATCATATCGTTTCGCAATACAGCGCCGTAAAACAAAGTAAGTCACGATACTTGTCGTTTTGTTGTATGTTTGTTTTACTCAGTACACGCAGTTATGGGACATGAGGTTTGAATATTGTACGAAATACTATAATATTTTGTTTAAGAAACAAATATAAGATACATTTAGATGAAGATTAATACTTTTTAGGCTTTAGAGAGACAATATTTTTAAAGGTGATAGTGTGCAGTTATAAGAAGAAGGACTTATGTTATCTAATAATAAAACTAATACCATAAATTAAAGACCCTGTACATTCGACACAGTTCTCGGATAAATCGTTTTCTGTGCAAGCTGTCCGATTGTGGAACGCGCTGCCGGTAGATATCAGGCATGCTAAATCTTTTGAATTTTTGAAAAGAATGGTAAAACCCATTACCTTTCCTCTTTGCACACTGTTTCATATTTATATTTAAATATGTATGATATTTATGATATGTATTGTAAGTAGTTATTTGTAGTTAAAAGTATATTATTTAGTTATTTATTATTATTATTTATATTGAATATTTATTTGCTGTGCACAACCGTCTGTCTATTCCTTTTTACATTAGTCCAATCCATCCAAAAGTTGTTTGTAAGAGATTGCTTATCCTAGTTAAGGTTAATATTTTTTCATGTTATTATATTTGTGGTATGCAAGAAAGTGTAATTGTATTGCATTGGACCATCAATATTGTTATCTCTCTTCTTGTCTCACCACTCAGTTCAATAAAAAATTTAAATAAATATTTTTATTCATTTGTACATCTTACATTACAAAAAGATTTCCAAAAACCATTGTACCTAAAAAAAACTATTCACTAAGCATATGCTACCTTTTCTCTAAGCTAAAAAATAACCTATGCCATGACCTCATACCACTGCATCCAAATCTGTTACTTACTTATCAGACTAATCTAATCAATAAAATCTTGCTCTAATCACACTAATTGGATATTAAATATTAATGGGCCATTTACAGACAGCACTAAACTGGTGACATCGTATCACTCCCCTCTAAAGTACAGGAAACAATGTTTCATACTGAAGCCTCCTTGTTTGACCTTTAATATTACACGTGGACTGTTTCATATATTATTATTACTGCATGATAATCTATCATGCACCCTCGATCTTCTCGTACTAAAAAGGCAGTACAAATAGCTGATAGTCTCCCTTTACAATAGTTATACTTACTTATAGGAAGTCCAACTATAAAGTAAGATCGACAATAAATTCCTAAAATATATTTTAGTTAATTTCGTAAATATAAAAAACGTCAATCTCGTCTCATCACTCAATTAAAAAAAAACAAATAATAAAATAAAAATATAAATATATTTATTTAATTTTATACAATGAACGTATCTATTTTTTCGTACATTGTTTTGTGTAATAAAAAATATCTATGAGAACAACGAAGAAAAGGTTTAGTAAAGTTGTGAAAATATTGAAAATATTACCTACCTAAAACCAGTCAATGTCGAGAAATACTCGCAACTGTCACTTATCACCACTTCGACATTGATACTCCAATCTCAAAAGAAATATTCGATTACACCACGTCTCATTTACATCACTTCACTGTTTTATTTCAACATCAATCACTGAAACATCTAAAACTCCATGTCACAATAAAATCCCTTATTTACGAGGAAAATAGTTGAAGCCAACGTAGGCTGTCTAAGTTTCTACTTTACCCCAATACGGCAAAGTTTAGGAAACTTACGCACTGCACTGTAAATACAATCGCGAGCAGAAAAATGAGAGATAAAACCGCCACCCCTCAACACGTCTGCTCGTCGCACCCGCGCGACGTACACTGAGGCATTTCTAAACAGCCCTTACAGTTTTCCGCGAGGGAAAGAGACAGGAGAACTTACCATCGGAAAATGTGCGAGTGTGAGTGAGAGGATAGTAGGAAAATGTTTTTCGTCTCGTGCCGATGCGGTCATTGCAATACCGGCAACGGTCATTGCCACGGTGTAATCATTCGGTCTAATCAAGGGCTAACCCTTTTGTTTGTGTTTTATAATGGGTTAGTGTGAAGTGCAGTGATTAGGGATGGAACTACTTGACAACCCTGTTGGTTTTAACTGATTTGATCTAGTTTTAATGCAGCTAACAGTTTCTGTTGGCAATATAACAATAAACGAATGGAATGTAGTGTAATTCTGTTAATATTCACTCAAAAAATATTGTTTTACTGTCACATTTCTGTCAGATCTCCTCCCCTCTCCTTACCTTCTAACTTTCTAAGACCTATATTTTTATATTATTAGCCAAGCTAAATATGATTTTCATTGGTTCAGTATAAATCAAAGCATGTTTTGAGACTGGCAAAGTCTCAATATTTAATGTTGTTTTTTCTCCAACCTATTGATTGATGATCGATGCCGTGGATCGACGTAGATCGATTGATGTGGTAGCTTCGGCTAATTGACAGACGCAGTACAGCAACTGCCGGTCGACGTCAACTGCTTTTATTTTACTAGCGATATAATGTGTGTTTAATAGTATTAATATTTAATTTTTTAATTGTATTAATGTTATAATATTTGCGCGCCAAATTGGCAAAGTACGGCGTAGTTATTGAATCTGATTGTATAATATCTCCTTGGTACCTGTCCAAAGGGGTATGTGGTATTACGTAAAAGGGTAAATCAAACGCCTTGTATACGTATCCTGAGCTGGTTGTATTTCAAAATTCCCTCCATTAATATAACGATCGCGTAGAACAAATCGCTTGCGCGTGCTAACTTGGCTACTAACGCCATCTAGTTTATTTCGGTGTAACAATTAATTAGATGGCGTTAGTGCACATAGGTTTGAGCTCGAACATACCGCCCACCAAGGACATTATGTGAAGAATGTCCTTTAAAGGATAACATAATTTAATGTGCCGCCCACCATGGCTGAACTGAATATACATACTTGCATGATGTCAATGGTGGGTTGCATTTAAGTACCATAGCTGAGCGCACATTAATATACAATATTGCTATAAAAATGAAAAATATCTAAACAGTGATAGGCAGTATTCAAACAACATATCGAACATACACATGAAATGAGACTTTAACAAACTTAAAATGAACTAAACAAATAATCTGGATGAAGTTACAATTTGATTTTAAATCTAATTAATTATTATCAACTGGAAGAATACACAATTTAGAGGTTGGTCGTTTCAATGTCGATGATTTGGTGCGCAATGTGACTACCCGAGTTATTTGATCTGAACCGTGATGTTTCTCTATAACACGACCAAGTAACCATTGACCTGGAGGAAGATCATCTTCCTTAATTAAAACAATGTCTCCTATTTTAGGCTCTGGAGTTTGTCGCGACCATTTATATCGTTGCATTAGCGTTACCAAATATTCTTCCGACCAACGTTTCCAAAAAGATTGCAGTGTTTTCTGCACAAGCTGCCACCTAGACAATAAATTCACGTGGCTGGAATCATAGCTTATGTCCGGTGCGTTCACTAACGGTTCGCCCACTAAAAAGTGAGCTGGGGTTAACGGAAGGGGCTCATTAGGATCCTCACCGTTAACAACAGTCATTGGCCTAGAATTAAGGCAGGCTTCAACCTGCGCAAGAAGAGTGCTCATCTCTTCATACGTGAGCGTCAGATCTCCGATTGCTCTTTTAAGGTGGAACTTAGTTGCCTTTACTGCGGCTTCCCAAAGACCTCCAAAGTTTGGCGCTCGAGGAGGGATGAAGTGCCATTCTGTACCGTTTTTCTCAAGGTGTTCAGCGATCTCTGGTTGAATAGAACTCAATTCCCTCAATTCCTTGGCCGCTCCGACGAAAGTGGTTCCATTATCTGACCATAGCTTGGTGCATTTACCACGTCGCGCAACAAATCGCCTGAAAGCTGCTAAGAACGCTTGGCTGGTCATGTCGCTCACGACCTCCAAGTGTATAGCTTTTGTGGACATGCATATAAATAGGCAGATGTACCCTTTATATGAGCAATGCCCACGTCCTTTAGTGGTCCGTACATTTATCGGACCAGCATAATCTACGCCGCTATTAACAAATGGCCGAGCTGGGGTGCATCTTACCGATGGCAATGAACCCATGAATTGATTGTGCGTGGATGCACTGTTTCTTACGCAAGAAACACATTTGCGGATGTGCTGCTTCACCAGACTTTTGGCTCCAATCACCCAATACACTGCCCTTAAATAATTTAGCATTAGCTGTTGTCCTCCATGCAGTGTCTTATCATGAGCTTCAGCCACTAATAATTTAGTTAGTTGCGAGTCATGAGGCAAGACGATGGGTGTCTTGGTTTGATCTTCCAAATTAGAGTTCTTCAAACGGCCTGCTATTCTTATTATACCTTTATCGTCTAAATAAGGGCATAATATTCTTAGTTTACTTCCTTTCTTTGACACCGGTTTTCCTTGCTTTAAATCTTTATATTCTTCTGCGAATTCTTCTATTTGAGCCTTCCTTATGCAGCACTGCAAAGCATCGTCTATTTCGACTTTACCTAAGTATGGTTTTCTTTCAGTAGTCTTTTTTAACCACCTCCTACAGTATGCCACGACTCTCAAAAGTTTCTGCAGCGAAGAATATCTTATGAACAAGGAATCGTCCGAAACTTCTCCTAAATGAGTTCTGATAGATTCTTCTTCATTTGTGCGTAAGTCACTTGGTCTATTGTAGGTAATTGCGTGCTCTTTCAAAAAACTTGGTCCTGAAAACCACAAGTCATTTTCAGCCAATGAACTAGGTAAGACACCTCTCGAAGCACAATCTGCAGGGTTTTGTTTGCTCGATACATGAGACCACTGAGACGATTTCAGAGTGGTTAGAATCTCGGATACCCTATTACCTACAAACGTTTTCCAGCGGCTCGGGTGACTATTCAGCCAAGCCAGAACGATTGTGGAATCCGTCCAAGCATGCACTTTGTCTTTTGGAACGTTTAAAACCTCTGACGTTTCAGCTAGAAGTCGGGTCAACAAGACTGCACCGCACAACTCCAATCTAGGGATACTAATTTGCTTGACGGGTGCCACTCTCGTTTTTGCTACCACAAGGGATGTTTTGACATTATAAGTGCAGTCAACGATACGAATATAAACCGCTGCTGCGTACGCGCTGCGGGACGCATCACTGAACCCGTGCAATTCCACAATGAGATCGTCGTTCCCAGTGCCAAGCCAACGTGGGATCTGTACCTTGGAAAACTCAGCGAACTCTACACGATAAGTATTCCATTCTTCTTTTAATTCATGTGATATTGGTTCATCCCAGCTTACACCTGTTAACCACAGCTTTTGAATAAACATCTTGGCTAGAATCACACTAGGGGCACCCCATCCAAGTGGATCAAAATGTCTTGCTATTTCTGATAATATTTTTCTTTTTGTTTCAGGTCCTGTCGTCGGGGAGAGCTGCACTGCGTACTTGAACATGTCTTCGCTTCTACTCCAGGTAAGTCCTAAAACTTTAATAGTACCATCCAATTTTATTTCTATTTCTTTTTCTTCTATATTCTTTTCGACCTCATTCTTTTATTTTGGTTCTATGTCCTTTTCTGTATATAATGTGATTTGCTTTAGAAGATTCTTGTCGTTGCTGTTCCATTTCTGTAATTTAAATCCTCCTTGATCTAATAATTCTTGCATTTCTTTAAATATTTTAAAGCCTTCCTGTACTGTGGCGCAGCCAGTCATCAGGTCGTCCATATAGAAGCAATTCAAGACCCGTTTCCTTGCGAGGGGATATTGAACTCCGACATCGTAAGCAACCTGATGTAGCGTTCTAACCACCAGATACGGTGCGGCGGCAGTTCCAAAGGTGACGGTAAGTAGTTCATAATCTTTGATGTCATCTGTAGGATCGTCTCTCCACACAATTCGTTGATACATGTTGGCATCAGATTCCGTAACCAGCACTTGGCGGTACATTTTTACTATGTCGGCAACCAAGGCGATCGGATAAGTTCTCCAATGCAACACAATATGTCGAAGATCAGCTTGTAGAGTTGGTCCAACCATCAGCGTGTCGTTCAAGGATACTCCCTGCTTGTTAGGTTCCGAAGCGTTGAACACAACTCTAACTCGCGTGGTGGACTTATCCTCTCTCACTACGGCATGATGCGGTAAGTAAACAGCTTCCGATTTCTTACTATCACTTTCACTAACTGGTCGCATGTGCCCTAATAGTAAGTATTCTTTAAGAACATCATTATATCTTTCTTTTAGATCTGCATCCTTGCCTAATCTTCTTTCTAATGCCTTTAGTCTTTTTACAGATATGTCTCTGGAATCACCATTCTTGCAGAGCGGATTTTCATCGCGAAATGGTAAGTTTACAATATATCTTCCATCTTCTGCTCTTTTAGTAGTATTCTCATAAATCTTTTCACACTTTTGTTCTTCTTCGCTCAACATTTTTTTCGCACTATAGAAGGTACTTTCTTCTACTTCCCAAAACCTTTTCAAAAGGTCATTTTCATTGACCTGTGCATGCATGACACGCACTTTCATTGCTGATTCATAATCGTTTCCGTTTCTCTTGTGTATCGCACCTGAAAGAATCCACCCTAATGTAGTGCTCTGAGCAATCAGTGATCTATTAGGACACTTCTTTATTCCTTCTTTCATTATGGTGCCGTAAACATCCGCACCTAACAATATATCTATTTTGTTCGGCACGTTGAACTGTGGGTCTGCTAACTGCAGATGATCTAAATCCACCCAATCTATTACTTCTATCTTCTGTTCCGGAAGATAAGCTGTGATCTTGCTTAAAACGTAAGCTTCTATTTCCATTTTAAAATTCGGATCAATACGTGACTGAACTTGAACTCGAACCTTGTATTGAGCTCGCATAGTTTTATCATTAGACAGACCAGAGATCACTCCGTTGGCTGCTATCTTCTTTAGCCGTAGATGCTGAACTATGGCTTCTGTAATGAAACACGCCTGCGAGCCTTGATCTATCAGTGCACGTATTAGCAAAGGCACACCGTTTTGAGCTTCGGCATTAATTAGCGCTGTGGCCAACAAAACTTGTTTAGGTTTTGGAGTCTGACCGGTAGAGAGACAAGCTACTATCGGCAGTTCAGATTCCGAACTTGAAGTACCACTAGCCTGTGGTTGAGAGCTAGTAGGTTGTTCCTGCTGCTCGTTATTTAGATGAAGCAGAGTATGATGCCTTTTGTGACATATTCTACAGGTTGACGACTTTTTGCAATCGTAAGAGAGGTGATTGCCACCGAGGCAATTAAAACATATATTGTTGTTCGCTACGAATTCTCGTCTGTGGTTGACAGATTGCTCAGCAAACTTTTTGCAAAAACACATTTTATGAGTTTGTGAACAAAATTCGCACGTGACTTTCGAAGATTTGGTAGCTAACAAAACCTTAGGATTTTGGACCGGAGTATGGTCTTGATGGGTATGTTTGCGAGGTTCGATGAACTCCAAAGCTCTGAATCGTTTTTCGATGAATATTTTAAATTGGTCAATAGTTGGTAGAGAATCATCACCAGAAATAAACAACTCCCACTGTTTACGAGTTTCCGAATCCAATTTGTAAGTTACAACATGAATCACAATTATGTCCCAGGTACTCACATCGATGCCCAAATTTTTTAATGCATTTAAACAATCTACTGTAGTGTCTAACAATTCTTTCAGACCAGATGCTGATTCAGAATTCATGCGTCGTAGGCCGAACAATCGCTTTAAAATACAGTTTGACAAATATTTTTTATTATCATATCTCTTCTCTAATAACGACCAACACTCATTATAATTAGCATCAGTTACCCGCGTGTGTCTAACAAGCTGAGCAGCCTCACCACTGAGATGACCCTTCAAATAATGTAATCTCTGAACGTTGTCTAGAGATTTGTTTTTATGAACAAGTGAAATGAATAAATCCCGAAACGACGTCCATTCCGAATATTTACCGGAAAAGGTAGGTATCGAAATTCTGGGCAATTTTACTGTGGACTGCTTGTCGGCGGTTGACGCGGAAGGGTTGAAGTGTGGCTCGTCAGACTTAGAAATCAACTTATTTTTTACCGTCTTCAATTGAGATTTATAACTTATGTATGTATCCTCAGTCTGGTCATAAGTCTCTGAAGATACATAAGTTGATGCATCTATTTCGTTCGGTTTGCTAGATTCATACAATTTTTTATGATTATCAAGAAAAGATTGCCAATTCTTCTCCAATAATTCTAATCTTGTTTCTAAATATTCTACTGTTATTCGATCTTTAGGACTCTTTTTATAATTGCTGAAGGCTTTCTCTATTACATTTTGAAGTTCTTTTTGCAAATTAATAAGTTTATCCATCTTTATTCTAAGTTTCTTTTAACACAAACAAACACTTAGAATATTTAAAAATGATTAAAACACAAAAATTTTACAAGTGTTTGAATTTGAACCTCGGACTAAAATCGGGCATAGGTTCCCCGTATTTTACTTTTTTCGCAAACTATTCTAAGTCCTTAACTAATGCATGCAAATTATTCTAAGTCCCTAATCAGTAATCACAAGTTGAAAATTTTACAAGTCCAGTTTCTTCACTAAATTCTCCAAGTTAATTTCTTCTAACACACAAAGTTCAATATTGCTTGATAATAATTATAAATGTACTCACAGTTTGTCCAGTCACTTGATTGATTGATATTTTGTCACTGTCACCTTTGACGTATTGCTTACTGTCACTGTCGGACTGACAGCTGACATATGGCACACTTCCTTCACTCCGGTTATGACGTCACGCCTGGCCTGACTTCACGGCGGTTGGCGCGCGCGCTGTGATGATCTTGAAGTTGATGCTGATTGCTGAGCTCGCCAGCTGGCTCTGATGAGCTGGCTCGAGCTGACTGCCTTCCACCACTGCTCGACCGCTATCTCCGCGTAGCGGATGAGTAGCTTCCGATGCAAGTGCCACGTACTCCTTCTGCAGCAATCCACTGCGAGTACGGGGGATTTCGGCCGTTGACCTAATTTGACCTAAATTGAACTTAGCCTGTGCCTAACGCTAGATACAAGCACATCCGGTTCCTAAGGAACTATGTCCAAAGGGGTATGTGGTATTACGTAAAAGGGTAAATCAAACGCCTTGTATACGTATCCTGAGCTGGTTGTATTTCAAAATTCCCTCCATTAATATAACGATCGCGTAGAACAAATCGCTTGCGCGTGCTAACTTGGCTACTAACGCCATCTAGTTTATTTCGGTGTAACAATTAATTAGATGGCGTTAGTGCACATAGGTTTGAGCTCGAACAGTACCTGTATTTTATGCAAATAAATGAATCTTGAATCTTGAATCTTGATCATCATAAGCCCATCACGTTCCCACTGCTGGGACACGGGCCTTCTCTCATAGAGAGAATATGGGCCATAATCCACCACGCTGGCCCCGTGCGGGTTGGTGGATGTCACATGTCCTTGAATTTTTGTGATAAATTCTTGGACATGCCGGTTTTCTCGTGATGTTTTCCTTCACCGTTTTTAAAGCGAGTGTTAAATCCGCATATAACTTAAGAAAGTCAGTGGTGCGGGGCCAACGGGATTACAACTCGGGTGCGTTGGATTGAAAGTCGCACGTGTTCTCACTGAACCACTCTTACTACTATAACTACTATTACTAGCGAAGGATGCCACCAATCGTTGATCGATCGATTGGTGTTATATCGCCCTAAAATCATCATAACTATAAATTTAACACAAGATTATAAAAATGAAATTAATATTAATCACCCAAAACTAACGAAGAATTGTAACGTCTAACGAATTCGCCGTTGTTCGTTAACACAATATGTCAGGAGCAGTTATCCCGCAGTTTCTTACATCCAAAATATAAGTTTGTAAAATAATATTTATAGAAATAACAGTTCTTATTAAGTAAAAACAGTTATAAACAGGAAGAAGTCTCACACTTTTCTCTGTCTACTCTGTTTCTTGCTTTATAATTAGCCTAAAATTTCATTTCTTCATTCTTACTCCAACTATTCTGTGCTCCAACCTGATTTTCTACATTCCCATTTCTCACTTCTACCTGTTCCACAATAGTTTGAATTCTGAGTTAGACACTTTGAGACTGACTTGTGATACATAAAACCATCTACAATAAAAATCTTATTTGCTCAGTTACCCAGTACTTCTACTTTGGGTTCCAGGAACTATCTGAGTCATCACGATGATGACCCGCAAGGCCCTGGCAAGAGATATGGAAGAAAAACTAAGAAAAGCACTCCTAGAACTAAAAACCTACAAGGATCTCAGTAATCAACTACTACAGGAAAGAGAGGACAGTGAGGTTGAGGTTAAAAACATAATTGTTAAAAACACTGAACTTAAAAATGAATTATCGGAACTACACACCAAATACTTGGACTCAGTCGAACAGTGTGATCACCTCCAAAGCATTGTGTTAGCGTTCAGAACATGTAGCGAGACCTATGAAGAGGCTTTAAGTCGTATTAAAGCCCTAGAAACTGAATTGAACAAAGCCCATAATGAAATATCAGAATTAAAGTTAACAAAACTTAATGATCGGGCCGCCGACACACTGAACTTATATAATGAGTTGGTATGTAGTGTCCCGAGGTCAAAGCCGATAACTACCATCGACCTTACAAGTGACAACTCCCCCTGTAAGAATCCTGTTTTGAAAAGCCACAAAAAGATGAAGCGATATATGAAGATTAAGAGAATTATAAACAGATGTCAAAAACAATTAAAAAAACGGAACTACTTCAGTAAAAATGTACACTTGATTAAAGATAATTTGAATCTAGAAGAAAAACTGCAAAATTGTATGGATGAATTAGACATCACTAGGCAGTTATATGATGATGACACACAAAAGCTTCACTCTGAGCTGCTTGCTAAGGAACAAATATTGCAAGATATCTTTTCTAGCTATAAATCAGCTCAAAATCAACTAAGTGAGCACTACAAGACCGCAATTGAACTGGCGGATTTGGTAAAAGACAATGTGGAAAGCATAGAGGCTCTACAGAGTAGCTGCTTGATGGACTCCACTCGATCACAACCACAACCTGACATTCAGTCTAGCCAGACACCACCCAAATTGAGTTCAGAGGCGGACCAGAGGGGGGCCCAGTGTGTCAACTCTAGACAAGTAACTGAACAAGAAAATATTAACCAAGTTTTGGTATTTTCAGACCAATTAGGTGTAGGATTAGGAGTACTACTCAACAATTGTATAAAATGTACTGTTATAAATCATTGCATGCCAGGAGCATCATATGCTCAAATTGAGAAAAAAATTTTAGGTTCTAAGATAGATAGCAGAACAATTGTGATTATCTACCTAGGCCAAAGTTTAGGTGTGTCAAGACAAGAGGTAATTACTAGAATTACCTGTCTGTTGAACTTAAATGCATTTAAAATAATGCTTTGTGCCTTTCCATACTCAGACTCTCTGACTGATAGTCAGAATGATCACATACATTCTTTAAATGCATTAATGTTTAACTTGGTATCTCGTCATAGTGACAAGCTTTTATTTTTTGATAGCAATCAATTTATTTACAATTTTAAGTTAACACGGGACAGCATGTACTGTCCTAAGAAATGTAGACATATAATTGCTTCATTGTTAGCATATAATATTGAGTCAGTTATAGGAAATATAACGATGTGTAAAAATAAGGTTGCAGTTTTTAGTACATGTACTAATAATACTGTGATCAACTGTTTAAACTTGTAGATGAGACAACAGAGAAGAGTGCGGACATTTCTCTATTTTACCAAAATATAAACCGCTTCTCTGGCAAAATACTTGAAATTGAATTATTATTAGATAAACATCATTTTGATATATTATGTTTTACTGAAACTTGGTTAAAACCAGATAGGATGATATTTAATGTTACAGATTTTCAGGTCGCCAGTAAGTTCAACAGAATATCTGCTGAAGGAGGAGGCTGTATTATACTTCTTCGAGATAACCTAAAATTTAAAGAACGGTCTGATATAGTACGATATTCTGTGGAACGTGTATGTGAGGTTGCTTGTGCAGAAATGGATAGTCATATAGTATTGTGTGTTTATCGACCACCGGCGTCAAACTTCAGTAATTTCATGTCAACAATGGAATGCATACTAAAGAAAATTTCTAAATCTGGTAAGAGTATTATTGTTTGTGGCGACTTCAATATAGATATTTTAGTAGATTCAACTGACAAAGTTAATCTTATTTGTTTATTTAAATCATTTAATTTGAACTATCTTTTCTGTGAGCCAACTAGAGTAACTGCCGCTTCATGTACTTGTATAGACAATATATTTTTAACTTATAAGCCTAAACAAATGTTAATTATGAGCGGAGTCAGGTCAGATCACAAAGGCCTGGCAATTAAACTCGAAATCGAGAAGCGTCAAACAAAGCCTATAATCGAATATAGACCATTGACAAAATGCAGATTAGAAAAACTTAACAAAAGTATAAATTCGAAACTTAGTCATACCGAATTTACTAGTAATAACCCAAATATCATTTATAAAGAATTCTTCTCAGTACTTAGCAAAGAATTTAATCAAATTTGTCCCAAAAAAAAGGTAAAAATAAAGGCGAAATTACAATTCAGTGACTGGGCAACTAGAGGTATACGCAAGAGTAGAGATAACATGTTTGAGTTGTATTACAAGAAATCTTTGACATCAAATAAAGATTTTCATGAGTATGTTAGAAACTATTCCAAAATATTTAAAAAGGTCTGTATTCGTGCAAAATCTTTGTATATTAGTACTAAAATTAAAAAATCAGATAATAAAATAAAAGCCGTCTGGAAAACCATTAACACGGAGACTGGCCAAACTAAGTCGAGGGATTCGGAATATAAGTTAATAGTTGAGAATAAACAAATCTCCAATGCAAAATGTGTTGCTAATGCTTTTGAAAATTTCTTCTCTAATATACCCCTGGACGTCACAAAAACACTTAACTCTAGTCCAGATGTAGCAGAAGCTCTTCTAAAAGATCACTTTCCACTAGATTTACCGGATTTTCAGTTCAGATATACTTCCACTATTGAAATTATTAAAACATTCAAAAGTCTCAATGCCAAAACCACTGAAGATTTGTGGGGCATATCAGTAAAGATGCTAGAATCATTAATAGAAGTTATTGCACCATATCTCGTGGCTATATTTAATATGTGTATTGACACAGGCTCATTTCCCGATTTAATGAAAAATAGTAAAATTACACCGATCTTCAAATCAGGTAGTAAAACTGATCCCTCGAATTACAGACCAGTCTCTGTGCTTCCGGCTCTGAGTAAGATATTTGAAAGACTTATTCTTAAACAACTTTTATCCCACTTCAACGAACACAAAATACTGAACGAGAGTCAGTTCGGTTTCACGAAATGCAGGTCAACATCAGATGCCGGGGTCGAACTAGTAACACATGTGCTTGAAGCTTGGGAGAGTTCACAGGATGCCATTGGTGTATTTTGTGATCTCTCCAAAGCTTTCGATTGTGTAGAGCACCGTACACTAATTCGTAAACTCTACCACTATGGGGTTCGTGGAACTGCTCTGAATCTTGTTGAGTCCTACTTAACCGATAGACAGCAAAAAGTTGGGGTAAATGGCGTAACATCTTCCGGATCCTTAGTCAGAATGGGGGTACCGCAGGGATCAATATTGGGGCCGTTTTTATTCTTGGCATATATAAATGATTTACCCTTTGTAGTTAAAGACCTTGCAGATATTGTTCTATTCGCTGATGATACATCGATAATTTTTAAAGTAGATAGAAAGGACAGTGAATTGGCGCATGTGAACTACGTATTGGATGTTGTTTCGAAATGGTTCTCTGCGAATAATTTGTTACTAAACGCGAAAAAAACGAAATGTTTAAAGTTCTCTTTGCCTAATGTTAGACATGTAGAGCCAAACGTAATGCTCAATAGTAATAAACTCGATACAGACAAAGCGACGGTATTCCTAGGTATAGGCATAGACTCTAAGTTGCAGTGGGGTCCTCATATTGATGCTCTATCTGGAAAACTTAGTTCTGCTGCATATGCGGTTCGTAAAATTAGGCAATTAACGGATATAGCTACGGCTCGGTTAGTTTACTTTGCATACTTCCACAGCATAATGTCATATGGCATTTTGCTGTGGGGTTCTGCTGCGGATATAGATACTATTTTTATATTACAAAAGCGTGCGGTTCGCGCGATTTACGAGTTGGGTCCACGTGACTCGTTAAGGGATTTTTTTAAGCAAGTTAATATATTAACTTTACCTTCTTTATATATTTATGAAAATATAATGCATGTTCGCAAAAACTTACAAAAATTCAAAGTAAAGTGACCATCATAACATTAACACTAGAAATAAGGATAGGATTGTTGTACCTAGGTATAGACTAACTAAAACGAATAAGTCCTTTATGGGCAACTGCGTACGTTTTTATAATAAAATTCCAAAGTGTATAACGGAGCTCACAGAAAGTAAATTCAAATTACGCGTTAAGAATGTTCTAATGAGAAAAGCATACTACACTGTTCGTAATTACATAGAAGACAAAGATGCTTGGAACATTCCACTTCTGCAAAGTAACCAACTGGTACATAAGAAACATAACATTGTAAAATCCCAAAAAATTGTAACAAAATCTCTAAAAAAAAATGCCCCTCAGTTTCTTGCCGTATCTTCTGAGTAGTGGTTCTTTTTCCGATACGGTGGTAGAGTCATTGTGATAATTTGACGTTCATAAGTGCGTCTGTGATGCCAAAATGATTAAAGAGATTTTGATTTGATTTGATTTGATTTGATTTTCGTTATCAGCAGGAAGGGACATAAAACTTTTACAGCAGTTGTTTGATTAATGTATTATATAACACGACATATAGTGACGTGGCAGTACCGGAGCTTGGGTGATTTCAAAGGGGTTCAATGAGCTAATTAAATTATATAGACATTATAAGACGGATTGTAAAGTGATGAATTATCGGTTATAGGGTTTTCTGCGCCACCTATTATTATTAGACAGATCGTTTGATATTCAAAATTAATATTTTTTTTATAAATTAATCTCAAACTTTATCGAATAAATATATACGCCCAATGATCAAATACATATATACTGAACACAAAACATAGATAACACTGACAAATATATAGAAACTGGCCCTTAACTAGGATTCCCTGTATCTAGGGAACCAGGAACTACGAAGACCATGGTCCCACAATAGTCAGACACGAAAAAAATTCTTGCGCTTTTTTTTCTATACACAAATATTTGTCCCGTCGCAGGATTGAACTCGCAACCTTAGTGGTGTACACCACAGATGCTGTGATAAATAATAATTTTCATCATTAATAATGAAGTCAAAATAAAAATCTACTTTGGAAACTAAAACAAAAATTGCGATACTATCTGAAAGGTTTATTCAAGTACATTTGATTTCAATGTACATAAAATCTGTAAAATTATGAGTATTAATAGTTATTTTTATAGTTTACCATTTTATTTTGTACCAAGTTTCCTTTCGACTTGAGTTAATCCAATTTACTCCATACTAGATAAACCTAAAAAAATCCTGGTTTCTTCTCACGCTTCTATCTGCAGACCACAAAATGTATTTAAATGTGCAGTAGTGTGCGTGCCTCAAGCCCCACGCTTGTACTGAGTTAGTTTACTGTTATATACTGTACCCGGCAAGGTAGGGTAGATTACACTTAGTGGGAATAAAACGATTATTTCCGAAGTATTGCTGGAATTTACTTTTGTTGGAAAGTTCTAGCTAACTGAGAGGTGGTGAGAGTTTATACTATATTATTTAAAAGGAATATTTTAGGTATTTCGTGTGAATAGGTATTGAAATCTGAAAATAACTATGTTATCTCTAATCTGTATAAAACAAAAGTGCTCAACCGAGCCTATCTGTTATTCGTTTAATACTTCTGCACTTATCGTGAGACCGAGGCTCGTAGATCCGGTCCCCTAGATACAGGGAATCCTATTTAAGGGCCAGGAGCTATATATATATATATTTATACATTGTTAATATAAACGGCTGCACGCACGTTATGATTGCGTCGGATAACTCCGACCAGGTTTCGGACAATAAGGATGTCCTTCTTCCGGGAGTTTACGCTTTGGATTCGCGGCGCAGACCCGACGTTTGTCTGAAACCTGGTCGGAGTTACTCCGACACAATCATAACGTGAGTGTCGCCGTTTATATTTATAATGAATATTTCGACTCATGATAGTTTCCAAACCTTATATATTTATACTTAAAAAACACGAATTACATATTCCTATTCGTCTTCGTCGAAATGCTCATATACTCTCCCTGCTCTAGAATATCCTATATGCTCCTTCCACTCTTCCCATCTCAAAGAACGCTTTGAGTTCCTTCATGCCTCCCACTCCCGATCCCTGCGCTCCTTCGTAACTCTTCAGCTTTTTTTTACACTTTATAGATCTATGTTTGGCTACTATCTCGCCTGATGTGAAGCGATGATGTGGCCTAAGATGGAGCACATAGACCTAGAGAGAGGCGGCAGTTGAGCGGCTGCTCAGACCCTTCTCCCCAATGGTTCACCGAACATCATCCCGAAACACGACTAGGTCGCTTGACGGCATGGCTTTGTTCGGTGGGTGGTATTACAACCACGGCCAGAGCCTACCACTCCAAAGCGCGTAAGCGGGTTTCATCACGATGTTTGCCTTCACCGTTTTAGAGCGAGCGTGCAAAATCTGCACTTAACTATAAATCATTGGTGCAGGGCCAAGTCGGGATTCGAACCCAGGTGCGTCGGATCGAAAGGCGCACGAGTTCCCGCTGAGCCACACTCGCTCTAAGCTTAAAACACCTTCCCACAGTTCTATGATAAATCTTTCACAGTGTCCGTCCGTGTCCGTCTGTGGAATGCTCTTCTACTTGCCATTAGACGTGCCAAGTCTTTAATAATATTTAAACATATGGTCAAGGCCCTTTACCTATACTCCTACCTCTAACACTGCTGTTATTATATTTATTTAAATAAATATTATATCGAATGTATTACACTAATGTTTTGATAGTTATATATTAGTCTATTTTTAAATTTAATATTAGTGTGTGTATTATAATAAATGTAACCATCATGGTTACATTTTACATTTATTACACTTTTTTTTTTCTAATGAAGGTTCTTAATAAAACACCTCAAAAACATTACAATCTAGCCTAATAAGACTAATAAGTAATTTGAATTTAACTTAAGCTGCTAAGTATAGTAAAACTAAGAATGTGTCCATTAACACTTTTCTTACTGTCTCTATTAAGGCGAAGACACTTTGTTGTTGTGTTCTTTACGGGTAGCACTATTATACTATATAGGCACTATACTACTAGGTAGCACTATTATATATAATATTTATTACATTTAATTAAACTAATTACACTTTATTACACTTAATTAGAATGTATACATATTAGCATGTATGTATTGTAGGTATTTAGTTGTAACCAATAAATTTTGTTGTACAACGACGTCTACTTCTTCTTCAGATACTGTCTATCCAAAGGTTGTCTGGAAAAGACCGCTTCAAGCGATAAGACCGCCCTTTGCTACCATATTTAAGGACTGTGTTATTGTCTATTTCTTTAAAATGGTATACAATAAAGAGTTTTGTATTTGTATTTGTATTCTTTTTCTTCTTTCTTATATGGGATGGTGTCTGAGTGATAAGCCGACCAAAGAACTCCAACGTGGCCTAACGACCGGGGCGGGGGTGGCAAACGGTCACCCATCCAAGCGAATGCGAATGCGAATGTTGCTTACTTGCAGGTCTGTTACGAAAGGATAGGAAAGGTACGCTACAAGCACTATTACTCATTTTAATTTTTGTCATTGACACATTTATCCTAATTTCTACTAATGTATTAGTGGATGGATGGATGGATGGATATCTGTTACTCAATCACGCAAAAACTGCCGAATGGTTTTTGATGAAATTTGGTACGTTAAAGTGCTAGAAAAGGATGTAAGCTACTTTTTATGCCGAAAAACAACCAGTGAAACCGTGAGGAACGACTACTTGATAATAATGGTACAAAGGTAGCATGCAAAACATACACAGGAATGTATAGACATATTGAAAAACTTAATTTAAAATATTTTAAACATAAAGGATGACAACGGAACTGGATGGAAATGATGGGATTGCAGATTCGAATGCTAGGCAAGTAGATGTTCAAGACCGCAAAGTTTCGACGCCGTTAAAAGTAAATTTTGGAGGTGTCGATGTTTTGTCTTCAATTCGACCAATTACTTCAATTGTCTTTAATATTTGGAGAAGGTTACAAAAATATTCTGTTTACAATAATGTTAATTATTATAACATTGTGTTGTGCTAAAACGAGAGTTTAGCTTAAATCCTATTAACCTATTAAATAAATGCGAAAGTTTGTTAGTATGGATGTATGGAAGTTTGTTAATCAATCACTGCCACCACTGGTGGTAGGTTTCTCGTATGCGAGAGGCCTTCTGGGTGGGTACCACCGCTTTGCCAGTTATTTAGCCGCCAAGCAGTAGTGCGCGAGCATTACTGTGTTCCGGTTTGGAGGGCATTGCAGCCAGCGAAATTACTGGGCATTATGAGACTCAAGAGCTAATTGTCTCAGGGTGACGAGCGCAGTGCAGCGCCGCGCAGGATTTTGCAAAACAAAGTTCTGGGTAATGCTGTTATTGTTATGGGCTGGCGTATTGCTTACCATCAGGCAAACGACCAGCTCGTCTCGTCATTCAGTTACATTAAAAAAAAACCGCATTAACTAATGAACGGATATTGATGAAATTTGGTATATAGGTACTTTAGGTTCTGGAAAAAGAAATGGCGGGTGAAACGGCAGGGCACTTCTAGTTAGACTAGCATAGTATATATATACCCAATTTCATCAAAATTCGTTTTGTAGTTTTTGCGTGATTGAGTAAAAACATTCGTCCATCCATCCATCCATACTAACAAACTTTCGCATTTATTACATTAATAAAAGTAGGATATCCAAAAAAGGAAGGTAATGTTTTTCAATATATAACAAGAATATCTAAGGCATGATAATAATTTTGCATCTGTATAATAAGCTACGCCGTAGCAATTGACTACGCGTTAAGAATATCCTACGAACCGGCTACAGCAGTAACACAAGAACGTATAAATTCTATATTAGAGTTGTCTAGAGATGGAAATAGTTTTAGGAGAAAAATGATTTTTATTTATTTATTTCAGGCACTATTAAAGTACACAGAGTAAAACTAACATAGGGCCATGGAATACCTTACAGACTAACATATTATATACAAAAATATAACACAATAACTAAGTATTTTATTACGCTACTACACAACACATAATGAAATAACTACCTTGTTCGTACTATCTCTCAGAATCGTTTCTTGGCGTGATTTATCGTTTCTCTAGTAGAAACATCAGAAAATATTTCCATAGCGCTCCTAAAAACTCATAACGAACGTGTTTACATGAGAGTCAAGTATTTTTTTTATTTTTGGCGATGTTATATTATCCAGTGTCTGATCCGGGTTAGAAAGGGATACATCTCGTGCGTGTCGTAACCGGCAACGAAATCTTTACGTCTAATATACTAAGTCGACATATTCTAGAGTAGATAAGGTTGTTGACTTTTCTGGAATAATAATAACAATTGATGATAGAGATTGATCTCCAATCTCATTATACTCTATCATTTCGAAAGGGAACCAACAATTTCCATAATTATTATTTCACCGAGGTCGACGACCTCACAATTATAAAGAATCAAATTTCACGCTCTACATCCCTTGAATCCCGTCCAGAACGGTCCCAGATATAGTAAACCGTAGATCATTCAAACCGCCATTCAAAAAAATAAATCTGACCGCATCATAGGCAGAATTTAAAGGGGGACGATAACTCGATGAGGGCACAAGAGGCTTTTGATCGGCGGGCCGTGAGCGCGCCCGCCCTGGAAACGCAGCGGTGAAGGTAGAGTTAAGCTGTCATGTTCACTTTACACACACTGATATATGTTTTACGGAACTAAGTAAGACAAGCAAGTTATTTGCCTGCTGGTAAGCGACACGCCTGCTCATAACAATTGCAATACCACTCAGAACTTTTGATAGCATAAAAAGCATAGCACTGCATTGCGCTCATCACCCCGAGACATCAGATATTTCGCTGGCTACAATGCCCTTCAAACCGGGACACAGTAACGCTTGCATTTGGCGGTAGAATAACTGGTAAAGCTTTTAATATACTTATATGTAACTGCAAACTTTTGTTTCCTGTTTTGGTGGTTAATAAAGTATTATTGTATTGCATTGTAAAGTGGTACCTACCCAGACGGCCTCCCGCATACGAGAGACCTACCACGAGTAACGATGTATGTAAGAGATTAAATAAACATAATTTCACACGATGTTTGAAATGTAATGCGAGCATCAACAGTGTTTTATCATAGACCAAAACTTGTTTGGAATTACGAATGCAGCGGGTCAAAATTAGTTCTACGCCTAGAAATACAACTCGGGACAATGTTGAACAGTGTTTTAATTTTGAACTCGAACAAACCATATATAATATAATATTAACGCCAAACGATCACAGTTTCTGGTCCCTTACTTGGATCCCCTGTATCTTGGGAAAGAGGAACTACGAAGTCCATGGTCCTACAACACCAAGATACAAAAGCTTGGCACACCCAGGCGCTATTTTCTATGCACAAACATCCGTCACGGGCAACGAACCCGCAACTTTGGTGGTTGTGAAAAGCACCATGTCAGTAAAAGTATTCGTCGGTAAAGGGCAAAAAAATCCCAATGAAAATGAACCTAGACCGTACACTACCAAATAGCGCCTACCTCCCCAAAAAGCACCATTCTCTTAAAATTTATTTGAACCTAGGTACTGAATATATTTCTCGGAACCCTGTCTCGTGATAGGTAAGCGCTTTTCGTGCTACATTTAGCGCTGGAAGATTGAAGGATAAAGTGTTATGTGGGTCGTGTGTAGCGTCTTGTTATACTGTCCCATCCGTATGTGCGATAGGACAGGACAGTGTGTAAGAAAAAAATATACGAGAGGTCTAAGTCGAGGAATAAGTCTTTATGGAACTGAAGACATTGAATTAATATATTTTGTAACAACTTCCAATAATAAACATACGCAAATAAGAAAGTAGTATTCCATAGAAGTAGATTTTTGTGAGTATTTGGTAATTATTTCTTGATATTGACAAGTGCGAATTATTAATTATCGTGATGTATTTTTTTACTGATCTCGATCCCCTAATCATGTGTAGGTGTAGGTTGAAATGTTCGAATAGCCCCAGTATTTTCACATGAATATTCGAGAAAATTGATAATTAATTAATCAAATTCTGTACACCAATTATGATTTAATTCGATAACTGCATGCTGACTAACGAGGCCCATAAAGTTGTCCATGCGCGAATATTTACACAAAATGTAATTGATATGAAATAATGACATTAATACGAAATTAACAAAATATAAAATTATTGTACCTACCTTAAAAGCCAGCCACACTTTCGCGAGTCACACATATTTTGTAAAGTGATAAAAATTAAATATAATTCAAATATATGTATTTAAAGAAGAAGAACCAATAACACCATATCTCATCTAGTATTCGCAGAGCGGTAAAATATCACCAGTAGAGATCTACATACACAAGATGATACTCTGCTCTGTTACTGTAACTGAGTTTGATGATCAGTAACAAGATGAAATGTAAGAAATTCCCTCATAAGATCACTGACCTCTATATATCTATCTCTATGTAGTAGAATAACAATCAAGTACTTGTATCTCGATAAAGAAATCCCTCAAATCAGGTCAAGCCTATCTCGCAAAAACAAGCGGGTCCGTATGTCCTTTACTCGTCACTCTCCAGCCCATCGCATTCCAGTGACCCTATTAGCGAAGGGAGGCATTCCCACTATTATCCCTCTGTCGTGAGCAGCAGCCCTTAGGCCGAAAGGATGCTGGGTTTGGTCATGTGAGCGATTTATTAGCGCTGAGAGAGGCTTAGATAAAAAACCGATGGAAGGTTGAGAATCCCATCAACTATTATTTTAGTGGTTGTACGTTTTTAGTACTGCGAGAGGCCGTCTGGGTGGGTACAACAGCGCTTTACCAGTTATCCTGCCACCAAGCAGTAGTGTACAAGTAAGCATTACTGTGTTCCGGTTTGAAGGGCATTATAGCCAGTTAAATTACTGGATATATGAGACTTAATATGTCTCGGGGTGATGAGCGCAATCCATTGCTACGCAGTGCTTTTTATGGTATTGAAAGTTCTGAGTGGCACTGTAATTGTTATGGGCAGGCGTGGCGCTTACCATCAGGCGAACGACTTGCTCGTCTCATCACTCAGTACAATAATATATATATATATATATAATAATATATATATATATATATATAATAATATATATATATATATATATTATATATGATAATATATATATATATATATATATAGAGAGAGAGAGAGAGAGAGGAAGAAACAGAATATTAGAAAAAAAATAAACAAGTTGTTTCACAATTTTTTTCTCAAGTCTCATAAATACGAAAAACACAACTTATACTTACATACTACGAAAATTTTAAAGTTATGAGAAAGGAAAGTAAAAATCGTTTACGAAACGCTCGTGTAGACCCCCAGAGCCAGACCCTCACGCAGCATCGGACTCGTTAATACAGTCCCGATGGATAAGGACCGTTCGAACACTTGACGCGTATTTTTCCCGTCATTAGGAGAAAACCTGATCGCAGCATCATTTACTTTTGTCTCTTGCGTTTGATTTCCGACGTATATTGATACTTTTGTAAAAATGTTTTGGTTCTCATTATTATTTGCGATGTCTCAAATGTTTGATGTAGAATCGATATTCATTTTTAATTTTAAATAATGGAATCAAATATAAGGCAAGAATAATGATAAGAAAGAAAATCTTTGATCCTAAAAAGGAATAAAAGTGTTCTCACTTCGACGTGTATGTATCTAGGTTTAGTTAATTGTATATATATTAATGAAATAAAAAGCAATGCCTTATATAACATACATTGTATAAAATTTTCTCTGCCCAACGTTAGGGGAGTTTCTGCTCCTTCAAATATCTTAGTAAACGATAACCCTCTAGACCTTGAGTCAACAACATTCCTGGGCATTAACTTAGATTCTAAATTACAGTGGGGTCCACATATAACATCACTAGCTGGGAAATTGAGCTCAGCAGCCTATGCAGTACGTAAAATCAGACAGTTCACTGACGAAGCCACTGCAAGATTAGTATATTTCAGTTACTTCCATAGTATCATGTCTTACGGAATTTTACTATGGGGTAAAGCCGCAGAAATTCAATCCATATTTGTATTACAAAAAAGAGCAGTTCGTTCCATTTACAACATGAAAGCTCGTGACTCTCTTAGGGAACGGTTTAAAGAGATCAACATTCTTACAGTGGCTTGCCAATACATTTATGAAAATTTAATGCACGCTCGCAAACACCTTAGCACCTTTAACAAAAAGAGCGACTTGCATAATTTTAACACGAGACATAAAAATAAATTGTATGTACCTAGATTCAGGTTGTAGAGAGTTAATGGTTCGTTTATGGGGAACTGTATACGCTTTTATAATAAACTACCTGAGGGTATTGACAAATAACCAATGCGTAGATTTAAATCTTTTATCAAAATAAACCTTATGAAAAAAGCATACTACTCAATAAATGAATATGTTAATGACAAAAATGCATGGCCTGTATGCCCTAAGCCCCATGATGATGAAGATTAACACATAAGTGTGTGCATGATGTATATATTTTATTTCTTTTTGGATTGTACAATGCTATGTGAGATGTCTACTTTAGTTAATCATTCAAATAAAGCTATAAAAATTGTATTTGAGTGTGAAGTGACTAGGTTTTACAGTCATGCTCACTCAAATGTCTTTGCTTGCGGCGGCTCTGTGTGTCGGGTCACTCCCTTCCCTCCAATATGGTTGAGGGGGGTGATGGCTGGTCCACAAGTCATACTCGTGAACGGGTGCTGCTTGCGGGGACTGGTCTGTTCTAGTCACTCCTACTGCTAATGTCATACCTACTTATATTTTATTTACACTCTTCTGTTACTGATACTATGACTATGGGACATCTCACTCGCATTTCTTGTTTTACATTCTGTCAATTCTAATTTATACGTAATTGTGCTGAAAAAAGACATCCCCGCAGAGTTTCTTGGTGCTATCTTCTCTAGCGGGCGTATTTCCGAAGCACTGGTAGAGTCAGTTTTCGCATTTCTTTTCAGCACTCAGACTTCAATTTGAGTATAGGAAAGAAATGGGTAAACATACTTACCTTTTTTTCAAAGTCATGTTAACATAAGTTACAATTTTTAAATTTTTTTATTTGTATCATGTGTTTATGACCTTTAAAAGTGCACTTTTGTGCCTATTTAATAAATGATATTTGACTTTGACATTGTTATAATTTGGTCAATATGAATAAATAAATAAACAATTAATTTCAGGTAACACACAGGTGACCCACGCATTTACAAAAACTACCTCAATAAAATAAATTAACACCAAAGATTAAAAACACATTAAGAATCAATAAATAAAATTAGAATTAAAGTTTTGGCTCACTAAGAAAATAATTTTTTTTATACAAAAATTAAATAATCTATGTTTGAATAATCTTTTAAAATTAAACCACACCGCTCTACACGGCGCAACATGAGCATATTAGGAATATCTAACATGCTCATGTTCCGGACAAACCTGTCTCATGTCACAGTATTCTGTGACATGAGACAGGTTTGTCACCGGATGTCTTTGTGCCGAATGCATTAATTAAATAAGGTGTGTAATATATAGTTAGATTTAAAAATGAACGAACCAAACCAAAATCTACCCTGTTCGCACTTGGTTAAGCTTTCACGATGTCAATCGAACTTCTCACGACCCTTCCCAAAGTTTAATGTTAAGTTCACAAAAATGTTGTTCAAGCCAACTTCAAGTTCCTCATATCTGACAAGTTGACAACAGCTGTCGAAACTTGGACGTATTTGGAAACTTGAAGTTATGTGAAACCGTTTTTGGGTTGTAGTTGGAACAAGACGCGTCGGATACCTCATTTTCGTTCAACCGGCTCATTTCATACGCAGTGGTTGTAATAATATGAATGAAATGGTTTATACAGCAAACCAACATCAGCAGTGTCTCGAGTATCATGGAGGCGAAACCGTAGTTAATTCCCTAATCGCAGCTTTAGTGTTTATAAATTGTATATATGCTAGTCTGTAAGATATACATTTTATGGGCCTCTGGTACTTTTAATTTGTTAACTGTATTATTGCCTGAAATAAATGAATTTATTATTATTATTATAAATAACTGTTCCTGAATTCTGACTTCTGGCCTGTAGGGGTAGTATACCGAAGATATTGGGAAGGAGCAAAATTTTTGAACCCAGTCAAATAGTGTGTATGATTTATAAATTAAAATCGTATGTTATATGTATTTTTGTATGTACCTATGCTAGTCTATAATATTCTATAGGTCTCTGTTAATTATATTTTGTTGTACTTTAATATTGCCTGGAATAAAGAGTTTGATAATAATTAGGTGACAATGGCCGGCTTCCATGAGGTTTCCTCCCTGCTTGTTTGCTACATTTTCAATTTAAAATGGGTAATTATATAAAATGTTCAATATATATTTGTTCTCAATTTTAAAACTTTGATAGTTTTATCTTTCCGATGGCTATGTTCAAATTTTTCCATTTTTTTTAAATAGCCTTAGTGTTCAAGCCGTGTGTACTAATAAACTATGGATTTTCTCCAGTATTTTTTATTATTATTTTTTATTTAATAAACTGCATACATACCTACTGATTGACTTGACTGTCTATATAGTCTATATAGTCTCTATATAGCTAGTACCCAAACCAAACAATTCACCTAAGTACTTATTAAAAGTTTGTATACAGGGTGTCTTCTCAGAAGTTGTCAGGACTACACAAAGTTGAGGGAGTTTAAAAAAGACACAAACACTGACAGAGTTCGGAGTCAGATGTCAGCGGCACGCGTGACTCGCTCGTGCCATTATAATTTACTAGGTGCAGCGCGTGGCTGCACTTGGGACTAATTTAAGTCATAGAACATAGCTCTTTAAGGTAGAGTCGAAATGTACTTTACAATTTCGAACTTCTAATTTCCGTGTGGCAGTTGTATTTTTATTTATTTTCCTAGTAACTATACCCTTCAACTAACTATTAATTTGTTCATTCATTTGTTTTGAAACTGTACCTAATTGGGATTTGTTGTATGGCCATAAATGTCGATGGACAAATGACGGTTGTACCTAATTCTTTTTGATAGTTGTACACTAATTCCGGTCCCAATTGCTGTTATTGTTGTTACGTCATAGGTGCTTTTTGACCTGAATTACGAGTACATTAAATACTATACATTTTAAAAGCTACATTTTCCAGCTACAGTTTGCAACAAAATATTGTATGGCCGATGAATACTCCATACTATTGCGTATAAATGCATAGTATGGCCATACACCGCAATAATTCAGCAACATTTCACAGCAAAACTTTGTCTATTTAGGAGGGCCTTAACATCTAGCGTTGCGTATTCTGCCTGATGGTAATATTCCACTTATAATATTATTGCCAATGAAATAGCAACTCCATAAACCAACAAACAGACACCAACGTCTCAAATACACATAAACAAGGAAGATTTAAATAACAAATCAAGTATTCTCATTGCGTCGCGGATCGGGGCTGTCGCGCGAAACTTGCTCAGAGCGAGATACGTGGCAGACTGCTCCGCTCAGATTAATTATTACTTGAGCAGTCAGATGTTGGGACATTATTAAATACTTCTGACGTGGTGGTTATTCAAAAAACTTTATCACAACTTTATCATCATTAAGCGCAATTATATAATGCGATATACATTTTAACTCAATTTTAGTTGGTCCAAAGGTTAAGGTTGGTGAAAAATCAATGCAGGTGCATTGATTTTTCATACCTAGCAATATTATTAACAGTCTAAGTTTGTGAATATTTATTTAGATATACTATAGTAAAAAATAAGGATCAAAATGTATTCTCAAAATGAAATATAGTATTTTTATGCAATAATATCAAAGTCACACATGATATTACAATTTTAGCAATAATTATTTTTTAAACGCCATCATAACAATAAATGAAGATAAATTCAATAATTATTCATTAATTATTATTGTCACTAGCGTTCTTCCTCTCTTCTAATTGCTATGCCCGACAGGGTCCATAATGACAAAGATTTATACTTTTTATTTGTATAATGAGCTGTACCTATTTATTGACAACAACTATGTAAAAACATTATGGAACGCAGTAAATGATTGAAATTGAAATAAAAAAATCGATGTATTTTGTTTAGCGTCATCTTGTTTTTGAGAAAGACCTTCTCCAGTTAGGGCGCCTGTGTAGGCTGCGTGGAGCGAAGCGAGCACGAGTGATATATTCGCTTTTGATTTATTGAAGGATTATGAAATGCTATTATTCAATTTCATCTTATTCAGTTTTCATTTTCTCAGTATCATTCAGTTTTCATCTTTTTCAGTTTTCATTCATTTTATTGCCTCTTTTGTTGCATCGAGTCCATAGGCGACGGTGACCGTTTCCCATCAGGTGAGTTTATTTACCAAACTCAAGAGTAAAAAAACCCCAAAAGCCTTCAGCAATTTAATAGAAATGAAGCTATCGTCAGTATCCGCATCTAAACAATCAGAAATGGGTCTCTTAAATAAATATAAAAGCGTAAGTATTCATTCATTCCCCATTCTGGAGTTTACTGCCATTGGCTCTATTTCCCGCCATCAAAACAATACGTTTCATCGATGTCGAATTCTTACATAATATTATGCAATACTATAAAACTGGAATAGGTTGACGGACAGACAGACAATTTCAAACTTTACTAGGTGCTACTTTTTACGACTGTCCATATGAATACAGTATAAAATATATCATATCTAGCATATGAAGAATAAAAAATAAAGAATATATAGAATAGAAAAGAGACAGTATTTCCTGTGCACTGGTAGAGTCAGTTTTCGCATTCCTTTTCTGGGCCCGGACTTCAATTTGAGTATGGAAAAGAAATGAGTAGACATGCTTACTTTTTTTTTCAGTCATTATATTTTGGGTTACAATTTTAAAGTATTTTGATTGACTTGTTTATTGTGCATTTAAAAGGCATTTTTGTGACTATTTGATTTTTATTTTTGACTTTTATTATAAAGACGCGAGCGTTACCGAGCGGCTACAGAAGACCTGTCCTCAGGGCCCCTACACCAAAGCCGATACACGTCGTTACAAAAATATAAGCATTCCACCAGAAGGAAATGAATATAACATGCCATGTGCGAGGCAGGTCTCATAAATGAGGTCTTACAACCAAATATTACTTTGCCTAGTTAACCAAGTTTAGTATTTCAGACCCTATATGCCATATTATGAAGTTTAGGTATGCCATAATTTAATTGTTTAATTTTCAACTATCAACTGGCAAAGGTTGCGCTTGCAAAAGACCTAAATAAGACCCTAACAGGGCCATAAATAAAAAGGTCGTGTCAGAACTCTCAATTAATATTATATTCCTTGAAAAAGCAGAAAAGAACATGAGAAGATATCAGTATAATTCTATAACTGCCACTTATTACAATAGGGGATCGGACAGCTTTTCAGAAAGTGTTTAAAATATACCATAATGTATATACCTATATATATATAGCCACAAAAAAATATATTTTAATTAAATAAAGGTCTAAAAGTACCTAAAACTATGTTTAAATGTTATGTTTCAAATATTGCCGCGCAAAGGGTCACTTCAGAACGTATGACGTCATATGAAGGCAAACAAAACATTAAATATTATATATTAATAAATTTATTGATTTAAAAATATAAATACATATTATTTTACAAAAATATTGATTATATTTTTGTTAAATAATATTTATTGATTTGAAAAACATTCGTTCTTACTACATTCTAGATTTTTTTTCGATTACTGTCCGATCCTATTGTATGCTAAGAAAGACCCAAACCCACTGGCTACAACTAGCTTACAACAAAAACTTGGCCACATTCCGTCTCGCTCTAGCAGCCAGCTCTCGCTCTATCAGACGGTGGTCAGCTAAATGAAGCTATCGCGTGCTCCGCAGCCATTCCTCAATAACACTATACAGGATGTTAATAATGCACGAGAGAACCAAGAGGCGGGGCTGTGGAGAAAGTTGCGCGGCACGTAATATGTACTAGTCTAGGAAAGCTTAGAAAAAGTATTGAAGTGCGTAGGAGGTCATGAATATCCTAAAGCAAACAATTCTCAATTAAATTATACGAAAGCTAGGATTCAGAAAATGCTAGGGATAGGGCTAAAGCCGACGCGACAATACTTTTTTTAATGAACCGTTTTGACTAAGAATCAGCTCCGAAGACGGTTTTTTTGGAGAAACACGACTGACATTCTGCAGTGATATAGTTTTTTTTTAATGCTGTACCTTGTTATTTTTATTTGGGACTAGAAAGCTGATGCCTCATGGTGACGAGCGCAGTACAGTACCACACAGTATTGTGCCGTTCTGGGTGGCACTACAAGAACTGTAAAACATAAAGCCCGCTCAACACAATCGCCTGACACAGTGCAAGCGTGATGGTAGGGTATGTTTTTTATTATGGAATTGAGTGATGAGACGAGCATGTCGTTCGCCTGATGGTAAGCGCCACGCCTGCCCATAACAATTGCAGTGCCATCCAGAACTTTTAATATTAATTATTTTATTTTATTTATTAATTTTTGGGAATCTTACAGCTAGCTTTTAAAGTAGAAGTGCTTAAATAAATATACAGAAGGTCAAAAAATTACGGCGTAGGACTGCATTACGCACATCACTCCGAGACATCAGATATTAAGTTTCATATACCCAGTAATTTCACTGGCTACAATGCCCTTCAAACCGGAACACAGTAATTCATAATGGTTCGTAATGGTATATATAAATAATAATAATATCACACATATATATTCACATGAGGCGGGTTAGTGACCAAACATAGATCTATTAAGTGTAAAAAAATATATATATATTTAAAAATAATCATATACATTCTCCTATATTCTACTACTCCCACACCCTGTAAACGATCATCCTATATCTAAATTGAAGCAGGTACGCGCTGACGTGCGCCGGTTAAAAACGAATTACAACGGAGCACCCTGTAGCCATTTGTCATGGGCCCACGCCTGCATAGGCGGAGAGACAGCGCACTATTAATTAACACTGTTTGGGATGGAAAGGAATTGACAGGATATTAATTATTATTTTGGGGATTTATGATTGGCAACATTGGGTTGACGTGTTGTATTATACTATCAATAGAGCTAACAATTTGTCGTGGGTAGTGAAACTAAGGAATCGTGATATTTTGTGTTATCAAAAATTAAACTGTTCATAAATTAAATAGAAACACATTATACATATTTATATAGTAAATAAAATAAAACCTCTTGTATGTTACAAAAACTCAATATTATACCATTTTTATTTTGTTAGTATTTCATTTTTATCCATGTTTCATTTTTGTCTATGTTTAATGTTTAAGTTTTTAGTCGAATGCTATTTCCCCATTTCATTTTTTTTATTTCATTGGAATATTTAAAGTATAACAATACAATGGTAGGTACATCATTGATTATAACTGCTGAAGCTCTAGTACAATGCAGTACATTTTTTTATTTTTAAGGCTTTTTGTGTCCAGTCCTTCCAGTATGCGTCTAGTTCGTCTCGCCATCTACGTCTATTTTAAACATAACACTCTGTAGGGGGTACGGCTTGGTTCGGGCTGAAGAAAAGGCTTCCAGTTATTCTTGCTTCGAGGTACTTTATTCTTCTTGTTTACTGGTGGACTGTACAATACGTTGACAATTGCTCTACTTATATCTAAAATTCGTACCCGGTAATCGCCCCCAGTCACAAGGAGCGACGCACGAGTCTCCACCAATAGCAGAGCCGTGATAAGTCTGTCCCTGTCTATCATGACCTTGAAGTTATTTCGAATATTTCCTATCTCTTTCTATTTCTTTTTTATCATTGGTTTCTCGCTCTAACTGGGGACTTTCCATGCGTTTTGGCTCTACTATTGGTGGAGGACAAAAGTAAAACAACCTAGCTATACATTTTTTATCCTAGGCCCTAGCTAAGTAATATTCAACTTTATTTCTTATGCTAAATCTTATCTACGTTACTAACAATGCAAAGTCATTATGTTAAACTTATTGAAGTTATTCTACGTTGCTAACACACTCCATAAAAGTCGTTAAAAAATTACGTGCAGTAACATGGTAACAGCTCTTGAACTAGAACGTAGAAATATGTTACAAAAATCGCGTTTTTTTAGTTTCGTGTTACATTGCAGAACAAACACAGGGCTATCCCGGCAATATCAGCTAAGTCATTTTTAATTACACCACAAATTGGTTTTATTTAATCTTTTATTAACATTAACAAGTATTTCATAATGGAAAAGGTTTCCTTCTCTACGCACGTCAATTTTATGCCTGCACATGTTCTTTCAATTTTATTTTTTGACTTAAGTTCAAATTATATGGAACTAGCTATAAGTGCCTAAAAACTGCTGAGAACCTAAGAATAAATAAATAAATACTATAGGAGAGTCAAAAGATATTTATTAAATAGGCACAAAAATATGCACTTTTAAACGTTTACACTTTTAAATTAAAACATCATGAATGAAAATTGTTAGAATATTGATGAACAAAAGCGTATTCGTTTGAGACGTCCGATGTTATGATGCAAAACGCATTTCCATTGCAAAGTATTGGTCGAATACCACGCACACTAATGACTAATGCTTGCAAACTCCCATAGATTTATCTAAAGTACTCGAAAACATCCTCCTCTTATGCCATTCATCCCCGTTTCGTTTGTTTTGTTGCATAGTTAGTGTAACATAGAGACTCTTACACTAATCAAACTGTCATTTGGTGTCTGGAGACTAGACACATGCAATATGTAAAGGTTTAGACATGGGGGAAGTTCTAAATGAGTTTTGATATTTGTCTGCGGTCACTTCTATGTATTATCTTATGTATGCAATATGCAGATAAGGAAATATTTTTGGCACCTGATAATTAGATAAAATTATATATGAATGTTGTGTAATTAACATATTTTTTCAAGTTAAGATTTTTTTATTATAGACATATCATCAGGAATTACAACAACAACAGGAACAAAAACAACTTAATTCTAAGTTTTAAAAGCGTGCTACGTCATCGACTACATCGTCGCTTACCATCAGATGAGATAATGGTCAAACGTAAGCCAACAAAAAATAAAAAAAAGTCTTAAAACTTTAATCATCATTAGCAACAGATTTTTAAATTCCTTACATTTCCAGTTCCTTACTTTTTAAGTTAAATTCCTCAGAGACATGTTTTATTTTTGGCATCACTGACGCTCTTATGAACGTCAATTATAACCATGACTTTACATCGAGCCTCGACTTGTTATTTTACATGTTAAATGCCTAGCTCTATAACAGAAGTACGATCGTAAGATATCCCTCAAAAGACAAACTTAGAAGTTTCATTTTCCTAGAAAAAAATGTCATATTATATAGCCTTGGGAAGGAATGTCTATATCTAAATGGTATGTATTGTATGTTCTAGCAACATAAGCCTACCTACCAAAATTTAACGATTTCCGTAGTTCATTTATTCCGTCTGTTCTTAGCTAAATTATTTGTTTGCGCCATAAACAGGGCTGGCGCCATTACGCGCGCCATAAAATGATGGAATTGCTCGTAACTCACGGTAACTCACACCATGGGTATAGGTGTAGGACTATAGGTTACTGTTCTGTTGCCGCTGAAGCCTTGTTAGGGAAAGTTATGGGTTTTTGATGAAGCTATGTTTTATTGCAGAAGTTTTACTAATATATTTCAATACAAAATGGGCCTATCTAGGTACAGCTCTTCTGGCTCTCATTTATAAAAATTTGTGAATTTAGTTTGTTTAAGGATGCCAACCCGCACGGGGCCAGCGTGGTGGATTATTGCCCATGCTCTCTCTATGAGAGAAGGCCCGTGTCCCAGCAGAGGGAACGTAATGGGCTGATGATGATGATGATTAGGATGACTAGCTGCTCAAAAAACTGGCATCACTCCAACTTGTGTAAGTTTTTAGTTTAAGAACGTTATCTGTCACGACTTTTATTTTATTCGTAACACACACATACCTACACCCTCTCACACATTTTAAATGATATGTATCATTTAAAAATCCAATATATATCGCTAACAGGCCTGCGATTACACCTACAAACGTTCGCGGGTACAGTCAGGGAAATTAGATATTAACTTAAAGGTAGAAACAAAACAAAACTACTAGCTTAAAAAAACCATCATGTACTAGAGTGCCAATGTATTTGTGTTATACGACACAAATATAAAAATAACTAAAAAAATATTAATTCTTCACATTTTATAAACTTTCTACATTTGTACAAAGTAAGAAAACAAATTATCATTACCGATCCAGAATGGAATTTGACAACGGGAAACCAAAAGCCAATTTATAGTTTGGAGGACTTATACACAGAGAAATTAAAACACGTGTCCACGGATATTTTTCCCGCTGTGTACACAGGGATTGTGTGTCATAAATCATGTCGTTTCTGTGACGCTACGCCAAAAATCATTACACATCCGCGGATTTATTAAAGCGGGGCTTTGTTGTTCTATTGGATTTTTGGTTTTCAACAATTTTATTATTGAGTTAAGCGCAAGCCACACCGCGCTAGCTACCGAAGCTACGTGACCTAAGCTAAGCTAAGCTTAGCTTTTTCGTGGTAAGATATCTTTGCTAATATACAGTAAATAAAATACTGGTTATACAATGTGACAACGTCTAACCGCATATTAGCTCTTTGCAAAAGTATATCTGTAAAGATACTACTTAAAATACAATAAATTTTAATATGAGTGGTCTGAGACTGGGAGTTATCAGTTGAACTATTTGTATTTCAGATAAACTCACTACATTCTTTTTTACCAGCAACAAACAAAAAACATTCTCCAAGTGAGAACTTTAATACATTATTTGTCGCATAACACAAAGAAGTAAAAAATTAAACCCTTCGGTGACGCACGCGGGTAAAAAACAATTTCCTCCTAGCCCTTAGGGCTTCTAAACAGCACAAAGAAAGGATTTCTCGCTCTATTTTGCCACTAGACTGGAGAAAAGCAGTATGGATGAATTTGCTCTATTCCATCATGTGACCGCTTATTTCATAATGCGGGAAGCCGTCTCTTGCAACCAAAGGTCAGTCCTCTTCTTTTCACTAAATAAGTATCGCTTTCCAGCGAAATTTAAAACCTAATTTGATTGGCTGAGGGCTGATTTTCTAATTCTTGAAAAACTTATCAGATAGCTGTTGTTTGATTTGATGTTTATTATTCTTTATTTTGTAGACTTTAAGTATTGGCGGACTCGATCTTGACTGAGTCGTGGCCCTCACGGGCAAGTAGTTACAGACGGCAATGAAAAATGAAAAAAAAAAACAAGAAAGACGCGTCAAACTAAGATAAAAATGCCAAGTAAATATTCACGTTTAGTGCCTCTACGTGTACCTCGCGTCGAACAAGTGAATGTGATGCATTAGGTTAAATATAGGATGCAGCGCTAAAAGAAACAGCTTAAATTTTCATTTCTAATAGGTACCTCAAGGGAGAAATGTCTTTCTTTCCTTACTGAAACTCGTCGGTACTGTCCCGGCTTTGTTTTACGTTACGTCGGACTGTTGACGTATTGCGCGCACCTCTCGCGGGACGTGGACGGTCGGGTAAAGGATGATTGTCGAGCAGACGAGGTGAGGAGCTTTGTGATAGAACTCATGTTGATATCAGATAGGTATAGATAATTTGGAGGCTTGTAATTGAAATAATTTGTTGCGTTTGTTGGTTGTTTGTTGTGTTGTTTGGTAGAGAATACGATCTTCTTGGCGAGCGTGCTACATCTTCGACCGCATCATCACTTAGCAATAGGTGAGGTAGCGGCTAAACGCAAGTCTATAACTAATAACTAATAAAAAAATTAAAAAAACTGCGAGTCGGGGGCAAAAGAAGACGCCAAATTGGTATTGACCGGTAAACAGTAAACGACAATGAAAAAACCTCATCAAAATCCATCAAGTAGGTACTTGAAAACAAGTAGACAGATGTGGTTGAGTGACTTTGTTATTAATTCTCATCCTTTGAAAATAAGCGTCGATAGCACCATCTTTTTAGGTACGGTTTAATGCAATGTGTTAACAAACTTGATTGTTTGATCACACACGTTTGGCTACCTCAATTATACCTACAGTACGCGCTCGAACAATCGTTAGTCGACGTTAGTAACGAGATAACGGCCGATAGCGAATCGAACGAGATTGTAACGGGAGCAGTTAACGGAATAATCTACATCGCGTAAATCTCCGATCGCCAAATTAGCGCAGATTTGCGCTAATCTAGCCATTACTTGTTAGTCTGTAGTATTGTGAGACTGAGCCCATTGTGAAATGAAATGAAATAATGCTTTATTGAAACACACACAGATAATTAAAAAAGTAAAAATAAAAGCTTATTTGTAATGTAACAATTGGCGGTATTATCGCTGAAAGCGATCTCTTCCAGACAACCGTGCAGGGAGAGGAATGAAGCAAAAATAATGGACATCTGCATATATGTTCATAATAATTCCAACATGGGACCATATAAATAACCTGATTATAAAAACAAACAACTTGTTCAGATAAAGAACACTCTTGTTCTATTTGTAACACAATTTGTGTTACAAACAGAACAAGAGTGTAATTGAGCCTTATCGATAGGACCAAAAACATTAAAATGTTTTTATTGCATTGTCTTATAGATAAAAATAATATTAATGTCAGACTAAAATGCAATTGCCAGGTACTTGAACAAGTAAGGTATAGCGGTAACTCGCGCTGCTTACGATGTCACGAACAGGAGTTCGAATCCCGCTTGGGCCCGCATTAATACGGCTATGTACGGTACGGACAGAGGTTCTTTAAGTAGCAAAATTGCATACATTATGCCCTATGAGCGTAAGAAAAAAGGCACACACAAAGACATTGAGGAATTCAATTTCTTTCAAAATTGCATGTCTTAATAAAAACTAAAGGAAAATGTTACTATAGCTACCTGCCATGCAAGATGAGTTTATATTGCATATATCTAAGCTTGATGCATTGAAAGGGACGTCACTTCACTGATTTTTCCACATCTCTCGATCTAATCTCCAAAACCATAGAGTATGATAGAGTAGGGAAAAAAAATCTATGATAGTAGAGTTTGGCAAATGAGCGGCGTTCCCCGCCCTCGGCCATTAGAGTGCTCCTTTATCGCATTAGAGAACTAAGATGTGGGCATGTGGGGATATCCTGAACTTAGGAAGATTATATTGATCCATATAATCTTCTACCATCTTCAGAAAATATGTTTGTACGGATGTTACCAGCGGAGCGGAGTGGTGGTCGTGCAGTTCGGAGGAGATGGATGTTACCAGCGGTGCGGTGGTCGTGCAGTTCGGAGGAGATTCGATTCGTCTGCGGGATAGGACAAATATTACGTCAGATTATTAAATATGTGGCCAAAACATACGCGTGTGATCGTCAAGTTTCCATTCAGAAATTCTGAATCAAAAATAAAGTCCAGTTTAGTTAGTTTAATATTCTTAATATTCCTTGCAACTTTGAAATAAAATTTAAATGTTCATATTATTTATCAATCTTTGATTTACCGTACCATGTCTTTGCGCACTACAATATAAGACACTAGCTGCGCCCTGCGGTTTCACCCTGGACAAGTTTTCGGGATCAATAGTATCCTATCTCATTTTCTAGAATCTAAAGTACCGCAACACAAACTTTCCTTTTGTATAATATCAGTAGGATTTAATGTGTTTTGTTTGCTGTGTATATTATCATGACAAAAACTTTAAACAAATATACATGATACATATTACAATAATCATGACAATACAAAATGCGTCAGAGAAACTTGATCAGATAGCAACAATATTGATATGCAAATTTTTATACAATTCGATTATGTATCAATAAACAGAATTATGTAAGTTTATTTAATGTCATGGTCGCGTAACACTAGAATCGGTTTATGAACTTAATACGAGAACGATTTTCTTTTTTTTATGTAACAGTGGTGAGACGAGCAAGTCGTCCACTTGCTTACGCACTACTGCTTAGCGGTAGAATTACTGGCAAAGCTGTGGTTATGTGGTACCTAGCCAGACGGCCTCCCGGCGGGATGGGATATCGACACCGTTTTATGAAAACACGAACATGTTCCTTATAGTAGCACTGACGTGTCCGAAGATGGAGCACAGAGATCAAGAGGAAGGCGGCAATCAGCAGTTGGGAAAAAAGATTGGATCTTAAAATGTCAAAGGTTCTGCTGTTCTGGGTGGCACTGGCGCTACCATAAGCGAACTACTTGCTATTTTTAATACTCAATTGCATAAAAAAGCATAAAATACCGTATCTCCACATTTATAATTCTTCCAACAGGGTGCGCGAGACAGCCGGCTGCGGTGAGTGATGCGCGCCATCTGTCAGCGAGACAGGACCGAGACAGGGACCGCCTTCGAGACACGGCACCATCACGGCATATATGCTGTATTCAATAACCTTGGTACATACAGCTGTAATATAGCTACAGCAGTGATATTGATAGCTGCATTTTCAGGCAATTTACTATATTTCCTCGAAGTTCAATGAGCGTAGCATACTTTGCGTAGCGCTACGGAACTCCGAATGCTTGGAGAAATAGTGTAGAGAAATATAACTCTTGCATGCCTTGACAAATATGATTCTGCAGTATTATGCATATGTCAATATAATACAGGACTCTTTAGTTTTATTCTAGTGAAATATGTTTCAAAATTGTCATCTATACATATCATAAAATCGTAGAACCCAAAAAATCTGTACATGGAAGATATTCGAAAAAAAAATCAAGCAGGGCGACTTAAAATTAGTAACTAAATATATTAAAACAGTTTTTAATAATTTTGTTTGTTTGTTTGCTTGTTTGGACTTCTATAACTCAAGAACCACTAATGGGATTTTGATGGTGTTTCCACGAATATGGTTAACTGAACCCTGATTCTAATATAGGCTATCAAAATTTTGAAAAATCTTCTTATGGGGGTTCTATTAATGGGGGTGAAGTTTTTATGATAAAAACTTATTAGATTGTCTTAGAACCTTGAAACTCAGATGAAATACTTATAATTACAAATTAATAAATACGGGTTCGAGCATTTTCAAAATTCAGCTTCTTTAAGCGATGACGACAGAAAATAGATAAAATTATTCTGACTTTGAAACGCTGTGTAGACTACGAAAATGAATGAAATACATAGGTGTAAAATTATAATTACATAAAAAAATATCATGGTAGAAATATGATTTCAGCGTTTTTAGGAAATCTTACAAAATAACTTGGAATCTTTACACGAAAGAAACTATAACTATTTCAACAATTGAAAATTAGTTTATGCAATAGAAAGTAGATGGCATTAAAATTATAATTACATGAAAAAATGTCATGGTAGAAATATAATTTCAGCGTTTTTTTCAACACTTGAAAATTAGTTTATGCAATAGAAAGTAGATGGGTGTAAAATTAAAACTTGCAAACAGTAATTTTATGGAATGCACCAGACCAGTGAATAATATAAAAATATTTTTCTTTTCCAACTCGCTTAGGTCGACGTTACCTGATTTATGGTTGGTATATCAGTAGGTACCTCTGAAGCGGTGTGGCGAGTTTTGGCTTCAGCCGTCCGGCTCAAACCGGCTCAAACCGTCCAAAAGCCTTTTAAAACCCTCTCCAGACTGTGGTCTGTGGTATGTGTGTCAGAAATGTGCTTCTGGCGTGTTTAAGGTTTTGTCAAGAGGATAATTCTGCAGAAACTTTAATGTACAACGAAGTTCCTTTGTTCAACGACAAACAAATTGATTTATCTAACTTAACAGATGACGATGCGATATAGTGGGGTTACCAAGTGCCTTTAAGAAGCATGCTTTAGGCAGGACAATATACACTGTCCTGTCAATACCAGTAACAAAGAATGCTACTATTTACAGCTGCTAATACACGATTTCTGTCATCGGCGCTACCTCATTTGCGTTCCTCAGAACAGTAGATTGTGTTGAATGCCGTACGTTCCATGCAACCTGTAGATTAAGGCGCCTCCTGCTCTTAGGAACTTTGAACAGGACGTGAACGTATCAGACGAGAGGGTGATAAATTTTTGTCATTGCTATCGGTGGCGATTCATTAGACCGCGTGAATCCCCTAACAATTGGCGCATCGACAACAATTGCCGGTTAAATTATGCTTCTTTGAAATTGGACCACTCCGAAATTGTGTAACGTAAGTCGGCTAAAGGAAGTGTCGCTACAAAGGAACCTGCTTGAGCGTTAAACTACAAATACAATCCTGTATGGAGTACTGTAGCCATCTAGGGGGTGGGTCAGACGAATACCAACTGGCAGCTATGGAATCTTTAGAACGTTGCCCAATTAATTTTATAAATAACAATGTGCTGGTGGAGAAGAAACTGACAAGTCTTAAACACGGACGGAAACTTGGGTGTCTGTCGCTCTTCTATCGACAGCACTTCGGTAAGAATTGCACTAACCGATCCTTTCTTCTCCTTTTCACTTCAGGATTTCCAGGCGAGGAGAGTCGTTTCCCCGTACGTACTTAATGTCTCACCCATCGGTACGAAGCGTTTTGCAGATTCTATCATCATGTGGACTCCTTAAAGAGTAAAACGCTCTACGAGCTTTTTGTTTTCAAATAGCTACAAAGTCTATAGTGAATAGGCATCTCATGGGCAAACATGCTCCATCTTCGCTTTCCATCAGGCGAGATGTCATCAAACAAGTGCCCATTTACCAATTTAAAAAATATAAGTAGTCGACGCGAACGAAGTAGGGACATTTCTCTCTACAAAAAAGACTACATCAGCGT
Source organism: Petrophora chlorosata (assembly GCA_951640565.1). Classification (NCBI taxonomy): domain Eukaryota; kingdom Metazoa; phylum Arthropoda; class Insecta; order Lepidoptera; family Geometridae; genus Petrophora; species Petrophora chlorosata. The sequence goes on from OX621206.1 coordinate 982,989, forward strand.
TAAACTATAATCCACGTGAACGAAGTCGCGGGCAACAGCTAGTATTATTATAAGCTTATCAAAAGTATAAGCAAATAGTAACACTGCTACTAACAGACTGCGACTAAACAAATAACGTCAAAGAGATAATAAGTATAACTACATATATATAATAAGTGTAATATAACTATTCATGGAGATAGAAGTATATTTTGGTTATATTTACAAAAGTACTAGCCCGCGGCTAGTACTAGTACGCTGCCCGGATTGCGCACGACTTTCCCGTAGGAGATTCAAAATCCCTTTATTTTTTTATTCAAAAGACAAGAAGACAAAACACCTTGTCTAGTACAACAGAACTTAGTTGTGGGCTTTTTCTATTAATTGTATCAACGAGTCAGTGAGTCACAGGTGTATCGTTTTCGAATGATTATATAGATAACAAACACTAATTAATATTATACTTTTCCTGCATTGCAGCAAGATAGCGACAGTACACACGTCAAGATTAACTGATAACAAGTAGGTATCTGCTTGTGCAGCCCATTACGCTATATAAGAACCACGATCCCGCATTGAATCACAGTTTGCAATTAACAAAATACAAAATGGTGTCCGACTTCAGAAAGAAGAAGCTCCTTCACGTCTTCAACTCATTCTTCGACACCAATGCAAGCGGTACCATTGACAAGAAGGATTTCGAATTAGCTATCGAAAGGATCTCGAAGCTTCGAGGATGGGAAGCAGGCACTCCTCTGTACAAGGTCCTAGAAGATACCTTGAACACCGTCTGGACTGGTCTCCAAAGCGGAGCTGACGCTGACAACGACGGTTCAGTTTCTAAAGACGAATGGATTACGCTGTGGGATAACTACGCCAAGAACCCGTCTTCTGCTGCTGGATGGCAGAACTTGTACTGCAAGTTAATGTTCCAGATCGAAGACGCCAGCCTTGACGGATCTATTGACAGTGGAGAATTTGCCAATGTCTATGCCACTTTCGGCTTAAACAAAGATGAAGCGGTAGCTGCCTTCCAGAAGATGTCTAAAGGCAAGCCGACAGTCACCTGGGACGAGTTCCAACAGCTCTGGAAGGAGTACTTCTCATCTGAGGATGTGAATGCTCCAGGGAACTTCATCTTCGGGAAGACCAGCTTCTAATTTTTAAGTGAATTGTAGGTAATAAGTAATGTGATATGATTTCATTCGGTAAGATTGTATGTATTTAAAATTGGTATGTTAATAATAGTAAATTAAATTATTTTATTACAAGAAATATATTATCTTTTCTCACTTTTCGCTCTTTTTGCCAAAAATATAGCAGGTACCCATGCGCTATTAGTCTTAGCATTTAGTAATCATAGTCAGACCATTACGTTCCCACTGCTGGCCCATTTCACCCAGACAATAAGAACTGTTGATCCGAACCATAAGTCACCACGCTGACGCAGTGCGGTTTGGCGGATGTCATATTTTCAATATTTTTCTTTATTTGGCTTATCTGCATAAATATATTATAATACAAAAAAACTGGCCAAGTGCGATGCGGTCTCGCGCACGAAGGGTTCCGATCCATTATCTATAAAACGGCAAAAAAAACGTTTGTTGTATGGGAACCCCCTTAAATATTTGTTTTATTCTGTTTTTTAGTATTTGTTGTTATAGCGGCAACAAACATACATCATATGTGAAAATGTCAACTGTCTAACTATCACAGTTCATGAGATACAGCTTGGTGACAGACGGACAGACAGACAGACGAACAGCGGAGTCTTAGTAAAAGGGTCCCGTTTTACCCTTTGCGTACAGAACCCTAATAAAAAGACTACATTTAAATAAAGCAAGCACAGTGATCAGCTCCGCATCGTAAACCACCGAGTTTAAGTTCTACGCTATGCATGCACATAGCGTAGGTACAGCTATACAAAACCAAGCTGGGATGTAACTTTGCCTAGTCGAATTGAACAAGTTATAGCTCACACTCGTTCACATAGATTAGTATGTAATGGCAACTCTCCCAACCGTTCGAAATATCTGTTTTTTCAAGCAAAATGCGGTTATCAAACAATTTACACAGAATCGTTCCTCCATATAAACAGCAATAAATATAATTCCTTATATTAAAAGTTCCCCAGTAAATATTTTAATAACGGCCCAGGTAAACCCAGAGTACTCCGCGCAAGTATTAATTATTATAATTTATTCTCTGGCAACAAACTTGAGAGTAAGAATAACAAGTCTGTGGCTATATTGCTAATGAGTTTATGTATTTTTAACCAGCTTCTGTTAAAAGTGCCGGGAAACTATGGAAAATATGTCGGGAGAACCGAACAGGGAACAAACATTGTTTAAGTAGCTGAACAACAGCTTTCGTAAACACTTAAAAAGGAGAATAGTTTGTCTGTACACTCGTGCCCAAATTAATCTGAGCACGACCGGTCCAGACCTCCTACCCATATGTCCCTCAAGCGCCAATCGTATATCGTATTGAGGTCGTATTAAGGTATAGCTTCACTGCCACTAATAAGATACGGTCTAATTATTGTCGATTCTGGCAAGAAATCAAATTAATCTCATTAATTTATATCAAAATACGATGACTACGAGTTGAAAAAAACTTAATGAGTCAATATATGGCGATATAAGAAATTGTCGCAGTGAATCTACACCTTAATCCGACCTCAACACGATATACGATTGGCGCTTGAGGGACATATGGGTAGGGGGACAGGTTTGTTTTTGTTTAGTATGAAATATTCAAATCTCAGTATTGATATCTCATTACCTCATTAGGGTCGTCAGTGGTGTGATATCAAAAAGGGTTCTTTTACTCCATTATGTTTCAGAAAAGTGATGGAACTTCACTTGAAATTATTATTTACTTTATTTCAATTAACTATATCATTACACGTGGACCTTATGATTAATACTCGTCAGTAGTACATTATATCACTCAAACGATTTTAGAAAAATAAATGTAAATATAAATGTAAGTAACATTCTATTTACGTTTTTATCTTCGACTTTGCCAGCTAGCCAGACCCGGTAATAAAGACTAGCGTGAGAAAGAATATACGAGGTGATTTTTATTCTTACATATTATCTTACGTAAACCCAACATTTTTAAAACAGGTATACAAATAAGAGAAAAAGGTTTCTTAGAAAAAGCTTCCATTAAACTTAGAACAAAATGTCCTAAGGTAGTCGTAAAATCCACGAGCCCAAGTATTTGGAAAACATTAGCATATTTTGTGTAACCTAATTACGTCATAAGCCGTCCCTTGCAGAAGATATAAAGTGTCATTAAGAAAGTTTTTATTACAATTTAACGTGGTTAAAATATAACATCATATTACATAATAAGTTTTAGGGTTCAGCGATGTAAACAGAAAATCCGCGACAAAAAGCGGGTCAAAAGATCTTTGCAGCGATTAAAACGCGGGCGCAATAAATAAGGGAATAAATAAGAATAATTTCACAAAACATTTGGAATTAGAAAGGACATTTTTGTTGGAATACGAACAGTGCTAATTACGGCTAAATTATCGTGTTGAACCCCAGCGGGCAGGCCGCGGGTGGTCCAACTGAAAGATGATAGCGGTTACAGAACCTTGACAATAAAATTGTATCTTTATTACATACCTACGTGGAATACATTGCCTGTTATCTATTGAATTATAAGAAATAATCCGATTTGCGTCATAATTATATGTGAAGATTTTACCTTTGATTAATTTTGATATAAGTATATAATCACTTTCACTTTACTAATTTTGTATGTGTTTATGAGATTATTTAATACTTGTTTGTTGTTACATCAAGTGATAAAGTAGAAAAACGCAACGAATATTTACTTTTGTTTACGATACTGACTGAAAGAAAAACGAATAATACTAAAATAACACACAACTCCTGAGTACACCATTCCGTAGTCACTGCTACACCATCGACTCATTTAGCACATTTCAAATATAAATCAAATGATTATCACATAACAATCATCTTTAAGAATTCAGAATCTTCTTGTTTATGTAATTAAAGGACGAGATGGGCAGATCGTCAACCTGTTGGTGAGAAACACGCCAACACCACCCACATTTTGCTTTTGCAAAATCCTTCGCGGTGCTGCACTGCGCTCATGACCCTGACACAATAACTCTTAATTCTCATAATGCCCAGCATACCAACTGGAACATGGTAATAATTCTTGCGCGCTACTGCATGGCGATAGAATAATTGGCCCAACTCAGATGGCCTTTCGCACACGAGAAAACTATCACCTATTAATTCTTGTTACTTGGACCACAAACATAAGGCAGCTCGAGGGCTCACCTGAAGTGGCTCAGCGATATTTATTGCGGCGTTATTACCCTAATCGCTGTTAAAATCGCCCGCCTTTATTACATGATCTCTACCTTATTAACCCCCAAATGAAAAGTTGCTCGAGTGACCTCGCTACTTTGCCAACATTTTTGCTTAATATTTTAGGATATACCTACCTATTCCTTTTGGTTAATATTTTTTGATGAATTATATTTTGGCTTAATATTTCGGGATAAATTTAATTGGTGGAAAGTTTTGTTAATGGAGAAATATTATTTTAATATACAGCCTATTTTTACTTTATTTAAATTGTTTGTATTTATCTATTCATGTTTATCAACTCATGTTTTTGTCAAAGAGGGTGAGGGATGAGGGTTTTGAAAATAGTGGAAAACAAGGTGTGAGAGTACTTATATATTTGGTTATTCAAAACAATTCTATCAAATTTTGCCAGAAATTCGATTTCTCATAAATCATAAAATGCTGCTGTGATTTACCTATACACTGAATAGAAAATGTGTTCTTAGAAAAAACCGTTATTTTTCTATTTCGCATGCGACACTTAGAAGAGCACGTTAAGTAGCCTACTTGCACCTAGAAAAAAAACTGAATGAACCAAAAATTTCAACACATAGGTACATTCGTGAATATTTTAACAAAGGATTGCAACTACATCTAGTTTTTATTAATGTTAAGTTTAAATGTATCTATGACCATTGTGATTAAATATCAAATAATAATTTGACTCTTGTCTAGCTCTCAGCCCCCAAAGTTCCCAATATAAATAGAAGCCCAAATCAATCCGTCCCAGACTAATTGATTCCCGATCGGGTACTATCGGCGTATTCGTCCCAAAAGGTCTATTTTTGAGAATAAATCCTATTCCATCGGAACATTCATCACTGGTCACGGCTATTACGTCATATGTCAGCTGCCGACTTTGCGGGCGACGTGTGCTTTATATGAACATATGAACGAACGTCGTCCTGACTCACAATTTTATTGGTGCTAGTATTTTTTTACAGACTCTGGTCGGGCAGGTTGGTTGCGGGTTTGATTCCCGGTACACGTGATTGTGGACAGAAAAAAGCATTTGTTTCAAGTCAACTGACGTATTGCAGGCCTTTGACTTGTAGTTTTGGTTCCCATGAAACCACATAACACCTATTCTTTTTATAGTAGCTGACTTGGAATCAGCTGATATGAGATTTCTTTCCCTTCTTCTGACAAATATAACATTATTACCAGGCAGCTGATGACGTGCCAGACCAAGGAATAAAATAATAACAGAGCTACAAGTATATCCTGAATGCGGTGATTTTAGTATAATATACGAATGGTTAACAAGCAATGCATACTCGTATATACAGAACCCGCAGCGGCCGCAGCGGGCCCGGCGCGGACTCGATTATACCGTTCTCTACTGCAACACCACATGCATCGTAGTAGCGGTACAGAGGCGGTATCGCAGTTATAAGTCAATTATATATACAGAACCCGCAGCGGCCGCAGCGGGCCCGGCGCGGACTCGATTATACCGTTCTCTACTGCAACACCACATGCATCGTAGTAGCGGTACAGAGGCGGTATCGCAGTTATAGGCAATTATATATACAAAACCCGCAGCGGCCGCAGCGGGCCCGGCGCGGAATTTTCTTATAACAACAACTATACTTAACTTGTAAATACAAATATCATGTCTATCATGTTCTGGGACCAGTCTCTGTAACTAGGACTTCCTGTGTCTATAGGATATCTGGTACTACTATACGACATAGGAGGACCATGGTCTTACAACACCCAGAGAACATGAGATTTGAGCCAACCTGCCCAACCACTAAACCTCAAAGACTACAGTTGTTTCGTTGTCATCAAGTACTTGATGGATTTTCATACGGTATTGAGAGATTTTCCTTATATAGGCATATTTAAATATATAAAAGTATACACCCGTGTGAAACCGGGGTGGAGTGGTGGATTCATCATATTCCATTGTCAAATATGCCCTTCTATTAGTATCGTTTTTTTTCGCATTTTGTTTTGGTTTTACAAGGATCAATTTATTAGCTGGTAGATGGTGACTATGGTTTTAAAATGTTTATCTGTTTTTATACTTTTGCTATTCGTTTGCTATAGTTTAGGTGAGTGAGTGTCAGAGAAATGGAGAGTGAGTTTAGTTATAATATTATAAGTATTGTGTGCTTTTTTAATATTTCATTTTGCGACCTTGAGTCAACTAAGTAAGTAATTAAATAAAAATGTTTGTTTAACAAGCAATCTCTACCACATCCAAGACAACCTTGCTCGCTCCCTTCCGCCTCCCTGTACTGCAGGCAATCGTTCCCAGCGGCTGTCACACACGGAAGTGCCGTGAGGTGGTCAAAAAGTATTTAGCACAAGATAGATGAATGCGCCGTCCGGCTAGCTCTGTGCCTCGCCGCCGCCGCCGCCGCCGCCGCCGCCGCCGCCGGACAGTACATGACATGAAAATACGAGAGACACATTTTTAATGTAATATACAATACCGTTGAAATTATCAAGATCATGCGCGTTATGGTAAGCACCTCACGTGGGCTCATAACATCTGCATTACTAGCCAGGATTCTGCAAATTTCAGTTTTACAGCACTGCGCTTAGCGATTTCTCAAATATATGTCATGTTTTGCTTTTTAATTAAATATTACCCTGTAGCAGACCCTGTAGCTAAAAGTATTAAAAGTAGTTTTGTTTTTACTACTTTAATAGACTTCAAAAAAGTTGGAGGTTCTTAATTCGGGGAGTAGGTTTTTGTCTATGCGTGTTACCTGATCTATACCTATAAATAAAAATGAACCGACAAAATGTATGTACGCGCATAACTTCCGAACGACTGCACCAAATTTGATAATTCTTTTTTTTGTGTTTTTTATTGTCAGGACAAGGTTTGTATAAAAGACAATTAAAAAAAACGGACAGTTTTTTTTAAATATGGCGGTACGAAGTTCGCTGGGTCAGCTAGTTTATAATAAAATTAATTTTTTGGTCATGCAAACACACAATGTAATTTTAAACGGCAGACATTGCGGTGGTACTTAGCCAGTCTATCTCTTGCAAGAGCTCTCGCACGTTCTTTAGTGTTAGTTACCTTCAAAGTGACCTTTAAACTGCGGGAGCTTAAGTACTGCTTGTACTATGAGTGTACTTTGTACGGCCACGTGACTAGACGGGATTGAATAGCATTGCGGTCGGAAATTGTATTGTAAGGGCGTTTCAGATGTAGTAAAGTTGCAGTCAGATTTCGGGAAGGCGTTTTATTGTGCACTTTGGCTTATTCAAACGGATTTTCTATACAAATAGGAGTTAAATGGAATTGTGGCTGAAATATTTTCAAAACCTTAAAATGTATTACATGTGTAAAAAAGTGATAAACCACTGGACAACCTTTTACATTTTCACCTTTTATTTCACTTAAACAAGGTTTCATTTCGTTCATGTTTTTCTACTTGGTTATTTTTTTTTAAGTTCGCCCGTTATCTTAGGCTAAAGTCTCTAGGACCATACCGCCATGTCTTACGTAGTTTTTATTTGATAGTTTAATATTCCATTTATTATACTTTTGTTGAGAATGAGGGTCAACAGCAACAAGCCGGACCCTCTCCTAGTGCTTCAATAAAGTGGTGGAACTTTATTCAAGCTTTCCATGGACTTTTTGGGAGAACATAAAAAGCAATGTTTTCTCTATTTTGTTTCATTTGCCTACCTCGTGCACGTTTGCGAATACATAATGGTTAATTATATTCGTTAAATATATTCCACCGATATTACACATGATCACTCGAAATAACACTTGTTTGGAAAATAAAACAAAATCGAACTGTATCACTTTTCACTTCCCGCCAAAAAGTTCTTTTCTACTTGGGCTTTGCATAGACTATGCACATATTATTTTTTAAATACATTTTTTCTTTTTTCAGAATAAAATAAAACTTACATGTATTGTGTAAAAATAAATTTAAAATATAATATTACGGATTTAGACAAAAAAAAAAGCTAAATGAACACAGAACTTCATGAGTTATTAAGGTTTTATGGGTTTATTACTAATAAGCGTAAGATATAATAAGCAAATGTAATAAGCATAAGAGTGTCGGGTGGTCCCATGATAGCCAAGAACTAAATATTACAACAATACTAATTTCTTACTTCTACTACGCAATTTGCGTCCCTATAGTTAACCATGTAAAAGATAAAAAGTTAAACGCTTTTTAGTTTAAACTAGTAATTTAGTTGATTTCGTTCGACACCAAGGAAGTGGAAAGTCGTCGTAATTACAACGTCCTGTCCCCTCAAAGACATTAATATTGCTAGCGTCGGGTGCAGCGGGGTGCATAATTTCTGCTTGTGGCGACATGTAGCAACAAGACAGCCATCACAATATAAGGCAACTGTTTCTAGTCTACGCCACGTACTGATTCCTGCAGTATTTTAAATCTAATTCAAAAGTTCTGAACGGTGCTGGCGTTCTCAGTTTTATTAGAATACTCTAATTAAATTTTGGATTTTTAAACATTCTGTCAAAAAAGAACCACTAAAAAGATACTCGTAATGCGGCTCCTGAACTCCGTCAAGGATTCGAAGAACAATACGAGACTGTAAGCTACTGAGATCACCAATTCAAAATTCATTTTAAGTATAACACACAATACAATTAACTCTTTATTGAAACAAAAAACAAAAGAAATGGCTTTAAAAAAATGTGTACCTAGGACCTACCTCATCATTACTGTATCAGTACACCATTTTTTTACGCGGTAAATAGAATGAGGCTTTTTGCCTAATTCCGTCGGTGGTCATGGCTAACTGCTGCTTGCCCTTTCTAAATAAAGGGCCCTTTGTTAACAAGCCACTATTTTGCATAGATATTTTAAACCTTCAGGGGATAAACCGCAACGTACGCGCAAAAAGCGGGGCAAGGTTTTACAGTAACGCTTTTTATAAATGTAAAATCATTAGGGGTAGTAAAATAAGGGATAATTATGTAGATTCGCATTATAAGTAATATAAAATTATCGAAAATTCACAAGGTTCTTAAAACTATTTTATCAGTTTTTATTAAATATTTAAATCTTAACGCTTATAATTTGAAACAACTAATCATTATGCTGTCTGTCATTATGTGTCTGAAATAATATTCCGTAGTCATAGCATAATTGCTATGACTATTGCTATGACGTAAGTAATAGTAAGTATTCTTTGCTATAAGGGAGAGTTCGTGACAATTGTACCGACTTGTTTTTAACAAAGTATCAAGGAGATTAACTATCTATAAATTAACTTTTAAAACAAGACAAAACTTCCTATGAATTAAATTTTTACACAATTTTATGTGCCGCCACCATTATCGTAGGAAATGTAATTTCAAAACTTACAATAAAAATATCCTTAGATTTCCCTCTACGGGTATTATTACTTTAGTATTCTTTGCTATTAGCGAATCCCTATTTTTTACCTCGGTTTTGTTTTTCATTAGTACCTACTCTTCAGAGCATATTTTCCGCTATCCCACAAACTTTTCATCGGTTGTGCTAAGTGAAAATTTTCATTGAAGCTGTAGTTAGACCGGCGCGGGACGTAATCAGCAGCGGCAGCCTTTGATCTTGCCGGGCGGCGCGCATCAAAGGCGCGAGTCGATGTCGATCGCTCCAGGCAGCTGATTAAAGATACCTGGAAATGCTTGGATAGTTTGGGAATGATTTCTAGTGATTTTGAGTTTAATCGGTTAAAAGTACCCTTGGAGTTATGGAAGTGTAATGGGATCGAATAAGGTTAGGAATTCGTGTGTCCAGTTCCCTCGCACATTAGTATATAGATAATAACAATAATGTCTTTATTCGGTCAAAAACCAGTTTGGACACTTCGGAGATAGAACAATGGTTGTTGCATTATAATATAATAACAATATTGAAGATCCCTGGAACCCACACTAGGATTACCTGTGTCGTGAGTTTCCAGTGTCTTACATTATATAATTAATTTAGTTAAGTCTTTTGTACCAATGTATATAAATAAAATACTAGCCAATGCTACAAATTCTTTTGATTTTGTTTTCACCTAGAGAGCTGGAATAGAATGTATAAGAGCCAAAGTGAACACTTTAGCTCCCAATTTTAAGCGAGAGTCAATAATTCTTTCCTGATCATTGTTTTACCATGGTTTTGAAGTTTGCATTTGATTTCCTAGTAGTTGAACAAGAAGGTCAATTATTTAAATTCAAATTTATTTAATGTAATAAGAACGATACATACCAATCACACTTATTAGGTACACAATGTCATTGAATAGGTAATGCTCGCTGTTTCTACCATACCATACACAAAAGCCAAAAGTAACTCCGTACCCAACAGGATATAGAGAGACGTACCTATCATCACCACCTGCAGGCTAAACTGAAATGACAGGTATTGTCGCAGGCGGGCAGACACACCGGATTGTATATATCAATATGGATACAGGTGAAAGGATATTGCGATTTGCATGGTAGTGGCGGTTGATTTGTTAATTTTGAGGCACAAGTAAAATAATTTGCATACAAAGTAAATTGGGCAGAAAAGCCATGCTTTGGACGAAGTGAGAGAGGTCGGTGCAGCGATCGGAGGCACGAGAGCTACGATAGTAGACAAGTAAATAAGTACCGTACATATTGTGATCTTGAAGCTAAATCTGTGATGAATAAGTTAAAATAAGCATTTTGTTCTTCTACCTTCTACCACATGCGTTTTCCTTCCCTCCCTCTTACCTTATTTTGCTCCTCCCTCCCTTCCCTTTTATGTATGCTCACTCTTAACAAAGAATACTAACTATCATTGCCTAGCTCGAGATTATGTCGGACCCTCGGCCATATTTATATTTAGCCCGAACCAGTTAGTAATTTTAATTGATAAAGAACTTATTTCTCTCATATATATGAAACCCACGCATGTCTAATAACATGCTATTATTTATTGAATTAGCCAATTCTGCCGCTGAGCTCGCGTTGATGCTCAAAAAAACTGTCTCATTTCGTTCATTTCTTCGTACCCCTCTCACACTCAATTTCAGAAAATATTCGCTTTTCACTTGGATTTTATTTTGATCCATAAAATTTTATCGTGCACTCGCTGCTCACACGATTGGGGTAACATTTATTTAGGAGTTGATTGAGCTTGAATCTAGGTATCCTGAACAAACAATGGTTTGAGAAAAGTTAGGTGAGACGCTCTTGTGTACTTAGATTATATCCAGCAGTTTGAAACGTTTTTAGAGCCAGAATCTAATTGAACCAACTCACCACCAGCCCAGCACAATAGTCGATTTTAAGATGGCCTTCAATAGAGTTGAACAGGTAGGGGTATTGGGGCGATGGCAAGCCATGACGTAGGCAAATAACTCCATGGTGCGAAAAACCCCATTCAAAATGAGCACTTAGGCGATTCACACCTGCATGTAGACTGTAGAACTGCACGTGTTGTGAAATCCCCCAGTACCCTAAATAGGTATTAATAAAACTTTATTAATAATATTTTACCTAAGTACATCGTGTAGTTATCGAATCATTGAAAGAGACGCGTAAGTAAAAATGCTAAACTATAATACAAGTATACCTTATACTGAGTTATATGTAATGCGGTTGATGATAAAGGCTACGCCTGGCTAATAGAGTATTTTTTAATTAATCTTGCTAATCACAATGACTGATTTTTAAAAAGTACACATACGATATGTACAAATATTGTAATTCGCAACAGTTCAACGCTCGCACATTCAAAACTGCTGTAACAGTAATGTTAAATTTACGGTTAGACAAAATTGATAACAATCCGGGAAATTGCATGGAAATATTGAATTATTCAACCGCTAACAAATGAGAGGCGCGCTGCGACCGCGCGGAATTGTCGTGTGAACAGAAACACTGACATACTCGCTAACTATACAGATTAGAAATTAGGCACAGAAGAGACATAAACAAACGAAGTAAAACTATCTAACTAGCGAAATAAAAAATGAAAAGCGCTGAGACGCAGGATAAAATTGTGGGTACATAAATGTATACTAACGACAGTTTAGGAATTTGCCATAAATGACATAAATAAGCTAAGAAAAACTACTTACGAACGCTAATTGCCATTTACTTGGACATAAATATTAAGCACTTAACCACTGGGTCATAGTAATTTTACGTTCGTATGAAAACTATTACAATAAATTTAAAATTTTAAAAACTCGCGACGTAACAAAACATGAACCACCGCTAGAAAATCAGCATTCAAATAAAAACACCACATTAATCATCAGCGCATCCATAAAGCATCGATAGCTCACTCAGAATTAATTGTTTTCTAACCCACGATGCAAAAAGAAGGGGTGTTATAAGTTTGACCACTATGTGTGTCTGTGGCACCGCAGCTCTTAAACGTGTTAACAGTTTTGGATGCGGTTTATTTATTTGAAAGCAGGTTTTTAGCAGTGGTTCTTAGACATGTTTTTATTAAAATCAGTTCAGCCGTTTTTACTTTATATAGGTTTTTTGTGTCAGGGGCTTTTTAAATTTTAGTTTGCTAAAATTCGTTTCTTCCTCGAAATATGTAACACATGCAAATGATAACCATTCGCCCTTTTGTTCTAACCTCAGCTGTTTATTCTATGTTTAACTCGGTGCAAAGATTAGTTTCCGGCCAATTAATAATTTGCTGGGCGCCAAATGTGGCGCCGATAGAAAACGTTTGGCGAATGATTCGGTTCCGAAGTGAATTAGTGATAAGCACTGATCACTGAATTAGGACAGCAGAGAGTTCGAGGGTTTCATTTTTTGTTTATTTAAAATTTATAAGGTTTATATATGTATTATAACAGATAGTCACGATTAAAACCTAGATAAGTATGTACACATACATGGGGGAGGCCTTTGCCCAGCAGTGGGACAGTATAGGATAGTAAAAAAAAAATATGTGCACATCTACATTGAAAGTCTAATAGACTTAAAGATTATGTTTTTACAAAGCACTACCAATGTACTTTTTCTTAGTAATTCTACTAAATATCCAATTTTATTATATTTCCAAATCATCATTCGCTTGTCGATTGAAGTCTTCGACCTCTATTGGGCATAGTCCTTCCGATCCTGTGAATATTTTCAATCTTCTACAATTCAGGCTTGAAATTTAAGTCAATCTATTTTAATCTTCTGCCTTAAAATTCAAGTTGTGACTTCTTGTTGTTTTGGAGAAAAGACTGCTCGTGCTTCTTGGAATAGGCGACAAAATATAACTATTAGGTTATTGTTTCTAGACAATTATGTAAATACCGACTAAGCCTCAAAGGCAAATTATTTGAGATTGCTTACTTACCCAATTTATATAAATTCGAACGATTCTTCCGTTTCTCTCAATTTAAGATATTTTTGTACGAAATTGCGATCGAAAGATTTCCAATTAGCAAATAGCTCGGAAAAGTGTATTTAATCAAACTTCCTTTGAAAGCGGGCGGTATTTTGTTTTACTTTTGTATCGGCTCGGCGTTCCTTCATTGAAGACAGTTTGATGTCAAATTGGACTTATTAACAGTCGGTTAGTTTGATTTACTTTGTTGCGATAACTTTTCTTTAACTGGTAATGTTGATAAATGGGAAAAGTGGTAAATCCACTTTTCCCATTTATCAATATAATAATCTTGACAGATATTGTTATAAATGCTTTTTACAATTTCCAAAATAAATATAAAGATTTACCTAGGTAAATCTTTATATTTATTGCCTACTAGACTAGTCTAGACTAGTCTAGTAGGCAATTAAACCACCAAGTTATTATTTGCATTCTTCACTCTGCCAATACATGCACCCTCGATTCTAAATAAAGACTTGTGCACCAACAATCCCTTTAAAATTGTAATTCAGGCTTTGAAAACAAATCTTAATCTCGAAACTCAACCGTGATCTCCAAATCTAATATCGTGACATTTGAATACTGCACCCTCCAGAACAAAACGCAATCAGATCCCCCTGCAACATAATTTGACGTCCACTCTCCATGCGTGACGAATGGTAACTGACATATGACACGGTGCGAGCTGCGACGAAGCTTCGGTTTGGTGCAGGGGTGTCATTTGATTGGTTAAATTAAATTCTTGGGTGAAAATAAAGTTGTGAAAAGGAACAACATTTTTAGTTAGAGAATCTAAAATGTTTGAAATTTAGAGACATTGCAGCAATTACTGTTTTTAAAGAAATGAAGGAGTTAAGTATTAGTACTTACTTAGATGTTAATTTGTAACGGCTCAAGTTAAAAATCACGACGATATAAATCCGATTCTACATAAAAATATTAATTAGGTTTCTCTAAAATTACATCGATTTTAAATCTCAAGTACCTCTTAAACTTCCAATATCTAACCCTAAGAGCCGCAGTTTAAACAGCAATATAGTAACGTAGTGCAAGCAGTTCCAGCTGCACCGAGTTCGGAACTAGAATCTATTCGGACGGTAAATCTCAATACAGACAAACGCGTTTGGACTACTGGCCGATGGCCAATACGAGAGGTACATTGATACTGGATAAGTACCTACCTAACTTATTAGTTGTGTTTTATACTACATATGACGAGACGAGCAGCTCGTTCACCATGATGGTAACTGTACGATGCAAGCATCGCACATTGCGCGCGGTCAGCAGTTTACGCCTGCATGCCACATTTCATGTAGCGCGTCATCAGTTCACGATTGGACACCATTCATTCCGCGTGTGCTCAATCATTACCATTTTAGACCTAGTTTTGGGGAAATAAATGAACAGTTTTTTCTCCATAATCTGGCATTATCATTTTATGTACGGAAAACCCCGTACAGTAACAACGCCGACCTATAACAGTTGCAACGCCATCCAGAACTTAGGTTTGTTAAATGTTGCGTGATACTGCACTGCGCTCGTCACCCTGAGACAGCTGTAATGCCTGCCATGATTGCGACTATTGCTAGTAGGTATGATTAAATTATCATTTCAAGAAAATGGAACTCTGCGTGGTCTTTATGATGATGATGAATTGATTTCTATGCAATAGATTTTTATTGTAATTTGTTGGCGAGTTTTGATGTAGCCTCGAAGTTAGGTTTACACTAGAAAGTTCATGTCAATTTGGGTAAGATACCTATATTATTATGTTCCTTGGTGACAAGCTATATTTGCAATAAGTTTTTTTTTTATTATCTACTACCTATCTTAGACTAATTTAATAGGACGATAGGCCTAGCTTCAGGTCTACTGTAGACGTGACACCGAATCGGCATACCTATATAATTATATTATAGTTACCTCATAAAACCAAATCTATAAAATGAACATGTAACAATGCTTATATGAAGCCTAGAACTTGGGTGTATGAAACAGATATGTGCAGATTCCAACCATTAGTTTACTGTCTCAAGTCAACTCAAAGTCGAAACTCAACGGGCGCTGAATCCTTACATCCCGGAATAGGAGCCGTTTTCCGCCAACAGCACTAAAACACTGAAACAACAAACAACTCGAAAAGAGACACAAAAGTGCTGCTTGAAAGTGAATTTAAATCAAGAATCCGTAAATGTAAGAAAATAAAGTACGAATTTTATATTGATTCTTTACTTTAGACCAAATAAGTACACTTAAGAAACGCTCATAAATAATAGCTTATATCTAAGTTAGGTAAGTATACCTAATACAATTTTTTAATAGTACAAAGGACGTCCCGAAATTTAGTAAGTTGGTAGGCATCATGGCAACTGAGTAGTTCTTCGTCTTGTCCTGATATTTAGTGGGAGTGAGCGTGGTTGTGGCCATGAGCGTGAGCGTGCTCATGGGAATGAGCGTGGGGATGTCCGTGAGAGTGAGCGTGCGCGTGGTTGTGACCGTGCGAGTGGTTGTGGCCGTGAGCGTGAGAGGGCTCTTCAGTGGCGAAGTATTCTTCCCAAGACTCAGGCTCTTCGTTCTCGCAGCTGTCGATCATCCAGCCGCGGAGTTTGGGCGTCTCATCGGCACTCTTGAAAATGTTGAAAAAAGACAGCATCTTGCTTGAGTCTTGACTAGTCGGATGAAATCTGAGTTATATGATGAGCGGATCAGTAGCTAAAGGTTTTATACTCCTGGTTATCTCTTTATTGATGAGTTTTCTTGACCTTTCACTTCAGCGCGTTTAATGAGCCGTAATGGAATGCAAAATAAGCCCTTATCAAAGTTTTATCTCTGACACGTACCTACATAGTTGGCACTTACTTTTTTTTTATCTAGTGCTTCACATATTATAATATGACACTAATATTATGTTTTCAAAAGTTTGTAAGATGTGCGTTTGTATGTTAGTTCTTCACGCTGTAACGGCTCAACGAATATGAGTGAAATTTGGAATGGTACCTTAGCTTATACCCTGGATTAACACATAAGGCTTTTTATCCCGGAAACCATAGGTAAAACCATAGGTAAATCCGCGGGGCGCAGCTAATTTTTTTATATACACCTATCCTAGCAATATTAGGTACAAGTATGGTGGGGCAGATACTTTCAGGTTATATTTACATTCTCAATATTTACGACATAACAAAAAAAATAATTTAATCTTCTTCAGTCTACCCACTCTACCCAGACATGTAATACGGGTACACTCTACGGCCAAACTATTGATTGTAAACAGTTGTTTTTGTAGATTGGCGAATCAACTAGTTTTTACCCATATTTATTTACGAAACCTCATGTATAAGTAACGGCTCATTCCTTTGCTTAACTACTCTACGTTAGGTACGGTACGTAATCGAATCAATAACTCAAATCTATCGCAAGTCCATCATAACCTAGCGATAAACTGTCTCGATAAGCTATTGCCCATTTTGTTGTTCTCGCGACTATCTCCGACTCGTGTTGCGATAATGAAGTGCTGACATTCGCATCACATCACAACAACGACTACTTAATGTATTGTATGTTACAGTATGGGTGTCAGTGGCGTAGTGATGTGATGGAAACATGTTCCAGGTTGGATTGGATAGAGGGAAATGATACCGTTTTATGTTGATGACTGTCGGACGCAAGAATAAGCTGGACTGGCGAAAATCTAGTCGCGAGCATTGAAAAAGTACCTATATACCTATGGGGTAGATAGCTCTGATAACGGAACGCAAAATCTTATCGCACATTTTGGAAATACCCCATGAAACCTAAAAATCAATTAGTCCTCTATGTCCAAAGAATCCTAAAACCGTTTCATGTATTTAACAGTCGACGAACAGTGTCTCCGTATAATGACATTCGGGTATGACAGTAAATTCATGATAACTATACCCACCTACTGATTATACTAATAGGTAAGTTGCTACTACAAGGTGTCAGTACAGTATAATTATTACTTACTTAGTTCATTTTTATGATGTAGGTAAGTGTTTGTTGAGCTTTGAAATTCTCGTAACCTCTAAGCCCCGTAACCCACAAGAGTCATAAGCGAAGAGATTGATAATAAATCATCTTGCTCGCGAGATCACCGCAGACAACAACATGCGCTAAGATCACGTCATATCGCGATAAAGCTCCGAAGTAGAGCTACTACAGAAAATGCAACCAGTAACTGCAATTTCTTACAAGAGATGTGATTTAGCCTCTGTATAGATAAGTATAGTTGCTGTGGTTGGGATACAGGGCGTCCTAGTTGGACGCCTAGATCTAGTTATAAAAAAAATTGGCATATGGCAACACCTGAATATTTTAACAGAAAATGAGCACGGCAGCTTTGGCAAAACATTTTCACTCTCAACGTCTCAACAGTTGTCTAGAGGCGGTTACAAGTAAGTACTAAACAGTAAATACGTACCTACGTATATACCTACCTTCTTATATAGTTAGCTTCATTTTCTAGAACTACTAGATCATTAGGTACTCTATAACCAGGCGTGACGTTGATATGGAGACGCAGCCGATACTAATAACATTTTGCAATTGAATTAATGTACCGCTGTACCGCGTGTAATGTACCGCGGTGGTATTCTGTACCGCTGAAGAGAAGTTATCTTAGGTATATCCTTCAAGATTAAGACGTTCTGAAATCTCAAACGCTTACAAATGATTAGGAAGAATTAGATTAACAAATCAATATAAGGACTAGGTACTAACAAGTTCTTAACAGTAGTGGTACCTACTACTTTTTCCTATCATATTCTTTGTTGAGCTACTGCTCATATGTGCCGCTGAAGCCGCTCGCACGCTGTTCGCGCTGGTATTATTTTTAATCCGGCACACAATGCCGCGCAGGCAGGGGCGCGTGCACGGCTAATCCGAGAAACTTGTGCGCGTTTCCACTGCTCGAGGAAACGGTTCATGCCTATAAATGGGCTAATTTTCCATAAATTGAACTAAGTAGGTAACTATTTGATACACGTTATACCTATTTGGATTTCGACAGATCGCCATGCTTTTGATTACGGTGAAGGTCAATGTTTTTGAAGTTTAGGTTTTTATTTATTTATTTATTTTAGCCGTTAGTGTCCCACTGCTGGGCAAAGGTTTTCCCCCATTCTTTCCACTCATCCCTGTCTTGCGCCAGTTGCGCCCAGTCTGGACAAATTTGTCGAGCTCGTCTTGCCATCTCCTCGGTCTGCCGCGCCGTCTTCTTGCGTTATCCGGCCTCCAGTCTGTAGTCAGCTTAGCCCACAGCGGAATCGGCACACGACAGACGTGTCCAGCCCAATCCCACTTCAGCTTAGCAGCTTTCAGAGCTAAATCTGCGATCTGAGTTCGGGAGCTCAGTTCAGAGTTGGAAGTTTAGTTTATAACACAGAATACTTGATAGTAACATATAAGTAGGTAAATAGGTTTACCTAAAAAGTAGTGATTACTGAAATCTATACCTACTTAGCTATTAAGCTTAGCAGGTGAAAGCTAAAAAGTTGATAGCAGTCTAATTAGATACATTATGTACGCCACTAGCATACCTACTAGGAATAATTGTCAATAGGTATTCTGCCACATACTATTTCTCATTTAGAAAATAAAGTTGATAACGAAAGTGCCTTCGTCATTCTCAACATCATACATTGGAAACAAATTCCTCAACCGTACGGCACCCACCTTAGCGATCGTCTGGGTAACAATATGCCAGCGTCTTATTTAAGTTTATGCATATATTCAAGTTTTTAACGTTTCGATGTACCTACCTATTACTACATCGCCTTACGCAGAATCGAATGTCTAGAGTGTATGAATAAAAGCGCTAAAGTATTAATTATAGAGTAAGCCATAAATATCATCAGCTTGACTTATCACGTAGAGATTAAAGAGTAATTAAAAAAAGGTTTCAATCACTGATTTTTTAAGATACTCGTAGGTGATGATTGTTGGAATTCAAATCAATGTATCTTTACGTTTATTTTTTTATTTTTATTTATTTATATCAAGTTACATAGACTCATAGAATTAAAAAAAAAAAAAAAAATGTTGCTCTATAAAACCAATGAATACTTTTCAGGCCTTTGTAGATATTCAACTGCTAAGCAGTAGTGTGCAAACTTTACTGTATTCCGATTAGAAGGGAACTGTTTTAAGCAAAATATAGTAGCACTAGCATGAGACTAGGGTTAAGAGCGCTTTGCAGTCGCGGGAGATTATGCAAAGCTAAATTCTGAGTGGCACAGCGACGTCTGCAACTCATGTTTATTGCTTCATCAGGTCAATGATCTACCTACTAGTCTAGTGACTTAGTTTTATAACAAGAAAGTGACAGATTCAAAAATATATTTAAAAACCACGTTTATGCGCCTTTTGAGGTTAGGTCGGTATTGTGTGCTAATAAAGGGATTTAGGATGCATTGTCATCGAGTTGTGAGACTTGTGAGCTACCCTAAAATTGTCAGAAAGATAGCTAATTGGAAAGTGCTTGAAATTTGAGCTGCAAGATTCCACCCGGAACGACAAACAGACAAACAAGAAAGTCACATAATAAAAACGTGGTAAAATAATAAAAAAGGCATCACTCAGTTCCAAATATCGTCCGTCAGTCGACTTAAGTGTTTCCACGCTTTGGCTCCAGCCATTAGGTAGGTAAACGTCGCAGTGCAGTTTGCCATCCAGCGCAATCATCGCTGCAGCCATTCTGATAATCGCTGTAGTGCTTTCTGTGTAATCGCCGCTATAAGTTTTAAAATGGTTTCGCTGATGGGTTTTGAGTGATGCTTTTAAAGGATTGTGGCGGGAATCCTGAAGCCTGAATATCTGGTATTTTTAAAATCTACTTTACAAAACTATACCTGTGAAATTTTTAAGGACAAAAACTTTACTAAGTATTGGGGCTATGGGACATGCACCAAGGGGGGGGATAGGTGACCCACTTATACCACAGAATACTAAGGGACAGAAGCATCACTCCGCAAAGAAATTTAAACAAATAGCGACTCTTACTATGACGCAATAAAATTTAATTCAGCTCGCGTAGCGCTGCATACCTACCAGTCATATTAACCTACAGAGCGCCATTCTTTCTATCGCATAGCTCTTATCTCTTCTGACGCGGCACGTGTAACGACGCGCGACCCGCTGTCGGTGTCCGGCTATGTACTTGTAGCTTCGTACCTACAGTGCGGAGTGCGCTAGGCCCGGCCGCTTATACCTTAAGTACTTAGATACAAAAAGTGCGAAAAGAGCTAAAAACGACGGACAATCCCCTGCGGACTGCGACTGAGGACATAATCCGTGAAACAATATTAACAACGCCAGTATTTTATGAATATAAGTATATAGAAAAGCGAAAGGAAGAAAATAATATTAATAGTGAAAGGTTGGATGTGCGGAGTCACAAGCCTTGATAAAACCCGCAACGAGTACGTGTGAGGAAGCCTCGGCGTTCGTGATATAGCCGACAAGATACAAGAGAGTAGGCTGCGATGGTACGGACATATGAGAAAGCCATCAGATTATGTTGGGGAACAAGCACTAGAGCAACACAAGACACAAGAACAGATGGAAAGATGTAGTGCAATAATTAAGTTTTAGAAAAAATCAAACGCCGGCTTCAATTTATCTTCGAAGTCCAAGGTCAAATATCGACGAAATTTATATGGTGTCACTTCGTAGTTATACTGAACCCAACGCAAAAAGGATTTTCCAAATCAGTTCATAAATGATGGAGTTCTGAGGTAACAAACATAAAAAAATGATAAAAAAGAATACAATCGAACAGAGAACCTTCTCCTTTTTTTGAAGTCGGTTAAAAAATATGAGTGAATGCATGTTATCCGAAGACGATGTCCTAGATAAAGCGAAATGGAGAAAAATATACGGAAGGCTGACCCCACCACTATGTGGGAGGGAAGAGAGAGAGAGAAGATATTGGGGACGTGGTAAGGGGAGAAAATATAGGATAAAACTAGTTTCATCTCCCCATAGGATTTTTCGATCACACTTAAATTAAACCACAGACTTGTTTCTAAAAATATATTTTTTCAATATAATAATAACTTTAATACATTGTTTAAATTATAAATATAATTTTTATTAATTAGCAAACATTGCATTCCGTTTAATTATTCTGTTATATATTTCGACAAAATGAATCGTCTTTGGATCAAGGGAAAGGATTAAGTACCTAACCAAGAGATTTTATTTGATAAGAAAATCGATATATTAATTTATTTAAATAATAAAATGCATAGTATTAAAATAATCATAAGTAGGTATCCAATTTTAAATGTAAAACGAGTAATATAGTCCAACATTTTGATTTATTATTGCTAACACGAAAAATCATTTTGTTTTGCGTTACACTTGCCATATTACGCCAGGAACCAACAACAGTCATTTTAATGAGTTATTAAAATAATTTTACAAAATCTTTATTTTTTTATCGCTTGCGAAATAATAGCTTCCGATCTCAGGTTTCATTCAGTTCTTATTATAAAAAAAAGTAAGTCAGTTTCATTTATTTACTAAAGGCACTGTCCGTACAAAATCTAGTTAATTATTATTATTATGTTTTATGCATTGACATGACGTGTACATGGTTATTTTTATGAAACTGAGTGATGAGACGAGCAGGTCGTTCGCCTGATGGTAAGCGCCACGCCTGCCCATAACAATTGCAGTGCCACCCAGAACTTTTAATATCCTAAAAAGCACTGCGTAGTACTGCATTGCGCTCATCTCCCCGAGACATCAGATATTAAGTCTCAAATGCCCAGTAATTTCGCTGGCTCACTACAAACCGGAACACAGTAGTTTGTAATAGTTAGTTAGTTTATAGTAACTATTGTTATTGTTAAAAACAATAAATACAGGAAGTGTTTGTGTCGAAAACATATTTTACCTAACTTTAACACTTTCAAAATTTTAATAATTGTTAGTCAGCGATGAATGATTTTCATTCGTATCTCTAACAATGGGCAGAGTGATTATATTTATATTCAGTGTCAACTAATCAGGCTCTAACAACAGTAAGTCATTTTACATTATCGTTAAATAAAATGACCTACAAAGTGTTAATTGCAACTTTATATCCTGTAAATGTTTTGACTCTAATACCACAATTATGCCTCGTAAGTTTTCAATAAAATCTTTTCATTTATAATTAAAGGGCAAGATACTTCTTCCTTCTACTTCTCCTTTCGTCCCTCAAGTGCCAATCGTATATCATGTTGAGGTCAAAATGAAAGTATAGCTTCACTGCGACTAAGGAAATGCGGTCTAATTATTGTCGATTCAGGCAAATAATTAACATCATAAATTTACACCAAAATACTTTATGTATATAAATATATCTCAGTGATGCGACGAGCAAGTCTCCCGCCTGATGGTAAGTGCCACGCCTGCCTATAACAATTGCAGTGCCACCCAGACTCCAACTACAAGTTGAGATAAACTTTTACGGGACTATATTATATGGCATCATAAGATATTGCCGCAGTGAATCTACACCTTAATCTGAGCTCAACGCTATGCGATGAGGGACCAGGGGGTTCGGGGACAGTTTTGAATCGGTGACCAATTTATGTTTATTGCGGTGACCATTGTTGTTAGTAATTCAAAAATCGGTCAGTCAACTGAATATCGCCCAATTAATTATCGGCTACAGTCAATAGAACTAAGTTCCAGTAGGTTAGCTCACTAGAACAGTGGTTCGTGAATACTTAATTAGGAATTACACAGCTTTGAAGTTCACTGACTAAATATTTTGTATAGTAAGTCGGTTGATACATTAGTCCGTAAAAGTAGAAAATAATGTAACAATCGAGAAATATAATTTCAATAACGTCACTGTATCATGTAGACACTCTTATAAACTATATTTTAGTTGCAAAACAAAAAAATTGCCTCTCGAGACACGGTTCAATAACTTCCAAATACCGCTTATTATTCTTCGTTATCTGTATAGGTACCTAAAATATACATGGCATCTAGCTAACATACGCGTTACATTAGCTAACGTACACGTAACATTAGCCATCATACACGTTACATTAGCTAATATACACATAACATTCGCTAACTTACACGTAACATTAGCTAACTTACGCGTAACAGTAGTTAATATACACGTAACATTAGCTATCATACACATAGCATCCTTTAACATTAGCTAATGTACACATAACATCCTGTAACGTTAGCTAACATACACATAACATCCTGTAACGTTAGCTAGGTCACGTGGCGCCACGTGACCTAGCTAACGTACACGTGCAGTTGGTCAGCAACTTGCAGCAGCACTTTAAGGCCGGGCAGGAAGGAGGCGGCGGCCGCGAAGTCGGCGCCGCTCGCGAGCGTCGTCGCCGCGCCGAGCGCCGAGCTGTGCTCGCGGGCTTGAATGTACTGGACGCACGCGTGGAGGGTTTGCAGCGCGCTGTCCGATAGCTGCGGGAGACACATGGCATTTACTCATGTCATTAGATATAGCCAATAATTAAATTAAGCGTGTCTTGTCGAAAAAACACTATTCATTTGAAGAACTGACCTAACATAAAAGATTTGTTGTATACAT
The DNA here is from genome assembly GCA_951640565.1 of Petrophora chlorosata. Taxonomy (NCBI): domain Eukaryota; kingdom Metazoa; phylum Arthropoda; class Insecta; order Lepidoptera; family Geometridae; genus Petrophora; species Petrophora chlorosata. Next base: position 1,007,276 of record OX621206.1, read on the forward strand.
AATATAGATTTGGTATAGTAAGAATTATACTTTGACATTTATACATTTTTTTTTAATTATGCTATTGTGAATTTACTTATATAGTACATAATGTACTTATTATTTAATAAGTAGAATAATGTTAATGTTACATGTAACACTGTTACGAATAAATGAAAAATAAATCTCGAATGGGAATAAAGTAAACAAAGGCATATTGTAAAGAAATATTAGGTTTCAATTATTGATATCTCTATGAGATAATACATTTTATAACAAAAAAAAAAATTTCAGTTCTGACGTATCATCGAAGTCCAAGGTCGAATATCGATGAAATTTATATGGGACCTATTGTAGTTATGCTGAACCTAACGCAAAAAAAAACCAAATAGGTTTATAAATGACAGAGTTCTGAGGTAACAGACATAAAAATAATCGACTTAAGAACCTCCTCCTTTTTAAAGTCGGTTCAAAAAATATATAATAAAGGTATTAAGAATAAAAATATTGATGAATAGGCAATGGCATACGTGTCCCGATAGTGGAAATGTAGTGGGCTGGTGATTATTAGATTTGTATGGTTATTAGAGGATTATTTTATTGTCAAGATAAATATGTGATAAGTGCTCCAACAGAATGTTTACCTTGTATTCCCGAAGCATGTCATACAGTGTTTCTAATCTTCTCTGCACATCCTCTAGCTTCCTCTTCATTTGCTGTGAACAACAAGTTTTAAATTTAAACTTTTATAAACTGCTGAATAATGATAACGTAAATACTAGATTCAGTATTAGTGCTTTAGAAAGAATTAAATAAATACATTTCTAGTGGGCAAAATGTGACCTCAACCGAGACTTGAATTTGGGTGTAGTTCCTTACCGGGTTGACAGCCCTCTCGCTGCACTCAGCCCGCATGTGGTCGAGCACAGTCTGTAGCACCGCGTGCTGCTCCGGGACGGCCGCCTTCTGCGCCGGCGCGGCAGGCGGGGCCGCCACCGGAGCCTCGGCCTGGAGGAACACCACACGGTATAGGGAACAATTTATTTATTTAATCAGCATGGATAAGCCAGTTACACCAATCTATAATACAATAAGACCAATTGAATTAAATTAAATTACAATAATATTACAAAATATAAAAATAAACAACAAAATCCATCACCATTACAGCTAGTCCAAATACATAATAATTATGAAAGTCTAAATTATACATTAAATTAATAATCAATAAATTAAATGTCAAGATCAATTACAGCAAATAGTCCTTCCTAATAGATACAAATACAAAAATTATACATTGATTAACAGCAACATTATTATATGATATATACCCACTTGGTAGATAACGATACCGGACTTAATTACCGCGCAAAAATTACTTACTAGGGGATCGGACAACTATTCAGAAAGTGTTTAAAATCAACTACAATGGATATATATAGCCATGAAAAATACTATTTTAATTAAATAACGCTCTTAAAGTACCTAAAACTATGTTTAAATATTATGTTTCAAATATTGCCGCGCAAAAGGTCCCCTCAAAACTGGTGACGTCATATGTAGGTAGAAAACGAGAAACTCTTCGAAATAAAACTTGCAAAGAGATTCTAATACGTTTTGTGAAGTTTGGGGACTATATTGTAGTAATGGAACGAAAAAATTTGCATAAATACATTTTATGAAAAGCAAAAACGTAAAATAAACACAAGCTTACCTCACGGCATTTGCCTACAAATGACGTCATGCACTGTGATTGTTGTTTCGTTTGAGATTAAGAACAGATTAAAAATGTCAGAATTATTTATTGATTTCAGTGTAATTCAAAGAAGATATTTACAATTGTCACAAAAAAGAAACTATTAATAAGATATTAAACTATGTACAACTAGAAATTTATATACAAGTGGTGACCATGCGGCAAGGTGCCAAGAACGCTGGCTGCATTCCCGCGTTGAATGGCTAAAGCTAATCTTTGAGCCAGGAATGAGCCAGCCCTTTTGTCACCTGCAGCTTCGACAAGACGTGGGCAAATTTTTCTATATAATTGTTTGGTGCCCGGACCCCATGGACCTAAGGTTTCGACACCAAGTGGCGCAAAAATGTAATCACTGCAGAGTGAAGCATATTTCCGCCGCTTGGCGTCTTCGGCAGCCTCCGCCGCGGCTCCGGCCTTTGACACTGATCCACTGAGGCGAGAAGGAGCCAACGTATCGACGCAAGTTGCGTCCCATACGAGGGCTCGACCACGCTCCCAGGGGATCAGCGTCATGCCGTCCGGACGCTTACCATCATCGCGAACGACCCCCACCGGTTCTAGCACCGAAGGGATGTTGATGGTGGCAAGTGTCCGTTTGATGATGTCGTTTATGGAGCCGTGGCGGGAGAATCTGCCAGCACTTATTTATTGATTTAAAAATATAAATCATTATTATTTCACAAAAATATTAATTGACTGATCTTTCTGGTTTGACGAACATTCGTTTTAACTACATTTTAGATTTTTTCTCGATTACTGTCCCCTATTATATCTGATGTCTCGGGGTGAGCAATGCAATACTTTGCATGTATCAAAAGTTCTGGTTGACAACAATTGTTGCTTACTATCAGGCGAATACTCACTTGTCATTACTCAATTGCATAAAAAAACTACCTACGCGTACGAAGTCGTGCAGGTGTCTGCTAGTCAATAATATGACTGGCGCAGTAGTTGTGTGGGTATCATACCTGCTGTTGGTACCCCTGCTGCATCCCCTGCTGCGTCCCCTGCTGCATCCCCTGCTGCATCCCCTGCTGCATCCCCGGCTGGTATTGCTGGTTGTACTGCTGATCGTACTGCCCGGGGTACTGTTGGTATTGTTGCTGTGGCGACGAGTACTGCGGCGCCAGCGGCACGTGCTGTGGCGGTTCGACGCCGAATAGGGGGTGGGTGATGGGAGCTTGTTCGTGGACCTCTTGTTTTGGCTAGAAAGGGTGGGTTAAAGATAAAGAATACAAAGTGAAGAAAGAGAACTTTGAAATGAATGAACATCACTTAATTTTTAAGTTACTACAGTTCGTAAACATTGATTGTGAAAGAAGCAGTTTTATTTCTTTTGGTGAATGGATGGTTTTATTGGTGTTAGTCAATAAAAGACGAAATGAAAACTCAAACGCGAAGAATCGTATTTCTTTTTACGCAAAGGAAAACACACTTAACACCAAATAAAACAGCAATTTCAGTAACAAAGGAAGAGGGACTATTGATTAACTATTGTTATGACTCGTGATGGCTAATAAATGGATACGATGACACATCAAAACAAAAACAAGTCTTAATTAATTTTAAACAAAAACTCGACAGCGAGCGCCATTTTGATTTTCGTATGGCACTGAGACACTTCGCGAGTTGAGGCCCTGTGACTTATTTCACAAGTTAGATCGCTTAAGGAGAAAACAATACTCTCATACATAACTCGTCAATATACAACATTCCTTTTCACGCCATCATTTAAAAAAACACTGCAGAAACATTAGTATCACAGCAGACGATTATCTCTGCCGTCTTCGATCAAAACACCATATCGCCCTAGATTAAATGCCGTAGGCCTGACCGGTGTTTTGACATAAGACGACAGTACCTCTATCCCTCGCCGGTGGTCGATAATGTGTCCCCACTGGCGCGTGCCGGCGTGTTTAGCCGACATGTCAGCGGCGTACGGCGGGCCTATGTGCTAAATAACGTTTACTATGACATGTAAGAATTTGTGTACCAGAGAATGGTGGAGGGTCGCACTTTGACGCTGGCAGAATCTCGTCAAAACGACGATAAAAACATAAAAAATGATATTTCAACGACCCACAAAATTCTATGACATAGCATACGCCTATCCCGAATTGGGCCAGGGCAAGCGTGGTGGATTTCAGTCCGTTCTTTCTCTGAGAGAACGCTTGATTAATAATCAGCAGCTGACGAGAAGTTTCTCTTAATTTTACATCTATAAGTAGAAATATACAGAAAAAATACATTAACTAAGTGTATAACTAATAATTTTTGATTCTCCCTTCTGAGACTTTACTATCGAATTAGTTCCAACAGCTGAATACAAAATAGAAGCTCACCTTAGGTTTGTTAGAGGAAAGCATCGGCGGGTCGTTCCACCCCGCTTGCACCGGTTTGCTCTGCATCGGCGGCTGCATCGCCGGCTCCGCTTGCTGTTGCGGGGCGTAGTAGCTGCCGTTCATCGCGGGATTCAGACCAGGATTCACGGGATTCAGACCGGGATTCAGGCTAAGGTTTCCGGGGTTAACAGGGTTGATAGGCGCGAAAGTGTTGGGTACGCTAGAGTTTTGGTACTGGTCTGGTAAGGGACTGTTGTAGCCGTAGCTTTGTGGTTGGGTACATACAGGGTTGTTGCTGAAGGTGTATTGATTGTAAAGAGGGGAGGATTGGACGGAGGGGTCCACTTTGTACTTGGAACGGGAAGTGAGGCCGCCTGGAAAGGAATTATAACCAAAATAAGATATTTCTTCAGTATACTGCCGTCTTAGATAAGGCTGACGATCACATACATAAGTATCCCTCGCATCAACTTTATAGTCGCTGAATAGCGCACCACGTGACCTGCTCTCTCGTATGCGGGAGGCAGTCTGGGTAGGAACCACAGCTTTGCCAGTTATTCTAGCGCCAAGCAGTAGTGCGCAAGCATTACTGTGTTCCGGTATGCAGGGTATTGTAGCTAGCGAAATTACTGGGAGATTTAATATCTGATGTCTCGGGGTGATGAGCGCAACGCAGTGCTTTTTATGTTATTAAAAGTTCTGGGTGGCGAACGACTGGCTCGTCTCATCACTCAATCAATTAGTCTCTTTATTTAGTTTTGGCATCACAGACGCACTTATGAAAGTCAAATTATCACAATGACTCTACCACCGAATCAGAAAAAGAACCACTACTCAGAAGATACGGCAAGAAACTGAGGGGCATTTTTTTAGAGATTATGTTATAATTTTTTTTGTTTCCTACGTACCAGTTTGCAGAAGTGGAATGTTCCAAGCATCTTTGTCGTCTATATAATTACCAACAGTATATTATGCTTTTCTCATTAGAACAGTGTTCACTCAGTTCCATTCTACACTCATACAACTACTACCGCGCAGGTCACGTGGTGCGCCGGTCAGCGGCCTTACAGTTTGGCGCGAGATATATAGCCTGCCTTCTAACCTCTCGCGTATCTAGGGAACTAGGAACCATGATAACCGTAGCCCACGACACGCAGACAGAAGCAATACACTAGCGCTTCTTTCTGTGCTCATTTGTACCGACCAGACAATAGCGCTTGGCTTATGGAATCCTTTAGTATGTGCGATGCTTTTATCTAAAACGGCAGTATACAATTACGTTTGACTACTATATTATAGCGTATCAATTATCGAGCCTTTAACATTATTATACCCTTGCTGTTATAGTGATTATACTAGCATTAGTGACATTTCTGGAAGAGACGAAAATAAATTCTTCGAACAGTATTTAATTACGTATTACTCCTTTAGCTATAAAACGCTTGAGATTTAAAGAGTAACTACACAAATATAGAGTTTATTTACATAATGCGAAACAAAGTAAGGCATTTGATTTATGCTGACTCACCCATCATGTCAATAGCTGAAACTATTCAATAGCTTTGATTATCGGTGCTTGATAAAGTTATTCGTTAATAAAATATGCAGTATCTTCAAAATTACAGTAAACATATTATTTCTCACCGATCAGTCTACTGATGGTAGTGAGACCTTCTTTTACAGGTCCCATGATCTTCTCTTAAAGTTTCCATAGAGTATATTAATTTATCTCTTATAGATCTGTTTGGCCGCTACCTAACCTGATGTTAAACGACAGAGATGGAGCATATAGACCTGCTAGAAGACGGCAGTTAAGCGATTGCTCAGATCTGTCACCCTGATGGTTTGGAGTTTTATGTTTGAGTAGGAAATGGAGTTACCGTGCGGGCCGACGCTGGCGGGTCGCGGCGGCTGCGCGGGCGCCGGCGGCTGCAGCGGCACGACGGGCGGCAGCGCGGTGGGCGGCGGCTGCGAGGGCGGCGCCCACGCGGCCGGCGCCGCCGCGGTGGGCTTCAACCACGGCTGCTCGTAGCGCGCCTCCACTGTGGCAAACGGTATGGTTAGCTGCGCTCTAAACAGAACGATCGGGTTGTGTTGATACAAGTCTTCACGACGCAGGATAGCTTCTCATTTTTATTTATTTATACGGGTTTCAATACAACAAAGGATTTCAATGTAGCGATCATCATCTTACGCTGCTTATTACGCTGCAGGGCCTAAGCTTCCTATTTTAGTAGTATGAAGAAATCTGTGACGAAACGTAGGACAAATAATTATTAATACTTCCTCATTGCTTGCTCTAGAAACGGAAAGAAAAAATTGCGTGGAAACCGGCACCTCCAGTTATCATTCAAGAGCATGTGACATCCAACCCGCACTGGGCCATCGTCTCCCTAACCTGGGTTTTTTTAAGACAAGAGTGAATAGGCACCTCATGGGCAAACGTGCTCCACCTTAGACCGCAACTACGCTTACCATCAGGTGAATTGTTGTCAAACGTGAACACATTTAATCATAAAAATCGTGGTGGGTTATGGGCCCTAATATCTCTGAGAGAAGACCCGTGTCCCAGCAGTGGGATCATAATGGGATGACGATGATGATGACTGACCGTGGTTGTGCGCGGCGTTGTTGTGTTGTCCGTAGTGCGAGTGGGTGCTGGCGGTGCGGGCGCGGTTGCCGTATTGCGGTTGCTGTAACAACACGTAACAATCACAATACAATCATTCATCGAGCGTCATTAAATTTTTTCGGTCTTTCATTTTTTATACAAAAAAGAATATTAACATATTTATAAACAATATTTGTCGAAAAACTTGGCTAGTAAGGGTTGAACTACATCTGGCCACACCGAATCGCACTTTCATATGCTTCTATCCTTTTCTGCCACTTAGAACCGTCATTTGCTAGAGCGAGAGGGCGATCGCACGCGGCGGAATCGACGCGTCGGTCATTTTCGGTGCGGCCAGACGTAGTTCAACCCTAAGGCACATCAACCAATCAGAACGCATGCGTGCAAATGTTGAGTTGTGATTGGTTGCTGTGCCTTAGCCAAGTATTTAACAAGCGTTAATTCCGTCGTTGAACATTTTTATTTTCAAAAAATGTCTACGATATTATTACGACTTGGAAACGTGTAAGTTATATGGAATAACTAACCTGCGAAGGTCTCCTCTGCTCTTGTACCATGCCTAACGCGTGCATGAGCCTGTCTCGCAAGTCCGTCTGTAGCACGCCTTCCAGCGTGTTGAGTGCGCTCTGCAGGCAGCCTTGTGAAGCCAGCCTTAACGCGTACTCGTTCAGGATCGCCTCCAGTTTGCCACCGGCCTGCAATATTATTTTAATTTGGTTCATGAACTGGTTATACACTGAACCTACAGACAGTAATAAAGGCAGCACAAACATGCGTACGTCTACATCCTTCTAGGAGTGAACATAGCATGCGTTCGAATCTAACAAAAGGTTGTTTACTTATATGACTTAAATAATATTTATATTTTATGTAGCAAATTTAGGAATTTAACACCCGTAGAAAATGTCCATTTTCTGGCAAATGTTATTGTATGAAGAACACATTCGGCACTATAGTGAGAACTTACCAAGAGTTCTGACTATAGTTTGTATGACAATAAGGTAAGTTGAGCGTTTTTATATTTTGTAAACGACTGGAGGAACGAGGGACAACTAGTTGAAGATTTTCGAGCAAAGTGACCCTATCAATATTTCCATTTATCAGCTTATGCAGAAAGACTAATATATCTTCAATGTTCCTTCTCCGCTCCAGGAGATATTTTGAAATAAGTCTTGAATCATAGGTATTTAATCGGCGACAAATATTGTTTGAGTGTTTTACTATGAAAATTAACGTGGTTTGGACACATTATTAATAACAGTAACGACGATGACTCGCAGCCGATCGTGCCGACGGACCCAACAATACCCCACCCCCCGCACCAGTCAGCGTCGACGCTCACGCAGCGAGCGGAGCGTGCAGCAGCCCGCAGTGCGAGGCGCGACGCGTTCGCGAGCGTTCCGCACTCGCCTTGAAAAAGACCACCGGATGTGGTTGAAACTATAGTTGGATTACTCCAATTTAAACGTGAGTGTCACCCGTAAATTATTATTAACAATTGTTTGAGTGTGGTATAAAAACTGTTTCAATAGGCTTTCAAGTCCATCAATGTGTATTGCATATTAAGGGCTCCAGATTGACCTGCAGTATTCGATAAGGCTGCGGACGTAACAATTAAAAAGAACAAAAAGAATTTCAGTCTCCAAAAATCTTATATTGCCTGGTTACAAAGCCCGCTAGGGGTGACCCTTTTTCGTAATGAAGTCTAAAGTCACTAAAAAGTCTCGAAAGTCTAACTTAGCATCGACTATAACACCAAGATCACGCATGCTCGAAATCTCTGTTATTGGAATATTGTTGTTAATAAAGTAAGTCATTGAAGGTTCAGGATTCCGCTTTCTAGTACATTTTAAATAGAAACATTTCGATGAGTTGAGTGCCATTTTGTTGCAGATACATCAGTCATTAATCATGTTAATATCTCTTTGCAGAAGAGTTACATCGACATGAGTATGAATTTCTCTGTAAAGCTTAAGGTTGTCTGCAAACATTAGATATTTGGATGTTAAATTTGTACACAAATCGTTTTAAAAACAAGGAAGCACAGAGGTCCAAGATGGGAGCCCTGTTGCACACCCGACGGTACTAATCTTGGAAGGTATTCAAATCCTCGAACCTTCACAAGCTCGGAGCGGTTCCGGAGGCATGACTAGCACCACCTCAACAAGGATCCACAGATTCCAGCGTGACCGAGTTTTAGCACCATCTGTTGATGTTCGACCACGTCGAACGCCTTAGAAAAGTCAGTGTAAATTGCGTGAACTTCATGTTATTAATGGTTGTCATAGAATTTGTAATTTCCTAGGATGCTTGTTATTCCTTGGTAGGTATCTGAACAAAAAGTTCCGCCCCATTATAGCATACCGTCTTTTCTTAGTAGCTTGTGTTATCTTATATACCGCTATCATACTGTGACGCCACATTTAAGCTACTTTTTATTTTACAACAAATTTTGATTCTGTTTTCAAAACAGACCATTTTTTTATTCATTTATTCATTTAGGAAAACTACAGCTAAACTTAGTATAATGTGGGTATAAATGAATGTATTTATATCTATATTTAATGACATTGAAAGCACTTAATTTGAAATACTCGTCAAATTCCCTATTAACCTGTATCTGCCTGTATTCAAGAGCTGTAGCCAGTCGTCTCACCTGCACCTGCCTGCCGCACTGCGCCGCCGCGCGCCGCGCCAGCAGCGCGAGGGACGTGAGCTTGGCGAGCGACTCCACGTCTCCCTTGCGAGACTCACCTGCACCTGCCTGCCGCACTGCGCCGCCGCGCGCCGCGCCAGCAGCGCGAGGGACGTGAGCTTGGCGAGCGACTCCACGTCTCCCTTGCGAGACTCACCTGCACCTGCCTGCCGCACTGCGCCGCCGCGCGCCGCGCCAGCAGCGCGAGGGACGTGAGCTTGGCGAGCGACTCCACGTCTCCCTTGCGAGACTCACCTGCACCTGCCTGCCGCACTGCGCCGCCGCGCGCCGCGCCAGCAGCGCGAGGGACGTGAGCTTGGCGAGCGACTCCACGTCTCCCTTGCGAGACTCACCTGCACCTGCCTGCCGCACTGCGCCGCCGCGCGCCGCGCCAGCAGCGCGAGGGACGTGAGCTTGGCGAGCGACTCCACGTCTCCCTTGCGAGACTCACCTGCACCTGCCTGCCGCACTGCGCCGCCGCGCGCCGCGCCAGCAGCGCGAGGGACGTGAGCTTGGCGAGCGACTCCACGTCTCCCTTGCGAGACTCACCTGCACCTGCCTGCCGCACTGCGCCGCCGCGCGCCGCGCCAGCAGCGCGAGGGACGTGAGCTTGGCGAGCGACTCCACGTCTCCCTTGCGAGACTCACCTGCACCTGCCTGCCGCACTGCGCCGCCGCGCGCCGCGCCAGCAGCGCGAGGGACGTGAGCTTGGCGAGCGACTCCACGTCTCCCTTGCGAGACTCGTTCCAGCGCGAGATGAGCGCGTCGGGCGCCATCGCCACCAGGTAGCATATCGTGGCGGCTTCCGACAGCGCCGGGTCGGACTCTGCCGCCAGCTTGTCGCCGAGCATCTCTGGAAACAAATCGATACATGGGACGTTTGCATTGTATAACAATTGAGCATAAGAGTCGAAAAAGCCCATTTAAATAAAAAAAGAAGGAACGAAAATATCGGTAATCGAAACACAAAGCGCCGGAGTAATCGATACGCCACACAGCTGCGCACAGTTACCTGCGTAGTGCGCGCGCGCGTCGCCCGTGCAGTGCGTGACGAGCGCCGCGAGCGTGTGCCGCCAGCTGCGCGGCGCGGCGGCGGCCAGCAGCGCGTCCCAGCGGCCCAGCAGCAGGCTGCCCGCCACCAGCGACACCGGCTCGGCGCCGCACAGCTGCAGGTGGTACTTCTGCACCTTGTACAGGAGCTCTTGGCTGCCTGGGGGCGGAAACGTCCTGACGTATCAACATATTGTTAACGGGGGCATCCTTCGGACGAAAGGGACGGCAACGGACGTCTGTGCCCAAATTTCTGTCACTAACTATAATTTCCACGAGACAATATATATCACATCGGCTTACATAAGATTAGGAAGCCTTATTATGTAGTCGTTAGTCATTTGCAGACGCAGGATGGAGTTTATGTGCGATAACAGCTTTAAAAAAAAAAACTGAGTTTTACTGCAATAGGGGATCGGACAACTTTTCAGAAAGTGTTTTATATTAACTACAATTAATATATATAGCCATGAAAAATACTATTTGAATTAAATAACGCTCTAAAAGTACCTAAAACTATGTTTCAAATATTGCCGCGCAAAAGGTCACCTTAAAACTTGTGACGTCATATGAAGGTAGAATACGACAAACTCTTCGAAATAAAACTTGCAAAGAGATTTAAATACGTTTTGTGAAGTTTGGGGACGATATTGTAGTAATGGAACGAAAAATTTGCAAAGGTACATTTAATGAAAAGCAAAAATGTAAAATAAACACAAGCTTGACTCACGGCATTTGCCTATAAATGACGTCATGCGCTGTGATTGTTGTTTCGTTTGAGATGAAGAACAGATTAAAAATGTCAAAATTATTAGATTTTATTTATTGGTTTAAAATTATAAATCATTATTATTTCAGAAAAATATTGATTAAATGATCTTTCTGGGTCGACGAACATTCGTTCTAACTACATTTTACATTTTTTCCCGATTACTGTCAGATCCCCTATTACGGGTGCACTGTGCGATCCGAAGACTTAGTTCACTCGTTTGTTTAAGTTCAAAACTTCGGAATACTGATTGTGCCTCATCGCTGGATGCCAGAGCAGCTATTTATATTGCTTTGTATTGAGGTGTCTTGACGGAGACGTGCGAGCTAGATTCTGCCTTATCGCTGGGTGCGAGAGCAGCTATTTATATTGCTTTATATTAGGGTGTCTTGACGGAGACGTGCGAGCTAGATTGTGCCTTATCGCTGGGTGCGAGAGTAGCTTTTTATTGGCGTGTCTTGACGGAGTGAACTTTCTGTATTTTAATTATGAGAATAACCTCTTGAAATCTTACCCAGCGAGGCAATGATGAGAGCGTCGGATATGCGCTTAGCGTCCAAGCACAGCTCCACCGCTTCCTCCAAGTTCCCACACACCAGAGCGCGGCAGATCAAACTCGTCGTGTCTGGAAATCAAAATAGTTCGAACATATTTCCCGAAACTGTTGTAATGTTTTTCTAAATGGCACATTAAGGGCGATCGTCCATCAAAGTGGAGAGGAGATAATTATAAATTAAATAAAAGTTGCTTTTTTTAAGTGAGGTCTTAGAGTTTACTGTTAAAAATCAGCGTTTGCGTGTTTGTTCGATGATATCTTTCGAACGGATGTTCGGATCTTTATAAAATTTGGCATATAGGTAGTTAATAACAATAGAATTTACAAGATCGAAAATAAGCTAAATTGATCCAGATTAGTTGAAATTTAGAAGATATAAAGGTCCAACACATGGAAATCACGAGGTCTCAGTTAGCTCTTCGACTAAAATAAATTTATTTTGGGCGGTGTACTCCTCTTTGCTTTGATGAACACGCAGCCTAAGAGTGTCTAGTTATTTCCGATTACCTTCTCCGTTAGGTATGTTGACATTGGACACTGGTGTTTCTAAGTCGAGGTTCGCTAGCTTTCTTTCGATGAGCGTGTGTGCGTCCTGAAAAGAAAAAAACACTTAGAACTACCCTATTTTGGTAATAAATGTTCTATTAACATAATGCGTTTTTAATAACATCAAATCATAGCTTTTAGGAAATTATTGTTAAAAGTTAAAGTTGGCATAATTCTTGTAAATGAAAGCAAAAATCTTTTACTTCAAAAATTAAAGAAATAGATACACACTTTAACAATTAGCGAAACTGCACTAGAAGTTGGTGTAACTCTCAATCTACCCGCAAATCTCCGACACTTTCTGTGACAGCTGTCAAACTCGTTCCACCTGTCAGTGTCAGTGTCAACTCACCGATAGGTCTGTGCTGGTGTCTGTGGACAGTTCTGCTTCCGTTTCCGTGGACTCTCCCTGGAGCGTGTTAGTGACAGACAGAAGGCGTGAGTGTTTGTACATATAGCATAGTTTAGTTTAGCATTTAGTTGAAGGTACTCTCGAAAAATTATGACGTCAAGAAAGAAGTCATGTGGGTTTATTAGCTCAAAGAAGACAAACAAAGAATGAAAAGGACGACATGAAATGGATAGGAGAAATTTGATCGCTCAAGGATACGGCTCGGTAGCCTAGTGGGTTAAGGCGTTGTGACGGTATTCCGAACACAATGATCTGAACAATACACAAGCAAATTTTATTTTTCTCCATTGTGAATATTGAAAAATTGTTTTGATGTTTGTGAATACAAAGATTTAGGATGTAAGAAGTTTTGAATTTTAGGAGTTAAGCAGTACCACTTATGTTGTAGCGACAGCTATGATATTGGAAGATATCATGTGGTAAGAAATAGTTTGTTACTTACCCGACTGAGCCCGATCGGGTCGGGTTGCGTGATCGTATCGCTTGCAGTGGGGCTTTTGAACTTCGACGGGATTTCGTCCTGCTTGAAACCTGACAAACACATATATCATTCAAGTATACGTTTTATCAAACAAAAATACCGAATTCAATGTATCTTCTAAGTCCAAGGCCAAATATCGATGAAACTTATATGGGACCACTTCGTAAATATACTGAACCCAACGTAAAAACAAATTTCCAAATTGGTTCATGAATGACGGAGTTCTGAGGTAACAAACATAAAAAAACAATAAAATATCAAAATACAATCGAATAGACAACCTTCTCCTTTTTTGAAGTCGTTTAAAAATAAAGAAATATATGTGACTGAAAAAAACTGTTACTCCTAGCCAGTAGCCTCAGGGCGACAAAATCTGAATAAATACTCAAATACTTTGTAAAGAGGTAAGTGAGTGTGTCTGGTGGACCCACTAAACCCTTAGCGAATGTTGTTAATGTTCTTGGTCTGAGCGAAAGGAAAGACTTATTTGTTCACTAAAATTATTTACATATATCATTCACAAGCAATTGTATATTAAATAAATACACTGGTTAAACTACTTAATTGTTTGGTTAAACTTCTAATTATATCTGGTAAAACTTATGATTATTGGTAATGGTCAATAAAATGGTTTGAGCACGCGAGGTTGCTCAATGGTAGTTGTTCGCGTACTTATTAAAATGAATAAAATTGTGGTAAAGCGATTGCGTCAATGCAATAATGCAATAACTCACAATCGCTGAACTGTTCGGTTGAAACCCGAACAACTTTGTAATTGAAACAATTAATCTGACACTGCACTAAACTGTGTGCGCTAGCTGCACTGGATGGCTTACCGAGCAGGTTGAGCACTTCAGTGCGGAAGTCCGGCAGGAAGTTGGCGCGGAGGAAGAACCACGTGAACCGCTCGCTCTGCTCCGCCGCCGCGTCGCCGCGCGCGCGGCAGTACCTGCCGACACGACACACGTTAGCGCCTCTCACACGACAACTGCGGCGCTATCTGATCCATTGAAACTACGTGATTAGTTGATCGATCTTTACTGATGAACTTCTATAATTAGAATACAATAGTGCCTTAAAAACTATAACGATTTATATTACCGATAATCATAGCACGTTATTTCCTAGTACATGCTTTCTCTCCGCTACATAATATATAAGGAGATGGTCAGCACAATATATAGCTACGTAACATAATACACAACGCCTACCACATCATCACCACTACACTAGGAACCTCTACTTAATCCACATGGCAGCCTACCACTTCTACCATGATTCCAGCGTAGTTCTGTCTCTTACGGGCAGCAAACAAACATCACCAGCTTCCTACTACTAGACCTGGCGGAACACTCACTCGGCTAGTCTCTCGGCGGCGTCGGGCGCGCGCGACTGCGCGGCGGAGAGCGCGGCGTCCAGGTCGTCGGCGGCGCGCGCCAGCGCCGGCTCGCTCACCACCTGGCTGACGAACACCTGCCCCGGCGCGCCCGACTCTCGCGGGCACCGGTCCACGGTCACCAGCTTGCCGCCGAACTGGAATGTATGTGATGTTGTGCTGATGTGACAGTTCTATTTCATCGGAGACAAGTAAATACTATCATCATTATTTCAACCCATGTCCAACCCACTGCGGGTATAGGCCTCCTCTCCCTCGCGCCATTTGTTTCGTTAAAACTATGCGTGTATGAAATAATTCATCAAATGACATGGAAGTGTTTTTAATCGACTCGGCATATTATACTTGTGTAAAAATATTTTTTCAAGAATTCGCTTTTTGATTTGGTAGGTTACTTTGAGGTAAACATTACTAATGCAAAATAGGGTCGATTAAGACCATGGTGTTTTCTTTTTTCAATAAAATATTTTATAGGCTGACTAAATTTCCAAACATCCAAAAATGCAGTTTTTATTTTCTTCAATATTTTACCAATGTTTCCTAAGAACAAAACTTTTTCACTGCAAGGAGTAAGGTACCCTGAAAGCCCCAAAATGTTGTCACACCGTGTATAGTACTGACCGCGAAGGTGGCAGCTGCGGGCGGTGCGGCGCGGCGGGCGCCGGCGCGCGCGCCACCGCCGGCAGCTGGCTGAACGTTGTCACACCGTGTATAGTACTGACCGCGAAGGTGGCAGCTGCGGGCGGTGCGGCGCGGCGGGCGCCGGCGCGCGCGCCACCGCCGGCAGCTGGCTGAACGTTGTCACACCGTGTATAGTACTGACCGCGAAGGTGGCAGCGCGCGCGCGGCGCAGCCAGCGCGGCGGCGCCGGCAGCTGCGGGCGGTGCGGCGCGGCGGGCGCCGGCGCGCGCGCCACCGCCGGCAGCTGGCTGAACGTTGTCACACCGTGTATAGTACTGACCGCGAAGGTGGCAGCGCGCGCGCGGCGCAGCCAGCGCGGCGGCGCCGGCAGCTGCGGGCGGTGCGGCGCGGCGGGCGCCGGCGCGCGCGCCACCGCCGGCAGCTGGCTGAACGTTGTCACACCGTGTATAGTACTGACCGCGAAGGTGGCAGCTGCGGGCGGTGCGGCGCGGCGGGCGCCGGCGCGCGCGCCACCGCCGGCAGCTGGCTGAACGTTGTCACACCGTGTATAGTACTGACCGCGAAGGTGGCAGCTGCGGGCGGTGCGGCGCGGCGGGCGCCGGCGCGCGCGCCACCGCCGGCAGCTGGCTGAACGTTGTCACACCGTGTATAGTACTGACCGCGAAGGTGGCAGCTGCGGGCGGTGCGGCGCGGCGGGCGCCGGCGCGCGCGCCACCGCCGGCAGCTGGCTGAACGTTGTCACACCGTGTATAGTACTGACCGCGAAGGTGGCAGCGCGCGCGCGGCGCAGCCAGCGCGGCGGCGCCGGCAGCTGCGGGCGGTGCGGCGCGGCGGGCGCCGGCGCGCGCGCCACCGCCGGCAGCTGGCTGAACGTTGTCACACCGTGTATAGTACTGACCGCGAAGGTGGCAGCGCGCGCGCGGCGCAGCCAGCGCGGCGGCGCCGGCAGCTGCGGGCGGTGCGGCGCGGCGGGCGCCGGCGCGCGCGCCACCGCCGGCAGCTGGCTGAACGTTGTCACACCGTGTATAGTACTGACCGCGAAGGTGGCAGCTGCGGGCGGTGCGGCGCGGCGGGCGCCGGCGCGCGCGCCACCGCCGGCAGCTGGCTGAACGTTGTCACACCGTGTATAGTACTGACCGCGAAGGTGGCAGCGCGCGCGCGGCGCAGCCAGCGCGGCGGCGCCGGCAGCTGCGGGCGGTGCGGCGCGGCGGGCGCCGGCGCGCGCGCCACCGCCGGCAGCTGGCTGAACGTTGTCACACCGTGTATAGTACTGACCGCGAAGGTGGCAGCTGCGGGCGGTGCGGCGCGGCGGGCGCCGGCGCGCGCGCCACCGCCGGCAGCTGGCTGAACGTTGTCACACCGTGTATAGTACTGACCGCGAAGGTGGCAGCTGCGGGCGGTGCGGCGCGGCGGGCGCCGGCGCGCGCGCCACCGCCGGCAGCTGGCTGAACGTTGTCACACCGTGTATAGTACTGACCGCGAAGGTGGCAGCTGCGGGCGGTGCGGCGCGGCGGGCGCCGGCGCGCGCGCCACCGCCGGCAGCTGGCTGAACGTTGTCACACCGTGTATAGTACTGACCGCGAAGGTGGCAGCTGCGGGCGGTGCGGCGCGGCGGGCGCCGGCGCGCGCGCCACCGCCGGCAGCTGGCTGAACGTTGTCACACCGTGTATAGTACTGACCGCGAAGGTGGCAGCTGCGGGCGGTGCGGCGCGGCGGGCGCCGGCGCGCGCGCCACCGCCGGCAGCTGGCTGAACGTTGTCACACCGTGTATAGTACTGACCGCGAAGGTGGCAGCTGCGGGCGGTGCGGCGCGGCGGGCGCCGGCGCGCGCGCCACCGCCGGCAGCTGGCTGAACGTTGTCACACCGTGTATAGTACTGACCGCGAAGGTGGCAGCTGCGGGCGGTGCGGCGCGGCGGGCGCCGGCGCGCGCGCCACCGCCGGCAGCTGGCTGAACGTTGTCACACCGTGTATAGTACTGACCGCGAAGGTGGCAGCTGCGGGCGGTGCGGCGCGGCGGGCGCCGGCGCGCGCGCCACCGCCGGCAGCTGGCTGAACGTTGTCACACCGTGTATAGTACTGACCGCGAAGGTGGCAGCTGCGGGCGGTGCGGCGCGGCGGGCGCCGGCGCGCGCGCCACCGCCGGCAGCTGGCTGAACGTTGTCACACCGTGTATAGTACTGACCGCGAAGGTGGCAGCTGCGGGCGGTGCGGCGCGGCGGGCGCCGGCGCGCGCGCCACCGCCGGCAGCTGGCTGAACGTTGTCACACCGTGTATAGTACTGACCGCGAAGGTGGCAGCTGCGGGCGGTGCGGCGCGGCGGGCGCCGGCGCGCGCGCCACCGCCGGCAGCTGGCTGAACGTTGTCACACCGTGTATAGTACTGACCGCGAAGGTGGCAGCTGCGGGCGGTGCGGCGCGGCGGGCGCCGGCGCGCGCGCCACCGCCGGCAGCTGGCTGAACGTTGTCACACCGTGTATAGTACTGACCGCGAAGGTGGCAGCTGCGGGCGGTGCGGCGCGGCGGGCGCCGGCGCGCGCGCCACCGCCGGCAGCTGGCTGAACGTTGTCACACCGTGTATAGTACTGACCGCGAAGGTGGCAGCTGCGGGCGGTGCGGCGCGGCGGGCGCCGGCGCGCGCGCCACCGCCGGCAGCTGGCTGAACGTTGTCACACCGTGTATAGTACTGACCGCGAAGGTGGCAGCTGCGGGCGGTGCGGCGCGGCGGGCGCCGGCGCGCGCGCCACCGCCGGCAGCTGGCTGAACGTTGTCACACCGTGTATAGTACTGACCGCGAAGGTGGCAGCTGCGGGCGGTGCGGCGCGGCGGGCGCCGGCGCGCGCGCCACCGCCGGCAGCTGGCTGAACGTTGTCACACCGTGTATAGTACTGACCGCGAAGGTGGCAGCGCGCGCGCGGCGCAGCCAGCGCGGCGGCGCCGGCAGCTGCGGGCGGTGCGGCGCGGCGGGCGCCGGCGCGCGCGCCACCGCCGGCAGCTGGCTGAACGTTGTCACACCGTGTATAGTACTGACCGCGAAGGTGGCAGCTGCGGGCGGTGCGGCGCGGCGGGCGCCGGCGCGCGCGCCACCGCCGGCAGCTGGCTGAACGTTGTCACACCGTGTATAGTACTGACCGCGAAGGTGGCAGCGCGCGCGCGGCGCAGCCAGCGCGGCGGCGCCGGCAGCTGCGGGCGGTGCGGCGCGGCGGGCGCCGGCGCGCGCGCCACCGCCGGCAGCTGGCTGAACGTTGTCACACCGTGTATAGTACTGACCGCGAAGGTGGCAGCTGCGGGCGGTGCGGCGCGGCGGGCGCCGGCGCGCGCGCCACCGCCGGCAGCTGGCTGAACGTTGTCACACCGTGTATAGTACTGACCGCGAAGGTGGCAGCGCGCGCGCGGCGCAGCCAGCGCGGCGGCGCCGGCAGCTGCGGGCGGTGCGGCGCGGCGGGCGCCGGCGCGCGCGCCACCGCCGGCAGCTGGCTGAACGTTGTCACACCGTGTATAGTACTGACCGCGAAGGTGGCAGCTGCGGGCGGTGCGGCGCGGCGGGCGCCGGCGCGCGCGCCACCGCCGGCAGCTGGCTGAACGTTGTCACACCGTGTATAGTACTGACCGCGAAGGTGGCAGCGCGCGCGCGGCGCAGCCAGCGCGGCGGCGCCGGCAGCTGCGGGCGGTGCGGCGCGGCGGGCGCCGGCGCGCGCGCCACCGCCGGCAGCTGGCTGAACGTTGTCACACCGTGTATAGTACTGACCGCGAAGGTGGCAGCGCGCGCGCGGCGCAGCCAGCGCGGCGGCGCCGGCAGCTGCGGGCGGTGCGGCGCGGCGGGCGCCGGCGCGCGCGCCACCGCCGGCAGCTGGCTGAACGTTGTCACACCGTGTATAGTACTGACCGCGAAGGTGGCAGCGCGCGCGCGGCGCAGCCAGCGCGGCGGCGCCGGCAGCTGCGGGCGGTGCGGCGCGGCGGGCGCCGGCGCGCGCGCCACCGCCGGCAGCTGGCTGAACGAGTCCACGCCGCCGAAAGACTCCATTATGTTGCTCTGGCTCTGCGTGTTCTGGGGAACGGACATGATGATTGAAAATTTGAAAAGACTTAATCGCATATTTTTTTACATTTTGGACTAGAACTGACTGCTGCAGCTACGCACTCACCGTCTCCGGCTTGGAGCCTCCCAGCAGCGAGTACAGGGTGACCTGCTCGGCGGAGGAGGAGGCGAGGAGCGAGGGGTCGCGGGGAGACCACGACACGTCGAACGCCCACTGCTGCTGCTGACTCACTTCCGTCAGAAGCTCACCTCCCTGGGAACAGAGATGGTGGAGTTCAGGGATGTTCTGCACAATGTTTAGGTTTATTTAATTGGCTGCCACTTTATTGAAAACTGTAAAAGTTAACAAACGTCATCAGATCACTATGTTGTGATTGCTATAATCCACACAAGCTCAGTGCATCGTTATGGGTGCACATATTATGTGCCCTTAAAATGTGTGGATGTCAGATATGTGTATCATATGGAATAAATTATGTTAAAAATGAGTAAGAATATTTTGCTGTGAAAAAAGGAAATAGCCTGATTCGTAATTCATAAAAAAAGATAAATGCCTATTACTTTAGTTCCTAGGAATTGAACACTCACTGGTTTAGTATTGTTAGGGTTCCAGCACAGAACCCTGCCGTCCTTGCCGGCTGACAGCAGCAAGTCCGGGTCCTGTTGGCACCAAGACACAGCCATCACACCCTTGTTATGACCTTCCAACGTCACCAGGGGAGATGCTGCCAGTCTGTAAACATACATTTCATATATGTTTGTAAAGATTTTGATGGCATTTCTTCAGCAATCAGTGAATAATAAAAATCTAAAATAATAACAAAATTATTCCCAGTGCATCTGATAATGAACTTAATTATAAAATAACATCCAAAGTAGTTTTTTTTTTAATAATAGATGTGGAAGTGTTATTAATAGTCTTCTTGCAATAAATTTATTGAGTTTGATAAATGTCCGAATGTAAAGGTGTAAAATCAATTAGAGACGGTCACGGCTGAGGCACGTAAGTGTTTACGCGGAAGGTGAGGATTAATGAGCCCATGCAGAGTT
The DNA here is from genome assembly GCA_951640565.1 of Petrophora chlorosata. Taxonomy (NCBI): domain Eukaryota; kingdom Metazoa; phylum Arthropoda; class Insecta; order Lepidoptera; family Geometridae; genus Petrophora; species Petrophora chlorosata. The sequence continues at coordinate 1,027,619 of OX621206.1, forward strand.
TGCTGTGCCTCAGCAAAATTAGATAAAACCATTGCAAGAATGATGTTGTTGATATTTTGTATATATATTTATTATTTAAAATAAAGGCAAATTCGGTTCTATTGATTCACGCCCAAGTCTTTTGTTCCATTGACACAAGTGTTTCTAGCCGGCGGTGACTGTTTTAAGCCGATTTCGCGTTAACAATTCTGGGGTTCCTCAATAACAAATTATTGTAATGCTCAACAGCTAGACAGAATCCTTACAAATCTTTCATAATCTTTAAGTCTTTTAATTAGACAAAATTAGAAAATAATCTCTATGCAAAAAAATTCTTCGATCCCACAAAATTAATAATGCTCCCTTCTGATGTGAAAGGATAAACAAACACTTATTGGTATTTTGTTGTTCCTCATTTACCCTATCTTGGACAAATATGCCACCACTGCGGCATATGCGTTGCAATAAAAAATCCCTTCAATTTTGAATATTATGAAAAATATCTAGGACAAATGATTTAGTAGTAAAGTTAAATAGACTAGCTCAAGACTTCTCTAAGGTTTCTAATTCTTACCTCAAGTCCCAAAGTTGGATGACGGGGACCTGGTCATCTTCAGAAGCGATGCAGACCTGTGTGGCGACCGACGGATGCCACGCGAGCGAGCGCCATCTCGTGCGGGATTGCGAATCACTGGAACATGCCACAAATATTCATTAAACATATATTTGAGATAAGTAAGTAAGTAATTCATTTTGAAGCAATACATACCTTAGTTTCATTATAGGCTCATTCTTTCTTAAATCCCAGACTACGCATCTATTTGCGAAGGTTGAACCGAGGATATGTTGCACCTAAATAAGAATAGCGTGGTAAGCATCACAGTGATAATTTAAAAAATGACAGTGAGACCAATCGAGTTTAGCATCAGTTATTCTGTCATCAAATAGATCATCATCAAATCATGTGTACACAATTGTTTTAAATGGCATTTAAGGTGTAAAAGCTGATGTTTCAAGGTTACAAGCTCACACTGTTACAGGCAAGCCAGACACCTACCATCAGGGGTAAAAGAAAGTACACTTCAGTGGTTTAACTTAGAAACTACAGTTGTATAAAACAACTGATATCCAGTGATAATATACAAACCTGCTGGTTCCATGCTAGCCCCTGTACATGGTCGTAGGGCTGGCTCCTGTTGCCGGGTGCCATGGGCTGGCTCGTGTTGTTCAGGTCCCAGATGAAGATCTCGCTCTCCGACGCTCCAGAGGCCAGGAGGTTCTTTTGGTACGGGTTGATATCCAGTGCTGATACATTGCCTGTACAAGTTGTAAAATGGAGTAGATTATTGCTATTTTCTGGTCTTGCAATTCTTGTCTTGCAAACTAATTGTCTTGTTAATTTTGAACCGCTCTTATTTCATCCTCTTACACTCAATGTAATCCTAGAAATCTATTTTCAATACACCCTTCTGATTAGTTTCTTAGGTTAATTAATAAATGAATGATGAATAAAAATTCAAGGTCAATGATGTTAGTAAGATTATAAATTCCACTAAAAACAAATATAATAGTGCGAGATATGACTAAATACAATAATTTTATATGTCATCTCCTATACTATTAATAAACTGAGTAAAGCAAAATACTGTCCATTAGTTTAGATAAGTTATCATTAGTAGCCAACTGAATTGCTGTTGTTATGTCTGAGATAAAACTTTAACTGAATGTACATATGCTTTTTTAGAATACAATCGAACGAGCAGCATTATTTTGTAACTGTACAAAATAATGCTGCTCGTCAAGGAGAAGGAAAGAAATTGTAGGTCACTTGATAACAAATAAATATTACTGGGCATAAGAGACTTAATATCTGATGTCTCAGGGTGATGAGAGCAATGCAGTGCTATGCAATGCTTTTTATGGTATTAAAAGTTCTGGGTGCCCTGCAATTGTTATCGGCAAACGTGGCGCTTACCATCAGGCGAACAACTTGCTGGTGTCCCAGATCCATAAAAAAATATGGAACATTCATTTATGTTAGCCTGAATCGGATTCCAATTTGACTCTTTTCTCATATTTGAATTTCTTCACTTGGTCTAGAACCTGTGTGCTCTTTGGCGAAGGCCTCCTCTAACCAACCCATTCCTATAATATATATATATATATATATATATATATATATATATATATATATATATATTATGTTACCCTAGGTAGTTAATCTAGGGTATAAGCTATCTCCATTTCCAATTTCACTCAAATTTGTTGAGCAGCTGCCTTAGTACAGACCAGAGACTTACAATTTCAGGTGATACTGTAATTGATAAAAGAAAACTACAACTCAAAACTAAATATTACTAAAGTTTAAGCAAACACTAACCGGTATGTTTTGTGCTACTGCTGATCAGGCAGTCAGGAGCGTTATTGAGCAGTTTCTCAGAACTGTAAAACTGCAAAAGCCCTCCATCACATCCACCTACTATTATTTCAGATCCAGACCATGCTAGCTTTTGAAATCTGCAAGGAAATACAAAAATAATATTACTCATATTACTAGTGATTTGTTATTGACAACAGAAAATCTGATACTATGAATAAAAGTAATTCACTCACAGAAAATATACCAGAAGGCATGAACATTTCAAATATAATGTTTAGAGTCAAATAGGAGCAACACCCCCACTACTCCATCCCTTTTGTTTTTAAACACTCCCCACCACGTATTCAGAACATACTCTTTTCATATGAATATAAAAGGCCACGCTTACTTCTGCTGTGTCTGGAAACTGGATTTTAGCTCCAAATCTGATCCAGAGTCTTCCAAATTCAAGGAATATAGTTCTAAATAAGAACTAGAGCTGAAAGATGCGTCGACTTGCTGCGCCGCCGAGCCGGCCGCTATCGTGATCGGGTAGTGCTCCGCCGGCGACCAGCACACGTTCACTGTCCTCTTCAACTCCTTCAGCTTCATTTTAAGGACGCTATTTCACTACAACAATCACCAAACAATGCTCAAAAACCGATCTACTTGCCAAATTATGTCACACTTTTGGAACGCTTCCCGTTGCGTATTTACCACACCAAATGGTAATGTAGTAAATTTTATGAACAGGGAAAGATTTTTAGATTAATATTATGTGATATTACATGGTATTTCAATTGAAATTTCCAAAATTTACCATAAAAACACCAACTTGGCACTTCCAACGTGGCTGACGTAAATATTTCCGATTTGACAGCTGTCGTCCGTCGTCATCTACCTCATCTGCCTGCTGTCCAGTAATGAATTAATTCCATTTAATGCGAAATATTTTAGTTAAGAGTTAATTAGCATGCTATGTGCTATTATGATGCTAATTACTAAAATGAAATTTCACATTTGTGAATTCACAATTACGTGCGATATCGATCGAGATCACATTATAAATTTTATTGTTACATAATGTGTATTATGAAATTATTGAACAACTAGCTGTTGCCCGCTACTTCGTTCGCGTGGACTATAGTTTAACGCTGATGTAGAGACTTTTTTGTAGAGTATGTACAACACATGTTATTTACAAAATCCCTACTTCGTGCGCGTGAACCATAGTTTAATCGAAAGGCTCTTTTTAAAGATTATGTATATTTACAATACATGTTATTTACAAAATTTCCCTGTGATTACCGGGAGCTAACACGTATAGTCTCTTGGATCACGTCGCCTGTGAGAAGGCGACGTACAGCTGTTCGTGTGAGAAACATTCGTCTTTGCGAAGCTCTGCTTCGCAAAACTTCTCACAGAGAAGTGCGCTTGACTTGGAACGGAAAGTTGTTCGGGAAAAAGGAGTGCGTGATATGAAAACTGATTAAAATTTTAGCATTCATTATATATTGCAACTGCAACTACAACATTAGATTAATGCTGATAAATAAATGAATAATAACATTTAGCAGCTAATTATGCTGTGAATGCTAATTAATCCAACATTAGCTGTCACCAAACTGTCACTTCTTTTTTTTTAATTTTGCCCTTTAGGGCAGGATTAAAGTCTCTAGGACCATACCGCCATGTCTTACGTAGTTTTTATTTGATAGTTTCATATTCTCATTACTTTTGTTGAGAATGACGGTCAACAGCAACAAGCCGGACCCGCTCCTAGTGCTTCAATAAAGTGGTGGAACTTTATTCAAGCTTTCCATGGACTTTTTGTGAGAACATAAAAAGCAATGTTTTCCCTATTTTGTTTCATTTGCCTACACTCGTGCACGTTAACGAACACATAATGGTTAATATTCCACCGATATTACACATGATCACTCGAAATAACACTTGTTTGGAAAATAAAACAAAATCAAACTGTATCACTTTTCACTTCCCGCCAAAAAGTCCCAAACTGTCACGTTGCAGTTCTCGTTCAAAAACAGGCGCTGTGACGGTTCAGGCTATACCTATTTCCGTTCAAAACCTCGAAGTCCACGAATGACCAAACAGAAAAATAATAAGATACCATGACAACACCATATTTTCCTCGCATTTTCAATATTATGTAGTACTAACATTTTCTTTTATTTATTTTCCTTTTAATTACTTTATTCAAAGTGGAAAATCACCTTCTGTCATCATTTCATCATCCATCATAATATAAAAAATAAATTTATTGTCAGCAAGAAAGCGTCATAGAAGCAGTCATCCTTAAACTTCAACAAAATAATTAATTCTTCTTTACAATTAATAATAGCTTAATCAGCTTTTACTTGGAACCATAACTCACAGGCCTATTTAAAAGCATAAGTCAGGTAATAAAACCATGCCTTTAAATCTTGTCTCTATGACTCTATCTTACCAGCGTTTTTAAAATTCTGGATTTCCTAGTCTATATTTTCTCAGACTAAAAAATACCTTATTGTGGTATATATGTACCTACCTTCTTACTGTTACCATGGACCAATTAGTCCATGCTATTACTCATAAAGACGCGCTCCTCTACAGCAAATTAAGAAGTTAAGTAGGTGTAATGCGAACGGCCAAGGAGTGGAACCCTCTGCCGGCATCTATGTTGCCGGATAACTATCATCTGGTGTCTTTAAGACAAGAGTGAACAGGTTTCTTCTAGGCGAGCGTGTTACATCTTCGACCGCATGGTCACTTAACAACATGTGAGATAGCGGTCAAACGCAAGCCTATAATTAAAAAAGAAAATGTAGGTATCGCGGATTTGTAGGTAGGTACCTACACATAAAACTCGAGTTTGAAAAATGTCTAAACGTGTGTATAAAATATAGCAGTAGGTAGGTACAGATAGCAAAAGCAAAAGCTAACACAAAATAGACGATGCCAGGTCGTCGCTACGCATAAGTTTGTCATAATCTTCATCAGCAGCAGCAACCTGACCTCAGCTAGAAACAGGCCTCTCGAACTGCACGCCACTAAGCACAATCCCCAGCTACTCTCATTCAACTGCCACCCACCCCGCGAAGATCTTCGCTCCACCTATAAGCCTGAGCCTCTTTACTCTACGCTTGTCACGCATATAAGTTTACAGCAATCATAAAAAGTGGTGGGGCGCGCTTTTTGAGTGACGAGCACTACAAGGATTTTAGCATTCTTATAGCTTGGTATTTGAATATAAACAAAGGCGTTCCACGTGCTTCCTTCCAGCCCCACCATGCCGATAGTAATGAGCAAGGAGGAGCTGGCGCGGATCCGGCGCTGGACGGACAAGGACCGCGAGGACCCGGAGGTGGTGCGGCGGCGCGAGCTCGTGCGGTACATGGACGCCACCAGCAAGGAAATGACGAAGACCTGGCCTAACTCCTTGGAGGTAACTGATCAAATAACTCCTAACTGCGCCGCACGGTTTCACTCGCGGTTTTGTAGAATAAAAAGTATCCTACTAGATATGTCCTTTTTCCAGGACCAAAGTATCCGTTCAGTAGTTTTTGCGTGCTTGAGTAACGAAAATCTATCCAACCGTCCTCACAAACTTTCGCAGTTTTAATACTTTTATTATTATTATTACTTCTTTATTTCAGGTAACATAAGCAAACAATAGTTACATTAGTGACTAAAGTAATTCTAAGACCCATATTATATATACCTTACAGACTGACATACCTACATATTATAATATTAAAAACTGTTTTTATTAAGCTACAACAGGGAATTGTTTTCGCCTACTTTCCCTGTACCGGCGATAGTCCATTAGTATATCGTTACGTTATCGTAATGTAGCACCTGAGGATAAGTGCGGATATGGTAAGACGAGTATTGTGCATGGGGTGTATTGTACACCCCATGCGGGACTTCAGTGCAGGACTCATCGCCCCCTCATCGAAGACGAGTTTTACATTCTGAAGAAACGAGAATAGCAATGCGCGGGATGAGGATTTCATATGATATTTACCTATCACCTTAAAAACTGAAGGTCAGGAAAGAGGCACTAAATAGTCTTAAATTGTCTTAGACGTAATCATCATCAGCCACTGCTAGACATAGGCCTCTCCCATAGCACGCCACTGAGCCCTGAGTCTTGGACGTATTAAGTACCTACTTATTTATTATCTTTCAGATTATGGCATTATCTTTCAGAATGTGAACAAACGCAACGAGGAACTCCGGCTGGCGCGCATCGCGGTGGCCGAGCAGGCCAACTCGCGGTTCTACAAGCGCTACGTGAAGCGGCGGAAGGAGCAGCAACAGCGGATGATGCACAGCGCCAGGGACACCATCTTTAAGAACAAGGACGCACCTAAACTTTTACTCAGGTACTTCAACCAGCTAGCAGCCACTGTTTAGGTTCAAATGAGCGTATCACGAGGTACAACCTATTTTCCCCGATGGTTGATGGTGGATGGTGGAATTTGTGGTTTACTCCTGCCCTCAAATAATGAGTGGCTTACCTGATTATGGTGATCTTACTGGTGAGATCCAGCACAGAAAAATAATATTCAATTCATTTATTAACTTTCAGATAATTACAATCCATTTTGTTAGTAAGAACTTACGGGCTATGTTAGTAATTGTCTCATTATAAGTTCATGTAAAATAACGTAATAATATTATAGTTATATTTATTTTCAAATTTTTTATCCTAAATAAATAACTAGTGTTAATGGCTCATGTTGCCGTTCTGATTATTATTTGTGAATAAAATAAAATAAATAAATGCTGCACTCCAAACTGTTTAGGGTTTTGGTCAAATTAGCAGTAGTTAGGTGGGTAATTTAAATACTTGTATGTGGCGGTTCTTGTGAGTTCCAAGCGACGTGATGTTTGTTAATTAAATGTCGTCGAAATTAAAAACTAATTTATCTTCCAGCGCTGTCATAGAGACCTGCATTCAGAAGGAGCGCATAGAGCAGGTGAAGTTCTTGAACGAGCGGCGCCGCGAGGCGGCCGACCAGAAACGTAAGGACGATGACGACATCCTGCGGAAGGCCAAGGAGTGGGAGGAACTGATGGCCAACAAGCGCAGGCTGAGGTTCGAGACCAACAAGAAGAATCAAAAGGAGATTGTGGACCAGTAAGTATTTTTTCTCAGTCAGAGCAACGAGAAGAGTAAATCGATAACCTGATGTTACCCACCACGCTTGCCTATAACAATTAGGTACAGTGTCACCCACAACTTTGATTCTAATAAAATGTACTGCGTAGCACTGCATTGCGCTCATCATCCCGAGACATCTTATAATTAATAATACTTAAGAGTAAGCTAAAGGTTATGTTTATTTAATGTAGGTAACTGAGTGACGAGACGAGCAGGCGGAAGTGAAGAGACACTCCTGCCCATGGCAGTCACAGCACCACCAGAACTTCGTTTTGCCAAACCCCTGTGCGGTAGTAGGTAGTGCACTGCGCACGTCACCCTGACTCAATGAAATACACAATGTAAAGATGGTGTTGAAAGGGGAAGAGCTTGGCTCAGGCATTCTTCATTTTTTTTAATGTAATTAAGTGACGAGATGAGCAAATCGTTCGCCTGATGGTTAGCAACAAGCCTGCCCATAAGAATTGTAGCACCACCCTGAACTTTGTTTTGCAAAATCCTGCGCGGCACTGCGCGGCGCTCGCCACCCTGAGACAATTAGCTCAAAATCTTATGCCCAGTAATTTCGCTGGCTGCAATATCCCTCAAACAGGAACACAGTGACGCTTGCGCACTACTGTTTGGCGGCAGAATAAATGGCAAAGCGGTGGTAAGTACCTACCTACCCAAACGGCTTCTCGCATACGAGAAACATACCACACCTGCCCAGTTTTAAGTGTTATTTCTCCCATAGGGCTAACGAGATTGCCGAAAAGAATCGCAGGGAATACGAGACCGAGTTAAACATGCAGAAGATTGACAACATGCAGGCCGCTCAGCAGATGGAGGCTCTCAGGGAATTTGAGGAAAACTTCGTGAGTAACTACATATAGTCAAGAGGCATAGGCATAAGTATTCACAATGCGTACCTACCTACGCATATACCTATCAGTTTAATAGAGCACCTCGAACTGCATGGTTTGGTTGGTCCAAAACTCAGTAATAAAGTAGCCAACTCGTGTATCATTGATAACTTTATTGATATTTCAAAAGCCGAAACAACCAAAGGAAATGGGTTGGTATTGGGTACCCCATGCAAGTTGTCAACATCAAAAAACCATTACCCTAACAGTTGAAGGCTAATGAACTTGAAGGAATATCCCTTCTACCATGTCATAGAACTGGCGTCGTCGGGTTACAGAAAGCGGCCGAGAAAGCGCGCATCTTCGCAGACATGGACGAGGCCAAGCGCGAGCATCGAGAGAGGAAAGCGGAGCAGAACATGCGAGACAAGATGGACGATAAACTGCTGGAAGTGCTGCGCAGGTCGCAGGCTAGAGTCGACACAAAGCGCAAGCAGACTGAGAAACAAGTGAGTAGGTGTATTATAAGTATTCCTTACACTTACAGCTACAGCTTAGTTTATATCCGACAGGTCCGAAATTGGCGATGACGCCCGATCGCCACGACACAAAGCATTACAAGCAAACGTCTCCACATCTCCGAGAGGGACGAGCGCTACAAGTTTGTCCGCGCGCAATCCTCACAGCTTATATTAAATTGAAAACTATAATGCTTACATATCATTGACCTTGGATGCCTCAAACAATAATATATACGCTTAGGTACTTTGACTGCGTACATATAAATGAAATAACGATCATCAGATGATTTTGGCTAACGCTTCGATCTATCTGATGCTAACCGTAGATATTATTGTTAGATAGTTTACTCCAACAAAACTAATCAGATCCAAGCTGTTTCTGTTCGATACGACGAAAAGTAAATCATGATACGAAACAAGTACCGAAATCATAGTTATTTTTGACCCGAAACGGAAATAGATAATAGATAGATAGATAAAACGTTTATTTGTCAACACAACACACATGTACATTAAACAGCAAATTTAAGATACTTAAACCACAAGTAGGTACGTGTGTGTTGCAGTTATGACAAATGGGTCATAGCTCAGCGAATAACATTGCTCAATGAGCAAACACTGATTTTCAGCTATTGCCCTGTCTGAGGTGACGAGGCGAATCGAGCGCATTACAACGATATACCTACGATAATAATAAATATATAATGTAATATATGTATAATATATAATGTGTCGATAATAATAAATTAATTTAAGTTACGGGGGTGCGTGAAAATGAGTATATGTGTGTAGAGGAGTGAATGTTAATAGTCTTGGTATGTGAGTGTGTCGGAAGAGGCAGATGTATGTGGATGAGTGGGTGTGCATGAGGGGTGGTCTCATCTGATAACACCAGTCTCTTAAGAGTCTGGGGTACCAGAAGACGCCCACGTGCATGTGGAGAGTAGGGGTAGATGCATGTGTGTGTTGCTTCGGTAAAATAACAGAAAAGGTAATAGTAGTAGGTCGAATGTAGAACAATATTGACGGCAGGTTACCTATAGTAAGCGAACGAAGCGCTTGGGAATACCCTGCTTTTTCTTTTTCAGAAGATAAGTTTTAAGTTTAGATTTAAAAGTGTATTTTGTATTAAGGTTTCTGATGGGTGGGGGAATATTATTCCAGCACTTCGTCGCCAAATACCGGAAACTGCCAGTAAATGCCGTGGTTTTATGGCTATGATATAGGAGTGCTGACCTTATAGACCTTAGCTGTTTTAGAATTTAGATGTTTGAACTTTATTTTCGCATGCAAGTACTCTGGTTTTTCAAACTTGATAACGTCAAAAACAAGCCCCGCTAAATGCAACTCTCTACGAAATTCCATATTAAGCATAGAAGCACTATTTAAGAAAGGAGTAATATGACTTCTGGGAGGGACATCAAAACAGAACCGGCAACATGCATTTTGCACGCGCTGTACTAATCGCTGAGTCTTGCTGAGTAGCCGAGGTCCATAAACAACATCTCCATAGTTAAGCCTGGATAAGATTAATGATTCGCATAGAGTGATACGTGACGATTCAGAGAGATAGTCCCGGATGTGGTATAGCACCTTGAGACGATAAAAAACAGTTTTTGACCATATGAAGCACATGATTTTCAAATCTCAGGTAACTATCAAATATTATGCCGAGGTTTCTAAATCAATCCCGTCGACATTGCGTCGCCCCTACATTACAAAAGCCAACCACTGCACCACAAAGGTTTGCACTACCTGCACACCAAATACGTTCTTATTGTGACTTTGTTCCCATAGATAAAGGACGCGAGGTTGCAAATCCTGGAGAACATCAGCAAGAAACTGGAGTCGGGCGAAGCGGCGCGCGAGGCCAAGGAACTGGCCATCATGAACAAAGCCATCAGCGAGAAGGAAGCGATGTGAGCATCCAAATATCAATTTTTCCAGGGTACAATAAGTATCGTCAATACATGCTTTTGAGGAATAGCTTCGAATTTATGCGAAGTTCTCCGATTACAAGTCTGCAATGAATGCCCATTAAAATGTATAACCTGGAGGAATAATTCAGATGTGACGCCTATGTTTATTATTTATCCAGTTCCTTATTGGGTGGACACGACAGGGACACGACCGTGCGATGCGGACGTGTCCTCGACATATCACATTCCAACATCGGTAATTTCTGTCTGCATCAACATCTTGTTGTACTTAGGTAGGTACGATACCATTACAATACAATTACACTTCATTGTACCACAGACATAATTACATGAAAAAATAGTATCCTTACTAGGTTAATACAATTAGCGGTCTTATCGCATAAAGCATATTCAAAAAACGTACGCAAAAAAAAAATTTAGGTACCTACTGCAGTGCCTACCTAAAACTTTTTTTGTAAAAAGTTTTATTTGTAAATTTTTTTACCAGTATACTAGTAAAAAATTCGCATACCGCAACCTGAATTGTGTCGATAATATAAAAAGTGACGCTGTACGACGTCGGTAAGACATCAAAGAAACATGCGTCGTATCCTGTGTCGTGTCTCTGTCGTGTCGATCAATGAGAAAGCGGCCTTACCATTGTTCCATGTATACCTCAAACCTTACAAGGACTTTTTGGCGGGAAGTGAAAAGTGATACAGTTCGATTGTGTTTTATTTACCAAACAAGTGTTATTTCGAGGGATCATGTGAAATATCGGTGGAATATTAACCATTATGTGTTCGTTAACGTGCACGAGTGTAGGCAAATGAAACAAAATAAAGAATACATTGCTTTTAATGTTCTCCCAAAAAGTCCATGGAAAGCTTGAATAAAGTTCCACCATTTTATTGGAGCACTAGGAGAGGGTCCGGCTTGTTGCTGTTGACCCTCTCAACAAAATCATTCTCATTCTCAACAAAAGTATAATAACTGGAATATTAAAATATCAAATAAAAACTACGTAAGACATGGCGGTATGGTCCTAGAGACTTTAGCCTGCCCTAACGGGCGAACTTAAAAAAAAAATCAAACCTTACTATTGCAGCATGGAGGCGAGTCACGAGGCGAAGCTCCAGAAGGAGGCCGCCTACAGGCGCGATCGGCTGGAGCAGCGCGCCAAGTGGCTGCGCGACGAGGAGCAGCGCGCGCGGGACGCCGACACCGACCTGCACTGGGAGTGCATGAACAGGTCACTGCACTCGTAGGGCCGAGCGGCACTGGGAGACGATACGAGTTGGTCAAGAAAGAGGCTCGTTCAGGAGTGGCTGCATGTTTCATGCTTTCGTGTATGACTATGAGTGGGAACCGCGGGCCTGATTCAAGCTTCGCTTCTGTACACATTCAAATAGTATACTTAATCGACATTGTGATAATTCCTTATATGTTTTATTTTTGTTGGTTTACCTTTTATATTTGACAGATTCAAGAATATAGAACTCAACGAAGAGTTCCAAGAGAAACTGCGCGCGGAGAAGGCACGCAAGATCAAAGAATATAGAGAAGAAATTCTGCGTCTCTGGGTAAGGTCTTAAGGCAACGGCGGTCTTCCACTAAATTTATAGAATGGAATTTGAAGGAGTTCAAAGAGTGTGGGAGAAACTTTCAAAGGTCGTCAACGTAGATAGATTATTTTAGTGGAGCTTCTCATCATGATAAGACATGTGGTACCTCCTTGTCCTTTCCATTATAATCACTTTCCTCTAAACAATTCTTAGCCCCGGTGGTGTATCTGTCGGGCAGGTCAGGTTATATCTCAGACACCACGCAGTTCAATTCCTGTTACGGGACAAATCGGGCACTTAAAAAAAACGCAAGTATTCTTTCTGTTTCTGGGTGGGGTAGGTATGGTTCTCGTAGTTTCTGAATCCCTAGACACAGCTAGGGAATCCTAGAAGACCGGGACTTATGTTCGTGATCGTTAAAAACATTACAGAAAGAGCGCGACGATCGCGAAGCTCGCGAGCGCGCCGAGTTACGCTACTTCTATGGAGAGCTCGCTGAGAAGAAGATCCGCGACGCAGACAACAAGCTGCTCACACACGCCAACGCGCTGCTGGAGGAAGCCCGGGCGCACGGCCGCCCGGACCACGCGCTACACAAGGCGGTCGATGTGAGCGTCGCACTTTCATAAACTGCCATGACATTATGAGATATACCTACATCAGAATAAATAAAATAAAGAAGCATTAGAACTAGGCACGCCACTGAGCCAAATCTTCGGCTTCCCTTCTCCAGTCACTACCGGCTACCCTGCGTATGTCGTCGCTTCGTCTAGTCCCAGGACGTCCTACACTGTTTGCCTATTCGCGGTCTCCACTCTAGAACACGTCATACCCCCAGCAGTTCTGCGGCAAATATGTCCAATCCGATGCCATTTAATTCAGCTCACTGAGGACTCCCAAGAACAACAGTTAAATATTAGCTCCTCCCTTCCAGCGGTACTGCAAGATGTACCGGCTGTACCCCATGCCGGAGCTGCCGGCGTCCCTGCGCGAGCACTTCCAGCGGTACGCGCCGTGGGACGGCTCGGCGCCGGACGCGGGGTACCGCGCGCCGCCGCCCCCGCCGCCCAAGCGCGCGTACGACGCGCCTGACGACGACGAACCTGACGGATCGCAGGGCGGCGGGAGGAACGGCCTGCAGGACCCGGGGACGGTAAGTGCGCTTCCTCATGCGATTTGTAACATTAATGTGCGAAAAACGACTTTGCTATAGGTATGTTTCTTAAGGTTACATGGCACGCCGCAACCCTAATTGTGTCCACAAATGAAGAAATGATGAGTAAGACATCATTTGATTTAATTTATTACTACATCGACAACATAGACGTCGTATCTATGTCAAGTCGTGTCGCTATCCAATAACGAAGCTGCTCGGCTACACTAGGTAAAACAGCTTTACGGCAGACTGATTCTGCGACAATTTTATTTATATGTTATTGAGTGATGAGGCGAGCAAGTCGTTCGCCTGATGGTAAGCGCCACGCCTGCCCATAACAATTGCAGTGCCACCCAGAACATTTAATATCACAAAAAGTACTGCGTAGCACTGCATTGCGCTCATCACTCCGAGACATTAGATATTAAATCTCATATGCCCAGTAATTCGCTGGCTACAAAGCCCTTCAAACCGGAACACAGTAATGCTTGCGCACTACTGCTTGGTGGCAGAATAATTGGCAAAGCTGTGGTACCTACCTAGACGGCCTCCCACATACAAGAGACCTACCACGAGTAAAACATAGGAGGCACTCACGCTGTCACTACGCAGTGCATCGTCGAGTGAGCGACCGACTGACTGTAGCGAACTTGGGGAAAATGAGTCGGTGAGCGAAACGTCGCAAACTGCGTTCTTTACGCGTAGGTAATGAATATACTTTGGTATATTCGCTTCCTAGCCGTATCGGTGGGTCGGCGTGTTTGTAATAAAACAAAAATCTATTCAGAGTCCAGTGCATCTAATCGTCGCTACGTGCCCCAAAACCCTGTAAAGATCCTACTAGGTACTAGGTGTAAGACCTAATAATAAACAAAAAAGAACATTTTCACTTCTCCTGCTCGTAGTCTTATATACTGCGTACAGGCGGCCTAAAGTGGCACGTTTAATTTTTTATTAAAAATGCCACATGACGCTGATTTTGTACAAAAACGAATAAAAATAAGAAAGTTCCAATAGCGCGTAAAAGTCAAATTGTTTTATTTTAAATAATTTCGACAATTGATAGATTGCCTAACTATTCCCAGGTCTCTGCTCCGTCCACTTCTAAGGCGGCTCAGAAATCGGAAAAGGAAGAGTATATTGGTGACTACAAGAGAATGAGTCGAGCTAACGGTTTGCAGAGACGGTTCGCACAGGTAGACCAAACTCACAATACTATGTCACTCTTCTAGACCACTCAGGCCGTGTTTTCAACTACAAAAGATGGACGAATGAATGGATGGAAAACATGGAGTAACTTGTATATAATATGAAAAAGTGACTTGCTTTACAATTGACACTTGCACTTATATAGGTTGTAAGTGGTCCGGCGAACTCTTGTAGATGGAAATGCGGTCTTTGGATCGGCAGTTAAATGACCCTAATACCGTTCCTACTTGTTGCAGGTGGACCTGACTCTACCGCCTATAACGGTAGTCCCCTGCAAGACAGAGACGTGCTCCTGCGCACTGAAGAAATGAAACGAAGCTTTTACAAAATATTCAATATTTATTAATTTTTATGTGTTTTGTCTATGTTTAGAGAGCGTAGTATGGCACCGGCACCGTGTGATGTACTATTTAACGTGTGACTAGAACGTGTGGTGGTCGAAATTTAATTGATAAATATATTTGAGATTGTACTCGATGTGTTTCTCTTACAAATACAATTTTGAACTAATTCTAGCGCTTAATTAGACAAATCTTTGGTCGCGGTTGAGTGTAGTTACGTCTAAAATATGGTGTTGTATTGTCTAATATCGACTATGTATACGATAAATTAATTTTTTTAGCACCTGTTCCACCGTCTCCGAGTAAATTTTCAGTGACAGCGTGTGATGAGGGTAGTAGAAAATGATCGGGTAACATTCTTGTGTGGATGTTGATCAAATATTAAAATTTGTACCAAAATACTTATCAATTCATTTAGATTTTGTAATTATTTATCAACTCATTTAAATATATGGCAATACAACACCGGTGGCCTAAACGACGAGTGTATCAATAGTGCATACAAAAGATCGTGCTCTCGAACATTTGCAAATATATGGAATATCGCATCTCGACACAGCTTTCGTAATACTTTCGTTAGCTTTGGCTTTCACAATATTGTCAATCGTTTTATTATAACAATGGCAGTTTGTTATTGTCCACGGATTAATGGGAATGACTCGTTTATAACAACTTTCGATTAATTAACTTGTCCAGCAAACAATTGGTCAGAACATTTCTGATAGGAATGTCAAATTACAAAGTGATTCATTAGAACAATAACTTCGTGATAAACGTGAAAAACAACAAACTGTCTTACAAACCATGAGCGTACTCCAAGTAGCCGCTGCTATTTCGACTGTTTGAAACATACGGTGCATCCGGCTACTAGAAATATGTCTGGAACGTTCGAATGTATCGGTCGGGACTCGGTCGTCACTTAATCATTATAGAAGAGTCTTCGAGACTTCAAATTATTCTAACTTAGAGATAAACATCATTATATTAATTACAAATAGCCCGGGTTTGTATAACATTAATAAACTATTTTATTTTTATTTATTTATTATTACAATACGTAACGTAAAATGTATGTTTTCGCTACTTCTGCTATTATGCCATCTGCTTCGCTAACTGACAGTTGAACTTTAAAAACAGGATATTTGGTCATAAGATTCTTTAAAGGGGTGAGATTAAATGGAGATTCAATGTAAATGTATATATTTTTATAGCTATTACATTCGAAGCAAAGGACTGCACCTAGATCTCGAAGACTCGACTTCACAAACACTCTACCACTAACTTGTACTTTCGTGCGTTCAACTTTATAAAACTAAACTTATTATGTCAAAGTAAGTAACCTACAATTAAACTAAAATGGCATCAATTTGTGCTGGCAATACTAGCCTTTTATGAAATGGTAATGAATTTTTAATAAAGTTAATGAAATGAGGTACCTTCTGAAGTCACCAGCACCCAACTAATACATAAGGATTCGCTGTTCACAATATAATACTGTAATTTTTACCTATATTACCTATTAAACTGAAATATTATACATATACGAATAAATTACATGTCAAAAATACATCTTAATAAATCTATAAGAATATCTACACTCAAAAACCATAAAAATATACGCTTTAAATTCTTGAACCGAACTTTACGGCGTATACATATAACGAGGTATACATCTATAGTCAAGTGTAAGGCGCGCTCGGACGACTGCAGTCGACGGTGGAACTACAAGCAGCGCGCGCCGCGCACACATTCTACAGTCGGGTGAACGCTAGTGTGGACGGGACTCTACACACACTCCTTCACAACCACACTCTAAAACAAATAGGCGGAGTGAAAACAAAAATACATGGAATTACGTCCTCCGACTCACAATTTAAACTCTTAATCCTAATAAATAAATTAAGTAACACAAACTAATTCGTTTTGGCACTAAACTAACCTACTCGTATCTATCTCGGCCAATAATTTCGAAATTCATTGAAACGATTCATACCGAAATGCAGACGTCACGCAATCACTCCTTTCATTACGCGGTGGATAACAATTTTGGTGTCGACACTATCATTAATCTATTTAGCCTATATTTCGTTAACAGTGAAAAATGTGAAAAACGGTAACATTTAAGGCAAGTTAAATTCAATCCGCCGAAGCCGGACCAAAGGCGACTGCGAGCATGGCAAGAACATGCCAGAACACTCCCCGCTCCTTCTTAGGAGCCGAGCTTAGTACGCAGCGATCATTAGATATTTACTTATTTCGTTCACGACGAGCAAACTTTCGTATCTCCGCAAGAAACAACTAAAAGCATTTCATTGCGAGACTCCAAATACAAATTAAATCAGAATGACCATCACTTGGCCCTAACCAGGGCCGATTTCATCCTACCATCGGATCAGTCGTCCCGCTGGCGCGTCGCGGGGTGATATGTGCGTGACGTGACGTGACGTGTGCCGTCACGGCGCGTCACGCGCGTCGACGGCTTGTCCGAGGCAGCGGCTGACGAGCTCCAACTTGCTGAGGTAGGCCGCCGCGAGCTCGCCGCGCGGGGAACTGAGAAACATGGGGGATTACTCTCAACGAACACTACAAAAAGAAGCACGAGTGAAGATAAGGCGATCGTTTATAGTTTACCTGAGAATAAAAGGATCTTCACGCGGCGAACTGGTGTTGTAGGGTGATCGTCGAGCGAAGTCCGCCACTGGAACATGTTTAACATAACTTTAACAAACTTGTATAAATATAACAGACTGGAACAAACTAATCAATAAAAGGATTAGTCAGATAGGTAGTGGTACCCTACAAACTTACAGCGGTGGTACTGCACTGTCTACGTTATACTGGAAGATTTCTGAACCTGATTGTTACTAAATACACAGCCTTATGTTTATGTAGATATAGTTAACCGTTTATGTTTAAACTTTTCTTTAAAAACAATTATTAGATAGATAGATAAATAGATGAACGCAAACATTAAATTAAAGACATTACATAAAAACAATTAAAGAAAGTGTTACAATAGGCGGCCTTATCGCTAAAAGCAATCTCTTCCAATTATTATAATTATTAGGAGCCTGTTTTGTCCCACTGCAGGGCAAAGGCCTCCCTCGACTTATCTCTATCCATTACCACGATAGATAGATAATATTACAAAGAAATCGGCATATTATAGTATGCCGATTTCAAGTCATTTGTCTCAGGTGACAGATGGTAAATTTTGGGTGGCACTGCAACTATTCACGGAAGGCGTATTGCTAATCATCAGAATGAACGACCAACACGTTTTTTTTCACAGATGTCTCAATAACATAATACATTCTCTCTCAGAGGTTCCGTGCCCACAGTGGTGTACTCACTGGCGGGCGAGGCGGGCAGGTTGAGCCGCAGCTCGTGTGTGAGCACGCGCCGCGCCAGGCTGTCGGCGGGCGGGCCGGGCGGGCCGGGCGGGCCGGGCGGGCCGGGCGGGCCGGGCGGGCCGGGCGTGCCGGGCGTGCCGGGCGCGCCGGGCGCGCGCGCGGGACGCTCGCGGGACGGCGGGGACGTGCCCGTGTATGCGTGTGTCCTGAAATTTCAAATAATAATGAATGTCTTACTTCATTCTGATATTAAAAATGTGAAAATATGTGTGTTTGTTACAGCTTAACTTCATAAAAGACTGAATTGATGGGTCCTCGGCTCCTCAAAAACGACAGCCATACATTTTATTAACAATGTGGGTTCAAAAAGGTCCCAATTAGTATTAAAAAAAATGTTTCAAACTCGAGTTTGCTAAGTCTACATAAATAACCAGTATTTTTTTTTGTATTTTGCACACAATCGATAGAACACGACAGAAATCTCTCCTCATAAACTAGTGATCAATGTTTAAATGGTACCTCGATGTATTTTATCATAAGTAATAAAGAATTTTATTTGAAAAACGTACAGTGATACATATCACTGTACGTTTTCCAAATAAAATAAATAGTACTCGACTCCAACTAACAAATGCGCAACTGACTGTGCGTACCTGTAGTCCGCGGGTGCGGGGGTGGCGGGGGCGGGGGCGGGGGCGGCGCGCAGGATGCAGGCGGCGGCGAGCGCGCGCACGTGGTGGCGGCGCCGCACCAGGAAGCCCATGCGCAGCACCGCGACCACCGCGCACACCGCGCTCCTGGACGGGGAACGTATTCATCACTAACTACTGCCACAGAATACTAAGGGACAGCAGCATCACTCCGCAAAGAAATTTAAACAAATAGCGACACTTGCTACCCGCCGTCGGTGTCCTGCTATGTACTTGTAGCTTCGTACCTAAAGTGCGGAGTGCGCTAGGCCTGCTACTGCAAGGATTGTTATTGTTACATACGCCTGTATGAATTGGTTACTCTTGCTCTCTTGTGATGTGGAATGACCCGCCTTCGGCGGTGATTCCCTTGAGCTACAACATAGTCCTTTAAAAGGAATCCTGAAGGGTCGGCAACGCATCACCTACGCCTCTGGTGTTGCATCGGTGACGGCTTACTATCAGGATGGATGGCTATATTTTTATATGTCTATTTTACTATTTTATATTACACAATTTGTGAGTTAATATCAAAGCATATTGTTTTCTCTTGTTCTATACCTGTTTGCAAAGCAAATCTATTTTGTGTGAGCTATTGAAATACTAAAATAAACATACACAAGATCAAATTTATCAAGAGCAATTCAGTTCTATATTTCGCCGGCAGGCTCGCTTCGCTCGCTCAAATCGCGTGTTACTAACGCACTTCAAACCTAACCTAGATAGTGTGGTGCGGCGAGTAACCACAGACAACACAGTTCTAGCACGCCGACACGCTTACTGCACTAGCTCGTACATTGTTAACGTACTAGCCTCTTGCATACGAGACCTACTCTACCTACAGGAGACCTCCCGCCTAGTACTCACTTGAACCTCCCCCGTGGGTCGGCGCGTTGCGGCGTGCGCGCGGCTGGCGGCTGCAGCGCGCGCTCGAGCGCCGCGTACCCCGCCGCCACGCGCTGCAAGTACCGCTTCTGCCACACCAGCGCCTTGCGGCAGCTCTCCAGCCGCAGACAGCGCCCGTGCAGGTACCGGATCTGGAACCGAACACCCATCTTGTAACCGACTTCAAACATATCTCCCTACCTCTTTTTCTACGGCTTTATATCCCACTTGACGATGCGCTGAGTTCAGCTCGTACGGTTTCAATCGCTCAACCTTTGACCTGCCCTCAACAACTGGCTTCCTCAATGCCAGAGAAAATAACTACTCCCTACCGAGATTTTATCTCAACAAACATGTTAACTGCTTGTTTGCCGATTTTATATTAAAAATAAAGTATCTTCTTAATTAGTTATACGTGTGTTGCACACACACGGCAACTAAACGTCGTCGCACCGGCCGTATACTTCGATTGCCATACAGTCTCATAGTTTTAACGATTCCGTGATTTACTATAAAATACCTTCGTCTGGATACTTTATCTGAGTAAAATACTGTGCCGCATCACGCAATACACGCTACTTTATCTGAGAATACACCAGTATTACAAAAAGTATAAAAACTTTCCGTCGAGAGCACAATCTATACGTAGTTTATTTGAAATTAAAAAATAAATCAGTTTTCTGACGCTCGCTGTCAAGTTTTGTCACAGCGCAGTGACAACTTGCAATTTTTACAGTCCGCGTATTTTATTACTTTTCATGCTTTTTAAATAGATATACCTTCCTGAAATTCCGCTGTATAATGCAATAAGTTAACTATTTCATTCCTTTGGAGAAATGGATCCTCCAAAAACGGACCCGCTGAGATTACCGGATATGGTGTAAGTTTTTGCTATTAGAACTTGTTCCATTTCTATTTTTACGCGTGTAGCTAAAAACTCGGGAAATAAAGGGTGGAATCATATATTGCTTCATCTAACTCGACACCATGGTCTAAATCCATGTGCGAAAGTTTGTCAGGTATGCCGCACTGAGCCTGCCAAAGCCAACTAGGTACCTGCAGGGTACGTAGCCTTGCCTGCTCCAGTCTCTGAACATTGCTTGTATTTAAAATAAAATCACGAGCTCGCGGATCTCAGTCTAGTTGTCGTTTTGAGAAGAAATAGTGAGTGTAGATATATGTAATGACGTTAAATAATTAATAAATCGTTTCGCTTAAATAAAAATGCTATCCCGCTGAAATATGTACTTGTAGTATTGTGCGGTTTGCAAATACCGTACACCAGGTACCTATACCTAAGAGAAGGTCTCTGTTACAGCCGTAGGACGGTAAGGAAGTGCTAGCGATGAACGGTACCTACCATTATAGTAGCAAGACGGGCAGAACACCCGTTCCAACACTACTAACAGTTGCAACATACCAAAGACCATGGAATGGATTATTTCGTCAAGGCTCCCTAGCTTGACAAAAGGATTATATGCATGCTAGACGTTTAGGGTTATGCGATCGTTAGACTTTAGATAGATAGATACAATAGATATATAGATACAAAGCACATAAATTGAAATATGATAGACAAGGTAACAAAACAAGTTCTCAATTGACACACCGCTCGGAGCATATCGCTCCTTGCTCCTCCAGACATGCTCCGACTTCACCCGCCTATCTAAACGTACGAGAAGTGTGTTCCGCAGCATGTGCGGCGACCATCCCTCGATCACCAAGACTGAATTGAACGCAAAGGAGGAGCGACCCGACGACAAGGAGAAGGACAAGAAGGAGCGGCTCCAGATGAGCTACGCCAGGATATCGCCTTCGGTGAGTGGGCGTGGTGGGGTATCTTGAACTAATTGGTATAACTAGTGCGCGCTACGTGGCGAACTGGGCCCAGAATGGCGATTTTGTTAAGTTTTATTTTTTACATTAGATAGATCTACGTTTGACCACTATCTTGCCTGATGTTAAGCGACGATGTGGCCGAAGATGGAGCACGTAGATCTTGAAGATTCCTATTCACTCTGGCCTTGAAGATACCCAGTTATTTTTATGTAATGCATTGCACAACCACATTGCCATTGTTCTGCGCAGTGCAGTCACCCGCGCCTCATACCTCAGATCCAATTAGACCTAAAAATCGATCAATGGTACCGCGTCAGGACAAATATTAGTGCACAGAAATATACGTGTGGGTGGTGTGACGAATTAGTATAATTTGATTTCGATCAAACACACAAATATCGCATGTAATTTGCAGACATCTCACTCCGAGCGACCGGTGTTGGTGGAGCAGAAATCTCGAGCGATATCTGAGCACGCGCTGCGCCTGATCGAGGCTCGGCGGCGCGCGCGCTCGCTCGAGGTGGTGTCGCGCCACGATGACATCAGCGCGCCGGCGAACAGGGCTTTAGTTCAGGGTTGGTTACCACCTAACTTGTTATGAAATTGTGCGTCGTATAAGTCAGTGATAGTTTACAATCAGTCGGGTCATCGATTTATTTATTTAACAACCTATATTTTACACAATCGTGCAAAATGGACACCAACATCCGATGCTAACAAATAAGTTGGACGATATTGTTATAGAGAGGAGATACACATGACGAGAGTGAAGAGCCTACTAAGAAATAATGCTGACAAGCTAAATGAACTTTCTGAATTTTAAGAATATAGTTTTTTGGAAATTCATCATAGGGTCCATAGGTCTATAAACTGCATGAGGCTCATTCCTAAAATTACTATTAATTTTCAATTTTCTAAGGCTATCGTTTCCTATAGAGAAATAGTTCTACCTATGTTATGTTTTATCAGTTAATTATTCCATTTATCATTGACGTTTGCAAATCAACTCTTTTCCCTCAGCCGCCCTGGGCAGTTTCCGCTGGCCGCCGTACCTGGTGGCGGTGTGGGTGCTGGTGCTGCTGCTGACGCACCTGCTGCACTGCCTCGTCACGATGCTGGAGCGAGCGCTGCCGGCCATCAAGTGAGTCTAACGTGTACTCTAAGCTGTTACAAGCTTTTATTTAACTTGCAGTGTTTGTTTGTTTGGTCAAACTTGCGAGTTGAATTAGAACCACTTCCTCTGATCCTACGGAGTTGAAACTTTGCATATTTGTCAAAATGCGATGACAATGCAATATTATGGAATCAGCCAGCTGATCTGATGATGGAGCTAGAAGGTGGGCAATGGAACTCCTTGACGGATAATCGTAAACTACTAGTGTTTGTGCTCATATTAATCTGCTCGCGGTTCCGATTACGAATTTGTTAAAAGAGTCTTAGAAATATAATCTTGTTTTCTAATACATTTCTCAAACGGGTCTAAATCGCAAAATTAGTCGAATTGTAAAATTTTATTTAATTGTATACAGGAGGCGAGCGTTGTTGTTGTCGTCTCTCCTTAACGAAAGTTACAATAGACATTTGACATTAAGAATAAGAATAGAATAAGAATTATTTATTTGCTAGATTACATATTGGAAGGTACATATTATTCTTAGAAATGGTGTTACAGAGTACATAAGTCATTGTAATCCATACAATTTATAAATTCTTTAATGTCATAAAAACAATGAGACAAGAGCCAGTCACTTAAACGTTCCAGAAAGTTCTGCCAGTACTTCCGCACATGGACCGAGGAGTCGTGGAAGGGCGAGACGGAGACCAACCACCGGCTCTACCCTCTGGCCCTGGCGTGCATCACGGGCATGCTGTACGCGCTCTACTTCGGCTTCTACGCGGTGTACGCCGTGGCGCTGTGGTCCATAGAGCCGCTGTGCGCGGAGGACGATAAGAGAGATGATGTAGAGACGAAAGTTACCAACTACGTCGACGAGGTCCAAAGCAAAACGAACTCTAGTACCAATAAATAGGGTCGTTTCACTCTTTCATGATTAGATTGCGACCGGTTGGATCTCATTTTGATATATTTAAAAATCGCAACGTGAATCAAATCGAACAATAAAAACAACAATGAAAAGATCAGCCGTTTTATTTAAATAATATAATAATTAGAAAACTAGGTAACACCCTACACATATTTCTAAGCTACTTTAGCTAGTTAGGAGGTAGATATCTTGGATAATTAGGTTCACGACGCTTTCACTTCGAAAATAGAGCAGGTTTGGTTCAACAGCTAAAACAAATTGATAGTGCAATGTTGGCTATTTATAGTATCAGACAAGTGACACATGTCGGTCGTCAGGCCTTCTTCAGACAGTAGTCTGGCTGTCGAGTGGCAGTTACCGCACCTGATAAGTCTTAAATGTGCATGGGCATTGATGTGCATGGGCGTTGAAACTTTTGATATTTGAATATCTATTTGCCTATAGTTACAATTATTAATTCGACTTGTTTTCATCCAGTTGTTTCGTTGTCATCCTTCATAATTTCAGTATCAGAGAATGTTTTATTGGGGCGTGATTATCAGGACTATCTTACCTATTAACTATCATACCGTAGCTCGCCTAGCCGTTCATAACAGATCTGGTAGTTTAAGTAACGTTCGCAGCGGTCACCATTTGAATGGGTGACCGTTTGTATGGTATTCACAACTGAGCTCTACCGTCGGAGGGCACGTTACGCCGTCGGTCCCGGTTTTTGTCTTTGGACTACAATCATTAGGCCATGTCGGAGGCCTTCGGGTAGTCTAAAAAGTCTGACACCTGGGTTAGACACACACCCAAACAAAGAAGAAGAAGAAGACTATCATACCTATGTTCGTCACGAAAAGGGGCACAACTGATAATCAACGCGCTGTCTGCTGGCGCTTTATGCTGAGTTGTGTCCTTTATGACCAACTAATTTCATGTACCTTTATTATCTCTCCTTATTTATAAAATGGTTACTAACAAACTTATTTTCTTTCTTTCTTTCTTTCATTCTTTCTATGTTACCCGAAGATTAGGTCAGCCGGTAGACTATGGTTTTCTCTATAACCGTGGTGGGTCTGAATCCCTGCATAAAATTATGGTGACGTTCATCCTCACAGAATCCTTCACACAATACCTATAGATTAACAAAGTAAACTCACCGTCTGATCCCTCTCATCACCGGCGCGGGCCTGCAGCTCGGCCTCCAGCTTGTGTATCCGCGCGGTGAGCTGCAGCTTGTCGCTGCGCAGCGCGGCCAGCTCGGGCGAGCTGGACTCCGCGAGGCTCTTCTTGAAGGACGCTATCTCCCGCGCCAGCTCCGACTTGTGCCCTTCGATTTCAGTCTGGGAACGAGTTAGGTATTTTAAAATTTCAAGTTCAAGAGTTCTTTATTCAGTTTTCGC
This sequence comes from Petrophora chlorosata, assembly GCA_951640565.1. Taxonomy (NCBI): domain Eukaryota; kingdom Metazoa; phylum Arthropoda; class Insecta; order Lepidoptera; family Geometridae; genus Petrophora; species Petrophora chlorosata. Next base: position 1,052,879 of record OX621206.1, read on the forward strand.
ATCACAGACGCACTTATGAACGTCAATAATTACAATGACTCTACCACCGAATCGGAAAAAGAACCACTACTCAGATTTTTTATAATTAGTACATGTGTTGCAATGTAATAAGGCGCGGGGTGGATTCTTGATGGCAGTAAAAGCTGAACAAAGGCATGTACCTGGGCGGCCAAAAACTGATATCGACGCCGACATCGACATGGCTGCCGCATGGCCGGCAACTAAAATACGCTCACATACAAATATCCTGGTCACTAACTATAACTCCTTGTATCTAAGGACCCAGAAGAAACATGATCCCATAACACCCTGACGCGATACTTTTTTATCCGACACATACATTTGTTCCGTAGCGCGAGTCGTGGGACCATAGTCCACACACCCGTTCCTGGTTCCCTCGAGCCCGCAAGTTCCGTGTTACAGTTAGTGTAGTAGGAAGCAACAAGACTCACCAGCGCATCACTGAAGTCGGGGCGCTTGACGGCGGCGGAAGTGAGCCGCTTCTCTAGTTCGGCGATGGTGTTGCTCTGTGTGTTCAGCAGTTCTTTGGCGCGGAGGAGATCCATGCTCGCTTCGTGCTTTAGCCTGGAGGACGAGAACAGTTCACTTTGTTTTTACAGACTAACGTCTATGGGTAAATAGATGTAGTTTGGCTAGAGAAGTCGGATAAAATAGTATGTGTATAAAATGTATTATTGATAAGATAAACGGTAGACAGCAAGAGAAAACTACCACCATAACAATTCCTTAGTTAGTCACTCTGCCGACCTTCAGTAGTGGAGCGGCACCCGAAGAAGAAGATAAGATAAAGCGAATTCACACAAAATAAAATAATGCTATAAAAGCAACTTTATATCTGCTTTAAAACTTATGACCTGCGCAGTATACAAATATCTATTGATTTTTGCTACTGCGCAGGTCACGTGATGCGCAATTCAGCGGCCATCAAGCGGGCTAAATTGTATGTCGCCGAGTTATACTTTAAAACCCATGATCGTTTCCTCACCTCTTCACCTCGGCAAGTTCAGTTTTAAGCTGCGTGTTCAGCTCGGCCCTGGCGCCGAGTTCCCGCTGCGCGTGCGCGCGCGCGTGCTCCAGCGCCGCCTGCAGGTCCTGGTAGCGCGCGCGCTCCACCTCCAGCCGCGCCTTCAGCAGCGACACCTCGCCCGCCAGCCGCGCGTTGTTCTCCAGCTGCACGACAGTACCGGGGGTTACACAAGCTGCTCAATGTTGAATGCGGGGGACTCAGTGATATACTTTGAGACAGGCATACGCCAGCTGCTGCTCCCGCTGCTGCAGCTTCAGCAGACTACAACAGAGGTACACCTCACCTCATGCTGCAGCTGCCCCCGCAGCGGCTCGCTGTCCTCCCCACGCGCGCTGAGCAGCTGCCTCTCCAGCAGCGCCGCGCGGCCCGCGTGCTGCTGCTCCCGCTGCTGCAGCTCGAGCTCCGACGCCATGGAGCTCTCCAGACGCTTCTTGAGGATCTGGATCATGCTGGTGTCTTGGTTCTGGAACGAGGTACTCTTGTTAAAGTAGGCGGTAACGGCTATAATAGAGACAGTGTTCGAAGGGAGCAAGATTAGAATAGGACGGGGTGGGTTTTCTTTTTAACCGACTTCAAAAAGAAGGAGGTTTACAATTCGACGGTATGTTTTTTTTTTTTATTTTTTTTTTTATTTTTTTTTTTTCTTATATTTCTTATATTCTTTATTGTACACTAAAATGTTTACATCGATGATTTATAAAATATATGTACAAAGGCGAGCTTAACCCTAAAAAGAGTTTTCTTCCAGCAAACCCTTGAGGAAAGAGAACTGTCACATGAGCAAATAGGTTTCAGTGTACGGTTACGGTTTGACAAGAAAATATCAGCAACTATAATCATAAATATCTAAAATAAATATCAATAACTAAATATATAAATATAATAAATACACAAATAAATATAACTATACCAATTATACCATACAAAACTATAAGGAGTAATACATACATAAATACTAATAAACCGAAGCTATATGGAAAGATAATGTTTTTTAACTCTTGTTTTAAATATATCGAATGAGGGACTGGCGCGAATAGTGTGGGGGAGAGAATTCCAAAGCTTAACTGCCTGTACAGTGAACGAACCACCATAACGAGTGGATGTGTGGGTGGGTATTTTGAGAAGTAGCGATTTCGAAGTCCTGCACTGGATGTCACGAGGTACAAGGAAGTCAAAGCGCTCACGGAGGTAAGGAGGTGCGCGTGGATTAAAAAGAATGAAGTAAAGAAATGATAAAACATGAAAATCGTGACGCTTGCGGATGGGTAACCATTTAAGTTGGGATCTGTACTCGGAAATGTGATCAAACTTACGCAAACCGTATATAAATCGGATGCATAAGTTTTGAAGACGCTCCACTTTGTTCAAAAGCTCCTCCGTGGCATCAAGGAAACAGACATCAGCGTAGTCGAGTAGAGGAAGGAGAAGAGCTTGGGCTAATGTTATTTTAGTGCTGAAGGGGAGGAACATTTGGAGGCGTTTAAGTGATTGGAAAGAATAATTAACCCTTTTACTTACAGTATTAATGTGACTTGTCCATGACAAATGACTGTCAAAAGTAACACCCAAGTTCTTAGCAGTGTTCGTGTAAGGGATAGGTATATTATCATAGTTCACTACTGGGAGTCTTGAGTGGTCTAAGAGATTGAGCATGTGTGTACTACCAATTAACATGACTTGAGATTTCGAGGGGTTAACAAGGAGACCAAAGGATTTAGCCCAATTACTTATATTACTCAAGTCAGTGTTAAGCTGGTTAATGGCTACAACTATGTCATCCGCTCTGAAATGGCGATAAAGCTGTAAGTCATCAGCATAAAGATGAAAGTGCGATGAGAGAACAGAGGTAATAGCGTTAATGAAAACTGAGAAAAGGAGCGGCGAGAGAACACCACCTTGGGGAACGCCCACAGCGAGATCACACCAATCAGAGATATTCTCATCATGCCGGACACACTGCGACCGTCCCCTCAAGTAAGCGTCGAACCAGCATATAACTGAGGAAGAGATGTTGAGTGAGGACAGGATGCCAAGAAGAATGTCATAGTCTACCGAATTAAATGCACTGCTGAAGTCTAAAAGAGTCAACACAGTGAGGAGTTTGTTATCCATAGCCCAGCGTATGTCATCTGATACTTTAACCAGGGCACTAACTGTGCTATGGCCGGGCCGAAAGCCAGATTGAAACGGACTCAATAGGTTGTGAGAGGATAAAAATAGAGAGAGTTGCTTGTGTACCACATTCTCCAGAACTTTGGATAAGATAGGTAAAATAGATATAGGCCGAAATTGGGACAAAGATAAGGGGTTAGCGGTTTTCGGAAGAGGGATGACAAAAGCTTTTTTCCAGATGGAGGGAAAAGAATTTGTAGTCAAGGAATAATTAATAAGGTGAGTGATTATGGGAGCGAGTTCTGTAGATATAGGTTTTATCATTTGAATGCAAAGGTTATCTGCTCCAATAGCTTTAGTCGAGATAGATAAAAGAGATTTCTTGACTTCGCCTTCAGTGACGTCTTCAAAAATGAATGGAGTGCACAAGGGCCTCGGTGTGCAAGAGAGAAAGTTAAGAGTAGCAGATTTGACAGAGTCATTTAGAGAGATGGGTGGTAGAGAAAAGTGTTTATTAAGTGCATTCAGGTCGAATGACACATTAGAGTCACTATTGGAACTACCAATGCCCAGCGTCTTTAAGAATTTCCACATATCCGCAGAATTAGAATTATCGATCGAGTGATGAATGTGGCGTCTCTTTGCATCTCGACACATTTTGCTGCAGCGATTACGAAGTTTTTTAAAAACAGACAAGTTATCCTCAGTAGGATGCTTTTTGTATCGCCTCTTAGCCTTGTCCCGCCTTGACATTAGATTTTTTATAGATTGTGTCAGCCAGGGGGCAGGAAAATGCTTTACCCTGATACGTTTTAGCGGAGCGTGATCATCAAACAGATTTATAATAATACTATTAAAGGCAGCTACCTTATCATCAAGTTTTGCAGGGATAAAAACAGGGGACCAGTCTATTTCACTCACATCATTTCTCAAACGCTCAAGATCAATGTTCTTGAAACTTCGTAGGAGAAGGTATTTAGGTTTACGCTTAGGACGCTGAATTTTATAAGAAACGTAGATTAGATCATGATAGGAGAAAGAAGCAGATAGCTGGCCATGCGTAGCGACATGATCAAGGTCAGAAACAAGAATAAGATCGAGAAGTGAGGGTATACAGTTAGGAGAATGGTGAGTAGAAGCAAGAGGAAGAATGTGCATATTAACAGAAGAAACAAGAGATTGAAGTTTGTTGCTACGCACGTCATTTTTCAGTAAGCACGTGTTGAAGTCGCCAAGAATAAGAGTGTGATCATATAGCGGAGACAGATTTTCTAGTTTAGATTCAAGTGAAGAGAAATAGTCAATAGTACGAGAGGGGGGATAATAAACACCAAGCAGAATTCTAGAGTGATGGACAGTTATTTCTATAAATAGATGTTCAGCAAAATTTGTATAAACACTAGGTGACTGATCCACTATCTTATACGGAATTCCGGCTCGCAGATAAATTGCTACCCCTCCATAGCCTTTTCCAATCCTGTCATTTCGTATGAGCACAAACCCAGGCAGAGGATACTGTACAGACGGAAGAGCTGGTTTAAGGAAAGTTTCAGACACAAGAACAGCGTCAATTAGATTACAATCAAAGGACGAGAGAATGTCAGCATAATGAGCATGAATACTTTGAGCATTAATATGAACAATGTTAAGATACTTGCTAAAATTAGAAAACGCGGCGATCAGTTGATCGTGCAGATGAGTAGAATCATCGCTAAAAGCACTTGCATAATCCTTGTCGGATTGACAAGAAGAGGAGCAAGAGAAAAAACTATCTTCAAAATCAATATCACACATATTATATAAAAAATACAATATATATTAATACGATAAATAATTTATATAAGAATTTATATAAAATAAATAAATATATAAGTTATTTCAAAATATATATCAAAGCTGAAGGTTCTTTGCTCGAAGCACAACAGTCCTCTTTGCACTCGCCGGCAAGCATATAGATCAGATAGGAATACAGAAATTGTACTTACATCACTAGCAAGATTAATTTAGAGTAAGCGTAGACATGTAATGACATTTTTAGAGCAAAAGGCAAGTTAACTTAAACATCTAAACAAAATTATAACCTAAAAGTATAACATACAATCTTGGCCAATACCCAGGTAGTCAATTCAAGACACGTAAAATACTTTAAATGTCTGAACGCATCCACATGTTTTTAAATCAGAACAAGAAAAATATTACGAACGCGTCCGATGGATATGATGAAAGATCTTAGTAGCTGTCAATGTCAGTAGTACACTGACATAAATGACAATGACGTTTACATTACTTTATGTTACCTATGTTCACAGAAAAGTTTTTAAACCTATACATATATAAACATTTTCCACATTACCCTAAATTAATTTAGAAAAAAGTAGAAATATTGAAAGTGATTCTAAAAATAGATATTATACGAACAAATTAGGTAGGACGTGGAAGCAAAGACAAAGTATTTTTATCTTTGCATGGAAGTTAAAATTACTTAACCAAAGTATGCCAACAATGTTAATAATGATTAATTCACTTCACCCCGCGCCTAGAAGACTTGGCTTCAGGTTTCGTTGTCTTCACGGCAGCTGTAGACGACGACGAATGGCTTTTTTCCTTTTTTTCCAGGGCGGCCTCGATTGCAGGATACTCTGCAGTCAGTGCTCGTAGCTCAGACATTACCTCAATTTTACGGCGTTTGTTCCCAGGACCAGGAAGCAAAATGACTATTTTGCCCTCAGAACTCCAGCACTGTTTAATGCCAAAGTGTTTTCGAGCTGACATAAACACATCATGCCTTGATTTAGTAAGGAACTCTGTGACAGTAATTTTAGTGTTCTTTAGTGAGGTCTTGGCGTTCCATACAAGGTTGCGATGCTTATAATGCACAAACCGCACAAGAATAGGGCGAGGCTTACTAGCATTTGAGCCCAGGTGATGACAAGCTGAAATATCATCCGCAGAGATATCAGACAACTTTAATTGGTTGGATAATACATGAAGGATTGTCTTAATCACCCCAGCCTCATTGGAATCAGGGATACCATGGAATAGAAGTACCTTTCTTCGTGAAGTAGTTTCATGACGATCTAATCCCAGTAAAAGGAGCTCCGACTGAGATTTCAGCAAACTAATTGTTTTCCAGATCATACACTTGAAGTCACTGAACTCACGGGATAGACTTGCTAAATCCTTGTGGCCTTCTTCCTTGGCAGCAAGGCGGCTCATATCTTCATCATATTGCTTCATCCTTGAGGAAAACATGTCAGTGATGCCCTCCAGATTGGTTGCTAGCTTAGTGTACAAATCCATTGTAGAATGCTTTGCACAGAAAGTGTGATTTGGTGAGTAGACAGGAAAGATTATTAGTGCAGCGAGTGCAGCAGAGGCCCTTGCTTCAGATTTACACTACTTTAACATTAAATTGACTTTATAACTAATTTTAAAATACAATAATTACAGAGCTGATTATTTTCGATGTGCACTGGATGCCTACCCTCCAGAAAAAAAAAAAAAAATTTTTGTGTGTTTGTTACGCGATTACTCCGCCAATTATGCATTGATTTCGATGATTCTTTTTTTGATTGGTAGGTAATACTTCAAAGGTGGTCCCATATAAATTTTATCGAAATTCATTCAGTAGTTTTTGAAAAAAATAGCAAAAACAAAAAAATATAAGTTTAATCTTCAAGTCGGTTCTTGTTTTTTTCGTAACCAACTTTCTAAAGGTGGAGGTTTGTATTCGACTGCTTCACCTGCTTCACCCAGGGTTGACTTCCGGTGAGGGAACTCCTCAACGGTGAATAGTACAGGCACAACATTTCGTAAATGGATTTAACCATAATAGCCTGTTCTAAATTCCATCATGACATGGCAGATACACCCAGGATTGACTTCCGGCGAGGGAATTCCTCAACAGAGAATAGGACAGACATGATTTTTTTTTGTACATAAATTTAATTGTGGTAGCCCGTTTTAAACTTCGTCATGATGTGGCTTCTAGATCATAAAAGCTTGTCTTTAAAAACTTTTTGAATTAATTTAATTAAAACTTGTTTTTCACTAAAAAGGTTAAAATAAATTATTTTTCAAAAAAAACTAAACCGACTTCAAAACCACAAATGGCACTCAAAAGTAAAAAATAAATTAATATAATTATCATAAGCGCTACCCACTCATATATTTGAAGTCGGTGCCAGCCAAGTCTAAAAGGTAGTAGATAAATACTACCTACAAGTAGTACTTACTATATACATAGTATTTATCTACTACCTATTAGACTTGGCTGGCACCGACTTCAAATATATGAGTGGGTAGCGCTTATGATAATTATATTAATTTATTTTTTACTTTTGAGTGCCATTTGTGGTTTTGAAGTCGGTTTAGTTTTTTTTGAAAAATAATTTATTTCAAAAACTATTTGTGTCTGTTATTATAATAGACCATTATTTTATGTCTATATTTAATGACATTGAAAAACATTTGTCAAATACCCTATTGTTATGAACTTTATTGAGTCTTGTACGGCACTGCATTGTGGTAATGCGGTTGGCATTTGGCCTCCTGAGATATGACTTTCGAAGAATACTCAGTAGTTCCGTGTCTTCTGTACCCTTGACATACAACTCCGAACAACATGCAATCAAAACGATCAATAGCTTCATTGATAACCGAGTCACGCTATAGTATGTTAATGAAGAAGTTCAGTTAGTTTGATCGATAAACAGTAATCAAGTTTAGCGTCGCCGTAGATACACAAGTTTTGCAGAAGGGAGGAAGGCCTCAAATCTGCTGTAAATGTAGTGAGCGGAATTTGAGGCTTAACATTTTGAGGCTGAAAATATGTCTCAAGATGGATTCCTCAAAAGTCAAATTCATCGTGTCTATGATTCTAAAATGGAGCGAATTGGATCATTTTCAGGAGGAAAAGAAGCTTCCTATCGGACGAAGGATTGTTTTGGATGTTGGGTTGAGTTATACTCGTAGCAGGAATAGAGATTGCAGTATTTCCTGTTTGCGGTACGATGGACGCATCAAGGTTTAAAGAGTCACTGAACACCTTGAGACGTCGCCTGTCGCCTATGGGGCAACGGGCGCAGGATTGCCGCTACACTGCTCCCGAATAGCTGATAATAGTCTAAGATTTGTCGGCAAAGCTAGCGGTAGCAGCGTAGCTCGCAACACGTCCTAACCAGGTTACAGTATTGTATCAGCTACCTGTAAGGCCGCGTTAAGTTGCAGTATAAAGGAAGGTACAGTCCTCTTTATTTGTTGGTGAGTATATGCCGTCGCACTGCCTTTCTGCCACAGGGGTGGCAGAAGGGGGTGTGTGGGCTCGAACCCACTAAAAACCTCCGTGTACGCAGTCCTCTGCCGCGATGGGGGCAAGATGGCGTCGCGCTAGCATTTACCATCTCGCCCCGGTGGTAGGCCCGGGTGTTACCCGGGCCACTACGCCTGTGGAAGGGTGACTTTGCTCACCAAGGCTACCACCCAGACGTGTAAGGCCGTGCAAGCTGGCAGAGAGTCTCCCGACTCTCCACCAGTGACCCCACAACGGAGGGTGGAGGAAGCGGGCGAACCGCCTACTTCTCACCTCCGTTCGTCTACGCCGGAGCGGGTCAGACAGGGCATTGTCCTCCCTAGCCCGCTCCACGGCCTCCTTCTGCGTTATAACCGCTTCGCAGAAGGACACCACCGCCTGCCACGATCTCTCGCTACCGAGCGTGGCGACGCCATGCTCGGCAGGGATAGATCTCGCCCTATTACCGCTGAAAGCGTGTGCCGCTGCGGGCCCCATGCAGCACACACCTCCAGCGTATAAAGCGCCATGTCTTCCAGCGCCCCACATTCGAGGCAGGCCGGCAGGTAGGTACCGTCCTGCACCAGCTTGTACCTACCTGCAAGCTCTGCGCGGTCTCCTTGTGCGTGTCGAGCAGCAGCTGCAGGCGCGCGCAGTTGTCGCGCTCCGCCTCGTAGCGCAGCTTGCCGGTCTGCCAGTCCTGCACCAGCTTGTCGCGGACCCTGGGACCACACGCGGAACGTTACATATTGACCGTGGGGATCATCTTCTCTACTTTATTTTCGAAGCTTCGAAAATAGCTATAGTATCCATAAAAAGAGAGAACATCGAGGACAATTTCACATTATTAATAGGCTTATTCGACCGCTGCGTTGTCCGACATAGTTAGAAACAAATGCTGTTGAAATGCAAACTTATTCAGTACAAAGTAATCTCACCTGTTTAGTTCCGCGATAAGCGCGTCCTTGTCCTTGAGCCGGGACTCGAGGTTGTTGACCTGAAGCTGCAGCTTCTCGTTGTCAGAGCGCAGCCGGTGCAGGCGCTCGGACGACGACGACTGAATAGAGCTGGATGACCTGGGAGACAGGATACAATAACATTAAGTATGGCAGTGCCAGTGGGGTAGTGTGTAATGTCACAGAATACTAAAGGAACAGAAGCATCACTCCGCAAAGAAATTTAAACAAATAGCGACTCCTGCTATGACGCAATAAAATTCAATTCAGCTCGCGTAGCGCTGCATACCTACCAGTCATATTAACCTACAGACAGTGGCGTAGCTAGGTAACCAAAGGCCCTGGGGCAAAAAATAAACAAGAGCCCTAACTAAAAAATTTAAAATCATTTGTTCTTCTCTAGTTCGTACTCCAGATTCGTCATCAGAAACTTGCAGGGAACTCCCCGCAAATGTCAAACAAAAATGTTCGAGACTTGTTTGGAATACCCTGTAGTTTTTCAAATAAGTTGCCATTATTAAAGTCGCGTTCCTGGAATCTGGTTTATTTATATTCCGAATGTGGGAGAAACTTTCACTAGTTCAATTTATAGTTTGTAAGTCAGAATCCGAGTGGCCCCCTGAGCTTGGGGGCACTGCCCCGTCTAGCCCACCGGTAGCTACACCACTGCCTACAGAGCGCCTCTCTTTCTATCGCATAGCTCTTATCTCTTCTGACGCGGCACGTGTAACGTTAGGGTTGATACTTGTGTTGTGATGAAATATCAATTTGAATAGTTCAAGTAATGTATGTATCTCTCTACTGTCTATTAGGTACTATTATTCTTATTCTGTGAACAATAACTTTTCAAACGGTATACCTACCTAGTAATAATAGTTGTAGTTAATACCTAATAATACAAGTAGTATTAGGTTTTAACTACAATTATTCTACAAATGTGCATATTTTTATTTTCTATGTAGATAACTAGGCATAAACTATATATACTTTAGTTTGATTTAGTCTCCGTTTCTATTAATAGTAGTTGGCGAATAAAAAAGTATCTGTTAGGTCTCAAGTAAAAATATTTAGATAATAAACACATAACAAAGCTATACCTGACCTAGTAAACTCTATCGTCACTTGTTTAAACAGATCTTGTCATTACCTACTCAGGCAAATACGATACGAGAGACATTGATAATGATAATAAAAAGCACAGACTATATAATAATACCTAATACCTAAATTCCTTCCTTTGGAAGTGCAAAAAAAGAGAGATTCCGGTTCTTGTTGGTATTTAGGCAGCCAATAACGATGCAGTATTTGCTTGTTTTCATATTTGTGTTAGACGTTACCACGAATACCACGTAATACTAGTCGAAAAGCGGCGCGGGCGGCGGCGAGCGCATAATTGAAAAACGTGTGTCACGGGCGGCGCGCGGCAACCCACTGAACTCCGCACGACCCGTTGCTGGTGTATGTACTTGTAGCTTCGTACCTACAGTGCGGAGTGCGATAAGCCTGGTAATGTTTAAATCCCATACTCGATTTCGACTTGAGACTCGGAAATCATATCAGAAAAAAAGAGAAAATGGTTTCCGACTCCTTGAATAGAGAAATTTTCAAGATCAGTATTCAGTAATTCAGTATGTGATCATCAATATATTTTCGTCATCAAAATGTATAGCTATTTATTCATTTATATTCTTGCTATGCTTGCGTTACAAATGGTTTGAATTAAAATATTTAGTGAAGTGATATTGAATGACGAGTACTTACTTTGAAGTGTTCAAGGCGAGACGAGGAATGTCTTCCCTTTCATCGCTGCTCGCTGATAGAATCTGTAAACAACGAACACAGACGCTTTAGCGAATGAACTTGCTATACTATATTTTAAAAATACAGTTCACATATTTATGCACAGTCTACACTCTCCATTAATTTGCCTGCGAGGTTTAAAAAAAGACAGAACATGGGCTAGAAAATACAAATAAGCTCGTGCCGAAATCTTTATGAACCCAATTCTGTTTTAAGAGCTCTGGTGTAGCTTACTTGAAAGCGCGTCAACGGCCAGACTAATCTTCAGCAAGTCAATGATTAAGCTCGCGCGAACTACAGTGATGCCGTCCACACGCACGCAGGCAAGAAATAGGGGCTTTCGGATTTTTACAAGCTTTTATTTAACTTGCAATATTTGGGTCAAATTTTGTACCTATGGAGTTGAAATTTTGCATACTTGATTATCTCATAATGGAGACTCCTTAATAATCGTAAACTACAAGTGTGTGGGTTCATATAAGTTGCTCGCGGTTCCGATAAAAAATTAGTTAAAATCCTGAAAAAAATATTTTTTAACACAAATGTAACACACAATTGAATTATTTAATTAGTTTAACACAATTGAATGTTATTGTGTACCTGTTCCATAATATCCTCGTCGAGCGTGTGCGAGTAGTTGAGCTGGTCCCGCAGCGCGCGCTCCAGCTCGGCGGTGGGCGAGCGCACGGCCAGCGCGCGCGAGTCGGCCGCGGCCGACCGCCGCGGGGACTCGCGGGCTCTGAAATAAATTTAATTTAAACTCATTTATTTCTCTCAGTAACAACTTCGTTTGTGAGATTCTAACTACTAAAGTAGGCTGTGGCTTGTACCTAAATACTTAGTTTCTTCCCATTATATTTAATTTCTTTTTGTATCACACAATTTACATTTTATTTTATTTTAGAAAAGATGGCGGCGATCTGTCTGTCTACGTATGAAATGCAGGTTTGAAAAGATTAAGTTGTTTCGTTTTACTAGCAAACATTACAGATGTAATCTTATAAGACAGTCTAAACAGGCATTTTATGAGATGAAAAATCGTTTGTGAATACCAGAACCAAAAAGTTTTGTATCCATGCAATAGGATTCCGTTTTTAATGTTCGTAAACATGAAAAGAGTATTTATTGTGTACCTGTCGACTAGTTCCCTCATGTCTTGCAGCTCAGCCTCCAGCTCCTGGCACCTCTCGGCCTGCTGCCTCAGCTTGGCTTTCAGTTCCGACACGTTCGATTCTTCTCGCATCCTGAAACAATGGCTGTTATGTGAATTTCACAAAAATAAATTTGCGTACTTTGCCTGTCTGTTTATTCTAGTGCTTATTTGTTTTATGAAAACGGAAACTGTCCCTTTAACCGACAAGAAACCTGTGGAACCTGCTCACCTGTGGATTGCAACGCTTCAAGCAATGACGATGTGTTGCCGACCTGCAGGGAGAGGGGAAAGGGAAAATAACGTGAGGAGAGAGGACGGAAGGTAAGGCTGAGGGAGGAAGCGCTGGTCTTCTGTCATCATCATCCTAAACAACCCGTTACTGGAACATGGGTTCTCACTGCTGGGATATGAGTCTTGTCTCATATTTGTGGAAGCTTTTAATTGGCTTTTTTATATTAATTTGTCAAATTACTTTGTAACATCGGCTGTTAGCCACCCAAATAAAATAAAATAAAAATAAATAAAGTATGGGTCACAATCAACCCTGCTGTCTCAGTAAGGATTGGCAGCTGACATTGAATTTTGTGAATCTTGGATATGCCGTTTTTGTTACTAGGTTTCACTTCACCGTCTTAGAGCGAGTATTAAATCCGCACTTAACTTAAAAAAAGGCAATGGAGCGTCGGATCAAAAGTCGCGCGAGTTCTCGCTGAGCCAAATGTTCCTCAGTCGCTAATGTGGTCTCCTGTGTTAGTGCTGTAAAACGTCCCACCGTCGCACTGACCTCGCGACGACGGCCTCCAGCTGATGCGCCAGCTGCCGCTTGTCGTCCGCCAGCTCCCGTAGCTGCCGCTGCAGCGCCTCGCAGTGCGCGCGCAGCTCGGAGCACTCCAGCTCGCGCTCGGCCGCCTGCTTGCCCGCCTGGCTGAGGCTGTTCCGCAGCTCCGTCACGTCTAGTTTGGCTTTGGCGAGCTCGAAGGCCTGGAAGTTATTTAATGTCAATTGTGGAAATATGAGGAAAATTTGGTTTTCTGATGCGTTTCTTATTTATTTATGTGAAAAGAAAAGCTATTTCAAAAATGCGACGGTATCGTGGTTAGAACCTAAAGAAATAAATGTTCGTCGAAAAAAGAATATCTGAATGTTTGGAGAACCCTGTCTATTAAGTAAAAATCAAGAAAGAAAAATAAATTAAAAATAGACAAAAACATTTAGTAATTATTACAATCACGAATTGTATTTACCTGATCATTGAGCTCCTTTTTGTTAAAGTCCAACTCGTGCTGCATCAGCGATATCTGCTTCCGTATCTTCACGAGCTGTTTCTTGTCCCCGCTGGCGCCGGCCTGTCGCTCCGCACTCTTCCTTTCATCTCCACTCTTACTCCGAGGCGATGGACTGCGGGACACCATCTTTAACTGCTCCTTTAGAGACGCTATCTCTTCGTGGAAAGAGTTTATGTCCTCGTGAAGTATCTCTATCTCTGTTTCCTTGTCTTTTAGTTTCTCCGTTATAATTTTTAACTCTTCAATCTTTAGAGACAATTCCGTGTTCAATGAGTTCACTCTTTCGAGCTCGCTTTCGCTGTTTTGTAATTTAATAGATGCGTTCTCTTGTTCTTTCTCTAGTTTAGTCAGTTTGAGCTTTAGTTCCTTGTTGTTAGAGTTCAAATCATCGTTGTCTTGGTTCAGTTTGGCGATGTCGCGATTGAGAGCGTCTACTGTGTCTTGTAATTGGAATAACTCATTGGATTTCTCTTCGAATGCTTCTTTCAAATTGTCAAACTCCTCAGTTTTGTCGTTAAGGCACCGTTGCAAGTCATCAAGTCTGTCCAAGTGTTGATTCAAACTATCTATTTGTTGATTTTTCTCAGTCACTAACTGTTCTAGCTTTTGCAGTTCAGTAGCTCTTTCTCTTAACTGATGGTTTTCTGACTCACATTTTTCCAGTTTTGTATTTCTGCTCTGAAGCTCGTCAATTTTAACTTCTAATTCAGTCATTTTATTAGTCAAGTTACGCTTTTCTTTAGCTAACTCTAATATCATGTTTTCTCTTCTTAATATATCTTCTTTGAGCAAATGTAAATCTTTAGATTTCTCGTTAACCTCTTGTGTCACTTCCGTCAGTCTTTGTTCGAGCAATTTTTTATTTGAAGAGAAATTGTCGAGTTGGTTCTCATAGAACTTCTTGTCATTTTCCATTGTAGCCATGGTGTTTTCTAGAAGACCTTTTAGTTCTTCTACCTCTTCTTTCAAAGCGGGGAACTCACACAGCTGTTCTTCGGCGTTTTTAAGCTCTGACTTACAGTTTTCTAATTCTGTTCTCGACTTCTTTATTTCATGCTTTAATTGCGTCAGTATATCAGGGAAGTTTTCTTGTTTTATATCAAACGTAATACCTAATTCTCTAAGAGACATGAACTCTTGATCATTACTTTTATTGTCTATGGTGGGTTCTAACGAAAAGTTAATCTTCTTTGGTTCGACGCTGTTGTCCTTGCTTTCGTTGACTTCTCTATTGGGGTACATTGAGCAATTGTCCGGTATGTTTTGAGCAGTTGAGATTTTCTCGCCAAACTTGTCTTGAATTCCGAACATTGTTGTTTCATTGGCGTTTCTCTTGTATTCATTAAATACGTATTTGTTTTGAGTAGAGGTGAGATGCGCAGGGAGCGAGTCGGCTCGCGGCGTATAATTTGGGAGTTCAAAGTGATCCGCGAATTCGATGTTCAATGAACTCATGTTTGGTCTTTGCACGTCTGGCGGCAATGTTTTGTTTAAATGACTTCTGTCTCTCGTGTCAGTTACGAACGGCGCGCCGGCTAAACTCAAATTCTGAGCTTTTAACTCCGCTCTGCGCATTTGTAAGTCCTGTTCGTCAAACTCTGATATGGAGACGATATCGCTGAGCGTTCTACCGGACGCTTTTCCTTCAAACAGTTCGCTCTTCTCATCCTTGTTGTCGTCGTCAAGTTTTAAGGCTGCGGAGAAAATAGCCGTGAATCATGAGAGAGCGTTACTCGCAGATCTGTCGTAACCTACATTAACGGTAGGAAGTTGGAGGAAATCCAAATCTATGTCTAGTCCGTCGTGTTAGGTCTCAAAATTAGTATGTAACAACAAATCTCCCAGCTGCCTGTCAAACAATAGAGTGTAAGACAACAATAGGACATAAGCTGAATTAGGTTAAAATTACAAATTTGTTATCCGAAAAATAATAATGTAGTTTTCTACTTTTTTAGTTATTTTCATTCATTAGCATGTGAAGAGGCGTTTAATTGTTTTGTCTATTTGGAAGAGAGCCAGGTGATTAAAAATCACACTGAACCTACCACAAATTAGTAATTTCTGCTCTATTATTAACCGGAAAAGCCATGTTGCCAATAATACAGGCCAAGTTCAAACGCAGAATCTTTTCCAAACTAAGCACTCTTCAGGCTCCTCGCCAGCTGTTCCAGCTGTACTATACAACTCACCCAGCAGCTCCTGCAGCTGTTCCTCCCTCTCGGCGAGGGTCCGCTGCAGGTCGCGCACGGCAGCGTGCAGCTCGTCCTTGTCCTGCTCCAGGCTGCGCGCCAGCTGTTCCAGCTGAGCTATGCGCGTTTGAGCTGTAGACAGCTCGCGTTCGAGGATTATCACTTTGTCTTTGGGATTACCTGCAGGAGAAATAGAGACTGAGATAACACTCAGCGTGGAGACTGCGGGTGTTAATACAAACGGTGTTAAACAAGCTACAGAAGAAATATTATGTACATTGAAAATTTGCAAAAATTTTCGCTCCTTGCCTGGATGAAGGACTATTGTTTCTTGTAGGTCATGGAATCATGATTAGGATTCACTTACATAAGTTCCCATACAAAGAATGGTGTTGCTCATTCAACTTCTCTTTTTCTTCCAAGTTCTGTTTTAGCCTTGTCAGTTGTTTTTCTTTTGAATCCAAATCTTCTTTCAGCCGTTGAACCTGTGGATAATCATAAATTCAAAATAATTGAGTCAGGATGTACCCGTTTCGCGTCAAACTCGGAGCAAAAAGAGACTATCGGTGTCGACGAACAAATAAATTAGCAAGTGAGCGCGTGTGGAAGAGACTGATGCAGTCGATCGATAGTTGGCCGATACATTAGTTCGAAGGCAACCGGGTAGCCCATGAAACTTTTTTATCAGCCGATACCGAATAGTTATAACTTGCATACATTTTCATAATGTTTAAGAACCCGAAAAACTTTTGTGAAAACTCTGCTGTTTGCAAGGGACCCAATCCGCCCAGGGTTTATCACAGGACAACCCTCCGAAACCATCCCAAGGCAACAGTAAGGGTATACCTCAGCGAGCGCGTCGTGCAGCTGCACGCTGAGCTGGCTGGTGGCGTGGTGCGAGAGCGCCTCGGCGTCGTTCCGCTGCTGCTGCAGCCGCGCCGACAGCGACGAGATCTTCAGCGCCTGCTCCGACATGCGCGCCTGCAGCACGTCGCGCTCCGCGCGCACCTCCTGGGATACACGATTTTGAGTTACGAGGTGGTAGCTTGTGGTAGCATTCTTACTCAAACGGGCATAAGGAAAACATTCAGAAGAATGTAAATGATGAACCCAAGATGAGCTAATGCGAGGTAATGAAATAGTTAAGTACATGTAATTTTTTTTATTCATTATTGTTATTATCAGTCGTGACCGTCTCACTGCAGGACAAAGATACCGGTTTTCCACTGTCTGCTTCTCTTCTGAATATACAATGCCTAAATTACCTAAATATTCTATTAGAATATAAGAAAAAGACTCCCCTAAAGGCACTTTTTGAAATCATTTTAAACATTAAAGTAGCTATTCTTGAGGCCATTGAGTACTTCTAGTAATCTTACTGACCAATATTTCCTCTAAACCACGTTGCCTTACTATTACATCGATTTGTTATTCTATATAAGCGGTCCTTTCCAAGATCAGATGAATACGCTGAAAAGAAGACGCTAATATAAGTCTTATCTTAAGACTATCCTAAAATAACGAAAATCATAAATTTATAGCGCATCTTTTTTAGCATTATAGTACCAGTTGTTAGTTGCTACTTTTGTCAATCCATTCAGCTAAAGGAACACAAATTATCAAATCAAAGACACGCGTTTACGATATAATTTAAACCTAAAGTAAATTTAACCTAAGAAATGTCATGACAGTTATAATTTTAATAACCTACAGTAGCGAAAAGACAACAAAAGGCACAACGCGTCTTGAGAACCATCCAAGTGACATTTACGACTCTATAAAATTCTTATCTCGTCATAAGTTTTATGCCATCCGGTCTCTATAAAATCAACGACTGAAACTAGCAATCAAAGCTGGTGGTCCTGACCACCTGCAGTTTACGAAGAACCTGCCGTCACAGATATAAACATTCTAAACTGACAGTGAACAGCTGAAAGTTCACACAATAAGTCAAACGTATTTTTATCCCGTCCTCGTTAGACAAGCATGGTAAGATCATTGGGTCAGTTGGCTTATCAATGAGTTCAGAGCTTTCTTGATTAATCGGTGACCTAGTAGCGGCATCTTTGTTTTGAAATAAGACTGAAATCTCATGCGTATAAAAAAACAAAGCCGAATGGCGTTCATTAACCCCTTGAGACGCAATTACCACACACAACGCTTTTTCTTTTGTTTGTTGCGCCGCCGTTTACGCTTCAAAGGGTTAGAGGTTTAACAGAAGACTAGTGAGTTCTAGTGTAATCTATACTGTCACAAATCTAAGCTGAAATTCAGCAGCCGTAAGTTCATATATTAGTCAAATGCTATTTATATCCCGTGACCCCGTTAGCCTGAACATTAGGTCAGTTACAATCGTTTGTTTATGAATGAGTTCATACAGTAACTACAGTTTGCGAAACATTGCTGAAAACGCGCGATCAACACATTAAATTGAAATTAACGAAGCATTTAAACCGACATTTGACTCTGTTACAAGTGTACCTAAAGTCCCCGATTTATCTGAAGCTGTAGGTACTTATTTTCAAAAGATCGATAACACATTTTATTTTGTCTATGCTATATAATTTATCTTTCAGATATTTGTTGTTCTGGTTAGATATCATAGGTTTATGGACGTACCGACGGCATTACAACAATGACTCTACCGCCGTTTTAGGGAAAACAACATCTGCCTAGAAAAACCGGCAAAAACAGTACAATTGTCATTCTAATTCTAAATGACTTTCTTGTAAAGAAGAGCGACAGTATAAATGTATTTGTTTATTAGTTTAAACGTGAAAAAAAAGCATTTTCGTTCACATTTAGATATAAATCTCATTGTACTTTCGAATGCCTAATAAATAAGATTCAGCCTAAACAAAATCTAGGCATATGGTAAAAAAATTGCCTGTCATTGCATTATTGAATTTTCACAACTAGGATCAATCACCAGTATGTAGTATGCGATTCATTAAAAGTAAAATTGTATAGACAAGATTGCACAATACAACCGTCTACACTTTGACCCTAGCAATTCCTATCATAAAGAATTGACAAAAGCAATGAAAGTGTCAATTGAGCGTTACAATCGGCGAGTAAGCAATAACTTCAACAAGAGTCAATTGGATACAATTCACAGAACATAATGGTCGAAATGACATTGCAATTGCAAAATAAAGACGAGTGCTCTTGCGTACTTGGCAAACTGTCGCACAGGATTAATAGCTCTGATGTGTAAGTACTTAGGTAGTTAGATGTAGTTGGCCGTTAGTTGCAGTTAAATAAACAACGACGTTTTCATGCAACCTGACTTGTCACTACGTAAATGTTTCTGTCTTTATGGAGTAAAATCTAAGAGCATTAAAAACCCACGAAATCTATACAGTAAATGGATAAAATTATTGCTGATTTTATTTTCATTGAACGATATCGACTTCCGATAGACGGAAAGGCACGACAGCCTCTGTGGTGTAGCGGTTGGGCAGGTTGGCTCAAATCTACATCACTGAGGTTGCGGGTTCTAGATACAGGGAATTCTAGTTAGGGGCCAAGATCAAGGTAAGTTTATAAAAAAAAAAATATGCGTTCATTCAAAGGTTAACTGGAAGAATTGCCCAAAGCGATCAGACCACCTATTGTGTTCTAACACAACTACAATAATTGTATTCTACATTATTATGAAGTATGTAGGTATTGTTGTATTATTAATTTAAGTACTTAAGGAAAACCATGTCTGTAGGTACTTACTTCCATAAACATATAAAACACTGCTACGTTTACATCTCAATACATTCAGATTTATAAGTTTCAATGTCAATAACAAAACTCACCGTTAAATCCGGCAGCCCCATACTCAAGTGCCTCTTAAAAAATCCCCACACAAACATCACACATCGACAACTAATACACACACATACACCTTCCCACGAATCCCTGCATTGGGCTACGTGAAATAATTACATTTTGATGAAAACTGAATGGATATGGTCTTTTGTATGAATTAAGATATAAGAAACCTTGCGACAGCAAAACACGCTCTGAAGCATCGGCTCGGACTGAGCTGAGCGCCGCGCGGATGATGTATGGAAAACATGGACTTCCGAAATGTTGTGGGTGGGCAACGGATGTGGCAGATTGTGGAGTGTAGTGAGAACGTTAACCTTAGCGTGATTTGAACACGTTGAGCGAAGACGACCAGATGTCTGCGAAGACTTGGCGCCTATTTGTAAGAAATAAAATTCAAATACTGAGAAAGACTTAGTAGAAATTTTGTTTTACTCTAAATTAAGTTAATGACAGCAAAATGGGTAAATTTTCAGAGTACAAAAAAGCCATGCCGTCGGGCGTAATGATGTTCTGTAACTATGAATTCGTCACTCGACTGCCGTCTTGCTCCATCCTCGGCTACATCGTCTCTTAACATCGAACGAGATATTGTCGAAACACAGATTTATAAGCAAAAAATAAAATAAAATGCAACCATAAAGAATTTAATGATCAATATCAAAATATTTCATTCATTAAACACCGAACGAGATTCATCATAAACACATCAATTGCCCCCTCCGCGCATTCCCGACTCATTTCAATTTCCCTATATTTATCCCTCCCGCGCATACATTGACAACTCACACACATGTGCCCCTAGTGTTGTGTGAATACGTGTAACTCGTAGGGTTGGCACCGGTCTATTCCCGTTCTATGCTTGTTTATCTTCCTGCTTGTGTAACCGGGGGTTAATTGCGTTGTAGTAAATAGGTTACGTCGTTAGAGTTTTATTGTTGACGTGAAGCGCGTGGAGTTGTAACTTTTTTATTGGCTATTGGCTATTGGGAATTGATGTTGCGTAAGGACCGTCAACATTACTTTATTCACTCTAGATTGTCGTTGATAAAAATATACTATCACGAAGCATATTGTCATTACGACAAGGTTGTCCTCATAACCTTTGCAATGATTTATCAATTTTTAATGCATAAGTTAAAATGAGTAGAGTGCATAGGCACGGCGGACTATTTAGTTTTTTTTCTAAATCTTTTTATGTGGCTACATTGGGCGGTTCTATGAAATACCTTATTTCCAAAAAGGAGATTTAAAAAAATTCGGTGTCACCAACTGCTATAAAAAAATGTATTTTAGTTTATTAATTATTTAAAAGTAGTGGCAGCCCTACCTGCAAAGCCAACAAAAATCCATAGCACAAATTGGAGAGCAAAGAGAGTTGACCCCGCGTTAGGGTCGTCGCAAATTACATACACCTACCATCTACTGACGAACTGCCTACTGTCTAGGCAGATGAGTCATTGCAGGAGGTTATGAGGGGGACAACCTTGTCGTAATGATAATATAATATACGGCGTAATATTTATTATATGTTTATCAACGACAATTTAGGGTGAACGAGGTTATGTATTGTTGTTTTAGTTGTTTATTGATATCATTGAAGTAATTTTGTATTTAGTGCAGGACGCTTTTAGTAACGTGCATATTACCCACTTGTGTTTCAGTTCGAACATGCCGAGATAGACTGACATCTTTTACATAAAAGCATTGTGTGGTGTGGTGGTGTCTTTGAGTGAGCGAATTAGTGGAATTTTAGTTAAGAAATAACTATGTCATAAACCAACAATCAACGTTAACTCTAATCATCGTCTTTGGCAAGTGCTACTGACTGTTCTAGGAAGGAAATCTTGGCAAAAGAATCATGAATGATATCAAAACTAGATCGTAATTGGTTCGGAGAAGACGGAACGAAATCTCTTGGTTATACTCGTAAGCTCTAATGTAATAAAGTAGAGGGTCCTGCTCAAGTTGGATAATATCCGTAATTGAAGTAAATGCTTGACTTGGCGGCGGGCGGCACTGCTGCGTCACCTGATGTACATTTATTAAACTTGAGACTGCTTTAACTTTGTTTTCAGAAAGGAATATATGACTGCTACTATTAACTAATTGTTCATTATTATATTTCCAGAAATTTTAAAAGAGTTGAAAAAAGAGACATCCCGCAGAGATTCTTGGTGCTATCTTCTCTAGCGGGCATATTTCCGAAGCACTGGTGACTTCAATTTGAGTTTAGGAAAGAAATAGGTAAACATACTATCTTTTTTTTTCAAAGTCATGTTAGCTTAAGTTAAAATTTTTACCATATTTTTAATTTGATTTTGTATTCTATGTTCATGATGTTTAAAAGTGCATTTTTGTGAATATTTAATAAATGATATTTGACTTTGACTTTAAAACATCCGTAGGTACAATAATAGAAAGCATTTTGCAGAAAGTCTTCAGCTATTAAACCAAATGACCACGACAGTATCGAAAAGCGCTAGCTAGACTGAATTCATTGTACACTAAAGCCCGTGAGTTATTGATATAAATCCAGATCAGCCGCTGACAAAAGCATTTCAACAGAAACCATTGTAGCTAAGTCTACAAATCCTTCTTCGCCCTTCGATAGATCGTTTGTTCGTCGTAAGCTGTGCTGCTGTAACGAGTAGGATAACACAGACAGTGTATCCTAAATGTTCTTCAATGTTGGTTTAGCGTCGCACCGGAATAACTTGCGCAGCTCTGGGAAATGTTATGATCGATGGAATGATATAAATACAGACGAGATTTGAGTTGTACAGTTTCTATGAATTAGACGATAAATTGAGAGAAATGTATTTACACAATGTTTGAGTTACTTGAAAGTTATTGGACTTTAGGATTGGACGATTCAACCCGTCATACAAAGCGGACGAAATACTCCAGCGGACCTGATTTAAGACCATAGAGTTGCTAAAGTTTCAGCACGGACATGTTACTTACTTACTTTCTTTCATAAAAATACATCAGGAATACTCGTACGTAAAAACTCTTAAGCCGTAAATTTTGAGTCATCCAGTCAAATTGGTTTTCGCATCAATTTTCTTTAACAACTCAGGATTTTATAGCGTGAGATCATCGCCATTCTACGCCGAAAGCAATGACTAGAGTCGTTATTACACACTGCTTCATACAACTATTTTTACCGCAAAACATTGAGATTGTGTACTGAAATTCATGACAGTGAAAACATGGAAACGTGGCATTACATCGTACCCGTTGCCAAGTCAACTTATACGAATAGAACCTCGTAAGCTTGTTTTGTTATTGTTCTATGCTTTAAAAGAGTCCATTGGAGTGGAGTTCTCTAAATAACGATTGACTTTTATCACTACTATTTTCTTAAGCCTAACTTTCACGGTCAATAGATCGGCAGTTCAGCTTATCTTCCCACTCATGTTTCCCACAGTAAAACATATTGTTTGTCCGTATGACAGTCATTGTGAAAGTGTGACGCGGGTCGGTTATCAAAATAAACGGCAACGCTGGCGACGCGCCAATGCGCGGCGGTGGCGGCAAGGTCTCGCGCGTCTTCAGGAAATATTATATTGACCAGTTATACGCAATAGAGTACCAGTTATACATAATGATACGCAATAGATATACTAGTATTAAATTTAATATACATTATGAAAGACGAATTGTTATTATAAATATTGGAATTTTGTTTTTTTTTGGTACCGTAACTGAATTGCTATTTCTAGTCCTACTCTCAATAGACCGTACAGATGACTGAGTCATCGAGGTGATGAAGGTACTGGTGGTAGGTTTCTCGTATGCGAGAGGCCGTCTGGGTGGGTACCACCCCGCTTTGCCAGATATTCAGCCGCCAAGCAGTAGTGCGCAAGCATTACTGTGTTCCGGTTTGAAGGACATTGTAGCCACCGAAATTACTGGGCATTATAAGACTCAACAGCTAATTGTCTCAGGGTGACGAGCGCAGTGCAGCGCCGCGCAGGATTTTGCCAAACAAAGTTCTGGGTAGTGCTGTTATTGTTATGGGCTGGCGCATTGCTTACCATCAGGCAAACGACCAGCTCATCTCGTCATCTAGTTACATAAAAAAAGAAGAGATAAAGCTTTTATATATTCAGAAAAATAGATTTTCTCCTTTGTGGTTTGAATCCGCTTAATGAGCTCGCGAGGCACGATCAGTAATCTCGGGATACCACATACCGAACAAAGCTGAAAAAACCGTCAAGCGACCTTCGTGTTTCGGGACGATGTTCAGTGAACCATCAGGGAGACGACTCTGATCAGTCGCTCAACTGCCTTCTTCTAGATCTATGTGCACACGTACTAAGACGAGTTACCTAGTGGTTGAATAGAGCTATGAGCGAAAGCTGTCAGCAGCTCGGGCGGCACTGACCTGCGCGACGTCCTTGAGCTGCTTGCGTTGCATCTCGAGGTCGGCGATGCGCTTGAGCGCGGCGTCCTCCGCGCGGCCGAGCGCGTCCAGGCACTCCCACACGCCGCCCAGCTCGCCCATGCGCGCGCCGCCCGGGGGGGACGCGCTCTGTGGAGGGAGCCGCTGTTAGTGATGCTTGTCTTGAGAATAATGGATACAAGAGCCAACTCGATGAGCTCGCAGCGCGGTATGGCTCCCTCGGGGGACTTGCTCTGTCCGAAGTGAGGTTACTTCAGTCTTGTACGAGCCGATATACTCGCGACTCCGTCCACAAAGAATTCTGTTTATAGTTGTTCCCTAACGATGCGTTCTTATTTCTGGGATGAAAAGTGTCATCTATCCTTTTCTAGTATTTAAAGCATCATTCCAAATTTAAACATAATCCGCTAAGTAAATTTTGCGTGATTGATTAAAAGCCTCCATCCATCCATCCTCACCAACTTTCACGTTAATAATATTAGTAGGAAGTTGGATAGGACATTCACAGCCGCATCAAACCGTTTTCACATCGCCGACAAATAAATAATAGGATAAGTCTCTTGTCATAATTGGAAGCCTGCGTAGGTGACGTGGCCTTTCATTCCAAGCGACATTACCTCATTAGGTCCATCAGCAAATTTAAAGTAGGGCAAACTAATTTTCGGTAGCGGCATCTAGTCAGCTTAATTCAGAACTTGTCCTTAATTATCTGTGGGTCTGAACTGTCTGATTGTACATATAAAACCACAATTGGCTTTAACTTTAATCTCTAATTACGAATAGCAGTTGCCACTGCAATTTTGATGCAATCCAGAACTACGCAACTGTCAGTTTTTGGTGGAAAGAGACGAGATGAAGACAAGCCAAGAAGATGGCGGGACGAACTTCACTCCTACAGAAATTTTCGACCTTAAAGCGTCAAGTATGGAAGGAGGGAAGACCCAGCAGTGAGGCATAAATGAATTGTAACAATATTTTACGGTCGGCCAAAAATGCAGAATTTTTTGAATGTGTCACTCCGGTTCCTATTTACGACTAAAGTACTACATAAGTCAAAAATCGCAAAAATCTGCTCTCAGAAAAAAAACACATGCTCCATTTTTTTACCCCCGACGCAAAAAGGAGGGGTGTAAGAAGTTTGACCACTTTGTGTGTCTGTCTGTGGCACCGTAGTTCTTAAACGGGTGAACCGATTTGGATGCGTTATTTTTTTAATTTATTAATAAATAATATTTGTGGTTCTTAGAAAGTATGTAGCATGTTTTATCAAAATCGGTTCACACGTTTTTTACTTTTTATACGTTTTTTGTGCCGAGGGTTAAATTTCAGTTTGCTGAAAGTCATTATTTAGTATCAGGTGTCGGTTACCTCGAGGTCGGGGTCCCGCTGGTCGCGCAGCGAGACGTCCTCGCTGGGCTCGCTGCAGCTGGCCGAGCACTGCTCGTGCGTGCGCTCCAGCCGCCGCGTGCGCCGGTGGAGCGAGTCCTCCAGCAGCCGGCACTGCCGCCAACGAAAACATACGGGTACAGTACGAACAATCAAAGCTGTAGGGTATATCAGTATATGCCTATAAGGAACTTTACCTAACGCGTATATCAACGCGATAATTAACTCTCTATGTAGATGAGGACAACATTTTAACGCATTAGTTCAATTGCTTTGATGATGTCCTCCTTGACGTATCCGTCAACGGCGAACCTTGTCAACTCCGGGAATGGGAACGAAGATGGCTGGCAAAACCAAATTTAGTTTTAAAGACCCTGTTGCAGGGCGCACAGTGCAACTGGCCTCTAGAATTGTAGGTATAGGTGTAAGAAAGCTTCAATTGCATTAGACATTACACGATTACTTGGGTGGTGATTTTTCCGACACATCAAAGGGTTTAACTCATTAACATACCTGTAGCCACAGGTTTCACGCGTTATTTTTTGGACACAGCCATTAAACATTACTGTTACAGGTGGAAAGAGCAGCAAAGTTATTTTTATTGTTTTTGTTTTGTCTTTATTTTAGTATGTTCAGTGTAATGTAAATGTAAGAGTGATGTCCTGAATAAATGTATTTTCTTTCTTCTTTCTTTCTTTCAATGTCAAAAGTCAAAAGATAGTTATTAAATAAGCACAAAAACATAATACAAAATAATTAAGATACGTTAAATTATTTTTTTGTCAGTCATAATGTTTAACTTAATCAGTAGTTAGCTGGACCGCAATAGCAAATATGTAAAAAAATACTGACCTGATGTCTGATTTTCTCCATCATCTCAGCAAGCTTATCGTCCTCTTGGCCACACTTGACACACACCACATCACTTTGCTCCATCTTTTCGCTCCGCATCGTCTCCAGTTCTGCGAGGACCGACCGCATCTTGCTGTCTCTGTCTTCTATAGTCTGTTTCATTTGCTCCAGCTGTTCTAGGATTTCTTTCTCGTGCGCTGTCTTTTGTTCTAGTTGAGATTCTAAGTTGGCGATGATATCTCGGAGGAGGATGATCTTTTCTTCGGTGGCTTTGAGCTCGTCGTCGGTTGAAGCTTTCTTTGTTTCCAGCTCGGCGATGATTTGGTTCATCTCTCGGGTTTGGGCTTCTAGTTGCTCGACCTATTGGGTTTGACTTTAGGGTAAAACTTGGTTTCAAATATGAGATCCTGAATTATGGAAGTAAGGGTCTGCTAATATAGGTTTCCTTAACGTAGATAATTACTAAAATGATCTAAAATTCTAAATGGTTATATTATTCTACTAGACATACACACTAGTTTACATTCAAAGAAGAACCAAAGGAGAGTTTTCTACGAGTGCTAAATCATGCTGTTAAAGTGTGCCAAATACATGGAAGAGTGAAGAAACAAGAAACCAATAGAATTTGAAAAATTTGCAAATAATACCAAAGACTTTCCTACAAGAGTTTTATACTATTATACACATACCTAGCAATGCTACGAGCCGTAAGTCTAGAGAAAATCAGAGATACTTCCAGACTTGAACATCTGTAGGCAATAAAAGTTAGTTTCGACACGCCAGTAGATGGCGCTATTTTAAATCTCTCGTATGACTCCTCGAAACCAGCGGTGTAACACTATTACAATACGACAAGAATCTTTATGAACGTGAATGACCTTTAGATAAAGTGCCATTGTCAATGTCGACGTTTGTGGATGATATTGTTGGAAACGATTAGTTCCTATTTTGATCACCTTCATTAAAAATCCTTGTAGCACCACTATAGACAGAGACATAGACAAGCGTAACTTACATGTGCGTCGTGCTCGCGACAGTTGCAGTACGCGAGCCGCAGGCAGCGCATCTGTGACACCACACGCACACACACACCGCCGGTGTTAGTACTTGGTGAGGCAAGCGAGGAACTAACGCACACTTTCACTGACTAGTCTATGGTTTACTGAACTGGAATCTCATTTCAATCCTAATTAACTTCTGAAGTCCAGAAACAGAATACAGATATATCATTTGCATTCGCGTTAATCAACCGAGTCAGTCGGAGAGCAGAATAAGGTATGACTGCATTCATTGAGTGCTAAAATACAGTGCACAAATGAATAGACAAGACAATGAGTTTACAGACTTGTAGTATGCGTTAGCTCCCATAAAATAAATGGATTAGCATAAATTGTGCAACATAGAACCTAAACATTGTGCGTGATAAACTACATCAGTGTTAAATTAATACCACATTCACAGAACAACATTACAAGACATACACAGAACAACATTTAATTGAAGAATATTAGTTGAGTGACGTCACAAATAATAATTTTGACAAACAAATTAAACATGTCGTATAAGTTGTCTATTTTAAAAGCGTTGCCATCTACCATAACCATAAACACTATTGTAACTTTTACACTGCAGATTTAACAACTTGATGAGTAGAAATAAATGTCACATTTTAGTCTCGTATCTTTTTTTATTTAATTCTATGCCATTTTGGGTGCCTCGTATCTAACAGGCCTCAAAAGTAAATAGGATGTTACGGACGTGACGTTGCATGAGTGAACTTTGCAACATACTACAGTTCGTTTTGCACTAGCAGAGGACCGATGTAGGCTGACGATGATGAGCAGAGAAAGGGAGAATAGGTAAGAATGTTGTAGGAAAACCAGTGTCGCTAATCGCACACACGTAAACGAAACATCTATAGACAAAGAAATCAATGCACCTATAGTTTGAATAGTTATAAAGGCCATTCATAAGTGTTGAAAATATATCGTAAAGCAATACGAATGGGTTACTGAATTATTTATGGCACGGTCATGACGCTTATGACACTCAAGTGCCGAATTCGGCGCGATAAATCAACGCGCCGAATTCCGGCTGACATACGTCTACGCCGTTGACATAAA
This sequence comes from Petrophora chlorosata, assembly GCA_951640565.1. Taxonomy (NCBI): domain Eukaryota; kingdom Metazoa; phylum Arthropoda; class Insecta; order Lepidoptera; family Geometridae; genus Petrophora; species Petrophora chlorosata. The sequence goes on from OX621206.1 coordinate 1,081,307, forward strand.
TACGATTGTTGGATCGTATGACACGCCTACTTCGTCATTTTAACGTTTTCTCCATTTGTGTGTGGACGAGACACAGTGCGAGCGGAACTAACCTCGCTCAGTATCCTCGCGTTGTTCTGCAGCCGCGTGGCGAGGCGCGCGTTCTCGTCTCGCAGCTCCTGCAGGCGGCGCGCGAACTCGTCGCGCTCGCTCTCGCGCTCGCCGGCCTGCTCCTCCACGAACTGACGCGTCGAGCGCAGCTGCCTGTTCGCCGCCTCCAGCTGTTACAGGTTACCAGGTTACACTTTGAGGAATACTTTATGATTGTGCAGTTTGGATAAGTAAAGACAAATTTTTCGGAAAGATGAGTTATCTTACATAGCAATTAGCATACGTCACGTATTTTTTTCTCGTGCCGGACGGAACCGGACAATTTTCTAATGTATAAAATACTATATTAAGACACAAAATTCAATGTGTTCCAGATAACCTTGCCGAAAGAAACCTTGGATACAAGTTCAACATTTATCAACAAAAACTTAAAAGCAGAGGGGCGCATGTGCGATTTAAAAAAATTAAGTCGTTTTATATAAAATTTAACTATTTTGATCATTGTTTTAAAAACAAGGTTAATATAACATAAGAGAACACGATATACTTCACAAAAACGAGAAGCCATTCAAAGATATAATAAAACGGAAGAATGAAACAAAAGCGGCCTAGAAAATCTTGTCACCGTTAAATTATAAAATCATAATATCCTGGGGGCTTGCTCCGAGTTACTTTTGTTCGTGCAGACTAAATGAGACATTTTAATGCCTGTTATATGTATAGCGCTATCCCGTTTATCCGATGCATCGAAGACCGTAATTACGATCGGAAACGGAGTAAGGCCCCTGGGCCTTTCGAGCCCTACCACTTTCAAACCACACAACCACAAAAAGTGAGCAGGCGGTGCTACTTGTGAATAGTAACCGCTTGCAACTGATCACCACAAATTCACTAAAGGTTGATATGACTTTGAATTACTGTTGCCAGGTCCAGTGTGTCAAATTTCTAATCGGAAGGTTAAAATAATCGGGATTTTGGTTTTCAAATCGGGACAACTACAATGGCTACATAAGAAAACTGTTTTTTGTGAATCAGCGTATATATTTTTATCGAATACTTAGTTTTTTTTTAAATGGCAGAACAAAAAAACTCTCTAAAATATAACAAAATTCAAACGTAACCATTTCGACTAATAATAATCATTAAGTTTGTGTTTTCTTTTATCAAAATGATCGAATAGAGTACAGCCTAAAGAGGTTAGTGAAAAATCAGGCCATATGGCGTCCCGATCAAAAGTGGATGGGCCCAGACGTGTCCCAGAACCCTAAAAATCGGGACACCTGGCAACACTCATTTGAATATAAACATGTGGTCGGCTTGTGGCCCATTTGTGGTGACAACTGTTCGACTGCATATTGTGGTCCATGTGAATACAATCCATGCAGTTTAGATAAATTAGCGCCCGAACCACTTTTTGTGGATGTATTTTTGTTTGAAAACAGCTTTTGAACTAGCACTAAGTAAAGAAGCCATGCCACGTCGATACATAAAAAAATATCTTTGACATGTATATTTGCTTTACCTTCTCACAGCATATCTTATGTACGGGCGAATCTGTCATCCGCTTTACCTGGCGTGTGCGGTGCAAAATAATACATATTCATATAATTAATGTGGATACATAAATAATAAAAGATACATTTGATTGAACTGATAAATATATAATTAGCATTTTAAAGAGTGAATGTGTAATAAAAATTGTATACGAGTGAACATGAGCATTAGCGAGCTTATAGAGATGTTAATGTATAGTCTGCTCAATATTTACTGTGATTCTTACTTCGCTAACTAGTTGTATCCCCCGGACCGGGCCTAAGGTGTGTACAAGCTAACCTAACGATTCAGGCGTCACTCAGGCCTCAGTATCCCCGGATACTTCACACCGGCCGCGCCACGTGCGCTCCAGCTCGCGCGGTCGGTGTGGAGTTGTGGACGTGACTCCAAATGACAAAAGAAAGGGACGTTAACATAGTTACTAGTAGTTTCTGTGACGACGAAGAAACTGTTCGATCGTGGATCGGCCGGTGTGCACCCAGCTATTGCTTATTGACAAACAAAGCAAAGTCTGTAGGGAGGAACGAGAAGCGGATCATTTGTCTCCCAATATGCGGGGGAGGCGAACCCGGGCTCCGAGGAGCTGCGTACATACCTGCTGCTGCAAGTCGTCCCTCTCCCGCTGCAGCAGCTCCAGGTCACGCTGCAGGCTGTCGGCGCGCGGCGAGCCGAGCTCGGGGGAGGCGGGCCCGGGCTCCGAGGAGCTCCGCCGCGGGACGCGCGCCTGCTCCGCGAGCTGCAACCCCGTGCCCGTGCCGTAGCTGGAACGACATCAATTGGATAAGAGAGTGAGTGCTGTGCTCGCATTGTAACATTTCATATTATCAGAATTAACTTTTAGGGTATAGAATCAAATGCAGCTAATCGATCAAAATCAAAAGTCAGCCAGTTACTAAAGTTAATCAACCGGATCGATAGTCACCAATATTATTATTTTATGCTGAATGTAATCTTTTTCAAAATTTGTGAATGATCTTTAATATAACTTAAAAAAATACAGATAGTCTCCTACGAACGTTTTCCTGTATCTCCAACAATTCAAGTAGCTGCCATTCATGTCTTATCTCAAACCAGCGTGTATATACAAAATGCTTTAACATTAACTTCTCATTTTCCAAGTTCAATAGTACAAGAATTAAATAAATATAGTTCATTGAGCAAATAACGGAGTCGAACATGGAAACTATAAGAGACCAAACGGCCAAATGTATTTTAGCAGCATTATAAAATAGTGTAGACACGTGACTGACCCCTCGGCGATGAGGTCAGCGTCTGCGCTGGTCATGAGCTGCGCGATCTTGATCATGGCGGCTTCCAGGTCCGCGCGCAGCAGGTGCTCCCGCTGCAGGCACTCCGCCATCGCCTCCTCCATGTTCTGGAACAGTTTTATACAACTGAGTAGTGAGCGGGTGGTTCACCTCATGGTAAGCTCCAAGCACCATGAATATCAGACATGGGTGTGGTGCTTTCAAAGGTCAGAAGAACCAGTATATCTTACACTAGCAACCGCACGCGACTTCTTTCGCGTCGACATAATAAAACAAAGCCTGTAGCACTCAGGGATAATGTAGCTTCCTATTAGTGAAAGAATTTTCAGGATCGGATGAGTAGTTCCGGAGTTTACCCTCTACATCAAAATAAACTCACAAACAAAACCTCTTTATAATATTAATGTTAATTAACTACTCAAAAGTCACAAGTAGCTTTACGCACCGCTTCCAGTAAATATTCTTTTTCTATCAATAAAGCTCAAAAAGATTTTACTGCCAATAGGTAGTTACTCTGTTGTGGTGTGAGATGAAGGGTAAGGTTACCTTCCGATGTAGCTCGCAGTTCTCGCAGTTTTGTTTAGATTCGATCTCTTGCACTAACTCCGTGATGTGAACGCTCGATTCCAGCATTTTCGACTCCTTTTCTGTAATAAGAGGACATTGTTTGTGTTTACTGATCGCTCCAGCTTTAACGCTCGTTGTACTAAACACAGATAGACAACGATGACTCGACCTGTCAGCTTTGACTCACTCACTGTCAGCCGCCGCAGCGAATGCTCGAGCTCGCGCTTGATGTCTGCGCTGAGGTCGCGCTGCTGCTGTAAGTACTCACTGTCAGCGAGTCTCTCGGAGAGGTCCAGTAGCGAGTGTGCCTCGTGCCGCAGCCGCCGCAGCGAGTGCTCGAGCTCGCGCTTGATGTCTGCGCTGAGGTCGCGCTGCTGCTGTAAGTACTCACTGTCAGCGAGTCTCTCGGAGAGGTCCAGTAGCGAGTGTGCCTCGTGCCGCAGCCGCCGCAGCGAGTGCTCGAGCTCGCGCTTGATGTCTGCGCTGAGGTCGCGCTGCTGCTGTAAGTACTCACTGTCAGCGAGTCTCTCGGAGAGGTCCAGTAGCGAGTGTGCCTCGTGCCGCAGCCGCCGCAGCGAGTGCTCGAGCTCGCGCTTGATGTCTGCGCTGAGGTCGCGCTGCTGCTGTAAGTACTCACTGTCAGCGAGTCTCTCGGAGAGGTCCAGTAGCGAGTGTGCCTCGTGCCGCAGCCGCCGCAGCGAGTGCTCGAGCTCGCGCTTGATGTCTGCGCTGAGGTCGCGCTGCTGCTGTAAGTACTCACTGTCAGCGAGTCTCTCGGAGAGGTCCAGTAGCGAGTGTGCCTCGTGCCGCAGCCGCCGCAGCGAGTGCTCGAGCTCGCGCTTGATGTCTGCGCTGAGGTCGCGCTGCTGCTGTAAGTACTCACTGTCAGCGAGTCTCTCGGAGAGGTCCAGTAGCGAGTGTGCCTCGTGCCGCAGCCGCCGCAGCGAGTGCTCGAGCTCGCGCTTGATGTCTGCGCTGAGGTCGCGCTGCTGCTGTAAGTACTCACTGTCAGCGAGTCTCTCGGAGAGGTCCAGTAGCGAGTGTGCCTCGTGCCGCAGCCGCCGCAGCGAGTGCTCGAGCTCGCGCTTGATGTCTGCGCTGAGGTCGCGCTGCTGCTGTAAGTACTCACTGTCAGCGAGTCTCTCGGAGAGGTCCAGTAGCGAGTGTGCCTCGTGCCGCAGCCGCCGCAGCGAGTGCTCGAGCTCGCGCTTGATGTCTGCGCTGAGGTCGCGCTGCTGCTGTAAGTACTCACTGTCAGCGAGTCTCTCGGAGAGGTCCAGTAGCGAGTGTGCCTCGTGCCGCAGCCGCCGCAGCGAGTGCTCGAGCTCGCGCTTGATGTCTGCGCTGAGGTCGCGCTGCTGCTGTAAGTACTCACTGTCAGCGAGTCTCTCGGAGAGGTCCAGTAGCGAGTGTGCCTCGTGCCGCAGCCGCCGCAGCGAGTGCTCGAGCTCGCGCTTGATGTCTGCGCTGAGGTCGCGCTGCTGCTGTAAGAAGCCGCCGATGTCGTCCTGAAAGTGAGACGATTTAAGAACTTAATTCTCTCATGGGTGTGTAGCTGACCCTGGTGACGGAGATAAAGACCGCCCGAAGGTCTTCCGGAGATTTAAAAAAGAACAATTCCCTAGAAAATGACAATCGAATTCTTAACGGACGGCGTTGCCGCGGGTATGGCTAGTAATTAATGACACGATAACAACAACATAGACTCACTCCTCACGGATCTAGAACTTCGGCCACGTAGGAAATGTTGCTAACCTCATCCAAATCGGTAAGAATGGAGTTGAGATCGGGCGCGAAATGCACGTGCTTCCCCCCGCCCGCGCCGCCGCGCGACACGTCGCTGCAGTTCAACTTCGCGGACAGGTTCGGCGAGCTCGGACGAGACGCATCGTCGACCAACACCGACCTACAAGAAGCACACATATTATAATAATGGCACCGACGATCGCAAGAACTTATGGGCAAGGAGCTGCACGGAAGGTTATATCAGGCTTGATAGGGCCCGGTGACGAACTTCCCGAGTCGGTGCTGTACCGTAATTGTTCTGATGAGTGAGCTTTTTCCTTTCCACCTTGATGAAACACTTCTCGTCACACTGCTTCTTTCGAGCTGGCGCAGCGTTGTCATTGGGCCGCTCCGGTTTATTGAAGTACGTTGGGAGGCGACTACGATGTGATATTTATATTAATTAATTAGTTAATATAAGTGAACTGGCCGAGCATCATACTCTGGAACGCACCTGCCTATTGCAATCGATGCTTCTCTCGTAGTTAAGTACCAAACTAAGAAACTTTCACGATAACAATTTACCGCCTTTCGAACTCATACCCTTTTTTTCTTCTTCTATACGAACGGGAGTCAATGTTAATCTGTGAGGATTGGGGATCTATGTTAAGTTACGTGACAATGTTTTTAGCTGTTGTAAATACGGACCTACGCAGAAAGATTCTTAGAGAAAGATAAAGAAAACAAAAAGAAGAGAGAGATTTTTATAGGTGAGGAATAAAGAGAAAGAGGAAATGAAAAAGCGAAAGAGAGCACTCTTTCCTGCATCAAGAGAGAGACAGAATGTGTTAGCTAATCACATAATGGTAGCTGAATTTAACTTAAAATCTTTGAATTGTCAATAAAATTAATAATTTTGATTTAAAAAAAATAAATGATTTTAATTTAATTTATATTATTATTATTCTTAATTGTAATTGTGGTATTTTAAGTATTGACATTTATCTAATATTTTATTGTAATTTTATTTGATTATTTACTGTGCATAATATGGGTGTCTGACAAGCCTGAAATAAATTAAATTTGATTTGATTGTTTTTTTTAATAACACTAAAAATATACACATTACATGCAATTTTCTGCAATTTCCCCATTTGCACAGGATATTAACAGACTTTAAAATGCAACATTCAAAGAAATAAGACAAATATTGAAGGTGTAGTCAAAGATTCACAAATGTTCAGCTACTTTTGTCGTTGACCGTACATCATACCGTCGTCGTAGTGTACCTTGATTGAATCTTGGTGGAAGTATTATCGTAGTTCCCCACCTGTCGTGGACGCGTCTACCGACTGCTCCATACGATATTACATCAAGATATAATGTTTCTCCTAATAAATATCATAAGGCCACAACACTTGGACCAAAGCCATTTCTCCAGGACGTCATTAATCTCCTAAACCCTTGCGAATATAAATATAGAATAGCAATTTGAACTATAAGCAGGTATGTTTAGTTCACGTGGCGAATCCAGGTTTCCGCTACGATGGGAATAAATCAAAAACTTCTGTGAGTCAAGTTCAAAGAAATGAGAACGGTAGGTATGGACGGCGCTCTGTTTTCATTCCGCGTTAATTAACGCCGGCCTTTGATTTAATTACTAATATTTTCTTTGGCTTCCTGCAGGAGTCTTTTGTGTGCATTTTTTTAGTATTAAAAGCCAGTACAAACAATGTCAGTTGCTGTTAATAAACTAAGTTTTTTTTTTTTACCCCCGACGCAAAAAGTGTTACAAGTTTGACCCCTATGTGTGTTCGTCTGTGGCACCGTACCTCTTAAACGGGTGAACTGATTTGGAAGCGGTTTTTTTTAATTTAAAAGCAGGTTTTTTAGCGGTGGGTTAATTAGACATGTTTTATCAAAATCGGTTTTATCAAAAGACATTTTTGACTTTTCAAAGGTTATTTGTGTCTTGGGTTCTTTAAATTTTAGTTTAATGAAATTCGCTTGCCTTTGTATCAATTGACATGAGTACTAACAAAATTAAAACTTGCCAACTTCTATTGACTATTCAGCTCAGAATACAATTGACCTGTGATTCATAAGTACTTGAAAGAAGACAAGGATCATCTCTTTGACTACATAACCTGTGTATGACTACATTGCGCCGCAAAATTGTAGACCGCTCGGTGTCGGGTGTCGGGCACGACGAGCAAGTCGAGTTAATGAATGTGCTAAGCGAAAGTTTCTCACGTCATCGTCATGAGCCTACTACCACTACAACTCTTCCTCAGCTAAGACAAGTCTGTACCGCTCAGCGCTGGGTCGGTGCTATCATTGATGTTCGTGGATATGCCTGTCTGGCAAATGGTGTGTGTGTTTGCAGATGCCTGTCTGGCAAAAAACGTCACAGTGACGATTTGATAACATGTGTCGCTCGGTTATTGGACCACACGCAGACCATAGACAGACAATAACTAGTATAAGGGCATGAGCGAAGCGAGCGTAAAATTTTGAAGACTTGCATTTGAATGATACTGTAATGCTTTTAATGATACTATAACGGGCACAAGACAAGACTGAAAAAAATATAATGCTTATAGTACAAATCTTGAAGTTATGACGCTCGCTTCGCTCGTGTCCATACTCCTGACAAAGTACTCACTCGTCGGTGCTCGCGGGCAGCAGCCGGGCCAGCAGCTGCGCAAGCACGGTGCGGTTGAGCTCGTCCTCCGCGCACGCGCAGTACGCCACCAGCTGCCCCACCGCCGCGTGCAGGCTCACCGCCACGCGACGCAGGTCATCCCTGGGGGACCAACAACAATGATTAAAAAGCTGACAGATTTTTTTTTGAAAATTGGTCAGATGCGTCGGTGACTTCACACAGAACTGTGCAAGAGAGATGAACTTATGCAGCATTCAACGAGTTAATCTGAGTCCTGATTGAGAAAACTAGAAAGCGACACGACAGGGATACGACAGCGGTGCAACATAACCTCGACATATCGCATTCCAACAGTCTTTTGGTGTCGCATCGATATTTAGTTGTACAAATTTTCTTTTTGATTTTTCTTAACTGAGTAATACGTGATACTATTATCTAATCTATGTTTATATATAGATTCGAAATCGTTTGAGGACGACATTGTTACAAACGGAGGCATGTTTCATCCCGAACCGAATCGGTAAAAAAATACGCGGTAAAGACATCGTTTACGTGTCGTGACGGCCCAATCAGGAAGCGGCCAAAAGCACAAAATATATTCGACTTGATGTATAATCTTACTAGCCGTTCCAATATCTGCTTGATCTGCTGAGGTTTGAAAATCAAGCGTCATAATGCTCCCTGGGTCGGCCTTCAAAAACTATGTATCAAATAAGAAACATTGTTTAAAAATATAAGCACGCACATAAAAAAAGCATACCTCTCCTTGGTGACCTCATCAAGATGCCTGTTCTGGTCAAAGCTGAGGTTCCGGCGCTGCTTCCATTTGTCCTCGCCGCCGGCGGACAACTCGTCGCGAAGGCTCGATAGCTGCGGACAAACGATAAACACCCATAACAAGATGAATTTAAATATGCTGTCGGAAATCACGGCTGTCACGGTCGAATTATGTTTGTTACGAGTAGCATCAAGCTTATCCCTTTACGTAACGTCCTTTATGTAGGTACGTAAAAATCATGAGATAGTAATTGAAAATAATTTATTTGACACCACTTCATAGGGCTTTATTAGCAGTACCAATGAACAAAACAATATCTTAAAGCTGTAACTATTGACAAAGCAGTAGACACGAATCTGATACATGTATTGTGTATTTGGTTGAAAGAAACTAAGATTCCTAATTTCACTGTCGATGTTGAGATTTGCAGGGCGATCACGTAAGTCTGGTGCGAACATCTCATGTTGCGGACTAACGTGCAATAGACATTTATTTCAATCGATAAAATGCGATCATGTAACTTTTATGTCTCGATATCAATGTGCTCCTATCGATTACCCGACAAATTTACAAAGCGAGATTGTGCTATGAATCGTTATGTATATTCAAATTCAATCCCAATCTATTCAATTTTACTGTGTAATACGGCTCTTGTCTATGGTTTATACATCGATAAAAACTTTGTTTCAAAACTTATTTTTATTTCAATTGAGCTTTCGTTGACGTTTGATTGCAACAAACGGGTTACGTGATCGCAAAACCATCATCGAAACTCGTTTCTTGTTGAAATTGATTGAAATAAGAGATACATGATCGCCCTGCTGTTATTATGGCGTCAAAATGAATGTAGGAAAGGAAGTATTGTTTAATCAGTCAGTTCAAATATAAAAAGATGTCACCTTGCATAATAAAAACAAAAGTTCCAGCTAAAAATTATTAGAAATGTTACTGAATTATCGTATTTCGTCCCCTTACTGCAAAAACCAACTAAGTGCGCTTTTTAACAAAAATGAGTTACGAATACCATTAGAATCTCCTCTTCAAGATTTACATACTAATGTTAAAATATTAAAAATGTTAAAAAGCGCACTTAGTTGGTTTTTGCATTAAGGGAACGATTTAGTAATTAGTAACCAGAATAATACATACCATGAATTTCCTTAAAATCACCATAGTTAAGTCACATTTTATTAGAACTTAAGTCTTGAAACAACCAGTTTGTTCCCGAATCAATACCAACACCATGTTATTTGTCACTTCCATTATTATCTACCCTCACTTATTGACAACTTATCTGGTTAGTGGTTGATATGTAGGAAAACATTGATACTTTATAATACTTTGTAATTAATACGTAATTATTTTACGTATGCAATGTAGATGATGGGTCAACGAACTCACTTTTACCTATTGTTATACTTTTCAATCATATATCTTGTTACTCACTACGTTCAAAACAAATTAAAAGAAATACAAGTGATGTTTGGAAAATTTAATCAAGATAGCTTAATAGTTATGAAATTTGCCGACCGGCCACGAGTTCGATCCTCAGAACGAACAACGATTACAACAAAGAGTAATTATTCGCCACGAAAATCTAATGAAAGGTTGTGTTCTGCCATATTTTCACTATAACCTATCGCTACACTAAGTAAACACCTACCAATTTATTACACGAACCCAAACTCACTTCACTACTTATTTCCTTTTAATAGCTAAGTACTTATCTTCTATTTTAAAACTAAAACACTTGTAAAACTCAAGACATTGACTTGTCACAGACAGACGCTTACAACTTAGAAACGAATGGAAACAAAACACGAGCAACTACCCCATGGGCGCACACGCAGACAAAACAACATGCAGCTGCGTTCAGAAATAAATTAGAAAAAGTTTAAAGACCATGTGTGGCCCGGACGCACTTGCTAGGGTGGTTTGTCTAGAAGATCGTGTTACTTATTACATGAAGATTTTTTTTAATTTGTTTATTTTAAAAATAACATAAAATTACAAGTTAAGGATGGCATTCGTAAACCACTAAGGATTGTGTTCAATACCATATTTGGTCGACATCGATATTAGGTAACACAATTATTTAATAACTTTATCTATGAGGGTAGAAAATTGGTAAGTGCATTCCTTAGCAATCTTAACATTCAATGTGTTGCAAGAAGTGAGCCTTCAATTTAAATTTAATGTTTAATAGCGTTTAAATTTAATTCAATTCATTTATTAATTTCAGATAATTACAATCAATTTTGTTAGTATCAACTTACAGACTATGTTAGTGACTCTCTTAATGTTAATTGAAATCGGACATTATAAAAAGAGACCTATTTAGTGCTAGTTTTGTCCAAAACGACTGTCTTCTTTGAGAAGGCAAAATTATGATAATTTGTGCTGTTATAAGTCTGTTTTTCCGTATCTGCTGCATACCAAATTTGCTGAACTGTTTTTAAAGAAATGTGGAAGATATCACGAATGCGAAACAGAGTTACAGCTAGTAACGTAATAAATACGACATTGTTGGTCTCCAAAGCTCAAAGCATAGATATTGATAATGCTCGATGCGTTTTTTAAGTTTACTCGTCAAAATATTTGACGTCGACACCCTAAACCAGACACGCTCTTGACATTATTTCTAACACACCAGCAAAAGTGACATCCCTGACATGTGTTAACATCGCCCAAAATGACGGCCTTAATTTGTGGCAAGTTCATTATCATTGATCTTTATTGTGTTCAGAATAATGGTTATTATTGTTTGCAAAATGTCGAGTGTTCGAAACCAGAACAACTGATGATCAGTATGTTGCAGAGCTGATAATTTCCTTTCAAAGTACCTACCATGTCCCAGTAAAGTCATAAATTTTGGCTAACATAAGTGAGCCTTCTGGCAATTGTTAATCAATGGAGCTTCTACTTTTTTTTATTACGATATGGTACTGCAATGTATGTCTGTTGAACTGATAGCACTCGATAATGGATATGATCAAGTAAATAGGGAAATGCATTGTCGGATGCATTTGGGTTTGTTATTGATAGTTTATTTACGTTTATTTTGTTAAAATGTTTTTCTACAAAGGAGTTTGGTTTGGATGGCGGATTGAATATCTTTTTTTGAATTTGGTGGTTTGTGTTACGAGTTAAAGTAAAATAATAAATTTGTGCCATAAATAAGGCGGCATTTGAATACATTCCCTTTTCAAATGTGCAATGTTTGACCACCTTAAACATACGTATACACCATTTTAACCCTTCTCAACACTGAACTTCTCACGTACTCATTAAGAACATAAAACAATTGCTTCTCTTTAGTTACATCTGCTGATACTGGAGCCACAGTATAATTAAGAGAGCTCGTAGTACAAGTTCAATGGCCCTTGTTCAGTAGATTCATAAAATCATGGGCACATAAACACCATTGCATTAGTTCAAGTGCATTTGTACGAGCTACAAACACTACTATAACAAATTGTGTAAAGAGTGTATTTGTACTATAGTTTGTCTCTATAGTCACTTGAAGGCCGATTTCATTTTATTACTGGGCTTTGAGTCTTACAACAGTTTTCTAATAAGAAGATTACGTAAAATCTAGAAGTTTTATTCACATTGCCTTATTTTGGAATGCCTTGGATAGTTTACTTTTTTACTATGACATCGTGCTGGAATTAACTTATGATTTTGTATAGTCGTAAAAGCCACACACCGGAGGGGGAGCAAGTTGCATCTATTAAACCATAACCGAATAAACACCATAACATTCAATCAAGTGCACTTATACACAGATTGCGTAACAGTTAGTATGTGGTTTCTATTGTATTCCCACACATCGCCAGTTACTACGGAGTCTATTGTGCTAGCATTCATTGCCAATCAATGCCAGGAGGGTCGTGTCCTGATTGTGATTTAGTAGTGTACTCTTGGGTATTCTGTGGCTGTAGTGAATTTAATGGTGTGTAACCTTGCCATTGTGAATGGGTAGGGGACAGCTGGGAGTGTCGGGGCGCGGGAATTGTTAAAAAGTAAACAAAATATTACGCTTGATTTTATTTTTATAACATTGCAAAAATGTTATATTATAATTATTCTGATAAAGATATAAATCTGCTAAATACACTTGATTCTTTCAAAAATTATTAGAATTCCTTTGACATATTCATAATTAGTTTTAAACTGCATAAAATATATGTTCAAGGTAGACATGCAAGCCGCTCTAAGTGAGGTTTTATTTGATCCTTATGTGAGTCTCTTATTTTTAATTCTAGCTGGTCGTACGGAGAAGATAAATCTGTAACATTATTCCAGCATTACACACCTTAGAGCCGAGAGATCAAAGCGAGCTTACAAAGGGTTCTTGTCCAAGATAACAAGACGGCGAAGAAATCCCCTCTGTACCCAACGCAAGATTCATTAGCTATTAAAATTAAACTAGCGATAGCGGGCGAACAACGAACCCTTTTTATTAAGGTTATTATTGTTAGGTATTATGGAATCTTAGAAAGATTGTAAAGATTATGTGCCCTTTTCGCCATATATGTTTTACTTAAACTGGGACTTTACTGTTGATTAAGACTCAGTAGGACATCATAGAATTATTATTTTTCAAAATTTGTTTCTATTCTAACACGTTTACCAGATATCTCGTAGTTTCCACGGAGACACAAGGACTACTTTGAAGATGTAACGACACAGCATCAATTATTAATCAGTCTGCTATACGCTCGACTAATCGACTTCCCTTGAAATTATGAGCCTTGTAGTAAATCCGTAATATTTTCTCTGCAACTTATGTTTGTAATCGTTGTACGGAATTAAAGCTATCTCTTTGAAAACAAACGTGATGTATCGCGAGTGGTTATTATTTCAACCCACACATTTATCAAAAACGTACCAAAACACATTTTGTTCGAATAGATAGTCTGATCTCGATCCTTGTAAATAGGTCACAGTTGGATGACGCTACTTTTATTTATAACGCGAAGACTCAAACAAAACAAATGTATTACTGAATGGACGCCGAAACAGAGATAGAAAAATATTGGGGGAGTACGCTGACTGGCAACATTTAGGTTAATTTCAACGAGTGAGGTAGTCTTGGGTAGGACACGGTTTTAAAATGAGTTTGTAAGAGGTGCCTCTTTTTTGTACTGAGCCAGTACTGTGTACCGCTTCAAATGAGGCGAGGCGTTCGAGGTCTATTGAGCTCCTACGGTTCAAATGAAGCGATATCCGGCTTTTGTACTGGTGTCACACTTTTCCACTAGATAATGAATCAGGAACTACATGCGATATTACAATTACCTCAAATATCCTACCTACTATTATGAGTGACAATTATTATGAGTCGCTTATGCAAGTAGGTATTCATACTTATAGTAAGACATGATCATAAATTCTTAATGTTGAAGCGTAATAAAGTTGTGGTTATCTAAATAAGAAAAATATAATAAGAAATATATATATATAAATGTGAACATTTATTCTTTTTATCCATACTATATTTACCTACTATTAGGAGAATCCTAATATTATCTTTGCTGTATTCTATATATATAATACGACTCATTTAAGTATACCCAAACCCACTTACTGATGTGAAAGTAAAACTTGTCTACATATTTTGGATAGTTATACAACAGTTCGTATTTTGTTCGGAGTTTCGGGCGAACACGGTCATATTCGACGTTCATTCAAACAACATCGCGTGAGGCAGTGACAGAGAGAAGAACAACATCACATTCACCCTCTTTGTCATCTCCATCGAACGAAAATGTACTGTCGCGACTCTCCGGCTCGTCGCCTCATTGAGTGAAGAGTAGATAGATAGCGGGACCAATGAGCATGAGCGGGACATTCGTATTGAAGTCTTACATTTTTTCATTTTGAGCCGCTCTTACAATTTTCTGTCGCGTACGGGACAAATGTACTGGTTCATGTAAGTCCTACTCAACACTAGAGTGAGGAGAGAATCTCAACAACCGCCAAGATACAACTTAAATACGAGATATTAGGAAATTAATCTATTGGTGTTGGGCGTCATATTTTTTAAGACAAAGAAAGAACAATTAGGTAGTTGTTTATGACATGTTTATTATTTGTTTTTATAATAAACATGGTAAATATCCCGTTAATAATGTATACATTAATAGTGTTTGTGACCGTGATAGTTAAACCTAATATTTTATCAATCTAAGGTATTTTATATTTATTTATGTATTTTTGGCCCTTAAACTCTCTATGGGGCAAGGTCCGTGTCCCAGCAGTGGGAACGTAATGGGCTGATGATAATATGTTTTAAGTGTTTATTTTGGCTTAAACAATATATTATTACGGTCGTAATATGTAGTATGTAGCTAAAAAGTATATCTTCCCTATAGCATGTCAGCGTAGAATACAGAACCCATTCACTTGGCTCCAACTATTTCCCAGAAATAAAAACATTTTAGTCACAACAAGTTATAGAAACAAACTGAAAATAGCGCGCCTAAAAGCTTAAAATAGAAATGGCCACCACTGCACTGAGGCTTCTAATTAATAACGGTTACTTTTCAAAAATAATTAGTCGACCATCATCCACTAAAGCTAAAGCACTAACGATTTTTGAAACAAACACTTGATAGTCCTTAATCCATTACATTACAGTTCACAATCCCGAAACACTACCATTTATACTTGAGCTCTATAAAGTTTGAAAGCTTTTGTTCCCGCGCGCACGTGTTTAGTCCGAGAGTGACGTCACGGATAAACGCGCGCACGTCCGTTCCGTAGCACGTACGATGCTGCACTGAATTCAATTCAATTTCAATATAAGCTCGAAAGTCGAAGCTCATGGGGGTCATACTTTTGTTTGTTTACAGTCAACATTCTGCGGCCGATTGAACAGTAACTTTTATCTGTGATAAAAGCAGAGCATTTTAATGGAGCCATATGGACGGGGTTCGGTAAGTAAATGCGAGATGTCGACCCCTTTTATGTTTGAAAGTAATTTGGTAGATTTTTAGGTGGAATGGTTTTGTATTAGGTAAACCGAAGTAGGTAAAACCACAGATTAATAAGGGACAGAAGCATCACTCCGCAAAGAAATTTAAACAAATAGCGACTCTTGCTATGACGCAATAAAATTCAATTCAGCTCGCGTAGCGCTGCATACCTATTAGTCATATTAACCTACAAAGCGCCTCTCTTTCTACCGCATAGCTCTTATCACTTCTGCCGCGGCACGTGTAACGCGCAACCCGCCGTCGGTGTCCGGCCATATACTTGCTTAGCTTCGTACCAACAATGCGGAGTGCGCTAGGCCTGGTAAAACTAAACTGTATTTATATATATTTATAACTTATATAAGGCATTGGTGATGCAAAGCAACACCGCAAAAGTCACGTTCGTATTAGATTTCATATTCCTGGAGCCTGTGACTAATCAAGCCATGAAGTAAGCCTTGTAGGTACCTACTTTAATTTGAGATATGATAATATGAGTTTACTTGTATATATGAGTTGCAAATTTCTTAAAGAGAGATTATGCCTACGTTTGTTCTAAGTTTAGGCGACCTAAGTTTTGGCATAGGAAACATAGACTTCCATCCATATAACTAAACATTTTGCCTCGGTATCTTTCTAAAAGTTCATTACCCACCTAAAGCTTGTTATTACGTATCTCAAGAACGAATCTACGCCCCCTGACTTAATTTAGTCCCAATTACACTCCTCCAAATTAAAAAGACTAGCCATAATTTGAGAAGACAGGATGTCGCCAGTTATATTTTTAGTCCCCGTCCTTACAGGACGACAGGACGAGAATTATGTCACGGGGGTTTGCGATTGAAAGAATTCACCGTCTCACTGTGCGGAAGGAAGGACGAAGGTGATGGAGTATTAAAATATTTTTAACAGTTGAGTCAGCTCAGCAATTCTTTCGAAAGCAATGGTTTTAAATCACCATTTGAGCATTTGTGATGATTAATGAATTCCGTTCATTACATTTTTTTTATGTAACTAAATGACGAGACGAGCTGGTCGTTTGCCTGATGGTAAGCAATACGCCAGCCCATAACAATAACAGCACCACCCATAACTTTGTTTTGCAGAATACTGCGCGGCACTGTAATGCGCTCGTCACCCAGAGACAATTAGCTGTTAAGTCTCATAACGCCCAGTAATTTCGCTGGCTACAATGCCCTTCAAACTGGAACACAGTAATGCTTGTGCACTACTGCTTGGCGGGTGAATAACTGGCAAAGCGGTGGTACCCACCCAGACGGCCTTTCGCATTTGAGAAACCTACCACCAATATACAAATGCAACAGTACCGCTGTACGTCATTTTTGTAAAGCTTTTCACTTGAGCCAGATCTATCCATATCAATTAGTTGAGTATGTACCTCTTATGCTACTGTAGAACAAGTTGTATTCTTTTATTGAACGAAAATAGGATTCGGCAAGTCATCGGCCTTTACAGGAGTCACGCGTCATGTCCACGATATTTATGTACAACTCAAGATATTTCGGGTTCACGACACTACGTATGCACCTGATGTATGAAAGGTCGAATAGAACGTCATTGAATCAAACTATATTAGTAAACGTTTATTACGTCTTACAGCATATATGTAGAGATATATGTACATATCTATATTAATTAGCTTTGGAAGTGTATATATAATAAATTCATTTATTTCAGGCAATAAAACAAACACAGAATAATCAATCATACAGAGGCCCATATCACAAATACCTTAAAGACTCACATATATATAAAACGTATAAAACACTAAATCTTAAATTTAGGGAATTGAAGTGGCGGCTTCGCTTCCCTGTAGCGTCGGTAGACCACACCTTCTGGCCAGAAGTGCGGACTAAGGAACATCGTCGTAAGTGCAGCTGGGATCCTCAGCGTTTACGACTTGAAAATTGTTGGTCTACAGGATTCCAGGTGACTGATTTCGATGTCTATCGGTCCCTCAGTTCGGTCTTCGATCATCTTCAGATTATGCGCCTGGAGGTCTTCCGACTTCGTTTTCAGGTCCAAGCGCGAGATGTAGATAAGCGTGGTGGGCGGAGCAGCTCTCAGAGAACTAGAAGCTGCAGCATTTATGTAGTCATATGAATAAGTAATTAGATATTATATTTTATATCATGTGTTAGCCCTTAGTATATCTATTATAATTTCTATCACCGCCGTCTGTTTATGTTTCGTTATTCCTCTCCATCCAAAGGTTGTCTGGAAGAGCGCTTTAAGCGATAAGACCGCCCATTGTTACACCATTGCCCAATGGTCCCATTGTCACAAACATATAACTTGTACTTAATTTCTATGTTTAAGGTTGAATAATAAAGTGTTTATCTATCTATCTATCTATCATATGGTAAACATTTGGCGAGGACCTAATGAAGCTGACTGTGGCACTACAGTGAGCCTGTAACTTAGGATGACAGTGTATTCTGATAAACAAGTGAACAGCGGAACACCGATCAAATGCAGTTTTTCTCAGACGATACATCGCAGCGGTCGATTACTCAGCCTGTCGCTAGATAAACAAGTTAACATCCCCGGACGTTGCGGATGTCCAAAAAACCGGCCAAGTGCGAGTCGAACTCGCGCACGAAGGGTTCCGTACCATTATCTATAAAAACGGCAAAAAAATCATGTCTGTTGTAAGGAGCCTCACTTAAATATTTGTTTATTCTGTTTTAGTATTAGTTGTTATAGCGGCAACAGAAATACATCTGTGAAAATTTCAACTGACTAACTATCACGGTTCATGAGATACAGCCTGGTGACAGACGGACAGAGAGACAGACGGACAGACAGACGGATAGCGGACTCTTAGTAAAAGGGTCTCGTTTTACCCTATGGGTACGGAACCCTAAAAACAGCGATGACAAATTGTTCGTCAAAATCATCAAAAGGCAGTTTCAAAACTTTCGTCACAGTTGTGACCTGAGCAGATTGAGCAGATGCGAGCAACACGGAAGACTGCATCACTACACAGAAACAGACATGCATCCAGAAGATGGATAAAAAGCGCCGGAATGCGTAAACATCGTAAACAGAGTCTACTTTTTTACGTTCCTCCATAAATGTTTAATTATTACGTTTGATTAGAGATTTAAGAATGGATATTTGAAACTGCGTCGGGGCTGTTATTTGGCTGGTATTTTATTAGTTAACTGATTTAAATGCAAAGCCTTGAGCGCATACTAAGATTCCTGACAAACACTATAATTTTATTAGACAATGTTTTTTTGTCAATAGTGTTGCATTGAGCCAGCGTTCTATATATGTAGGTTTATTGGGCGAATGGGCGACGGAAAACGTTTAAAATTCACTCTACAGACAATAATGAATACTATTAATAAAAAATTAAAGTAAACTTTTCCATTCGACGATCATAGCGACTGTAGATACAAAACTAATGTATTTTTGTGCGCATTAGAACAGCGAGAGCTTTACGATTATTAGATCAATTATTGGGTCACGCTCGCCAAAGCACTTCGATTACGAATTGCGGGAGCATTAAACATTTTGAATATAGTGGTATCTCGAATAGTGGATATTGTACTGGATACATTAGCGGTAGTGTGCGGCGTCTGCGTCTGCCATACCAGACTTGTGGGGCCATATGTGTGGTAGGCTAGACAAAACAAAGTAAAATAAGGCCATCATGATGTGAAATTTTGCTCGTCTGTTATTATGCATTTGTATTAGTAAGTACTCTTTTAATTTGAATTAAAACTTATGGGTAGAATGTAAACCCAGGAAGTCGAGAAGAAGGTACTTATCCAATATTGGGTCACTACATAAGTGTTATCAGTGTCAGATCAATACTTTTACTAAAGGCACCAAAGGTAAATGGTCATGCTTAGGTGCCGTCATAAATCGTGCCTTTAAATAACTGCTATAGAAAACATTCGTCATCATCATCATCAGCCCATCACTTTCCCACTGCTGGGACATGGGCCTTCTCTCCAAGAGATAATATAGACCATAATCCACCACGCTGGCCCAGTGCGGGTTGCTGAATGTCACACATCCTTGATTTTTTGTGATTATTCTTGGACATGCCGAGTTTCTCACGATGTTTTCCTTCACTATTTTGAGAGCGAGCGTTAAATTTTAAGAAAGTCTTTGGTCGGTTCGTAAGTCGAAAAGTTCCCGCTGTGCCACACTCGCTCTTCGAAAACATTCGTGCTGTGACTCCCAATCTCGTGATTCCCAATTTTTACAACAAATTACATTTAACAACATATCCGGTCGCACAATACCAACTAATAATGAATTACATATTTGATATTACACAGACACCTAATTTCGCAATAGGGATCGTATCCGGGGCAACAAGTGGTACGTGCAGCGGTGCAGTACACTTCGCAGTAATGGATACGATAAGGTCCGCGTTAAATGTCGGCCTGGATTCTGAAGCCATGTGGAGAATTCTGCGTTATGTCTTCGAGTCTACTGCTGTGGAAATACTCCTGGAGGAGCGTAGGCACTTGTCATTGCAAAGCCGTTTAATGTTAATGCAAAAATGATTTAATTTTCCCGCAGGTTGCGGAAACATTAAATGTTTGTGCATCCGCAACCTACACATGAAAAAAGTGCAAACATTTGTTTCGGGTCTGGGGAGTTGTGGAACCATGGTACTCCTAGTTCCTGGTTCCCAATAAATTATGGATAGCCAAGATCCGTATGTGTAATTGTTGAACGTTATTATTAATTGGGCGAAAATTTCGAGTTATCTATCTGGCCCAGAAGAGGCCGTTTGGGATGACAAGCTGAATTATCTTGGAGGAAGCATTGCTCATATTACTACATATTAAATTAGAACAAAAATCATTCTGAACAAGTCACGATCTCGAAATGTAGAAAGCTCCCGGAAGAAGGATACCGCAACTGTCCGAAACCTGTCGTCAAAATCATAATATAGGCGTTTTATATTAAAAACAAACATTGTACAATACTACAACATAACTTAGATCAGTTGACAATACGAAAAGAAGACTGAATGTTTAGATTATTGTAAACTCTTGTATTATTGTACAAAATTCCGAAGAATGCTGCATCTAACATCCCGTAGACAAAACAGGAATAATGTTTTGTAAGCGCATACACAAGACTCATAAACTACGCAACGTGTGCACTAAACACAAGTAATAACCTCTTTACAACTAGCAACTAGTGCATCAGGAAACATGCTCTTAAAACTGGGAGACTCAACTTTATTAACTAGTCCCTTAGGTAGAAAATATAGCCGCCATCGATGCAGTGTAGGTGGAACTGCAATATGTTTAACTTTAAATTTCCACAAGGAAGAAATTAGAATAGTTAGGAAATTCTTGGCGTGAATGACCGATTTGGATTTGGAGAATTTGCATTCTTTCATGCCCGTTGTTATTGTAATAAACCCCAAGCTCTTGTTCATCTTGATTTATATACCTATTTTATCCAAGGAACAAAAGATGAAAACTTGTAATCAGTATAGAAGAATTTGATTTAGATTTTTGGTCGCTGTTTTTTCGGTAATCTAACCTTGTCGAAAAATATAAGAATTGTATGTAATCAGTGCCGTAGAAGAGATTTATTACGTCCTATAATACATAAATTTCAGTTTATGCCAACTATACTAAAGCTTTTACTCTCAACTCATTACATCATTTAATTTTGTAGACTGTAGAAATTATTTCAGTGTTCTTCAAAAATACATGAATAAATTACCATATTCAATTTCAGAAACGTGATATAACCAGATATCTGGTACTAAACCAAATTCGGTGTGACACATCCTGGTCATGTTTATACGGGTACGGTTATGCAACTGCCGGTTTGCGTTTATTTACGTGTATGGTAAACCAGGGTCCGGAAGTAAACAAGATGCGTCCGTCAGCGGTTTGTGGGCACATTAGGAAATGGGCTACTGGAATACTTCCACATTTTAAAACACCACTTGTAATTCGTAAAGGATTTAAGCTTTAGGTCGGAACTGGTAGATGAAGCAAGACAGGCTGAAATGACAACTGTTGTTGCCAGAGGGACTCGTTGTGGATCGTTTGCACTATCCTAGTTAATTTACTGTAGTATTTTATGTTATTGCCGGAACATCCAGTAATTGGCTAGCCTTTATAGTTATCGTAAGAGGAGTGCTGATCTGATAGAGTAAGAGGAGTGGTTAACCAAATGTCTGGCTACTTCTCATAGCTCTTCTAAATTATCTTTAAAAACGCTTTTACCATTTTCTAAATTATAAACATATAGTTATAAAAACTACAAACACATAACGGATTATAAGTCTAGTAGAAGTAAAAAATACGCCCAACGATCACATACACAGATCCTGGCCCCTAACCAGGATTCCCTGTATCTAGGGAACCAAGAATTATTAGGACCATGGTCCCACAACACCCAGACTCGAAACAAATGCTTGCGCTTTTCTTTGTATGCACAAACATTTATCCCGTTGCGGGAATCAAACCCGCAACCTTAGTAGTGTATGAAATTTTAGCTAACCTGCCCAACCAATACACCATAGAGGCTGTCAGAGGGTACAATTACTCTATGCACTAAGCGTTCCGGCAGTCTTTCTGCCTTTAACAAAAGATTGTATTCCAGCATGTTCCACACGGAACTCCCTACAAGTCAGAGATGACATTTAATTGCTCAGTTTACACACGGCGCGTGCTAGTAAATAAATGCTAAGCGCAGAATTAGACGGGTCACTCACCCGCTCCCAATTGATACCAGTGGAGGGCGGTGCATCGCGTTCGCGATTGTTGTTTGCAAACTAGTCGTTTGAATAGACGTAAGACGTGCCTCCTTTAAACTAATAAGATGTTGACAAACAACTCAGAATAATAATTTTATGTCTCGGACGCATATTGCCCAGTTCAATAAACAATAGAAAACTACTGAGTTTGCTATTAACCGCAGAGTCAACGGCTGTTTCTTTTCGCCGTCATTCAGCTTCTTTATTTGATTTTAAAAATATATATTGGTGTTGATACAATCTTGTTTGCGCTGAAAGAACCGTTTTGATTGACAGGCTACCGCATTGTTTTTTATTTTTACTGGTCATAGGCTTGCGTTTGACCACTTTCTCACCAGATGGTAAGCGATGATGTGGTGTAAAATGTAACACGCTTACCTAGAAGATACCTGAAAAGATTTGTCACTGAGAATTATGACCAGAATCCGGGCAGGTCCAACAGTGAATCCTTGCGGTTATGTCACATAGCATAAATGACCTATATAACTTATCCTTGAACACAATCCAGCTTGATCGATGTTGTAGAAATATAACCGACCTACTTTACCACTAATAAAAAATGAAGTTAATAGAAAAACGTTGTATTTTCAGACCACGTCATGGGTAGCCGATTCAGAACACTACAGTAAATAGTAATGCGAACTAATCCGACATTCCAGCATAAATGTCTCAACTGAACCTTGAATGATCGTATATACTATGAATTTAGTACGAAATCAACAAACGTCACAAAAAAAGCACGCAGCTGCGCCCGCGCACGCTGCAGAGATTTAATTAAATCTTTCCCCGAAACCGTCCAATCCCATATCAGGAGACGGCATGTAGAACGCAAATGCGATAGTTATAGCTACCCTCCATTTCTGCTTACGACCTTTGAGGAACCACTGCACTAGCAAGCAAAACATAAGGCCACTTTGACCATATGAACTTATGCTTCACTTTACCTAAACCTTACGTGTGTGTATTTAATTTTTGTGTTCCGACTTTGAATTAGTGTGAATTTATAAAGACAGGATTTTGTTTTATTAATATGCAGACGTGTGCAGTAGGTATGTAGGTAGTAAGTGTGCTTAACGCTAAAAAGAGACAGAAAAAGTTTGGGGTATCGCGTTGCTATCTCCTTCGGTAGATCCTTAAAGTTTACGATGAAAACAGAGTAAAAACGAAAACGCGATAGAGCGTCCATTTCGGTTTACGAGGGAAATAAAGTAAAACGCTTAGATAAGAGTCATGCGCGGGGCATCCGAGGGTGGTATTTATAGAGCAACTAACGGCAGACTTACTTGTCCTTTAGCATGCCATGGGCCGAGATGGTTGTTGAATGAGACAGTGATTGGCGCCGGTGAATTATTGATTTTCAGATCTGTTAAAGTACCGGTACTCTAAAAGCTTGATTATTTTTTTGAGGATTGATCGACATATTTACGATTGTGAACGAAAGGGTTGTCTATATGCTGACAAAGTCCATTATTATCTTGCTATTTAGAACAACCAGCGTTCGTCTTACATCAGCCGAGTACAATAGCTTATAGAGTAATTATGAGGAGCTTCTTTTCAAAACTTGACTATTCCACTTTCGATAAAACTGGTTTTTTTTTTTGGTAACATTCATTTACACTCCGCTAAAATAAAATTGGGCCAAACTTACTATGGGTAATTACACCAGAAAAAAAAAGATTAAAAGGCATGATTTTGTCACAAATAGATTATCCCACGTCAAAGCAGCATACCTAAAAAACTATTTTCACAGATTGTGAAAAAACACAAAAAGTGGAATAGTCAAGTCTTAGTCTAATTTTTAATAATTTTATTTTATTTTATTACATTGTATATTTTTAATATTTCAATATTATTATAAATTGTGTGATATGGTTTTTATGACTAGAATAAATGAATTGAATTGAATTAGTCAAAAGTCTTGGTTAAACAAAAAGGCTGGCCAACTGCGTCGCAAGACCGTATCGAGCCGTCTACAGAACAGCATAGAACCGATGCAAAGGGCTAACTGGGTCACAATAGGACTACGTCCGGTCATCCAGACTATTCATAGCTGACGACAGGATATACAGGTTCTCTTACCTTGTTGACGAGTTGAAAGAAATATTGATATGGATGTGACGAATCGAAACTGATTTTGAACTATTGTAAGAAACATTGCATCGATTTAATGTTTCTTCTTGTAATTGAGAATAGTTTGAAGAGAGCAAATGCGGCGACTGTTGTTCCAATATGACAAAAGTAATAATAAATAATTCATTCATTAAATCCTCTCCATCCAATGGTTGTCTGGAAGAGATCGTTTATTAGCGATAAGACCGCCCATTGTACTATTTAAACTTGTAAGTTTTGTTTTTATGTGTTTTTGTTATGTTATGTGTACAATAAAGTGTTATCAATCAATCAATTAATATTTAACAAAAAAACAGGCTTAAATTCTGATATACCTATCTTCGAAGTCCAAAGTCAAATATCGATGAAATGGAAATAATTTTCCAAATCAGTTTATAAATGACGGAGTAATCGCGTAACAAACACAAAAAAAACATTCAGTCGAATTGAGAACCTTCTCCTTTTTTAAGTCGGTTAAAAATATCTAAATCCAGAGGGCCACGTCGCAATGATTTTTTAAATCTTTCTAGATCTCTCTCGAGTTAAATATTATTGTTTAATGCTGGAGTTGTACCATCTCAAGTCTGTGCTATCCATTTAGTTTTAAAGATAAAGTTTTATAACATTCACACAACATTATTAATGAAGGCACATTATGCAGCTCGTGATAAACACGTGTCACTACAGAGATACATTAATTATGTATATTATTTTTTATTAAAGGTTATTGAACTTAATTACGTTACCACATTCAACTAATATTAATTGACAGATGCAGTTAAAATTATATAAGACATAATGAACATAGCTTTTTAACAGTTTTAGTGGCCGATGCCAGGTGGCGCAGGAAACAGGCGCTGGGAAGAGTTAGAAGAGATACTTAGCAGTAGGATAGTTTAGGCTAGCAAGAAGTGATAGTAGTGAAGTGAATATTATAGTTTTTTTATTAGTTATAGGCATTCGTTTGACCACTATCTCACCTGATGTTAAGCGATGATGTGGTCTAAGATGTAACACGCTCGCCTAGAAGATACCTGTTCACTCTCGATTTGAAGACTCTAAGGTTGTAGTTGTTAGGAAACACAGATCTTTAATTTCAAAAGGAACAGTCAAAGAAACTAAAAATAATAACGAATACGGCGTAGGATTTCGTTAGACTGCTATCGCCCTCTGTGAGTTTAAGCTGCACATCTTCACCTGTAGCTGGTCAACGAACAAAAACGCGTCCATACATAACATTTTCAAAGGTATACATAAATCCTTTGTTAGCAACTGAATATCTGTCACAGTTGTAGTAGGTTGCTTGGCACTAAAATGTGCTAACAAAGGATTTCCATATATTGTTCTGAAATGTTATTGATCTTGTAATCCCTACACCTTTACAAGTTCTGTCGAAACGTCCGTACTTGGTGTGCAGTCTGTAGTTCATGTAGAGGAGCAAGGTACAAGACACGTACCTCTTTCTCCTGCTGCACCTTGGCGTCTCCGTGGATCCTGTCCCTCAGCGCCACCAGCTCCAGCGGCCAGCTCGACACCTCCGCGTCAGGGTCCGACAGCAGCACCTGTGCAGAACACACCTTTAGGACCTCGGAGAATTATTAAGTTAGTCAATAAACGACAGTGTTCATGCAAGGTACACTAACGTTTTATTCTACAGATAAAGTTACAAGAGCTTAAAAAATAGGTATATCAGTGATTCTTCATCTTCTCTCGTGTGGGGTGTGTGGCCCAACCCTGGTGTCGGAGTCTTTAGACCGCCCGATGGCCTCTGACATGGCCTAAGTGGGATCGACGGCTTAGCGTGCCCTCCGAAGCACGGTAGCGCTTAGATGTAAATACCACACAAACGGTCACCCATCCAAGTGGTGTCCATTGCGAACATTGCTTAACATAGCAGATCTGTTACGAACGACTAGGCAAGCTACGACCTCAAAATGTGATTCGTTCCAGGCAAGTCTGGATCATGGCGAGGTATATGTGATGTTTTAGAGAGTACATTTGGTTGAAAGTATCTGCTGTTTAGGGAGGGGATAGTTTATTAACGACAAGTAAACCTGTATATCACACTACCCTAACAGGCCCACTGTGGACTGAAACAATAGTTTTGAACTTGTTCTCTCATATCGCGCGAGAAGGTATAAAAGAAAGTACAGTCCGTCAAATTGTCAAAAACATCAATACACTTAAATTCTGTTACATCCTAAAAAGGACCCACACCAGCTTATAGTAGCACATTCTACGTTGTTTAAATAATACTGCAAAATATCCAGAGACACCTAACTACTACTTTAAACAACTAAAGAAATATTCCCACAACTTACAAGAAGATCTCCCATATTTCTCAACGAAACACTAGACAAAAACACTATTCACTGTTCAAAAGTACTCAGCTCTCACAAAATAAAACACTTTTGAGTCACAAAAATCACAAAAAAAGTCGCGCTTATATTCCACAGCTGCTCATGGAACGGTTAATAATGAAATCAAGGAAAATTTGTATTTGACCCGAGCAGTTCATATCGCTGGGACACACTGATAGCCTCGCGAGTAAAAGGTTATATAAATATAACTATATTATATGGTAAACAATAAAGTATAGCGGAGTACTTACAAACAATGAGATATATTACACTAATTAGGTAAAGATGTCGTAAAGTAAACAACATAACTTGGTGATTAGGGATTGAATAGCATGGGTGCTGATGATATAACTAATTTTTGTTTACTAGATGCGCCCCGGTTTCGCCCACGTGGTTATTTTGCCGGGATAAAAATTATCGTCTTATTTCAGAGTCTCAAAAAACATCTACGCACAAAATTTCATCAAAACTCATTCAGTAGTTTTTGCATACATCCATCACCACACACTTCTAAACACGTGCAAGTATAAACTCTTTTAAGTTAGTATCAGTAAGTGAGGCATAATGGCATGGTGTCATCTATTAAAGGGTTAGCGTCAGGAGACAAATGGACACTAACTGACAACTAAATAAGCCCACCCAAGAACGGCAGCTGCGACCGTCATGTGGGCAGACAAAATCAACTCATAATCTCAAGAGACATAACCAATCTAAATCAACAAGGGAATAATCTAACCATTTCAACATCACAATGTAAAGCCCAAGTTTAACAACAGATCATTGACCCAAAAACTACAAAAAAAATTACAAACGAGACAGCGTGGAGCTCAAAAATCAGGTCAAACCCGCGAAAAATGTCGCCTATAAGTTGGCGACTAGCCAGTACCGGCGACAACATTTGAAAATGTCGACCCGCAGCACAGAATAACTCATAGTACAGTATGCCCACGGGGCGGTGACTGTACCGACTTTATGCGACTTGCACTTGAGAACCGTGTCATAATAAACAAGCTGTCTATTCTTTGAGAAATTGAAGGAAGAATTACAACAGTTATTGCGACAAAGCTAGAAAACAACAATCAGTTTTGAAGTCGATTGTGGTGGATGTAAAATTAGATGCAGTATTTTTACTTCTATTTTCATTATTTAACTTCGAATGCACGTGGCGGTTGTTGCCGGTTGACAACAGATGAATTTAAAATAATTACAAGGTCATGAAAAATCCGACGAGACATGGGATTCGAAAGATTTCCTATACGCTAATAAATTATTTTTCAAAAAAAACTAAACCGACTTCAAAACCACAAATGGCACTCAAAAGTAAAAAATAAATTAATATAATTATCATAAGCGCTACCCACTCATATATTTGAAGTCGGTGCCAGCCAAGTCTAAAAGGTAGCAGATAAATATGTATATAGTAAGTACTACTTGTAGGTAGTATCTATCTACTACCTTTTAGACTTGGCTGGCACCGACTTCAAATATATGAGTGGGTAGCGCTTATGATAATTATATTAATTTATTTTTTACTTTTGAGTGCCATTTGTGGTTTTGAAGTCGGTTTAGTTTTTTTTGAAAAATAATTTATTTTACCCTTTTTAGTGAAAAACAAGTTTTAATTAAATTAATTCAAAAAGTTTTTAAAGACAAGCTTTTATGATCTAGAAGCCACATCATGACGAAGTTTAAAACGGGCTATCACAATTAAATGCATGTACAAAAAAATTTCATGTCTGTCCTATATCTCTGTTGAAGAGTTCCCTCGCCGGAAGTCAATCCTGGGTGTATCTGCCATGTCATGATGGAATTTAGAACAGGCTATTATGGTTAAATCCATTTACGAAATGTTGTGTCTGTACTATTCACCGTTGAGGAGTTCCCTCACCGGAAGTCAACCCTGGGTGAAGCAGGTGAAGCAGTCGAATACAAACCTCCACCTTTAGAAAGTTGCTTACGAAAAAAACAAGAACCGACTTGAAGATTAAACTTATATTTTTTGTTTTTGCTATTTTTTTCAAAAACTACTGAATGAATTTCGATAAAATTTATATGGGACCACCTTTGAACCTACCAATCAAAAAAAGAATCATCGAAATCAATGCATAATTGGCGGAGAAATCGCGTAACAAACACACAAAAAAAAAATAAAAAAAAAAATAAAAAAAAAAAAACATACCGTCGAATTGTAAACCTCCTCCTTTTTGAAGTCGGTTAAAAAAACATTAAGATACCAGGCGTCATTTTGCGTACATGCAAACTTCATTCAAAATTCCAGTATGATACAATTTTACTAGAAAACAATTGCAGTGCCTTATCAGTTGCAGTGCCACCCAGGACTTTGATAGGCAAAGTCCTGCGCGGCGCAGAGCCTCACTTCAGCTTTTGAATCTCAAATGCTTAGTTATTTCACTAGCGACAGTGCCATTTCAACCGAAACAGGTAGTATGCACAACACTATTTTATGACCCGATAAAATAACCACAACTGACACTAAGGTGGTACTCCTAGATCTCGCCAGATGAGCTGGAGCTCCAGAAGCTGCTGAAGAGGTATGATATTTCGTTTTCTGAACTATATTTTTACAAATTAATTTTCGGCGCAAAAAATGTATTGTGGCAACAATTTCACAATCATAATAGTCTTAGTACGTATTGACATAGAAAATGAGATAGGTAGGTACTATGTGCGGCCATGAATGAAATCCGAATAAAAATATGCGTGAAGAACGGCATTGGCCCTGGCGTGGTGACAACGGATGAATAAAAATACGATCAGTTGAGAAATCGGCATAAAATACTCGACGAAACTGAATAATAATTATTTAAGCTATCCCTTCACGCGCTAACTATCAAACTAAAATCTGAGGGTTGATTTGAATGTAATATATAACATCTACCCCAACCTAGGTTTTAAGACATTACTAACAATTACACGTTAATTGAAATGTCTGTTTTGATAAATAATAAAAAATAAAATAATATCGCTAAGAATAAAAAATTGAATATAACAACAACATAAAATCGCTTTCAAATTGAAAAACTAACAGCACCATATGGAAAAGCAACATATAATAAATAGAATAACACGTGGAATCACGAATGTGTCAATATAAACCCAATATTTTCGTACAACTGTGAGTTTATTTCGTGGAAGTTCAAAGAGCTCTACTATTCTACTAACTAGAAGTCAATATATATATTATAATATTGCAGATAGTTTTGCCAAAAAACCACCAAACCTTTTTGTACGATATATAATATACCATTTAAGTATACCATTCATGTCTCACCCTGCCGCAATAGAGAAGTGCATACAGTGTGTTGTCATAAAAATACCTAAAAATATATACTTACTCGTACATCGCTCCTACAAAAACGTAGATGGTTGCGATCTGGCATGCCTTTCGCATTATGTCCAAAAGACACACCACAAAATGTCCACTGTCCACGAAACTACACTTTGCAAACGTCACTGTGAAAAATAACCTCAAAATCACCACCAGTGTGGATCCTTGGTCCGAATACACAGCATTGAGGATCAGTCTCCTAAGCGGTAGGTTAATGATGTACTTTCGCAGCGATGGCGACGCGCCAACACTGGGTGGCTCCGCAAGCGTCACTTTTAGTACACTTTGTGCCCCAATTTCTGAATGAGAGTGCGTAAAACACTACTGTTAGTGTCTAGTGTTTTAATTCGTTTGTGTATTCTTTTCAGATAAGATGTGGTGATAGAAAGTCGTTTAAAAAGCTTGAAGACTATATTTGTAAAAGTTACCGTCGTTGGCTCGTCGGGCACGATCGAATTTTATTACTGCTTTTTAATGCACTCCTCGGCGAAGGCTCTGCCAATTCTGATGCCAAGCAATGTCTCAATTGAAGGTCAATTGAAATTGGGGAGTGGATACCAGGAAAAAAAAATAGTGTCTCAAAGTTGTACTATTAATTATTCTGTGTCAAAATAGAAATCTTGACGTCTACGTCTTAGCATTGTGTCTCGAAATATCTATACACAGTAACTCAGATATTATTATGCAATGATTACCGACAGAAACTGCGCGTATGTGCGCGTAGTACACAAATTATCGTTCCGAATAACCCATAGATTTCGATTTCCTCTACTGTCGTATTTGTTCAATGGAGATCAAAATAACCCACTAATAACGTCACAAAAACATTAACATCTGAAAATTATTACTCAACACCGACAGATATACAGTGTATTTAGTAGAAGAAGGGCCACCAGAAAGCGTAAGATACGTCTCTATGGTTCATATTGTATTCAGTGTTAGTTTAATGTGCAATATAACATTTACGAGTACCTATCTTAGAGCATAATATATGTACTATGTACAGTTTTCTTTTTATGTATAAGAAGAGTTGCAAGCAAGCAGCCGGCCCGCTTGATGGTACGCGGCCGACGTCTATGGACATCTGCTACAACAGAGGCATAGCCCATGCGTCACCGACCCCGTATGGAGGGAAGAAAGGAGGGAGTTACCCGATTGCACTGGTATCTTATTTACATTTACCATGCAAAAAGCTTATAAATACATATGTACAATACACACATATGAACAAGGAAACCTCGATTTTCGTGCGGCATTAATTTTCGTTTACATTTTGTTTACAAAAAAAAATTAAAGAGATAGATGTTTTGAACTAGACCATAGTTCAAGTAGTTCTGATTATCACAGGGAATCGTTTCTTCAGGATCTTTCTATGTGTGTATATAAAGCCGTAGCCGAATAAAATAAAGCCGTACATACCTGCAACTGTTCTTGCAGATGGTTGACCACGTGTTGCCTGACTTCTTCTCTTACTTCTTCCAGTCTCTGCTCTAGCTGAGCCTCCATCTTCTACCGACGCCATGTTGTTACCCGACCGCCATGTTTGTGACGTCACAGGCGCCATGTTTAGTCACACACGAGCGTGTTAGTCGCATTCCATGCATGCAGGAGAGAGAGGTTTATATTAGATAGGTATTTACAGGTGCCGCTGAAAAGTGGGTCTCATTGTGAGGGGGGTAGAGTTTTTGTTTGGAAATGGTAGAAATGGTGTATGAAGTTGAGAGAAAATCGGTGTGATAGACCAGTTACCAAAGAGGTTGAGTGACCTTTATACACTTTCATTTTTTATTTAATAGCTGTACAAAATTAGTAAATGTTGGAAGATCATCAAAATATATAGATTTCAAACATTTGGCTTTCTATGAGACTTCCTAGTCCTAGATATAATGAGTAAAGACTACCCCTCAATTTGAATGGGGCAAAAATAAAAACGTCTTTAGGAAGTAAGTACCCCAAGCAACCGTAAGCTTTAATAATATGAATATTATACAAGGTTTACGTATGATTATGCACTCTGTCCCCTGCATGCAATATTATAATAAAAACATTAACATCAACATTTCTAAAAGTAACTCATAAGTGAAGGCAAAGGGCATCAGTCACTAGTTCAACTTCTATCGTCACAGAACTGCGTATGCGCATTCTGCGTTTGATACAAATTGATGCTGACTTTTCTGTCTTTTAAGTTTAAATTAGGTTTTAAGACACAACTATTTGGGTTTAATCCACAACATATTCAGGCAGTTAATTTCACAACATCAAAGCTTGATTAATCTGCAATTTCTTAATAAAAACACCTAATCTAAACGTCTTTACAACAAAATGTATGTCATGGGTACTTATTTACCATCAACAGTGTATTGGGTGCACTTGGAAAAGAATGTTTACAGTAGAAAGGAAAGAGGCGAACCTTTTCTAGCTCCAAGTCGATATCTTGCGGGTAGAGGACGTTTGTCTCGGAGTTTTGAATGTGCGTTTTCAACTGCGCTATCTGAGAAAAAGGTTTGAAGTAAAATTTTAATAAAATAGAATCGTCCCGCGAAGCGTGAGTGTGGCTCAGTGGGAGCACGTGCAACTTTAGATCCGACGTACCCGAGTTCAAATCCCGCTGGCCCCGCAGCGATTTAACACTCGCTCTAAAAACGGTGAAGGAAAACTTCGAGAGGAAACCGGCATGTCCAAGAATTTATCACAAAAATCAAGGACATGTGACATCCACTAACCGGCATTGGGCCAGCGTGGTGGTGGATTATGGCCCATACTCTCTTAATGAGGGAAGGCAGGTTCAATCCCTGCCCAAGCAATATCATATTTCTTCATCCAATTAATTGAAAAATTATAAAATTAAAATGGCCCATCCACCAAGCATTGAGGCCGCGTGGTGAAGTCCATACTCACTCCCTAAGAGAGAAAGATCGTGTCCTATAATTAGAAACGCATCTATAAGACTGGTTAACTACCATCATTTTATATTTTGTTTCGCATCTGACAAGAATATTGCATTTTCCAAGTCAATTTTGAATGCGGTCGATGAGGCAGTCGCCGCAAGTCGCATGGTCGAACCATGTTGACACCTCCCTCGTCTCAAGCAGAAAACTTATATCTAGTGAAATGTCTCCTGTCATTATGGATGTGATTTTTTCAAAGTTAAATGATTTGGTGATTTAGACATAAACAATGTAAAAAGATTTTCAATGTAAACATTTGTTTAATTGATTAAAATTTGTTTATTATGGATACATAGTACATACCTACATTTTTGTCAATTTTCACCGTCAAATCGGTAAAATTTCAAATAAGAGGAGAGAGCATTATTTACAAATATGATTGATATAATAGTATGAGAGTATTTGTCACCAGTTCAAAAATCGCAACCTCTTTTAGAGGATCCACTAGAGACGTAAAAGCGTATCTACCGTTACTCGTGGTAGGACTCTCGTATGCGGGAGGCCGTCTGGGTAGGTACCACAGCTTTGCCAGTTATTCTGCCACCAAGCAATAGTGCGCAAGCATTACTGTGTTCCGGTTTGAAGGGCATTGTAGCCAGCGAAATTACTGGGCATATGAGACTTAATGTCTCGGGGGAGGTGATGGGTGATGTACTACGCAGTGCTTTTTATGGTATTAAATTCTGGGTGGCAATGCAATCTTATTGCTATGGGCGGGCGTGGCGCTTACCATCAGGCGAACGACCTGCTCGTCTCATCAATCAGTCCCATAAAAAGAAACCTCGGCTTATCCATTAGTTTAGCAAAAGCTAATACTAAGTGGTTAAAGAACGAACCTGTTCATCAAGGCCGGCCACAGACTGCCTCTGCTTGTCTTGCAGTTCGTTCACGTACGCGACGTGCTCTGCTTTCATCTCTTCGATCTGCTGTTCGTATTTCTTGGCTATTTGCTTCACTGCTTGCTCCAGCGGCGTTGACTGTAAACAAATTGCCGGGATCCAGTTGGATGTATGTTCCAGATATTGAAGAAATGTTTCACGCAGTTGCCAGTTGCGAGTTTAAAGATTGACTTAGTTAAATAAAGGATATCTAACTCAGACTGCTACTAAACGCAGAAGAGCTCTATATTCCGATCGCTACAGTACCACCAGTTTTATGGCGGGTGAGAACTAAACAGATATACCTAATAAGCCGAGCGTATCGTATGTATCGTCATTGTTGACCATATAGATAATGTCGATAAAATGATTTGTCAAACGCTAGCTTATCTATGTAATGAGAAAATAAAGCGCGTAATCATATCTCGCGAAGAGCCACACACAGCGACTTTCAAAGGGAATTGAATACGGTCAAGTGCTGCGAGCAGGACAGTGAGAAGGAAGGAAGGAAAACAAGGAAGAAACGAAAGAAGAACGAAAGGGATCTGGGTGAACAAGTTCATTATGTTATTCGTTATGGACGTTATTTTAATTTGCTTATTTCAATTTTAAAGCTATCGCCTTTTTTTATTTAACTCGAAATGTAGGTAGGTATATCTTGCGCCATACTTTGTGACCGCTGACGGACGCCGCAGGTGACGCAATACAATTTTATTAAACATTTTGTTACTGCGCATGTCACGTGGTGCACCGGTCACCGGCCACAAAGTTTGGCGCGAGAATTTATTCAATCATACTAACTTGAAAGTGGGTTTGTCTGTTTATCTATCCTTAATAACTCAATTTCACAGAGAGAGATTGCTGGAGGGGCGGACGACATGTGATAGTTTAAACAACACGTAACAGTATCAACAGTACCTCTCACCTGAATAAGCTCTAAAAATGTTGACAGAGCGAATATAAAGGACGAGGCACATGGGGGTTTTAACCAGTCTATCACTACCCGGTTATGCCCGGATGTCCATGAGGATTTCCGCAGTATGCCGATAAAGTAAGAGTACCTCTAGTGACAGCGAGGGCAGGTCGGCGCTGCGCGTGCGGCGGCGCGCGTGGTCCCCCGCCGCGTCCGGCGCGCCCTCCAACGAGGACAGCGAGCCGGCGCCCGAGGCGCAGCGCCCGCGCCATACCTCCTCCGAGTAGCTGCAACCGAACCACCAGCTCGGTAACGATGGGTACTGCGCTTTATTCACTTTCACAGCAGTTGAGCGGCAGTAGGCTAACTGCTGTCAACAAAATTACTGGCCATTGTGAGACTTAAGAGCGTTTGTCTCGGGGTGACGAGCGCAGTGCAGTGCCGCGGAGGATTTTACATGGCATAATCCAGAACATGGTGCTGGAACTGTTATGAGCAGGCGTGAAGCTTACCAGAACGACCAGCTCGTCTCTTCACACAACTACATGAAAAAACGAAAATAGCAGACAAATGTTCTTCGGCCAAACCACACTTGCTACTTTTAGCGTCGGCGTATGGCAATTCGATCGCTTTTCAGAAGCTTGATGCAGCGCGTTTGTATATTTGGAATCGCTAAATCACGAAATCGAAAAAATGCTAAAAGTAGGTACTAATCCCAGAAACGCGCGACTTTGTTACCTACTCGATCGCAAAATCGCGGCTGCCAAAAGCAGCATGTTTGGTTTGGCAGTCGTTTTACTTGTCAGCCATCAGTTGCCCCCGGCAACAGACCTGCTCCTAACTCATCCTAATTGAGGGATTTGTATTGTAATTTATGTGTAAATAAATAAAGTAAGAAGTATGTTGAAAACTCTTTTACTTCGTTTTAAACGTCATGAAATAATCTTAGTAAATTGTTAGTAAAATTGTTCAAAATTATGTACTTACGTTTTCTTTGGCCTTGTTAGCAAGAAAATAATAGTTTACGTTAAGTTTAGATTCCAAATATTCAAGATAAATCGAGGGAAAAACAATTACCTTCTCTCCATGTCTGAGCATTTCTTCTCAAAGTAAGTTCGAAGATTTTCCATTTCCTTCTCATGCTTGATGCTAAGCTCGTTCCTGAGCTCCTCAATATCTGCGTTCCCGGCTTTTACAGAAGCCAGCAGCTCCCTCAGCCGTCTCGTCTGTACTGTACACGCCTGCTTATCCTGTGCCCGCTGGCTTTCTAATTCCTTAACTTCTGTATCAAATTCTATCCTCATCTTCCCTATCTCATCACACAAGACCTGGATCAAACTCTCCCGAAGTTTATTTCTCAAATTCTCCTCGATGTACTCGTCGAACTTGTTTATAATCTTCCCTATTTTAGCTTCGAATCCTGTTTGGAAATCGTCAGATCCATCGGACGACTTGAGATCGGATCTGGAGTAGTTGACGGTAATTTCTTCTCTGTCGTTGTCCTTTTCTCCATTGGAGCTTCGCACAGAACTCTCTCCACTCATAAGAGCTGAGTAGAATTTCGTGCTATCGTCTTTGATCATGCTCTGATACTTGAACAAGTCTGATAGCTGAGCTTTGATCGTGTCATGCTCGGACGGGGTTCTTTCCCCGAGGATATGTTGTAGGTTACACACTTCTGAGCTGAGATGCTGGTTCTCATATTTGAGGTCGTCCCGTTCTCTGACGGATCGCTGTAAGGAGACGGTGAGTTCTTCGATTAGATCGTCACGTTGCGTGATAGCGGCCTCCAAGTGCACAAGCTGAAAGGAAGGGATTGCGTAAATACGTACACTTAAGCCGAGCATGACGTTGAAAAGGTACGGGGTATTTGGAGGCAGTAAAGATAGAGTGGCAACAGCTGATGAGACATGACTTGCACAAGAGATATTTAGATATGATTTTGAGCACCGCGGCAACTGCAGACCACAGTAACACTTCTGATTTATATGTATTTCAGAAGATGGTGGTTACCACCAGGGGCAATGGCATACTTTAGTAGTGTCAGCCGCTGGTGTCTACAGTTGCCGCCAAGAGCTCGCCGTGCTCGCAATAATACCAAATCCAAGACCACACAAATTCCAGCACTTATGTAGAAAGTTAAACATAAATCTATTCCAGAAAAAAAATTGTAAATAAGTTTATCTGAATGTTATAGTTGATCAAACATAGTCTTAGTCAATAATGTTTTAAATGCAACAGAATATAGCAAAAATGAAGGACCAAAACATATGCAACTTATAATATAGTATGACAACATTGAAATTATTAGCTTTATACATTGCTTTCCAATCCACCTTATTATACAGGAATTCTAGGTGGTATGTGATCACCACTTTTGTTTTGGTTAGGATTGACAACATTTAACTTTTATAAATTTGATTGAACAGTTTATTAGTATATATTAATTTTGAAGCTCTCAGTACCTTCACCATGCTTTATTTAGTTCTCCAATGAAGCGAGTAGGAAGCCCACACCACAACAGGCTCATGTTATATTTAGTGAGCCAAGGTTACCTTCTACTATAAGTGGGGCGTAAACAGTAGTGATGCAAGTTCTATAAAGTTCTTTGTTGATGCCATAAAACATCTGGATGTATTATTGAACGTAATATATATATGAAAAAAATGTTTTTAATATGTGTATCCTAGTGTATAATAAACTACCCGACAATATAAAATCGTTGCAGGGCAATGCATTCAAAACTGAACTTAATAATTATTTAATGGACAATTGTTTTTATAGCATGATAGAATATTTTAATCGAGAATGTAATTAAATTAAATACAATTATTGTTTTAAATACATTTTATAGTAATTAGAGAATTGACATAATATTTGCACGCTTGCTTGCAGGCTGAATACTTGACTGTTGTAATTAGTTTTAAGACCTTTATTGTATGTATTCTTGCAAATAAACAATTGATTTGATTTTGATTTGATTTGAAATTTCCAGGCAACATATAATAAAAATATGTACTATGACACTGATTTCCTTGTTTATCATATGCTAACAATTTGAGTATCTGATTTTATTTGTCTTCATAATAACAATTTTTAAGTAGTTTTGAAATATATATTGATTTAATCAAATTAAAGCACAAACAAAACAATTGATAAATATTTATTAACCAAGTAACTTTAGCACTAACAAAACTCAAACAGAATAAAAACAAGTAGAAAGCTTCTCATAAATTAGAAAGTATACCCTGTAAAGCATTAGTACATAACATGCAATCTGTGTTATGAGCAAGATTAGTATGCAGAGTAGCAACAAGACATAGAGCAGGCAAACACACAACACCAGGCTTGCAAACAGTACCTTGGCATGATACTCTTCACAGATAGTCTTGTAGTCTGTGGTCATTGTACTAAAAGACATAGTTTCTTCTGGAGGCATAGACTTTGGAGGCAGGGAAGTGTCTTCTTGAATATCTTTCTCCTTCATTTCCTCATCTACTGTCACTTCTTCTATTAATAAGTCACTCTGCTCAATCTTGTCACTCAGACTTTCGTCTTTAGGGGTATTTTCCCCACTATGGTCAACTTTGTCACTTAGAAATTCATTGAGGGAAACCTCAGGACTTAGTTCAATTTTATCACTTAAAGTTTCCTCTGGAGATACATTATCTAATTTGTGAGGAGATTCCTCCTTAGAGGGTTCATTAAACAACTCCTCGATTTTGACATTTTCATTGGCACCAACAAGAAAAGGAGATAACAAGTTTGGAAATACAGGAATTGGCTTCATACTTGGCTCGAGGATTGTACTTCCTTCTGGAGGAGGTCCAAAGATAATTTTGGCTGAGGGAAAGGTAAACTTTGGAGCACCTTGACCTCTTATATCTAGCTTTATTATCTCTTCAGATCCTGAACTGTCTTTATTAAGAGATTGGTCATTATTGTTCGACTTGCCAGACTTATCCACAGATTCATGTGATATGTCAGATTTGTGACTAGACTCTTCATTTAGTGAATCTAGGTAGTCACCACTTCTAGGAGATTCAATTGGAGACTCATGCTCGCTTGGTTTAGGGGTTGTTGTTGGTAATTTGATATCTTGTGTTGCTTCTTTAGAAATGTCTGATAATAATGCTAAGTTAACTGGGCTCTCTTCACTGAGGAGATGTATGTCCGACACAGCATTGACATCGAGAGGCCAAGACATGCTCTGTTTGCTGTAGTCATGAGTGCCACTGACTTGGTTCTCACTGACTGGGGAGTGGGGGAATGGAATGTTTGATGGACTGTTTCTGGACACTTTTTCCTGGTCAACCTCAGCTCTAAGCTTGCTCTTGTTACCATCTTCAGAATCTGTCGAAAACTCTACTACGGGAAGATGCTCCGATATAGACTCCGTTTGACTCTCCTCGATATCGTGAGTAGCGTCGTCCTCATTTGCACTCGCGGCGGCGCCGGCGACGGTATCTGCCTCTATTTGGTCGGTTACGACGTCTCCTATAGCAGGTATCTGTTGAGAATGCACGACATCCGGAAGAATGTTCTAAAAATAAATAAAAAAACCATAAATAAATCCCATGAATGATGAGGATATGGCGCGTTTGTTGCGCACCATTATTTGGCCAAATTATGAATGTGATCTTCGTTTTCACACGGTATAAACGAAATGTAAGGCGCAGGTGATCCTCGCCTAAGCAGGTGAAGAGTTGCAGCTATGCATTTCGAAACTATTTTTAACGTAGCGATGAATAAAAATA
Source organism: Petrophora chlorosata (assembly GCA_951640565.1). NCBI lineage: Eukaryota > Metazoa > Arthropoda > Insecta > Lepidoptera > Geometridae > Petrophora > Petrophora chlorosata. The sequence continues at coordinate 1,121,029 of OX621206.1, forward strand.
TCTTGTAACCGAGATTGATTACGACCACGAAATTATGAAAATAGTGATCCACATACCTTTGTTTCTGATGATTGCGGTGAATACTTGTGGGGATCATCCATAATTTAATAAACTCATAGTAAAATCAATCGAACATTTCATACAAAATCCACAAAATTCGTTGTCAAGACGACGTTTCTCACATTCAAACAAAATACAAACGCCATTACGTTCCGTTCTTCCGTTTCTCTGTCACAAGCACAGAACAGTCACAAGCCGTCTGTCTGACAGACTCTGTCAAGTCAAGAGCAAGACTGTCAAGCGTGCTATTTGTCAAAGGAGTCTTAGGCCGCGTTCAGAAATCACCCAGTTAATGTAATTATTGCCCTAACGCCGTTCAGAAATTACTTAGGTGAACTTTGACATTTACCCTGAGCCGTTCAGAAAATTGGGGAGAGTAAAAGTTCACCTGACAGGTGAAAATATTCACCGATATAAAAGCGGGTTACGATTCTCACCTGTCAGGTAATAGTTGTTAGTTGTCATTTTCCTTCACATTTTGCAATATTTTTGCATTGGTTTTTTGTACATACAAATAAAATAAGCGATTCGTGTATTTAAAGCAAAATATGAGGTAAAATTCCGATATTAGCCAAAATAACACAGTTAAATCTGATAAACAAAAGCGCGGGAAATCTCGGTCTTGAAAATGATTGGTTTGGATTGGCTGGCTCATTGTATTACTCGATGCCCGTTCAGAAAGGCGTTAGTTAATTTTTAACTTGGCATATCACTGAGATTAACTGACAAGAATTCACTCGTGAACATTTACCCATTTCTGAACGCGGCCTTAATAAGACCGTCTTATTGCAGAGATAATTTTCACTTCAGTAGCTCAAACATGTAGGTTTTGCTGCCTGAAATCAGTGAGCAAATGCGATTTTGTTCACTGAGTGAGACAAAGTAACTTTTTAATTTTTGTTTTCAGAAAGCCGCGAGTATCTTATTCAGCCTTGGGTTAATCATGCAATTCGAAACATTCACACTCTATCTCTTTTCCGCCATTAGAAACAGAGAGAGACAAAGACCAGGGGCCCGATCGCGTTAATTTCAAACAACTGCGAACGTCTACGGTTCAGTTGTAGTTTGGTTACAACTGTGGTTAAGTTTCGATTCACCTGTAGGGATTTTGGTATTGCGGTAAAGGTCAAACGCCAACCAAAGTGGAATCGAAGCTGGAACGTTACCGTATTATAGTTGTTAGTGATGCCACTTTTGATTAACAGCTATTTGTACTACAAAATGCTAAATCGAGGATCGATTTACTACTTTATATTTGTACATCTCTAGTTTTAACAGCTGACAGCGTGACATTCGACGACAGATAGACAAATGGACTCTGTGGTATGTACCTAGTTTGTTTGTGTTTATCCAAAGAGAAAATTAAGTAATGTTTATCTTAAAGTTTTGATTTGAAGTGTTTTGTAAGTGTAAAAAATGTTGTGTGTTTTGTTGGTGTTGAAGTACCTAACTTTTTTACGCAGAGCTATTTTAAGCACATTATGCTCAGTAAGTACTTCACTTGCTAACAGTGAGCACCTTTAAAAGGCAATAATAATTGGATTTTGTTTCTGATCTTCAGTTGTGAAATCTTTTAGGAAATAGGAAATGGAAGAGCGCCGCAGATGCACAACAGTTCGTCAGTTAGAGCTCATGATAGAGTTTCTCGAAGGACACAGAGACCTTGCTCTTGGACGGGTGAGGTCTAAAGAGGCTCGTGCAGTTGCGGTACGATTATGGCGTGAATGCGCTGAGATTCTCAATGTGGAAGGACCTGCCAGAACAGGAAAGGAATGGGCTAAGGTATTTACCTACTTCTATGCAAAGAAATAATTAATCTTACTGCTTACAAGTAAAAGAAAACTTGTCTTTTTCAGGTATGGAATGACAACAAGTGCCGAATACGAGCAAAGTTAGTTAGCATAAATGCTAACCAGCGAGCTACTGGTGGTGGACCAAGCAACGCACCTACTCTAACTCCATTAGAAGAAAAAGTTGCCAATATTTTAGGCAGGGATATTGGCCCCTTGCCTAATGTAAGACAGGATCAATTTGCTTTAAATATTGATGTAAGTACCTACTTATACCTTTCATGAATTTATTATAAGTAATTACTAATAGTACACCAAATACCTACTATGAACTGTGAACTATGTATTAACATGATCATAACATTATTAGGATGGTGATATTGTGGTGGAACATGAAGAGCAGCAAGATTTACAAGAATTTCAAATTGCTTCTTCAGCAATAGGGTACGTTAAAAGAATAAGATAGTTCAGTTATTAGGTAGATGCATTTATTTTTTATTAAACTTTAAGTAATATATTATTAACACAAAACATTTGAGAACCATGCATGAGTAAACAATATCTGTCTAAAAACAAAATCTATATGTAAAATTGATGTATATGTAAGTCTCACTTAAGTTTGGAGCCGTTTCAATTCTGTCTCAGAGTTCCCACCAAAAATAACTAACTTTATGTTGACAGCTCGAACTACTTAAAGTACTTAAATACATATTTCGTTATTTTTAGATTAAATGAGGCTGATCATCAAACTGTACAAACAGCAGCTTCGCCAGTACATGTACAGCCACTGCCTGCATCTCCTGTGCCCAGTTTGACGGGACAGGCACCCTCACTGCAAAACTCTCCAATTCGCTCTACAGGTTTATTGCAGTGAAATATTTTATACATACTTACCTGAGGTTTTAATATTTAAAGCAGATTTTTAAAATGTTTATTTATCAACAGAACGAATCAGACAAGTGAGAGAAAGGCGAAGAACACTGCGTGCCTCTCGTGTACCCACAGAACCTGCACCAACACAATGTAAGTTATGATCTGGCAGAATAAACTATGCCATTTTGTAATCAACTCATGTAGAAAATAATTATTTATCTTTCAGCTGCCAGAAGTGCATTAGAAGAATCAAGGTCAATGGTCATCCACATTGAAGAAATGCGGGCAGAAGCTGCTTTAAAAAATGCGCAAACTGTCTACAGTGTCGCACAGTCATTCAGATTGCTTGCTGAAAGCATTGACAGGTTCAGCCAAAAGGTAATATATTTTTATATTATTATGATATAATATTTTGACCACATCTGATGGTAAAAATTATGGTAGTATGTTAGGCCTGCAATGAGGACTGTCTCAAGAAGATAAGCTGCCTGAACACACCTTTAACCCCATGTAAAGCAAGGCAGCTGCTAATTATCATAAAGCCGCCTCTGAAATATTGTTACTCATGGAACTCACTGTCTGTTGTTTCAGTATTGTCAACCACTAGACCCAGACCCTTAGATCTGGCAGATGCTGTGAAGTCAGAAGAAGGTTAACTCAAGTTGGTACCAAAAATTAAATGAAATTACAAATTCTATGAAGGAGAATCAACTTTTACTATTAATTATTATTATACATATTTGAAATGTGAATAAAACTAGTTTATACCTAGAAATATTATGTTTATTGGTTATTGTTATTCAAGTTTAAGAATTTTATTATTCATCTATAAAATTTATACTTATAGCTAAGGTTAGTTGTGTTATTAATAAGTTTATGGTATTGAAATTTTTAGTTACTTAAGTAGGTATGTTAAGACTGTCAAAAACATTAGCTATAGTTGTGGCAAGAGAGATAGGCCTATAATTTGTTTGTTTAAAGGTATGTTATTTTATTTCTCTGAATAAAACCATATTAAATGTAAATTATTTTTTATAGAATCTAGTTGAGTCCTACTTAACCGATAGACAGCAAAAGTTGGGATAAATGGTGTCACATCTTCCGGATCCTCAGTCAGAATTAGTCAATTGTGTATATTTTTACAATAAAATTCCAAAATATATAACGGAGCTCACAGAAAGTAGATTCAAATTGCATGTGAATAACATTCTAATGTAAAAAGACAGTGAGTAATTACATAGAAGACAAAGATGCATAGAAAATTCCGCTTCTGCCAAGTAGCCAACTGGCACATAATATAAATAATATTGTCAAAAACAAACGTAAAATATTGTAACAAAAGTTCTGAAAAAAAAATACCCCTCAGTTTCTTGCCGTATCTTCTGAGTGGTGGTTCATTTCCGATACGGTGGTAGAGTCATTGTAATAATTGACGTTCATAAGTGCGTCTGTGACGACATTTGAAAATTGAATAAAGAACTTTTGAATTTGAATTTGACTTTTGACTTTGATAGGAAAATGTATGGTTATCACAATAATGATGATATAGAAATGCTAAATTTACTCTACTATTGCCCTATCTGCCCACAAACGCTGTATGAGCGCCTGCTGGCGAGCACGTCCCAGCTCCAGCTCACTGAGGGCGCGTGCGCCGCGGCGCACTCCGGTCACGCCGCCGCCGCTGGCGCCCTCGGTTAATCTGCGCTCGCGAGCCGCCTCCTCTGCCGTCAATGGACTATAGGGGATGTGTGCTCTGTATGCTATATTATGCAGCACACAACATGCATTTATTATCCTTGCAGCAGCCACTGGCGAATAATGCATTTTTCTATCCACCAATAAGCACCTGCAATGGAATACTTATTGCATTAATAATATCAATAAGTTTTTATTAGGGTTATGAATGTATTGTTAAACAATTAATTTATACCTGAAACGAGCATTCAAAACACCTATACAACGTTCAACAACATTCCTGGTGGTCAAGTGCCTGTTTTGATAATAATTATTCACAGGGGAGGGTCCTGGGTCTGAGATGGGTGTCATCATAGTGGGTCTCAAGGGATATCCTGAGTCACCTAAAATAACAAAGAAAGCATTAAAATCTCAAAATATACTAACACAATATAAGATTACTTTATACAAATATGGATAATTATGTCTGAATTATTAATAAATGAATGAATTTATACCTACCCAAAAGATACAAATCCTCTCCAGTGATGGTGTGGAGCCTATCAAGATAGGCACACATTGGGTGGTTGGCCCATACCACACTATCATGTGTAGACCCAGGGTAACTGGCATCCACACACAATATATTTAAATTTGAATCACATATCTGAAAAAAATAATTAATTATATAATCATAACTGGTGGGAATCAGTAAAATATAATGAAAACTACTTACTATCAGAACATTTAGAGAATGGTATCCTTTTCTATTAAAATACCGTTCTTCATTCTCCACAGGACGAACAATTGCCACATGGGTCCCATCAATACAACCCAGCAATCCGGGCATTTTGAACTTAGTATAGAACCTAAAAATAATTAATACAAGTTTGTTGTTGTTGATATTATTCATGGTAAGTAATTAATAATACTGATAGTATGTAGAGCCTAAGTTATTAATTATTTATAATAAAGGTACTATCTGTAGGATGTAAATAACCTACTTACTTATCACTTGCTAAGTGGTATGGAAAATATGGGTATATAAGTAGGTATATTAGTTCATACTTACTCTCTTTTAACTTGTTCCCTCTCACGTTGTTGAAATGGAAAGACTACATATTTGTTCATTACAGTTGGCTTGTTTAAGGCCATTGTAACTTGCCGAATTGCTTTCGAGACACTGGCCTGCGAAACAATGTTTCCGACTGTCTCCTACAATGGTCTGATAGGACCCAGTGGCATAGAATGCCAATGCAACCAAAACCTAAAAGAAATTTTTGTTATATAATGGCAATATAAGTACTTAGGAAAGCTTTGCCTTGCAAATACCAAGGAAGCGACATTGTTAGATGTTAATGGCTTTACAGCAGAATCATATTAGTTAACATCCTTACCTTGGTTTCAACATCCAAAGCATCAGATCGAAGCGTGGGTGGCATATGAGGAGTCAAATCCGATATGAGTCGGCGAGTTAACTCCTTAGACAGTCTGTACCGTTTTACAAACTGCCGATCACTCATATTAAAAGCTCCACACATATGTCTTGCACTTATATTTCTCTTTCTTGCTTGGGCCCGAGCCACCGCAACGTCGAATTCATGGGCCCTCTCTAATAAATCCAAGTACGCATTCATTTTGATTAGGTTTTAAAATTCAAACACCGCTCAACGATTCGAAAAAAGTAGCGTCTCTCTAACTTTTTTACAACCTTTCGTTTGACAGCGGTAACGGTCCAGCTACGATCGAGTTGCGTTTCAACTTTCAGTAAAATCATTACCGCGATACGAAACATTTAAAAAGTTGTGCTGCGTTTCAAGTTCAGTTGCGTTTCAGTCGATATATTTTAGTGCGATTGCCCCCCTGCCCTTTCGAAGTTCCGACTGTTCCGATTTTGAATTCGACCTCAAAGACAAACACGTTCGGAATTACGTACTAAAGAAATTTTGCAAAAAGATAATTATGTCTTTTAATGATGAGTGTGGGTCAGCGGGACCTCGTGCGCCTTTCGACCTGACGCACCTGGGTTCGAATCCCGACTCGGCCCTGCACCAATGACTTATAGTTAAGTGCAGATTTTGCACGCTCGCTCTAAAACGGTGAAGGAAAACATCGTGATGAAACCCGCTTACGCGCTTTGGAGTGGTAGGCTCTGGCCGTGGTTGTAATACCACCCACCGAACAAAGCCGTCAAGCGACCTAGTCGTGTTTCGGGATGATGTTCGGTGAACCATCGGGGAGACGGGTCAGCCGCTCAACTGCCGTCTCTCTCTAGATCTATGTGCTCCATCTTAGGCCACATCATCGCTTCACATCAGGCGAGATAGTGGCCAAACATAGATCTATAAGGCGAAAAAAAAAAAACAGGTAGCGGTAATAATTTCTGGTATGAACGTAACCTCATTGGTTGTATATATACAACCAATGAGGTTACGTTCATACCAGAAATGTAAACTCTTTTGTAAATCTAGTCAATAGCGTCATCTATTGGCGACTAGCAGCAACTTAACTTGTTGCAACAAGTTTTCTTGGTGCTATTCGACAATAGATGGCGGAAAAGTTTTCCGGTATGAACGCAACTTACTTGGTTAAAAACTCTTCTTTGTAAATATAGTCAATAGCACCATCTATTGGCGCCTAGCAGCAACTTAACTTGTTGCAACATTTGTAGTTGCTAGTGACCAATAGATGGCGTAAATGATTTCTGCTACGAAGATTGACAACTTTTTTTAACATTAGTTACTGCTAGTCGCCAATAGACAGCGCATAGGTGGTATGCATTCCGATTGATGGGCAAAGGTCACAACACAATAACTGCCTGTGTCTGAGTTGATTAACTGCCCAAATATTTCTTTGCCAATCGTTAGGATGCGACATGAAATACTAAAAAAAGAGTATGAAGGAAAAGGAAAACCATTCTAGGTATATGTTGATTTCCCATCCCATCAAGAACTTAATAAAAAAAGAAAACCCTGGGTGTCCTGAAAATTTCTAAGCCCACGCTTCGGCGCGGCGGCGCGTCGCCGACGCCGTTACCGCCGCGGAAAATTTTGATCGGCGTCGCCGCCGTGGAAATGGTCATCACGCTCATATCCAGGTCCTATACTTACGGTCCTATACGTATACTTGTATATTTGGTCCATGGTCTAATTAAACTTTAGTAAGTCTTATGAGCGAGCTTAGAGTAAACATAACTATAGAGCGCGCGTATCGTACTTCTCGCGCAATGCACAGCGTAGGCAAGTAAACTATAGCTAGCTTTATTGATAGATATGTGGCAAATAGTGCTGGGCAATAATTGTGCGCCGCGCCGCGCCGTGACACGGTTCCTATTGTTGTGTATGTATGTTATGTCTTGTGTACCTACAAGTGTATTTTTAACCGACTTCAAAAAGGAGGAGGTTTACAATTCGACGGTATGTTTTTTTTTTTTTTTTGTGTGTCTTTGTTACGCGATTTCTCCGCCATTTATGCATTGATTTCGATGATTCTTTTTTTGATTGGTAGGTAATACTTCAAAGGTGGTCCCATATACATTTTATCGAAATTCATTCAGTAGTTTTTGAAAAAAATAGCAAAAACAAAAAATATGTTTAATCTTCAAGTCGGTTCTTGTTTTTTTCGTAACCAACTTTCTAAAGGTGGAGGTTTGTATTCGACTGCTTCACCTGCTTCACCCAGGGTTGACTTCCGGTGAGGGAACTCCTCAACGGTGAATAGTACAGACACAACATTTCGTAAATGGATTTAACCATAATAGCCTGTTCTAAATTCCATCATGACATGGCAGATACACCCAGGATTGACTTCCGGCGAGGGAACTCTTCAACAGAGATATATAGGACAGACATGAAATTTTTTTGTACATGCATTTAATTGTGATAGCCCGTTTTAAACTTCGTCATGATGTGGCTTCTAGATCATAAAAGCTTGTCTTTAAAAACTTTTTAAATTAATTTAATTAAAACTTGTTTTTCACTAAAAAGGGTAAAATAAATTATTTTTCAAAAAAAACTAAACCGACTTCAAAACCACAAATGGCACTCAAAAGTAAAAAATAAATTAATATAATTATCATAAGCGCTACCCACTCATATATTTGAAGTCGGTGCCAGCCAAGTCTAAAAGGTAGTAGATAGATACTACCTACAAGTAGTACCTACTTACTATATACATATTTATCTGCTACCTATTAGACTTGGCTGGCACCGACTTCAAATATATGAGTGGGTAGCGCTTATGATAATTATATTAATTTATTTTTTACTTTTGAGTGCCATTTGTGGTTTTGAAGTCGGTTTAGTTTTTTTTGAAAAATAATTTATTAGTAAGTGAAAATTATTTATTTTAATGTATGAATGTATAAGATGCATGTGTAGCACCTATATGAAATATCTTTTCGAAATCTAAAAAAGGGGTAAATAGTTACTCATATTGTGTGGTGTAAAATCATGTCGTAAGATAAATGTAATACCAACTTTTTAAATTTACGATCAAAATCAACTTTCCATAAAAATCATCATCAATCATCATCAGCTAATGTTTTTTTGTGAAATTCAAACATCGGTAAAAAATGTGTCAAAAAATTGAAAAATTGAAATGTCATTTGAGATATACACAGATACATAGAAAAGTGATTCCTTCATACATCCTTATAACATTGCATAATCTGTACCGCTGTAGGTAGGTAGTTACTTTTTATAAAAATGAATTAAACACTCAAATCTAAATCATTAACATAATCATTTTATTTTATTTATTACTAGCCGACGCCATAGACGTTGTCCTGTGTAGGTAGGTATATCCATCGTTCGAATCGTGAGTTATGGTCTTGAGTTCATACAAAACCCCAAAACAAAAAAGCACTTTTAGTTATTCCCGACTTTCCCAATTTTCCCGACAAGCTTTCCAATGTTTCTTTCAATAAAACCTAATTTGGCATATTATGAACATTAAATAAATTGCCGGATCAGTTTAGTCGTTCTCAACTCAAGTGAATTAATTTAATTTTTATTTATATAGATTTCTAGAATTTTAAACCGCAAGCGCAGATAATTTGCCGGTGTAAACTATTGCTCGCCATACTCATAACTAAACTTGGGAATAACTGCTTTCCGTTGGCAACGTCGGCAACGTTGCGCGATCCGAAAAAAGCAGACTTTTTTAAAAGCTTTCGTTGTCAGCTTTTTTTCGTTGTCCGCGGTTTTACTTGCTTACTGCTTATGTTACGTTTTCGTTGTTTTGCTTTCTGCTTCTTTTTCGTTGCCGCTTATGTTGCCGCTTACGTTATGTTTTCGTTGTGTTTTTCTTCGTTGTAATCGTTGTTTACTGTTTTCATATGTAAGTTTTTTTTACTCCAGGTGCCGTTGTGTGAGCATTGACGTTTAATTTTTCGTACTTTACTTATATGAGTATTAAAATTCGTCTTAATTTTGTATTTTACGTGAAGATAGTAGCGCGTAGTTAAAGCGTAGAAATTAAATATCTAAATAATAAAAAATAATCAGTGAACTTCCTTTCATACTTTACAGGTTTTGTTTTATATGATAGTTTTTTTACAATTTATGCACTCTGCACTTTTATTGGTAGGGTTCTGAATGAAATAGTTCCACACATCGGTGTTATTGTAACGAGGTATTTTTACAGATAAGATATTTATAAATTTACACAATTACTTTATGTCAATAAATATAAGTCATAAAAGTTAATATTTACACAAGGTTCACGTATAACTTCAAAAGTCAATATTTACACTTTACTTTATCAATATTTCCTATACTATAAGTCATAAAAGTTAATATTTACGCAAGGTTTACGTATAACTATAACTTCAAAAGCAAATCAAATAGAGATCGACGGTGACGCGCATTTGAAAACATAAACAAAACTAAAAGCAAAAAGCTTTTTCATTCGTTGTCCAATACGAATAAATTACAATGACTACTATTTAAAAGGTAACACGACCGTATGACAAGTTTTTAATTTAATCGGGTGTCTTCTCGTTGCATTATTTTTAATACGATCGAATCACGAAAATAAAAAGTTCAAAGATAATACGACCAAATAACATATTTTTGAATAAGCCGGTTAGCACCAAAGTTTTCTACTGTAAATACGAAGAAACTGGCGCCATCTCTGTAACCGTCGCCACTTTACTAAAGTCCATTGCTATAAAATCAATCATCCATTCTATTGTCTTTTGAATAGGTCAGGTCATGATAGTTTCCTAAAATTCCGCTAGATGGCATTAATAATTTATTTTCAACCGATTTGAATGAGAGTTACGCGACAACGGCAACGAAAAGAGCAAAATCAAAATCAAAATCAAAATCTCTTTAATCATTTTGGCATCACAGACGCACTTATGAACGTCAAATTATCACAATGACTCTACCAGCTTTTTTGTAACAACACGCTTTTGAGCTTTTCTACAAAAGCCTGCTTATTTCTAGAGCTTTTGTTATAACGCCCACCACTACTCATAACTCATAACAAACATCATTATCGAATAGGCCGAACGCGTTACATCACTATTTGAGTCGGCAATCTTAGCGGGGTTGCGGGGCAGTGCGCGCGGTACGTGTAGCCCCGCGTCTCACGTCTTGTTCACCCCCCCGAAACGAAACGAACTTTGAACTTAAAAGTATCAAAAATTGGCTTACCGGTGAAATGTGATGTTAGAATTCTGTTTAGTGTATTTCCGAGTATCGTTTTTACAAGGTTTTATTGCACATTTAACCATTTTTTTAAGATAAATAGAGCTAATAACTCGCAACGGGCGCTCACGCGCTAGTACTCGTAAGACTACTAGCGCTTGCGGACAGGACGATGCTATCATCACACCCGTGCATACTGTTCATACTTAGGAACACGCGCTCTATACCTAGTAATGTTAACTCTATGTGAGCGAGTGTGACTCAGTGGGAGAACGTGCGACATTCGATCCGACGCACCCGAGTTCGAATCCCGCTGGCCCCGCTCCACTGACTTTCTTAAGTTATGTGCGGATTTAACACAAGCTCTAATAGCGGTGAAGGAAAACATCGAGAGGAAACCGGCATATTATCTGTGACATCCACCAACCCGCACTGGGCCAGTGTGGTTGATTATGGCCTATACTCTATGAGAGAAGGCCCGTATCCCAGCAGTGGGAACGTGATGGGCAGATGATGATGATGTTCATCATTATCTTAAGTCGTCTTAAGAGGTCGCTATTAGCGATAAGGCCGGCTATTGTAAAACATCTTTTAATTATTAATTTTCGTAATGTCTATTTATAACGTTAACAAATCGCTTTGCTATACAGATGTCAAAATAAACGGGTTTTACTAACTTACCTATCTTGTTTAACTCGCTGCGCAATCGTAAGAACCTCCTTTTCAGGGTTCCGTACCCAAAGGCGTAATATACAGTGAAATGTATGAGTCACGCAAAATTTTCAAAAGTAGATTAAAGTGGTGCCAAAACCATCAAGATCAACTGAAAATGGATATTTTGGCACAACATAGATCGGCTAAAAACTTTTGTAAATTTTGGAAGGCTACGGGAAAGCATGAGATTATGTAGGTCTGGTCTCCCGGTGAGCGTAGGTGAGGTAAGTGAGCCCGTGGATGTAGCAAATATGTTCATGGAACATTTTAAAGTGCATTCCCCGCTGGGCTCATCAGCCGCGTCGATTGACACTGAGTCTGGATGTCGGGGAGAGGAGCCGCTGGTACTTTTCACTGCTAGCCAGGTAAGGAGAGTTTTGAGGAGGATGACCGGCGGCAAATCTCCTGGACATGACGAGCTTAGTGTTGAGCACTTGAGGCACGCGGGGGTTCTCAATTTCTCAGTTTCTCAATCTGCATGACTCACTCTTATTTACCACAAGATTTAATGAAGACCATCGTCGTGTCCATTGTGAAAAACAGGACCGGGGATATCTCAGACAAAGGGAACTACCGACCTATATCATTAGCAACAACGATTGCAATGATATTGGACAGTATGCTTGATTCTTACTTAGAAAAATATTTAGTTTTGCATGACGCTCAGTTCGGGTTTCGGCCCGGTCTTTCGACTGAAAGCGCAATCGTTAGTCTCAAGCATACTGTTCAATATTATACTGATCGCAGGACACCGGTGTACGCCTGTTTCCTCGACCTCTCCAAAGCTTTTGACCTTGTGTCTTATGATGTGCTCTGGAGTAAGTTGAGGGACAGGGGTTTACCGGTGGAAGTGGTAAATATTTTTAAATATTGGTATGCTCACCAAACCAATTATGTAAGATGGGCTAATACACTCTCTGAAGCATATAGGTTGGAGAGCGGGGTGAGGCAGGGGGGGTTGATGTTTCCCAAGCTCTTCAACTTATATGTAAACGACCTCATCGTCGAGCTGAGTAGCATGCGCGTTGGTTGTCGAATAGATGGTGTTAGCATTAATAATATAAGCTACGCTGACGATATGGTGCTGCTGAGCCCGACGGTGGGGGTCTCAGAGAGTTATTAAAAGTGTGTGAGGCCTATGTAAAGGCGCATGGCCTTTTATACAATGTCATAAAAGCGAATACATGGTCTTTAAGGCCGCTGGTAAATGCCCCGATATTTTACACAACTTTACCCTAAATGGCTTGAACATTAATCGTGTTACGAAATTTAAATATCTGGGGCATTACATTACCGACGACCTTAAAGACGATGTATAGACATTAAGAGTGAGCGTAGGGCTCTGGCGGTCAGAGGTAACATGCTGACCCGCAGATTTTTCCGTTGTAATGATGAAGTCAAAGTCACGCTTTTTAAAGCATATTGTCAAAGCTTCTACACGGGAGGTCTGTGGGTCAGTCATACCAAAAGGTCGCTAGACGCCCTACGCGTCCAATACAATAACATCTTTAGGATGATGTTGGGGCTGCCCCGTTTCTGTAGTGCATCAGGGATGTTTGCGCAATTTCACACTGATGGCTATCACGCTATCATTCGCAAGAAAACTGCATCCCTGATCCATAGAATTCGGGGCAGTGCCAATAGCATCCTAAAGACGGTAGCGGATAGGTTCACCTCGCCGCTCTGGAAGTGTATAGTTCGGCGGGGTTTACCTATACGTGTATAATAATTTAATTTTTCATTTTTTATTTATTTTGCTATTTCATTTATTTTTTAATGCTGAATCTTTGAATTTAATTTAATTTTTAATGTTAATTGTTATTTTCAATTTGTATTTTTGTTCGGTGAACCATCGGGAAGACGGGTCTGAGCAGCCGCTCAACTGCCGTCTCTCTCAAGATCTATGTGCTCCATCTTAGGCCACATCATCGCTTCACATCAGGCAAGATAGTGGCCAAACATAGATCTATTAAGTGTAAAAAAAACGTAATTCTGGCTTGTTATTTTAATTGTAATTTTAAATTTTTTAATCCTAATGTTTTATTTATAAAAATATGGATGTGTATGTTGTCCGAAATAAAGAATTTTTATTTATTTATTTAAAGGGTAAAACGGGACCCTATTACCATGGACTAATTACTAAGACTCCGCTGTCAGTCCGTCTGTCTGTCTGTCTGTCCGTCTGTCACCAGGCTGTATTTCATGAAGCGTGATAGACAGTTGAAATTTTCACAGATGATGTATTTCTGTTGCCGCTATAACAACAAATACTAAAAAAACAAAAAAAAAATATTAATTTAAGGTGGCTCCCATACAACAAACGATATTTTTTAACGTTTTTATAGATAATGGTACGGAACCCATCGTGCGCGAGTCCGACTCGCACATAGCCGGTATTTTCTTGCTTAACGTCAAAGTAACAACATAAATTTAATGAAAAATTTAAAAGATCCTTCGAAAATTTCCGTTTAAAGGCGAGAATATAGAGTTATCTATCTTGTAGAGATAATCCAATTTTGTCTTAAAAATGGCGACTAAGTTTTAAGACCATATACTATAGAATAAGACCTTTGTACACCTAGTTAGGCAAATAAATGAAAATTATCTAATCTTTACTGAACAATAATGACTTACCCCCAGCCAAGAACGCCCAGTACATAATTAAGTTCGGTAATACATAATGAAACATCATAAATAATTCAAGATAATTTTATAATCTTTATTACTATTTACACATACATTTTAGGAAAAGCCGCTTTAATCCTGTACATCACCTATATGCAACAACTTAATTCCGAATAAGGCCAATGTAGCGTGTCAACTAGTCATAGGTAGTTACAATATGTTATATTGTTTTACATGTTATTGTTAGTGATTTGGTGATTGTCATAAAGTCGAAATAGCGGTAACTGCTTCGAAACCTATGTAAGTACCTAAGTATATGAAAGAAGGCGACTCAAGCCCAATGACTAAACTCGCCGGCCGGCGCCGTTTACTAGGTACTAAGCCTGCCATTATATTTAATGCCATAGACCAGGGCTTCCCTAACAGTGCGTCGCGACGCCCTGGGGCGTCGCGAAATTATCCCAAGGGCGTCGAGAAGCGATCCACATGGATTGACTTCATTCATGGATCTACTTGGATTCCCACGAATATCATGCCGTCATCACTGCAGCATTGAGGGTTCTGCTACCATTTGCGACATCGTACTTGTGCGAAACAAGCTTTTCTGCAGTTGCAGTAATAACGAACAAGTACAGATCGAAAATAAATGCAGAGAAATAGATGAGAATGGCAATTTCCAAACTTGAGCCTCGTTTTGGGAAGCTGTGCTCAGAAAAGCAAGTACATCCTTCTCATTAGTAGCCATTTAACAAAGTAAAATAAATATCTCTTTTAATTTTCATTCTGTATTTTTTTCTTATTTTCTAATAAAAAATATAAGAGTTATTTAGAGTTTTCTGATAACTTGTTACTAGGCTAGAACTATAACTGGTATGGTAAGTAGTTTTTGATCAGAGGGGGTGGCGTGAGGGGCGTCGCAAAAAATGGCAAATGCCCAAGGGCGTCACAGCAAAAAAAAAGTTTGGGAAGCCCTGCCATAGACTATGCAAAAGTACTGACCGGCTTCAAGTAATACGAGGGCAGGTGGCGATTTTAGGAACGAAAATAACAATGTGGTCTGTTAAAAAGTAATTATACAAAGAAATTACAGATATACCTGTAAACTTCATACCTATTATGTTGTTTATTTATATTTTGATACATAACAGTAAAACTATATACTATACTATGGTGTAGGTACCTAATTATACAGGCTGTTACGTTATGCAAAATCAATGGTTTCGATTCCCGGCTACACAAAACACTGAATCTGAACTCTACCATACCATGCAATTATTAAAATAAAGAAAGCGTGAGAGTCATAATTAGTGAATTACATACAAAAAGTTAAACAAATATCTATAAAATATACATTTGAATCACAAATTGGTTGCTGATAAACTCTTAATTTATAGTCAAACATTTTTCGCAGCCTCCATCTTAAAATCTCACAAAGTGATATTAGTATTATAACTACCACTCGTGTTAACTCAAGTAGCATACCTACGGGGATATTTATAGTCCTCCTCATCGATTTCGATGACGCCGACCCTAAAAACTATACCGAGGCATACCGGGATACGAAGTTTACGGTCACGGTTAGAATAACTGGTTGGGCTTCTGTACCTACTGGTCCTATAGTGTATCCAATGGCTTTATCTTCTACAAAGCTAAAACCACTGCAGAAAGGATATTTCGAAATTCCTACGGGAAAACGAGAAAACCAAGGGCGGTCTAGTTACTTATTAGCCACACTACGCGAGTGACACGTCATTTACAAGATTTTATACTTCGTCATTCTATAGCCTTCTTGATGGCTCTATGTCAGTTTCATAAAAAAACGGCAATAGTCTAGGTACTAGGTACGGTCAGCGACAAACGTAGCTTTTTTTTACGCCTAATAGATCTATGTTTAGCCACTATCAGACCCGTCTCCCCGATAGTTCACCGAACATTTTCAACTGCTGATGCTGAGCTGAACATTTTCGAATCTTTGATTGACTATAGCTTCAATATTTGTCTTATTTCTGTAAATGTTGCATTTCAAAAGTCTGTTAATATCCTGTGCGAATAGGGAAATTGCAAAAAATTGCAAGTTATTTGTATGTTTTCGGTGTAATTGATAATTGAAAGATTGCAAAAGTTCAGCTACGTATGTCGCTGACTGTACTATAAGTACGTACAACTAAAGCCAGCCAGTAGTCGTCGCAAATGAACCACTATAGAGTATCTAGTAGCGGTTTCTTTTTATCAATCGTTAAGTTTATAACGAGTTACATATCTTCCTAGTCTTAGTTATCAATATCACTTTCCAACGCGCACTTTAAACTTCGTGTGGATTATGGCCCACTGTGAGATAAAACTACACTATGTGAACTACAAATAAAACGCAATTACCGATACATAATTAAAATTATTTTTCAACACACTTGCTCGTAAAGTGGCACTTGGTTACTGCACCGTTTTTGGGTTCATAATGCAACTTATTACCGCACTAGTGTATTTTACTTATATTTATTTTTAAATCACAGCAAAGAGTCTAAAACATTGTAAACATTTCTTGTTTATAAAATAAACGGGACTTTTTGGCGGGAAGTGAAAAGTGATACAGTCCGATTTTGTTTTATTTTCCAAACAAGTGTTATGTCTAGTGATCATGTGTAATATCGGTGGAATATTAACCATTATGTGTTCGTTAACGTGCACAGAGTGTAGGCAAATGAAACAAAATATCCCTATTTTGTTTAATTTGCCTTCACTCGTGCACGTTATATACATTAAATACATTGCTTTTTATGTTCTCCCAAAAAGCCCATGGAAAGCTTAAATAAAGTTCCACCACTTTATTGAAGCACTAGAAGAGGGACCGGCTTGTTGCTGTTGACCCTCATTCTCAACAAAAGTATAATAACTGGAATATTAAACTATTAAATAAAAACTACGTAAGACATTGCAGTATGGTCCTAGAGACTTTAGACTGCCCTAACGGGCAAAATCAAAAAATAATTATAAAATAAACTGTGATAAACATTTATTTCATTAAATTATTTATTTTGTCAACAAATTAATATTAATTGGTTGTATAAACAATACAATTAATCATATTTATTACATTAGGCTGTTAGACGGTTTTGTCAGAGCCTTTCAACAGGCACAGCACGGCGGCGCGGCCGGCGGGCGGCGCGATAAAAATAAATCCACGCGACATTTTTTACAAATGTAAACATTTTTGTATTTTTATGACATTTTATTTACTTATCCACGCAAGTGTGTTGAAAAACGTCGTATGACACGCGTGAGCATTGGTATTTACAATGGTTTATATGACGCCCTCGCCTTTGGATCGGGCAGCAATTCCGCCTCGAAGGTAAATTGACCAACGTAGCTCACTTATATCATAATGTACTTTTATTTAATATCAAGTAAGAATATGATTTACGGGTGCTAATAAACATGTTTTTATTTCCTAGATAATAGAATATTTACTCAATTAACATGATTATAAATAATTACACAGATTGACGGATCTTTCTGTCAACTGGAACTAAAGCAGTTAGTGCCAAGTGTGTTCACTTGACTTTGGTACTTCGTACATTTTTTTCTCCATAATACAGCTAAGCTACACTAACTTTCCTTGGCTACGCATAAGCCCTGTAATTCTTAACGAAGCACTTTCCTAAATTCATTTTGTTCTATTCAATCACAAGCAATTTATTGTTTTAGAATATGCAAACCTCTCATTCCACAATTAAAATAAGTAATTAAGTTTATTTGTGTCAAAGACAATAATTTATTATAGGTACTCAAAGTAAGTACGTCATACTTATTTCTGACGCTACTAACTAACAAGAGCCCTGTTTACAAAACAGTTAATAATTCCCGAGCCTCCTTACTGCCCTATGGTCCCCACCCTCCCCTACCACAAAATAGATAAGTTTTGTGCCCCTACGTAGTATCGATACTTCGGACAATAAAATACACGGAACTTGACATTATCCTTCGGCAGAAATATTACGCATTGTCTAAACATTCATTGTCTAAACGCATTGTCTAAACAACTAAACTGTCATTGTGGAAATAAACGTCTCCTATTTTCACTAGTCCCAGCTCCGAGGTGACGTTAACCAGACGCAACTTATGGCCACATACTAAACATAAACCTAAACACATAATATTGCTATTTGAGAACTCTTACGTAACACATTTCAACACCCTTTAACTATACCGCACACTGCATGTTATATTCTTGTCAATTTAGACAAGAAAATATATTTATACTGCATGTACATATGTAACACCACTTTATGAATACAAATATTATGTAACATTTATATAATGATTATTGTAGGCTCCTGTCCTTGACAATACACTTTCCATATAAGTATGCACTTGGGGGCAATATATATTCAAGTATCCGTTTCACATGTGAGATATTATATTGATTCATAGTAACGAATGCAACGTTTAGTAAAGTCATGATCTATACATCTACATCCCAGGAGCCTACATAAATATATTGTATATTTATACTACTTTACAATTCAATTTTCTTATCAAAAATAACACATCAAACTAGATCTTTCCACATTCACGATCCCATACAAATTATTATAGTTATTATTTTATTATTACACCTTATTAGATTTTCTCTCGTAACATTACAATTTTAGAATACATTGACGTCTTTGCAAAAAAGGTAATATAAATTATATTGGCACATTATAAAGTATCCATACTTCGAACTGATAGTAAAACTTACAAATTGATGAAATATAAATGGAAGCCAGAACATCGCAATCACTACAAATGTACAACTGGTACTAATTAGAGGAGCTAAGGAAAAGCAGATACAAATCAAGAAGAATGTTTATATAAAATTGGCATAGGAAGATCAAGATGTGCTGCCGTGCTGCGAAATAAAGCAATAAGTTTCATAAATACATCAAAGTTACTTTTTTCCGAAAAGGAGAAGAGATCAAAACATCAGAGAATATGAGAATGTTCTTGCTTGTTGACTTTGTTTTTAAGTAAACTGCTGCTCTAAGTAAGTCCTGCCAATTACAACAAGATTGTTGTAACTTGCTAAATATAATATTGCTTGCTATAGTACCTATTATTTAAAGAGATGGCTTCCTTAGTGTAAAAAATTCATAACCCTAACCTACGAAATACATTTTAAAATATTCAATATAAATCGAAAATATTTAAAATCAAAACCTCTAGTAAGTTAATACAAATTATGATTGCCTTCAAAACAAAATGTCGTATACACATACACATGTTTGATCCTTATTGCTGGGTAATAGAGATGCAAGTTGAGAAGAACTGGAAAAGAATTCACATGGTATTGATTTGTATTTGTTAGTAGAACACTTTAGTGTAACAACCTTCCTAGATGTGTTAATTTCTACCTACATTGCGTACGTAAATACAGCAGCATAAAATATATACAGCCTATTTTAGGAACACAAACAGCCAATGGCATCCTTTCAGCACCCCTTTGGTACTTTCAGGATTTAGCACAATTTTCTGTGCATGCATCAAACTTACTCAAAGACAGAAAAACATTTTGTAATATGTACATTATAAAAGGCGTTGGCTACCTTTTGAGCATTTTTGGAGCGTATTCTGGTGTTATGTGATATAGTCCCATTTGGTTCAATTGGATGCGACACTGACAGGACAGAACAATGGCTCATGGCTGATTCAAGGCTCAAAATCATATGACAATCCTATGGTAATTGAAGTGGTTACATAATTTAAAATTCAGCAAAATTACTGGGCATATGAAACTTAAAATCTGCACTCTTGGGGTGATGAGCGCATTGCAGTGTTACACAGTACTTTGTGTGGTGTTAAAAGTCTTGGGCGGGACTGCAATTGTTATGCATGGTGCTTACCATCAGGCGAACGACTTGCTCGCCTCATTACTTAGTTCCATAAAAAAACATGTAATGATCACACCAACCCACACTGGTTAGCATGATCAATTCAAACTTCTTCTAATAAAAGGCTTGAAGCCAAACTGTTGGGGAATAGGCTGATGAGAACCACAAGTTATGTACATGCACAGACAATTGCCCAGATCTATCTTCTGATAAAATCTATAACACATTTTCTTGGTTATGGCATAAATTAAGAGAGCTTAATGTTTGTTACTATCATTATTCACGCATTTAGTAAAAATGAGCTTACTTTATGAAAGTGCTAAAATATTTACTCTTGTTGGGAATACTATTGCAGTAAGGGCTATTTTTGTATCTGAACTATTTTCTGCTGTCTACTACTACTACCGTACATTTCCCCTCAGTGGTCCTGCAACAGTATTTTATGACAGCAAAAATATTCCTTCCAGACATGAACTTTATTAATCCGCACTTGGCCACCTGTTTCTCAGCATACAAGTAGCACATGAGACATGTTTGCAGTGGCAGTAGCATTTCAAGCTAGTAAAATGTATGGGCAGTGCCAAATTTCAGGTTTGTTGTTGTACTCTACTGTCACTTCAGCAGTCTACGTACCATTTTATGTTGTATGGGAGTCATTATGACTTTGACGGGTTTTCCTCTTCTTCTTCCTCTTCTTGTGCCATTAATTGTCTTGCCAGTTGTAAAGCCTGAAATATCCAGAAAGTAATATTAATTTCTCAAATTATCATTAAATAAATAATACATTTATTTATTTATACACCCAACTATCACCTACTAGAATTCCCTGTAACCAGGTACTACTAGGACCATGGTTCAGCAACGGATAGACATACTTGTACTTGTGTACAAATACTTGCACTATTTTGTTTCTGTGCACAAACATTTGTCGCCTTGAGTCAAAGAAAAAGTGTAAAACAATATGGTCACAATAACTTACTATCCCCTTGCATTTTATGCACATGACATACAACATTAGAAAATCTACCATCTATTGTCTGAAAATGTTGAAAACTTAAATGAAAACTTGCACACAACAAGTTAGAATAACTAGCCTTTAGCACACCTGTATGTGCATAACACGCTTGTCGAATTCATTAATTATTTAAGATGGGTGGTGTCAAAACACTTGAGGATAATCACTTCTAATTGTCCTCAATTGAAGATCTTTAAGCCTTTGGGTGTATAGTTGTGAACTATAATAACAAAGCATTATTCTTATTAAAGCTTTAATAATTATGCTAATTATATTATACAAGTCACAACCTATTTATAATATTATGGCTGTTTGAGAATACAATAGAAAATTATGCAGAGGACTTAAAAATAATAGAAAATGGAAAGATGTATATTTAGCACTGGACAAAGGAACACAGTTAGAGGAAGAAAACAAACCTATTTGACCAATTTAGCCGTTAACAGCCCACCAGTCTATAAATAACTTTACCTGCAGGTAGTAGGTAGTTCCGCCGCTACTTATGCATCCGCCTCACTCACACAATGATCTAATCCTTTGAGACAATGAATCATGTAACATACCTGGAACTCATTGTAGTGCATTTTTCGCTTCTTCTCGAAATCAATCCGCTTCTGACGCACCTCCTCGGGCTCGTCCGTCATCTCTTCGTCACTGCTGCACGCCTCCGTGCATTTGGGCGGCTTGTTCATGCTCGCGGCGAGCTTTGCCGCCAGGATGTTAGCGTCCAGCTCGTCCTGCGGCTCTTCTACGCCGTCCACTGACTCCGAGTAAGGCGTTTTCGGCTCGTCCACCTTCATATGCCCGTAATCTTTATTAGCCGGGTGGAAAGTCTCGATAATATTCATCTCGTCGAATCGCTGCTCTTTAGGCCGCTTGCTCGTCGACGGCGCCCCGTCCTGCCCATCGATACTACGGGTCGTCTTTAATATGCCCTTGGAGGGCTTTTTCTGTAAATTCTGAGACATGATGGTTAATTCACAGCGGCATTTCAGGGAAATCAGATTTTCAGCTGTTGGTTTTATTTTATTTTTTTCTACAAGCAAAATGACAATCAACTCGAGTTTACCATGGTCTTTGACAATGACACTGACAGATACAAGAAACAGACAGACTGACAGCTGGCTAGATGTGTAAAAGTGCCTCAAATATTAAAAAGGCAAGGAAGCAGCATATAATATGTATACATCTCAGAGGAAGCTGAGGTATACATACAGTAATTGCTGTATGGAAATTAATAAACAGGGCAAATAGTTTGAGTCCTTGTTAGTGTTTAGGCAGCCAAATACGATGCAGTATTTGCTTGTTTTCATATTTGTGTTAGACAGTAATACCACGTAATACTAGTCGTAAAGCGGCGCGGGCGGCGGCGGACGCATAATGCACGTGCGTCACGGGCGGCGCGCGCGCGGCATCCCACTGATGCTGGTGTATGTATGTACTTGTAGCTATATACTTGTGGCTTCGTACCTACAGTGCGGAGTGCGATAGGCCTGGTTTTACTTATCTTAGGTTTTACTGCTGCGTTGGTGTACGAAGGGCGTAAAAAACAAACATTTGTTAACATTCACCTTTCTCCTGAGCTTTCTTCAGTTCAAGACTTCCAGTTTCCTAGTCATAGATTAAAATATTTAAACTAGGAAAAGTTGTGACCAGCCAGTTGTGACAACAAATCGTTTCGTGTGAACCTGTTATTGAAGTGTTTGTCAACGTCTAGATTCATCTAATGTCAATATCAAGCTGTCAAAACAAAATCAAATCGAATTGAATTGTATTTGTACTATATAAATAATCATTTATTAGGAAATTATTGTAAATGTAACGAGGTAACGAGTCTAAAAACTCACTATAGTAAAAAGCTCTTTGAAAATGGTTGAAGAGTCCAGTTTGAATTCTAATAAGCCAAAGGTAGGCTTGCGACGCGACGTCCTGTGTTATGTGTGCTATCATGTTGTCTTATACCTAATCATTGTTTTTATAGACGAAAACAGCTCGACCTAAGGCCGTGTACCTGTGGACGGAAGCGGACGTACAGAAATGGCTTCGGAGACACTGCAGTGATTATTATAATTTATACTGGGAAAGGTTTCATGAGGTACTTTCTTTTATATATATTTTTATTCAAATGCCTTTTAGACTATCAATCCATCATACCTACTGCTCATAAAATCTTAGCGTTGAGAATTACTTTCGTATTCTTAAGTCAGTATGTGATGTAAAGCTGGAAGTCACAACTATTTCTAAATCTAATGTTTTTCAGGTCCATAGTTAAGGGTAGATATCTTGATATTAATATAGTGTAACTGGGTGAAACCAATTTCGAAATCGTTATATTTTGATAATTTTTAACCATTCACCAAAAACACAGATTGTGCACCAAATTTGGTCGGTTTTTAGGACTCAAACATATAGGTGGCTCATGGGCCACCCAACGGCATAAGGGGCAGCCCTCGGTAGGTTAGTCACAGATATATAGAGACAACGCCCTCTGCACCCAACGCCGCGAACATTTAATATTTATAAAATAGGTGCTCATTATGAAATATTTTATTGAACATATTTTGATGCACAATCAGTATATTTGGTGGAAAAACGGGAATAAATTGAGATACAGTTAAATAAAAATAAATAAATAAGCCAAAAGGCTTATAATATATTTTATTTTTACTTTATTTTTACGTACTTGTCTGAATTTTTATTCAGTAATTACCTAATCATTATAATATACTACTTAAATTAATTTAAATTACATGAGTTGAATTTTAACTGAAGTTGATTTTTTAAATTGTAATATAATTAAAAAAAACGCATGCATTATTATATTTTTTTTTTTAACATTAATTTTTTAGGCTTTTTGTTTGCAATTTAGCAAAAGCCTCCTCCAACTCCTTCCACCCATTCCTATCCATTGCTATCCTTGTCCATAATCGAGGTACAATCTGTTATATTATAGAAGCATACTCCTGGTCAGTAGCACTATCACTAACACATACATAAATTTAATATTTAAAAAGTTTTTTAAGTATATGTTTTTTCAGCATGACATAACCGGCAGGGCTTTAGTACGAATCAATGACAACACACTGCTCCGAATGGGAATTACCAACAAAGAACACCGTGAAGCCATCTGGCGGGAAATACTCAAACTAAGGCTAAAAGCTGACATTGTAGAAATCAGGGATCTCGAACGTAGACATAACTACTTCAACTATGATTTGTGACATCCGGAGATAGTAACAACAATACAAAAAAATAATCATATTCAGAATAATTATTCATTGTTGTTGGAGAAATTATCCAGTAATTGTAACTTTAATATGGTTGAGCGTCTTTGCCGTGCCTTAAATTGTTATATGAAGGACTAATGACTTAAGTACATTTAATTGTTGGTAAACATTGTAAGTAATTAATTAATTTTATATAAATATGTAAGATTTGTAAAATAATGAACACCAATTAAAATCAACATTACAAAATAACTAGGTTATTCAATAATATATTATAAGGTATATAATTTATATGTTTATATTGGATAGTAAATATTTTTTTTGCTCAAGTGGCTAACTCATAAATTACAATTGCATGACTCATTGTACCAAGGGACTGCTGATGTCTGAAAATTAAAAGTCATGATGAAAATAGAAATTTACATACAAAACTAAATAATAATTAATTTAGCATTATAGCAGCCTGCGGCCCTTGTTGCCTGAACAGCATGCCACACCCTCCTCCACTTTTACAAAATGAGTGTTGGCACAGAATACTAAAGGAACAGAAGCATCACTCCGCAAAGAAATTTAAACAAATAGCGACTCTTGCTATGACGCCATAAAATTCAATTCAGCTTGCGTCGCGCTGCATACCCACCAGTCATATTAACCTACAGACAGTGGCGTAGCTAGGTAACCAATAAAAAATAAACAAGAACCCTAACTAAACTATTTAAAATCGTTTGTTCTACTCCAGATTCGTCATCAGAGACTTGCAGGGAACTCCCCGCAAATGTCAAACAAAAATGTTCGAGACTTGTTTGGAATACCCTGTAGTTTTTCAAATATGTAAGTTGCCATTATTAAAGTCGCGTTCCTGGAATCTGGTTTATTTATATTCCGAATGTGGGAGAAACTTTCACTAGTTCAATTTATAGTTTGTAAGTCAGAGTCCGAGTAGCCCCCTGAGCTTGGGGGCACTGCCCCGTCTAGCCCACCGGTAGCTACGCCACTGCCTACAGAGCGCCTCTCTTTCTATCGCATAGCTCTTATCTCTTCTGACGCGGCACGTGTAACGTTAGGGTTGATACTTGTGTTGTGAAGAAATATCAATTTGAATAGTTCAAGTAATGTATGTATCTCTCTACTGTCTATTAAGTACTTTTATTCTCATTCTTTGAACAATAACTTTTCAAACGGTATACCTACCTAGTAATAATAGTTGTAGTTAATACCTAATAATACAAGTAGTACCCAGACCAAAAATAAAAACTTATTTTATTTTTTCTGTGAACTTTCTGTGTGTAGCGGAAATCGAACCCTTGGTTACTGTTGAAATTTCTCGAAAATTTCAAGTTGTTTTCCAGCAGATTCATAATTTCGTATGATTATGCATGGCTGCTTTAGAGAAAAATAAACCTACATTTGTATTTGTAATGATAATAACATTGATAATAAAATATACTCTTTAAACTTTTCATTTTGTGTTTCAATTCAAACACCTTTAAAACTTTTTATCAGTAACATGTAACTTCCAGTGGGTGTTAGCCTTAAATTAAAAGAAGTGCCTGATGTTAAAGTAGTAGCAAACAGTATATTCCCAAAAAATGTCTCGGCTGTATATATGTAGAGACATAATTACATTATTATACAGAACAGTAGGACAGTTAGGCACCTACTAATAGGGCCCAAAGTATGGATTAAGAAGAGACTAGAGTTAAGGTGTTTTAATTAGTTTCAACAAAGTTGTCACTATTGTGACACTGCTGTATGTGGTCACTGTTGACTACACTACTGCAAAATATAAATACATCGTGTATGCATTGATCTCATTGTCGTGCCAGAAATTATTCGGCCCAAGTCA
Source organism: Petrophora chlorosata (assembly GCA_951640565.1). Classification (NCBI taxonomy): domain Eukaryota; kingdom Metazoa; phylum Arthropoda; class Insecta; order Lepidoptera; family Geometridae; genus Petrophora; species Petrophora chlorosata. Next base: position 1,147,376 of record OX621206.1, read on the forward strand.
AGAGATCGCGTTGCTTAATACATTATTTCATGTTAAATTGCTCAGGCTACCGTATTTCTCAATAATATAACTTCCGTATCTCGGGGAGAGGGCACGGCAAGTAATATTAGGCGGTTATCCATTCCATCCATTCATCCGTACAAACTTTAGAATTTATAATATAAGTAGGACAGCCGGCTAGGATGTAGTACCTATGTAGTACGTAACATAGTAGGTACGTAGTAGGACTGGTATGATAGGGTAGGATAGAATCCGACTTGGATTAGTAAGATGTCATCCTCGTTAGTATCTCATTTTGAGCAAGTCATACTCGTAATAAGGCGTCCTCTGTCATTTTACGATATACGCCATTCTCCCTTGTGCTGAGCTTGTAATGACCGCGTATTTCGTGTCTCACATTGTTACCAACCATGCAAGTAACCAGAAAACTCAGTAAAGCTTTACTGAGCTCTCTTTTGTCTACAAGATTACTCACATCTGTATGTCTCTTGATTAAACTTTCTTTTTATCCAAAAAAGCGTCATTTCATCACACAATACCGCTGGATACTCAATGTAGATACCTAGTGGAGCCAACGCTTCTCTCCTATGGAGTGTCCCGTAGAGCGCATGTCGACTGTCGGGCGTCGCCGTCGGGTCCCCAGTAACTCGCGTGGCAGACGTTCCGAAATAGCAATTTTAATGACCCTCCTTTGTTTATTATCGCACCCGGCTGACACGGCTTTATTACGGGAAACAAGAGGCAGCCGCTGGATTAGACGCACCGTCCGTATTAGTTCAGCGGGCTTGAGTTCCACCGTTGACACACAATTTTCTTGAATTTTACCGAACTACGGCAAAGTAATAAGGAGAGTTATTTCATAGCAAAACTGGATTACATCTAATTCTTATTGAGATGGAGCCTTTTACAAAGAAGTCATTTAATTCATTCATATTCCACTCATCTTCGCTGTTGGTGAGCAAGCATCCTAATAGTGATTGGGTGGCCACTCGCATGTCCAGTCAATCCAATACCGGCGCGGCGCAGCACGTCTCCCGGTGTTCCGAGGAACTGCTGACTGTGTTGTGTCGCTCCGCTACTGCACTCGTTGAGGACATGCGGGCATGTTTTTTTCCATTATTTTTCTCGAACATAAAGCATTCTTACCAACTTTATTTAGCCTACTTGCGCCATCTTGATTAGTACGATTAGTAAGACATAGTGAACTTCATCACTTAAAAAAATCCACTTTGCCCCGCCGGGACAACTTGGTGGGGCAGAGTGGAAGCATTCAAAATTAACTGAGAGTTCTAGAAATATAATATCTAGTGTTATTAACTAGTTATTTGCTATAGAGTCAGCAACCTGAATAGGTATAAGGTAAATACGAGTGATCAATCCGCAAGGACGCAATGTAGGTAAGTAATCATTGAGATTATGTACCTACCTATTCGTTTAGTAAATTTATAGTTGTCTGCTGACGGATTTAATAAAATTGTCGGTTAATCTGTCACTAAAAATTCTTTATGTTTTCAGATACCTACCTGTCTACCTATTCAGACGTTCGATTAAATTCTCGAAATAAAAGTGCACATAAATCCTATAACAAGGGCAACCTACCTACATCTAATCTCTACATCTAAAAATAGTTTAAGGCAGATAGGTACCAAAACCTTCATTTTCATATCGATTGTAGTCTTAGGTATACACCTAGTATTGATAAAAAATGCTCATCCGTAGAGTTAAACAGTCTTCAAGGATTTTTTGAAGTAGGTACCTACGATATCTCGAGAGAAAGAAAATAAAATTACGCTTAGGTAGTTTACCAGCTATGCCACTTCGGTCCTGATCTTATCTAAAATCCCTTACGCAGTTGTCCATTGTTACGAGTTTATTAAGCTCTTGACGAATTAAGGGACGCTTAAAATGCTTTGATCATTAAACTTGTAACGTTATGGTAGGTATTTAAAGAAATTTGATAAACAGGAAACATCTGTCTACAAACTCAAAAATACAAAAACAATAATAATTCTGCTACGTCAGCATTAAACGAGACTGTTCCTAAGACTAATCTTCTCTTCAGTCTATTTTAATATTTAGTGTTTAGATTAACATTCTATCATCCGAACTAAAAGTCGTATCATATAAATAAACGCTATTCCTACGCCTCATTTCCTTCTCGTTCGCATCAAAGAAAACTTAGCATTTGTCCATGTCAACTGTTTCTTTCCGTTCACTGATGTCAACTCATTAGTGAAGCTTTTTACGAAGGTCCGCATGTGTCGTGCGCCCTCATCGGCTCACGACTCCCTACTCAAATACAATGGCATTAACTGGATACAAACATACATTTTGCAGATATTATTATAATGATAATCATAAACTGATGGAAAAAGCTTATTCGACCTATACCTACTTAGCTCTGTCTTTACAAATCTCGGGGGAAAACAAATACAAATCTCAGGGTTGCTGGAAGAAAACTCTTTTTAGGGTCAAGCTCGCCTTTGTACATATATTTTATAAATCATCGATGTAAATATTACAATAGTGTGTACAATAAAGAATATAAGAATACAAATCTCATGTAAGCTGTTTTTTTTCTAATTGCTATAAATAGGTAATAATTGGTATAAATCGCAATAAATAAATAAAATATGCTAAGATACCCTTTACCAAAGAATACCAACTATCCTATACGGCTTCACACAGCGTGAGTATTTTTTTATGGAACTGATGCCAACTTTTAAGAAAGATTGAAAGTGATGGCAATTTCAACATAGAAAAGAAAGTGACAAGGAGGTATCATAGGAATAGACATGTACTGTTATAGTCTATTCCTATGATATACATACCTAACCATGCCCAAGAAAACTTCACTCGCTATTCACAACTTCGCATAGTGGTGCTGCCAAATTATCCACGCCAGAATAAGCAGTGCCCTTCAGTGTGTCGCGTATATCTTGTATGGTTATGACGAAAGTCCCGCGATCCGTGTAAATGGTTTTTATTGTGTCAACTCTCAGTGTACGGCTGGTGTTCGTGGTGGCAACACTGACGTCAGTGCCTCGGACGGATTCCCGCCGGAATTTTGGCGGCAATTAACTTTTTAATTTGTGTTGTGATTTGGCAAAGAAACATTAATATACTTAAGATAGTAGAAATTATAAATGTTTAATTGGTGCATAATTCTAAATAGTATTTAAAGGTTTGTATAGTGCTTGGATAAGTTACCTAAAGCTTTTACATTATTTATAATACATACCTAATAACACCTTTCTGAATATTCTGGATGGACATTAGAAACTAAACTAATATTTGCAAAGGAACTTAACTTACTCTTAATTAGATAGGTATTCAATATCATTTATCATAGTTTATAGTTCATAGTTTAATTATTAATAACAATGTTACATATCAGATTAAGTACAATTATTTGAATTAATAAAAATTTACAACAAAGTCAATTAATTAATAATAAATAAACAATTAATTAAGTAATCAATTAATTAATAATCATATTAATTAACGAAGATATTCCTTAAAATATGTCACAATAAAAATTAAAATAGTAAAAAAAATATAATAATAATATATATATCATTTATGATATTTTAATGGTTGTTAACAGTTCTTGAATCCTAAATGAAGTTTAAGGGTATGTTAACCAAAACCAATACTTAGATAATTTTCGATAACTACACTACTTAACTAGGATAAAACTACTCTACTTACTCTACTTAGGTAGGCACTACACCTACTTTATACTTCATTTTTTGATACTAACAAACCTATATACCTATAAACCTTCCTCTTAAATCACTCTATCTATCGATGAAAACCGCATTAAAATCCGTTGTGTAGCTTATAAGATCTAAGCGTACAGACGGCGGGAAGCGAATTTGTTTTACACTATGTAAAGATTTTACTTATAGCATAGCTAAAAAGCTTCTCCATCACTGTCCTTTAATATTACTTATTTATTTAGCTCTAACTACTAACTCATTGAAATATAAAATAAATAAAATCACTTGAGTAACCCTTATGTGGCCACTTCCAGCCTGAGTTAAGAGTTGAGGTTATTAATTAATATTTAATTATGTACCTAATAGGTAAGTATTTACCTTTTTTATGGCACCTTATATAAGCTGTTAGTAGATGCTTGAATTTTCTCTTCTCTGGGTGCAACATCTTATCAGGAAAGAAGCAGAATAAGCAAGATTCTAAATTGGTTGAGACTTATACCGTAGTACTATTATTCAGAATAAATAATCCTTACGCATCTGGCTCTACCCTGACATAGGTACATGTATAATACTTATATAACTTTTGATTGCTGCTTTGTAAACATTCTAGCCTTTGCAACACATCACCTGAAGAATAATGAAGACCTGCTTGTTATTAGACTCCAGCTCGCACAATCGCCCAGTGCACGACGGACGGTAACGTGCACAATCTGCCAAGAGGCGTGCACCGCGACCGCGACAAGATTTATGATATGCTCTGGATTGTCTGCCTCGGGTTCTGATGAGGCTATTATTGGATGGCAATTAATTTTGTGTACATTGTTGTCGTCTTCGGGATAATTGGGTGAGAGCAGAGAACTTTTGTAGGAGCTAGTACCACAGCTGACCTGTCTTTTAATCTGCTGAAATAGTAAAGTTTACCTAGCTAGAGTTTTAATGATTATGTTTTCAAAAAAATATAAAGTTAAAAGTTAAATAATGGGCATCTGAGACCTCAGATCATGTTGACAAGTGCAGTTCAATGACTCCAGAGCATCTTGCGAGTAACTTTGCAATATTGTCATTGGAACAAAATACGTAAGTAGGCAAACCCCAAATGCAATCTCTATAATTAGTTATCTACATACTTATGCATTTAAAATGTTCTCTTCATTTACCTACATAAGTAGGACAGGTTGGCACTATTAAGTCTTCTGTGGTAGGTATTACTAGTAGCGTTGGCGTCTTTTGATCCGCAAAACAGCTTTCGCATCTAATAACAATCATACATTCGTTAGTACACCTACATAGCAACTACTTCACGTCTTCAATCCACCCACTTCCCATCCAGACGCCTATTACCTACCACCGTGGACCTATAACGTACCTAGTTTATGATCCCTAGTATGTATACTACCCACCACCAATGCCCACGGCTAGTCTAGGTAGCAGGTACCACGCACGAGTCCATTCATAAGCTGCACACCTGGCGAACTCTCTCTACGTCTGGCGTGGGTATATCGAAATGTTTGTCTGTGATGCCGACTACTCCTTTCTAGTGAGGTAACATGAAGTTGGTGACAGATGGCTACCCTCTCTACGACTCAGTAAACGAATTAATGATTCATAATATCAATAAAAATTGATCGCTTGATTCAAAATGGCGGCCTATGCGTCCCTCAAAATGAAGGAAAATTTGCGTCCAAAAAGGTTTCACGTTAAATAGATTCTTCTTGCTCTATTAATTATTTAAAATTAAAATGAACCAATCCGCCGGCGGTAGCCAGCATCCCATAAATAACGTCTGCCGACGCGGTAGGCACAACACATTCGCTTCCGATTATACCCCCAGCTTCTAAATTATAAACATCTGTGATTAATTCACAGTTTGTTTGACATCCGAGACAGGTTCGCGGAAAACAATCTCTGCTTATTGAATAACTCTGAAAACGTAAGCCCGACTTGGTAACACTAAGAGACTGGAAAGGGGAACAGTTGATCTGTCTGTGTATATAAACTTCCGCTTACAAAGTTTCAACAGCAGTTTAATAGATTAGATATAGTTTACTGAAGCGAAGGAAAATATTTTCCACTGAGTACTTTAAATGTCATCTCTGCTCCTGTGACAAGGAAAAGAAGTGGCGATTGGGATCGTCACACAAAGACTTTTTATGCAGGTTGGCTGCACCCGTTTGCCTACTGCTCATGCAGTAGATACTATACCTTATCTCGTCTCTGTACTACGTATTATCACAAAATATAGACTGGTACAGAGGGCAATCTCATGTATGTACTTCACTTTTCATACCTACTCTAGGCAATTGCGCTAGGGTTGTCAACTTTGGCTTATGCACAAAAAACTATCGTAGTAATGGCACTCGTATCTAGTTGTTTGATTTATTGTTGAGAAGGAAGAACGGAAATATAAAATAATAATAACTTAAATATTTTAATTTTAATAATATCGTTATATTACAAATTTGTCACAGAAAATATCTTGCGACGATTTCGACATTGGCGAATTGCACCACAAAATTACGTCCGCTTGATCGGCGCGGGACCGGGGGCCGGGGCGCTTACCTACCTACCTAACTGTTCTGTGTTACGTGAAAACGAACAATCGAAATACAAGCAAATACCTACTTACCTCTCTGAAACAACTGACGACAGTTCACCGTTTAATGTTGAATTTAAACAACTGTCCACCGAACAGTTATAATAACCTATTTTTCGTTGCTCCATTTTTGCACAAAAAAGTTCACAGATGCGTGTCTCGAGCGGATGGCACTCGCGCTCGCACTGATCCCAACTGTGCCCAGATATCGTGTCCGTGAGCGATGTCTATGTGTGCGTTGCTCGAGCGCACTTACTATGTTGATTGAATTCTGTACCAGTCTATATTTTGTGGTATTATGTAGGTAGATACTAAGTAGGTACCCATCTTGGTAATATGTTTTCTTTATCTTATTATATTCTGTGTATATATCTTATGTAAAACTCGCGTTCGGTTTAAAGCGTGTAATTAAAGTAACCTTTTCTGTAGAGTTGCACACATCATCATACCTCTGCGTACATCTTTCATAGGTATATAAGTATATTCGCTGGGAGATTTATAAAACTCAATACAGTAGGTATACAAGCTCATAGTTCAACTGCTGCCAGCATCTGCCACGAAACATTTCCGAAATCTCGGGTTTATTTAACGCACGGATTGGCAAGCATTCAACGTCAAATTTTGATTTAAAATTAACGCCGTTCCAATGTTGAGATAACCGACAAACCTCTGCCGCGAATACGAATACGATACAGAAAGCGAGATTTAAGATGTGAATCAGATGTTTAAATATTTTTTGTGGGAGGAAGTGGCAAATGGTCAGCCTGTTGGAAAACTGCAACTCTGCCTCATGCACTGAATAATATTGTGTCCCCCAGGAAAAAGTAGGTATGTAATCTCGTCACTAGGTAAAATTTTAAAATGTGTTAGGTAGGTTGAGGATACAAATTCAGACATTAGATTTTTTTTCATTTCTTTAGAATTGAAAAAAACCACTGACTACCTTAGGTTATGTGTGGATTTTAACACTCTCTCTAGAAACGGTGAAGGAAAACATCGTGAGGAAACCGGCAAGTTCAAGAATTAATCCCAAAAATTCAAGGATATGTGACATCCACCAATCCGCACTGGGCCAGCGTGGTGGATTATGGCCCATACTCTCTATGAGAGAAGGCCCGTATCCCAGGAGTGGGAACGTGATGGGCTGATGATGATGATGATAGCGTTTTAGCATAATGTAAGAAAACATTTTTCTGAAATAATGACATGACTACCTTCTCTATTTTCAAATTAACTTTTTTGATAACCGACGTAATGTTAGGTATTAATATTTTAAATTAAGATTCCGCAGCTAGCCCATCAATTGCGTTTTCATGTGAGTGTTTTCAAAGAGTTATTAAAAACTGTTCTAATGAAGAACTAGAATCAAAATAATTGATGTATCTCTTTAGAGAAGTATCTAGAACACTTAACTGGCGCTTGGCTGAGAGATAAAAGAAAATGTGAATTGAGTCCGAGCGGTCATTTTACCACTTTGTCTAAAAGAATAATTGTGCCAAACAAAACACAAATAGGTAGGTATTTTAACCAGAATGCTTAAAAGCTTTCAAGAGCACTAATAGCAAACTCGTAAACATGACTAAACGACTACGCGTTTCTTTCTGAAATTCAGTAAATCGTCACGTAAACCGCCTATGATGTACGACGGTATCTTTTTGTTCTAAGCCGTTTTTACGGTATTTACGGCGTCGTAAACCATCATCCTGTGATGTTCAGATTTGCTGGATAAAAGCATGTTGAGAAAGAGTACAAAATGTTTGATTCGTAGACTATACCACTACGGAATTCGTGGAAACGCTCTGGATCTTGTAGATTCCTGACAGACAGCAAAAGTTTGTATAAATGGCGTCACATCAACAAAATGGGGGTACCGCAGGGATCAATTCCAGGGCCAATAAAAATGCTCTTCAGTTATTTGCCAAAAAAATTAATTTTCGAATTTTGTCTCGATCACGAGGGTAGGTCAAAAAGTTCGCGGAATGACCAGGATAGAAGATGAAATTAAGCCCAACATTATGTTTCCTTTTTACTATATTCTCCCTTAACCCTAATACATTTTTCACATCTGCCACATAATTTGTTTATGCCTTCAAAATAAAATGTTTTGTCGAGGCCTTCAAAGTAGGCCGAAATTGTCGGCTTCACTTTTTCATCTGTAGAAAACTTTTCCGAGCGGACCAAATCTGGAGGAGCAGGTGTTATTAAATTTCGAAGCCACACTTCTTTAGGGCAGCATCGCAACGTGGCTCTTATGAGCTGGCGCGTTGTCGTGCAAAAGCATCATACCTCAGGTCCATTTTCCTCTTCGTTTTTCCTTGATGGCATTTTTACTTTTTTAGCAGGCTAGCGTAGTATTTTCCAGTGATGTTGACGCCTTTTTCTTTGTAGTCGGTCAGCAAAATACCCTAAGAATCTCAAAAAATCGTAGGCATGATCTTTCCGGCTGATTGTGACACCTGAACTTCTTAGGCGGGGGTGTGCCTTTCCTATGCCACTGTATTGACTCCTGCTTTGACGCATCATCAGGCTCATAGTGATGAACCCACGTTTCGTCTCCAGCAACTATTCGGTTCATAAACTCATCCCGGTTTTCTACTACAGAGTTCCAAAAACTCCTGCGAACACTCGACGCGCTGTTGCTTTTGAAGCGCCGTGAGCATTTTCTGCACTCATCTTGCGCTGACCTTTGACATGCAAAGATGATCATGGATAATATTCAAAATTGTGGTAGATGATACTCCAACCATTTCTGTTAATTACTTCTTCTTCAAACGAGCATCTTCAAGAATAAGTATTTCAACTTTTCCGACAATATCTGAGGAAGAGGCTTCAATCGGCTGACCTGGGCCGTCAACGTCTTCAATTGACTCTCTGCCTTGCTTGAATAGGGCATTCCACTTGTATGTCATGGTTACCAGAGTCCTCGTAAGCAGATGACATCTGTTCCATGACAATCTGCGGAGCTTTTTCCCACCTTGGTGAGGAACTTAATGACAGCGTGAAACTCAATTTTCTATAGGTATAGTTGACATTTTCTTCCGGATTGACTTGTTGACTTGGTGATATCTCAAACTTGAGTGATACAATTTAGTTAAAACGTGGTATTTATAGTCAAGTTGAGTCATGAATTCGTCCCAAATGTAAGAAAATATTCATGTCCCTTTCTACCTTTTTCATTTCGCGGACTTTTAGACCTACCCTTGTACAGAACTGGCGCAAGCGGCGGCGGCGTGAACTGTATTGAATGTCAATGAAATACCGCTATGGCTACATGTCACTTTAGTCTCGTTGTGCAAAATCAACCCTCATAAACATTCTGTTGCAGTAAACACATCGGGCCCGGTGTGTTTAGTCTACATGAGACATGCAGTTTCCCAGAATCGTAAGTGTAATAATGCTCAAGTAGTTGGCACATTGGATGGAACTAAAATAACGTGCATTGTATTATAGCATAGTACTTGTGTGCGACATTTCGTAATGCGCAGTAGCAGTAGGTATGTATAGGTAGGTACGTCGAATATAGAAATAGTGCACTTTATCCGCATCACACTGTTGTGGACGCGGGACGGGAAGGGTCTCCCAGTTCCAAGTTCTATTTATATCTCATTTGCCTGGAGTTTAAAGATTATATATAAATTGCCGGAGTCGTAGTTCCCTTAAATCTCATCCATTCAGGTACCTATGTTATGTTATGGTTATAACTTTACCTACCTATGACGTTGAAAGCCATCGCCATCGGCCATCTGTCTGCAAGTGGTACCTATTCACGAGAAAAACAAATAAACAACTATATAGTTCATATAAATACTCAGATAAAGTATCCAGCCCTTGAAGTATAAATATGATATATGATTTCATCGAAACAATCCCAACATGTGGAATCTGCGGTTGCTTGTCTCAGCATTGCACAAGAGTCTCTAGTGCTATTCAATAAATTTAAATCATGCGTCACTTATAATGAATTTTCTAAACGGAATGAGTCGGAATCCGTGGCGCCATTGCGAAAGAATCTCGAATGAACTCAGAAAGTGACAAAAGCAGGCAAACAGTTAAAATTAAAAGCGATGCTGCGTGTCCCGTGTCAGAGTGTCAGCGCCGCCGCCGGCGCTCATTTAGGTAGGTAGGTGGGATAGTATACCAACTCTCTCATAAAGCTGTGCCAAAAGTTGAAGTAAATTTTACGAACACTCATAAAGAAATTAAACTGTCTAACATCAAACAAACTATTGAAAAGAAGATTTATAAATAGAGCCAATAGCTGTTATACATGTACCTGTTAATTGTATAGCTCTATCCATCTTATAGAAGCTTCACTCGTCGTAGACCTATGTAGGTTCTTTAGGTACTTCTTGTTACATATGTTAGAGGACAAAAAAGGAGAGAATGAGATTTTATGAATAGTGAAGTGCTTAATATTTTTGCCACCGATTTGCCAGTTATTTTGCCGCCAACAGTAGTGCGCAAGCATTACTGTGTTCCGGTGTGAAAGGCTTTGTAGCCAGCGAAATTACTGGGCATATGATACAATGTCTCGGTGTGATAAGCGCAATGCAGTGCTACGCAGTGCTTTTTATGGTATTTAAAGTTCTGGTGGCACTGCAATTGTTATAAGCAGGCGTGACGCTTACCATCAGGCGAACGACTTGCTCGTGTCACCAAACGGTACAATAAAAAAAAATTTGTACTATTCATTATTCTGTGCTAATGCCTCACTCAAGAAGTCAATAGGTACCATTCATATCAATCCCTGGTCCTAAAGCAAATCCGTCAGTTTATTTTTCTCGATATAGTGAACTGTCCACCTTATTATCACATCTAGTTTCCTGTACCGTAGTGATAGTCAGTATGCTTTGCCTCTACCTTGGCTAAAACATTTGTAGACATTAGTAAAACCACGTAAAACTGTATTTAGCTTTATATACCAGTTATTAGAATACGCAGCAATTTCCTTAGTTTCTCTTCCATAGAATACTCAACAGTTAGTACGTCATGCAATTAGCGGCGCACAGCTGCTGTCCATTATCGTCAATTTCTCATCCGGATTTAAACTGAAATGTATTTGTTTCAGGGTGAGGCCACCACCGCCGCGCCGCGCCGCCCCGCCGGCGATATGAACAAGAAAAATCATAAGAAAAAGGTAAGACAATCTTAATCTTCAAGTAATCTTGATGTGCAGAGGTGGTGAAGGAAATAACACACGGACAGTTCGGTATTAGGAGCACTATATTATTCACAATATAAGATCCTAATACATTTTGTAATTTTATTATAAGGATTACTACACATCAAAATCTTGTCAATTCTGTGGTCTTGTACAAAACTTACCAAAAATTAAGCCGGCATCGGCATAGAGAGAACGGAAGTAAGTCAATGACAACGGTACACAAGAGTTGCCAGTTATATATTTTGACATATTATATTATTATATATAAAGATTTAATATAGTATTAATTTATCTTTGGTTATATATTTGTTTAGTAATACTACATTAGCAAAAAACAAGTTTTAAAAATTTTACACTATTCAGTTGCGCCGTTTAGTTTCAAAATCACAAAACGCTGGAATTCGCTTCTCTTCAACATACTATTTGTTGCATAGGTACCTACTACAAAAATAAAATACATATTATTGTTAATACTATTGTTTATTATTATTTGTGAAGCGAAACTCCTTTCGATTCCATAAACTTTCGCCTGGTAGATGTCCTTTCTCATTTCTGATATGAAGCGTTTAGATAGGTATCTACTCTATCAACAAACCTAATGTGGTTTTTGTGGTACTACAGAAATATGTTTGTATACTACTTTTTGTTTAATAAATTAAAAAAGTACTTATAAAGTCATTGTTTGAAAGCAAGTCAAGTAGAGTCACAGTAATAAAATTGTCGTGGTTGTGCAGATCAACACAAATCTCATATAGCTACCTACCATTGATTCCCACTGGAAAAATGCGTAGAAAAATAAGCGTAATCTGTTTTGTGTGTTGGGTTATAATTGATCCTCGTAGTCCCTTATTCTCTAGTTGCATAAGGAAGCTTATAGTTAGAGTCCAGTATCTATATGTTAATCTTTGAACGTATTTATTGTAATGTGACAAGTACGTTTTCGTAAATTCTGAGTGATGGTTTCCTAGATCCATATGATTTTGAGATTATTTCTTTCTTTCTATTTTGAAGTTTCAGAAAGACGCAAGCTTTTGTCTAGTGGTCCGAAAGTGGCGCCCAGCACAAGTCTCTTTCTGGGCGACTTGAAACTTAGCTTTCATTTTCTTCACAGGTTAAAGAACCAATAAATCTAGCACCATTGTTGCCAATCGTTATCAATCAGTGCGTACGTACTACCGCCGACGCTGCCAATGCGCTGGCTGCCAAGATGCTTGCAGTTACTGGCATACTTAAGTTGGCAAGGGGCAAATCGCTCGCTGTTGTGCTCCTCTATTTGTGTATTTATATTTGTACTTACGTCAAACTAAGTACTCCAGTTTAATTATTATAAGTGAATCGTCAGCGTCTGTAGTGTAGTGGTTGGGCGAGTCACCTCATATATTTAAAACAAATTTTTTAAAAAACCGACTTTAATGTATCTTCGAAATCCAAGGGAAAATATCGATGAAATTTATATTAGACCATTTCGTAGCTATACTGAACCCAACGCAAAAAGAATTTTCCAAATCAGTTCATAAATGACAGACATCTGAGGTAACAAACATAAAAAAATGCATAAAAAAAATAAAAAACAGAGAACCTTCTCGATTTTTGAAGTCGGTTAAAAATAATACACCTGGAAGGTTGCGAGTTCGATTCCCGCTAAAAAAAAAACATTTTGCACCGAATAAAAAACTACAACAACATAAATAAAATTGAAAAATGTGGAAAATGCAAAGTAATAAAATATTCGGCAAATGAAATAAGTACTTATTTACCTAATCAATATAAAATTTGCTCACTTCCGACAGAATTTTAAATTACAAACAGGAACATGACGGTCCAGTTGCATATTTTAATCTGGACAAGGCACTGGACATCGCCAATTATTTACCTTATATCTTTCACCTAAAAGACGAATATTAGTCATAATTAGGTTAAAAATAAACATTGTGAAATACGGCGGCGATACCTACTATTAAGCCCTTGAGATGCTGGCATAGCAAGTTCATCTATTTCTAGTTGGCAAGAGTGCTGGCAATGCAACCTATATATGCAAAATATATCCGAGTATCGAAGAACAGTTTTTACGAATTACTTTCAAATAGGAGAGAAAGAAGCTTGAAAATGGTCTAGGTTCAAGTAGTAGGTGTTATGCACTAACATCATCGTTGTGTCGACGAGGCCGAAGAGCGTTGAGTCGTTGATTTTATAACAAAACTTTGTTTCAAACTACGACCAAACTATTTTTCTTTATTAGTTTCTTTTGACCTTCATCTTCAAATATATTCTCAAACTGCCCTGAGTTTAGACTTAAAAGAACTCTGATACATTTGTGACACAGAGAGTGTTCGGATTCTTGTAACAGATTTCACCTTTTTCCATATCTTTTGATGTTTTCGACATCGTCTCCAGCTCCAGATATAAATTTATTGCAGTCAAATTCTTCAGGATATAATAAGACTTTACTGCACGTTCAGTGTCGGAATGTCGCCGGAGACCGCAGGACGTCACGCAGGACGTACCGGTCGGGAGCCGGGAGCCGGGAGCCGGGAGCCATGCCAGCAGATCGGATTTACGATATATTGTTATGTTGTTTTTTTTTGAATTTTGAATTTTGATGAATTGCTATTCACATATTATTATATCACCGTAGATTGGGTGGGTTGTGCAAACGCTCGCAAGCGAACTTGATAGTTTAATTCTTTAGCTGAATGTAATGTGGCATCTAGGTGTTGGTAGAACTGGTAGAACCTCGATCAGGACTATGGACATCGTTAGGGCAATGTTCATTTATATGACCTAGAAGAAAACAGCCTATTGAAGTTGTAAGCGCTATCGTCTTATTCTTCGTGAATGTATGAAGGAATTCATCTGTTCCGTTTTGATTCCATCTAGCTGCTTGGCAAACTACACCCGTATAACTAACTAAACTAAAGCCGCTCATAAAGTACAACTGGTAATCTACGTCTTGTGTTATTCGACTAGACTTACATTGTCGTAGATAAACTAGTATCGTAGCCAACAATGCTCGTCGGTAGGTCGGAGCCGGTACCGTCTCCTGCAGTATTATTAGACCGATGGCCACTACGGCAGCACGACGCGGACGGGCTTGTCGATAGACATTAGCTGGTGATGACAGCCCGAAGCGCGAGGGAAATACTCACTGAAAATACTGCGTAGCTAAATAAAAGATATAGAGTTGAACATAAAACAAATCATTTCGCACGGAATTTAAGGTTAACCTGATCTTCCTTTCGGTCTTAAGTTTGACTGTAGGTAACAAACTTGAAATAAAAATGCCTACAATAAGATGAACCTGCCAATCTCGAAGCCAGCCATGGATAACAAAATAACAAATCTATATCGTCGAATATCTGCGGAAACGCCGAAGGAATTAAGCTTGATATATTTATGAGGAGACTAAAAATTGTATGTTGGTTAGGTACTCTCATTTGCTAATGTTTTGTCGACTTCGATTAACTCAAGAACTCCAACTTCAAAATAAATTACACTTACCCTAAAATCTAAATTCAAAATACTTATTAGTCTCATTAGGCTAGATTGTAATATTTATGCAGTGTAATTTTATTTATTTATTTAATCTTTATTTCAGGCAACATTAAAATAAGTTACAGATGTTATTTACCTATTCTACGGCCCATATAAATATATACCTTAGAACTAACATACATATAATTTATATTAAAATATTTATGTTTATGTGACACGTTTTGTCGGCGACGTGTGACGCAACTGCGCGGTGTCAGCTTGCGGTGTCAGCGGTGACGCTTGCAGCCGTCCTCTGAATCGTCGAAGCACGACACCCTTTGGCCAGAATTCCTTACACATGTAGGTCGACAGATGTTCAGTGGGTACTCGCACCACAAAAGAATTAAAATTCACGTTGTGGCGCGACTCCAACCGCACGACCCTCAGAAGAGCATTGGTCTTCTTCTCAACGTACTCAGTAGCATCTTCAGCCTTGATGGAGAAGTGTAGGCGGGACACGTAGAGTAGCGTCGTGGGAATCGCCGGACGCAGCAGGTGGCTCGGTCCGGACGGTGCGGTGCCACACTTGTTCTGATTCTGCCCCCGTACCCATATGTTCCTCAAGCGCCAATCGGATAACGTGTTGAGCTCAAATTAAGGTATACTGCGACTAATGAGATACCGACTAATTATTATCGAGTCAGGCAAGAAATCGAATTAATCTCATTCATTTATACCATAATATGATAACTAAAAGTTGAGATAAACTTAATGGGACAATAAAAGGCATCATAAAATATTGTCGCAGTGAATCTATACCCTAAACTGAACTCAACACGATATACGATTGGCGCTTGAGGGACATATGGGTAGGGGGGCTGATTTTGTTTATGATACAAAGTAAAAAAAGCCCTAAAATCTGTGCGCGAAATTACAAAAATCGTCCATATTCTCGTTACTCGTTATTAACATTGTAAATCAATCATATCTCTGATCTTTAGCGATAAAATACTTTTATGAGTGAAAAAAACGTTCTTTACGTACGCCTTTCTATAATCCCGGAATTGCGCCATAATTCTTTACTAATTAAATAACATTTTGAAAAGATTTCACGAAATATTTTATGTAGGTAGGTACTCATTGCGCGTGTTGTTACATTCGCTGTCATCACTTGGTATGTTTAACAAGCAATGAAGGGGGAATAACAGAAATAAGCGGGTCTTGCGAAAAACATGAAACAGATTAGACTGTCAGTGAACATTCTGTATTTACTAAAGTTTATGGTTAGTGAAAGGGCGTTTAAGAGGTAACGGAGATATCAATAATAGCGCTACTGTGATCCTCTGCCAAGCGATTTAATCATAAAAGAAAAATGTAGATAAATAAAAGTTCAGTTTGTGACTTTATAAAAGTCTATTAAAATCTAGTTATAGGCAATCACATATTTCTTAAAAGTCAAAATATCATCTTAAACAATCATAAAAATTGAGCTGATGATAACGGTTTTATGAACGTAACAATTTTACTTTATAGTTATTATGCAGGTTCAATATTATATTGATAGGTACCTCTATTATATATCGACCTAGGTGCATAAAAAATATTATTACAAGCTTAGGTATTAGATTGTTGTATTGGCATCATGCATCATACTCGTAGATCCACGAATCTAGTGCGTACCAAGTGAACGCATGCAAATATTATATATTATTATATTGAGACCTAAATATACAAATATCGGAATCGATGAAATAAATATTTGATAGATATATTACTAAATTATCAAATGTAAACAGTAAATAGATATCAAAACTAGGTCTATTAAACTCTGATATAAAACACAAATTATGATACGATAACTCTTACAAAGCATATAATTTGAACCTAGTCCAAGAGACTAAAACCAACTATAAGAACAATAAACCAGTAATCATTGAATCTCTGGGTTATTTTATACCGTTGCGCGTCGCCGTGGGTTAAAACAAATCAATGCCAACAATAATATAAAATAATTTTAACGACGTTATACCAAGAAAAAGAACTACATACTAACTTCGCAGACATAATAGAAGACAGAAATAACAATAGTAGAGACCAACATTTCAATTGTATATTTTTTGTCAGATACCAAGATAAATATAGTCCAGTGGTTGGAATAGCTTAATGCAACGAAACTGACTGTGAAATAAAATATATAGATAGATAGTCAACATTAAATGTTGGACGAATCATCGCAAAGAAAATAAGAATCAGCTGTTGTGACGACGACAATCTTTTATCTCACAAATTCTTTAACTTTATATTAAAAGTTTTCGTGGATATTAGCTAATTAAGTATATTGTTTTGTGTAGGTTAATGAGAATAATTAAGTTTAATCGGGTTGTTTTTCTTGATGAGTGCAATATAAGACTAAAATACATATCACAGATTGCAGCGTTCACCTAAATTCCATTCCTAAATCTAATTGTCTATAACTCTGAAACATTGTTTATATTGATATGCCGGTAGAATAACTCCGCGTTTATTTCCTTGAGTGTGTTTCCAAGCGGGCTAATGGTTAGTTCTCCCCATTGACCTCATTGGATCCCTCCACACTAACATTACGTGCTTGATAGAAATAATATCACGAAAACATAATACACAGTAAATAGAAGCATTCACCTTACGCTTCCCAAGGCTCGCGCGGATAAATGATCACCTACAAATAAACTGTTTATGATTGAGTTATTTGCTGGAGTGGAATCGGTCGGGTCGAAGCTGTGGTAATCGTGATCATAACATGGATGGTTCTGATAGGAATTTATTAAAACCATGGACGAAATAATCTCCAGAAACGGTTGCAACACAAATTTGAACGACTCTCTACTTAAAAGGCCAAGGAAACAATAAATTTGCAGTTTTATGATTCCTGATAACTGTTATGATAATAATTCATTGTTTGGTTATTTGGTATAAACGTTCCTATAAAACATACAATGAGCAACGATGTCGATACAGATCATGTTAATAAATGCTGAGAGCTTACCACGAACTGGAGAGATGATTCACATTACAACTATAAAAAGGGTAACACTTGTAACTTTCGCCATTACCCGTTGCCAATGTGGTCTAGCCTTAACCTATCCCATTTCTGTTTTCACGGTCGTATAAATCATTGGCAGGGTTATGAAACGGATTTTTACATCGAGGCATTGCTACGCGAGTCAAGTGGCGCACAGAAATACTCCTAGACACCGTCACCGCCTACCAGCCGAAGCATCCATTCATAATATTCACACGTCACCTCAGTATACATTTCCCGTTTATTCGGAAGAGGCGTTTCTTCATTCATAAAAAGTGTCTCAGAGGTGGCTTCCAGCCACGTGTGGGGGGAATCCGATGTTGCGATGTATATTTTGCGTAAGCCTTAACTCCCACTACTGGAGTCTTCCGTTTGGAGACACCTTCAATCATTTGTGAGTATTTAGAAGTGCGTGTGCTCATTATAATCTTTTTGTTTGAAGCAAAAGAAGAAAGGAAAGGCAGATGTGGGACGAAACAAGGAGAACATCATCGATGATGTCCAGGAAGTCAAGGACGTGGAAGAAGTTCCAGTTGTCATTGAAAAAGAGAAGAAACTGTGTTACGAAATCAAGCATTCTGACGTTATGGGCAGGTGAGTTTGAACATTCGCATTTACAAAGATACTTTAACGGAATATAAAACTTTTGATAAAGATAGAACGAGCTATTTTTATGTTTTATTTTTGATCATCAGAGAAGGTCGAATGCTGACTGAAATATCTCACACACACATTAAAATTTTACTTTCTAATTTTATTAGTTCGGTAGGTATCTCATTTCCTGTGTTAATGATTTGCTTGTAATTAAAATGTTACCTATATATCCGAATCCGAAAGCAGTATATCAATTTGTCTCAATCGACATGGCCACCGGTTCCAGATACTTGGTGGCAGCGCGAGACATCAGAGCTGGGGAGGTCATAATAGAAGAGCCCGCCATCGCCGTGGGACCCTGTTCCGGCTGCATCCTCATCTGCCTGGGTTGCTACCGGGAGCTGGATGACAACAGCATGGCGAAGTAAGTTCCGTTACGCCGCTCCTTCTTTGGGCATGTTTTAAAACCTATTGACTTCTAACGTAGTCATCCAAAGAAAACCTACTACTACCTACTAGCTACTAAGGATCTCGGTTAGTATAGAGGTGCATCGTCATGATCTAATTAATAAAATGATTTTAACAATATCCTTCAAATAATACAGAGAAAGTCCTAAAACAGACAACGACAGCCTTTGTGATGTAGTGGTTGGGTAGGTTGGCTCAAACCTCATACATCACCGAGGTTGCGGGTTCGATTCCCGTGTCGGGACAAATGTTTGAGCAAAGGAAAAAAAATCGCAAGTATTTGTTTCGTGTCTGGGTGTTGTGAGACCATGATCCTTGTAGTTCCTGCATGGTTCCCTAGATACAGGGAATCATAGTTAGGGCCCAGGAACTATGAATCAGGTAGTTGGCCGAAATAAAAAAGAAATACCACAAAAGTCGGGTCACTTTCCACAGATGTTCCAGTTGCAAATGGCCAATGTGCAGCAACTCTTGTCCAGGGCAGTACAAGTCCACCGGCCACTCGAAGCAGGAGTGCGACGTACTGCGGGGCATACCGCCTGACTACTCCAACCTTGAGGACTTGAGAGACTCTTACCAAGCTCTGATGCCTTTAAGGTAATCCTTACATTTAGCACTTATTCTGTCATAACATTATCCAAGAGCTGCCTATAAGATCGTTAGTCAAGTATTCCTTTTCTTCAGAAATGAAGAAATAAGCTCGAAGCTCGACTTTCCAGCGTTCAAGTACAATATTAACAGCTAACAGCAAATCTGCTGGGATCCGATCTGGGATAGATAATCCTAATAAATCAATCGTTCCGATAAGCCGAGTATTTCCAGCGAAATGCTTTGTGTGGATTTGTAATTTTCCAAGAACTACTTACGGATCTTACCCAAAAATAGAATTGCCAATAAATTTATCTCCCTTCTTACATTGAACCGCTTAGTTAGATCGAGACATGTTTACGTTAAACACTTTCAGATGAGGTTTATTAACTTTGTTATTACTACGTTCAATACTATCAAAACAAATCGTGGTAATGGTGCGCGTATTGGATACTAAAATTAGTAATAAATCTTAGAACTATAAATACCACGAAAGCGATCACTCGGCGAAGGTTTTCTTTTAATTTTCATAGATGATGAAAAGAGACGATAATCTAGTCAAATCACTTTACATCGCAGAAAACGTTTTGGCTTCCGCTTGTGTAAATTTGAAAATGTTTACAAAAGAAACACAACAAGAAGAACATTTTAAGCAATAGCATTTTTGTATGGATCTTCCTGCAGCCATCATGCAGCGCAGGACTTTTCGCAATTACCTGTTAATGTAAAAAAACTAAAGCATCACAATCTTATCGTTTCTGTAATGGTTCTTTACTTACGAATTCTAGGTGCTTGCTTCTCAAAAAATCAAGTCCCGAGAAGTGGGCGGCGCTGTCAGCGATGGAGTCCCACAACGAGATAAGGCGCGCGCGCGGCGACATCTGGCCAATCAACGAGAAGTACGTCGTGCAGCGGATTAAGAAGTGGAAACTGGAGTATGAGCCAGAGGAGATACACACTGTTTGTGGGATTTTGGAGGTGAGTCTGTAAGCTTATTGAGGTCATGAAAGGCAAAGTCGTGTGACTTTTGGTAAGTCACATTTAAAGCCGCCAAGCTTGTGTCATATTTATGTACAGCTTGGTAACTGCGATGATACTTTCTGTCAAACAAGCTTTTGCAAGAACTATTATAGCAAAGCTTGCTGATATTTGTATCGTGACCCAATAAATTATGGTATATGTTCTGGACGGTGACGAGACAACTGGATCAAGGAAAGGATAAATGGAAGAATTTTCAGAATACATTCCATTACCCGCCTTCCAGGTGAACGCGTTTGAAGTAGGCGGCAGCGGGGCCAACGCCCGCGCTCTCTATGACAAGGCCTACTACCTCGCCCACGACTGCACCCCCTCCACCACTCACACAGACGCGGAAAATGTCCCCGGGAGACCGCTCATCATCAGGGCTTCCGTTCCACACAAAGCTGGAGATCTTATCTCGCTGTGCTATGCGTATACACTTCAGGTACGTTAAATCCAAAACTCTTCTTGTTTATTTCAGTACCTACCTATTTTCCTTTTTAGTGCGAAACTCTTGCAAATGTCTGAAAACCGGCCAAGCTCCAACCTCGTACAATCAAGTTAAAGTTTTCCAAAGTCCTCATAATCCAACAGACGATGCACTTTGCACAGATTACTGTGTTCCGGTTTGATGGGCATCGTGGCAAGCGAAATTACTGGGCATATGAGACTTTATCTGATTTCTCGGGGTGACGAGCGCAATCCAGTGCTACGCAGTGCTTTTTATGGTATTAAAAGTTCTGCGAGGCACTGCAATTGTTATGGGTAGGAGTGGCGCTTACCATCAGGTGAACGGCTTGCTCGTCTCATACCTTAAAAAAAGAAGAAATAAATAAATTAAGGTGTGATCGTTTCCAGGGCACTCTCAAACGGCGCGAGCACATCAAGCACAGCAAGTTCTTCGAGTGCGCATGCGCGCGCTGCGCCGACCCCACGGAGCTGGGCACGCACGCGAGCGCGTTCCGCTGCCCGCGCTGCGCCGGCCGCGTGCTCTCCACCGCGCCGCTGCAGCCCGACGCGCTGTGGCAGTGCATCGACAATGCGTGCTCTTACACCATGCCGGCGGTGGCAGTGCAACTGCTACTAAAAAGGTTTTTTTTTAATATAACAAAAGTAAAAAAAAACAAAATATATTTATTAGATAGACACAAAAATGCACTTATAAACGTCATATACACATAATACATATCAATTATAACGCAAAAAATTGTAACTTAAAATATCGTATCAAGCAGTCGGCCCGCCTGGATGGTAAGCGGTTACCGTCGCCTATAGACACCTGCAACATTACTGGTGCGTTGCCTACCTTTAAGGACCCTTTTCTCCCTTTTAAAGTACCCTATATTATAACTTCGCGGGAAAACCTCGGTAAGTGGAAGCAGGTAAGGCTTCTGCCTTCCGCTGCCACTAGTGCGCAGGCTGAAGTGTCGCCTAATCACTACAATCTAATAAGGGGAAGGACTATTAAAAATACTTGTCGGCTCTGGAATGGCTCTGTGATTTTGGTAGCGAGTTCACCAACGGAAAAGTAGCAAAAATAGCAGCTGCAGTCATTTTTTTCTGTTTCCGTGTGTCGAGGGACCGTGGTAGATGACCGTCGTAATCCTTAATTTCCTAGATACCGGGAGCGAAGAACTTGATTCGGCCGCTGGATATCGTGGTCCAACACCAAACAGCCTTCCTTCCATGCAACATTCGCCACCCCACGCGTATAATCTCCAAGAATGTCGACCATCCTCCGTCCGTTGTCCAGGTTAACGGACGAGTACGAGCAGATCGACGCGAGCGACGTGTCCGGGTTCGAGTGCTTCCTGCACAGGTACCGCAACGTGTTGTGCGCGGGACACTACCTGTGCCTCTCCGCGAAGCACTCGCTGAGCCAGCTGTACGGGAAGGTGGCGCGGTACATGATCCACGAGATGCCGGAGCACCAGCTCAACAGGAAGATCGAGATCTGCCGCGACCTCATGAAGGTGTTCGACGTCATCGAGCCGGGCTATGCCAGATTGAGAGGTCACTAATACTGTATGCTTTTTTATAAAATTAGATAAACGTCAGGGGTGTTTGTGAGTCCCATAGCACACCCCTTTCGTTTTGCATGGTCCGCCCTATATTTATATGGATCTGAGTGATGAGCCGAGCAAATCATTCGTCTGATGGTAAGCGTAACGCTTGCTCATAACAATTTCAGTGCCTCCCAGAACTTTCAATACCATTAAAAGCACTGCGTAGCACTGCATTGGGCTCATCACCCCGAGACATCAAATATTGAGTCTCATATGCCCAGTAATTATGTGCCCGAAGAATACGGCTACATATAAATACTAGAACTAGGGATCCTTACGTTACCTGCCATACTAATCCTTCAGGTGGCAGTGTATGTGAGAAATAATCCTGACAAGTACAAAAAACACAGTGACACGCACTCCTACAACACGCGCAATGCGGACAAACTCGCAGGAATACCGCGCTCCCTCGCCAAGTCCTGTAAACTGACTCACGTAATGGGTCCAAGGGTCTACAATAGGCTTCCCGCTGATATCATCGCAGCTCCCAGCATGACGTGCTTCAAAACACGACTTAAACGCTGGCTTATCAAGCAAACGTTCTATAGTTTTGATGAATTTATGACATTGCCGTAATTTATATATTTTATACTCCTGACATTTTTTAACTGATCATAATAATTATGATTGTTACAAATTAATTATATTTTTATTTATTTATTTTTTCTCCCCTTTGTGGGATTTGAATTTAATTATAATTGTGACATTACGAATACTATATTCTATTATTTTATGTTGACAATTTTATTCTAAATTTCATATTGAATTTAATAATAATAATAATTATGATTTGACTTGTAAACCCTGTTTATCAATAAATGAGTATTTGAGTATTTGAGTATTTAGATAGTGGACTGCGTCAGGTTCTGCATTATTAAGCTATGAGGATTTCATCACTTTTTTACGCCAGCACCAATAACTATGGCCAACAAATAAATTTTATTCGATTGATTCCAGTGAGTCTGATTGTTTATCTGGCGTGGCTGCTTCTGCGACATTATTTAATGAATTTAATTTTATTAAATCGAATATTATGTTGGTTTCAGGTGTGACTTTGTACGAGCTGCACGCTCCACTAATGATTCTGACAACGAGAGACTTCGAGAAAAAGGCGATATCCAAAGAAAATTTACGGATGAGGCTCAAAGAGGTACTGCATACACTTTCTTTTGTCCACCACCACCCACCAACAGTTGAGAGTTGGCAACGAGATGTGATTCGATTTATTTGCGTTCGTATAACATCTAAAGATTATCTAAGAAAATGTTGGGCTCTCAAAAGGCTGCTCGGGATTCATTGGTGTAATGGACACATTCTGGGGCTGACGCTATTTACTTACATCGGGGTAATTCGCGTGGATCTTTTGCCTTGTGAAACAAATAGATTTCTATTTTCTAAGCCGTAATTCTAATTTTCTCCTTTAATAATTTCAGATCGTAGGCTACCTGACAGAATCCGCTTTGATCCTGGGTTTCGAGCCGCACCAGTCATCCGAAGGTCTCATGGCTTCCGCCGCCAGGGAGGCTCTCAAGAAGATTCGCACCTGGGAACAGATCATAGGGAAGATATCATGAGGGCCGCGGGAAAAAAAAGGTTTTGGAGAAAATGTAGATGATGATTTTTGTAAATGGTTTTGAAGTCATTTTTGAGCTGGTTTAGAAGGACGGGGAAATGTGAGGAATTTAGTTTGTTGCGAAATTGTGGGTCGCGTATTACTTTATCGTGTAGAAAAGCGCAACTTTTTGCGCTTTCCGCAAAACTTAAGTAGCCAGTGACTAATAGTACTAGTTATAGTATTGTTTGCTAATAGTGGCCAAATGTGGTGCGATACAGGAAAAACTTCGTTGGGAAGGCTTATATAATTATTTCTACTCATTGTTATATCGTCCGCTAGAACAATGTTCTGATGGTTACACTAACTTTCACTGTTTAAACATGTTTTATGTTACCGACTTTTTACAAAAAATGACACTGTTGTTCAGAGAGTTAATTTATTTTCATACTGAACTTTGTTTTATTTCTGTACGCTGTATTTATAAATGTATATTAGTAGCTACTTATATTAAACTCATGTGTTACTTATTAATTATATAATAGCATTTCTTTAATTGTTGTATACGGATTTAAATGTTAGAATAAAAACTGTGTATTTTTACGACTTGCCTAATATTCCTATTACCTAGCTATTACTCTATGTATTAAAATACCAAAGAATCTGTGTATCTTTAAATAAGGTACCTACTCATTAATTTTGTGATGATACTAATTTTACTTGGGTAACTATTTTCTTATATCTTAAGGTTTGTCTTTTCGTATCCTCTTTTCAGCCATATTCATAATTAAATATTATTAATATGATATATATTTTCTTCGAGATCTTATATTATTTATTCATTCCTTTCACTAAAAGACAATTATGACGTTCATTATTTTTATATTGACTTTATTAATATTATGAAAGTACTAATATAATTTGTAATAAATATATAATAAAATATATGTTTTCAATTATTTTTCTCCAATGACAAAATAAGCAGGGACCACTGCAAGTAAAGTATTTTTGAGTAAGTATATAGCGACTAATAGCGAGACTATGATTCTGCATCGTTAGAACAAGCAGATATTTTTTATTTTTTTTACACTTAATAGATCTATGTTTGGCCACTATCTCGCCTGATGTGAAGCGATGATGTGGCCTAAGATGGAGCACTAGATCTGGATCTAGAGACAGAAGGCAGTTAAGCGGCTGCTCAGACCCGTCTCCCCGATGGTTCACCGAACATCATCCCGAAACACGACTAAGTCGCTTGACGGCATGGCTTTGTTCGGTGGGTGGTTCATTCAGATTCAGATAGTTTTTTTAAACGCCTGATATAGTTTGTTTGGCATTCTTGAGACGATCGATAAATTAGATAGTCTGACAGGCCATGTCAAAACTTGGCGCGAATTACAAGCAAACAATTGACCACATAACCCAAAATAATCATACTTTACACGGAAATTATTTATATTGTTCGTACCAACTATATTTTTAATTTATACGGCACACACAGAATATGTTAATCAAACACAGGGCTCGACATCTTTCAACAATCTAGATTCTGACTGAATCTGATTCTGATTCTGTTTTGCCATCGAAATAATGGGTACTAACTAATAAAGGTAAAGATAATTTATTTGTAAAAACATGGCATTACACACATGACTGCATGCGAGGTCTTACTCATTAGGTTTTTGCACAACATGTCTTTGCCCTATTGAGCGTACAAATAATATATTTGGAGGTGGCTCACAATAATATCCCGGTAAAATAATTGTATACCGGGACAATCCGACCGAAAGCAATCCCTGGTATAAAGTTTCAGTCGCAATAGCGCACAGTTTATTTTTACATCACAACGTGCGCCCGCGCCGGCAGTCGACCCGGTTCCACTCGCTGAAACATGCTGGTGTATTTGTGAAAATTTATGGTATTTTGTGAAAAAAGTGCAATAAGACAAAAGGACTATTTTTGGTGACTGGGTGAGCAATCTATACCAAAAGAAAGTAGAAAAGAGAAGCGGTTTAAGTTAAAAATATTTTGGTGAATATGGGAATTTAAATCAATTATTTTTAATTATAGATATTAATTTGTTGTAGAGTCACTTATTTTATTTGACAGTTTCAGGTTTCTAAAGCATTTTCAGTATTAAAAAGGTATATAAGAATACAGAAACTAAAAATCTGAAACGCCTGATAAAACAGGATTGCAATTTATTAGTACTTGCAAGGATCCAAGGTTGCATTTGATTTTATTGTACTTGGGTGGATTCCATATACTCAAGATTCAATTTAAAACGCACTTGGCAAACATTTAGGCTCGTCAATACAGTAAACAAACGACTCGATGCTAGTACAATGTTCGAATTCTTACATCATAATTTAACACATGAACGCACAGTTAGTTCTCTGTTCCCGATATTCAGGTTCATCAATCAAAATGCCGGAGCAGAGTGTCTGCGCCATTTGTCTGGCTCCAGCCATACAGAAGTGCTCGGGCTGTCAGGCCGTCCACTACTGCTCGAAGGACCATCAGAAGCAGCACTGGAAGCAGCACAAGCATGCCTGCGTGCCTGCAAAGGTCAAGGAGGATCCCATACTTGGAAGATACCTGGAGGCTACTAGAGAAATCAAGGCGGGAGATATTATTGTGAGGGAAAAACCGTTGATCACGGGGCCAGCACAGGTCAGTTAAAAAAAATACCATAGTCTGAATCTAAATTGACCAGAACTAATAGGAATTCTAAAACAATAGGTAGTACAATATACCTAAATTCTTAAATGTTTACGTTTTCAGGTGACTCCGCCAGTCTGCCTAGGCTGCTATAAACTTCTCGAAGAAGGGAAGATAGTAAGGTGCGAAAAATGCGGCTGGCCGTTCTGTTCTCAAGCGTGCACTACAAAAGATGAGCACATCCCTGAATGTCATTATACGGAAAAGAGAGGGGAAAAGGTAAGCTACCATTACAATTACTATAGAATAGCTTTCAGAATTTTGAAATTATAGCATGCTAGACACGCGTTCAACCCTGAGACCAGTGGCTGATCCGTCCACTGTTTATTTTCCGGAACTGTCATAAAATCATTTTTGACCGGAGCATTTCCTCAATTTGACACCGGCAATACTGAAACCCAAGAACTATCAAACCCTTAATGTAATGTACAGGTGAACATCACAAATTACGGCACGCCGCACCCCAGCTACCAGTGCATCACGGTGCTGCGCTGCCTGTACCAGCGCGAGCACGACGCGGCGCTGTGGGCGCGGCTGCAGGCGCTGCAGTCGCACTGCGACGACCGCAGGGGCACCGACAAGTGGAATAACGACAAGAAGATGATCGCAGAATTCATCTGGAAGTTCTTTAAGCTCGCTGGGATATTTAACGAGGAGGAGATTATGAGGTGCTGTGGGATTTTGCAGGTAATATTGATTGTATAATAGTTGGTTGACTTGAAACATTTTTAAACATTCAAGAAACTGACAGGAAGATATAATGTAGATTCATTACTAAAGCGCTGTCCAATATTCTGAAAAGAAGAATAAGAGGCTAAGTCTAACAGTTATGGTAAGATTGATCAGTGCGAATGGTGGAAATAATTCCTGTCCTTACTTGTTACGCCGGCCGGCAGCTTAGGCCTCATTGCAAATAGAGCTGAAGTAGACTTCAAGAACTGAAGAAGACTTTTATAGAATAACTCAGAAGTCTTTATACTTCTTGAACTAACTTTATATCTCTTTCTTTCCAGATCAATGGTCACGAGGTGCCTCTCGTGGAACCCGAGTACATGGCCGTGTTTGACCGCGTCTCGATGGTGGAGCACAACTGCAAAGCGAACTGCAATAAGAGTTTCACTTCTGATGGAGACATTGTGGGTATTAGTCAATATACAAAAGAGACCAGTAATGCCCTGAGTGTTGCAGGTGTCCATAGGCGACGGTAACCGCTTACCATCCAGGTGGGCCGTCTGCCTATTAGTCACATAAAAAAAATAAGACTAATTTTTAAAGTACCTGCTATTACACCAGTGTATATTATACCAGGCCAACACTGCAGCCGTTAATCCAAATCTATTATTACACCTTTATTTCAGATACTCTGCGCAGGAAGCAACATCCCCTCAGGTTCCCACATCACAGTGTGCTACACCGACCCCCTGTGGGGAACGGAAGCCCGGCGCCATCACCTCGCCGACTCAAAGTTTTTCGAATGCAGCTGCGAGCGCTGCTCTGACGTCACTGAGCTGGGAACTATGTTTAGCGCTGTCAAGTGCAAAAAGAAGTAAGCATACCAGCTGATGCTGTCACCATATTACTGTTGATTATATAAAACTTGACAACTGGAAGAATAAGCTTATTCACGAAAGAATATCGCTTTGTGTTACCTACATGAAAAGTAGCTAGTGTTTTAGTAGATGGACTCTTTGTTTAAACTATTGATTAATTCAATCACCAACTATTAAGCGAACTATTAAGGAGTTTTGAGGAATCTGAGCCTCCTTCCTCTTACTTGAATATTTTATGTGATTTCAGAAACTGCCGAAGCTACCTCCTCCCTGAAACCTTTGTGATCCCTATCCTGCACAAGACCAAGTCTCCGGATCCGGAGAGCCGGAACCTGGATAACAAGTTCTGGGTGTGTGGCTCCTGCAAAGACTCCGTTTCGGATGCTATTATCCAGCAGCTGCTTCAGGATATTGGCAGGGAACTGAGCGCCATGCCGAAGGAAGATCCGGATGCATGTGAAAGGTATGAGATGATAAATATTAAAATTCCTGCTATCAATAGGTCCCGTCTTTGTACAGAACGGGCTACGAAAAGATTATGATGAAGTAGTAATAACAAAGAACATCTCCAAAATAAAATTCGGGTCAACAAAAAAGTGGAAAGATTGGAGACAGTGAGGTTCGGAAAATTTTGAAACTTAGGAAAAGCCAATTGAATAAAACACTAAACCTCCCATAGTTCGTATATACGACATTGGAAATAGTATATACTATTTCCAATGTCACAAACTTATAAGCAACAAGCAACCCTACACACCTCCTTCAGGTTTGTTTTGCCTAGGCAGGGAAATTGTTATGGACACCCGGGAATGGAGGGCCCGGGTAGCGCCAGACTTGGCCAAGGCTACCTACTGACTTAACCTCGTACCTACATCTGCCGTATATATCATATGTATATATCTTCTTACCCCCGTCTGCTCTGTCTGTCCACAGACCAGACGTCCATGCCGTTTTCGTCACTTGTTTTTTGTGGACGTATATCAGCTGTGCATTTTTTTCTAGTAATCTATTCCTCCTTCAGATTCATAAACCACTGCGCCAACTACTTGCATCCCAATCACTACTACATGACGGACGTGTCGCTGGCGCTCGCGCAGATGATCGGCCAGGACTCGGAGATGGGGCTGGCCGCCGTCACCCCTGAACGGCTGCTGCTCAAGACACAACTCTGTAGGAAAATAGCGGATATGATGGAGATTTTGGCACCAGGTAAGAGACTAGATTACTATACCTAGACATGCTCTTTTTTTGTATCAGTTGAATGGCGTATGAGGGAGGAGGCTTATTATATGCTCTAAAGGAGGCGAAATTGAGTAATTGATGGTGATGTTGATGCTTTTGTAGGTTTTGGTGGAGGTGATCAAGAAAAAATAAATTCTAATGAATCTGACCTCTAGTGCGAAGAAATGCTTTGAACACAGCCAAAACAGGAAGTAGGAACCACCATTATTCTCTCCTGTCACTTCAACGTTGAAAATGGGGCCGTCACTAAATGACGGTCGGGTTAATTCAGATTTTTGTTGCACTGTTGATAAAATTGTATCGACTTGTATCGGGCGTATGCAAGTGTTTCGGTCTTGATATTTAGGGCTCGCTTGAGAAAAATTGCTACAAGTTGCACCACTTACAGACTCATAAGTGGAACACAGTTGCCATAGCAGCCGAAAAGGACTTTAATATGTAACATAAATAAAAATATGTAAATATTGTATTTGCAGCTGAGACTCGTCTCCGAGGCACCCTGCTGTTCGAGCTGCACGCAGCGGTGGCAGAAACTGGTAGACGAGAGGCCCTTACAGACGGACCCCTCGTCATGCTCGGCTACGTCACGGTACGATCGAGTTCATTCTGTCCCGGACTATTTTACAAGCTTTTATTTAACTTGCAATGTTTGTTTGTTCGGGTCAAATCTTTCAAGCTGAATCAGAACCACTTCCTCTTATCCTACGGAGTTGAAATTTTGCATACTTGTCAGTCCGATTACAATGCAACATTATGGTGACAGCTAGCTGATCTCATGATGGAGACGAAAGGTAGGCAATGGCAAATAACTCCTTAACGGGTAATTGTAAACTACTTAGTGTTTGGGCTCATTTTAATATGCTCGCGTTTCCGATTACCTACATATTTATTAAAAACTGATTTCGAAAAAAATATTTTTCAACAGGAATCTTACGGTTTGTTCACCTCACATTTTTGTAATTTCTCCAATACTTATCTGATTGTAATTCAGTTTTGATATTAAAACTTTATAGTGTTGAGTTCTATAACGATGATTCAATAGTGTACTAGTAATTTGTCTTTTGATAAAACTGTCAACCCGTATAGTAGGTACTAGGTACCTAGACCATGACTCTGTGTTGACTATTGACCCAGTCCCACATATAGTGACCGTATAAAGATCGATCAAAATCAACAAAAGGCTTCCATGCGATCACTCAAGTAGATTGACTATCGACACGTTTGCCTTTCTAGACAACACCTACTCTAAGTAGGTAAATAGGTACATGAACACATGAAGCAGGTCTCGAACAATTCAGTCACACTAGACTAGAATGAATTAGTCGAATAAAAGTGGTTATTGTGATAATTAATTAATGCATCGCTTCTTATATATTGTTTCATTGACACCTTGGGGTAATGTTGGAATTTTATTTCCCATTTGACCGGATTTTTAACACAGCTTAAAAGCTGCTCATTAGTGAAATCAAACCGAAAAACCACTAGCACACAATACAAGGAATGCGAAGAGCGTACAGTATTTTATAAGACAATGAAAAACGCGGATCTAAAATAGGTACAGACCTATACGTTGTAACACTTGCGGATTAACACTTGCTCTAAAACGGTGAAATAAAACATCGCGAGGAAACCGGCATTTCCAAGAATTACAAAATTCAAGGACATGTGATATTCGCCAGCCCCGGATTACGGCAGTCCTTGTATACCTACTCCCTCTCCGAGAGAAGGCCCGCGTCCCAACAAAAATATAATAAAAATAAATCTGATGATGAGTTAGAATTGTTCAAACTTCAAACTGTTGACCAATGGAAACGTTGACGACATGACGTATTCGTGACATACTTATGGATTCGGTTGCTCTAGCACTCTAGCAGATCAGCGCAGTTACTAAACCCTTGAATTTTCCGCCGTACGCGTTGTTCTTGAACGTAGAAGCCAGTTTTGTAAAGAATTGGTACGTCAAAAAGAGATAGCAGATTTCAATTTCTTCTTTCTGAATATAAAGAATGTTAGATTGTTTGTTAAGAATGGGCTATTGTATTAAATATCGATGTCCTCACTCGTGCCACAAACTCGGTGCCCAATGAAAGGCGCCCTAAACTTCTTATCATCATTATCATCATCATCAGCCCATTACGACGACGACGACACGGAATTTGAATCTAACAAACGTTTTTTTTTTTGCTCGCTACAAATAAATAGCTAATATATGTAAAAAGTTGTTTTTGGCGCGGAATAAGTGCTAAATCTTAAAGTAAAGTGTGCAAGTGCTACAGTTGTGATATTTGCCAATCGTTTTATCACCGGTGCTATAAGTTATCATCAAGACTATTTTGATTACGGCGGTGATTCCCCTTACACGGTCGTGCACTGGGTCGCTTGTGTTTATAGTTGGAAAGAGCCATGATTTGTGTCGCTCTGTGTCGCTCGCCCGACAGCCCGCAAACGCAAAACCCTGCAGTAGGGCGATTCCATTATCGCGGGTGCGACATTTAGACGCATATAAAGGTTCTTACTTATAAAATAAAAAGCATTTTTAATGAAATTATTGTATAAAGGACAACATTTTAAACTGTTTTATTTTAATTTGTTTGTAAGAATTAAAAACAGATATTTAGACGTGAGGGATGTTTAAAGTGCTATCGCGGGTGCAACAAAATTGGCCCACCATTTCCAGATCATAGAACAAAAACACAAAAGTCTGTTAATTGTGAAACATTTATTATATTCTGCTTCCATATTATTAAATACGATGAATTGATCAAACGAATTAATCAAAAAAAATATAGAAAACAAAAATAAAGAATGAATTATTCACTTTTAAAGCAATCACGGGTGCTACCACGATTTATCGCGGGTGCAACTTGACATAGACATAGACATAGACATAAATTTATTCATAATTATTCATTACAAGTCAGTAAACATAAGATTATTACAAAAAATGTATTATAATATTAATAAAATAATAATAATTTAAAATATCCATTAATATAATATTATATGAAATAAATCATATTGAAATCTTATAAAGGTTTCATGGCTAGAAATTCCTTATAAGAGTAAAATGGCTGCTTTAAAAGCCAACTTTTTAATTTTATTTTATATATATTTATGTTACATGTGTTAACAATGTCATCGGGTAACTTGTTGTAGACTTCTGGTCCCATTACGCGGATTGTCTTAGCAGTTTTGGTTAAGTGACGCGGCAAGCCAGCGAGCTTATTTGCATTGCGTGTGTTATATCCGTGGGTTTCTCCCCGCTTGGTATATGAGTCCAAGTTTTCTCGCGCATATAACGC
Source organism: Petrophora chlorosata (assembly GCA_951640565.1). Classification (NCBI taxonomy): domain Eukaryota; kingdom Metazoa; phylum Arthropoda; class Insecta; order Lepidoptera; family Geometridae; genus Petrophora; species Petrophora chlorosata. The sequence continues at coordinate 1,180,490 of OX621206.1, forward strand.
GACCTGGAGTATGAGGAGGCAGGGTAAGGTCAAAATTCCTAACTCTGTAAAATGAGGTCTTGCTGATTCATCTTGTGCGATGCGTGCAATCACTCTTACGGCTCGTTTTTGCAAACGGAAGGCGCGCTCCCAGTCAGAAGCACGCCCCACTTGTCTAACTTATGTGAACATAAACGTCATTATATTCATATATATGAAAGAATTATGAGATCAAACAATGTATATTACTAATTAGTTCACTTCTTTGTCACTTGAGTTAATTACTTCTAAATATTTCTTTCTAAATACTTCAATATTCGTCGAAAATCAATTAATGTATTTTTGCCCTCTATCTTTTTCTCTGGCAGTGCTGGCATTTCCAATTTTGCGTAAATGACTTCAAATTGAATGTCTGCTATGCCATTCACGATATCAATGATGCGTTCCATCAATGGTCTTCAGAAATTGTACTCTAACTTCTTCATCTTTATATATATCGGTCTGGCCCACCCCCCATAGTAGGAACCTGCGCAAATATCTTTTGATGAGAAAGCAGTGACAGCACCAGTTTCAAGACATGCTTCTGCTGGTAACCTCGAGGGTTCAAGAGACGTTCTCGAAACCTTTCAGGCGGGCATTCGATATGGTTGACAATGACGTTCTGTTGGCCACACTGTCTACTTTGGGCGCTTCTCAACTTCACAAGATCGGGCGTGAGTCAGGGTAGTACACTTGGTCCTACCCTCTTCCTGGCTATGATCAATGATCTTCCGACAGTACTGAACACCACTCAGTGTTTAATGTTTGCAGATGATTTAAAAATCTATCAGCCTGTGACTCAACTAGCCGACTGTAAGGAGCTTCAGCACGAAATCGAGACGTTGGTGGAATGGAGTCGGTCAAATAGACTCTCGTTTAACGTCGCGAAGTGCAAAGTAGTCTCCTTCTCCAGGTCTCGAACACCGTTGACCCTGCAATACACACTGGAAGGCTCTGCATTGGAGAGGGTTAATTCGATCCGAGACCTGGGGCTTATTCTAGATAATCGGCTTGATTTCCGGAGGCAAACATAATATTAGGCTTTATAATGAGAACAGCCTCGCAATTCCAGGATGTAAGGGTTGCGATCATGCTCTTCAAGGCGTTCGTCCGCAGTAAGTTGGAGTTTGGTGCGATAGTGTGGGATCCCGCGGAGGCTAAGTACACTTTGCTAATAGAGAGGCTCCAGCCTCTCTATTAGCGTCGTGAAAATTCGCTAGGTACGTTTATAAGCGTATGTACGGATATTACCCGTACCTGTTCCCCTCTCTATGTGTCACAGGAATGATCGGAATAGACACACTAGAGTACAGGCGTAAGTTACTTTTGGTCATCCACTATTTGCAAATACTGCGCAACAAGGTCAATAATCCGACCGTGCTGGGTACACTTAGACTATACGTTCCAAACAACTACGTTCGCGCCGGGATTCGTCGCCGGCACCCGCTGTCCTCATGTCCTATTGTACGACCAAGTCACGCCAACAACGCTCCTACAAGTAGGGCGTTGTCACTTTTGAATCGTTTTGCACACGAGTTCCAACAAGTCGACATTTTCAATAACAGTATAAGGACTATTGATATACGAATATACGAATTTGTATTTGTTTCTCAATAATTAACTAATATGGTTAGCGTTTTGGTGTTAGACTGTACTCAGCTTACTAAATAAACTAAATAAATAAATAAATTACGTTCCCACTGCTGGGACACGGGCCTTCCCTCGTAGAGAGAGTATGAGCCATAATCCACCACACGGGCCCGGTGTGGGTTGGTGGATGTCACATGGTCTTGAATTTTTGTGATCAATTCTTGGACATGCCAGTTTCCTCACGATTATTTCCTTTACCGATTTCAGAGCGAGTGTTAAATCCGCACATAACTTGAGCAAGTGTGGCTCAGTGGGAGCACGTATGACTTTCGATCCGACGCACAGGAGTTCGAATCCCACTGGCCCCGCACCCCTGTATCTTATATTATTGTTTACATCCAGGAGTCCCGCAAGATCCTGTCGGCGGCGGCGGCGCTGCTGCGGCACGAGCCGCCAGAGCTGCCGGAGGGGCGCGTGTCGCGGCAGGCGCGCCTCAACCTCCTGGAGATGGACGCGCTCATCCGCAGCCTGTCCGCCGCGCTGCCGTCGCCGCTTTAGAACTCAATAAACATATTTAGTATTCTGTACAAGGAGTTTTATTGAATTGCTTCCGGGTGGATGAACAAGGCCGCAAGGGTACGTTAACGTTAACATTAAAATTTAATTTTTATTTTATACGGGGGATTGCCTTTGTTACTGAAAACAACTCTACATTTTACTTACTGAAACTACTAACTACTTACATGGAGAAGCAATTGGACAACCCATAGACCATTAAAGGTCTATAGATAGCTCAAATGCTCCAACTCACTACCAGTTGGCAGCGTACCCAAGATGCTGGCAGCATTGCCCCGTTGGATTACAATACGAGAACATAGGTTGAGCCAAATAAGTCCTAGAATTAATATAAAATGATCTTTAGGAAATTCTCTATTAATTAAGATCCATCAAGTAGAAAGCAAGTACTTAGGCAGACCTCAGCTAAAATTTTGGCTGTACTCGAAGACGCAGACGGTTAAAGCGATTTGCTTAAAATTTTCTTTACTATTTTCTTTTGTTTTCTATACTACTTACCTAGAGATACATTTATAAAAATAGTAGATTCTCTGAGGAAGAAGCACCCACTTACTAAGATTCAAGTTGAACCTCAGATAAAATATCCAACTCGAAGAGTATTTGACATATTTTGAGCCTTTGTGGAAATGCGTTTTTTAGTCTATGGGTTGTCCAATTGCTTCTCCTTTTAAGTAGTTAGTTTAGTTTTAGTAAGTAGAGTGTAGATTTGTTTTTAGTAATAAAGGCAGTCGCCCGTCAAAAAATAAACTCGAAAAGTTGAACTGATTGCGTTTGATGGTGGTGCCGTTTGCCTGAGAAATAAAAGAGCATTTGTGTATAGCAAGAACAAATATAAATGCTCAAAAATATATCTCCAACTAGCACGTCTAGATCTCGTTTTAATTGTCTCACCATCATGTGCTATCACAGTAGATGGCAACTATAACTTCAAGCCACCAAAAACAAGGTAATACCTAAATCGGAACTGACCCATCCATGTTCCACGACACGACATTTCCTCGAAGTCGTTCCAATAAACGCGACGGGGATTCCTTTCTGTCACCTGTATCAAGCGTTGCGAAGATGACAACTGAGTGAGGATACGACAGTAATTTTTTTAAGAATAATAGAACCACAAGGTCCACCCTTTCATATAATCAGCGGTGAGTAGGTAGGTACCTTTATAACGATGATTATGATGAACCAAAACAACAAAAATATAAACAAGCATTCGTTTAGCATATATAGGAGACTATTTCAAATCATAGCTTCTTTATGCTTGCTCTATATCTTGTCTCGTAGGCTAGCCATTGCCTTAAAAAAAACAACTAGCGTTTTGGTTCCACGTTTATAGTGCGTACTGCTAAGGAATGGAACTTCTTGCCGTCTTCTCTGTTTCCTGAAAACTATAATTTGGGCGTCTTCAAGGCTAGAGTGAATAGGTATCTTCTAAATCTACGTGCTCCATCTTGGGCCACATCGTCGCTTAACATCAGGCGAGATGGTATTCAAACGTAGATTTATCACAAAAAAAAACTTAAAATATACCTAATAACTTTCCTGTCTTTAGATATCCACACCTTTCAGCTTCCTCATTAGCGAGTTACTTTCAACCCAAGATAAAGATTCTCTGCGACAGCTCCAAGGAGGCTGCCTGCACTCGCCGGCTAGCCTACCAATCAATACGGTTATGTTTTATCCCAGCACTGCACGCACTTGCGATTTTAGGCAACTTTCACCGGCCTTAAGTCTTAATTTATCATCGGAACTTAAAGCACTTTACTTTTGGATATTGGTAAACGCACCGTCAGTCATCTACCTCACCGCTGTTTTATCAATTAGGCATTGTTAAGTTACAGTTCGATTCGTTTAAGTGGTCTCTGTTAAATTATAGTCAGTTGCCATTTTACTGAATGAAGGATTATAATGACGCGATGCGACGTAGTGACGCGTCCCATTCTAATATACATACGCTAGTAGTTGAAGTGCGATAGCTGTAGTTTAGTTCTTCGTGTAATAAAAATAGTTTTTATCTTCACTACCAACATGACGCCCTCTAACATCTTGCTGTGCTCTTATTTATTTAATAAATTGAGAAACAGGCTTGTAGTACGTTTGTCGATTTATTATTTATTTTTTGGAAAAGGTCTGTCCAGTTTTCAGATACTAAGTGAGGTCTTCTTACAATTATTTAATAATAATCATGTCGATGACCGTGGTACTCGTTATTTTATCGATATAGGTACTTCGCACCATTGATTTCGCATCACCATTTACCTACTTACCTATAGCTATACGTTAGTATCACGTGGTATCCCCAAGTATCACTTTATAATTCTAAAACTTTATGGCAGCCACACTTCGAGTAGACTATTTTATCTGAGCAGCCACAGCACCAATGACGAAAGAAATATACTAGTAGGTAGGTACATATCAATGACAGTTTTTTGAACATATGTAACTCCTTGCATAGCACCGACAATTTGATTGCGTCAATAACATATTTTCTGTGAAGATGTTGGACGTAGACACGCCTTCTTTGTGAATTTATAAAGACAACAGACGTATCATAGCGAGACCGAATTTTGCTAGGTCAAATATTTACCATCTCATCAGAATAGGGGACCGGACAGCAATTGAGAAAAAATCTAAAATGTAGTTAGAACGAATGTTCGTCGAACCAGAAAGATCATTCAATCAATATTTTTGTGAAATAACATTGATGATTTATATTTTTAAATCAATAAATAATTCTGACATTTTTAAGCTGTTCTATATCTCAAACGAAATAACAATCACAGTGCATGACGTCATTTGTAGGCAAATGCCGTGAGTCAAGCTTGTGTTCATTTTACGTTTTTGATTTTCATAAAATGTATTTTTGCTAATTTTTTCGTTCCATTACTACAATATAGTCCCCAAACTTCACAAAACGAATCTCTTTGCAAGTTTTATTTCGAAGACTTTGTCGTTTTCTACCTACATCTGACATCACAAGTTTTGAGATGACCTTTTGCGCGGCAATATTTGAAACATAATGTTTAAACATAGTTTTAGGTACTATTAGATCGTTATTTAATTAAAATAGTATTTTTCACAGCTATATATATTTATTGTTGTTAATTTAAAACACTTTCTGGAAAGTTGTCCGATCCCCTATTGCACACGTATGCACAATCTAGAGAAAACGAAAATTATTTTTCTGCAATTTTCCTAAATAAGTTCATATAATGAAATCATCATTTATTTCAGGCAATAGCACAGTTAACAAAGTAAAAGTGTGAGAGGCCCATTCAAATATATACAAATATACCTTAAAAACACTAACTCTAGGATAAGGAATTATTTTTGATTGGTTTCGCGGGTTTCGCCTCACTGGTAGCGCCGGAACACGTTCCTTTTGTTATATTTTGCTGGAAGCCGGAGCACGGTCGGGTTTTGAAATTTGTCGTCCTCGTTAACTCCAGCTTTGACAGGCTCAGGCCCTGGATCCTTCCACTGCACCTCTGCTTAATTAATACACTTCACAACAACACCTCCCGACGTGTTCTGGTCAAATCGGGAAAGGAGCAGTTTCGATGCCGCGGTGGTTGCCGGTCGGTCAAGGTCGACCTCTCTCCTTCTCCATAAGGGTGAAGCCGGGTGAAGCCTTCGTTGTCGACTTTGGTCGTGTTCGGGACGGAATGCGGCAGGAACCGACAGTCCCGACATGCTTGCGTATGTTTCCTGGCGCAAAGATGCTGCCACAGGCTGAATTAGCACCTTTTCTATGTTTGAAATCGAACAACGTAACGGCGTGCTTAAAACTTACCTTAAACAAAGTCCCTACGGAACAAAACTCATAACATTCTTACAATTCAACAGGAAATAAAGCGAAAATTTTGAAACCGGGCTGAATATAACAGATTATCAGGCCATAAAAATCTGCGCAGATAACAAAACTAAACACTTTTTAAAACCTTGTAATGATAATTGAGACAAACAAATATGGAAAATGATTCATAAGCATGTTTATATGTATAACCTTCTGAATTCAACAATGCAAATTTGAATCGAGGAAGGAACGAAAAACGGTGGTCGACTCTACCTTTGATTGTAAATGGTTAAAGAGGCTGAATTGAAATATATAAAAAATTAGTTGGACATCTTTTGTCCAACTAATCTTTTGACATCTTTTGTCGAACTTCATAAAGGCCAGACAAATAACAACTGATATTATAGAAAATAAACCTAGTCATGAAACAGTTATTATGAGTAAAATACAACAGTCTACAAATGCCACGTCCCCAGCGTCAAGCAAGTAGTTCACTGTTGCTGATGTTCAATGTTGATTGTTGCCTTACAGAGCGACATATTCGTCTTGGCAAAAATAATATTTACTTGACCGATACGGCATTTCAAAATTTTCAAATCATCTCAGTACACCTACTAAACGAGAAATCTAATTATGATGGCAGAGTGATGCCATATTATCACATCTAGTTATCACTCGCAAATAATGTCCGACCAATTACAGCTACGCGAAAATCTCCGCCAAACAATAACGGCCGGAGTCTTCGTCGAGACTTGACGCGAAACCTACGTTTTTGCAGGAATACTTAATATTAGGATTTTTAATCCGCGATCTTCGGCATTACCATCGAAATATGTGATGACTAGAAAATACTCGATTCCATATATAATTTGGATTCTTGTTTAGTTTGGTGAAGTGCGGGATTTGAAATGGCGTCAGCGTTAGCGTCGATGCGACGGAGAGTGTTTGCGAATACTATTAGAACACTGTAACAAAACCTCGGATAGTGAACATCTGCAACTGGAGTCAAAAGGTTCGGTTTCTACAATATATAAGATTACCTTGGCCACTTTGCTGTTTACTTGCCATTTTAATAACAGGTAGGTACCTACCTAAAGTTGATATTTTATCGTTAACGTAAGCAATAACAAGACATGTGTACAATATACATTTAAAGTGTCTTTTGTTAGAAATCCATCGCCAAAACTCAATAAAGTATAGGAAACGGCAGTTTGTACACATATTTTATTGAGTTTCATTTATCGTTTAGGTCTATGATCATACTTAGCAATGAGTATATAGAACTGGTAGTGGTGGTTGGTTTCTCGTAAGCTCAGTTATTCAGCCACCAAGCAGTAGTGCGCAAGCATTACTGTGTTCCGGTTTGAAGCGCATTCTAGCCAGCGAAATTACTGGGCATTATGAGACTCAACAGCTAATTGTCTCTTACGCAGTGCAGCGCCGCGCAGGATTTTGCAAAACGAAGTTTGGGTGGTGCTGTTATTGTTATGGGCGGGCGTATTGCTTACCATCGGGCAAACGACTAGCTCGTCTCGACATTCAGTTACATAAAAAAATTAGAAAAACCTAACGTTTCATCAAACGTTAGGCCATCGACTGAAGTTGGAGATGAAGAAAGTCTTCAAAGTCTTAGGATATAGTAGTCATTATCATGTATTTTGATGTTATGCAACATTTCATTATACTTACCTGTCAGTTAACCTAAATAACCTATGCCACATAATTATTAAATTTTCTTAAAACCAAAATAGATCTCCATCATTTGAAAGAGTTCCCAATTCGGTACAACCGTCATATGTCCATCGAAATTTTTGTCCATACAACGAATCCCAATTCCGTACAGTTTAAAAAACAAACGAATAGCTAGATAAAGAATTAGTTGTGTTCAATAAAATACAGGAGATAAACTTAGAAACTTGTATGACTTACAAAGCATTGCATTCACATTGAATAACAAGATTGATTACATTAGAGTTTTCCATTTCCATTGAAGCTAAGCTCTGTTTGGTCTAATTATGACGTAGCACGCAGGTAGTAGGTAGTATCTACAAAATTCTACAACCTTTATCAGTGTACACTGTTACGATAGTTTAACTCGTAGAGATTTCAAGAAAATTAATTTGGTTATATTATTTTCAGCTAAGGTAAATTACGATTACGATTCAAGTCAATTACGATCTGGTATCTTTTTTAGAATATACGTACCTATCACTATCATGGCTTAGATTTGAGGAGTATGCTTGCTCTCTGTTTTTATCATCGCCGGTATCACCATGATATTTTCATGTTGTACATTACGTATTATATCTGCACTATAATTTTCCACTGTCGAAGGTCGAAGTCGAGGTGGCAGGAAGATAATTAATACACAAGTCAAGTTCTGTAAAAGCGTTTCCTTAGTGATGCATGAAATAAAAATGGTTTGTGAAAAACAATTGCAATGGGTAATTAAAATGCAATTGTTATGGGCAGGCGTGGCGCTTACCGTCTCATTACTCAGTTCCATAAAAAAGAGTCATTAATATTTTACAAAACTTTTTTAAGCATGCAATATACTTTGCCGCATCCATAGAATAATAGTGCTACCACAGGCGAAGTTTGAACTCTTCCTTCAGTACAGGAAGAACTCTAACATGCATCTTACATGCTTAACAAGTATGCGTTATTGCCTAAAAACAAAAATACAATATTTTATATTTTTCATTTACTTAATAGTGAAGGACTTAGTTGTATCCCTCTCTGCAAGTTCGTGATGGAATAAACCTAGCTGTAAATCGTCAAAAATAACTTTATCTATCTTTATTCCAGAGGCACCCAAAGTATGCAGCTATCCCACTACATCTGGCTTCTTCTCTGCTATGCTCAGACCGCTCGCTCCAATCTATTCCAGGAGTACGAGATCCTGTCGAACCAGATCATGTACCCTCAGGATAAGCAGAACGAGCCCCTGCCGATAGAGCTGGGTAAAGATAGGAGCTCAGGCTGTACCTGCAGAGCCAGTGTCAACCATAAAGTTGTGGTCTGCTTCGGGAATTACGAGTGCATGAAATTTCCAAAGGTAAATTTCAGATTCTAAAATCAGTGTCTTTATAAAAAATAATAATAAAAGACACCATAACAATAGTCTACTATTGTTATGGTTCTTTGTTCGAAAAATTATCTACGAAAAACAATGCCCATTTCAAACAAGTCGAAAATGTCATCATTTTCGGAATGTTTACTGTTATTGTCACGTCTTGTGTTTCTATCAAGCCCCAGCTCATGAAACAGAGCACAGTGTAATCAAAGTTTATCAAAATTCAAACACACAAATCTCCAGGCAAGTATAGGCAAGGTATGTACTATGTATTTCTACAACGTAATACGTAACACTAACACCGACGTTGTTTGTGACTTGGATTTGCGTTGGCGTGTACTCGTAGTGCGTAATGAGGATGTAACAAAGATAAACGTAGATTATCGTACTGTCTGTGTCTCTCTTTTCATTTTGATAAAAGCCAAGCCATGTAAATTGCATCATCATCATCAGCAGCCCATTACGTTCCCACTGCTGGCACTCAGGCCTTCCCTCGTAGAGAGAATATGGATTATAATCCACCACGCTGGCCCAGTGCGGGTTGGTGGAAGTCACATGTCTATGAATTTTTGTCATAAATTCTTGGACATGCCGTTTTCCTCACGATGTTTTACTTCACCGTTTTTAGAGCGAGTGTTAAATCCGCACATAACTTAAGAAAGTCAGTGGCCAGTAGGATTCAAACTCGGGTGCGTCGGATCGAAAGTCGCACGTGCTCCAACTGAGCCACACTCGCTCATGTAAATTTGTTGCTGCTAAATTATTGGCGTAAAAAGGCTTCCACTTATACATGAATAAACTCCCTCGTCTTTTATTGGCGCACATGGCGTTCGCCTTGTCCTACCTGATATAATAATTTTGGAACTACTCTCTCACTCAAATTAGAGAAATCATGAATATTTTTCGATTTTTCAGGTAAAACTTAGCAGCTACCGACTCAGAGTGAGAACCACAGTAATAGAAAAGATTTTGAAGGGAGACCTGGATGCGTACTACTACCTCAAGGTGCTAGAGATAGAAGCTAATCACAAATTGCAGTACCTTGAGCCTGGAACCTTCAGGAACTTAACCAATCTAGAGCAATTGTCTATTTCATACAACACGTTGTTAAATGGGATACATGAAGACACGTTCGAAGGCTTGATAAATCTTCACAATCTGACCTTAGTAAACAATGGTTTTAAAAGTATTAGTCATTTGTCTCCAGCATTCAAGCCAACCATCCTGCCTTCACTGAGAGGATTGGATCTGTCGGAGAATGCCTTTGAAACGATAACAGATGGTGCATTCTTACCCATGCAAGGCACGACATTGCAGAAACTAGATATTAATCTATGCAGACTAGATTACATCTATCCAAACAGTTTACTTGTTTTCAAAAATTTAAAGGAACTTAATATTGCAGATAATGATTTGAATGCAACTATGATAGGACAGTTTCTTTCAGCACTAATAGATGCAAGAACAAATCTGATTTCCCTGGATTTGTCGGGTTTAGGATTTCGCAAGCAGCCACCAAAAGATCTGCTGAACATTATTGCTAATAGTACAGTGAGAAGATTAATTTTGGCAAGAAATCAGTTTGAAATTATTACTGATGACGATTTCCCAAAGATGGAAAATATTGAACTGATTGATTTAAGAAAAGTACTTGCAATAACTATAGGTTCAAACGTTTTTAGCCCTTCACGGTTTCCCAATCTTAAAGTTCTGCTGTTAAGTAGTAATAACTTACCAGGAATTCACAAGACTCCACTATCCAGTCAATTGATACTCCTGGACCTGTCTGATAACAAAGGTAGTGTAACAAACCCTATGTACTACGATATAGATAGAAATACGTTTCTTGAATGTGAACAACTAAGAATACTGAACATTGCTTTCAACAGCATAAGATCCATATTCGATTACACATTTAAGGGTTTAGATAACCTGAGGATACTGAATATAGAAAATGGAACATTGTTCCATATTGAAAACGGTAGCTTTAGGCCCCTGAAAAGACTAGAAATGTTAAATTTAGCCAACAATCCCTTGGAAGCAAATGAAAACTTAACAAGTGCTCAATTCGAAGGACTCAATGCACTTAGAATATTGTCATTAGCGAACTGTGGGATCAGGAAATTTTATGACGATGATAATATCTTCGAGGCTATGCCAAATTTGACACATTTGATATTGAGAAACAATCAGCTCCTGTCCATCACAGCTGACACGATAAAACCATTAAAATTTTTACAAGTTCTGGATTTGAGTGAAAATCTATTGATATCTTGGTGGAAGCCACTGTTTCTGGCATCTGGAGTGAGACCATATCATATATTTCTGACAAACAATAAGATATCTCACTTTTCTCTCAGCATGATTCAAGATATCAGCTATTTGCTGGAAAACAGGAACAGTAGAGTCGAGATTAGGCTGATGAACAATGTCTTTATTTGTGATTGCAGCGCTATGTACAAAACGTACCGTTGGCTACAAGTTAACGGCACTGAAAGCTTGAAAGAATTCTTCTACACATCGAAATTCCAGTGTACTAGCCCCGATCTCTGGGAGGACAGGAGGGTAGCCGATTATCTCTGGTCTATAAAGTCGTTACACTGCCTCATGTATGAGAAGATATCCAGCGTGATGGTTTTGGTATGGACAGCGCCTTCTTTAGTTACAGTCACTCTTGTGCTAAGCATCATATTTTTAATTTACAAATACAGAATGTACTTAAGATATTGGATATTTCTAGCCAAATTGGCATTAGGTAGGAATGCAAAAAGAAATATTTCTCCACAGAAAGAAGAGTCCAAAAAATACAAGTACGACGCCTTTGTTTCTTACTGTAATGAAGATAAAGAATTCGTTTCAAATCTAATCGTTCAGTTAGAAAACCAACCACCTCATTTGAAATTATGCGTTTACGAAAGAGATTTTGAAATCGGAGCGTTCATATCTGATGCAGTACAAAGCAGTATTATTGAAAGTAAATACATAGTTTTAATTATTAGTAATAATTTTGCGAAATCTCAGTGGTGTCGATGGGAGACTCAGCTAGCGGAACATCATAGAATATTTTTAGAAGATGGGACGTCCTATGATCCACTAGTTTTAATAAGATTAGGTGAAGTTCATAGTAAGTATTTAACGACAACTTTGAAGTATTTGTTAAAGACCAAAATATACCACACTTGGGATGAGAAAAACCAAGCTGAGTTCTGGAGGAAACTCAGGAATGTTTTAATGAAAAGCAATTGAGTAAAATATTTTTTACAAGAAGCTTTCTCATTTCTGGTCACGAAGACTCAAAGTGGGGAACGTGTTTAGTATGCTAAGCGTCAGCACTCTACGCAAATGAATGCAATAGATTCAGTCAGACAATTTACTTAGTTTCTTAGCTTGAGTATTCGTGGCCTAATTACCTAATGCCTAAAGAAATTTGGAAAATTTTACCATAGAAAGCTGCAGAACGAGCTTTAACGGCTTAACTAGAACAATCTACATCCATTTATGGAATGGTATAAGCAGACTAATGAAGATGATGATTGCAAAAGTGGCTAAGAAGTGTCACAGTTTAGAACTAGCCCAGTTAGTTTCCAAAGCGTTAAAAGATCACGTAAAGATCCTACCTTAGAAAGCTACATTCAAAAGGAACACTGCCATCGCCATCGCCATTGAGACAGCATTCAATGAGTGTATTTACATGATGTCAAAACACTGTTCTCAACCGGTGCATGCGTGCAGCAGCAAGTTCACTTACAAATTCAAGTGGTTTACGCATCCACAAGTGCTTAAGCAATGGATTATAATAGATTCCATGCTTTATCAACTAACACAAAATGGTAGTACAATGAGACCAATATCTAAGACTAAGAAATAATTTCTGATTTCGGTTAAAATGCCCCTTACTATAGAAAGAAAGTAATGCAAAAATGTAGAAAGTATTGCTTAGATAAAAAAGTTATATAAGTAAACAACAGATAATAAGTTTATGCTAAAGTCTTTACCGACTCTTCAAATATCCAGTTCTTTTTCCTCAAAACACATGATTTCGCAAGTTCTTATCAATGTAACGTCGAAAGTCGCAATTTCCTTGAGAAACTTCAATATCGGAAAACGAAAGTGCATAAAGTTAATATTTATCTCAAGAAAGGTTTCACCGAGACTTTCTAGAGATGCAAGGTGAGAGTAAACCGTCATCAACTTCTTGCAAATTGGAAGATATCACTTCAAAGCTGATTACTTCTATTACCACAGTGGTTTGTGGAAAGATGAAAGGGCCACTAACAAACAGAAAAAATAAATATGCGAATATAGGGGGATTCAATGCCATCACTAGGACATCAAAGGCTGAAGATGACAAAAGTCTGGAAGAAAAATAGTTTTTAAACTGTAGTCTGAAAAATAATTTCACGGAAGCTATCATAACTCTAAAAACCTACTATATATAACCTACTTAAAGTATTTAATTACAGATTATTTATCTAAAATAATGATGAAGGCATGCACAAGTTAAACTAAAGGGACCTAATATTTGAAATAGGCACAACGGGCGGTAAACCAGGCATTTACAAATTAATGTTCGCTTCCAAGCTAGTTTTATTATATTTGCTTAGCTCATGAGCAAATTGTCTGCAATTTTATGGCTGAGCGAAGACGTAAGCGCTGGTTATGGCCAGGCTAGCCCTGGCGAACGCTTGCTGGCAAACAGTTTCTCTGCTAACTTTGTTGGGAAAATGTACACGTTTATGTACAAGCATTATGTAGATACAAGACAGTTCTTGGGCAGCTATACCTATTGAACAAGCAATTGGAAACTTTAAAATTGTTTTATTTCTACCTGTTATTATTCAGACTCGGCGCCCCTATCTGGCCTACCATCTAGCTATAGATATACAGAAACCATTGGCACTACTAGAACTAATTACAAAACTTTGGGTAGCATTAACATACCTAATCATTTCCTAGTTTTTCTTGTTCCCACCTTCTAAATGCAAGACACAATTCCAATTTTACATAAACTCGATGATGCTAACGACACAGCGAACAATGGGCTGCGTCTTTTCGCTCTACTAAATATGGAAGTACCATCAAAATTAAAATTCAGAACTTTCAACGAAGCCCTTTTAAACGCGATTGAAGTGACCACCCAACACACTAATTGCATACAAAGCTCATGACACAAATGAAATGCAAACAATTAACTTAATTAACGAGCCTTTCGATTTTAAAGTGGCAGGTCGATCTGCCGGGCGCCATTGTTTTGGCGCTGCCCGCGGGAGAAAACACCTTCTTCATTCAAGATATCGCCGCGGGATAACGGTGCGATCGCACGCGGACTATCCCCGTCCCTCTCCGATTTACTTACAACTACAACAGCAGAGAGAGATGGATGCAGACGGCTGCCGCCAGCCGATTACTCGACTGACCTACTCAATAGCACACACTCTTTCTTCGCTTCGAGCGGAACCTAATTTTTATATCGTGTGAATTCGCAATGCGATGCTCTCGTGGTAATAGCGTGAAATAACTGAAATTATAATGATTGATGACCGCCCGCTGCGGATTCTTGAACGCAACCAAGACTAGCTGTTTTATAAACGCGTCTAGATTTTAACGACGAAATTGGGCATGATGAATGGCTTATGGATTAGATTGCAGTCTTTAACAAGAAGTTCGACAAATTGGAAATTGTAGTCATGATTACCATGCCTCAGGATAGCTACTTGGGAAACAAACATTTGATATATTACAATTTCATTAATTCATTTAGATTATGTCTGTACCTACAATGTTGTGCGATAATTATGAATTTATCATTATTCACCACACTGTGGTAGTTAAAGTTCTCATTTAATAACTAAAATCATTAAATGAACAATACTAGACACTATCTATAATATCGAAAGCTTTTGATACATTTTCGCATGGAATTAGGTCAATACCCTGGGGTACACCTTTTATTAGCAAGCATCAAGTCAACACAGTTTGAGAATTAGAGCACCTGACCACAGTCACGCTACTTCTACGAAACGCAACTAAACTATAGAAATGCCACTCCCAAACTCAGCCAGGAATTCCAATCAACGCGTACAGTAGGTAATGATCCAAATAGCGACAATTACCTTCATCTGAAGCACCGGTAACTTTTCCTTTAGGGTGCGTGTGATCTGTATAAAAAGTGCATCAGATTGCACCGGCCAGTCCTTGGCATCGCGAAAGTCACTGCCATTGCCAAGTTTGTCAGAGGCCGACAGTAGGCCCCCAACCGCGGCGCAGTACAGACGCGCCACGATGCTCTCAACGAGTCCGCGCACAGTGAAAGTTCGTTAGCGATGCTCGCGATCACGTTTATGTTTGTGGTGAGTGCTAATCACGTTAAAAGTGTTAATAGAGGGTGCTCTCTCTTCATCTCAAGGCTTGCCGTTTGTGAAATTAGGTTCTTTAAATTTGAGGATTTTGGATGCAGGTGGTATATTTTACTTACATAATGTTTTATCGATGTTGATCATATGATGATTCAGCTGTTCGACTTTGTCTTGAATTGTGTTCGGAAGCTAGCAGAAGTCAAATAAACTAGGCATGAATTATTCTAGAAGCTTTATAGAAATTCTTCCATCAGTTCAGAATATGAGAATAAACTCATTGTTTAATGTGTTCCAAGAATGGGGGTCAGTGAACCTATCATATTGAAATACCTATTGTCAAATGACATACGGTACAAATGAGTTACGAGCGTTTGTTATGAGTTGGGCTATTAGGAATTGGAAAAGCATGTAATTAACATGTAAACATGGGAGCTAGAGAACGAGGGACACATTGGCCCGGATAGCTTTGTTTAGGATTGTCGAGAAGAAATAAGAAATTTAGAAGACTCTTTTGTGACTATATCATACAAACCATATTTAGAATAATTTAGAAATTCAGAAGTTGTATCAAAATGACCACTTTACCAGGTAAACATAGAATTTGGATGAAAGCGTTAGATATCAATTCTTTCGAACTAAGAAAGGAAAGATCGACCAATAATAGATGACACTTAATCATACGTTTATATAAGTATCTACATATATGTAAGTAGGTAGGTGTTAAAAGTAGAAATAGTAGTCTTGAAACCACCTACTGATAAGACGAAGAAGCAAATACAGTAGCTTTAAGTCAGTATACAGACAGTACAGTAGTTATAGACAGTCAAGTGTTTTAAGATGCAGGATAAACGTAATTATGATGATAAATAATGATAATAGGTGTGTCTTGTATATGTCTTGAATTCAGAAACCAAAACCAGAGTATGGTTCAGATTAGTCAAAAACGTAATATCAGTGGTTTGCAACACACGTGATACTACCTATGTTATTAAAATTATGAGCAGTCCCAAATTATGATTTTGTAAAGATAAGGTTTAATATTTTTGATATAAAGTTGTAAACTACAGGGAAACATACCTACTAGGAAGAAGGGAACTTAAATTAGCTCAAACTCTACTAAATTGTGAAATGTTAAGATAACGAATAGGACAATGCGATAATTGATAATTATAAAAATGAACATCACAGCATTTAATGAAATTTTCATGGAAAGATCAAAAAGTCTGAATAAAACAGAGACAAGAGTAAAAACTAGACTGAACCAAAGACAGAATTGGAGCGAGCGGTACCGACAGCAGTAGCACCGGTGGCGTGGGAAGCGGGTCACGCACTTTACCCACTTTTAATTGCGTTTTGTGTTGACCGTACAATAAGAAATCTCATTAAAGATGTAGGTAATTATAGTACAAAAATTATGGCCACTTCTCTGATAAATAGTAAAACATCAAGAGAATGACACAAGATATAATGGGAAACGAGATGAGTGCATAAATAATGATAAAGCTCTAGCCAAGGAAAACTCTGCTCGTCTACTAGTACATTCTACATCCGAAGGACGGTGATACAGTCACGAGTAGGGAGTTATTAGAAAGGATAAGAAGACTACAGTGATAAAAAAAGACTTTTGATAGGTATTGATTACGATAAATTACCGTTATTCAAATATAGAGGTTTCAACAGAAATATGCCTATAATATGTAGGTAAGTACTATAAGTATAGAAAAAGTATTTGGCATGTCAGGCACTAATAATTATGACGCCGACGAATCAAAAATCAGTAGAAAGTACCTACATTATAGAGCAAAACAACAGAATACCTAATCATGATCATTAGCCCATCACGTTTCCCACTACTGGGACACGGGCCTTCTCTCATAGAGAGTATGGGCCATAATCCACCACGCTGCGCTGGCCCTTTGCGGGTTGGATGTCTTTTGGATTTTTGTGATTGATTCTTGAACATGCCGGATTCCTCACAATGTTTTCCTTCGCCGTTTTGTAAAGCGTTAGAGCGAGTGTTAAATCCGCACATAACTTAAGAAAGTCAGTGGTGCGAGGCCAGCGGGATTCGAACTCAGGTGCGTCGGATCGTAAGTCGCACGTGTTCCCACTGAGCCACACTCGCTCTCTCCTATTATCAGTATATTCTATATATTATACTAGAATACCTAATGGTACAAGCAAAACATAAGACATAAGATCATCAGCATCACTAAAGAATATTAATTCGTTTTTAACGTTACAATTCTTTAATTTGCAACGTCAAACCCGTTTGGAGTCTCATAACGAACTGGCTATACAGGTAAAAGTTAGCGTTAACACCGAAACAACTTAGCAGTACGTACGTACGGTAAACAATGACGGCTCCAACAGACTGATCAGATCACAATGTTACTCAGTGAAGTTCAACAACTCCAAATTCTAAGTCTAAAGTTTACTAAATATGACATAACCGGAGCATAACTCAGTGTGAAATAGGAAAAACGTGATTGACATCACAGCCGAGGCCCAGTTCTGAGCGAAAGTTCGGCTCAGGCCAAGTTGATTTCACCGCGTATTGCCCGAGGGGTCGCGTCGCCTAGGCTTGAGTAATTCAACCACCTCACCTCCTTCACTGAGCATGAGCACTAAGTTTGATAGAGTTAGTGCTTAATTGTCTTATTCCACCAACTACTAATTATTCTGTGCTTATACTAGAGATACTGCTGGAGAACTCTTGAATTCGTTCCAGGCAATATTTGTACCTACGAAATGTTTATTAAATTAATAATAATAATAAATAACGCCCAACGAACACATACATAAATCTTAACCCCTAACTAGGATTCTCTGTATCTAGGGAACCAGGAACTATGAGGACCATGGTCCCACAACACCCAGATACGAAACAAATACTTGCGCTTTTTTTTCTGTGCACAAGCAGTTGTCCCGTCGCGGGAATCGAACCCGCAACCTCAGTGGTGTATGAGATATGAGCCAACCTGCCCAACCACTAAACCACAGAGGCTGTCATAATTATCTAATCTGAACTTCTTTTTTTTTAGTAAATCCCGAACAATTTAGCTTTTTGAACAATCGATTAAACCGACAACGGTCGTCAAAGAAATACCTATAACGAGCTTTTCGCAGCACTGCTAACTCTCAAGCTTATTGAAAGATGTCGTCACCAGGTTATTTTCGACTTGCTTGGTCATGTTTCCCAAGTAATGCAGAATTTACAAAATAAGCCCATTTACTTACTGACGACTAATTCTGTCGTGATTGTTTGCGAGATGCGTCGATGGCCATTAACTTTCATAAGTGCCTCTCTCGTTAAGTACTATGTAAACAAACATTTTCATGTTGGAAACCATAGGCTTGGCAAACCCGCAGCAAAAATCTTTCCAAGTCTTCAAATGTCATTTTTTCTTTCTAAATATAACAGCGTTTTTAAAGATTTTAGATACATGACATAACTCTCCCTGATTGATTATGATGTTTTAGAACTCTGTTCTGATCTTAGCATCTGACGATCGTGAGCCAGAAAAACCATCACAATGTGCTAACGCATATCTACTAGGTAAAAGATGGATAGAGAGAAGAATGAGACTTCAGTGTTTTCAGAGTTTAGCCCGTTTTCGACGCCACAAGAACGCAGTCTTATAACTCGAGTAGGTATCGAAACCACTACCTACTTACTACCTAATCAAATGTGACCTCTGTGAAAACTTGATTTCCACCTTACATCACTCCAAACAATCAGATGATTATCAGCTCGCTGACGTCACACCTGCTCCCAAAACACGCCATCAGTCACTTTCACTCGCATGCCTGTCCGTCCGTCTGTCCGACGAAACTAATCATATGTGACACTTTGTTTTGTTTGTCGACGACTCGGCTCCGGATTGTTACTTTCGTTTTGTTGTATATCAGTTTGATAAATTATCTTGAAAGTAAACGCAATTTACATTCATTTATTTGTTTGCCAGTTTGTGGTATAACGTATAGTTACTAATTCTAATTATTATGCATCAATACATTTATCACTTCGTTCTTGTTATAGCTTTGTCCTACCTAGTACCTAGGTTTTGACTGACTAAAACGAATAAGTCCTTCATGGGCAACTGCGTTCGTTTTTATATAATAAAATTCCGAAATGTACGAGTATAACGGAGCTCATATAAAGTAAATTCAAATTACGCGTAAATACTGTTCTAATAGGAAAAGCATACTATACTGTTCGTAATTATATAGAAGACGAAAGATGCTTGGAACATTCCACTTGTGCAAAGTAACCAGCTGGGACATAAGAAACATAACATTGTAAAATCTCTAAAAAAATATGCCCCTCAGCTTCTTGCCGTATCTTCTGAGAAGTGGTTCTTTTTCCGATACGGTGGTAGAGTCATTGTGATAATTTAACGTCCATGGTGATATGTGCGTCTGTGATGCCAAAACTGAATAAAGATTTTCATTTGATTTGATTGACTATTGTCAAAGAGCATTTGTCAAGAAAAAGCCATAGCAAATATGTTGGGTTTTAATTCGCTGGTCTAAGTTTTAATAAATATCGTTTTTCTTGAAGTTAATGTGACGTTTTCTTAGAATTCCTTCGTCCTGAGAGATTCTGGCAGAAACCCAGTCAAAGGACACTTAAGTCTGACAGATGGACAAGTATTCAGAAGTACGTGGTACCATTAGGTATACATACCAATGAGATGACCTCTCCGACTTAGGTTCAATATAAGTAAGTATTTTAGTCCTTATCTAAAATGTCATGGATGTAATAAAAGTAAATTTCAATACATTCCTTTTATGATATACATATACCTATAAAGGTTCCTTTCAGCTAATAAATCAAGTTGACTTCGCGACCGGCGCCAGGCAGAACTTCGTTTTGCGAAATCTTGTGCAGTAGGTGCTGCAAGCGCTGCTCACCCAGATTGATATTATGAATTGTTGATCTGCCGTATCAGTCTCCGCTGAGGCAATAGCGCCTCAATTTCAATTTCAGTGACTTATTGCTGTAATGTAGGTTCCTTATATATTCTCACAGTGCCCAGTTATTTTGCTGAAACAGTGCTACTGCTTAGCAGTCTGGCAAAGTGGCGAACTCTGGAAAATTCCTACTCTACCACTACAAAAGCTATTTTTAGTTCTCATGTATAGTAAGTGTAGCTGTAGGTACTCGGTACTACGGTAACTAGGGAGCTGTCATACGTAAAACTTTCCATATGACAAAATTCACCGCCATAAATTGTAGCTGTAGGTACTCTACGGTAACTAGGGAGCTGTCATTCGTAAAAAATTCCATATGACAAAATTCACCGCCATAAATTCAATAACAACGCAGATGATAAAACAATATGCATTCTATAGTCTCGCAAGGCAATAAACCTCAAATTTAACGTACAAGTAACTCTATCCCAAAACATTTTCTAACGGAGTCCACGTGCCCACACGTGCGCCTTTGGTCATGACCAGTCATAAACATCTCCGTTTGGGACCTTGAAACGTGAGGGTGATGCTTGCGTGGGCAATGTGGGTCAGTGGTTTGGTGGTCACAATACTTGCAAACCCGTAAAACAGCGTATTACTATATCAAGTTGATGCGAATCCAACACTAATCAAAATCAAATTGCACTGCTCAAAGTGCAAATTGCTTATTTATATCACTTCTACGTGGTTGTGCCTTTAGTTTTGTTTAAACCATAATAATTGCGTTGAAACATGTTTGCATATTACAATAAGATACGTCTGCGTGTAGGTACGCGTACATACTCGTCGTATGTGTGACCACTTCTATCTCCGCACTACTGAGTTTATGTTGATTTTATGCATTGTTTTCAGTAAAGCCTTTGCTGCACCCATGTTACATGAATTCATAACACATGCCCCACATAGTGTCAGACATTCATGATGGTCCCTACAAAGCCTATAGGCCTTGGTGCTATTGCTACTACGTCTACAGTCTCCAAACCTCTTCAAGATAGTTTTCGTTATCACATTCGTTGAGCTCCAAATTTAACGTCATCATAACCACTACAAGTCCAAACTCGCACACATAATAAATGCAAATCAATTCCACCTTAACAGCTGTTGGATTGCTCAGCCATCCGTTTGCGAGGTTCATAATCCTATCCGTTTATATATCTAGCTGCGTTTACGCAACGCCGGCCGCGCCTGCGCTGGCGCTGGCTACGTGGCTTCCGCAAGGAGAGTAGAAAGTAGTAAAAGTGAAAACGATCCTAGCAATGACAACTTTGGGGCTGTTATCTTGCTATTACACAGTTTGCAACGTCATAAGGTCCAGTCACCGTAGACAGTCTTGAAAGATTCTGGTTTCGTGAATCGACTTTAGTTGCATTTATTGAATTCTAATTTGACTGACTGTGTGTGTTTTTATTGATTTTAATGGGTTTTTAATTATGGGTTAATAAATGAATTTTTATTTTAATTTTTTAATTGGTCTTTGAAATCATTACCTAAGTAAATACCTACCTAATGGGTAGTTTATAGTGGATCTGCCAATACGCTGATAATACAAAAAACTATGAATGAAATGAAGCTACGCTACGTACGCTAATTGTATTAGTTTTATTACCACTTGTTACTGTTGGGCCTAACAAATTACAGAAACATACTCGAAAATTTGTCACATATCAGTATAAAATACCTATAAACAATAGGTAGTATCTATAATATAGTATTATACGCATATCACAAGCAGATCGCAAAAGTCACAGACAATCGGCGCAAAGTCGGAGCCAATCAGCAGTCAAGCTACCTCAGCAGGTCCATAAAATGCGTGTCATTAGCCAGTAATTCTGTTTTACTGCGACTATAAAGTCATCGAATCCATCTTAATTTCTCCGGCGAGTCGCGACGGGTCGCGGAAGTAGGGCAATTGAGCCATCGAGCTGTCGGACGGACGGTAGGCCACCTGCGCTGCCGCCGTCTGGTTTGGTGAACTCTGTTCAATGAAAGTAAGTAACTAACGCCTACTTGCTACCTCTGTTTGCTCATCGATAATGATTTGGTTAACAACTTCATTTTGAAGGTTCTCAGAACACAGGTGGGCGTGGACTAGATTGTGTTCTTGAGAGTCTGAATTTTATCTATTTATAATTTAGTAGAATATTGGGTAGGTAGGTAGATTTAATTGTTTACGGTTTAGAAACCAGTTTCGCAGAATTGCTGAGGGGTCTGCCCTCCCATGAAGAAGGTAGGTTTAATAGCGAGTATCTTGCTTGTTACGTTGGATAACTATTTATAAATACAGGTGATTTTTTCAAGTGGGTGTGGAGGGTCACATCTGAAACTATAAGGAATAGCGAAAAATGCTCAAAGCGATTCGTGTCTAAGGGTATTTTGACAAAACGAAATCGACAATATTTGGATTTTTGAAAAAACTTTTTTCTTGCCGGGAATTGAACTTGTTGATTTAAAAAAAACTCAACCCTCAAAACAAAACTCAACACAGCAAAGGAAAAGGTACCTACACTGAAGGTCCCATAATTTTGCCGCACCCGTATTGTGTGGCTCGTATCTTAATAGACACCAGCCAGTTGTAATCAACTGGAATGCAAATAAGTACTGCAGAGTTCTGTAAGAAAACTTCCTTTACCTACTTTGAGCTAGCAGGAAAGATATGGTCCACATTTTCTTCGTACCACGAAACCATGCAACTATCACACACCACCTAAACGAATCTGTTGGAACGAGCTCTCGTTTGTTTCATTCTGCTAAACTACAAGTAAATCATTAAAGTAGATGCCGTCTAGGTATGACAATCGCATTCGCTTCACCCAATGCGTTGTAGGTGGGTGGCGCCGCTTCAAGGAGGCACTGTCAGATCCTCGCGGTTTCACTTTTACCACTTTCTAC
This sequence comes from Petrophora chlorosata, assembly GCA_951640565.1. Lineage (NCBI taxonomy): Eukaryota > Metazoa > Arthropoda > Insecta > Lepidoptera > Geometridae > Petrophora > Petrophora chlorosata. The sequence goes on from OX621206.1 coordinate 1,203,765, forward strand.
TCTCTTTGCCGTGAGAAAACAAGGTCTTTATGCAATGTGCTTATAGGTACGTACACGTACTACTACCTATACAATTATATTATACGTAGAACAGCTATAACTTTACAATTGACAAAATATATCAAGCCGCAGTCGTCTCCATACAAATCTGTATAGGTACTGACCAATATACCCGCACCTCCGTCCGCGTACAATTCGGTCGCCAAGTTGTTCCTTATAAAAATGTTTCTTTATATCCGGGATGAAAAGTATTCTATGTCGTATTCCGGCCCAAAGTACATACTACATAGTACACACTACACATACACATACATACATAGACATAGGCTACATAGTATCTACTTATACCTTTCTTTGAAATCCGCTCAGTCGTTATGAAGAAGTAGTAAAACACACAAACATTCTCGCATTTATAATATACTAGCTGCGCGCCGCGGTTTCTAGGTATAAAAAGTAGCCTATGTCCTTTTCCAGGACCCAAAGTAGCTACATACCTAAAACTCAAAATCATTAAATCACAATTCCAGATCAAAGAGTACCCGCTAAAAATAAACAATCTCAGGGAATCAGTGACATGTGTAAGCTAACATCACCATGTTTCCCGCAAGTAGGTGGCATGGAGCGGCGGGCACGGCTTCGACCACGCGTCCTCGTGCGCGCGCACGCAGCGCTCCAGCCGCGCGCGCGCTCTGCGCGACGCGCCCTGCGACCTCACCAAGCACTCCTACTGCAATACCCCGGGAACCACCTACCCGTGGCAGGCCATCAGGAGATTCGTCAAGGAGAACCAGGTTAGTAAATATTGCATCGAGTACAAATGTTTTTTTGGCTCTTTGACATTGTCAGCCCTTCTGCAAGCCTTACGAGCCACGGTGAAACCTACCCGTCAATCAGAATCAGAAGCCTCATCAAGGAAAATAATTATGGACACCCGACACTTATGGTAGTAAAAAATAAGCAATGCTGATGACGTAGAGTCCCCGATGTGAGTTGTTTGGAGTATTTCAATTAACTTTTCAGTAGTGTTCGAAAAAACATAACAAATTAGGGTAGAAAACATGTCAATGATAATATTGACATCAGTTATCGTAAAACTTATTTCAATTCCAGGGTCTCATGCGGCGGATGTATGGCAACGAGCGACACATATCAGTGCTGAAGGCTGAGCTCGACAACTACATAGAACAAGAGGAAGAAGACACCATGAAGACAACCTTCATGTACAGCAAGCCGAGCCAAGGGCGTGCCATAAAGGACAGGCCATACTTCAGGCCCATCCATGACAAGAACAAAAATAACGACACTCTGAAAGTCAAACCTTTAGACACCGTGAACCAAAGTAAAGTTAACAACACTGAAAACCGTAACGTCACAGAAATGAGCAATGAAACTCTGAACGACAATAAAGCAATTACATACAAAACTAAACTAGAAAGCATCGCAAATATTGAAATAAATCACCTCGATCCAGACGTGATCACACTTGATGCTGTTATAAAGCAAAGTATCGAGACAAACAGTATCTATCCAAAATCCGGTGACGCTAACATACAGGCGAAATTCGACAGTAAAAATGCTACTGTTGCTGAAAAAAATATGACAACGACGACAGAGAACGTCAATGGTACTGAAACTACAACAGACAGTCCTGATATGACAACAGAGTCTAGTAAAGAAGCTTGGAAAACGCCAGGTGTGTCTTCAACACTACCACCGTCTCTTCTGTTTTCAGAGCATGAAAAGGTAAAAATTGACAGGGTGGACACAGCACCGCCGAAGATCAATGAAAAGAAGGAGGAGTTTTATCAAAAGCCCCATCATCAGGAGTCGCAACGGCCTTCCGTGATAAAGCTGAGTGGCGCGTAAGTTTCTTGTATTTTCTATTCCTATAAAACGTAAAGTAATCTATAAAAGATGTTTCATAGAAGTTTACCCAATTGGCAGCTTTTGTATAATTTTTCTTTCTCGTTCCAGAAACGCGTGCGAGTCTCGCGAGATCATCGACGCGCCGTTCTGGGCGAACAACACCCGCGGCGAGACCCTAGTGCTACTGAACATGTGGCCCTATGAGCAGTTCATTCACCAGGAAATGTGCGTGCATGAGCGCAAGCAGATGTACTGCAGGGAGGGTTGCAGGTTTGTACTTTGTACCTACTTGGCTATAACTTGGCAAGTAGGTACTATTAAAAAGGTTATTTTAACTTTAAGACCAAATTGTTGTTTCATGGAACTTTGTCTCTAGATGTTCGAAGAGTTTAAGCTGTACATTATTATTGTGTGATTAAAGACTTGCGATTTCAGCAAATAACTGAAGTATCTGCAGCGAATTGTGTAAATAATAAATTGAATATCTAACTATACATATTTTACATTTTTTTATAGAAAACTGCTTGGTGCAAAGTTACGATTTACGATGATATGAAATAGACTTTTCTTCTAATCAGCATAACATTTCAACGATTTAAGCTTAGGAAAATAATTAAACCAACAAGTCGTTGACTTAAAGTTACTATGTTTTAACGAAGACTTACTGTTTCCACGTTCCAGGTGCGAGCAGCAGTACCGCCTCCACCGCCTGCTGGCATACGACCCTCGCAACGAGTGCCGCGGCATCTTCGCCGACTGGTTCCGCTTCCCCGCGTGCTGCACGTGCCGCTGCTACGACGTGCCCATCGAGTTCCGCGCGCGCAGCCCGAGGATACTGCGCCCGCAGTACGACGAGGACATCAAGAGGTACCGTACTAGCTTTTTTATTTACGTACCTACTGTCTGTAAAAATACAACAAGATTTTCCATATACCCATGGTTATTAAAAAAACCTCGAGGCCGGTTTGTGGCATTAGGCGTACCTAGCCTCTAGCGATTTAGTGATACCTAGCGTCTGTTTTCTTTGAAAAATGTGTCACAGAATGTACTTATATCGCTCAGTTTACAAAGCTCACTTAATTTTTTTTAATAAGTATTTTTATGGGTTACAGGGTTATTTATGAAGACGTGGCGAGGGACTGGTACGCGATGTCTGCCTTCGATGAGGAAGAAGACGAGGATCTGTTTTGAAGACATGCAGCTTGACTGGCCAGAGGGTCATGGGGTTCGAAGTTCCATCGTTAACCCGAATATTGTAACTACATTATACGTTTGTTCAGAAAAAAACATCTGGAGCGGGGTAGTCAGATAATGGCAGTAAAATCATAACCCTCCTCTTCGGCTTTGCGAAGTCATATCGGGGAGTTAATAATAATTATTTCTAGATATTTTCTGCTCTACGAATTTAATTTTCCTTTACGTATAAGTATAACTACTTATTTAGGAGAGAACAAGATACCTACCTAGGTTGAAAAAGCGCTAGGTTAGTAAACAATATAATAAAATATAATATTATGCATTATTATCGGCTACAATCTTTGCCGATCCCACCTGAACTTTCTGTAGGAATATCATGTATTGGTATCAGTGGCGTAGCTAGGTAACCAAAGGCCCTAGGGCAAAATTCAACTAGTGCCCCAACTAAACTATTTAAAATCGTTTGTTCTGTATTCGTCGTGTTCCGAATTCGACGTACTCCAGATTTGTCGTAATCATCGTACTCCAGATTCGTCCAGTCGTTTTTAAAATCGGTCTACTATAAGTACCGCCCTCAGATAAAGTTTTGGCTGTCTACTCGAAGGTACCACCGCTTCGCGGCATGCAATATAAGGCTGGTTTCACAGTCGCGCCGTCGAGAGCCGCCGCGCCGTCCAGACGCGCGCGTTTGTAAATTCATTAGACTCGCGCGCTTGTAAATTCACTAGTAGCGTTTTATAGTCACGCTGTTGCAGCGCGCCGCGTTTCTCATAGGTCCGCCTTGCGTCAAGCGCGTGCTGTTGAATCGTGCTGTTCGACGCCGACGCGACGGCGCGACTGTGAAACCAGCCTAAGAATACATGGGAGTTCCCCGCAAGTTTCAAACAAAGACGTTCGAGACTTGTTGGGTTTCGTTTGGCTTGGTATTTTAACCACTGTTTTTTTTTTTCAAATAAGTTGCCATTATTAAAGTCGCTTTCCTGGAATCTAGTTTGTTTATATTCCGAATGTGGGAGAAATTTTCACTAGTTTAATTTATAGTTTGTAAGTCAGAGTCCGAGGGGCCCCATGAGCTTGGCCCCCAAACTCCCAGGGCCCAGGGCACTGCCCCGTCTAGCCCTCCGGTAGCTACGCCCACTGATTGGTATCTTCTGAAATTATTAACTTATCTTCTACTTTTTAGGTAATAAGTGACTTGCGCGATGTTGCATCTATTTATGAGATTATTATGTATATTATATTTTCAAACACATAAGTACTAGATACATAATTTATTTTTATGTAAATATAATAGCATTAAATATGTACCTATACCTATAACTTCATTAATAAGCATAATTAAATTATTTATAATAATAACTGTTTAATTTAAGGCTAGTGAAAAGTTTAAGAAATTATTATAACAAATCGCGATACTTTTATTCCATGTTGAATTTTTAAGAGATTTAAATAAAAGTTGGTATGTTTTTTATAAAATGCTTTTTACTTATTTTATCATTCGAAGAGTAGTACCTAGTAAGTACCTACCTACTTTTAGTTCAATGTTCAAGCATCAAAATACTCGTAGATAGTATTATACGACGAGGGCGCTAGATACTCGTAGATAGTATTATACGACGAGGGCGCTAGATACTCGTAGATAGTATTATACGACGAGGGCGCTAGATACTCGTAGATAGTATTATACGACGAGGGCGCTAGATACTCGTAGATAGTATTATACGACGACGGCGCTAGATACTCGTAGATAGTATTATACGACGAGGGCGCTAGATACTCGTAGATAGTATTATACGACGAGGGCGCTAGATACTCGTAGATAGTATTATACGACGAGGGCGCTAGATACTCGTAGATAGTATTATACGACGAGGGCGCTAGATACTCGTAGATAGTATTATACGACGAGGGCGCTAGATACTCGTAGATAGTATTATACGACGAGGGCGCTAGATACTCGTAGATAGTATTATACGACGAGGGCGCTAGATACTCGTAGATAGTATTATACGACGAGGGCGCTAGATACTCGTAGATAGTATTATACGACGACGGCGCTAGATACTCGTAGATAGTATTATACGACGAGGGCGCTAGATACTCGTAGATAGTATTATACGACGAGGGCGCTAGATACTCGTAGATAGTATTATACGACGAGGGCGCTAGATACTCGTAGATAGTATTATACGACGAGGGCGCTAGATACTCGTAGATAGTATTATACGACGACGGCGCTAGATACTCGTAGATAGTATTATACGACGAGGGCGCTAGATACTCGTAGATAGTATTATACGACGAGGGCGCTAGATACTCGTAGATAGTATTATACGACGAGGGCGCTAGATACTCGTAGATAGTATTATACGACGAGGGCGCTAGATACTCGTAGATAGTATTATACGACGACGGCGCTAGATACTCGTAGATAGTATTATACGACGAGGGCGCTAGATACTCGTAGATAGTATTATACGACGACGGCGCTAGATACTCGTAGATAGTATTATACGACGAGGGCGCTAGATACTCGTAGATAGTATTATACGACGAGGGCGCTAGATACTCGTAGATAGTATTATACGACGAGGGCGCTAGATACTCGTAGATAGTATTATACGACGAGGGCGCTAGATACTCGTAGATAGTATTATACGACGAGGGCGCTAGATACTCGTAGATAGTATTATACGACGAGGGCGCTAGATACTCGTAGATAGTATTATACGACGAGGGCGCTAGATACTCGTAGATAGTATTATACGACGAGGGCGCTAGATACTCGTAGATAGTATTATACGACGAGGGCGCTAGATACTCGTAGATAGTATTATACGACGAGGGCGCTAGATACTCGTAGATAGTATTATACGACGAGGGCGCTAGATACTCGTAGATAGTATTATACGACGAGGGCGCTAGATACTCGTAGATAGTATTATACGACGAGGGCGCTAGATACTCGTAGATAGTATTATACGACGAGGGCGCTAGATACTCGTAGATAGTATTATACGACGAGGGCGCTAGATACTCGTAGATAGTATTATACGACGAGGGCGCTAGATACTCGTAGATAGTATTATACGACGAGGGCGCTAGATACTCGTAGATAGTATTATACGACGAGGGCGCTAGATACTCGTAGATAGTATTATACGACGAGGGTGCTAGATACTCGTAGATAGTATTATACGACGAGGGTGCTAGATACTCGTAGATAGTATTATACGACGAGGGCGCTAGATACTCGTAGATAGTATTATACGACGAGGGCGCTAGATACTCGTAGATAGTATTATACGACGAGGGCGCTAGATACTCGTAGATAGTATTATACGACGAGGGCGCTAGATACTCGTAGATAGTATTATACGACGACGGCGCTAGATACTCGTAGATAGTATTATACGACGACGGCGCTAGATACTCGTAGATAGTATTATACGACGACGGCGCTAGATACTCGTAGATAGTATTATACGACGACGGCGCTAGATACTCGTAGATAGTATTATACGACGACGGCGCTAGATACTCGTAGATAGTATTATACGACGACGGCGCTAGATACTCGTAGATAGTATTATACGACGACGGCGCTAGATACTCGTAGATAGTATTATACGACGAGGGCGCTAGATACTCGTAGATAGTATTATACGACGACGGCGCTAGATACTCGTAGATAGTATTATACGACGAGGGCGCTAGATACTCGTAGATAGTATTATACGACGAGGGCGCTAGATACTCGTAGATAGTATTATACGACGACGGCGCTAGATACTCGTAGATAGTATTATACGACGACGGCGCTAGATACTCGTAGATAGTATTATACGACGAGGGCGCTAGATACTCGTAGATAGTATTATACGACGACGGCGCTAGATACTCGTAGATAGTATTATACGACGACGGCGCTAGATACTCGTAGATAGTATTATACGACGAGGGCGCTAGATACTCGTAGATAGTATTATACGACGACGGCGCTAGATACTCGTAGATAGTATTATACGACGAGGGCGCTAGATACTCGTAGATAGTATTATACGACGAGGGCGCTAGATACTCGTAGATAGTATTATACGACGACGGCGCTAGATACTCGTAGATAGTATTATACGACGAGGGCGCTAGATACTCGTAGATAGTATTATACGACGAGGGCGCTAGATACTCGTAGATAGTATTATACGACGAGGGCGCTAGATACTCGTAGATAGTATTATACGACTAGGGCGCTAGATACTCGTAGATAGTATTATACGACGAGGGCGCTAGATACTCGTAGATAGTATTATACGACGACGGCGCTAGATACTCGTAGATAGTATTATACGACGAGGGCGCTAGATACTCGTAGATAGTATTATACGACTAGGTCGCTAGATACTCGTAGATAGTATTATACGACGAGGGCGCTAGATACTCGTAGATAGTATTATACGACGACGGCGCTAGATACTCGTAGATAGTATTATACGACGAGGGCGCTAGATACTCGTAGATAGTATTATACGACGAGGGCGCTAGATACTCGTAGATAGTATTATACGACGAGGGCGCTAGATACTCGTAGATAGTATTATACGACGAGGGCGCTAGATACTCGTAGATAGTATTATACGACGAGGGCGCTAGATACTCGTAGATAGTATTATACGACGAGGGCGCTAGATACTCGTAGATAGTATTATACGACGACGGCGCTAGATACTCGTAGATAGTATTATACGACGAGGGCGCTAGATACTCGTAGATAGTATTATACGACGAGGGCGCTAGATACTCGTAGATAGTATTATACGACGAGGGCGCTAGATACTCGTAGATAGTATTATACGACGACGGCGCTAGATACTCGTAGATAGTATTATACGACGAGGGCGCTAGATACTCGTAGATAGTATTATACGACGAGGGCGCTAGATAAGGTGTATAATATTTTCAGTCACTCTTTGGTCACGGAACACAAGGGAACATAAAACATGTTCCTAATTTAAAATGCTTTACTGCCTTCTATGAATGTCTCTTGCAAAAAAGACTTACTGATTGGGCGCACACTGGGAGAAACCAATACCTCCTATACCTACTTTCTATATTTATTTACCTATATGTATATATATATTTTAGGTATAGATATGATATTATGCAGTTGTATTGGAATTTAGGTAGAAAGGAGATGGAGGAATTAGCTCGTATAATTGGTATAATTCCATCGCACTCTTACCTTGATGAATCCTATAAAATACCGACAGGCTGGCAACTTTACGTTGAATGTACTTTAATTTGTACCTAATTTGTTTACATGTACCTACTGTTTTTTTTACGTAAGGTTAATATGTAGGTACTTACAATACAATTTAATTAAGTTTAGGTATAGGTACTTACTTCAAGGTTTTGTAATAATGAAAAGGGTCCTTAAAGGTAGGCAACGCACCAGTAATGTCCCGTGTGTTGCAGGTGTCCATAGGCGACGGTAACCGCTTACCATCCAGGCGGGCCGTCTGCTTGAAAAACATAAAAAATGACACCAGGTTAGTAAATTGCATCCGTGCGAAGCCGGGGCGGGTCGCTAATAAAGGTTAATATAGACGCGCACTCCTTTTTTTTTGACGCTTGGAAAAATGCATTACCCACACCCCTCCATCGGGGGGATGGAGGGGGTATGTGGGACTCCCGGCACTGAGACCGGTATACCCACGAAACAACCCAGCGGCACTCCGGCGTCGTCTGTGCGGAGGGGAACTGGGAAACCGGCAGAGCCTTTTTATCCAGTCCCCCGCCGACGAACGCCCGCCTTCACGGCGGGCCCCGCACGCCCCTCCCAGCGGTAGGGGCCCCGGGAATGACCGCGAGTGCTCGGTTGTGCGCTGCCGAGGCCCGTGAAAGAACACGGCCCCGGTCTTGTTCAGCGCCACCTTCAGGCCCAGTCGGCGGATCCTTCCTGCGACTAAGGATCCGCCGGCTGAGGCCAGACCCGCCACCTTCCTGAAGTCCCTCCCCATGGCAGTGAGAAGAGTGTCATTTGCATAGCAGGAGACACTCGTGCCATGGAGGAGGGTTCCCCGCAGGAGCCAGTCGAATCCGATGTTTCACAGGAGCGGTCCTAGGACCGACCCCTGTGGAACACCGGACTTGGATCCGTACCTGCGAAGCTGGCCTGTCCGATCTACGAGGAGGACCGCTCGGTCCTCCAAGTAGTCGGCCAAGAGGAGACGCGCACTCCTTGCAGTTGGTTGGGTCCGTTAGTTGTATTGGGTTGTGGTTAATGGGTTGGTCGTGTGAGACGGAGATTTTCTCCGTCTCTGCCAACTGCGGAAGACTCAGATTTAGTGTCAAAATTTCATGTGTCTTCTGAATTTACGTGCTCCATCCTCGCTTAACATCAGGCGAGACAGTAGTCATACGTCTCAGAGGAAGAACACTATCCTCTGCATTGAGGAATGACACTAGACCTCAATGATCCTCTGAGTCAAACATCTCAATGGAGTCAAACATTGAGGTCTAATGGAGTCAAACCAAAGATTTAGTATACGTCTTTGAGTCAAACGTAGATTTATCATAAATTAAAAAAAAGGTCAACTTCAACTTCAAATGCCAAAGATAAGGTATACTTTGTCTTTGTCAAATGCTTTTTTTTAGTATTGGCCCGTTAGGGCAGGCTAAAGTTTCTAGGACCATACCGCCATGTCTTAAGTAGTTTATATTTAATAGTTTAATATTCCATTTATTATAGTTTTGTTGAGGATGAGGGTCATAAGCAACAAGCCAGACTGTCTCCTAGTGCTTCAATAAAGTGGTGGAACTTTATTCAAGCTTTCCATGGACTTTTTGGGAGAACATAAAAAGCAATGTTTTCTCAATTTGTTTCATTTGCCTACACTCGTGCACGTTAATGAACACATAATCAATCTGCCAGATAAGTGTCAAAGTCATCTAATCTCTTTGGTAGAGAAGTCAACTGTCAAGCCAATTGTCAAAATGGTGCAATGAAATTTGAAGTTTAAACCTAAAACGAAGCGACGCTGTTTTCGCGATTTATCATTGTTATTACTGTTTTGTAAGCATTTAAGATCTGTTTAGTTTAGCTTGTTACATTAGAATATATTGTGTAAACCCAGCGAGTTGGCGGTCGTAATAATTTAGTGTCGCAGTTCTTAGCCTCGAAAATGACTGGGAGAGGCAAAAAGGCGGCAGCTCCGAAGAAGAAAGTCAATGGATACAAAATGCCTGCGCCTATTCCTGTGGGCGAGGTGATCCACGACGCCATCGGGAAGAAATGGTGGCGGATTGGCCCTTCCATCGGCGTCGGCGGCTTCGGAGAAATCTATTCAGCTTGCGATCATGAAGGTTCTCCGAAAAAGGCTTCCAGTTATCCATTTGTTATAAAAATAGTAAGCGTCTATCACTATAATAATTAGGAACGTAATTCAGTCATAATTTTTATTTTTATTTTATTTATTTATTATTACAAAAATAATAACATTTCAAAACAAAAAAGTATACTTAGATACTTGTGTAATATCTAAAACTTATGTAGATTATAGGCATTAAATAAATAAATATGGCAATGATCACATACATAGATCCTGGCCTCTAAATAAAATTCCCTGTATTTACAAGGACCATGGTCCCACAACATTCAGACATGAAACAAATGCTATTTTACTGTGCACAAACATTTGTCCTGTGAATCGAACCCGCAACCTCGATGGTGTATGAGATTTGACTCAACCCGCCCAACCAATACATCATAGAGGCTGTCATCACTTGCATGTCATATTTGACTTATTTTACTTTGTAATGCATCTTACTAGCAACAAGTAGTATTTTTCCTTATATTGCATGGTTCCAGTGGATACCAAGGTGTAACTACCTAGTTTTACACTTCACCTTTTTCTTGTTTGGCTTGGGGTTGCATGATACCTATTATTACCTATAGACCTATTTATGGATTCTTTATTTATTTTTGATAGAATTCTAGTTGATATCAATAGCAAAGCAAAAATAATATTTGTCTGCAGGAACCACATGAAAATGGACCCTTGTTTGTAGAGAAGCATTTCTATGTCAGAAATGCTAATAAAGATGATAGTAAGTATTACATTTCTTATTCTGTGTTAAATGTAAGTATCTTGATTTATGTTGTTAATTATGTACCTAGATAATATATCTATGTAACCACCATGATCTGCAGTATCGCAAATACTCTCTATTAAAAGGTTCTCTTGTTTTTTGTGTAGAATAAGAATTTATTATCTGATCTATGTGCAGGCATTCATCTCCTTTAAATAGTGATCCTTTGCTCCTTGGGAGCATTACAGAGACAGTTGTGTATTCAGCTTTCTTAACAAAGCACATTCTTAGTTTTGTTTTTGTTTGAGATCTTTGGCATTCAAAATAAAACTTAGATTAATTCTGATCTGAACTAGTTTTATTTGAAGCAAACTAATATTCTGGAATCACAGTTTACATTTTATTCCATCAATTCCAGTCACAAACTTCATAAAGTCTAAAAAGCTGTCAAGCCTTGGCATGCCATTGTTCTACGGCAGTGGCTCACACAGTTTCAAGGGGGAAAAGTACCGATACCTAGTTCTGGAGCGGTACGGCAAGGATGTTTGGAAGATGTTCAATGACGCTGGCAGGTCATTCCCAGCCTCCGCTGTGTTCCAGCTAGGCTTGCAAATGGTAAGTAGCAATATAAACGACATCTAAGAATGCCTTAAATGGTACTCTAATCTCCATTTTAGTGTATTTTATGTATTATGCTCTAACTATAATTTACTAAATGAAAGGGGAAACTTCACACCTACCCCCGAGTCTACCTCTATTGCTGCTGTTTTTGTGCTTATAAATATTGTTACTCTAAATTCTATGTATACAGTTTGGCAATAAATAATTTCTTTCTTTCTTTCAATCTATTTCCAGCTAGACGTCCTTGAATACATTCACAGCCGAGGCTACGTCCACGCCGACCTAAAAGGCGCCAACATTCTCATGGGTTTGAAGAAAGGCACAGAGAACCAGGCTTACCTTGTAGATTTTGGGCTGGCTTCAAGGATCAGTGATAAAGAGTTCAAACCTGACCCCAAGTGTGCACATAATGGGACTATTGAGTATACAAGCAGAGATGCACATTTAGGAGGTTAGTATTGTGCATTGATGGTTCTTTTTATTGCCATTCAGTAATTTGGTATGATCTGCGATTTTTTTATATATTTATAATCACGCCCAATGATCACATACATAGATCCTGGTTTAGGATTCCCTGTAACTAGGGAATTATGGGGACCATGGTCTCACAACACCCAGACCCGAAACAAATACTTGCGGTTTTTTTTTCGGTGCATAAACATTTGTCCCATCGCGGGAATTGAACCCGCAACCTCAGTGGTGTATGAAATTTGACCATCAAAAACAGAATCTCTGCCCTTTCATGCGAAGTTTTAACTGAAACTTATCTACTACATCTCAAGATCTTATTAATTTTATTTTACCACCAGTGGCGACAATGCGCGGCGACCTAGAAATCCTAGGATATAACATGCTGCAGTGGCTAGTCGGCGTGCTGCCGTGGGAGAAAAGCCTCAAGGATCCCAAGACCGTGCAAAGCTTGAAGGAGGATCTCATGAAGAATGTCCGGAGTCGGGTCAGCAAGGATTATCCGAAAGTGCCCGGTGAGATATTCCTTTATACGTGTTTTTTTTTAAACTCATTTGGTTTTCTTAATTATCACATAGCACTAATTTATTCCCATTTTCCACTGTTTTTTGGTCCATCCAATTTTTAATTTGAATACGGCTTTAGTTCATGATGATATCAAGATATCTGTTTTATTTGTTCATCCTCTACTTATGTTATCTTTTCAGAGGCACTAATAAAGTTCTTCGAATACATAAACACACTGAAGCCAAAGGAGCAGCCAGATTATGCCAAATGTCGCCAAATATTCGAGAGCTATCTTAAGAGTGAAGGCAAGACGAGAACCAGCAAACTAGATTTCACACCAAGCACAAAGGGCAAGGGCAAACGAGTAGCCGCCGAAAACGACGATTCCGATGAGGACACGCCATCGAAACAAAATGGCGACGCGCCCAAAGCCAAAAAAGGCAGAAAACCAAGAGGGAAGCCCACAGAAAGAGACGAAAACGAATTACCTAAAAATGACAGCGAAAAAGCAGTGAAGAACAAGAAAAGGAAATCAACTGAACCCGCCGTTCTCGTCAAAGTCAAGAAGACAAAATTGGCGCCGAAAGCGTCGCCTCCCGTAAAGAAAAACCACGCGAACATCGCAACTCAGACGTCCACAGAAAAGTCCAGACGCAGTCCCAGACAAGTCTCTTTCAATAGCCCTATTTGTGAGATAATCGGGGAAAAGAAACCGATAAACGGCGCAGACAGCGTCAACTCTAGCGGAGACATATTCGACGACTCCTTCGTCATTGAAGAAAGGAAAGTCAAGCCGAAGAGAAAATTACTCGCGGACGAGGAATTTACCGTAAAGAGGGTAATTAGAAAAAAAGTTGCCATAGTCAAGAAAGGCAAGTCCTGGAAAGACACTCCCGCCGTCGTTAACGGACGGTCTCCACCTAAATAGTTCCCATAGAAGTTCCTAGGTCATCTTTGTCAAAACCATTGGGTAGTGTTCCTACTCTTTGCAAACTGTACCCCTCTATTTATATTGTAGAATATCTATTTCAATCAAGACTTTCACAATAATAAATGTACATTCGGCGGCTCCCAAACCACGGTAATAGTTAGTAAAGTGTAGGTATTTACATAATTTTAAAATGTGCCAACAAAATAGCCCACTGTAGTTTTAATCGCCACAAGCGTGCTATTCTGATTTGGAAACTGTAACGGACAATTTAGACTACCGTTCTTCCTAGAAATAAAATATGATGAGGTGATGATACTTCAGCGCTAACATGTCATAAAAGGGGCATATGATGATTGTTGAACGATTTGTGTGATAAAATCGTGTCTGAGGGCCTACTCTGAGTTGCTTTCGGTAGTTCGTTCGTGCGGACTAAAAAAGACACTCTTATGCCTGTTGTATAGCGCTGTCCTTTTCATCTGACGGAACAAAGATTGTAAATACATAACTATCAGAGTAAGGCCCCAGTTGTCTGCACTTCATCAAAATTACCTTCACTCAAGATTTCCGTTATTTCAAATTCGAAATCTATACTCTTACACCGAGATCGTAATTAAAATTAAAAGCCATAATAAAATTATGTATAGTTGATTTTTAACATTTTTATACCTAACTTGTAAAGTATGATACTTAATTTAGTGCGTGTTATGCATGTGTAATGTTATGAAGTTTTGCTGTAAGTGTTGTCAGCAGTCGGTTATTTTCTTATTTGTGTGTGTGTGCTCATGTTGAATGATAAGTTTTTTAAGATGTAAAATAAAAATAAAAACGGTGTATAAATCATCATATTGGATTTTGTTTCGCATTTCCTAACCCAAATGTGTTTCAATGAATCAAATAACTCCCAAGAAATCGAGGCAAGAGATGAAATGGAGGCGCAAAATGAAACAGACTCTCAAATCCAAAGCTTTTATTTATTTTTTATGTACAATAATAATATGAAAGTAAACAAAATGTAACGTACCAAAAACATTAGATTTAGAAATTGTAACAACGAATCGTCGGACAGCCGCGCCGGCGCCGCGACCGGCGGCCGGCGGCCGGCGACCCTCGCCGAGCGAGTTACAAAAGCTAGACTATACCTAATTATCGTAGTGTGGAGTGATGTTCACTATACTTATCCGATTGTGATATGGGCGCGCGTGTTCTCAACCCGCCACGCCTGAACTCGACACGTTCTCAACCCGCCACGCCTGAACTCGACACCTATCTACAATGGCATTAACAGCGGTAAGCTATCATCGACTAAAACACAAAACAATAGCACCATTTGTAAAAAAATAAAATATTTTTACTTTCTCATTTCGATTAGCTTCCACCGTTCCGTTCCGCCGGTAACTGTTCGTAAGCCTTCGCAGCGCGTGACAACTTTGATCGTAATTACTAAAACTTATTCGATAATCTTACAAAAAACACTATTTACGCCGTTACAGGAACATTTTATGCAATCTGTTTAATTTGCAATGGGACTAGTATTGATTTCATAAACTCCATCTTGTCATGGCGCCACACGGAGTTCAGTAAACTCCATCTTGTCATGGCGCCACACGGAGTTCAGTAAACTCCATCTTGTCATGGCGCCACACGGAGTTCAGTAAACTCCATCTTGTCATGGCGCCACACGGAGTTCAGTAAACTCCATCTTGTCATGGCGCCACACGGAGTTCAGTGAACTCCATCTTGTCATGGCGCCACACGGAGTTCAGTAAACTCGCATCTTGTCATGGCGCCACACGGAGTTCAGTAAATTGTTTCTCTTGTATATTTATAATAAATATTAATACAATAAAATAAGGCCGCATTCACACTAGCTTTCGATGTCAAATGATACGAGTCTAACCAATGTAAATGAAGCCGAAAACTCCTCATACAATATGCTGTACAAGTTTGTTTTAATGAATCTGTTTCGTGACCTTCTGTTGGACTGAAGCACGTCTGAGCGTCATAAGCATGGTACCTACGTACATAACATTGAGTACATGGATACCTTCCGATTCATATTGCTGCATATTGTAAAAGGAGATTCACCACCGTCGACCGTATCAAATAAGTACATTACTCTAGTATTCCGTTAGAGGCAACACAGGCCGCGGCTGCTCCTCACTTTCGATCAAAATGTCCCACAAAAGCTACGCATTACATTATGTTCTGAAATCATCACTTATCGTGTTGCCTCTTCTTCAGTACCCGTCTATGCTTACATCTAGAGTTAAAACTCAACTTCTTACTCTAGTGAAATTAAAGTATATAAGTGTATATGTATAGGTACTTAAATAGTACTAAATAATTGCGAGGTTGCACTAGCTAACTGCGTATTGGCTTATCTAGTACTGCTGAACCGATGGCTGTAATCTACATTTTTTTAATGTAACTGAATGACGACAAGAGTAGGGTCTTTCAGAGGGTAGAACTTTGTTTTCCAAAATCCTGTGCGGCACTGCACTGCGCTCGTCATCTTGAAACAGCTCTTAAGTCTCATAATGCCCAGTAATTTCTCTGGTTACATTTCCAGTTTATGTAAATCAATATACACATTTATTACTCTTTTTAAGGATCGAGAATAAGATATATCTTGCCCTTGTTCACAAAACATAGATCCATAAATATATATAGTTATACATTTTACGAATATTGGTATTTATCCAGTTGGCGCCGTGCCATTGTACCTAGGCTTGCATAGGCTTTCGTAGACAAATATTAAGCGGTAGCATTCATAACATTCAAATATCTACTAATTCTTTGCTTTTGAATTTTATATATTTTGTTATCGATTATAATGAAAATCACGTTGGATTCAATCCACGATTCTCACATTCTCTTACAAATGTAGATTACGCGCCATCACCTCGGTTTCTACAAACGACAAAAGAGCAAGTTCTTATAAAACACATGAATACAATCGTAACAATGGCTACGCCGAATTGTACTACAAATGAATAGAAAGTTAGAAAGACTAATTACTCAACAGGTAAGATGAAATTATCACCTAATTGAATCTTTCATGATTTTCTACATAAATTGTATTTCAATCAAGTCGTCAAGTCTACAAATAGTATATAAAATCTACGGTCAAATGATGTAGAGACTGAAATCTAAAACGTGAGTCATTGACCTATCTATTTGTTTAATTATATCAATAGTAATATCGAACTAATTTTCTACATTTCTATGACCGAAACCGTTACGTGATTAATTTTAATTCCCAAAGAATATACATACGCGCGTTATGTCAAACATAAGAGTATGTTAATTTTATTAAATCCTTAAGCATAGTAAAGTGTAAAAATGTAATAACGCTCTTGAGCTAAACATTACATCTAACTACGCGATGTAGACTATTATTTATATTTATTGTTTATCTGGTTGTGCTGTTTGATATTTAAAGCTTAAATAAGTATATTTAAATACAAACGGGGACGATAATGTATTGAGTTCGCAACAAATACCAGTCACTACTAACTTGGCTTGCCTTTCTTCAGCGAGTAGTGAAGTGTCATCCACCTGAAGTTTTCCGGTTTCCTCACGACGTTTTCCTTCGCCGCTTACAGAACGAGTGAGGAAGTGGCTAGCAGTACGCTACAGCTATTCCAAATATAAGCAACTAAATGTACTGAGTAGTAAACTTTGCCTACGTTTTGTTATTTGTCGCGAGCAAGCTGTTTAATATGCTGTCTATACAAGTCCCTTGTCTATTTTAAACTTACAGAAAAAAATTATAAATAACGTATAAAATTTGGTGTTGACTCAGTCAGGCATATACAGGTCCCATTACTTAGTTTAACTCTTTACATTCATTTGTGGGTCATAAGTCGTTACAGGGTTAAAGAAAGCTATTTGAACACAGGGTAGACTAGTCGAATCGATTGTACATCGGAATGTACGATAACATTAATTGATCACTGATAACTTTACTGGATTTTGTTTAGCATTGGCCTGCTCAGCGAAGTTTAGAAAAAGCGCGCAAAATACTCACACCTCAGTTAAAGTAGTACTCTGCGCACACAAATTTATTTTTCTCTGATATAAATGTGGCAAGAGGCACGTCAAAAATGTTTATATTTTTTTACAACTAATACTTACATATATGTAGTTTATTAGTAACAGTGGTTGGCTATCTAGCATCTAGCTGAGTGCCTATTCTATGTCTACAATTTCTCGTAAATGTAAAAATAGTTTATTTTTATGCTGTTAACGGAATACTTGTTTAATTGCACTTGTGTTTAACAGAACTTGGGGTTAATCAAGTGGTTTTCTACAAAACTTTAGGCTTCGCACTGCACTGCTTTCGTCGCCCTCAAACTGCGAAAATCGCTTGACCAACCTTAGAATTCAATTATTGTACGTAACATTCATCACATGTATGTAACTGGCGCAAATCAATCAGTTCTAATCGGTACACGTTACATGACAATCAACAGTACAAGAGAGTTATAACTTTAAATAATTAACAATTTTCATTATGTTCATCATTCATCACTATACAATAACTAAAAAGAACAAAGAAATATAATATACACCTATGTGTTTAAAATGTCAACGTCATCATGCAAAATATATATTTTATTTTATATTAATAAATTTGGATGTAAACAGTAAAGATAAAACAGATTCATTTCATTTGAACACATAATTTACTTAAATATATGAGCATATCGTTTAGATCAGGAAATAAACATTTCAAACGCGAGAAATAATCAACACAAAGAATAACAAAATGAAAATATATATTTCAACCATAAATATCTAGTAAAATATCTAAATGACATGCTCCATATATTTACTTTTATTTAGTTTTAAGCTTGACATATCACCTACTGGACAACCGCGGGAACTGCGCTATAATACATGTAGCGATTATTTATTACATTAGTTACAACTAGATCCGTTCGTGTCTCCACAATACATATGTATAACATACTCTTGGTACTTTAGGAAGTCGGCGAGCAGGTGGGATCGGGCAATACATCTAAATGGTGTACATAATGTACATACTTAAAGTTTAGCATATAGACGAACAAAGTACGATTGACGAAATCCTTCACGATAGTTACTTAAGAAAGAGAAGGCAAACCTAACGCCTGTGGAAACGATTTTGAATCTCTGTTAGTGTATATGCCAGAATATAATAGTGCATGGTAATGTAGACACGAGCGGACCGCGGCCAGGCTGCGGCGAACAACAAGTAACAGTGTAGACATAAGTTTATTATCCGTGTGGTAAACATTGCACAAGTATTGAACAGAGTATTCTAGGAACACAATAGGCAGTACATTATTAGGGAACATAAACACGATCTGTTTCAACTACTTTAGGCCTCTCTCACAACCGTGGCGATTATATTTTCTATATTTTATTATACATTTACCTTTAAAAGTATGTCCGACTTTCCCGTACAGGGTTTAACCTTTCTTTGCACATTTATTTTATGTTTTCGACGCGGATCGGGTTTTACTAACCGCGATCGTACTAAATTTATTAGGGTAATATACAAATCGATAGAAGAGAAAGTCGAAGTAGACCTAAACCGATAAATATGTCGCTACGACGAAAATTAACTTGAAATATTAGACAAAAACTTTTTGGAGTTAGACTTAATAGTTTGGAGTTAGAGAATAATTTCGTTCGCTTTACGTCATACATTCAATATAATATCCGTTCGCTACACACCGTACATCTCCGATCGGTGTCTCGCGTCACAATAAAGTATAATAAAATTAATAACAAAAGTAGCGCCACCCGACGACACCGAGCGATCGCGACCGCGACGCGTCGGGGGCGCCGGACAAGGGAAAAATAAAAAATAAATGTGAATCACCGCACACCGCCCGCAGCCGGCGGGAACTCGCACTCGAAACATACGCAAGCCGGGAGCCGATTCGATCGCACAAGCGGACGCATCCTCCCATCGATCGTTCGATATCAGACGCGAGCCGATCGTTCGTCCCACTGGTTACCGCACTACACTTGAAGTCACTCGAGTGTCGGAAGCGTGAGCGCGGGCGCCGTGGCACGGGCGCTACGTCGGGGGAGGTGGCGCCTAGGTGGCGTCGGCGGCGCCGGCGGCGGCGTGCAGCTTCTCGCTGCGCAGGAAGTCGATCTGCGTGTAGGTGCGGTCGGCGGGCTGCGCGGCGCCGCGCCGCGGCTCCAGGTCCAGCGCCGCGTAGTTGAGCGGCGCGCACGCGAACCGCGCCGCGCCCGCGCCGCCGCCGCGCGCCACCACCACGGGCGCGCCCGCACCGCCCGCCGGCTCGGCTGGATTGGAAATTCATTAAATCAGTTAAAAATCAAGTTGTGCTGTAAGCGTGACAGTTATCCATATCTGCCTAGATTTACAGAGCTAGGTTTCGGGCACAGAGTTTTATGTCCAACATTGTTCGTACAAAAATTCCTTCACAGTTTGTGGATGGATATGGATCCCAATGAAACCTGAATCGTGGAAATTGGTACAGTACCTAATTTAACTTTGTCTATATAAAAGAATACCATTAATTGTGCGATTCCAATGACTGTACTAGACACTGACTACACCTTTTTTTCATTGTCTTTGGCCCCGGTCCAAACTTCGAAACTCGAGTTATTCCGACGGGGAATATAAAAAAAGTAGTGTGAATGCGACTCACTTTTGTTTTCGTTGGAGTCGACCCTGGCGAGCCCCTTGTTGGCGGTGAGGTTGCAGGGCAGGCCGGCGGGCGCGTCGCCGGCGTCCGCGCCCGGCTTCAGCGTCACGTACTGCGGCGAGCACGACACGCCCGGCGGCGGCTCCGGCGCCCGCGCGGGGAGCACGTCCAGGCCGCGCGGGTCGCGGCCGTCCGGGCCTCGTGGGTCACGCACGTCTAAGCCTCTTGCCTCTGGGGCGTCCGTGGCTCGCGGTTCTATAATAATAACATGTTATAGAATATATAATATTGTGTCTATTTAAAAATTGGTATCCTACCGACAGCGCCACTTTCTTGGTTATGCTTTTCGTCAAGTGAACATCTCGGTTGTATTAATAACAAAACTGGTTTTAAATGCCAGTGACAATTAATTAAACATTGTTGGAAAGGCGTTTTGAAATTGAAATCCTACCGACTACGCCACTTTCTAGCAATCCAGGTTGCAAGATGAACAAAATGCAACTGTCAATTAAAACGACCTCAAAAGAAACGATGAATTTCATTGTGTAAATATTTATAGAGCTGTAGGTATTTATAGAGCGCCGCACCGATTTCCCTACTACCTCCGACGATGGAAGGATCGTCGTAAAATCGTTCACTAAAATGTAAGATCTCCACATAAGTAGTGTCGTGTCGATCTCACCTCTGTGCTTGTTGGCGGGCGGGTGGTCCTCGCCGGCCTCGCGCACGGTGGCGAGGTGGTGCGGCTCGTCGTCCGGCGAGGGCGCGGCCTCCGAGGGGGGCGACAGGGGGGACTCCAGCGAGCCGGAGAACTCGAAGATCTGCGAGCCGTGCGGCGTGCCGCGGCTCTCGTACTTCCGCCGGAACCTAAGGAACCAACATTTTAATTATTATTAAAGTGAAGTAACGAGCAGGTCGTTCACCTGATGGTGAGCATCACGCCCGCCCATAACGGTTGCAACACCACCCAGAACATTGCTTTGCAAAATCCTGCGCAACACTGCCCTCGTCGCCCTGAGACAATAATTCTTAAGTCTCATAATGCTTTTGTTAGCTACACTGCCCTTTAAACCGGAACACAGTAATGCTCGCGCACTACTGCTTGGCGGCGGCAGAATAACCGGCAAAGCTGCGGTATTGCTTATTATTGTGTGGCGTATTGCTTACCATCAGGCAAACGACCAGTTCGTCTCGTCATTTGATATAAAAAAAAATGTACCCAGAAGGCCTCTCGCATACGAGAAAGCCACCTCGTAGTTAGACTGACCGGTCGTCGGGCGAGGCGGCGGCGGGCGGCGGCGGCGCGCGCGCGGCCGCGATGGCGATGGGGCGCGTGCGGCCGTACGTCATCTCCACGTAGCCGTCGGGCGTGGGCGGCGCCGGCGCGGCCGCGTCCCCCGCGCCGCCCGCGCCGCCCGCGCCCCCAGCCCCCGGCCGCATCTCCACGTAGCCCGCGTTGCGCGGGGACATGTCCACGTACTCGTCTGCGCGCGCGCGCTCGGAGTACGAGCCGTGCGGCGGCGTGCACGGGACCAGCGTCGGGGTCGCCTGCAACGATGTTCGTACAGGCTTTCGTATTCATGATCTTCCTTCCGTCGTTCATCATCATCGTCTACGTTCGTGATTATGATGATGAATCAGTTCGAAAGGTTAGACTTAATTCAGCTCAAACAATTCAAACAAGGAATTTGGTCTTTAAATTTAAAAAAAATTTGATATTAAAAACACGTTATTTTTTCGTTATGTTTCGAAATACATAAAAAGGGGTATCATCTTCCCATATTACTTTCGATGAAAAAAATTCAAGATGGCGGATTAACAATGGCGGCCACTTTCAAACTTGCTCCGATCGAATTGAAATTTTGCATCGAGGCGTTTTTGACACAGAGCCACATGTATGTCAGTCGCGTGTGATTATATAAAATACCAATTATGAACCACAACAGTGCAAAGCTTAAGACATACGATGTATGCGACCGATACGTGTACGTAGTATTGTTTAGTTGAAAAAAAGACATCTCCACAGAGTTTCCGCATTTCTTTTTGCACCCGGACTTCAGTTTGAATATGGGAAAGAAATGGGTAAACATACTTATGACTTACCTTTTTTTCAAAGTCATGTTAACTTAAATTAAGTTCAATTTTTAACATATTTTTAATTTTATTTGTATTATGTGTTTATGACGTTTAAATGTGCACTTTTGTGCCTATTGAATAAATGATATTTGACTTTATCCTAGACCGACCTTGGGCGTCGGCGTGTTGACTGAGAAGTCTAGCAGCATGAGGTCCTCTGCGCTGGCGCGTGGATGCGCGGCGGAGTGCGCGTGCGCGTGCGCGTGCGCCGGCCGGGCGCGCGCGCCCACGCTGTAGGCGCGGTGGCGGGCCTCGGCGCGCGGCGCGGGCCGCGAGCCCACGCTGTAGGCGCGCGGCGGCCGGCACTCCGCGAGGTGCGACGTGGCCGGCTCCAGCTGGTACTCGCTGGGATAACGGCGACCGTCAACGGTAACGTTACACACAGATGGGTATAACAAACAAACAAAAACCATTTATTCGACGCACAAAGAGAAACGACAGACAAAAATAATCTTAAATATAATGGTGTGCGAGATAGCACGCGAAGTGAGTCTGTAGATGTGACTGATGGAAACACTGCTTTACGATTATAAATCTGCTTTATTCTCTACTAGTTTTAGGCTAAATACTATTAATTAATAATAAACTAAATAAACGATTGCTAATGAATGCACCAGTTGCTGCTCTGAAGTGCACAGCCGCGGGCCGCGTGCAGTAAGTATTGCTGCTTAGCAGGTGATCGATTGCATCGAACAAATGGTAACGCTTTTCCTCTTTCTTCTCTTCTCAATGTGCATAAGTAGCTTTGTTGGACTTGACGTTATTAATTTATCCAGCAAAACCAGTATTTGAAGAGCATTAAAAATCGACCCTAGGAATTATAAAATGTATCATGTGACATCCATTACGTCTCACCGGGCCGCGTGGTACAAACAAATGTATCATGTGACATCCATTACGTCTCACCGGGCCGCGTGGTACAAACAAATGTATCATGTGACATCCATTACGTCTCACCGGGCCGCGTGGTACAAACAAATACAAAACAAAAACTTTTATTTACCACGAGTAAATACAATAATTTAAATTACATTAGATTATAGTTCGAATATTATGTTTTAGTTAATTTTATAACTCTTTCTACTTACTAAAATAATAATAAAATCTCTAAAAAAATGCCCCTCAGTTTCTTGCCGTATCTGCTGGGTAACTGGGTAACCCCTACTTTTTCCGATACGGTGGTAAAGTCATTGTGATAATTTGACGTGCACTTATCAACGTCTGTGATGACAAAACTGAATAAAGAGATTCTGATAGATTGATAGATGTTCTCTGAGAAAATAATTTTCATAAAACCGACTCGAAATCAATATCTTTAGTGACAGGAATAGTCACGGGTACTACTATAAAAATACGTTTATATATACTTAGTCTGGCCATAAATACTGTTACAATTAAAAATAAACCAAATCTTACATTTGAATTTGGAATCTGTCATTTTTATATGATTGTTCTTTGAGTTTTCTCATTTAGGCGCCAATACATTGTAAAATATTTTGCGATATTAAAGTGGAGTGGGGTGATAAAGAGAACCGAATCGCTGTGATTGCATTACACAAAGTATAGGTATGGAGCCAAATGCAATTTTTAAAACTCTCCATACGCTTGGTATTAGTAAAATGTTTGTGTACCGGGCTATTAATAGGTACAAAGAGACCTCCTCTGTTTGTGACAGAAAAAGATCTAGCCGTCCACGTAGTGTTCGTACGAAAAAGGTGTTCAAAGCTGTAAGGGAATTAATTCGAAGAAATCCTGTCCGAAAGCAAAAGATTTTATCTCGAGAGATGAAGATAGCACCTAGAACCATGTCGCGTATTTTAAAAGATGACTTAGGACTTGCAGCCTATAAGGGACGTACTGCTCATTTCTTAACTGACAATTTAAAAAGAATAGGGTGGTAAAATCGAAACAACTACTGAAGCGGTACGCAAAGGGAGGTCACAGAAAAATTTTGTTTAGGGATGAGAAATTTTTTACAATTGAGCAACATTTTAACAAACAAAAAGACCGTTTTTATGGTCAAAGCTCTAAGGAAGCTTCCCAATTAGTCGACAGAGTGCAACGTGGGCACTATCCGACATCAGTGATGGTTTGGTGGGGTATTAGCTATGAAGGAGTTACTGAGCCATACTTTTGTGCAAAAGGTATTAAAACATCAGCACAAGTGTATCAAGATACCATTCTTGAGAAGGTAGTGAAGCCCCTTAACAACACCATATTCAATAACCAAGAATGGTCCTTCCAGCAAGACTCGGCGCCTGGTCATAAAGCTCGGTCTACGCAGTCTTGGTTGGAAACGAACGTTTCGGACTTCATCAGAGCTGAAGACTGGCCGTCGTCTAGTCCCGATCTTTATCCTCCGGATTATGATTTATAGTCAGTTTTAGGGAGTACGGCTTGCTCTAAACGCCATGATAATTTGGAGTCCCTAAAACAATCCGTACGATTGGCAGTGAAGAATTTTCCCATGAAAAGAGTGCGTGCTTTTATTGATAACTGGCCTCAACGTTTAAATGACTGTATTGCAGCCAATGGAGACCACTTCGAATAAGCTTTTTATATTTTAAATTGTTTTTATATTTATGTAAACTAACACACTGTAAAAGTAATAAATGTTACTTGCAATAGAACATTTTTTTTTTCTTTATTTCAGTATTTATGGCAAGACGAGGTGTGAATACCTGGCAAGAATGTAAATACCACACAATACTCACCTAAACCTAGGATCCGTGGAGGGGGTCCCGCTGCAGACGGAGCCGCTCGACGCCGATATGAGCCCCCCGAGGGAGTCGTGCGCCGGCAGCATGGGGAGGTACCCCTCGGGCAGGGGCTCGTGCGGGGTCCCCATCGCCAGGAACCCCTCCCCGGGGTCACTGTCCTCCACCCCCATGGACGAGGTGCGCGAGTGCTGGACGGACCCCGGACGCATTGACATACTGTCAAATAAAAGAGACCTGCAATTTTGATTGCCTGAATTACTAGTGGCCGTTTATTGACGCCTAGTTTTGAACCCCCGACGCAAAAAGGGTGTTATAAGTTTGACCACTATGTGTGTCTGTCTGTGGCACCGTAGCTCTTAAAGGGGTGAACCGATTTGGATGCGGTTTTTTATTTAAAAGCAGGTTTTCTAGCGGTGGTTCTTAGACGTTTTATTATGTCGGGGGTTTTAATTTATAGTATTTTTTGTGAGGTACGGAGCCCTAAAAACAAAAATGCTTGTAACTCACTTCATCAAGTCCTTGGATATGTCGCAGACGTCTGGCTCCTCGGGGATGCGCGGCGTGCGCGACCACTCCGCACCGTCCGCTTCGTCGCGGGACACTTCCACTCCTAACGGACATACTGACATTTCCATACATTTCATTTTATAGCATACCGTAGCAATGGACAGATGGATAGAAGGAAGTGAAACCTTTGGGAAATTGGGACGCCGCAGGCTGAAAATATAATATAACTAGCTTTTGCCCGCGGTATCGTTCGCGCGGACCACTCGAAATTAGCTAACAGTTACGGAAGCAAAAAATGTGAGAATTCGCTTTTTCTGACTTCGTACGCTTATGTTAAAATATCTTCTATCTTATGTGTGTGCGATGGAATTATACGAGCTAATTCCTCCATCTCCTCTCTACCATCGGACAACAAGACGCACGGATACTTGGCATCCGTTTATGGTTGACATTCCTCCTGCTCGAACAAAGCGTTTTGCATCGACCTTTTTAATGCGAACAGCTAAGGAGTGGAACACCTTACCAGCGTCTTTTTTCCCGATTCTTATAATCTGGGTGTCTTCAAGTCTCGAGTGAATCGGTACCTAGGCAAGCATGATCCATCGTCGACCGCGTCGTCACTTTCCATCAGGTGAGACTGCGGTCAAATGCACTGCACTGCGATGTCACAGCGCAATGAAACATACCTACACCAGATTTAAGTTAAGATTAAGTTATCAAACAGTCCACAGGACAGCGCAACAGGTCAAATAAGTGTTTAAATATGTGTTTTACCTTCGGGATCGTTGTGCCGCGGCGGCGGGCGCTCGATCTCAAACGACGAGCACGCGCGCGACGGCATGCTGTCGCAGCGGTTACGCAGCGTGCTTGTATCTGCAATCAAATGTATACGTCGACATTGGAAAATAAACTCCCGATTAAACCAATAATAAATATAATAAAATACTCAAATAAAGCACTTTTATACACATACAACGCATTTCAATGATAAATAAATAATATCATGCTTTTTAAAGCATACAATTTAAAGCAAAATATATACTTTTAGATTAATAAAAATGTAAAGCAAGTTTTTTGCGAAATTGAACAAGTCCTGCAGATTTTATACTTAAAAATAATAAATACATCAATATAAAATACATTTCTATACAAAATAAGCGCATAATAAAATAATCCACGTAAAAGGTAACATGCAATATATGTTGCATACATTTAACAAAAAGCTTAATAATATATTGCTTATCTATACAAAGCTATATAATACAATACACAACAATGTTGCCAGATTTTATAAAGCTACCAAAATGCACAACTCGTACAAACATTTACCATTACAATAAAATCAAGTGCAAATGAACTAACACTTAAAGCGATGTCGTCTGCACAACAACAAGGTAAAGTTATAAGAAGTGGCAACCCAAACATACAGTGTACTACAGTAGTACAACTCTGTACAGTTATAATGTTAGTAATGTGCGATTCTGCGATTTAGGTGTACGATGCGACGGATAAGCGTGACATGCATGGCCAATGGGAAGCTTCGGACGGCTACGTAACGCTCTCTATATTAGTATATGTCGTAGTAAGCCTCTTCTTCTACAGTTCGCCTTGGGAACTGCCACACTTTTTCCAGATATTCAACTGCCGAGCAGTAGTGTGCAAACATCACTGTGTGTGTCTGTTCCGGTTTCAAGGGCACTGATTCAAGTGATTACTGGGCATGATGAGATTTAAGAGCCATTTCTGGGTGACGAGCTCAGTGCAGCCCAATATTTTGTAAAACGCAGTTCTGGCGCTGCAACAGTTAAGGGCAGGCGTGTTGCTTACGACGTAAACAACTTGCTCGTCTCACCACTAGAAAATCTATTTGGTCCCACAAAGGCTTGTCCAAATTGTGTTTGAACCTTGAATCTGTTACATGAATATCGAAATAATCGATCGGATCCTGGAAGTGCAATCCTTTTCACCTTCGCTTCGGCAGGGATTGAACCTACACATTCTGACTTGCCAGATATACATCCAAACGAATCAGGCTTCCAAAAATCTTGTAAATCATTATAATCTCTTCTTGCCAGCGGCGCCGGTGCACTGATGAGCGGTCGGTGTAATGCCAGAATGGTAGACGAGCGTTACGCAGCCGCCGAACGCGTCCGCCATACGTACTCTTGGAATGCGCCGGCGACAATTTGGACAACCTCAT
Source organism: Petrophora chlorosata (assembly GCA_951640565.1). Taxonomy (NCBI): domain Eukaryota; kingdom Metazoa; phylum Arthropoda; class Insecta; order Lepidoptera; family Geometridae; genus Petrophora; species Petrophora chlorosata. The sequence continues at coordinate 1,231,683 of OX621206.1, forward strand.
CCCCGTGCTAGCCCGGCGCGCGCACGGGCCCTTCTTCGGGCCGTCCGTGCCGTTGACGGGCTTGCACGGCGGGTGCAGCGCCTTCTCCACCGCTCTATCGAGCTCGTCCCCCGTGAGGGGCGCCGATCGCGTGCGCTCGTGCACCACCCGCAGCGGCTCCCCGGCCGGCCCGCCGCCGGCGCCGGTCGGGAGCGACACGGTCCGGTGGTGCTTTATCACCCGCACGCCCTCCGGTTTGTCTGTTAGTGTGTTATTCGGTTGGTAATCGGCTGCGGAAGACAATGATAAGCGACACGTAAAACATATGGCACCAAGCGTCACCCGGTGCGATGTGTGTTAAGTATGCCGGTGGGTGGCGCTGCTTTGTGATTCGGGACTACTTCTGTTTTGAATTGGATCAAAAAACAACCTCGCCCAGTTTTGGTTAAAATTCTGAAAAAGTATGGCGATATATGACATGAATGACACGTTTTTGAATGCTATGTCTATGCAAATATTTTGAGGCTAGTTACGATATCTTGTCATATTATGTCTATAACCATGTTCGCTGTATAATATTATATGTATAATGTATAAACACACACGGAACGCAATATACTGGGCCTAAACCATAATACCAAAACCATTTCATGCAGACGATAATCACACTGAAAACAATTGTAATAATGCTCAAAATGCTTTGACGACATCTTTACCATGCATCTGAATTTTGAATAAATACTTTACCTGTTGCGTAAGGTGAGTGAGATCTAATCGAAACGATGCGAGGTTATGGGGCAAGCGCGGTTAAGGTTTTGAAATGCACATTCTCATGATGGTGACAAGAGCCAGCATCTTTAACATGGTTTAATGTGACCAAAGTCGTACTGGCCGGCCTATTTATAATAAGATGAGAAAATCAATTTAGAAAGTATTTTTAGCAGTAGGGACGAGTAAGATATTGTTAATGTTTTGGGAGGAAGAAATTCACTCCTTGATATACATCCAAGAAGTTAGCAAGGGAAAATGGTTGTTACTAGAGAAATGGTTTTTGTAATGGGCCAATTTGTCAGCAAAGCTATTTATAATGCAGTTTTTTTTCTTTTGCTCGCGCATTTTTAAAGGGTCAATAATGCACTGAGTAGAATTGATTGCACGCACACGCGCACGTATTTGCGTATGCGTCTGAAAACGGTTTTTAATAAATTCAGATCAAAGATTTTATATATTTATTTACAGTTTTGGGCTAAAGGAGGCGTACAGTAATTGTTGACCCTTTCGCACATAGAATTAGTACATTTAGTTAGGCATCCGTGAAATCGACGATTCCATAGTGAATTTCGAATTTTGATCAACACGGTATTATAACGGTGGAATCTACCCTCTCAATGGAACTATTCTTACTTATTAAAAGGCTGTGATTGAATAAAAAAATCGAAAGAAATTACTGCCGTGGTTGACTTTAATATTATTTATTTGAGAATTAAGCTCTCAGAGCGATGAATTGAAAACTTTTAAATTTAAATGCACAGTCATGCCAGACTTTATAGCTCGTTGCATTTTGTTTCATTTACTATATCCCTAGGTTATGGAGTTCAACTTCAGCTGTGGTCGAGAAGAAAAGTTGAATATATTCTTAGGACAATGCGTCACAAATACGTTCTAAATGCAGTTAATTTCTATCCGCAATCTTTTTGTATGAGCAAAGAAAAGTGAACTCTCGTAAGAATGCAATAGAAGGTAGATTCCCCCGTCAGTCCGCCCGTGCGTATAGCCGTACCGTGACCGGCAAGCGGCGCGAGCGCGGCGCTCGACTCGTCGATCGAATGGGCTGCGCTGGCGCACACGCACTGCCTAATGCACGCGCCCATGCACAAGCCCTTCTCTGCAATACATTGTGCCAATTTAGCCCTCACACCTAACGGGATAAGGCTTCATTTTCAACATCCCGTGTATCTATAACTTTCGTCATTATGGAACAGAGTTTTACTGTGGGCATTGACAGAAATGAAGTTCTGTAATGAACACAGTGTCCACGAGAATTCTGCAATTTATTGCACGACTAGTACTGTCCCTTATGAGCTCTGACTTATAGTTCAAATTCGTCAAGCTTACATTTATGAAGACAAAGCTTTTCAATGGGCAAAGAAAATGTATTGCTAATCTATGAAATAATTATAGTTTAGTTTGCGTCGTAACTTAACAAATTTCACAAACACAAAAAATACAATTTTAAGGTGGTGGCTACCACTGTTGCACGCAACCACTTCATTTATAAACTTTTGGATACTTGAGAAAGATTCATTGTGCCATTGGTTCTTTGTCGATTGTTCCTTTAACGATAGTAAAACATGGTTCTAACATTTGTTAAGATTTCATAAAACTCTCTTTAATGACGTAAGGGCTTCAGTCACTTGTTTGCTCCAACAACTTTCATCTCCACCGCCGATTACATAAGTGATGTTAGTCACAACTACCTTCTAATATCTATTCTACTGTCAAGCAAAAGGGTACGCTACCAAACTACTGTGATATGCTTGTATTTGGAAAGTGTGCAAGGATTAAGCTAACAAATGGACTACGAAAACTACAGGGAAATCACTGTAAATGACAAACTAATATGAATCTAGGTATATGTTGTATTGAATTTGGCTATAATTTCAAGTTTTTCGTTCATTTTGTTATGTGGACTGCTATGGAAACAAGAACGGTGGTCTGGCAGTTAAGGCCGAGGCAGCAGTGGCACGGATTTTCGAACTTCTATGACCTCGCTACACTTGTCATTAAAATCAAGATGGCGATTATGAAAAGAAAGAACCTTTGGGAATCAGCAGAATTTGAACTGATGACTCAAACCTTGACTCATTCGCTCTTCCATTCAATAAGGGCGAAATAATAAGGGGCCATCTCTACCCCGCACAAAAAGAGTCAACTTCAAGTTCTCTCTTTGGCCTAAAATAATCCAGCATTTCTTCTATCTGTAACTTCTAAAAAAGCAAGCGTCACAAAGGATCCATCTCACAAAGTACTCACTCGCTTTTCATGTTCTCCCAAGAAGTCCACAAAAAGCTTTATGTCAAGTTCCATCATTTCAATGAAGCACTAGGGGGTATGGATGGTCCAGCATGCAGCCTTCAACACCACTTGAATCTTGCTATTCTTCTTTTTCTCGTGTGGGTGTGTGGCTAATCCTGGTGTCGGAGTTTTAGACCGCCCGAAAGCCTACTTCATAGCCTAACTACTGTTCTAAGCCAACCGGGACCGACGGCTTAACCTGCCCTCCAAAGCGCTCAGATGTAAATAACAGACAAACTATCACCCATCCTTGTGGTGGCCGCTGCGACCGTCGCTTTATCTATCAAATCTGTTACGGCTAGGCGAGCTACGCTACTGCTATATGTTGCCATTACTAAACACTGGCGTCGTACGAATCGTGCTGAATATAAAGAAAAGAGTATTCTGCTGCATCGTCAGCCTGCCCCGCCTGGTTTCCCTAGCTGCCTCCCCCGTCCCTTCCCCGCACTCACCGCTGGTGAGGCCGGCGCGGCCGCGGCCGTCCGAGTACGTCTGGCGCCGCGCCGGCGGCGCGCCCTCGCTCTTCGGTATCACGATGTGGTCGCGCTCGTTCTCGCTCTCTTTCGCACAGTTGCGCATCGCACTGCAATATGTAGTCAGTTGGTTAGTGATGGCATAACTTATGATTATGACTTATGCAACTGATCTATCAGATAAATATACCACTTTGATCCTGAGGACTGTTTAGGATGACATAGGTAGAGTTGGCGGAAGGATTGGCCAGTGAGTTTTTATACTAGCATTCCGTTCACCTGATGGTAAGCAACATATAACATTGCTTATAACATTTTAACCATCCTCCTGTAAAAGGACGGTCTATAGAACAATAGAGGAGGATGTGGAAAATATGGGGAATAGAAAAATTTTAAGAAGTTGAGTATAATGTTCTATTTACTGGTATATGGTAGAGTGCATGCTCTGAGCAATGTTGCTGTCGTCGGAATGCATCCACAGCTCCCCGGCGCCCGTCGTCGTCTGCCGTCCCACTTCCATATAGAAGAAACATTCCGAATCCCCACATCTGTAATCAAGACCATAAAGAATAGGGAATAATAAAGAATGATTCTAATCTTAAATCTATAAATGTAATTTGAACTATATATCCCATTTACTTCCACGCCAAACGCGATATCGTAAGGAATTCGCACTCGCGATCTCGACGGATTAAGCCTAATGTTACTTACTACTGTTACTGACGAAAATAACGCGTCCAAGAAATAATGCCTGACTCACGACGTCATTCCATTAAACAGAACTAATTATATCCTCAATATCATTGAACCAACCATAACAAGCAAAGTGGTTAATATAACAGGTGTATTATTTTGTTATCAAGTTCAGGGCGAAAAACCCCGCCCGATAAGGAACTAACTGCCCGGAAATTTAAGGAAAAATAACACTTATTTCCTTTCCAGAATGATTGAAGTCATTATTTTTCAGCTTATTTGCGAAAGAATTGGAGCAAAAATAGTTAACAATGTTATCTGTACTTCCGGTCAATTGTTCTTTAAGTGAATAATGTTGGGAAGTACGTATAAATAAGTCCAAAATTCATTACAGCATAATAATTAATTAAGGACACAATGCCGACCTCCGCGAAAGTGTAGTGATCCCGTTCACCGGTGATTCTGTCAAACAGTTATTCAAGCACCGGCAAAAGAGCTAAACCTAGGAAAGCCTACTTGGCTTTAATACCTATTATTTCATTTTCGTTTAATTACAAAATCTAAAAAACCGGTCAAGTGCGAGTCGGGTCGCGCACGAAGGGTTCTGTACCATTATCTATACAAACGGCATAAAAACATGTCTATTGTATGGGAGTCCTCTTAAATATTTATTTTATTCTGTTTTTTAGTATTTGTTGTTATAGCGACAACAGAAATACATCAACTGTGAAAATTTCAACTGTCTTACTATCACGGTTCATGAGATACAACCTGGTGACGGACGGACAGACAGGCGGACGGACAGCGGAGTCTTAGTAATAGGGTCCCGTTTTACCCTTTGGGTACGGAACCCTAAAAATGACACGAACACGCAACGCCGCATCGGCGACGGCGGAAAGGGTCTCGTCGGTGGTAGCGCAGTCTTCTCCGTAACTTCAAAAAGGTGGTGCAAGCTCTTGAGAGGCGGTCCGAGGACATGGCTAGTGCATGCTCTTCTGTAAAACTATGCAACGTAGGAATACGCCATAAGAATCAATCAATCTGAAACACGTACCTCCTAATATTCTTCAGTGCATACTCCACTCGTTCAGGGATCACCAGTTCACTGATGACGTTGTTGTGGCTCTTGATTTTGACCAGGGTGAGGGTCTTGTCAGTTAGGCAGAGGTTGTACACTCCGTGAATGTTCTTCACGGCACCCAGACCTTTCTTCTGCACGTTCACTTGCCATACATGTTCTGAAAGGGGAGAACAAAAAGTTAAAATACGGTCAGTGAGAATGAATCAAACTGGGGAGGTGGAGACAATTAGACAATTAGATTAAAGCAGGCTAACTCGTGGAAACCCCTGTCGTCATTTACAAGTCGATCGAGGCAAGTTTAATGTTTTAAAGAGAAGTATTTCATAAACCATACAGCAAATTGAGGAAGGCAAGTGCATGAAAAACCGATTCGCATATTTTACGGAATGGTATTACCCATTAGTTTTTGGAATGGAATATCCTTAAGTCCCTAATCTTCTACTGCGGAAGTAATCAATTCAGAAGTCTCATTCCTGTGTCTCGATCCCTTATACGACTTCAGTTTGGCAGTATTATTGAAGCCTCAATGTGGAATCTACTAGAAGTTTCAAAACTCAAATAACAACACATGACTTTAATAAAGTTATTTTCCCCCAACAGTTTAAACCCCAAACTCGTTGGTATGAGATACCGATAATGTGGTATGGCCAACGACATAACTAGGTAGCTAAACATTTGTGAAGCTTTCACTGACTACACCTTCAATGTTAATAATATATTTTCACTTAATGTACTGCATTTTAAAATCGTAATAATATCATGTGTATGCAATTTGTATATTTTCGGCGCGTTGTTGTCGATACTAGGTAGGCACTTATTCGCTGACTGCACAAAATGCAGTTAACTCAAATTGATGACTAATTCTCGCGCAGTTTTCCTGTTTATCTCAACACAAAATGCTGAATGTATTTTTCTTGGTAATGTATGCAATTCAGTTAACAAATATAAAATATCCGTTTTTTCGCTTTAGTGAACAACAGGCACTTATATAGATACAGACAGAGTTATGCAACGGACGCTTTGTAAGCAAACAAGTGCTTCGCCGAAGTCACTGACTCGTTTTTGCTGACGTAAATACATAGCACTTTGACCAGACTGTAAGGCAAGCTTAAATGGTTTGTTTTCGGGGAAATAATCCATTATAAGATCAGGTTTTTCAGAGTGGCATTGGGGGTCTTGGAGGCACATAATGTTTAATGTGTATAGGCTCGATGCTATAATATATGCAACTAACACCTAGACTTTTATAGGTTGAGGGGATGTATAGGTATGTATAGTATGGATGAAACCATTGTTAAGTTCAGATATATGTAAACTTAGTTCTGTTTACGATCCCGTTAAACCCTCCTAACAGACAAAAACTTCCCTTCCTTCTTCCGATTCGATTCATCTGTGTTTTACGCCGAGCGATGCATGAAACAATCAGATCGCGAGATCGAATTCGCAACGACAGTAACTGCAGCCTGGATCCAAAGCGGTTAAGTACAAAGGTAGAAGTCCGTAGATCTCTGGTCTGGATATTTTATTCTGTGCCTCCGGGCCTGTCCCGTTATCGTTGAACATTGAATGGGAGCTACTCAATTTTGTGCCTACACCTTGAACGGGAGCTAGCAGATACATCAACAACCTACGAGTATGTTTAGAGGCATGTCATCAATAACATGAAATACTTACCTATAATGATTACAAAACTAAAACCCGCCTACGGGGAAACTAAATAGTTACGGCTGCATTATCTATAATATATACAAAAACATCAAACACATTTTTATTTTAAAAAACATTTAGTTAAACCTTTCTACATAAAAGTACTGGATAAAAAGACAATACACACTTTCTCCGTGCCAGAGCACAAACCACACTAGCACGACATATACCTACTTATTTACCTGTGTACGTCTGAACTAAGCAATGCCTGGGTCATTGCTATTTGCTCGTAGGTACTATCATTAGCTAAGCGCAGCCAGCAATGACCCACTGACCCGCGTGTTTGTTTAACGTTATCATGCTGATAACAGGGCTATCAGAAAATACTCATGTTTGTATGTGTTATATTCTCGTACCTAAGTATACACTTAGGAAAACACTTTTGGTGTCTAATTTATATTGAGCACAAGACGGAAACACATTTTGATCAGATGCGCGAAAATACTACAAATAATTACTTTTTAGAAAAAAACAAGAACCGACTTCAAGACTAAACTTATATTTTTTGGATTTGTTATTTTTTTTTTTAAAGTGCTGAATCAAATTCGATAAAATTTATTTGGGACCACCTTTGAAGTATGACCTACCAAACAAAAAAAAAACATCAAAATCAAAATTGCGAAACAACATACAAAATAGTGGATAATGGCCAAAAATAGATCTATTAGGCGTAAAAAAAACCCGTCGAATTGAGAACCTCCTCCTTTTTTAAGTCGGTTGATAAGAGAACTATTCTCGAGTGAAATAGGTGCAACTTTCCTGTGCAAAGATTGTGATTACTGCCTTAGTGCCGAACCCCGAAAACCCTATGAAAATTCGTCCAGTAGTTTTCGATTTCTGAGGTAACAAAACAGACGGGCAAAAAATCTGACTTCTGTATCTTCTAGTTATCCATCTATTATTACTTAACTAGTATTCTTGATAAATCATAACAACATGATACCTGTTATGTTAACGTAACATTAGTCATGCTGCACCATCTAACACCATCTAGAATACTTCTATGATAATACACAGAAGATTTAATCAAGGTATTATCTAGTCACAAACACTTCAGGTAAAAACATTTCTGAGAAAAACATATGAAGTCACCGTCAGTTGGCGCAACACAGTCTAATCTAGGCGTGCAAAACAAGTCTTGGGAAAAATTCTCGGCTAAGTTGAAGGTAAACGGTTAATTTTATAAAGCTTGAATATTATACTATATTTTTATTCCTAGTTACTTTCTACTATCTTACTCCTATATATATACTACCTACTTAGTAGGTATACGTACCTTTACATCTTAAAATAGGACATACGCCGGGTGAAGCCGTGGGGCGGAGAACGTATTTGTATTTATGTTTTGTACCTAGCTCAAAAACAATGTTTAATTCTCATTTCAGTCAGAGGCCTCTGTGGTGTAGTGGTTGGGCAGGTTGACTCAAATTTCATATACCACTGAGGTTGCGGGTTCGACCCCCGCAACAGGACAAATGTTTGTGCACAGGAAAAAAATGGCAAGTATTTATTGGTTTCGTGTCTAGGTTTTGTGAGACCATAGTCCTCGTAGTTCCTGGTTACCTAGATACAGGGAATTCTAGTCAGGGTTGGGATCTATGCATGTGATTGTTGGACTTTACTAGCTGCACCTGGCATGTGTTGCAATGCCAAGTAATAGATTTTTTGGTCCAGGTTCCCTCGTGGTCCTTCACAGAAGAACCCACCAAATTTTCATGACAATCGGATCAATGGTTTAGAAACGCATAAATGACAAACATACAAACATTCATTTTCATTTATATCTATTTTTAAGATCAATTTTGATCTACATAGAGATAAGTATGTGAAAAAGTCGGCGGTGGCGGGTGCGATGACCATTTCCAAGATATAATTTTTTTATGACTTTGCCAATATGATATCACTGTAATATACCTACCTATTATTATCTAACCATTTTACTCATACAACAAATAGAGTAATAATAGTTTAATCATCAACATTTATCAAATCTCTAGGTCTGTAGATATATCAAAATAGGAATTGAGTGTGTGATAAATGTTGTCATACAAAACAAGTTTTAACCATACAACGGTCAAAACATAGTTGTTTCAAAAAACTATTGATACCAAGTAAATTTTTTGATATTGTACTTGGTAGATAATTTTATTTAAGACCTTTGTATCTAAATTCATACATCATAAAAGATATTTAGTTAAAAAAAAAGGGAAGGAAAATTAGTTTTATTGCCAACAACCTTAACATAACTACAATATTTACCATTAAATTAATGAATTATAATTTTGCAATAAGGGGTAGGCTCAGCATCATACTGTGTAAACTCTGGTGAGTTTACATGATTATTAGAGTCAACTCTTAAACCAACTATGAAAAAACACAGCCTTACTTATTGTTATTGATTGAAGACGTCTTCGCTCATATATACCTAAAGACCTACATTATTATTATATAGGTTCAATCATTCCAAGATAATTGTTAAATACGCAGGCTTATTTACTAAGATAAAATATATGCACTTCTATTTATGAGTAGGTATATTATTCTAGAATATTTGGAACACAAAGCAAATCAAGCATCCAAGTTATCAATGTTTAGATATAGTTTGGCAAAGTTAAGACCTTATTTCAGCAGACTATTTTATTCCGAGGGAACTTCCCTATTGAGTCAAAAGTTCCTTCCCACTTAATGTGATGTAACCTATAATCATTAATAAAATATACTATAAATTTATGAATGAACATTACAAGTGTCTTTTTTATATGACCAGTTTTGTGAATCATGCCAAAGACATAAATTTACCAGTATTTAACAGCTCCATGTGTCAGTTCCACTTACACATGGAATAGTGATGGATGACAGTGCCATATTTTGTTTAATCTTTCGAATAGGTGAATGACTCGTGTTACCTTGAACTGGGTGTATGTTTCCACAGCATGTGAAGCCTTATAAGGTTAGGCAGGGTGAACATTTTAGACTGTTTTGAACCTTTTAGGGCTGCGCTAAATAATTATTGTGTGTAATTTTTTGTGAGGATTTTTATAACTTATATTCCATTATGAGCTTTGATTTTAGTTGATTGTTCATAATGAACATTTCACATCCGATACCTATATTCCAGACTGGCTTAGATAATAAAATTAGTTTCTAATGGTTTTTCAAGCACTGTTCTGTGAAACATATACTTAGATGGTATTTGACATGATATGAATAGTGCTGCAGTATGTTCCATTCGGAATACATTCTGTATTGCTGCCTAATCAGTCCTACCCCAGTCATTTTGATATTCATAGGTCAAGCACCTTTACTTTGTAAGGTCTTAATGGGAACAACTAGCACTCGGCCGCAACTTTGTTTGGGTTCACATGATAAAATATAGCCTATAGATGTCACTCGGGGATAGTGTAGTTTTCGATCAGTGAAATAATTTTATAATCGGATCAATAGTTTCAGAGATTATCTCCTTACCTCCTACAAACATACAAATTTACAAACAACATTACCTCTTTATAATAATAGTATAAATAGAATTGAGGCCCATTCAAGAACTGAAATAAAATATCTTGCATTCAGGTATCATTCTATGATTTAACTAATTCATAAAATTTACTACATATTTAATTTTAGACATGTGGTATTCATGAGAATTTGTAAGATTTTAATTATTATTTACAGTATTACAATAGACATTTTAGAATCTAATTAGATATTTTTACCTACTATTTTATGAGAGAATTTTGATAACAATGTGGGAAGCAGCGGTCACAGAATGTTTGTTATGTTTACCTTTACTGTAGTCAAGTCAAGTTACTGTAGTTTTTGGACAAACACTAAAGAAGAATACTGTTGGATTATATGATTACTAGGTACAGAGAATTGCACAAAATTTCTAGTTTTTATTAATGCCTAACATACATGACAAAATTTTTGTGTCACTAATAACTTAGCAACATCTAGTCGAAACATTTGGGGCTATCTTACACAATCTGATAGAGACAAATAATATGATGCAATCGCTGAATACATTACAGAGTGGAATGCACCGAGGTTGCTCACTTGTATATACTTGTGTACAAGTGTTTGTTTACAAACAAGTGACACAACATTGTCAGCGGTGATGGTGGAATGCCTTGAAACAGGAAGCGCTGTTTTAGAATTACTTTGCTTGTTGCAATTTGTGTAATTATAAATAGTAAATGATAAATATCAAGGATGTTTTAAAATTAGTCTTTTGTTTTGATTCAAATGTTGGCTTTAACTTTTATTCTTTTGTTTTTCTTTTCATACTTGTTAGCACTGTGTATGCCATTGGAAATGGTAAGTTAACTACCTCATTCTAATAAGAGAAAGTCAACGGGAAAAACTTACGTATAGGATGCAGCAGCTCCTCACTGACATCCTCAGAGCGATGCTGTTTCATTATATCTGACAGCCATGCATGCAAGTCTATCTCATTTTCAGCCACTATGCAGAACTGTTCCTCCCGCGTGAACAGGGCAATCACATGCTTCTGTTTCAAGTCAAGTCTTCTAGTGATATTGTAGCAGCTTTTCAAAGGTAGAACGCGCCTCGGCGTCGCTCCCGCCCGGAACTTCTTTTCAGACTCGTAGTACTCGAGGCGCGCTGAGCAATCCTGCGTCTCCGCACGCAGCACGAAGAACTTCTTCTTCATCGTCTTGAGCTTCCGCAGGTGGCCCTGGCGCACCACCGCGCCCGCGGCCCCGCCGCCTCCGCCGCCGCTTACCGAGCCCGACATCACTCCACCATCACACTCCCGGTCCCGCTAACGAGCTTGGCGCATGCCGACCGATAACCTTGAAGTTGTTTACTCCGATGATGAAAGTCAACCGCGAACGCTTGCACACGCACTAAAAATACGAACTATCTTCACCATATAGTGCGTAAATAGTAGGTACCTCGCACGGTAGTGAATCGCAACGCGTAACAAATCCTTCGACGTAGTTCCATGTCAATTTATTCCGTGGGCCGCACCGCGCCGATTCCGAACTCGCGATAACGCCGACCGCAAAAAATCTTATCTTTGCGAAATAATCAAAATACATCAACAACAAACACTTCGATCCATAATTTGGTACGCTCGCTATTACACTCGGTCATTCACAGACACTCGAGTTTAGAAAGAGATAAAATCATTCATAGTAAACGTAATCCGCACCGCACGCCCTTCCGTAGGTACGCAGGGCATGGAAGTCATGCCGTGGTCATGCTTTGCGGCATCAAAACATTCACTTTTCTTGCTCGACTCACACTTTCAGGAAACTTCTCGTGTCTACAAATGATCACCAATTATTTTCACAAAATTGTTTATGTGTTAGCACACTCAAATACCAAAAACCATGAATTTGCGCCTTGTTTTATATTGGCTCTCCACTATTGCGTGTCATTTATTTGTACGACGAAATAGTACTCCATCTGGCGATCTATACAATGTGATAACTGTACATGTTAGTCGCGTAAAAATCGACCAATCAGAACTACGTATTTCACTGCGATAGAAAACATGTTTTTCAATCTCAAATAGATTTTTCGTTCTGTTTAATTATTGGCCAATCATAGGCTACCATTTCGGATTGTAGCATCGATTGCGGTACATTGGTACACTGCATCGTTATAATATACATTGCGTCGTTAATGTGCTAGAAACAGGATTGTTTGTTAGAGACGGGTAATGTATTCGTTTCCTAAGAATATCGGAAAACAAAAATGTTTTCTTGGTACCAACTTCCATATTTTAGTATGTTATTTTATATCTTATTATATTTTAATAAGTTTAAATGGTATTGAAAATATATTTTTATATGACTTTTGCTTAAATTAAATAGAAAATGTTTATTCTAAATATTGTTAAATAACTAAACTAAAAAAGAATTACGTATAATGAAACGTTAAGAAGCTCAATGGTTTGACAGGTGACAGCTGATTGACAGTTAGTAAATTCGGATACATGTATAAAAAGTAAGATTTTTGATAAAGATCATAAATCAGGAAGATTCTCAAGAAAACTGAAAAGCACCTCTGCCGACGTCAGACTTTATGTAGGTCAGTAGGTCCGATAGTCAGTCTGATTTTTTTCACCTATTTTGCGACCAACTTTTTGTACGAAGTGTCCGTTGCAATATGTACCCTACGTATGTTTCATTTTCAAAAGAATCCCTTATAGGATCACTATGTTGTCCGTCTGTGTGTCTGTCAAGACTCCTTTTCACAGGAACGAGTAGAAATATCAAGTTGAAATTAATATCAAATACTCAGATCTCAGGTCAAAACAATCAGCTTCTAAGTCAACGCAATTAAAAATACGGTCATTTATGCCCCATATATTGACATTCGCAACGGAATAAAACTGTATAGGGTACTTTCCGTTGACCTAGAATCATGGCATATTGCAAGAAGGAAGGTCTCATAGCACAAGTAAAGGAAAAAAAACAGAAAAACGTTAATTAGTAATTATCTATGGGAGCACGATAGGAGCGGGACTGGAGCGGGAGCGGAGCGGTACGGTAACGGGATAGTAGGGGGCGGTAACGGTATAGGAGAAGGACAGGATTAGGACCAGAACGCGTTGGTTACGGACAACCAGGACTATAACAGGATAGGAGTGTGAAAGTAACAGAATAGAAGCGGTACGGTAATAAGAAAGGAGCAGGACGGGAGCTGGAACAGGAGTATGGTGGAACGAAAAATGGTCAGAAGCATGATGAATTACTACTACACTACGCGTACGAAGTCGCGGGCAACAGCTCGTATCACATATATTTTTGCCATTACAAACTTACATTTGCAGTTGGAGAATGGACCATGACATATATCGATGTATGGAAGGTTTTTATGTTTCAACTACAAGGGTAAGTTTCGTTAGAGCAATGTTCGGTGAAGCAAGTTGGTACGAAACAGACTCGCATTTGCCCGGTTTTCCCTTAGAATATTGTGGTTTTATTCATATAATTTTTGACATTTTTACTACTAATATTAATTTATCCTACTAATATTATAATTGCGAAAGTTTGTGACGATAAATGGATGGATGGATGTCTTTACTTTATTACGCAAAAACTATTGCACGGATTTTGATAAGTAGGTAGGTATTATAAGTCCTGCATAGGCATTCTAATTCATTCAACTCGTTTCCGTTACGGAAACGACAGATTTACAAGTTTCGAATTCGAATCCGAGACATCATTAAAACGCCATTCACAATGAAATTCGGATTGATACTCTGAAAGTTCCACCACGGAAAGAAAATTTGATAACGAAAAATCTCAAGTAATTCTGCATATTAATATCAAAACGTTTCACTTAAATTTCAGTAACACATATTTCAAGTCACAGATATATACTATTTGTAGTAATTTGTACCTACTCCAAATAAAACTTTATTTGAAGTAATTTTAAAACAAAAGTGCAAAGTAGCCTCGTAAATGTCAACATCTCACCAAACCATTGACTATAAAAAGCTATAGAGGACTTCTACCATTCAAAAAACCGGACAAGTGCGAGTCAGACTCTCCCGTACAAATTTGTAGCTACGTACAAATTTGTAGGTACATATTTAACCTCGATGATTGATTATGTACTTTAAATAAAGTCTATATTATTCTTTCCTGTACCTGTAGTATATGCCGATATTACTTGCCAAATTTCATAGTTCTAGGTCAATGGAAAGTACCCTGTAAATTTTGTACCTGAGAATATGGTTTTCATTTCAACTCGATACCTCCACGCGTCCCCGAGATGTTTGGGTCGTGACTGACAGTCGGACAACAAAGTGATCCTATAAGGGTTCCGTTTTTTCCTTTTGAGATACGGAACCCTAAAAAAGAACGGGTGGAATAATCACACAAAATAATACAAAATGGAATAAAATCCGCCCACTTTCTAGTACATGCAATTCCACTGATGAAATCTTACACACTTCATTCATAACTACAATACACATAAACATTAAATATTCACAAATTATGTAAATAGAATACTAAAGAAGAAAACTACGAAAGTTGAATCGTAAATCGGTTCAGTCACTGTGACTAAATTGGCCGACCCGGCCAAAAAGCGGAGCTACGTGACAACATCACAAAAAAGTGGCCCATAAACGAAGTAACTACTGCTACCTTTTTCTTTCATGAATATATTATACTTTTTACTAGAGTGCAAAAGAGATTATTTTGGTAGTTCAGTATCGGTTTGTATAACACACAAAATGTATAGACGCATGTTATCACTCCTGTTACATACTCTTTGCACCAGTTTATCAAATGTCAAATGATTATCAGCTGATCAGCAAATTACCGCGAATTTGTGATTGGTTTTGATTCGTCGTATCAGCTAGCGGTTCTATAAAGTAATAACGCCTATTCTTTCTCTGTTTATAGCACTATAATATGTTCCCTCTACTCAACAAAAATGGAAACAATGTATTGTTATAATAATAACCTAAAAGTTGGTAAAAGAATTAGTAATTTTGGGGCAAAAACCACAAAACAGACAGTAAACCCCTATTGATTCAACACTAAATTCACAATATAATTACCGTTGTAAATTATTTTCTTTAGACAAATATGGAATTTCCAAATTTCGAAAGCATTTCCGACAAAAAATTGCTCGCGGAAAGATTTGCGCATAATATCCGAATTGGAGTGTCAAACATTTCCGAATTTGGAATTGTGAAAAACGTTTCTCGGAAACCCGTCGGAAAGTTCCGAAATCCGAGCGCCGATGACTTTCCGTTTCAATTAGAATAACTACTAATATATTCCCCTCAGTTTGTTGCCGTATCTTCTGAGTAGTGGTTCTTTTTCCGATACGGTGGTAGAGTCCTTGTAATAATTAACGTTCATAAGTGCGTCTGTGCCGAGAAAATTGAAATAAAGAACTTTTGAATTGAATTGAACCCCGCTGAAATACATTTCATCCCGAAAAACAGACAGTTTTTAGGAAACAATTTTAATTTTATAAACCTCATTCTACTCGGGTGGAGTCACGTATATCGGCTAGTATATTTCTAAAGTTCTATATAATTTAAAATAATTTATTTTTTCCAATTCCAATTCCAATTCCAAAATATTTATTTGCTTTAAACATGGTACATTAAATTACACAGGTCTTAAATGTTTAAATGTTTAGTCGTTACACATGTTTTATTGCTTTATCAGCGTGCAAATGTTTATAATATTGTATTTAATAAAAATCTAATTATTTGAAATGTCAATTAACTTTATAATTTCATTACAATTACAACATTCGATTTAATAACACCATTAAAAAGTCAAATAAAATTATAATTATTAAAATGTCAATGTTTCAAATAAATTCGAAAAGTGTCATACAATAAAAATAGTACATAATTGATAACGTCGAGCCTTTACGCTTTTTATAAATAATAATAAATTAAGTCACAAAATTTTAAAGTTACAACAACTATATGTTTATTTTAATTTAATAGAAAAAAAAACATGGACCGAATAAAAGCATCTCCCAAGCAACCATTTATGTAATCTTTATTTAAAAATGTTGAAAGTCGCGTTCTTTAAATCTTCAGGAAGTTGGTTATAAATTTTGACAGCCATAAAATGAGAATTTTTTTGTAGAGACAACTTGCAAGATGGTAGGAAAAGTCGCTTATTTATTCTAGAACGGAGTTGACGGTGGCGCATCTCCTCGTGCCTTGCGATAAGCTCAGGGTTCTGTTTGACGAACAGAGCCATCTGCTTTATGTACATGGAAGGAACAGTTAATAGCTTAAGGCTTTTAAATAGAGGTCTACAGAGCTCCAAATAATGTGAGCCGCAAATAGCGCGAATGCATTTTTTTTGTGCCCGGAAAGCTCTATCTGTGTCTGTAGAGTTTCCCCAAAGAATCAATCCATATTGTAGAACGGAAGCTACATATCCGTAATACGCTTGAAGTGCCGCTTCCTTTGACACCACTTGCCTTATTCTTTTGAGTGCAAAAACAAATCTGGTAATCTTTATACACATGGTGTTTATGTGAGTTTTCCAGTTACACAAATTATCAATTTCAATACCAAGGAACTTGGTGTAATCTACCTCTTCGATTACGGTATTTTTATAGATTGCATGCAGATTGTAAGGTTTAGAATTATAAGTATGAAATTTCATCATTTTAGTCTTGCTTAAGTTAGCTTGTAAGTTATTATCATTTAGCCGATTAATTACATTTTCAATAGTTTTATTAATGTCACGTTCAAGGTTCAGTTTATCCTTCGATTTTATAATTATTGTGGTATCGTCAGCAAATAAAATTGTTTCATTTGATGTACAAGACGGTAAATCATTGATATACAATAAGAATAATACGGGCCCCAATATGCTTCCTTGTGGGACGCCATATTGGTTCAGTTTTAGATCAGAACTGAACGTCACTTTCTTGGTCGTTCACTTTTGCTCGCATTAATGAGGGAATGAAACAACACGTGCACTCGCAGTCGTTATTTATTTACTATGTAAATAGGTTGTTTACTGATTTAGTCAGTCAGCGACTGTCGTTGCTTCGAATTAAGTTACATTTTAGGTTGCTAACTTTCTGAATGCAATTACACTTGACTGAATTTAGTAACTTAGCCATTAAGAAAGACTAAATTTAGGAAGGTGTAGTAATAATCCCTTTAGTACGTAGATCGTAGTAATGATTTATTTTTGCTATGCTGTGGTATATTTATCTATGACATGTATCCGAATTTTTATGGTGACACTGGTCACACTGGTTCAATATGTCCGACGTCCGTCATTCATTCATTCAATAGTCCTTGTAAAAAAAGCTTGTAAAAACGACAAATGTTGGCAAATTAGTGACGATAATACGTGTTATCTTCTACATTCGACTTGATTTTGATAAGTTCTATTGAAATAAGAGCTAATAGAATTACGGATCGTTAAATAAGACTGGCTTTGGTAATGCTCAATCTGTTTACATTGTGAATTTCACGATAGTAGAATTTTGTCGCCCTAAGTCGGTGTAAGGAGAAAGGAGTTTTTTGTTGGGTTTGGTGAGCGATTTCGGTGTTGATGGGCCGTGTAGGTGTAATGTTAAGCGGGGTAGAGTCCGTCTCGTTTAGTAAGTGTGCCCTATCAATCCGAGGCGGATTGCAACAGCCTACGCTAGCGGTACAGTTTTGTAACAATCGTCAGAGCGTAGAAAACGTGTCAAGTAGATTGAACCCTGTGTGTTTTTGTTGTACTGTTACATACAGTGATAGACATTACTAGTTTTGCTTCGACTTTCAGGTGTTTTCGTGATTCCAAGGGAACATACAATGGATGTTGCCCCTAATCTATAAGGTACATAAATATTTATGTTTGTCTGTATATGACACATTGCACTTTGTTGTTGTGATTTTATTTTTAAAGTTTTCTATGTATTTAAAAATGTAACAGTTTCAGATATATGTATTATGGCATCTGGTACATCATCCCTAGAGAGCAATGGTAGTAATGGTAAGTGATTTATTTATTTACAAATTTAACATGTTGGTGATAGCACTTATTTGTTTAATCAATAACCATTATCTGTGATTCCTCATATGCATGTACACTTCAACTATAATAATTATGATAATACCTATAAAACTTTTAAAGCTCTTCTTGCATAGCGTCACATACACTCAAGATATATTGTTATTTAAAAACATGTAAGAGTAATAAAAATAAAGGGACTTGCTATTTTTGGTACAAATAAGCAAACTAATAAATACAAACAAGCAGACAGACATACAAAACAATTCAGTTACATATAATAATAAAAAAAAATGAATCATTTATTTGCTAGAATACAAAATAATTATTATATACAGATGTCATGTTAATTTATAAGCATTAGTATTCAGCCTGCAAGCAGACATGCAAATATTCAGCATTTAATTTTATTTCTATGACAAAAATCAATAAATAATTTGTATGCTTACTAAACCAGACTTGCACAAATGGGTGTGTACATAACACTAAAAAATGTTTTGTCATCTAAGTTTTGAACAAATTGAAATCATATTGTTACAGAGTCAATACCCCACAGTTACGTAAGCACCGAGCGTCACACGTCCAACCTCCCCTCCATTCCGATCCCCATTGACTATGAGGTCTCGTCGACGCAGTGTTTTGAACAACAGAATTATGCTCACACCATGAGCAGCCCATACGAGTCGCTGCAGTACGATAACAAGACAAATGAGAACTTGAAGCAGCAATGTGAGAAGGCGCTGCATGATCTCAGCCAGTTGCGGAGACAGCATACAGAGACTTCTCGACGCTGTGAGCATGTTATGAAGGTAAATGACCTATACAATATATAAAAATTTACATCTCAGTGATACTCTGACTGTGATTGATTACCTAGTAACTATTTGATTAAAAAGTCGCTGTGCCATTAGCAAATCATTGAAATGTTCCATAAATTGACTCAATTATTTGTCAAAATACAAACATAGAGCGAGTGTGGCTCAGTGGGAGCATGTGAGACTTTCGATCCGACGCACCTGAGTTCTAATCCCGCTGGCCCCGCACCACTGACTTAAGTTATGTGCGGATTTAACACTCGCTTTAGAAACGGTGAAGGAAAACATCGTGAGGAAACCGGCATGTCCAAGAATATTTCACAAAAAGTCAAGGACATGTGACATCTATCAACCCGCACTGGGCCAGCGTGGTGGATTATGGCCCATCCTCTCTCTATGAGAGAAGGCCCAGCAGTGGGAACGTGATAGGCTGATGATGATGATGAAGGTCTTTTTAGTCCTTGGTTCCTTAAATATAGCGAATCCTAGTAAAGGGCTAAGATCTGTGTATGAGTTCATTGGGCATTATTTATTATCTTTACTTCGCTTTGAAGTCTGTTAGTCTATTATAGAGTGGAGCGTTTTACTTCACTATCGAGTGAAGCAGTCTCGCTCGTTGTTGCAGGAGCTGGAGTACTTCCGGGGCCAGCATCGCGCCGCCATGAACCAGCTGGAGGTGTCGGCGCAGGAGGCCAGCAGCCTGCGCGGCAAGTACGGGGACCTGCTCAACGACAACCAGCGGTAACTACTTATAGCATGCCAATCAATCAAACAGATCAACGAGTTCTAGAGTGGAGACCATGTTTAGGTAAATGTAGTGTATGACGTCCTCCGTCATGCGAAGAGCCGAGAATCGGGCTTAGTGGCGTGCATTGGGAGAGGCCTATGTCCAGCTGTGGACTCGTACAAGCTGATGATGATGAATCAATCAAAATTCCTCTCACTGCCACGTGTCGTCACTATTGTAGTAGTCAGATACAGATTTTTCCCTGTCTACTTGTCTATGGTACTAGGTACTTAATGTTGAGGACTTTACTACAGTACAGTAGAAAATTTCTAAGTGCTTGTTTATCTAACTAATTTCTGACTTTCTTACCCAACTAACCCATTAACTAATATCTAAATTATCTAAATACCTACTAACGCCGCATAAATATAGATATATGCATATATCAATACATACCTAACTAAGCACTATTGACATAGCCTAGCTATTGAAATAACACACCAAATTACCTCGTCTTATATAGATTTATGTGAGT
The DNA here is from genome assembly GCA_951640565.1 of Petrophora chlorosata. Taxonomy (NCBI): domain Eukaryota; kingdom Metazoa; phylum Arthropoda; class Insecta; order Lepidoptera; family Geometridae; genus Petrophora; species Petrophora chlorosata. Next base: position 1,252,254 of record OX621206.1, read on the forward strand.
TGTGCCCATACCTAATTATCATTTAAAATCATTTAATTTTATTTCAGTATCCTATTATGAACCGCACATAGTAAGTAATAGCTTACGAAGCATTCTTTTGCAGTTCTTTTGTATGCAACCGCACACAAAGTTAGACATACGTAATGACACACTTGATAAACTCGATTCTGGATACTACCTACCTAACTACTGACACAATAGACGCACCCACACACTCACATACACGACTCCCATTCGGCACCGGTCGGTAGGCAGGTGATCCATGTCAGTGCGTTTCTCTTACTTTTTCGATACCTACCCCCATCATATGAGTTAGTTAATTTGGATTAGCTAATAATATATGATTAAATAACTTATATTGCTGCCACTTATCACATTCAGTACACTGATTAATAAATCTAACCTATTATTTGTTTCGCTTTGTAAACTGCTATACCGAATGAAAGAGACTGAATCCTACGACACAGGAGTTATCTTAGTGTGGGATTCAGAGCTCATAGAATTGATTGTACACGATTTGTATTTGCAATAAAATGATTGATTGATTGATTGATTGACACTAGTAAAGTCCTCAAAATTAAGTACCTAGTACCTTAAGCATAATAGTGATGACATAATCATGGCGCTAGCCATTAAGCGGTTTTATTTTATAGAAATAAAAATACTAGTGGATACTTAATACTTTATTAACATTTTTGGATACACTTTTCAGAATAGAGTCAAATCTTCCGCTTACTGTAAGCCTTCTTTCTCAAACGCTATTTACATAATCGCGACGCAGCTTCTAGTTACATGTAAATGTATTCCAGCCTCGAGCGTGAAGTACAACACTTGCAACAGAGCAGCAACCCTGAGGGCAGTTCTGATGCTCTTGTCCACACACTCAGGCAGTATGAGGCCTTGAAAGAGGAACTGGAATGTTTTCAGAAAAGGTACCGTTCTTTATCAGATCTGATTCTGTATTCATTAAATACAAATGGCGTGGTTGTCTGGGACATTATCTTCATTTGTATAGAGTTAGTGATCTAGTTTATAAGCTTCAAGAGCTTAATCGACTAGCCTTTTTATCTTTATCTTTCTATCTGTATTTCAAAGCTAAATTATCAAAGTCTGTGACTTACTGACATAATAACTTACTGATCACAAAACCTTCAGAACTAAAAGTCGTGCCTACAATCATCTTATTTAGCATGCATGATACTTGGGATTGCCCGAGTGATTTAAAAAAAATTGATCCCGCTTCAGCAACTGCAGGTGATTTGGCACTCGTGTTCGTTGAGATTTTCCAAGTGCTCTGCGCACATGAAAAACCGCAGGTGTCACGGAGGAGCTGAGAGGCAATTTTAACTAGTGATTTCGGAAGTTATTCTCTAGATCTAGATTGACGGTTTAATACAGTTTTCATCTCATCTACTCGAAAAACGATGATTGTTTCAATAAGTGCGAACAAATTAGGTAGTTTCTCCAAGAGACAGTAACATATATAGAGTATACATAGAGAGCAGTAATGAGTTTTGAATTTGAAACATGAATATTGTTAGTGTTCTGTGACCAAGGAAATCGAACGAAAATATTGTATGACAAATAGTTACTGGCCCGTTAGCAAAGCGGCGCGCTGGCGGTATCTAAAAAATTAAAACATAATAACGCTCGAACTACATCTCTATATTTCTTTTTCTTAAACAGGGAAGAGAAAACTGTAGTGCATCACTAGGGAAATGAAAAGTAGAGTATCACTGCCACAAAATATTTTTTCCTCAGGCGAAGTATATCGTAATCCTTCGCAGCGCAGCGCTCTGGATTCAAAATAGCGCCCTCGCCCTAAAAGTATTATTTTGTTCCCTTGTAATATGATGTGACCGTTGTTCCAGATACGACGACACGATAGAGAACCACAACATGACGCTGGAGAAGCTGCGCATCGTCCAGGAGGAGAACAGCCGCCTCAAAACGCAGTGCCACGAGCTCACGCAAGAGAAAAACGCGCTTGTGAGTGTACCTATGTACAATTTTACTTATATTAGGGTTGTTGTCCCCCACTTTTCGGATCCAGTAGGGGACGTCAATCAAATCAATCTCATAAAGAGTCTCTGTAAAGATAACACTATAAAGATTCTCATAATGCCAAGTAATTTCCTTCCAGAAGTTGCTTGTTATAATTTATTTTTTCCCTACCTAAACTTGTCTGGACATTTTCAAATATTTGTCCCGAAGCGGGAATCGATCCGCGACTTTCGTGTCGCGGGCTGACCATCCCTACCACTATATATAACTGGAGATTTAGTTGTAAGGTTGATACCCTACAACTATATATCCAGTTATATAAATAGGGATCCCTACTACTATATGTCCAGTTCCAGTTCAGTCATGCTCAGTTCCATAAAAAAGTATTCTGTTACAGATCCGCGAGCGGAACACGCTAAAGAGCCAAGTGGCTCACGTGGTGCGACAGTTTGAGGGCAGCGCGCGCGAGCGGCAGGACATGAAGCGGCTAGCGGACGAGCGGAACGCCGCCATGGCCGAGTATACGCTCATAATGAGCGAGCGGTGAGTTGCGGACTGTAGCCAGCTGTCGGAGTCGCGTCGAGTAATTCTTCACACACTAAAAATCTTCGACAATACATTTTTTTTCTGTAACTGAATGACGAGACGAGCAGGTCGTTTGCCTGATGGTAAGCAATACGCCAGTCCATAACAATAACAGCACCACCCAGAACTTTGTATAGCAAAATCCTGCGCGGCACTGTAATGCGCTCGCCACCCTGAGGAAACTAGCTGTTGAGTCTCATAATACCCAGTAATTTCGCTGGCTACAATGCCCTTCAAATCGGAACACAGTTAATGCTCGCGCACTACTGTTTGGCGGCTGAATAACTAGCGAATACATATTCCAACGGCTTCGAAAATATTAGGAGTTCTTTTTCGAAAGCGTCATTTTTCAGGGTCACCGTCCGGCACTGATACTTCAGTATTTTATAGTCTAGAAAGTTCTAGAAAGTCAGTTCAGTCACCCATAAAGCACGATTGATTGATTTTCATTATACTCTTACAATGAAGTAGCCTCCTACCATAGATGAAATAATCCCTCACCACAGAACACTTTAGTTACAAAATACTGGCGCGGCACTGCGTCAGTGGCGGTGGGTAGTGTGTGGTAATGGTAATAAAACACCACGAAAACAATATATAGATAGACAAATTATAAATACAAATAAAGATATCGACTTATCTCATCGCGATTAAAATAATCGTATGAATGCATGGCTGCAAATGGTTCATTCTAGTTTTGTATGAACCTTGCACATACCTAGTTATTTTAGAGTCCTTAGTTTGAGGCGATTCATGATTAGTTGATTTACTATAGTTAGACTGTGTTATCATGTTCAATATAAATTAAAGTTTAATTAAAATCAAGCTATTTTGAAGCAAACATGAAGGCTGCTATTTCAAAGCGTAGACTCTTAGAAGAAGGCAATCGTTTTTGTCCGAAAAATGATTGCAATTATTTCGACGTCATCGTCACGTAAGTCATAACTAATATTAAAAAAATAATTAATTAAAAAAAAAACCTTTAAAGTATCTCTTATTTTGTACCCAAAAGCTTTTTAATTTGTACCCTGATAACTTTTTATTTTGCAACTTAAAATATCTTACTTTGTACCCTGGAATTTATTTGTACCCCAAAACTCGTTTATTTGTACCCTTCAAGTTCCTATCCTTCCTTCCACCAGTAGAGCAATATCAACGTGTAACCCACAAAGGTCTTATTACAGGGATACCGTCCACAAAGAGATGGAGAAACTCTCTGATGACCTTCAAGCGGCGTTGAAGCGAGTAGCCGCGCTTGAATCGGCGCTTCAAGCGTCTAGGGAGGAACAGAGGGCCACTGCATTACAGGTGAGTGGGGTGTAACTTGTACCCAAGGTACTTGATTCGTTGATTTGGTTGTTGCTTTGTGGCTTTTAAGATTTTGGAAGAATTGCGGAGAGATTATCTGTAAGTGTAAAAACAAAAATTGTATTCTGCTGGGCTATTAAATCACTAGAATTTATCGTGTTTCTTTCTATGTGGTTCTAAATATTTAGAGATTTGAGAATGTTCTCGCACAAAGATCGATTGCCTGTTGATGGCAGTGAATTGAAATCACTTTGCTGACCCCTTTTAGTTCCTGCAAGTCCCTTGCTAATTGGACTTATGATTCTAAATATTATTATTTAACTCGCTTTAAAACTGTCATAATTCCAAGGTTTAAGAAAACCGCATATGTGAGAAACCGGCATGTCCAAGTTTGTACCAAATGACAAAAAGTAAAAGACATAGCAATGCAAATGTACGATCCAGCCTTTTAGGACACGTGATATCCCCCATGCCTCCCTAGACCCGCGAATTTAGTGCCCGATGATGATACATGTTGATGATGATGATACTTGCATCGCAGGCGGAGAGTCTCCGGCGTGAGATCGAGTCTGCGCTGGTGGACCGCGACCGAGCCATCAAGGAGTGCACGGATCTCAAGACGCCGCAGAATACCTCCACTTTGGGGAAATCTCGGTAAAAATACCACTTAGGCCTAAAGATATAATAATAACAAAAATAATAGTTGATGTAAGATTCCAGTTATATAAAAATTTGTGTCATGTTTCAGACAAGACAACTCAGCGTACCACCACTTGGGGTCAAGTGGTGTGGGCAATGACGGGTTTCTCAACGGGCAACACTCCAACGATCCCTCGTTGGATAAGTTGCAAGGTGAGCAATGTGTTACTCTTATTGACAGGGGATTTTAGTGTAAATTTAGGAAGAGGCACTTTCTGAAATTTAGCAAATATATAATACAGCCTACTTTCATTCCATGTTGCGTCATGTTCCTCTGTTCTTGACGAGATGTGCAATGGATTGTATATTGAAGTAGTGTTGCAGATCAGTCAAACGGGCTACAATCACGTGATCTCTTGCCTGCACCAATGACTTATAGTTAAGTGCAGATTTTGCACGTTCGCTCTAAAACGGTGAAGGAAAACATCGTGATGAAACCCGCTTACGCGCTTTGGAGTGGTAGGCTCTGGCCGTGGTTGTAATACCATCCACCGAACAAAGCCATGCCGTCAAGCGACCTAGTCGTGTTTCGGGATGATGTTTGGTGAACCATCGGGGAAACGGGTCTGAGCAGCCGCTCAACTGCCGTCTCTCTCTAGATCTGTGTGCTTCATCTTAGGCCACATCATCGCTTCACATCAGGCGAGATAGTGGCCAAACATGGATCTATTAAGCGTAAAAAAAAAAAAAAACTCTTGCCATTAGCTTTTATAGTGTTTCTGAGCTTTTCAAGGTTGTCTCCTTCCTTCCCTGCAGTCGGGTCAATATACTCAAGTCTTCTTTTGAGGCGTACGGTTGAAATAGAGAGCCAATAGCTTCGATCTCGAGTTTTGTTAGGGTTGCTTAACAGCCTGTGTGTTGTAACAAGCCCGTCCCGGTGCAGGTCTGGGCGGCATAGCGGCGGAAGGAGCGGACAAAGAGCGCGTGGACAACCTGGAGCAAGCCAACCTGGAGCTGCAGCGGCTGCGGACACACAACGAGCGGCTGCACGCCGAGCGCGCCGACGCACAGCGGGAGGCGGAGGTACGTGTCCCCGCAGGGCTGGGTGGCGGAGCCCGGACACCTGGAGCGAGCTGACCTGGAGCTGCAGCGGCTGCGGACACACAACAAGCGGCTGCACGCCGAGCGCGCCGACGCGCAGCGGGAGGCGGAGGTACGTGTCCCCGCAGGGCTGGGCGGCGGAGCGCGGACACCTGGAGCGAGCTGACCTGGAGCTGCAGCGGCTGCGGACACACAACAAGCGGCTGCACGCCGAGCGCGCCGACGCGCAGCGGGAGGCGGAGGTACGTGTCCCCGCAGGGCTGGGCGGCGGAGCGCGGACACCTGGAGCGAGCTGACCTGGAGCTGCAGCGGCTGCGGACACACAACAAGCGGCTGCACGCCGAGCGCGCCGACGCGCAGCGGGAGGCGGAGGTACGTGTCCCCGCAGGGCTGGGCGGCGGAGCGCGGACACCTGGAGCGAGCTGACCTGGAGCTGCAGCGGCTGCGGACACACAACAAGCGGCTGCACGCCGAGCGCGCCGACGCGCAGCGGGAGGCGGAGGTACGTGTCCCCGCAGGGCTGGGTGGCGGAGCGCGGACACCTGGAGCGAGCTGACCTGGAGCTGCAGCGGCTGCGGACACACAACAAGCGGCTGCACGCCGAGCGCGCCGACGCGCAGCGGGAGGCGGAGGTACGTGTCCCCGCAGGGCTGGGTGGCGGAGCGCGGACACCTGGAGCGAGCTGACCTGGAGCTGCAGCGGCTGCGGACACACAACAAGTGGCTGCACGCAGAGCGCGCCGACGCGCAGCGGGAGGCGGAGATACGTGTTCTCGCAGGGCTGGGCGGCGGAGCGCGGACACCTGGAGCGAGCCGATCTGGAGCTGCAGCGGCTGCGGACACACGTAGTCATGTTTCAAGATGATATCCAGTGAACCATCTGACAAAGACAGTTCTAAGCGGTTGCTCCATCTGTGACCTCATTATTTATTTATTTATATATTAGGTTTACCAACAGTTGATACCCTTGATTGCTTAAGGGCCTATACAACCTCAGCTAAAATTCCAATTTATCCCAATTACATCCAAATTTGTCTATCCTCGCTCACAAGATCGCGACGCGAGGCCGCCTTCACTACGGCGCGGCCGCGCCGGCCGTAGCGACGTCGCGAGGACTACATACCGCTAGTACCGCGCCACGGTAGTAGCGGTATTATGTTAGGGTAAAATTGACGGTTTTGTACTTTTGACTGACTATTTTTCAATTCATACATTTCATATTATAGATCGAGCTCAGTATAAACGGCAATTTTGTCTTTTTATAATGAATTATTTAATAGTATTATACAATTTATATAACGTTATTTATGTATATAACGACTGAACAGATTTTGATAAAATTTGTTGAGTATATATATACTTTGGTCCTAAAATAGGAAATAATGACACTTGTGTGTGTGTGTGGCTTGATAATATTTAATTCAGTTGTTATACAAAGTTTCATGTTCTAATTTCAAGTATTTATTGAATAATTTAGGTTTGTTGTACGGTTTGGAGGCTACTTTACGATTTTTTCTATCGAGAAAATTTTATGGAATCGTGTTTTTGCAAAGGAAACGTGTTAGCAATAATCCTCTAATTTAACATATATTTATTACAAAGCGAATGCTGCAGTATTGTATTTTAATATGAGATCAAACTAAGCGATTTGTCATTGTACAAACTCTTAACGTCAGTACATAATAGATAGTCCGCCCCGAAGTAAATAATGTACGAAAACCTTGTCAAAACAGACAGTCATAACAAGAGTAATGAAGAAAAATCAATTTGGAGCGTTTGAAAAGCAGAGTTAACGAAAGGCATTATTTTCATATTCACTTTAGCCTTTCTTTAAAAAACAAACTAATTATTACACTGTTGTCGGCAGGTTTCTAAACGCAGAAGAGACTGGGCGTTCTCTGAGCGAGATAAACTATTGCAAGAGCGAGAGAGCGTCAAAGCGCTGTGTAACAGACTGAGAAAAGTAAGTAACGGTGTACTATTGTCGAAGTACTTCTAAGATAATGATCTCCACTTTGGTGAAAAATAACACTACATTCTTGGAATTTCGAATACCTTTAGCTAGGTATCAAACTCGTTGAATTTTCAAAAAATAAAGATACCACTACACCCAGACACGAAACACATACTTGCACTATTATTCTGTGCATACACATTTGTGCCAAGAGTCGAACCCGCCATGTGAGCTGCCTCGCCCAACCACTGCAACCCAGAGGCCGTCAATCCTACAATGGAACGAAACAAGCATACGTTTTATCAAACAAAAAACCCGACTTCAATGTATCTTCGAAGTCCAATGTCAAATATCCATGAAATTTTTATGGGACCACTTCGTACCTATACTGAACCCAATGCAAAAAGAATTTTCCAAATCGGTTCATAAATGATGTGAGTTCTGAGGTAACAAACATAAAAAAAATATAAAAAAAACACAATCGAATAGAGAACCTCCTCATTTTTTTAGTCGGTTAAAAAGGATCAGATCTTGAAGCTCTAACTGTTTAACTAATTCCAATGTCTGTTTTTCAGGAGCGAGATCAAATGGTAGGCGAGCTGGCGGACGCGCGGCGCCAGAACAAGAAGCAAAGCGAGACCAAAGAGATGAAAGGCGTCCGCGCCAGCATGGCTTCGGACGACGACTGCCGACACTCCGTCGATAGTTGCCGACACTCAATCGACAGTTGTCGACACTCTGTCAATAGGGATGACACTATTGACGCTGATGTTCAGGTGATTTCTTACTTGTTGTTGCCACTAAACTCCTAGCTAAAGTGAGAGGGAAAGAGATGAAAGACGTTTGCGCCAACATGTCTTCCAACGACGACTGTCGACACTCCGTCGATAGCTGTTGATACCCCATCGACAGTTGTCGATACTCTGCCAATAGGGGCGACAACGCTATGTTATGGGCTTTTCTTATAAGAAAGGTCCAAAACATAGAGTCTGGGTAGGTACCACAGCTTTGCCAGTTATTCTGCCGCCAAGCAGTAGTGCGCAAGCATTACTGTGTTCCGGTTTGAAAGGCATTGTAGCCAGCAAAATTACTGGGCATATGAGACTTAATATCTGATGTCTCGGAGTGATGAGCTCAATGCGCATTACGCCGTGTCTTTTATGGTATTAAGGTTCTGGGTGGCACTGCAATCGTTGTGGGCAGGCGTTGCGCTTGCCATCAGGCGAGCGACTTGCTCGTCTTATCACTAAACTTCATTAAAAAAAAATATGCGACGTAAATTTCTTTTTTAGTTCATATATTTCTTTTGTCTTAAAAATGGGAGTCACGCCAACGTGTGTATTGACCAGCAGCTTCCTCCGCAGGAGTTAGAGTACGACTTCATAGACGTGGAGCTGAGCGGGGCGGGCGCGGGGGCGGGCGCGGGGGCGGGCGCGGGGGCGGGCGCGGGCGCGGGGGGCGAGCTCGGGCTGGAGCTGGCGGGCGGCCGCGACGAGCCCTACTACCCGAACGACTGCAGCATCTACGTCACGGGGGTCAAGAAGGGAGCCGTCGCAGATGGAAAGATCAAGTCAGTGCAGCTCTAGCTTCATTTTATTTGCTGTCAAAGAGACGATAAATTAAAGGCTGCAGCACACCAAATCCGGTTGCAGTCTGGTCCGGTCCAGTTTGTGAGGACCAGTAAAGTATAAAATTCTATGAAAGACTTCACACCGTATGCAGTACGTTACAGTAGCTGCGCGATAGAGAGAGAGAGAAACAAACAGCGCGCACGCAGGCGCGGGACGGGCGTGGGGCGGGCGCGGGCTGTGCAGTTACAGCGCGTGGGACGTAGTATTCCACTGCACCTTACGGACTACACCCGCACTGCAAATTAACTGTACTGCACCGGACTGGACCGCAACCGAATGTGGTGTGCTCTGGCCTTTAGACGTGCTATGCTATACATATTTATTCGGGTAGACAATAAATCGGCACGGCCTCTAATTATAATCGAATATGTTTAGATGAATATTCAATTTTGAGAATGTCGAAACAAAAAATATGATTGGAGGTCTACATCTGAATTTTTTTCCTCAAGATACTGAAAACATTATAATATCCTACTTTACACGGTAATTTTTAGTTCATATCTGAGCTGTACATTGCAGTTTTTGTAATTGTAGGAATTCCCATCAATATCTCCGGCGTTGTGCTAAAAAATACGACGCTACGCTATGGCAGGATTTAAAAGCTAGGCTTAAAATTCATATAAGGGTGTACAAGCATGTAACTTGCAGAGTCCTCGACCGCGTGACGGAAGCGTGCGGGGTGTGCGTGTGGGCCAGCGGCGCTGCCGCCGCCGCGGCACTGCGCGCGGCACTGCCGCACGGCACTGCCACGCTGCGCCTGCAGCGCGCGCGCGCGGCGCGGGTCCGCGTGCACCTGCCGGACGCGAGGGGCATCGCTCTGCAACACGGTGAGGGGATCCAGTTCTGTCTCTTCCTTTCACAACAAAACATACATATTGTCGTCACACTATATTATATATGCGAAAGTTTGTATGTGTGTGTTTGTGACTTCTTCACGCCCGCGCCGTAACGGCTCAAAGGATGTAAGTTAAATTTGAAATGGACATAGGTTTTGTCTGGGATTAATACATCGCTAATTTTTATCCGGGGGAACCGCGGGTGAAACTGCGAGGCGCAGCTAGTTGTGAATAAAATCAATGGAGCACTCGCTCTGGAACCGTGAAGGGACATAAAAAATGAATGTAATGTAAAAATGTAAAAACTATGTCAGATGAAAACGGAAGTGTCATCTGACAAGCTACACTCGGCCCGCATTCTAGATTATGACCCATACTTTATCTCAGATAAAAAGGCGTGTTCCAGATCTCTGGAAGGCCCTAGCCCGAGAGTTAGGAAAAGTAATACGTTCATAAGTGCGTCTGTGATGCCAAACATTAATAAAGAACTTTTGAACTTTGTAGTGAACTGGTTCGTTTTTTATTTGTTCAGGTATTTTCATAAGCAAAATAGCAAGCGGCAGCGCGGCCGCCAAGGAAGGGAACATCTATATCGGCGATCGAGTTGCAAGCGTAAGAAACAATCCTTTTTTAATTCGTCCCCCGTACTTCTTTTTTCTCCCTCCCTCCCTCTACCTTTCACCTTTCCTTTGTCCACGGGATATTTCCACCACAGATATCTTCATTCTACAAATATTTAATTACTAAGTGCTATTGAATTTTTAACCGACTTCAAAAAGGAAAGGAAACCTCTTTGCGTTGAGTTCAGTATAGCTTCAACATGGTCGCATATACATTTCCTCGATATTTAACCTTGGACTTTAAAGATACATTTGGGGCCTTACTCGATTCGTAATTACGATCTTCGTTCCGTTGGATGAAAGGGACAGCGCTATACAACAGGCATAAGAGTGTCTCTTTTAGTCCGCACGAATGAACTAACGAAAGCAACTCAGATTAGGCCCCCAGAATTGAATTCGTTGTTTTTTATTATAAAATGTATTATTATAGGCAAATGTCACACTTGCAGATAAACAACAGATCCGTGGAAGGAATGAAGAGCGTGACGGAAGCGATGTCGTTACTGAACGACTGCCAGTACGAGTCCGTCGCTATCACCCTGCTTCGCCCGCTCTACCCTTGCTGTCGGACTAACAACAGGTAATAACATGAAACGTTACAAACTTGAGTTGGAAACTTATATCCATTGAGGCATATATAGGTAAAGAATAGGGTTGCGGTATGACTAGCATGTAACTAGGTCTTCGGTACTTACTCGTGGTAGGTATCTCGTATGTAGGAGGCCATCTGGGTAGGTACCACAGGTTTGCCAGTTATTCTGCCGCCGAGCAGTAGTGCGCAAGCATTACTGTGTTCCGGTTGGAAGGGCATTGTAGCCAGCAAAATTACTGGGCATATGAGACTTAAAAACTGATGTCTCGGGGTGGTGAGCGCAATGCAATGCTACGCAGTACTTTTTATGGTTAAAAATTCTGGGTGGCACTGCCATTGTTATGGTCAGACGTGGCGCTTACCATCAGGCGAACGACTTGCACGTCTTATTTTCAGTTCCATAAAAAAACTAGGTCATTGACCTTACGAATTTGTCGTAACCCTTTATTTTATCAAACCTCAAAGCAATGATCATTCCAACCTGAAACTAGGGTGAGTGTCCACCCAAAGCTTTGCCAACTAAAGCTACGTTCAAACTAAGGTGTCGTGCGATCACACACGCACACTAAGAAAAATGGCTTACAATTTTCCTTTTAATAACAAAAGGGACCTTACGGTTTTCCTATTTTGCACAATTTCAAGCCCCGCTTACAAAGTTGGCTTATTGAGCATACGTTTTATATCTGTGAAGAATTTATTAATTACATTAATCCTTGACATTGTTATAATTGCATTTATTCGGATTTTTTAATAAAATGTTTGACGTTTTAATAATATATTTACTATATTATTATTAAAAACTACCGTGGGTATTATTCATATTTTATTTGTCTCGACTTTTACTCGTGAGTAGCCGGTTAGTAAATCAATTTATAAATAAATTTACTGATTATTGATTAATAATCAATGAATAATTTTTATCCCTAATATTTTCGTAGTATTGTATAAAATACTCACTATTATATCTTATAACGTGTCAATAGGCTATATAAATGACATGATTATTAGTAAAGTTCCCTAGGCCTCTGTATACCACAGATAACCAATGGTTGGTTGGTTGGTTGGTTTTCCTAGCTCTGCTCCTCATCGTTAGTAGAAAGGCACCCTTACAGTCAAATCTGTCCGATCGCAAACAAAACTCGCGCCATGATTTACAAACAAACGAAAAAGTTATGACATTTTTGTAATTGCTCAATCTGCGGAGACAATGTGAGAAATAACTACTCGCTACTTCTCAAAACAGTAAACACTTGAGATATAATGACTACCTTTTAGTCAGAGTGCAGTTGCAGCCCGTTCGGATATTTGCCCCGGGAATGGCCTAGTTAAAAAAATAACGGTTACACTCAAAAAGTAATTTAAAAAAATATATAACCCGGTCTTTATCGACCCTATTTCCCGCCAGGAATGTTTCCCTTAAAGAAATCCATTAAATTAAATAGTAAAATTTTGAAAAAAATTAAAACGACTAATTCAACGATTAAAGTGTTGCCACATCTTGTATAAATTAACTCGAATATCTAACGAATACCTATTTATTGAGTCATCATGTGTTTACGCGCGTATTGGGACACTCTAGATTATATTTATATTTATTTATTATATTGAAAAAGCTGGGTGTGCTGAACAAGGCGAGGCGATATTTCACGCCGGAGCAACGGCTTCTGCTTTACAAAGCTCAAGTCAGGCCCCACGTGGAGTATTGCTCTCACTTGTGGAACGGCGCACCCAAGTATTTGCTTCAGCCTCTTGACTCCCTACAGCGAAGAGCCATTAGGATTGTCGATGATCCCAAGGTGTCCGAAAAATTAGAGCCACTTAGCCTCCGAAGAGACATCGGTTCGCTCTGTGTGTTCTACCGCCTTTATAATGGGGAATGTTCTGAAGAGCTTTTTGACCTGATTCCGCCTTCCCAATTTTTCCACCGCAAATCTCGCCATCGTCAAAAAGCTCACCCCCACATCTTACAAAACTGGACTTCTCACACCACACGCTTCACTCGCAATTTCCTTCCTCGCACTTGTAAGATGTGGAACGACCTACCTTCGTCGGTATTTCTTTTGAGCTACAACATGGAGTCCTTTAAAAGGGGAATTAATAGAGTCCTTAAGGGTCGGAAACGCATCAGCAATGCCTCTGGTGCTGCAGATGTCCATAGGCGACGGTAACCGCTTACCATCAGGCGGGCCGTCTGCTTGTTTGCCGACATATTCAATAAAAAAAAAAAAAAAAAATTTATATTTGTATTTGTTTCTCAGGTTATCAATGTACGGACGTTCGTACTCGGACGACAAGAAAGTGAACATTTGCTCGCAAACAGATGAAACGTGGTGCCACATGCAAGCTCCGACTGATAACAAAGTAAGTTCCTCTAACAAATAAAAACATTTTACTCTCGACATAGTCTTAACGATACCTTACCATACATTATCTCAAACCTTACCATAAATAATACATTGGATGACGTGTTTGTAACACACATCCTAACATAATTCACCTAATACAATAATCTAATATATAATCGTTGTTTTCCTATAACAAGTAACTATATTTTTTAATTTACTATTTTATGTTTTATGTGTGTTCTTCAGTTAATACCGTATTAATTGAAATAAATACATAAATAAATGAAATGTAGTTCTTATAATATACATTATACACACACACTCTTTATACATACTCGAATCTACGCTATCGCTTCAGAGCTCTAAGGACAAAAATGTAATAATTAGGGAGATGTGTCATTGGCCTAATATTGCTTAATCCTGTAAATTTTAATTTTTCTTATACACTAGATTGCTTAACTATTTATCTTCATCATCATATTTATTAGTCTGCTGCTGAACATAACATTTCCCTAATGAAACTATTTTGTCCTTGTCTCTCTTTCATTCTCTATATATATTTCTCTACATATTTTGTATTTATTAACAAGATGTGGAAGCTTGTGAGCTTGATGTGATTACCGACTCTTACAGGGTAAAAATGTATCTAACCCGTACCTAACAATAAAACCTGTCCAGTAATAATAATTGTACATTTTCTGCAATAAAAGATTGAATTGAAGTTAGCCACCATCCCTATCCGTAACAGTGTTGTACCACCTAGAAGTTGTCAAATCGTGCGATACAGTGCACTCGTCACGTTCACCAGTAGTTGACATTATATATTCCCTTAGGGTCACATAGACCACGTGGACTTCGACCGGAGGTACGTGTACCACGTGGCCGCCGGCAGCCAGGGCAAGATCGCACAGGAGAGAGGTGAGTTTGTCTTTTTACAACCTTTTATTTAATTTGCAATGTACGGGTCAAATCTTGCAAGTTGAATCGGAACTATTTCCTCTTATCCTACGGAGTTGAAAATTTGCATACTTGTCAAAGTCCGATGACAATTCAATATTATGGTGGCAGGCTGAAGGTGGGCAATGGAAATCCTCGACGGATAATCGTAAACTACTAGTGTTTGGGCTCATTTAATTGTGCTCGCGCTTACGATTACGGATTTGTTCAAAGCTTGTCCTAAAAAAATTTTTTTTCAACAAATATCTTATTATTCAATTGAGTTAAGACGAGCAGTTCTTCGGCTTGCGTGGTAGCGCCACGCATGCGCAAAATCAAAAATTTAGAACTTTGATTTGGAAATCTCTGAATTACAAATTTGAGACCATAACTCCTAGTATCTGCTGTTGGATATATGTATAGCGTCCTTCAAATCAGCCAGTCTACCTTGAAATTATAAACTCTGTCAAAAAGCGGATGATGGAACCTGTCTTAGACTGTCCAAACAGAGGGCGCGGTTAAATACCAGCGATCGCCTGGCCGTAATGTGGCCGCCACCGCAGACCGCGCCTGTCTGGGAGCGACTTTAAATAATGATTGAAAGTTACAAGTGATTGAATCATACATTAGACACTTCATGAAAGGTATGACTAGTCTAGACTTAACCGGATACTTTACTAAAATATCCAATTTCAGCCCTGAAAGTGATTCACGGAGACAGATCATCAATCACTTTATCAGAATAATTCAGAAATGTTTTTTGATAAAATTCTTCAGCAATCTCAGCATCAGGAATGTTTATATATTATGATTGCTCATCAAAATCCGTCAAATCTTATTCGAATAAAAATAGTCAAAAAATGAACAAAATTATGTAGTACTCTCACGCCCACGGCATTTTCAATTTTCCCAAAAACCGATTAAAACTTTTCCTAGCAATTTCCGTGACGAGCTGTCTTCCTATTATTGCTCTATCTCGGTATAAAGAATCCGTCATTTGCACCATTAGGATGAAATACAGACGGACAAACTCACTATCTCATTAATAATTACTATAAGACGGATGAATCATAAAATAATTTACAACGAAACGTTAAATTATAACTTATAACGAAATAGATTCAAATCAGTAACAACAAAACAAGGAGTTTGTACGTCATGGTTACCGATAAGTACTGATACCTGATAAGATACTCTATCGATAACTGATATCTCTTGGTACTGACCGCCTTTCGCTGCACTTCGGGATCAATTATAATCTCTCTTAAGTTGTTTTGTTATGGCAACAAAACATTTTCTTCAGACCAATCCAAAATAATATGGTGAAATTGGTCTTGAATTTATTAAACTGCTTGAATTTATTTACCTGCAACATATCATTTTTATCCATTTCGTTGTAATAATATGCATAGACGGATCTTGGTGAAACTTTGTAAGAAGGCACTTTAGATCCTGGAATACAACACAGCATATTTTTTATCCTGGAGACTGCGGGGCGCAGTTAGGAATATCATAATCTCAGTTTTGTCTATTAGTGCAGACATGAAATAATTGTATTTTTGTCTACCAAATAAAAGTACAGAACCGCAGTGAAATTGAAGTGTTATAATCATTTCTATATTGCAGGCGCATGGGATATGATACGAGGAAAATTCGAAGCTGTCACGGGGAGGAGCAAGTCCAAGGACAAGCAGAATAAGGTATGCTCCATTAAATGGTATACTAATTCTCATCCCAACTGAGCACTCTGATATGTTTTTATCACAGCCCTTGGAACTAAAGAATAGAAATGATAGGAATATAAACTGAAGTTGTTGTTTGTCTAAAAGTCTGTCAAAGACATATGCAAGTGGGTAACTGATACCAGTATTAATATAAGAGTCTAAGCAGTGATTTTCAGCTTAATGGCTAATTCCATATATTGTTAATAAGTCTAGCGAGACTTTGGACTATCAATATAATGTGATATAAAAAGATTTAAACCCGTATTCATGAACAACACTCGTTGAAACACTTGGCTTAGTATTACACGGCAAATCAGAACTGCACATTATTGCATTAAGAGGTTTGGGTATTCGTGTAACTGGAACACCGATCCCGATCGCATTTAATTTCAAATTTGGGAGGCGTTAGCATCTTTAAGACTGCAATATCAATCATTTTAGCGATCGTGATTGGTATGGGGACGCGGACTCTGAGTAGAAAAGTTCGACAATGCACAGCGAAGCACGTTTAGATTGCGGTTACACAATCATGCGCAAACAGTGCACATCCCTGGTGCGCAGGGTGCGGACCAGCCGCAACAGCATCCTGAAGGCATTTGCGGAACGGTTCAACTGTCAGTACGTGTACCATTGTAACATGGTACTTACTGACTGAAGTCAAAATATTTTTTTAATTTAATTTCATTTATTATTATTATTATTTTATCTTATTATTGACATTGAATATTTATTAGTTTGTTATGATGTATATTATTGTATATTTTGCGATCCATGTTTGTCGAAATAAATTAATTTGAATATGAATTCAGACAAATGGCGATAACAAGAGATTTTTGAAAACGATCGGTGTTCGAGTTAGACGATTCCCCTGCTGATTGGTTGATGTTGCATTTAATGTGGATTCCTGATTGGTTACTGTGCCTTACTTAGCCAAGTGTTTCGACAAGTGTTGTTCATGAATACGATTGTTACGCGTGTCACTGAGGATTATAATCATCGCCATTGATTATACGCAAAAGTAATGGAAATACCCGAGATACATTATTTTTGATAGTGTACACGCGTATTGGTCATGATAAGACTTGTGTCCACAATCATAATGATTCACTATCATCACAAAGCGCGTGGACGTTGTCTAAATAACACGCGTGGTCATTTATTTATTTTTAATATGTATTTGCATTTTGTGAGTTTTGTTCACTCTTTATACAAACATGGTTATCGAAATCTTATACTAATTATTTTTTGATTAGAAATACAAACTTTGGTATAGTGTTTTTTTCATGATTGTAAATGATTTATGCGTCATGATTAGTGATGTTTGATGGAGCGACGACCTGCGAAATTCGTCCGGAAGAAACTGGATGAGAAGAGCCGAAGAACCGGGCTCAGTGGCGTTCATTGGGAGAGGCCTATGTCTATCAGTGGATGACTACAAGCTGATGATGATGATGATGATGTTATCGAATAAGATTGAAATATGGTGATTTATTCTAACAGGTACCTGAAACTGATGCCATAGCCGAGTTGGATTCAGTTATTGACAGCTATCATGGGAAAACAAGTAAGTGACCTACATAAATTCTTTAAAAAAATAAGCTTATAAAGGTTTTTCATCGTCTCGGATGATATTTATTAAATCACTAACTGCTTTAGATATGGTGGCAATTTATTAATTGATTTTGTATCTTTTATTCTGTAATCTATGATTGAGAGCTATCTAGGATCTAATCATAAAGCTATTTCAGTAGGCAATGTTTACTTTTCATATATTACAAGAATTGTATACAGTAGATTGTAATGCTATCCAAAAGATAAAGATTGTATGCATATTTCAGAGTTTAGTCACCATCCATGCAAGTTTTTACACATTCCATCATTAAGTACGTTTTCAATATCGACAGACATAATATAATAATCATTGACAATATTTTAAACTACATTGACAGTTGCAAATATTTTTATCTGTCACCCATTTTCAGTAAAAGAAACCAGCAGCGTACTAAAGCGTTCACGTCGAAAAAACAAAGAGTCTCAAGGCGACACCAAAAACGGCGGCACCTGGCCGAAAGCGCGAGCTAACTTTATATTAGAGGAAAACTCAACCGGCACCATTGTACAGCCGCGCTCGAGGAAGGAACGACCGCCGCTGTCTATTTTACTCAGCCCGCCGACCAAGCTACCACCGGAACCGCAAAGATCGAATACCAATCGCAACTCGAATCCCATTCCCTTAGGCCACGCCCCTCTCACTCAAGTCACGACTCCCGCGAGGCACTCCGTCTACAAGTCAATAGAATCGTCTCCCGCCATCGAGCATTTCCCCAAACCGGCGCCTCTAGCGATCCACAACCCGTTCGCATCGCCAAACAGCATGAACTTCGAGAAAATTCGTACGTTAGAGAAGGACAAAATGTCCATCAGTGACTACTCCGAGCACGACATGACTCCGAACAGACTCAGCTTAGTCCTCAACCCCTCAGACGATTCACTCGACTACCAGCCGGTGACGCGCAGTAGAACCAAAAGTCCGCATTCGTTGGACTTCATGGTCAACAAGGGTCCCACTTCACTCGACTTTGTCACGAGGAAATCCCCCAGCTCGCTGGACCACTCAATAAAAAACCACCCGGGGAAGGATATCCTCGAGCAGTATTACGCGACCAAGAAGTCTTCCTCGCCTAAACCGGTCAACGTGAACAAGTATCCTTCGGATAGCGACAGCTTCGGGCCGGACAGTTTGAATAGCAACGCCAACTATCCTATGACGGGAACCTTGCCGTCACAGTCGCGGATGCAGTCGCAGTATTACAGAGGACCTTTCGTCAATTCCAACCCTCACTCGTCGACTCGTTACGCGCACCTCGCGAGCCCCACCAACATACCGCAGTCTCAATCGGGCGAGAGCATTGGAACCAGTTACGACATGCACTCCTTCACCTCCCATACACACAACATGTCCGATATCCAGCCCGTTCCTCGAACTAATCGAGGAGAGAACTATCACCATACCTACGAGGGAGGCACGTTTCCGAGGAAAAAGGAGAATCAAAGGTTTCGCATCCCGTCCAACCCCAGTGTCACTTCCAAGAACTCGGCCGGAAAACTGAGCACGGGGTCCATTGAGAGAAGTTCCGAGAGGAACTCTCCAATGCCGACATTTCATGTGGAAGTGTTGAGTCCGGGACGAGGCGCGAAGCAACTGACGCACAAAGGAACGAGGAACTCCATGCCAGAATACTGTGGCTTGGGATGGAATAAGCCATTACCGGGAGAGTTACGGAGAGTCCACATCGACAAGAGTCAGCAGCCCCTAGGAATACAGATCTATTGTCCACCGAGTAGCGGAGGTGTATTCGTGTCCACTGTCAATGACAATTCCCTCGCCAGTCAAGTTGGCTTGCAAGTCGGCGATCAGTTGCTAGAAGTCTGCGGTATCAACATGCGATCGGCGACCTACACCCTTGCCGCTCGAGTGTTACGACAAATCGGGAACTCCATTACCATGCTAGTGCAGTACAGTCCGGATAAATACAAGGACGAAGTAGACGTCCCGGGCAGTTCCTCATCAGGGGAAAGCTCTCACGACGAGGAAGTTTCCCTTTCAGGGTCCCCGACTCCCAGGAATTCTCCCGGACCTCAGCAGTCGTTAAGAATGGAGCAATCATCCACCGAAGTTGCGACGTTGAGACAGTCGCAGGCTAGTAAGGATCTCCCCAGGTTTCTGTTGATAGAAATGAGGAACTGCTCGGACCTAGGTATAAGCTTGGTCGGTGGTAACGCAGTGGGTATATTCGTCCATAGCGTGCAAATCGAGTCTCCGGCTTATAACGCAGGATTGAGAACGGGAGACCAGATCTTGGAGTACAATAATGTGGACTTGAGGCGAGCTACCGCCGAGCAAGCCGCTTTGGAGTTAGCGAAGCCTGCCGACAAGGTAAGAATATCAACTTCAGTACTGTCTTAAAATATTTTGTTTTCATATTTTGTGATATCTCCATCCCGAGGTCGGCTCTCTTAGAAGCTAAGCTTTAGGAGATTTTTCACTAATTTCGCATTAGATGTCGTTACTTTCCATCAAGAGTGTTACAGTCCAATTTTCTGCCTCATGAAAAATTGCTATAGTTTTCTTGTAAAAAATTCTGCTCCATATATCTTAACCCCGTAAGTCCTGCTGCTTTCACATTTTTCTACATTTAACATTTTAAACCAAGTTGTTTTTGTCAGGTGAGCGTCCTAGTACGCCACGACCTACAACAATATCACGAGATCAAAGACAAGCCGGGCGACGCGTTCTACGTCCGCGCGGGCTTCGACCGCTGCGCTAAGATAACGTCCATCGGCATGGACACGGTCGACGAGTACTCGCTGTGGTTCCGGAAGGACGAGGTGTTGTTCGTCGACAACACGCTGTTTAACGGAGCGCCGGGCCTCTGGCGCGCCTGGCAGTTGGACTGCAAGGGCGTCAAGCGGCAGTGGGGCACGATACCGAGCAAGTTCAAGTGAGTATAACTAAAAATTAAAAATTTATAAACCCCCGACACAATAAGATATGTCTAAGAACCACAGCTAGAAAACCTGCTTTTAAATAAAAAAAACCGCATCCAAATCGGTTTACCCGTTTAATAGCTACGGTGCCACAGACACACATAGTGGTCAAACTTATAATACCAATCCTTTTTGCGTCGGGGGTTAAAAATGAAGTATTTATGATCGACTTTTTATTTCTCGTTTAGAAGTCCAGTGAAGTGTCTTTTCCTTTGACCGGATCTAATTTTATCTTGTTTTGAAATACTAAGCCATGTTTCTTGCGATTTTTGAAGAAATTACTTGCCATTTAACCTCAAACTTCAATATGAGATTTAGACACATTGTTCCTGTGGAAACTTCGTGAAGAAACCCACTTAGGCGCTTCGGAGTAGTAGGCTCTGGCCGTGTCAAGCGACCTAGTCGTGATTTGGGATTGTTGAACCACAGAGACGGGTCTGATTCTTCATATCTATATGTCCATCTTCGGCTACATCGTCGCTTAACATCAGGCGAGATAGTGGCCAAACAGATCTATAAGCGATAAAATGTATATGCTGTTTGTATGATACCTTCGATGGTTTTATCTGGACGTTCGCGGTTCGTTCGCAGGGTGGAGGAGATCCTGCGGCGGTCGAGCGGCGCGGCGGAGGGCGAGGCGGCGCGGCGCGCGTCCACCACGGCGCGGCGCTCGTTCTTCCGCCGCAAGAAGCACCGCCACAGCAAGGAGCTGGCATCCTTCTCCAACACCGAGCTGGGCTGCTGGTCCGACTCCGGCACGCTGGCCGACGGCGAGCCGCTGCCCAACTACCAGCGCGTCGAGCGGCTCAACTGTGAGTGTCTGTACCGAACGAGCTTTTATATATTTTTTTATTTCTAGTCTGAAATTTCGTGAAAGTTTATTAAAACTTCACGTTACTGAAGCACAAAGGAAGGGGGTTGTGTATTTCGGATAATTCTTTTTACTTAATCGTAATGCGAAATTGTTCGAATAATTAATATTTCTTATTATAAACTCGCGGCAAACTCTATGGTTGCTTAATTTTGCAGTAGGAAAATCGTATACGCTGAAATTTGATCACGCATGTCAGCGCGCTATAATGGCGCTTTATGCTGAGTTGTGTCCTTTTATAAATAAATAAATAAAATAAAATGAAATAAAATAAAAAGACTTTTTTCAGACCATTACAAATCCATAGTATTAAAGTAGGGACAAGATAATAGGTCACTTTTGACAGATGTCAGTTTTATATTCATAGTGAGGTGACCTGCTTAAAAACATCGATTAAATGAATGAATCGAATGAATCGATACAGACTTGAAACATATGTGAATTTTAAAAATGATCATGCGAATCCCTGTCCCATTATTATTTTTTCTTTCATAAATTAAAGGAGCAAAATAAGACAAGTACCTACGTAATTTAACAAAAAAATTGCTTTTATTCACTTGAACTATCGGAACTGCTATCTTCATCACTGCTGTCAGCACTCAGAGATATTATTAATTCATTTTCAATAATATTGTCTATTCTCACATCTCGTTCAAAATCTTGTAAAATTATTTTCTTTGTCTTCTCCACGACTTTTCGCCAGTCTTCTGTAGTGACTTCTGCACATGCAGTTTGTAGCAGAGTCATCATTTTAGCAGTACTGAAGGGTGGTTCAGTATTGTTCCGCGCTGCATGACCCTTTATTTGTGCCCAAATAAGCTCGATGGCGTTATACTGGCAATGGTAGGGAGGCAATCGAATAACTTCGTGTCCATGCTCTAGGGCTAGTTCATCGATTACATAGCGGAGCTTGGACGGCTTAGTTGCTTTTACCAGATTTAACAACTCAACTTTTAATAAAGTTGGACTTGCCTCCACACCATTTCTTACCAGCCACGAGACAATTTCTTGCTTTTTATTTGCTTGAGTTGGTGGTTTATCAACTTGTACAGAATGATACGGAGCATTGTCCATTATAATTTTCGATGGGTTTTCTAAGCTGACTAGCAGCTTCTCAAACCACTCTTTAAAAACATCAAAGTTCATTTCCTCATGGTAATCTGTTGTAGTTTTAGAGGCGAATGCGAGGAGGCAGTCTGGAATAAAACCTTGAGAAGCTGATCCCGCGTGACATATAATAAGTCGGGCTCCTTTTCCCGATGGAACTTTTGAGGTGGAGGCCGCTGTATCATCGGTCCATGTCCGCGCAACCGTATGGTTCGCATTCAACCATGTTTCGTCAATAAACACGACATTGTCCCAATTCGTAATTTTATTTACCTGACGTAAGAATGTTATTCTCTTCAAAATAATATCGTAGCGTTCTAGCAGGATTTTCCGCTTGTCGGATTTTTTAAATCTAATGCCAATCGATTTCAAAACCTTTGATAGAGACGATTTGCCTCCAAAAAATAAGCCTGCGCCTTTTAACGAACTCAATAGCTTTTCCCGTGTAGGATATTCTTTTCTCGAGTAATATCCATAAATGTGGTTGCGAATTGCAGCAGCATCAAAATTATCAACGTCAACAATTTTCTTGTCCCTCTTTCGTTTTTTCGGTGTACGTAAAGTATTATCTTCTGAGCCTGATGGTCCGTATTTCTCTTTCAGAATTTGAGTTACTGTCTTCTTCCCTATTCCCAATGCTTCGGCAACGCGTTCTCTCGGTGGTTTCAATGGTAAAAGAGGCCCATCGTTAACTGATTCACGTCCAAAATAATTGTACAATTTCAGCACTAGTTCGCGAGATTGACTGTTTAGAGTTTTCCCCCGTTTCGACATAGTAAGACTGTAATGTTTTTCTTGTTTAATAATCGTTAAGCAATCGGAGTCCAATTTATAGCCAGGTAAACGTAGTCAGTAAGATCAGGTTAAATGAAAAAGCCGGATCAGAAGAAAATAACAGAGAGCACACCAAAAACGCACAGTCACTTCGCACAACAACAAAAGACTGCGTCATCATCATGTAATGGCGACATGACATGCGTCATCGACAGGCACTGGTGTTGCCAGCAACATCCACCTAAATTGCACCCAACATCAATGACCTTTCTATTTAGTTATTTTTTTGTATTTTTATAGTTAGTTAAAAGAATAATAAATATGTATAATTAGGTTTTATTATAATCACAACGTGGTTATAAATTTATGGTGATTTTTCTTCACAAGTAATCATTGCATTCGATTCAACTTACAATCCTATCAGCTTTCGATTTTTAGAGTAACATCCCTAGTGTTTAAAAAGAAAAAGGGTTGACTGACGCAACATTGTAACGACGTTCAGTTCTTTAGATCAGAAATTGTTTATTATGTCTAGAATGGTTTATTAGTGAAAGCAAATCGTAAAATTACTCGTATCGGTCATTATTACAATAAATATGTAAACGTAATTGAAAAAAGTTAAGCAATTGTGCAGTTCTTATTTTATGCCCGCCGTTACAAGGTTACGTTGTTGAATTTTGATGAAATGTCAAAAGTGACCTATTATCTTGTCCCTACTTTAGTATGTTAGTTAGATCACTTATCGCAGACTTATAGCTAAGTTTAGTTGTGTTAGTAGTAAGTTTATGGTATTTAAAATGACCATCTAATTTCATGTACCTTTATTACCTCTTTTTTTTTTAGTATAAGATGATTACTAATAAACTTATTTTCTTTCTTCTTCTTTATACTGCAGATGTCACATGGTGTTAACGGCCATAAAGTTTGACGCGAAGTATAATAATTTACTTGAACTAAACTTAGAAATAGAGCAAAAAATCGGATCACCAACTAGTATGTACTGGTTCGCAGACGGCACGACGCGGCCGGTGGTGGTGCTGGGCCCGCTGTGGGAGTGCGTGTGCGCGCGGCTGGTGTCGGACTGGCCGCACGTGTTCGGCGCCGTGCGCGCCGCGCCGCTGGCGCTGCCGGGCGCGGCGCCGGCGCTGCAGCGCGGCACGCACCTGGAGCCGCGCCCGCGCGCTGGCTGCGACCACCTCGACTGCATACCGCTGCAGGCCATTAGAGATCGCGCTGAGAAGGTATACTTTGTTTCGAGATTCAAAAGATAAAAGATATTTATGAAATAGGCACAAAAAAGTCACTTTTAAACGTCACACATAAATAATACAAATCAACTAAAGTACGTTAAAAAAATAGTATTTGATTACTTACGGTTTCTTAAGCCATTGCTGCTTAGTTCCCGATTGGTTTGGTTATCGCACAAGCATTGATGTGGCCGAGGATGGAGCATATTAATAATTGATTGTTGTAGAGTGAGGCTTTTTTTAGCTCAAAGTATGGAAGTTTTGTTAACTATTTGCATCGATTATTGCTGGTGAAGCCTATTACTTCCACCACTATCGACACCATCCTTCAGAATTAGCTTTAAAATAAGGATATGCCCCAATTTTCCCTTTTCGATTTATTTTTGAAAAATTTATATGACATCTGTCTTTCCTTTTCTTATTATAGAGTCGCCATTGCCTTTCGTGTTGCAGTTGTTCATAAACAACGCTCATTGTTTTCCTCAGGTGGACCTTTGGCTTATTGTGAGTGGGTACAAAAAATATCTTTATTCTGACCACAACTAGGAAATAAAAGATTTTGTTTTTCAGGGCATCCACTGCATCCTAGATATAAGCGTAGCCACAATAGAGAAGTTGCACAAGCAGCAGATCTACCCCATAGTTCTCTTCATCAAGTTCAAGTCCTTCAAGCAAATTAAAGAGGTCAAAGACACGAGATATCCAGCTGATAAAGTCTCAGCGAAAGCAGCCAAGGAGATGTATGAACACGGACTGAAGGTTGAAAACGAATATAGGAATTATATTTCAGGTGAGTGGATACGTATGACGCATATTGGCAGGTTTGACTAAAAATGGAAATGATCGAATTACATGTGTGAAATTGTTTTAGCATTTATTTTAGAAGGTTTTGGCGATGGTTAGGTTTAAGCGACTTCTACTATACATAGTATATATTTTGTTGCGGTACATTTGAAATTAAATGTACAATTAACAGTTTCGTCTACTTTGATGATGTAACATTAGCAGCGAAAACATTCTATAATCTATAGCGGTAAAGAACTATGGAAAGGTTAATAAAACAATATTAATTACTCATTTCAACATTTGGTTCACGTTTAGTTTATATTATTTATTTTTTTTCCACAGCTGAAATCCCAGCCGGCGTAAACATAGCGTACATGTGCACGCAAATCAAGGAGGCCGTCGAGGAGGAACAAAACAAGACCCTGTGGGTGCCGTCCGTGCAGGCCTGACCCCTGCCCCCCGCGCCCCGCCCCGCCCCGCCGCGCGCCCCCGCCGCCCCGCCGCGACACAAGTCCGTCTCCTTCTGCGCGCGCTGCGACCACGAGGACAAAGAGCCGGAGACATCCGATATCGACGTCCGGTACTACTCCGACCCCGGCCGCGAACTCGACACGCCCAAAAAGTCGAAGCCTCCCACCAAATCGGACTCTGTCGACAGCGACCTAAGGTATTACTCCGAACCGGACGCGAAGAACTACTTCGAAATCGACTATGAGTTCTTGAAAGAGTTGCGGAAGATAGCTCGGAATAATTGCCCGAAATGTAAACGTAAGCGGTTGAGGAAAACAGTCAGCGAGAGCAAAGATAAGCCTGCGAGTAGAAGTAAGCAGCGGCCGCAGAGGTCTTTCCGGCAGAAAGAGAATTATGTGTTCTGCAACGGAAGATATCACAGTGATAAAGAGCATTGTCAGTTGTGCTGTCGGATTTGTAATCGATCGACGGACACGCTCGATTCGATCGACGATGATCAATACTCGCTCGTATCGAGAAGCTACAGTCAACCGTCGAAAGCGACATCTAGCTCCACCTCTCGGTCCAAATCAACGCCTAGGAAGCCACGTGAGAGAAAAAACTCGGTTCAATCGATTAAATCCGTATCGTTTCTCGAATCGAGCAACGACGAATCGAAAGAGGAGACGAATTACACCGCAAAGAGTTTTACAAATGATTTGAAAAAGTTCCTGCTGAAACCTTCGACGCCGAGACAGAGTCTTCGCGACAAGTTTATGAGCAGTATCAAACAGGAGTTTGAATCTAAGAAGAAATCGCCCAAACTCAAAGCTATAAAAGGACTTTGGAAGTCTTACTGACCCCTTAGTTTCACTTTATTAGACCAACTCTTATGACGACGGTCTGCGCTCTAAACCTTTTGTACTACAAATTGAGTATTTGTAAAAAATATTACTTCCAAACATTTTGGTCATCTCAGTCGGTCTTAAATCGTTCTATTTAGGACAAAAACGTCCTTAGCGCTACAAGGATAAGTTGATTTGTCGATATCATAAAAGGCAGATACAATTATGTCATGGAAAGTTCTAGTGTTTTTGGATATCAGTAATGTAAGGAACAAATTATTTTCCATACATAACAATTAATAAGTCGTGGTGATGTAGAAACTAAACTGGGCGAGTATTATACTTATGTTCACTTGTTTTCTTGGTGCTTTAATTATATTGTTTATAATTTAAAATTATTATTGTTTGACGAAATGGAATTTACAAAAAACGTAAGTGTTCAGAAATGGTCTAAAATCTTTGAAAACCAAGCTTTAGGTGCTAAGCTGAGAGCATATACAAAACTATATCTTATACAATGACGCGTTTGTTACATTATATCATATACTTGAGTATTCTATGAATTTATATAAAAAAGTGCAATAAATTGATGATGAACTTTTTCAAAATGTGTCTATTCTTTGCTATGTCGTTTTGTACATTAATGTAACAATGAATAGATTCATTTTCATTGTGATTGAATAATAACTTCTTCATATCGATAGCAGCGAGGTAAAACCTGACAACTCAGTATAATATATCAAAATCAAAAAACTGTACATAATTATAATTCACACTTTGAAGTGTTATTTATACATTTGGCTTATCAGGTTTCACCGAGCAGCTCCCGATATATAATTCGTGAATGTCTACATAAAAGTACGGACTGTATAACCCTATATCTATAGCAATTTTATATTCAATGCACATGATGTATAATGGCCTATGATAGGTCTTATTAATGCACCAATAATGTTACAATAACTAGAAGATAATTACGTGAAAACGCCTAAATATAGGAAATGTTTAACTTGTAGTCTAACTTATTGTCTGAGCGTAAACAAATAAAATGAAACAGAACGAAGCTATTACATGAAACTAAATGCAAAGCAGTGATTGGTCGATACGGAGACAAGTTTTATTCTACACGTTGCTTATTGGTGAAGCGATATATGTGACCGATTGCGATGGTCAATCCACCAATCAGAAGGCTGTAAAAGTCACAATGCTACTTCGTGTCCAATAGCTTCGTTCCATTTAGTTTCATGCAAATGGTAGTCATAGCCGCCGCTCGTTAAGTACCTGTGTACTAAACAAAGGAAGTAGACTAAAAGTTTTTACTAATATTATCGTAGTCTTATAGGGATCATTATGTAGACTCTCTGTTGTGTTTGTAGATGTTTATATACGTCCCCTAGCGAAATATATCGATTTTATATAGATATACCAACTGCATGTTTTGTGTAGGTTGTAGAATTTAATGATCAGCCTAATATTTAATAGTGTTATTTATTACGCCGATTCGCAGACATAGAGCCCGCCCTATTGGTAAATTATTGACACACACACACACACACACACACGTGTAGATTAGATGGACCAATGAAGAGATCCTAGGTCCCCACATTTTGACGTCATACGCAAATGGCGCGTTTATGTTGATTTAAATTGATTCAAATTTTCATTTAATTATTTTATTGACGAATGATGCCGTTTTTTCATTAATAGTATTCAATAATGAATCGATTCACTATTATTTTTCACTTTTGAAAGCGATATTTGAAAGCAAAACTTATTACTGACATAGCATTTGTGGTTTTAGACTGTCTTAGCAAATATTTAAATAGCCGAATGAAAAAGATTATTTAGATTCTTAAACATCATTGAAAAGAGTAAGAACTTCGCTGGCATACAATTTTTGTTTCCTTTTTTACGTTAAAGATTTTATGGTAATCGATTAATTCAATATTTTAAAGACTAAACAAGGGGTTTTTTTTTATAAATAAATTTCAAAAGAAAAGTATACATATTAGAGTAACGTAACGACCGTCTTACTTCCTGTTTGTTAATTACAATGGGTATTCTCTATAGTTTTGAGTTGACTAGTAAATGTTAGATACTGACAAGTTAAGGTAAATAAATAGTATTTACCATATACATATTGCCCCATAGCTGACTTTAAGGTAATAATTTGTTAATCAAAGGGTAGTCTGATACAGCGAAAGAATTTTATGTGTAGACAGAGGAAACATTATTTTGATACAATAGACTATTTTGCATTCTTTTTTGTGCAGTGTAGACTCAGCTCTTGGATTTTCAGGTGCCAAATTTAAACAGTAAACGTCGATGATGGCGTTCCGATTTTAGAACTTAGAATTGTGAAAAGTTGATTAATGTTTATTGAACGATGTGTTTGGTACAAATTATAAACAATAACATTGAATTTATGTATGGCAGTCCTGTCTTTTTGATTGCTTTCGAGGTTTTGTTAAAGACCTGGATCTAACCGAATGGTATCGCGAGTACGAATTCGTTTCGGGTTAGTATTTATGTATTGACTTATTTCGCGGTCAATTGAAGACTCCATACCACCGTGTTTATAAATGTAGAGGTGACTAGGTGTTGTGGCTTGCTGCCAATGAACCTTATTACTGAGACTCAGAGATCAAATTTCTATGCGCGAGTCGGACGAGTTCCATTTTCGCGCTGATTTCTAGTAGCGTCAAGTCGACTAGCGATCTCATTGATACTAAAACGTGGTGAGGCTTACATTTTGGCTCTTATTTCTACGGACATGGCGCGAAGTTTGTTGCGACTGTTTCCTTTTTTCCTGCTTCATTCTCTTACTTTATTTCTCAAAAAAAAATTTTTGGAAAGAATAATTTTATTATTTTCTGTCCCGTTTTCGGCGGAATTCCAACCCGCACCATGTTTTCCTAAACTTAGAACTGAAATCAACAATGAGTCTTTTTCTAAATTTTCGATTTTACTGTTAAATAAAATCGAAGATTGAGACATCCTTTTTCATAAACCGCTCTCAAAGTGCAGTTGGAACTTAAGTAACTGAGTTGCAATTTCATCTAAGTTGCATTACCATGGCTTTGGTTTTTAGCACATCTAGTTAAGTTTCTTTTGTACAGAGATTTAATTATCACGTTAGCGCTTACGTCTTATTCACTTTACGCTTGTAATAAAAAAGTTAATAAGGGTGCGTTCAAGAACAGTTATTACGATTAAATTCAAGATTTTGTTATTTATTGAGGCTTGTCACTTTAAGTTAATCGTTTGTTGCTAATTTTAATTATTTTTAAGTGTCCAGTTTTAAGTTAACAGAGCTCTAGTTAATTTTGCGTTTTACCTTCTTAAATATTTGCGGCTATATCAGAAATAGTCTTATTAGTTCTATTCTTGGAATAATAATCAGTTTCAGGTCTCAATAAATAGCAATGCATATCAAATAGTTACCAATATTATTATTTTGCTTGCTACATTATGCATTGCACAAAACAAATCAGTTCAAGATGTATGAAATAAGTTATTTTTACAAGCAAAAACTTAGTTTAGTAAGTTAACGATTAATTTGATCTGATATTATTTTTAAGTTACATAGTTGGTTGCTAATATTTGTTTATTCACTATACATACATTGTAATATAATTATATAAATAGATTTATTATTTGTGAAATGTATTTTGAAAATTGACAATAAATAATCAGTATTTAAATTATTAAAGTTATACATGTGTAATTTCGATTTCTTGTTTTGGAGATATATTTATATTATCTGTTGAAGTTTGACTATTTCTGTATTTGTATTTGGTATTATTTTTGTTTTGTTTTATTTTTAAGTGTCCAATGTGTATTATTATACGGCCAAGTAGGTGATTATTGTCTATTATGAAAATAATATTTCAACGAATTGTTTACAAACTAGAAGAAGCAATAAATAAATCAATATACGAAATGATATAGTAATAACCGGTATTTGATTTCCATATAATTTTTACTCTAGACATTTTCTCTTACAGCCCACTGGAGGTATTAACAGGACTAATAGGTTCGTTCTACAAAACTCAGCTTAGGAGTAGGTAAAGGTATGTAGGTCTATCCTGCACAAAAAAAGCTAAGTAAGTACGCGATCTGCCGATATAATTAGAGAAAGCGAACGATACGAATCACTATTTTCGATACACGCAAATAAAACAACAGAAAGTAACCTATTGTACCTACTTGCAATGGTTGCAGTTTTTTACTTTTTTTCGCGGCTGAGTTCATCAAGATTTAAGAGCGAGGCTGCAAGTGAATGCGCCTGGGCCAACGGAGGACGGTCAGTCGACGACGATATACGAGCATGCGCAGTCGCGACCAAAATGGCCGATGCAAAAATTACGCGGGAAACGCGAATCATAAATCGTTCTCATAAATCAAACGATATAAATTATTTCTGTAAATAAATTAGATTAATTCTAAATTAATTTTACCAAAGATTTTTACTCAATTACAATTATGAAACGAGTAAGATGCTCGCGAATACGAATTTTAAAAGATGTTTAGTGTTACTAGTTTTGTTATTGATGTGCGGTAGTGGCAGTGCGATGAAAAAACATAGAAGAAAAATTAATGGTGGTAATGGGTGGAATAAATTATCGCACGAGAATAAGGACGTGGGCGTCAGAAATGAGACTGGGAGAGGCTTATTTTTTCGCGGTAAGTTCTAATCTCTGTATAATATTTCTACATTTTATAAGCCTAATATTCATAGATTTTAGAACTACACATCCAACCATAGCATTGAGAAAAAAGATTCAGTGTGACGGTACATGCCTTATTACGTAAATAATATTATGTATTTTTTATCGCTATGTAGGCTTTTAACGGTAGTAGGGTGAGGTTTTACTTTTTTTCTTCCATAGTAGCGGCATTAATTTTGCAATTTTTATCGATTTTGTTCGTCGTATATTATTTTTATAGCGATACCTAGGTACCTACCTAGGTACCTAGTGCGTCCTAAGCCGCAAAGCACCTAAAGTTAGCGTCAACTTGAAGCTAGATACCGATCTGCGTGCGTAGATTACATTACATGACCCTTGTCCTTGGTTAAGGTTTGGGCTCGATCGGTAAACCCTTTTACGGTAAATATACCCTAGATTCGCAGGGAGATAGGTCCGATAAGATACTAAGCCAATGTTGTGGTTAAGGTATTGATTTCATACGAAAGTGGTTTCAGCTTTGCTATATAAACTAGGTAGAATCTTATCTACTAAGCAAGATAAAGTTCTGGGACAGTGGTAGGTAGGTCTCTCGTATACGAGAGGCCTTCTGGGTTGGTACCACTAGATACTCTGCCGCCAAGCAATAGTGCGCAAGGAATACTGTGTTCCGGTTTGAAGGGCATTGTAGCCAGCTAAATTACTGGACATGATGAGACTTCTTATCTGATGTCTCGGGCGATGAGCAGAAATCAATGCTACGCAGTACTTTGCATGGTATTAAAAGTTCTGGGTGGCACTGCGATTGTTTTGGGCTAGCCTGGAGCTCAGTTGCATAATTCATTTTATAACAAAAAAAAACGACATTTAACCGATGTATCTACGAAGTCCGAGGTCGAATATCGATGAAAATATATGGGACCACCTTGTTGCTGTACTGAACCTACGCAAAAAGAGTTTTCCAAATCGGTTTTTAAATGACGGAGTTCTGAGGGAGGAACAAACATAAAAAATAACAATCGAATTGAGAACCTCCTCCTTTAATTGAAGTCATTTCAAAACAATGCAACCGTAAAGGGCAATCGTGGCGTTTACTATTAAACGCATGACCCTTTTGCCTCATCAAGGCATCACCTAAGCAGGTCGGTATACTTACCTAATATTTTTCCGTTTTATACATGTATGTATCTCAAAGATAAAGTATTAGAAATCTTTGTCTTTGTATGTATCTAGTATGAATTTTGTCTGTAATTATCGTATTTTTTATGGAACTGAGTGATGAGACGAGCAAGTCGTTCGCCTGACGGTAAGCGTCTAGGACTGCATTGCGCTCATCAACCCGAGACATCAGATATTAAGTGTCTTATGACCAGTAATTTATCTGGCTACAATGCTCTTCAAACCGGAACACAGTAATGCTTTAATCTGTTATTTTCCATTCGTCACAAGCTACGAATATACGAGTGCTAGATGTAGGTAACCGCCTGCCACTTGAATTTGTGTCCGTACTCTACCTGAACAACAGATCTTGCATCATCATTGCCTGTAATGGCAACATTTCTCTAGAAGGAAGAGAAAAGCGAACTCATGGGGCTTTTCGCGAACGCATCGTGATTTCGTGATATGCCTCACTAAACTGCAGACGGGAAGGTACAGTACGATTGTGCTAATCTCATTCACCTACTGTGACTGTGTACCTACTGTTGATGATGATAAAATCATTTATCATCATCATGAGCCTGTAGTTACAAGTCTACTTTCACTTTTGCTTTGCTTTCTGATTTTCTGATATCCTATTCATGTCTGATTTCGTTCTTTCTTTACGAGTTCTTTACGCGATCATCGATCCTTATCATTATAATACAATCTATTTTTGCAGTGACCGATACCACAGAATACCCGATACCCACTCAGATCTTGGAACAATATTTTTATGTTATTTTAAAAGCTCCAGGCGGCAGGTTTCTTTGTCGCAGGATCAACAGGTTAGACGACAGTAGTTGGAGAGAAGTTGGCAACATTAATGTAAGTACTCGCAGGTACTTAGTGCGTAGATGGTTTTGGTTTTCAAAATCGACGTCGTCGTTCCTGATAAGAACAAATAGATAAGAGTTCTCCAACCTGACTTCCATTTCGACGGATCACCTGTATAGCTGTTATACATATGTATATGTAATTGAGTGACGAGACGAACAGATTGTTCACGTGATGAGCAACACGCCTGCCAATAGCAGTATACTTGTTATATATACTTGTTGTTATACCAAATTTAATCCTAGATAACTACCAGCAATACGGGTCTTACCATGCGTCAGTTAACCGCAGACCGGTACTTACAAATGAGCCAGACGACGCAATTACTAATCTGGGCTGTAGCTTCCAGCTATTTAGGTATAAGCTGGCGTAAAAGTAGGATGCCTATGCAAAATGTTAAGTATATTAGCTGAGAATTAATAATATGTATGAAAAATGCAGCGAAGCCGTCCAGATATCAGAGTTATTTTAATCAGATCCCGGGAGCGTTATAAATTAATAAATGACAATGATCAGATCCGTTGAGTTATCGAATTTTAGCATATTATATTTGATTGTATAGTACGTAAGTAATAGGTGGTAATAGTTAGTTTTCTTTGGTTTCACCATCCACTCTATTCCTCCTTGGATACACGCGTTCTAAAACCGCTATAAGGGTATTGGAAAGTCAACTATAAGGTCGTTGGCTATATTATAAATTAAAGTTAAACAAATCACAATGTGCAGTTCAGTCTAAATCTGTTATTATCGGAGAAAATAGATAAGTAGTTTTTGCACACTCTCTAAAGTTACCGTAAAAAGTAGAGCAAAACCATTTTCCTTAAAGATTCAGACTCAGATTCTTTATTGCTTCCAAAGACGTTATTATTACCTACAAGTAGGTTATACTTCTACGAGCTCTGCAACCAGAATAATATACGAGCCTTTAGCTTAATATAGCAATATTAGCATGTTGCTCAATTGTCTACTGGTGGCATATACAGGATGGAATTTTAAAACGCCTCAGTGCCTCACAAGTTCATTGAAAGCTCTACATAGCTTTGCTATTTGGATGACTAGGCGTAACACTTACCAGGCATCGT
Organism: Petrophora chlorosata; assembly: GCA_951640565.1. NCBI lineage: Eukaryota > Metazoa > Arthropoda > Insecta > Lepidoptera > Geometridae > Petrophora > Petrophora chlorosata. The sequence goes on from OX621206.1 coordinate 1,286,960, forward strand.
CAGGGAAGCATAGATTGAGCGTCTAAAGAGTTGCGAGTGCTCGTCTCTGTTCTACAAAAACCTTTGCAATTATCCTTCATTAAGAGGCAGGCGTTGAGACCTTAATTAGCAGTAAAGCTGCAGGCTACAGTTTGTTGTGACGAATGGCGGACGTTTCGCAGACAGGTGTCTGGCCTTCGTCTCCTGTATTTTGGCGCTGTAAGTATAGCCGCTGGCACAAAACATATAATAGTTTTGTTGCTACTCGCTGTCAGCTAAGCGAAGCGAGACTGCTATTGCTTTCGCTTTTACATATAACAATGTTAGGTTCTTTGTAAAGATAGGAAACATTTCGTTTCAGGCAGGATGTATCCTGCAACAGCACCGGGAGAATATTTTATCGCCATACAAACTGCGCTACGGAGATATAACAAGTCTAGAGTAAGTTGAGATACCTTTTTGGTATACTCTCCTGCTCTTAATCTTTGAAGCAGGACAAGGAAGTCTATAACAGACGACAGTAATTTGGACCATTCAATTTTTTTTCTTAACTCATACATTTATGAATTTTGATATCGCAATATTTCGGCACCGCACCGTCTCGGAAACGCAATGATCACATATATATCGAATATTATTTTCAGGACATAAATTACACAATTTAGTAGGTACTCAATGAGTATTTAAACTTAACTTCCTCTGATTAACAGTATATAATGACTACTACGGAGGTTTTATCTTGATAATCCAATTTCTTTTATGTCTTTATATTAAATCCAGTCGGAATGAAGTCAATTCCACTCGATTGAATGCATTAGCAATCTTATTATGTTCTTGATGCGCTTGCGCACATAGACATATACGCAAAGGTACGTTGTAAAATAAAACCTGCACGTAATCAGGTTTCGAGGGCTTCTTCGATTTTACTCCCAACAAGGACGTGCCATAAAGTGTTTTCTCAACGTTTAGTGTTTAAGCTCACCAAGCCTACAAGGGCTTGTAAGAAAGCTGTCTGTGTTTCCACATAAATACAATCTGGGTGTGTTCAAATCAAGAGTGAACAAGTATTTACTGGGTAAGCGTGCTACATCTTCGACCACATCCCATTGAGTGAGATTGTGGTCAAACGCAGACTGTTGTAAAAAAAAGCATAACTATTGATGGCAAAGGTCAATTTCAGTTGTGAGGCAAAGTTAGTGAATTCTATGTAAGGAGGCTCTTTGCACTCAAAAGTTACAGAGTTCTGTACCTACATTGTTGGAGATGTTTCCTATGGCTACACTCACACGATGAAGATCATACCATACATAAAAATGAGTACAAATGTATATGCCATTACATAATATGATAATAGGTAGGTAAGGTAAGTGTAGTTTATATCTACCTAAATAGTGGTTACCTAATCAAAACATGACAATGTATGCATTGGCACGCGAGATAATATGTGGAATTGAGTTGTTTATGGTTGTTTTACATTGTTAAAAAATTACACTATACCTACGTACATTTCGAAGTAGTTTTGATTGTACGAATGTGAAGTCTTATATAAACTAACTAGCTGACCCGGCAAACGTTGTTTTGCCATATAAATTTAAAAAAATCACTTAGAGGTATGAAAAATAGATAGTAGCCTCAGACCTACTGAATATGCATATAAAATTTGGTAAAAATCAGTAAAGCCGTTTCGGAGGAGTAAGGTAACTAACATTGTGACACGAGAATTTTATATATAAGATAATAATATATATTTTTTGTGTGATATCCTTTTATGTAGCCCGGTGGGTTCAGACTCGGAGCCATAATATCACAAAGAACAGCATTCTTGATACTTGTCAAATAAATAATGTGTACAGTTACTTAATAAATTGAGGGACTCACGCGAACTTTCTTGTGCTGTACACTTTTTATTCGAGGCATTATTGGATGTAATGGACCTATAGTACTACTATTTATTCTGTGGTAACGACGATGAAAGTGAAACATTTTGGTGCTGGCAATAATCTTAATTGTACCTGGCGGTCTTAGCTTATTACTTCAGGTTATTTAAGAGTAGGTAGAGCGATTTAGAGCAATTTTTTGTAACTATGAGAAAGAGAGCACATTGATAATTATAGCTACTTTTCTTGTTCTTTAATTGTAGTCAATGTTACTTGCGGGGCTATTTTGTTGTTGTAATCGCTTGCAATATACGATCTGGATTGCAATTTCACAGCAGGTGCTAAACCGCAGGATAAGAAGTCTATGTCGTGGTTAGTACAAATTACGGTAGCATGATGTCGTCGCTTTAATTAATTTTTAGAAAAAAAACTGACTTAAATGTAACGACCTCCCTCTACTACTAGCCTCTTTGGTGTAGTGGTTGGGCAGGTTGGCTCAAATCTCATACACCACTGAGGTTGAGGGTTCGATTCCCGCGACGGGACAAATGTTTTGTGCAAAGAAGAAAAAAAAATCGCGAGCATTTGTTTCGTGACTGGGTGTCGTGGGACCATGGTCCTCATACTTCCTGATTCCCTAGATACAGAGAATCTTAGTTAGGGGCCAGGATCTATGTATGTGATCGTTGGGTGTATTTATTTTATTTATCTTTAAAGTCCCAGGTCAAATCTCGATGAAATTTAAATGGGACCACTTCGTAGCTATACTGAACCCAACGCAAAAATATTTCATTTTCCAAATCGGTTCATAAATGACGGAGTTCTGACGAAACAAACATAACAAAAAATACAATCGAACAGAGAACCTTCTCCTTTTTTGAAGTCGGTTAAAAAATACATCAATAAAACCGCTACTCATTCGTAGAAACTAATAGATTCCAATGTACCTACATTCTACTAGCTTAGTGGTACTAGCCACTTAAATCTAATTATATGAATACTTCCCGTAATTAGTGATCTTGCTACATCGTATCCGAGTGAGCATTTAGGCCAAACAGTTCTTTATTTTTATTCAAGAATTAGGTCTAATCTACCAAAATAAAATGCATCTAGATCAAAATCATCAACCCTACGCTTTCTTGGCGTCGTAAAGAAAGATTTAGAACTTTTTCTAACATTGTTAATTAAGTAACATGTAATTATTAGATAGTGAAACCTCTTGTTCATAAAGGCCATCGAGCATGACACGCTATTTAGATAGAAAGATAGCTCGGAATTGTTCGAAATCATTTGTCAGGGCGGGATCAGAATTATGAGACATAGTTCTGATGTTCATAAATGATTCCAATTATTGGATTATTAAGTCTTTTTAGCCTCTACATAGGATGTTAGCCATAGGAAATTGTCCTGATTACGTAAATATTTATTCGCTCTTGTTTTCGTTCTATGGCATGGGCATTTTTATTATTAGTGTTCACTTCCATTCTTATAACTTATGTACGGTCATATCTACGGTCCTTCCATGTTTCTGTCAAAGTTGAATCAACATCATTTCTCAAAGATAAAATACTTTGTCTTTGTCATTTCTAGTCTAGTCAAATCATAGAGGTAGAATAATTATTAACAGTGAAAAAAGTTGACGACTTACTGCATTATGGCTTCACGCTACGTACTTCATTATAAGAAGTTCCTTCTAAAAGGTTTTCACCATTCATCGTCTCTAAGAAGATTGATTGACAGCCTTTTTAGTACGTATACTTTACTTTCTCTCAAATCAGAGGGAATTAACTTCATCTTTGAAATAAGATGAACAAGATGCAACCTTAGCGATAAGACTCGTTTTAATGGAATAGACAACCTTCGTAAATATTCTCTTTTAGAGTTTGAAAATCCGCAAAACGTTTCTGGAAAACAGCGCATAATTAACTTCATATTTTGGGGGCAAATAACGAATTTTTATTACACTTAGCTTCAATACGCATAAACAATGGAACTGTAAACATTCTCAAGTTATTGTTAAGTACATTGTCAGCACTTACTCAATGGTGCATTAAGCCGCATAGAACCGGTATCGAAGCAACCGGTAACATAAAGAACTGGCCATATGATGTCCTGAACGAGAGGTAAGTAGACCAGGAGGTGAACCGGTGGTGACTGGTACCACAGATGGTCACTTGTAACTATGGAGACATTCTATTGACCTGTCAAACCTTGAAACTATAACTGGCTTCTAACTAAAACCCTTACTTCCCTACTGATCTATACTAATACTGTAAACGTTAAAACGTTTACAGCTAAAATTGGATACGTCAGTCATGTGAGGATGCACCAAACACGTACAGTAACTTAACTTAAGTAAGTCGCCGTAGCCGAAAACGGCTAGGAATGCATCATCATCATCATCATCATCATCATCATACTAATACTATAAAAAGGTAAGTAAAGTTGTATACGTGTTTGTAGGAGGTAACCTCTGGAACCTCTGGAACTGCTGATCCGATTCTAAAAATTATTTCACTATTAGAAAGCTACACTATGGCTACGAACGAAATCGGGCGATTGTTTGTTAGTTTATCTTTCTTTCGATTTAAAACGAAACAACAGATCGACGTTTTGAAGTATAGTTGGAGTTTTACCACGTTCTTGTTTGTCTGTCTGTCGTTTCGAATGGAATCTTGCAACTCCAATTTCAAGCACTTCCCGTTTAGCTATCCGGCTGAAAATTTTAGGGCAGCTCTCAACTCGATGACAATGCATTCTGAATGCATGAAAACGTGATGTTCAGTTTTTTTAATCTACAGTAAATGTTCCATCTCGAAAACACGAATAGTTCTTTGGGAACCGTTATATCAATAAATCTAATTCTACGCGGACGAAGTCGCAGGTATTAACTAGTTATTATGCTGGACCTACAAAAATAGTTCTACAAAAATAACCAAGACTCGCCTTTGTTTTACCACAAAAAGAGCTGAGATCATAAAACACCATCAGTAGTATTTTCTTAATTAATGTAATAACACCTCCAAATTAAGTAGGTATGTGGCCATAATTGTGGGAGAGATTATTTTATCTTGTGTGAGGTTAGGTGTCGTAGAGTAGAGTAATGTTAGAAGTAGTTTTCATGTAGAGAGGAAGCGTTTTATTTTGTAAATATAATAGCGACGAGTATGGTAGGATTGCCAAGTCATTCTACTTTTTGTGTGTACTTCGTAATATCATCAAGAACAAGCTAACACTATGTCCTGGACGGGTGGGAAGCGGTACAAGAAGTGACCCGCTGGTGACTGGTTGTTGTTACTGCATTCTTTGGTTAGACGGTGATTTTGTGAAGAGAGGTGGCGATTTGTTGTAGAAGCGAATATGTTTATCGCTACCTGCTAGATAAGCAAATTTGAATATAGCAGATCAGCTGTTTTTGTGGAATACATTTTTTATAATTGTTATAGTTAAGATAATTTATATATTTATTTATTTACTTATTAGGTGGATACAAAGAAAATTAGGTAAAAAGTCTCCGTTATGGATGGATGAACAAGCCAACAGAAGAGAAAAAAATCGCTCTTACTTCACACCCAACCTCCATCTAATCCCAGCCTAGTACCACCACGTCCTTATTATTTCGCTAATGAGAATTGAACAACTCTCGTCACCACTGATTAGGTATCAAAATACCCGTGTTTTTAGGTAACAAGCAATTCTGTGCTAAGTACACAGTAGGCACACTTAGATGTGGAATTAACGCAATTTTGAACAAGAAATTTCAGGTGGTTGCTGAAAATTCGTTTCTAAGAAGGCTCACAACGTACATAAGTACGCCATTTATGTAGTTTATTGCCACTAGCGAAGAATACGACCTTTTGAAGACTGAATGGGTTTTAGTTCGGCTTTGCTTTGTGTACAATAAGTAGTCACTAAACAGAAAATTGGCAGACTAGACATCGGAGGTCAATGGACACTCTCAGATGATTCTTCAACGGCATTCTCCAGGGTTGGGCTCCTACGACAATTTTAGGTACTGGCTACTGGTACATTGGCGATTATTGAAAGAGCATCTGATTCTAATCTTTCTGTAATTCTGTACAAACTATGTTTCTTAGGTAACAATATACATGTTTATCTTATCACAGAAATACCCAAAATATTTCGGCCATGTTTCCCACATTGCAAATAACCATTACATTTTTTTTCCTAACATTCATAACGTGAACGAACAACTCACGAGCATTTTATTAAGCGTTTTATTATAATTAGGACGTAGGTACGAGTACAGTAGGTAGGCGATGCCTTTACCCTGAATAGTAAAGTTTGAACAGCCAGTAAGTGAAGAGATGAGAAAGTGTCATCATAAGAACAATGACAATCAAACAATCAATTTTGTATATAACTATAACATAAGTATAGTAACTTTGCCCACTTCACACACCGTACCGTTTCACAGAAAACGCAACAAGGAAGGAGAAACAGGAGATGTGTGGGGTAAGTGATACAAAAACCATATAGAATTAAATAAGTGCGCCCACCTCATCTTAACTGCATGAGTCACCAACCGGCTCTTGTGGCAAAATATGTGAGAAATGCAGCAGTTGGACTGTAGTATAACCCCGTTACCCTGGGACGTTTCTACACTACAGACATATTGATACTATTTGTTTTTTTTGACACAGTATATATTAATAATAATATATGCCAGTGGCGACTTTGTGGCGAGTCGACGTAGCGTGGCGACACTGAGCCTACCCCGAGATTGTTCCTGGGGCTGAATGATACCCTTGACCCCCGGCAAAGAAAACGAAATCCCCGGCTTGCCTTGACTGGGCGTGGAGATTCAAGAGCTAAGAACTAAGCTCCAAGGATGGGAGTGTTATAGGACATAACGCCGGGAGTAGCGTTTAAGTGAAACTGCAGCACACCTAAATATTTTCTTATGAAGCGGAATTGGCAGGTGCCGAAGTCTCTTATCATAGACCGGTTCTCATCCATTAAAAATTCATCTCAATAGCCTAATCATAATAATTTCCATATCTCCAATAACAGTCCTCGCACTTACCGGGGGCTGTCTTTGAATGCATCTTCTTAATGATGCACTTAGAGACAGTCCCCGATAAGTGTTGCCCATTATATATCTAAACTAAATGCTCTAAGAGGCCTCTACGTGTTGGACTCATGTCCCCGCGCAAGCCTTCCAAAGAACCCGTGAGAAAGAGCGACATAATAATATATTAATGACTATTTGGTTCGTTAATTATCTGCATAAACTAAATAACATGTCAATCACTTATAGCCATTTTCCGTGGAACGCGACAGTAACAGGATAAGTGCAAGACCGTTTCCAGAGATCCTACTGTGAAACTAACAACAACACTGTTGGTTAGTTACGCCATCGACACAAACGTAAACACACTCCCTACATCTCGCACATGCATGAGCTCGCACGTTTTGACGAATTGAGCAACCGGCAAATTGCTCATGAGCCCTACATCTCCCTTGTCCCCCACGTTAGCACCGTACTTCCAAGCTACTAGGAGCATTTGATACGCTATCTAAACTCCTTAATAAGCTAAACATAATCCCAGGATCCTTACTGTGCAGTCATAGCCATTTTTCTTTTATATACGACTAAAAAATTACAAGTCGCACAATCAGTTTGCACTGTTTAATATTTTTTTCTACCTCCATGGTTTGCAATGACTCTACCGGAACGCTACTGTGAAACTGGAATTGACACTATTTGATGCCTTCAAACATGGCCCTCAAAAGGTATTTAATTACAGCATGTCTTCTAATGCCATTATCGCATCAAATCTTTTTTTTAATAGTCGGTACCTATTTACCGACCGACTATTAAAATGTATTTTCAGTAATGTACAGTGGATTTTAAAATCACCTAAATACATAATATGTAGAATTAGTAAGTTCCCTGACGTAGATTACACGAGCAATATCCCTGCATCACCCTTTCAAAGCTAAGGTTATCTCAGCTCCAAAGCGTAAACATCAACTTTCACACGGAAAGATGCGAAATTCCCTTTTCCTTGTGTTATCTCCATGACAAGGTTACCGGTTCCATCTCCTGGGATGATACTGAGAAACAAGTTGTCCCAAATCAGGTTTATGTGTCACATTGTTGAAGCAACGTGTACCGGTTGTACCAATCAGTTTTTTGTTGTTAGGGAAAATGGGGTCATTTTAGAAGCAGCGTTTTAGTGTGACATCTTTTTTTCGTGACAAGTCAGTATTAATCCAAACTAGCTGACTGAGCCGCAATATTGTCAAAGTGGAATTGAGATTATAGCGATTCCTAGAATTGCCATTTTCGGTATGAAATGTACGTCATGCATTAAACCCGAATACGGTAAACCTCTAAAGTCAACGAGATATCGTATGAATAGCATAATATCTCTTTTAAATCAATCAATTTATTTAAATATAAATAAAAATCCTTAAGGGCTAACCAGCACGAGCTTCCATTGTGTGGCGTTCCAGAGTAGGCACGTGTTTGCGGTCTTTCGTCCTAGTTCCGCAACGGGTAATCAACCATTGATTGGGCATGGAACTTTCTGGGAATCAGCGCTAATCAGATGTTTAGTCGGCTGATAAGCTCCGGGTAGGGCGGCCATATTCGATTCCTTGATATCTGGATTGTTGTCCAACTATTCCCAATCGTTGCCGAAAGCACACAATAAGCAATAATATGAATAATACTAATAAGCTATATTAGGTATGTAAAATATAGGTACTGGTCGTCAATCACCTTAATCAAAGGGTCTCATAAGTAGTTATCAAAGCTGACTGAATGACTGATAAGATAACTCTTGAAGCTTCGAAACATCCTACACATTTCTCACTAACCATTCCACTTTCACCATTCTGACTCACCTGTCATCCTTTATCAGCACCAAAAATGTACAACCTTTCTTCTGAGCACTTAAACTGAAGGTTACATTTTGCGATAAAGAACCTGAATTATCAATACGAAAAGAAGTCATTACGGTCTGAAGATTTTATAGTTTGCAAAAAAGGTTTGGTAACCCTATCCTGGACAAACTGGGTAGTTTGCAGTTATCTCTGATTGGATAGCTGGGTTTAGGGCTTAGTTAGAAGTTATCTATAGGTATTTACTTTCGTGTTGCTCGTAGTTCGAGTTTGTTTGTGGTTGACGTGCCGTGAGTGGATACAAGCGGTGCTCGTAAATATTGGAGCGGGAACTTCGAGTTTCGATTTTAATTTATGCAAATATACATTTTTATTATTAAAACCAGTGACAAGCTCCGGCTTTGCACGGGTGAAGCGATTTACATTAAATATTAATGTTAGTTTATACATTCTAACCCTCCTTAAGATCAGAAAATCAAATACATATATTATATTAAATTATGTTATTAAATAAACAATTAAAAATTAAATCATAAATCGACACTTTAAACTATAGTAAAATTATGTACTTTTTGATATTATATGTACTATTCTTTACTTGTATGTATAACTACTTTTTAAGGTACTAGGCGGACATGCCTGATGTTAAGGTACTAGGCGGACATGCCTGATGTTAAGGTACTAGGCGGACATGCCTGATGTTAAGGTACTAGGCGGACATGCCTGATGTTAAGGTACTAGGCGGACATGCCTGATGTTAAGGTACTAGGCGGACATGCCTGATGTTAAGGTACTAGGCGGACATGCCTGATGTTAAGGTACTAGGCGGACATGCCTGATGTTAAGGTACTAGGCGAACATGCCTGATGTTAAGGTACTAGGCGGAAATGCCTGATGTTAAGGTACTAGGCGGACATGCCTGATGTTAAGGTACTAGGCGGACATGCCTGATGTTAAGGATGATTTATTCTTATTTAAAGAAGGCCACGGCGGAAATAGGCCATTTCTAGTAAGTACTAATCTTCTTACTTCCCTTACTCTACCCTACTCACAGATGGGGCTCTAAACTCTGAAATATAATTGTATTTTAACAAATCCTTCGAGACATACCTTATATAATTACTAATAATTAGGTACCTATATGTTGTGTTTTATTTATTTACGCTACAAAATTCACACGTAGTCTCGTATCCTATTAACGAATTTGTTTTGTGAAGTGGCAAAATAATTAATGATATCACGAGATTCGTCTAGTTCTAGTTTAGCGCACCGATTTTTTATATACTTATAATACAGTTTAGTGCAGCAACTATAACAACGAAAATGATGTAGCTAACTGCCATAGAATGAGTAGCAGTAGGTATATACAACACAGTGGCATTTTGGCTGGCAACTTACATATATATACAATATATCTCTGGGTGTACTCGTAGGCACCTAATGAAATGCTCGTCAGGCATTCAGTAACACATTCTGTTCGTTTGCTCATTTGCAATGTGGGGAGATATCAGACCGAGTCAAAGATGCTGTTAAAGATATAATGAAATCAGTGTTGTGACTGAGTGAAGCATTTTTCCTTGAGGGAATAAGTATTAGAAAAGGAGTAACCTGAGCATAGAATCTACCTCAAATATAGTATAATTTTTTTATTTGGCGAGACTTCAAAAGTAAGTGTATTTGCCACAGTGTTTCAAAACACTGTGGTGTTGGATACAAACGACACTTCAAACCCCAACTTATACTCAAGGGCTCTACTTATACTCAAGATCCTCAAAAAGGGTTTGGTTATCAGGCGTGATTTGCTAAAATTAAATTCCTTTATAGTTTGACTAGGTATCAATAATCCTGCTTTTATACACGAAATATTAATGAAGGTACTTATAGAATAAATTAAATGCAAATTCAAAATAAAAATATATTATGAAATAAGCTCAAAAATGCACTTTTAAACGTTTTACAATATCACTAATAGTAATATATTGTATAGTAGTAAGGACTACTACATGTTATACCGCGCAGTCAGGCTGTCTCGTTTTCCTGAACGACGAATATCTGATTTTGTAATATCATTTCAAAAAAGCACATAAACATTTTTAGAAAGCACCAGTTCCAAGTAGTTCTAATAATTTCAATAGAATGTGTAACAGCCATAACTTAAATTACCATTCAGCGGTTACCCATAGAATTAAGGACACAAAATTGACGTTGATTTGTATATTGAGGGCACAACCTTAGAGATAAATGTACCACTTAGGCCGCGCATTTGGTTATGCGGAGCGTTGGGCGTAGAGCACTTCTCCCAGCCAAGGCTGGAAAAGCATCTGTTTGTAGAGCAGGTAAGCCTTAGAGTTTTGAAGTATGATGTCCGAGTCATTGAGGCAGTGGCATTTCGTTCTAAAATTATATACCTAATGGGTGCAAAGAAAAGCGACACGAAATTATCACCCTACACACGTTTAGCAAATTGTTCCATGGAAAGGAGTTATATATATATATATCGATACCCAGTTCAATTAGTGTTTATAACGTAGTGTTTATTTTATTTTAGCCAATATCACTAAAATGGATATAGCATGGAAGCTACAAGGCAAGTGCGCATTAGCGCTCTTGCATTCTTACACTAAATTGCATCCTAATAATCCGAATCATTATATCAGTAAAAGCGAAGTACCTACCTATAATCTACTTAGGTATACGCTGATATGATTAATTTATTAATAAACAACAGCCTGATTTAGTATGTAAATGCATGCAAGCAAGTATATTATTAATCAGTTATTTTTAATTAAAATGTCCACTGGCCGGATTATAGGTAGGTAGGTATATATGATTGAAAATACCTATAGTCATAATTTATTTACTTCTATTGTTTTGTTTCTCTACCAGCATTTAATTAATACAAGTCCTGTTAATATTAGCAGGATAGGGACTCAATGAAACTAAATTTTTAAAATATTATTTCCCGCGGGCACTCTGCTTTTCAGGGATAAAAGGTTTTCAAGAGCACCTCCGGTAAAGTAGCTCCCTGGAGCTGTTGAATCGCTTCTTATTATCTTTGTGTATATTTACGTAACTCTTGCTATACGTTACCTGTAATCTCGACATTTCTATTCAATAACTTCATGTTAGCCATACTACGGCTGCACGTAACTTATGCATTGGCTCGCGCATGCAATATGCAGCGAGCGATGAAGTCTGTTAGAATGTTTATCGAATGCATGATATTCTATCGTATGCAGATTCGGTGCAGATGGAGAAGAATAATTCCATCAAGATTCATGTCAAAGGGCATTTTCTTCTATTTAGTTTAGGGGAAATAAGAACATAAAAAAAACTAATGTTTTAAACACAAAAAGGTATATTTGGTGGTAGGTCTCGTATTTGAGAGGCCGTCTGGGTTGGTAACTTACCGCTTTGGCAGTTTTTTTGCCGCCAAGCAGTATTGCGCAACTGTTTGACGGTTCCGGTTTGAAGATCACTGTAACCAGTTAAATTACTGGGCTTAGGAGACTTAAGAACTCTTTTCTCAACGAGCGAAGTGTGCTGAGCATTATTTAGAAAATAAGGTTCTAGGTGGCTTTGCAACTGTTATGGGCAGGCCTTGTAAAGAGGTTAGTGAGTGTCTATGGTGGACCCACCCACTAAACCCTTAGCGAATATTGTTAACGTGTTTTGGTCTGAGCAAAAGGAAAGTCTTAATTGTTCACTAAAATGGTTTATATTAATCACTATATATGTAAAATCACTAATTTCATATAAAATCACTAAATACACTAGTAAAACTTATGGTTATTGGTAATGGTCAATTAAAATGGTTTGAGCACGCGAGGTTGCTCAATGGTAGTTGTTCGCGTACTAATTAAAATGAGTAAAATTGTGGTAAAGCGATTGCGGTCAATGCAACAATGCAATAACGTGCAATCGCTGAGCTGTTCGGTTCTTACCCGAACAGGCGTATTGCTTACCATCGGGTAAATGACTTGACGTCGCGTCACACATGAAAAAAGATATATAAAATATTTCGCAATGGGAGATTAGTCTGCATTTAAATATAGTGCGACAAACATCTCAATGAACACGAATGAGACTTTATGATTGGGTCACCACTTTCATTGTCATGTGACGTCAAGACTTGTGGAAACCAATGATTTTTTTATTTGAAATTGGTCTTCCGTTATTATTAAAATAAATAATTTGTATTTGAATTTTTTAAATTTGGTATTGATGGAATCGATTAGTCTAATTTGAACCGCGTTTATTCAGGCCCTTATAGCACTATTATATATGTAGCTACCCCGGCTACTTCACGCACCGTTGCGAACCTTTTTGTTATTATCTCCGGTTTTACTGAACCGATTTAGGTCAAGTGTGTCTCAGATTTTAAGCGAAGCTATAAGTTACATTTCAGTGAAAACTGTGTCGACATTTATTTAGTCGTTTTTAAATGGAGAGATAAACCGACAGTTATTAGGCACATAAGCAATCTTTATTTAACTTTGTTGTTTTTTATGAAATTATCTGGTCTATTCGCGCACAATTTAAAACAAAACTTCTGACAACGTTAATCGCTTATTAACTACTTAAATGGAATTAAAACAAAATGTAAATTCAAATAAATCATTTATCGACTATATTCTTAAGTACTCGTATCACTCAACTATCAACTAAGATCGTAAGATATCGCATCTTGTAAACGCTACCTAACAGATGCATTAATCTTTCACGGTGTACCGTCGCAGTGAAAGTGAAAAACATATGAGTGAACTCGACAAACAGCTCATTTTGGAGTTACGGGAAGGTAAAGAGGTTAACATCAGCGTAGCAGAACTAACACGATGTCAGCTGTTTAGAGAGATCTAACTATTTTATTAAATAGACACAAAAAATGCACTTTGAAACAGAAAATAATAAAAATTAACAAGTATAATGAGATAGAGCGAAAGAGAGAGAGAGAGAAGTAATCACTTACTAAATAATAGTACTTTGGCACAGTTTAGGAACTTGATAGTTGTTTTTAGGTTGAAAAAATAACGATCATACAAAATACCTTTGTTTGATCGTTATCCTCATTTGCGTTAACATACTTTTGTTAAAATTTTACCTATAATAATGGCTTAATAAAACCAATTAAAAAAATAGTTCCGTGTAAGAACATGATTAATCGCCTTCCAAATGAGTGCATGTCGGCCTAGCTGATGATAAATAAGATATTGGCCTAGCTAACGATAATTATCATTAATAAGTAAAGTTTTCAAAGAGACGAAACCTACCTACGTGTTATTAAAAATACTAACTCAAATCAAAGAAGGCACAAAAAATGTAGGCAACTTAAGCAGATCTATTAAGTATAATAGACTCAAGTGAAATTGGTCCAGCAACATGTGTCGATTGGTCATTTTGCGAGTGGTCTGTTTTGTGATCCAATTATGTTCTAACTAGGGTTGTAGCTATGACATTCAATATAAGAGTGTGTTTCAATAAATGACAATCATTTGGCTTTATAAAAAGGAGTGTGGTCGGATTATATAGCCGACAAAGATCTAGTTGAAATACGGTCAAAGTTGGAACTGACACTGTCACTCAGTAATGATAACCCTAATGTCACAGCAGCACCCCCGATCCATCATGTCTATGATGCTCATAATACTTGGCTTGAATATCCAACATTGTGCAATGTGCACGCAACACGACAGAATACGATGTAAGTCCCGTGGGTGGCTTTAGCTAGCCGACGAGACGGTTAGTCAAAGTCACACTTCAAAAGTGTCTTCAAAGAGCTATCTGATGAAGTCTACTCGTGTGAATTCACTGGAGAGCTGAGTTGTCATATAAAATTCTTCCGAAAGAAAAAGGCCTTTGTTGTATTTCTAAAATGCATTTTGCCAGTTTTCAAACAATTGAAACATACAAATATGCAATACAATCCTGACTTTACATTTGTTGAATCAAAAATTAAACTTGTGGCTGGAAATTGTATTGTTTTTGTTAACTAAACTTCTGCAAACTCTGACAATAGATACGCTAGCCGCTCACAGTACGCAATTGACGCGAGCCCGTCGGCCGCCCCGTCAATCATCAAACTTAAAAACCAAGCAACAAAAACTGACGACCATTCCAACAATCGCTGATTGCTGTTTTCATACCTCTATATGTGAAAATATTGCAACAGATAGCACAAAGCATTTCACAAAAAGGGCCTTTATTTTAATTAGTTTCAAACATCATTTAGGGGTATATAGACATATTTTGTTATATACTTTCTGGGCATATGATACTTAGATGAACAAATATAAACCCATTTCAGTCTGACTTTAATGTTGTAAGTCAAATAAACAAACATGTGTAAACCCTAACACGATATAGATACGTCAGAAGTTAACTACGATGGTAATCTCGTCAATCATACGACTCAAAAACGGTAACAAAAAAAGCTGACCGGTCCGGCAGTCGTCATTGATTGCTGTTTTCATTTTTCAATTTGTGGACTTGTTTAAATTAACCATCAATATGATATACATTTTGTTTAGTGGTTATTTGTTAAGACATATTTGGGAAATACACACACACCAAGACTAAGTATTAGCTCTGGTTATCTTCATATTTCGACTTGTGACAATGACATTTGTGTGATACTTTAGTGCCAGAGCTATAATAGTAAACATGTATTTTTTATGAAATAAGTGTTGAGAATTGAGCCAGCTTACACGACTCAAATAAATATGTATAAATGGTGCATCGTAACAATAGTATAGGCTTAGGCTCGCTTGCACTACTTCCAACATTTAAATTCTGTCAAATAAATTAAAGTACAGCAACACGCAAGTAGCTGAATAACATTCTCGAGATTGAGCTGAGACTTCCATGTATCCTGCTGATCAAGCTTTACAGCAGTTCCGCGTATCTCTACTATTAGTTAGCTGTAATAGTAGGTAGGTATAGAGATACCTACGTGACATAAACTAAGTAATGACGAATTTTATAGCGGCATCATGTAAAGAAACAGAATACGTCTAAAGCAAAAATTACTTATGTTATAAATAATTTTCATATTCCCCACAGCTTACAACTGCATTTTCCACTTTGATAGAATATGTGCCATCTCCTCTGGGTAAAATGTTCCGAGTAACAAAGCGTTGCACTGTCGGCTAGGAAAGTGAGGAGTTAAGCGAGCGAACACTTAAATTCCGAGCAGATTTTTTACAAGATTCTTCGAAGCCTGAACATGCAGATTTACTAAAATGCTTGTAGCATTAAGCTACTATAGTTTACAAGGAAATTTTTCTTGTAAGCGACGCGGCACATACTTTGAAAATATGCTCAGAAAATACTATAAATAGGCCTAGAGTCTATTGGAACACTAAACACACCTCCCACACCTCGCACTCGCCTAAGGAGTGGTCAGACCTAAAAAGAGAGATTGATTTAAATTCCTACATTATCTAGACTTGTTAAAATAAAGTTATCGTGCCATCTGTTAATGTGTGATCAGAATTTGTCCTTCTCAATGTAAAGTTCTTCAAGTGCCAGTGTGGATCAGTGGGAGAACGTGCGACTTTCGATCCGACACATCCGAGTTCGAATCCCGCTGGCCCCGCACCACTGATTTTCTTAAGTTATGTGCGGATTTAACACTAGCTCTAAGAACGGTGAAGAAAAACATCGTGAGGAAACCGGCATATCCAAGAATTTATCACAAAAAATCAAGGACATGTGACATCCACCAACCCGCACTGGGCTAGCTTTTGAGGCAGTTTACGCCTAGGAGGCGACAGTTAATTAAAACAGTTAAATGATAATTATACGACGACTACCCTTGGACCCTTGGCCCTGACAAGTAAAATTCAGAAATAAGTTACATTTGTATCATAAGGCATCCTTTGAATTGTTACACTGTATGCAGTTTTATTACATAAAAAAAGACGTGTGGCACTCGGAGACTGCCGCGGTAAAGCTATTGCATAGCATTCGGAGTGGGGGGTGTTAGGTTATTTTCGTTACGGAATTTCTGGATTCGGTCTCCACGCTCAAGGCCCGCGATAGAAGCTATGCAATAGCTTAAAAATTGAAATTGATTACATTTAGATTGCACTATTAATGATGAGGTACCTACAACAATGAACTGGGGGCCTTGCTATATGCAGGACATTATAAAAGCAGTCTTATGTGGAACGTGACAGCGTACAAGATCGCCTAGCTTTTACCGAAACATAGTTGCTACTGATTCACCTCGTACTAGCTTTTTAAATAAGTTAATCCACGCTCTAATATCGATTCAGTAGCCAACAGAAATCTGTCCCCCGCAGTGCGCGGCGGGTCGTGTCACGCTAGTTATTTTTTAATACACTTTGCCGGGACAAACTTAATTATTCAGTTTTCGGAGCGGCGCCGGCGCGGCGCGCTTTAGTTAATTCTATTTGGTGCACCCGAGGCTAAATCCGACCCTGCATGCGGCAATATTGTGCAAAATCCGCCTTGGGTTGGTTAGGTCGAATTCAGACTTCGCGACAGCATATACGATTTTTCATGGATGCTTACATAATGTAGTCTCAGGAACACAAGTAACTTTCTTTTATAAACAGAAAAATAACGGTGAATGAAAACAGTAAGAAAACCGGCATGTCCGAGAAATACAAGAGGATATTGTGACATTTGTATAGGCACTAGGGTGGCGTGGTGGATTATTGCCCTTACACTCTCTCTGATACAAGGCTCTTGTCTCAGGAATGAAAATGTGATAACAGCAATAGGCTGAATATTTGATGAGAATGATATCGAAAATATTCGAGGGTAATGTCGTATTCGAGGGTAATGGGTATCCATCCCTCTTTGCCTCTAAATATTGTCTGTTTTTTTCATGCTGATAATGATGTTAATGCTCCTACAGTTTCAAAGCTTGTTTTGGTTATACCTGTGATTCAATAATCAAGTTCAGTATTATTTAACAATATCGCGTCATTTAAAGGCTCCCTAAACAACCCACAAAATTGCCAACAAGCTCAAGAGCTTTAAATGTAGCGCTTTTTACGTCACAGCCTCTAAAGATGTTTTCATATGCAAATGACTACAATGAATGAGAACTCCTCTTAGGACCTTATCGTCCGAATTTATTCAGCATGTTGTTGTTTAGTCTTTATGAACCTTTGTTATAGATGATGGATATTTTGGAGATAAATATTCAGGACAACTGTAGCGATAATTCGGTATTTAAGAGTGGAAGTGATAAAAAAAAATATTGCCTTAGACTGCAGGACTAAACTATAAGTATAAACACCAAGGTGTTAAGTCGCTTTTTGTTCCGCTTATAAATCATCATCAGCCCATCGCGTTCCCACTGCTGGGACACGGGCCTTCTCTCATAGAGAGAGAGAATAGCTTATAAATACGATCAGTATAATACAATATAATAGAATATTGGACCATTCACATTCACATTTAACTTGTTGTTCTGTTCATTTGAGACCTGATTGCGGTCTTTAATTGTACTCTTTCTTCTCCCATCTCTTTCCTTACAGGACTGAACACATATCGACAACAAAACAGAGTTTTTTTTATAACGGCTCATCTTTATTCTGTTGCCCAACTTTTATTTCTACGAGGCGAACCTTGTTGTGCCGTCACACCCACCTAACTCATTAATTTCTATTTGTACAACCTTTTGATGTATTTGATGAGATTTTCTTTGTCTGATGAGCATCATGTCATGATTTCGTACATTAAACTTCGACATCTTGTTTGTTCCAGGAGGGCTGTTATCATTCAGCAAAGTGCTGAATTTCTTCCCGGTGGGCGGCGAGCGGGAGTGCCAGCCGTCCGGCTACCACGTGGCCAGAGCTGGGATCTGCCTCAACGCTTACGACTGCAGACAGCGGGATGGGAAGGCGGCAGGCGACTGCGCACATGGGCTGGGCGTCTGCTGTATTTGTACGTATCCTGCAGGCCTAATCTTATAGAGGTGTTTCTGCAAAATTACGTCATGAGGAAGTCTTGGCCCTATATAAGGACAATATAGACAGTATAGTCTAGTTTTATGTCGAGTCGGTACTTGTTGCTGACATCACGCAACGTTTCGTGTAGGTATTTGTATATTGGATTACTGTAATGTTGAATGTATGTTTAATAAAAAAGAGGTAGATTTTTTTTTTTCTTTCTACTAAAAAATTGTAATAAGTTCTAGCTAATGAGAGTAGAAAGGTCGTATGCAAGAATTACGTCCATCCCTCAGCTGCTCAATCCATTGCTGTGTTATTCAGAACTTTGAATGCAAAGGTTTCCGCGTCACTGCATTGAGCTCGGCAGTCTTTCGGTGCTGTAGATATTAAATCTTGTCTGAGAATGGTGTGAATTTTTAGTCATAGAAATGACTAAAAACTGAATTCCGACACAACAACAACCCAGTGGTATAAAATAAAATATAAAGGAAGAAATATCAGAAGATCCACACCATCAAATCCACATTGCTAAATCGAAAACAACTTTAAAAATAATTATAAAACCGTCAGCGTAAAAGTTCAACTTCATCAAACTTAAAAATATTGTCTCCGCCATGTCTAACCAAGTCTACTCCAAGAACATCTTATTTCCATTTTCAATAGGTACCTCCTAATAAACTTGAAACTTTGAGTTTTCTCATGAATACATAGTAAGTAGACCTCGGTACTTTCCTTGGACTTTACTCTTTGAAACTTGAAGAAATAGTCTTGTGGCTTCTATTTATAATTTTCGCAATCGTTGTTTATAGTCTATTGTGCATCAGTTGTCGCAGTATAGAAGCTATGCGACTGTGAGTAAACTGAAATAAGGTTTTGAGAAATCATTATTTGACAACTCCGTATAGCTCGAAGTCAGAGTAGGTACCTACCTAAGTACTGAGCCGGTAATGTAGGTGTTTATAGAGTTGAGTTCTCTATAGTGGTAAGATTTGCCCGTTTGTTATTTTCACTGAAATGAAGTGACTGAAACAAGATTATTCCATAAAATTTATGCCGTTTATGCAGAAAATGTTCAAGTTGTAACGGAAAATTTAAGCGCATTGTTGCAGGGCGGAATGTAAAAAACTAGCTCTAAACTTTGTACTTCAGAGCTTTATACCATAAATTTTGCTTTAAAAAATATTATCTTAGTTTTTTCACTGTAAAAATATAAAATTTACAAGGAAGCAATAAAAATCAATCAACTGTCAGATTAAATATTGTGTAATGGCCTTTCGCCGACAATTTTCGTTTTGGAGTTCTTTATTTTTGGGAACGGCAGGAAACAGTACATGTCTAAATTTCGGTCCGGACCACTCACGGCAAAAAGAGTTACGGCAATGTAGTGAACATTGCCGTAACTCTGTTTACGATGGCGATGACAAAACCACACAAAAATATAAACTTTATATCAAATTCGAAAGTTAGTTTATGTGTCTTTGTCGCCTTAAAATATTATATATATTGTATATTGTAGTTATACCTATAGAATGTTCACAAATTATTTAATGCATAACTACAAATCGAGAAAAAATTAAAATCAAATTATAAATTAAAATTAAAAATAGAATGTTGGTATACCAACTTACTAGAGTCGTGACCTTATGATTTAGATTTCTGTGGTTGTGACAATGCCTACCCTCCGAGTAGCTTCTCGTTTGCGACAAGTATTTTCTACTGACGACCTCTGGGTTTACTGCCGAAGATTTACTATTTTATTGTTTAGGATAGAGAGTGCTTACTGGGTCACTGTTGCGGACAGTGAATGCTTCAGTTTGATTGCGCTTTCCAATCGATTTCAACACGACGCACTGTGATTCACGTAGAACAAGCTAGCTAGACAAAATTATTTTTTGCTATTTTCTGTTTCATGGGGCTTTCTTATAACTTGTTATGACTTCCTAATTAGGTCTAAGGATATGGGGCCCTAATTCGGCGATAGGTGGAAAAAAACTTTTTTGAGTTCTTTTTTTATAACGTTTTATGAGTACCTAATTTGGTTTTAAGGTAAGGAAACCAATTGGAGGAGGGTAGTTACCGGGTAGGTAGAAAAAATAAGTATTGCCAAATTATTTAAAGGTAAATATATTTTAAAAAACTTAAGTAGGTATATAGTAAACACAAATAATATGTACAAAATACACAAGAGCCAGATAAAAATATGAACATCAAAAATATAAAATTTAGCGAAGTAATAAACAAAGTACCTACACAAGATTACAAGAATATAAAGCAAGTATTTGGTAATTGGCACCTATTAGGTGTATGTACCATGTACTTACTAATTACCTATACTTAGAACTAATACAATTAACTTAGACACTTAAGTAAACAAAAATGAAACAGAAAGTACTTACCTACTGTAAATCCCCAAATTTAATGACTACCGGTTATACCTAATGTTACCTTGAAGGACAAACAGGTAGCTAATACCTAGAATTTTTAATTCTCGCTATCGCTAATTTCTTCTTCCGATGAATCGTCCACGGTATAGTCCTGCAAGCTAACATCAGGACTGGTAATTGTAACATTTGGACAAATATTCACAGTAGGGGCTATGATTAAATCTAAAACTTCGGAAGGGAGCTGACCAGTTTTTTTTTAGGAACCTCTCTATGGCTGTTTACTACGGGATCAGATGTGATCAATAACATATGCAATAAATCTGTATTCGTAGCAATACGTGACTGCTTTCGAGTATTATGCTCTCGGAATCGTCTGCAATCTTTATTGCGAGCTTCCTGAGCTTCCTCAGAAAGCTGCCCGATTGGCAGCAGAGCCGACTTTATAATATCCGTACTGTGCACAAGAATTTTGTGCACAGTAGCAGGCATGTAATACCACGGATACAGACTTATGTACATATGTCTTGTTTCCTGTGCCAACAATTCAAATTTATCGGTATTTATGTCATATCCGGAAGCCAAGGTACGAAGTATGGTATCAAAATTTTTAATAAGTTTCACATCTATTCCCGTAATATCAGCACTCAGCTCAGGGTTCCCAAAAAACCTGCGGGCAGTATTTCCATCATTTGTATTACCAAACCCTGGCTTTGGTTTATCCACAATCAAGCCCATTTCGGATTTGAAACGGTTCTGAATGTTGGTGGAACGTTGCTTCATATGAGCCTTGTCAGCAGCATCTCGTATTTGCCATTTTTTGACTTCGAGACGATAGCTAATATGAAGCAAGCACTCAAAACAACGAATCCATGCATGCAGTGTAGATATACCAAAACCAAGGTTGTCCCTATTAACTACATACTCCCTAGACTCATCATTCATCAATTTAGGGGTAGCTCCACATATATAACATTTTTGCGATGATGTAGTCTCGGTCACTGCATTGCACACTTTACCGTCAATCATGGTAAAAAGCAGTTTGTGCTTGACAGATACCTCTTTATCATCAATGTGACATATTGTCGGCACCAATTGGTTTATTTCCTCCAACACTTTATTTGTTTCAGCAACGGTAAACTCAGTGGTTTCCTTGGAGAAAATAAATTTAATCGGGCGACAATACATGGTAGATGAAGACCGAGGATTTTGCCAAGCGATATTACCACTTTCGTCTTGCAATTGAAGCGGTACAAATGAAAATACAAACAAATATTCGTCAGTAGCTTCAGCACTGGCAAACTTTTGTTTGTAAGTGCTGTGACCGGAACTGCCATCACAACCCCATTTACTAACAAGACTAAATGATGACCCAAGAGATGAAGATTTGAAAACTTCTTGCTGCGCATGAACTAAACGTTCAACAGTTTTATTTAAAACAGCTTGAAGTTTAATATCTGCGCGCGTCTCGTCAACAAAAATGAAATCTTCGAGAGGAAAACAATCTCTTTTAGCTTGCCTAATGCTATGAATTGATGGAAATACCATATGCCCTACCTTCATGCTCCACTTCCGAGTCAGCTTGTAGGAGTGGCTTGTACACTTCGAGTCCACATAATAAGCCAAAGCTTCCTCCTTCGTTAGGCATCTCTGACTGCTTTCACCAGCACTGGCACTATTTCTCATTTTTTTGCACTTCTCGGGACTTTCGCTAGCGTCTCTGATGACAGCAGCCAGGTTTCGGTGGCCAGATAACCGTGCTGAGACTTCCGCTGCAAGCAGTAATTGATTCGTGTCGCGTGTACAGAGCAGATCTTCAACTCTCCTCTTTTTTGTTTTGTCGCTCGAATCGTCAAACTTTTTGCTTGGACGCCCAGGGGTGGTTGAAGATGCTGCGGATGTAGATGGCGTATGCACGTGACTAAGGGACGATACATTATACACGAAGTTTTTTGACGTCCACTCTGCGTTTTTGATAAGGAAGACATCGCGGCACTTTTTGGATCTATACCAAATTGCATCTAAGTTTGAAGAAAATGCACTGATTGCCTGCTTCAGAGTTCTTAACGATTCATCAGTAATGCGGGAGAAGTCATATCGTGATGACAAAAAGGCAAACAATCCGGTATTTCGGTTTTCTTTTCCGTGTTTAACCCATTCTTCAAAAAGTTCCAATCTTGAGATTGAGCAAACGTGTTCTGTAAAAAAAAAAAAAAAAATATTTCCACAAAAGTCCACAGCCTAGATTTATCATATTTTGAAAGAAGAAGGATTCAGTCACCATATGTATCGATTTTAAGTCTGTTGCATACCATTACATGTCTTTCCGGGACCAAGAAACGTAAATAATGGTCAAGTTTTCGGCAAGTTGAACTTTGGGTAAATAAAAAAAAATAACTGGGGGCATCTAATTCTTTTTCATAACAAAATAAAATAAGACTTACCGTTAACTTCCAGATCCATCACTAAGATACACAAAAACTACGAATGAAACACTGTTTTAAGTAATCGCGCAAAAAGCAAAATTGCAAATGATTACTGGTTCACTTACCCCTTTCCTTATATACTTACCTGATACCCTTATCAAGGGTGACCCATTGTTCGAAATATTCTTGGAAACGAAGTTCGTGGGTGTTGTTTACCATATTATTAAATAATTTCCGGGAAACTTGGGAACGACTTTTGTCTCGCTAGCTTGTTCTAGGTGAATCACAGTGCGACGGTTTAAATCTATTATAGGAGTTACACATGTTGACAATCTTAATAAACATAAATATGTAATATATTGCTTATTTCTTCATTTATTTTTAGTTGTTTCTTATCAGAAAGGTATACCTACTCAAAGGTAAATCGCAATGATGAATCAGGAGATGCAATAGCAAAATAACAAAAGAACCAATGTCCACCAGGTGGTATATGGTCGTTTTTTCTTCCACTTATGTAGTAGTCGTTTAACTTTATAGGTACTGTTTCTATATTTATTTTTTCTTTTTGTAATTATGTTTTCGTTTCTTTCATTATTTTGTTGTGTATGACTGTAATCGTCAAATAAATGTTATTTTTTTCTTTCTTTTTTTTCTTTCTTAATTAAGCATCTTATCATATCATGTAGCCGCAGGCCTAGCGCACTCCGCACTGTAGGTACGAAGCTACAAGTACATAGCCGGACACCGACGGCGGGTCGCGCGTCAGAAGAGATAAGAGCTATGCGATAGAAAGACAGGCGCTCTGTAGGTTAATATGACTGGTAGGTATGTAGCGCTACGCGAGCTGAATTGAATTTTATTGCGTCATAGCAAGAATCGCTATTTTTTTAAATTTCTTTGCGGAGTAATCCTTCTGTCCCTTAGTATTCTGTGGTATTAGTAAGAAATGATACCTACTCCTTCTCAATATCAGTGAGAAGCAGCATGTTTTTGTTGAAAACTGGCTGATTCGTTCGCGTGTGTCTGTATCTGATGGCCTAAATGCATCTTGGAACTGGATATGAATTTTGTACCGGTTTAATATTTTAAAATTAACGTTAGGTCTTATATCTTTCTCAGTGAAATGAAGAGTAAAAACTAAAGTATATTTAAAAAGGCTTGACCACATGTAAATTAATTTTGGTAAAAATAATCAGGTCTCTAGTTTTCATTGTGTTGTCAAGTATAAACGTATTTTCTTTCTTTCTTTCAGTGTCTGTTACAATCATTTCCAATACGTTTGATATGAACCTCGCTTATTTACAACTATGTACATATGGTCACTAACTATACCATTTGTCAGAAGCTAGATCAATAACAAAAGAGCGCTTATTTACTACCTGAATTTTGTAACTAATATTGTGCATTTGTTTCAATACATGCTGTTATTGCCTTATAACTAGACTGCAATCTAACTACGTAACTACGTAAGATGAAAAGTAAATTGAAAACTCTGCACAGCTGGATTCCCCAGCGACCAATTCTCAGTTTACCCCGCGGATGATTCGCAGAGTTTTCACGCGGCAACCCCAGTCCTGTCCGATATATCTAGTTTTATACATTCTATCCAATTCCATCCGTTCTATCCAAGTTGTGGCTAGTTATGTCGATAGCTTGTATCGAGTGGTCCGGTGTGAACGAGCTTGTGGTTGCGAGGCAAATGCCTTGAAATACGTATTTACAAGTGGAATAATTTGAATATTTTTTTTGATAAATTAGGAATATAATCTTTTAATGGAATCAGGTGTGACGTTGCGGAAATTCATCTCAAATCTGTAATTCCGCTGAATATATTACCTACACTAGGTATTTTATTTATTTATTTATTTAATAGTTTTGCACAAAAATAGTACCTACAAGGAATGACTTAATGCATATATTTTCATTGCGTTTCAGATATAATCTTTATAATTATAGTTTGAATTTATTTTATTTTTCGTTGTCAATAAAAACGAAGTAATATTTACAATTTATTTAGACATTAAACAATGTTTTAATGAACTACCAATATATTAATGTAAAAACTCTAATAACTATGGAATCTTTTACTATTGCTCTAGCTACTGTTCAGGGATAAAAAGGCCAGAATATCTGCTTAATAAATTAACATGGGAGACGCAGCCCTAGCAGCCGCGTACCTATTTGCTAATTACAACTCGGAACACGACCGTAGCTTTTCGTGGCTGTTTTAAATTCGTAGCATGAAAATGTCGGAACGATTTTCGTAAGTTTCATCTAAACTACAGTGAACATTAATTTGAATTTGCACCTAAAAATTAGCCAAAATTCGGACGAAATTTCAGTAATGTGAAATAACATTCTCACTATTCATTTGATGAGGTTCTTTTTGAGTTAATTTAATGCAAATATATATAATAATAATAATTATTACGTTCAGCTTAATTATGCTAAGTGCGCAAGCGATGGTGTGATCCACATCCATACAAAATGCCGCCGGCTATTTTGCTCTATTTGTTAAGAAACCCCATAGTCACAGCTTGGTGTCAGGCTTTCACTTTTTGATTTATTCTTTTTGGTACCGCTACTTTTTGGCTCTACTGCCTCTGAAGTAACACAACTCGCCTCTTTATAATATTAAATTAAGTTACTTAATAATATAATCTTCCATAAAGGGTTATAGTAGACAACTTGTAAATAAAAACAGAGTTTAGTGAAGCAGGTCCTCAGCATCAAGTCTACCTTGGTACAAAACGGAACTTTTCACAGCGGAGGCGGCGCCGGCAGCCGGCGGTGTGTTGCGAGGTGGTTGACTCGTTGACTATTTATTTTGACTGTGGTTGACTATTTATTTTTATCTCCTGTGGTTGGCTGGACCTCCTTACAGCTGGAATTTTGAAATATCCTTCTAGACACTTTTATTTTATCAATATTCTTACTCGACTATCAGCTTCAGTAGTGAGTTCATGTAAGTAGAACTACTACTTTCTTACACTACTACTTAACAATAGTAAGAATATGGCGTTGCAACATGTATCTTATCCATAGCTAAGACAGATTTCAATATCATTCATTCATCATCAGCTCATTACGTTCCCACTGCTGGGACTCGGGCCTTCCCTCGTAGAGAGAGTTTAGTAATATCATCATTATTATATAGGTACTATCACACTATTATATAGGTATATCTACAAGATTCATGTAATGTCTGTTAAATTGCATCTCCGTTCGTATCGTGGCTAGTTCACCCGACAGCGACGCAAAGGCCGCAAATAACGTCTATCTGCGAAGAAGGGAGACATGCATATACTTAGGTAAAAATACTCCATGTTCCCATAGATAGCAAGAAAACGCATAATAAACAGAACATTTTGAACACAGTTAGACCTATTCAAAAGAAACACGACTCGCACGATTTAACTCTCTAATCTCTAATCTCTTTGAAGTCCAACCGAGACCCATGGAGACTGAACACACTTAGCTATTCACTTATTTGAAAGATCCCAAATATATCGGTATGAAAACAGCCCATTAGTATTCGTACCGATTCGTCTTACCTTTAACCCTTCACGCTGCACTAAATAACGCGGCCGTGAGGGCCCATCTGACCCATCCTTCGGGAACTCTATTAACAGTAAGGAAATTTCAGAAATTATGTCCGATTTATTTATTTATAGTAGCAGGCAGTATTACAGTATAGAATATATATATATATATATATATATATAGATATATATATATATATATATATATATATATATATATATATATATATATATATATATATATATATATATATATTATATACCCTCTCCCGGACGTATCGAAGGACTTGAATTCAAGATTAACCCACAATTTTACCGAAAAAAGTAGGATGTAATTGGTAGCTACTAACTTTACTAGGTAGCCAAAATAAACCAAAGCGTGGCGTCGATAAAAAAATTAAAGATATCGATATCGGAACGCGTTGGAATTGCTACTATTACTAAGTAATAGTTATTATTCTTTGGTATTACCTAGATTCGCATTCTAATAAATAATTGAATCATTGTATGTTTATATCTGCCTCTGTATAGTAAGTTGTATTTTTTTCATATAGTGATAATTAACTATACTTTTCGTCATGAGATAACTTTTTTGCGTTTTTAAATAATATAAATTGCAAAAGCTTAGTCGAGTGTTAAAAGGTATAGGTATAGTGCGCAAACGACTGAGAGGCCCATACTGTCTTCTTATTAGAAAGGATTCTGGGTCCACATAGCACGTGCGCATTTTATAGTGCTTGAAACTGGCCTATTGTACCCAGGGGTTAAAAACTTGTAAGCCTATGCTATAGCCGCTTTCTGTCAGCTATTCAATAATATAACGGTCCTTGTGGATTGTTTTTGCGCGAGGGTAGGCTCTCAAAAGACACATCGTTTTAAATGCTGGATTTCTTCAGCAAGATTTTTATATTCTCTGTACATATTTTAAAATTTATTTGAAGATAAATTTTGAAGATTTTTGCCTTAGTACAATGCATGGGGCATTTTTATAAATAACTAGCTGTATCCGGCATGCGTTGCAATGCTAGTTTATGTAGGCCGGAAACCCTTGCGGGCGTTCACAGAAGAACCCATCAAATTTTCATCACAATCAGATCAATGGTTTAGGAACGCATAGAGGACAAGCATATAAAATATTTATATAATTTATAAAAATGTCCCACGCGCGTCTGTGATGCTAAAATTGAATAAAGAACTTTTGAACTTTGAATAATATCTTCAAGAGTGTAAAATGGGTAGGATCGAAAAATCATCGCCGGAAATGCTTACGATTAAAGGCGACGCCGACGGTGACCACTTTCGGCAGGCGGACCAAAATTAACCAAACTGTAATTCTGCTGTCGCCGTCAGCTTTACGAACTAGAGTAACATTTGTGTCGGATCACCGGTCAAAGGTGTGTGCTTTCCAAACAGCTCGCCTCGAGTTGTTTTAGCCAGTAAACTTAGATCAGGGGGTACTGGTACTTTTAATTACTCATTAGAAAAAAACCGAATGTGTTTTGGCCGTTTCTTATGCGAACAAAAAACCAGCACACACATCAATATAGACTGGCTCCTAAGAAATCCTAATTACATTACGGTAATTAGGATACGGCTATCAATATTTTATTTTAAATATAATTGTAAAACATATGTAAATCAGTTTTTTAGCCACATAAAAAAAAATATAGTGCCTTATCCATTGCAAACCGACGTTTTGCAATGGATGAGGCTGACACAGGACCGGAAGGAGTGGCGTGAACGAGAGGAGGCCTATACCCAGCAGTGGTTGGATACGGGCTGATTAGTAGTACCTTATGACGTATAAACAGTTTTATAAATGCACCTAGATTCTCCGCAATAAACATAAAGCGGTCAATTAAACAAAAAATATAGAGATCACTGTTTTTGATAAACAATAAATAAAATTGAGCACAGTCTAGCATAGTCGGAAAGTAAATCTGCCAGTGTCTCCCGCACTACTCAGTTTGAATCGGTAATCTCGTAACGTGGTGTGGTACTTGTACGTGGCCAGAGGTTACCGTCAGAGATCTCACGTTGCTCTTCTATGGATGTGGTGAAAAAGAAACTGCTAAAGCAAGGCATGACTTAAGTATATATTTATTATGTACATATTTAAGTATATATTTTATAATTAGGCTTGCAATAGGTATATATTAAGTTTATGTGGTTTAATATTTCCCATAACACACTTTACTGCACCGCTATCATTTTTTCTTGCACGTCCTGGATGACTGGTAGAAAATGCTATCAAGCATTAACTCCTCCATGTACAAATTGTTTTGTGCTATAGTATAAATAAATAAGGTCCGGTATATGGTCCGGTATGGGTATACCTGGTAAATGGAGACTATTTTTAATACATGTACCTATAAATTTTATAAAAAAAACCGACTTCAATGTATTTTCGAAGTCCAAGGTCAAATATCGATGAAATGTATATTGGGCCACTTCGTAGCTATACTGGAAGGACCATTCTTGGTTATTGAACATGGTGTTGTTAAGGGGCTTCACTACCTTCTCAAGAATGGTATCTTATATAATGTTTTATTACCTTTTGCACAAAAGTATGGCTCAGTAACTTCTTCACAGCTAATACCCCACGAAACCATCACTGAAGTCGGATAGTCGACTAATTGGTAAGCTTCCTTAGAGCTTTGAGCATAAATGCGGTCATTTTGTTTGTTAAAATGTTGCTCAATTTAAAAAAAAATTTCATCCGTAAACAATTTTTTTCTGTGACCTCCCTTTGCGTACCGCTTCAGTAGTTGTTTCGATTTTACCACCCTATTCTTTTTTAAATTGTCAGTTAAGAAATGAGCAGTACGTCCCTTATAGGCTGCAAGTCCTAAGTCATCTTTTAAAATACGCGACATGGTTCTAGGTGCTATCTTCATCTCCCGAGATAAAATCTTTTGCTTTCGGACAGGATTTCTTCGAATTCTTTCCCTTACTGCTTTGACCACCTTTTTCGTACGAACACTACGTGGACGGCTAGATCTTTTTCTGTCACAAACAGAGGAGGTCTCTTTGTACCTATTAATAGCCCGGTACACAAACATTTTACTAATACCAAGCGTATGGAGAGTTTTAAAAATTGCATTTGGCTCCATACCTACTTTGTGTAATGCAATCACAGCGATTCGGTTCTCTTTATCACCCCACTCCCACACCCCACTTGTACAATGTAACGGCGCCTAAATGAGAAAACTCAATGAATAATCATATAAAAATGACAGATTCCAAATTCAAATGTAATATTTTGTTTATTTTTAATTGTAACAGTATTTATGTCCAGACTAAGTACAGGTACGTTATACACCCTCTTATAGATATATGCATAATATATATGCATAATTATAGACCCTGGCCCATGAATAGGATGACCTGTTAGTATCCAGAGAACTAGAAGCTACGAGGAATATGGTCCCACAGTCTCACAACACCTAGACAGGAAACTTGCGCTTGCGCTTATTTTTTGCGCACAAACGTTTGTCTCTTTGCGGGAATTGAACTCACAATCTCCAAGTTATGTGAGCTGACCCACCCATTGACCACAGAGGCTCCCTAAAACCTAAACTTTCTGCACTATTTTATTTATACGGAAAATAAGGATTTAATAATAAATGGGTAAAACAAGCTAATGTTCCGTGAATGAGGGGCCCGGTATAGCGCATACCGGGCCCGGGTTATAGCCCGTGTAAAGCATAAAATAAAAAGCATAAAATGCCAAGAAGATAACGGAAAAGCTATTTATTTTGTTATGAATTATTTTATCTATGTTTATTAAATAGAACATCGAAATAAAATCCACTCCACACGTCATTACGTTCAGTTCACACTTCAACGCGCCATAACTCGAGCTGTCAAGTAATATCACGCCATATAATTATAACGGGTCCCGCAATCGACAATCATTTCACTGCGTGTCATTAAATTGATATAAAGTGTACTTCCATCTCCATTGCTTGTGGTGAAGAGGAACAAGAGCCAGCAACCGTACTTACTAAGGTATAAAATTATTAAAACGACTATAAAACTTAATTCTCCTAATATACTGTTAATAATTCTGACTTCTTATACTAGAACTTCCTGTCTCTAACGTGTACGGGGCTACGAGGATCATGAGGACATAAACATTAATAAAATATATCTTCCATTTACTTTTATTGCCAATATATTTTGTGCTATTGCTGGAATCCCCGTACAACCTTAATGGTTGTGCTAGCATAGTGAACTGCTTTGGACAATCAAACAGACTTCAGGTAGTAGGAGAGCTTTTTATTAGAGTTTGCTAAAATTACTGCCGTGTAGCCTTTACTGTTTCAATATACCACCTCGTTCACATGTAACCCCGTTTTTGAACAAAGCTGGATTATTGAATACCTCTGCACGCAGAGAACTTCATTTGGCAACATTTGTTCTTGATTTATTAAAATTTTAATTCCCTAATTATTTGTATAAAAAATTAATGTGGTCAGCAAGTCAAAATTGCTATAGAAAAAGGGCCTCAAATTAACTTTTGGTTACTAAAATACTCAAAACTACTGCGTTTCGAGGAAGTTTCCGCTATCATTATATTATATTATTAATTATCTCTATGTACCTACTAATTTTTAACTACTCGACACGAAAAAGGGCACAACTGAAAATCAGCGCGCTGTCATGGCGCATTATGCTGAGTTGTGTCCTTTTATGACCATCTAATTTAGTTTAACTGTACCTTTTACCTGTGTTTTTAGTATAAGATGGTCTCATAATAAACTTATTTTCTTTCTTTCTTTCTTTCTTTTTAGTCTCAGTTATTTTGACGTCAAATAGTGTTGTGCCTACACCTTGTATGTTTTGATTTAAAGAGCGTTGTCTCTGTAGCAAAATTACCGCTTATCAGATTCAAGCTGATGTTTTATGGTGACGGCCTATTCTCCATTTCTCTGGTGACGGAACAGTGCGGTTCGTCGCAGAATTTTATAATCAGAAAATTCTAAATGATATTGCAACTGTTGGCATGATCAGGCGCTAAACTTCACTTGTACCGTCTTGTACCTTAGGGAAAATAGCCAGTAGCTCCTACACTAGCAATGTAATGATATAAACTGAACTTGTTAGGGTAATAGCATGTCCGTATAATGCGATTTACCAGTACAGGAATACCTTTTATTATGGTTATTTACCGTTTTACAACTGCAAATTAATTTACTTTTATAATATTTACTCTTTTTAGTTTATTACTGTTTATTAAAAGCTATTTGTTACGAAGAAAATTACTTGTCGATTATTTTTTCCGATTTAGCATGCTATTAGGCCTGTCCATTCAGGGCAGCCAGACAGCTAATACAAGAGCGCAACAGACCACTTCTGACTATTCATCCTGTAATTAGTTCCAGAGAATCACATATGAAGTTGGAGGACATACTCGTATATTGTAGTCTAATTCATTGCGCCCGTTGCATCTCGTCGTCAACGCGGAGACTTATCAAAATAAGTTGCAGTAAGCGTATACAATACCCAGTCTGCGGTTCACCAACAAGATAGAAATTCTCTGCAATGCTTTGAAAGTTACGATGTGGTTTCAAAACGTGCACTCAGATTTTGCTCCGAACTATATTTCAGGTAGAAAGGTTGCAAACTTGCTTGGTATTCTTGATATCAAATTATCAGTAGTTCTATTTTTTACTTGCAAGCTAGATATTATACTGGTAATTTGTTACTTGTTATTTTGTCACACTACTGGGCGTCATTCCTACTTTATCTTTATTATTGTCATTTTTATCTTTGAATTTTTCTTTTTTCATTTCAGTTGAGGTGTCCTGTGGAGGCGTCGTACAAAACAACCTGACCTACTTTATGTCTCCCGGCTTCCCTGAGCTGTGGAACGGAGACGAGGACTGCAACATCACGATCGAAAAGACCTATGCTGGTATCATGCAACTGAGGATCGACTTTGTGCATTTTACCATAGTAAGTTCTGACTCCAATACTGGAATATCACCACCAGTAACAAAAATTCTTCCTTCCTTTTTATTTGGTCTTACGGGGATGATTGTAAGTCATCTGTTTTCCATGAAATCAATTTCAAAGCAACTTCTTTAAGAGTTATGATCAAAAATATCTTGATGAATTTCAAGTCTCAAACTTTGTCCTTAAGGGAAGACCTTTTATCTCGTTCCAGGACCATTTTCTTCTCACAAACCTGAAAGTTATTTTG
Organism: Petrophora chlorosata; assembly: GCA_951640565.1. Lineage (NCBI taxonomy): Eukaryota > Metazoa > Arthropoda > Insecta > Lepidoptera > Geometridae > Petrophora > Petrophora chlorosata. Next base: position 1,320,175 of record OX621206.1, read on the forward strand.
AATTTATAACATTTAAATGAAATAATCATTTGACCTGAACCTTCATATTTTTCAGGGACAGCCGAACAGGACAACAGGTGAATGTAATGAAGACGCAATGTTATTAGGAGATGGGGAAACTAAGTTTACATTGTGTGGTCAAAACCACGGACAACACAGTAAGTTATAAACGCTAAATTGAATCACTTAACCTTAAATAAATCTTTAAAAATAAAATATACCGAAATAAAATTGTCTTCAAGGATATCTAAAGGCATTTGTGCAATTTCGATTTTTAATCTTATTTCAGTATACTACACCTTATCAAGCAGCAGCGAGGCTCGAGAAGCAGGTGATATCCCCAGCTCTAAAACAACTAGTCTATCGATGAGGATGCGCGGCGGAGACATGCCTCGACTATGGCTCCTGCGTCTGGCGCAGATGCCTCTGGCGCAGTCAGCACCGCATGGTTGTTTGCAGTACTTCACTGCAGACAATGGTCAGTATACTACAGTTATGAGTCATATGACCTCGCAACTTAGATGAAGTTAAAGCTTAATCAGTCAGACAATATTTCCTTATGTACACGAATTTCAAGTGCCTGTTGAAATTAAATAGCAAATGACATGTTGTGGCAAACTATTAGTTTTAAATATTTGGATTGAACTGTAAAAGCTCAATTTCTATTTTAAGGAACGATAAAAACATTTAACTACGCAACCAACGGACGTCACCTAGCAAGTCAGGATTACAAGGCCTGCATCAGGCGAAACAAGAAACACTGCTCGGTTAGATACACCCCCTGTGATCAGAGGTCTTTCAGAATAGGCCCTGGAGAAGGCACTCCTGAAGTTATTGATCCAGCCGGTAAGTTGTGAATTTGAAATACAACTTAGATAGGATGATGCTTTTATTGACAGAAAACATGTGAAAAAGTTCCTATCGAAAAGTTAAATTTAATAGTTTTGAAATAGAAGTTGTTATTATGTGCAAAAGTGTGCTATTTAAATACTTTTCACCTTATGATGGATTTTGTGCGATTCATGTAATCGAAGAACAAGTTAGGTTCATAGTTCTAGACATCATGGAAAACAAAAGCGATAATAGCAACTCTATCGTAATAGATCCAGAATTCCAAGGTCCGGGCGCGTCAGGCGGGCCTGGCACCGGTTTCTACGGACCCGACGGCTCCTTCGTCACATACATAGCCACTACTCAAGCTTCCGATGTTGTCTTGGACCAAGTACCGGCGGAAACTATGAATGGTTCCAGTTTTGTTACCCTGGTTTACCCTTTATTTGAATCCGACGTGGTTTAATTAGAATAAAAGCTTATAATATTATTCCTTAACCTTTAAAGTAGTTTTCTTGTGACAGGTTTAGTAGTTTTCTTTATGCGCGACTGTATATTTAAATCCTAAAAAAATCCTAACTTGAGTCATTTATGGAAAGGTATTCGGTTGACAAATGTGATGAATTGATGATACATATTTTGTCTTCCCTTGTCATTTTCCTGGGCATTTAATAAAATATCAGAAATGTAGTAGTTTCTTGAGGTTCATAATAGTACTTAATACGGTTGAAGTTCCTCCCTAAAACCTCTAACAATACCCTAATAAAATAAATACGCATACATAAGAAGGAATACACGTATATACATGTTTTAAGAATGAAGACTGTTTTCAGATACAGATGAAATGGTGCCAGTTCAAGACACACAGACCCCAGAAGATGAAATAGAGGGATCGGGTCAAGATCCACAGATCGAAGCTCCAAGTGTAGCAAAACCCGGTATATTCTTTAAGGTGAGATTATTAGAAATGAATACAAAAATAGTCGTTAAATGATCTACCTTATTAAACTTTATTAAAGTAGCCAGATTCCAAAATTAAATAATATTAAATGGTACTTACTTATTATTGGTACTTATGGTATCATAATTTGATAACCCGAGCTATAAAGACTTCGTAACAAAATTAATATTAAGCATGACCCTAAAAGCATGTGTTCCCCCTAGAAAGCATCCATTGTAAGAATGATTGATATTCCTATTATGATAACCACCCAATAACTGCCAACTATAATTTCCAACCATTTATGCTAAACAATGCCATAATAAAGATTAACGACGTGATGCATCATTAATTTTTGTAACAATCTAAAATATGCCTAAATATAAATCGTCCCTAAGCCATGCAATTAAAACAACCTCAATCATTATGCCTGCATCTCCATATTTATCTATGATATATTTAAACCACCCTCAATATTATTCATTTTGTTATTTATATATTTAAGCACCCCGTAGAACCCCGTAGCTAGCCTAACCACTTAACCAACAGATGTGGGACTACATTTCGTCTTGGATATGGGGACAGCCTTCTGGCAGATCGAGATCGCTGCGCTGGTCTCCGTACGTGCAACATTATTCCGAAGATGACAACTTCAGATACTTTGGATATGGGAACTTTGGAGTGGGCCTGGTGGGGTTTGGGCGGCAGAGATGTCAAGACAGAGTGACGATACCTTGTGAAAACGAGTATTTTGTGGCGGTAAGTGATTTTGTAGATGACTTAAGCGTATTTTGTATAAATTTCAGTACATTAGCATTTATTTTGCTATAATAATTTACTAAAATAATAAAATTAAAAAATATATACATTAAAAATACATTAGAATTTGAATTCATAGAAACTTTAAGTTTAATTGAATAGATACCACTAAAAATACTTACCATGTTGAAAATATTTGAAAAAATCTAGATGTTTTACAATAATTATATGGATTTATTTGAATTCAGGATTAATAGCATATCCCGCTTTTCTAAAATGAATATATTTTATATTTTATGTTAATCTCAAGTTTTGTTACATTTCCAGAGTGACTACTACAACGTGGGCGTCTGTGACCCGCACCACTGCGGCAACACATTCTGTCCCGGGCAGAGCTTCAAGAACTGCCGGATAGAGACTTCCATCACTCCCTTCGCTGTTTCCGTCCATTTCGGTCCTCCTACCATAAAGATGAGTCCCGAGGAGAACATTGGGATGTGTTTGAAGTACTCTCAGTTGCCTTGTGAAAATTGATATCACGAAATAATTGGTTATTTTATTAGTGTTTATAGAAAACAAAGAAGATGAAAGATAAAGGAAATCGAACGAAATTATTAACTTGAGGGTGAGGTAAAACCTTTTTCCTTGATCGAATCAAATTTCACTCAATAACAAAAGGAAGCGAATCATGCCATCTAATTTGTATTCAAATATACGATCCTTCCTTAAAACCGCTAAAGCTATATTCACAACAGTTTGAGGGATGATCCGGCCCAACCCCCTAGGGGTTATCTACCCTTGCTGTTATTGTTAAAAATAGGGTTGTTAAAGGATCATTTAAATGAGATGCCAAAGTCTGCCTAAAGATGAAAGTGGACACAAAAGAGGCTGTTTTATAAGTAAAATAGTGTGATTAACAGTTGTTATATTTATATTGTAGTTAATAAAAATAACAATAAAACATATAATACTAATTTATGTTAATAACGCTTTATTGAAACAGTATAATTTTTATGTAGTGCCATTATTATGAAACATTGTAAGATGCTTTGTAGTTATTTATAACGACAGTAATTTTTGATGTTGTTTAAATTCTATTTACTACTTACTTTTGTAATCTTGTTTTTGTATAGAAATAAAATGTCTACTTATTTATTGCTTCATACATGTTGAAATATACATGTTTCGTTATTTCTATAGCCAGTTTTAATCAACCTTATGTTTTCAGTATTTTGTGATATTCGCTCCTTACTCCGCTCCGATTCCTACATTTTGATACACGAGTTAAAGACATAACGAGACCTTTCAGAAACAAAACAAGTTAATCAAATTATTCTATAATGTAAAACAAATTAGATTTATCTTCTCCTTGTCGTTTTTACCCTGCGGTGATCCAGCCGTTGTGCCGTCCACTTTCTACAATCGTTTTATTCCGTAGCGTCATAAAGTCTAGATTCCATTAGATATTGATTTCAGAGGTTAAGAATGAACGCATTACGTTCGGTAAGTATCCCGTGTGATAAAGCGTGAAATAAAAAAAACACAATAAAACCAAAGAAGAACTATGTATTACTTACGATAAAACGAAGAAAGGGTCCCAGCACAGGGTGAAAATAACTGCCATATTTTTTCACCAATAAAGTTATGTTCAGTCGTCTTATACCAACTAGAGTTACAGTTTGCAGAATTATCCAGTTCGCACAGGAATTGCTGACTTCACAAAGTAACTGCAGCTGTCACGCTGAGACATCGGCTTTCAATCTAATTTCTAGAATAACAGAAACCGCCACGACTGTTTAGCGTGAGAATAACTGGCAAAGCGGTACTATTACTTAGTTTGCTGTTCGATTAAACGCGCCGTATACATCGTCAAGGCATGCAAATGCAATATATTGGATTATTCACGTGATTGCTTCTCGGCGCTTACTCGCGGAGAATTAATTGGAGGCAAGGTAGATGGAACATATATTATTTGAAACCTCTAGGTACTGCAGGGTTCATTTACATTTGTTTCTAGTCCCGTGCACATTTAGGTCTTCATGAGTTAATTCTTAATATATTTTTAAGCATTAACGAATGCCAAGCGAAAACGACGAATCCCGGCCAGTGCTCGATTTTTTTCTTTCCGAAAAACCTTGTTTGAGTCTTCATGAGTTACTTAAGAGAAAGAATAAAAACGAAAAAGCAAGGAAAGATAGCAGGTGACCTGCTTCAATACACAAAGAATACTCTTTTCATATATAGCTACGATATATTGTGTTCCCGTCAGCAGGGTTTATGTACCCTTTTACTCACTTCAAATCCGGTTTCCAGCAACACACATCATTGTAAGCACAATTGCCAAGTATTTTTGCTGCAGGAACAATAAAAGACGTAACGAGCCGTACTTTAATTTTACAGGCCGTTAACTTACGGGGACTCAATGCCTCTGTAACATGTGCTGAAATTAAATTTAACGCTCGCAAGAGATAAAAAGTACGACTTTATTTGTTGCTTAGGAAATGCTCTTTGTTTACTCCTAAAATCTTGTTACGTCGGGGTTACAAGGCATTTGGGACTTATATGCTGATGTTATAAGGTAACGGTTAAAAAGCACTGCAGTGCCACGCGTCAAATAAGTATATAGGATGGCTGTTATACTATTTTGACAGTCTTTGGTATAGTAGTTGCGCAGGTTGACTCAAATCTCATACACGCTTGGTTGCGGGTTTGATTTCGTTACGCTTTTCGGAACTTTCGGGGAAAGTGTTTGTGCACAAAAGTATCGTAAGTATTTGTTTCGTATCTAGATATTGTGATACCATAGGTAGAATCCTAGTTATGGGCGAAGAATTACGTTTGTGATCGTAATTATTGTACTTTAATAGCAGAAATGACGCCAAAGACGCTAAAATACTGACTAAAATAAGGGTATATTGGGCCCTCTACCTTCTCACACGAAGTGTGCAAAAAAGTAGTACATCACTACTGTGCGAGCTGTTCATTTTCTTAACCGGCCAAGGCCAATGCCAATTTGCAACCAATTTTTTTCTTGTGCCTTGATCTGATGTCTTAGTCTCAATAGGCAGACTAAAGTACGGACGTTCATCACATTACGAAAAACAAACATTTTATTAGTAGGTGCGTTTGACCTAGAAACGCAAAAACTACGAGCAGTTTACTAACTGTGTTAGTGTGTGGTGCTCCATACTAAAACAACTACTTTTATAGAGACGGTATAGAAAAGAAAGTTATCAGACGTATTTTCGTCTTTACGTAGAACATCAGACAGTTTTTGTAATCAACACCAAAATGTCTAGTAGGTACCTTAATATTTTTTTTAGTAACTGTACTCTTCAACCAGCTTTTCATTTGCTCATTCATTTGTTTTTTAAACATTACTAATTGTTTTTTTTGTATGGGCAAAAATCTAGATGAACACATGACGGTTGTACCGAATTGGGAGTAATTCAAGAAAATCCCACAGAATTTATTTTACCTAGTCAATTCCTGAAAAGCATTTCAATGTTTTTTTTAATACCTCATAATTTATTCAAACACTGTCTCTAGCACTTCATCCTACAGTAGCTGACATCTTACTTATCAGCTCAAATATAAATTTTAGATTGCGCGTCACCTTGTATCAGATAGTATATCCGACAGAAAGTAATATCGGCTTAGGGACTTCGCGAAATAGGCTGGGGTGTGACCTCCATAACCCGCTACTAAATAGATTTATGTTAGCTTGGAAGGAAAATGAATTGGTAGTTTCTTGTAGTTAGGTAGATTTAACTTTTAGTGATATAGTTTGTTCACAAACCAATGTAGAATTTGTAGGGTTCGTAGTTACCGGGTTTCGTTTTTGCAGATCTATATCGTTGCAATGGTTTTCCTTTGACAGTTAAAAATGAACGATATTTCTTTTCCGGGGTCTTTTCTCGAGGTCTATAAAATTGGAGATGATGATCTCTATCATAGATATAAAGGTCTAATTTAACTAGCGAGAATTGTCTCCCATAAGTCGGCCAATGAATTAATTTCGTGGTTATGGTGCATTCAATTATCCATGTATTCAACTATCCATGGACAAATGCTTCGGGTCTATGGACTAAATCTAAGACTGAATCGCTTTTTAGAATAAAGTGTATGAGAGAGTGAAAAAACCTTAGTTACATTCCATGAATATTTTCAATCATATTTTTGGTATGTATTTCTAATATACTAAAAGTATGCTAGTACATTTTAATTCTTAAATCTAAGCGTTTTATAATATTTCTATAAAAATATATACAAAAATAATATAAAAACCTTAAGCTTGAGGGTCGCCGGCAGCCGGGCACAAGGCCCAGACTACTGGTGGTTAGGGCTGTAGAGTAGGGAACCTCGTGACAATACATGCCGTGTCAAGGAGTAATGCCTTCTGCATCCGATTCTTGATCCAATTGTCTAGCTAGACTTTAGCAAGATATCTTGAGATGTATATATATATATATATATATATATATATTAAAAAAAGTTTAGTACGAACTACAAAAGTACTGTACGGTGTACCAACCCGTCGGCAGTCATTATTTCAAAGATTTCAAAGAAATATCCACTTACCTCCTTTTGGAGAAAAGAGATATAAAATTACATAAAAATATATTAAGTTTTGAATTTAGAATTAATACAATCTCGGTTCACAGCAGTGGGCGGAGTTTCAGAACCAACTTGTTTATGAGTGCTTCAGGATTATAGGTAGCATTTAATTTACAGGGTGCGATGGGATATGGTATGATCTGGGAATTACATGTTAGTGTTCTTGAACTACGAGACCTGCGCTGTCCAAAGTCAACGTCAAATATAATTTATTAAATTTAATGTGCACAAAATTTATTAAATGTGCACAAAATACACTTTTAGACGTCATAAAAACACAATTAACACAAATCAAATAAAAAATATGTTAATAATTGTAACAATACAATACAAAAATGCTTTATTGTACACCAAATAAAAAATAAATAGGTACATGGAAATTACTTGCAAACTAAAGTACAATGGGCGGACTTATCGCTAAGAGCGATCTCTTCCAGTCAACCTTTGGATGGAGTTAATTAACGGATTGAGATAGGTCGGCGCGGCGGTGTAAATAAAATAATAATAAATGATCTATTCTAGTATACTAAGTCTAAATACAAGTATAATAAATTCATACATACATATATCACAAATTCATATAACAATAAGTATATATAAACATATACATATACAATATGTATAAATATATATATACATTAACTAACAGTAACTTAAGTTAACATGATTTTGAAAAAAATCGTAAATATGTTTAGTTTCCCTTTCTTTCCTATACCTACTCAAATTGAAGTCCGGGTGCAGAAAAGAAATGCGAAAACTGACTCTACCATTGCTTCGGAAATACGTCCGCTAAAGAAGTTAGTACCAAGAAACTCTGCAGGGATGTTTCTTTCTTCAACTCGTTTAAAATGTCTCGAAATATATCAATGAACAATTGTGTATAAATTAAATTAACAGAATGTCAAACAAGAAGTGCGAGTGAGATGTCCCATAGTCATAGTATCAGTAACAAAAAAATATAAATGAAAAAAAACCCTTCCCCGTCACCCTGAGACAATTAGCTGTTGAGTCTCATAATGCCCAGTAGTTTCGCTGGTTACGATGCCCTTCAAACCGGAACACAGTAATGTTTGCGCACTACTGCTTTGCGGCTGAATAACTAGCAAAGCGGTGGTACCCACCCAGACAGCCTCTCGCATACGAGAGACTTACCACGAGTGGCCAACGAGTACCACGAGAATGAGTAGCAAGTTCGTAGGTACATACATAATTATGTACCATGATTCGAAATTACATCCAAAAATTGTAACCACTACGGTGTATTGTACATATTTACTTAATTAGGTATAAACAGAGCAATTCATGTGTTCTTAACTGCAAATAAATAGGTTTATTTCTTCGTATCGTGTAGATGTAGCCTTAGTGACGAATATTCGCGAAAATATATCAAAGTTTCGGCTACTAAAACTGTTTAATTTAAAACGTCTAACGAAGTGGAGATAAGCAGTTAATGGAGGTATCGTTCCGTTAAAGGCTTTTGTTTTATCTAGATGGAGAAGGAGATCTGTTTATTGTTAACTTGATCGAGTTTATCAACTTCGTACAACGCCTGCGGTATGCGCGGTGCAGGACAGAAAGGGCTGGCACGCAGTTTAAAACCATTACGTCATAATGTCAAATTTAATGTCCATGTTTCGGGATGATATTAGGTAAACCATCCGAAAAACAAGTCTGAGTAGTCGTTCAACTGCCGTCTTCCTTTAGACTTCTGCGCTCCATTTTCGGCCCACATCGCCGTCGTTAAAGATCAGGTGAAATAGTGGGTAGTCCCAAACATAAGCGTTAAAAAAATATATAATTATGTAGCTACTTAACCTACCTATGTACGTAATATACACTTAAATACTTACGTAATATATATTTTTCTAATTGGAATGAAAATAATCTTAAGTTAGAAATGACAGAGTAATCACTATGAAATTTAATCCTTTTTGTAATATTAACAATTTGTTTACTTAGGTATAGGTAGGTACCTATACCATTTTCAGGGTCAAAAGGTTACGAGTGTGACTCTCATCACTAGTGACTTTTATTGTCACCGGTTCAAGAATCGCATCTCTGTCCCTAATAATCTGATATGTAACCGATATTTTTCATATTATAACAGTTAAAACAGTTTTTTCAACAGTAAAATGTCTTTTTTATTATATTTTACACAATGTACCGTTTCTTACATAATATCGAATACCTTCGACTTTTTTATCATTTGTTTATTATCTTAAGTGTTGATGCATTCGAGATAAAGTAATAAAACCCAAATATTATCTCAAAATTCAACAGTTTTGTTTACTCGGCGATATAACACAGCAAAAATGAAATTCGTTCAATTCTTCTACAAAAACGACCCTAACGTCACTCGCGTGGGGATATTGAAGGGCGATGACGTAATTGATATAAACAAGGTCGATTCGAGTCTCCCAACAACTCTGTTGGAGATATTAAAGAATGGAGTCACAGAAAAAGTTAAGAATTTGAAGCCAACAACTTCATCGACCGTTCCTCTATCTGCAGTCACGTTAACTGCTCCCATTCATGGAATGGACAAAGTGCTATGCGTTGGGCTGAACTACAGAGACCATTGCGAAGAACAAAAGTTCACTCCACCCGTCATCCCTGTCATCTTTAACAAGTTCCCGAGCACTGTAATTGGACAAGACAAGGCAGTGAAGTTGCGACCTGACGTCACCGAAAAAGTTGTCTGTGAAGTGGAGCTGACGATCGTTATTGGGAAAACGACATCCTTCATTAAACCTGAGGAAGCTTACGACTACGTTTTCGGGTATACAATCGCACAGGATATAGGCGCTAGTGATTGGGAGAAGAATGACCAAATGGGACAGCTGTTGCTTGGCAAAGCGATGGACACTTTCTGTCCGATTGGACCCTGTGTGGTCACCAGTGACGAAGTCAGTGATCCTCAAAAACTGGATATTAAAATGAGTGTCAATGGCGTTCAGAAGCAGAGCAGCAACACTGATCAGTTCATCCACAAGATTCCTGACGTCATAGCTCGTCTGTCAAGGGTGATGACGCTGCTTCCTGGAGACATCATCCTGACAGGAACTCCGGGTGGGGTGGGAGTGTACCGGAACCCACCAGAGTTCCTGAGGCCTGGAGATGTGATAACTAGTGAAGTTGAGAAGATTGGAATTCTGTATACGAGAGTGGAAAAAATCTGAGTTTTCTACTATTCTAGCTGCGCGCGGTAATTTGGTATATAGATGAAAAGTTTCTTCTATTTTCTGCTTGCACCAACACCAACTAATTCCACCAACCCCATTTTATCATCGAACTACAAGACGTACGGCAATACGTCACCGTTTTATGGTGGACATTCCTCCCGCGCATACTAAGCGCTTCGCTTCCACTTTTATTATGCGTACTGCTAACGAGTGGAACTCCCTGCCAGAGTCAGTCTTTCCCGATAGCTATAATCTGGGAATCTTCAAATCTCGAGTGAACGGGTACTATCTTGGTAAGCGTGCTAGATCGTCGACCGCATCGTCGCTTACCATCAGGTGACATAGTGGTCAAACGCAAGCCAATTAACAAATAATAAAAAAAAACTATTTCAGGACCTAAAATCCCTACGTACCAAATTTCATCTAACTCCGTTCAGTCGTTATGGAGTTGTGCTAGGTAACAAACACATAACATACACGCGCGCACACCCTGGCTTTCGCATTTATAATATTAGTAGGATAGAATTATTAAGATAGTATAGTGTTTCTTTCTTTCTTTCTTTCAAAGTTTCCGAAAGTTAAAAACATCTACACTTTATTATCTCACAGGTTTAGCGCCACAATTTATTCATTTTGTTCTCACTCATGTAATATACATGCCCCAAAACTTTCCCAATCGTCTTATACTAACAAAAGGTTCATAAATATTATATTCCTACTTTGTAAGCGAAATGTTTAATTTCGTTTTCAAACTTTTCCACTGCATTTTTACTGAACCCGTTCACAATTCCGACCACAGGGAGCGTAGTGAATGTAATCTAACAACACACAATGTTTCAACTACTTGGTTAATTTCGACTTTATATCTTTGTATTAGAGTTGATAATGGTGGTATTTTCGAAGATATTACAGACTACCTCGGGATTATGTTTGTAGTTAGCGGCGAAGTTGAGACGCACCAGTTTGTTTCTTTGGTTACGGTTTAGTTGCCAATTTGCTGCGACGCGGCGCCTCATGTATTGACTTAAAGAACTACTTTGGCTCACCAAAGTAGGTATACAAAGAAAAATGAAGTGTCGTTTAAAAGCTAGTAATGTTTTCTCGCTAGCTATTGCCGTTTGCTTTAACAATTGTGTATCACATTCCACGAACCCTAGTGCTTATCCACGATAAAAACACATTTAAATATTAATAATATATTTAAATAAGCTTTTGTTTAGTTTATTATTAATTACGTGTGGAGAAATTTACACTTCTTAGCTAATAACTGTTTTACTCATACGTTGTTATCAAGCTCTCCATCGTCAATAACACCCATTCTCTGCGAATACTAGAATTAGGTTATCAAAAACTTAAAATAAATAAATGAACTACTTAATAAATTTCCCTTATTAACTCTAGACTACTCTTTTCTCTACTATTGTTCGTTCTTGCAAACCTCAACTCCTAAATACAATCTGCCGAGATGTAAATCTGTTCAGAAGTCAGCACAGTTTGTAAGCGCTCTACTCTACCACATGCATAATGTATGTAGAGTCAGACTCTACCGTACATTATTAAGCTGCAATCATAGTTTGACTCTAACTTTGGAGCTGGCTATACTCGGTTGGTGACATGCATATATTTAGTGATATGTAAGAATTATGTAGAGTTACTTTAATTTATATAATTAGATTGTTGAAACCATTTGTAATACCATAAATAAACAACTTCATCATGACCCTTTCCTTTTTTACAGCTGGCAAAGATAGATAGATAACACGGGTCATAATCCACCATGCGGGCCCAGTGAGTTTTGAAGGATGTCACATGTCATTGTGCATGCTGGTTTCTTCACTACTATTTCCTAACTATGTTAGTTCTAGATCAGACCCTTACTTGCTTGGCTATGCTGTATCATAATGCCCAGTAATTTTACTGTGTCCTTCAAACTGGAATATAGTAATGCTTGCGCACTACTTGGCGGCAGTATAACTGGTAACGCGGTAGTAGCAACCCAGACGGCCTCTCGAAACTTACCACTTAGACCTTTACAGACAGTAAGTAGTTCTCTTACGAACTACTGTCTGTAAATAGTAACATCTGTTCAAACACCTGGTTCATGGTAACCGATCCACAGCCGAGTGCTTACGCAAGGACCCGCCGAAGACACCGCCACGTGTTGTGACACGTGTGCTATTAGAATTCTTGCAGGCGTTACAAATCTGAAAAAATAAAGGTGCCTAAAATTACAACCGGACTACGTATGTATGTTTATGTTACGCACTCCTTTTCATTAGTGATCGCTTTGAGACAAGACCGTCAGACCTCCTATTTTACACTTTTGTAAAATTGTAATGGTAGGCCTTTTCAGCAAGATACCTCCTTGGAAGTGCCACACCTTTGCCAGATCTTCAACCGCCAAACATACTGCAATCATTACTGTTTCGGTTTGAAGACATAGCGAAATTACTGGGCTTTATGAGTGCTGTGTGGCGCAGAATTTTGCAAAACCAGATTCTTGGGGATCTGCAACTGTTACGTGCAGGCGTTGCTTACCATCAGGTGAATGACCAACTCGTTTCGCCTCTTATTTACAAAAAGAGTTTCGTTTACGTGCATTTTTTACACTATAAAAAGGTGTTTAGGTGTTCATCTTATCTAGTTATGTATTTGGACCGAGACTGGACAAAAGGAAATTTAAAAACCTCCATGAAATGTGAACATTTTGGAGCACCCCATGGTGGATTTGACACAATATATCTTATTTAAAAACCGTCTGAGAGAAATTTCAAAATTATTACCGAAAACAGCATCGAATTTGGTTTAGCCATTTCGAAGATACCAACATACAAACTACCTATTAATTTAAACGCATATACCATCTCCGTTCCGTCGTAGGCAAATAGAAAGAACGTAACAAATACCGTCTCAAAGACCCTCAAAAAAAGAAAATCGATTCATTCGATTTCGTTACATTTTGGTAGCCTCGTAAAGATAATTCTGCTAAGTAACAGTTTTTAAGGGCGTCTGTCGTAAACTTTGTTTAGTTCAGGAGGCAATAAAAAGGTTAAGCCTATCGCTGTTTAGTAGAACCAAGCCAAACTTTCATTTCTTGTGGTCTCACAGTTGGGCAAAAGTTGTATCTATACATATATCTCCAGGGATACAAATACACAGGTTTGGGTTTATCGACAGAATCAAGAGGAAAATCTACACACGGGTTTTTTATGTCAAGACTCATGACTAATTTCTGATATTCAATGCATTAGCGCTTGCTAGGCGAAATTCTTAAAATTTTAAATAATTAGGAAGAAGAAAAATGATATTGCTCGGGCAGGGATCGAACCTGCGTCTTCTGAATACCGTCTAAACGCCTTAACCACTGGACCACCGAGCCAACTGCTCGAACAACCAAATTTCTTCTATCCTTCTAATGATAAAGAGAATCAAAGTCTTTAAGCGATAGTTGAACGTTTTATACATTCATTTATTTTTTGTCGACGTTGCCGGGACCGTATACGAATTCAAAATGCATTGCTGAAAACTATTTGTCAGACAAATAAGAATAAAAAAGATCGCGGCAAGCATTGCACTGCAGCGGCGGGATATAACCGGCGACTCAACGGCTGTCTTTGCGGAAATAATTGCTGAAAAACTAGCCTGTGTACAAGGGCCTTTATATCCATGCGGTGGGATACAGAGGCTATTAAGAAGTACCTGGTATTTGATTATTTATTATTTTGAGACAGTTTTTAGTACTTAGATAATATTACTAAAGTCTGGGTAAGGTTAGGTCTGTTGTTATATCTAGCATCTCGAGTTTGGAGTGACTTCAATGAGGGTCTTTGTCGTCGCACTTTCCAAGCGTCATCTTCCATATGTTTCCGTCGTATTTAAAAACCATTCATTTTTATAGTAGCTGATAACCTAAGCACCACATGAGTAAGTGGCGTAACCACACTGTATTTTTAAAGTCAGCAGCCAAACTTGCGCGATATTTGTCAGCTACGAGCTAGATATTTTTGGATGGAAAAGTATTTTTGTTAGTTGGATTCTAAATATAATAAGTTGGTGAGCTATATTCGAACAAACATAAATCCAAAAATTGTTCGCCTGTGCCCCGTGCTTCCATGGTAATTTAGGTGTCCGAACCTCAAAAGGAAAAGTGGTCGACCTATCTGTTCAGACATTTTTTTTCAGAATTAGCTTTGAAGGTATCAAGTTACAATGTATAAATTATAATATCAGCCTTTGTAGTGTTACATATCATCTTCATTCATTTTTCATGACTCATCAAACCTATTTCTTATTTATTTCTAATGGACCAACTTTTATTGCCTTGAGGAAAAAGAAAACAGAATTCAAAATTTGATGAACTGACAGAGAACGAAAAAAAGAGGAAAACCAGGACTGGAACTTGAGCTTCGTGAGGGAACGGAGGTTCTGGTTGACTGTTGAAGGTGTTAAAGGTGGAAAACCATATTATTTTTGTGGCTCCGTTGTTGTGAGGTATCACAAGTTGGTGGTCCGAACAAAGGCCCACTCACCGCCGTCGAACGTAGTACTTTGTCCTTGTCGATAGGCTTCTTCTGCCTGTCGAAGAGGGTAAATGAGAACGTAGTACTTTGTCCTTGTCGATAGGCTTCTTCTGCCTGTCGAAGAGGGTAAATGAGAACGTAGAACTTTGTCCTGGGTTTGTCCTTCTCCCGAGAAACTGGAAGTTTGTCCTGGGTTTGTCCTTCTCCCAATCCAGGGGACGTTCGACGGCGGTGAGTGGGCCTTTGTTCGGGCCACCAAATCGAAGAGGGTAAATGAGAACGTAGTACTTTGTCCTTGTCGATAGGCTTCTTCTGCATGTCGAAGAGGGTAAATGAGAACGTAGAACTCTGTCCTGGGTTTGTCCTTCTCCCGAGAAACTGGAAGTTTGTCCTGGGTTTGTCCTTCTCCCAATCCAGGGGACGTTCGACGGCGGTGAGTGGGTCTTTGTTCGGGCCACCAACTTGTGATACCTCACAACAACGGAGCCACAAAAGTAATATAGTTTTCCACCTTTAACACCTTCAACAATCAACCAGAACCTCCGTTCCCTCACGAAGCTCAAGTTCCAGTCCTGGTTTTCCTCTTTTTTTCGTTCTCTGTCAGTTCATCAAATTTTGAATTCTGTTTTCTTTTCCTCAAGGCAATAAAAGTAGGTCCATTAGAAATAAATAAGAAATAGGTTTGATGAGTCATGAAAAATGAATGAAGATGATATGTAACACTACACCTTATCACATTATTCTTCTTTCATTCTTTTTAGGGTTCTGTTCCTCTAAAGGAAAAAAGGAAATCTTATACAATCACTTCATTGTCCGCCTGTCTGTCTGTCTGACTCATTGTCTGTCAAGACCCTTTTTCTCAGGAACGCGTAGAGGTTTCAAGGTGAAATTAATATCAAACACTCAGGTCTGCAATCCATTGGAATTTGTGAAAAAAAAATCAAACATCTAACTCAACGCCATCAAAGATACGGACATTTATAACGTACTCGTAAGAGAATCAAAACCTATAGTCCTCAATAAAACAGAAAAACAGAAAAACTCCCGTTGACCTAGAATCATGAAATTTGGCTAAAAGCAGTGTTTTATAGCACAAGTACAGGGAAATATCCTAAAACTTGTAGTAAATTTGTAGTTATATCACGAAAAAAATAAGTTGTACGGAACCATTGGTGCGCGAGTACGAGTCGCACTTCGTCGGTTATTTTCTATCCCTCTCTTTCCGTTCCTTCCGTCACTGCTTATTTTTGCCAAACATCTTCTCTCACATGAGTTGAAATGATTTAATATGAAGCAAAAAGCTAAATCACTGTGTTCCACGGCAGTAATGGCCCGGAAACGAGTTCGATTTAACCCCGCCAATGGGCTGCCATTAAGTTTTACGCACAACCCTTTTTACGACGTGATTTTTTGACAGTAGCCCGATGTAGTAGAGTTTATGTTGATTTTTATCTACGCTTTATCTTCGCGTGTTATCTGTATTTGAATTTAATGGGAAATGGGTTCAAAGTTAGTCATTGCTTTTACTGTGTTTGGGTGAAACCTTTCTCGAATTTCGTACTCGAGGAAAGATGTGGATCTTTATTTAATTTGGCAAGCAAAACAAGGTGTTTGATTGTAGCTGTATTGTGTAGTGGTTGGATGAGTCAGCTCATATCTTATACACCTCGGAGGTTGCGGGTTTGACTCCCGTTATGTAAAAATCTTTGTACGCAGAAAGCGCAAATATTTGGTTTGTGTCTGGGTGTTATGGGATCGTGACCTTTATAGTTTTCCTAGTTCTCTAGAGACAGGAAATCCTGTATGTGGTCATGGGCGTATTTATTCATTATTTTAAAAGTACAATATCAAATACGAACAGTTAAATAAACACGCAGTGTTTATATGAACATTCCATCATCCGGTCACCGGTCAAATGCAACACAATGAAAACAAACAACACACCTATTATGGTAACAAAATTATAAACGAACCCTTATTGAAACAATCAGTCGTTAAATATTCGCTGTGCTGTGAAGAAAAGTGTACCGGTAGCTCAGTCAAAATAACTCAGATGAAAGGCAATTTAAGTGACCAATAAACAGAATTGAATAAATGAACTGCTTCTTATACGAGTGTCATATGGTGAAGAAAACCAACGTAAATGTGTCCTATTTTGATCATCCAATATTAACAACTCAGTAAAAAGTAAAATAAACTATCCAAGTGCTAACATTGCCATGTATTTCCGTCACTTATTTTTCCTGGTTATTGCAATAATAGCGAAGAGCAATGGGAAATATTGCGAAGTATTCGGAGACGACCCGTCGAACCAATGCTACGAGAAGGAGACACTTATAACCATGGCGCACAGTCCACACCAACTCGCAATAGACAAACAATCAAATACGCTTTACTTCAGCTTTGATTCTGGAGAAGGGGAGTACATGCCAGGACTATTTAAATTAGACACGAAACAACTAACCGTTTTAAAAGGAGTACGAGACGCATTCGCCATCGCCTACGACACCGTCGGTAAAGTAGTGTACTTCGGAGGGACGCACGGGATCTACAAGTTCAACACCACGGCGAAGTCTCTGAAACGTCTCAACATCAGGAATTTGGACATCTGGTGGCTTTATGTGAAAAAGCACATCTATTTTATTAAATTCCCGAGTTTGAATACCTACAGTTATAAGTATGGCGGAATAAGATCACTTCCAGAGCTCTCAAAAAATGTCGTGCACCAAATGGTAATGGACGTGGATGACAATAAATTTTTCATTAATAATAGTGGACTATATGAAATAAATCATAATGGAAAACGAGCTACATTGTTACGAGACAGTCCTAGGTTTTTAAACATGGCGACCGATAACGATGGCTTCGTTTATGTTTGCACTGAAGATGGAATTTATGTTGTGACTAAAATCCTTCAGAAAGTCAAGAAGCTCATCAACATACATGGAGTATTAGGGTTTACGTTCGACAACCACAATAATATCATTTATTCTGATTCCCATGAAATTGTGAGGCTTTGGCCTATCAACCCATCGTCAGAGAATTCCTTAAGATAACGCGTTTGGCGCGAATTTCGATGATGGTATTTGTAATAATAAACTGATATGACATTGTGTGAGACCATTCTGCTGCTTTGCGTGAGCGTGAAAATACTAGTCAATATAAGAAACCACGTAATCGACCTTTTAATTTAATTTTAGTAGAAACATAATAGCAAATAGAACACATAAAAAAAACTAAAATAATATAATACTCTTGAAAATAAAACGAAGTACAGTAGAATCCGGATAGAACGATTTGCAAGGGACCGGCGATACTTTGTCGTACTAACCGAATGACGTACAAAACGGCAGAATTATTTCTTAAGTACATATGTTCTGCTCATGAGTAGAAGTCCTTACACTTTGCGTTTCAAAACATTGGCATAAAACAGCGACTCGATCTTATCTTTATTCTTCTTAATTATGGATATTGTAGAATGATATACGCCAAACTACTTTGCGAGGGGCGCATTTGAATCAACGGCTTCTAATCGGTGTAATATTGCACTTTTTTCTTCAATTGTAAAACGCTTACGCTTCACAGAACCCATTTTGTCAAGCTTTAAAAACTTGTCATAACAGGTAACAAACACTAACTGTGATTTACGCGCGCCAATAGGGACCAATAAGCGCCACCAATAGACCAATAGACGCCAATAAGCGCGCGGGGAGAGATAAAGTTCGGACGTGCCGAGGTATCGGTGCGTCGGTTGTGTAAACAAAACATTGCGCGTCGCTAAGGCGCGTCGTTTTAACCGGACGTAATATCATAAATAATGGTCGCTATAAGCAGTTGGTCGCTTAAACCGGAGTCGCACTAGACGTATTTATATTTTCTCAGTACCTAACTATGAAACCTAACTGAGTAAACATAATCGTCGTTAAAACCGGTTAGTCGTCATAAGCGATCGTTATAAGTGAATTCTACTGTATACATAAACCAAAAAAATAAAAATAAAATATACTATAAGCCCTTGGGTAGAGGGAAAGGTGCCCAGAACGTTAGCAGAAATGGGCAGATTTTGCCCCAAAAATCAGACTCTGCATTCTTGTTAAATATCATCGTAGGTACTTAACTATACTGTTATTTAATATATTTATTTTTGTGTTAATAATCTCGTCTAAATATATTGTTTCTAATATAGACTGTAGATTAATATGTTTAGTCATATATTAAAAAAAAAACAAATTTAGAATGAAGCTTTGCTGTGCCTTTTATTATTGACATATTTTTGCGGGGTGCGGGGCCAGCGAGATTCGAACTCGGGTCCGTCGGATCAAAAGTCGCACGTTCTCCCACTGAGCCACGCTCGCTCTCTAGCTAGAATATGATCATCACCATTTCATAGTTCAGTTAACCCAATTCTTTTATATTGTATTTTAAAAATATCTACTCAACATTCAGCATGTCGCTTACGCACATAAATGGCGTCGCCAAAACCCGCCACCTACATAAATGCGAATAAATACGATTTGACAAAACGAACAATCAAAACGTGGCGTTTAATCGACCCTCGGCCCGTCAATACTCCGGACACCGCTAATTCTAATCCCCTGTTTGCGCTTTGCATAATTCGATTCGTCCGAATTTGGTTAATGTTTTCAAATTGAGCTCGAATATAAAGTGTAGAGTTAGCATCTTTATAATATAGTTTTGAAAGGATCATGTTTACAAAATGCCGCAATTACTACTGACTATTGACTACTGACTATTCAGCAACTTCTAAAGAACGCGTATAGCGATTTTATATAGGTACTTAAACCAACTATGATGTGTTATATGACTTCTAAACGAAAGCATTGGTTTTGGTTACCGAGACAAACAGCTATGATAGGTGCAGGGACAGACGGGACTCTTGTAAAAGCTAAGGTGAGATCAAAGAATGCTTTGAAATGCCTTGCCGTTGTCTGTTTCCACATAAATACAATCTGGGTGTGTTAAAATCTAGAGTGAACAAGTATTCTTGTCCCAACCTCAATCGGATGACGCCGTAAAGATCTACGACCTGTACCAGGAAGCCATAAAACATAGAAATGTTATTTAGCTGCTTGGCGTTGTTGATTTTTTATTTACTTTAATCTGTTTAGCTATAAGGGTGACATGTTCTTTTAGAATAAGCAATGAGAATAAATAAATGAGAAATAAAAAAGCACGTATTTACTGGGTAAGCTTGCTACATCCTCGACCATATCGTCACTTCCCATCAAGTGAGATTGTGGTCAACCGCAGACCCAGTCAGTTGTTAAAAAAAGGGAGATGGAGGGCTCACGGCAGTGAGCAAAATCTTACTAATTCATACCATTAAATAATAATGCTTTATTGAATACCAAACACACAGGAAAAACAATAGTTAACAAAGTTAATAAACAGTGGTTACCTTATCGCCTTATCGCTATGCGCAATTTCTTACAGGCAATTTCTTCATACCTAATTATCTAGGTGTCATAGACTTATGTATGTCATGCGCGTAGCGCTCGTAGCGTAGCTCGCCTAGCCGTTCGTAGCAGATAGCTAGGTTCAGCAACGTTTGCAGCGGTCACAGCTTGGATGGGTGACCTTTAGTGTGATATTTACATCTGACCGCTACCGTGTTTTGGAGGGCACGGTACCGGTTATTGTCTCGAGACAACAATCGTTAGGCCATGTCGGAGGCCTGCGGGCGATCTAAAACTCCGACACCGGCTTGGCCACACACCCGCACGAGAAAATAGACGTATTAGAACCGAGAGATACTCTCTCCCCATAAGAGTTACCTTATAGATAAAACTACAGAAAAGCAACGCCTACATACCGCCGGTTTATATTATAACCATCAAAAGTAGCTGAAATAGAACACGTAATTTAATCTTTCCAGGTTTCTCTCAGCTTTTTCGGAAATTAATAAATATGGATCCTTCGCGGTGCGTATTCTTTACCTCGCCATCTTTGAATGGCTTCACGTTTAATTTATTCTCATGTCGTCCTAAATTTTAATATTTATATTCCATCGGGAAATCGTGCTCTAATTTTAACCTCGTCTTTATGAGCATTCCGGCGTACACGGGTATTTGCAATGCCTGGCATATTTGCAGTGCCCGGCATATTGCACTGGCCGGTATTTCAATCAATGAGATTGAAACTAATTGGATTCCAGGCCCCGATCAGGTGAGGTGAAACTTTCCAACTAATTGAGCGGTTAAAAGAGATTTAGTTACATTAAAACTGGTGACTTCGTTAATAACAAGCACACATCTTTAGATTTTATAGCATAGAAGACTTAATAGTACCAAGTATCTGTTTCAAGAAATTCTGTTGTCTTAGCCATGTCAATTTACGAGTATAAGATGAATTTCCGTTTATTTGTGTTCAACTAGATTTTATTCCCAATTTTATTTCATCTACATGCAATACTACCATAAGAGTATTTCTTTCATGATCTAGAAGACCACTAGATAATTCTAATTAGCATTTAGTCATTCCTTGTGCCACTTTTGTGCAAAACGATTAAATAAATAATGAAATTATACACTCACTATATATCTCTGACAAGCGTTTGCATGAACATGGATGAGAGTTAGTGACGGCGCCACTTCCAACGTCGCGGTGACATCAAGACTTGAAGAAGTCGCAGCTATATATTTCAATACCTACAAGTATTGTATCTAAATCCCTAACTAAATTTTAGCACATAAAATATATAAAACGGTTTCCTCCTATTTGCTTAATTACATTATGTGTGAATATAATATACACGCGTGATGGGCATGGGCCTAAGGATCAATTCCGTGTAATGGAAATTATCCCTGAGCTCTGTGTAGTAAATTAATTTCAATTACAAGAGTTAGGTAGGTACTGACAGGCATCAGTTCCGAGCTCTCGGCAACACTTATTGAATTTGATACTGGTTTTGATGGTAATACCAAAGAAAACTAACTATTACTTAGTCATACTGTTCAATACTCAGATTGGCGACCACCTCCCATCGTTCTGCCAACCTTGCGGTTATACGGACGGTCACTACGGAGCATACCGACGAGCGACTTACGCCGGTATGTCCTACAAATATTTTTGTCCCTTTACTCTACGAGCACTTTCCCCCTTCTTGGGCTACTTGACTCCACAAACGATCACCGTCGTCGGGAGGTTCCTCCGATTCGCGCGCAAAGTGCGAAGTGTGCCACTTTTTGCGCAATGGCGCGAAGACGCTTAAAAGAGGCGGCGTCCTGCACGAACACTGTGTAGTAGACCGGTCTCGCTTCCTTGAGGCAGACGATCTCATTCAACATCTCCTTCACGCATCTCCTCATACAGAGGACAGTCCCACAGAAATGGTGCCTGTCCTCCTCAGCCATTCAGATGGACTGTATGGAAAATATATTTCTTGACTAGGTAGGTGGCCAGGTAAGTAGGTACATGTTGATGATTGGATAAGCCTATAAGGCCGCCCGTGGTATGCCCAGTGTTTTATAGTTTGCTTTGTTCTTTTATACTTCTTACGTTATATACTTTTTGTGTCACATTTATCAGAATGAGCTCATTACGTTCCCCTGTTACGAGTTTCTTTCAGAGAGTGCAAGGGTCATACTACGCGAGCCCAATGTAGGTTGGTGGATGGTTTGTTTGTGATTGTCTGACATGCCGATTTTTTCACGATATTTTCCTTCACACGCTCTGCACATAATGTTAAGTCATTGTAGTGTGGGGATCCGAACTCCAGTTTCAGATCCTCAGAGCCACACTTGTGTCACAAACGCCCTCCGCCGAAAGAAAACAAATATAATGTATGTATGCAAATCCCGAACCATTTACTGCGATAAGCCGTTCCTTTTACTTAATAAAAACAAAACACTCGCGCTACCCTCGGCAACGAACGTTGCGTAACCCTAATGAAACCAGACGGTATTGGAACGATGGCAACGATGGTGGAAATGATACAAGGCTCTTAGGTAAATTGGTTCAACGGCTTTTATATTATTTGTCTTGACAAATGTAAATAATGTTGTCTGATGCGGCGAGCTTCATAAAGGCAACATTGGGTATACTCCTATGTAGTCTAATAATAATAATAAACTGTATGTCTGGCGTTTGTGTCTTCAGTTGTTTTCACCTAATAGGGTCAACCGATATGAGATTGAACACTGTCATCTCATGTGTTCGCCTGTCGGAGCTTGCTCTAAGATGAGTTAACCAATTTGTTTATTTACTAGCCCGGGACTCCGTCTGCGTCTTATACGTTTAGTTGTTCTCTTACTAAGGAACTGTCAGTATTTTTGGGTTTGATCCTGGCCCCTAACTAAGATTCTCTGTATCTAGAGAACTAGGAACCACCAGGATCATGGTCCCACAACACCCAGACACGAAACAAATGATTGCGCTTTTTTTTCTATGTGCTTTTTTTGTCCCGTCACAGGAATCAAGCCCGCAACCTCAGTGGTGTATGAGATTTGAACCAATCTGCCCAACTACTACACCACAGAGGCTGACATGGCTTATGTTCCTCTATTATATTGTCGTATCTCAAAATAGCCCGCGTAATGAACACTCAGCTAAAATTCAGCCGCTGGATACGCTAATCCTTGCGCGGGCCATTACATTACATGTATTTTCGACCTCTGACGAAGAACCGACTAAATAAATTTTAATTTCTCGCTGCTCGCTCTTAATTAAAACGTGTTGACAATGGCGGTTCGAGCGGCCATTTTGCGTATTGCAAATGTGAAGACAATTTCATTAATAATATTAGATTTATTGTCAATTGAGCAATGAGACGAGCTTGTGGTTCGCCTGATGGTAAGCGCCACTCTTGCCGAAAACAATTGCAGTGCCACCCAGAACTTTAAAGACCGTTCATCATTCAAGACATCAGATATTAGAGCGAGTGTGGCTCAGCGGAAATTCGTACGCCTTTCGATTTGACGCACTTCAGGTTTGAATCCCGATTCGGCCCTGCACCAATGACTTATAGGTAAGTGCAGATTTTGCAGGCTCGCTCAAAAACGATGAAGGAAAACATCGTGATGAAACCCGCTCACGCGCTTTGGAGTGTTAGGCTCTGGCCGTGGTTGTAATACCACCCACCGAACAAAGCCATGCTGTCAAGCAGCCTAGTCGTGTTTCGGGATGATGTTCGGTGAACCAACGGGGAGACGGGTCTGAGCAGCCGCTCAACTGCCGTCTCTCCCTAGAACTATGTGCTCCATTATAGGCCACATCATCTTCATCATCATGCTTCACATCAGGCGAGATGATGGCCAAACATAGATCTATTCAGAGTAAAAAAAAAAAGATATGAATTCTTATTATATTTTAAGCATTAACGAATGCCAAGCGAAAAATTCAAACAAAGTTTTTCGGGAAGAAAAAATTTGACCATCGGCTGGGACTCGAACCCGCAACCCAATCTTCCCTCAGCGCGGGACGCTCTACCAATTGAGCTACGGTGGGCGCCAACTCGAGTGTCGAATTTCTTCTTCCGTTATTTTAACCGTCTTAGGGGTGACGTGTACGCCATCTATTGAGAGAGGAGTGAACCTTTCTCTCAACGAGCAAGATCAATGTTGCAAAAAATATGAAGTCTCATATGCCCAATAACTTCACTGGCTACAATGCCTTTTAAACCGGAACACAGTAATGCTAACGTATTTCCGAAGCACTCGTAGAGTCGGTTTTCGCATTTTTTTTCTGGGCCCGGACTTTAATTTGAGTTCAATGTGGGTTTCGGAAAGGCATGGGTAGACATGCTTACCTTTTTTTCCAAAGTCATGATATTTTAAGTTACAATATTAAAGGTATTAACGTATTTGAATTGATTTGTATTATTTGTATATGACATTTAAAAGTGCATTTTTTGTGCCTATTTAATAAATATCTTTTGACTTGACTTTTGCTTGCGCACTACTGCTTGGCGGCAGAATAACTAACGAACCGACCACTACCAACCAAGGCCTCTCGCAAACGAGACCGACCACCTAGCAAAACTACTAAGAGGCGAACCGTACTACACGAAGTTCATATTACGTGTATAAAGCAACGCGTCCAATTTGTAAATTGACTTATTTGAGCACGAGCCCGACTTCCTTTCCAAATAATTCGATTTGTGAAAAAAAAACTGTTTTTATAAAAATATTTTCTTTCTTGTTTCTTTTTCTTTGCAGAAAGCATGCTTTTATGCCCACAACAAACATTAAATCGCGTCACGCCGCCAATTTCTCGCGTGAACTCAACTCTCCACGCGTAATTTAATCCGAACGAATGGCGGAACCGGTTGCAAATGGCGGCACGCCGAAATGGCGGATGGCGGAATGGCGGAATGGCGCGTGCCGCATTAGGCCTTAATGGCGACGCAGCGAAGAGGTGTGTGGAAGAATGTCAAGCGTCTCCCTAAAGACAGACTGTCGATAGTCTTCAGGCAAGTGGCGTCAGTAGGTAGTGGTATGTACTGGCGCGGAAACTCGTTGCCTTTTAGCCGCGCTTTCTTTGCATATTCAGGCGCCCTACTTTTAATATCGACGCACGGTTTTCCTCGTGAATACATTTTGCTTTCTTCAAGTAAAACACGCTTGAGTATAAAAACAACAGAGGTGCTTTTACATTAGTTGTCTAACATCATAATTTATTTATTGGTGACCAATCAACGACAAAATCATATTATTAATTCTGTAGAGGGTATTATTTTTCTATGTTATTAACCTTTTGGTCGTTGTAGCGTATGCTCTTTGGTTGTAGCGTAACGGTAGTCTCTCAAGAGTCAATTAAATTTTTTATTACCTGATAGGCAACATTCGAACTTTGGTGCGTCGGATCGATACTCATAGTTGCACGAGTGGACCACACTCACCCCGGACCATTCGTCTCATGTTAGTAAACACGCCCTCATAACAGCTGCAGTGCTGCTCAGAACTTTGAAAACAAACTTCTGCAATGCAATGCGCTATTGACTTGATAATGCGGGCAATACTCTGAAGCTTGCGGTCGACGAGCGCAGTGATAACAATTATGGATGCTAGAGATATTTGATGTATCGGCGGTTTCAAATGCGGACAAAAAATACTTAATTATTGTACTTACTACTTACCTGCGTAGAATTTTGTTTATGGTTGCTCCCTCGGGACAGTAACGGACAAACACACTTTGATTTATAATATTATAGTGTGATGGCTAAATAAAGAGAAAGGGATATTTAAGAATATAAAAGGAGAAATAAAGAGAAAGGATATAGGGGTAAGGGATATAAAAGGATATTTATGATTCAGCGAGCGTCATCAGTATCCTCCTAAGTAGCATGGTTGGGTTATACTACAAATAAGTTTTACTTAATTTTTATTTTCCTAGCTTCTGCAATCCGGCAACAAAAATATATTTCTGTATCTAATATCCGTAACTATTATTTCACTTTTAGTTATTTCAGATATTCGATAGTTTCAGTTACGTCTACAGAAATCCGCCGCATCCGTGTATTGTGATGGTTTCCTGCAGCACTAATAATGCAGCGACCGGTTTTATGTGCTATGGCTATCACAATACTGGATTGATAACGTATTACTGAGGATGTGGATTGTTCGGGTGGCTACAGTTAGTTTTGCCACAGAATACCTAATAGTACTAATAGTTTGAAAACCTAATAGTTTTGCTTATAGTTGATACAGTTATTAGCTTATCGAAATGATGAGGTTTAGAAAAGTCAGTAAATGGTTTATTTCGTTTGTATGCATTGTCTTTATTTCGATAACTGAATCCGAAATAGACTCAGTCTAATTCACTCCGTATCGACACAGAGTATGTGTCTGTGTGCGCGTTCAAAATTTTTTTATTGTAATGTATCAGTGCTATTTTTACTTTTTACAAGTAAGTACAACTTACTTTTAACCTGTTACCGAATGTAGGTAATTTTTTTTTATGTAACTTAATGATGAGACGAGCCAGTTGTTTGCCTGATAAGCAATACGCCAGCCCATAACAATAACAGCACCACCTAGAACTTTGTTTTGCATAATGCAATGCGCTCGTCACCCTAAAACAGTTAGCTGTTGAGCCTTATAATGCCCAGTAATTTCGCTGGCTACTATGCCCTTCAAACCAGAACACAGTAATGCTTGTGCACTACTGCTGGGCGGCTGAAAAACGGGCAAAGCGGTGGTACCCACCCAGACGGCCTCTCGCATACGAGAAGTTACCACCAGTAGCATAGTAAGTCTTACATAAAACATTTACTTTAATAGCAACTTATTGTTCATTTTCACACCACGGCACGAGGACGAGTAATACGCGATAAATCTCAGCAAGCCTCCGACTTCCCGCCCGCCCTGCAATCGGCTTACGGCAACCCGCCCTGAGTGAAGATTGCACTGATACGTCACAGATATAGCACAGTATCAGCTGCCGTCGGTTTCTATCAGGTGTTGAATAGACAGCTAAGGAGGCTTAAATGAAGTTGATAAGATTGAAGAGAAGTGGCAGGCGACGTTTTATATAGGAATGGTATTACTAAATAATAATAAATGCGCCCAACGATCAGATACATAGATCCTGGCCCCTAATTAGGATTCCCTGTATCTAGGAACTATATATGAGGACCATGGTTCCACAGCACTCGGACAAGAAACAAACGCTTGAGCTTTTTTTCTGTGCGCAATTCGTCCCGTCGCGGGAATTGAACCTGCAACCTCAGTGGTGTATGAGATTTGATGCAACCTGCCAAACCATTACACCACAAAGGCTGTATAGTAATTTTTTATTATCTATTCAGAGTTATAAGTAAATTGCTATTCTGCTCGTGGTATTTAGTTGTAATGTTAGTAAAACCTATAATTATAAAAATAATAATATAATTATAATCCTAACCTTATTACGGCTTTTTATTATAAAAATTAATAAAAATGATATATATTTCATTGATTATGAAAAATGAAAAACTCTTTATTGGAACTTACACAGACAATTAATAATAACAACAACTTAACAGAAGTGTAACAATTGATGTTCTTATAGCTAAAGGCAATCTCTTCCAGACAACCGTGCAGGGAGAGGATTAAAGCAAAATAATGGATGCTGGTTTTCAATTTCTTTATACACTTACATAAAGCAATGACATAGAATACTAACTAATAAAATAGTAAATTATCTTAATAAATACAAAACAATTAAATCTAAGCAAAACTTTTTACTAGTATTTCTCAATTCAATTAGAGCAGTGGTTCCCAAAGTTCCCTGAATCGCAACCCACTCAACAAAAACTTTCAAATTTGGGACTCGTCTTTTGGTTTTCAGAAAAAAGTATATGAATGTTCAAACAAAAAAAGTTCCAATCGAAAATTTCAATACGAATGTCGTTAACTGCTTGCACTTGAAACTATTTTTCAGTGACGTATCTTCTGATAAATCAATGAGTCGATGTATCGTCCTATTTTTTAGGGCCCACCCAATATTCGCTGGCAACCCACCAGTGGGTCGCGATTCATACTTTGGGAAATGCTGAATTAGAGAAAAGAAATATTTATACGTACGTTGACTTCCCATTTCCTACGTGAATGGTGTGGTCATCGCCCCCACCGGCTATAGCCATTACCGCTACACGTAGACACCCAAGAAACCGACGTCGTTAAACGCCAGTTTTATAGACACTATGGAGCTATCAGTCACTTTACACACACAATAACTATTTTAGTGTCTTCATTAATGCAGTCTTATGCTTCTGTACTGTAACTTAACATATAAATGTGACCAAACATTCGTACTTACCTTCGTGTGGCTCCGAGATAATATTTAATTGGAATATGGAAATCTCTCAATCATAGAAATGCTTTCAAACTGAAATGTTCTCTGTGGAAAAGCTTATTTGCAAATGTTACTAGTTTTGCTATGAATAAATAACTTTGCAAACGTACTCCGTCCGTCAAACGTACCGCTGTCTGGGTAGGTAGGTACCACCGTTTTATATTCTGCCGCCATGCAGCATTGCGTAAGCATTACTGTGTTCCAATTTGAAGGGCATTGTAGCCAGCGAAATTACTGGCCATATGAGACTTAATAACAATGCAGCGCTACGCAGTGCTTCTTATGGTTTAAAAATTCTGGATGGCACTGCAACTAGAAAAATACTACTGAAAAATAGTTTGGGCAAGCGTGGCGCTTACCATCAAACGAACTAAATGCTCGTATCATCATACAGTTCAATAACAAAATGTGGCATGCTGTGGTTTTATCAGCGTCGTTATTATTCATCATCCCGCTTGTGGGCAATGACCTCTCTTTGTCCAGATTATTATTTAAAGCTGATGTACATTGTAATTCCGCCGAAGGCTTGTTGATATTATTTCAAAACACGTGATATAACATTTTTGTATTATTACGTTATTGTATAAATTTTGTTTATTACGCAAAATAATTACTTATAACGACAATTAAAGAAGATTATAGCTCCACAAAATACATATCGATACACATATCGATATTCCACAGTACACCGAGGTTAACTGGAAGATTATGCTTACTAGCATTAAGTTCGTCTATGTACCTACCAATATGTTTATGGAATAAAGAATATTCTATCTATCTATCGATGAGCAAGTCTCAAAATGTAGAGGTTTGTTCAATAACTACGTGGAAGCGAGTTTTTTGATAGCCCCTGTGGTGTAGTGGTTAGGCAGATTGGTTCAAATCTCATTTTTTGCACAGAAAAAATGGCGTAAGCATTTGTTTCGCCTCTGGGTGTAGGTGTCTGGGTGAGACCATGGTCTTTATCGTTCGTGGTACCTTAGATACGAAGAATCCAAGTTAGGGGCCAGAATCTATGTACAAGATCGAGTCTCGTATGTGGATGAATTTGTGGAGAGAAATATTACTATTATTTCTGTAGAACATTTCGCCGATACTCGTGATTCTCTCCACAAAAACATTAGGTTTGTAGTTGTTCTCTTTAGGAATTGTTCGTTGTTCGGGATGAAAAGTATCCTATGTTGAAAGTCTGACCATAATCTACCTAGAAATGAGCACAGAATAATTAGTAGTTGCTCATTATTTGTAGTTGTTCAATATACTAAAATATATTATTAAAAGGAGTCCCTTTAGGCAAGGTTCCGAAGATACTGGCAGCGTTCCCCCTTTGAATAGCTAGACTAATTCTTTGTCCGAGGTAGCTGCCAGCTCTTCGGTCTCCTGTGATGTCGACTAACCTTTTTGCTAACTTTTTCATTTATAATATTAGATGCACACACCCCACAGTTTCACCCGCGTGCT
This sequence comes from Petrophora chlorosata, assembly GCA_951640565.1. Classification (NCBI taxonomy): domain Eukaryota; kingdom Metazoa; phylum Arthropoda; class Insecta; order Lepidoptera; family Geometridae; genus Petrophora; species Petrophora chlorosata. Next base: position 1,350,279 of record OX621206.1, read on the forward strand.
CAATTTTCCAGGATAAAATTGTCCCATGTCCAATGTCTTACTCCAAGGTCTATAGTACCTACCTACTTACAGAATGCCATCACTATCCGTTGAATAGCTTTTGCGTGATTGAGATACATTCATCCTCACAATTTTTTGCATTAATAATTACTTTGTTATCGTGCAAATAAAGCACGTATTGTAATATATGTCGCAGCCAACTAGATTCGCCGTTCAATCAACAGCCTAGCACCTTAACTAAACAGCGCCGTTCAATTTGTGGCCTGAATGATTTTCAGCCTTAGCGTCTATTACAACATTTACTGGCTGAGTACGCAATATAAATCAGTTTGGGTCTAGCTAGGCCAAGTTCATTCCAAACAATTAATTTAGTTTCGTCCTTCATCTTAGTTATCTATATTTGCAATTTGATCTAATTTGGCTACCAACCTTCAATATTCAATATCAACCCTCTCAAAACCAGCCCTGTATACCTTCTTCAAACAAACCGCTAAGTGGACAGAGCTCGGATATTGGCTCTCCGAACTGTGGACTCCGTATTTATAAATATCTTCTACTTGTAGATCTTAGAGGGCAATAAATCTGTGAATAGCATAAAAAATCGGTTAGTACTTCTACTTGATGAATTTTGATGCAATTTTCACGATGCGAGGTAAATTTTGGTGAATAAAACGAAAAAGAACGAAAAACATTATTAAAAATCTGTTCGTGCGGTTAGAACATCACAATGTTGGGTTGTTTGTAGTCTTGTCACTTTAAAACTACTAAACCGTTTTATATAAAATTTGCATATAATATAATCAAAATCTAAGATTAAAATATAAAGTAGTTTGACCCCGGAAAACAAAACTCTAACCTTAGCCCATTGAGTTGCTAAGAAAGAAGAAAGAAAGAAAGACACAATTTATTTTGACATAACTGCACAACAAACATAGCACATACACAAGTGTAGAAGATAATAAAACGAGTTAATAAGGTCAAGGCAAACAATTTCGGCATATGTATGGAGACCGCTGCCGTGTACAGCGCAGTCAACAGAGGACTGTGTTCAGTATAATGTTGTGTACAATATTAAGGTTATTAATTCCGAGTGGACAAAGTCGCGGGTGTCACCTAGTTACAGACAGACGCTCCTTTCCGATTCAGTAGCTGAAATCCGATAGTGCACTGCAGTGCTCATCTTTCTGTCCAATTTAGCGTCCTCTTACAAGATATTCGAATATTCTAGTCGGTTGAGAAGAAAATGATGCCTTTTGAAATACTCAGATTTCTGAGCTAAACTCAGTTCTGTGCTTTTGGAAATGGGTGCTTTAATCCAGATTAAAAATAAATAAGTTTTTTATGTAACTGAGTGATGAGACGAGCTAGTTGTTCGCCTGATGTTAAGTGCCATGCCTGTCCATAACAATTGAAGTGCCACCCAGAACTTTTTATGCCATAAAAAGCTCTAGCGTAGCACTGCATTCCGCTGCATCATCCTGAGACATCAGATATTATGTGTCATATGCCTAGTAATTTCGCTGGCTTGACAATGCCCTTTAAGTTGTATCACAGTAATGCTTGCGCATTACTGATTGGCGACAAAATAACTGGTAAAGCTTACTCAGACGGCCTCCCGCATACGAAAGACCTACCACGAATGAAAATAAGTACACCAAGCTGTACCTACGACACTTGTCTGCGTGAATTTAAAATTTGCGCAGTTCTGTTTTTGTTCTCAGTTTTTTTTTTTTGCATAATTTAATTTAAAAATTCTGACCAGCAGGACACTACGCCGTAGCCTCTACGCCGTAGCAGCTTTGTCAGCCCAATTCGCGTAGCATCATCACGTAGGCGCCGCGCCGTTAGCAACGCATCGCACGTAATACGAGCCGTGTTACGTTTGGATACCGTCTACGGCAGCCATTAAATAAACACATACCTTATTATGCTTGTTACGGTGCAGCATTTTAAATTAATTAAATAAATTAAGTTTTGGAAAATGCTTAACAATGACAAAAAGAATCAACGATATCACGAGTAAATAATACACGTAATATTGTTCATTCCTGTTTTTCATTCCATTCATCAATCTGTAGATACTAAGAATTCATGAAGATTTAATGAAATTATGAAGGCGTTAATGAAGATTTTTTTATTATTATATATTTTATATTTCCGATTTGTTTATGTTGGCTTCCGCTTAGCAAAATGGAGCTGCGTGTTTGAATCGTAGGGACCGCAAACACTTTACGAGTGTCGGTAAGTGGCGTTTCCTTTCTGTTGGTTTACAATCGTCATAGAAAGTCTGTTCGTTTTAAGAGCAGGGTAAGAGCTTTCTAAGAGGTTTCTCAAAGACCACTAACGAATTGTGATGTTGCTTGCGACTTTACTACTGAAATTACTGGGCATTATGAGACTTATTGCTAGAAGAGCTGTTTTCTCAGGGTGACGAGCATAGTGCTGTGTTGCGAAGTATTTTGTAGAACTAAGTTCTGAGTGGCGCTATAACCGTTTAGGAGAAGTCATGTTGTTTACCATCAGGACGGCCTGCACGTCTTACTACGGCCCACAGAAATAGTATTTCATTTTTATCGTGTATAGTACGACAAGGGTATTGATGAACCCGGGCAAAATTGGAAGTCACGCTGTCATATTGTAATTATATTTGTCGAAGCAATACGATCCACTTTAATTCAGACCTCGTTTCGAGTCGAAAAGTAATCTAAGAGCCATCATGAATAACGCCGAAACACTGGGTTAAGTACAGTAACCAATCAGAGTTCCGCATTTGCGTTATTGTGAAGTTATGATGATATTAATAAAAGTATTGTGAGTATTATTCATTTTTTTGATTAATGACAGGCTACACTCACGGGTATAATGCTCGGTATACACGACGACACTGACACCCGACACAAATGTCGACACTAGTGTCGATGGCGGTAAGCAATTTTTTAAGTCGACATTTGTGTATACATCTAGTCCCAGCTCAACTGTATTCGTTGTATATACGAACACATTATATATATATATACATTATATGTTTATATATAATGTATCTAGGAAACCAGGAACTAGGAGGACCATGGTCCCACAACACCCAAACACGAAACAAATGCTTGCGCTTTTTTTTCTGCACACACATTTACATGCATAGCTGCCTGCAATTCAGTGTCGCACATTCCGTCGCTATGAATCGACCTGCTACTGCCGCTACCATCGCTTTATATGTTACAATTAAAATGCTTCGGCAAAAAAAGAGATCCATATGGGTTAAAGATTGGATAAAAGAACAGCACAGAAACGGCTTATAATTGTTATTTGAACTGGAAATGAAGATCCAAAATGCTACAAAACTTTCTTCGGGTGAAACTCGAACACTTTCAATATTTATTAAACAAGATTTCTGGCACCGCTTTATAATATAATTGAAGATTTTATTTCATCTTCTTATTTGCGAGACATCATGATGGCCTAGCTAAAAATTCAGTGCAGTTTTGAATTTCGTGATACTTGAGCCAGACTCCGTCTAGTGTCGTCGTGTATGCCGAGCTTTAGTTGAAACACTCGAGCGGTGCTCAAGCAGTACTCTCGTTTTCACGGAGTACGCGCGGTCGCGGCGAGCGCTTGGTGAGACCACATGGTTGATCGGTTGCTCCTTACTTAGCCAAATGTTGTTCTTACCAGCAACAAACGCGGAGCTAACTACTACGGATAACAGCCGGAGTTTTTACTTCACTGGTTGCTTATGCATTTCTTCGGCAGCCGCAAGTAAAACAATTTTCACGCAAACCAAATGGCACTGCATCTAATTACAGAAATCTCGGACACTGTGCTAACGATGAAGCACAATTAAAGTAATACCACAGAATACTAAGGGATACGCGCAATCTTGGTCAGCGTCCAAACAGCGGTGCTTAAAATGCATCTCAATAAGCGAAACGCCCGACGGCGAGTCACAAAAGGCCTGGCGTCCGGCCAGGGCGGAATCAAAACTAATATTTTACCTTCACAGCAACGCTCGTGATACAATGCAATACAAAAATGCACATAACAACAAAAAGTATCAAGGTACAGGAATTGACTTACAAACTACAGGATAACGGTTGGACTTACCGCTAAAAGATATCTCTTTCAGTCATTCATTTTTTTATAAACTGCTCTGGTGGTATCATTAGGGATCCCTCAAAACCCACACTAGGGTGACCTGTGTCGTGGGGTCCAGTCTCTTCCATTTGAGGATCTAATATAATAAGTCTATAAGAATTACCTATTAAACAATTAATAAAATATAGATAAATAAACTTAAATCAGGTTTTTACGTGTGTGATTGCGAGGTATGTGTGTGTTATGAATGCGTGGGTGTGCGGTCGTATCATTGGATAGAAATAACTAACGACTAAGAAAATAAATATGCACTGAAAAACGCTGTATACATTCATGTTCTTACTTTTGCCTATTATGAGTACTAAGAGGCATAGACGTCAGTCATGTTTTTTATTAAGATAGTCATTAAGACAGGCTTTACTGCAAAGTGGTAATTTTTTTTATTTAGTTTGATTTTTTCATAGCTTTAAGGGACGGTAGACCTGAGTATATGGTTTTAATTTCAACTCGATACCTCCACGCGTTCCCGAGATAAAGGGTCTTGACAGACAGACGGACAGACAGATAGACAGACGTACAACAAATTAAATGATCCTATAAGGGTTCCAATTTTCAATTTTCCTTTTGAAGTACGGAACCCTAAAAATAACTTAACTGAATAGAAAATTCATTTTCAAATAGGTTTACTCTCTGCAAGTGCGCTCGTAAACGTTGATCGATTTTAAATTGCCGAGCGTGCATTTGGACGGTTTTTACTTCGCAAAACGAACGGTCGGTGCTTTGTCCGCTTTCCGTTTGGCGGGCATTATACTTGTTTTACCACAGAATACTAAGGGACAGAAGCATCACTCCGCAAATAAATTTAAACAAATAGCGACTCGTGCTATGACGCAATAAAATTCAATTCAGCTCGCGTAGCGCTGCATACCTACCAGTCATATTAACCTACAGAGCGCCTCTCTTTCTATCGCATAGCTCTTATCTCTTCTGACGCGCCACGTGTAACGACGCGCGACCCGTCGTCGGTGTCCGGCTATGTACTTGTAGCTTCGTACCTACAGTGCGGATTGCGCTAGGCCTGGTTTTACATAAAAAAAGGCATTGAGACCAGCCAGGGTATTAAGATATTGATTACCACACAACAAACTCAAGTATATATGTACGTCATTCTGTATACTATTCGGAATGTGCATTATTTAGAGATTAGAAAGATAGGTTTATATTACACAAAAGTCGACAAATTGAGTGACGAATGAGCAGGTCGTTTACCTGATGGTAAGCAGAATGCCTGCCCATAACCACTTGCAGCACTACCCAGACCTTTGTTTTGCAAAATCCTGCGGGTCACTACACTGCAATCGTCACTCTGAGACGTCTTAAAGGCGTCGTGAAAGCGCTTAAGTCTCACAATGCCCAGTAGTTTCTCTGGCTACAATGCTCTTCAAGTTCCGGAACACAGTAATTGGCTGTTCCTATATGTTTATATGCATATTTATAAATGATAATTTATTCTTGAGTCAGACCTCCGGGCATGTACATGCATATTACCTAAGTCTGTACCTAGACGGCTCGATCTCGCAGCTCGCTCGCGTCTAGCTGATATATCGAGTCTGTGCACTGTCTACATACATTATGTCACGGATAGTGTGACAATTTGTTTGATTTTTCATAAAATCTACATTGAAAAAACTAACTAACCTAGCACACCAGGATTCCCTGAATAGTACACAATAGGTTAGTCAGTAACAAGTATTTTATTTATTTCGCCCAACAATCACGTACATAATTGAATTCTCACAAAAAATAACCAGCAGTCCAGAAAAAGGAATCGTAGTAGCTGTAATACAAGGTATCTTAGTACGGCTACTAACAACACTTCTAAGTGTGTATATCGCACTATTTTATTTGTCTATTCGTTAATATATATATATAAAAAATAGACCAAAATGTTGTTTTCTACAATCGGTTTGGTTGATATTGGCTGGCACAAAAACCAAGCAGTTAAAAAATTATATAAATTAGATTTAGACAGCGATCAAAACATCAAAATACCCATGCCGATTATAGTTTTGAGAAAGCAAACAATAGAAGATTCTAGAAAAGCCAGTGCATGTCTTGTTCATTCACAGAGACCTCACAATAATATCTGTTCAAGTTCAAATTTAAAAGTTCTTTGTTCAATTTGTCGTCACAGACGCACTTATGAACGTCAATTATTACAATGACTCTACCACCGTATCGAAAAAATAACCACTACTCAGAAGATACGGCAAGAAACTGAGAGGCATGTTTTTTAGAACTTTTGTTACAATACTTTGTTTGTTTTTGACAATATTATGTTTCTTATGTGCCAGTTGGCTACTTGGCAGAAGCGGAATGTCCCCTAGTATAGAGCATTAAAAGTGGTCACATGAACAATAGACTAATGCGTTTGTTTCACACGTGAGGTCCATAGAAAACGCGACGTGTCCCACTTCGCGCGCCCGATACCTAATATGTACCTCGTGTTACCCGACAGTCTAGGTACGTGCTTGCTATTTTGCTGGCACTAAGCGTTTTAATATAAACTGGTTTGTGTCCTTTGTCCACAGCAGTACCTCTCTTGTATTGGTCAATTCAGCTTGTACTTTATTTTTCAGATGTGAAAGAAAAAATAAGTGTTAGGAAAAATTGCTACTCATTTTAACCCCCGACTCAAAAAAGAGGAGTGTTATAAGTTTCACCACTATGTGTATCTGTCTCGTGGCACTGTAGCTCTTATACGGGTGAACTCACCATGGATGCGGTTTCTTTTTATTTGAGAGCAGGTTTTCTAGCGGTGGATCTTAGATGTTTTATCAAAGTCAGTTCAGCCGTTTATTACTTTTTATAGGTTTTTTGAGTCAGGAGTTTTTAAATGTCAGTTTACTGAAATTCGCATGTAAACTGGTTTGTTCCAGAACTTTCATCTAGTAATGCTAGTACTTGGTTGGATATAAATATTATAACAATGAGTTGCGAATTTGGTTCTTGTTACAGGACAAATATTTGTTTTATACAGAAACATTATTTGTTTCATATCTGGCTGTTATGGGACTTCAGACTTCGTAGTTCCTGGTCCCTATATTGAAACACTACAAATAAACTATCGATACCAGGAAAACTTAACAAAAGTGTAACAATAGGTGATCGGACAGTAATCGAGAAAAAATCTAAAATGTAGTTAGAACGAATGTTCGTCGAACCAGAGAGATCATTCAATCAATATTTTTGTGAAGCAATAATAATTGAAAACTTTTAAAATTTATCAATTTATTATTAATTTATCAATAAATAAAATCTAATAATTCCGACATTTTTAATCTGTTCTTCATCTCAAACGAAACAACAATCACAGCGCATGACGTCATTTGAAGGCAAATGCCGTGAGTCAAGCTTGTGTTTATTTTACGTTTTTGCTTTTCATAAAATGTATTATTGCTAATTTTTCCATTACTACAATATAGTGCCCAAACTACACAAAACGTATTTAAATCTATTTGCAAGTTATATTTCGAAGAGTTCGTTGTTTTCTACTTTCATATGACGTCACAAGTTTTGAGGTGACCTTTTGCGCGGCAATATTTGAAAAATAATATTTAAACATAGTTTTAGGTACTTTTAGAGAGTTATTTAATTAAAATAGTATATTTTATGGTAATATATATTCATTGTAGTTAATTTAAAACACTTTCTGAAAAGTTGTCCCAACCCCTATTGGCGGTCTTATCGCTCTAAACGCTTTCAGATATCCGTGCTGGTAATAAATACATAGAAGGTACAGATACAGAGAATTAATAGTTTGGTGCCAGTAGGTACTATATAGGTTCGTGATGCAATCGATCACGCAACAATTTCTTTTTAATGAACCAATTTAGAGCAGAAATGGACATAGCTACTTAAATATTTATTGCGAGAAGATAGATAAATACGAGTAGGTATAGTATATGACGCGCCCTCGACTTTCCCTTGTCGTAAAGTATACGAGTTAATAGTAACATTCTTTCTTGGTCTCGTTGGCATGGTCCACAGGAATTTGGCTTTCACCCGGTTCCCAAAGAACAGGGAAAATGTGTACTCATTCCTTGGTGGAAATACTTGGAACTTGACGAAGTTAAAGAATTATCCGAAATTATATTACTTACATCATAGGCTTTAATAATACTCTCGTATTAAAAAAAATATCTATAATATTTTGATGGAATTCCCGCCGTACTATAGAGCAGCCTCAATAGACAGTAGAGGCGAAGATGTGGTGGGACTCTACACGAGTTAGGCATGGAAGTGCTTAATGAAGGTCTCTGACTTTCGCAACGGTATGAGGTAACAATACACCAGCTTTGTCGATATTACGGCCTGCGCAGCGGATCTGCTTAATTTGGTGGAAGACTGGAGAATAGACGAAGACATAACATTTAAAGTAAGACTAACAAAAGCAAAAGGAGTTACTATAAGCAGAACAACACGCATTTAAAATATCAGAACAGCACGGCCATTTTGCTCTATAGTCAAGTTAGTAAATACCTGATTGTTATTGTAATAAAATTATGTTTCTAGTTTCTATGACTGTATATAAAGGTTTCCTTTAGAAAGGTTTTTAACTATCAGAAAGGTTTTTTCTTTTTTTTTAAGGCTTTTTACATCAAGGATACAGGTTCGAGCAGTCACTTAACTGCTGCTTTCCTGTAGATCTATCAGTAGTATCGTGCTCAGACGAGTTAGTGGCCAAACTTAGATCCTTAGTGATAAAAAAAGATATACCTACTGACCACCATTTTGGAAATTTCATAAAGTTGAGCTTAATAATTTGATAGACAACTTAATTGCAAACAAAATAAACTTACCGGTAAAATTCAAATGTACATGTCTGATAACAGCATCTAAACAAGATCCAGAAGTTTTTAGAAAAAGGCATGATATGCATGTACACATTCAACGTTTTTTGTCGGAAGATCTTGCCTAGGAAACCGTAATCTGCAGTTGCGAAGGCGTCGAAGCCCGCAAGCGTTGGCTGCAAGCTGCATGCATAATGCATACTGTAAGACGCATTTATTTTTACTGTCTCTGGAGCTTTGCTTATCACTGGCATTAGTTGGTATATATATATGTTTACCTATACTATTATAAAAGCTGCACTGAGCCATTCCGGTTTGAAAGGCATTGAATACTAGTGAATTTACTGGGCATTGAGAATAGCTAGCTAGCTAGTCAAAGTCAAAGTTATCAAATAGGCACAAAAGTGCATATTTAAAGGCCATAAACACATGATACAAATAAAGTTCAAATTATGTTTAAAATTGTAACTTATGTTAACATGACTTTGAAAATAAGGTTAGTATGTTTACCCGTTTGTTTCCTCTTCTATAATTTGCTAATTGCCTCAGGGCGACGATAGCCGCAGATATGTTGAATTACAACTTTCTGGATGGTGCTGCAACTGGTACGGGCAGGCGTGATGCTTATGTGAACGACCTGTTCATCTCTTCACTCAATTACATGAAAATATATAGAGAAGAGTAGCTAACATAACCTTAAAATGAGACAATGATAAAACTAATCATTACATTAAACCGCAATAATGTGGAGCTTGTACGGAAACAGAACTATTTTTTGAGAGACAAGACGAATGGTTACCTGTTTTTATTCGTGACGAGGGAGATGTAATAAATCACTTTTATTATTAGTCATGTTATAACTATGACTGTGATTCATATTAAACGTGTTTGTGGTGAAATTCACAGAATATTTTTTTATTAAAACGTATTTAAGAGAAATCAGAGAACATCGTTCATGCGCTTTAGGGACTCTCAATAACCTATTGGTCCCTTAATATTATACCAATAGAGGAGAAAAACGGGCATATCTTTTTTATTTAATACGAACGACGCAATTTCCAAAAATGTTAAAAAAGCATCAAAATTTATATGCAAGCTTCTGTGGTGAAGAGGTTTCATGTCTTGGGCGTTGTGGGAGTATATTCTTCGTAGTTCTTTGTTCCCTAGATACAGGAAATCTTAGTTATAACCAGGCCTAGCGTACTCCGCACTGTAGGTACGAAGCTACAAGTACATAGCCGGACACCGACGGCGGGTCGCGCGTCGTTACACGTGCCGCGATGCGATATGCGATAGAAAGAGAGGCGCTCTGTAGGTTAATATGACTGGTAGGTATGCAGCGCTACGCGAGCTGAATTGAATTTTATTGCGTCATAGCAAGAGTCGCTATTTGTTTAAATTTCTTTGCGGAGTGATGCTTCTGTCCCTTAGTATTCTGTGGTTATAACCCAACAACACAACCGGTTCTATGCAACCACTACAAAATAGGACTAATAAGACTGAAGTGTTCGACATTCTAAAGACATGCTACTACATGCCACTATACTAATAAGTGGGTACCTTTACAATTTGTTTACTTGTGCCTTCGACAAACATGTAACATATAAGAACACACACGTGTCACAACATGCGGTGTCTAGAACGATCGAAGGCTACTTACTTGAGTAAGCACTACAGAGTATCGAAGACATAGGTGAAAGAAAACATCGTGATGAAACCCGCTCACGCGCTTTGGAGTGGTAGGGTCTGGCCGTGGTTGTAATACCAACCAACGAACAAAGCCATCCCGTCAAGCGACCTAGTCGTGTTTCGGAATGATGTCCGGTGAACCATCGGGAGACGGGTCTGAGCAGCCGCTCAACTAATGTCTCTCTCAAGATCTATGTGCTACATCTTAGGCCACATCATCGCTTCAAATCAGGCGAGACAGTGGCCAAACATAGAACTATCAAGCGTAAAAAAAAAACAGATTTTTTAGAATGGGATTGGTAAGGCATTGGCAGGTTATAATTTATTTGATGATGGCTGCAGCTTGAGCACATAGATTTAGAGGAAGGCGGCATTTGAGCGACTGCTCAGATCCGTCTCCATGATGGTTCATTGAACTTCATCCCGAAACGCTACTATTATTTTTTTTTTTTTTATATCCTGATAGTGAAGCATTTGACCGCAGTCTCACCTGATCGCGCGGTCGACGACAGATCTTGCTTGCCTAGAAGATACCGATTCACTCGGGACTTGAAGACACCTAGATTATAAGAATCAGGAAACAGAAATCTCTTAAAGTTATCCATTCCTTTGCTATTCGCATTATGAAAGTTGAAGCGAACGCTTTGTTCTGGCAGGAGGAATGTCGACCATAAACGGATGCCGAGTTACCGGCATGAGTTGACGGCATGGTACCACTCTGAAGCGCGTAAGCGGGTTTCCTCAAGATGTTTTCTTTCACAGTTTTAGAGAAAGCGTGCAATTTAGCCATTGGTGCAGTCGAGATTCGAACTCGGTTGCGTAGAATCATAATTGAGCAAAAATTGCTCGACCACAGTCGGTCCATAGCTAAGATGCGAGCACTGTCACGTCACGATTAAATTTAAATGAGTAGAGAAAAATGAGATATAAATACTATCTTTTTAATTACACGTATCGTCGAAGAACTTGATGGGACATTTTTTATAGAACTGTGTGATGAGATGAGCAAGTCGTTCACCTGATGGTAAGCGCCACGCCTGCCCATAACAATTGCAGTGCCACTCAGAACTTTTAATAGCGTAAAAAGCACAGCGTAGAGCACTTCATTGCGCTCATCACCCAAATACATCAGATATTAAGTCTCATATGCTCAGTAACTTCGCTGGCTACAATGAGTTTCATACGGAACACAGTAATGATTGCGCACTACTGCTTGGCGGCAGAATAACTGGCAAAGCTGTGGTACCACTACCTACCCAGACGGTCTCCCGCATACGAGAGACCTACCACGAGTAAAGATAGATACTTTCGTTATAAAAATCTTATAACGCCCAACGCCTTGAATAACGCCCAACTTCCAGCCAAAGTTTCAAGTACCTAAATACGACAATACAGATAATGGATGTGTGAAGTTGTAAAACGGAAACACAATCTGCTTTGAAAATCGACGTTTTGTACCGACGCGGGTTCGTGATACAACAACATTCAGTTCGTCTGTCTGTCACACCGGAGTATAACTTATGAAGATCTTTGCAAGTCAGATCTTACGTTAGATAAGGAATGGGGAATCAATATTCTTCATTATGTATTCAAAACGTGAATCAAGCGGTAGAAAAGTTTGTCGAAGTTATCAACCAACAATTGTGAACTGGGTTAGTGGAGTTAGAGGTCTTATACATTTTGGCTGTGAGATGAGACTCCGGACTAAATACGAAAAAATAACAAGTACGGAGATCCGTCCATAAAATTTGTATTCCTCACAAAAAAATTGTCTTCCTCACAACAGAACGGCCTTATTTAATAAAAGCATCTTTTGTATGGCCCCTCGTATCTACAACCACTTACCTAGAGCCATCACTGAGTGCATAAACACTGGTACTTTTAAATGGAGTCTAAGGAAACTTTTGCTAAAAAAGGCATACGATAGTGTGGGTGACTTTTATCGTACGCGTCATATATATGAATGCGTCATAGAAATATCGTCTATTAATGAAAGAATCGACGTGATTTTGAAGCAAGAAATCACTAAGTTTTCATAGTGAATTAGGGCCCAGCTAAGGAGTGGAACGTCCTGCTATCATCTGTGTTTCCTATCAAACGTTGGCTAGTCTGATGAAAAAGAAAAAAATATAAAGGCAATTGCAATTTTAAGAACGTCATAAGCTATATACACTAAATCCCAACGCACATTACAGGCTGTAATGATACATATATAATGGCATATTTGCATGCTACAAACCATCAACAGAACTCTACAATCTACGTTCAGTTTGCTCATAGAATTCTATTATTGAATTAGAGTTTTTAGCTCACTGTGGTGTGACGAAGGACCGTTAACGGAGCCAAGTGAACAAGTTAGATTGGTTCGTGTGTACCCTACCGTGTCAAAGTCCCAGGGAATCCGTACTAAAAAATACAATGATTTATTAGTCTGTGAATCTGGGTATCATATAAAGAAAGAAAGAAAGAAGAAGAAAGAAAATACATTTATTCAAGACAGATACACGCAACATGTAGTTGTTATAAACGGATAGTTCCTCTAGTTCCGCCATATTGGCCTACAGACATGGTCACAAGTTAATTAGTACATTGCAATAAAACAACAATGTTATTGACTAAATTATGAATAATAACAATAATAGGATTTAAAATTGCGATGTCAGTAAAAAAATGGTAATAAAAATGTCAAAATGAAAACAAATTATAACAACTAAATATGTCAAATTATCGGTATACCAATCACTCATTCTATTTTAGTCAATTTATGTTTTGTCATCTAAATATTCCTCAATGGCGTAGTAAGCTTTTTTTTATTAAAAATTCAGATATGGCATTTTAAAAAATATTAATGACATACTATATCTTACAATATAATAATATATATTTCTTCAAAATTCATAATAAGTACTATGAAGTCAAGTAGGTACTTGCAGGTGGTAAGGAAATCCAATGCAACATTATTGGGTGGCAAGTGCAAGTTCAAAAGATCTTTATTCAGTTTTGGCATCATAGACGCACTTATGAACGCCAATTATTACAAGACTCTACCACCGTATCGGAAAAAGAACTTACTCAGAAGACACGGCAAGAAACTGTAGGCATTTTTGTTTTGTGCTTTTGTTATTATATTTTGTTTGTTTTTGACAATATTATGTTTCTATGTGCCAGTTGGCTATTTGGCAGAAGGGGAAATACAGATAAGGCATTTAAAAAAATATTAATGACATCTTACAATATATTTGTTCCATGCATCTTTGTCCTATGTAATAACGGCACAGATTTTTTTGAATTAGAATATAGGCAAAAACTATTGATTGATTGATAACGCATTATTTTACACCAAAAAATGAAAAAAACAAAAAAAAATATATTTTTACACTTAATAGATCTATGTTTGGCCAATATCTCGCCTGATGTGAAGCGATGATGTGGCCTAAGATGGAGCACATAGATCTAGAGAGAGACGGCAGTTGAGCGGCTGCACAGACCCATCTCCCCGATGGTTCACCGAACATCATCCCGAAACACGACTAGGTCGCTTGACGGCATGGCTTTGTTCGGTGGGTAGTAATAAAACCACGGCCAGAGCCTACCACTCCAAAGCGCGTAAGCGGGTTTCATCACGATGTTTTCCTTCACCATTTTAGAGCAAGCGTGCAAAATCTGCACTTAATATTATTATAAGTCATTGGTGCAGGGCCGAGTCGGGATTCGAACTCAGGTGCGTCGGATCGAAAGGCGCACGAGTGCCCGCTGAGCCACACTCGCTCTAATATTTTTTAACTAGCCTATACTATCCCACTGCTGGGAAAAGGCCTCCCCCAATTCCTTCCACCTGTCTCGCTTCTGCGCCACCTCATACCAATTTTCTTGGTGTGCATGTATTCATAGATCATCTCGCCATCTTTTTCTAGGTCGGCATCGAACTCAAAAATTTGATATGGTCTCTGTAGTTTTCAAATTTACTCGCATATCCGAGTGAGTTCCTACCTGAACAGGCATACTCTAGAAGTGAGACGCGCTTTCTCACTGTTGGAGTTTCTAGTTAGATTTATAGCTGGAAGAACGAGCGATCCAGTCGCTCTTGAAAGGAATGCTTTTGCAGCTCCTGACAAGCATGCACGAGCTAGTCGGATGAATTGTTTACCGAGCCATGGAGTAGAACCGAACTGGGAACGAATCGTACACGTTCATACGTACCGCTACTGCGAGTGATGCGTCTGATTAACAATGTAATTGGTCGAGAGCAAAACTGCTATATGCATATAATATGTAATATATTATACCAATTTTTGAATAAATAATAATAATTACCTACCGTAATCCTAATATCGCAGCTGAAAACCGATTTTATTAAAGTCGTTAGTCTATAATTAAATGAAAATAAAATAAATTTTTAGAAAAAAACAAAAACCGACTTCAATGTATCTTCGAAGTCCAAGGTCACATATCGATGAAATTTATATGGGACCACTTCGTAACTATACTTAACCCAACGCAAAAAGATTTTTCCAAATCGGTTCATAAATGACGGAGTTCTGAGGTAACAAACATAAAAAATAAATACAATCGAACAGAGAACCTCCTCCTTTTTTGAAGTCGGTTAACAAAGAGAGACCTTGACGCCAGACGAGAATTCAGAATACCTAAAAATTTGCCTCCTTCTAACAAAACTCGTAATTTTGTGAATGGTGTTCTTATATGCAGTATGTGATCGTACATCACGGCTGAAATTGGGTACATCAGTCATGTGAGGTTGCAACAAATACGATAGGAGCCTAACTAACAAAGTCGGTTCCGAAAACTAGGAATACATCTATAAGTATATGTAGATATACAAGGTTTGTAGATCCCCATACTACAATACTGTGACCTTTCATAAATAACCACATACATACGCCAGTAATTTATGAGAACCAGGCTATTTCATTTGCATCACATGGGTTCGCCAAATGAAATACTTTGTATATAAAATATTTGGGAGAAATTCACTCATATACGCATAGAGGTACTTTCATAAACCAGCTAAAAGACTTTTAATTAAATATTGCTACTATGGTACGATGAACAAAGCTAGATAGATAGATAACTTATTGTTATTATGTCGCAATTAAATCTAGTCGTTTATTATAAAATACAACTACGACAATTTCAACACAATACAACGAAACCAAATGTAGCTAGTTAATTAATAATAACCACAGTGGGTGGTCTTATCGTTCAAAAAGATCCATTCCAGACAACATTTGGATGGAATGGAAGTCTAGAAAACGCGCTACATATGCGTAGGCTCTTATACAGCCTAGTAGTTCGATGTAATATCCGCTTAGTATTGAATAACATCGTATAGAATTTTCTCAATTTTTCTCGATCAGAACGTGTACATAAAAGAGGACTAAACGGCAGGAAAAACAGGTTTCTGCGGGCGTCAATATTTCCACTTCGTCAATACGTCCCTATATGTCCCGATATCGGGCCGGATGCTATGAGAATCTATCAAAAGAGATGCTATGAGGACATATTTTGCTGCTGTTGTTTTTGATAAGTGAAGTAATCACGCATAATACGCATCTGCGCGTCATCAGATAGTCGTCCACTGCTGGACATATGCCTTTCCTAATGAATTAAATTAAGCCCGGTCTTCGGTTTTCTCATCTAGTTTCTTTCTGCCTTCAGCATTTCGTAGCTCCGTGAAGCCAGTGGATGTCCTAAATTATATTTGTCGATTCGTGGTCTCCACTCAAGGGCAGGGTGTATTCCAACGGTTGTTCGTTTTTCGAGAGATATGACCGGCCCTTTGCCACTTTAGCTTCCTAATCCTGAGAGCTATGTCGGTTACCTTGGTTCTCTGACAGATCAGCACGTTGCACCTTATTTTTCAGAGAAACTCCGACCACAGCTTTCTACGTAGCTCGTTGAGCGTCGCATACAAAGATGAAACTCAAAATTAAAAGATGCCTACAACTTCGAGATTCTATTTGAATAAGGTCAAAGTGGCCTTGGGTAAACTTACGAGTCTGTATGTCAGCTTCATTGATATATCCTCGAAGGATCGGATGACAATCTCATCAAATCGCGTCAGTGGGGACGGTGAGAAACTATCTAGGAAATGAACGAGGCGATTTATAAGCAGAGATTTTGGAGATTTGACGACGCGTTGAAATGTGCGAATGAGCGCCAGTAGACGTTACGATAAGCCTTACACGAATATCGAATGTGATAACATTTTTTTATCAGATATGAGATGATTTTCACGCCTTCTATCGAATCGGTCTCTTAGGGGCTTACTTATAGCATACAATACTAGGCCCAAGCTAAGGGAAATCTTTCAAGTTTCATCAATATCAATCTGTTCAGTTGTTTTGGAAATTATTCTAGACAAATATCCAGATAAAATAGAGACTAAAAACAGTAACTATAAGTCCGGAGCGCTGGAAATTAACTTACTATAGTTTACAACGTTCCACTCCATACCTAAATTCTCGATCAAACGTCAATAAAATAATCATATGATCTATGGTTTTTTTCCGATACGGTGGTAGAGTCATGGTGATAATTTGATGTACATAAGTGCGTCTGTGATGCCAAAATTGTATAAAAAGATTTTTATTGATTAATTGATTGATTGATATGTGTTTATTTATTAACATAATGCAAATAAATTAGTTCTTTAATTTACTAACTACATCTTACTGAATAGTAAGCTTTCGACTCAGTAGAGTAGAGAACAGTACATTAGTAGGTAAATTTACCTCAGATTCTCGAAGCATTGATTTTTACCACTCTAAACTCAAGTAGTAGCTAACAAAAGGCTTTCTGAAAGTTGAACCGCGGCTCCTGGAATTACTTCAAAAAATATTCCACTGGGGTCTGAGACGCAAGTCAAACACGTTTTCAAAAAAAGGAAAGAAATCAAATTCAATGGAAGTTTAAAGTTTATTCATGGAACAGGAAACTGGAGTCGACATATGAAATTTCTTCTCTTCTAGATGTTTGCTCACTGCTGAGCGTTATTAAGTATTATTTGTTCTTATTATGGAAGAGTGGAAAGAGGGAGGAGAGGAGGCCTTTGACCCGCAGTGGGACGATACAGGTTAAATAAATAAACAAAAAAGACTTACTTGCTGAACTTGTTCTTATAGATTGATTATACGCGATAGTTTTATGTATCAATAATATTTAATATAAAAAATCGACTTGAAAATTATATTGATATCATAAAATATAAAGCTAATATTTTATCAGAATATTAGCGTATTCATACAGTAATATTACATTTGTAAGGATTTTAATAGAATAATGCAAATAGAAAATATGCTTGAGAAAAAAAATTATTAAGTCTCCATTCATTTTTAGTCGACACTCGAAGTTAACAAGTAAGTTCGTACTCCGTTGATTTTGTTCCTTTTAGCTACCGGTTCAAGTATTAAGTACTTTTTGTCAATATTTTTTGCAAAACCACATAGTTTCCGGTTTTGTGAATTGCGTGGGTATTTTTATTTATTTTTTGTTTGTTTTATTTATGATTGTTTATTGTTTGTTTTATTTACCCAATGTTGCTTTTCTAATCCTACTAGACCTACTAATATTATAACTGCGAAAATGAACTGATTTTAATAAAATTAGGTATAAAGGTACCTACTTAGGTCCTGTAATAGGACAGGATACTTTTCATCCCGTAGATTTAACGAAATTTCCTAGCGAACCACTATAAATCCACGCGGGCGGTGTCGCGGGTATCGGCTAGTCTCTGAATAATTATCCAGACGTACGGCAAGCCGTCATCAATATATGGTTGACATCCCTCCTGCTCGCACCAAGCGCTTTGCTTCGACCTTCATAATGCGAACGGCCAAGGAGTGGAACTCTGTGCCGGCATCTGTGTTTCCGGATAGCTATAATCTGGGTGTCTTAAAGCCAAGAGTGAACAGGTTTCTTCTAGGCGAGCGTGCTACATCTTCGACCGCATCGTCACTTAACAACAGTTGAGATAGCGGTCAAACGCAAGCCTATAAATAATAATAAAAAAAACAATCTTTAAACAGTATAAAACAAACCCCCATTATTTGCATTTGTTGTATATTCGCCTACTACATTGATTTAGATGCAGCTTATCATTATGATAATTTCTTCAAGAAGGATCAAATGCTATTATATTAATATGCTATGATGTTAATTACTTCCTTACGACGCCGGGCTGGATCCGTTTCGGCTTTTTATTTTTATTAGGTAGACGGCTTTTCATAATATTGGATCTTTTCTATGTTATTTATTTATACACAAATAATAATCAGAACGGCAACACTAATTATTTACTTATTTACTACTCTCTCTACAAGGGAAGGCCGGAGTCCCAGCAGTGGGGACGCAATGGGATGATGATGATGATGATGATTTACTTAAGATATGAATGTATAAAATTATATAAATGAAACTATAAATTTTCACAAACAAATTGATTCAATGCAAATGGGCCCATCCGCGAATATATCTAGGGGATAAGATATTGTAACACAGAGCCTGCTGGCCTCGCACAAGTTCAGGACTATCTAGCCTACGACGTGGAATGCGATCATTGTTAATAGTTGATCACACAACCTACGAGTCTCCAACGATATAAATATTAGAAGTATTTATAACAAACTAGCTGTACCCGGCATCCGTTGCAACGCCAGATTTTTTGGGCCAGGACCCCTCGCGGACGTACACAGAAGAACCCACCAAATTTTCATCACAATCGAATCAATAAATAAATAACGCCCAATGATCACATACATAGATCCTGACCCTTAACTAGGATGCCCTGTATCTAGGGAACCAGGAACTATGAGGACCATAGTCCCACAACACCTAGACACGAAACAAAAACTTGCGCTTTTTTTTCTGTGCACAAACATTTGTCCCGTCGCGGGAATCGAACCCGCAACCTCCGTAGTGTAAGAGATTTGAGCCAACCTGCCCAACCACTACACCACAGAGCTGTCAAAATCAATCGGAGAAACGCATAGAGGACAAACACAAAACCATTAATTTTTATTTAAATACATATCAAATTGTAGTATAGGTACTGGTAATTTCTGAATAAAATAAAACTATACCATCTAACCTAACAGGAGCTTCACCAACAACAGCAGAGGGTGAAATCCCAATTATCAGCCAAGTCCCGCGCGCCTACAAATTAGTGCTGAGCCGTCGGTGATTAGATTTATCGCTGTGGGAAAGGGCTTTGTCAGCTGGTAATTGGTGATTTCTATGTGCTTTCGGACGCTCTTTTGGTAAGGTTTTTACTTCGGGACGATAAGGCAGTTTGTGAGAGTATTTTATGACAATAATACATTATTATTTTTACGGGAAGCATTCACTCGCCTTGAAAAAGACCACGGGATGTGGTTGACACTATAGTTGGATGACTCCAACTTAAGGGTGAGTGTCACTAGTCAATTATTATTCTTCTCTATTATTATTATTTCGGACAATAAAAATATTCATAGGTAGGTACAGAAAATTATACGATGTTCGTAGTTTGTTTGGTACCCCGGCTGACGGGCAAATTTTTTTTGCTATCGTATTTTTATAAACGCTGGGTATTTTTATGTCGTAGGCGCGTTTTAGTTTTAAACTTACCGCTAGCTGCTGGTTTTTTATTTGCTTTTACTTCTCGCACTCTCACAAATCAATGTGGCAACCCTCAACTGCAGCCGTATTTCGAAGACCTGTATTAAACCTGCAAGAGTTTATTACAGGTCTTACAGGTGTTACAGGTCCCCCTATAGTGATTGCTGTTTCCGCATCGCCTGACATTGCGATCGTGCAACAAAACGTTCGTCGTAAAACAACGCACGGGTCAACCGTTCTTCCGTCACCAGAGAAGGTAGACCTATAGAGAGAAGATATATAGATAAACACTTTATTATTCACCTTAAACATAAAAATTAAGTGCAAGTTAAATGTTTACAATGGTAGTGGAACAATGGTGTGTAAGAATTGGCGGTCTTATCGCTTAAAGCGATCTCTTCCAGACAACCTTTGGATGGAGAGGAAAAACAAAACATAAACGGACGGCAGTGATAGAAATTATAATAGATATACTATTTATCATCATCACTACATAGTATAAAACAAAGTCGCTTTCTCTGTTCCTATATCCCTATGTATGCTTAAATCTTTAAAACTACGCAACGGATTTTGATGCGGTTTTTTTTAATAGATAGAGTGATTGAAGAGGAAGGTTTATATGTATAATAACCGTGCGAAGCCGGGGCGGGTCGCTTTTTTATATACAGGGAATAACATTAATGTGTAGTAATACTGAAAGGTGTGTATGGGTATCTAGTCATGAATCATCGGGCAGAATATACAACCAAAAAAACACTATTATATTTTCCATACAAAGTTTAAAAATTATTAATTTGAATTATTTTGGACAATCCTAACAAACTGTGGCCTAGTCGAGGTAGTACGGGTCACTGACCGAGCTACTTTGTGCCTAGGCACAAAACAGATAAGTACAGAAATCAATCTACATACAAAGTGCGCTCGAGCAACGCACACATAGACACCGCTCACGGACACGATATCTGGGCACAGTTGGGATGCGAGCGCGAGTGCCATCCGCTTGAGACACGCGTCTGTGAACATTTTTGTGCAAAAATGGAGCAACGAAAAAAGGTTATTATAACTGTTCGGTGGACGGTTGTTTAAATTCAACATTAAACGGTGAATTGTCGTTTTTTAAGCTACCAGTTGTTTCAGAGAGGTAAGTAGGTATTTGCTTGTATTTCGATGGTTAATTTTCACGTAACACAAAATAGTTAGGTAGGTAGGTAAGCGCCCCGGCCCCCGGCCCTGCGCCGAACAAGCGAACATGACTTTGTGGCCTTGTCATATTTTTACAATTTAAAATTTGATATTTATTGTAGTATAAGCTGTGTTAGCCTTGTGTTCAATAATCTTAATGAGAAAGATGTTAATGTAAACTAATCGCATTTGTTTTGTCTTCAAAAAAACTTTATTCAGTTATAATAGTAACTGCGAAAAAATTATGTCGATATCTTGTACACTTATTTTTTTTAAATCAATCAATTTTCCTCCCAAAAACTTCCATCGCCGTCCGGTATGAAAGGTATGAAAAGTACATACATGAGATTAACTTCTGTATTTATCTGTTTTGTAGCCTAGGAGCTCTGTCTTTGAAAACGCCGAACATTTTACAAGGGCTTGATTTCGAGTCTCAAATACCGGAATTTCATACTGAACGGATCTTTGGACTCGGTCGGTTCCGTTCCCGAACCCACTCGTAAAAAAAAGGTATTTCCACATTTTTACACGACTGCCCAAAAAGGAGTATTTCAGGGTTTACGTATGTATGTATGTATTTATTTATTCCACCATTACTTCTTATTGCCTGGACAGATTTGAATGCATTAAAACCATAATAAAAACATAGGTTTAAGTTTTTTTACCAGTTTTTTTTGCATGTTCGGGAACCGGTATACAAAAAAATCTCCGCGAACGGTACTTTTAATCTATGCCTTAACGTACCCGACTTGGCCTTGCCTTGATCAGTTTCAACTTTTTATCCAACTTGACGTCTTAGAATTCATATTCAGAAATAACCTAACGAAATTTCCGAAACGAAAACGGTCCTTTTCAGTGGAGTTTTATGGGGCGGCGTTAGAAGGTAACTTTGTTTGTGCCGCTCGACCAATGAGGAGCAGCGGCTATTATTTATTAGGATTACATCTTTATGATTGGTGCAATACGAAACAAGGCTAGCGAATCATGAAGCGGCGGCGAATGTTTGATAGCTTTAGTGTTTGCCGCGTTTTGTCAAAGATTAAATAGGTTTATTTCTGAAAACTGACTAAGTAAAGACGCGTTATTGATTACTGACTGACGAACACTCTTTTACTATGCAATGTAATCAAATGTTGGAAATGTCTTAACCATCATTATCAGCCTATTACATTCCTACTGTTGAAATTCATGCATGATGTTTTTTACATCCTATTCCTACGGTGGTTGGTGACCTCACGTATTTTTTAAGAACATCAGCCATGCTCGCTCTTATTAGACGTTCATACTGATTAGATCCTTATTCCTAAATGTTAATTGGAGCGATGATGCTTAATGCTGTAATTAACAAGTAAGCATTAAGAAAAATAAAAAAAATACCCTGCCAAAAACATTATATGATAATTTATATTATTATTTATTTATTTATAACTTGCCTATGTCACTTGGGATGATTTAAGGATTCCGAGGATACCCCATACATCCAAATCTGTTGAGGCATTTATTGTGTAATAAAAAAACGCACATACATTAACCCCGAAAACATTACATTCCTTTTTTGGGGAGTCGCGTAAAAAGCAGTTTGCTTGAAAGTTAGTTGTAAAGTAAGGTTGATAGGACAGCTGGCTTTGCTAACTGAAGATAAAATTTGTTTGTCAGATCTGTACACGCGGCGCACTAATATTCTTTGTCACAAGTTCATTGCTCTTTATCAGCTGATTGTTAGGGTTGAAATGAACTTGATTACCAGAAATGTTTAAATTATCATATCTTGTGATTTTAAAAATTTTCTGGTAATTTGCACTTGGACTTGAATTATTAATAAGCTTCTATATGCGTGGTTTAATTATTACTACACATTTATGTTACACGCTGTATATGAAAATATTTTATATGGTATTATTTAACGTGGGACAATAATATATCTGACTATAAAAATAAACATATATACCTAGTTACTAGTGTTACTACACATACTTATATCTCTACATACATACAATATATAATTATAAATAGATTATATGCGTAGCGACAATTTTCTCATCGTAAATCTGTAATTCAAAATAACTTTTGCAATGTACATATTTCGCGGCAAGCCCAGAAAAAGATGGCGGGACGAACTTGATTCCTACTGGAATGATTGGCCTGTTAGAGCCCTAAACCGCGAAGATTGGAAGGAAGGAAGAGAGGCCTTTGCCCTGCAGTGGGACATTAATGGCTTATAATAATAATAATAATGTACATATTTATGACGTAGTGTAACTAAACTGTAAACCAAACTTGCTCATTCGCATATCGAAGTTTATTCGCTTGGTATGTCTTCACTACTGAATGGATTTTGATGTGGTTTTTGACAATCACATATCACTGCTTGCAATATCCTATCCTACTAATATTATACATGCAAAAGTTTGTGAAGATAGGTGGATGGGTGGATGGAAGGACTTTTGTTACTTGTTCACGCAAAAAACTACTGAACGGATTTTGATGATATAATAAATTTTTTAGGTCCTGGAAAAGGACATAGGCTACTTTTTATCCCAGCAACTGCGGGTGAAACCGCGTGGCGCAGCTGGTCATTACATTATAAATAAATAATAAATAACGCCCAACGATCACATACATAGATCCTGGCCCCTAACTAGGATTCCCTGTATCTAGAGAACCAGGAACTATGAGGACCATGGTCCCACAATACCCAGACACGAAACAAATGCTTGCGCTTTTTTTTCTGTGCACAAACATTTGTCCCGTCGCGGGAATCGAACCTGCAACCTCAGTGATGTATGAGATTTGAGCCCCAACCACTACACCACAGAGGCTGTCATTTATTTAATTAACGTGTGTTTAATAGTGTGTTATATTTGTGGAGGCTTATTAATAATGAGTTATGGCTTTTTTATATTGAATTGTCAAATTATTTTGTAACAATAGCTGCTAGCCCCCAAACAAAATAAAATAAAAATTAATAGTGTGTAATTGTGTATCTGTGTAGGGAGGCCTTTGCCCTGCAGAGGGACAAAACAGGCTTCTAATAATAATAATAATTATTATGTATCTGATTCTGCAGCTCCCTGCAGAAAATTTTCTTTTTCCAGGAAGATAACAGACCAAGTTTTTGCCTAAATAAAACCAAGTGCTATCTCACTATTCATACACCATTTTGATAACAATAGCACCTCTATAGAGTAAGTCGTCCAATCCCGGAGGGCATCTGTCGGATACTGCCCAGTGCCATAAACTGCACGATGTACAGTGCAATTTTCTTTGACATTTCCGCAGTAAATCTGCACGATTTTCTACCTTATTACCCAACCATTATAAGTTACTTTTCCTTGAGTAATTTAGCAGTTTATGTAACTTGATGAAAAAGTACAGTACGAGTATGATAGTCTTGTAGGGGTTCTTGAGCACTAATAGTTTGTACAAGATTGTTAGTGTAAGTACTGAGTGAACCCATCATTGTAGCTCGCAAGGGTCATATGAGGTCATTTGGTCCATTGACATTGCTGAGGAGTGCAACTCTTAGGTGTGATACTTTTATCTTTTTTTGTATCATCATCATCATCATCAGCCCATCACGTTCCCACTATTGGGACACGGGCCTTCTCCCATAGAGAGAGTTTTTTCGTATACCTATTTATAAGCTGAGTTTGAGAAATATTAATAAACAAATGAATAAGAATTTAATATATTTTGCATGTTACTCGTTCTAAAAAAATGCCCCTCAGTTTCTTGCCGTATATTCTGAGTAGTGGTTCTTTTTCCGGTGGTAGAGTCATTGTAATAATTGACGTTCATAAGTGCGTCTTTGATGTCAAAATTGAAAAAAGAACTTTTGAACTTTGACTTTGACATGTATTGTTATGTTCCATTGTTATTTCCATTAAATTGAACATAAAAAAGGGACTGTGCTTGACGTAATGATTATTATTGATATTGTGAGAAAAAGTTTATCTGCTAATTATGTAGTAAAAATGTTTTGGTTCTATATTTAATTAGGTACCTATAAAAAATGCATTATAAGTTCCTACATGCTAATTAACCTAAGTGGTGACAACAACAGTTCGATATGAGAATCAGAAGGGACGGTCTGGAGGAAACAATACATCATGAAAAGAGAGAAAGAGAGGGCGTGATGTGTTGCGTCAGCGCCTCGGGACTCGCTCCTGCGGGCAGTTGGGATGCACCACGACGTCGCATGTAAAATGCCAATAACCATTAGAAAACATACATCCGTGAAGTCCGAAAGAAATCCGTGTTTTAAAGGTAACACACATTTACAATAAAAGGAACATGCCATTATTATTACTAAGTTCAAACACACGTCGACTCAATGTAACTAAAGGCATTGAATCGTCCGGATATCAACAGATCCGTCTACAGTTCAATTATCTCTCGAACAAATAAATCGGAAACTTTAACAAAGGCTCGACCATATTCTGTTTTTAATTAAATTTTGTGTACTCACTCGCGGTGCCCTTTGTGCGATTACATTCGACATTCATCTATGCTCAATGGAAGGCTTTAATAACCTGAAAATACGATACTTCTACTCTAGAGACGTATTTTTTTTTACATACTCCAGCTTCACTTCGCACTGTAGGTACGAAGCTACAAGTACATAGCCGGACACCGACGGCGAGTCGCACGCGTGCCGCGTCAGAAGAGATAAGAGCCATGCGATAGAAAGAGAGGCGCTCTGTAGGTTAATATGACTGGTAGGTATGCAGCGCTATGCGAGCTAAATTGAATTTTATTGCGTCATAGCAAGAGTCGCTATTTGTTTAAATTTCTTTGCGGAGTGATGCTTCTGGCCCATAGTACTCTGTGCTAGAGCACAAAGATAATCCTGAGAGAGTACCTACTCACACCCAAAATATGGACAACACTCGACACATAAAGTCTAGTAATTTATTCATAATTTTAAAATTAACAGCTCAGCGGATTAGCAAGCTGTAGCGGCAGTGGGCTGGTCATATTTGCTGAAAAATCGATAACCACTGGGGTAGACGCATTTTAGAGTTGAGACCGTGAATTATCAATCGTAGTGTACGACGTCCTGTGAATAGATGGAGCGATGGTATACGCAGGGTAGCTGGTAGTGACTGGAGAAGAAAAGTCGGAGATCAGGCTCAGTGATGTACTTTGTGAGAGGCCTATGGCCAGCAGCGGACTGATATAGGCTGACAATGATGATCACGGAACTATTATAAATGATGATGCTTATGATGATGCAACTAGTAATCAATATGAAAAAAATATAATTAAATATGTACATGTATAAGCATGTATCAGTACAGTGTACCTACCAAAAACTTTAATATTGATTTAAAATAGTTTTTAGTCTTTAATAAGATACACACAGTAAGGCATAGCAAACAATCCAAACCCGGCATTGAAAGCATGCGTACAATTGCGGAGTTCTGATTAGTTGCCGTGTCTTGCTCAGCGTAGTGCCTCAGTTCAACTGTAACTAATATTGTTCAATTAATAAGGGTATTATTAAAAAACTAGCACTCTTTACTTGACTTTTTTACGTCTTTACTTGACGACCTTATCCACCGACAGGATGACGCTATAGTCGTATCAATTCTTTCTAAAAACTGTCTTACCCACATTGTATCTGTGAAATACCGAACAATCTGTACACTCGTCGGTCCTTACATTCATTTTACATTCGAAGGAAACGAGTTGAACGCTCATCAAAGGGTCGAATCGCTCGAGGCCTCAAAACAAGGGATTTTTGGAAAGTTTTTCGGCCAGAAAATTAGGACACTTTAATAAACTGAGTAATTTGTAACGGCTATTTTTATT
Organism: Petrophora chlorosata; assembly: GCA_951640565.1. Classification (NCBI taxonomy): domain Eukaryota; kingdom Metazoa; phylum Arthropoda; class Insecta; order Lepidoptera; family Geometridae; genus Petrophora; species Petrophora chlorosata. Next base: position 1,377,521 of record OX621206.1, read on the forward strand.
ACATTTCTCTAAAATAGCGTTTTGAGATTCTTTACAAAAACCTAATTAAAGAACAGAGAATTTTAATAGCACGCTATCATTCTGGGGTGATCATCATCATCATCAGCTTATTATGATCTCATTGCTGAGATACGGGCCTTCTCTTGGAGGTAGAGAGTAGAGTATGGACCATTACCACAACTGGCCCTATGTTAGTTGGCCTTTTAATTTTGTGATTCTGGACATGCTGGTTTTTTGCGATGATTTCTTTCACCATATTTAGACCGAGTGTCATATCCGCACATAACGATAATCACACATTACCTAATAGCAGGCCTAGCGCACTCCGCACTGTAGGTAAGAAGCTACAAGTACATAGCCGGACACCGACGGCGGGTCGCGCGTCGTTACACAGGCCGCGTCAGAAGAGATAAGAGTTATGCGATAGAAAGGGAGGCGCTCTGTAGGTTAATATGACTGGTAGGTATGCAGCGCTACGCGAGCTGAATTGAATTTTATTGCGTCATAGCAAGAGTCGCTATTTGTTTAAATTTATTTACGAAGTGATGCTTCTGTCCATTCATTGTCCATTAGTATTCTGTGCTAATAGTAGGTACAACATAACTTAACAGGAATTGTTGGGTTGGGGCAGTTCCGTCATGTTTCCTATATTGACTGTACTTATACGTAAAAATATCTGTTCTTGATAAAGTATGGTATATATTACGTGTTTACTTGTATTTATGTAAACTACTACTAATTGTCAGACGTGTATTGACGTATGTGTATTGATGATGTATCTCATGTATTGATGGAATGTGCCCGGAATGCTGATACTAGGAACAATTGTGGCGTGAATCTATTTCAAATGAGCTTTTGTAACTACTAACTGGCTGATCCGCTTTCAAATGATGCCAGAAAATTATTCAAACTTTCTGATAGACGCGATTAGTCAATATTATATTAGGTACATTTCCTCCACCTTACCAAGGTAACATAATCGCATCAGCGAAAAGACCATTTGTAAAATTATAAAAATTATTCATCGCAATTAAAATGTGATGGCGAATAAGTTTTGAAATAAATATATTGTAACATAACTTGGAACGTTGTTCGCCTGAAGACATTACCAGCGCCCACAAGTACGTCCCAAAGTTCCACAACGTCCCATTCATCCATACCATCCTCAATAAATAAAGCCGGCACACATGCGTTTAACGACATTGTGCCTAACACATTGTTACAGCAATAATGGCGAAACTTGTCCCCATCCGTATAAATAAGTTGGCTAGTTGGCCTACGTGTGTGCGCAAGCATAATTGTATCGACACTCCATGCGGAAGAAATGCTGGTAAACCGCGGCGTTACCTTTGACACATTTTTTTATGGTCCTGATTGATAAGACGAGCAAATCGTTCGCCTGATGGTTAGCGTCACGCCTGCCCATAACAATTGCACTGCCACTCAGAACTTTAAATATCATAAAAAGCACTACGTAGCACTACATTGAGCTCATCACCCCGAGACATCAGATATTAAGTCTCATATGCCCAGTAATTTAGTTGGCTACAATGCCTTTCAAACCGGAACAAAGTAATTCTTGCGTACTACTGCTTGGCGGCAGAATAACTGGCAAAGCTGTGGCACCTACCCAGACGGCCTCCCGCATTAGAGAGACCTACCACGAGCGACAACAAACCTTTTTTAATTACCGAGACAATAGTGTGGTATAGAGAGCACTTTTACAGGAACTTCTCCTGCTTCATGCAGCGTATTCCTCCCTGTTGAGAGTTGATCTCCTCCCTTAATTTTTTTTTAACGCGACAGTGCGTCATTTGTTCTGATTGGTGGTTTTTGCATGTTGATCTTAGTGATTCTTTGACATGTCGGTTTCTTAACGATGTTTCCTTCATCGTTTTTAAAGCGAGTTTTAAGTCTGCACATATCTTAAGGCATTGGTGCGGGGACAGCGGGGTTTGAACTCCGGTGCGCCGGATCATAAGTCACACGAATTCTTGCTGCGCCACACTTGTTCCTTTCTTATTTGAATGTAATCTGTCGTGATATACCAAGTAACTATCTCTTTGGGTATGCAGTGTCTTAGTTTTTAATATACTGGATGAAACGCTGGGCGTGAGTGACATGAGCTGCATAATTTTAGCGTAGTATCCGCATGGTGTGTCGAATACCCAACTTGTTCGACGAATAAATAAGTTGGCCTAAACACACTACTTTGTAACTGGGCCGTTTATCCACCCCATGTGCGTTTGTTTTTATTTGGACAAAGTTCCTTAGTTTAGAAACTGTTCAGGCTCAGACGGGCGGAGTTCAGGCAATACTTCGCCAACTTGGATACGTCCTGGTATTTTATTTTTATCCATAAAGTTTTGATAAGTTTCTGCTATTGTTATGTAGTGTCAAGAGTTAGGCAAAGGGCACCATGCAATCTTGGGCTATTTTGGAATAATTGTTAATTGCAAGAAAGTAAAAAGCACAGATAACCACATCTGTGCTTTTTACTTATAATCCCATTATTATCGTCTGCAAGACGAGAATGAAGAAATGTCATGTAGCTGAACATGATGAAATTATCTTCGACGCCTGGCGAGATTGCCATTAAAGCTTTTAACTAGTGTGAGACCTCAATGACTAAAAGTACAAAAAAATATTTGGTTGCTGTCAAAACGAATAAGGGTAAGTATAAACTTTTTTAAAAGGAGCACGCCTAAAAAGGGGTTAATCTTTATCATCCCGCATCCTATAGGATTAATTCAAACCCTTGAATACATGTTATTTTCGACTACAAAAAGGGTTAAAACATGTAAAATCGAGGCAGAATGGGGTTAAGATCACCCTTCACGGGCCCATTCGGGTAGTAATTAATATTCTGCGTAAGTGTCAACCCCCGAGATTGAGACACATGGTTAGCGCACTGCAGGATTAATGGTACGTAGGGATGTAGCTCATCCGGCTATTTCGAGGTAGCCGGCCACCTCTTGCTTACCCTGGTACCGCAGATATATTTTGCCGTTAATCGTTAGGGAGCAAACCTATAACATATTCGGTGACACTAGAATGAACGAAATTAATAATGCGTTACTATCAGGCGAGTGCAAATACATCGATCAATCAAGCGTACATGATTTGCTTAAGAAGAGAAAACTGTTCTAATAAATAAATAAATATGCCCAACGATCACAAACATAGATCCTGCCTCCCTACCCATATGTCCCTCAAGCGCCAATCGTATATCGTGTTGAGTTCAGTTTAGGGTATAGATTCACTGCGACAGTATTTTAGGATGCCATTTATTGTCGCATTAAGTTTATCTCAACTTGTAGTTATCATATTTTGGTAGAAATTAATGAGATTAATTCGATTTCTTGCCTGAATCGATAATAATTAGTCAGTATCTCATTAGTCACAGTGAAGCTATACCTTAATTTGAGTTCAACACGATATACGATTGGCGCTTGAGAGACATATGGGTACGGGGGCAGGTCCCTAACTAGGACTCCTTATAACCCCCAGGAACTACAAGGACCATGTTCCCACAATACCCAGACACAATCCAATGCTTGCACTTATTTTATTTTTCTATGCGCAAACATATTTTTCGACGCCAGAATCAAACCCGCAACCTCTGTAATGGTGTATGTGATTTCAGCCAACTTAGCCAGATGAATACTACTCAAAAGCAAAAAATGAGATAATAATACTGGGCCTACATTAACAGTTTAGTTTAAAAGCAAGAAAGCGTCGAGCTTCTGACAATCATTTACTACCGCCTAAGCGTAGAAGGTACTTTACTATCCGGCAATCCGGCAATATCAGTGTCCCTATATTTCTAGCTTACCGGATATGGCCTGCAAGATTAATTAATCCTTTGGATGTGTTTAATTAGATATGAACTAATGGCCCCGTTGTTTTAGACGGTTAAATTGGTTTAAATATACGTTTATTACTTGGTCAAATTAGAGAAAATCACTGCAATTAACTAGGCCCAATGACGTAGGACTTTACAATTAATTAAAGTATTGATTAATTAATTCTAAAGTCCTGGATCGATGCTGTAGAGCCCAAATGACCAGGACAGTTTTGGCAAACCACTATGACCCTTATTCCCCTATCAGCGTTTTAACGTAAGTTGAATAATATCAAAACATGTTAAGGGCTGGTAAACTTTATCTACTAAATATATAAATTAGACCCTTTTGTGTATATTTTGTTTACTTTTTTATTACATATTTATTTTGTTTGTACCAAATCAACTTTTTCCATGCACATGATTTTTCCTTGCTATCTAATCATCAGCCACGTAATAAGTTCCCACCATTAGGGCCAACTTTCCCAGTTATAGAGAAGGGCAAATATAGAGAGGCCACCTACATTGCCATTTGTCAACTTTTTAAATCATTTTGGTTACAATATATTAAATTTAATTTATTAAAATTGCACTCGACTTCCAAGACACAGGCCTCGTGCTTAGTTTGGGGATCGCCGATAGCTTTCATATTTTAGATAATAATTTGTATGTGTAAAAAAAAATATTTATTTTTTATTATTATTTTTTTTATTGACAAAATCCACAGATCTTAATTAGTATAACAACAGTAATTGCTAAGTCTTACATCTAATCACGGATTTACTTTTTATAAGCTAACTTGTTTAGAGATTGAAAAAATTGTAAATAAATAATTTATCTTATCTTATCTTACCATGGGCATTACTAGGATGGCCCGCAATCTTATTTAGATTTTAAGCAATGATGCGGTCGATGCACCTAAAAGGTGTATGTTCACTGTCATCATAAAAACTAGATTATACGTAGGTGTAGACAGTTATTTTACTTCTCTCTATTTATCCGATATTCATGGATATATAATATCATTATCCTTATCGTCACCTACTTATCTTCAAGAAAACAAAGCAACATTCTTATCCGAACTTCTCTTACTTATTCTCATTGTCCTACACCCAATTACTTACCGAGACAAAGCGAAGTGGACAGAATAACAGAATTAACAAAGACAATACGATAAACATTTAGTTATTCTAATTTAATAATGGGCCGGGAACAAGTTTGCCAACTCGGCAACGGTAAACAAGTAATTTCGCTTAACGAGAAAGCTTTGAAACGGTTTCGGGGCTTCTACTTATCTATGTACCTGTACTTATTAAAATAGTACCTAGATCTCCTGTAACCTAAGCCAGTGGTAGGTACATTTATTTATATCTAAGTAGCTGAGGCGCAGTTTCGCCCACATGATAAATTTTACAGGATAAAAGGCAGCTTATGTACCTACTATTCCAGGACCTTAAAATAGGTGCATCTTCTTCCAAATTTTCGAAAGTTTAAAATTAAAAAACGCTTATTACTTTCTTTGCCATTATTTCGATGTGACTGAAGATGAAGCACATTAGAGCGAGTGTGGCTCAGCGGGAACTCATGCGCCTTTCGATTAGACGTGGGTACGAATCCCGACTCGGCCCTGCACCAATGACTTATAGTTAAGTGCAGATTTTGCACGCTCGCTCTAAAACGGTGAAGGAAAACATCGTGATGAAACCCGCTTACGTGCTTTGGAGTGGTAGGCTCTGGCCGTGGTTGTAATACCACCCACCGAACAAAGCCATGCCGTCAAGCGACCTAGTCGTGTTTCGGGATGATGTTCGGTGAACCATCGGGGAGACGGGTCTGAGCAGCCGCTCAACTGCCGTCTCTCTCTAGATCTATGTGCTTCATCTTAGGCCACATCATCGCTTCACATCAGGCGAGATAGTGGCCAAACATAGATCTATTAAGCGTAAAAAAAAAAATAGTGTACTATAAGTGTGTAATGTGCACTGTTCAATGTATGTAGTTTAAAGCAAAAATGAAAAAGAAACAAATTTGTACTTATTGTTCATTAATATCAAGATGTGGGTGTGTTCTTGAGTAGAGATCGTGAATTGGCAAACGTATAACCTAACCTGAAGTTGTCCTCAGGCTAGGGGGAGCGACGATCTTCGCAGGGCGGCTGGTAGCAGCTGGATAAGAGTAGCCAATGATCATGTTCAATGGCGTGCAGTTGGAGGGCCTATGTCCAGCAGTGAACTGCAAAAAGCTGATGATGATGATGTAGATCCATTTTATTATTACCACGTTTTTATTAAGTCACTTTCTTGTTTGTCTGTCTGTCTGTCCTTTCGGGTAAAATCTTGCAACTCAAATTTCGAGCACTTCCTGATTAGCTATTCGGCTGAAACTTTCAGGGTAGCTCACAACTCGATAACAATGCATTAAAACGTGGTTTTTAAATTAATTTTTTAATCTGCCACATTTGTGTTAATGTTTTTTTAAGTGAAAATAAAACAAACTTTATTTGTATACCACAAAAACACGAAATCTTTAATTCTAAAATCATATTTATTTACCGAAAATCACAGTGTAACATTAGGTGGTCGACGGTCCTCACAGACACTCATGGATTAAAACTCGGACCCGAACTTGGACACAGTCCCGAACCAAACCGCAACTTCTTAATTCAGTGTAAAATTTCCCTCAAACTTTTCACTTCGCGTCGATTTTCCCATTTACAAGTTTATACGTGCCCTGGGTCACAAAATACATTCAGTTGTTATAAGTATCCAATTAGAACCATGTCACATTCACTAGTTTGATACGTGCCTCTTTCAAATAAGGGGGTCTGTTTGAAATAATTAATATGACATGGAACTTAAATGTAAAGTGAAGTGTACCTACCATCCACTCTGAAAATAGGACGGTGGAACTACATCGCGTGAATTGGAAACATTAAAATGGAAAATATTGAAATACTTATTTCAGTTTGGAAGTGGTGAACTGAAGGACGTGCTTTCAAATGTTTTATATTTGTAAATACCCGTGACTCCGTCCGCGTGAAATTGGGTTTGTAGACTTGTTTTCTAAAAAGCTGTTGCGTGATTGAGTAACAAACATCCATCCATCCTCACAAACTATCGCATTTATAATATTAGTAAGACTAGTAGCTCCCTGGGGTTTCACTCGTAATTTTCCGGGATAAAAATATCCTATGTCCTGAAGTGCTGAAATATCTACATATCATCAACCTCCGTTTAAGATGAATTAACAACATCCATCCATCGATCCATCCATCTAATAACAAAAACATCCCAAAGTCTCGCAATATAATTAGTACGATTTTTAAATTTAATTTGTATTGTCTAGTATATACTAGAGACTCAGAAAGTTTTCGTTCAAAAATCTTTTATTATAAACCGGCCAAGTGCGAGCCGGACTCGCGTACTAAGGCTTCCATTCTATAAAAACGGCAAAAATCACGTTTGTTGTATGGGAGCCCCCTTAAATATTAATTTTATTCTGTTTTTTAGTATTTGTTGTTACAGCGGCAACAGAAATACATCATCCGTGAAAATTTCAACTGTCTAACTATCGCCGTTCATGAGATACAGCTGGTGACAGACGGACAGACAGACAGACAGACGGACGGACATCGGTGTCTCAGTAATAGGGTCCCGTTTTACCCTTTGGGTACGGAACCCTAAAAATGGTTATTAGAAACTTGACCTACAATCACATAATAGTGGTATCACTCGTGGTAGGTATCTCGTATGCGGGAGGCCGTCTGGCTAGATACCACAGCTTTTCCAGTTATTCTGCCGCCAAGCAGTAGTGCGCAAGCATATTGTGTACCGGATTGAAGGGCATTGTAGCCAGCGAAATTACTGGACCTATGAGACTTAATATCTGATGTCTCGAGGTGATGAGCGCAATGCAGTGCTACGCAGTGCTTTTTATGGTAATAAAAGTTCTGGGTGGCGCTGCAATTGTTATGGGCAGGCGTGGCGCTTACCATCAGGCGAACGACTTGCTCGTCTCATTACCGTTCCATAAAAATAAAATAGTTTTCATGTTTTTTTCTGAAGAAATAGCATAACCAAACACAATAACCCGCAAAAGGCTAAAATTGTTCCGAAATTATGTTTTCTTTCTCAGGCATAGATGAGCCATTTGCAATGTGCTTTATGGTGCCTTACACGCCACAACAAGCGAGTTTCAGGGGAATCCATTTGTGGCAAGTTCTCGTACTGTTTTTTTCGTCGTAAAAAGTTACGCGTTACTTTGTTTCGGATTCGAGGCACTCATGGTTGTTACGCTGAGGTTGTTAAAGATGAAAAATTTGATTGTATAGAACTCACATGCTATATTTTCCTTTATGGGATTTATATTTTCGTTTCTTTTATTCCCCGGGGGGTTTTATGAAACGGCTCGACGAGTTAGTTACTTAATTTTATTTAATAATAATAAGGTGCGTACCCCGAAATTCTACCTGGGGCTAAATGAGACCCCTGACCCCCGGTTTGCCTTAACTGGCCGTCCGAAAGTGGAGATGCAAAAGGTAAGAACTAAGCTCCAAGGGTGGAAGTGTTAAAGGGCATAACGCCGGGAGTAGCGTTTAAGTGAAACTGCAGCACACCTCTCGACACCCTTTAGCCACCCACACCAACGTTGCCCCTCTCGTCGCCAATGTACGGCGGCCCTTAAAGGGGGCCCGTTTAGTGAATGGCGAGTCACCACCTGCCTAAATATTTTCTTATGAGGCGGAACTGGCAGGTGCCGAAGTCTCATATCATAGACCGATTCTCATCCATGAAAAATTCTCCTCAATAGCCCAATAATAAGTAAATAATTTTTAATAATTAATAATTTATTTTCTGTTAAATATTCACATAATCTATTTAGTAAGTCATTAGTAAGTAATTTCCATATCTCCAATAATAGTCCTCGCACTTATCGGAGGCTGTCTTTGATTGCATATTCTTAATGATGCACTTAGAGACAGTCCCCGATAAGTGTTTCCCATTACATATCTAAATTAAATGCTCTAAAAGGCCTCTACGTGTTGGACTCATGTCCCCGCGCAAGCCTTCCAAAGGACCGGGTGTATAACTCGTGAGATAGAGCGACATAATAATAAATGATTTATTTTCCAAATTTACCCGAATCCCCTATACAATTAGATTACATATTGATTTACATATACACTGATTTAATATTCGATTTTATCGGTGGGCCCCAAATTTGGCTAGGCCTGTATCTTGGCGACCCATTTCGATTTCACATACAGAAAGTGCGCTTGCGTGTGTGTAGCAGAAACAGTTAGAATATCAAATAATGTTATATAAACGTTAGGTTCGAGTATATAAATTATATCTGATTAATGATTACAATGAACTAATGTTAGTTTAGTTATTATACTTTACTTCGTGAGTAGCTTCTTGGATCAGGTTTTATGTTTCAAGTAGGAATCGTTATACATACCTACATGTGTAAATATTATATACGTACATATACCATAACACCTGTTGAGAAATAGAAAACCTTGTCCGTGTTCTTATCAGCTATATACTATTGAATTTCTTTCTACTATCCTGTTCTGCTATATTATATAGCTGTTGTGGCAGTGGGCCGACCATATTAGCCGTAGAACCGATAACCGTTGGGATAGACGCGTTCTAGAGTGGAGACCACGAATTGGCAAACGTAGTATAGGACGCCCTCAGGCTAGGTGGAGCGACGATCTTCGCAGGGTGGCTGGTAGCAGCTGGATGAGAGTAGCCGGGGATCGTGCTCAGTGGCGTGCATTTGGAGAGGCCTATGTCCAGCAGTTGACTGCGATAGGCTGATGATGATGATTTTAAGGATAGATGGATGGATGCTACTCAATCAAGCAATAAGTCTTCGTAGTTTCTAGTTCCTGAGATACATGGAATTCATCATTGCAAAATGCGTGAGTATTATTGATTTGATTTACGTATCTCCTAGCCAACAGTTTGTCGTGTACGAACAAATCGGGTGATGTATCGCGTACCTATATTGGCTCGGATGATTTACGGCGCTGCGACCGCATTTGAAATACAGTATTCCGAGAACAAGCTGTGTTTGTAAATATTTAGTGCGTACCAGTTGGCTGCAAGTCAGCACAAGTACTAGCTAATTACGTAAGCTAAGACCCGAATAATGAAACCCGCTTACGCGCTTTGGAGTGGTAGGCTCTGGCCGTGGTTTTAATACCACCCACCGAACAAAGCCATGCCGTCAAGCGACCTAGTCGTGTTTCGGGATGATGTTCGGTGAACCATCGGAGAGACGGCTCTGAGCAGAGATAGTGATCTATGAAGAGTAAAAAAAAGCTAAAAAGAAATAAAGAAAAAAATTTTTGAAAAGAATGAAAGAAAGTTTCTAAAAAATGTAGCCAGTCAGTTTCATGTCGTATCTTGAGTTCTTTTTCCGATACGGTGGTAGTCATTGTAATAATCGACGTTCATACGACGAGCGTCTATGATGCCAAATTGAATTAAGAACTTTTGAACTTTGAACTGGAACTTGAAAGAGAGAGTTTGATATGCTGCGTCAGCGCCTCGTGACTCGCTCCTGCGGCTGAGCTGAAAAGTGTTATTACTATTTACGAAGATGTAGTCGTAGGTACATAGTTACGAGCGAGGAGTCAGCATATTATGCAAAAAAGCGTCCCAATGTTGCTTATCTACTTCTATCTTTAATCAATGTTATATCATTTAGTTTAGATAGGTATCGAATTTTGTTTATTATACTTTTTACGTTGTATATCCAACGTTTTTTTTAATCAATTCAAAAATAAAAAAACCACAAATGGATTCCCCTGAAACTCAATTGTGTCAACAAATTCTGTTTGAATTGATTAAAATAAAATATTGTTGTCATCTCATAACAATTTTATGCAACCCCTTTGTAACAAGCATGTTGAAAAAAAATTAATAATTCTCACATCTACTGTCATGGTTTTTTTACCAACATTGTGTGTAAGAAGGTGTTTAAAAAAAATATTATCTTATCTATATTATTTTGCAGTGGTAGAAGAGTGCGTTGGCTTCCGAGAGCCCTCGGCCGGTTCGAGTCCCGTGGAGTTGTATTTTGCAACTCTAAAATGCGTATAGTAGTAGCAAGCATTACTGTGTTCCGGATTGAAGGGCATTGTAGCCAGCGACATTACTGGGCATTGTGAGATTCAATAGCTAATTGTCTCAGGGTGGCGAGCGCAGTGCAGTGCAGGATTTTGCAAAACAAAGTTATGGGTGGTGCTGTTATTGTTATGGGCTGGCGTATTGCTTACCATCAGGTGAACGACCTGCTCGTCCCGTCATTCAATTACATAAAAAAAGAGTAGTTTTTGCTAAGCAAGCGGTATTACCTACCAAAAATTTAATTAATCCCTGTATTTTATTAGTATACTTTTCTATTTACCTCTTCCTACAAAAAAAATACGGCTTACATCGTTACATCGTTCAAATGTCTACGATTTATGACTCCTGACCAATAAATATTCATTTTACTTATTTCGTTACGATACGCGCTGCGAGTTCGTTTTTATTATACAGGGTATCATTTAAAACGAGGAATAAAGCTCCTTTTAGTATAAAAGTTGTTGTGAGTTTAATTCATTGCAAATATTTAATAAAACGGCTAGTCAGTGGTCGCCGCGATCTTGCAGCGTAAACTCACCCCTGATGAAGAGCATCGGACATGCTCGACCTAACCTACCGAACCTAGGTCGACTAATTCGACAAACTACGTGAGTCCTAGCCGTTTTGGTAAATATTTATAAGAAAGCTCCTTTTAGTAAATAGGTATATAAATAATAATAACGCCCAAAGATCACATAGGTAGGTACATAGATTCTGGTCCCTAACTAGGATTCCTTGTATCTAGGAAACCAGTAACTATTAGGAGGAACCATGGTCCCACAACACACAGACACAAAACATATACATAAACATAGACGCATATTTTTTTCTGTGCACAAACATTTATGCAGTGCGGGAACCGAAGCCGCAACCACACCTATGCATAACCACAGAATACTAAGGAACAGAAGCATCACTCCACAAAGAAATTTAAACAAATAGCAACTCTTGCTATGACGCAATAAAATTCAATTCAGCTGGCGTAGCGCTGCGTACCTACCAGTCATATTAACCTACAGAGCGCCTCTCTTTCTATCGCATAGCTCTTATCTCTTCTGAGGCGGCACGTGTAACGACGCGCGACCCTTGCGCTAGACCTGGTATAACATGAAAAATTAAGTCACTCCGTAAATCTTTCTATTCAGTTCTAGTGTGTATATTAAGGGACAAATATTTATGTTATGTTTTTATTTAGTTCTTATTTAGCGTCTCGTCAGAGACGAGCACGTCCTTAGCGTGATGGTAAGATTTACCCATAACAGCAGCAGCAGCACCCAGAACTTTGTTTAGCAAAATCCTCGACTGCACTGCGATCGTCACCCAGACTTTTAAGTCTCTTATTGCCTTTATTTTTTTTATAAGAATTAATTAAAATTTAAAAACCCCTGCCCCAAAAAACCTATAAAAAGTAAAAAATTGCTGATTTTAATAAACCATGTCTAAGAACCACCGCTAGAAATTTAAAAAACCACAAACCGGTTTCAAATAAAAAAAAACACATCCTAATCGGTTCACCCATTTAATAGCTACGGTGCCACACACAGACACACATAGTGGTCAAACTTATAATACCCCTCCTTTTTGCGTCGCGGGTTAAAAACAACCCTAGCTTGGTAAAGAAACTTGCCTTATTCCTAATTCTAAAAACGTTTTCACATCTTCATTCTCATTTCCCTTGCTGGAAATTCAACTCAATGGCCAGAAAGCTGATCATGCCCGTTTTTATGTAATAGCAGTAATATCATGGCCTAAGTAGGTTTTACCGCCAAGTTATAAGGAGAAGTCTGCTATTTAATTTGACTGCGTCTTTAGGTAACATTGATAACCTGGTTAAAAAGATTTTAAACCAAAAAACATTTTTTTTTTAAATATGTTTTTCAAAACAAGCTTTTAACAAAAATTGTAATCGGAGTCGCGAGCAGATTACAAGTGAAATTTATACAAAAAAAGAAACTTCAAAGTATCTTAGAAATCCAAGGTCCACGAAATCCATGAAATTTATATGGGACCACTTCGTAGCTATACTGAACTGAACACAAAAAGAATTTTCGAAATCGGTCAACAGTTGGCGGAGAAATCGGTAAAAATACATAACAACAAAAAAATACAGTGGAACATAGAACCTCCTCCTTTTAAGTCGGTTAAAAATAGTACTTTTTTATCACGTAAAATTGTTCACGCCTTTGCTACCGCGGGGTAACTAGTTTTACGATAAAACGTATCTACACATCTCCCGATCATGGAATACAACATAACACGTATCTAGAGTCGCCAAACCTAACTCCAGCACAAGGCCGCCACCTGCTTGCTATGCATGGGATAGTGTGGCCGGCCCGCGGCCCGCTGGGAAATACTGTTAATATACTACCTACTTATACAAGGAACGTATGTATTTGTGCTTAATGCCTCACGAACGAATATTCCAATGTCGTGAACGTGTCGTCCCAATATAAATGATAATAAATACTTTATTAGGTAGAAAGAATGTTCACAAATAGCCATGAATCTTGTATGGCAACACTACTTTTATTATTTATGGTTACTAGGTATTGCGTGTGAAAAATATTCTAATGAAAAAAGCATAGTATACAGTCAGTAATTACATAGAAGATGCATGGAACATTCCGCTCCTGCCAAGTAGCCAACTGGCACATAAAAACCTAACATTGTCAATGAAAATAAAAACCTTACATATTGTAACAAAAGTTCTAAAAAGAAATTCCCCTCAGTTTATTGCCGTATCTTCTGGGTAGTGGTTCTTTTTCCAATATGGTGGTCATTGTAATAATTGACGTTCATAAGTGCGTACTTGATGCCAAAACTGAATAAAGAAGGAGGTATTGTCAAAAAACTGCTTTTAGGCGCCATTTTTCCAATATGGTGGCGCGAGCGGCAGAAATACAAGGTGGCAAAGTTGAAATTCGGAAAGAGCACATCAAAATCTATAAAATTACCAACATTCAAGACTCCCGGAAAACTTTCCTGGTAACTACTATTTTTCGAAACATTTGTAGCCAAAAATACTGTACTAGTACTGTGTAAGATTAATAAGTATTTGAATTTAACTTAAACTGCTAACTAGAGTAAAACTAAGACTGTGTGCATCAACACCTTTCTTATTGTCTCTATTAAGGCGAAGACACTATAGTGGTGTGGAAAATCCTGCGCAGAAGTGCTCGTCACCCTGAGACATTACCATTACCATTCTTAGTCTTATAATGCCCAGAAATTCGCTTGAAATAGTACCCTTCAAACCAGGTTTCAATCAGGTTAAATATTTGACACATATCTACTTCCCAAGCCACTACAAAAACTGGGTTGTCTGGAAGAGATCGCTTTGAGCGATAAGACCTCCCATTGTGACATTAATATTCAGTTTATTGTTATTTTAGCTTTTATTGTTTCTGTGCTGTGGTGTTATAATAAATAATAAAATAAAAATTGTTAATTCGGACAATACACATCCATATTTAAAAATTGAAATGAAACATTAAAATTAATAATTACAATTTTTATTAAAATAAAATTATAAGTTAAAATTACAAATTTAAATTAATTATTAAAGTTAAAAATTAAATTCAAAATTAAAATTATATTAAAATTGAATTCAAAGATTAATAAAATAAAGAGTTATAATAATAATAAAGAGTTATTCTATTCTACAAAATAAGGTTCTAGCGAACGACATGATGGCGAAATGCGATTCCCCCCCAGCCCCCTCGCACACCGCAGGCGTATCGCGAACAAATTCACAAACTTTACAGAGAAAACATATTCCCTTTGAAGTGTGATAACAATACAAGCGTTCGGGCACCTACAACCTACATACAACTCCGCTCAACCGTGCATAGCGAACTTTTAACATTTTCCGAATTTCCACCGTTTTACAAAAGAAATAGTTCCGCCGGTACGCCTGTATTTCAGTCTGAAACGTCGGTATTGCTTTTGAAATGCTTTCATACGAATTTCTGTTACGGAATATTGATTGACTCTTGATTGGAAAAGACTTGTTTGCGCTGAAAAACTTCGTGCGATGGGTTTAAGTACCAAAGTCTACATTGTAAGTCTTAATTTTAGTTTTTGTTAGTTTTATCTAGATAAGATAAGTAAATATGGCTTGGAGTTGAAGAACTTTAGTTGTTACAAAGTTTCAGCGACTTCGGAATGGAGTTGAGTGACCGCCAAGTCAGCTGATTGTACCTGTGATTGTAGGACAATACTCGTTGCAGAAAAACTTGCACTCAGGTCGAAGATATTTAATTAGCAATACCTAGTAAATAAAATGTAGATACTCTACTCTTATGAGTATATTTTAGCGCGCGCTGCTCACTATATTTATACACTTAACAAACCGCTTCATATATATATTTTACATTGTATAAAATATTTTTTTAATGATATATATGTTTTATATGTCATTTTATATAGTAACCTCAATTACAGTTCTCAGAAATAAAACACTACCTTAACATTACGTTATTAAAAATTTTATAACGTAATGTTTTGATTCAGTGGTCCATCGTCGGCTAACATCAGGCGAGATAGTGGCCAAAATAGACCTGATAAAAAAATTAAAAAGTCATGTTATCACGTTCACAGAAGGTCGCAACGAAAAATTAAAGTCACTATCGAGTCAGCAAGTTTATTAAATTACAGTTTGTATTCGTTAATTATGAAATACTAATACACTGAACTTTATACTCATTTTGTATCTATCGTTACAGAGACATACATCGTTTCAAAGTTAACTTTAAGTCATTGAGATTAGGGTTTGAAATTGAGTGGAGGATGGAATTTATCCTTAATTTGCGAAGGTGTATTCTCAGCTTGGAAACATTAAGTTAATGATGTGAATATTAAGTGTGGAATATTTTAGATACAGTTAAACAATTTCTTTTTTCAATTTGGTATAGTTTTAATACTTACATAAGTAGGTAATTAATTAATATATTCTAATTCGCAATCAAATTCTTGAAAAATATAAGGGGTAAAAGGAGGTTACTAAATATATTGCTTAAAGATAGAGAGTGATAAATTCATTTTATTTTACCACGTTTTTATTAAGTCACTTACTTGTTTGTCTGTCTGTCTGTCTGTCGTTCCGGGTGAAATCTTGCAACTTAAATTTCGAACACTTCCCGATTAGCTATCCAATTGAAACTTTAATGGTAGCTCAACTTGATGACAATGCATTCTAAATGCATTAATTAGCATGCAATGCCGACCTAACCTCAAAAGGCGCATAAAAACATGGTTTTTATTAGTTTAATTTATTAATCTGTCACTTTCTTGCTTATATGTCTGTTTTTGTGACCTCGAGTCCTGGATAAAACAGAAAGAAACCTACTTCAATTCAATTTAATATTAAATTATTTCCAAAATTATGAAAAAAAACATCAATTTATTCTAAATTACCTATAATAACAAATATATTAGCGCAAAATATACACGTGGCATTTGGCAAATACACAAATTTGCCAGTTATTCAGCCGCCAAGCAGTAGTGCGCCAGCATTACTGTGTTCCGGTTTGAAGGGCATTGTAGCCAGCGAAATTACTGGGCATTATGAGACTCAACAGCTAATTGTCTCAGGGTGACGAACGCAGAGTAGCGCCGCGCAGGATTTTGCAAAACAAAGTTCTGGGTAGTGCTGTTATTGTTATGGGTGGGCGTATTGTTTACCATCAGGCAAACGACCTGCTCATCTCGTCACCCATCAGTTACATAAAAAAAGCTCTATTAAAAACTCCATTGGACATAGAAAATGAGTTATTGCGACACTTTTCGTACCTTTTTCCCACTGTCCGGGTCTAAAAGCTGCTAATTTTAACAGATAAGGGTACAGGGCTGTCACCACCGAATCAATTGTCTATCCGGGCGTGACCACGCAGGGTCGGCCGGACACCGATTGCTACTAAATTTAGACACCCCTAATGATCTGTTGGAGCAATAAGATGTGGATTTGAATAATTTGCTGATAAATTATTTGGTAAGACTTTGTTGAATTACCTAAGATAATTATTTATTGTTACTCCACCAGAAATTAAAACAATACTTGGGGACAAACAAAAAGAAAAGGAATCTTAATCAGTTCACCCGTCAGATCCACATACAGACACACATAGTGGTCGAACTTATAACACCTCTCCTTTTTGGGTCGCGGGTTAAAAAAGAAAAATAACAAACTTAAAAACTAAAGTGTTACAATGGGCGGTCTTATCGCTCAAAGTGACTTCTTGCAGACAACTTTTGGATGGAGAAGACTCAAAGAAACTGTAAGAGACGGGGGTGTCAACATAAATGACATAATATATACATATGTACAAAGAGTACAAGCTCTGCGAGTGTGTCTCTTTATATTATTTTGTTTCTTATGGATGAATGGAATGATAATTTTAGATTTTTAATTGGTTTGTAATTGCATTTTTGTCATTCTTAAGTAAGAAATAGCTAAGGAAGTAATATATATACATAGGATATTTGATAGTCTAAACTAAATGAATTATATAATTTAAGACAATGGAAACTCACGACACAGGTAATCCTAGTGTGGGTTCCAGGGATCATCAATATTGTTATTATATTATAATGCAACAACCATTGTTCTATCTCCGAAGTGTCCAAACTGGTTTTTAACCGAATAAAGGCATTATTATTATTGTGTCGCTCTTTCTCACGGGTTATACACCCGGTGCTTTGGAAGGCTTGCGCGGGAACATGAGTCCGACACGTAGAGGCCTCTTAGGGCATTTAATTTAGATATGTAATGGGCAACACTTATCGGGGACTGTATCTAAGTGCATCATTAGAAGATACAATCAAAGACAGCCCCCGATAAGTGCGAGGACTATTATTGAAGATATGAAAATTACTTATGATTGGGCTATTGAGGTGAATTTTTAATGGATGAGTACTGAGTAAAGAGATATCCTAAATAATGTTCGAAGCAAATAGGGCGGTAACAAATACCTACTTCTAACAAATATTTTGCTGATGTACCTACCTATAATCACGATTGATATCAATTTCCTTTGATTCAGCTTAATCCTCCAATTCTCTTTCCTGATAGCTCAGGTGATAAATTTTAAACAAATTTAACCGCGAGTAGGGTTCCACAAAGGTCCCTCATAAATCGAACGGCCATTTTATTGCCGGAAAGGGAGCGAACATTCCTTCGGTTGAAAACCCAGCTTTAGCCATTCGGAGAACACATTATTGGAAGATTTTTTTGTGATACTCTTTCTGATGTCTGCTGAAAGCTCCATATATCCGAAACTCTTTCGGGATAGGTTTCTCATATGCTCGGCCGTCTGGGTAGGCATAATAGCTTTGCCAGTTATTCTGCCGCCAAGCAGTAGTGCGCAAGCATTTATTCCGGTTTGAAGAGCATTGTAGCCAACGAAATTACTGGGCATAATAATCATAGGCCTGTTCCATCTAAAGAGATGATTTGATCAGCGTCCGGAGTAAATGGTTGTACGGCACTTCCGCTCATGGCTCAAAAGGCCGACACGGGAATAACAGATCCGGCCACACCGTGTGCAGATGTTTAAATGCTGCGATCCCATAGCTGATGTGGGGTTGTTAATCCGGTCGTGCCTTTTTGCACGTTTAGGCATAATATGACACTTAATATCTGATGATTCGGGATGATGAGCGCAGTGCAGTGCTACGCAATACTTTTGATGGTATCTATTGAAAGTTCTGGGTGGCACTGCTATTATTATGGGCAAGCGAGGCGCTTACCATCAGGCGAACGACTTGCTCGTTACACTACTCAAATACATAAAAATATTGGAAACTCGTCAGTAACTAGTTCGTACTGCCAATTAATGACAAGTCTACTCTTAAAAAACCATAGCCGATGCCACTTACTCGCATTCCAATTCTTCGCTCTACTCTACTTAGTATCTCTATATCATCTCAAGATTTGAATGAAAAGAAGTCCATAAGAGTTCCTAATTCACAAAAGCAAGAATATTTATTTTCTGCGCAATCTAGACTAACATTATCATAACAATCAGCCTTTTACATTCCCACTACTGGGATTCGGTAAGAACGAGTATCTCACAGGGAGAATAAATATAATGATAGGTTTGTGCGTACGTAATCGTGACTGACGTAGGTACCTTAATTTAGGGACCAGTTACAATACAAAACTCAACACTGCCCACCCTTAAATTTCCCGCCATTACATCCAAAAATCCATTATAATGTTTTATTCATGAGCTTTTCGCTTTTTCCTCCAACGTCCATTGACGTGGACATTATTAGAATTACTATCCATTACCCCGATGTGCTCGCGTGATGTCCGCACATAACGTCTGGAGACGGCGTTTTATACTTTTTGTCTTATCTGCTAAGGCGGCGGTATGTTGGCCTTTGAACTTTGGCACGCCCAAAATGTTTGCTGAAGATCAGAAAAATACATATACCTATACTAGCTGCGCCCCGCGGCTTCGCCCGCGTTGAGATGATGTGTCGCAAACTTTAGAACTCCCTTGTACTCACACTAGGAGAAGTTTTCAAAAAAAAAACGTGTTTTTTTATTTATTCTTAAGTTTATTTATACCGAGTTTTGAGCTCATCGAACCAAGGAATAACATTTTCCATAGAAATATTACCACCTTGTTTAACCCTTTAGGGGTTGATTTTCAAAAAATAGATAGAATATGCGTTAATGCTGAACTACTACTACATTCCAAATTGTATCTATCTACATTCCAACTTTTATCAAAATCGGTTCGGTTTTATCAAAATCAAATTTCTACTATCTACATTCCAAATTTTATCAAAATCGGTTTAGCAGTAACGGTGATACGTGTAACAAACATCACACTGACAAACTTTCGCAGTTATAATATTGATATTAGAATAGAAGGGCGTAAAGCACATTTGTCACAACGTGGGTGGAACAGGAATTTGCTGTTATCCTAAAAGCTGGAACGTTATAAGAGAGATGTAAGCGTACACAGATGGTACGCTTGACAAAAAAAACAAATATCTTTCATTACGTCGGCTAACAACATCAAAAGAAATGCGACAGCGCGCCCGAGTGCTCTAATTTTTTTCGTAATACAATTATTTATATATTCATTTATTTATTTTATGAATTCCTTAATGTAGGTAGAAACAATAGATGGTCAAGTTGTAGACACGTTGTGTATTAAGGACTCTGTCGGGCACGTAATTTAGAGGAGAGGAAGACTACTTCTTTATATCAGGTGAGTTGTCAAAAGTAAACACATTTATTAATAAAAAAAATAAAGCAAAATTATCAAATTTATAAGAATAATAATAATAGTGATTATTTCAAAAGTCTGATTTATTTTATTTTCTTATGGTATTAAATACCATACGAAAATAAATACATATTATAATCGTTAATTAACTTTAACTGTTTATAAACTGTAAATATACTATTATTATGATTATAGATAGTATAAAACGCAACTACGTCTGTCTTTTGTTTTATGGATTGTGTGAACTTCCCTACACATTTATAGGTGGTAGGTTTCTCGTATGCGAGAGGTCGTCTGGTTAGGTACCACTGCTTTGCCAGTGATTCTACCACCAATCAGTAGCGCGCAAGCATTACTGTATTCCGGTTTGAAGGGCATTGTAGCCAGCAAAATTAGAGGACATTATGACACTTAGGAGGTAATTGTCTCTGGGTGACGAGTGCAGTGCCTAGTGCCTCGAAAGTTCTAGATGGTGTTGCAACTGTTATGGGTAGGCGTTTTGCTTTACATGCACACGCGCACACATACACAGACTTACACACATACACCCATTATACATACTTGAATCCTTTGCTAGAGAGCACTAAAGATATAATTGTAATAATTAGGAAGATCTGTCATTGGCCTATATTATGATAACTTAAGCTTGTAACTCATATTTACGTATAAGCTGTAGATAATCTTATAAATAAATAAATGAATCAGGTGAACGACCAACGCACACGATCACACAACAGGGGATCGGTCAGTAATCGAGAAAATATCTAAAATGTAGTTAGAACGAATGTTCGTCGAACCAGAAAGATAATTCAATAAATATTTTTGTGAAATAATAAAGATTTATATTTTTATATCAATAAATAATTCTGACATTTTTAATCTGTTCTTCATCTTAAACGAAACAACAATCACAGCGCATGACGTCATTTGAAGGCAAATACCATGAGTCAAGCTTGTGTTTATTTTATGTTTTTGCTTTTCATAAAATGTATTTTTGCTATTTTTTTCGTTCCATTACTACAATATCGTCCCCAAACTTCACAAAACATATTAGAATCTCTTTGCAAGTTTTATTTCGAAGAGTTAGTCGTTTTCTACCTACATATGACGTCACAAGTTTTGAGGTGACCTTTTGCGCGGCAATATTTGAAACATAATATTTAAACATATTTTTAGGTACTTTTAGAGCGTCATTTAATTAAAATAGTATTTTTAATGGCTATATATATTCATTTTAGTTAATATAAAACACTTTCTGAAAAGTTGTCCGATCCCGTATTTCATAAAAAATAAATTAAACTAAAGTTCGACTAAAGTATATACGAGTACTTATAGCTTTTATGTCCTTTATTGAAGTAAATTATTTTAATTTTTCATTGTTTACCTTATCCTTAGTTACATTCTTTAGTTATTAGTGATATTAGTTAGTTATACTTTTATCCTCAGTTTTTTCTCTCTTTTTAAATATATGTCGGTTTATACTATGTTACAAAATATTTAGTTATGATAAGTTCCGACTTTAACCCTGTTCAGCAATTATAGGGGTTCGGACAACTTTTCAGAAAGTGTTTAAAATATACCATAATGTATATATATATATAGCCATGAAATATAATATTTAAATTAAATAAAGTCCTAAAAGTGCATTAAATTATGTTTAACTGTTATGATTCAAATATTGCCGCGCAAAAGGTCACCTTAGAACGTATGACGTCACACGCTGGCCAACTAAACGACAAGCTCTACGAAAGCAAACTTGCAAAGTGATTTATACGTTTTTGTGAAGTTTAAGGACTTTCGGGTCGTCATGGCATAAAAAAAGCAAAAATATAAAATAAACACAAGCTTCACACATGGTATTTACTTTGGAATGACGTCATGCACTGTTTGTGTTTCGGAAGAGATAAAAAATGTATTAGATTTTATAGATTGATTTAAAAATAAAAATTATTATTTTACAAAAATATTGATAGAATGATCTTTCTGATTCGGCAAACATTCGTTCTAACTACATTTTAGATTTCTTTTCGATTACTGTCCGATCCTCTATTCCCTCGTCGCACGGTATTGGTGGCTACTCTGCCAGCACGCGCCACATGTCACTGGTCGTGCGGCGTTTGACGTCATTTCGACGTACGTAATAGCTCTTGAAATATGCAAATGTATCTCCTCTTTTATTCTCGTATTATTTTTCCATTTCCGTGTGTGCATAAAACATAG
The DNA here is from genome assembly GCA_951640565.1 of Petrophora chlorosata. Taxonomy (NCBI): domain Eukaryota; kingdom Metazoa; phylum Arthropoda; class Insecta; order Lepidoptera; family Geometridae; genus Petrophora; species Petrophora chlorosata. The sequence continues at coordinate 1,399,969 of OX621206.1, forward strand.
GCTTGATTTTTCGCGTCATATATGAAAGGTGGCTTTAAAACATGTGTAAATAATCAATGGAGATGTTGATTCGGTGGAAAATGTATTTTTAACCGACACCAAAAAAAGAGGAGGTTTGGAGGAACTCCGTCATATATGAACCGATTTTTTTTTTGCGTTCGGTTCAGTATAGCTACGAAGTGGTCCCTTAAAAATTTCATCGATATTTGAATTTGGACTTCGAAGATATATTGAAGTCGGTTTTTTTGATAAACTTGTTGTTTGAAGTGCACAGTGCACTATACTCCGCAATAATAGTAATTGACACCATTTTTTAGTTATGCTCTTTCTGAATTATTCACACTAAACAGATGTCAGTGTGACCCTATCGTGTCAGATGTGACCCTATCAATATACAGGATGGAATCGATATCGATATTTTTTTAGTCATGCTAATAAGCGTCGCCGCCGTGCCTCCGTGTAACATGTTTAGGGAATTAGACATTTCAACTAATTGACAATTATTGTTTGGTCCTTTTATTGAATTTTTTTATACTCTGAGTACATACATTTCGGAAAAATGACGAATTTATTTCCAGAGCAACTTGAGCTGCGCGTAATTAACTTTTTACTTTATTAACAGGGTGTTTGTTTGCACAACATTATTGCGGTCATGCCGCTGCGGGCGTGAATATTACATTTTAAATGTTAAACCTCTGGGTTTACTGTGTAATAAATGTTTGGTATTCTTTTGCTTTTTAAAGGGCAATGGCATCAGCCCCGAAATATGGCCGCTTTTTTCATACTGTTAGTATTGCTTTACCTTTGTCACAATTTCACAATGATCAGCCGGGCGATCATGTATCATTTATTTCAATCAATTTCAATAAGAAACCAGTTTCGATGATGGTTTTGCGATCACGTAACCCGTTTGTTGCAATCAAACGTCAAAGAAAGCGCAATTGAAATAAAAATAAGTTTTGACAAACAAAGTTTATACCTATCGATATATAAACCATAGACAAAAGCCGTATTACACAGTAAAATTGAATAGATTGGGCGTATACATAACGATTCATAGCACAATCTAGCTTTGTAAATTGGTCGGGTAATGGATAGGAGCACATTGAAATCGAGACATAAAAAGTTACATGATCGCATTTTATCGATTAAAATAAATTTCTATTGCACGTTAGTCCGCAACATGTGATGTTCGCAACAGACTTACGTGATCGCCCTGCAGGTTTGGCTAAGATTGGATGTATCGTCTTCATCATCACCATCTACAGCTGTTTACATTCCACTGCTGGTTATAGGCCTCTCTCATACCATACCATTCGCCTCGACTGCGCCATTCGTGTCCAGCCCCCCTACCCATATGTGACCCAAGCGCCAATCGTATATCTTGTTGAGCTAGAACTCCGTTATTTATAAACCGATTTGGAAAATTCTATAAGGTGGTCCCATACATTCGACCTTGGACTTCGAAGATGTTATTATTCCGTAGATGAATTCAAAACTGACAAGCATGTGGAAAAAAATGTCTCAATTCCGTGACACTATACTGACATATAAAATATACTGACTTTAATAAAACATAAATCAATATAAATTAAAATGACTAAATGTACTCTCGCACTGACTTGCAAACGCCCTTACAGGGCTCATGTACCAACATAAGATGTAATTTAAGACCTACATGATAAATATATGTACATGAATGCAATTAATAATAATAAATAAATAATAAAATAAAGATACATCAGAATTGAAATCAGTTTTTTTTTGTTAAAAAATGAATTATTTTTTATAACTGAGTGACGAAACGAGCACGTCGTTCATCTGCTGGTAAGCGCTACGCCTGCCCACAAAAATTGCATTATGTTTGTTCCTCGCAAAAATTACCGTACTCTATTTTACTTGACGCACTATATGTGAAATCTATCGCAATCTTTAAAATGTTGTTAAGAAGCACTACTTGTCCAACTGCTAAATTATATATCGTAATATATGTATCTGTTAATCATATCATATCTATTTGATATAATATAATGATATATAATATTTATAGTATTTTATATTTATGTGTTATTTTGTTTGTATTTATTATTAAGTCTATATATAAAAAAATATAAGTTTTGTATTTACTACATTATATCTTTTATATTAGGTAATTACTTCATTCACCAACTGACCGCAGATTTTTACCATTTCATTCCTGTCCGTCCTAAGGTTGCTTGTAAGAAATTGCACATTTTTTTTAAGTAACTGAATGACGAGACGAGCTGGTCGTTTACCTGATGGTAAGCAATACGCCAGCCCATAACATTAACAGCACCACCCAGAACTTTGTTTTGCAAAATCCTGCGCGGCGGTGCACTGCGATCGTCACCCTGAGGCAATTAGCTGTTGAGTCTCATAATGCCCAGTAATTTCGCTGGCTACATACAAAGGCATGTGCCTTTCAAGCCGGAACACAGTAATGCTTGCGCACTACTGCTTGGTGGCTGAATAACTGGCAAAGCGGTGGTACCCACCCAGACGGCCTCTCGCATACGAGAAACCTACTACCAGTGCGATAAGGCCGCCCATTGTTCTACCACTATTATTTGTAACTGTAAACTTCGGATTCCTGTTTTGGTGATCAATAAAGTATTATTGTATTGTATTGCATTGTATTGTATTGTATTGTATTGCATTGTATTGTATTGTATTGTATTGTATTGTATATGTTCAAGTTCGTTATAATACATGTTAATTATTATAAAATTGCATGTAGATACCTACATAATATATATCTTAATACATTTTTTAACGGGCAAATGCCTTTATTACTAAAAACAATTCTACACACTATTTACTAAAACTAAACTAACTACTTACAAGGAGAACCAATTGGCCATTACCTGTACCATTACATTACTTTATATGGTTTAATCTAATGGAATCAGGCGTGACGTTGCGGAAACTCATCTCAAAACTGAAACGCAATGAAAATATGTAGTTATAATTCCAGAATTACACTTCATATGTTCATTGAGTTTCAGAAGTATGGATCCTGTTTTTAAAGTATAGTATACTATGTTCTTATATAGTAAGTCCTAAACACTCTTCAACCCCTGTTATCCAATAAGAGCCAAGATTATCATTCTGATTATCCTCTAATAATAAAAACGGTTCACAAACAGACAAACAGGGCCTATTATTTTCGTGCAATTTCTTTGTTGCCAAGGGATATTATTACTCTTCCGTTTATTAACGTCTAAGCTGAAGGAATCCTTTTACCTTAAGCGGCCGTTAATAATAAAATATGAGATTCGAAGATAATGGCGTATAATTATGGTATTATTAACCAAATAATAATATTAAATAACGCTCAAAGGTTACATTTATAATTTTTTTAATATTACTGCATGACGAGACGAGCTGGTCGTTTGCCTGATGGTAAGCAATACGCCAGCCCATAGCAATAACAGCACCGCCCAGAACGTTGTTTTGCAAAATCCTGCGCAGCGTTGCACTGCGCTCGTCACCCTGAGACAATTAGCTGTTGACATATACTAAGATTTGATCTCTAAGATTTTTTTTTATTTAGGGACACAGTAACTACGTGAGCCAGGTGAACCATGGTCCTACAACACCCCGACATGAAACAATTTTTTTTACCATTTCTATAGATCCATTGGCTAGATCTACGATGGATCTATAAATTACTAATTATTCTATATTGATCCAATTTTAAATCATATCCGTAGATCCATCTCAAGTTTGTGCTCCTAGCACTTTGTACATAACACGCACACATAAACAAGAAGCAGCTCAGGAATAGATTAGTCTGGTCCCTGGATTGTATCCCGAATAAACAGAAATGTTTTAGGAAATACCTATAAACCTAATTCAGCCATTGTTCTTAATCACTACCTAATATTTTTGTCTTTCCTGTGCCTAAGTGTCAATTATAAAATGAAATGAAATGAAATAAAAAGTATATTGTAGCAAAAACATACTTAACTAAACATTAATACTAGGTATTGCCACAAAACGGCCCTACTCAACATAATGCCGGCTGAAGCAACCAGCGCTGATCTTCCGTAGGAGCCGCCCGGTATGGTATGGTATGGTTATGGCTTATCATAGGACACGAACAGAAGTAGATGGTATTGCTATTGTAGCCAATAAGCCTGATATCGTGGTCGTCGACCGGTTCCAACGCTGGGGAGTGCTCGTTGACATCACCATCCCACATGACGAGAACCATGTAAAGGCCGAGAAAGACAAATTCAGCAAGCACCTTGACTTGGCCCACGAGGTAACCGCCATTTGGTATGTTGACTTGACGATTATTGTCCTGATAGATTTATCGGTGAACGGCCTTATAGCATTGAATATATATATCAATGTCTTATAGAGAAAATCTTCGACCAACATTTTAAGAGGCTTTCGCTAGACGGTTGGGTTAAGAGTCAGATGCAGAAGGCAGTACTCCTTGACACGGCTCGTATTGTCTGGAGGTTTCTCACTCTGCAGTCCTAAACACCGGTATTTTGGACTTTGCCTCGCTGCAGGCGGGACTCTAGGTTTAGGATTTTTTATAATATTTTTGTGTATATTTTTATAGAAATACTAGCTGACCCGGCAAACGTTGTTTTGCCATATAAATTAAAAACAAATGTTAAGGGTGAACAACCCTTATCACTTAGGGGTATGAAAAATAGATAGTAGCCGATTTTCAGACCTACTGAATATGCAAATAAAATTTAATAAAAATCAATAAAGCCGTTTCGGAGGAGTAAGGTAACTAACATTGTGACACGAGAATTTTATATATATGATTGTAAAGAATAAAAATAAATAATGTGAATAATAATAATACCTTTTAGTACTATGTCGTAATTAGCTTGACATTTGCTCCTTATCTTATTTAATAAAATTTATTGCGACATAATACATTACAGTCAAGAATATTGTTGACAGTACTTCTCCTCTCCAAATTAAGTATAGGTACATATCGATCCTCTTTCGCTCCAAGTATTTTAATTCCATTTCACCGTGAAAGGTAAACAGATTCTGATTAAAGCAGACATTTAAACGTGAGTAACGTTGGCGATAGCACTCCCTGCGATTGGGACGCGTGACAAAGTATATCTTTATTATGGAATCGCCGGATCATAGTTATTGTGGAGATGCTTTCCCTTATCGCTATATAACTGGACATATCTGATGTCTCGAGGTGAAGAGCGCAATGCAGTGCTACGCAGTACATTTTATGGTACTTAAAGTACTGGGTGGCACTGCATTTTTTTGTCAGCCATGGCGCTTACCATCAGGCGAACGACTTGCTCGTTTTATAACTCAAGATCCATAAAAAAACTAGTATAACCAGTAGTAACAGTATTATACCTGGTACCTTTGATAGACTAGTCGGTACCATCTGTAGTATAACCGTTAGAACCATGTCCAACCATGTGAACCAGGTACATAATTCATAATTCATTTATATTCATTTATATGGATTGTATTCATATACAAACATTTATCACATATTATGTGATAGGTCATATTGTATGGTAGGTAGGTACATGAACCCTGTAAAGGCGTTTGCAACTACAAATAACCGGTGTAACCAGTGTTATAACCGGTGGAAGCCTATACGGTGTAGGTCCATTGTCCCCGTTAAACGGAGACAGTGGTACATTTTATAAAAAAATTAAAAATACGTCCCGATGTCATCTTTCTCTGTTTCCGTTGATATAGTAAACTTTATATGGGAAAACTACTTTCTGGCGCTTCGCCGGCCGCTGTCGCGGCACGCTCGCTTCGCTCGCTCGGCTCGCGCTGTGTGGTCACAGTTCTAACATAATCTAACCTAGTGGCTGTATCTCCATAAAGAGGACAATGGTATGAACGTTTAATGACGTCCTGTTGTCCCCGTAGCGGGGACAAGGCCAACGGGGACAACGGGCCTACACTGTACAACCGACTCGAACACTAGTATAGCCGGTACCAACTCTAGTACAATCGGTACGACCAGTAGTATAACCAAATGTATTCATTTTATAAGTTAATTATTTATTTGTAATCGTTTTCATTATTATTTTTATTCTATAAATTACAATGTCATATGATTATTATAAATTATTATTTTTTGTGTAATTAGGATTTTATATTATTATTATGTAAAACGCTGTTGTGGCTTGTTGTACGTCTTGGCGTCGCTGTAAGTGCAGCAAGCATTTAATTATGAAATAAATAATAAATAAATAACCGGAACCAGCAAATAGTATAACCGGTACCACCAGTAGTATAACTGGTACCATCAGTAGTGTAACTGGTACCATCAGTATTGTAATGGGTGTAACCTGTAGTACTCAGACCAGCTATCCTATTCGTTATATATCTTATAGAAATCATATTTATTATAGCCAGCACTTAGAAACTAAGTGGAAGGTCAGAAAGAGGAAAGAAAAAGAAAGAAAAAGGATAGAAAAGAAAGACGAAAGTCCATTCATAAGTTTGTTGAATTTATAGTCTCCGAAATTTTCTGATGAGTGAAACAATGTGAAATAAGTCTTGGATTTTCTTAGCTTTGATTCAATTTCAATATTGCCATATCAATTTTCTTCCCGAATCCACGACACTTATGTGTCGAAATTGAGAGATGCGCATGTACACAATAAATTACGTATACTACGTATCGATACTTGTAGGTACCTCTCTATATGCTGATAGCGCCGTGGCGTTAACTTTACATAGATATTACGACAGTGCACAAGCAGTCAGTAGGCAAACTTCAATCGCGAATACGCGTGAATACGCGCACAATTAGCGCGCGAATATTCTTCAAATAGGTACTCTACAATTGATTAATGATTGTTAAGGTATTATAAGGTTTTTGGTACCTCCAGAATGACTGAACGGATTTTGGTATTTGTATACTTTAGGGCCCGGAATAGGAACAACTATAAAACAAATCTACGCGGACAGAGATATAAAATTATATAGCAAAATTATCAAACTAATAAGAATAGTATAATATATAAAAATAATAGCGATTATTTATAAAGTCTTTGATTAATTCTATTTTGGTATATTACTTTTACAATTTGTCATTAAATATATAATCGTTAATGTACATATATTGTGTAGGTACTTATTATATATTTGTCATAAATATTTGGTATATTATTTATTTAATTTGTCATTTAAATATTCATCAAGCGTGTCTATAAGTGCATCGAAGTAGGGAATGGTTGAATAATGTATAGTTAGTTCAAAGTTATGTTACTGTCAGTTCGTACACTGTGTCGATATTGTTCGAGACGCGATCGACTTATAATCATGTTTGTCATGTATTCTGAACATATCGAGTAGGAATTTTAGATTTTGTTATTTTAGTAGAGAAGTTCCAAGATAAATTCTATGATGTTACTCGGTAGAAGTATTATGGTTATAAAAGAAAATACTGTAATGTTTTCATAGGATAAGAAAAGAATAATAGATTTGACATGTTTATAATAATAAATTGAAATTTGTGTGTCTATAGAAAAGGCCAAAAAAGTCAGTCGCAGATCGTATTTTTTCCAAAACCTCCTTCGATGGCCTTATGAAGAACAGTTTCTGTGGTGTAGTGGTTGGGCAGGTTGGCTCAAATCTCATACACCACTGGGGTTACAGGTTCGATTCCCGCGACGAAAAAAGGTTTGAGCAAAGGCAAAAAAACGCAAATATTTGTTTCGTGTCTTGGTGTTGTGAGACCATGGTCCTCGTAGTTCCTGGTGGCTTTTATACAGGGAATCTTAGGGGCCAGGATCTATGTATGTGATCGTTGGGCGCATTTATTTGTATTTATATATGCTTATGATTTACTACCAACTGCTTGATATGTTTACTTTAAACGTCGCTCCCGTTACACACAGGCGTATCTCATTTTTTACAACTTTTCAGTACAGACAAAAAAACATGTTTTTTGCCCGATTGATGATGACCTTTTTAATTTGTGCTTTAATGAACTAGCTATCGGGGCAAAAAAACGTTGTGGTATTTGTTGCTAACAGTCGGTGGCTTAATATTATTACGCAGGAAATAAAATAATTAAAGGCTATATACTAAAAAAAGACTTTAATTTCATATACGCATTTCGTATATGTTAAGGAAAATGTACCTTCGTATTGATATGATCACTTTCAAGCTGCATCTGCATCTCGTTTACATATTGTGTGTACGAGTAATCCAGGGTATAAGCTTTTTTATGAAACGTGCAAATCGTTCGCCTAATGGTAAGCGCCACGCCAAATCATAACAATTGCACTGCCACCCAGAACATTTGAATACCAGGCTATCTTATTCCAAATTTCATTCAAAGCCGTTAAAGCGTGAAGAAGTAATAGACACATTAAACACAATATCACACTTACATACAAAGTTTTGCATTTATAATATTAACTTATAATTGTATGCAGGGCTGAGTCAGAAACTTGCCAATTCTTCAGAATATGAGCTGAAAAATTCGATGCCACGCTTAAAACTTAGAGGGTCTCCGCACTGTTTAGGTGAGCAGCCATCCTATAAGTTGTTGTCTAATCTCTCAGATCTAGCTTGGTCACGCTCGGAGGATCCTTCCACTACGTTGGATTCAGGTCAGGATATTCTTCGAGCTGAGTTCTTTCAGAACAAAACCTGTCACTCGACATAAAAGGATGAATTGTTCAAAGGATAAAAATAGACACGTGATGGATCGGACAACTGAAGGTACCTACTTTAATAAATTACACGAACGGTTCAGATATTCTGTCTTCGGACAGGGATTGTGTCCACGATATTTTTTATACAACCGGCAAGTGTAAAAAATATATAATGTAACCACGTAACTTATTTATTATTTAACGGGCAAATAAACTGCTGAAATTACTGAAAACAATTTACACTCTACAAAGTTGGACAATCTACAGACCATTAAAGGCCTATAGAAAAAGATAAAATTATAAATGCGAAAGCTTTTGAGTATGGATGGATGGATCGATGGAAGTTTGTTACAGTAACACGCAAAAACTACTCAACGAATTTTGATGATATTTGGTATGTAGATACATTAGATTCTGGAAAAGAACATAGGAAACTTTTCATCTCGAAAGACGATCAGTTTTTGTCCCGAGAAACCGTGGGTGAAACCGCGGGGCGCAGCTAGTTGACTATATGGCAATCTTTAATAATCTAATTTTAATATTAGTAAAATCAACTAATTTTACAATAGATAGTATTTAATGATGTAAATATTAAATAAAATAAAAAAAACGCAAAATGCATTAAAACTTAAAACTCGCACTCATTTGCAAACAACCTACCTACCATACAATATTTAAGACCTATGACTTGTTAAATTAAACGAATATGAAATGAAATGATGAACATGAAAGCAAAATGAATGAATTAAATGACGATGTAGACTCCTAGTTAGTGTATCTGCAATATAGGCACGTCTACAGTAGACTGGCAAGTGACCACACAACGACTAGGTCAGTGGCGTCTTTTGTTCTCGCAGGCCAAGACGCGCGGAGACTCCGATGTGGGACATTGGGGTCACTGCGCCATAATGCAAGAAAGTAAGTTTACCTAGTAATTTACTTACTTAGATGGTGCGGTCTACGCTGAACACTGTTTTTACGTCATTTAAGCATCAGGCAGGTAAATAAATAACAATACATAGCATGATGTTGTAAAAAATCTGTCGCCTATATGTGGAAACTTGTAAATGTCCCTTAGTACCATATTTAAGTCCAAGTCCAGTTATTTGGGATGTCCTGTCAAGGTGTTATAAATGTGTCTTAATAGGTAAATAAATAAATAAATAAGTATCCTAGTTATTAGACCTAGATGTAAGTTTTCCTAAAATTGTAAAATAAAATAAATAAAATGATTCTCATCTAGCATGTTTGCATGATGAACAAACACAAGTAGTTTACGATTATCCGTTAAAGAGTTCCATTGCCCACCTTCCATCTCCATCATCATATATCATATCATCATACTTCTGTAGGGCGAGCACGATCCGTTTGCTGCGAACGTATTTGTATCGTCATCGGTAACCATTTGTTCGACTACTCGTGGTAGGTCTCTCGTATGCGGGAGGCCGTCTGGGTAAGTACCACAGCTTTGCAAGTTATTCTGCCGCTAAGCAGTAGTGCGCAAGCATTACTGTGTTCTGGTTTAAATGGCATTATAGCCAACGAAATTACTGGGCATATGTGACTTAATATCTGATGTCTCTGGGTTATGATCGCAATGCAGTAATACGCAGTGCTTTTTATTGTATACAAAATTCTGGGTGGCATTGCAATTGTTATGGGCAGGCGTGGCGCTTACCATGTGGCGAAAGTTCCATAAAAAGTTCCATAAAAAATACGTATAAAGTAGTACTTACTTCCCCGCCAATGTCGAGCGTATACCGCAAGCATGTCGCGCACAAACTTGACGAACAAACGGACTCATTCCAACCCCAATTTCGTACATCTGCATTGAGACTAATCCTCTATATTCCGCCCACAATTCGACAACCACCGTAATGCTCTACAGCTCTCACCCAATTATTCCAAAGCAGGGTTCCGTAACAGGGATCCGGGGACGGCTGCGGGACCCGCGCTTCTTTGGTTCCGTTTGTACAAATTATCCGACATTTAAGTGCGAACATCTGGCCCTCGCCGAGCGCAGTTATCGCTCTATAGAAAGGGTGGGAGAAGTCGACATTAAATATCGATGATTAAAAAGTAAAACTTAGTTCATTTAGCGCTGTATATTATTATATCACGTAGACTCGACGTTGTCGCGCCAGGATAAGTTTTTAAAGCCTGCAACTTTGAACACATACAAAATGCTTTATTGTACACCAAACAAAAATAATCAGTAGGTACATGAAAACAACTTACAAACTAAAGTACAATGGGCGGACTTATCGCTAAAAGCGATCTCTTCCAGCCAGACACATAATTAGTTAGTGCTACGAGTCTTGCTATGTCCAGAACACCGTTCGTAGTACTACACAGTTCTTAGACGTGTACCGGCAAAGATAAAAAAATAATGTAATCTCTACGTTTCACGTAGCGGTATTGTCATTTAATATAAACGAGGTTTGATTATATTATAGTATATATATATATATATATATATATATACTTAGTTATAGCGAGTAAACTTTTTGCGTAAATTGTAATTAATCGAACTAGTGTTGAATAAGGGCTACTTTCTTAGCAGCGCCGTCTTCTCTTTAGGTCTGACATGGATACGTAGTCATTGTAATTAGACGTAGAAATTGGTAAGCAGGCTTGCAACAATATCATGTCACTGCTACATTATGGAAGATATTAGACTCTACTTCGTTAAAGTACATAGCTTTGAATCAGCCACCGTTAAGAAAGTTCCTTGAACTCACTGAGAAATCGAACTTCAACACTATTCAGGTTTTATCGTCATCGATAAATTAAACACATTAAAATCTCCCTCCCTATCTCCATTGTCGAGAAACTGTCATTATCGGATTGTCATATCAGAGCGAGTTACTTGCGCAAGAGCTGGCCACCTTTATTAACTGGCAAGTCTGGGATTAACTGCAGTTGAATCGTTTGATTGCTTCGACGATAGATTTGAGGACTGGAGAATGATTAGAGACTGAAGTTAGGTGCTTGAATCGTAAAATCGGTGTAACTTGTCTCAGGAAAGAATCGGCGTAGGAATACAAACTGTTCACTTGTGTGACTTCCAACTGTGGACATTTGAGTAGTACATAAAAGTCGTAAGCTATTTAGAAAAAAATCTAACGTAATCAGGCGTGACGGTGCGGAAATTCATTTCAAAAATTAAAATATGTAGTGTGCTGAATGTTCAGCGAAATTAAACAATATATTATAATCGCGGTTCAGTTTAAAAAATACATATAGTTATTTGTGGTATAAGATATTTACACACTTGAAAACCTCCACAAAAGCCCCCAAATAATATAGATTAAAAAAACCTCCAGAGAGTAAAGAAGAACATGAAAACGCGTACAAATACAAAGTCGCGAGCAAAGCTTGTTAGGCATAATTAAGTAAAATCACACAAAAGATTTCTTAACACGAAATTGTATGCCACACAAAATCTAAAATTTTCATTCAAATTGCGCATTCGCCTGGATGCCTCCTTTACCTCGCTCCACAGGTAGCGGAGGACGAACATAGATGATTAAATCAGTGATATCTTCCAAAGCTCTTTGATCTTAACGTTGAATAATTCAGTAACTTCATAATTTTCAATTTCAATATAAAATGGCAAAGAAACTGAAGTAAAAACCAGTCGATGAAAAGACTTGAAGACGAATAAAATTAATTTTTACGGCACCTTTTTGAGAGTCGATCTATCGACTTTGAAAGACTGCTTGAGTTGTTTGTTACGGAAGATAATTTGATTCAATTATCGTTGAAGCGACATTGTCTTTCAGAAGTTGGGAGCTAAGCACAATTTTGTTCGCAGAAGTTCCCTCCGCTTTGCGTCCTCTGTATTTGACCTTTAACCAAAGTTAAACCACATCTATAGGTATATTTACCAATGTGGTCACTACCTTACGAGTATATCAAAAGGTAGATTTTCGTCGACTTGCAAACTCTTTCATCGCACGCACAGTCCGTAGGTGTCTCCAGGTTTTCTATAAGAATGGTTCTGCTTCAATGCTCTCTCATCGAGCACTTGACTGACACACTTGACTGGTCTTACAAAGTCAAGATTGCTAAAGACAAATATACAGTGAAGGAGAAAAATCACTCATAACTTTATTTTATTTTTATTTTCGTATTTTAAAATTTTAATTTTAATTCAATTTAATTGAAATGGATTTTAAAGTCTGTTATAATAAACAATTTCATTATCATTTAATTTTTTTTTAATTAGATTTGAAACATCATTGCGTTTCAGATTTGAGATGAATTTCCGCAACGTCACGCCTGATTCCAAAAAATCCAATTTATTTAAATTAATTGTACACTGTTGAATTGCTTGATTAATCGATGCGCCTATGTCATAAAGTGAAGTTGTATTACCATGTCATATTTACTACTAGTTTGAAGTTTGCTCCATTCAAATACATTTAACAACTATTATTGTGTTGCGACAAAGTCCTCAAATGTCTAGGTAGTAGGTACCAAGGCATTATTGATGCTAATAAGTCATCACTGTACGTCATAAAAAATCACGGATGATAACTAAATTACACGTGGGTGGACACACTCTGATTACATTGATAAGAGCTCTGATTTACTCACGCTCCGGCAACATTGATAGTTAATGCCGTAACGCTATTAATCCGAGGCAATCGAAGTTCAAACAGCATTTACTTACTATGGCCCGTATTTTTTTTTATGGAGTTGATTGATGACACGAGCAAGTCTTTCGCCAGATGGTAAGCGCCACGCCTGCCGTAACAATTGCAGTGCCACCCTGAACTTTTAATATCATAAAAAGCACTGCGTAAGACTTCATTGCGCTCATCACCCCGAGAAATCAGATATTAAGTCTTAAGTATTTAGTAATTTCGCTGGCTACAATGACCTTCAAACCGGAACACAGTGATGCTTGCGCACTACTGCTTGGCGGCAGAATAACTGGCAAAGCGGTACCTACCCAGGCGGCCTCCCGCATCGAGAGACCTAGCACGAGTAAGATATATTTAATGTGGTTTTCCGTTAACTGTTTTTGAGGTGACACTGAGGAGGCCTTTTGGGCTTGCCGAACTCTCGTCAAAGATTTCTTCATGAGTTGGTGGTATAAATATATTCACTTGCGCAGTCAACTTTCTCCATTCGTGATGTCGCCGACCTTCTGGAACCTACCACCTATCTATTTGTGACGTCAGCTGTTATCGCAGTAGGTATCCTATCAGCGGTCCAATGCTCGGGGTGATAACGAAATGTGTCATCCTAATGGAATCGGATGTGTTCGGTTTCGAATCAAGGTGGCCTCGTTTTCAATCGATACGGAACGAAGCTTGGGTTGTAAGTTGTAACAGAGGTCTTTTGATATTGCATTGATGATTTATCGAAAAGTGATTACTAATCGATATTTTATTTGTCATTGTCAGCCTCTGTGGTGTAGTGGTTGGGCAAATCGATTCAAATCTCATACACCACTGAGGTTGCGGGTTCGATTCCCGCGACGGGACAAATGTTTGTGCACAGAAAAAAAAAGCGTAAGCATTTGTTTCGTGTTTGGGTGTTGTGGGACCAAGATACTTGTAGTTCCTGGTTCCTTAGATACAGGGTATCCTAGTTAGGGGCCAGGATCTGTGTATGAGATAGTTGGGTAAAAAAAATTATATTAAAATGAATTAAAAAAAAAGAATTCATTTAATTCTTTAACTACTAGTTTTGCACTATAATTTATATCTAATAGTTTATTGAAGAATTAGATATTTGTTAGATTTTTGTATCTGTAGTCTATAAAGTTCTTCTGTAGTCTATGGTCGCACTCCAGGCAAAAAAAATAAAATTGGCCATACATTTGTTTATCCGTAGAAGCAGCAGAAACCTTTCTTTCCACAACGTTGAACTTCCAAATAGTTCCAAAACAATTCCAAATAATACAAAAAAATAATGTCAGGATTTATTTTGACTTAGCTACACGACATGATCACAGAGTATAGCAATTATTTGTTTATTTTTCCTGGCCCAGGCAAAGAAATAAGCAACCTTTAGCAAATACTTTAAATATCTCAGTAACTAGCGGATAAAAAACTGATCTTATTTTTACAAACTTTTATTTAACTTGCAATGAATGTATGTATGTATTTACATATGTATGTAACTATGTTTGTTCGGGTGGAATCTTGCAAGCGGAATTAGGACCACTTCCTCTTGTCCTACAAAGTTGAAATTTTACATACTTGTCCAAGAAATGCAATGGAATCAGGCGTGACGTTGCGGAAATTCATCTCAAAACTGAAACGCAATGAAAATATATAGTGTAATGCCGCTGAATATTATGTAGGTTGTTATTCTCTCGCCTCACTCCCCACTCGCCGAACGCTGGAACGAGAGTGACTCTCGAGAGTCACTCTCGTTCCAGCATTCGGCGAGTCGACACCTGATGATGCCTCGTGCAGACGGCGAAACACGTGTCGTACAAAGAGTGTTGTTGTTAGGAACTAATCTGCTCGCGGTTCCAATTATGAATTTGTTAAAAGCTTGACTTGAAAAATATATTTTTCAACAAAAAAAAACATTTCTATTTGGAATGTAAATACCTCGAAATGGTTAAGAGATTGTAATATAATAATATAAAAAAAATGTTGTCAATTGCAGACCCTTGTGTTATTACCGAATACTTTTCGCAAATGTTTGTTTAGTAAACATTTGGTTCACAAAAATATCAGCCTTAGTCCAGTACGGTACAGTCAGCGACATAAGTAGCTGAACTTTTACAATGTTTCAATTGACAAAAACAGTGAAAATATACAAATTACATTTTTTTACAATTTCCCTATTCGCTATTTTTATATAATTCAGAGAAATAAGACGAATATTGAAGGTGTAGTCAATCAAACATTCACAAATGTTCAGATACTTTTGTCGCTGACTGTACCACACTAAGCTTTTCCAAACATTCCAAACAAATAAAACTGAAAGGCTACAAACGCCGCGTCGTGTCGCGCCAAAACATGTCACATTCAGAATCACTACATTACGCCGAGACGCGACAAAATCTTCTTAGCAGCACGTTTTATTACTATAAAATTACTATAAATCCATAATAAATCATAATCATATATTTCCAAAAATAATAGTTTCTTCTAAGTTAGTCACTCATATTTAGACATAAACAAAATCGTGTGAAATATATTGTACACTTAGAAGTGTCGTAAGTAGCCGTACTAGGATACCCCGTCTTACTACTACTTACTCACTTACGTTCTTTTTTTATTACTTGTGTTTGTTTTGTTGTGTTTTGTATTTGTTGTTTTGTTGTTTATTCACGTATTTATTTTAATAACTTAATTGCGTTTAAAAGTTACAACGTATATAAAATTACCCGATATATAATTAAAAGCACCAAACTCTCAAACAGTCACTGTCATTAAAAATTTATGAAAGTGACACTTGGCAATATTGTCAAGTGATAATTCATTTTATAACAAAAATAACCGGCAAAGTGGGAGTCGGATTCGCGCACGAAGGGTTCAGTACCATTATCTATAAAAGCGGCAAAAAAATCACGTTTGTTGTATGGGAGCCGCCTTAAATATTTATTTTATTCCGTTTTTTTAGTATTTGTTGTTATAGCGGCAACAGAAATACATTATCTGTGAAAATTTCAACTATCTAACTATCACGGTTCGTGAGAAACAGCCTGGTGACAGACGGACAGACAGACAGACAGACGGACAGCGGAGTCTTAGTAATAGGGTCCCGTTTTACCCTTTGGGTACGAAACCCTAGAAACCGACTTCAATTCTGATGTATCTTCGAAGTCCAACGTCGAATATAAATGAAATTTATATGAGACCACTTCGAAGCTGCATTCATCATCATCAGCCCATTAATAGAACTCAACACAAAAACCAATTTTCGGAATCGGTGTATAAATGACGGAGTTCTGAGGTAACAAACATTAAATAAAAACAATCAAATTGAGTACCTATTCCTCCTTTTTTTGAAGTCGGTTAGAAAGTTCACAATATAATTTATTTTTTTCAAACGACGATCACAAACATAGTTCAATATATATAAAACCCTAGACAATAAACAAAGTACACTTATTTGGGGCAGTAGAGGTACAAACTAAAATAATCTATTCTTTACAGTTCCACTTTACTTTTGTCTGCCTGTCACGGCTTAATATCAGGGGATTTAACTTTTTCCTTGTCAATGTCAGATAACAAGGTCCTGCCCAAAGATATTTTTTTTTAATAATATTTCTTTGGTCCTGCCCTAGGGTTGATGTTACCAGCATTCAGTATGCCTTATACCTTGTCACAAGAATGATTTCATTATCAAGGTGTGTTTATGGACACATTCTTAGTTTTACTCTACTTAGCAGCTTAAGTTAAATTCAAATTACTTATTAGTCTTATTAGGCTAGATTGTAATGTTATTGAGGTGTCTTATTAAGAAACTTTATTAGAAAAAAAAAAATCAAGGTATTAGAGAGAAACAAATGTGAAACTAGTGATTGTGATAAGGTGCTAAACTGTACACTGCTGTTATGCTCACTGCACAAGACTCGTGTTTTAAACGAATGACAAGGGAATCTTAATCGATCAATGCGTCTTAATCGATAGAGAAGTTATTGTTCTTTATAGATAAGAAATACCAAGCTCGGGGGTTTTTCACTGACCAATAAAAACCTGTTCATTAGCCTAATGTGATCGCTAAATTGTTGATTAGGTAAAGTTTGCCTTTCACCACCACTAATAAAAATAAATTTAAATATCGTTTATTGACTTGATGAACAAAGACATAGATTACCATTATAAATTATAGATTATATAATATTGTTTTATTGAATAAATAAAATTTGCTGTGTACAGCTTTTTTAGGGTTCCGTAGCCAAAGGGTAAAATGGGACCCTATTACTAAGACTTTGCTGTTCGTCCTTCTATCTGTTCGTCTGTCACCAGGCTATATCTCTCACTCTCTATAGTAAACAGTTGAAACTTTCACAATGCTGCAAATTTTTTTGCCGCTATAACAACAAATACTAAAAACCAGTATAAAATAAATATTTAAGGGGCTCCCATACAACAAACGTGATTTTTTTGCCGTTTAAATAATGGTAATGAACCCTTCGTGCGCGAGTCTGACACGCACTTGGCCGGTTTTTGGCAACTATCAATCCATCCAAAGGTTGTCTGTAAGAAATTGCTTTAAGCAATAAGACTGCCAATTGTTTAACCTTACATAAGATTTTTTCTATGTTTGTGTTATACCACAGAATACTAAGGGACAGAAGCATCATTTCGCAACAAAATTTAAACAAATAGCGACTCTTGCTATGACGCAATAAAATTCAATTCAGCTCGCGAAGCGCTGCATACCTACCACTCATATTAACCTACAGAGCGCCTCTCTTTCTATCGCATAGCTCTTATCTCTTCTGACGCGGCACATGTAACGACGCGCGACCCGCCTTCGGTGTCCGGCTATGTACATACTTGTAGCTTCGTACCTACAGTGCGGAGTGCGCTAGGCCTAGTTATACAGTAAAGTTAACCTTCTATAGTATAGGTACTAATCATTATGTATTGTTACGTGCAAAGCCGAGGCGGGTCGCTAGTTCGATATGAGTACTGACGACTATTACATCGAGTAAGTTATTTGATGTTTATATATATATATATATATATATATATATATGAGTATTATTAGGTACTATGCACTCTGAACTCACCGGCTCGTTAATATGTTGATGATATCCCATTCGTACCACAACTCCTGCAAATGTTAGTTGAAGCAGTTCATAGCAATTAGATAGCAATTAGTACGGGTTTACGGAACATTATAATACGTTTGTAATTTTACTGATAAGCTAGATTCATTGATACAGTTTAATCTAAGATAAACACTTAGTTCTTTGGTTAGGGCCTACTGCAACATATTGTAATAAAAAATTTAAAAAATTGCCTGTCAGTTTCTTGCCGTATCTATTGGGTAGTGGTTCTTTTTCCGATACGGTGGTAGAGTCATTGTAATAATTGAAATTCGTGCGTCTGTGATGCCAAAATTGAATAAAGAGCTTTTGAATTTTGAACATCGGAAACGCGCGTATTTTGATAGTTATGGCGTCTTGCGATCGCGGTATCAAAAACACTGCGACTGGCGTTCGAGTTTGTGCCGAGTGAAATTTACAGTCGCTAGTCACTACATCTAGCGTCCGAAAAGCCTTTACATATTCCGGTTTCAGGACGTCGTTCACTATAACCACTCAACATAAACTCGACTCTAACTAGAGCATTGAAACGTTAGCTTGTGCTAGTACATCACAGTTCAATGCTTTACTCGGTTGGCGTGGATTCGATATAGTAAGCGAAGACTTTCAACATCCACACAAGTGTAAGATGTAGTGAACTACGCTTTGTAAAACTTCTATATTTTTTGAAAATTCATTGTGTTTATAACCAGTTTAATTGCTTAACCGGAAATATTTTGCCACGAAGTCCATGAAAATTTGAATCTAGAAACTCATTCTTATATTTGTACACTGTCAGCTTAACTTATAATCATTATTATTTCTATTTATTTCCTCTTTTATAATATGTCTTTTAATTTGTAATTTATAATTCTTAATTTGTAAATATGGATCTTTAATTGTCCGAAATAAACAATTTTTATTTTTATTTATTTTAACCCTAAGATGAGTTTTCTTCCAGCAAACACTTGTTATTTGCCGGTGATTTTGAATACGAGAGGAAGCATTCGAAATTAATGTCACCGGTATTTATCATTGCTACCGGTTCAAAAATCGTACCGCTGAGATTGTAGTTGGTGAATTTTTAAATAAATGAATAAGAAATATGCTTCGGCCTTGAATTTTGTGATCGTTGGAACATTACATTTTTCATTGTGTTTTCTTTCGCCGATTTAATTTTGTACTAAGTAGCATACATTACAAAAGGTTGCTGTTTTTAGAGATGACATTTCTAACATCGTAAGAAATAATTAATATCAATTACAAATCATTTTGGCAGCGTGTCGACTTAAAAACACAAAGCAATTCAAATAATATATCATTTCAGAAAGTATGACGAACGGTCTTACTTCTCTTATCTTCGGCCTTCATTTTTAACCTCGTTTTGACAAAAAAATATCATCTAACAGGATCATTTATCACTGCGCCTTTCTAGTTTCTTTCGATGAACGCCTAAATATGATATAATGAGCGCTCTCCGAATAACAGTTTGGAAATATTTTATAAAATGTTTCCACCAACTAAATGTCTAACCTTTTACTACATGGATTTGTGTAGACACCAGGCTGTCATCCAAAGTGGCCCTTTTAGAGGCACTGGCTGGGCCTGTGAACATCGGGAGTGGCGTACTCCCCAAGGATTTGGCGTGACCACGTGACCAAAATACTGGCGGGCACTATTTTCTTTTTGGATTTGCATACACAATTCAAATTGTCAATACTACACACATCAAAAGTGTCTAGGGATCAAGCATTTTTATGCGGATTTCTTATGATTGAGATGTGGCTTTGTAATAAATTTATGATTTTATAAATTTATATGGATCCTTTTTGGTGCATTTCATAATTTGAATCAGGAACTGTGAATCAAATTCGAGTAAAAGATGAAAATCAGCTGTCAATATTTTCCCTATAAAAACATACAACGCATTGAAGACATTATTAGTGCTACTGTTTCCCTACTACTGATTAAAACCAACGTTATTATGGAGCGGCGACGTCATTTAAGCAGGGAAGAAATGCTCAGAGCCGTGGGAATGATAGAAGCTGGTTCCCGGCAACGTACTGTGGCTTTAGCTCTGAATACAAGTCAGAGTGTTATCAGTCGACTTTGGACACGTTACCGAAGCACTGGTACCGTGGCTGAGCGCCATGGAGGACGGTATCGCTGCACCACACGGAGACAAGACCGATACATTCAAATCTTAACTCGAAGAGCTCCAACAATAACCGCCATGATGTTAGCCGTGAGGCTTCATCACTCTTCAGGGAACTTAATTAGCGACCAAACAGTCAGAAACCGCTTGCATGAAGTGAACCTTCATTCCCGAAGACCGCTACGGGTACCACCTATAGCAATGCACAATCGTAGGATTCGATATCAATGGGCTCTTGAACACAGAAATTGGGCAGAAGAACAATGGCGTTTCGTGTGCTTTTCTGATGAGTCTCGTTTTGGTATGAGACCGGATACAAGACGTATACGACACTGGAGAACCCCTGGACGCCAACAGCGATTAAAATCCTGCCAGGAAGTCCATCCTTATAGTGGTGGAACCATCATGTTATGGGCGGGTATTTGGATCGGCGGAAGAACTGAGTTGATTTGGATCAGAGGCAACCTCAACGCTCAAATGTATGCTGAGACGATTGTATCAGACGTCATCGTTCCTCTACAAGTGCAAATCGGTCCCTTATTTCAGTTAATGCATGATAATGCACGACCGCACACCGCAAGAGTTGTAAGACAGACTCTCGCCGCAGCTAACATCAATGTCCTGCCCTGGCCTGCTCAGTCGCCAGACTTGAACCCGATTGAGCATGCATGGGATATGCTACAGAGAAGAGCTCTGCCGAATATGGAGGGTATCCAGTCGCAAGAAGACCTTTTTTTGTTGTTGCAACGAACATGGGCGGCCATTCCACAGCGTGATTTGGATGAACTCATTTTGAGTATGCCAAACCGATGTTCTTGTGTTGTTAGTGTTCGCGGTAGAAACACGGATTATTAATTGTTTAAGTTACCCAATAAAATTTTAAAGAAAACTGTTATTTCAGTCTTTTTTTCGAACTTTAATGTTAGTGGTTCAAATGTCAAAAATCCCTTTATTAGGAAAATGGCAAATTTCTTTATTAATGCAAAGGTGACTTGGTTTATCGTTACTGTGACAAACGAAAACACTTTATTTGATGAATCCTTAAAGAAAATTTTAATTAATATCAATCAGGAGAAAAGTTATTGCAAAAATATATGTTGATCCCTAGACACTTTTGATGTGTGTAGAAGGCGAACCAGCGCGCGGTCTGCACTGGACTGAGGTGTCACCATCACTGATGAGTTGGGTTCAGTGTACTTTGGTCACCGTCAAAATTTTTTTGGGGTGACGAGCGCAATGCAGTGCTACGTAGTATTTTGCATGGTATTAAAAGTTTTCGGGGGCATTGTGATTGTTATTCGCGCTTACCATCAGGCGAACAACTTGATCGTCTCAATGCTGTCGTATAAAAAAAAATTCAGTTGTTATATGTATTATAGGATAGTCGGAGGCAGTGAAATCTGTTGATTAATATTTTATCTTCAAACATAACAAATACGGAGTTAGTATATTGTTGGCACACAGCCACATAGTAAATGGTATATTGTTTATTTTCTTAGCTATTTCTTTCAGTCTACCTTTTCCTCAGAATAGCACTGTCAATCACGATCCATTAATCTCACCTTGGCAGGACAGCGCTGACAAATAGTATCTACGAATACAAAGTTCCCGAAGGCCGGGCAGAAATAATTCGGAGAAAGTTTTGACGGACTTTGGTGGTGGTACTCGCTGTTCAGTGTTGCTATGTTGGAGAGGTTACCGCAAAATTAAAGGAGTTTGAAGCTGCCGAGAGGTAATTAGATAACTATGATTTGTGGTATGTTTATTCCTCTTACTTTAGAACTCAACGTGACGGTGAAGGAAAACAAAATGAAATTCCATGACATGTGTATGATTTTATCCTGAGAAACCCTTTCTGGCCCGAAATAAACGTATAGATGAGACCGTTATCGTGGTTAATAGATCAGTCAGAAAATCCTCACTACACAAAACTGCGCAGGGGGAAAGTTGCCCTTTTAAAATTTGCAAAATCTTACTGGATACTGGACTGAGTAGATTAAGTAGGGCTGTAAAACGTTCGAGCTCTTATGTTGGTAATATTTAGTGATATTGGTAGCGTGGTTTAATTCATCTATTGATGTGTGAAAAAATGTAAAGATTAACCTTTTGACTGCAAAGGTCAACAATTCGACTTAAAAAAAAAAGTTTTCTTAACACAAAGGTCTGAAAGTATGAAAATTTCGTAGCTTGGCGAGGGAATCACGGTTTTATAGCGTGGCGCTCAAGAAGTTAATGCAATTGTAGAAGTTTAATGCTTTTTATAATTAATGCAACTGTTTTGATTTGCGTTGTTAGTTCCTAAGGTTTTAACTAGATGGCGATAACAAATGAGCCGCGTTTTCTAGATTGCCGTGACGAGTTTCGCACGGAACATTAGTTAGACTTTACGGTGGTAATAAAGTTTGTCTTTGAGAGCAGATCGAATTGGTTTTAATTACCTAACCCTTTCCAAGCCCTCACAAGGACGAATGTACATCAGCTTGTACAGTAATATTCTGAGATATCATAAAAATTACTAGCAACATTATTCACTGTAATGATGGCGCCCCATCATTGTCAAGTCGTATTTCTTTGATCACATTTATCCGTCGCTGGTGTGTTTCCGTCGCACTTTCAGCAATAGAACGAGCGCTGTGTGTCGGCACTAATATCCAAGTTGGAAAGTATGGCGTAATCGTTCTTGTTGTTTCGTATCCAATTTTGTTCGTGAAAGTATTTTTATCATGATTTATGTTAGTGTTTCATTCAATAATGTTTTACATAATGCACGTAGTATGTTACACTATAAATTCAGAAGCCATATTTTATGTCGGTACGTAAAAAAATTGTGCTGGTTTCATAAAATGCCTATTTTGTGTATTTAAATAAGAAATAACGAAGGGTGGTGAATCTAAAAACGTCCAAAGAACCCACTACTTTCTCCGACATGGCTTTGCCCCAGATTTGTAAGTAGGAACACACATACATCGTGCTGCCGAACTCCAAACTAAATATCTATAGCTCAGGCCCAAACGTAATGGCGATGTATAACATAATCCCAGACAACATAAAAATAGAAAGCATAGAACCAACCTTCTTTAAAAAGTAAAACAGCATATAATTGATAAATGCTATTATAAATTAGACGAGTTTTTCAATGACAAGTAATTAAAATTAATTAATTAATTTTATATGACTATTAATAAAATAATATTATATGTTTATTGAATGGATTGGTCCGTTCACTATAGCTTCTATTGCCATACCCTGTCAGGGTCTTACAACCCTATCATAAAACCCCTTTAAATGTACATATATGATTGCAATAAATTAATTAAGTATTAAAAAATATTCCCCATTTCTCTGCTTTGCCCGTTAGTTTCTGTATTGCCAACCTTTCTCTAAGTATTTAAACTTCCTCTAGCGGCCCTCGACCGTCAATATTTTCTGCATAAAGTTTAATAAATAATCATTTAACAACTAAAATATAGGTATTCTTAAAGCAACTTCATCTATCAACTGACTACGTTACCACACTGCTATGTATATTAATGGACAGGGATATTGAGTGCATTACCAGTGTGCGGTTGTCGAGAATATTCAGTTGCGAATTAAACTAAAATAGCGGCCCGTCTCGGTCTGATGGGCGGGCGGTCTAATTATGTACGGCGTTCATTAAAATTTGGGCGGTTTAAACTTTGAATAGAAGAACGAAAATTAACTTCGTAGAAATCACATCACATCACACTAATATAAATGCGTAAGTTTGTATGTTTGTTAGTGTGTCCCTTTTCACGCTGTAACGGCTTATCGGATTTAAGTAAAATTTGGAATGGAGATAGCTTATAGTATGGATTAGCATAATATGATAAATGCAAAAGTTTGTGAGGATGGACGGATGTATGGATGTTTGTTACTCAATCACGCAAAAACTACTGAACGGATTTTTTGAAATTGGTTTGTACGTTATTTAGGACCTGGATAAGGACATACTTTTTCCCGGAAAACCACGAGTGAAACCGCGGGGCGCAGACTGTATTCAATATATTCTAAATTTGTAAGTTAGTATTAAACTTTTGTCGTTAATTTTTTTTAGGTTTGTATAGTTTTTCAACTCATTAGAAAAAAATATATTTATGGTATTAATAATGATTTAGAATGTATATAAATTCACTAGCTGTTGCCCGCGACTTCGTACGCGTAGTGTAGTAGTAATTCATCATGCTTCCGACCATTTTCTGTCCCAAAATACTCCCGTTCCAGCTCCCATCCTGCTCCTTTCTCATTACCGTACCACTTCTATTCTGTTACCTTCCCACTCGTATCCTGTTATCGTCCTGGTTGTATTCCGTAACCGCCGCGTTCTGGACTGATCCTGTCCTTCTCCTATA
Organism: Petrophora chlorosata; assembly: GCA_951640565.1. NCBI lineage: Eukaryota > Metazoa > Arthropoda > Insecta > Lepidoptera > Geometridae > Petrophora > Petrophora chlorosata. The sequence goes on from OX621206.1 coordinate 1,424,893, forward strand.
CCGTTACCGCTCCCTACTATCCCGTTACCGTACCGCTCCGCTCCTGCTCCAGTCTCGCTCCTATATCGTTATCATTACGCTCCTATCCTGTAACTCTCGCGCTTATCCCATTTCCATGCCCATCTTATCCCGTTATCATCCCGTTCCGCTCCCAATCCTAATTACCAAAGTTGATAGCCCTATCTTTAAAAACATAAACTCTCATTCCTTTTGTCCGCTCTCGTAATGATCCCCTTATAGAACTTACATACCAAACAGCTTTATAGGTTTTTGGTTTTCGAGGTGTGATGTGTGTGTGTGTGTGTGTGTGTCTTTGTCTGAGGGAGTGGATTATTTTTATATTTAGATATATACATTTTTGCAAGTTCTTTTAGGGATGTTTAAAAATTGGTGAAAAATGTGTTATAGTTTCTTTGACCGAGTATACGTATCAAATGTCATCCTTCAGTTTAAAAAACATATTACGGGACCACGGAGGCCGGGTGGAAATAACACGGGTGGGATTGCCATCGGGGGGAAATGCCATGGACCCTTTACGATTCGTACGCAAAACTGACGGTGACGGTACGCCGCGGTGCCACGCTTGCCGCCGCGGCCGTTCCGGGCCCGGTACGGTGTTGCTATGCTTTTTGTTCGTCTATACCAGCAGTTACTAATAGTTGTTCCACGGAACCCTAGGGTTCCGAGAATTGCCGACGCTGGCCAGCATTTTTATCGATATACTGATCCGCGCAAAAGTGCTGAATCAATTTCGATAAAATTTATATGGGACCACCTCTGAAGTATGACCTACCAAAAAAAAAAAGAATCATCAAAATCAAATTATAATTGGCGGAGTAATCGCGTAACAAACATAGAAAAAAAACAGAACCTCCTCCTTTTTTAAAGTCGGTTACAAATATGAGTTGGGGTTCCGCCAAAATTAGGTACATAATTTAGTGTTCCATAGCTAAAAAAATTGGGAACCGCTAGGTAAAATTCCTCTACTACTTTCCAAGGCGACATAATCGCATCAGCAAAAAAGCGTTTTGCAAACTGATCAAAAAAAAGCTCCAGTGCAGGTCCAGCGCCATGTCCATAAAACCCGTCACCGCGAGTCAGAAAAACGCCCCTTGATAAGACGTGCTATCTATGGGTGGCTCGATTTAAACAGCTAATTTGCCTTGCAACGGTACTCAACGTTATACCACTCCACCAGCCACCGCCACCGGCACCGCCAATAGTCGCCGCGATCTCGCAGTGTAAACTCGCCCCTGATGAAGAGCATCGGACATGCTCGAAACCTAGGTCGACTAATTTGACAAACTACGTGAGTCCTAGCCGTTTTATTAAATATTTATAATTATCACGAAAACTTTCATACTAAAATTGCTAATCGGTAGGTACTCAACGTTGTTAAATTGCGTAATAATTCCAGTTTTCGTAAACCGATATTTATAAAACAAAGTTTGTTATGTAGCCTAGGACTCCACAAAACATTTTTTAGAATACCATCATGTGAACCAATACCTTAGTTCTACAAACTCTGAAGGTAAGTAATAAACCAGTATAAGCTGAGCCATGTGCACAAAGGGTCCGGTATGTCCCGTGATTCAACTTATAGTGGACACCTATATTATTTCCTAAATTCCTTCATAACTTCAATATTACTGGACCGATTTTGATGAAACAAAGCCTATGTGTAGCGCCGGACTCCACAGAATATATTTCAAAAAACTGCATTCAAATTCGTGCCTTAGTTTCTGAGTTTATCCCGGACAGACAGACAGACAGACAGACAGACAGACAGACAAAAATTTTAAAAATTGTATTTTTGGGTTCTGTTGCTACCATATACTCCTAAAAAAATTGATTTTCAAAAATATCTTCAATGTACAGTAACCGCTTCGTTACAGTTTTATTATAAGTATAGATTAATATCCTTCTTCAAATTTGGCTGAAATATGTACTTATGTGTTTTTTATGTAACTGAATGACGAATGAATATATATATATATACCTACATATATGTGTGAATATGTATGTGATGTATATTTTTGCAACTGTAACTGTATCTCTATTGTGTTATAAAGGCGTGTCAGTCGCTTGAATTTATTTTGGGATCAAAAGAAGCGTCACATTTCTTTTTAGAATTTGTACCATGTGACCTTTACACACGGTGGGCGGCTCGTCAGATAATGTAACCTTTGCCTAACTCACGTACGAGTATGTACGTACGTACGTAGGTACTCACCTACGTGTTTTTATTGTAATTTTACTCGATTTCATTATGTGTAACCTTCGAGTAGACAGTGTGTAACATCAAAGTGGGTGTTGTAGTGTTACATATCATCTTCATTCATTTTTCATAACTCATCAAACCTATTTCTTATTTATTTCTAATGGACCTACTTTAATTGCCTTGAGAAAAAAGAAAACAGAATTCAAAATTTGATGAACTGACAGAGAACGGAAAAAAGATGAAAACCAGGACTGGAACTTGAGCTTCGAGAGAGAAAGGTTCTCTCACGATTTGTTAAAGGTGGAAAACCATATTATTTTTGTGGCTCCGTTGTTGTGAGGTATCACAAGTTAGTAGCCCGAACAAAGGCCCACTCACCGCCGTCGAACGTCCCCTGGATTGGGAGAAGGACAAACCCAGGACAAACTTCCAGTTTCTCGGGAGAAGGACAAACCTAGGACAAAGTTCTACGTTCTCATTTACCCTCTTCGACAGGCAGAAGAAGCCTATCGACAAAGTATACGTTCTCATTTCCCTCTATCGACAATTTTCATTACCCAGAAGATCTTTTCCTCAGCAGCACTGTTTTATATACTGTATTAAAAGTGTCACCAAATCAACATAAATTTTATTACAGCTTCCCAGTCCCTCTCTCTCTCTCCCAGAAAGGTACTGTACGTGCGGAGGTCATAGGTAGAGCTAGCCGGGAGACCTCCGTATCGTTACAGTGTATTTTGTAACTTTGTATTTTTATTTTTACCTTAAATGTACACAGTTTTACACAATAATCTTTATTCTTATTCTTTTAAAAGTAGCAACTAACTAAGTAGTTAACGACGATGATATTTGAGCCAACCTGCCCAACCACTACACCACAGACGCTGTCAAATGAAAGGCCTACGCTATTTTTTCATGCTTCATTCGGTTACTGTCTGCTCTGTACGAATCCGAAATTACATTATGATTCTTCTTGGAATAGCAATAAAGTTCATTATTTAATTTATAATAACCAATCAATAAATATAATTAACGCGAAGTTATGAGCCTTCAAAAATATGGAACAACGGCGTGTTTTTATTTATTCTGTGGCAGATGTTAATAATATTCGTATGTAATTATGAAAACCCAATTTCCATTTTCAGCCAATTACATTCCCAAACAACATGCCTAATTTAGCAAATAATTCAACGAATGAACTGTTATTTGTTTGCAAATGTAATTGGTTATGAAACGTTCGCTTTTTTATGTTTTCTGTAGTTTAACCAGCAGGCGGGGTGGAGGGTAGTTATATACCTATCTGACTTCGTTCTATGCTATGTTTAGAGATGTTCGCTTAAATTTATGAAGAGTTTATATAGATTAACATTGCTTAGATGTCTACCACAAAAACGGTACGGTCACCCATCCAAGTTGTGACTTCTGCGAACGTTGCTTAACCTAGTAGATCTGTTACGAACGGCTAAGCGGACTACGCTACGAGCGCTGCCGTTAGAAGTGACTATCGACTTCATAGATATGACTTAATCGAACAAGACAGTTGACATCTGTAACATTCAGTTAAGTTCTTCAAACTGCTGGCTAGAATCATCAACAGGTCTACGCAGGGGCCTGTATGTAGGTATTGTACTTTTTTGCGTTCTTTCAACGCCATGGCCACCACCGTATTCACACGTTGCGGTGTGGATCCGGTGCGGTTGAGTGGGTTTCACATAAACTTTTTTATTTACATTTGTAATTTATGTTTATGGAGAATTCATTTCTCTGGCCTCAAGCCACAGAAATGAATTCTCCATTTCTCTGTTTGAGGCCAAGATTAAAGCCTTTAAAGCTACTCTCTTGAACTGCTTTCACTTAATTTTTTTTCAAGTGTTTTTTTTATTTGATAATCACATTGAACAAAATGAAGGAAAATTTCGCTAAAATTGAATGACGTTGAATGAGAGTTCCAGAATCTAAATAATATACTAGTAGATTCGTTCTTTTGAAAAAAATACTAAGGAAGTAATTAAAAGTAAAACAAATACTCCAAAATAAACACAATCATATGACAATGCACAAGACGTACAACGCCAAATCCCTCAAGGGGGAAGAAAAAAAATCACTTGACATAAGTGTCAGTAGTGGTGATAGTCCAAATTCTCTCTGGATGGCACATGCGATTTCTAGCGATATTACCAAGATATTATTTATCATTATTTTGTGGCTACGCTATGAGCGCTACCACTCTACGCTACTGCTCTCTAGCGCTAACGGTTCTCCCGGCTTTATCACGTGCTATTCTGTATCTGGAATAGCAATTTATTTGTACTAAAGAGCTATTCTTCGTGTGCCTACGCTAGGAGCGCTACCGCTCTACGCTACTGCTCTCTAGCGCTAGCGGTTCATTCCTGGTTTCAACACGTGCTGTTCTGTGTCTAGAATAGCAAATTTATTTGTATTAAAGAGCTATTCTTTGTGTGGCTACGCTATGAGCGCTACCGCTCTAAAATACTGCTCTCTAGCGCTAGCGGTTCATTCCTGGCTTCATCACGTGCTATTCTGTATCTGGAATAGCAAATTTATTTGTATTAAAGAGCTATTCTTCGTGTGGCTACGCTATGAGCGCTACCGCTCTAAAATACTGCTCTCTAGCGCTAGCAGTTCATTCCTGGCTTCATCATGAGCTATTCTGTATCTGGAATAGCAAATTTATTTGTATTAAAGAGCTATTCTTCGTGTGGCTACGCTATGAGCGCTACCGCTCTAAAATACTGCTCTCTAGCGCTAGCGGTTCATTCCTGGCTTCATCACGTGCTATTCTGTATCTGGAATAGCAAATTTATTTGTATTAAAGAGCTATTCTTCGTGTGGCTACGCTATGAGCGCTACCGCTCTAAAATACTGCTCTCTAGCGCTAGCAGTTCATTCCTGGCTTCATCATGAGCTATTCTGTATCTGGAATAGCAAATTTATTTGTATTAAAGAGCTATTCTTCGTGTGGCTACGCTATGAGCGCTACCGCTCTAAAATACTGCTCTCTAGCGCTAGCGGTTCATTCCTGGCTTCATCACGTGCTATTCTGTATCTGGAATAGCAAATTTATTTGTATTAAAGAGCTATTCTTCGTTTAGTCACAAAAGGATCGAGAACAAATAACGCCCATTCATATCTCTGATACAAAGCTCATAGCGAGTCGCGCCGCGTCCGGTATTGGACCTCCAGCAAACAATTAGTGCCAAGTTTCTATTGGAACACTTTCTTTTAGTTTCAGAAAGAAACTGATTTAATTGTGTGAGATAGATAATGACTGGCACAATACAACTTATATCTTTATTCCATCACTTTCTGCGACTTCTGCGCGAAAATGTATTGGCTGCTTGGAAGACACTCTACGCTGTCAACACACATCAAATTATTATTATACAAACAGGACCTAATGTCAGTGACCTTTTTTGACAGCACTGTACACGGCAGCGGTCTCCATACACACGCAGTAATTGTTTGTCTTGGTCTTCTTAATTTGTCTTATTTTGTTCTTCTACACTTGTGTATATACTATTGATTGTTGTGTGCAGTCTTGTCAAAAATAAATTATTTCTTTCTTTCTTTCTTTCTTTCTTTCAGTTTGGACTTATGTACGTAAGTAATAGTTACTATTCTTTGCTAATGGCATACAGCTATGGACCAGAGTATGAATATTATTTTATAATATTATAAGCATTTTAAGATACAATTTGGTTACGAAGCACCGGTTTCTTATAGACTGTTGAATTGTCTTTATGTATTGTTCTAGAGATTACGCAGAGTTTTATACGCTGAGTCACTAATATGAATATTTTAATAACTACTAATGAAGCCTGTCACGTAAGAGAATAACGCTGACATAATCAACTCCATTTTGTAATATTTTGGCTTTGAGAAGGTTAACATGGACGCTTTCATGTATGAAAGGATCAAAAGATCTTCAAATTACATGGTTGAAAAGGAAAATTAATTTTGATGAAATAAATCTTGTATTTGTATATAATGAAAAAAGCTGATATTTCAATCCTCGAAAAAGTTTAGTCGTAAGCTTGATGGTAAGCGCCACGCCTGCCCATTACAATTGCAGTGCCATATATATATATAGCAAGGGGTTGCCACTATGTTAAGTGTCTGGCAATGAATGACGTGATTTTTGATTTTTAATAATATACTGAAGGTAATGCAAAAAACACACTTTTTTCATTGTTCATCTTTTTTATCATTCTTTATTTTATATTATTTCTTTATGGATGTTTGTTACTCTTTCACGCATAACTATCGAACTGATTTTTATGAAATTTGGTATGTAGTTACTATAAGACTTGGAATAGCACTTAGGCCGCAAATTTTTACCATTTTATTCCTGGCCATCCAGAGGTTAAATAAAAGAAATTTCTCATAGCGATAAGGCCGCCTATTGTTCTACCACTATTATTTGTAAATGTAAACTTTTGTTTCTTGTTTTGGTGTTCAATAAAGTACTATTGTATTGTATAGGCTACATTTTTTCCCGATAAACCGCGGGTGGAACCGCGGGGTGCAGCTAGTTTATACATAAGGTCTGCAACATTGGAGTTTTACTCAATATCTAAAATAGGATCAAGCTTAACTTCAATGAAGCTCCGAGATAAAAATATAACTTCCAGACGACTTTGCGATTGACATTTTTAATTTAACTTCGCGTTTAATGAACGTTTTATCCCCGAATTAAGTGAGAGACTTCTTATTTTTGAATAAATTGAGTATAATATTACGCTAAATGAATTCCCATTTCCATCGAGATCGAGATAGAATTTGATTAAACTTTCATCAAAGTTTTTCTATAGACAAACAAACAGATCGTTTGAGCGTCAAACTTACCATTAACAATGACAATTACATAACGGAATGAATGTACCTAGAACCAGTATATGACTAGACTGCACCAGACATATAAATTTAAGTCCAGATAGGAGGTAGAGATAAATTGATGTACTTTGAACCTTCTTCAAACCTTTTGAATTTAGAATTTGTTTTGTGCTCCAACTCAAAAGTTGTTTAGTCTAGTTAAGTATCAAAGACGCTCCTAAGAACGTACATAAAACATTACTAACTCGCTTTTGAGTTAAACAATATTATAACTTTACCACTTGAGCATCAATCAATTACAATTTGAAACAATATATGAACAATACAATATACATATACAATGAGCGAGTTTGGCTCAGTTGGAGCACGTGCTACTTTCGATTTGACGCACCCGAGTTTGAATCCCGCTGGCCCCGCACCACTGACTTTCTTAAGTTTTGTGCGGATTTAACAATAATCTAAAAACGGTGAAGGAAAACATCGTGAAAAAACTGGCATGTCCAAGAATTTATCACAAAAATTCAAAGACATACATGTGAAATCCACCAACTCGCACTGGGCCAGCGTGGTGGTTTATGGCCCATACTTTCTCTATAAGAGAAGGCTCGTGTCCCAGCAGTGGGAACGTAAAGGGCTGATGATGATGATGAAATTACATATTATGGTTATTGTCTTAAACGAATAAAAAAGGCAGACGAAAACTCGTTGAGCAACAACTGAAGCATAGCTATGGCGATGGCGTTATGTTTGTGTGAGTGGTCGAGGGGCCGTCGTCAAGCCGAAGTGATCGGCATAGCATGATGTAAATGTGAGCGTGACGGACAAGAACACATAGTTTTGTCATCAAAATTCATCATCGTTATCAATAGCGCGGGGGAAGAAATCACCTACGAATACGGAGACAAGTTTTTAGTTGTCCTTGGAACCTCTTTCCAGTTATGTTTGCCTGGTACTTTGCCATCTGTAAGTTACAAATATAATCTTTTTTATAATCAATAAAGGTGCAGCTGATTTAATCGATACCACAGGATACTAAGGGACAGAAGCATCACTCCGCAAATAAATTTAAACAAATAGCGACTCTTGCTTTGATATGTACCAGTCATATTAACCTACAGAGCGCCTCTCTTTCTATCGCATAGCTCTTATCTCTTCTGACGCGGCACGTGTAACGACGTGCGACCCGCCGTCGGTGTCCGGCTATGTACTTGTAACTTCGTACCTACAGTGCGGTGTACGCTAGGCCTGTCGATACCTATATTTTATTCCAAATAAATAGGTACATCACATAACTAGCAGCTACTTTACGCTTGGTGCTGAAAAGCGAATAAATATTTAATATTATTTTGATTCCTCATTCAGCACCTAGCAAAAATTTTGTTTAGTGCTGAATCGGGAATAGTTTTGGTGCTGAACGAATTGGTGCCGAAAATCTTTGTGCTGAATCGGGAATTCCTTTTTCCGATACGCTGGTAGAGTCATTGTAATAATTGACGTTCATAAGTGCGTCTGTGATGCGAAAACTGAATAAAGAACTTTTGGACTTTGAAATTTGAGTTCCGGGCTCCCTACATACAGGAAATCCTAGTTAGGGGCCAGGATCTATGTATGTAATCGTTGGGCGTATTTAATTACTTAAAATACGTTTCTCAACACTGTCAAATATCCTATTGCCTTAGGATCAAGATATCTACTGTTACAACAAATTTCACCGTTGTGTATGGACATAGCCATGCAAGTATATATTCTCGCACAAAGTACCTAATCCATCATTTCTGTCGTAAAAACTTTTCAACTTAGATAAATCTCTGTACTGCTCTGTGGCGAACTAAACCGTACAAGTACGAAACTTTGCGAAGAGGGTAGTTACATATTGAGCCCTAAACCGTTTTATATGACTTTGACGTAAGGTCGAGTCTTTGTGAGCTGCCTTGAATGGACGAGGAAATTGACGTCTACTTGGAGAAGGGACGGGCCAATTGCCCTTGACTTTTGCAATGGAGTCATTCATATCTAACGTATACCTACCTAACGTAGTACCTACTTACAATTGTACCTCTATACGTTTTTTTGTATTACTGATTGAAGAGACGAGCATTTCGTTCCCCTGAAAGAGATGGTGGCCGTCTGGGTAGGTACAGTGAGCGTCAATAATACGTACACATTTTAGTACTATGTCGCAGTAACGATTTTGATAACAGAGCATTTGAAAGAAGCAAATGTCAATCTTCCCCTAGGGTAGAGTAGAGTGGAGACCATGGAGTAAGGTAGCGTAGTGTAGGTAAGCGTAGTGTAAGATGCCCTCCAGCCAGATGGAGCGATGACCTGCGTAAGCAGCAACTACATGCGAAGAGCCGAAGATTGGGCTCAGTGCCGTGCATTGGGAAAGGCCTATGTCCAGCAGTGGACTCGAACAGGCTGTTGATGATGATGATGAAATGTCAAATTTGTGATTATGACATGATACTAAAATGTATACTTATTATTGACGCTGACTGTACTTTCGCTTTGCCAGTTTATTCTGCTACCAAGTAGTAGTATGCAAGCCTTCTGTGGTCTGCAGGGCGATCATGTATCTTTTATTTCTAATAAAGTTTATATCGATATATAAACCATAGACAAGAGCCGTATTACGCAGTAAAATTGAATAGATTGGGCGTACACATAACGTTTCATAGCACAATCTCGCTTTGTAAATTTGTCGGGTAATGGATAGGAGCACATTGAAATCGAGACATAAAAAGTTACATGATCGCATTTTATCGATTAAAATAAAATTTCTATTGCATGTTAGTTCGCAACATGGGATGTTCGCAACAAACTTACGTGATCGTCATGCTGGTTTGAAGGGCATTGTAGCCATTGAAATTACTGGATATAATATATGAGACTTAAGGTCCGTCACGGTACGTTTTTCAAACAAATTTTCAACCACTATAAACTTGTTCACTGAATAGTAGAAATGCCTAAATTTATGTGTACCTAGTTAACTATTTACGGGTGCTAATTTACGCAAAATTAATAAAACGGTACAATTTATATGAGATTTTTGATGTAAATTGTACCGTGATTGGTACAATTAATAAAATTAATTTATTAATTTTGTCTCGGGATGACGAGCGCTATGGAGTGTTTTTCATGTTATCAAAAGCTCTGGCACTGCTAGTGTGGCACTTAACATCAGGCGAACAACTTGCTCGTCTATCTACTCTCATAAAAAACGGTCCAACATGAACTATATGTGCGCACGCGCTTTTAACACCAACTAATCTAAAGATTAATTCACCGGTCTCGACGATAAATAATACTTAACAACCCATAATCCCCAACTTTAGCAGATGCTATCGCGCGCAAAAATTATTAACGTGTCTTTCGACACAGCCTGAAATATTTTTTATCATTATAGGATATTTTGTCAAGTGTTCAGCCTCCTTGATATTATTTTTCACATTTTTCCTGGCTTGTATGCCTACCCACTTTTATTAATTCTAAACATAAGTATGTACCTATACACTTGTGACGAAACTTTATGTAACATTACATAGTTGGTGTTCTTTGTGGGATAAGTGCTGTTAGGTTGAATTCCAAAGCTTTAACATTTTAAGTAAATTAAGTAGCGGGATTCGAGCCTGCCTCTGCGGAAACTCGGCATCCGTTTATGGTTGATATTCCTCCTGCCAGAACAAAGCGTTTCGCTTCGACTTTCGTAATGCGGTCAGCTAAAGAATGAAACTTTTTACTAGCGTTTATGTTTTCCAGATTCGTATGTCTAATAGTGTCATCAAATCCAGAGTGAATCGGTATCTCCTAAGCAAGCATGATCCAGTGTCGATTGCGTCATCACATAAGGGTTATAATAATACAGGTAATAAAAAAGGTTATTGTATCAAAAAACCTGCACTCGTTACAGCGTGATCGAGTAACTATCTAATCCACAATCAACAACTTCCAAATTCATAAACTTTTTTTTTATGTAACTGAATGACGAGACGAACTGGTCGTTTTCCTGATGGTAAGCAATACGTCAGCCCATAACAATAACAGCACCACCCAGACCTTTGTTTTACAAAATCCTGCGCGGCGCTGCACTGCGCTCGTCACCCTGAGACAGTTAGCTGTTAAGTCTCACAATGCCCAGTAATTTCGCTGGCTACAATGCCCTTCAAACCGGAACACAGTAATGCTAGCGCACTACTGCTTGGCGGCTGAATAACTGACAAAGCGGTGGTAACCACCCAGACGGCCTCTCGCCTAGAAACCTACCACCAGTAACAAAACTTTCGTATTGATAACATATTGGAATGAGAATAAGGTACCAGTATTTACTAGCCTTCTATAGAAAGTGTAAGGGTTGCGAGACAGTGAAATAGTTCTGAGTCTCCGGGGGGTTGTTTCCGATGACAGATTGCTGGTGCCAAGGCCGCAGTGGTTATTTGCTCGCCGGAAATCGAATAGACTCGGAGTAAGTATTTCGGGCGCAACCTTTGAGGTTTTGATGTTTGTGACCTAGGCGATACCTCGAAGTATTTTCACAGCCACGCCTTTACAATCAGTCAGTATGTTACCTTTAGCCAGTCGCATTGCGGCTAGTGGCCCGCGGGCCTGTATAAAAATTTTATATTTTTAACCGAATTCGAAAGGAGGAGTTTCTCAATTCAATAGTATATTTTTTGTGTTTATTTCCTCAGAACTCCGTCATTTATAAACCGTTTTGATAAATTCTTGCATTGAGTTCAGTATAGCTCCCATATTAATTTCATCGATATTCGACCTTGGACTTCGAAAATAAATCAGAATTGAAGTCTGTTTTTTTGTTATCAAATGAATTATTGTATCCTTTTAAATTGTCGAAAAATATATCTAGATACATGTTTTTCAACTTTTGGCCGTATTTACTTAAAAATGGAAATAATTAGTTAGCCATTTCCCCGAATTCTAAAAGATTTTGTGTTATTTTTGGCCTTAAAACACAATAATTGAAAATCCTTTCCCAACCCTTATTTTAAAAGTTCTTCTCGAACTCCTCCACATCATCGAATATGCAAAAAACGCGCAACTTTCGTATGATTGAATATTATTTAGTTGACATGTTTTTTACGAAGTATTCAAATGGATTCATCATTTACGTAATTGTTCACGCTTGATAAATTCAACTAGACAGTGAAAATAAGGCTCTTTTTATAAAATCAAAGTCAATTTTATTCGAAAATGATTTTAATATTCTGTTGAGAGAACGGTCTAGCTCTGTTTTCAGAGCTAGACTGTAGAGAGCTGTGTTCTTTACAATTTAATTTTACAGTAAGGTATGAGTAAGTAAGATGTGAGTAATAAAGACCTTCGATTTCGTTGATAAATTATTACTGCTTTTTAAATTAGAAAAGTATGGGATAAGAGGAGCTGCTAATGACTGGCTAAGAAGCTACTTTCAGATAGGATTCAACGCGTTGAAGAGTTAAAATATTTTTGTATTGTTAAGCGATCCGAGTATCGAGCTAATAATTACGGAGTTCCACAAGGAGGTGTAATGGTTCTGTTTCTATTTCTTATTTATATTAATGATCTCCCAAATGTGACTATATACAAACAGTCTTTGACAGACGACATAAGAGTAGTTGTTAAATGTAACAATATAAACACATACGAAGGAATTACATCATAAGATAACACGGCTTCAAAAAAAAAATAAAAAAAATAAATGGAGATAAAATTAATTAGATAAAATTTCAAACTCATTGAAAGAGCACACTGACTTAAGTATAGTTTTTGATAACTGCACAATAAGTGAAGTGAACATAACGAAGTTTCTGGGATTAATGTTCGACAAAACTGTGACTGGAAAATGCCAGCTGAATGGCGTTGATTCGATACCTTAACACAAGTAATGGTAGTTACTGGTATCACTGATAAGTGATACTATAACTGGCTGCAAATTGGACAATCTACCAGAATTACGACCCTCATTACCTGGTCAGGGCCTCCAGAAAATTGCGAATTTAATTGGTTTAATTAATCTAAAGTTGGCAGCCATTAACTCGGATTAACTGAGTAATTGTGCTTGATACCTTATGGGAAGGTGTAAGCCTGTGTTGCCAGATTTTGGTAGTTACTTTTGCAAGAAGGGTAGAGGATTTTTTTTTGAAAAGTAGTGCTGTAGCACTGCTCTTGATGATGAATATTTAAATGAGAAACTGTTGATACTTATCGGTTTTCCATTTTAAATACAGGATCACATTATGATTTCTGTGCTCACTATGAAGAGTATCTATCTATTTTGATTTTATTTATGTTTTTTTAACCCCCGACGCAAAAAGGAGGGGTGTTTTAAGTTTGACTACTATGTGTGTCTGTCTGTCGCACGGGTGAACCGATTTGGATGCGGTTTTTTTATATTTGAAAGCAGGTTTTCTAGCGGTGGTTCTTAGACATGTTTTATCAAAATCAGTTCAGTGCTTTTATTGCGTCGGGGGTTAAAATCATCTCTAGCTACCTCGTTATAAAAAAAATCTCTGGCATAAAAATAAAATAATATATATATATATATATATAAAATATATATATATATATAAATCTATATATATATATATATATATATATATATATATAAATCTATTTTTTTTTTGGGAGAATTAGTGAAATACCCTGGCATCTATTTAAGAACGATTCCTACGCAAAGTTTGGCCGTAGACTCATTCCGCTAATGTTTGCCGCCAGAAGCGAGATTGCCCGACTCGTTATACTTTAAATATTTCATTGAGATTATACACAATTTCTCTTTGTTGGATCTGCTTTTGTAACGTTTTGTAAATTATCCAGTTTTAGAACAGCAGTCCTACTAGTCCTACTATACGAATCCTACTAATGTTATCTGTAAGGAATGTCTGTAAGATGTATGGATGGATTTTGTTATGGTTCTTTGTTACTCATTACACAAAAACTAGTAAACGGATTTTGATGTTTGATATGTACCTAGTAATAGATCTGCTAAATTAAAACATTGCGGTCACCATTTGGATGGGTGACCGTTTGTGTGGTATTTAAGTCTGAGTGCTATCGTGCTCGGAGTTCACGTCAAACCTTGGTTCTTGCTTTAGGACAACAGTCGTTAAGCCATGTCGAAGGCCCATACCAGGATTGGATACGATCACACGAGAGAGAGAGAGCAAAAGATTTTAGGAAAGAGATAATGAAAAAGAGATTTGTGTCCAGAACGGGGATTAAAGAGGTAAAAAAGAAAGAAAGAAAGAAAACATTTATCTTGACGAAACTGCACACGCTACAACAATGATCACAACACAATAAAACACAAAAAATATTAATAAATGAAATACTGGGTGTTTGTGTACGAGAATGACTGGCGTGCAGCGACGTCAAAAAAGGTCTGAACTCAGCTTAATGCTGTGGATAAATCAGCAACGCTGGTTTTCAGCTCAAACCTCTGGTGACGCACGTGAGAAACGTAAAGAAAATAAATAATTTATATAGATACATTCAATAAATAATAAATAATAATAAAAAGACGTGTGGCACTCGGAGACTGCCGCGGTAAAGCTATTGCATAGCATTAGGAGGGGGGGGGTGTTAGGTTATTTTCGTTACGGAATTTCTGGATTCGGTCTCCACGCTCAAGGCCCGCGATAGAAGCTATGAAATAGCTTAAAAACTGTCTTAAGTTTTAATAAACTAATATACGTACAACATACAATGCGTATACAGGGAATAACATTAATGTGTAGTAATACTGAAAGGTGTGTATGGGTATCTAGTCATGAATCATTGGGCAGAATATACAACCAAAAAAACACTATTATATTTTCCATACAAAGTTTAAAAATTATTTATTTGAATTATTTTGGACAATCCTAACAAGCTGTGGCCTAGTCGCGGTAGTACGGGTCATTGACCGAGCTACTTTGTGCCTAGGCACAAAACAGATTAGTACAGAAATCTACATACATACAAAGTGCGCTCGAGCAACGCACACATAGACACCGCTCACAGACACGATATCTGGGCACAGTTGGGATGCGAGTGCCATCCGCTTGAGACACGCGTCTGTGAACTTTTTTGTGCAAAAATGGAGCAACGAAAAATAGGTTATTATAACTGTTTGGTGGACGGTTGTTTAAATTCAACATTAAACGGTGAATTGTCGTTTTTTAAGCTACCAGTTGTTTCAGAGAGGTAAGTAGGTATTTGCTTGTATTTTGATGGTTTGTTTTCACGTAACACAAAATAGTTAGGTAGGTAGGTAAGCGCCCCAGCCCCCAGCCCTGCGCCGAACAAGCGAACATAAGTTTGTAGCCTTGTCATATTTTTACAATTTAAAATTAGATATTTATTGTAGTATAAGCTGTGTTAGCCTTGTGTTCAATAATCTAATGAGGAAGATGTTAATGTACACTAATCGCATTTGTTTTGTCTTCAAAACAACTTTATTCAGTTATAATAGTAACTGCGAAAAAATTATGTCGATATCGTGTACAGTTATATTTTTAAATCAATCAATTTTCCTCCCAAAAACTTCCTGCGCCGTCCGGTATGAAATGTATGAAAAGTACATACATGAGATTAACTTCTGTATTTATCTGTTTTGTGGCCTAGGCGCTCTGTCTTTGAAAACGCCGAACATTTTACAAGGGCTTGATTTCGAGTCTCAAATACCGGAATTTCATACTGAACGGATCTTCGGACTCGGTCGTTTCCGTTCCGGAACCCACTCGTAAAAAAGGGTATTTCCACATTTTTACACGACTGCCCAAAAAGGAGTATTTCAGGGTTTACGTATGTATGTATTTATTTATTCCACCATTACTTCTTATTGCCTGGACAGATTTGAATGCATTAAAACCATAATAAAAACATAGGTTTAAGTTTTTTTTACCATAGTTTTTTTGCATGTTCCGGAACCGGTATACAAAAAAATCTCCGCGAACGTACCCGACTTAGCCTTGCCTTGATTAGTTTTAAATTTTTATCCAACTTGACGTCTTAGAATTCATATGCAGAAATAACCTAAAAAGAATTTCCGAAACGAAAACGGTCCTTTTCGGTGGAGGTTTATGGGGCGGCGTTAGAAGGTAACTTTGTTTGTGCCGCTCGACCAATGAGGAGCAGCGGCTATTATTTATTAGGATTACATCTTTATGATTGGTGCAATACGAAACAAGGCTAGCGAATCATGAAGCAGCGGCGAATGTTTGATAGCTTTAGTGTTTGCCGCGTTTTGTCAAAGATTAAACAGGTTTATTTCTGAAAACTGACTAAGTAAAGACGCTTTATTGATTACTGACTTACGAACACTCTTTTACTATGCAATGAAATCAAATGTTGGAAATGTCTTAATCATCATTATCAGCCTATTACATTCCTACTGTTGAAATTCATGCATGATGTTTTTTACATCCTATTCCTACGGTGGTTGGTGACCTCACGTATTTTTTAAGAACATCAGCCATGCTCGCTCTTATTAGGCGTTTACACTGATTAGATCCTTATTCCTGAATGTTAATTGGAGCGATGATGTTTAATGCTGTAATTAATAAGTAAGCATTAATAAAAATAAAAAAATACCCTGCCAAAAACATTATCACTTGGGATGATTTAAGGATTCCGAGGATACCCCATACATCCAAATCTGTTGAGGCATTTTGTAATAAAAAAACGCACATACATTAACCCCGAAAACATTATATTCCTTTTTTGGGGAGTCGCGTAAAAAGCAGTTTGCTTGAAAGTTAGTTGTAAAGTAAGGTTGGTAGGACAGCTGGCTTTGCTAACTGAAGATAAAATTTGTTTGTCAGATCTGTACACGCGGCGCACTAATATTCTTTGTCACAAGTTCATTGCTCTTTATCAGCTGATTGTTAGGGTTGAAATGAACTTGATTACCAGAAATGTTTAAATTATCATATCTTGTGATTTTAAAAAGTTTCTGGTGATTTGCACTTGGACTTGAATTATTAATAAGCTTCTATATGCGTGGTTTAATTATTACTACACATTTATGTTACACGTTGTATATGCCTACAACTGAATATAAATAGAGAAAGAGCAGTAAATAAAAATTGCTATTACATAAATATACGTTCAATATTAAGAAGATATGATACAGCCGCAGCCAGCGAGCACTAGGTATTTGAATAATGGTTTACGTTCTCGCAGAAAATGCGTAAATTAAATTAAATAAATTAACTTAATTATAATAATAATAATTTAACTAAATTCGTATCAACTTCAGATTTTTGTTAATATTAGCGTTTCGGGAGAAAAGCAGGGTGTTGCTTGCCATTAAAGTAGACAAGATTATTATTAAGTCACTCTTTCTCACGGGTTATACACCCGGTCCTTTGGAGAGGCTTGCGCGGGGACATGAGTCCAACACGTAGAGGCCTTTTAGAGCATTTAATTTAGATATGTAATGGGTAACACTTATCGGGGACTGTCTCTAAGTGCATCATTAAGAAGATGCAATCAAAGACAGCCCCCGATAAGTGCGAGGACTATTATTGGATATATGGAAATGACTTATGATTGGGCTATTGAGGTGAATTTTTAATGGGTCTTAAAAATTCACCTCAATAGCCCAACCGGTCTGTGATACGAGACCTCGGGACCAGATTATTATTATATTATTATTATTATTATTATTATTGAAATATATATATTAGCGTCATGTTGCCTTTTATTCGTGTAAATTTTGAAATTGTTTTAACACAATTTCAAATTCCCATAACTTAGAAAATATACCTTGTAGTGGCTCCACCAACTGCAGTATTTCATGTCATTTCTCTATAAAAATGTGCATTACATATTTTAGTGCAAACAGTCACGTAGAGTTAAGTGCTTTGAGGTTAATGTACTAGAAACTTTCCTATAATATAGCCTATAATCTAACAATATTTATAGTATCTGATGGAAACTACAACATAGTATGTCATCATCATCAGCCTATCGCAGTCCACTGTTGGACATAGGCTTCTCCAATTGCACGCCATTGAGCACGATCCGGCTACTCTCATCCAGCTGCTACCAGCCACCCTGCGAAGATCGTCGCTCCACCTAGCCTGAGGGCGTCCTACACTACGTTTGCCAATTCGTGGTCTCCACCCTAAAACGCGTCTACCCCAATGGTTATTGGTTCTACGGCTAATATTCGCCGGCCCTCTGCCACTTCAGCTGGCTAATCCTGAGAGCTATGTCGGTGACTTTAGTTCTCTGTCGAATTACTTCGTTCCGGATACGATCCTTCAGAGAAACTCCAAGCATAGCCCTTTCCATAGCCTGAAACATAGTATGTAATAGTATTTTTAATAGTATGGAATTTTAAAACGTGACTTCGTTCACATGGACTTTGGATTAATAAGTAATCAACCGCTGAACCGTTCATTCAGCTTAAAGAATTTTGCACTATACGCGTTAGCGTAGGGAATTTGCACATGCGACGCGGTTTCAGCCTCTGTGGTGTGGTGGTTGGGCAGGTTGGCTCAAATCTCATACACCAATTAGGTTGCGGGTTCGATTCCCGCGACGGGAAAAATGTGTGTGCAAAGAAAAAAAACAGCCTTTTGTTTCGTGTCTGGGTGTTGTGGGACTATGGTCCTCATAGTTCCTGGTTCATAGTCCTGGTTAATAATGGTCAGGGGCCAGTATCTATGTATTTACTGGTGGTAGGTTTCTCGTATGCGAGAGGCCGTCTGGGTGGGTACCACTGCTTTGCCAGTTATTCAACCGCCAAGCAGTAGTGCGCAAGCATTACTGTGTTCCGGTTTGAAGGGCTAGCAATAGCTAATTGTTTCAGGGTGACGAGCGCAGTGTAGTGCCGCGCAGGATTTTGCAAAACAAAGTTCTGGGTGGTGCTGCTATTGTTATGGGCTGGCGTATTGCTTACCATCAGGCAAGCGACCAGCTCGTCTCGTCATTCAGTTACATAAAAAAAAAAAGATATGTGATGGGCGTATTTAATATAAATGTACTCGTATTTATTTATCCGTTTGTTCGCCTTCTGATTACCAGATTATTTTGTTTCTTTAAATTCCATCTTAGCTAGGCTTTACTATTTCTTGTTAGGTGCGAATTAAAAGTCGCAGATAACGTAAAAAATAAAAATCGGCCAAGTGCGAGTCAGACTCGCGCACGAAGGGTTCCGTACAATTATCTATAAAAATGAGCAAAAAACACGTTTGTTGTATGGGAGCCCCCTTTTATTCATGTTATTCTGTTTTTAGTTGGTATTTGTTGTTATAACGGCAACAGAAATACATCATCTGTGAAAATTTCAACTGTCTAACTATCACGGTTCATGAGATACAGCCTGGTGACAGACGGACACACTGATAGACGGACGGATACCGGAGTCTTAGTAACAGGGTCCCGTTTTACCCTTTGGGTACGGAACCCTAAAAACGAAGGAATCAGCATATTCAAAATTCAATAGCTCTTTATTCAGTTTTGGAATCACAGACGCACAATTTCACACAATTTATGAACGTCAATTTATCAAAATGTCTCTATCATAATTCGTGCCTTTGTTCCAGTTTGTTGGTTTCCTACAATATTGTTTCTTATGTACAGTCAGCGGCATAAGTAGAGGAACATTTATGAATCTCTAACAACAACTTCAATGTATCGTTGTTTACTCTAAATGTTGTTAATATCCCGTGTGAATTGAAAAATAGCAAAAAATTGCATGTAGTTAGTATATTTTCGGTTTTATTATAAATTGGATTTCAAATGTTCAGCCACTTTTGTCGCTGACTGTACCAGTTTTTTAACGAATTTTAACTATATTCATAATTTGTCGAACATGTAGTTATTACTAACATTTTATTTTTAATTTTTTATGAAACAGTGTTGAGACGAGCAAGTAGTTCGCCTGATAATAAACGTAACAACTGCAGTGCCACCCAGAACTATTAATAACATAAAAAGCACTGCGTAGCTTTACATTGCATCACCCCGAGACATCAAATATTAAGTCTCATATGCCCAGTAATTTTGCTGGCTACAACGCTCTTCAAACTGGAACACAGTAATGCTTGGGCACTACTGCTTGGCGACAGAATAACTAGCAAACTTACTAAGTTATCCCCTCCGGTCAGTCTTTCTCGCACGTATGAAATAAAAGCGTAATCTATGCAGTATGTTTATATTCCCAATTCTTTACACACCGTACCATTTGGAGCTTGGCAGTTAGATAAGAAAGAAAATATTATATTTTCAACCCTAACGAAATGTGTATAAAAGTCAAAATTGAAGTTAGGTCTCTTCATATTGCTAAAGTTACGGCATATCATTAAACTTTCAACCTTGAAGTCTTAGAAGTATAGTTCAAAACTGATAGTGGCTGTCAGTGAATATTACAAAAGTTTGTGTGTAACATGTGAACAAGTTGAATTCGGAAGGATTCGCCATTTTTCACGGCGATGGCTTGTCGGGTGGTTATCTCGAGCGGTACTTTGGAATGTTTGGGTGAGTCAAAAATGAAGTGCCGACTTGTAGGGTACACCGAGGCGTTTCGGATCAAATTTTTTTGAAGAGTAAGAAAATGATACTAAAGTGTAATATATGTAACTTTTATTGAGAATGTAGCATTCAGAAACAATTCAGCTACGCAATAAACATTTCAAAACATAAATTGTTTGTAAATTATCTTAAGTAGTGACTAAAAACTTCAAAAACAAAAATATTCGATTCGCCCCAATTTTCCGGGTGAATCAGTGGCATCAGTGCCAGCGCCTGCGCTGGCGAGCAGCGCTGGCACTGATGTAGAAGAGGGACTGAAACACTACCGATGGCGGGAGGTGCGGGGTGGTCGGGGGTCGTACGAGACCAGTCGTTTGCGTTCTGTGTCAACGTGATATTCAAATTATAATAAATATTAACAGATTTCTTATATTGATCCGATTCGCCCTGTGATCCAATTCGCCTCGGTCTACCCTATAGCCCAATTTTAGCTTACTAGATATTATGTTTAGGATAGAGATATCTCTATTATCAGAAGAAAAACACGTCATGCTATTAAAAAAACTGTTTTTCTTTGAAACTTTATTTACGAGTTTATGTCGAAACACGACCGTTCAGCGCTGCGCAAACGTGGACACTTTTTGTTATCTACACGGCACACCTCACAGGAAACCGTAGTAGCTGTGTACGGTAGGACACCGATTGCAGTACAATTGTAAGGAAATTTGTTAATGTTGATTGTGTCTTCAACTGACAACTTTTAGTTTCCAGTTACCTACACCGAACTCTATTTGATCGGCGACGAATAAGTGTCAAATGGAAGTAACTGGAACCTCGGCATCCGTTTATGGTTGACGTTCCTCCTGCCAGAACAAAGAGTTTCGCTTCAACTTTCATAATGCGAACAGCTAAGGAATGGAACACTTTACCAGCGCCTCTGTTTCCCGATACTTATAATCAAGGTGTCTTCAAGTCCAAAGTGAATCGGTATCTTCTAGGCAAGCATGATCGTTGAACGCGTCATCTTCCATGAGGTGAGTGCAGTCAAATGCTTGTCTATCAGGTAAAAAAATCCCACTGCCCCAAAATTATCTTTCAAAGTCAAAGTCAAAGTCAAATATCATTTATTAAATAGGCGCAAAAGTGCACTTTTATAGGTCATAAACACATGATACAAATAAAATATGTTAAAAATTGTAACTTATGTTAACATGACTTTGAAAAATAGGTAAGTATGTTTACCCATTTCTTTCCTATACTCAAATTGAAGTCTGAGTGTTGAAAATAAATGCGAAAACTGACTCTACCAGTGCTTCGGAAATACGCCCGCTAGAGAAGATAGCACCAAAAAACTCTGCGGGATGTCTTTTTTCAGCACAATTACGTATAAATTAGAATTAACAGAATGTCAAACAAGAAATGCGAGTGAGATGTCCCATAGTCATAGTATCAGTAACAGAAAAGTGTAAATAAAATATAAGTAGATACCTACTACAGTAGCAGTAGGAGTGACTAGAACAGACCAGTCCCCCGGGTGCTGTTTGCAGCACCCGTTCACGAGTATCACTTGTGGACCAGCCATCACCCCCCCTCAACCATATTGGAGGGAAGGGAGTTTTACAGTTTGAAATAAGCTCTTTCTCTATAACAATAGGTGCTACCCTAATGTACAACCTCCTGGATTGGTTCAGTACGTCTCAAAGGAGCCGGGTACGTCTTAGAGACGCAATTTGTCAAGAGTGTCGCAAACTCGCGACATTCGTATTCGACATAGGACAAACGGTTCGAGTTAAAACGAAATGATGTCATTTCGAATGAGAGAATAGATTTGTTGGAGATAAGGATGTTTTTAGGACGTAATGGCATGTAATGTAATGGCTGGAGCCGAATCCTAGCCCTATAATACCTCTCGTCAATGGGCAGAGGAATTCATTTATTGCATGAAATACTAGATATTGACATTTTAATATAAATACATAATATAATTTATCTACACTGATATTATAAAGAATAAAGATTTGTATTTTTGTATGTTTATGAAGAATAAACTCAAAAACTACTGGGCCGATTTCAAAAATTCTTTCATTGTGGTTCAAGTTTGTAGTTTTTGAGTTTATTCGTTCAAACTCGAGTAGGTACTCAAGGATAAAGTAGCATTCTCATTAGAATGCTACATACATCATACATACTATCATAGGCTATATTTTTATGTCGACGTGAACGAAGTCGCGAGCCATTGCTAGTATAATATAATTTGAAGTGATATTGCACATTATCAATACTTAATTATTTTTTGTTTTTTCTTAATTCTTATTATAAAATCGTTCTAATATATACCTACCTATGTGTGTATACTAAAGCGGGATGTTTAGGTTAGAGATATATCTATTATCAGAAGAAAAACACAAGAATCTAATAGAAAAAATGTTGTCGAGGCCACGAATAGGCAAACAGTGTAGAACGGCGTCAGGCTAGGTGGAGCGACATTCTTCGCAGGGTAGGTGTCAGTAGCTGGATGAGAGTAGCCGAAGATCATGTTCAATGGGGTGCAGTTAGAGAGGCCTATGTCCAGCAGTGGGCTGCAATAGACTTATGATGATGACGATGATGATAAGGTACCTACTATTTGGTACCTACTTACTAAAACTAACTTAAATACTAACAAGGTAAAGCAGCTAACAACCTGGGCCCCAATTCACTATGACAACTTGGCGAAATCACGTCGATTCCTTGCTTCGAAATCACGTCGATTCCTTTAATTAATAAACAACATCTCTATGACGCATTCATATATTCATTTATATGGTGCGTCATAAAGAATACAAATTTCGCAGATGTCGTTTATTAATGAAGGAATCCACGTTTCCTTGAAGCAAGAAATCGTCAAGTTGTCATAGTGAATTAGGTCATTACAGGCTTATAGATAGTTTGAATAAATATTAATAAATAAATAATAATAATTTATTGTGACATAATAGATATTTCTACAGAGTAATATTAAATCCATAGGCTCTCGAACTAGTTTAAACTGTGTTTCGAGAGCCAGTGGCTTCTCCCAAAAAAAATGTGCTAGTTACAAACTATTATGTAGGTAAAATTATTATGTAGTACAAAAATATTTAAATATGCCTCAGCCCACTACCGGCTGGCAGAGTAACTAAGATGCTAGCAGCAATGCCTTGTTGAATTGCAATACTGATACGTTGAGTCGAATAGGTACCTAATTCATTACAGTAAAGTAACGGATGGTCTGTTGAAATTAACCCTTGATCTTCCTAAAATAACCTGCCTTTAATTTTATAGCAAGATTTTCAGCCCTAGGATTAGGCACCTGAGAGGTTAAGGGTTGTCATAAATAACGGTAATTCAGCTGGAAAGGGCTGCGAATAGGACTGTTTCGCTAGATAGGGGTGACCCTGATCCTTTATTGTTGTTAGGAGCAATTGAGATGTGAGAGTCTCAAATTAATACCAAGTCGAGAGGAGGGCTAAGTATGTAATTTTTTTTATGGAACTGTGTGATGAGACGAATAAGTCGTTTGCCTGATGGTAAGCATTACGCCTGCCCATAACAATTGCAGTGCCACCCAAAAATTTTAACAAAAACTAAAAGGCTGAACCGATTTTGATAAAACCTGTCTAAAATCCACCGCTAGAAATCCTGCTTTCAAAGAAAAATACCTTATCCAAATCGGTTCACCCGTTAAAGAGCTACGGTGCCACAGACAGACACACATAGTGATCAAACTTATAAAACCCCTCCTTTTGCGTCGGGGTTAAAAACAAATAAGACTTGTTTAAAAGCAATCGGACGCGGTCTTCGATTCCCCTGCTGGTCCAGCCGCAACGTTATTTTCAGATTTGTGGAATGCATTATGAAAGTGCTATATGCTATATTATTAGATCTCTTGAAACTTAAAAGCTATTCAAATAAAACACGAACATATTTTCACATGTTTAATGAACAATATTTCAAATAATTTGTTTTGTTCGTATTGTTCAAAATTGTATATTCATGTATGTATAATATAGAACGCTATTACAGTACAATACAAGCCCTGTTTATTCACTGTGTAAGCCTTATTACTACGTCATTGCTTGCAAACAAACTATCTGAAGAGACACTGCTTCTAGCCTTAATGCCTTAATCTTGGTCGATTTTCTGTATCTATAGACATATAGAGGAAAGTTTCGGAGCTTGATGCAAGAGTAACGAATCACTATTATAGATTCCTTTTGGTTTTCATTTCTTTTGAACATTTTAACATGAACTTTTGCACAGTATACGTTGTTATGAACATATTCTGCAATTAAACCGTAGATAAATATTTTCTTACCAATTACTTCTATGCCAACACTTTGATGTAATGGAATCAGGCGTGAGGTAGCGGAAATTCATCTCAAATCTGAACCTTAAATAAAATATCTAGTGTGATCCGCTGAATAATAATAATGAATATTTGCATTTCACATCTGATAGATCAGCGTTTTGAGCACGATCACCTGATGGGAAGTAACGATATGGTTGAAGATGTAGCACGCTTACCTAGTATAAGTACTTGTTTACTCTTGATTTGAACACACCCAGATTGTATTTATGTGGAAACAGACGACGGCAAGGCGTTCCATTCCTTCGACGTTCGCACCTAAAAGGATGTAAGAATATAATAGTTATTCAGTGAATTATACTAGATGTTTTAAGTTTAGGTACGACCTATAATTTCCCTTTTATTCGAACTCAACAGACAGTTTAGATCTAATAATTTATCAGAACTTTATTGCACCTATATTGTGAACCTAAAGTTTGTTAAGTTGGTCCATGATACAACGGTAGTACTTAGTTTCATATTTTAACTTCTTTTGTCATGGCACAGTGTCTCTTTCAGATAAATCTTTTTGGTATACCATCAGTACGTTACAATAACAAATTACAATCGTTGAATTCACGTATTTTTACAGTGCGCTTAGTAAACTAAGGTAGAATTTTAAATAGCTTATGAAATTTAAATGTAACAGTGAGGAGAAGTGCTCTAACAGTCTGTAGAAATGTTGGTTGCAGTTACACATTCAAACCTGCATGTCAAATCAAGCTGATAGAAAAGTGACGATGGAAGAGACTGAATTTGTCTCTAAAATGGCAAGGCACTAACGCGTCTTGATACCTTGTAAACAAATACTGTGTTTTCTTTTGTCCTAAAAAATAGGACACGGTACAGACTTAATATATTGGATTTTAGTGATTCAGACGAACGGCAGTGAAATGATAACTTTGATGATTTGTAATTTATAGTTCTGACCGGAAATGCAATAGCTAATCATCATCATTATCAACCCATCACATTCCCGCTGCTGGGACACGAGCTTTCTCTCATAGAGAGAGTATGGGTCATAATCCGCCACACTTCCCCAGTATGGGTTAGTGGATGTCACATGTTCTCGAATTTTGTGAAGAATTCTTGGATATGCCGTTCTCACAATGTTTAGTCAGTGGTGTTTGGCCAGTGGGATTCGAAGTCGGGTGCGTCGGACCGAAAGTCACACATGCTCCCACTGAGCCACACTCGCTCGCAATAAGTTATGCCATTTGTTAAATATAAATAACGTTTAAGATTAGTAAATAACGGCAAACGACCATCAATATGCATAATGAAACGACTGATTGAACTCTTGTAAAATATGACAGATGGTTGACACTGATGACCGTTTGGATGTGTAAATAGCACCTTAGTTTAGGCGTCAGAGCACTCACTCCACTCATTTGCGTTTAATTTTACAACATTTAACACACACCGCCAGGCGATTTGCGTTTATAGAAAATACAATAAAATTAAGCCTAAATTAGTACAAAACTTGTATTCCGTGGTCCGCTAAATCCGCTTTAGATTTATTTACAATTAGCAAAATTAAATTGCTACGATACAATACATAATGAAAAATTTTAACTATTTGTAAAGGCTCCAACCAAAAGTCTTGGCCAATCACGAGACAGCGCTATTGCTCCCTGTCCTATAATTCGTTGAAGTTTGATTGAGATCAGGATATAAACCAATCATAACTTTGGTGCTGGCAGAGAAAACAGAGACGAAACATTTTCCATACTTGGGATTATCCCAAAAAGAAAAATGGGTGGCAAAGTAATTTCCATATAGATATTATACGATCGCGGATTTAGAGACATCGTGCCATTATTTACGTGGGCCCGTGCGGCGTAGCGGGTGTGACATGTTCTTGTAATTTGTGCCTTCTTGACTTGAGAGTTTCCACCGGCTTAGAGCGAGTTTTGAATTCACATAAAGCTTATAAAAACTAATTCTTTGCCAATTGGCCGAGATAGGTATCGAACACTAGTACTAGGGATCGCAAGTCGTACAATTACACGCCACACTCTCAAAGCTTAGAAACATTTAAAAAAAAAAAAAAACTGCAATAATCGAGTAATAAGCTATATATAGGTATATACCGATTGAGTTAATTTTACCCTTCCTTGTTTCTCTGACTATCTGTGTATCTGTCGTTCCGGGTGGAATCTTGCGACTCAAATTTCAAGCACTTTCTGATTAGCTATCCGGCTGAAACTTTTAGAGTCACTCACAACTCCGAAAATGCATTCTAAATCCATTTATTAGCATGCATGCTGACCTAACCTTAAAAGGTGCATAAAAACGTGGGTTTTAGATTATTTTTATAATCTGTCAGTTTCTTGTTTATCACTTAAGTTTACTTAGCTTACCATGACCAACCTCGCCCGATATTAAGATAAAAAGTGGGCGAAAATGAAGCACAACATCTAACAGACGATGCCAGTTGAGCCCAGACCCTTATCCCTGATAACCAAACTTCCAGAAACACGAACACATCGCTTGACGGCATGGCTTGGTTTAGAGGGCAATATTACAACCACAGCCGGAGCGGTGTAGCGCTCCGGGCATGAGATGAGCAAGTCGTTCAGTCGTTGATGGTAAGAGTCACGCCGGCCAATAACAATAGCAGTGCCACCCAGAACCTTACTGCTTAAATGCTGCGTAGCACTGCACTGCGCTTATCAACCCGAGACATAAGATACCACGTCTCATATGCCAGTAATTTCGCTGGCTACCATGCCCTTCAAACCGGAACACAATTATTCAATTCAATTCATTTATTTCAGTCATAAAAATGTTTGCGCACTACTGCTTGGCGGCAGAATAACTTGCAAAGCAGTGGGACCTACCCAGACGACCTCCCGCATATCTGTTTAGGTACTGTAAAATAATCTGAGTAAAGTGGTGTCTATAGTCGTCTCAGCATTACCTCCAGCCATTTATATGAATTGTGTTGACCTACCCGCCGAGTTCAGATCATAAATTATTTGAAGGCTGCCCTACGGCCGCGCCCACGCCGCCCTTTGACCATAATAATTTACGTTACGGTACCCTGTTGAATTTCTGTGATATAGGGCGCGCTAGCTAAGGATTAGAATTGATTATATTACGCCAAATTTTGTAAAAAGGAATTAACTTAATGTAATTGCAGAATCTTGCTTTTATTACTGAAGTTAGTGGGTAAACATTATAATATTTTGTAATTATATTAAGCCCAACGGATTAATAGATAGATAACGCTTTATTGTTACACAACAACAAGAAATAATTACAAAACAATACTTAAAACTAAAGTGTCCGCCCGTTAAAACCACCGCTTGTAGGCGGTCTTATCCCTTAAAGCGATCTCTACCAGTTAAATTTTGGATGGAGAGGCCTCAAAGAAACTGTAAGGGACGGTGGAGTTGTGTATAAAAAAAAACTAACCAGTATAAAATAATAATATCATAAACAGACTACATAATCATAATAATATAGTAATATTTAATTTTTTTTTTATTAACCTATTCGATCCCACTGCTGGGCAAAGGTCTCCCCCATCTCCTTCCATGGATCTCTCTCCATTGCGATCTCAGGCCAGTCCCTCCGGAAAGCGTCCAAATCGTCCCGCCAACGCTTTCTGGGCCTTCCTAGGCGTCGACTCCCGTCTTCAGGCACCCATTTTATAGCTATTTTGGCCCACCTTTCCGGGTGCATTCGACAGATGTGGCCCGCCCATTCCCACTTCAGCCTGGCACTTTTAATATAAGCATAATATAGGTACATAGGTACCAAAAAAGGACTGGGCTCAACAGACACAATATAGGGCAAGACGGGCAATTTACTTACAAAATGTAATCTACTCAAACATATGTATATGTCTCAAATAACGGTAGATGCTTTGAAATATGAATTGTCTCCGAAAGTTTAGGTATTCGGTTCCAAAACTAGCGGAACTCTCTGCCATTGTTTCAAATTCTGCCGTGAGTATTGCTAAGCGATTTCGTGCCAATACATTTGTGTACACCGTAGTTTGAAATAATTCTGTAAACTAATTATTACACTGATTGGCGCCATAGCAAAATACGACACACGTTTAATTTGGTACTAAATATGCCTGAACCTAAAAACCAATAAACACGCTATACTCCGTCCAACCATTTATTTATCTTTTGTCAGCTCAAGTAAAGATGTCCTTATTGCGTTACTGATTCGATTCCTGAAAACAATCGACTTTATTTATGAATAAGTTTTAATCGATTTAACAAATTGATATTCCATTTTTGCTCAACGTTTTGTAATGTTTTATAGAAATATCAGTTGTTTAAATGACTAAATTGCGTGTATTAATAAATAAATAATTTTATTTTATTTGCTTTATTTGACTTTATATCTTAATATTTAATCTCTTACGTATCGATAATAATTATGAAGAAATGAAAATATTTAACAACCCATTAAATGGTTTTACGTAAAAATCACCTTAATAATTTTGATTATTAAACGATGGCCTCAAAAAATATCGAAGATAATCAGC
Source organism: Petrophora chlorosata (assembly GCA_951640565.1). Taxonomy (NCBI): domain Eukaryota; kingdom Metazoa; phylum Arthropoda; class Insecta; order Lepidoptera; family Geometridae; genus Petrophora; species Petrophora chlorosata. The sequence continues at coordinate 1,454,302 of OX621206.1, forward strand.
TCGTCCCGTCATTATTATAAAAATGAAACAGTACCTATAAATTATTGCATTTTTTCACTATGGGCATTTTATTATTTATTTATTATTTTTTTTTTTATTTTTTTTATTTTTTTTTTTTTTTGGCATTTCATTTTATCACTTCAATAATTACGGAACTTCATAGGCGTGCATATGTCAAAAGTTAAATAAATGGTTGGACGGAGTATAGGCACTGGTTACGCGTATTCTTGCACGCACACTACGAAAGTGCCATGCGGGTGCTACGCGCTACAGATACGGCTACATGTATGCTACGTTACGTGCACGCTACGCCCATGTTTAACGGACGGACGTAACAAAGGCGCTACGGGTTTGATAAACTCGTATGTACTCCCACACGCAAGCTTAACTTGAACTTAGCTTCACTTTGCTTTGTGCTTGCGTTAGTATTTTTTCATCTAACGGCGGCCTGTAGTTTCCTTATTCTGAATCGAAATACTGTAACAAGAATACGTAATCAAAAAATATACCTAAAAACCTCGTTTTTATGGATTTAGTCAATGTCATTGAGTTGTGAGCTACCTTGAAAGTTTCAGCCGGATAGCTAATCGGGAAGTGCTCGAAATTTGAGTTGCAATATTCCGCCCGGAACGACAGACAAACAAGAAAGTGACTTAATAAAACCGTGGTATAAAATATCAAACTTATCTACTCTTTGGAAATCTTGATCTCAATCAAACTTACCATTAACAAAGCAAGTAAATTATTAATATTGTATAAAACTAAAACAATGTTACCAGTGTTATTAATAATTATATAATAATTATATACAAATACAAACATATTTTTGAATTATCTATACAATATTTAATTTATTGCATTTTATGCGTTAAAATTTTGTTAAAATCTTTTCAATAATAAAAATAATTGATAATCACGATACGGTTGAACAGCCAATTCGATAAAATAATCATTATTAACAACTTTAGAATAAAATTGTGTTGAATCATTTAGATTGTACGGTCCCAGAATGAAGACACGTTTTTCACAATAAAAAAAAATATGTCAATATTTAATAACTGCTAATTTATTTTGTATTTTATGTTTTTAACTATTTTAATGGTAGGTATTACTAGAAAAAAATACTGATTCTCATTTGTTGCGTTTTTGTGCATCTAAAATTTGTAATTTAATAAATAGTTTTGCGCAAAAAACATATGTACTGGATGGTTTTACGAAAAGAATTATTTTTATTCTATCTACTTAAAATGTATTACACTAAATATTTATTATTAAATACTTATATACACTTAAATAGTAGTATATAACACCAAGAATGAAAGAAAGTGCGGATGATATGTGTTTTCTAGTGAGTTTAAACATTAACTGACGAGATATAAAATTATTAACGCTAATATATAGTTATTTACATTAAAACTGGTAACTTAGATTAAAAAAACTTGGTCTAACGTACACATGATTTAAATCAGACATTAATTAAAAATAAAGATTATTATATACCTAATAATTATACAGAATTAGTATTGAAAAATGATTAGTCACGTAATTAAAAAATTGAAAAATTATGCGTAAGTCAGACCAGGCTAAATATTTCTCACTAATGGACAGTAACTTTTACTATGCAATTACGATTGTTCTGGTCGATATACATGATTATGCTACACCACTTGCACAGTTTAATTTTGACCTTAACTTTGTATCTTGCACTCTTGAACGAATAAAAAAGGCACTAAATTCAAAAGTGAAGCACTCAAGCTATGCCAGTCTGCTCGTTCGTACACAAGCCACACGCACACATTTACATCATGCTATGCCGATCGGCCGTCACATAGGCTTGACATTAGCCCTTCGCCCACTCAAACAAACAACACCACCGCCATTGCTATGCTTTAGTTGTTGCTTAGCAAGTTTCCGTCTGCCTTTTTTCATTCGTTCAAGCTTGCACTGTTGATAATAATTAGTAAAATAGTGGATATATTGGTGAACTATGTTATGGATTTTATTTGACTGTGTTTATGTTAAACTAAATGCTTGATTAAATTATAGCAACTTCACAATAAAACCGAAGACAAAAATAATTTAAATAAAAATATCAAGTACAAAAACTTTCCAACGAAGTATAGTAAAGTAAATTGTAGTAGACTGCTAGATAGTTTTGTAATGATTTAACTTAAGCGCAGTACATTCTACTCTCTAAATACGTATGTGTTATAAAATCTCTTAGATAAGTGCTTTTAACACTTAACTTACTTACACCTATCACGGCCTCATTTAGTCCTTACAAAACAAATATTTCTTTACTTTATTCTTAGCATACATCGTAAGCACGATTTTCTTGAAAAGGCATTAATTATTTTGCAAAATTAACTAAACATTATAATACTTATTCATATTCATAAAGAAAGCTCTGAATAACATTGATTTAAATCATTTCAATTGCAGGTGCTTTTGCATGTTTTTTCTATTATTTACTCGTCACTTTCATTAGATTTCCTTCTATTTAATGTCCATTTCATTATTTAAATATTCCTTATAAGAAAAGCCTTTATTTATTTGGTCGTAATGATATTTACTGCAGCACGAACTAGAAGCATTAACTGCCGTCGCCAGTGTCCCTTATGCACGTTCTCGGAATTGTTTACTGTAGAGACATCACAGTTGTGGTTGCCAGGTTTTTAGTAAAAACTCATGTGGTTCGGCATTCATTGAAGAAAAAGATAGTTATTGTTATGTTGAAGCAGAAGATTTCCTCTTCTCAACTTTAGTATCTCTCAGTTTAGTTTCATCCAAAGATTCAATTTTGTGATCCCTTAGCAACGGGGTTCTAGCATCTGTTCTGTCTTCTATGCTTTTCTCGTCATATCTTTCATTTTTGAAGTTATTCACTCGAATAGTGTTATCACTGTTAATTGATTCCTGTGAGTGTTTACTATCTTTATCATTATCTTCTTCTTTGTCTTCTACTTTGTCGCTATGGAACGCCATGTTGTCGAAGCATTGTGCTGGTACAATGTTGACTGACTTCATCATCGGTAGTGCTATGGCTAGTGCTGGACTCATTCCATCGCGAGGACTTGGAGTCAGGCGAGTGGTCACTGACAGATCCATGCCTGGCATTAAGGTGGCGACTGTTGGAAAAATAACATATTAATTATTTGACTACGATAATTCAATATTACATAGAGATTAGATGTGATAAGAGGACTTTATCGTAAGTGCGCTTCATATACAAATTTTGTTCGTATTTTAGTCGTTTACAAATCAAAACTTGTACCTTTTGTATACAAACTATGAACCTGTATGTCATAGATCCAGAATAGCAAGACCATAAACAATTAACACGTATGTTAAGTTTAAAAAAAAGTAGAACATTTAGATTTTTGTTAAACCACAGAAAGTCTTTGTACTAAACATTTGTACTACCATAGAATCATTTGATTGTGAAAATTACACATAGAAGTGGTCCAAATAAACACCAAAGTATTCCTTGTAAAGTCCTCTTAAATACATGCAGTTAGAATACGTTAATCTCTAGAATAATACGTAGAATACGATTAAAATAAAATAAGATTTATATTATAAAGATAGTGTGTCATAAACCTCGATATTACACAATAAGAAATTAAAACATTTAAGAAATCAAAATACTTGCTAATAAGAAATATTAACGACATAGAAACGATGTTATTGATAATATTATTAAAATACATATAGACAGCACGGACAGACGGCAGGCAGTGTTATATTATTGTTAGTGATAAACATCAATTACTAATGTATACCGTGGTAATTGGTTGTGATTTGGATACGTCATTTGTTGTGTTGTTCTGAGTATTGTGATTGGCTGAAAAAATATTTCTCGTTTCATTCTAAACTAACATTATACACCTCTTCCACTAAATCTATTGCAAAACTCTAAAAGCATTCACATAAACTGACATCGACAAACTAATCAAAAATGAACATAAATATCCTGCTTTCTACAACAACATCAATATAAGCTAAGCAAACTAAGGTAAGGGACACACACAAACATTTACAATTTGATCCCGAACCTTGACTTGTCATTGATGAAGCAAGGGGACCTATGGATGGCTCTTCAACAGTGCTGCTTGTAGACATTGGCTTGTGCGATAATGGTAATGTTAATGATTTGTTAGTGATGACTAGTTCATTAGCATTCCTGTAAGCTATATCCGTGTGTGCAGGCGAAATAGAAAGCCCGTTCGTTGACCCAACGGCGCCGTTTGTGTGTTGCTTTCTAAAGCATGTTTAAATTTTTTCTTTTGCAGTTGTTTGGTGTCGTTTGGATCATAGCCTCTAGCTCGCTACGATCACCATCTGTGGAGGATTACATTGCATAAGCTAGTTAGTTTAGTGAGTATATTATTTTTATTAATATTTAAATATGTGAGATCATTCCTAGCAGCTGGCAATATATTTACATTGACGCGGACATCTTTTTTAATACTAGCAATGACCTCAATATCAGCCGCATCTAATTCAAACGCATTATCATCTATGTTATTGTTAGTAGTTAATTTTGTAAGTGTAGCCAATTCGTTTGTAAGTGGTTATGACATGTTATCTAATTTTGTGAAGGTAACGCCAATTGTATTAAAATCATGTTTACTTTGACTACATGTGATTCAAACATTGAATGTGCTTATAGTTATCTACGCGTGTTCACCACTCTTCAAAACGTTATAAACATTTAGTGTTGGTGAAATTTAGAATATAATTTATCATATTAGTGATGTAAATATTCTCCAAAGTCACACAATTGGATTTAAATTTTATACATTTGTCAATGACTATTTGATACAAATAATTTATGGATCATGAATAAAACATATTATAAAATAGGTACATTATTTGCATAAATATCATATTTTTCTCTCTTCTTTTTTTATCTTTGGCTGTAGATCGTTTTATTATTCAAAATTTTCAGTATACTTACCCATATTAGGTCCCATCATGTCCTTAGGATGATTGGTTTTGATGGCATTCATCCTACGGTTCACTACTTGAGGTCCCATGCCGGGAGCCATGGGCCCTCCTGGTGCTCCTGGTACCCCTGGAGTACCTACATTACATGGTTTATGATCAGTACTATTTTATAACATAATAGCTTAAATAGAAGTGGACAGGTAGCTGCACATAATAATAATTTGATAATGTTAATTTGGCGTATGCAATATTGTAACAATCGTTGGTAGAACTTTTTAAATTAATAAATAAAAATTAAATAAATAAAAGAAAATGTTTTGTAATTTGGATGCTATTCAAAACATTATTTCGTGACTATAATAATTGAAATAGATGAAGATTCAGGTAAATTGATAACTTTAAGCCTTTCCTTACAAAATAAAAAGAGCCAGATGCAGAGTCCAGTCCAATACTGCATAAATATAAACTTCATTTCATATTGATGAACTGTTTTGGAGGGTTACCTATTGGTGAATTCATTACTAAAGTGTCAATTATTATTATTAAATCATTTATTTCAGATAAAAATCCATATTAAATATGTCAAATAATTAAATTAATCTACAATAATTATATTACATTTAATAAACAAAATCAAAATTAAAAACAGTCCAATCAAATTAAATTACAAATCAAATAAAATTATAAAAATGAACCAAATTAAATTAAAACAAATTAAATTACATTAAATAAATCAAATCAAAATTAAAACTAATTCAAATATCACGCAATCAATGCAATCTCTAATTTCATAGACTTTGTTTCATTGATTGAATTCATAATACGTGTCAATTAAAATGAAATAAATACACTTTAATTCGCTGAGGTCAATTAATAATTTACAATGAATACTCACGCATAGGAGGTCTAGTCGGCTCGACGTTGATGACCCGTCGCCGCTTCTTAGGTAACTTGGCCCTCGCTTGCGTATGTGAATAGTACATCGCAAAGTTGGACACTATGACCGGTACAGGCAGAGCTATCGTCAGCACCTATTTGAACATAACCACAGATCATGTTACACTGGTAGCTGGACGAGACGGCTTAATTTTATGAAAATTTGATGTAGCAAAATATGTTCAAGTTTTGAAGTGGGCTAGGCTGTCATTATATATGCATGCGAGTGAAATCTTGTTTCCAAATCTCTCTTTGCGTGTTCATAAGGTCCATTAAACGCGATCTAATTCGAGATGAAATGGTATTTTAACATGATTACGACGTCGAAAAAGATCACATTTTCTCAATTACGTTGTCACACTTATTTTTCCCTTTTATGCGTTAAAAAGATCCAAAAATGTTTATTATGTAAATTTAATCAGATTAGGAAAATGTAATATTTTACAATAAAGGCCTTGGAAGATGAAATTTATACTTACTCCAGCCAACGCGCACAATGCGCCGACGAACATCCCCACGTACGTCTTTGGAGCCATGTCACCATAGCCCACCGTCGTCATGGTGACCAGCGCCCACCATAACCCTAGCGGTATACTATTGAAGTCATTATGAGGATTCGTTTGTATCCTCTCTGCATAGTATACCAAACTTGCAAATATCACTATCCCAAGAACTAAAAAGAACACCAGAAGCGTCAGCTCTTTCGCTGACGCTCTGAATGTCTGAATCAATATCTTGAGACCGGACGAGTGCCTTGTCAATTTGAACAGTCTCATGATTCTTATAATAGAGAAGAACTCCAGAATATCAGCGTTCTCGACGTGAGAAGCATACTTCTGGAGAATGAGGTCGATGTAGAAACTCATGGTGGCGATGTAGTCGATGATGTTAACTGAAGATTTGATGAACTCGCACTTATTGGGAGACGATATAAACCTAACGAGGATTTCTAAGGTAAACCACGCGTTGCACACGCACTCTATATAGAAAAACGCTATGTGCGCGCTTGTCTGCACTTTGTCCAATGCCCAGCTCGGGGACTGATTCGCGGTCGTCACTGTATAGTTTCTGATCACTGGCACTCTCATGTCCGGATGCGTTTTCAGACAGAACGATATGATTGACACACATATAAAGAATACCGATATCACGCCGATTATCTGAAAAGAAAACAAACCATTTTCAATCACAGTCAATAGAAAATTCAATTTGCAATAGATTGCAGGAAACAAAACAAGGTAAATAAATATAATAATTACAGAGTCGTGCCGCTTGCAGCTTCTAAATTCAATTTAAATGAAGAAAAATTAAAGCGCGCAATGCTACGTACATAATCAGGCAATTTAGAGAAACAATGCCCGCTGTTGTTAAAATTAAGCAAATAAACGAAATTACTTCAGCACTGTTCCGTCGTTTACTTAACACGGCAGCAAACCAAGATGACGGCGACATTGTTGTCTCACATTAAACCGGCTGTTTCACTAAAAAGATCTTTAAACAGAAGCACCTTTGTAACGAGATATGTAAATGGCAAAAGCTTTCAACTTAAAGATTGTATAAAAACAAAGGGGGGCCTAAAAAGGCTAGGAGTGTCTCGTTTAGCATAAATTTGAATTAAAATTTTCGGGTCCGAAAGAAACTTGGCATCAGAACCATATTTTACACTTCATAAAGTCAAAGGATTACGCTTTACTGTTGATTTAACTTGTGAAGAATTCAAAAGAGTCTTAATTTGGAACATTAGAGTTTTGCTTCGCGTTTAATTTCGATATTAATATTTGAGAAGCCATTACGTTATGAAATTGCCGGCTCTTTATTTATATTAATGGAGCATGGAGTATCTTCGTTTAATGTTTCTTGGAATTTATATAATTAGTCTCGAAAGGTCATATTTCTTTAATGCGGTGATATCAATTTAATATATATGGTATAAAGCTAGAGAGGAACAAAGAGGGCTATAAATAAAATATTCAGATTACATTAACCATTTGTAATGTAACGTAATCAAAATGAAATATTTAAATTACATTACATTACAAAAAAATATAAACCTGACTTGAAACTTCTAGTTCGCCCTACATTTATAAAGGTTAGTTGTCAGTAGAATCAGAAAAATTTCAATCATGTCAAAGCTCTTGTTAATTCAAAATGCGATATCCATAAAAACTTATATTAACTGCCGTTTTGATTCATATCCTTTACCAATAAATAATACATCCGAGTTAGAAGCCACTGGCTTCTAAAACACAGTTTCGACTAGTTCGGGAGCCTATTGATTCAAACTATCCTTGTACAATACTTTGTCAATAAATGATTTCTGATTTATGATAGAATACGAACAGGTTATTTAACAGATAGTAAGCATTACGCCTGCCTATAATAGTTGCAGTAGAACCCAAAACTTTGAATAGAAAATCTAGCGCTCCGCTGCACTTGTTACCCTGATACAATCCTGATACAACCCTAAGCAGTGAAAGAGCACCTCATGAGCAAACTTTGTACCGCAACTACACTTCAAAGTCCAAGGTCGAATATCGATAAAATTTATATGGGACCACCTTGAAGCTATATTGAACCCAACGCAAAGAATTTTACAAATCAGTTTATAAATAACGGAGTTCTGAGGTAACAAACATAAAAATAAAAAATACAATCGAATTGAGTGATCCTACTTTATTTTTAAAATAATTAATTGTGACAATGCCCAATAATTTAGATTAAAACATCAATTCTGGACACAGTAAAGTTATTACACTACTGCTTTGCAGTTGAATATCTAGCAAAGGTATGGTATTTCCCAAAGCGGACTCTTGCATTAGCCAGATTTGATATATTACATCATTGACCCATAACTCATACACGACATACGTGTCAAGTGGCATTATTTTGAGAAGAGAAACCGCGAGCTGACCTGTTTTATTTTGTCAAGAAATCAATCTACATCGCACTGCTGATATAAACATTGGTATAGCAAACCTATGAAGCATCTGGTTCCCGAACTAGTAAAATCTGTATCTCAGGAACATGATAATATAAAAAAAAAACCAACATCATCTCCCATTAGTGTGTATTTCAATGTAATTTTTAACCTCCGATGCAAAAAGGAGGGGTGTTATAAGTTTGACTATGTGTGTTTGTCTGTGACACCGTAATTCTTCAACGGGTGAACCAATTTGGTTGCGATTTTTTATAAGCAGTTTTCTAACGGTGGTTCCTAGATTATGTTTTATCAAAATCGGTACAGCTGTTTTTTACTTTTTATAGGTTTTTTGTGTTAACATTTTAGTTTACTGATATTCGTCATTTGCTAATATTTAGTAACCTTTGCTGCATTAGAACTGTACGGCTCGTCGAACAGGGACCACATCTGCGGCTTGAGATGCTGCCACCAGGACACGGTGCCCTTGAGGTAGTCCTCTTCGAAGCCGAACTTCCTCGCCACCTCCTCATCCGTCGGCTTCTCCGTATCCAGGTCTAGCCGGTCCAGCACGGCCAGCGTCTCTTGGGTGTCCCGATGCTGTAAGGAAGGTTAGATTAGAAAATTACAATAAAAATGTTAAAGAGTCTGTGGGGGCGAATAAATGCTAGCGAAACAAATTTCGTGCGGCGGTCACGCCGCTTCTGCGCTCCCGAGTCGTCTCTGCGCCACCACCTGCGCTTGTAAGTTCAGTATTTTTATGTTATTTGTACCTATGTCTCATCATCATCATCATCATCATCATCATCAGCCCGTAGTCGTCCACTGCTGGACATAGGACGCTGCCCAGCCTAGCTGAATCCTTCTGTCGTGTTATGTCTCATAATAAGTGGTAATAAAAGTCCTGTGTGTATTCATCAAATCAGTAGTTTCACTTGGATTCCCTACGCACCCTAGATATGCATGCTAGATGGCATAGACAAGCGATCATACAGGTCGGTTGAACAAGTTCCTGTGTCGGTAAAATCATTCGCGAGCGTAAAAGCTTTACGACCATTCTCATTTCGGTCGCTGATTGAATCATCACTTTTTATGGGAATGGACGTATCTTTTTCATCAGCACTTTAGGTTTGTATTACTGCTGGGTCACTGTAGCACGGGCTTAGACTCAGAGAGAGACGGAGAGGAAAGATGCAGAGAATGATAAATGGGCAACTATTGATACTTTCTTTTTAATTTATTTAACATAGATTATTCAAAGGGCCTGGCATAGCCTAAGACGATGAAGGCGCGATAAATGCTTTTTTGCTCTTTTCTTCTGTAGTAAATCATACGATTTTGAAATCGTTTATCAAAATTTTAGATATCGGATGCGCATAAAAATCGATTAATTTGAGATATCGATGGTTTTTCATATGATTTTAATGCCAAATAATTGATTTTAAACATTTATGTAGCCGTTGGGGTAGATCGGGGTGTTCTAGAGTTGACTACTAATCAGCGAACGATTACAGTAAAACGTTCGAGGCTTACTTCTGCTTTTTTCCTCAAATCTTCTCTACCCTTAAAAAGTCTTTGTCTATGTTACGTTTATTGGTGATTTTAAAATTTTCTAATACTTCAAGCTCAATGAAATAACAATTTGAGTAGGTACAACTTCATTGGAAAGAAAATCAGTATGAATATCAAAAGAGTGGACCAGACCAAATTCCAAGTGAAGCTGCCTATCATAAATTCACACTTCTTCATCCAATTTCGATATCCCGCCTGACCGCGAACCGCGAATTCCATTTCGAAATACCCTATTTTGCTATCCAATTATTCACCGAAAAATTAAATTTCACCCAAATTAAATTTAACGAATAGAACCACAATGCAAAATGTGAATTTCTGCGGAATGATAATGATTTATTTTAGTATCTTGTAATAAATTGTTAATTTATGAAAGTGAAAGCAATTTAACTGCCATTATACTATTGTTTTAGATAATGTGAATGTTTTATTGTAGTTGTGTTATAGAAATTGGCTTGGTTTCGCTAATTTATTCGCTATTTTAGTTGTGTTATAGAAATTGGCTTGGTTTCGCTAATTTATCAGACAGCTGCACTGTACACAAATTAAGTACCTATATCATAACTTAACAATATCGTAAAACTGTGATAACACTAGAGCGAAAATAAATCTTAGATCTTAGTTTAAATTTTACTTTTCATTTTATTAAGTAAACAAATCTACACTCTACTTATTAAAACTACAGAATACTAAGGGACAGAAGCATCACTCCGCAAATAAATTTAAACAAATAGCGACTCTTGCTATGACGCAATAAAATTCGATTCAACTCGCGTAGCGCTGCATACCTACCAGTCATATTAACCTACAGAGCGCCTCTCTTTCTATCGCATAGCTCTTATCTCTTCTGACGCGGTACGTGTAACGATGCGCGACCCGTCGTCGGTGTCCGGCTATGTACTTGTAGCTTCGTACCTACAGTGCGGAGTGCGCTACGCCTGTTAAAACTAAACTACCTACTGACAAGGAGAAGCAATTGGACAATCCACAGACCATTAAAGGCCTATAGATAGTCCATATGCTCCAGCCCACTACCAGTTGGAAGTACCCAAGATGCTGGCAGTATTGCCCCAATTGATATGTTGAGCTTAATAAGATTCAGCATTTTGGTCACGCGTTTTTCAATTTTACTTGTTGTCGCAATTTAATAAACATTTTAAAAAGTGCATTTAAATCGTCCTTTTAAGTTAGGCATAAATACGAGTTACATTTATTTGATTTTGTGTTGTTTTAAAAATGACCGTTGTACCGTTGTATTTTGGTACCGTTATATTTTGTAATCAAATACTACCCGTAAAAATATTCAAATATAAAAACACAGTCACGCTCCGCCAAAATGCTCGAACCCATAACGACTATTTGTAAAACGCTTTTGTTATGTACATAAAAAATTAAAAGCTGGCGTGAATCCTGTTGTCAACCCACATCATATAATTTTTTTTTTTACTAATTTCAAACCAGCAAATGAAATTTTGATGAAAAAATATTATTTGTTATGTTAGATATTTTAGATAGGCAAATAAGTTTTTTTCTTTTTTCGACAGTTAATTCAGTAAACGTCCATGATATTAAAAATAAATTATTTAAAAAAAAACTAACCGACTTCAAAACCACAAATAGGCACTCAAAAGTGAAAAATAAATCAATATAATTTTTATAAGCGCTACCCACTCATATATTTGAAGTCGGTGCTAGCCATGTCTAAAACATACCTTCGAATTGAGAACCTCCTGCTTTTTGAAGTCGGTTAAAAAGATTTATTTATCTCGGAATAAAACAAAGTCAACATCCATGTCTGTCTATTTATTCGCTCAGTACGTAAGTTACTGGAACAATTATGTTGCGATATACACCGTTATGATTACCATCATCATCAGCCCATCACGTTATCATCTCTCATAGAGAAAGTATGTGCCATAGACTACCACGCAGGCCTAGTGCAGGTTGGTGGATGTCACCATAAATTTAAACAATTACTTGACAATTTCATTCTTAACAATCAAAAGTATAATACTCACACTCATATTAGCAATCGCGTTGGCAGAAAGGTTCAACATTGATATTCACAACTTGAGCGGATATTTAGCTCAGAATAAAAATCTAAATTAGCTAAGAAATTTCTTACAACAATCAAAAGCTGTATGTTTAAATGAAGGTTATTAAAAAGTGAAATCTAAATTGACTATACAAAAGTTTGAAAATAGTGTAACATACACATTTCTCCAACAATTACTAAACCACTGACGATGTAAAAATGAAATTGCATTTACATTTTAGTTTGGTATCGATTACTTTACTTCAGGGTGACCCATTTAGTAGCGTCAACTTTGACACAATAACACAGTTTAAAATTAGTTTTAGTTGTTGTAACTGTACAGTCGGCGCCAAACAGTCGCAAATCATTTTCTTTTTTTATAAATTATTGTAATCTATCGTGGCAATAGGGAATATGCATATATTTTTTAATGCATGTCAAAAAGATATGTTTTTTATTCCATGACGACCCTAGTCCTTAAACTTCACAAAAACGTATAAATCACTATGGAAGTTGGCTTTCGTAGAGCTTGTCGTTTCGTTTGCCTTCATATGACGTCATACGTTCAAAGGTGACATTTTGAACATTTACACATAGTTTTTGGTACTTTTAAGGCTTTTTTTAATTAAACTATTATTTTTCATCGCTATATACCTACATAGGTACACATTAAGTTTAACTTTAAACACTTTCTGAAAAGTTGTCTGATCCCCTATTACATAAAAATGGTAGATATCTGATTTTAATATGGAAGTTTTCATATCCATCTTTTCATACACATCAATATACAAAACGCTACAACATCTCAATTCCAGGCAAATGTTGCCCCACTGAGGGAGGTATTAGCTGATTGCACAAATCCCTGGAGACATGTGGAACCTTCCAGAATTTAATAACGAACCGACCGGTGGACGGTGGACGTCGTAAAAACTGACCGAGGGGAGAGCGGGCAAAGTTGAGCAGGCTGACCTCAATACGGCATTGTTTTTAACAGAAATGGTAGAAAGATTATAGAGTACGTCAAATAATTGTTTAACTTTGAAATCTATTAAATAAGATAAGATTTGAGAGCTATTCAATTATGACATTTCTAGGTATTAAAATTAGAATAAAATAGGCTATAAATGAATCGGGAGCCAATTAAAGAACTGTTCAGTTTTTTCAAAGCTTTTCAATTTATTTAATTTGTGGATAAAAATGTTGTTATTTATAACAAACGAACAAACAGATCAGCGAAAACGTTGTAGTTTTAGAAAGATAAGGCAGACCGTTCTAGAATTAAGCATTGAAGTGCCGCCATTGTATCTAAGGACATCATAGAAGAGACCGCGGGTGAATGTTAGCCACTTTCACTTTAAACCAAGTTGGATATTGGAGCAATTTGCTGCCCTCAGTACGAAATTGTTATACACATAAAAAATAAGGAATAGAGTATAAACAAGTTTTGTACAGAAAATCCAGGAATTTAGTAACTGAGGATCTCTCTACTCGTGGTAGGTATCTCGTATGCCTGGGTAGGCACCATAGCTTTGCCACTTATCCTGCAGCTAAGCTGTACGCAAGCATTACTGTGTTTCAGTTTGAAAGATATTGTAGCCAGCAAAATTACTGGGCATGTGAGTCTTAATATCTGAGGTCTCGTGGTGATAAGCGCAATGCAGTGCTACGCAGTGCTTTTTATGGTCTTAAAAGTTCTGGGTGGTACTACAATTGTTATAGGTTGGGCGCTTACCATATGGCAAACGACTTGCTTGTCACATGAAACAGTTAAAAAAAAGAAATAGAGTATTGACATGATTGTAAAACAAACTCAGAAATTTGGTACATATTTTTTTTCTTAAACTGTTTGGTGTCGGTTGTCCTCGCCGGTTACAATTACCCCAAATTACCTTATCGAAAATAAACTATCAGGAGCAGGACCAAGAAAATAAAACTCAATTGTCTTCTATTTGCTAATTACTCTATGGTATATTATTAATGTATCTGAACGCAACAAACTCATACAATGACACGCGCAACGCACACATCCAAATTTCCTCTTCAACTCCCGCATCCTAGAAATCATCACTTCCGAAAAAGGCAGAACCGCGCGCGCACGCAGATCACAACTCTCTCGCGAAGTCACCCTAGTCCTCACCCCGGGGTGCATACGTGATCGGACGGCTGTGTACCGCAAAACCTAACAAGCTAAGTTATAGTAGTCATAGTAACTTATTCATATTAAAAATTCACCAATTTATTCGTACCACTTTGTGCCATTTATAACACAATAAGTTGCAATTAAATGTCATAAGCTAAAAATAAATCATAGATTGAATAAAGTAATATGAAAAATAAAAATGTCAGAAAGTATACAGGTACATTTTATAAAAAAAAACTAACTTCAAGTCTGATGTATCTTCGAAGTCCAAGATCGAATATCGATGATACTTATGTAGGACCAACTCGTATATTAAACCCAACGCATAAAGAATTTCCCAAATCAGTTTTTAAACGACGGAGTTCTGAGGTAATAAAAAAATAAAATCGAATTGAGATCCTCCTTTGTTTAAAGTCGGTAAAAAGAAGACCTTGTGTGAAACTTCACAATGCTATGGTTTACACTTCAAATAATAATTGATTTGTTGAAAAAAAAACCGACTTCAGGACTAAACTAATATTTTTTGTTTTTGTTAATTTTTTCAAAAAGTGCTAAATCAATTTCGGTAAAATTTATATGAGACCACCTCTGAAGTATGGCCTATCAAACAAAAAAAGAATCATCAAAATCAACTCATAATTGGCGGAGTAATCGCGTAACAAAAGTAAAAAATAAAAAAAAAAAACATCGTCGAAACTCCTCCTTTTTGAAGACAGTTAAAATATCGTCATAAAGTCATACTTTAGAGAACCTGGCGACAGTTACTGTTTTTGAAATGATGCGCAAATATTTCAAATATTCTGAGATGGTTTGAAACTTTCGCAATTTAATATCTAAGTGCAGGGAGACGGGTGCCATGTGTGGAAATCATAAAACCGGACAAAGGAGAGCGGGCAAAGTTGACAAGTTGACCCTTTTATAAGGCTTGCTAGTTATTGTTGTAAAAAAAATTGTTTTCATTTTTAATTCGATCATATTGCTAAGAGCGATATGTTTTTGACAACCTTTGGATGGTCAGATATTACCTATTAACGTTGTAATTTGATGCGGCAAAATAAAATACAATACAATTGCACACCAAATAAACACAGACAGCCTCTGTGATGTAGTGGCTGGGCAGGTTGCCTCAAATCTCATACACCACTGAGGTTGCGGGTTCGATTCCCGCGACCGACGAGACAAATATTTGTGTATAGAAATAAAAGAAGCGTATACATTTGTTTCGTGTCTGGGTGTCGCGGGACCATGGTCATCATAGTTCCTGGTTATCTAGATACGGGGAATCCAAGTTAGGGGCCAGGACCTATGCATGTTAAAGGACCTTTAAAGTCGATGATAGGCCTTATTTAAAAAAAAAAAACAAAAAAGTCACATCGTAAATTTGACGTACGATTGGCGGTCTTATCGCTTAGACAGATTTCTTACAGACAACCTTTGAATAGATAGAACAGGTATGAGATCTAATGCGGTTTGGTAGTGTACATAGTAAGCAAATATATGTGTGTTTTTTTATGTAACTAAGTGGTGAAACGAGCATTTTGTTCACCTAATGGTATACAACACGCCTGCAACTATCAGTTACAGTGCAAACCAGAACTTAACGCCTCGTGTCTAAATGTTTTCAAAATATTATATTACAATGGGAACAATAAAATAAAACAATAATAAAAATAAAAATAGGGGCTCTATCTAGACCGTTGGATCAAGTGTCAGATGCAGAAGGCAGTACTCCTTGACACAGCACGTATTGTCAGGAGGTTCCTCACTCTGCAGCCCTAACCGCCGGTAGTTTGGGCCCTACCCCGCTGCCGTCGGCACTCTAGTTATAGTGCTTTTATATTAAAATATTATAAAAAACCGTAATCTAAGAAATTAAATAAATATCTGTATAAAAATAATAATAAAATAAAATATATAAAGTTATATTAATTAATACGCACAATATTCATCAACATTATATACAAGCAAAAAATATCAACATTTTAGTTGACCTTTTAATTTGACAGTTTAACTCGGAAAAAATAAAAAATGAAATGTATTTGCGTAAAGTATTGTGCTGAAAGTTGTAGGACAGGTCAAATTAATAGATAAATCGTATCACATATTAAGTCAGATAAATAACAGACATGCAAAATTTATAAAAATTAGAATCTACATAATAATTATAATACACAAAGTCATAAGCAATTCATTTATTCAAGATGTCTGTATAATAAAATATATTTATTTCAGATAAGCCCATCAGTCATCAAGCCCTACCATTCATCCAGGACTTGCAAGAAAAAATGATAGCGGTGCAGTAAAGTACTTTTGTGCAAAATTTGATTTTGATTTGATTTAATTTGCTTAATGGGGAATTTAAAAATAGTCTTAATGTGCCATGTTTCTTATTGTCATGGGCTTACGTGTTGCTTATCATCAGGCAAAGGACCAGCTGGTCTCGTTATGCAGTTACATAAAAAATCCTTAATTAAATAGACTTAAAACTTGGAGAGAATTGCCTCCTGAATTACTGACAGACAACGGATAGCCTTAGATAGAAACATGACTATTAGTTTTGTTTGTAACAATGTTTCTTAATTTTATCACACTACTGACATAGCATGTTAGTAGTGTAAAACAATTACATGGTTATTTGGTCCTGCCCGTGACAATACCTAATCTTATGTATACAAAATCTGTACTTAAACTTTAAAACTAAGTTTATGGGTGATTAAAGCAACATACTCGTACATTTAAAATACAATATGAGCTATAAAAACCGGACGTGAAGGAAATGAGGAAAGTTCGTTACGTACGCAAAGTTGATGCAGCCAGCTTGTTTCGAGATTGTTTGGTTTCTGTTTCTAAAGATATTGGTTTCTGTTTCTATGTTGCACTGTGGTGAAGCGTTTTGTAATAGCTTAATGCGGCTTTTTTAATGTTTGTAAATAGTACATCTGTACCAAATCAAAAAATCAAAATCTCTATAATCATTTTGGCATCACAGACGCACTTATGAATGTCAAATTATCGCAATGACTCTACCACCACATCGGAAAAAGAACCACTACTCAGAAGATACGGCAAGAAATTGAGGGGCACCAGATAACTTAGTCGATAAGCACTACTATGTGTTTACGCACTAACGGGTGTGCATAACATATTTATGGGTCAGTTGGCCCATTCACGAGTCAAGAGATTATGTAACATTAAAGATGGAATCTTTCAATTATAAAAATGTTTGCAGCTAAGGTTTTAATTTTATGACGAAATGCTGGAAGGCAGAAATGTTAATTTTGTAACTGCCTATTTATAGTATTTATCTAATAATCAATTTTTTTTATATTATAATTTTGTGTGAAAATCACATGCCCAAATCACATGCGCTAGTTACTTCAGCCGGCATTATGCTGAGTAGAGCCCGTTTTGTGGTAATACCTACTTAGTCATTAATGTTTAAGTATTTATATTTTATATATTTGTTCATGTTTTTGCAACAATAAACTAGTTTCATTTCATTAAATTGTTATAATTTGGTCAATAAATGAATTGAACTCAATTGTTTTATCGTTATGGAATCTAACACATTATTTTGGTCAAATATTTATTTACCATTGATCGAGGTCACCCTCTGTTTTGTCATTTATACAATGATTGTTTAGCCTGTTTGAATGTAGGCCACAAGCCGCAATACAATTGTCTGCCCTGAGCTTTGTGATTAAACCGCTTTATCAGGGAAGCGTTGAGAGTTTATGTTCGTATCGCATTTTGCATTGAACACTAAATACTTTACTTAACTAGCAGTGTATACATTTTGTAGCCAGCGAAATTACTGAGCATTATGACAATCAACAGCTAATTGTCTCAGGGTGACGAGCGCAGTACAGTGCCGCGCAGGATTTTGCAAAACAAACTTCTGGGTGGTGCTGTTATTTATTTATTTATTCATACCTTAGCACAAAACAGTTTGTACACGGAGGACTTAATGCTAGATAGCATTTTCTACCAGTCATCCAGGACTTGCAAGAAAAAAAAGGTAGCGGTGCAGTAAAGTGCTTTTGTGCAAAATTTGATTTTGATTTGATTTAATTTGCTTAATGGGAAATTTAAAAATATTCTTAATGTGCCATGTTTCTTATTGTCATGGGCTTACGTGTTGCTTATCATCAGGCAAAGGACCAGCTGGTCTCGTTATGCAGTTACATAAAAAATCCTTAATTAAATAGACTTAAAACTTGGAGAGAATTGCCTCCTGAATTACTGACAGACAACGGATAGCCTTAGATAGAAACATGACTATTAGTATGAAGGTTTTGATGAGTTTGATTTATTATAAATATTTAATAAAACGGCTAGGACTCACGTAGTTTGTCAAATTAGCCGTCAAATTAGCTGAAGATACAAGCATGTCCGATACATCAGGAAGAGTTTACGCTACGAGATCACGGCAACCACTGACTACTTTGACAAACTACGTGAGTCTAGCCGTCTTTTCTATATTTATATAGAAACATGATGTTCCCTGTATAATAAGGTGCACTAAGAAAGGAATTAAAAAGGGAGAGCCGCGAGCGAAGCCGCGGATTGGTTAGTATACTTTAATAGTTAATCAATTAGATAATTGATAATATAAGACACAATCAAAAGTCAGCGGTATGTAGAAAGAGCCTCCAACTGCGGTAAACCTGGTCTCATCTAACTGTTTGTTAGAGCAAATTGTTACAAATGAAGAACATGAGAACGGGTGCAACCAAGTGACATTAGTCTCTGATAGATAGGTTAAGCTTTAAAGCACCTGGCTTACACTGGACAGTGAGTACATACATCTTCACTCATCAATCATTCCAATACGATGACTTAGTTTTTGTGTTTTTTTTTTAAAAGCTAGCATTCCTAGCATTTCTAAAAAGGTGTCTAGAAAAAAGTTTTTCAGTCAATTAATAAGGAGTATACGTGTGTATTTTTCAGATGTAGTATGCCCCATTCATAACTGTAACATGCTGTTTCCATTTCCTCTTATGTACTTACTTATACTCTAGTAGTACCTGTGTATATGTCATCCAGCAGCACGGCTCCACCTGGTTGGCGTCCAGCCCCCAGAACTCCAGCTCTTCTTCAAACAGCGGACCGCATACATCTGTAGGGTAGTGGAGCTTGCCGGTCCTAGGAACAGAAGGTTAAATACTGAGAAATAATAAAATGTACCTACGTTATAATCCAGCTCGTCTCGCCATCTCCGATGATCAGATGACGAGACAAACTGGATACATTCCTATTAGATTGGCCCATTCTATCTCAAGACCGCGAGAAATGGAAGGAAAGTAGGGAGGACTGTGCTCTGCAGTGGGACGATAGGGGCTGAATATAATACGTTATAGGTAATATTGGTTTCAAAACTATCTCCAAGGGTTGGCCATATCGGAAGAAATGACAGAAAAGGCGTTGAAATTTTATAAGAGTTTGCATACATAACACATATTATTATATAGCTCTATTTAGATCACTGTCATCATCATCATCATCATCAGCTCATTACGCCACTGCTGGAATATATATCTTCTGTCAGAGAAAGAGATACAGCTCCATCCTGAGGAGAGACCCATTTCTCTAGATGGATCTCTCCTTAGGATGGAGCTTTGTATATCTATTCTGTAGGCCCTCTGGCTTAGTGAGCTTTGGTGGATGTCAACGTTTTTAGAATTTTATGGTTTCTTTCTTCACGATTAACCTTCACACGTTTTTAAAGCAAGATTTGAAAAGTAACACATGAATTAGCTTAGAGGCAAGTAGCCCGAGAGCTAGTAAAATGAGTATTCTCCTTTCTAAAACTGAACAAAAGTTCAGGAGGTACTGGTATAATAGTCTAAAAATAGTTAAAAAAGAACTAAGAGACTTGGCCCAGTCTATAGAAGTCATTTGATGCGCGGCCGTCTTGGGATTTGATCTTCAGGTCGTCAAATTGAAAGTGGCACAAGTTGACACCGGCTTGACCTGTAACGGCTAATCGTCGTTTAACAAAGATGAAGATGGCGGAAGACATTCACACGTAATTAAACCTCGTCCATCCTTTCTCCGATACCTCCCTCAGCCACTTCTTCCCACATCCTCTCGCGTGAAGACTACTTAATTGGTTGCGATAAGGGTGAGACACTTCGGCTAATTTCGGTTGGAGTTCGGCAAACTTCGGGTCTAGATTGATTAATGTTACCGCTTCAAACCTAGGCCGGACTGATTGACGTAATTAGGTATATTTAATGCTATGATTGAAGTAGCCTAATCGTTTATTGATTGGTTATAGGAATTTGCTTTGTTGGGTCAAGGGTTTCATGAAAAGTGATTTAGATAAGGTTAAAATTTGTCAGATTTTTAGTATATTTAGCCATAATCACAGAATACAATAATAGTAGCCATCACGTAACTTCTTATCTATAACTTTACTAATAATCCTTGAACTTAGGGAACAAAGATAATGGGGGCCATTATTGTCATACAGCGGCCACATATGTGTCCCAATTACATGTAGGTACCAGTTTTTTGTCAAAATGTACTGCGCAGCTGTTCAACTACCACACAAACAATGTGTGCATGATATTTATATTTTATTTCTTCTTGGATTGTACAATGCTATGTGAGATGTCTAATTTAGTTAGTCATTCAAATAAAGCTATAAAAATTGTATTTGAGTTGGAAGTGACTAGGTTTTACAGTCATGCTCACTCAAATGTCTTTGCTTGCGGCGGCTCTGTGTGTCCGGGGGTGATGGCTGGTCCACAAGTCATACTCGTGAACGGGTGCTGCTTGCGGGGACTGGTCTGTTCTAGTCACTCCTACTGCTACTGTCACACCTACTTATATTTTATTTACACTTTTCTGTTACTGATACTATGACTATGGAACATCTCACTCGCATTTCTTGTTTGACATTCTGTTAATTCTAATTTATACGTAAATTGTGCTGAAAAAAAGACATCCCCGCAGAGTTTCTTGGTGCTATCTTCTCTAGCGGGCGTATTTCCGAAGCACTGGTAGAGTCAGTTTTCGCATTTCTTTTCAGCACTCAGACTTCAATTTGAGTATAGGTAAGAAATGGGTAAACATACTTACCTTTTTTTCAAAGTCATATTAACATAAGTTACAATTTTTAACATATTTTATTTGGATCATGTGTTTATGACCTTTAAAAGTGCACTTTTGTGCCTATTTAATAAATGATATTTGACTTTGACTTTGAAACTGAGACTGACTGATTGTCTATACAATACTTTAGTAGTATAAAATAAATTATAGAATGTTCAAGTTCGAAAATTCTTTGTTCAGTTTTGGCATCACAGACGCACTTCTTGAACGTCAATTATTACAATGACTCTACCGCCGTATTGGAAAATAAACCACTACTCAGAAGATACGGCAAGAAACTGAGGCGCATATTTTTAGAACTTTTGTTACAATTAAATTTAATGTTTGTTTTTAAATATTATGTTTCTAATGTTTGTGCCAGTTGGCTACTAGGAAGAAGCGGAATGCTCCATGCAACTTGGTATAGTATGCTTTTTTCATTAGAATATTTATCACACGTAATTTGAATTTACTTTCTGTGAGCTCCGTTATACATTTCAGAATGATATACACTCGAGAGCAATGAATCCGGGTCACTTAAAGAATCCTAAAAGTCTCGGAAACTAAAAATGCTAGGTTAATGCAATAAATTGTATTTAATAGACAATGTAATACTCCTTAAATGAAGGTATTAAAACTTCTTAGTTATTGTAAAGTTATATCATAAAAAAATCAAATTTGAAAAAGGGCCACTTTCGAAGATGGAACTACGAAATTACAGCATTTGGTTTTGCTTTTGTTTGTAATCTGTCATTTATGTGGGTACATAAACCATGTTGATAGTGCTCTATATTCATTATTCAAGCTGAAATTATGTCGCTTACGCCTGAAGAATGCACCAGAATACTTACAATGCTGGAAACCGGCCGGAGTCAGCGCGATACAGCCAGGACTGTCGGTGTGTCGCTGTCAACAGTACAAAGAGTTCTCCGACGTTACGAAGAAACTGGTTCTAACCTACGCAGACCAGGAACGGGCAGAACCAGGTGTACCACAGCACGAGAAGACCGATACTTGGTGAACACCATGCTTCGAAATCGCTTTCTCACAGGAACTGAACTCACCAATCAGTTTCGACGCCTCGGAGGAAGTAACCCAAGTGCATGGACAGTAAGACGTCGCCTTGCTGAATCTAACTTAAAACCCCTTAGACCTGCAAACGGCCCTAAACTGGAGCGTGGGCATCGTATTTCGAGACTAAGATATGCCCAGAGCCACGTAAATTGGAGTATTGAAGATTGGTCAAAAGTTATGTTCTCCGACGAATCAAAATTTATGCTCTACAAGCACGATGGAAGACACAGAGTGTATCGAAGACCAGGGGAAAGATTCAAGCAAGCATGCATCGAAGAAAAAGTAGCCTACGGTGGTGGGTCTGTACTTGTGTGGGCCGGAATTTCTTCTGAAAGTCGCACAGAGCTGGTGATCATAGAAAACGGCTCTTTAACTAGCGTAAGATATGTGGAAGAAATCCTCAATGATCACGTTGGTCCATTTATGGTCAATTTAGGTGAGGATGCTATATTTATGCATGACAATGCCCGACCTCATACAGGTAGGATTGTGAATGACTACCTTCAAGAGATGAACATTACTCGTATGGAGTGGCCAGCGCGCAGCCCGGATATCAACCCGATCGAGCATGCTTGGGACGAGCTAGGCAGATGCGTAAAACAACGAAACCCTCCCCCAATCACGCTTCGTGAGCTCAAAATTGCTCTCACAGAGGAATGGGAGAATATTCCCCAAAATCGTATAAGGAACTTGGTGTACAGCATGCCAAACCGCGTAAACGCAGTAATGGAAGCACGAGGAGGCAATACGAAGTATTAAAATTCAAGAAAATCGTAATAAAGTTCAAAAATTTCATGTTTCCTATTTTTGTTTTAAGGAGAGATCAGCAGTTTTTTTCTTTATGTAATTTTGTGTTAATAAAATGTATGGTGACTCATATTTTTTTTACTTTCATTTAAGGAGTATTACATTGTCTATTAAATACAATTTATTGCATTAACCTATCATTTTTAATTTCCGAGATTTTTAACATTCTTTAAGTGACCCGGATTCATTGCTCTCGAGTGTAGAAGCTATTTTTCTCTTCAATTTGGTCTAAAACTACCTTAATTTGGAATATGGCTAGACTTTTTTCATAGTCCAAGATGGAAGCAAAATTGTATAAAGTACTAGTTCCTCTGTAGCCCTACTTTTCATAACAATTATACATTTGTTTATGCCAGAGTGTGTTAGATTTGGAAAATACTGCCCTGGGAAGCTCTAGTCGTATACATGCTAAGTAAAAATATAACCAGCTTACAACGATTCCCCCTAAACATAACCGACGAAGAGAAATAAAAATAAACAGCGAGTGTACAAGGAAACACTCTTGAGATCAATTTGTTGCCAGCCGAGTGGATGTAGGGGGAAGTGGGAGGGGGAGAAGTGTTATCTTTACGCTCGTTTAATGCCCGAAAGAAAATCGATCGATTTGGTAAGCCCTTTCTTGTATTTTTAAAAGCTTTAGGTTTGTAATTTCGTCATAATGTGATTTAGTTTTTTTTGTTCGATTTATGTAAAATGACACCCTATATTAGGATAAGAATCTAGCCAATAACATAACATTTTATTTATTTCTCTCACAAAGGCTTACAGTATACTTATGGCTAGAATTTACATATACACTTTGACTTTACTTACATGTTATATTAATCAAGGTGAATAAATATTTAATAGAATAAAGTGTAGCTGTCAATCTAAGATGTAAATCAATCAAAACATTTGGTCCATAGGGTCCAAAGGTTTATATTAAAAAATTGCCTACGTCTTGTTGAAGCCGCAGGTGACAAGAGGGCTCGCTCATTCCTGGCTCAATAATTAGCGTTAGCCATTCAACGTGGGAATGCAGCCAGCGTTGTTGGCGCCTTGCCTCATGGATACCACTTGTATATATTTTTTTAGTTTTATATAGTTTAAAGTTTAGTATCTTTACAATAGGGTTTTTTGTAGTACAATTAAATTATTATAAATAACATATTTCAGAAGTATTTAGCCTAAAATAAGTCTAATATTACTAAATTTTAGTTTGACTTACACCTACGTATAGAGATGAAATATTTTTTATCGCAAAACGTACGTAATAAAAATAAACGTACGCATCTTGTACACTGCGAGTACTAAAGCCAAAGCCTCTCTGCGACCATAAATCTACCTGATTTATTCAGTGCTTATCTAAATAACACTTTATATATTATATTGTTACGTCACAAAATCCTCTGATACGTGACGGGCATTTTTGTAATCTCTGTGAATTGTTCTCGTGTTGTGAACGGGTTGAAGTAAATAATATAGGTTGAAAAGTAATGATAGGTACATTACTATTAAATGTTTGTCTTTGTTTTAAGGGTAAACGGAAAGTAGATTGAGTAAAACGAATAAGTCCTTCATGGGCAATTGCGTACGTTTTTAGCCGACTTCAAAAAAGGAGGAGGTTCTCTATTTCGACTTTTTTTATGTTTGTTACCTCAGAACTTCGTCATTCATAAACCGATTGGGAAAATTCTTTTTGCGTTGGGTTCAGTATAGCTACAAAGTGGCCCCACATACATTTCATCGATATTTGACCTTGGACTTCGAAGAGACATTGAAGTCGTTTTGTTTTGTTTGATAAAACATATACTTGTTACAATACAATTCCAAAATGTATAAAGGAGCTCAAAGAAAGTCGATGTGTGAAAAAAATCTAATGCCAAAAGCATACCGTTAGTAATTACATAGAAGCTCAGATAAAGACAAAGATGCATGGAACATTCCACTTCTGCCAAGTAGCCAACTGGCATATAAGAAACATAATTTTGTGAAAAACAAACATTCGATTCCCGCTACGTGACAAATTTTAGTGCATAGAAAAAATGAAAGTAGGTACACTCGTATGCTCCGAATCCGAAAATCATTGATACAATGTTATGGAGTACATATAACTTTTGTATCAAAAGTTCAAAGTTCAAAAGTTCTTTATTCAGTTTTGGCGTTACTGACGCACTTATGATCGTCAATTATTACAATCACTCTACCACCGTATCGGAAAAAGAACCACTATTTAGAATATACGGCAAGAAACGGAAGGGCATTTATTTAGAAAATTTATTACAATATTTTATGTTTGTTTTATTAAGGCGCAGATATAAGATTTCTAATGATTTTAAATTCAACATCACGGCTAAACGACTAGACGTATTTCTTTGAAAAAAATAAATGTTATAATAGACAATTTTCTTCGTGATTTGATATGTGAATATTTAAAATTATATTTTTATAACATAGTGTAATTAATTTGTAAAGTAATGTCTAACGCGGACAAAAAAACGATTATCACGCAAACAATATTGGGTGTATTTTCATAAAACTTTCACCATCTAAAAGACAATTTAAGTACCCACATTTTAGTATACGGTTTTTATTTGTTTTGTGATTGATAAATAAATGTGGGTTCTTTTTTCGAATAAACTTGGTGCGCTTTGAAGCGGAGACCCTTGCGGGCGACGGGCGGCAGTGCATCGCTGACCACTGTCACGAGTAGACGCTATCGCTCGGAACAATCACAACATAATTTTATTCGCTTTTGAATTTCGTTTCGAAAATGGCTGGTAAATCCAGATTACTAAAAAAGAAACGGCTTATACTGGCAAAAAATAGATTATTGAGGTAAGTAACGTAAATTAATCGAAATAAAATAATAATTAATCTCTATCGATAGTTTTAATTAGTGTTCCTAAATACATAAATTTCAAATATATATATAATTATTATAATTTTTATTTATCTTATATTTATTTTTTATTATATTAATATTTTTTTATTATTTATTAATTTTTTATTTATTTATTTTTATTTTATTAATACTTTTTATTTTGTATATTTTTTTTTTAATAATATTTTTTATTATAAATTATTTATTTTAATTTTCTTGTATTATTAATTTTTTTTTTATATTATTATTTATTTTTTTTGTTTTATAATTTTTTTTATATTATTAATATTTTTTATTACATATTATTTTTTTATTTTTATTTATTTTATTATTTATTTTTATTTTTTAGATATTTTGATATGTATACATTCAATTGTAGTAAACATACTTTTATTTTATTTAAATAAATGTGTTATTTCTGTTTTAGGAGAATACCAAATACCGAAGATTCTCAAGTCGTAAATGCAGATAAGAGGTAAGTATTGTTATGTAGTATAACCATTCTAAATCTTTGTACGGACAGTCCGGATCAGAGTTTAAAAAAATACTTGAATGCTATTACTGACATAGTTGCGGGTATTATTCTTGGTACGTAAATTAGCACAACCTCGACTACGGAGATGTAGTTTTTTGCGTCTGTTTTAGACTTACAGTATGTCGTGCACAACTATCTTCCTACCCATTCCTTTTCTTTTTTTTTTTTTCTTGCCCATGCCTTTACTTTCATACAGATGCCCATATTAACCTAAATTTAAATACATTTATGTTATAGCTCTTTCATAATCCACAGCTCGACTTCACCCACTGCTGGGCATAGCTCTAGCTGTATAGAACAGGAGAATAAGGCAACCCCGTTTATTGAAAATGAAAATGAGGACATTATTGCTGACAGGTAAATGCATACCTAATTTATTATTCTGATTTTTACAATAGCTCACATACAGGAGGATCTGGTACATTTGCGCGAAAGACACTTGTGCGACTAGACATATCTGCGAATTGGCTTTTACGTGACTGGACGTTTCCACGACTAGACTGTTGTGCGACTGACATTTCCGCGAAAGAATGCTTGCGCGATATTTATTGTCTTTCGCGCATGTGTACGTGTGTACGCAATAAACTTTACATTATTACATTAATAAGTGTAATTTATTAATGTAATAATGTAAAGTTTATTGCGTTAATCGGATGTTTTGTTGTTTTTGCAACTGACAGTGTACAAATTCACTCCTAGGTTTTTTCGTTATATTAATCATTATTATACTTACGTTTCAGTTCTGAAATTATTGGAACAACATTTATTGAGGAGGAATCCTTTCTGATCGAGACAGAAAATGGCGACTCAGCGTCTTCTAGGTAAACAACTATTAATACAATTTCAGGATAGAAGATTTCCTATAAAATATTTAAATCTTCTTAGTATAAGTACTACTTTTTTGTGAGGGTTTGATGATTGATGAGGGACATTATTAATGGAAGCTGGCCTAGTGTTTTAAATTTTTCCACAAATCGTGTTGTGTCACGACAAAACTGGTATGGGTGGGGAGGTCCAAACAAACAAAATATATCCTGAGATAGTACATGTAATATAATTTAATAATACTTTTTGTTTATAGAAAGAAAATTCGATTATAGTGCACAATTTTTTTTTTTTTAGGAAAAATGAACCTATTCAAGGGATGCGAATAATAAACATAGCAAAATTTTTTAAAGACCTGCAAGAAGTATCCTCACATGGGAATATAGACTGTGGATTGAAATCCGTAGAAATTATATCTGAACGTAAATTAGGGCTTGTTTCTAATTTAAAACTAAAATGCAATATGTGTAACGAAACGTTTATCATTTGTTGCAATGACCCTGAAATTGATATAAATATTAATACAGTTGCGGGTGCTGTAGCAATAGGATGTGGCAATACACAGCTAAATGAATTATTAGCTGCAATGAATTTACCCCAAATCTCCCATAACATATTTACTAAAAGAATGGACACAGTAAACAAAATTTGGGAAAAAGAAATTGCTATTTCTATGAATGAAGCTGCTAATGAAGAACGTCGATTAGCTATTGAAGATGGCAAAGTGAGTGCAAACGGCATCCCACTTATTGACGTCATTGCAGACGGCTGTTGGGGGAAAAGATCATACAAAAAAAATTACTCCTCCCTATCAGGCGCAGCTGCGATAATTGGGAAAAGAACAGGAAAAATTCTTTTTATGGCTGTGAAAAATAAATACTGCTGCATATGCGCCCAAGCTACGAAGAAAAATATCACGCCTAAGGAGCACGAATGTTATAAAAATTATTCTGGTAAATATTAAATTACATAGTAAAAAAAAAACAAATTAAAATAGAGGGTGTAATAATCAAATTATTTTCAGGTTCTTCGACTGGGATGGAGTCAACAATTTTGGTAGAAGGCTTCAAAAATAGCATCCAAATGCACAATTTAATATATGCAAGATTAATATCAGACGGTGACGCGAACACATATGCAAAATTATTACAGTCAAGACCATATAAAAACATAACCATCGAAAAAATTGAATGTCGGAACCACCTATTAAGAAACCTATGTAATAAGTTAGCAGCACTTTCTACTGATACCAAATATTTAATTAAATACAGAAAATACATAACAAAACAAAGAATTCTGTCTATTAGAAAGGTAATTGTAACAGCTATAAGAAATTATAAAAATTCTGGCAATGTGACTAGTTTACATAGTGACATTATGTTGGCCTCAGAACATGCCTTTGGAGTACACACTACTTGCAAGGCTTATTTTTGTTCGAAGGTGGGAGAAGATGATAAAATAGATAGGGACATTTTTACAAACTGTTTGTGGCATCGTATAAAGTTTGTATTGACACATATAGCTGCTCACTCAAGAAGTTTAATTGAAGACGTTGACAGCAATATTGTAGAGAGATACCACAGTATTGTTGCAAAGTTTGTAGGGGGTAAACGCGTAAATTTTTCCCAAAAGTACCAATACCATATGCGTTGTAATGCAGCAGCTTTATCTTTTAATACCCACAAACCTCTGTCATTGCTGCAAAAAGCAATTATAGGCAGAAGTCCGAGGGGTGAATTAAAAAGGTTGGAAGTACGTAAACAAAAACGCTTGCAACTAGCAAAAAAATATAAAAGAATAAGGAAAAGGCTGTATGACCACAAGGCCGAAAGCTCAAAAAATTATGGAGACCAATGTTCAAAACCGGATATGAGTGATGAAATGTTGGAAGAATCAAAAAAAATATTTTTAAAAAATTTGTTGCAAAGTACTATAAATCGAAATGAAATAGAAAGGAACACAATATTACAAAGTGGTTCTAGTGAGTGGTTAGAATTAAGAAGAAAAATTTTGACCGCTTCCAACTTTGGACGTGTTATAAAAAGACGCAATGACGTAAGTTGCTGCAATTTAGTTAAAGATCTTTTATACAGAGAGTCAATAGGACACGTCCACTCTATAAAACACGGACAAGATAACGAAAATATTGCAAGAGAACAATTGGCAATACAAGAAAATGTTAAAATAGAGCCGTGTGGACTTTTTATTGATCAAGACATACCATTTCTAGGCGCATCACCAGACGGGGTTATTGACGAAAATACCATTGTGGAAATAAAATGTCCAATTACAGCTTATAAACAAGGGTTAGAAAAAGCTATTGAAGATAAAAAAGTATTGTTTTATAAAAAAATGGCTAATGGTAATTTTTTTATAAACAAGGAACATAATTGGTGGTATCAAATACAGGGCCAACTACATATATCGGGAAAATCTAAATGTATGCTTGGTATTTGGTCTGGGGAAAAAATTCCTGTAAAAATAGAAATTATTTACAAAGATGACATATTTTGGGACACTAAAATGAAAAATAAATTGGTAAAATTTTACACAGATTGCATGCTTCCTGAACTGGTCGATCCAAGACATACAAGAAACATGGTAATAAGGGACCCCTCTTACATAGTTAGTGCTATACAGGGACGCAAACGAAAACTGGAAGAGGAGAAAGAGAATAAAAAAAAACAAAACAAAAAACGAGCAATGACTATGGAAGACAATAGACAAGACAAAACAAACCACCAAGAGACACTTTGTAATACAAACACACGTATAAATGATTCTGTGAAAGTCCTAAATTATGAGGAATATTGAATTCAATTTAAAATAAAATTTATTATATATTTTTGTTTAATTTGTTCATTTTAAATCTTTGTACATAAACAAACACACACATATAAACTAGCGCCTTTTCCCATGGACGCCTGCTACGATTCTTACAAACCGATTCTATTTACTTCGTTTACATTCATATATCTGGTTATACACGTACACAAATCCCCTTTTTTATGTTTTTGTCATCTTCTGACATTATTTTAAGTAGGTGTGTCTATATTTAATTAGTAACTCCTATTCATGTATGGACACATTTATTAGGTACCTACTTACTTAAATATAAACCAACTTATTAAATACATATTATTAAAATAATATGATCACAATCTTAATTTATTATCAAGATTTTACCTTATTTATTAAAACAACATTGAAATAAAAAAAGATGGTGATCAAAAATCAGGCAGGATTATCCTCACCGTTTGATTCGTATGGTTACCCTACGAAATTACGTGCGTACAGCTAAGGGGTCGCGGGGAGTGACGCTCGCTCCTCCCACTCGCTCAAGGTCGCTGGCACTTATTGTCGCCTTAAGTATATGTAAGCAGAGTTATTGTGGTAAAAGTATTAGTCAATGAAAACAAGCGCTAAAACGCTGAAAAGAGATAAAAAAATACTGCTCGAGGAGCCTATATTTTTATAACACATGATCCCCAGCTTAAAGTCCACTTTACGAACCATATAGTTGTTTCACCGGCCGAGCTGACGGCTGATCGCTATCCGCTTGATTGGAGCAATCGATGCGCTCAAGCTTGAGTTGAGAGCCTAGATCCTATGTTAAGAACTCGTTCAATTATCACGTGATGTTCTAATGGTTTTTGTGCGGCATTGGCAGAAGGTAGTACAGAGTGATCAGAGGTGTGGCAAATGATGAGATGAGATTTAATGGATGTCTCAATAAGAGTGCACTATTTCATTTGAAATTAAAAACACACTTTTGGAGCAAGTTGTGATATTTTTATTGCATTGTAAAATAGACATATTCCGATTAAGTATGAAATAAAATATCTATCAAATAGTCCCCGTGGCTCTAATGACATGCCATTGCTCTTTTCATCAAATTGTCGATGACTTTTTGATAAAGATATTGTGGCTGTATCTCACCGATGCGATGACGCGTTAGATCTCGGCCTAGAGCCTAGAAATTGTTTTTGGTTTATTCGCAACCAGCGACCCGCCCCGGCTTCGCACGGTTATTATACATATAAACCTTCATCTTCAATCACTCTATCTAATAAAAAAAACCGCATCAAAATCCGTTGCGTAGTTTTAAAGATTTAAGCATACATAGGGATATAGGGACAGAGAAAGCGACTTTGTTTTATACTACGTAATGATATATCACACGATACAATACGCTTTATTTAATACCAAAATACAATAATAGAAGATATAAGAATCAGAACATTGTCCAAATACAATGGGTGGTTTTATCTACTAGTGTTTGGAAGTCAAAGAATAAAAACAGTTACTGGTATTGGTATAGATCATAGAGATTAGATTAGATCGTTCTATAAATAAATCCTTTACTCAAAGGACATATTTGTTGTGAACTATAGTTAGCGTTAAACAAAAATTGTCGATTTTCCATATCTGGCAATACTTTCATTTTATATTTGCGGTTATGGAATAAAGATATTAGAGATATATATTTTCTATAATATCTACATTCTATGATAAATATTATGATGATAAATAAAAGCCATTGATCAAATTTCGTCCTAAAAATGAATCATCATTTGCCCATTACGTTCCCACTACTGGGACTCGGGCCTTTTCTCGTAGAGAGAGTATGGGCCATAATCCAACACGCCGGCTCAGATGTCACATGTCCTTGAATTTTTGTATTAAATTCCTAGACATGCCGGTTTCTTCACGATGTTTTCATTCACCGTTTTTAGCGCGATTCCACAAATAACTTAAGGTTAGTGGTGTGGAGCCAGCGAGAATCGAACTTGCGTGCGTCGGATCGCAAATTGCACGTGCGCCCACTGAGCCACACTCGATTTTATTTATTTATAAAATTTTCTTCTACTTTTAAATACTATTCCCTCCTCGGAAATTAATGTGATCCTTTATATATCAAATTAAATTTTCATGAAAATATAATATAATATTGCTTAAACAAGCTAATTACTGTCGCGGTTTGTAAACTCTCTGTAAATACAATTATAAAATAGGTACGGCTGTCTGTCTGTCCTTTGTCTAATTATGAGCATCTCTAATTAAATTGTCGGGGTTCTGTGTGGACGGGGAATTGGTTCAATTTTGGCTTATTTTTGAAACAGCAAGAAGATTGTGTCCTGATATTTTCTGAAAGTATTTCTTAAAACGTTTTTATTATTAAAAAGTTGGTTAATATTTTGTGTACAGTTTTTGTAAGGAAGTCTGCTAGCTTTTATTGTGTACTAGCTACGCCCCGCGGTTTCTTATACTATTTTTCAACATCTAAAGTATCAAATATCATCAAAATCCATTCAGTAGTTTTTGAGTGATTGAGTCACAACTGTCGCGTTTATAATATTAGTAGGACAATTTTGAGGAAAAGTCCGTCAAATTGAAGGGAAACTTAGTTTCTTTATTTTTGTGTGAAAGAAGATTGTCACCTTATGGAATCAGGCGTGACGTTGCGGAAATTAATCTCAAATATAAAACGCAATGAAAATATCTAGAATAATTCCGCTGAATAATTTATTCAGCAGAATCACATCACATATTTTCATTGCGTTTCAGTAGACTTTCAGTTTTGAAACTGCGATATTTACTTTTGCTAAAATGGCCTCTAACGAAATTACCTGCAAACGAGGGCCAATTTAAAGTGTCAAAGTTTTACAACTAGTAACATGGGTCGCGCGAGTGGGAGCATTCTGCGGTTGTCAACCTTGATGTCGGTGGCCGGCCAGCCTGTTGTAGTCGCCGGGAATTTTTGACCTTTATCAATCGCGGTTAGGGGGTCTAAACCGCACTGTAGACTGGACATAGTAATATGTTATGATGGTAAATAGGTTGTATTTAGAATACCTGCACAGCTTTAACCCAAGAAAGTATGCTAGGCCTAAGCGAAAGAACTCTGATACATCGAATCGAAGTTAGTATAATTTCCCGCTAAACCACTTCGCTTCTAAAAATCATTACTTAGTCTGATTCCTCGTCCTAGTGTTAGTAATCGGTTCAACTTCACACATATTCACCTGAGTGATGAGACAAGCAAATCGTTCGCCTGATGGTAAGTGCCATGCCTGCCCATAACAGTTGCAGTGCTACCCAGAATCATAAAAAGCACTGCCTAGCACTGCATTGCGGTCATCACCGCGAGACATCAGATACCAAGTCTCATATGCGCAGTAATTTCGCTGGCAACCATGCCCTTTAAACCGGAAGACAGTAATGCTTGCGCATTTTTATTTGGCGGCAGAATAACTGGCAAAGCTGTGGTACCTACCCAGACGGCCTCCCGGCATACGAGAGACTTACCTATAGATATGATGGTACTTCAAAGTACTTTACCTCAGATTTTGTTACAAAAATACATTCTACTGCACAGAGCACCTGTGATATTCTACATGTCGGAGAGTGCACTCTACCCCGCTTATAAAACACTCTATGTAATTAAAACGTGTGGCTTGATCGTGTTTCCATATAAAGGAATACAGTATCTCAACTGTACCCGGGTGGTGGTAGGTTTCTCGTATGCGAGAGGCCGTCTGGGTGGGTACCACCGCTTTGCCAGTTATTCAGCCGCCAAGCTGTAGCGCGCAAGCATTACTGTGTTCCGGTTTGAAGGGTATTGTAGCCAGCGAAATTACTGGGCATTATGAGACTCAACAGCTAATTGTCTCAGGGTGACGAGCGCAGAGTAGCGCCGCGCAGGATTTTGCCAACAAAGTTTTGGGTGGTGCTGTTATTGTAATGGGCGGGCGT
Organism: Petrophora chlorosata; assembly: GCA_951640565.1. Classification (NCBI taxonomy): domain Eukaryota; kingdom Metazoa; phylum Arthropoda; class Insecta; order Lepidoptera; family Geometridae; genus Petrophora; species Petrophora chlorosata. The sequence goes on from OX621206.1 coordinate 1,488,810, forward strand.
ATAGCTTACCATCAGGCAAACGACCAGCTCGTTTCGTCATAAAGTTTCATTAAAAAAAACACAAACGTTCTTTAAATATCTTAAAACTTGGTCTTTCTGAACTATGCGAATTATGTAGTTCCGTCTACATCAGACAGCTGGCCTGTGTATCTAAAATTAAATTGCCAGACATGATCGCATTGATGCCAGCCTGCTAATTGCCCATAGCCACATATAATCAATCATTTTTGTTATAGGTCTCCCGTACGCGGGAGGCCGTCTGGATAGGTACCACAGCTTTGCCAGTTATTCTGCCACCGAGCAGTAGTGCGCAAGCATTATTGTGTTCCGATTTAAAGGGCATTGTAGCCAGCAAAATTACTGGGTATATATGAGAATTCATATGTGATGTCTCGGGGTGATGAGTAGCACTCCTATTGTTATGGGCAGGCGTGACGCTTACCATCAAGCGAACGACATGCTCGTCTCGTCATTCGGTACCATAAAACAAAACCAGGTCAGCTGTTACTCATGTGTGCTGTGGTCATGATGTTCCTTGAGATCTCGGGATCATGCCAAGGTTGGCGTCGTGTTCAGTCTTGTCAATTATTTCTAATTCATTTTGAAGAAGAGTTTATAGCACGCTGCTCTAGCGTCTAACTTGAGTTACTGCGGTTTCCCATACGGTTTGGTTCATGAAAATACATGCAGGAAATTGATTATTTTGTTGTGGCCGCGGTGATAATTAAAAACGATTTCAACGTGAATTCTTTATTGATGAATTGTTCCAATTCTTTTGTTTTTCTTCTACTTTCACTTCAGTATATAAATTATGGAAGCCTGGAATGGCTAATAGGTTGTTCTAGTTACTACTGCTTTACCTTGTTTTTTGTAAGTAATATATTGGGTACTATATTGAATTCTGTTCCCATTTATATTTATCTGGTCTTAAAACGTCGTCTTGGGGATCAACAAAATTTAAAGTCATGATGAGAATGTTTAAGATCAGATTATTAAAGCTCAATCGAGACTTTATGATTAGGAGGCTTAGAACCAAGACGATCAATATCTAGTAGAATTCTGAACACAAATTAATCAGGAATAGCACTATTAGGTTGTAAATAAATGAAACACAATACTTTCAATGACTTACATCTTGGGAAAAGACTCCTGAGTGGTGGTTGGAGAAGCATGATTTAAGGATCTTTTGAATTGGAATTAAATGAGGCAGTAATTTTTGGAATAAGATAAACACGATCAGAACGTTTAATATTTTTTATGGAAAAATAATAATAAGGTCTCAGAGAAGGAAGCTTAAGAATCAAAAATTCTAAAATTAAGAAGTTTAGAATAAAAGGATTGAAGAAAAATAATTAAAAAATTGAGGATAAGAGATTTTAGTTTTGGATAAAAAGGACAAATAATTAGAAGAATCAGAATCAAAACGAAGAAGGTGTAGTCAACAAAGTAAAGACTTAACAAATAAAATTAGAAATATGAGGTTGAAAGCAACAAAGAAACAGTACCTGTAGTAATTCAGGACCTGCGCAAAGACCCCCGGATGGCGGTCGAAGAAGTACTCATTGAGCACGGGGTCGTAGTTGGCGAGCGCCTCCGTCAGCCGCGAGAGGCGCGTCGCAGGGATCTTCTTTAACGTCGCCTTGTACGTCTCGTGGCGAATTCCACCCACGTTGAGGACCACGCGGTTCTCCGCGTCCATATTTAGGAGGTTCATTTCTGTGGAAGAAACAGGAGTTTTACCAAATAAAATAGGCAAGGTCGCGCGGCTAATACTAGTTCACGTCTGGCTATTATAATAACAGTGTCACCTAAAACTTTAAACTTTAAAGTCCTGCAATGATCTCAAGCTTGAAGTCTCAAGGTCAAATTGTTTATCTCTTTTTTTACAACAGACTTGGTCTGCGTTTGACCACAACCTCACATGATGGAAAGTGACGATGTGGTCGAAAACGTAGCACGCTTACCCAGTAAATACTTATTCACTCTAGATTTAAACACACCCAGACTCTCTCTGGCAACAGTTCCGTTTAAGCTGAACCTCAGAATATATTAATATGAACATTACTAGTACACTGCAGTACCTACTGGTATTTTAAGCTAGTAAGGAAGACCTACCACGGCTAGTAAAGAGTCTTTTTCCAGTAAAATATAAGCAAACTTGCATGCCCAAGAACCACAATATTGGTTGGAATGAACCCGCATGGCAGATTATACCATATTTACCTACAGGATACTCTATCCTCTATATCCGGAAAAAGGGTCCAGCATGGCCAATACTGTCTACCTCTGACAGAAGATTCAGCAGTGATGGGCTTGATACTTACTGGCAACCTCCTGCTCCCGTGTTCAGCAGTTCAGGCTACGGAGAGCGGCTCTGGCCTCTTCTCGACATCGCCGGCGCGTAGTCGCCTTCCAAAGAGTTGAAACCGCCACGCGCTGACATGACTGACGGTAAACAGGAGTTCTGTGGAAGAAGAAATGAGGTTGTTACTATGGACCTTGGTTTTTATTACTCGTTATACACTTGTGTTTGACCCCTATCTGACCTGATGGAAAGCGATGATGTGATCTAAGATACTCGCCTAGAAGATGCCTGTTTACTCTCGATTTAAAGATTTCAATGTTGTAGTTGTCAGAAAATACAGGTCAGGTCTCGTAAGCATTTGAGCTCCTTTGTCATTTTATATGGCACAGACAAAGTAATGAAAGAGTTTGCTTGCAGAAACTTATTTGCGCAGCTGTTTATAAACGAGCAGTTGTCCTTCATCATGCAAGCGCACGCGCTCATCCTGTAAAGTTCAGAACGTGAACCTGCATGAATGAGCGGTTCTAATGTGTACACAGCTGATAATGGAAGATGGTACTATTACCTATTCTGTAGCCTAGAAACCATATATATATATTTAGTGTAGTCATCAAGATGTTCTCAAAAGTGTTCGTTTATGAGGATTACCGCCGAATCGTAAGCTTTTATGTGTTCAAGCCCCGAGCCGTAAACTTTTGTTCAGGTCGATTGAACTTAAGACTCAATAAAAGTTGAAGTTTCCTGTACCTCTATTAACCCTTTGAGCGCACAAGATAACAACTAAAACACGATTGTTAGACGACCGACAGGTACGTTATGCGAATCAAGGGTTAAAATGATAGGCGACTTAATAGTTGTTTAAGATCGTGTGAAGCTTGTTCTGCATAACGTTAAGCGGATGAGAGACCCCTTGAACATTTTAAGTTATCTGTACTATGGGACATACATTTGTGTACTTTGCGATTATTACCTGCCCTATTCATTAATATAATGCACAAATTTACGGATTTACCTTATTACTTTTTCTACATACGCTAAATGCGCAAACCGTGTGCTCTTTAAAGTACCTAAGTCCTAAATGTTTAGTTTATGACAGGTGTTAGACAAAAACATCGCAAAGAAGGCTCCTTCCGCGTTCCCCAACTCAAGACAATAACGTCTAAAAACTTCGCCGACAACGATTCAAAACTTATAATTGAAATTAACCCCTATCTCTCCATCAGTTCCCAGAGGTCCCGAAACTTACTTAATCAAGTAACTCTGTAAAACTCTTACTCGGGTACTTTAGCCGGTCATTTTTTACCCTGAGTCTTTTTATACTTTTTATCCTGAGTTTGGAAAGGTTGTCGTGGCCACAAAATTCTTGAAGTCTCGAGTTGTAGAACCTCTTGAAATGCTTGACATTCTTCAAGCTTTTTATGCGAATTCCTTTGCATTTAGTAGAACCACATAGCAACTTGAAAAACATTCATTTTTAAATAGAGCTCTTAAACCAAGTTAGTTAGTTGTCTTAGTTCGTAAACCAGGTTTGATGGACACGGCAATTTAATGTAAAATTATTAAAATCTTTGATCCTTAGACAGTTAATAAACATAAGGTAGACATATTATTTTATTAGCTGTAATTAGTAAGGCCGTTGCCCGGCAGTGGGACAATTTAAGCTAGGAAAAAAATACGAATTCAAATTGAAAAGAAAATAATTGGCTTCTTAGGCTTGACGCCTTAACTAGGCTCAGCCGGTGGCGATGACAAATTCAACTTTATGGCGGTTGTGCACTCTCGCCTGAGAGCTTTCGCCCAAGTCTCTCGCCATGCCTTGCCCGAGGCTGGTTGACAAGAAGTTTGATCAGGCGAGGAGCGACAAGACACATGGAGAACGCACTCTGTACACTCTCGTCCGGCTTGTCTTGTTCTTCCTCGCCAATGTATTTATCCTCCATTAATTTAGTTCTTTGAATCTAAAGGTTCAAGTTTAGTTCTCTCTGAATATGTGAATTTCTGACATTATTGTTTTGTTTACGCACAAATGTTTTTATTACTGAAAACAATTCTACTAAAACTTAACTAACTACTTAAAAAGAGAAGCAATAGGAGAGCCCTCTGACCATTAAAGGTCTATAGATAGCCCAAACGCTCCAGTCCACTACCAGATGGCAGCGTACCTAAAATGCTGGCAGTATTGCCCCGTTGGATTGTAATAATGATACGTTGAGCAAAATAAATCCCAACAGTTTGGTCACGAGTTGCATCGATTATGCGCTTTGACAGAATGTTGAAAATATTGTGTATTGAATATACCAAATATTTACAATAAATTAAATTAACTTTACGAGTTATTAAAACCTTTAACGAGTCAGACTACTTAGTGAATCAGATACTCTTAAGTACACAAAGAGCAAAAGGTTATGTTCTTCTTATCGTACCATTAACTCGACTTGGATCCGATTAAATAATTTCTGTTGGAAACAGCTTTTTCTGTCGTTAATTCTACTAAGACCGGATTATTTATTTTTTGCTAAAAGGGTTCATTAGATCAACAATATTTGTATTGGATCGTTTAAGCCCTCTTTTGTGCAAGTGGGTACGAGAGACCATGTCCCGCCTGCTCTTATATTATATGCATATTATTAGCAGATATAAGACATAAAAGCAGATGGGACTTGACAATTGCATTGTACTTTTAATAAGTTTAAATCAGCAATATTTTTATTTTAACACAAACATTTGTTAAGTAAACTTCTTCAAATATCTTCGATCAGAAATAGATGTGGGAATTTGATTAATACAATTTATTAGACTAATTATACATTTTATACTAATTATAAGTATAGTTGGATTTTAATCTAGTAATAAAGTCATTTTGTTTTAATATACTTACTCCATTAGTAGCATCTCTATATGTCTTATATTTTATTTAAGTATCTGGTATGACAATGTAAACGCTTTGGGTTAGCCTGTAAGTTTACAATTGCAATTTAGTAAATAAATAAAAAAAAAATAAAAAAAATACTTTTATGTAGGCTAGACGTGCTAGTAAAGGCAAATTTCAAATTTTTTTTGACAAACGAATTTCAGTAAAATAAAAAAAAACCCGACACAAAAATAGCTATAAAAAGTAAAAAAAAACGGCTGAACCGATTTTGATAAAAATGGGTGTGAAGTACCACCGCTAGAAAACTTGCTTTAAAATAAATAAAAAAACTCCATCTAAATCGGTTTACCCGTTTAAGAGCTACGGTGCCACAGAAAGATCCACAGTGGTCAAACTTGTAAAACCTTTTTGCGGCGGGATTTAAAAAGTGAAACAAATCATTTGTCTCACATATAATTTTTTTATAAATTATTTTATGCTTGAAGAGCTAGGCATAGCTTCAAATTAATTTATATTCATCACTAACTCTAATATTATTCATAAAAGCCAAACAAATCCCAACTCCGTTAAATATCAATCTCGACGAAACTCTCTCTTCATGAATTTCCAAATGAGCTGCCACATTGACAAATTCCTCCGAATATTGATTGATTGTCTGGGTAAAAGGACGACCAAATATTATTAGAAAATAAGGACGAAATAATGACTTTTTAAATACAGGCTTAAAATATAATTTTATTCCGGTCTAATTATCTTTGAAAAGTATAAATATGGTCACTCTTATTATTATTTTTACTTAAAAATCCACAGTTCTTAATCTAACTAATATACTAAACATATTTTTACAACATATAGCCATAAATAGAAAATAGTGCGAAGCCAGGGCGGGTCACTAGTACCTCTTTAGTTTTCTTTGCTAGTACCTTATAATAATGTATTTCTTTGGTTTTGAGTTGTCAATAATAAAAATAAAGGCCGATTTGGACGATGCATTTTCTCTCTCGCTGCATACCATAATAAAAAATAACCACGTATTTAAAATATTTAGTGGTAATAAAAATCATTTTAACAGAGCATAAATTGATCTAAATCGTTTATTCCTCGTTGACATATTGTCTAAATATCACGCTGTAATTTAATTCAAAGTGATTGTAGATAACCATATTCAATCTTTAAATACATTATTTTGCTCTTTGTTATGGGTTAAACACCCGGCCCTTTGGAAGGCTTGCGGGGGGACATGAGCCCAACACGTAGACGCCTGTTAAAACATTTAGTTTAGATATGTAATGGGCAAAACTTATCGGGGACTGTCTCTAAGTGCATCATTAAGAAGATGCAATCAAAGACAGCCCCGATAAGTGCGAGGACTATTATTGGAGATATGGAAATTGCTTATGGTTGGGCTATTATTTTTATTATTAAATGATGCAACAATCATGTATTCGTCAATAACTGTCTCGTTAACTACATAACGGATGGCCAACACCACACAGAACAGGTTCACTCGAATAAATCGAGAATTAACTAAGGCATTAATCATCCCCAAAAGCTTTTATTACCAGTTGACAGGGTTGAAAAAAATGGCTGACAATATACATAATTTGTAAGGAATAACGGATAACGATAGCCGTTGTAAAGCTATTTTTAACGGCGTTGTTTAGATATTTGTAGCTAGATGACGAGGCAAAACATGTATCAAAATATAGATTCAAATTCATTTTATATTAAGGAAGAGGTGAAATTAATTTCTTTGATTGGACTAGAACCTGTGACATCTAGCCAATACCCAACTAAATTGGTACCACAGATTTGGCCAGTTATTCTGCCGCCAAGCAGTAGTGCGTAAGCATTTGTTGCGTTTTGAAGGGCATTGTAGCCAAAGAAATTACTCTGCATATGAGACTTAATATCTGATGTCTCGGGGTGATGAGCGCAATGCAGTGCTATGGAGTGCTTATTATGGTGTTAAATGTTTTGAGTCAAAACATCGCGAGTAACTGTCAATTGGCCGGAGCACTTCCCGCGCTGAGAGAAGATTAAGATGCGGGGTTAAGTTCCAGCCGGTGGTCTTATTTTTTTTTCCGAAAAGCCTTGGTTGACCTTTTCGCTTGGCATTCGTTGATGCTTCATATAAATATAATAAGAATTAAACTGACTTGTCCAAGAATCACAAAATTCAAGGACAGTGACATGTGCCAGCGAGCAATCCGAGCTGGGTCAACGTAGTGTTCATGGTTTACACTCTCTCTGTGAGAGAAGGCCCGCGTCCTAGCAGTGGGAACGTAAAATGCTGATGATGATGATGATTTTGAAAGAGTCTTTTTGGAGAGAGAGTGCGACATATACCGACGCTGACCTTGAACTAGCTTTTACTGGCGACTTATTGGGCGTCTTAAAACAAAATGTTACCCGCCATATCCTAATTCTATGCTACCCATATTTAATATTCCTATGTTAGAAACTTATTATTTTTATCAAACTGAGACATGAAACTAGCATGTCGTTTGCCTGATGGTTAGCGCCACGCCTGCATAACAATTGCAGTGCCACCCAGAACTTTTAATACCATAATCAGATATTGAGTCTCAAATGACCAGTAATTATGCTGTTGACAATGCCTTTCAAACCAGAACACAGTAATTCTTGCGCACTACTACTTGGTGGCAGAATAACAAAATAATATTGTCAAAAACATACATACATTATTGTAACAAAAGTTCTAAAAAATATGTCCCTCAGTTTCTTGCCGTATCTTCTGAGTAGTGGTTCTTTTTCCGATACGGTAGTAGAGTCATTGTAATAATTGACGTTCTACGTCTGTGACGACAAAACTGAAATAAAGAACTATTGAATAGACTTGAATTGTATTATCTGTTAGGTTACAAGCGTGCCTACAATTAAAAACAAACACAATTAAATCACGCGTAAATACTAAAGGCTTTAAAAAAACCCGATACCCAGACTCAGTTATATAAATCATCAAATACTAAATAGGAACAGATAATAACATGACATTAACATGGACGTATACCGAAGCTGTTGCTCACACACAATTATGCAAATCCGTAGGGGGCTGCTCCGTCAATACTTGCGACGTTCAACGAACTGAATTAAAGCGTCTACTAATGGAGCTCAAATGAGTATGTCAGTTTAAATAATGCCATGGAGTGATGCCCGTATTGTGTTAATGTAATTGTGCAAGTCAACTTATTAACACTAAATGCCTTTTAAAATTAAAATCCGTTAAGTTGGTGAGGTACAGTACGCATCTTTATTTTCTTGGTGCTATCTTCTCTAGCGGGTGTATAGGTATTTCCGAAGCACTGGTAGAGTCAGTTTTCGCATTTCTTTTCTGGGCGCGGACTTCAATTTGAATATGGGAAAGAAATGGGTGGACATGCTTATCTTTTCTTTTAAGCCAAGATATCTTAAGTTACAGTTCTTAACGTAGTTTAATTGATTTTTATTATGTGTATCAAACGTTTAAAAGTATTTTTTGTGCCTTTTTAATTAATATGTTTTGACTTCAACTTTAAACTTTATAATATTGCTAGAATTAGTTCTAAATATGGTGAATATATATTTAAAATTTTCAAAACTGAATTTAATAAAACTTTGTAAAGTAAATACTTCATCTTTTTCAAAGGTTCAATAAAACATGAAACACGAAATGAGAACAGACATGAACATGGACATGGACATGATCCTCGCTTGCTCGTACACAATTATGTAAATCCCTCCGGAGCCCGCTGACCTACATATGAAAAAAATATAATGACCCTGTTCGCAGTAATACTTTGCCGTTCAATGAATTTTAAAAAGTCATAAAAGCTTCAATTTAACAATCTTCTTGCATTTCTGAAATAGAGTGACGAGACGAGCAAGTCGTTCATAACACGCCAGCAGTTGCAGCACCACCCAGAACATTGATTGGTAAACTAAACTCACCTCGTCAATGAACTGCGCTCGTCACTCAAACAATTAACAGATATTTTTTCTAGATTTAATTACAAAACCTATTAGATTTAATTACATTTATTTATTTAGTTATTGATATTTATTTTAGATATTTATGATTATAGTTGCTGATATTTTCTTGTCAAACCGTAACCGTCTTACTTACTGTCTCAGGGTGACGAGCGCAGTGAAGCGCCGCGCAGCATTTTACAAAACGAAGTTCTGGGTGGTGCTGATACTGTTGTGGGCAGGTGTATTGCTTAACATTAGGCGAACGACCAGCTCGTCTTGTTACACAGTTACATAAAAAATAGAGACTAGGGTTATTTAATGGATCCAACACATAATGGTAAACAAAGCACATAATCGGATATCACGTAAGATATAGGTAAATAACTAAAAGCCCGTAACTAAAACTTATGCTCAATTAACATTCGTCGCAAAAGTTTGAGTTTGCGCGTCATTTTACTAATTAAGGGGAAGAAGTCGCGAAGTTGGATCGAAATGTAGGTGGCGCGGAGTTACTAAGCAGATACGAATTATTGATTCTGTATACTCCATTTCAGATGAAACCTCTTTGATTAACACATCAGTAGACATTTTATTACAGAATTTAAGGTTTCCTCTCAATAAATGAGACTCTTGTGATGATTTGTCTTCGTGGAGACTGTCTTCTGTTTTCACAAGCTTTTATTTAACTTGCCATATACATATTTATTATTTGGGCCAAATCTTGTAAGTTAAATAAGAACCACTTCCTCTTATCTTACGGCATTAAAACTTTGCATACTTGTGTAATTTGATGACAATGCAATATTATGGTGACAGGCGGCTGATCTGATGATGGAGACGGAAGGTGGACAATAGATCTCCTTGACGGATAATCGTAAACTAGTACTGTTTGGGCTCATTTTATTCTGCACGCGGTTCCAATTACGAATATGTATATTAGTTTGTCTTGAAAAATATATTTCCTAACAAAAATCCTGTTGTATGTTCTAATTCTGCGCCTTGCTTTTTAATCGTTTTTTTAAGGAGTCTCGTCCAATAAGCGCGTAGTAACGTTGTCTAATCTCGGCCGCCCTGCACAACAGTCTTGCAATATAATTATGTTCTTTCACATCCCCGTAGAGTTTCTTGGTGCTATCTTCTCTAGCCAAAGCACTGGTAGAGTCACTTTTCGTATTTCTTTTCTGGTCCCGGATTTCAATTTGAGTATGGGAGAGAAATGGGTACGCATGCTTACCTTTTTTCAAAGTCACGTTAACTTAAGTTATTTTTTTTACATATTTTTAATTTGAATTATGATGTAGTTATTATGCGGTTATGGCGTTTAAAAGTCCATTTTGACTGTTTAAAAATGATTTGACTTTCATTGTTTATAACATTGTAGCTGATTAGTAAAAAAAGGAACTGCATACTAACTCGCTGTATTGATATTGTTTTCTGAACAACTGATTTTCGATCCCAAATCACAAATTTTGCCCGAATTCTTCTTCATCTAATTTAAAACATAAAAATGTCATTATCGTGAACATCTCATTCCTTCAGGGCATAAAACCAGGAGATTTTAAGAGAACATTATGTCCATAATAAAAATAAATAATACCTTCTGTCCTTCTGTCTCATTGTTCTTCCAACATCGTGAAGCTCAAGTTTGCTTCACACGATAAAAGAGCCGCAAAAATTTTAAATTTTGCCTGTTTTATTCACGTTACTCCGTACTCGATGTTATTTACCCGGAATCCTGGCAACCCAGGATGCCACAGCTACAGACTAATGAGATTGTCCCATTTTTTTCTCCTTTTTCGCACGAAGTCACGATTTTAATTATAATTAATTTCGTTTGACGTGCTTCCTCCCTTAATTTATTCTTTTTGTGACATGAATACGAGTTTGAATTTGAATAAGTGTTTTTTTGTTACTAAATTATCCGCAAATCTCTTTCAGCTTCTGTTAATACACATTTGCTATTCTTAGCATCGAAAATGAGCAGTACTTACATATTTTAGGAGGCTCCCAACGCTTTTACAGATTCTGAGAACCAATATCATGAGTTTGACTGAATCTCGATAACAAAATATTTTTCGTAGATTATTAGCGCAAGCTACGGAAATAATTCTGTTGGCCTAATCAAAATATCAACTCAAAGCAAAAACAAAGTGACCTGTTATCAGTTACGTTTCTTTGTAGGTACGGAACCCTAAACAGCAAACAGTAGTTTCTTCCCAAATCCTGTCTAGTAATGAAAATGTACTTGGGTTCCCTTTTAGTAATTAGATACTTTTAATAATTTTATTATATTCAAATTCTGCCTCGCAGGCTTTGAATCTCCTTTAATTATCGGATATTATTATGTAATATTTTTGTTAGCTATAAAGCTTTCGATTGTATCAACTTCCGACGGAATTTAACCAAAATCCTTCATAAATTATGAGTACATTTAAATTATTCTTTTACATAATTTTCTCTTTGTTTGAAGCCTTTTTCTGCGAATATACTTACTGCTTTATTGAAAGAAAACATTTCTTGAAATAAGATCTCTACGTAGAATATCTCTCATAATCATAATAAAATTTAGACTGTTATTTTAGATAAAAATGGAGGCTATGTATTTAAGACTATATAATTGATGAACTAGTCGATAACCGTGACTCCGTTCTCGCAGATTCTCACTAATACATAAATCTCCACAAGTCATACTCGTGAACGTCTGCTGCTTGTAGGGAGTGATCTAGTCTGGTAACTCCTAACTGCTACTGTCATACCTATTCATATAATATGTAAATTTTTCAGTTACTGATACTATTTTATTTTATTTTGTGTTGGGGGCTAACAGCTGTTGTTACAAAACAGTTTGACAAATTAATATAAAAAGCCAATTAAAAGCCTCCGCAAATAAATGACTATGGGATGACTATGACTATGGAAAGATACAATGACTATGGGACATTTCACTCGCACTTCTTGTTTGACATTTTAATTTTTATACTTAACTATTCATTGTTATATTTCGAGACTTTCTAAAAGAGTTGAAAAAAGAGACATCCCCGCAGAGTTTCTTCGTGCTATCTTCTCTGGCAGGCGTATTACGAGTATAAGCACTGTAAGAGTCAGTTTTCGCATTTCTTTTCTGAGCCCGGACTTCAAGTCAAAGTCAAGTCAAAATCTGTTCATTCATGTTTGGCATCACAGACGCACTTATGAACGTCAAATTATCACAAGACTCTACCACCGTATCGGAAAAAGAACCACTAAGAGTCTCTTCAATCTGAGTTGAGAAAGAAATGAGTAGACATGCATCTTAAATTACATTAAATTAAATTACATACATTAAATTACATCTTAAAGCACAGTTTTGACGTATTTTAATTCAATTTGTATTATGTATAATTGACGTTTAAAAATGCATTTTTTGTGCCTATTTAATAAATATCTTATAACTATGACTAATGCGAAAGTTTGTCCGCGCGGTCACAATAGGTAACAGCGCTGTTTACCTGATAGCGGCGCGTCCGCGTAGGCAGGCTTCACAGTTTTTATTTTTTTATTTTTTTCGCCTTATAGATCTATGTTTGGCCACTATCTTGCCTGATGTGAAGCGATGATGTGGCCTAAGATGTAACACATAGATCTAGAGATAGACGGCAGTTGAGCGGCTGCTCAGACCCGTCTCCCCGATGGTTCACCGAACATCATCCCGAAACACGACTAGGTCGCTTGACGGCATGGCTTTGTTCGGTGGGTGGTATTACAACCACGGCCAGAGCCTACCACTCCAAAGCGCGTAAGCGGGAGTTTCATCACGATGTGTTCCTTCACCGTTTTAGAGCGAGCGTGCACAACTACTTTTACTACGTAAGTAATAGTTTGTTTTCTTTGGTTTTACTAAGTGCGGCCTATGGAAATCTATAGGCGACCGTAATTTGTAGAATTGAACTGACAGTCAAATACATATTAAAACTTAAGGTATTTAGTTTTTTAAACGGTTTTGTTTAGTCGTTTGGGTCAAAGTTAGTAATTAAAATTTTACCCCCTTCTTGTTGACCGATTGATCTCAAAGTTGGTACACACCTTTACAATAGTTAGTTTACTTTGCCTTTAGTTCTGATGACGATACAATTATGTACGTATATTTAGTATCATTGTAAATTCAAGATGGCCGCCACCACAAAATGACAGAATACATTTGTTTTTCAACCTTTTCAATATGGGTTTCAAAAGCGCGTAAAATTTCTATCAACATTCAACCGCTCATACCATTATAAATGTTACTTACAATTTACTTAGGTTACGCTACGCTCCATGACATTATTTTTGCTTCTGATCAATATCCTAGATTGATGAGGAGAGTGGTGTGATGACTGGTGCCTAGGACCCACCTAATTATTTTTTTAGCTTTTAGTACATACTAAAATAAAATGATTAGATAATGTTATCTACATCATCATTATCTTTATTTTCAATGAAACACTGCTGTACACAATTTTACCGCTTTGCCAGTTATTCAGCTGCCAAGCAGTAGTGCGCAAATATTACTGTGTTACGGTTTGAAGGGCATTGTAGCCAGTGAAATTACTGGGCATCATGAGACTCAACAGCTAATTGTCTCAGGGTGACGAGCGCAGTGCAGCGCCGCGCAGGATTTTGCTAAAAAAGTTCTGGGTGGTGCTGTTATTATTATGGGCTGGCGTATTGCTTACCATCAGGCAAAGAACTAGCTTATCTCGTTATTTAATTACAAAAAAGAAGCAGTTATACTTAAAAAATAATTTAGTGTAATTGAATGACGAGTTGCAGTACCACTCAAAACATGGACATGCAAAATCCTCCGCGGAACTTCACTGCGCCTATTCCTCTTCTCATCTGATTCTATAAACCACTACGAAGTACCTAGGTCATCGTCACATATATTGGCTTCATCAGCAAGGGCAGCAATCGTCTAACTCGAACACCGATCTCGATCGCTTTCAAACATGTTTTGTGATCGTTATTCGTCTGTATAATTTTCGAATTTATACTCAAAGTCTGCGTCCCAATCCCTATCCCAATCACGATCGCTAATAAATAATTTTAAGAAAAAAATGAACCGACTGCAAGACAAATCTTATAAACCAAAATATTTTTTGTTCATGTTAGTTTTTCATAAAGTGCTGAATCAATTCAGATAAAATATATATGGGACCACCTCTGAAGTATGACATACGCAACAAAAAAAAGAATCATCAAGATAAATTCATAATTGGCGAAGTAATCGCGTAACACATATACAAAAAAAAACATACCGTCGAATTGAGAACCTTCTCCCTTTTTGAAGTTGGTTGAAAATGATCGATATTGCAGTTGAAAGATGCTTACGTCTTCCAAATTTGAAATTGGAAGCGATCGGAATCGATGTTTTGAGTTATATGATTCCCCTGCAGATTTTACTCTGTATTTTTACTCATCGAGGTATTCAGTTACTCCTAATAAATTCTCGTCTCTGGTTTAGATTGGGAACACAAATAGAATATAAACACTGAATCGGCCTTCAGCAGGCTTTATTTACCTCGCCGCAGACATTAGTTTGTTTAAATGTAATTGCTCTGATGAAAACTGAACTTTAATCAAATGGAATTCAAGGTTATTTTTAGCAGTGACTTTTAACTAGACTTTGTAGGATATTTGTATAGTTAGGGTTAGGTTAGGTTTTGTACGTTTCTTCATGTAACTGAATGACGAGACGAGCTGGTTGTTTGCCAGATGGAAATCAATACCCCAGCCCATAATAATAACAGCACCACCCAGAACTTTGTTTTGGAAAATCCTGCGCGGCGGTACACTGCGCTCGTCACCCTGAGACAATTAGCTGTTGAGTCTCATAATGCCCAGTTATTTCGCTGACTACAATACCCTTCCCGGAATTCCTTCCGGATTCCCTTCCCTTACACCGGAACACAGTAATGCTTGCGCACTACTGCTTGGCGGCGGAATAATTGGCAAAGCGGTGATACCCACCCAGACGTTCTCTCTCTCGTTCTCTGGGGCTTGTTTCGTTCCCACTGCTAGGCCGAGCTTTCTTTTACAAGGACGCTATAATCCACCATGAGCGGATTCAAAGATGTCACAATAGATTTCATGAATTTTATGACTTAATTTGGACAGACCTACCTATTTCTAAATCATGTGTTCCTTCATTCGTTCATGCGTGTCCGCACATAAACCTTGACGTGGAGCCATCATCATCATCATCATCATCAGCCCATCACGTTCCCACTGCTGGGACACGGGCCTTCTCTCATAGAGAGAGAATGGGCCATAATCCACCACGCTGGCCCAGTGCGGGTTGGTGAATGTCACATGTCCTTGACTTTTTGTGAAAAAATCTTGGACATGCCGGTTACCTCACGATGTTTTCCTTCACCGTTTTAGAGCGAGTGTTAAATGCCGTGGAGCCATGTGAAACTACAATTCCGGTGCATCAAATCAAAAGCCGCACGCACGACTAACCGCTGAGTCACACTAGTTTTTTTTTGTTTTTCAAATATTTGCGGTCATTTTAAGTTACAAAGTTATTTCAAAATGGCGGAACTCGCATACACGATTCCATCGTCAAGTAGATTCCAAAGCAACCATCCAAGTGTTAAAATTTAATTTACTTGATTTGATCCAATCAATAAAGCAAACACACTCCCCTTGTGAATCGTATAAAATTTTCATTTGTGAGGGACGCCCTTCATCAATAACCTGACTTTTGCTAATGGAGCATCTGATTTTGTAGGTGAAAGGGGGGAAATTTCAAAAACTTTTAATACCGGTATTATTTACATATTTTTTTGTTATTTTTTATCAACTGGTAAAACTTCAGGTGACCAATCTTTCGTTTACCTCGGCCACCGAATTAGTCTGGCCATTCAACGAGGTAATATCGCCAGTTTTTTGGGCATGTTACCCGCGGACGGTGACCTAAATTCTGTATTTTATCTTTAATTTCATATTTTAATTTTGCTGTAGGTTAGTTTTTATCACTGTATATATTTGTACATAATTGTTTGTAAATAAGTATGCTGTCCCCTTTTTTTTAGTTCCTATTTACCTACATTTCGTTAATTTTGGTATTTTGTTAGAAAATATTAAATACTTAGCCTGTAATAATAATTGGATCTGTGAATTGCGTAAGAACGTGGAATATTGAAAGTGTGAGTACCGGTATTATTTTAATATATCACTTTCAATATCGATATTCCGGTAATATAGGTAGGCGAGATAGTGGCCAAACATAGAGCTATTAAGTGTAAAAGAAAAAAAATATAGGTATTGTGTTTTCCAATATTAAATATTACACTTATATATATACCTCTATTGTAATTTTTCTATTTGCATATCGGCGGACTTTTTATCTGAATTATTGCGGTAATACAGAAAACCGGTATTCACATAGCGACTTAATATGGCTTCATGAAAAGAAGCGAGTGTGAAGCAGATAAGTACAACAAACAAAGCTGTTAAATCAAAGTGTTTGCATTGAGTCTGAATAGAAATAAAACTTTGCCGACTTTCTTCAACCCAGACAAATAAAAAGGTATAACTTGACATACTTTAGGTTTTGGGTAACTTGTAATAGTTTTGTCGTAAGCCAAGGTCTCGAATCTCAGCGGTGTCAGGGCGTCCAATCACGGTTGCCATGGCAACACACTATAAACAAACCATAGAATAATTATTATAACTGTACTGGAAGCTCAGTATAGTTGTAAACAGTAATAAAGCTTCTAGTCTCAGGATGACGATCGTGGTATGAGCAAGGGTGATAATTTATTTATAGTTTGTTGGAAAAATTAACGTTATTAAATTGAAAATGTAAGGATTTTGGTTTTTAAGTACATTTTTAATGGAACTGAGTGATGAGACTAACAAGTTGTTCGTCTGATGGTAAGCGCCATGCCTGCCCATAACAATTGCAGTGCCATCCAGAATGTTTAATACCATAATACACCATACCATACCATAGTACTGCGTAGCACTGCTTTGCGCTCATCATCACCCCGAGATATCAGATATTAAGTCTTACTTAACAAACGTAGGTAATAAGTTAAGAAATATTATATTGATGTGGCAAAAATTTTTTTTCATAATCGTCTGGTTCTTGACAAGAAAGAATCGAAGAGACGATGACAAACGTGTAATCCTGCAGTTTTATTTGCTGCCATCGGATCCCATAGCTGCCTCATTATACTTTCATTCCAAAATTTTTATCATCGAAATGACGTTAAAACACAAAACTTGCGGTAACCATCAATGATACTCACAAAGTCAAAAAATATTTATTTTTCTTTATGGAACTGAGTGATTTTTTATTTATTTATTTTATTAGTCTCACAAATTCAAAATGTTAGAAGGTTAGTCACTGTTTTGCACTGTACCTAATGTGTCTGTCTGTGAAATGCCGTTGGGAACATTTTACAGCTCGATACTATGTTTGTAACGTCGACATTTTGTTCAGCTGCTTTAAATTGATTATAGGCTTGCGTTTGACCGCTATCTCACCTGTTGTTAAGTGACGATGCGGTCGAGGATGTAGCACGCTCGGCTAGAAGAAACCTGTTCACTCTTGCCTTAAAGACACCCAGATTATAGCTATCCGGAAACACAGATGCCGGCAGAGAATTCCATTCCTTGGCCGTTCGCATTATGAAGGTCGAAGCAAAGCGCTTGGTGCGAGCAGAAGGGATGTCAACCGTAAATGGATGACGGCTTGGACGTTTATTTTTCGTAATATATGAAAAAAAAGACGTGTGGCACTCGGAGACTGCCGCGGTAAAGCTATTGCATAGCATTCGGAGTGGGGGGTGTTAGGTTATTTTCGTTACGGAATTTCTGGATTCGGTCTCCACGCTCAAGGCCCGCGATAGAAGCTATGCAATAGCTTAAAAATATAGGTAGGTGGTAGGTATTTTATCAATCACTATAAAATGTATTATTGAAATACCTACCTAATTTAATTCTGATGAGAATGATTATGAAATATTATCATCCTGTAATCATTGACATATATTCTACATATATCAATGCCTATAATATAATATCTTATATTATCATCATTATCATCATCAGCCCAATACGTTCCCACTGCTGGGACTCGGGCCTTCCCTCGGAGTGAGAGTATGGGCCATAATACTCAAATACTCAAATACTTATTTATTCATAAACTGGGTTTACAAGTCAAATAATAATAATTATTATTATTAAATTCAATATGAAATTTAAAATAAAAATGTCAAAATAAAATAATAGAATAGAATATTCGCAATATCAAAATTATAATTAAATTCAAATCCCACAAAGGACCATAATCCACCACGCTGGCCCGGTGCGGGTTGGTGGATGTCTTATATCCTTAAATTTTTGTTATAAAACAAAACAAAAACAACAATTGAAACAATCTATCTATTATTTATCTATCTATTATAAAATATGTATGTATATACATATTATATACATACATCTTTTATAATAGATAATAATTTCCTATTGGATATCAATAAGAACATTCCCTCCGGTATAAAGGGGGAAAATGACACTGTCTCGCTACAGACATGGTTTCTCATGGGAATCGTAAATTACTGGGAAAATAGTAGTTTATTTTCTTAATGTATACAACAGGCATTTTTTTTATTGAAACAATCAAATCGTAATTTCAGATGTATTGATTAAAATTACTGTCTCTCAAAAGTTTGATTGAACGTAGTGATTATTTATCTATGGTTCTGTGATTCAGATAAAAATTGACATATTTTTTTTTTACGCCTAATTGATCTATGTTTGGCCACTATCTCGCCTGATGTGAAGCGATGATGTGGCCTAAGATGGAGCACATAGATCTAGAGAGAGACGACAGTTGAGCGGCTGCTCAGACCCGTCTCCCCGATGGTTCACCGAACATCATCCCGAAACACGACTAGGTTGCTTGACGGCATGGCTTTGTTCGGTGGGTGTTATTACAACCACGGCCAGAACCTACCACTCCAAAGCACGTAAGCGGGTTTCATCACAATGTTTTCCTTCACTGTTTTAGAGCAAGCGTGCAAAATCTGCACTTAACTATAAGTCATTGGTGCAGGGCCGAGTCGGGATTCGAACCCAGGTGCGTTGGATCGAAAGGCGCACGAGTTCTCGCTATTAATTCTCTATTAACTCGTAGTTTCAATTGTTTGATATATATTTTTAAATTAAAACGTGAAACACTAAGCAACTAATTAAAAAAACGAGCTGCTGCAGACTATTAATTTACTTTGACTTACAACGACTTTTGATTATTATTAATTTTAGGTGTCTGTTTAATAACGTTAATTGTTATTTTTAATAACGTTAATTTTAATAGCAGTTAGCAGTTACAACGGTGCCAAGCGGCGACGTTGTTGCTAATTACTGAATGCCGTGTGAGCTGATAGATACAGTTGTTTATTTACTCTTTATAGAGTTTTAATAGATCGATGCTCGCAGATAATGGAAAAGCTTAATATTGAGCGTTATTTTTAGTTTATTAGCAACTAGCTGACATCAATGACTTAGTACATCTATGTAGAATAATTATTTAGATCCATTTTTATTGTTACTTTTCGAAACTAACAACAAAACAGATTCCTTTTAAGATCTATTAGTTTTTCCATAGATAAAAGCTTTTATTTAGCTTGCTCTGTTTGGGTCAAATTTAGTAATTAAAATTTTACCCACTTCCTGTTGACCTGTTAGTGCTAGTGCTACTTGTAAAGAACATAAAAATATAGTGTCTTCGCCTTAATAGAGACAATAAGAATAGTGTTGATGGACATATTCTTAGTTTTACTATATTTAGTTTTCTTTGGTTTTACTCTACTTAGCAGTTTAAGTCAAAGTTAAATTACTTATTAGTCTTATTAGGCTAGATTGTAATTCTACTGGCGGGTCTTTATTTGAGACAAGTCATTACATAATAAAAAAAACTTCCTGTTGACAGTTTTTTTTTTACAATTGATAGATCTATGTTTGGCCACTATCTCGCTTGATGTGAAGCGATGATGTGGCCTAAGATGGAGCACATAGATCTAGAGAGAGACGGCAGTTGAGCAGCTGCTCAGACCCGTCTCCCCGATAGTTCACCGAACATCATCCCGAAACACGACTAGGTCGCTTGACGGCATGGCTTTGTTCGGTGGCTGGTATTACAACCACGGCCAGGGCCTACCACTCCAAAGCGCGTAAGCGGGTTTCATCACGATGTTTTCCTTCACCGTTTTAGAGCGAGCGTACAAAATCTGCACTTAACTATAAGTCATTGGTGCAGGGCCGAGTCGGGAATCGAAGCCAGGTGCGTCGGATTGAAAGGCGCACGAGTTCCCGCTGAGCCACATTTGCTCTAAAACTTTTGGTACACCTTTACACCAAACGATTGGTACACCTTTAGTAGAACACATCTTTAGTTCTGATGACAATATAATTGTTTGTTCAGTATCATTGTAAATCCAAGATGGCCGCCACCACAAAACGGCGGGTTATATTTTTTCAACGCCCTCAATATGGGTATCAAATGCAAGAGCTTGACTAGTACAATACAGTACATCATAAAAAACCAAATTCAAGATTACCGCCACCACATAATGGCGGATTTCATATATGTTTCAATACCCTTAATATGGGTAATGGATATCAAATCAAGGGACAAACAAACAAGTTGACATAGACGATGTTTTTAGTAATAAAAACTAAATCTGTGTGTTTGAAACGGTTTTATTGAAAAGAAAAATAATGATGATGTAAGAATGTACTTAAAGCTAAACAATAAAAAGGTAGGTCCTAGACTCCAGTCATTACACTCCTCCTTCCTATACAACCTTACCAAAGATTCCCCCACCATAACGATATCTAGGAGAACCATTCCGTCAATATGTCAGTCAGTGAGTGGTAATCCAGCTAATAATAATAGAATAAAAATACACATAGGTACATACAAACATTTATATTATTAGTGTGATTTATTTTAGAGAAAACATTTTAAACCTCAGAATTTTTAAAAATCGCATCACCGCCGAAGCTGTCGCGGGTCAGTCAAGCAAAAAATCTTGTTACAAAAATCCCTATGATCCCCAGCGGCTACAGAGAAAGTTTAACCTGTTTATTAGAATAATGGCAAACCTTTTAGCGGAGAGTAACTCTGTTCTCAGGTTTTATCACCACGTTAACCTTATTTAGGATGTCGCTGGTTTTTAAGGTATGTGTTTTTGTTAGGAGGAAGTGTTTCGCTTGTTCTGTTTATGGACTCAGGGTTTGTATTGTTAGGTTTTGAATGATTCTATTAGGTACTAATTTATAGTATTTAATAAGTTTTAGACTGGTAACAGCAATGGAACAAAATGTCAAGACGATGGAAAAAATAGACAAGTGCGAATCGTACTCGCGCACGAAGAGTTCCGTACCATTATCTATAAAAACGGCAAAAAAATCATGTTTGCTGTATAGGAGCCCCTTAAATATTTATTTTATTCTGTTTTTTAGTATTTGTTTTTATAGCAGCAATAAAAATACATCATCTGTGAAAATTTCAACTGTCTAACTATCACGGTTCATGAGATATAGCGTACGTCAGTTGGCCATTATAGTCTAAGTAGGTACATCATTCATTTATGAAACGCCAGTTTCTCGTCTATGTGAAGTCGTGGTAGGTCTCTCGTTTGCGGTCAACCGTCTGGGTAGGTACCACAGTTTTAACAGTTACTCAGCCGACAAGCAGTAGTGCGCAAGTCCTGCTAGTCTCACCACTCAATTCCATATAAAAACTCAGGTAAGAAATATAACCCTCCCTTGCTTGCGCTGTTGCGTTAGCCCAATCGAACGTTTTATTACGCTAACCATCTGCCAATTTGTTGGGTCACAAAAAAGCATATGACGTCAACCCTACGGTTTACGTTCGCAATTTGCAGGGTCAAGGCCCGCCGTGTTTGCCGGGCAATTTGGGAAGGGTATTGTCAACCCTACAGTATATTGCCCGTACTGTAGGCTCTGGGTACTATAAGCTGTATGGACTGTTGCGTGGAGTAGGTATTCGTTGTTAGGACGATTTACGCTGATGTGATTTAAAATCCTACATTAAATGCGAATGTGTGAATGCATGTTTGTTACTCAATTACGCATGAACTACTGATTTTAATGAAATTTAATATGTATTGGTGGAACGTTAGCCCAGCCCTATCTCAAGTTCAATATGCTTGACTAGGTAACCATTTTTCAAAAGTACAGCATTGCAATTTCTAAGTACAAGCGTGGCTCTTGCCATCAAGCGAACGACTTGCTCGTCTCATCGACTTCATGATTTTGAGGATTTTGATGAGTTTCAGATACACATGGTTCAATCGTTCAACCATTCGTATTTCCCTGAAATATTTGCAAATTATTTAGATACTGGTCGATATTTTTTTAATTAAAACTAACGTGAGTATTATTCATATTATTATTTACTAAGCTCTCGGCTCTCTCGAGTGTCTCGACCTCACGTGAGTGTAGCCGGTTAGCAAATAATGATATTTTTTTATTAACTATAGGCTTGCGTTTGACCGCTATCTCACTCAAAGATGTAGCACGCCCGCCTAAAAACCTGTTCACTCTTGTTTTAAGACACCCAGATTATAACAGAAACATGTTGCGAAACATATGCCAACCGAAACTCTGGACTCCTAAGCCGTTCGCATTATGAAGGTCGAAGCAAAGCGCTTATTGTGACTTGTGACTCTGTCCACATAGAATTCGCTTTATAGTTGTTACCTAAGGACCTGTACATTATTCCGGGATGGTAAGTTGTGATGACTGCGGGATGTTGTGCACATACCACCAGTCCGCACAAAGCGCTTCGCTGACTCTTTCATTATACTTACTGCTAAGGAGTGGAATTCTCTACCAGAATACGTATTTCCTTCCAATTACAACCTGGGTCTCTTTAAGACAAGAGTGAGAGGCACCTCATGGGCAAACGTGTTCCACGTTAGACCGCAACTACGCTTACCATCAGGTGAGTTGTTGTCAAACGTGAGCCCATTTCATCATAAAAAAAGTGTTCTATGTCCTTTATCAGGACCTAAAATACCTACATAACTTTCATCAAAAACATTCAGTGGTTTTTGCGTGAGTAAAAACATCCATTCATCCATCCTCAACTCTCGTATTTATATTAGTAGAATAGCAATGCTGAAATAATATTTAGATGACCACAATTCAAACGCTAATTCCAGTTTTCACTACAACTGACTGGCTCTAGGAATTCCGTTGGAAAGCCGCGAATTCAGCTGGCTTCAAATGAGCATTATCGGTTGACTGACACTCGATTAATTAATTGGTTTTATAATGAGAGTCATTGGAAAGTTAAGTTAAATTTTAACTAACAAATTGTTATTAATGGCATTTTATTTATTTATTCATTAATAATGTAACACAGTGTACAATAGTTACATAGGTAACTATCGACCTGGACCCTGTAGTATTAGGGTGTGTCAAAAAACTTATATAACATAATAATCATATATAAAAATTATACTTAAAAACTAGTAGGAACTTGTTATTTTCTTATTTTATTTAATTACAGTCGTCATCTCGTGAAATTACTACGTAATTTTAACAATAGGAGAATGTTTTGATCAAAACTTTAGTGAGTTTGACACACTATTTGAAATATAGTTACCCGTTTTTTTACATGATGTCACTCTAGCTGCTACTGTATTTATAAACCTATTTAAATATTAATTATATTTTCATGTTAATCATACTATGACTATGGAACATCTCACTCGCACTTCTAGTTTGACATTGTGTTAAGTTAATCGTAACTTATACCTCACTGTTAAGTGTAATATTTTAGACATTTTAAAAGATTAAAGAACAAGAAAAATCGCCGCTGAGTTTCTTGGTGCTATCTCCTCTAACGGGCGTGTTTCTGAAGCACTGGTAGAGTCAGTTTTCGCATTTCTTTTCTGGGCCCGGGCTGCAATTTGAGTTTGTGAAAGAAATGGGTTCTTTTTTAAAATTATAATATTTTAGGTTACAATGTTTGACGTATTTTAATTGATTTATATTTTGTGTATATGAAGTTTAAAAGTGCATTTTATCTGCCTATTTAATAAATGTCTTTTTACTTTTGAATAACAAGAAAAATATACTACAGTTATTTTAAAATTATTGGTTCCGTAACAGTAATCGAACCCGCAACCTCCGTTACGAGCTGACCTGCCCATCCACTACACCACAGGCTATCATACTTAGTACAGCTACAAAAAAGAGTCAAGGGCTAGTTATAAGCGTCACTCGAGGGAAAAGAAGGTCACCCGAAACATATTTTTAGATAAGCCGACGGAAAAGCAGCTTTGTCGGGCGGGAAAGTAGGATAGCGAGGGAAAAACTTTTCCTAATTTGGGATGAGGCTAAGATGGAGTTGTGTTAATCATCCTATTTCTAGAGAGATGTATTTTTGGTAACATGCAATTAACTTTGCTGCGTTCCAGTTTCAAAAACACTGTTTCAAGCGAGAATATAATAGCTGTTGCCAGCGACATATGTTTTCGCTATTCTTTTCTGAGTCCGGACTTCAATCTGAGTTTGGGAAAAATGGGTGGACATGCTGAATTTTTTTTCAAAGTCAAGGTATCTTAAATTACAGTTTTTACGTATTTTAATTGATTTGTATTATGTGTATTTGACGTTTAAAGTGCATTTTTGTGTCTATTTAATAAATATCTTATTTTATTTATTTATTTAATCTTTATTTCAGGCACCATTAAAATAGGTTACAGATGTTATTGAGTTACTACGGCCCATATAAATATAAACCTTAGAATGAACATACATACAATTTATATTAAAAACATTTAAAATATTTATGTGGCTATGGCTTTTTTGTAGATTTTTTTTTAATACATTATTGGCTTGCGTTTAACCACTATCTCACCTGATGGAATGCGACGATGCGGTCGACGAAGTAGCACGCTTGCAATATAAAAAAAATCTTGTAAATTGTTAATTAAACGTATTCATTTTGAGTTTTATAATTCTACGACAATCTAATAACTTTTATCCATACTTACCACCACCATTTGACCCACTCATATGTAGATTTGATTAAGATGTGTATTTAATTTTAGAATTAAGGTTTCATTGAACATATTCGTGGCAACCTCAAGCAGATCTGTTACAAACAGTAGGCAAACTACACTACACGAGCTACGCGAGCACTGCAGATGTTAATGAGACCGAAATCTATTGTCTCGGAGTGACGAGCGTAAAACTAAATGCTTTTTTTTTCGCTTTATAGATCCATGTTTGGCCACTATCTCGCCTGATGTGAAGCGATGATGTGGCCTAAGATTAAGCATATAGATCTAGAGAGAGACGGCAGTTGAGCGGCTGCTCAGACCCGTCTCCCCGATGGTTCACCGAACATCATCCCGAAACACGACTTGGTCGTTTGACGGCATGGCTTTGTTCGGTGGGTGGTATTACAACCACGGCCAGAGCCTACCACTCCAAAGCGCGTAAGCGGGTTTCATCACGATGTTTTCCTTCACCGTTTTAGAGCGAGCGTGCAAAATCTGCACTTAACTATGAGTCATTGGTGCAGGGCAGAGTCGGATTTCGAACCCAGGTGCGTCGGATCGAAAAGCGTACGAGTCCCCGCTGAGCCACACTCGCTCTAAATGATATTTATTAGTAGGAAACACGGTCATAATAAAGTTTACAATTGTTTTAGAGTTCTGCGTGTCTCACCATTTCTGGTATACAAATTTTCATCATCATCAGCCCATTACGTTCCCACTGCTGGGACTCGGGCCTACCCTCGTAGAGAAAGTATGGGCCATAATCCACCACGCTGGCCCAGTGCGGGTTGGTGGATGTCACATGTCCTTGAATTTTTGTGATAAATTCTTGGACATGCCGGTTTCCTCACGATGTTTTTCTTCACCGTTTTTAGAGCGAGTGTTAAATCCGCACATAACTTAAGAAAATCAGTGGTTGCTAGCGGGATCCGAACTTCGAAGTTAACCGCACTACTGCTTGGTGGCAGAATAACTGGCGAAACTGTGGTACCTACCCAGACGGACGCGACGCCGTATGCGGGAGCATACGTGAGGCCTACCATGTTAGTGACTATGATAGTTTTCTAACTTATCTTCATAATTATTTGTTGCACTTTTTTGAGTAATAAGTCGATATTTCCTATAATCTCTAAGTACAAAACAAGTTTGGTGCAAATCGAATACTAAACAGAACAACATCTCGGAAACCATAACTTTACGCAAACTCCCGATGTTTACTCTGATCCTCCGTGGTTTACTTTGATGAAGTTACCACAGAAACACATTTGTTAACGGTTAAATTTAGCGCTGATTCCTGTAGAACATCGGTGCGGGGCTAGCAAAATTCGAACTACTGTGGGTCGGATCAAAAGTAGCACCAGTTACCGTCGAGCCATACTCGCTTCAAAAATCACAAAGTTTCACCGACCCGTGCTGGGCCATAGTGGTGGATTATGGCTTTATGGCAGAAGGCCTGTGTCCGAGCAGTGAACAGACAATGATGAAGATAATGATGAAAAGCATAACTACAAGTTCATTCTAAAGTTTTTTTATTGGTAATTGGCTTGCGTTTGACTACTATGTCACCTGATGGTAAGCGACGATGCGCTCGACGATCTAGCACGCTTTCCAAGACAGTACCTGTTCACTCGAGGCTTGAAGATTCCTAGATTGTAGCTATCGGGAAAGACTGACTCTGGCAGGGAGTTCCACTCGTTAGCAGTGCGCATAATAAAAGTGGAAGCGAAGCGCTTGGTACGCGCAGGAGGAATGTCTACCATGAAACGGTGGCGGATTGCCGTACGTCTTGTAGTCCGATGATAAAACGGGGATGGGGGCATTAGTTAGTGCAATTCCGAAGCACACTATCTGAAAATGTATTCCACTGAATTCCACTAGAACCTAAGTCAATTCAAATTACTGCCAGCAACGAAGCAATTTCGCTCCAAAATCGAAACCCATACACAACAACGTCTCTCAAACCGTAACTTTACGCGTAACGTAATTAACGTAACTTTACGCAAACCCCCGACTCCATGGTTTACTCTGATTGAGTTCAGTAATCCGCTTTATAAGACGCTAATTAATGAAGATAGAGAATGTAATTGCTTTGTTAGGTACATTGTTTTAGAGTTGTTTGGATTAGATTTTGTTGTAAACTGTTTTGGGGTGTTTTGATTTGTTTATGAATCGCCAGGCTGATTAAATATAGCGCTCAAAGTAACTTTGTTTGCGTTACGCTGTGGTGTGAAAGGTAGATCATAAGGCAAATTCCGCTAAATTTAAATGAGAGCTGACCGAATCGAAATTATATTGTGAAATTAATCAAAATTGATATGAGCGAGTGTGGCTCAGTGGGAGCACGTGCGACTTTCGATCCGACGCACCCGAGTTTGAACCTCGCTGGCCCCGCACCACTGACTTTCTTAAGTTATGTGCGGAATTAACACTCGCTCGAAAAACGGTGAAGGAAAACATCGTGAGGAAACCGGCATGTTCAAGAATTAATCACAAAAATTCAAGGACATGTGACATCCACCAACCCGCACTGGGCCAGCGTGGTGGATTATGGCCCATACTCTCTCTACGAGGGAAAGTCCGAGTCCCAGCAGTGGGAACGTAATGGGCTGATGATGATGATGATGAAATCAAAATTGGTATTCAAATAATAATTTTCGTTTAAAGAGATCAGCAGGTCTAAAAAGGCCACTTTAAACGAATCATAATATGATTCACTTTAGAAATCGCAAAATGGTCACTAGCTACGAATTCATAATAAATTATAATGAATTATGTAAATGAAATTTTTATAAATTCGTAGCTAGTGACCATTTTGCGATTTCTAAAGTGAATCATATTATGATTCGTTTAAAGTGGCCTTTTTAGGCCACCAGAAGAAGTATAGGTAAGTAAAGAGGTGATAACATGCGTCTATACATTGCGTTCTACAAATGTGATGCAATTCGACACAGAAGTACCAAAATACTGTATTTTTTACACATTGGTAAAAGTATACAGTTGAACAGTGCGAGCGCTGCTCCCGTTCGGCATGCATCATCGCTGTGTTGCTCTCGAAATTAAATCCGGAATAATAGTAAATAGTTAAAACGCAAAGTAGTGTCAGGCAATAAAGTGAAGCTTATAAAAAATACTTTCCTATAGTGAAAAAACCAACAAAAAACCTAAAGTGGATCAAAAGTTATAAGCAAAAATAATTCAAATCTCCAAACCAAACGACTGTGACAGACAATAAACCGGTGCATCGATCGCGTGCGCTGCGGTGCGTGAATCATCGACCCGACGGACGGCCGTGTGACGAAACTAACTTTCCTACCTACGCTGCACAATATCAGCTGTTTACAAAATGAATTGCGCGGCCTGCAACCAACTTATAGCCCGTGGAGAACTATTACAATGCACTAAGTGTACGGAGATTTTCCATTTTAAATGCCTCAATATGTCTACAGCATACTACATAGAAAATAAACATTTACTAATGAGCTCCTGGCATTGTCCAAAATGTGAAAATGCTACTAGGCGCAATAAAAATGACAACACACCTGTCAGAAGACAACACCAAAACCTTCTCAACGAGACAACTATGTCAGTCGACGACCAAATCTATGAGGACAGCAGTGTGATAGGTAACACACCCCAAAACGACCTTGATAGCGAAGCAGGAGCTACACAACACCCGCCAAGTAAGGATACAATTACTTTTGACAAGTTTAGCCATCTATTAGAAACTAAACTAAACGAGAAACTCGAAAAAAATAAACAAGAAATACTAGCGGAAATAAAATCTACGGTCCAGAATCAAATCGACCAAGCAGTACATAATTTAAAAACAGAAATGACACAAACGAACGATTTACTTCAAGTAGAACAGACGAACCAAAAGGATAGTATTATTAAACTAGAAAATAAAATAGAGAAATTAGAACAGGAGAAAGACAAATTACGGAAAAACATACAAGACTTACAAAAAAGATTAGAAGATATGCCAAAAAACGAAATTAATGGAAATACCAAAAAGATAGTAATATACGGCCTCAACGAAAACTACTCAGAAACAGAGCATGAATTAGAAAGTAGAATAATATACGCCTTTACTGATATATTGGGTGTTGACCTCTCTGGATACATAGAGGACGTGTCGAGAATAGGCAGAAGAGGACCACGGCGGCCAGTACAAGTGGAACTAATAAGCAAGAAAATGACTAAATATATTTTGAGTAATACAAGACAGTTCAAATCTACCGGACTATATGTTACAGAATACCTTGACAGATGGGCCTTGAAAGAAAGAAAAGCATTACGAGACCACTTAAACCAAACGAGGCAAAATTATAAAGAAAACGACACATCACGGAAAAAGCCATCAACCCTATTGACAGGTACGATGCGTACAATCACTCGACCGTTCAATCACACTACGACGGAAATAACCAACAGAATAATAGAACTAGCAACTATAGACCAGATAATCAAGACCAGACATTTCGCTTTTAAAGTTTTAATACAGAACCTACAAAGCATTAAAAACAAAGTCCATATTGTTGATGACTTTTTAGAAGAAAAACCTTTCAACGCCGTTTGTTTAACCGAGACCTGGATACGCGAACAAGAAAAGGACCTGTTCACCATCAACGGATACGAGTTTGGAGCTACGTTTTGCCGGCGAGAACACCGAGGGGGCGGCGTGGCCATCCTCACCAGGAACAACCTGAACTATGAAGAGCTCTCGGACTTCAGAGACCTCTCAGTTGAGTGTATTACAGAATGTTGTGCCTTAGAAATAAAATCGGAAAATACCATTATAATAAATATTTATAGACCAGATCGCGATATTGAGACATTTTTTATAGTAATAAACCACATACTAAGACTTGTCAAACCTAAAATAAATAAAAAGCGAGTAATAATAACCGGAGATTTTAATATAAATGCACTATCGAATTCAAAAGAATATCAAAGACTATGCCATGCAATGCTTGAATATAATCTTTATCAAATAATTAAATATCCGACTAGAGTGACGACTACTTCTTCGACCTGCATAGATTTGTTATTTACCAACCAAAATAACTACTCGTTATCGGTGGAAAACAATGGACTATCAGATCATAATAGTATTATATATGGACAAAAACTAATGAAAACAAAACCAATTAAACATATTTATACCGTGACAAAACGAATATATAACAATAAAAACATACATAAAATGAAATCAGCATTAAGTAATATAAATTGGAATGATTTTATATCTACTGAAAATAACATAAATAAAAACTATGAAAAATTTGATACTATTTTGAAAGATAATTTAAATAAATACATACCTAAAACACGTAATAAAATAACACCGTATTCAAATAAAACTTATCTAACGAAAGGATTAAAAGTTTCATGCAAAAATAAAAGACTAACGAAAATAATATCTGACAAATTAAATAATAAAATATTTAAAACCCATTACAATAATTATGCTAAAATATTAAAAAAATGTATCAAACAGTCAAAAAGAATAAATTACATAAATACTATGAAAGCGTCTAAAAACAAAACCAAAACTATGTGGAGCATAATTCGAGGCGTTGCCAAGCACGATAGTGCACAGAAAAAGCATAACAACATAACACTAGAAGTTGACAACAACAAAGTAGTCGCGCCAAAGTCAGTGGCTGATGCATTCAATGACTACTTCGCGTCTGTCGGCGAACAGAGCCCGAACGCCACTGGGGCAGCGAGCAGTCGTTGGGTGCACGAGTCCTCAATTAACTCGATTTTTATAAAACCGGCCAGCGAGCACGAAGTGTTTATCATCATAAAACGAATGAGTAATAAGTGCAGCTTCGGTGAGGATGAACTACCGCCTATACTAATAAAACAATGTGCACGGGAACTTACCTCACCTTTAACTACTTTAATAAACCAATCCCTTGACGAAGGATGTTTCCCGGATAAATTAAAACTAGCAAAAATTAGACCGATTCCGAAAAAGGGTGGCAAGTCTGAGAGCCCTAGTAACTACAGACCTGCGCTCTTATCGAAAATTTCAAAAATCTTTGAAAAGGTAATGTCGAGTCGTATTTATAATTACCTAGAAAAATTTAACATACTACATACAAATCAATACGGGTTTAGACAAAATTGCTCAACAACACTTGCTGTTTATAAATATGTACAAGAAATTTACAACTACATTAACGATAAAAAATATGCAATAGGGTTATTTCTAGATATGACCAATTAGCTTATGACAAAGTTTCACACAAATTACTATTAAAAAAAATCTACGCGTCGGGTATTAGAGGAGCGGCCTATAATTGGTTCCAATCTTATCTAAAGGACAGACAGCAATACGTACAGATTGAACATTACGATGCGGCCAAGAATGAAATGTGCGAGGTAAAATCAGATACCAGAATAATAAATAATTCAATTCCTCAAGGTAGCGTGCTAGGATGTGTACTTTTTTTAATTTACATTAACGACTTGCCAAAAATAATAGATGTCCCAAGTGTCCTATTTGCAGACGATGTCTCACTACTCTTTAGCAGCAATTCAAAACTTGACTGCAATGCATTTAAACCCTTTTCTGACACAAAGCAATGGCTTGAGGACAATAATTTAGAAATAAATCTGAAAAAAACAAAAATTTTACAGTTCCGAACCCACCAACGAAAGCCCTTAGATCTAAACACTATAAACCACAACTTAAAAATACAAGAAACAAAAGAATTCACATTATTAGGACTAACACTAGATACAAACTTGAAATGGAAAAAACATGTCGAGAACATTAAAACGAAACTTGCAAGATTTACCTACGCATTGAGTGTTCTCAAGTCAAATACCAATTACGAAACTGCATTATCATCTTACCTATGCATACTCTTGGTTAAATTACGGTATAATCCTCTGGGGTGAAAGTACAGATTTTACGGATCTATTTATAATGCAAAAGAAATGTATACGGATTTTAGTTAATATTAAGCCGCGAGAAAGTTGTAAACCACATTTTATAGACAAAAAAATACTAACCCTACCATGTCTGTACATCCTACAGATATGTCTATTCGTACGGAAATATCATACTTTCTTTAAATCAAATAGTGAAATTAATGAAAATTATAATAGAAGAAATCGCAACAAACTAAAGTTACCTACAACAAATTTACAAATATTAGGAAAAAGTCCAAATTTTAGATTAGTATCAATATACAACAAAATCCCTGAATACCTAAAAAACGAAACTAGATACAACGTATTCTGCAGAAAACTTAAATCTTATCTAATTAAAAAATGTTATTATTCCGTAGATGAATTCAAAACTGACAAGCATGTGGAAAAAAATGACTCAATTCCGTGACACTATACTGACATATAAAATACTGACTTTAATAAAACATAAATCAATATAAATTAAAATGACTAAATGTACTCTCGCACTGACTTGCAAACGCCCTTACAGGGCTCATGTACCAACATAAGATGTAATTTAAGACCTACATGATAAATATATGTACATGAATGCAATTAATAATAAATAAATAAATAAATATATAGTACGGATCCGATTTACGGTTCAATTTTCGGCTCGTAGTATTCTTCTCTGGCGATTATTTATAATTTGTGAATATATTTTGTTAATATGTGTTATGGTTAAAGGTCAACAATGTATGAAGTGTGTAAGATTTCATCAGTTGATATTGCAAGCACTAGTTACTCCATTTTGTGTTATTTTGTGTCATTATTCAACAGTTATTTTAATATGTTAGATGTCCTCTATAGTTCTTTAAGTCAATGACTACGTCTCTCAATTTCCTCTGACACAGATGACGTTTGACCTCAGAGGAAGATAGTGTTCTTCCTCTGAGCGTTTGACGTTATTTTTAAAGTTAGATCGGAACTATAATTTGAATAGATTTATTTAGTAGAATAACGTTAGACTTATACTCAATTGTGTACTTGTTGACGCCGTTTTCACGCCAGATTATATTAATGCCATCTAGAGTTTAATGCAGGCACTTAAGCTATAAAATAAGTTCGCCAAATGGCTGCCCGCGGCGCCTGCAACTCTCTGAAAAGAAAACAGTGACAGGAAAATGAAACAGCAGAGATCTATTCAGAAGTGACCAGCGCTCCATATATTTTTTCACCACTTCGAATTTAAGTTTTCGTCTCCTGTCGCCACACCCTCACAAAACCCGCTCGCTGTACTTGTTGCTCACGCGTGACACCTGGTTCCTGCCATCATCACCATCATCACCAACAAGGCTTGCTTCCGTATGCAGACCAGGAGGAAGACAAATGGCCTAGCTTCAGTGAGTACATTTGCCCTTGGCTTGCTGTAGATTTAGATTTGGCGTAAAAGGGTCTCTCCTGAAGGCCTTCGAATTCTTCACCTGCACCAACCACTCTGTTTTATACATCCGCGCAATCAGTACGTATTATTTGGGTGTGTCTGAAGAGGATTCAAAGCGAAATAACGAATACGATAATTGGAATTTCGATTTAGTTTTTGAATAGAAGGATTTTGAGCTTTTCTATTGGTTCAATTTTCCTCGTTCACTTATTTCAATTTTCGAAAACTCAATGTTTCGTTTTACAGTAAATGCGGTCTATAAAAATACGATATTTACATATTAAAAAAGAATATAAAAAATGGCTTGAGCAGGGATGGGACTTGCGTTTTCAGAATACCTTGTCAACGCCTTTACTACTGGGCTACCGAGCCGCGTGCTCAAACAACCAAATATATGCTATAGTTTTTATCTCTCTTATAGGTTCGGTCCCTGCCGGAGCAATTGCATTTTTATTGATCACTTTTTTTGTCTGTCTATCTGTCGTTCCAGGTGGAATCATGAAACTCAAAATTCGAGCACTTTCCGATTAGCTATCGGGCTGAAAGGTTAAAGGTAGCTCACAACTCGATGATATTTTTTTTTGATATTGAATTTTTTTTTGCATTGATAATGCATTCTAAATCCATTAAGGTGTAAATTTGGTTATTAGAATATTTTTTTTACCTACCTACATACTTTTAAATCTGAAGATTTTTGACAATTTAACTTTTACTTTTGATATTTATGGCGAACATATTTATGTTATCTGTCAGTTAACTGAATTGAATTAAAAAGTCGGAGTATAGTCGTTGTCACTAGTCGTTAGATATAAATAGGAAAATAGGGCTTTTCATGTTATATTCATACGAAACCAAGCAATGTACCGTATATTTCGTTAAAATAAAAATAAAATAGAATAATCTAATTAATAAGACCGAATTTTGTGTACCTACATGGTAACATGTCTTGTGTCATCAATTCATGTTATTTCAACCTTATGCCTACAAGTAAAACGTAATGAGATACGTTATTATGTTTACAAACAGATATGTCTTTCATTTCTTTTTCTCTCTCTCTCTTCTCTTTTTTTTCTTTTTCTTTCATGTTTGTTTTTATATTGGAGAAAAGGGACATATTCTAGTCGAGTACTATGTGTTTACTTTATGAATATCGGGTAAGGGGGCTCACAAAAATCTCTCGGATGGGACTTTTCACCCCCAAAACATCTCTTAACCCTCAGGTAAACGACCTACTCGCGAAGAGCGAGTGTGGCTCAGTGGGAGCACGTGCGACTTTCGATCCGACGCACCCAACTTCGAATCCCACTGGCCCCGCATCACTGACTTTTTTTATGTGCGGATTTAACACTTGCTCTAAAAAACGGCGAAGGGAAACATCGTGAGGAAACCGGCATGTCCAAGAATTTTTCATAAAAATTCAAGGACATGTGACATCCTCCAACCCGCACTGGGCCAGCGTAGCGGATTATTGCCCATACTCTCTCTCTAAGAGAGAAGGCCCGTGTCCCAGCAATGGGAACGTGATGGGCTGATGATGAACGACCTACTCGCTTCGTCACTCGATTGTATTAAAAATAAAGGTAGCTAACTACTTATTACTCTTATCAACATGGAGCTCCAGAATTCAAAATCAAGCAAGGCTGCGGTCGGTACTTTATTAATATTTGATTTTATACATGAGCGTAATTCAATTTCATACACTCAAGTAAAGTGGTACCTTTGACATTATCAAAGCTAATACTCAGGGAACTTCATTTTTGACTGCCTGAGGGTAACGAAACTCGTTTACATGCTAAATTAAGAAATGTATAAACAGTATGGATTCTATTAATTTTATGGTTCGCAAAATACGACACCCAGTAGGAGCATGTGCGACTTTCCATCTGACGCACCAGAGTCCGAATACCGCTGGCCCCGCACCACTGACTTTCTTTAGTTATGTCAGGCCTAGCGCACTCCGCACTTTAGTACGAAGCTACAAGTACATAGCCGGACACCGACGGCGGGTCGCGCGTCGTTACACGTGCCGCTTCAGAAGAGATAAGAGCTATGCGATAGAAAGAGAGGCGCTCTGTAGGTTAATATGAATGGTAGGTATGCATGTATGTAGCACTATGCGAGCTGAATTGAATTTTATTGCGTCATAGCAAGAGTCGCAATTTGTTTAAATTTCTTTGCGGAGTGATGCTTCTGTCCCTTAGTATTCTGTGTGCGGGTTTAACACTCTCTTTAAAAATGGTGAAGGAAAACATTGTGAGGAAACGGGCATGCCCAAGAATTAAACACAAAAATTCAAGCATATGTGATATCCACCAACCCGCAGCGCACTAGGCCAGCGTGAAGGATTATAGCCCAGACACTCTCTTTGAGAAAAGGCCCGTGTCGCAGCAGTAGGAACGTGATGGGCTAATGATGATGATGAATATTCGATCTCCATTTCCATAGTGTAGGATTAGGCTGGTTTATTTCATCGATTTCCTTGGACTTCGGAAATACCTACATCAGAATTGAAGTCAATTTTTTTGTTATAAAATATATTAGTTCCTGTAGAAATAGTACATTTATTGCACAACATTGAATTAATAACTTATTATCTTAATAATTTATTCATTCAGGCAACACAGGGCCACTTGTAAGTTTTCTTTTTTTCTTTCTTTATTTCTTTCTACTTGTTAGTAACAATGTGACTTAAAACTTTGTTAGAAATTAACATTAAAAAGTAAACGTGTTTTCTGTGCTTGTGGTCATCTGACCATTACCTCACAAGCGCTATGTTGTCTGGAAGAAATCGCTCTAAGCGATAAGACAACCCATTGTACGTTTAAACTACGACGTATTTGTGGCTTTTATTTTATTTTTCATTAAGTGTCTATGTTAACTATGTGTCATAATTGCTATGTTGTTTGGTGTGCAATTAAGTGTTATTGTATTGTATTGTATGTTAATTGGAAAGAGACTTAGTTTGACTAAAAGTGCACAAACGCCCATACTGCATTTGTTTCGTATCGAATGAATTTTCTTGAAGTTAGTGATGTGCTCATATATTTATCTCTGAGACTTAATTAATGAATATTCCAATGACTTCAGTGTATTAACATAGATTACGAAAACTTTGGCGGGAAGCGTGTGTCTCCTCTTTTGCTAAATAACTTTTGTTCGTCGCTCCGCCTTTTCATATATACTGTCGGTATATGTACTCTACAAATGATAGATATACATATACTGGAAGAAGGCGAAGTAAAAGTAAAGCTTTGAGACCTTTGAAGAATAACGCCTACTGTCAGCCTCCGTGGTGTAGTGGTTGGGGAGGGTGGCTCAAATCTAATACACAACAGAGGTAGCGGGTTCGATTCCCGCGACGGGACAAATACTTAGGTCCTGTATTATTAGATACGGGGCATCCTTGTTAAGGGCAGGATCTACGAGTATGTACGATCGTTGAGTTTATTTATTCTTTATTACTTAGGTATTACTTTTCTTTGTTGATTATTTATTCTTTATTTATTCTTTATTCTTTATTCTTTCTTTATAATTTATTTTTTCTTTATTCTTTATTTTTTCTTTGTTTCTTTCTTTATTCTTTATTTTTTCTTTCTTTCTTTCTTTATTCTTTATTTTTTCTTTCTTTCTTTCTTTATTCTTTATTTTTTTTTCTTTCTTTCTTTCTTTCTTTATTCTTTATTCTTTATACTCACATGCAGTAGGACATCGGGATTTTTCGGGATCTTACCTGGAATGGTAAAAATAAAATGTTAAAGATCATTTTATATAGAATTACTTAGACTTAGAAATAGTTTTTAAATTATGTGTCTAACTCACGGAAGCTATTATCAAATAATGTCTATGTTTGATAAGTATCTCGCCTAATGTTATGCAACGATGTGGCCGAAGGTGGAGCACATAGCTCTAGACTAGACGAAGTCATTAGTTAAGCGACTGCTCGGACCTATCTCCATGATGGTTGACTGTACCTCATCCCGAAACACGCTTGGTCGTTTGAGGGCTTTGGTAGGTGGTATTTACAATTTCATCATTATTTAAACTGTGGTTAAGCAATCGTTAGGCAATGTACAAGGTCTAAGAACTCCGACACCCGGGTTGAACAGAAGAAAGAAAAAAGAAGATCGATATTTAAATAAATGATTGATTATGTAAAACAAAACCACACCTGCACCTTTAGCCGAGCTTTTGTTATTGGTAAAGATGTAGTTTCCATAATATTAATAAACTTTGAACAGATGGTTTGCGCTGATGCACCGTTTATTTAACCCCCGACGCAAAAAGGGTTTGACCACTTTGTTCGTCTGTCTGTTGCTCTTAAGCGGGTGAACTGATTTATTTACATTTTGGTCACAAAATGTCTAAAAAATATGCCACTGTCTTGCCGTATGTTCTGAATAGTGGTTATTTTCCCAATATGGTGGTAGAGTCATAGTGATAATTTGACGTTAATAAGTGCGTCTGTGATGCTAAAAATTAACAAAAAGACTTTGACGTAGATTGAGATTTTATGCGGTTTTTTTATTTGAAGGCTGGTTTCCTAGCGGTGGTTTCATCATCATCAGCCTGTATTCGTCCACTGCTGGACATAGGCCTCTCCCAATGAACGCCACTGAGCCCGGTCTTCGGCTCTTCTCATCCAGTTTCTTCCGGCCGCCTTTCGCAGGTCGTCGCTCCACCTGGCCGGTGAGCGTCCTACACTACACTTGCCGATTCACAGTCTCCACTCAAGGACATGTCTACTCCAGCGGTCCGTCCTTCGAGAGATGTGACCAGCCCATTGCCACTTCGGCTTGTTAATTCGATGGGCAAGCTGAAGTGGCAATGGGCTGCGGTGGTTTAATCATAATTAATTTTAAGAAAAAAAAATTAAACCGACTTTAATGTAACTTCGAAGTCCAAAGTCAGATATCGATGAAATTTATATGGGAATACTTCGTAGCTGTACTGAACCAAACGCAAAAAGATTTTTCCAAATCGGTTCATAAATGACAGAGTTCTGAGGTACAAACATAAAAAAAAAACCAAAAACACCTGTTCAGACACGCTGGCCCCTTCCCATCTACATGGAACCAACAACAGAGCTGGTGCGGCTTGTGAAGCGGCTGAAAAAGCTAAAGCACACAAATACAGGGGTCTAGGCTCCTAATATGATTTTGTCCCATTTGGTGTCGAGACCTGTCCGTGGGGTCCTAGCGCTATAAAGCTTTTTAAAGAAATAGCAAAAAGGTTAGTCGACATTACAGGAGACCGAAGAGCTGGCAGCTACCTCGGACAAAGAATTAGTCTAGCTATTCAAAGGGGGAACGCTGCCAGTATCTTCGGAACCTTGCCTAAAGGGACGCCTTTTAATAATATATTTTAGTATTATATTTTTTAAGGTTTTTAGTTTTAGTTTCATGTTATTAATTGGTATTATAATTTAGATATCTAAACTTATAATACATTTTGAGATAATGTTTGTTTTTGCCTGGTGAACAAGATGCCAATGCGATTACTAAAAAAAATATAATAATATAATCAAACAGAGAACCTCCTTCTTTTTTGTAATCGGTTCAGCCGTTTTTTACTTTTTACAGGTTTTTGTGTCGGGGGTTTTTAAAATGTAGTAAATTGTTATTTGCGTTTAATATACGTCTTTATATATGAGTTTTAATTTTTTAGATACGTGACATGGATATCACGTATCTAAAAAACTCAGTGCCTACTCGTCAGTGTACATTTCCTCAGAACAAAACATTACCTCATTGCTTACATCAAATATACTCGTTAATCAGACCATGTTTATTTTAAGATTATGATCGTAAATATAGGAATTTATAGATACAGATCTACCTACAGTCAAAACTGACGTGTTTGGATAGAACAACTATAAAAAAACAGACTTCAATGTATCTTCGAAATCCAAGGTCAAATATCGATGCAATTTATATGGGACCACTTCGTGGCTATACTAAACTGAACGCAAAAATATTTTGGCCAAAAATCGGTCAACCGTTGGCGGAGAAATCGGGGAACATGCATTAAAAAATATACAGTGGAATATATGTAGAACATCCTCCTGTTTTGAAAAATGGCCCAACCCTCTTTTTATGAGAGAAGGCCCTTGTCCCAGCAGTGGGAACGTGATGGGCTGATGATGATGATGACTGCTCAAACAGAAAGGCAGACAGATAAATCAGGACTAGGTGAAGTGGTAGTTATTTCGTATGCAAGACACCGTCGCGGTTGGTGCCACTGCTTTGCCGGTTATTCTGCCGCCGGACAATAGTGCGCAAGTTATGTGACGCCAGCAAAACTACTGGGCGTAAGAGAATTAATAGCGCAATGCTTGGCATAGTATTAAAAGTTCTGGGTGGCACTGCAATTATTATGAGCAGGCCTTGCGCTCACCATCAGAATAAGAGCTGAGATTCGTAGAGTTTCTTGGTGCTATCTTCTCTAGCGGGCGTATTTCGAAGCACTGGTAGAGTAAGGTTTCGCATTTCTGCACCAGGACTTCAATTTGAGTATAGGAAAGAAATGAGTAAATATACTTACCTTTTTTCAAAGTCATGTTATCATAAGTTGCAATTTTTAACATATTTTTAATTTTATTTGTATTAAACACATGGTTTATGGCCTTAAAAAGTGCACTTTTGTGCCTATTTAATAAACGATATTTGACTTTGATTTTGATTCGAACTCCAAACTTACGAAACAAACTTGCTCCGTGTTATGTACCTATAATGGCAGTAATATTGCTGCGCTTATTTCCACTACAAAACTAATTTGAAAAGGACGTAAGTTTTAGTTGAAATAGTTCTTTTTCCCGAAATGTTACAAAACTTTTGCATACATTTACTTATTACCCTTACCTAACCATTTCTACACATAAAATATTCAACAAGTAACGAAAAAAACTGTAAGCCAAAACAATTCCAACAATCAATCTACTCAAATATGTATGAGGGCGATTTCTCGAGTTTAAGAACATTGCTACTAAAACCTTATCAGTGAAGGAATAAAGTTAAAAGCCGCGTGGCAAATGTTTAAAGGAAAACAGGGAATATTTGCTGGTATAAAGTAAACGAGGATCCTTCAAGGGAGTATTTATACGACGTGATGCGGTACAAAGTCCGATACATACCTATTTGCTGAAGTGCTCTTCACTCAATGGTCCTCGAAACTTCAATGGACCTTAACAAATATTTGCAACTATTTTGAACATTATTAAACTAAATCATGAAACATCATGAATTTCACTTTTGGTTAACAATATTTAATACAGGCCGCGCCGCGCGGTTTCACCCACTTGAACAATTTTCCGGGATTATATTTTATAACTTAATTTATCATTCATTTATTTTAATTTGCACTATGAGAACATTAATTCATTAGATTTAACCACAGAATACTAAGGGACAGAAGCATCACTCCGCAAATAAATTTAAACAAATAGCGACTCTTGCTATGACGCAATAAAATTCAATTCAGCTCGCGTAGCGCTGCATACCTACCAGTCATATTAACCTAGAGAGCGCCTCTCTTTCTATCGCATAGCTCTTGTCTCTTCTGACGCGGCACGTGTAACGACGCACGACCCGCCGTCGATAAACAATTAAAAGTTTTTGCATTATTGAGTAACAATTGTTTTGACAAACTTTCGCATTTATAATATTAGTAGGTAAGTCATTTCGACTAGCTGCGAACCGCGGTTTCGCCCCCGATTATCTGGTATAAAAGGAGCATATATGTTAATCCTAGGTAAAAGTTCCTCAGGGTAAACTCCTGTCCATGGTTCTACCTTCTACGACGGTTCGTTTACAGGCCAAGCTGTAACTTG
Source organism: Petrophora chlorosata (assembly GCA_951640565.1). Taxonomy (NCBI): domain Eukaryota; kingdom Metazoa; phylum Arthropoda; class Insecta; order Lepidoptera; family Geometridae; genus Petrophora; species Petrophora chlorosata. The sequence goes on from OX621206.1 coordinate 1,530,210, forward strand.
AGCAAATAGGTTTCAGTGTACGGTTACGGTCCTTTAGTAAAACATTTTCCAAACGCGAAGGCATCGCCACAGAATATATAATACTAGGTTCGAGTTTTCTTGTTACACTTGCCAGATGTTGGTCACAGTTGCCAAGTTTTCTTTAATACGATTAGATGATTTCATGGTGGTTGGCTACGAACGATGGCGAACTTGTGCTACGGTACAACTTCAATGTTATTTATAATCCTGGTCCCAATCCTTGCTCAGTATCTTTTCTTTACTATTATAAAAAGAAAACATTTTTTAGGGACTTTTTATTATAAAGTTGTATATTTTCTTTACTATTATATTATTGCTCAGTATCTTTCCTTTACTATTACAAAAAAAAAATAATGAAGTTTTGAGTATCGTTTATAAATCAACTAATAGGTATGTAATCACGTTTGACGTCTACTTGAGCGAATTTAGTTTTAAGGTAAGTTAATCAAAGAAAGCTTTACTTGAAACTTTAGTCTAGATTCAGTTCGTTAGTTTATAAATTCGAACCTTAGGCAGCAGATCTTTTAGACGCCTTTTGATTACCAATATCACTCCGCAGGTTTACTGAGGGCAAGAAGTCGTTTACTCACTCTAGTAGACACGTTAAAGAAAGCTTTTTTCCGGCTCCTTTCACTCAAAGCAGGAAAACCGGCTTCAACAGAATTATACCTTTACAAGACTACCTTAAACAAGGCCAGTGTTTTCGTTTCCGTCCCGCGCGGGGAATACTAAGCAGAGGTGTTGTAAAATAAAATAATTTAGAGAGTAGTTTGCAATAGAAATAGCAAATAGGTCTCTACATCCCTCCTCCTCGCACCAAGCGCTTTGCTTCGACCTTCATAATGCGAACGGCCAAGGAGTGGAACACTCTGCCGGCATCTGTGTTTCCGGATAGCTATAATCTGGGTGTCTTTAAGACAAGAGTGAACAGTTTTCTTCTAGCCGAGCGTGCTACATCCTCGACCGCATCGTCACTTAACAACAGGTGAGATAGCGGTCAAACGCAAGCCTATAAATAGTAAAAAAAAACTTTAACAATTTTCATGCGTAGAATAATAATAAATTTTTTTTGCTTATATGCCATTTTAATAGGACGTTTATGTTTCTTTCCGTTCACTAAAATTTTATTACGTAATTTATTGTACAGATGGGAATAAAAATAGAAATCTATGATAAAAAGTTATTTTTCTCTGTTATGTTAAAAGACATTTATTTATTTAATTCGCGATGCCAATTTGGCAAATTAATTAATTATTTTTAATTTATAAAATAATACTCAAATTTTTGATTTACACACTAGCAATATTAAAAATGTATTACATTTAAAACTAGTTTTAAGTAACAATTCTGTGATTGACAAGATTTTTACTCATTCTAGTATAAGAAACGAATGAGTTGGTTGGAGTGGACAACAACGCCAAAATTTTAATTTAGAAATCAAATCTTTTCCTAAAATTTTAGGTCATGTTTCATTGTGGGCGCGCGGGAGGAACAATCGAGATTTTTTTTATATAACAAGGTCGAGAAGGAGGCTTATAAATAATGGTGACGTGTACGGAATTAATTGCTTATTTTCTGTGTTAATTAGGTATTATTTTATTTTAAAACTTCTTTCGAAAGATAATAAATAATTCCAAGTTTGAAACGAATTTAAAATTCAGAATAAATATAAAATATCTAAAATATCTTTAAATATTTCTGAATCTTTGCTCTAAAATAGAAAATCTATTTTCAATCATAAAAAACTTATTCATATAGGTAGTCAATTTTGTGTTGAAAAGGTCTCTATAATATTTTTACAATAAAAAACAACAGTGATAAATACTAAACTAACAAAGAAAAAAAATTTAAAAGTAAAGGAGACTGGGCAAAAGTGGTCAATAATCCAAGCGAAAACAGTTTTTTATTCCAATACGGATACGGTTGTGCTATTTGTGTTGGGGTATCTCAAATGTATCCTTCTGCAAAGGGGCATCGAAATCAGACCCGGTAGTTTTGAGAAAATTTGTTTTTTTTAATATAATTTCGCTGCATTATTCAGTCAAGTATGAAGCCCAATATAGAACGAGATGGAGAATCACTGTGAACACCAACTGCCCCAGTTAGGGAACAAAGGAAAATAAGGCAAAATTTTTTTTTTTACACTTAATAGATCTATGTTTGGCCACTATCTCGCCTGATATGAAGCGATGATGTGGCCTAAGATGGAGCACATAGATCTATAGAGAGAGACGGCAGTTGAGCGGCTGCTCAGACCCGTTTCCCCGATGGTTCACCGAACATCATCCCGAAACACGACTAAGTAGTATTACTTAAGTATCACACCAGGATTTGTAGGAACCTATTGCGTAAATACTATCAGTGCGATAACATTTTTACGCTACCTCGATTTTATATTTCATACTCGCATGACTTCTTTTGTAATAAATATAGGCGTCAAAGTTTTGTAGCTTCAATACTTAGAATTTTACGTCTCATAAAATATTTATAGTTTACAGTGTACTCCCTAAACTATCGTGTCATCCACTCGTAAAATTGAATGTCGTTCGCAATCATGGACTGATTTCAATTTTATAATTGACGCTTCAATAAAACTGTAAGGCTGGCTTGATGTCCATGGTTGAAAGGTTGAGTAACGAACAATTTGGGCCCCAATTCTTCCTTCAATTTTATCGCTGCAGTAGAGATTATACCTACGATAAACATTTCTATTTTCGACCTTGAACGAATAAAAAAAGGCGGACGGAATCTCGCTAAGCAACAACTGACGCATAGCAGTGGCGGTGGCGTTATGTTTGTTTGAGTGAACGGCCAGCGCAGCGGGCCGATCTGACGGCCGATCGGCATAGCATGATGTAAATGTGTCATGAGGTTTGTGTACGAACGAGCGGACCGGCATAGCTGAGTGCTTCCGTTAATGCAACATATAATCGAAACCGATATTGAAGCCAAAACCGTATCGCGAATTCTCGGGTCGGAATAGGTCAAAAAGGAACCTACGATACGAGATCGATATCCAGTCGAATCGATTCGGTATTCGTTATCGTGAGGTTTTGAATCGGGGGTGGGGGTGGGGGGGGGGGGGGGTGATCTTTAGCTGCGTCGTATTCGTATGATGTCGTCCCTCGTGGCCGTTGTCCAAAACAAATAGAACTTACAAAATGCCACATTTAAATGAGAAGGGTTGACTTTTCCAGGGATACCATGAATTAAATTTAAAGTAAACATCGTAAGACGTAATACGTTCCGTGCCACGTCACTCACGGTTAGGAACAAAACTTTGCCACTTGATTTACATGTAGATTTTCACGTTGGTAAACATTTAATATAGGATAGGTTTTAGAAGGAACCTGGACATAAACATCGGGGAGTTCAGCTCAGCTGTCTCCTTCCTCCAGTACTTAGGCCATATCTACGCTTAACACCAGGTGAGAAAGTTTTTTTTTTTACGCCTAATAGATTCATGTTTGGCCACTATCTCGCCTGATGTGAAGCGATGATGTGGCCTAAGATGAAGCACATAGATCTAGAGAGAGACGGCAGTTGAACGGCTGCTCAGACCCATCTCCCCGATGGTTCACCGAACATCATCCCGAAACACGACTAGGTTGCTTGACGGCATGGCTTTGTTCGGTGGGTGGTATTACAACCACGGCCAGAGCCTACCACTCCAAAGCGGGTAAGCGGGTTTCATCACGATGTTTTCCTTCACCGTTTTAGAGCGAGCGTGCAAAATCTGCACTTAACTATAATTCATTGGTGCAGGGCCGAGTCGGGATTCGAACCCAGGTGCGTCGGATCGAAAAGCGCACGAGTCCCCGCTGAGCCACACTCGCTCTAGAAAGTGGCAAAATATAGATCTACTAGCTTTTTTTCATCCGCGTGGACGCCAGAGGAAGGTGACTATGACTTTCCTCTGGCGTCTGTTTTCCAAGACCATTTTAGCAAGACCTCCCCAGTATATGAGGGCGCGTACTATAAAGAGGTCAAGTTGTATCTTCGCAGTCACTCAACTGATTTTGTTGTAACATACCCTATAATCTAAGTTGCGAGTCGTGCTACCGAACCCTGAAAACTATATTAAAATCCGTTCAGCATTCAAGTCTATAGATAACAAACATTCATAGTTACAATTGTAAAGATAAGGGATAACAAACAAAAATATATATAAACATAGACAGCAACAACAACGAATGTCGGTGTTTTTAACATAATACAAGAAAGTCATATACTAATCTTTTTTATTAAATATCACGTTTTAAGCGTCTTTTGGGTTAGATTGGCATTGCATGCTAATAAATGGATTTAGAATGCATTGCCATCGAGTGAGCTACCCTGCAATTTCAACCGGATAGCTAAATAAAGGAAGTCCTCGAAATTTGAGTTGCAAGATTACGTTGCAAGAACGACATACAGAAATACAAGAATGTGTCTTAGTAAAAACGTGGTTATAAATGGTTGATAAAAAGTTTAATCTAAAAAAACAAAGATAAACTTCGTCAGGTTTATTTTGCGCAATCGCTTTGATCTAATAAGCATTAGAAATAAACTTTAGATCTCAGTGTTATTCCTAGATATTTGGATTACGCGTGGTTGTTATCAAATCGAGATTTGTTGACTTATGCCATCCGCGTTGGGTTGGCACTGCAGCTGGAGATGTAGAAATAATCGATTTTTAACTAATAATAATCGATAGTCAGAATTCGTTTTAAGATGTGACAATTATGTTGTTAAATCGAATAGTCTTAGAACTGACTGTTTTAGTAATCTGTTATATCATGGCTTAACAGTACTTTTGAGCCGAAAATGCCATAAATTACTCAAGTTTTAACAAAGCAGCTTGCGACTTTGACATTTTTGTTTTAGAAAAATGGTAAACAGTATTTTTTACAAAGGTTTTAATAAAATCTATTTGGACACAACGTATTTTTGATTGAAATTCAAATTATAATTCAAATAATTTATTTCAATTTGTTACATCCGTACACTTTTGAACGTAACAATAAAATTAATATGAAAATTAATTCAACAAAATATTATAAAGCATATTTTTTGTTATAACAATTATAATTTAAAATATGTCAAAAATCAATATGTCAAAATCAATGCTCATTTGAGTATAATATAAAATAAAATGTCATGGCTTTTTTATTATTACTACCGTTAGCATATCAAACATACACTTGTTGTGTTGAATTATACGATTATCACATTCAGACACTTATACAATTGAGAACTCAATATTTTACCACGCTGCCTTAGAATTCAATTCGCAGAGATTCCTGAAATGCGGCTGCTTTATGCAACTGTTAAAGAAAATCTAAACTCTTGGAAACAAGGAGTAACGCCGACGTTGGAAAATCAGTCATGCAGTTTTTTAAAAACCTTTTGATGTACACGCAAAAATACAAATAATGTGAATACATGAATACAAACCACTTATTAGTCACTAGTGACCCGCCCCGGCTTCGCGCGGATGCAATTGACTAATGTGGTGTAATTTTTTGACGAGATCATTACAAAACATTGAATTTCTCTACTATACAAGAAATTTATAAAAATATAATGTGCATTAACATTCCGTAAAAAAAAACTCTAAATGACAGGGAAAACCATATCAAAATCCGTTCCGTAGTTTAGAAGAAGTAAGCGAAGAAACGGAAATGAGGACGCGGATGGTGACTTTGTTTTATACTATTTAGAGATAATATTATTTTAATAACATTTAGATGAATGTCCTGAAAAAAATGCGTTTAGTTAGCCTTTTTAAGCTTGTATAATTTTGTAATATCAAAATATCGCTTTAATTCTATAATATCATTCATTTAAAATCTTACATATAAACTACAGGCCTATCAGATATCCAGCAGGGCGATCATGTATCTTTTATTTTAATAACTTCAATAAGAAATCAGTTTCGGTGATGGTTTTGCGATCACGTAACCCGATTGTTGCAATCAAACGTCAACGAGAGCCCGATTGAAATAAAAATAAGTTTTGACAAACAAAGTTTATATCGATATATAAACCATAGACAAAAGCCGTATTACAAGTAAAATTGAATAGATTGGGCGTATGCGTAACGATTCATAGCACATTCTCGCTTTGTTGGGTAATCGATAGGAGCACATTGAAATCAAGACATGAAAAGTTACATGATCGCATTTTATCGATTGAAATAAATTTATATTGCACGTTAGTCCGCAACATGCGATGTTTGCAACAGACTTACGTGATCGCCCTGCAGATTGTATATTGATAGATTTAATAATATTATTATCCATTGTTTTATTCAGTTTGGTATATATCAAAAACAGGACCAAACTTTGTTAGTATCAAGGCGGCAATAAAATACGAAGAAAATCTTGCTTAATTTTCACATAATATTCAGACGAAAAGATTCTTCGATAAATTTATTCCTAACAAGTAGGCTGCCAAGTTCGAGGAATCAATCAAAAAACGCGCAATGAGAAGCGATTGTAGCAATTGAAGACAACTCCCTTAAGCGAGAAAATGATTTATTTATCAGTCGCATTTTTGCCGTCTGTGCCTTACATCTCTCTTCTGACGCGATTTACTCATCGTATATATCTGTATATATATCTTTTCTAATATAGGTAGTATAAAACTCCCTCGTCCGTGTACAAAATAAAAGTGGTATCTGGCAAAGGTTTCAATAGAAAAGATTTGCAAAAGTCTACAAGGTATTTAAAAAAACTAACTGAAGTCAATTTAAGAGGTCTTTGTCAATTTTATTGCTTTTACTAACAAGACTATGGATTGTATTTAATCTGAATAAATGAATTATTATTATTAATATGTATATTGATTTCTTTAATTTGAAGTCTAAAATAAAAATTTTAAATATGTCTTATAAACTACCTAATCAAATAACCCACCCCTAACTGTACCCGGTGCAAAAGTGCCCATAACACTGGCGGCATTTCCGTTTTTTCTTTGTCAATTAGTTCAATTTAAAACACGGTTTTTATATTAGTTACCGATCTGTTTGTTACTAAAAAAATATTGGATGATTTTCACGATTTGCTAGGGATGTTTCATAGTATTTTGTTATTGCAGTGCTGACTATCTTTACTTACATAAGCATATGAAGTCGCGGGCTAAAACTAGTATATTTTATATTATGTGATACGTATCTACAAATATCCTGGGAGGTCCCTGCGCCGATATTGTGTTGTTTAGATAAATTGAGGGAAATATTAGTTTCTCTACGATGGGATTCGGGCTATTGTCCTTTATTTTTTGTACAGGGACATCTGAAACTGTGCTGGGATTTTCGGGTCTATTTCGGGATATTGTAGGGCAGGGTTTTGGGGGTATTTTATGCAAAGTGTGTAGACTATTTTTCGGAGTCCGTTTGGTGTTTTTCTTATTCAATAACCATAGTCTGCGACGAAACGTTTTACAAGCTTTTATTTAACTTGCAATGTTTGAGTCAAATCTTGCAAGTTAAATCCGGGCTACTTCCTCTTATCCTACGGAGTTGAAATTTTGCATTCTTGTCAAAGTCCGATGACAATGCAATATTATGGCAACAACCAGCGGACCTGTTGATGGAGAAGGAAGGTGGGAATTGGAACGCCTTGACGGATAATCGTAAACTACTAGTTTTTGGGCTCATTTTAATTTGCTCGCGGTTGCAATTACGGATTTGTTAAAAGCTTGTCTTGAAAAATATATTTTTCATCAAAAATCTGGTTCTACTATGACTCCGGACTGTAGCTGTAGGTAGGTACTGTTGTAAAAAGGTATAGTTGTTTTGCATTAATTAATTAATTTGTATCCATTAGAATCATGCTTAACACTTATTTCAGACTGATTTTGTCCTTACCTTGGAAGTTATAATTTTTTATCACGCTCTATATCGCTCTATGTTTGGCCACCATCTCGCCTGTTATCAAATGATAATGTGGCCGAAGATGAAACACATACATCTATTTCAAATATCTCAGTTGCGCAAATATCTCCCTAACCCACATCTTCAGCTGATGACGTAGTGGTCATCGCAACTGCCGGCTATACGTCACGGGTTAGAGTCCCCCCGTTTGGAGTCGTATTTTGTTCCCCTAACATTCACAGTAGGTCAACATACTTACAATTTACGTTTACAAATCGCAAAACCTTTCATCAATACAATATTTATTGGTACATTAATGTTTCGCTTCCTAAAAGTGAATTCGGCTGATAAATTGTATGTAAGCTTCAACTTTCGAGCAGTTTATCATTTATCAGTGTTGTTTCGTAGGGGAATTTGTTTGTATCATGTTTGTCGATATTGAAATGTCACGACGTATTTAAAGTGCCAGTGTGTTAGCTATTTTATTTGGTATAAGTATTCATTTATTTAATTTTGTTGTAAGTGACAGAATATTTCGTTAGAATGCCAGAGAAACAGGTCCCTACTTATGGAATTTAATGTAGGGTAGTAAATAGGTACAATGAAATGCCGTCAAGAGATGCTGTAACACTGACCACCACTTTAATATCAAAACCTGATTGTATCTTTACGATTAAAACTACGTAAAATATACAAATATAATATTGTAAAATACTAATGCCAGGGGTTTATATATAATTATGGCTTGTCTAGTAAAATGTAACGGCAAAAAATCACTTTATATTGCCAGAATTTGTGAATTATCAGCAAAAAATATCACCAAGTAAAAAAGTAATCACCAAAAATAGTAAATGATCACCAAAGTAGGCTCCACCAGAAGTCTCGCTCGTCACCCCTTCGTGTCGCTTCCCCTACCTGACCTTCGCTCCGCTGCGGAAGGCGCCGGCTCGCTTTGCTCGCCTCCTCCCTTCACTCCACTCAGCCTCGTAGGCTCGCTTCATTCAGGACCTCCTTCGCAAGCTTCTGGCTGCGCGCTTTCTATATACACTCTAGGGGTTAGAGCGAGTTGGGCCACGGAAGAGTGAGGTGCGGCAATTCGGGTAAGATTCGGTGGTCATTTACTAAATTACTAAATTTGATCTAGTCATAGAAGTTTTATGGGATCTCAAAGATTATTTTGATGGTCGTTATATTTTTTCCTTATAATTTATTTATACTATATATATATACCTATTTTTTTATTCTAGTAGTTGTAAAAAATTAATCTAATCACGATTTACGAAGACAGCCTCTGTGGTGTAGTGGTTGGGCAGGTTGGCTCAAATGTCATACACCACTGAGCTTGCGGGTTCGATACCCGCGACGGGACAAATGTTTGTGCACGAAAAAAAAAGCGCAATTATTTGTTTCGTGTCTGGATATTGTGGGACCATGGTCCTCATATTTCCTGGTTCCCTAGATACAGGGAATCCTAGTTAGGGGTCAGGATCTATGTATGTGGTCATTGGGCGTTATTTATTTTTGTTATTTTTATTAGATTTGCCAGCAGGTTCTACTTGGTTACTGGATGAGCCACCAGTACCGCCTAAACACGGTTCAGATGATTGTAGTCAGTCCTAGTTGAGCGATGCTATGCTATCGAAGCTAAATGATTAACGCTAATCATAATTGATCTCCGCATCAAACTTATATCTTAACAACTTTTCTTTGTTGTCCGGAAAATATTCAAGAGGGCTTTCAACTACACAGCCTTTTTACAGAAGGCCTTTTTAGGGGCCAATTGACCGTCACAAATTGTGAAGGCTCAAGTAAACTTGGCTAGGGTCTGCTATACTTAAATTGAATGGTATCTCGTGTAAGATATAAGTATATATCTTTTGACATAACCTTGGACGAGAGGATAGAGGAGAAAATTTTTCCTACCCTTAAAATGAAAGGAGGACCTATGTTCTGTTATTGTTCGTCAACTTTGTTCGAGATTATGACTGCTATACATGCTAGTTACGCATTAGCAATCGACGTATTTGATTAGATTAGATTCGATTAGGTTCCAAATACTAGCGATTACTACTTTTAATATCGGCATACTTTTAATACTTGGGGTAGGTTGCGGGAGGCCGTCTGGGTGGGTACCACAGCTTTGCCAGTTATTCTGACGCCAAGCAGTAGTGCGGAAGCATTACTGTGTTCCGGTTTGAAGGGCATTGTAGCCAGCGAAATTACTGGGCATATGAGACTCAATATCTGATGTCTCGGGGCGATGAGCGCAATGCAGTGGCTACGCAGTGCTATTTATGGTATTAAACGTTTTAGGTGGTACTGCAACTGTTGTGGGCGGGCGTGGCGCTTACCATCACGTGAACGACTTGCTTATCTCATGAACCAATTCCGTAAAAAGAATGCGTTTTTGGGATCGCGGTATTATTCGGTTTGCATGATCGCGTGATAATACCGAATACCGTGGTAATAGTATACCGTGGTTATATATATCTGTTTTTTAGAGATTTGATCGCGGTATCAAAATTACTGCGATTGGTGTGAAACTTAGTCTCTGCGCTTAGCTTCTGAAAAACTATTAAATAAGCTTAAAGAAGCATGTCTGATTTAGCCTTTATGAAACAAAGAATCTAGTAGATTAGACAATCTCTGTCTGCGCGCATAATTTCAGTAAACTCCAAGATTAATCGCGTCGCTTATCAAACACTCATAAATTAAATAGAACAAAGTTCCACTTTAATAGGAGAAATTTAATAATAGCTACCAAAAACCCTACATATTTTATGTAGATACTAGCTGCGCCCCTGGTTTCCCGCGATAAAAAGTAGCTTACGTGTTAATCCTGATCATGAGCTATCTCCGTTCCAAATAACACTCAAATCTATTGAGATGTTATAGCGTGAAGAAGTAACAACACATACATACAAACTTTCGTATTTACACATGTACCCATGCGTAAATACGAATACTATAATACTAGCGATATACAGTCAGACAGTTTGAGTTTGGCAGAAGGTAATAATTTTTGGACGTTCGTTCGATCGTTCTTCCAACTCCCCCTGGGGGGTGGTAGGGGTGGGCCTCGGGGTGGATCCCATTGCCCAAGCTGAAACTCGCGGAGCATCTACCCCCGGGGAACTGGCAGGCCACCGTGGGCTTCTCGTAAGGTCGGAGTGCCTCATCGGTGGCTCTGTGTTGGTTGTCGTGCCCTCCTGGGGCGATCCGTCGAGGCGCCTTCATCTGCCCTCGTCGCGGATGACGTGACACATCGACATTAGTTCTTATTTTTTATTGTTACAATGTTGGTACGCTGAATGAGTAACGTATCTACGTATTTAAGTATCTCCTTTTCTTCCGATACTCTCCATCCAAAGGTTGTCTGAAAAAGATCGCTCTAAGCGATAAGACCGTCTATTGTATTAGCCTAGTTATAAGGTTTATCTGTAATAGTGTTTTTATGTTATTGGTAAAAAATGCCAACGGCCAAGGAGTGGAACTCTCTGCCGACATCTGTGTTTCCGGATAGCTATAATCTGGGTGTCTTTAAGACAAGAGTGAACAGGTTTCTTCTAGGCGAGCGTGCTACATCTTCGACCGCATCGTCACTTAACAACAGGTGAGATAGCGGTCAAACGCAAGCCAATAAATAGTAAAAAATAAAATAAAAAATAAAGAGTTTTTGGATTGTATCGTACTTTCTTCATATTATTCAATACTAGTTGCGCCCCGCAGTTTCACTCGCAGTTTTTTGGAGTAAAAAGCAGCCCATGTCCTTTTCCAGGGCCTAAAGTACCTACATACCAGTACCAGTACCTACATATTTTCATCAAAATTCGTTTCGTAGTTTTATGCGTAACTGAGTATAACTCGGAAAAATGGATGGATGGAGGGATAGATGGATGTATGTTTTTTATACATTGCGTCAAATTTGATGGCGGCTGACTGGCTCATCACGTGATCTGCGCAAATGCACTTTTGTATGCGATTTTGTTACTGCGCAGGTCACGTGGTGTGTCTGTCAGCCGCCATTAAGTTTGACGCGATGTATAACAAACATACATGCATCTGTCCCTCCATCCATCCATTCATCTATCCTTACAAACTTTCGCATGTATAAATATTAGAAATATTCTTGTTTTAAAAGCAGAATTATGAAATTAATAAATTATTTTGAATTATTATTATTATTTATGAATTATTCTTGCTATGTAAACAGTAGAATGGAATTAATTTGAGTTAAAAGAATATTTAAAAACTAGCTGTTCTGTTATGTAATTCCCTTGGGAATGTTTCGTTTTACCGGTATAAAAAAATGTATAAATCCAGAGTGTAAGCTACTTTGGGACGTCGTAAAAACTGTTATGAGACTCAAATGAAGCTGGATGGCACGACACTTGGCCAGGCGGAGTGACGACAGGTGGAGAAAGGTACTCACTGAATGGTGGCCAAGACAGGGCAAGCGTAGCGTTGGGCGTCCGGAAGCAAGATGGATCGACGATATAGTGAGAATTGCGGGTCGAACCTAGACACGAATGGCACAGAGTCCAGGCGAAAAGCATGACATGAGCGAGGCTTATACCCAGCAAAAGGATGTAAAGGGCTGTGGATGATGATGATTTATATGCATATTCAGTAGGTCTGAGAATCGACTACTATCTATTTTTCATACCCCTAAGTGATAAGGGTTATTTACCCTTAACATTTTTTTTTAATTTATATGGCAAATAACGTTTGCCGTGGTCAGCTAGTATAAATATATATATACGAATTTGTAAGTGTATGACGAATCGACTAAAGAAAGTAGGTAAGAGTGATAGCAATAAAATATTTTGCAATGGCGCGATATGGTGGCGATAAAATTTTATGGGGGATAAAATCCTAACTATAGGTACATTCTGTTTATTATATTGATATGGCGTAGCTTAGCTGAGGGATACTACGGTATACATAAAGTCTAAATGAAAAGAAATATTACTTTTTTACTTTCAAGGCCTATTCTCCTTTGTGACTGAAATGTGCGATGGAATTACACGACTTAATTCCTCCATCTTTTTTCTTTCATAGGACAACAACACGTACGGAAACTCAGCATCCGTTTATGGTTGACGTTTCTCCTGCCAGAATAAAGCGTTTCGCTTCAACTTTTATAATGCGAACAGCTAAGGAATGGAACACCTTACCAGCGTCTCTGTTTCCCGATTCTTATAATTTAGGTGTCTTCAAGTCCAGAGTGAATCGGTATCTTCTAGGCAAGCATAGTCCATCGTCGACCGCGTCATCACTTTCCATCAGGTGAGACTGCGGTCAAATTGTTGCCTATCAGGTAATAAAAAAAGATAATTCTTTCCGTTAGACACAAGATAAAAATATTTTCTAACTGATTTTTTTTATCTCCGGTCCGTGGTAAGCTTTTTTTATGTAACTGAATGACGAGACGAGCTGGTCGTTTGCCTGATGGTAAGCAATACGTCAGCCCATAACAATAACAGCACCACCCAGAACTTTGTTTTGCAAAATCCTGCGCGGCGCTGCACTGCGCTCGTCACCCTGAGACAATTACCTGTTGAATCTCATAATGCCCAGTAATTTCGCTGGCTACAATGCTCTTCAAACTGGAACACAGTAATGCTTGCACACTAATGCTTGGCGGCTGAATAACTGGCAAAGCGGTTGTACCCACCCAGACGGCCTCTCGCATACGAAAAACCTATCACAAGGCCGATAGTTGGTGTTCGAAATTTTAACCCTTTAGAATAGAATAGAAAACACTTTATTGCACTTAAGAAGGAATTACATTTTGAACATACTTTCTTATGATAAGTACATTAGGCGGTCTTATCGCTATGTATAAGCTTAAATATTTGATTCCCGTTTAGTATATTAACAACAAACTAAAAAGCAGAGGATAATGCTTAAACAATAATAAACCATACATATTAACTTTGGCCATTCGCAATAATTTTCTTAGAAAAAATTTGCTAAATTTGTTTGCGATCGAATTCAAAGTACTTTGTAACAAATTATCACCATTTATCACGATTTATGGCACGGCCATAACTTTATTTCACTAATAATGGTGGAAATCAGAAGCGTTTAATGGCTTCCTCCTAATTAATAGACTCATTAACGACTTGGTTCGTGAAATATTGATTCTGCTTAATGCTATTGAACTTTCTGAGAAATTATTACCTTGTGAGTTAGAAAGCTGTCAACATCAACGGTAAGTAACAAACACTCTATCGGACCTGTGAATCCTTTCGGACTAGTGAACCCGTTAATCTAAAATGTATAAAAATCATGATGGAGGAGTGATGGGACGAGCATGTAGTTCGCCTGATGGTGATCGCCATGCCTGCTCATATCAATTGCAGTGCCACCCAGAACTTTTAATACCAATAGTATCACTGCGTAGGACTGCATTGCGCTCATCACCCCTAGACATCAGATATTAAGTCTCATGTGCCCAGTAATTTCGTTGGCTACAATGCCTTTCAGACCGGAACAAAGTCATTCTTGCGTACTACTGCTTGGCGGCAGAATAACTGGAAAAGTGATGGTACCAACCTAGACGGCCTCTCGCATACGAGAGACCTACCACGAGTTAAATTTATTTAATGAAAGAAAGAGAGAAAGAAAGAAAAACGATAAACAATTTGTTCTGACAAAACTGCACACAACAAACATAGCACATATACAAAAAACAAGGCAAAAAAATTACAGCATGTGTATGGAGACCGCTGCGCTGCCGTGTACAGTGCAGTCAGAAATGGTCTGTGCTCAGCATAATGTTGTGAAGAATCCACAACGCTTTTCAGCTCAGGCCCTTGGTGAGGTACGAACTTGTTGGGAACTTATGATAATTAATAATAAGGAAAAATCGAAAAAAATATACCTACCCATACTTATAGATAATTCTGCTTGTCATTTGTTGGTCTAACCAACGCAAGCGGCCCGACAAAAAATGTAATCTTTACCCACTGCGGAACGAAGAAGGTATATCCGTTTGGGGTAGGAGGTGGTATATATGTTTTTACACATTTCTATGTTCTATCTAGTATGAGAGTTGGTTACTTTTGTGTTTCTTCTTCTCTCGTGTCCTCCTCCAGAATTCTCCAGAATCCTGGTGACAGGGTTATAAGAAGCGAAAACCTAAAGCCCTCCGACATGGCCTACCGACTGTTGTCCTAAGACAACTACCGGGACCGATGGCTTAACGTGCTACGAAGCACGGATGCGTTTAGACGTAAATACCACATAAACGATCACCCATCCAACTTGTGACCGCTGCGAACGTTGCTTAACCTAGAAGATGTGTTACGAACCCCTAGGTAGCTATGCTACGAGCGCTTGTATTAAACGTATTCAGTCTGGTATAATAATTGTAAAATTTTAAACAGCTGCTCTATGCTCAAATCCCATGTGAAAATATCACGCCCTAGTACCACAAGCAAGAAATATAAACCAGTAAATAAAATAAAATAAATTCGATTCGTTGAATTTGCAGCACTCTCGTATTTATTATCACATAAGCTCCTCCATTCATAGGTTCGGATGAAACTGGCTGTAAAATCGTATCACCGATTTTCATCAAATATAATCGGATCAGTGTGGATCCAGACTTATTGAAGTGGACTTTAAACCATGTTACGGTTAGCTTTGGGTTAGATATAATAGGTTTAAAATTGAGTTAAAGTAATTTAGTTTTGCAATTGGTTTTATCCTTTTACAGAGCAAACAACGAGTGTGACTCAAAGGTAACTCTACTCTCTGAAGTTTGAATCACTAATCACTTCTTTAAAACTCGCTCGATTTTAAATCACGCGTCTCTCAATTCGACAGTGACCCACTGGAGTTCACACCTGATTGTGTTCGGATTCCACACTCGCTTTTAACGGTGAATAAAAACATTGTAAGGACATCAACTTGTCGGAATCTTAAAGCTCAAGGAAATGTGACATCCACCAACCTGCACAGGGCCAGGGCAGTGTTATAGATTATTGCCCATACTCTCTATGAGAGAAGGCATGTATCACAGCAGTGGGAGCGTACCTAATGGGCTAATGAAGATGAAATTATATATTTTTCAACCTTCCATTGTTATTTAAAACGAAAATACACATTTCAATTCAGCAAGCAAAATAGACAACATACCTACGAAGTACGGATAAATACTTATTTACACTGGCCTGAATAAACACGGTGTTCGTTTACTCGTGTCCGCGAGTGAACTGCCTTTGATCACGGCTGTCGACTGTCCGGGACAGTGGCTGGCACTGTACAGTTTGGTATTTTTCTTTACATGAAATGTAGACGTTTCACTGACAGTACCTACAATTCTACAAGCCAGTTTAAATAAAAAAAATTTCAAAAATATATTTTTCAAGATGAGCTTTTAACGAATTCGTAATCGGAACCGCGAGCATATTAAAATGAGCCCAGTAGTAGTTTACGATAATCCGTCAAGGAGTTCCATTGCCCACCGTCTCCATCATCAAAATGGCTGTTTCACCAACAATTAGTAAACATTTTGATAATGAACATATCACTTTTATATTAATTATTTTTAACGATTTTGAGCTTAGCATCTTGCCTACAGCCGGCCAATACTATCTAGTAATACATATTTAGTTTTCTTTGGTAATACTATAAGCACATATCGTTCCCACTGCTAAGACCTTTTCTTATGGAAAGAGTATGGGCCATAATCTACCTAGTGCGCATTAGTGGATGTCAAATGTCCTTGAATTTTTTTTGTTAACATGCCGGTTTCTTCACGATGTTTTCCTACACCGTTTTTAGAGCAAGTGTTAAATCCGCACATATCTTAAGAAACTCAGTGCTGCGGCGCCAGCGGGATTCAAACTCGGATGCGTCGGATCGAAAGTCGCCACACCCACGGCCAGTCCACGCCCAGTATTCCCACTGAGCCACCCTCGTACGCTCTTTTTTGTTATACGTTAAGTCGATATTAAATAACTTCATTTAATTACCTGACGTCAACTATGTGTAACGAATCAAAATAGTCATCAAAGGCTCAAATTCACCATGAATTCGGTCTATTGTTTCCTATTGATATAGATAATAATAATATTGATCGTAGATCAAGAGGTCTGAAATAAAGACAATTCAGGCGCAATTTCTAGAACAATGGAACATCGAACAAAAGACAACAACCGACTGATTTTGAAGGCAACTTCGAGAGACCTTTTGAAATATCTGTCACTAAAATATAATCAAACTTATCAAAGACTAAGTATAGAAGACGATATCCGACTTATTCCGCGTAGAATTAAGTCTTATTCCATCGGGTACAGTACAATACAATAATACTTTAGTAAATATCAAAACAGGGCCCCAATTCACTATGACAACTTGGCGATTTCTTGCTTCGAAATCACGTCGATTCCTTCATTAATAAACGACATCTTTATGACGCATTCATATATTGGTATAAATGATGCGTCATAGAGAATACACATTTCGCAGATGTCGTTTATTAACGAAGGAATCGACGTGATTTCAAAGCAAAAAATCGCCAAGTTGCCATAGTGAATTACGGCCCAGGAAAAATAAGTTTGCAGTTACATATAATTAATTTTTAGAAAAAAACAAAAACCGACTTCAATGTATCTTCGAAGTCCAAAGTCACATATCGATGAAATTTATATGGGACGACTTCGTAGCTATACTGAACCCAACGCAAAAAGAATTTTCCAAATCGGTTCACAAATGACGGAGTTCTGAGGTAACAAACATAAAAAAAAAAAAAAAAATACTACCGAATAGAGAACCTCCTCCTTTTTTGAAGTCGTTTAATAATAGTGGTAGAACAGTGGGCAGCCTTATCGCTATGTGCAATTACTTACAGGCAACCTTTGGATGGACAGGAATAAAAATAAACATTGCGGTCAGTTGGTGTACATAGTAATTAATATAAAAGATATACCTAAAGTATAAAGATATTACAGGCTTATCACACTCGCAGCGAACACATCATGAATTCGCAGCGAACTTGTGGCAAACTGGCGGCGTGCACGCTGCGAAAAGACGACGAGTTCTCCGCGGCATCACGGCGTGTTCGCCGCGTTCCTTCAGTACTGTATACTCGCATTCTTAATATTAGTAGGATTTCGTATAATATCATGCCCTTATTGAATTATCACAAAAATATGATATTATATATGATTAAAAGAATGTTCTCGCTTCAGACAATTTTGACTTGATCGCAAAAAATAAGGAAGGAAAATGCGCCAAGGGAAAAATATCGAGATATCAATTTTCCAATTAAAGGAACTTTCTACATTGCCTCCGCTTTGTTGGCAGGAAATTTAAAATCTGATAGCTTGTTCTCCCTTATTTTACTGATGTTAATTGAAAACATAATTAAATAGAATATTCTAGAAGAAATAGTTTTTTTTCTATTTCATTTAATTAATAAATACGAGGCATACAAGTGATAGGCCTGTCGTTTGCGAAAGGCTGTCTCGGTGTGGACCAACCGCTATGCCAATTCTTCTGCCGGCAAGCAGTAGTGCGCAAGCTTTATTGACCGGTTTGAAGGGTATTATTCCCAGTGAAATTACTGGGCACTATGAAACTTAAGATCTCATTTCTTGCAGAGAGAGTTTCTTGGTGCTATCTTCTCTAGCGGGCGTATTTTCAAAGCACTGGTAGAGTCAGTTTTCGCATTTCTTTTCTGGACCCGGACTTCAATTTGAGTATGGAAAAAAAATAGGTAGACATGCTTACCTTTTTTTTCAAAGTCATGATATTTTAAGTTACAATATTTAACGTATGTTAATTGATTTTTATTAAGTGCATATATATGACGATTAAATTAAATTTTTGTGCTTATTTAGTAAATATCTGTCGACCTTTGACATTAAATTACATAAAAAAACAGAACAGAAGATGAAAAGGCAGTAGAACTGGTGAACGTAGTGAAACGAGACGAGAAACGAGAGTGACATTTATGTTAACCACCGTCTCTTCCAGTTTCTTTAAGTCCTCTCCATCTAAAGGTTGTCTGGAAGAGATCGCTTTGAGCGATAAGACCGCCCATTGTAACACTTTAGTTTTTAAGTTTGTTATTTTTCTTTTTGTTGTTATGTTTTCTAGTGGTAAAAGAATAAAGAGTTATCTAATCTAATCTAACGAGACAACCGACAGCAATATCTAAAACCCGCTTATACAATGGCACCCCTAAAAAACTGTAAACCATCCAAATATTTCCCCCAGCACGCTTACACGCGACCGCGTGTGAACGAAGTAATTTTTTTCACCTGCCTTTGTTACTAATTCCGAAGCTAAATCGATAATTTTGTAGAAACTTTTGTGTCCTTGCCAGAAATAATCAAGAGTTAAAAGAGCTTAGATACAAAGATTAGGTAATAGTCTTTATACTATAGCATAGTTAGGAATCTTTTATGTGTACTTATTGCTATGCCTATAGGTAGGTTTGCTGCTATCACAAAAAGTAAATTCAAATTACGCGTAAAGGCTATTCTAATGAGAAAAGCATACTATACTGTTCGTAATTATAAAGACGACAAAGATGCTTGGAACATTCCACTTCTGCAAAGTAGCCAACTGGTACATAAGAAACATACCTCACATTGTAGAAAAACAAAAAAATTAAACAATATCTCTAAAAACGCCTTTTAGTTTCTTGTCGTATCTTCTGAGTAGTGGTTCTTTTTTCGATGCAGTGGTAGAGTCATGGTGATTGACTTTCATAAGTGCGTCTTCGATGCATAAACAGAATACAGAGATTTTGATTATAATTTGATTTCTCTTTCTTTCTTCTTTTTTTTTTACACTTAATAGATCTATGTTTGGCCACTATCTCGCCTGATGTGAAGCGATGATGTGGCCTAAGATGGAGCACATAGATCTAGAGAGAGACGGCAGTTGAGCGGCTGCTCAGACCCAACTTTGACTTTGTTTAGGAAAGAAAAGAGGAGGTTCTCTATTCGATTGTATTTTTTGAAATGTTTGTTACCGCAGAAATATAGTAAATAAAGTATAATATATAGTATTATACAACATACCAATAACCCCTAACATTTAAAGGTGAGTCAGTGCGGATAACTTCCAATATTGATCCGTCTGTATCACCGTCCGAGTAAATGCCCCACAGAGATACATACCTATACCTACTCGTACGTGCACAAATACACACAATTCAATTAGCCCAAAGTGCAATATTACATTAAACAGTCCAATGCGACTAAACAAGCAGATATTATGTTTAATATTGGGATGTAGCGGAATGTTTTGGCCGGATATTGTTCGGCTTAATTGGAACTTTATTCCGGCTTAATAGGAACTGAATAATACCGATACAGTTGTTCTTTAGTAATAACAGACGCTCTTTAAGTAATGGTGGAAAAATGCTTATCAACTGTTTTTTTTCTTGAGTCTCTCTCTTCAAATCTCATACACCACCGAGGTTGCGGGTTCAATTCCTGCGACGGGATGTTTGTGCACGGAAAAAAGCGCCAGCATTTGTCTCGTATATGGATGTTGGACCATGGAATTCTTAGTTGGTTCTCTAGAAACAGGGAATTCTAATTAGGGGCTAGAATTTATGTATGATCGTTGGGTGTTTTTTTTCAGGATTTAATTTAGGGACTTTCCTCCACTTTGGCAGATAGATTCGAATAAGCAACGTAAAACCGCGAGGCGCAGCTAGTGCAGGATAATAATAACAGCCTCTTGACAACCTCTGTGGTGTAGTGTTTAGGCAGGTTGGTTCAAATCTTATACACCACTGAGGTTGCGGGTTCGATTCCCGCAACGGGGCAATTGTATGTGCACAAAAAAAGTGCAAGCATTTGTTTTGTATCTGGTTGTTGTGGGACCATGGTCATCATAGTTCCTGGTTCCCTAGATACAGGAAAATCTGATTAGTGGCTAGGATCTATGTATGTGATCGTTGGGCGTATTTATTTATTTATTTAATCTAGAAAGTTGGTAATTTTAGCCGGAAACTTGCCGGATACTTCCCAAACTGTTCCATATCTAATATAATGCAAACAGATTGTCCACACTCGATATCACGGAACTAACAGTTACTATAGAGCGTGACATTGTGCAGGTAATTGATGCATCGCCACCACTAGTTCTCGCCTGTGATAATAACTATACCTACGTTATCTATAAAGGTATCTATAGAGTTGTGGATCGGATTGGATGACAGGCGAGAGAAAAAAAACTAAGGAGAACTCTAGGAGTGGCCTACGCTGTTGAGGCGACTACTACACAATAAGAAGAAAATCAATAAATTATAGTAAACATGAAAGTAGATTAAAGTGGATAAGTTTAAAAGAAAGTGTTGATTTGTAAATTTTATTGGTAGTAGATTTTTTTTTTATTATAATCTGGCCACTGGCATATTACAGTAGATTGGGATAGACAGACATCAGGACTACAAAACAAACACAAGTTTTAGAAAATCATCCTATTATTATACTAGAAACACTAGATTTGTGTTAAAATATAATATTATTGCATGAGTGAAAATCATCGAAGACGTACGTTCAAATCTTGTCCGACCCTTTTTTTTTTCTTCTTTTTGAATTTCAATAATCTTAACTGAAAGGATTTTGATAAAATTTAGTATGTAGATATTATAGATCTTGAAATAGGTATATAGGATACTTTTTACGCTCTTGCCTTCAAAATGTAATTAATTAATTTGTAGTCCACAATCTTTAAGAAGATTTAGACAGACCCATTGGTTTCATTGTTAGATGGAGAAGGCAGAGTTCTCCATGACATGGTACATATTGTTAAGAGTACATATTGTTAAGAGAGGTTCCTCACTCTGTATCCTTAACCACCGGTAGTTTGGGCCCTGTCCCGCTGCCATCTGGGTTTATGTTTGTGTATACATTATTAAAGAAATATTGTAAAAAATAAATGACTGAGATAACGCTGTTGCATCAAAATTTCCCACGCAAGTGTTCCTGCAGGCAAAAATACAAATAAAATTAATTGTAACTACAAATTAGTGTATTTAGTTCATGCTGCCGCGGAAAATATAAAATGTATGAGTACACACAAAGGCCACTCACGAAGGCAGTCGTGTTTGAGCTGACACATCGCTGGCTGGCGGAGAGCTTGCACGAGTGCCGTTATTTTGGAAGGGAAGCTCATTAATGCAAGCTTTTATTCAGTAATGTTAGCTAGTACGTCGGCTCGTAATAGTCAAGTTTTTCAATAAAACATTTCACAATTCGCTCAACTCAGAATTTTGCAAAACAAAGTTCTGGGTGGTGCTGTCATTGTTATGGGCTGGCGTATTGCTTACCATTAGGCAAACGACCAGCTCGTCTCGTCATTCAGTTACATAAAAAAAAGAACTCAATTGTCACGAAGATATCTTCGGAAAATTATATTCTTCTTTGAAGCCAGAATTCACCACACCGCTTTAGAGGTACTGATATACCGGCCATTTACTCGTGGTAGATTTCTCGTATGCGAGAGGCCATCTGGGAAGGTATCGCCGCTAACACCGCTTTGCCAGTTATTTTGCCGCCGAGTAGTTACGCGCAAAGTTGTTACTATGTTCCGGTTTGAAGGGCATTGTAGCCAGTGAAATGGCTTAATATGAGACTTAATATCTAATGTCTCTGGGTGATGACCGCAATTGTAAGGAACTCCAGAATTATGAAAAGAAACTCCAAACTGATTCGCAGCTAGTACCATTTTATTAAAGCATTACTTAGTGATAATTAATATCGGATATCTATAATTTATTTAAACACTGTGCGCACCTTATTTAAGCAGAAAAACCCATAAGCACCTTCAATACCTACTTTAGTTAACACTCACTTCTCTATTTATTGTCTGTTCAACTCAACTGTCGTAGCAAGACTGACTTCTCGAAATCCTTTTGCCAACATAATGCCTCCCCACTACCTCCCACCGATTTGTGGTGAAGTAACTTTGCGCGGGAAGTCAGTGTTGCAAGACGGAAAAAAGAATATAAAATCGAATAATGCTTTTCAACACAATTTCCTTAAAATAATTAACATATTACTGTTTATATTTCTTATCATAATGTACCATTCCATTAAAATATTTAATATATTCATAAAATTCCTAACACAATGCAGTGCTACGCAGTGCTTTTTATGGTATTAAAAGTTCTGGGTGACACTTCGATTGTTTTGGGCAGGCGTGGCGCTTACCATCAGGCAAACGACTTGTCCATCTCCTCATACAGCTACAAAAAATTAAAAAAAATCTAGTTACATTTGAAAAATATTCTCCCCTTAATACTACATGCTTGAAAAAAATCATTCAAAGCTTGAAATTATGCGGAATGAATGTAGAACTCATTATACCGTGTTTGCTCTCACACATCGCCGGCTCAAGCGTGGCGTGGGGCTTACACATGAGCGGAGAATGGGATCATTTAGGAACATGTAGGAATGCTTGGGAACGTTAGAGAAATAGGGAAGTCTGCTATTGTTAGGAGTAAACTGGTAAGCTCTTTAAACTTTTAAAGGGCGTCGACGGGCTATCCACGGCATTGTTGGGCAACAGACTCGCTCTAACATAATTAATTTTTAGAAGAAAACAAAAACCGACTTCAATGTATCTTCGAAGTCCAAGGTCACATATCGATGAAATTTATATGGGACCACTTCGTAGCTATACTGAACCCGACGCAAAAAGAACTTTTCAAATCGGTTCATAAATGTCGGAGTTCTGAGGTAACAAACATAAAAAATAAAAAAAAATAAAAAAAATACAATCGAACAGAGAACCTCCTCCTATTTTGAAGTCGGTTAAAAAACTAAAAGGAAAGTATATTGTTTATTTGCTTTTAAGCAACGACGCATCTTTGCTATAGTTAAATAAAGGCGAAGTAGTGCAAGACGTCTGGAAAGACTTGGGGAGAGTTTTACCCAGCAGCGAGACAGTAGGTATAGGTTAAAAAATCTAATTTGGGTGCGCCAGATTGACAGTCGGACTAGTTGCCACTGAGCCATACTTGCTCTTGTTTATTAAACCAAGTGAAGTTCGAAACATGTACAAAGTGCATTTGATAATGCCCATTTCTCTTCATGAATCTGTGTGATGAGACGAGCAAGTCGTCTGCCTGATGGTAAGCGCCACGCCTGCCCATAACAATTGTAGTGCCACCCAAAACTTATAAAACCATAAAAAGCACTGCGTAGGAGTGCATTGCGCTCATCACCTAAAACATCAGATATTAAGTCTCATATGCCCAGTAATTATATTTATATATTGTTATATTATATAATTATAAATATAATGTGATGTTGTATATATTTTTCTATTGTTATACAATTTATTATATTTATTTTGATGTCATTTATTTAGTATATCTCAACGTACTTTTGCTCAAAACGTAGCTGCACCCCACTATATTTCTTTCACGACCTGGAAGACTGGTAGATAATGCTAAATAGCATTAAGTCATTCCTTGTACCATTTTTGTGCAAAACTATTAAATAAATAAATAAATAATTTCACTGGCTGCAATGCCCTTCAAACCGGAACACATTAGTGCTGCGCAATACTGCTTGGCGGCAAAATAATTGGCAAAACTGTGGTACCTACCCAGACGTCCGACGGAGATAAACTTCCAGTTAAATATTAACACAAACTGTAATTCCGTAACTGAAACATTAATAAAGTACAACGTTGAAAGATAAACTGCAGTTGCGCATTTCAAAAGTTACACTGCATATTCTTCATTTATTTACTTTATTTATTGCAGAGAACATAAACAACAGCTTATAAATAACCAGCTGCGCCCCCAGGGTTCACCTGCTGTTTCCCGGGATAAAAAGTTGCAAAATCAAAGTCAAAGTCAAATATAATAAAATTAAATAGGCACAAAAGTGCACTTTTAAAGGTCATAAACACATGATACAAATAAAACTAAAAATATGTTAAAAATTGTAACTTATGTGAACATGAATACATAGGCTATATATATAGCCTATATATTATTTCTGAGTATAAGCACAGAATACTAAGGGACAGAAGCATCACTCTGCAAAGAAACTTAAACATATAGCGACTCTTGCTATGACGCAATAAAATTCAATTCAGCTCGCGTAGCGCTGCATACCTACCAGTCATATTAACCTACAGAGCGCCTCTCTTTTTATCGCTTCTCTTTCTTTCTATAGACGCGGCACGTGTAACGACGCGCGACCCGCTGACGGTGTCCGCCTATGTACTTGTAGCTTGGACCTACAGTGCGGAGTGCAACTGCTTGAAGAAGTGACAAACACACTAAAACACTTACAAACTGTCGAATTTGAAATATTAGTGTGATATCTGTGTATATTTTATTCCATTCTTTATTATATTTTATTCCATGTATATTAATAATGACATATAAAAAAATTGTAATTTAGAATTGCCTAAAATAACTTACCTTGTTATTATGGTGAATAAATTACTCTATTCTATTCTTCTCGTAGATCTACTGATGGTATTTTTCTCGTATGCGAGAGGCCGTCTGGGTGGGTACCACCGCTTTGCCAGTTATTCAGCCACCAAGCAGTAGTGCGCATGCATTACTGTGTTCCGGTTTGAAGGGCATTGTAGCCAGCAAAATACTGGGCATTGTGAGTCTCAACAGCTAATTTTCTCAGAGTGACGAGCGCGGTGCAGCGCCGCGCTGGATTTTGCAAAACAAAGTTCTGGTTGGTGCTGTTATTGTTATGGGCTGGTGGTTTGCTTACCATCAAGCAAACGACCAGCTCCTCTTAACATTCAATTACATAAAAAAAAAAGATATTATAAGACAAAGTTGCCAACCCGTATCTGTCTATTTTCTCAGTACTTATAAATTACTTGATTGATTTAATACGGAATTCACAATAATTAAAAAAATACTTGAGGTTTAAGTGCAATACACTCATTATAATGTAAATGGCACTCGCGCAAAGCCGGGTCGGGTCACTAGTAAACTCTTATTATTATTATTATTACAGTGTGGCTCAGTGGGAGCACGTGCGACTTTCGATCCGACGCACCCGATTTCGGATCCCGCTGGCCCCGCCCGACTGACTTTCTTAAGTTAGGTGCGCAATGAACTCTCGCTCTAAAAGCGGTGAAAGAAACCGTCGAGAGGAAACCGGCATGTTCAAGAATTTATTACAAAAAATCAAGGACATGTGACATCCACCAAACCACACTGAGCCAGCGTGGTGGATTATAGCCCATACTCTCTACGAGGAAGGCCGGAGTCCCAGCAGTGGAAACGGCTGATGATGATGATGATACGGAACATAACAAAACACGTTTTATTAGGTTTATTCCATCGATCTCTAAATAGATTCATCATTTTTAATCAACGCTTTCGCTACGAAAAATCACGGCAAAGCACGATTATTCCGTCAATATCACTGGAAGGGCACAGATAAAAGCGCGCGCTACAATCTAGGTCACTTTATCTAACCTACTTTATTCAATTTCCGGCGCTAACCACCTCTTCTATCTAGGAGTCGGCAAACGGGCAACTCGCAGCGACTTCTCGCCGACTTGACGACAATACATCTCGCCTCATGGAAAGCGATGATGCAGCCTAAAATGGAGCTTGCGCATTGGATGCCTATTCATTCTAGACACAAGTTGTGGAGAACGTCTTTTGGCGAGCATGCAGACTTGAAACGCAAAGCCGTGGAGCAACGATTTTAGTGGAATGTAAGCTACCGCTTTATAGACTTAGGACCAATCGCCTGCCTCCATAGACAGAGGGTTCTTTTTAAAGACAGAGTGTAGTAAGCTAGGGTCCAATTTAGATCCAGGAGCCATAGGTTGTTATGTAGTGGGTTGATTTATGTTGCAGTTATATATGCCCATTAATTAAGTCAGAAGAAACGTGTAAACAGCTAATTACATATTTAGTAAAAAACTTACTTTTACGTTTCAATGAAGTTAAACTATTAGTTTGTTACACCAAAACTCCTGTGAGAACTTAAAAGTGAATAACTTTTTTTTTAATGATTAGATACAGATTATTTTGCTAATTCTGTTAAAAAGAAACAGTACAACGACCAGTTCGTCTCGTTGCTCAATTCCATAAAAACATTGCTTTGGATTTTGTAGTCACCACATGTTGCATGTGGCATCAACATTCAGCAATTAAAGTGGCCCGTTTGCCGCTACTCTAATGCGTTCTAACCTGAGCAAATAACGTTATCAAACCTGACTGACTCGCAAAGAATAGGTACATTTTTTATGCCTTTGTTTGTGACCCTTTCCATTTGAGGTATTTGAGGTGACTTCCTTGTCTGGAATTGTTTTCTGATATCGTAACAAGTAAGACATATAGAGTGTGGTAAAATTCTGGAACCTTCAGGGACCTCCATTGTGAATCCTCCTTCAGTGAGGAAGCTTTGTTTTTAGGAAACATCGGTTGCATTTTGGAAAATATTAACGGCATTTTGGATTTTTAAAATATGTACAGTCAGGCTCAAAAAACGTAGGTATTTCTAAAAAAACAACATGCGCTTAATCGATTCTATTTCCCATCAGGAATGTTTCTCTAAAAGTAGCTCGTGGTAGGTCTCTCATAATATGAGAGACCATGCGGGAGGCCGTATAGGTAGATACCAAAGCTTTGCCAGTTATGCTGCCGCCAAGCAGTAGTGCGCTAGAATAGAATAGAAAACACTTTATTGCACTTAAGAAGGAAGTACATTTTGAACATACTTTCTTATGATAAGTACAATAGGCGGTCTTATCGCTAAACAGCAATCTCTTCCAGACAACCGTATGCTGTGTATAGGTATTGCAGTGTGCAGACACAAGAACAAGCATTACTGTATTCCGGTTTGAAGGGCATTGCAGCCAGCGAAATTACTGGGCATATGAGACTTACTGGGAATATTTGATGTCTCGGGGTGATGAGCGCAATGCAATGCTACGCAGTGCTTTTTATGGCATTAAATGTTCTGGGTAGCAATGCAATTGTTGTGGGCAAGCGTGGCGTTTACCATCAGGCGAACGACTTGTTCGTCTCATCAATCAGTTCCATAAAAGAATACTCATGAAATCAAATCATTAGCTTTTGAGAAATTTCGAAAACCTTAATTAAACTATATTGTCTCAGGGTGACGAGCGCAGTGCAAGGCCGCGCAGGAATTTGCTAAACAAAGATCTGGGTGGTGCTGTTATTGTTATAGGGTGGCGTATTGCTTACCATCACACAAACGACCACCTCGTCTCGTCATTCAGATACATAAAAAGAAAACCCATTTTGTACAGTCAGCTGCGCTGATATGTATACACTCCCAAATTTTGATGGGGTCGAAGTCGGGACTTTATACATAATTTTGATAATTTTTTTACCGCATTCTGACAAATAAGATGACTACTTATATTTGTAAAACGTTTGCTTGCACTTATCTTTGAAAGTTATGAGTATATATAAATTTGAAAACTTAGGAGTGTATACATATCAGCGCAGCTGACTGTACATACAAGGTATACTGTAACTACTGTAGTACTCAATACGTGGTTGGATAACTGTGTTGAACTATAACATTATGTAAAGTGCACGCCACGCGATTATGAAAGAAGTTTCTTCTTTGTTATTGTGATTGCTTTAATGTTGTTTGTGTACCGTTTGCACAGATAATTACGATAGTTGGAAACTATCATCAAATTAATCTTTTCTGATCATAATTTAACGCGCGTACAGAGCGTAGTACAGAGGAATTTCACCTATCTACTAATCGCGTCTATCAACCAGTTTATTCTGGCATCGCCCGAGAGCGGATCAGCCAGTATGGTATAATAGCTCATTTGAGAGAGATTCATGCCACAATTATTTAAAATTAAACTTCTATGTTTAAGAAAAGCTACGTTCGATTATGTCCGCAAAAAGCGTATATTTCGACACTCTTAATGGATTAAAAATGTATAGGGTACTTTCCGTTAACCTAGAACTATAAAATTTGGCAAGTTATATCGTATTATACTACAAGTACAGAGAAAAAAACATACATTTGTAATTAAATCATAAAAAATATAGTGTTTGTACGAAACCCTCGGTGGGCTAGTCCGACTCGCACTTGTCCTGTTTTTTTTTTATATTGCTTAGATACTCGTATCATTTTCATTCACGAGAATTGGTTTTATTAAATAAACATTATATCATTAACAATTTTATTTTTTAAATGGTATATCGTGGTCTTAAAAAAATGTTTTTCATTAACTGAATATAAATATATAAATTGCTTAAAGATAATAATGAGGAATTTAGATCAAATGAATTCATTAAATTAAGTACCTATATTCTAGATAATACAATTTTAATTTGGCTTTCATGCATCTGAACAATCATTAAAAAAAAAAAAATATGAATCATATTCTTTTGCCTATTTAATTAAAGTGTTATCATCATGATTATACTTTTATTAAATAGACACAAGAAATAAATTCCTACTGAAATAGGAATCACTGTAAAGCTAACAAAAAATATTATTTGGGTTAAAAATATTATTTACAACACACTTGCTCATAAAGTGGCTCTATGGTCACCGCAATTAGGCACAAAATGACACCCATAATCAAACTGTGACTTTTTCATTGCTATAACTCACTAGTGAGTTATAGTTTTTTTTTATTGGTGCTAGAATTATTGGGCTTTAGTAGTGCTTTGTTATTAAAAAAGTTTTTGTTCAAAAAAAAAAGTGTTATAGGACAAATAAATTAATGTTCCTATTGCTTGCTCATTTCATGCAACTTATTATTTAATTAGATAATTTTAACTCTTACGTGTTTAATAAATAAAACTTTCACTCAAATATAAATTTTGTTTTCTCTGTAATAAAAAAAAACTTTAAATTCCCCATTTTGTACGTGGCAGAATAGGCGCAAACCCTATGCGCGGAAAATAAAAAAAAACCTCATCCCCTTTAGTCTGTGGCTTATCGCAATGCACGCGCATAGGGAAACTGATTATAAATAAAAGGGGGTTTTTATTGTTATTTTATTCACAAGTGTGTTGAAAAACGTCGTATGATACACGTGTGTATTGATGATTACCGTTCTCGGCTCTCTTAAGACCCTCATCTAACGGCTCGGGTCTCAATGGCGCCTCAGCGGTAATCACCAACATTACACACTGTACCATAATGTACTATTACTTAATCAAAGTTGTTAATAGAACGTATTGAATATTTTATTTACGGTTGTAAATCAAAGTTGATCGAATTTAATTAAACACAAATTACTGCAAAAATAATATCCTATTTCTAGAACGATTAAAAGACTATCGCGTTTAGACATAAAAAGTTTTAATTTCCTGTTTCAAGAGTGAAAAACAGTTTCTTATTATAAAGGAGGTCTCGTAACAAAGTCGCCGATCTAGGGCAAGGAACTACGGCGCAGTATTCCAATTAACAAGAAAAAGTTACTTGGCATTCTAGAGCTCGGTAGGTAAGTGCTATTTCACGCAAGCAGTAGTGCGCAGGCATTACGGTTTGAAGGGCATTGTAGCCAGCGAAATTACTGGGCATTATGAGACTCAACAGCTAATTGTCTGAGGGTGACGAGCGCAGTGCAGCGCCGCGCAGGATTTTGCAAAACAAAGTTCTGGGTGCTGCTGTTATTGTTTTGTGCTGGCGTATTGCTTACCATCAGGCAAACGACCAGCTCGTCTCGTCATTCAGTTACATAAAAAAAAAGTTGAGTGCGACTTGCTACTCTCGGTTTCTGAACCTCTTCTAAAGGCTTAGTTAGCTGAATTTTTTTTATGGAACTAATTGACGGTACGAGCAAGTCTTTCGCCTGGTGGTAAGCGCCAAGCCTGCCCCTAACATTTGAAGTGCCACCCAGAACTTGTATTACCTTAAAAGTACTGTGTAGCATTGCATTGCGATCATCACCCCGAGACGGTCGATACACATGATTGGTCGCTTTCGTTAAAGCTAGATTTGAAACAATCATCACCACTTAAAGCCAAAATTGGAAATAATTGTTTGCGACAACCTAACACTTTTCATCAAAAATCGTGAAATCATCGTCGTCTTGATGTCACAGCACGTCACCATCGTTCATTTGAATTCTTTGATAAAGAATTCAGAAACTTTTTCTATTTTACTTTTTGGTTTGGATGTATTATTTCAAGAATAAACGTCTATTGACAATTATTCATGTTATTTTATTAAAAGTAATGTAAGAAATTTATAATTTGAGAGTTGTGTCAGATTAGAAAAGTAAAAGAAACAGTAACAGTTATAATAATTTCAACATATCTCAGTAAAATCACAGCAATTTTCGGAATACCTAAAAAGACCTAAATTGAATCCGCTTATACAAACAGTACCTGTTTTTAAACCGCAAGCAAGACACACAGATATCCATCGCATAACCAAAATTAGGTACCCCACACACTTACAATAACATCCCTACAGTTCCCTCAACCCCAAACAATTTCGATAATACCTTCCTAATCTTAATTAGCAATTACACAGGTGGTTAAACGACCAGAATTAATCATACATTTACCTCTAAAGACGCATTCGTATGAAGATGTGGGTTTTCCTTACAATATTCAATGCTCATTTGGCAGAATATTTGTTGCTCTTACTTTAAAGGTAAATTTAATAGAGATTCCTATACTAATATCTAATTTTAATAGTAATAATAATAACATTGCTATTCCACATGACGAGAACCTCGTGAAGGCCAAGAAGGACAAGCTCAGCACCTTGACTTGGCCCACGAGGTAACCGCCATGTGGGATGTTGACTCAACGATCATTAGTAGTTGTTTTGACGAATGGCTTTATAGCGAAGAGCCTCGACCTACATCTCAAGAGGCTCTCGTTAGACGGTTGGATTAAGACTCAGATGTAGAAGGATGATGTGATCACACGTATAGTCAGGAGGTTCCTCACTCTGTAGCCCTAACCACCGGTAGTTTGAGCCCTGCCCCGCTGCCGGCGGCACTCTAGGTTTAGCGATTTTTATAGTATTTTTGTATATATATTTTAAAAGAAGTATTGTATAAAACCCTAGTCTAAGAAATTAAATAAATATGTGAATAATAATTGCAAAGAGCCTCGACATTTTGAGAGGCTCTCGCTAAACGATTGAATCAAGAGTTGGATGCAGCAGGCAGTATTCCTTGACACGGCACGTATTGTCAGGAGGTTCCTCACTATGTAGCCCAAATCACCGGTAGTTTGAGCCCTACCCCGCCATCGGTGCCACCCTAAGTTTTTTTTTAATAGCTTTGTATATTTGGTCTTATGGAAATATTGAAAAAAACGTAGACCTAACAAAATAAATAATGGGCATAATAATAACGCCCAACGATTTAATCCAACTAGGATTCTTTGTATCTAAGGAACTAGGAATTACGAGGACTATGGGCCCACGACACCCAGACACGAAACAAATACTTTGCTTTTTTCTGTGCACAAACATTTGTCACAACCTCAGTGGTGTATGAGATTTCCGCCAACCTGCCCAATCACTACACCACAGAAGCTGTCTATAAAATGAGATTGTTATCTTTGAATCGATTGGCCAGATCCAAAATAGATCTATGATCCATGATTTTGAAATTTATCTGTTACTAGCTGCACCCGGTGGTTTGACCCGCGGTTTTCCGGGATAAAAGTTTGTAAGGATAGATGGATGGATGTTTGTTGCTCAATCACGCGAAAACTACTAAACGGATTATGACGAAATTTGGAAGGTATAAAGGTACTTTAGGTCCTGGAAATGGACATAGGCTACTTTTTATCCCGGAAAATTGCGGGCGCAGCCAGTTGTCAATGAAAAACGTGCCATTTGAAAGTAACCAATACGTTTATACTTTATATCTATGGTTAGATTAGAAGCGGCGAATGTACAACCACATGAAGCTAATTATATTTACCCAAATATTAAACCACGTTCAACGCATTTTATTGCGCATAAAAATACAAAAATCTCGCATTTTATCGCTCAGATTTAACATTATTGTATCGTAAAGGCACTGGGTAAGTCTGTGGCTGTTTACTTTCTTTTTAACGGACTTCCTGACGGTATTCTAATTTTAAACGATTATTTATAAAATGCGGATTGTAATGGTTTTGGAGAATGTGCGTTTACGTTGAAGCTGCTTCATTGGTTTTTATTTTATTTCCGGACTGAAGTGTTATTTTATAATTAGTTTTCACTGTAAGTGGTCAACATGTTATGCAACAATATATAAGAAATACTCTATTTTTGATTGCCATCAAGATTTTTACTGAAAATGCGAAAATTAAAATCCTCCAAATCTTCATGGAGTTTGAACATTGCTATAACTGTTTCGTACGATGATGAGTCAGGTAGATTTAAATAACTTATAACAACTTGTAAAACATAATAGTATGAAATCAATAAAATAATGTTAGAGACTGAAAGCTCTCGTTTCAACTTAGAACAGACCTTTTCAATAAAAAGGTAAAAAGGGAAAGCCGAAACATGACACCTTTTGATGTTTGTATTCAAATATCAGGTTTTAGTTTGGTTTACTTTTATGGGGCACAGATTAACATCATAATATTTTGACTAACCTCCGGAACCCTTTGATGAAAAGCAAACAAAGCGCTCCCCCCGGCAATCGGTTGCTAAGGCGCTTCCACCCTTTAGGGTCGCGGGGCTGCGGAAAACCCCCTGAAATTTAAACCTCTTTGTTTGAATTACGAAAGTAATGGGGGCGATTATGAACGAGTTTTTTCGACAATGAAACATTTCGTTGTCATCTCTTTGTGTGTTCAGAGTTATATTTCGAAATTGTTTGAAACAAGGGTTGAGTTTCGAAAGTTGGTGGAAGAAATTGAGAACACGTTGCGTTCGCTGAAACGTGATTTAATTGTGCCATGAAGCCTTATTTAATTATGACGAAATTATATTTATAATTTTAGCACAAAACAGTTTGCATGTGACTTAATGATAGATAGCATTTTTTACCAGTTATCTAGGACGTGCAAGAAAAAATAAATGTCTGTCTGTTTATTTATATTTCATTAGGTTTAATCAAGAAGATGAACAATGCCGTGAACCTGAAGGTATGATTCCAAGCATCACACCCATCAAACCATCACGTTCCCACTGCTGGGATACGGGCCTTCACTCATTGAGAGAGTATGGGCCATAATCCACCACGCTGGCCCATTGCGAGTTGGTAGATGTCCCATGTTCTTGAATTTTTGTAATACATTCTTGAACATGCCGGTTTCCTCACGATGTTTTCCTTCACCGTTTTTAGAGCGAGTGTTAAATCCGCACATAACTTAAGAATGACAGTGGTGCGGGGCCAGCGGGATTCGTACTTGGGTGCGTCGGATCGAAAGTCGCACTTGCTACCACCGGGCCACACTCACTCTTATTCGGTATTCAAGCATAGCGTCCATTATAGCGAACAGAGAGACAGATACTAATAATTTATGAATTGTGTAATGTGTATTTCTATGAGAAAAATGTGTGTGAAACATTTTCATTTTGCAAAACAAAGTTCTGGGTGGTGCTGTTATTGTTATGGGCTGGCATATTGCTTACCATCTGGCAAACGACCAGCTCGTCTCGTCATTCAGTTACATAAAATAAATAAATAATAAACGCCATGCCTGTCTAACTGTTGCAGTGCTAACAAATTTTTTTTTTTTATATATAACTGATTGATGAGACGAACAGGTCATTTGCCCTACGGTAAGCAATACGCCTGTCAATAACAGTTGCAGCACCACCTTTGTATAGCAAAATCCTGCGCGGCAATAATTTCGCTAGTTATAATGCCTTTCAAACCGGAATACAGTAATGCTAGCGCACTACTGCTTGGCGGCAATTGCTAATTAATGAGCTCATCACTCTGCGACTACAGCTTTTATCACCTAACGATCACACACATCGAAACAAAAGCTTGCGCATTTTTTTGCGCAGAAACATTGATCCCTTAGCGGGAATCGAACCCGCAACCTCTGCCGTATACGAGGATACTGTCATTCAAACCAAAATACACTTATGCACAATACTGTTTCAAGGCAGAATGACTGACGCAGTCGTATTTTCAGTAAGATAAACTTTGCTAAAAGATTTCCGCTACAACGCAATGATTAGTCAAGCGTTGATAGTTGAACTCATGCGATATGCCAGATGTTTAAACCGACATATTTCTTGCGAGAGTGGTTCCACTACTTCACTGTAGGTACTACCAAAGTGGTCATATTTCAAATAATGATCTAGGTTTTTTCACTAAACTATCAATACCTACCATTCATTAGTTGAATTATCAAACAAAATTATCCAAATCTTTACTATTATAAAATTGTAACGTTGAAGGTTTGTAACCTATAGATTCGAAAACAGCTAAACGGATTTTAATGTGATGTGTGTGTGTGTGAAGGGTTTGATGTCATATGTCTTCGCATAAATTATAGGGTTTGTCACATCATTTGGGCGACTACGAAGATACAACTTGACCTCTTCGTAGTATGCGCTCTCGTGTACCGCAGAGGTCTTGCTAAAATGGTCTAGGCAAAGACGACTTTGGGTTTTCTCTGTCGTTTACGCAGACGAAGTCGCGGGAAAAAGCTAGTAGTTTATAAGTACCTTAGTTACTAAGCAAAACGCAGGCGCGGATGAGTGCTTACTTTCATACTAACTAGAGATAGGCACACAATTTTTAGGGTTCCGTACCCAAAGGGTAAAATTACCCTATTACTAAGACTCCGCTGTCCGTCTGTCACCATGATGTATCTCATGAACCGTGATAACTATCACGGTTATTTGTTGTTATTCGTAACAACAAATACTAAAAAACAGAATAAAATAAATATTTAAGGGGTCTCCCATACAACAGACATGATTTTATTGTCGTTCTTATAGATAATGGTACGGAACCCTTTGTGTACGAGTCCGACTCGCACTTGGCCGGTTATTGTATATACATATATATATATATATATATATATATATATATAAACTACTAACAAATAGTTCTTTGACAGACTCTCTCAAACAACAACTTACTTCCTGTTTTGACAGTTGCTCGTCCAACACCGGTGAGGTGCGCTGTCAAATCGCATTTCAAATCGTTTTTGGTAGCAATTACAGTAACAAAATAGCCCCGCGGGCCTCGTTGGGGATGGTCCCGCAGCGAAGGTTGAGGGAAAACCATAAAAAAACGTTGTAAGTAACGAAGTACAGATGCATTGCCTTCTAACTTTACTCGTGGTAGGTCTTTCGTATGCGGGAGGCCGTCTGGGTAGGTACCACAGCATTGTCAATTATTTTTGCCGCCAAGCAGTAGTGCGCAAGCATTACTGATCCGGTTTGAAGAGCATTGTAGCCAGTGAAATTACTGGGCATAGAGACTTAACATCTAGAAAGTTTCAGCCAGATAGCTAATAGGGAAGTGTTCGAAATTTGAGTTGCAAGATTCAACCCGGAACGACAGACAGGCAAACAAGAAAGTGACTTAATAAAAACGTGGTAAAAACGTTCATGCTCACTCTAGTCTATCAACCTTTATATAATCCTAGCAATTTTCAATTCAAACAAACATCAAGAAAAACTAATATGTAATAAAAAACATTCAAGGCTACATATAGAAATGCTAGTGGCTATTATATAAAAATAGATTAAACAATGCAGTAATACAACCATTGATTTATGGAGTGCAAACAGTACAGTCTGCAATAAAAAGTATTCGATTTAGAACCATATCACACTCACTTATTAGACACGTGCTTCTTTCACCAGTGCCTCAATTGAAGTCATTACTGTGACAAAGTCCTATAGTGTATAGTCATTATTCCAGCTACACACACCTATTCGAGTACGTCAGCAGGGCATCGTGTAAGTTAAAGTTTATTTTGCACTGACACGCGAGCTTCGATGGGGCTTATTGATTATTTAGCCAAGCTAGCGGGTAAAACAAGATGCTTTAAAATGAACAAAGTTTTTAAAAAGAATAAATACGACCACCGTTTTTAGGGTTCCGTACCTAGAGGGTAAAACGGGACCCTATTACTAAGACTCCGCTGTCCGTCTCTCTACCTGTCCGTCTGTCACTAGGTTATATCTCATGAACCGTAATAGTTAGACAGTTGAAATTTTGTTGTGTTGCCGCTATAACAACAAATACTAAACCATAGAATAAAATAAATATTTAAGGAAGTTCCGATACAACAAACGTGATTTTTTTGCCGTTTTTATTGATATCGGTACGGAACCCTTCGTGCGCGTCTGACTCGCACGTGGCCGGTTTTATTTTTTTTATTCAAGTTTGTAAACACACCCTTCACAAATCCGTCAAGACATGAATGTATACATAAACATACAATACAATACAAAAACCTTTATTGTATACCAAACAAAAAAAAAACAGTAGGTACATGGTCAATTTACAAACTAAAGTACAATGGGCGGACTTATCGCTAAGATTGACCTCATCCAGTGAATCTTTAGATGGCGTTAACTAACGCA
The DNA here is from genome assembly GCA_951640565.1 of Petrophora chlorosata. Lineage (NCBI taxonomy): Eukaryota > Metazoa > Arthropoda > Insecta > Lepidoptera > Geometridae > Petrophora > Petrophora chlorosata. The sequence goes on from OX621206.1 coordinate 1,567,560, forward strand.
GTGAGAGAGGTCGGCGTTGTAAATAAAATCATAATGAATGATCTGTTCTTAATATCCTATATTAAGTATAAGTATATAAAAATATCATATCTCACCTAAAATAATAATAAATACTAAAAGATACAAATTCATTCTCATATATATACTGGGCACATTTATGATGTCTCGAGGTGATGAGCGCAATGCACTGCTACGCAGTACTTTTTATGGTATTAAAAGTTCTGGGTGGCACTACAATTGTTATGGGCAGACGCACAGTCCCTGAAAACACAAACTTTGAATTTATTTTTCTGCTAAACTATTGACAATAGATATTCTTCCTCCTAACTAACGTTGTTCAGAACACTGCTCCCATCGACCCACAGGGTCAGATGGAAATGTCCGACCCAGAGGCAAAATAAAATACTGTGAGACGTGGCGCTTACCATCAACGACTTGCACGTCTCATCAGCCAGTTCCATAAAATATATATATAGGTATGTATATATAACTGTATACAAAGTGTTGGTATACTATTCTAATTAAATAACGTATTCCAAACTCCCATTCATCACAGTAACAAGACATTGATATCGTTTCCTACATTTGCAGAACACAATCCAAGTCAAAACGACATAAACTTTAAAATAACCTAAATCCGCGTCCCAGATATCAGGCGAGCGATGTGAATGCGATACAGTCCCAAACAATAGTTTTGTTTAAAGCTACTAATATTTATTCTGTGGCTATGGTACGCCTTTTGTATGGCCGTCCGCCGTCCGCCGCGGCCGACCCGCTTGTTTCGGTATTTTGAAATCAGTTGAATATTATAAATGCGAAAGATTGTAGGTGTGTTAGTGTGTTATGTATTAGAGTCTTCGTGCTTTCTTTTTTTTAAGCCTGACTGGGTCAGCGCTTGACCACGATCTCGCCTGATGGGAAGCGACGATGATGAAATTACTGGGCATGGATGTCTCGGGGTGATGAGCGCAATGCAAGTTTTTTATGATATTAAAAGTTCTGGGTGGCACTGCAATTGTTATGGGCAGGCGTGATGCTTACCATCAGGCGAGCGACTTGCTTGTCTCATCACTCAGTAAAAAAGTACTTGTTCACTCTTGAATTAAACTAGCCCAGATTGTTTTATGTGGAAATAAAGACGACGGCAAGGCGTTCCACTCCTTCGACGTTCGCACCAAAATGGATGATTCGAAACGTTTAATACGGATAGGCGGAACGTTTGTAGGGTGACGTTGTGCCGATCGTCTGGTTGTCCGATGGTAAAATGGTGATGGGGGGATCAGATTGTGCAGTTCTTGAGAACATTCTCCGTAGTATATTCTGAAGAATACCGATAAGCTGGCGACTTCACGTCGATGTGCTGGGATTTGGAGTTTGTGTTTTAGTGTGTTGTGAGTTTGTGTGTTAGTGTTTGTTAGTGTGTTTGTTACTTCTTCTCGCTGTAACGGCTCAACGGATATCAGTGAAAGTCGGAATTAGTGATAGTTTAAATCCTGGATTAACACATAGGCTTTATATCCTGGGAAACCGCGGGTTCACCTGACAGTAAGCAAATCATTCACCTGATAGTAAGCGCCAAGATTGCCCATAACAATTGCTGTGCCACCTAGAACTTTTAATACAACTACATTGTCGGTTTCCTCACGACGTCTCTTTGGCCGTTTTTCGAGCGAGTTTGAAATCCGCACATAATTAATGAAAACACAGAGGTGTGGTGCCAGACAGATTTGAACTCGGATGCGTTAAATCGAAATTCGCTCGTGCTCCCACTGAGCCACAATCTACATACGTACATACCCTGGTGAAACTGATTTACAGCTGTTACTGTATCATGCTGGAATTTGTTTATACACGATTAATATAGATTTCTATAAATATATCTAACTCAAAGAAACGAACCATGGAGTAATAAAAATCACATCACATCACACTAATATTATAAATGCGAAAGTTTGTATGTATGTGTGTTTGTTACTTCTTCACGCTGTAACGGTTTAACGGATTTAAGCGAAATTCGGAATGAAGATAGTTTATATCTATGGAAACCGCTGGGCGCAGCTAATATTTTTATATTGGTTGTTAAGAGATTACTCGCGACTGCGCGCGGCTTTGTCTGAAATCCTATTTCTTCTAATCTTAAGTAAAAATTTTTTTGGCTTTCTAAGTTCAAGTTCAAAATTTCTTTATTCAATTTTGGCATGACAGACGCACTTATGAACGACAATTATTATAAATAATCACTACCCATAAGATACGGTAAGAAACTGAGAGGCAGCTTTTTAGAACTATTTTTATAATATTTAATGTTTGTTTTTGACTATATTATGTTCTTATGTGCCAGTTGGCTACTTGGCAGAAGCGGAATGTTCCATACACCTTTGCCTTTTATGTAATTTTTTTCATTAGAACAGACAATTTGTCAAATCAAATCAAATATCATTTATTGTTAATTTACTTTCTGTGATTGACCATTGACCGTGGTCACAGGTCACGTCATGTCATGTCATAGGTCATGTCTAAAAATGGTAAAATTACAGATTCATCATCCCGCATCAAGCTCGATCGTTAACACAAAATACAAACGGTTGATTAATCGTCTGCCATTGTCAGAAATCTAATAACATTAAATTAATTAGAGACGTAATTAGGCTTAGTTGTGGATGTATCGGATTGTTCAAAACTTGCAGCCAGTGAAATTACTGGGTATATAATATGAGACTTATATCTGTTGTCCCGGGGTGATGAGCGCAATCCAGGCCTACGCAGGGCTCTTTATGGTATTAAAGTTCTGTGTGGCACTGTAATTGTTATGGGCAGACGTGACGCTTACCATCAGGCGAACGACTTGCTCGTATCATTACTCAAAACCATAAACATATAAAAAATAGAAACTTGTGTTTCAGGCATTTTTTTATATAATTATACAGGGTTGCGTTTTTCCGCTATCAAATCAAATCAAATCAAAATGTCTTTAATCATTTTGGCATCACAGACGCACTTATGAACGTCAAATTATCACAATGACTCTACCACCGTATCGGAAAAAGAACCATTACTCAGAAGGCACGGCAAGAAACTGCGGGGCATATTTTAGAGATGTGTTACAATTTTTTGGAAGCCTAGAAGAAACCTAAATAGGTTTTTAGTATACACTAAGACTTCCAAATTTTAGCTATCCGGAAACACAAGGAACACAACAGAAAGAAAGAAAGAAAAGAAAGAAAAACCATTTATTCGGCACACAAAAATTACAAACAAAAAAAATTAAAAGTAAAACTTAAATAGTAAATATATGCGCTATGTGAACAGTGAAAAATCTACTGTACTTATCCATATAAATATCTATACCTATACATTTAAAATTAAGCCGGCAAAGAGTTCCAATCCTCGGTCGTTCGTATTATGAAGGTTAAGCGAAGCACTAAATGCGAACAAGAGGGATGACAACCATAAATAGATGCCGGCTTGCCGTACGTCTGGTCGTCTGATGATGGAGTGGAGATAGGGGAGGTTTTTGATTAGGACGTCACTTTTCTGGCACATTTGTTTGGGATTCTACGGTAGTAGTCAAACATCTATATCTCGTCAGCCTCTGTGGTGTTGTGGTTGGGCAAGTTGGCTCAAATCTCATACACCGTTGAGGTTGCGGGTTCGATTCCCATGACAGGACAAATATTTGTGCACATAAAAAAGCGCAAGCATTTGTTTCGTGTCTGGGTGTTGCGGGAGCATGGTCCTCGTAGTTAATGGTTTCCTAGGTACAAGGAATCCTAATTAGGGGCCAGGATCTATGTGTGTGATCGTTGGGCGTATTTATTTATTTATTAGTGATAATAACCTCCGAGTTGTCCACCATCTTTATTGAAGAATCATCTCCAGTTTTAGTGAACTTAAATTGTTGAAGAGGGCCTATCCTCTTCACCTCCAAGAGAAGGTATTTTCCTGCTAAACCACTACATCAATTTTGATACGCTTTTCACCATTATTTGGAGGATTTCTTGATGAATATTTCTTATATACTATATTTCATATTTAATATAGTATATGGTATGATACACTAATTTGTTAGGTACCGACATCTAAACTGTCTAAAACCGGGGCATTTTGCTAGTTTATAAACTCTGCGTGGTCTAATATATAATATTGTTTGTTACTCATTTAAAAACTTCTGTCCCCATTATTTCCTTGACGAAGTACCGCAGTAGTAAGGAGGTCAAAGTAATTTACAAAGATAGTAATTTATTTGTCGTGGCACAGTAGGTACATGTAACTGCTTTATACATATGTATGCGTAGGTATGGCAACTTATATTGAAATTAACGAAGTAATTCATTTACTAATTAAGTATAAACCTGCCGAAGTTTGTACCGTACTTCGGCCAACGAAAATGTTGGTCGATAGTAAACCCCAAATTGGGTCATTACTTGAAATATCTACTTTTTCTTTATATTACGCGTATAAAGCGTTGTACAATGCTTAATTAGAGTGTTAAAACTAAATATAGGACAAACCGATGCCAACCGGTAAACAAAGAAAGCTTTAGATTGGTCATAAAAATATTAATATTATAATGTTTCCGCGTACTCGCACGCAACAAAGTAATTTAATTCACGTACCTTTATCGAAAGGCCCTACCATAGAGCCCTCGTTTACTCCAAAATACCGCACTGCCGTTGCCACACATAAAAATTAAAAAAATAACACAACAATCCCCAGTGGGCACAGCAATAATATCACTGGACGAAAATTCAACCATAGATCAGTGCACTTGAATTTCGAATTCCATATTTGGTTTGAAAAACTGCCGCTAGGCGGCGCTAGCCGTCCGCCTCAGAAGGCGGTCGTCGCGTCACTGACTCCAAACGCCTTACGTCCGGACGCATGCGCGTTGAAATTGTATATGCCAGGCCACATTTCATTTTGTAATGAACTGAAGTTCAACCTTTCTACTTTGGACTCCATTTCATAGAAATAGAAATAGTTTTTGTATGAATGATGATCTATGTTTTTAGTTCGTTAATTTGGCCAGTAGTTCGTGTGCATTACAATTTAATTGAGCTGCGTCGAGTGTCGGCCGTAATGATTAAGTAAATACTGATAAGTGAGCTTGAAGTTATTAAATTAGTACAGATAATGTCAATATATGGATATAAAGACATGAAATCTTCTGTGAACAATAAAAAAATCGTCTTATAACAAAATTGTTACTAATATATTCATACTAATATATATCAGTATATTTATACCTAAACTTTTCGAATCCACATATTTTGTAATGATATATATATAACTTTAGATAATATTCATAATCATAATCATAATTTTATTTCATAAGGCCAATTTACATCTCAATATTTAGATTATTAATTATAATATCTACACATACACTCGAGAGCAATGAATCCGGGTCACTTAAAGAATCCTAAAAATCTCGGAAACTAAAAATGCTAGGTTAATGCAATAAATTGTATTTAATAGACAATGTAATACTCCTTAAATGAAGGTATTAAAACTTCTAAGTTATTGTAAAGTTATATCATAAAAAAATCAAATTTGAAAAAGGGCCACTTTCGAAGATGGAACTACGAAATTACAGCATTTGGTTTTGCTTTTGTTTGTAATCTGTCATTTATGTGGGTACATAAACCATGTTGATAGTGCTCTATATTCATTATTCAAGCTGAAATTATGTCGCTTACGCCTGAAGAATGCACCAGAATACTTACAATGCTGGAAACCGGCCGGAGTCAGCGCGATACAGCCAGGACTGTCGGTGTGTCGCTGTCAACAGTACAAAGAGTTCTCCGACGTTACGAAGAAACTGGTTCTAACCTACGCAGACCAGGAACGGGCAGAACCAGGTGTACCACAGCACGAGAAGACCGATACTTGGTGAACACCATGCTTCGAAATCGCTTTCTCACAGGAACTGAACTCACCAATCAGTTTCGACGCCTCGGAGGAAGTAACCCAAGTGCATGGACAGTAAGACGTCGGCTTGCTGAATCTAACTTAAAACCCCTTAGACCTGCAAACGGCCCTAAACTGGAGCGTGGGCATCGTATTTCGAGACTAAGATATGCCCAGAGCCACGTAAATTGGAGTATTGAAGATTGGTCAAAAGTTATGTTCTCCGACGAATCAAAATGTATGCTCTACAAGCACGATGGAAGACACAGAGTGTATCGAAGACCAGGGGAAAGATTCAAGCAAGCATGCATCGAAGAAAAAGTAGCCTACGGTGGTGGGTCTGTACTTGTGTGGGCCGGAATTTCTTCTGAAAGTCGCACAGAGCTGGTGATCATAGAAAACGGCTCTTTAACTAGCGTAAGATATGTGGAAGAAATCCTCAATAATCACGTTGGTCCATTTATGGTCAATTTAGGTGAGGATGCTATATTTATGCATGACAATGCCCGACCTCATACAGGTAGGATTGTGAATAACTACCTTCAAGAGATGAACATTACTCGTATGGAGTGGCCAGCGCGCAGCCCGGATATCAACCCGATCGAGCATGCTTGGGACGAGCTAGGCAGATGCGTAAAACAACGAAACCCTCCCCCAATCACGCTTCGTGAGCTCAAAATTGCTCTCACAGAGGAATGGGAGAATATTCCCCAAAATCGTATAAGGAACTTGGTGTACAGCATGCCAAACCGCGTAAACGCAGTAATGGAAGCACGAGGAGGCAATACGAAGTATTAAAATTCAAGAAAATCGTAATAAAGTTCAAAAATTTCATGTTTCCTATTTTTGTTTTAAGGAGAGATCAGCAGTTTTTTTCTTTATGTAATTTTGTGTTAATAAAATGTATGGTGACTCATATTTTTTTTACTTTCATTTAAGGAGTATTACATTGTCTATTAAATACAATTTATTGCATTAACCTATCATTTTTAGTTTCCGAGATTTTTAACATTCTTTAAGTGACCCGGATTCATTGCTCTCGAGTGTATATATCTCTGTTACACCACAGAACAACACTAAAACAACATCAAAAACAACATTAAAATCTTTTTGTACTCCAACAAAAGAGGCCTGGAAGCTATACCACAAGTCACAAGCCTTAGCCTTAGTTTAGGTTGCTGGTGCTCCACAAGTAATTTATTGTAACAAATAATTCAGTTAATAAATCATTATGATTTTCGTTTCTTTTTTATTGTTACTTTTTTACTAAATGCGATATTACTTCGTTCAGATTTTTGACAACTGAAATACTTAACAATAGAACAATAAAAACGAAATTATTAATGTATTTTTCCATTAGTAATTATTCAAAACTGTACGCCAATTTGTCTGAGAGATTTTTTTATAAATCTTCTTAAATAAACCTATTTCGGAGTTTAATTAAAAATTTCCGAGCACACTCTCTTTGAAGTCAAGTTATTCATTATATAAGTAAATTTTTCAATATTGAGATATGAGAATTCTTGTGTACTTAAGCTTAAATGATTGCTTATGCATAAATATATATATTATATACGAGTATATGTCTACGCCCAACGATCACATATCTTTATTTTGGCTCCTCAGTGGGATTTTCGAAAACGAAAATCACACTTAGCAGGTTTAGTGGTTGGGACAGCTTCTATAGTATTACTATAGTATAGTGACACCATAGAGGCGGCCACAGTTTCTACTAGTGGTAGGTTTCTCGTATTCGAGAGGCCGGGTACCACCGCTTTGCCAATTATTGAAATAAAAAAAAACATAATCAGAAAACCGCTCTTAGGCAATTTAACGTATTTAGTATAAGCTTGACTGTACCAATTACGTGGACGGCATTTTGTTATCCCATTATAAAAAATGTTTCATATTTGTATGCACCAGTACCACTGTGCAGTCATTTTGAAGGAATCGTAGAGCGCAGATGTGACATAATTATATGCTACGAGACCGTAGCAAAATGTGTTGCTACGCTCGCGTAGTAGCCTCTACGTTGTCTACGAACATTGACACTAGAATTGACCAAGTGGAATTGATGCAGATGGAAATTTTCTTATGAATAACTATTAGGTTCTGTGTCGACACTCAATAATCCATCCATAATAATATTATAAACGCTAAAGTTTGTAAGAATGTATGGATGTATGTTTGTTGTTCTTTCACGCAAAAACTACTGAACCGATTTTGATGAAAGGTATGTAGGTACTTTAGGACTTGGAATAGCACAAAGGCTACTTTCTATCCTGGAAAACCGCGGGTGGAACCGCGGGGCGCAACTAGTGTCGTTATAAAAAATGTAGTTCAGCCTTGACTGCCTGTGGTAAAGTGGTTGGGCAGGTTGGCTCAAATCTCATAAGTACGTACCTTAGGTGAGCGCCAAAATCGCACCACACACAAAACCCTGCTTGCTGGCGAGCAGCGCTGGGACTGATATAGAAGCGGGATCGAAACAATTCCGATGGCAGGAGGTGCGGAGCGGTCGGGGGTCCTACGAGACAAGTCGTTTACGTTCCGTGTCAACGTGATATTCAAAATATTAAAGGATTTCTTATTTTGATCCGATTCGCCCTGTGATCCGATTCGCCTCGGTCCACCCTATTATTCTATTAATAACTTACATAATATTCATTGGAATTGCACTACATATTTTCATTGCGTTTCAGATAGTAAATGTCTGACGATGACGTCATCAAGTTAAACAAGGCAATAATGCCCCGCGTTCATTTCATCCCGCGGCAAACGGGCGAATAGTGGATAATTATTTAAAACGTATACAATTACTTGCGACCCGGGGGAAATTACCGGTGGTAATTGTAGTGCAGTGTAGGTAGAAGGCAAACTTTAGCTTTTGTACAATGTTCACAGCGTTTGTATTTATATACCTACATAACAAAAAATATATATATATTAAAAAAACATGATAATCTAGGGTAGATAGATATAAGGTAATAGACAAAAATTATTTTGGTTTGACATGTGTTTTTTTATAATATATTTATGTGTTATGACACGTGTTATTTATATTTTTTGTATTCATAATCCATAATCGTATATTATTATTATTTACAGAACCAATTAAAAATTATGTACAGATATATAGAATGATAAAAACTAAACTAACCTACAACAAAATTTAAAAATGAAATTAAATATAAAACACAGAATAATAAAGAAGAAGAATAATTAATATTTTACTTTTAATTTATAAATTTTATATATAAATATTAAATTATTTCTCAATCTTAACAATGCTTAATTTATAGAATGACGTATTTTTTTAAATACCAATTATTTTGTTTTATGATTAGGCTAAATTAATTTACTAAAAATTTAAAAATAAATGTAAATTGGTGTAACAAAAAGAAATCAAACATAATGGAAGAAACTAACTATTAAGGCACAGGCCATTTAGCCTTGTTTATTAGTTAGGGTCTTACAAACAAAGTGGTCACTAAGAGAAATAAATTAATTTAAATTTTTATTTAACTTCAAAAAAGGAGAATGTTCTCTGTTCGATTGTATTTTTATTATGTTTGTTACCTCAGAACTCCTTCATTAGTATAGCCAAGACCCCCGACACTCCATACAAATTCGCCGAGCTAACTGTCTAGTACTACTACTGACGCACCGGCCTGTCCGCACACGTTTTGTGTGTGTGTGTAATTATTGTAGGGATGAGCTAATACGAATCGAGCGCGACAAGGACAACGCTATACGTAAGCAACCTAAGTGTTTCTCTTTCACACCCACTATCGCATGGCTGGGAGACGCGAAAAACCAAAACATCTTCGATTCTTATTTGTGTAAGTGGTTTCTTTGCATCCATTTTAAAAGAGATAGGCAGACCTCCGTCAGTCAGGTCAGGTCCTGGTCTCCACCGTCCTCAGCCGTTTCGTCTATACGTCAAAGTCAAATAGTCAGCCGACCTGCTCTACCTCTGTAAAGCAGGTCGTCGTTGTCATCCAAAAAGGTCATAACAACCTCAAATAACATAATTGATCGCACATATAAAATAAACATTGGAATCTCACTCATTAGTCATTCGCAGCGAGCGGTGACAACCAAGTGACGCAAGCACGGCATTGCCCATGTTTTCATCGGTTTGTTGCGGGTGACGACAAATTAGCGGGGGGGGGTGGGAGTGTCGCTTCTTTACGTAGTAATATTTAGTTTTCTTTGTTATACAAAGTTGTGCCATAAAAAATTTCATCGATATTTGACCTTGGACTTTGAAGATACATTGAAGCCGTTTTTGTTTTTTTTTTCTAAACATTTATTGTAATCAGTAACATATTACCTATATTTTCATGTTACTGATACTGTGACTATGGGACATCTCACTCGCACTTCTAGTTTGACTTTGTGTTATGTTAATCGTAATTTATTCCCCATTGTTTAGTGTTGTACTTTAGACATTTTAAAAGATTTAAAAAAAGAGACATCCCCTCAATGTTCTTCTATAGCGGGCTCAATTTTCGCATTTCTTTTCTGGGCCCGGACTTCAATTTGGGCATGGGAAAGAAATGGGTAGACATGCTTACCTTTTTTATTTCAAAGTCATGATATTTTAAGTTTAACGTATTTTTATTGTTGACACTGGTGCCGTGGAAAACGGCAGGTGCCTGGTATGGGACGCTACTTACAACAGTATTATTTTGTGCCCATCGCTGTGGAGACCATGGGCTGTTGGGGCACTGACGTCAAAAGTTTGGTGTGTGAGATAGGGCGTAGAATTAAGGAGAAAACTGGCGACCCCCGCTCCTGCTCGTACCTGGTGCAAAGGTTAGCCATAGCTGTCCAGCGCGGAAATGCCGCCAGTGTTATGGGCACTTTTGCACCGGGTACAGTTAGGGGTGGGTTATTTGATTAGGTTATTAGTATTTGACAGAAAGACATATTTAAAATTTTTATTTAAGATATTACACATAGGTCTTTTTTATTGATTTGCATGTGTATATGACGTTGAAGAGTGCATTTTTGTGTCTATTTAATAAATAACTTTTGACGTTTGACTTGACTTTTGACTCTTGTTTTGTTTGAGTTCTCAATTTTAGGAATGTATCCCGTGATTTTAACTGTAGTATTACTAAACATGCCGGTTAAAAAACGTATTTAACGTGTATGCTTAAAAGGCTAAAAAAGGCTAAAGGTTCGAAAAGGTTAGGCTTACGAAACATTTAAAATAAAAGCCTAAAATGAATGCTTTAATACTTTTAGGTACATACCATGTAAAATGGTTATTCGATTTGTTCTGTGGCGAGATGAAATTTGCTGAAAAGCTGTTTACCATTGAAACCGTCTCGCGACCAGGGTTTATATTTATTTGCCTATCAGCACGTTTTATTGCAGTAACTATAATTGAAATTATAAAATAAATCGTCTAATTAAATAGCATTTCCGTATATCCTTCCCGTACGTGACCTATCCGTGAGTCGTCCGGGCAAGGACGCGCCTCAGTGTGGCAAAAAGTTTGAGATCCGGGCACGTCCGTGCCTCGATCACATACATAGATCATGGCAACAAACTAAGATTCCCCGTGTCTAGAGAAACAAATAATTGCGCTTTTTTTTGTGCACAAACATTTGCCCCGTCGCAACGGGGCAAAAAAAAGCGCAATGTCGCGGGAATCGAACCCGCAGCTTAAGTGGTGTTTGAGAATTAAGCCAACCTGCCCAACCACTACACCACAGAGGGTGACCCTATTCACATTAAAAATAAAATTTTGTCGTAGTTAAATATGAAAATATTATATTTTTCTAGAAAATAAGAATTAGTATATTGGAACATTTTGATTAGGGTTAGGTTTTGTGCCCTATTTATACTTATACAGCTGTCGCCGCATAGTCAGTATTGAATCACACAAAGAATGGAATTCCCAAAAGCACAAGAGAAAGAAAGACAAAACCCAGAGGACACAAAAGTCGGTTTCTATAGCTACCCGTCACAAAGGACTTAATTTCCTACCAGCGGCGTATAAACAAGAGTATTATGCAGGAATAAGCGATTAAGTCCATGTTTTATCGCGAGACGATTATTCAGCGTTTTATTGTCATCTTTATTCCGTTGAACGACGTATAGGCAGTAAGGATTTGCAATACAATAAAACCTCTAGTGTATAGTGCAACATTTTCTTACTAATTTCATGACATGAAAACAAAAATATAGTATATTAACGTCTAACTACTTCGACTAACTAAGATAATATAATTTCGTATAATGTAGTCGATTCTACATTCAAAGTTCAAAAGTTGTTTATTCAGGTTTTTCATCACATATGCACTTATGAACGTCAATTATTGCAATGACTCTACTGTCGCATCGGAAAAAGAACCACTATTCAGAAGATACGGCAAGAAACTGAAAGTATTTTTTTTAACTCTGTTATAATATATATTTTTGTTTTTGACAATATTATGTTCCTTGCCAGTTGGCTACTTGGCAGAAGCGGAATGTTTCATGCGTATTTATCTTCTATGTAATTACTAACGGTATAAGTATGCTTTTTTCATTAGCATATTTTTCACACGCAATTTCAATCTTCTTTCTGTGAGCTCCGTTATTCATTTCGGAATTTTATTATAAAACGTACGAAATTGCCCATGAACGACTTTGCCCGTCAATTATATCGGTATAATACATGAACCTTTAAAACATTGATTATAGCAAAATGTATTTAAAAAGGAAATGTATTTTAAAAGGAGATGCCTGGATAGTATGGTTCAAAAATCTACCCACTGTTGTTAGTATCAGGGTGAAAAGCGCTGTAAAGCCCTGTGATTTGAGACTTTGGAAGTTTGGGACTTTTAAAAAGTATATAATAGACTTGGATTCGATGTTATCGGAGGCATTGCGGCTGTCCGGCGCATTGATGCATAGTTGAAAATGACGCGTATTTTCACGACTCTTTTCTGCTTTGTTATCGGCCGTTTGCTAGACTGCATCGCTTTCAAGAGTTAGTCAAAAGTCCATACTGTTATTATGTTCGGAAACTGCGTCGCATCCTAACTGATGTTAGCTCTCTTTTGCCTTTTTGTGACGAGGAATTACTGGATTATAGTGGCTGTCAGTTTTAATGAAAAGGGGGTTTCTTGATTCTTTGTAGTAAAACTATAGAATTTATACATACATGTATTTATCTACTGGTTTGTAGAATACCTATACTCTATTTATATATTTGGCCAATAACAGTGGGGTGCAGCGCATGGTGCAAATATGATGTTTATAGGTATTTATATATTTGGCCAATAACAGTGGAGCTCAGCGCATGGTGCAAATGTGATGTTTATTGGTATTTATATATTTGGCCAATAACAGTGGAGCGCAGCGCATGGTGCAAATATGATGTATATAGGTATTTTTTAGTAGCCTAAATATTTATTCATGTATTAGATGCGCCTTGCGGTTTCACCCGCGGTTTCTCGGGATAAAAAGTAGCCTATGTGTTATTCTGATGTGTAAGCTATATTATTGTAAAGTTTCATCAAAATCCATTTAGTAGTTTTTTCGTGAAAGAGTAACAAACATACATCCATACATGCTTATAAATTATAATAATATTAGTAGGATTTGAGATTCACGACTTATTAACTAGTAACATTTAGTTTGAACTTAAGTCAAAGAATTCACATTATGTAGCCAAAAGTAAATTGTATCTTATACTTCAATTTATACATATTATAGTTGCGTGTGTAAACACAAATGCAGCATACCTAAAAACAACAAGAGCTACGTATATTAGGTAAGTACTTACCACATAAAATAAATGCAAAATTTTGTTAAATGAAAATGGGTGACCAAAATGCTGAGACTTATTTGGCTCAACGTATCAGTATTGCAATCCAACGGTGCAATACTGCCAGCATCTTGGATACGCTGCCAACTGGTAGTGGGCTGGAGCATTTGGGTTATCTATAGGCCTTTGATAGTTAATGGGTTGTCCAATTGCTTCTCCTTGTAAGTAGTTAGCTTAGTCTTACTAAGTATCGATGGTCAATGGGTTGTCCAATTGCTTTTCCTTGTAAGTAGTTTCGTTTTAGTAAGTAGAGTGCGTTTACCTGTTAATAAGAAAAAAGGGCTATAGGGCTATATACAAACCTACCAATTCATACTAGAGTTAACAGCTAGAATACTAGATATAAGCCTTACTCAGTGGATCATCTAGATTTCAGCATGTCTGGAAACGAGACAACACCTCTGCTATTATGTAAACGAATCTGAAATAGAACTTTCCGTGACCCTGTCTCTTGACTACATACATATTCCTAACTTAGTGTAACGGCACAGCACGCGAAAGATTCGCCAATAAAAATCAGGACAGTTATACAATTTAAAGAATCCGCGGCGGGAACAAAAGTCGTATCGAACCATCGAATCATCAACACTTTATACCATGTACTTGATAAGTTAAGCTTCTTGGTAAAATCGGAACGTTTTTGGCGCATGGTGTGTCATAGGGGTTGGGGTGTTTCCCACATTATAATAAGTTACCTACTTTTATTTCCATGTTTTATGTATTATTCACAAATAATTCAGTCACAATTTACATAAGATAAATGTACAGAGGCACGCGCGAGTCAAAAACTTAAAACTAAATAAGGAGTCCACCGATGATCGACCCCGCTTCTAAAAGTGCCCATCGACTAAATGTTTAATCAAAACAATTTACGTATTTATAAATTGTCGCGATCATACTTATATAAACAGTTTAATTTATTTAATTCAATATACACTTTAATTTATATACCAAAACTTCATATACATAATTACACTCACAATAAATAAAATAATGTTATGACTATTAAAATATTAAAAAAAAAATTTTGACATAAGAGAACTGCCTCTAAACTTTTTAAAAATAAATTGCATGAATGGCTTGTCAATCACTGTTTTTATAATCTAAATGTTTTTTTTAATTGCAAAGACAAGTGACATTATGGACATATTTTATATTCTTATTTTATTGTATTTGACATATTGTGCGTGTGAATAATTAATTGAATTGAATTGAATTGAATTGAATTGAATTGAATTGAATTGAATTGAATTGAATTGAATTGAATTGAATTGAATTGAATTGAATTGAATTGAATTGAATTGAATTGAATTGAATTGAATTGAATTGAATTGAATTGAATTGAATTGAATTGAATTGAATTGAATTATTAATTTAATTTAATTTAATTTAATTTAATTTAATTTAATTTAATTTAATTTAATTTAATTTAATTTAATTTAATTTAATTTAATTTAATTTAATTTAATTTAATTTAATTTAATTTAATTTAATTTAATTTAATTTAATTTAATTTAATTTAATTTAATTTAATTTAATTTAATTTAATTTAATTTAATTTAATTTAATTTAATTTAATTTAATTTAATTTAATTTAATTTAATTTAATTTAATTTAATTTAATTTAATTTAATTTAATTTAATTTAATTTAATTTAATTTAATTTAATTTAATTTAATTTAATTTAATTTAATTTAATTTAATTTAATTTAATTTAATTTAATTTAATTTAATTTAATTTAATTTAATTTAATTTAATTTAATTTAATTTAATTTAATTTAATTTAATTTAATTTAATTTAATTTAATTTAATTTAATTTAATTTAATTTAATTTAATTTAATTTAATTTAATTTAATTTAATTTAATTTAATTTAATTTAATTTAATTTAATTTAATTTAATTTAATTTAATTTAATTTAATTTAATTTAATTTAATTTAATTTAATTTAATTTAATTTAATTTAATTTAATTTAATTTAATTTAATTTAATTTAATTTAATTTAATTTAATTTAATTTAATTTAATTTAATTTAATTTAATTTAATTTAATTTAATTTAATTTAATTTAATTTAATTTAATTTAATTTAATTTAATTTAATTTAATTTAATTTAATTTAATTTAATTTAATTTAATTTAATTTAATTTAATTTAATTTAATTTAATTTAATTTAATTTAATTTAATTTAATTTAATTTAATTTAATTTAATTTAATTTAATTTAATTTAATTTAATTTAATTTAATTTAATTCAATTCAATTTAATTCAATTTATTAAAGCAAAAAAAAATGCAATGCAATATAATAATTAAATTGTAGTATTGTATAAAAATAGCTCGTACATAATTCTGAAACATAAAATAAATATAAGATAATCACCAGCATTCGTACTAGGATAGACCTGTGTTACGATGCTAGTTAGTGTTTTCCCTATTTAGACAATATAATTTACTCACATTAACAAAGATATTGTAACATCATACCATCACATCACTTCTACCAAAACATCTAACTACGAGGTAGGTACAAAACATATACTTAAGGTTAAACATTAAGCCACACTAATGGTTGTTGATGTTTAATGGTTATGTATTTTTTTTTTAATTAATCTTTGACATTTTCTGTACTAATTGTATGCATGGGACATTTTATTTCATCAATTTAAATAATGTAATATGAAAATTTGTATCCCCGAAATGGTGAGACACGCAGAACTCTAAAAACATTTGTCAACTTTATTATGACCGTGTTTCCTACAAATAAATATCATTTCATTTCATTTCAATCATATGTTTATCTCAAACACGCCACTCATACACCATTAATAAAATTCATCTAAAATATTAAATAGTATTTACATTAAAATCTTATTCACGGATGAAGTGGCGCGGCATCCGGTTTATACCTCAAGCAACAACAACGATGACTTACCGTCGATAGGTAATATGGGAAATATGAAAGCGCAAACTTCAGCGTAACGGCTGCATGATGTACGTATAACTGAATAACTAGGGACATAATGACGTCACATCCGCTTCACGCTCACGGCCGCGGGTGCAGGCGAAATGAATAAAACATGCCGCCGTGCCGTGTCTGGGACATAATCTAGTAATGTATGGCGGGTCGACTGCGGCTGTTGATATAAGTAACTAGCTTTTCCGGACCGTTTTCATAATACACAGTTTCTCGAGTATAAATTATGTATTTACCGTATCGGTCGCAAGGTATTAAGTTGTTGTTGAAAATTTGTATTTGGTTGTAGAGCTCGTTTGTTACTCATCTGGGTCTGTTAGTAGTTCTGTCTGTCTGTTAGTAATTCTGCTGTGCAGAAGATTTAGAAAAAAAAAAAATTTTTTTTTAGAAAATACAAATACCGACTTTAATGTATCTTCGAAATCTAAGGTCGAATTACGATGAAATTTATATGGGACTACTTCGTAGCTATACTGAACCCAACGCAAAAAGAATTTTTCAAATCGGTTCATAAATGATGGAGTTCAGAGGTAAAAAAAAAAAAATACAATCGAATAGAAAATCGATCCTTTTTTGAAATGAATTCATTTCAGGTTACTTATGACCCATACAATTATCAATTAAAATTACAAATAACAATCAATTATTCGTCCTATACGACATAACAAGGCAGGCGTAACTATCTAAGTATAAGCGTTAAATCAGCGGAGTAATATGTGTGTGCATGTGTACATATGCGACTTAATATTTGATGCCTCAAGGTGATGAGCGCAATGCAGTGGTACGCAGTGCTTTTTATTGTATTTAAAGTTCTGGCTGGCACTGCAATTGTTATGAGCAGGCGTAGCGCTTACCATAATCAGAATTTTTGTACACCACCGTCTCCTCCTTTTCTTCCGATACTGTCCATCCAAAGTTTCTCTGGAAGAGATCGCTCTAAGCGATATGACGGCCCATTGTACTACCCTAGTTACAAGGTTTATCTGTAATCGTTTTTTATATTATTGGTATACAATAAACAGTTTTTGCATAATAATTAAAAATATGTACATGGCTTTATGAATAAAAAACTATAAGGCAAACACGCCGTGTAGATCGCCACCGTGCGGCAGGTTCCCAGAATACTGGCGGCGTTACCCTTTTGTAACAAAAGGCTTAATTTCTGGGCAAAGTACGCGCCAGCTCTGAGATCCCCCGAAGCGAGGACCAGTCTCGTCGAAATATCTTTACAATTTTTTTTGGTGTCGGACGACCACGGGCCTAATGTATTGTATTGTATCAGGCGAATGACTTGCTCGTCTCACCACTCAGCGACAAAAGAAAGAAACTTAAAACTAGTTCGTGAAACTTGTTCCGCAAGAGTAGGTACGCCCAGTAGCAGTATCTCTAGACAAGGAGACAATCTCGTGCATTCTCCAGCTAATTAAACATCGTTCGAGACTCAACAAAGAAACTTGAGAATAGCGAGCTCTCAGAGTCGTTCAGTTCAGTTCTCAGAGAGTTGGTCGCAATGGGATAGTCACTAACAGAAAAAGTTGATGTTTGTATTTTGTACGCGCGCATTTAAACAACGATTACAATTTTATTAAGGCCGAATAAGGCCGAACAAGAATAATAGAAAGAGTGCGTCTGATCGAAAGTCGCACGTGCTCTGAGCCACACTTTCTTTTAAAAATATATAATTTTAATAAATATTGTAGTTGTACGGACTTGTCTCTTTTTCTGAGAATTATTTTGTTGGGACATTTCTTACCAATCTCATTAATTTTATTAAGTAAGGCCGAATAAGGCCGAACAAGAAAGTTAGCGAGATGACCTGGACGAATTTCAGGTGGTATGAAACAGATCAGGAGGAAAAGAATAAGTGAAAGCAGAGCACTAGGTCGGTATGGGCTAAATAAAAAAATTACATCTAGACTAGAATACAAATCTGTATATATAAAACACAAAAGTTGTACCTATGTCCATTATAGACTCTGAAACTATGAAGTGCCCCGAACCGGTTTCATAAAAAGGCAATAATGCGAATATAATCTTAGACCACTAAAACAATGCACTAGGCACATTTGTTAGCGTAGTAGCACACGCCGGGTATTAGCTACGAACTAAATAAATACGCCCAACGATCACATTATACAGAGATCCTAAATAGGATTGTCTGTATCTAGGGAACCAGGAACTACGAGGACCACAATACTAAGACACGAAACAAATGCTTGCGTATTTTTCTGTGCCATTTGTCCCGTTGCGGGAATCAAACCTCCAACCTTGGTGGTGGAGAAGATGGGACAAGAAGGTTGTGACAGTAGTCATCCTCAGTTTCTGATTAGTTAAGCAATAATTCAATTATAATTAATAATTAATATTTTTTTCTCGGGCAGGGATCGAAGCTGAGTTAAAAAAAATACGGTTAAACTACAGAGATAGTGGAAGCAATCCCGTTTTTACTATCTCAATTTTCACTCATACGCAGATAGAGAAGTGGAAGCCTAGTCAAACTCAGTTGGCAGCTTCGTCGTAGTCATGGTTTTTATGGTCTGCAGAAGCAGCCACTTCCGGCGATGTAAACCTATATGTTATAGTAAACCTATCTACCCATGCAAGGATTGAGTACAAAACTGAAGAAAGACATGATTTACCTTTTCAATACGTTTATAGTACAAATCCCATCAATTTCACCACTATCTCCCTTTTACCACTCCTGACTTGCAAGCCCTAAAGCCATCCTCCTATCCATTTGTGTTTTACCAGACCTAGCGCACTCCGCACTGTAGGTACGAAGTTACAAGTAAATAGCCGGACACCAAAATGCAACAAATATAAGAAAATGGAGGTACCTATAAATATTTTCCCTGTCTGCAATGTGAAGTCATTTATTTCAGCCAAAAAATAATGTTAAAGGATTGCAGTAAAAGTACAAAAAAAACTTATACAATTCGCCACTATTTTGAAGAACCACTAAGCGTCTTTAGATTTACCAGCAATACAGAAGAGACCGACTACGTTTCCCGACGACTGTACTGGAAGAAAAGAAAACAGCGAGTAAAAAAACAATCTAAGACCACGGAAGTGCCCTTACCAAGTAGAGCCACGGCTCTATCGTCATCTATACTACAATAAAAATGGAACTGGACTATTTTAAGAACACGAATCTAAAGTTTTTAAGGTTTGTTATGTATAGACTTGGAAACTGCTGAACGGATTTTAATGCGGTTAGGGTCAGTTCAGGGTTTGAAGCATTAGTTCAAACTTAGATTGTATATCAAATTAGTACTATACCTACAAGAAAAACAAACTTGCAGCAAGCTTACATTCCATTGCCGTGACAAAATTGACTTATCAAATCAATATCAAAGGTAAAACAAATTTGCAGCAAGCTTACGTGCTATCTGGGCTAGTATTTGATTAAAAATTATTTTCTATATTATTCTTCTACTCAGAATATTAATACTGATGAGTAAGCATTAACAATATAAAGTTAAAGTTAATTAAAATTATAATAAAAATATATCATCATCATCAGCCCATTACGTTCTCACTGCTGGGACTCGGGCCTTCCCTCGTAGAGAGAGTATGGGCTATAATCCACCACGCTGGCCCAGTGCGGGTTGGTGGACGTCACATGTCCTTGAATTTTTGTGATTAATTCTTAAACATGCCGGTTTCCTCACGATTTTTTCCTTGAATTGAAAATGTCCGAAACCTGGTCGGAGTAATTTTCGACATTTACAGTGAGTCTTAGCCGTTTTATATCAATTATGGATTTTTTCCTTCATCGTTTTTAGAGCGAGTATTAATTCCGCACATAATTTAAGAAAGTCAGTGGTGCGGGGTCAGCGGGGTTCGAACTCAGGTGCGTCTGATCGAAAGTCGCACGTGCTCCCACTGACTTTTAAAAATATATAATTTTAATAAATATTGTAGTTGTGCACGGACTTGGCTCCTTTTCAGAGAATTATTTTGTTGGGACATTTCTTACCGTTTCCACTTGGAATGCCTTCAGAAATGAAACAACACAGAAATGGGAACGATTTTTCTTTGCATCTCAGCTGAATCATTTTATTTCTGAGCAATCTAGGGTATTGTTTTTCTGTCTTTTTAATGCCTTTACAGAGATTGCTCTGGCAAAGACCTCGGGAATTCTTACCTACCTATTTACTTAACAACTCTATTAAGTATTGAGTTAGAGGTTTGTTTTTTATTGTCATTGTTTTTGCAAGGTCCTTAAGTTACTTTGCGACTATGTCACACAAGAATATGCGCAATCATTGCATAGAGAGTCCTAGCCGCATCGTAGCTAGAATGCTGTGGAATACTCCAACAACTTAAATAAATAAAAGTTAAATAATAATAATAACAAGTTAAATAAATACATACATCCAACGATTGCATACAGAGATCCTGGCCCACTGGTGTATGAGATTTGAGCCAACCTGCCTCACCGCTACATCAAAGAGGCTGTCGAATTTGGTTGGAATCTTTTAGAGATAAGTATTCCTTCTTGAACGAATTTATGAGTTGTTACTTGTAAATTTGTTCTTAGTCACTTACATCCTATCCTACTTCTTATCCTATCTTAATCCTATCCTATCCTATCCTAATCCTATCCTATCCTATACTATCCTACTCCTATTTTATCCTACTTCTTACTAATATATAAATGCGAATATTAGTATGTAAGTGTGTAAGTGTGTTGTTACTTCTTCACGCTGTAACGGCTCAACAGATTTGAGTGAAATCGGAATGAAGATAGCTTATTTATTTATTTAATTCGGGCAATAATAACATAATCCTTAGCAGTAAACGCAACAGAGGCTAATATTCTGAATATCTTACAGACTAAGATATAAGTAACCTAGATTAATACAAAGGCTATTTTTTTATTCCGGGAAATCGCGGGTAAAACCGCGGGGCCCAGCTGTATTAAGAAAAATATGTTGAAATTGCTTTAGTTATCATTCCAGCACGGCCAATCAAGTTCACTGCCAATCTCTTCAAACGACCGCAAAACCAATTGAGAATACCTATGTACTCATATATACACATACAATGTTATAGATATCTACTAGCTGTTGCCCGCGACTTCGTACGCGTAGTGAAATAATTTAACATGTTCCCGACAATTTTCAATCCAACCATAATCCCGTTTCTGCTCCCACTCCGCTCCTATCCCGATCCCGACGCCGTCCTATACCTTCACTGTCCCGCTCCTGCTTTCGTCCCGCTCATATCTACATCACGTCCTTTTCCTATACCATTACCGTTATATCCCGTTACCGACCCGCCTAACCCAGAACCGTCCTCTTCATATCCCATTACCATCACCCACTCGTGTTCCGTTACCATCTCACTCCTATCCCGTTACGGAAATTGCGTCATAACTTCAATATTCCTGGATCGATTTTGATAAAACCAAGCCTATGTGTAGCGACTTAGATTATATTTAAAAAACTGCATTTAAATTCTTGCCTTAACTTCTGAGTTTATCCTGAACTGACAGACAAAAATTTTAAAAACTGTATTTTTGGGTTCTCCCAAATACTCTTAAAAATAGATTTTAAAAAATGTCTTCAATGTACACTAGCCACCTCGTTACAGTTTTAATATAAGTATAGATATAGATATCCCCACGGTATTATCATATCTATAATATTATAGGATCATAACATCATAGGTTATATGTCCGATTCAGGACCACGTAAGTAAATCTTTGAAGATATAATCCGATTGAACGCTTAACTAACGGTTACAGATCTAAGATCTTAGAAAACATGAACCGTATTTTGTATCTACAAATCGCTCGACAACCGCTCGCAGTTTTTTACTGTGGCTCTTGTTACAACAATGTTCTGTAAAGTCAAAAACTGTATTTCTATTAAATCAGCTTAAATTGCAATGCAAGAAAAGTCATAAAAGAAAGCTTTAATATAACAGAAGAAATAAATTAAAAATAGTTATTTACTTAATAAAGTAAACATTAATTAGAAAAAGGTAGGCATATCTTTTTACCACGTTTTTATTTAGTACCTACAACGTTTGTTGTTTGTCCATCTGTCGTTCCGGGTGGAATCTTGCAACTCAAATTTCGAGCACTTTCCGATTAGTTATTCGGCTGAAACTTTCAGGATAGCTCACAACTGGATGACCATGCATTCTAAATCCATTTACAAGCATACAATGCCGATCTAAGGGCGAAAATAATATATCTTAAAACCAAGTTTTTATGAACTTTTTGAGGGTAAAAGGTGCATAAAACCTTGTTTGTTAGATATTTTTTTTAAATCTGACACTTTCTTTTTATTAAGTCTCTTTCTTGTTATCACGTCTAAACCTAAGTTGATGAATTGACTTCTTACTATATGGTTTTGGGGTTAACATAATTCTAACAATCGTACGTGGGACGCACAGCGATTAAAATTGTCCGATCCAATTTGTGACTCTCTTACCTCATCCAAAACCAATCGATTTCGAGTTCCATGGCAACCATATCGAACAAAACCAGCGCCGTTCAAAGGGTTCGGTAATTTATATTTATTAGAACTTCTACCCCAACGAGATTCATTTAAATATGGAAATTGTATTATTTGAGAAAATGGTATGTTCAATAACTGAAAAGAAAGGGGTTTTCTTATGGATAAAAGAAAAAATGGATTCTGAGAATAGAGTGCTAGAGGAGAAATGTATTTTCCTGTTTGATTTAATGTTTTCAATTTCTTTGAAACCTATTTACTGCTCAATGTCTTTTAACCTAGCAGTCTTACAATATTTTGAAAATAAATTCATATTATTTATTTTACAAATAAAATATACTATCAAAAATCACATACATAGAGTCTTGCCCCTTATTAGGATTTCCTGTATCTAAGGAACCAGGAACTACGAAGGTCATGGTCACGCTTAATTTATTTAATAATTTTCTATCTTTTAGATTGACTGTTTTGAAATTAGTTTCTTTTCTGTTTTCTTCGACTTTTCGATAGTTGGTAGAAAGATGCCTAGTAGTAAAAGTAGGTATAAATATTTGCTAATAGTATTCATAGACAAATTCTCCAGGCTTACTACCAGTTGGCAGCATACCCAAGATGCTGGCAGCATTGCCCCATGATCATCAGAACATTTCCTTCCCACTGCTGGGACACGGACCTTCTCTCATAGAGAGTATGGACCATAATCCGCCACGCTGGCCCAGAGCGGATTGGTGGATGTCACATGTCATTGAATTCTGTTTATTCTTTGCCCTATTTCATTGCAATACAATCATATTGATTGAACTTTGGGTCAGTTGGGACCGAGATCTCATCGTATTTTCAAGTCTGTCAAAGCTCCTGTTCCACGCGAATGTGTAACCGGGACTTATGAGGCTCAACGTACGTCACAAAACTGATAGTATTCCACACTACGACGTCACGTACAAATCTCCAAGACTCCATTACAAATTCAATTAATATTCAATACCACTGTGACTAAGCTCCTGCTCAGCTAAGCCGAGCCAGTTTAATCAGAACAAGGTCTAATCACGTGTCGCGATTAATACGACGTCTCGAGCCGGATTAACCTGTCACCTTACCTTTGGGATATATATATGTATATATATAAGTATATATATCGAAGGAGGTGGTAAGCAATCACGTATCTCGGGTCCAGGGCATATGGCTACTTTGACCAATCGTTACAATACAATACAATTAAATAAAAAACAATATATATATGAATTAGATTTTATATTTTATATCATATGTAAGCGCTTAGTACGAGTATGTCTATTATAATTTCTATCACCACCGTCTGTGTATGTTTCGTTATTTCTCTCTATCCAAAGGTTGTCTGGAAGAGATCGCTTTTAGCGATAAGACCGCCCATTGTTACACCATTGTTAACATTTGACTAGTATTAGTACTAGTATTTTTAAGGTTAATAATATAGTGTTTATCTAACTATCTATCTATCTATCTATAATTCAATTTAATATAATACAATTAAACTTTATTGCATACCACAAACATGAAAAAAAGATAAACCTTAACTACTCGTATATATATGTCGGAAATCGCTAAAGCTGGTGGCAGTATTGGTGACGCAGTATCTTCTCGGTCTTCATCTTCCATAATAAAAGCACTTGTTTGTTATTACGAATATGTAATTTACACAATCACACATTATTTAATTTAATTTACAAAATTATTTCAATATTATTACTGATTCAGGCGTGAACACTTCACGTTTAAGACTAGGTCGGCTCGACGATCGAACGCAGAATGATTCGCTGCGCTGTACATAAAGTTTTGGAATTATCGTGTAAGATCTTCAAAGCCCCATACATACGTAAGTTATTGTCTATCGTTTGGTTAGTTAAGGATACAGAGATATTAATCCTAAAGGATTACGCTTACTCGGCCCCTGCGGTTGCCGGCCTTAATCCCAATGAGTCATAAGCGAGCTCATGCTATTTAACGGTTAGTTTATTTATTTATTATTTAGTTGACAATTCTACTATGAAAATTATTGTGGATTGGACACATTATTAATAATAATTTACGGGTGACACTCGTTTGAATTGGAGTAATCCAACTATAGTTTCAACCACATCCGGTGGTCTTTTTCAAGGCGAGTGCGGAACGCTCGCGAACGCGTCACGCCTCGCACTGTGGGCTGTTGCACGCTCCGCTCGCTGCGTGAGCGTCGACGCTGGCTGGTGCGGGGGGTGGGTATTCTTGGGTCCGTCGGCACGACCCGCTGCGAGTCGTGGTCATCACTGGAGTCTCCCTCAGTGCCATCTGGGACCACCCGGCAGACCGAACTCACTGTGTCACCACTAGCACCACTGATAACACTAGTATTCGTGAAGCGTTCCACGAATACATGACCTCCCAGTACCCGGCAGGGTCCATCCTCCATCCCTGTTGAAGTTGGGGCGTCTACTACTTTCGATAGGTTCTCGAATTTTGCGGGGCACTAATTAATAGGGGTAATCCCGCTGAATAAAATAATATTTTACTATATATTTTCATTGAGTTTTAGTTTTGAGATGAATTTCCGCAACGTCACGCCTGATTCCATTACATTCCTTAGACATGCTTACCCTTAATTTTTTATAGTCATTATACTTTAAGTTACAATTTTTAACGTATTTTAATTGATTTTTATTATGTGTATATGACGTTTAAAAGTGCAAAGTGCAAATTTTGTACCTATTTCATAAATAACTAATGACTTTTGAAAGAAGATGGCAGTTGAGCGATTGTTCGCCTATCTGCTATTTCTGAAAATTTAACTTTGAAACGTAATCAGTGCAGGACGCCATACCGCTAAAAACGCCGAGCGGAGCCGGAGGACAAGGCAATGCATATTAATGCATGAAGTTAGTAAAGCTGGGAGTACAATGGGATGATAGACTTTCTTCATAATTTACCTATGAAATTATATTTTTTTTTGATGAGGACTTTTTCCTTATAAAATAAAATACTTTTATATAGAAATAGAAAATCAGACTTTGTAGTTTTGTAATTGACAACAATATCTCCTTGTTAACAATAAACAACAAAAAAACTGACTTTAATCCTGATGTAGCTTTGAAGTCTAAGGTCGAATATCGATGAAAAATAAATAAAATACGGTCGAAAACCCTTCCTTCTTTAAGTCGGTTAAAAGTACCAAAATATCCTATCAGCAATCTCATCGTTAAGAGCAAACTCTTTCAGACAACCTATGGAAATATATTCTATCATAGCATGGATACAGTAAGGTACAGTAAAGTATGTAGTAGTAGAAAAATGAAATGAAAACTAAATGAAATAACTCTATATTTAAACACACACAGATTATTAACAATAGAAGCTTATTAGTGGTGTACAAATTGACGGTCTTATCGCTAAAAGCGATCTCTTCCAGACAACCGTGCGAGGAGGAACAAAGCAAAAATATATATGCATAAATGCATAAAAATACATAGTATTAGACTGGGTAGGTACCACGGCCTTGCCAGTTATTCTGCCGCCAAACAGTAGTGCGCAAGCATTACTGTGTTCCGGTTTGAAAGGCATTGTAGCCAGCGAAATTACTGGGCATTATGAGACTCAACAGCTAATTGTCTCAGGGTGATGAGCGCAGTGCAGCGCCACGCAGGATTTTGCAAAACTAAGTTCTGGATGGTGCTGTTATTGTTATGGGTTGGCGTATTGCTTACCATCAGGCAAACGACCAGCTCGTCTCGTCATCCAGTTACATAAAAAAAAAACTAGGAAGAATAGATTCAGTACATTCACTACCTAACGCCGTGAGTGGACCAAGCACAAATGAATCTGCTAATGAGTGCCACAAGAGAGCCAATTAAACAGCTTCTTTGCAGCTTCAATTTGTAATTCCGAATGAGGTTGGACTAAAAGCGTTGGCTTCGGTCTTAGTGCAAGTATAATGAGATAGTGAATGTGTCCTGGGTAAGTGTAACAAGTACCTACGTACATAATGTGAAAATTAATAACGCACTAGCTGCTCCCCGCGGCTTCACTCAAGGTTTTTCGGGGCAAAAAGTAGCCCATGTCCTTTTCCAGGACCTAAAGTAAAAAAATACAAAACGGATTTTGGAAAAAGAGGTTTTTTTTCAAAATCCATTTGTAGTTTTTTTTACCTTAACTAAAATACTACAAACGGATTTTGCAGAAAATCACCTTTTTTTCTCAAAATCCGTTTTGTAATTTTGGCGTGATTGAGTAACATCCATCCATCTATACGTCCTCACAAATTTTTGCATTTACGATATTAGTAGTCGATGATGGAGTGCATAAAACTAAGTTTATGAAGATAGTAGTTAAGCGAATACCCACAAAACACAAACACACAACACAACACAACCGAACACCAACCAAACGCATACATGTAACCCTGACCTGGGGGTCTTCAAATCGAGAGTGAACAGGTATCTTCTAGGTAAGCGTGTTACATCTTAGATCACATCGTCGCTTACCATCACGTGACATAGTGGTGAAACGCAAGCCAAACAGTAAAAAAAAAAAAATTTTAGAAAAAAACAAAAACCGACTTCAATGTATCTTCGAAGTCCAAGGTCACATATCGATGAACCTTATATGAGACCACTTCGTAGCTATACTGAACCGAACCGAAAAAGAATTTTCCAAATCGGTTCATAAATGACGGAGTTCTGAGGTAACAAACATAAAAAAATAAGTATTAGTAAGTATTCAATTATTACTTAGTATGTCTACAATTATTGTATTTGCTATCTGTTTCTTTGCCTGATGCTATACGTAATAAGTCAGTTTTCGTGCTACCTCCATTTGTATTTGTGCTAACTGTCAGATATGTTGTAAAAATTGTTACCGTCTTTCCAACGCTCAGTGTATCGTTAAATATTATTCTTAAGTTAACTTGTATTTCTTAAGTTAAGTGTGTTGTACTTTTTTTAAGAAATAAATATCTTAAACCGTAAAAAAAAACAATCGAACAGAGATCCTCCTCCTTTTTGAACTCGGTTAAAAATAAAATGTAAAACAGTTTTCAACTTTATTATCCCTACACAACTACGTCTCACGTTTCTCCGAGAAGCAATATAAGCAAGATTTTGCATGAAACGAGCTAAAGTCGATCGCTGGCGTATTAGGCTTCATTTATGCAGAAAACTTCGTTAGCTCGACGAGCCATCATCGCATGCTGTTATAAAAGAAACCTTTTATGAGCTGGGGATGTGTAAAATCGATCATAGAGATTTTTTCGAAGTTCAAAGTTCAAAAGATCTTTAATCATTTTTGGCATCACAGACGCACTTATGAAAGTCAATTATGACAATGACTCTACCACCGTATCGTCTCAGTGCCTCTAAGTTTCTTGCCGTATCTTCTGAGCAGTGGTCATTTTTCTGATACGGTGGTAGTACTCGTATCATTGTAATAATAAACGTTCATAAGTGCGTATACAACGCCTAAACTGAATAAAGAACTTTGAATCTTGAATTGGTTAAAATAATAAGTTCTAATCCTTTTGTATACGTGTATTATTTATTTATTCTCCTTTGATATGGAAAACTGGCATAACACATGCCCAAGCTAGCCAGCTTAGCAATTTCGACGGATACTATTGATTATCCTGTGACCGAACGTGACAAAGCTTTGTGATCGCTGTTTGCATTTGGTCAGGTTTCGATCAGGCTTTAAAAGGTTGCTTGTCTTTGAGCTTTGACCGAGCTGTGACCTGTGACACCAATAAGAGGCGGGTATCGTCAAATGAATCAAACTAACTCTGTATACGGCTAAAGTGCCGTAGGTAGACACTGATGAAATTATTTCTATTTTTTATGAATAGTATTACCATGCGAAATATTTTTCGTTAGCATGATATGTTCTATTGCGATGCTAATTGCTATAAAATAAGAAAAGAATTCGCCAAAAAATTTTTTTTCTTCATTACATTACCTTTACAACAATGGTCATCACTTAAATATTTATAAACAAGCAACGATCTCCTAATTAAGATTAGAATAAACAGGTAAGCATCAATTTAAACCAAGTTTGCAGTTGATTTCCATTTATTCAAACGATAATAAAACATAACACAAAATAACTTCTTGGTCGGTTTTGATTCGCAATTTTAAGAAACAGCGCAGTGGGCTGTGGCCCATACTCTCTCTATAAGAGAAGGCTCGTGTCCCAGCAGTGGAAACGTAATGGGCTGATGATGATGATGATGATACAATATTTTGTGTTAATAGCAAATTATATCTTTTATGCATTGTCTAATTCATGTTTAACACGACGCCAGTCCAGTTATAAATAAATACCACGATCACATACATAGATCTTGGCCCCGAACTAGGATTTTCTGTATCTGGGGAACCAGGAACTAGGACTATTTCTGTGCACAAACATTTGAATCGAACCTGCATGTTTTTGTGTACAAAAATGGTCCTCATAGTTCCTGGTTCGAACTCACACTTGGGTGGAATGAGCTGACCTGCTTTAACACTTCACCATAGAGCATTTACCACAAATTAATAATAGTAACTATATATTTATTAAGTGTATAGACCCGAAAGAGGCTATTTTGACCAAGCATGCGACTAACTTGTAGTTTATAAAGGTTGGATATATCCAAATACGCTATTGAACAAATATATAATAATAATAAAAAGAAACTAAAAAAAATGTAGATATAACATTTGTGATAATATTTAACGCTATTGTATTTCATATACGCTATAGCGTATTTGAAATTCCCATACAAAAGTAACATGGTTTTTATCCTAGAAATTTGCGACAACCCTAACTTGATTCATTTATTTTTTTGTTTGCTATTATTGCGTCTCCAACTGCTAGGCTGCACAGTTCTCATTTAAAACAGCTGTTGTATTGTTGTAGGGTTGTCATATTGCCAGATTTTCGCAGAGAACACTACGTGAACTTTTCATGAATGAAAATCTTCGAAATTTCAAAACTCTTTGAACAAAATGACGTGCAGAATAGAAATAAATAAATACGCCCATCGATCACATACATAGATCATGGCCCCCAACCGCCCCTAACCGTGGTCCCACCCAAACACAAAACAAATGCATGCGCTATTTTTTTTCTGTGCATGAAAATTTGTCCATCCGCGGGAATCGAATCCGCAACGTGAGTGGTGTATGAGATTTGAGCTAACCTGCCCAACCACTTCACCGTAGAGGCTGTCCCCTATTATACCCCCTTCGGGTTTATACACATTGTATACAGTAACTAAACTGTTGGCTACGTATTTTACAATGAGTCACAATCTAACAACAGATAAAAAGCTCAATAATTATTATGGTCCTGGACCCTACAAGCTTTGCCTTTGTAAAGTTAAGATTTGAAAAATCATTGAAAACTATACAAAATGGTAACGTTAGAAAAATATTTAGATCTAAGTAATTTTCGGCGTACTTGTATTAGTCGATTAGTCATTGGAAAGTTGTGGTAGGTCTCTTGTATGAGGGAGGCCGTCTGGGTATATAGATATCACCGCTTTGCCAGTCATTCTGCCGCTAAGGAGTAGTGCGCAATCATTACTGTGTTCCGGTTTGAAGGGCGTTGTAGCCAGCGAAGTTATGGGGTATACTCGTATTATGATGTCGTCGGGAGATGAGCGTAATGCAGTCATACGTAGTCCTTTTTATGGTATAGTTCTAGGTGGCACTGACATTTTTATGGGCAGGCGTGGCGCTTACCATCAGGCGAACGACATGCTGGTCTCGTCAATCAGTTCCATAAAAAAGAAAAATTTCGCACACCGAGAAACAGCACTGCGTCATTTTCATAGATCGTGTTTTGTTTATTTTTAATCGCGGTCTAACAAAGGATGCGGCTCTGTATCACTCGCCGTCCTATCATGATAACAGACGAATCAAAAATATATTCGTATTTGCATTGCGGAAAGACTTATACCTAATACTTTATTAACAATAATTATTTTACTCAAAGTCTTATTCAGAAATTACATCACAATTCTAGCTCAAGTTAACAGTGCAATATTGCATGAATATCAGATACTAACCTAACCTGACTTCATATCATAATAGTCATTCCTAGCAATATCTACAGTGAAAGAACTAGGAGAGTTGCAGAATCGACGAATTTACTCAACATAAATATGTCACCGATCTATCCATTTTTACACACAATTCTAATATTTCAAATCATAAATACATCCAAAAAGTCTGACTAAATTATGAACTAAGTTTATTGTTCTGAGTATAAGGAAAAGAAGAATGTATTTGCTTGGGCGGAATTCGAATCTGCGTCTTCGGAACACCGTCCCGACGCCTTAACCTATAGGCTACCGTGTCGAGTTTCTTCTATCCTATTATCTCAACTTACGGGGATTATTACTGGGACGGTTTTCCAAAGATGCACATATTTACCACGTTTTTATTAAGTCACTTTCTTGTTTGTCTGTCTGTATGTCGTTCCGGGTGGAATCTTGCAACTCAAATTTCGAGCACTTCCCGATTAGCTATCCGGTTGAAACTTTCAGAGTCGCTCACAACTCGATGACAATGCATTCTAAATCCATAAAACGTGGATTTAGATACATTTTTTGAACTATTACGGATTGAAACGCAATGAAAATCTGTAGTGTAATTCCGCTGAATATTATGTAGGTTGTTGTTAGAATTATATAATATGAATGAAAGTAGATATATATATATTTTAATTATAATTCATTTTACATTTGCTATCTACCCCCATACATATTATATTATTCTAACAACGACCTTCATAATGCGCTTCTGTTTTGAGATGAATTTCCGCAACATCACGCCTGATTTCATAAGATTCTATTACGGATTTTTGTTTAATCTTTCTATATATTTAGAATCTTAGATTTCCGCTAATGTTTAAGTTATCGACTAATACAAGTGAGCCGTTGATGTAGACACCAACAATGTTAAAGGAATTAACAACTACATTATGTCTGGATAAATCGTCCCCTTACTGCAAAAACCAACTTAGTGCGCTTTTTAACAAAACGAGTTACTAATACCATTAGAATCTCCTCTTCAAGATCTACATACTAATGTTAAAAGCGTTAAAAGCTTTAAAAAGCGTACTTAGTTGGTTTTTGCATTAGGGGACGAAATACTCATATCCAGCTAACTCTTATAATTAACAACAGCCATCATTTAAATTCTATAAATCTATACTTAATTGGAATTTACCAATATCTACAATATTTTTGATTTATATTTGGCACACTTTGACTTTAGAGAGTTGACATTATTTGCCTTAAATTATATTGGAGTTATTTATTAGATTAATTGAAATATTTATAATGGACACCATAATTATAACTATTATACACTCAGTATGGGCACTAGCAACAGTGGTCGAACGGCACGTAGTACGAGTATATACAAAAAATGTCTAATTTGACGTTTCAGAGTTCAAACCCTATAGCTAGGTCCTGCACAAAAACTTCTATTATTTGGGCTGATGATGATGACACAATACAGTAATACTTTATTGAACACCTAAACGGAAAAAAATTACATATTGAATAATAATGGTAGAACAATGGGCGGCCTTATCGCTATGTGTAATATCTTACATATGATGAACATGGACTATTTTATTATTTACTTTATTTCTTCTGATTAACCAACAGTGAACAGTGAATGAAGTAAAAAATTGGGGAAGACAGCCTGAACAGTCACTCGACAACCACCTTCCTCTAGATCTACTGTGCTCCGTATGTGGTCACATCATAGTTTAACATCTGATCTGGCGAGATAGTGGGCAAACTTAAATAAGAGAGAGATAAAATTTCTGTCACAATGAGATCAAATTGAAAGATAGCTAATACCTAGAAAATTTAATTTAAAACCCGTTATTCTCTCTGATACGGTTCGAAATTGTTCGTTTGCAGATACAGTAAGCCGTTTACGGCGCACTTTTAAAATCAATTTGAATAAAAATAAAGAAATATAAATTAGAAGACATTGATGAGTTTTTAATGCTGCTGATTTGGCATAATAATATTGTTATATAACATAATTATATGGAGGTTTAGGCCTATCAGCTCGTAGATGAGGACCTTTTACATTATATTTAAAAATAAGTATAGATTATAAAGATTACTTCTAACATTATAATAGTGCTAGGCCCATACTGCAATGTGTAATATCTCATTTTTATCCATTCTCACCAATTCAAAATTAGAATTTATTATTAAGGATTTTTATTTAAAAATATTTATCTACATATTATTTTACAAGTTGATCACTGTCACGTCTTTCGTTTACAAAATATACAAAAATGACCTGCAAACTATTCTACTACTCGTTCTACTCGTATTCTATTTCAAGGTTGGTCATAGGTAGACTAATAAACAGTACAAAAACAGTAAGGGCACTGTATAAGGTGGCATACACAAAATGGAAAGAAAACTTTGGACAAGATGAAATCCTTATCTCAAAATGGCTTGCGCACCATAGTTTGATTAGTTGCAGTACATTCTAGCAAGAAAAGGAAAGGAAAAATTTGGCACCTGACTTAGTTGTTAGTTCAGTAACTTGGTGAAAACTATGCCCGGGACTAAGGATAATAATGCGCGACGAAAATATCCCGTCCGTATATTATATACATATATATATATATATATATATATATATATATATATATATATATATATATATATATATATATATATATATATATATTTATATATATATATATTATTATATATATATTATTATATATTTATATATATATTATATATGATGTAGATGGTAAACTGTCGAAAGATTGTGAACCATCGCATTATTTTTCGGTAGATTATAATCTATCGAAGTGATAGATTATAATCTACTTACATTAAATTCGTATCTAACTTACATGTTCGCGGCGTTGAGGTGGCTCGAGGGCCACCCCCGCCGCACCCTAACCTACCGAGGGCTGCAGCTATATTAATTATTATTGTGACTACACTCTTCCATTGTACTATTTTTCATTAAACTTTGGAAAACAGGCTTTATAAATGAACAGCCTAGGCAAGTAATTAAACGTCATCGATCCAAGTCATTTGCCTAGCTGTTTGATCAAATGGCTGAATATCATTCAGGCGCGCGTTTAGTTAAAGGGCTAGGCTGTTGATTGAAAGGCGAATTAAGGTAGTTGGCGACATATATATTTTTATAGCTTGAGACTGTAACTTTTTCTACAAAGTTGTAATGTTTTTAATCCCAGCTGACCGTTAAATATGCTAAAACTTTGTCTAATAAACATACAGATGATGCGGGCCAAATATGATACACTATTTAGTAAACATCTTTACTGGGCTTATGAGACTTAATATCTGATGTATCGGGGTAATGAGCGCAATGCAGCGCTACGCAGTACTTTTTATGATATTTCAAGTTCTGTTAGGCACTGCACTGATTGTTATAGGCAGGCGTGGCACTGACCATCAGGCGAACGACTTGCTCGTCTCTATACTCAGATCCATAAAAAAACCTAAGTTGTTGCCCGTTTTTTAGTCATTCCTAGAATGTCCTTACTGTTTATTGTACTGTAACTTCGCTTCAAGCGACATACCGTTATTTACATATTATTAAGACCGATTCGAGATTCACGAAAAACAAAGTTTTTAAGAAAAATCTACAATATTTTTCCATTATTTTAATCAGATAAAATACAAGTCTACAAAGATAAATAAATACAATTAAGGTCCAGTAAGGGTATGGCACATAGGCTATACGGAAGGAAAAAGCGAGGAAATTGGTGCTAGTTTTGGAATACATCAGGAATTTTAACCAATACAAGAACGTAGCAAGTATTCGCTTTGATTTTAACATCAACCGATTTCAAACAAAACTATTCGATTAAATTTTCTAGCTGCGGTTCGCTCCGCTCCACTCAACTCAGCATCCATACATGGTAGACATCACTCCTGTACGAAAAAAGCATTTTGCTACTAAGTTCTTCGTACGAACAGCCAAGGAGTAGAACGCATTGCCAACGTCTGTGTTTCCTGACAACTACAACCTGGGAGTCTTTAAATCGAGAGTGAACAGGTATCGTCTAGGCGAGCTTGTTACATCTTAGACCATCATCGCTTACCATCGGGTGAGATAGTGGTCAAACACAAGCAACTATTAAAAAAAAGATACATACAGAGTTAGTGTAAGAAAGAAACAATTTATTTTTGACAACACTGCACACAACAATCAATAGTACATACACAAGTGTAAGAGAACAAAATAAGACAAATTAATGAGACCAAGACAAACAATTACACCATGTGTAAGGAGACCGCTGCCGTGTACAGTGCTGTCAAAAAAGGTCTATGCTCAGCATAATGTTGTGAAGAATCCACAACGCTGGTTTCCAGCTCAGGCCCTTGGTGACGCACGATGTTGTTTCAAATAACGTAAATAAATAATGTGTACAGACTTAATTTTTAGATTTTAAATAATATTGGGTTTTTCGTGCATCCCTTTTCGGTCTTTTCTCTTATCATATTTTGTCAATTCATAAATCTGTCTTCCATTTCTCTTACTCTATTTGACACAAATATTTAACACTAGTCTGACTCAAAAAGAACCGTTGTGGCTTATATTTACTTAGTTTTCAGCTAAAAAATTCTTCCCACAATATATAACTTAGGTTTATCTAAGAAGCATATCATAAAAGGTTCCAGATTAATTGATGTCTAGATTCTACTAATCAGAATTAAACATAAAATTATGACTCATATTCGTTTCGCATTTCTAAGTCTCGTATAGTTTCGTATTTCATAGGCTTTTGTTTTTCATCGACCGACTACTCATCGCATCGGTTCTTTTTCAGGTAGACTACTATACACAGTGGAATTGAATTCGATACTTTTTTCCGAAATGTATCTACTCAGTCCATGTTTCAGAATAAATCTATAGTGTTTAATTAAAAAGTAATAATAATAATAGTTGGCCAAAATATATTTGACAATTAGCTGAAATGTCAATGAATGAATGTGAATGACATGTAGCGACGCAGGAAGGCTAGTAGGAGCCCTGCCGTGCACCCGCGCCCCACCGCGTCGCCCCCGCGTATGTTGTTTAGGTCCAATTTCACCATTGGCATCGTTATCCGAGAATAACTATACCAGGGATAAAATTACTCGCTGAATTTATTCTCAGAATATCTCATATACATTTCACCACCTTGTAAAGACAAAAAGTCACTCCTAGTATAACTATTCTTTGTTTAAGGTTTATATATTATCTGTGGCAGGTTGAATGTGAAGGAATGAACGAATTCATCTGAACGCAAACAAATTAAATAGGCCTGTCGTTTTCTCTGTACAGTATAGGATAGCAGGACCTTTTCAATTTAATCGTTGTTTTGAGTATGTGTCAGTGTCATCTGATCGTGTTATTTTTATTTTGTATTCACGAATAATTTGTTGTTGCGTTGCATAGGTTTTTAAATATCGTTGAGTTTGCTTTGAGTTGGGTTTTTATAAAATGTCTGAAAGGAAACGAAGTGCTAACTGGTTAATACAGGAAAAAATGTTATTGCTGGACCTAGGACGTCTTATAACAACATAGTCATTTTCACTATCGCTTTCATTGTCCAATACCATCCTTCTCAAACGCTGCATTTCTATTTTAAATAAAACTGCTAAAAAATTCTCTTCTTATACGTAGGTTCGACGCACAAGCAAAGAGAAAATTAAGCGTATATGCATAAAAAATGGTCACTCTGCCAGCTGACATAAAAATTTACGGCATTTTGATTTTATCTGGAGAATTGCCTGTTATTCCTTCAAAATTGGTGGTATAAGAGTTACTGTCGTATAACTCGGTTATTCTACGAATTAATAGTTGGTGAAATGAAAACATGGTTATCTGAGAGTAAGTGATAGGTTTATACATGGAATAAAACTTATTCTACTTTGGTGAAATCGGGCCTTAGTGAAATAGACATTTCAGCTAGGTAATTGTCAATTATTTTTCGTTCATATATAATTTAACGCTTCATATTCAATCTAAAGCTCACTCAGTCCATACTGAGTACATGCATTTCGGAAAAATATCGAATTCAATTCCACCCTGTATAAAAAATTATTTAATAACTTCAATATTTTTACAATAATTGGAAACTTTCTAATTTGGGGTTTCAATTTACATTTCAATAAGAATTATTATTCGGGCTCTCATCTTTAGAGACATCATTCGGACTATCATCGTTCGTAACAATGATGTCACTTAAGATTATAGAATCCTTATTCTCAATGACATTACAATTGATTTCATCTTTGACATCATTAGATATATTATGATTAGTACCATCACTATCTACGTTTATACTTTCAGAGCTATCTGAGCATTCAGCTTTTTCTACAATGACTTCTACAGTTGGTTTAAAGTCTTTGTCGGGTATGTCTGGTGGCCTGACCGTTGAGAGGGTGTTAGAGAGGTATGACGACTGGAGGTTGTATCCTGGTAGAAGCTTCGGTTGGAGTGGTAGCATGTGGTCTAGGGAGCCGGTGGTGGCTGGTCGTGGTTGCAGAGGCGGAGCAGTCAAGAGGGGCGGTTGAAGCGACGCGAGGGAGATCGCGCCGGATTGCGTGTTGATGATCGGGCTTTCGACTGGAAGGAAACATTGTTTGCGGTTAGGTTAGGCTTGTGTGTGTAAATGATTTGGACTAAAATATTATGTTTTAGGTCAAAAGGGACTTGGACTAGCAATTAATAATGAACTGAAAATACCATAAGCTAAAAAAACAAAATAAATTATCAGCAACTTTGATATACGATACCATAGTTATCAAAATTTTGTAAGTATAAAGAACAAAACGAAGTTGTAGTACTATTGTACTTAAGTATCAAAAATATGCTTAAAATGTACAAAATGTATGGCATAACTTGAAAATCAATTATTTAAAATATGTACTGTAGTCGAAGTTTGGCTAAAAGTTGACACCTTTACACCCTCATCTAAAGGCAATAAAATTACGACTCAAGCCCAATAATCTGACATTTACCGATCGGCGCCCTGGCTTGCAGCGGCTGAGCTACGGTGGTGGGCGGGCGAAGCAGGTTGGGCGGTGCCTGGAACGCTAGGCTAATCACGTTCATACCATTTACACCTGGAATTTAGACAAAATACCCATTAAATACATAATGCGTAATTATTTTTTGCAGATAGGTAGTTCAGTTTTGTAGTAGTGCTAGTCCATCACACTCTACACAGCAAGAAGCTACGTAGCTACGCCACAACGTATATTGCGCAGCTACGCCGCAACGCATGCTACACAGAAAGGCACGTCACGCAGGATTGCACGCTACGTAGCTACGCCACAACGCATATTGCGCAGCTACGCCGCAACGCGTGCTACGCAGAAAATCACGCCACGCAGGATTGCACGCTACGTAGCTACGCCACAACGCATATTGCGCAGCTACGCCGCAACGCATGCTACGCAGAAAGGCACGCCACGCAGGATTGCACGCTACGTAGCTACACCGCAACGCTCACTACGCAGAAAAATACGCTACGCAGCAACACACGCCACGCAAGTAGCCACGTGTACTCCATTCGTTTTTAAAAATTAAGCGGCCTACACAGTGCCTACACAGTGATGTTTATCTTGCAAAAACATACCCCATTCAATACGGTTGATTATACTTTCATAAATCATGTTTGGTTTCTTATAAATATAAAAAACGAAATCCTTTGAAAGAAATTAAGCCAGGAATTGCGTGCAGTACCATCGTACCTATATGTGTCTCAAACATTTTGTGGGACGGCTTTAATACGTGGCCCATCATACCAGTAGCGCCATCTAGGTACCCACCGCCTCCTCAAACTCATCGCACTTATTACCTCCATCTTTCAGCACCACTGGATGTTTTACAGCGTTCACGCGGCGGTTCGACGTGGGAGGGTCGCGTTTACGTCGCGGTTGCTCGACGGGTAGCACTCGGCGTCGCTTCTTGGGGAGTTTTGACCTCGCCTGTGGATAGATGGCGCTGATTTCAATATTTGCGTTAAGGGTTTTATAAGCTACATTTTTATTTTGACATAATATGTGAGTTAGAAATAATATGGACATTTTATTATATACCAGAAAATCAAATTCACGTCATATTGATCAATGCCAACTGAACCATGACCGTAACGAGCGCGCTTGGGTAAAATAATAATTAATATCATTTAATAAATAGGCACAACATAGATATAGGTTTAGGTATGAGTATTTGCATAAATTAAATTTAGGAGAGATCCTGTCTGTGTGGAACTGTCACCGGTTTGGGGTTGCCCTACTCCCGAATAACTCAATTTAGCATTACGTTACAGAATTGGAAACTATATTTATGCATGAAGATCTCTATTATGTGTCCCATATTCAAATGGTAAGGCATAAATTACAGAAGACTAGATTTCTAACTAGTCATCTTCAGATTGAGTTAAATAACACCATCTATATCTTTTTTAGGGTTCCGTACCCAAAGGGACTCTATTACTAAAACTCCGCTGTCCGTCCGTGTCTGTCTGTCTGTCTGACTGTCCGTCTCTCAACAGGCTGTATGTCATGAACCGTGATAGTTAGACAGTTGAATTTTTTTACAGATGATGTATTTCTGTTGCCGCTATAACAACAAATAATAAAAAACAAAATAAAACAAATATTTAAGGAGACTCCCATACAACAAACGTGATTTTTTTGCCGTTTTTATAGATAATAGTACGGAACCTTTCGTGCGTGAGTCGGACTCGCACTTGGCCGGTTTTTTTTATGTAAGCAATACTGCCCATAATAGTTGCAGCACCATCCAGAACTTTATTTTGCAAAATCCTGCGCTCCTCAACCTGAGACAATTAGTTCTTAAGTCTCATAATGCCCAGTAGGTAATTCATGTATGTAAAGATAACTAGCTGTTCCCGTGAACTTTGACAGTTCTTTATTTTGTCACGACATTTACATCGAAAAAATACGAGTATAGTTCGACAAGTCATTGTTCCGATTGACCATAATGCGACAAGTATTAGTTTGACAGAAAATAATTCGACAACACTACTACGACTAGGTTAGGTTATATTAGAGCAGTGACGCATCGCTCGAGCCGAGTGAGCGAAGCGAGCGTGCCGCGACAGCCGGCGAAGCGCCAGAAAGTAAATTGAATGTTTGTGTTGTCGAAGTATTTTCTGTCGAACTAATTACTTGTCGAACTATGTTTAGTCGAAACAATGACTTTTCGAACTATACTTTTTCGAAGTAAGCGTCGTGTCCAAATAAAGACTGTCGAAGTTTAGAGGGACACCCTACATCGCGATCTCTCTGGAACCAAGTGTTAAATTGGAATTAAAATTATCATGTTCTTGACCAAGCTATAATATAATAGTCTTTCTTCTAGTCGCATCTATATCAATTCAGATTTTTAGTCGTAACAGACACACTAAGTTAGAATGTTTGTGTAGATATTTATTTCTTATTGGCTTTAGTGTAAATGACCAAATTAAGTGAAGAACTTATATTAAAGCAGTGAGCACAAACCAGTACATTAGAATGACTACAAAAATTAAACGCTGTCAGTAAAAGCCAGATGGAACGATAATGCTCCCAAATAACTTCCTTACAATAGTAAAATATCCGGCATTCTCCTCTCTCAGGGAATAAAACTAAACGAGATCATTATCCTTTGTAGGCGCGTAGTTAGGTTGGGGGTTGAGATGCCCTCAAAATGGATGCCCCTAAAGATGCCAGAAAATTTGTAGCCGCTTGATATCAAATCCTCCGGGGCCAGACTCGTTTGAGACGACCTAACCCCCTGTCCCTCCCCCCCGAAACAAATCCGTGTTACGCCCATGCCTTTATGACCTAATCGAATTCAGTTGAGTCATTCAGTTAAAAGTCTTCATTTGGTGAACAAAGGACGATCGCTTTTCTGTATCATAGAGTCAGACTCTAATCTTCTATCTATACTATTATCTATATATATCTATAGTATTATAAAAATGAAACTTAGCCACTGTACATTGAAGATATTTTTGAAAAACCAACTGGGTTCAACTATTTAAAGGGTACTGAACATGAATCCACGGGTTTTAGATTTTTTGTTTGTTAGGTTGTTATCTATAGACTCGGAAACTGCTTAACGGATTTTAATGTGGTTTTCAGGGTTTGGTAGCATTAGTTCCAATTTACTCGTAGATTATAGGGTAAGTTACATCAAAATCGGTCAGGTGACTATAAAGATACAGTTTGACCTCTTCGTAGTATGCGCTGTCATATACTGGGAAGGTCGTGCTAAGATGGTCTTGGTAAAAATACGGATATGGGCTTTCTCTGTCGTTCACACTTTTTCATTTTACCCTTATTCTTTCTTTTAATTCTTTTTATATATATGTACTTATTTTACCCGTAACTGTTTTCCCTGTACTTCGAAAATATTAGGTTATAAGTAGAATCGCTAGTTTCAAATACGCTTATTTCAAGGAATTGAAAAAACTCGGTATTTCTTTGTTTGTTATTTTTGAAAAAAACTGTCAGGTAAGCGAAAAAGGAAAAGGTAGCGCAAAATTCAGCCGAGGATGTACTCCGGTGGCTTAGTAGTCAATGCACGTGCTAGCCATAAACAGGTTTAACTGGTGGTTTCTCGTATGCGAGAGGCAGTCTGGGTAGGTACCACCAAAATTTAAAGAACCCCCGTCAGAAAAGCTATAAAAAGTAAAAAACGGCTAAACCGTTTTCGATAAAACATCTGAGAACCATCGCTAGAAAACCTGCTTTCCAATAAAAAACGCATCCAAATCGGTTCACCCCTTAAAGAGCTACGTTGCCATAGACACAAACACAGACGACACACATAGTGGTTTTATAACACCCCTCCTTTTTACGTCGGGGGTTGAAAATAAACTGAAAGTATTGAAAAACTGAATAATTAGTTTGCTAACTTGCCAGTAAAGGTGGAAAGATTCGGATCACCAAAGTTCGTAGAGTTAAAATTAGTTGCAAAATTGAGATAAATCGAACTTGCCGTTTAGCGAAATTGGCGTAGTTTATAAAATCGATTTTTGGATGAAACTTCGTTTGATACTTTTAGTTTTAATTTATTTAAACCTTAATCGATTTCAGTAGGTAAAGTTTAACAAGTGAAATTCTTTATTTAAATCAATTTTTACTGTATGTAGTAAAACAGTGTCATCATCATCAGCCCATTATGTTCCCACTGCTGAGACTCGGGCCTTCCCTCATTCCCGAGAGAGTATGGGCCATAATTCACCATGCTGGCCTAGTGCGGGTTTATGGATGTCAAAAGTAAAAAAACAAAAGATATTTATTATAGATCGACAGCCTCTGTGGTTGGGTAGGTTGGCTCAAATCTCATACATGACACTGAGGTTGCGGGTACGATTCCCGCGACGGGACAAATGTTTGTATTTTTTTTTAATGTCGTGTCACAAAATGACACTTCATTAACATTACAATCTAGCCTAATAAGGCTAATAAGTAATTTGAATTTAACTTAAACTGCTAAGTTGAGTAAACTAAGAATATGTCCATCAACACTTTTATTATTGTCTCTATTAAGGCGAAGTCACTATGTTCTCGTGTTCTTTATGGGTAGCACTAACTTTACTACGAGTACGACACACTGTCACTGCACTAAATTAACTCAAAAGGTTTTGTGCCCAGAAAAAAAAAGCGCAAGCATTTGTTTCGTGCCTGGGTGTTGTGGGACCATGGTCCTCATAGTTCCTGGTTCCCTAGATACAGGGAATCCTAGCTAGGGGCCAGAATCTATATATGTGATCGTTGGGCGTTATTTATTATTTATTTATTTATTAAGTAGGCACAAAAATTGCACTTTTAATCGTCATATTATTATGTTAATACCAATCAATTAAAATATGTTAAAAATTGTAGTACAGAATATTATTATGTCTATCCATTTCTTTCCTATACCCAAATTGAACTCGATCTAGGTCCGGGCCCCGAAAAGAAATGCGAGAACTGACTCTACCAGTGCTTCGGAAATACGCCCGCTAGAGAAGATAGCACCAAGAAACTCTGCGGGGATGTCTATTTTTAAATCTTTTAAAATGTTTAAATATATAACACTAAACATCGAGGTTGATATTACGATTAACATATCACAATGTCATACTAGAAGTGCGAGTGATGTTCCATAGTCATAGTACCAGTAACACGCAAATATGAGTAATATATAAATAGGTATATGTCCTTGAATTTTTGTGATAAATCCTTGGACATTATGCCGGTTTCCTCACGATGTATTTCTTCACCGTAACGCAACGTGCTTGGTTAAATGACACACGGTCATATTAATAGAATAACCAAGAATAACCCATTATAATCTCTGCTCTCAGCCGCCGTTTCATTATGACCGCCATTATCCGTTCTTTGTTGGACTAAATTTAAACAGATAACGTATTCAAGTACAATCACCTAACGTTACGCAGTTGACCGCTATTTAAAATAATGAATAAGCTTTTTTTAAATAACGGGGTGATACCGAAGTTAATTGTAGTAATTGACGTTCATAAGTGCGTCTGTGACGACAAAACTTGAAATAAAGAACTTTTGAATTGAATTGAATGTGTTTTTTATAGTAAAGTAGGTTATTGGGACTTATTATTTGAAAGCGAGTTTGGCTCAATGGGAACTTATGCAACTTGCGACCTAACGCACCAGAGGCAGAGTTCCAATCTCGCTGGCCTCTCTCCAATGACTTTCTTAAGTTATGTGCGCACTAGCTCTTTATTGCGCCTCTTTATTATTTTTATTACTAGCTTTGCTGCCACTGATTTGCTAGATAGCAGTAGTGCGCAAGCATTATGTGTACTTTGTTTTGGTTTGAAAGACATTGTAGCCAGTGAAATTACTGGGCACTATGAGACTTAAGAGCTGTCAGGGTGACGAGCGCAGTGCAGTGTCGCGTACGATTTTGCAAAACAATGTTCTCGGTGGTATGAGTTGTTTGTTTTTTTTTAGTTGTTGTCTCGTCATATAAAATTTTCGTGAGCCTGTTTTTATTTTTTATAAAATTTTATTATTGTGTGTGATATTCGATCTACTTTATTTGTTACTTTATTATATACACAATGGAATTGAATTTGATACTTTTCCGAAATATTTATACTCAGTCCATCTTTTAGAGTAAATCTATAGAGTTAAATTAAAAAAACAAAAATAATAATAGGTACCCAAAATATAATTGTCAATTAGCTGAAATGTCAATTAATGAAATGTAGCGACGCAGGGAGGCTAGTAGGAGCCGTGCCGTGCACCCGTGCCCCGCCGCCTCGCCGCGCGTATCCTGTTTAGTGAAATAGTCATTTCAGCTAGGTAATTGTCAACAATTTTTAAACGAAAGGAGAAGGTTTTCTATTCTATTGTATTTTTTTTTTATATTTGTTACCACAGGTCTTATTTAGATCATAGATTCATAAATGACGGCATTTATGAATCGATTTGGAAAGCTACGAAGTGGTCCCATATAAATTTCATCGATATTTGACCTTGGACTTCGAAGATACATTGAAGCCGGTTTTTGTTTTTTTCTAAAAATTATTTAGTCATATATTTTTAATTTAACGCTTCATATTCAATCTAAAGCTCACTCAGTCCATACTGAGTACATATATACAT
The DNA here is from genome assembly GCA_951640565.1 of Petrophora chlorosata. Taxonomy (NCBI): domain Eukaryota; kingdom Metazoa; phylum Arthropoda; class Insecta; order Lepidoptera; family Geometridae; genus Petrophora; species Petrophora chlorosata. Next base: position 1,612,399 of record OX621206.1, read on the forward strand.
ACATTTCGGAAAAATATCGAATTCAGTTCCACCCCGTATATAAATTTCCCTCTTATCAAATCATACAAATAATAAATGTTTCTAGAATTGCGTACCGGCCCGCGGTCCACATAATCCTGACAATAAAGAACGTTTATTTTGCGTTTATAAATAATACATGGGATAGTGTTGTTTCGCCAATGTCTCGTTAGCTTTGATTATCTATTATATTATTTTATGGACTTGGATATGAGCTGTGAGAGACTGTTCCCACTATATCGAACTAACAGTAACTAAAATCAGACGATATTAAGGTATCGGACACGTCAAGATATAATTAAATTCAAGAAAAAAACAAAAACCGACTTCAATGTAACTTCGAAGTTCAAGGTCAAATATTTTTTCAAATATTTACTAACACTATGAGCAAAAAATGTTCGCAATAAAGTTTTAATAATAAATAATAATAATAATTAATAGCGATGAAATGTATATGGGACCATTTCGTAGCTATACTGAACCCAACGCAAAAATAACTTTCCAAATCGGTTCATATATGACGGAGCTTTGAGGTAACAAACATAAAATAAATACAATCGAACAGAGAACCTTCTCCTTTTTTGAAGTCGGTTGAAAAGGGTTACAAAAGTATTAGGACAGATTGGATGTGCCTCGAAGAAGTGCTTCATACGCAAATAGCACGTATGCTTATTGCAAGATTGTTTTACCTTTGATATTGGTTTGATACATCAAGTTTGTGGCGGCAATGGAATGTAAGCTTGCAAGTTTGCTGCAAGCTTGCTGCCATGTCAAACTTAGCGCAAGTTTTCACGTTTGATAGGTTGTTACAAACTTGTTAAAAGTCTGAAACAAGTTTATATTGCTATCTGGATAGTCATGTATCTGATTATTGAAATGAAATATTATATGAAATGTCATAAATTAAATGAAATGAAACGTATGAAACAAATGAAACTAATAAAATCAATGAAACAAATGAAACTGTGATTGTTGAAACAATGATTTATTTATTTTATTATTTATTTATTAACAACTCGTCACCAGTTTTAATTACCTTAACCAGTACCTCATATCTGCGTGAAAACTCCTGTCAAATCTCAATCGCAATCTATTTTTGACAGCGATTTACGTAAAATATCTTGGGCGATTCAACGTTCGAAAAGTTAAAGGTTGTCGTCAAAAATCGTCTGATTTTATAACTAGTACATCCGACATTATGAGGGCATGCTCTTAAAGATAAGCCGCAGTAATTGCCTTACATCAACTTTTTTATTTATGTGATAAATGAGCCACTTAGTGTTATGATAGAATGCTACTATCTTGGCAAGCGTGCTACATCGTCGACCGCATCGTCGATTACCATTAGGTGAGATAGTGGTCAAGCACAAGCCAATAGCGAGCGGAGCGAGTGTGGCTTAGTGGGAGCACGTGCGACTTTCGATCCGACGCACCCGAGTTCGAATCCCGCTGGCCTCGCACCACTGACTTTCTCAAGTTATGTGCGGATTTAACACTCGCTCTAAAAACGGTGAAGGAAAACATCGTGAGGAAACCGGCATGTCCAAGAATTTATCACAAAAATTCAAGGACATGTGACATTCACCAACCCGCATTGGGCCTGCGTGGTGGATTATGGCCCATACTCTCTCTACGAGGGAAGGCCCGAGTCCCAGCAGTGGGAACGTGATGGGCTGATGATGATGATGATGATGACAAGCCAATAATGAATAAAAAAGTAGGTAAAAAGTATATCTTTTACGAAAAGAACATTATTATGTATATTTTTTTAGAAGTAAGATAAATAAGATACGCGAAGCAAGCATTTGGGTTTATTAGACGCGCCACTTTCAGACCACAATACGACGACAAAAAGTGGGCGGGCAGTGGTTGCATGTGAATAGTCTTGCTTTATTCTGTGGTTTGTCTGTAGCCTTGTTACATACAACCACGCAATATCACAATGCACTGTGATAAGAAAAGGGTGTGATTGCAATGTAATTGTATAGGCGCCGTTAGTTGCATTGTGGCTGCGAAGTGATCAATACTCAACTACAAACCTACATACTAGTAAAATCTGTGTTTGTGTTTGCGCGTGTGTGTATGTGTGATTATTATCACTTTGCTACAAAATAAATAAATGGATTTTGATGAATTTTAATATGCAATTTTTTTAGGTCCTAGACGAGAAGATATTGTACTTTTCACCCCAAAAATATGACATTTCCATGAATAACAATTATTAACCTTTTTTACGCAAACGGAGACGCGGGTGCTGGCTAGTCATCACAATTGACAATGCAATATATTGTCCTACCTTTACAATCAAATTACAACCAAATTTTGCCATATAAAGTTGCACGTGCCAACTTTTTGTAGTTGAGACGTGGCTTGAAGGTGGTACGTCTACAGGCTACTCACTCTACATAATCAGATTTTCCCATAGAGACACGTTTTCAAAACAAACAGTGGGCGACCCAATCTGAATAAACAGCCTACCTGGTTACCCCGGTTCACCTCGTCAAGGCTTTTAAGGTGTCTACAGACAAACACATTTTAATCCAATCAGTCACCTCCATGCAAACCCACTTATGTACAGTATTAATAATATATGATTTTTTTTTTATTAATTACCTCTTTATTAGGAACACCACAATACAAACAAAATAAATACAAATAATTTCACACAGGTCCTAACTAATTATAAGTATGATTCCATCTTATGTCATTCTATATATATCTAAATTAGAGCGTGTGGCTCAGCCGGGACTCGTGCGCTTTCCGATCCGACGCACCTGGGTTCGAATCCCGACTCGGCCCTGCACCAATGACTTATAGTTAAGTGCAGATTTTGCAAGCTCGCTCTAAAACGGTGAAGGAAAACATCGTAATGAAACCCGCTTACGCGCTTTGGAGTGGTAGCCTCTGGCCGTGGTTGTAATACCACCCACCGAACAAAGCCATTATGCCGTCAAACGACCTAGTCGTGTTTCGGGATGATGTTCGGTGAACCATCAGGGAGATGGGTCTGAGCAGCCGCGCAACTGCCGTCTCTCTCTAGATCTATGTGCTTCATCTTAGGCCACATCATCGCTTCACATCAGGCGAGATAGTGGCCAAACATGGATCTATTAAGCGTAAAAAAAAAATACATAATGTTATTTTTATATAAAATAATTACACATAATTATGAAAATTCGTCTATATCGCAGTACAGGGAGAAGCCATTGAGTAGCCATTTTTTTTATTAGTAATTTAAATATAATTGCGAAATAAGCTCAGTTTGCTTGCCTCGGTTTGTGGCAGTGTGTCCTGTATGCTGAATCTATGCGGTAATCATAATGGCCTGTTATTTCGTTTCAAACAGTGCCCTTTGAACTGGGAAACGTTAATGTTTGCACACTACTGCTTGGCTGTTAAATATCTGGCAAAAAGAATGGTACTTCCCAAGGCGTACTTTCAATGAATGTAAATATTCGAACACAATTGAGTGAATTTAAATCGTTCAAGACCTGAATTTATCGATGCAAAGGGAAATTATACAATATTTATTACAGACATGAATTTTAATGCAAAATGGTAATTTGCGTACAACAAAATTATGTATTTTATACGATATTATTTAAATATCAGCATTAAATACAATTTTTTATTGCAAACGAAGTGCAGAGAAACCGAGATATTTATTTTTTTGTGGTCTCATGATGAAAACGTTTTCTTACCACTTTGCAGTTTTGTTTCGCGTTGATTCCAAGAAAAACAATATTCTTTTTTTTTTCTTCTTAGATTAGCAACATAGTATTTAATCACTTATAGCTTATATATACTTATACTTACACATTATGTAAAATAATAAATAATTTAGGTAGTTTAAATTATTGCGAGAACAGGTGTAAATGTTGAGGCAGTCGCGGCTAAAGTGAACTGTAACAGATATAGCTATATATATATATATATATATATATATATTTATATATATATATATATATATATATATATATATATATATATATATATAATTGTCATGGACCATTGTATGGCGGACAGTATCATTAAAACTAGTCTAATTACAAAAACTTATATGTCAGCGCGACCCTATCGCAGTAGGCCATAGATGGCGCTGTACGTCACACTAACGCCATCTTGTGAAGTCTGTGTTCAACCGAAGCTGTTTTACCGACGAAGCTACGTGGGCCAATCACAGCGAGGAAATATTACACCTACTTTATCCCCACTCAACGGATGTCTCGTGGATCAGGAGGGGTACGAAGGAGGGCAGTCTGAAGTCGACTGCCGATCGGAGCGTACGCCTTTAAAACAAGAGTGATTCTAACCTGAACCGAATCTTTTAATGATTGTAATATTTTAATTGGTTGTTAATTTGTGTGAAAATAAAACATTTACTAAATCTTTTGGAAGTTTTTACAACATAAAATGGATGACAAAGAAGCTGCTACTGAGGAAGGACAAGGACCTACATCCCCGATCGTCAGTCGTTCTCACATATAGGTTGTCCAATTCTCGAATAAATTGTCAGATAGTTATTTAACGTTCAAATTATGCATTGGAGATGCACTCCCTTATGCATTAGATTAGATTAAATTAGATAACACTTTATTGTTACACCACTATAAATTATAACAGCAAAAGGAATAACAAGCTTAAAAACTAAAGTGTTACTGGGCGGTCTTATCTAATCTCTTCCAGAGAACCTTTATTTGCATCAACATTCAATGATAAAGGACAAAAATGTTTTTCTCGACGTTCACTATTTTATCCGGAAGTTAGAAAAGCAGGATGAAATCCTGTTTTTCTATGAGCAGCACTAAAAAATTGAAAATTTTGTTTTACAAGAAGAAATCATACAATTATGCTTTTCATAAAACTTTAAACGATTTCTTGACCGGCATACTAAGTACAAATAACAAAACCCATTAAATCATTTCTGATATGCAAACTACTTTCGCCGTAACCTAAAAGTGATGTATTATTTATTTCAATAATGTCATGTCCGAAGGACTTCCAGGCGGGGTGAGTCGTTTCACCCGTACGTCGTTAATATCCCACCTATCCGTACTAAGCGTTTCGCAGATTCCTTTATCATGCGAACTGCTAAGGAGTAGAACGTTCTGCCACCGTCTTTGTTCCCAAACAGCTACAACTTGTGTCTCTTTAAGTCTAGAGTGAATAGGCATCTCATGGGCAAGCGTGTTCCATCTTATGCCGCATCTTTGCTTTCCATCAGGCGAGATGTCGTCAAACGTATGCCAATTTACCAATAAAAAAAAAATTAAAAATAAAATTTGTACCTACGTTGAACAAATATTTTTGTAACATAAACAATTAATCTAAAAGGCGTCCCACAACATTACTCTGAATCCGCCCGCACATATTTACCGAGAAATTCATCTTCAAGCGGTCAAGTACGCGCTGTAACTAAGTAGGGTTCCGTGGCCGTAACAGAAGTTATTTCATTTTGTATCGTTTCCAATTTAAATGCTTCAAAGTTATTCGTGCAGTCATTTGGTAGTTACGACTTTGCAAAAGTGAAGGCTCATTTAGAAATTTGAAGTTAAACTTATTACCTTACCATTATTTACTATTAGGTATTCTGTGCCATTATGGTAAGCAACAGACAAGACTTTGATGTGCGAGAATGATCGTTTAGCAATTTAACTGATATTTTAAATAAATAAATAAATAACGCCCAACAATCACATACATGCATACTAACTAGGATTCCCTGTATCTAGGGATCCAGGAATTATGAGGACCGTGGTCCCACCCAGCCACGAAACGTATGAATACGCTTTTTTTTGCTGTGCACAAACATTTATCCCGCGCAGAAATGGAACCCGCAACCTAGTGGCGTATGATATTTGACCCAACCACTACACCACAGAAGCTGTCGACAGAAGTTGGTAAACTTTGTGTTATTTTGAATCTGTCAAAATTGATTTTAAGTGAGTTTTCATCAAATGTTAGTAGATAATAAAATGCTGTTAATTGACAGAGCGAAGAGTGAATTTGACAACAAGGGTGTTTCGGCATTTGTATGTGTGGATGTATTTATGTTTGAACGATTATTATAACTAGACATCGGATAATATGCACAAATACTATCATCAAAATGGCAAAATATGCATGCAAATATGCTCTAAAAAGGACCAAATATGCACAAAACATGCACTATCAAAATGCCATTTTTAATTTAATTTTGTTAATTGCTTCAAGGCCCGGGCCTTTATTCAGAACAACGTTTAATTTTTACGGACCTATTCTGATATCGAATCGGGAAGGGCGTCAGCATGTCCAATAATTTTATTTAATATTCCTAATTACTTTCAAGTCATAAGAAACTCTGTTAACAGAGGAAGGTTTTTAGTTACCAATTTCTCTGTTTGATGGAAGCATCGTCTAATGCTAGCTAGCTTGAATTAATTGCAATGGACTCAGAGCTTTCAAATTGACCACCTACTTGCTTTACGATCAGCAAGAAATTACAAAATTATGCAATAACGCTTTAAATATATATGCATTTGCATATGCAAATATGCGAATGCATCATAATCCTATAGATAGTTATAGAGCGAGTGTGGCTCAGTGGGAGCTTGTGCGACTATCGATCCGACGCACCCGAGTTTGAATCCCGCTGACCACTGACTTTCTTAAGCTTTGTGCGGATTTAACACTTGCTCTAAAAACGGTGAAGGAAAACATCCTGAGGAAACCGGCATGTCCAAGATATTTTCACAAAAGGTCAAGGACATGTGACATCCACCAACCCGCACTGGGCCAGCGTGGTGGATTATGGCCCATTCTCTCTCTATGAGAGAAGGCCCGTCTCAGCAGTGGGAACGTGATGGGCTGATGATGATGATGATTATAATCCCTTGTCTAATTATAACATTTCAAACTACTGTTCAGATCTCGATTAAGTTTTGCATAAATGTAGTTAGTACAAATAGAATTTGCAAGTTCAAAGATAAGCTCAATCAGTATGGTGATTGTAGAAATATTTTACGGTTCTAAATTTAGATATCGCGTGGTCTCAGTTCAGACCGATACAATATGTATTTTAAACAAAAATATAATTTCTTTAGTTATTATTACTTTTTTATTTAAAAATATTTACAAATTTATTAAGTGCCGATTTAGATAAGGAAACTTTTTGTAACTTCATAGTTTAATTGTTACTGGAATAACCAGGCATAACATTTTTTTTTTATATAAATTGGAGAATATGCGCAAGTAATACTTTCCTTGATATAGTTTTTTCAATATCTGTTAGATATATTTAAATAAGAAAAATACCAAACTCAAAAATATGATTGCAAAATGACTACTGAACCCTGAAAATGTTTTTGCTTGTCTTGCGAGAAATTGTCTATTCATGTTAAATAAAACAATTTGCAAGAAGATTACACGTATACTGGGCAAAATGATTGGGGTATTTTTGTAGGTGGAACGTGAATAACGTAAATAAAGTAGACGTATCAGGGGGGAAGATGAGGTGTCTGTTTGATCACGTACACGTGATATTGTGACGTTAAATTAAATAAATAAACAAGCCCAACGATCACATACATAGATCCTGGTCCCTAACTAGGATTTCCTGTATCTAGGAAACCAGGAACTACGAGGACCATGGTTTCAAAACACCCAGAGACAAAACAAACGCTTGCGCTTTTTTTCCTCTGTGCACAAACATTTATCTCGTCGCGGGGATCGAACCCGCAGTATCGGTGGTAAATGAAATTTGAGCCAACCTGCCCAACATCACATAATATCAGTTTCTTGAAAATCTAACGGAAGTCCGAAGCATGTTTTTATAGGGTCTTACTCGTATTTATCTTCACTTTTCATTTAAATTGATCGATTGTCCACCCGAAGTCCACCTTATTGTAGACGTTTTTATAACGCCCATCCATCACAAACATACATTTGGTTCTGTAGAATTCTCTGAATTTAGAACACGGCGAGGGCTCGTATGCGGTAGATTATTGCTAACTGCGCCGCACGAAAAAACTAAACTAAATTCTACGTGGTTTTACCCGCGTATAAATCGTCTGCTAAAAATATTTGTTTATACACGTTTCGTCTTCATTGATTTATCCTGTCAAATTTGACTGTAGTATTCCTCGATGAGAAGTCATGTCAATAAATGTGTCTAATTAAGGTTTGTCTTCATAATTAATACAATGTAACTAAGCGAAGACAAATTATACATAACGCAGTGGTAGAAACTAGGTCAGTGGGGTGGCACGAACATGATGACAGTACGTAACTTGAACGTATCGAGTTTTCGGACTTTTTGGCGGGAAGTGAAAAGTGATACAGTTCGATTGTGTTTTATTTTCCAAACAAGAGTTATTTCGAGTGATCATGTGAAATATCGGTGGAATATTAACCATTATGTATTCGTGAGAGCGAGTGTGGCTCAGTGGGAGCAAGTGCGACTTTCGATCCAACGCACCCGACTTCGAATCCCGCTGGCCCCGCACCACTGACTTTCTTAAGTTATGTGCGGATTTAACACTCGCTCTAGAAACGGTGAAGGAAAACATCGTGAGGAAACCGGCATGTCCAAGAATTTTTCACAAAAAATGAAGGACATGTGACATCCACCAACCTGCACTGGGCCAGCGTGGTGGATTATGGCCCATCCTCTCTCTATGAGTGAAGGCCCGTGTCCCAGCAGTGGGAACGTGATGGGCTGATGATGATGATGATGATGTATTCCTGAACGTGCACGAGTGTAGGCAAATCAAATAAAATAAAGAAAAACATTGCTTTTTATGTCCTCCCAAAAAGTCCATGGAAAGCTTGAATAAAGATCTACCACTTTGCTAAAGCAGAGGGTTCGGCTTGTTGCTGATGACCCTCATTCTCAACAAAACTATAATCAATGGAATATTAAACTATGAAATAAACACTACGTAAGACATGGCGGTATGGCCCTAGAGACTTAAGCCTACCCTAAAGGGCGAATTAAAAAAAATATCGACATTACAAAGATCAATAAGAAAATAAGAATTTATTTCTATTGGCAACACTGGTTATATAATTAATATATTTGTGAACACTTGTTGTAATTGTGGTATTTTATTTACTTTCTAGATGCTTTTTTATTAATTATTGGCTTGCGTTTAACCGCGATCTCACCCCTTGTTAAGTGACGTTGCGGTTGAAGATATAGCACGCTCGCCTAGAAGAAACCTGTTCACTCTTGTTTTAAAAACACCGAGATTATGAAACACAGATGCTGGCAGAGAGTTTCACTTCTTGACGCTGACGGCATACGAGAGACCTACCTTCAGTATTATTCTTATTGGGACCTTTCGTCGTTGACGGTGACCCGGTTGTAGTTGTAGTAGGTAGTTATAATAAAAGAATACACCCAACCAACTGCACTGTTAAAATGTTAATATAGAATAGAATAGAAAACACTTTATTGCACTTAAGAAGTAATTACATTTTGAACACACTTTCTTAAGATAAGTACAATATATATGTGACTAGCTGCGCCCTGCGGTTTCACCCGCGGTTTCCCGGGATAAAAAGTAGTCTATGTGTTAATCCAGGGTATAAGCTATCTCCATATCAAATTTCATCAAAATCCATTCAGTAGTTTTTGCGTGAAAGAGTAACAAAGGTACATTCATACTTACAAACTTTCGCGTTTATAATATTAAGTAGGATATATTGTTTACGTTAAAAGTCTACGCCTAATTTGGTGTCTGAGCCGCACTACGTTAAATTAAGTATATTGTTGACATGACACATTAGCGCGTGACGGTTGTTAAGTGACGACGATTGATTTAATAGTAATAATTATTGTTTAGCTACGCGGTATCGGAAAATTGCTGTACGAGGTTTATTGGCTCGTACACTATATCTTCAATCTTCTTCTGGACTGGTCTGTTCTAGTCACTCCTACTGCTACTGTCATACCTACTTATTTTATTTACACTTTTCTGTTACTGATACTATGACTATGGGACATCTCACTCGCATTTCTTATTTTACATTCTGTTAATTCTAATTTATACGTAATTGTGCTGAAAAAAGACATCCCCGCAGAGTTTCTTGGTGCTATCTTCTCTAGCGGGCGTATTACCGAAGCACTGGTAGAGTCAGTTTTCGCATTTCTTTTCAACACTCAGACTTCAATTTGAGTATAGGAAAGAAATGGGTAAACATACTTACCTTTTTTTCAAAGTCATGTTAACATAAGTTACAATTTTTAACATATTTTATTTGTATCATGTTTTTATGACCTTTAAAAGTGCACTTTTGTGCCTATTTAATAAATGATATTTGACTTTGACTTTGACTTCTCTAGTGTAGGTGTGTGTAGCTAACCCTGGTTTCAGAGATTTTAGACCGCTTCAAGGCCTCTGACATAGCTTAATGACTAATTTCCGAACAAAAGAGCAAAAGTTAGATAGTGGCCAAAAAAGGTTCTATTTAGCGTAAAAAAAAAAACAAAAAAAAACACATCTAACATTCTAATTTAAAAAACCGAGACCGTCGCGGATGGCTCATTATGTCCCCCGAAGCACGGTAGCGTTCATATGTATAATACCACACAAACGGGTGTCCAAATGGTGTCCGCCTAGGCAAGCTGCGCTACAATCGAGCGAGCGATACCTAAAAAATCTTCAATTAAAATTAATGTTCACAAAAAGACGAAAGAAATAAATATAAATTGAATATTTCCCTACATTTTCCATTCGATTTGATCTCGATTCCATCACCTCGTAGAGAAGTCGTATAAATTCAAGGATTTCAATCAATTATAATGAAATCCAGTGGCTGAGGAAGCAAATCAAGTTTGAATGTAGTTATGCATGTGATTTCAGATTGATTGAAGCTTATGAAATGGCTCCATACTAGTGTTTATTTATGTTACTGAATGACGAGATGAGCTGGACGTTTGCCTGATGGTAAGTATTACGCCAGTCCATAACAATAACAGCACCATCCAGAACTTTGTACTCCAAAATCTTGCGCGGCACTGCACTGCGCTCGACACCCTGAGACAATTAGCTGTCGAGTCTCATAATGCCCAGTAATTTCGTTGGCTGCAATGACTTTCAAACCGGCACACAGTAATGCTCGCGCACTACTGCTTGGCGGCTGAATAACTGGCAAAGCGGGTTTACTCGTGGTATATCTCTCGTATGCGGGAGACTGTCTGGGTAGGTACCACTGGTTTGCCAGTTATTCTGCCACCAAGCAGTAGTGCGCAATCATACTGCGTTCCGATTTGACGGGCATCGTAGCCAGCGAAATCACTGGGCATATTTAAGACTAAATATCTGATGTCTCGGGGTCATGAGCGCAGTGACGACTCATGCCGTGCTTTTTATGGTATTAAAAGTTCTGGATAGCACTGCAATCGTTATGGGCAGGCGTGGCGCTTAACATTAGGCGAACGACTTCTCGTCAAAACCGAGGGCACAGCTAGTATTTCATAAAATCTACACAAAACTCATATTCCGTGAAACGTGCTAAATATTTTTTATATTTATAACATTGTTATTTTTCTCACCGTGACTTAATTTAATTAATATATCACAAGTAATAGTATGCTTTGCTATGGGCCTTAATCTGCCACGCTGGCCCAGTGCGGGTTGGTGGATGTGTGTGAATTTTTGTGATAAATTCTTGGACATACCGGTTTCCTCACGATGTTATCCTTCACCATCTTTTAGAGCGAGTGTTAGGCACATAACTTAGGAATGTCATTGGTTCGGGGCCAGTGGGATTCAAACTCGGGTGTGTCGGATCGACAGTCGCACATTCTCTCACTGAGCCATACTCGCTCTTACAAACTATAAATTACTTAAAATGTTTAGCAAGAGTTGTCGCCGTCTGTACCGCCACGAGTTCATACCGAGAACTCCGATCAATTATAAACTAATCGAGTAAGTTTGAATGCAATTAATTATGTGATTCGATACTGATTAATGTTGATCACTTGGGAGGACATAAGTGCAGGGGGAGTTGAGTTAATTACTGGTCAAGTGGATACTTGATGACAGCATAACTAAATTACTACGATTTGTCCACTTATCATCCCAGCAATGTTTGCACACTACTGATTGGGGGTTGAATATCCGCTGTGGTATTTCCTAAAGCGGACTCTTGGGAATAAAACATATTTTGGTCTACACATTCTGGATGCATACCAAGAAGGCTGGTGTGAGGTGGCGCAGGATAGGGATGGCTAAAGACTCGGGGAGACCTTTGCCCAGCAGTGAGACAGCATAGGTTAAAAAATAATTTCGGTATATACGAATGCACTGACAATGTTTTTATTCAAAATTGAAATTCTAAATTTAATGACAAAGTTTACATCTACATTATACGTAAACACAACAAAATGGTGTTCTATGTATCTATCTATACTATTATAAATATGGAACTGAGCCAAATCTGTACATTGAAGATGTTTTTGAATAACCAACTGGGATCGACTATTTACTGAAAAAAATTACTGAACACGAATCCGCGGATGTTAGGTTATTTGTCTGTTTGTTTGTCTGTATGTTAGTGATCTATAGACTCTGTCCGATATTTGAAGCAACTCTTAAAACCTGCCGTATTATGTTTTGGAATGGCTAAAGCATTTTTATATTTAGAGCGTGTATTTAATCGGTGGATATCCTTATAGCTATGATAGATAGTTTTTCAAAAAGATATTTAGGCTTCTTGTTCCAAATTACCTTTTGAGTGATACATGCGTAATGAAGTCCTACATTTCATGTTAAGAGGATATGGCACAGCCGCGGCCAGCAAGCACTAGGTATTTGAATAATGGTTTAAGGTCTTGCAAAAAATGCGTAAAATAAATTAGATATATTAACTAAATAATAATAATAATAATAATTTAACTAAATTTGTATCAACTTCAGATTTTTGTTAAAATTAGCGTTTCGGAAGAAAACGTTTCTACTCGTACCACACTAAATCTCAACCAAATTTGGTAATTTTGGTCTCAATTTCTTAAATGGAGAATAAACTAGGTTTGTAGGTTTTCCTTTTTCTAAGTTTATGTCTATTTTTAAAAGTTACAACTTCCAAACTTCAAAAAAAGTTTTCGAGTAAATATCGAGTTTTTTGGGTCCATTTATTCAAATTTTATAGGAATTATCGAAAAAATAAAAACCTACAATCCTCAATAATGATAACATCTCTTACATGTCCAAATTTCATCGAATTTGGTTAATGTTTAAGGGTAGGAAAACGTTTTCTCTTTTTGTATGAAAATTTCAGCGTGCCGTTCCCTCTTAATCGATGGATATCCTATGATAGATAGTTTTTCAAAAAGATATTTAGGCTTCTTGTTCCAAATTACCTTTTGAGTGAAACATGCGTAATGAAGTTCTCTCCTACATTTCATGTTAAGTATGCCTTTAGGTACTTACAAGATGTGGAGTAACGTGCTCTCTCCTGGGTATACCTACTACTCGTACTAATCCTGCTGACGGATTTTAATAAGGTTTTTAAGGTTTGGTAGCATCGGTTCCAACTTAGGTTAAAGGGTACGTAATATCAAAATTGGTTGAGTGACTATGAAGATACAGTTTGCGCTCTCATATAACGGGGAGGTCTTATTAGGATGGTCTTGAAAAAAAACCTAGTAAATATGTAAATAATAAATAAACACATATCCTAGCCCCTAGCTAGGATAGTAAAATCAGAAGCATATCAAATCAAAAATGGTAGTGCAAAAACACAACTTTTCCAATAACCCCATCAAAATATGCCAAGGCAGTTCCGAAATATATAACTCAATCTTTCCACGCTGTGAGAAAGTTTCACCGTAATATTTTCGCTGCAAAATGTGATACATTTTCCCTCGTATAAAATGCAGCGAGCGACTTCCGCTGAGCTAATGATGCACCATATATTTCAGCGAGGTCAAGAGGGCTCAGGTTTTAAAATATGGTCTAGTAAAGTGTGTCCACTTCGTTTGCAATAATCCTTCAGAAATTATAAGTTTAATATTTGAGAACGAAAAGGGTTATGTTCCATGTCTGTGTTGCGAGTCTTGTTGTTCAAAAGTCAAAAGATATTTATTATATAGGCACAAAAACGCACTTTTAAACGTCATATACACATAAAAATCAATTAAAATACGATAAATTTTTTAACTTAAAATATAACTAGCGACCCGCCCCGGCTTCGCACGGTTATTATACATATAAACCTTCCTCTTCAATCACTCCATCTATTAAAAAAAACCGCATCAAAATCCGTTGCGTTGTTTTAATTTACTTTGTTTTATACTATGCAGTGATAGTGATAGTGATGACTGAAATTAATTTTTAGAAAAAAACAAGAACCGACTTCAAGACTAAACTTATATTATTTGTTTTTGTAATTTTTTCAAAAAGTGCTGAATCAATTTCAATAAAATTTATATGGGACCTTTGAAGTATGACCTACCTAACAAAAAAAATAATCATCAAAATCAATTCATAATTGGCGGAGTAATTGCGTAACAAACTTCCAAAAAAAACATACCGTCGAATTGAGAACCTCCTCCATTTTTGAAGTCGGTTAAAAAGGTAAGCATGTCTACTCATTTCTTTACCATACCCAAATTAGCATAATTTGTTTGGACGCGTCGTTACGCGCGGTACTTCTCGGCAATACATAATCTGCACTATTTTATTCTGCCGCCAAGCAGTAGTGCGCAAGCATTACTGTGTCAGTACATGATTTAGCTAATCTATTGCTGTGTTCGGCTTTGTAGGTAGCGAGATTACTAGGCGCTGTTACCGTGTGACGAGCGCAGTGCAATGCCGCGGAGGATTTTTTATTGCAATGTTCTGGGTGGTGCTGCGACTGTTATGGAAAGGCGTGTTGCTTACCATCAGGGGAACGATCTGCTCGTCTCGTCACTCAAATACATAATAAAACCATGTATACATTTTAAAACAAAAATAAACAAATAAAATTCTGACGTATCTTTGAAGTTCAAGGTCAAATATCGATGAAATTTATATAGAACTACTTCGTATCTATACTGAACCCAACGCAAAAAGAATTTTCCAAATCAGTTTATAAATGATGGTGTTCTGAGGTAACAAACATAAAAAAATACAACAGAATTGCGATCCTCCTCTTTTTGAAGTCGGTTAAAAAGGCTGCTAATAGTTTACTAGAAATATACAAATATATATAGAAAGAAAAGAAAGAAAGAAAGAAAAAACATTCACTCCAGACATCACACAACATTACACTGAACATACTAAATTAAGGGCACAATAAAAACAATAAATGCAACAAACAGTGAAATGTTGCGCGATGTCAGGAAGAGGTTCCGACTCAGCACTCGCTAAGGTGTTTTAAAGTATCTTAGCACTGATTTTCAGTCGGAACCCTGTCCATGGTATGTAGTGTCAACCCGTATCCTTATTTTGTAAAACAATGGCCGTGAAATAGACAATTGCAGGTCAAAGCCATTCCGTTAAGCGACCTAGTCGTGTTTCGAGATGATGTTCGGTGAACCATCGGGTAGACGGGTCTGAGCAGCCGCTCAACTGTCGTCTCTCTCTCGATCTCTCTCTAGATCTGTGTGCTCGTCTTAGGCCACGTCATCGCTTCACATCAGGCGAGATAGTGGCCAAACATGGATCTATTAAGCGTAAATAAAAAGAGTAAGTATGAGTTTGAAGCCGAGCCGTAGGCGGGGACTTCACTAATACGAGACAGGGAATTGCCATTTCCGCCGAGGCATATATAGTGCTTTTCTCAAAAGAATGCATAGAAATAAAACATACTTTTTATATTATACATTTAATTTAATTTATTAAGTAGGTAAATAACAAATCAAGACAAATTTTCAGCTTTGCCGCCAATTTTCTATTTATCATCTGTGTCGAAAGGCAAACGCATTTATGGCTATACAGCCACGTGAACGCAATATGTACTAAGGAAAGAGACTTACTTTGGTATGCCAAGAATGATAAAAGAGATTCAATCAAAGAGTATTTAATAGCCCCAGCACGCCGTTTCATACAACATTGCTGGAGCGTTGTAATGTTCCAAATTCAAAAAACGCTCCTGCAATGTATTCGATTTTCTTTGTCCGTAAAATCGATTCTTCGCGTGTTCTTTTTTCGAAAATAATGACAATATTTCCATGCATTTTTGAGAAAAACTAAAATATGTTCCTGCTCCAACTTTGCGGCGCCTCGTAGGAAGTAATGGAATGAGGGGAGGAATTTACTTCTTATCTGGTCTCACACATACTCACGGCTTTAAATATATGGGTGAAAACTCACGTGAGTGCTTTGCAACAAGAAAAATCACACTAATATTATAATTGCGAAAGTTTATATGTGACTGTGTAAGTGGGTTTGTTACCTCTTCACGCCGCGAACAGCTGAACGGATTTGAGTTAAATTTGGAATGGAGATAGCTTGTACCCTGGAATAACACATAGGCAAAAAAGATGCAGTGCGATAACCGGCAGTAACTTTACGACTCCTACTGCCGCCTTTAACCTTCACACGAGGCCTTACTATCCCGCCGGATCCGCCAATATCAGTCGCTTGTCAGCTTTCGATTTGCCTTCACCGCCAGGATAGACTTTATGCACAGGTACGGGGAGTAGCCGTACATGACTTGCCTAGAACCGCAAGTCCCCCTCAGCCAGGTTTAGCCCACGAGTCGACGTGGTTTCCCGGGGTGTGGCCGCTGCGTGCATTACAGCTTATTGAAGCCACTGGCGAGAGATTGCAGGCTACAAAAGGTTTGGCTCTTCGTCTCCAACCAAATCACCGACTAGAAGAGCTAAATTACCTATGTAGATTAAATTATCTATTACCTATATTGTTCAATTAATTAATTTTATCGCAGAAGTTGTCGCCGTAGCCGAAATCGGCATGGATGACTATTATTATTATTATTAGGCAAAAAAAAAGCGCAAGCATTCGTGTCGTGTTTGGGTGTTGTTGGACCATGGTCCTCGTAGTTCCTTGTTCCCTAGATACAGGGAATGCTGGTTACGGACCAGGATCTATGAATTTGATAGTTGTTTTTAAAAATAACTTAAAATAATCTGACAATTTGAATTTCATTTAATTATATATTTTTTTTAATTATGTTAATATTGTACACCATTGTTATGGTAAAACGTTAGGAATAATCTTTATTTGTCATCTTTGTATAAAACATTCTAGCAATAAAGAATTAGATTGATTGAGTGATTGGGCGTAAATAAAATACCACTCCTTTTTACATGTATGTTAATATTAGGCAATAAATAGGCGGTAAGTGTCTCGTATGCGAGAGGCTGTCTGAGTTCTACCATCGCTTTGACAGTTATTCAGCCGCCAAACAGTAGTGCGCAAGCATTACTGTGTTCCGGTTTGAAGGGCATTGTAGCCACCTGGTAGCCAGCAACATTACCAGGCTTATATGAGACTTAATATCTGATGTCTCGAGGTGACGAGCGTTATATATTAAAATTTTGGATGACACTGTAATTATTATGGGCAAGCGTGGCGCTTCATATCAGGCAAACAACTGGCTTGTGTCATTGCTCAGTTGTGTAAAAAAGCAAGTCAGTCGCAGGCGGAAAGCTGATTCTAACATTACTTAGCTTGAAGTGATCCTTGGCTTAGAAATTTGTAAGCGGTCAGAGCGACTACAAAAAGCGTCACCACGGCTACTTGCCCTCAAGCCGGACCGGAAGGCGGGTTTCTTCGACAGGGGCAATTTGTTATCCGGTTGTGTCATTAGTCATGGGTTTTGTGCAAGAAACGAAGATATTGTCACAATTCGAATTATACAAAGCGAGTATTGTATTTCAGTGTGGTGGCAACCCCCTAGAATTCTAAAATGAGCGTAGTCGAGCTTAGTCTGTGTAATGCAGTGTAATTAATTACAATATCTACCTCCCATTCTTGATGCATTTTCTGTATGATGCATTTTATGTATTATTATTTTATTAAAGCTCATTTACTCCGAATTAATTAATTACTTTATAATATTACTCAGAATTAATTACAAAAATAAAACTATAATATACTTAATTAAAAATTAGATATTAAAAGTTAAAAAAATTACATTTATAAATTAAATATTGCAAAATTTTTAAACTTTTAAATTTTAAAATTTTAAAATAGACTGAATAAAAATTTAAAAATTTAAAAATTTAAAAATTTAAAAATTTAAAAATTTAAAAATTTAAAAATTTAAAAATTTAAAAATTTAAAAATTTAAAAATTTAAAAATTTAAAAATTTAAAAATTTAAAAATTTAAAAATTTAAAAATTTAAAAATTTAAAAATTTAAAAATTTAAAAATTTAAAAATTTAAAAATTTAAAAATTTAAAAATTTAAAAATTTAAAAATTTAAAAATTTAAAAATTTAAAAATTTAAAAACTTAAAAATTTAAAAATTATCATAGATTTATCAGATTGTAACTTAGGTCTTATATACGTTAAAATCACATTATAAATTACTTTTAATAATATATAAAACTAAATAATTACAATTTTAAATTATCAATAAACACTAATCAATTAAAATTTAAAAATATTTTTAACTAAGGACCCCTCTTAGAGTAAAGGCCTCCATGTTGAACCTTTTCTGTATTGTTACAAGCTTTTATTTAACTTGCAATGTTTGTTTGGGTCAAATCTTGCAAGTTGAATCAGAACCGCTTCCTCTTATCCTACGGAGTTGAAATTTTGCATACTTGTCAAAGTCCGATAACAATGCAATATTATGGTGACAGCCAGCTGATCTGATAATGAAGCTGGACGGTGGGCAACTTTTTATTTGCTTTGGTTTTTAGTTCGAATCGACTGTTTCTCTGAATCATTTAGAAATATTGTAAGCAACGTTTATTTATAGAACGAAATCTAGCGAGATTGTAACCTGACGACAATGAAAAATAAAACGATTTAACCACGTCAAAATCACTAATTTGACGTTTGCTTGTCTCAAACCCCTTTTTATTATACAATCATTATTGAGACATGGTACTAATACGTACACGTAATTCGTGCTTATTGTTGTCCGGATTACATTATGAGACCTCCCCCAATCAGAAACTCACGATAACGAATACCGAATCGATTCGACTGGATATCGATATTGTTTCGTTGGTTTTTTCCGACCTACTATGCCTTGAAAGTTTGATACGGTTTCGGCTACAATATCGATTTCGATTACATGTTGCATTAACGGAATATGTTTTGTATACAATATTTTGGGTCCGTAGTCAGCAACATAAGTAGCTGAACTTTTACGACCTCCAACTGTCAATAACACCAAAAACATACAAATTATATGCAATTTTTTGCAATTTCTCTATTCACACAGGATATTAACAGACTTTTTAAATGCAATATTAAGAGATATAAGACAAATATATAAGTTGTAGGCAATCAAAGATTCACAAATGTTCAGCTGCTGTCGTTGATTGTACCATATCGAAACGAATCGTTCCACAACGAGTTCGTGAGAATCTGAATCAGCCAGCTGAACTGATACGACAGAATAATTAACAGGTGCTGATACGGATATTGATACTCTAGATAATTATATATTAATTCAAGTATTACTTAATTAGGTACCTGAGTTAGGTATAATGAGATAATTTGGTGCTCTAATCAGGATATAATTCATATTTAGTATGAAGTGATTTTGCTTCGTTGTTATTAATTTATGCAACTGATCCATGAGACATTTTTTTTTTTTTTTTTTTTTTTTATTTATGAGGGGTTTTGTCAATCTTTGACAATGTCACCCCCGTAATACAAATCATCTTTATTTATTCTAAACAGAACAGATATAACTTAATTAGTGTCCTGGCCTCATCCGATGAAGGATAAGCCAAAACACTATTACATATTCCAATATTGCCATCGACCAACAAGGAACTCTGACGTAATGCCTCATTCCGGACACATTCCAGCAACACATGTTGAACGTCTTCAACCACACCACAGTCCCAACAGTTTGGTGAATCCGACATCCCCATTAAAAATTTAAACTTGTTTGAGGGAATGTGTCCCGAACGAAGTCTTAGTAGTACGACGACATGCTTCCGGCTAATGGTCATCACATCGAACCATGGGTAGCGAGGGAGCTCGCACTGGATTGTTTTATACCATATTCCTTTGGACCGCGACCGCTCATCAAAATACTCCTGCCATTGATATCTGCACATATCTTTAACTTTACCCACCAGTTCACTGTGTAACGGTAAGCAATTAAATGGAATTCCGTCAGTCGTGGCTTGTCTCGCCGCCCGGTCTGCCTCCTCGTTACCCACAATGCCGATGTGTGATGGTATCCACTGTATAACTACTGTTTTATTCAACTCTCGAAGTCTGTAAACAGAATTTAGAATTGTATAGGCTACAGGGTGACCTCGAACTTTCGAGGTTAACCTAGCCAAATGTAAAAGTGCACTCTTTGAGTCAGATAAGATGACAAATTTACTGCCGTAGGTAGAAGCAACGTATGATAGTGATTCAGAAATTGCGATAAGTTCACTATGCATGATTGAAATGTCCGAGTCTATTTTAAATTTCGCTATTACACCTACCTGAGGGTCAAAGAAGGCTGCGCCAGATCGTTCGTCCTGCTTGGATCCGTCAGTGAAAATTCTATAATATGTATCATATTTGCTCTTTAAATACCCGTTACAAATATTTTGTAGATCTGATATTCTAATCTGTCTTTTACACGCATGTAACCCGTCAACATCCACTACAATAATTTCTGACAGATCAAAGCTACTTATCCAGGAATTTAATGAGTGGATGTGTAATTTGCGCACCGACTGCATGTCATAGTCTTTGAATATAGAGTTAATAGATATTAGTAACGGTATCTTTTTCCTATTCCAGTAGTTACAGTGGATAACATCACTGAGCTGTTTTATAGCCTCAATATTTACATCACCATCAAAAGATTTAGATCTCAACCAAAATTTGCCAGCTAAGTATGTTCTACGAATATGAAGCGGTTGCAGACACAACTCACTCTCCATGACGTGAATAGGGGTACTTTTGATAAAGCCTCCAATGATTCGCATTGCTTGATTTTGTACTTTGTCGAGTTTATTCAGATGGATTTTGGCACTAGTGTCATAGAGAAAGCTACAATAATCAAGTCTACTTCGGATGATTGCTATGTATAGTCTCCTCAGGTGTTTAGGGTGTATTCCCCACTTGGTACTAGCAAGAACTTTAAATATATTTAAAAACTTAAGTGTTTTGTCCCGTATTTCGTTGATATGTTTGCCCCATTTTAAGCTTTTATCTAACCTCATACCTAAATATTTTACATTATCTACTTGCTCAATAATATTGTTATCTATATATATATTTATGTTATTTACTGCCCTACCCCTACTGAAAACACATATCTTTGTCTTCCTATACGAAACATTAAGACCCAATTGATCTATAAGATTACACAAAACATCTAGAGCACTTTGTATGTCTATTGTCGCTTGAGATATGTTTTTGTTACAACAGCAAACCACAAAATCATCTGCGTACTGGGATATAAATACCCTCGGAACATTATGGCAAATTCTGATTGTAGCGACGTTAAACAGAATTGGGGATAAAGGATCGCCCTGAGCTATACCCGTACTTGTAGTTCTGCACAAAGCTTCATTATCGTCATCCCGAATCGATAAAACTCTTTCATGAAGAAAATGCCATAGGTATTGGCACAAAGCCGATCCCACTCCAAGTCCATCCAAAATACTCATAAGACTTGTTAAATTCACATTATTGTACGCACTGTCAATGTCTATAAAACACCCTATAGTAGAATAGCCTTTGGTAAGACCAAACTGTACACGGGACACTACTCTAGTTAAGTTATCAAGACATGATCGTGATCTTCTGAACCCCACAGTTTCACTTGAAAAACACTCATTCTTTTCTAAAAACCAATCAAGTCTTCTCGCAAGTATCGTATGCAATACTTTGCAAGGACACGATAACAAGGCAATGGGTCTAATGCGCAATGTTGATCGATTATCATTTCCTGGTTTCGGTACAGGAACTATGTTTACCCTCTTCCATTGGCTAGGAACGAATCCCGAAGATATAAATCTGCTGTATAATGATACAAGTACCGATTTCCCTACGTCAGGGAGGTTATGAATCATAGAGTATGATATGTTATCTGCCCCCGGGGCTGTATCTGACCATTTAACACAATTATTTAATTCCTGTACCGTAATAGGAGAGCACAATTGCTGGTTATCTGATGTAAACTGAGGCATATCAGGAGACACAAAATCTGGCGTTAAGCTGCCTAGTAGTAACTTATTTTTCTCAATATCTACAACAGTCCTAGATGATCTGAGACCCTTAAGCCATCTCATGCGGGACCACATTTCGCTTGATGAAGTCACATCACTTATATTGTCACAAAAAGATTGCCACGATTTGGTTCTAGCACGACGAATAGCTCGCTGAGCGGCAGCCACTTTATTTTGTAAATTTTGTAAGTTCCCAGGGGTGGGGTTTCTTCTAAATTCTGCTAGAGCCTTGCGACGCATGGCAACTTGTCTTGATATATCTTCTGACCAATAAGGCTTTGGTGTGAATTTATTAGGTCTTAAAGGGTTTCTGTAAGTTTTAGTGCTTGGTATAAATCTATCTGCAGATCTGTTTATAATTTCAATCAAGCTATCATAAGCTTTTTGATTATCTATTGGCAGAGTGAAATTATGAAGTTCGTCTTCTATTTCTAGTTTATATTTAAACCAATCCGCCTTCCTAAAGTTTCGTCGTGTCTTAAAGGACGTTGACGGTGTAACATCTACACTTATCTTCACAGCAAGGTGATCGCTTCCTAAATTCTCATTTGTTACCTTCCAATTAAGTTTTAGTGCTATGTCTGCAGAGGCTAAAGATAGGTCAGGTGATGTCTTATGGACTACTCCATTCACAAGCTTGATTCGTGTGTGACTGCCATCGTTTAAGGAGATGAGATTGCTGTCCATTGCCGAGTCAAAAATCTGCATTCCTCTAGAGTCTGTTTTCGTCGACCAGTTGGAGTGATGCCCGTTGAAGTCTCCTGCAATCAGAGACTTGTGATTCAAGCGTGTGAACAGCTCATCCCAATCTCTGGAAGTAGTTCTAACGGACGGCGCACAGTATATCGATATGACATTCTGTAAATGTTCGCAGTTATGAATCAAAATGTGAATTACTTCAATGCCTGTGTTCGAGATATTAAGGTCACATTGCTGAGCCTGAATTGACCAGTGCGTCAGTATCGCCACTCCTCCAAATCCATCAATGCGATCCGCTCTAAATGTATTATACCCGGTTATTCGAAATCCGCTATCCAAGTCGAACCAAGTCTCACTAATTATTGCAATGTGGATCTTTTCTTGATATAGTAGTGACTCGAACTCGGTGATCTTTGGTCTAAGGCTCTGCGCATTCCACTGCAGTATGTTCACTACAGTGGAATGCGCTGTATGTCCATCAAGTGTAGGAAGGGTTGTACTATCCATATCTGCTTAAGAA
Organism: Petrophora chlorosata; assembly: GCA_951640565.1. NCBI lineage: Eukaryota > Metazoa > Arthropoda > Insecta > Lepidoptera > Geometridae > Petrophora > Petrophora chlorosata. The sequence goes on from OX621206.1 coordinate 1,635,943, forward strand.
ACTTAAGCCTGGCAAATCAGTGATATGATGTACTACAAATGAGATGATTGCTTCAAATATGATGTTTAAACTGCTTTTAATTTTCTCTTCCCATGATATGTCCTTTTCAAGTATCTTCTCTTTTAATCTTTCTAGTAAAATCTTCCAAGATATTTTCTCCTTACTTCCTCTAATTTCTCTTCTCTCTCTTTCTTCATTAGGTTGCTCTCGTATAGGATTTTCACCTTCCCTGGTGTCTAACATTGTGTCGACCAGCATATTATTCTCTTCTGTGACAGTACTGGTCTTTTTCTTATTTTCTTTATTTTTCTTAGCCGGCTTATCCCGTATATTTATTTTATCTATGACTGCATTTGCATATGACTCAGATTGGGTGTGAGTACTACTTGTTTGTACCAGCGTAGGCTCGTTAGAGCTCTTCTTATTTGCACCTAGAGGGAGTACCGGGAATATATGTTCAGGTGAAGGTAGAATCGGTTTCAATAGAATACGAGCTTGTTTATATGAGCAGTTGTACTCCGCCATAATTTCGCGCAGGTTCTTTTCTTTTATAAATATAGGGCAAACTTTGGCCAGGGCCATATGTTGTCCTCCACAGTTGTTACACGTGAAAGAAGTAGTTTCGCAGTTTGAGTGATTTCCGCCACATTTCGGACAAACTGCTTTGATTGAGGGACACATTTTAAGCGGGTGGCCATACCTCCAACAATGAGAGCATTGCGTAACTGGGTGAACATATGTGCTGACTTGGACTCTGATGTTGAAAATACTAACATGCGAAGGTAATGACGATCCTTTAAAACAAATCCGCACCGATTCACTTTCTTCCCAACGGCCGTCAAAGCTATTTTTGCGTTTAAGCCTTTTCACTCCCAAAATTACAGTCTCACTGCTTAAGCTTTCTAATATTTCCTCGTCACTCAGATCTAAGTCTATATCCTTTAAAACTCCGTAAGATTGATTTACTTCAAAAGTTTTCTGGCATTTAAACCCGTTTTCATTGAACGATTTCGTATTTATAAGTTTATCAGCACTCTCTTCCTTACTAAATTGAATTAAAACTTTATATGCGTTTATATATTTCACACGTATAACATTTTGGATGTTTTCCTCTTGGAGTCTTTTTGCCAGCTTGAATTGTTTAGGTAGCTTGTCCGAACAAGTAAGGGACACCTCAATACATTCCTCGGCTATTCTTGTTGATTCGTCTGCATTTACTGCCCGAGCAAATCTTTTTCCTCTTTTCCCCACAGTTGTCCATAATTCCTCCTGATCTAATCGCCGATTTCTCTTGTATGATCTTCTTTCCTCCATGAGACAAGCAAGTCGTTCGTAAGCGTATAGGTGGAATGGTTGCCCATAACAATTGCAGTGCCAGAAGTGCCACCCAGAACTTTTCATAGCGTGCAAAGTAATGCGCTTTGCGCTCATCACCCCAAGACGTATTAAGTCTCATATGTCCAGTAATTTTTCTGGCTACAATGCCCAATAATGTTGTTTCGATATTTCTAAGTTAAATGAAAGAAGAGAGAAAGAAAATATATTTGACACAATTATAAAACTAACAAAAAGAAAAAAATAATATATAAAAAAGAAGATTGGGTTGCGGGTTCAAGTCCCAGCCGGGGGTCGAATTTTTCTTTCCAAAAATCTGGTTTAACAAAAAGAAAACAGAAACGTAAAAGAAAAAATAAATAAAGAGTATACAGAGACAACAGTTAAAACTTATATAAGAACAAACGTACTAGGTATGTGGTGCCAAATGGGATTTGGGCTAAGCACAAATGTCAAATGCTCGTTTTAATACTATAAAAAACAATATATATTGTTATTATTTTATGACCCTAACTAGGACGCCGCTCATTTTATTCGCCGATGCAGGGCCCTTACTCCCTGACTCTTATTACACCAATCTGAGTCAGGACTAACCCTGAATAACGGGTAGTGTAATAAACCTTTTTAAGAAAGCCCTAAACATAATTATTCTTAACTAAATTTTATGATTATTCGTCGAAATTTTACAACCATTATATGATGTTCAAGTCCAAGTTCAAAAGTTCTTTATTCAGTTTTGGCATCACTGACGAACTTTATGAACGTCAATTATTACAATGAGTACCACCGTATTGGAAAAAGAACCACTACTCAGAAACACTGAGAGCGGAATGATCCATGCATCTTTGTCTTCTATGTAATTACTGTGTTATTACTATAGTATACTTTTTTCATTTGAATATTTTTGACACGCTATATGAATATACTTTATGTAAGCTCCGTTATACATACATGTAACTTGGGACAGCCCGTCACCTCTTAAGCACACGCTTCTGGCTGGAAAACCTGGTTCAAGCGTTCAAGCACCTGTGACAAAGCGCCTTGACAGTGAAGTAATCACGCTGTGACTTGTGAGACACTTGTCTGGAAGTCTTATTCACTACCAGCATGTAAAAGACTTCTTTCTGTGTCGTGACACATTACTTTTTGCTTTCGTTGTATTTTTCGAATCATTGAGAAGGGTTGTTACGGAGCAATTCTCTCAAGGGGTTTTTCTGGATCAAATTCGTAACGAAGTGATCCGACAGAGAACTAAAGTAACTGACAAAGCTCACCGAATCAGTAAACTGAAGTGGCAATGGGCCGGTCACATCTGTCGACGAACCGATAACCGATAGAGTCAACGAGTTCTAGAGTGGAAACAAAGTTTAGGCAAACATAGTATAGTTCGCCCTCCGATCAGATGGACTGACGACCTGTGCAAGGTAGCTGGCATAAACTACATGAGAAGAGCCTAAGGTAGGGCTCAGTGGCGGGTATTGGGAGAAGCCTATGTCTTGCAGTGGATTCATACAGGCTGTTGATGATGATGATGATATTCACAAAATCCGCCAACGATCTTAATAATGTGGTAGAAATAGACTATCATAATTTCTATAGCCCTAACATCGGTTAAGTCAAGAATCAACCTCGGCATTTGAAGGTGGCGCCATCACCCATGACGAAGATTCTAAACTATTAAGGTTTGGAAACTATCGTGAGTTGAAATATTCATTATAAATATAAACGGCTACACTCACGTTATGATCTGCGCCGCGAATTCAAAGCGTAAACTCCCGGAAGAAGGACATCCTAATCGTCCGAAACTTGGTCGGAGTTATTCCGACACAATCAGAACGTGAGTGTAGCCGTTTATATTTATAATGAATTCTAAACTATGTAAAATCGCTAGCAAAGGATTCCCGCGTCTTAATATATTTTAGTGATTTAATAATCAGTGTCCCCGTAGGTCACGTCATTAAATTTTCGTACCATTGTCCCCTTTACGGAGATACAGCCGGTAGGTTATGTTATGTTAGAACTGTGACCACACAGCGCGAGCCGAGCGAGCGAAGCGAGCGTGCCGCGGCATCGGCCGGCGAAGCGCCAGACAGTTGTTTTTCCATATAAAGTTTACTTTACTATATCAACGTAAACAGAGTAAAGTACTGGTGGAGTACTGGTGGTAGGTTTCTCGTATGCGAGAGGCCGTCTGGGTGGGTACCACCGATATGCCAGTTATTCAGCCGCCAAGCAGTAGTGCGCAAGCATTACCTTGTTCCGGTTTGAAGGGCATTGTAGCCAGCGAAGTTACTGGGAATTATGAGACTCGACAGCTAATTGTCTCAGGGTGACGAGCATAGTGCAGCGCCGCACAGGATTTTGCAATACAAAGTTCTGGATGGTGCTGTTATTGTTATGGGTTGGCGTATTGCTTACCGTCAGGCAAACGAACAGCTCATCTCGTCATCCAGTTACATAAAAAAAAGAGTAAGGAGACATCATGAGGTATTTTTAACCGACTTCAACAAAAAGAAAGAGTTTCCAATTCAACGGTATGTTTTTTTATGTTTGTTACGCGTTTACTCCGTTATTTATAACGGATTTGAAAAATTCTTTCTTAATTTTATCGACATTTGACCTTGGACCTCGAAGGTACATCAGAATTGAAGTCGGGATTTTTTTGTTTAAAAATGAATTTAAATATTTTATTAAAGTATTATTTTTATTAAATGTGCACAGTTTTACACAGTAAAGTTTATTCTTATTCCCCGTTTAACGGGGACACGGTTTACGGGGACAACGAACCTAAATCGAATAATCTTTCAAATTTCGAAAATGTACGAATGCTTTTTTGGAAATGGTTCGCCCTATACCTACTGTACTGTATCAGCATTGAAGCAAGCGAATGTTCACAGCCTGTGCTTCTATTTATCGAGATATTTACTACCGGGAAAATCGAGTCAAGCTGGCTACATTGATTTAGTGCAACAAAGCCGTATATTGCGGAGTAACCATCAGTGTTTCACTGTACAGGCTTACCGTTAATCACTTACGGTTGCCCTACTATGAGTAAAGAGTGAGCTGTGATCGAGATGGCCTTAGTTTTTTATTATTTATTAGCTACACCCTGCCTAAAATAAAGTAGTCTACGTGTTAATCCAGGGTTTTAGTTATCTCCGTTCTGAATTTCACTGAAATCTTTTCAGCCGATGGTAAAGACGACATAAACACATTTTCACACTAACATACAAACTTTCACATTTATAATATTATTATTATTATTAAATCATTTATTTCAGATAAAAATCCATATTAAACATGTCAAATAATTAAATTAATCTACAATAATTATATTACATTTAATAAACAAAATCAAAATTAAAAACAGTCAGATTATGATGTCATGTGATTTATTATTTATTTTTACTATCATCATCATGGTCAGCCCATTACGTTCCCATGGCTGGGCCCCGTCAGGCCTTCCGTTGTAGAGAGAGTATGGGCTTTAATCCACCACGCTGGCCTAATCCGGGTTGGTGGATGTCACATATCCTTGAATTTTTGTTAAATCCGCACATGATAAGAAAGTTAATGGTGCGAGGCCAGCGAAATTTGTACTCGGGTTCGTCGGGCCGAGAGTCACACGTGCTCTCACTAAGCCACACTTGCTTTTTTAACTATAATTAAATAAAAAATTATGAACTGTTTGATTTGATCATAACAATTTCTTAGTCTTATTTATATTTACCCTAACAAGGAACAAATAGTAGTACCCTCAATCTAGTCTATTAGAAGCTAGTAAATTAGCCCGTGGCAGCAATCTGTGCTGCGCCGCTTTTGATTAAATTCACCTGCCTCGCAGTGATTTGTGGGTCCAATATCCTCATATACTCGTCTCTAGGAAATATTGTTAGGTAGAGAAAGGGAGACCAAGACCAAGAGGAACCATAGACAATTGGAATTAACCGGTAAAACTGCGACATTACTAAACTGCGACATCTAGCGAGGAGTAGCTGAACTTTGATTGACCAATCGAACGTATCAAAAACTTTTGACCACAAATCATAGAGGGCGTAAGGAGTTCTAAAATGGCATCAACATCGAGGTCTAAAATACTCAAAATTACGTGTACTATTTGCAAAACGTACATAAAAAATAAAGATTATTTGAAATGTTCTAAATGTAATGAGCATTATGATCTAGGCTGTGGAAGGGTATCCGATACACGATTTTATAGAATGACTAAGGACCATAAATTAAACTGGAAATGCGTCAAGTGCTTAACAACAAAGAGTAAAATGAACAAAATAGAGTCACCTGCCTCCATCGCCACTACTGAGTGCGACAATATAACTAAGAGGAAAAAAAATTCAAACAAAAATTTGTCATCAGAAGATCTTTCGTTTGACTACGCCGGTGAAGAAATACTTAGCTCTACTTTTAGAGACGAAAGCCCAAGAAGTTTACCGAATATGTCTATAATGGAGAACACACAGGTGGTAGATCTAAAATGCCAGGTAGAGAATTTGACGACGGAATTAGCTAGCGCTCATGGAGAAATAATACATTTAAATGAAGAAAATACTACTTTAAAGAAAAATAACGTGGAACTACAAAAACAACTGAAAATTTACTCTAAGTTATTAGAAGAACGTACACCAAGGAAAAAAACACCAGTTACACAGAGAAAAAAGACGTCTGGTTTTGGTGAACCCAGTCAGATCCGTCAGAATATAATGCCAGCAAAAATGACGGATCGTATGGTTACAATGACGAATACTACATTAGCAGAAACAAAAGATAATTTAATTAATGACAAAGAAGTACACAACGGGCAGTCTGTAGAGAAAAACCAAGAAATAGAACAAAATAATGAAGAACTGAAAATCAGAAACAGCAGTGACACAATAACAGTACACGAGGCTAATAAAGAGGAAGAAGAAGATTATGGAAAATACCGAAAAAAGAAGATATTTATTTTGGGAGACCAGCAAGCACGAGGCTTGGCTTCAATAATAATAAAAAAGCGAGAAGAGAAATGGAATAACGTATACAGTGCCACATCTCTTATAAAACCAAATGCTTCATGTTCAGATATACTATCTTACTGTGATGTACTAAAAGCAAAATTAGGAAATGACGATAGAGTTGTTCTTCTTGTAGGGTCCAACGACACAAATCCTTATAACGTAATTAAGGAATTGGGTGCTGCCTTGCATAAATTAAAAAACACGAAAGTATATATTTTAGAAGTAATAAATAATCGATTTGTGAGAGAAAACATGCTGAATAATTTGATTTCATCGGTTACTAATACACATGCTAATTGTACGTTTATTAAGCTGCAACAAAAATATATTAGCCCGATGACATTAAATAAAATTGCCCATACGATTAATTTAAAAATTGACATTGAAGATTTAAATCGAAATTTAATCAGAAAAAAATGCACACAAAAGCCATCATTGCCAAAAAAAGGGACCATTCCTTTTCTTTTCCAAAAGCAAACAGTTGAAAAAGTTGAGTGCAATAAGAAAACCGTGACCTATAATATGTCTTGCAAGACCCCTAGTCCCAAAAAAGGAACGATCCCATTCTACTTCAAGGCGGTAGACGTTAACAAAATGAATCGAAGTACGTTTTTTCGTCCCTAAAAGTACAAGCGAAAACAAGCTACATGTACTGCATCAGAACATTGCTGGTTTAGCTAATAAAATTGATTCCCTACAGTTAGCGTTATCTCATTTACAAAAAGAAAAATTAGAAATTGACATTTTATGTTTAAGCGAATCATTTATTAAGCGTGGGATGGAAACAAGTATCCATCTAAGTAATTATAAGTTAGCAACACATTTCTCAAGGCCAACACAAAAAAGAGGAGGGACATGCATATTTGTAAAACATTACTTAAGGTATAAAAATATAAATAGAATACAAGAATTAGCCGAATTATACAGTTTTGAATGCTGTGGAATAGATTTGATTGATTTTGATATATTAATAATTTGTGTGTATAGAATCCCAAATAGAAATAATTTACCAACTTTTTTGACTAACATGAATGCACTTCTCCACATTTTAACATTAAGGAAGAAGAAAAAAATAATACTGACAGGGGACTGGAACATAGACGTATTAAAAAGTAGTAAAGAGGGCGATGACTTAAAAAGTATCTTAAAAAACTTTAATATAGAGATGCATAATAAGGTTCCGACGAGACAGCAGTCATGTATTGATATAATAGCGAGTAACTTCTCTAAAGTGGAGGCGAAAACTCATTACCTTGCCTTATCAGACCATGAAACAGGCCAAACATTATCAATTGATATAAATAAACGAAAATATATACCGTTTTGGTTTGAATTTAAAAGGGATTTTAGTGAAGAAAATGTGTCAAAGTTTGTCAATAGTATAACTGCACTAACTTTTTCCGAAATATATGCACAGGATAATCTTAACGACGCGTTTAATGAGTTTCATGACACACTCATGCTATTCAATAACTTGTGTTTCCCAATAAAAAAAGTTAAAATGAGCACTAAGCTTAATAGATTGCGATGGGTATCCAAAGGCATAAGGAAATCTAGTGTGTCCAAGCGAAATCTGTATCTAAAATATAGACTCTCTAGATCAAGTGATAAAACATACAATAAAAACAAATATCAATCTTATTGTAGGATGTTCAAAAAATGCATGTATAAAGCCCAACAGATACAAAATAATAACTATATAAATAAAAGCAAAAACAAATGTAAAGCCACTTGGAACGTGATAAAAGACAACGAAAAATTACAAACTAACAATATTGAACAATTAAAATATAATGACATAATATACACTGACCCAGAGCAAAATGCTAATATTTTTAATAATTATTTTATTGATATGACGCAGAAAAGTATAAATAATAACTTAAAATACAATATATCTAGCAGTAATAATAAAACAATATTTTTGTATCCAACTGACGACCAGGAGATATATAGAACAATAATGAGTTTAAATAACAGTAGGTCCGTAGGTTATGACGAAATTTCGACTAAAATAATTAAAAAATGTGCTACTCCGTTTTGTAAACCTATTAGTTATTTAATTAATTTGTCCTTTGTGGAAGGCTGTTTTCCGAACAGACTGAAGAAATCTGTAGTTAAGCCGCTATTTAAAAAGGGAGAAACAGATGACGTGAGTAACTATAGGCCAGTCACGTTGATACCTATACTAGCAAAAATTTTTGAAAAGGCTATGTTCAAGCGACTAGACGATTTCTTTAATAAACATAAGATAATAAACCCGGAACAGTTTGGTTTTCGTAAGAAGAGCTCTACGTCTCTCGCCTGCTTTAATTTAGTCAAAGCAGTGTCGGAGAGTATTTCGAATAGGATACCTACAGCATCGATATTTTTGGACATGAGTAAAGCCTTTGATTTTGTGGAACATTCGAATTTATTGGCTAAACTCGAGTCTTATGGCTTACGAGGAAAAGCTTATAGCTGGCTGAGCAGCTACTTAGATGACCGGGAACAATGTACGGAAATTACAAATTTAAATTTTACAAACAGGCATCCAACGAAATTGGCATACAAATCTTCCTATAGAGTTAATACGTGTGGAGTGCCACAAGGAAGTATTTTAGGACCACTTCTATTTTTGACATATATAAATGACATACATAAAGCAACAAATGAACAATGCATCCTATTTGCTGATGACACAACATTGGTAATTAGAGCAAAAGACAAATTAAATTTTGAAAATCAAATAAATAAATCATTAAATGACATAATCACATGGCTGACAAACAATAATTTAACAATAAATATGGACAAGACTAAAATGATTCAATTTTTGACAAATAGAGCACAACCGATGAAATTAAGTATTCAATATGATAATCAGTATATAGAGCAAGTAGATTCGACTGTGTTTCTGGGCATAACTGTGGACAAGCATCTGAATTGGAAATGCCATATTGAAAAGGTATGTAATAAAATTGATAGGTTTGTTTACGCGATACGGAGATTAAGGCAAACTGTTTCGCGTGAAGCAGCGCTCACTGCCTATCACGGATACGTTTCGTCTGTACTCGGCTATGGGCTGATACTGTGGGGCAGCTCTGTCGACATACTGAAAGCCTTTGTGGCTCAAAAAAAATGTATAAGGGCCATTTATAATGCGTGGTACACTGACAGCTGTAGACCATTATTTAAAAATTTAAGGATTCTGCCGCTACCATGTTTGTATATTAAAAATATCTGCGTATTTGTAAGACAAAATGAGAAATATTTTTTAAGACATTCCGACGTTCAAGAGTCGCATACAAGACACAAAAATAGATTTTACCTGCCTCACGGGAACTTAAATAATATATATAGCAAAAATGTTTATTGTATGGCTATCAAAATATACAATAAACTACCGTCGACATTAAAAAATCTACAATTTAATCAATTTAAAAGAAATTTGAATGAATGGCTTCTTGAACGCTGCTTTTATAGCATAGATGAATACCTACATTTTAGAATTGATAATAATTGACATTGTAATTTTAATATATTGTAATAATAATTGACATTGTAATGACATTTTAATTTTTAAACGATTGTATATGGATTTGATTTTTTTAATGACGTCGAATTTAATTATTTTATTAATTTTTAATTTTATTTGTAATTATTTGCTTATTCAATTTTAATATGTTGATGAAATTAATTTTATGTCTGTGAAAATTTGTACGCCTGCAAAGGCAGAATAAGAGATCTTTTTTTTGACACTAACACCTGTACCATACCTTATTTTATGCAAATAAATGATTATGATTATGATTATGATTATGATTATGAGAACTTTGGGTGGTACTAAAAAAAGCGATGGTGTAATATTTTTGATCAGAGATTTAAGTAATCCATACATAATGGAATTAAATTCAATTTTTTTTTAAACGCTATAGATTTATTCTACAGCATGAACAGAGGGACCTACATTTCGGAAAAATATCGAAATCAATTCCAAGGCTATTAATAATTCCAAAATACCGAATTCAATTCAAAGGCTGCCAGGCTTAAATAGATTGGGCGGGTCACATAAGCCGTATGCATACAGATCGGTGGGTAAAAGTCACCACGAAATGGGTGCCTGAAGATGGAAGACGGCGCCCATGCCGGCCCAAAAGGGGTATAAAGGGACGGCTGGAGAGTCCTGGGGGAGTCTTTTGCCCATCCGTGGAATAGCATAGAGAATAACATAGAACGGCAGAACTTGAGAACGAATTGGCAAATATTTATTGATCACCTTCCGTCTCCATCATCAGATCAGCTAGCCGTCAACATAATATTGCATTGTCATCGGACTTTGACAAGTATGCAAAATTTCAACTCCGTGGGATAAGAGGAAGTGGTTCTGACTCATCTTGCAACTTGACCCAACTTGATCCAAACAAACAAATAATAAACATTGCAAGTTAAATTAAAGCTTGTAAGAATGATCTATAGTGCAGTTTGAAAGATGCTAACATCATCCAAATTTTGAATTGAAAGCGATTGGGATCGGTGTTCGTGTTACACGATACCCCTGCTGGACAACGTCTGTTAGGGCAGCTAGTAGTGTAATAAAAATGCAGATGCTGCGAAATTGTTATGCAAATACGAATCGGAAAGTGTGCTCTACCTGCTTTACCTTATCTAGAGCAGAAAATGAAATAGAAAATATAGTAGTAGCAATAGTTGGAAGCGGTAGAGTTATTTTGCAGGAACTTCACGTCACGTTAAACATTAAAAAAAAGAGACATCCGCGCAGAGTTTCTTGGTGCTATCGTCTCTAGCGGGCGTATTTCCGAAGCACTGGTAGGGTCAGTTTTCGCATTTCTCTTCTGAGCCCGGACTTCAATTTGAGTACGGGAAAGAAATGGGTAGACATGCCTATCTTTTTTTGTCAAAGTCATGAAATTTTAAGTAACAATTTTTAAAGTATTTTAATTGATTTGTATGATGTGTGTATGGCGTTTAAAAATGCATTTTTTGTATCTGTTTAATAAATATCATTTGACCTTTGACTTTTTACCTCGAGGTTGACAGTGGCCCTTATGATCCGAAAATAATTTAGATTTTATAATTTTATGTAAGTTTTTTACCGATTACTCTTTTATTTTCCATTCATCAATCTTATCTACATGACATTGGTGGTATTGTGGTATAGCAACACCATAAATACCATTCAAAAAAGAGGTGAAGTAATTTGTTTGACTAACTATCTCGCCCGGTGTAAAGCGACGTTGTGGCCGAAGATTTATATAGATCTATATATGATTATGATTTTTTTCTTTGTTCTTTCATTCTTTCTTTCCTTTTTCTTTCTTTTTTCTTCTTTCTTACTTCTTTCTTACATTCTTCTTCCCTTCTTTCTTATTTCATAATCAATGATTTATTAAGAAATCGAATGACGAGACTCGGATCTAGTGCGTAGCCTGCACAGCCTGAGCACTGCCGGTTACTTCAGACAGCATTTTTGTCGAATTAGGATGGCAGTGCGGAACCGCTTTAAAGGGTATATAAGTAACCAGGCTACACTCGCTCCAAATCATTCGAATTCTAGCCACATTATAGTGTCGGTTTTGACAGACATCGCTTTTCCCTCGTCAGAAAAGGCTTTTAGGTCCTCTTTTCCATAAAAGCAAAGCGTTCGAACCGCCCCTGCAAGATCCTCTTATCAATTCCAATCTACAAATCGGGGATCCACAAAAAGGCCACGCAAAACCGTCCACACGTCAATGAGCCTTGCAAAATGCCCTAATGCTTGAAGACAGAAAGCTCTAGCCACAGAACATTGATAGGCAGTAATATTATTAGCTTGATTTTAGCTTTAATTCAAAGTTTAAAAGTTCTTTATTAAGTTTTGGCATCACAGACGCACTTAAGAAAAAACTGAGGGGCAATTTTTTGTTACAATATTTTATGTTTGTTTTTGACAATATCACTACATAGTATGAAACAAAGTCGCTTTCTCTGTCCCTATATCCCTATATCCCTATCTATGCTTATATATCTATAAAACTACGCAACAGATTTTGATGCGGTTTTTTTTTAATAGATAGAGTGATTGAAGAGGAAGGTTTATATGTATAATAACCTTGCAAAGCCGGGGCGGGTCGCTAGTTATGTTATATTATGTGTCAGTTGGTGACTTGGCAGGAGCGGAATGTTCCATGCATCTTTGTATTTTATGTAATTACTAACTGTATAGTAGGTATGCTTTTTCATTAGAATATTTTTAATGTAGTTATATTTATTTATATATTTATAGGTGTACTTGTAATACATCTTTGCTAGAAATTCAGCCGCCTACAGTAGTGTGCAAACATTATTGTGTCTTTGTATTATAAAGGGCATTGTTATTGACATCAAACTCACTGGTAATTATGAGACTGAAGAGCTGTTGTCTCAAGATTTTGCAAAACAAATTTTATTTATTTACTTTAGCACTGAGGTCATTAATTTTATTTTTAAATTTTTAATTTAACGCTGTCCATTCTCATCTATTCTCTTTTGAACTCAAATAAATAAATCAACACACTTAAAAAAAGAACAACTCAATAAATTTATTCTAAAGCATGGACTGAGTACATACATGTCGGAAAAATATAAAATTCAATTTCACGGAGTACGGTACTTCATCACAAAAATACAGATTACCAGAAAACATAAGAAATAAGCCGAATTTTCCTTCTCACCTAAGTGTCCTGTGGTGTACGGCCCAACTGACCCACTTCAATGGCATCAATCCAATCAATCGCAATTCGTGCGGAGGACGTCTCAATCTGTCCTTCCATTAAATATTTACCCGACGGGGGAGGGGGTCTGTGAAATGTCTGGGCGAAGCGATAAGAATATCTTGTTAGGAACACTTATTGAGATAAAGTTCTATTGTTGTATTATTGTCTTTTTAGGGTTCCGTATCCAAAGGATAAAACGGGACCCTATTACTAAGACTCCGCTGTCCGTCCGTCTGTCTGTCTGTCAGTCTGTCAGCAGGCCGTATCTCATGACCCGTGTTAGTTGATAGACAGGATAGACAGTTGAAATTTTCATAGATGATGTATTTCTGTTGGCGCTATAACAATACTAAAAAACAGAATAAAATAAATACTTAAGGGGCTCCCATACAACAAACGTGTTTTTTTTTGCCGTTTTTATAGATAATGGTACGGAACCCCTCGTACACGGGTTCGACTCGCACTTGGCCGGTTTTATTTATCTATGTTGTGTAAACCGCACTGGACCCGCGTGGTATAAGGCGTGTAATAAGGCCAATTTTGTTTCTCTGAGAGCCCATTTCAGCAGTGGAAACGTAGAGGGCTGATGCATTACGAATAATAATATGACTATTAAGTCGGTCAGAAGATAGATAGATAAACACTTTGTTGTTAAAAACTCTTTTAATGCGCGAAATATTTTTTTTACCCACATTTTTTTTAATTTTTAGGAAAACAGTAATGTTCTTTTAATTACCAAATTTAAGTAAACATAGATATAATTCGTGCATAAGTTACGCTTAACGGCACTCAATATTTTATACTTAAGTTATTAAGTCATATTTTGTATTTTCTCTTTAAGTGAATAATTGTTATTCTTATGAGATAAATACAGTTCTTAAATCGTAAAATGAAAACCAACTACATTTCACAGAAATTAGCATAACAATCAAAGTGCAAAGCTCAAAAGTTCTTTACTTAGTTTTGGCATCACAGACGCACTTATGATCATCAATTATTACAATGACTCTACCACCGTATCGGAAAAAGAACCACTACTCTTTCGTTACAATATTTTATGTTTCTTTTTGACTAAGGCGGTCTTATCGCTCAAAGCGATCTCTTCCAGGCAACCTTTGAACAGCAACAGAACACAACAACACCAATAGAACAGAACACAGAACAAGAAGCAGCGGGACAACTATAAACACACGCGAATTCTATGTGATATTATTAAATTATTTATTATATGGAGCCTGAATCGTCCCACTGCAGGGCAAAGGCATCCCTTCCATTCCACATTTCACGATTGATCGCTATTGTAGTCTAGTCTTCCTATACGAGTCCAAGTCGTCCTGCCATCTCCGTCGAGGTCTGCCGCGGGGCCGTCGGCCGTTGTTAGGATGCCACTCAGTTGAGATATAAATAGATACTTCTATGAGATAATAACATAAATGATACCTTGAAGTCACTATATATAAGAGTATATAGAGACTTCTAGGTTTTCAGGATTTTTATGAACGTCTATAAACTTTTTCTCTTTATTTTTCTTACTATAAAGTAAAATAAATCGAGTAAAACCTCAATTCATCCGAAGTAGCCCGAAGCCTTTTAGGTACCATAATTTTCCGGGCTATTATTTCTATTACAAGGTTAACCCGCGAGTTTGTCCGCGTAAAATTAGAGGATTAACTCTTTTGGGAAACTGAAACTATCCGGATTTTTAATACATAACTACTCTTATCTAAGGAAGTCCTCAGATTTATTTATTTAATTGATCGCCAACATAATGTACACTCTTACAAAGAATGAAACCAATGAGAACCAATGAGAAGGAGACCAATCGGCCAGAATTCAATACAATAACATTTTATACTCATTTACACACAGTCTGCTTTTATTTAACTTGCAATGTTTTTCATTTGGGTCCAATCTTGCAAGTTGATTAAGAACCACTTCCTCTTATCCTACGGAGTTGAAATAATGCGAACTTGCCAAAGTCCGACGACAATGCAATATTATGGTGACAGCCAGATGACCTAATGATGGAGATGAAAGGTGGGCAACTCCTTGATGGATAATCGTAAACTACTAGTATTTGGGCTCATTTTAATCAGCTCGCGATTCCAATTAATTTCTTAAAAGCTTGTCTTGAAAGATATATTTTTCAACAAAAATCTTGTTCATATAATAAACGTAATTTATTCACTTCAACCTATTCGAATTTTTTTTTTTTTTTTTTTTTTTTTTTTTTTTTTAATAATGTCGCGTCACTTAATGACACTCCATTAACATTACAATCTAGCCTATTAAGGCTAATAAGTAATTTGAATTTAACTTAAACTGCTAAGTAGAGTAAAACTAAGAATATGTCCATCAACACTTTTCTTATAGTCTCTATTAAGGCGAAGTCACTATGTTCTTGTGTTCTTTACGAGTAGCACTAACTTTACTACGACACACTGTCACTGCACTAAATTAACTCAAAAGGTTTTGTCCTTTTTAGTCTTCTCACTAGGTCTGTGTTGTCGAGGAGCTGGATAGCCTCGACGTTCACGTGATGGTGAAGTCTATGTTCGTGAGCTTCGGCGAACTTTTTAATTACACTATTAACGAGGTCCACTTTCAGGTCCCTATGGAGGTCATCGTTTCTTATGTACCACGGAGCATTTACGATACCCCTAAGCACTTTGTTTTGAAATCTTTGTATGATTGAAACATTGTTTTGTTTTGTGCATCCCCACAGCTGGATACCGTAAGTCCATATTGGCATGAGGACTTGTTTGTAGAGTAATATTTTATTGTGCACTGACATCGTAGAGTGTTTTCCAAGTAGCCAGTACATCTTCTTATAGCGAAGCTCTAATTCGTCTCGTTTCTTTTTGACGTGTGCCTTCCAGCGAAGCTTTGCGTCTAATGTCATGCCAAGGTATTTGGCTGTATTTTCGTACGGTACCGTCTTGTTATTGATGTATACCGGATGGTAATTTGTTTTTTTGTTCGTAAAATCTATATGAATTGATTTCGACTCATTGAGTTTTATTTTCCACTTTGTCGTCCAATCAAATATGGTGTTGATGGATTTTTGTACCTTTACCACTGCCTCTTCTTGAGTGAACCCTGTAGCCATGATAGCCGTGTCATCTGCAAACGTTGCAATGGTGTTTTCTTCTAACTCTGGGATATCACAAGTGTACAATAAGTAGAGGACCGGACCTAGTACACTCCCTTGTGGTACTCCAGCTTTTATTGGCTTAAGTTCTGAATAAGCATCGTCTTGTCGTACTCTGAACATTCTCTGAGTTAGATAGGAGTGCAAGAGATCTGCAAATTGATGTGGCAGCATATTCTTTAATTTAAATATGAGGCCTTTATGCCACACCTTGTCAAAAGCTTGTGCTACGTCTAGAAAAACCGTAGAGCAAACTTTTTTTTCTTCTAATGCCTTTTCTATAATGTTGGTGATTCTGTGGACTTGGTCTATTGTGGAATGCTTTTCTCTAAATCCGAATTGATAATCAGGGATAAGGTTTTTTTCTTCTATGATGGGCTTCATTCGTCTTAGCAGTAGTTTTTCAAATAATTTAGACATTATTGGTAACAGAGATATCGGTCTGTATGATGAAGCATCATGAGGTGGTTTACCAGGTTTGGCTATCATTATGACTTCAGCAACTTTCCACATATCAGGTACGTATCGGAGTCTAAACGTGGCATTGATAAGAGTGGTAAGTTTAACAATTGCTTTACGTGGGAGATTTTGCAGTACTTCTCCAGTAATAAGATCGTATCCAGGAGATTTGTTTCGGTGCAGTTGTTTGATACTGTTAAATACCTCTTTTGGTGTGACGAGTTTTATGTCTAGATCATAATTCAATGTTTCGTTTATCGAAACTTCATCTGTGCTTTCTTCATCAGTTTGAAAGATTTGCTCTAGGTGCTGTGCAAATCTAGCTGCCTTTTGTTCATTATTTATTGCCCAGCATCCATTGGCTTCTTTAATTGGTGGTGTCTGCATAATAGGTTTTTTAAAATTTTTGATCGTTTTCCAAAGCGAGTAATCTGTTGTACGATCACTTGTTAGTTGACTTAGGTGAGTATTCATAGTTTCGTCATTAAACTTCTGAATTTCCCTCCTAAGCCTTTTTGTAAGATTATTCAAAACATTCTTATCCTGTGGAGCTCTCGTTATATGCCATTTCTGCCTTTGTTTTCTTTTTTCAAATATGAGTTTTCTTATTTCCATGGAATAGTAGTTACTCCTGACAGGTATTTTAACTTCAGGCGTATTCTTCCAGGCGCATTGTTGGATAATTGTTATGAATTTTTTTACGTCATCTTCTAGCTGTTGTGGGTTTTTGAGAGAAACTTTTAAGTCAATCATAGAATCTAAATCTTGTTTAAAGCTTTCCCAGTCCGTGTTCTTATTTGTCAAAGTAGGGTTGTTCTCTCTCTGTACAACAGTGTCATTTAGTGTTAAAATTATAGGTGAATGGTCTGAGCTCATATCATAGCCTTCCTTAATACTAAGAAAACTAGATGATATATTTTTATAAATGAAAAAATCTATGAGGTCTGGAATCTTTTGTTGATCAGTTGGCCAATATGTCGGCTTCCCAGTCGATATAACATTGCATTTGGTATCTCTTATGGCGCATAGTAATTCCTTTCCTTTGGTTGTGGTAAGTCTAGACCCCCAGAAGGTATTCTTAGCATTAAAATCGCCTCCCAGAAGGAATCTGTTACCAAGTCCTTTCAAAAAGTCCCTGTACTGGTCAGCTTTCAGCGCATACTTAGGAGGGCAGTATATTGCTGATATGGTGACAGGATAACGTTTAGTTCTAATACAAACAGCAACAGCTTGTAAATATTGTTCTTCATGCTTATATTCTTCATAATGGTAGATGTTCTCCTTTATTACGACCGCACTGCCTCCCCTAGCAGTGTTATCGGGATGCAATGCATGATATGTTTTATAGCCTTTGATTTGGATGAAAGATTCTCTGGTGAAGTGGGATTCGGATATAAGACACACGTCAATATTTTCTGTAGATAGGACTGCCTGTAGTTCATACCGATGCTGAAGGAGCCCATTTGCATTCCAAGCCATAATTTTTAGTGAATTAGTCATTTCAATTGCTTTAATGTAGCTGTTTCCTTAAACGCTCGTCAAATGAGGTCATTAGATTTAAGATTTTATTGAGTTTTTCATCCACATCTGAGCCCGTGTGCTTAGGTTGCGGTTGGGCTTGTGGTTTAGGCTGAGTTCCTTTTGCGATTTGTGCAAAAGAAATATTATTTTTTACTATTTGGCTGGCACTAGATGCTTTCCGTTTATTTGCACTTGGAACCTGAATGGTGGGTACAGGTACATTTTTCTTTGCTAGCTTATTTTTTATATTCTGTAGTTCTTTGGCTACTATGCACCCTCTGTAGTTGGCAGGATGTGGTTCACCGCAGTGGACACATTTTGGTTTGGCTTCAGCTGGTTTGGTGCACTCTCTAGTTAAGTGCTTACCTGTGCACTTCACGCACCTAGGTTCTTTACAGCAGTATTTCTGTGTATGGCCATATGCTTGGCACTTCTTGCACTGTGGAATCAGTTTCGATGTTTTTACTGGTTGTATATCCACTTTGCAACCCAGTATTGACTTAATTCCATAGATTTTATTTATATCTTCATCTTTTTGGAATGAAAGCATAAACATATTAAGTGGTTCCTTACTCCTCCAGCTGAGTTTGTTAACCGCATCTAGGATTTTGTATCCTTGAAGAATTAAATCTTCAGCTATTCTTTCAGGCAAGCACGAAGAATGTAGGTTTTTAGCCATCACTCTAATTGGTCTGTCCTGTTTATTTTCATAGGAGTGCCAGCGGCAGTTGTTTTGTAACAACAACTTGGTAATGGCCCTGTATGAGTCGTCATTATTGGCGTTTACTTTAACGCTCTCTCCGCTCAACATCTTTACGATAAATGCGTCTTTCGGTACGCTCGTCGAGATGAGATCGTAAAATTTTTGGTAGTCCTTGATGTTTTCGACTACTATGGGTGGTGGTAAGGGTGTTTTCTTAATTTTAGGCTTTTCTATGGGTTTTTGGCTGGAGTCATCTCCTTGTTGTGGGGACAGTGATATATTTAACTTCCTCTTCTTCCTGCTTTTTTGTCGCACCCACTCAGTTTCTCTTACGAGATCTTCTTCGTCGGTCTCATACTGGACTGCTGAAGAAGGGACCTCGCTCCTAGGATGTTTTTCTTGCTGGGTTCCATTGTTCTGCTGTTCCTTTCTCTGTAGTTCTTCAATCTGATCTTTGAGCTGTTTTACCAAACTCTCTAGTTTTTTGCGTTCTGCCTTTTCCTTTTCATAATGTTGGAACAATATATGTTCCGTTTCTGTATTTAGCGTTATTGACGCATGACTTGGCGAAGCCATGTTTACAAGGTATGTCTGCGCCTTAACAATTGTTTATATAAACAACACACACTTAATAACTGGGTCATTGCGATGACCGCAGAATCTAGACGCGCGCGACGGTTCGCGGCGTAGGTAGCAGCGTCAGCGCTTTGCCCGAGCACGAACTAGAACAAGAGCGCGACGCGACCTTTCTCTGCGGAAGTTGAACGATCACTCTAACTCGAACCTATTCGAATACTACCAATAGAATTTATTCGAATTATCTATTCGAATAATAGATATAATATATCTACCTTATATTTTTGAGATTGCAAGGCATGTCTCCGCATTAAGATTTTGAATTCAATATCCTGAATGTTTTCTATGTATATCGCCTTCAGATAAGATATCCAGCCCTCAAAGCTAAGGCCAGACTAGTTTAATCCAAAACAATTGGATTACTGTTATTATTCAGAGTCTGTTCTGTGGACTTACTGTGATTTTTGCTACAAGACAACGGATTCTATCTCAACCTCGTTAACGTTTATGTTGTATCACAGAATACTAAGGGACAGAAGCATCACTCCGCAAAGAAATTTAAACAAATAGCGACTCTTGCTGTGACGCAATAAAATTCAATTCAGCTCGCGTAGGGATGCATACGTACCAGTCATATTAACCTTTAATCTTTTCTCGAAGTTTTACCTGTGGCCTAAATTTTTCCCAAATATCTCCAATGTACAGACTTTGTTACCAACTGCTTTATTCTAAGTAGGTATAAATCTGTAATAACCATTTCTAAATTCTCCTTACTACGCTCATAATGTTTCTTATCCCCGAATCTAATAACTTATTCTTAGTCAATATCAGACCCGCTTTGCTTACATTAATCATGGTTCTGTCAGAGCAATTTATTCTCCTAAGAGCGGTTTCAGACTAGCGTATTTTTCTACGCGTACACGGTCGTTTCGGCATACGCACTTAAACGCGCGCTACATTCCGCGCTTCAAAAAACCGAACTCGCGTACACAGGCTTATTCCAACGTGTTCGCTCGGACCGGTAGTGGTGAGTCAGTATCAACGTGGATTCTGACGAAGAAACATTGCTATTTACGTTACTTATTGGCCGTCGACTGAGAAGACGAAAAAGATGCTGGGTGTCACCGATAGTTGCATCAAGACTGACAACCTGTAGTCAGTTTAATACACTTTACCAAAAACTTCACAGTGATTCTAAAAGATTTAAAAAGTATATACTTATACGAGCTTATACGAGTTCGTAAGCGCATCAACGCACGTACGAGACGCGCGTGTGGCAAAAGGCGCTCCTATACACGTCTACATGCGCTTCCAAAACGAGCTTATACGCGCTTATTAATCGCTGGTCTGGAACCGCCCTTATTATACCCCGATTATTCAGACGGCCCATGGGGCAACCTGTTGGACGCAAACAAAAACAAGGAAACGTTCAATTTGTAAATCATTTGGGAAATTCTATTTTCTAAGTTGCGGCAACCCTTTGTAGGGTTAAGCAGCAAGCGGATGAGATTTAGGTGTTTATTGGAAGTTATCTGACAGAGTAACTGATCTTATAGTTAAATCTTACAGGATTATGTAGCTGAAGTGGCAGAGTGGAGCCGCCTTGTGGGGTGTTTTCGAAGCTGACAATAAGCCTTGTTAATTCAGGTATGACGTTATATATATTTACCCGCGATTTTCTGAGATATCCGATGTTTTTCAGGTCCATACCAAATAAAGAGATTTTGAAGTAAAGTTGCTCAATTTTGGAAAAAAAAAGATGTTCGGCATATGTAAAAACATGGCCACCATACAAAATTAAAATGCAAATAACTTTTAAAAGGTAAGAGATGGTGATGAAGGGTATTTAACCTACCATATGTCATAGAGAACGATAGGAGAAATTTGTAAAAGTTGAAAATACAAAAATAAAATTTAAATAATGGCGGCCATTTTTAAAGTTGCTATTATCCGACTGAAAAAATATCGATACAAAATCGGGGAGGTTTTAGGGTCGTAGATTACGAATTTAAAAAAAAAAATGTTAAATTGTTAAAAATTGTAAAACACCTGTTCACAAAAACATCCACACACGGAGCCACGCAATAATAATCAATAATAATGATAAGTTTACATACATAATTGTTAAATATTTTTATTTGTTTAATTTGTTTTTATTTGTTAAATTACATTTTATACATTTATACGTACATTATTATAGAGATATGTCTCAACTTTTGTTTACAACTATATTTAAAATAATAATACAAACATCTATTCTGTAAACTTAACTCACAATGAAAGATATGTAAACATACTATTATATTATGTAATAATGCTAGTATTAACTTAAGTACATTAGTTGTGTAATCCTATTTTGGCCTTATAAACAAGAAATATTGTATTGATATAAATTAGCTAAGACGCTGTTTGGATTGCTAAAATAAATAAAATAAAAATTGATTTGATTATTTTCCAAGATGGCTGCCATACAAAAGTCAAATTCATACAAAAGTGTTAAATAGAGATTAAAATAAAAACACTAATTAATAAGCATTATTCCTCGCCAATGTTATCTTAAATCTGAAACTAATCCACTTATAAAAGCAGGTGCAATAGAAAATTGGAGAGTTATAAGTTTAAATGAACACCTTTCGAGTCTCACCGAACTTTAACTGAAGACCAATATGTGTTCAGAACTTGCAACAGTAAAATTGTTCAGTTTATCTTTGTTCAAAACCAATTACAGTTTGGAAATGGATCCATAAACGAAAATTGCAAAAATAGTCGTAGCTGAGAATTGTACAAAACAGCACAATAGTAAGCAAGAACGTCTTTGTTATCCTTACTAATATAATTACGACAGTCTTTCTCTCTCTCTCTCTCTCCCTCCCTCTATCCCTCTCTCTATCTCTCGATCTCTCTCTTCCTCTCCCCCTTTCTCTCTATCTCCATCTCTCTCCCTATATCCCACCCTCTCCCCCTCCCACTCTCCCTTCCACTCTCCCTCTCTCTATCCTTCCCTCTTTCTCTCCCTCTCTCCCTCTCTCCATTTTCCCCTCTATCTCTCTCCCTCTCCTTCCCTCTCTCTCTGTCTCTCTCTCTATTTATGTGAGTAGGTTTGTGTGTTTGTTACCACGTAACTTCAAAACGATTGAAAGGATTTTGATGAATTTTGGTATGTAAGTACCTACTGTAATTCCTGGAGTATGACATAGGTACCTACTTACTTCCATCCCCGAAAAAATAAATTCCTTAGGAAACAAATATTAACCAAATTCTGCGCGGACGGAGTCGCGGGTGTCAGCTTGTACTATATAAATTGCGGCCTGATAAAGTGGTAGCGCTGTGGTATCAACTTATTACGAAAATAGAGAAGTAATAATGAATTTCAGTGAACTAAAATGTAAAAAATCCCTGACACAAAAAACCTATAAAAAACGCCTGAACCGATTTTGATAAAACATATCTAAGAACCACCGCTAAAAAACCTGCTTTCAAATAAAAACAAACCGCATCCAAATCGGTTCATCCGTTTAAGCTACAGTGCCACAGACAGACACAGAGTGGCAAACAAACTTGTACCCCCCCCCCTCCCCCCCTCCCTTTTGCGTCGGAGTTAAAAGATCCGTAACTAGCATACTCAATACTCAATAGTTTATTGCAATCATATATGTATGTATGTACATTTGAAGAGGTCTTATGAAAAGGTTAGTTAACATATATGACCCTGACAGGGTATGGCACTAAAATAGGAACGAGCGGACCAATCCATCAAATAAACATTGTTATTTTATAGCCATAAAAATAATTAATTATTAATATTTTTTTTTTTTTTATAATGTCGTGTCACGAAATGACACTTCATTGACTTTACAATCTAGCCTAATAAGGCTAATAAGTAATTTAAATTTAACTTAAACTGCTAAGTAGAGTAAAACTAAGAATGTGTCCATCAACACTTTTCTTATTGTCTCTATTAAGGCGAAGTCACTATGTTCTTGTGTTCTTTAATTAATATAATGATTTGTAATTAATTTAAAAAAAAAAACAAAAACCGACTTCAATGTATCTTCGAAGTCCAAGGTCAAATATCGATGAAATTTATATGGGACCACTTCGTAGCTATACTGAACCCAAGCCAAATCGGTTCATAAATGACGGAGTTTTGAGGTAACAAACATAAAAAAACAATCGAACAGAGAACCTTCTCCTTGTCTGAAGTCGGTTAAAAATATCTAATTACTTGTCATTAAAAATCGTCTAAGTCCTAGCAGCATTTGTTAGTTATGTATTGTTTTAATTTATTTAAAGGTTTGATTCTATGTTTTCAACTTATATACAAGTAGTGGTCGCAATTCGATTGACTTTTAATTTTTTCTTTTTACGCTTAATAGATCCATGTTTGGCCACTATCTCGCCTGATGTGAAGCGATGATGTGGCCTAAGATGGAGCACATAGATCTAGAGAGAGACGGCAGTTGAGCGACTGCTAAGACCCGTCTCCCCGATGTTTCACCGAACATCATCCCGAAACACGACTAGTCGCTTGACGGCATGGCTTTGTTCGGTGGATGGTATTAAAACCACGGCCAGAGCTTACCACTCCAAAGCGCGTTAGCGGGTTTCATTACGATGTTTTCCTTCACCGTGTTAGAGCGAGCGTGCAAAATCTGCACTTAACTAGAAGTCATTGGTGCAGGGCCGAGTCGGGATTCGAACCCAAGTGCGTCGGATCGAAAGGCGTACGAGTTCCCACTGCGCCACACTCGCTCTAATAATTAAATCAAATCATGAAATTTTGCATAGGTATAGCAGGTATGTTCGATGCAAGTTTGATGGCAGGCACTGCAACTGTTGATGACAACAGATGTGTTGCTTACCATCAGGTGAACGAGCAGTAATGCGCAAGCATTACTGTGTTCCGGTTTGAAGGGCATTGTAGCCAGCAAAATTACTGGGCATTATTAGACTCGACAGCTAATTGTCTCAGGGTGACGAGTGCAGCGCAGCGCACGATTTTGCAAAACAAAGTTCTGGGTGGTGCTGTTATTGTTATGGGTTGGCGTATTGCTAACCATCATGCAAACGACCAGCTCGCCTTGCTCACTTACATAAAAAAAAACAACTCTCCCATATATATACGCCACTGATTTACATAAAAAAAACTCTAATCCTTATCCTTTTAAGTAAATCCGCTTATTTAACGGCCGCACTACAATAAATTCACAATTCTGGCAAAAGCACTCATGAAGTTTTCGCACTTTATACGCTATGTTTGCAGGTGCTGAATTCACTGAAAAATGTTTTGCTGCAATATTAAAATGAGCTTTTGAAATATGGCCTCGGAAACTTGAGTTCATGAAAAGTTACAAACATTTGGAGAATAAATGAACAGAGAAATGGAGAATAGGTTAGAATGCTGGTCAACACATTTTTGTAGGAGAAACAGTGTTGCAATACAACATGCGCAACATTCCACTGTGTTGTATATATTGTTTTCGTTTTGTCTTTTGTTTGTAATATGTTCAGTGTATATATATATATATATATATATATATATATATATATAATCATCCGAGCTGATTTCGGCTACGGCGACAATTTCTGCTAAATAATTAATTAATTGAGCTTTGGTGATATGCTCTTATATGGCTAATGTAGCCAATTTTGGCAGTGAATGTGCGTGAGCATTGCGCACACGTTAGGACGCCATTCACGTAGTTATAATGAATGTTAGCGGGTGGTCTGTGTAATGTTGTGTGATGTCCTGAATAAATGTTTTTTTCTTTCTTTCTTTCAATACAAACAAATCAATGCACCGAATGCACATTCCTCCTGCCTGAACAAATCGTTTTGCTTAGACCTTCGCACTGCGAACAGCTAAGGAATGGAACACCTTACCAGCGTCTTTGTTTCCCGATTCCCATAATCTAGGTGTGTGAATCGGTATCTTCTAGGCAAGCTTGATTCATCGTCGACCGCGTCGTCATTTTCCATCAGGTGGGAATGCGATTTTTCATGCATTGATAACCAAAATTATTTAGGTGATTTTTCCATAAAATAATTAATTTTTAGAAAAAAAACAAAAACCGACTTCAATGTATCTTCAAAGTCCAAGGTCACATATCGATGAAATTTATATGGGACCACTTCGTAGCTATATTTGAACCCAACGCAAATATAATTTTCACAAATCGGTTCATAAATGACGGAGTTCTGAGGTAACAAACATAAAAAACAATCGAACAGATAACCTCCTCCTGTTTTGAAGTCGGTTAAAAATATACCTTATTATAAGGCAATACGTATGGATTACTGAACCAGTTATGACATGGTTATGACTGAACGCACTGTCGAATTCCGACGGATATACCTCTACGCTGTTGCCATAAATACGATTGTTTAATCGTAAGATCGCGGCGCGACTGTCACGCCTACTCCGCCATCCTCACTCATTCTCCATTTCTCTGGTTATGAAGCTTAACGCGCGGAACAGACTGTCGCCGGTAATGTTTTTTTAGGAGATATATAAATTCTGGTGTGTTTATGGAAGTTAATTGTGTGATTATAATTCCTGATTTCATTTCCTGCTGCGTTGAACGGCAATGCTTATCTTTGGCCAAAATATAAGCTAGCGTTTTGGTCACGAGTTGCGTCGACCAGAAAATTTTCAGTATCTTTTAAAATTTGATGTGCCCCCGGTCTGTAGCCACTATAAAAGCTACTAAAATTGGACACTCGCTCTCCACTCCTTCAGCCGCTGCGCCAGCCTTATTTTGAGTCACGGGAAGTTGCTGTCTATTTTCATGACAGTTTTTTGCCATTACTAATACTGCCATATTGTAGATCATGCTTTGATAAAAGCAAGATAGACATATAACAACTTGGTTATACCTTTAAAACAAATTCCTTTTATTTTTGCCTTCTCAACTGTTGCGCTTCTCAGACAGTCTTAACTGCATTTTCATTTATTAGAGTTTATCTTTTAATTTATTTCCAAACAAAGTTTTCTGAAGAAGCACTCCAAAACTAAAACAACAATAATTACATCAATATTGAAATAGTTCACGAAACAATACAAACGAAATTAACGTTCGTCTACAAGACCATTTTGTAACAAACAAACTTATCTATGTTACATTAGCGGTCAACATCGTATCGCGAACAGAGATCCAAACTCGAAGTGATCGCGAAGTGATCCCAAAGTGATCGCTAACTAATCGCTAACTACTTGTGATGGAGCTGGGGCCACTTTGATTAGTTACAAGATCAGAGGGAATTAAGAATAAGGTCCGGTTTCACATCTTTCTGATATTTCTTTAGCGCTTGAGTTCGCAGCTGACATTATTTTTGAGTCAGCTTTCAGGTAGGTTTCTAATTGAGTTATTGATTAAGCTTTTGAGTTAACTGTTGCGTTAGCTCTTTAAATAGCATTTGATTTAGCTTTTGAGTTAGATTTTGACTATAGACTTGAATAAACCTTCTCTACAGCCAAAAGAAAAAGAATTTCACACAACTTCTAAATATATACACCATCATGCACCATCTCTCACAAAGTAGCATGTTTAGAAATTATGTATAACCCATGACTGTACCTGAATCTTTGTGAAGAGAAATAAACAAGTTTTATTATTATTTTTTTATTATTATTATATACGTAAACAAATTAAAATATTCCAACCTTAACATTTTTTATTCAGGTTTGGAAACTATCGTGAGTTGATACATTCATTATAAATATTAACGGCCACACTCACGTAATTGTGTCGAAATAACTCCGACCAGATTTCGGACAATTAGGAAATCCTTCTTCCGGGACTTAGACGCTTTGGATTCGCGGAGCAGACGTATTCTGAGTTATCCGACACAATCATAACGTGAGTGTAGACGTTTATATTTATAAAAAAAATATTGTTACAGAACAATAAGTTTTTCATAATTGTATATCGTATTTGGCAGTAATCCATTATGCAGTAAGTATATAAATAAAAAGAGAGTGCAATTATCAATCCAATAGATAAATGTTATCACGTAACTGTATAACAGTTCAGTGTGCAAGAAAGTTCTTTGAGGGCAGGAGTGGATCCGAGCAATGTCGTGGAAAATTCGATAGACTGGGCATCAAGTTTTTGCTTTGTTAGCGAAATTACCTTCAGAGAGAACAAAATTGGTCAGTGAAGGCAATAAGGGTTCTTTTACAAGAACTCAACTGCGGACGGCAATTCCGAGGAAAAGTACTATTGCATTCTAAAATCTAAATGCATTCTTTGTAAACATTCTAGACCAAGTTTCTACCTACATTTACTGTATATTGTTTACTAGCTGTTGCCTGCGACTTCGTACGCATATAGAAGTAATCTAACCCGAAACTCGACAATTTTCTATCCCATCTCAAGCCCGCTCCTGCTTTCGTCCCACTCCTATCCAGATCACGTCTTTTTCCTATACCGTTACCTTCCCGCTTCTTTTCCCGTTATATCTCGTTACCGACCCCTCCTAACAATTTTTTCCTAAATTGCACCATAACTTCAATATTCCTGGACCGCTTTTGATGAAACAAAGTCTATGTGTAGCGCAGGACTCCATACAACATATTTAAAAAAAAACTGTATTCAAATTAGTGCCTTATTTTCTAAGCTTATACCAGACAGACAGACAGATATCATCATCATCATCATCATCAGCCCATCACGTTCCCACTGCTGGGACACGGGCCTTCTCTCATAGAGAGAGAATGGGCCATAATCCACCACGCTGGCCCAGTGCGGGTTGGTGGATGTCACATGTCCTTGACTTTTTGTGAAAAATTCTTGAACATGCCGGTTTCCTCACGATGTTTTCCTTCACCGTTTTTAGAGCGAGTGTTAAATCCGCACATAACTTAAGAAAGTCAGTGGTGCGGGGTCAGCGGGATTCGAACTCGGGTGCGTCGGATCGAAAGTCGCACGAGCTCCCACTGAGTCACACTCGCTCTACACAGATGCTCTCGCAGACAGATATATTAAAAATTATATTTTTGTGTTCTATATTCCTAACACAAAAAAACCGACATCTTCGGAGTAAAAAAAATACAATAGAATAGAGAACCGTCTCCTTTTTTGAAATCGGTTAAAAATGTTTCAACTGACGGTCGATGGAGCGAGCGCAGTATTCAATGGCAACCCAGAGACGAAATACGGACAAGGGGGCGGCCGAGAAGATGATGCGATGTCGCCGTTGATGTGGCGAGTGGACCCTGGACACGACTCGCTCAGGAACACAAAACTTAGCAACGCATGGAGGAGGCCTTTAAAGTTTGGGTGTCCAAATAAAATAGAAAAAAAATGAAACAATAACAAAATACTAAATTACTGGGCATTAGAGGTAGAACTATAGAGAGAGTCTCAGGGTGATAAATGCAGTGCAATGCTTTGTCTCACTTAGAAACAACATTATTAATTATAAATATTTAGTACAACGGCTAGGACTCACGTAGTTTGTCGAATTAGTCGACCTAGGTTTCGCGATCTCGCAGCATAAGCTCGCCCTGAAGAAGAGCATCGGATATGCTCAAAACCTAGGTCGACTAATTCGACAAACTACGTGAGTCCTAGCCGTTTTATTACATATTTATAACGAATCATACTCACGAAAACTTTTATACTAATAATATTAATTGTGAAGAATAAAAACTAGAAAGAATATAATTTACTTAAAATATCGAGAAACAAAGTTTATGCTTTTGTTTCTTTTACGTCATGATCTTTTCAGGGAATCGCCTGGAGAAAGGAGACGGGAGACAGGGGGTGGGAGGTTATTCCCTAACCTAATATACCTACGTAAACCCCGCGTTTGACCCAAATGCGGGTACTTTAAAACTAAAAAAGAATCTGCGCGAATGGTGTGAATTAGGGCCTCGTTAGTTTAATCCAATTAGAGGCTACCATTGGCGCGTTTTAATTGGTTCTTAGGGTACCGTATGCAGAATAAGCCATGCTTTAGAGGAGATATCGAGCGCAGTGCAGCTCCGCAAATCAAAGTTCTGGGTGGTTCTGTTTTGTTATGGGCTGGCGTATTGCTTACCATCAGGCAAACGACCAGCTCGTCTGTCATTCAGTAAAAAAAGATATTTGTAGGCACACAAATAAGGTATAATTTCCATTGCTAAACTTACATTGTTACATGTAAAAGTAAGATTTTAAAACTAACCAGAACAATAATGCCTTACATAGGTAATTGAAAATTATAACAGACTTGCACGTTTCCATTTGGAATTTTTAAATTAATAATACCACAAACTAATTTCAATAATATAGAAGTAAATAAAATAAAATAACAATAAATAATATAAGTGAATTTTAGTAAACTAAAATTTAACCACCACCACGTTAATCCACCTCGCTGGCCCAGTGCGGGTAGGTGAACGTCACATGGCTTTGAATTTTTGTTTATTTCTTGGACATATCGGTTTCCTCACGATTTTTTCCTTCACCGTTTTCAGAGCGAGTGTTAAGCACATAAATTTCTTAAGTCAGTGGTGCGGGGCCAGCGGGATTTGAACTCGAGTGCTTCGAATCGAAACTTGCACGTGGCCCCACTGAGCCACACTGCTTGCATAGAAGATACGAAATAATAATGAATAAATAAAAAGCGCCGACACGTGGCGCAAACGAATGCCGTCACAAAATGTAGCAACCTAATTAAAACAGGTCGTTATACAACACTCGCGAATGAGGCGCATGTGTCGCACATTCTCTTCTCTCGCGACTTTTGGTATATTTCTCGGAATAAATTACTTGGCAATTGTTTGTACGGAACCAGACAATTTAAGTTGATTCTCTCTTGGTTTTTAATTCCAATCTCGGAAATGCAATGGCGTCGCCGGTTGCTCCACAAGGTTGCTTGCTAATTGCTAGAGAAATGTCTTTTGATGACTTTATTCCGACTTCGTTTGCGATATCTATTATCTATTTATGCTTTTGTCTTATGATAATATGTATTACGATATTTATTTTGTTTCTCTGTTAGTTTTTTTTAACTTTTTGATGCACGCTTTGTAGCTTTCTTTTACCGTCACTGGATAACTGGTAAAAATGCTTTAGCATTAAGTTCTCCTTTTGTACATTACTTTTAATAGTGCAATAAAGAATTAAATAAATAAATATCTTACTAGCTTTTGTCGCTTCGCTCGTCTGGACTACATGATGTAATACATACCTATTTTTTACAAGCTTTTATTTAACTTGCAATGTTTATTTATTGGTTTGGGTCAAATCTTGCAAGCTGAATCAGAACCACTGTCTTTTATACTACGGAGTTAAAATTTTGCATACTTGTCAAAGTCCGATGACAACACAATATTATAGTGACAGCCAGCTGATCTGATGATGGAGACGGAAGGTGGGCGATGAAACTCCTAGAAGGGTAATCGTAAACGTGTTTGAGCTCATTTTAATCTGCTCAAGATTCCGATTACGTATTTGTTAAAAGCTTGTCTTGAAAAATATATTTTTCAACAAAAATCTTTTTATATACTTACGATCTCTGTTGTAAATCTCATTATTTGTTGATAGTTGGTGCCAAAATTGAATAGGGTATACTATATATGCATTTTTTAAGAATGAATGTACACTATGTATCTCCAATTTTACAGCGTAATATGCAAAATCAAGTACCCTAGTTGTTTTATTGCTTTAAGACATCGGTGTCCAAGACCCAACTGCGCAGTGATATCGCTGGCACTAACTATACTCTCTTAAACTGTGCCAAACACTTTATAGTAACTGTAAAGCCGTTAAAACCGTTATTTTTAAGCATGTCCTATAATTCCTGTTAAGTAACTTCCAGTTAATTTCGTTTATGAACTTAGGGCTGAAGAAAAATGGATGAAGTTGGCAACTTTGTTATGTGAGGCCGCGCTGCGTTGCCAGCCTTAACACGTTCTGTCAAAATGAATAAAAACTGGTGCAAGTGAAAGCGGCAGCGACTTTTTTATTTTAATATTAATTTTTAGATTAATTTATTTTTTATATTAATTTTTAGAAAAAACCAAGGACCGACTTCAAGACTAAACTTATATATTTTTCCAAAAAGTACTGATTCAATTTATATAGGACCACTTCTGAAGTATGACCTACCAAACAACAAAAGAATCATCACAATCAATTCATAATTGGCGGAGTAACCGCGTAAGAAACAAACAAAAAAAAAGTAACATCGTCGAATTGAGAACCTCCTCCTTTTTGAGGTCGGTTAACAAGTAGCTCATATTGTCACCATAATGTGAATGAACACTGAAGATATTTAAGTTAAACCTCTGCACACAGCGGGCGTGACGTCACCGCAGCGCGGCGTTGGCGTTATGTTTTTAGTTATAACTAGCTTTTCCCCGCGACTTCGTCTGCGTAAACGACAGAGGAAGCCCATATAATAATATATTCGTATTTTTCAAAGACCACCTAAGCAAGACCTCCACTGTGTATGGGAGCTCGTGCTACGTAGTCACATAATCGATTTGCATGTAACATACCCAATAATCTAAGTTGGAAATATAACTAAGAAACCCTGAAAACCGCATTACAATCCGTTCGGTAGATGTCGAATCTAAAGATAACAGACACATAAACAAACAAATGGACAAAAATTCTAAAAACCATAGATTCGTGTTCAGTAGGTACCCTCTATATAGTCCATCCCAGTTGGTTTTGCAAAAATATCTTCAATTTACAGAATTGGCTCTTTTCCATTTTTATAATAGTTGATATAGATGTACTGAACTGTCTCGAAATTTCGTTGTTACGTGATTCGCTCCAGATCCAGCTCCTCTACAAACAGACCTAGTGAGAAGACTAAAAAGGACAAAACCTTTTGAGTTGATTTAGTGCAGTGACAGTGTGTCGTACTCGTAGTAAAGTTAGTGCTACCCATAAAGAACACAAGAACATAGTGTCTTCGCCTTAATAGAGACAACAAGAAAAGTGTTGATGGACATATCCTTAGTTTTATTTGGTTTTACTCTACTTAGCAGTTTAAGTTAAATTCAAATTACTTATTAGTCTTATTAGACTAGATTGTAATGTTTATGTAGTGTCATTTTGTGACACAATGTAAAAAAACGTGATTCGCTGTTGTAATATAGCGGTGACATGGTATTCGAATTTTCAAATTTCGGGTCCAAGTAAAGTGACGTGGTAGAGGTTAAAAAGCTGTCCCCTCGTGAAATGCCATGCGATAAATTTGATAAACACGCACCACTGACTTTCTTAAGTTATGTGCGGATAAAGCACTCGTTCTAAAAACGATGAAGGAAAATATCGTGAGGAAACCGGCATGTTCAAGAATTTATCACAAGATTTTAAAGACATGTGTCATCCACCAACCCGTATTGGGCCAGCGTGGTGGATTATGGCCCAAACTCTCTCTATGAAGGCCCGAGTTCCAGTAGTGGGAACGTAATTGGCTGATGATGATGATATATTCTTTCAAATCATATACTCTAACTTTGGCCCTATCGTTGCGTCACATGTATTTCAATTTTCAACTACTCGTCACGAAAAAGGGCACAACTGAAAATCAGCGCGCTGTCATGGCGCTTTATGCTGAGTTGGGTCCTTTTATGACCATCTAATTTCATTTAACTGTACCTATTACCTTTGGTTTTAGTATAAAATAAAAAATAATTAAAACTCCTATCATCACAGGAATATAATTAAAATAAATATAATTACACCTAACGTCACATGTCACACGACACCAATCATCACATACATAGATCCTGGTCCCTAACTAAGAACTAGGTACTGTTTTTAGTATAAGATAGTTTAATAATAAACTTATTTTCTTTCTTTCTTTTTTTAACTTGTGTCTGTATCATGCAAAGATTGTCTAGTCGCTTTAATAAGCGAACAAACGCTCATTGTATGTGATTTGGGTTTATTCAAATTGTGGCTCGAAATACTCGAAATATACCAAGAGATTAGTCGGCAGACAACAATATTAATTATAACCAAGGACACCTAAAGGTTTATCTTTTATACGAATGCACGTGTATGTGAGAGTGTGTATGGATTTAGTGCAGTATATGTGTGTGTTTATAGGTATTAACACAGCTCAGCTGGTGTCAGCCTCTGTGGTGTAGTTGTTGGCTCAAATGTCATAGACCACTTAGGTTGCGGGTTCGATTTCCGAGACGGGACAAATGTTTGTGCGCAGAAAAAGAAGCGCAAGCATTAGGTGTTGTGGAATGGTCCTCGTAGTTCCTGGTTCCCTAGATACAAGGAATCGTAGTTCTAATAGTAGCCAAGATGTAAATATGTGATCATTTGGCGAATAAAAAAAATCTTTTATTATAAATTATAAATTTGTAACCGCGGGTGAAACCATGGGCGCAGCTAGTTGTTTAAAAATGTGTAACGCCTCGCCATGCGTCATGCCAGCCAAGCCAGCGATGCCAGCCAAGCCAGTGATGCCAGCCAAGCCAACCGAGCCAGACAAGCCAGACAAGCCAGCCAAGCCAGCCCAGCCAGCCAAGCCAGCCAAGCCAGCCCAGCTAGCGTCACAAGCCAAGCCCGCCGATCGAACGTTTAAAATCCCGCCACATCAAACGCCACACACACATGAAACCAATCACAGCCGAGCTCACCGTTGATTGGTTGTGACGACCTGTGACGTTACAACCGACTTTTCACTGATGGAGCTGGGTGTGGGAAAACATTTAAAAAGACTGGGAGCTCTTTTTAAGGATTGATTCGATACTGTGTATTAGTATAAGTCAAAACTTTGTCCAATATATGATAGAAACATAAAAAATTAAGTGTTATTTAAAATTATAGTGTTTTTTTATTGCCTGACGTTTCAAAAGGCCGTCATTTTGTGTCTTAACCGAGCTTTGAGGTAATCGCTGCTAGCTTACCCCTTGCGCAACTCGTTCACCCCGGTAATGGTTTCAAAGGCGATTACATAAAATTTCATAACATCGAGGTACAGCTGGTCCGTGTCTTCTCACGGGGAGTGAGGAGAGTGGGTTGGTGAGGGGGTGAGGGGAGTGAGGAGAGTATGAGTTATTGCTGCAACCGTTGTTCTCTGTAATGGTTTTGTTTATTGTAAGACTTTGAGTTACGAGATTCTGTTCACATAGTATCATAAATAGTCATCCTACTATTCCTATCCTATCCTACTTCCTGCTAATATTATAAAAGCGAAAGTTTGTGAGGATGAATGGATGGATGGATGTTTTTTACTCAATCCCGCAAAAACTACCAAACGGATTTGATGAAATTTGGTATGTTGGTTCTTTAGGTCCTGGAAAAGGACAAAGGCTAATAAAAATTTTTTTTATTTGATTTTTAATTAGATTTTTTATTTTTCATTTTTTATTTAAGTGTATGTATTTTTTTCATTTTTTATTAGTGTTTATTTGATTGTAATTATATGAACTAAATCTGAAATAAATTTATTCTGGGAAACCGCGGGTGAAACCACAGGGCGCAGCTAGTAATATTATAAATGCGAAAGTTTAAGTGAGGATGGATGGATGGATGGATGCATGGAAGTTTGTTACTCAATCACGTAAAAACTACTGATACGTAAGGTTTCAAGGAAAAGGACTTAGGGTATACATAGCTTAGTTGACGCCAGAAATTCAGAGAAAGCAGAATTACATGAAATTCGTCTTTATGAACATTAAATAAGGAACCGATTTTGATCTTATTTCAATGGCTTGAGGTGACTTACAGCGGTAGCAGCAAAAAAGAAGTTCATCAACTACCTGAAACTTTTTTTTCTCCTTTTTATTAGAGACTTTTGCCACATGACATGCCAGCCCTATCATACCCTAAACTAAATTATCTACTAAACTACTAAAATATGAAAATTAAGCAGCACACGCAGGTGATGCTAAGATATCCATTAACACTCCTACATCTAAGATGTTAAGGCCAAACTTTTCAATCAGAACAGCTCGTTCTCTGGAACCTTTGAGACATTCTGTAAGTAAATGATGGACATCCCCTTTCCACATGGAGACACCTGAAACTTTTATGGTTTACATTTTATCCCGAAAAATGGTAAAAATCCGCGGCATAAACCTTTTTTCTCTGTCCACGCAAACGAAGTCGAAAAAAATCTAGTTAAAATATACATAAAATAAAACATTTTATATGTATGCTCCATTTACCTGTCATAAATCGAAAACATCATAACGACCTTTACCCAAAACCTAAAAAAATACAAAAAAGGGCAACGTTATTTAATATTGATAAAATCTTCCCAAGCAAAACATGCCCTCTGTGGGAGTTATAGGAAAACTAATTCAACGGCACGTGTACCGAATATAAACATGGGTTGGGGTTCCACTGCCCACGTTATTAATGCGGTAGTTTTGACACTCTTTGTCTTTCTTGTCTGTGGGAATCATCATCATTCTCATCATTAAAAAAAAAGATGAAAGCGTGGCTCGAGCTCACCGTTGATTGGTTGTGACGACCTGTGACGTTACAACCGACTTTTCACTGATGGAGCTGGGTGTGGGAAAACATTTAAAAAGACTGGGAGCTCTTTTTAAGGATTGATTCGATACTGTGTATTAGTATAAGTCAAAACTTTGTCCAATATATGATAGAAACATAAAAAATTAAGTGTTATTTAAAATTATAGTGTTTTTTTATTGCCTGACGTTTCAAAAGGCCGTCATTTTGTGTCTTAACCGAGCTTTGAGGTAATCGCTGCTAGCTTACCCCTTGCGCAACTCGTTCACCCCGGTAATGGTTTCAAAGGCGATTACATAAAATTTCATAACATCGAGGTACAGCTGGTCCGTGTCTTCTCACGGGGAGTGAGGAGAGTGGGTTGGTGAGGGGGTGAGGGGAGTGAGGAGAGTATGAGTTATTGCTGCAACCGTTGTTCTCTGTAATGGTTTTGTTTATTGTAAGACTTTGAGTTACGAGATTCTGTTCACATAGTATCATAAATAGTCATCCTACTATTCCTATCCTATCCTACTTCCTGCTAATATTATAAAAGCGAAAGTTTGTGAGGATGAATGGATGGATGGATGTTTTTTACTCAATCCCGCAAAAACTACCAAACGGATTTGATGAAATTTGGTATGTTGGTTCTTTAGGTTCTGGAAAAGGACAAAGGCTAATTTTTTTTTTTTTATTTGATTTTTAATTAGATTTTTTATTTTTCATTTTTTATTTAAGTGTATGTATTTTTTTCATTTTTTATTAGTGTTTATTTGATTGTAATTATATGAACTAAATCTGAAATAAATTTATTCTGGGAAACCGCGGGTGAAACCACAGGGCGCAGCTAGTAATATTATAAATGCGAAAGTTTAAGTGAGGATGGATGGATTGATGGATGCATGGAAGTTTGTTACTCAATCACGTAAAAACTACAGATATGTAAGGTTTCAAGGAAAAGGACTTAGGGTATACATAGCTTAGTTGACGCCAGAAATTCAGAGAAAGCAGAATTACATGAAATTCGTCTTTATGAACATTAAATAAGGAACCGATTTTGATCTTATTTCAATGGCTTGAGGTGACTTACAGCGGTAGCAGCTAAAAAGGAGTTCATCAACTACCTGAAACTTTTTTTTCTCCTTTTTATTAGAGACTTTTGCCACATGACATGCCAGCCCTATCATACCCTAAACTAAATTATCTACTAAACTACTAAAATATGAAAATTAAGCAGCACACGCAGGTGATGCTAAGATATCCATTAACACTCCTACATCTAAGATGTTAAGGCCAAACTTTTCAATCAGAACAGCTCGTTCTCTGGAACCTTTGAGACATTCTGTAAGTAAATGATGGACATCCCCTTTCCACATGGAGACACCTGAAACTTTTATGGTTTACATTTTATCCCGAAAAATGGTAAAAATCCGCGGCATAAACCTTTTTTCTCTGTCCACGCAAACGAAGTCGAGGGCAAAATCTAGTTAAAATATACATAAAATAAAACATTTTATATGTATGCTCCATTTACCTGTCATAAATCGAAAACATCATAACGACCTTTACCCAAAACCTAAAAAAATACAAAAAAGGGCAACGTTATTTAATATTGATAAAATCTTCCCAAGCAAAACATGCCCTCTGTGGGAGTTATAGGAAAACTAATTCAACGGCACGTGTACCGAATATAAACATGGGTTGGGGTTCCACTGCCCACGTTATTAATGCGGTAGTTTTGACACTCTTTGTCTTTCTTGTCTGTGGGAATCATCATCATTCTCATCATTAAAAAAAAGATGAAAGCGTGGCTCGTCGAACAAACGCTTTATTCATTTGAAGAACTGACATAAGTTAATTTTTTGTTATAAATATTATTGTAAGAACTCTATATTGACATATATACAATTTATTTTTTTTAATTATTATTTGAATTTATTTTTATATAATACATAATGTACTTACTTATTGTTTAATAAGTATAATAATATGAATTTCTTGTAACACAGTTACAAGATAAAAAATAAAAAAGTAATAATAAAAAATAAACCTAGGACATGAGGGAGGAGACATGTAAGATTTTGAAAAGTTTTGAGAGTTTTATTCCTGGAAAAGGACATGGATACTTTTCGACCCGAAAAAGCACGGATGAAACCGCGGGGACCAGCTAGTTACAAATACAAATACAAATAATCTTCATTGTATACCAATAACATAAAAAATGATTACAGATAAACATTATAACTAGGGTAGTACAATGGGCGGTCTAATCGCTTAGAGCGATCTCTTCCAAACAACCTCAACAGTTACTCAATACTCAGTCATTTATTGCATCATAAATATAATATAGGTACATGTCATTTTACAAGCATACTAGATGTTAATAATAATTAATGCTTTATTGTACACCAAATACGAAATTAACAAGGTAGTTACCTACACAAAATATTCTTACAGATGTTATAACATATTTATGACCCTCATAGGGTGTAGCAATTTGTAGGAGCAAACCGATTCATCTTAAATCATGCTTAAATTTGTGAGTCATTAATAAGGTCATCAATATCAATGTAATAGCATTTCTTTGTCAAAAAGTCTTTTAACCGTCTTATAAAAATAATAATTATTTTTTAGAAAAAAAAGAACAAAAACCGACTTCAATGTATCTTCGAAGTCCAAGGTCACATATCGATGAAATTTATGTGGGACCACTTCGTAGCTATACTGAACCCAACGCAAAAAGAATTCTTCTTCGAATCTTGTCTCTAGTTTTTCCAAATCGGTTCATAAATGACGGAGTTCTGAGGTAACAAACATAAAATGCGATAATGAAGTGCGGTTAATAATATAGCAAGAATTTTGGCTTTGATCCATAAGGGTAACTAATAATATAATATACGGAACCTTTCAATTAAAACGTTTCGCCACTTCGCTATTGTTTTTTTTAACTTTTGGCGAAACACAGCTATATTTAGAATTCTTACTAGCAACGACAACGCCCTCGGGCTGTTCGCGAAAACAGAGTAACGGAAAATAAAAAAACGCTGCGATTGCCTCATTGTTTCCATTTTGTTACGTGCCAGTGCTGAATAGCCTCATTGCTGAGGGGAATTGTTTTATCAACAGCAGAAACAATATGTGCTTTTCGTACCATTGCTTTTGTTGTTTTACAAAATATACCTACATACAGATACAGTAGAAATATAAAACTACTAATGATATTATTATATGTTAACATTATTATGTATCACTACATAGTATAAAACAAAGTCGCTTTCTCTGTCCCTATATCCCTACGTATGCTTAAATCTTTAAAACTACGCAACGGATTTTGATGCGGGTTTTTTTAAGCTATTGCATAGCTTCTATCGCGGGCCTTGAGCGTGGACACCGAATCCAGAAATTCCGTAACGAAAACAACCTAACACCCCCCACTCCGAATGCTATGCAACAGCTTTACCGCGGCAGTCTCCGAGTGCCACACGTCTTTTTTAATAGATAGAGTGATTGAAGAGGAAGGTTTATATGTATAATAACCGTGCAAAACCGGGGCAGGTCGCTGGTATAATTATGTATGTATACGCGTTAAGACTGTTCTAATAAGAAAATGATGTTATACTGTTCGTAATTACACAGAAGACAAATATGCTTGGAACATTCCACTTCTGCTAAGTAGCCAACTGGTACATAAGAAACATAACATTGTAAAAACACAAAAAAATGTAACGAAATCTCTAAAAAATGCCCCTCAGTTTCTTGCCGTATCTTCTGAGTAGTGGTTCTTTTACCGATACGGTGGTAGAGTCTTAGTGATAATTTGAAGTTCATAAGTGCGTCTGTGATACCCAAAATTTATAAAGAGATTTTGACTTTGACTTGTATATTTTTCTTATTATGCTATTCATTCATAATTTGTTTATTTATCGGATATCATATTAATTCCAATTATGTATACCACCACACCGCATTGTTTCTTATACTTGTTGTATCCATCCAAAGGTTGTCTGGAAGAAAACGCTCTAACCGCCCATTGAACCTCAAATTGTTGTATTTTGTCATTAGTATTTCTTTTTTTATTTTCTTTTGTATTTTGTGTTTTTTGGTGTGCAATAAAATGTTATTGTATTATATTGTATTAATATATAGCGATTATAGTGTAACTAGCTGTTTGTAACAGATCTGCTAGGTAAAGTTACTTCGCTGCGGTCAGCACTTGGAAAGGTGACCGTTAGTGGTACTATCTGAACGCTACCTACGACGTTTCGAAGGGCACATTAAGAGGATATGGCACAGCCGCGGCCAGCAAGCACTAGGTATTTGAATAATGGTTTACGGTCTCGCAGAAAATGCGTAAATTTAATTAAATAAATTAACTAAATAATAATAATATTTTAACTAAATTCGTATCATGCTTCAGATTTTTGTTAAAATTAGCGTTTCGGGAGAAAACGTTTCTACCAAACTTAATCTCAACCAAATTTGGTAATTTTGGTCTCAATTTCTTAAATGGACAATAAACTAGATTTGTAGGTTTTCCTTTTACTAAGTTTATGTCTATTTTTAAAGGCAACAGCTTCCAAACTTCAAAAAAATTTTTCGATTAAATATCGAGTTTTTTGGGTCCATTTATTCAAATTATATAGTAATTATAAAAAGTAAAAACCTACAAACCTCAATAATAATAACATCTCTTACATGTCCAAATTTCATCGAATTTCGTTAATGTTTAGGGGTAGAAAAACGTTTTCTCTTTTTGTATGAAAATTTCAGCGTGCGGTCCCGGTTGTAGTCCTAGGATAACAGTCGTTAGGCCGTGTCGGAGGTTTTCAGGCGGTCTACAACTCCGACACTGGGGCTAGCGTAGCACTGCATTACGCTCATCACCCCGAGACATCAGATATTAAGTCTTATATGCCCAGTAATTTCGCTGGCTACATTGCCCTTCAAACCGGAACATTAATGCTTGCGCACTACTGCTTGGCAGCAGAATAACTGGCAAAGCGGTGGTACCTACCCAGACAGCCTCCCGCATACGGGAGACCTACCACAAGATTTAATTTGTTTATTGCAATCATATGTACATTACAAGCACAGCTATTAAGGCGAAAAAGATAACATATGACTCTAATTGGGCATAGAGCCAGCGGATTGAAACATTCTATAACTAGGTTTTATCGTTAAGGTGATATTTGTTAAAAAATATATATTTTTCAAGACAAGCTTTTAACAAATTTGTCATCGGAATATAAAACGAACCCAAACATGTTTACGATTATCTGTCAAGGAGTTCGATTGCCCACCTTCCATCTCATCATCAGATCGCTGTCATCATAATATTGCATTGTCATCGGGCTTTGACATGTATGGAAAATTTCAACTCTGTAGGATAAGAGGTAGTGGTTCTGACTCGACTTGCAAGATTTGACCCAAACATTGCAAGTTAAATAAAAGCTTTGAACAAACTCAAACACACATCACAAGTTCGCCTAAGGAGGGTTTTAGAAAAAATACTATCATCATATGTATAAAATTCTCGTGTCACAATGTTAGTTACCTTACTCCTCCGAAACGGCTTTACTGATTTTTACCAAATTTTATATGCATATTCAGT
This sequence comes from Petrophora chlorosata, assembly GCA_951640565.1. NCBI lineage: Eukaryota > Metazoa > Arthropoda > Insecta > Lepidoptera > Geometridae > Petrophora > Petrophora chlorosata. Next base: position 1,677,469 of record OX621206.1, read on the forward strand.
AGGTCTGAGAATCGGCTACTATCTATTTTTCATACCCCTAAGTGATAAGGGTTAACCCTTAACGTTTTTTTTTTATTTATATGGCAAAACAACGTTTGCCGGGTCAGCTAGTAATTTTGTAATATTGTTTAGAATATTTACCTACTTTCTTTTATTTCGTCAGTTTTTCTTTGCTGGAACTGACATATGAGCTTAAACTGTTTTTGCGTAAGTAAATATTTTATACCTAAACTAGCTGTAAGACCTAACAATATACCTAGGAGCTTTAAAAATGTTAGTATAGTTAGAATATAATATTTTAAACAGTGTTGAGACGGACGTCGTTCGCCGCGTGTTGTTCCGTTGTAAAGATCGCTATGCAGTGCTAGGCAGTGCTTTTTATGGTATTGATCGGCATTGCAACTATTATGAGCAAGCGTGGCTTTTACCATCGGGCGAAGGACCAGCTCATCTCATTACTCAGGCCCATAAAAAATGTTAATTCTTACATGTCAATGCCAATACCAATAATAATAAATATATAATAGTCATTGATAGTAGAATGTTGTTAAAGGTTTTTTATTTTATTTTTATGTGATGTTAAGTGTATATGAGGAACTGATATAACGAATAAGTCTAAGCTGTAATGTTATATATAGTATTTTGATGATAAATAAATAAATAATTAAATAAATGTCTGTTGAGTTCGCTTCCTGCTTGAAAAGCTCCCTAGAAATTATTGCTAACGGTGACTCTGGCCCCGAGCCAAATGTGGAACATTAATATGTTTCTACCCAATTAATAACATGGCCCTGTTAATGTAATAACAGATTAGGCTACAGTTACTACGTCGTGTAATAGTGTAATAATGAACGGAGTGTTCCATTATGAGGACAAATGTTTTGTAATTTATCTTGTCTCTAGTTTTTCCCGGGGCGCCCTTGTGAAAGTCCAGTTTACAAGATTTTATTTCTTGTCTTAGATTTCAACATTACGCTCAGTCAGTTGTGAAACATCTTAATTATATACAGAAAGAATCATCACATTCACCTCCAAAACTTTAATTGATAGAAAAATATGTTCTTAAGAACCATACTATTTATTTTACTAGTGGTAGGTTCGGCTACTTCTTATTCCGGGAAACCGCGGGTGAAACCGCGGGGCGCAGCTTGTCCAAATAATGATGATTCCCAACAATGGGTCGGTAAAGCTTTGAAGATGACACACGTACGGGCTATTTGCAACCATTGCCTTATCATCATCATCATCAACAACCCATCACGTTCCCACTGCCGGGATACGGGCCTTTTTTCATAGAGAGAGTACGGACCATAGTCCACCACGCTGGCCCAGTTCGGATTGGTGGATGTCACATTTCCTTTAATTTATGTGATTAATTCTTGAACACGCTGGTTTCCTAACGATGTTTCCCTTCACCGTTTTTAGAGCGTTAAATCTGCACATAACTTAAGAAAGTCAGTGGTGCGGGGCCAGCGGGATTCGAACTCGGTTGCATCGGATCGAAAGTCGCACATGCTCCCACTGAGCCACTTGCTCACAGCCACACTCGCTCACATTGCCTAATAAATTGTAATCAATGTCGACAAATCTTGTGCCACTGAATAAATTTCCTCGTATGAATGGCGCTGCGCCGCGGAGATAAACACTCTGTCCCAATTTTTGCAGAAATGTCCCACTGGGCCGGGCGCCGTGAAATATTAAATGAAATAACGTTCAACGAGCAGTATGGACTGTATCCTGATTCACTCTCCAACTAGTTTTGTAATGTAGCGCTCGTAAGTAGCTCGCCTAGCCGATATCAGATCTAGACTTTCGCTGCGGTCTCCACTTGGATGGGTGACTGTTTGTGTGGTAGGTAATTAAATGTGATCGCTATTTTTTAACCCCGACGCAAAAAGTAAGGATGTTATAAGTTTGACCACTATGTGTGTCTGGCTGTGGCACCGTAGCGCAGGTAGCTGTTAAACATAAGAACAGATTTGGATGCAGTTTTTTTATTTGAAAGCACGTTTTCTAACAGTGGTTCTTAGATATGTTTTATCAAAATCGGTTTAGCCGTTTTTTTATAGGTTTTTTTTATATTGGATGTTGGCTTATGTTTTGTAGTGCTCGTAGCGTAGCTCGCCTAGCAGATATCAGATTTAGATTAAGCAACATTCGCTGCGGTCTCTATTTGGATGGTTGACTGTTTGTGCGGTATTTACATCTGATCGCTATTTTTTTGAAGTATAATTAATTATGTCTCATATAATGGACATAAAATACATATTAAGACAGTTTTCTCATAAAAACATTATACCCCAAGTAACTGTCGGGTGATTGGAGGGTTATACTCTATTTGTGTTAAGTTTAAAGATTAAAATACGGGCCTTGGGGAGTTACTATAAAAAATGATGATACACTAAACGACGTTAAACAAATTATGCTACGCCCACGATTTGCCTAAGGTTAAAATAATTACAAATTATAATACTTAGAGAAAGTTTTTGAGAAAGAAAATACGACCACCGAGGCTGGAACTTGAATTCACACTAGAATTAAAACAAGTCATTGGTGCAGCATCGAGTTGGGATTTGAACTCGGGTGCGAGGGATCAACCACAAGTATGTAAATTTAAATTAAAAAATAATAATAAACATGAAAACATAAAAAAAAAAACAATAATAATACGTCAATCAAAGTTCAAAGTCCAAAAGTTCTTAATTCAGTTTTCGCATCAGACGCACTTATGAACGTCAATTATTACAATGACTCTACCGCCGTATCGGAAAAAGAACCACTACTCAGAAGATACGGCAAGAAACTGAGGGACATTTTTTTTTAACTTTTATTACAATCTTTTGTTTGATTTCTTTTTTGTTTTTTTTTTGTAGAACTGAATGACGAGACGAGCTGGTCGTTTACCTAATGGTAAGCAAACGCCAGCCCATAACAATAACAGCACCACCCAGAATTTTGTTTTGCAAAATCCTGCACGGCACTGCACTGCGCTCGTCACCCTGAGACAATTAGCTGTTGAGTCTCATAATGCCCAGTAATTTCGTTGGCTACAATGCCCTTCAAACCGGAACACAGTAATGCTTGCGCACTACTGCTTGGCGGCTGAATAACTGGCAAAGCGGTGGTACCCACCCAGACGGCCTCTTGCATACGAGAAATCTACCACCAGTAGTGTTTTTAATAATATTATGGTTCTTATGTGCCAGTTGGCTACTTGGCAGAAGCGGAATTTTTCCATGCATCTTTGTCAAATCTTTCGTGAGGAAGTAAAATAACTACTCCATATTAAGTTATAATAAAATTCAATTTCAAATCAAAATCCTAAAGCAAATAATTTAAGGAGAGAAAAAAAATTACATTTTAAGCTATTGCATAGCTTCTATCGCGGGCCTTGAGCGTGAAGACTGAATCCAGAAATTCCGTAACGAAAATAACCTTACACCCCCCACTCCGAATGCTATGCAATAGCTTTACCGCGGCAGTCTCCGAGTGCCACACGTCTTTTTTATAAATATATTTTTAATATGTGATGACCATAACTAAAATCGTTTTTAAGTAGTTCTCTTACTGGTTTTGATTTAAAATGTATTTCAAGCTCCATTAAACAGCGTTCATTAACATTTCAAGTTAATGTGCAACATTTTATAATAATTGGCGGAATTTCTGGCGATGATTTTATATCTTTGATAAGAGAGTTGAGCGCAATTTCATAAATTGTTTACTAAGCACTCGCGGTCTTTTGGGTGACTTTGATAAACTCAAGGTTTTGGAAAGAAAAAATACGACCACCACACCTGGGATTTGAACCCGCATCTATCAAACAATGTATATTTACGCTAACTTCACCCAATCGGCCTCAACGGAAGACCAGCGCTAATTGTACGACCAGCACAACGCTGAGTTGAGGCCGATTTGCAACCTTTTTTATACTATTTTTATGTCTAACTTTACTGTTTTTATTTAGAACTATTTTTTATGTTACTTACACGTTGTATAATTTGTTTGCAAGTAAATGTGTTATTATTATTATTTCAACCTTCTCTCAGCGCGGGAAGTACTCTGCCCAATTGAGCTACAGTGGTTACCTAGTATGGTATTAATGTAATGGTGTTAGGGTATTAATGTTTGCTTCCGTTATTTAACCGTCATAATTCCGTTATTTTTGAATTTTTCGCTTGACATTCGATGATCATCATCATCAGTTCATAACGTTCCCACTGCTGGGACGTTATGGACGGTGTAGAGAGAGTATATATTCGTTAATGCTTCATAAGCTTATACGCAAGCCTATAACAGTAAAAAAAAAATATATACCAAGGAATTCGATAAAACCTTTATAAAGGTAAACTAGCTGCGTCCTGCGGTTTCACCCGCGGTTTCCCTGGATAAAAAGTAGCCTATGTGTCATTCTGATGTGTAAGCTATATTATTGTAAAGTTTCATCGAAATCCATTCAGTAGTTTTTGCGTGAAAGAGTAACAAAGGTACATCCATACATCCATTCTTACAAACTTTCACGTTTATAATATTAGTAGGATAGGATTACGTGTGTGACATGTGTCATATAATAATTATATTTTTCAGTTATATTATATTATTATTATTATTTTATTCAGCCCATATCGTCCCACTGCAGGGCAAAGGCCTCCCTACTTTCCTTCCATTTCGCGGTCTTGAGATAGAATGGGCCAATCTAATCGGAATGTATCCAGCTCGTCTTGCCATCTCCGTCTTGGTCTGCCGCGTTGTCTACGTCCATTGTTGGGAACCCATTCGGTTGTTCTTTTATATTATATTACTATTTATATTTTATCCGTCAGTATTATGTGTTATGTGTAGTATAGTATTTTAATGTTGAGTGTATGTCTCGAATGGTTTTGGAATTTGGCTCAGCACAGATGTGTAGTGCATTATGATTGACAGTATGGAGATAGCTTATACACTGGATTAACACATAGGCTACTTTTTATTCCGTAAAACCGCGGGTGAAACCGCAGGGCGAAGCTAATACGTAATATAATAATAGTTATAGTATAATGAAACGTTGCGCGATGTCAAAAAAAGGTTCCAACTTAGCACAACACTAAGATAATATATACCTTAGTACTGATTTTCAGTCAAAACTTATGAAAGGTGTTAGTTGAAGGATAAGTTTAAGCTGCATTAAAACTTATCCTATAACTTTCATTAACCGCGTTAGTTTGATAGTTCGTTTAAGAGCTCCGGAGATAGACAATAAAGAGATTCACTGTGAATAATGAGATGAAGGTAACATAGACATCAACAATTAATGAGATATAGATCAACATAAAGTCAACAATTAATGAGATATAGGTTAACATAAAGGTCATCAATTAATGAGATATAGATCAACATAAAGATAATTAATTAATGAGATACAGGTTAATATAAAGGTCACCAATTAATGAAATATAGATCAACATAAAGGTCAACTTCATCATTATCAGCCCATCACGTTCCGACTGCTGGGACACGGGTCTTCTCTCATAGAGAGAGAATAGGCCATAATCCACTACGCTGGCCCAGTGCGGGTTGGTGGATGTCACATGTCCTTAACTTTTTGTGAAAAATTCTTGGACAAGCCGGTTTCTTCACGATGTTTTCCTTCACTGTTTTTAGAGCGAGTGTTAAATCCGCACATAACTTAAGAAAGTCAGTGGTGCGGGGCCAGCGGGATTCGAACTCTGGTGCGTCGGATCGAAAGTCGCACGAGCTCCCACTGAGCCACACTCGCTCTTAAGGTCAACAATTAATGATATATACACTCGAGAGCAATGAATCCGGGTCACTTAAAGAATCCTAAAAATCTCGGAAACTAAAAATGCTAGGTTAATGCAATAAATTGTATTTAATAGACAATGTAATACTCCTTAAATGAAGGTATTAAAACTTCTTAGTTATTGTAAAGTTATATCATAAAAAAATCAAATTTGAAAAAGGGCCACTTTCGAAGATGGAACTACGAAATTACAGCATTTGGTTTTGCTTTTGTTTGTAATCTGTCATTTATGTGGGTACATAAACCATGTTGATAGTGCTCTATATTCATTATTCAAGCTGAAATTATGTCGCTTACGCCTGAAGAATGCACCAGAATACTTACAATGCTGGAAACCGGCCGGAGTCAGCGCGATACAGCCAGGACTGTCGGTGTGTCGCTGTCAACAGTACAAAGAGTTCTCCGACGTTACGAAGAAACTGGTTCTAACCTACGCAGACCAGGAACGGGCAGAACCAGGTGTACCACAGCACGAGAAGACCGATACTTGGTGAACACCATGCTTCGAAATCGCTTTCTCACAGGAACTGAACTCACCAATCAGTTTCGACGCCTCGGAGGAAGTAACCCAAGTGCATGGACAGTAAGACGTCGGCTTGCTGAATCTAACTTAAAACCCCTTAGACCTGCAAACGGCCCTAAACTGGAGCGTGGGCATCGTATTTCGAGACTAAGATATGCCCAGAGCCACGTAAATTGGAGTATTGAAGATTGGTCAAAAGTTATGTTCTCCGACGAATCAAAATTTATGCTCTACAAGCACGATGGAAGACACAGAGTGTATCGAAGACCAGGGGAAAGATTCAAGCAAGCATGCATCGAAGAAAAAGTAGCCTACGGTGGTGGGTCTGTACTTGTGTGGGCCGGAATTTCTTCTGAAAGTCGCACAGAGCTGGTGATCATAGAAAACGGCTCTTTAACTAGCGTAAGATATGTGGAAGAAATCCTCAATGATCACGTTGGTCCATTTATGGTCAATTTAGGTGAGGATGCTATATTTATGCATGACAATGCCCGACCTCATACAGGTAGGATTGTGAATGACTACCTTCAAGAGATGAACATTACTCGTATGGAGTGGCCAGCGCGCAGCCCGGATATCAACCCGATCGAGCATGCTTGGGACGAGCTAGGCAGATGCGTAAAACAACGAAACCCTCCCCCAATCACGCTTCGTGAGCTCAAAATTGCTCTCACAGAGGAATGGGAGAATATTCCCCAAAATCGTATAAGGAACTTGGTGTACAGCATGCCAAACCGCGTAAACGCAGTAATGGAAGCACGAGGAGGCAATACGAAGTATTAAAATTCAAGAAAATCGTAATAAAGTTCAAAAATTTCATGTTTCCTATTTTTGTTTTAAGGAGAGATCAGCAGTTTTTTTCTTTATGTAATTTTGTGTTAATAAAATGTATGGTGACTCATATTTTTTTTACTTTCATTTAAGGAGTATTACATTGTCTATTAAATACAATTTATTGCATTAACCTATCATTTTTAGTTTCCGAGATTTTTAACATTCTTTAAGTGACCCGGATTCATTGCTCTCGAGTGTAGGTTAACATAAAGGTCAACAAATAACAAGATATAGATCAACATAAAAGTCAACAAATAATGACATAAAGGTTAGCATACAGGTCAACAATTAATGAGATATAGATCAACATAAAGGTCAACAATTAATGATATATAGGTTAAAATAAAGGTCATCGATTAATGAGATATTATAGATCAACATAAAGGTCAACAATGTTGACAACATGTTTATGAGTATTAGCGCTTATATACCGTTAAATATTTTGATCTGTATAACGGTTAATAATGTTGTTACTATTTACTGACTATGCCGCGTGGTTTTACCCGCGTAGTATACTTTTTTTTATTGATCTGTCTCAGAAAGACGTTCCATTAACATTACAATCTAGCCTAGTAGGACTAATAAGTAATTTTACTTTGACTTAAATTGCGAAGTATAGTGTAACCAAAAAGAAAACTAACTATTACGTATAACTAAGAATGTGTCCATCAACACTTTTCATACTGTCTCTTATTAAGGCGAAGACACTTTGTTTTTGTGTTCTTTACGGGTAGCACTAAAGTATGTATAGGTACTTTGTTATTCTGGGATGAAAGTATACTATGTGTTTTTTTATGGAAGTGAATATGTAGAATGTATTTAGTACGTAGGTTCTTTAAGTCCTAAAAAGGACAAACTTTTTATCCCGGGAAACCGCTAGGTGCAGCTACAATACAATACAGTACAATAATACTTTATTGAGCACCAACACAGGAAACAAAAGTTTAATAGTGGTAGAACAATGGGCGGCCTTATCGCTACGTGCAATTTCTTACAGGCAACCTTTGGATGGACAGGAAATTAAGATGTAAAAAATTGCGGTCAGTTGGTGTGCAAGAAGTAATTAATATAAAAGATATAATGTAGTAAAAAACTAGTGAGCTACAACAACAGCTAGTGAGAGATATTCCATTTAGGAAACTTCCTTTCTTTTTAAAGCCAATTAAAAGCTGATCAATTTTAATTTAAACCGTGCCAGAAACTGTTATGGAACAACAACTTTATGAACTTATTTAATTAACTTCTTCGGACTTGAAGAATCCTTCAAAATATTGTTGAAACAGTTTTCTTTGGTAAACACTACTAAATCGAACAATTTTCAATAATATTAATTATATATTTTTTAATTTAATTTGATTTAGATTATTTGTTAACATATTGATTATTATATTGATTTTATTTTGTCATTTTAATGAAAAAAATTGATTAATTACTTACTAATATTTTTATAAACTTGTATTTTTACTAAAAAATATGGATTATATGTCTGAACTATTTATAAATGAAATTAATATAAATGATTCAGTTTTCACCTTCAAGTTTATTAAATTTTTAAATCGACTAAATATTACTTGTCATTATGAAACTTAAGAATTTATTGTTTCAGGAGGACGAGCGTATTATGTAGGCTACAGGAAGGAGGATGCAAAAAAAAACAAAATGCTATTGTTCTATATTTAACGACTTTAAAAAAGGTTTTCAATTGTTTTTTTTTTAATGTTCGTTACAAGAACTTTGTCATTCATTCACCGATTTGAAAAATATTTCAGCGTTGGATTCAGTATAGCTACGAAGTGGTCCCATATATAATTCCATCGATATTTGACCTTGGACTTCGAAGATACATTGAAGTCGGTTTTTTTGTTTGATAAAAACTATACTTGTTTATACTTATAAGTTACATTATAATTCGATTTATAGACAAAGCGGTTCGATGTGAGAACCAGAAGTGACGGTCTGGGGGAAACAATACATTATAACAGTCAGCGTCTGTGGTGTAGTGGTTGGGCAGGGTGGCTCAATTCACTCATACACCATTGAGGTTGCGGGGTCGATTCCCGAGACGGGACAAATGTTTGTGCACATCAAAAAAAGCGCAAGCATTTGTTTCGTGTCTGGGTGCTGTGGGACCATGGTTGTTGTAGCTCCTGGTTCCCTAGACACAGGGAATTCCAGTTAGGGGCCAGGATCTATGTATGTCATCGTTGGGCGTATTTATTTACTTTTTATGAAATATTTGTCGTTCGTTCCTCATGTGGTATATTAAGATATTTAATTTCCCAAACAAAGCTTTCCGAAATACATTTCCAAAGATTTGTTTCCGTTTGTTTAAGCAAAAAGTTCCCTTTTTATCTTTTGTTCAGAATTTTTATGAGTTCGCGACACCGTGCGAGTTATTAACTTTATACGGGTCCCCCGGGAAGCCACGCTCTCGTTTACATATATCAAAAGTGGATGTTTTATTTCTTGACACAAGTATTATATAGTTTTAGGTGTCAAAATCAAACTTTTTTTGGGGACTGGTCTGGTCACTCTCTGCTACGGTATCTATATACCTATTTATATATTACTCATATTTTCATGTTACTTATACTTTGACTACGGGACATATCACTCGCACTTCTATGAAAGAAAACTAAATATTACCTTCTAGTTTGACATTGTTTTATGTTAATCGTAATTTATACCTTATTTTTAGTGTAATATTTTAAAATATTAAAAAAAGAGACGAGACGAGCTTGTCGTTCGCCTGATGGTTAGCCCATAACAGTCATAGTACCCAGAACTCTGACACGAATCTTGCACGGCGCTGCACTCTGCTCGTCACCCTGAGACAATTAGCTGTTAAGTCTCATAATGCCCAGTAATTTCGCTGGCTACAATGCACTTTAATCCAAAACACAGTAATGCTTGCTTGCTAACTAAAATCGCTATTGTATGTATTCTAGTCCAGAATCATAACATAAACATAATCCAATCATTAAGACTATACATTGTAACATTAGGCTACAAAGCTACATATTAAAATTTATGAAATGAAATGAAATAACTCTTTATTGAAACACACACATAAAATTATAAATTATAAAAACTAATTAACAAGTGTAACAATTGGCGGTCTTATCGCTTAAAGCGATCTCTTCCAGACAACCGTGCAGGGAGAGGAATTACGCAAAAATAATGGACGGTGGTTTTCAATATGTCAATACACTTACATAAACCAATTACATAAAATACACACTAATAAAATAGTAAATAATCTTAATACGTACAATACAATTAAAATATAATAAATATACATAAACATTTAATAAATATAATATAATATATATTACATAAATATAATATATTTATTTAATGTTTATGTATGTTTATTATATTTTAATTGTATTGTATGTATTAAGATTATTTACTATATTATTATGTGTATTTTATGTAATTGGTTTATGTAAGTGTATTGCGATATTGATATTAAATTAATATATTATATTAAATACATTACAATAACATGATAAAGATGATTGTGGCTATAGCGAATGGCAAAAGACTTTTACTTGGTGTTTAAAAGTATCCAGGGAGGGTGCCCGTTTAATCTTAGTTGGTAACGCGTTCCACAAACGAACAGCTTCCATAGTAAAGGAGCAGTCATAAAAATTTGTACGTTGAGGTGGGGTCTTATATGAAAGTCATAGCTTTAAAACAGAAAATTTATTTTGGATGTTATTATATTACATTCAGTCCATCGTCCCACTGCAGAGCAACGGCCTACCCACTTTCCTCATTTTTCTGGTGGTTTTGAGATAGTATGGGCCAATCTATCAGGTATGCATCAAGCTCGTCTCGCCTTCTCCGTCTTGGTCTGCCGCGTTGTCTGCGCCCATTGTTGAGAACCTCTGTTCTTTTAAAAAAAAACACTATTTGACCCGGTTTCACTCACGTTTATGTTGAACAGTCGAGATCGTGAAGGCGCTCGACCGGTTTCGGACCATTTAGAGATCCTTCATCAAGAGCTGCGCGGGTGCTCCTTGGGAACGACCCTCGCACACTGACTAGTGCCCCGAGCGGCCCGCGCGGCTGCACGTTCCGCACGGCGTGACGTCATCGGTGCTGGCGCTTCTTCGTCGATAGTTCTTTTGTTCCAAAGTTCACTAGACATGCGGCTGACATGCCCAGCCCAGTCCCATTTAAGCATAGCAGCACTTTGAGTGACATTAGTGATCTGAGTTCTAAATTATGTATATAATTAAGTTAAATTAACGTCAATCTTTAGTGATGCAAAAAATACGGCTAAAACTGTTTAGAAAAAGTATTTTTCCCCAGTAAAACATTTATACATCCGACTTCTAATCCTGCTAAGTGGCGTCCCATCCGGGCAGGTGGCCGGTGACGGGAAGTTGCCCGGATGTTTCTGATCTCACCTGATACCCGGGTAGGAAAAATTTATTTTAAATAATATCATCGATGAATTATCAACTCTATTCTATTGTTATTATAGTCGTTAGTAGAAAATCGCGAGCAAAGTGAGCTTGATTAAATACAAATAAATGCATACGCTTAACGATCACAAACAAATCCTGGCTCGTAAACAGGATTCCCTGTATCTAGGGAACCAGGGACTACGAGGACCATAGTCCCACAACACCCAGACACGAAACATATGCTTCATCATCATCATAAAGCATTTGTTTCGTGTCTGGGTGTGGGTCCCACAACACCCAGACACGAAACAAATGCTTACGCCTATTTTTTTTTTGTGCACAAACATTATTGCTATCGCGGGAATCGCACCGTTAACCTCAATGGTGTATGTGGTTTTAGCCAACCTGCCCAACCACTACACCACTTAAAAGGCTGTCAAAACCACAGTCAAAAAGGAGACTGTACGAGACCATAACTCACCATCATCATCAGCCATCATCATCAACACTCCCACTGTTGGGACACGGGCCTTCTCTCAGAGAGAGGTATGGTCCACCACAGTCTCAGTCCACTGCGGATGTCACATGTTATCGAAAACTAATCCAATAAGCGGATAAATTCAAAACTTTGTAGTTGTTCGTGTTTGTTCCCCTCTTGACACCGCAACGGTTGAACGGATTTGGATGAAAATGATTTAATAACTCATACGCTTTATCTCCGACAAATTACGGCTGGAGGTAAACCGTGCAGCGCAGCTAGTCGTGGAATAAATATATACCTGTTTCTTCTCGTTATTATAACTGACTTCAAAAAAGAAGGTCTCTATTAGACTGTATTTTTTATGTTTGTTACCTCAGAACTCCGTCAATCATGAACCGATTTGAAAAACTATTTTTGTGTTGGATTCAGTATAGCTACGAAGTGGTCCCATACAAATTTCATCGATATTTGACCTTGGACTTCGAAGATGCATTGAAGTCGGTATTTTTGTCTGATAAAACGTATACTTGTGTGGTGAACAAATTCATCGCGGTCAAACCGGATTCAAACTTCAATAGATCGGATCATAAGTTGCATGAGTTCCAGCTAAACCAAACTCGCTCGCAGACATGCTATGTAACTTTTTTTTATATTACTGAATGATGAGTCATGCATTTCGTTCGCCTGATGGTAAGCAATACGCCTGCCCATAACAGTTGCAGTACCACCCAGAACTTTGTTTGCAAAATCCTGCGCGGCACTGCACTGTGCTCGTCATCCCGAGACAATTAGCTCTTAAGTTTAATGCTCAGTAATTTTGCTGGCTCCAATGCCCTTCAAACCGGAATGCTTGCGGACCACTGTTTGGCGGCAGAATAATTGGCAAAGCGGTGGTATCCACCCAGACGGCCTCTCCCATACGAGAAACCTAGCACCAGTTCCTATCACTAATCTGCTTTCAAATTAAACTATCCTCTTAAACTCATGTCCGTAGCGCATTGAGTAAAACCACTCTGAAAGTTTTAGGCGGGAACTCGCTTCGGAGTTTTTACTGGCGGTAGTAGGACATAACTCACTTTAATGGCGGACCGGGGCTTTAGAGTTTGTGTCAATAAAAACGTTTTTAGTTAAGAAGTACATCTAAGAACGTTTTGCATGTTGGATTAATTATCTTCTCTCTAATCATTCGCACCATGAATAAGCTGCTAAATTTATATTAGCATTAATAAAATAAATTGGAGTTGCGAAATACGTTTTTAAACTAACATGGTCACTGACACTAGAATTTGATTTAGAAACGGGATATTTATTTACCATGTCTTGTTGTCAGTTCTCAATATTTCGGCAATGTTACAAGCACCATGATCACGACGATACTAAAGTTTTTGCGGGTGGATTGTTGATGTTATAACGGGCAGAAATATCTGTCTTCCCGCTTTCTCTCGTATTTTTAGCGCGCGAAAATTAATATCAAGAACTCAAAACAAAACAAATACATACGTAAATATCCCGTTCCTAAATTAAATTTTGAAGTTGCGAAGTTTGATGAATGCTAAAATTCATTGCTTAGAACATCCACTTCGCATCGCTGAGCATACCGTGCCAATGCGAACTGTGGCAGCGGTCTGCTAAAATGCTAATGCTGTTGCGATTGCGAATCAACGGAGCGTCCCGTTCACCCGTGCGCCTCGTCTCCGCGATTTTTATTTTTGATACTTGTTTTTTAAATCAATTTTGTTTGATTTTGTTTTGTTACTCATCGAGACCTTTCGTTTAAGGCCAAACATGAAATAATGACCAATTGTTTATTTCTATTTTAATGAAATTTCACATGAAATTCTGATTTCACAACTGTCAAATATCGTATATATTGTGATTTATATTGTGATTACACTTTTGGGAAATTTCATATTAGCAATTAGCATCGCAATAGCACATATCATGCTAAAAAAAATATTAGAAATTTCCATTACTGTTCTACTATAACTTGAATGATTAAATTGTAATGCCAATAATAACGCATATCGCAACATTAATACCGCAAGAGTAATTTATGCTATGTAATTAAGAAATTATTAGGTAATTTTAAATCAAAATAACATGATCGAGATAACTTCATAAAAACGTGAGTTGTACTCATTAGGCTAGCCTAATCCATCCTTCATACTAATATTATAAATGCAAAAATTTGTTAGCGTGGATGGATGTTTGTTACTCAATCACGCAAAAACTACTTAACTAATTTTGATGATACTTTTATAAGACATTAAAAATCCCGGAAAACAGCGAGCAAAATCGCGGGGCGCAGTTAGTTTTTAAATAAAGGCAGCGCAAACACAAAAAACATCTGATCGCCTTGCACGCCCCGCCCATTTATTATTATTACTATTATTATTTTAGCCGTTAGTGTCCCACTGCTAGTCAAAGGCCTCCCCTCATTCTTTCCACTCGTCTCTGTCACCCACTTAAACAAATTAAATTTAGCAGGCTACGAAAGGATGCAGAATCTTATTTTTTAATTATCACAGTTAATCCTCGTAATGGGTTGGTAATCCTTTCCTTTCTTTTGTGCATGGGAAATTAAGAATATCAAATCAGGGGGCTTACCATAAACTTTTACAAGACAATCATGCCGCAGGAACGTTTTATTTCAAGCATACAATCATATTACTCTGATTCGTACCATGACCTTCATAAAACAATATGTTTCTGTTCCTGCGAAGTGTCAGCTATCAAAAAACACCTGAATTAATGATTTACGATGACGTCACTAAAATTTCTTAACAATACAATATCAAACTAAGCTTTTTTTTAGGTTTCTTGGTATGAAAAACGGAAGTAAGCTTAAAATAATACTGGTTTAAGAGATAGTGGTAAGCCTGCTGAATGAATGATTTACGATGACGTCACTAAAACTTCTCAACAATACAATATCAAGGTAAGCTTTTTTTAGGACTTCGTGGTACGGAAAACGGAAGTAAGCTTAAAATAATACTAGTTTAAGAGATGGTGGCATGATGGCCTGCAGGACTAAAATGAGGGGTAAGAGTCAGTTTTAGTTAAACTTCAAATTTTTATTAATTACTTACTACCTATAAAACTAGTAAAAACTATATTACAAGCAACGGGCCTAACACAGGTTGACTGAAAGAGATCACTTTTAGCGATAAGTCCGCCCATTGTACATTAGTTTTAAGTTATTTCATGTACCTATTGATTCTTTTTGTTTGGAGTACAAAAAAGCATATTGTTTTCTATTTATTATTGTCTATTTCTTTAAATTGATGTACAGTAAAGAGTTATTCTATTCTATTTTGTATAGTATTTTTCAGTGTGTATTTTTCTGTTTAAAGTGCATTTTTTGTGCCTATTTAATAAACAGGCTAAAAAAATGAACTGTTAACTTGACTTCACTTATGGAGAATTGGAAAACATGAGGTCCAAAATGTGAAAGTCGCGTGGACTCACAAGTTTTATTTTGATATTTTTTTAGTAAAACATTGTCGTTGTTGTATTATGTTTATTTGAAATGAAAACGAAAGATATCATTACTGCATTACACCATGCCAGAAATACCCTTGAAATCTCAAACAAAATACCAATAAAACAGGCCCCTTTTGCTCTAAACTCGTAGATAACGACACGGAACGAGTGTAGGAAATCCGAATCGCGCGCTTTCCTGAAATTTCAGCCGCAATTTTCAGCACAAAGAAAGGCTGTAAATAACCTCCTGAAGGAATCTCTATTTGTCGCAACATCAAAGTGATTCGGGCACATATGGAGGGCTGGAAATAAGGTGCGCTCCTGAAAATATGGTGCCTGTCTTAGATAAATCATGAAGATATATTACACTAAACTAACTCCGAAGGAGCGAGTGTGGCTCAGTGGGAACACGTACGACTTTCGATCCGACTCACCCGAGTTCACCACCGGCTGCACACCACTGACTTTCTTAAGTTATGTGCGGATTTAACACTCGCTCTAAAAATAGCTAAGGTAAAGATCGTGAGAAACCCGGCATGTCCAAGAATTCATCAAATGACATGTGACATCCACCAACTCCCACCAGGCTGCGTGGCGGATTATGGCCCATACTCTCGAGAAGGCCCATGTCCCAGCAGTGGGAACTTGATGGGCGGATCATGATGAAGTGGTGACTGGAGAAGGAAAGCCGAATATGGGGCTCAGGGGCGTGCTTTAGAAGATACCTCCAGCAGTCGGCTGATGTAGGTTGATGATGATGATGACCTTCTCCTTGTAATGACCCTAAATCTATACCTAAGCACGTCTAGGTTAAAACAGCGCACCTGATCCAAGTGAGTCCTTCACAGTAGGTCTTTTAGACTCGATATTCGTATGCCAATCCGCAAAGTCTATTGATACAATTTCTGTGGTTATTCAAAGCTTGCTGAATATGTGGTTATTTTCTGTAAATGTGGTTCTGTTAGTGGTTTCGCAACGCGGAGTTTGTACGAATGTATTTGTTTATTGGTTCGAATGTCTCGGAAATATGAACGTGAGAGACTATTTTTACAGAAGTTTAGAGAATTTAGGGTTGGTTGTTGTTGTGGTTTTAAATAATTCTGTTATTGTCGGTGGTAAATTTAAGCTAAATATATGGACAAATCTTCTATATCTTATATTGTCAGCCTCTGTGGTGTAGTGGTTGGGCATGTCGGCTCAAATCTCATACACCACTTAAATTGCGGGTTCGATTCCCGCGCCGGACAAATGTTTATGCACAAAAAAAAGCGCAAGTATTTGTTCTGGGTGTTGTAAAACTATGGTCATCGTAGTTTCTGGTTTCCTAGATACAGGTAATTCTAGTTAGAGGTCAGGATCTATGTGATCGTTGGGCGTATGTATTTATAAAATAAAAATTTCATGCTGTTCGTTAGTAAGCGCATCACTTGAGAACGGCTGGACCGATTTGGCAAACAATATTTGTTAAAGATTTGTAATAGCCGAATTAGGCTATATTAGAAAGAACATTTTTAAAAGTTACCCGGAAAATGGGGAAATTCTGGAAAAATGAAAGTGCTTTTTTATATTGTTTTTTGTGTGAACAGTACGAGTACAATGCCTGTCAGGTCGGCTAGTGGTTAACAATTGTAATATTTTCTTCACAAGTTCTTTTAAGTTTCTTAGTCACATTTTCTGAAACGAGGAATTGATCAAGAAACTTGTAATCTAAGGCCAGATAGCTATTTTTGTGCGAATGCAGGCTTTCGAGTATAAAAAGGGTACCCCCATACATAATATATTATTTTAACAACAACATACATAATATTCAGCGGAATTACAATACGTATTTTCATTGCGTTTCAGTTTTAAGATGAATTTCCGCAACGTCACGCCTGATTCCTTTATATTCATTAAGAACATATGACTTTTGATCCCGGGAAGTCGCGGGTGAAACCTCGGGTGCAGCTAGTATGAAATAAAATGTAGATAGATAGATAGTTAGATAAAACGTTTCGTTCTTTCAGTTCCTCTTCTTCCTGCTGCTAGATCTATAATTCTACCTAAACCCATTGACGTAGTTATTTAGTAATGATTTAAGTAGGTACATATTTATTATGTAAATATTTAAGTATATTTATTTTATTTATTCGGTTTTAGGAAGACTATCAACTATTTAAATCTATATAGGCACTTAATTAAATATTACAAAGTCATTTAAAAGTCTCCACTGTTAGTAACGTTATAGTCGTTACAATAAGCTGATCTAAAAAGTATACTTAATGTTAAATTAGTTTTGACTCATTCGTTTTAATATATCTGCACTCATTCTGATTACACTGAAAAGAAGCGAAAATTATGTTATTAAATAGAATCTTTGTATTTGTTAAAAAAGTTGTCACTCAGTTGCCTTCTCACTGCAGGTATGCTGGAAAAAATTGAACAATGGCAATGTCGTTGCTGAGATCATTGAAGGTTTTACACGCACGATAGATATAGCTATTCTGCCGGTAGTTAGTGGTAACACATAGGAGGGAGAAAAGTGGGCTATTGCGGAAAGATCACATATTTTATAATTAGGTTATAATCATATATGTATATAAAATTCTTGTGTCACAATGTTAGTTACCTTACTCCTCCGAAACGGCTTTACTGATTTTTACCAAATTTTATATGCATATTCAGTAGGTCTGAGAATCGACTACTATCTTTTTTTCATACCCCTAAGTGATAAGGGTTGTTCACCCTTAACATTTTTTTTTAATTTATATGGCAAAACAACGTTTGCCGGGTCAGCTAGTAGGTACGTATATAATATAAAGTTTCTTTGTTTTAGTTTTATTAATAGTATAGGTATATTGTTACATACCATAGGTCTGTAACTTATATTTAGGCAAATTAAGACTATTTTTAATTTATCAATTAAGCACTTTACTGCACCGCTACAATTTTTTCTTGCACGTCCTGGATGACTGCTGAATGCTATTTAGCATTAAGTCCTCCATGTACAAACTGTTTTGTGCTAATGTATAAATAACTAAATTAATACACAATTTATTGCACTTAAAAAAAAGAAAACAAATACTGTTAGTAATACAAAATTTCCTATAATATACTATTTACATACTGACCGCCTATAATAATAGGCGGTCAGTATGTAAATAGTATAGAAGATAAAACTTTATCAGCAAGCAAAATAAACGACATCATATTTCATTCACGTGTATGACCAGTAGGTACCTACAATCGTTTTATCTGATGAGATATGAATTTCGGAAAATGCTTTTTATCTTCAAAATTTATGGCAGCCATTTACATTCCTTCCCCATATTGAGATATTAATCATACGCCCAATATTTTATTGGTCTGTATTGTGCGCGATCATACATCGGCATTTATGTGACAAGTGGGTAGGCCGGCTGTTTAAAAATTCAATCACTGTACACAATTTACTTGTAGTAGGTTTCTCGTATGCGAGAGGTCCTCTGGGTGGGTACCACCGCTTTGCCAGTTATTCAGCCGCCAAGAAGTAATGCGCAAGCGTTACTGTGTTCCGGTTTGAACGGCATTGTAGCCAGCGAAATTACTGGGCATTATGAGACTCAACAGCTAATTGTCTCAGGGTGACGAGCGCAGTGCAGCGCCGCGCAGGATTTTGCAAAACAACGTTCTGGGTGGTGCTGTTATTGTTATGAACTGGCGTATTGCTTACCATCAGACAAACGACCAGATCGTCTCATCATTCAGTAACAGAAAAAAAAATCGCTTAAACTAAGAACGGATTTGGATGATATTTGATATGTAGGTTTTTCATGTCCTGGAAAAGAATTTAGACTACTTTTTAGTCCGGGAAACTGCGGGCGAAAACGCCGGGAGCAGCTAGTCCTACTATAAGTGCGAGAGTATGTGTGAGCGTGTGTGTGAGTGTTTGTTTAACTCCATGACTTCTGAACGGATTTTGATACAATTTGGTATGTCCTAGATACTACAGGTCCTGGAATAGAAATAAGTAGGTATACGTTTTATCAAACAATAAAACCGACTTCAATGTATCTTCGAAGTCCAAGGTCAAATATCGATGAAATTTATATGGGACTACTTCGTAGGTATACTGAACCTAACGCAAATATATAAAGAATATTCCAAATCGGTTCATTAATGACGGAGTTCTGAGGTAACAAACATAAAAAATAAATAATAATAATTAAATAAAACAATCGAATAGGGAACCTTCTCCTTTTTTGAAGTGCTAGATAATATAGGTACATTAGGGTGAGGTAGCTGAATAACGAGAAACGGCTATTTTGTCTAAAAAGAAAACAAGTCATTAATTAAAGTTAAGTTTAAGTACCAGCTTTATATAAACAAAATATATTTTTGGCTACAAATGATTATGATAAACGTGTGTGTATGTAATTTTTTTTTTTTTTTTTTTTAGAGGGTAGAATTTCCGGCAAACTTGATAAACTCCAACCTCCTGAGCAAGCTGGCTTTCGTCGGGGCCTCTCTACCACTGATCATCTGCACACCGTCAATCAGATTATTGAAAAACACCTGGAATTCAATCTACCTCTATATCTGGCATTCATCGATTATTCCAAGGCATTTGATAGTATTACACACTCCTCTATTTTTGAAGCACTCAAAAATCAAGACATCAACCACACTTACATACATTTACTTAGAAACATATATCGCAATAGTTCAGCAGCCATAAAACTGACCACCACAGGACCTTCCTTTCCTATTAAAAAGGGAGTCAAGCAAGGTGACCCGCTGTCTCCAAAACTGTTTACAGCCACATTGGAGGAAGTCTTCCAGAAATTTGCTGCTGACTGGGCAGAGAAGGGCATTCTCGTCGGAGAAAAGCGGCTAACTAACCTCCGATTTGCAGACGATATCGTGCTTTTCTCTTCCTCAGCCATCGAATTGGGTCACATGATCCAAGATCTCTGTAAGGCGAGCCTCGATGTCGGACTCAGGATGAACATGTCAAAGACCAAGCTAATGACCAATACCACACGACGCAAGATACAGGTCCAGGGTGTCGAAATTGAATATGTCCATGAGTATGTCTATTTGGGCCAATTAGTCTCTTTCCAGGCGAGACAAGACAAAGAAATTGCACGCCGAACCGAAAACGCCTGGAAGAGCTATTGGTCTATGAAAGACCTCATGAAGGGAAGTCTCCCTCTGTCCCTTAAGCGCAGACTCATGGACATGTGCATTCTTCCCATCCTCACTTACGGTGCGCAGACTTGGTCTTTGACAAATCATCAGAGGTCCGACCTTGAGGTCTGCCAGCGAGCTATGGAGCGCAGTATTCTTAGCGTAAAGCGTACTGACCGTATAAGAAACACCATACTGCGCTCCAGAACTCAGATAGCAGATGTGACCCAAAAAGCAGCAGCACTCAAATGGGACTGGGCTGGACATGTCTGCCGCATGTCGGATGATCTCTGGGCCAAAACCACTACCCAGTGGGCCCCACACGATTGCAAACGACTTCGCGGCAGACCAAGAAGGAGATGGCGGGACGAGCTAGACTCCCACCTTAAAGATTGGTCTATTGTGGCAATGGATAGAGATAAGTGGAGGGAGGGTAGGGAGGCCTTTGCCCTGCAGTGGGACTAAACAGGCTCTTAATAAATAATAAATAATAATAATAATAATAAAATAATAATATGTAATTGTTCTATTACAGTTTAAAATACATAAATGTGATGACATTATGCTTTGGAGATGCTCAAAACATTCCAAATAACAACCTGCCCAGCAATTCTTTCGTCTTGATTTTTGAGCTTGCATTTCGGTGTCTAAATATTGATTTGATTCATTGATTTTCAAATGACTGTATTAAGCCAATTTTTACAATTTCAAGAATTCCAGTCAGCAATCGTTCTTCAATGGTGTCTTGCAAAATTGCAACTTGACATTTATTTGTTTACTGTATATGCTAGTGGCGACATCTACGATAAGCTTTGCCTCTTGTTCCGTAAATGGAGGAGCTTCTTAGTGGATCTATACCTATCTTCCTATATACCTATCCACTACCCCCATTCCATAACATAAAGCGATATACTGAGAAACAAGATTAAGGCGGATTTCCCAGTCGCGCTTCACTCCGAATCAGAAAGCTAAAGTTACTTGGGTACTTTATTCGAGGAGTCGAAATATAAAACTTCTCCTCGTATTTGTTATTTTATTAGCTTTAATCACTTTCACGGTTTAATTACTCTTTATTTTACTAAGTAAAACCTTTATGGTGTAACTAGCTGTTACCCGCGACTCCGTCCGTGAAATTCGGTTTATAGTTGTTCCCGGAGGAACTGTTTCTTTTTTCGGGATCCGAGAAAAGTATCATGTATTCCATTCCAGCCCCAGTACTCTGAAAAAGAAATTACAATCTTCACCTTCGTTCTGTCGGATGAAAGGGACAGCGCTATGCAACAGGCATAAGAGTGTCTCCTTTAGTCCGCACGAACGAACGACGAAAGCAACTCGAAGTAAGCCCCCAAGTTCTAAAGTACGTACCTACATACCAAATATCATCTTAATCCATTTTAACAAAAACAATAACCAAAGTTACAAACACACACATACATATACACACCCACACACATATGCTGTCACATGTATAATATTAGAAGATTATATTTATACAAGCTTTTATTTAACTTGCAATTTTCGGGTCAAATCTTGCAAGTTAAATCAGAACCCCTTCCTCTAATTCTACGGAGTTAAAATTTTGCATACTTGTCAAAGTCCAATGACAATGCAATATTATGGGGACAACCAGCTGGCTGTCAGTACAGCTGATCTGATGATGAAAACGGACGACGGGCAATGGAACTCCTTGACGGGTAATAAACTACTAGTGTTTGGGCTCATACTGATCTTATTGATATTTATTTATTTCATGTTACATAATGTAATTTTGTCAATCCAATAATATTAAAACAATTAATTCAATATATTATTCGATTAATAATTCATAAAATAATAATAATGTCAATAATAAATCATTCAGATTTATTAATTTATTGAATAAATTGTTTTAATAGTCCACAAGTCATACTCGTGAACGGGTGCTGCTTGCGGGGACTGGTCTGTTCTAGTCACTCCTACTGCTACTGTCATACCTACTTATATTTTATTTACACTTTTCTGTTACTGATACTATGACTATGGGACATCTCACTCGCATTTCTTGTTTTACATTCTGTTAATTCTAATTTATACGTAATTGTGCTGAAAAAAGACATCCCCGCAGAGTTTCTTGGTGCTATCTTCTCTAGCGGGCGTATTTCCGAAGCACTGGTAGAGTCAGTTTTCGCATTTCTTTTCAGCACTCAGACTTCAATTTGAGTATAGGAGAGAAATGGGTAAACATACTTACCTTTTTTTCAAAGTCATGTTAACATAAGTTACAATTTTTAAAATTTATTATTTGTATCATGTGTTTATGACCTTTAAAAGTGCACTTTTGTGCCTATTTAATAAATGATATTTGACTTTGACTTTGAATATTATTGAATTGTCAAAATTACATTATTAAACATGAAATATTTATTAAGAGAAAGTCACCAATATAGCCCGTAAGTTGATACTAACACAATACATTGTAATCATCTGAATTTTATTAAATGAATTGAATTGAATGGAACTGATCTGCTCTTGGTTCCGATTACGAATTTGTTAAAAGCTTGCCTTGAAAAATGTATTTTTTAACAAAAATCTTGTTTATAATCCACGTCAGAAAATACAGTATACTTTTCCGCGCCCCGCAGTTTCACCTGAAATTTTTTGGGATAAAAACTATCCTTTGTCCTTTTCCTAGACCTCACATACGAGACTACCTTCTAGAAAATAGCATGTGCACATACGACAGTTTATATTGTAATTCTGTGCCCATACTGTCAGTACGTTACGGTAACAGGCGCTCATCAGAAATTCTTTTTGATTTATTCACAGCTGAAACAAAGGAGTGAGCTGTGGAGTTGCTCAGCAGGTTGCTACTCGGAATCGCTAACTGCTTGCTAATCGCGATTTAACAGCTATGTTAGAAATATATAAGAGGTTTTGAATTACCACACAGAATACTAAGGTATAGAAGCATCACTCCGCTAAGAAATTTAAACAAATAGCGACTCTTGCTATGACGCAATAAAATTCAATTCAGCTCGCGTAGCGCTGCATACCTACCAGTCATATTAACCTACAGAGCGCCTCTCTTTCTATCGCATAGCTCTTATCTCTTCTGACGCGGCACGTGTAACGACGCGCGACCCGCCGTCGGTGTCCGGCTATGTACATGTAGCTTCGTACCTACAGTGCGGAGTGCGCTAGGCCTGGTAGTAGTACTTCTAAACTATGTACTTAAAAATTTTGATGCTGTTTTCATCGTTATTTAGAAAATTTATCCGGGAAGGCTTTGGTGCATAACATAGCTATAGGGTGTTGGCTTGTGTTTTATATTATAAACTTTAAATACATAAATACATACGCACAACCATCAAATACATAGATCCCGGGTCCTAACTAGAATTCCCTGTATCTTATAAACCAGAAAACCTTTTGTGTTGTGTATTACCGTAATAATTTTCTTAGTTATTGTGTTTTATTATATATTATATGTGTTATGTTATTTTTTGTATGTTGTTTTTTGTTTATATATATATAAATATATGTATATGTAATATATATATAAAACTATAGATAGACTGTTAAGTATATATTCTATGGGCCTCTGTTAATTTTACTTTGTTGTACATTATTACTGCCTAAAATAAATGAAATAGCCAAGAAGTTAGGGCGTCGACTAAAGGAGAGAGGTCGGGACCCGCGGTCGGGACATTATTTAGCCCAACGCATCTCGCTAGCGATCCAGCGGGGAAATGCCACCAGTTTGATGGGCACTTTTAGAAGCGGGGTCGATCGCGATAGACTCCTTATTTAGTTTTAAGTTTTTGACTCGCGAATGTACGTTTATTTTATGTAAAATGTGACTGAAATAGAAGGATATATATATATATATATATATATATATACATATATATATATATATATACATGTATATATATATATATAATAAAGAAGGCTATTCATAAATAATGTCTAATATATTGTAAAATTATTCAAAATTGAAATATATACTTGTGCTTTTTTACTGTGCAAAAACATTTGCCCTGTCACGGGAATCGTACCCGCAAACTCTGTAGTGTATCAGATTTGAGCCAACCTAACCAAACACTACACCACAGAGGGTGCGTGTGTGTGTTAGCTAAGTGTGTTATATTATGAACTAAATGAAGCAAGTGCTTTATATTTTCACACTTCCCATTGAAAAATACGAAGCT
The DNA here is from genome assembly GCA_951640565.1 of Petrophora chlorosata. NCBI lineage: Eukaryota > Metazoa > Arthropoda > Insecta > Lepidoptera > Geometridae > Petrophora > Petrophora chlorosata. The sequence continues at coordinate 1,702,346 of OX621206.1, forward strand.
ATTCAAAGGATAAAAACTGTGTTCAAGCCAAGCTGAAACAATGGCGCTCTGAAGCGCCAAGCGCACTTCAAGCAATGGAGAGTCAAGTGCGCACTGTGTTACATAATACTCGGGCCTCGCTCTATCTTCTTTTGTCTCTGTGTTATTATCACAGGATTTTGCTATTTCGAGTTGTATAATAATATAACATGTGTAAAATTGTGAAGAGCGATTGTGGCTTAGTGGGAACTCGTGCGACTTTCGAACCGACACACCCGAGTTCGAATCTCGCTGACCCCGCACCACTGACTTCCTTAAGTTATGTGTGGTTTTAACTCTATTTCCATTCTATTCCAGACTTTATTCCATTAGTTCCATTGCCCACCTTCCATCTCCATCATTAGATCAGCTGGCTGTTACCATAATATTGCATTGTCATCGGACTTTGACAAGTATGCAAAATTTCATGTCCGTGGATAAAGAGGAAGTGGTTCTGATTCATATTGCAAGATTTGACCCAAACGAATAATTGATAAACATAACAAGTAAGCTTGTAATATGGGGAGGGAGGTATGGGCTGGTGTATTGCTTACCATCAGGCAAACGACCAGCTCGTCTCGACATTCAGTTACATAAAAAAAAGAAATAAAAAGTATTTATTCATCTTCCACAATTTGCTGGTTTCTAATTAGGTAAGTACTTAAGTTTAGAACATGATGGGAATATGTACTGTATTGACAATATCTAAGTCGGATCGGTGGTGCCGGCAGTAGTTATAAAACTGTGTCACAGACACCAACGCCCCCCGCAAGGATACAGGTCTAAGGTACATCAACAATAGTGATTTAGAAAACTAGATATATTTGGAAGAATGGTTCTTGTTTGCGCACGCATTGCATGTGTATAAAAGAAAGAAAAGAAAGAAACAGTTTATTTTTGACAAAACTGCACACAACAAACAATGCACATACACATGTGCAGCAGGACAGAAAAAAAAAACAGTCACAGCGTGTGTATGGAGATCGCTGCCGTGTACAGTGCAGTCAAAAAAGGGTCTGTGCTCAGCATAATGTTGTATGTGATTGTGTGTGTGAGGGATGGTGTAATATTATTTTGATAAGCCTTCTTGCTGGGCCTAAAGCCTCATAATTTTAGATTAAGAAGTTATATCTCTTTGATTTAAAGGATATCTAAATACAAAAATTAAACGCCACTCCGCAATTTGTTTGCTGTACAGCGCAATCCGTCTTTCGTCATTTCAATTCCTCAATTTACTTCAAATTCTACTTCTGATAACCGCTGACGAGCCAATTTGTGCTTTAGACCTCGGAGATACAGTTTAAATTTAGCATTGTTGGTTTCATTTAAAATCGCCCATTTTATGGGACATTCAGAGGAAACGCGGATGAGAAGCAAAGTTTTATATTAGCTTTACGACGAGTCTTGGATTTAGGGTTCTGGTGGGAGTAGTGATGGGTACTTGCCCCAAATTTTTCGAAACATGGTTATGTTTCAATTTCCGAAAAATAAAGGGAATTTATTGCTTACTGTAAAATTCAGACAAAAATAAATACAATTGCGTTTTTTTTAAGGCATCTTTATTGAAATAAAACCATGTAAAAAGACAATCTGTTATTGTCCAATAATCACAATGTTTAGACAATCAATCATTTGCTACATGAAAATCCACCATTGAAGGCTTATTATTTGCAACTAGCTTTTTCCCGCGACTTCGTCCGCGTAGACGACAGAAGCCCATAGTTGTATTTTTTCCAAAACCATTTTAGCAAGACCTCCCCAGTATATGGGAGCGCGTACTACTAAGCGGTCAAGCTGTATCTTCGTAGTCACCCAACCAATTTTAATGTTACGTACCCTATAATCTAAGTGGGGACTGATGCTATCAAACCCAAAAAAACACGATTAAATCCGTCCAGCAGTTTCCGAGTCTATAGATAACAAAAACACAAACATACAAACAAACAGACAAAAATTCTAAAAACCATAGATTCGTGTCAGTACCCTCTAAATAGTCTAACCCAGTTAGTTTTGCAAAAATATCTTCAATGTACAGAATTGGCTTTTATCCATTTTTATAATAATACTAGCGACCCGCCCCGGCTTCGCACGGTTATTATGCATATAAACCTTCCTCTTCAATCACTATTAAAAAAACCGCATCAAAATCCGTTGCGTAGTTTTAAAGATTTAAGCATACATAGGGATATAGGGACAGAGAAAGCGACTTTATTTTATACTATGTAGTGACAGAAAACATGAATTTCTAAGTATACATAGAGAACTTTTAAATTAGGTATCAGATTTTTGTTGAAAAACATTTTTTTCAATACCTACAAGCTTTTAATAAATTCGTAATCGGAACCGCGAGCAGATTAAAATGAGTTCAAACACTAGTAGTTTACGATTATCCGTCAAGGAGTTCCATTGCCCACCTTCCTTCTCAATCATCAGATCAGCTGGCGATCACCATAATATTGCATTGTCATCGGCCTTGTATGACAAGTATGCAAAATTTCAACTCCGTAGGATAAGAGGAAGTGGTCCTGATTCAACTTGCAATATTTGACTCAAACATTGCAAGTTAAATAAAAGCTTGTAAATATACAAGAAATATATAGGAAAAATGTGAAAACTACTGGGAATAAATGATTTTTTCTTCTCTTTTTCAAACAAAACTTTTCCGTTACCCATCACTGGTGGGAGTGATTCGGGAAAAAGTGGTTTACGCAATTCTAGATTTATCTACTAGATAGAACCTGCCTCCACGACAGTAGTTAAAAGGGCAATGAATGTAGGTACCACGTAGTGCCCTATATTTACTTTAGTTTCGGTACAGATAAGCCCTGAATGCTAGTTTATGGCTTAGGTAAATAAAAAACCAAGTAGAAAAACTAATAGGGTTCTTTACTATATTGTAAGAGCGAGTGTGGCTCAGCCACGTGTGACTTTCAACCCGACGCACCCGAGTTCGAATCCCGCTGGCACCGCACCACTGACTTTCTTAAATTATGTGCGGATTTAACACCTTCTATAAATCCGGTGAAGAAAAATATCGTGAGGAAACCAAATGTCAAAGGCTTTACCACAAAAATTCAAGGACATGTGGCATCCTCCAATGCACTGGACCAGTGTAGTGGATTATGACCCATACTCTCTCTATGAGGGAAGGCCCGAGTCCCAGCAGTGGAAACGAAATGGGCTGGTGATGATGATGATGACTATATTCTAATAGTAATTAAGCGCTAGTAGCGTAGCTCGCCTGGCTGTGAAGGTTAAGCAACGTTTCAGCGCTCGCCACTTGGAAGGGTGCCGTTTGTGTGGTATTTAGGTACATCTGAGCGCTTCCGTGCTTCGTAGGGCATGTTCAAAAGTCGGTCCTGGTTGTTGCCTTAGGACAACAACCGTTAAGCGATGTCGGATGTCTTCGGTTGGTCTAAAGACTCCGACACTACACCGTCACACGAGAGAAGAGAAAAATAACTATATATTCTAATAGGAGATATACATAGGTTTAATATAAATATCAAATATTGCTCTCTATTTATTCAGATAAGTATGAAATAATAAAGATTATACATATTTAATTTAACAAAATAAATGTACATTATAAATCAATCGACAGCCTCTGTGGCGTAGTGGTTGGGCAGGTTGGCTAAAATCTCATACATCACTGAGGTTGCGGGTTCGATTCCCGCGACGGGAAAAATGTTTGTGCACAGAAAAAAAAAGCGCAATCATTTGTTTCGTGTCTGGGTGTTGTGGGACCATGGTCCTCAGAGTTCCTGGTTCCCTAGATACAGGGAATTCTAGTTAGGGGCCAGGATCTACGAATGTATGTAATCGTTGGGCGTTATTTATTTATTTTGTTATTTATTTAAACGAACTGGTAGAATTGGAAAATTCAAATTCAAACTTTATTACTCTACTTAAAGTTTCTATTTTTCATGTAACTATGTTTGTGGTATGCAATAAAGTATAATTGTATTGTACTGTGTTAAAGTGTACTAGTGCGCGAGTAATTCACATTTTGAACAAATCTCGTCGAGCCGAAGAATTACGCGTAGGCTGAGCATGTAGGTAGGTACTATAGACACAGGCGTGAAATCAATAAATTTGTTTCAGTATTATAGGTCCATGGTCCTTGAAATTACTGATTCTCTAGATAGAGAGCGAGTGTGGCTCAGCGATAACTCATGCGCCTTTCGATCAGACGCATCTGGGTTCGAATCCCGAAATTGGCTCTGCACCAATGACTTATAGTTAAGTGCAGATTTTGCACGCTGGCTCTAAAACGGTGAAGGAAAACATGATATTGAAGATAATGAAACCCGCTTACGCGCTTTGGAGTGGTAGGCACTGGCCGTGGTTGTAATACCACCCACGGAACAAAGCCATGCCGTCAAGCGACCTAGTCGTGTTTCGGGATGATGTTCGGTGAACCATCCCCTATGGTTCACCAAACATCATCCCGAGACGGGTCTGAGTAGCCGCTCAACTGCCGTCTCTCTCTAGATCTATGTGCTCCATCTTAGGCCACATCATCGCTTCACATCAGGCGAGATAGTGGCCAAACATAGATCTATTAAGCGTAAAAAAAAAGAAAAATACAGGGAACCCTAGTTCAAAGTTCAATGTTTAAAAGTTATTTATTCAATTTTGGCATATCAGCACAGACGCACTTATGAACGTCATTTGTTACAATGACTCTACCACCGTATCGGAAAAAGAACCTGAAGAAATGTTCCATGCATCTTTGTCTTCTTTATAATTACTAACTGTATAGTAATGGTAGTTTTTTATCACATACATAGATCCTCGTCTCTAACTAGGATTCCCTGTATCTACGGAATGAGGAACTATGAGTCCGTAGTCCCACAATATCACAACACCCAGACACGAATCAAATACATGCGTTTTATTCTGTGATATATATATATATATATATATATATACATATATATATATATATATATATATATATATATATATATATATATATATGTGTGATCGTTGGGCGTAAACATATAAAAGCACAAAAATATATAAATACATATTAATATTAATTAGTTGTAGATATAATGAATATAAATAAAGAAACCTACATACATTACAATAACAGGAAAATCATGTGGTACCTAGTGTGAAAGATAAAAGGCTTAACACGGTCCCGGGATTTGAGGACCAGCGAGGGGTTGACCTCCGGGATTTACTTCGTAATTACGGACTTTACTATTATAATTTGAGGTTTTGTGTTTATTACGTCTGCGCAAAAAGGAGTCCATTGTATTCAGGGCTTATGTGTAATAATGTGTCCTTTTATTCCCTCGTAGCTTACGGCATAAGTAATTTAAATAAGACATTATAATAATTAAAAAATAATACAGGTGTGATATATAATGCGGTTTAATAGTGTAGTGATAGCGAATACAATAATAATACATATACAAATATTATTAATTGCATAATAAGACAAAAAAATACAAACTATAAAAATAAATTATGACTAATACGAAAAAAAATATTTTTTTTTTTTTTTTTACACTTTATAGATCTATGTTTGGCTACTATCTCGCCTGATGTGAAGCGATGATGTGGCCTAAGATGGAGCACATAGATCTAGAGAGAGACGGCAGTTGAGCGGCTGCTCAGACCCGTCTCCCCAATGGTTCACCGAACATCATCCCGAAACACGACTAGGTCGCTTGACGGCATGGCTTTGTTCGGTGGGTGGTATTACAACCACGGCCAGAGCCTACCACTCCAAAGCGCGTAAGCGGGTTTCATCACGATGTTTTCCTTCACCGTTTTAGAGCGAGCGTGCAAAATCTGCACTTAACTATAAGTCATTGGTGCAGGGCCGAGTCGGGATTCGAACCCAGGTGCGTCGGATCGAAAGGCGCACGAGTTCCCGCTGAGCCACACTCGCATTACTAATAATCATACCTTAACTTTGAAATGCCAATAATTGCGTCCTCGTCTCTTCTAATTTTTGCTGTATCCGACGGGGTGCATAATATATAAGACTTAGTACGTTTATCAAATTACACCTTGTAGGTATTTTATATATTATTATATTATATATATGGAAGCGGTTAAGAATCTGAATCTAAATTAAGGATTGTGAATGGTATCGACTGTATCGACTATATAAACAAAGTCAAGATGGCGCCTTAAAAGTGATAAACTTTCGTTGGAAGGTTCAAGAGCAATCCTTCATTATAAATATTGGGAAATCTCGTTAGAGTATTTAAAAAATAAATCATTGATTGATTGAGCGCTCGCAGAACAAAACAAACCCAAAATCGCTTTGTCATCTTTTCAGAATTTCAAATATATATTTCAACTTGCTTTTGCCCGCGACTTCATCCGTGTGCCTCAATCGAGACCATATTCGTAATTATTTTAAGACCATCTTAGCAAGACCTCCCTAGTATATGAGAGCGCGTTCTACGAAGAGGTCAAGCTGTATCTCTGTAGTCACTCAACCGATTTTGATGTAACATACCCTATAATCTAAGATGGGACTAATGCTACCAGGCCGTGAAAACCACATCCAAATCCGTTCAGGAGTTCTTTTTTTTTTTTTAATTTATTGGCTTGCATTTGACTGCTATCTCACCTGTTGTTAAGTGACGATGCGGTCGAAGATGTAGCACGCTCGCCTAGAAGAAACCTGTTCACTCTTGTCTTTAAGACACCAAGATTAGTTTCCGATTCTATGGATAATAAACAAACAAACAAACAAATAAACAGAAGATATAAGGGGATTAAAAAAACATCTGTTACCCCAAAATGTCAAACGATCATTTACTAAATAAGGCCAATTATAAAATAATGAATCATGTTTCAATTAAGTTTGTTATTCGAGCTTAAGGGTCATTAATCTTCTAACAGAAGTTTGGCTCTTAATTGGCAAGGGCTAAGAAATACGGTGAAATAACAAGGGATAAAGAATATGCAATAAATATAAATACATATTGATTGAGCATATTCAAGACGAGTGTGGCTAAGTGGCAGCACATGCGACTTTCGATCCGACGCACCTGAGTTCAAATCCCGCTAGCCCCACACTACTGACTTTCTTAACGTATGTGCGGATTGAACATTCGCTCTGGTGAAGTAAAACATCGTGAGGAAACCGGCATGTCCAAGAATTTATCACAATAATTTAAGGACATGTGACCATCAACCTGCACTGGGCCAGCGTGGTGGATTAGGGCCCATACTCTCTCTACGAGGGAAAGCCCGAGTCCCAGCAGTGGGAACGTGATGAGCTGATGATGATGATGATGATAAATACATAAATGAGGAGGTTGGAGAAAGGATACGCTATTTTACTTTTTATTATTTATTTAATTCCACATCACTTTTTCGACTAAAAGTTAGTTATTTTTAAGTGATTGAGTAATGGGACGAGCAAGTATTTCACCGGATATTAAACAACAGGCCTTCCCATAACCGTTGCAGCACCACCCAGTACATTGCTATGCAAAATCGGCATTGAACTACGCTCGTCACCCTGAGATTATACGCCTAGTAATTTTCCTGACTATAATGACCTTTAAACAGGAACACAGTGCTGCTTGCGCACTGCTAGGCGGAAGAATAACTGGCAAAGTATACAATTGTTTACAGTAAAAAAGGCATTTGACAAAAAAACACAAAAATAATCCATATAGGATCCTAAATGGAATATTATTATTAAAAAACAGCGTATCCAAATCTAAGACCTTTGAGATATACCATCCTAACCGCACTTGAAATACGAAGGGACGTAAGTAACTGGAATAATCATTTATTGATAATAACTTAAATATGTTTACAAAATAACTTAAACATGTCGCAATAATGATCTTTGATTTTCTTCAATTTAATTATTTTGATTTTGTCAAACGGCTGCTTTTTTGGTTTCAATTCAATTAAATAAATATATTATTTTATTAAATAAATTTGGTCTTGATTCATGTTTTGATTAAACCTAGTGTTTTTATTATTTTCTTTGTAAGATATAATTTGATTTTTTGAAATGGCAATAAAGTGGGCGGAAACGCAGGTAGCATAGAGCAGCGATTGTATATGCGCCTGGACAAAGCCTTAGTGACGTTTTAATTTGGAAGATTCCAGGCAGATATTCTCGTGGCTTGGTTGAAAGCGGACGCGACCAAGGACTTGTCTGTGACCGCCCGAATAGTCAATTATTGAGTGTTTCATTCCCTTACCACCAACTCCCTATTGTAGGAATGAAAAATAATGAAGATGACGAAACGATGTTGCGCCCGGCCACCGCTGACGCGACAAATATATAGGTATACAAAGTATAATAAAATTATTCTAAAAGGCATTGAAGTAAATAACTTATCTTCCTCGATATCGATGTCAATAGTTCGCTTTTAGAAATATCGTCGCAAACTTGTGCGTTAAACCTTCGCAAGTTTGAGCATCGTTTACCGCAACTTTCGAACTTTGTGTAAAATAGTGTAGACGAGGGAGTTAATACTCAACTACTTAAAAGTCAGTGTAAAGTAGCTCATGCCTGTCAACCTGCGTCAGAATCTTATTTAAATGAAGTTGAAAACATATATACATATAAAATCGCTATCGCTTCACATCAGGCGAGATAGTGGCCAAACAGATAAACATCTATTAAGCGCAAAAAGAAAACATTTTTCCAAAAAAAATCTACTTCAACTCTGATGTTTCTTCGAAGTGCGAAGTCGAATGTCGATGAAATTTATATGGTTCCACCTTGAAGGTATACTGAACCCAACGCAAAAATAATTTTCCTATGATTCTAGATAGCCTACGATCCTAGATTGCTTTATGAGCCAGCGAAATTACTGGGCATTATGAGACTCAACAGCTAATTGTCTCAGGGTGACGAGCGCAGTGCAGCGCCACGCAGGATTTTACAAAACAAAGTTATGGGTGGTGCTGTTATTTTTATGGGCTGGCGTATTTATTACCATCAAGCAAACGACCAACTCGTCAAGTCATTCAGTTACACAAAAAAAATGATCCTTGACAATCCATTATCATAGACAACCTTTGATTCCAGACAGTCCATTATCATAGACAACCTTTGATTCCAGACAGTCCATTATCATAGACATCCTTTGATCAGCCTATAATCCTAGACAGCCTTTGGTCATGGACAACTTTTGATTCTAAACGGCCTTTGATCCTAGACAGCCTACGATCCTAGACAGCCTTCGATTATAGATAGCCTTTGATCCTAAACAGCCTATGATCCTAGATAGTCTTCGATTCTAGACAGCCTATGATCATAAACAACCTGTGATCCCAGACAGCCTTCGATTCTAGAGAGCCTATGATCCTAGACAGCCTTCGATTCTAGAGAGCCTATGATCCCAGACAGCCTTCGATTCTAGATAGCCTATGATCCTAAACAGCCTATGATCCTAAACAGCCTATGATCCTAGATAGTCTTCGATTCTAGACAGCCTATGATCATAAACAACCTGTGATCCTAGACAGCCTTCGATTCTAGAGAGCCTATGATCCTAGACAGCCTTCGATTCTAGAGAGCCTATGATCCCAGACAGCCTTCGATTCTAGATAGCCTATGATCCTAAAAAGCCTATGATCCTAGATAGTCTTCGATTCTAGATAGCCTATGATCCTAAACAGCCTATGATCCTAGATAGTCTTCGATTCTAGACAGCCTATGATCATAAACAACCTGTGATCCTAGACAGCCTTCGATTCTAGAGAGCCTATGATCCTAGACAGCTATCGATTCTAGAGAGCCTATGATCCTAGACAGCTATCGATTCTAGAGAGCCTATGATCCTAAACAGCCTATGATCCTAGATAGTCTTCGATTCTAGAGAGCCTATGATCCTAAACAGCCTATGATCCTAGACAGCTATCGATTCTAGAGAGCCTATGATCCTAGACAGCTATCGATTCTAGAGAGCCTATGATCCTAAACAGCCTATGATCCTAGATAGTCTTCGATTCTAGACAGCCTATGATCATAAACAACCTGTGATCCTAGACAGCCTTCGATTCTAGAGAGCCTATGATCCTAGACAGCTATCGATTCTAGATAGCCTATGATCCTAAACAGCCTATGATCCTAGATAGTCTTCGATTCTAGACAGCCTATGATCATAAACAACCTGTGATCCCAGACAGCCTTCGATTCTAGAGAGCCTATGATCCTAGACAGCTATCGATTCTAGAGAGCCTATGATCCTAAACAGCCTATGATCCTAGATAGTCTTCGATTCTAGACAGCCTATGATCATAAACAACCTGTGATCCTAGACAGCCTTCGATTCTAGAGAGCCTATGATCCCAGACAGCCTTCGATTCTAGAGAGCCTATGATCCTAGACAGCTATCGATTCTAGAGAGCCTATGATCCTAGACAGCTATCGATTCTAGAGAGCCTATGATCCCAGACAGCCTTCGATTCTAGAGAGCCTATGATCCTAGACAGCTATCGATTCTAGAGAGCCTATGATCCCAGACAGCCTTCGATTCTAGAGAGCCTATGATCCTAGACAGCTATCGATTCTAGAGAGCCTATGATCCTAGACAGCTATCGATTCTAGAGAGCCTATGATCCTAAACAGCCTATGATCCTAGATAGTCTTCGATTCTAGACAGCCTATGATCATAAACAACCTGTGATCCTAGACAGCCTTCGATTCTAGAGAGCCTATGATCCTAAACAGCCTATGATCCTAGATAGTCTTCGATTCTAGACAGCCTATGATCATAAACAACCTGTGATCCTAGACAGCCTTCGATTCTAGAGAGCCTATGATCCTAGACAGCTATCGATTCTAGATAGCCTATGATCCTAAACAGCCTATGATCCTAGACAGCTATCGATTCTAGAGAGCCTATGATCCTAGACAGCTATCGATTCTAGATAGCCTATGATCCTAAACAGCCTATGATCCTAGACAGCCTTCGATTCTAGAGAGCCTATGATCCTAGACAGCTATCGATTCTAAATAGCCTATGATCCTAAACAGCCTATGATCCTAGACAGCCTTCGATTCTAGAGAGCCTATGATCCTAGACAGCTATCGATTCTAGATAGCCTATGATCCTAAACAGCCTATGATCCTAGACAGCCTTCGATTCTAGAGAGCCTATGATCCTAGACAGCTATCGATTCTAAATAGCCTATGATCCTAAACAGCCTATGATCCTAGACAGCCTTCGATTCTAGAGAGCCTATGATCCTAAAAAGCCTATGATCCTAGATAGTCTTCGATTCTAGATAGCCTATGATCCTAAACAGCCTATGATCCTAAACAGCCTATGATCCTAAAAAGCCTATGATCCTAGATAGTCTTCGATTCTAGATAGCCTATGATCCTAAACAGCCTATGATCCTAGACAGCCTATGATCCTAGATAGTCTTCGATTCTAGACAGCCTATGATCATAAACAACCTGTGATCCCAGACAGCTATCGATTCTAGAGAGCCTATGATCCTAGACAGCTATCGATTCTAGATAGCCTATGATCCTAAACAGCCTATGATCCTAGACAGCCTTCGATTCTAGAGAGCCTATGATCCTAGACAGCTATCGATTCTAAATAGCCTATGATCCTAAACAGCCTATGATCCTAGACAGCCTTCGATTCTAGAGAGCCTATGATCCTAAAAAGCCTATGATCCTAGACAGTCTTCGATTTTAGAAAGCCTATGATCCTAGACAGCCTTCGATTCTAGAGAGCCTATGATCCTAAACAGCCTATGATCCTAAATAGTCTTCGATTCTAGAGAGCCTATGATCCTAAACAGCCTATGATCCTAAATAGTCTTCGATTCTAGACAGCCTATGATCCTTAACAGCCTATGATCCTAGACAGCCTTCGATTCTAGAAAGCATATGATCCTAAACAGCCTATGATCCTAAATAGTCTTCGATTCTAGAGAGCCTATGATCCTAAACAGCCTATGATCCTAAATAGTCTTCGATTCTAGACAGCCTATGATCCTTAACAGCCTATGATCCTAGACAGCCTTCGATTCTAGAAAGCATATGATCCTAAACAGCCTATGATCCTAGACAGCCTTCGATTATAGATAGCCTATGATCCTAGACAGCCTGGTATCATAAACAGCTTTTGATTTTAGAAAACTTAAGATCCTAGACAGCCTTAGATCATATACAGACTTTGATAATAGACCACCTTTGATCCTAGAGAGCCCATGATCAAGACAGCCTTTGATCACAACTTTTAAACCTTAATAACGTTTCCTAGACAGCCTACGTTCGTAAAGAGCCTTTAATCCTAGAGAGCCGATAATCCTTGAAAACCGTAAAATTACCGACACGAAAACAAAGATAATATATATGTATGCCGCGCCTATGTTGTTTCTTACACTAGATTTAATAAACGCCCGGCAGAGGGTCTGACAGGCCAGCTGTCTGTCTAGACGGAAGCTGTTCTATATTTGTATTTTCTTTGGCATTTGCTATTGTTTGTTTTGTAAATACGGATGTTATTCATGCGATTTTTATGGTCCTTTGTTAGTACAATGCGTGTAGGTATAAGAATTGACAAGTTTATAATAATTGTACCATCTGTAACGCTAACGTTATCTTTAGAAATATAATACGTAGGTTGAACAAAAACCATTTTACAGCTTCTTTCTTTAAGTTAACAGAATGGCTTATAATAGCGTTTAAGATTTGATCGGAACTAATATCAGTCCCTAAGAAATAAAATAAATGAAAGAGCGAGTGTGGAGTGGAAGAACGTGCGATTTTCAATCCGACGTACCCGATTTCAAATCCCGCTGGCCCCGCACCACGGACTTCCTTATGGGAGGCAGGCGAAGACACTATGTTCTTGTGTTATTTACGAGTAGCATTAACTGTTTATACTACGGTTCACTAACACTTCACTCTAAAGGTTTTGTCCTTTTTAGTCTTCTCACTAGGTCTGTGTTGTCGAGGAGCTGGATAGTCTCGATATTCACGTGATGGTGAAGTCTACATTCATGACAAATCTCTACTTAGTACACAACAAAGTCGCTTGCCGCCGTCTGTACGCTTAGATCTTTTAAACTACGCGACGGATTTTGATGTCTTTTTCATCAATAGACATAGTGATTCAAAGAAAGAAAAGAAAGGTTTGTATATAAAACATGCATATAAACCTTTATCTTCTTCTGTGCGAAGCCGGGGCGGGTAATGTGTTATTATAAAAAATACTTCGATCTATCCCAAGCTTCGACAACCACAGAAATATTTTTAAGCGATAAATCCAATCTGCTAATCGAAATAGGAAATCTAAAGCACCCTTGTACAGCGAAATCAATCAGCCTCCCTTGATTTTTATAATAAAACAGAGAAACCACCCCCGAGTGGGGGTGTAAAACAAACAAGCAATGAACCGAGAGGAATGCCTATTAATCGATTGGTGGCAAAGCTTCCTTTTACGGTCGACATTAAGGTTTATCGGTCCGCTGATAGCAGGGAACGAGTATCGGAGATTGATATTTATTTTGTTTTGTTTATTTGTCAAGTTAATGGCATCGGTCTTAGCAGCTTCACAAGAGGTTGACTGAAGTAACATTCCACTTCTGCTAAGTGGTCAACTGGCACATGAGAAACATATTATCGTCAAAAACAAACAAAAGATTGTAACAAAAGTTCTAAAAAGTATGCCCCTCAGTTTCTTGCCGTATCTTCTGTGAAATAGTTCTTTTTCCAATACGGTGGTAGTCATTGAAATAATTGACGTTCATAAGTGCTTATGTGATGGAAAAATTGAATTAAGAGCTTTTGAACTTGACCTTGAGTGTGCTGAGGAGCATGGTGCAACATAAATCTTCACACTATCATTTATCATTAATTTATATTGCTGGTATATGTCTTTTTATTTATGCAATGGCTTAAGTATATATATATTATGTATATATTTAAGTATATATTTTATAATTAGGCTTGCATAATATGCCTATACCTATTATGTATATATTAAGTTTATGTGGTTTAATATTTCCTATAACACACTTTACTGCACCGCTACCATTTTTTCTTGCACGTCCTGGATGACTGGTAGAAAATGCTATCTAGCATTAAGTCCTCCATGCACAAACTGTTTTGTGCTAAAGTATAAATAAATAAATTAATCCTAGACAGTATTATTCCTAATAGTATAGTAAGGTAGGACAACGTAAGTCTCTCGTTGTTTGTTGTTTGTTGTAGTATCTGGAGGTTCAATTGCATCTGGCCAATTTCCACTAAGAACTATATAAAAAAATCTTTCAGGGCTGTTATTTACAGACAAATATAATATTGAATATAATGACAAAGTCAATATTGTAAATTTTAGATGATAAGTTGTGATTATATACCTAATAGGTTTGAACCTTGGGTACGTGAATTGAGATACTGTAATGCCCAACCATATTAAATTTTTACAAGCTTTTCTTTAACTTGCAATGTATGTATGTATGTATTTATGTATGCATGTATGTAACTATGTATGTTCGAACGGAATCTTGCAAGCTGAATCAGAACCACTTCCTCTTGTCCTACGAAGTTGAAATTTTGCATACTTGTCAAAGTCCTATGACAATGCAATATTATGGTAACAGCTAGCAGATCTGATAATGGAGATGGAAGGTGGGCAATGGAACTCCTTGACGGATAATCGTAAACTACTAGTGTTTGGGCTCAATTTAATCTGCTCGCGGTTCCGATTATTAATTTGTTAAAAGCTTGTCTTGAAAAATATAACAAAAAAACTTAGTTATATATATATAAAAAACAATTCATTTTGCATTGAACTCAAACCTTTCGAGACTCCAACAACAATATAAATGTGGATATTACAAAAGATAAGAAATAATAAATTAACGATAATAAAATATAAATTTACCATCCCTTTAATTCGTAAGCTGTTTACTCTGTAAAGAATATGTAAATACAATTATGCTGTCGGGTCATCATTTTGTTTTATGCGAAGCGGAAAAATTGAAGTCGTAATTTTTGGGCCCTTAAACAGCCCCAGGGGCGTTGTTGGACGTGTGAGCACCGAAAAAAATACCTACTTGTTTCTTCGGATAGTCTATTTCAGACGATTTAACAAAATTTGTTTTCTAAGCTAGTAATATTTTTGGTAAAAATATATATATATTTTTTTAAACTGAGTGATGAGACGAGCAAGTCGTTCGCCTAATGGTAAGCGCCACGCGCCCCCATAACAATTTCAGTACCACCAAGAACTAACTATACTAAAAAAACTCTACGTAGCACTGCATTGCGCTCATCACGCCGAGACATCAGATATTTAGTCTCATATGCCCAGTAATTTCACTGGTTACAATGCCAAAGCGGAACACAGTAATGCTTGCGCACTACTGCTTGGCGGGAAAAAAATTGGCAAAGCTGTGGTACCTACCCAGACGGCCTCCCGTATACTAGAGACCTACCACGTAAACCACATATGTTATCTTCGCTTTGCCCATCGGTGTCGCATGATAGAATTCGCAACGGAAGTAACTGCAGCCTGAATATAATACCTAGCTACATAACGAATCGTGCTTTATACAAAATCACAAGGCATGTGACAAGATCTTTCTGTCTCTCTGTTCAACAGAGGAAATTAGTTAGATTGATAATGATAAGTTCAAAGTTCAAAGTGCATAAGTTCTTTCCAATGCATGCATCCACTTATGAATGTCAATTTATTACAATAGATCCACCACCCTATCGGAAATAGGACTACTTCCAGGCATAGCGCACTCCGCACTGTACGTACGAAGCTACAAGTACATAGCCGGTCACCGACGGCTGGTCGCGCGTCGTTACACGTGCCGCGTCAGAAGAGATAAGAGCTATGCGATAGAAAGAGAGGCGCTCTATAGGTTAATATGACTGGTAGGTATGCAGCACTACGCGAGCTGAATTGAATTTTATTGCGTCATAGCAAGAGTCGCTATTTGTTTAAATTTCTTTGCGAAGTGATGCTTCTGTCTCTTAGTATTCTGTGCTACTACCCAGAAGATACGGTAAGAACATTTAATTAGAACTTTTGTTATACTTTGACAGCCTCTGTGGTTACACCACTGTTGTTGCGGGTTCGATTACCGCGAAGGAACAAATGTTTGTGCATAAAAAAAACGCGCAAGCATTTGTTTCGTATCTGGGTGTCGTTGGAACATGGTCTTCATAGTTCCTGGTTGCCTAGATACAGGGAATCCTAGTAAGTAAAACTATGAAATGTTTTTACTCTCTATAGACCTATGTTTGGCCACTATCTTGCCTGATGTGAAGCGATGATGTGGCCTAAGATGGAGCTCATAGATCTAGAGAGAGATGGCAGTTGAGCGGTTGCTCAGTCCCGTCTCCCCGATGGTTCACCGAACATCATCCCGAAACACGACTAGGTCGCTTGACGGCGTGGCTTTGTTCGGTGGCTGGTATTACAACCACGGCCAGAGCCTACTACTCCAAAGCGCGTAAGCGGGCAAGCGTGCAAAATCTGCACTTAACTATATGCCATTGGTGAAGAGCCGAGTCGGGATTCGAACCAAGGTGCGCCGGATCGAAAGGCGCTCGAGTTCCCGCCGAGCCACACTCGCTCAAAAACTTTTTTACAAAATGTTGGCTACTTAGCAGAAGCGGATCGTTCCAGATATTTTTACGTTCTATATTAATATAGTACCTTATTTATTATAAATACATACCTACGCAAATATTTTAGGTAGTTCGAGAATTGGTATTATAATAATAATAGTGATATTTTATAAATAAATCTCTATTATTGTTATAAATGAACCGAAAGACGTAGTTAGGCAAAAATATACGTCTTTCCTCGTACTATGCCTTCTTCACAGGAGACATGGCGTGATAACAGTAGGCAGAAGGCTTTTATCTTATACTTCAGTAAATACCAATGTATTTTTCACGCTTGGAAAAACATCGAACATCTACGTGACCTACAATACGTTCTGCGAATACTACTGAATCATTCTAGATAGGTAAAGATATATAGGTCCTGGTGGTAGGTTTCTCGTATGCGAGAGACCATCTGAGTGGGCACCACCGCTTTGCCAGTTATTCAGCCTCCAAGCAGTAGTGCGCAAGCATTACTGTGTTCCGGCTTGAAGGGCATTGTAGCCAGCGAAATTACTGGGCATTATGAGACTCAACAGCTAATTGTCTCAGGGTGACGAGTGCAGTGCAGCGCCGCGCAGGATTTTGAAAAAAGGTGGTGCTGTTATTGTTATGGGCTGGCGCATTGTTTACCATCAGGCAAACGACTAGCTCATCCCGTCATTCAGTTACTTAAAAAGAAAGATAAATATTAATAATGCAGATCTGTACCGTTTATGCGTCCTAGATAGCACGTAAGCTTGCTGCAAGTTTGGTTTACCTTTGATATTGATTTGATAAATATTATATATAATTATATATAATATTTATGTATTAGCATGCATAGGTCGTTCACCATATTGTTAAAATTATAATTATGATGTTTTGTATTTACTACATTATATATTTTATATTAATAACTTTGTACACCAAATGACCGCAATGTTTCTTTTTATTGATGTCCATCCAAAAGTCGCCTGTAATAAATTGCACACAGCAATAAGGCTGCACATTGTTCTACCAAAATTATAAATACCTATCTGTAAACCTGTTTCCTGTTTTAGTATTCAGTAAAGTATTATTGTATTGTATTGTAATGTATATAACAAAATTACAATCATGCGGTCGCTGTCACGGGTTTTGACAGCGGTAAGCGAGAGATTGGAACTACATAAAGAGTACGACGAATATTATTTTACCAACGTTTATTATTTATCATAATTCCTCTCCCTGCACGGTTGTCTGGTAGAGATCGCTTTAAGCGATACCAATTGTTACACTTTTGTGAAGTTGTTTTTATTGTTAATAATTTTGTGTTTCAATAAATAGTTATTTCATTTTATTTTATTTCACGTTATTTTACGTCTGTTTTCACGTTAAAGCTGATCTACGTTGTAATCTCATCCTTAGAAAGAACAAAGGAACGTAGGTAGGTTGAATTATATTGTCTGAAAACTCGATAGAAAAAGACAGATTCCGCGAAACCATTAATCCTCACGGATACTAGAGCTTGTTTATTCCTCCATTATTCCTAAGATACATATTTGTTGAGTGTAAGTGTGTAAGTAGGTATATCTTTGTACTTTTTACCCGACTGTGTGAAGCCAAAAAGAAGGGTCTACTTCCGCATTTTGATAAACGCCATTTTGATAATGCCACCTGGGATTAAATGCGTCATTCTTAACACAAGCCTAACAATCGACAGCCTTTATAGTGTAGTGGTTGGGTAGGTTGGCTGAAATCACATACACCGTTGAGGTGGTGGGTTCGATTATATTTATCAAAAAAATTATTTTTCAAAAAAAACTAAACCGACTTCAAAACCCAAATTGCACTCAAAAGTAAAAAATAAATTAATATAATTATCATAAGCGCTACCCACTCATATATTTGAAGTCGGTGCCAGCCAAGTCTAATAGGTAGCAGATAAATACTATGTATATAGTAAGTACTACTTGTAGGTAGTATCTATCTACTACCAAGGTAAAACCTTTTACCTTTTGGCTGGCACCGACAAAATTTCATGTCTGTCCTATTCTCTGTTGAGGAGTTCCCTCGCCGGAAGTCAATCCTGGGTGTATCTGCCATGTCATGATGGAATTTAGAACAGGCTATTATGGTTAAATCCATTTACGAAATGTTGTGTCTGTACTATTTACCGTTGAGGAGTTCCCTCACCGGAAGTCAACCCTGGGTGAAGCAGTCGAATACAAACCTCCACCTTTAGAAAGTTGGTTACGAAAAAAACAAGAACCGACTTGAAGATTAAAACTTATATTTTTTGTTTTTGCTATTTTTTTCGAAAACTACTGAATGAATTTCGATAAAATTTATATGGGACCACCTTTGAAGTATTACCTACAAATCAAAAAAAGAATCATTTAAATCGATGCATAATTGAAGGAGTAATCGCGTAACAAACACACAAAAAAAAAATAAAAAAATAAATAAAAAAAAACATACCGTCGAATTGTAAACCTCCTCCTTTTTGAAGTCGGTTAATAAAAATAAGCGCAAGCATTTGTTTCGTGTCTGAGTGTTCTGGGACCATGGTACTCGTAGTTCCTGGTTCCCTAGATACAGGGAATCCTAGTTAGGGGCCATAGTCTGTGTTTGCAATTTTTGGACGTAATAATATAATATAAAAAAAAAACAAAGAATAAAAAAAAAATAATAATAATAATATAAAAAAAAGACATACATTTTACCAAAACAGCAGACTTTTTGTGTCTTCGAAGTTCAAGGTCAAACATCGATGAAATTTATATGGGACTACTTCGTAGCTATACTTTTTTTTGTGATAAATCTACCACCATTTCACCTGATGTTAAGCGACGATGTGGCCGAAGATGGAGCACGTAGATTTAGAAGATACCTATTCACTCTAGCCTGGAAGATACCCAGATTGTAGTTATCAGGAAACAGAGAAGACAATGAGTTCCATTCCTTAGCGGTACGCACTATAAACGAGGAACCAAAACGCTTTGTACGAATTGGCAGAATGTCTACTAAATAGGGATGATATTTGGCCGACTTTCACTGAACTGAACACAAAAATAACTTTTGAAATCGGTCAACAGTTGGCGGAGAAACCAGTGAACATACATAAAAATCCTCCTCTTTTGAAGTTGGATAAAAACGAAAGAACCCGACAGTCATAAATTATGAACTGTATTATTGTACATTCTATCTCATTTTCTAATTCAAGAAACCGGAAAGTCCCTTTGTTTCATTGAAACACATAAGCGCAATGACATGTAAAATCTGTCTGTCTGTCGATCAATCGTGTCTTGTGAACATAAAGCAGAAACCGACAAATATCCTATCCTTTTATATACGAAAGTTTGTGAGGGTGGATGGATGTATGTTTGTACTCAATCAAGCAAAACCTACAATGGCTTTTGATTGTATTTGATAAATTAGTTGTCTTCTCTTTTTCTTGGAAAAGAGCAAAAACTTATTATTACAAACTTTAATTTAACTTGCAATGTCTGTTTGTTTGGGTCAAATCTTGCAAGCTGAACCAGAGCCACTTCCTCTTGTCCTACGAAGTTGAAATTTTATCATATTCATACTTGCAAACTTGTTAAAGTCCGATGACAATGCAATGTTATGGTAACAATCAGCTGATCTGATGATGGGGACAGAAGGTGGGCAATGGAACTCCTTGACGGATAATCGTAAACTACTAGTATTGGGCTCATTTTAATGATCGCGCGGTTCCGATTACGAATTCATTAAAAGCTTGTCTTGGAAAATATAATTTTCTAAAAAAATCTTGTTATCTCGGAAAACTGCGGGGGAAACCGTGGGGCGCAGCTAGCATACATCAAATATTTTTCGTACTTCTACTATCGAACATATTAGTATACTGTTTTTTATATTATTGTTTCTAAATATATCAAACCAGCTGGTTAGGCTACTAACGGAGCGGTCGCTCCCTTCAGTTATTTGTCTAACATCAGAACTTTGATTTGTATAAACATTAAACAGACTTTATACGAAACTTAAAGCAATATATAAAGTAAATACAAATATACAAAGTTCTGGAAAGAAAAATACAAGTACCGACAGAATTTCAGCCCACATCTGTAAATTATTTAAGCGGGAAGCTTTAATCAATTAGATAATTGTCGACGTTAAGGAAGAGGAGGAAAAATTGCCACTAACTGTAGCTTAATTGATGAAAGCCATTGTCACGGTCTCTCTCTCGTTTTGGTGTCATTCTCACCAGGTGCCACCCTGGTGGAGTGAGTGTTGCTCAGTGGGAGCATATGCGACTTTCGATCTGACCCACCCGAGTTCGAATTCCGCTGGCACCGAACCACTGACTTTCTTAAGTTATGTGCGGATTTAACACTCGCTCTAAAAACGGTGAAGGAAAACATGAAAACTGGCATGTCCAAGAATGAATCACAAAAATTCAAGTACATGTGACATCCACCAACCCGCACTGGGGAAGCTTGGTGGATTATGGTCCATACTCTCTTTATGAGAGAAGGCCCGTCCGGCGTGTCCCAGCAGTGGGAACGTGATGGGCTGATGATAATGATGATGATGATCACTGGTGTTGGAGTAAACCCTGGAGCACACCAAATTCGTTTGCAGTCCGGTACAGTGCAGACCAGTTTGTGAAGACCAGTAAAGTGTGAAATTCTTTAAAAGATGTGACACCATATGCAGTACGTAACAGTAGCTGCGCCACGCACGGAATGCGCATAGGAGACGACAAACTAACGCCGCGCACGCAGGTGCGGGACGGGCGCGTGCAGTGCAGTTACAGCGCGAGTGACGTAGTACTCCACGGGCTTCCTTATTGTACGTCACACTGGGAGCGCGTGGAGGCGAGCAGGGTGGAGCGGAACTTGTCCAGTCCTGTGTGACACCTTACGGACTACACCCGCACTGCAAATGAATTGCATTGCACCGGACTAGACCGTAACCGGATTTGGTGTACTCCAGCCTTTATAGACCACGCAATGGCCAGCATGGCCGAACGATTGTTGTCCTAGGCAACAACAAGGATCGACCACTGAACGTTTAGATGTAAATATCACACAAACGGTCACCTATCCAAGTGGTAATCGCTGCGAACGTTGCTCTTAACCTTTCAGATCACACTATATTATAAATGCGAAAGGTTCTATGTAAGTGTGGTTGTTACTCTTCACGCCGCAACAGCTGAACGATTTTTGATGAAATTTAGAATGGTATAAGCTCCATTCTAAATTTCATCAAAAATCGTTCACTGGATTAACACAGGATACATTTTAACAGCGGGTGAAACCGAGGGGCGCAGTTTGCCTATTACGAACGGCTAGACGAGCTACGTTACGAGCGCTATGCTAATTTAATCACTGCAAGCCATTTAATAATCATAAAAGCTATTAAATAATCATTAAAACTACCACAATTTCGCTCTTGAATTACTGTGTCGAGCTTCGGTAAATAATTTCACCTACAGCTGCGGACCTGGCCGCCGTCTGCGGGTTCACTTGTTTAATTACCCTTGTTCCGACCACAAGTTCTTGCTTAATTTAGGTAATTGGTGATTTATGTTATCTCACGCTAAATTGCACAGTTGTCGCAAGACCGCTGTATTTTTTCTACATGAAAGCGAATACTGCCGTTTTTACAAGCTTTCATTCAACTTGCAATGTTTGGCTCAAATCTTGCAAGTTGAATCAGAAACACTTCCTTTTATCCTATGGAGTTAAAATTTGCATACTTGTCAAAGTCCGATGACAATGCATTATTATGGTGACAGCCAGCTGATCTGATGATGGAGACGGAAGGTTGTCAAAGAAACTCCTTGACGGATAATCGTAAACTACTAGTGTTTGCGCTCATTTTAATCTGCTCGCGGTTCCAATTACAAATTTGTTAAAAGCTTGTATGGAATAATATATTTTTCAACAAAAATCTTGTTTTTATTTAGGTCCTTGAAAGCATTATTGAAGGGCGTTCACTAAACTACTCTAAACTTTACGAAGTGGCTTGTCGAACGCGAATGTTGTTGTACCACCCAACAAAAAAGCGACCTAGTCGTGTTTCGGTATGATGTTCGGTGAACTATCAGGGAGACGGATCTGAGCAGTCGCTCAACTGCTTTCTTCCTTTAGATATATTGCTATCCTACAATGCCATTTTTTAACTTATTAAATCATTTCGGTTACAATATTTTAAAAATAATTTGCTAAAACTCGACCCCAAGACCCAGGCTTCGTGTTTAGTTTGAGAATCGCCGGAAACTCTCATTTTTTAGATAATATGTTGTATTCTGTAATATTTTCGTAAAAAAAAAACTTTTGGCAATAAATTATCTTATCTTAAGGTGTATGTGCTCCATCTCCGGCCACATCATAGGAATGAACATGACCAAAATTCTTCATAGTTAAAGCATTTCAACGCGTGTCAGTTTCCGCGTATGGGGACCAAACTTTGCAAATGGGTAAACCCATACAAAGTTTGGTCCCTTTATCAAGTTTAATATGGAATATATTTGTAAAAAAAAACTTTTCTTGAAACCATACTGTCAATTGTGCTAAATAATACCGAATATTAGACAATAGGTGGTAGGTCAGTCGTATGCGGGAGGCCGGTAAGGTAGGTACCACCTCTTTGCCAGGTATTCTGCCGTCAAGCAGAATGCGCAATCATTACTGTGTTCCGGTTTAAAGGACATTGTAGCCAGCGAAATTATTGAGCATTAAAGACTGAATACCTGATGTCTCAGGGTGATAAAGCGCAATGCATTCAAAGTTCAAAGTTCTTTATTCAGTTTTCGTATCAGACGCACTTATGAACGTCAATTATTATAATGACATAACTTACTTAATAACTTATTATGAAAACCTTTTTTACATTACAGATGCAATAAAGAATTGAATTGAATTGACTCTACCAACGCATCGGAAAAAGAACCACTACCTCCACTACTCAGAAGACACGGCACAACTGATGGGCATTTTTTGAGAACTTATTTTACATTATTTTATTTATTTTTGCTAAGCAGTTACTAATGAGTTATGAAGAAAGTATGTTTGTTTGTGCGCTAAGGTCTAAATTACGCAACGAATTTTGATAGGGTATTCACAATCATTTAGAAAATTTCTTCGGAATTTTAAACAAATAATGCATGCTTATTGCATACATTTCACCCGTGCGAAGCCGGGGCAGGTCGCTAGTTTTATATCAAGAGCGAAATGTCATTACTAACATACATTTATTGCAAAATCAGGCAGAGCTCGTGTGGACGGTGTGGACCAGGCATAAATTGAGTTTGCCTAAAAGCTGTTGACCCAGATGCTTTTATAGACTAGACACCGGAAAAGGTCAAAATATAATATCATACTACGTTTATATATGTTTTTAATGGATCATTTTAAAAACGCTTTTAACAATCCGTAACCGAACCGCGAACAGATTAAAGCACTAGTAGCACAGAATACTAAGGGACAGAAGCATCTCTCCGCAAAGAAATTTAAACAAATAGCTACTCTTGCTATGACGCAATAAAATTCAATTCAGCTCGCGTAGCGCTGTATACCTACCAGTCATATTAACCTACAGAGCGCCTCTCTTTTTATCGCATAGCTCTTATCTCTTCTGACGCGGCACGTGTAACGACGCGCGACCCGCCGTCGGTGTCCGGCTATGTACTTGTAGCTTCGTACCTAGAGCGCCGAGTGCGCTAGGCCTGCTAGTAGTTTACGATTATCTGTCAAGATCTTTATCTCGCGAGATAAAGATTGTGAACCGTAACATACTGCTTAGAATAAAACGTATAAGGGGCAGTCCTCGGTAGGTTAGGATACCCAAGGGCCACCCCCGCCGCAATTATAATCTACCGAAAAATAATGCGACGGTTCACAATCCTTCGATAGTTTACAATCTCGCGAGATAGATTATAATCTATCGGTATTTACATTTTCACGGTGATAAATACACACGATACAATAAAATTTATATTAATAAATAAATAAATAAAAATTCTAAATTAATATTATTATTTAAATAAAAAGTTATATAACAATATAAAATATTCACATAATGTCAAAAATATAATTCAATTATGACAATCATAATTATTATTATCAGTCGAAAAAATGTAATTGGTGCGCAGCGGGATTCAAACTGCGGTGCGTGGGATCGAAAGTCTTATGATTTCCCGCTGAGCCGCACTTGCTGAACACTTGTCTAACTTCTTGCTAGTGTCGTTATTAAAAACATATTTGAACGATCATTTTTAAACTTTATAATTAATTCCAAAAAGTAATTACAATTGATATTATGCTCAAAAAACGATATTCCCAAATGAAAATACCTCATCAGTAATAAACAATTGTCAAATAAAAATCAACCTTATTTCACAGTGCTAAAGTTTTTATTGGGTTGAATGACAAAGTATAAATCGTATTTAAAATTTTCAGTAAATACATAAATGGCATCTCAATTTGTGGCTGTGTTCACGAAGCGTGACGCGATTCGTCAATTTAAACATTTGCTTTCCGATAATGATTGACCGATACGGAACTGCGTTATTCCTTTTATAATATTTTTTAAATGTTAATATTCTGTGTTCGGTTGTCCCTGGTTTTTTTGCGGTTTAATCTTTCAATTTACAATACAATACACAATACTTTATTGTACACCAAACAAAAATAATCAGTAGGTACATGAAAAGAACTTAAAAAGTACAACGGGCTGACTTATCGCTAAAAGCGATCTCTTCCAGTCAACCTTTGGATGGAGTTAAATAGCGGAGCGAGAGAGGCCGGCGGCGTAAATATAATAATAGTAAATTATTTGGTCTTATTCTAAATTTGATTTTATATTATTCGTAATAGTTTTTTTGTGTAATTATATTAATAAATAATTAAAACATATAGTTGAGAGAGTTTTTAATTTTATTATTTGTTTTTAAATAATAAAATCGCTCTTAGCTATAAGACGTTTTGTTTTTAGCTATGAGAATTTTTGTTTCGTTTCACAAGGAGTCAACATTTATTTCGAAAATAAACAGAATCAGGCAGATGCACAAAACGTGAAAAGCCAAATCCCTCAAGGGGGCAGAAGAAAAAAATATATATCCCGCCAAAACGTCTTCACAGGTCAGTCTCTACCAATTACAGTTGAGTTTAAGTTTAATCTCCAATGATTGTAACTGAATAAACTATTTCAAAGACAGATTAACTTGTCATTGAAAAATGAGCATTCAAGGTCATGATTTAGAGTGTCTGTCTACTAAAGTGAAACAAGGCGAGGAAATTGTTAAACGAAGATGAAAATTGAAGATTCGTTTTTGTTTTTAAATCGAATTATTTTGAGAGAGTCCATGTTTGAATTTCGATGAGGAGCTTCGGTGGCACTCAAATAATTTAAAATTAAAAAATTTCTCACCTTTTTACATCGAAAGTAGGTAGAAAAATAGGGAACACGTATTTTTGTCTCAGAGTTTTACGATACGTCCAATAAAATTAATTTTAAATATGACAATAATTATCTGCTACTTATTTCCGAATTTGGCAGAATAAAGTGGTACAAACTCAAAGCTCAAACGTTGTTTGCCCTTATAACTGATTGGCACAGAGTACGAATCTACTTTAAGCTGATTGGTTAACAACATTTCAAATAAATGTCAATGTCACTTATGAAGTTTTTTTTTAACGGGCGAATGCCTTTATTACTGAAAACAAACTACACTCTACTTACTAAAACTAAACTAACTACTTACAAGGAGAAGCAATCGATCGATGGACAATCCATAGACCATTCAAGGCGTATAGATAGCTCAAATGCTCCAACCCACTACCAGTTGGCAGCGTACCCATGATGCTGGCAGTATTGCAATACCGATACGTTGAGCCAAATATGTCCCAGCATTTTGGTCACGCGTCGCATCGATCAGGCGCTCTGACAGACTTTTGAAAATACGATGAGCTCCCGGTCCCCACGGACCCAAAGTCTTCACAGCAAACGGCTCAAATATGTAACCGCTACCGAGGTTAGCATATTTCCGCCGCTTGAGCTGCTCGGCCGAATTAGCCGCTGCGCCAGCCCTATTCTGCGTCTCCGGAAGATGTGACGGCGCCATAGTATCGACGCAAGTACTCAAATACTCAAATACTCAAATACTCATTTATTGATAAACAGGGTTTACAAGTCAAATCATTATTATTAAATTCAATTCATAATTATTATTATTAAATTCAATATGAAATTTAGAATAAAATTGTCAACATAAAATAATAGAATATAATATTCGTAATGTCACAATTATAATTAAATTCAAATCCCACAAAGGGGAGAAAAAATAAATAAATAAAAATATAATTAATTTGTAACAATCATAATTGTTATGATCAGTTAAAAAATGTCAGGAGTATAAAATATATAAATTACGGCAATGTCATAAATTCATCGTAGCGTCCCACACTAGAGACCAGAGACACGACATGACCACAAAGTATAGCAACCCGTTTTTTACTGGCCCATGTAAATAAATGATCGATATTCTGCCAAATTCCTTCCAATTTTGAGTTTTTCAAAAACATCTCCAAAACCAGTAAATGAAAAGAAATCTGATATTTTTTCTTTCATTCTACATACAAAGCCCTCTAAATGGTTTCCAGATTATAATACCTTAATTAAATAAAATGTTGTCAATTATGCACACCAAAAACCTAAATTTTATTTTATCTCAGATAATATTAAAATTAAAATAAGATTTTTATAGTATTTCATCAAGTCTATTCAACAACCTTCCAAATTAAGACTTGAACTTCATAAATAAAACCTGCCTTACCTTTAATAAAATGCCTCGAAAAAAACTAGTTTCTTCGCAATAAAAAGTCTATAAATCTTGGCATAGGAATGCCCTTTTTTATTCACCTCCTCTACCCTTCTCCTCTGCTCTCCCTACTCTCCCCTCCTAGTGGTCGCGGTGATATATCACTAGTGG
Organism: Petrophora chlorosata; assembly: GCA_951640565.1. Taxonomy (NCBI): domain Eukaryota; kingdom Metazoa; phylum Arthropoda; class Insecta; order Lepidoptera; family Geometridae; genus Petrophora; species Petrophora chlorosata. The sequence goes on from OX621206.1 coordinate 1,729,912, forward strand.
GCCCTACGATGGCATTAATATTATTTAGTTTTCCGTTTACCCGCGGACACTCAAAGGTATTTGTCGGCCTTGATTTATTTCTGATATTGTCCGACAAATTGTTTATAGGAAGATCCCATTCCTTTCTCTGTACATAGTTTCCCTATACAATATCTCTAAATAGTATAAAACAAAGTTTTTCCTTCGTATCTGTCTGTATATTTCGGTTTAAAGAACATTTATTTCTCATTATGAAATTACAAAAAAGAGAAGAAGAGAACTTAAGGTACTAACTTATAAATTTAAAACAGGGAGCATTTTTTTTTACGCTTAATAGATCTATGTTTGACCACTATCTCGCCTGATGTGAAGCGATGATGTGGCCTAAGATGTAGCACATATATCTAGAGAGAGATGGCAGTTGAGCGGCTGCTCAGACCCACCTCCCCGATGGTTCACCGAACATCATCCCGAAACATAAAAACACGACTAGATCGCTTGACGGCATGGCTTTGTTCGGTGGGTGGTATTACAACCTCGGCCGGACCCTACCACTTCAAAGCGCGTAAGCGGGTTTCATCACGATGTTTTCCTTCACCGTCTTTAGACCGAGCGTGCAATTCAAACAGTGTATTAATCATATAAGTTTTAGATTATTATTGTTCATCATCATCATCAGCCCATCACGTTTCCACTGCTGGGACACGGGCCATCACTCATAGAGAGAGGATGGGCCATAATCCACCACGATGTCCCATTGCGGGTTGGTGAATGTCACACGTCCTTGAATTTTTGCGATTACTTCTTGGACATGCCAATTGTTATTGTTACGTTTTTCATATTATTTTTTTATTTTTTAACACGTATAATGCCTGTCACTAAAAGAGATCGCTTATTAGCGATAGGACTGCCCATACTACTATTTAAGTTTTTAAGTTCCATTTTTATTTAGTTATTGTTATACTATTTGTTTGCAATAAGGTATTATCAATCAATCATCAATATAATTGACGGTTGTTCAAAAATGCGATTGCAATAGCAACACTATTTTCAAAATCATTTAGTGAAATTAGAGAAATTCTTTTGAAAGGTGTTAGTGTATTTATCTTGTGTTCATCAAATATAGTTAATTAAAAACTACAACAGTCTTATAGCCAAGAGCGACCTGTTCCAGTCCACCTTACTTTCATATTCTTACATATCAATAAGAATCAATTTCCTCTCCCAAACAATTGTGACCCCAAAACAAATATTGCAGGCGTTTCATCAAATCTCTGACTTTTTCTCACAAATATTTGAACAGGGTATATTTGTGTGGAGTCCCACGGGAATAGCCCAGCAGTGGGAAGCGTATTTACCTTCAATCATTTATTCAGTCCATGATGGGATTAGATATCATCTTTTGGAATTTATGAAGGGACGGATCTCGGATACAATGGATTGTATTTATAAATTTTATATATATGAGGATTGGGGAGGTTTATTGGATTTTGGCTGTATCTGATTGGTTTTGTATTAACATGACATATATTTTACAAATGTATACCGAAGAGTATCTATAGGTATACTATTATTAAAATGGAACTGAGCCAATTTTGTACATTTAAGATATTGTTGAAAAAAAACCGGCAAAGTACGAGTCGGACTCGAACACGAAGGGTTCCGTACCATTATCTACAAAAACGGCAAAAAAAATCATGTCTGTTGTTTAGGAGCCCCTTGAATATTAATTTTATTCTGTTTTTTAGTACTTGTTGTTATAGCGGCAACAGAAATACATCATCTGTGAAAATTTCAACTGTCTAACTATCACGGTTCATGAGATACCGCCTGGTGGACAGACGGACAGACAGACAGACGGACGGACAGCGGAGTCTTAGTAAAAGGGTCCCGTTTTACTCTTTGGGTACGGAACCCTAAAAACCAACTATTTAGAGGGTACTGAAACACAAATCTATAGATTTTATAATTTTTGTCTGTTGGTTTATTTGTTTATGTTATCTAAAGACTTGGAAACTGCTGAATGCATTGTCATTTGGTTTTCAGGGTTTGGTAGCGTTAATCCTAACTTAGATTATATTATAGATTATAGCGTATGTATAATCAAAATTTGTTGGGTGACTACAAAGATACAGCTTGACCTCTTCGTAGTATGCGCTCTTATACCCTGGGGAGGTCTTGCTAAGATGGTCTTGGAAGAATACGGATATCCGGGCTTCCTCTATCGTTCACGCGTACGAAGTCGCGGGGGTAAATGCTACTATACATATATTGTCTAGGGGTTTTTGTCATGTAATTTAATCTTGTTAACATGTTAAGAAATTATATTTATCCACTTCATAATAATCTTTATTAAGTTTTGCTATTGAATTTATTTTTTTATCCGTTCACTTTTGGATTGTATAATATGTATGTTACTTATAATTATATATTGTATATATGTATGTATGTATATTAATTAAGTATATAAGTTTATTTATGTAGTCTTATATCTAAGAGTAATTAGATTATATATTTTATATCATAATATGTAAGCCCTTAGTATGTCTATTATAATTTCTATCATCACCGTCTGTGTATTTTTAGTTATTCCTCTCCATCCAAAGGTTGTCTGGAAGAGATCGCTTTGAGCGATAAGACCGCCCATTGTTACACCATTGTAAACATTTAACTTGTACTTTATCTCTATTTTTAAGGTGAATAATAAAGTGTTTATCTATCTATCTATCTAGTTATTCGATATAATTATAATCAACCTGCTGACTCTCCAAGGAGAAAAATATTACTAGCTGCTCCCCGCGGATTCATCTGCCCTTTCCCCGGATAAAACGTAGGATTTCCTGTATCTAACAGGAACAATGAGGAACATCGTCTCAATACACTTAAATACGAAACAAATGCTTGCACTATTTTGTCTGTGAGACAAATGTTTGTGTGTCTTATTGTGGGAATCAAACCGACGGATCGGGTTCGATTCCCCGTGAATGAGATAAGAGCTAACTTTATCAACCACTATACTACAGAGGCCGCCATTCATTCTGACAATAAAAGTAAAACATATACTTAAATAATAAGAGTCAAGATAAATGTAATAAAAGCATCAACATACATTATTATAAATATGTCAAGTAGTAGTGCGCAAGCATTACTGTGTTCCGGTTGGAAGGGTATTGTAGCCAGCGAAATTACTGGGCATATGAGACTTAATATCTGATTCTGATGTCTCGGGGTGATGACCGCAATGTAGTGCTACGCAGTGCTTTTCATAGTATCAAAAGTTCTGGATGGCGCTGCAATTGTTATGGGCAGGCGTACTATCAGGCGAACGACTTGCTCCTCTCATCACTAAGTTCAATAAAAAAAGCATCAACATATATTATAAATAAGTAAAATAATATCGTCTTCCAAAATATCAAGTGTACAAATACACTTCCGACCTGCAAGGTGAGATCATAACAAAGAACCGTAGAGGTGCTACGACCTCGTAGCTCGTAGCGCTCTCGCTATGCGGTAACACAGAGTTATTGCTACGAGAAAAACTTACATGCTACACGTTGCTTCACATCTTTTACGTCAAACAAAGTAATATGGACTTTAAACCGTGCAGAATAAGTTTTAATATGGTTTGCAGTTAGTTAGAATGCTTTAACCCTCTACTGAGCGCTTTAAAGTAACACGGATAATAAAAATAAATAATGCCCAACGATCGCAGACATAGATCCTGGCCCTTAAGTAGGATTTTTTGTATCTAGGAAAATAGAAACTACGTGGACCATGGTCATATAGCACCCAGATACGAAACAAATGCTTACGCTTTTTTTACCACGTCTTTATACACTACAGCGATTGCAGGTTTGATTCCCACTTCGGTACAAATTAATGGTTGTATATAGTTGAAAACAAGAAAATGATATATAAAAAAATATACTAAAAAAATACATACAGATAAACATAGGACCTCCTCCTTTTTGGACGTCGGTTAAAAAGCCACGTTTTTAAGTGCTTTTTGTCGTTAGGTCAGCATTGCATGCTAATAAGTGGATTTAGAATGCATTAACATCGATTTATAAGCTACCCTGAAAGTTTCAGCAGGACAGAAAATTTCAGCAATTGCAGTATTCCACCTGGAACGACAGACAGACAAACAAGTAAGTGATTTAATAAAAACGTGGTAAAGAGTGGTAAAAAACGTGGTAAAGAGTGGTAAAAAACGTGGTAAAAAGTACCCCAAGCGACCAGTTAAGGGTTAAACTCGACTAAGCTTATTTGCAAAATCGCTTCCTCGGAGCTCTGAAGCCTGTCTTTTACAAAACTGATTTGCAAGAAGGTGCAAGTTTCATACAAGACGTTTCGCTACTTATTTTGTTGGCTGCTACCTGTTTATGTTATAATCCTTCCTGATTTTATAAATGTAATATTTAAAGTGAAATTTTGTTTATGCTATGATGGTGCAGGAAAACATATCGATGAAGAAAATATCGTGAAAAAACCAGCATGTCTAAGAATGAAGATGAAATGAGTAAATATTCGAACCTTTTTATCAAAGTCATGTTACCATAAGTTACATTATTATATTTTTAACATATTTTTATATATATATACATATTTTATATAACATATTTCATATAATAATAAACGATATTTGACTTTGACTTTGAATCAATCATAAAAATTCAAGGAAACATGATACCCACCAACCAGCATGGTGGATTATGGCCCATACTGTCTCTATAAGAGAAGGCCCATGTCCCAGCAGTAGGTACGTGATGGGTTAATGATGATGTTTATGCTATAAGATTTGAGTCTAGAATTCACAAATATATGCGAAGTTTTGTCGATCACGCGTTTGAGTTCGCAATAAAACAGTTGAGGTCATTGTACTTTATATATTGGGCATCTCTATCTCTACATAGTACAAAACAAAGTCACTTCCCGCCGTCTGTACGCTTAGATCTTATAAACTACGCAACGAATTTTATTGCGGTTTTCATCAATAGACAGAGTAATTCAATAGAAAGGTTTATATGTATAATACATGTATATAAACCCTCCTCTTCTTCCTTGCGAAGCCGGGGCGGGTTGCTAGTACGTAATAAAATGTCAAGCTCCTCTTGCCACCTCTTTCGCGGTCTACCACGACGCTACCTTGCTTAGTCAGGGTTTCACTTTATAGTAATGTTGGCTGACAGCTTATCTGACATGTGCAGACTAATATCACTTCGGTTTAACAGCTTTTAGTGCTACGTGTGAGTTTTAGAGCGCAGCACGTTTTGAGCTATGTCGGTTAATTTAACACCAAGTTCCTGTTCACATTCTTTCGCCCGCTAGCATACTTTGATTGCAATGCGCTTAAGTTGAGTTTTTATCGATGCCCCAAAATCACTTGTTATCTCAGATAAAGTATCCAGACTCGAGCTTGTTATGTTTTCCCCAATTTTTTCTTGTTATGTTTTTGGTGTAAAATAAAGCGTTATCAATCAATCAATCACATAGATTGAAGAGTCAAAAAATATTTATTACTTCAATAGGCTCAAACTTAGACATCATGACTGAAATAAAAGTGAGCATGTCTCCCTATTTCTTTCCCATACTCAAATTGAAATCCGGGCTCAGAAAACAAACGTGAATACTGACTCAAGAATGCTTCCGAAATAGACCCATTAGAGAAGATAGCACCAAGAAACTCTGCGGGGATGTCCCGTTTTTCACTTCTTTTAAAAAGTCCATAAATGATGATAAGAATTCGAAGATACATTGAAGTCGGTTCCTGTTTTTTTCTAAAAATTAATTATTCAATCTGTCACCATCTTTCATCCAATGTGTGTGAAAAAACATATAAATCATAATCATTTATTTGTATTAAATAAGGTACGCTACAGATGTTATAATGTCAAAATAATCCTCTCTTATTCTGCGTTTAAATGCGTGCAATTCTTTTTAATTAAATTTCAAAAAAAAAAAATTAAGTCATTAAAAATTGAATTACAAGTCATACAAAAAAAAACTTTATTACAAAATCAGATTACATATTTTTAAAATTTAAGTACTAAATTATACACAATATAAATAATTTTTACAATATTAAATGGAATATAATGATAAGTAAAATATCAATTATTATTCATTTAATAATTAAAATATTCCTCTATGCTATAAAAGCAGCGTTCAAGAAGCCATTCATTTAAATTTATTTTAAGTAATAACTACACGGGCGAAGAATAAGATAGATAAATAGAAAATTCTTTATTGCACAAACGAATCTGTAGGTACATAGGCGAGCTGCTAGTAAGCATTATCTTCCAGATAATAAAAAAAGATATGCTAAGATATGCTTAATTTCATCGTATTATAAAAACAGGTCGCAGTCCGGTGACTCTGTCGGTCCATTAGTTCCCGGCCGCAAACCAGCGCCAACACAGCATACAGAAAAGTAGTACCAAATGATTCTATATGCAACTACTTACAACCCGCGGCGTCACCCTTGTAGATTTTTTTCCGGAATGAAAGTATTCTATGCTAGCCTAGCCTAGGATCAAAAGTACAAAATTTCATATATTTTTAACTGACTTCAAAACAGTAGAATGTTCTCTATTCGATTGTATTTTTTTTTTTTTTTTTACTTATTTTCTATGTTTGTAACCTCAGAACTCCGTCATTCATTAACCGATTTGGAAAATTCGTGGTCCCATATAAATTTCATCGATATTTGACCTTGGACTTCGAAAATACACTGAAGTCGGTTTTTGTTATTTTCTAAAAATTATTGACATTTTATTTGCACTGACTATATTGTATACATGAGCATTGTTTTTTTTTTTGTTTGATAAAACGTACACTTGCTTATGGAACTGAGTAATGATACTAGCAAGTTGTTCGCTTGATTTTAAGCGCCACGCCTACCCATAACAACTGCAGTGCCAACCAGAACTCTTTATACCATAAAAGTACTGCGTAGCACTACATTGCGCTCATCACCCCAAGACGTCAGATATTAAGTCTCATATGCCCAGTAATTTCGCTGGCTAAAATACCCTCCAAACCGGAACACAGTAATTTCAATAATATATTTTAGTATATATATAATATGTTATTTTAGTAGGTTTTGCGTGATTAAGTAACAAAATATATCTAATCTCACAAACTTTCGCATTTACATTATTAGTAGGATAAGATAATAATATCAAAGAAAACTAATTATAACGTGATAATATCTTACACATTATCAACAATATGTTGCTCCAGTATAAAAAAATATGGCATCCGACAAACATACAAACTAACAAAATTTTCCTTTTTTAATACAAATTTAAATAACTGTTCTCTCTCTATTTTTTTCTGCATCTCTCTGCTTTGTTAGTTTTGACTACACTACACGTACGTAGTTAGCTAAGACTATGGAATATATATTCTCACTGTATTATAGAAGCCGGTCGCGGTTCGGTGACTCCGTCGGTCCATTAGGTCCCGCCCGGTCGCCGGCCGGCGGTGGCACAGCATAGGGAGTAGTAGGAAATTTACTTTTTTATGCAAAAAGGGCGAAAAACTTTATTTATTTATTGGAGAACCAACAGATCTTACAATAAGAATATGCAGAAGGTTCTTTTTAAGAAACTGAATGACGTGACGAAATCGTTTGCCTGATGGTAAGCAATACGCCAGCCCATTACAATAACAGCACCACTCAGAAATTTGCTTTGCAAAATCCTGCGCGGCACTGCAATGCGCTCGTCACCCTGAGACAATTAGCTGATAGAAAGCCAATTACAGGTACTACGAATAGATACTAAATTGTTACATATATGAACACTGACACACTGAAGAAAAATATTTGCTAAGATACAAAAAGGATAGTGAATAAGATACGTACGAGATGGATGCATAAGATGGAAAATTTATAAGTGTAGATAACGAGGTAAGTACGGATAATTTAAAATTAAAGTCAACACTCTACGGTCGCTAGTCGTCTGGTAAGAAGAATTATTTATGTTTTTTGACAGCCTCTGTGGTGTAGTGGTTAGGCAGGTTGGCTGAAATCTGTATGTGATTTCATTGAGGTTGCGGGTTTGATTCTTTTTGTTTTTCTTTTTTTTATTTACATCAGATTAGGCCAACGTTTGACCACGATCTCACCTGATGGGAAGCGACGATGTGGTCGAAGATGAAGCACGATTGCCTAGTAAGTATCTATTCACTCTTGATTTGAACGCACCCAGGTTGTATTTAATAGGAAACACAGATGATGGCAGGGCGTTCCACTCCTTAGCTGTACGTATTAAAAAGGATGAGCCAATACGCTTCGTACGGATAGGCGGGACTTCTACCATGTAGGGGTGGCGTTGTGCAAATCGTCTTGTTGTCCGATGGTGATATGGTGATGGGGGGATTAAATTGTGCAGTTCCTGAGCACATTCTCCATAGTGTATTCGGTAGAAAATCGACAGACTGGCAACTTCACGTCGATGAGCCAGACTTTGGAGTCTGGTTTCCACCAACGTGTCGCCGTTGATGAGCTTCTTAGCACGCCTTTCAATCGAATCTAAAGCCTTGAGCTGGTACTTGGCAGACCCATCCTAAAGGTGACTGCAGTACTCCATACGAGATAGATAGATAGATGAACGCTTTATTGCAAATATTAAATTACAGACATAACATAAAAACAATTAAAGAAAGTGTTACAATGGGCGGTCTTATCGCTAAAAGCGATCTCTTCCAGGCAACCTTTGGATGGAGAGGAATTACAAGAACGAACCTGAGCTTGGTATAAGTTCAGAAATTGAAGTAGTCATTTTACATTTGCTATCAACCCCCATACATATTACATTATTCTAACAACAACCCAAATAATAGTCAGCGGAATTACACTATATATTTTCATTGCGTTTCAGTTTTGACTTTCTCTGTGATATTCGTTTCCGGAAATACACATCTTGTCTTATCAAGAAGAAGACAACGATACTGATTGAGAAGCGGCACTGGTTATAAATCCACTGCGCTCATGGGTCGGTTATTTCTAAACCGAAGATTTTTATAGGTAGGTGAGAACCTTAATGGAGCCCCACGTCATATATATCATCGTTAACGCGAAATAAGTTGAGATTTTAGCGGTTTCTCCTCAATTTATAGTCAGGTGAAGGTATTAGACTTTTCAATGGAAATTAGGGCCGTAATTCAACCGCAATTACTGTCAGTAGACATAAGTAGATATTATTAGATCAAAAGACTTATTTGGTCAAATTACCTCACGTATTACATCATGATTATATTGACAGCCTCTGTAACTTGTTTAGGTGGGTTGGGCAGGTTGGCTCAAATCTCGTACACCACTGAGCTTGCGGGTGTGATTCCCGCGACGAGACAAATGTTTGTACATAGGGAAAAAAAGCGGAAACATATGTTTCGTGTCTGGGTGTTGTGGGACCATGATCCTCATAGTTCCTCGTTTCCTAGATACAGGGAATCCTAGTTAGGGGCCAAGATCTATGATCGTTGGGCGTATTATTATTTATTATACTCGAGATATATAGATTATACATAGATACTCGAGGATTATAAAGGGTTTTCACTAGATCTATCCTTGGGTCAGTATCTCGTCTGATGTTAAGCGATTATGTAGCAGAAGTAGATCGATAGAGGAAGATGGCAGTTGAGTGACTGCTCAGATCCGTGTCACTGATGGCTCACCAAACATACAGAAACACGACAAGGTCGCTTAAGTTTGAGGTAAACCCTAGCCACATAGAGGTACTAGCCCTAGGGAAAAGCCATAGCTACTTCGTTGGGAAAAAAAATAAAGACAATAATCATCAATTAATCAAAGCCAAAATCTCGTCCAAACTACTTCCAAAACTAGCAAAAATCCTAGCAAAGTGAGCAGTATAACAAAAAGCAGGTAACTAATCACCTTCTGAAACTCTATTCAAATCACTCAAAAACAATCTTTGCACGCTTGCAATAAGATTCAAAATGGTCAGGTAATAGTCGATCATAAGTCCAACAACATTACGTTACGTCAATTAACTTTGAACTGTTTGGCCAAGTGATAAAGTTGAAAATCGTTTAAGACTGTTTGCCTCTCATCGGGTAAACTTGCCTCATAGAATGTAACTCCGTGGCTGATCCAATTTGCGTCATTAGGCGGGCTCGTGTTTGTGACGTCACCATTAATGCGATTGGGTAAAAACGCTTCGGGTAGATGGGAATAATGTGATTATTGGCCGATGGGTAAAGTTCCCGATGGGTACGGGCAAGATTTTGTGAGCTTGTTTAATTATGTTTGGTTTTAGGTACTGTTTTTTCTTTGTTAACGGCCAAGAAGCTGTTAGGCTTTTTTCAGTTGTTAGAGTTCACATGGTTGTTGTTGTACCTAGGTTTAGACTGTCCATCATGGCCAACTGTGTACGTTTTTATAACAAACTTCCAAAATGAATAACGGAGCTCACAGAAAATAAATTCAAATTACACGTAAAGTCTGTTCTAATGAGAAAAGCACACTATACCGTTCGTAATTATATAGAAGACAAAGATGCTTGGAACACTCCACTTCTGCAAAGTAGCCAACTGGTACATAACAAACATAACATTATAGAAAACCAAAAAATTGTAACAAAATCTCTAATAAAAATGCCCTTCAGTTTCTTGCCGTATCTTCTGAGTAGTGGTTCTTTTTCCGATACGGTGGTCATAATCTCATAAGTCATGGTGATAATTTGACGTTCATAAGTGCGTCTGTGATGCCAAAACTGAATAAAGAGATTTTTATTTGATAATAAGCAATACGCTTACTTGAACATAATATAAATATGCAATGTATATGTTACGGCTGATAGCCGAAGTGCGGCTACACCTAGTTTTAGCCGGCTACAACTAGAAGCAGCCGCTACATGCGGTTAAACTTAGATGTATCTTATGCGAGATTGTAAACTGTCGAAAGATTGTGAACCGTCGCTTTATTTTTCGGTAGATTATAATCTATCGAAGTGATAGATGATAATCTACATTATATTATATCTAATATACATGTTCGCGGCGTTGGGGTGGCCCAAGGGCCACCCCCGCCTCACCCTAACCTACCGAGGGCTGCCCCTTATACGTTTGATTGGTGTGCGGCTGCACCTAGTTCTAGCCGCTATGATAAAGGCTAAACCTAGTTCTAATCGAAGATAAGTTGGATAGATCTAAGTTTAACCGCATGTGGCCGGCTGCACCTAGTTGTAGCCGGCTAAAACTAGGTGTAGCCGCACTTCGGCTTTTAGCCGTAACATATATATAATATATTATTTTCAAGTTTTTTATGAAATTATCAGTTCTACTCGCGCACAAATATAAATCAAAATAGCATTTGAAATGATAGACCCGATAACTTCATAAAAACACGAGTACAATTCTTGAAAGTTTAAAAATTACTACATGTAATATAGGTATGTTATTTGATTTCCTAATGACAAAATTCAATTATTTCAGATGCCTTGCACTTATTTTGATGTAGTGGTCTTCATGACCCTAAAAAATAGTGCTGAAAAGGCAGTTCAAGCATTTTCAGGTGAAAATTAACAGGCCTTAATAGCTTTAACGATGTTTAAGTAGCTTCGTAAGTGCCATGAAACCGGTGATTAAACGAAATTAAGGTTAGGTGGCGTCAGTTCCATCATCAGATAATTGTATGGAAGTACGGCACTCGTATAATAATATGGTTTATATCGCTCCTATACTCTTGTAATAAAATTATGATTAAGTACCTTTAGGGTGCCCGCCCACGTCAGAAAACTGGTCATCGATTTTGTGTCGATGAAATTAAAACATCATCATCATCAGCCTATTATTATATTATTACGTTCCCACTGCTGGGACTCAGGCCTTCCCTCATAGAGAGAGTATGGGCCATAATCCACCACGCTGGCCCAGTGCGGGTTGGTGAATGTCACATGCCTTTGAATTTTTGTGATATATTCTTGGACATGCCGGTTTCCTCACGATGTTTTCCTTCACCAATATTAGAGCGAGTGTTAAATCCGCACATAACTTAAGAAAGTCAGTGGTGCGGGGCCAGTGGGATTCGAACTCGGGTGCGTCGGATCGAAAGTCGCACATGCTACCACTGAGCCACACTCGCTCAAATTAAAACATACGGAGTATCAAATTGCAATGCACATGTCTACAAAAAGTCGGACTGACTATCGCACCTATAAAAAGTCTGACGTTGGGGAGGCACTAATTCATTTATCTGTTAAAGCTTAAACTAAGCAGCAGACTTCATTTGAATTTTAATGAAATTTCAGTAGATGTTCGTGTAAGTTGTTATTAATGAATTAGGATTATTTATCAGCGTAGCGCACCAAATTCGTCATTTGTCACGTGCCTTACGATTATAATAATATCTGGACACATATTTATCATTGTAGCCAGCTAAAATTCATATAAATAGCATTAAAGTCTATTGAACATAATTTTATTACATAGTTTTCTTATAACATCGCATTGGGGTTGTACTGACAGGATGTAAATGTGTCAATAAATAAATAAATAAATGTGTTATTTGTGTGTATTATAGTTAATTAAGTTCATTCGTTTTATAGGATAGACTCTAAACGGCAATAATTTACCATGGGCCGTTTAAGGAACAGTAATTCAAATTAAAAATTAAAATATTAATACTAATTCAAAAGTAATTTTAAATATAATTATTCGAGTTATTATTCCAAAGATCTAGTTTATTTTTAGTTTAGAAAAAGAAAATCAAAACCTGTTACAAAAAACATAATTTTGCGTAAAACGAAACGCAAAATACTTCGTTACATTAAATCACTTACGTCAAATACGTAGAGAACAACAACCCTAAACCAGTCAATCCGTATAATTAACATCTCAGGGATAAACCTCACCTCGGGGTGATACCGCGCTTTTTTTGTTAACAGTTCAAATCTAGAGGTAACATTTGGATTTATATAAAAACAAAGGAATATATTGTAAAATTACAGGTAAGTCGCTGGAGAGATAAAAGCATTGATCTAAAATCATTCATCTTTGTTTTCCTTCGTTTTAACTTAACCAATCAATTTAATCAATTAATGGTTGACATTCCTCCTTCTCGCACCAAGCGCTTTGCTTCGACCTTCATAATTCGAACGGCCAAGGAGTGGAACTCTCTGACGGCATCTGTGTTTCCGGATAGCTATAATCTGGGTGTCTTTAAGACAAGAGTGAACAGGTTTCTTCTAGGCGACATCTTCAACCGCATCGTCACTTAACAACAGGTGAGGCAGCGGTCAAACGCAAGACTATAAAAAAAATCAAATTCAAATTATTCAATGTAATATAAACAGGAACCAATGACATATATTACACATTAATGATTTATTAATAGTAAAATCAAAATTCATAATAAAATAATTACATTGATCACATTATTGTTGTTAAATGATAATGTCATTCATTTATCAATTGTCATATCATGGAATACTGAATTTACAAATTTGATTAGATAATGTTCAATTCAATGTCAAATACATGTTCTCGTATACAATATAGTCAGTGCAAATTTAATGTCAAAAAAATGTAAGGAAATTCCATATAGATGTCAAAAGTCACAGATTAAACAGTTCCACAATAAAATAAACAAATTAATAAAATTGATTTCAAATTGTCAACAAAAGAGTCAGGATCGGATTCTTAACCAAGGGTAAGAAGGGTCTTTATTACTTCTTATAATCTCGTTTCCCATAAAGAACCCCTAAAAATAAAAGGTCTAAATTGGAAACAGGCAACACGGCGCGGCCGGCAAGGTGGCGTAAAGCGTTCGCCACCCAAGTGTGGCTATTTTTACAACAGTCTGGGTTTACGTTTGACCACAATCCCACCTGATGAGAAGTGACGATGTGGTCGAAGATGTAGCACACATACCCAGTAAATACTAGTTCACTAGATTTGAACGAATCCAGATTGTATTTATGTGGAAACAGACGACGGCAAGATGTTCCACTCCCTTGACGTTCGAACTAAAAAGGAAAAAATAATAATTGCTTGCTAATAAGTCGAATAACCACTAACCTGCGTATGCGAATAGAACATGCTGAAGTTGGACACGATGACTGGCACGGGTAGCGCGATCGTTAGCACGCCGGCTAAAGCGCACAATGCGCCTACGAACATCCCGAGGTAGGTCTTAGGCGCCATGTCTCCGTACCCGACGGTCGTCATCGTCACTATAGCCCACCACAGGCCGAGGGGGATGGACTTGAACTGGTTGTCGGGGTTGTCCTGAAACAAAATTCGAATTGCGTGTGAAAAATATTCTAATGAAAAAAATACAGTATACAGTTAGTAATTACATAGAAGATTAAGATGCATGGAACATTCCGCTTCTGCCAAGTAGCCAACTGGCACATAAGAAACATAAAATATTCATAAAATAATATATTCATAATTATTAATATATTAATTAATATATTCATAATTAATATATTCATATAATAATTAATATATTCATAATCATATATTCATAAAATATTCATAAAAAATTCATAAACAAACATAAAATATTGTAACAAAGGTTCTAAAAAATGCCCCTAAGTTTCTTGCCGTATCTTCTGAGTAGTGGTTCTTTTCCGATACGGTGGTAGAGTCTTTGTAATAATTGACGTTCATAAGTGTGTCTGTGATGACACAAATAAATAAAGAACTTTTGAACTTTGAAAAGTACTAGGTCAGATTATTTCATCTTTTTACTCGTGGTAGGTCTCTCGTATGGCCAGCGAAATTACTGGGCATATGAGACTTAATATTTGATGTCTCGGGATGATGAGCGCAATACAGCGCTGCGCAGGATTTTGCAAAACAAAGTTCGGGATGGAGCTGTTATTGTTATGGGCTGGCGTATTGCTTACCATCAGGCAAACGAACAGCTCGTCTCGTCACTCAGTTACATAAAAAAAACATTATAATTTATCCCCAAAATATAAAGAGGCATTCCCAAACATGTTCGTTAATACAATCCTCGTAAACTCGCCTTTACTAAAGCCTCGTTTATTTTATACCATTTACAGGGCTCATCAAAATGCAAACCGATATCTCAAAACTTCATTATCGCACGAAACAAACCGACTGAAACATTCAGCCTTTCAGTGGAAATTCATTATTTGTTCGTGTCGTAGAATTATTTTGATCAATGAACGTATATAAATAATTTCCATTACGATTTTTGATTACGTTTGTACATAGAGGATGAACACTGAGTTCGCATATTTTCAACCGACTTGAAAAAAGAGGAGGTTCATAATTTGACGGTATGTTTTTTTATATATTTGTTACGCGATTACTCCGCCAAATATGAATTGATTTTGATGATTCTTTTTTACAGAGATGGTCCCATATAAATTTAATCGAAATTTATTAAGATAAAAATATAAGTTTGGTCTTGAAGTCGGTTCTAGTTTTTACTAAAAAAATATTGATTTGTAAAAAAACACTACTTAGTTCTGCGCCTTGCGGGCCGGTGGCAGGGGACGAAAGAGCGGTTGTAATTGGTCTATAATTGTTTTTATTTTATAATTAGAAATAAGAAAAATGATATTGCTTGTGCAGGGATTGAACCTGCGTCTTCGGAATACCGTCCCGTCGGCACGGTATCACTTTCAAATTCAGAAAATACCATTTTTCTTCTTCCTTATTATTTAAAAAGTCTTTAAATTTTCGCCTAGCATGCGCAAATGCATTCAATATCAAAAAATATAATGAGATAGATCGGCCCTTACAGCAGTGGTACTTGGTTACAAAAATTGCGGAGATGAATAAGTATATAGATACTCGTATGTGTTGCTGATTGTGTGAGTGTGTGTTTGTTACCACTTATCATCATAACAACTGAACGGATTTTAATTAAATATACCATAAAGGTACTTTAGATTTTGGAATAGGACATAGGATACTTTTGAAGGCGAGTCTGTCTCAGTGGCAGCACGTGCGACTTTTGATCCGACGCACCCGAGTTCGAATCCCGCTAGCCACGCACCACTGACTTTCTTAAGTTATGTGCGGATTTAACACTCGCTCTAAAAACGGCGAAGGAAAACATCGTGAGGAAATGGGCATGTCCAAAAATTTATCACAATAATTCAAGGATATGTGACATTCACCAACCCGCACTGGGCCAGCGTGGTGGATTAGGGGGGCCAGCGCGGTGGATTAAGATAAGATAAGATAAGATATTTATTTTAAAAAAAAACGAAAGTTACAGTGGAAGCTTACAGTTATAAATAAACATAGTTACAACATATCTAAAACAAAATTAAATTTCCAATGGATTTGAACGGCGGCTCCACACTAGGCTCTAGGCCCGTGTCGTGGAAACCTTAATATACGATTCCAATTTTGTTCACAATAATAGTGGTATCGGAAGCATCCTTCATTAGGGCCTTCATTAGGGCCCATACTCTCTCTACGAGGGAAGGCCCGAGTCCCAGCAGTGGGAACGCAATGGGCTGATGATGATGATGATGATACTTTAAAAAACTAACAGTTCCTTGGAGAATCACTATAAGCCGAACTCTACGCTATTGAGTCCCGGGTATCGGCTTGTTGTTAGATAAAAAACGCTAATGTGCCGTAGGCGTCAAGCAGCGAAGTGGTATAAAAATATACATAGTTATTTTAATTAGTGAAAGAAAAATTCGTAATACATGTACCTACTATGTGTACCAGTGTAGATACACATCCATGTTGACTAATGAAGAACCACATGTTTTAAGTAATGAACTGATCATGATATAAGTCAAAGTTATTTCGGTATGTTTTTCCTGTAGAAAAAAAACAAGGTACTTTCTACAAAATAGACTGTTCACCCTGAGGGTAGGTATTATTAAAAGAAAATAATTTTCTAAATAGGCCGAAACAAGCTTTTCACAAAAATTGTACCAAGATACACTTGCGGACAAATTTCGAAATACACGGCATATTGAAAAACTTTCCAGTGTATTCTTTGGAACCCGTCAGCTGCTCGAACTTTTCGTCTTCGAGACGCATTTATAATGCCTCCGAGTGTAGTGGGTTGACCTTTATTCTTATTAAAACGGGACATGGGAGATGTTGAAATTGTTAAGAAGTTTGTTCCGATGACAAGGGTACGATGTAGCAAACTCTGCTTGAATTAGTAATGAAGAGTCGCCGTTTTTTTTTAACTTAATACAATCGTTGTTTTTGACAATGCCCCTGGCGTTTCTTATTCTTACTGGAGATGGGCCGACTAGCCGACTGACGTCAAGTCAGTTGCAAAAAGACCGACTAGTCGGCCGATTAGTCGGCCACGCCGATCATTGCTTTCGGTGGAGTTCGGGTGGTATCGGAAATATCCGTGGCGCTTCGTTTCCAGCTGAGTCACGAAAAAAAGTGAGAAAGAAGTATTTTTTCCTTTGCACTCTTTCTCGTGTTGTTTACAAACGAATCGTCGTTACTAACTAACTTACGTAAAATAAGAAGTGGCTCTAATCGTAACTCTCGATTAGAGCTACTTTTTATTAAAATTATACTATTCTTTATTTAGGTTCCATTATTAACTACCACAACAAAAGTTCCTATTCCTAGATTATGTAACAAACTATAAGGCTGATTTATAATAAAAAATATTCACAATAAAGGTTACGATTTCAGTGAAATCGCCCTAGTTTTAAGCATATAACCGACTATATTAAAATTATAGTCATCGACTAGTCGCCTAACCTGTTTTAATATATGATGTTCTCGCACAAAATATCCCGAACAAATGGATGCCGTGAATGAGTAAGGCGGAACGGTCTCACATGAAACCGGAAATATGGCCACAATATTTACTCCTTGACACGCGAAAATAAATACACATGTGTACATTTTTGTTTGACCGAACGTGTAACAGGATTGGGTGTCTTTGTATGTGTAATTTATTTAGCCTAATGTGTTTTAGTTAACCCACAGCGTGTCAATTTTGAGGTTAAGTGAATTTTATTCTTAACAACAAAATTGTTTTAACGATTCCGCCCACTACACCGTCGCATACTAAATAATAGGTTTTGAGTACACTAAAGAAGTGCATTAAAAAAAAGACAAAAGTCTTCAATCAGTGCGTCCTACCTGTCATGACCTACGGAGCCGAGACGTGGACACTCATGGTACGGCTGATTCACAAATTTAAAATCGCCCAGCGGGCTATGGAAAGAGCTATGCTTGGAGTTTTTCTGAAGGATCGTATCCGTAACGAAGTAATTCGACAGACGCGTTCTAGAGTGGAGACCATGAGTTGGCACGCAACAAAACATCGACACTTGTACAGTATTCTGTCTGGTACAACCCGCTAACAGAACGGTGTAGTGGACGTTATCTCATAGAAAGCTGTTAAAGAATATTGCTTAGCCTGTACCAGTACGGTTACGGTCATAATAATAATCAACAGTTTAGTGTGCGTAGTCCTTATGACTTCCGATATTTATTCATTTATTTATTGCGTTAACTGTACATTACATTTAAGTTATATTATATTAAAGCAGAGATCTTAAAAATATGCTTTTATAGTAGGTATGTACAGTGGCGGTCAAAAATCCAGTAGCAGTCTCACAAAGCAATAGCATCAAAGTAAATCGCACTAATGACCTTCTTCTACAAAGCGTTTGCAGGCACACACACCCATACAATGTATTCTTTCATTATGAACCAATCAAAGAGCGAGATTATCAATCGTCTTCCTGTCGTAAACTTTTCAAGTTAATAACTTTTAATTTCGAGACATTGGATAAGTGTCAGTCTGGCTCAGTGGTTTAGCACAGTGATTATTTGTCATAAAACATGATACGTGACACGTCGGTTCGAATCCTCTCGTACTTTAAATCATTTTTACATTTTAGTTTTTAGAATTTTGTTTGAAATGTCATCGATGTGGTGTTGTATCTTTATTTCAATGTTTTAACCAGTTTCTCAAAAGATGAAGGTAGATTTGAAACAAGACGGCAATAGAATAGTGAACTTGTCTGTTGGTGAACTTTGTTGAGAGCGGTAGATTTATTGTTACTGGTGTTGTTTCGTTTGATAGTTATTATTACAAATGCAAGCAAATAGGAATATCGATGAAAGGGCAAATATAGTGGCCTTTTATAGAAAAATGGACTTAATATATCTCAAATTTCCAATGAAACCGGCTTATGTGTAAGTTATAATAGATTATGTGATGATATTATTATAGTTGCGTTGTGGTGTAAATTGCTAGTTTAAAAGTGTTCTAATATAATAAAGATTACTCTGTTTTAGTGAAATACTGTGAGTCGTTGGGTAAAACGACACAACGAGGAAGGCAGTCTGCAGAATCGTGTATGGAGTGGAAGCCCGCTGGTTACCAACCAGTCTCAGCGACGTTTTATGGTGGAACAATATGAAACGAATACAGAACAATAAGTGGAAACGTAATTGCGCACTGTCCACCGCGGACTCCATGCCGAAGGATTACATCACCGAATACCTGCTAAGAAATCATGTTTGACGCGAAGGCATATAAACAGGAATGAATTGCGTTTTGCTCGAGAATATATGGATTTTAACTGGAAAACTACAATATTTACCGATGGTAAAACTTTTAAGTCATAGTTAGTAATAGTAATAGTTAGTAGGTAAATTTGAATGATTTTTTAAAGAAAAATTTGTAGTTTATGGTTATAAGGGGTTAAGCTTCAAACCTCTTTTCCTTGAGAAAATGAATATTTTAAGCTTATATAAACCTTAAATAACCAATAGGTAATAAGAGATGTATTGGTTTCTATTTCTTTTAAAAACTATAAGTAAATAAATGTTTATCATAAGTAGGTTATTAATTATTAAATTACAAAATGTTTTTTAACTTGGATTTTAATAAATGAACGACTATTTTAATTCATGTTTAACAAAGGCTGCACAACTTATAGTTTGTTATATTAACAGGGACTTAAACTTAATAATAAATACCAAAAAGTGATCACGGCACTCAGGATTGAACCCATACCCTTATTGACCATCGTATAAGAGTTTACTACTTACGCCACTCCACCATTGCCGCATTTATTAAGTAAACGAATTTAAGCTGTTGTTTTGAGTCGGCTCGGCGTAAAAACCGGATAACTCACTAAGAAGAAAGCGAGTATATACTGTTATCTTTTTCTAATGTTTACCACATGCATCTGACGAAGTGCACCTCCTCATAGTTATACCGTAAGACGTTTTGTTATGTGCGAAAGGACATTATACACACAGAGATAAAATATGCAGCGTGCGCGGGGTTACACCGTGTGGGCGATTATCGACTTTAAGGTGCTAATGCACTTTTGTCCGTTTACTGTACATAGTCCCTGTGAGGGTTTTGTAAGCAATGTAGTACACGTCAGTGGGCCATTATTATCTACAAACTTATAATGATTCATTTTATTTTGTACCCAGTCAATTCATTGTTAGAAATATTGCTATATTAATATATTCATAATTAATTATTTTTGTTATGACTAAAAGAGAAATTGCCACGGAATTTACACGTGTTGCAATTAAGGATATTAATTGGTGTTAATTAAGAAGGGTGTAATAATTGACTTGACAAATATGGTTTCCTTGAACAAACATTTCTTGTACAAAGACTTCTATGTAAAATGGTTGAAGCAATAATAATTGAAATCAAACTTGTGGGCCTAGGCAATTTTAGCAAAGTAAAGATTAAGTCTATGATAGAGATATTGCCATTTTCAACCATTACATTATGTCGAAGGAAAATGATCGAAAAGGTCATTTTTAAATGACTTTAAAATTACAACTTTAAATTGCCAGCGAAATTACTGAACATTATGAGACTCAACAGCTAATTGGGGGTGCTCAGGGTGACGAGCGCAGTACAGCGCCGCGCAGGATTTTGCAAGACAAAGTTCTGGGTGGTCCTGTTATTGTTATGGGCTGGCGTATTGCTTACCATCAGACAAACGATCAGCTCGTCTCGTCATTCAGTTACATAAAAAAGGAGGATGTTCTCAATGCGAAGTACAAACTTTCTTTTATTTTTATTATTATTATATTCGTTTTTTTAATATTTTTAATATTAGTGTGATTAACTTGTTTATTATACTTTATCATTACCTATTATAATTATAAAAAAAACATTAACGAATGCCAAGCGCAAAACTCAAACAATGATTTTTGGAAAGAAAAAACGTCACCCTTAAGACAGTTGAATACGCGTTAATAACGCGCTTTGGAGTAGTAGGCTTTGGCCGTGGTTGTAATACCACCCGCCGAACAAAGCCATGCCGTCAAGCGACCTAGTCGTGTTACGGGATGATGTTCGGTGAACTATCGGGGAGACGTGTCTGAGCAGCCGCTCAACTGCCGTCTCTCTCTAGATCTATGAGCTCCATCTTAGGCCACATCATCGCTTCACATCAGGCGAGATAGTGGCCAAACATAGATCTATTAAGTGTAAAAAATTAAATAACGGAAGAAAAAATTCGACACTCGAGTTGGTGACCACCATAGATCAATTGGGAGAGCGCATCCCGCGCTGAGGGAAGAGATTGAGATGCAGGTTTAAGTCCCAGTCGGTGATCGTATTTTTTCTTTCCGAAAAGAGATTGAGATGCAGGTTCCAGTCCCAGTCAGTGATCGTATTTTTTCTCTCCGAAAAACCTTATTTCAGTTACTTTATCATGAACGATACAGAGATACTTTGGTGAAAATGTATTATTGTTTAAAATTATAATATTTCATTTATTCTATCAAGCCACTGAATAGACTTTTATAAACGAAATCTGATTTACATTTTCGCTTTCATAATTTTATTACTTACTATTGAATCACGAATTCACTTTGATATTTTCAGTGAAATTGAGTACCAATTTTGTTTCTGCGCTTCAGTTTTCATGGACATGGTCTCTGAACGCTTAATATTGGAACACAGTTGTGCCTCTGTCCGGCCACAGTGAAAATTTCATCATCATCAGCCCATTACGTTCCCACTACTGGGACTCGGGCCTCAGGCCTTCCTCATAGAGAGAGTATGGGCCATAATCCATCACGCTGGCCTAGTGTTTATTATATGAGAATACTATAATTATTTGTAGGATATTATTGTTTTTAAATGTAAAAATATAAGATATATCTATGGATTAGTACAGTCAATTTTTCACTTTTCCTATAGCAAAACGGGTATCAGCTGAAAATCAGCGCTGAGTTGTATAAAACTCTCGGCATTTTATGCTGAGCTGAGCCGTATTGTGCCGCACTGAGCCGCTGAGTGTATTTAAGTTTTTTGTGTGCCGAATAAATGGATTTCATTCTTCTTTCTTTCTTTCAGTGCGGGTTCGTGGAAGTCACATTGTCTTGAATTTTTTGGGATAATTCTTGAACATGCCAGATTCCTCACGATGTTTTCCATCACCGTTTTTTATCGTATTTAATCCGCACATAACTTAAGTCAGCGGTGCGAAGCCAGCGGGTTTCGAACTCGGGTGCGTCGGATCGACAATCGCACGTGCTCACACTGAACCACACTCACTCTAGTGAAAATTTAGTAAAGTGGTAGACTCGGCCGTGGTGGTAGTACCATCCAACAAACAAAATTATGCTGTCAAGCAACCTAGTTGTTTTTCGGCATAATTTTTGGTGAACCATCAGGGATACGAGCCGGAGCAGTCGCTAAACTGCCATCTTTCTTTAGTTGTATGTGCTGTACCTTCCGCAACATCGTCGTTTAACATCAGGCGCGTCTCCAAAATCATGCACCATGACCGCAGCACGTTTGCACTGTGCAGGATCGTGGATTATGACCTTTGCTCTCTTTCTGACTAAAGGCTTGTAGTAATTGACGTAATTTTAATGAACTGAATATCCGTCCAATATTATAAATCGCAACGTTCGTAAGAATGGATAGATGGATGGATCGATGGATGTTTGTTACTCGATCACGCAAAAACTACTAAACAGATTTTGATGAAATTTGGTATGTAGGTACTTTAGGTCCTGGAAAAGGACACAGGTCACTTTTTATCCCGGGAAACAGCGAGAGAAACCGCGGGGCGCAGCTAGTGACTCTGTAAAGGCTGTAATTGGTCTTAAGCTTAAAAAACTTAAAATCTCTATCACAACAGTATGAATTCATCATCATCATCATCAGCCCACATCAGTCCACTGCTGGACATAGGCCTCTCCCATAGCACGCCACTGAGCCCGATCTTCGGCTTTCCTTCTCCAGTCGCTACCAGCAACCCTACGTATATCGTCGCTCCATCTAGTCGCAGGGTGTCCTACACTACGTTTGCCGATTCGCGGTCTCCACTCTAGAACACGTCTACCCCAACGGTTATCGGTCCTGCGGCAAATATGACCAGCCCACTGCCACTTCAGCTTGCTAATCCGCTGAGCTATGTCGATAACTTTAGTTCTCTGGCGAATAATTTCGTTCCGGATTCGATCCCTTAGAGAAATACCGAGCATAGCTCTTTCCATAGCTCGCTGAGCAACTTCCATTTTGTGGACTAGTCGTACCGTGAGTGTCCACGTCTCGGCTCCGTATGTCATAACAGGTAGGACGCACTGATTAAATATATTCTCCTTTAGGCACTGGGGTATCGGCGACGAAAAGCCCCGACGAAGTTTCCTAAATGCTGCCCAGCCCAGCTGAATTCTTCTGTTGGCTTCCCTCTCAAAGTTGTTTTTACCTAGTTGGAGCGTCTGCCCTAGGTAAACATATTCTTGAACAACTTCAAGAGGTTCTCCATTTACGGCAACCGATCCCGGGATAATAAGTTCATTGATCATAACTTTGGTTTTATCCAAGTTCATCCGGAGACCGATGCGTTGCGAAGATTCAGCTAGGCTGTCCAGCATCTCCTGTAAGTCCGGCAACGACTCAGCCATGATGACGATGTCGTCTGCGAATCGTAAGTGAGAGATGTACTCGCCATTAATATTGATGCCTCGTCCGTTCCAGTCCAGCGTCTTAAACATATCTTCCAGTGCGTTTGTGAACAATTTCGGGGAAATAACGTCCCCTTGCCTCACTCCTCGACGCAGGTTGATATGTTTCGTCTGCTGGTTCTGTACTTGGACGGTCATTGTTGCGGCGTCAGTATGAATTAATCAAAGACAAATCAGCCAACAAATAAAATTACTTTATAAAACATTCCCTTCTGTTTTGGCACTGTGCCTGTATATATTTGAATTGTATTAAGGACAATTTACATTGACCGTTGCAGACTCGGCACGCTCAAAATGAAAATTATGCAAGCAATGAATTCCGGCGATAACCTGATTCTGTGACAGAATTGTTACTTTGAGGCGTTGTGGATGGTATAAATATGAATCAAAGTTCAAGTTAAAGTTCAAAAGATCTTTATTCAATTTTGGCATCACAGACGCACGTATGAACGTCAATTATTATAATGACTGCCACCATATCTGAAAAAGAACCACTCAAACTCGAATATTAGATATATATTACAAATTTCATCAAAATCCGTTCAGACTTTTTTATGAAACTGAGTGATGAGACGATCAAGTCGTTTGCCTGATGGGAAACGCCACGTCTGCCCATAACAAGCAGTGCCACCCAGAACTTTAAACAGGTTCCTTAAAAAGCACTAGCGTTAATTTGCATTGCGCTCATTAATCCGAGACATTAAGTCTCAAATGCCCAGTAATTTCGCTGGCTAGAATACCCTTCAAACGGGAACACAGTAATGCTTGCGCTCTACTGCTAGGTGGCAGAATAACTGACAAACCAGTGGTACCTATCCAGACGGTCTCCCGCATACTAGAGACCTACCACGAGTGACACTAGATTTTTAATTGTAAAATTTATCTGTTTAGACTAAAGGTGAAACAATTAAATTGCAACAGTCCACGGCCAACGGCCTCCCGCATACGAGAGACTAACCACAAATAAAGTTACATATATGTTATAGAGTTATATGGTGGAACACATACACACACGCGCAGACTTACGCATTAATAATATTTCTATTACTCCCCTCGGTTTCACACGCGGTTTCCCGGGATAAAAAGTAGCCCTTTTCCTGAATCTAAAGTACCTACCTACACACTAAATTTGAACAAAATCTGTTTAGTAGTTTTGCTTGATTAATAAACAACCATCCATCCATCCATCCGCACAACTTTCGCATTTATAATAATAGTATAAATATTTTCAGCGTAACGTTTTTTTTTTCTCCTCTTTCTGAGAAGTTTGGCAAGCGTAACGTTTAATGCAACATTAAGATGTGCGAAAGAGAAGGAATGAATGAGTTACGCATAGGTTAGAAAGAGTGAAAGGATTGTAGATTAAAAACGGAACATCACGAGAAGTGTGAAAGACATGCATAGATGTGAAATAGTACAAGTATGAAAGAGTTAAGTAATTTAGATAACGTGTGACAGGAATAGAATAATACAATAGTAAGATTTTTATGCTAACAGTTTTGAAGACTGTGGGAGGCGGCCCAGAGATACAAATGTGTCGAATGCCACAGCACATTGCGATTCAACATTCTGAAACTGAAACTAAAGGGCGCGCGTGGGTTTACCATCCACGCATGAGCTTGCTCTTCTCGTAACCTATTTTATTAACCCCCGACGCAAAAAGGAGGGGTGTTATAAGTTTGACCACTATGTGTATCTGTCTATGTCTGTCTGTGGCACCGTAGCTCTTAAACAGGTGAACCAATTTGTTTGCGGGTTTTTATTTGAAAACAGCTTTTCTAGCGGTGGTTCTTAGACGTTTTATCAAAATCGGTTCAGCCGTTTCTTGCTTTTTATAGGTTTTTGTGTCGGGGGTTTTTGACATTTTATTTTACTGAAATTCGCTTGTTTATACATGACGGCTAGCGAGACTTAGGGGAGACCCAAACTTTGGGGGAGTGCTGGGCAAACCCAGCAGTGGGACAGCATAGGTTAATAAAAAAAAATACATGATTACAATTATAAACTTACAGCTGCTAAAACAATGTTTAATAAACCACTTGAATAAAATAACAAGTATGTTAGCGAAGTTTTTAATTACTCCGATATGGTCAAAAGCTTATTGTTCTAAGACAACAACCGGGACCGACAACGAAGCACGTTATCGCTCAAGTGTAAATAGCACACAAACGGTCACCCATCCTAGTAGTGACCGCTGCGAATGTTGCTTAACCGTTCTGTTACGGAAGACTAGGCGAGCTACGCTACAAGCGCTACATAACGCTACGTAACGCTAATCTCTATATATAAAAATGAATCCCTATTTCCCTTGGTCACGGCATCACGCGTGAACGGCTGGACCGATTTCGGTAATTCTTTTTTTGTTGTTTGTTATTTTCAGGAGAAGGTTCTTATGAATTAAAAAATGAAAAGAGTTGCGCGGAACATTACATTTATAGTTAAGACAGGACGACGTCTGTCGGGTCAGCTAGTTGGTTGATAAATTAAGTATCTATATGTTTGTACAATCTGTCATACTCTAAAAACGGTAGTAAGGAGTTAAAAGAGCAAAGGTCACACGTAATAGTTATTATATCATGGGCTTGGGTTTTCTGAAAGGTCAAAGTTCAAGTACCTAATCAAAGGATTTCCTATAACGGAAATTCAAATATTTTGACTAGTAGAGGAGTTCGCGGAGATCTCACTACTTAAGTCATCGCTCATTTATGAACTGATTTGGAAAATTCTTGTGTTGGGTTCAGTGCAGCGCAAGAGCGAGTGTGGCTCAGCGGGAACTCGTGTATTTCGATCCGACGCACCTGGGTTCGAACTCCGATTCGGTCCTGCACCAATGACTTATAGTTAAGTGCAGATTTTTCACGCTTGCTCTAAAACGGTGCAGGAAAACATCGTGATGAAACCCGCTTGCGCTTTGGAATGGTAGGCTCTGGCCGTGGTTGTAATACCACCCACCGAACAAAGCCATGCCGTCAAGCGACCTAGTCGTGTTTCGGGATGAGGTTCGGTGAACCATCAGGGAGACGGGTCTGAGCAGCCGCTCAACTGCCGTCTCTCTCTAGATCTATGTGCTTCATCTTAGGCCACATCATCGCTTCACATCAGGCGAGATAGTGGCCAAGCATTGATCAATGAAGCGTAAAAAAAAATCTTCAGGGTGGTCCTATCTAAATTTCATCGATATTCGACCTTAAACTTCAAAGACACTACAGAATTGAAGTCGATTTTTTTTAATATGCCTTATAGGCTTACTTTTAGACGGCCCGCCTGGATGGTAAGCGGTTACCGTCGCTTATGGACACCTGCAACACTCGGGGCATTACTGGTGCGTTGCCTACCTTTAAGGACCCTTTTCACCCTTCTTTTTCACACTTCTTTTTGTTATAAAATTTATTTTGAAATTAACATGCTTAGTATATAGCATGTTTAGAGAAGAAAAGAAAGTTACTCAGCGAGCTATGGAAAGAGCTATGCTTGGTATTTCTCTAAGGGATCGAATCCGGAACGAAATTATTCGCCAGAGAACTAAAGTTATCGACATAGCTCAGCGGATTAGCAAGCTGAAGTGGCAGTGGGCTGGTCATATTTGCCGCAGAACCGATAACCGTTGGGGTAGACGTGTTCTAGAGTGGAGACCGCGAATCGGCAAACGTAGTGTAGGACACCCTGCGACTAGATGGAGCGACGATATACGTAGGGTTGCTGGTAGCGACTGGAGAAGGAAAGCCGAAGATCGGGCTCAGTGGCGTGCTATGGGAGAGGCCTATGTACAGCAGTGGACTGATGTGGGCTGATGATGATGATGATGATGTTTAGAGAAAACCAGAGTTAAAAAGTAAATGAGACATGAAACTTACACATAGTCGCAATGCAATTATTTTAATTTTAAATACACTATTATTTGGGTGATGTGGGACCATGGTCCTCATAGTTTCTGGTTCCCTAGATACAGGGAATCCTAGTTAGGGGTCAGGATCTGTGTATGTGATCGTTGGGCGTTATTTATTTATTTATTTAATTTTATTCAAGTAACATGGATAAGACCAATTACATTAATTAAATCACAATGATCACAGAAAAAGATATTACAATGCTAAGCGAGTCAATAACACGCTCACCCCATCGGTTTTCGGTTCTGAGGCTAATATTACACTTTCATCTTGTTCGAAATACAAACATAATTACTTATTAACTACCACGATCATATTTCACAACTAGCTATCACCCGCGACTTTGGCCACGCGTAATATTACAGCTATTTTATAAAGTTCAGAGTTCAAAAGTTTTGTATTCAATTTTGGCATCACTGACGCAATTATTACAATGACTCTACCACCGTATCG
This sequence comes from Petrophora chlorosata, assembly GCA_951640565.1. Taxonomy (NCBI): domain Eukaryota; kingdom Metazoa; phylum Arthropoda; class Insecta; order Lepidoptera; family Geometridae; genus Petrophora; species Petrophora chlorosata. The sequence continues at coordinate 1,758,162 of OX621206.1, forward strand.
GAAAAAGAACTACAACTCAGAAGATACGGCAAAAAACTGAGGGGTACCTATATATCTAAACAGCAAAACAAAGTTCACGTTTAAGTTCAAAACTTCTTTATTCAGTTTTGGCATCACAGACGCACTTATGAACGTCAATTATTACAGTGACTCTACCACCGTATCGGAAAAAAAATCACTACTCAGAAAATACGGCAAGAAACTGAGGGGCATTTATTATTAGAACTTTTGTCACAATATTTTATTGTTACAAAGAACAATTCGATAATAATATGTAATACGGTAGGTATCACTATTATTACCTAGTAATCTTTGTTAAGGCCCTATAAGTGCTTCCTATTATAACCAATGTCCAGACATTTTGCTACAACATACTCTTTTACTATGTATAAATAGGCACTAAGGCAAGTGCACACCCGTGACTGACGAGGGGTTAAAGCTTCGTTAGTGTTGTCACGGCCTTTATCTGTCATTATGAAGGGAGTTGGGATTAATCGTCATTAATATTTATGCAAAAATGCTTATATTTAAAGGAACGAGAAATTAGGATTTCTAACCGTCCTATAAAAGAAGTTAATGATTTTTGGGCCCCCATGGAGTTTTTGTGCTATCTTCTCTAGCGCGTGTTTTTACCAAAGCCCCGGAGAGTCTCTTATTTCATTTCCGTACCTAGACTTCGACCCGGATATGGGAAAGAAATGGGTTAACATTTTCTCGAAATTATTATAAATAATAATCGGATATTCATTCATTTATACTAAAACACACGTCAAAATAATAAATATTTTAATTTCTAAATTATTTGGACAAGATTAGGTGCTGTTATTAAAAATAAATATCGAAAATCCCTCGTATGCGGAGGCCGTCTGGTAGGTACCTACCACAGCTTTGCCAGTTATTCCGCCAAGCAGTAGTGCGTAGTGCAAGGTTTACTGTGTTCTGGTTTGAAGGGCATTGTAGCCAGAAAAAATACTGAGCATATGAGACTTATTATCTAATTTAAATATGTCACTCAGTTTCTCAATCGTAGACGCCCAGTTAATTATTCCACTAAAATTATAAATGTCAAAGTTTTTGTTGTTACTTCCCCAGATTTATTCCCAAAGCGCTGGTCCTTTTTATGTTTGTTACCTCAGAACCCCCTATCACTAGCGCTAGCACTAATACTAACGCTAATACTAGCGCTTCACAGTAATTTTCTGTGTGGCACTAAAATTGTTAAGTGAGGTGCTTACCATCAAGCAAACGACTGGCTAGGGCCGTTGCTCAGTTTAATAAAAAAAACAGAAATAATTTTAACTGGACCTGAACATAGCCGCGGGAAAAAACTAGTATTCCCATTTCCCAGAAGTTGTTTTAATTAGCCCACATTAAGCCTGGTCCACACGCGCGACTAACAAAGGGTCAAAGGCGAGCTCGTTAGTGAAATCACGACTTTAGGGGAATCATTAGCCAACGGGCTTAAATTAAAATTACATGTGGATATAAAAATATACAGGTAAAAATATATAGAATTTAATCTGTGTATTTACTTGCTCACTAGCGGAGACGATTATAATGTTTAAAATTTATTATAGTATTCATTACTCTGAATTTTAGGATAACTTATTATTTTGACTAGAATATTATAGAAAACTTTTATTTTGCTTCGTGTCATACAAATATTTTAAATTGAATGAAGAAACTTTAAAATATTATTGAATTTATTGTCAAAAAAAAGTTTTTAATGTTCTGTTACTATATATGAAAAATACTTGCAATATTTTATTTTATAATAAAAAATAACCGACTTCGATCAAATATCGATGAAAATATGCGACCACTTGTAGCTATATACTGAATCCAACGCAAAAAAATATTCCGAATCGGTTTATAAATGACGGAGTTTTGAGGTGATTAATATAAAAAAGTACAATCGAATTGAGAACCTTTATCCAAGTCGTTTAAAAATCAAGTTGTCAGTTAGTCATCTTTTTTTATAAAAACACTATAAAAATTGTATATAAAGAACAATCCTTTTACATTTAATGCCAAAATAATATGCCAAAATTATATCGCAACGTATTTAACTAACTGAACTTCTAATTAGTATTTATTAACTAGTTATCTAGTTTATTTAAAAGTAGTTTTAATTTGTTTAGTTGACATGCGCGGCTAACAAAGGGTCAAAACTCGTTAGTGTAATCACGCCTTTAGTTTACGAATCATTAGCCAGCCGGGCGGGCGTTGGTTTAATTAGAAGCTTATTATTTATTAGTATGAATAGCGAATATGAAAATTATTATGTCACTACACTACGTTTTGCTAATGGCGGTGCCTGCGTTTCTGTACATTGTACCCTTGTCTCATATTTCTAACGTTTTTATTAATTCTACCTTCCTTTAGATTATTTTGCACCACGATATTGAATTCACAAAAAGAATTTTGAAAATAACTTTCCAAATTCTAAATTATCAAATATATTTTAAACTTAACTAAAAAAGTCTTCAAAATTTATAAGTATCACAATAATATCACAATCGCGGCGAAACGACCTGCTAGTCAAGCAAACAAATAGATAAACACATAAACACTATATTATTCACCTTAAACGTAGAAATAAAGTACAAGTTAAATGTAATGTATGTAGTAGCACAGAATACTAAGGGACAGAAGCATCACTCCGCAAAGAAATTTAAACATATAGCGACTTTTGCTATGACGCAATAAAATTCAATTCAGCTCGCGTAGCGCTGCATACCTACCATTCATATTAACCAACAGAGCGCCTCTCTTTCTATCGCATATCTCTTATCTCTTCTGGCGCGGCACGTGTAACGACGCGCGACTCGCCTTCGATGTCCGGCTATGTACAGTGCGGAGTGCGCGAGGCTTGACTAAACTAACAAAGCCTTCAAAATTTATAAGTATCACAATAACAATAGTTACCATAATCGCGGCAAAACAACCTGCTAGTCAAGCAGATAGATAGATAAATAGATAAACACTTTATTATTCACCTTAAACATAGAAATTAAGTACAAGTTAAATGTAATGCATGTAGCAGTAAAATAAAATAAACGAAACAACTGCCCTACAGACTTTTTTTAAATGCAACTGAATGACGAGACGAGCTGGTCGTTTGCCCGATGGCAAGCAACACGCCAGCCCATAACAATAACAGCACCACCCAGAAATTTGTTTTGCAAAATCCTGCGCGGCGCTGCACTGCTCTCGTCACCCTGAGACAATTAGCTGTTGAGTCTCTTATTGCCCAGTAATTTCGCTGTAATAAATAATGCTTGCGCACTACTGCTTTGCGGTTGAATAACTGGCAAAGCGGTGGTACCCATCCAGACGGCCTCTCGCATACGGTGCTACGATACTACCACCGGTGGACCTAGATGTTCCTCAAATATTTTTTAATCCCTGGTTTGAGACACTTATTTCTCCACATGATGGTTCATTAAAGTAATTAAACAAGATCGTAACTTATATGTTTCATAAATGTTCAAAATGAATATAACTCCAACTAACCTGCGACTTCTCCGCATAATACACCAAACTCGCGAAGATCACGATACCAAGCACCAGAAAGAACACAAGAAGCGTCAGCTCCTTCGCAGACGCCTTGAAGGTGTGCACCAGGATCTTTAGCCCTGGACTGTGCCTCGTCAGCTTGAATAACCTTGAAGAAGAGTAAGGAAGGTTACCACAGAAGCCAATTAAGTGAAGTGCTGGCAATCAGAGAGAAGTTTGTCAACGTTTTAGCATATTTATACTATACTAGCAACCGCTCGCGACTTCATTCGCGTCGACATAATACAATATAGCCTATGTTACTCGGGGATAGTGTAGCTATATATCAGTGAAAGAATTTTTAAAATCGGAGGAATAGTTCCAGAGATAGATAGATAGAGAGATAAACACTTTATTGCTAAACGAGATAAATAGATAGATAAACACTTTATTGTTAAAAGAGATAGACAGATGAACACTTTAATGTTAAACGAGATAGATAGATAGATTAAATTTTATTGTTAAACGAGATAGATAGATAGATGAACACTTTATTGTTAAACGAGATAGATAGATAGATAGATGAACATTTTATTGTTAAACGAGATAGATAGATAGATAGATGAACACTTTATTGTTAAACGAGATAGATAGATAGATTAACACTTTATTGTTAAACGAGATGGATAGATAGATAGATGAACACTTTATTGTTAAACGAGATAGATAGATAATATTATTTTTATATATATTTTGTCTACATTCCTTCACTTGTGGGTTGTCTGGAAGAGATCGCTTTGAGCGATTAGACCGCCCATTGTGACACTATTATTAAGTTAGTTGTTATTTTAGTTTTTAATTGTTTCTGTAGTTTGGTGTTATAATAAAGAGCTATTCTATTCTATAGATAGATAGATGAACGCTTTATTGCAAAGATTTAATTAAAGACATTACATAAAAACAGACATCATCCCCTACAATCAAACATACAAACAATTTTACCTCTTTATACTATTATTATATTAGTATAGAGAAGTATAGATTTATTTATTTATATCAATAAAATTGAATACAGCCGTGAAACTTTGAATACCATCCTATTTTTTACTAATATTTAAAATGCGAATGTTGTGAGGATAGATGGATGTTTGTTACTCAATCACGTGCAAAATATCAAACGGATTTTGAAATTTAGTATGTAGGTTCTTTAGGTCCTGGAACAGGATAGGCTATTTTATCCCGGGAAACCGCGAGTGAAACTGCGGGGTGCAGCTAGTATATTTTATATGCGAAAGTTTGTTTGCGTTTGTTACCACACAACTCTATAACAGCTGAAAGGATTTAGATGAAATTACAGAGATTTTAGATGAAATTACAGTGATTTTAGATGAAAATACAGATGGACGATCATCCTTGACAGGTGATTAATTACTACGTTTTTGCCTTGACATCTCTTTAAAATAACCGGCCAAGTGCAAGTCGGACTCGCGCACGAAGGGTTCCGTACCATTATCTATAAAAAAGGCAAAAAATTCAAGTTTGTTGTATGGGAGCCCCCTTAAATATTTATTTTATTCTCTTTTTAGTATTTTTTGTTATAGCGGCCACAGAAATGCAAACCTGTGAAAATTTCAACTGTCTAACTATCACGGTTCATGTGATACAGCCTGGTGACAGACGGACAGACAGATAGACAGACGGACAGTGGAGTCTTGGTAATAAGGTCCCGTTTTACCCTTTGGGTACGGAACCCTAAAAAGGCCATTACATTACACCGTAGCAAACCTACGAGCGTGCTATGATCGTAGAATGAAAGAAACAAAACACCGTCACCTGTATATTTCGTTTTCTTTGCCTGTACCATAGCATAGTATACATTAGTAGGTAGGTATGATTTCTCCGAGGTAATAGGGTACATATGACGAGGTGACACGGCATGGCATGGGTACAGCAGGGCGCGTTATCTAATAAAAACCGGTAGAAAGATTCTTGTTTACATAGGTATTGGCAAAGAAAACTAAAAATTACTATGTAGTATTGGCCCTAATTCTATGCTGCATCCTCTAAACTTATTTGCACTGAATTAGAGTTAGATGTGTCAAACACCAGTTTCGTATTCTGATGCGCTATCTCTAAACTTTACTTATTTTACAAGGTTCTATGTAGCTTGCAATGTATGTATGTTTGTCCGGGTGGAATCTTGCAAGATGAATTACCTCTTATCCTACGGAGTTGAAATTTTGCATACCTACATGTCAAAGTCCGATGACAATGCAATATTATGCAATGGTCAGCTGATCTGATGATGAAGATGGGAGAAGGGCAATGGATATCCTCGGCGGATAATCGTAAACTACTAGTGTTTGAGCTCATTTTAATCTGCTCGCGGTTCCGATTACGAATTTGTTAAAAGCTTGTCTTGAAAAAAATATTTTTCAATAAACATGTTATTTAGAGATTCATTCAACTTCCGTATTCTACGCGACTATCTACGTGTCACTTTTGACGTAAGTTTAGAAAAAAGTTATTATTTAAATTTACAGAACACGGGAACCCCGCGTTCTGTAAATTTAAATAATTACCATAAAATTAAAAAATAGAATACCAAATACATTAATTTTGGAAACTTTTATGTTAGAGAATGCAACACAGAATTTACCCTATTCTGTCAGTACGATGTCATGGTACACTGTAATGGGGGAGTTCTAACTGTCGGAATACATACCTTAGAATCTTAATTATCGATATAAACTCTAGAATTTCCGACTTGTCGACGTACTGCTTCACAATAGTTAACTCTACAACTATGTCCATGTAAAAACTAAGTGTTGCTATAAAATCTATTATGTTCACTGGAGATCTGACGAAGTCTATAATATTCGGTGCTACCTGCAACAAAGGAAAAATACGTTATTCTTAAAAAACAAGACATCGATAAATAGAGACGATTTCTGACGTAGAAATGTATAAGAAATCATAAAGTTGAATGTTCAAAAGTTCTTTATTCAATTTTGGCATCACTACGCACTTATGAACGTCAATTATTACATTGACTACCACCGTATCGGAAAAAGAATCACTAAGAAGGTACGGCAAGAAACTGAGGGGCATTTTTTTAGAACTTTTGTTACAATATTTTATGTTTGTTTTAGACAATATTATGTTTCTTATGTGCCAGTTGGCTACTTGGCAGAAGCGGAATGTTCCATGCATCTTTGTCTTCTATATAATTACTACCTGTATAGTATGATTTTTTCATTAGAATATTTTTCACACGCAATTTGAATCTACTTTATATTTGAAATAAACTCAAATTAAATTAAATTACCTGCAGTTTTTTATACAACTGAGTGACGAGACGAGCAAATCGTACACTTGATATTAAGCGACACGCAAAGTTTCGCAAAACAACGTTCTGAGAAGCGTTTTGCTTACACCAGGTGAACATCGTGCACATCACCACTTAGAACAAAAAAACAATACCATACAATAACACTTTATTGCACACCAAATAAACACACAATACAAAAAAAGAAATAATAATGACAAAATACTTTCATTTGAGGTACAATGGGCGGCCTTGTCGCTTAGAGTGATTTCTTCCAGACAACCTTTCAAAAAACATCCAGATTCCAAAACTGTCGTATAAATAAGACACTTGCCGTAACCGACATGCGTTGCAATGCCAGATTATTTGGGCCAGGAACCCTCTCGGGCGTACACAGAAGAACCCACCAAATTTTCATCACAATCGGAGCAATGGTTCAGAAACGCATAGAAAACGAACATACAAACATTCATTTTTATTTATACAGATAACCTAACCTATGATAGGTAACCTATTCAAATCCCAAACAAACATTATAAATTCCATGTAGATATTCTCCTACCATATACTCGATTCGGAATATTAGTTAACAATATTTCGAATTCGACATTGTCTGCCGATATTCCGAGTAGCATGACAACGATTGTGTTCTATCCGACTGTTTGTTTTAAGGTTGCTTTACTGATAGTATGTGTATATTGATAGTTTGTGGATAGGTAGACCTCTCACAATATACAGGAGAAATTGAATAGGCCGCAAATGTCCGCGTTTTGTCAAAATAAATAAATACGCCCAACGAACACTTACATAGATCCTAGCCCCTAACTAAGATTAGCCTACTCCTTTTGCTGCTGTTTTTCTATTCATCAACATCAACACATTTCATTCCCACTTCTGGGACACGGGCCTTCTCTCATAGAGAGAGTATGGGCCAAAATCCACTACGCTTGCTGGCCTAGTGCAGGTTGGTGAATGTCACATGTTCTTGAATTTTTGTGGTAAATTCTTGGACTTGCCAGTTTCATCACAACGTTTTTCTTTGCCGAGAGCCAGTGTTGATCCCCAAAATATTACCAGTCACAGTTCAATGTACATACAGCTCTGTCAATTTTATTATTATAAGAGAAATCGTATCGTACACAATGCAATATAGCCCCGTAATTTAAATAGCTCCAGGCGGAAATGCCTTTTGTACAAAACGTTAATAATACTTCTCTCGTACAAAATACCTCTAGAAACGGCGAACAGAGTAAAACAATAATTAATTTAATATTTATATGGCTTTTTAGAAAGTTTGCCCGTAAATGTTTCAATGCTGATATTTATGGTATCTATTCATGCAGAATTGTAAATAAATGGCAGTTAACTTTGCGAGTTCCTAAAAAGTACGTAAGACCATGTAAAGTTTGTACAAAGTTCCGTGTATTTACAGAATCACAGGACTCGGCTTTCTGTCTTGTGTGACTTAACTGTGCAATGTTTTGTTATCTAACCTATACTGTCCTACTGCTGGGCAAAGGTCTCCCCCATCTCTTTCCACGCATCCCGATTCCCTGCTATATCAAGCCATTCCTCTTGGAATGCCACGACATCATCACGCCAGCGTTTTCTCGGCATCCCTCGGCGCCGTCGCCCATCTTCTGGCACCCACTGCGTGACAATCTGAGCCCACGGGTCTGGATGCATTCGTGCGACGTGACCTGCCCAATCCCATTTTAATTTAGCTGCTTTCTGGCCAAAATCAACGATTCCTGTGATAGAACGCAGTGTAGTGTTTCGAACTTTGTCGATCCTCTTTATACCTAAGACGCTACGTTTCATCGCTCTTTGGCAAACCCTAAGTTTGAACCTTTGAGAATCAGTCAGTGACAATATATATCGATGTATTTTTAACAATCTTTTATTAAACTTGCAATGTCAAATCTTGCATGAATCGGAACGACTTCTTCTTATCTTACGGAGTTGAAATTTTGCATACTTGTCAAAGTCCGATGACAATACAATATTATGGTGACAGCCAGCAGATCTGATGACGAGGACGGAAGATGGGCAATAGAACTCCTTGATGGAAACTACTAGTTCATTTTAATCAGCTCGCGGTTCCTAATACGAGTTTGTTAAAAGCTTGTCTTGACAAAAATATTTTTCAACAAAAATCTTGTCATCTATGGCGGTCAGGATCTTCAGATTTACCTCCGCTTTTGGTTTACGTGTCATAAATAAATATCTCTATTTATATCTCTAATGTGTGTTAAGTCTGCCCCAAACCTTTCTGGTTATGGGTCCTGTACGCTTCCACTGCGATTTCACTTCCCAACTATGATATTTGATATTATAATTTATTTGTCTGTAAAGCAATTAAATTTGAACGGCCAAGGAGTGGAATTCTCTGCCGGCATCTGTTTCCGGATACTTATAATCTAGGTGTCTTTAAGACAAGAGTGAACAGGTTTCTTCTAGGCGAGCGTGTTACATCTTCGACCGCATCGTCACTTAACAGCAGGTCAGATAGCGGTCAAAAACAAGCCAATAATAAAAAAAAAACAACTTGCAAAATTTGACCCAAACAAATAAATAATAAACATTGCAAGTTAAATAAAAGCTTGTTATAAAAATAACCATCGAGTACAGGAAGGATAGACTTTACACAGAGTAAATTAAGTTTACTCGTGGTAGGTCTCTCGTATGCGGGAGGCCGTCTGGGTAGGTACCACCGCTTTGCCAGTTATTCTGCCGCCAAGCAGTAGTGCGCAAGCATTATTGTGTTCCGGTTTGAAGGGCATTGTAGCCAGCGAAAGTACTGGACATATAAGATTATCTAATATCTCGGGGTGATGAGCGGAATCCAGTGCTACGCAGTGCTTTTTATGGTGTTTAAAGTTTTGGGTGGCACTGCAATTGTTATGGGCAGGAGTGGCGCTTACCATCAGGTGAACGAAATGCTCGTCTCATCACTCAGTACAAGAAAACATTAATTTTACATATATTCCAACAGATTGCAAAATAGAAGCATAAATATCATAGTTGAGATAGTCGCAGCACGAAATTAGCTTTTGTTTCAAAGAGGACGAACTATAATTGCAGCCGACGCAGTCTGGCTTGCAGCAGAAGGTTTGTATTCCATTTTGTAGTTATAATTAATTAAATTGTTGAAATTCAATTTAATACTTCATTCGAAAGGAAAACGCTCTAATGATATTAGAGTAAAGGTGAATTCTTATAATCTAGGTGTCTTCAAGTCCAGAATAATCGGTATCTTCTAGGCAAGCATGATCCATCGTCGACCGCGTCATCACTTTTCATCAGGTGAGACTGTGGTCAAATGCTTGCCTATCAGGTAATAAAAAAAAAATGTAACTGGCTGATGAAACGTGCAGGTGGTAAGCACCTGTCCATAACAATTGCAGTGCTACCCAAAACTTTTAATACCATAAAAAGTATTGTGTAGCGCTGCATTGCGCTTATTACTCCGAGATATCAGATATTATCTCACTAGCTGCGCCCCGCTGTTCCGCCCGCGGTTTCCCGGGATAAAAAGTAGCCTATGTGCTATTCCAAGTCCTAAAGTACCTACATACCAAATTTCATCAAAAACGGTTCGGTAGTTTTTGCGTGAAAGAGTTACAAACATACATCCATACATTCTTACAAATTATAGTTAAGATAGGACGACGTCTGTCGGGTCAGCTTGTGTTTAATAAATGAATTATGAAATTATTATTATTATGTCGCTCTTTCTCACGGGTTGTACACCCGGTCCTTTGGAAGGCTTGCGCGGGGACATGAGTCCAACACGTAGAGGCCTCTTAGAGCATTTAATTTAGATATGTTATGGGCAACGCTTATCGGGGACTGTCTCTAAGTGCATCATTAGAAGATACAATCAAAGACAGCCCCCGATAAGTGCGAGGACTATTATTGGAGATATGGAAATGACTTATGATTGGGCTATTGAGGTAAATTTTTAATGGGTGAGAGCCGGTCTATGATATGAGACCTCGGCACCTGCCAGTTCCGCCTCATAAGAAAATATTTTGGCAGGTGGTGACTCGCCACCCACTAAACGGGCCCCCTTTAAGGGCCGCCGTTCATTGGCGACGAGAGGGGCAACGTTGGTGTGGGTGGCTAAAGGGTGTCGAGAGGTGTGCTGCAGTTTCACTTAAACGCTACTCCCGGCGTTATGCCCTTTAACACTTCTACCCTTGGAGCTTAGTTCTTAGCTCTTGCATCTCCACCCCCCGACGGCCAGTTAAGGCAAGCCGGGGGTCAGGGGTCTCATTTAGCCCCAGGGAGAATCTCGGGGTAAGGCTTAGTGTCGCCACACACCGATGACTCGCCACAAAGTCGCCCCTGGCCTAATTATTATTATTATTATTATGTATACGTTTTTATAATAACATTCCAAAATATATAACGGAGCTCACAGAAAGTAAATTCAAATTACGCATAAAGAATTGGAAAAGCATACTACAAACGTGTTCGTAATTACATACAAATATGCTTGGAACATTCCGCTTCTGCAAAGTAGCCAACTGGTACATAAGAAACATAACATAGTAGAAAACCAAAAAAATATAAACAAAATCTCTAAAAAATGACCCTCAGTTTCTTTTTTTTTTTTTATTACTTGTAGGCAAGCATTTGACCGCAGCCTCACCTGATGGAAAGTGACGACGCGGTCGAAGATGGATCATGCATTCTTGCCGTATCTTCTGAGTAGTGGTTCTTTAACCGACTTCAAAAAAGGAGGAGGTTCTCTATTCGGTTGTATTTTTTATTTTTTATGTTTTTACCTCAGAACTCCGTCATTTGTGAACCGATTTGGAAAATTCTTTTTGCGTTGGGTTCAGTATAGCTACGAAGTGGTCCCATGTAAATTTCATCGATATGTGACTTTGGACTTCGAAGATACATTGAAGTCGGTTTTTGTTTATTTCTAAAAATTAATTATTTACCGATACGGGTGTAGAGTCATGGTGATAATTTGACGTTCATAAGTGCGTTTGTGAATGAATAAAGAGATTTTGATTTGATTTATGTACAGAATCACATCACACTAATATTATAAATGCGAGAGTTTGTATGTTAGTTTGTTAGTGTATTTGGCACTTCTTCACGCTCAACGAATTGGAGTGAAATTCCGACTTAAGATAGCTTATACCCTGGATTAGTACACAGGCTACTTTTTATCCCGGAAACCGCGAAGCGCAGCTAGTAGTATATATAGGTACTTCCACTTAATAAACAAAAATATATATAGGTTTTTTTTACGCTTAATAGATCTATGTTCGGCCACTATCTCGCCTGATGTGAAGCGATGATATGGCCTAAGATGGAGCACATAGATCTAGAGAGATACGGCAGTTTAGTGGCTGCTCAGACCCGTCTCCCCGTATATAATATATAGGTATATAGGTTTTTCTAGTTATTCACGTTTTTCAAGAACGTCTGTAAACTTTTTCTCTCCTTATTTTTCTAAGTTTATCTGATGATGGAGCGCAAGGAAGTTGCTACGCAGTACCTAGTTTTTATGGTACTAAATGTTCTGGATGGCACTTCAATTAAGATGGGCAGGCGTGGCGCTTGCAATCAGGCGAATAACCTGCTCCTCTCATTACGCAGTTTCATAAACAAGTATACATTTTATCAAAAAAAACCGATTGCTATGTATCTTCGAAGTCCAAGGTCAAATATCGATAAAATTTACATGGGACCTCTTCGTAGCTATACTGAACCCAACGAAAATAATGTTCTAAATCGGTTCATACATGACGGAGTTCTGAGGTAACAAACATAAAAAATAAAATTAAAAAAAACATACAATCGAATAGAGAACCTCCTCCTTTTTAACCGACTTCAAAAAAGTAGAAGGTTCTCTGTTCGATTGTCTTGTTTTTATTTATTTTTTATGTTTTGTATTTCATCGCTATTTGACCTTGGGCTTCGACGATACATTGAAGTCGGTTTTTGTTTATTTCTAAAAATTAATTATTTTCAAGTCGGTTAAAAAACGAACTCCATTGTATCAGATCAAAAGCCGCAAGCTAAACCACCTATTGCCCTTGAAGCGATATCACAATAACATTCTATATAATAAGTGACGCTGCTCAAAAATACAATAGCTGCGCCACCTAAAAGTTAAAGCTCTCTTACGTGTCTCCAACAAAGCTTTTGTTACGTTTCCAAGAATTCCTTTGATAATGTTAAAATAGACGGTTTTATTGTTTGACCCAATCAACTGGATATGGCTTCGTTCATACAATCATCATCACCATCAGCCCATTAAGTTCCTACTGCTAAGGACTCGGACTTTCTTTCATAGAGAGAGTATGAGCCATAATTCACCACGCTGGCCCACATAGATGTCACATGTTCTTGAGTTTTTGTGATTAAACCCTTTGACCGCCAAATTGGATATATGCGACATACGAAAAAGCGGTCTCCACGCCGATGTCTGATGACTAAAACGTATTAAAATTGTGTAACTCGTGGAGAGCAAGGCTTTGCATCGCGGCGCTCAAAAGGTAGGACGTGGACATGCTGGTTTCCTTACGATGTTTTCCTTCACAGTTTTGAGAGCGAGTGTTAAATCCGCAATAACTAAAGAAAGTAATTGGTACGGGCCAGCGGTATTCGAACTAGGGTGCGTTGGATCTTAAATCGCACGAGTTTCCGCTGAGCCACACTCGCTCATACAATAAAATAGTATTTTTTTTAAGCAATCCGAAATAAGTACGCTCATCATCGCTACGCAGACGTTTACAACAATTGGAAAAGCGCATTTATGACTGTAAATGCCTAAAACGGTTTTTTTTTCCTTGGGGAACTTTTCATGAACACCCGGGAACGAAGGGCCCGGGTAGTGCCAGACATGACCCTCTTACTGGCTAAAATTCCCGGCTGCTGTGTCTATTCGCAGACCAGACGTCCGTGACAGTTTCGCCACTTTTTAACCGACTTCAAAAAAGTTGAAGGTTCTCTGTTCGATTGTACTTTTTTTATTTATTTTTTTGTATGGGATACCTCAGAACTCCGTCAATTATGAACCGATTTGGAAAATTATTGCGTTAGGTTTTCAGTACAGCTACGAAGTGGTCCCTATATGGGATTTCATCGATATTTGACCTTGGACTTCGAAGACACATTGAAGTTGGTTTTTTTTTTTATAAAATGTATACTTGTTTGTCCTCTATACGTACACTTTCTTTAATTATTTTCATATAATGTCTGTAATTTAATGTTTTCAATAAAGCGTTCATTTATCATAAATTTTGTCTCACATCAACATTGCCCATTTTTCTGTACCTGGTTAGGATTTTGGGCTATGTTAGGAATAAACGCACTTGTTCGCCTTATTCATTTCTATCTTTGCTAAAGTTATAAACGTAAAGGTTTATAGATAAAGCCAGATCTAGTTTCTTTAGGCAAGATGATAAATGATATTTTTTCTCTTTATAAAAATACAGCACTCCGGATAAAAGAAATGGAAGCTCAAGATAAAAAATCTATTACAATTTTAAAAATCGAGTTGAGCCCACATTGAAGATATATAAAACTAAGTGCGCCCCGCGGTTCCGCCCGCGGTTTCCCGGAATAAACATACCTACATATCAAATTTCATCAAAATCGGTTCAGTAGTTTTTCCGTCAAAGAGTAACAAACATACATCCATACATTCTTACAAACTTTCACGTTTATATTATTAGTAGGAAGGATATAATAATCAATAATAGAATTATTCATTTTTGCAAAACCAACTGCAATCGACTAATTATAGGGAACAGGAACCCGCGGTTTTTAGAATTTTTGTCTGTTTGTTTGTATGTTTGTTATCTATAGACTATAGATAACTATAGAAATTTGCTGAACAGATTTTGATGTGGTTTTCAGAGTTTGGAGTATAAGTCCCAACTTAGATTATAGGGTATGTTATATCAACATTAGTTGGGTTATTACAATGATAAAGCTTGACCTCTTCGTAGTACGCGGTCTGATATGCAAGGGAGGTCTTGCTAAAAAGGTTTTGCTGAATTGACCTTGGAAAAATACAAATGGCCTTAAAGTCGCGGAAAGTGCTAGCCTATAAGCAAAGAACATCGATTTTGGATTCCATTTCGGCTAAATGTCAGCTGTCAGCTTAGACACGGAATGAGACTTAGTCTGAACCTATCCAGTGCCAAAATGCCCGTTCTATTGAATCTGTACAGTTTAAACCTGGCTGCGATCCAGAAAAAATGCTATTTACTTTTAAAATATCGGCATTTACTGTCATGCACAGGCAACGGCCGTATACGGCTTAAATTTATTTATTTATTTAGAAGACCAACAGCATTATTTGACAGCCTCTGTGGTGCAGTGGTTGGGCAGGTTGGCTCAAATCTCATACACCACTGAGGTTGCGGGTTCGATTCCCGCGACGGGACAAATGTTTGTAAACAGAAAAAAAAGCGCAAGTATTTGTTTTGTGTCTGGGTGTTGTGGGACCATGGTCCTTATAGTTCCTGGTTCCCTAGATACAGGGACTCCTAGTTAGGGGTCAGGATCTATGTATGAGATCGTTGGGCGTTATTTATTTACTGTCATGCACAGCCAACGGCCGTATAGGCTAGAATTTATTTATTTATTTAGAAGACCAACAGCATAATGATAAGATAATAGTGCTAATATGAATGGTAGTACTAAAGGAAAAAATAAAGTTATGTACTCGTGTATATTTTTTTATGTTTTTTGTTTGTTTCTTGTTTATTTATCTATATATAACATTTGTTTGTTTTTACTGTAATATCTTCGTCTGATTGTTCGTGATGTCATGGACAGGGTTCCGATTGAAAATCAGTGCTAAGGTACTCTAAAACACCTTAGCGAGTGCTGAGTCGGAATCTCTTCCTGACATCGCGCAACATTTCACTGTTTGTTGTATTTATTGTTTTGCCCCTAATTTAGTATGTTATGTGTAATGTTGTGTGATGTCTGGAATAAATGTATTTTATTTCTTTTCTTTCTCTTTCTTTTACTAGTATAATAATTTTTTTTTTCCTTACCCCATGGTTGTCTGAAAAAGATCGCTGCTTAGCGATAAGACCGCCTATTATACTTATAGGAAATGATGTATTACCAACTGTAATTCTGTTTACTTTTTTAAACTGCAATAAAGTGTTATCTGCCTATCTAATATTAAAAGGTTTACACTATTACAGCCATGCTGTTTTTGTAATAAATTATTTTTTACACTAACTGCGGTTCCAACCGCGGTTTCCCGGGACAAAATGATGATAATGATGAGACTGGGCAAGTCGTTTGCCTGATGGTAAGCGCCACGCCTGCCTGTAAAATTTCAGTGCCTCCTAGAACTTTTAATACCATAAAAAGCACTGCTTAGCACTGCATAGCGCTTATCACCCTGAGACATCAGATGTTTAGTCTCATATGCCTAGTAAGCTGCTGACTACAATGCCCTTCAAACCGGAACACAGTAATGCTTACGCACTACTGCTTGGCGGCAGAATAACTAGTAAAGCTGTGGTACCTGGGTAGGTACCACAGCCTAGGTAGGATCTAGGTAGGTCTCTCGTATGCGGGAGGCTGTCTGGGTCAGACAGCCTCCCGCATACGAGAGACCTACCACGAGTCATATAATATATAAGTACAGATAATCGAGTTATGTACAAAAAAGCGCTGACGTTCATAATCGTAATCGTAAACCGGCAATATGCGCCGTTAGAGCCAAACTAGGCGTTACTGAAACGTTACGAGGCCATAAAATTAGTCGTATACGCTGACACGGAAATCTTTCAGCGCATAAGTGGGGCCATGGAATCAGCGTTGCCCAATTTACTAAATACAACCTAATATGGTATTTCAAAAGTGACAGATGTCGGTCGTTAGACCTTTTTCAGACTCAATTCAATAGTATTTTTTTGTTATTTCAGGACTCTTTTATAAACTGATTTGAAAAATTATTTATTTTTGCGTTGGGTTGAGTAGACATAGCTTCAACATAGTTCAATATAATATCTTTTTGATATTCTACCTTGGACTTTGAAGATACATTAGAATCGAAATCCATTTTTAGGGTTCCGTACCCAAAGTAAAACGGGACCCTATTACTAAGACTCCGCTGTCCGTCCGTCTGTCTGTCCGTAAACCGTGATAGACAGTTAAAATTTTCACAGATGATGTATTTCTGTTGCCGCTATAACAAAAAATACAAAATAATAGAAAAAAATAATATTTAAGGGGGTTACAACAGACATAATTTTTTGTCGATTTTTAGATAATGGTACGGAACCCTACGTGCGCGAGTCCGATTCGCACATGGCCGGTTATTTTTGTTAAAAAATTTATTATATTATTATTATGGAATTATGATGAAAAAAAAATGTGTTTATTTCGTGCCAGTTGGCTACTTGGCAGGAATTGGCGGATCTGTATTCTAACTAGCGTAAGCTGTAAGTTCAATTTCAAGGGGATACGGTTTCGAGCGTTAGTTTCAAAGCTCGGATCACAAACTAAGTCTTTTCCAGCGTCTTTTTGAAGTTCTTTGAGGTTTTTACCAAGCAAAATGTAATCAACGGGAATGAAATAGACTGATGACTTACAGGGTACATTAGACATAGACATATATTTATTCATTACAAGTCAGTAAACATAAGATTATTATAAAAATAGTATTATATATATATATACTTTAGCTCAAAACAGTTTGTACATGGAGGACTTAATGCTAGATAGCATTTTCTACCAGTCATCCAGGACGTGCAAGAAAAAATGGTAGCGGTGCAGTAAAGTGTATTATAGCAAATATTAAACCACATAAACTTAATATATACATAATAGGTATAGGCATATTATAATAATAATAAAATAATAATAATTTAAAATGTCCATTAATATAAAATTATATTAAATAAGTCATATTTAAATCTTATAATAAATCATATAATTATATGAACGATTTAAATAAAGCAGATTCTCCTACTTCGTACTAACTTTATAAATGTGAAAGTTTGTTGGCAAATGTGTTGTTTGTTACCTCTTCCCGCTGCAACGGCTAAACGTATTTAAGTGAAATTCGGAATGAAGATAGCTGGCTTAACACATCGGCTACTTTTTAAACTCACGGCTCAGCTAGATAAACATAGTAAAATACACAAACCGGAAAAACGCATATTCACTGCAGCTCAAAAATCCTTTCTGACGACCAAATACGAAAACAGCGAAACATCGATCAACGCCATTTCCTGCGAGTGTATGTCACAGCAGAGCTATAACTGCTACCATTTTATTTAGAACTGTAACACAACAAATGATAAAATGCATTCAATCGACCCGAGTCAAGATTAGTGCACCTATTCGAAACTAGATGGCGTTGGCGATCGTTAAAACACGCAAACGTTTAGTTCGCGGAAATCAAGTGACCGCCAGATTTGAATTTGTAATGTGGAATAAAATCTCGTGGGTCCGGATCTCACTGGCATTAGCGCTTTGCCTTAGCACTTCATCCAGCTCTCAAGCCTTTGCGACTGGAAGTTGTCTATTGCATTGCCTATTGTCCGGTAGATTAACGAATCCCCGCCCGTCCCTGCTCTCCGTATTTGAATTAATACAGACTGCCTTCGTACATCCCCGTTTTCTTTACTTCCGTGCCTTGCCTGTTCGAATTATCGATTTGACACGTTTTATAAATTGGCGTGCAACGTGGGGCATCAGGCATCATCTACTCTTCATGAACGCCGTTTTACAAATTGGCGCTCCAACTCGTGGCATCTTCTCTTCGAGGACATCATCACGACGTGTGCGACGAACTCAAGTGAAGAATACCCCAAACCCAGAGGTTCTACGTAACGGGATGACATACGAGGAACGAATTAGAGAGCTCATTGCCTGTATTGGCTTTGAAAGACGCAGCACGTCCTGCCATCATTATTATAATGGCAAATCTGAAACTTTAGAATCTTTATTGCCTGCGGTAAAAATCTTCAAAGAGATAGAGAAGACTATTCATAGTAAGGCACTTGCCGGACTTGCGTTATGGCTACAGGATGAAGCTGGCAAGTCGTGGCAAAGCATCAAGCAGTTTGAAACGAGGACTGGAAAAGTTTCTAACTTGCGTAAACAGCCTGTTAGTTGGCCAAGACTTAGTAGGCCTTGTGCCCGTTCAGCCTTCTCGGAAGAGAGGAAAAACAAAGAAACAGACTACTGTCACACCCGCCGAAGGTATCTTTGTTCCTGCACGACGTGGGCGAGAACGCCCCAGCAAGACGTAATTCTACCACGAATACCATCTTCCTCGTTAGGACAACGTCGGAACCTGAAAGGGGAGACTGTAACACAACAAATGATAAAATGCATTCAATCGACCCGAGTCAAGATTAGTGCACCTATTCGAAACTAGATGGCGTTGGCGATCGTTAAAACACGCAAACGTTTAGTTCGCGGAAATCAAGTGACCGCCAGATTTGAATTTGTAATGTGGAATGGAATCTACTGGATTCGGATCTCACTAGCTTTAGCGCTTTGCCTTAGCACTAGATCCAGCTCTCAAGCCTTTGCGACTGAAAGTTGTCTACTGCATTGCCTATTGTCCGGTAGATTAACGAATTTCCCCCCCCCGCTCTGTAATTTGTATAACTTTGAATACAAGCCTGTACGTTTACACGTCCCTGTATTATTTACTTTCCCCTGCGACCTCGGCCTGCCTAAAGGACACCGATAGAACCCCTCCTACAGAACTAGTTTAGTACCACGGTGTTACCTGCGAGTTATATAAGGATAACAAAAACCCCCACCTTTAATCGAGCTGTCTTTTAATTGCTCATTAAAATAAATCAGCAGACCAAAATAATAACAGTTTTCGACGTGCAAAGTTGAAACTTACATGTGGAATTATTACAAGAATTAGCATATTATACAGTAATGATTACATAGAAGACAAAGATGTATGGAACATTTCGCTTCTGCCAAGTAGTCAACTGTCATATAAGAAACATAATATTGTGAAAAACAAATATGAAATATTATAACGAAAGTTCTAAAAACAATGCCCCTGAGTTTCTTGCCGTATCTTCTGAGTAGTGGTTCTTTTTCCGATACGGTGGTAGAGTAATTGCAATAATTTACATTCATAAGTGCGTCTGTGATGCCAAAAATAAATAAAGAACTTTTGAACTTAAACTGAATTTAAACATCGAAACAAGGTTTTTTGGTCTACAGGTGTGGCAAAATTTTAGGACCTTTAAGGTAAGAAAATCTTTTCCATTCCAGTGAGGAAGATAGATAGATAGATAGATGGACGCTTTATTGCAAACATTAAATTAAAGACATTACATAAAAACAAGCAAAGAAAGTGTTACAACGGGCGGCCTAATCGCTAAAAGCGATCTCTTCCAGGCAACCTTTGGATGGAGAGGAATTAGGAGGAAGTTATATTCTTAAGAATTTTGGAGAAACTAAACACCGCAATTTCAGATTTTAAAAAAAGATCTCCCTCAAAATTCCGAGACGTACCCCCAAGGTCCTAAAATTTTTCCACAACCTGTATATTAAACAAAATATTCTACCAACTCTTATTTAAGGTTTGGTATTAGTCTAGTAAGTTTTTCAAAATGTATTCAACGTACAAACATGACTTAGTCACAGTAAAATGTAGTAGTGAAATACAAAATTCGCCATGTTGGGCAATATGATATCACATATCACTGAGGCATTGACAAAGCGAGCTCTGAAAACCGTTTAGAATGGTTGGTTTAAAAAAAATATAGCGCGACAAACCAAAATCTAAATCAAAATATGTTTATTCAGTTAAGGCATCACAGACACACATATGAACGGCAAATTATTGTCACAGTAACTCTACCACCGCATCGGAAAAAGAACCACTAATCAGAAGATACGGCAACAAACTGAGGGGTACTTTTTTTAGAGATTTCCTTACAATTTGTCTGTTTTCTACAATGTTATGTTTCTTTTGTACCAGTTGAATACTTTGCAGATATGGAATGTTCCAAGCATCTTTGTCTTCTATATAATTACGAACAGTAGGTATAGTATGCATTTTTCTTCAAAACACTTTCTATACAAATGAAAAAAAAAATATGATAATAAAAAAAACGTTTTCAAATAAAAACTTTACTAGTTCATCACTCTCACTTGGATGTATCATTCACTATCCCAGTTATATGAACGTGTCATACGCGGTTGCAACGATTTATAGTGACACCGTTCTGTCTTTTTTCTTTTGGAATGTGTTTTGTGCAAAATTCAATATTGTGACAAATTGGATAGAACAAATGTTAATCGACATTGAACATGCCATAGAAAGTCATTTTTTTTTATATTTAAACTTGAGGTCGAATGTTCACTAAATTGGAATATCGGACCACTGTGGGCCGGTCCGGCGCAGCCCGGCCGATGTACTTGTAGCTTCGTACGTAAAGTGCGGAGTGCGGTAGGCCTGCTGTAACCCCCGCTTACTTCACGACCACACACTAAGTACAAAACAAACAAACTGTACAATTAAGGCACCCTTTTCACATATCCACCCCTTCAGTGCTTCTCGTAGGTCGTATCAGGGTATAATAGGGGTGAAATGGTGTACCGAAAAAATTAGGCAGGTGCAAAGAGATCAGGGGATAAGTGGGCATTAAGGGGTGAAGGTAAAACCGAATGATTCTGACGTTAAGAGGCGAACCTATAATTAACGGTATACGGTAACGGTAACGGGGGCATATTTATTTATTTATTTTTATATATATATATATATATATATATATATATATATATGTTATTTTTTTGAGTTTTCGATATATTGGCACCGTTACAAGGGCCATGACCACTAATGAACTGCAGGATTTGCGGTTGGTTGGTTCTGTAGGGAGCAATTTTTTAAACATTATTTTTTTTCAGCAAATCTAAAATTACTTACCATCAAATGCGATATGGTAACCGAAACTCAAATGATTAATGCCAAATCATAGAATACCTTATCATCGTCTAAATTTAAGCAGTGCCAATCAGTTATTTCTTACCAATTATAGCAAGCAGCAGGCAAAAAACTTGCACTGTTTTTAATGGAACTATCTAAATTTTACTATTAAAACTAATTACAAACTAATTGGAATCCGAGTCTATTACTCGGAATCTCATAGAAATCCTTCCAGGCCGGCTTTTTGGAACACCCCTTGGGAACATGGCTTAACCGGGACATATTCCATAACACAGGGTTATCCCACATGACAGTGCTTATCCCTAAATGACACAAGATGTGACACGTGTTTAAACGCGTCCGTTCTTTGGGAAAATGAGGAAAATTGTTGTTTTTTGCTGCAAGACTTAAAGAGAAGATATGTCATGGGATAAGAGCATTTTTTGACCCTCAGACAAGGATAAAAAGAGTAAGTCAAAAGCGTTTGTTGTTATGTCTTTGCCATTTGTAACTTTATGTAACTTCACAGCCTAGACGAGATCGAGATGGCCCTTAAACAACTTAAAAATGGAAAAGCCCCAGGTGAGGATGGAGTGACAACAGAGCTCCTGAAAGCAGGAGGAGCTCCGATACTTAAGGAGCTCCAAATCCTCTTCAATTCCGTCCTTTTCGCTGGGAGAACTCCAAAGGCATGGAACAGAAGCGTGGTGATTTTATTTTTCAAAAAGAAAGACAAAACCCTTTTGAAAAATTATCGACCCATTTCGCTTCTGAGCCATGTCTATAAGTTGTTTTCAAGGGTTATTACGAACCGTCTTGCGCGAAGACTCGATGAGTTTCAGCCTCCAGAGCAGGCCGGGTTTCGAAGAGACGGTACCATAGACCACATCCACACAATGAGGCAAGTTATACAGAAGACCGAAGAGTATAATCGGCCTCTGTGTCTAGCTTTTGTGGACTATGAGAAAGCCTTTGACTCTATCGAGACCTGGTCTGTTTTAGAATCCCTGCAACGATGCCAAGTCGACTGGCGATACATCGAAGTGATGAGATGTCTGTATGACGCCGCAACAATGACCGTCCAAGTACAGAACCAGCAGACGAAACATATCAACCTGCGTCGAGGAGTGAGGCAAGGGGACGTTATTTCCCCGAAATTGTTCACAAACGCACTGGAAGATATGTTTAAGACGCTGGACTGGAACGGACGAGGCATCAATATTAATGGCGAGTACATCTCTCACTTACGATTCGCAGACGACATCGTCATCATGGCTGAGTCGTTGCCGGACTTCCAGGAGATACTGGATAGCCTAGCTGAATCTTCGCAACGCATCGGTCTCCGGATGAACTTGGATAAAACCAAAGTTATGATCAATGAACTTATTATCCCGGGATCGGTTGCCGTAAATGGAGAACCTCTTGAAGTTGTTCGAAAATATGTTTATCTAGGGCAGACGCTCCAACTAGGTAAAAACAACTTTGAGAGGGAAGCCAACAGAAGAATTCAGCTGGGCTGGGCAGCATTTAGGAAACTTCGTCGGGTCTTTTCGTCGCCGATACCCCAGTGCCTAAAGGAGAATATATTTAATCAGTGCGTCCTACCTGTTATGACATACGGAGCCGAGACGTGGACACTCACGGTACGACTAGTCCACAAAATGGAAGTTGCTCAGCGAGCTATAGAAAGAGCTATGCTCGGTATTTCTCTAAGGGATCGAATCCGGAACGAAATTATTCGCCAGAGAACTAAAGTTATCGACATAGCTCAGCGGATTAGCAAGCTGAAGTGGCAGTGGGCTGGTCATATTTGCCGCAGGACCGATAACCGTTGGGGTAGACGTGTTCTAGAGTGGAGACCGCGAATCGGCAAACGTAGTGTAGGACACCCTGCGACTAGATGGAGCGACGATATACGTAGGGTTGCTGGTAGCGACTGGAGAAGGAAAGCCGAAGATCGGGCTCAGTGGCGTGCTATGGGAGAGGCCTATGTCCAGCAGTGGACTGATATGGGCTGATGATGATGATGATAAAACAATTAGCAAAATTGCATCTGTTCAAGAACTACAATGCCACAGACATTTATTTATTTAGAAAATAGATAACATTATAAAGTAATAAATAATGTCATAAAAGATATACCTAATTACATAAATTATATAACTAAGAGCCTTATCCCACTACGCGCTTTCACGCGGTGAACACACTGCGCATTCGCGGTGAACACGCTGCGCATTCGCGGCGAACACGCCGCGAACTCACCGCGATTTCGCCGCGAGTTCGCCTCGTATAAATGGTCTCAAATCGCTATTGTGATAAGACTGTTAAACCTTAACACTTATAAATGAAATGAAACGAAATGATAATTATATGTAGGAAACACGGTCATAATAAAGTTTACAAATATTTAAGAGTTCTTCGTGTCTCACCATTTCTGGCATACAAAATATTTGCGACGCACCGTTCTCTCGCTCTTTGGCATTTAATCATCATCATCATCATCATGCAGGTCATTTTGTGATCCATTTTTGGACATAGGCCTCTTCCCTTTTCACTATTTGAAGGCATCTATCACGTCTTATTCAAAATAAATAAAAAAACGTTATGGCGGTTTTTTTCCTATTATTTTGTCTGGTCATAAACGCTGCGTTAATCCCGCTGAGATAAAACTTTTACCACAATCCTTACACTCGGCAGCCAAGCCACCTATTTTCGGTTGCAGTAAAGAAACTTAGCGGCGTAGAAGGGAAACTTTCGAGTTTTCATAACTTATTTAGCTGAGTTGGAATGTGGCCATTCCAAGTATGCACTCCCGAGACGGGGAAGTTTCTTTACCTTTATTATTAAAACTGCCGCAGTCATTTTGTCACTAATTTATAAATTAACATTACTTTTGTAACGCAGTATAAATCATGATGTTGTACCAGGCCAAGCGCACTCCGCACTGTAGGTACGAAGCTACAAGTACATAGCTGGACACCGACGGCGGGTCGCACGTCGTTACACGTGCCGCGTCAGAAGAGATAAGAGCTATGCGATAGAAAGGGAGGCGCTCTGTAGGTTAATATGACTGGTAGGTATGCAGCGGTACGCGATCTGAATTGAATTTTAGTGCGTCATAGCAAGAGTCGCTATTTGTTTAAATTTCTTTGCCGAGTGATACTTCTGTACCTTAGTATTCTGTGCTATATCAAAGAATACTAAATATTACCTAATACCGTTATTTTTAACCGGCTTCAAAAAAGGAAAAGGTTCTCTATTCGATTGTATTTTTTTTTTGTTTCCTCAGAAGTCCATCATTCATGAACCGATTTGAAAAATTCTTTTTGCGTTGGGTTCAGTATAGCTACGAAGTGGTCCCGTATAAATTTCATCAAAGTTTGACCTTGAACTTCGAAAATACATTGAAGTCGGTTTTTTTTGTCAAAAGTATACTTGTACTACTTTATTATTAAGTCACTTTCTTGTTTGTCAATCTGTCGTCCCGAGTGAAATCTTTATACTCAAATTTCAAGCACTTCCCAATTAGCTATCTTTAATTAGCAGCTGAAACTTTCGGGGTTTCACAACTCGATGACAATGCATTCTAAATCCATAAAAACGTGGTTTTTAGGGTTTCGTACCCAAAGGGTAAAACTAACCCTATAACTAAAACTCCGCTGTCCGTCCGTCTGTCTTTCCGTCTGTTACCAGACATTATCTCATGAACCGTGATAGTTAGACAGCTGAAATTTTTACAGATGATGTATTTGCCACTTTTGCCACTTTCACTACAAATACTAAAAAACAGAATAAAATAAATATTTTAGGGGACTCCCATACAACAGACATGATTATTTTGTTGTTTTATAGATAATGGTACGGAACACTTCGTGCGCAAGTCCGACTCGCATTTGGCCGGTTTTTCTAGATTTTTATCTATTACGATTTGGATAACGGTCTATTTCTATACATTCATACTGTTTTACTATGATGCTGTCGATGCTGTAATGTTTGTTTAATCTTATATGTGTTGGTGTGCAATAACTATTTTATACATACATATATAACATATATTTATATTTATATATATATTTATCGTTATATATGTATTTGTATTATCTTTAATAATTAGGATATATATGATATTATTTATATATTTGCACTTTCATTTAAAATAAGACCACATAATTTATTATTATTTTATTTACACCGCCGACCTCTCTCGCTCCCTTTTTAACTCCATCCAAAAGTTGACTGGAAGAGATCGCTTTTAGCGATAAGTCCGCCCATTGCACTTTAGTTTTGAAGTTGTTTTCATGTACTGACTGATTATTTTTGTTTGGTGTACAATAAAGTATTATGTATTGTATTGTATTTTTTGTATTGTACTACATTGAATAAAGCTTATGAAACCAGCCGTATATCACAACTGCATACGAAGCGAGCAAAGAGCAATAAATTTGCCTGCACTTTGACAACGCAGTTTCGATTTTCCATATATTTCTTTCTCTGTAACGAATTCATCGTAGTTTTATTAGAATGCCAGTTTTTTATTATTATGGTCAATAATGATCAGAGCATTCGCGTGTTACGAAGCGAACATCAGCGAGTGTGGCTCAGTGGGAGAACGTGCGACTTTCGATCCGACGCACCTGAGTTCGAATCCCGTTGGCCCCGCACCACTGACTTTCTTAAGTTATGTGCGGATTTAACACTAGCTCTAAAAACGGTGAAGGAAAACATCGTGAGGAAACCGGTATGTCCAAGAATTTATCACAAAAATTCAAGGACATGTGACATCCACCAACCCGCACTGGGCCAGCGTGGTGGATTATGGCCCATACTCTCTCTATGAGAGAAGGCCCGTGTCCCAGCAGTGGGAACGTGATGGGCTGATGATGATGATGATGAAGCGAACATTCGTACAGTGGCCGTGGTTTTAGGGGAAGATATATCTTTATCTTTGTTGTTTTCTCTCTCATTTTCTATCCCACTCGGATGCACTCTGGCACTGTGTTAAATGATATTACCTATAACAGTATAAAAGCACTTATATTAAGATACTAGCAGCGTCACGCGATTCCACCTGCGGCTTACAGGAGTAAAAATGATGTCTTGCTCCCGGGCCTAAAGTACATACGCACCAAATTTCATTAAAATCTGTGCAGTAGTTTTTGCGTGATTCAACAACAGCGAACAAACATCAATCCATCCATCCTCACAACTTTTACATTTATAATATTATTAGGAAGTAAGAAATAGGAAATAATAGTAGGAGGTAAATTTAGCGCAGTTGGAGAGCGTGCGACTTTCGATCCGACGCACCCGAGTTCAAACCCCGCTGGCCCCTCACTACTCACTTTCTTAAGTTAGGTGCGGATCTAACACTCGCTATGGTGAAGGAAAACATCGTGAGGAAACTGGCATGTCCGAGAATTAATCACAAAAATTCAACGACATGCGACATCCAAACCGCACTGGGCCAGCGTGGTGCATTGTGGCCCATACTCTATGAGAGTAGGCCCGTGTCCCAGCAGTGGCAACGTGATGGGCTGATGATGATGATGAGGAAGTAGGAATAGTACAGATAGGAATTATCAGTAGGATTTCAGCTACTGTGTGGCAGATAACAAACATATCCGTACTATAGTAGAATCACTGTGAAACAGCCTTCAATAAAATAAATTCGCAATTAAATTTGCATACAAACTACGCCCGACCAACCTAATTACGCCATTGTAACGGTACGTAAACAAGTCACATCACGGTCACGTCACAATCTACGGGCTACGGGAATCACGGTCTACGTGCACCACATTATTAAAAGCGTACGTTATACATATGTGTGGAAATGTACGAATATTGAAAATATAATGCATATCTCTGTTCGGCATCATTACTAAGAGAAAACTGGAACAGAACGCTTTTAACTATAAGGCCGTCCATGATGAAACACGTTCTGTAATTGTTTGTAACGTGTTTCATTTAAATTAAACCTACAACAAATTTACAAATATTAGGAAAATGTCCAAATTTTAGATTAGTATCAATATACAACAAAATCCCTGAATACCTAAAAACGAAACTAGATACAACGTATTCTGCAGAAAACTTAAATCTTTTCTAATTAAAAAATGTTATTATTCCGTAGATGAATTCAAAACTGACAAGCATGTGGAAAAAAATGACTCAATTCCGTGACACTATACTGACATATAAAATATACTGACTTTAATAAAACATAAATCAATATAAATTAAAATGACTAAATGTACTCTCGCACTGACTTGCAAACGCCCTTACAGGGCTCATGTACCAACATAAGATGTAATTTAAGACCTACATGATAAATATATGTACATGAATGCAATAAATAATAAATAAATAAAAATAAATAAATGTTATAGAATAGAATAGAATATAATTTATTTGTTCCAAATGTGAGCAAAATGAATTTAATATAAACAACGCAAAGAACCTGACGCATTTCGCCAACTGAGTATGTGAAAAAAGTAATCTGAAATGAATGTAGTAAGATTAATATTTGTAATAAAGCGTTCATCTATCTACATATCTATCACTTAGTTTGATTCCCAGCTGTACAAAAACGTTTTTTCTTAAATATGCAGTTTTCAACATGGCCATTACCTGTTTTTTCAACTTTGCTTAGTTCAAATTTCAAAGTTTAAAAGTTCTGTATTCAGTTTTCACATCACAGACGCACTTATAAACGTGAAATTATCACCATGACTCTACCTCTACCTTAACTAAAACAAAATACAAGGAAGTTTTTAAGCTATTGCATAGCTTCTATCGCGGGCCTTGGCGTGGAGACCGAATCCAGAAATTCCGTAACGAAAATAACCTAACACCCCCCACTCTGAATGCTATGCAATAGCTTTACCGCGGCAGTCTCCGAGTGCCACACGTCTTTTTTTATTTTTTCGTACGATATAATATAATTATAGCTTCCAGGTATAATATACCCCAGCTGCCTCCAGTTGACTATCTCACGTAGCAACAGCTACGCCATATCGCTGCGACGTTCACAAATCAGACATGTAATAAGAGTACGCTATTGTTACGCTACGAGTAGTGTTGCCAAATGTCCCGATTTGCGCGAGACGTTCCGATTTTTAGGGGTCCGGTGAGCGGTGACACGTCCTGATTCACTTTTGATCGGGCGCCAAATGTACCGATTTTATACCAACCGCTCTTTATTCGATAATTTTGATAAAAGAAGACACAAACTTATTGATTATGGTTAGTCGAAATGGTAACGTTTGAATTTTTTTTATATTTTAGAGAGTTTTATTTGTATTACCATTTAAAAAAAACCGACTATTCTATAAAAATATATACGCTGATTCACAAAAACCAGTTTTCGTTTGTAGCCATAGTAGTTATCCCGATTCGAAAGTCAAAACCCCGATTATTTTAATGTGTAATTTACTGTGTTCCAGTTTGAAGGACATTATATCCAGCGAAATTACTAGGCATTATGAGACTCAACAGCTAATTGTCTCAGGGTGACGAGCGCAGTAGAGTGCCGCTTAGGATTTTGCAAAACAAAGTCTTGGGTGGTGCTGTTATTGTTATGGGCTGGCGTATTGCTTACCATCAGGCAAACGACCAGCTCGTTTCGTCATTGAGCTACATAAAAAAAACCTTCTGTTCTGAAATTTGACACACTGGACCTGGCAACACTAGCTACGAGCCACATTCTGGCTACGACGTTGCTACGCCGTTACGCCATTATCAATTTCACGATGACAGCTATGTCAATCAAGCGATATTGTGTTGCCAATTATAGGTATACCAATAACGTCACGCTATATCGTTGCTCTATATACAAACAAGATATGTAGCAGATGTCTGCTATTGATAAACCAAATTAGTGGCAGAGACGGTTCTAAATTAACAGTAATAACAAAGGAACTTGGCCTGTTATTGTGCCGCATAAAATAGTATTGTGCATACATCTTTTTCTGTTTGAATAGCGCTGTCATTGGCATTTATAAAATTTAATCGCCTGATATCATAGGATGACAAACGCCGTGCAGTGCCGCGCAAGAGCTTTAAGATAAGAATGCATAGAATATTCCGCTTCTGCCAAATAGACAAATGACACATAAAACATAATATTATGAAAAACAAACATAAAATATTGTAACGAATATTCTAAAAAAATGCCTCTCAGTTTCTTGCCATATCTTCTGAGTAGTGTTTCTTTTTCCGATACGGTTGTAGAGTCATTGTAGTAATTGACAATCATAAGTGCGTCTGTGATGCGATAACTGAATAAAAATCTTTTAACTTTGAAGGTAGGAGTTAGTAAGGCAGGCTACGTTTCATCAGGCCGACGGCCTTACCTGCATTATTACGTCATATCTGCTAATATGATAACTTTTCAAACTACTTTAAATTCTCTCACGTAAGTTGTGTCAATTTGCTCTTCATCAATTACCAGTAATAAAATGAGTCGAGACATTTTCCTCCGAAAAGACAACAAAGAACAAGAAATACAGACGAAAAACGAGACATTTAATAAGCACCCGCTAACTTGACATGACACGGAGGCGTTCGTGCGAAGGGTCAAAGAACAGATAATTATTTCCTTCAAAACAGAAGACGCAGTAATTAACATAGAGAATTAACTTGCGACAACTTCGATGATTTCTCGGAATATTTGTTTTTTTTTTTAATTTATTTTAGCTATGTTGGCCTTGTACTTTAAACTAGCTGCGCCCCGCGGTTTTTCGGGACTAAAAGTATCGAGAAAAGGAGTATTCTATGTCTTTTACCAGGATCTAAAGTACGTACATACCTACCAAATTTAATCAATATCTGTTTAGTAGATTTCGCGTAATTGAGTAACAAACATCCACACATCCTCACAAACTTTCAGATTTATAATATAAGAAGAAAGCAGTATTTTTATTTAAAATACTTTAAGAAGTAGGTTGTATGAAGAACAAAGCACTTACGTAAGACGGACTTGGTTGTATTCTGAATAAATTTAACATTTCATTTTTATAATTCTAAAATTCATTTTGTATTAAATACTTTCACATAAAAAATTAAACAAGCTTCACAAGAAACAAGTCAAATTCAATTATAACTTGAAAGGAATAGGAAAAACGTTTGCCTAATAAATTTCCGAAGGGTTAAATACCCTTTGGAAATTTATAAAGCCGAACCCTCTTTTCAATAACAGTTAAATTATTTCCACATTTGTGAGGATGTCACAAACAAAAATTGGATATAGGTGATGTATAAATGGATGTGTGTTACTCAATAAAGCAAAAAATATTGAAAGGATTTTAATGAAATTTGGTATTTTTATACTTTTATCCCGGAAAATCGTGAGGAGCAACAAGTACCAATACAATAGATTATATTAGATTAAACACTTTATTATAACTCCACAGTACATAAAACCGATTGCTTTCACGCGACCATGCGCAAGCGCGCCGCGTCTTTGGTGCGCAGAGTGCGGGCCAGCTCCAACACCGTCCCAAAAATGATTGCAGACAGGGTAGACTGTCGATATATTAGACACTGCTGCAACAGGCATGTTACTAGCAGCTCCGGGTAGCAACTAGTAACAGATCTGTGCAGCAGGGTCTACTAATTATGTAATTATTTGTTAGGTTAATTTATATATTTTGTCCATTATATGAGTCTTTTGTTACTTAAAATAAAGAATTTTTTTTTTTTAATTTTAAAAGAACAAAGGTAATTTATAAACTAACAATAAGTGTCACAATAGGCGGTCTCATCGCTTAAAAGCGATCTCTTCCAGGCAACCAGGCAAGGAGAGGAATAGAGTTAAAATTGAGCGGTGGCTTTCAGCTAACAATTTTATATGCACTAACAATTTTATACTTTAGGACTTGGAATAGCACATAGGCTGCTTTTTATCTCGGGAAACTGCGAGTGGAACTGCGGGCCCAGCTAGTTCTACATAAATATTTCCTCCCATATATATATTCACCCAAATAATTCGCCTAATGATCACATACATAGATCTTGGCGCCTAACTAGGATTCCCTGTATCTAGGGGACCAGGAACTACGAGGACCATGGTCCCACAACACCTAGACACGAAACAAATGCTTGCGCTTTTTTAATTAAGCTATGCTATATATTATGCTTTTTTTAATTAAATATTTAGTGATAAAACCTATGTATATAGTATTATACAAATGTGTATAATTGACTATGTATATATAAACAACTAGCTGACCCGGCAAACGTTTTGCCATATAAATTAAAAAAAATGTTAAGGGTGAACAACCCTTATCACTTAGAGGTATGAAAAATAGATAGTAGCCGATTCTCAGACCTACTGAATATGCATATAAAATTTGGTAAAAATCAGTAAAGCCGTTTCGGAGGAGTAAGGTAACTTACATTGTGACACGAGAATTTTATATATATGATGATGATGATGATGATAATAAAGAATAGTTCTCCCTCTAGATAATAACATAAATTATACATCTAGTTTTTATACCCTGTTCCACAGTTCAGTGAGAACATAATCTCCGCTTAAAGTGATTTATAGTACTTTCAGAACAAAAACTTGATAAATCTGTCTTCAAGATAATAATATGATAATATTCCTAAAATGGCCGCATTTTATCGCTTGTTATATCCTCCTGGGAACATTCTTATGGCCACCAGGCTCATTCACCGGGTACACTGACGAAATAAAGACACATTCACATCGGACTGGTGTCAACGCGCTGTCTGATCAAACACAAAATCTTTAAAAACTGCCCCTCAGTTTCTTGCCGTATCTTCTGAGTAGTGGTTCTTTTTCCGATACGGTGTCATTGTGATAATTTGACGTTCATAATTGTGTCGGTGATGCAAAAAATGAATAAAGAGATTTTGGCTTTTGACTTTGACTTTGAATCTTATATTCAGTGTTCAATCATTTATTGCACCATACATGTTACAGGGATCTTAAATATTATAATACAGAGTCACATATGTACTCAATACCTGTGTAAACTCACAAGTTTACCTCTTTTACATAACAGAACTGTTTTGTAAAATGACTAGTGGTTTTATAAAACTTCGGATAATATAATTAAATATAACTATTTAAATATAACTGTACATTCATATTGTCGGTTCAATGTGAATGTAAAGTTTTAAATGTACCTATAGCACATCAAAACATATGTATAACGCTCGCCTATATTCAGCGCTTCGCTTCCACTTTTATTATGCGCACTGCTAACGAGTGGAACTCCCTGCTAGAGTCAGTCTTTCCCGATCTACACTCTAGAAATCTTCAAGTCTCGAGTGAACAGGTACTATCTTGGCAAGCTAGATCGTCGACCGCATCGTCGCCGTCGCTTACCATCAAGTGACATAATAGTCAAACGCAAGCCAATTAGCAATAAAAAAAAGCTCAACTATTATGTCTGATGTGAACTCGCCCTAATAATATAAAGTTGTATATGGTCGTAGTTATTCCGAGCACGAACACGACGTGGCTACAAATTGTCGAGCGATTCTATCTGCAATGCAGTTACGTAGCCCATTGCTATCTACAATTGATATGTAGATACGACAGCGGAGGGAGTTGCTGTGGCAATGAATTGTCAGCATCAGGACCCTAATTCACTACGACAACTTGGCGATTCCATGCTTCAAGAAAACGTCGATTCCTTCATTAATAAACGACATCTGCGAAATTTGCTTCCTATGACGCGTCATATATAAGAATATATGAATGCGTCATGAGATGTCGTTTATTAATGAAGGAATCGACGTGATTTCGTCAAGTTGTCATAGTGAATTAGGGCCCAGATTACGACGTACGATCACTTTGGGACTCATGGTTGTTTGGTCCGGAACACTACTGTGTTCCGGACACAGTATAGCTTGCGCACTACTGCTTGGCAGCAGGAACACTGGCAAAGCCTGGTACCTACCCTGACGGCCTCACGCATACGAGAGACCTACCACGAGACGGGATTACCATTCCCTTCGAGCTTCAGCAAAGTTCAGCAAATTCAGCTCCTTCACTTCCCGCCAAAACTTTACTACGTAAGTAGTAAGCCAGCAATGGCTTTAAATATGTGAATTGACAACAACTTATTATTAGATCAATCTATCTTTTAAAAAAATTGTCAAACAAACTTTCAATGCGACCGAGTGATCTCTTTCTAAGCAGTGCAAGTTCTCACTCGCACTGCTTAGAACGTAGAATCCGAAACCACAAAAGAATTGGCTTGATATCGTTACGAAAGAAAAGTGGAGCATTGCCCACTCAACTCCACAGTGAAAAATATGCAGTAAGCAACATATATATGCAGTGGTAAATTGCTCTGGTTTATTTTTTATGAAAAAGTATGGTAAACAAGCAGAATCAAAAGAGTTCTATGAAAAGTGGTAGCCCTTGTTCTAAATTATACAGTAGAAAGATCAAACGCCACCTGGAAATATTGCTTTTTAAATATTAAAAAAAAGCACTCAAACGTGACTTTATTTAAATATTTTAATTTGAGTTTATCCTCACATCGTTAAAGTGCTGGACTCGAACGGTGCTGGACTGGACATGTGGCCAGGCGTAGTAACTATGGTGGAGTAAGATGCTGATTGCTTAGCCTTGGCTACCGCCAAGAAGAAGTGATGGGCGTCCAGAAGTTAGATGGGTTGTATGACGGATACTACTAATTTTGTAATTTAAACTGAACACGGACATGACTATAAAAACCAATGAAACAAATTGACCTCAGATCATAGTTCTATATAAAAACGAAAGAAAATTATAATATTTTTTCAAACTATCAATAAAAAACTACGTAAGACAAGGCGGTATGGTCCTAGAGACTTTAGCCTGCCCAAACGGGCGAATAAAAAGAAAAGTAAGATGGGTTGACAATATTACAAAAATTGCGAGTTGAAACTGGACGAGAATGGCACAGGGCCGAAGCAAATTGCATGATACGAGAGTTGTCTACATACAGCAATGGTATAAAAAAGGCTGTAGATCGTAAAAGCAAAATTAGAAATAGGTAAGATATGACACTATTTTAAATCATAACCATATATGATTATGATTAATAATATTCTAACCTTTTCTCTATTGTGGTGTTATCAATAAAATATTATACCATTCATTCATTAATTCTAGTATTTGAAATTCCAAATCAAAAGTATATAATGTAAACATACCAAAGTCTCGCCATTTATGGCCATTTATGGTTTCGGAATTCGTAAAACTATACGTTATTTTACGAAAATCTTTTCCTTAAAATAATCTACTTCCTTGCCCTGTGGCAATACCACCGTGGGCTCTCTAGTCAAAGGAGCGCGCAGTGTTCGTGAGAGGCACAGACAGCGGGCAGGGTTACTAGAGCGTGGGAAAAGTTTCCAGAGCAAACTTACTTTTGGGAGACTGAATATCTTCTTTAAAGTGTGTTTTCACGTGACATCAATTTAAATCGAGGTTATTAAAGAGCATTTGATAACATTTTAGCTACTTCATTTTGTAAAGTTCACAAAATCACTGATTATAACTGCCATATCACACTGGCGATTTGTGATCATTTTTACGCGGCGAACTAGCCTCCTACACGCGGTGAACTCACGGCGTATACGCTGTGAACTCGCGCCGAGTCCGCCGCGTTCCTTTAATACTGTACACTCGCACTCAACCACCGCTAGCGAGACCTGATATTCCGTTTTGATGTACATATCATTCTGGATTCTGCTAGTAACTATCCAAAATACGCCACCAAGAGCATCCAAGAACGCTGCGACGTGTTCGCCGAGAGTGCGCATCGAGTTCACCGCGAATAATGCTCTAATAAATCGATACAGCACTACATTATAATTAAGTATCCTAAAATGTTGCGTTTCTAAACTATTTAAAATGAAAAGTTCTATTTAACAAAGACAAGAGTATTCATAAATAATGATGTAAAACTACTATGATATAATGATATAAATCGAAACAAGATGTCAATACTAACAAAAAACGAATAAAGAACACTTCATTATTCATTTAATATTTAATAGATATCTTGTCTACAGTACAAAATGATGGCTTAAAATAAAAGTGGCCCAATTTCCAAGCAGTGCGAAAACTCGAACGCATGGCAACCCCAACTTCCGGGTAAACATTTGGCTTGTAACGATGTTAGGGGCGCCTTTATATGTTTGGAGCAATGTGGTTGAGGCGGATAATCAAGAGCAACAAAAGAAGCAATTTGAAAAACCTTTGTTTGGAAAATTCATAGAATTAAAACATTTTTAGAAATTGCCTCAAGCTTTTACTTTTTGTTATGTTACAGGAGATGTTCTTCTGCAAAAATCAACATCAAACAAATAATCAAACATATTCTCTTCTGCAAAAGTTCGCCTTGGGAGTACTACATCTTCGCCAGATAATATTAAGCACCAAGCAGTAGTGTGCAAACATTACTGTGTTTTAGTTTGAATGGAACTGTTTCAAACAAAGTTACTGGGCATTATTAGGCAGCGCGATGCAGTGCCGCGCGATATTTTACAAAACAGTTCTGTGTGTCTTGTTCTCAAATAGTTCAGCAACTGGCAGGCGTGTCGTTACCATCAGGTGAATGACCTGCTAGTTGTAAAAAGTAAGTGGGTTCGTTAACCAACTTCACGTCAAAGTTAGTTATAAAAGATTCAATTTTAGTACAAGCTATACCATTTTCATGTACTTGTACGCCCCAGCGTTCTTAACAAATTTGTAGTTGTATTTGAATGTAGTAGTGTGTAAGTTGTATTTATTTATTGCAATAAGGACTTTACAATACCCATTACACTTATTATTAACCGACTTCAAAAAAGGAGAAGGTTCGGATGTTTTTATTTTTTTATGTTTGTTATCTCAGAACTTCGTCATTTATGAACCGATTTGGAAAATTATTTTTGCGTTGGGTTCACTATAGCTACGAAGTTGTTCCATATAAATTTCATCGATATGTGACCTTGGACTTCGAAGATACCTTGAAGTTGGTTTTTGTTATTTTCTAAAAATAATTATTAATTATAGCATTATTGTCAATAATATAAATCAGAAATAGCAACACAATTACTGCAAAAAAAAAGCTATGGAACAATATGATCTCAACAACGTTTATTAATTCAATGTTTACTGGATCACTTGATGATGAACCGCCATCATGCAATCAAATCAATGCCAAAATCAATGCACTCCGTGACGCCAACACTGAATTTGACATTTCTTTTGACAAGTGGTCATCCATTGTGCCTGCATTATTGTCATATTGTGAAAGTTTGAGTGACCAATGGACCAATTCTGGTCACTCTGATAGTAGTGAAGATAGCGATTAATGACATTATAAATATTGCTGACATTCATATTATTGTATATACTATTGACGTTTTTATTACATTAATTCTATTTTGTAATTGCATGTATTAATTTTTTTTTTGTGTGATTAATATAATTGGTTTGAAATCGTTTTTGTCACAATAAATAAATAAATAAATAAATCATCATCATCATCATCATCATCATCATTATTATTGTTATCCCCCCATTATTTCCAGAAATATGGCGGTTATTGCCGATAATGGCGGAGAGATTCGAATCTCAAGCTAAGCAGTAGTTCGCAAGCATTACTGTGTTCTGGTACCATTGAAGCCAGCAAAATATAAAGCATATGAGACTTTATATCTAATGTTTTGAGGTGATGAGCGCAGTGCAGTGCTACGGAGTGCTTTTATGGTATTAAAAGTTCTAGGTGGCACTGCAATTATTATGGGCAGGCGTGGCGCTTCAGGCGAACGATTTGCTAGTCTCATCATTCAGTTCCATAAAAAACAAAAAAAATTTCTAAGTAATTCGGCAGCTTCACAGTTCCTAACGACATTGTTGTAGAGATGGTACAGTTTTAGAGTCTCGGTAGAGCACCGGAATCAATTGAATTATTCAGAAAACTGTTTTGGAAATCACTTTAAGAACCTTTTAACTCGCAATGGTTGCCATCGAGGTTGAGGTAGAGCTATTGGTTTTCTCTTTATTCGATGAATGAGAATTTGTAGAGATCGGTGTTTTTTTTTTTAATGTAACTGAATGACGAGACGAGCTGGTCGTTTGCCTGATGGTAAGCAATACGCAAGCCCGTAACAATAATAGTACCAGAAAGCGCGATACTGGTGGCGATACGTAGACGATGTCTTCGCTATAATCGCCGAGAAAGATCTGTCTCAGTTCACTGAGCACCTGAACTCACTGCATGGCAATATCAGCTTCACTGTGGAGGAAGAGAGTGGAGGGGTATTGCCATTCTTAGATGTCCGGGTGATTCGTGGACTTGATGGCAGCCTGACCCATACTGTCCACCGTAAGCCTACTCACACAGACCGATACCTACAAGCGGACTCACATCACCATCCTGCGCATTTATCTTCGGTGCCAAGATCGCTGATCAATCGAGCGCTTAAGTTGTGTGACCCTCAATACGTAGAGAGCGAGCTTGAGCACGTAAGAGGTGTATTGGAGAGTAATGGTTACAATTGGCGTCAGTGTTCTCGGTGGTTGAATCCAAGTGAGCTAAAGCGGCCACCCAGGGTGGAACGGTCTCCGGTTTATTTGCCGTTCGTAAGAGGAGTAACGGACAAAGTCGGATATCTCTTACGACGTAAGTACAACATCAAGGCGTTCTTCCGTCCTCCGGGTCAACTAAGACAGCTGCTACGCTCACCGAAGGATAGTGATCCATTGAACGTGCCAGGAGTCTACAGTATACCGTGCGACTGTGGCAAGTGTTACATAGGCGAAACGCGACGCAATATTGCAACTAGACTTACCGAACACATAAGGAGCATTAAGAATGTGGACACAACAAAATCAGCTCTGGCAGAGCATGCACATCTCGCAGACGTCAAACATTACATCAGGTTTGACAAAGCCTCCGTACTGTCCAGAGAGAAGTTCTTCGTACCTCGAAAAGTGCGTGAGGCTATAGAGATCGCTCGATGTCCTAACTTCAACCGGGACCGTGGATGGTTGTTATCTGCAGCGTGGAAACCACTTCTTAATGCTGCCTCGACACAGAATGTGGTAGGTAGTCTAGAGTGTGACACAGTCAGCACGGTGTGTGATGGAACTTTCGGCGACGACGCTGTCAGCGATGATGAAGAACTCGTGCCGACATTAGTGCGGTCGTCGTCGGCAACACGACAGCGCGCGAGAGGCGCGTGGCGCTCCCCGCAGGCGCCGCCGACGCCACCTCCCCCCTCGCGTCGTGCGGAGCGGGCGGCCGCCCGCGCATCTCGCCTCGACACCGCCAGTGGTCGCCGCGATCTCGCAGCGTAAACTCGCCCCTGATGAAGAGCATCGGACATGCTCGAAACCTAGGTCGACTAATTCGACAAACTACGTGAGTCCTAGCCGTTTTATTAAATATTTATAATGAATCAAACTCACGAAAACTTTCATACTAAAATAATAGTACCACCCAGAACTTTGTTTTGCAAAATCCTGCGCGGCGCTGCACTGCGCTCGTCATCCTGAAACAATTAGCTGTTGAGTCTCATAATGCCCAGTAATTTCGCTGGCTACAATGCCCGGAACACAGTAATGCTTACGCACTACTGCTTGGCGGCTGAATAACTGGCAAAGCGGTGGTACCCACCCAGACCACCTCTCGCATACGAGAAACCTACCACCAGTATGTTTGTAGTATGTTACCACCGGGTGTTTGTGTATTTATTGTTACAAATTCATTAGATTGCCTACTTTGAATCGATTTTTCTAAGTGTTTTGCTGTGATTACAGAATAGAGAATATTATTACTGTGACACATTTTTAAAATTATTTCGCAAAAGACCATCCCTAAGTAGTCAGAAGTTAAAAACTCTGAGAGCCATCAATCGCGGTAGAAAATTGCACAGTGGAACAAAAGCCCTCCCTTGTCGGGCACAGGAAACAATTTGCTACTTGAGCAATAATTAATTTTTAATTGCACTTTGCTCAATAGGGTAAGTTTTCATTGTTAAAAGTTTCCGACGGTAAAGAAAAATGAGTAAAGCGCTTATTTGAACAGTAGTGGAGATAGTTGGGCAGGTAGGCTCATAAACTGATGGTTTAGAGTTCGATTCCTATTACAGATTAATTATAATTATTAGGGCACAAAAAATGCACGTATTTGTTTAATTGACGTTGATGTATTGATTGATAACGATTTTTTGCACACAAATAAGATCAAAAACAAATTAAAATAAAACATACAATTTTTATTAGTACAATAAGCGGTCTTATCGTTAATAAGCGATCTCTGTCAGATAACCTTTTGACGTTCATAAATGCGTTTGTCATGCCTAAACTAAATAAAGAGTTTTTCATTGATTGATTGATTGGGTGATGTGGGATCATGGTCGTATTCGCTAAACTCAGCGCATCGTAATTAGAGATCAGGCTTTTTTAGTTTATTTAAATTGTGTTCCATGATCATCATCTGTCTATTTCAACGAGCATTACCTTTAGTACTGAAAACAACTCTACATTCTACTTACTAAAACTAAACTAACTACTTACAAGGAGAAGCAATTGGACAACCCACAGAAAATTAAAGGCCAATAGATAGCCCAAAAGCTCCAGCCTACTACCAGTTGGAAGCGTACCCAAGATGCTGGCAAAATTGCTCCGTTGGTGGATTGCAATACTGATACGTTGAGCCAAATAAGTCTCATCATTTTGGTCACGCGTTGCATCGATCAGGCGCTCTGACAGACATTTGAAAATACGATGAGCTCCCGGTCCGTCTGCCTATTGCGTTCCCACTGCTGGGACACGAGCCGTCTTTCATAGAGAAAATAAATGCTGGCTCAATGCAACTTGCATTGGATTAATTATATTATTATTATGGGACCTACCTCCCCTTAAGTTTTTTTACATGAAGTATTATTACACAGTTTTCAAGTGTCTTTTAGTGGCATAAGCAGCCTTTTTCACCCGACACGACTGTAATAAGGATCAAAAATTTGACATCACTGAGCGTTTTGTATTTCATTTTGTCCACGAAGTTGAATAGTCGAACCACTGGGTGAATTGGTTTTGTTCGAGTGAAATGTTTTAGTTAATTATAGGACTTTTCTTTTTTATTAAATACCGAATAGCCAAGCATTTGACCGCAGTCTCACCTGATGGAAAGTGACGACGCGGTCGACGACGAATCATGCTTGCCTAGATACCGATTTACTCAAGACTTGAAGACACCTAGAAATCCTTTTATCTACATGTTGTTGTATTATACAATTATTTGGGTTCTTGTCGTCTCGGTAAGTAATTCAAATTATGTCCTTACTAGCTAATACCTGCGACTCCGTCCGTGTAGAATTCGGTTCATAGTTGCTCCCTGGGGAACTGTTCGTTTTCCCGGGCTGAAAAGTGTCCATTTCCAGAGCCTAAAACACCTACATACCACACACACACGCTTCCCCTTGAGTCTATGAAAAATCACGTTTTAATAAATAAATACGCCCACCGATCACATACATGTGTAGATCCTGACCCCCA
Organism: Petrophora chlorosata; assembly: GCA_951640565.1. NCBI lineage: Eukaryota > Metazoa > Arthropoda > Insecta > Lepidoptera > Geometridae > Petrophora > Petrophora chlorosata. The sequence goes on from OX621206.1 coordinate 1,799,433, forward strand.
ACTAGGATTCCCTGTACTAGGGAACCAGGAACCTATGAGGACTATGGTCCAACAACACCCAGATAAGAAACAAATGCTTACGCTTTTTTTTCCTGTGCACAAACATTTGTCCCGTGGCTCGCGAGAATCGAACCCGCCACCTCGGTGGTAAAGTTAAGTTTGAACCTACCAAAAGAAAGGAGGTTCTCAATTTGTCTGTAAGTTTTTTTTAGCGTAAAAAATAAATCATTTTAACCATGTGTTGGTTACGCGATTACTTCGCCAATTATGAATTGATTTTGATGATTCTTTTTTGTTTGGTAGGTCATACTTCAAAGGTGGTCCCATATAAATTTTATCGAAATCGACACAGCTCGTTTTTTAAAAATGAACTCAAACAATGTTCTACTTTTTAGTTTAAGTGTGTACATGTAGGTATAGTCTTAAAGTCGGTTTTTGTTTTTTTCATTTGCGAATATAATAAATGCTTTTATTGTTATTATTATACTATTATGATTATTATTTTGAATAGCACATGAAAATGAAATACTGAAACTTAAGACCCTTTATGACTCTACAGCACATATGCTTGAGACCTTTGACCCGTTCTTAACTGGCCACGGGTGCTCAAGCCAGTGAATAATTATCTGTGCCCGCGACACACACTTGGGTGGCCGTGCCCCAGCGCAATAAATCTCGGCAGTAAGTCACCTCCCCACTTGGAAAGGGCATTAATGAAAATGGCTTTTAGCCAAATAAATTGTTACTTTAGATTGGGAACTTCCTAATTTAAAATGGAATGGTTTACTGCTAAAGTATTGGCTATTTAGTTTTTGATATTTTGAATGGGATTTACTGTCCTACTAATATTATAAAACCGAAAGTTTGTAAGGATGGATGTTTGTTACTCAATCACGCAAAAACTACTGAACGGGTTTTGATGAGTATTGGGATGGCGAAATGATTTTTGTTTTTTACCTTCGCTAGGTACTCCCAGATGCTATACGGGAACCGCTAGGCTGATAATCCCTTAGATTGTTTGATGCTTCGAAAGACTTGCGGTTTTAGCGGGAAATAAAGTCGACATTATAATCATTATAAATCTTGTTTAAATTCATGGGGAAGCGCAGATGCCTATATTACACTATAGTATACTCCTAGCTTAGGCATCTGAGGCTCAACAACTGCCAGTGTAACTGTTGTGTTTGTATAACTATTGAGGCTAGTATGTTCTTTAAATAATGTTCTTTAAACTTTTTTTGGCAAATAATTTATATTATTATTATATCATTATTATTATAGACACCAGATTGAGGAAAAGAGGTAACACAATGGGCACACCTGGTAATCCTTGCTGAGCTGCTTTGCTGCATGAGTCCCGACGTTCCCGGATGGCTAAGACGCGGGACGAGTACGGCGGGAGATTGCTGAGCCTTGCGCAAAGTTCGCGATTATGTATGCCCATTCAAAAAGGACAGGGTGAGAGTCATCCTCGCGTCAACTTCACGTCGTCATTCGTGAAGTTGACGCGACGAGAAAAACAAATATTGGCACTTTTTTCCACTTTTTTTACACACATTAATAATAATAATAATAATGAAGCCAATGTAGCCGGCTAACTTGCGGAGACTTCGAGCGTGGATTCAAGAAAGAAAATACAAAATTGGTATTTATAAAATAATTTAATTAGGTGACTTTCAATATGTACAAGCCAGGAAAACTGGAGCAGAGACGATAGGACGGGTAAGACTGGAGGAGCAGGAACTGAAGAAGAGCCTCGGGGCTTCCAGGTGGGTCGGTGTTCGGGTTTGTTTATTCAGCGATAATTAGTATATCCATTACCATGATAAATTCGCTTTAGCGAAAATCGTACTTCCTCCAGGTGACTGTCATTTATACAGTTTTATTCTTCCCAGAAGAAACATCAATCAGGCTGGGGGAATAAAAACGTTTTTCCGCAAAAGACTTGCCAAATATGAGTCACTCTGGGTTTAGCCGAGCGAAGCGAGGTCTTAGTGACAACTAGGATATATCAACTTTTGTATATATATTTTTTTTTATGGTGATGACTGAGTGATGATACGAGCGTGTTGGTCGCCTGATGGTAAGTGCCACGCCTGCCCATAACACAGTGCAGTGCCACCGAGAACTTTAATCTTAATATCATAAAAAGCACTGCGTAGGACTGCATTGCGCTCTAGGACTTCATTGCGCTCATCCCCTGAGACAGCGGTCAAAGTTAATGCAAAAAAAATCGCTTGGCGGCATGACTTTGCTTGGTGGAAATAATAATGCCACGAGTATGTTTTTAATCACTTTAGTGTTCGTTTTTAAACACTTTTTTATATTTAATTACTTTTTTTTTTGTCTGTCCGGGTGGAATCTTGCAACTCAAATTTCGAGCACTTCCCGATTAGCTATCTGGCTGAAACTTTCGTGGTAGCTCATAACTTGAAGACAGTGCATTCTAAATCCATTTATTACTATGCAATGCCGATCTAACCTCAAAAGGCGTATAAAAATGTGGTTTATAGATATTTTTTTTATTTTTTCACTTTCTTGTTTCGGATTTAGACAAAAGCATTCCACAATAGACCAAGTCCACAAAATCACCAACATTATAGAAAAGGCATTAGAAGAAAAAAAAGTTTGCTCTACGGTTTTTGTAGACGTAGCACAAGCTTTTGACAAGGTGTGGCATAAAGGCCTCATATTTAAATTAAAGAATATGCTGCCACATCAATTTGCAGATCTCTTGCACTCCTATCTAACTCAGAGAATGTTCAGAGTACGACAAGACGATGCTTATTCAGAACTTAAGCCAATAAAAGCTGGAGTACCACAAGGGAGGGCACTTTTTTCCACTTTTTTTACACACATTAATAATAATAATAATAATGAAGCCAATGTAGCCGGCTAACTTGCGGAGACTTCGAGCGTGGATTCAAGAAAGAAAATACAAAATTGGTATTTATAAAATAATTTAATTAGGTGACTTTCAATATGTACAAGCCAGGAAAACTGGAGCAGAGACGATAGGACGGGTAAGACTGGAGGAGCAGGAACTGAAGAAGAGCCTCGGGGCTTCCAGGTGGGTCGGTGTTCGGGTTTGTTTATTCAGCGATAATTAGTATATCCATTACCATGATAAATTCGCTTTAGCGAAAATCGTACTTCCTCCAGGTGACTGTCATTTATACAGTTTTATTCTTCCCAGAAGAAACATCAATCAGGCTGGGGGAATAAAAACGTTTTTCCGCAAAAGACTTGCCAAATATGAGTCACTCTGGGTTTAGCCGAGCGAAGCGAGGTCTTAGTGACAACTAGGATATATCAACTTTTGTATATATATTTTTTTTTATGGTGATGACTGAGTGATGATACGAGCGTGTTGGTCGCCTGATGGTAAGTGCCACGCCTGCCCATAACACAGTGCAGTGCCACCGAGAACTTTAATCTTAATATCATAAAAAGCACTGCGTAGGACTGCATTGCGCTCTAGGACTTCATTGCGCTCATCCCCTGAGACAGCGGTCAAAGTTAATGCAAAAAAAATCGCTTGGCGGCATGACTTTGCTTGGTGGAAATAATAATGCCACGAGTATGTTTTTAATCACTTTAGTGTTCGTTTTTAAACACTTTTTTATATTTAATTACTTTTTTTTTTGTCTGTCCGGGTGGAATCTTGCAACTCAAATTTCGAGCACTTCCCGATTAGCTATCTGGCTGAAACTTTCGTGGTAGCTCATAACTTGAAGACAGTGCATTCTAAATCCATTTATTACTATGCAATGCCGATCTAACCTCAAAAGGCGTATAAAAATGTGGTTTATAGATATTTTTTTTATTTTTTCACTTTCTTGTTTCGGATTTAGACAAAAGCATTCCACAATAGACCAAGTCCACAAAATCACCAACATTATAGAAAAGGCATTAGAAGAAAAAAAAGTTTGCTCTACGGTTTTTGTAGACGTAGCACAAGCTTTTGACAAGGTGTGGCATAAAGGCCTCATATTTAAATTAAAGAATATGCTGCCACATCAATTTGCAGATCTCTTGCACTCCTATCTAACTCAGAGAATGTTCAGAGTACGACAAGACGATGCTTATTCAGAACTTAAGCCAATAAAAGCTGGAGTACCACAAGGGAGTGTACTAGGTCCGGTCCTCTACTTATTGTACACTTGTGATATCCCAGAGTTAGAAGAAAACACCATTGCAACGTTTGCAGATGACACGGCTATCATGGCTACAGGGTTCACTCAAGAGGAGGCAGTGGTAAAGGTACAAAAATCCATCAACACCATATTTGATTGGACGACAAAGTGGAAAATAAAACTCAATGAGTCGAAATCAATTCATATAGATTTTACGAACAAAAAAACAAATTACCATCCGGTGTACATCAATAACAAGACGGTACCGTACGAAAATACAGCCAAATACCTTGGCATGACATTAGACGCAAAGCTTCGCTGGAAGGCACACGTCAAAAAGAAACGAGACGAACTAGAGCTTCGCTATAGGAAGATGTACTGGCTACTTGGAAAACACTCTACGATGTCAGTGCACAATAAAATATTACTCTACAAACAAGTCCTCATGCCAATATGGACTTACGGTATCCAGCTGTGGGGATGCACCAAACAAAACAATGTTGCAATCATACAAAGATTTCAAAACAAAGTGCTTAGGGGTATCGTAAATGCTCCGTGGTACATAAGAAACGATGACCTCCATAGGGACCTGAAAGTGGACCTCGTTAATAGTGTAATTAAAAAGTTCGCCGAAGCTCATGAACGTAGACTTCACCATCACGTGAACGTCGAGGCTATCCAGCTCCTCGACAACACAGACCTAGTGAGAAGACTAAAAAGGACAAAACCTTTTGAGTTAATTTAGTGCAGTGACAGTGTGTCGTAGTAAAGTTAGTGCTACCCGTAAAGAACACAAGAACATAGTGACTTCGCCTTAATAGAGACAATAAGAAAAGTGTTGATGGACATATTCTTAGTTTTACTCTACTTAGCAGTTTAAGTTAAATTCAAATTACTTATTAGCCTTATTAGGCTAGATTGTAATGTTAATGAAGTGTCATTTTGTGACACGATATTATAAAAAAAAAAAAAGAACTTTCTTGTTTACTCATGAGCGTACACACACTTACACACACCTTCACACACATACCCGCACCCTCACACCCTCCTTCACACTCTCTCACGCACCCTAACACACTCTCATACATCAGGCACATATATATTTATTTCATTTTACATATAATTTTAACGTAGACGTCTATTGGGATGCTTCCGATACTATTATAGTAGTAGTTAGTTTTCTTTGCTACTATTATTGTGTACAAAATTGTAATCGTATATTAAGGTTTCCATGATACGGGCCTAGAGCCTAGTGTGGAGCCACCGTTCTAATCCATTGGAAAATAGTTTTTTTTAGATATGTTGTAACTATGTTTGTTTATTTATAACTTTAAGCTTCCACTGTAACTTTTTTATCTTTGTTTTTAGTCTTAGTTAGTTCTTAATTTTCTCAAAGCAATACCAGACCTCAATGTATAACCAGTTTCTTTACTCTAAATGCGGGTCCTCAAAACACACGAACAAGAAAAACACCATAAAAAAGGCTGGCTGTATTCCAAGCACAATGATCTCGACACGCTCCAGAACGTTTATTTTATCGTAACATTTGTAATTCGACTGATTCACGCCAGATACAGGTTATGTAACTGTATTTGCCTGAAGTGGAACTAGTTGTGATAATGAATACATACGGGATGAGAGTTTGAGCGGAAACGGAGGAATCCTTTAAATGTCATCGTCGTAAGTTAGAATAAGTAGTATTTAATTCGGTTATTTATTACATTGTTCGGACGAACGAACAAACGACACTACAAACGAGTTCTAGAGTAGAGACCACGTTTAGACAAACGTAGTGTAGGACGCCCTCCGGCCAAATTGAGCGACGACCTGCGTAAAGTGGCTGGCAGTAACTACATGCGAAGAGCCGAGAATTGGGCTCAGTGGCGTGCATTGGGAGAGGCCTACGTCCAGCAGTGGACTCGGGTTGATGATGATGATGATGATTATTATATTGTTCTGACTGGGTAATATGTATACATGTGGGTCTATGTTTGAAATAAATTTCATCAATTACTATTTGAACATCGTGCTTTTCACAGCAGTACTAAATGTTCTAAATCAAAACCTTTGAATAAATTATATATAATGTGTATTATTTTGATCTGATCGAATGTATAAAACCACCGGATATTAAATAATTTTGTTCACTTTTAAGATATCCTACGTAGTATTATGAAAGTTAGTTTGTGAGGATAAATGGATGGATGCTTGTTACTCAATCACGAAAACACTATTGAACTTTATTTAATGAAATTTGGTATGCAGATATTAAAAGATCTTGGAAAAAGGATATTTGTCCCAAAACCACGGGTAAAACCTCGAAGTACGTCATCTTTTACGACGAAAGTACTACCACGGAAACCAAACTACACTCAGCGATTACACCTGTAAATACATCCCGTGTGTTTGCAAACAGTACAGAACGGCATGTCACTCACAGTAAACAGAGTAGACAGGCACTTTTGAAAACAACGTGTTGTGGCTGAACACTGCGCAAATGTTGTACCTACTCGCAAAATGCTGAACCACAGAATAGTTAGCCAGCCTCTGTGTTGTAGTGGCTGGGCAGGTTGACTCAAACCACATATACAGTTAAGTTGCGGGTTCGATTTCCGCAACGAGACAAAACGCACAGAAAAAGAAATCACAAGGATTTTTTTTTCGTGTCTGCGTGTTGTGAATTCCGTAGTTCCTGGTTCCCTAGATACAGGGAATCCTAGTAAGGGGTTAACGTTTTTGTTATTGTTGATAATGATATTGTAGTTATGCCTACCGCAATCCCTACTATGTACTCAGAAGTTTCTATGCACCATATTCAAATGTCGTCTTAGTTTTAGTACTAAACTTGGTAAACATGTTATTTATCGTGTCTAATATCGATGACCTGTGTAAAAGGAATGAAATTATTGTTCACATTAAATTGCTGACTTTGTAATTAATGTTCTCAAAGCGTCGATTTGTTATTCATTTCAAATTGCCGATTAAGTAATCTCACCCACGCATAAGTGCCTCTGCCGACGTCAGACTTTTTTTGTGGGCCGATTTTATTTACCTTCATCTGTCACCTATTTTGTGACCGACTTCTTGTAGGACATGCGCGTTGCAATATGAAACTCCATATGTTTCATTAAAAATATCGATGACCCAATGACTCTATGCGGCGACCGATAGATCTGTCATAGCCATATAAAGAAGTAAATAAGATTTATTTGCATAAGACAATCAATAGACCAAATATAACTCAATTTAATTAAAAATTGTCTATTTTATGTGAACCACGCGCCGCCCAAATTTTTCCTCGTATTGCTGAGATATTTTATACAGTCAAGCATTGAAATTGAAATAAATAAGAATCACTTACCACAGACCGCACCAGCAGTTCAATCGTGAACCACACGTTGCAGACCAGCTCTATATAGAAGAAGGCCACGTGAGGCTTTCTGTTATCCCTCCAAGGCTCCAAGACCTGCATGTCAGCGAAGTCTTCTATCGCTGTGGTGTTCTTCAAGGCTGGAGGAGGAGGCGGGGTGGGTACCACCATTCGGAGGTCCGGGTGGGTTTTGAGGCAGAAGCACAGGACTGAGATGCAGATGAAGAATACTGATATGGCTGATATCACCTGTGGGAGAAAAACTGGGTTAACTTGAGTATAAGGTGAAGATTGTTTGTAGCAGAGCTTTTGAAATCTTATAAGGTTTCTTAAGTAATTGATATTACCAGAGGAACTCTTATGTCTTACGTTCTTCCGTAGCATTTAATAAACTTGCGATGTCTGAGCATTCCAATATCGATCAATTCACAAGCAGTCTGACTGCGGTGAATACAGCCCTAACGTCATCACTATCTAATCATTGCAATTTGTAAATGGCATTGCATGGTGCCATCTCGCATTTCATTTTTCTTTGTTCATTTAGTTGTAAAAATCCCTAATTTTTTAGCCCCGAATTTGTGGAGGCTTTTACTTGGCTTTTAATATTGAATTGTCAAATTAATTTGTAACAAAATCTTTTGGCCCCAAACAAAATAAAATAAAATATATAATAAACATTGGAATCTCACTCATTAATCATTCGCAGCGAGCGGTGACAACCGACGAACGCAAGCACGGCATTACCCATTTTTTTATCGGTTTATTGCGGGTGACGACAAATAAGCGGGGAGGTGAGAGTGTCGCTTCTTTACGTAGTAATATTTAGTTTTCTTTGGTACGAGTATGTATTGTTTTTGTTTTAGCTTTATTTTAGTATGTTCAGTGTTGTGTGATGTCCTGAATAAATCTATTTTCTTTCTTTTTTTTCTTTCTTACAAAAATCAGTGGTGCCAGCGAATATTTACCAAATATTACCATCATTTATCATACTCCAGATAACAGTACTTTTATAAATGGTTCTCGGACGCGGAATGCGATTAAGAATACTTCTTATTTTTATTTGAGTACAATTTTTATGATTTATGACACAGTTACAAATATTGTGATTTTATACAACTTAATGACGAGACGAGCAGGTTGTTTCCGTGATAATAAGCAACACACCTGCCCATAATAGTTGCAGGTCCACCCAGAACAATTTCTCGAATAATTTTGTGCAGCATTGCACTTGGCTCGTCAGTGTTCCGCAAAGTACAACTGATACATTTTACGTTCGATTTCCGGGTTTAATTAAATAATTCATGTAAATAAGTGTAAAGATCATAAACATAGATCCTAGGATACCTGGATAACTAGAATTCCCTGTAGGGAACCAGGATGTATGAGGACCATGGTCCCACAACACCCTGATACGAAACAAAGGCTTACACCTATTTAATTTTTACATTTGTCCCGCCGCAGGAATCGAACCCGCAGCTTCAATGGTGTATGTGATTTGAGCCAACCTGCCCAACCACTACACCACAGAGGCTGTCTGACTAGCTGTTGAGAGAATTAAGTACTCTTTTTTGATATGCCGCCTTCGCTTGATAGCTGGAAGAAACGGGAGTGCCCACGCTTCAAGATTTGCTCAAATAACCGGTTTTAGAAAGTTTTTTCATCCTACACCACCTGAAACAAGTCCCATCCTGGTACTTGACCGGTTCTGAACCCTGTTCAATAACATTGATGACTATCTTTTATTATGAGTATCATCATCATCAGCCCATCACGTTCCCACTGCTGGGACACGGGCCTTCTCTCATAGAGAGAGTATGGGCCATAATACGCCACGCTGGCCCAGTGCGGGTTGGTGGATGTCACATGTCCTTGAATTTTTGTGATAAATTCTCGGACATGCCGGTTTTCTCACGATGTTTTCCTTCACCGTTTTTAGAGCGAGTGTTAAATCCACACATAACTTAAGAAAGTCAGTGGTGCGAGGTCAGCGGAATTCGAACACGGGTGCGTCGGATCGAAAGTTACACGTTCTCCCACTGAGCCACACTCGCTCTTATGAGTATCTTCTCCTATTGCTAAAACAATGCAAATGAGTAAAAACAGCTTCGAAAAAGAGGCCAATAGAAGAATACAGCTAGGCTGGGCAGCATTTGGGAAACTACGTCGAGTATTTTCGTCGCCTATCCCACAAAGCCTAATGACAAAAGTCTTCAATCAGTACGTCCTACCTATCACCTACGGAGCCGAGACGTGGACACTCACGGTACGGCTGATCCACAAATTTAAAGTCGCTCAGTGGGCTATGGAAAGGGCTATGCTTGGAGTTTCTCTGAAGGATCGTATCCGGAACGAAGTAATTCGACAGAGAACCAAAGTTACCGACATAGCCCACAGAATTAGCCAGCTGAAGTGGCAGTGGGCCAGCCATATTAACCGTAGAACCGATAACCGTTGGGGTACACGCGTTCTAGAGTGGAGACCACGAATTGGCAAACGTAGTGTAGGACGCCCTCAGGCTAGGTGGAGCGACGATCTTCGCAGGGTGGCTGGTAGCAGCTGGATGAGAGTAGTTGGGGATCGATGTCAATGGCGTGCATTTGGAGAGGCCTATGTCCAGCAGTGGACTGCGATAGGCTGATGATGATGATGATCTTCTACTAGCAACCCAGCCCACCTTAGTACTGACAGTCATATACGCACTTAGTTATATATGAAAATGTTTCTGTTCAAGTTTGAAAGGCATTGTAACCAGCGAAATTACACGGCATATTAGCCTTAATATCTGAAGTCTGTGGGTGACGAGCGCAATGCAGTGCTACGCTGTATTTTTATGGCATTAATGGTTCCAGGTGGCACTTCAATTGTTATGGGCAGGCGTGGCGCTTACCAGCAGGCAAACGATATGCTCTCCACATCACCCAATTCCATTTGAAAAAAAACCTCATAAAACCTAGAACCTTCCTTTCCCACCGACCCAAATAGACTTTTTAATATCGCATAAAGTGAAAACCCGAGTCTAGTACAAAAAAGCAGGCAGTAAATCATCACTTTATTCCCGAGTTACTACACCCGAGAGTTATTGCGGGTAGTTAACAAAATATGAGCTCTAATGCCTTCGAAGGTGATTGGCCTGAACTGAAAAAAACAAAGATAAGGGCAACCCGGCCTTTACTCAGCTTAACTGGGACGTGGGAAACAATACGTAGAATGTGTATTGTGTATTTTAAACTAATACAATTTCAATAAACAAGTATACATTTTATAATAAAAAGAAAACTGACGAGACGAGCTGGTCGTTTGCCTGATGGTAAGCAATACGCCAGCCCATATCAATAACAGCACCACCCAGAACTTTGTTTTTCAAAATCCTGCGCGGCGCTGCACTACTCTAGTCACCTTAAGACAATTAGCTATTGAGTCTCAAAATGCCCAGTAAATTCGCTGGCTACAATGCCCTTCAAACCGGAACACAGTAAGGCTCGCACACTGCTGCTTGGCGGCTAAATAACTGGCAAAGCGGTGGTACCCACCAAGATGGCCTCTCGCATACGAGAAACCTACCGCCAGTAAAATACTTAAGTACAGTATGTTTCTTTAGAACATAATTTCCTCAATGCAAGGGAAAAGGTACCGACCCTGAAAGTTCCAAAATTTTGCCACAACTGTATATGTACATAAATTGTCAAATAAGCGCTGGGTCAACATGAAATTATAAGGTTCAAAAGAACCTTTTTCGATCCCTTAAAGGCGGGCTTTTAAGATGACCCACAATAAAAAACATGAGGCTTTTCAACACGTATTCTGTCGCCTTGGAAGTTGCTAGATGTCTTCTGAATACCCCAAAAGGTTGCGAAAATTTACGATGTCATCACAAAATTATAACATACTAGCTAACACCTGTGACTTCGTAATAAGTTTTATCTTGAAATATATTTTTTTCATACATACATAACACATTCATAATTGAAACCGCGAGCAGATTAAAATGAGGACAAACACTAGTACTTTACGATTATCCGTCAAGGATTTCCATTGCCCACCTTCCGTCTCCATCATCAGATCAGCTGACCGTCACCATAACATTGCATTGTCATCGGATTTTGACAAGTATGCAAAATTTCACTCCGGTATGATAAGAGGAAGTTGTTCTAATTCAGCTTGCAAGATTCCACCCGGACAAACATACATAAAATGCAAGTTAAATAAAAGCTTGTAATAATATAAATAATAATTATTATTATTTTAATAATAATGTATTAAAAAACAGTACAAAATTTAATTTTAGGGCACTTGGTATGTATTGTGAGGTTCACAAATAAAGTAGGTAGGCATAGTAATCTAAAAAAATTAAGCTATTTAAGGTCCACTAGTTCCCACACTAGGATTCCTTGTATCGTAGAACACTAGTCTTTACTTGTGTCAATAATCTGAATGGATGTGTGAGATTTAAGTAAAGGCACCACTGCAAACTCAAGGTTTTGTTGTAATGAATTAATTGTAAATAATAAATTCATCATCATCAGCCCATTTTGTTCCCACTGCTGGGACTCGGGCCTTCCCTCGTAGAGAGAGTAAGTATGGGCCATAATCCACCACGCTGGCTCTGTGCGAGTTGGTGGATGTCACATGTCCTTGAATTTTCGTGAATGCCGGTTTCCTCACGATGTTTTCCTTCACCGTTTTTAGAGCGAGTGTTAATTCCGCACATAACTTAAGAAAGTCAGTGGTGCGGGGCCAGCGGGATTCGAACTCGGGTGCGTCGGATCGAAAGTAGCACGCGCTCCCACTGAGCCACACTCGCTCCAGTCCACATTAATAAATTAATTATTATTTATTGTAGTGACTAATATATCGGTCCGCTCCACCACTTTAATTGCTTTAACCTGCCAGGGTCATATGTACCAATTAATATTATGTATTTGATATGTGACATATGCATGCAATAAATGATTAAATTTGAGAGTGGTAACTAGTGATATTAAAGGAAATGCTTGAATAAAATATAATATTGAATTGTTGTAGCTCCACTTCTGTATTTTCTTTATTATAAAGTGTCTAAATCTACGAATAATTGGTCGTTTAAAATAAGAAAATAAATAATATAAAAAAACAAAACGTTCTTTTGGCCAAGATTAGAACCTGCGTCTTCGGAATACATCCCCGGTGCCCGTGCGTGGGCTACCGAGTCATCTGCTCGAGGCAAATTTCTTCTACTGTTTTTATCTCATCTTACTGGAACGATTATACGTTATCTATTGTCAATATAAATTAATCAGTCTACTGCTTGAATATTTAACCCAGGTAGGTTCTAATAATTATGACGGTTATAATATAGCGATGTTTAACCCCCGACGCAAAAAGAAGGGGTGTTATAAGATTGACAACTATGTATGTCTGTCAGTGTCTGTCTGTAGCACCGTAGTTCTTAAACGGGTGAACCGATTTGAATGCGGTTTTTTATTTGAAAGCAGGTTTTCTAGCGGTAGCGGTAGCGGTAGTTCTTAGACATGTTTTGGGTTTTTATTTTTTTATTTTAGTTCAATTTTTTCACTATTATTTCTTAGCAGCCTTTAAAGTAGGTAGTTTCTATTGAGGTAAATTCTGGGCACACAGTAAGCCTACTCATACATACGTGCTATCTTCACACGCGAGTGCGTCTGAGAACTCGCCTGTATCAATAAAAATGAATAGGGACCCTCGTCACTTTCCCTACTTAAACATAGAGTTGTTTGTGGCTGTGCGAATGTCGCTCGCGGTCTCTGGAGTGTTTCAACTGCTCCGTATGATTGCAAGAAAGGTTGATAGGAGTCAACGTGTTTATCTCATAATTATCTTTGTTAAAGAGTAATTAATGTACCCGTGGTAAGTCTCTCGTATGCAAGAGGCCGTCTGGGTAGGTACCACCGATTTTTCATTTATTTTGCCGCCAAGCAGTAGTACGCGAGCATTACAGAGTTCCGGTTTGAAGGGCATTGTAGCCAGAGATGTCTCGGGGTTGATGAATGCAATGCAGTGCTACAAAGTGCTTTTTATAGCATAAACAGTTCTAGGTAGCACTGCAATTGTTCTGGGCAGGCATGGCGCTTACTATCAGGCGAAAGACCGAAAGACTTGCTCGTTTCATCAGTCAGTTAAATTTAAAAAAATGTATTGTTGCTTCCCGCGTTAACCTATCATTAACCTATCTTCTTTTCCAAAACATCCGTCCATCCATCCTTACGAACTTTCGCATAGGCACGCAACTAGGTAGCAAGAGACCTAGAGCCGTTACAAGGGACCATACAAATGTTGATGTACAAAGTAAATATCGTGTCAAATAATATTTCTGCTTCCCTAGACTTAGGATTTAGTTTCATAATCATTACAACGAATTATTCTAAGCGTATTGAGGTCCTAACCTCGAATTGCTTTGAAATCGATTTTTTGTCTTTATGTTCTAGCTTGTCCCCGCGGTTTCCCGGGATAAAAAGTAGCCTATGTGTTTCGCAATTGTAAACTTTGATTAAATCAATAAATAAATAAATGTGTTAATCCAGGCTATAGCTATCTCTATTCTGAATTTCACTCAAATCTGTTGAGCTGTTACAGCGTGAAGAAGTAACAAAATCAAAATCTCTTTAATTATTTTGGCATCACAGACGCACTTATGAACGTCAAATTATCACAATGACTCGACCACCGTATAGGAAAAAGAACCACTACTCAGGAGATACGGCAAGAAACCGAGGGGCATTTTTTGACATTTAACAAACACACTTACACAGAAACATAAAACTTTCGCATTTATATTTATAATATTAATGTGACTGTGACCAATTCGGTTAAATTGCAAAACAAATCAATGTTTATTTAATTAATTAAATATTTGATCTAAAACAAACGAACTGAATTATTGGAAGTATTGACAACATACAAAAACAAACAAATAAAAGACGAATATCCAAAAAATCGTGAGAAAATCCGCCACTTCATAAACTTTCCCAGACATATGTGCCGTGTTCAAGACTGATGTGGGACATTTCATAAGAAAATAAAGATTCTCACGGAAAAAACGTACCGTTTTTGCATAATGGTAAATTGCCCGCCTTCCCTAAAGCACACCGTCTGAGCTTCGAACAATTTCAGCTCTATCCGTAAGCCGTTAGAGTTCAATATTGAAAATGAGTTACGCAACTTACCTCTGTCATATCTGTGAGGGAAAACAATTTTTCATGTCCATAACACACAATACAAGCGATGTGCGTTGTGCATGATAAAAAGTTGGCGTAAATATGGCCCGTAATTTGGGCAAAATGTGAGACGGGCCGTTAGGGGCCATTCGAATTCAAAATGGAGGTTATTTTCCATTGCGTTTGCAAAACGTTTCCAATATCAAAAGTGGGGTAATTTCAGGAAGTCATTGTTTGGGAGTCGGTACGGAGATATTATACGAGTTTAGGAAAGGGTGTAATTATTTGTATTTACGTAAAAAGCAGTCTTAATGTGTATGTTGTCGTTTACGTTCTTTTTTTATAGAGCTGAGTAGTGAGACGAGCAAGTCATTCGCCTGATAGTTAACGCCACGCCTGCTCATAACAATTGCATCCATCCATCCATTCTCAAAAACATTTATAATCTTAGTTGGAAAGGATTAATGAACTATACAATAATGCATCAAAACGTTACCAAGGTAAACCCAAGTCTTTTTAAGGGAGGTGACGTAGAAATGTTAAATTTCACAACCGAATCGCCACAAAAGGGGAGAACGAAGTTTAATTAATCAAATTATACGTTTGTTAGAAACGCGACGAAAAGCCACTGTCAGAAATACGAATTCAAATTTAGAACTAAAGAATTAAATGCAAACGTTGATGCATATTTTAATTCAAATAGCTTTCTTCGGACTTGGCTTTAACCGTAGTATCTTTGGTATGGATAGATAAACGTTATTACTCACCTTATACATAGAAATTAAGTACAAGTTAATTGTTTACAATGGTGTAACAATGGGCGGTCTTATCGCTCAAAGCGATTTCTTCCAGACAACTAAGGTTATCGCGATGTTTTCCTTCACCGTTTCAGAGCGAACGTGCAAAATCTGCACTTAACTATATAGTTAAGTGCAGATTTTGCACGTTGAAATGAAACCCGCTTACGCGCTTTGGAGTGGTAGGCTCTACCCGTGGTTGTAATACCACCCACCGAACAAAGCCATGCCTTCAAGCCTACAACTAAACTAACCTACAACTAAGCTGTCAACCTAGTCGTGTTTCGGGATGAACCATCGGGGAAACGGGTCTGAGCAGCCGCTCAGCGATCAGCGGTGATGTGGCCTAAGATGGAGCACATAGATCTAGAGAGAGACGGCAGTTGAGCGGCTGCTCAGACCCAGATATGTAATTGGTCTCCGTTTATATTACAATAAATAATTTGAATTTGAATCCCCAGCGTTAACTTGTACGCGTCTGCCGCACTTGCGTCTGACCCAACGACAGATATCTAGCTCATAGTATCACACATGGCCTTATTGTCTAACCAGCGCTACATTCATTGTTCTTTATCGTGTTTAACTGCACACAAAAACGAAATAGGTTGTATTTCACGTTTACGTGACATTTCCTACAGACATTTTACATCGTATAAAATAAAACGCGTGTAACCAACAAAATAATGTACTTAAACCTGCCCAAGTTGCTCTACCTATGTACTCAACCTAGTTATATATATGTCGTAGCCGAATTGTAGAATACGACGTTTTACATAACGGCTAGGCATTTTACAAAACGGGACTATCATTCGTTCTCGTGTTTATACAAATCCAACCTTTTATCTCACATTTTTAATTAATCTTTTTTTATTAGCCCCCCGACGCAAAAAGGAGAGATGTTATAAGTTTGAACACTATGTGTGTCCGTTTTTGGCACCATAGTTCTTAAACGGGTGAACCGATTCGGATGCGGTTTTTTTTTGATAGCAGGTTTTCTAGCGATGGTACTTAGACATGTTTTATCAAAATCAGTTTAGCCGTTTTACTATAGGTTATTTGTGTCGGGGCTTGTTTCGTATGGTCATCCTACAATGCACTTGTTTACACTGCGGTTAAACGTGAGCGGCCGTATTACAAAACGGCTCCGTTTTGTAAAAGCCTAGCCGTTATTTAATACGGCGGATTCTACACTTGGGATGCGACATATATACCGCGAACCCTACTATATACTCAGAAGTGTCTATGCGAACGTCAACATATTTTTAGTATCAAATGTCGTAAACATGTTATTCACTATATTGACTCGCTGACCACACAGAGCTATAATTATTGTTATTCAATTTAAATTGATGTTTATGTACTTTCTCTAAGCTTCTATTGGACGATCACATTACGCATTATTAATTACACCAAATAAAATTACCTTTTTTTAATAAAACACGCGCTGCACGAATTTGTCTACGTAGCATAGTTAGAGTTATTAAAATTAATTGTTACTTGTTATTAAATATTTTATCATCATCATCATCAACCCATCACGTTCCCACAGCTAGGTCACAGGCCTTCTCTCATAGAGAGAGTATGGAACTATCCACCGCGCTGGGCCAGCGCGTGTTGTCACGTCATGTCCCAGTTTTATTTGATTAATTCTTGGACATGCTTCACTGTTTCCTCACAATGTTTTTCTTCATCGTTTTTAGAGCCTGTGTTAAATCCGCACATAACTTAAGAAAGTCAGTGGTCGTGGCCAGCGGGATTCGAACTCGGGTGCGTCGGATCGAAAGTCGCTTGCTCCCACTGAGCCACCCTCGCTCTCATCGCGCTTAAATATTTTATCACCTGTGATAACTTTATACCTATTTATAGCTTATGTACTTTCTCTAAGCTTCCATTGGACAACCATGTTACGCATTTTATTAATTGCACCAAATAAATTACTTTTTTTATTAAAAACACGCGTTGCCCGAATTTGTTTACGTAGCATAGCCAGAGTTATTAAAATTAATTGTTACTTAGCTGGGCTAAATATTTTATCATCATTATCATCATCAACCCATCACGTTCAAACTGCTGGAACACAGGCCTTCTCTCATAGAGAGAGTATTGGACTATCCACCGCGCTGGGCCAGTGCGGTTTGTCAAATGTCCCTAATTTTTTGTGATTAATTCTCGGACATGCCGGATTCCTCACGATGTTTTTCTTCACCGTTTTTAGAGCCTGTGTTAATCCGCAGAAAACTTAAAAAAGTCAGTGGTGCGAGGCCAGCGGGATTCGAACTCGGGTGCGTCGGATCGAAAGTCACACATGCTCCCACTGAGCCACACTCACTCTCATCGTGCTCGAACATTTTATCACCTGTGATAATTTATACCTATTTATAGGTACACTACATAAGTTAGTGATGTAACCATTTCTCGTTGCTATCGATAATAATCCTGATTCTGACGCCTAGCTATAGAGTTTCTTACTTTTAGCAAAGAAAACTAAATATTACTAAAGAAGCGACACTCACCAAGCCCCCCCCCCACGCCAATTTGTCGTCACCCGCAATGCATCGATGAAAAAATGGGTAATGCCGTGCCGTGTCACTCGGTTGTCACCGCTCGCTGCGAATGACTAATGAGTGAGATTCAAATGTTTATTTTATATGTGCGATCAATTGAGGTTGTTATGACCTTTTTGGATGACGACGACGACCTGCTTTACAGAGGTAGAGCAGGCCTACAGGACATACAGGTACTGGCCTGTGACGGACAAACCAAAAGATGAACGAAAAGTTTGAATCCTGAGTATGGAACCTTACATCGTTTCACATTACTAATGTTTATGTTCTCGTAAAAGCCTGGTTCGGCAATTTAGTGTGGTTTTTAACGTTAACCCGGTTTAACGTGAAAGGGCTTCGAACTTTGTGGCATACTCCCAACTCCCAAACCGCTATGAAGAACATATCTGTGACTTTTTTCCAGTCATCCTATTCTCTCGTGTGGGTGTGTGGCCATAATAACCCACGTGTCGGAGTTTTAATCAACCCTACTGTGACTTGCGAGTGTAGCTCAGTGGGAGTATGTGCGACTTCCGGTCCGACGCACCCGAGTTTGAATCTCGCTGGCCCCGCACCAATAACTTTCTTAAGTTATCTACGGATTTAACTCTCGCTCTAAAAACGGTAAAGGAATAAAAAATAAGCGACATGTGACATCCACCAACCCTCACTGGGACAGCGTGGTGAATTATGGCCCATACTCTCTCTATGAGAGATGGCCCGTGACGCAGCAGCGGAAACGTGATGGGCTGATGATGATGATTATGATGACTGTCACTTAATATACGTTTTTAAACTACCATGGTCACTGACTTTAGAATTTGATTTAGAAACGGAATGTTTACTATGTATTTGTTTTGTTTTGAGTTATATTTCGGCACTGCAAGCACCATGATCACGAGCATACTAAAGTAACAAAATAAATAATGGTAAACAAAACAAATACATGGTAGATATCCCGTTTCTAAATAAAATTAATAGTTACCCATAGAATACTTCATAGTTGCTGAAGACTCGATCAAAATGCCTCAAACTCTTGGTTCTTCAGACCCAAACTATTCCAACAGCAAATTGCGTTACCCAAGTATTTAAGGGTGACTTTTTATGAAATTCAGGGACGTAATCACTTAACTTTAGTGGAAACAGTTATAACGAAGACAACACAAGGCCTGATGGTTAGTCCCTGACATCCTAGCGGCCAATTTACC
This sequence comes from Petrophora chlorosata, assembly GCA_951640565.1. Taxonomy (NCBI): domain Eukaryota; kingdom Metazoa; phylum Arthropoda; class Insecta; order Lepidoptera; family Geometridae; genus Petrophora; species Petrophora chlorosata. The sequence continues at coordinate 1,818,656 of OX621206.1, forward strand.
GTCTGACAATGGATGGGTTAAGCGTTTAATTATGAACCAAATTTATCTGTGATTTAGTGGTTGGTTTGATCAAATTCTCATAAACTACTGAGGTTGCGCGTAACAGGATAGGAGAGGGACAGGATCGGGAGTGGAACGAGACAGTAGCGAGGAGAAGCGGGACAGGAACGGGCATACAAGGGGAACGGTAATGGGATAGAAAAGCAAAGAATGGGATAGAAACGGCATGGTAACGAGATAGGAGCAGGACTGGAGCTGGAACGGGAATAAGGTGGGACAAAAAGTAATACATTTTATAAAAAGCCGACTTCAATGTAACTTCAAAGTCCAAGGTCAAATATCGATGGAATTTACTGAACCCAACGCAAAAATAATTTTCCAAATCAGTTCATAAATGACGAAGTTCTGAGATAACAAACATAAGAAAACAATAAAAAAATACAATCGAAAAGAGAACCTCATCCTTTTTTGAAGTCGGTTAAAATCTGGTCAAAAGCAGGATGAATTACTTTACTACGCATACGAAGTCGCGGGAATAAGCTGGTAATAATAATAAAACCTAAAAATAATTTGTCTAGAGAAAACAAGAAGAGGACGAAATTGTCACGAACGTCTAGGGGTTTAGCCAGTAGATGGCCTGGGTCAATTATGGCACTGCCCAAGCTCTCCACTCCCGGGGGTACATGAGGATTTAGCAAAATAAGAAACCGCAGTTGGAGCCTGTCACTCCAACGAAATTCTGTACATGGTGACAGCGTCAAACTCGACGGATGCAAGTACCAAGTACTAGTCTATATATATATATATTTTTTTTTATTATTTAATGTTTCGGCAAACAAGCAGATGGCCCGCCTGATGGTAAGCGGTTACCGTCGCCTATGGACATCTGCAGCACCAGAGGCATTGCTGATGCGTTGCCGACCCTTAAGAACTCTATTAATTCCCCTTTTAAAGGACTCTATGTTGTAGCTCAAAGGAAATACCGACGAAGGTAGGTCGTTCCACATCTTACAAGTGCGAGGAAGGAAAGTGCGAGTGAAGCGTGTGGTGTGGGAAGTCCAGTTTTGTAAGATGTGGGGGTGAGCTTTATATATTTTACTAGCTGCGCCCTGCGGTTTCACCCGCGGTTTCCCGGGATAAAAAGTAGCCTATGTGTTAATCCAGGGTATAAGCTATCTCCATACCAAATATCATCAAAATCCATTCAGTAGTTTTTGCGTAAAAGAGTAACAAAGGTACATCCATTTTTACAAACTTTCGCTTTTATAATATTAGTAGAATTATTCAGTGACTTCTCTGTGGCAACTGTGCATATAAAAAGGCGACGGTTTTCCCGAATATTAAGCATACAATATGAATCGTACACTTTAATTAGACAAAACATCGATCGCCGTCGCCACTTATGTGTGTCATCTAAAACAACTTTTGTTACATTTTTGTTTCTGAGACCAGTTCTTTGGATACATATTTTTTTTCCTTTGTAACGAGTATTCTTATGAAATAATGTTAAAATAAAGAAATGTAGTCTCAGAAATGAAAAAAGAAAATAAATCCTTTGAAGTTATGGAAATGAAAGGTTTTCAGGATAGAAATGTCAAAAAAGGGTAAATAATAGAATATTTAGCGCATAAAAAGGGCTACCTACTCTTAAAGATAGTAGCGCTCGTAGCTCGTTTGTAATTTATCTGCTATGTTAAGCAACGTTCGCAACAGACACCACTTGGATGGGTGACCGTCTTTGTGGTGTTTACTGCTGCGGATGGCACGTTAAGCCGTCGGTCCCGGTTGTTATCTTAGGACAACAATTGTTCGACCATGTCGGAGGCCTTCGGGTGGACTAAAAACACCGACCCCAGGGTTGGCCACACACCACACGAGAGAAGAAGAAGACATGTAAGGATATAAATAAACTTTTGCTTAAACATCGGATCAATTGAGGAGTTTATTTTATATTCAAAAATTCGTCTGAGCCATTCGAAAGCTATTTGGCTAAATGGTACTTTTACCAATTTAACGGGGTAATGTCGACAGGAACTTGGGTACGCTAGGAAATGGAGCTATTAGCCGATGGATCTAGACCGCATTATGGGTAATATGCTATCCAAGTTATTTCAGTGCGTACATACAGTTGAAATTCTGTAGTATTTTTCACGGATTTCAGAATCTATATAAAAAAATTATAATCGCCTTAAAAATGTTGAAAGAATACAGTGTGAAAAAAGAAAATTAAATTGCAAGATTCAAGGATTTATTATTTTGACCAGGCGGCACTAAACATAGTACAAAATCCGAATTTTGTACCACATGTTCAACTACCAAGCAGTGGTGTGCATGCATTGCTGAGTTCTGGTTTAAAGAACCGGTTTCAGCGAAATTCTGAGAGACTAAATATAAGAAGTCTGAATATAAGAGCTACTAGTGTTATCGTTCAAGGATGATGACCAAAAGATGATAACAATTTGGGTGGTGCTGTAACTGTTCTGGGCGGGCCTGTTGCTTACCATCAGGCGGACGACCTGCTCGTATCGTCACTCAACTGTGTAAAAAAGACGGGTCACTATCATCACTGGTAGACATCCGCAACATCGGAGGCATTGTTGATAGATTGCAGACCCTGTCAGGGGATGAGGCAATAAGGTAAGGAAAGGCAGACCGGGGAATGGTAGCTGTCTTACCTTCGCGCTAGGTGAACTAGAAGGCTCGTCGAACAAGGCCCACACTTTGGGTTTGAGTCTTTGCCAGATTCCAAGGTCTCCAGCGAGGTATGCCTCTTCATAGCCGAAAAGCCTCGCGATCTCTTCCTCCGATGGCTTCTCGCTGTCGATATCCAACTTATCGAGGATGGCCAGGGTATTCTGTTGATAAAAAATAAAAAATCATCACTAACGCGTTAAGGACTTAGAGAGGACTTTGCTCGTCAGTGGCAGAGCTTATGCTAGGAAAATAACACCGCAATAATCTTACATCACGTTCGTACATTTGGGTACACTATAATTAAATAGCGATCGTTAGCTGGGAAGACTGATAAACTGAATGAATTCCATAACGCCGTGTGGGATGTTAACTCAACGATCATTGTCTTGATAGCTGTTTCATGTAACATCACAAGAGGCTCTCGCTAGACGGTTGGATCAAGGGTCAGATGCAGAAGACAGTACTACTTGACACGGCACATATTGTCAGGAGGTTCCTCACTTTGCACCTAAATACCGGTAGTTTGGGCCCAGATTTAGGTTTTTTTATAATATTTTAGTAGTTTTTTTATAGAAGAATGACGTAAGAATGTAAATAAATATATGCATAATAATATAACATCATTTATTCTCAGGCGACAGAGTAAAGTTTAAAAACAATAATGTTCAGAAAAATAAACCATATAATGTAACATACATTTTATTTATATACCTAACAATAAATTTAATTAAAACATAAAGTCGGTGACGTATGACGCGGCGCGGTGTACGGTAACCAACCTCGGAAACGGCGAAACAATACCTCCTGGTCAAAAAGTTTCCTTCATGAGAGCCGATAGATGTTCGGTTGGTACTCTCACTACGAAGGAATTATAGTTTTTTAGCGAGACCCGTTGGACCTTTAGATTGATATTTATCCTGTGGACTTCGCCACCTTCTCCGCCGTCACGGCGCAGTCCACTCGGGAAGCAGTCATTTGCAGTTCACATTGCAAAGTCCGGAATCAAGCTCGCAACCTCAGTGCTGTGAGTCCTAACCATTATACCACAGAAGCTTTCACACAGCTATTGCCTATTACCATGCAAGCAACTAACCTGGTTATTTGCTCGTACTGTACACCAAGCTTAAGAAATGTCCCTTGAGTATCTACGCCCGTATTCACAAAACGAAACGTATTAGCGAAAACAGAAACATTTCGATATTACTTCTCTATTCGAAATATCAAAACATAAAACAGACTACTTGAATATAAGAACTGGTGAATGGTTTCTACAGTAAGTATTTCATTATATGATTTCCTCAATGCGTAAAGGTATTTCTCTGAAAACTTGTTAGGGCAAAAACGGTTCACTTGTGCGAGACCGTGAATAGGCTCGTCTCGGACCGCTATTACGTCTGATGAAAATTGACGATGCGGTCGTGAGCGGAAACCGACCTTCTGACTAAAGGATGTACAGTCAGCTGCACGAATTCAGTTACAATATGTTTCAAAGGTCACTTAAGAAAGATGAGGCGAAGCCTTTTATGTCAAAACAAATTGAATGTCTTTAACGAGAACTTTAATAGTCTTCTTATTATCGTATTTCTTGAATCTTTTTCTTTTGTATTCGTAAATTTTGTTTGCTTTTTTAATACAAGTTTTTATTTAACTTGAAATGTTTATTGTTTGTTTGGGTCAAATCTCGCAAGTTGAATCAGAACCACTTCCTCTTATCCTGCGGAGTTGAAATTTTGCATACTTGTCAAACTCCGATGACAACGTAATATTATGGTAATAGCCAGCTGATTTGATAATGGAGACGGAAGGTGGGCAATGGAACTCCTTGACGAATAATCGTAAACAACTAGTGTTTAGGCTAATTTTAATCAGCTCGCGGTTCCGATTACGAATTTGTTATAAGCTTGGATTGACAGTTTTTTTCTGGTTACTCGACCGAGTATAACCGGTTTCCCGCAATCAAAGTAAACAATATTTTAACCTTTGATACATGTTTGTATCAAAGGTTAAAATATTGTATGTAGAGCGAGTGTGGTTCAGTGGGAACACGTGCGACTTTTGATCCGACGCACCCGAGTTCGAATCCCGCTGGCCCCGCACCACTGACTTTCTTAAGTTATTTGCGGATTTTACACTCGCTCTAAAAACGGTGAAGGAAAACATCGTGAGGAAACCGGCATGTCCAAGAATTAATTACAAAAAATCAAGGACATGTGACATCCACCAACCCGCACTGAGCCAGCGTGGCGGATTATGGCCCATACTCTCTCTATGAGAGAAGGCCCGTATCCCAGCAGTGGGAACGTGATGGGCTGATGATGATGATGACATGTTTGTATGTCTGTTTGAATACTTGTGCAGCTGACTGTACAATAGGCATATACATACCTAGCCATAAAGAGAACCTTTTGCGAAGTATGAGAAAGTTTATTTCTGCCTTGAAAGTTTTGTTTCAAAATAGGAATAAAGGAAAAATTCTTCCATAAGTATACAATTTCAAACAATGTTATCTGGAATAAGTTTTTTACGCACCATAGACGCACGTGCTTCATAAAACGCGCTTATGAAGTATTTTGTTAAAGCCCTCGACACATGAATATTCTGAAGCGCGGTACTATATATTATGTAGAGCCCGTAGCGTATCTTGCCTAGCCGTTCGTAACTGATCTTCTAGGTAAAGCAACGTTAGCAGCGGTCACAACTTGGATGGGTGACTGTTTGCAGTATTTACATCTGAGCGCTACCGCGCTTCGGAGGGCACGTTCAGCCGTTGGTCCCGGTTGATGTCTTTAGACAACAGTCCTTAGGCCATGTCGAAGACTTTCGGGCGGTCTAAAACTCCGACACCAGGGTTGGCCACACACCCACACGAGAAATGAAGAAGAATAAGCGCGGAACTTCTTGTAAAACTTCTAAAAAAAAACTAAATAGGCTTAATTGATTATATTTTCCATTACGAATGTTTTCCCTTAAGTAACCCATCAAAACAATTCGGAAGTTTTTGAGACAATTTAAAATACTTTTTCCGACCCAAATTTTTGGAGAAATTACATTTTTTAGGTTGACTGTACTCTTTATGAAAATCCAAAAACGCAATTATTGTATTTTTTAAAGTTCAGCTGTTTCCTATGTGTAATGTTTCCTAAGTATAGAACTTCCTCACTGCAAAGGAGTAGTGCCCTGAAGCTCCCAAAATTTTGCCACATCCTATATGTGCGATAGGTCATATGGGATGGTTTTGATGTCCGGGGGCGCGTGTGCGCCCTAGGACAACAAAACATCACATCACATACACACTTATGAACGTCAATTATTACCACTGAATCGGAAAAAGAACCACTACTCAGAAGATACGGCAAGAAACTGAGGGGCATTTTTTTAGAACTTTTATTACAATATTTTATGTTGCTGGACTAGCGTATGTCCTTCTCCAGGACCTAATGTACCTGCATACTAAATTTCATCAAAATCCATACAGTATCTTTTGCGTGATTAAGTAACAAACATCAAGTTCAAGTTCAAAATACCAAGTTCCAATGAGGCCGAGATGCTGTTAAAACTTTATTTATTTTATTTTTATTTATTTATTTATTGTGACAAAAACGATTTAAAACCAATTATATTTATCACACAAAAAAAAATTAATACATGCAATTACAAAATAGAATTAATGTAATAAAAATGTCAATAGTATATACAATAATATGAATGTCAGCAATATTTATAATGCCATTAATCGCTATCTTTACTACTATCCGAGTGACCAGAATTGGTCCATTGGTCACTCAAACTTTTATTTGATAAGCATGAAACCTGGTCAGTAGTTTATTTATTTGTGTTGTAATTACGGGTGACATTGTCAATAATGACAAACCTTCGTTAAAAAATAAATAAAAAAAATGGTCAAAATCTCTTTATTCAGTTTTGGCATCACAGACGCACTTATGAACGTCAGTTGTTACAACGACGTGCTGTTGTGCGGAAGTGTTTTACGTCGTATCCTCTCTCGGATGTTTAGTTAACAATATTATCCCTAATTAAGTGATCGCTGTGAGGTTTAATTTACAAGCAATAGGCAACTTCGAAATTCCTTAAAGCAAACTTTCCTTCTAGAAGCGTTGAGTACACAAATCTAATAGAGGCGTAATAGGAAAAGTAAATATCGAGATAAGCAAGTTGATCTGTGGTAGAAGTTGTTTTTTTTAGTTTTCCCGGTTCGCTGAGCTTCAAGCGGTGTTAGAGTGGAATACGTAGCAAAGTTAAGCTGTCGTAGACGTTTTTTCAGGTTGCGTGGTTCGGTGCTGTAGTTGAATAGAAGGAGAATCCGAGGACCCTGAGTCCAATAAAATCAGCTCAATCAGTTTGCTCTACTACGCAAAATCAGTTACTTTTCACTAGAACAACGCAGGCAAAGCCGCGGGTAAAATCTAGTACAAAGGTTAAATATTCGTTTCGTAATCATTTTGCTTCATGCAACTTTAGCTATTAAGTGTTTGAAGTATTCGAACACTACAAACATTTAACACTTATAATCTCTAACTCTCTACTCTCTATTCATCTCTCCCCCCTCTCTCTCCCTCTCTCCCCTCTCTCCCCCCCTCTCTCCCTCTCTCCCCCTCTCACTTTGTCACTCCCTCTCTCACCCCTTCTCCCTCTCTCTTTCTCTTTCCTCTAAAGATAAGTGATAAGTGTTGCCCATTACATGGATTAAACACTCTAAGGGGCTTTTAAAACCTATGTCCCCTGCAGGCTTTCCAAAAGAGCAAGGTATATAACCCATGAGAATAAGCAAGATAATGTAACTACACATTGTTTACCAAAATTGCACATTGAACCTCCATTCGGTAATGAAGTCGATGTTTGTAAGTATCCTCTTTAATAGCCGGAAGTTCGGCATTGTAAAGTAATAATCTTTTATTTCTGCAAATGAATTTACGTATTTATGTAATGTTTTAGATTATCTAATTATGAACTTCTTATCTCTTGTGTCGAACCCTGGTGCCTTGTTTTAGACCACCTGAAGGCCTCCGACATGACTTAAGGACCGCAATCCTAAGACAACAACCGGGACCGACAGTTTAACGTGCCTTCCGAAACACTATAGCGCTCCGATGTAAATACCACACAAACGGTCACCCATCCAAGTTGTGACCGCTGCGAACGTTGCTTAACCTACAAGATCTATTAATTTTTCAACGATTTTAACGATCCATTTGTGATACTATCAGGTAATATTTAGTTTTCTTTGCTATCAGGTAGCGCTCGCATGTAAATACCACACAAACGATACTAATATAAAAAAATAATTAAAAAAAACACTTTGCTTATAATGAATCATTGACTTTTAAATGCCAATAATTGCGTCCTCCTCTCTTCTAATGTTGCTGTGCCCGACGGGGTCCATAAAGACTTTGTACTTACACCTTGTACTACCTATGAAAGCAATAAAGAATCTGAATCTGAATCTTTTTTTTATGGAGTTGAGTGAGGAGACGAGCATGTCGTTCGCTGATGGTAAGCGCCACGCCTGCCCATAACAATTGAAGTGCCACCCCGAACTTTTAATACTATAAAAAGCAATGCGTGACACTGCATTGCGCTCATCACCCCGAGACATCAGATGTTAATTCTCATATGCCCAGTAATCGCTGGCCACAATGTCCTTCAAACCGGATCTGATCAGCCATCCGAGCGATGACGGCAGCGAACATTGCTTAACCTAGCAGATTTGTAACGAACGGCTACGCAAGCTACGCTATGAGCGCTATTTTACTGGTCCAGAACTAATAATCACGTGTCAGCACTGATGCTAGCACAAAGCAATGAACGTGGATACAAAAAAATCCTTTCAATTCACATGACTTTTTAGATTCAGCTGTCCTTTCCTGAAATGTAACTACAGATACATTTTCCCAACCACTTCACGTAGACCCCTGTCCGCTCTTTGTGTCCCCAGTTTTGCTCACAATTTTATTTGGAGGAGGGAGGAAGGGGAGGTCATGTGATTGGTCGTCAAAGGTCCAGGGATCGTTTAAATGAAAGGTTGGTATTAATGTTAGCAGCAGATGTTCAACCCTTCCATATCTTAGACCGCTGTCATCGGCTCCAATAATTGTAAATAATGTACCAATAATTCTAATGTACCTTTAATATCGCTTTATAAGCATTTCTGTTAAACTGTACTTAAATTTAATATTTAACATATTTTGTTCCTAAATAAACAATTTCCTGTCCATCCAAAAGTTGCCTGTAAGGAATTGTGCATAGCCATAAGGCTGCTCTATTTACCCACTGATTATTGATTAAGTTGACTATTGTTTTTCCTGTAGTATTATTGTATTGTATACCTCCTGCTTTCAGAGGTATATAGGATTAGCAAGCTGAAGTGGCAATGGACTGGTCATATCTCACGAAGGACGGACAACCGCTGGAGTAGACGTGTCCTTGAGTGGAGACCGCGAATCGACAAACGTAGTGAAGGACGCCCAACGGCCAGGTGGAGCGACGACCTGCGAAAGGCGGCCGGCAGAAACTGGATGAAAAGAGCTGAAGACCGGCCTCAGTGGCGTTCATTAGGAAAGGCCTATGTCCAGCAGTGGACGACTACAGGCTGATGATGATGATGATGTATTGTTTACACGTCTTTCTACAAATCTATGTGGTCTACCTTCGGCCACATTGTCGCTTAATATCAGGCAATATTGTGGTCAAACAATGTGTGGTGGTAGGTTTCTCGTATGCGATAAGCCGTCTGGGTGGGTACCACCGCTTTTCCAGTTATTCAGCCGCTAAGCAGTAGTGTGCAAGCATTACTGTATTCCATTTTGAAGGGCATTGTGGCCAGCGAAATAACTAGGCATTATGAGACTCAACAGCTAATTGTCTCATGGTGACAAGCGCAGTGCAGCGCCGCGCAGGATTTTGCAAAACAAAGCTCTGGGTCGTGGTGTTATTGTTATGGCCTGGCGTATTTGGTATATCGGATAGTAATGAAACACATCCGTCGCGTACAATAGCTAGTTTATTACTAAAGAATACCCTCACTCACTAGGTACATCCACATAACTAGTATATCTATAGCTTATGCATACAGTTCAGTATTGCTTACCATCAGGCAATCGACCAGCTCGTCTCGTCATTCAGTTACATAAAAAAAGACCTTCTGGGAATCAATTATGAATACTTTTCGAAATCTAAGATCTTAATGTTGTTACAACTTGTTTCCATTATAAGTTATTTCTATTAAGCTAAAAGCTTCTAAACAAAAAATGTCCCACTGCTAATAATGAATAGCAATAATTTGTCATTACAGTACGTCCCTTCAATCACTCGAATTTATGAACAAACTCTAATAACACAGGAGCTTAAACTTTGTGCCGAACATTAATGAACAAACAAAAAGTTTGGGCTTCGCCTGGAAAAACTTTCTCCCCACAATCGTTTGAATTCAGGCTTCTTATTTAAACAAGGCAAAAATATATTTTTGTTTCTGATATGATAATATATACTTACAGCAGGAAAGTTTGATAAAAGTCTAAATTATGTGTGAGCGTTAGAACTTATTTATACAGGGTGGAATTGTATTCGATATTTTTCCGAAATGTATGTACTCAGTTCATGCTTTAGAACAAAATAAAAGTGACAGATTAAAAAAATATCTAAAACCACTTTTGAGGTTAGGTCGGCATTGCCTGCTAATAAATGGATTTAGAATGCATTGTCATCGAGTTGAGAGCTACTCTGAAAGTTTCAGCCGGATAGCTAATCGGGAAGTGCTCGAAATTTGAGTTGCCCACTCGGAGCGACAGACAGACAGACAAACAAGAAAAATAACGTATCCTGTTTAGTGAAATAGGTCCACGTGCAGCTTAAACATTTTAATATGATAATCAGGGGATTTTTCCCTACACATTGGTATATTTTTCATCCCCTGCGGTCCAACTTAATATAACACATATAAATACAATCTAGATTGTCTGGAATAATTGTGTATATTGTATATTGAACAGTGTTGAGTGTGATTTTTAACCGACAGCAAAAAGGAGAAGAACTCCGTTCATGACCTGATTTGGAAAATTCTTTTGGGTTCAATATAGCTGAGAAATGCTCCCATATACATTTCATCGATATTTGACCTTGGACTTCGAAGATACATTGAAGTCGGTTTTTTTGTTTGATAAAAACTATACTTGTTTATTATTACGTAGTATTTTGCGTCAGCACACAGAAACATTGTTTTATAAAGAAGCCGCACACCCCGAAAGTTTATAGGAACTCGTACAAACTTCTGACCAATAACTCTCGCAATAAATAGCGCGGAAACCTTTGCGGGCATAAATTAACTAAGTTTTATAAGTTCATTGCCACAATCCAAAAAGGGACTTTTTATATAGTTAGAAACATAATAACATGACCAATGAGGAAGCAGGAACCAACCTAAGACTGATATGGAAACATTCGCTGCCTTCATCACTTCGATGGGTGACCGTTTGTGTGGTATTTACATCTGAGCGCTGCCGTGCTTCGGAGGGCACGTTAAGCCGTCGGTCCCGGTTGTTGCCTTAGGCAACAGTTAGGCCATGTCGGGGGTCTGTAAATAAAAACATTGAAACCAGGGTTTTCCACACACCCAACAAGATCTGGAAATCTTCTACCTTTCTAAAACTCACTGATTATATTATTATTTTATTTCTCTTGCATATGTAGTATGTATGTATTATATATGGGTATGAGCATATAGTATTTATATATTTTACATATGTATATATATATATTTATATATGTATTGTTATAAGTATATGAATTTGTGATATATATATAAATATATGAATTTGTTATACTTATATTTAGACTTAGTATACTAGAATTGATCATTTATTAATATTTTATTTACACCGCCGACCTATCTCACTCCGTTAATTAACTCCATCCAAAGGTTGACTGGAAGAGATCGCTCTTAGCGATAAGTCCGCCCTTTGTACTTTAGTTTGTAAGTAATTTCCATGGACCTATTTATTTTTTATTTGGTGTACAATAAAGCATTTTTGTATTGTATTGTATTGAAAGATCTCGCAAGTCTTTCATAAAAACTTGAAATGTATATATACAGAAACTTTTTTGACATTGATGAAGTTAATTCAAAGCTCGTAGTTACTCACATACTCAAATAACATGGGATCGTATAATATACAGCCGCTTGATGCAGATGACTCATGATAGGTATCTAATTAAACATGTTACTTAAGTTTTATAGACTGTATGTATTGTGCACTTAGTTGTCCATTTGTCCAAACTTTTATAAGCTACCAACCTGTCCATACATTTATACCCACATTATGCATGCTCTTAGTATCTTCTACTTCTTCAAGTGCCGCTCCATCACTGAAGGTTGGCAGTCAGCTCCTTAAATATTATCTTATCCAGAGCAAGTCTGAATATTTGTTCTACCGTCCAGATTCCTGTCCATTCTCGGATATTTCGGAACCAAGACATACTGCATATTTCTACGTTGTGTCTTCCGGGTTTTTTGCCCATCATTATAGTCTGTAGCTACAAATATTGGTTTTTATTAAGTCGCTTTCTTGTTTGTCTATCTGTCGTTCCGGGTAGAATCTTGGAACTCAAATTTCGAGCACTTTCCGATTAGCTATCCGGCTGAAACTTTCAGGATACCTTAAAAGCTCGATGACAATGCATTAAAACGTGGTTTTTAGATTTTTGTTTAATCTGTTACTTTCTTGTTCTAAAAATCCTAAGATTTTTACCTAGACGTAATGCATTCAATATCAAAAACCCTTTTAATATGAGAAAAGTGCAAGCCAGTCCAAATATACGTTTTTAGCAAGGAAATACAGAGGTCGTTCAAACTAAATACGCTTTTGGATTGGCCTTAATTTAATAAAGACTCCCCCGACTCCGATTGACCCGTGCATAATTCTGTTTTATCCGTAAGTCAATTGTATCGATTGTTCGGAGGATCGAGGTAATCAATTCGGTCAGGTCAAATATATTCTCAGGCACTTCTTTTCAAAACTCCGTATGTCAAAGTAAAGTTGTAAGGTTTTTGTGTAACCACTAGCTGCGCTCCGCAGTTTTATTCACGGTTTCCCGGGATAAAAAGTTGATCCAGAGTATATTCTTTTTTTTTCATTCGATAGGTCTACTTTTGACCACCATCTCGCCTGATGTTAAGCGCCATGTAGCCGAAGATGGAGCACGTAGATCTAGATGATACCTATTCACTCTGGCCTTGAAGATACCCAGATTGTAGTTATCAGGAAACAGAGAAGACGGCAATGAGTTCCATTCCTTAGCGGTACGCACTATAAACGTGGAACCAAAACGCTTTGTACTAATTGGCAGAATGTCTACTACATAAGGGTGATATTTGGCCGACCTTCTACTCGTCCTATGATCGAAAGGGGAGGGTGGAATTAGGTCGTGAAGCTCCTGTGCACATTCGCCGAAATGTATCCTATAAAAGATTGACAGACATGCTACCTTACGCCGATGCTCAAGACTGGCAGCTTTGTAGCGACCAGTTGTTCGTCACCAATTAGTCGCTTTGCACATCGATCTACAGCCTCCAATGCTTCTTCTTAGCGAGCCGATCCTTCGGCTTTATATTTTTTGGACGAGTACTCCGCCACAAGCACAGCATTGTCCGTGGCATTAAACAGGTCCTCGCATGTACAGGTGGGACACGCAGGGCAAGACAAAATGCGTGCCATAGTCAGTTGGTGGATTTCACATGTCCTTGAATTTTTTAGGACTTGCCGGTTTCCTCACGATGTTATCCTTCACCGTTTTTAGAGCGAGTGTTAAATCCGCACATAACTAAAGAAGTCAATGATGCGGGATTCGAACTCAGGTGTGTCGGATAGTAATTCACACGTACTCCCACTGAGCCCGGCTTGGAATGAACGATAGCACAATCAATATACGAGTAGAGCTATCTATATGGTTTATGGAGCCCAGAAATAAAATTATTTAGTTATCACAGTGCAGGCTAGATTTGATCAAGGTATATAATAAATTACCTAATAGATTTAAAGACTTACCTTTGACTAAATTTAAAAGAAAACTGACTCAATGTTTTGTGAAAAACTGTTTTTATGACTTGAATGATATGACTTTTAAAAACACTTAATTGTAAATTAATGTTAATGTTGAATTTTAAATGTACAATTAAGTTAATTACAAAAATGGATCACTAATTTAACATTTATTAGACAAATAATATTTGAACATTTTTAATTTATTAATTTGAATGACATTTTTTTTTATTTTTTTTTACGCTTAATATATCCATGTTTGGCCACTATCTCCCTGATGTGAAGCGATGATGTGGCCTAAGATGAAGCACATAGATCTAGAAAGAGACGGCAGTTGAGCGGCTGCTCAGACTCGTCTCCCCGATGATTCACCGAACATCATCCCGAAACACGACTAGGTCGCTTGATGGCATGGCTTTGTTCGGTGGATGGTATTAAAACGACGGCCAGAGCCCATCACTTCAAAGCGCGTAATCGGGTTTCATCACGATGTTTTCCTTCAACGTTGTAGAGCGAGCGTGCAAAATCTGCACTTAACTATAAGTCATTGGTGCATGGCCGAGTCGGGATTCGAACCCGGGTGCGTCGGATCGAAAGTCGCACTAGTTCCCGTTGAGCCACACTCGCACTGTTTGGACGCAAAACTGCAATATTTTCACAAAGTTTAAGTGAAGCCTGGTATTTTCCATAAGCTGCGGAATTTTCAGCGGCAGCTACCCCGCCGAAATAGTTATTAAAGGAATGTTCACGCTTTAGGTGCTATATTGTATTTAAGGATACTCGTGGTAGGTCTCTCGTATGATAGGTTGTCTGGATAGGTACTACAGCTTTGCCAGTTATTCTGCTACCAAGCAGTAGTGCGCATGCATTACTCTGTTCCAGTTTGAAGGGCATTGTAGCCAGAGAACAAACTGGGCATATGTGACTTAATATCTGATGTCTCGGAGTGATTAGCGCAATGCAATGCTACATAGTTCTTTTTAACCGACTTAATAAAGGAGAATTGTATTTTTTTTAATGTTTTTACTTCAGAACTCCGTCATTCGTGAACCGATTCAGAAAATTCTTTGCGTTGGGTTCAGTACAGATACGAAGTGGTCCCATATAAATTTCATCGATATTTGACCTTGGCCTTCGAAGATACATTGAAGTCGGTTTTTTTGTTTGATAAAACGAATACTTGTTACGATTAAAAGTTCTGGGTAGCACTGCAATTGTTATGGGCAAGCGCTTACCATCAGGCGAACGACTTGCTCGTCTCATTACTCAATACCATAAAAAAGTCATTCTCGCCCGTATTTCTATTCGTAATTACGTATAGACTTAAACTTCTTAATATAAATAAACTTATGAAAAAAAAAACTTCTTAAGTATATATTGTGAAAGTTATTGCTTACGTTTACGCCCATACATCCTGCCGCATTGTCGTGTCTTCCATTTCGTGATATAACGTGTTTATGGGCAGTTAAAGTCCTACTGACAATACAGATATTGTATTAAGCTTTTAAAAACGTTTTCATAGCTTTATGGCTACGTATTGTTCAGGAAATATGTTTAAGGAAATAAATACGATGATGTTCGGTGAACCATCGGGGAGACGGGTCTGAGCCGCCGCTCAACTGCCCTCTCTCTCTAGATCTATGTGCTCCATCTTAGGCCACATCATCGCTTCACATCAGGCGAGATAGTGACCAAACATAGATTTATTAAACGTAAAAAAAAATACACTTTTTATAATATATTTCTTAATTATATCGTCATTTGTCACACACGTACATACAAATTTTCGCATTTATAATATCAGTGTGCATTAGCGTGATTCACATCGCCACCATACTCGTTATGATAAGGAATTCATGCTCGCGATGCCGCCCCGATGCGTCAGATTAAAAGTGCCACGAGTTTCCTCTGAGTAATTCTCGACCGCATTCCTTTTTTTTGTAATTGAGCGATGAGACAAGCCAGTTGTTTGCCTGATGGTAAGCTCTATTCTATTCTATTCGTAATTAAATTGTTTAAGTATCTATTGTGAAAGTTATTGCTTAGGTTTACGCCCATACATCCTGCCGCATTTTTGTGTCTTCCATTTCGTGATATAACGTGTTTATGGGCAGTTAAAGTCTAACTGACAATACATATTGTATCAAAGCTTTTTAAAGCGTTTTCATAGCTTTATGGCTACGTATTGTTCAGGAAATATATCATCGTCAGCCCATCACGTTCCTACTGCTGGAACACGGGGTCTTCTCTCATAGAGAGAGTCTGAACCGTAATCCTCTACGCTGGCCCAGTGCCCAGTATTCATGTGTTTGTCTGTCTGTATTTCCGTCAAAGACACTAAGCGTTAGGTATATGAGCCTTAGGTCATATGTAGATTTTTAATCTTATTTAACAGATAATGAAAAAAACTAAATAGGCCTAATTCTTTAATTTTTTTCAAACCAAAAACTTAAAGATTTTTTTTTAAGTCCACAGATTCCACCCTCTCTTGGCCGTATAAAAAACATCTCCTTTCAAAACGTTTTATAATTAACACATAAATAATGGAGCATTAAAACACTTATAATCATGAAATAATGACGTACATTGTAAACCGACGAATATTCTCGGATTGCTTCCATCAAGTATCATTAGAGATCAAAAAGTAAACCAAACAAACAAGAGAACAGACAGACGGACAGATGTATAAACTTTGCGTATCAATCAAAAACTTCAAAGTGTGAGTGGTGTTAAATGTAATATCATACCGAAATAATAAATACCGATTTACTTGGGTGTAGGACTGCCACGTGACGATTTACAAAAGCAGGACAATTCGAAATTGAAAACAGGAAAATATATACGTACCTAAAGACCATAAAAATGATCTTTGAGGTCCCATACACTTCTATCCGTTTGTGGCGGATGTACCACATGCCGATCACATAAAGACCATCATTTTATTTTATATCTCTATTTTATTTTATATTATATAATTATTATTAGATCATCATCATCATCAGCCCATCACGTTCCCACTGCTGGGACACGGGCCTTCACTCATAGAGAGAGTATGGGCCATAATCCACCACGCTGGCCCAGTGCGGGTTGGTGGATGTCACATATCCTTGAATTTTTGTGATTAATTCTTGGACATACCGGTTTCCTTACGATGTTTTCCTTCACCGTTTTTAGAGCGAGCGTTAAATCCGCACAAAACATAAGAAAGTTAGTGGTGCGAGGCCTGCGGGATTCGAACTCGGGTACGTCGGATCGAAAGTCGCACGTTCTCCCACTGAGCCGCACTCGCTCTATATTAGATATTACTATTATTAGATATTTAATGTGTAATTAATGGATTTCAGTCTGGAATAATAAAAATTTCCAAAAATTGTATCGGCAGATCAAATTAAAATAAAAGACAAACAAAAAGTAAATGATCATCAAATTTAGTAAATGATACCACCAAATCGAATTGCATCGCACCTCACTTTTCCGTGGTCCAACTCGCTCTTACCACTTTACTCGTGGTAAGTCTCTCGTATGAAGGAGGCCGTCTGAGTAGGTACCACAGCTTTCCCATATATTCTGCCGCCAAGCAGTAGTGCGCAATCATTATTGTGTTCTGGTTTGAAGAGCATTGCAGCCAGCGAAATTACTGGGTATATTTGAGATTCAATATCTGTTGTCTCAGGGTGATGAGCGCAATGTAGTCGTACGTAGTGCTTTTTATGGCAGTAAAAGTTCTGGGTGGCACTGCAATTGTTATAGGCAGGCGTGGCGCTTACTATCAGGTGAACGACTTACTCCTGTCACCACTCAATTCCATAAATTAAAACAAAATCTACCGCTTGGATCGGAATCCTTCCTCAACTGACTGTCCTAAGAAATATACTACATCTGGCCTCACTATTACAATCCCAAATATATAAGATCAAAGTGTATCAATTCCCTTCATATTTTGTTTAGATATGAAGCGCGGAACGGATGATGTTTGGTCGAGATCTCTTTAGCTGTTTCAGACTAGCGTTTTTTTCTGCGCGTGTACGGTCGTTTCGGCATACGCGCTTACACTTGCGCTACAATGCTCGCTTCAAAAAACCGGACTCGCGTACACAGGCTTATTCCGGCGTGTTCGCTCGGACCGGTAGTGGTGAGTCAGTATCAACATGGATTCTGACGAAGAAACATTGCTATACTTATTAGCCGTCGACTGAAAAGACGAAAAAGATGCTGGGTGTCACCGATAGTTGCATCAAGACTGACAACCTGCCGGTTTAATACACTTAACCAAGAACTGCAAAGTGATTCTAAACGGCTCAAAAATTATATATATGTATATATATATAATATATATATATATATATATATATATATATATTTACATGGTGGTCAAACGCAAGACAATTAAAAAGTAAAAAAAAAACCAACATCGTTGACCACAAATAGTTATACATGTAACGAAATGTTGAGATTAAGACAACAAAATAAGATTATTAATGTAAATAATAGCATAGTAGTACTTATATGATATGAGCTTATAAGCGCGCCAACACTCTTACGACTCACGCGTGTGGCAAAAGGCGCGTTTATACGCGCCTACATGCGCTTCCAAAAACGAGCTTATACGCGCGTATAAATCGCTAGTCTGAAACCGCTCTTACTTATTCGGATACGTTCCGCAATGATGGCGGTAAGTTACCGAATGTATTTGTGGGAACGGACTTGTGTTTCCTTTGAGAAAACACCTAGTTATTTCGAAGTGCAATCGCATTTTGCGGTAGATGTGTGTTTTGTGGTTGTTGAATTCATACGTTTGTTGTACCTTCTAACGTACTATATGTATATGCAATCTGACCACTTTACCATAATATAATTTTCCTTTTTTTTGGTACTAATAATAAAACGAGCAAGTCGTTCGCCTGATAGTAAGCGCCACGACTGCCCATAACAGTTGCAGTGCCTCCCAGGACTTTAAATACCGTAAAAAGCACTGCATAGCACGACATTGCGCTCATCACCCAGAGACATCAGATAATAAGTCTCATATACCCAGTAATTTCGCTGGCCATCATCAGTGAGCACATTTCAACGTTTTCACTACAAAAAGGCCGTATCTCATAGGAACTAGCTTTTCCTCATGGTTTCACCCGCGGTTTTCCGGGATGAAAAGCAGCCTATGTTTTTTTCCAGATCCTCAGGTACTAAATTTCATCTAAACATCTGTTCATTCGTTTTTGCGTGATTGCGTAACAAACACCCATCCATCCTCACATACTTTCGCGTTTATACCATTAGTAGGATTAGTAGGATAGGATAAAACAAATAAATAAAGTTAATAATATGCATAAATGTTGTGGTAATTGTTCTTTCTCCAATTAACTGCACTACGTCTTAGCACGTATTCTCTCCCTCATAAGATTCAAAATAATTTCTTGGCTCAATTTAGCTTGCTCTTTTATTATATTTGTTAGTCTTGCTGTACACGTAATTCCTTAGTCTCTAGGAGCTCTTAGTTTAGTACGGCAAACAAACACGTAAACCTAGTGTTTATTTACTTTTTTTATGGTTATTTGTCAAGAAGCGCCAGGCAAAGAGAGGAATAGAAACACTTGGACGAGGCTTTTACCACCACAGGCAGTCCTTACATTACGACTACGCACTTGGAATAGTAAATACTTAATTTAATTTTGAGATTCTTAAAGAACTGTGCTAATAAGTTAATTAAAAAATAAATAAAAATAATAAAATGTGCAAATACGTAAAAGAATAAGAAATCTAAGTGTCAGATATATTTAATAAATAACTTTTTTATTTTAAGAAAATTTTTTGTGTCGGAAAATCAAGGCTATTTTATTTTATTTATTTATTATGGTTACCTACTTGTGTCTCGTTTAGTGCGAGTGTCATCGGATACGAGTAACAGGAGCGACGGGAATTCGTTGTGAGGTACTAAAGTTCAATCTATACTAACCCAAAGTCAAAGTCAAAGTCAAATATCATTTATTAAATAGGCACAAAAGTGCACTTTTAAAGGTCATAAACACATGATACAAATAAAAAATGACAAAAATTGTAACTTATGTTAACATGACTTTGAAAAAAAGGTAAGTATGTTTACCCATTTCTTTCCTATACTCAAATTGAAGTCTGAGTGCTGAAAAGAAATGCGAAAACTGACTCTACCAGTGCTTCGGAAATACGCCCGCTAGAGAAGATAGCACCAAGAAACTCTGCGGGGATGTCTTTTTTCAGCACAATTACGTATAAATTAGAATTAACAGAATGTAAAACAAGAAATGCGAGTGAGATGTCCCATAGTCATAGTATCAGTAACAGAAAAGTGTAAATAAAATATAAGTAGGTATGACAGTAGCAGTAGGAGTGACTAGAACAGACCAGTCCCCGCAAGCAGCACCCGTTCACGAGTATGACTTGTGGACCAGCCATCACCCCCCTCAACCATATTGGAGGGAAGGGAGTGACCCGACACACAGAGCCGCCGCAAGCAAAGACATTTGAGTGAGCAAAGATTTCTTTATCTACTTTTTTTTTGTTTTATGATGAAATGGGCTTACGTTTGACAACAACTCACTTGATGGTAAGCGTAGTTGCGGTCTAAGGTGGAACACGTTTGCCCATGAGGTGCCTATTCATTCTTGTCTAAAAGAGACCCAGGTTATAGTTGGCAAGAAGCAATTATTCCAGTAGAGATTTCCACTCCTTAGCAGTACGTATAATGAGAGTCAGCGAAGTGCTTTGTGCGGCTGGAGATATGTGCACAACGTAGGGGTGAAATGACTCTTCTCGCCTGCTGGTCCTAAGATGGAATGGGGATGAAGGAATCAGCTGATGCAGGTCTTGTGCACATTTATAACATCTACATAATGAAAAAAGCATACTATACAGTTAGTAATTACATAGAAGACAAAGATGCATGGAACATTCCGCTTCTGCCGAGTAGCCAACTGGCACATAAGAAAAATTAATATTGTCAAAAACAAACATAAAATATTGTAACAAAAGTTATAATATGCCCCTCAGTTTATAACGTGTACCTACTATGAAACGATTTTGTGAAAACCAACCCTTAACAGATTTAGTAAGTTTCGTGATGGATTATGACCTCAATACAGGCTTACAGTTGAGGGATTAAAGAAACCTGCAAGAAACCTAATTCAAGATGACAGTAAGATTAGATTAGATTAGATTAGATTAGATAACTCTTTATTGTTACACCACCAGAAATTATTACAGCAAAAGAAAAATTACAAACTTAAAAACTAAAGTGTTACAATGGGCGGTCTTATCGCTCAAAGCGATCTCTTCCAGACAACCTTTGGATGGAGAGGACTTAAAGAAACAGTAAGAGACGGGGGTGTCAACATAAATAAGATAATAAAAATAGAAATAGAAAGGTATATTGATTAATAGATTATCTTGTAATTAAAGCTTATTGGCCTCGACTTGAAACTTATCTCGTACTTAAGAACTAATGATTAAAAATATTCGATTTATATAAAGCAAACAAAAATGTGAAAGATTAAAAAAAAAAATCTAATATTCACGTTTCGGTGCCTTTTGAGGTTAGGTCCGCATTGCATGCTAATAAATGGATTTTGAATACATTGTCATCGAGTTGTGAGCTACCCTGAAATTTTCAGCCGGATAGCTAATCGGGAAGTGCTCGAAATTTGAGTTGCAAGAATCCACCCGCAAGGACAGACAGACAAAGTGACTTAGCAAAAACGTGGTAATAAAATTTTCGATTCATATAGAGCAAATAAAATACTAGACTTTACCTAAATTAATAATCCAACTTGAATATTATAAAAATGGAAGATAAATCAATAAAATTAATGATATCTTAAAAAGTTCAAATACTGTATATATGTATTTGATTAAACGTTTCATATTAAAACTTATAATAACATTCGAGTTAGAGTTCCGAACTTTGCTCGTGTAACGAACCCATAGTACAACCCCCAATACCTTCGGCTTTTGGGGTTCCGCGGCCATTTTTCGCCGATTTACATACAAACGTCGGGGACGCTAACAATATTACCTAGGCAGGTAGTTATTTGCATTACGCATTTACGCAGATATCCCTCGGTTTTAGGGGCCAATATTGAAACCTAATAGTATTTCACTATACAATAGGTATTTCTTTTGGCGTTATGGATTCCAACTGTGCTTGTAAAGGTCGCGGCCATAGTGTGTAAGAGCCTTAAAGAACAAGTTCAAAGTTCAAAAGTTCTTTATTCAGTTTTGGCATCACAGACGCTGATGAACACCAATTATTAAAATGACAAATATAACCACTACTCAGAAGATACGGCAAGAAGCTGAGAGACATTTTTTTTAGAACTTTTTATACAATATTTAGTGTTTTTGACTTAAATTTAATAAAATTAATACCACCCACCGAACAAAGCCATCCCGTCAAGCGACCTACTTGTGAATGATTAACCCTCATCCACATTGACCACCATCCACGAACCATCAGACGGATCTGAGTAGCCACTCAAGCTTTTCCGTATGCCTATATGCTCCTCATCAGCCACATCGTCGCTTATCATCAGGCAAGATAGTAGCAAAACATTTTTTTTTTTCAGATCGATCTACGAACTGCTTGATTCTTTCAAAAAACTTTGAGGTTCTTGCTCTGCATACTATAATAAAAAATGTAGAATAAAAGCTTGCAAGGTACGGAACCTCCAGATTTATCTACTAACTCGCTCTCTGCCTTTATTTGCCCAATCTCATTTCGTTACGGGTTGCCAATAACCTTTGCACGTTCTAATTTCAGCTTCACGGGAATTTTATTAATTGGAGTTTTTTCAGCAACAAAAATATTAATTTTCTCACAAACCCAGAGGTGAAGCTGTTTAATGGAACGGCTCAGAAGTCCTAATTAGAATTTGGATGCAAAACAAAATGTATAAGTAAATATTTTTATTACATTTTTATTAAAAATAAATTATGTAACTCAGCCTTTGTGGTGGAGTGGTCGGCAGATTAACTCGTATTCCATATTGCGATTCTATTCCCGGTACGAAACAAAAATGTGTCTGGTACGCTATATACAGCGAAGTCTAATGGCTTATGTTTAACTAACTACCAGATCTAGTAAAATCACTTTGTATTGCCAAAAGTAGTAAATGATCACCAAATAAAAGAAATATAATCAACAAAAATATAGTAAATGATCACCAAAGTAGGCTTCACCAGAAGCTCGCTCGTCACCCTTTTATGTCGCTAGACCTTCGGTCCGCTGCGGAAGTCTCACTCGTAGGCTCGCTTCATTCAGGACCTTCTTCGCGAGCTTCTAGCTCCTCCTTTTTTATATATTTTTTATTTTATTTTAACCGACTTCCTACTTTTTAACATTTTTTAACATTGTTCTCTATTCAATTTTATTTTTATTTTTTTATGTTTGTTACCTCAGAACTCCATCATTTATGAACTGATTTGGAAAATTATTTTTGCGTTGGGTTCAGCTATTTTTGCAACGAAGTGGTCCCATATAAATTTCATCGATATTTGACCTTGGACTTCGAAGATACATTGAAGTCGGTTTTTTTATAAAATGTATACTTGTTTATATATACACTCTAGGGGTTAGAGCGAGTTGGACCACGGAAGAGTGAGGTGCAGCAATCCAATTTGGTGGTCATTTACTAAATTTGAAGATCATTTACTGAGTTTGATCTGCCGATACACTCTAAACAATCTAAGAAAAAATATAAATTACGTAAGAAGACTAAATTAGTTTTATTCTATGATATACCTACCTATTTATAGTAAACATCTAGAGCATGGCCATTAAGTAAAAAACCAATCTTAAAAATATCTGCCATCTCATATAATATTCGTTGTCTCATAGTAACAGCCTCCTAGATATCCGTAGGGGAAAACCTGTTATCCTGTCTTTCTTTACCTTAATCTAAATTGGTAAGCTTAGAAAATATAGTAAGAGGTAAGAAAAAGGTATTTTTTTGCCCTCGTTTCGCCGCTTTCTTTCTAATACCTACCAGTTTTTGTCGAATATATTTAAATATACGAAAAAGCAATAAGAGCGGGTGTGGCTCAGTTGGAGCATGTGTGACTTTCGATCCGACGCACCTGAGTATGAAAACCTTGTCCAAGAAATTCAAGGACATGTGACATCCATTAACCCGCACTAGGCCAGCGTGGTTGACTATGGCCCGTACTCAACTGCCAACCGCTCAACTGCTGTCTCTCTCTCTAGATCTATGTGCTCCATCTTAAGCGACATCATCGTTTCACATCAGGCGAGATAGTGGCCAAACATAGATCTATTAAGCGTAAAATAAACTCTCTCTCTATAGTGGAGGGGGTAGTCTCCACACACAGACAGAAGTAAGTCCGCGTATTTTTATGTTTAAAATTATGAAATGACGCAAAAATTAATTTAAAATAGTATCCGGGATATGCAGAAGACGTCTTTGACCGAAAGCCCGTTTCCCAGCAGTGGAAACGTGATGGGCTGATGTTGATGATGATACTAAACAACAAAATCCTAAATCGAAAAAGGTTGGTGACCCCTGATCTTTGATGCATCTTGTACCCAGTCTTATTAGCACATTAACCTAACAATATTGCACCTTATCGTTTATTCATTAAGGATTAAAACAGAAAATCAAGCACTTTCCATGTAAATTGAGAACGTAATGAGAAACAAATTGGAGAATTTGCCAGAGTTACTTTAGACTTTACACCGTTGTGTGAAGAGGTAGATGTATTAAAAAGATTTCGCTTGATTTAAGAAAATAGGAAAGTTCTTAGATCACAAGCAAGTTTTTTTTTTAATATTTTAATTAATAAATTAACACTAACATGCATTCGGTCCTCTAATTATTTAGAACCAGAGCAGTTTAAGGACTATTGTTATTGGACCTTGTATTGAATAAATTAATATTCCTTTTTGATTGTGAAACATTTTTACGAAACATAAAAATTAAAAAAATATTAAGTATATATAGTTTATGACAAAAAATATTTATTTTACAAAATAAATATATACATATATGTATATATTATCTTAAACTATACTGTAGCTAAATATCATTCAAACCACTAGTTAAACGCAATGTTAAGTTAAGAGGCTAGGCTGTTGAACGGCGAATTAAGCTAGTTGGCTGCGACATATTAAATATGTGTGTGAAATTATTAAATTATTTTTCTCACCGTGACTTAATTTAACTAATAAAGTATTGACATATATGAAATAAATAAATAAAATTGTGTTCGATAATAAATCTGTTGAATATGTTTACGCTTACAAAAGCCTACAAAAAGCTTGCAATATTGTAACCGAAATTCTGACAAAAAAATATTTCATTTTATAAAAACGTTTGTTTTATGTACCGTGACGTTTTTTTTATTTTTATTTTATTTATTTTAGGCAGCCGCCGCGACAAATTAGCGACAACCAACACGCCGTTAAAGTAGCCTACTTGTTTCTTACTACCAACCTAATGTTTACTACGTTTCAGTCGCGAATAACCGATGTCTTTTTACAGGATCTAAAGAACCTACATACCAAATTTTATCAAATTCCGTTCAGTAGTATTTGCGTGATTTAATATCCAATCATTCATCCATCCATCCATCCTCACAAACTCACGGTTATCGCCTGGATTATGTGTTCAAGTAACGCTAAATCTCTTCTTATCATTTAAAATTGGAAAAAACCGCTCAATTCCTTTACCAATACTTTTAAGCCGCATTTACATCTCAAAATCCCAAAACCCCCGGCGAACAGTGATTTTAACTGCACAATCCGGGAATCCGGGAAAAAATCTTCCAATCCGGGAAAAAAATGTTCAACAAACTCCGGAACATTGTTTGTTTGGATATTTAAATCAATCTCTTGGAGCATGGGAATAGAGCAACTCGGTTAGAAGTTTTTTTATTTTACTGAATGATGATAAGAGCAAGTCGTTCGCCTGATGGTAAGCGCCACGTCTGCCCATAACAATTGCAGTGCCATTCAGAACTTTTAAAAACCATAAAAAGCACTGCGTATAGAAATTAATATAGATAAGACTATTATTTACTATTATATTTAATTACGTTTTTTTTATGACATTTGACTAATATTTTGAATCTATTATTTATGACTAGCGACCCGCCCCGACTTCGCACGGTTATCTATATAATAAAAGAACAGGGTTTTTTTCTACAATCATCGCACAGCCGAAACCGCTTAAGATAGAAACCTGAAATTTGGACCACGTATTCTACAAGTATTGAAGGCGTCATTTAAGAACGGATTTTTCGAAATTTGACCTTTAAGTGGGTCAAATGGGGTCATAAAGGATGTATGGGGAAAAAAAATTCTTTTGTCGCACGGTCACGAAACTTTGGCAGTATACTATGCAAATAAAATAAAAGAACACGTGTATCACAGTTTTTTGAAAATCAACCTTTAAGGGGGGTTTAGTGTGGTTTTTTAGATTGGAATGCGGAAACTATAATGTTTGCTACAGTGATTATTTCTTGACCAGCCGTTATCAAATTTTGTGTGAGCATTAAGCATGTAAATAGTAGGAACTTGTTTTCAGCATTTTGCGAAATTCATCCCCTAAGGTTATTTATTGGGGTCGCAAAGTTTCCATGGTGTAGGTTTTTTTAGTAAAGTTATGAAACTTAGTAAATTGACTAAACATAAGCATATAAAAATATAATTTCAGTAACTTTTCAAAAATCAACCCCTAAGGTAATTAAATAGGGCCGCAAAGTTTGTATGGAGTAGGATTTTTTATTAATGCGACACTGTAGCTACAGTAAAGAAACAGGGTAAATAAATTAATTTTGATCAAGTTTAAAAATAAGTTTTCAGCATTTTTCAAAAATCAACCCCTTACTGGGCTAAACGAGGTGGTAAAGTTTGCATAAAAAATCTTTGTTTATAGCGATGAAACTTGGTAGATACCTGACAAAACATTATTAGAATGTGATTTACCATTTTTGAAAATCATCCCTTAAAAGGGTTAAACAGGGTAGAAAGTGAAGATTATTATTTTTAAGCTATAACGATGAAATTTGGTGTACGTGGTAAGCTAATGAAATTATAGACGTTTACTTCACCATTTTTTGAAAATTATCCCCTAAAAAGCCTAAGCGGGGTGGTAAAATTTGTATAGAAAATCATTGTTTATGAAGTTTCGTGGCTATGATAAAACGTGGTTTATAATTTTTGGAAATCATCCCTTAACAGGGTTAAACAGGGTGGAAAGTGAAGATTATTATTTTTAAGCTACAACGATGAAATGTGGTATATGTGCTTATCTAATGAAATTATAGATATTTATTTCACATTTCTTTAAATCATCCTCCAACAAGCGGGGTGGTAAAGTTTGTATAGAAAATC
Organism: Petrophora chlorosata; assembly: GCA_951640565.1. Classification (NCBI taxonomy): domain Eukaryota; kingdom Metazoa; phylum Arthropoda; class Insecta; order Lepidoptera; family Geometridae; genus Petrophora; species Petrophora chlorosata. Next base: position 1,845,779 of record OX621206.1, read on the forward strand.
TTTTTTATTTATGAAGTTTGTGGTTATGATGAAACTTGGTACACAAACTAAGAAAAAGGAGATAGTTAAAACGTGATTCACATTTTTTTTAAATCTACCCATAACCAGGTTTAATAAGGGTGAAATGAAGTAACATTTTTTGAAGCTACGACGATGAAATTCGGTTCATATACTCAGACAGATAAACTTTAAGCACCTGTTTCACCATTTTGCTGGAATCATCCCTAAACCGGTTCAAACGGGGTGGTTAAGTGTATATGGAGAATTTTTGTTCATGAAGTTATGGCAATTAAATTTGGTACACAGAGTAAGCAAAAGAAATAAACTTAAACGTAATTCGCAATTTTTTGAAATTCACCCTCTAACAAGGTTAAACAGGGTGAAAAGTATCAAAAATTTGTTAATGCTACAATGTTGAAATTTATTATAAGTACTCAGCCAATAAAATTATACACACTTATTTCACCATGTCTTGAAATCATCCCCTAACAGAGTGGTAAAGTTTGTGTGGAGAATTTTTGTTTATGAAGTTGTAGCAATGAAATTTCGTATACAGACCAAACAAAAGTATTAAATTAAAACGAAACTCGCTATATTAATTAACCTCTAAAAACGTTAAACAAGGTAGATAATAATTTTATTTCTAAACCTATGACTATGAAATTCGGTACATATATACTAATCGAAGATACTATACGCACATGTTTCACTACTTTTTAAACATCTTAAAAGGTCTAAACGGGATGGCAAATATTTGTGTGGAAAACCTTTGTTTGTAAGGAGAAAGCGAAACTTTGTATTATAGACTAGGCAAAATAAATGATTTCTAACGTTATGCAATTTTTTGCAATTTCCTTATTCGTACAGGATTTTAAAAGACTTTTAAAATGCAACATTCAGAAAAATAAGGAATACTAAACTTTTGTCATTGACCGTACGTGTCGCAGGGAAATGAGGATATCTGGGATTTTACGATATGCCTAGGGATACGACAAAATCATGGTATAATCATGTATGGTAAGGACCACTTCTCCGCGGCCCGACTAGCATTTACCCCTAGAGTGTATATAAAAAGCGCGGAGCCAGGAGCTCGCGAGGAGTTCCTGAGCAGAACGAGTACGCAAGGCCAGAACGAAGCGAGGGGGAGAGGTGGCGAGCGTAGCGAGCCGGCGACCTCCCGAGTGGAGTGATGGTCGAGTGCGCGAGTGGGGCGAAGGGATGACGAACCGAGAGTTCTGGCGAGAGCCTATTTATTAAAACTGTACGTCGTATCCCTAGAGATTTCGTGAAATCCCTGGTATCCTCATTTTCCTGCGACATACAATATTTTTTCTGGATCTACGACGATTGACTTTTGGCCAAAATACTTACATATACTTAGCCAAAAAAACTATTGACACATGTTTTATTACGATTGTTTTGAATACCATCCCCTGATAGATTTAAACGGATGGTAAAATTTGTAAAGAAATATATGTTTATAATGTAAGTATTCTGTCTATTTAAAACGAGATAAGAGCTGAAAGAGATCGGAATAGAAACGCGATGAATTCGGGATAGGATTGGGATAGAAGCAGGACAAAATCGGCATAGAAGCGAGAGCAGCCAGAAATAGCCAGGAGCAAAATGAATTATTTTATTATGCGTACAAAGTCGCGGGCAACAGCTATGTATATGTAAATAGGAGATTTAGGTTTCAAAGATTTCTGTAACTCAGGCTTCATGTATGTACATGGCGCCGGACCGGCGCTGCCGCCGCACCGCAAACTCATGTAAATGATTACAAACCCGGACCGGGACCACGCACGCCACACCGTCCGTCTGTTTGTACGTATTACTGGTATTACGAATCGTAAAGGGTCCGTGGTGGTTCCCCCCGACGACGTTTCATTTCCACCCGGTTTCTATAGTCTGTAATATGTTTCAAACTACTACGCTAGCATTTCGTACGTTTGATACTTGGTCAAAGAAACTATAAACACATGAATCACAAATGAAGTTAGGGCCAAAAAAATTGGTAATTATATCGGGACCGGAGTGGGATGACAAAGGGACAAAAAGGGGATGATAACGGTATAGGAGGAGAACTATAACACGGTAGGAGGTTCGCTAGGGAGGACGATAAAGGGTTAGGATCGGAATATGATTGGTAGCAGAGCAGGACGATAATGATATAGGAGCGGGACGGAATCAGGACCAGAGCATTACGGTAACGCTATAGGAGCGGGAAGATAACAGGGTGGGAGTGGGAAGGTAACAGAACAGAAGCGGTAAGGTACGGTAACGAGATAGGAGCGGGACGGGAACTGGAACGTGAATATGATGTGACGAAAAATGTTCGGATGCAGGATGAATACTCCACTACGCGGACGAAGTCGCGGGCATCAGCTAGTTATACATATAAACCTTCCTCTTCAATCACTCTATCTATAAAAAAAACCGCATTAAAATCCGTTGCGTAGTTTTAAAGATTTAAGCATACATAGGGATATAGGAACAGAGAAAGCGACTTTGTTTTATACTATGTAGTGATAGTGATAGTGATAGTGAAGTACCTATTGACGTGGAAATATTGTTTGACATATAATTGATTTGTATTAATATGATTTATTCTGTATTTTAATTATTTGTTTTTTCATATCTGTATTGTATTTTAAATGATTAATTAGTGTAACTGGCTATATAGTCGTTCTAGTTATTAATTAATATATATATAAAAAAAATATATAAATATTAAGTCTCATACGCCCAGTAATTTCGCTGGCTACAATGCCCTTCAAACCGGAACACAGTAATGCTTGCGCACTACTGCTTGGCGGTAGAATAATTGGCAAAGCTGTGGTACCTATCCAGACGGCCTCCCGCATACGAGAGACCACAACGAGGAAAACTGGGACTTTGTTAGTTTAGTTTAGTTCAGAATTTAGTTTTAGCGTTAACTTCCAATTTTTTTCATTCTAAAGTCTATTATTCTCCTAACGGGGACATAGATCTTTCTCGAGTAGGTCATTATCCAACACGCGGGTCCAGTGCGGGTTGGCGAATGTGACATGTCCTTGAGTTTTGAGATTTTTGGACATTTTCCTCGCATCATCCTTCACCGTCTTTAGATTTTCAGTTCTTTTGTATTACAATAAATTTTAGAAATTTCAATTGTTGGCTTTCATTCAATTTTCGCTCATCTGTGTCTTCATAAATTATTCGACAGTCTCTTTGGTGTTGTTGGTTGGAGTGGTTGGGCAGGTTGGCTCTAATCTTATATACCTCTGAGGTTGCGGGTTCGATTCCCGCGACGCGCGACGAGACAAAATGTTTGTGCATAGATAATAAAAGCGCAAGCATTTATTTCGTGTCTGAGTGATTTTCTTTTTTTTATGGAACTGAGTGATGAGACGTGCAATTCATTCGCCTGATAGTAATCGTCACGCCTGCTTAAAACAATTACAATTGCAATGTTGTGGGACCATTGTACTCATAGTTCCTGGTTCCATAGAAAAAAAAAATCCTTGTGATCGTTGAGCGTTGTATATTTATTTTATGCTACGTGAAAATCGTTACAACAAACCCAGAAATATTAAAGCAAACGTAGGTAACCCTAATTATACCAACAAATTAATAAGGAAATATAACAATAGTACCCCAGCTTACATAACAGTAACCATGACCAAATAAATAACAGTTATGGAGGAAACAATGATCACTACAATAGACAATAAGCACCGCATTCTCCGGAGTATATTGCGGAATTCGCGGAGAGGAGCGATAATTGCTCAGAGCGAGCGATATGAGCGAAGTTGAGCAATTGTATGAGCTTTTATGATGACAGTAACTCGTTGGAGCGGTGAGCTCAGAGCGGGGCCATTAAAATAGCGATTCTAGTTTGCAGTAGTAGTTGCAACTTTCTTTCTTGGTTCTTCAGTTCGTCTAGGTGTTCGTAACAATCTTCTAGGTTAAGAAACGTTCGCAGCTGTCACAACTTAGATGGGTGACCGTTTGTGAGGTGTTAAAATCTGAGCGCTACTGTGCTTTGGATACGATAAGCCGTCGGTCCCGGTTGTTGCCTTAGGACAGCAGTCGTTCGGCCATGTCGGAGGTATTCGGGTGGTCTTAAAGCTCCGACACCAGGGTTGGCCATACACCCACACCAGAGAGAGAGATAGATAGAGAGTTATTTAGTTCTGTGAGGAGTAGAAAGGACTAAAGCAGCTTACAATAAATTGCGCTACAGAAACATAACATTTTATTTTATTAAGTCTCTTGGTGTTATCTTCTCTAGCGTATTTTTCGAAGCACTGGTAAAGTCTGTTTTCGCATTTCTTTCTGAGCTCGGACTTTAATTTGAGTATGGGAAAGAAATGGGTAGACATGCTTAACTGTTTGTCATGATATCTTACGTTAACATTTTTGACTATACTTTGTATTTTTAATTCATCATCATCATCAGCCTATTACGTTCCCACTGCTGGGACTCAGGCCTTCCCTCATAGAGAGAGTATGGGCCATAATCCACCACGCTGGCCCAGTGCGGGTTGGTGGATGTCACATGTCTTTGAATTTTTGTGATAAATTCTTAGACATGCCGGTTTCCTCACGATGTTTTTCTTCACCGATTTTAGAGCGAGTGTTAAATCCGCACATAACTTAAGAAAGTCAGTGGTGCGGGGCCAGTGGGATTCGAACTCGGGTGTGACTGTGTCGGATCGAAAGTTGCACATGCTACCACTGAGCCACACTCGCTCGTATTTTTAATTGATTTGTATTAAGTTGTACATGACGTTCAAAACTGCATTTTCTTATGCCTATTTAATAAATATCTTTTTAATTTTGACTTCGTTACTCATGTATTAGGAATTCTGTACTCATGCTATTACTATACGTCAAGCGCCTTCGTCATATTAAACAGCCTAGACCTCAATAAAATAATAAGCCTTAACAATTATTTTCGATGTATTTTTTTTTATTGGTATCTCTCCTGTATATCCTCCTGTGTTCCTACATCATGCGGACTGCTAAAGAAGTAAACTCTACCAGCGTCTTTATTCCCAAACAGCTACAATTTGTGTCTTATTAACTCTAGAGTGAATAGGCATCTCATGGGCAAGCGTGCTCCATCTTAGGCCACATCATCGCTTCACATCAGGCGAGATAGTGGCCAAACATGATCTATGTTTGTATGTATTAAGCGTAGAAAAAAAAGTTCTGGGTGGCACTGCAATTGTTATGGGCAGGCGTGGCGCTTACTATCAGGCGAACGACTTTTTCATCACATCAGTTTCGCAAAAAGAAAGCGCTCGTTTCGTGGCCCGATATTTTACTGCGCGAACGATGGCTCGAACCGCGGTAGTTGAATGTTTCACAAATATCACTTCCGGTTGAATAGTTTATTTCGAATAAATAACTCCTACATGCTAAAATACTGTGGGTTTGAATGTGGAGTTAAATTGCGGTGTCCTTGAGTGCGCCGTTTAATTTATTTCTGCCTCGCATTGGCGCTACGTCAGTCACAAAAAACGTGTAAGATGTTTTTTACTTCTCATGCTCGTAAAGTGCGTCATATTATGCTATGTGTAAGCGGACCAAAGTGGCAGTTTTAAGCTCCAGGGCGTTTAAATTCACTTTTACAATTTGGAAAATTATATTCAGTCAGTTTATTACGAGACAAAACTGAAAAAAATTACTACATACAATACGTTCCTAGATTATTATTCATCGCGTCGTATCTAGTAATTAACTATAGCGTCTGTTCTGGGTAAATCGAATAAACTAATTTTATTATTTTTTAACTTTGACGCTATTCATGTGAAAAACGAGTACTTAATTACCTTGGGGGTAAAACCGACGTTTGATATTTTTTATAGGAACTGATTTTATTCAACTTGAAACAGAACTTGACAGAAGTGTAAATATTAAAATATTGTAAGTAATTTTTACGTCATTAAAAACTTTAAATTCATAAGTCCCTTAATTTTGTAAGCTACGGTGACTATGTGACACTGTGTGATGTGTGTCTGAGTAAGTTTGTTATTTTTGTTTTTGTTATTATGTTTCCTGGTGGTGAAATAATAAAGAGTTATCTAATCTCTCTGACGGCTGTCGACCAGTGTTTAATAAGGTACATATTTCTCTACAGAGAAAGATCTTAATGCGTTCAAGTCAAAAGTTTGATGCTATGTCCACGTGTACGCTCGGCGAGCCAGCCTTGTAAACATTTCTCGTGAGGTTCTTTTGTTTATGTCCACGTGTACGCTCGGCGAGCCAGCCTTGTAAACATTTCTCGTGAGGTTCTTTTGTTTTGCGTACAAACGGCGGCCAGCGTGCAGCCCTATCGTCATTGTTAACGAGTCTGCGTAATGTTATTCAAGACAACGTCTGTGGATAGCCACACGCTAGTTTGTAACCGCTCGTAGGGGCTCGGAGTTGGATGTCCCGCCACCGACTTCCCTTCTGGCATTACTCTATAGGTACAGTGCATACTGATGAACTTCTTATGCAACGAAACCAGGTAGTGCTCAATATCCAGCCACTTCCAATCATTGTTTCGAGCATCGACTTACTTGAGTGTCCCTGTGTATGCTGTAGGTGGACCAGCAGCACGGCTCCACCTGGTTGGAGTCCAGCCCCCAGAACTCCAGCTCTTCCTCAAACAGCGGTCCGCACACATTTGTAGGGTAGTGGAGCTTGCCGGTCCTGGAAACAACGAGAACCAATTTTGAATAGAACCACAGTTTTTCCACTGTAGATCATAAAGTTTTAGGATTCACAGATTATGACTCCATATGGGATTGAACCTAAAACTAACACCTTGCAGGCGGGTGCAATGACCACTACGCCACCGGAGAAACCAAAATCCTGCTCCGAATATTGTGCTCCTTTCATTCTGTTTTATCTTTTGCAGAAGCTCGCTTACCGCAGCAGTAGTATTCTGCCGTCAAAAGGTGGCGTGCAAGTTACAGTTTTAATTTGGATGCGGTAGCGAAACTGCATAGTCCACACCTGAGAACTAATATATCAAGGTAACGAACAAAGATGGTTTTGCAATATCAAGCTCTGCTTAGTCCTACATCTGTGTTATGGGGCGGGCAGGCGGGGCAGTTACTTGCAAAACTTCATCTTTTTTATGTAATTTATTGACAAGTCGAGCTCAAAGTGGCATTTAGAAGAAAACAATGTCCAGCAGTGAACTGATGTACGCTGATGATGTCGATGATGATGATGATACTTAAACGGAAACAAAACGGTATATCGTACACCGGAGCGTACTCTCTCTATTAGAGAAGGCCCGTGTCCCAGAGAGAAGGTAATGGGCTGATGAGCGAGCGATTATTCCTAGAACACTATCAATGTAAAACCGTACTATAAAACCGTACTAGATTGTTATGTCAAAAACGTGATGAAAGCGCGATCTGACGTAAGAAATCCAATGCTAAAATAAACGGAAGACTCCAAGAGAATCCGTTGATTTACGTCCAGTGGAACAGCCGTCACTACTATGTGATGACAGTATGGACTAGTGCGACAAAGAAATTACTGGGCATTATGAGACTCAACAGCTAATTGTCTCAGGGTGACGAGTGCAGTGCAGCGCCGCGCAGGATTTTGCAAAACAAAGTTCTGGGTTGTGCTGTTATTGTTATGCGCTGGCGTATTGCTTACCATCAGGTAAACAACCAGCTCGTTTCGTCATTCAGTTACATAAAAAAAAGACGTGTGGCACTCGGAGACTGCCGCGGTAAAGCTATTGCATAGCATTCGGAGTGGGGGGTGTTAGGTTATTTTCGTTACGGAATTTCTGGATTCGGTCTCCACGCTCAAGGCCCGCGATAGAAGCTATGCAATAGCTTAAAAGTTACGGAACTTACGGAACACGAACATTTTTTGGAATTAGAAACGTGTACATATATATATATATATATATCAGAATTGAGTTGTTTACCGAGAAATCTTTATGGTGTGGCGATGAAATCAGTTGCAAATAACTGCAACTGAGTTGCAAATACATTGTTGCAACTGCGAGTTGCGTCACAGAATACTAAGGGACAGAAGCTTCACTCCGCCAAGAAATTTAAACAAATAGCGGATTTAGGCGCATTAGGACTATTTCTCATAATGGCTACTTCTCACTTGGGCTACTTCTCATTAAGGCTACTTCTCAAAATTTGGGAATGTTTATTTAAATAAGTACTGTCTTTATGTATATGTCGCAGTAAGATAGATGAAGCCGTAATATAGTTATATCCCTAGGGATATAATTATATACCGTAGCATAGCTATACGAAAGCGATTCATTACTATCTCACTAGGAATATAGTTATAAAACCGTCCAAGTTTAGTGATATAATTATATTACTAGATTAAGTTCAGTGTTATAAATATATTACTTGATTAAGCTTAGTGAAATAGAAATCTACCATATATAATTAAATAAAACAATATTATATTGGTTTTATCTTTATTAAAAATCAACTTTATATATCCTGCAGTTAGTTACAATACATTAAAGAATTTCATAATGAATACCTATTTTATGAATATTACATATTCGCGGCATTGGGGTGGCCCAAGGGCCACCCCCGCCGCACCCTAACCTACCGAGGGCTACCCCTTATACGTTTGAGTGTTAAAAAAAGACTGCGCCGCACACTCCGAAAGCTATTTCACTAAACTTAATCTAGTAATATAAGTATGTCACTAAACTTGGACGGTTTTATAACTATATTCCTAGTGAGATAGTAATGAATCGCTTTCGTATAACCATGTTACGGTATATAATTATATCCCTAGGGATATAACTATATTACGTCTTCATCTATCTTACTACGACATATATATACATGTTTATTCATTCATAAGAGATCAATGACATTATTTTAGGAATAAATCTACATTAATTGAACCAATGTAATAGGTAAGTATACAATAATATAAGGATTACTTCTTGTAATTAATTTCTTTTCTTGTAATTTCAATAAACATTCCCAAATTTTGAGAAGTAGCCCTAATGAGAAGTAACCAAAATGAGAAGTGGCCATAATGAGAAGTATTAGTATTAGCGAGTCGGTTGCCATAATGATAATTCTCATTATGGCAGCCCTAATGCGCCTAAATCAAATAGCGACTCTTGCTATGACGCAATAAATTTAAATCAGCTCGCGTAGCGCTGCATACCTACCAGTCATATTAACCTACAGAGCGCCTCTCTTTCTATCGCATAGCTCTTATCTCTTCTGACGCGGCACGTGTAACGACGCGCGACCCGCCGTCGGTGTCCGGCTATGTACTTGTAGCTTCGTACCTACAGTGCGGAGTGCGCTAGGCCTGGTTGCGTTCCGTTTGCACTCACGTTGAAGATGTACACAGATAAGGATGAAGATTATACATAAATCGCTTTCTGTGAATCAGTTACGCGTATTGCCCATACAGATTTTTAATTTAATTCATTCTTAGAAAATAGTTATTTATTTGCAAATTGAATCTGTTTTTTTTACAAAGAAAGAAAGAAACAAAATAAGTTTATTATTAAACCATCATATACTCCAAACAGAGGTAATAGCTGCAGTTAAATGAATTAGATGGTCATAAAAGGACAGCGCGCTGATTTTCAGTTGTGCCCTTTTTCGTGTCGAGTAGTTGCAAATTACAAGCTTTTATTTAACTTGTAATGTTTGTTTGTTTGGGTCAAATTTTTCAATTTGAATTACAAACATTTCCTCTTATCCTACGGAGTTAAAATTTTGCATACGTGTCAAAGTTCGATGACAATGTAATATTATTGTGACGACAGCTGATCTGATGATGGAGACGAAAGGTGGCCAATGGAACTCCTTGACGGATAATCGTAAACTACTAGTGTTTGGGCTCATTTTAATCAGATCGCGGTTCCAATTACGAAGTTGTTAAAAGCTTGTCTTGAAAAATATATTTTTCAACAAAAATCTTGTTCAATGTTGATTAATGCCCCATATATTTATTACAAGTGATAAAAGAGATGTACCTATAATAAAGATTTTTATGGAATTTTGGATAAGTATACATATATTTTGTAAAGGAATAGTGGAAAAAACACGTCTTGATTTAACCAGCCTGTTAAAATGTGTAAAATTCAAACTAAACCAAACCAAAAACAAACCAAAGCAAAGCCCCTGCATACTACGAGTATTTCTTTCACTAATTTTCTCTGTATATCTATCTCTCTCATTCCTTCCCCTCTCCCCCCTCTCTATTTTCACAGGAAAAGGTCTGAAACTGAAACGCGGGCCCGTAATAAGTTGCTGATTATGAAATATTTACGTAAGCTTTTTTATTCTTTCCATTTCTCATAATTATTAGTCACGCTTCCACAAATTATTTAAACCAAATTATGCTCATTACAATTTCTCTGAATGGCAATCTGAAGCCCTGGACATTTTCCTGAAATAGCGTAGCTTTATTTGATATAACTTGTTAGAACTAAACGCGAGTACATAATTACATTCTTTCAGCCAACATCTCTGCGACAGAATGTTACGTGAACATATTATAAGTAGGTAGGTAGTATACACACAGTACATAGTAACAGGCGCACTTGTTGAAGGGGAACCCCGGGAAGTCATTTAAAAAATCTTTATAAAAAGTCAAAGTCCGCATCTCTTTATTCATTTTTGGCATCACAGACGCACTTATGAACATCAAATTATCACAATGATTCTACCACCGAATCGGAAAATGAACCACTACTCAAAAGATACGGCAAGAAACTGAGGGGCCCTTTTTGTAGAGATTTTGTAAATTTTTTTTCGGTTTCTAGGTACTATGTTTTGTTACTTATGTAACAAAACATAGCATTAGCATGTATAGCCATTTCTTCATACGTGTGTTACTTAGCGCATCATCATCATCAGCCCATCATGTTCCCACTGCTGGGACTCGAGCCTTCTCTCATAGAGAGAGTATGGACCATAATCCACCACGCTGGCCCAGTGCGGGTTGGTGGATGTCACATGTCCTTGAATTTTTTGTGATAAATTATTGGACATGCCGGTTTCCTCACGATGTTTTCCTTCACCGTTTTTAGAGCGAATGTTAAATCCGCACATAACTTAAGAAAGTCAGTGGTGCGAGGCCAGCGGGATTCGAACTCGGGTGCGTCGGATCGAAAGTAGTACGTTTTCCCACTGAGTCACACTCGCTCTTTCTCCCACTGAGAAACACTCGCTCTCTGAGCCACACTCGCTCTCTTAGTGCATGACCTAGAGTTTTTGTCAGAATTTATTTCACACGTCACCCGAATTAAATTTGAGCATGTAATGAAGTCAGCCTAATTAGGTCGTCGGCTCGTTTGTCTCTAGAGATATTGGGCATAACACTGCCTCCTTTGGATTTACGGGGGTGCACGTTTTTGTTAAAGACTTGATTTTACACAGAAAGTAGATTCAAATTGCGTGTGAAAAATATTGTAATGAAAAAAGCATACTATACAGTTAGTAATTACATAGAAGACAAAGATGCATGGAACATTCCGCTTCTGCCAAGTAGCCAAGTGGCACATAAGAAACATAATATTGTCAAAAACAAACATAAAATATTGTAAAAAAAGTTCTAAAAAAATGCGTCTTTGTTTCTTGCCGTATCTTCTGGGTGGTTCTTTTTCCGATACGGTGGTAGAGTCATTGTAATAATTGACGTTTATAAGTGCGTCTGTGACGACAAAATTGAATAAAGAACTTTTGAACTTTGAACTTTACCCGCGACGTCACTCGCGTAAGCTCTTCTCAACAAACCAAACAAACCGATGCGAAAATATGACTTTGTTGGCTGGCTCAGTGGGGGTTGGTGGATGTCACATGTCCTTGAATTTTTGTGATTAATTCTTGGACATGCCGGTTTCGTCACGATGTTTTCCTTCACCGTTTTTAAAGCGAGTTTTATATTCACAAATAATATAATATGTATGGGGTAGATAGCAAATGTAAAATGAATTAAAATTAAAATATATACCTATATGTATATAAATAATCCCTCCGCTTATATATCCTGTATCAATTTAGTAAATAATAAATAATGTTAAATATATAAAGCCCTAACAACAACCCTCTTTGTACGACACGTGTTTCGCCGTCTCCACGAGGCGTCATCCGCCGAACGCTAGAACAAGAGAACAACAACAACAAGGAGGGCTGTTGTTAGTTAGGGCTTTGTTTATTTAACAATATTTATTATTTACTAAATTAATACATTATATACCTTTTTTATATATACAATATTAAACTCATTAACATGTTACATATTTATTATTATATACCTAAACCTATTTAAAAAAAGCGGAGGGATTATTTATATATGTATATTTTAATTTTAATTAATTTGACATTTGCTATCTACCCTCATACATATTATATTATTCTAACAACCTACATAATATTCAGCAGAATTACACTACATACTTTCATTACTCTTCAGTTCCAGATCCGCACATAACTTAAGAAAGTCAGTGTCTAGCGGGATTCGAACTCGGGTGCGTCGGATCGAAAGTCGCACAAGCTCCCACTGAGCCACACTCGCTGTTGTTTGTATTATTATTATAAGAAAATGTGTAAACTAAGCATTTGTTCGCAGAAATGAAATGTGGGTTCAGTTGAGTAACCATTTATAAATTTATGAACAGATTCCTACTAAAATTATAAACGCGAAGGTTTGTAAGAATGGATGTATGGATGTACCTTTGTTACTCTTTCACGCAAAAACTACTGAATGGATTTTGATGAAACTTTACAATAATATAGCTTACACATCAGAATAACACATAGGCTACTTTTTATCCCGCGAAACCGCGGGTGAAACCGCAGGGCGCAGCTAGTATATTATAAATCACATTTTATTGGGTATCTGCATTAAATTCTATTTTATTTTGTTTAGAAATGACGTTAAAGATAAATTGCTCGTGGGATTTGCTGAAAACTGAATTCACGGAAACTGCTGATATTACTCAACGATATCTAAGGAGTCGGTCCCACAAAATCAACTGTTTATGTTTAATCAATACGGAGAACTTGTCTAATGGAAAGTATCATTACAATGTAAGTTATTGTACTGTCAAATTATTTATACATTTACCTAGTGTTAAAAAAAACCGGCCAAGTGCGAGTAAAACTCGCGCACGATAACTTGCGTATCGATTCATATAAATTCAATTTTTAACTGACTTCAAAAAGGAGAAGGTTCTCTATTCAATTGAATTTTTTTAATATTTTTTTATCATTATTTATTTTTATGTTTGTTACCTCAGAACTCCTTCATTTAAGAACCGATTTGCAAAATTCTGCGTTGGGTTCAGTATAGCTACGAAGTGGTCCCTTATCATTCCATCGATATTTGACCTTGGTCTTTGAAGGTACAATGAAGTCGGTTTTTGTTTTTTTCAAAAAATTAATTGTTTGATAAAACGTGTACTTGTTATGAATCTGAACGAGACATGATGAGACGAGCGAATCGTTCGCCTGATGGTAAGCACCACACTTGTCCGTAACATACTTGTTAGAATTTAAATTCGGTAGATTTAATTAATTAGGTACTTTGATACTACTTGATTTTAAAATATAAGAAATCGTATGCCGATTGGCGACAGAGGCTGGTGTTCCCTAAGAAAAGGTTTGGCGAAATGCCACCGGTAACCCACAGACAAAAGTCGTAAAGCAGAAACTAGTAAACACATAGCTAACACACATTAAAGGGGTGGTAAACAATAATGTACCTGCCTAATCCTTACTAGGGATTTGGAAAAAAACATTACTATTTGCAACGAAGTCATAAACAATATACTTTTTTTATGGTATTGAGTAATAGCAGGCCTAGTGCACTCCGCACTGTAGGTACGAAGCTACAAGTACATAGCCGGACACCGACGGCGGGTCGCGCGTCAATCGTGGAAGAGATAAGAGCTATGCGATAGAAAGAGAGGCGCTCTGTAGGTTAATATGACTGGTAGGTATGCAGCGCTACGCGAGCTGAATTGAGTTTTATTGCGTCATAGCAAGAGTCGCTATTTGTTTAAATTTATTTGCGGGGTGATGCTTCTGTCCCTTAGTATTCTGTGCGTAACGTCGAGGTTAGTCAAAATGTTATTTTGATAAATACATACGTGTGCGCGAATAGACCCGATACATTCGAAACATGGTAATGAGACTAGCAAGTCATTTGCCTGTTGGTAAGCGCCACGCCTGCCCATAACTATTGCAGTGCCACTGCGAAATTACAGGGCATATGTTACTTAATATCTCATGTCTCAGGGCGATGAGCGCAATGCAGTGCTACGCAGTTCTTTATTAACCGACTTCAAAAAAGGAGAAGGTTCTCTGTTCGTTTTTTTTATGTTTGTTACCTCAGAACTCCGTCATTTATAAACCGACTTGGAAAATTATTTTTGCGTTGGGCTCAGTATAGCTACGAAGTGGTCCCATTTAAATTTCATCAATATTTGACCTTGGAGTTCAAAGATACATTAAAGTCGGTTTTTGTTTTTTTCTAAAAAATAATTGGTATTAAAAGTTCTGGATGGCACTGCAAGTGTTATGGACAGGCGTGGCCCTTAGCATCAGGCGAACGACATGCTAGAGGAAAACGTATAAACTAAAGTAGGTACAATGGGCGGACTTATCGTTAAAAGAGTCTCTTCCAGTGAACCTTCACTTAGATTTCACCTATTTAAGTTGGTTGCAAACAATGTAAAGCTTATTTTGGATTGGGTTCACGTACTAAATTTTTTCTCTCTCTCTCTCTCTGTGTTTGAGTGTGTATTTGATTGTGTGCGTGTGTGTATATATAAATCCGACGACATCGCAATAGAAGATCAATTATATTGCCTTACGAATGCAGTTAATACTAACGATTTTTCGCACTAATGTTTGTCGGATAATCGTACTTCGACCTTAGGTTACAAGGGCCTTACTCTGAAAAAGTAATTACGATGTTCGTTCTGTCGGATGAAAGGGACAGCGCTATGCAACAGGCATAAGAGTGTCTCTTTTAGTCCGCACGGACGAACGAGCGAAAGCAACTCGGAGTCGGCCCCCAGGCGACGTGGACGAGCGTGACTTCACGAACACTGGTAAGGGTCGTCGTGGTAAAAATAAATAAACACCCGACAACGCAATCCCACAAGGGTTATAGGGACCGTGAGTGTCAACCCCAAACAAACCGGATAAAAAACTACAGAATCCCCGAATTTTCCCGAATATATCCGAACATACACGAACAGAATTGTGTTTTGTTTAATCCTATCTTACTAATATTATAAACGCGAAAGTTTGTAAGAATGTATGGATGTATAGATGTATGTATGTTTGTTACTCTTTCACGCAACTTAAGTGAGTTCAAGATAGAACACACTTTTTAAAAACTAAAATTAATTTCTCAACTCGCGATAAATGATTTTAATTACCGGAGCCAAGTGTGAGCTGTCTCGGCGATCGATCCAAACTGGCGTTTCTCGAAGCTCGGTGATGCTGCGGTGCCTCGGCGTCGCTGCATCAGCATTTTCGTGAGGGTAAGGAAGGGGACACACATAACATCCCCCTCGTTAAGACAGAGGCCCATTTTTCAGGTACGAATGAAAAAGGGCTGAGGTCCTGAAGGCTGCATCTGCAAGTCTTCAGTAGTTTCAGCGGTTTCAGCAGGAGTACGGGTTCTTAGTTTCCATATCCTTTTATAGAGCAGGAAACATACAAATGCACATATGATGATGTAAATAGGTAGCGTCCAATAGTTAAAAGTAGTCGAAATTGTTTCAGTTTCCAGATTGATAGGATTTTCTTTTTCTATTAAAGCTTCTAGCTCGTAGAGTCGATTTAGTTCAACATTTTCAATCATCAGAGGCCGATTCCTGTTTTTTATAGTTATATTTGACAAGTCGAAGGATAACAGCTTCACTGGGTGTCCTTGAAGTTTATTTCTTACATTTTTCTTAATATTTAGTTTTGTAGATACGCTGCAACCTTCCGGTATTTCAATTAAGTATGTTCCTTGTATAGAGCTGTGACTATCTCCATGACAGCTGAGTCTTATCTTTGTGTTCAAAGTACATGTCAGTAGGTAGTGTTTGTCGTCGAGCTTTTGCCAAATTTCTGTAGAGCTTTTATACGTATTATAGAGACATGTAGAGATTTCTTGAGCCGTTATAAGTTGATAAATACAATCTTTGTCTTTGTTCATGTATTGGTATGTAGATTCACGACAGAAATAACCTTCTTCAAATTTCTTGCATATGTTGTCCATATACTGGTAGCGTTCTTCATCCATTGCCAGGTAGGGTTTAGGAGGGATGATAATAGATTTATTTATAGTTGGTGAAGGATAAAGGTGATAGTAGGAATACTTATTTTTATACATAATAGGAAATGTCAAGATAAAAACAATCGTATTGTCAAGGTAATAAGATCCAGATTCAAGTAAGTCGTAATAATGTCTTAAGTCGGTCAACTTGTTTATTATTAGTTCGTCAGAGTTGTATAGAGTAGTTAGAGTATCAGAGACATATTTAATATCTGCATAAGATAATATATCGTGATGAACAATTCCTAACTTCGAAAATGAGAGAGAGTTTTCAATTGAAATTAGAGAGTCTAAAATTGTCTGGCAATTTATTTTTAATAAGTCAAACAAACTAACCATTTTTATAAAATCATTGAGTCTATAATCTGTCATGTTGATTTCTCTGATTACTTCATTAATCTTTAGGTATATTTTGTTTTGATTATAAGTGATTGCAGCGATTGTTGAGTTATAAGCAGCGAGTAGATTTTTGTTTAATGAGATAGCTCTATTAAATGAACTCTGAATGATTTCTTGATTTTTACGTAAACTGGAGATAGCGTTAGAGATTTCAACAGCGTCATCATAATCTAAATTTCCGGTTATGCCTTTTATCACGGAACCCAGACCATTTATAAGTCCTCGCTTATATCTAGAGTTTAAACTGCTTATAGAATTATACTTTAACGTTATATGGCTTAACCTATCGAGTAATATTTGCTTAGATACTAAAAAGTTACTAAAATAACGAGGGTCCGTTTGCTTAAGATAGTCGATAAATGCGATTATATGATTTTCTAAACTACTAATACTATCTCTAATTATATCTAAGTCTATATAATGAACGAAAGCGTGTTCGCTCTTTTGAATTTTCGCTATACCTAACTCAAATGGCAATATGCCTGGGTTATTGGTTAGCGGAGTCAGGGATACTTGAGGTACTTGGCCCTGGACTGCTCGATGTGTCGTTAGGACGATCCTGCAACACATTCGTTTGATTATTAAGAGGTCTTCTTAGATTCCTCTTATTATAAGTAACGTCTTTTACGTCTAAGATCTTAATACCGAGATCTTTCTTAACCTGTCTTGTCAAATAACGAGGTTGAGTTTTATGTCGAACTGCTAATGGGTTCTTTGAATAGCAGAGAATATTTTCCGCGTAAACAATTGGCGGTTCGCGAGATTCATTGCGTTTTTCCATGATTGTAGCTCGTTTTTCTTGAAGGTTTTTATTTAATATTGAGTATAAATCTTTTGTTGTTTCTTTATGTTTTTGTATGTAACTTTGTAAGTAAGTTGACTCCAAGTTTATATCCAACGGGTCTATGTTATCAATATGTCCATTTATAATTTCAATCGGTTTTTTGTTTGTTACGGAATGAATCGAGTTATTGTATCCTAAAACAGCGTATAGCATTAATGCGTTTGTTGAGAGTTCTGAACGAGTTTGGCTTAAGATTCGAATGTGTTCTAGGATGGTTGAATGGAAACGTTCAATAGCTCCGTTTGACTCTGGGTTGTTGACACTAATAAAGTGAAGACTGATTTTGTGCAATTTAGCAAATTCTTTTAAAGGTAGATTTTTGAATTCCGTTCCTGAGTCTGCTGTGAGACACAAAGGTAGGCCGTGATGAGTCATAAATATTGTTAGACAATTTAGCACACTTATACCTGTCATGCTTTCTAAGGGGTATGCTTGAGCATATTTTGAAAAGGTGTCAATGATTGTTAAAAACTTCTGTCCGTTTACGGATAACGTGTCAACGTGTACTACTTCGAATGGTTTGTTAGGTATTGGCACAATTTGAAACCGTTGTGTGTTAGGTTTTCTTTCATATTTACATGTTTGACATATTTCACAGTTATTTATATAGTCAGTTATACATTTTGTTAAATTTGGCCAATAATACGTTCTTTTGATTCTTTCTTCTAACTCATGAATTCCGCGGTGGTTTGTTTTTCCTTCGTGAAAGTTTTTAATTATTTGTATCTGTTTATCTTTGTCGGTTACGTCATCAAGCTTATTCTTGTAATAAGTTAATTTATAGGCTGAGTTTTTAAATGTGTTTTGCAAAATAACTGTTATATTGGGAATGAATTCAATGTCGGATATGTATATGCCATATTTACGATTTGGGGATATATATTCTTTGAAGAGTGATATAATTTCAGCTTCTAATTTATTTCGAGATATTTGTGCATATATTCTTTTCTTTCCGGGGAAGATTTCTTTAACGTGTGGTTTTGCAGATGAATGGTGCACAATTTCAATAAATAATTGATTGTTGCGAGTATTTATGGGAAGTTCTGAAATGGGTATATCGAGAATTGGATTTTCGTCTGCTGATTGGGCTTGACTGAGGTCATCTAATTCATTTAGTACAGGCAGTTCTGTATGAGTGTTGACAATCAATGACATATTTTGGTCGGCTACGTTTTCGTCATCAGAATCTATGCAAATTGGGCTTAAATCGTTATTTTGGATTTCTATTCTTGATAATGCGTCAGCGTTTGTGTTTGAAGTTCCCTTTTTGTAAATTATATTATAGTCATAGTCTTCTAGTTTTAAACGCCATCGTATTAATCGGGAATTTGGTTCTTTCAAATTGAACAAATATTGCAATGGTTTGTGGTCTGTTACAATGTTGAATTTACGTCCGAACAAATAAGGTCGAAAATACTTTGTAGCCCACACAATTGCTAACAACTCCTTTTCGATTGTGCTATAGTTTATTTCATTGTCGTTCAAAGTTCTAGAGGCGTAAGCAATTGGCTTATCGGATCCAATTGTTCCCTGCGACAAAACTGCGCCTATTGCGAAATTTGATGCATCCGTTCTAAGATTAAACTCTTTGTTAAATTCTGGGTACTGTAATATCGGATCGTTGGTCAGGATGTTTTGACACAGTTTAAAACAGTTTGTATACTGTGGGGTCAATTCAATTTTAGAGCCTTTTTTAAGACATGCAGTTAACGGTTTTGTTAGTTTTGCTAGGTTTGGTATGAACTTGCGATAGTATCCAAGCAAACCAAGGAAAGATTTTATTTCTTTCTGTGTTTTGGGTATTGGATACCTCAAAATGGCATCGATTTTCTTAGGGTCAGGTTTAATTCCATCAGGTGTCACAATGTGACCTAAGAAAGGTGTTTCTCGTTTCAGAAATATCGATTTTTCAGGGTGAATCTTGAAATTAGCTTCTCTGAGTCGTTGGAAAACATTTTCTGTATTTATTATTGCTTCTTGGAGACTGACACTATAGATAATTATGTCATCGCAATAAACTATTACGTTTGGGAGTCCTCTAAGGACATTGTCCATAACACGCTGAAATGTTGATGGAGCATTTTTTAATCCGAATGGCATACGAAGGTATTCATAGTGGCCATTTTCCACTGAAAAAGCTGTTTTCGGAATGTCGTCTTTATTCATTTCAATTTGATGAAATCCGCTATAGAGATCAATTGTATTGAAATATTGACATCTGCCTAATTTATCTAAAATATCTGAAATATTTGGTATCGGATATCTATCTGAAATTGTCTTTTCGTTGAGTTTACGATAATCGACTACCAGTCGCCACTTTACTTTTCCTGTGTGATCTGGTTTCTTTGGTACAATCCAAATAGGGGATGACCATGGGCTATTTGAGGGTTGTATTATTTTTTGAGTTAACATTTTATTAATTTGACTCTGAACTTCCTCTTTATGAACGTGGGGATATCTATAACTTCGGGCATAGATGGGTATCTCGTCAGTCGTTTTAATATTGTGCTTTATTTGATTTGTGAAAGTGAGGGGTTGATTTTCATCATGGAAAATGTCAGAATATTTTTCACAAAGACATAATAATTGGTGTTTTTCTTCATCATTTAAATGGTCAGTTTTTATTAATTGTTCGACATCACTGGCTTTTTGTGAGACAATGTCGAAATTGTGAATTTCAAAGTGGTCCTTTAATCTATAAACTTCCAAAGGGGACATAAGGCTTACGATAATATCATTATCAGTCGGGTTACGAATCTCAAAATATGCATAGCCATGTTTCGAGTTCGAAACTGAGGATGGAATAATGCATTTGTCTAAAACAGTTTCCGGTAGATAAATGTCGGAGTTATCTAATGATACAGGCATTTTCATGATTTTTGTCGATTTTCCTTTCACTAATCCTTCAAATAAATTTTTTATACCGGATTTCTGAATCGAAATCGGGTTTACCGCTTTTTCCGTCTCTAACTGTTTAGTCTCTAAGTTGACCTTAGCTTTCAATTGTTCAAGTAGCTTATAACCGATTAATCCGTCGAATACGTTGTGGAATTTATAAACAAAGAACTTCGCAGAGCTCTTATCGCGAAACTCACTGAACAACGGGATCTGTACTGAGAACTGATTAACTGTGGTACAATGTAAGTTGGTCACAGTGAATGGTTCATGAGTTAAAGGTATGTTCGAATAATACCTTTGTATTACTTCGGGTGACAAAAATGATTGATTTGCCCCTGTATCGATGAGTAATTTTAGGGGTGGATTTTTTATTTCGATGTACGGAAGCTCTCGTTTGATATGAGCATTAATTTCAATTATGGCGGGTTTTTGGTTTCCGAAACCTCGCGAAAATTTTGCTCGCACTGTTGTTGAGTTGCACCTACTTCCTGATTAATTTGGACATTTTGTTCAAAAATCGGTTCCGTAGTTTCAGTATATTGAGAATGTTGTGCTGGTACAGGCATTTGAGTAAAGTACTCGTTAGGATAGCAATTTTCGTCATAATAATTGTCATAATAATTATCCAAGCCGTATTCTGCATAATAATTATTATCATCACCATACATTGAAGATGTTTCTTGAGCATGCAGTGAGAAATTCGGGTTAGGATTTTGTTGAAAATAGTTATGTTGGGGTGGTTGATTAAAAGCACGGTTTTGTTGAACAAAGGGTGGTCTATTAGCTGAACGAAATGAAATTCCACTCATAGGCTGTGGTCGTGTTGTAGTCATAGATGGTTCGGGTTTTACCTGATAAATTGGCCTTTGTTGGTTATTGTTGAAATGTTGGAAAGGTCTTGGTTGACCAACAGGTCGATGTTGGTTGGCGAAATAATTTTGCCGGTTGTTATAATTATTTTGTGAATTGTTAAACAGAGGTATTGGTCGTGGTTTAAACATATAAAAATGTTGTTTATTTTGAGGGAATACATTTTTGTTTTGTTGTTGTTGTGGTTGCACAGTATTATTTTTACGCAAATAATTTATATTTTCTTCTTCTTTAATGTATTGCAAAGCAGTTGGTAAATCAATTGGTTTCATAGCACGAATGGTAGAGCCTAAAGGTTCTTTTAATCCAGCTAAAAATGTTTTCAAGCATTGCGATGTGAAAAATGTACGTTTACATACTTTCACCGTATCATCATTTTCATGCAAATTGACATAATTAATTAATGTATTTAATATATACATGCATCGATTGTAAAATCCTTGGGCATCGTCACTTTCTTGTTTTAAATTAACTAAATCTCTAGTTAACGAGTTTTCGTCTCTCTGGTCTGAAAAATGTTGTAAGAGCACACTTTTAACATTTTCCCATGTATCAGCGCCGTTGATGTTAACAACCTCTTCCGCTTTTCCACGTAATTTTCCTAAAATACTATTCAGGACTAACTGATTTTGAAAGCAATCAGGATCGTCTGTCATGTAAAACTGAGACAAGATCGTTTCAGCAGTACATACAAATCTAGACAACTGATTTGGGTTTCCGTCATAAGTAGGAACCATATCAATTGCTGTTTTAAAAATGTTTAGAGCCGCTGCCTCCATTTTCGATAAATGTAGAGCGTTCAAACAAACTTATAACTAAAACAATCGCTAATACCACTATTTTACGATTAAAATAAATGATATCGAGTTAAACTACAATAGAATAACTTTTAACGATTACTTAAAATTAATATTTTATTTAATCAATTATTTTCTTTATTTATTTATATTTATTTTATTTTTTAGTATAGAGTCCTACTCTAGGTACTCTATAATATATTAATACCGTTAGTAAAGTCACAATTAAGTCGACATCAATAATCAATAATTCAGTCAATATAGACAATAAACACATAAATAAGGACAAGGATCTGGACTTACAGAATCAGCATTGCCTCGAACATTTTATTTTTATATAACGGCATTTTATTATTTAGTTTAATCACTTTTTAATTTTTCACACTTATTCTAAGGTTCACTTTTCGCGCACAGTTTACGTACTTTTGATGTTCGAAAAGTCCGTTTTTAGACGCAAAAAGATCCACAAGACTGCGCCACTTAAGTGAGTTCAAGATAGAACACACTTTTTAAAAACTAAAATTAATTTCTCAACTCGCGATAAATGATTTTAATTACCGGAGCCAAGTGTGAGCTGTCTCGGCGATCGATCCAAACTGGCGTTTCTCGAAGCTCGGTGATGCTGCGGTGCCTTGGCGTCGCTGCATCAGCATTTTCGTGAGGGTAAGGAAGGGGACACACATAACACGCAAGAACTACCGAACCGATTTTGGTGAAATTTGGTATGTAGGTACTTTAGGACTTGTAATAACACATAGGCTACTTCTTATCCTGGAAAACCGCGGGTAAAACCGCGGGGCGCAGCTAGTTATCTATGTAGGTATACTTCCAAAAGTTAAAAGTTTTAGTAGGTGTACTTCTTCAAAAATAAATGTTTTCAAATAGTTTTAGGTTTTTTTTTGACACCCAACTATCTCATCCATAGATCCTGGCCCCTAACTAGGATTCCCTGTATCTAGGGAACCAGGAACTATGAGAACCATGGTCCCAAGACACCCAGACACGAAACAAATGCTTGCCCTTTTTTTATATGCACAAACATTTGTCCCGAATCGAACCCGTAACCTCAGTGGGTGTATAAGATATGAGCCAACTATATAACCACTACACCACAAAGGCTGACAATGAATTATGTATCTTTGTAACTCTCAAACTTACTGGGGAAAAATTTACTAAATATTTAATAGCAATAAAATCTATTTATAAACTTAATTATAATAAACAAATGGGATATTTACATATATTATGTATAGGACTGGAAATAAGTAGCTTGTAGACATCGCTACAGAAAAAGCATGTGTAAAAACACTTATCTAATCACATAATCCCCTTTTTCTCTCAAGGGGTAAAAGCGTTTCCGATGTACTTGGTCTGAATCAATTATTCAGCGCAGAACTTCAATCGCTTAAAGGTGACTCGGATACACTTACGTGAGAAAAAGACTGGGTCTCCATTCACGTTTGAATAACTTGTTTTTATTTAACTGTGATTTAAGTAAACCATTTTGAAGATGTAACGATAATTTTGAATTCGGAGATTCTTGTCCTTTCGAGATGTTAATGTACTTCTAAACTACTATTTTGATGCGGTTTTCACCACCTTTTAGATAATGTTTTGAGGAAAAGTATAAAATATAACAAATGTCAAATTGATTTTCGCATACTTGCGAAACTGGAGCGGGTCATTAGTAGGACAGTAATTATTAATTAATCATGGACTAGGAATTTTTGAATATATTATTCCAAAATATATTCAATTATTTAATTCAAAAAGAATATTATAAAATGTATTAAATTAATTATGCTTAATGGCATCAAAGTAAGACACTGCATCTCAATCACAAATGCCTAAAATGTGTATTTATACTTATATATGCAAAATAATAATATAAGTAATATGTTATCTCTACCCCATGTACAAACGAGTGACGTAACATTCATTATGTAAGTATAATGCAATGTGTAACCTTATGATAATAAATATATTCTATTCTATTATCACTTATATTATGTTCATTAAATTAGTTCCGGTATTCAGGTATATTCCCACAAGGTAAGAAAAATGCAATGAGCAGTGAGTTGAGACGTCTAAAATCCACATTGTTAATTTTCCTGTGACGTCACTATACCCGAGAATACAATCTAGATGAAGACGGACCTAACTATATTTCATAATCGGAATAATCCACGAAGATAATCAATTCATAGTTTAGTAGACGGAACCCGGCGCCATGGCTTTATCACTTCCATATTATCAACTAAGTATCAACTGCCAAAGTTAGGGACAGTTAAGGCAAACTTCAAGCCGTCCTCATTGGCGTAATTGTAAATTAATAATATCTGTAGCCCAGATGGTTAGCACCACTTGCTTTGAATACTGGCATCCTAGAATACTATCAACGCATTTTACTTCCACTTGAAGTGAAGTTAAACCCTCAGTTAAACCAAAGAAAACTAACTATTACGGTTAAACCAAGCCATTTACGTACACGATTTTACCTGCGCTTCTGTATGTATTAAAATTTGGACATTTGGACATTGGCATGAAAATGGTTGAAGTTTAGTGACGCCACTTTCAAGGAGACTTGACGTCTCCTTGACTTGTTGACCAATCTGTATTTTGGCAGTTTTCACGCAGATTTTTGTGACACTATATAGGTACTATATCATCATCAGCCCATCACGTTCCCACTGCTGGGACACGGGCCTTCTCTCATAGAGAGATAATGGGCCATAATCCACCACGCTGGCCCAGTGCGGGTTGGTGGATGTCACATGTCCTTGACTTTTTGTGAAAAATTCTTGGACATGCCGGTTTCGATGTTTTTCTTCACCGTTTTTAGAGCGAGTCTTAAATCCGCACATAACTTAAGAAAGTTAGTGGTGCGGGGCCAGTGGGATTCGAACTCGGGTGCGTCGGATCGAAAGTCGCACGAGCTCCCACTGAGCCACACTCGCTCTTAGGTATTATATGCTTTAATAAAACGAGTGATTTTATTACCAATTTTACAGCAGTAATTAATAGGTAAACACTTTATTGTTATAAATCTTAAAAATAGGTAAATGAAATACAAGTACATTTCACAGTAATCAGCATAAAAATAGGCGGTCTTATCGCTCAAAGCGATCTCTTCCAACACCTTTGAACAGAAAGAACAAACATAATTTTTATTCATATCGCTTACGCACACATAAATTGTTTTAATTGACTTTTGTCAACTTTATATGATCCAAAGGTATATATGTATTCATACTCTAAAGTTTCTAGACAAATAATAAACTCAAGGGCACTACTGAAATTCAGGCTGATTCTAACTAGTCCTACAAACATTTCTAGTGTCAAGAGTCTTAACCATACCCGCGGGGGATGTTAGAATAATAACGAGGTTACATTTCTGCCTAGATTTCTAAAATAACGTCATAGATCGCTTTAGAGAGCTGTGTCCACAGTACTAAATATTAACCTGTGTGGTATATACATAAGGGCTTTATAAATACTGCGCTGACATCGAATACAAGCGCTCGTAGCGTAGCTTGACTTACCGTTCGTAACAGATCTCCTAGGTTAAGCAACGTTTGCAGCGGTCAAAACTTAGATGGGTTACCGTTTGTGTGGTACTTTCATCTGATTAAAACCGACTTTGCATAAAAATGGAAACAATCCTAAATAAAAAAAGAATGTAGTGTTACATATCATCTTCATTCATTTTTCATGACTCATCAAACCTATTTCTTATTTATATCTAATGGACCTACTTTTATTGCCTTGAAAAAGAAAACAGAATTCAAAATTGGATAAACTGACAGAGAACGGAAAAAAGAGGAAAACCAGGACTTGAACTTGAGCTTGGAGAGAGAAAGGTGCTCTGACGATTTGTTAAAGGTGGAAAACCATATTATTTTTGTGGCTCCGTTGTTGTGAGGTATCACAAGTTGGTGGCCCGAACAAAGGCCCACTCACCGCCGTTGAACGTCCCCTGGATTGGGAGAAGGACAAACCCAGGACAAACTTCCAGCTTCTTGGGAGAAGGACAAACCCAGGACAAAGTTCTACGTTCTCATTTACCCTCTTCGACAGGCAGAAGAAGCCTATCGACAAGGACAAAGTACTACGTTCTCATTTACCCTCTTCGACAGGCAGAAGAAGCCTATCGACAAAGTATACGTTCTCATTTCCCTCTATCGACAATTTTCATTACCCGGAAGATCTTTTCCTCAGCAGCACTGTTTTATATACTGTATTAAAAAGTATCACCAAATTAACATAATTTCATTACAGCTTCCAGTCCCTCTCTCTCTCCCAGAAAGGTACTGTACGTGCGGAGGTTCATAGGTAGAGCTAGCCGGGGAACCTCCGTAACGTTACAATATGAACCTCCGCACGTACAGTACCTTTCTGGGAGAGAGAGAGGGACTGGAAGCTGTAATGAAATTATGTTAATTTGGTGATACTTTTTAATACAGTATATAAAACAGTGCTGCTGAGGAAAAGTTCTTCCGGGTAATGAAAATTGTCGATAGAGGGAAATGAGAACGTATACTTTGTCGATAGGCTTCTTCTGCCTGTCGAAGAGGGTAAATGAGAACGTAGTACTTTGTCCTTGTCGATAGGCTTCTTCTGCCTGTCGAAGAGGGTAAATGAGAACGTAGAACTTTGTCCTGGGTTTGTCCTTCTCCCAAGAAGCTGGAAGTTTGTCCTGGGTTTGTCCTTCTCCCAATCCAGGGGACGTTCAACGGCGGTGAGTGGGCCTTTGTTCGGGCCACCAACTTGTGATACCTCACAACAACGGAGCCACAAAAATAATATGGTTTTCCACCTTTAACAAATCGTCAGAGCACCTTTCTCTCTCCAAGCTCAAGTTCAAGTCCTGGTTTTCCTCTTTTTTCCGTTCTCTGTCAGTTTATCCAATTTTGAATTCTGTTTTCTTTTTCAAGGCAATAAAAGTAGGTCCATTAGATATAAATAAGAAATAGGTTTGATGAGCCATGAAAAATGAATGAAGATGATATGTAACACTACAAGAATTTTCCAAAAAAAAATATTTTTTTATTTCATTCATTTATTATTTTATTCATTTATAAATGAAGTATTTCCGAGGACACCAAAAATCGGACAATTTAAGAACCTCCTCCTTTTTTTAGTCTGTTAGAAATAAATAATCGAGCATCAGAAAGTGCATAAAGATCTTATAGATACAGCATCCTCGATTTTACTGATAAGCCGTCACCCTCGAAAATGTGCGGAAAACGTGTTACAAAATACTATTGGCATATCTTTGTCATTTAACTCTTAACCCACCATACTCTACCTTGCAATACCATCTAACACGAAAATCTCATTAACCCCGTTAACAATTTGTAAAGTCCAGGGTTAAGTTTTTTTTTACACTTACTAGATCATGTTTGGCCACTATCTCGCATGATGTGAAGCGATGATGTGGCCTAAGATGGAGCACATAGATCTAGAGAGAGACGGCAGTTGTGCGGCTGCTCAGACCCGTCTCCCCGATGGTTCACCGAACATCATCCCGAAACACGACTAGGTCGCTTGACGGCATGGCTTTGTTCGGTGGGTGGTGTTACAACTACGGTCCAAGGTTGGTTAAGGTGAGTCGTTATTAAACTTGTGAGCGTTTTGCTCAGAAAAAATTCACGAAGTAAGCAAGCCAAGACCACTGTTTTTCTTCATCCTGGGCCGTAATTCACTGGGGCCCTGTTCTGAACCTCTATGGTCCAGGAATCTATAATTTTGTTTTAATTAGGACAATTTGTAGGAAAATATATTTTGTTAGGAAAATATATATTATTTTAGTTACATATGATTGTTTTATTTTATTATCGTTTATATTAATTATTTGCTGTGCACCACCGTCTATTCTTTTAACATTTGTCCAATCCATCCAAAGGTTGTCTGTAAGAGATAAGGCCGCCAATTGTATTACCCTAGTTAATATTTATATTTTTCTCATGTAATTATGTTTGTGGTATGCAATAAAGTGTTACTGTATTGTTGTATTGTATTGTATTTGTCAAAGTTCTTATGAACCGCATAAGAAATTTGACAAATTGACTCGTCGACATGTGTATACTGCCCATCCTTACCTACGGTGCTCAGACTTGGTCCTTGACCGAAATGCAAAAGTCCCGCCTCGGGGTCTGCCATAGAGAAAATGTCCGACCGAGTGCGTAACACCACGCTGCGCTCCAAAACGGGTATAACAGATGTAGGCAATAAGGCTGCCAGGCTCAAATGGGATTGGGCGGGCCACGTTAGCCGTAAGCATCCAAAAATTACCACACAATGGATCCCTGAAAAGGCACAACATCGCCGAGGCCGACCTAGAAAACGATGGCGAGATGATCTTGAAGCACACCAAGAAAATTGGTATGAGATGGCGGAGGAGCGAGACAGGTGGAAGGAGTTGGGGGAGGCCTTTGCCCAGCAGTGGGTCAGTGCAGACTAGAAAAAAAAATTAAGTTCGTATTTCGCAGCTTCACGTGTAGCACAAATCGAAATAGGCAAGTTTATGTAACTGTATGACGAGACGAGCTGGTCGATTGCTTGATGGTAAGCAAAACGCCAGCCCATAACAATAACAGCGACACCCAGAACTTTGTTTTGCAAAATCCTGCGCGGTGCTGCACTACGCTCGTCACCCTGAGACAATTAGCTGTTATAATTGTTATTGTTGTTGTGTGAGTCTTATAATGCCCAGTAATTTTGCTGGCTACAATGCCCTTCAAACCGGAATACAGTAATGCTTGCGCACTTCTGCTTGGTGGCTGAATAACTGACAAAGCGGTGGTGGCGGAGGCCGTCTGGGTGGGTACCCAGACGGCCTCTCGCATACGAGAAACCTACCATGTCAGTTTCCAGTATAGTAGTTATTAAGCTGGGTCCACACCTAAAATTAACTGAACTAATGGACGCTGGCTGCCTGTGACAGATCGGGACATAGACGTCGATATGAATTTATAACGGAGAGAAATGGCTAGCATCCTTTGTTAGACTGATTTAGGGGCAACGCACACAACTGACTGACTTTAATATTATTTTCATCACACTCGCTCGTAACACGGACTTTATTACATCGGTTTTTGGGCTCGTAATCTGCCTCGTAATCTCGTTACCTGCGTGCTTTTACTTTACATAGCCGCACTAGTGCGCAGCGGTAATTATTTTATTTCCTAAATAATTCAACAGAGTTTTTATCCGGTTGAAAATAGTAAGTACCTAAGTACTATATCGCTTTAAGCGATAAGACCGCCCATTGTTACACCATTGCAAACATTTAACTTGTACTATATCTCTATTTTTAAGGTGAATAATAAAGTGTTTATCTATATATCTATCGATCTATACATTTTCTAAATTCTTGATTAAATAAAAAGCAGCTACTCCTCTAATAACGGTAAAAAAACATTAAATTTTATCAAATAATTATGCGTGTGTTGCTATAAGCAGATATATTTCCATTATTCATTTTTGAAGGTCAATCAATCTCAACTAACGGCTCAAGTGATGTGAATGAAATGTGGTACAAGAATGTTTCTGAGGCCGGTTTAACACATTTCTGCTTTTTCGGAAAACGGGAAAAACGCGAATGGAGCCTTCAACCGGAAATGTAAATATCGTAGAGAGTTGTGAATAATATATTACACTGTAGACGATGTAACATAGCCATAAGCATATAAAAGGGGGACATTTTATATTCATATAGACAAGGAGGACAGAATGAACTTTTTATTTCTGTTTGACCTTCTAAGAAAAGAGCAGGGAGATAAACTGGAAATTATTAGTTCGATTTATCCCCAATGGCTAAATCGAACTTCTAATTCTCGTTTATCCCCCAAAGGGACAGAGTAGGGGGACAGACTGTAATAATTCCATAAAACCGCGTAAGAACATTTTTAAATTGGATTCGCCACAACCGGGGAAAAACCGGACACCATTCGTCCGATGCTTCTGATAAACGAACATAAATCGTTTGATTAAAAATGGCTGTCTGCGTTGCGCCTTATTTCACGAAGGCCATTGTCTCTCCCACAGGTTAGCACATAGTCGCTGCAGCCCGATCGAGCCTTTGTGTTCCCAAACTGAATTATTACTCATCTTTTGTTCAGATAATGCTTTGAAAAAGTTAACCCAATTGACTAATTTATATAAGTATCTGGAATAAATAATTATGGCTATTATTGATAATGGGTTGGACACGTCTGTTGTATGCCGAATGCGCTGTGGGCTAAGTTGACTACAGACTGGAGGCCAGACAACGCATGAAAACGGCGCGGCAGACCGAGAAGGAGATGGCGGGACGAGCTCGACAAATTTTGTCCAGACTGGCTGCAACTGGCGCAAGACAGGGACGAGTGGAAAGAATGGAGAGAGGCCTTTGCCCAGCAGTGAAACACTAACGGCTGAAATAATAATAATTATCATTCATAATAGAGACCCGTGTAGATTAGACTGAAATTAAATTCAAAAAGACATGTTCTTGTTAAACAAGTGAATATAAATATTTGCCGAATTACTTTTAATTAATTTTTGCTGGGACACGGGACTTCTTTCAGTGACAGAGAGAGAGAGAGAGAGAACGAAAGAGAGAGATATATAAAGAAGAAGTCCTGACTGACTGATTGGCGATTTATCAACGTAGAGCTTCAACAGCTGGTCCTAGAATCACGAAATGGAGGATGTTGCTTTTGTGACGAAAGCGTGAACTAAGAACTAGCTTTTTTTATCTTTTATATTATTATTTAGTGCTCTTTATTGCTCCATAATATAAGATGGCTCTCTATGATCCACAGTTGTCTGCAAGAGATCGCTTTAAGCGATAAAACCGCCTTTTTGATGTACCTGAATGACGAGACGAGCTGGTCGTTTGCCTGATGGTAAGCAATACGCCAGCTCATAACAATAACAGCACCACCCAGAACTTTGTTTCGCAAAATCCTGCGCGGCGCTGCACTTCACTCGTCACCCTGAGACAATTAGCTGGGTATTATGAGACTCAACAGCTAATTGTCTCAGGGTGACAAGCGCGGTGCAGCACCGCGCACGATTTTGCAAAACAAAGTTCTGTGCTGAAACCTACCACAAGTACGCCTATTGTGACGCTTATAATTCGTGTACATACATTGTTTTTAAAATACAAAACAATCAACGCGTTAGCGAAAAATCCTCCAACTTTTTTCTTCAAGGAGTTTGAAAAAAAATTGTGGATATCAGTTGATATCGGTACTTCGGTAGGTACTCGAACGTGACTGGAAGAAGGGACGTGATGATTATGATCATAAATAAAAGTAGGTTCACTTCGTAACCGAAAATGAGATGTGCGACATTTTTTATTATGAATGCAACGAGACAAGCGTATCGTTTGCCTGATAGTAAGCGCCACACTTTCCCATAACAATTACAGTGTCGGATACAACTTTTAATACCACAAAAATGACATATAAGATTTAATATCTGAGCCCCAATTCACTATGACAACTTGGCGATTCCTTGATTCGAAATCACGTCGATTCCTTCATTAATAAACGACGTCTCCATGACGCATTCATATATTCATATATATGACGCGTCATAGAGAATACAAAATTTCGCAGATGTCGTTTATTAATGAAGGAATCGACGTTTCCTCGAAGCAAGGAATCGCCAAGTTTTCATAGTGAATTGAGGCCCTGATGTCTCGGGGTGATGATCGCAATGCAGTGCTACGCAGTAATTTTTATGGTATTTAAAATTCTGGGTGACACTGCATTGATATAGGTTGGCGTGGCGCTTACACCAGGCGAACGACTTGCTCGTTTCGTCACTTGGTTCCATACAAAAATACCTTAGTCCACTTCAAAAGTGCGTCAATGATGCTCAAAATGAAGTGTTCGAATTCTTTCTGTATAGATTTTGTGTCCGTATCCGTGTCTGAACCTATCTGTATTTATATCCGTGTCTGTATCCATTCCCTTATCTGTATCCATATTTGTGTCCGTGCCCTTATTCGTATCCGTCTGCATCCATTGGTTTAGCTCGCATTAATTTACCTACTGGTTTCTTCTAGAGTTGATCATTCCCCAAGCTTACTACACCAATAAAAATGGTAGGTAATACATTTTCGCTATTTACTTATTACTTGATCCAATGAACACTTCTAAAATTATTATTCAAAACCGAAAACCATCCTAACATACACAAAGTCACTTTGTCACTGAATACAGTATTAACGGTCTCTACACACGGGTTAAGCCATCCCAACCCTGCAAATCCCCATTGATTTACGTAGTTAAATAGAAAAACAAACAGCTAAGGAATGGAACACCTTACCAGCGTCTCTGTTTCCCGATTCCTATAATTTAGGTGTCTTCAAGTCCCGAGTGAATCGGTATCTTCTAGGCAATGGTCCATTATCGACCGCGTCGTCACTTTCCATCAGGTGAGGCTGCGTTCAAATGCTAGCCTACCAGGAAATAAAATAAAAACAAAATTGAAAAAATATTCCAATAGTGTACACCAAAATGTAGGTACAAAATACATTTTCACTAATTACTTATTACTTGATCCAATGAACACTTCTAAAATTATTATTCATAACCCAAAACCATCTTAATAGACAAAGTCACTTAGTCACTGAATACAAAATTAAGGGTCTCTACACACGGGTTAAGCCAACCTAACCCTGCAAATCCCCATTGATTTACGTAGTAAAGCAGCATTATCTTGCATTACACCGCGAGCCACGTGAATGATGTATTCAATAATGTGAACACGTTTTAGGGTTATTTGGGATAACTTGCATTTATGGGCTTTGGTTGGATGGGTTAAATTTAGACACAGACTGTGTAGTAGTGCAGCTGCCACAGTAGGTACAAACTTTGAGCCTTACTAATGAAAACAATGCAATACAATTACACTTTATTGCATACCACAAACATAATTACATGAAAATAATACATTAATCTTAACTGAGTTATACAATTGGCGGTCTTATTGCATAAAGCCATCGCGTGTTGTATTCGCCTGTAATAGGTGTACATATCAGCACAATACAACCTTAGAATGCTTTATAATATATTATAGTAATATAGTACACTGTTGGCGTTTCACAATAAATAAATAAATAAATAAAGCAATCTTTTACGAAAACCTTCGTTAGTATTAAAAATGTTGCCCTTATTTAAAGTTTTTGTAGTAGTAGGTAGGTAAAGGAGTTTTTTTATGGAACTGAGTGGTGAGACGAGCAAGTTGTTTGCCTGATGGTGAGCACCACGCCTGCCCATAACAATTGCAGTGTCACACCGAATTAATACCATAAAAAGCACTGCGTAGTACTGCATTGCGGTCATTAGCCCGTGACATCAGGGCCCTAATTCACTATGACAACTTGTCAATTCTTTGCTTCCAGGAAACGTAGATTCCTTCATTAATAAACGATATCTGCGAATTTTTTACTCTCTACGACGCTTCTAATACGACAAATATATGAATATATGAATGCGTCATAGAAATGTCGTTTTTAATTAAGGATTCGACGTGATTTCCAAGCAAGGAATCGCCAAGTTGTCATAGTGAATTGGGGCCCAGATATTAAATCTCATATGCCCAGTTATTTCGCTGGCTACAATGCCCTTCAAACTGGAACACAGTAATGATTGCGCGCTACTGCGTGGCGGCAGAATAACTGACAAAGCGGTGGTACCTACCCAGACGGCCTCCCATTTTACGAGAGACCTACCTGATAAACAAGATGTAGAGATGTAGATTCTTAATTTTCCCGTTTGTGGATACCCTATAACCCCCGTGTACGTTTACGCAAGGCATATCCCATTGTGATTGATCGATCGCCCAATAATTTAAAAAGGAACAAGTCACCCTCGAAATTACTTGGCTAATCTGTGTAAATTATTTTGTCGTTTTATGTGAATACGTAAATGATTATCATCAACATCATCATCATCATCAGCCCATCATGTTCCCACTGCTGGGACACGGGCCTTCTCTCATATAGAGAGTATGGGCCATAATCCACCACGCTGGCCCAGTGCGGGTTGGTCAATATCACATGTCCTTGAATTTTTGCGATTAATTCTTGGACATGCCGATTTCCTTACGATGTTTTCCTTCACCGTTTTTTAGAGCGAGTGTTAAATCCGCACATAACTTAAGAAAGTCAGTGGTGCGAGGCCAGCAAGATTCGAACTCAGGTCGGATCGAAAGTCGCACATGCTCCCACTGAGCCACACTCGTTCAATAATTACATCTGTAAATGATCATATCTGTATCTATGTATCTATAAGTTAATAAATTAATAATAATTAATTATAATTAATAAATTGTCCTCTCCATCCAAAGGTTGTCTGGAAGAGATCGCTATAAGCGATAAGACCGCCCATTGTAACACTTTAGGTTTAAGTATTGTTTTGTAATTATTTTATGTTGTTGTGTGACAATAAAGCGTTATCTAATCTAATCTAATCTAATCTATATTTTCTTTACGTTTTTTACGTGCGTCACCAGAGGTTTGAGCTGAAAACCAGCGTCGTGGATTTATCCACAGCATTACGCTTGGATTTATCCACAGCATTATGCTGAGTTCAGACCTTTTTTGACGGCACTGCGCACGGTAGTGATTCTCCTACACAAGCACCTCTTATTTATGTATGATGTTTAAAAGAGCATTTTTGTGCCTATTTAATAAGTTTCTCTTGACTTGAAAATGTGCTTCTATTTGCGCTCCTGCAAAACATGTTGTCCTACACTTTAAATAACTATAAGATATGCACAGTATTTTTTCCCATGAATTTTTGAAAGTAAAATATGTTTATATACCTACTTTTTATAATGAACGTCTATCTATTAGGGCGCATCCATAAATTACGTGATGTGTTTTTTTAAATTTTCGGTGTTACGCTTAAGATTCAGATATTTTTTCGCTTAAGATTTAGTTAGGTGTCTGTCGCTTTTTTATCGACTGCACTTCGGGGAATGTGCCCAGGAATTGCACGATCTGATTCCTTCTACTCCCTTCCACCATAGGACTTCCAGGCGGGGTGAGTCGTTTCACCCGTACGTCGTTAATATCCCACCTATCCGTACTAAGCGTTTCGCGGATTCCTTTATCATGCGAACTGCTAAGGAGTCGAACGCTCTGCCACCGTCTTTGTTCCCAAACGGATACAACTTGTGTCTCTTTAAGTCTAGAGTGAATAGGCATCTCATGGGCAGGCGTGTTCCATCTTAGGCCGCATCTTCGCTTTCCATCAGGCGAGATGTCGTCAAACGTATGCCCATTTACCAATAAAAAAAAAAAAAAATAAAAAAGATGATATCTTAAGTATGTACAATCTGGATTAAATGGACCAAAATAGTATTATATGTTTTTTGTTTCAATCAGAAAAAAAATTGCGTGATATTTGCCGAGACCTCCAACGTAAGATTAGATAAGATTTGACTCGACCCCCTCCCCCCCTTAAACACCTCAAGTAATTTATGGACGCCCCCTTACTGATAAAATGTACTTGTTCTTTCTGTATAAAAAGACAAATACCTCCTCTCACCAATAATGTTAATATATTAGTTTACTACTTAACTAATCTAAACATACATATCTACATACAGTCAACTTTATATGCACAAGCACACACACATACACAGACTCACACACATACACCCTTTATTCATACTTGAATTCTTTGCTAGAGAGCACTAAATGTATAATTGTAATACTTAGGAAGATCTGTCATTGGCCTATATTATGATAACAGAAGATTGTAACTCACATTCACGTTTAAGCTGTACCTAGATCATAATAATAATAATTAATGCTTTATTGATTTATTAATGCTTTTTTATTGTAAAAGAAATTAACAAGGTACACGAAATATTCTTATAGACTATAGTACAACGGGTGGACTTATCGCTAAAAGCGATCTCTTCCAGTCAACAACGTTTGGATGGAAAGATTTAAAGGAGTGAGAGAGGTCGGCGGTGTAAATAAAAAGTAAAAGAGGACGACTAAATCACATAATATATATATATATATATATATATAAATATATATATATATATATATATATATATATATATATAAATATATAGATATAGACACATACATATATACTACATACAATCAAGGAAAGTACTAATAATTTAATTATCAGCAGCACTCTAGGAATGGTAGTAATGTTTAACTTGGTTCTTAAAACTTACAAGTCTGTGCTCTTCTGATAGAAACCGGAAGCCCATTCCAGAGACGCACAGCTTGAACTGTAAATGACTTGCCATAGAAAGAGGTACCACGTTCGGGCGTTCATCATATAATAAATAAGTATTTTCTTTAGGTTTTTATCAACAAAGTGTTTAACTATCTATCGATTTCTGATTCTATGATCACGCTCTCGATCAGTGTACACGTCTCGTAACAAGGAAGCCGCCATAAAACCTCGGATTACATTCAAATAGGCACGAATAAAATGCAAAAAGCGTTGTTAAACAAAACATAAAATGGCGGCCAGCCGAGCGCGTTAAAATTTATTCCTTGTCGTAATATTTACAAGTTTGTTACTGGAACAACGCATTAAAACGCGGCTGTTATTTGTAGCCGCCACTTACGTAGTAGACTTTTTGAAACTGGACAAGTGCGAGTTTGACCCTTCGTATGCAAGTCTGAGGCTGGTAGAGTTTTTCTTCTAAGAAGTTGTACTTTTTTTTACGCTTAATAGATCTATGTTTGGCCACTATCTCGCCAGATGTGGCCTAAGATGGAGCACATAGATCTAGAGAGAGAGTTGAGCGGCTGCTCAGACCCGTCTCCCCGATGGTTCACCGAACATCATCCCGAAACACGACTAGGTCGCTTGACGGCATGGCTTTGTTCGGTGGGTGGTATTACAACCACGGCCAGAGCCTACCACTCCAAAAAAATTGTATTATAACATAAAAAAAAATTAAAAAAATAAAAAATTATTGTAGAAATTGTATTATATTAAAAATTGATTTATATTAAAAATTATATTATATTAAAAATTGTATTATACGATTTATATCATAATCATCATTAGCTTATTACGGTCCCACAGCTGGGACTTGGGCATATCCTCGTAGAGAGAATATGGGTCATATTCTACTACGCTGGCTCAGTGTGGTTTGGTGGATGTCACATTTCCTTGAATTTTTGAGATAAATTCTTGGACATGCCGATTTCCTCACGATGTTTTCCTTCGCCGTTTTTAGAGCAAGTATTAAATCCGCACGTAACTTAAGAATGTCAGTGGAACTCGGGTGCGTCGGATCAAAAGTCGCACGTGCTCCCACTGAGCCACACTGGTGATTTATATATCATTTCATTAATTTAATATGAATTATTAAGTAAAGAAATATGAATTAATAAGTATTAACTCTTTACTGGTAAACACTACAACACAGAAAAAATATCAATTAAAGACTATTAACTTAGAATAATAAGTGTCACAATTGGCGGTCTTATTTCCTTAAGCAATCTCTTCCAGACAACCGTGGATTATAAAATCCTCCACATCTCATTATTTCATTCCAGGCTACAATAAGTAAGTGTTACGCGAGAAGAATTTTAAATAAGTCCCATTTCACAAAAATTTTCAGCTCCTCCGTAAAACCGGCAGGGAAACGTCAAACTCACGGCTTCTTATCTCTAGAGGAGAGTATGCAGATGACGGCGATTTCCTTAATATGTTGGGGGAACAAGGTAACTTGGAACAAGGTACTTTATAGGACTGCGTAAGAAGCGAATTTTAAAACGGGCCTGCCGTTTGATGTTGTGCCTATGCCACACTTAGACATGAGTTTTATAAGCACTTTCGCTCAAAAACTATTCCATTATTGATGCGATCAATACCAAGCCTAATCCAACGTCGATGCTTACTCTGACTCAGACGCCGAGCCTTCCTTGAAGTTGGTGTAACTAGACACCATTTACGGTACATTAACCATACATTCTGTCGTGTATAATACACTACAGAATTATACATTATTATACATTATTTGTAGGATATTATTATTTTAAATATATAAGTATAGATATTTTTGTGGATAAGTACAGTCAATTTTTCACTG
Organism: Petrophora chlorosata; assembly: GCA_951640565.1. Lineage (NCBI taxonomy): Eukaryota > Metazoa > Arthropoda > Insecta > Lepidoptera > Geometridae > Petrophora > Petrophora chlorosata. Next base: position 1,883,975 of record OX621206.1, read on the forward strand.
TTCCTATAGCAAAACGAGTATCAACTGAAAATCAGCGCCGAGTTGTGTTAAATTCTTGGCATTTTATGCTGAGCTGAGCCCATTCGGCACAAATATTTATTATTTAAGTTTTTATTTTTTGTATTGTTTGTTTGTCGTTTTTGTGTGCCTAAAATTTTTTTCTTTCTTTCTTACATTTACAGATTTTTTTACGAAAGGTTAATATAAGTATTAGAGGAAACAAAAGTACAGGTGGTAAAAGTAGATAGGTTAGGTTTAAGTTTAAAGAAGTTTATTCTCAATAAGACAAATGTCACTTACTTGAGAAAAATACTAAGCTTAAATACAAAATAATACATTCGTCATTCCATCCGAGCGGTAAGGAAAAACGCAGGTACTCATCTAATGCATTCGTTTGCATAAAAGGGAACGGTCTGCGATTAAATATTGGGCTAGCTGAGATTTGAATGCATTAAATGAGTTTACACTTTTAATTCTTGAGGGTATTCCATTGTACAACCAAAGAAAACTAAATATTACTACGTAAAGAAGCGACACTCCCACCCCCCCGCTAATTTGTCGTCACCCGCAACAAACTGATGAAAAAATGGGCAATGCCGTGCTTGCGTCACTTTGTTGTCACCGCTCGCTGCGAATGACTAATGAATGAGATTCAAATGTTTATTTTATATGTGCGATCAATTGATGTTATTTGAGGTTGTTATGACCTTTTTGGATGACGACGACGACCTGCTTTACAGAGTTAGAGCAGGCCGGCTGACTATTTGACTTTGACATATGGACGAAACATATTGAGAAAAAGACGGAGAACGGCTGAAGACGGTGAAGCTGACCAGGACCTGACCTGACTGACGGAGATCTGCCTATCTCTTTTAAAATGGTTCGTTATTGTTCTGTGTATGGATGCAAAGAAACCACTTACACAAATATAACTCTCTGATATATGCCGTCTCTCCCTAGATCTATGTGTATCATCTTAGGCCACATCATCGCTTCACATCAGGCGAGATAGTGGCCAAACATGGATCCATAAGGCGTAAAAAAAAAAAAAAAAAAAAATATGAATCGAAGATTTTTTCGCATCTCTCAGCCAAGCGACTATCGCTTCGCGAAAAACCAAACCGGCCGACTGGTCGTCGATCAGTCGGCCGTCCTAGGTATCGCTGGAAGGATGAGGTCGTAAGGGACTTGTGCAAACTTCACATCAAGGAATAGATGGAGGTGGCACAAGATAGAACCTTGGTTCTGGCGACTCTTACTATCGAAGGCCACGACTCACTTTGGGTCGCTTGTGCCATCCTAGTAAGTAAAGGTTAATATATACCAAACATTCTTTCATTTAACTTCAGAGCCAGTGTGGTTCAGTGAGAGAACGTGCGACTTTCGATCCGACGCACCCGAGTTTGAATCCCGCTGACCACTGACTTTTTTCAGTTATGTGCGGATTTAACACTCGCTCTAAAAACGGTTAAGAAAAACATCGGGAGGAAACGGCATGTCCAAAATATTATCACAAAAATTCAAGGACATGACATCCACCAACCCGCACTGGGCCATCGTGGCGGATTATAGCCCATTACCTCTCTATTAGAGAAGGCTCGTGTCCCAGCAGTGGGAACGAAATGGGCTGATGATGATGTTTGTGTATAATGGTGCTATTCTCAAAAGAAAACATAAAAATAAAAAGTTATTGATATTTTAGTCGTTGTAAAAAGTGCAAAGATCTCATAACCAAGTAGGTCACCCAGTTTGAAACTGTAAAGACCAACAAGGATATTACATTAATCTGAAGTTTGTGTGTAAATAAACTGTTTTCGCATACACTGTTATCCAGTATCCAGTATTATAGTAGTATACGCCTCCATAACTCTGTTTACCGAATAAACAGTATAAACAAGTGTTTGTAAAAACGGCTACCCTAAAAATTTGTAAATTTAATGCATCTCAAAATACATTTAAAACATTGATTGAACTATTGCTAAGCAAGCTTTTTTTTTTTTTTAGATAGATGCTCGCTTTATTGGAAACTATAAATTAAAGACATTACATAAAAACCGTTTACGTGTAGGTCTTTCGTATGAGGGAGGCCGCCTGGGTAGGTACCACAGCTTTGCCAGTTATTCTGCCGCCAAGCAGTAGTGCGCAAACATTAAGTAATTATTAAGTAGTTAACAATGTTTTAATTTTCAAATAATCATTTATATGGTAAGTTGATATATATATTTCTTTTTTTTTTTAATAAATAAACTTTTTATTTCAGGAAATATTCACGGAACGGAACATACATTTTAATGAATTTATAAAGCTGAGGCAGACCAGTCCAGACCTACACCGTGGAGATGGAGGTCGCCGTTCCCAAACTAAGTATAAACTTGTTAGCTACAATGCAATCAAAAAATGTGTGGAGACAAGAGGCCTTAATATTTCGATGACATGTTCGCAAGTTGATTCTGTCTACCATTTGAATATAATCTTGTTTTCTATGAACCCATGTCAAATATCAACAATTTAGGCAGTCCTGTCAATATCATTTTGGCGGTTGTTGACTCAATCGGTGAGTGTCCTTCGAAAAAATTATAGGATGGCTCTTTTGAATAGCGGTTCTAAAAAAATGTCGGCGCTTGTTGAGTTTCATTTTATAATTTGCGAGCTGCTCCCTGCGGTTTGACTAACATGGGTATTTTTCAGCGAATAAGCTATCTCATGCATGTAAAATTTACATGCAATGTAAATTTGTGTAGGAAGGGTGTTGAGGCATAGTTCACTCGTGGTAGGTCTCTCATATGCGAGACGCGGTACCACAGCTTTGCCAGTTATTCTGTCGCCAAGCAGGAGTGCGCAAGCATTACTGTGTTCCGGTTTGAAGGGCATTGTAGCCAGCGAAATTACTGGACATATGAGACTTAATATCTGGATGTCTTGGGGTGATGAGCGCTATCCAGTGCTACGCAATGGTTTTTATGGTATTCAATAAATCAATCAATCAAAATCTCTTTATTCAGGTTTGGCATAGACAGCCGTAAGTAAATAGCTTTATTTTATACCATTTAAGGAAAGAGTTTTTCAAAATAAATATTTTCTTTCTTTTTTTCTTTTTATTTAAGAATATAGGATACAGAAGAGATAAAAGAGAGAAACAATTGAGAAAGATACAGTGATAAAAATAACGAAAATCAGTAAACATAAATTTAAAAACCCCCGACACAAAAAACCTATAAAAAGGATGAAAAGAACCTATAAGAAAGCTGAACTGATTTTGATGATACACCGCTAGAAAACCTGCTTTCAAATATAAAAAACGCATACAAATCGGAGCACCCGTTTAAGAGCTACGGTGCCACAGAAAGCCACATACATACGCGCATAGTGGTCAAACCTACAACATTTATTACATTCCTATTAAAAAAAGATGGATGAAGAAAAGAAATAGGTAAGAGATAGAAAATAGAGATTGGTGGTAGAGATGTATTTAAATGTAACCTCTTCTAAAATACCAATTCTTGAATCCTCAGTCAGAACTCAATAAAGGTTTTATTGAAATGCCTCGTCACTAGAATTAACACGAAAGTTTGAGTGTCATTTCAAATCAAATTACTGGACTATCTCCCTAACCCAGGACCTTAAATCACAAATTTTCCAATTTAAATCGCTTTGCAGTCACACATAAAGTTGAATTTTGAACAAACTACTCGCGTTTCTAACGGAATATTTTGTTAAAACCTTGGCCTAATTTAAACATAGTTTCGTTCTACTCTCATAGCCTATGTATCTGTCCCGGGGTTATTTTAAATTCAGGGGTTTAAGCCTTAAGCAACCCCCGAGAGATAACATGCCAGCTTGATTTTATCATATCTAATATTTTCAAACTCTCCGCATATAGAATTTGGGAACCCCATATCTACGGCCTGCTTTTGTTCAGATTTTGTGGTAGAGCAAACTAACATATTTTATTAGTAAAACGACTTTTTTGAACAGGCTTGGTCAAATTTTGACCACGATCTCACCTGACTGACGATGTAGAAGATGTAGCACGCTTTCCTAAAAATACTTCTCTTGATTAAAAAATGAGTCATCCCCGCAGAGTTTCTTGGTGCTATCTTCTCAAGCGAGCGTATTTCCGAAGCACTGGTAGAGTCAGTATTCGCATTTCTTTTCTAAACCCGGAATCTGAACCCTGAATGCTCACCTTTTTTTCTAAGACATGATATAACAATTTTTAACGTATTTTAATTTCATTTTTTTGTGGCTGACCTTCCTCCTGCCAGAGTAAAGCGTTCCGCTTCAACTTTCATGTAATGCGAACCGCTAAGGAATGGAACACCTTACCAGCGTCTCTGTTCCCGATTCTTATAATCTAGGTGTCTTCAAGTCCCGAGTGAATCGGTATCTTCTAGGCAAGCATGATCCATCGTCGACTACGTGATCATTTTCCATCAAGTGAGACTGCGGTCAAATGCTTGCAAATAGTATCTAAATAAAAAAAACCTACAAACAATGAATGGTGATGGGGGAATCAGATTGTACAGTTCTTGAGCACATTCTCCGAAGTGTATTCTGTAAATTACCGCCACTTTGGCAACTTCACGTGTGCCAGGCTTTGTAGTCTGATTTCTACCAACGTTTGTGGTCATTTATTTATACACGAATCAAAATCCTATAGCTGTGATTTGACCAAACTACTCGAAACCAAACCAAACATTGAAATAAAATATTGGTTACCTACAATCTGGTAACAATAAATATTTCGTTTCGTTTCGTTTCGTTTCATTTCATTTCGTTTTGGTAAAATTTGGTACGACACCGGATAATATTCGAATCCCTGACCTCTTCCCAATTGCCAAAACACCCATTTTACACCGTTCCCAAAAGCCTGGTCCGCGCCACTGACCGACGCCGCGTTAACCACATACCGTATCGCGTACAAGCATAGCCGACTTCTGCCGCAACGGAAAAAAAGTGCCTCTTTTACTTCTATTGTTTCACATTGACATATGGTTTAAAATTTCTGCGTCAGCATCCAACAAATTGTCAATTCACTGAACATTTTGCACTGTGTTATTTTTCAGCCATTTCCGGTGCTTTGATGATTTTCAGAATATTTGGTAGCGTTTTGTCAACAAATAAATAACGGCACTGCTGTAACTAACGGCGTAGTTAAAGGCTCTTTCACATTGCGGGCTGAGTTTTTATTGTCCAAAGTTTTGGGTCTAACTTTACACTCGCTGCGTACTCTAGACGTTGACCAGAAGAAATCTCTTCAGGCATTGAGAGTTTTTATGGAACTGAGTAATGAGACGAGCATGTCATTTGCCTGATAGTGAGCGCCACGCCTACCCATAACAACTGCAGTACCACCCAGAACTGTTACATAAAAAGTACTGCAAAGTACGAATTTGCGCTCGTCACCCCGAGACATCAGATATTATCATAAGCCCAGTAATTTCGCTGGCGGTGCCGTTCAAACCAGAACACAGTAATGCTTGCGCAGTACTGCTTGGCAGCAGAATAACTGGCAAAGCGGTAGTACCTACCCAGACGGTCTTCCGCATACGAGAAACCTACCACGAGTTGTTACCACCTGTACTATTGTACATTTCATTTATTTTTGTTCATTATTGTGTGCACTCATTGTGTTGCGTAAATTTTATCTGCGCCTACTAGGAATTACGCATCTTACTATTGTCTAACTTAATGACTTCTCTAACTTTGATAACTTGACGACCCTCATAAAATCGCTTGAGCGTAATTTCCTCCATTACGAACCTTGTTGCATAAATAACTGTTATCTATACATCTACACTAACGGATCCCTCAAACGCAAGTCTACCAAGTTTACAACAGTTCTCAACTCTCGTCGTAATCTGTTTCCAAGTCTCGTGTACAGTATCTTTGGTAAGCGATATACTACACAGAATATCAAAGTGTTTTGAAACACACAACGTGGAATGCAGAAGTGTTTCGTGGCGCATGGTATACAATGGCGCACTTCAGCGCAGTGCTTTCAAAATTACATGCGACATTCGGATTTCAATATGTCGCGTCAAAGTTGAAGTTCTATGTTAAAAGTATCGGCTGGAGAATTTGGGCTATATATAGGCCTTTAATGGTCAATGGGCTGTCCAATTGTTTCTCCTTGTAAGTAGTAAGTTTAGTTTTAGTCAGTAGAGTGTAGATTTGTTTTCGGTAATAAATACTTACAATCTGGGAATCTTCAAGTCTCCAGTGAACAGATACTATCTTGGCAAGCATGCTACACCGTCGACCACATCGTCACTTACCATTAGGTGAGATAGTGGTAAAAAAAGGCATTTGCCCGTTGAAAGAAAACAAAGTATGTCTTCTCTATCTCTAGATATAAAATTATAATATATCACTCTCTAGGTTTCAAATAGAGACGCTATCCGTCGTATTTCTGTTTCTCAGCTTACGTCTTTAGACGTGCGAAAAAATGCGGAAAAAGGCGAAAAAATATGAATGCCCAACTCGCCTTACCTAGAGTGTATATAAAAAGCCCGAAACTAGAAGCTCGCGAAGGAGGTCCTGAATGAAACGAGCGAGGGGAGGTGGCGAGCAAAGCGGGCCGGCGACTTCCGCTGCGGAGCGAAGCGACATGAAGGGGTGACGAGCGAGACTTCTGGTGGAGTCAACTTTGACCTATTTTTTGGTGATTATATTTGGTGGTTAGTTAAACATAAGCCCTTCTAAACTAGGCAACGGATTTCAATACGGTTTTCACTGTCATTTAGCGATTTACGGAAGCAAGCATTTGTTTCGTGTCTGAGTGTTGTGGGACCATAGTCCTAATAGTTCCTGGTTCCCTAGATACAGGGAATCAGGGGCCAGGATCTATGTATGTGATCGTTGGGCGTGTTTATTTATCTTTCGGGTGCGGAGTTACATTCCATTCATTATTCACAGTTTAAACAGAGTACCGTACACACGATGTACCGTGCCCTTAAACTCCCAAATACTGGCACCATATGCTAGCAGCCCGGAATGAATGCCTGCCCATTGTAGCGTAAATGGCAAACGATCAGTCATGTATCAGAGTTCCGGTGTGTTCAGCAGTCAATATTGTGTGCGACTTTGTTTCGACGATTTGGGTTACCCTGGGGGCTTACCACCAACTTTTACAAGACAAGCTACATGAACGTTTTATTTCAAGCTTACAATAATATTATTGATTCGTACCATGAACTTCATTAAACAATATGTTTTGTTCCTGCGTAGTATCAGCTGTCAAAAAACACCTGAATGAATAATTTACGATGACGTCACCAAAACTTCTCAACAATACAATATCAAATTAAGCATTTTTTAGGACTTCGTGGTACGGAAAACGGAAGTAAGCTTAAAATAATACTGGTTTAAGTGATAGTGGTACGCCTGCTGGTTTCTGAACGTATTTGACAAGTAATTAAAGCGGTAATTCATGGACCGATATACTTGTGGAAGGTCTCTCGTGGGCATCTGGGTAGGTACCACATCTTTGCCAGTCATTCTGCCGCCAAGCAGTAGTGTGCAAGCATTACTGTGTTCCGGTTTGAAGGGCATTGTAGCCAGTGACATTAAAGATAAAGATAAAGAAATTATTTTTTGCCAAACATACAGTCTGGCAGAATTAAGAGTCACAATATTTATAAGCCAAAAACAGCAGCAATAGGGGTAGGCTCAACACTGAGCTGCGCAAGCCTAACAGCTCACGCAAGGCTGATTTTCAGCATACCCCTTTATTCGAGAAATGTGTTAAATTATTGGACATATGAGATTAAGTATCAGATGTCTCGGGGTGATAACGCAAAGATACCACGCAGTACTTTTTATGGTATTAAAAGTTCTGGGTGGCTTTTTAGATTCCTAAACTGATTATTATTAGAACTGCAGGCTTACCACCATCTCTTAAACCAGTTTTATTTTAAACTTACTTTCGTTTTTCGTACCACGAAGTCCTAAAAAAAAAGCTTACTTTGATATTGTATTGTTGAGAAGTTTTGATGACGTCATCGTAAATCATTCATTCAGGTGTCTTTTGACAGCTGACACTTCGCAGGAACAAAAACATTATTGTTTTATGAAGCTCATGGTACGAATCAGAGTAATATGATTGTAAGCTTGAAATAAAACGTTCCTGTAGCATGATTGTCTTGTAAAAGTTGGTGGTAAGCCCCCAGGTATTGACCAACATTTTTCCACTCCAAAACTATGATTGTTATGATAACAGTGGTCACTATTTTCCTACTTTAGTCGAAAACAAGTCCGTAAAACTGCTAACTTTGTGAGTAATACGCAAAGTGCGGTCAACACTCCACACACAGGAAACGGAAAGCGATACGGGATACACCCTCTTCAACATGGCTCTTGAACGCTTTATTCGAACTTTCGGACCCGCACTTCCATCTACAAATATTCACTATTTCACGACCTTTTTGGAACTGAGTGATGAGGCGAGCATGTCGTTCGCCTATTTATATATTTTTAGCATAATTAATTTTCTAAAACATTTTTTTATAATTTGTGTTCGTGTACAAAATACAATGAATAATGAACATAGATAACATTCCCAATTTAAAAAACACTTTAGCCCATAGAGCTTAAAAGTGTCATACTCCACCGTGTACCTACATAAAATAGGTACGGTAATGACGCCACTTAATAAGAATGGGCAGTAAAAACCTATTTACCACCATTCCTTCTCTGTCTTGCAAATTATTAAACTTGCACCTTACGTACAAAGGCGCAAGTTCAAGGTGGTGCGGCGTTGAGCAAATACCGCATTGAAGTGCAGTAGCGAAACGAGCTACGGGTCTTCGCCTTTGTTCAACTTGCCGCGTTCAACCAGCTTTGGAATATTCCGCTCCTGAGAGGTTACTAGTATGTTTACTATTTTCGATGATTCTAGCATAGTTATCGCAGCCGTTTCAAATTTGTTAGGTTAAGCAACGTTTGCTGCGGCCACTCGGATGGGTGACCACCAAGATTTTTCGTGTCGGTCCCGGCTGTTGTCTTGGGACAACAGTAGTTAGGCCATGTCGGAAGCCAAGGGAATTTTTCCCAGCGTCAACAAAAAAAAAAAAAAAATTTCGGAAGCCATCGGGCAATTTATAATTCTGACACTAGGCGTTGGCCTCACCCACAAAAGAAAGAACAAAAATGTAGAAGAAAGTAGAAGAAAAAAGAAGACGAAAGAAGAAGAATGAAGACTAACGCTCTTATTATTAAACAGTGAATATGAGTTAAAAAGATGTTTTGTCTTTTTTTACGGAACTGGGCAACGAGATGCTATTCGTTTGCCTGATGGTAAGCACCACGCTCGCTTATATAACAATTGCATTGCTTCCAGAACTTTCAATATCATGAAATGTACTGCGTAGCACTGCATTGCGCTAGTCACCCCGAGACATTAGAAAGATAAATCTTGTAATATATCCCGAGTAATTTCGCTACAATCCCCTTCAAAGTGGAACACAATAATGCTTGCGTAGGTACTACTGCTTGGCGGCAGAAAAAAAATATATTAATAATTTTATCACCAAAAAATAATACACAAGAAAACAATCGTCAACATAATAAGCAGGTGGAACATTATAAAATATACTTAGGTATAAAAAAAGAGCCATGCTAAGTCTGTTGTTCCCGAAACTAGACTTTAAAAGCCTGTATCTTCGGAAAAATCAAGAATTCTTCCTTGATAACTGGCGAAGCGGTGGTATACCTACCCAGACGGCCTCCCGCATACTAGACTCACCAACTAGTATATGTTTTGTATATTTTCAGCTATAAAAGATGGAAAAAAGGGTTATTTTTTATTGCTAATTGGCGTGCGTTTGACCACTACGTCACCTGATGGTAAGCGACGATGCGGTCGACGATCTAGCACGCTTACCAAGATAGTACCAGTTTCCTCGAGACTTGAAGATTCATCATCATCATCATCAACAGTCCGTATTAGTCCACTGCTGGACATAGGCCTTTCCCAATGCACGCCACTGAGCCCGATCTTCGGCTCTCCACATGTAATTGCTGCCAGCTACATTGCGCAGGTCGTCGCTCCATCTAGCCGGAGGGCGTCCTACACTACGTTTGCCTAAACGTGGTCTCCACTCTAGAACCCGTTTACCCCATCGGTTATCGGTTCTTCGACAAATGTGGCCGGCCCATAGCCACTTTAAGATTCCTAGATAATAATGTAACTATGTTTGTAGTACGCAATAAAGTGTAATTGTATTGTATTGTATTGTATTCACGGTATCTAAATGCTCTCACAACGATATCATTGCAAGCCCGTCTAAATAGGCTTTAAACTCCGTCCGAATAACCTATTATGTTTAAAACGGCCTCGTCCCAGTTCTGTTTCGCTATATCATTGATTGTTTTAAATGTGAGGCTGGGAGAGCTCTTTTTTATGGTACTGAGAGATGAGACGAGCAAGTCGTTCGGCTGATGGTAAGCACTACGCATGCCCATAAAAATTGCAGTGCCACCCAGAACTTTTAATACCATAAGCACTGCGTAGTACTGCATTGTGCTCATCACCCCGAGGCATCAAATATCTCTCATATGCCCAGTAATTTCGCTGGCTACAGTGCCCTTCAAACCGGAACACAGTAATGCTTGCACACTACTGCTTGGCGGCAGAATAACTGGCAAAGCTATGTTACCTACCCAGACGGCTTCCCGCATACGAGAACCTACCACAGGTTAAAGCTATTAAATAAGCAATTAAAGTAAGTTATTGCAAGCTCGTCCCTCGTTCCCACTGTTGGGACACGGGCCTTTTCTCATAGAGAGAGTATGGGCCATAATCCACCACGCTGGCACAGTGCGAGTTGGTGGATGTCACATGTCCTTGAATTTTTGTGATAAATTCTTGGACATGTCGGTTTCCTCACGATGTTTTCCTTCACCGTTTTTAGAGCGAGTGGTAAATCCGCACATATCAGAAAGTCAGTGGTGCGGGGTCAGCGGGATTCTAACTCGGGTGCGTCGGATCGAAAATCGCACATGCTCCCACTGAGCTACACTCGCTCTATATTGCAGTCGTGTGGGTATAAATGGCAATTTCATAATGCCGTGTTCTTATAGCCTTGCTCCAGTTCGTTTCGCAATATCATTGATTGTTTTATATCTGGAAGTGGAGTGTTTGCTTATAGACACATTAAAAGGTTATGAGACTTCAGCTGGTTTTATAGGACGAGTTGTGGCATGAGATCTGTAGGATTGTATATTGAGCGCACTTTATAGAAAAGAGTTTATGTTTAACTGACTCATATTTATATAGTAAAATGTTACGGCAAAACATCACTTTATATTCCCAAAAATATTAAATGATCACCAAAAATATATGATCACAAAAAAGATAGTAAAACATTACCAAAAATATAATAAATTTTTAGAAAAAAACAAAAACCGAATCAATGTATCTTCGAAGTCCAAGGTCAAATATAGATGAAATTTATATGGGACCACTTCGTCGCTATACTGAACCCAACGCAAAAAGAACATTCCATCGGTTCATAAATGACGGAGTTCTGAGGTAACAAACATAAAAAAACGAACAGAGAACCTCCTCCTTTTTTGAAATTGGTTAAAAATAGTAAATGATCTCCACCAGAAGTCTTGTTCATCACCCCTTCATGTCGTTTCCCCTACTTTACCTTCGCTCCGCTGTAGAAGTCACCGGCTCGCTTTGCTCGCCACCTCCCCCCTTCGCTCCACTCGGCTTTCTAAGCTCGCTTCATTCAGGACCTCCTTCGCGAGCTTCTGGCTCCGCGCTTTTTATATACCTACACTCTAGGGGTAAGAGCGAGTTGGATCACGGAAGAGTGAGGTGCGGCAATTCGGGTAAGTATTGGTGGTCATTTACAAAATTTTGTAGTCATTTACTAAATTTGATCTGAAACAGTCATCATCATCCTGTAGTCGTCCATTGCTGGACATAGACCTCCTCTAATGATCGCCTCTGAGCCTAGTCTTCAGTTCTTCTCATTCAGTTTCTCCCGGCTGCCTTTCGCAGGTCGTCGCTCCATCTAGCCTGTGGGCGTCCGTACATTACGCTTGCCGATTCGCGGTCTCCACTCAAGGATACGTCTACTCTAACGGTTGTTCTTCCTTCGAGATGTAACCAGCCTGTTGCCGCGTCAGCTTACTAATCCTAAAGATACCTAACGATAAATAGTACAGTACCTGTAGTAATTTAAGACCTGCGCAAAGACCCCCGGATGGCGGTCGAAGAAATACTCGTTGAGTACGGGGTCGTAGTTGGCGAGCGCCTCCGTCAGCCGCGAGAGGCGCGTCGCGGGGATCTTCTTTAGCGTCGCCTTGTACGTCTCGTATCTGGAAAGAAGAGACTGACTCAATTTCGACGAACATCTCTCAAAATGCTATATAGGGTATGCTAAAAACCAGCTTGCGTGTTAGGCTTACGCAGCTCAGTGCTGAGCCTATTGTTCTGTTTTTGTATGATCGTGCTGAAAAACTATAATATTGTGTTACTCTAAATTCTATGCGTACAGTTTGGCAATAAATAATTTTCCTATTCTATTCTAAGAAATAGGGTGTTTTAATGTAATTGAGTAGAAAGAGAAGAACGTTTTCCTGATATTAAGCAACACGCCTATCGAACGATAACAGTTCCAGCAGCAGCCAGAACTTTGTTTTGCCAAATCCTGCGTGGTACTACTGGTACTGCATTGCGCTCGACAGCCTAGGCGATAATGCCCAGTAATTTTGCCGTCTACAATGCCCTTCAAACCATAACATAATAATGCTTGTGCACTACTGCTTAGTGACAGAAAACTGGTGGTTGTACGTACCTAGTACTACCACAGAATACTTAGAGACATAAGCATCACTCCGCAAAGAAATTTAAGCAAATAGCGACTCTTGCTATGACGCAATAAAATTCAATTCAGCTCGCGTAGCGCTGCATACCTACCAGTCATATTAACCTACAGAGCGCCTCTCTTTCTATCGCATAGCTCTTATCTCTTCTGACGCGGCACGTGTAACGACGCGCAACCCGCCGTCAGTGTCCGGCTATGTACTTGTAGCTTCGTACCTACAGTGCGGAGTGCGCTAGGCCTGGTACCACCACCTAGTAGTACCGTTTACTTACAACTTCCATGAACTGGTGTAGGAAATCCCGCTCAGCTGGAGCTAATGCGTAATTCGATTCAACGCACCGAAGTTTGACTCCCGGTAGTCCCCGGAGCAATGAGTTTATTATGTTGCGGATTTAACATTTTCTCGAACAACGGTGAATAAAAACATCGTGAGGAAACCAAAATGTCCAAGAATTACATAATGCATGGACATTATGATATCCAACTCGCGCTGGGTATAGCGTGATGAACTATGGCCTATACTCTCTTTACGAGAAGGCCCGTTTCCCAGCAGTGGGAACATAGGTACCTAATGGTCTGGTGATGATAATTATACCAGTTTACACGATTCAAATTACAAATTCTATGTAATGATGCAGAAGGCCCGTAGACTTTCCCGTAGATTCTAAATGTAGATAAAACCAATTCCTATAGTAGCTTCTATCGTCGAGATAATCGCGGCAATTCCTCTTTATTCGTTCAGCTAGCAATTCATTTGTACCTAACTGTACTTACGAGCTAATTTATACCTTCCACGGTGCGGCGTTGTAACCTTTTTAAAACGTGTAGCCATTAGGGCGAAAGAGGGTTGCCGCGACCAGCTCTTCTCGTGTATATGTATTATATATGACTAGCTCGCTCGCTCGTCAGAGGAATGGTCTCAAGGAAAACTACATAGATCCTAAAACTCTTCTCTATGGGAAACCCCAATGACCGGGGAGGGCCGCGACGTGAGCGCGCGACACTTAGAGGAAAAGTGTTCATACAATTTTTATCTAGGGAGAGTTCTTCCTCTGAGGCGCGACGTAAGAGAAACGACGTTGATGACAGGTGTTGCAGATGTCATCCATCAAAGTCACTTGACAGTGACATCCATATATATATAAGTCGGGTCCCATTGTCGGGTCCGAAATGAATTCGAACAAAATTACCTCAGACAACACATAAGATTTTAAAAAATGTTAAAAATGGAAAACCATCGGTTACAGCGTTTATACCGTAGCAATTTTTTAGATAACTGCTTTTTCTCATGTTAAGAAAAATATTAAAAAGCCCCATAACTTATTAAATAAGCCATCAACACAGCGCAGCTATTGTATGGAGAGTTCAACTTGCCATAAGAGGTTATCAATCAATCCGCCCCTTTATGTAAAAAGAGATGACTACCAGAAATTGACTCCAAAAAAGTTAGGGGAAGGATTGCCAAAGAATTGGCTAGGGAATGCTTTTATTAAAATTCTGACTGAATTGGAATACTTTGATAATTAATCGGAATTATTTTTCCGTTCCCTTTCCTCATTTGACATCGTCTGATCTTTGAATTAATGCCTCATCTATATTTTTAACTGTAACAAAGTCAAGCAATTGGAAAACTATAGGGGTATTGTGTAACCCAAACACCGATCCCGATCGCTTTCGTAGATATCTCGAAATCGATATTTGTCTTTGGTAATGTCTAACTTTTCTACTCAAAGTCTTTATACCAATCCTAATTGTAACCTAAATAAATTCTTTTTCAAAAAAAACTAAACCGACTTCAATACCACAAATCGCACTCAAAAGTAAAAAATAAATTAATATAATTATCATAAGCGCTACCCACTCATATATTTGAAGTCGGTGCCAGCCAAGTCTAATAGGTAGCAGATAAATACTATGTATATAGTAAGTACTACTTGTAGGTATAATAAAACAGCTTCAATATGAGCTCCTGGGTTCGAATCCCGACTCGGCCCTGCACCAATGACTTATAGTTATTATATAGTGCAGATTTTGCACGCTCGCTCTAAAACAGTGAAGGAAAACATCGTGATGAAACCCACTTACGCACTTTGGAGTGGTAGGCTCTGGCCGTGGTTGTAATACCACCCACCGAACAAAGCCATGCCGTCAAGCGACCTAGTCGTGTTTCGGGATCATGTTCGGTGAACCATCGGGGAGACGGGTCTGATCAGCCCCTCAACTGCCGCCTCTCTCTAGATCTATGTGCTCCATCTTAGGCCACATCATCGCTTCGCATCAGGCGAGATAGTGGCCAAACATAGACCTATTAAACCATTTTAATAGCATAAAAATCACTACGTAGCACTGCATTGCGCTCATCACCCCGAGACATCAGATATGTCTCTAAGGCCCAGTAATTTCGCTGGCTACAAATTAGCTGGCTTTCCTATTCTATTGTAGTAGTTTAACTAAACATGTGTTAGTACATAAATAGTATCCTAAGCATACATAACATATTTTCTCTAACAGTACACATACAAGTGTAATATGTCTTGTATGTGTATGGGGGTACAAAGGGTCTAAGAGATCTATAGTTCCAATGTTACCACAAAGTCCGGAGGTCTGTACACGACCTTTCCACCATTATCTCGAATTCCAAAGACATTTCTCCTGACCCTTCCACTACAGAACACAATAAACTTTATGCTTGAATTAGAGATGAGAATGAATTTAATCGATTTTATAAAGTTTAAGAGCGCAGCTGATGAACATTGGTGTTTTAACTGAATTTTATTGGAAGAGAAGCGATGCTAGGGCGTAGCTCGTGGTAGGTCACTCGTATGCGGGAGGGCCTTTGGGTAAGTACCAACGATTTGCCAGTTATTCTGCCGCTAAGCAGTAGTGCGCAAGCATTACTGTGTTCCGGTTTGAAGAGTATTGTAGGCAGCAAAATTACTGGGCATAGGTATATGTGACTTAATATCTGATGTCTCGGGGTGATGTGCGCAATGCAGTCCTACGCAGTGATTTTTTTGATATCAAAAGTTCTGGGTGGCACTGCAATTGTTATGGACTGGCGTAGCGCTTACTATCAGGCAAAAAATATGCACGTCTCATCAATCAGTTCCATAAAAAAAACTCGTGCGACTTTCGATTCGAAATTTAGCTTGACCCAGTAAAAATCCGAGGAAATATTTTAATTGGGGCCTTTGCCCAGCAGTGACACAGAATAGGCTGGTTAAAAAAATATGTTTGATCTTTTTTTTAATGCA
Organism: Petrophora chlorosata; assembly: GCA_951640565.1. Taxonomy (NCBI): domain Eukaryota; kingdom Metazoa; phylum Arthropoda; class Insecta; order Lepidoptera; family Geometridae; genus Petrophora; species Petrophora chlorosata. The sequence goes on from OX621206.1 coordinate 1,900,071, forward strand.
AGTAGAGCTATAAGTTTCTAGTTCCAATCCAGTCTCCCAGTTAGTTCGATAGTTTTATTTTTATATGTATAGATTTACCCTATATTTTGTTCAAATAGACCTTAAGTTATTACGCTGGCTATGGCTGGTCCACAAGTCATACTCGTGAACGGGTGTTGCCAGACCAGTCCCTAAGGACTGGTCTGGTCTGGTCTCACTTCTAACTGCTAGTGTCGTGTCATAAATTATTTATATTTTTCTGTTACTGATACAATAACTGTACATCTCACTCGCACTTCTTGTTTGACATTTTGTTAGTTTTAATATATTTCAGAAGCACTAGTAGAGTTAGTTTCGTATTTCTTTTCTGGGCCCGGACGTCAATCTGAGTATGGATCGTAAAAACTGTAACTTAAGATATCTTGACTTTGAAAAAAGGTATGCATGTCTACCCATTTCTGGTAGACGAGTTACGTATTTTAATTGATTTTTATTATGTTTATTTAGGAGGAGCGAGTGTGGCTCAGTGGGAGCACGTGCGACTTTCGATCAGTCGCACCCGAGTTCGAACCTCGCTGGCCCCGCACCACTGACTTTTTTAAGTTATGTGCGGAATTAACATTCGCTCTAAAACCGGCATGTTCAAGAATTAATCACAAAAATTCAAGGACATGTGACATCCACCAACCCGCACTGGGCCAGCGTTGTGGATTATGGCCCATACTCTCTCTACGAGGGAAGGTCCGAGTCCCAGCAGTGGGAACGTAATGGGCTGATGATGATGTTTATTTGACGTTTAAAGGTGCATTTCTTGTGCCTATTTAATAAATATCTTTTGGCTTGACTACGAAGCTAATCAGCAGTCATTAGGCCATGTCGGAGGCCTTTGGGCGGTCTAAAAACTCCGACACCAGGGTTGGCCACACACCCTCACGAGAGAAGAAGAAGTAATCCATGAAAGAAAAATGCATCCCCTGGCCTTAAATATTCTCCAGTAATGATTTATTTACGTAAAATAAATCAATCAATTCAAGAACTTCTTGCGTGTTACCTTCCTATATGTTGCCCAAACAAATACGGAGACAAACAAACTATCAGATATGTTTTGGTATTCCTTTCATAGTTATTTGTTTTCTCAAGGTGTATGACTCTACAGTTTTATTACAAGGCAAATAATTATTAACTTCAATTATCTCCAAATCGATTTCCGATTGAATCGAATACTCCCAGCCTTGCCAACCCAATAAATTACCCAGAACAAGTCTGAATCAATCAGCATATTTGCACTTGCCTCCCCGGAGACAGTTTGATAGTAATTGCCAGCGACCGCCCGTAAACTCCCGGGACTCAACATGTAAGGTGGTTTCTTGCCAAGAAAGGAGGAATCGGTTTGTGTGCATTTGAAATTGGTTATTTAGTATATTTTTATGTAATGCGCTTAGAAACGGCTTTTTAATAATATTTTCTCTATATACAAGTTTTATCTTAAACTATGCCTGTGAGGGTAGAGAAAAGGGACTTACAACGTCGCTGGTTCTTTTGCTGTTCTTCTCCTCACAAAGTCCTCTTTAGAGGTTCCGAAAAAAAAAACATTTTTTCTCTAAATCTACGTGCTTCATCTTAGACCAGTGGTGGCCAAACATAGATCTATTAAACGTAAAAAAAAAGTTGTCCCGTCGCGGGAATCGAACCATTCTATCATGAACATATATATCATGAATATATATGAACATATCATTAGTGCAGATATGAGTTTTGAGCAAACCTGCACAACCACTACACCACAGAGGCTATAAAAAGGAATAAAAAATTAATGTAGATACAAGGGGCAGACATACAAACAAAATGCAATCTATTATACGCTCTCGCAGTCCAAATCCGACTATCGCCTATTGATTCGGACTCCAGTGTTTTAACCCCGAGTCAAGTTCGTTCTCTTTGGGATACGTTTCGTTTCGACAAAAGGCTGATTTCCCGTGGGAATGTTCCAGATTTATTGCACATGCCTTATTTTTACTTTTTAGTGCAATAATGATCGTAAGGCCGCATTTCTTCATGAATGAACATTTCTGCAAGAAATGTCTAACAAGTGTAAGGTTTCAAAATAAAAACAGTTATTTTAAAATAAATTCAATCAAGATTTTTCACCGTGAATTTAATTATGGATCGTATTTAACTGTACCTCAATTTATTCCCGTCTTCCGCCAAATATACTGATTGTACACCAAAATATGTTCATTAAAATATTTCATAATAAGCACCTATTTTAAAATATTACATGTTCGCGGGGGGGGGTGGCCCAAGGTCCACCCCCGCCGCACCCTAACCTACCAAGGGCTGCCCCTTATACCGTTAGGGTGGCCGCCATACGTTTGAGTGCTAAAAACAGACCAAATTTGATGCACAATCAGTATTTTTGGAGAACGGTTAAAAATTATTCTTTAATTATTAAAGAATTTTTAGCACTAGCAGCAATGAATTTATAAAATTAAGTAAGGTTGCTATGTAGATTTCGCGACTTTACCGTTGATTGGAAGTATTTTTGGGACATTCTGTCGGTTGGGGCATTCTGTCGGCGGCGACCGAACTGGATGGTTGTGCTCAAGAGCGATAGAGAGTGTGATTATTCATGATTTAAAAGTGTTAAATTATAAATGTTTTAAAAAGTGAAAATAGTAGAGTTTTGATTGAAACGGAGTTCCTATCCTTTATATACGGACTGTTCTATAGTAAGTTGTTAAAGTGTAAACTGCAAATTACTCTCAAAATCTGTTAGACATTTCTTAAAGGTGGAAATGAGGCCTTAAAATTAAATAAAAGAACAACGCTTTAAACTCTACGAATGTTAAATATTGTTATCATAAAAGTGACGTTTTAAAGAATAAATTGCTTTAACCTACTTGTTTGATTTCGATACAGTTTTGACCATCATTTGCAACATTTCTTGAAGAGTAGAGTGAGCAGTTTAAAATCAATATAGACCTTTTATAGTAGGTAGACATATAAAATCAAAATACGAGTATCAAGTAGACATTAAAATGCCTATGCCGATGCAAAATCGAGGGAAATGTTAAATGTTTATTTGTTACGAGATAGAAACATAGAAAAAAAAGCGGAGGGATATTTGTTTATTTTTAAGCTATTGCATAGCTTCTATCGCGGGCCTTGAGCGTGGAGACCGAATCCAGAAATTCCGTAACGAAAATAACCTAACACCCTGTAAAGATCCCTACCTATAACTATCTATAATTTGTGCTGAAAGTAACTACGCCTACATAGATGTCAAGACATCTAATTAATCTCACGATATTTTATAACTTTGGCCAGATGTGATCGTCTAGAATTTATAATATTATGGACCCTTTACGTTGTGTAAATTTTACGTTGTGTAACTTAATAAGTTTAATCAACTAGAATAAGTTTAAGAAAATGTACTTTTCTAATACTCCTAGAAATCTATGAATAAAAGAACCGTCGCTATAAAATAACCGCAATAATAATGAATCGAATAAAACATATTAATCAAAGAATCGTAATAATAATTCAGATTATATGCACGAGTAATAGAGCTGTAACTAAAATCAAACACATTCAAACAAGAAACCAAATAAATCCACTGAAATAGGAAAACAAATGAACATCAAATTTAGAAAGACTTAAATCATGCAACTTAGCTGAGAATTCAGGAAACAGCTACTGCCAGCCGCGTCCTTTTCTTACTTCATGGCCATATTTCCCCATTACTTTATATACAATATATATATTTATTATGAATAAAATTAAGTATGTAATACAAGGTTGAATAAATTTATGAAATAAAAGACTGTGTTACTTAAAATAATATTGGTAATTAAAGAAAACACTTTACATAAAACTACACGTTTGTCAGCGGCGGCAACATCTAAAAGAAATATAAACGGGGAAGAGGGATTTAGATCTTTTAGGATCTATAATTAGGAACCCTAAGCGACTTGAATAACGTAAGGCTCCCATCCATCCTAGCACCTTACTCCAATAACCAAACAGAATCCGTCGTAAGTTCGACCTACCGCGCCTCTAATGAACTTAACTCACAAACCCTCACACTTTTACCGATCACAGATTCATTCTTCGCTCATAGTTAGTCATACATTTCAGACATTCATTTTTTGATTGTTGTTTTATATTAAGTTATTATTTTTATTTGACCCTATTCTAATTTATGACCATACAATTCCAGACGACTCGAACTAACCCTAAGGAATGTTATGGTCCTTCTTGTAGTGTGTGTACCTAGTGTGTGTGTCGAGTCTAGATAGGTCGCGCATTCAGCGGCTGCTGTGTGGCAGTGTGAACTCTAGATCTAAACTAGACTCTGAGTTTTCCTGGCTAGCTCTCCCCCCCTGTTGGCCGAGAGTTCAACAAGCGTCCGATCTTGGTCTCTTCGTGTTATAGGTTACTGCCGACATCTTGTCACCGTCGAGTGAGTTATCTAGTGCATGTGAGTAAATTTTTTAATTTATTTTTAATTAAATTTTTAAATTCTTATATGAATCTTGAATCTCCAATAAGAGTCCGAATAAATCTCCAACAAGAATCCTTGTTATGTATTAGTTTCTGATATTTGATGTTGTGAGATGTATGTACACGTGTATCTTTATATCTCGTTCAATATGATTGTATAATTCCTTTGTGTATCCATGTATTAATAGTAATACAGTATTTTACAATCCGATATATATATATAAACTCCAACAATGATATTAAAATACTCCAAATCCTTGAATGGCGTTTCGCCAACAATTAATCCTTATTATGTTATGTTATATGATGCTGTCTTATATCTCGTTCAGTACGACTGTATACTTTCATGGTAACACATTATTTATGATCCAAAATAAATATAAACTCCAACAATGAAAATTAAAGTGCTTCAACTCCTTAAATAAATCTCCAACAATAGTCTTATTATGTAGTAATATCTGTTTGCAAATATCTAGTAAAATTGACGAACTTTAGTTGTGTTGATTTAAATATTTATGATTATGGAAAGTTTCATTCAATTATTAGAATAGAGAGATTAAAGTATCCTAGCTAAAGTAATAAATTTTGTGACGTTTGAAATGAACACTTTCCCATACATGCATACAATCACAATATCACTCCCCTATTAATATCCCTAAGATAATAACTGTAATATCTACCCTTGAAATAAAAGGACAAAACGTTGACACTCCCGGCTGCTAATTTCATAACCTGGAAGGAGTAAATAGATCCCTAGCTAACACTAATATATATAAAGAAAGTCAACGTAGTCGAAGCGAAGCCGTTGTGCGATGTATCGCTAAACTGAAAACTTAATAAAATACGTTAGCTTCCCTAAATATAATATAAATATTAATATATTAAAAATACTCCCATTTTATCACTGGCTCTACATAAATCAAACACTGCATCTATTTATTACTTCACCGATAAAAATAAGTAGCGCATCTCCCCTGTTCACTCGCGACGATATTTAACAAAAAGAAAATCTCACCGCCTAGAAGATTCTGAACTTGCGACCGTGTTCAGACCTCTTCCCGCTGACCCGTCCCAATCCTGACTCCTTCTCACTTGCCGGGGTTGCGGCCTATTTTTCGAATTCTAACGGTAAACTAACTTTTTCGAAAGTTCTCATACATGACGGCCTCCGCCTGCTCGCGGCTGTCGGTTTATTATAGACGAAACATTACAAGCGGAAACAATAGCAACCCTGCCCATTACGGATGGGACCTCTATAAAAATGTATTCTCACGTCTTTTGACTATGACTCGCTTTGTTCCTACGAGGCCATTAAATACTATGGATTACAAAACGTTATCCTACAACTGCTTGTACCATCTGTTAAAGTAATATAAGTATCACTATTCTATTTTCTATTCGTTGCGTCGTCCTGCACATTTAGAGAATGAAACAATAGGCTGCAATTCATTTGCTATATGTATAGAAATCCCCATAAAGCTGTCTTTCTGTAGTTCAAAATTTATTCTATTTTCTATTCATTGCGTCGTCCTGCACATCTGGAGAATGAAACAATAGGCCGCAATTCATTTGCTATTTGTATAGAAATCCCCATAAAGCTGTCTTTCTGTAGTTCAAAATTTATTTTAAAACCCCATTAAACATTTAAGGACTAATACAGATAAGTTACTCTTATGTCTGAACAAAAAGTCACATAAACCAAATGGTAGGTACATGGAACAAACGTTATGTGTAGATAACGTCGGTTACAGATCACCCCTTTGAGTTTGGGCGGGTTTCAATTTTCTAAAATGGAATACCCGGACAAAATCACATTTAGCTCTATTATAAATTATCGAACAATTTTTGTTCAATATACCACATTTTGGTTACAAATCACCCCTTAGAGTTTAGAAAGGGTATTTTTTTTTTTACTGATAAAAATAAAATATAAACTATTATAACAATTATTAAACTTATTATAAAAATCTGTCCAATAAGAATGCACATTTCAGTCGATATACATAACTTCGCTTACACATCACCCCTTCGACTTTAGTCAGATTATTATGTTCTAAAAAGGAAAACTCAAGTACCTATTTAGTAACATAATTCAAATTGTATTAATCACACTCCAACATTTAACTTTAATAGCTAAGTACCAAAAGGACATGTGTACAAATAATATATTTTATATTGTCTTTCTTCAATTACAACTATTTACTAATACCTATTGATTATTATAAAATATTCTGCTATCCAAAATGAAGTATTATTTTTGTGGTCTCCAAGTGATAGCAGCAACAAAAGTAAATACTCTCTGTAATCTATCTTAATGATTTTGATTATAACCTTTATAACAAATTCTATTTTAATAAGTAAACTCCATACCGCGTATTTTCATCATAAGTTATAGTAATGGCAACATAATATGATGACCTTTAACTTTTTTTTTTTTTGTTGTATGTAATGAAAATCATTTGAGATCAAATGATTATGAGCCCTGTTGACCTATAAATATTAATTAAGCCGTATTCAAGTAAATAAATTCAGCTAATCACCTAGATAATTAACCAACGCTCTATCTAAAATCCTTCCAAATAAAAACTACAAACTTATAATCTATTTTAACGATGTGTAAGTACTATATAATATAAAGGCAAATTACCATCAAGAGATTATACAATTTCCTAATGTGGTATATAATATAAGAAAATAATGCAACCAATTTAAACATAGTATCCTATAGTGTGCCCCTATTTACATGAAGCATCTCTATTTAAACATTATGATTTTCGAATTCCGCTGTAACAATAATGTAATTATTTCAAACAAAATTGGGACATTTACAATAAGCAAACAAAGTTTAAAATTAAAAGTCTGTTATTTTTAATGTAGTAATACAACCGCGTCACCATATCACATCGCTATTCTACCAGCTGTGCCCTGCGATTTCACTCGCGGTTTTTCAATACAAAATGCCATGTGTTATCACATCCACATCCACAAGACATAGGCCATCTCCATTCCAAATTCCATCCAAATCCGCTTAAACGTTACAGCGCGAAGAAGTAACAAACACTTACATACCTACTTTCTAATTTATAATATTACTAGCTGTGCTCCGTGGTTTTTCTTGCGGTTTCCCGGGATAAAAGCAGTCCATGTCTCTTTAAGGACCTAAAGCACCTATACACCAAAACCCATCAATATCTGTTCAGTAGTTAATGCGTGACTGGGTAACAAACATCCATACATCCATAGTAAGAGACTTTCGCATTTACAATGTTAATAGGATAGGACTAGGCTAGCGCTGTATTCCGCAGTTTCACCCACGGTTTGAAGAAACAAGCACTAGGCCGTTCTTTTCCGGGACACAAGTACCTAAATATTAAATTTCATCAAAATCCGTTCAGTAGTCCCCTTTTTTTTTTAAGTAACAAACATCCATCCATACACACAACCTTTCGTAATTATAATATTAACAATAACAGGAAAGGAATAGTAGCAATAGGAATAGTCATATAGGACTATGTATACCATCCACCGAACAAAGCTGTCAAGCGTACTAATCATGTTTCAGGCTTGATGTTCAGTGAACCATCAGAGAGACGGATCTGAGCAGCCACTCAACTCTTGTCATCCTATAGAACCATGCGCTCCATCTTCGGCTGCATCATCGCTATCCATCACAAACCCTCGCATTTATATCATTACCATTACAATAGGATGTTAAGTGCTTAGACGAAAATATGCAGTTACTAGATTTTGCTCGTGACTTCGCTCGCGTAAACCACTCGAAATTAGCTAACAGTTACGGAAGTAAAATTGCAAGAATCCGCTTTTCTGCATGATTTCGTACGCTTTTGTAAAGTCATCTCAACACTGCGACGTCTTAGCGCAATGAGACATACACCAGATTTCCTGTTAAGAAGTAGGCTATCAAACATTGAAAATCTCATTAAGATCAGTTCGGCAGTTTTCGAGTCTATCGGTAACAAACACACACACACTCACACAAACAATCAAAGAGACAAAAAATTCTAAAAATCTTAGATTCATGTTCAGTACCCACTACATAGTCGATCCCAGTTGGCTCCTCAGAACATCCTCAATGCATGGAATTGACTCAGTTTCATAATATCAAGGATTAAGATTTTCTCAAACGTCAGTTTTGTTATTGTTTCAATTTAATAAAGTTATCTCTATTTATTCTACGCTAGAGTTCCAAATATGTGCTTATTGTGTAAAAATTGTATCACTTAGAATCTAGAATGCTACAATGTTTATAAAAGATATCTTAACTCTAACCTTAAATTTAGAAAAATTCTAACTTCGACCAAAGCATTAATTGCTCAATTAGAAACAACAATTGCGTAATATATAATAGTACTACACTTTACATGATATCATTTAATCTTTAACCACCAATTTAATGACAACAACTATAAAAATAAACGACCCTTTTTTTTTATCCCTAACCTCTTATGATGAAACTTCTCTGAACTATTTTTTTTTTTAAACCACATGTTAAAGTCACTACTACTCTGCAGTACAAAAAATATCTCCCGGCCTAACAATTTTTTCTACAAACACGCCTTAACATATTGACCCTCGGCTAACTTTTACCTGACCTATATTTTTTTTCATAACATGTGTAGCTTACTGTATCTTTGTCGAAGAACTAAAATTAATACTTTCTAACAAAAGCTTGCCTATTCATCTCTGTTATCTATCTAACAATGTATATCACTAATCTATCAATAACTAGCATGAAAAGACAACATTTAACATAAACCAATAGTATTAAAATAAGTTGTAATTATTTTATTTTTGTTTATATATTATTTGAAGTAATTTAAAATGTTAACCCAACGATACAATACTCTAATAGGAAATATGAGAAGTAAGTAATAATGCAAAACTTGCATGTATAACAATAATTCAATATGGCACGCGCTCTTACAGGACACAAGTATCTATTCTACAAGACATTTCTAATACCTGTCTAGCACATCACATGCAAGCATGAATAAGTGAATACCTACTATCAAAGAATACTAACAATATGTACCTACCAATATATAATATAATCTAGCAAATAAATTTCTTCTTATTCTTATTCTACTCATTTTATCATCTATTTAATCAGGTATTTATCTGAATTACTATCCAACTATTCATCTTTTTACTTATTATTGGCATTTGATTACTAAAAGAAAATAAACCTCTTACCATGTTAATTATCTTAATAAATACATTATAAAAATAATATACCACTTTAAGTTAATCTTGATTTCAATAATTAAAATTAAATAAAACTACCTAAATAAATTTCTACGTATCTAACACGTTATTCAAATTCTAAAAATGCAAGGACATCAAAACTACGTTAACGATTTTCTATATTACTAACCTCCATAGTAACTCAAGTTCTTATATGCGTAATTGAATCAAAATGATTCAATTTTTAATGACGCATTAATCCTGGTCACGGCACCACTGTAAAGATCCCTACCTATAACTATCTATAATTTGTGCTGAAAGTAACTACGCCTACATAGATGTCAAGACATCTAATTAATCTCACGATATTTTATAACTTTGGCCAGATGTGATCGTCTAGAATTTATAATATTATGGACCCTTTACGTTGTGTAAATTTTACGTTGTGTAACTTAATAAGTTTAATCAACTAGAATAAGTTTAAGAAAATGTACTTTTCTAATACTCCTAGAAATCTATGAATAAAAGAACCGTCGCTATAAAATAACCGCAATAATAATGAATCGAATAAAACATATTAATCAAAGAATCGTAATAATAATTCAGATTATATGCACGAGTAATAGAGCTGTAACTAAAATCAAACACATTCAAACAAGAAACCAAATAAATCCACTGAAATAGGAAAACAAATGAACATCAAATTTAGAAAGACTTAAATCATGCAACTTAGCTGAGAATTCAGGAAACAGCTACTGCCAGCCGCGTCCTTTTCTTACTTCATGGCCATATTTCCCCATTACTTTATAAACAATATATATATTTATTATGAATAAAATTAAGTATGTAATACAAGGTTGAATAAATTTATGAAATAAAAGACTGTGTTACTTAAAATAATATTGGTAATTAAAGAAAACACTTTACATAAAACTACACGTTTGTCAGCGGCGGCAACATCTAAAAGAAATATAAACGGGGAAGAGGGATTTAGATCTTTTAGGATCTATAATTAGGAACCCTAAGCGACTTGAATAACGTAAGGCTCCCATCCATCCTAGCACCTTACTCCAATAACCAAACAGAATCCGTCGTAAGTTCGACCTACCGCGCCTCTAATGAACTTAACTCACAAACCCTCACACTTTTACCGATCACAGATTCATTCTTCGCTCATAGTTAGTCATACATTTCAGACATTCATTTTTTGATTGTTGTTTTATATTAAGTTATTATTTTTATTTGACCCTATTCTAATTTATGACCATACAATTCCAGACGACTCGAACTAACCCTAAGGAATGTTATGGTCCTTCTTGTAGTGTGTGTACCTAGTGTGTGTGTCGAGTCTAGATAGGTCGCGCATTCAGCGGCTGCTGTGTGGCAGTGTGAACTCTAGATCTAAACTAGACTCTGAGTTTTCCTGGCTAGCTCTCCCCCCCTGTTGGCCGAGAGTTCAACAAGCGTCCGATCTTGGTCTCTTCGTGTTATAGGTTACTGCCGACATCTTGTCACCGTCGAGTGAGTTATCTAGTGCATGTGAGTAAATTTTTTAATTTATTTTTAATTAAATTTTTAAATTCTTATATGAATCTTGAATCTCCAATAAGAGTCCGAATAAATCTCCAACAAGAATCCTTGTTATGTATTAGTTTCTGATATTTGATGTTGTGAGATGTATGTACACGTGTATCTTTATATCTCGTTCAATATGATTGTATAATTCCTTTGTGTATCCATGTATTAATAGTAATACAGTATTTTACAATCCGATATATATATATAAACTCCAACAATGATATTAAAATACTCCAAATCCTTGAATGGCGTTTCGCCAACAATTAATCCTTATTATGTTATGTTATATGATGCTGTCTTATATCTCGTTCAGTACGACTGTATACTTTCATGGTAACACATTATTTATGATCCAAAATAAATATAAACTCCAACAATGAAAATTAAAGTGCTTCAACTCCTTAAATAAATCTCCAACAATAGTCTTATTATGTAGTAATATCTGTTTGCAAATATCTAGTAAAATTGACGAACTTTAGTTGTGTTGATTTAAATATTTATGATTATGGAAAGTTTCATTCAATTATTAGAATAGAGAGATTAAAGTATCCTAGCTAAAGTAATAAATTTTGTGACGTTTGAAATGAACACTTTCCCATACATGCATACAATCACAATATCACTCCCCTATTAATATCCCTAAGATAATAACTGTAATATCTACCCTTGAAATAAAAGGACAAAACGTTGACACTCCCGGCTGCTAATTTCATAACCTGGAAGGAGTAAATAGATCCCTAGCTAACACTAATATATATAAAGAAAGTCAACGTAGTCGAAGCGAAGCCGTTGTGCGATGTATCGCTAAACTGAAAACTTAATAAAATACGTTAGCTTCCCTAAATATAATATAAATATTAATATATTAAAAATACTCCCATTTTATCACTGGCTCTACATAAATCAAACACTGCATCTATTTATTACTTCACCGATAAAAATAAGTAGCGCATCTCCCCTGTTCACTCGCGACGATATTTAACAAAAAGAAAATCTCACCGCCTAGAAGATTCTGAACTTGCGACCGTGTTCAGACCTCTTCCCGCTGACCCGTCCCAATCCTGACTCCTTCTCACTTGCCGGGGTTGCGGCCTATTTTTCGAATTCTAACGGTAAACTAACTTTTTCGAAAGTTCTCATACATGACGGCCTCCGCCTGCTCGCGGCTGTCGGTTTATTATAGACGAAACATTACAAGCGGAAACAATAGCAACCCTGCCCATTACGGATGGGACCTCTATAAAAATGTATTCTCACGTCTTTTGACTATGACTCGCTTTGTTCCTACGAGGCCATTAAATACTATGGATTACAAAACGTTATCCTACAACTGCTTGTACCATCTGTTAAAGTAATATAAGTATCACTATTCTATTTTCTATTCGTTGCGTCGTCCTGCACATTTAGAGAATGAAACAATAGGCTGCAATTCATTTGCTATATGTATAGAAATCCCCATAAAGCTGTCTTTCTGTAGTTCAAAATTTATTCTATTTTCTATTCATTGCGTCGTCCTGCACATCTGGAGAATGAAACAATAGGCCGCAATTCATTTGCTATTTGTATAGAAATCCCCATAAAGCTGTCTTTCTGTAGTTCAAAATTTATTTTAAAACCCCATTAAACATTTAAGGACTAATACAGATAAGTTACTCTTATGTCTGAACAAAAAGTCACATAAACCAAATGGTAGGTACATGGAACAAACGTTATGTGTAGATAACGTCGGTTACAACCCCCCACTCCGAATGCTATGCAATAGCTTTACCGCGGCAGTCTCCGAGTGCCACACGTCTTTTTTTTTCATTTCATTTTACATTTTCTATCTACCCGTACATACGATATTAATCTAACAACAACCTACATTATATTCAGCGGTATTACACTACATATTTTCATTGCATTTCAAATAAGAAACATAGGTGAATTTTTCCTTAACATTGAGACGAATGTAATGGTAATTTTCATTAGCAATATAGCAAGGTAACTGTATCCTATTTGGACAAGTCTTTGTTATATTTATTTGTTTATTTCAAATAATTGTAGGAACCGCTAATGAAAATTGGAAAAGGAAATACGACAACCAAGCACAAAACGTTGATTTCCCACGAGCTCCCAGATTTATTTCACGTGTGCAATATTTGCCTACTTTTTCTTGGCACATTGAAAATTTATTGAAGTTTTCTAGTCGAAGTATTTTTAGATATTGAAGCGTCTCAAATAAATACGGAACTACACAAAGGAAGTGGAATGATGTCAGACGTACTCTTTGAATACTCCGACCAAATATCTCTCGTGTAATTCACACAGTGCGAACATAACGCGGCTGGCAGGCGGATCTCCCGCTTCGCTGTATCAGATTGACAAGATATAACAGGCTGAAGAGAAGCTGAAGTTGATAGTCGTTTTTATTTAACGCTCTATGCGTAATCGTATTTTAACCCACTTCGAAAAGGAGAAGGTTCTCTATTCGATTGTATGTTTTTTTAAAGTTGGTTTTGGTTAGAACTCCGTCTTTCATGAACCGATTTGGAAAATTCTTTTTGCGTTGGATTCAGTTTAGCTACGAAGTAGTCCCATACAAATTTCATTGATATTTGACCTTGGACTTCGAAGATAAAATCAAATCAAATCAAGCCTTTATTTGCCAGAATACATTTTACCTATACAATACAGATAGATACATGAATACATGATACATAGAAGTCGGTTTTTTTGTTTGATAAAATGTATACTTGTTACCAAGAGTAATAGACAAAACAATAGAAAAACTATTGTATACCCATTTACAACAAAATTAATAACATAAAACCTTTAACTATAGTAGTTTTATCGCTTAAATAATAATAAATATAAATTCATTTATTTCAGGCATAAATAATTAAAAAATGAAAGTACCAGAGGCCCATATATACCTTACAGACTAGCATATATACAAATGATAAAACACTATACACTAGGATAAGAGGCATTTCGGTGTAGCCCAATGACAGTTTCAAACAGAGGAAGACGAGTGACACAGTTTCAAAGATGGACCTTCTCAAGTGTGTCTCGCGACACACTTGCACTTAGTCGTGCTTAGACCACAGTCGTGAGCGCTTGTGCCTTCGTACTTTCAACAAAAACTCATTAAAGATACCTGCTGATAGATGCCTGCTTGTTAAGAAAGTGTTATAATCACTTAGGAAATCAAAATAAGTCATATAGCATTACTTTCCACTCGTAGGTATGAAATAACCATGATATTTTGATAAATAATGAAATAATAATATTCTTGCTCCACCATATTTGTGAGAGCGAGTTAGCCAATGGAAATAGAAGTAAGAGACACGACACGCGATATTATTCGATAGAAGTTTAGTTACATCTCGCTCGCACGCATTGACTGGCACCTCTACTCATCCTTGTTATACACACTGCTTTCTTGTGTAGTCGGAGAGTTTCGGAATCATTTGTGTGCCGCCGCCGCCGTCAAGTCGTAGCCTCTAAGAAACTGTTATGTATTCTGTGCCGAAGCGAGCCCAAGCTTTCAGATTACAATATTAGCGCGTCACTCGTCTTCCTCTGTTTGAAACTGTCATTAGTGTAGCCTATGGTTTCTCTGTAGCGCCAGAACTCTATTACCTTGGGCTAAAACTCTGGAACCACATCTACTTATGTTTTGCTGGAGGCCGGAGCACGTAGGACTTAAAACTCGTAATCTTTGTAGACTCCGGCCTTGACAGGTTCAGGTCCTGG
This sequence comes from Petrophora chlorosata, assembly GCA_951640565.1. Classification (NCBI taxonomy): domain Eukaryota; kingdom Metazoa; phylum Arthropoda; class Insecta; order Lepidoptera; family Geometridae; genus Petrophora; species Petrophora chlorosata. Next base: position 1,915,074 of record OX621206.1, read on the forward strand.
ACCCTTCCTCCGGACGTCTCCTTGATATACTTAATGATATCGTCTCCCGACGTGCTTTGGTCAAATCAGGAGAGGTATATCGATGTCGATGGTATATGTAAAGCGATCTCTTCCAGTCAACCTTTGGATGGACAGTATCGGAAGAAGTAAACATGCATACAGCCCGTCTATATGTACATCTGCATTGCTGATGCATTGCTGACTCTCTAAAAATGAGGTACCTAGAAGAGGATAGGTAAAAGAGGAGAGAGGAAGTAAGAGCTTTTTTCATATTGTCGTATATTACCTACTAGGTGGTATGTTGCTTGTATGCGGTGGCCGTCTGGGTAGGTACCACCGCTTTACCAGTTATTCTGCTGCCAAACAGTACGCAAGCATTGCATTCCGGTTCGAAAGGCATTCGAAATAACTGATAATTCATCATCATCATCATCAGACCATCATGTTCCCACTGCTGGGACACGGGCCTTCTCCCATAAGGAAAGTAGGGGCCATAATCCACCTCGCTGGCCCAGTACGGGTTGGTGAATGTCACTTGTTCTTGATTTTTTGTGATTAATTCTTGGACATGCCGGTTTTCTCACGATGTTTTCCTTCACCGTTTTTAGAGCGAGTGCTAAATCCGCACATAACCTAAAAAAGTCAGTGGTGCAAGGCCAGGGGGATTTGAACTTGGGTGCGTCGGATCGAAAGTCGCACATGCTCCCACTGAGCCACATTCGCTACTGATAATTATGAGACTTAAAAGCTATCGTCTCCAGTGTGACGAACGCCGTGCAATGCTGCGGAGGATTTTGAATAACAATGTTCTGAGTGGTGCTATTACGGTTAGTTTAGGCGTGTTGCTGACCAACAGGTGAAAGACCTGATAGTCTCGTCATTCAATCAATTTTTTTTTTTTAAATACAGGAACCGTCTTCAAGACTAAACTTATATTTTGTGTTTTTGTTAATATTTTCAAAAAGTGCTGAATCAATTTCGATAACATTTATATGGGACCAACTCTGAAGTATGACCTACCAAACAAAAACAAAAAAAGACGTGTGGCACTCGGAGACTGCCGCGGTAAAGCTATTACATAGCATTCGGAGTGGGGGGTGTACGGTTATTTTCGTTACGGAATTTCTGGATTCGGTCTCCACGCTCAAAGCCCGCGATAGAAGCTATGCAATAGCTTAAAAAGAATCATCAAAACCAATTAATAATTGGCGGAGTAATCGCATAACAAATATACAAAAAAACCGTCGAATTGAGAACCTCCTCCTTTTTTGAGGTCGGTTAAAAAGTAGGAACACATTCGAGACTGAGCGTTCGAGCCATTTTCCCCGAAGCCCTTTTCCAGGCGTAAACAAAAGTTGACATTTTGTAAATACGTAATATTGAACATTCTTAATCAGTGAATTTCTTTTGCCGACTTTTAATAAAGCCTCCTGAGGTATTTGTACATTGAGAAGTTAAAAACGCCGCCAGTCCTCGACATTTTCATTTCGACGCAATATTAAATACAATATGACACACGGTTTCGAAAGACCTAGAACAATTTACCTGAATATATCATCAATGAAATATAATCAATACCTAGAATAAATTTAAAAGGAATAAAAAAATACCAGGGAAATACTTTAAAACTACTAGACTGCGAATACCAGGCTCTCTTGCTTTCGCATTTTTATCTAGGAACATAGTTTCCATTGTAAACAATTCAAAAACCAAAAGACCTTGATTAAACGTTTTTTGCTAATTAGATTGTAGGCCTTACTTATCATTCAGATTTTTAAAACAAATAAAAAATAATAACTTAATGCTCTTGATTTAAAAAAAATAAATAATATTCTTTTTACAAATTGTAATTAATCTAATGGATGATATTTATTCCCAAATTGAATAAAATATATTTAGCGGACTGGCTGACTGACTAGAAAATATATTGCGTTTCAAATTGTATTCATATTCATATTCATATTCATTTATTTGCCAAACTAAGTGTACAAAGGTCTTATTCTATAGTACATGGACTTAAAAGTTAGTCGCCTTTTTCAGACATCGCAAATTGGGCGGGCGCTGTACAAAATATTAAATATTATTGAAAAAAGTATTTATACTCTATACTATATTATATTATATTATATTATACTATATAAAACTATATTATACACATTTTATTTACCAATTTCAAAATATTCGTCTAATAATTGTAATTAGCAAGCTGAAGTGGCAATGGGCTGGTCACATCTCTCGAAGGACGGACAACCGCTGGAGTAGACGTGTCCTTGAGTGGAGACCGCGAATCGGCAAGCGTAGTGTAGGACGCCCACCGGCCAGGTGGAGCGAAAGGCGGGCGGAAGAAACTGGATGAGAAGAGCCGAAGACCGGGCTCAGTGGCGTTCATTGGGAGAGGCCTATGTCCAGCAGTGGACGAATATAGGCTGAATATGAATTGTAATTAGGTAAGCCTGCCACGTTTTTTATTTTTCGTGATAAAATGATTCAATACACTGTTAACAAAAGTAGACAGATGTATTTATTTACTGATAAAAAAATCAGGTATACCCTTTCAGTTTTTACTCGTTGCGTAACAAAATCCAACAAACGAATTATTTTCACTAGTCTTTTAATCGCCTAAATTTTTTTAAAATTTTTGAGCAGTCCTTTTAAATTTTTTGTCTCTAATCATTTGTATCATTATTATTGTATTTTTTTATAGTATGTAAGTTAATTGTTTGTTTGTCTAATTATAAGGCCACGATGGGACTGGCATAAACATATTGTTTAAAATTCCCTAAAAAAAAAGATTAAAAAAAAATTGTCGATTAATTTTCACCTTAGCTCTGGGACACGTTGCACAATTTAAATATTTTATGGTGGACAATTTGCTCGCAATCTTTATAGGCCATGTGTCACATAAACGAGAGACGAAAACAAATTCTTTCAATAATTCAGCAGAAACCTTAAGTATACGATAAATATGCTTTTATTAGATTTGCTTTCCCACTTTGGAGGCGTGATGATTCAGCCGTGTATACACGACTGCACAAAAAAAAGTTATGTATCCACAACTTCTAGCAGCCCATTTCGGTATTTTGTGACTTTTATATAGTAATGTCTTTTTTTACATCTGAATAGTCCAACGTTTGACCACGATCTCTCCTGATGGGAAGTGACGATGCGGTCGAAGTTGAAGCGCACTTGCCTAGTAAATATTTATTCACTTTTGATTTGAATACATCCAGGTAGGAAACACAGATGATGGCAGCGCGTTCCACTCCTTCGCTATGCGTATTAAAAAGGATGAGCCAAAACTCCTCGTACGAATACCTAATCGTAGCCCTCAAGGTCCCACATCGGACTTCTACGACGTAGAGGTGGCGTTGTGCCGATCGTCTTGTTGTCTGATGATGGCAATAGGGGGATTAAATGATGCAGTTCCTGAGCATACTCTCCTTCGTGCGTATGCCACCCGGAATCATCGTCATAATCATGTTGCGTCCTGCAGCTGGATCTTTCAGCACTCGACTAAGTCGATATAATAAACCTAGTGATATTGTTGTGAAGTTAAATACCCTCATTTACCGAGATAGGTTCCGTCTTATCAATTGAACCTTAATTCCCCACTTCCTCTTAGAGCAAGGGTAAGTATGTAAGGGTAAGCAGTATTTTTTTATGATGAGTACCCATGGCCATCAAGTGTACGACCCTTCTGATGGTAAGCGTGAACGGACAGCGTCGCCTATGGCCATCATAACAGTGAATTGTTATCGAAGTGTCGATGTCGCCAGCCTAGTAAGGTACATTTCAGGAAATACAGAAAGAAACTTTCATACTGAAAGGATACAAGTGGAACCCTAATTATAATCGATGTTAAAAATGTTTAAATATTCAGAAACAAAAATTCTTTTTCTTTTAGTAACGAAATTATAAACTCTCGTCCTTATTAACTAAATTATTTTTGCCACCCCAGATAGAGTAGCGTCATAGAAAAATGGATTTATAAATGAAGTAGCGTCAAAAAATAACGTCATAGCAAGAAAAATGAAATTACGCGGGCAGGGATCGAACCTGCGTCTTCAGTGCACCGTCCTAACGCTTTAACCACTAGGCCACCGAGCTGTCTTCTGCTTTAGCAAGATTTCCGCCAAGCATGCGCTAATATAATTGTAATTTCGTTCATTTGTGTAGTTGTTTTTGTGTGTTTTAGCGGTCAGACCTCAAGAGCAGTCTTCGTCACAAATTATGATTCATAATTATGATTCATAATTTGTGATAGTATAATTGGTAATAGGTGTTTTTTGAAAGATGCTATATTCACTAGGTGGTAGTTTTCTTGTATGCGAAGAGCCATCTGGGTTGGCACACTGCTTTGCCAGTTATACTGCCGCCAAGCAGTAGTACGCGAGCATTACTGTGTTCCAATTTGAAGGGCGTTGTAACCAGCGAAATCACTGGCCATTATGAGACTGAAGAACTTGTTGTCTCATGGTGACGAGCGCAGGACTTTCAAAACGAAGTTCTGGGTGGTGCTGCAACTGTTATGGGCAGGTGTGTTGCTTATACTCAAAATTTAACGACTAGCTCGTCTCGTTACTCAATTACATTAATCAAAACCGGTCAAGTGCGAGTCAGCCTCGCGCACGAAGGGTTTCTTACCATTATCTATATATATAAAAGAAAGTCGTGTTAGTTACTCCACTTATAAATCAAGAACGGCTGAACCGATTTAGCTGAAAATTGGCAGGGAGGTAGTTTAGAGCCAGGAGAAGGACATAGGATACTTTTTATCTATATACTTTTTTTTTTTTTGTCTTGCGATTTCCGCTAAATACTGCCAGTAATTCTAAGATCTACGGCTGCCGACGAAATAAACGCTTGCCTCAAATCGTCAAATCTATGGCGCTATGTGAAGAAACTGCAACTGACAACAAACATGAGAGTTACATTGCTTAATGATACATCTGCTGAAGATTTCTCGGAGCAATTGCTGACTATCGGTAATGGTCAAGTACCTGTCGATGAATCGAGCGGATTAATATCATTTCCAAATAATTTCTGTAATTTTGTCTCATCAAAAGACGAACTTATCAACAATGTATTTCCAGAAATTATTTCTAACTACAAAAATAATGAATGGTTGAGTGAGCGAGCAATTTTAGCGGCTAAGAATAAAGATGTAGATTACCTAAACTACATAATTCAAAATAAGATCATTGGAACAATGCATTCATTCAAATCTATTGACTGCGTCACAAATGAAGATGAAGCCACCAACTATCCAATTGAATTTTTAAACTCTTTGGACGTGCCTGGCTTACCACCTCACAATTTACGCCTAAAGGTTGGCTCCGTAGTAATCATGCTTCGAAACATAAACCAACCAAAACTGTGCAACGGTACGCGTTTAGTGGTTAGAAAATTAATGAACAATGTAATTTACGCTACGATAATGATAGGAAAATTCAAAGGTGAGGAAGTTCTTATTCCGAGGATACCGATGATCCCAACCGATATGCCGTTTGAATTTAAAAGACTTCAATTTCCGATACGTCTTGCATTTGCCATGACCATCAACAAATCACAAGGCCAATCCTTAAAAGTTTGTGGTTTAAATCTAGAACATTCATGTTTTTCCCATGGTCAATTATACGTGGCATGTTCACGGGTCGGAAGACCATCTGCGTTGTTTGTTTTTGCGCCTGATAATAAATCAAAAAATGTCATGTATCACAAGGTACTTAAATGAAGAGCAACCTATTTAATAAAATACTGAAATAATTATGAATGATTAATGTAGGTATTTAATTTGTTTTGTATTTTTTCCAATTTAAAAAAAAAACTGCTTATTTATTGCCTTTAAGGCGGAACAAAGTTCGCCGGGTCAGCTAGTTATCTATAAAAACGGCAAAAAAATTACGTTTGTTGTATGGGAGCCCCCTTATGGGAGCTTTATTTTATTCTGTTTTTTAGTATTTGTTGTTATAGCGGCAACAGCAATACATCATCTGTGAAAATTTCAACTGTCTAACTATCACGGTTCATGAGATAAAGCCTGGTGACAGACGGACGGACAGCGGAGTCTTAGTTATAGGGTCCCGTTTTACCCTTCGAGTATGGAACCCTAAAAACAGGTCTAAGGGAAAATCCTTGTGATGTAAAGAAAGCAAGACATTTTGCATGTGCGTGGTTAAAAAAACGGGTCGGCTTACGGAGGTACGAAATTGTTTACATAATTATTAAGTCGTCTCCACCAGGGCTTAATTTTGAGACCTCTCAAGCAAGCTAGAGTTACGTGGGAGAGTAAATACTCACTTAATTAATAATTAAGAACTTAATTTTAGCTTTTAGCGCTGTAACAGAGTTTTGAAGGGGTATTATTTCGCTAGAGTAGGGTCTCGCTGTGCCATATAAGTAAGTCTGCAATCATGAATAATTAATGAAATAAAGCAGTTTTCGTTATGGGACCATGTCGTTATGACCGCTTGGACATTTTGCTTCTTTCAAATAATTAGTAATTGAAATTTTTAGTGTGATATGGTACTACAATGTTAGAAGGTGTATACTTTCTTAGTTTTGTACGTAGTAATACAAATAATAAGGAAGGCAGAACACCTTGACACGGCACGTATTGTCAGGAGGTTCCTCACTCTGCAGCCCTAACCACCGGTAGTTTGGGCCCTGCCCCGCTGCCGTCGGCACACTAGGTTTAGGTTATTTATAATATATTTGAATTTGAATAATTTGCAAAACAAAGTTCTGGGTGGTGCTGTTATTGTAATGGGCTCGTCCCGTCATGTCATTCAATTACATAACAAAAAAACTTAATAATGAAAACAAACAAGGAATTACGGATACTTATTATACAAATAAACAAAAAAACAGATTGAATTGCGGTGCCAAATGGGATTTTGGCTTAGCACCGATGTATAGTGTCATTAATTGACACCAGGTGCCTTACTCTGAAAAAGTAATTACGATCTTCGTTCTGTCGGATGAAAGGGACAGCGCTATGCAACAGGCATGAGAGTGTCTCTTTTAGTCCGCACGAACGAACGAAAGCAACTCGGAGTAGGCCCCCAGATGCTAGTTTTCAGCAAAACCCCAAGGCGTACGAAAATGTAAGGCTTCTGTCATGTATAGGCACCTCTAGATTATCTATGGTGTAGTGGGCGTCTTAATCTTTGGTTGATTTCTTCGATGTATGTCATGTCAAAACTCAAAGTTATTTAATAAACATTATTAAGTTCAAGTAGTCGAATAAATGTGTTTTATATTCATCAAAGTGGCGACGAAAGTGGTTTTATGGAACTCACAAGTCTAACGGGAGTCAAGTTAATCCTGAGTCGGATTTCAAGATCGTCAAGACGTCATGGCGTCGTACATTGGGACATTACAACCTTTTGACGAGAAAAGTCAAAGTTTCGCGTCTTGGCTTGAATTATTTGACGAATACTGCACGTTAAATAAAGTGCCACCTGAACCGACGACAGCAGATGCGACAAACTTACGTCGAGCATTGTTTTTGACGCATGTGGGAGCGCGCTCGTACAATGTACTACATTCGGCTTGTCTACCGAATAAGCCAAATAGCAAAACCATTCCACAGCTAGCAGATATTTTAAAGGCAAAATATGACCCTCCTGGATTACAGACGACGAACAAATTTCTGTTTCATCGACGTACGCAGCACGAGAACGAGAGTGCGGCGGATTATATAGCGGAGTTACAAAAAATGTCAACAAAATGTGATTTCGGTACTTATGCGGATCAGGCATGCGCCTTCCAGTTAATATGTGGAATAAAAGACGAAAATATAAGAAGAAAGTTACTGGAACTGTCGAACCCAACCTTTCAACAAGTGAAAGAACTTATAATACAAGAAGAGGCGATACAACATCAAGTTTTACAAATGTCAACAACAATGTCAATGAACAAAGTCAAGTATAGTCAAGTTAGTCAGCAGCGGAATAATCAGTTTCACCAAAAACAGTCATCAAGTCAACAAGCTTCACATCCATCTACATCAAATTTTATATATCAGCGGCAATATTCAAAGAGTCAACCGTCAAGTCAAGGTCAGTATGGGAGTCAGTTGTCAAAGCCATCTGCCAATACTATAGAATGCTATCGTTGTGGACGCTACCATAATCCAGCTACATGTCCAGCAAGAGAGTGGGAATGTTACACCTGTCAACGAAGGGGACACACATCAAGGAAATGTCGTAATCGAAATGTTAATGAAGTGACAAAAGAAGATCAGTGTCTACAGGAGTACCCTTGTGATAATGAATATGAAATAGACTGCGTCATAGAAAATATAAATAAAGTAAACAGCATGAGCAGGAATTGTAATTGCATTTCATCACATGAGGTCAATAATATTGCTCACCGATCCCATTTTATAAATGTAAACATACAGGGGAGAAGATTAGAAATGGAAGTAGATACTGGTGCAGCGATATCATTGATTTCATATCCATGTTATTGTGAAAATTTTATAAACAAAAAATTGAATGATGCTAATTTAAAATTAAATACTGTATCTGGGCCAATTGCAGTAAAGGGTCGAATTAATGTCAATGTCTCTACAAACAAAACTACCAAACAATTGTCTTTGACTGTTTGTGCTGATAGCACAAACACATTTGTACCATTAATTGGTCGTGATTGGCTAGATGAATTATGTCCAAATTGGAGAAGTAACTTGTTAAATACTTTTCAAATGAATGAGTCTATTCAAGTCAATGAGTCTGTTCAAGTCAACGAATCTGTTCAAGTCAATGAGTCTGTTCAAGTCAATGAGTCTGTTCAAGTCAATGAGTCTGTTCAAGTCAATGAGTCTGTTCAAGTCAACGAGTCTGTTCAAGTCAACGAGTCTGTTCAAGTCAATGAGTCTGTTCAAGTCAATGAGTCTGTTCAAGTCAATGAGTCTATTCAAGGCAATGAGTCTGTTCAAGTCAATAAGTCTGGTCAAGTCAAAGAGTCAGTTAAGGTCAATGAATTTGTCAAAGTCTGCGGGTCTCATGTTCAAGTCAAGTCTGGTCAAGTCAAAGAGTCAGTTAAAGTAAATGAATCTGTCAAAGTCTATGGGTCTCATGTTCAAGTCAAGTCTGGTCAAGTCAAAGAGTCAATTAAAGTCAATGAATCTGTCAAAGTCTATGGGTCTAATGCTAAAATATGTGAACCATTTAATGGCAAAGTCAATGAATCCATAACCAAAGTAAGTCATAATGTTATTAATCAACCGAATGTCAAAGTCAATAAATCTAATGTCAAAGTGTGTGAGTCAAACACAAGTCAGTTTAATGTAAAGGACATTAAACATAATGTCAATACTGATAATTCAAATAGTTATATAAAGACTACTCATATGCAAACTGTTGTGCAAAAATTGAAAAGTCAATATCCAAAAGTTTTTACAAAAGATTCAGAAATAGGTATCATAGGGTTTAAGGCCAACATTGTATTGAAAGAAAACTACACTCGCCTTATTTATGGTATAGCAACAACTACTGCAATTTTCCAAGTGATGGACCAGGTGTTGGCTGGCATCAAAAATATGTGCTGTTATATCGATAATATCCTTATAAAAGGGAAAACTATTAATGAGTGTCATTCAACATTGGTAAAAGTGTTGACAAAGTTGAATGAACATAATATCAGTGTCAATTTTGAGAAGTGTTTATGGTTCTCATCATCAGTTGAGTACCTAGGACATCAAATTTCAGCATTAGGCACTCATACTATAAAATTACTTATAATTTTCTTAATATTGAGCTTAGGAAAAGTGAGTTTTGTCACATGTTGATGCCTTAGCAAGACTGCCAGTAAATGTAGTTATAGTAGATGTCAATTATAACTACAGCTTTGAACCATTACCAATCAGTCATGTTGATGTGCTAATGAAACAGTCAATGATCCAGTACTGTCAAAGTATTTGTATTTCTCCATAGTAAAGGGTTGTTTATTGTATGGATCTAGACTAATTGTTCCTCAAAAGTATCAGGCACAAGTTTTGGATTTATTTCACGATGGTCACCCTGGTATTGTTAGAGCTAAAATGTTAGCTAGATTGTTATTCTGGTGATTCTAATGATATTGAAGTAAAGTTTCAATCTTATGGACCATGTGCTAAAATTATTTTTAAGCCTAGCAATGTAAAAGTGCCATGGCCACAGAGTAGTGTACCATTTGAGAGAGTCCAAATAGTTTTTTTTTTGTTTTTATTTCATAAGTACATTTTCTTATATACTGTGATTCTTACTCTAAATGGTTGGATGTAAAAATTATGAATCAATGTAATGCTATCAGTGTTGTGAAGGCATTGCTCTCAATATTTGCAACAGTGGGATTACCAATTGAGTTGTCAAAATTTTTGCTTAACTACAGAAACACTCATTATATGGTTAATTGTAAATCGCCTAATACAATGTTATTGTCATATTTACCAATAACTAATGTTATCAATGTTAATCCAAGGTCCTTCAAATGTCTGCCTACTTACCCACATTTTCCTGAAAATGTACATATTGGTAGCATGTATCCTACTAACGGTACTAGTGTTAAAGTTTAGAGTGCTACGTAATACCTTGTTGTAGTAAATGGTATTCTTAAAAAGGCTCATCTCAATCAGTTAACCACCATGCACCAGTGCCACAGCTTACGGTACAGCAGTCAGATTTTCCTTTAGAGGGAAGAGAGTTCGGCCAAGTCATGCCTTATACTATAACAAGACCTAATCCTGTAACTCCTACGGTCATGCAGTCAATATCTCCATCCAGTAATGATCAGTCAATACCTCATATTGCCAGTACTCCGGCAGGTAGCTCATTGCAAGAGATTTCTGCAGCTTCAAGGCCTTCAGTCATATCCCTTTAACCACATAGGTCCTCTCCTCAAGTCATTCCTTCCCAACCTTTGAGTAAATCTTTCAGAAACATACACCCACCTAATAAACTTAATTTGTAGGGAGAAGATGTCATGTATAGGCACCTCTAGATTATCTATGGTGTAGTGGGCGTCTTAATCTTTGGTTGATTTCTTCGATGTATGTCATGTCAAAACTCAAAGTTATTTAATAAACATTATTAAGTTCAAGTAGTCGAATAAATGTGTTTTATATTCATCAAAGCTTCAAATTTATAATCTATATATATAAAAGAAAGTCGTGTTAGTTACTCCACTTATAAATCAAGAACGGCTGAACCGATTTAGCTGAAAATTGGCAGGGAGGTAGTTTAGAGCCAGGAGAAGGACATAGGATACTTTTTATCTATTTACTTTTTTTTTACTTTTTTTTTTTTTTTTTTACTTTTTATCAGCATTCCCGTGTGACTTGACATGAAACGTCAATCATTATAAAACTTGGTATAACAAAAAAGAATCAGACTTGGAATAACAAAACGAAAATGACAGAAAAAAAAATGAGGAGATACATAATCGTGCTTTACTCTTGATCGAAGATATGTGTTACCTCATGTGCGGTAATTTATTAATCAGGTTAGGAATGCCAGCACCATATCGTGAAATGAATGACGCACTTAATCGAGAATTGGAACGGGAACGTGAATATGATCACCAGGAATTAGATTTAGTAGTTCAAACGAAAGTACCCCTGTTGAATTACCAACAAAAGGAAGTTTATGATACTTTAATGAAGGCAATCGATGATGAAAATGGTGGTTTATATTTCCTAGATGCCCCTGGTGGAACTGGCAAGACATTCCTCATGTCATTAGTTTTAGCAACTGTTCGGGCGAGATCTAACATAGCGGTTGCAGTTGCTTCTTCTGGAATAGCAGCCACATTGTTAGAAGGATGCCGTACGGCTCATTCAGCATTCAAATTACCGTTAAATCTTCAAACTATTGAAGAACCAACGTGTAATATTGCAAAACACTCGGCAATGGGCAAAGTTTTAGCGATATCTGATTATGATACATCTGCTGAAGATTTCTCGGAGCAATTGCTGACTATCGGTAATGGTCAAGTACCTGTCGATGAATCGAGCGGATTAATATCATTTCCAAATAATTTCTGTAATTTTGTCTCATCAAAAGACGAACTTATCAAGAATGTATTTCCAGAAATTATTTCTAACTACAAAAATAATGAATGGTTGAGTGAGCGAGCAATTTTAGCGGCTAAGAATAAAGATGTAGATGACCTAAACTACATAATTCAAAATAAGATCATTGGAACAATGCATTCATTCAAATCTATTGACTGCGTCACAAATGAAGATGAAGCCACCAACTATCCAATTGAATTTTTAAACTCTTTGGACGTGCCTGGCTTACCACCTCACAATTTACGCCTAAAGGTTGGCTCCGTAGTAATCATGCTTCGAAACATAAACCAACCAAAACTGTGCAACGGTACGCGTTTAGTGGTTAGAAAATTAATGAACAATGTAATTTACGCTACGATAATGATAGGCAAATTCAAAGGTGAGGAAGTTCTCATTCCGAGGATACCGATGATCCCAACCGATATGCCGTTTGAATTTAAAAGACTTCAATTTCCGATACGTCTTGCATTTGCCATGACCATCAACAAATCACAAGGCCAATCCTTAAAAGTTTGTGGTTTAAATCTAGAACATTCATGTTTTTCCCATGGTCAATTATACGTGGCATGTTCACGGGTCGGAAGACCATCTGCGTTGTTTGTTTTTTCGCCCGATAATAAATCAAAAAATGTCGTGTATCACAAGGTACTTAAATGAAGAGCAACCTATTTAATAAAATACTGAAATAATTATGAATGATTAATGTAGGTATTTAATTTTTTTTGTATTTTTCCAATTAAAAAAAAATGCTTATTTATTGCCTTTAAGGCGGAACAAAGTTCGCCGGGTCAGCTAGCAATAATGCACGTTTATCGTTTATGCGCCATTGTGCACTCGTCCCAGATGATGATTTTCGATATCGCTAAAACTTTGCCCATTGCTGAGTGTTTTGCAATAAAAAGTAAAAAAAATAAAAAAAAATAAAAAAAAAGTAAATAGATAAAAGTATCCTATGTCCTTCTCCTGGCTCTAAACTACCTCCCTGCCAATTTTCAGCTAAATCGGTTCAGCCGTTCTTGATTTATAAGTGGAGTAACTAACACGACTTTCTTTTATATATATAGATATGAGCCTTACCCCGAGATTCTCCCTGGGGCTAAATGAGACCCCTGACCCCCGGCTTGCCTTAACTGGCCGTCCGGGGGTGGAGATGCAAGAGCTAAGATCTAAGCTCCAAGGGTGGAAGTGTGAAAGGGCATAACGCCGGGAGTAGCGTTTAAGTGAAACTGCAACACACCTCTCGACACCCTTTAGCCACCCACACCAACGTTGCCACTCTCGTCGCCAATGAACGGCGGCCCTTATAGGGGGCCCGTTTAGTGGGTGGCGAGTCACCACCTGCCAAAATATTTTCTTATGAGGCGGAACTGGCAGGTGCCGAGGTCTCATATCATAGACCGGCTCTCATCCATTAAAAATTCACCTCAATAGTCCAATCATAAGTAATTTTCATATCTTCAATAATAGTACTCGCACTTATCGGGGGCTGTCTTTGATTGTATCTTCTAATGATGCACTAAGAGACAGTCCCCGATAAGTGTTGCCCATTACATGTCTAAATTAAATGCTCTAAGAGGCCTCTACGTGTTGGACTCATGTTTCCCGCGCAAGCCTTCCAAAAGACCGGGTGTATAACCCGGGAGAAAGAGCGATATAATAATATAATACCAATAATACCATAATAAAATAATACTATTACTAATAATATATGGATACATAGATAGATAAACGCTTCATTGCAAACATTGTTTAGGGACATTACATAAAAACAATTAAAGAAAGTGTTACTATGGGTGGCCTTTTCGCTAAAAGCGATATCTATTTCTTCCAGGCAACTTTTGGATGGCGAGGAATTATCAAAATGTTAAAGACGGGGATGTAAGGCCTACATTAATGATAAGGACATAAACAATGTCAATAAAACATTAAAAGTAGCAACATTTAATGTATGAGTAATAAGTATTTATATAGTACTAGCTGACCCGGCGAACTTTGTTCCGCCTTAAAGGCAATAAATAAGCATTTTTTTTTAATTGGAAAAATACAAAAAAAATTAAATACCTACATTAATCATTCATAATTATTTCAGTATTTTATTAAATAGGTTGCTCTTCATTTAAGTACCTTGTGATACACGACATTTTTTGATTTATTATCGGGCGAAAAAACAAACAACGCAGATGGTCTTCCGACCCGTGAACATGCCACGTATAATTGACCATGGGAAAAACATGAATGTTCTAGATTTAAACCACAAACTTTTAAGGATTGGCCTTGTGATTTGTTGATGGTCATGGCAAATGCAAGACGTATCGGAAATTGAAGTCTTTTAAATTCAAACGGCATATCGGTTGGGATCATCGGTATCCTCGGAATGAGAACTTCCTCACCTTTGAATTTGCCTATCATTATCGTAGCGTAAATTACATTGTTCATTAATTTTCTAACCACTAAACGCGTACCGTTGCACAGTTTTGGTTGGTTTATGTTTCGAAGCATGATTACTACGGAGCCAACCTTTAGGCGTAAATTGTGAGGTGGTAAGCCAGGCACGTCCAAAGAGTTTAAAAATTCAATTGGATAGTTGGTGGCTTCATCTTCATTTGTGACGCAGTCAATAGATTTGAATGAATGCATTGTTCCAATGATCTTATTTTGAATTATGTAGTTTAGGTCATCTACATCTTTATTCTTAGCCGCTAAAATTGCTCGCTCACTCAACCATTCATTATTTTTGTAGTTAGAAATAATTTCTGGAAATACATTCTTGATAAGTTCGTCTTTTGATGAGACAAAATTACAGAAATTATTTGGAAATGATATTAATCCGCTCGATTCATCGACAGGTACTTGACCATTACCGATTGTCAGCAATTGCTCCGAGAAATCTTCAGCAGATGTATCATTAAGCAATGTAACTCATGTTTGTTGTCAGTTGCAGTTTCTTCACATAGCGCCATAGATTTGACGATTTGAGGCAAGCGTTTATTTCGTCGGCAGCCGTAGATCTTGGAATTACTGGCAGTATTTGGCGGAAATCGCCAGACAGTAAAATCATTGCTCCTCCAAAACATCTCGAGTCATTGCGTAAATCTTTTAATGTTCGGTTAAGTGCTTCTAATGCACGTTTATCGTTTATGCGCCATTGTGCACTCGTCCCAGATGATGATTTTCGATATCGCTAAAACTTTGCCCATTGCTGAGTGTTTTGCAATAAAAAGTAAAAAAAATAAAAAAAAATAAAAAAAAAGTAAATAGATAAAAAGTATCCTATGTCCTTCTCCTGGCTCTAAACTACCTCCCTGCCAATTTTCAGCTAAATCGGTTCAGCCGTTCTTGATTTATAAGTGGAGTAACTAACACGACTTTCTTTTATATATATAGATATACCTACATAAAAAAGTTTCTTTAAAGAAACTCCTTTTTCTTTAAAGAAACTAAATAGTTCACGAAACTGTCAACCGTTTGAAAAGAGTGATGGATGTGTTTTGATGGAAGTAAACGCTGCGTCATTTCCATGATAGATTTTCCTAGGTGAAATGAAAATCTCAAACCACTGGGATAGGATTCAAAGTTCAAACGTTCTTTATTCAGTTTTGGAATGACAGACGCACTTATGAACGTCAATTATTACAACGACTACCACCGGCAACCGTATCGGAAAAAGAACCACTACTCGGAAGATACGGCAAGAAACTGAGGGGCATTTGTTTTTAGACCCTGTGTTACAATATTTTATGTTTGTTTTTGTCAAAATTATGTTTCTTATATGCCAGTTGGCAAAAGCGGAATGTTCCATCCGTCTTTGTTTTCTATGTAATTATTAACCGTTTTTACTCGTAGGTTAACGGTGTCAGTGTCTTATTTACTAAGAAATTATGATTATTTTGTTAAAAGCAAACGCCTGCAAATTCGTCAGCAAATTTTAAAATACAATTCAGTAAATCTAATATTAACCCTTTTATGTTATTTTTAATTAAATAGTTATGTTATTTTTTCTTAAGTGGAGATGGGCAGGACACTTGGCAAGGCGGGATGACAACAGGTGGACCAAGGCAGTCACCGAGTGGTATCCGAGGCTTGGGCGAAGACTTCCAGGCAGACCTCCGGCCCGATGGAAAGATGACATCGTTAAGCACGTCGGATTGCAATAGATGAGGCTGGCACAGGACCGGAAAGAGTGGCGTGAACGAGAGGAGGCTTATACCCAGCAGCGGGTGGATACGGGCTGATTAGTAGTAGTAGTAGATGTTATTTTTAACACCCGTCAGTCATCAGTCATCATCAGCCCATAACGTTCCCACTGGGACACGGGTCTTCTCTCTTAGGGAGCGTGTGGGCTATGCTATTCAGCGCTGAACCAGTGCGGGTTGGTGGGCGTTTCTTAAAAATATCTTCAATATACAAAATTGGCTCAGTTACAGTTTTTACAAGCTTTTATTTAACCTCCAATGTTTATTTATTTGTTTAGGTCAAATATTGCAATTTTGATCAGAACCTTGCAATGCAAAATTTTAACTCCATACGATAAGAAAGTCTCTTATCCTACGGAGTTAAAATTTTGCATCAATATTATGGTGACAGCCAGCTGATCTGATGATGAGGACGGAAGGTGGGCAATGGAACTTCTTGCCGCATAATCGAAAACTGTATTTGGGCTCATTTTAATCTGCTCGCGGTTCAGATTACGAATTTGTTCAGAGCTTGTCTTGAAAAATATATTTTTCGACAAAAATCTTGTATAAGTTGGAGAGCAAGAAGTTGTTGCCATTATAAATTAACCAGCATTCTACGCTTAAAGCTCTTGTTTCATCGTAATTGCAACACTGCTGGGCTGACAGCGTACAATAGGCTTGGTCACAGTGTAATTGTAGAACCAGTCAGAGCGGAAAATTGGCTTTATGCACACTGATTGCAATAGCCACAGTGTAATAAAGTATATTCAGAGTATTACAGTATATTCTATAAAGTTGTTATATTAAAGTATATTCTACGTATGTATGCTAGACTAATGCAATAGAAATAGACTAGACAATGCAATGCTAGACTATAGAACAGTTCCGATGGGTAGGGAAAACCTTAGGTAGGTGTCGCTGTTGGGGTCAACAGTCTAAAGCCAAAAGATATAAAATAGGCACAAAAATTCACTTTTAAATTCATACACAACATACTAATGAATTCAAATAGCCCAACATTGTTTAACATGTATTGTTTTCTCATGTAAGTGAATTAATTCTTTTGAGAAATAAAGTATCTTAAACCACAAATATTATTTGATTAACTTTCGTGTGTTTGACACTAATGTGTAACGGGAAACCGCGCGATCTCTAAATAAAACGTGAGTAAAATCGAGTAAAAACAATTAAAATATGATGTTTAAAATTGTTACTAAAAATATCATGTCTTCGAAAAAATAAAGGTAAGCATATCTACCCATTTCTTTCCATTCTCAAATTAAAGTCCGGGCCCAGAAAAGAAATGCGAAAACTGACTCTACCGTGCTTCGGAAATACACCCGCTAGAGAAGATAGCACCAAAAAACTCTACGAGGATGTCTCTTTTTTTATCCCTTTAAAATGATTTAAAATATAACACTGAACAATGTGGTATAAATTATAATCAACATAACACAATATCAAACTAGAAGTGCGAGTGAGATGTTCTACAGTCATAGCAAAGAAAACGAACTATTACTGACGTCATGAGTAATACCACAGGTAATACAAAAATAGGTGTATAGATACAGTAGCAGTCAGAGTGACCAGGCCAAACCAGACCAGTCCCCGCAAGGTTATTATAAATCTCCCAGCTTAGATTTTTTCAAACGCTCGGTAAACGGGTGAAGTGTCAGTAGTATCCCTTTCTTTGCAATTTGGGGGTCTTTGTTTACATTATAAAAATATTATAAAGAGAGGTCGTCAGCATCAGCTATACATGTAATCGACTGGCCCGAACCTTGTTTTAGTCTTTGCGTTTGATATTCCGTCATTTTCTTTTTCTGGAACAGTTTGTTTTAATAGATAAGACAGCTCTTTGTTAACCCAGATTATGTTACAGGCATTAAAACGCTCAATTATTTATGTATTTATTTCTTTCTTCTTTCTTTTTCGGCCCTTCTTATCACATTGTTGGGTATAAGGCTCCTCTCCATCACGCCACCCCTTCCGGTCTTGTGCCTTTCTTAACCACATATGTGACCGAGTGGTGGCCAACAGAAGGTTACCGGTCTAGGGGCAGACCATCAGCCAGATGGATCGACGACGTGACCAGGGTTGTTGGGAAGATGTGTATTTATTTATTTGTTGAAAATATATTTTTTTGCTAATCACATTATTATTATAAATGCGAAGGTTTGTATGTACCTACACACTACTACACTTATAACGTGCGTGCGCACTTATAATGTAAGTGTGTTTGTTCCATCTTCACGCCACAACAGCTGAACAGATTTGAGTGTAATTTGGAATGAAGATAGCTTAAGCGTCGTTATGTTTCGTTATTAAGCCGCCTGTTTGTTTCGTTATTCCTCTCCATCCAAAGGTTGTCTGGAAGAGATCGCTTTGAGCGATTAGACCGCCCAATGTCACACCATTGTAAACATTCCACTTGTACTTAATTTCTATGCTTAAGGTGAATAATAAGGGGTTTCTCTATCTATCTATCTTATACCCTGAATTAGCACATAGGCTTATTTTTATCGTAGGAAAACGCGGGTGAAACCAAAGGGCGAAGCTAGTTTTAATATTAGTGTGATATCACAGGTAGATGTTTGCTGTAGATATATCACAACAATTCCATCTCACAACTTACCTTGTTATTTTTCCAACACCTTTTCAGCAATGGACCATAACATACGACCACATAAAACAATACAGCCCCTGCCCTTTCCACATCCTCCAGGGCCCGGGGTATCCTACATTCATAAACAACGTTTTTCACAAACGGACGGAAGGTTGGTGGAGGTATTACGTAACTGCTTGCGAATGGCGAGCGATTGGTGACTTGTATTTTTTCGATTTTCAACGATCACATTCATACATCTTGGCCCCTAACTAGGATTTCCTGTACCTAAGGAACCAACAACTATGAGAATCATGGTCCCACAACACCCAGACACGAAACAAATGCTTGCGCTTTTTTTTCTGTGCACAAACATTTGTCCCGCCGCGGGAATCGAACCCGCAATCTCGGCGGAGTAAGAGATTTGAGCTAACCTGCCCAACCTAAATGACGGTTGTACCGAATTGAGATAACCCATAAATATTACCAATAAAGCAGAAAATAACAAATAAATATTTATAAAAAAAAATATTATAGTAGATAAGGTTCTGCTGTTTTGAATCCCGTGTGGAGTCAAGGATAATAAATGTATTTTCTTTCTTTCTTTCTAAGAATTCTAGAGTAGAATCCTGATCGCAGCGAGGTATTCAATAGGTAGGTATATTATGTTGCCCGAGGAAAAATTATCTAGCAAGCGTGTACTCTACCTACTTCTCGTCTGCTTTATAGACAAAGATATATATGAACGTACAGAGAAATGGTAGAATATGTTAGAATCGCGGAGTAGGCGCTGCAGAAGCGATCAGGCAAACGACTTCTTCGTTTCATCACTCAGTTCCATAAAACAAATATGTATGTATTTATGTATGTATATTAGTCTAGCTATTCAAAGGGGGAACGCTGCCAGTATCTTCGGAACCTTGCCTAAAGGGACTCCTTTTAATCATATATTTTAGTATTATATTTATTAAGGTTTTTAGATTTAGTTTCATGTTATTAATAGATATAATAATGTATGTATATAAGTATGTTTGTTCGGGTGGAATCTCGCAAGCTGAATGAGAACCCTCTTGTCCTTCGAAGTTGATATTTTGCATACTTGTCAAAGTCCAATGACAATGCAATATTATGGTGACAGCTGATCGGAGATGGAAGGTAGGCAATGAAACTCCTTGACGGATAATCGTAAACTACTAGTTTTTGGGCTCATTTTAATCTGCTCGCGGCTCCGATTTAGTTTGTTAAAAGCTTGTCTTGAAAAATATATTTTTCAACAAAAAAACTTATTTATTATAAATTTGTTTTACTATTATTATGTAATCGCTCCGTTCTTCGTATGGTACAGAATATGGACATCCGCGGGTACCTAACTACCTAACATTGCTCACGGGACCGGCCCTTACCCTCTAAACTGAAGGATGAGGTTGTACTCTACTTATGTGATGATGGCAAAAGGATTTATCGTATGGTCCTACGGATCCTAGTTAGAACCAAAATGAGAAACGGTTATAGCCATACCAGTCCTTACTAGTGTTATTAAAAAGTTCGCCGACGCTCACAAATGTAGACTTCACCATCACGTGAACGTCGAGGCTATCCAGCTCCTCGACACCACAGACCCAGTGAGAAGGCTCAAAAGGACAAAACCTTTTGAGTTAGTGTAGTGAAGTGACAGCGTATCTTAGTACCTATACATACTTTAGTGCTACCCGTAAAGAACACAACAACAAAGTGCCTTCGCCTAAATAGAGACAGTAAGAAAAGTGTTAATGGACACTTTCATAGTTATACTATACTTAGCAATTTAAGTCAAAGTTAAATTACTTATTAGTCTTATTAGGCTAGATTGTAATGTTAATGGGATGGCTTTCTGAGACAGATCATTACAAAAAAAAAGCCATACCAGTTTAGAAGTAGAGTCACTATTAGGCGTTATGTGGTGTAGCACTATTGGAAAAAGTTTTTTGAAATTTCTCCAAAATTTACAATTGAATTTGATGTATTACTTTGAGGGACACGTTCTTGATGGGAAAAGAGTGTCCTAATGGACACTCTTTTGCCACACACACAGCCCACGTTGATATTTTTTTGAGAAATTACGTCGAGCAATAAGTTCTTCATGGGCAACTGCGTACATTTTATTTGTTAAGATATGATTAAAATATGACGCTATGTAAGTCGCTGATAATACCTATCACAATAAGATTGGAAACGCTTCAGCAGTCAATTTGCGACAGGGTGCACGCACACTCAAGTGAGCGCAGTACGCCCGGCTGCCTCAAGGTCCCCCTTTATCAACCTGCAAGGTATTCACTGAAGCGGAGCGGAACGGAGAGAATAATAGGAATTTGACTATGTTGACGTACATGGAAGAGGCTTCAAGCGTTTTATCTACCTAACTAATTCCTTACATTAAACAAGTAGTCGGGCATACGTTATACAATGAGTATCTAGGTACCAGTTTAATCATGAATCTGACATTTATATATACACTAGCTGACCCGGCAAACGTTGTTTTGCCATATAATTTTTAAAAAAATGTTAAGGGTGAACAACCCTTATCACTTAGGGGTATGAAAAATAGATAGTAGCCGATTCTCAGACCTACTGAATATGCATATAAAATTTGGTAAAAATCAGTAAAGCCGTTTCGGAGGAGTAAGGTAACTAACATTGTGACACGAGAACTTTATATATAAGAAGAAGAAGATATTCAGAGAAACATGTAAAAATACCTTGTTTTGAATGATTTCCTCAAAATATACGAAACAATATGAATTATTTTACAATATCATACTTAATCAATACTTAAAGTGAGCGAGGCCCAATGGAGCACTTGCGACTTTCGATCCGACACACCCATGTTCGAATCCCGCTGGCCCCGCACCACTGACATTCTTAAGTTATGTGCGAATTTAACACTCGCTCTAAAAACGGTGAAGGATAACATCGTGAGTAAACCGGCATGACCAAGAATTAATTTAAGAACATGTGACATCCACCAACCCGCACTGGGACAGCGTGGCGGATTATGGCCCAAACTCTCTCTATGAGAGAAGGCCCGAATCCCAGCAGTGGGAACGTAATGGGCTGATGATGACGATGATGGTACAAATCTTAATCAAATCTCAATCAAATCTCTCGGTGAAATCAACTGTTAACGTCGTCTTCAAACGTGCACACAGGGATCCATTACACCCCATTGCTCAGCATTTCTGCATCGTAAGCGGTATTGCAGACGGGTTGATGATGATGCGTTGCATTCTGTGTTCCATTCCTTAACTGATATTGAGTTGATCTGTTTAACGGCTTTTAGAAAATAAAAATACAATTAAATAATTCAAAAATTACAAATTAAATAATAAAAATACAAATTAAATAAAATACAATTAAAAAAAAACAAAAATAATCTCTATTTATATCTAAGCCACATCTACATTATCTTACTCGTGGTAGGTCTCTCGTATGCGGGAGGCCGCCTGGATAGGTACCACCGCTTTGCCAGTTTCCAGCCAGTTTGCCGCCAAGCAGTAGTGTGCAAACATTACTGTGTTCCGGTTTGACGGGGGTTGTAGCCAGCGAAATTACTGAGCATATGAGACTTAATATCTGATGGATAGGGTGATGAGCGCAATGTAGTGCTACGCATTACTTCTATGGCATTAAAAGCTCTGGATGGTACTGCAATTGTTATGGCTAGGCGTGGTGCTTACCATCAGGCGAACGACCTGCTCGTCTAATTATTCAGTTCCATAATAAATTTATCTAAATGCATGACCATACGTGAGTCCCTTTAAAGTTAATCAAGTTTCTCATCCAATAAATCTTGCTAAGATCTCCTATTCAATCATTCAACATTAATTTCTACCTCATTTGAAGCCGTATTCATCAAAAGAAGCACACTTCAATCATAAACTTCTAAAAGTCCTTGTCCCGACTTTGTGCAGTCTGCGTCAATATAACATAATCAAAACTTATGTAATTACTATTGTTTTTAGGGTTCCGTACCTCAAAAGGATAGGGTCGCTTTTTTGTTCGTCTGTCTGTCTGTCTGTCCGTCTGTCTGTAATGACCCTTTATCTCGGGAACGCGTGGAGGTATCGAGTTGAAATTAAAACCATATACTCATATCTACAGTCCCTTGAAGCTGGATCAATACATAAGCTAATTTTTATCCGGGGAAACCGCAGCACGCCGCTAAACGTCCCAACACTATACTTAACAGAATTCATAAAATAAACAATACTAGAGTATTTGGCAAGTGTTCTCAGACTGAATTTTAACTAAAAACTGTAGAGTTCAACCCCAGACGCTATATAAAGCGTGACCTGACCCGGTCGCCGCCCTGCCGGAACTATTTTAGGGTAGCGAAACGTTGGCGTGCCTTGTGGGAATACTGCGGAGAGTTTCGATGCATTCAAGTCAAGGGAACATAGTGCAAAGAAAATCACACTACCTATAAATAGATTTTTTTATTAGTTAAAGGCTTGCGTCTGACCGCTATCTGACCTGTTGCTAAGTGGCGATGTAGATGTAGCACGCTCGCCTAGAAAAAACCTGTTCACTCTTGTCTTAAAGACACCCATATTATAGCTAACCGGAAACTCAGATGCCGGCAGAGTTTCAGTCCCTGGCCGTTCGCATTATGAAGGTCGAAGCAAAGCGCTTGGTGCGAGCAGGAGGGACCAAGCTCAACCATAAACTGATGACGGCCGTACGTAGTATACATAAAGCAAAGCCGCTATCCGCATCCTTATTTCTATTTCTCCGCTTACTTCTACCAAAGAAAACTAACTATTAGGTACTTAAAGATTTGTCGTCACCCGCAGCGTGGGTAAAATTCTGGGTAATGCCGTGCTTGCGTCACTAATGAATGACTAATGAGTGAGTTTCAAATGTTTATTTTATACGTGCTATCAATTTATGTTATTTGAGGTTGTCATGACCTTTTTGGATGACGACGACGACCTGCTTTACCTCTGCAAACCCCAGTCCTTTTTTTCTCAATATGTGTCGTCCATATGTCGAAGTCAAATAGTCAGCCGGCCAGCTCTACCTCTGTAGAAATGAAAAAAGACAGAGGCAGACCTCCATCAGTCAGGTCAGGTCCTGGTCAGCTCCACCGTCTTCAGCCGTTCTCCGCAGTCCTTTTTTCTCAATATGTGTCGTCCATATGTCGAAGTCAAATAGTCAGCCGGCCAGCTCTACCTCTGTAGAAATTTAATATATTGACTTTGATACAATATTAATATACCTAAAAGAAAATGGTTCGTTATTGTTCTGTGTATGCAAAGAAACCACTTACACAAATAAGAATTGGAGATTTTTGGTTTTTCGCGTCTCCCCGCCAAGCGATAGTAGGTGTGAAAGAGAAACACTTAGGTTTCTTTCGTATAGCGTTGTCTTTGTCGCGCTCGATTCTTATTAGCTCATCCCTACAATAATTACGCACACACACAAAACGTGTGCGGACAGGCCGGTGCGCCAGTAGCAGTAGTAGACATTTAGCTCGGCGAATTTGTATGGAGTGTCGGGGGTCTGCTTCTACCACGCTACGGATTTTGATACGGTTTGCACTTTCCTAGATTTTTTACGGAATGCAATCTACGGTCAGCGACATAAGTGGCTGAATATTTGTGAATCTTTGAATGAATACACTTTCAATGTTTGCCTTTTTTTAATCATTGTTACTTTTTAAAAGCGTGTTAATATCCTGTGCAAATAGGGAAATGGCAAAAACTGCATGTAATACGTTAAATTTTCTGTGTTATTGTTAAACTGTCATTTAACAACAGGTGAGATAGCGGTCAAACGCAAGCCTATAAATAATAATTCAAAAAGGAACGATTGTAAATGTTCAGCTACTTATGTCGCTGACTGTACATTACATTCTAATTAAATTTTTGTATGTTTGAGAAAATTCAATGTTTTGTAATCAAATCGTCAAAAAAACAACATCACGTGAAGTCAGGGCGGGTCGCTAGTTAAAATTTTAAATGCGAAAATATGTATGTGGATAAGTGTGTATTTTTCACTTCACGCCGCACCGGCAGAACAGATTAACGAAAATTGGTTTAGTAATACTCTAGATCTTTAAAGATTCTTCTAGATCGCCGAAGAGTTGCTAGTACTATTAACTAAAGTCAAATGGGCGGACTTATTGCTGAAAGCGATCTCTTCCAGGCAACTTTACATTATTTTAAGACTACCCAATAGTCCTACAAACAGCTCTACTACAAACAAGCCTTCGCAATTACAACAACTTCCAAAGTATTCAATTCTCGAATCACCAGTATTGTACAAAATGGCAGAGCTAAATTGATTAATTAATTCACTTAATAACTTAATTTAATACATCAATCAACAGGCCCGAGAGGGAAATAAATGGCGCCATTAGAGAAGCAATTTACAGCAAGACAGTGACGTCATTCTAAATACAGATTTCGATTTGTGTATTGCCGCTACCATCGGGTACCATATTTTGTACTTTCCAATCGCTTGGTGACCGCTCGTCAATTGCTGCATGACAGGGGTTCGTACAATTTTATTGAATGGTTATGAGCGGTGTAGGTCGGTGGCGAGGAGTGAAAACTTGAAAACTAACAAACGTGCAGTAGGAATAGTGGCCTAGATTATTATGAAGTTTGTCAATAAACGGTTCATAGTTTTTGCATTTTTCTTTTCATTGTACGGATTTACGTCGTCTATATACACATTATATACGCTGCTGTCAACTTGCAATCGGCTTTGACCAAAATTACGATTATTTAGAAATGACGTCACCATTTCTAAATACAGATTTCGATTTGTGTATTGCTGCTACCATCGGGTACCGTATTTTGTACTTTCCAATCGCTTGGTGACAGCTCGTCAATTGCTGCTTAATAGTGGCTCGCACAATTATTGAACGAGACCAGTTTATACCTAAGCGATGCAGGTTGGTGGCGAGATGTGAAACCTTGAAAAATAAGAAACGTGCAGTAGGGGTTGTGGCCTAAATTATTATGATGTTTGTCAATAAACGTTCATATTTTTGCACTTTTCTTTTCATTGTACGGATGTACGGATTTACTTCGTCTATATAGGTATATACGCTGCTGGTAACTTGCAATCGCTTTTTGACAGCAATTGCGATTACACAATAACTACGCTGCTACAGTAGACTCAACTACCGCTTGCCAACCGCTTTTTGACTTGTCAAATAATTACACGATGCGTGCGTTGTCAAATTGCGTTCCTAATTGCTTTTAACAAGCAACAATTTGTTTAACTTGTAATATTTGTTTGTTTGGGTCAAATCTTGCAAGTTGAATCAGAAACACTTCCTCGTATTCTACGGAGTTGAAATTTAAAATACTTGTCAAAGTCCGATGACAATGCAATATTATGGTGACAGCCAGCTGATCTGATGATCACGGAAGGTGGGCAATGGAACTCATTGACGGATAATCGTAAACTACTAGTGTTTGGGCTCATTTTAATCTGCTCGCGGTTTCCATTACGAATTTGTTAAAAGCTTGTCTTAAAAAATATATTTTTCAACAAAAATCTTGTTTAGTTTAAGTACAATTATTTATTTTACTTCATTTGTTGGCAAGTCTTTCGTATGTATGAGGCCTGGAGAGGTACCACTACTTTGCCAGTTAACATGCCGCCAAGCATGTTAACTGACAAAGCAGTAGTGTGCAATCGTGTTGCTTTCCATCAGATGAACGACCTCGTCTCGTTAAGTAATAACTTTTAGAAAAAAAACAAAAACCGACTTTAATGTATCTTCGAACTCCAAGGTCAAATATCGATGAAATTTATATGGGACCATTTCGTAGCTATACTGAACCCAACGCAAAAAGAATTTTCCAAATCGGTTCATATATAACGGGGTTCTGATTGAGATAACAAACATAAAAAAATAATTATAAAAATATACAATCGAACAGAACCTTCTCCTTTTTAGAAGTTGGTTAAAATAAAATAAAAAGCGTGCAACCCAAAAAACTAGAAAATAAACATTTTAAAATAGTTGATAAGGTATAAGTTTACATTATACTCATAAAATACTAACCTCGGTCTAAATATAATTTCCTGGAGAAGTTAACTGTATAAACAATTTATTTCTAGCGGATTTATTTTAATTGTGAAAATTTATGACGCTAATTATTTAATTCTATTTCTGATTTTACGGATTAGAGCCATTGCCAATCCGAAGGTCGACGAAATGTATTTTTTTGTCAGTCTATGATTATCCAGCAACTACGAAACGATTGATGGCGTAGTTTTGAACAAAAATAGATTGCATTTGATTTTGCCAATGCAGTGACGTCACGCGTTTTTAACCGACTTCAAAAAGGAGGAGGTTTATAATTCGACGGTATGTTTTTTTTTGTGTGTTTGTTACGCGATTACTCCGCCAATTATGAATTGATTTCGATGATTCTTTTTTCGTTTGGCAGGTCATATGTACTTCAGAGGTCCCATATAACACAAAGTATCTACCTGCTACCTATTAGACTTGGCTGGCACCATTCAAATATATGAGTGCGTAGCGCTTATAATAATTATATTAATTTATTTTTCACTTTTGAGTGCCTATTTGTGGTTTTGAAGTCGGTTTAATTTTTTTTTTAAATATTGTATTATATTTCACACTAGCTGCTGGTTCCACTACCACTAACTTAACATCAAATGTCCTTGAACTTTGAAAGTCTTAAACAAGATTTTTGATGAAAAAAGTTTTTCAAGACAAGTGCAAAATTCGTAATTGGAACCGCGAGCAGATATTTTTTTTTTATGTAACTGAGTGACGAGACGAGCTGGTCGTTTGCCTGATGGTAAGTAATACGCCAACCCATAACAATAACAGCACCATCCAAAACTTTGTTTTGCTAAATCCTGCGCAGCGCTGCACTGCGCTCGTCACCCTGAAACAATTAGCTGTTGAGTCTCATAATGCCCAGTAATTACGCTGGCAACAATGCCCTTCAAACCGGAACACAGTAATGCTTGCGCACTACTGCTTGGCGGCTGAATAACTATCAAAGCGGTGGCACCCACCCAGACGGCCTCTCGCATACGAGAAACCTACCACCAGTAAAATAGAAACACCAGTATAATTAGATAAAATTCAATTTACCCACATTTATTAGATTTATAGAAACTTGAAAAACCCCTGGAACCTTTTAAGAATCATTACATACTCGTATCTAAGTAGGGGACACTAAGGACATCGTACAAAATAAGGTTGAAGAGACCCAAGGGATCCTGAAAAGGCTACGTGAGCTTTTGCGCCGACAATCAGCGTCGCTGGGAAAACTGCCCTACGGGAGATCCTAAAGGTACGCGCTGACTGGGCCGCACTGCACGCACGTGACCGCACGCTACGGATTGAATGACAGCCTGTAGCCAGACGCTAGGCGGTACAGTAGTCCAGTCAATCTAGACTTTATTTATATGTGTTATATTATTCGACTGCCTCTATGGAGTAGTGGTTGGGCAGGTTAGCTCAAATCACATACACCAATGAGGCGAATTGAGGTGAATATTATGTAGGTCATTGTAAGTTGTTGTTAGAATAATAGAATAATATGTATGGGGGAGATAGCAAATGTAAAATGAATTAAAAAAAATAAAAATATACATATAAATAATTCCTCCGCTTTTTTTAATAAATATGATACAATGTATGAATGAATGTTATTACTTTAATGTTGTATTTAAAAAATAAGGTATATAATGAATAGAAATCAATTAAGTAAATAATGTTAAGATATTAAATAAAGAAAGTAAGCCCTAACAACAACCCCCCTTGTACGGCACATGTTTCGCCGTCTGCACGAGGCATCATCAGGTGTCGACTCGCCGAACGCTAGAACGAGACTGAGTCTCACACTCGTAAAAAAAGCGAAGGGATTCTTATCCATTTATTTATTTTTAATTTAAATTCATTTTACATTTGCTATCTACCCCCCCAACATATTATTATTTAACAACTATCTACATAATATTCAGCGGAATCACACTACATATTTTCATTGCGTTTCAGATTTGAGATGAATTTCCACAACGTCACGCTTAAAAAAAAAACCCGTCACATAAAACTGAATACCTACCCTTATGCAAATACAGAGCGTTATCTACTGTTCACTGCTGCCGTCACCGCTGCCATCAAATATGTCACTGCCGTCAAATACAGTTAGTTCCATTAAATGCCCTCCCCATTTTCATGGAACTAACTGTATTTTTAAGTTTCCATGGTATTGCAGACTGACTGCGCCCCGCGGTTGCACCCGCGATTTTCCGGGATAAAAAGCAGCCTATCTTGTTTTCCAGGCCTTCAAGTACCTACGTACTTCATGAAAATCCGTTGAATTGATGTTTATTACTCAAACACGCAAAAACGACTTGCGTGATTGAGTAACAAACATCCATCCATCCATCTGAATGATATCCATCCATCCTCACAAACTTTCGCATTTATATTATTATAGTAGGAAATATAAGTAGAATTACAATTACTGCGCGATTTTTTTCGTCGTTTGCATAACAATTGCAGTGCCACTCAGAATGTTTAATGCCATGCAAAGAACTAGAAATGTTTAGCATATTTAACTTTATATAACAGATTTTTCTGGAACTGAGCTAGCTAGATGGCAAGACCATGTAATAAATAAATTTTGCTGTACACCGCCGTCTATTTCTACTTCCGATACTGTCCGTCCAAAGGTTGCCTGGAAGAGATCGCTTCAAGCGATAAGACCGCCCATTGTACTACCATAGTTAAGGACTGTGTTATTGTTTATTTCTTTAAATTGGTATAGAATAAAGAGTTTTTCTATTCTATTCTACACTAGTGTAGATTTGAACAGTTGAACAGAGACCGCAGTTCAAACTTCCAGCCGCCCGGAAACCGTAGCAGCACCTTACGCCGCGATTTGAGGGGCGCGTTTTATTATCTCTGTTTATATAGGCTACTCTGGTTTATTATTCTTATCTTGAGCATTGGGACCTCTGAGTGTAGTCTACTCTGAAATGTTTCAGTTTGAAGCGAAACGCGGTGAAAAGAGCAAAAAATACCTTGAAGGTAACCTACTTTTATTTATTTTGTTAATTGTAGGCGTTTTTAGGATTCCATACCTCAAAAGGAAAAAAACGGAACCCTTATAGGATCACTTTGTTGTTCGTCTGTCTGTCAAGACCCATTATTTCGGGAATGCGTTGAGGTATCGAGTTGAAATTAAAACCATATACTCAGGTCTACAGTCCCTTGAAGCTGTGAGAAAACAAACTTCCAAGTTAAAGAAAAAAAAAATGATTTTTAGAAAAAAAACAAAACCGACTTCAATGTATCTTCGAAGTCCTAGTTCAAATATCTATAAAATGTAGGTATATGGGACCACTTCGTAGCTATACTGAACCCAACGCAAAAATAATTTTCCAAATCGGTTCATAATGACGGCGTTCTGAGGTAACAAACATTAAAAAATGATAAAAAAATACAATCGAACAGAGAACCTTCTCCTTTTTTGAAGTCGGTTAAAAAATGCGGCCGTTTATGCCGCAAAAAACGTATATTTCGACACTCAAGGAAATCAAAATTTATAGGGTACTTCCGTTCCTAGACCTAGAACCTTTTTGACCTAGAACTATGAAATTTGGCAGGTAATATCGTCTTATACTACAAGTACAGGGAAAAATCTGAAAACTATACATTTGTAATTAGTCTTTGTATGGTACCCTCAATGAGCGAGAGCGACTCGCACTTTACCGGTTTTTTAAATATCTCGTTGCTTTATTATATTAGTTGTGTTTTTAATTTTTCTTCGTTATTTTTTTTATATAATTTTAATTAGAATTATGTAACAGTTCGTAAACACTGAAATTTGTTCATCTTTACAATACTAGGGAGCCGCCCGGCTTTGCATACGCGTGATTCATAATGCATAATAACATAATGAATATAGCTGCGCCCTGCGTTTTCGCTCGCGGTGTTCCGAGATAAAAAGTATCATGTACTTTTCCAAGACCTAACGTACTTTCATACCCATCAAAATCTGGTCAGTAATTTTTGCGTGATTGAGAAACAAACATCCATCCATCATCCATCCTCACAAACTTTAGCATTAATATTAGTACGAAGTGCTAGGTGTCTGGTATTCTCGTAGGACGAGGGTCGTTTTATACTATTCGGAGAAAATATGTGATCAGTGATTATGATAATCGTCAACACTATTATGAATTCGCGAAATCAAAAAGCAACTGACTTGCAAACCGCACTAGCGCTATACTATTCCTATGCGTATGCATACCTAAGTTACGGTGTCATTTTATGGGGGAATAGCTCCGCCGCGCCAACTCTTTTCATTATCCAGAAAAAGCTAATTAGAATATAAGTGAACATACAATAAACAGATAGCTGTAAACCTTACTTTAAATATCACAAAAAAACTTACATTACCAAGCATATACATGTTAGAAATTTGTAAATTTATACGAAATAACCGCGACTTATACACAAAACGAGAAGATGTCCCTAGGAACCCAAACCGCTCAATACGACATAAAAACCGACTTGTGGTGCCTACTTTCCGACTTAAACTACTTTCGACAGGTACCTATGGTATATCCGTAAAAATATATAATTAACTTCCACAAACAATTAAAAACTAAAAAGATGATAGAAAATTTATAAAACAACTAAAACTATTGATAAACTAAAGTTACTACATGCTTGATGACAAATTTAATAAATAATATACCTAATATTTATGACGCATATGCAATGATAAATAGATAATATTATACACTGATGATTATATAATTAAATTACAAATTGTAAAATGCTATATGAAAATAAAATTAATCTTAAAACCATTAAATAATTGCAATTATTAGAATTAGTATTATTTTTATTAATTTGATAATGTTTGCTATATAATTTTCATACTTAGAAGTAGTCTTCATCTCTTCTAAATGCGTGCTCGACAGGGTCCCTAGTGAACTGACTACAAATTGACCATCTGTTGTACCTAGGCATGCATTAAATAAATTAATTAATTAATTCTCTTCACAAACAGCTATGCACGTTCCCAGTAAACGGGCCTTCTCTCCCAGAGAGAGTATGATGGGTTTGGGTCATAATCTACCGAATGAGCCTAGCATCTTTTGGTGGTTGTTGGCAGCGGCTTTCCTCACAATGTTTACCTTCTCCGTTAATATTAATTACATAGATATATAATTTATTTTTATATAAAAAAAGCGGGAACAAAATGGATATCTTTAGTGGCCTTTGTCGAAAGAGCTGTTACAGAAGATAACTGTTTATATATTAAAAATTGACAAACAAACAGCAATAAAGACTTATTTTATTTTATTATTTATAAATAATATTACTATTCATTCTACTTGTCGTAGAAAATCTGATCCAAAAAAGGTCAGTGATAATTTAAAATTTTGAATCAAACATTAAAAAATACTTTGACTTGCTAATGGTAATTGCACTCCAGCATATATTTCCAAATGCAAAAATTCATCTTTGTCCATAAAAGAAATGTTTGAACTAAAAAAAATTAAACTAGATTTCTATTTTACCCTAAAAAAGGCCAAACGTCGTTTATCGAAACACAAAGGCGTTACTATACTACCCCGGGAACAATTATCGCAAAATAATAGATATTTCAGCTCAAAGTTCGGATCGGTCTTTCATTAAACTCTATAACAAAAGGCGCTTAGAATTTCCCTTTTTACACAGAACATTTTCCGATAGAACACACCCGGGAACATAGAAAAGGGTCCCGCATTCTCTCAGTTAATTGACGACCCTCTGTCTACGTACCTTATGCCTCCAACGTTCAAAATGATCCTATTCTCCCCATCCATTCCTGCACTAAAAATCACTTCACCGTCATTTGATTAAAAAACAAAACACAGCACTGAACGAATCACAGCCTCTATTTCAAATATGGAACCAATAACAATCGCAACTTTTTTAAATTGGAACGGACACTCGGTGCAATCGGAACTGGCTGCCGACTCTCCGAAATTCGAATACGGAAAACAAACATTCGATTTTGTTTGTTTTTTTGCGCGGGCTCTTTCGGGAGCTATGTTCGGGACGACCACTCGCGTCGGCAGTCGGGTTGGCACTAAGATGAGATGAGATGAGGGGGTGGAATACCCCCACCTGTAGCCTGCACGCACTGCAGTCGACCCCTTTGCGCCTTTCAAGTTATGATGGAGCGGCCGCTTTGAGTGGTTTCTCATTCATTTCTCGTTACGTATGTTCTTGTGAAATTGCAATTTTTAAGTATTTTCGAGTTGTTTGAATTATACTTGTGTTCATCATAGTCTATTGTCTTTGTTTGAATTTAAGTTTTAGTTGCACGGTATTATTATAATAACGAACCTCTCTCTAAGAAATTCAGACTGTAGTTTTTCAATTTTCAGAAAAATCTTTTGCGATTATACCGTGCGATTCTGAAATAAATCTTTGCAATTTCTTTTATAGTGAGCTTTCGAATAATGCGCTCTTTCTTATACTAAGGAGGTTAAATATAGGATAGTGAATCTTGCCAAAAGAGATTTCAAGAGCGGAAAACTCACACAAATTCTCATTGCTTTTTATGTTGGAAAAGCTTAGCTATTTTTATAAAGTCTAGATTGATCGATTGAGCTTCAATGGAAGCTTATGTCCATCTTTCATCGACTGCGTCGTCATTTTACATCTGTTGAGACTGATGCTGGCCTATTCAAATGTATACACATTTGAAAACAAGCGAAGGAGAGACTTTGATGCGAAACGAGACCACCTCAAAAGTAAACCTCCTTCAAACACAGTTTATAATTACGTGGACGGTGTCCTCACATGTAGCAC
Source organism: Petrophora chlorosata (assembly GCA_951640565.1). Classification (NCBI taxonomy): domain Eukaryota; kingdom Metazoa; phylum Arthropoda; class Insecta; order Lepidoptera; family Geometridae; genus Petrophora; species Petrophora chlorosata. The sequence continues at coordinate 1,948,778 of OX621206.1, forward strand.
ATGTAATCGTACGTTTACAGCTAAAATTGGATACGTCAGTCATGTGAGGATGCACCAAACACGTACAGTAACTTAACTTAAGTCAGTCGCCGTAGCCGAAAACGGCTAGGAATGCATCATCATCATCATTCAGATAAAAACACTATAAATATGTCTGTCTGAGATTTTGTAGCACCGCAACATCTATCTTTGAAGAAGTTTCTTTAAAAGCAAAAGCATGATATAATCAGGGCCAGTTGTCACAGAGCGAGTGCGTACATTTACTGATTTTAGGGTTCCGTACCCAAAGGGTAAAACGGGACCCTATTACTAAGACTCCGCTGCCCGTCCGTCTGTCTGTCTGTCTGTCACCAGGCCGTATCTTTTAAACCGTGATAGTTAGTAGAAATTTTCACAGATGATATATGTCTGTTGCTGCTATAACAACAAATACTTACTAAAAACAGAACAAAATAAATATTTATGGGGACTCCCATACATCAAACAAAGGTTGTTATAGATACGGAACCCTTCGTGCGCGAAGCCGACTCGCACTTGGCCAGTTTTTTTTATTATTACGAAATTAAGAGGCGAGACGTACAGATCGTTTACCTGATGGTAAGCAACAAACCTGCTCATAAAAGTTGCAGCGCCACCCAGAACCTTGCTTTGCAAATTCTGCACAGCGCAGCACTGCGCTCGTCACTCTGATAAATAGCTCTTAAATCTCATAATGCCCAGTAATTTCGCTTAATATAGTGCCCTTGAAATCGGGACACTGTAATGTTTGTACACTACTGTTGAATATCTGACAAAGGCTTACTTCCCAGGGCCTCTTGCGAGAGAGACAACGAGATTACGAGTTAACTAGTCTCTCGTTCTCGATCACACACACACACACACATATCCTAAAACAAAGGTATCTTTATGTTTTTTTCTTTTCGTACTATTCTTTTTAATCCCCGATGCAAAAAGTTTGACCACTATGTGGGTCTGTGGCACCGTAGCTCTTAAACGGGTGAACCGATGTAGTTGCGGTTAGTTTTATTTTGAAAGTAGGTTTTTTAGCGGTGGTTTTTAGACATGTTTTTAACCGACTTTAAGAAAGGAGAAGGTTCTCTATTCGATTGTATTTTTTATGTTTGTTACCTCAGAACTCCGTCATTCATGAACTGGTTTGGAAAATTCTTTTTGCGTTGGGTTCAGTATAGCCTGTGGTATAGCTACGAAGTGGTCCTATATATATTTCATCGAAATTTTGTCCTTGGACTTCGAAGTGTTTGATAAAACATATACTTTTATCAAAATCAGTTCAGCCGTTTTTTATAGGTTTTTTTTTTGTGTCGGGGGACTTTAAATTTTAGTTCACTGATTCGCTTGTTCTAAAAGTAAAAATGATCATTTTTTCAGTAAGTAACCGCAATAAAATGGATCCTGGAAGTGCTCAAATAAAGCCCCACATCATTAGAAGTCTCGCGTTAGGCGACGCACATAAATTAATTAATCACACGATGAGGTGCGGATCTCATATTCATGCGTTAACGCTGAGCTGGATTCGGGTTCCCGAGACATACCTATATATGTCACGCTACCTGATTTAAACACGTTCACTTGGTTAACTTGCGAGTTACTTATGCAACGTGAATTGATATTTTTGAGAAATGTATGTACTCAGTCCATGCTTTAAAATAAATCTATAGCGTCTTATTAAAAAATAAAATTATATATTTTACATAGGCACCAAGTTCAAAGTTCTTTATTTAAGTCATTTCTGAATGAAGACAGCCTACTAGGCCGAGCGGAGCAAAGGGGTGGTGAGCTAAGTGAGCTGGCGGCTTCCGCAGCGGAGCGAAGGTCAAGTAGGGAAAGCGACTTGAAGGGGTGACAAGCGAGCCTTCTGTTGGAGCCTACTTTGGTGATCATATACTAATCTTGGCAATATAAAGTGATTTTTTGAAACCTGGTCGGAGGTATTCCGACACAATTATAACGTGAGTATATCCGTTTTATATTTATAATGATTTATTGCCGTTACATTTTACTAGATCGGGTAGTAAGTTAAACATAAGGCGTTAATTAAGTTTCAAACAAAAGCTCTCCATTGTACTTCATCGTCTCCAATTAACCGAGAAATTTCAGAGACCTTAATGTCCGAATGAAGTCGACAGCCGGTCCCGCTAGCAAGAACCGAGTGTCCGATCAAAAGACAAGGTTCCGCTTGTCCACTATGCCTAAGGCAGATTGGTTAGCCCTGGCAAATCGATTCGCTTTGAAATTGTCTGATTCATTTCTAAACGGTTTGTTACGCATTCGCCCCACTGTTTTCCACATATTCCAAAAATGTCCTTATTTGCCACACGGTTTATTTATTCTTGGTTTAAAAGTCAAAACTAAAAGATATATATTAAATAGGCAAAAAATAAACACTTTTAAACGTCATATAAACATAATAGATAATAACATCAGATCATAAGACATAATAGATATCAATTAAAATATGTTAAAAATTGTAACTTAGATATCATGACTGAAAAAAAGGTAAGCATTTCTACCCATTTCTTTCCCATACTCAAATTGAAGGAATTATGTTGAACTTCCAGATAAACCTTGATAATAGAGCGAGTGTGGCTCAGTGGGAGCACGTGCTGTCGATTCGACGCACCCAAGTTCGGATCCCGCTGGCCTCACACCACTGACTTTTAACACTTGCTCTAAAAACGGTGAAGAAAGACATCGTCAGGAAAACATGACTTTATCACAAAAAATCAAGGACATATGAAAACCACCAACCCGCACTGGGCGACCGTGGTGGATGCAAATCACACGGTGTGTGGTATATAGAGCTGCGTGTTTGTCTGGCCTTACGGAGTATTTCAACGGACTCTATTTTAATTAATTCTATAGTTACAAGCTAGTTACTGAGAATTACCGTCTAGTCCCTAGTTTTAAAACATTTAATCATACCTACATATAATATGCAGGCCCGCCCTGAGGGCTTTAGAAATATGGTGAACTCAAACAAGTACAGTCTGCGACATAAGTAGCTGAACTTTTGCAGTCGTTCAATAGTTAATAACGTGGGAGGGATCGGCCAAGTACCAGCTGGCAGCATTGGAGGCTGTAGATCGACTTGCAAAGCGACTTATTGGTGACGAAAAACTGGTCGCTACCAAGATGATGGTCGCTGCAATTGTGTGGAGAATCGACGTGAGGTAGCATGTCTGTCAATCTTCTATAGGATACATTTCGGGCAATGTGCACAGGAACTTCACGACCTAATTCCACCCTCCCCCTTCCATCACAGGATGAGCACAAAGTCGACCAAATATCATCCCTATATAGTAGACATTCCGCCAATTCCAACAAAGCGTTTTGGTTCCACGTTTATAGTGCGTAAGTACGTACTGCAAAGGAATGGAACTCCCTGCCGTCTTCTCTGTTTCCTGATAACTATAATTTGGGTATATTCAAGGCTAGAGTGAATAGGTATCTTCTACATCTACATACGTGCTCCATCTTCCGCCACATCGTCGCTTAACATCAGGCGAGATGAAAAATATAAAAATTACATGCAATTTCCTTATAGCACAAGATATTAATAGACTTTTTAATGCAACATTCAGAGATATAAAACAAATATTCTAGGTGCAGTCAATTTAAGATTCACAAATGAGTTTCACTGATTCACTGTGTTCCGGTTTGAAGGGCATTGTAGCCAGCGAAATTACTGGGCATATGAGACTTAATATCTAATTACTCACGGTGATAAGCGCAATCCAATGCTACAGTGTTTTTATAATATTAATAGTTCTGGGTGGCACTGCAATTGTTATGGGCAGGCGTGGGGCTTACCATCAGGCGAACGACTTGCTCGTCACATTAATCAGTACCAGAAAAATGTTCAGCAAATTATGTCGTTGACCGTACCTGCCAAGTTTTCCAAGGTACAGTTAACGATTTCGTCTCAACAACTAGTTTCAGAGATATACATCTACAACTAAATAATAGTATCAGTTTCATGACTTGGAGAATTAGCACAGAATAGATTAATTAGAGCACAAATCTAAACTGGATGTCCCTAAACCTAGAGGGTAAAAATATTCAGCAACAATGCACACTGTATGGCATATACGAATATATATTTATGATATTATAATGTATGTTTGTAAAAATCTGCACAAATTCAAGACCACTAGTGACCATCACAACATAAACACTAGAAACACAGAATACTAAGGGACAGAAGCATCACTCCGCAAAGAAATAGAAATAGCGACTCTTGCTATGACGCAATAAAATTTAATTCAGCTTGCGTAGCGCTGCATACCTACCAGTCATATTAACCTACAGGGCGCCTCTCTTTCTATCGCATAGCTCTTCTCTGTCTTCTCTATCTCTTCTGACGCGGCACGTGTAAGGACGCGCGACACGCCGTCGGTGTCCGGCTATGTACTTGTACATTCGTACCTACAGTGCGGAGTGCGCTAGGCCTTCTAGAAATAAGGAAAGAATTGCAGTGCCTAGGTTTAAACTGAGTAACACGAATAAGTCCTTCAATGGCAATGGTTTTTACAATAAAATTCGGAAATGTATAACTTAGCGCACAGAATGTAAATTTAAATTGGGTGTGAAAAATATTCCAATGAAAATAGCATACTATACAGTTAGTAATTACATAGAAGACAAAGATGCATTGAACATTCCGCTTCTGCCAAGTAGCCAATTGGTACGTAAGAAACATGATATTGTCAGAAACACACATAGAATATTGTAACAAAAGTTTTAAAAAAGATGCCCCTCAGTTTTATGCCGTATCTTCTGAGTAGTGATTTTTTGCCGATACGGTGGTAGAGTCATTGCAATATTTGATGTCCATAAGTGCGTCTGTGATGCCCCTGTAAAATCTACAGATTTAACTATGATTTTTAGCCAAAGTACAAAAACGACCTACACATATATTTTTGCATATATAAAATGATTTTATAGTTTTTCTTAGCACAATATTCCTATTAAATACGTTATTATTAAGAAATATTAAAAACCGAAACTTAAGGTAAAACTTTTTAAGTTTGAGAGCGCAACTCTCTTACGCTTGTAAATTGGAGAACTGCGATCTCAAGAAAGAGACCAAATTATCCGTTTGTATAGCGTTGTCTTTTTCCAACTTTGAGATATAAGTGGAGGCAGAGACTACTTTTGTTCATTCTTTTGAAAGACAGCGAGTCAAATGCGACCAAGGTTTAAGGAGCTCATGGTCACCATGGTACGAAATGTAGTGAGGCAGTTTAGGTATCTAAAGTCAACTGCATCGCGTTTGACTTGCTTGATCACGGTAGGCCTGCTGAGCTTGAACTTGAACCGCGGGGAGGAGAAAGTTTATCATTTATTTGAGAATAAGAATAAACTTTATTGTGTAAAACTTTATTGATTGCAATTTTTTTTGCTTTCTTCTGATCCAAAATCTGTACGTCAATCCAAAATCCCATTTCTTTCTTGTATTCACACCGAAGTCTGGAAACGGAAAAGAAATAAGAGAATTGACTACCGTTCCTATGGAAATACACCAAGGTATGTTTTTGGTAGAATGTAATAAGTTATTTTGAGATTCACTAGCCTCTCGTATGCGGGACGCCGTCTAGGTAGGTACCACAGCTTTGCCAGTTATTCTGTCGCCAAGCAGTAATGCGCAAGTATTACTGTGTTCCGGTTTGAAGAGCATTGTAGCCAGTGAAATTACTGGGCATATGAGACTTAATGTCTGATGTCTCGGAGTGATGAGCGCAATGCTGTGCTATTCAGTGCTTTATATGGTATTAAAAGTTCTGGGTGGCACTGCAATTGCTATGGGTAAGCGTGCCGCTTACCATCAGGTGAACGGCTTGCTCGTCTCATCACGTAGTAATAAAAAAAAATTACCACCTGCATGTACTATATTCTTGCAACAAATGATTTGAACCTTAAACTTAAAATTTCTTTTTCGCATGCAAATTCAAAAAAAATATAATAACAATTTTTTTATTTTGTTATGTAAACGTTTTATAAGTTACAACTTATTATTATCATTATTTAACTCATTATTGTATAGTATTCACAGGTTTATTATACCTATATTTTTTGGGATAAATTGAGAAATGGTGACTGGAAATCGTATATCTATGCATCTCGAGTCACTTTAAATTTTAGTTACGTCAATCAAAACTAGATGGCGCTGGGCATCCTTAAAACACGCAAGCGCTTCATTCGCGGAGTTCGGGTGGGTTCGTGCGGACTCGTACTTATTCAGACTACCTCTATTATATAGAGGTTCCCTGATGGTAAGATTTTTGTTAAGGAGTATCAACTTGCTTCATCGCAAGCGGCTCCATTTATATAACTAATAAATCTAGTAAAAGTTCCGAAGGTAAGTTAGCAATTAAATTAGTTACAAAATAACATGAAATTATTAAAACTTACTGCACGTTCGCAACTTCCAAAAATTCAAAGTAAATAGTGACCATCATAACATAAACACTAGAAATAAGGATAGGATTGTTGTACCTAGGTATAGACTGACTAAAACGAATAAGTTCCTTTATGGGCAACTGCGTACGTTTTTATAATAAAATTCCAAAATGTATAACGGAGCTCACAGAAAGTAAATTCAAATTACGCGTTAAGAATGTTCTAATGAGAAAAGCATACTACACTGTTCGTAATTACATAGAAGACAAAGATGCTTGGAACATCCCACTTCTGCAAAGTACCAACTGGTACCTACATAAGAAACATAACATTGTAAAAACGCAAAAAATTGTAACAAAAAAATGCCTCTCAGTTTCTTGCGGTATCTTCTGAGTAGTGGTTCTTTTCCCGTTACGGTGGTAGAGTCATTGTGATAATTTGACGTTCATGTCTGTGTCTGTGATGCCAAAATGATTACAGATATTTTGATTTTGTCGTGGGAATCGAACCTGCAACTTCAATGGTGTTTGTGATTTGAGCCAACCTGCCCAACACCACAGACGGTGTCATAATATTACAATGTTTTTGACTACATACCCGACATGAAAAAAAATGCCAGCCATTATTTTAAACGCAATATTTTTTTATGCAACTGAATGACGAGACGAGCCGGTCAGTCGCCTGATGGTAAGCAATACGCCTGCCCATAACAATTGCAGCACCACCCAGAACTTTGTTTCGCAAAATCCTACGCGGCACTCTACTGCGCTCGTCACCCTGAGACAATTAGCAGTAATTTAGCTGGCTACAATGCCCTTCCAAAACCGGAACACAGTATTGCTTGCGCACTACTGCTTGGCGGCTAAAACGGCATAGCGAATACACCTATTATGTATAAATATGGCAACAATTCAGCTACCCGTCTGTTACTAAGTATACCGACCCTTCTAATATCTGGCCTGTAAATACCCCAGATCAAATAGTCGGTCCGTTTGCATAATTTTATAATGCTTGGTTTGCACGGGGACAGTTGATTAGCCAGTTAACGGTTGCTCGCTTTGGACGCTCACTTGAAATAAATGGGCAAACTCCATACTCCGACTTGCTTTTTCTAAAGTTAGAGCTGACATGTTGTAGTTCTCTCGTATGCAGGAGGCCGTCTGGGTAAGTACAGCTTTGCCAGTTATTCTGCCGCCAAGCAGTAGTACGCAAGCATTACTTTGTTCCTGTGTGATGGGCATTATAGCCAGCGATATTACTGGGCATATGAGACTCAATATTTGATGTGTCGGGATGATGAGTGCAATGCAGTGCTAGGAAGTGCTCTTTATATTATATAATGGTCTGGGTGTCACTGCTGTTGTTATGGGCAGGCGTGGCGCTTAACATCAGGCGGACGACTTGAACATCTAAACAATTAGTTCCATTAAAAAAATAAATAGAAAAATATGAGATTTACAAATAGAATTTAGACACTACAATTAGATAAAAGGAAACCACCACCTACTCAAACTCATTTTTTTATTTTTATATGTTGTTTTTATATGTTTTTTAAATGTTGATAGATCTACGTTTGACCACCATCTCGCCTGATGTTAAGCGACGATGTAGCCGAAGATGGAGCACTTAGATCTAGAATATACCTTTTCACTCAGGCCTTGAAGATATCCAAATTCTAGCTATTTTAACTCCGACAATACTTACGGCAGACAAGAAATAACACTTCAACTTTGCTAGTTACTCGATAGGCAACCGTTTCCACTCGCACATCCACTGGCCCTGTGCAAACCAAGCACAATAGTTTGCACCCTCGTCAAACGGTCAAGTGGATCTTAGTTTTCAGCTCCTTAATTATTTGGAATGTCGGTATTAATTGCTTGGTCTGTAATTAAATTTGGAACGTGTCTGATCTTTACTTTGTCCTGACTATTGACCGGTTTAGAACTTTTAGAGACGTTATGTACGAATTTAACTCGCTCTAAAAACAGACAAGGAGAACGTCGAAAGAGTCGTGAGGGAACCGGCATGTCCAAGAATTTATCACAAAAATTCAAGACATGTGACATCCACCAACCCGCACTGGGCCAGCGTGAAAGATTATGGCCCATACTCTCTCTATGAGAGAAGGCCCGTGTCCCAGCAATGGAAACGTGATGGGCTGATGATGATGAAGATAATGAATTAAATACATGGAGTACCAGAATTTTTATTTCTTTTAAATTAGTTTGTAAATAATTGTACATATACCTAATGATAAGTGGTGTACCTAGGTTAAAAATTGTATGATAAATTTAAACGAAATACATCGTGTTCATACTTCTGCATGATTAAACAAATAAGTAAATCAATGTGTTGAATACCATTCTTCTATTGGAATTTAGGTATTCTTCAATTTGAATTTAGGTTAAAACCGTACAGTCATATCCACGGTTGCAAAGATACCGTTATCTGAGAGACAATTGCGAAATGAACGCACTGTATTTTCAATGCTGCATCAGAAATGGCTTATCTTTTATCACGAATAAGATGAAAAATCTACACTTGAAGATTAGGCAAAGATAAAATTCCATTCGAAATCTATCAGTTTTTTTTATACATTTGAACAAACAGTAGTTCTTATTATAGAAAATTTATGAATTCAAGATGCTTTTATTACGTTTGTTGTGTTTTTTGGTTTATTTAGTCAGTTTGGTGGTCGGTTACCCGCATTTGTTTGAGACGCAGAAATTCAAAGTTGGAGTCGAGTATGACAGTAAGTTTATTTTTGAGCCTATGTTATATAATTATGCTCGGTAAGAAAAATGGTGTAGGTCCGTTGTCCCCGTAAGCCGTGTCCCCTTTAAACGGGGACAGCGGTACTTTAATAAAATATTTAAAAGTATGTCCCGTTGTCCCCTTACTCTGTTTCCGTTGATATAGTAAAGTAAACCTTATATGGAAAAACTACTTTCTGGCGCTTAGCCGGCTGCTACCGCGGCTAGCTCGCTTCGCTCGCTTGGCTCGCTCTATGTGGTCATAGTTCTAACCTAACCTAGTGGCTGTATCTCCGTAAAGGGGACGTAGTCCTGTTGTCCCCGTAACGGGGACAAGGCGTACGGGACAACGGACCTACACCAGAAAAACATGTGCCCACTTGTATCATAAATTGTCTTTCCAAATAAATACAGAAGAGACATAAGATCAACAATTAAATAAAAAAAAATATTGTAGCATTCGACAATTCGCTAAATTGCAAAAAACAAAGACAACATCGCGAAAAACCGGCGCCAACATAATACGAGATCTGTCTATTCTGTGGTTCTTCTTTATATCTCACTCTCTTCCTTTCTCTCTCTCAGAAACGTTTGAGTCCCAGCTATTACATGTCATATACTTATCATCATCATCAGCAGCCCAAATGTTCCCACTGCTGGGACACGGACCTTCTCTCATAGAAAGACCATAATCAACCACGCTGGCCCAGTACGTGTTGGCGGATGTCACATATCCTTGAATTTTTTTGATCAATACCTATTTCCTTACAATGTTTTACTTCGCCCTTTTTAGAGCGAGTGTTAAATCCGCACATAACTTAAGAAAGTTAGTGGTGCGGGGCCAGCGGGAATCGAACTCGGGTTCGTCAGATAGCGAGTCACACGAGTTCCCGAGTGGCTGAGCCACCTCTCTTAATGTATTATAATGTCGATGATGAAATAATTAATAAGGAATGCCTAATTTAGAGTTTCTCTCCATCAGGGATTTCCCAGATTTGTCTTAGTTTAGAACACAGAATACATAATAAGATATCGTCAGGGCTCGTCACGTGGACTTTATGATATTTAGATTTTTTAGTAAAATACCGACTATGATAATAATTATGTATTTTTAACATAAAAAAGAAACGTTTTAATTTTTAGAGTTAACAAAGTAAATAATCATTTTAGTTATAATGTACAATAACCGGCTAAGTGCGAGTCGGACTCGCGCACGAAGGGTTCCGTACCATTATCTATAAAAACGGCAAAAAAATCATGTCTATTGTATGAGAGCCCCCTTAAATATTTATTTTATTCTGTTTATTAGTATTTGTTGTTATAGCGGTAACAGAAATACATCATCTGTGAAAAATTCAACTGTCTAACTAACTATCGCGGTTCATGAGATACAGCCTGGTGACAGGCGAACAGACAGACAGTCGGACGTACAGAGGAGTCTTAGTAATAGGGTCCAGTTTTACCCTTTGGGTAGGAAACCCTAAAAATACTGACCCTATCGAGATCCGCACTCCACTCGGATAGTAAATCGAGTTACGAGATTCGAACTCCAGTAGGATAATCGCGCGAATTATCGCTAAGCCTAAACTCGCTGCAGCAGTATGTATCCGTCATATCATAATAAATCCGTGGTCTATCTCGATATTGTTTATTTATACAAATGTCTGATTTATTACAGATTCCTTGCCAATGTACGGGGGCTCAGATCGGTTCAGGCACAGGAATAACTACGATCCATTCTTTGTCACCATTTCAGCTTCAGCCAAGGTAAATAGAATATTAAACTATTTATTTACATTAACTATTACCACAGAATACTAAGGGACAGAAGCATCACTCCGCAAAGAAATATAAACAAATAGCGACTCTTGCCATGACGCAATAAAGTTCAATTCAGCTCGCGTAGCGCTGCATACCTACCAGTCATATTAACCTACAGAGCGCCTCTCTTTCTATCGCATAGCTCTTATCTCTTCTGACGCGGCACGTGTAACGACACGCGACCCGCCGTCGGTGTCAGGCTATGTACTTGTAGCTTCGTACCTACAGTAGTGCGGAGTGCGCTAGGCCTGCTATTAAATTATAGACTAGCTTTCCGCGTACGGCTTTCCTCGTGGTTTTCCCGTGGGAAATACGGAAAATACTTTCCTAAAAGTATTAGGTACGTACTTCCGTACATGTGAACTCTAAGCCAAGAAAAACACCCTCGCCTAATTTCAAGTTCGTTGGTTTTGTAGTTCAAGAGATTTCATGTTGGGTCAATCCATTAATGGCTCAACTCAGCTCACTGTGGTTGCGGGTTCGATTCCCGCGACGTGACAAACTATTATGCACAGAAAGAAAAAGCGCAATCATTTCTGCGTGTTGTGAGACCAAGATCCTCGTAGTTCCTGGTTCCCTATACAGGGAGTCTAAGGTCAGGGCCAGGATCTATGTATGTGATCGTTGGGCGTATTTATTATATTTTATTATTATTATTTGTTATAAGTCAGTCACAAGTAGTATTTGGCACAGTATTTAATATGTAGGTATGTATATATGTATATGTACAATGAAAGGACGCGGTGTCGAAAGATCTACGGAAGGTTGAAATTGATGCCTGACGCAAACTTGGCGTAAAGCGTAGCGGAGCGGTGAAACATGCAACCTTAGATGGGATTATCCGACTTATTTTCCTGTTTTTTTGCAGATTTATTTATTTTTTCGGAATAAAAACTCCTCTAAGTGCTAATTTAGGATAACAAAGTTTATACTTACTGCGAATTTTATCCAAATCGGATTAGTTGTTGCGTAATTGAGTCACAAGCATACTAAAAGTAATTCTATTAAATTACTTTATTATTAATTACTTATATTATCATTGGTATTCTGCTAAAAATGACTTCTCTTTGAGATATAATCGTTCTGCGAAGTAGTCTTTGCTCGAATCTTGGCTCGAATTTTTAGATTTACGTGCAATGTTTTAATGGTGGGTTTCTCGTATGCGAGAGGCCGTCTGGATAGGTACCACCGCATTGCCAGTTATTTTTCCGTCAAGCAGTAGTGCGCAATTATTACTGTTTTCCGGTTTGAAGGGCATTGTAGCCAGCAAAATTACTGGGCATTATGAGACTCAATAGCAACATAACACTCAACATTGTCTCAGGGTGACGAACGCAGTGCAGCGCCGCGAAGGATTTTGCAAAACAATGTTCTAGGTGATGCTGTTATTGTTATGGGCTGGCGTATTGCTTACCATCAGGCAAACGACCAGCTCGTCTCGTCATTGAGTTACATAAAAAAATATGTTTGTTTGATTTTGTTTCGTGATTGTTATCTATTAAATTGGTCTACGATATACACAGCGTTTTGTTTAAACCGAACACGGACTTCGGACTGCGAGTTATAACGAATATTCTGCGCGCTGTAACAGCATTTCGTTATAACGCATTGTTGGTTTATAGCCGTTATGAACACTAGTTAACGGAATACTTACTACACCTACAAGATAGCTACATATTTGGCCATAGGGAGAAAGGAGAGGGGCAGGCTTAATCTACCAATTAAACTTGATATTCAAATCTGGGGAGAATACTTACTAGCCATTTACGGAATTTGTATTGCGTGCAATATTTTACATCTTAAGATATGAAACCGAATCGATCGACAACGAGTTATCGTGCGGTTCTGAATCGGGGGGCTGGTGTATGGGGGCAGGCGTGATTACAGTCCCTTACAAAAAAGTCGTCGCGTGTAAGGCAAAATAAGTGTATTGACGTAGGTGTACCTTCATGTATGAACTCCTACTGCGTCGCCATCAGTCTTCGACCCATTTATACGCCTCGTGTGGAACGCCCCTGTCTTACCACATTATTTTCGTTCGATTAAACAATCCAATGTTTAATACAATCAACGTCCGTTTATTACTTTCCGGTTTGAAAAATATTGTAGCCAGTGAAATTACTGGGCATATGAGACTTAAATATCTGATGTCACGGGGTGATGACCGCAATGCAGTGCGCGCAGTGCTTTTTGTGGTATTGAAAGTTCTGGGTGGCACTGCAATTGTTATGGGCAGACGTGGCGCTTACCATCAGGCGGACGACATGCTCGTCCCATCAGAAAAAATATATGTTTTATGATAAACGATTTATGTCCCACTCCCACTGTAGAGCAGAGGCCTCTCTTCCCTCCTTCCAATCTTCACTTTTAGGGCTCTAACAAGCCAATCATTCCATTAGAAGTCAAGTTTGTGACGCCGATTGCGATGTGAGATTTTGGAGGACCACTCGGTGGCACTTTTTGCCCAAAACTTGTCTTATATACGGCAAATTTGTCCAGCCAGTGCCACTTTAGGGTGGCAGCTTTCTTTCCAACATCAGCGATTTGGTGTTGGAGCGCAGTATCATATTTCTAATGTGATGTAAAAGTCTGACTCCTAAGATACTGCACGCTCCATCTACTTTCTCTCGCTCATAAATTAGTAAATAAATAACTTGGACGAATGAAAAAGGCCGACGGAATCTCCCTAAGCAACAACTGAAGAATAGCAATGGCGGTGGTGTTATGTTTGCTTGAGTGGACGGAGGGCCAATGTCAAGCCGAAACCGGTGTGACGGCCGATCGGCATAGCATTATGCTATTATAGCAATATGCTTCAGTTTTAAATTTGGCGACGAGGCATCTTTTTTTATTCGTTCAAGGTAAACTATCTTAAGTCGAAATCCAAAGCGTAAACTCCCGGAAGAAGGACATCCTAATTATCCGAAACCTGGTCGGAGTTTTTCGACACAGTCATAACATGCGTGTAGCCGTTTATATTTATAATAAATAATGTAATATTTAAATTTTCAGCGTGGCTTCGTAATCACCTATCTGGATATATCAGCAACAGTGGACGCGTCAGGCGAGGTGGACTTCCACGTAGTCCGCGGGCAGGCCGGCTCCAAAACCATGACCTTCCAGCTGGTCTCCAACCATTCCGACTTCCTCTCGTACCACTACCTTGCTTACGGCATCAGGGAGGAGGAGTACCGAAAGGTGACCCAGGTTTCACAACCTATATGATTAGGTTAGTTTCTAGGAGAGTAGGATAAGAATAGATGGAAAAAATTAACAGTCACCATCATCATCATCATCAGCATCATCATAAACCCATTACGTTCCCACCGCTTGGACCCGGGCCTTCTCTCATAGAGAGAGTATAGGCCATAATCCACTACGCTGGTCCAGTGCGGGTTGGTGGATGTCACATGTCCTTCAAATTTTGTAATTAATACTTGGACATGCAAGTTTCCTCATGATGTTTTCCTTCACCGTTTTGAGAGGGAGTGTTAAATTCGCACATAACTTAAGAAAGTCATTGGTGCAGGGTTCAGCGGGATCCGAACTCCGGTGCGTCGTATAGATATACCTATACCATATACCTATACTATCTTGGTAAGCGTGCTAGATCGTCGACCGCATCGTCGCTTACCATCAGGTGACATAGTGGTCAAACGCAAGCCAATTAACAAGTAAAAAAAAAAAAGTTTAGTTAATTCCTTCCTAATTCACTCGACGAAGGCTCCACCAATAGTTCCATGTAACGAGTTAGTTCGGTATTAAAGGAGACTTAATTAAAGGTTATGTAGAATAATTAGAGTTGTTTCGGTTCGGGGATTTAGGAGTGTGGCTGTAATTAAAGTTCTCTTGATTAGGGTTCAATCCAAAATCCTAGTTAATAATCCTAATAATATACCTACTCCCAAAATGTATAACGGAGCTCACAGAAAGGATAACGGAGCTCACAGAAAGTAAATTCAAGTTACGCGTTAAGACTATTCTAATACGAAGAGTATCATTATTATATAGAAGACAAAGATGCTTGAAACATACCACTTCTGCAAAGTAGCCAACTGGTACATAATAAACATAACATTGTGGAAAACCAAAAAAATATAGAGCGAGTGTGGCTCAACGGGAACTCATGCGCCTTTCGATCAGACGCAACTGGGTTCGAATCCCGACTCGGCCCTGCACCAATGACTTATAGTTAAGTGCAGATTTTGCACGCTCGCTCTAAAACGGTGAAGGAAAACATCGTGATGAAACCCGCTTACGCGCTTTGGAGTGGTAGGCTCTGGCCGTGGTTGTAATTACCACCCACCGAACAAAGCCATGCCGTCAAGCGACCTAGTCGTGTTTCGGGATGATGTTCGGTGAACCATCGGGAAGACGGGTCTGAGCAGCCGCTCAACTGCCGTCTCTCTCTAGATCTATGTGCTCCATCTTAGGCCACATCATCGCTTCACATCAGGCGAGATAGTGGCCAAACATAGATCTACTAAGGGTAAACAATATGCCTTTCAGTTTCTTGTCGTACCTTCTGAGTAGTGGTCCTTTTTCTGATACGGTGGTAGAATCATTGTAATAATTAACGTTCATAAGTACTGTCTGTGATGCCAAAACTGAATAAAGAGATTTTGATTTAACTTGATTTGACTCTCTAATAAAAGTTTGTATATATATATATATATAATCCATAGGTACTGAAATGTGCGGCGCGTGAATGGAGACGCAAAATTATGGAGTTTGTGTAATTTCCTTTGATAATTGCAGTGTAGAGTTGGGTAGGTATATTATAAAATAGCGACCCGCCGCGTCGCGGCTTCGCACGGAAGCAATTTAATTATGTGGAGTCATCTTTTGACGACTTGATACCAAAACATTGATTTTTTTCTACTACTCAAAACTTAATTAAAAAGTATTGTACATAATTAACGTTTTGTAAAAAAATCTCTAAATAACAGTATCAAAATCCGTTGCGTGGTATAGGAGTGGAACGCCTTGCCGTCGTCTGTGTTCCACATAAATACAATCTGGGTGTGTTCAAATCAAGAGAGAACAAGTACTTACTGGGTAAGCGTGCTACATCTTCGACCACATCGTCGCTTCCCATCAGGTGAGTTCGTGGTCAAACGCTGACCCACCCAGATGTAAAAAATAAATAAAAAGTAAGCGGAGAAACAGAAATGAGGACGTAGATAGCGACTTTGTTTTATAATGTTAAGAGATTATTATAGAATACTTATTCCTATTGCCTTGTAATTGTTCAGATTTTCTTTTGCCTCATTTTAAATTTTAGCCCATTATTTTTTTACCAATTTAGACAATCCTTCTCTGTGCCTACTAAAGCAACAGGTCTACGTGGTTACACTAATCTTTTTTTAGATTATCATGAAATATATAATATTGTGTACAATTTGTAATCCAAAGTGAATACTATTGAATACTCACACTAATAAAAACGGCGGACAAGTTAGACCGCGCCATCTATGAGAAGCAAACAGAACTATCTTGGTGTCAGTATTCCTAGCCGCTTCACGTTCTGTCCTGTCGCAGTACATGTAGCACGTAGTAACCAAGCTATTCACTAGATGTCGCTAGCAGTATATTACAGTCAAACTAAATTCCATTACTTATTTTATTATTATTTTGTTTCAGATTTCGAATATAATAACTTTGCCAATGGCAAACGACGGAATACTGCTGCATTCTAATGGATTTATAATTATTATGTGTACAATATATTTTATTTATTCATTTTTATAAGTTACAATAATTTATACACTATTACATAACAATGTCTAGTGTTAACTACTATTATGTAATATTTTTAGTTATTTTGTTCTAATTTTATTTAATAAATAAGTTTACATTACATACATACCTACCTCGTACCTCTAACTACTTACCTACTTCATTATCTAGAAGGTACATAATTACCTACCTAGTTTTTTTCACATGACCAATTATTAAGTAAGTAGATACCAACTTAAGATTTTATCACAAAATAAACACCAACGAATAAATTCAGCCCCCGTACCCACTGGTCCCACAAGCGCCAATCGCATATAGTGCTGAGCTCAGATTAAGGTGTAGATTCACTGCGACAATGTCTTGTGATGCCTTGTATTGTCCTATGGAAGTTTATCTCAACTTGTAGTTACCGTGTTTTGGTGTAAATTAATGAAATTAATTCGATATTTTGCCTGAATCGGTAATAATTAGACCGCATCTCATTAGTCACAGTGAACCTACACCTTGATTTGAGTTCATCACTGTCGGATTCTGTAATTCGATCTTAGCTTGCCCATTGTCAGATCTAGCTCAACATTTGTATAAATTAGGAGATCTAGGACTGAAAAAGAATTAATTTGTTACCATTTTCCTTACCGGACGATATGGTCGCATAGCGACAAAGTCCAAATGAAAAAAAAACAAAAAGAGTTCATCACGATATACAATTGGCACGCGAAGGACCAAACTCAGACGTTTGCAACAGAGTTACGTGAACGCTCTGCAGTGGGTACGGGTGCAGAATATAAAAAAATACATAGGACATCAGGATATTTTTCATCCCTCAAAGTTTTTTTTTATGGTCCTGAGTGATGAGACGAGGAAGTCGTTCGCCTCATAGTAAGCGCCACGCCTGCCCATAACAATTGCACTGCCACCCAGAACTTTATATAACATAAAAGCACGGCGTAGCACTGCATTGCGCTCATCACCCCGAGACTTCAGATATTGAGTCTCATATGCCTATATCGCTACCCAGTAATATCGCTGGCTACAATGCACTACTGTTATTCGTGAAGTCACTACACAAGACCTACAAATGCAAGATCTTATTAATAGCGTTCAAGTACTTCGCCAGAAGGGCTACATCAGTGCCATTTTTAGGGCACTTGTCCACACTGACGCACTCCCAGGCGTCGTTCCGTAACAGCCCAGGTGCGCAGACGCAGCCGCCCATGCAGATCTTGTTGCAGATCGGCTCTGGGTCCGAGCAGGATGGCTCGCAACCGCCGTTGCAGGTGTCGTAGACTTCATTCTCGTTGAGACATGGCACTGGAACCAGAACTAGGCTATAGATTTTTGTTTCAAGAAACAACGCATGCTGGAAATATATAATTTAACAAACTTTTTAGGTAGGTATTCAAATTATTTCGCCGCAGCTGACGTTTCGAACACGGGACTCTTTATTAAATATTTTCAATAAATGTCGCGCCGTCATCCTAAGACGGTTACTGAAGGTGTTTTTTTCTGTAACTGAATGACGAGACTAGCTGGTCGTTTGTCTGATGGTAAGCAATACGCCAGCCCATAACAATAACAGCACCACCCAGAACTTTTTCTTGCAAAATCCTGCGCGGCGCTGCCCTGCGCTCGTCACCCTGAGACAATTTGTTGTTGTGTCTCCAGTAATTTCGCTGGCTACAATTTCCTTCAAACCGAAACACAGTAATGCTTGCGCACTACTGCTTGGGTGCTGAATAACTGGCAAATCGGTGGTACCCAACCAAACGGCTTCTCGCATACGAGAAACCTACCACCAGTAAAAGGTGTGCAAGTATTTTGACCACCGAGGTACCTGCCGTGGTAGCTCAGTTGGTTTAGAGCGTTTCCTGTACCTACTGAAGAAAAAGGTCCACAAGGAATCATTCGTGTTGCCGGTTTCCTCATCATCATCATCAACCCATCACGTTCCCACGGCCGGGACACGGGCCTTCTCTCATAGAGAGTATGGGCTTTAACCCACCACGCTGGCCCAGTGTGGGTTGGAGGATGTCACATGTCCTTGAATTTTTGTGATTAATGCTTGGACATGCCGGTGTCCTCACGATGTTTTCCTTCACCGTTTTAAAGCGAGTGCTAAATCCGTACATAACTTAAGAACGTCAGTGGTGCGGTGCCAGCAAGATTCGAACTCGGGTGCGTCGGATTGAAAGTCGCACTTGCTCCCACTGAGCCACACTCGCTCGTAGTATTTGTATAGTAGGTACCTAATAAATAACCCATCTTATTTTTTTTAAGTTACGAGTGACGAAATTACCAAGTCGTTCGTTCGCCTGATGATAAGCCAAACGCCTGCCCATAACAGTTGCAGCACCACCCAGAACATTGTTTCGCAAAATCTTGCGCGGCACTATACTATGCTCGTCACCCTGAGACACCCTAAATCAGTGAGAGAGAGAGATACGATAAGCTGACCCCCGCTTTTATACATATAGGCATCTCTAAGAAGATAGCTTTATATTTTTCTCCCACCCTCTCTCTCTTTCCTTCTCTCTCTTTTTCTTTAGTAATTTCGTTGGCTACAATTACATACAACAACAAGAAACAAAGTACGTCTTAAAATCAAAACGAAGCCCTAACAAGAGAAGAAAGTATCACTCACCAGCGGGGCATTTGTCTTCAGTTACACACTTCCCTGAGCTTTCATCTTTCACATACATCCCTTTGCAGAAGCATCCCACACTGCACGTCAGATCGCAGACTTCTGGAACCGTCTGCGAGCAGGTGGCCGGGCAGGCTGGGCCGCAGGTTAGGAACTCCTCGTTCTCCTGGCATATCGGGGTTGTTCCTGGGGGAGATAGAGTAGTGGGTAGAGTAATTCGAGGGTTTACGTAAGAAAAGTAAAGAAAATCACGCTGAAAATGCCCAGCCCGTAAATCTAAGTAGAATACATGTAACAACCGACTTTTATATTCCTGTATTTCCAGATAGCTATAATCTAGGTGTCTTTAAGACAAGAGTGAACAGGTTTCTTCCAACCAGTTTTAACTCTTATTCTCCCTGTGGGAGTATCTATGCTTGCGCCTCAATGAAAACGTGTTGCTAATGATGATGATAAAAAATTAACGAATCAGCGAAATTGTATTACTCAGTTCGCATAGAAGGCACAAATGAAGGATTAATTCAAATTCGAGACATAATATGAAACAACCCCGCCAGATATATGTTATAGGTAAGAGTTGCCATTTATAGAAATAGATCTAAGTAGAACCTATATACTATTAAGTATTCTGTGGTAAAACACACATTTTACTATGTAACACGTCTCTATCTCTTGTATGTCTGATCTACAATTGTTTTTGCAACTGACTGTATCAGCGTCTGACCATGTTCTCGCCTTGGGAAGTCAACACCAGGCCACTCGTCTTACCACAAACTTACCGCACTCCTGAGGCGTCACACACGTCCCGTTCTCGTTCCTCACCAGCCCAGCAGTACAGAAGCATCCTTCCACACACTCGTCGGTGCAGGCCACAGGACCTGCCAGGTCGGTGCAGTTGACGGGGCAAGGTGAACCACATAGCAGATATTCTTCGTTTGGAGGACATTCTTCTGTGAAGAGAGAATCTGGTTTAATTACTCAACATTATTATCATTATTAACAGTGTATCAATATTTTTCTTAACACTTGAACATAGTTTGAAATGTAAGGAGGAAGAACAAGTATACATTTTATAAAAAAATACGACTTCAATTCTGATGCAGGTATCTATCTACGAAGTCCAAGATCGAATGTCGATGAAACTTATATGGGGCCACTTCATAGCTATACTCAACCCAACGCATTTTCCAAATCGGTTTTTTAAATGATGGAGATCTCGAAGTGTCGAAGAATCGAATTGAAAACCTTCTACTTTTTGATGTCGGTTTAAAATTATATTTGCCGCAGTTGAAATCGAACGAGCAGCAGCGTCAGAATACTCCTCCAACTCCAACCAAATCGATCTCATAGTAAATATGGAATAACTTGCTGCGCCCCGCGGTTTCGCCCGTGGTTTCCCGGGATAAAGTTATGTGTTAATCCATTCCGAATTTCACTGTTTAGTGAGACGTCGCGACGTAAAGAGGGAACAAACACACTAACATACCAACATTCGCATTTATAATATTACTGTGATATTGTGATGGTACGCACCTACCCCGTTTGTAATATCAATTGATTACTTTATATTACAATAGCGTTAGTGACTTTTCCACATAAAAAACCTATTAAACTTAAATGGCTTTCAAGTGGTAGGTTTCTTACTGGTGGTAGGTTTCTCGTATGCGAGAGGCCGTCTGGGTGGGTTGGGTACCACCGCTTTGCCAGTTATTCAGCCGCCAAGCAGTAGTGCGTGAGCATTACTCTGTTCCGGTTTGAAGGGCTTTGCAGCCAGCGAAATTACTGGGTATTATGAGACTCAACAGCTAATTGTCTCAGGGTGACGAGCCCAGTGCAGCACCACGCAGGATTTTGCAAAACAATGTTCTGGGTGGTGCTGTTATTGTTATGGGCTGGCTTATTGCTTACCATCAGGCAAACGACCAGCTCGTCTCATCATTCGGTATAATAAAAAAAAGTGAGTCTAGTTTGATGGCTCAAAATGAGCCTGATACTTATAAATATACTAACTCTGATACAACACAGCACCAAGCCATTCCCCCAAGCCTCTCCGTAATCTTCGAAAACCTCGTCATTTTGTTTAGTGAATCGGAAAACTCATCACAGTCTACCAAAATTTTACTAAGCTAATGAAAAAATTTCTTTCCGGCAAAAAAAAGATCACAGGAACTTTTAATTCCTTTTCCACTCTTCGTTTCATTGAACGCTCAATCAATTTACCGCGCGATTGATTATCTCTATTAACTTCAGTGAATCGATGTTGGCTATTTGCAGTTTCTGAGGTTAATATTTACCTATGTTTACCTTTACTATCTCTACGGAACTAGGTACACGAGTCGCGAACGCAAACTGTAATTTGCGTCTGTGTACATGCAGTCAACATATCAATCAATCAATCAATCAAAATCTCTTTATACAGTCTTGACATCACAGACGCACTTATGAACGTCCCACTATCACCATGACTCTACCACCGTATCGGAAATGGAACCACTACTCAGAAGATACGGCAAGAAACTGAGAGGCATTTTATTTTTGAGATTTTGTTACAATTTTTTGGTTTTCTACAATACAATACAATAATACAATACAATAACACTTTATTGCATACCACAAACATAATTACATGAACAAAATATAAATCTTAACTAGGGTAATACAATTGGCGGTCTTATCGCGTAATGCAATCTCTTACAGACAACCTTTGGATGGATTGGACAAATGTTAAAATAATAGACGGTGGTGCACAGCAAATAATTAATATAAACGATAATAAAATAAAACAATCATATATAACTAAAATAATATACTATTAACGACAAATACTTACATATTACATACTATAATTATTCATATAACTACTTATACTCGTACTTACTATACAATACATAAAATACTACAATGTTATGTTTCTTATGTACCAGTTGGCTACTTCGCAGAAGTGGAATGTTTCAATCTCTTCTCAATCTCTTTATTTAGTTTTGGCATCACAGACAGTACTTATGAACGTTAATTATTACAATGATTCTACCACCGTATCAGAAAAAGGTACTAGAAGGTACTCAGAAGGTACGACAAGAAACTGAAAGGCATATTTTTTTGGTTTTCCACAGCAATGTTATGTTATTTATGTGCCAGTTGGCTACTTTGCAGAAGTGGAATGTTTCAAGCATCTTTGTCTTCGATATAATTACGAACAGTATAGTATACTTTTCTCATTAGAACAGTATTTACGCGTAAATTGAATTTTCTTTCTGTGAGCTCCGTATTTCAGTCGGTATCTCCCTACCATGTCATAATCTCTAATGTATTCATTTAATCACAGCTTATGTAATGTTGGGCTACTTATAGGTACTTACGTATAGATACATTATAGTTATAAACATAAACAGAAACATTTTTTTTATTGACATAGTAAGTGTTACAAATAAAATAGGTAAAATAAACAGAGAGAAAGAAAAAAAACACGCTATGTGAGGGTGAGTGTGTGAAGGTGTGAGAGGGTGTTTATGAGAGGGTGAGAGGGTGGGTGTGGATGTTGAGTGTGTGTGTTATTTAATTTGAACTTAAGCTAAAAAGAATTCACATTATGTAATTTCGTTATATTAGAAGCATATTTTTTTTTTACACTTAATAGTTTTATGTTTGGCCACTATCTCGCCTGATGTGAAGCGATGATGTGGCCTAAGATGGAGCACATAGATCTAGAGAGAGACGGCAGTTGAGCGGTTGCTCAGACCCGTCTCCCCGATGGTTCACCGAACATCATCCTGAAACACGACTAGGTCGCTTGACGGCATGGCTTTGTTCGGTGGGTGGTATCACAACCACATTAATTATCATCATCTTCATCAGCCTGTAGTCGTCCTCTGCTGGACATAGTCCTTTCCTAAAGAACTGAGCCCGGTCTTCAGCTCTTCTCTTCCAGCTTACTCCAGCCACCTTGCGTAGGTCATTACTCCATTTATCCGATGGACGTCCTTCGCGGTCTCACTTAATTCAATTCTTTATTGCATTCTATAATGTAATTAGATGGCAAGTAAATAAATACCCATACAGTTCATTATAGGTTATCTATAGGTTCACATTGTTTTTTTTTAATTTATATTAATTTTAAAACTTTTCTTATATGACCTTTTAAACCTTAAACAGGTTTGTCTTTGGTTTTGCATTCCTCTTTTGTTACCTACTTGAATAGTAGGTAGAATGGACCAGCGGTTCCTAATAGGTGTTCCGCAGAACCCTAGGGTTCCGTGAACGGGTCACTGGGGTTCCGAGAATCGCCGACGCTGGCCGGCATTTTTATCGATATACTGACCCGCGCAAAAGTGCAGAATCAATTTCTTACCTTCACCTCTGAAGATATTATTATTATTATTATTTTTAAACTTTTGTTTTCTCTCCAATTCTGGAGGTGGAAAAATTGCACGGGCCGTAACCAAGTGCTATGAGAGGGACAAAAACTTCCTAACTATTCGGCATGTATTTAATATTACCGCTTTTTGAAGCAGTTTATACGCCGAAGATTGTATTTTGAGTGTTTCAAGGTTTTTGGCTAGGGTTTTGGGTATGACACCTGTCGTAGATAATATGATTGGGATAGTTCTGGTGCTGTTTATCTGCCATTGTTTCTTAATTTCTATTGAAAGGTCTGTGTACTTCGCTATCTTTTCTGTGTATGTTGTTTGGAGGTTGTGAGTGTTGCATATTGCTATGTCTATGAGAAGAGCAGACTTATTAGTTTTGTCTAATACAGTTATGTCAGGTCTATTGTAGTGTATGGTCTTGTCGGTAATTATTGTTCGGTCCCAATAGAGCCTATAGCTACTGTTTTCAAGTACGGATTCTGGGTTATATTTGTAGTAAGGTAATTTTTCAGTTATCAGTTTATATTTGTACGCAAGGAGTTGGTGAACAATGGCAGCTACCTGATCGTGTCGGTGTTTATAATCTGTTTGGACTATGGCCTTGCATGCCCCGGTAATGTGCTGAATGGTCTCAGAGCCGCTACAGCATCTCCTACATGTGTCAATGGTGTTAGGTCGGCGGATTATATATTTTTGGTAGTTACGTGTGTCTATGACTTGGTCCTGAATAGCGACCATGAACGCCTCAGTCTCTGGGAAGAGCTCACCGCTTTGCAGCCACGCGTTCGACGCTGTCTTGTCGACATGTGGTTGCTGCAAATCGTGGTAATGTCTGCCATGGAGTACCTTGCGTTCCCATGCGGCTATTTTTTCTTTAGGATCAGTTATCCGTTCATTAGTTTGTGTGGTATTGTCGGCTAGGTTTAGTGGAGTAAAACGTTTATCAGAGACAACTATTGCTTTGTGTAGGACCGAGTGCTGTGCGCGCTCGGAAAAGAATTTTCTTAAAGTGGAGATTTGTTTATTATGGAGGTTGCTGATGTCAATAATTCCTCGACCGCCTTGTTCTCTTGACAGAGTAAGCCTTTGAACACAGGATCGAGGATGGTGTTTGCGGTTTTTGGTCATAGATGTGTTGATGGATCGTTGTAATTTTAAAAGATCTGTTTGTGTCCAATGTATAATTCCGAATGTGTATGTGAGAACAGGTATGGCGTATGTGTTGATAGCTTTTACTAGATTGCGTCCATTGAGCTGCGATTTGAGTATGGAGTTTAATCTGTTTTGGAATTTTCGTTTAATTTCAGATTTTGTTTTACTATGGGTGATCTGATGGTTTTGTTGAAATCCAAGGTATTTGTAGTAACTATTTTGGTCTATTGGTTCAATTTGTTCTCCTGCGTTAAGAGTATAAGGTTGGAGTGTGATGGAAAGTTGTCGGATGGAGAAGGTTTTGCATTTATCGATTCCAAATTGCATTTTTATATCATTAGAGAATTTTTGTGTAATATCGGCTAGACGGTGTAAGGAATCAGTGTTATTGCTATACAGTTTGATGTCGTCCATATACATGAGATGAGTAAGAGTGTGATTGTTATTATCATAAGAAATACGGAGGCCTTCACCAGAGCTATTAAGTAATCTAGATAGAGGGTTAAGCGCAAGGCAAAACCATAGAGGACTAAGAGCATCACCTTGAAAAATACCTCGTTTGATGTGTATTATGTCTGTTTCTATGGATTCACTACCGTTTTTGACTGTAAGTTTGGTTGTCCACTGTTTCATGGCGCTTTCTAAGAATGTTATTAGAAGTGGGTGTATTTTATAGTGATGCAAAACTTGTGTAAGCCAGCTATGAGGGACTGAATCGAATGCTTTGCGGTAGTCTATATACATAGTCATGAGGTCTTTTTTATTCGCGAGTGCCTGTTTCATTGCAACTATTATTATTAATAACTAGAACGACTATACAGCCAGTTACACTAATTAATCATTTAAAATACAATACAGATATGAAAACAAGTAATTAAAATACAGAATAAATCATATTAATACAAATCAAAAATATGTCAAACAATATTTCCACGTCAATAGGTACATAATTTGTAGTAGATTCAAAATATTTGTCAAATGTCAAAAAATGTAAATAAATATCAATGTAATAGTAAATAATAGTCTTATCTACTTTCATGCATTCATCTCGCAGTACTCCAAACATTCCGACATAATCACCTTCCATTCATCCGCAAACACATCAAATCCCGGGCTGGCGTCCAGGAGAGCATTGAAGGCCGTGAGGGTACGCGGGATTGGAGACTTTGCGCGTGCGACAGTTCGACATGTCGGGACAGCAAAGAACCTATGTTTCCTGCTCCGGTTGTAGTTGTTAGGTACGTAAATACGACACAACTCGTCATTGATATTAGAGGCGTCTATTTTTCCTCTGAGGATCTTGATCATCGTCAGCATTTGGTCGTTAGACCTCCTGACCTTCAAGGAGTTATAACCCAGACAACCTAAAAGGAAATTAGTGGGGTACCTGTACGGATAATACCCATAAATACGCTTGTACAGGTATCGAAGAAAAGCCTTTTGAACTTTCTCCAACAACAGCGCGTATGTGCTCTCGTGAGGGTGCCACACGCATGCACTGGCTATGCTTATATATTAGCTATGACCTACTAAACTAAAAAAGAATCATCAAAATCAATTCATAATCGGCGGAGTAATCGCGTAACAAACATACAGTCGAAATGAGAACCTCCTTCTTTTTGAAGTCGGTTAAAAATATGAGTTGGGGTTCCGCCAAAATTAGGTAGATAATTAAGGGTTCCATAGCTAAAAAAAATTGGGAACCGCTGGTAAATAGACTATAATATGTATGAATATCATAACAATAGCTGCGCTCGGGACCGCTCGAATGTAACATGTTAGGCGCAGCAATTAGGACTCAAGGACGTATAAAGACAATAAAATCTCTAGAAACTGTCTGTAGCATTTTTAATTAGTTTTTCAATTACTCTTGGTCATAAACTCTACCCAATCATATTTTTCTTGAGATTAAACCAGTTTCCTAATCCGTGATTTTAATTACTTAAAAAGGAATCAAAATGTACGAAAATAAGTTTTTAAGTGTCTTAGTTCAAGGGATTCTAATCGTTTGTGTTGACGGTATAATGATAAGTAAGTGGTAGCTTGCATTATTAATTTTGTTATCATAATTAGCACGGTCAATTTATTTATATTGTTATTGGCCTTAATTCTAAACCTAATTTGCACTAAGTTAGATAATATATGTCAAACACAATTTCGTATTCTGATGCGCATGCTATCTCTAAATTACGTTTATTTTTAGGTAATTCACCCCCAAGGGCAATGCAGTGACATTTTCCCCCTCAAAAAAAAGTTAAAAATAATTTTAGCGCCTTCAAACGTATTACGTGTACCTATATATTTAGAGAACGCGGAAACTAAAATACCAAATAAATTAATTTTAAACTATAAAAAGTTAAATTTAGTTTAGAGAATGTAACACACAATCGACACTATTATACATAATAAAACATAATAGAAATAAATATAAATATATTATTATACATAATAGTGTCGATTGTGTGTTGCATTTTCTCGTGGGTACTTACATACATGTATGTGAGTACCCACTACCACCACTACATAATAAAATGATAAAGATTATTGTAGGAAAGCTAATAAATCCAAACAGACAATTTAGAGAGAAGTGTTCACCGTGTTCTAGTAAAAACATGTCCAATGTCTAACCTGTAGGTACACGCTGTTCTAGAAAAAGAATCTCCAATGTACATATACCTGAACACCCTGTTCTAGAAAAATATAAATGCTAAATAGTAATTACTGGGCATTATGAGACCTAACAGCTAATTGTCTCAGGCTGCGCTCGTCACGAGCGCAGTGCAGGGCCGCGCAGGATTTTAAAACAAAGTTCTAGGTGGTGCTGTAACTGTTATGGGCAGGCATATTGCTTCACCATCAGGCAAACGACCAGCTCGTCTCGTAGAACTGAGTGCAGTTCTTTAAAAAAAATAGAAATAAAATGTCCAACATACAAAGTGCAAACCGTGTTCTAGAAAAAGGACGTCCAATGTATAAAACTGCACCCTCTGTTCTAGACAAATAATGACCAACGTACAATCTGCTCACCCTGTGATATAGAAAAATAATATTCAACGTACAACCCACACACTCTGTTCTAGAGAAAGAATGTCCATCGGACGAGATGTACAGATCCTGCGCATTCCACGAAGGCTACACTTGCTGGGTGACAGATCAGCGACTCGAGAGGGTCAAGACTCCGCCCAAAAGGCTGCAACACTGCAGATCCGGCTGCTTTTGCAAGTAAGATGTAAGAGTGGCAAACAAGCAGACGGCGAGAGAACAGGTATCTTCTAGGCAAGGGTGTGACCTATGGGTACATCCTAGATCACATCATTCCAAATGCCGCGTACGCTCACTGTGCTCAATGCCCTTCTGGACACCAGCCCGACCAGTGATGTGTTTGCGGATAAATGGAAGGTGAACTTGTCGGAGTGCTTGAAGTGCTGTGATATATGCTGTGTAGATAACAGTGGTGTCCTTTTAAATTAATTCATCATCATCAACCCATTACGTTCCGACTCCTGAGACACGGCCCTTCACTCATATAGAGAGCATGGGTCATCATCCACCACGTTGGGCCTGTGTGTAAAAAAAATACATCTGCAATACCAGAAGCAATGTAGGTGTAACCGCCCCTGTAAGTGGAGTAGAAGGACATAAGAGAAAGAGGCGCCTCCTTTTAGGTTTTCTATACCAGCTTTTATTAAAAGAAATTGGATAGCCGATAGTTTGAACACAGAAATCTAAAAGACCTTATAACTTATTTTTTTTATTTATTTAATTATTTAAAAAGGCTTTGAATCATTTAGGTACAAATGTATACATTTTTCAGAAAAGGCTACGTTCGCGAATTTCCTGGAGGAGAATGCATTGTAGCAGCTGGCTGCAGGGACCAGCAGATCAGAGCGATGTTGAACAAATTGCCGATGAACACCGGCCTTTACGTTTTATCCAGCTAAGGGAGACCAGGGATATAGAAAAATGGACCTTGTGCCTCACTTATCTACGTACTTTTATGTTTAGCTCCGTGTTTCCTCTAATCTGCCCACAGCGAATATACCTATATATACCTAACTATATTCTTGTAGTTCCATACTTTATCATATTTTAAAATGTAAATTTAGAGAATGAGTTGTGGTCATAAGGCGGGTCCACACCAGGCGATCCACGTACCGATCCATGATTGAACATTTGCTACGTTTGGTTCGTCGTCACACATTACTTGCTATTTACAATATAACGTATCGTTCTTTTTTCGTTGGGACGGACGCGTCCACACCGATTGCGCGTTGAAGCCGATGTGGATCGGCCGGTGTGGACTTGTGGATCCGGCTAATGTCTTAGCTATGATGAGATATCTATCTCTCTAGCAATATTTTTAAGACTTAATTTTATTTATATTTTTTTTAATATTTTTATTTCTATTTCTAGTAATATTTTCAAGTCTTATAAATATTGCTAGGTATGGAAAAACGAAGGTTTTTTTGAAGCGCCATCTAGCCAGCAAAAACAGGACCAACGCAACGTTCTTAATGCACATGCCATACAATATAGTTACATACATACCTTTTACAACATAAATACCGCTACCCAGCGCCAAAACACCCAAGAATACCAACGCCAGATTTTCTCCAGAGATTCTCAACATTTTTCTATTATATTATTATTAACGAAAACAACTGACACTCTCGAAATCCGAACACGATCTGTTTGTTTGCAATCAGGGCTGGCGCTTGACCTTTATTGCCGACTGAATGACCATTGTGTTTTTGTACGGATAAAAAATTAGTGTCATCCTTGAATGCAATAGAGCGTACTTAATTCAATGAAAAACTTATCGTTCTGGAAATTATGTGACGTGATGCAATTTACTGTTTTGGTACTTTGCGTGAAGTAAACCGCAACAATGAATGAAGAAACATTACGCATTCAACCATCTCTGGCCGCTAGAACTTAGCTCGTGGTACTTAGGTCTCGTATGCGGGAGGCCGTCTAGGTAGGTACCAAAGCTATGCTAGTTATTCTGCCGCCAAGCAGTAGTGGGCAAGCGTTACTGTATTCCGGTTTGAAGTGCATTGTAGCCAGCGAAATTTCTGGGCATATAAGACTATCTAATGTCTCGGGGTGATGAGCTCAATGCGGAGTGTTTTTTATGGTATTAAAAGCTATGGGTGGCACTGCAATTGTTGTGGGCAGGCGTGGCGCTTACCATCAGGCGAACGACTTGCTAACTTCATTTGGAAGGACGGATTGAGATGAGAGAACTGCGCTATAAAACCAATCCACTCCCGCATGTCTGAAAGGATTTTCATGAAAATTTTTATTATATAGGTATTTTAGAATTTGGAATATGACATAGGATCCTTTTTATCCTGTAAAATTGACCACTCGGAAGAAACCGGGGGACACAGGCAATATTTATAATATTATAACGGATGGCTTTTTCATTTCAAAAACCCCCGCAAAAGACATTATTATTTGAACTAACCAACATAAGTACATTTCCATGAAATCCACTGTTTTGTTGACAACGCTTTGTTTCAAATGAAAAATGATTCTGTTTCGGTTTCTCCCTTTGTCACACACCTCAGGGAAAAACAAGCCTTAATGTTAATACGACAGAGATTGAAATTCTTCAGGAGATTTCAGATTCGGGAAGCGGGAAACTATAAATTCAGCTAAATCTGATTTATGCACAGGCCCGAGAACAATTAGGTTTAAAGCTTTTACTAATTGTTTTCTTGAAGGTTTAACGATTGTTTTATTGGTTTTGGGTGTTGGAGAATGGATTTATATGTACCGAATTGTGTGGGGTATTTGTTTGTTTCTGTTTCAATTAGGTACATTTTACACAAAGTGTCTATGTCAATTTTATATAGGCATCAAAGTTATCTATCAAACTAGTTGGCGGCGCCGGCGCGCACGAAGCGCTACGCATCCACATTTATTATGCGAACCACTAATTAGAGGAACTCCTTGCCGGACTCAGTCTTTCCTTCTTTCTTGTCTTATAGTTCCTATCTTGGCAAGAGTGCTACATCGTTGACCGCATCGTCACTTACCATCAGGGCCCCAAATCACTATGACAACTTGGCGAAATCACGTCGATTCCTTGCTTCGAAATCACGTCGATTCCTTGCTTCGAAATCACGTCGATTCCTTGCTTCGAAATCACGCCGATTCCTTCATTAACAAACGACATCTCTATGACGCATTCATATATTCATATATATGACGCGTCATAGAGAATACAAATTTCGCAGATGTCGTTTATTAATGAAGGAATCGACGATTCCTTGAAGCGAGGAATCGCCAAGTTGTCATAGTGAATTAGGGCCCAGGTGAGATGCAAATAAAATGCCAAACGCAAGCAATCGACAATAAAAAGTATTATCGCCGGAATACAACACAATGTCGTAATAGTTTGTAATCATATCTCTCGTAAGTCGTCTGGGTAGATACCATAGATTTGTCAGTTATTCTGTCGCCAAGCAGTAGTGTGCAAGTATTACTCTGTTCCGGTTTGAAGGGCATTGTAGGGAAATTACTGGGCATATACTTAATATCTGATGTCTCGGCGTAATGAGCACAACGCATAGTGCTTTTTATGCTATTAATCGTTCTGGGTGGCACTGCAATTGTTATGGGCAGGCGTGGCGCTTACCGTCAGGCGAACGACTTGTTCGTACCATCGCTAAGTTCCATAAAAAAAACTAGAACCTACGAGGATTTACTCATTTTTTTATTTGATCTCGTCCTCAAAATCATTCACATGAGTCACCACTAGCACTATTCACGCTCATCATCATCATCATCAGCCCGTCACGTTCCCACTGCTGGGACACGGACCTTCTCTAATAGAGAGAGGTATGGGCCATTTTCCACCACACTGGCCCAGTGCAGGTTGGTGGACATATGTCCTTGAATCTTTGTCTTGGACATACCGGATTCCTTACGATGTTTTCCTTCGCCGTTTTTAGAGCGAGTGTTTAATCCGCATATAACTTAAGAAATGCGGGGCCAGCGGGATTCGAACTCGGGTGCGTCAGGTCGAAAGTCACACTCGCTCTTGTCACGCTCGTTTAGATCATCACACACATACACCCTTTATACATACTTGAATCCTTTGCTAGAGAGCTAACCAAATATATAATTGTAATAATTAGGAAGATCTGTCATTGGCCTATAATAAGTTACAAGCTGTAGATCATATGATATAATAAATAAATTAATCAACCAAACTTAGCCTGCGGCCCAGAATTTCTCCAGGACTTTTCCGTGTAATCGACATGGCTTGCGCAAAAAAGACTGTGTAATTAGGTAAAGACTTGTGTAGAAGCTTGTACATAGAAGTAGATATAAGTAAGTACGTATACCTACATCTACATCAGAGCCTTCTGTCCCAATTAGGGAACGCCTTTGTCATGTCTCGAGACGGACGTAACGGGGCCATTAAGCGTCTCGTCGGCGATGTTCTTCAGTTTTCTGATAATAAACTTGTACAAAAAATGCGGTTCTGGAAGATCAATTATTTGACAGGTTTTATTTATTTTTTCATTTAGAAAAAATCAAAGAAGTACCCATTTTCGCGTACTCCAGCAAGCAAAATGAACCCCTCTGTCCAGCTATTGGAGAGCGTTGAGAAACAAAATACAGTAGCCAGGCAGCACTGAGCCTAAAAGCCGATAGTATTACCTGATTGGATGGGATAGCAAACAGCTCGGCGGCGCGCTGACGTATTGCTATTAAGTTACGATTTATGATGTCGACTTCTTTGCCCGGCTGTCTTTGGGCCTACCGTAGACAGATAATTATATCTGTCTACGGGGCCTACGGAATTTTACGTAAAAGTTAAAAGTAAAAAGATATTTATTAAACAAATTCAAAAAATGCACTTTTACGAGTAAACGTCATATAAGTTAAATTTGTAACTTAAAATATCATGACTTTGAAAAGAAGGTAAAAAGCATGTCTATCCATTTCTTTCCCATACTCAGATTGAAGTCCGGGGCAAGAAAAGTATGGGAAAACTTACTCTACCAGTGCTAACGCGGGCGTATTTAGCACTAGAGAAGATAGCCTCAAGAAACTCTGCGGGATGTCTCTTTTTTTTAACACTCGCATGGCACTGTGTAATGACAAACAGATAGTCAGATAAATTAATTAGATTTACATTCCAAATTACATCAAAATCTGTTCAGCCACACAAACACACACACACACACACACACACACACGGGCTTTCGAATTTATAATATAGGAAGTAGGATTATGAACCATCTAGGTATCAGCTTAATCAAAATAAGGCCATTCAATGGAATTGAGTTTCCAAACAGACATCGAAACTGCACGCCCAAATTAAATTCACAACCCGACTTTTCCTTTCCTAAATTGAACTCTATGTCCTAAAAATAAGGTTCTCTAAGTTTTAGGCTCTTTATTGAAGACAAGTAGAGTGTAAAGAACGCGCAGTGGGGACGCTTGGGATTGCATCGTCTGTCGACGGATTTAAAATAGGTCGTATCGTGTAGGGTGCGTTTTAGGCACAGCAGTTTTTGTTTTAAAGATATTTTATTTTATTTTATTTATTATTGGCTTGCGTTTGACGACTATCTCACCTGATGGTAAGCGACGATGTGGTCGACGATGTAGCACGCTTGCCAAAATAGTACCTTTTTACTAGTGACTTGAAAACTCCTAGATTGTAACTATCGGGAAGGACTGACCCGGCAGGGAGTTCCACTCGTTAGCGGTGCGCATAATGAAAGAACATCTAGGTAGTGGGTTTTGATTTGAAGGGCCAGCAAAATTACAGGGCATTCTATTGTCTCACAGTGCAGTGCCAAGCAGGTTTTTGCAAAACAAAGTTCTGGGTGGTGCTGGCAACTGTTGCGGGCAGGCGTGTTGCTTACTGGCGAGAGCGAGTGTGGCTCAGTGGGAACACGTGCGATTTTTGATCTGACGCACCTGAGTTCAAACCTCGTCCTCGCACCACTGACTTTCTAAGTTATGAGCGGATTTACCAATCGTTCTAAAAACATTGAAGGAAAACAACGTGAGGAAACCGACATGTCCAAGAATTAATCACAAAAATTCAAGGACATGTGACATCCACCAACCCGCACTGGGCCAGCGTGGTGGGTTATGGCCCATACTCTCTATATGAGAGAAGGTCCGTGTCCAAGCAGTGGGAAAGTGGTGGGCTGATGATGATGTGTTACTTATTATCAAGAGAACCAGCTCGTCTCATCAGTCAATTACGTAAAATTTCTTCTACATCTATTACGACAGCCGCTATGGTGTGGTGGTTGGGCAGGTCGGCTTAAATCTCATACACCACTGAGGTTGTGGGTTTGACTCCCGCGGCGGGACAAATGTTTGTGCAGAGGAAAAAAGCGCAAGCATTTGTTTCATATCTGGGTGTTGTGGGACCATGTTCCTCCTAGTTCCTGGTTTTTTAGATACTGGAAATCCTAGTTAGAGTAGGCCTAGCGCACTCCGCACTGTAGGTACGAAGCTACAAGTACATAGCCGGACACCGACGGCGGGGCGCGCGTCGTTACACGTGCCGCGTCAGAAGAGATAAGAGCGGCGCGATAGAAAGAGAGGCGCTCTGTAGGTTAATATGACTGGTAGGTATGCAGCGCTACGCGAGCTGAATTGAATTTTATTGCGTCATAACAAGAGTCGCTATTTGTTTAAATTTCTTTGCGGAGTGATGCTTCTGTCCCTTAGTATTCTATGGTTAGGGGCCAGGATCTAAGTATGTGGTCATTGGTTGTATTAATTTTTATCTATGTTTTTTTTTAATGAAACTGACGAGCAAGTCGTTCGCTTGATGGTAAGCGCCACGCCTGCCCATAACAATTGCAGTGCCACCCAGCACTTCTAATACCAAAAAACGCAATGCGTAGCACTGCATTGCGCTCATCACCCCGAGACATCATATTAGGTCTCATATGCCCAGTTATTTCGCTGGCTACAATGCCCTTTAAACCGGAACACAGTAATGCTTGCGCACTACTGCTTGGCAGCAGAATAACTGGCTAAGCTGTGGTACCTACCCAGACGGCGTCCTGCATACGAGAGACCTACCACAAGTAAACTACTTTGTAGCTACTAGTATTGGTACGGAGAGTGTACTCCATTCAATTTTCTGCTCATGAAACGTAGACTGCTTCTGCGTCAAATTTCATCAATGTATCATGCATTTTGGCGAACGGTGGCGTCCTCCATATTGCATTTCTGTTCATCCGCTTACCTTTCAATTGAAGTTTCCATCGTGGATGCTCA
This sequence comes from Petrophora chlorosata, assembly GCA_951640565.1. Taxonomy (NCBI): domain Eukaryota; kingdom Metazoa; phylum Arthropoda; class Insecta; order Lepidoptera; family Geometridae; genus Petrophora; species Petrophora chlorosata. The sequence goes on from OX621206.1 coordinate 1,983,946, forward strand.
GATTGCTCAGTATGTTTGTTCGGCTGCGGATCTAATAACGTATTGCAGACTACATCTGTTCGCTGATTCGCTGCAGGTTGCTCGCTCTGGTATAAATAAGAACAGGTGCAAGTTATAAGAGAGAGCGACGAGCAGAGCGAGCGGCGGTCTTTGGTCCTTTGATATTTTGATCTTTTAATTAATAATAATCAACTTTTTGCTGTATCTTTCTTTCATCGCAAAATTCGCAGCAAAATATGTACTAAGTCAAATTTACGTTCAATCCCGAAAAAAACTAGTCGGAATTACGTAGGAATATAATTTAGTGCTTGGAGTTTCTCTGAAGGATGCGGGGATGTCTTTTCAGCCCATTTTTAAATGTCTCGAAACAATTAGGTATAAATTAGAATTAACAGAATCTCAAACAAGAAGTGCGAGTAAGATGTCCCATAAATAAAATAAATAACGCCCAACGATCACACACATAGATCCTGGTCCCTAACTAGGATTCCCTGTAGAGGTTGTCAAAGGTTGCCATAGTCATAGTATCAGTAACAAAAAAGTATAAATAAAATATAAATAGGTATGACAGTAGCAGTTATGAGTGACCAAACCAGACCAGTTCCCGCAAGCTGCACCCGTTCACGAGTATGACTTGTGGACCAGCCATCACCCCCCCTCAACCATATTGGAAGGAAGGGAGGGACCCGACACACAGGACCGCCGCATGCAAAGACTTTTGAGTGAGCATGACTGTTAAACCTCTGTGAACGAAGTCTCCATTGATGAAAGCCTCTCGAAACTTGCTAATAAGTTTACGGCTTAGACCACAACTGGAACAGTAATGCGATTTAGAAGCGCGATAACTTAGTTTTGTATGAGAAAGAATTATTTGGTCGCATTTCGCGTGCGCGCTCAAAAATGAAATAGTCGACGTCTGATTTTGCATCTAGTCAGAGCTTGTGTTGAGACTTGTTTTGTTCAGGTTTTCGTATTAAGCAGACTTTATAAATTCAAAAGTTTGTGAGGATGGATGCATGGATGTTTGTTACTCAATCACGCAAAAACCATTGAACGGATTTCGATGACTTTTTTTTTGTTTTGGCAGAAAGGGGAAATCTCATGAACACCCGGGAAGGGAGGACCCGGGTAGTGCTAGACTTAGTTCTGAACTACCTACTGGCTAGGCCCGTCTGCCCCTGTGCACCTGCTGCTTTTGCTTTTGCATTTGGTATATAGGTACTTCACACACAATCTACAATCAACCTGTTTCGCTTGGCACAAGATAGGCAAAAGTTCGCCAAACTGACAGCCAACCTCCAGTAGTGGAGAGGTACCATAAGAAGAAGAAGAAGAAGATATAGGTACTTAAGGTATAATAAGTATAAATAGTATGAATACATATATATTTATATATATATTATAAGTAACGGTGGTACTTATAACAATGCTTGATAGATTTTTTTATGCGTGGCGCTTACCATCAGGCGAATGACTTGCTCGCCTCAATACTCAGTTCCATAAGTTTTAAACACCCCTCGCTACAATTTTAGAAGTAACACTAAACCGATGCAGTATCAGTCACCATGACACCGTAATTCATCGTATAAAGCTCTAATGCAGTATTCATGTCAACACAAAGCCGCATATGAATTGTCCGTATAAATTAGTAGCTTTAAAATTATCATAGCTTTACGAGTGTCATGTGGGGGCACTATAAACGTAGGCGTTGATAACGGGTGCAGTAATTTGTAAGTGCTATTGAAGTGTCAAGAGTTATATAGCTAGCTAAACCCTTGGATAATGCGAAAGCTTCTGAGAGAGTTTATTATTTATCCTAATATATATATATATACATATATATATATCCTAATAATCCTACTATCCTACCTACTAATATTATAGAAGATTGTTGTTAAAATTATATTTTTCAAGACAAGCTTTTAACAAATTTGTAATTGGAACCGCGAGTAGATTAAAATTATCCCAAACGCTAGTAGTTTACGATTATCCGTCAAGGAGTTCCTGACAGCCAGCTGATCTGATCATGGAGACGGAAGGTGGGTACCTTCCGTAATATTGCATTGTCATGAGACTTTGACAAATAAGCAAAATGTCAACTCCGTGGGATAAGAGGAAGTAGTTCTGATTCAACTTGCAATATCAACCCAAACATTGCGAGTTAAAAAAAGCTTCTAAAATGTAATCTCAACTCCTCCTAAAGTTCCTCTTTAAACACTCGCTAATGAAAAATCTTCGCATCTTCACCTCAACTTTTTCAACAATAGGGTAAAGGCGGCAGTTTTAGACAATAGACTCAACAATCTGCAGAATCCCGGAACAATACTTGGCATAGCAGACGCGTATGTCTGCGGAGACCGCGAGCGCAGCCAGCAAGGTATGCGGGCATTTTCCATTAGGTGTGAAATTAAAGATATATTAATACTAGAGATGTACCGAGTAGACGCGGACTATTCGGGAAATTCGACTATTCGGCTATATCTGTAGTCGGCGACTAGTCGGCGACTAATCGCCGACTATAGTAGACAAATATGATACAATGATACAATGATTGATTAGTCTGCGAATCTAGGTATATACATATGTAGTTGTTATTAACGGACAGTTCCTCTAGTTCCGCCATATTGGCATATAGACATGGTCACAAGTTAATTATTACATTACAATAAAACAACAATGACATTGACACAATATTATTGACTAAATTATGAATAATAATAATAATAAAAGGATTTATACTTGCGATGTCAGTAAAAAAATTATATTATAAATATAAAAAATGAAAACGAATTATAAGAATTCAAATGTCAAATTATCAGTATACCAAATCACACTTAGCATATTATATAGTCGGTTATATGCTTAAAAACAGAGTGATTGAAATGAAATCGTCAACTTTATTGAGATGAGACAATTTCAATTAAGTACTTTCACTATAAACTATCTTAGCTAAGTCAATCACTGATTTTTATATGTATTTTCTAACAAAAAACAATCAGTAATGCCGCCGGAGCGTTCGTAAAAAAACACAAAAAAAAATGCAAAGGAAACAACTACCAGTTTAGACATCAATGCACACCACGGACAGAACATGCTACCCAAACTCCAGCGAAAGCAATGATCGGCTTGGCCGACTAATTACCCGACTAGTCGGTCTTTTTGCAACCGACTAGTCGTCGGCCGGTTAGTCGGCCCATGTCATAGTCGGCCCATCTCTAATTAACACCCTATAGGTAGGGATATTGATAATGAGAGGCGGGAAAGTAGTTGGAAATTGTAAATGGAACACGACGTCGGTTAATATAGAGGAAACACGTACTTGTCCTTCCGATTATTTTTCGCTTTGGAGGGCACGTCGAGCCGTCAGTCCCGGTTGTAGTCTGCTCTGTTACTGTATCTGTATCGTCTCTCTTTAGATCTATGTGCTCCATCTTAGGCCACATCATCGCTTCACATCAGGCGAGATAGTGGCCAAACATAGATTGTCATACCTAGATCTATTAAGCGTAAAAATAAACAAATCTATATTCTTCCTCCTAAATATTATAAACGCGAAAATTTGTAAGAATGTATAGATGTATGTTTGTTACTCTTTCACGCAAAAACTACCGAACCGATTTTGATGAAATTTAGTATGTAGGTACTTTAGGACTTGGAATAGCACATAGGCTACTTTTTATCCCGGGAAACCGCGGGTGGAATGGCGGGGCGCAGCTAGTATTTATATATTACTCATATTTACTGGTACTGATACTATGACTATGGGACAACTCACTCGCACTTCTTGACATTTTTAATTATAATTTATACTTCATTGTTTATTGTTATATTTTTAGATAGATCTATTTTAATAGATTTGAAATAATTCATTTTATAACATAAGAAAACCGAATTCAATTCTGATGTGTCTACAAAGTCCAAGTTCGAATATCGATGAAATTTATATTGCACCACTTTGTGGCTATACTGAACCCAACGCAAGGATTTTCCAAATCGGTTTATAAGTGATGAAGTCCTGAGGTAACAAGAAAAGTGCAAGCATTTGTTACGTGTCTGGGTGTTGTGGGACCATGGTCCTTGCAGTTCCTGGTTCAACAGGGAATCCTAGTTAGGGACCAGGATCTTTGTATGTGATCGTTGGGCGTATTTATTTATCTCTCCTTCCAAAACATCAATCTCAGCCATCGACAAATGCATTTTTCTGTGACAGACCTCCAATAAAACACCACGTCGAATAAAAGATCGAAGTATCTAATCAATCACTATACTTATATAAAATCTGTTTGTCAGTATTTGGGTCAGAAGAGTTACTGCTTCATAAAGCTGCGGACCGTATGCGAGTAAAATACGCCGATACAAGTATACGCCCTATACGGGATGGGTATACGGTGATATATGTGGACGTATTTATTGGAAGAGTTATGCTTGCGGACTCCACCCTAAGGGTACTTCTCATCTGACCGAGCTATGATATTTTGAACCGACTTGAAAAAGAGGTATTAATAGAGTCCTCGGTAAGGTCGGCATCTGCAATGCCTCTGGTGCTGCAGATGTCCATAGCCGACGGTAACCGCTTACCATCAAGTGGGCCGTTTGCCGACATTTTAAATAAAAAAAGAGGAGGTTCTCAATTGGACTGTATGTTTGTTACGCGATTACTCAGCCAATTATGAATTGATTTTGATGATCCTTTTTTTCTCTGGTAGGTCATACTTCAGAGGTCCTATATACATTTGTCCTATATAGGTACATTTTATCGAAATTGATTCAGCGATTTGAAATAATCAACAAAAACAATAAACATAGGTATCTTGAAGACGATATTAGATTTTTTTTCTAAAAAACAATTAATAATTATATAATTAATGGAATCCAGCCTCTGCGGTGTAGTGGTTGGGTAGATTGACTCAAATATACACCACTGAGGTAGCGAGTTCGATTCCCGCGATGCGACGGGTCAAATGTTTGTGCACAGAATAAAAAGCGCAAGCATTTGTTTCGTGTCTGGGTGTTGTTGGGCCATGGTCCTCGTAGTTCCTAGTTCCCTAGATACAGGGAATCATATTTAGGGGCCAGGATCTACGTATGCGATCGCTGAGTGTAAAAAAATGCACTTATACTTTTCAACCAATGAATAAAAACAACTGGACTGCCGTACTTACCTCACGGAACATTAGCGGCTTTTGCAATACCGCCGCATTTACCACACATGATGGTACACATTACTAGGTGGTAGGTAGTAGGTGTCTCATATGCGAGAGGTCTGGGTAACTACCACAGCTTTGCCAGTTATACTGCCACCAAGCAGTAGTGCGGAAGTATTACTATGTTCGCGTTCAAAGGGCATTGTAGCCAGCAAAATTACTGGGCATTTGAGATTTAATATCTGATGTCTCGGGCGTTGAGCACAATGCACAGCTATTGACACTGCAATTGTTATGGGCAAGCGTGGTGCTTACCATCAGGTGAACGACATGCTCGTCTCATCACACATAGTTCCATACCTAATAAAAAAAAATACTTTTAATGAACCCCCCATCATTGTTAACTCGAGATACTAGTGCTCCGAATGAGTAGTAGGAGGGTAATGCAGTCAGTAATGGGGATGCCGAATTTTATTACAGTTTTTATTACTTGTTTTTATGGAACTAGTGAAAAATGGGCTGTTTTATTTAATGGTGATCGATGTTTTGGATGGGAATGGTCAAATCGTATCTTTCTAGTAATTGATTAGATGAAGAACAAATTGACACGCATTGTAGACATGTAGATACGAATGAGGGTATTTATGCCCAGTAATTTCGCTGGGTACAATGCCCTTCAAACCGGAACACAGTAATGTTTGCGCACTACTGCTTGGCGGCAGAATAACTGGGAAAGCTATGGTACCTACCCAAATGGCCTCTCGCATACGACAGACCTACCACGAGTGCGGATTTCACATGTCCAAATTAGTACCAGTAGGTACAATGCCCTTCAAACCGGAACACAGTAATGCTTGCGCACTACTGCTTAGCGGCAGAATAACTGACAAATATGTGGTACCTAGCCTACCCAGACGGCCTCCCGCATACAAGAGACCTACCACGAGTACTTGTGCAATGATTACATAAGTCACTGGGTGAATGTCTAAAACAGAGCAGTTCGCCCTACAGTGCATCCCGTTACACAAGCGGATGCGCCGCACCGTAGGACAATGGCATTATGATATGATAATTTTGTACATTTTCACCTTCCGCTATCCCTTTTCATTAAGATTAAAGAATGAGCGATGAGCGATTATGAAAATAGACTTTTATTATATACACAACAAACTCAAATACACAGCTAATAAAAATCTAAACTAATAGCTTAAATAACATAAAAAATATTATATATATTTACAAAATATAATAAAACTATTCTTAAAGGCCTTTGGTGGAGGGGAAAGTGCCTAGAACACTGGCCGCATTGCCACGCTGAATGACAATGCTGATTTTTTGACACAAATATGAACCAGTAATCGGGTTACAGATGAGCGATTTGTATTTTTAGTTATTTTTTCATGCGTTGTAACTGGAATAACTAACATGACTGGCGCTACGCAACCTATCGTATACTTTCAATAAATAAAAAAAAAAACCTCCAATATAATAAAACGTGTCTAAGAACCACAGCTAGAAACTAAAGCTACTTTCAAATAAAAAAACGCATCCAAATCGGTTCCCCCGTTTAAGAGCTACGGTGCCACAGACAGATACACATAGTGGCTAAACTTATAACACTCTTTTTGGGTGGGGTTTTAAACAGATAATTTCAAATAAAATTCTTAAAAGAAAAGAACAGGAACTTCACGACCTGAATACGTGCTCCAGCTTCGGCCACTTCCTTGCTTAACATCAGGCAGGATGGTGGTCAACCGTAGATAAAACTTAAACCAAATTACGAAATAATAAAAAAAATATTTTAAACTCTACATATTTTTATTCTTGATGAATATTCTTAGTAGGACACCTCATGAAAAATACTATCTAGCCTAATAAGACCAATAAGTAATTTGAGTTCAATTTAAACTGCTAAGTAGAGAAAAACTAAGAATCTGTCCGTTAACACTTTAAACAGTCTATTCCGGTCTACCCCAAACTGATCCACCTGATCTCTATGGATCCACTACTATTAATCTTCATGCAACTTATTAAATTAGTGGCTTGTCTTTCATGAGATTCATATATTATCTGTCAGGAATTTCTGGCCAACTATGGAAGCAATCCAGTTAAGGACAAAATCGAATTCCACGACTAAAGTTACACGGTCCAGTAATTGACAGATCGTCTATTTGATCTTACATTCATGCTGAGCACAGAATGTCATTCAAATTCAACCTCAAAAGTTCTTTATTAAATTTTAAAGTCACAGTCGCATTTATGAACGTCAGACAATGACTCTACCACCGCATCGGAAAAAGAACCACTACTCAGAAGATATGGCAAGAAACTGCGGGGCATTATTTTTATAACTTTTGTTACAATATTTTTGACAATAGTATGTGTCTTATGTGCCAGTTGGCTACTCGGCAGAAGCGGAATGTTCCATGCATCTTTGTCTTCTGTGTAATTACTAACGGTATAGTAAGCTTTTTTAATTACAATAGTTTTCACACGTAGGCATCACATACGCAGTCGTGAACGTCCAGTTATCACACGTCTGGTGTAGATGACTCTATAATACTCAAACCACTGTTCGGAAAAAGAACTAATTCCCAGAAGATGCGGCACGCAATTTGCGGGCATGTTTTTATACATTTTTGCTACAATTTCTTGACCTCGGAAGAAGAAGAAAGAAAGGTGTAGTAGGTAAGTTAGACTACGCCAATGTCTGTCGTCTGTTGCTTCGTAGCTCACTAACGGACGGAACAATGTCAATGCGATTTTAATTTTATTGAAAGTTAGTTTAATCATAATGAATACTTAAAGAAAATCTGTCCAGCTGCTTAAAAATTATGAACTAGGTATTTACTGTTTTTTAGTCATTTTGGTTTAAACTGGTTAATATTTTTAACATTAAACACTGAAACATCACTGTGCAATAAATTAATGACAAATGATAGATTATAATCTATAAATAAAATTGTCACAATTGTGTTATTAAAACAAAGTTTTATAATTTTACATTTTATATTTTCTCAAGCTGTCCAAACGTTACAACTCTCTTTTTATAACCACCGACCAAACAGGTTAATTCTAAAGCAACCTCTATACTAATACAACAATAGGCAGCCTTATCGCTTAGAAGTGATCTCTTCTAGAAAACCATGATGATTTTAGTTGATCTTTACAACAACTCAATGACGATAGAGATCACTTTTAGCAATAAGTCCGCCCATTGTATTTTAGTTTGTAAATTGTTTTTATGTTCCTACTGATTATTTTTGTTCGGTGTACAATAAAGCATTTTGTAATTGTATATGTATTTGATAGCGCTGTCACCAATTTGAGAAACTGAGATGCTCATCACTTAAACCACACTATTCCTATTGTGAAGCATCAACCCACAAATGTACTGTATGTATTTATAAACATTTATTCGAATGAAACTCTATTAAGCATTAAGTACATGTAACCGTTAGTCTATTATTTTCAAACGCCTACTTTTTTAAATTACTCCCATAGAACTGCTGGGGTAGACATGTAACCGCTAGAATAAACGTGTTTCAGTGTTTTCACCGGGTGCACTTTGGAGAGTGTGCTCAGGAACTACATGACCTCATACCACCGTCTCCATTCCATCATAGGACAACCAGACGAACAAAGCGTTTTGCTTCCACGTTCATCTTACGAACAGCCAAGGAGTGGAACGCATTGCCAACGTCTATATTTCCTGACAACTACAACCTGGGAGTCTTCAAATCGAGAGAGAACGGATATCTTCTAGGTAAACGTGTTACATCTTAGACCACATCATCGCTTACCATCAGGTGAGATAGTGGTCAAACGCAAGCCTATAGCAGATAGGTAAGCGTAGTGTATGAAAGCCTCAGCCTAGGTGAAGCGACAATCTTCGCAAGGTGGCTGGCAGTAGCAGGATGAGAGTAGCCGGGGATCGTTCTGAATCGCGTGCAGAGGTTAATGCCCTGCAGTGGTGTGGTCTGGTCTGCGATAGACTGATTGTTTGCATCCTATCTTATCCTACTAATATCATACATGCGAAAGTTTGTGATGATGGATGGATGGATGTTTATTAGTCAACCACGCAAAAACTACTTTCGATTTGAATGACATTTAAAACGGATTTTGAGGAAATTTTGTACGTAGCTACTTTAGGTACTAGAAAAGAACATAGGCTACTATTTACCGACTTCAAAAAAGAAGGAGGTACTATGTTCCACTGTATTTTTTATGTAGGTATGTTCACCGATTTTTCTGCCAGCAGTTGACCGATTTCAAAAAACATTTTTGCGTTCAGTTCAGTATAGCTACGAGGGAGGTGGTTCCATATAAATTTAATCGATATTTTAAAGATGTAAAGTGTATTTTATCCCGGGAAACCGCGGGTAAAACTGCTGTGCGCAATTAAAGTAATGAATTAAAATATTAAACGGAAAAGTGTCCATAGGGCAGATTTTATGTAAAATAATGGTGAGCGGCCCATGGCTGTCACCGTCACATGATCATATCATCGTTTAACTAATTGTATACCCACTAGTTATTACTTCATCATCATCATCAAACCATCACGTTCCCACAGCCATAATCCACCACGCTGGCCCAGTGCGGGTTGGTGAATGTCACATATCCTTATATTTTTGTGACCAATTCTTGGACATGCCGGTTTCATCACGATGTTTTCCTTCACCGTTTTTAGAGCGAATGTTAAATCCGCACATCACTTATGAAAGTCAGCGGGATTCGAACTCGGATGCGTCGGATCGAAAGTCGCACATGCTCTTACTGAGCCACACTCACTCAAGTTATCACCTAACATTGATCAAATGTAACGGTGTCATGCAACGAATCACCATAATTAAATAGTTCAAACTTAATAATCTGCTTATAACCGTAACTACGATTAACAACGCAGAGACTACATCCGGAAGCTGTCCATCAAACGTAAGTAATGATAGATGTGTAATGAGGGAGCGAGATGAGAATAATTAGAAAAGAAACAAGATGTGAGACAGAAGTGATGAATTACGAACGGACATGTGTTAGAAATTAATCAGTGGAAACTAGTAGACTTAAGTTTTTTTATGGTTGTACGCTCACGTACATAGAACTTGGTTCAAAGTAAGTAACCATCATGACATAAACACTAGAAATGTGAATAGGATTGTTGTACTTAGGTTTAGACTGACTAAAACGAATAAGTCCTTTATGGGCAACTGCGTACGTTTTTATAATCAAATTCCAAAATGTATAACGGAGCTCACAGAAAGTAAAAGTAAATTCAAATTACGCGTAAATACTGTTCTAATGAGAAAAGCATACTATGCTATTCGTAAATATACAGAAGACAAAGATGCTTGGAAGATTCTACAAAGTAGCCAACTGGCACATAAGAAACATAACATCCTTTGGAGTGGTAGGCTCTGGCCGTGGTTGTAATACCACCCACCTAACAAAGCCATGCCGTCAAGCGACCTAGTCGTGTTTCGGGATGATGTTCGTTGAACCATCGGGGAGACGGGTCTGAGCAGCCGCTCAACTGCCGTCTCTCTCTAGATCTATGTGCTCTATCTTAGGCCACATCATCGCTTCACATCAAGCGAGATAGTGGCCAAACATAGACCTATTAAGTGAAAAAAAAAAATTGTAGAAAACCAAAACATAACATGTAAAATTTCTAAAAAAATTGCCCCTCAGTTTCTTGCCGTATCTTCTGAGTAGTGGTTCTTTTTCCGATACGGTGGTAGAGTCTTGGTGATAATTTGACGTTCATAAGTGCGTCTGTGATGCCAAAAATGAATAAAGAGAATTTTTGACTTTGTTCTAACTAAGAAGCCCTCTAAAGAAAGACTAAAAGTCTAGGGATTTTTCTTATGTGCCAGTTGGCTACTTGGCAGAAGCGGAATGTTCCATGCATCTTTGTCTTCTATGTAATTACTAACTGTATAGTATGCTTTTTTCATTAGAATATTTTTCACACGCAATTTGAATCTACTTTCTGTAAAAATAAAAGTTACTACAAAAAATATAGATAAAGTTTGACAATAATTAAATAGCACAGTGTCTTATTCATGCTGGTTAAAAGTATTATCGGAGTAGAGTAACATCTGAAATAATAAAAATGTGGTGGAATACAGTTTTCGGCTAAATACAAAGAAGAAAGATGAAGAAAGAAAGAATAAAAATTTTAAAGAAGAAAGAAGAAAAATATATATTATTTCCGGCATTCACACAATATGCCACACACTTTAAATAAAAAGGAAATATTTATAAAAACACAAGAATAAGATATACTATGAAATATGCCTATATTGTGTCTTCATTACTTGCTTTTCATGTAGGTATATATTTTTAAGGTTTTTAACAATAAAGTGTTTATCTCTCTATCTATCTTATTTTATTTGGTGTGCTATAAAGTTTTATTGTATTGTAATGTCTGGAAAAAGGTTCCAGTTCAGCATTAAACTAAGGTGGTTGGCCTTAGCACTGGTTTTCAGTCGGAACCCTGGCCCGTGACATCTCTCCGACAAAGAGAAAATGAACAACAAACTTCAGTGAAAAGCTTTTAAGTACAGATATAATAAAGTTCTTAGAAAAAGTTAGTAAAGGGTTCCGAACCCATTTCATACCAGTGGTTCTAAACTTTATTATGTTTTATGTAAAAAGTTTCTTCCCTTTGTCATTGAGTTTGGGACGTCAAATGCAATGATAGTCAAAAAAGTTTGAAACTTCGTTTTTAAGTTATTTTTTCACGAATTAAAATAAGATTAGGAACCATCCATAAAGTACGTCACATGTTAAGGTAGGGGGAGGGGGTCGACGATGTGTGACATTATGTAACAAGGGGTGGGAGGGGTCCTAAGTTTGGTAACGTCACATTTCATCTAATACATCTAAGTGTTAAAAAATGACAAATTTGAACTATTTACGAAAAACTTAAAAATATTTCCAACTCTATCTGTATACGTATAAGGTATTAATTGTTTTGTTGGCGAGCTCATACTCGCTCTATTAATGTTACGCGCCGGCCGCCTGAGCCCTGATGTAAAATTGGCTACAATGCCTTTTAAACCAGAACACATTAATGCTTGCGCACTACTGCTTGGCGGCAGAATAACTGGCAAAGCGGTGGTACCCACCGAGACGGCGCGGCGTCTCGCATACGAGAGACTTACCACAAGTTGGCGGATTTCACATGTCCAAACGAGTATAGTACAAACTAAAAGATAACAACAATTTTTTTTTTTTTATGCTTAATAGATCTATGTTTGGCCACTATCTCGCCTGACGTGAAGCGATGATGTGGCCTAAGATGGAGCACATAGATCTAGAGATAGAAGGCAGTTGAGCGGCTGCTCAGACCCTTCTCCCCGATGGTTCACCGAACATCATCCCGAAACACGACTAGGTCGCTTGACGGCATGGCTGTGTTCGGTGGGTAGTATTACAACCACGGGCAGAGCCTACCACTCCCAAAAAAATTATATTTAACGTACACCATAAATAAAAGCCCTCTAGGAAACGTCACCCACCACGCGGCAATACTAAACACTATTAAGGAGAGGCCCGGGGCGATGTGAGACCTAACTTTCTACGATTAGCATTCGATCCGTTACGATTGACATTTAGTACTGCACGATCTATGGGTTAACATAGACAGGAAAGTACTAACCAGAGGTTTATTAAGCTTTGGTTAACATGTAAACATTATAAATAAAATGACAAATAAAATAAATATAACGCCCAGCACATATATAGATCTTGGCCTCTAACTAGGATACGCCGTATCTATGACTAGGAAGTCTAGGAACTATGAGGCTCCTACAACACCCAGACACGAAACAAATTCTTGCGCTTTTTTTTTGTGCACAAACTTTTGTCCTGTCGCGGGAATCGAACCCGCACCTCAGTGGTGTATGAGATTTGAGCCAACCTGCCCAACTACTACACCACAGAGGCTGTCATTGAAGACATAATGTTGACGTTGACAACGTTAAAGAAATTTGGTTACTCGAGCAGAAGGTTCGGTGCGGTAACCCGGTGGTTAAGGCGCCGCGACGGTATTCTGAAGATGCAGGTTCGATCCCAGCCTGAACAATTTCATTTTCTACTATCTAGGTACAATAACTGGTACATATCTACTTAATATCTAAATTATTTCAGCTGTTATGTTTATTGAACTGAGTAAAATAAAAATGTACGTGGTTTAAATACAGTTGTTTTTGTTAAGTTAAGAACTAAAAAAATTGTTATGGATAACCAAGATGGCGGCATATCGTCTTGTAACCATTTTATTATGACATAATGTAATAATAAGAACTGAGAAACCTTCGAATAACAACAAGTAACAAAATTAATGACTTCAAACCTGAGGTTGTTGGAGGTTTTTTTAACCTTTATTTTATAATCCTTAGCTTTAAACCATTGGTTAGTCTTTGTGAAACTGGGCTCACTACCAAAGGCGAACAGGGCGCGGGCATAGCCGAATGACAAATGTTAGCTTTCCTCCAGTATTTGCGCGCCATGCGTCTTGTGAGGTAAGAAACAGTATGGATGTTTGTTGGTTTGTTGTTATTTATTTACGAATTCTAGAGCTCTGAAATTGATTTATAAGGACAATCTTTCAATATTATTTTTTTATTGGTACGTCCTCCATATCTGTTACTACCGTATCTTTTTTATACCAAAAACGGGGACAAACCAGCAGACGGTCTGTCTAATAAAAAGTGGTGAAAGACGGCCCTATATGTTATTGAGAGCGAGTGTCGCTCCGTGCGAGTATCAATCCGACGCACCCGAGTTCGAATCTCGCTGGCTCCGCATCACTTGCTTTCTTAAGTTATGTACGGATTTAACACTCGCTCTTAATACGGTGAAGGAAAAGATCATGAGGAAACCGGCATGTTGGACATAAATTTAAGGAAAATCATTTGTTGGAAAGTCATTCGAATTCCGGAGTTTGACACTTGTACTATTAATTATTCTGCGGTTTGACTTCGGATTCGAATTCGGAATTGCAGAAGATCTGTTACGAACGGCTAGGCGAGCAACGCTACGAGCGCTACCCTAAAATAAATTGTTTGGTAATTTTTTTTTTCAAGACAAGCTTTTAACAAATACGTAATCGTAACCGCAAGCAGATTAAAATGAGCCCAAACACTAGTTTACGATTATCTGTCAAAGAGTTCCCTTGCCCACCTTCCATCTCCATCATCATATTATCAGCTGGCTGTCACAACAATATTGCATTGTCATCGGACTTTGACAAGTATGCGTAATTTTAACTCCGTAGGATAAGAGGAAGTGGTTCTGATTCAACTAGCTAAATTTGACCCAAACAAACAAACCAAGCTAAATAAAAGCTTGTAAAAATGGGTAGTAGCTTGCTAAAAATGATCCCAGAACCTTATTGTGTAAGTCGGACTCGCTCTTCAACGATTTAAAATAAAATTCACTGTATTTATTTTTTGGACTATAAATAGATTTACTTCCTTCTACAAAACACAATAGTTTTCACCTAATTTAATTGTGAAACTGTTACTTTAAACGCCCGTTTAGTTAGTTAAACCATCTGTGAAACGGAAATCGTTTCTGCACACGCCGGTACAGTCGGAGCGTGAAGTATTGTTCGCTTAATTGAAATGCATTAGTTTTGTTTTGTGGCCGCGCTTTACAATTCAAATGTTTCAATATCCGTCGGTTTTAGAATATCCGAATTTGTTTTGACATCTATTTTTACATGAAAGCATTGAGCCTGCAACAAAATCTAAAACGGTGAAGGAAAACATCGTGATGAAACCCGCTTACGCGCTTTGGAGTGGTAGGCTCTGGCCGTGGTAGTAATTACCACCCACCGAACAAAGCCATGCCGTCAAGCGACCTAGTCGTCTTTCGGGATGATGTTCGGTGAACCATCGGGGAGACGGGTCTGAGCAGCCGCTCAACTGCCGTCTCTCTCTAGATCTATGTGCTTCATCTTAGGCCACATCATCGCTTCACATCAGGCGAGATAGTGGCCAAACATTGATATATTAAGCGTAAAAAAAATGAGTAGATCGAATTCATTTAACATATGTACCTATTCTTTTGACACAACACAGTGAGATTACTAGTTACTACTAATGTGGCTAGTCAAACCATTTTGTTACTAATTGTACACTCATAGTCTTTTTCTTTTTTATTTCAGGCTTTTCTACTGTTTGGTACTCAAAATACAGAAGTCGGGTGTTAGATTTTAGAGAATGTATGAAGTCTGGACGGATATGAACTCACCCCATCCAATCACTTTGCGGTACTCTCTATCAAATCACGATCTGCGTTGCTTTGGGGATATGTTATGATTATGTCGTCGCTTTTGTTTCCTGTGATTTCTTGTGTTTAATTTTTTCTTACTAAGAACCTAATCTTCTTCTTCTGCCTATAATAAAAATAAATAAATAAAAAATAAAATAAAAATTCCTTTATTTTTCCAAATCCCCATTTACGTAGATGTTGTTAGTAGGTAATGTTAGTAAATTTACTTACTGACTAGTTGTTAGTATGGTTAGTTATGTTATTTTAATTTTGGATATATTTAAGTGAAGGCCTCCTCCACTTCCTTCCATGCATCTGTCTCTGCTAAGGGGTCATCCAGTCTTTCTCTGCTCTGTCTGTTATATCATCAGCCCACCGTCTTATTCGTCTGCCTACCTTTCTTTTTCCTGCTGGTCCCTTCCATCATGTGGTTTGTATGGTCCAGTGATATGTGACCGGCCCATTGCCATTTGAGTTTAAGAGGGCTTGTGTGAGGGCATTTGATGCCTTCTTCTGCCTATAGCGTTACTAAATCCCGGTTTCGGCCGGGGTCCGCTTTCCTACTTCTTTCTTTCCACTTCGCATGGTTTTCTGCATCCTGCATTGTGTCTATTGGCTCTCATATCTGCATTGACGTTAAGCCATCGCGTCTTAGGCCGGTCACGTGATCTTGCTCCTGATACTACAAGGTCTAGGCACTGATTGCCGACGTACACCACCGGACTACGAAGGACATTGACCCTACTAAACGTGTAAACTACCGCTTACTAATAAATAACTCATTGTAAGACACCAAACTAAAATCTATTTCGTAAGTTCGCTCTAAATTCAGCAGTAAAATCTGCCCACAGCTCGCTGTGCATTCCGCCCATACGTCATAAACTTTCACGAAATAAACCAATGAAAACTAACTTAAGCTTTACGTATCGTAAATCAATGTTTTAGCACTTTAGCTCCAAGTTTTTACAAGTCTGTGAAGTTCGCATTTTAAATTATCCATTGGCAACCGTTTCAGTTTTGAATGCGTTGTAGGTTTCTCGTACGTGGGAGGCCATCTGGGTTGGTACCACCGCCTTGCCAGTTATTCTGCCACCAAGCAGTAGTGCGCAAGCATTATTGTGTTCCGGTTTGAACGGCATTGTAGCCAGCGAAATTACTGGGCATATGAGACTTAATATCTGTTGTCTCGGGGTGATGAGCGCAATGCAGTGCTACGCAGTGCTTTTTATGGTATTAAAAATTCTGGGTGGCACTGCAATTATTATGGGCAGGAGTAGCGCTTACCATCAGGCGAACGACTGGCTGAAAAGCATGAAAGATGAATGTATAAAGATGGATGAAAAGTTTTGA
The DNA here is from genome assembly GCA_951640565.1 of Petrophora chlorosata. NCBI lineage: Eukaryota > Metazoa > Arthropoda > Insecta > Lepidoptera > Geometridae > Petrophora > Petrophora chlorosata. Next base: position 2,000,730 of record OX621206.1, read on the forward strand.
TATAAATTTCCACAACGTCACACCTGATTCCATTACATTACGTAACAAACACTTTGGTAACACAAGTCTCCCCGAGACAAACTGTAGGCAAATACATAAAATCAGGGTTCCGCGACAACAAACAACGTCACAACTACAGCAGTTCCGCACACGAAATGAGAGCAAAACAAACGGAATTAATAGCTCTTTAGTGTAAATAATCATTGTTTGTCGTTTTATAATTAAGACGGATATTGTGTTACTAGCAACGTTTCTGTTTGGTATGGCGTAGGTTTTGTGATGGTGCGGGTTTGTTACCCTATATCACTTACTTTATCCTACTTTATCCTATACTACTGGTTTTTAGGGTTGGGTAAAACGGGACCCTATTACTAAGACTCCGCTGTCCGTCCGTCTGTCTGTCTATCCGTCTGTCACCAGGCTTTATCTCATGAACCGTGATAGTCAGACAGTTGACATTTTCACAGATGAGGTATTTCTGTTGCCGCTATTACAACAAATACTAAAAAAATGAATAAAAAATATTTAATTAGGGCTCCAATACAACAGACATGATTTTTTTGCCGTTTTTATAGATAATGGTACGGAACCCTTCGTGCGCAAGTCCAACTTGCACATGGCCGGTTTTTTTTAATTTTCTATGATACCTACCACCAGTAATATTATAAATGCGAAAGTTTGTGAGGATGGATCGATGATTATGGGTACAATAGGTCCTGGAAAAGGATAAAGGATACTGTTGTCCCAGCAAACCACAGGAAAAACCACGGAGTACTGCAACTTTATAATTTTTTATTTATTTATTTAAGTAATTCAACAAGTAAATGAACAGCACAGAAAAAAGAAACAGATTAACTTAAAATAACACCAAAGCAGGATATTTGTAGAATGATAGAATTAAAGTACATAAGCGTAGCATCGGGGTGATGAGCGCAACGCAGTGCTACGCAGTAATTTTTATGATATTAAATATTCTGGGTGGCACCACAGAATACTAAGGGACAGAAGCATCACTCCGCAAAGAAATTTAAACAAATAGCGACTCTTGCTATGATGCAATAAAATTCAATTTAGCTCGCGTAGCGCTGCATACCTACCAGTCATATTAACCTATAGAGGGTCTCTCTTTCAATCGCATAGCTCTTATCTCTTCTGACGCGGCACGTGTAACGATGCGCGACCCGCCGTCGGTGTCCGGCTATGTACTTGTAGCTTTGTACGTACAGTGCGGAGTGCGCTAGGCCTGGTTATACGTGTAGTTACTTCTAAAACACTACTATGCTCTGGATAGTTAACGCAACGTTTAATCCCGGGATACTGGATTATCTATTCGGTAACAATGGCGTGATACTAGAGGTGGCTTATCATTATCACTTACACAATAGGGTTGCTATTCTTTATCATTTCGATTCAAAAGTTGAAGGAACCTAGTTTCCTATGTTTAGCAATACAATACAATATAATAAAACTTTACACGCTAAATAGGAGACTTATGAGACTTAATATCTGATGTCTCGGGGTGATGATCGGAATCCAGCGCTACGCAGTGCTTTTTATTGTATTCAAAAGTTCTGGGTGGCACTGCAATTGTTATGGGCAGGCGTCGCGCTTACCATCAGACGAACGACTATTAACTTTATGAGTAAGATAATAAACAGTTTAAAACAAATAAACAGAACTTCCGAGCAGCAATGCTGCACTAAAATTGTGTAATGAGATCTCAAAAATATAATTATTATATTGGCTTCATAAAAAATATACATCCACAAATATTTGTAGTATACTAAGTGTGAACGGTAAACGGCAGCCCTATCTTACGGAGGATTAACCAACCGTCACTGGTTAAATGCGTAGTGTAGACGACCACACACGATGTGTCGTTCCAAATTCAAATTTATTGCGAGTTTTACGTAATTGAGCTTTTCTTGGTGGCCTGTGTTTGTTGATTTTATTTTTTTATTTTATCTATCAGTCAACACTGGCCAGGGAGAATAAAAAACCGTTTTGCCAAGTTTATATGGATCTTTACCTATACTCCGTCCAACCATTTATTTATTGTTTTACCAGCTCGAGTAGTGATGTCCTAATTGCGATACAGAATCGATTTTATTTATGTATAAGTTTTAATCGATTTAACAAATTGATATTCCATTTTCCCTCAACGTTTTCTCTTATTTTATAGAAATAATCAGGTGATTAAATGACTATTACATGTATTCATAAATGTTTTATTTGACTTTATCCGTTTACTTATCGGTAATAATTATGTACAAATAGAAATATTTAACAACCCTATATATTTTTTATGGAAAAATCACCTTATAAATTTCGGTTCATATCCATGGGATCAATAATATCGAAGATAATTATTAGCACGTTTCGTTAATAATATAAAAAGTGCCCACAAAGTATTGCATATTTTTCACTATAGTTTATCAATTCAATAATTGTGGAACTTCATAGGCGTGCATATGTCAAAAGTTAAATAAATGGTCGGACGGAGTTGGTAGTCTATCTTCTATCTTTCTTTATCCTTTATCTTTATAAGAACTGACTAACAACGTTTTATTATTTTTTAAATCGTCTAATTAATTCCAGATCTTTGTCGCAATAAGTAGGTATATTATATGATTAGTGCCACTAGTCCCTTTGAAGTAGCTATAAAGTAGTTAGTAAAGTAGCCAACAGGTACATAAGAAACATAACTTTGTAGAAACCCAAAAAATAATAACAAAAACTCTAAAAAAATGCCCCTCAGTTTCTTGCCGTATCTTCTGAGTAGTGGTTCTTTTTCCGATCCGGTTGTAGAGTCATGGTGATAATTTGACGTTCATAAGTGCGTTTGTGATAACAAAAATGAATAAAGAGATTTTGACTTTGAGCACAGAATACTAAGGGACAGAAGAAGCATCACTCCGCAATGAAAATTAAACAAATAGCGACTCTTGCTATGACGCAATAAAATTCAATTCAGCTCGCGTAGCGCTGCATACCTACCAGTCATATTAACCTACAGAGCGCCTCTCTTTCTATCGCATAGCTCTTATCTCTTCTGACGCGACACGTGTAGCGACGCGCGACCCGCCGTCGGTGTCCGGCTATGTACTAGTAGCTTCGTACCTAGAGAGCGGAGTGCGCTAGGCCTGCTTTGAGTAAAACGTTGCACACTCGCTTATTTGCATCCAGGAACTCTTCGAACATTTGGTCACTTTTTATGTTCGTTGAACTAAAATGTTCACTAAAGTTATTCAAGATATTTTATATCTTTCTCTCCTCTGCGTTTGCAATAAGACAAACATTACAAAATTTACGATCTCGTCAAATATTTAATGTTATAAAACCAGCAATAAAATTTTTAGCGTTTTACGTAAAGTTTTCTTTTTGACACGTAAATGTTTTTATATGAGGAAATGTTCTAATTTATTTATTAGTAACTAAATCGTCTGGGGGAAATAGTACTAATAGAATGAAAACTCAGTGTCATTTGCGCCAACTTCATCTATACGATAACCACAAAATATGTTATACGGGTTAACTTGATTTGTGTATATTGTTAGGAAACTGTACTGGTTAGCAATATAACTCTTTAGTCTGACCTCTAATGTCATGGTATATTTTTAAACGTCATATTTGACATTTACGTTGACACACCGCGATGATTGGTCCGAGCCACCCGCCATGTTTTTTTTCTGTGACAGAACAGAAAAGATGGCGATGCTGGCCAGATTGCGGTAAGTGCGATCAACGGGTTTTCTTTTATAAATTGAGAAACAAATACTATTCAGTGGCATAGTTCCTGCTAGAGCGAACTAAAGTTAGTATCTAACGATACTAAATGATGATACGAATGTAAATTAAATTGATGAGAGTTCTATTATTGTTCTTTGTGAAGATGTGATGAGAGACGAATTAATAAACCATTATTGTATGTTATCAAGTTATGTTTTCTTTATGTAGTATTTTAAACCCCTACAATATGTTACGGCTAATAGCCGAAGTGCGGCTACTACTAGTTTTAGCCGGCTACAACTAGGTGCAGCCGGCCACATGTGGTTAAACTTAGATGTATCCTACTTATCTTCGGTTAGAACTAGGTTAAGCTTTCATCATAGCGGCTAGAAGTAGGTGCAGCCGCACACCAATCCAACGTATAAGGGGCAGCCCTCGGTAGATTAGGGTGCGGCGGGGGTGGCCCTAGGGCCACTGATAATCTATATTTTATGTTATCGACGCAAACGCCGTCGCGGGTGTTTGCTGGTCACACGAAATGTAAAAATAAATGTTCGTATGTAAGTGAGTTTGTTACTTCTTCACGCTGAAACGGCTCAATGTATTTATGTGAAATTTGTAATGGAGATATAACCAGGATTAACACATAAGCTACTTTTTATCGCAGGAAACCGCGGGTGAAACCGCGGGGCGCAGCGAATAATTATTTGCGCAAAATTTCCTTCGCTCAGGTCATCCATCATAGTGTTTTGACATCTGGCCGCGCCCTTTAACCGTTTGATCTTATCAAGGGCTAGCCCTATTCAAAAGTGGAACAGTCAAAAGGTTAAAGCGTCTACGAACGAAGTTGACAGATTGTTATAAGCTTCCTAACCCTTTTTTGGTGGAACTCTGACCTTATCATAGAGAGAAAGCTTTCAAAATATCAACTTCAACTTCTTATATATATGGCTTCTGCGGGGTTTCCACAATTTCGCCAATGTCACGTGGATAGATCGATATAGATAAACGATGGAGATTGATCGGTGTTTGGTCGGTGCTTACGCAGTGATCAATTCTCTTAACTTCCCAAATGTTACGTGTATTTACCTGAAAGAGAAACCACAAAAAGAACGTACAAGACGGCACAAATAGACATAAACTTATTAACTATATTAGAAAGCTTAATATAAAAAATGATAATTACAACACTTTATAAATACTACTACAACTTAATTTTGTTAATTACTATACATTTATATAAAATATTTACTACTGGGATAAAAACAAGTAACAAAACACACCAAAGGTTAGTAGGACGCGGAATATCAGGAGGAAGCATATCGTACAGAGAACAGCGAAGCGTCGGACAAACAAAAAAGATGTGATCTGCAAAACCCTCATCAAGGCCACATTCACAAATAGAGTGATTACGAATTCTAATTTTGGCTAAAAATACAGGAGTGCAAGCGTGACCCAGCCGCAGGCAACAAATTAAAAAAAATCAAAGTATCCAAAACAACGGTATCTCATGCTCTGAGTCTCTAAGATTTAGTATAGTATTAGATTTACCGAAAAAAGTTGTACTTCCAAAACAGAATGCATCCTTTTCTACTTATCACAAAAGTTACTTGAAATAAAAGAGACCACTATAGTTGCTCAATACCCAAAAAATACCCAATTGTCTCCACTTTGTCTATATTTACTTACTTGTCAAATGATTATACATATATTGTACATTAGCGATGTCCTATTTTCATACCGATAAAACGTTTCGACCTCCGGTCTTATAAGAAAATGTTCAAAATTTTTTTTATAAGACCGGAGGTGAAAATTTCTCGTGTAAAGTTTTGAAGGAAGGGACTTGTTACGATGAACTGATTGTATGGTTGGAAGTAGTGTATGCTTTATTAACACTTTAGACTATCTCGTTTTTCGTTCGCGCTAGATAAAGCATACTTTAGCTATTTCACACCAGCCGACCTACATTCCGGTCCACGATCAAAAGTTTGTTTAGTTGATCGGGTGTTTAGTTCGTGGTTTCCTTTTGATTTCTCGTCCGACGCGTGCATGATACAAACGCATTGTATCATGCACGCGTCGGACGAGAAATATAATGTGATACACCCAGTAGGTATCACATAGAGGTGCATCAGGCAAGACGCGTCCACACCGACTACAACTGTGCACCGCGCAAGTTCGAGCGGTTCTGGATGGGCCGGTGTGGACCCGGCTATTGACTTTTAGACTGCTGGAACGGAATAAATTAATAACGCACACTCTTTCAAAATACGTTGAATTTATTTATTTACTGTATACGCTAGTGGCGACATCTAACATCTAACCAATAAGAACGCTAAATATGCTTTTAAGATTGCATGACATACAATACAATAAAGAATAATTTCATAATTATTTATGAATATTTTAATTATTAATTACAGCGAGCACTACTATCAGTATTAACTAGGTATAGGTTGCGAAGCTCATCTTATAAGTCTCCGCTTCACAGGTATTTTCTGCAAACAAAATAATATACTTATAAAAAAGAATATACAAAAGAATACACTAAATAAATGTTCAAATAATTTCTTACGATTGATTGAATTTTATTTATTATGTCAAGCAACCCAGCTTAACATACTGAAATTGAGCTGAATTACATTTTCCAATACTTAAGTCCAAAGATATTTAATATTAGAAGTTAGTAGAGGGGGAGCCCCGCTCTTGTTCTTTTTGACCTCTGCATCTTTTTTATCCATGCGTTTCGCAATTCTGCTAACACCGGGAACCTAAAACAAGAACAAGAACCTAAGTATTCTAAATATATTTAACATAATTAATTAGCTACAAGTATACATTTTATAAAAAAAAAACGACTTCAATGTATCTTCGAAGTCCAAGGTCATATTCATATCGATGAAATTTATATGGAACCACTTCATCGCTATACTATTCCACACTAAACACAACGCAAAAAGAAATTTCCAAATCAGTTTATATATGACGGAGTTCCGAGGTAACAAACATATTATAAAAAAAAAACAAATAGATAACCTCCAACTTTTTTAAGTCGGTTAAAAATGAAAAATATAGACTCTGAAATTAACTAGAACATATTAAAGTGTGCCACTTGAATAAATTATGTTCTATTATCATATCTATATTCATACTATGGTTGTGAATTTTACCACATCACTAGACGAGTACATGAAATGCCAAACACGTTGATCGGTATGCAAAAATCCGTGTTTATTTAGATATGGGAATTCTTCTGCTCGTCATGTGAAGCTAAAATAGCACCTAGTGTAACTTACATACTTTTTAAACGTACGAGAAGGCTAGCACATACAAATATTCGCATTAGGAGGTGAAATACACAAATCAGACTTACCGATGAAATGTTATAGCCCTTGGTTTATGCTTTAAATCACTGACGTGGCTCTTGCAGCCTATCACAACACACGCCATGGTTCATTTACTTGTTGTTTATTGCTTGATATAATGTTTTTCCCGCAAAATTCCTTGGAAAACACCAAAACCACTGCACACAATAAAATACCAGCTGGTATCGACCAAACATCACCAAACGTCACACCCGTTGGCTGATGGCCCGCAGGGTTTAAAGATGGTGCCATGCGCATAATGCTTTCTCTTTTTAACACATGCAAACGGCCTTTTGAGAAAAAAGAAATGTGTATATGTTTAATTGTTCATCTTTTTGTTTTACGTCTAATTATATAATACGTCTTTGCTGAGTCTCATGCAAATTGTTTGATGTCACGTGTCAATATTTCAATGTCATTCTTTAACCTGTCAAAGTCAAAGTAATTTTTTTTTTCTTTCCTCTTTCTGAGGCAAAGACGTTTTATAAAATCTTTGTTCTGAGGAATATAATAATGGCAGCTTGGTTGCTTGTTTGTCAATATTGTTAACCGACTTGAAATAAGAAGGAGGTTCTCAATTCTATTGTATGTTTTTTTTTATGTTTGTTACCTCAGAACTCCGTCATTTATGAACGGATTTGGAAAATTCTTTTTGCGTTGGGTTCAGTATAGCTACGAAGTGGTCTCATATAAATTTTATCGATATTTGACCTTGGACTTCAAAGAAGTCGGTTTTTTTTAATACACTTGTAATTAGCAGGGCAATTCTGCCAGCATCTTGGGTACCTGCGCTGCCAGCTGGAAAAGACCTGGAGAAAAACGAGACCTAGTGTTCCCAGGTGTGAAATCAGGAATTTAAATACACTTAGGTATAAATTGCAATACCTAAGTTTCTCAAGCTATAAGAATCAGTTTAATCGAAAACGAAACGAAATGGCATTAGCTTTCATCAGTTGTCGCAAAGTAGAAACCGCTTAGAGAGCGGCAAAGTTATTTATTTTTACAAGCTTTTATTTAACTTGCAATGTATGTATGTAACTATGTTTGTCCGGGTGGAATCTTGCAAGCTGAATCAGAACCACTTCCTCTTGACCTACGAAGTTGAAATTTTACATGCTTGCCAATTATTGAAAATTTTTGAATATTTTTGAACAAAACATCTTATTTTTTTATGTATTTTTAAACGCCAACAGTGTACATTTAATTATAATATATTATAATTAATACAATACAATAATACTTTTTTGAACCAAAAAAGGAAACAAAAGTTTCAAATAATAGTGGAAGAACAATGTGAAATTTCTTACAGGCAACCTTTGGATGGACAGGAATAAAATGGTAAAAAATTGCGATCAGTTGGTGCACGAAGTAAAAAATTAATATAAAAGATAATAATGTAGTAAATACAAAACTTCAAAAATATAATAGTATAGTATAGCATAGACATAATAATAAAAATATAATTAATTTTTAGAAAAAAACAAAAACCAACTTCAACGTATCTTTGAAGTCCAGGTCATATATCGATGAAATTTTTATGGGACCATTTCGTAGCTATACTGAACCCAACGCAAAAAGAATTTTCCAAATCGGTTCATAAATGACGGAGTTCTGAGGTAACAAACATAAAAAACCACCTCTTTATTAGAGTCGGTTAAAAATAATACATAAATATCTGAAGTAAAAAAAGCAATCGGATGGAGAACCCTTCTTTTCCTTCTTTTTTTGTAGTCGAGATATACACACACGTAGGTGTGCACAAATCTATATCACCAAAGCTACGAGTGTCGACCGCCATGCCGATTTTACTTTGCGACAGATTTGAACCGTCTTACTTTTTACGAGCGCCAAGCCTGCGAGTGGAATGTGTTCAATCAAATCAGACGAATTGATCGATTTTCTGCAATAGACGTAAATTATATAATTTATTTATAGAAAAAAACAAAAACCGACTTCAATGTATCTTCGAAGTCCAAGGTCACATATCGATGAAATTTATATGGGACCACTTCGTAGCTATACTGAACCCAACGCAAAAATAATTTTCCAAATCGGTTCATAAATGACGGAGTTCTGAGGTAACAAGCATAAAAAAAATAAAAAGTAAAAATAAATAAAAAATACAATCGAACTGAGAACCTCCTCCTTTTTTGAAGTCGGTTAATAAATAAATAGGCTTTGACTCCGCAACTGAGAATTAATATTAAGTAGGTACATACTGTCAAAACATCACTAGACTTGTATTAGTTAGTATCTCCTCTTTATCTAGTCGTGTTTCGGGATGATGTTCAGTGAACCATCGGGGAGACGGGTCTGAGCAGCTGCTCAACTGCCGCCTCTCTCTAGATCTATGTGCTCCATGTTAGGCCACATCATCGCTTCACATCAGGAGAGATAGTGGCCAAACATAGATCCATTAAGTGTAAAAAAAAAAAGATTTTGGTGGCTGCAAACTATCACTAGGGTTTCGTGCCTCGATAAGTATTTCTGGCGGGGTCAAATTATATACATCTTCTCTAATTAACCTTGACATTTTTACAAAATAATCAACTGCACAGGAAAACATTTGCTTTTTTTTAATTTCGCCCGTTAGGGCAGGCTAAAGTCTCTAGGACCATACCGCCATGTCTTACATAGTTTTTATTTGATAGTTTAATATTCCATTTATTATACTTTTGTTGAGAATGAGGGTCTTCAGCAACAAGCCGGACCCTCTCCTAGTGCTTCAATAAAGTGGTGGAACTTTATTCAAGCTTTCCATGGACTTTTTGGGAGAACATATAAAGCAATGTTTTCACTATTTTGTTTCATTTGCCTACACTCGTGCACGGTTACGAAAATAAAACAAAATTCCACTTCTCACTTCCTGCCAAAAAGTCGGAAAACATAAACCAAAAATTCTCGTGGAAAATAGCGCCAACATTGAGGTCTTCAATGAGAGCCAAGATTTTTTTTTTGCCGCGGCTCGTTAATACCTGCACATTCAGCCGATATTTAAAAAATTAAAGTTAATATTTTTGTATTTACAATATAATTTGTTGAGAATTCTGAATTATTTGATAAAATTATATGTTTTTTTACCGTATTTAGGAGAGAAACTACTATTTATTTAATCAAGAATTTAAGAAAATGTATACTTAGATACTTGCTATATTCAGCCGGATAAAAACTCTCATCATCAGCACATTACGTTCCCACTGCTGGGACACGGGCCTTCTCTCATAGAGAGAGTATGGGCCATAATCCAACACGCTGGCAAAAACTCTATGATGAATTATTTAAAAAATATAATTACTGCACTAGTGCGGTTGTGTATAGGATTACGAACCTAAAACTGATGTAATAAAGTCCCTATTACGAGTCTAATGAAAAATATTGTATCAAATTTCTAAAAAACTTGCCCTATGTCAGTTCTTTGCCGTTATGTTCTGAGTAGTGAATTTCTTCCGATACTGTAGTAGAGTCATTGTAATAATTGACGTTCATAAGTGCGTCTGTGACGACAAAATTGAATAAGAATTTTTGAATTTTAAACTTGTCAGCTAGTAAAGAAATAAATAAACTCTACTCTGCAATCAGGAGCAATAACCAGTTTTTCCCCATTCACATTTCAAAACATCCAACGCTGGTTTTCCCGTCCATGACTGAATATGCAGATGAGGTGTCGTGTTCCAAACACGCGATAAATCATCGAACACTAATTACCATACTGGCGAGCTATCAATTAGCTGATATTAAAGGTACCTATAGCTAATTACACATACGAGATAATGCAGTAACTAACACCTAAACAAACAGAAATTAAATTAAATAGCGGTATCTATCTAAACGAATCTAATCTAATACCAGTGGGCAATGTTCCCAAAATGCTGGCAGCATTGCCACGTTGAATGGCAATGCTTATCCTTTGGCCAAAATATAGGCCAGCATTTTGATCACGCGTCGCTTCGACCAGAAGTTTTGCAGTATCTTTGAAAACTCTATGCAGTTATATGCAGTAACTGAATGTAATCATCATCAGCCCATTACGATCCCACGGCTGGGACTCGAGCCTTCCCTCGTAGAGAGAGCATGGGCCATAATCCACCAGGCTGGCCCAGTGCGGATGTGACATCCAGTGAGACTAAGACAATAAGCCCCCGGTCGTTCGATGCGATGCCGATGGCGATGTAAGAAGTGGCGTGTGGTTAGAGCATTGACGTTTTACGTTCGCGTGGATGCGCTTCATTATATACAGTGTGTCTAGATACCTGCCATGATAGCTTAATTAGCAGGTAAATTATGTAGTATTAAGTGAAAGTGAATCTACATTTTTTTTTTTTTTTTTACTCTTAACATAGATCTATTATCTATGTTTGGCCACTTTCTCGCCTGATGTGAAGCGATGATGTGGTCTAAGATAGATCTAGAGAGAGACGGCTGAGCGGCTGCTCAGACCCGTCTCCCTGATGGTTCACCGAACATCATCCCGAAACACGACTAGGTCGCTTGACGGCATGGCTTTGTTCGGTGGTTGGCGCGTAAGCGTAAGCGTAAGCGCGTAAGCGGGTTTCATCGCGATGTTTTCCTTCACCGTTTTAGAGCGAGCGTGCAAAATCTGCACTTAACTATAAGATATGTGTGTTTGTGGTATAGTATTCGTAATCTGTGTTGTTTTTCAATGTGTGACAATACTATGTTTTATTCGCGGCGTTGCCTGCGCCAGCATCATAACTCTACTAATATTATTAATGCGAAGGTTTGTGAGGATGGATCGATGGATGTTTGTTACTCAATCACGCTAAAAAACTACTGAACAGATTTAGATGAAATTTGGTATATAGGTACTTTAGGTCCTGAAAAAAGGACGTAGGACTAGTAAATTATATTCAGTAAGTATTACAGTCAGTATGAGCGAGTGTGGTTCAGTGGGAGCAAATGCGACTTTCGATCCGACACACCCGAGTTTGAATCCCGCTGGGCCCGCACCACTGATTTTCTTAAGTTATGTGCAAATTTAACACTCGCTCTAGAAACGGTGAAGGAAACATCGTGTAACATCACTCACTGGTAACATCGTGTGGAAACTGGCATGTCCAAGAATTAATCACAAAAATTCATGGACATCCACCAACCCGCACTGGACCAGCGTGGTGGATTATGCCCCATACTCTCTCTATGAGAGAAGATCCGTGTCTCAGCAGTGGGAACGTGATGGGCTGATGATGACATCCCAAGACAACAAGACATGGAAGGAAGGTAGGGAGGACTTTTTTCATTTTAAATCTTGCATATTCGCCAATTATTATCGAATTTTCCTGCCTTTTTATGGAACTGAGTAATGAGACGAGCAAGTCGATCACCCAAAGGTAAGCACGACGCCTGCCCATAACAATTGCAGTGCCACCCATAACTTTTAATAGGTACTTACAATAAATAGTATTCCGTAGCACTGCATTGCACTCATCACCCTGTCACATCAGATATTAAGTGTCATGCCCAGTAATTTTGCTAACTGCAATGCCCTTCAAACCGAAATACAGTAATGCTTGCACAATACTGCTTGGCGGTAGAATAACTGGCAAAGTAGTGGTACCTACCCAGACAGCCTTCCGCCTACGAGAGACTTACCACGAGTGAAGAGTGTCGAAGATCAAATAGCTTTTGTAACTTTAAAACTAATCCGCATTTGGTTAGGCGCCCCCATGTCGTGGTAACCGGTCGTTTAGATACCGAACACATTACTGAATTAGCCGCTGATAATGATAAATTAACTATCCAAGTCATTAGTCATGAGTTGAATGGTCTACTGTTACGTGGTGGGAACTTAAAGTAGCCGGTATTCTACCGAATTCTCAATTCAATCCTACCATAGCCATTCCACCGTCGTACAACAAGACGATCGGCACAACGCCACCCCTTTATGGTAGAAATCCAACCTATTAGCACGAAGCGTTTTGGCCCATCTTTTTTAATACGTACAGCGAAGGAGTGGAACGCCAATCAATCAATCAATCAAATTATTTTTTTGAGAGAATACATAGATATTGTTTTCAAAATAGTCACAGGCACATTGTTCAGTCTGTCAGCATTCAAATATTTCAATATCAAACTTTAATTAAATTTGAAATTATTACAAAATTATTACAGCGTGAAAGAGTAACAAACATACATACATCCATACATTCTTACAAACTTTCGCATTTATAATATTACTAGCGACCCGCCCCGGCTTCGCACGGTTATTATACATATGAACCTTCCTCTTCAATCACTCTATCTATTAAAAAAAAAACCGCATCAAAATCCGTTGCGTAGTTTTAAAGACTTAAGCATACATAGAGATATAGGGACAGAGAAAGCGACTTTGTTTTATACTATGTAGTGATTACAATTTATTACATTTATCATTAAATTCTTTTATATGTGCTATAAAACAATAAGTTATAAGCCAGTCACACAAACATTTTTTAAATCCCCTGCCATCATATTTAGTTTACTTTGCTGCCATCGTCTGTGTTTCCTGTTAAATATACAACCTAGGTGTGTTCAAGTCAAGAGCGAATAGACCTACTTACTAGGCTAGCGTGCTTGATCTTCAACCGCATCGTCAGTTCCCATCAGGTGAGATCGTGGTCAAACGGTTGCCCAGTCAGATGTAAATAACCGGCCAAGTGCGAGTCGGACTCGAAGGGTTCCGTACCATCACCTATAAAAACAGCAAAAAAAAACACGTTTGTTGTATGGGAGCCCCCTTAAATATTTATTTTATTCTGTTTTTAGTATTTGTTGTTATAGCGGCAACAGAGATACATCATCTGTGAAAATTTCAACTGTCTAACTATCACGGTTCATGAGATACAGCCTGGTGACAGACGGACAGACAGACAGACAGACGAACAGCGGAGTCTTAGTAATAGGGTCCCGTTTTTACCCTTTGGGTACGGAACCCTAAAAAAAAACCTGTGATGTGATGGAGAGCAACGGTCACGAGTTTGGGACTTTCGGTGCGGGGGCCGAAAATCGAATTCCAGCTTTTTAATTCACTCGAAAACTTTCTTCTGATTTGAAACCGTCACACGGAAATCTTAGTATTATCTTATGGCATTGAGTGATGAGACGAGCATGTCGTTCGCCTGATGGTAAGCACCACGCCTGCTTATAACAATTGCAGTGCCATCCAGAACTTTTAATACCATACAAAGCACTGCGTAGCAATGCATTGTGCTCAGATATTAAGTCTCGCATATTGTGATTAAAGACTGAAATTGTAGTTTCAACATCTTGCCAAAATATCAAAAAAATGTCTCAACAAATTTTTCAAGTGGTTTTCTCAAGCATTGAGTTTGGTAAACATCTTCGCCCAAAAAGTGTTCCCAGGTGTTCCTTAACCTATCCGTCGTCAAAGAGGTTATCTCCTCGACAACTTCCATTATCTCTCGACACTGGTGTCTTGACAATCCCGGGCGGTGTCGCGACACTCTATTAACATTTCAGACTTTAGTTCATTCATATGCGGTAAAAACAGTAATAGTTATAGCGTGTGAAGTGATTTGGGTGTGAAAAAGATTTCGTTCAAGATGCTTTTTAAAATTTTTAGTGTTCTCATTCGGCAGTAGGTGATGAAAGTATCTTAGTGTGATGAAAGTGCTAGTAGGTACATATGCACTTTTTATGGAACTGAGTAATGAGACGAACAAGTCGTTCGCCTGATCGTAAGCGCCACACCATAACAAATGCTGCATTAAACTGCGTAGCACTGCATTGCATAATTGAAATGGCAAAACCGACTGCGATGCGGTTTTTGGTAGAAAGAGAAGAAAAAAGAAAATAAAGAAAAACCATTTATTCTACACAACTCGGCACTGATTTTCAGCTGATACCCGTTTTGCTATATGGACAGTGAAAAGTCGACTGCACTTATCCACCATAAAAATCTATAATTAACTACAAAGCTATGGTAGTAGCTTTGAATTTTGTCTATTAATGGTTCTTAGATAAATTATACTGTGCCAATCCACCAGGGGGCGCCGCAAGATATTCCTATATTGTAAGGATTTTAAGAAAATCCAATTTTGACAATTATTGATTACGCAGTAGCTTTTTTTTAAATGAAAATTCATCGAAATCAGTTGGCAAGTACCTACATTCCTTGCTGTTCATTTGTATGCTTTACAAAATCAATCTTCTTTTAATGACTCAAAAAGCGCCCCTTCTTTATTAGAAAACCGTAAGATTTTACTTTCGGTAGTCGTTAAACGTCATTGGAGACGTCATTTGTCCGAGACGTATATTTTTTGCTACGGGATTTTTTGGGGTATTTTTTGCCCCCACTGAGGGGTAGAAATGTGAGGGTTGATCGCAGATGGCATAGTTAAATGGGAACCTAAGACGGGTGTGATTATACTACTTTGTCTGTTATTTTTGGATTTGTTTGTTGTTTCTCGGTGTTTAGAATTATGAAATCGATTGTTAGAAGGTTTTGAACAACTTATGAGTAACAGATTAAGAGGTTAGCCACCAGATTGTCTTGGGGAATAGGCACTGCTGTGTGTCCCAGATCTAAGATGCACAGACAGACCCAAGAGAAGATTGAACAATTTTGTGTAAAAGGACATGAGTGAGCATATTATCCGAGGACAAGTGGAAAGAAAAGGTATGGAAGGATGACCCCCGCCACCATTTGGGTTGCATGGCATTGCATAGACAAGGGATGAAATGTTTGTGCAAGCGGTGAAGGGTAACCATTGCCGATTCTGACATAATATAACTGCAAATTATTATCATTATTATTATGATGGTTAGTGTATTATTAATTATAGCATTGTATAATTGTATGTATTGTATTTATGTATTAATTTTAATTATATCTTTTTAGTACCTATGTAGGTACTTATTAAATTTATTTATAGATAGAATACCTAGATAGATAGATAACACTTTATTGCACTTAAAAAAAGTAAACAGAATTACAGTTGGTAATACATAATTTCCTAAAAGTACAATAGGCGGTCTTATCGCTAAGCAGTGATATCTTCCAGACAACCATAGGGTGAGGAAAATAACATTTTAAAGAGGCTAGTGTGCAGTAGATAATAAGTAGGACGAATGAAATGATTTTACACTTAAATGAGCTTATATTTGTTGTTGCGTATGTTTTTTTTTTTTTTAATTATTTATAGGCTTGCGTTTGACCGCTATCTCACCTGTTGTTAAGTGACGATGCGGTCGAAGATGTAGCACGCTCGCCTAGAAGAAACCTGTTCACTCTTGTCTTAAAGACACCCAGATTATAGCAATCCGGAAACACAGTGAAGTGAACAATGTGAGTTTTATATTTGTTTCATTTCCAATAGTATATCATAACCTACATATAATTGGAGTTTTATAATGTACCGCAATATTTTTATTAATATTCCCGTCCATCCAAAGGTTTCCTGTAAGAAATTGCTCATAACGATAAGGCCGCCCATTGTACCCATTGTTTATTGACCTTTACCCATTGTTTTTTCCTGTGTATTTGGTATTTAATAAGGTATTATTGTATTGTATAGTAAAATCATTATACCTTTATCGAATAAAGTAAATAGAAAACGACTCCCTTGGTCTTACTTTGTATGCCAGTCTTAATAATCATGGAAACTCAACCTTCTGAAACAACAAGCATTGTGTCTCAGTCTCAATAATAGATCATCAACACCTGACTCCTGTGCCTATATATACTCAGTATAGGTACGTAGTAATATTTAGTTTTCTTTGGTATAGGTATATAGAACATTGTTCAACAACGCGGTATCCTCGACACGAGCGCCATTGTTGTAGCGCGGGCTGATGGGCGTGTGCCGGGCGGCTGCGTAACTCAACGTATAGCCTGAGTACCGTTGACAAACAAATAAGGTACATAAAGAGTTCTAAATTAATATAAATAATAAGTAAAAATTAATTTAAATTTTGGTTAAATAAATTCTTCCTGTGCTTATAGCCAGAAATATGTTGATAAAGTAAAGTTAATGTACTGGTACATTAACTTACATACATTAACATCAATGACTTGTGTTCTTCGTTTTGATATAGAGAGTGAGGGCCATAATCCACCAGGCTGCCCCAGTGCGGGGTGGTGGATGTCACATGTCCTCGAATTTTTGCGATAAATTCTTGGACATGCCAGTTTCCTCACGATGTTATTCTTCACCGTAAAACGTAAATAACTTTATTTACAAAAAAATAATACTCAGGATAACAACTGTGAACATAATAAGCAAGTGGAACAATATAAAATATAAACTCATGTATAAGATGGGTCTAAATTATTGTGATATATGTACATGTAGTAGGCTAGACTTTACGTAATGATAAGGCGAATTAGATGTTATAAAAAAGTGAGATCGACGCAGTATCTATTTATTTTATTTCTGTTTTAGAGCCGAACCGGTGTGGGACGCCACTTGTGCCGATACACTAGCGCCGTCCCACCTCAACGGTACTTCAAGGGTGGCAGGAGCGGCGGCAGAAGCAGCAGAGAGCCTCAAGCGGAGGAAATAGGCATCACTCGGCGAGGGATACATATTTCTTCTGTTTGGGGTTGAAACTATGGGGCCTTGGGGGGCGAACGCACGGCTTCTGTTTAAAGAGCTGGCCAGACGCCTCATAGAAACAACATATATTTTTTTGTAAAAATATATATCTATTTAGATATATACTTTTACAAAAATAATCAAACGTCTTTAACAAATTCATACGACACTGATTCAGATTAAGATTCTTTATTACTTCCATAAGTGGTACAAGGTGTAATTTGGTAAATGCACAAAGTCTTATATGGACTCCGTCCGCGTCGGGTACATCTAAATTATAAGAGAGGACGCATTTATTAGCAGTTCAAAGTCAATGGTTGATTATTTATTAGTATTTTCTTTTTTCACTGCACGATATTATCTTTTTTTAATGTTACTGAATGACGAGACGAGCAGGTCTTTTGCCTAACGGTAAGCAATACGTTTGTCCATAACAGTTGCAGCACCCCCCAGAACTTTGTCTTGCAAATTCCTACGCGGCACTGCACTGCGGTCGTCATCCTGAAAATTTTGAAATCTTGGTCTCTTGAAATAAATCTTAAAAGCTATATTATTTTATATTCAAAATCTCTTTATATTATGACATATATTTTATATTTTATATTTAAATATTGTTAAGTTATAATTCAAAATGGACATTCTAAATGCACGATTTATGCTTACAAAATAATATTCGTTAAATTACCCATTTTTTATCCCAACGCTACCTCAAAAAGGGTTTAACGGGTGCCCAAAGCCATATTAAATGATTTATAAAAGGGCTACTCATTTGAATCCAAATGGTTAGCGTCAGGTTACAGATCTTACCGCGGGTTACCGGAGCATTCGTATCGTAACCCTCCGTAACCCAATGGTAAAAAACGGGTTATTTTCATGTAAATGAAGGAAATGGAAGAAATTTTAACGAATAAGGTAACTGAGGTGGAATGTCAGAAGAAAAATGGTCTGAAAAGGGATATGTTATACCATTAGGGATAGTTCTCGGTATATTAGATGTTAATAGCGCTTGGAACGTATCTCGCATAGCCGTTCATTAAAGATCTCATTCGCAGCGGTCACCACTTAGATGGGTGACCGTTTGTTTGGTATTTACAAGCTAAGCGCTACCAAGCGCTACCGTGCTTCGGAGAGCACGTTAAGCCTCAATCCCGGCTGTCGTCTTAGGACTACAGTCGTTAGGCCACGTCGGAGGCCTGGACGGTCTAAAAACACCGTCACCAGAGCTGGCCAAACGGCAGGAAAAAGTGAAAATCACCTACAACAGAACTGGTAACTAACCTTTCGTTTGCCGCGCTACGGCCAGCGCGCGTTTCTATCATTTTCCGAGATAAAGTACCTACCAAATTTCTAGAATATTATCTTACAGACTAACCTACTTGTACATACAAGACCATACACGCTACTTCACAGGGTTCAAAAATTTCGCACCTTTCCTGTATCTCTAGTATACTACCCCTAACAGAATTCAGGAACAGTTCTTTATGCACCGGCGGAACTTGGATCCTTAGGACCTATAGGACTTAAAGTTAGTGGTCTTAGTCGACTCTAACCTCGACAATCGCATTGCTATCTGTCCCTGGATCCGTCCATTAAGCGTTACTTTGATGTACTTCAACACTTCATGATGATTGATGTAAATAGTCAATTATCTTCCTAAATTTTAATAAATACTAAATAAATAAACCCCGTTGCTTGTGTTAAAGCTCAGCGGAAAGCTTGTTAAATATTGAACTAGAACAAAGCTGTCACAGACAGGAATGTATGTTATAGGACAATAAACAAACAAACACGTGTGTATATATATCTAAACACGTGGTTACACACACGTGCGTCTGTCTGTCTGTGGTCAAACAATGATAGGTCCATATTGAGTTACGATATCTAGCTCGAATGCAATCAGAGTTATGCTATATGATTGATTGTTTGGGGGATTTCGGACTTTCATTTGAATTTACTGTAATAGCAGGCCTAGCGCACTCCGCACTGTAGGTACGAAGCTACAATTACATAACCGGACACCGACGGTGGGTCGCGCGTCATCAGAAGAGATAAGAGCTATGCGATAGAAAGAGAGACGCTCTGTAGGTTAATATGACTTGTAGGTATGCAGCGCTACGCGAGCTGAATTGAATTTTATTGCGTCATAGCAAGAGTCGCTATTTGTTTAAATTTCTTTGCGGAGTGATGCTTCTGTCCCTTAGTATTCTGTGGTCATAGGTAGATACAGATATATTTTACCCCCTGAATAATCACATACCTCGAAAAGCGAGTATGGCTCAGAACACGTGCGATTTTCGACCCGAAGCACCTGAGTTCGAATCCCGCTGACCCCGCATCACTTACTTTCTTAAGTTATGTGCGGAAATAATACTCGCTCTAAAAATGGTGAAGAAAAATATCGAGGAAACGGGCATGTTCAAGAATTTATCACAAAAATTCAAGGACATATGACGTCCGCCAAACCGCAGCAGCCAGCGTGGTGGATTATGACCCAATCCCCTCTAAGAGGGAACGCCTGAGTCCCAGCAGTAGGAAGTAGTGGGCTGATGATGATGAAGAATCACATAACTGACCTTAGGGGTCAGTTAGAGTTATGAATAACTAGGATTCTCTGTATTTACGGAATCAGACAACACCCTGATACAAAATAAAAACGGGGTTTGAACCCACAACCTGCATGGTATATGAAATAACAGGAGCATATCTGCCCAATAACAGAAGTTGTCAAAATATATATAGATAAAGAGACATAAAGATTACAGTAGAAAATCAAGACAGGCCGTAGCTGAATCTGCGTCTCAAAAATATTACTCCCGGTAGGTACCTATTATGTTATAATACCATTTTTAGAGAAAAACAACTCAACATGTTTTTTAGATCTGCCTATCTATCTGTTATCTGTCTGACATATGTTCAGAGGTTGTCTGGAAGAGATCGCTTTGAGCGATAAGACCGCCTATTGTTATGCTGATTACTGTGAAATGTACTTGTTTTCATGTACCTATTTTTCAGGTTTTTCACAATAAAGTGTTTATCTATCTATCTGCCATCTATGTACAGATGCGTATAGATTAAACCTATGGATAGTATATTTTATCCGCTACGACTTCCTAGTCAATAGAAGCTTCCGCTTTTTCCTTTCAAACATCTTAATGAATGGAATACTACGGAAAACTATTATACCATCCGTTCCATTCAAATATGTTGCTTTAGCTTAGCCCCGTGGTTCCACCCGCGGTTTCCCGGGATAAAAGTAACCTATGTGCTATTCCAAGTCCTAAAGCATCTATCTACATACCAAATTTCATCAAAATCTGTTCGGTAGTTTTTGCGTGAAAGAGTAACAAACATACATCCATACATTCTTACAAACTTTCGCGTTTATAATATTAGTAGGAATAACGAATACCAAGCGAAAAACTCAAACAAGGTTTTTCGGAAAGAAAAAATATGACCATCGGCTGGGACTTGAACTCTTCTATCTCCTCCCTCAGCACGGGAAGCGTCCTACCAATTGAGCTACAGTGGCCACCAACTCGATTGTCGAATTTCTTCTACCGTTATTTAGCCGTCTTCAGGGTGACGTGTACGCCATCTATTGAGATTGGAGTGAACCTTTTTCTCAACTAACACTAGGATTGCGAGGCATTTCGGTTTCGCCTCTCTGTAGCGCCAGAACACTATCTATATATCTTTATTACCGTGTTTACAGGTTTAGCGAGTGTGGCTCAGTGGAAGCACGTGCGACTTTCAATCCAACGCACCCGAGTTCGAATCCCGTTGGCCCCGCACCACTGACTTTCTTTAGTTATGTGCGGATTTACCACTCACTCTAAAAACGGTAAACGAAAACATCGTGAAGAAAACCGAAACGTCCAAGAATTTAGCACAAAAATTCAAGGACATATGATATCCACCAACCCGCACTGGGCCAGCGTGGTGGATTATGGCCCGTACTCTCTCTATGAGGGAAGGCCCGAGTCCCAGCAGTGGGAACGTGACGGGCTGATGATGATGATACGGTTTTATTGTTACGGTTTTGTATCACAAATAAAGAAAGAAAGAAAGAAACAATTTATTTTTGACAAAACTGCACACAACAAACAATGCACATACACATGTGCAGTAGGACAGAAAAAAAACAAACAGTCAAAGCGTGTGTATGGAGATCGCTGCCGTGTACAGTGCAGTCAAAAAAGGGTCTGTGCTCAGCATAATGTTGTGAAGAATCCACAACGCTGGTTTTCAGCACAGGCCCTTAGTGACGCACGAACTTGTAAAAATATAATACTTATATACAAACATGGCTCAACTACACTCCTATAATAGTATAAACATATACTCGTAGAATGTCCATTCGAGGGCTCGCCCTACAACCTACAATAGTACAATAGCCCCTGCCTTACCTACTTACGCGTGTAGTGGACGAGATTAGATTCCCACAATAAGCACTAGTAAAGCAGAAAATCGGCGGGGTCCCGGTAACTAGGGCCGGTTCTTGGGAATCACAAGTTTTGTTGATTTTATTAAAAACTGTTGCGATCACCGAGGTATTTTTTTAATATAACTGAATGACAAGACGAGCTGGTCGTTTGCCTGATGGTAAGCAACACGCCTGCCCATAACAATAACAGTACCACTCAAAACTTTGTTTTAAGTGTCATATTTCTGTACCTATATACCATACCTGAGACAATTAGCTATTACGTCTCATAATGAAAGTTTTCGTGAGTTTTATTCATTATAAATATTTAATAAAACGGCTAGGACTCACGTAGTTTGTCGAATTAGTCGACCTAGGTTTCGAGCATGTCCGATGCTCTTCATCAGGGGCGAGTTTACGCTGCGAGATCGCGGCGACCACTGGCGGTATCGAGACGAGATGCGCGGGCGGCCGCCCGCTCCGCACGACGCGCGTGGCGCTCCCCGCAGGCGCCGCCGACGCCACCTCCCCCCTCGCGTCGTGCGGAGCGGGCGGCCGCCCGCGCATCTCGTCTCGATACCGCCCGCCAGTGGTCGCCGCGATCTCGCAGCGTAAACTCGCCCCTGATGAAGAGCATCGAACATGCTCGAAACCTAGGTCGACTAATTCGACAAACTACGTGAGTCCTAGCCGTTTTATTAAATATTTATTATTATAACGTCTTATAATGCCCAGTAATTTCGCTGGCTACAATGCCACTCAAACCGGAACACAGCTTGCGCACTACTGCTTGGCGGTAGAATAACTGGCAAAGCGGTGGTACCCACCCAGACAGCTTCTCGCATACGAGAAACCTAGCACCAGAAAAATGATCTTAGAATGATCACGCACTCCTACTCTAGCAACCGTATTTTGTACTTCCCGAATAGCTACGAGATAATTTTGAAAAACCAACTGGGATCGACTATTTAGGTTTTTAGATTTTTTGCCTATTTGTTTGTTTGTGTGTTTGTTATCTATAGACTCGGAAACTGCTAATAGGATATTAATGTGGTTTCCAGGATTTGGTAGCATTATTTCTAACTTAGATTATAGGGAATATTACATCAAAATCGGTTGGGTGATTACGAAGATACAGCTCGCCCCTACGTAGCACGCGCTCCCATACAATGGGGAGGTCTTGATAAGATGGTTTGCAAAAATACGAATATGGGCTTCCCCTGACGTTCACGCGGACGAAGTCGCGGGGAAAAGCTAGTTTGAAATATAATGACAACCGTACTTGTAACTTCAGAGAACAGGACTTAAGGCTGATGACCGATTCCTCATACCTTTATCCTTAAATAGGTTAAGGGGTCTTGGATAACCAGTTCTTTAATTTGTTGTGCAATATTGTGGTAATACTGAGCTGTTCTGTAGATGGAGCCGGTGGACAAAGGTACTTACAATACATCTGGGTGTCTGGGACCATGGTCCTCAAAGTCTTAGTTTCCTAGATACAGGGAATTATAGTTAGGACCAAGGATTTAGGTATGAGATAGAATTAAAACGAGTATACATCTTATAAAAAAACCGACTTCAATGTATCTTCGAAGTCCAAGGTCAAATATCGATGAAATTTCTATGGGACCACTTCGTAGCTATACTGAACCTAACGATGAACGACCATCAATTTTCCAGATCGGTTCATAAATGACAGAGTTCTGAGGTAACAAGCATAAAACAAGAAAAATCTAACAAAGAACCTTCTCCTTTTTAAGTCGGCTAAAAATTTATGATAGATTTTCTTGACTTTGGGTTTGTTTGAATATTTGTGATGAGTTCGTAATAAATTAATTACAATATAAAAAACTTCGTTCTCTTTTAATCAACTTCGAAAAAGGAGGTGGTTCTATGTTTGTCTTGAGTGTTGAGACAAGCAAGTCATTCGACTGATGGTAAGCGCCACGCCTGCCCATAACAATTGCAGTGCCACCCAGAACTTATAATATCATGAAAAGCACTGCATTGCGCTCAACACCCTGAGACATCGTTCTTCGATTTTGGTTCTTGGACTGCTATATTTCGGTATTCTCACGGTTTTTTAGGGTTCCGTACCCAAAGGGCAAAACAGGACCCTTTTGTTAAGACTCCGCTGTCCGTCCGTCTGTCTGTCTGTCTGTCCGTCTGTCACCAGGCTGTGTCTCATGAACCGTGATAGTTACAGTTGAAATTTTCACAGATGATGTATTTCTGTTGTCGCTATAACAACAAATACTAACAAAGAATAAAAAAAACATTTAAGTGGGGCTCCCATGCAACAGACATGATTTTTTTGTCGTTTTTATAGATTGGCACGGAACCCTTCGTGCTCGAGTTCGACTCGCACTTGGCCGGTTTTACTTTTTCAGACGGATTTTGTACTCCGGTAACTCAGCAGGTGCAGTGTTGTGGAAAATTTTGCATAACAATGTTCTGGGTGAAGCTGAAAATGTTATGGGTAGGCGTGTTGCTTACCATCAGGTGCGCGACCTGTTCCTCTCGTCACTCTATCACTCGTTGCTATCTGGACAAATATGCTTTCAAGATAGTTTAATATTATCACATTACAAGCCTCACCGTACTTGTATAGGAAACAGCTCATCACGTTACGGACGCTTTCTCTGGCATCTGGAACCTTCATATCAAAGGGCTCGTTATTAGTTTGTGTGTCTGTCTTGTACTACTTTGACTAGGGATGTCAATGGCGACAGATCGATGTTTTGAATTGATTTCTTGAACTAAATAATCGATATAAGAAAATGAGACTAAATTTACTTCTCTGTTGTTTTAAATCGACTTAAAAAAGGAGAAGGTTCTCTATTAGATTGTATTTTTCTTTTTTATGTTTGGTACCTCAGAACTCCGTCATTCATGATCCGATTTGGAAATCTTTTTGCGTTAGGTTCAGTATAGCTACGAAGTAGTCCCATATAATTTTGACCTTGGACTTCGAAGATACATTGAAGTTGGTTTTTTTGTTTGTTAAAACGTATACTTGTTACGAACAAAGTTAAAAGTATATATTTCCCCAAAAATTGGGTATCTCCCACCTCAACCGATCCCAAAAACGGAACCCCACTTAATATTTATCGCATCTGATCCCAGATAATATTATTATGAGCTTTTGGAGCTCCACTCTTTTTTTTTTAAATCTATTTATGTGTGCGCCAAATATTTTTCGTCCCTATCTAAAAATTTATTGCTGTAACAAATAAAAATAACTGTATTTATTGGATACGTTAAGTGACGAAGAAATTAATAAGTCCATTAACCTAAAGTTTTTTAATAAAAACCTAAATTTGGATTAGCACTTTTTTTTCTTTACGCTTTATGGATGTATGTTTGGCCACTATCTCGCCTAATGTAAAGATGATGTAGCCTAAGATGGAGCACATAGATCTAGAGAGAGACGGCAGTTGAGCGGCTGCCCGATGGTTCACCGAACATCATCCCGAAACACGACTTGGTCGCTTGACGGCATGGCTTTGTTCGGTGGGTGGTATTACAACCACGGCCAAAGCCTACTACTCCAAAGAAGATTATAAGATGATAAGAAGTTTTATATTTATAAGTAAGAAGTTACATAAAAATATCGATAATGTCGCCGAGAATCAAGACACCTTGCAACCCTAACACCCTGTGTATACTCTACATCTCCTATATCTTGGTGCGTTCCCAATGGCTCCGTTATTGTCTTATGCCTTGATGATGGTGACGTCACAATATTGCTATGTCAAGATGACTTGTTAATTTTGAGTTGAGTGATTTGGAAGTGATATGAAAGGGTGCGTGGACAAAATTAAATATGTTCCATTTGAAGAGAAAATTCACAAAAGTAAATTATTTTTTTACATTAAACGACAGAAGACTTAATAGTACGAAGTTATGAGACTCTTTGAAGGTCCAAGTGTAGCCCTCACCCTCACTCTCGCACACCCTCACACACTCTCATACATCAGGCACATATTTTATTTCATTTTACATATAATTTTAACTAGACCTAACCTACTTAATATAAGTTAGGCCGTTGTTAGGTGTTTGTAATTCCTTGTGCTACTCATTTCTAAACTGACTAATTTATAAGACTAACAGATAGTTCTAAGAAAAGAAAATACTGCAGTGAGAGAGTCGAGTAAGTAAGTTGTCTATTATATATAGCGCGCACATACCACACACACCCCCTCACACTCACCCTCACACACTCTCATACATCAGGCACATATTTTATTTCATTTTACATATAATTTTAACGTAGACCTATTAGGATGCTTCCGATACTATTATTGTGTACAAAACTGTAATCGTATAGTAAGGTTTCCACGATACGGGCCTAGAACCTAGTGTGGAGCGGCCGTTTTTCTAATCCACTGGAAAATAATTTTATTTTAGATATATTGTAACTATGTTTGTTTATTTATAACTTTAAGCTTCCACTGTAACTTCAGTTTTTTAAAAAGAAATATCTTATCTTATCTATTCTATTTTCTGTTTGTCTTTTTACATTTCTATTTATTAGTTTTCCCACACCATCGGCGCCATAGGTGAAACCTGTCTCTAAGCTTGGCACCATGATCGACCGGACCGCATTTCAGACCGAGTGCTAGAAAATTACCGGAAAGGATCTTGTTCAACAAGATTCATCTTTTTTTATGGAACTGGATAACGAGACAAGCAAGTCGTTCGCCTTTTTTTATCGAATGAACAACGAGTCGGCCAAGTAGTTTGCGTGATGCTAAGATCCACGCTTGCTCGTAACATAATTGCAGTAGGTGCGACATATATGTTTTAATAACATTAAAATTAGGTACTGCAAGGCACTGTATTGCGCTTGTCACCCCAAGACATCGGATATCATAAGTCTAATTTCGCTAGCTAGGTACAATGCAGTGGTAGAGTCATTGTAATAATTGATGTTCATAAATGCGTCTGTGATGAAAATTGAATAAAGAACTTTGAACTTTGCCTTTCCAATCGGAACATAGCTTGTGAGACAGTCATGGCCTTCAGTATATTTATTTAAGCACTTCTGCTTTAAAACCTAGCTGTAAGCCAAAAATTAATAAATAAAATAAATAAATAAAATAAATAAAAATAGTAATGTTTGAGCACTACTACTTGGTGGCATAATAGCTAGCAAAGCTGTGGCACATACCCAGACGGCCTTCCGCATACGAGAGAGCTAATATGTAAAACATTTACAGAAAAAATTTATAGCTGATGTCATCGTGGCTAGAAAAACAGGTACGACAACTACCGAACCTAGCAAAAATACTGTTCATTCCACCGGCTCGCCTAGGCTATCTCGTTGTGAATCTCGCGACGCGCAAGAATGTCGTCCACATATCGTATGCTGACAGCATCTTCAGTGGACGGCATCTGTTACCATAGACAGTTAGACAGCTTCTGTGGTGTAGTGGTTGGGCAGGTTAGCTCAAATCTCATACACCAACGAGGTTGCGAGTTCGATTGACGGGACCAATGTTTGTGCACAGAAAAAGCGCAAATATTTTTATTTTCGCCCCACGATCACAAACATACTTCCAGTTACTAGGATTCCCTGTATCTAGGGAACCAGGAACTATGAGGACCATGGTCCCACAAAACCCAATCACGAAACAAATGCTTACGCTTATTTTATTTTTCTGTGCACAAACATTTGTCCCGTCCCGGGAATCGAACCCGCAACCTCAATGATGTATGTGATTTGAGCCAACCTGCCCAACCACTACACCACAGAGGCTGTCATTTGTTTCGTGTCTGGGTGTTGTGGGACCATAGTCGTTGTAGTTCCTGGTTCCCTAGATACAGGGAATCCTAGTTAGGACCCAAGACCTACATATGTGATTGTAGGGCTGAAAAGATAAGTGAATGTCAATAGTTTGACTGATTCTATCATTTTGCTATACTCTTTTAGCTTGGACATTACGATATAGTCTAGCTTCAGATGCGCTGATCTAGGCATCCTGATGCATATTAAGCTAGACCACCTAGGTTATAGGCTGGCATATTGCTTACCATCAGGCAAATGACCAGCTCGTCTCGTCATTCAGTTACATAAAAAAAAATACAATAATGCGGGTCATCATACTCCGACGCTTCGAAACACAGGTCGTCCCTTGCCCACACGCTGCTACATTATTTCTAATTATAATTATATAAATTTAATTATAAGCTTATAATATGAATCTCAAAAGCAATATATTAACACCATCTGTCCCGAACTTTTAATAAACATAACTATTAGCAGCATATGGCACCAATAGCTGATATTTTAAATTCCCCTAATTCTGGCAACATTGCCATTTGCAACGGATCAATGCACTTTAATTAGCTAATTTATTACTGACTTTTTTATGGCACTGATGATGATGAGACGAGCAAGTCGTTTGCCTGATGTTAAGCGCCACGCCTGCCTATAACAATTGCAGTGCTACCCAGAACTTTTAATACCATAAAAGCACTGCGTAGCACTGCATTGCGCTCATCACCCCATTATCAGATATTAAGTCTCATATGCCCAGAAATTTCGCTGGCGACAATGGCCTTCAAACTGGAATACAGTAGTGCTACTGTTTGGCGGCTAGCTGCGCTCCGCGGCTTCACCTGCGTCGACAACTTTCCGTTGCTATTCCAGGATGAGATTTTGTACTATAGATATAGTAGAAAATCTCATTAAATTCGCAGGATTGGATTTCCAGGATATAATACGAGTACGATAGCTACAATCTAGGAATCTTCAAGTCTCGAATGAACATGTACTATCTTATAAATATTTAAGTAAACGGCTAGGACTTACGTAGTTTGTCGAATTAGTCGACCTAGGTTTCGGGTATGTCCAAATCAAATCAATCAAAAGTTCTTTATTCAATTTTGTCGTCACAGACGCACTTATGAACGTCAATTATTACAATGACTACCACCGTATCGGAAAAAGAACCACTACTCAGAAGATACGGCAAGAAACTGAGGGGAAGGGAGGGAGGTACTAACTGAGGGGGAGGTGTCCGATCCGTTAGGTACTATCTTGGTACGCGTGCTAGATCGTCGACCGCATCGTCGCTTACCATCAGGTGACATAGTGGTCAAACGCAAACCAAGTCCCAATAAAAAAAATAATAATAAAGGAGTAGTGTTAATCTAGTGCATAAGCTCTCCATTTCGAATTTCACTCAAACTCGTTGAGGCGTACAGCTCGAAGTAACAGACACACACAACGTTACTTATTTATAATATCAGTGTGATTAACAGGTCAACGTTGAAAGCTAAGATAAGGTGATACAGATACTAGACGATCATCATCATCATCAGCCCATCACGTTCCCAATGCTGGGACACGGGCCATCTCTCATCGAGAGTTTGGCCCATAATCCACCACGCTGGCGCAGTGCGGGTTGGTGGATTTCACTTGTCCTTGAATACTAGACTATAATAGAAGGAACAATCCTCTTCAACTTTTCACAAACGAATTGACTGTCAAATTCATAAATAAACGGTTTACCCCAGAGCTTCGAGTTAGATTGAGTAGTCCCAAAAAGCAATTTAGTTTTCTGACAGCTGTTTGTTCCTAATTCGCGGGAAAGTTAATATTAAACAAGTAATTTGAGAACACCCTAGAGTATAGAAATTGGATTAGATTTTTAATAAGGGGTAGCTTATACCTTTGTTTTATTTCAAAAGGTTCGATAGGAAGCGGTTTTTTATGTTTTAAAATAAAGTGCGCACGCTTGTCTCGTTGCAATGCCAACAAAAAGATAGGATAATATAGTTAGTTGTTGTCTATAAGTACGCAGTGCCTATGATAGCAAGTCCTGCAGGCCTGCCACCAACTTTTACAAAACAATCACGTTTCAGGAGCGTTTTATTTCAAGCTTACAATCATATTACTCCTTCCAAAAACAATATGATTTTATTCCTGCGAAGTGACGAGAAAAAACGAATGATATTGTAGAATTGCTTAAGAGAGAACGAGACAGTGCTCTATTTTCATATGGCGTTACCACTTTCGCACGTCGCGTCGTATGGAACATCACAAAAACAAAACAAAACACCAAAACATCTTAGCAAACCAAAATCAAAGTAAGCTTACTTTTAGGACTTCGTGGTACGAAAAATCGAAGTAAGGTTATGATAATACTGTTTTAAGAGATAGTGGTAAGCCCCCTGCACTCCTGCTGGGGAATCGTGTAACTCGAACAGCGGACCCTTTCGCTTGCAATTTCAAAAGATGGTGTTAGTATCTTTCAAACTGCAATATCTATCCGGGGTGGTGCCCGTACAGTCCCGCCACAACGTCAATTTCAAATCGTTTGTTGTGCGAGTTCCTACACACGACCTTGGAACCTTCACTAAGGAGGACTTAGTGAGTAATAAGGGTGTACTGTACAGAACATTTAGAGGCAGGCTATGCGACACCACCAGTCTCCAGAGCGGCGCGACGGTATTACGTGCTGAATGACAGAATTTCTTATGAATTTTATGAAATAGATGTATGTTAGTCTGTAAGGTATTTATAATATGGGCCTTGGATGCGTTTACTTGTAAGTACTATGTTATTATTGCCTGAATTAATAAATCCTACTTATATAATATTATACACGCGAAAGTTTGTAAGAATGTATGGATGTATGTTTGTTACGCTTTTACGTAAAAACTACTTAATGGATTTTGATAAAACTTTACAATAATATAGCTTACACATCAGAATAACACATAGGCTACTTTTTATCCTGGGAAACCGCGGGTGAAACCGCAGGGCGCAGATAGTAAAAAATAAATTAAGATAATTTTAAGCGATCGTGATTGGGGTAGGGATTGGGACGCGGACTTGAAAAAGGAGAGCGGAGTGGAAAGGTTCGACTATTCCACGGACAAATAACAATCACAAGACATGTTTGAAAGCGATCGCGGTCCGAGTTGACGATTCCCCTGCTGTGCGCCAATGCATTTATTTTCGCTCTTGTTACTCTCGTACCTATTAAACAAGGATTTTTATTTATTTATTATTTATTTAGTTTATAATAGTAAGCTTACAGTCTAACACCAAAACGCTAACTATATTAAGTAATTGTTGAGAAATAAATTCAAATTCGTAACAATGGTTCTTATACTGTCATTGAAAATGTCAACTTGGTGGAACTCGTGGTGAATCAGCACACATATATCAACAATAGAGATTTGGTAGCAGAAGAGAGAGGAAGAGATGTCTTCGTAGGTGCGCTGCAAACAATGGTACGGCCCAAAGAGAATACAGTACTAGTACGGCCGCCTTCGTTTTGTTTTGACTAAGCTCAGACCATCGACTGAGTTCAATGCAGGATTGTACACTCAAACGCTTCGAATTCTTCATGCAAGTTCATTGCAGTGTGTAATGACACAATAAAGAATTTCGCTCACAGCACAAATACCCGTTTTAGTGACTGCACCACGAAAGTGTGTTTGCGCTTCACCTCCGCTTTTCTTCCGTTCTACTCCCTCTCAACCCCTTTCATCCTCCGATTCTGCGTCTGCAAACTTCCTTTCGTAATAAAAGTCATTTCATGCAAAAAGGCGGCAACACGCAAAAACCGAGTCCAATAAATTATCCCTGCGTCAATATTAGCTTGGCGCAGAATTTACTGCGCGGGGCAGCCCTAAGTCATACAGGGTGTTGGAAATATACACTCGCTGCTGACGCCACGGTCGTGTCGCGCCGACGATGACACCAGGAATTCACGCCGACTAGTGCTGTTTCGTAAATAACCAATTGGATATTGTTATTATCATATCTCCTCTTCGCGTAGGTTAAGTGGACACAGTTCAAATGGCGATGAGGAGATGTCTCATTTTTCTTTGGCGCGATCGCTGTGGTGATAAGATGTAAGCAGCGTGTGCCGTGTGGTGAACGGTGCGAACAAGAAAACGTAGAGTAGCTTTAGTTCTAAATTCGAAGGAGTTCAAGCATGGGAATTTGATTTGTTAGATTCGTTAGGAGCTTCCCAATTCCTCACCATAAATCTGCACCAAACACCCGCACAGCCTCGTTGGCCCAGGATCAAAGATACAAAAAAGGTGTCCAGTTTACCAGTAACTACGTAAATTTCTAATAAAAGAACAGTAAACAAACGCACCTGCACTAATCATCGTGGCGAAAAACCTGTCGGCGCTTTTGGGGTAAGCACGTGTATACATAACTTGTGATTCACGGCGTAAGCGAGCTACTAAAGCAGCTCGCGTGGGGGGATGGTTGTTTTTTTTTTAAAAAGCTTCCTATCGATTACGGTTCTAAAGTTATTTAAGCCTTTCTGTTCTGAAAAACAACTTTTGTATGGCGGCCTTCTTGAAAATGTATACATAATATAGTCCCGTATTTTTACTAAATCGGTCACGCTATAAAAATGCTGTTTTTTGCTACAATAATAACCGTAATATTTTAAGCGACTACGCTGATTGTGCCGGCACCACCGGCGCCGATCGCGTTGCGATGGTGTCGGCCGCAAGCAAAACAAGCGGCGCTTAATAGAGCACCTTGTATATGTCTTGGTTTGGTATTGCCACTTGTAATTTACGTCCCAGTCCATAGCAACGGATATGTACGCACGTCGCTCGTAGATATTACGTGTGCGAGGAAAGCTGAAGGCTTGGAGTGGAGCTTTTTGAGTACTCGATATACGAACGCCACCCTGAGACAATGTTCTTAAGTGTCATGATGCCCAGTAATTTCAGTTGAACCAGTGCTCTTCAATCCAGAGCACAATAATGTTTGCACACTACTGCTTGGAGGTCGAATAAGTATTTGGCAAAGGTGTGATAAATCCCAAAGCGGACTCTTATTGCAGAGGATACCACGTGTGTTTCAAAGTATGAGATATATAATGTTTTCACCCCAAAAAACCGGTTTAACTCCCTCGCCATTGTAATAATGGAAGAGAGGGTTCACAAATTACAAACGCACGCGTCGACAATATCCTGCTTGTTTGTTTGTCCGTCACTGTGATATGTGGAGTGACGCTTGACAACAGCCCCTATTTCATTTGATCGATTTGTTGAGCTTGAACTCCAATTTCAAAACTAGTCACAAATTTGATTGATTGTGACTCAGTGGGAGTACGTGCGACTTTCGATCCGCCGCACCCGAGTTCGAATCCCGCGTTCCGCTTCTTCGCCCGCACTACTGATAACTGTCATAAGTGCGGATTTAATACTCGCTCTAGAAATGGTGAGGGAAACCGTCGTAAGGAAACCGGC
The DNA here is from genome assembly GCA_951640565.1 of Petrophora chlorosata. Lineage (NCBI taxonomy): Eukaryota > Metazoa > Arthropoda > Insecta > Lepidoptera > Geometridae > Petrophora > Petrophora chlorosata. The sequence goes on from OX621206.1 coordinate 2,034,044, forward strand.
GTGTCTAAGAACTAAATACAAAAATTCAAGGACATGTGAAATCCACCAATCCGCGCAGTACCATGGTGGCGGATTATGGCCCATACTCTTTCTATGAGAGAAGGCCTGTGCCCCAGCAGTGGGAACGTAGCGGGCTGCCGACAAGGATTATAAAAATCGTCATTGGCTGACGATGATCATATTCATTGACTAGTACTTTATGCCTACACAAAAAAACAAGCACTATAAGGTGGAGATGAGCGCTGGAAACACAATTCAAAGCAGAGAAATGGAGCGAATCTGCAAGTTTCTGGTATCCAAGAGAGGGAAAGAGAAAGAAAGAACGAGAAGAGCATATTCACGTGATGGTAGCGCCATGCGTGCCTATAATAGCAATGCCACCCAGAACTTTTAGAACCAGAATTCTGAAGTTGTTTTCTGCCTAAATCTCTACATACATATCACGGTGACAGACGGTCAAACAAACAGGACATTGTCGCGCGCGTTTGTAATTTGTCAACCCCTTGTATTTGCGAGGGCGTTGGACCGTTATATAGGGGGATGTAGGTAACCTTTGGAACTCAATGCAATAGAAATACAAACATTGTGAGACTCGTGGGAATTGACGAATTCAGTCGTTTTGACGTTTAATGAAAATACAAACGCAATTGCTTGCTTATTACTTCTTCATCATCATCATCATCAGCTCATCACGTTCCCACTGATTTCTCTCACAGAGAGAGTTTGGGCCATAATCCACCACGCTCGCCCAGTGCGTGTTTGTGGATGTCACATGTCCTTGAATTTTTTGATTCTCGGACACGCCGGTTTCCTCACGATGTTTTCCTTCACCGTTGTTAGAGCGAGTGTTAAATTCGCACATAACTTAAGGTTAGTGGTGCGGGCCCAACGGGATTCAAACTCGGGTGCCTCGGATCGAAAGTCGCACGTTCCACACTGAGCCACGCTCGCTCTCACTGCTTCTTCTTATTTTCATACATTAAGTACTACTTTTATCAAAAGATCTTGCTTTTTCCCTGGATTTCGTCTGCGTAGACCATAGAGGAAGCCCCTAGTTCGTCTTCTTCTAAGACCATTTTAGCAAGACCCCCCCTTTGACATGAGAGCGCGTACTAAGAAGAGGTCAAGCTGTATCTTTGTATTTGTAGACACTTAACTAATTTTGAAGTAACATACCCTATAAGCCAAGCCAAGGAGTGGAACGCTTTGCCAACGTCTATGTTTCCTGACAACTACAACCTAGGAGTCTTCAAATTGGGAGTGAACAGATATCTTCTAGGCAAGCGTGTAAGATGCAACGATATACGATACTAGCTGGTAGCGACCACTGGAAAAGGATAGTCGAAGATCGGACTCAGTGGCGTGCTATGGGAGAGACCTATGTCCCAGCTGTGGACTGATGTAGGTTGGTAATGATGATATTATATTTAACTACATTTTGTTAAGCTGAATACTAAGAAAAATATGGCAAACTAAATATTTCAAACAATTTGTATCCTCTTCCGAGGAGGTATCTTTGTTAGAACCGACTTTAAGGAACGAAATGGGTAACCATGCACTTGATAATAAGTGCCACGCCACTGACCTACAAGTAACAGTTGCAGTGCCATAACTGCAAGCATATGACCATGATGTAGGTAACAGTTGCAGTGTCATAACTGTAACATAATGTGCAGTCTGGCGCAGCTAAGCACTGCGCTCGTTGCCCTGAGACGTCTCTAAGAGAGATGAGTGCTATGAACAGAGCAAAACTTTCATGTACCCCTCATGAAATCATTGAAAACGATTCAGAATAATACCTACCTACTAATGTTATTTATTTAAATAATGTATGTTTTTGTTTTTACGATAATATGTATTACGATATTTACACGCTTCGTAACTTTCTTTTACCGTCACTGGATAACTGGTAGAAAATGCTTTAGCATTAAGTTCTATACAGAATTGAATAATAAATAGGTGCAATAAATAATTAAATAATAATCAATAAATATAAGCATTATAATAAATAAATAAGTCAATCTTAATCACATACTCAGCTGTAACAAAACAAAAAAGTAGGTTACTAAAAGTTCCTGTCCACATGTCTCCATTATCGTGCACAAGTTATAAATTATTCTATTTTCAAACCATTTTCGTTAGGAGTTCTAAATTTGAATCGATAATGCGCGGTGCGCGGGAGTCACAATTGTGTTCTATTTTCGATTTTAGAAGTAATTGTCTGCGCGCGCATATCCGCTGTTTACTTGTAGGGTGGTTCGGTTCGAATTTGGAATAAATAGAATGGGGGAGAGTTTATGTCAGCGACTCAAGCTGTGGATGGCGAGAATTTTGTTTTTCAAAGCTTTAATTTCAGTTGCCATGTTTATTATTTGGGTCAAATCTTGTAAATCAGAAACACTTCCACATATCCTACGGAGTCGAAATTTTGCATACTTGTCAAAGTCCGATGACAATGCAATATTATGGTGACAGCTAGCTGATATGATGATTGAGACGGAAGGTGGGCAATGGAACTCCTTGACGGATAAATAATTGTAAACTACTAGTGTTTGGGCTCATTTTAATCTACTCGCGGTTTCGATTACGAATTTGTTAAAAGCTTGTCTTGAAAATATATTTTTCAACAAAATAATTATTACAAGTAAAACCTATAGGTAAAAATAAACCTGTTAACAAAATCAATACTTCTTCCTTACTTTTCCTTCCTTCTTTATTGTGATCGTTGCGTGTTATTTATAATTATATTGATCATTCTTTTCTCTTCCCTTTTCATCTTTTCCTTATTTTGACTTATTACAATAAATACTCATTTCTAATAACATTTTATATGGATAAAACTCAGATAAAGTATCCCTACTCGAAGGGATAACTTAATAAAGCATTAAAATTAAATGGTATATATAGGTAGGTACATTAATTATGACGCTCTTGTTTCGCTCTCTATGTACCTACCTATCCACCCTTTTCCTTCGCTTTTTTTTCGCTTATAGATATATGTTTGGCCACTGTCCTGCTGTTAAGCGACGATGTGACGATGTGGTTCACCAAAAATCAGTTCTCTCTTTCTTCCTTCCTTCCTTTTACTGCAGTGGCTCTAACACAGGACGGCGATTCGGACCCTCAAACTTGTTTACCGACTGTGTCTTTTTGCTCTACGTGTCTTTTTTTTTTACACTTAATAGATCTATGTTTGGCCACTATCTCGCCTGATGTGAAGCGATGATGTGGCCTAAGATGGAGCACATAGATCTAGAGAGAGACGGCAGTTGAGCGGCTGCTCAGACCCGTCTCCCCGATGGTTCACCGAACATCATCCCGAAACACGACTAGGTCGTTTGACGACATGGCTTTGTCCGGTTGGTGGTATTACAACCACGGCCAGGGCCTACCACACAGGTCTTGCACAGATTCCATCATATCACAAACATGGATCCTACTCCTGCAAATAATATAAACGCGAAAGTCTGTAAGAATGATGGATGTACGTTTGTTACTCTTTCACGCTGTAACGGCTTAACGGATTGGGATGAAGTTTAGTATGGAGATAGCTAATTAATCCAGGGTGGATTAACACATAGGCTACTTTTTAGCTTTTTTTTTTTGTAGTTAGTCATATTTTATGCAATGACACGGTCCTGCAGAGAGCCAGACCTTCACACTAAAACTAATATTAATAAATCGAATGTTTGTATGTGTGTTAGTGTGTTTGTTCCCTCTTCACGCTGTAATGGCTGAACGGATTTGAGTGAAATTCGAAATAGATCGCTTATATATAACGCGGGTGAAACCTTGGGGCGGAGCTAGGTTATAAAAATCTCCGCCGCTATCCACGCGCCAATTTCTACGCTCCACTTAAAATTTCAACCCTAACCACCTTTCAAAACACTCGAATAGTAATTATTAACTTTAACCATATGTTAAACTATGCGCACGCGCCGAAAAACAAGGGTGAAGGCCCTCAAAACGTCAAATTAGGGTTCCGCATCGGTAGAAACAATTTATTAACCTTTGGTAAGGAACACCTGGGTTTTGATAAATTGCAATATGTAATTAGGTATGATTAGGAGCGTGGCAGTAATGATAGGGGTGAATAACATTGGAAGTCATTAAGTTTTTTAGGGTTGCAGATAGCGGGCGGCGGGGGCGGGGTTATTTTTTTTATGGAACGAGGAAGTCTTTCGCGCAGGTCTCTCGTATGCGGGAGGCCATCTGGTTAGGTACTACAGCTTTGCCAGTTATTCTGCCGCCAAGCAGTAGTAGGCAAGCATTACTGTGCTCCGGTTTTGAAGGGTATTGCAGCCAGCGAGATTACTAGGCACATATGAGCCATAATATCTAATGTCTCGGGGTGATGAGCGCAATGCAGTACTACGCAGGGATTTTTATGGTATTAAAAGTTCTGGGTGGCAATTGTTTTCGACAGGCGCTGCGCTTACCATGAGACGAACGACTTGGTCGTCTCATTACTCAGTACATAACACAATTATAAAGTTTAGAAAAAAACAAAAACCAACTTCAATGTATCTTCGAAGTCCAAGGTCAAATATCGATGAAATTTATATGGTACCACTTCGTAGCTATACTGAACCCAACGCAAAAAGAATTTTCCAAGTCGGTTTATAAATGACGGAGTTCTGAGATAACAAATATAAAAAAAAACGCAATCGAACAGAGAACCTTCTCCTTTTTAGAAGTCGGTTAAAAAAAAACACGAAGTGACTCCTGTCTCCAAACACAACTTACCCCTCAGCGGCGTACAAGTAATAAAACTATCAAAGACCAATAAGCACTTTATCTCCCCTAGATGATGGCGCTATCATGGCCATAGATTTATGGCTGATCGCTATCTCATGCAAGGGAAGAGCTTCTTGTTTAACGAAGACGAGGGAAGGAGAGGAAGTATTTATGTGTTATCCTATCATTGTAGTCATTTGTGGATGAAGTTTTGTGTAAGGTGTTTTAACCGATTTCAAAACAGGAGGAGGTTCTTAATTTGACTAGGTTTTTTTGTATGTTTGTTAGGCGATTACTACGGTTACAGGTTTTTTATTTCTCATAAGAATTTAAAAATTCACTTTTTTATGTAACTGAATGACGAGACGAGCTGGTCGTTTGCCTGATGATAAGCAATACGCCAGCCCATAACAATAACAGCACCACCCAGAACTTTGTTTTGCAAAATCCTGCGCGGCACTGCATTGCGCTCGTCACCCTGAGACAATTAGCTGTTGAGTCTCATAATGCCCAGTAATAATGCTGAAAAAAACAATTTTACATTAAAATATAAATGCCGGTAAGCTTAATGTACTTAGGCTAGTATACCAAATTATCTCACATGTAACACACATTTGAGTATTTTGAGTATTTTTTCACAACAGCTGCTGGTGCGGCTTGTGAAGCGGCTGAAAAAGCTAAAGCATACAAATACAGGGGTCTTAGGCTCCGAATATGATTTTGTCACATTCAGTGTCGAGACCCTTGGTCCGTGGGGTCCTAAGTCCTAGCGCTATAAAGCTTTTTAAAGAAATAGCAAAAAGGTTAGTCGACATCACAGGAGTCCGAAGAGCTGGCAGCTACCTCGGACAAAGAATTAGTCTAGCTATTCAAAGGGGGAACGCTGCCAGTATCTTCGGAACCTTGCCTAAAGGGACTCCTTTTAATAATATATTTTAGTATTATATTTTTTAAGGGTTTTATTTCATGTTATTAATTGGTATTATATTAAAATATAATTATTTATGAGCATTTTATTTTTTAACATTATTTATAGTACTTAAATTGACAATATTACTCCTTCATTTATCAACTTATTTGGATAAATATTTTTGGGCTGGGTTCAGTATAGCTTTAAGGTGGTTGCTAGCGCCGCTAGTATATATAGATAGATAAGTAATTTGTTTATAGATGTAACTTAGTTTATTTTCTAAAATGTATATATTATATTATTCAACAACTACCTACATAATATTCAGCGGAATTACACTACATACATGCTGCTCCAGCGCAAACAACGCAGCACTTGCTATCTTGCCCTCAGTGCCCCAACACCTGCACTTTACAAGACCTGTATGAAGCTACTCCTCCAGAGGTAGCAATAGCCGAGCATTTGGCTAAAATTATTTAAAAATTAAAACATACTATGGACCATTGAAACGAAGAAGAAGAAGAAGAACTACATATTTTCATTACGTTTGAGATTTGAGATGGATTTCCGCAACGTCACGCAACGTTACGTCACGCCTGGCTCCATTAGATTATTATAACTGCTGCGCACTAAACTGCAAACAACCTCAGAGTCAATATACATACCTAGAATACCTACTGTAATAGCATAGTTTAAGACCTCTCCTTTAATTTAACCTAAATGTAATGAATGTATAACGAACAAAACAATTTTTTTTTCTTTGTATGGTTTCATAGTCATTATGATCCCCATTTATATTACAATCTAGCCAATTAATTAGGCTAATCAGCAATTTACATTTAACTTCAACTGATAGATAAACTAATACTAAGAATGTGTCCATTAACACTTTTCTTATTGTCTCTATTAAGGCGAAGACACCTTGTTCTTGTGTTCTGTATGAGTAGCACTTGGACTACATTACACTACTTCACTATCACTAGACACTACACTAACTCAAACGGTTGTGTTCTTTTAAGTCTTCTTAGTATTAGCAGGCCGAGCGCACTCCGCACTGTAGGTACGAAGCTACAAGTACATAGCCGGACACCGACGGCGGGTCGCGCGTCGTTGCACGTGCCGCGTCAGAAGAGATAAGAGCTATGCGATAGAAAGAGAGGCGCTCTGTAGGTTAATATAACTGGTAGGTATGCAGCGCTACGCGAGCTGAATTGAATTTTATTGCGTCATAGCAAGAGTCGCTATTTGTTTAAATTTCTTTGCGGAGTGATGCTTCTGTTCCTTATATTCTGTGGTATTAGTAATAAATAAATGAATTATGAATTATGAACATTACTGCGCCCAAGATGTGTGTGGCTCTGTTACAAATCTTGCGACACACTAGTGTCTCAATATACGACATTTTCGATCATTGCATAGATTAAAATCCTTTGCGCTTAAGACTATAAATTCTTTAGCATTTTATTACACACTTTAGCATCTCCTTTGAGAGCTATGAAAATATATCTCATGAAAATGCAACGCCCGAGGCAACCATCGAATCGAGTAGTCTACTGCATTGAATAGCTCTTGAGCTTCCGAATGGCCACTACTAACTACAAAATAAACCTTATCAACATTGAATAAGGTTCTATATAAGGCATATAGGTTATATAGGTTCTATATATTCTTATCCGGGCATTTGGATATGAGGATCTGGAGGTGTCATTGGAAAATAGCATCTACTCGTAAGTAATAAGGTATCGGGTAAGGTATGAGTATCGGGATTCCCCGGCTTATCGCAACTTTTATAAGTGGTTGAAAGTTTTATTTCGATATTGTTGATATTTGAATTTTTGAATACTATTCGTGAAGTTCTGCAGCAGAATAAGCGGATATTTGTTCCTCTGGAAATTACCGCCCGTAAGGTGGCAGAATGATGTACCTAATATCTTTAACAGCCTCTGTAGTGTAGTGGTCGGGCACCATTAAGGTTGTGGGTTCCATTCCCGCAACGAGACCAATGTTTGTGTGAACAGGAAGAATAAATAAATAAATACCGCCCATTGTACTACCCTAGTTATAAGGTTTATCTGTACTAATTTTTTATGTTATTGGTATACATTTAAGAGTATTTGTATTTGTAAATAATTAAATGATAATGCTCAAACGCCCAATGATCACGAAGGTCCCGCAACAGACAGAAACAAAAAAAATACTAGCGCATTTTTATCCGTGCATAACAAATGTACCCGTAGCGGGCATCGAACCCGCTACCTCAGTGGTTCAATAGATATGATAAAGAACTGACCTGCTCAACCACTACACCACTGAAACTGTCTGAGATTCCCAACACGCGTGTCTAAACCATATATAAACTATCAGCATTTCATTTCTATCATGAAATGAAAGATTTTTAAACAAGCGCAATGAAAAACTTCAAACAGACATCACCGGTTTTATGCAAAAACACGCCAAGAAAAAGGTGCAAAAGTGCTGTCATGAATAATAAAGGGAAAGGGCAACACAGTTGAAAATGTACATCTATGCGCTCACAGACTACATAGCCAATAGACAAGCTATTTCATGGCACTATATTTCTAATATACGCTTCCAAATATTCTTTCAAAGCTTCCCTGAATAAGATCCGCAATGAGGTAATCAGATAGAGAACCAAAGTAACCGACATAGCCACAAGGATTAGCAAGCTGAAGTGGCAATGGGCTGGTCACATCTCTCGAAGGACGGACAACCGTTGGAATAGACGTGTCCTTGAGTGGAGACCGCGAATCAGCAAGCGTAATGTAGGACGCTCACCGGCCAGTTGGAGCGACGACCTGCGAAAGGCGGCCGGAGAAAACTGGATGAGAAGAGCTGTAGACCGGGCTCAGTGGCGCTCATTGGGAGAAGCCTATGTCCAGCAGTGGACGACTACAGGCTGATGATGAAATATTCTACGAATTTTATAGATCTTAACCTCTGATAATACAAGCCCTTATTTTCATGTACCAACCCATTTTTTCGAATATCTGTTTTTTTCGCTTAATAGGTCTATGTTTGGCCACAATCTCGCCTGATGTGAAGCGATGATGTGGCCTAAGATGGAGCACATAGATCTAAAGAGAGGCGGCAGTTGAGCGGCTGCTCAGACCCGTCTCCCCGATGTTTCACCGAACGTCATACCGAAACACGACTAGGTCGCTTGTCGGCATGGCTTTGTTCGGTGGGTGGTATTACAACCACGGCCAAAACCTACCACTCCAAAGCGCATAAGCAGGTTTCATCACGATGTTTTCCTTCACCGTTTTAGAGCGAACAAGCAAAATCTGCACTTAACTATAAGTAATTGGTGCAGGGCCGATTCGGGACTCGAACCCAGGTGCGTCGGATCGAAAGGCGCACGAGTTCCCGCTGAGCCACACTCGCTCTACGTATAGTTAGAAAACTCACACACGAAAGGTGGCACGATAAATTTAACTAATTCTTTGATCAACCGTTTGGTAAGCAAAAAGTCATTAGTTAGGTATATTTCAAATTTCAACAGTAATTTCATTGAATCAATACCATAATAATATAGTAGAATCACTGAATACCTAATAGTATTTGTAGAATGAGGCACTCAATTGCTAGCGACCGTAAGCTTTTTAACACAGAGTACAGACTGTGGGTAGTACCTACACCTTATAATAACCTCTACACCTGTCTTTAAATAGTCTTAAACTACAATTCAGAACCACAAATTATTAAACAATTATAATTATAAAGACTTATCCATATGTGGTTAATAAGATTATAATTATTTTAGGAGGCATTGAATTAAATGTTATTATAACCTACCACTCAAATGTATTAATAGTACTAACTTTGAAATACAAATAACTGCTTTGCATTATGCCTTCGTTCACGTTTTCATAAGCACCTTCTCGCTTTTTCTGCCCATAGCTCATCATTTCCTGTTTATTCTACACTGTCACTGTACTAATGAGAAAAGCATACTATACTGTTCTTAATTACATAGAAGACAAAGATGCATGGAAAATTCCACTTCTGCAAAGCAGCCAACTGGTACTTAAGAAACATAACATTAAAAATGCCCCTCAGTTTCTTGCCGTATCTTCTGAGTAGTGGTTCTTTTTCCGATACGGTGGTAGTCATTGTGATAATTTGACGTTCATAAGTGCGTCTGTGATGTCAAAATGATTAAAGAGATTTTGTTTTTAATTTTTTTTTACTGCACCGGTGTCAAGTAAAGAACAGGGATCCATCATACTTAGGTGTCCATCTCTTCCATCGTCTATGCTTCCAAGCCATCTGTTTTTATTCATTTTATTCGCTCGTGCTTGAATAGTACTGTTGTTTCGCTATTGCATAATACTTTTTTTGTAGAAGCGGCGAAAAAGTCATTCAGTGTTTTGCTTATTTTTAAAGAAACGCATTTCAAGCGAGTTATAACAAGTTACGTCATCAAGAAGTTTCAAAGTGTTATTTTCTGTAAATAAAGACATCACAGAAAATCATGTGGGATATAGTAATCACCGATCAAAAACCCAGTATTTTTACTAGTGCTACATGGGCGAAGCCGCGGGTCAAAGCTAATATATTATAAGTCATGCAAGAGAAAATAAATTCTTTTAGGCTTCTTCTGCTTCTTCTTACCATTACGTTCGTTTCAAACTCTGGTGCGTCGCATCGAAAGTCGCACAAGTTACCACTTCCAACTGAGCCATACTCGCTCCTCTTTCTTCTCATTATCATCTTAATGTAGTGGTAGGTTTCTCGTATGCGAGAGGCCGTCTGGGTGGGTACCATCGCTTTGCCAGTTGTTCAGCCGCCGAGCAGTAGTGCGCAAGCATTATTGTGTTAGTATTCTGTGGTTCCGGTTTGAAGGGCATTGTAGCCAGCGAAATTACTGGGCATTATGAGACTCAACCGCTAATTGTCTCAGGGTGACGAGCGCAGTGCAGCGCCGCGCAGGATTTTGCAAAACAAAGTTCTGGATGGTGCTGTTATTGTTATGGGCTGGCGTTTTGCACCATCAGGTAAACGACCAGCTCGTCTCGTCATACAGTTACATAAAAAAAAAGTGGCGTGGCGCTGCGCTCAGATGAACTGTCGTCGGTCAATCATTCAATATATTTTACATCGTTTAGTCGTGGAAATTCTTCCCTGTCGACGGATAAACATAAATTTAGTGTTAGCTTTGATGATAATTTCAATCGAGTAAATTATTACCAATCAGTTTCTGTCTCCCGAAAACCTCGAAAATATGTTCTTTTTTTTGTGTGATTTGCTAACGGTATTAATAATTGAAAAATCTTGACATTTTATTTTATCATCATCATCAGCCCATTAAGTTTCCACTGCTGGGACTCAAGCCTTCCCTCGTAGAGAGAGTATTATTTTATATTATACTCAAATGAGCATTGATTTTGACATATTGACATAATGTAATTCAAATGAAATAACTTTTGACTTTGTTTTTTAATGTTGACTTACATTTTATTGTTACCTGACGTTCAAAAGTGTATGTACCAAATCGAAATAGATTATTTGAATTGAATTTGATATTCTAAGCATTTTATTTCTTCATATGTCAACTATAAGTCTGTAGCGCTATTTAAAATATGCAAAAACGCCAACGTGACGGATAACCTCACTTAGCCTAACGCTACGAGCGCTAAGTTCACATACATATTCCCAATTAATTGAAAGTAAGCACAAGTCACCACTCGACCTCTTTGTTGAACACAGGTAAAAACAAACACGATGCAATTTCCTCGGAATATCTTCCTATATTACATTTACTTTTTTATTAAAAAGACTATGTAAATTGATACGGTTGGCGGCACATCCTCCAAATTTAATTAAAACGTTATGGCCTCGTAAAACCTCAATGAAGTCGAGGCTTTGCTTACGATCTCAATTTTAAAGTCGTCTTCCTCATTCTTTGTGATATTAGGCCGCGTCTCGTTGCCGACACATCCCGGCGGCACGGCCGGCGGCCATTTGGCAAAGCCATCCGGCAAGGCCAGCTGACACAGTCGAAATGTCCTGACATGCAAGATCTATCTATCTATCAAGACTATAAAACGAAATAATAAAAAAAAATGTGTTAATATCCTAACTAAATTAAAATACAAATTCATAAAATAATATCATATCTTACTAATATTATAAACACGAAAGTTTGTAAGAATGTATGGAACATTCCACTTCTGCAAAGTAACCAACTGGTACATAAGAAACATAACATTGTAAAACCCCTAAAAATTGTAACAAAATCTCTAAAAAAAATGCCCCTCAGTTTCTTGCCGCATCTTCTGAGTAGTAGTTCTTTTTCCGATCCGGTGGTAGAGTCATTGTGATAATTCGACATTCATAAGTGCGTCTGTGATGCCAAAATGATTAAAGAGATTTTGATTGATTTTGATTTTGATATATGTTTGTTACTCTTTCACGCAAAAACTACAGAACCGATTTTGATGAAATTTGGTATGTGGATACTTAACGCCTTGAAATAGCACACAGGCTACTTCTTATCCCGGGAAACCGCGGGTGGCACAGCAGGGCGCAGCTAGTTTATATCTAAAATATTATAACACATAATATAAATATAATAAATGCACCGGTTAACAAAAAAAGTATGTATTTGTATTATCTTTAATATTTATTAAAGTATATATTAAATATAATGCAAATACATATATTACGATTATATATAAATAGGTACCTACGAATGTTGCACATCAGTACCAGTAAACCCACATGACACACATCGAAAATAGACAACAGAGAAGCGCAGACTAAAATGTGAACTAGCTACATCACTAGGGAATTAGTGACGTGACACAGTCAAAAGAACAATGTCTAACTACCGTCAAAGGCGTGCAGCCTTTTGCAACAAAGCTTTAACCTCTTAGGACGGTTAATAGTGGATATGGTGATGAGCGGGAGCTTTTTGTTAAAAAATACTGGACGATTACAAATTTTTACCCAGAACTTACTATGGATTCTGTGCCAGAACTAAGATTCCCTGCGTCTAGAAATCTACTGTGTCAGCCTCTGTGGTGGACAAATTGTTTGTTGAAGTAACGGAAGAGCAACGCTGGTTGTTTACAACCAGCTCCCAGCTGTAAACCAGCATTATTGTGAGTTAGGACCTTATTATAGCAAATAGCATTCAAATCCTTTGTAATTATATTTTATCGCTTGGCCTCTGTGGTGTAGTGGTTGGGCAGGTTAGCTAAAATCTCATACACCACTGAGGTTGCGGGTTCGATTCCCGCGACGCCACAAATGTTTGTGCGCAGAAAAACAGTGTCAGCATTTGTTTTTTTTATGTAACTGAATGACGAGACGAGATGGTCGTTTGTCTGATGGTAAGCAATACGCCAGCCCATAACAATAACAGCACCACCCAGAACTTTGTTTTGCAAAATCCTGCGTGGCACTACAGCCAGTGACGCTCGTCACCCTGAGACATTTAGCTGTTGAGTCTCATAATGCTCAGTAATTTCGCTGGCTACAACGCCCTTCAAACCGGAACACAGTAATGCTTGCGCACTACTGCTTGGCGGCTGAATAACTGGCATTGCGGTTGTACCCACCCAGACGGCCTCTCGCATACGAGAAACCTACCACCAGTGAATTTGTTTCGTGTTTGGGTGTCATGGGACCATGATCCTCGCAGTTCCTGGGTCGTTAGATACAGGGAATCCTGATTAGGGGCCAGAATATATGTATGTATGTGATCGCTGGGCGTATTTATTTATTTATTTTATTTATTTCGCAGCACCCGACACAGATGCTTTTTCAGTGCACAAGGTTGCAGTAAAAAATAAGAAGCGGAGGGAATTTTATGCATGTATATTTTTATTTTTTAATTAATTTAACTTCTACTATCTTCTCCCATACATATTATTATTTTTCATGTTATTATTTTATTTATTATGTTCTTTTGCAGCTAACAATATCCGATCGCCTAAAGGGGTTATACTGAAAACCAGCGTCTGGTGTCATTGACATCGGACATTTCTGCTGAGCTATAGTCCCTTTTGGCAGCACAAACTTCATCTATTCATGTATTTCGTATTGTCTTGTTATGTTATAAGCATTATTTCCCTCTGTTTTTGTATTTTATCTAACGTGCGTCTTTTTCATTTATATCTTTGTGGTTGTCGAATAAATATTTTTTCTTTCTTTCTTTTATATAAGTAATTCAACAACAACTTACATAATATTCAGCGGCATTACACTAGATATTTTCATTGCGTTTCAGATTTAAAAATCGCTTCCTCTCTCACAAAAGGCACCCGCGAGTTTCAGGGAGCTTTTTGCACGGCTTTTGAACGCAGGTCCTGTACTCAGCTCTAGTGCTACCAGAGTACTGCGCTAACTAGTACTTTTACACACCTATATGTGTTACGAGGACTTACATGTAGATGTACCTATAACTTGTACTTTATACCTGTCTGTGTTAGCACAGAATACTAAGGGACGGAAGCATTAAACAAATAGCGACTCTTGCTATGACTCAATAAAATTCAATTCAGCTCGCGTAGCGCTGCATACCTACCAGTCATATTAACCTACAGAGCGCCTCTCTTTCTATCGCGCCGCTCTTATCTCTTCTGACGCGGCACGTGTAACGACGCGCGACCCGCTGTCGGTGTCCGGCTATGTACTTGTAGCTTCGAACCTACAGTGCGGAGTGCGCTAGGCCAGGTGTTAGTATGAGTTTACTTAGGAGAGTAGGGTCTGTAGGGTCGTGCTGCGTGTCATTCTTTAACCGACATCAAAATCGAGGAGGTTTTCAATTCGACTGAATGTTTTTTTAACCGACATCAACAAAAGGAGGATGTTCTGGTGTAGGTCCGTTGTCCCCGTAGGCCTTGTTGTTTCAAAATATGTTTATTACTCAGAATAATCAAAAATTGTACAAATACTAGTGTACGTTTAACCTAGCATTACAAAGCAATACAAGAAAATTATAATTTTGTAAGCAGTTAGCTTATTAAAACTTAAAAACATGGGGTTAAACTATTTAAACATGATTAATACAATAATTACAATAGATACAATTATAAATTATGTAAGCTTTAGTACAGAGCATTACATTTAAATCTTAAATACAATTAGGAGGTATATACCAAATAAAAAAGCCAAGCAGTAGCGCGTAAGCATTACTGTGTTCCGGTTTGAAGGGCATTGTAGCCAGCTCAATTACTAGGCATATGAGACTTAATATCTGATATCTCGGAGTGTGCGCAGTGCTTTTTATGGTATTAAAAGTTCTAGGTGGCACTGCAATTATTTTGGGCAGGCGTGGCGCTTACCATCAGGCGAATGACTAGCTGGTCTCATTACTCTGTTTCATAAAAAAACTACACCTACGCAACGACATGTCCAAGAAACACAAACCCATGTTGCTGCGAGGAGTAGTGGGTGGGAGCTACATGCCATTTACCGAGAATAGTGTTTTATACACTGGAGAAAGTCAGTGGGCATTAATGTAGAAGATTTTTTATGGAACTGTGTGATGTGACGAATATGTCATTCACTTGATGGTAACCGCCAGCCTGCCCCTAAAAACTGCAGTGCCACTCAGAACTTCTAATGCCCTGAAAAGCACTGCGTAGCACTGCATTGCGTTTATCACCCCGAAACATTAGGTATTAATTATAAACCATTGCTGTAGGGTTCATGTACTAATAAACAATAATGAAATGTGACAGGGAAATAATATGATAATAAATATATGATATTCTGTGACATTTATTATTATTATTAATTATTGGGTATGTTTGTTTTTGTTTTTAATCGTTTCAATAATTTGTTTATATGATAATAATAACAATTTTATATATTCTTATGATTGAAATAAATGAAATTTAATTGAATTCATTAAGTTTCATATACATACCCAGTAATTTCGTTGGCTCGGTATGAAATGAAAATTGCATATTGACCTCCTTATATAGAATTGCAAGTAAAAATAAATCATTGCAATATTCTTAGACTGACTGGGTAGGTAGACAGCTACCTATAGCTACAAAAAACCAGGTAGTTAAGTAAATATTTCCCAGAATAATTTTATTGTTACGTCACCGCGTCACCCTAAACTAAAATATAAATTCAAAAGCTGTTCAAATTCATATTATTTTTCAATCAAAACAAATGCTTGAATGCCTGTTAATGAAGACGCACTTGTAAAAACACAAAACCAAGGATCTGCCTACTTATCTCAACAAAAAAACCCTCCACCAAAGTTGTTTATTTATAAAACATATTTCGAACACGTGGCCTGTCGATGAAAAAAGCGGTAACTTTTAATTTGTGCAATAATTATTGTACTCGACTCGAACTAAAAGTAAATGCGTGCCATGTGGTCATTCCCGGTCAAAGCGGTCCGCTAACTTCATATCGATACATCCATCTCTTTTGTACCCATACATTTTCATTCAAATTTCGTGTGACCTTTCTCTTTCTATCGCGCGCCCGTCAGTTCGCGACTAAACTCCGTGAGAGGTGGTTGTATCGCCGCGCTCTCGATATTCGTGATAACTTTCGTAAAAAAACATTCTGAAATACTTTTTTGGGTATTTTAATAGCGCGGTTGTAATAGCGGTACCTTGTATCTGTGATGTGTGAATACTGAAGTGGATCAAGTGGTTAAGATTTAGTGCATTTTGGAATGTTGCTAAACTGAGGCACAGGTAGTGCGGTGCGCTAGCTTAGCGAAGTGAGTGGATTTTAACTTAACCGTAAGTTTCTTAGTTTTATTATTCTATTGTTAGCAGACATTTCAATATATATATATTTGCCTGTTACTTTATTATCGCAGTGATAAAATGTTATCGCTATCTTCAATTTATTTAGTGCATGGAAATATTTGTTCAATAAAAAAAAAAAAAATCTACCTACAAATTTATTAAAAACTCGCGTAGTTTTAACAAAGGCCATACAATAATATCTGGGTTAATTTATAAGGAGGGTTTACGATTGACGCACTTGTCTAAACATTTATTACTTTTGTGCCTAAAGAATATTATTTAATCGCTGAATCGACTTTCCGTGTTTCAAAGACATAATAATTCCATCTGAGCTAAAGCTTCAAGGTTATTTGCGTAATAAAATAACCTACACTATCGTGATAATATAGCAATGCTAGTGAAAAAAAAAACACGTAGCATTCATTTTTGCATGAACATACGCTCTTCTTCCACTGGCGACGCGAGATATCGACGGCGACGGCCTGGTAGCGAAGCGCGGTATGTGCGATTTATTACTTTTTCGTGACGGTTATTGCGCTTGTTTTCGTTGACACAATTTACGGTGTTATTAGACGTGCACTTTTTGCTGTGAGTTACTGTTTGATTTCATGTTTAATTTTGTGATAACGGTATTATGTGAGCGCTTACGTGGTTTTATTACCAAATATAACACGAATATAGCATTTAAATAATTTGTGATAATTATTGTAATGCACAACTTTCAATACGATTTCTTTATGTAACACAAATTACCCTTTTACCTACCTACAGTACGTACGTGCTATATCTTAGAACGGTATTTCAAAGCTGGCATATCGCTGAAACAAACGTCTTCCATTCCAGCCAACCTTTGCACAAAAGATCAATGAATCCTTGTTAGGGGCCAGGATCTATTGTATGTATCGTCTATGTAAAAAATAAATAAAAAACAAATGCTCAACAACCGCAAAAAAAACAAATACTCAACTGGATGGTCATTGGCAGATTATTAAAACGTGTTACTTTTAACTTTTGCGAGAAGCGAACATGTTTATCTGTAAATTTACAATGTTTACACTCATTTACATTGTTTACCTTTCCTGATTACCTAACAGCAGTAAAGATAAATGCGCTCGCAAATGAGGGCCGTTTGCATTATTGTCTGTAGCAAATGTACTAGGATCCTACATAATAATAGGTATCTATTTAGCAAGCTGTATCACCTACCTAGGTATTGAAGTAAAAGCGAAGAAAAATTAAAAAATAATCACTGCCTGTGTAATTAATTGTTAGATACCTATAACTAGACATCTAGACTAGACAATGCTCATTAATGTTTCTCCTTGTGAGCCAGCCAAATATAAAAGAATTTATAATATTATAATATATATAATATCTAATGTCACGGGGTGATGAGCGCAATGCGGTCCTACGCAGTGTTTTTTATGGTATTAAAAGTTCTGGGTGGCACTGCAATTATTATGGGCAAGCGTGGTGTTTACCATCAGGCGAACGACATGCTCGTCTCATCACTTAGTTCCTTAAAAAAAGTATTTGTTGTAATCAGCATAAAAACATCCGTGAAGCATTCCAATCACATTAATCCAGACACAATAATGGGCTTATCGGTCGTCGCGACCCAAGATAGTGGCTTCTAGAAACGTCTTTTTATCTTTTGTTCAGTGTAAATATAGAATTATACTTATGCCTATTTGTTACTAACGCCTTCTGTTACTGATACTATGACTATGGGACATCTCACTCGCATTTCTTGTTTTACATTCTGTTAATTCTAATTTATACGTAATTGTGCTGAAAAAAGACATCCCCGCAGAGTTTCTTGGTGCTATCTTCTCTAGCGGGCGTATTTCCGAAGCACTGGTAGAGTCAGTTTTCGCATTTCTTTTCAGCACTCAGACTTCAATTTGAGTATAGGAAAGAAATGGGTAAACATACTTACCTTTTTTTCAAAGTCATGTTAACATAAGTTACAATTTTTGACATTTTTTATTTGTATCATGTGTTTATGACCTTTAAAAGTGCACTTTTGTGCCTATTTAATAAATGATATTTGACTTTGACTTTGACTTTGACTTTGACTAACGCTCTTCGACAACTCAGGGGGCTTACCACCAACTTTACAAGACAACCATGCTACAGAAACGTTTTATTTCAAGCCTACAATCATATTACTCTGATTCGTACCATGGCCTTCATAAATGTTTTTTTATATAATAAAGTGTTCGATTGTGGGATTCGTTGGGAGCTAACGTTTCTTAAATTACGAAGTATTTTATCAAGAGTAACAAAAAAACCGCTCATGATTTGTTTTCACTCATCATAAAATGTCCGTCACTTCCGGAAGCGGAATTCTCGATGCGGTGATATCATGAGTTTCCGTCGTAGATACTTCGTAGTCATTAGCTATTTTAGAACTTATCTCTCATAGATATATCTTATTCTTACCTTCACAAGTTTGTAGATATGTAAAATGTAGACATAGAAGTTCCGTACCTAAAAAATATACCTACTTATTTTACCATACGAATATACGTCTTGTCGAAGCTGCAGGTGACAAAAGGGCTGGCTCATTCCTGGCTCAAAGATTAGCTTTAGCCATTCAACGCGGTAATGCAGCCAGCGTTCTTGGCACCTTGCCGCATGGTCACCACTTGTATATAAATTTCTAGTTGTACACAGTTTAGTATCTTATTGATAGTTTCTTTTTTTTGTGACATTTGTAAATGTCTTCCTAAAATGTATCAATAAATCCATGAATATTGTTTTTTAATTTATATTATTCGAATATTTTAAGTACATTACTTTAATATTTTAGGTTTACTATTTCGTCTTACTTGACACATTAAACATTTTTTTAATGGGCAGGCTAAAGTCTCCAGGACCATACCGCCCTATCTTACGAATTGTTTATTTAACTTATTGGCGGGAAGTGAAAAGTGATACTTTTGATTGATTGGAAAATAAAACAAAATCGAACTGTATCACTTTTCACTTCCCGCCAAAAAATCCCTTAATTTTTTTTTTAACTTTGCCCGTTACGGCAGGCTAAAGTATCTAGGACCATACCGCCATGTCTGTATTTTTTATTTGATAGTTTAATATTCCATTTTATTATACTTTTGTTGAGAATGAGGGTCAATAGCAACAACCCGGACCCTCTCCTAGTGCTTCAATAAAGTGGTGGAACTTTATTCAAAGTTTCCATGGACTTTTTGTGAGAACATAAAAAGCAATGTTTTCCCTATTTTGTTTCATTTGCCTACACTCGTGTACGTTAACGAACACATAATGGTTAATATTCCACCGATATTACACATGATAACTCGAAATAACACTTGTTTGGAAAATAAAACAAAATCGAACTGTGTCACTTTTCACTTCCCGCCAAAAAGTCAAAGTCCCTTAAACTAAAAATAAATAAAACTAGCTTTTTAATATTTGGCTTTATATGGCTTGTTCATTCAGCCATTGCGAAGTAAAATATAATTTATTTGTTTTTTCAACCATTTTTGGAATTCCTGCTTCCATCAGATATATTCGCGGGACTACCTACAAAATTAAAGTCAAAACAAAACGCCAATCAATATCGAATGCAGTCATTCGACACCCAATTGAACATCAAAGAACAATTAACAAAATTGCCAATAGGGAGCTTGACAATCGAACTGTTCTCGGAATGACCACGAGCTGCTTCGGTACCAAAACCACAGATTAGTAAATAGTTGCTACAACTATCTTATGTACCTACATCGGTACATAGAGTACAAGAAGACGAGAGCCCAGAGAAATGGAGAATCTGTCCATTGTTCTGGGATAGCCAGTTTTTTTTTTTTTTCTTGAATCACGACACCCCTCCCCACTGTGGGCCGGGGGCAGAAGAAAAAACAAGCGTTATTTTTGATACCTCAGATGAGACGGGTGATATCCTCATGGACACCTGGAAATGGAGAGCCCGGGTAGTGCCAGACTTAGTCTAGACTCTAGATCATCTACTGGCTAAAAGCCCCGTCTGCTCTGTCTGAGATAGAAAGGGCGGCTGTTTTTGGCCGGTAGAGAGGTGCTCTCACAGACCTCGGAAAACAGACACATTATAAAAAAAAAATAGATAAAAAAAACAGATCTATTAAGCGTAATAAAAAAAAATATATAGTGGTGCACTGTTTTAGCGTACGATAAATAAAAAATTGGGTAAAAACCGCTAATGTTCCGTGAGTGATGGAGCTCGGTATGCGCAGTCTAGTAGTTTTTAAGTCCTTGCTTCGGCACCACTTCGGTACCTACCGAGGAGTTCTGAGAAGGTCTTTGTTTCAATAGATAGAAATTACGGAGAAGCTAGACAATAACAACCTTAGGTCCTGAGTAACCGGTTTAGACCGGCTCTCACAGTGGCATTTATGTTAATGAATTTATGTCTGATAAACCATGATAATTAAAAAAAAGATAGTAAGCAGGTACTTGTAATTCAGTTTACTCCTGCAACCAATGGAATTACACACGTTTTTATAACGACAGGTACAGTCGCCTGCACGTACAAATAATTCAAAATGAATTCAATAAAATTATGTAAACAACACTGAGTAAAAAAAAATGAGTAATAATTTTTAGAAAAAAAAATCAAAAACCGTTTTCAATGTATCTTTGAAGTCCAAGGTCCTATGGGGCCATTTCGTAGCTATACCGAACCCAACGCATAAAGAATTTCCAAATCGATTCATAAATGACGGAGTTCTGAGGTAACAAACATAAAAAAAGATATAAAAAATATTAACATTATATAAAAATTATTTGTGTAACATCTTAGTGCAGGCGACTGTACCTAGATTGGATTAACCAATTTAATCTAGCAAGTAAGGACGAACATCTTTTACTTACACATCATCGATCAAAATACAATCCATGAAACCTGGGTCTGAAGTTCTGGGTGGTGCTGTTATTGTTATGAGCTGGCGTATTGCTTACCATTAGGCAAACGACCAGCTCGCATCGACCTTCAGTTACATAAAAAATACCTGATAGGGTTCCGTTTTGAGTACTTTATTAATATATAAGTTATAGATAAGAGTCTTTAAACTTTGAATTTTGTATCGATTAGAAAAATAAAGAGATAAACACGTATTTTCTATCCAATTCTATAGACACTATCAACAAGTTGTTTCAAGATGGCCAGTAAATTGAAATGTCCAGACAACACGCGAACAGGCAGTGGTAACTGGCAAATGGTCAGACTAACCAACAGACGCTGCAGTTGATTGCAAACCAACCACAGCAAAACCTTTGCGGTTGTAGAAACTTAATAAGTACGGATGTGTGTTTATACTAAACTAGCATCCGCCCGCGACTTCGTTCGCGTCAACATAATAAAATGTAGCCTATGTTACTCAGGAATAGCGTAGCTTTCTATCAGTGAAAGAATTTGTTAAAATCGGTTCAGTAATTCCAGAGATTACCTCCTGCAAACTTACTTGTTTACAATTTTGCCTCTTTATATTATTAAATATTAAATCATCATCATCAGCCATTACTTTCTTACTGCTGGGACCTGGAGAGAGTGAGACCTTCTCTCATAGAGAGAGTATGGGCCAAAATCCACCACGCTGGCCCAGTGCGGGTTTGTGGATTTCACATGCCTTGAATTTTTTTAACTTAGAAAGTCAGTGGTGCGGGGCCAGCGAGATTCGAACTCGGGTGCGTCAGATTGAAAGTCGCACTTGCTCCCACTGAGCCACACTCATCACTAATTATAATATTTTTAATTTATATATTTTAATAGTATAGACAAGCTGCTGCCCACGACTTCGTACGAGTAGGACTTGAGAACCAGGCGTTATATTAGAATATATGAATTATCTCATGTCTTTCTTCGGGCTACCGTCTATCTCTGTGCCAAATTTTATCAAGATTGATCCAGCCGTTTTGTCGTGAAAAGGTTACAAACAGACAGACAGGCAGAGTTACTTACGCATGTATAATATTTTATTAGTGTGGATTCGATTTATTCATGGAATCTTTGAGAGATAGACATTATAAAATTCTGACAGGTTTCTTAAGAAGGCAGTTTCCTTCTTTGGTTCTGGGAACAGATTAAACAACTTGTTAAGCGTAGACGCCGTTTCATTTAATTAATTCATTTTTGGTTTAGAGTTGGCCGTATAATTGTTTGAAGACTATAAAATAAAAATATTATTTGACTGAGAAATCTAACTTTACTAAATAATTATAACTAAATACCTGAGACCCGAGAGCAGGAGACGTTTACTAGCGCTTGATGGTTTCTTAACTTTTCTTTTTATATTCTAAATGAAAAATTTATTTTCTAATTAATTGATTAACAAAAGCCTGTATTGTCTGTTTTAACGAGGGAGCTTCATCCTTGGTTTTTACACTAGACATGTCGGCAACATTGCCGAATATCATCATCTGAGTGCGCACGATAAAGCAAGGGATAAATCAAGCTCCATTTCCGTAACTAGGAAGTTACGGGAAATCTGCTTTGTACCCGAAAGGTAACATGACCCTAACCCGACCAAATCCCGCCAAAACAACGGGCTCGTCAAAATTACTCATGTTACTGTTCTAATTTAAATCAAAGGGCTGAGTTTACCTTTTGTTTCCGTACATACAATAGCACAATGACCTTCAAGCTGTGAAGTAATTCAGTCAGCAAAAATATTAAGTATTACAGGCTAAAACCATTTCGCAATAACGACAGCAATAACAAGATTCTTGGAACATGCAAATGTCGAACCTATTTAGTGAGACAAGGAACTAAAATGCATACTTATTGCTGCTGATTATACAGTGACTGTGTAGTAATCTGTGGTACGTATACGTGGTAACTGTTTAGTAATCTGTGGGCCAATTTTCACGCGATGAAGTAACGCCTCGTGCGCAAGAAATCGATAACCAAGACGATAATAAGCTTGTAAAAGGTAGTTTTTATTCATAATATGTAGGATACAAAGTAAAAAAATAATAAAGAAAAGTAAAAAATATAATAAAAAAGAAAGTCTATAAATGAGTTTAAAATTAAAACCGGTCAAGTGCGAGTTGGACTCGCGCACGAAGGGTTCCGTACCATTATCTATAAAACGGCAAAAAAATCACGTTTGTTGTATGGGAGCCCCTTAAATATTTATTTTATTCTGTTTTTTAGTATAACATCATCTCTGAAATTTCAACTGTCTAACTATCACGGTTCATGAGATACAGCCTGGTGACAGACGGACGGACAGCAGTGTCTTAGTAATAGGGTCTCGTTTTACCCTTTGCGTATGGAACCCTAAAAAAGTGAAACGCGCAATGTGTTTCTCTGAAAATGAAAAAAGGTTCAAGCAATATTTAAGCAAACACCTGAAGGACTAATTAAAAACGTAACTGGGAAAGGGATTGTTAGAAACCTAAACAAATACAATAATGCGCAATGGTAACTGTAAAATACTTTTAGTGTTAATAAAACGACCTTTAAAAGAACTGCTAAATTTACTTTAGACAGACCTTGTTTAGCAAGACATTAAAATAGACAGTGAGAGTAAGTGTGGCTCAGCGGGAACTCGTGCGCCTAACAATCCGACGCACCTGGGTTCGAATCCCGACTCGGCCAATGACTTATAGTTAAGTGCAGATTTTGCACGCTCACTCTAAAACAAAGCCATGCCGTCAAGCGAGCTAGTCGTGTTTCGGGATGATGTTCTGTGAAACATCGGGGAGACGAGTCTGAGCAACCTCTCAACTGCCGTCTCTCTCTAGATTTATGTGCTCCATCTTAGGCCACATCAGGCGAGATAGTGGCCAAACATAAATATATTAAGTGTATAAAAAATAATAATAATATACGCACAAAGCCCCCGTATAATAAAATACGTGAATTTTACGCAAATAATTTTCTTATCAATTTGTCAATTGGCAACATTGCCTAAAATTGCCTGTTTAAATATTTCACATGACCTCTCAATTGTGAATAGCAGTCAGATAAGCCTCTTAAGAACGGCGACGCTACTGAATGTACAAACTCTAAGGTTAGTGTCCGCGCACACTCGCATCTTTGCAGCGATGATCGGCGACAAATTGTAGCCAGTAAGCTTCCGTACTTAAACTGCCAACTATGAAATAGTGTTGCGAGTTGTAAATGCAGCATGGTTAAATTTATAGGCTGTGTGTGATTATTATGCTCTATTCCAGCTTATTTGACACAATCAAGTCCGGGATCAAATCAAATCCCGCTTGAATTCTGATAGCCTACAGACATTACATTGTACATGTAAAAGGTATCTTTTACAATGTGTGGGTGATGCCTAAAAATAATAAAATAAAAGTACAAAGCTATGAGGTATTCGTTTTTTTAAACTGATGAGATTGATTTATTCAGAGAATCGATCAGTAACTCGATTAGCAAAGCGTGCGCCTCTGATTTCAAACTCGACATTTAACTGAACTGGGGGAGTGATAATTGAGTCTTCTTCTTCTTCTTCTTTGTGTCGATCGATGGTCCATATATGTACAGTGATAACTGACAAGTATGCTACAGTTGAAACTTCAGCAAGGACCGTGCGATTTCGATGATAGTAACTTGCAAGTGCAAGTTTACACATTTCCAAGTTACTATCGGACACTCATCCCGGTTTTCATAGCAGAAATTTTCTTAGAGGTGGAAGGAGGAAAATAGTCTGCGCTAGATGCAAGTCTGCGTCGGCAGCTAAAAACAAAATTGAGTTTCCCATGTGATACAGAGAATTTCGAGACTTGGAATGTGATCAACTTCATCAAATATGCATGGGTCGTACGAGATTTGGCAAAGTTTTTTCCTTGTGCGTCTTTCAACTAGAGATACGAATCTAAAACGGAGCTTGGTAAAATACAGTGGATAACTTGGAGGCAAACACACAGAACTCGTAATATAATTTTATCGGTTCAAGACTCCTCAGGTAAAAACTCTGACCCTCGTCTCTCAATGCCGCATGTCTCAATGTGATCTAGAAACATTTTTTATTATATGAATCAACTCACAAAAAACTTCTTGAAAATTGATCTTTAATTAGTTTTTCGATATCTCAACTAACACTAAAGATATCAACTCGTGGTAGGTCTCTCGTATGCGGGAGGCCGTCTGGGTAGGTACCATCTCTTATACAAACTGCTTGGCGGCAGAATAACTGGCAAAGCGGATGCTTGCGCACGGTAGTGCGTTACTGTGTTCCGGTTCTAAGGGCATTGTAGCCAGCAAAATTACTGGGCATATTAGACTTAATATGTGACGTCTCGGAGTAATGAGCGCGATGCAGTGCTTCGCAGTACTTTATATGGTATTAAAAATTCTGGGTGACACTGCAATTGTTATGGGCGTGCTGCTTACCATGAGGCAAACGACTGACTCATCACTCAGTTACATAAAAAAAATTAAAGGTTAGGTGGGAAGAGGCTCTGTCCATTTCCTGCAAAACGTTTTTTGTACGAAGCTTGTGTCTTGTATGCCGCTACCAGATTGTGATACTAGGGAGTAAGATACCAGAAAACATTTCAAAGAAACAGGTGCGTCAGGTTTTATTATTTTTTATGCATTCAATCAAATCTACGAGCAAATAACTGCCAATTATTCGCAAATTAGCTTCCATCCTCAGATCATCGACGCGGAAAGATTTCACAGTCATACGAGGACGTAACAAAAAAACCATTCAATGGTACGGTTAGTAAACCTGTCGCAATTTAGAAACGACTTGGAGTACGCAGGCTGTTTTAGGTAAATGCAGCCAAAAATTTTATCATTTAATTATCATTTTTTGTATTGCTGATGAGAATCGGATCGTGGGAGAGTCAGAATTTACCATGATGACGGTGAACCAGAATGTTGGTCAGCGTTTCTTTTTCTGTGAACTTGGTGACTCTTATTTTTATGCCATTTCTCGGTTTTTTTCGTACCCTTTCTAGAGCTAGTAATGGAGATAATATTTATATAACAATATTTCCGGGGGTATATAGTTTGCTGTCCCTGCTGGCTGCCTCAGACCAGCGAAATTGTGCCAAAAACATTGGTATGGGTCGTGAATTATTTCACCCATTTTCTCTGTCTATGACGGGCCTTCCAGTTGTAAAAACTTCATAGATCCATGATGTTGTAATTTGTGACCAATAATAATTTTATTAATCGTTCGCTAATTTCAGTTCAGAGTCGCTTTGCATTTGAGACAAGGTTAAAAGAACAGGTTTGAGCGGAAGAGGCAAAAACAACAGACTGTGGCCGAGACTAGGTATGGCCATTAAAGATGAGAACAAATTCCAGCAGTTAAAGCGAAGTAAAAAAAAATATAGCAGGTGGTGGCGTAAGAGGATGTTTAGCTAAGTAAGCTTAAGGTTTTAGTGGATGCAATCTGTTATCCTGATAATTATTAAAACTGACGGCTCACCGGCTTCGCACTGGTGCGGTTTGTCTATTAAAATTTATGCGTGTTTTGTTTAGTAGTTGATTTTTTTGTATCGTGTGCAGTTTCGTCAGAATAAAAGTATTCTTCCTTTCTTTCTTTTTTATCTTAAGCAACCTAGAGCCCGGTAAACTTATAATACATTTTAGGGAACGTTAAAGACGACTGAGCTACATATATATAATGAATATTAAATTAACTTCAGACTAAGTACCTAATCACCGAAACCCGAAACATATTTATTTAAAGCCTAGGCTTTCGGACTCAGACTCACTTTCCCAAAAGCTTTTGAATATCATTTTACTTAAGAGATTTACTTAATTGTCTTCTTGAATTTCTCTTTATATAAATACAGATTGCGCTCTGATTCTTGGCCCGAAATTACTGTCTCAAAAACAGTTTTTACACAAGAGCCTAGCAGAGCCTGAAAATAGGTCCATGTAATCTCTGCACGGCCTACTTTTTTTCGAGACGAGGTAATTTTATGAAAAAAAATCTGCTGAAGTATGTAAGTATGTTAGGTTTTCGTTTCGGAAAAAGTTTTTTATATATCTAATAGGCACTCTATCCGGATGAGTGACCGTTTGTGTGGTATATGCATATTAGCTTACCAAACGGATACCTATTACAAATCAAAAATCCATAATATTTATTTATTTCTTTCTTTCTTCTTACAGCTATCATTACAGGTATATACCTGATGCGATAGTGTAGCTATCTCGCCTATTTTTTCTATTTTTTCTTTTTCTAGAAATTCGTAATGCTATCGTTGTGAATTTATTCAGAGAACAAGAAAATAGGTCTACTTCAATTGCGATCATGTTAAGAGTGCTAGAGAAGAGAATATATAATATTATGCGCCATATATCTGATTCTCTTAAAACCCTTGCAATTAAATTAGTACTCAAGGCGAGTAATAAAAGACTTCGCTCATTACGTCTCTCGTGGGAAAGCAGGCCGCTGTGAGATTTCCAGGTATGCTTGAGTGCTAGGCTTGTAATACTAGCTCGTCACCGGGTTTCACGCTGAAACTTACAGGATAGAAAGATAAACTAGGTAGGTATTATTAGAGATTTTATACAACAAAACTACTCAAAGGAAACTACTACTGCTCAATGGAAGCATTGACGACAGATGACGTAGAATCGTCCCCGTAAGACGATATAAGAAGGATAGAAGAAATCGATCCCTGCCCGAGCAATATCATTTTTCTTCTTCCTAATTATTTACAATCTTCAGATTTTTCGCCTAGCATGAGCTAATGCATTCAATATCAAAATTTTCTCAATACCACATCATGTCACTAATGTAACTGATCAATCATTTAAATTGATCTATGACTCTATGACTTAACACCTGTTCTGAGATTTGAATAATAGTAACGCACAGTGTTTTAAATAAGTACCGTATTGTACACTTGTACAGTCGGCTGCAAACATAAAAGTGCTAAAAGACGATTGAATATGGTATAGGGAACGAATGGGGCTTACCTGTCTAAAAGTTCTTTCTTATTAGCCGACTTCAAAAAGGAGGAGGTTCTAAACTCGATTGTATTTTTTATGTGTTTCCTTAGAATACCGTCATTTATAAACCGATTTTGATTTTTTTGCGTTGGGTTCAGTATAGCTACGAAGAGGCCCCATAAAATTTCAGCGATATTCGACCTTGGACTTCGAAGATACATCAGAAGTCGTTTTTAATGCATTTATATTAAGATTTTAATTAATTCGGAAGAAGAAAAATAAATATCAGTTTCTCGCGACAAAAATAGAAATAAATATCAGTTTGAAGACTTCTAGGTGATAATGAAAATCAAAAACTTTATCCAGGCAAAATTTTACTTCCTTGAAGTGAAACAGCTCGCCGTAAAAACATTAAAGTAAGCAACTTCTTAAATTAGAGGTTAATTTTAAAGAAAGAAACACAGAAATAAAATATTTGACGACCACAGTCATACACAAAAAATAAATAAAGGAAAGAAAACATAATTATAAAAGGAAAAATTAAATATATAAACAGTATAAAGAGATGATTAAGCTTAAATTACTACTATGTGGTACTACTACGTAATGGTGCCAAAAGAGTTTGCTCAGCGCAAATGTCATGTGTCAGTATTTTGACACCCGACGCTGGTTTTCAGCTAAACCCCAAGGCGTGCATGATTTAAGATTTTAATAAGATTAACTTTTTCATAATTATATTTTAGTTGCATTTTTAATTTAATAGTTAAGGTAGCTGACTATACAAAAATTACGCAACATACTAAGGTTTACATCCGGCTATGCTCAGATGCAATTAAGATTGCCAATGCTTTTGTATTACAATGTTTCAAGATTTGACATGTAATTTCTAATGATACTTATTTCTTTATAGATAAAGAACATACTATTTATCCTATTAATATTATAAATGCGAAAGTTTGTTAGTATGTATGTTTGTTACTCAATCACGCATTAACTACTGAACGGATATTGATGAAATTTGGTAATAGGTACTTTAGGTCCTGGAAAAAGACATAGGCTACTTTTATCCCGGGAAACGTTTTGTCGTTTTTATAGATAATGGTACGAAACCCTTCGTGCGCGAGTCCAACTCGCACTTCGCCGGTTTTTTATAAATAAAATTGCTTTTACATTTTTTTTTATGTAACTAAATGACGAGACGAGCTCGTCGTTTGCCTGATGGTAAGCAAAACGCCAGCCCATAACAATAACAGCACCACCCAGAACTTTGTTTTGCAAAATCCTGCGCGGCGCTGCACTGCGCTCGTCACCCTGAGACAATCGGCTCTTGATTCTCATAATGCCCAGTAATTTCGCTGGCTACAATGCCCTTCAAACCGGAACACAGTAATACTCGCGGACTACTGCTTGGCGGCTGAAAAACTGGCAAAGCGGTGGTACCCACCCAGACGGCCTCTCGCATACGAGAAACCTACCACCAGTAAAAAAATTGTTTTACCATCTCATCTTCATGGTAATATTCTTTCATTAGGACAAATTATAAATATAATTTACCACATTGTATGAATTTATAAAACTGAGCGTATTCAAATGACACATTATTTTGTTTACTCAAAAATACAAATTAATTATTCTACTAACTACGAGCCAAGCGTCGCTGATTATGACTTCTTATAAAAAAAATAATTACCTATTATAAATGCAAATGCTAGACAGAACCTCGTAGTAACTGGTACAGTTAACATCAAAAATAAGTTAAAGATTCTAGTACCGTATCTCAGTCACTAGTTCGGCATTTTGCTTCTGTCAAATACCTTGTGATTGAAATCGTTAGTTAGACCTAGTACTAAATTGTTCTCTGATAATTAGATGCCGGCGAGGCCGGAGCGAAATTCTAGATACTGATTTCCTAGCAATCCGTGCCAATTATAAACTAGAATGGCAATTATGTTGACAAGGATAGCGGGGCAATAATTTAATTCAAATGTCATTCAATGACAGCTCTTTGTTTAGTTGTGTTGTTGAGGAATCTTACATACACGCGTAGGTTGCATTACTAAGTTAGCGAA
The DNA here is from genome assembly GCA_951640565.1 of Petrophora chlorosata. Lineage (NCBI taxonomy): Eukaryota > Metazoa > Arthropoda > Insecta > Lepidoptera > Geometridae > Petrophora > Petrophora chlorosata. The sequence continues at coordinate 2,064,386 of OX621206.1, forward strand.
ATAATTGTCGACATTGCAACTAACTTTTACGTGTGTGTGTGTGTGTGTGTTTTGTGTGTCTTATTTATTTATTTCAATGCAGGTGCCCGTTACACTTACAGTACTACAACCAAAGCGTGTAGCGGGCCAATTACATCTTAGAATATATATTATAAATAATAATGTCATTTAAATGATGCACTTCTGCACTAAACGAGACAGCCCCCCATAAGTGTTGCCCATACATATCTAAATTAAATGCTCTAAGAGGCCTCTACGTGTTGGATTCATGTCCCCGCGCAAGCCTTCTAAAGGACCGGGTGTATAAACCGTGAGAAAAAAAAATGACACTTAATAATAATGATTAAAATTTTAGCATGTCAACGTAAATTTAAATATACATATACAATTTTAATGAAATCTCTAATTCTATCCGTAAATATGTCAATATTTTTATGCCGAACTATCAAGTCGCCGAGCATATTGCTAGTATACAATCTTATACTTAAAGCACTACCAACTATTTAAAAACCAATACCAAAGTAACGTAACTTCATTAAATTAAGCATTTTTTAAAGTACTGCATCTATTGTAATTAGTACAAGTGTAATAAATATTTTAATGCGAGTGCAAACAGTGAAATACATTCCAGACTTATTTTTTTAAATATCACAGTTGCACTTTTACCTACGTGCAAAGTAAAATACTACCTAATTTTGTTTTAATGAACCGACTTCAAAAAAAGGAGGAGGTTCTCCATTCGATTGTACTTCTATTTTTTTTTAATGTTTGTTACTTCAGCTCCTCCGTCCTAACTCCGTCATTTATGAACCGATTTGGAAAATCTCTCATCTTTTTGCGTTGAGTTCAGTATAGCTACGACGTGGTCCCATATAAATTTCATCGATATTTGACCTTGTACTTCGAAGATACATTGAAGTCGGTTTTATTTTTTGATAAAATATTTACTTGTTATAATTACGTTCGTGGTACGTTCGATATAGATACAGTGGTTTGGATAAATAATTTAGGATTTAGATAAAGTCATAGTAATAATTGACGTCCATAAATGCGTCTGTGATGCCATAATTGAACTTTTGAAATTCTACTCTTGTTAAACAAAGTTGTATTTTCGCTTATAGTCTACTTCTGCGGTGTAGCGGTTGAGCAGGTTAACTCGATTCTCATAATGAGGTTGCGGGTTCGATTACTGCGACAGGACAAATGTTTGTGCACAGAAAAGAACGCTCAAGCATTTGTTTTGTGTGGGGGTGTTGTGGGGCGAGTTAGTCCCAATGAGGTACAAACCCTATTTTGACCGTTCGCGTTTTGAAAATTATGTGCATTTGACCGTCTACGTCTGCGATTTTGACGGCTTTTTATTTACTTGACCGAATGCAAATTTGGCCGAACGCGACGAAACGCCAGGATCTATGTATGTGGTCGCTGTTGCCTGCTGTGTCGCCGAATAAGAAGTTCTTACTTAATTCAAATGAATTGAAAACAAAACAAATTGACCAAAATTTTGTCTGTGATTAGTTAGATTGTAAAAAATGGTAATTCTATACTAAAATAACTCCCTCACGCCTCGCCTTAATGGATGTAGGCAAAAAAATCTGTTAAATGTAACCTGAAAAACCGCTTTTATTACTGAAGTCATAAGGCTAAAAGTCTTTTGTACTAAATATTTTATTTTTGGAAATAAAGAACAAAAACTAGAGAGAATAACATTTCCTTAACGTTACGATGCAAGTAATAAATTGGTTTTGAGACTAAATGTCTGTTTCTAATGGTTTGGTATTTTTTTTGATTGTCACTAGAAATACGGTATTTTTAGTCAGTATTTAAAATACCGACTGACAATTACAATACTCCTGTAACGACGTAACGGTATTACTTCATAATGAAAATAATCTTATTGGGATCACCAGCCCACCTTTGTGGTATTGCTCAGAACTTTTAGACTCTCAGCTCTCGATTTGGGCTCTATCACAGAATACCAAATCTAATAGTCTCTACTTAAATACTGGTAGTCCGGTACGTAGTACTATTATTTATTCTGTGATACCGGCTTTAATAAGGAGCTTTTTACAAACAAAGAACAGCTTAGATGTCGCGACAGACACTTCTGCCAGATATTCAACCGCCAAGCAGTAGTGTGATCACTACTACTCAGGCTTCATTATTAAGTATTCTGTGTTCCCTTTGGACGGTAAAGCGAAATTGACGGTGAAGAAAAAATATTGGGCGTATAAATAGGTTGTTAGCCTGATGGTAAGCAATACGCCTGCCCATAAAAAATAGCAGCACCACCCAGAACTCTGATTCGATATTGAACAAAGAATAGATTCAATTTAAACTCATCAGCTCATCTACACACAGCTCAGCTTCAGTGAATACGAAGCTAAATATTTTAAGTCTAATAAATACGATTAAGTTAAAATAATCACCAAAAGAGACTTCACCAAAAGCACATGTCTCCGCTAAACTCCACTTGTTCGCCGTAATATTGACTCTCACCACACCAAGACCAAAAAGTCCATGGGAACGGCCAAAGTCAAGGTGCCTTTCGTCCTCCTGTCCTAAGTCAACAACTTTGACCTCCAGTAATGCGCGGCCAAACAAGGCATTCGTAGTGACTAAACAAGGCTGGGCTGGTACACAGGTGCAGTTTGTGTGTTCGTAGTTTGTCAGCTTCTCTGACGTAGATGTTTTCTTTGACGTAGTCTAGGCGATTCTTTTAGCCTTATTGGAGAAGTCAAACAAGATATGATTAAAGTAAATTAGTACATTATTTTTTTCACTGAAAATATTACTCTTTTCACTGTATCATACATTGATCTGTCATAATAATTGAAGATTTCATTAATCAAAAAACCGACTACAATTCCGATTTATCTTCGAAGTCCAAGAAAAATATCGATGAAATTTATATGGTACCTTGAAGCTATACTGAACTCAACGCAAATAATTTTCCAAATCAGTTTATAAATGACGGAGTTCTGAGGTGACAAACATAAAAAAAATACAATCGAATTGAGAACCCTCCTCCTTTTTGAAGTCGGTTAAAAAGGCTCTTAGTTAAGACTTCATTATGAGAAAATCATACCGCTAGCGTTTTTCACCAATGGCAAATAGGCCCGTGGACCTTATTTAGGCCACTTTCCCCCTAAGCTATTAGGTTGTATATGACGGAATCGTCCCAAAATATTCAAGGATACGGAAAATCTCTGATGATTGATAACACTTTATTGTACACCAATATTATAACTAAAAACAAATAAAAAACAGAACTTAAAAATTATACAAGTTCATAGCAATGAAATGAAATTAAAAAAAAATAATTAAGTTACAATATTGCAAGGTGACATAGCAGTAGTTTTCTCCAACAAAATTCGGCGTTTGTAGGCGTACAAATATTTAACAGTTTAAAATAATATAAAATTAAACATTTTTTTTTATTTATTTCGTTAAGGATTTAATAACGATTCATCTCAACCTAAGTATTTACCTAGGTACTTTCTCCCTTTATGTGATGCGATAATTTACTACCTTATCATTTATTTAGTAATCCATCTTCATCTTATGCCTAATCTCGAGAGATATTAATTCTAAATTCTTTACAAATTCCACAAAACAATGGCATTCCACAAAATTCCAACGTATAATTGCCAAGTAATCGATGTAATTAATCATAAGTAATCATTGAACGAATTCGCTTTCACATATCTCCACGTAACACATGATAATTGCCAAATGTTGCTTAGGAATTCGAAAGTCACCAATTATCTGTGAGAAAAAAAATGCTCTGGGTATTGTTGGTCGTCCATTATTGGTTTTTTTCTAAAGCTTCAATTGTTCAGAAAATGTCGATAGATGAACGCTTTATTGCAAACATTAAATTGAAGACATTACATAAAAACTATTAATGAAGTTTTACAATGGGCGGCCTTATCGCTAAAAGCGATGTCTTCTTGGCAACCTTTGGATGGAGAATAATGTAATGTAATTAGAAAAGTAAAAGTAAAGGAGACTACGATGTTTTTTTTTCGTAGATTATATTTAAATGAACGAAGGAAGGTATAGGTTACATGTAAAACTTGGCTATTTCCAAATACATATAAAACACTACTAAGTAGCTCAATTACAAAACTGTTTTTTTTTATTAAAAAAAAAAAATTGGTTAAACGTTATATTTCTACCAAAAAACACAAAATAAAAGGTATTTTGGACAAAAAAACAATACAAAAAAATCACCGTCGTATTTTTTTTATAACATCTAATTTTAACAGCAATCAAATTATGTTGCTCTGATAATCATCATCATCATCAGCCCATCATCAGCCCATCATTTTCCCACTGCTGGGACCCGTCCTTCTCTTATAGAGAGAGTATGGGCCATAATCCACCACGCTGGCCCAGGGCGGGTTGGTGGATTCACATGTCCTTGCATTTTTGTGATAAATTCTTGGATTTGCCGGTTTCCTCACGATGTTTTTTCCTTCACCGTTTTTAGAGCTAGTGTTAAATCCGCAAATAACTTAAGAAAGTCAGTGGTACGGGGTCAGCGGGATTCGAATTCGGGTGCATCGGATCGAGAGTCGCACCTTCTCCCACTGAGCCACGCTCTAATAATAAAACTGTTAAATATTTATACGCTTAGAAAGGCCGAATTTTGTTGAGAAAAACTACTGCTGTATCACCTTGCTATATTGTAACGGAAATTCCTACAAATAAAATTTTATTTCATACAATACGGCCAAAAGTATAGGAAAAAGGGATTGTACTTTGACAAGGATATCAATAATATCAAGGAAATATAAAGATCAAATCAACAAGCTTGCAGTCTTGAGAACATTTTGCCGCCATGACGTCAGCAAACGGTTGTTGCGATTATGTGCATAATTTGTTTCTTGTTGTTTTATTCATCATGCTTGTTCGTGATTATGATCAGCTTAGAATGGCCCTGGTGTTGTTTAGTTTGGATTATCCACTGTTATACAGCTTAAATCACAGAATACTAAGGGACAGAAGCATCACTCCGCAAAGAAATTTAAACGAATAGCGACTCTTGCTATGATGCAATAAAATTCAATTCAGCTCGCGTAGCGCTGCATACCTACCAGTCATGTTAACCTACAGAGCGCCTCTCTTTCTATCGCATAGCTCTTATCTCTCCTGACGCGGCACGTGTAACGACGCGCGACCCGCTGTCGGTGTCCGGCTATGTACTTGTAGCTTCGTACCTACAGTGCGGAGTGCGCTAGGCCTGGTTTGAATATCGTTGCTCGCATATTCTCGAGGTTGCCGAATGGAATAGAATAACTCTTTATTATATTACCACGATACAGAAACATTTAAAAACTAAAATAACAACTAACTTAATATTAGTGTCATAATGGACGGTCTCATCGCTCAAAGCGATCTCTTCCAGACAACCTACAAGTGGAGGAATGTAGACAAATATATATGGACGGTGTTGCTAAGATAATTTCGTAGATACATAATAAACGTATCTATTTAACATTATAAGAAATGTAATATACATAAACTAAAGTCATTACGTAAAAAAATAATATAATAATAAGATATACATAATAAAAACTTTAATATAAAATATCCAAATAAATGAACCTATATAAACCTACATACAAAATAACAAGTGAGAACATAAATTCTAACAACAGTAGACGAAGCATAGGTAGCAACTATTGTGCAAGATAGAACTGCTTAACACGATTAGTAAAGATGTCAAGAAAAGGAGCATGTTCAATTAAAAGAGGGAAGGCGTCCATAGTCGAACAGCTGTGACAGTGCAGGAGAAACCACATAATTAATTTTTAGAAAAAAAAAACGGACTTCAATGTATCTTCGAAGTCCAAGGTCAAATATCGATGAAATTTATATGGGACCACTTCGTAGCTATACTGAACCCAACGCCGAATTTTCCAAATCGGTTCATAAATGACGGAGTTCTGAGGTAACAAACATAAAAAAATAAAAATAAAAATACAAAAGAATAGAGAACCTTCTCCTTTTTTTGAAGTCGGTTAAAAAGGTAGTACTATGAAATTCTTCATGAAATAATTTGGTAAGGTTATTTACGAACAAGAGTTTTGTAGAAAAATATATTTTTCAAGACAAGCTCGTAATCGGTACATTGGTAATCGGAACCGCGAGCAGCTTAAAATGAGCCCAAACAATACCACCTTCCGTCTCCATCATCAGATCAGCTGACTGTCATTATAATATTGCATTGTCATCGGACTTTGACAAGGATGCAAAATTTCAACTCCGTAGAATAAGAGGAAGTGGTTCTGATTCAACTTGCAAGATTTGACCCGAACAAACAAACATTGCACGTATATAAAAGCTTGTAAAAGCAGTAATTTAGAAGATGAAACAAAGGGGTGATGTCTGAATAATAAATGAAAATAGCAATAGGCATTTTCTTTAATACATTTTCAAATTGAAGTAAGCCTAACAAAATTGGAAACCAATGAAACCAGGCCCAAACTTAAAGTGTTTCTTTAAGACTGGTTTCATTTTAACTTTGATTGCTTTTGAGACTACGCCGTCTGACTTCGACTCTAATAAAATTTAATTTAACAATCTGAAATTCTGAATTGTTAGTGTTTTGAACTCTCACACAGTTTGAAATAATTGCCGATGATTAAAACAAAATAACGTAGATAAATGTAGCTGTAACAACAAAGTTAAAATAAAGAAGGAAAAAGTACGTAATCAAAATATTTGCGAAAATATAAGTGAACGTAAAATAAACATAGACTTGTTTGGGGTTCGAATCTCGCTACTTCCACTAGTACTACGAGCCAAAGACGTATGCAAAGAAAACAAAGCTAAAGAATTTTATTCCCTGTCTGCATTCCATGGTGCGTAAAAACTTAATAATTCATTTTATAACAAAGGAAAACCGACTTCAATTCTGATGTATCTTCGAAGTCCAAGGTCAAATATCAATACAATTCAATTTATTCATCTTTTGACATTTCATAATGTTCTTAGATATGTCATAATTTTTTTTCTTTATTCTAGGTGGCATCATACGCTGCTTCCTATTTTTATTACAATCTAGCCATATAATTAGGCTAATAAGTAATTTAAATTGAACTTAAACTGATACATAGCTTAATACTAAGAATGTGTCCATTAACACTTATCTTATTGTCTCTATTAAGGAGAATACACTTTGTTCATGTGTTCTTTCTGGGTAACAATTGCTACATTACACTAATTCACTAGCACTAGCACTACACTAACTCAAACGGTTTAGTTCTTTTGAGTCTTCTCACTATATCCGTGTGGTCGAGGAGCTGGATTGCCTCGACGTTTACATGATGGTGAAGTATATGTCATAATGTACAATAAATAATATAATCGATGAATATATCCTTTTAGCTATACTGAATTCAACGCAAAAAGAATTTACCAAATCATTTCATAAAAGACGGAGTTCTGATTCTGAGGTAACAAACATAAAAAAAAACAGTCGAATTGAGTACCTCCACTTTTTGAAGTCGGTTAAAAAGGTACATGATCCAGCCCATTTACCTACATTCTTTATTGTACACTATTGAAATATTTACATCGATGACATACTTACATACATTTAAAAATAATACACACATTACATTTTAAAAGGTTCTCGGCGAATTTGCGTTTTCATACAAAAACACCGGTCGAAAGTGATAAAAACGGCTCTTTATACCGGTTCTGTAATAAATGTACGCCAATTGATATCACAGGGGCGTTGTTTCCATTGTAACGATGGCTACGACAATTACGCACTGAACGAGTTTCGAATTTGACGCCGTCACTGCTGAATTTACTGGGCGTACGCGTCTCTTGACACTGGTATTTTATCTGTTGGTATAACATTATATACCTACATTCATGCTTTTATTCAAGAGACGGACGATAACCAAAGTTCTTCAAAGTTGTTCAAAAAAAAAATCTTCGCCTATAAGCTTAATTTTTTTACTCTTACCTGACGTTTATATAAAACTGTTATTGCTACACACATGCCAGCGCTATTTCGGTATGTCGAATCGAAAAGGGTCGCCAAGATCTGTAGCTTGGCCTAGCCTAGTTTGGGGCCCACCGATAATCTAACATTAACTAACAAATTACTACATTACATTATCAAGACCATCAGTCATTATCAAGAACATCAGTCTTGAATTTTGGCTCTGAAATCGAATCTCTGAACCGAACATAGATTATTTTGTAGTTGTAACACCACCCACTGAACAAAGCAATGCCGATGATGTTCGTTCATCTTTTAGATCTATATGGTCCAACTTCGGCTATACTCTTCCGAGATAGCGATTAAAAGATCTCGGTAAGGAATAACGCGAACGCGCACACTTTCGCTCGTATGAAAGGTAAATAAAATTGCGGCAGCAATGCGTGAATGGTATTCAGTTGTGAAGTATTGCGTTACAAATGACGCTGTCATGAACAAAAACTGGTCGTGGAGGGGCGGCCAATTGAGTTATGTTGTTTTTCTTGCTGGAGAGTTACTACTAGAGGTTTCTATTTATGATATCTACACAGTTATTTAATCACAGTTTAAGGATTGTATATAAGTTAGGTCAAGGAGTTGATTTTGGATGACCTTGTTCTTCAAACCTTTTTAGACCCAAAACAATTTAAACGTAAGGATAATAACTAACTACTACAAGAATTTGTTTCGTGTATCGGTTTTGTGGGACCATAGTCCTTGTGGTTCCTGGTTCTACAGGGAATCCTAGTTAGGGGTTTAGATCTGTGACCGATGGGCGTTACCGACCAGTAACTTTGTTGGACTTTCGACAATAACTAGAAGTTCGAATCCCATATCTGCTTCATTGCAAAGTCGAAAGCAAAAGCCCAATCCTATTGACATTCATTTTCCCACGCTATTCTGTTTGTCAGAAAGGCACTTAACCAAATAGGAAATAGAAACCTTTCCTGTGCGTTACCAAACATTTTTCCCGCTCGGATACAGTATAATCGGGTCACCACAGCTGTTAATTTAGCCGGATATTTTACCTATAAACCCAATGCTGTTCGGGCATTCGAGTTTTATGCTAAAAAAATATGGGACATAGTGCCATTTGCCGGTCGTTTTACTTGATTACATTCTGGCTTTCGAATATTCAGAACATTAAGAAGCTCAACGTTTATTGTTGATTTTAAATATCTAAAAAGAAGAATAAGTTAATTGTTCGAGCAGAATTATTGTTAATAACCAGTTTTTTATTTAATAAGGTGTTGAGGCAAGGAGGTCGTGCACAAGGTGGAAAGCGCCACGTCTATTTCTGACAGTTACAGTGCCACCCAAAACTTTAAACGCATCCGCAATGCAGGATTCTGCTTCGGCACTCGACACCGTGCTCCTCTATCGAGTGTTGCTCAGTGGGAGCACGTGCGCCTTTCGATCTGACGCACCCGAGTTCGAATGCCGCTGGCTCCGCACCACTGACTTAAGTTATGAGCGGATTTTACACTCGCTCTAAAAACGGTTAAGGAAAACATCGTGAGTAAACCGGTATGTCCAAGAATTTATCACAAAAATTCAAGAACTTGTGACATCCACCAACCTGCACTGGGCCAGCGTGGTGGATTATAGCACATACTCTCTCAATGAGAGAAGGCCCGTGACCCAACCGTGGGAACGTGATCGGCTGATAATGATGATGATGACCTTAAGATAGTTCTGTCTTCCATACCAAATCCTACTATTATTAATGAAGTTTTGAAAACAGGTTTTTTACACAATCACACAAAAACTGAAACTAAAGGGATTTTGATGATATTTTGTGAGTAAGTAGGTACCTATTTTAAGTTTAAGTCCTCTTCCTCCTCTCGTGTGTGTGTGTGTGTGGGGCCAACGTTGGTGTCGAAGTTTTTAGACCGCCCGAAGGCCTCCGACATGGCCTAACGACTGTTGTCCTAGGACATCAACCGGGACAGACAGCTTAACGTGCCCTACGAAACACGGTAGCGCTCAGATGTAAATACCGGTCACCCATCCAAGTTGTGACCGCTGCGACTACTAGATCTGTTACGAACGGCTAGGTAAGCTACCGCTACATTTGTTTGCGTTTCGTTCATCTCTAGATTAAGTAGTTGGAGTGATACACTTGTAGTACTTGGCATACCGCTAACACCAGCCTGGCCAATAGCCAATTCATCAGAGCATCATAAAACAACTGCTCTGCGTGGTTCTAACCCATTTTGCTTAATTTTACAACCCGTGATGAATTGATCTCAATCATGGTTGTGAAGACAGATATAAATCGATTTATGAACAATCGCTTGTTTAAAAACGAATGATTACTCTGTTAACTTAATAGGTAAAAGTATCGAAATTTTGATTAAAACATAGTATTTCGAGTCAGGAAGCACAACTGAGCCAAACGCTACACGCATGCAACATTTGTGTCGGAACCACATCTAACTACGCCACTCTTATGCTCGAAACAAGTAGTTACAAACAATTTCTCAATAACTTAACTATCCCTAACCACAGAATACTAAGGGACAGGAGCATCACTCCGCAAAGAAATTTAAACAAATAGCGACTCTAGCTATGACGTAATAAAATTCAATTCAGCTCGCGTAGCGCTGCATACCTACCAGTCATATTAACCTACAGAGCGCCTCTCTTTCTATCGCATAGCTCTTATCTCTTCTGACGCGGCACGTGTAACGACGCGCGACCCGCCGCCGATGTCCGGCTATGTACTTGTAGCTTCGTACCTCCAGTGCGGAGTGCGCTAGGCCTGCCCTAACTAGAAGTTAAAATATCATCATTGGTATCTATCTGTATATATATATATATTTTCTATCTTTCAGAGGGTCTATTGCTTACCATAGATCATCATCATCAGCCCAAGAATTGATCACAAAAATTCAAGGACATGTGAGATCTACCAACCCGCACTGGGCAAGTATAGTTGGTGGATATGGCCCACACTCTCTTTACGAGCGAAGGCCCCAGTCCCAGCAGTGGGACCGTAATGAGTTGATGATGAATCGATTAACAAATCAACAACAAATCGATATTACACATCCCTATACTGAATTGATCATCTCAATTCACCGTGCAAAATAGTTACGTTGATTATCCTTTCGTGTCTGATCATAGTTCATATCTAGTTTGTCTAGTTTTTGTCCACGGTCATTAATTTTGCAAGCAAGTGTGAACGACTCAAGTTCATAAAGCCGGTTTTTTTCTCGGAAGACGGATGGGAGATTTGACATTGTTAGAAGTTTAGAATGTGTTGTTGTAACTGAGAATTGCACTTGACCGCCTTTGCTTTTGACATCATTGTATTTTGTTGTTTATTATAGTACTACCTACTAGCTACTAGTAATTAATAGTTAGTATTCTTTGCTACTAGTGCCTGTGGGGTCGTAATCTTGAAATTATTTTGTACTAGCTGCGCGGTTTGAAAAGATTCGGTTAACAAGCATACGTTTTATCAAACAAAAAAACCGACTTCAATGTATGTTCGAAGTCAAGGTCAAATATCGATGACAAAAAAAATGGGACCACTTCGTAGCTATACTGAACCCAACGCAAAAAAAATACAATCGAATAGAGGCCTTCTCCTTTTTTGAAGCCGGCTAAAAAGAGTTTCTGCAAGAAAAGGGGGAACCGTCGACGAGACCTACTGTCGATGTCGGAGAAGAATGACTGTTTCTAAATATTCAGAATATTTATTGTCGGAGAAGAATATTATAACAAAACAAAATATATTTTGTACATATTGCTCGAAAGCGCTTCGATAACCTGGAGAAATTCATAGTGACTGAAAAGGTGGAAGGAAAGAGATCGAGGGGTCGTAGCCTAATACGATGGTCTGAACATATGTCGAAACAACTAGACACTAATATATCCGACGCAATTCACTGTGCTGGAGACCGTCACGAGTGGCGGAGGATTATCAAAGACAAGTGTGATCGGGAGCGTCACGACGCTCAACAGTGAGCAAAGGAGTGAAGGAGGAGGAGAGTAATACAAGAGCTCGGTTAGGATGTGATAGCGTACTCGTATGAGGGGTGGCCTTGGTGAGCAAGGCCACCCCTCTACAGGCGTAGTGGCCCCGTTAACACCCGGGCCTACTGCCGAGCCGAGATGGTGAATACTAGCGCGACCCCATCTCGCCCTACTAGGGCAGAGGACTGCTCACGGGGGGGTTTCTAGTGGATTCGAGCCCCACACACCCCCTTCTGCCAGCCCCGTGGCAGAAGGGCAGTGCAGCGGCATTTTCCCCACCTCAAAAATAAAGGATGTGATAGCGTTTTGTCTATAAGCAGTGTCGGAATTCAGTTCTTGACTCAAAGAATTCGTTTAAATTTAAATCCAATTTTGTTTGTAACAATGAAGTTCGTTCACTTAACGTTTTTAAGTATATTGCATTATCGGATCTACGTAAAACTATTGCAAAATATCTAATAAACAGTCAGAAATTATTTTATGCAAGCTTGTTACAAAACTACCCAATTACATACAATACAACAATGATTTCACACAGATGTTGACACCGCTCAATGTTTTCATCAGCAAGTTCTTGAAGCTCTTGAAGCGAGAGAATGTTTAACAAGGGACTCGGCGTTCGGATACGAAAATTACCTATTTTTTTAAAGCAATAACGCGTCCTCGGTTTTTGGTCAGTTGGCTTAAAGCGTTTCCTGTACTAAAGGAAAAGTTCCTGAGTTTAAACCTTGGCTGCGGCGATATATGTTGCATAACTAAAAAAAATACCTACTTATATAACTACGCCCCGCTGTTTCAAGTACTGCGTGGGCGATTGCGGGGTAAAAAGTATCCTAAATACATTTTTTTTAAGTTTTAAAAGAGCATTTTTGTGCCTATTTTATAAATATATTTTGCCTTTTTTCAGGACCTAAAGCACCACTAGAACAACATCCGTTCAAACAGTAGTATTTGCACTTTTTGCATAACAAACATCCATCCATCCTACAAACTGGGTAGTAGGATTTTTCAATGGCCACTAAAACTTGTGAATATTAAAAAGCATGCTATTAAAAACAGCTATTAACCTCGTCACTTAAAAGCAATGGCTGTACATTAAAACTTAACTAAAACCACAGAATAAATAACAGTACTGGGTACTAAAACTCATTTGAGCCGCAGACTTCGGCCATTGACTCGTCTGCCGTACGGTCGCTGCCAAATCGGCGGCAGACACTGCGGCCATAACAATAACCATACAGACATACATTTTAAGTTTTTAGATAGTAATTACATTGTCTTTAGTGTGGTTTGTGTTAAAACTAACACTCAAGATCAAAGCTTGATTACGTAGTAGAATGTATTTTGTGGCTTGATATAAATTATCTGTGAGAACTTTTGCATTCTTACGTACATTTCGGAGAGTATGCGTCGGAATGGCACCAACTAATTCTCCCATCCTCGTTTCATCATCGGACTACAAGACTAACGGCAATACACCACCGTTTCATGGTGGACATTCCTCCTGCGCGCACTAATCGCTCCGCTTCCACTTTCATTATGCGCACCGCTAACGAGTGGAACTCCTTGCCCAAGTCAGTCTTTCCCGATAGCTACAATCTAGACACAATCTAATCTACTAATTTTCAAATCTCGAGTGAACGGCTACTATCTTGGTAAATGTGCTAGATCGTCGACCGCATCGTCGCTTACCATCAAGTGGCATAGTGCTCAAACGCTAGCCAATTAACAGTAAAAAAAATATTATCTCGATTAAACTAGATTTCATGGAAAAGTCATTAGTATCAATCCTTTCATTAGACACATAGACACAGACACACATACACAGACTGACGGACAGACACAGATAGACAGAGAGACAGACAGACACGTGGACAAGCATAGACTTCTAACTTGTCACCCATATTTTATGTCGGAGTTAATAAAAGCGTTACACAAAATCTGCCTCGACTAGAACAAATGATGATGACGGGTAGTTGAACGAAACTTTAGACCTCGCAACTCGCAACGCTGTTGTATAGTCAATTATGGTGTATCGTACTCTAATTTCCCCCTGGCTTGGCTCGGTTGCCAAATCTAGCTGTTATGGTGGTGGTACAAGGCATAGGCAGACCATTCCACACTTTAAAACCTAGCTGTAAGATTCCCAAAAATAAAATTCAAATTTTGCAAGCTTTTATTTAACTTGCAATGTTTGGGTCACATCTTGCAAGCTGAATAAGAACTACTTCCTCTTGTCCTACGGAGTTGAAATTTTGCATGCTTGTCAAAGTGCGATTAAAATCCAATATTTTGGTGATAGCCAGCTGATCTGATGATGGAGACGGTAGGTGAACTTGCTAGGTTTGACCCAAACATTGCAAGTTAAATAAAAGCTTGTACTTAATAACAAAATTCATAACAAATGTTCGGCTATTATTGTCATAATGATGTACAACCTTGTTCGCTTATACCACGAACCAAGCCAAAACATGGTCTGTTTTTGCAATGGCAGGCTGTTAATGAGGTGTAACATGAAATTGCCGTGAACACTTTATGCTTACTCCGGTGCTATTTGTCAACAGTTAATTATGTAGGTAATCATCATCGTTAGGTAAAATATGATCATACGCTTTATTTTAGAATCTCTACATCATCTGTTTGTTAACAGATAAATCGTCAGCGATAGAACTTATAGAAGCCAATCCTACGTGTATGAAGGATATCCTATCTGTGTATGAAGGAAACACCCGGATGGTAGTCGTACGACAAAAAAAAATACTTGTTGCGTTTGACCGCTATCTCACCTGTTGTTAAGTAACGATGCGGTCGAAGATGTAGCACGCTCGCCTAGAAGAAACCTGTTCATTCTTATCTTAAAGACACCCAGATTGTAGCTATCCGGAAACACAGATGCCGGCAGAGAGTTCCACTCTTTGGCCGTTCGCATTATGAAGCTCGAAGCAAAGCGCTTGGTGCGAGCAGGAGGGATGTCAACCATGAATTGATGACGGCTTGCCGTACGTCTGGTCGTCCGGTGATAGAAGGGGGATGGCGGAATAAGTTCATGTAATTCCGTCGCACACTCACCGAAATGAGATTTATTATTTATTTATTTTTGAGATTTATTTTAAAGATGGTGAATGTATGATAACGATAAATGAATTATGAAGTCAAATATTTTTTTGACTTGAAAGAAAAGACCTTTTGAAGTCATTAGAAAATAAATAAATTTACAAACATACATACATACAAGATACGCGCGAAAAACCTTGTCAGTCAGGTAAAAAGAAACTTAAAGAAAAATGTCGTTGCCATAAACATTATTATTTATTCAGCAAATTTAGTAATGACTTGTAATTCAATGTATATTACTGTTAGCCTGTGTCGTCCCAGTTTTTGGGCAAAGGCCTTCCCCATGACTTCTAGGCTTCGCGATCTTGCGCTATTGTAGACCAATAGTCGCTAAAGGCGTCGAGTTCGTCCCGCCATCTCCTGCGCGGTCTGCCGCGACGCCGTCTCGCTGTATCGGGGCGCCACTTGGTGGCGCGATATTGGCCCACAGCTCTTCTGGCATGCGACAGACGTGACCAGTCCAGTGCCATTTCAGTTTTGCGGCTTTATATGCTACTTCGGCAATTTGAGTCTTGGAGCGCAGCTCGGTGTTTCGAACGCAATCCGTTAATTTAACACGTAAAATGCTGCGCTCCATTGCCCTTTGGCAAACCTGGAGCTTGGATTTCTGAATACTTGTCAACGACCTTATCTGGGTACCATAGATCAATACGGGGAGATTGCACATGTCCATGAGTTTCCGCTTTAGTCTCATTGGAAGGTTACCCTTCATTAGTATCATCATATAAAATCAATGTATAATAATATGCACATCGTTTACCTATCTCTATGTATATTCTATTCTCCCTCTTCTTGTAACACTTTCTCTTGCATCAGTCCTTTCAATAGTAATTTTAATTCTTCATGGTTTTCATCACTAAGTACCATTAAAAAGTCATTTAAAAATATGTACGGCTCTAGATTAACACATAAACCCTGTCAAACGTACCCCCGCATAGTTAACCCTACCGTGCCAATATACCCCGTGATTTGGCTGAGGTAGTGACACCATATTGAAAGTTTACCGGATAATCTTTATGGAACTGAGTGATGAGACGAGCAACGTCGTTCGCTTGATAGTAAGCGCCACGCCTCCCCATAACAATTGCAGTGCCACCCAGAATTTTTAATATCATAAAAAGCACTGCGTAGCACTGCATTGCGCTTATCAACCCGATACATCAGATATTAAGTCTCATATGCCCAGTAATTTTGCTGGCTACAATTCCTTTCAAACCGGAACACAGTAATGCTTGAGCACTACTACTTGATTGCTGCTTTCTTTTAATATTTTATAATAACTGACGTCATAAAATAATGGACGTTATGCAGCTGATGTATTTTTTATGTTTGTATGTTATGTCATTATTACTATCTTGCTAAAGTTCTGTTTTTTACCACGTCTTTATTAAGTTACATTCTTGTTTGTCTGTCTGTCTGTCGTTCCGGGTGGAATCTTGGAACTCAAATTTCGAGCACTTCCCGATTAGCTGTCGAGCTGAAACTTTCAGGGTAGCTCACAACTCGAAGACAATGCATTCGAAATCCATGAAAACGTGGTTTTAGTTGATTTTTTAATCTATTACATATTTTTGTTTTAATATGAAACAACACATTATCTCTAGGGTGTGTCCATTTAAAGCTCAAGTTATATCATGTAGTGTTCTGAAGACGGACGTAGATACGTTTTTAATGTTAAAATAAGGAATCAAAATTTTTGATACAATTTTCTAATATTTATAACTAGCGACCCGCTCCGGCTTCGCACGGTTATTATACATATAAACCCTCCTCTTCAATCACTCTATCTATTAAAAAAACCGCATCAAAATCCGTTGCGTAGTTTTAAAGATTTAAGCATACATAGGGATATAGGGACAGAGAAAGTGACTTTGTTTTATACCATGGTAGTGATAACTTACAGAGCGTTTAAATGAGTAGGTATTGTGGCTTCAGCTGGTTCTTTATTCTCGGTTATCGATGACTAAAATATGACGAAATACCAGTAACTACTTGCGATATCGTCGACTCATAGTCCAGAGTTCGCAGTGCAATGGAGCAACAGAGGACTTTTTATCAGGAAACGATGTTTGCAGTTTTTAACCGACTTGAAAAAAAGAGAAGGTTCTCTGTTCGATTGTATTTCTTTATATATTTTTTTTATGTTTCACAACTCCGTCATTTAAGAACCGATTTGGAAAATTCTTTTTGCGTTGGGTTCAGTATAGTTACGAAGTGTTCCCATAAAAATTTCATCGATAATTGACCTTAGACTCAAATCGGTTCATGATTGACAGAGTTCCGAGGTAACAATAATTAAAAAAAATACAATCGAATAGAGAACCTTCTCCTTTTTTGAAGTCAATTAAAAAATAAACACAATCGAATTGAAATATTGAGAACCTCCACTTTTTTTAACTCAGTTAAAAAAGGTTTTTTCACAAATATTGGCCACCCTCCTGCGGGTATTCGGCATGGTTAGCCTGCAACCGCGCGCGTTTAATCGACGCCGCCCGGGGCCCAAATTACCATGCGTTTCGGCTTAGCCCTACGGTAGCCAATGGTATCCACTGGAGAGTTAAAAATGGCGAAGCTTTAAATGGACTCCATTTACACATTAATCAACTGAATTTGGTCTGCTGCGGTGTGCTGGTGTCTGCTTCACTGTTGATTTTCTAATTGAACTTTGTCTATTTTGGAACGTTTGCTTCTTTACAAGCTTCTTGCTTTGTTTGTTTATTATTTATTTATTTATTTAATAGTTTTGCACAAAAATGGTACAAGGAATGACTTAATGCTATTTAGCATTATCTACCAGTCTTCCAGGTCGTGAAAGAAATATAGTGGGTGTGCAGCTACGCTTTGAGCAAAAGTACGTTGAGATATACTAAATAAATGACATCAAAATAAATATAATAAATTGTATAACAATAGAAAAATATATACAACATCACAATCAATATAATTATATAATATAACAATATATATACATATATATATATACATATATATAATTATAAAGTGATAGGATCACATGTAGGTTTAGGTATAGATAAGAAAAAGCGGATTGAACTTTTCAAAACAGCAGTATTGAAGATAATGTTAGTCATTAGGGTAAACTTGCTTAATAAAATGTTCATGGACGAGACGCTTAAAAATGTCTTTACTATTACTTTTTTGGATATTACCTGGTAACGCATTCCACAGCCTTACTGCCACGACAGCAAATGAATTATCCATGAAACAAGTTGAGTGTTTAGGAGTGGCGAGATGTAAATTATTTGAGGATCTTAGCTGTCGGTCATGAGTGTCCCCAAGAAGTTGAAATTTATTCGCATAGTACTCTTCATCTTCAGCCCATTATGTTCCCACTGCTGGGACTCAGGCCTTCCCTCGTAGAGAGAATATGGGCCATAATCCGCGACGTTAGCCCCTGGTTGGTGGATGTCATAATATGTCCTTGAATTATTGTGATAAATTCTTGGGCATGCCGATGTTCACAATGTTTACTTTCACAGTTTTAGAGCAAGTGTTAAATCCGCACATAACACAAGAAAGTCAGTGGTTAGCGGGGTTCGAACTCAGGTGCGTCAGATCGCAAAACGCACATGCTCGCACTGAGCCACACTCGCTATTACACGTGCATAGTACTCAATACTTCTTAACTACTTCATTAATTTTGATGCGGTTCTTAGTCACTTAGATGATTTCTTGAGAATGGTTTAAGATATAATACATGAAAGCGTAGAAAGCCGGGATGAGTCGCTAGCTTCTTCACAAATACGAAACATTAGTTAGTGATAAAATCAAAATTAAAAAAACCCCAACACTAACACTTATGAGAAGTAATAGATACACCTATTTATACATATATTTATAACAGAATTTGCATTTCTTTCAAAAAACCACCGTCCTTCCAAATTATGTTAGCCCTTTCTGTTCAAAGGTTGTCTGGAAGAGATCGCTTTGAGCGATAAGACCGCCTATTGTTATGCTGATTACTGTAAAATTTACTTGTTTTTCATGTACCTATATTTAAGGTTTTTTAACAATAAAGTGTTTATCTATCTATCTAATAGCTGAAACGATTTTGATAAAACAACCGCTAGAAAACATGCTTTCAAATAAATAAAACTGCATACAAATTGGCTCCCCGTTTAAGAGCTACGGTGCCACAGACAGACACATAGTGGTCAAACATATTACACCCTTCCTTTAATTTTTCCGTCTGGGCGTAAAAAAACACTTTAAAGTTTCAAGGCTTTTAAAGCTTTCTTCTAGAAGTCTTCTAGAAGTGGTTGCATTACTAAACTTATCCCCTTTCAACGTGAAAGTACTCTTTAGAAAACCTCAACCTGAAAGGCGATCTGTAAATTTATTAAAGAAACCTTACGTTTAACTAAAATTATAACACTTCTAAAACTCTACGATCCCATACAAATTCGTTATTTCACACGATTACAAAATCGCAATCGAGAAGACACCTTATGTTGTTCAAATTTAAGATGCATTTACATTGGAAAGTTATCAGAGCGTGTATAATTCGATACGAAAGGAGCAACACATGGCAACGCGATGCTTTTTGTATGGGTCTCGTTTAAACTCAATATTTGTGTGAAACAGCTTTGATGTTGGAAAAGGATTTGTTAATTTAAGGTTTCGTTTCAAATACAGACATGATAGAGACCCACCAACCCACTTTGAACTAGAGGCAGCGTAGTGAATACCTTTGAAATAAGGTCTGACTTAGTTCCAGGCGTCGGAAACATATGCTGAGTATGAAACAAAAATTAAAGACTCATTACTTTATTAACCTTAGATGGATGTTTGTTTCTCAACCACGAAACACTCCTAGGCTCTTTAGATCCTGGAAAAGGACACATAGGACACTTTTATCCTAGTAAATTGTACCAAGCGCATGATACCGCGGATAAAACAGGTATGATAAATGTGAAAGTCAGTTTGTTTGTCCTTTGTTCAAAACGAAGACGATCGACGTGATTTTTAGCACAAAGAATGTAAGAGTGACATAGATTACAATCTCGGAAAAACTATCTTCTGAGTAGTGTTTTTTTTCCGATACGTCGGTAGAGTCATTGTTATAATTTGACGTTCATAAGTGCGTCTGTGATGCCAAAACTGAATAAAGAGATTTTGACATTGACTTTGACTTTGAAATCATGCGAACTGCTAAAGAGTGGAACGCTCTGCCGGCGTCTTTGTTCTCAAACAGCTACAACTTGTGTCTCTTTAAGTCTAGAGTTCTAGAGTGTTCTAGAGTGTGTGAGCGTTCTAGAGTGGAGACCACGAATTGGCAAACGTAGTGTGGGACGCCCTCAGGCTAGGTGGAGCGATGATCTTGGCAGGGTGGCTGGTGGCAGCTGGATGAGAGTAGCCGGGGATCGTGCTCAATGGCGTGCAATTGGAGAGGCCTATGTCCAGCAGTGGACTGCGATAGGCTAATGATGATGATGATGATGATGATGAAGTCTAGAGTGAATAGGCATTTAATGGGCAAGCATCTTAGACAACATCTTCGCTTTCCATCAGGCGAGATGCCGTCAAACGTATGCCCATTTACCAATTTAAAAAAAAACCTCGGTTGTTCACCTAATTCTATGCGGACGAAATCGCAGGCACGGCTAGTAAACAAATAGTTTGCTTGCATCTCTTCATAAATGAGCTGAAAACCAGCGCTGTGCTCCACAGCAATATGAGCACAGATCTTTTTCGACGGCACTGTACACTGCAGCGATTCCCGTACACGAGCATTTTTTTATGAGCCTGTTTTGTCCCACTGCTGGGCCACCTCTGTAAATTTCTGTTAAGAGCCATTCCTTGTCGTAGGCGTCTAATTCGTCGCGTCACCTACGGCGGGGCCCCGTGGTCGCGTTGCTCCGGCTGGAACCCAGTCTGTAAGGACTTTTGCCCACAGCTGGTTTGTCATACGACATACGTGTCCAGCCCAGTCCCATTTTAGCTGGGCGGCTTCCTGGAAAACATTTGATTTGCGTTTTAGAGCGCAGTATCAAATCAATTCAATTCAATTCAAAAGTTCTTTATTTCAATTTTGTCGTCACAGACGCACTTATGAACGTCAATTATTACATTGACTCTACCACCGTATCGGAAAAATCGTATTATCGTATTCCTAATACGGTCTCTCATCACGAGCACTTATTATTATATATTTATTAATTGTTTCATTTCTTTATTTGTTGTTATTATTGTTATAAAGTGTGCAGTTTCGTCAGAATAGACAAGTTTGTGTTGGCAAGCCAACATAATTTTATTTTTATGTAGTTGTCGAGCATGTTCTCTGTATTATTGTTGTCAATACTGATCAATAATAGCATTGTATTTATACGGTTGGCCATAGGTCTTCCGGCCCACACCTTCCATGTATACTAGGCTAGTTAGACGTATCCTAGCCTCGAATAAACCTTTAATAATTAATATTCCTGAAAAAATATTTTTCTCTCCGGCCCACTATCGCACCACATCACATACAGTCTACGCTCTCCAACTGGGTGTCAAACAGTTTGTATTTTTCAAATCTTCAATCAATTGGCTCGTGATCATGGCCATGGGTCAATCATTGTGATTTATGTTGCAATCAATTCGTTGAATCTGAATCTAAAGTTAAAAATATACTTACAATTACGTTTGACTATTGTGTACCGTTGGACTACTCCAACGTGAGTGTCACTCTAAAATAATTATTAACGAAACACGTTAACCCCGAGGTTGCGGGTTTGATTCCCGCGACGGGACAAATGTTTGAGCACAGGGAAAAAAGCGCAAGCACTTGTTTCGTGTCAGGGTGTTGTGGGACAAAGGTCCTCGTAGTTCCTGGTTCCTTATATACAGGGAAGAATCCTAGTTCGGGGCCAGGATCCATGTATTTTATTTACGTTATTTTCTTTTTACAACGAAACCTTAAAAAATCTCCAAAATGTTTCTCTCGGCGTCTGACAAGGTCTGAACCTCATTCCCAAAGGACTAACAAAATATTTTAAAACCTTAGAGAACCGTTAGCTTCGGGAATGTTAATGGAATTTATATTAATTTTATATTATTTTTAATTTTGGATGGTAATATATGAATTTGGAGAGAAAACAAAATTAGGGTTGGATTTTGGAAAGATTTTGGGGTTTTTTAGTTTTTTTTTTACACTTAATAGATCTATGTTTGGCCACTATCTCGACTGATGTTAAGCGATGGTGTGGCCTAAGATGGAGCACATAGATCTAGAGAGAGACGGCAGTTGAGCGGCTGCTCAGACCCGTCTCCCCGATGGTTCACCGAGCATCAATCCGAAACACGACTAGGTCGCTTGACGGCATGGCTTTGTTTGGTGGGTGGTATTACAACCACGGCCAGAGCCTACCACTCCAAAGCGCATAAGCGGGTTTCATCACGACGTTTTCCTTCACCGTTTTAGAGCGAGCGTGCACAAGAAAGTTCAGTTTCGTTAGATTTCAGAATTTATCTGAAACACTTACTCAGTTACACTACTATTAAGTAATCTGTGACACTACTAAACACATAAAGATTCAAATTAAACCGCTATCTTATATCTAATTTCATAGTCAAAGTTAAATCTATTTACCAAACTAAGCCATTCGTGAAGATTATCACCAACCTGCCTAAATACCTTTAATATTGATCCGTTCCGCAGATAATTTAATTTAAAGTTTGTTCTAACTCGATTTCGTTGATACTAAGCTGCATAGCGTTATTAATTGCGTCTAGACGGTCAATATCAGCTCGAGTACTCAATCTAGGGATATCTGGATTAAGAAAACCGGTATCGTTAACAGTTTCCACTTACTTAATCTATTTCAGATAACGCAATGATGTTTAATTGCTGATATCACATCGGTAATGGAAGACGTTTAAATTTTTGTAGTCAATAGGTAAAATTCTCTTTTCTGACAGATAGATACATTCTTTATCGTGTGTACGTAGACCAGTGACTAAACCATAATTTTGCTAAGTTTTTATTTTTCAGGCCCTGCGCATGGTTCATGTATTCATAATGTATACAATGTTTTTTATAATATTTCTTTTTTGTATTTTGCTACCTGATTATCATTTCAAGTATTCAGTAAAAATAACTATTAAATATTCTGTGTCATTCTTTTTCATCGTTCCTTTACATAGTAGGTCTAAACTAAGAATAATCTCTTAGAAATAAACAAATGTCTTTGCAAAATCTGTGATATTTTGTTATTCAATCCCGTAAAATTGTCTTTTGAAAAAAATGTTTTAATATTGTTTTTTTGTTTTTGGTTGTCTGGAAGAGATCGCTTTAAGCGATAACACCGCCCATTACTGCCAGTACACAGTACTACCATTGTAAGGAATTTTTTGTTACTATTATTAATGTTGTGTTGTAACTAGTATGCAATAAAGAGTTTTGTAATTATAAAACTACTGAACGGGTTTTGGTAAAATTTTGATAAACGTTAGATCCTAGAATAAGAAAAACATACGGTATACTTTTTATCTTACAAATATACCGGCGGATGAAACCGCGAAGCGCAACTAGTATTGTATAAAAATGTAAACTAGGCAGACAAAAATAAAACAATTTGAACAAGATATCGAAACTGGATGAGCACCGTCACACGCGACCGGCAGGTGTGTCTGCAGACAGTACGATACAGCCAATGTCATTGTGTATCTGTAACAGATTTTATGTAAGGGCTGGCATTTATAGAAAAAAATACAAAAGAAAAAAGGTTCTATTTTGGTTCCTTGTTAGCTCAGCCAACCGCTCAAAAGACCTTAGTCAGTAGTACGACTGTGCTGATATTGGAAACCATGTTCCGTTATATTGAATCTGTTGATGAGATTATTTAATCATAATATTAAATTCGGATAGGATCACAATGAAGAGATTTTAATCAACAATGTCGTCAACCGCAAAATTGGCCTCTACAATGATCGAGAGATCAAAGGAAAACATAATTAAACATTATTTAAAACTACAATGTCAGCATAATTGGGTCACACATCCTCTCCATTTTAATTAACCTTAAAATGAACCCCTAAATTGCAAACGCCCAATATCTAATAACGTAACATTAATTAAATCCTATACGCTCTAGTAACCACGTTATTTATAGCTGTTATCGTTAATGGAGCAATACCGTGCGTTATAACTTATAATAGTAATTTTTCTGAAGCGTGACAACCCTGAGCCATCTGCTGTGTGCGTGTGACGTCACAGTGGCGTCTTTGTGTGCGTCGCAGATGCATGCTGTGCAAAAAGTATGCGGAGAATGGATCTATCTGTTCCATATCTATTTTGTAAGTGAGTGCGAAGTGACTTTTTTTTCTATCTTGATTACAAGCAGATGTTTTTAGACAATACTGCCTTTTTGTTGTTCCGTAAGTACTGTTACTTAGAGATCTCGATTTTTATGACTGTTGTAATGCCATTAGGGAACTTCGTGTACTCCGACCAAGGTCTTTGAAGCAACATTTCGCCGGTTTATTGAGTAGAAAAACGTGTTTTTTATAAACAAAGATATGTTTTCTTTTGTTTACTTCAAATAGGTTTCGAAGATCTGCAATCTTGACCGACTGTCGCAAGATCTGTAATGTGCCGGTTTTTTACTTTTATAGTGCGCTAACGACAAGACTGCATGAGCAGAATAACATTTAGTGAGTCTATTAATATTCATCATCATCAGCTCATCTCGTGGCCACTGCTGGGACACAGGCCTTCTCTTATAGAGAGAGTATGGGTCATTATCCACAACGCTGGCCCAGTGCGGGTTGGCAGATGTCAGATGCCCTTGAATTTATGTATGTAATTAATTTTTAGACATATCGGTTTCCTGACGATGTTTTCCTTCACCGTTTTAGAGCGAGTGTTAAATCCGCACATAATATAAGTAAGTCAAATGGTTCGAGGCCAGCGGGACTCTAACTTGGGTGCGTCGGATCGGAGTCGAAAGTCCCACGTACTCCCACTAAGCCACATTTGCTGTATTCGTTTTGCTGGTAACGATTTGTTACGTTGTCTGTTTTTTTAACTCCCGACGCAAAAAGGAGGGATTATATCTTTGACCACTGCGGTTTTATTAATTTGAAAGCACGTTTTCTAGCGGTGTTTCTTAGACATGTTTTATCAAAATCTGTTCAGTCGTTTTTTTCTTTTTATAGGGCTTTTTGTGTTTGTTGTGTTTTTTAATTTGAGTTAACTTAATACCGCTTATTCTAGATATTTATGAGAGCTAAAGAGAAATAATTCACATGTGTGAACATTCTCCTCTGTAATAATTTACACTCTTACGTCAACGTCACTCAATCCATTCATGCTTGATGGCACCTTCGCCGGATGTATAGGTTCTTTTCTCACCATTTTGTATGTTTAATTTGGCCTTCTTAGATAAGTGTACCTCGGTTTCTACTTTAGAGGCACAAAAATAAAAATAATTGAATTTATACATACTTTCGGATTTTTGTTATGGAATGCATTTGCGCATGCTAGGCGAAAACTCAAGATTTAAAATAATTAGGAAGTAAAATGATATTGCTCGGGCAGGGATCGAACCTGCGTCTTCGGAATACCGTCCCGACGCCTTAACCACTGGGCCACCGAGCCAGCTCGAGCAACTAAATTTCTTCTATCCTTCTTATATCTCTTACGGGGACGATTCTACGTCATCTGTCGTCAATGTTCACATTGAGGACATTGATTGTCCCTGCCCGAGCAATATAATTTACTTTCTATAACTTAAATATATGTGGGGGCTGGTGTGTGGGGCTTTAAATAAACGGCAGATTACTAGGATAATTTCGACTTTTTATTTCACTTTAAATTCATACATCTTTCCTATTTCCTAATCCTCGCCGTGTCTGTCTTCCTTCTCTCTCTTTTACATCCTGTCCCTTTCACTCCGCTTACGTTCCATTCTTCACATTCCTATTAAGTTCCATTCTTCATATTACATGCATCCTACATATATATATATATATATATATACAAAATAACTTAAATATACAAAACATTATATATATTGTTCTTCTTCCTAATTATTTATAATCTTAATACTTTAGGATAATCATATTTCCATGTATTGTTACATATAGCATAAGGGGTATTCAGCAGTTAGCGAAGTGAATTGGGGGACTTGAATATTATACATTAGAGAAAATTATATTAGGCAAATATACATTTATGCCTACATTGATAAATTACAGGGTGATTTATTTTTTGACCTCCATGTTTTATAATTTTAATAATTGTGTATTTACTAATTTGACAAATGTTTTTTTTTAAATAATTAACGCCCAACGATCGCATACATAGATTCTGACCTCTAACTAGGATTCCCTGTATCTAGGGAACCAGGAACTATGAGGACCATGGTCCCACAACACCCAGACACGAAACAAATGCTTACGCTTTTTTTTTCTGTGCACAAACATTTGTCTCGTCGCGGGAATCAAACTCGCAATCTCAGTGATGTATGAGATTTGAGCCAACCTACCCAACCACTCTACCATAGAGGCTGTCGAATTGTTATAAGATTTTACAATAGAAAATAATGAGGAGCAATTCTTTTTTAATTACTTTATGCATTGCATTTATTTTTACTACGATACATTTGGCCAAGGTCACTTTGTAAAATTTACTAAAATATTCGAGTCCATATTTTCATTTAGGTAGAATTATTTTTTATCTGTTTATGATCCATTTCCTTAACATGAAATTAGTAAATTAATTTGCGTGCATCACGCCATAAAAACTCGTATCTTTCTATACTTTTCCTCTAAATAGAAAAAAGCAGACATTGTGAGTAAGCCGACATGGAATAGCATGCATGCTAATTATTTCGCGTAACATCCGATTAGCAATTTAACTTTATGTCGGAAATAACTAGAGAAAAAACGTTTCTCTGACGGAAAACCGTTTTTAATTACACGTGAATTTTTGATTACGGCTCTCCGGGTTTCAACTGGGGAATAACATTCCTGATAAAAATGTTATAACAGCTTTTATCGAGTAGGGTTTTTTACAGATATATCCCGAGGCGAAAATATTTTTATTAAATATGCCAATAATTTTAAATATACAAATTCGATGCCGATTTTAGGTTACTTTACCTTATAGGAACCTATAGAACGAATATATATTAACGTGGTTTGTTCCACATTTGCCCTATGGCCCCACTGTTTTCCCCAAAAATCCAAAAATTTGGTTTGCCCGACGTTTAATTCAAGTCATTAGAGATTATTATGTTGTTAATGTATAAGTGTTATAAATGGTATCTCATTAATCAGAATTAATTAAGCCCTTTGATCTGTACAATACAAAGAGACCTAGGTATAAAATAATCTCCTATTTTTGATACTGTCTATGCAAAGGTTGTCTGGAAGAGATCGCTTTAAGCGATAAGACCGCCCATTGTACTACCATAGTAAGGAATTTTGTGCTATTATTATTTATTTATTTTGTAAACTGGTGTGCAGTAAAGAGTTTTGCATTTGAATTTGTATAATCTTACATAATGCTCCTTTACTGTGGAAGCTGTTCGTTTGTGGAACGCGTTACCAACTAAGATTAAACGGGCACCCTCCCTGGATACTTTTAAACACCAAGTAAAAGTCTTTTGCCATTCGCTATAGCCACAATCATCTTTATCATGTTATTGTAATGTATTTAATATATATTTATTTTAATGTTTATGTATGTTTATTATATTTTAAT
Organism: Petrophora chlorosata; assembly: GCA_951640565.1. Lineage (NCBI taxonomy): Eukaryota > Metazoa > Arthropoda > Insecta > Lepidoptera > Geometridae > Petrophora > Petrophora chlorosata. The sequence continues at coordinate 2,092,198 of OX621206.1, forward strand.
TGTATTGTATGTATTAAGATTATTTACTATTTTATTAGTGTGTATTTTATGTTATTGGTTTATGTAAGTGTATTGAGATATTGAAAACCAGTGTCCATTATTTTTGCGTCATTCCTCTCCCTGCACGGTTGTCTCGAAGAGATCGCTTTAAGCGATAAGACCGCCAATTGTTACACTTTTGTTACATTGTTTTTATTATTTATAATTTTATGTGTGTGTTTCAATAAAGAGTTATTTCATTTTCATTTTTTCATAATATGGACTTCGTTATACACTATTACATGTACCCATAAAGTAAAATACTTGCTTCTTTTTGATCAGTTTTGTAATAGGTTAAATTGGTAATCAGGTAGCAACACCATGACCAATCCCTATCAAATAAAACTCAAATGTTCAAACAATCATCAAAAAAAGCGCAGACGTATAATTTAAGTGGCAACACCCGGTATAATATAACACCCCGATCAATACTCAAACGATATTTCCAAAAGGTATTAATCACCGAGTTTCGTGGGCCCTGCAATCCTCTTTATTGACCTCCGGGGGGCAATGCTGTATTTATTGAATTCTACGCATTTGCGGACCACATGGGGTAGGCTTAATTTGTTTTTTTTTTGGGCTTTTAGGGGCTGCGGCCATTTCGGCGTAGGACAGGGTTTGAAGGTAAAAATGTGATCAATTGTGCAGTTTATGACATGTTGGAGTTTACAGTCGTTTGCAAAGAAAAACAAGTTACCTATTTACAAATAGATTTTTTTTACGATTGTAATCAAAACATATACTATTAGCACAGAATACTAATGGACAGAAGCATCACTCCGCAAAGAAATTTAAACAAATAGCTACTCTTGCTATGACGCAATAACGCTACCAGTCGTATTAACCTACAGAGCGCCTCTCTTTCTATCGTATAGCTCTTATCTCTTCTGACGCGGCACGTGTAACGACGCGCGACCCGCCGTCGGTGTCCGGCTATGTACTTGTAGCTTCGTACCTACAGTGCGGAGTGCGCTAGGCTTCCTATTAGGTAGGTACAGCTTACAAAGAAATCTAAAAACTAATCTCAAATTGTTGAAAATTGCCTAGTAGGAATAATTTAATGTCGTTAACGACACTACTTAGAGGGAGACATCAGATATTAAGTCTCACATGCCCAGTAATTTCAAACCGAACACAGTCATGCTTGTCGGCAGAATAACTGGCAAAGCTGTAGTACCTACCCAGGCGGCTTCCTGCACACGAGAGACCTACCACGAGTGGTACGGTTGAAAGTGTCATTTACGAACGAAAATGTTGAATCTACACTAGAAAAGACACGTGGGACACGTTACATAAACCTAGTGTTTATTTATAAATTATTTATTATTTATTATTAGTCCCACTGCAGGGCAAAGGCCTCCCTACCCTCCCTCCACTTATCTCTATCCATTGCCACAATAGACCAATCTTTAAGGTGGGAGTCTAGCTCGTCCCGCCATCTCCTTCTTGGTCTGCCGCGAAGTCGTTTGCAATCGTGTGGGGCCCACTGGGTAGTGGTTTTGGCCCAGAGATCATCCGACATGCGGCAAACATGTCCAGCCCAGTCCTATTTGAGTGCTGCTGCTTTTTGGGTCACATCTGCTATCTGAGTCCAGGAGCGCAGTATGGTGTTTCTTATACGGTCAGTACGCTTTACGCCAAGAATACTGTGCTCCATAGCTCGCTGGCAGACCTCAAGGTCGGACCTCTGATGATTTGTCAAAGACCAAGTCTGCGCACCGTAAGTGAGGATGGGAAGAATGCACATGTCCATGAGTCTGCGCTTAAGGGACAGAGGGAGACTTCCCTTCATGAGGTCTTTCATAGACCAATAGCTCTTCCAGGCGTTTTCGTTATTTATAAATGATGCACTATTTAATTTTACCAATCCAAAGTTATCAATCCCTTTTCCTCAAAGAAAGCCGACACCTCCTCAACCTCAAACTGATATTTTCGCCAAAAAGTTTTTTAATTTGAAATCCGCGAACACCGCCGGTCAATCTGTACAATGGAAATGAGGCCATAACTTTATTTGTTTAGGACCGGAACAGAGGACTTCAATGAGAAAACTTCGGATTAGCATCCTAAAGGTCCCGGTTATTTGCATTTAGTCGATTTTGTAGCGTTTGTAAAATGGCGCGCGTTAAGGCCGATTAACTTTCTTTTTGAGTAGAAACGATAATCTGAAAAGAGCATGCTCGTGTTTTGTTTCTTGCACTGAATATTCTCGGGCTAGTTTACCACTAGTAATTTCTAGAATCGGCCCAGGTCCCATCTAAGTTATTAGAGCGAAAGTTCCCCTAAATTTTCGCACCTTTGTTTGAGTGCGCCTCATCATCATCATAATCAGCTCATATCAGTCCACTGAGGACAAAGACTTCTACCGTAGCACGCCACTAAGCCCTATCTTCGGATTTTCTTCGCCAGTATTTTGTGATTTAGTATTTTTTTTATTTAATTCAGTAACGAGACGAGATAGTCGTTCGCCTGTTGGTAAGCAATACGCGTACCCATAACAGTAACAGCACCACCGAAAACTTTGTTTTGAAAGATACTGCGCGGTGCTGCACTGCGCTTTTCACCCTGAGACAATTAGCTGTTAAGTCTCATAATGCCCAGTAATTTCGCTGGCTACTACAATGCTCTTCAAACCGGAATACAGTAATGCTTGCGCACTTCTGCTTGGCAGCAAAATAACTGGCAAAGCGGTGGTACCCACCCAGGCGGGCTCCCGCATGAGATGCGGGTTTTATCTCATAAAGAGAGTAAATACAAACACAAGATTGTTTCTCTAGTTATCAGGTGCTCAATAACACTTTGTGGTATACATTTGATTATGATTTCAAAGGTAGGTTTTCAATGGAAATTAGGCTTTCAGTTATCAGCCTCCGTATCTATCTGCTTTATCAAGTTTCTATTGTTTAATCCGGAAAACAGCTACAGAAATTCAGAGATAGAGAAATACTGAAGTGGTATTTGAATAATTTGCTTTGACAACCTAATTCTGAGAACCTTTCGAATATCTAGATAAGACAAATAACTTTTTGCATGTACCCTAACGACAGTAGACGCCTACGACAAGGAATGACCCTTAACAGCAATGGACAGAGGGTCATGGAAGGAGGGAAGTGAGGCCTTTGCCCAGCAGTGGGACGAAATAGGCTCATAAAAAAAAATGTACCCTAACTGTAAAAAAATGTTTCTTCGTTTCTTTATTGTTAAATGTTTTTCGTGTACTTAATCCAGATGAAGGAATCGTAGTAGCTGGACACAGGGTAACCTAGTATGGCTACTAACGACACTTCTAAAGTGTACATTATTTCACAACTTTTGTTTGTTTGTGTGTTAAGATAAGTAACTAACTTAGAAGAAAAAATGTACTCTAATTATTTTTGGTAAATGATTTAATGATTGATTGATTAAATTCTAAAAAGATATGCGTAAAATTAGATGTAGGTAAGTAATAAAGAAAAAATCCAAGCGACTACTTTAAAACTGTAGGTAAACAGGCGTTACTTTTGTTGTTGTGTTGTATAGAATAAAGTGTAGCGTTTCGAACTTACTAAATATTATATAACCTAATTTGAAACCTCAGATAAAGTATGGCTGTCTACTCGAAGTTTGAAACCTTCGCATCGAAAATAATAACTTCTTCTTTCTTTGTTACAGGTTGTGCAAGAGTGAAGACAGTGTTCAGTACTGTCTAGTGGTACAGTGCAAGAAATAAAGTGTTAACCAAAATGTGTGTGTAATAATGTGCTAGTTCATAATGTCGCCGCGGTGCCGCTGCGGTCGTGTCACGTGACGTCACAAATCCAAAATGGCGGAGAGCAGTCCCGCCACCTCGATCATAGAGGGCACTGTCAAGTTCCGCGATGGGAAAAAGGTGAAACATTAATACTTTTGCAATAAATGCTTAAGCGTGATTATTTTATATACACAAGCCTTGGACAAACAAACAAGCGCTAGCCGGCCCGCCTGGATGGTAAACGGTCACCGTCGCCTATGGACACCTGCAAGATTACTCATGCGTTACCAACAGTTAAGCCCCTTTTGAAGTGCTTCATATTTTAGATCCTCACCGCGGAAAGAAAAAAACACATTTTGTAGCTGTGCGTCAAGAATTATCTGTATCTTCTATTAATTTTTCTATACTCAATAATAACAGAGCTCTTATATAAAAAAAAAACAATGCGCAGTACCAACGGAGAAGCTAGTAGCTACCAGCCGCGGGCTCACTACCAACGCAAGCAGCGCGGTTACCGTTCAACTTGCCAAAAGCCCTATACGGCGGCGGATGAATCTTGGGGCATTGATAGACATTAGACACCAATTCTCTCGAGTTGCTGTGCAGTTGTGATGTGGCCTTGTGGTCTTATTCTTGTCTTTTTAGCCACAAAATAGCCTCTACAATATGAATATCCGTCATATATTCCCAGAAATCGACTACCGTGCTGGGGTACCGCGTACTTCTATCGATCGACATATTTCCCCGATATGATAACGTTATCTGTTTATACGCCAACACTATCAGTACTTCAGGTGTCCTCAGTGGTAGGTGATACTAAATATACTGAGTAAACGTGTTAGCGCCCTCATAGACCAGTACTATGAGTAATTCTGATCTGTTTAGAGGATCTGTCATATTTTTGTCTCAGCCTACGGTTGGCTTCTCGGGCTTCATTCGTCCCAAAGACCTAAAGAAGAGAAAGAAGAAGAGAGAGAAGTTTCGGACCTTCTTGTAAATTATGCCAGGCTGGTACTTCTTATTTAAAAAGCCAGATTACGTTACTGGTGCACCAAGGCCTGAAGTAAGGATTTCTTGAATCCTACCCTACCGTAAAAATATACTGAGCTTAAATTGGTTCTGGGTTTTCAGATCATTAATTACTAGTAAATTTGACCAAAACCTTCCTAAAAGAAAAGAATTTCTGAAGATACAAACTGCCATCTTATCTCCTTAAAAAAAAAATAGTATTAAGGTGGCCATGGTTTGAATTGTGCATTTCCGTTAGTTCCATCGCCGTTGTCCCACCTGTAGAACGAACGGGCCACCGCGACTGCACCGCTGACACCGCTGGACGCGTTGGTGTGACCTTTGACTGATGTGGGATTAATTAGGATTCGTAGCATTTATATTGGCATTAATCAAATGAATAGTAGTTGCGAAATTCGATGAATGCTAAAATTCATCGCTTAGCAGCACGCGTGCACCTTCATTCTCGCACGAATGCGAACTGTGGCGGTCTGCTAATGCTAATGCGATTGCGAATTGACAGCCTTGTCTGCGCGATTCGCAATCAATTTTGTGTGATGTTGTTTTTTTCGATGTTGTAACGCATCGAGCACTTTCATTTGACGCTAAACAAGAAGGATCAAAACAACCAATAGTTTAATTCCATTGTTTCAATAATTTCATAATACACGTTAAGTAATAATGAAAGTTCGCACGATATTGTGAATTCACAACTGCAAAATTTCATATTAGCAATTAGCATCGCTATACAATTAAATCAGGCAAGCCTCGAGGTCGGATTGAAGATGAATATGTCGAAGACCAAGCTTATGACGAATAGCATGAAACGTAGGCTAGAAGTTGATGGCGAGGAGATTGCATACGTCCATGAGTACCTTTATCTAGGCCAATTAGTTTCCTTCCAGGCGAGACAAGATTTAGAAGTTGCAAGACGCACCGAAAACGCCTGGAGGAGCTATTGGTCTATGAAAAATCTCAAGAAAGGTAACCTTCCTTTAACACTTAAAAGGAAACTAATGGACGTATGTATTCTCCCCATCCTCACCTACGGTGCTCAGACTTGGTCTTTGACAAAACATCAGAAGTCCGCACTCGGGGTTTGCCAGCGAGCTATGGAGTGTAGCATCTTAGGTTTCAAATTGTCGGACCGAATAAGAAACAGTGAGCTGCGCTCCAAAACCCAAATCGCCGACGTGAGACAAAAAGCTGCTAGCTTGAAATGGAACTGGGCTGGACACGTCTGCCGCATGTCGAACGAGATGTGGGCTAAACTTATCACTGAGTGGATCCTACATAACGACAGACGACAACGCGGCAGGCCCAGACGGAGATGGCGGGATGAGCTGGACTCCTACTGGAAGGATTGGCCGCAAGGAGCATTGAACTGTGAGGAGTGGAAGGAGGATAGGGAGGCCTTTGCCCTGCAGTGGGACGACCACGGCTGAAAATAAATAAATACCATATAGCATGCTAACGAACAATATTTCGCATGCTAATGAAACAAATGAAAAATAGCAATCATTTTCTATTACTACCTTTGATAAATCGCCTTTCAATTCTCTTTCGCATAGAGTAACAATTTCTCCAAACTGAATAGGTAAGCCGGTAAGCCGTGCTACTAGATCATTTTGTAAACATGACATTAAACTACCAGCAACAGTGCCTCATTACGTGTTCTACTAACAGGGCGTGTTTTGATAACACGATTAGCTTCTAACAAGGATTACTCATAAGTACGTAACAAGCATCTACTCGTGGTAGGTCTCTCGTATGCGGGAGGCCGTCTGGGTAAGTACCACAGCTTTGCCATTTATTCTGCCGCCAAGCAGTAGTGCGCAAGCATTACTGTGTTCCGGTTTGAATGGCATTGTAGTTGGTATTGTAATAACTGGGCATATGGGACTTAATATCGGATGTCTCGGGGTGATGAGCGCAATGCAGTGCTACGCAGTGCTTTTTATGGTATTAAAAGTTTTGGGTGATGCTGCACATGTTATGGGAAAGCCTGGCGCTTACCATCAGGCGAACGACTTGCTAACCTTGCATAACCGGGTCCAAAAAAAAGGAGGAGTTTCTCAATTCGATTGTAATTTTTTAACCGACTTCAAAAAGGAGGAGGTTTACAATTCGACGGTATTTTTTTTTTATGTGTTTGTTACGCGATTACTCCGCCAATTATGCATTAATTTTGATGATTCTTTTTTTGATTGGCAGGTCATACTTCAAAGGTGGTCCCATATAAATTTTATCGAAATTCATTTAGTACTTTTTGAAAAAAATTGCAAAAACAAAAAAAATAAGTTTAATCTTCAAGTCGGTCCTTGTTTTTTTTGTAACCAACTTTCTAAAGGTGGAGGTTTGTATTCGACTGCTTCACCTGCTTCACCCAGGGTTGACTTCCGGTGAGGGAACTCCTCAACGGTGAATAGTACAGACACAACATTTCGTAAATGGATTTAACCATAATAGCCTGTTCTAAATTCCATCATGACATGGCAGATACACCCAGGATTGACTTCCGGCGAGGGAACTCCTCAACAGAGAATAGGACAGACATGAAATTTTTTTGTACATGCATTTAATTGTGATAGCCCGTTTTAAACTTCGTCATGATGTGGCTGCTAGATCATAAATGCTTGTCTTTAAAAACTTTTTAAATTAATTTAATTAAAACTTGTTTTGCAGTAAAAAGGGTAAAATAAATTATTTAAAAAAAAAACTAAACCGACTTCAAAACCACAAATAGGCACTCAAAAGTGAAAAATAAATTAATATAATTATCATAAGCGCTACCCACTCATATATTTGAAGTCGGTGCCAGCCAAGTCTAAAAGGTAGTAGATAGATACTACCTACAAGTAGTACTTACTATATACATAATATTTATCTGCTACCTAATAGACTTGGCTGGCACCGACTTCAAATATATGAGTGGGTAGCGCTTATGATAATTATATTAATTTATTTTTCACTTTTGAGTGCCTATTTATGGTTTTGAAGTCGGTTTAGTTTTTTTTTAAAAATAATTTATTTATGTTTGTTACCTCCGAACTCCATCATTTATAAACTGATGTGGAAATTCTTTTTGTGTGGTTTGGCTTTAGTATAGCTACAACGTGGTCCTATATAAATTTCATCGATATGCGAACTTGGACTTCGAAGAAAGATACATCAGAATTGAAGTCGGTTTTTTTGTTGTAACAAAATGTAAATTACAGTTTATTAACTTTTAAAGTCCTCAACGAACAAACTGACTTTCTTATACTGTGATAATATATTTCCCCACAATTTATTTAAAAACATGCTTACCTGACATGTATGAATAGTAATGTATGTCGGGACTTTGGTCGTACACGCAAACAGAATGAATCATGCACTTCCGCTTTTTAAATACAAACTAATGTAGGCGCATACTTTCGTTGATTAATCGTTTTGTGTAGGCGATTAAAAAGTATCTTAATATCCCTAATTAAAGTAGTTCATAAATTACCCGAAATCTGAGGGTGACAAGCGCAGTGCCGCGTAGGATTTTGAAAAATAAAGTTATGGGTGGTGCTGCAACTGTTACGGCAGAAGTGTCGCTTACCATCGGGCGAACGACCTGCTTGTCTCGTCAATCAATTAAGTACGTTATATAGAAAAAAGTAATAAAGGTTACTACCACACAAGAAAACGAATTGCTGACGACCCGCGCCTGCTTGTCGGTACGTACTTGTAGATATACATATACCAGTCTTCTTCTTAGCGAGTCGATCCTTCGGCTTTTAATTTTTTTTGGACCAGTACTCCGCCACAAGCACAGCATTGTCCGTGGCATTGTACAGGTCCTCGCGTGTACAGGTGGCGGGACACGCAGGGCAAGACAAGGTGTCCCATAGTCTGGGGAGAGACACCGCACTCGCATGCACTAACCGAGCTGTAGCCCCACCTGCACATCTTTTCCTTGCTAGGACCGACTTGGGTCCGGAGTCTGTTTAAAAACTTCCATGTCGGCCAAGGCAGATTGATACTACAGTGGTAAATGTAGATACTTGTGATGATGACGAGAAATAACTATTCCTAATACTTAGTAAAGTTTTTGAAATGTACACTAACCTACTTAGTTCTTGTAGGTAGTATTATTGGGAACAGAAACCTCAAAATCAAACTGAATAAAGACATAAATCGATTAAAAGTCTCTTATCTGGCAGGTAAAATATTAAGAAGTACAATACGACATGTTCCCACCGGCATGGTTATTGAAATCCATCGATACGTATGCACAGAATTGTTGCCGAAATGTGCTGGAACTGGAAGTGGCATGATCAGTTACTCTATAAACAAGTGTATAACGAAATATCACTATAGTGTAGTGTAGTAGTTGATACCATTCCACCAAAGTTCCCAAAACAAATACAAGTGACTAAAAACGAAACAATACAAGTTTTTATTATTATTATTAACACGTTTCTATTTTCTACTAAGTCACTTTCTTGTTTGTCTGTCTGTCGTTCCGCGTGGAAACTTCGAGCACTTCTCGATTAGCTATCCGGCTGAAACTTTCAGGGGTAGATCACAACTCGAAGACAATGCATTTGAAATCCATAAAAACGTGGTTTTAGATAAAGGTAAGGCTCTACCTGCCATGATATTAAAGGTAGTTTATTGTGACTAATAGCGATACAATTTAAGCAACGCTATTATTTTCTTTAGATTAAAATATGTTTAAAAAATGAGCCAGTCCAGCTCTAGTTATCTCGGAACATTTTAATTAAAAACCTACCTTTTCTTTTTTTACATCCCTTTCTCCTCACTGGGGATTGGAAGGATCGCATAAATGGAATGCTAACATTGACTTTGAAATATCAAAGTGTTTGAAAATTATACTCAACTTAGAAATAAAATGAAAAATCAATTTCATTTTGATATTAATATATTAGGAAATTATATATTTATATTATACAATATTCTAATATTTTATTGCTTAGCTTTTTTTTTTAACTAATTAACAATATTATACACCTATTATACCTAAGTATTTAGCGTATATCAATTTTATACTGTACTTGTGTTAATATTGCTTACACAGAAACAAACTTACAACATAACAAAATTTAAATGAAAAAAGAGTTATAATTGTAAATGTTATGATTACTAATAATTAGGCTATATTACTTGACAATGCTACGTGATAAAAATAACAATTTCTGAAACGCTTAACTTTTCACTGACTAAAGCGAAACGAAGCTTTAACTAATAAAAGAACGGTAGATTCGCTTTTCTTTACATTTCCAGAGCAATCCTATTGTTTAATTTTAAGTTACACGTGGTTTTAATGAAACAATATTTTCAAAAACAAAGTATTCTAACAAAAATGCCGTATCTTCGAAGTAGTGGTTCTTTTTCCGTTACGGTGAGAGAGTCATTGTAGTAATTCATAGTTGCGTCTGTAATACTAAAACTAAATAAAGATCTTTAGAAGGTGAATAGTGACCACCACAACATAAACACCAGAAATAAGGATAGAATTGCAGTACCTAGGTTTAGACTGAGTAAAACGAATAAGTCCTTCATGGGCAATTGTGTACGTTTTTACAATAAAATTCCAAAATGTATAACGGAGCTCACAGAAAGTAGATTCAAATTTAGGGTGAAAAATATTCTAATAAAATAAGCATACTATAAAGTTAGTAATTACAAAGATGCATGGAACATTCCGCTTCTGCCAAGTAGCCAACTGGCACATCAAACATAAAATATTGTAACAAAAGTTCTAAAAAAATATGCCCCTCAGTTTCTTGCCGTATCTTCTGAGTAGTGGTTCTTTTTCCGATACGGTGGTAGAGTCATTGTAATAATTGACGTTCATAAGTGCGTCTGTGACGACAAAATTGAATAAAGAACTTTTGATTGATTGATTGAGAACTTTGAGCTTTGAATGGTGATGCCCAAGTCAGTCACAAGTGAGCTAAAACAGCTAACTGCCTGAACCACCTTCGTGTCTGAAACTGATATCCTTCAGAACCTTCAGTATCTCTATCCTTGCTTCAAACTTCTGTTTATCACTGAACTTCCTAAACGTCGGTATCAATGACATCAGGAACTGTTTGTCTTCATCATCTTCGTCTTTCTTCACATCCTTAAGGTAGTCCAAGATTTTGCCATCTGAAGTTTGGTTGCTTTCGTAGATCTGCTGAAATGTGTCTGATTCTAACATTATCGGTTCATGTCTTGATGTTCCTTCGAAGACGGCTTCAGCTTTGATTTCGCTGTCCAATGGATCTTCTTCCATGTCATCTTCATCATGGACCGTGTCATCATTGGAATCCTCATTCTCGTCCTCTTTAGCTGGACGGCAGCCTAAATTATAGGTGGGTAGAAGAAAACTCAACATCTTGTAGTATCCATACACCTTTCTTCTCTTCACGGGTATGTTCTTTTTACGTTTTCGTTCTTCCTTTTTCTGTAAAGAGACTTCTCGGCCGAAGCATGTTCTGAGGCTTTTCCACCGCTTTTGAAGTTCGAGACCTGGAAAAGAAAGATAACAGTAAAGAACGATGAATGCAAGTTTTTGAAGTATTCTTGACTTCGAGTAGTAAGTAGCTTTGTCATTTTTAAATAGGAGGGGTGTTATTTTGAGAACTATGTGTCTATGGCACCGTAGCTCTTAAATGGATGAACCGATTTGGGTGCGGTTATTTTTATTTAAAAGCAGGTTTTCTAGCGGTGGTTCTTAGACATGTTTCTTTGTGTTAGTTATTGGTTTCAAAGTCAGTTGGTTAGAGATAATTAATTATTCTTCAAATAGGAACTGTTATATATTTAAAGCCGCTACAGAAACAGGAACAATAAATCAAAACACAAAATAGTTGAAACACAAAGGTACGGCAGAATCATTCATTAGTTTACCGACTCGTTCCCGCAGCATTTTACCAAGTTATCTGTCAGACAAACAACCTGACAAGGGTAACCGTATCCGGCCTGTTTCGGAGCCCTTCTACCCTTTTCTAGTTCTTTGCTTTAACGAGCAAAGTTAAGTATTGAATTTGCAATTTATATGAGCTAAACGCGGACCTTTTTGGCCGAGTGCCCTTTTCACAATCCTAAAAGTTAAGTAAACAAGGCTCTGGCAAGTTTTGCTAGTTAGTTACCAATTACCATCACGGTAACAATGAGCTAGATTTGTATCAGAAGATCAGTAGAGCAGATAACACAATAGTAAGCAACACGCTTGTCCATAACACTTGCAAGCCTCTGTAGTGTAGTGGTTGAGTAGGTTGGCTCAAATCTCATACACCACTGAAGTTGCGGGTTCGATTCTCATGACAGGACAAATGTTTGTGCACAAAAATATAATTTCAAGCATCTATTTCGTGTTCTGGGTGTTGTGGGACCGTGGTCTTCGTAGTTCCTGGTTCCCTAGAAACAAAAAATCCTAGTTAGGGACCAGGATCTATGTATGTGATCGTTGCGTTGGGCGTATTTTTTTTTTTCGTGGTAGATTACTTTTATGCCATGATGGGAGGCCATCAGGTAGGTACCACCGCTTTGCCAGTTATTCTACCGCCAAGCCGTAGTGCGCAATCATTATACTGTGTTCCGGTTTGAAGGGCATTGTAGCCAGCGAAATTACTGGGCATATGAGACTTAATATCTGATGTCTCAGAGAGTTGAGCGCAATGCAGTGCTACGTAGTACTTTTTACGGTATTACAAGTTCTGGGTGGCACTGCAACTATTATGGGCAGGCGTGGCGCTTACGCATCAGGCGAACGACTTGTTCGTCTCTCAGTTCCATAAAAAAATGTTTCTTACAGCATTCAACCCGTTCCTGCGGTCGCATGGACTGCCAGCTAGGAATGACTTCTTTGCAGACCTCTTGCCAGCACATTGACTTCTGCCGCTTATTGTGGTAGTAGAGTGGGTCGTCCTTGTCGTACAACATTTTCCGCTTCTTCACCGCCAGGATTAACTCCTCGGGATCTAGCTGCACCCGTTTCCATGGTTCTGTCATCTCACAGATGGAAGAGGTTCGAAGATTTGTTGTATAGCGAAACCCGACTTTATGCCTGGGGGTAAAGCTTGAAGATGGAATGTAAAATTTTACTTATTTCTGTATTATTCAGCGTCGATTTCTATAGTTTTGTAAAGTTTTCTGGTAGACAGTTTATTTTGCAAACTTATAAATTGGTAATTTTTAGCCGACATGAAAAGGAGGTTCTCAATTCAATTGTTTTTTATGTTTGTTACGTCTGAACTCCGTCATTTATGAACTAATTTGGAAATTTTGGTCCCATATAAATATCATCGATGTTCGACCTTGGACTTCGAAGATGCATCAGAATTAAAGTCGGTTTTTTTTTGTTATAAAATCTATTATTAGGTAACGTGTTCTCCTTTTTACAATTGTCGGCTTTATACAAAGATTGTGTATTCTTTATAATTCGACATTGTAAACCTTCTAGTTAATTTTCTGTGACAGGCGTTCAAGTTTGTTTTGAGCTCCGTGTTTTCGATCAAGTCCAACACCAGTTTCGCACGACTTTTTGAATAAGTGATTACTTTTCAAAGACTGTTCCTAATATTTATGTCAAGTTCACTGCATTCGCAAACACTAAAGTTCCTTATCGGAAACCGTAGCTACGTCACACTGACAACTTTTCGTAGTTTCATCGCCCAATCAAGCTAGAAAATCTTCCAAACTGCACAAAAGTAACGATAACAACGCATTCGTGTTTAATTGGTTCTTGAATCCGCGATTTTCACAACAAAAAACGAGTAAAAGTGGCGTGCGGCCGCGATTGCTCACACTCGGCAACTAAAGATGGCGCAGCCGCGCGCTGCCGTCGCGCAACTGTGTTCGGCCGCTCTTTATGGACTAATGTGGCTGTACGTTTCAATTTTCTCGGTCGGAGTAGATCGGCGAGGAAGGACTGCGTTTCACATCACAATTGAATACAAGTATACGTTTTATCAAACAACAAAAAACCGACTTCAATGTATCTTCGAAGTCCAAGGTCAAATATCGATGAAATTTATATGGTACCACTTCGTAGCTATACTGAACCCAACGCAAAAATGAATTTTCCAAATCGGTTCATGAATGACGGAGTTCTGAGGTAACAAACATAAAAAAAATATAAAAAAATACAATCGAATAGAAAACCTTTTCCGTTTTTGAAGTCGGTTAAAAATAACCTAGGTACCTTAGTCTTAAAGAATTTAATACTATTAATCAAATTAATCAAATTCAAATGAATGTGACTAGCTGTTACAATTCACATTAGCTGCGACTGCCCCAACATTAACACCTGTTCTCGTAATCATTTATACATACCTAAATTATTAAGTTACATCATGAATGGATGTTATATATTGTGATTAAAATAAATAAATAAATGAATAATGTAGATTCTTTTTTGGCTTAAGTTCAAATTATATGTAGGTAACTAGCTATAAATGACTAAAAACTGCTATGAATCTTTTGAACTTTTTTTTGATGCAATTTGGCCTTTTAGGTCCAGGAAATAGATATATTATGCTACTTTGTTCAAAACACTGGTTGTATTGCAGGTTCAACTTCAAAAACAGGACAAACATTTGTTTCTCAATTCGACTGTATTTTTTTTATGTTTGTTCAACATTTATTTGGTTTTAAAAAGTTCATTAGATTGTCATAAAATATGTCCTATTGGACATATAGGTGACCTTATCGTTTCTAATTAAATAGTATTTATTCATGTCATTTATGCGCATATTAGTATTAATTATTAAAGTGGATGGAATTTGTTTATGCAGTCTTCTAATGCCCTTCTCCGTTGTTTGTCGCAGAAACATGATGTTAAGTTACTCTATTATAAATTACTACGTAGAGGACAAATAACATTCCTAGTTTAATTTTCTGCAAATTGTCTTGAATGTATCAAAACATAGGCACCCTACACTACATAAACCGCAACTCGATAATCGGCGAGAGCGAGCGAGACTTGCGATAAGAGTGAAAAGAGACAGCAGACAGCAACGTCGCGTGTTGAGCAGTCTGGCAACGCGCGGCCGACCTGCCAACCACAGACTAACCACAAACCGCAACACAGATGCGATGTAAGCCGTATAAGCAAAATAGGTGGGACCACAAAGTTCCGTGGCTTTAAACTATACCCTGTGGAGGTGTATGTGTCGCAGTTAAATTGTTTAATCCGCTGTTTTACATAATCGCTAGTCGTTTTACAAAGTAGCACTGTTATGCTAGCATAACTTTCCCATCACACTTTTATTATTATTTTATTGTTTTTTTAGTGGAACTGAGTGATGAGACGAGCTTGTCATTCGCCTGATGGTAAGCGCCACGCCAGCCCATAACAATTGCAGTGCCACCTAGAACGTTTAACACCATAAAAAGCACCGCGTAGAACTGCATTCTTCGCCTGATGGTAAGCGTCAGGCCAGCCCATAACAATTGCAGTGCCACCTAGAACGTATAATACCATAAAAAGCCCGCGTAGCACTGCATTGCGCTCTTTCTCCCGAGACATCAGATATTAAGTCTCATTATGCCCAATAGAAACGAAATTCCTGGTAGAAAATACTGGTGATGAGTGCAATGCTTTTTTTGGTATTAAAAGTTCTGGGTGGCACTGCAATTGTTATGGGCAGGCGTGGCGCTTACCATCAACTGAACGACTTGCTCGTCTCATCACTCAGTAACATAAAAAAAATAACTTTCTCTTAAACTAATTTAGTTTTTCTTGTCTTTTCAGTGGAAATCGCGATGGTGCGTCATGCGAAAGCTGTCTCCAGTTGCAGGTACCAAATTATCGTTGTAATAACAAATGCTCTAGGTATATTATAAACATCCATTGACTCATTACGAACGTATTTCGTATATAATGTTATATATCAGCACACCGAGGGTAACTGGAAGATAATGCTTACCACCAATGCTTAGAACCAAAGTCACCGACATAGCCATAACATTATACCAACGAATGTCACAGCCTCTGTGGCATAGTGGTTGGGAAGGTTGGCCCAAATCTCATACGCCACTGAGGTTGCGGGTTGGATTTCCACGACTGGACAAATGTTTGTGCACAGAGTAAAAATACGCGCAAGTATTTGTTTCATGTCTGGGTGTTGTGGGCCCATGGTCCTCGTAGTTCCTCGTTCCCTAGATACAGGGAATCCTAGTTGTACTATTAATTATTCTGCGCCATTTAAGTATTCACTCAACGCAAAATATACTTAAGTAAGTACCAAGCTTTACTCGTGGTAGGTCTCTCGTATGCGGGAGGCGATCTTGGTAGGTATGTACCACAGCTTTGCCAGTTATTCTGCCGCCAAGCAGTATTGCGCAAGCATTACTGTGTTCCGGTTTGAAGGGCATTATAGACAGCGAAATTACTGAGCATATGAGACTTAATATCTGATGTCTCGGGGTGATGAGCGCAATGCAGAGCTACGCAGTACTTTATATGGTATTAAAAGTTCTGGGTGGCAGTGCAAGGCGAGTTATGGGCAGGCGTGGCGTTTACCATCAGGCGAACGACTTGATCGTCTCATCACTCAGTTTCATAAAAAAAACAGTAGAATAACATATTCCAAAAAACTTGTTCCAGTTTTACTTAACCCATAACTACTAAGTTACAACTCTTTCGCCTTATTCCCTTACTTAACTGGAACTTATCTATAAAAACTCTCTAAGTTGGGACTTAGCACTCCCCGAGGAGGCCAGCTTTCAGTAGATAAAACTTTACGATTCTACCCTTAGAGACAACCCTTACAGGCTTACGTACTTACTCATGTGAATAGAATAATGTATTATTAAAATATTTGGGTGAAACCCACGACCTATACTCTATATGTATATTTTAAAAAAACTGACTCAATGGCTTGCGAAAAACTGCTTTTATGACTTAAATTAATAGATGACTTTTAAAAACACCTAATTATAAATTAGTGTTAATGTAGAATTTTATACAATTAAGTAATTTCAATAATTGATCACTAATTTGACATTTATTAAACTAATAATAACTTGTCATTTTTATTCAAAAGTTCAAAGTTCTTTATTCAGTTTTGGCATCACAGAACACCTTATGAACGTCAATTATTACAGTGACTACCACCGTATCGGAAAAAAATAAAAAAAAAAAAAAAAAATACAACCGAATAGAGAACCTCCTCCTTTTTTGAAGTCGGTTAAAAAGAACCACTACTCAATATTTTTTAATTTATTAATTTGTATGACATTTAAAGGTTTTTGACATTAATTTATTATTAATAATTTGTTTGTATATGAGATCTATATATATATATATATATATATATATATATATATATATTAACCTATGCTGTCCCACTGCTGGGCAAAGGTCTCCCCCAAGTCTCTCCAGCCGTCTCTATCCTGCGCCACCTCGCACCAACCTTCTTGATATGCATCCAGATCGTCCCTCCATCTTCTTTTGGGCCGGCCTGGGCGCCGTCTTCCATCTTCAGGCACCCATTCCGTTGTGACTTTTACCCACCGATCTGGATGCATACGGCTTATGTGACCCGCCCAATCCCACTTGAGCCTGGCAGCCTTCCTGCCCACGTCAATTATGCCCGTTTTAGAGCGCAGCGTTGTATTTCGAATCCTGTCTGTCCTTTGAACGCCCAGGATGCTGCGCTGCATTGCTCTTTGGCAAACTCCGAGGCGGGACTTGGATATGAGATCTAATGTAATTTAAATAATTAATTAGACATGTTATTGTACACCATTGTCATGGTAGAATGTAAGGACTTTTTTTAGAATTTTATCACCTTTATGTACTATATTCTCTTAATAAATGACTTGATTGGTTGATTGATATGGCGCTGCGCAAACGTTCACCCTCGGTTTCTCGGGATAAAAGTTGCCTATGTGTTAATCCAGGGTATAGAGCTATCTCCATACCAAATTTCATCAAAATCCATTCAGTAGTTTTTGCGTGAAAGGGTAACAAATGTACATCCATACATCCATTCTTACAAACTTCGCGTTTATAACGGGTTATTCCCAAAGTACTCCATTCTTTTGTTCCAAGAAGATAAGAATCCCATACATTAATTCTCAAATTACTCCAAAGAAATATTAGTATATTTTTTTAATTTTTTTTTAAGTTGCATTTTACTCCACGTGTAGCTGGTTTGATTCTCAAAATCCTCCAGTGATTTTTCTACCTAACTACTCCATCTGGATATTATAAAATTAACATTTCATTCTCAGTTTCATTCTACTCCATGAGACGTTGAAAAGGTACAGTCAGTCACAGTATTTATCAGCACTGTACCAAAATAATGCAAACAAAAGTTTTATTTTTATTGTGTTAGATTAGATGTTTACGTCTGTAGTAATTGGAGTAAACCTCGTCACACCACATATTTTTATTGCATTATATATTACCTAATTATTAAAACGAGTGTGAAAGAGACAGTTCAAAAGTCAAGCTGGAAAGCATTTCTAGAATATTATTTTAAAATTAGGGCTAGAAAGAGACTTATTGTTTTTATTATTCAAGTTTGATGTGTTTTATTATTTTAGGTAAGTTCTTATATGTTTTTTAACTATCGTGTTAATTTAACTTTTAATCCAGATATACAATTATTTTTCAAAATATTGTGGTTGATTTATTCAAAATTATATTTGATCTATATATATATATATATAATGTAATTTATATTAATAAATATAAACAATTACAAACCAGTTACTGTATTTTATACCAACTTTTCCTCGTGGTTAAATATATTTTAATAAACAGTTTTGCACCTGACTGTACGTCAACTATCTTTTGGAGTAGGATGCAGCATAAAACAGTTTTTTTTGAATGGTTGGAGTAGATTGAGAACGAATATACGGTTTATGAACTCATTATACTACAACTTATTACCTAAACAACCCTTTTGAAACTAGTAGTGTGGAGTACTTTGAGAACATTTTTATATTCTCATGGAGAAGAATGAAACTTAAATTATAAAATATATTTTTGATATTTTTTTCGTGGAGTAGTTTGAGAACATTTCTTGGAGT
Source organism: Petrophora chlorosata (assembly GCA_951640565.1). NCBI lineage: Eukaryota > Metazoa > Arthropoda > Insecta > Lepidoptera > Geometridae > Petrophora > Petrophora chlorosata. The sequence goes on from OX621206.1 coordinate 2,110,997, forward strand.
ACTTTGGGAATAAGCCTTTATAACGGGTTATTCCCAAAGTACTCCATTCTTTTGTTCCAAGAAGATAAGAATCCCATACATTAATTCTCAAATTACTCCAAAGAAATATTAGTATATTTTTTTAATTTTTTTTTAAGTTGCATTTTACTCCACGTGTAGCTGGTTTGATTCTCAAAATCCTCCAGTGATTTTTCTACCTAACTACTCCATCTGGATATTATAAAATTAACATTTCATTCTCAGTTTCATTCTACTCCATGAGACGTTGAAAAGGTACAGTCAGTCACAGTATTTATCAGCACTGTACCAAAATAATGCAAACAAAAGTTTTATTTTTATTGTGTTAGATTAGATGTTTACGTCTGTAGTAATTGGAGTAAACCTCGTCACACCACATATTTTTATTGCATTATATATTACCTAATTATTAAAACGAGTGTGAAAGAGACAGTTCAAAAGTCAAGCTGGAAAGCATTTCTAGAATATTATTTTAAAATTAGGGCTAGAAAGAGACTTATTGTTTTTATTATTCAAGTTTGATGTGTTTTATTATTTTAGGTAAGTTCTTATATGTTTTTTAACTATCGTGTTAATTTAACTTTTAATCCAGATATACAATTATTTTTCAAAATATTGTGGTTGATTTATTCAAAATTATATTTGATCTATATATATATATATAATGTAATTTATATTAATAAATATAAACAATTACAAACCAGTTACTGTATTTTATACCAACTTTTCCTCGTGGTTAAATATATTTTAATAAACAGTTTTGCACCTGACTGTACGTCAACTATCTTTTGGAGTAGGATGCAGCATAAAACAGTTTTTTTTGAATGGTTGGAGTAGATTGAGAACGAATATACGGTTTATGAACTCATTATACTACAACTTATTACCTAAACAACCCTTTTGAAACTAGTAGTGTGGAGTACTTTGAGAACATTTTTATATTCTCATGGAGAAGAATGAAACTTAAATTATAAAATATATTTTTGATATTTTTTTCGTGGAGTAGTTTGAGAACATTTCTTGGAGTACTTTGGGAATAAGCCTTTATAACGGGTTATTCCCAAAGTACTCCATTCTTTTGTTCCAAGAAGATAAGAATCCCATACATTAATTCTCAAATTACTCCAAAGAAATATTAGTATATTTTTTTAATTTTTTTTTAAGTTGCATTTTACTCCACGTGTAGCTGGTTTGATTCTCAAAATCCTCCAGTGATTTTTCTACCTAACTACTCCATCTGGATATTATAAAATTAACATTTCATTCTCAGTTTCATTCTACTCCATGAGACGTTGAAAAGGTACAGTCAGTCACAGTATTTATCAGCACTGTACCAAAATAATGCAAACAAAAGTTTTATTTTTATTGTGTTAGATTAGATGTTTACGTCTGTAGTAATTGGAGTAAACCTCGTCACACCACATATTTTTATTGCATTATATATTACCTAATTATTAAAACGAGTGTGAAAGAGACAGTTCAAAAGTCAAGCTGGAAAGCATTTCTAGAATATTATTTTAAAATTAGGGCTAGAAAGAGACTTATTGTTTTTATTATTCAAGTTTGATGTGTTTTATTATTTTAGGTAAGTTCTTATATGTTTTTTAACTATCGTGTTAATTTAACTTTTAATCCAGATATACAATTATTTTTCAAAATATTGTGGTTGATTTATTCAAAATTATATTTGATCTATATATATATATATATAATGTAATTTATATTAATAAATATAAACAATTACAAACCAGTTACTGTATTTTATACCAACTTTTCCTCGTGGTTAAATATATTTTAATAAACAGTTTTGCACCTGACTGTACGTCAACTATCTTTTGGAGTAGGATGCAGCATAAAACAGTTTTTTTTGAATGGTTGGAGTAGATTGAGAACGAATATACGGTTTATGAACTCATTATACTACAACTTATTACCTAAACAACCCTTTTGAAACTAGTAGTGTGGAGTACTTTGAGAACATTTTTATATTCTCATGGAGAAGAATGAAACTTAAATTATAAAATATATTTTTGATATTTTTTTCGTGGAGTAGTTTGAGAACATTTCTTGGAGTACTTTGGGAATAAGCCTTTATAACGGGTTATTCCCAAAGTACTCCATTCTTTTGTTCCAAGAAGATAAGAATCCCATACATTAATTCTCAAATTACTCCAAAGAAATATTAGTATATTTTTTTAATTTTTTTTTAAGTTGCATTTTACTCCACGTGTAGCTGGTTTGATTCTCAAAATCCTCCAGTGATTTTTCTACCTAACTACTCCATCTGGATATTATAAAATTAACATTTCATTCTCAGTTTCATTCTACTCCATGAGACGTTGAAAAGGTACAGTCAGTCACAGTATTTATCAGCACTGTACCAAAATAATGCAAACAAAAGTTTTATTTTTATTGTGTTAGATTAGATGTTTACGTCTGTAGTAATTGGAGTAAACCTCGTCACACCACATATTTTTATTGCATTATATATTACCTAATTATTAAAACGAGTGTGAAAGAGACAGTTCAAAAGTCAAGCTGGAAAGCATTTCTAGAATATTATTTTAAAATTAGGGCTAGAAAGAGACTTATTGTTTTTATTATTCAAGTTTGATGTGTTTTATTATTTTAGGTAAGTTCTTATATGTTTTTTAACTATCGTGTTAATTTAACTTTTAATCCAGATATACAATTATTTTTCAAAATATTGTGGTTGATTTATTCAAAATTATATTTGATCTATATATATATATATAATGTAATTTATATTAATAAATATAAACAATTACAAACCAGTTACTGTATTTTATACCAACTTTTCCTCGTGGTTAAATATATTTTAATAAACAGTTTTGCACCTGACTGTACGTCAACTATCTTTTGGAGTAGGATGCAGCATAAAACAGTTTTTTTTGAATGGTTGGAGTAGATTGAGAACGAATATACGGTTTATGAACTCATTATACTACAACTTATTACCTAAACAACCCTTTTGAAACTAGTAGTGTGGAGTACTTTGAGAACATTTTTATATTCTCATGGAGAAGAATGAAACTTAAATTATAAAATATATTTTTGATATTTTTTTCGTGGAGTAGTTTGAGAACATTTCTTGGAGTACTTTGGGAATAAGCCTTTATAACGGGTTATTCCCAAAGTACTCCATTCTTTTGTTCCAAGAAGATAAGAATCCCATACATTAATTCTCAAATTACTCCAAAGAAATATTAGTATATTTTTTTAATTTTTTTTTAAGTTGCATTTTACTCCACGTGTAGCTGGTTTGATTCTCAAAATCCTCCAGTGATTTTTCTACCTAACTACTCCATCTGGATATTATAAAATTAACATTTCATTCTCAGTTTCATTCTACTCCATGAGACGTTGAAAAGGTACAGTCAGTCACAGTATTTATCAGCACTGTACCAAAATAATGCAAACAAAAGTTTTATTTTTATTGTGTTAGATTAGATGTTTACGTCTGTAGTAATTGGAGTAAACCTCGTCACACCACATATTTTTATTGCATTATATATTACCTAATTATTAAAACGAGTGTGAAAGAGACAGTTCAAAAGTCAAGCTGGAAAGCATTTCTAGAATATTATTTTAAAATTAGGGCTAGAAAGAGACTTATTGTTTTTATTATTCAAGTTTGATGTGTTTTATTATTTTAGGTAAGTTCTTATATGTTTTTTAACTATCGTGTTAATTTAACTTTTAATCCAGATATACAATTATTTTTCAAAATATTGTGGTTGATTTATTCAAAATTATATTTGATCTATATATATATATATATAATGTAATTTATATTAATAAATATAAACAATTACAAACCAGTTACTGTATTTTATACCAACTTTTCCTCGTGGTTAAATATATTTTAATAAACAGTTTTGCACCTGACTGTACGTCAACTATCTTTTGGAGTAGGATGCAGCATAAAACAGTTTTTTTTGAATGGTTGGAGTAGATTGAGAACGAATATACGGTTTATGAACTCATTATACTACAACTTATTACCTAAACAACCCTTTTGAAACTAGTAGTGTGGAGTACTTTGAGAACATTTTTATATTCTCATGGAGAAGAATGAAACTTAAATTATAAAATATATTTTTGATATTTTTTTCGTGGAGTAGTTTGAGAACATTTCTTGGAGTACTTTGGGAATAAGCCTTTATAACAATTTCTTTTGACAAGTGGTCATCCATTGTGCCTGCATTATTGTCATATTGTGAAAGTTTGAGTGACCAATGGACCAATTCTGGTCACTCTGATAGTAGTGAAGATAGCGATTAATGACATTATAAATATTGCTGACATTCATATTATTGTTGTATATACTATTGACATTTTTATTACATTAATTCTATTTTGTAATTGAATGTATTATTTTTTTTGTGTGATAAATATAATTGGTTTTAAATCGTTTTTGTCACAATAAATAAATAAATAAATAAAATAAATAAATAATATTAGTAGTAGAATTCAATCCAAGGTCTTTATTTATTCGTTGTTACTCCATACCTGAGTTACAAAAACATAATTTTTGACCACATGCAGCCTATTTTAGTTTCTATTTCGAGACACTAAGGCTTACGCAAACAGTAAGTTAAACTTTGTCCACTTCTTATTTAGAAAACGTGTCATCACTTCAGAGGAATAGAGCTTTTATTTACAGCTTTTATTAAACGACTTCAAAAAGGAGGAGGTTCTTTGTTCGATTGTTTTTTATTTTTATGTTTGTTATTTCAAAACTCCGTCATTTATGAAATGAATGAAAATTCTTTTTGCGTTGGGTTCAGTATAGCTACGAAGTGGTCCCATATCAATTTCATCGATATATGACCTTGGACTTCGAAGATACATTGAAGTCGGTTTTTGTTTTTTTTTTTGTAAAGTTTTTTCTTGAGGAAATTATAAGTACATTCAATGTTACTGTAAATAAACATTTAGGAAAATCTTGCACCCGTGCGATGCCGGAGCGGGCCGCTAGTCTAAAATTATATCAATAAATCAAACTATTAAACTAACAATTTACAGGAAATATTAATGAACTGCATAAAATATTTAAATAGATTATTTTCCTTAAAAACTACCATGGTCCCACATCACTCAGATACGAAACAAATATTGCCAATAATCCAGATAATTATTATTGTTTTATATGGTATTGAACCGATTGTAATTTTCTTTTGTGCAGTAAATAAATAAAAAATAAAATTGCGCTTTTTATGTATGCACAAACATTTTGTTCCGTCGCGGGCATCGAACCCGCAACCGTGATGTACTCATGTATGAGATAAGAGCCGATCTACCCAACCACTACGCCAAAGGAGGCTGTCTATGTAATATTTTCATGCTAATGTTATTAGTAACCATAGGTTTGCACGTGCGCTATGATGTCACGGGTCAGTTTCCAAGAAATCTGCCAAGGTGAACCGCTAACTTAAAGCGAACTTAGCTGAAACTAACTTATCTCAACTTCAAGGTGACAAAGTTAAGCGATAACACTTGTGTTGAAGTTATTGAGGATTAATTGGTTTTTTTATGAGTGATGAGACGATCAAGTTGTTCGCCGGTTGGATGGTAGGGTTGGAGTATTTTATTAGAAAGTTTTTAATTTTTATTAATTTCTTTCTGTCTGTTTGTTCGGTATATAAATAATTATTTTTTAGAAAAAAAACAAAAACCTACATACATTGAAATGTATCTTCGAAGTCCAAGGTCAAATTTCGAAGAAATTTATATGGGACCACTTCGTAGCTATACTGAACTCAACGCAAAAGAATTTTCCAAATCGGTTCGGAAAAAATGACGGAGTTCTGAGGTAAACATAAAAAAGCGAAATTACTGGGCATTATGACACTCAACAGCTAATTGTCTCAGGGTGACGAGCGCAGTGCAGCGCCGCGCAGGATTTTGCAAAACAAAGTTCTGGGTGGTGCTGTTATTGTTATGGGCTGGTTATTAGCTTATTGCTTACCATCAGGCAAACGACCAGCTCGTCTCTCGTCATTCAGTTAAATAAAAAAAAAGATGAAACATATAGAAACATAGAGAACCTTCTCCTTTTTTGAAATCGGTTTAAAAGATACAATTCAATAAATACAAGCACGTAAAATTTTATTAAAAAAAAACATAGAAACAATTACTTGATTTAACACATTTTTTTACATGTTTCATTATTTAAGAGGATATTTATGTATTTAAGAGGATATTTCATTATTTAAGAGCATTTGAATAATGGTTTACGGTCTCGCAGAAAATGCGTAAATTAAATTAAATAAATTAACTAAATAATAATAATATAACTAAATTCGTATCATGCTTCAGATTTTTGTTAAAATTAGCGTTTCGGGAGAAAACGTTTCTACCACACTAAATCTCTTTGAAAATTTTGGTCTCAATTTCTTAAATAGAAAAAGGAAAACCTACAAACCTAGTTTATTCTCTAAGTTTGTGTCTATTTTTAAAGGATTCAAAACTTCAAAAAAAAAATTTCGTGTAAATATCGAGTTTTTTGGGTCCATTTATTCAAATTCTATAGGAATTATCGAAAAAATTAACGCACAAACCTCAATAATGATAACATCTCTTACATGTCCAAATTTAATCGAATTTGGTTAATGTTTAAGAGTAGAAAAACGTTTTCTCTTTTTGTATGAAAATTTCAGCGTGCCGTTCCCTCTTAAACCAAATAATAAATTGTAGTAAATATACATAAATAATTCATAGGCACCTCAAATTAGTTCTAGGAAGTCATCAGTACCTTAGAACTTAAAATTAGGGTTGTCAAAACCACTATCGCGGTACAGCTCCGACAGAAGGCTCCCTTGCTCGCCCGTAGCAACCTTGGCATTGGCACCTAATTCCCCGTTCTTGAAATGTCCCAGGGTGCCGGTCAGTCCGATAGGGTACCTGCCGTCCTTGTCCTGGCCGATTTTACCTTCAAGCCCGCCTCGCACGCCAATACCTGGAATGGAGGGAAGACGCTTGATCAGCGAAGAAAAGACGAAACTGAAACGCAATGAAAATATGTATACCTACTTAGTGTAATTCCGCTGAATTTTATGTAGGTATAACTTTTTTAGCTAGCCTATACTGTCCCACTGCTGGGCAAAAGCATCCCCCAATTCCTTCCATCTATCTCGCTCATTCGCCACCTCATACCAATTTTAAATTTATATATATAAATTTAAAATAAGCCAACAACAACCCTTCCTTACGACAAGTGTTTCGCCATCTACACGAGGCATCGTCAGGTGTCGGTTCGCCGAACGCTAGAACGAGAGGAAGGAAGGGTTGTTGTTAGGGCTTTCGTTATTTATTTAACATTATTTACTAAAATATTTTTATACATTATATATACCTTGCTTTTTATATATTAATATATTCCTACTGTACAAAAAAGCGGTGGGATGCGAAAATTTGGATCACGATCATAATCGCTACCCCTTAAGGTATCGCGATAGATGTTAGTCAGACAATAAGCCCCCAGTTGTTCCAGACATCCTTAATATTTTTGATAGACAAATGGGTCCATGGGGTCCGGGCACCAAACAATTATTTAAAAAACAATTGCCCACGTCTTGTCGAAGCTGCAGGTGCTGCAGGTGACAAGAGGGCTGGCTCATTCCTGGCTCAAAGATTAGCGTTGGCCATTCAACGCGGGAATACAGCCAGCGTTCTTGGCACCTTGCCGCATGGTCACCATTTGTATATAAATTTCTAGTTGTATATAGTTTAGTTTAGTGTCTTTGTGACAAAAAACATTAAAATAAAATAATATAATTTACATAGACAAGTACACATTTTATTAAAAACTAAAAACCGACTTCAATGTATCTTCAAAGTCCAAGGTCAAATATCGATGAAATTTATATGGGACCCAACGCAAAAAGATTTTTCCAAATCGGTTCATGAACGACGCAGTTCCGAGGTAATAAAAAAACAAATAGAGAACCTTCTCCTTTTTGAAGTCGGTTGAAAAGATCGGTGGATCTTGGATCTTACCAACATCAGAGAGGACTGCTGTTTTACCGGCGAGGGTATGATTGTTCAAGTTGGTGTACCCGCCCGCATAAGCGCCTCCCTTCCACTTGGCCCCCGCGAGGCCACTGCCAGCTCCAGACAGGAGTTTCCCCTCCTGCGTGATTATTCCGTTCCCGCCCAGCGTGACGTCAGAACTGTCCTGACCGCCGATACGGAAACCGAAACCAATCTCGTGAGGTGCAGCTGGAAAGTGAAGTATTAGGTATTAAATGTTTCATATTAGAGACTAACCGTGTAAGAGCGAGTGTGGCTCAGTTGGAGCACGTGCGACTTTCGATCCGACGCACCCGAGTTCGAATCCCGCTGGCCCCGCTGACATTCTTAAGTTATGTGCGGATTAAACACTCGCACTAAAAACGGTGAAGGAAAACATCGTGAGGCATGTTCAAGAATTAATCACAGTAGTCAGAGTTTTCGAACAGGATTCATACCCTTACCGTAAGATGTTGTTTGTTTTGTTGTAAGAAATCCGTATAGAGTTTTTCAGACCAGTTAAGGGACAATTATAGATTTTTTTTTAAATACAGTGACACAGAACCTCCTCCGCATTTTAATAAATCTCATGTGAGATTAGCAGTGGTCGAGCCAAATCTCACGGCATCTAAGGAGAGGGGGAGTTGAAAAATCGCTAAAAATTACTTCGCTTATTTAATGGACGACCCCTTACTAAAATCGATAAAATCCATACAAAATACTAATGCGGAAATAGAACTTATAAGGAACAAATAATCGTATCGGCAAAAAAACAATCCTTGTACCTATAAAGGTCGAATTACACCTTTTATTTAAATAATGTCAATTTTTTGGGTTCCGTACGTCAAAAGGAAAAAACGGAACCCTTATAGGATCACTTTGTTGTCCGTCTGTCTGTCTGTCTGTCAAGACTCTTTAGCTCGAGAACGCGTGGAGGTATCGATTTAAAATTAAACTACTTTACATAACATCATACAATACTTAACTTTTTTTAAACTTCTACGTTTACGTAAAAATAAGATACGGCCGTTTATGCCGCAAAAAACGTATATTGTACGTACTCAATGGAATCAAAATTTATAGGAATTTTTTTTTACTTTTCGTTGCCCTAAAACTATGAAATTTGGCAGGTAATATCGTCAGGGTAGTACAAGCACGGGGGAAATGTGAAAACTTTACATTTGTAATTAAATCTTTCGGTGACCCCTCGGTGAAACGGTGGGCGAGTCCAACTCGCACTTGTCCGGTTTTTTTCTTTAGTCGTTTTTACCAAATTTCACGCCAAAATGATGGGAATAAACAGATGTAAAAGTTAAGTATAAGTAAGTAATACTTACAATAGCATCCAACCACCAGCACCAGTGCCAAGAGCAATTTAATCTAAAAAAAAGAAGATGCATAGTGTCAAAGACAAAGTCAAAGTCAAGTATCGTTTATTAAACAGGCACATAAATGCACTTTTGAACGTCATAAACAAATAATACAAATAAAATTAAAAATATGTTAAAAATTGTACCTTAGGTTAACATGACTGAAAAAAGAAGTATGTTTATGCATTTCTTTCCTATACTCATATTGAAGTCCGGGTGCAAAAAAGAAATGTGAAAACTGACTCTATGTAGCAGTGCTTTGGAAATACGCCCGCTAGAGAAGATAGCACCAATAAACTCTGCGGGGATGTCTCTTTTTTCACCTCTTTTAAAATGTCTCGAAATATACCTAGTGATTTTAATAAACTCATCTGTAGGGCGAGAAACTCAATCTTCTAGTACGAACAGATAAGGTAACCTTTCCGTGGTAGGTCTCTCGTATGCGAGAGGCGGTCTGAGAAGGTACCACAGCTTTGCCAGCTCTGCCGCCAAGCAGTAGTGCGCAAGCATTACTGTGTTCCGGTGTGAAGGGTATTGTAGCCAGCGAAATTACTGAGCATATGAAACATAATATCCGATGTCTCGGGGTGATGAACGAAATGCAATGCTACGCAGTGCTTTTTATTTTTTTTGGTATTAAAAGTTCCAGGTAGCACTGCAGTTGTTATGATAGTCGTGGCGCTTACCATAAGGCGAACGGCTTGCTCGTCTCATCACTCAGTTCCATAACAAGCATACGTTTTATCAAACAAAAAATCGACTTCAATGTATCTTCGAAGTCGAAGGTCAAATATCGATGAAACTTATATGGGACCACTTCGTAGCTATACTGAACCCAACGCAATAAGAATTTTCCTATTCGGTTCATGAATGACGGAGTTCTGAGGTAACAAACATAAAAAAGCAATCAAATAGAGAACCTTCTCCTTTTTTGAAGTCGGTTAAAAAAGTAAAAAAAAGAAAACTTACGTGCGATGCCATTTCTGTTCTGCCTTCAGCGGGGAAGTAACGAGTAAACAGACTTATAGGTCAAGTAACCGAAAGTACAATGACCATCCTGACTATGTGACCTGCCTTTATATACCCTGATTCAGGAAAACTTAGGACCCCTATTCTACTAAATATAACTATAACGTAATATCAACTAAACAAACAAGGGCGTAATTTATAATTTAATATTTAAATGGCCGGCGTTGCAATAGCGTATTTCCCTAATTAACATATAAATTTATTTTAAAATCGGGTAAACCACGAACAAAGTGATAGACAGTGAAGTCAATCAATTTAATAAAGTTGACAACGAAACAACTGGACTGAAAACAACTCGTTTTTTTATATATAATATATATATATATATATTTTTTACGCTTAATAGATCTGTTTGGCCACTATCTCGCCTGATGTGAAGCGATGATGTGGCCTTAGATGGAGCACATAGATCTAGAGAGAGACGGCAGTTGACCGGCTGCTCAGACCCGTCTCCCCGATGGTTCACCGAACATCATCCCGAAACACGACTAGGTCGCTTGACGATATGGCTTTGTTCAGTGGGTGGTATTGCAACCACGGCCAGAGCCTATCACTCCAAAGCGCGTAAGCGGGTTTCATCACGATGTTTACCTTCACCGTTTTAGAGCGAGCGTGCAAAATCTGCATTTAACTATAAGTACTTGGTGCAGGGCCGAGTTGGGATTCGAACCCAGGTGCGTCGGATCGAAAGGCACACGAGTTCCCGCTGAGCCACACTCGCTCTTAAAACATATAGACAAACAAGCTGACGGCCCGCCTGGATGGTAAGCGGTTACCATCGCCTATAGACACCTGCAACACTCGGGGCATTACTAATGCGTTGCCTACCTTTAAGGACCCTTTTCATCCTTCTTTTAAAGTACCCCATGTTATGCTCCGCGGGAAAACCTCGGGCGGTAGCCAAATCCATATCTTGCACGTGTGCGGCAAGAAAGATCTGGAGAATCGGACAGTATGCGATTTCCATAGATCTATGATCATGAATTAGAAATTCGCACTCTAAGCAAATAGATGTTAAAGAAATGCCAAAAGTTTCAACGGCCGTGCACATGTTAATTTTGGGAGTGTATTTTTTTATTATTAATTATATGCTAGCGTTTGGCTGCTATCTCATCTGTTGTTAAGTGACGACGCGGTGGAAGACGTAGCACGCTTGCCTAGAAGAAACCTGTTAACCCTTGTCTTAAAGTCACCCAGATTATAGCTATCCAGAAACACAGATGCCTGCAGAGAGTTCCACTCCTTGACCGTATAGCTGTTTCGTCTGTTTAAGACTCATCAAGTGCGGTAACTGCCACACGACAGCCAGACTACTGTCTGAAGAAGGTGTATGGACCGAGATGTGTCTCTTTTGATACAATGTTAATTTAAACATTTAATTGTTAAAAGCCTTAAAAATACATGAACAACCTTTCACAGTAATCAGTCAATTCCATTGAAAGCCTCTGTGGTGTAGTGGTTGGGCAGGTTGGCTCAAATCTCATACACCAATGAGGTTGCGGGTTCGATTCCCGCGACGGGACAAATGTTAAATGACAGAAAAAAAAGCGCAAGTGTTTTCGTGTCTGTGTGCTGTGGGACCATGGTCCTCATAGTTCCTCGTTTCGTAGATACAGGGAATCCTAGTTAGGTGCCAGGATCTATGTATGTGATCGTTGGGCATTATTATTATTAACAATAGGCGTTCTTATCGCTCAAAGCGATCTTTTCCAGACAAACTTTGAACGGAAGACTAACAGTTTGAAAGGACGGCGGTTTTTCGCCGTAATTACTAATTACAAAAATAAAGTAATAAATAAAAACTTACCCGTAAGTCGTAATCTATGCGTATTATGCTACAGCATAATAATTGATGAAGGCCCCTCTAAAAATATCACCCAGACTCGCTCTTGACACATTTATATATGTCTCCGAACTCCAAGACACATAGATCAGTAGAAATAGACGCGCAAACGTAATTATGTATTTTAGGCATAAATATTCACCAACCTTGAGGTATTTTTAAATGTGAGTTTGTTACGTTATAATGTAAATATTTTGTCATTACAATAAATAATAATAATAAGTTGCCCTTTACATATCTAAATTAAATGCTCTAAGAGGCCTCTACGTGTCGGACTCATGCCCCCGCGCAAGCCTTCCAAAGGACCGGGTGTATAACCCGTGAGAAAGAGCGACATAATAATAAATTTATTTATTTCGGACTCATCTCATCCATAATTTGTTAGCAACAATTTTCTTATATCTATGTTAGTGTTGACAGTACCTGTAGCTATATCCTACTTACTCATTTTTCCCTGGACATGTAGGCACTATGCATATATGTATATCCGGCGACGCATTATACCCTCCCACCGGCCCGCGAACACGCTCAGAATAGTATTGGCGCTGCCCCGCACCCGCGTTACACTCATTATCATCGATTCTGTTCCCATTGTTGGAACAAAAGCCAACTATTAGAGAATGAGAAGCGTGTGTAGTTCATTTTCTTTTTTATGTAACTGAATGACGAGACGAGCTGGACGTTTGCCTGATGGTAAGCAAAACGCCAGCCCATAACAATAACAGCACCACCCAGAACTTTGCTTTGCAAAATCCTGTGCGGCGCTGCACTGCGCTCGTCACCCTGAGACAATTAGCTGTTGAGTCTCAAAATGCCCAGTAATTTCGCTGGCTACAATGCCCTTCATACCGGGACACAGTTATGCTCGCGCACTACTGCTTGGTGGCAGAATAACTGGCAAAGCGGTGGCCACCCAAACGGCCTCTCGCATACGAGAAACCTAACACCAGTAGTCTATTAGCAACAATGCAAAATTAAATTCATAATATTTAATTGTCGCCCAAATTGAATGTCAATAAAAATAACATTGGCTTGTAATCTATAAACCAAACCATCAACCATTTACCTGTAAAATAATAAAACCGAAACGACCTCAAATTAAGTCTATCTCGCATATTATCAAATTATGTTGAGCTCTTTGAATTCCACGGAAATCAGCAATCAGCACCTTCAGCAAGGATATAGCTTATTTTAAACCTTATTCTAGTTGTTTGCTTATGTTTTTTTACCCTATTTGATCCCACTCCTGGGCAAAGGTCTCCGCCATCTCCCTCCATGGATCCCTCTCCATTGCGATCTCAGGCCAGTCCCTCCGGAAAGCGTCCAAATCGTCCCGCCAACGCTTTCTGGGCCTTCCTGGGCGTCGGCGCCCGTCTTCAAGCACCCATTGTGTAGCTATTTTGGCTCACCTTTCCGGGTGAAATTATCGATACATTCAAAAAATTCCGACCTTACCCCATCACTACAGCAAACTTGTTCACACCGTGGAAACGACAGGTGGTGACACTTGGTTTTTATCTTGTTTGCATACAGACAGCCACACGGATTACAGCGTATTTGTATTTACAAGTTTTTAATATTTTGTCCCACGCCCGCCGCTCTAGTACAGTAGAGCCATGGTCCCACTATATATAATAGACACGAAACAAATATTTTTGCTTTGTTCGACATACTTGCGCTTTTTTCTGCTTTGGCGTTTGTTCCGTAGCGGAAATCAAACCCGCAACCTGTACGAGACGTGAGCTGACCTTCCTAACCACCACACCACAGAAGTTGTCTCAACAATACCTAAGTTTCTACGAGTTTCGTGATGCCGTGACGTTTGGCCTTAGTTCAGCCTAACTTTTTTTAATGAAACTAAGTGATGAGACAAGTCGTTTGCCAGATGGTAAGCGCCACGCCTGCCCATAACAATAACAGTGCCACCCAGAACTTTTATTACTATAAAAAGCACTGCGTAGGACTGCATAGCGCTCATCACATCAGATATTAAGTCTTACGCCCTGCTACAATGCCCTTTAAACCGGAACACAGTACTTGGCGGCAGATAACTGGCAAAGTTGTAGTATCTACCCAGACGGCCTCCCGCATACGAGAGACCTACCACGAATCGACTTTATTTCGAGCATAGAATCGTCTTCGAGAACAAAAACTCTAACATTACAATACACCGAATCGGAAACAGCTACCACAAAAAACAAAGTAACAAAATACTACAAAAATCACCTATGATTTTGTATGAACGAGTTCTGTTCTTTAAAGAAAGAAGAAGAAAGACGATGCCATTTGAAACCTTCCGCCCTTTTAATAAAGATCGCTTCAGGAAGCTGTATTATTTGTGATACGGTTCAATTATCGCAGATCGTGTTACATCATTGATAATACCGTTATGTTCTGGTGAATAGACGAAGCTATTGTGATAGATTGTGAGGGAGTGTGGCTCAGTGGGCACGTGCGACTTTCGATCCGACGCACCCGAGTTCGAATCCCGCTGGCCCCGCACCACTGTCTTTCTTAAGTTATGTGCAGATTTAACACTCGCTCTAAAAACGGTGAAGGAAAACGTGAGGAAACTGACATGTCGAAGAATTTGTCACCAAAATTCAAGGACATGAGACATCCACCAGCACTGGGCCAGCTTGGTGGATTATGGCCCATACTCTCTCTACGAGGGTAGTCTCGAGTCTTAGCAGTGGAAACTTATTGGGCTGATGATGATGATGATTGAAATAGAAAATTAGAAAAAATCTTCGTTACAAAAAACTATAAAATAGTACCTCAGTATTGGCACTATAAAATTTTTGAGAAATTAACAACATTGGCTTTCATATGTTATACTAGCTGCGCCCCGCGGTTTCCCGGGATATGAAGTAGCCTATGTGCTATTCCAAATCCTAAAGTACTTACATACCAAATTTCATCAAAATCGGTTCGGTTTTTGCGTGAAAGAGTAACAAAGGTATATCCATACATCCATTCTTACAAACTTTCGCGTTTATAATATTATTAGGGTTAGTAGGATGTTTCATTAACCCAACATTCGACAGCGGATCGTTCTGAGATCTCGCGCAAAATGTTTTTCAATCGCATTCTGCGTCGCTGTTTGACTGCTTTACATAAAAAAATGCATTGCAGATAATACGAATATTTAAAGTAAATAATAAATATTTTGGTTCAACCTCAAATGCATAAAGATCAGTTTGTCCTAACAGATTGTGTAGTTCATTATTTTTCTCGATTTTCACATTTAAAACCTCAAATTCAAATTCAAATTCAAATTCAAATTAATTTATTGCGAATATGGGTAAATACACATGATGTTACAAATTTATAAGTTCAGCCATATTCTACCAGCAGGCATGCAAATATCATAAAAGTTACGTCAAACAATTCTAATCATTATTATAATTATAGTAGGTACACAGCACATTCAAAAATAATTATTATAGACTATTTATCAATTATTATGTCAAACCATATTAAAATTCATATAAAAATGTCACTAGATAATATTATTCATTGGGAAACTATTCAATTATATAAATTCAATAAAATTTGTCATTTAGATATTCAGTTACATTATAATATGCCTTACCCAACAAAAACACCTTCAGTTGAACCTTAAATATGTTTAGGTCAGAGCACTCAACTATGGCTTTAGGGAGATGATTATAAATTCGTGGTGCCATACAAAAGACGCTTTTATTGAACAAGGCAGTTTTGTTCGGTGGGCAGCATACTTTGTAGTTGTGTCTTTTGCTTTTTAACTGCTCAAACATAGTTTTATGTAGTCTCACAAATACACTGATCTCATAGATGTAAAGACAAGGCAATGTCAAGAGTTTCAGACTAATGAAAGATGGTTTACAGCTTTCGATAGGTTTAAGTTTACATATTGCCCTCATGCACTTCTTTTGAGCCTTAAAAACCATTTCTTTATTGACTGAGTTTCCCCAGAAGATAACTCCATATCTTAACACTGACTCTACATAACCATGATACGCAGTGATGACAGCAGATTGGTTCACAATTTTACCAAGCATGTGCAGTGCATAGGAAAACTGGTTCAATTTGGTGCAAACATTGTCTATGTGAACTTTCCAATTTAAATTAGAATCCAGATGTAGTCCGAGAAATTTAGAGTTATCTACTTCATAAATTTTTTGTCCATTGAAATTTATGTCAAATTCTGTTAAGTAATTTGTCCTATTTCTAAATGTCATGATATTTGTTTTACCTAAATTAATCAATAAATTATTACATGTCAACCATTTAATTATCATGTCCAATGTGTCATTTATATTTAATTCAAGACTAGATTTACACTTGTTAGCAAACATTACAGTACTATCGTCTGCAAATAGAACCATGTTATGGCTAACGATTCTTGGTAGGTCGTTTATGTATATAATGAATAATAAAGGACCCAAGATGCTACCCTGAGGCACACCTTGCTTAACATCATGAAACTCTGAAGAGTATACTGTTTCCTTTTTGGTTTTTAGACATATACGCGTAATTTGAGTACACCGATTGTTAAGGTAAGATTTTAATGAATCTAAAACGGTACCTCTGACACCATATGCTTCTAGCTTGCCTAATAAAACGATCTAGAAACTCATCAATCATTCCTGCACCACTTTACAAATTACAAAACTCTTTATTGCATACCAGATACAAAACAATAAAAATAATAATAGCATAAAATTGCGGTCTTATCACTTAAAGCGATTTCTTCCAGACACAAATCTCTTCACTTTCCGCAGCTGATAAGAATTTTGCTGATAAAACCCGCACTAAATTGCATCGTTATCAGGCTAGTACTTCGTACATCTGTTCTGTTCAAGTGCTTTGACGTCACTGTCACCCGTGGTGATGGTAGGTGGCCTTCGAATATTTTTATGGTAAATTCTAAATTATATAAATTAACCCCCCCTTCCCCTACTCTCGCTCTCTCTCTCTCTATCTCTATAACTTCTCTCTCTCTTCTCTTCTCTCTCTCTTCTCTTATCTTCTCTCTCTCTTCTCTCTCCTCTCTCTCTCTCTCTGTCCCGTGTGGTTGTGTGGCCAATCCTGATGCTGGAGTTATAGACCGTCTGGAGGCCTCCGACAAGGCGTAATGACTGTTGTTGGTTACGGTAGCGCTCATTCGTATATAATGTACCACACAAACGATCACCCATCCACGTGGGATGGGACTTTTGGCATCCCGATCAAAAGTTAATCGGGACGGGTCACCACACCCCTAAAAATCGAGACGTCCCGCGTAAATTGAGACACCTGGCAACACTACCCTGGGGTGTCATTGTTTCTTAGCCTTTCCATTGTTAGAATTTAATTGTAATAATATTATTGGACAAGCTGTTCAAAAATCTTATAATTTTCGTATATCGAGACGGGATTAGGACTGTACCTGCCGTTTTATAAATATTTAATAAAACGGCTGGGACTCACGTAGTTTGTCGAATTAGTCGACCTAGGTTTCGAGCATATCCGATGCTCTTCTTCAGGACGAGCTAACGCTGCGAATTCGCGGCGATCACTGGCGGTGTACCTGTCATTTTGTATTAAGCTGTAAAGTTTACAGCATAATCTCTTTATTTCACTTTCCCCACGGACCACACACACATCGCTTCCAGCGATCTCACCGAGCGATCTATCAGCTTGATAAACAACCTGTCGTGTAATAGAACACGTGCCAGGGCTACATCTGCATTCAGAGAAATCATGGTGATCGAGATATTTTGAATTTTAGAAGGCTGTCTTATGTTTTTTTAACTGACAAAATAAGGAGGAGGTTCTCAATTCGTATTTATTTTTAATGATTTTTACTTCAGAATTCTTTAATTTATAAACCGATTTGGATTTTTTTTTGTGTTAGGTTCAGTATAGCTACAATGCCCATATAAATTGCATAGATTTTCGAGCTTGGACTTCGAAGATACATCAGAATTGAAGTCTGTCATTTTTGTTATATAATGAATTATTATTTTTAAACAATAAAAGTATGTGTTCGCAGAAGATTTACGTTTTACAGTAGTCAATAACGTTTAAATTTCTGGAAGAGTTGTTTCGAAAATAAAACATGGGATTTAATTTTACTAATTGTGTTATTGAGGATCTATCAACATGTGGATATTATTATTATTTATGCTTGATGTTTATTTCCCAATATTGAGAAGGAAGAAGCATACAACAAATTACATAAAACAAACTAAAAAAATACGATATGAATTACTAGAACGTATGATAGTAGTAGTTTCATTCGCTCGTGTGGGAGGCGCCTTAGAAGCTAATATAGTTCTCAGTATGATAAACAACCTGTATAATACAATAGGCATTATCATTAGAATGTGAGGAAGCTAGGACCTCTTGTAGGTGATGCCTTAGTCGCAGGTACAGCGCCAGCATGGTAAACTTGTCACATACGACATGCAAGGCATTATCACTGAAACGTGAAGACGTAAGACGCTAGTATAGGTGGCGCCTAAAGGTTGAACTACATCTGGCCGCACCGAATCGCACTTTCCTATGCTTCTATCCTTTTCTGTCACTTAGAAACGTTATTTACTAGAGCGAGAAAGAGTGCGGGAATGCGAACGACTCGTCGATTCCGCCGCGTGCGGTCGCATTCCCGCTCTAGTAAGTAGTAGAAAAGGATAAAAGAAAAGGAAAGTTCGACTCGGTGCGGCCAGATGTAGTGCAACCCTTAGTCGCAGGTATAGCGCCATCATGGTAAACAACCTGTCGCATACAATATGCAAGGCATTATCACTAGCACGTGAGGACGTAAGACAAGAGATAGTTTCACGAGCTGGGAATGGAGGTCGGGGCATTTGCATTTAGAGTATTGTGCGCGCTTGTAGATGTGCAAAAAAGAACTATTATATCTTACTAATCCTATCCTACTCCTACTAATATCAATCAATCAATCAAAAGTTCTTTATTCAATTTTGTCGTCACAGACGCACTTATGAACGTCAATTATTACAATGACTCTACCACCGTATCGGAAAAAGAACCACTTCTCAGAAGATACGACAAGAAATTGAGGGGCATATTTTTTAGAACTTTTGTTACAATATTTTATTTTTGTTTTTGACAATATTATTTTTCTTATGTGCCAGTTGGCTACTTGGCAGAAGCGGAATGTTCCATGCATCTTTGTCTTCTATGTAATTACTAACTTTATAGTATGCAGCCAATAGCATAAACTAGCTGCGCCCCGCGGTGTCACCCGCGGTTTCCCGGGATAAAAAGTAGTCTATGTGTTAATCCAGGACCTAAAGTATCTATATACCAAATTTCATCAATATCCGTTCAGTAGTTTTTGCGTGAAAGAGTAACAAACATACATCCATACATTCTTACAAACTTTCGCGTTTATAATAGTAGGATGCTCCCTACCCCTGCCAACATCAGTGTTTCCTATTAAATACAACCTGGGTGTGTTCAAATCAAAAGTGAATAGATACTTACTAGGCAAGCGTGCTTCATCTTCGACGACATCGTCGCTTCCCATCAGGTGAGACTGAGGTCCAATGTTGGCCTAGTCTGATGTAAAAAATATGCGAAAGTTTGTGAGGGTGGATGACTGGCTGTAAGAATTTTGATGAAATTTAGTATGTAGGTTCAGATCGTGGAAAAGGACATAGGCTACTTTTTTCGGAAAACCACGGGTAAAAACGTGGGGCGCAGCTAGTAATGATATAATAGATTATATACTTACTAACACTATTGCAAACCAAATAAACACACAGTATAAAAAAAAGAAATAATAATGACAAATTACATTAATTTGAGAAACAATGGGGATACCTGCATTTAAATTATTTTAGTTAATTATTAATTACTTTACTACTACATTTACTTTACTTAGGTAGAGTGCACAATGAAAAATCGTTTTACAAAAAACAAGACAGGAAGGAAAACAATATGAAAAACCCACACACGTTCAAAAACAATGAAATACCTATAATTATCCATAATTAACAATTCAACATCGGTACTAACATACAACTTACTGATATAACGCTTAAATATATTCGTACTAATTGACTGGTGACTAGTGTTGCCAGGTCCAGTGTGCCAAACTTCGGCACGGAAGGTTAAAATAATCTGGATTTTGGTTTTCAAATCGAGACAACTACTATGGCTACAAAAGAAAACTGGGTTTTGTTAATCAGCGTGTATATTTTTATCGGATAGTCAGTTTTGTTTTAATGGTAGAACAAATAAAAATCTCTAAAATATAACAAATTTCAAACGTTACCATTTCGACTAATCATGATCATTAAATTTGTGTCTTCATTTATCAATGTTATCGAATAAAGTACAGACTAAACGAATAGGTCACACAAGGTT
This sequence comes from Petrophora chlorosata, assembly GCA_951640565.1. Classification (NCBI taxonomy): domain Eukaryota; kingdom Metazoa; phylum Arthropoda; class Insecta; order Lepidoptera; family Geometridae; genus Petrophora; species Petrophora chlorosata. Next base: position 2,131,655 of record OX621206.1, read on the forward strand.
AGTGAAAAATTGATACAGTTGGCGTCCCGATCATAAGTGAATAGGGACGTCCCGCGCAAATCGGGACACCTGGCAACACTACTGGTGACCAATATGGACTAATTTTAATGTCAAAACATTAAACGGTGACCCAATTACATCAACTACCATCACCATAGCTCAGTCGGGTCTTATGCAATGTATGTACTAGCTGCGATGGCGACGCGCGGTTTCACCCGCGATGAAGTCTGTTTAGAGTTCTTCCTTTGGGGACTATTCGTATTTCCGGGATGAAATGTCCTTAATATCCCGAGTGTTCATCCAGCGGATAAGCTATCTCCATTCCATTACATCCAATCCAAACTCGTGGTAGGTCTCGTATGCGCGAGGCCGTCTGGGCAGGCGTGGTGCTTACCATCAGGCAAACGTCTTGCTCGTCTCATAACTCAGTACCATAAAAAAAAACAAATCTGTTAGCCGTTGCGGCGTAACAAGACACACTTACACACAAACAAACTTTTGCATTTATATAATATTACTAGCTTTTCCCGCGACTTCGTCCGCGTGAACGATAAAAGAAGCCCATTTTCGTATTTATTTCCACAACCATCTTAGCAAGACCTCCCTAGTGTATGGGGGCGCGTGCTACGAAGAGGTCAAGCTGTATCGTCGTAATCACCCAACCGATTTTGATGTAACATACCCTGTAATCTAAGTTGGAAATAATGTTACCAAACCCTGAAAACCACATTAATATCCGTTCAGCAGTTTCAGAGTCTATAGATAACAAACACACAAACAAACAAACAGACAAAAATTGCTAAAACTATAGATTCGTGTTCAGTATCCTCTACATAGTTGATCCCAGTTAGTTTTGCAAAAATATCTTCAATGTACAGAATTGGCTCAGTTCCATTTTTATAATAGTAGGTATAGATAGAAGTGTGATTACATTTATGACTATTAAAAAAACATTAATTCAGATAAAATCTTAACAGATCCACACAAACAGAAACATTCAAAGCAATATCTTTATGCGCGAATACTGTAAAAGACACTTCTCGAGTTTCACATATTATTAACCTGGATTCATATAAATGACCAGAACTGACGCAAAGTTAAACCAATACGCGGCCAAGTCGTGAACTACAATGCAAGTATTAATGGCTCTTGTTCACGATCAAGCCGGTTTGACAAACTAACTGTAGCAGAACAAACTGATAAGATCGGCAGGTGAAACACAACTTTGCAAAAGATAAATGGGAAAGATATGGTGTAATATTCACAGCTTCTTACACATTCCTTGGTTTTGGAGATCTAAGATCTGAATATACAAAGGAGTGTTGTACTTAGTCCGACATCTTGGAAATTTCTCGAAATAGCAGTTTGCAAACCTTAATAGATCGATAGAGAATTTAAATGCAAATGCAAACAGAAAATGTGAAGTATTCTAAGTTTTTTTTTATGTAACTGAATGACAAAACGATCTGGTCGTTTGCCTGTTGGTAAGCAAAACGCCAGCCTATAAAAATAACAGCAACACCCATAAATTTGTTTATCAAAATCCTGCGCGGCGCTGCACTGCGCTCGTCACCCTGAGAGAATTAGCTGTTGATTTTCATAATGCCCAGTAATTTCGCTGGCTACAAGTGCCGCGATTTCGCGGATAGTATGCAAAGAAAGCATTTATATACCTATATTAATTGTTTCTTTCGACAATTTGTTACTTAAACACGCCATAAAGACACGATTTATTAAAAAAAATGTGCAATGGTAAATGATATGCTAGATTCTAGATGAGCACAATAATACAGTCAGATTTTGAGTGTTGCGTGCGAATGCTCGATCTCACAACTCCCAGAAGAACAACTTCTAAGATGTTCGAAACCTGGTCGGAGTCATTTCGATGTTAAACCGTGAGTCTCAGCAGTTTTATATCAATTAAATAGTAAATACTTTATTGCGCAGAAACAATGTTCACAAACAGCCATGCAGCTTATATAACGGCAACAATATAGTTACTTCGTTTTAAACTATTCACGTATATACGTACTACAAATTCACGTAGTAGGAAAAAACAAAAATTAAGTGCATATAAAGAGAAGCGAGTAAAACAACGTCTTGTTAATCAAATTAACACACTGCAACATCTTACATAAAATATAACTTGGCTCAGCGAGAATAGTTTAGGTAGGTAGAATATAATTATTAGGTATTCAATTTTGAATTTTGATCTCACACTTTATTAAACGAGTAGATACATGGCCGATTCCTAACTTCTAACTAGGTTACCCTGTATTTAGGATATCAGTTCCTTCCTGTCTACTGTTTTCGTTTTAGTTTTAATTTGAATCCCAGATTTTTTTAACCGACTTCAAAAGGAGGAGGTTTACAATTCGACGGTATGTTTTTTTTTTATTTTTTTTTTATTTATTTTTTTTGTGTTTGTTACGCGATTACTCCGCCAATTATGCATTGATTTCGATAATTCTTTTTTTGATTGGTAGGTAATACTTCAAAGGTGGTCCCATATAAATTTTATCGAAATTCATTCAGTAGTTTTTGAAAAAAATAGCAAAAACAAAAAAATATAAGTTTAATCTTCAAGTCGGTTCTTGTTTTTTTCGTAACCAACTTTCTAAAGGTGGAGGTTTGTATTCGACTGCTTCACCTGCTTCACCCAGGGTTGACTTCCGGTGAGGGAACTCCTCAACGGTGAATAGTACAGGCACAACATTTCGTAAATGGATTTAACCATAATAGCCTGTTCTAAATTCCATCATGACATGGCAGATACACCCAGGATTGACTTCCGGCGAGGGAACTCCTCAACAGAGAATAGGACAGACATGAAATTTTTTTGTACATGCATTTAATTGTGATAGCCCGTTTTAAACTTCGTCATGATGTGGCTTCTAAATCATAAAAGCTTGTCTTTAAAAACTTTTTGAATTAATTTAATTAAAACTTGTTTTTCACTAAAAAGGTTAAAATAAATTACTACTATGTATATAGTAAGTACTACTTGTCGGTAGTATTTATCTACTACCTTTTAGACTTGGCTGGCACCGACTTCAAATATATGAGTGGGTAGCGCTTATGATAATTATATTAATTTATTTTTTACTTTTGAGTGCCATTGGTGGTTTTGAAGTCGGTTTAGTTTTTTTTTTTAAATAATTTATTAGTACAGTGATTTTTTTATCCCAGAAAAGCTTTCCTACATAGATGAAATCGTTTAAGGCGATAATGTCAGCCCTATTGTTATTCTATTTTTAAAATTAACTGGAGCTACAAGCGGTTCACACAATACTTGAGTTTTGATCAAACAAGTTTGCTCGTGCACAGCGCCCTTTATTTTCCACGTGGCTTCAATTCTGCGACAGGCCATAACCATATTCTAGTCTAGACTGAAACTATGTTTATTGTGTGTCTCATTTGTATGAGTTTCAGGTCGTCCATTTCTCTTTCTCGGCGTTGTTTGCTTTATGCACTTTCGCTTATATAAAATGCCAGTTATTCTGCCGCCAAGCAGTAGTGTGCAAGCATTACTGTGATCTGGTTTGAAGGGCATTGTAGCCAGTGAAATTACTGGGTATATGAGACTTAATATCTGATGTCTCGGGGGTGATGAGCGCAATGTAGTGCGACGCAGTACATTTTAATGTATATAAAGTTCTGGGTGGCACTGCAATTGTTATGGGCAGGCGTGGCGCTTACCATCAGGTGAACGACTTGCTCGTCTCATTAATAAGTTCAATAAAAAAATTAAATATGTTGAGCATTTTCATGAATAATAAAAAAATACTCTCTCATCATTGAATTAAATAATTACTATCTAAGGGCCTTTACTCATCGGGCGTATTTTTGAGATCGTTTTCGGGTGAAATTGAACCACGCAGAATGGAAATGCGCATTGCCCTTATATAGTCAACAGATTAATATATGTTTAAACTGTCCATCTTAAGGTTGTCTAAAAGAGACCGCTATAAGAGATATGACCCCCATTGTACTGTTATATATGAGGACTATCTATGGTTTTTTTTATTTAAGTCACTGATATAACGATAAAGAGTTCTTGTATTTGTATCGTACACGTATCATACGAGAGTTTGTACGCGCGGAAAATACGCCCGGTATGTAAAGGCCCTTATTTTGATTAATACATTTTTATCCTTCTACCACTTAACACGAAAATTCCAAACACGCACTTTATAAATACCTCCTTAACGAGAATCGAACATCCTTTAAAAAAGCTTGTGGAATGTTTTGATCAGCCTCGCATCCAGCAGATGTCCCGACTCGGACAGGTGGTGTATAGCCCACCAGATTGGCCTTTAAGTATTTAGGACGTGCATAGTTGTATGAACTGAAAACAGGTTTCGAAAATGCTGGACGTAACTGATTTTTTATGTTATGCAGTGAGAGTGTGGATCAGTGGGATCACGTGACTTTCTATCCGACGCACCCAAGTTCGAATCCCGCTGGCCTTGCACCACTAATTTTCTTAAGTTATGGGCGGATTTAAAACTCTATAATAACGGTGAAGGAAAACATCGTAAGCAAACCAGCATGTCAAAGAATTAATCACAAAAATTCAAGGGCATCTGACATCAAAAAATCTCATTGGGCCAGCGTTGCGGATTATGGCCCATACTCTCTCTCTATGAAATAAGGCCCAAAAGGGCAAAAAAACAAGTTAAATAGTGAACATAACTAGGTCGAATTGAAAAAAATGGTCGATTGTTAGATTAGAGTAGACAACTCTTTATTGACCAAAAAAATAAAATAAAGATACATAACAGTGCATATAAAAATAGAACATAAAAATTAAAATTGTAAAATGGGCGCTCTTATCGCTACTAAGCGATCTCTTCCAGGCAACCTTGAAACAGAAAGGACTAACATAACTTGGAAGGACGGTTAGTGACGCCAGTGAGCTGCGGCGCCTAGAGCCTTGAAATTCAAAATCTTGGTCTTCAGTTTCGGCTCCCTGACTACTCTCTAAGTATCAAAATGTTTTGTAATTTCTTTGGCAACAAGATTATATAAGTCATAAAAAATCAAAATCTCTTTAATCATTTTGGCATCAAAGAAGCACTTATGAACATCAAATTATCACAATCGGAAAAAGAACCACTACTCAGAAGATACGGCAAGAAACTGAGGGGCATTTTATTTAGAGATGTTGTTACTTTTTTAGGTTTCTTTAATGTTATGTTTCTTATGTACCAGTTGGCTACTTTGTAGAAGTTGAATGTTCCAAGCATCATTGTCTTCTATGTAATTACGAACAGTATGGTATGCTTTTTCTCATTAGAACATTCTTAACGCGTAATTTGAATTTACTTTCTGTGAGCTCTGTTATACATTTTAAGTATATATAAACCTGATTAAACTCAACTTACGCTCCTTCAAAACTAGGTACTGTCATCCCACATCCTTCCTAACTTAGGCGCAGCACACACTGCCGTAGCAACAATTAATCCACCCGCCGAACTTAGAATAGAACTTTAAACGGACAATTCCATTCTCCAGCACTTAATTCCTAAACTCCTCAACAAGTTTACAAGTTGTACGTCTCAAAGGGGCTCTGTAATGGAATAACAAACTTCTCCAGTGTACCCCAGAGGCGCTGTCGAGAATGTTACAGGAACAGATTACGGCTTAAAATAAGCTGGACGAGGTGACAATTTATGGTAAACATTTTGAAGTGTGTTTCCTGCCTTATAATTTAGGGCTGCCACGTAATGCGATGTGGGTAACATTTTAAATTATCAAATAACTTGGATCTATACTAAATAGCATAACTCCAAAAAGGCTAGTCCCTAGTGATCTTAGTAAGCGTGTAGTGCCTACAGAACGAGTAGTGCCTGCAGACAAGCAAAATATTATCAGACATAATATCCAGTCTGAGACAAATATTCTTCTGTAAATTGTTCATCCATAATACATTTTTTCATAATGAATTAGGAATTTATTGGTACATGTTGCTGTCAAACTAACTGATATAAACAAGCAGTTAAGCAGTATGTAGTTATCAAAAATAATCTGTAGTCAAAAAAATACAAGATTTTTCTCGAAATAAAAAAAAGACGAAAGAACAGCAGCAGCCCGCAGTGCGAGGCGCGTCGCGTTCGCGAGCGTTCCGCACTTGCCTTGAAAAAGACCACTGGACGTGGTTGAAACTATAGTTGCATTACTCCAACTTTAACGAGAGTGTCACCCGTAAATTATTATAAATAATGTGTCTAAACCACGTTAATTTTCATAGTAACACGAAAGAAATTACGTAATTCTATTTACATTAAGTTATTTAATAATGAGTTCTATAAATGTAAAATATTTTAAGCCAATTTCATTGATACATTAATTATATTTCTATTTAATAAGTACTTCTCATCTTGGTAGCCCTGGTTTAATCGGAGCAACGCAGCGTGCGCCCGCGCTGCCCGCAGCGACGCCGACATTACACCTGTCAGTTGCTCCATTATACCCGAGTGTGCGCCCAGCTTTATTTGTTGTTCTAAAAACAGAGATATCGGTATCGGAGTCTTGTACTAAATACAGACGTGCTTTGTTTCAGGTATGTTCGTATGTTGATGTCGGATTAAGTTGATTGATTTGGGTAAGTTGAACTGTTGATAAACTCGTGGATTGTTCTGATTGTCGGGCATATTTAGAACCTTGTCATTCTTAGCTATTTGATTCGATATCTGTAATACTAGACGAAAAATAAACATCAATAAATATTTTACGTTAGACCAAGTGTTAACCAAAACGGGTATAACAGATGAAGGCAATAAGGGTGCCAGGCTCAAATGGGATTGGGTGGGCCACGTTAGCTGTATGCATCCTGACCGCTGGGCAAAAATTACCATACAATGGATCTGAAAAGGCACAACGTCGCCGAGGCCGACCTTGAAAAAGATGGCGAGATGATCTTGAAGCACACCAAGAAAATTGGTATGAAGTGGCGCAGGAGCGAGACAGGTGGAAGGAGTTGGGGGAGGCCTTTGCCCAGCAGTGGGACAGTGCAGGCTAGAAAAAAAAGTGTTAACATCAATAAATATTACACGGAAGGAGACCTATTGACTTATGCAGATGTATGTTACAAGTACATAGGTAAGATGCTGTACAAAATTCAAAATAAAGATCAAAGAATTTTTAAAACCAGAAGCACTTGTGTTTTGAGTTTCTTTGTTTTCAAAAGAGCCACCATTAGTTTGTATTTAATCATTTCATTAAGAACGGACGTTCAACAATTATTATTAACAATTTATTTTGAACATTGAAGCAGCATTTTCTTATAAAGACAGCCTCGTGTAGTAGACTGGTGTAGTGGTTGGGCAGGTTGGGTCAGATCTCATACACCACCAAGGTTGCGGGCTCGATTCCCGCGACAGTTAAGTTTGTTTCGTGTCTGGGTGTTGTGATACCAAGGTCCTCGCAGTTCCTAGTTCCCTAGATACAGGGAATTCTAGTTAGGGGCCAAGATCTATGTTTGTAATCGTTGTATAAATAAAATAAGACATTCCAATATTAAAATACCCTACAAGATAAGAGACCGCTTATCTCAACACCATAATTAACGATCCAATAGGCCTAAATATGTGTAACTATATACCATACTGAATAACGTTTTTATAGACCACAGTCATATTTACGTTAGTAATAGGAACGAGGCTGACGTGGATGCAAATCTAAATTTTATTATGCATGTCATAAAACGAACTTTGCATTCTGAACGTTATCTTTATCGGTTATTGTTAGGGCCAGTTGTATTATTGTCTTTTAAGGTTCTAAGTAAAGAGACGACAAGTCGTACAACAATTGCAATTGCTGTGCCATCCTGAACTTTTAACACCATAAAAAGCATTAGCACGCAGCATTGCGCTCATCACCGCGAGACGTTAGATATTAAGTCTCATATGGCCAGTAATTTCGCTGGGTACACTCTTCAAACCAGAACACAGTAATTTTTGCGCACAGTTTGGCGGCAGAATAACTTGCAAAGCGGTGTTACCGACCCAGATGGCCTCACAGCATACGAGAGACGTACCACGAGTTAAAATGTGAGAACATACGTGAGATAATGTGAGAAAGTACATAGTTGTTCATGTGAGAACATAGTTGATGTATGTGACAGACAGTATGGTGAATGATGTATCCGTTTCGCTATCAATTAGGTATCTGGACTTGCAAATGAATGTTCAGAATTAGTGCAAAGTTCATATATCCGAATTCAAAATGTTGGTTACTGCAACTTTTGTATATATAAACCTAGTGTTTTTGACAGTACTCCTTATTACTTTGAGAAATTCAAACTTACAAGTCTTTAAAAATTCAATCTATTTAACAGGGAGACTCCTTCTGCAAAATTTGTTTTGATCCCGAGAACTTTCCGTAAGTGAATTCATATTGTAAAAATTCGTATCGTAATTAATTTTGGCGACCCCCGCTCCCCCTCGTACCTGGTGCAAAGGATAGCCATAGCTATCCAGCGCGGAAATGCCTCCAGTGTTATGGGCACTTTTGCACCGGGTACAGTTAGGGGTGGATTATTTGATAAGACATATTTTAAATTTTTATTTAATATTTCATATTATATATTGTATTTTAATTAATAAATTTGAATAAAAATTAATCAATAAAAAAGTCAGTAAAATATATTTGACAGTGACTTAATGTATTAGGAACATTGAAGTTTGCTATTTAGTTACTAACTTAAGCTTACAACTTAAGCTTATTAAAACATTCGCCTTAATAGAGATCATAAGTGATTGTTATTACAATTTGTCACATAAATATTCTGAGATGTCATAATAACATTTGTCCGCTAGTAATTTTTTAAATTTAATCTTAAATAAGCCGTTAATAAAACATTAATCAAGTGTACGTATCTGTTCCTTAAGTTAAGTTCGTAAGTTTATTATTATCATAATTAACTTTATTTAATTTTAGTTACTGTATTTTACGAGTATATATTCATAAAGCCGTAGAAATGAAGCTTAATAAAAACAAACCTTTATTAATGAGTCGTTTAAAATTTGCAGCGTTTCCTGTGTCATGATTAAAGTAGCCTCATTACGGCGTCCCTTTTAAAGAATTGCGAACATCCACGAACCTGACATGCCGATGTTTAAAAATCCGTATCCATCCCTTCAATTACATCAATCAACATCTGCTCAATTTGTCCAAAAACATGGCACATGTCTGGTCCTACAGCTTTTATAATAAGGTTTAATGTTTCGTTTGGAATTTTAACGAAACAGCCTAATTAATACTCTTTCGGTAGTGCAGTAAAATGGCAGATGTCCAAAACACCGGGCGTGTAGATTTTGCACCTGTGGCGCCTTAAACAGGTCCCAACTTGTCCCAACCTGTTGGTAATTCTCTGACTTAATTTGATACCGTAATCGTATGCAAGGGCGCAGATTAAAGCATAGTTATAGAGCAGGCAAGGGCTGGAAATAGCCTGTTGCGTCGATTTAATTCTCTCTTTGCGAATGCAAGTATGCCTTATGAGATCAGCTTTCAGTTTGAACAAGTTCATATCAATTAGCTAGCAGTTTCTATTTGCGATTTGTCTGAGGCGTTTGATTGCATTGACCTTAGCAATCTTGTGTGCAGTCATGTTTGTTATTGTATACGTTCAATTGCGATAAGGTTTCGGTATGTTTATTAATATTCATCAGTGTTGGAATGTTTACCAAGCTAGACATTTAATAATAATGCATAGGTGAACTAGTTATACCCCAAGGTTCTTTTTTAGGTCAGTCAGATTAAAACCTGTTTGAATTACTAAAATTAAATGTGATAATGATAACATACAGACGTAAATATAAAGGAAAATACGGTGGACACTTGATGAACAGCTGGTTGACGTTGTCGCCTCCGAAGCTTGAACAGAAAGAAGTGACGATAGGTGTACTCAACCCAAAAGCGGTCAATTTAGGATTTGTAGGAATGAAACACTTGGAACTTGGATGCCTTTGATACTTTGTCTATCTTGGTTTCCAGAACATAACTTTCAATAATTTTAGTTGTAGTAATTTTAGAGGTATTGTTTTTAACACCTTTAAATATGAAGCTAACTAAGGTATCGAATAATATAGTCGTCAACTCTGATAACACCTTTCTCATCCACCTTGCGGTCTTATTACCATAACCAGATTCTCAAGGTTACATTATGTAAGCCAAATCATTGTATTTGTATAACATTAGTCTGTTTACAAAAAACATTATTGAGGTTAGCTGGTTTTCAGTAGCCAGAATTAAAATGTACCTTGTCACAATAAACATCGCCCACGCTTTGATCAACATAATCCCAAGCATTTCATTTTGTGTCGTGTCTGGGTGTATTGAGAATTTTGTACTCGTATTTACTAGTTCTCCAGTGAGGGGTCAGAAATTAGCAGGATTTCTATGTAATCCTTTTTAGAGAAGTGTTATGTTTGTTTCCTCAGAACGTCAGAACTCCGTCATTTACAAACCGATTTGGAAAAATATTTTTGCGTTGAGTTTTTCTTTTTTTTGTCTCACTTGATGGAAAGTGACGACGCGGTCGACAATAGATCGTGCTTGCCTAGAAGATACCGATTGGCTCGGGACTTGAAGACACCTAAATTATAAGAATCGGGAAACAGAGGCGCTGGTAAAGTGTTCCATTCCTTAGCTGTTCGCATTATGAAAGTTGAAGCGAAACGCTTTGTTCTGGCAGGAGGAATGTCAACCATAAACGGATGCCGAGTTTCCGGGTTCAGTACAACTTCAAGGTTGTCCACTATAAACTTTTTATGGACTTCGAAGATACATCAGAAATAAAGGCTGTTTTTTATTATAAAATGTATACTTGTTATCAATAGTCTAGCGCAGCGACCCGCCCTGGTTTTGCATGGATGCAAATTACTCACGTAGTGTATTTTTTTGATGACTTGATAAAACAATGAATTTTCTCTACTACACAAAAACTTAATAAGAGTGTAACTATTTCGAGATACAAACTGTTTCATTATAAAACGGAAGGATAGGTTCACATAATTCTACTGGTGGTAGGTTTCTCGTATGCGAGAGGCCGTCTGGGTGGGTACCACCGCTTTGCCAGATATTCAGCCGCCAAGCAGTAGTGCGCAAGCATTACTGTGTTCCGGTTTCAAAGGCATTGTAGCCAGCGAAATTACTGGGCATTATGAGACTCAACAGCTAATTGTCTCAGGGTGACGAGCGCAGTGCAGCGCCGCGCAGGAACTTGCAAAACAAAATTCTGGGTGGTCCTGTTATTGTTATGGGCTGGCGTATTGCTTACCATCAGGCAAACGACCAGCTCGTCTCGTCATTCAGTTACATAAAAAATAAAGATGCAAATATAACTTTACTAATTCAAGAATTCTAGGTGAGAGACAAACGATAACTTTCATAGTTACTTCTAAACTTCCTTCTCCAGAAAGAACAGTATTCACTGGGTAAGCGTGCTACATTTTCAACCACATCTTCACTTTAGGTGAGATTGTGGTCAAATACAGAACTGTAAAAAATTCTCTAAATTACTATGAAAACTGTATCAAAATCTGTTGCTAGGTTTAGAAGAAGAAAGCGGAGAAACAGAAATGAGGATGAAAGAAAGAAAGAAAGAAAGAAAGAAATTATTTATTGCTAAACTGTACACAGAGTTTAAATTAGAACAAAAATATTTATTAGCACAAACATACAAGAAACAGCAGCAATAGGGGTAAGCTCAGCACTGAGCTGCGTAAGCCTATAGCAGCTCACGCAAGGCTGATTTTCAGCATACCCCTTTATTCGACAGATGGTCGTCGATATTGAGTCGATATTGAGGATGCGCATAACGACTTGGTTTTATACTATTTAGAAATACAAACTGTTTCATTATAAAGGAAAGGATAGCTTCACAAAATAGAGCTAGGAAAGAAAATACATATATTCGGGACATCACACATTACACTGAACATAACTAGAATAAGGACAAAACAAAAAACAATAAAGAATACATCTAGTATAATTAATTTTTAGAAAAAATCAAAAAACGACTTCAATTTATCTTCGAAGTCCAAGGTCTATTTTATGTAGTATATGGGACCACTTCGTAGCTAGACTGAACCCAACGCAAAACAGAATTTTCCAAATCGGTTCATTAATGACGGCGTTCTGAGGTAACACATAAAAAAAATACAATCGAACAGAGAACCTTCTCCTTTTGAGGTCGGTTAAAAATGTTGCGCGATGTCAGGAAAAGGAAGGAAGTTGTATTTACTTTGGCAAAGTTCTATAATGCTAATCATATTTCTGTAAATATATGTGAGTGGAAAAATAATTGGAAATTGGTCACGGAGTGCAGGGGCCTTCAATAGGTCCGATACGTTTACTATGTGTTTACGTGTTGTTGCAGAGATTGTGCAATCTATACATATAAACAGTCATAAAAATTTGTGGTAACCTTGACTAGTAGTGAAGTTGTAATTAATTAAATTTATTGAATAGTGTTGATATTTCAATACAAACTTATTTTGTAAGTTTATGAGTGCCTAGAAGGGCTTTCAATACCGGGATCCTGGACTATATCAAGGCTTTTTCAATACCGGTATCTGGTGGTAGGTTTCTCGTACGCGAGAGGCCGTCTGGGTGGGTACCACCGCTTTCCCTCTTTGCCAGTTATTCAGCCGCCAAGTAGTAGTGCGCAAGCATTACTGTGTTCCGGTTTTAAGGGCATTGTAGCCAGCGACATTACTGGGCATTATGAGACTTAACAGCTAATAAAGCTAAAGTTCTGGGTGGTGCTGTTACTGTATGAGCAGGAGTGTTGCTTACCATCAGGCAAACGACCAGCTCATTATGTCATTCACATAAAAATATATATAAAAAAACCGGTATTGCTCTTAAGCACTGCAACTGTTATGGGCAGGCGCGTTACCATCAGGCGAAGGACTTGTTCGTCTCATCATTCGGTTCCATAAAAAAAAACACCTAGTTTCCCTAAAATAGTTATGTTAGTAGCTTAACTACCGCGTTTCTCATTTCTTATCATCCTAAAGTACTCTTAAAGTCGGTAGTCGTGACTCGTTAAAGTAATTCTGTACAAACTACAAGGAACGTGATCTACGTGCTGTAATTAAATGAAGACAAATGCTTATTCATTAATTTAAGTATTCTTGCTGAAGGTTGCATTCATTTTATAACTGACTTCAAAAAAGTAGGAGGTTCTCAATTCGACGGTATGTTTTTATTGTTTTTTTTATTACCTGATAGGCTAGCATTTGACCACAGTCTCACCTGATGGAAAGTGACGACGCGGTCGACGATGGATCATGCTTGCCTAGATACCGATTCACTCGGGACTTGAAGACACCTAAATTACGATTAATTAATTACGATTACGCGATTACTCCGCCAATTATGATGGTACTTTTTTGTTTGGTAGGTCATACTTCAGAGGTGGTCCCATATTCATTTTATCGAAATTGATCTAGCACGTTTTGAACAATTACAAAAACAAAAAAATATAATTTAGTCTTTTTTTTTTTTTTTTTTTTTTATTTATTGACGATGGTAGCAGGGCTTTGTCGCTGTGCGACCACATCGCCCAATCGGTACATAATATATATTAACAACTAATGAAAAAACTAACGTTGTCTAGTAGCAAAGAATAAATCTACAAGTTTATATAGGTTCAGAGCTTTGTCAGACAGCGGCGATGACAATATGCTGTTGCACTGACCAACACAAGAAATGTTTATCTGACCAAATATGCTCGTTCTATAGCTAGCGTTCCGGACACATTCCATCAACACATGTTGTACATCTTCTATTGTCCCGCAAACTTCACAATTGGGCGATGCTACTTTTTTCATTAAGAACGCAAACTTGTTTGTTGGAATGTGTCCGGAGCGCAGTCTGAGAGCTGTTACTAAAACATTTCGATTCAAGATTAATTGATCGATCCAAGGGTAAGAGGTAATTTGCGGTTGTATTGTCCGATACCAAATACCTTTCTCTGTTGACCTTTTATCGAAATACTCCTGCCACAGATCTTGACATTGATGTTTAACTAATCTAATATAGTCTGAATGTAATGGAGTTACTGAGAAAGGTATACCATCAACACTGGCTTGTTTTGCCAAAAGGTCTACTTCGTCATTCTCTTTAAGGTATATATGCGACGGAATCCATTGCAGAACGACAATTTTACGTTTCGATTGTAATTTTAAAATTGATTCTAATATCGTATATGCTATCGGCGTGCCTCGCACGTGTGAGGTGCACCGAGCTATATGCTGCAACGCACTCTTTGAATCACTGAGGATTACAAATTTGTCACATTCGACTGAATCAATATATGAGAGGGCCTCCGCAATGGCAATCAGCTCTAAATGCATGATGGAAACATTTGAGTTAATTTTTAATTTTATATAACTTCCGAGGCGGGAATCTAAAAAGGCGGCACCACCTTCCAAACCTTCTTTGGATCCGTCCGTAAAAATTTTGTAAAAATTATTATATTGATTTTCAATGTACACTGAGCATAAATACCTTAAAGCATGACAGTCGTACGAGCGCTTAGCTCGATCTACTGTAGGTACGTTAATGACGATAACATCTTTTAGATTAATGTTGCTCACCCAAGTCTCTAATGAAAACATCTCATGTTGTTTACTTGCATGAATGGAACAAAAACTTAATATTGAGTGTATAGAAACAAGAATAGGTATCTTTTTGTTTGTCCAATATCGCGATTGATTATGTAACGAAAGGTTGTCAATACATTTTATAGTTTTGTTATTGAGAAATGATTTTGATTTTAGCCAGAACTTTCCGGCTAAAAATCTCCTTCGAATTAAAAGAGGGGGCAAACATAACTCGTTTTCCATTACATGGATAGGAGTGCTTCGTATGAAACCTCCAACCGCACGCATGGCTTGGTTTTGAACCCTGTCTAATTTAATTAGATTGGATTGGCAACTATTGTCGTATAAGAAACAAGCGTAGTCAATTCTGCTGCGAATCAAAGATATGTACAGCCGCCTTAGATGTTT
Source organism: Petrophora chlorosata (assembly GCA_951640565.1). Taxonomy (NCBI): domain Eukaryota; kingdom Metazoa; phylum Arthropoda; class Insecta; order Lepidoptera; family Geometridae; genus Petrophora; species Petrophora chlorosata. The sequence continues at coordinate 2,146,684 of OX621206.1, forward strand.
TTGGTGCACTCCCCAACCAGAACCCGCTAATACTTTTAGCAACCTATTGATTTTTTGAACTTTCGTAACAGTCTCATTAATATGTTTGCCCCACCTTAACGAACTATCGAGCCACAAACCTAAATACTTTACTGATGAACATAATTGTACGGAACAGTTATTTAACGTAAAATCGATTATACCTCTATATATACCCTTCTTAAATACGCAAATTTTACTCTTAGTTGGTGAAACGGCAAGCCCTATGTTACTCAACAAATTGCTTATTAGATTTAATGCTAATTGCAATTCAGTTATGGCATCATTGACATGTGATTTACTAATATATATCACAAAGTCATCGGCATATTGAGATATTTCCACATTGTTTACGCTCTTACATATTTTAGCAGTACTTAAGTTAAAAAGTAAAGGAGATAACGGGTCTCCTTGAGCTAGTCCTCGACCAGTCCACCGCGTCAGAATACACTCATCAGTTGCAATATGTAATTTTCTTAAACTTAGATATGACCATAAATATTTACTCATTTTATAGCCTACTTGAAACTCGTCAAGCAGATTTATCAAACAGGTAATTTCTACGTTGTTATAAGCGTTAGTTATGTCAATAAAACAACCTACTGTTACCAAGTCCTTAGTAAATCCTAATTGTATGTGAGAGGTCAAACACGTAAGATTATCCAAACACGACCGTGCTTTACGAAAACCGACCATGACATCAGGGAAAAATGATTGTTTTTCGCAGAACCATTCGAGTCTTTTATTTAAAATTGAGTGCAGTATTTTGCACAAACAAGATATGAGCGAGATAGGCCTTAAGCCAGCTGATGAACCACGTTTAGGTATTGGAACTATTTTAATGTTTCGCCATTGAATTGGAACAAAACCGGATGAGTAACAGCGGTTATAAAAATTTAATAAAAGAAGTTTACCAGTTAAAGGGAGGTGACTTATCATGGAAAACGAAATTTCATCACAACCGGGAGCGGTATCAGTTTTCTTTATACTATTTTGTAATTCCTGAATAGATATTCCTGATTCTAACATACTGTTGCTGGAATGGAAAGATGGAACGGGTGGGGTCACGAAATCAGGGGTTAAGTCGTTTAATAGTCGCTCAGCACTCGCCTTGTCAATGCTCTGCCTAGGTGAGTAACGACCTTTTAGCCATCTCATTTTGCGCCACATTTCCGATGCAGAAAAGGTTTCATCTACTGATGAACAAAATGTTCGCCAAGACTTACATCGAGCTACACGAATTAATCTCTGTGCATCTGCTATCTTCTTTTTTAATTCGATTAAGTTTTGAGGCGACGGGCAGCGCCTCAATTTTGCCAAAGATAGTCGACGCTCTGCAACTGCTTTTGATAACTGCGAATTCCAATACGGTTTAGGCATAAATTTTTTACTAATGTTTTGAGATATTATAGTACTAGGGATATGTACATTTGCAGCATTATCTAAAATATTTAAAAATAAATCATAAAAGGTTTGATGATCTTCGGGAATGACAAAATTTGACAGAGAACTTTCTATGTATGAAGAATATGAACACCAATCGCTCTTTTTAAAGTTTCGTTTTCTTATAAGGTTGCCATGAAAGAGTTGAGTGCTAGATAATTTTATTACTAAGTGGTCACTCCCGAGAGACTCGTTGGTTGTTTTCCATGTAAAATGTAGTGCTAAATCAGACGATACAAAGGAAATGTCTGGAGATGACTGTTGCAGAACACCATTGACCATTCTGATTCTCGTAGGACTTCCGTCATTCAAGTAAGTAAAACTAGATTCTAACATAGCTTCCATGAGTTGGTTACCTCTGCTATCGGTTTTATATGACCAATTAGTGTGATGCCCGTTAAAGTCACCTAAGATCAAAGTTTTACTATTAAATAATGTAAATATATAATCCCAATCATTTTGACAGTTACGGACCGTTGACGGGCAGTAAATAGAGATAATATTCTCAATATGCCGACAATTAAGAATCCTTACGTGTAACAGTTCAATTCCAGAGTTCAAGCTTTGTGTTGAACAGAGTAGCGTTTTAACAGATCTGTGTGTCAATATGGCCACACCACCATATGAGTCAGCTCTGTCTAACCGATAGCTATTGTAACTATTCATATTAAATGTACTCTCAGGCTCTAACCATGTTTCACTTAAAACTGCTATATGTATTTTCTCTACTGTAAGAAATGCTTCGCATGATATAGATTTAGGTCTCAAACTTTGGCAATTCCATTGTATTAAATTAACAGAATAATTAAGACGGTTGTTATCCATAATTAGGGTCAGAACTTAAAAAAGCTCCGGCCGTTATACCACCGACTACTTTAGTTATGAACCACTCAATACATACCTTAATACATAGTTCTATTTTCTTATCCCATGAATGTCTACTAAATATGATATCTTTTAACTTTCTTAACAAAAGCATAAATTTGTAATCTTTTTCCTCGTTCACTGTCTCTTCAACATCCATATATGATTTTTTATGTAAATCTTCATTGGAACCCTCCGAAGGCTCTTTATTTTCATTAAACCAACTGGTTTGAGGTTGGGGTTGTTTGCGCTTCTTCAGTTTCTTTCGTCCTCGTCCAATTTCTAGACCCGATTGTTCTTTTTCGGGGATCTGGCCTTGTTCTTGTTCTTCATCTGGTACTTGTTGTTCTTTCTGTTTAGATTTTTGCTCCTGCTCTTTCTGTTCCTTTGTCTGCTTAAATGATGTTTCTATTCTAACTTTCTGCGACTTCACTTTGTCAACATATGAAGGAAACAAAGAAGCATTACGTGTCTCATCCAACGTTATCGGTTCCGAGACGTTCCTATCATGCTCGTCAATAACGGGAGATCTTTCTAGTCTTTCCGACACTGGAGTAGGTGGCACATACATAGCAAGGGCTTTTCTGTAAGTGACGTTGAATTCTGACATCAACTCACGAATTCTTCTCTCTTTCTTAAAGACTGGACATATTTTCTGCATAGCCATGTGAGAACCATAGCAGTTAACACATTTAAACGTAGTAGTTTCACAATTTTCGTGTTTCTTAGTACACTTAGGGCATACAATCTTTAAAAATGGGCAAAATTTAGTAGAATGTCCAAATTTCCAACATTTGCCACACTGGGTTACTGGAAATACGTAAGAGTCAACTTTTATGCGCATGTTGTATATAAATACATGTGATGGAACTGTAGACCCCCTGAATCCCAGGCGAATCGACTCGCTCGCGACCCAGGCATCACCCTTGTCTTCTATGTTTCGTCTATTCAACCTTTTTGCTGACACAATTTCTATGGGACACGAAAGAGACCGGAGCATTTCTTCCTCTGAAAGGTTCATCTCAATGTTTTTGATGACGCCAAAGGATAACCCGACTTCAGATGTTTTAATGCATTTCCACGCCATATCAGAAAAAGCTTTGTTGTGCACAAGTTCGTCGGCGCTCGATTCTTTATCAAAGGTAACTAGGATTCTCGAACTGCTAACATATTTAACTTTGGATGTATCATTGATTTTATGTTCTTGAAACAGTTTAGCCAAGGCGAATTGTTTAGGCAACGTATTCTGAGAAGTAATGCAGACTTGAATAGACTCCTCATTATCTGCTTCTATTTCTTTTCTTGTTCCTGCTCTTTTCTTCCGCGTAACTGCCAGCCATCCCTCTTCCGACGAGTTATCCTCTCTTGTTTTCCTTTTTCTGATATCATTTATTTCGTCCAACTCCATATCCTCTAGTAAAGTATTGTCTTCTACTACACATGTAGACTCCTCCAAAGAATTTCCTCCTATATATCCTGCCCCATCAAACTGCACCAAATCATCCACACTAATAGATTTAGAATTCATCGCGACCGAGCGCCCGGCTAGCAGCCCGCTTGCACGGACCTGCGCCACACGCGCCGATCGAGATAAGAGATTTTATGTTATTTATTATACTCGGCGATGGTCCTAAACGCGACCTTCTCACACGGAGTGCGTATAATGTAATAATAAATAATTTAGTCTTGAAGTCGGTTCTTGTTTTTTTTTTTTTTTTTTCTAAAAGTTAATTATTTGAATGGCCATCGTTGCACGGTTTGAATGGTTTTTTTTTTTACCGTTAATAGATCCATGTTTGGCCACTATCTCGCCTGATGTGAAGCGATGATGTGGCCTAACATGGAGCACATAGACCTAGAGAGAGACGGCAGTTAAGCAATGTAATGTGTGTTAGTTAATGTATGAATTATTTTAGATTTGCCTGCTTTCTTTTTATTACTACGTTTTTACAAGATTTTATTTAACTTGCAATGTTTATTTATTCATTTGTTTGGGTCAATTGCAAGTTGAATCAGAACCACTTCTTATCCTACGGAGTTGAAATTTTGCATACTTGTCAAAGTCCGATAACAATGCAATATTATGGTGACAGCCAGCTAATTTGATGATGGAGACGATGGAACTCCTTGACGGATAATCGTAAACTACTAGTGTTTGGGCCACTACAGTTCTTACCGTATATTCTGACTAGTTGTTCCTTTTCAATACGGGGGTAGAGTCATGGTGATAATTTGAAGTTCATAAGTGCGTCTGTGATGCCAAAACTGATTAAAGTGGTTTTGATTTCGAATCTCGTCCTTTTTGAAGTCAGTTAAAAATAGCCCCTATTTTGTCCAACTCAAGTATAAGAACAAAAATATGATGCAATCAGTCTTTCACCAGGCTAAAGTCAAAACCCACCAACCATACCGTATACACTTATACATATATCACTAACTGTCCATTATTACTCCTCTACGCATTTATCTTGTCTTCTCACAAAAAAACTGAACACATGTCCCGTTTAACACCTCCACGCTTTTGGGGATAAACACTTCATCAAAAGAAAACATCGGATGGATGTTCACTTAACTGTTTACGTAATACGGTTATAGCCACTTTGTAGTCGGATGGCTATTTGTGGTAGTGTTTAAAGCGTGGTAGGCACTGAAACATGTCTTGATCGTAGCGAAATTAATAAATAGCTTAAAAATCATTGAGTTTTTATGCGACGGAGCAACGAGATGAGCAAGTCCTTCGCCTGATAGTAAGCGCCAGTGCATTGTAAATCCATAAAAACGTGGTTTTTGGGTTCCGTACCCAAAGGATAAAACGGGACCCTATTACCTATTTAGTTTTCTTTGCTATTACTAAGACTCCGCTGTCCGTCCGTCTGTCTGTCTGTGCGTCCATCTGTCCAGGTATCTCATGAACCGTGATAGTTACTGTTGAAATTTTCACAGATGATGTATTTATGTTGCCGCTATAACAGCAAATACTAAAAACAGAATAAAACAATATTTAAGTGGGGCCCCCATACAAAAGACATGATTTTTTTGTCGCTTTTATAGATTACGGAACCCTTCGTGCGCGAGTCCGACTCACATTTGGCCAGTTTTATTAGATTATTCTTGTTTTCTTTTGTAGTGCACTGTGCAACAAGAATTGGTATATGGATGAAATATGGCTCTAAGAATAATCCAAAAACCTTGTTTTTATGGATTTAGAATGCATTGTAATCGAGTTTTGAGCTACCCTGAAAGTTTCAGCTGGATAGAAAATCGGGACATGCTCAATTTGAGTTGCAAGATTCCATCCGGAACGACAGACAGACGACAAACATGAAAGTGACTTAGTCTTAATAAAACGTGGTAATAAAAAAAATCTATCAATCAAAGCTACAAAATAAATAAAAACAACTGGGCCTATGACAACTTAGCGATTCCTTGCTTCGAGGTCACGTCGATTCCTTTATTAATAAACGACATCTGCGAAATTTGTACTCTCTTTGACGCGAATATATGAATGCGTCATAGAGATGTCGTTTATAAATGAAGGAATCGACGTAATTTCGAAGCAAGGAATCGACGTGATTTCGAAGCAAGGAATCGCCAAGTTGTCATAGTGAATTGGGGCCCTGGCTTTTAAAACGAATACATTTCATATTCAAAACAATGTCAGAAGCTAGGATCCTAACTTCGTTTGTAGCGCGCGGCGCTCGCTAGTCCTGTTAATCCTTCCCATGCAAAGTTAACTAAAGTGTGTCCCTATCCCAACTAACTTTTCAGCCCTTCGGCTCTTTGATATACTATCCCGCCCCATTAATGTTAGAAGTGGTTCCGTTCGTTTACTTCCGACAAAGGAAACTTGGAGACTGCGGTCTATTTTGTACGAGTCTCTTTGGAACCTTTGATAGTGTTAGTGTTTTATTTCAGCAGCATATTACTTATTCTGTGGCAGTAGTGGCTGGTTGGCATGTGACGAGGAGGGCGCAGGTTATATTCCGTAACAGGAGAAAAATTTGGTTACAACAAAAAAGTTGCACACCAAAACTTTTTATGGAACTGAGCGATGAGACGAGCAAGTCGTTCGCCTGATGGTAAGCGCCTACTTATAACAATTGCAGTGCCACCCAGAACTTTTAATACCATAAAAAGTAATGCGTAGCCTCTGCATTGCGCTGATTACTCCGACACATCAGATATTAAGTCTCATATGCCCAGTAATTTCACTGGCTACAACGCCCTCCAAACCGGAACACAGTAATGCTTGCGCACTACTGCTTGGCGGCAGAATAACTGGCAAAGCTGTGGTACCTATCCAGACGGCCTCCCGCGTATCCGGCTATGTACTTGTAGCTTCGTACCTACAGTGCGGAGTGCGCTAAGGCCTGCTACTACTTCCGTCTCACTACTGGGTCGTAGTATTATTTCGAATTTATCGAATTTTTGTGGCTGCAGTATTTATTCAAAAGTCACAAACATATATAAAATGTATAAACATCAAAAGATATGCTCGTGCCAGGTCATTCGTATGCGGGAGGCCGTCTGGATATGTACCACAGCTTTGCCAGTTATTCTGCCGCCAAGCAGTAGTGCGCAAGCATCGGCGGGTCGCGCGTCGTTACACGTGCCGCGTCAGAAGAGATAAGAGCTATGCGATAGAAAGAGAAGCGCTCTGTAGGTTAATATGACTGGTAGGTATGCAGCGCTACGCGGGCTGAATTGAATTTTATTGCGTCATAGTAAGAGTCGCTATTTGTTTAAAATTGTTTGCGGAATGATGCTTCTGTCCCTTAGTATTCTGTGGCAGTATGTTATTGTTTCGACGACTGTGCTGTTCAAAAAGGAAACTCCAATCTAGAGCAAAGTATATTTATTGTTTCCTTACTGTGTCACAAAACCCTTGTTTTCATCTGAATATTGTTTCTAGAAAATTTCCTTTTCTTTGTCACAGAGTTATTTTGTTACATTTCTTTTGTTAGACCTAGTTCTCTAAGCTACATTGCGAAGGTATTATTATTCGAATGAGTCTGGATGCGCGTTTTGTATGTAAATGTCTATTCAGGGAAAATAGGGCAAACTGAGTGATTGTCTTAGTTCGCTCGTTAGGCAACTCTATGGTAATGTGGTCTACATAAATAAACTTTTGTTTGTTGTTTGTCGTAAAGTAGAAGCAACTTTAAGAAGTTACTGACTGGTTTGTTTTTTTGGAATTGAAAATAATTTATTAATTTTAATGCTAAAACAATTCTATATACCAGGGGTTCCCAAACTTTTTCAGCTAACGGCGCACTTACAGGTTTAGTATTTTGTCTCGGCGCCCCCTAGCTAGTTGAAATAGGGTACAATGATACTAAGTAGATAGACACAAAAATTAAAACATCCACTTCATATGGAATTTTGTTGTAAATTTTATTGCCATAACAAATATCACTTTGCCTGCCACCGCCGCCGCCGCCGCCTTCGGTTCTCATTTGCTCCAAACTTACAGCCGGACGCATTTCTGAAATATTATCCCATATTTTTGGTATGAAAGCGGCTCCGTTGACGCGTCGTATTTTTTGTCTACCACCGTGGGATCCGAGAGGCCTCGTTTGTGAGTAACACTTTCTTTACTGGGATATAAAATTTTTTGAATATCAGGTTTCATTTTGTGACATTAATGCTAAGTCTATGGATGATATGCTGGTATTGAATGCATTAGCGCATGCTAGGCGAAAATCTTGAGATTTTCCAATAATAAGGAAGAAGATGAAAATGATATTGTAATACTTGCCTTAGTTCTATACTTGCTACCTACTGTCAATCTATGTGTAAGTGTATTTGTTATCCACTTGGTCTCGGATGCTGTCGTTCCGCCCTCGTATGATAATTTTACTTTTAAGTTTATTTAGTGTTTCTCAATATAAGTGAATTGTATTCTGTTTTTGAGAAATAAATGTCTTAAACCACATATTGCCCGGGCAGAGATCGAACCTGCGTCTTTGGAATACTGTCCCGATGGCTTAACCACTGTGCCACCGAGCCAGCTATGACAATGACGTATTTTTATAGTTTGGTACTTTTTTAGATATACCAACGTCTCAAATTTCCGACTTTAAAACATTAAATGTAATATTAATTGTAAATCTTACACTGGAATTTGATGACGCAGCGAGCCTTACTAGAGGCGGAACTGCGCTGAGACAGTGAAATACTTCCTGTGTTGCAAAAATGCAAAATTATTTGAGCAAAAATACTTCCTGAGTTGCAAAAATTAATTAGTAGATGAAGCCTGAGACGGAAGACTACCTTCACTTCCTTTGATTTCAATAAACGTTTTAAAGAACATAATCTTCCTTAAGACCTCATTTTACTCAAGAAAGGCCAAATTCCTATTCAATCTTTTTTAGCCGTCTTCGAACGACCTCAACAATAAAATCAATTATACAGACGAATAAAAAAGTGATTACGTCTTCATTCTGCACAAAATTGCCTTAGGATTTATAGGGAAAAAATCGACACTTTTCCGGCCCCTTCTGTACCCGACTTCATTGTTTTAGGCCCCAATGGTTCGAAAAAAACATTCTTGGATTGAAAAGAGTCATTTGGGAGTTTGGACAAAGGCTCGAATTGTAGCCGTTCATTGTAGAGATGTGGGTATCCGGCCTGTTTTGGCCGGATTCAGGATTGCCCTGATGGGATTGTGGTAACGTCAACTCAGTAATAATAATAACGGAGCTCAACTGTTTGCATATTGGCGGGGTAAATGGCAAAGCATAACTAGACTGGTGGTAGGTTTCTCGAATGCGAGAGGTCGTCTGGGTGGGTACCAGCCAAGCAGTAGAGCGCAAGCATTTCTATGTTCCGGTTTCAAAGGCATTGTAGCCAGCGAAATTACTGGGCATTATGAGACTCAACAGCTAATTGTCTCAGGGTGACGAGCGCAGTGCAGCGCCGCGCAGGAATTTGCAAAACAAAGTTCTGGGTGGTGCTGTTATTGTTATGGGCTGGCGTATTGCTTACCATCAGGCAAACGACCAGCTCGTCTCGTCATTCAGTTACATAAAAAAAGATGCAAATATAACTTCACTAAGTCAAGAACTCTAGGTGAGAGACAAACGATAAAGCTCATAGTTACTTGTAAACTTCCTTCTCTAGAAGGAGTTATTTGGTAACATCGTTATCCCTAAATGCCACATTTAATATTACACAGTTATTATATAAAAATACGACACTTCCGGAGTCGGAATCGTTGACATAATTTGATTACAGGATGTTGACGGTTAATCCGGTATTCCACCTGACTTGGCTTTGATTTTCGACTGGCATTTGACTTGGCCATTTCAGATCGCGACCAAAAATCCAAGTCTCTGGTCGTAATATTTTTTATATGACCGAGTGACACACCTGCCCATAACAGCAGCACCACCCAGAACATTCAAAATAAAGTCCACACGTGACCATAATGCTGGCGTGTATTTTGCCCAAAGAATCAGCCTCGCTATTTAGCGAGGCAACGCCGCCAGCATTTTGGGCCCGTTGCCGGACGACGGGTATCGGTTGAATTATCTGTAGGCCATTCAGTTGGCTCAACCGATACCCGCATGTACATAGTATTTAATATCTTTTAGTTTAGTTTTATTTAGTTTTTAAGTTATTAAGCCCTTTTGTTTAGTCTTGTTGTTGTTTTTCTGTTTTCAAACTAACAAATATTCTAACGCATTGAAAATAATATATTTCGACTTTCCGGCCAAAACACTTGTTGTTGCATCACTAGCTCGTTCCAACTTGGCTGTGGCGCTGGATAATGCGCATCCGACCGGAAAAAGGTTACTTTTTGTACTCCTCATTGAGGATTTGGAAGTAAATTATCGGGTAATGTGTTTGCCGCACGAGAAATCGCCTTCTCGCAACATTCGCCCAACATTATTTCCCCCATTTGTAGGGGAAAACTTTTCTGAATTCAAGAAAAATAAAAAACAAGGAAATTTATAATTCGGAAGAAAAACACTTTCAAAGTTTCTGAATTTCAAACTTTCTAACGCCAAAAAATGCAAATCTTTAAGTCAGGCTTGGATCTATCTGATACTGAAAAGAACCGTTTAAGATGCGAAGAACTCAAAGTCCAAATTAAATTTACTGGCCAGAATACGTTTCGTGTGGTATGTGAGAAAGAAACAGAGACAGAATAACGAGAGAGAGAGAGGGAGATAGGCTAAGTCAAAAGGCTAAGTGAGGAAAGATACTGCTTGAAAAAGTGGCTCTTTCCAGCACCCCAGATCCTCATTAAAAGTATATTCTAACAGAGAGAGGCGTGGGAGTACGTCTGACTTTCGATCCGACGCACCCGAGTTCGAATCTCGTTGGCCCCACTAAATGCGCGGACTTAACACTTGCTCTAAAATCGGTGAAGAAAACCATCGTGAGGAAACCGGCATGTCCAAGAATTTATCACAAAAATTCAAGGACATGTGACATTCACCAACCTGCTCTGGGCCAGCGTGGTGAATTATGGCCCATACTCTCTCTAAGAGGGAAGGCCCGAGTCCTAGCAGTGGGCACTTAATTTATTTATTTATTTTATTAACGTAGAAGACCTATTTCGTCTGGCGAGAAATAGAGAAAAATATGCGAAGCTGACCTCCAACCTCCAGTAGTGGAGAGGCACCGCAAGAAGATGAAGATGAAGATTTTTATTTTGTTTTGGGGGCTAACAGCTGTTGTTACAAGGTAATTTGACTAATTAATAAAAAAAGAGACACTTAAAAGCCTCCTACCTCCAAGCAAATAACAATTAAATAGTAAATAAAGAATTTTTACAATTAAATTAACAAAGAAATAAGAAATGCGAGATGGCACCAGGCAATGCCATTAATGGCAATAATTTAATGGGCTGATAATGATGATATTCTAACATACCCCAATAATTATAATTTATCAAAGTCTGAAAGTAAACTTTGGCTATGGAAAAATAGAAGTGTAACGAGCTCAGTCAGTCGCAGGCGTAATAAAAAAGAAAAATGTGAAAACTAGCACATAACTTACTCACATGCCCAAACCAAAAACCTCTATCGTAAATCCTATCGCTATCAAAAGATAAAAAAACATGGCGGGCTATGAATAAAACCGTCACGCTTGTCACGCTACCGGCGCCTGTCACGTCCTAGTAAAAATAAATATTCGCGATTCGACCAGTCACTTCATTTATCATGTGAGGACGTGATTCGATTGGGAATATCGCAATCAATGATGTACTCGAGACTCGATAAAATCGGTCACTCGATTTGAGTTGAAAATTGGGGAATCTATCAGTGGTAAAATTAACGGGAAAATTATTAATAATTCTTAGGGGCTCTATATCTATACTAAATGCAGTAATACCTACTTGTAATGCTAAAGACACTTAACGCTGGCTGAATGCGTCATACGTGCGAAGCCATAGAAAAATAGTTTGACAGATGAACGTCTTTTGCATTTGACAGTTACCTACTACCGCCATCTCCGACTATCCTCGCATCAACCAATCGTTCGGAAATAGTTTATGTCTGACATTTGTAGCTGACCTCATTTCGACCGAATCGTTGCGATTGCTAAACTACTGACCCACAGGGCTATTTTGTATTTCTAATCTCTGTCAAAAAGCGATCGGGGTCGCTATTTGTCAGCGGGTATCGTGATATCGGTAATTGGACGAATCGCTATCAAAACACGGCGCTGTTATTGGATGACTCACTGTCAGGCCGCGATTGTCAAATCGTTGGCAACTAGCATGCGATTAGGAAATAAAAAATACGCTAGCGCGCAACCGCAGTGAAATAAATAGTGATACAGCATTAAAATTTGGTTTTTACGATGTTTTCGTTTATTTTTCCGTTTGGTTTGAGGTTTCACCACATCCTTTGCCAACAAATTAAAATAGATAAAATGCAGATGTCCAGGCCAATGGTAATGCTGACCATCAAACAGCCCTCAGCTAATACAGTCACGTCAAAGCTCAAAGTTCTTTATTCATGTTAAGCATCTCAGATGCACTTATGAACGTCAATTATTACAATGACTCTACCACCGTATCGGAAAAAGAACCACTACTCAGAAGATACGGCAAGAATCTGAGGGCATTTATTTTTCAGAACGCTTGTTACAATATTTTGTTCGTTTTTGACAATATAATTTTTCTTATGTGCCAGTTGGTTACTTGGCAGAAGCGGAATGTTCCATGCATCTTTGTCTCCTATCTAATTACTAAGTGTATAGTATGCTTTTTTTCATTATTATATTTTTCAGACGCAACTTGAATCTACTTTCTGTGAGGTCCGTTATACATTTTGGAATATTATTGTAAAAACGTACACAATTGCCCTTAAAGGACTTATTCGTCATTTTAGTAAGTTGGTCACTTTTAAAAGTATTTGGTAGAGTAAACTAACTAGTAACACTATCTGATTTTTAACCGACTTCAAAATAGGAGTAGGTTCTCAATTGAATTGTTTCGGCCCCGAGACCCATTTGAGCATTTTTTGCAATTCCTTATAGCTTTGGATTTAGCCATCAATGAACAAAAAATCAGTTGTTGTATCGATATATAATATTTAAGCCAATGAAATAATTTGTAGGTCACCTCTTCAAATACAAAAGGTATACAAATCTTTGAATACGAGCTCGCCAAAACCGTGGACTGTTTAATAACAAGTTATTGTGAAGTAACAATACGTCCTTATGACGTGTCGGCCCATTGTGACGTCATTAATGTTGTTTTAAAACGTGATTTATTATTTAACATGAGTATTTGTTTAACATTATAAACAATACTTACTATACTTAAAAAGTATGTTACATAGTTTTACCACGTTTTATTAAGTCACTTTCTTGTTTGTCTGTCTGTCGTGTCGTGTCAATGCAATATTATGGTGACAGCCAGCTGATCTGATGATGGAGACGAAAGGTGGGCAATAGAACTCCTTGACGGATAATCGTAAACTACTAGTGTTTGTACTCATTTTAATCTGCCTGCGGTTCTGATTGCGAATTTGTTAATAAAAAATATATTTTTCAAAAAACTTATTTAATATTAATAATGCGTTGCATGAGATAGTTAATTTAGGTTTAATTGTTTTACATACTGCTTAGTTGGCGAAATTTATCGGGTTCTTTGCCTTGTTTACATGGATAAGTTTATGAATAACATTCTATTCCAGCACATAACGGCACGGATATTATGCTTGAACACATGATGCGCCCACATCTATTTTACTCACATTTGAAGCAAATAAATTATATTCTAACAATGTAGGCGACACAGCAATCGATCTGATTTATCTGTTTTGTAATAAATATGGCGCCTGGCGCCGTTATCAGTGTTAACAGACACACAGAAGGTCACACAGTATTGCGATCGGAAACAAAAGCGATAAATAAAGTCATATATCATAAGAACAACACTGTAGGTAAGTGTTGCTTCGTTTTTTTGGAACTGCGTAATGCGACGAGCAAGTCGATCGCCTACTAAGCGTACGCCTGCCCATTAAAATTGCAGTCCCACCTACAACTTTTCATATCATAAAAGTACTGCGTATGGAAATGGCCAGCAACTTTTATGACTAACAAATTTTTGTTTTACCACCCCAGGTGACCATCATCTCACCTGATGGTAAGCCATGATGTGGTCTAAGATGTAACACGCTCGCCTAGAAGATACCTGTTCACTCTCGATTTGAAGACTCCCAGGTTGTAGTTGTCAGGGAAAACACGTAGGCAATGCGTTCCACTCCTTGGCTGTTCGTAAGGTTTACGTGGAAGCAAAACGTTTTGATCGTAGAGGAGGAATGTCTACCATGTATGGATGTCGCATAGCCGTGCGTCTAGTTGCCGTATGATGGAATGGAGACGGCGGTATAAGGTCATGTAGCTTCTGTACACTCTCCAAAGTTTGTAAAGTACGTAGTACTATTAATACGATAATATCATCATCATCATCAACGTTCCCACTGCTGGGACTCAGGCCTTCCCTCATAGAGAGAGTATTGGCCTTATCCACCACGCTGGCCCAGTGCTGGTTGGTGAATGTCACATGTCTTTGAATCTGTGATAAAATCTTGGACATGCCGGTTTCTTCACGATGTTTTCCTTCACCGATATTAGAGCGAGTGTTAAATCCGCTCATACCTTAAGAAAGTCAGTGGGCCAGTGGGATTCGAACTCGGGTGCGTCGAATCGAAAGTCGCACATGCTACCACTGAGCCACACTCGCTCTTAATACGTTTGCGTATAATTTATTCTGTGGTAGTTTCCTCGTAATATTTAGTTTGCTTTGGTAATACCAAACTTCCCAGACCGCTTACATAAACTCCCCTTTATTAAAAAGTTTAAAATCAAAAGTGGCGGACAAAGAGCGCGAGACAGCGAGGGATTTTTAATCATACGATGCACTAATTATGCAAGCTGCTTGGAAGTTGATCCGACGGGGAAGGAGAGAGGCCAGAAGTGTGAGGATTGAAGTGTAGGGAAGTTGGACTATCTAGCCTTGGGGGAAGAGAGTAGATGGCTAGTTTGAGATTGGTAGAAGATATTCAAAAAATGTGAGAATTCATTCCAAGACTAAAGTGTTAAAGACTAGCTCCGCTCCGCGGTTTTCCTTGCGGTTTCTCGGGATAAAAAGTAGCCTATGTGTTAAAAAATGGTAGGGTATAAGCTATCTCCATACCGAATTTCACTCAAATCCGTTGAGTCCTTACAGCTTGAAGAAGTAACAAACACACTTACGCACTAACATAGTAACATACAACCTTTCGCATTTATAAAATTAGTGTGATGACTGTGATAATAGAAACGTAAGTTGTTGACGGTGAAATAACTTCATTGCGGAAAGCTGAAGGTGGTACCTACAGTCTACAATCGGCGATGTCCTTAGAACAAAGTTGCAAATATCTCCTATAAATAAAAATAAATCACCGAAATGTTTGTACGCGCATAACTTCCAAACGACTGCACCAAATTGGATAAATTTTTTTTTATGTGTTTGTTATCGCCAGGAGATTTGCATAAAATACAATTAAAAAAATCAAATAGAAATTAAAAAAAATAAGGCAGTACGCAGTTGCTAGTTAATAATAATACGCCCAACGATCACATGCTAACTAGCTCCTAACTAGGATTCCTTGTATCTAGGGAACCAGGAGCTACGAGGACCGTGGTCCCATTACACTCAGACACAAAACAAATGCCGGCGATTTTCTGTGCACAAACATTTGTCCCGTCGGCGTTTCGAGAATCGAACCCGCAACCTCAGTACCTAGTGTATGATTTGAGCCAACCTGCCCAACCACACAAAAACTGGCTGGTGTGATAAAAATATGTTCAGCTATTTAAAAGTTATGAGCGATTTGTGTGTTTATTTTTTTAATATATACCTTGTACATCAAATGTCGGGCGCTTGAAGCCACAGCATAAGTAACAGTTTGTTGCAAAAGTGAGAGAGTTTTTCGAGTGATAGTTTTTTAATCATCCCCTTCTCTCCCTACCCCAATCCTCGGAGACAAATCCACCCTCGTCTAGGAAGTTTCGAGCCGTGGATCTGTCGGCCCCGTTTAATTCGGGTACAAGACAAACGCATTTGCTGTGTCGGAACTCAAACGGGTAATTTTGGGTAATTCAAGGGAATTTTGTGTGTGTTGTTAGAAAACAATGTACAGGGTTTCTTTGGAAGAGAAGAATTAAAATTAGAATTGTGTTGTCCGAGTTGTTATTTGACATTTTCATCACCAATTTCATCACAAACCAAAGAAAAACAGAATCAAATTAATTTTAAATAGAAATGTCATTTAATTCTGTTTTTTAAGGAAATAAGCGAATGTAGCCCTCAAAAATGTTGAAATTAATGATAATTCTAGTAGCATCTAAAATTTCGGAATTTTTGTCATTAAGGCACATTTATTTTTGTTATGAGATAAAAAAACAGCAGCTTTATACTTTTAAAAGTGTACAGTATCTGTTCTAAGATCAGGGGGCTTATTGTTTAACTTAACTAAATAAAATAAATAAATAACGCCCAACGATCACATACATAGATCCTGACCCCTAACTAGGATTCCCTGTATCTATGGAACCAGGAACTATGAGAACCATGGTCCCACAACACGCAGACACAAAACAAATGCTTGCGCTTATTTTTTCTGTGCATAAACATTCGTCCCGTCGCGGGAACCAAAACCCGCAACCTCGGTGGTGTATGAGATTTGAGCCAAACTGCCCAACACTATACCACAGACTAGAGGCTGTCAAATGAACCAAGGAAGGGCTTAAGCCGAGTTCAACTGTATGGTTAGCCGCACGCCCGATTTAGATTTATTAGCCATGTACGATGTAGATGCAGCCAACGTCGGCATTTCTGAGTGGATGTAGTTTCTTTGTGTCCGGAAATAGTAGGACTCGGACCGCCTTGGATGGAACCGATCGCGGAGTGCGAACGGTAAACAGCAACTAGGGACAGTAGGTAAACTTCATACAACACTTGTATGCTATATATAAGACAGCATAGGTCTCCCGTATGCGGGAAACTGTGTGGTAGATACCACAGCTTTGCCAGTTATTCTGCCGCCAAGCAGTAGTGCGCAAGCATTACTGTGTTCCGGTTTGAAGGGCGTTGTAGCCAGCGAAATTACTGGACATATAATATATCTGACGTCTCGGAGTGATAAGCGCAATGCTACGCAGTGCTTTTTATGGTATTAAAAGTTCTGGGTGGTATTCCAATTGTTATGGGCAGACGTGGCGCTTACCTTCAGGCGAACGATTTGCCAGTCTCATCAGTCAGTTCACTAAATAAATTATTTTTCAAAAAAAACTAAACCGACTTCAAAACCACAAATGGCACACAAAAGTAAAAAATAAATTAATATAATTATCATAAGCGCTACCCACTCATATATTTGAAGTCGGTGCCAGCCAAGTCTAATAGGTAGCAGATAAATACTATGAATATAGTAAGTACTACTTGTAGGTAGTAGTATCTTCTATCTACTACCTTTTAGACTTGGCTGGCACCGACTTCAAATATATGAGTGGGTAGCGCTTATGATAATTATATTAATTTATTTTTTACTTTTGAGTGCCATTTGTGGTTTTGAAGTCAGTTTAGTTTTTTTGAAAAATAATTTATTTTACCCTATTTAGTGCAAAACAAGTTTTAATTAAATTAATTCAAAAAGTTTTTAAAGACAAGCTTTTATGATCTAGAAGCCACATCATGACAAAGTTTAAAATGGGCTATCACAATTAAATGCATGTACAAAAAAATTTCATGTCTGTCCTATTCTCTGTTGAGGAGTTCCCTCGCCAGAAGTCAATCCTGGGTGTATCTGCCATGTCATGATGGAATTTAGAACAGGCTATTATGGTTAAATCCATTTACGAAATGTTGTGTTTGTACTATTCACCGTTGAGGAGTTCCCTCACCGGAAGTCAACCCTGGGTGAAGCAGGTGATGCAGTCGAATACAAACCTCCACCTTAAGAAAGTTGGTTACGAAAAAAACAAGAACCGACTTGAAGATTCAACTTATATTTTTTGTTTTTGCTATTTTTTTCAAAAACTACTGAATGAATTTCGATAAAATTTATATGGGACCACCTTTGAAGTATTACCTACCAATCAAAAAAAGAATCATCGAAATCAATGCATAATTGGCGGAGTAATCGCGTAACAAACACACAAAAAACAAAAAAAAAAAAAAAAACATACCGTCGAATTGTAAACCTCCTCCTTTTTGAAGTCGGTTAAAAAAATGAAATGAAGATGCCGAAGCTAATTAATTAAAAAACCGACTTCAATATATTTTCGAAGTTCAAGGTCAAATATCGATGAAATTTATATGGGACCACTTCGTAGCTAGACTGAATTCAACAAGAATTTTCCAAATCGGTTCATGAATGACGGAGTTCTGAGGAAACAAACAATTGAATAGAGAACCTTCTCCTTTTTGAAGTCGGTTAATAATCAGTAAGGAATCATGGCGGCGATGGCGGTGACTTGGCTCAATATTCTGTCGCATGCTGTCATAACCACGTGTCTAGTCATTCGTATGAAGATGGTCTACTGTCTCCACTTATACTACAGTTGAACCGAAACTAACCAAATGAACGTTATTGCGTGTTTGGATAAATAAAGCTCGCGGTTATTGCTTGTTTTGATGTTTTGATGTTTGAGATTGTGTTCGTTTGGTTATTTACTGTTTGGATGGGGAATAAATGTTTTATAATTATTTATGGGCATTAGTCGACTTCTATGGTGTAAAAGTGTATATGGTCGATCAATATGGAATATTTATATCAATCATTCGAGGTGGCTTCACAGATAACTTGGTAGTACCACTTCATAACGATTCAAACTTGATGGCGGTTGTGAACTTATGGCGAAACAAAAAGAAAGGTTATGATTTTAGCAGCTTATGTATGCTTAAGAGCTATTGTCAGATAATGCTAGTACCTAATAAGTAAGAGATAATGCTTACTAGCATTAAGTTCGCCTATTTACCTACCCAAATATTTGTTTGTGCAATAAAGAATTTTCTATCTATCTATCTATTATTTCGGGGTGACGAGCGCAGTGCAGTACGGCGCAGAATTTTAAATAGTTTTCGGAGGTACTGCTACTGTCATTGGCAGGCTTAATTGGCCGCGTGTTAAAGGATATTAGATTCTACAAAAAAATTATATGGTGGCCATGATTTATCATAAAAATCACTAAGTAATGAACGAAAAAATAAAAGTTATCGGAAAAAATGCTTACTGTAAAGTTTTAAACAAGAGTATGTCGTAGTTGGAGGCTCCTATATAAATAAAGATCACGATCCGTTCGCTCACGATAGGATAAATGAAATATTTTTTTGTCGCGAAATTACCCGAATTTCCCACCAGTAATCGGTACCCGCTTAAGGCTTAAATTACCCGAAATCGGGTAAAAATACCTGCACTGGCAACGCTGCGCGAACTGGCACAGCATGCCTAGGCTCACTTTCCTGGGCATTGAGGTCTTACACTATAGAGGGATAATTACGAAGTTTTCCGACCTAAAAAAGGATAGCGCTATACAACAGGCTCTTATAAAGAACGAGGTAGAACTATTATCATATTGTCTCTATCGCGTAACCCATTTTCTTAACATTGGCCATGACATGTTAAGTCAAAATAGTGGCCCGGCAGGGTCGGCTTATGGTTTTTTAATTTGTGTTGTGGTATTTTTTATTATTTTTAAGTGAATCTTTGTGAATGTGTACTAGAAACAATTTAGAATTAAATGTGAAAAAATATTCGGGTGTTCCATTCATGGTGAAGTGAAAATTGTACTGAAAGATTAAGTTTTCAAACGTTTGTGTTTTTCTTGTGTTTATTGATGTTTTTCGGTAACTATAATTTATGTGGATGTAACTATACATCGGGTTCGACAATTAAAACCTGCATTTGGCTTGATATATTCAGTTTTCGGTGTTATTTTGTTAAAACAACATTGACCAGTTTCGTGTGTCAGTGTGGCCATCGTATAAACATTTCAGTTCCCATTACGTCGGGTAACAAATTGCATATTTGTGTAAAATGTTAAATGTATTAAAATTGTGCATTCTTAAACCATTTAATTAAGATATAGGTAATAAAAGTAGTTAATGATTATAGTTTTTATTTAATTTGAAATTAATAAGTTAAAGTTTAGTAAGAAGAGAGTAGAATTGTTTTAATAGTAAAGGCATTCGCCTCTTATGTAAGAACATATGTTGTAAATAAGTTCTTATTTTGTGTAATAAATTTATCTTACAGGTCCTTGCTGTCGATTACTATGGCCAATCATCCAATTCCATTGATGGATCACAATCCTACAATAAAAATGTAAGCAACGAATCTCGGATTTCTAATCCTAATTAACGCCACATAGTGAGAACGAGTTCATGAACGTAGACTTCATCATCATGTGAACGTCAAGGCTGTTCAGGACACAAAAGGACAAACCGTTTCGGGTTATTGTAGTGAATTGACAGTTATGTATAGTTAGTGCTATCCAATACGGTGGTATGGTCAATGTAATAATTGACTTTCATAAGTACGTCTGTGATCTACTCCGACAGTATGACATTTAACTGAGACACTATGCTATTTAGAATACTTCAAGTGTTTTTTTTTAACATTGTGTTTATCTATCTACCTATATCCTAAGTATCAGTTGTGCTGCAGTCTTGTAAATTATGTCAAAATACTAGTTCTTCTATTGTAAATTTTACCTGTATGGAAATAATTAATGTATGTATATTGTATAAATGTGTCATATATTTTATTTGATTATTTTATTTACCTGACTGGTTTAATCCTAGATAAAACCTGGTTAACAACAATATATTAATGATTGCATAAGAAGCATATCGTAAGGAAATGTAGTTACCGCAATGTCATTCGAGCTCTGAGTTGTATCGCCGCCACTATAGCTTCAGAAAGTCGTAGGTAGTTGGTCTGTAAAAGGTAGGAAATCTATACTATTATTCTGTGGCCACGCTAGAATGTATTCCTTACTCGGCCACCTAAAAGAGACCTTCACCTTTTGATCTGTTTACAGGAGTCTATCATAAAAAGTAATTTCTAGATTTTTCGACAACATATGCATATTCCCTATTTCCCTATTCTTCACTCTGGGGTACAGAATAGTACAGATGTCCTACCTTTTACAGACCAACCACGAACTTCTGAAGTTATAGTGGCTGCAATGCAACGCAGAACACGTTATATTTTCATTCAAGCGAATGGGAGAATTTTTCATAGGTATGGTAAACACTCCAAAATTACTGTCAAAAAACTATTGCTTTCCAAAAGTGTTACGCTGTCGAGGACTCTATAGTGTCATTCCTCAATGTTCCTAGGCTTATTATTGTACAGTATGATTCAAAATGTATATTACAATACAATAATATTTTGTCAAGATAGATCTGTCACCCTGTTAGTCCTCAAACGTGACAAGTGACAGAGATGCTTCAAAGCTCTGGCACGTTCCACTTGGTCCCTAATAAATTTGACCCGACTTGCGACTTGAAAGGAATTATTTTAGAAGCTATAAAAGATCTATTTTTGGCGTATGACTTATCCCCGTACAAACTACGTGTAAACTTGGGACCTTGTCGAAATAAAAAGTGTTTTGGTAAGTCCTTTTCCATTATGTGTTGAGGACTGTTGATTGTTATCATTAGTCAATACTTTAATTGTTGTATTTTCTACCAGGACTAATTTATTACTTTTTTAGACACAATTTTGTTAAAGGATATCCTTAGATACAAATATGATATGTTACTATTTTATATACATTTTGCTTACGTCACCAAACACCAATTCACCAGTCTTATTTTTTATAAATATATAAAAAAAAAATTTTGTT
Source organism: Petrophora chlorosata (assembly GCA_951640565.1). Taxonomy (NCBI): domain Eukaryota; kingdom Metazoa; phylum Arthropoda; class Insecta; order Lepidoptera; family Geometridae; genus Petrophora; species Petrophora chlorosata. Next base: position 2,168,374 of record OX621206.1, read on the forward strand.
TCAAAAGATTCATCTAAAAAGGTAATTTTTTTATGGTACTAAGGGAATGAGACGAGCATGTCGTTTGCCTGATGGTAAGCACCACGCCTGACCATAACAATTATTACTTTTAAGACATTTAGCGCGGAGCTCGCCTAGCCGTTCGTAATAGATCTCGCAGAGGTCACAACTTGGATGGGTGACCGTTTATGTGGTATTTACATCTTGGCGTTACCGTGCTTCGGAGTGCACCTTAACCCGTCGGTCCCGGTTGATGTCTTAGGACAAAAATCGTTAGGCCATGTCGGAGCCCTTCGGGCGGTCTAAAAACTCCGACAAAAAGAAGAAAAATAATTATCGCCTCTTCCCCAAAACTTCCTCGCTAGCAGCAATTTTCAAGTCTCTGGAAGGTGCCTTCATTTCGTCAGAAAGTTTTTACTGCGACAAAGTTCCAAACTACAAACATTTATAAGTAATAAAGTTAACTGCTTACTCCCTTGAGTGTAATGAGTACGTTTCGCCCTCTGATGTGTGGAACGATGATGTATGAGCTTCTTTATGGGATTTCAGGGAAGGTGACGAGGGGTTCTAAAGTGGTGGTGGCGTTTGACCTCTTTGAAGTCGGTTTTTGGAAGTGTTAAAGCGTTTGTGAGCTTTCTTTTGACATTGAATGCGTGAAAGATGTAGTTGGTGAAAGAAACTATATTATAAATGCAGAAGTTTGTGATGATGGGTGGATGTTTGCTACTGAATAACGAAACCACTAAATGGATTTTGAAACTACGAAATAATCTTATTTTTTAATGTAACTGAATGACGAGACGAGCAGGACATTTGCCTGATGGTAAGCAATACGCCAGCCCATAACAATAACAGAACCACCCAGAACTTTGTTTTGCAAGATCCTGCGCGGCGCAGTGCTCGTCACCCTGAGACAATTAGCTGTTATCTGAATCTGATGTTTTGTATGTCGGTGCATGAGGTCCTGGGAAAAGACATATCATACTTTTAAAACGTGGGTGAAACTGCAGGGAGCAACTAGTAACGAATAAAGTCCGACAAGAATCTGAAGGAACATAGATGACGTTTCCGTAAAGCGCCGCCAGCGAGATTTTTATTTTATTTTATTTGCAAAGAAAACTTACGGCTAAATCGGTAAATTTGTAACAAAGTACATAGCTGAAGGCCAATCAAAAAATTTCACAGATACCTACATATTTAAAGAAGTCTATAAACAAATGTAAACAGTAGACAGACGGACGAGCACACATAGATAGATAGATAGACAGATAGATAAACACTTTATTATTCACCTGAAACATAGAAATTAAGTACAAGTTAAATGTTTACAATGGTGTAACAATGGGTGGTCTTATCGCTCAAAGCGATCTCTTCCAGACAACCTTTGGATGGAGAGCAATAACGAAACATAAACGGACGGCGGTGATAGAAGTATAATTATCTATTAGGGCATAGAGTTTTGCAAATACTCCTTTTCATATGGCACTGAGAAATGAGACGAGGAAGTCGTTCGCCTGGTGGTAACCAACACGCTTGCCCATAACAATTGCAGTGCCATTAAGGTAGAGTCGAGACCTTGTGGATATTATTAACATTAACGATATATGAGAACAATATACACCCTTTGGCACCGCAAACTTTCTGCCATCTTGTTACAATAAATACCAAGATGGCAGCCATCTTGTTATTTATTGTCTTAATGTCTCTGCAAACTGTTTTGTTTTTTCTTTTTCATAATTTTTGTGAGGTTGCCCGTTAAATGGTTTTTTCTTTCTTGTTTTACGAACACGATTGACACCAATTTTGTACAAGGTCATTCTGATTTTTACCAAACGAATTCCAAGCCAAAGTAAAAAAATATGCAATCGTAACTTTTTTATGGCATTATTATTTTTTCTCTCTCTGAGGAATTTGTCGTCGCAAATTGTGAATTTGCCAGCGTCTTGTTTTTTTGTTCATTCTGTATGTACATCTTGAAGTATATTTATAATCTGTTTATTAATTATTAGTTTTTATTAAATGTTGCTTGACTTTGATAGAATCCTTGCTTGACCTCCCTCAGTTTCTTGCCGCGTATTCTGGTGGTTCTTTTTCCGATACGGTGGTAGAGTCATGGTGATAATTTGACGTTCATAAGTGCGTCTGTGATGCCAAAACTAAATAACGAGATTTTGATTGATTGATTGAATGACTAATCTCTGCAAAGTTAAAACAAGACAAAGCTAAGTGCTTAGCATAACCTTATTTCGCAGAATCGGATTTCGGAACCTTGTTGGCTGTTTTCCAATAATTTACATAATAACGATTCTTAAGTTTAGACCAACTCCAAGAAATCGATAAACACACCTTTATCGATAATAGTACCTCGACTAACCTCCGGTAGCGTAATAGTTAAATATTTAACGCGGTTGGACGTCTACAATGTCCAGTAGACTTTAGCTGTTGCAACACCACCGATCTAAACTTGGTTAAACAGGTATGGTATAAGTTATAAGCGAAACAATGACAATCTTATAAAGGGCTTTATTTTGGTTATTACTAAAAAGTAAATAAATTTTTTTATAGGGTATTTTTTTATTTTTGCTTTAAGTTACGACCAAACATTTCAGTAAATACTTTTTTTGAACTGATTGATGAGACGAGCAAGTCGTTCGCCTGATGGTAAGCACCACGCCCGCCCATAACAATTTCAGTGTCACCCAACTTTTAACTCCTTAAAGGTACTGTACTTAAAGGTACTAGTGGGTAGCATTGCATTGCGCTTATCACCCTGAGACATCAGATATTCAGTCTCATATGAGACAATGAGCCCAGTAATTCCGCTGGCTACAATGCCCTTCAAACCGGCTTAATGCTTGCGCACTACTGCTTGGCGGCAGAATAACTGGCAAAGCGGTGGTACCTACGCAGATGGCCTCCCGCATACGAGAGAACTACCACGAGCAAAAGGTTAGGTTAGTGAAGTAGATTAGTAGTAATCATTCGAAAACTTTCCATTGGAAACTTCACTTTTTGGCAACTAATATTGGTATTGTTTGGTTGTAGTGTTAAAATTCCATGGATTCCCGTATGACGGATTCCGATCCGATAGGAAGAGGTCTGAATAGGATCGGATATACGACATTTCGAGTGAATTAAAATAATTTACCAGCTAATTAATTTGACAGCCTCTGTGGTGTACCTAGTAGTTGGGCAGTTTGGAACAAATCTCAAAGGTAGCGGCTTCGATTCCCGCAACGGAAGAAATGTTTCTGCAAAGAAAAAAAGCGCCAGCATTTGTTTCGTGCCTAGGTGGAACCATGGTCTTCATAGTTCCTGGTTCCCTAGATATAGGAAATCCTAGTTAGTGGCCAGGATCTATGTATGTGATAGTTAAGCGTAGAAAAAAATAATCAAGATTCCAACTCTCCATGCACGCCTTTTTTATTAATCTCTCTCTCATCTTCAAGCTTTACTCCTGCTGTATAGCAAGATGTTCAAATTAGCTATCTATTCTAAACAAGTACGTTACTTTCAATGAGCTACAAAAATAAATACAAGTTATTTGTTAACAAATACATATTCTCTTATTTATTTATGAAATATGCAATAACTAACTGCGTAATAGACCCGCTAGCAGTTCCAATCTCAGAGTTGCAACACAGATGCTAAACCACCGGCCAAACCGTATGGGTCAAGTCAAAGGCGAACGTTAACAAAGCGAGAAAGTTTAGTTTAATGAAATTCGCTTGATTTCAGTAAACTTAAATTTGAAAAAACCCCGACACAAAAACCTTTAAAAAGAAAAAAACGCCTGAACCGAATTTGATAAAATATACCCGCTTTCAAATAAAAATAACCGCATCCAAGTGGGTTCACCCGTTAGAGCTACGGTGCCACAGACAAACACACATAGTGGTCAAACTTATAACACCCCTCCTTTTTACGTCGGGGTTAAAAATAGAACCTGTTGTCATCTTTTCGTCAACTTGTTGAGGTTTTTTGCTCAAACACCCAGTTAGTCAGTCAGTAACAGATATTTGATTTTAACACCTAGCTTTTTCAATTCTTCTTCTGTGACTAAGTTTTCATTGAAGCTTAGTATTTAAATTAAATTATTGTACGGCTTAAAACGCTTTTGGCTTACCCTTATACCAAAATGTAACTTAATCCAAACATAATCAAAACTGGAGCGTTTCGTTGCGCGTACGCACCGCTGCAATTCGCCCGTGGCCGTCTTTGATCTCGCCGCCCGACGAATTAGCGCGCTCGATTCGAATTCCGAACTATCACGTTTCCGTTTCCTACGGTGTTTGATTGGTATTTGTTCGCGTGATGGCGTAGTTTCTACGTTTAGTAAAAGTTGATGGATATTTCTTCGAAGAAAGAAGGAAGTTGACTAAATTAGATTTATAACTGGATTAGAAAACGCATATTTCCTTTATATCACTCTAAAGAAGAATCAAATATATTTGTTACTTATACGTTCAACAAGATTCAAGTGTACATGGATTTGAAATAAATTTGTCAAATGTTTTATCATAGAATTAATTATCCATTTAGTATGAGATAACAAAAATATATTCTAAATCTAAGGAAATTGGTCCCACAATAAACAAATAATATTGATAAATAAATAAAAAGTCATAAACAGGTAGTTTTTTAAACCTAAAAGCCAAGGTTATAAGTATTTAACCACAATATAACATACAAAGAAGTTATTATTCTGAAGAAGTCGGAGGTGTATGCGTTAGTAAAACATGCTTAATGCTATAAACTGTTTAATATCAGATCTAAAAACCAGAAACCAGATTCCCTTTCTGCTTTCACTCCACCACCGGAACCCACCCGTCAATGTCACTGTCAGCTCGCAGCACTTTCAGTGCCCCCTGTGCCTTTAAAGTGCAAATAAATTAAAAAGAAAACATGGATCGGATACATGTCGGTTGTATCCGATCACGCCCAGTTTGAGTGCGAAAAAGAACGATGGATTTGATTGAGATTCGAATAAGCGTAGAATATTCTACAGGGCATTTTAATATTTTCTGTTGGCCCTGTCTATCTCGGTTCTGTATTTAAAATGTATCCTTGTTGCATTACCTACGTAACTCAGTTACTCATTTATTCATTTACATTAATATTCATCTATGTTTAAATATTATTTACATCATATTTTAATTAATTATCTCTATTGTTCTAAGTTTACTTATAGTTGTGTGTATTGTTACAGAACAATGGTCTCGTCTGTGGTTATTTATTAAATCTTTACCTCAATTGATATCTACCTACAAAATAGTATTTTACTGAGAACATTTTCATTCGCCCAATACACATTTATATCCAAACGTCGCCGATATAGCGCCTTGATTTACATTCGCCGCTCAATTTTTTAAAAGTTTCCTCCTTCCGGTGGTGTCAGTGAGAAATGGCGGGAAAGCTTTGATTGACATTTCGTTCGGAATCCAAACGCGTGAGCGCGGGCGCCCGGGATCGAGGAGAAATAAAAAATGGCGTGTCACTTGGCGGTAAACACCTTTACGTCAAATGCAAATAGGGCTTCGTGGCTACAAACGAGCAATCAATCCTGGTGTTTGCTCGAATTGATAGGTTAAAGCTGGAACAAAGAGCGTTAAATTCGCTTTATAATCATGGCTGTCAAATGATATGGTAATACGAGTTTTTGCGCTTTGATCTGTTGTTTTTTTTCAATTCATGCATTCTGTCTGATACCAGAAAAATCTTTGTCACAACATTATGTCCACCTATATTTATTTTAGGCTGTACTCTACGTCGCTATAGATCGTAGAGTCGATATGGCGAAAATAAGATTTTGAAAATATCATTAATTATTATACCCGTTCAATCATTAACTTGCCCGGTACATTCATAGAAATGATAAAAATTTACAATGAGTGTACAACACGTCTACGCAAATAATGTATATCACGTAAACATAATGTAATTTTTGCTACTTGAGAATTCCGAGTGCGTCATTTTTTACCGTGTAACATTGTGGTAGCTGTTTATGATATATTCTCAGCGCGCAAATTTTGACAGCTGACAGTGACAGACGCGAGCGGAACAAGCGTTGTATCTGACGTTTCAGTCTGTTTGCTTAGGTGCGGAGTAAGATGGTTGTTGTTGGGCTTGTTTGCTTTTCATAAAATGGCAGCATCCGCCGAATAAAATTATTATACCGTATGATCTACATCTACATAATTATGTTTCATATTCTATTACCCACATAAATATTGTTGCAAAATTTTTCTTAGCAATATAATGTCGCCCATTCAATTTTCGTTATTTCTCTCCCTGCACGGTTGTCTGGAAGAGATCGCTTTGAGCGATAAGTCACTCGAGTTGCGAAATCTTGCAGTTGTTTCGATTTTCACTGTTCTGTTTTCTGTTTGTTGAGTTTACTTTATATTTTTACGTTGTCTCTGGTGTTTTAATAAAAAGTTTTACGCACACTTCACTAATATTTAAATTTGACGTGTTGGTAACCATACTTAACACCAACATAACAGCAATAACTAAGTTCAGTTACATCTAACTCTTGAATCTAACTAATCGAACAATTTCTTCGTTTCTTTCAGGTAAGCCATTGAAGGATCAAAAGCCGCATTCAAGCAAGTATTTATTTATGTCGTAGCTTGAAGCAGTTTAAAAAAATACGCTATCAATTTAAAAAAATAAGACCATAAATAAGATTTAATGAATGAATGATTCAGCCTGCGTCGTCCCACTGCTGGGCAAAGCTCTCTTCCCTCTTTCCTTGACTCTCTGTCCATTGCTATGACGGGCCATTCCTTATTGTAGGCGTAAAGGTCGTAGCGCCACCTACGGCGGGGCCGACCACGCGTAGTGCTGCTCCGGCTGGAACCGAATCTGTAAGGATTTTTGACCATAACTGGTTTGGCATACGACAACGTGTCCGACCCAGTCCCATTTTAGCTGGGCGGTTTTCTGGGTAACGCCCACAATTTGTGTTTTCGAGCGCAGTATTGTTTCTTATGCATGTGTTAATCTCAAAAATAAATATAATTTCCCACAAATCATTTCACTTCATTTCTCACGCCCAAAATGCGCGCCATCGCTCGTTGATAAACCTCGAGTTTAGATCTCTTCCTCCTAAATAAGGCTGACAGTTTAAAACCTGTAGTAAACTAACAAATATTGGGGTTGTTCATCCCTAAAATTAATATCTAATCTGGGAGCATCCCCTCGCGAAACACAGGGGTTGCGAAACGTGATTAGGCACAATCTGATGACGAATTTGGTTTAATATTTCAATCGCTTAAGTCGCATATAATCTAAGTAATAAATATGTGAGACAGGACACCTGGCTCTAGAAGGGTTGTATAAATGAAGAGTAGCTACGATAGCGTTTCGCTTCAACTTTAATGCGAACAGCTAAGGAATGGAACACCTTACAAGCGCCTCTGTTTCCCGTTTCTTATAATCTAGGTGTCTACACTAATGAATGGAACACCTTACCAGCTTCTCTGTTTCCCGTTTCTTATAATTGTGTCTTCACTAAGGAATGGAACACCTTACAAGCGTCTCTGTTTCCCGTTTCTTATAATCTAGGTGTCTACACTAATGAATGGAACACCTTACAAGCGTCTCTGTTTCCCGTTTCTTATAATCTAGGTGTCTTCACTAATGAATGGAACACCTTACCAGCGTCTCTGTTTCCCGTTTCTTATAATCTAGGTGTCTTCACTAATGAATGGAACACCTTACCAGCGTCTCTGTTTCCCGTTTCTTATAATCTAGGTGTCTTCACTAATGAATGGAACACCTTACAAGCGTCTCTGTTTCCCGTTTCTTATAATCTAGGTGTCTACACTAATGAATGGAACACCTTACAAGCGTCTCTGTTTCCCGTTTCTTATAATCTAGGTGTCTTCACTAATGAATGGAACACCTTACCAGCGTCTCTGTTTCCCGTTTCTTATAATCTAGGTGTCTTCACTAATGAATGGAACACCTTACCAGCGTCTCTGTTTCCCGTTTCTTATAATCTAGGTGTCTTCACTAATGAATGGAACACCTTACCAGCGTCTCTGTTTCCCGTTTCTTATAATCTAGGTGTCTTCACTAATGAATGGAACACCTTACCAGCGTCTCTGTTTCCCGTTTCTTATAATCTAGGTGTCTTCACTAATGAATGGAACACCTTACCAGCGTCTCTGTTTCCCGTTTCTTATAATCGTGTCTTTACTAAGGAATGGAACACCTTACAAGCGTCTCTGTTTCCCGTTTCTTATAATCTAGGTGTCTACACTAATGAATGGAACACCTTACCAGCGTCTCTGTTTGCCGTTTCTTATAATCTAGGTGTCTTCACTAATGAATGGAACACCTTACCAGCGTCTCTGTTTCCCGTTTCTTATAATCTAGGTGTCTTCACTAATGAATGGAACACCTTACCAGCGTCTCTGTTTCCCGTTTCTTATAATCTAGGTGTCTTCACTAATGAATGGAACACCTTACCAGCGTCTCTGTTTCCCGTTTCTTATAATCTAGGTGTCTTCACTAATGAATGGAACACCTTACCAGCGTCTCTGTTTCCCGTTTCTTATAATCTAGGTGTCTTCACTAATGAATGGAACACCTTACCAGCTTCTCTGTTTCCCGTTTCTTATAATTGTGTCTTCACTAAGGAATGGAACACCTTACAAGCGTCTCTGTTTCCCGTTTCTTATAACCTAGGTGTCTACACTAATGAATGGAACACCTTACAAGCGTCTCTGTTTCCCGTTTCTTATAATCTAGGTGTCTTCACTAATGAATGGAACACCTTACCAGCGTCTCTGTTTCCCGTTTCTTATAATCTAGGTGTCTTCACTAATGAATGGAACACCTTACCAGCGTCTCTGTTTCCCGTTTCTTATAATCTAGGTGTCTTCACTAATGAATGGAACACCTTACCAGCGTCTCTGTTTCCCGTTTCTTATAATCTAGGTGTCTTCACTAATGAATGGAACACCTTACCAGCGTCTCTGTTTCCCGTTTCTTATAATCTAGGTGTCTTCACTAATGAATGGAACACCTTACCAGCGTCTCTGTTTCCCGTTTCTTATAATCGTGTCTTTACTAAGGAATGGAACACCTTACAAGCGTCTCTGTTTCCCGTTTCTTATAATCTAGGTGTCTACACTAATGAATGGAACACCTTACCAGCGTCTCTGTTTGCCGTTTCTTATAATCTAGGTGTCTTCACTAATGAATGGAACACCTTACCAGCGTCTCTGTTTCCCGTTTCTTATAATCTAGGTGTCTTCACTAATGAATGGAACACCTTACCAGCGTCTCTGTTTCCCGTTTCTTATAATCTAGGTGTCTTCACTAATGAATGGAACACCTTACAAGCGTCTCTGTTTCCCGTTTCTTATAATCTAGGTGTCTTCACTAATGAATGGAACACCTTACAAGCGTCTCTGTTTCCCGTTTCTTATAATCGTGTCTTTACTAAGGAATGGAACACCTTACAAGCGTCTCTGTTTCCCGTTTCTTATAATCTAGGTGTCTTCACTAATGAATGGAACACCTTACCAGCGTCTCTGTTTCCCGTTTCTTATAATCTAGGTGTCTTCACTAATGAATGGAACACCTTACCAGCGTCTCTGTTTCCCGTTTCTTATAATCTAGGTGTCTTCACTAATGAATGGAACACCTTACAAGCGTCTGTTTCCCGTTTCTTATAATCTAGGTGTCTTCACTAATGAATGGAACACCTTACAAGCGTCTCTGTTTCCCGTTTCTTATAATCGTGTCTTTACTAAGGAATGGAACACCTTACAAGCGTCTCTGTTTCCCGTTTCTTATAATCTAGGTGTCTTCACTAATGAATGGAACACCTTACCAGCGTCTCTGTTTCCCGTTTCTTATAATCTAGGTGTCTTCACTAATGAATGGAACACCTTACCAGCGTCTCTGTTTCCCGTTTCTTATAATCTAGGTGTCTTCACTAATGAATGGAACACCTTACCAGCGTCTCTGTTTCCCGTTTCTTATAATCTAGGTGTCTTCACTAATGAATGGAACACCTTACCAGCGTCTCTGTTTCCCGTTTCTTATAATCTAGGTGTCTTCACTAATGAATGGAACACCTTACCAGCGTCTCTGTTTCCCGTTTCTTATAATCTAGGTGTCTTCACTAATGAATGGAACACCTTACCAGCGTCTCTGTTTCCCGTTTCTTATAATCTAGGTGTCTTCACTAATGAATGGAACACCTTACCAGCGTCTCTGTTTCCCGTTTCTTATAATCTAGGTGTCTTCACTAATGAATGGAACACCTTACCAGCGTCTCTGTTTCCCGTTTCTTATAATCTAGGTGTCTTCACTAATGAATGAAACACCTTACCAGCGTCTCTGTTTCCCGTTTCTTATAATCTAGGTGTCTTCACTAATGAATGGAACACCTTACCAGCGTCTCTGTTTCCCGTTTCTTATAATCTAGGTGTCTTCACTAATGAATGGAACACCTTACCAGCGTCTCTGTTTCCCGTTTCTTATAATCTAGGTGTCTTCACTAATGAATGGAACACCTTACCAGCGTCTCTGTTTCCCGTTTCTTATAATCTAGGTGTCTTCACTAATGAATGGAACACCTTACCAGCGTCTCTGTTTCCCGTTTCTTATAATCTAGGTGTCTTCACTAATGAATGAAACACCTTACCAGCGTCTCTGTTTCCCGTTTCTGCACTCGTCATCCTGAGAGTAGCTCTGAAGTCTCACGATTTTAAATACCTACTTCTTAAGTCTTATACTATATAGAGATAGGTACGCTGAAGTTTAAAAATCGCTAATCAGCTCAACATTTTGAGAAGCTGAAAAACTGCGCGTTTGTCTCTTAAACTGTTACTTCATTGAAAATTAACCGGCCAAGTGCGAGTCGGACTCGCGCACGAAGAGTTCCGCACCATTATCTATAAAAAAGGCAAAAATATCATGTCTGTTGTATGGGAGCCCCCTTAAATATATTTTTTTCTGCTTATAAGTATTTGTTGTTATAGCGGCAACAGAAATACATCATCTGTGAAAATTTCCACTGTCTAACTATCACGGTTCTTAAGATACAGCCTGGCGACAGACGGACAGACAGACGGACGGACAGCGGAGTCTTAGTAATAAATCCCTATTTTGGGTAAATCGGGACCCTATTACTACCTAAAAACTAGGAAATACAAAAAAATCAAAAGACTTAATCAAAAAAGAATGCATGTGAATCGTATACGTATGTCTTATCGCTTTCAAGTTCATTCCCCAAAACTTTTCATTATATTACAGGAATAAACAATTGTTCGAAACTGTAGACGGGACTGAGAAAACCCACCCCAAAAGCAGGTGGGGTTGGAAAATTCATGTTTAATGCCCTGTGCATTTCATTTAGAACTCGATACACCTTTGGTTGGGGTTCAAGTTATAGGAGTAAGGTGTTGAACAAAATTCAAGTTGAAAGTGTTCATCATCAGCCCATTATGTTTCCACTGCTGGGCGCTTGAAACAGCACCCTTCAAACCGGAACACAGTAATGTTTGCACTCTACTACTTGGCAGTTAAACGATTCACGGGAAATTCATCATCATTATCAGTCCATTACATTCCTGTCCAATTTGTGTCCATTACATTTCCACACCATCTCAACTGGCCTTTTATAAGCATAGACTCTATGCCAATTTTATTTGTTCTTCGTAACACTTCGGAGTTTGGTACGCGGTCCTGCCATCTTACACGAAGAATTGAGCGGCGCAGGCACTTCATGTGGAAGTTGTCAAGGCGCTTAATATTATCTCTGTAGAGGCACAAAGTTTAGGTTTCCTTCTCTCATAGAGAGAGTATGGGCCATAATCCACCACGCTGGCTGGTTGGTGGATGTCACATGTGTGATGTGTTTTCCTACGATGTTTTCCTTCACCGTTTTTAGAACGATTGTTAATTCCGCTCATAACTTAAGAAGGTCATTGGTGCGGGGCCAGCGGGATTCGAACTCCGGTGCGTCGGATCGAAAGTCGCACGAGTGCCCTTCCCACTGAGCCACACTCTAGTTATGTACGTACACACACAATAATTTGCAGCTATGTAATAATTAATTTTTAGAAAAAAACAAAAACCGACTTCAATGTACCTTCTAATTTCAAGGTTCGCTTCGTAGCTATACTGAACCTAACGCAAAAATAATTTCCCAAATCGGTTCATAAATGACGGAGCTCTTAGGTAACAAACATAAAAAATAATAAAAAAAAAGTTAAAAAAATAAAGAAATAAAAATACAATCGAATAGATAACCTTCTCCTTTTTTGAAGTCATTTAATCTATATAATAAAAGAACAGGGTTTTTTTCTACAATCATCGCACAGCCAAAACCGCTTAACATAGAAACCTGAAATTTGGACCACGTATTCTACAAGTAATGAAAGCGTCATTTAAGAACGGATTTTTCGAAATTTGACCTTTAAGTGGGTCAAATGGGGTCATAAAGGATGTATGGGGAAAAAAAATTCTTTTATCGCACGGTCACGAAACTTTGGCAGTAAACTATGCAAAAGAAATAAAGGAATACGTGTATCACAGTTTTTTGAAAATTAACCCTTAAGGGGGGTTTAGTGTGGTTTTTTAGATTGGAATGCGGAAACTATAATGTATGCTACGGTGATTGTTTCTTGACCAGTAGTTATCAAATTTTGTGTGAGCATTAAGCATGTAAATAATAAGAACTTGTTTTCGGCATTTTAAGAAATTCGACCCCTAAGGTTATTTCTTGGGGTCGTAAAGTTTCCATGGTGAAGGTTTTTTCAGTAAAGTTATGAAACTTAGTAAATTGACTAAGCATAAGAATATAAAAATACATTTTCAGTAACTTTTCAAAAATGAACCCCTAAGGTCATTAAATAGGGCCGCAAAGTTTGTATGGAGTAGGATTTTTAATTAATGCGACACTGTAGCTACAGTAAAGAAACAGGGTAAATAAATTAAGTTTGATCAAGTTTAAAAATAAGTTATCAGCGTTTTTCAAAAATCAGCCCCTAACAGGGTTAAACGAGGTGGTAAAGTTTACATAAAAATCTTTGTTTATAGCGATGAAACTAGGTACATACCTGACAAAACATTATTAAAATGTGATTTACCATTTTTGAAAATCATCCCTTAAAGGGTTAAACAGGGTGGAAAGTGAAGATTATTAATTTTAAGCTACAACAATGAAATGTGGTGTACGTGGCAAGCTAATGAAATAATAGATGTGTAATTCACCATTTTTTGAAAACATCCCCTAACAAGCCTAAGCGGGGTGGTAAAATTTGTATAGAAAATCTTTGTTTATGAAGTTTCGTGGCTATGATAAAACTTGGTAAAAGAAGATAATTAAAACGTGATTTATAATTGTTGAAAATCATCCCTTAACAGGGTTAAACAGGGTGGAAAGTGAAGATTTTTTTTTTAAGCTACAGCGATGAAATGTGGTATATGTGCATAGCCAATGAAATTATAAATATATATTTCTCATTTTTTTAATCATCCCCCAACAAGCGGGGTGGTAAAGTTTGTATAGAAAATCTTTTTTATTTATGAAGGTTGTGGTTATGATGAAACTTGGTACACAAACTAAGAAAAAGGAGATAGTTAAAACGTAAATCACATTTTTTTAAATCTACACATAACCAGATTTAATAAGGGTGAAATGAAGTTAAATTTTTTGAAACTACGACTATGAAATTCGGTTCATATACTCAGACAGATAAACCTTAAGCACCTGTTTCACCATTTTGCTTGAATCATCCCTAAACCGGTTCAAACGGGGTGGTTAAGTGTATATGGAGAATCTTTGTTCATGAAGTTATGGCAATTAAATTTGGTACACATAGTAAACAAAAGAAATAAATTGAAACGTTATTCGGCATTTTTTGAAATTCACCCTCTAACAAGGTTGTTTAACCTTGTTAGAGGGTGTAGGCGTAATGTGAAAATAACAACACAACAAATACATTTTTTTATATTTATTGTATAACTTTTATTTTTAAATTATATATACAACGAATTCTGTAAATATTAGTCAACAGAATTAATCTTTTATTGCAATGGGGTGTACAATATAAACTTGCTATTTTGCTGCTCCCAAGCGGAGAAGTTTGGCAAAACGGAACCCATTGATCAGCTATCGACCTAAGTTACAAAGTCCAGTTAAGTTAAGTTTTTTGTAAAAAATTTTTTTACCTGAAAGAAATTTTTTTTTTGGGGTGAGCCAACCTTAGGCGTATAAAAATTAGTTATAAACCTATTCTCAGAACTACTGAATATACATATACGTACGGTACGTTTGATACTTGGTCAAAGAAACTATAAACACATGATCCACAATTGAAATTAGGGCTAGAAAATTTGGTAATTATATAGGGACCAGAGTGGCACGATAACGGGTTAGGAAGGGGATGGTAATGGTACAGGAGGGGAACAATAACACGATACGAGGTTTGTTAGAGAGGACGATAAAGGTTAGGATTGGAATAGGATCGGGAGCAGAGAGGGACGGTAACGGAATAAGAGTGGGACTGTAATAGGATGGGAGCGGGACGGTAACGGGATAGGAGTGGGACGGGGTATCAGGACCAGAGCAGGGCCCCAATTCACTATGTCAACTTGGTAATTTCTTTCTTCGAAATCACGTCGATTCCTTCATTAATAAACGACATCTCTATGACGAATTCATATATTCATATATATGACGCGTCATAGATAATACAACACACACACTACATTTCGCAGATGTCGTTTATTAATTAAGGATACGACGTTTCCTCGAAACAAGGAATCACCAAGTTGTCATAGTGAATTGGGGCCCAATACGGTAACGGGATAGGAGAGGGACGATAACAGGATAAGAGTGGAAAGGACACGAAACAGAAGCGGTACGGTACGGTAACGAGATATGAATACGAGCGGAACGGGAACTGGAACGGGAATATGGTGGGACGGAAAATGGTCGGAAGCAGGATGAATACTTCACTACGCTGTAACGTTACGGAGGTCCTCCGGCTAGCTCTACCTATGACCTCCGCACGTACAGTACCTTTCTGGGAGAGAGAGAGAGGGACTGGGAAGCTGTAATAAAAATTATGTTAATTTGGTGATACTTTTAATACAGTATATAAAACAGTGCTGCTGAGGAAAATATCGAAAATAAGAGCGAGTGTGGCTCAGTGGGAGAACGTGCGACTTTCGATCCGACGCACCCGAGTTCGAATCTCGCTGGCCCCGCACCACTGACTTTCTAAAGTTATGTGCGGATTTAACACTCGCTCTAAAAACGGTGAAGGAAAACATCGTGAGGTAACCGGCATGTCCAATAATTTATCACAAAAATTCAAGGACATGTGACATCCACCAACCCGCACTGGGCCAGCGTGGTGGATTATGGCCCATACTCTCTCTATGAGAGAAGGCCCGTGTCCCAGCAGTGGGAACGTGATGGGCTGATGATGATGATGATGATGATGAGGAAATCTTCTGGGTAATGAAAATTGTCGATAGAGGGAAATGAGAACGTATACTTTGTCCTGGGTTTGTTCTTGCTACTCCCAATCCAGGGGACGGTTGCAGCCTATCCTTAGGCGTTCGACGACGGCGAGTGGGCCTGTATTTGGGTCACCGACTTGCGAGTGGGCCAGTATTTGGGCCACAAACTGACGAGACTCCAACAACACTGTCTCAAATAAATTGGTTTTAATCCTTGATATAAAATTATGGTTTTCCACCTTTCAACAAATCATGAGAGAACCTTTCTCTCACGAAGCTCAAGTTCAAGTCCCCGTTTCTCATCTTTTTCCGTTCTCTGTCAGTTCATTTAATTTTGAATTCTGTTTTCTTCAAGGTAATAAAAGTAGGTCCATTAAAAATAATAACAGGTTTGATGAGTCATGAAAAATGAATGAAGATGATATGTACACTGCAACGCGTACGAAGTCGCGGGCATCAGCTAGTAATAAATAAACCGCATAATGCTCAATGATCAAATTGGTAATCTCACAACTTGGAAGTTGTGCAAGCGAAAGTTGAAAGGAGCGGGTAGCGGTGGACCGCTACCCGCTCCTTTCATACACCAACCCTTAGCCAGGGGTGAGGGCTGAACCCTCCGCTCAACTCCCCGCTTGGAAATATGGTTGTAACTGTAAAACGAGTGTCCAAATGGCTTGTCACTCAGGTGATACCATCAAAGGCCCTGTTACTTATCTTTTGTATGGAAAAATATATTTCATTGTGAAAATTTTGTGGCACTTAGACCAAAACCACTCTCGGCGATGTTTTGAAGAATGAAGCTTAGAAAATAATGGGATTCATTCATACATTGTGTTTATCACAGTCGAGCCACAGAATACTTAGGGACAGAAGCATCACGGAGTGCGGAGTGCGCTAGGCCTGGTCGAGCTTAATATTTTGTAAAGTTACATCCTTTTTAATGCACCATCTTAAATACATAGGCTTTTTTGAAATGTAGGTAATTGAGTAATGAGTCGTTTACCTGAGAGTAAGCAATACGCCTACGCTTGCCTAAAGCAACGGGCCTGCCTACAACAGTTGCACACCACTCAGAACTTTGTTTTGCAAAATCTTGCGCGGGACAACGCTCGTCACCCTGATCCCTGACAAAGCCATGCAGTGACCTAGTCGTGTTTCGGTATGATGTTCGGTGAACCATCGGGGTGACGGGTCTGAGCAGCACATCATCATCTTAGGCCACATCATCGCTTCACATCAGGCGAGATAGTGGCCAAACATAGATCTATTAAGCGTAAAAAAAAGACAATCAGAGTCTTATAATGAGTCATAATTTCTAATATTACCCTAACAATGACAAAATTATTTTTCCAAAACAAAACAAATCTTTTCAAACATTGAAAGTCGTTTCCTGAAGTTTTCCTCACAACGTCACGTCCAGGTAACCCTTAAACACACAACGCGCTCAAAAAAAGCTTACTGAGTGATGGTCTATACAAAAACGTTATAATAAACGTTAATCGATTCGAGCAGCAGCAGTAATCGATACTCATAAAGAAGCCTCACCTCTTAATCTAAATAAAAACATTTAGACAGATTTTTTTAAGAAAGAAGGAAGAGATCGCTGCTAAGCGATAAAACCGCCTATTGTACTTATTAATTATGTATTACCAACTGTAATTCTCATTATGAATATGAACGGCTACACTCACGTTATGATTGTGTCGGGAATAACTCCGACCAGGTTTCGGACAATTAGGATGTCTGCGCCGCAAATCCAAAGCATAAACTCCCGGAAGAAGGACATCCTAATTGTCCGAAACCTGGTCGGAGTTATTCCCGACACAATCATAACGTGAGTGTAGCCAAGCGCAAACATTTATTCTGTGTCTGGGTGTTGTGGGACCATGGTCCTCATACTTCCTGGTTCCCTAGATACAGGGAATCCTAGTTAAGGGCCAGGATCTATGTATGTGATCGTTGGGCGTATTTATTTGTTTTATTTTATAATGTTACGAAAATAAATCGATTATTTTATGACGTGTTCTCACATCCCTATTGGCTTATATCACCTATTTACATATTACATATTTACCCGACGGGTATTGAACCCGATATTGGAAAAATGTTCGTAGTGCAAACACCTTTGTGTGCGTGATAATACGCGATAAAACATGCATGAGGAATGTTTTGTAATCGTTTGTCTGTTCGATACGTAAATACCGAACAAAACGCAACACATTATAATAATACTAGTAGCTACCCGCGACTTGGCTAAATCGCGCGTGGGATTTGGCTATATCGTAAATTCTCGGGGACCACGAGTTATGTGTCCTCCGGTCTATCTCTGTGGCAAATTATATTATATATCGGTTCAGCCGTTTAGTCGTGAAAAGGTAACTAACAGACAGACGGACAAAGCTACTTTCGTATATCATCATCATCAGCCCATTTTCCAACTGCTGGGACTTAGAGCGAGTGTTAAATTCGCACATAACTTAAAAAAGTCAGGGGTGGGACCGGTGGGATTTGAACTCGGGTGCGTCGGATCGGAAGTCGCACGTGCTCCCACTGAGCCACACTCGCTCTCCACACTCGCTAACCAAACTTAATTTAGTTTTTTAATTTTTATTTATTGTTTTTATTTTTCATCAGCTAAGATTGGCTGAGTTAGAACATAGATAGATTAAATAGAATTATTTATACATCATTTATATTGATATTTATGTTTGATCTATGTTTTGCCAAACATAGACCTAAGCAATATCACGCTAATATTATAAATGCAAAAGTTTATAATTGTATCAGATACTTCTTCAAGCTGTAACAGCTCAACGGATGTGAATGTAATTCCTAACGGTGAAAGCTTATACCCTGGATTAAGACATAGGCATTTTATTTAGGGAACCACGGGTGAAACCGCGGGATGCAACTAGTAAAAACAAAATAAAGGCTTTCTTCGTTTCCTGAGTTATTGAGGATCACAATGAAATAAGAGGGTTGATGTATAAGTCTTAAACAAAAGCGATTGAAGTCTGGCAAACAGCTAGCTAGAACCAGGCCTAGCGCACTCCGCGCTGTAGGTACGAAGCTATAAGTACATAGCCGGGCACCGACGGCGGGTCGCGCATCGTTACACGTGCCGCGTCAGAAGAGATAAGAGCTATGCGATAGAAAGAAAGGCGCTCTGTAGGTTAATATGACTGGTAGGTATGCAGTGCTACGCGAGCTGAATTGAATTTTATTGCGTCATAGCAAGAGTCGCTATTTGTTTACATTATTTGCGGAGTGATGCTTCTGTCCCTTAGTATTCTGTGGTATAAGTCTCAAACAAAAGCGAGTGAAGTCACTGGCAAACAGCTAGCTAGAACTGACGCCACAAAAGCGTGACACGTTCTGTATCAGAGCACAGAGTTTTGGAACGGGTCTGATAACAATGCTCTGGTAATTAACTTTTATTGCGCGTGCATTGATAAGGTAATTAGTGATAATATTTGTATAGGCTTATAGGTATGTATAACGTTTCGGTAAGTGCGTGAAAGAATCACTATGCCTACGTATATACATCGTTATTTTTATCGGATGTGATATTAGGTACATTACCTACTCTTATGACTTTCGATCTGTAGGATCGGAGTTCGAATCCCGTCTGCGCCCAATCTCTATGTCGTCTTGTATAAAGTGTCTGTCTAAGCTGTTTTATATATTTGATGCGGTTCTCACCATAATTTAGAAGATTTGGTTTATAAAGTTGAAGGCTGAGATCGACTATCTAGAGGGTACTGAACACGAATCCAGGGTTTTTAGAATTGTTTTCTGTTCGTTATCTATTAACTCTGAAACTGTTGAACAGATTTTATTTCATTTTTAATTTTTAATTCTGAATCTTTGAATGTAATGTATGATTTAATTTTTGAATTTAATTTAGTTTTTAATTTATTTTTTATTATATAATTTAATTTTAATTTTTTTTTGTTTTTTTTTAATTTGTAATTTTGACTTGGTGTTTTAATTGTAATTTATAATTTTAAATTTTAATGTTTTATTTAAGCTTAAAAATATGGATGTGTTTATTGTCCAAAATAAAGAATTTTTATTTTATTTTATTTTATTTTTATTTTTATTTATTTTAATGCGGATTTGGTAGCATTAGCCCCAACTTAGAGTATATGTTGGCTGACTAGGATGCAGCTTGATCTCTTCGTAGTACGCGCTCTCATATACTAGGGAAGTCTTGCTAAGTTGGTCTTGGAAAAATACGAATATTGGCTGCCTACTAAGTCATTCACGTGCACGAAGTCGCGGGAAAAAGCTAGTTCGAAATAAAAGCGTAATTTATTTCACAAAGAAACAGTCAATTTCCACACGAAATGTGAAGGAAAATTATGTCTAAAATTCAATGGCGCGTGAATATCTTTATTCCATGTCGGCCGTTAACTATACCTTAAACTTTGCATTCAGTTAGTTTTAGGGGAACTTTTGTTATACGACTTTCCTTTTATGTTTTTCACTAGCTCTTTCCTTCTTTCGTCGTTTGTTGGGGCTTTATTTTTGGGTAAATTTAAGATTTATGACTTTCTTATCTACTCGTTGCAGGTTTAGGGTATTTTTGTATGGTCGATTCTTGAACATTGACAATAATGTGTTCTTGCGATAAAGCCACATACGATTGCTTCTGTGGTGTAGTGGTTAAGTCGGTTCATAACGGGTGCTGGTTTGATTTGTGACGAGCAGGTCTTTCACCTGATGATCACGCTTGCCCATATTACAAACATTTGTAGAACCTTCCTGAACTTTGATTAACAATTCTTGCGCGGCACTGCACTGCGTTCGTCGCCTCGAGACAATACAGTATGCACTGTATTGTCTTTATGTTTATGTAACTTAATGACGAGACGAGCTGGTCGTTTGCCTGATGGTAAGCAATACGCCAGCCCATAACAATAACAGCACCACCCAGAACTTTGTTTTGCAAAATCCTGCGCGGCGCTGTACTGCGCTCGTCACTCTGAGACAATTAGCTGTTGAGTCTCATAATGCCCAGTTATTTCGCTGGCTACAATGCCCTTCAAGCCGGAACACAGTAATGCTTGCGCACTACCGCTTGGCGGCTGAATTACTGGCAAAGCGGTGGTACCCACCCAGACGGCCTCTCGCATACGAGAAACCTACCACCAGTCTCTTTAGCTTTTAGCTCTAATAATGCCCAGTAATTTTGCTGACTATAATTTAAACCTTGGACGTTAATTTAATTGTATTTCTACAATAAAACAATATTATAATAATTTAGAACGTTTATATTGAAAAACATAGAAAATCCTTATCGTCACGTCTGAAGATGCTACTTTTTTGATATAGCTTGACAATACTCAACGTTTCTCAATAAATTCCAGCGTTTCCCAATATTAGCACATTATCGGTTCTGTTACACAATATTGTTGGAGACATAGCTGAGGAGCCACGCACGCACTTTAAAACATCTTATACACTTAATACAAAACAATTAAAATTCGTTACAAACTGTAATTGATTTCTTGGCTTAGAAAAAAGGTAAGCATGTCTAGCCATTTCTTTCCCATACTCAGATTGAACTCTGAGCCCAGAAAAGAAATGCGAAAACAGACTCTACCAGTGCTTCGGAAATACCAGTACAATATAAAAACTTTTTATTATAGTGTTATTTCCGTTCACTGTGTCAATACAATTCATAGATTGACCTAGGATCATACAGTGGGCGGTGTTATCGCTTACAGCGATTTCTTCCAGATAACCTTTGGATGAACAGTATCCGATGAAAAGAAAGGTTGTGCCGTGCCGTTTATTCCTCTTTTTCAATACTGTTTAAATGGTGTAATAGTGGTCCATTATTCGTACTTATATAGATTTTATAACGACTTGTTTTGGCAACTTTTTTCTCCCAAATACAATACAAAACAAATACAATACAAAATGCTTTATTGCACACTAAACAAAAATAATCAGCAGGTATATGAAAACAACTTCCAACTTATCGCTAAAAGCGATCTCTTCCAGTCAACCTTTGGATGGAGTAATTCAATCAGTAAATCAGTAGCATGGCCTTAAAGGTCTTAAGAAACAATCATTATACCAGTCCTGTAATATCAATCCAAGCTCCTCAGCCAAATCGTCCTACACCTCTCCTGGTACCGGTTAAATAAAATTCGAACAGTCAATATTGAATAATGCAACGACCTCTCACCACGTGGCCATTTGTTTGCTAACAGAGGAAGCGGCTTATTACTCATTTAGTAGAAGTATGGCTTATGTGAACTCATTTAGTAGAAGTATGGCTTATGTGAACTCATTTAGTAGGATTTTGATTTATTTTGTAGAAGTTTGGCTCATTTGTCCTTATTTAGTAAAAGTTTGGATTATTTGTCCTTATTTAATATAAGTTTGGTTATTTGTGCTTATTCTTTTTATTTCTTTTTTTGTTTGGAGGGCTAACAGCTGTTGTTACAAAGTAATTTGACAAATTAATATAAAAAGCCAATTAAAAGGCTCCACTTATTTACATTATTTAGTAGAAGTTTGGCTTATTTGTGTTTATTTAGTATAACTTTTATTTATTTGTGCTTATTTAGCAGAAGTCGGGCTTATTTGCGCTTATTTAGTAAAAGTTTGGCTTATTTGTGCTTATTTAATAGAAGTCTGCCCTAATTATAACTGCTTTAATTTTTTTTCAAACGTTTTGTTCTTGTTATATTGTAAGCACATTATTCAAAATGACACGCCTGCCTATAACAATTTAATTATACCCTCATCAATTAAATCATAACATCATCGGATGTCACCATAAGGTGACACTGTTCTTTAATTCTTCCATTATTAAAATTAACTGCAGTACATAAGTGGTTAATATTAAAGCAAAATTAAAGGTAACACGCATTCCTAGCCATGATTATTTTATCGCGGGCTTTTCTATGCAAGATATGCAGTAATTCTTCTAGACAGAACTTCCCAATCAATACCGGCACCCTGCACGGGCACCCTGCACGGGCACCCTATCTATAGTCCTGCAGGGGAATCGTCTAACTCGGATACCGATCGTGATCGCTTTCAAACATGTCTTGTGATTGGTATTTGTCTGTGGAACTGTCGAACTTTTCTACTCAAAGTCCGCATCCCAATCATGATCGCTAAAAATGATCGATATTGCAGTTTGAAAGATTACCGCCTTCCAAATTTGAAATTGAAAGCTATCGCGATCGGTGTTCGAGTTACACGATTTCTCTGCTCTTGAAATCGATAAGTTACAGTCCAAAGTCGGAATCGTAACTCTCTGCCGCCGGATGGACCCGTTAGCGCCAATTTAGTGTTATGGTGATATACGGGACCATGGTGTCTTGGTGCTAGTTTATAAAGGCAGTAGAGGCCGTCGGATATCTTGTCACAAACCGGAAGTGGCGGTAACACAGCGCTGTTAAGACGTAGAAATCTGTTATGGATATCAAGCTATTCAGCCGCCAAGCAGTAGTGCGCAAGCATTACTGTGTTCCGGTTTGAAGGGTATTGTAGCCAGCGAAATTACTGGGGTGACGAGCGCAGTGCAGCCGCGCAGGATTTTGCAAACAAAGTTCTGGGTGGTGCTGTTATTGTTATGGGCTGGCGTATTGCTTACCATCAGGCAAACAACCAGCTCGTTTCGTCATTCAGATACATAAAAAAGCGCTTATGTTAAGCGCTTGAATTTTTCGTCTACAGAATAAGAAAGCAGATAAGCAATCGAGAGTGAACAGGTATCTTCTAGGTAAGTGTGT
This sequence comes from Petrophora chlorosata, assembly GCA_951640565.1. Lineage (NCBI taxonomy): Eukaryota > Metazoa > Arthropoda > Insecta > Lepidoptera > Geometridae > Petrophora > Petrophora chlorosata. The sequence continues at coordinate 2,191,635 of OX621206.1, forward strand.
TACATCTTAGACCACGTCGTCGCTTACCATCAGGTGAGATAGTGGTCAAAGCCTATAACCAGTAAAAAAAGCAGTAACATAAAATTGGCAGGTATTAAGTATCAACCTATGTTTTACACAAATTTATTGTTTTTAATTAACCTGCATTAATTCCTACACGACTTCACACTTCAGCATCATTTTCATTGTTTTAAATTAGTCAGCTCAGTTCTCTGGCACAGCGCCAAGAAACTTTACATAACCTATTCGTTAACTAAATTAGTTATTTAATTTTTCAAAAAGCTCTAATCTGTTTTATTTTAAAGCAACAGTCACATGCGTTGTTAATTACTCGGATTTTTCATACTAATTGGCCCACACTGAATTACTTATAAAGTGTACAGTGAAAGACAAAATAACGACACATCGAATTCAAGCCCTTTTTTAACGGATCAGAAACCTTCACATTTGAAATAAGACCTCTGCTTGCACGAGTGCCAAATGCCTATTTTTTTTTTAATTATTGACTTTAACACAAAACAGTTTGCATATGGAGGACTTAATGCTAGGTAGCAGTTTTTATCAATCATCCAGGATATGCAAAAAAAAGTATAGTGTTGCACTAAATTTAAATTTCTATCATGGTCAATAACGTCAAAAATATTAATTATTTATGTAAAAAAAAATTAAACAATTATTTACAAATATGTAGTCTTAGACTAAATTAACTTACAACAAAACTAAAAGTAAATTTAAAGATAAAAACAGAATTTAGATGACTGTCCGCGGGTAGTTAATAATAATAACTACCCGCAGACAATTGTTTCTATTATTTTGAGTACTTAATCAATGGTCAATATCCCGTTACTAAAGTGAATTCTGATGAAAGTTAAAATTTCTGTTTAGTGTTTTAGATTTAGTAATTTACTGATTTTTTTTGTTACTGTCTAGTAAAAGTGTGTCCACTTGTCCCGACCACTAAGTGTACTCTTCCATCGCTACATGAGATGAGCAATGGTCCAATAAAAAGTGTCTTCCATAAAAATATGGTTTTATTAATAGCCTACGATAGAATTATTACAGGCACGGGTTATAATATATAGCTTTATGATATATTTGAAGATAATTGCTGCTTTGAACTCATATCACACCCTTCTTAAGGGCCGCCATTTTGATGCTTATCTGGTAACATTAAGGTTGAAAGTGTTGCTAGAACAAAAATTAGGGAGTGTAGTGATAAATGTGTATATGCTTGTTTGTTGCCATACAATGAAGTTGAGTTTTTAATTGGGAGTATAAATATCGTACAATGTTTTATGAGATCAAATATTTTGTGAGAGTTATGAAAGGCTTTGAAAGACAGATTTTAATAAATCAGAGAACAAGCTTAATTTACATGCTAGCTTTTGAAAATATTTATAAGGCTATAATTTTTTTGACATATTTATGTTTAGAATAAACAAGAGTTGATATTATTTAAAGATGAGAACGCTTTATTAAAATAGGGTTAATTACGGTTTAGAAATATCAGCTTAGTCTAGACCACCTCAAGCCAATGTCAATCAGATTATTAAAAAATTCCGTGAGAACATTGGGAAACCAAGGGTAGAAGCGCGGGGCGAAAACCTGACGGTTCAATTGTTTTTTATTGGCTAAAGATCCTAGCTCATAATATTCCCAAATACAAATGCATAGATCCTAGCTCAACCAATATTCTCTGTATCTAGAAACCCAAGAACTACTAGAACAACGGATCCACAAGTCTCAGACACGAAACAAATGCTTGCGCTTATTTTTGCACGCAAACTTCAACTTTAAGACTTGAAAATATTTAATTCATCGCAAAGCCTTAAGCTTCCATCTGCGGTATCGTTCCGCCGCAGCGAAAGGCTGAGTAAAGCTGTGTACACACGACCGTGCGTAAGCAGCTTCTCCATTAAACTCAATTGGCTGCGAGTGGCCAATGGATGGGTTTATGTTGTAAGAAACAAGCGCGATAAAGCTATAGTTTGTATTTTTATTCGAATAGTTTATAGATCGAGATACTCATTAAATAGTAAACATAATAATCCAGTTTTGATTGTATAAATTATTTTATTCAGTCTCTTTATTCTTTGGATATTGTTAGTTTACCCATTTTTGTTCTCCTACCAAGGCCCGAATATCACAAGTACTCCAAACATTCGGGTTTCCTTATTATGTTTTTTTATGGAATTGAGTGACGATACGAGCAAGTCGTTCGCCTGATGGTAAGCGCCACGCCTGCCCATAACAATTGCAGTGCTACCCAGAACATTTAATACCATAAAAAGCATTGCGTAGCGCTGCATTGCGCTCATTACCCTGAGACATCAGATATTAAGTCTCATATGCCCAGTAATTTCGCTGAATGCCCTTCGAGCCGGAACACATTATTTCCATGTTTTTATGTTTTCCTTTACCTCAAAATCCGATGAGTCGCGTCGTATTAAATGTCAAACACTTGAAATATGTTACGTCATTTTGCTTTCCTGCCACTCTTTAGTACACCGCGCTCCCGTCGCAAGATCAAAGTGGTCAATAAACATGTTGTCCCACGAGAATCGAGACAATCGGACAGACGCACAGACGGCCCATTCACCGCCCATAATTAATTTATGGACTGATTTCATGGACTCTGATTAGGTACTCAATATGATCTGCTGAGTGGTATATTTACTGTGGCAAATTATGTCTGTATGTTTGCAAGTGAGGACGACCTTTCGTACGGTTTCGTTCATCTCAAATCTGAAACGCAATGAAAATATCTAGTATAATTTCGAGTAAAAAATATGTCATATATATATATATATATTTGTTCTCTTTTATTTCGTTGATGTTATGTCAACACATCAACGAAATAAAAGAGAATAAATATTATGTATGACATTTTTTTTACTCGGAAGTACACTAGATATTTTCATTGCGTTTTAGAAAACTCTATACTTGGAAACACTACATTTCGGATAGAAACCAAGGCCCGATGGGATGTTTTTGCTTTTACAGATGTATAGGTACATATAATGCTTATATTATGTAGCAATGTTATGTAGTTTGATTCATAGAGTTTGATATGAATTTGTTTAGACAATCTTTTATGATTACTTTTTTATTAGAAGTTGGCTTCGCATCGTTTTTGTATTCAGCAACTTCACAAAAATATATATAAAAAATATATTTGTATTTTTTTTTAATTTTACGTATATTTTTTTCTAACACTTTGATAAAATTATTTATTTGGTAGATTACATTACATATTGGTAGGTACATATTTATTACTTTGCAGTCTGCCCGTGTTTTATTAATTACTAGATTGTTTTTATGAGAACTCGCTTTTATTACTTTAGTAACAAGTACGTACTGATTTTATTGACTCGTCCTGATTGGTTCTCAGTATAATTTGCCAAATGGTTTATTTATTGTGTCTACAGTAATTGTTATTGGAGCAATTGTGGCGAATGACGCAAGCTTACATGTCATGTATGTTGTTGATGTATGTCTATTTTTACTGCTTTGTATATAAAGAAAAGAAATTAAATGTCTCTCTTTTCATAATCATCATCATCATCAGCTCATCACGTTCTCACTGCTGGGACTCGGGCTTTCCCTCCTAAAAAGAGTATGGGTCATAATCCACCACTGCCGCTGGCCCATTGCGGGTTGTTGGATGTCACATGTCCTTGAATTTTTGTGATACATTCTTGGACATGCCGGTTTCCTCACGATGTTTTCCTTCAGCGTTTTAGAGCGAGTGTTAAAATCCGCACATAACTTCAGAAAGCCAGTGGTGCGGGACCAGCGGGAGTCGAACTCGTGTGCGTCGGATTGAAAGTCGCACGTGCTCTCACTGAGCCACACTCGCTCTTCATAATAAAACATTTTAATTATGAAACTGTGTAAGAGTTACTTACATGCGATAAGACCGCCCATTGTGACACTAGATAGATAAACACTTTATTGTTAAAAAACCTTAAATATAGGTACATGAAAAACAAGTAAATTTTACAGTAATCAGCATAACAATAGGCGATCTTATCGCTCAAAGCGATCTCTTCCAGACAACCTTTGAACAGAAAGGACTAACATAATTTGGAAGGACGGTGGTTTTTTGAAAGAAATGCAAATTCTATTATAAATATATGACTATATATATATCACTACTTACTTACTTTACTTTTATACTTTATATATCACTAGTATTAAGTTAATTGTTATTTGGTCTTGTTTCTGTATTAAGCTGTTATAATAAAGAGTTATTGTATTCTACATTTACTTTTGTCTTTTTCTATCGGGAAGTTTAACCAGAGTACCTTATACAAAACGGCTAAATGGATTTTGAAGTCTCAGTTGAGTTGTATTTCGACATTCGATACAAACGGAAGTCTTGGGCGATGGCTTGTAGCATATTACATTTATTGGTAGAAGACTATACATGTGTAGATAGATATATATCAAAAGTGATAGCTCTGAAGCATGTGTCGTGTGCACATGCTGTAGGTACACATATTGCACCCGTAGCGGAGCTCGTCTAGCCGTCCGTAACATTCGACGCGGTCACCACTTGGATGGAGTCCTTTAAAAGGGGAATTAATAGAGTCCTTAAGAGTCGGCAACGCATTAGCAATGCCTATGGTGCTGCAGATGTCCATAGGAAGGTAATCGCTTACCATCAGGCGGGCCGTCTGCTTGTTTGCCGACATATTAAAAAAAAAACTAAAAAAGCTTCTATGGAGGACCGTTTGTGAGGCATTTATATCTGAACAGCCCAGTTCTCACTGAACAACAGGTATTTGGCTAGCTCCGATACCAGGGTGAGCGATATACCCACTCAAGAAAGAAAGAAAGTTTGTACATGTGGTTTCACCGAAAGTCTCTAGTATTGGTACAAGTTTGTACGTCCGTTTTTAGAGTCCAGTAAAACTAAAAGGCCAGCGCTGAAAAAGTATCAAATACATGACAAAACCACTTTACTGCCGCCACTAGTGAAATATTCGAACGGGCAGTTGGACGCCCTGCGGACCCAGGCGAATAAAAACCTTTTAGGGTCTGACTGCATTAAGACCTCGTTTTGGGCAGTCGGCGCACAGACAGCCACATTTTTTATGAGTAAATAAAGCCTATAATAAATGATGTTTCTTTTTTCGTAATATTCTTAGGCACATTTTTTTAAGTAATAATATAAATTGTTTATGGAGCTGAGTGATTAGATGAGCTAGTCGTCCACTTGATAAGCACCACAAAAAATGACAATAAAAAGCACTGCGTCACCCCGAGACATCAGATATTTAGACTCATATGCCCAGTAATTTGTCTGGCTACAATGCCCTTCAAACTGGAACACAGTAATGCACAGAATAACTGGCAAAAGCAGTACAGAACTACAGACATCAGGGCTATGAAAATCATCATCATTCCGCCCACTGCATACGACATAGGAGCCTCACGCCGCCGCAAAGACAAAAAAAGAGTTTTGAAAATACTGTTACCAACATATTAAATTTTATCATAGATCTGACAACACCAAATTTTTTCGTGTATATTGCAAATCCTTAAGTTGTGACGAACATTTAAAAATGTTTTTAATTTATAACTCTGTCAATAGAATCATCCCGTTTTCATATCGTTTCATTGGTTTATCGTCTGGTCATCCCCGTTTCGCATCTTTTAATCCTAGTTTTTCCACGTCACTTTCTTGCCTGTCTGTCTGTCGTTCCGGGAGAAATCGAGCAACTCAAATTTCGAGCACTTCCCTATAAGCTATCCGGCTGAAATTTTTAGAGTAGCTCACAACTCGATGACAATGCATTCTAAATCCATTAGCGTGCAATCCCGACCTAACCTCAAAGGCGCATAAAAACATTATTTTTAGACTATTTTTTTAATTTGTCACTTTCTTGTTCTGTAGTCAGTTTAGACCTGCACGTCCCGACCCGGACAATAGGACCGGACAGGAATCTAACTAAGCGAGTACAAAAAGAAATAAACAGATGTAGGCAGAAAAAACAGCGCTAAATTGACGGGGAGCGATGGGACGTTTCTGTTGCTTTTTTTGTGTTTACTCTTTGTCTAGAATTTGCAGTATTGCTGCGTATGCTATCCTCGACATCCAAAAAAACTTACAGACAAATGAACATTTTGGAATGTCATCATTATCATCATCATCAGCCCATCACGTTCCCACTGCTAGGACATTGGCCTTTTCTCATAGAGAGAGGTATAGGCCATAATCCACCACGCTGGCCCAGTGCGGGTTAGTGAATGACATGCCCTTGAATTTTTGTGATTAATTCTTGGACATGCCGGTTTCCTCACGATGTTTTCCTTCACCGTTTTTAGAGCGAGTGTGTTCTGGAATGTAATTCATATTTACTGCAGGTATCACACAAGAGACAACGCTAAAGTGTTCGAAATGCCAGTTATTAGATATACGCATGTAATCCAAACAGCCTCTGTGGTGTAGTGGTGGGCAGGTCAGTTCATCTTATACACGGAGGTTGCGAGTTCGATTCCCGCTATCGATTTGTCCCGAATCTTTGTACACAGAAAAAAGTGCAAGTATTGGTTCCATGTCGTGTTGTGCTCAATAGGATTCCCTGCACCTAAGTCTCAGTGAAACAGGAACTACGAGAATTGTTCTTCTTTCTAGTGTAAATGTGGCCAATCTTGACGTCAGAGTTATAATTCTCACTTCACTTCGGCACTTTCCTTCCTCGCATTTGTACGATGTGGAACGACCTACCTTCGCCGGTAATACCTTTGAGCTACAGCATGGAGTCCTTTAAAAGGGGAATTAATAGAGTCCTTAAGGGTCGGCAACGCATCAGCAATGCCTGTGGTGCTGCAGATGTCCATAAGCGACGGTAACCGCTTACCATCAGGCGGGCCGTCTGCTTGTTTGCTGAAATTTTAAATAAAAATAATAATAATAATAATGATCCTGAAGTCCTCCGACATGGTCTAACGACTGTTGTTCCAGACAACAGAAACAACAAGGTTCAATGCTACTAATATTATAAATGCGAGAGTTTGTTAGGATGGATGGATGTTTGTTACTCAATCACGCTAAAACTACTGAACAGCTTTTGATGAAATTTGGTACTGGTTCTAGAAAGGAACATAGATTACTTTTCATCCCGGGAAACCGTGTTGCTCATCTAGTAGAGTCATAAATGCCAGTCACGGAAGACCCATTGCCAATTTTTTCCCAAGTCATGCTCACACAAAAATCTTATTTGAATTCATAGACAATACGATCTATTCCATCTCTCGTATAGTAAAATAACAATAAACTAACCGGATAAGTTCATTCAACTGTATTCTCCGCTTTTATTGCCTGTCCGGGATGGGAACCGACGCGGGAGTTCGGCGAACTAAACTGACACGAGAGTATGGTCAATTTTGTAGGTAATAGCACTGTGCTTGTTATTTTCCTTTTCGTGTGGATGTGTGGCCAACCCTGGTATTGTAGCTATAGAGTGGTCGAAGGCGCCCGACATGGCCCAACGCTCTTGTGGGGATGCAGGGTCGCCACGTAGTGATGGAAGATGTGGTAGGGACTCCAAAGTCTGGCACAACGACGTGAAGTTGCCAGCCTGTCGGTATTCTACCGAATACACTATGGAGAGTGTGCTCAAGAACTGCAACATTTAATCCCCCAATCGCCATTCTACCATCGGACATCAAGACGATCGGCACAACGCCCCTCCTACATGATAGAAGTCCCACCTATTCGTACGAAGCGTTTTGGCTCATCCTTTTTAATACGTACAGCGAAGGAGTGGAACGCCCTGTCTGTGTTTCTTGTTAAATATACAGCCTGTGTATGTTCAAATCAAGAGTGAAACTAACATCTTCGACCGCGTCGTCGTTTCTCATCAGGTGAGATCGTGCTCAAACTTTGGCCTAGTCAGATGTACAAAACAAAGACATTACAATGTCCTAGCGATTGAGACCGCTAACGTACCTATTTTATGTAATTTGTATGTAATAGAATATAAGTATTAGCATCTACCTATGTATGTTTATGTAGGTATTTAGATGAAATTTATTTATTTAACTGTTGTACATCGCCGTCTACTTCTTACCTACAACAGCGCCTTTTTCCACTCCTGTTCTAGTCTGCGTCGAACTACAAACCATTTTACTGCGAAACAGTGGGTGAATTCCTGTTTTTACTATGGACTTTTATGGGCTTGGTGAATTCTCCAAGTGAATAAAAAGTCTCTCCAAGGATTGGTAAGAGTATTGTTTTACAACTTATAGGAGTTTGTTTATTTTTATTTAAGAGTTTTTCTCGTAGATTGGAGATAGATGAAGCATTCTTAACTTTTAGTAGGTATAGTTTTACTTGGATTAAATTATATTTTAATTCTTGAAAAGGTATCTTAGGACTGGTGGTAGGTTTCTCGTATGCGAGAGGCCGTCTGGGTGGGTACCACCGCTTTGCCAGTTATTCAACCGCCAAGCAGTAATGCTTGCGCATTACTATCTTCCGGTTGAAGGGCATTGTAGCCAGCGAAATTACTGGGCATTATGAGACTCAACAGCTAATTGTCTCAGGGTGTCGAGCGTAGTGCAGTGCTGCGCAGCATTTTGTAAAACAAAGTTCTGGGTGGTGCTGTTATCGTTATGGGCTGGCGTATTGCTTACCATCAGGCAAACGACCAGCTCGTCTCGTCATTCAGTTACATAAAAAAGGTATCGTTCTGCACATAAGAACCTTTATCAATCAACGCGAAGTCTTAAATCTAACTGATTATTCCTGATATCCCCCACTTCAAGGCTACAGTGGGGGACAATAGGAAGAATTTTACCTGGGTTTGGATAGGGTACTTTTCGTCTCCTAGTTTTATAAAGGGGGATGACAGGTATGATCATCATCTTAAACAGTTTCTAAGTGCCTAAACATGTATTTATCAGGACCTCATAGAAAAATCCGAAAAAAAGGTTCTTATGATTATGAGAAAGGTCCCCCAAAACACAGAAAACGCAAACGAAACTCACATTACAAACGAAAAAACCAACGTGCCGGTTTCTTGGCATTATTTCTTAACTTATATTTAACTCACCACCAGATATAGTAAAATGTAATCCCAAAAATAGTTAATGATCACCAAAGCCAGAAACTACTTTGGTCCACTCCACCAGAAGTCTCGCTCGTCACCCCTTCATGTCGCGTACTTGACCTTCGCTCCGCTGCGAAAGTCGCTTTGCTCGCTTTGCTCGCCACCTCCCCCTTCGCTCCACTCGGCCTCGTAGGCTCGCTTTATTTAGGACCTCCTTCGCGAGCTTCTGGCTCGGCACTTTTTATATACACTCTAGGAGTAAGAGCGAGTTGGATCACGGAAGAGTGAGAGGCGTCAATTCAGGTAAGATTAGGTGCTCATTTACTAAATTTGTTGACATTTACTAAGTTTGGTGATAATTTACTAAATTTGATCTGCCGATACAATTTTTGGATAGGAGTCTATGGGGATCTGAAAGATTATTTTGATGGTCATTTAATTTTTTCCTTTATTTTTATACTCGTCAATCAGTTCTCATTGAAATGCTTCCTTATAATAAAATTAGTCATAACAATAACTTCATAATTATAATTAAAAGTCCAGCCCTTATCAACTCGCGTGGGCGTTCAACACAACTACTGTATCCCTATCAATTAATTTGTCAAATTAGCGTCCGCGTCGTTATGAATCATTATTGAAATTATTACTCAGTTCCTCTGTCAGTACCATGCTGAGCGGTCGTGAAGGAAACGCCACTTCGAAGGTAAAATAATTAATAATTAGGTTATTAGTGCGTGATATTTTAATTATAAGTTTAAATAATTGGCATTAAATATTTTGATTGCCATTCTGATCTGACATTTCGAACTCAATTTTGCGCTAATTTGAGGGATAATTAATTTTTTTTATTTGTTTTTAAATGTGGAACAGTGTTTGGCAGGACTTTAACCTGCGTCTTCTGCTTTTCTGCGGCAGCACTAACCAAAGTTTTACGTAAACCTCTTTATTTTTCGATATTCTTTAAACTTTTGCATGACTGACCGTATCAATGGCGACAGAAAGCTTTCGCATATTTTTTTAAAAAGGTGTTAATTTATAATGGCACATTATTACAATAACTGACGGAGTACACTTTGCGGCGCTCGTACGCCAAAACTATTGACTTTATGAAAAAAAGGTAGGTAAATAAATTGTAGGTCTCTAGTTTCATTTTGTATATAACTTTTTATCGTAAAATAAGTCGGAAAGGAGGTATTGTCAAAAAACTGCTTTTAGGCGCCATTTTTCCAATATGGTGGCGCGAGCGGCAAAAATACGAGGTGGCAAAGTTACCAATCTATAAAATATATAAAAATAATATATATAAAAATCTATAAAATCACCAATTTTCAAAACTCCCGGAAAACTTTAATACTAGCAAAATGACTGGACTATATTGGGAAGTGGTAAGTGGCACATTACAATGCAATGACTCACTCATCGCGTATGCAAAACACTTGCCACCTGTCACGTGTGAGTTGAATGACCTGCCGCGAATGGTCAAGTCACCATTGATCGTTGGACTCGCATGGTGTCGAGTTGTAGCCACTTGAGAATTGCTCATTACCTACGTAATGTTTACCTACTCTCCTTACATAAGTACATAATCTTGTTTCTTTTTTATCGATAAATTGATGCCAAAAAGTCCACATAACGTTCGTGGCATTTAGATTTGTGGGTTCCTTCCCAAAGGGTAAAACGGAACCCTATTACTAAGACTCCGCTGTCCGTCCGTCTGTCTGTCTGCCTGTCTGTCCGTCTGTCACCAGGCTGTATCTCATGAACCGTGATAGTTTGACAGTTGAAATATTCCCAGATGATGTATTTCTGTTGCCGCTATAACAACAAATACTAAAACAGATTAAAAAAATATTTAAGTAGGACTCCCATACAAAAGCATGACTTTTTTGCCGTTTTTATAGATAATGCCACGGAACTCTTAGTGCGCGAGTCCGTCTCGCACTTGGCCGGTTTTCTTTCTTTTATCGATAATTTGATATCAAAAAAGTCCACATAACCTTCGTGGCATTTAGATTTGTGATTTTTGTGGTATATCAACCGTTTTTTAACTGACTAGAAAAATAAGAGGTTCTCAATTCGATTGTATATTTTTTTAATGTTTGTAACCTCGGAACTCCTACATTTGTAAACCGATCTGAAATTTTTTTGGCTTTGCGTTGGGTTCACTATAGCTTCAAGGTAGTCCCATATGAATTTCTTCGATATATTGACTTTGGACTTCAAAGATACATTGTCATTGAAGTCGTTTCTTTTTGGTATAAAATGTATTATTTATCTATAATCCGACACCAAGAAGGTCGTTTTTGTGGCATACCAACGAACCTTTTCTTCGGATTTTTTAGGGTTGTATTTATTCAAAACAAAAAGTTTTAGCGAAAAAAATGTATGATAAATTAAAAACTAAACTAAATAATAATAAAACATGACTGTGTTCCGGTTTAAAAGAGACTGCTTAAGAGAAATAAGAACTGTCAAGTTGACGAGCGCAGTGCAGTGCCGCGGAAGATGTTGCAAAACAAAGCTTCGGGTGGTGCTGCACCTGTTATGGGCAGGCATCAGGGGAACGACCAGCAGTTGAATTGTGTAACTCAAACACCGATCCCGATCGCTTTCAATTTTAAATTTGGAAGGCGTTAGCATTTTTGAAACTGCGATATCAATGATTTTTACCGAGGCTTTTTGGTGGGAAGTGAAAAGTGATACAGTTCGATTTTGTTTTATTTTACAAAGAAGTGTTATTTCGAGTAATCATGTGTAATATCGGCAGAATATTAACCATTATGTGTTCGTAAACGTGCACGAGTGTGGGTAAATGAAACAAGAAAGACAAAAACATTGCTTTTTATGTTCTCCAAAAAAGTCCATGGAAAGCTTGAATAAAGTTCCACCACTTTGACATTGATTTTGACCATAATACCAAAAAAAAAATCATGAAGAAATCATTGTAATATTTTTAAACTATCAAATAAAAACTACGTAAAACAAGGCGGTATTGTCTTAGATTAGCCTGCCCATACGGGCGAATATAAAAAACAAAACATCAGCGATCGTGATTGGGATAGGGATTGGGTCGCGGACTTTGAGTAGAAAAAGTTAAACAATTCCACAGACAATTACCGATCAGGTGATATCTTTGAAAGCGATCGGTATCGGTGTTCGAGTTAGACGATTCGCCTGCTGCAACTCAATTGCATTGTTAACCGACGTTTATTTTTATTTTTTTAAAAAAGGGGAAGTTCTCAATTCGATTGTATTTTTTTAAGGTTTGTTACCTCAGAACTCCGTCATTTATGAACCGATTTGGAAAATTCTTTTGAGTTCAGTATAGCTCCAATGTGGTATCAGATAAATTTCATCGATACCTTGGACTTCGAAGATAGATACATCAGAATCGTAGTTGGTTTTTTTGTTACGAGTTATAAAATGAATTATTTCATATAAAAAATAATAAATAGAAAGACCACGGTTCTTAACTTAAATATACATTTATTGCTTTATGAGCGTTTATTAATTTAAAAAACGTCTATTTCAAAATAAAACATTCTTATTGACACTACAATTCCTAATAACCATCATCATCATCATCAGCCCATCATGTTCCCACAACTGGGACTCGGGTCTTCCCTCGTAGAGAGAGCATGAGCCACAACCCACCACGCTGGCCCAGTGCGGGTTCGTGGAAGTCACATGTCCTTGATTTTTTGTGATTAATTCTTGGACATGCCGGTTTCTTCACGACGTTTTCCTTCACCGTTTTTAGAGCGAGTGTCAAATCCGCACATAACTTGAAAGTCGAATCACCGGGATTCGAACTTAGGTGCGTTGGATCGAACGTCGCAAGGGAGCACGTGCCACATACTAAATAATCATAATTGATACATCTGCAAATATAAGACAAATTGTGCAAAGTGCTTAACATGCTACCTACTAATATTAACCAGTGACGCAGCGGTATTGTCAGCATTACCCGGCGAATCTGCGATGTGATCGAGCCCTCATTTGCCAGGCTAGGAAAAACTTATCGTTTGCTTGCAGGAGCGTACTTAGGCATGATTTTCGGGGGCTTAGTATATAAATACTAGCCCTCTTGCACCATGTATTGACCCCCTCGATCATTATCATAAGCGATCGCGATCCATGCTGTACTCATTATAAATATAAACGGCTACACTCACGTTATATTTGTGTCGGATAACTCCGACCAGGTTTCGGACCTTCTTCCGGGAGTTTACGCTTTGGAATCGCGGCGCAGACTATGCTGTACTATTTATTATTCTGTGTCTATGCATGCACAGGATACAAGTAACACTAGAGATGTCACCAGGCCCGAATTATTTTTCTCAATTCAGTACGTCATATAATAGTTTTGAGGTTAGACTACAAAAAAATGTGATTGCACATTTTGCTTGTCAGGAAAGTGGCTCCTTTCTTGAAAAAAATGAAATAAAAATTAAATAACTCTATTCAAACACACACAGATAAACAATTTATAAACTAACAAGAAAAACTTATCAGGAGTGTAACAATTTGTGCTTTTAGCGCAAAAAACAATTCCAGACAACTGTGCAGGGAGAGGAATAACTAAACATAAAATATTTTTCACAGGGGCGTTGTTTCCCCCGCACGTTAGTGATAATGGCCCTGACTCCACCCCTGGTGCAGCGTCATTGAGCTCTCATTTGGCGCAAGATTGGGGAGACCGAATCACTCGACGTAAGCAGCTTACAGTAATTACTGTGTTTGTGGACCGGATCTGTTAAACTATTCAAGTGTCGTTTGTTATGACGTACGTTCGTAAATGAAGCCTGTTCCTTTATTACATAAGCGCACCCTCCAAAGTAATTAAATGATATATCTAATAATTATAAGTTTAAGTGTAACATAAAACACTTTTAAGCAGGCAACCTAATTTGAAAAAGTTTATATTCCTAGATGGTTTGTAAGCTGTCTGAAACAAAGAGAGCTCTACTCATACAGAAACGGCTTGCCGCAGATAGTTTAGTTAAATCATTCCCTTACTTTATTTATTCTTCAACTTTTATTTAAACTAGGATAAAACTAAACTCTTTATTCTTATGTCACATGTCCTTGAATTATTGTGATTAATTTTTGATATGCTGGTTTCCTCACAATGTTTTCTTTCACCGTTTTAAGAGCGAGTGTTAAGTCCGCGTATTCAGTGGTGCGGGGTCAGCGGGATTCGAACTTGGGTGCGTCGGATCGAAAGTCGCACGTGCTCCCGCTGAGCCATACTCGTTCAATGTACTCGTCACATTAATTTTACAGCTAACGTCTGGTTGGATCGTGACAGACGACATCCAGTCGACATCCAGTCGACTTACTTACATAATCCTTTACGTCCTATTAGCTTACCGTAATGGTTTCCAGTCGTCTGGGGTTCAACAGCAAAATACACTTCTCACCCACGGAACCCATTACCCAAGATAATCGAACAATTTGATTACCAAAACTATACCGAACTTGAATAATAATGTTCAATTTGCACCTGAAGGCCAATCGTGTAATTCAAATACCGAACCCGATCGCTCTCAATTTGAATTTGGAAGGCGTTGTCTTTCAACTGCAATATCGATCGTGATTGGGATAGGGATTGGGACGCAGAGTTTGAGTAGAAAACTGAAACGCAATGAAAATATGTAGTGTAATTCCGCTGAATGTTATGTACTCGCTGAACGCTGGAACGAGACGTTCTCGTTCCAACCTGATGATGCCTCGTGCAGACGGCGAAACACGTGTCATAAACGGAGGGTTGTTGTTAGAGCTTTCTTTATTTAACATTATTTATTATTTACTAAATTAATACATTATATCTTTTCTTATATACAATATTAAAATCATTACCATATTACTAAATATATATATTTATAAAAAAAACCGAGGGATTATTTATATATATATTTTAAATTTAATTCATTTTACATTTGCTATCTACCCCCATACATATTATATTATTCTAACAACCTACATAATATTCAGCGGAATTACACTACACATTTTCATTGCGTTTCTGTTTTGAGATGAATTTCCGCAACGTCACGCCTGATTCCATTACATTGAGTAGAAAAGTTCGTCAATTTCACAGACAAATACCGATCACGACATTTTTGAAAGCGATCGGAATCGGTGTTGGAGTTACATGATTCCCCTGCTGATCATTCTCAACATCACCCGGGCAATGTCAACAGCGACACCATGAATAATTCGGAACTCCACCGGCTGACAAATGAAAACTGACACGGCTCCGCTGAATATTTAGACAGATTTACCGTTTTGCATTGCAAATGGCATGGCAGTTCGAGTCCTGGTTAGGAAGTTTAAAGTCAAGATGGTGGCCACCTGCAAGGATTTAACATTTAATTTTCTAAAGGTTTTAAGCTTTGGTGTCTTTGCATATATTTTAGACTTGGTACCTGTAAATTCAACATATTATTTTATCCTTAAAGGTGGTATAAAACCTTTATAGGGTTTTAATGTTGTTCGTGAAGTTAATGTAGTGCAACATGCTCATAACTGGTAAAATAGACAGACAGGTTCGCAGAATTAAGCCACTCAAGGCGCTTTTGCGATAAATTCTCAAAATTATTAAGTGAAATAAACATTCAAGCCAATATTTATCGTTCTCGATGTTATCGAAAAACATAACCTTACTTATCCGCTTCGTTTTAAGTTAAAAAACAAAATCAAATCGAGGCTCAAGCAATTTCAAAGTCCTTTTAAAGAATAACTTCATTCAAGGATGTTTTTAATAGGATTATACTAAAAGTTTATTATGTTAATAGCTACTTTGACCGGGCAATGTTTGCATGTGTAATACGCGTAATATCCGGACCTTGGCCCCTAAAATTTGCATACAATGACTGCTACAAAGAAGGTCACGGATCGGGGACTTAACTAAGATAATGAATTGACTTTCTTTTGTTTTTGTTATGTAATCCTGCACTAATGGATTTGTTGGCAGTAGTTTGTGTACTGGTTTGGTGTTCCTTGCATAAATTTAATTAACTTTACCAACAATGCATCTCTAAGCAATCCTTACTAATATTATAAACGCGAAAGTTTCGATGTATGGATGTTTGTTACTCTTTCACGCAAAAACTACCGAACCGATTTTGATGAAATTGGTATGTAGGTTCTTTAGGACTTCGAATTGCACATAGGCTACTTTGTATCGTGGGAAGCCGCGGGTGGAACCGCGGGGCGCAGCTAGTGTTTTCATAAAACGTTGCCGGCGCGCAGCAGCGCCATTAGGATTATAGTTTTCAGTTTTTTTTAAAACAATTATAGTTCTATGTTTGGGCATTTTTTAGGAACTACCTCATTTAATCCCCCTATCACCATTCCATCATCGAATAACAAGACGATCGGCACAAAGCCACCCCTACATGGTAGAAGTCCCGCCTATTCATACGAAGCGTTTTAGCTCATCCTTCTTAATAAGTACATCGAAGGGGTGGAACTCCCTGCCATCGTCTGTGTTGCCTGTTAAATACAACCTGGGTGTGTTCAAATCAAGAGTAAATTGATAATTACCTACTAGGCAAGCGTGCTTCATCTGAGGATCAGGTGAGATCGTATTCTATATTAGTCGTATCGTATCGTATATTAGTCAGATATAAAAAAAATACACACAAATCTAAAGAACAACGGCAGTAGAGCGACTGCTCTATCTACCTCCCTGACGATAGCGGTTAGCCGAACATAATCCCGAAACACTACTAATTTCATTATGTCACTCATTAGTTCCCAACTTCCCACACTAGGCTTCCGTGTTGTGGAAAGTTATTCCCTAAAAAGAACTAAAGTTTTCTGGGATCAAAGTATACTTACCTACTTACCCCAAATTAAGTTTTGCGCGAAAGTTCACACAAATTCAATTGTGAAATTGAGCATCATTTAGTACGATAAAGTCGTAAGAAGCAAGTTACTTGAACGGCCCGAAATGTAAGTGTTGCCCGCTGTAAACGCAAGAAGTCCCCATTAGAACTTCTCTTGAACTTGAAATAATATATGTCTCTAACAACCTAATATTTCCCCGTGAATCACGAAAGCTATATTTAACAGGGCTTATATATAGCTATACTTATACAACGGGTTTGGCTGTGGGTCGTGAATCTTAATTAATATTGCTAAACTCTGTAATTTATTAGCGAAACTGGTGACTTGGATTATCTCAATTAGTAGGGATTCGGAGATTTGTCTGTTTAGAAGTGATTATTGTAACACTGTTGAAGATAGCTTTTAGAGGAGATCGAGAGTTTTTCTTTTCTGGCAATACTGACCGTAGCGTCAAACGTCAATGTGACACTGACAAAACAAAAGTATTTTCTTTTTCCATTTGGCATAGCACGTCTTGTGCATCTGCCAAAGTTAAGTTAGATTTTCTTTTTGTTTTTTTTTATTTCATTTTACAACTGGAGAGACCTTTGCTCTGCAGTGCTAAAAGATCATATCTTTTTTTAATGTAAAAATGAAATCCATGGTCCTTAAGTTTTCCCCAGTAGTTATTAATATACATGTATAGTAAGAAATGTATCACGTTTAAGGTCCATGCCCGAACCTTTTGGATAAGTCGGGTCTTTTCTGTTTCATCGAGTTCGATGTCGGAATTCTCCTGGCAAGGGCGGGATCATCATTCCCTAGATAAAGCTCTTTCTTAGCGTCGTTGGTTGACAAACCTCCGCCCGATAAATCCTACTACATTCTAACAGCTTTGCGTCGAAGTCTCAAATTATTGTCTGACATTTTTTTGTCTCAATACTGTATACTAGTTGCAACCCGCGGTGTTACCTGCGTGGTAAATATTCCGAGACAAAATGTATTGTATGTCATGTTCCAGAATCTAAAGTGTTGCATACCAAATGTCATCAAAATCCGTTCAGTAGTTTTGCGTGACTGAGTAACAAACATACATCCAACCATCCCCACAAATTTTCGCATTTATAATATTAGTAAGATTAGCTGGTTTAGTAGCTTTAGTAGGATTAGCTGGTTTAGTAGCTTTAGTAGGATTAGCTGGTTTAGTAGCTTTAGTAGGATTAGCTGGTTTAGTAGCTTTAGTAGGATTAGCTGGTTTAGTAGCTTTAGTAGGATTAGTAGGATTGGTAAAGTTCAAAGTTCAAATTTTCTTTATTCAATTTTGGCATCACAGACGCACTTATGAACGTCAATTATTACAATGACTCTACCACCGTATCGGAAAAGAACCACTACTCAGAAGATACGGCAAGAAACTAAGGGGCATTTTTTTAGAACTTTGTTACAATATTTTTTGTTTGTTTTTGTCAATATTATTTTTCTTATGTGCCAGTTGGCTACTCGGCAGAAGTGGAATGTTCCATGCATCTTTGTCTTCTATGTTATTACTAACTGTATAGGTAGTATGCTTTTTTCATTAGAATAGTATGATTAGTAGGATTGGTAGGATAAGTAGGATTGGTAGGATTAGTAGGATTGGTAGGATTGGTAGGATTGGTAGGATTGGTAGGATTGGTAAGATTAGTAGGATTAGTAGGATTGGTAGGATTAATAGGATTGGTAGGATTGGTAGGGTTGGTAGGATTGGTAGGATTAGTAGGATTGGTAGGATTGGTAGGATTAGTAGGATTGGTAAGATTAGTAGGATTAGTAGGATTGGTAGGATTAGTAGGATTGGTAGGATTAGTAGGATTGGTAAGAGTAGTAGGATATCTTGGCCGACTCGAATAGACAAACGTAGTCACCCTTCGCGAGTCAACCCAAATCCGCAAATGCTATATTCAAAATAAATAAATTAAGCTGAAACTTCCTGTTCGACTGGCGGCATCCTGGAGCGGCCTGAAACGGGGTAATCTGCAAAGTTTCAGATTTATAGACACTTCTCCGGCACGTTAATGGACAGGCTTTCCGCTGCGACTCCGCTCGGGTTCTGCTGATGGTGTCAGGATAGCTATGACAAAGTAGGGCACACACACTAATATCAGATTAGCGATAATTCGGCACATAACTAGGTCATCTCTTAGCAATTTCCAGCACATCTTCTCCGTAAGCGTGAAAAAACTATAAAATGTATGTAATTACTGGGCATATAAAACTTAATATCCGATGTCTCGGGGTGATAAGCGCTATTCAGTGGTATATACCTAGTAATTTTTGTGGTACCTATTAAAAGTTTTGGGTGGCATTACAATTGTTACCGGCAGGAGTGGTGCCTACCATCAGGCGAACGACTTGCTCGTCATTACTCAGTGTATTAATAAAATCACTGCTTTAAAAAAAAACAAAAGTTATTTATTTCAAGTAACCAGGACTCGACATTTCAAAACAACATACATAGAGCCATAAGTCAGTTCTTAATTAATAGAGAATACCAAAGAAAAATTATTAAAAATATTTTATCTTTGGAGAATGCAATAAAAAAAATAGAAATAAAATGTCAACTTTACCCATAGACAAACACTCTAGCTTATCTATGAACTCTGCTTCTGTTAGGAAATCATAACATGGAATGGACGTACTTTCGGGGAACTGTCCAAATTTCGGAAGAGTTCTGTTAAATATGAAGGACCGTTAATGGACCGGAACGTTTCGACGGCTATAAACGAGTTGTTTTGCAGGTTTTAAGGGTTTTTGTTGAAAAAGTAATCCGAAATTAGCTGAGGTTTTAAAAAATTGTTACTCCCAGAGGTTACATTAGATATTCGCACGCAGTCCTTTGTTTTTAATACCAGACGCTAAAAGAGATGTTATAAATTTGACGCCTGTCTGTCTGTAGCTTCGTAGCTCACAAACCGATTCCAATGCGGGTTTTGCTGCTAGTTTAATCTAGTTTAATTAGAAATAAAAAATAGTATATGGTACTAGTGTGTAATGTTGGTGATTGCCGCTGAGGCGCCATTGAGACCCGAGCCGTTAGGTGAGGGTCTTAAGAGAGCCGAGGACCGTAATCATCAATACACACGTGTATCAAACGACGTTTTTCAACACACTTGCTCATAAAGTGGCTCTATGGTCACCGCAATTAGGCACAGAATGACACCCATAATCAAACTGTGACTTTTTCATCACTCTCTAGTGAGTTACATTTATTCGGGACATCACACAACATTACACTGAACGTACTAGAATAAGGACAAAACAAAAACAATAAATATAACCAGTGAAATGTTGCACGATGTCAGGAAAAGGTTCCGACTCAGCATACGCTGAGGCATTTTTAAGTACCTTAGCACTGATTTTCAGTCGCCACTCTGGTCATCACGTACAAGTAGATAAAGTCCTTCTATATTTCATGAAAATCTGTTATCTTATCTTTTTTCTTATATATAAAATTCTCGTGTCACAATGTTAGTTACCTTACTCCTCCGATACGGCTTTACTGATTTTTACCAAATTTTATATGCATAATCAGTAGGTCTGAGAATCGGCTACTATCAATTTTTTATACCCCTAAGTGATAAGGGTTGTTCACCTTTAACATTTTTTTTTAATTTATATGGCAAAACAACGTTTCCCGGGCCAGCTAGTTTTATTCTAAATAATAATGTATTTTTGTGTACTTTGCATTCATGATATACCATATTATGTATGACATTCTATACCTGCAACTTCGTGTTCATAAAAATATCACGAATTAGCTGCGTCCAGCGGTGTCGCCCGCGATTTTCCTGGATAAAAAGAATTTATTTATTTATTTATACTTTAGCACAAAACAGTTTGTACATGGAGGACTTAATGCTAGATAGCATTTTCTACCAGTCATCCAGGACGTGCAAGAAAAAATGGTAGCGGTGCAGTAAAGTGTGTTATAGGAAATATTAAACCACATAAACTTAATATATACATAATAGGTATAGGCATATTATGCAAGCCTAATTATAAAATATATACTTAAATATATACATCATAAATATATACTTAAGTCATTACATAAATAAAAAGACATATACCAGCAACAATAAATGACGAATGAATGAAGAATGTCTTTTTCCAGGACCTAAACAACCTACATACCAAACTTCATAAAAATCCGTTCACAAACATCCATCCGAAAGTTTGTGAGGATGTGTGTATGGATATGCATCCACCCGGAAAACAGTAACGTTTGCGCACTACTGCTTGGCGGCAGAATAACTGGCAAAGCTGTTGGTACCTACCCAGAAGGCCTCCCGCATATTAGAGACCTACCACGAGTACTATATATGTATATTCAGTCATAAGATTTCCAGATAATGATAAAAATAATAATGGTGAATGATAATGATGACATTAACGACATAACGTTATCGTTAATCTCAACTTCGCGTCGTAACGTTTCCAATCGTTATAACGATGATATAACGAGAACGGCTGCGACTCGTTAGCCGTTGGCGTTATCGGAAAATTTATCGGCGAATTAAATTACTTTTGTAGAAAAGTTTAATAAGAGAAACTAAGATTTTTTATAAAAGCGATTTTAACTATGCTGCTTTGGCTGTGCGACTTCAGCTACCATATTTTTAATTCCCGACGCAAAAAGGAGGGGTGTTATAAATTTGACCACTATTATTATTATTAAAATCTTTATTTCAGGCAATATTAAAGTATTTACAACAAAGTAAAATTAAAAGAGGTCCATAGAATATATACCTTACAGACTAACATACATACAAAAATATAACATTACATTACTATGTGTGTCTGTCTGTGGAACCGTAGCTCTTAAACGGTTGAACCAATTTTGATGCGGTCTTTTTTATTTGAAAGCAGGTTTTCTAGTGGTGGTTCTAAGTCATGTTTTATCAAAATGTATAGGTCGTTTTTTTTTTTCATTTTTTATTATGTATTTTGCGATCGCTTGCAAACACTCGCTTACCGTTTTTGACGGTGGCTGGTTTAATAACCACGTATAAAGTCCTCCTTATCGATTTTGTTAATGACGACCCTTCCTCTTGGCTTCGCGGATGAAAATAAATTCCTACCATATATCCTATCCTTCTAATAATGTATCCTTTCCTATTTTCTATCAATCCTATTCATTTAACTTCATAACTGGTTAGGTAGGTCCTGGAATAGGACATAGGACATTTTTATCCCGGAATATTTACAACTATAAACCTAATTCTATACAGGCGGCGTCGCGGGGTGGATGGACGGATGTTTTTTACTCAATTTAATCTCACGCGAAACTCCTAAACGGATTTTGGTGAAATTTGGTTTGTAGATCCTGGAAAAGACTTAGGCTTACTATTTATCCCGGGAAACCGCGGGTGAAACCGCGCACCGCAGTTAGTAATAAAAAATTTGCTAAGTAAAGAAAAGCACTTTCCCTCAAACATGATAACCGGAATCAAACTTCTCCAATCCCAATTAATGTTAGGGTACGTTCACACCCGGTTCCCACAGACTACCTTACTAAACTGTTGATAGAGCCATTAACACATCGGTCAAGCGCGAGTGCCCACGGGGCATGCGGGATCGATTTCTTTATTTGTCTTTCTGACGCTTTAATCTTTGTTTTTGTGACTGCCATGGAACTAATGTGGGATTTATACCAAGAGTACCTTTGCATTGTTGACGGCTTTCGTGTTGTAGTGGGTTGAGTAGGGAGTTGTGTTGTAAAACTTTACTGGCAACTAATTTATATTTATAACATTTTATTACTTGTAAATACAGAGTTCCTTTTATTAACCGACTTCAAAAAAGGAGGAGGTTCTCTGTTCGATTGTTTTTTTTTTATGTTTGTTACCTCAGAACTCCGTCATTTATGAACCGATTTGAAATATTATTTTTGCGTCGGGTTCAGTATAGCTACGAAGTGGTCCCATATAAATTTTATCGATATGTGACCTTGGACTTCGAAGATACATTGAAGTCGGTTTTTGTTTTTTTCTAAAAATTAATTATGATAATAATAATATCATGTTACGAGACCCAACTCGATGTAATATAACCTACGTAAAGATACAACTACTTACGAATTAAAATAGATATACGATACTTTTCATTTATTACTTAAATTCTTTTAATTTCTAGAAAAACTAACTTAACAAATAATAATAATAACTTGCATATTAGACCTGGGTTGGATTCGGGCAAATGTATCCCTAAGCCACGAACAGAGGTTTTGCCAATGTCCATGCCCGTAGAAAATATCTTCTAAATATCTGAAGGCGTGGGGTCCATCGGACCGCACAGTGGTCAAACATTCTCGTATTCCGGTCAGGCGTGACTACTCACGAGGAATGCCAGTTTGACAAGGGATAGCTTAATTCTCTCCTCCACCTCTGGGCTGATCAATCTCATCTACATAATTGATTTTGTGCGCTTCAAATCATTACGGAATAAACCTTTTTGGTTTAGGACTGTAACGGTTGTTATTATTCAAACAACAGATGCGAAATTACTGGGCGTATGAGATTATTTGATGTCTCGGGGTGACAAACGTAATGCTGCAGTACTTTTCATGGTATTAAAAGTTCTGTGTGGCACTGTATATGTGCAAGGCCAGCGTGGCGCTTACCACCAGGCGAACGACATGCTCGTCTCATTACTCATATCCAGAAAAAAACGAAATCATGCGCGAATATCGAAGGATTTCACATTACAGACGCCGTTTTCCTAATTACTTGATACCTTTCGTTCTCACGCATTTCTATAAAAACCTTCAATAGTTAATTAGGGCTTTTCTCCGCCATTTTCCTTGTAGGTGTTCTTATCTCATTTCCTCCGTCTGGCGTAAATGAGCGAAGTAATTCAGGACCTTTCTTTGACTCGAGACTGATGAAAAGAATTCTCTTGTAATAGACGCTAAAATTCTCTTGAATAGAAGCTGAATATTGCAGATACAAAAATGTCTTTTGAAGAATTTATCATCACCGTCCTGTATTGTTATTATTCGCATTAATATTTTTAAAGCTTTCTCTACGATACTCGTTATTGTCACTGTTTGATGGGCCATCATTGTCACTGTTTGATGGGCCATCGTTGCGGCCAAATTCTTTAAACCTAATGGTTCGATACGAGCACCGATCACAAGTCGAGAACCTGTATTAGGCATATAGAAGGGTAATATGTCTATATATAGTAAGAGAGCGAAGCCTTGTCGTATTTTGGTATGGGTAAGTACCATAGCTTCGCCATTTATACTGTGTTACGGTTAGGGCATTGTAGCCAGCGAAATTACTGGGCATATCTGATGTCTCGGGGTGATGAGCGCAATGCAGTCCTTCACAGTGGTTTTTATGGTATTTAAAGTTTTGGGTGGCACTGCAATGGTTATGGGCAGGCGTGGCGCTTACCATCAGGCGAATGACTTGCTTATCTCATCAATCAGTTCAATAAAATGAATTGAACGGGTTTACATCATGTTGTGCAAGACTTCATTGGATGGTGTGGAATAAAACCAGACAAATTGACGATCGTTAAATAACTGTTTAACTGAGGTCGACCTCGTGTTGTCAATTCGGATGATTCGATCGCCTTTTGTCTATAATCCTTGACATACCTACAGTGCGAATTAGAAAAGGCTATGCTAACTATACCTTGGTAGATTAGAATCGACTAGAAAAGGTTTTAGATTAATAGAAGATGTTGTTGTTCCTATTGAATGTTCCACAGATTTTATGTACCTATTGAATGTTTTTTTTTGTAGCGCAATGACACTACGTCACTCCTAAATGTTTCATTGTATTCAGCATAAGAGAAATTGTCAAAAAACTACATTGCTCCAAAATTGTCCATAAAAATGTGGTATATAATAAAGATGGTATACAAAACGCCTGCCCATAACAGTTGTAGAACTGCACCACCCAGAATTTTGTTTTGAAAATCCTGCTTGGCACCCTGAGACAATTAGCTCTTAGGCCTCATAATGCCCAGTACAATGCCCTTTAAACCGCAACACAGCTTGCGCACTACTGCTTCGCGGTAGAATATGTGGCAAAGCGGTGGGTACCCACCCAGACGGCCTTTCGCATACGAGAAACCTACATCAGTTTTTAGGTCGTGTCGTTGAACACGATCTAAAAGTTGTTTTTAGAGCTCTTTATCGGCACGTTCTAACGAGGCAACCCTGACATATGCCACGACGCGTCTGATAACGCGTGTTACCTACATAGGGGCTGACACTGAACCAAAAAAGTCGTAGATCGATAAAATCGTTCGTGACGGCTGAATTTCTCGCACTTTTAAGACCCGTTATATAAGCACTGCTATCGAAAACTGTATTCCGACACACAGTTATTAGACAAAACGCTATCACAACCTACTCGAATTCCGATGTTGGCTTAGCTCCGACAACACTTTAAGCCGACATGACTTAACTAAGACTATGCTATTTAGAATACTTCCTACTACGACGGTAACGTCGACAAATTGCCGTACCCCACTCCAAATTCAAATTCAAATTAATTTATTGCGAATATGGGTAAATACACATGATGTTACAAATCCTCCGTGATCCGACTCGCTTTTACCCTTTCAGGGAGACTTGGAGGAGCTTTCTTCATACCCAGAGAACCGTCGACATAACATACTGTCGGCGTATAATGTATTCTAAATAACAATGTTTTAGTTAAGACTCTCTCATATCAGCTTAAAAAGTATTGACGAAGTTCAGTTTGAGTCCACTGCCATACAGCACTGGTAGAGCCAGTTTCCGCATTTCTTTTCTGGGCCCGGGCTTCAATTTGATTACGGGAAAGAAACGGGTATATGCTCACCTTATTTTTAAAAAGTCATTATATTTTAATTACAATTGTTAACGTATTTTAATTGATTTGTATGATGTATATGACGTTTAAAAGTGATTTTTTTGTGCCTTTTTGACTGATACCAATAGCGAAGCTTTAAAAAAGAAAGCCTTAAATTATCCAAGATAATCTCTCCCCCTGAAACTTGACGTCTTCAATGTTATCAACATGCAAGGTAACGACGTGACATACGAGTACTATGGTAACAACTGGAGGCGTTCCCATTCCGTTCCGGGCTTGATAATGAAGACAGGATCCCAATTCTCAATCAGTAGACATTAGATAAGATATTTTTTTATTGCCAAAAGAAAATTTACTGTGTCTTGGGGGTCGAGTGCAATTTTACCAAATTAAGTTTAAAATATTGTGACCAAAATAGTTTAAAAAGTTGACAAATGGCAATATAGGATAGGTATAATAACTATGGTAGGTACATATATATATTTATTATTAATGTAATAGGTCATGTAACATGTGATAGAGATTGAGTTAGTGTGACGGTGTGAGTCAGAGCGTGATGAAATGTGAAGGTGTGTGAGTGTGAGTGAGTGTGTGTAAGTGAGGCGTGTGAGTGTGTGCTAGGCAGATATTAGATATTCAGTTTGAGCAACATAATGATGTCTATAGACATATATCTCAATTTCGACTTTATGTCGAAGAGAAACCGTCGACAAAGAAAACACCACCGTTTTCCTAATTAGTTCCTTGAAATCGAAAATAGAGTTTCAATTTAATGTCGAAAGAAACACTATTTTCTATTATAATGTCATAGAAAACCCGCGTTTTCCTACGAAATGAAGTCGGACCTCAGAGATAAAAATATCTCGACCATCGACATAATGTCTACTGCTGTAGAATTGCTCTCCAGAACGTAAACAATTCGCAGTCTGATTATAAAGGTGATAGCATTGACAAGTCTCACTGTCCTGTTTTCTTGTGGCCTTTTAGGGATAGAGCGATAGATACTTATCGAGTCCATGTCCATTTGACTGACCATTAGAGACGCTTTTGACCAATCGGCACTTAACAATCTTTGGGGTAGAAAAAAGAGCTTTCCCTGTTCGCACAATTTGCACAACTAATAAATGTACATAATGTAATGTGTGGAAAGAGAAAAATATCTATAGCGACTTTTATCGATACTTTTACCATAATATTTTTAATATGAATAAACCGCATTATTATCTTCTTAAAATATGGATATTTCAATTATTTTATTGCGTTCCATAATATTATTACATAGTTGTTGTCAATATATACAGCTCATTATACACCCTGTCGGGCATAGCAATTGGAAGACAGGAAGAACACTAGTGAAAATAATAATTATTGAATTATTATTATTATTAAATTATTATTATTGAATTATTGTTATTACCAAATTATTACTCTTATTAAATTATTATTGGCATACACAAAATTAAAAATTAGTATTTCATTAAATTAATGTCATTATCATCATGATGTAAATTATATTATTTTGTCATTCATATAATGGTAGCTAGGATTCAGTAGGTACTTGCTTAACTTTAAGCTAAGGAATCGTTATTAAAATTATGCTAAAATATATTCGAATCACGAGCCGCAAAATAACTAAAACTTTGAAGCAACAAATTACCGAAAAATACTGTCAGAGAAATGAATCCGACTTAAAACAATAATAAAATAAAAGGATTCCTTCTTTACGTATTCCTTAGTCCAACCTTTAGGCTTACAAGACATTTTGAAAAAAAACGGTGTGTGCGTAAACATACTAAAGTACATGATTATCTTTTCCCCTTACAGGGGAAAGAGATGAAATACATGAGGATGGAGATTAACCACAGAATACCATCAAGTGTAGGCCCGTTGTCCCCGTAGGCCTTGTCCCCGCTATTGGGTCAACAGGACGTCATTGAATTTTCATACCATTGCCCCCTTTACGGAGATACAGCCACTAGGTTAGGTTATGTTAGAACTGTGACCACTACGCACGAGCCGAGCGAGCGAAGCGAGCGCGCTGCGGCAGCGGCTGGCGAAGCGCCAGAAAGTAGATTTTCTATATAATGTTTACTTTATTCAAGGGAAACGGAGTAAGGGGACATCGGGACGTATTTTTAAATATTAAAGTACCGCTGTCCCCGTCTGAGGACACGGCTTACGGAGACAAAGGACCTACACCATTATTACTAGATATCAAATTGGATGTGTTCTAAACTTGTTAAATACGTATTGTACCATTTAATCAGCTAAGATAAAGATAGCTACTGAGGATTACTTAAATCTTAAAACAAATTTAACGCTAAGCTTTGAATTGTCTAGACAGTTTATATTAATTTCTAAAATAAAGGATTAATGGATATCGCTAAGTACTGGCTTTGCTTAGCTTAGTACAAACGAAAGTATCAAATACTTTGAAACAATAATATTGTCGGCGCAAACAATATTGCTTTGCTACATCATCATCATCAGCCTAACATGTTCCCACTGCTGGGACACGGGCCTTCTTTCATAGAGTATGGACCATAATCCACCACGCTGGCCCAGTGCGGGTTGGTGGTTGTCAAGCGGCTAATTGGTGACGAACGACTGGTCGCTACAAAGCTGCATAGTCTTGAGCATCGGCGTAAGGTAGCATGACAATCTTTTATAGGATACATATCGGTGAATGTGCAGAGAAGCTTCACGACCTAATTCCAACCTCCCCCTTCCAACACAGGACGAGTAGAAGATCAGCCAAATATCACCCTTATTTAGTAGACTTTCCGCCAATTCGTACAAAGCGTTTTGGTTCCACGTTTATAGTGCGTACTGCTAAGGAATGGAACTCATTGCCGTCTTCTCTGTTTCCTGATAACTACAATCTGGGTATCTTCAAGGCCTGAGTCAATAGGTATCATCTAGATCTACGTGCTCCATCTTCGGCTACATCGTCGCTTAACATCAGGCGAGATGGTGGTCAAACGTAGGCCTATATTTTGTAAAAAAAAAACTCCATGATTTTTTGTGATTAATTCTTGGACATGCCGGTTTCCTCACGATGTTTTCCTTTACCGTTTTTAGAGCGAATGTTAAATCCGCACATAACTTAAGAAAGTCAGTGGTGCGGGGCCAGCGGGATTCGGACTTGGGTGCGTCGGATCGAAAGTCGCACGTGCTCCCACTGAGCCACACTCGCTCTGCTTTGCTACATACACTAATATTATAAATGCAAAAGTTCGTATGTATGTGTGTTTGTATGTTAGTGCGTTTCTTACTTCTTCATACTGTAACGGCTCAACGAATTTGAGTAAAATTTGGAATGGACATATTTGATACCCTGTATTAACACATCAGCTTTTTATCCCGGGAAACCGCGGGGCGTAGCTAGTTTATACATGTTCTATACAGTATTTTTACTTGCTTTCGACTCCGCCGAAAACAAAAGGAGAATTTTCATAACCATTTAGTGAAATGAGATTCAGATATTGCAAAGAAATTAGTCGTAAGATTATGTTTGTTTACTTTTGAAAATTATAGACAAAATTTACAAGCTTTTTCGCTGGTACTTACCTGATCCATCCCAAAGGTGAGAGCAGTACTCTATACACGACCAGACTTGTAATTTCGAACAATAGAACATTATTACTATAGCCTTTAAGGCCACAAAACCAGTAGCGCCCTTTACAAACCTTTGCCTGCAGCAAAAAGCGTCGTATTCTCATCAACAAGAGTGAAAGCTTACGTTTTATGAGTATCGTTTAAAATAAACGAGACACACGTACTCTAAACTCGCGAGCAGAATGGTGTACTTGCTGGACCAACTTGCTAGCGGATTTTAGTCAACGAACTAACTATTCATTCTGCAATTTACACCGCAGTATAATACATCGAACATATTGATCGTAAAAATAATACCAAAAATTGACCCTATTTGATGATACCTATACATAAAAAGGTTGTAAATGTTCTAGAGGCATTACGGTTAAGACATAGACAGACCACAACCTATATACGTTTATTTTAATTAAATTATATAATAGTACGTATCTAATAATATTTTAATAATAAAACAATTTTGCTTGCTGATAATTATGTGAGCCGTAAGCACTGTCTTGTATTTATTAACATACTAGCTGCGCCCCGCGATTTCACCCGTAGTTTCCTTTCCCGGGTTAAAAAGTAGCCTATGTGTTAATTCAGGGTATAAGCTATCTGAAGCGGTTATGGCGCAGAAGAAGACAGCGGAGCGGGCCAAGGACAATAATGCCCTGTCTGACCCGCTCTGGCGCAGACGAAGGAGGGCGAGGAGGAGGAGGTTTGACCGCCTCCTCCACCCTCCATAGTGGGGTAACTGGGGGGGTTTCTGCCGGCTTGCACGGCCTACTCGTCTAGGGAGTGGCCTTGGTGAGCAAGGTCACCCCTCCATAGGCGTAGTGGCCCAGTTCACACTCGGGCCTACTGTCGGGGCGAGATGGTGAGAGGACTGCTCACGGGGGGGTTTTAGTAGGTTTGAGCTCCACACACCCCCTTCTGTCACCCCCATGGCAGAAGGGCAGAGCAACGACATATTCCCCCCACAAAAGAAGTACTACTACGTGAAGAAGTAACAAACACACTTACGTACTATTTAATACGTTAATATTAGTGTGAATCCCTTTCTTCGTCAACCTTGCAACGATTCCTTTATTTCCATCAGTCCCCTTCCCCTTCTTATGTCGGCAACGCGTCGGCAATGCTTATGCTATTGCAGATGTACAGCACCGCGCACCATCACAGCTAGCTTGTTTGCTGCGTACATTAATATAAAAACTTTCTGATCAACTTGCTCGTCCGTTTACACTCGCTAAGTTCCCAAGCTTGCTCACACGTGTGTCACTTTAAAATCAGATTGCTAAAGGTCGATACTTTCGCTTCGACGGTAATATACAGTAAATACGTTTTAGTGGCATTACAGTTGATGTAAGTGGACAGTTGATTTCCTGATAAGTGTCAATAACTTGAAGAAACTTGACGATATTGGATACTTGTGTGAAAAGACTGTAATTCCATTAACAACTTGTGTATCGCAGTTAATTTTAACAAAAGAAGTTCTTCCTTTTCAATGAAACGATGTCACTATATGGTGGCACCCGGACATTTCATTTTTTTTCTCATTTTTTTTATACATACGTAGATTCTGGCCCCTAACTAGGTTTCCTTGTCTCTAGGGAACCAGGAACTATGAGGACCATGGTCCCACAACACCAAGACACGAAACAAACTTTTGCGCTTTTTTTTCTGTGCACAAACATTTGTCCCGTCGCGAAAATCGAACCCACAACCTAGTGGTACACCACAGAGGCTGACCGGAAATGACGGTTTATTTAAAATTTATTTTTATCATGGTTACATGAAGGCGTTTTTCACACCAATAACAGATAATAACTACATTTTTTTGATAAATAAAATAAATGACTACCCTCTCAATTTTGTAAATCATGGAACTACCGGACTTGTAATAAATAAGGCAAAATGAGAATTTTCAAAGAGTCTATAAGCATCGGAGTCTTTCCTATGAAATTCTTGCGAAAATTTTGAAACTTAAGAGCAAGCTTTTTAATACTATGAATATTTCAGCGCATTTATAAACTTCTTGCTACTTTACTCTGGGCTTATTAAAGTTTTTGAACGAGTACATATTTAATATTTTCGCCACTTTACTGAAGCGTGTACAAAAAACAAGTATTTCTTCGTCACTAAACTGACGCGTAGGTACGTGTTCGCGCACTAGTTACCTGAAATCCCGGAGAAAATAGATTTGTCCCGGAAAACTTTTTAGAATTACGCTGGCGACACACGGGTGACTATGACGCAAATAGCAGTAATATTTTTTTTGACAGCCTCTGTGGTGTAGTGGTTGGGCAGGTTGGCTCAAATCCCATACACCACTGAGGTTGCGGGTTCGATTCCCGCGACGGGAAAAATGCTTGTGCACAGAAAAAAAGCTCAAGAATTTGTTTCGTGTCTGGGTGTTGTGGGACCATGGTCCTCATAGTTCTTGGTTCCCTAGATACAGAGAATCCTAGTTAGGGGTCAGGTTCTATGTATTTGATCGTTGGGCGTTATTTATTTATTTATTATAAATCTAAGTTTGTCCACCGTCGCCTGATGTTAAGCGACAATGTGGCCGAAGATGAAGCACGTAGATTTAGAAGATACCTATTCACTCTAGCGTTAAAGATACTCAAAATATAGTTATCAGGAAACAGAGGAGACGGCAAGGAGTTCCATTCCTTAGCAGTATGCACTATAAACGTGGAACCAAAACGCTTTGTTCGAATTGGCGGAATGTCTACTGTATAAGGATGACATTTGGCCGACTTTCTGCTCGTCTTGTGATGCAAGGGGGAGGGTGGAATTAGTTCGTAAAGGGTGTACAGGAGTACACATTTCCCGAAATGTATTTATATTTTTTAAGACGTGTAGCCAATGACAGTTCTGTTTCGAACTGTCATTGCGTGTAGATATAAATTTGCATTAAAAGTATTGCCTCATACTATAGAATACTGCTTTATTTGTTTTTTTAGTAACTTAGATATATATTTTCCAAAGAAAATAAAAATAAAAATGAAATAAATAAATAATAAATAAATAAACAAAAGGAAAATAACAAACTTATTGTACGCTGTACGCTGAAACACGGGCGATGAGCCTAGTTCGGCAGAAGATACCCCAATATTATAAATTTGTCAACTAGCCAAATAAGTTTAACAACCTTATTGAATAAATGATTTTATTTATTATTATTATTACTAACTAAAAAGTATTACATTGGGCGGTCTTACAGCTAAAAGCGATCTCTTCCACACAATCTATTGATGGAGAGGACTTAAGGAACTGTAAGAGACGGGATGTCAACATAAATGAGATAATTATAATATGAATAGTTAATCTAATTAAGGCTTGGAAATTTATTTAGTAAGTCACCCTTGCTCAGCAGTGGGATAGGTTAAATAAATAAAAGAATCCATCGGGATCGCGGGTGCAAAATCCCTATGCGCGTAAGGCGCTAAATTAAATGGATTAAATGCCAATGGTCCAGCAAACAGCGTTTCTACCCGTAATACTATCCCGTATATTTTTGCAGTGTCGGCAAGAGATTTGGGTAAATTGACACGGGCGGGGATTTTATTGTATTTTATGACGAAAGATTTACCGTCAGGAAACGCACGGTTAGCGAAATGTTAGGGAAGCACCCTTAAGAGCTTACCCTGCAGCGAAACCTTTGTAAAGAAATAAAAAATGGAATAACGTAAAATGCACGTCATCAAACGTATCATACGACAAGAAATAAATAGAACGATAATACGACAGTAAATAAATAAAACAAACAATTAATACGACAATAAATAAACGATCATGACTGTGAACTAATTCCACTTTAACGAATCAAAATGAAATTATTTATTACTCAAGTAAGCAACCACTCCGCGGAGATGTTTTTTTTTTATATTACCTCGCTATTCAAATATTGTTTAAATTAGCCGTATGAGCAACGGGAGGGCTATTTATGGGACATGTTCGGTTCGAGTATTTATGGGATATAGTCACAGAATACTTAGGGACAGAAGCATCATTCCGAAAAGAAATGTAAACAAATAGCGACTCTTGCTATGACGCAATAAAATTCAATTCAGCTCGCGTAGCGCTGCATACCTACTAGTAATATTAACCTACAGAGCACCTCTCTTTCTATCGCATAACTCTTATCTCTTCTGGCGCGGCACTTGTAACGACGCGCGACCCGCCGTCAGACTCCGGCTATGTACTTGTAGCTTCTTACCTACAGTGCGGAGTGCGCTAGGCCTGATATAGTTCGATTGTCATATGTCCAACAATCTATGTACTATCAATGACTTATGCTCGTAGTTTCGGCGATTCAGTGAAGATGCGATGAGTTAGTGGGTTTTTTGTATTGCTAATTAGCTTGCGTTTGACCTCTATGTCACCTGATGGTAAGCGACGATGCGGTCGACGATCTAGCACGCTTACCAAATAGTAACTGTTCACTCGAGACTTGAAGGTTCCCAGATTGTAGCTATAGTGAGTTGAGCTGATTGTAGTTGTGAGTGGTTCCAAAAAAATAAAATAAAAAAAAACTTAAATAGTACTATGGGCGGTCTTACCGCTAATAAGAGATATCTTCTAGTGACATATTAAAAAAAATAGAAAAATTTAATAATAATAGTCAAAAACAAATTATTAATGCACTGCCTGAATCCTATGTTTTGAGTTTCCTTAGACTTAACTACCTAGCTAATGCATGCTCACTGATTTATAAGTTTAGTAAGTTCTCTTTATAAGTGATTTTTTTGTAATTTCTTTAAGAGAATAAATGTTCATTAAACCGAAATGAAAATATTTATATTATTAAACTTCTGTTACGTCTTCATTAATTCTCTAACACAAACGCTTTTATCGACAAATCTACTGATTGAACTTGACTTTCTCTACCTTTTGTTTGCTCTGAATATTGGTAATTGGAAAATTGTTGAACAATAAGTTATTTCGCATTATAAATTGGCAGAATTCTAACCATTATGCTTGATACCTACAGAATTTTGAAACCTAAAAGTTTTAAAGTTTCATCGCAAAGTACACTTCAAACAGAACTAAATTCCCAATTACATGAAGCGCGCTCAATTACAAGGTTACTAAATATAAGCGAAATGAGCCAAATGAGTGACGCGAGCGAATAGTCACGTCTAGTAAATTAACTTAAGAATTTCCCGGCATAATATGACATAAAATGACATAAAATACATAAAATGATTCGCCTATGTACTTACAAATTTGTTTGTGCAATAAAGACTTTTCTATCTATCTATCTATCTATTTAATTATCCACATTTGTACTTTGTCGTCGATTAGCAAGGCCATGTGACATCCACCAACCTACACTGGGCCAGCGTGGTGGATTACGGCCCATACTCTCTCTACGAGGGAAGGCCCGTGTCCCAGCAGTGGGAACGTGATGGGCTGACGATGAAGTAGGTATAACATACAACTAACGATCTGACCCTAATTACACAGGTGAAGTCACGACCACCTATCTCCTGACCTCGATAGCGTCATGAGCGTCGTGACACTCAGACAAACATATCGCTATCTCCTATTGGTCACGACTATATACAATGAACAAACACGACTGACGGATGCGATTTTTCTGTTATATCATGCTTGAGAAATGTGATGAAATAAAAAAAAAATAAAAAAAAATAAATCGGACCACTTTTCAGAAAATGTTGAAATTATATGATTTTAAATAATTAGAAAGAAGAAAAATGATATTCCTCGGACAGGGATTGAACCCGCGACTTCGGATTACCGTCCCGACGCCTTAACCACTGGGCCACCGAGCCACCTGCTCGAGCAACCAAATTTTATTTTGTTTGGGGGGCTAACAGCTGTTTTTTACAAAACAGTTTGACAAATTAATATAAGAAAAGCCAATTAAAAGCCTCCGCAAACAATTAAATAAAAATGAAGAATTTTTACAATTAAATTAACAAAGTAATAAGAAGTGCGAGATGACACCATGCAATGCCATTTACAAATTAGAACGATTAGGTACCGATGACGTTAGGGCTGTATTCACCGCACTCATTCATATTCGCTGTATTCATTCACTGTATTCAGACTGCTTGTGAATAGATCGATATTGGAATGCTCAGACTTCGAAAGCTTATTAAATGCTACAGAAGAACGTAAAACATAACAGTTCCTCCGGTAGGTGGTGCGGGCGAAGGGTACATGCAATAGGTTTTTAGGTCTGGAGTGTCGAGGTGGAACATTCAAAGATATTTTAGCAATAATGTCTGGACAGTCAATTATGGACTGTGCCATTTTAATTAGAAAGCGCATATCGGAAATATTTCTACGGATTGTAAGAGGGAGCAAATGCAAACGAGCACAGCGTTGGTCATAACTTAACTGAGGAATTTTGAACTTGTAGCCTGAACGTGTGAACTTTTTCTGTATTTTCTCCTATCCTATTCTATCAATTTCTTCTATTCTTCTTATATCGTCTTACGGGGACGATTCTACATCATCTGTCGTCAATGTTTACATAGATCACCCGGATGTGTTAAAATAAATTAACCAATATGGCCATGAAAAATAATATTTTATTTAAATAAACTCCTAAAAGTACCTAAAACTATGTTTAAATGTTACGTTTCAAATATAGCCGCGCAAAAGGTCACCTCAGAACGTATGACGTCATATGAAGGCAAACGAAACGACAAGCTCTACAAAAGCAAACTTGCAAAGTGATTTATACGTTTTTGTGAAGTTTAAGGACTTTAGATAAAAAGCGAGATAAAAAGCAAAAATATAAAATAAGCACAAGCTTCGCACACGGTATTTACTTTGAAATGACGTCATGCACCGGGACTGGTGTTTAGTTTTAGATAAATAACAGATAAAAAATGTCAGAGTTATTAGATTTTATTTGTTGATTTAAAAAATATAAATCATTATTATTTTACAAATATATTGATTGAATGATCTTTCAGATCCGACAAACATTCGTTCTAACTACATTTTAGATTTTGTTTCTATTGCTGTCCGAACCCCTATTGTTGATCTATAGTAAATTTTACAAGGAATTAAAAATTAGGAACACCTTAAAATATTTTTTTAGTAATTTATACAAACAACCAAATTAACTGGTACTTTATATTTGGTGAGATCTTCTGCAAGTTTTATCAAAAATGCCGGTTATTCTGGCACCGGTATAGTACATAAAATGAATTGAAATGAAATAAAAATTATTCCATTAATGAACTAACCTTTGACGGAGACTATACTCTCCAACAAGCTTCACAATCCAATTTTTATTTTATTCATTACAATAGGGGATCAGACAGCAATCGAGAAAAAATCTAAAATGCAGTTAGAACGAATGTTCGTCGAACCAGAAAGATCAGTCAATCAATATTTTTGTGAAATAATAATGATTTATATTTTTAAATCAATAAATAATTCTGACATTTTTAATCTGTTCTTCATCTCAAACGAAACAACAATCACAGCGCATGACGTCATTTGTAGGCAAATGCCGTGAGTCAAGCTTGTGTTTATTTAACTTTTTTGCTTTTCATTAAATGTATTTTTGCTAATTTTTTCGTTCCATTACTACAATATAGTCCCCAAACTTCACAAACGTATTAGAATCTCTTTGCAAGTTTTATTTCGAAGAGTTTGTCGTTTTCTACCTACATAAAATATGACGTCACAAGTTTTGAGGTGACCTTTTGCGCGGCAATATTTGAAACATAATATTTAAACATAGTTTTTGGTACATTTAGAGCGTTTTTTTTTTTTTTTTTTATATGACTAGGTAGTCAAACAAGCAGACGGCCCGCTTGAATGGTAAGCGGTTACCGTCGCCTATGGACACCTGCAACACTCGGGGCATTACTGGTGCGTTGCCTACCTTTAAGGACCCTTTTCACCCTTCTTTTAAAGTACCCCATGTTATAGCTCTGCGGAAAAACCATTACCAACTATTTAATTAAAATAGTAGTTTTCATGGCTATATACATATATATTCATTGTAGTTAATTTAAAACACTTTCTGAAAAGTTGTCCGATCCCCTATTGCGTAACATCAGAGCGTTATCCAATCAAGCCAACATACATGAAATCGTCGCAAAATCGCAATTCAAAACTAATTCAATAAATAAATTAATAATTAATTTCTAATTGCAACCAACAAAGCGGGAACAATCGTCCCACAGATTTCGTTCCAAATTCAATTCAAACACAAACTGATTAGATCCGAACGGCGGAGTCACGTCGCGCCAATTAGAGAACGAGCCCGAATAGCGCGCGAATTCATTCCAAAATCGAACACTTGATTCTGATGTAGTGACATCTGTCATTGCCCTTGACCTTTGTCTAATCATTTCACAAGCAAATGCTTACTTTATCCGTAAAGAAATAAGCTTCAAAATCTATTGACCAATTTTCAAACATATGAATGGAACAGTTTGTCACTTTTAGTTGAGCTATTCTAATGAAATTTGTATTTAATGGGCGACTATTTAAAGTTCAAATCAGTTTTGGAAAGGTACAGTCATAAGGTAAAGGTCCCAGGACAGGACCCAATTTAGGGAGATGTTTTATTGAGAAAATAAACTGTGTGTAATGGGAAATTATGAAATGTCATTAGGGTGGCTCTAGGGAGGTAAAATGTTCTGAAGGTTTAATAGGTACTATAAATGCCAGATCAATACGAGCCTCACCGTGTATCTTTAGTAGTTTGCAAATGGATGAACGGACATTTTATCTAATTTTGATAAAAGAAAATCAGTCAATCTATATCCTCTAAAGCCCCAGATTCATTAACTAAAAGCCTTAATGCAAAGTACAATACACATCTTAGAACCCTGTCACAATGCATTTTTAGCATTACATGGAAGAAGTGTTATAGGTGTCATGCAGCGACTTGCTGTGACAAGGTTCTAGGCTACAGTGAATCTAATACCTCCAGAGTCCAGCCTCGTTTAGTAAAGGCTCCTCATTACGAAAGGGATCAGATGGACGACGTAGGACAGAGGTCAGGTTCATTAGCTAACACTAGCCGTACGGCGTACGTGCCTTAAGCACCCTGAACTCCGACTATTGTAGTTAGGTTGTGTTTGGGAAACTGCACAGAATAATTTGACCTCTCGTGTCTTAGTTTAAACAACGGCGCGAGAGGTCTTGTGAAATTTGTCCCACTGCTCAGGGAGTCTAAAGGTACGAGTTTGTAGCCTACTGCAGACAGCAGCACTGCAGTAGTCAACGTGTCGCTGCGACACGTCGCTGCAGTCATGATGAACTCAAACTGCAGATGGGTGCAGAAGACGGCAGGCAGCGCCGTATTCCATTTAACAGTCCGGCAGATTTTCCTTGTTGGTGGCAGTACTGATCTGCGGTCGGGCGACACGTCTTCTGCGATGGGGCGACGTGTAGTCGGGCGACGTGTCGCTAGCTGCAGAAGGTATTTCATAGAAATACATAGAAACCAGTAGTGTCGCAGCGACACTTCGTCTGCTGCTGCTACTATTTGCAGTCGGGTACCAACTCGTACCTAAAAGGTACGACGTGACGCTGTATTACGATTTCGCCAAACAAAACCGGT
Source organism: Petrophora chlorosata (assembly GCA_951640565.1). NCBI lineage: Eukaryota > Metazoa > Arthropoda > Insecta > Lepidoptera > Geometridae > Petrophora > Petrophora chlorosata. The sequence goes on from OX621206.1 coordinate 2,230,556, forward strand.
CGCAGTACGCTAGCACTGCTAGGTATTTCTTGTTCAAGAATTTTTACGTGCACCAATTTCCCTGATTACTCGACGCCGCGCCGGTAATTTTGTGTCGGGAAATCCTGAAGTTAAATTCTGGACGTGACAAAATTTCGCTCGCTCGCTCCAGTCGCTCGTTTCGCTCATATTTAGTAAGCTTCAAGAGCGTTTCACAAATTGGGAATTTATCCCTTCTGTTCGACGTGTTCTCGTGATGGAGGTTCGGAAAATTTCTGCAGGTTTCTCAATGTTGAATATTTATTTGCCTGAAATATGGCTCATATGGATGATATAAATCTGGGAATTAGGTTAATCCACGAAGGTTTGGTATCATGTATTTATGTTCTCGGTATTCAAAGACATAAATTTTTTTAGTACCATTCTGATATTTATACGGCTTCCAGTACGGAAAACATGATTTATGACATGACAGGCAAAGTTGGCACCGCAATGTATTTTTTAACCCCTTACGCAAAAAGGAGGGGTATAACACCCCTCCTTTTTGCCACTACTAGTTTGACCACTATGTGCGTCTATCTATGTGTCTGTCTGTGGCGACGTAACCCTTAAATGGGTAAACCGATTTGAAGGCGGATTTTTTTTTTCTGAAATTCAAAAATTTTTGAATTTTTCTCCATGTGCTCAACTTTGTTTTTCCTTTATATCTCCGGATTGCGTGGGAGGAAACATCTCAAATTTTGCCACAACTTAGATGGTATTGTTGCTCACTCTTTCCAGCAAAAATATGTAGGGGGTACAGATCTCGTTCCCGCAGCGCATTCCGATTTATGGTATCGGTGGCGGAAAACACGTGGAAGTGAGGTTAGTTTCCACGGAAAACCTCAAGACGCACTTTTCTCGCCTGGAAAATCGTGTCACTGCAATCCTGGTCACTTTTAGTTGCACTTAGCACTTTTTCCGGTTTAGATCGATTAACTTTTACTATTTTTGCGATTTTTCGTGCGCGGTGCGACTTAAAAGTGCTGGCGTTCCGGCTACGGCCTGTGTGCGACGGGGGTTAGGTTAGATTAGAAGTATTCAATTGCAACATTGATCTTGCTCGTTGAGAAAAAGGTTCACTTCACTCTCAATAGATGGCGTACACGTCACCCTTAAGACGGTTAAATAACGGAAGAAGAAATTCGACACTTAGTTGGTGCCCACCGTAGCTCAATTGGTAGAGCGTCCCGCGCTGAGGGAAGATTGGGTTGCGGGTTCAAGTCCCAGCCAGTGGTCGAATTTTTTCTTCCCGAAAAACCTCGTTTGAAAAGAACCTGCTTTAACAGTATCCTTCTTTTCTTTTCAGACTGTGTGCATCTCCAGCTGTACAAAGACCTGAAAGAGCGCCAGAAGAACGGGCAGACCAAGGCTTCGCTCTCCCTTCAGCAGTACCTCGGCTTCGAGTCAGGGTTCACCCTCGACAAGGAATCGAATACCCTCGCCATCTTGTGCGAGGACGTGGTGCCTGTTCTAGCGTTTGATACAAGGGAGATACTGATCCAGTGGAGGGTGAAGGTAGGTCTTCCTCAGAGTTTTAAAATGTTGAAGCCTTGATTTTGCCTAAAATTGGACTGCTACATTAACCATCTCATACAAATCAGATATCGGAGGTATTTAATCCGCTGACGACCGGATCTTTACCTGATTTTTTTACATTCATTTCTAAAACGAGTACCTTTTACTCGAGGTAATAGGATTGTGCATTTTTGCTTCGTTAGAGTCCGCCTCTGTTGGATATCCTTTCAATTAAATATCATAAAGAAACACAGTGAACCAGCTTTTGGGTCAATCATGACACCCAAAAAGCTGACAAGTTCCGAGCAGTTGAACTACTGGTTCAGGATCAGAATACACTGTTCGGGATCTGCCAGTTTTTAGTCGTCATGATTGGTCTGACGATCCGTCTTGCGATCGATTAAAAGCCGCCTACAGCTATTTTCACAGCTTCCTCCTCTTTCCCAGGTACAACACAACCTCGGCAGCAGTAAAGAGTTCGCCGCTGTGATCATCTCCGCCCCGTCCGCGACGAAAATCTGCGCGGGGCCAGTGCGGCTACACGCATGCGGGCCGCGGCTAGCGCTGTGCGCGTCGCGACCTCCCGAAGTGCTGGCACTGTGGGACGTCAAACTGCTTAGGTAAGGCTAGTAGTATCTACACGTATGCGGGTCCATGCAGCCATATTATATCGCGTGCAGACTACAATTCGGTTGCGTCTAAGTGCGTCGCTAAGTTTGACTGCTTTTAACTTTTTATTTTTATATACTTGTGAGAACACGCCAGCAGGGTTCATTAGTCATTGCTTCGTTTTTAGTATCTTCTATTATTTCCCAAGTTTGACCATTTTATTTTTCATTCATAACTTTACCCGATCACTAAAAAGTCAAACCCCTCACATTAGCGCCCAACGTGGGGTCAGAAATACCATTTTCCCGTTTTAAACTAAAATTAATTCAAACCCTAAGAACAATAAATAAGCAGCACACACGCTTGCATTGTGTAATTAATTCATGGCTCTGGCGTCGGTTCCCTTACGGTGTCAGACATCGATTAAGGATGTCTCTTAATTCCACATTCTCTAATTTCCCTTACCTACCTAATTAACTTAATGCACCCCACTTATACAAACAGCCAAGTGATTATACAATTACCCGGGTTCTCATTTTAATCCGGCTACCCGGGATAACCGGGCTACCCGAATTTTTACACGGGAATTGGTGTAATCACATTTACCTTGAAACTTAGAAGTCAGTAATCTCAACAGAAAGTTGAAAAATAGACCCATTTTTCATCCGGGTCCCGGATCCGCCCATTTGCGCTCGAGCCGGATAAGGGTCAGTACCTACCAGCACGATGCAAACCAAAAAATGAGGAGAAACATGAATTCTAACCGATAACCGCTGCGGCAACGCAACGGCTCGGTGAGATAAAATATACTATGTATCTCGTATACGAGAAACCGTCTGGGTTGGTACCACTGCGTTGCAAATTATTCTACCGCAGTAGAGCGCAAGCATTACTGTGTTCCGGGTTGAAAGGCATTGTAGCCAGCGAAATGTTTGAGCATATGAGACTTAATATCTGATGTCTCGAGGTGATGAAAGCAATGCAGTGTTACGCAATATTTTGCATTGTATTTAAATTTCTCTGTGACACTTCAATTGACAAGCGTGCCGCTTTTCATCAGGCGAATGACTTGATCGCTTCATGGCTCAGTTACTTAAACAATATCCAAACGTGTGGCGACCTATTTCAGTTTGTGCTCGGGCTTAGTGAGTAATGACCCTAAGTGCTGCTAGCTCTTAAGTTTGACCTAGTTCCTGGCATTTAACTGGAGACGTGGTTTCGTTCCGGAACTGTCATAACAATCCTGGATTGTGTTTTTACCACGTTTACCCTGCGAATTGTCAGCCTCCGGAATGGGGTGTTAGGAACTTTTTCGAACGAAAGTTGTTCTTTCGGTTTGAATTAATGGCGGCGTTTTATCGGATTTATCAGCGTAGGTATTACCGCTTTGTACGAGTGGGGCGAAAGAAATATATCCTTTAAGCCAAAATAAATACTGCTCTAATAAAAACACTTTAGTCTAAAAACGTTGTGGCAATTTGAATTTCTAAAAAAGTCATATGTTTCTTGAGCTCAAAGGAGATAATCAAACTGTTCCATGAAATTTTGAAATACTACCATACGTAAAATAAATAAATAAATAAACGTTTTGACGTTCATAAGTGCGTCTGTGATGCCAAATATTAATAAAGAGATTTTGACTCTGAATATCCTTTGAAGAAAATATTATTACCTAAAAGTCTCTAGATAGTATAAAACAAAGTCGCGATCCGTGTCTTCATTTCTGTTTCTCTCACGTAACGGAGTTTGATACGGATTTCACTGTCATTTAGAGATTTTTTTACGGAAGATTAACGTGTAAGTTTTTGTATAGTTGAAAAAATTCAATGTTTTGTAATTAAGTCGTCAAAAAATTACACCATATTACTAAATTTCATCCGTGCAGAGCTGCGGCCGATCGCTAATAATATACTAAAATAATATAAATACTCCGCGTATCTAAGAAAATATCGAGAATATATTTCAACAGACGGTAATTGAAATTCCCCAGTGATCCCTGAACGAACTAACTTTTCTATTTTCTCCAGTTCGTTACCGTCTCGTACAAAAGCTGTTTTGTTCATCAGACGGTTGTGAAAGTTCTGGACATCTATTGAATTGTGGCTTCTTGAAATTTAGAATGGATACAATTCTTGGAAACATTGTATACATTTTAAAGTCTTGTATCTGAGAATATGGCTTCAGAGTACATAATATTTTAAACAAGCATATTTGTAAATAATTTAGGTAGGGTTCTTTGGAAACACGGAGAATTTTCCACACGTTTATTACAGTCACCAATACACCGAATCACAGAATACAATTCACACAATAGGTAATCCACGAAGTAATTAAGGACAAACGAGCGCGAGTCGCGTGTGGTAAAAATGGGGCGTCGCGACGGAGCAGCGAGATGCATCCGTGGTTCTTTACGCTTTGTCGCACACCGACTGTCTATGCATGGTGCGGCCGGCGGCCGCGATCCGCGCGCGCGGTTGCAGCCCCGCGCGCCTACCCTGCCCCGCGTTGATCCTGGCGCGAGTCGCGCGCGCTTATTATTACATCAAATAATGCGTCGCGTTGCCTACATTCCACCCCTTTGTTTGAGGCTACGGTTAGCCGATAACACTTCCGTCGGTAGGCAACACGACCACTTTAACAACAGGTCGTTTAACAATGCCGTTGCAAGTTTTTACATCTACTACTCTAATTTGACCGTCTCGTCCAGGGTACACCTCGCTTATTACGCCTCTAGGCCAAGTATTCCGCGGTTGATTTTTATCAAAAATAAGTACTACGTCTCCTACTTTTACGGGACGTGACGCGTTCACCCATTTCTGGCGCTTCTGAAGCGTCGGCACATATTCTTTTGTCCAACGACCCCAGAACATGCCTGCCAGTGCCTGCGCTTTACGCCAAGACTTCCTAGCATCCAAATCTAACGCATCAAATGTTCCCAGTGTGGATACACCGGATGCCGTACCTAACAATAAATGATTTGGCGTAAGTACTACTGGCGCGGTGGGATCCGTTGCCACATACGTAAGCGGCCTACTGTTTACCAACATTTCAACTTCTGCTAATAATGTATAGAGGACTTCTTCCCTAGGCGTACGTTCGGTAAGTGTGGCCTTTAATGCGGATTTTACGGACCTTACAAGTCGTTCCCAGCACCCACCCATGTGTGGAGCAGCTGGGGGGTTAAAGTGCCAGGTGATCCCTCGCATAATTGCATCTTCCTGCAACCTGTCGTGTTCTAAAGTACGTAACGCAGCTTTTAATTCAGCATTAGCGCCCACAAAGTTCGTACCCCGATCACTAAAAATCACCAACGGCTGCCCACGTCGAGCTATGAACCGGCGCAAAGCCATGATGGCTGAATCAGCAGAAAGAGAGGAAGCTAACTCCAAATGCACTGCCCGAGTAACAAGGCATGTAAAGAGTACGCCCCATCTCTTTTCTTTGCGCCTTCCAATTGCTACCTCCATTGGACCAAAGTAATCGATTCCACAGTGCACAAACGCTCGTCTGGTGTTTTCAAGTCTCGCCGGCGGTAAGTCACCCATTTTAGGTTCCGACGGCTGAGCATACTTTATACGACAGAACTGACATTTCAATGCTACAGATTTTACGGCTGCTCTAAGGTAAGTTACCCAAAATCGTTCTCGAATACAATTTATGACGGTATTAGTATTTGCATGCAAAGCTCTTTTGTGGTAATGGTGTATCAACAGCTGCGTGGTGGAGTTATGCCCATCTAGAAGAACCGGGTGTTTCTCATCAAAGCTCAGATGCTCTGCTGCACTAAGTCGCCCTCTCACCCTAAGCAAGCCATCATTCTCATACACGAAAGGGTCAAGGTGACGTAACTTACTAGCAGACGGCAGCGGTTTCCCATTTGTCATCGCCTTAAGTTCGTTCGAAAATGACTCACCTTGAGCTTGCTTAATCAGCAACATTTCTGCTTCACGGAGAAGATCAGCAGACAAGGTTTGTTGTTTTCTCCGGCATATACGCACGAACAGAAGAACTCGAGCAATTGTTCTTACTGCACGCGTCCAGGAAGAAAACCTACTTACCTCTATCAATGGTGTGTAATGTTGAACTACACAAACTCGTTCAATTCGCTCTACATCAACACTCTCATCATCCTGGTACTCATTCACAGGCCATTTATCCTTTGGGCCTACCAGGAAAGCAGGTCCTTTGAACCATAGCTTGGGATCCGTTGGCCAGTGGAGTTTCGTTGCTTCATCCGCTGGATTTTCCGCTGACGGAACCCATCGCCAATCGTTCGTGTTTGATTTTCTATCAATCTCTGCCAGCCGATGCGACACGAACTTTTGGAAATCACGAGGATCTGACCGGATCCATTTCAGGACCGTCTTGGAATCAGTCCACAGATACTTACCTGTTATTCTCGAGCCGAGTTCTTCAATAACAGTGCACGCTAATCTACATGCTAGGACTGCGGCTTGCAGTTCCAGCCTCGGAATCGAAATCACCTTCAATGGTGCAACACGTGCCTTACCTACGATCATCGTCGCCTTCAGATGACCTTCTGCGTTCCGGCCCACCAGGTACGCAACTGCGGCATATGCCTGTTCACTGGCGTCCCCGAACACGTGGAGTTCTAGGTCACTAGGCGCGACCAAACCATACCAACGTGGCACTTGTACGACATCCAATCGACTTACCTCATGTAGCCAGCGCTGCCACTCACTCACCTCTGACTCCTGGAGCATTTCGTCCCAGCCAATACCTGATCTCCATATTCTTTGCAAAAGGATTTTAGACCTGATGGTATAAGGATACAGGAGTCCGAGGGGATCGAAGACGCTCATGATAAACTTAAGGTACTGTCGTTTCGTCGGTACTACCTTTCCATTAATGACATCACTTGTCAACTTCTTGAATGACAAGTCGAACTTTAGAACATCGTCCTCGGGTATCCAGATCATACCTAATGTTCGCTCCATGTCACATGGTGATCGGTCTAAGCTTACCTTACCCGGCACGACATTTGGTAGCTCGGCGCGTAGCTCAGGAGAATTCGTAATCCACCCCCTAATTACAAAACCACCGGCGGCGTGGATTGCAGATACATCATCAATCAGCTGACGCGCTTCCTCAACCGTCTGAACGCTGTCTAAATAATCATCTACATAATGATTTTCACGAATAGCCCGTACCGCATTAGGCTTCAGATGCTCAAATTCGCTCGCATTTTTATTTAATATAAATATAGCAGAGGTGGGTGACGACTTAGCACCAAATATCATTGAGCTCATGACGTAAACATCAGGGTCTTTTTCACGATTCTGCCCTCGCCACAAGAACAATTGGGCACCTTGGTCCTCTGCTCGAATTTTTACTCGCATAAACATGTCAGCAATGTCAGCTGTGTACGCTATAGGTCCCAACCTAAATTTAAACAGCACACCTAACAACGAATTCAATAAATCCGGGCCAGTCAACAAATTATCGTTCAACGATGTTCCACGATGCACTGCGGCAGCATCGTATACCAATCTCAATTTACCGGGTTTATTTGGGTTAGTTACCCCGAAGTGGGGTAGATACCACACGGGTTTATCGGGTATTCTTTCGACCAACCTAGCGTAATTTTCTTCTACAAGCCTATCAATCTGCTTAGTATACGCTGCTGCGAAATCCGCGTCCCGTTTCATCTTAGCCTCTATCCCTTGTAACCGTTTAAAAGCATGGCTATAATTGTCCGGCAAATTTATAGTGTCTCTCGCCCAGAGGAGGCCCACCTCCCAACCACCATGTATACGGCGGCTAGTGTTGTTCAGGATCTCTAGAGCCCGCTCAGTTTCGACGTTTTTCCTAGACACTTCTGTTATACCTATAGATTCTAGTTCAAATTGTTGTTTGACATAATCATGTAAATCATCACGCTCAGCAATAAAATTTACACACTCATTACCTAAACTGTCAACAGATCCCACCGGGCCGTGTACAACCCATCCTAACTTAGTATAAGATGCTACGGGTTGTCCGGATTTACCCTGTCGTATCTCGTGGTTCACTATGAGATGCCAATTATCCTGACCTATTAATAATATGGGCTTGGCGCAGTACATCTCACACGAGTCCATTAAATCTGCCAAATGTCTATTTCGCGCTAAGACACTAGCGGGTACGGTCTGGGGTGGCAAATCAATATTTTCTATTGTACGCAACTTTATATCGTGACATACACCGTTAGGGCCACGAATAAGCGCGGTTACCCTACGCGACTTATTATCAGTAACAACATGTCCACGAGCACTAATTATTTTTAGTGGGGATATGGGGCCACTCAACTTAGAGCTAATATTACTGTCCACTAACGACACCGTGGCCCCATCATCCAATAGCGCAAAACAATTACATTCAACTTCATCAATTATCACTGTCACAGGCATAACTTTTAATAATGTTTTAGTAAATCGCTCACCAATGTTCGTAACGGACTCAGTGTCCATTACCCTTGCAGTAGAAGTACGCTCCCGTGCGCCCACCGGCGCCTGCGGTGGCGGCGGCGGCGGCGCGACCACGTCGCACGACGTGCGCGTGTCGCGCGACACGTGTAGCAGCGTATGATGCGGCGCCCGGCATTTGTCGCAACGTTTTGCAAGGCATTTGTAACGCGAATGTGTTTCGACCAAACACTTAAAACATAACTTATTGTCTTTAATGAAGTCCCACTTTTCATCACAACTTTTATTGCGAAACTTAACGCAGTCCGGTAGTTCGTGACTTTCCACGCACAAAATACACTTTTTTCCGTCGGCGATTGTACCTCAACACTCGTATGTACCCGATCACGCTGCTTCATCGGCGGACGTTGGTGCCACTTAGGTGTCACCGCGGCGCTCGCAGGGTTAACTCGGCGAATGTTGGCGCTCGAAGTGTTAACATTACGCGATGTTGTAGACGTTGTAGTCGACAGTGCAGTATTTATAGGGACGTAATATGAGGACGCTTTCGATAGGTAGCTGAGGAAGTCTACGAGCACTTCAAGATTAGGTGACACTCGTAAGTCGGCACTGTATTTACATTCCTGCTTCATAACATAATCCCCATATTGCGACCTCTGAATCGGTGTTAATTTACTCAACAGATCATTGACCAGTTGCGGATTATTTATATAGCCGTCAGCTTTTATATTTTTCAGAAGCGACACACTGTTTTTGACGACTGACGTGAACTTTGTTAGTTCCCGGCCACTTTCCGATATTTTATTGACTGCACATTCCAATAATAAGTTCGGGTGGCCGAATACCTCCTCCAGCGCGTTTATTATACTTCCTGGATCCGTCCCTGATCGCAGCAAGTCCTCCACAGCACATTTCGCTTCACCGTATAATGCTGCCTGAATACGAGCGATGTTTTCAATTTCACTGAATTGGTATGTGAACGTAGTCAACTCGTACATTCGTTTAAATAGCAGCCAATCCGCTGGATTTCCGCCGAAAGATGGAAGTTCGTAATTCCTCGGGGCGGCGATGAAGTGAGCGACCGGCGAGGGGCGTGCGGGGGGTGGTGGCAGCGGTGGCAAGGCGGTCACGCCACCCGCGGCTGCGGTCGCGGCCGGGTATTCGGTCGGTGCGGGAACCGCGCGGGGCGCGCGGGGTAAAGACGCTTGCAGCGGGAGATTGCTCGTCGGGTTTTCGGTGGATGTTTCTAGATCTTTCGGTTGCGGAATGTTCGATCTCACCCACTCCTCGACTATTCCTGTTCGTTCAACAGCAATCTCACCGGTCTCACCTAATAACTCATCACTTTCGTCTTCGATCTCCGCTATGTCGAGTGCTAACTTTTTCTGTACCAGACTCGCTTTAATCTGGGCGAGTTGGACTTCGGCTTCGTATTCGGCTCTACATCGCAGTGTTTCCTTACTAGCACGGCTCGATCGTGATCGAGTTCCAGACGCGACGCTTTCGTTATCAGAACGGCGGCGGTGGTGGTTTTCATCATCCAAACACACCGCGGCGGGTCCCTGCGTTGCTCCGGCTAGTACCTCCTGCTCACGTTTCGCCTGACCACGTGTCTCCGGCATCTCCAATCCGTGGAGAAGGACCAGTTTGTAAATAATTTAGGTAGGGTTCTTTGGAAACACGGAGAATTTTCCACACGTTTATTACAGTCACCAATACACCGAATCACAGAATACAATTCACACAATAGGTAATCCACGAAGTAATTAAGGACAAACGAGCGCGAGTCGCGTGTGGTAAAAATGGGGCGTCGCGACGGAGCAGCGAGATGCATCCGTGGTTCTTTACGCTTTGTCGCACACCGACTGTCTATGCATGGTGCGGCCGGCGGCCGCGATCCGCGCGCGCGGTTGCAGCCCCGCGCGCCTACCCTGCCCCGCGTTGATCCTGGCGCGAGTCGCGCGCGCTTATTATTACATCAAATAATGCGTCGCGTTGCCTACAATATTATTATGTTGATTAAAAAATTGATCGAAAAGCCACGTTTATAAGTTTATGGTTTTTTTGAAGTTAGGTCGGCATTGCATGCTAATAAAGAAATTTAGAATGCATTGTCATCGAGTTGGCAGCTACCCTGGAAGTTTCAGCCGGATAGCTAATCGGGAAGTGCTCGCTATTTGAGTTGCAAGATTCCACCCGGAACGACAGACAGACAAACAAGAAAGTGAAGAAGTAAATTAAAAACGGTATAAAAAAATAATAAAGTAACGAGTATGTTTTTTATTTACTTGTTTATGGCAAATGATGTTAAGCCATCATATATATTGTAATAAAACCTAAAAATTAAATCATATTACATACTTATAAGTAAACATTTAATATACTTAGCGTAAGTAATCAAAAACAAACTAATCAATCTATAAACCTAGCTTTCATGGTAATAGAAAAACTAAACGAGAAAATAAGATTTGCTCTACAAATTGATTACCAGAAAAATACGTTAATACAATTTCCTACCGCAAGCATACTACAGAAAATGAAAGTAACAGCCAAATTCAAATAAGGAAAACATGGGGGCTGGGGAAACAGGGCTAATTTCATTTGTTGGGCCAATTACGAGAATATCTCTTAACATTTTAATAAGTTGTTAGTTAACTCATTAAAAGTCTTATTTACTTATAAAACGAGAGGGCGGATCAAGGGCGATGATTCGGGGGCAGAAAAACGCTGCTACGAAATAGCCCTGTTTCCCCCAGCCCCCCTGTTTTCCTTATTTGATAAAATGAATCTTATTTGTCCATATACAAAGTAAACTTAGCTATTATAAATGTTGGGCAGTCTTATCACTCAAAGCTACCTCTACCATACAACTATTTGTAGTTTTTGCAGACATGCGAGATTTGAGAACAGCATACAATTTATGTATTGCTTGTTCAAGCGAAATTACTGAGCATTATTGCCACAGATTGACGAGCGCAGTGCAGTGCGGCGAGGTTTTGCAAAACAAAGTTCTGAATGGTGATTTAACTGTTATGGGCAGGTTTTGTGTGTGTGCTGCTGGAATAAATATTATACACCTGTACTACAAAGTTTGACAGACATTTGGCCTTTGAAAACAGTAAGAAAAGTAATTTTCAGGGCCTCTTCTCTTTTCTAAATACGATTACCATTATTTTAATTTTATCTTTTTAAAACAATGTTTCATGTCTGTCTGTTTATTTGTATTATTTTATTTTATTACATTACTAATTATATATATATATTTACTATATATATATATATATATTTGATCGTAATTTAATGTTACTTTTTTATAAATTAATATTTGGGAATTTATCTTTTTTTAATTAAAGGAATTATTTGTATTACATTTTTAAATAGTAAGTTTAAAATAGTAAAATAGTTATTTTTTATAAAATTATTGACGTATACTTCTTATGGCTAAATGACTATTGACTACTTAATGGCTTATTACGTCAAAACCACTCGATGGATTTTGATGTGGTTTCCACCAACAATTAGAGAGTTTCTTAAGGAAGGTTTAAGTGGAATACACATTCGGACGCCGTGCGGAACCGGGGCTGTCCCTTGTTTAACCTATGTTTACTTTGTAACTTTTATTCAACCCTAAACGGAAAGTTTAATGTTATCATGGCTTAATGGCCAGCCCTTTAAGGTCCACCTAGATACATCTCTGTGCCACTTTCTAAGAAGGTTCGCTTTTATGAGAATTCTCGAGGATTTTTCGCGCCCTTTGGCGATTTAATTATAATTTACGATTTAGGAAAATGAGGAAGACTTCACTTTTTCTCTTCTTTGTTTTAAACAGTGTTATTAACTGGTAGTCGAGATTTTTGTTTGAGACTGTTAATTATGACAGTCGTTTATTAGAGCAAATACAGTGGAAAGTGATTTGTATATCAAAATCGGTCAAGACTGCCCGCCAGAGAAGATATACGCCCTACTTGTTTACTCGTGGTAGGTCTCTCGTATGCAGGAGGCCGTCTGGGTAGGTACCACAGCTTTGCCGGTTATTCTGCCGCCAAGCAGTAGTGCGCAAGCACTACTGTCCGGTTTGAAGGGCACTGTAGCCAGCGAAATTACTGGGCATATGATACTTAATATCTGATGTGTCGGAGTGATGAGTGCAATGCAGTCCTACGCAGTCCTTTTTATGGTATGAAAAACTTCTGGGTGGCAATTATTTTGAGTTTGATAACGTGGTGGCACAATATATAATATAGTCTTTGATCACATTCCCCGATTTTCCGTCCCTTAAAACGGAAAACAACAGTCAGACCCAGAGGGTAATAAATTCCCACAAAAACAGCACCCAGCGCTGACAGGCACAATAATAACAAATTAATACTTCACTAGTTCGAGCCCGCGGCGTCACTCGATACTTGTAGCGGTGTCGAGTGCCGAAATAAATTGCTTTCCGATACCATTATGGGATAATGGGAATAACTATGTGTAGTATTTTGTTGTGACAGAGGCGAATGTGAGTGCCGGACCTCAGTAGCAAAGAAAACTAACTATTTTCAGTAGTGAGTTCGATAGATAATAGGAATAAAAATGCAGTCTATTTCTCTGTACTCCATGTTTATAAAGTTGAAAAGAAAAAGTTGTAGAAAATTTAATCTTCTACAATATTTATCATAGATAAAAATAGCATAAAACCCATAGGAAACGAGATATTTGCAATAAATGTGTGAAAAGTCGATTTTTTGACTTTAGACTGAAATATCTGTAGTCGCGAACACCCTACGATAAGTAGGTTTTGAGACAAGTTTTAGGGTGTCATAATAAAGGTTAATACAAGTTTATAGCTGACTTTCTCTCATTTCGAGGTGAAACCCCTAATTTTCCTGGACTATTATGCGTTCCCTCTGCTGGAACTCGGTGATCAATAGGGGATCGGGCAGTAATCGAAAAATAACCTAAAATGTAGTTAGAACGAATATTTGTCGAATCCGAATGTTTGTCGATTATTCAATCAATATTTATGTAAAATAATAATGATTTATATTATTAAATCAATAACTAAAATCTAATAACTCAACTTTTTAATCTGTTCTTTATCTCAAATGAAACACTAATCACGTCATTTCATAGTTAATAACGTGTGAGAAGCTTGTGTTTATTTTATATTTTTGATTTTTATCTAAATCAAAACGAATTATTTATTTAAAATATTATTTTTCATGGGTAAATACATTATGGTTAATTTTAAACACTTTCTGAAAAGTGGTTCGATCCCCTATTGCTGGGGCACATTCACAAAGAATAGGTATATGAGCCATAATTAATAAAAAATATATTTTGTAGCCTTTTTTTAGGTTTCCGTGCCCAAAGGTTTACCCTTTAGAGGACCCTATTACTAAGACTCCGCTGTCTGTCCGTCTGTCTGTCTGTCCGTCTGTCACCAGGCTGTATCTCATGAACCGTGATATTTAGACAGTATACATTTTCATAGATGATGTATTTCTGTTGCCGCTATAACAACAAATACTGAAAAACAGAATAAAATAAATATTGAAAGGGGCAGACATGTTTTTTTTTGACGTTTTTATAGTTAATGGTACGAAACCCTTCGTGCGCGAGTCCGATTCGCACTTGGCCGTTTTTATTTACATCTGACTAGGCCAGAGTTTGACCAAGATCGCACCCGATGGGAAGTGACGATGCGGTCGAAGATAAAGCACGCTTGCCTAGTAATCATCTATTCACTCTTGATTTGAACACACCCAGGTATTAAACAAGCCTCTTCTAGGATATAATTTCGTCTGAAACTAAGCTGTTTGTATTTAATATAAAACAACCGATATATATTTTAAAAATTTAGGTGAAAGAAAGAAAGAAAGAAAGAAAAGAAAGAAAACCATTTATTCGGCACACGACAAATAAACAATACAAAAAATAAAAATAAAAACTTAAATCATAAATATATGTGCCGAATGGGCTCAGCTCAGCATAAAATGCCAAGAGTTTTACGTTTTACACAACTCGGCGCTGATAGCAGAAAAATGATCTTGCTCGGGCACGGATCGAACCTGCGTCTTCGGAATACCATCCCGACGCCTTAACCACTGGGCCACCGAGCCGCTAGATCAACCAAATTTCTTTTAACTTTTTTATATCGTCTTACGAGGACGATTCAATATCAAAACCGGTATATATCTGTCCACAATCTATTTGATTAAATTACACCAGTTCGCAAAGCGTTCTAATTGAATCCAATTAAACAACCCCCACCCCAGGTAAATACAGGAAATGAATTACACCACACGTTTAGGATCGGTTTCCACAAACAACAGCTAGGCGACGACTTTATAACACGAATGTGTAACAGCGACTATTCTATTACACTCGAGAGCAATGAATCCGGGTCACTTAAAGAATGTTAAAAATCTCGGAAACTAAAAATGATAGGTTAATGCAATAAATTGTATTTAATAGACAATGTAATACTCCTTAAATGAAAGTAAAAAAAATATGAGTCACCATACATTTTATTAACACAAAATTACATAAAGAAAAAAACTGCTGATCTCTCCTTACAACAAAAATAGGAAACATGAAATTTTTGAACTTTATTACGATTTTCTTGAATTTTAATACTTCGTATTGCCTCCTCGTGCTTCCATTACTGCGTTTACGCGGTTTGGCATGCTGTACACCAAGTTCCTTATACGATTTTGGGGAATATTCTCCCATTCCTCTGTGAGAGCAATTTTGAGCTCACGAAGCGTGATTGGGGGAGGGTTTCGTTGTTTTACGCATCTGCCTAGCTCGTCCCAAGCATGCTCGATCGGGTTGATATCCGGGCTGCGCGCTGGCCACTCCATACGAGTAATGTTCATCTCTTGAAGGTAGTCATTCACAATCCTACCTGTATGAGGTCGGGCATTGTCATGCATAAATATAGCATCCTCACCTAAATTGACCATAAATGGACCAACGTGATCATTGAGGATTTCTTCCACATATCTTACGCTAGTTAAAGAGCCGTTTTCTATGATCACCAGCTCTGTGCGACTTTCAGAAGAAATTCCGGCCCACACAAGTACAGACCCACCACCGTAGGCTACTTTTTCTTCGATGCATGCTTGCTTGAATCTTTCCCCTGGTCTTCGATACACTCTGTGTCTTCCATCGTGCTTGTAGAGCATAAATTTTGATTCGTCGGAGAACATAACTTTTGACCAATCTTCAATACTCCAATTTACGTGGCTCTGGGCATATCTTAGTCTCGAAATACGATGCCTACGCTCCAGTTTAGGGCCGTTTGCAGGTCTAAGGGGTCTTAAGTTAGATTCAGCAAGCCGACGTCTTACTGTCCATGCACTTGGGTTACTTCCTCCGAGGCGTCGAAACTGATTGGTGAGTTCAGTTCCTGTGAGAAAGCGATTTCGAAGCATGGTGTTCACCAAGTATCGGTCTTCTCGTGCTGTGGTACACCTGGTTCTGCCCGTTCCTGGTCTGCGTAGGTTAGAACCAGTTTCTTCGTAACGTCGGAGAACTCTTTGTACTGTTGACAGCGACACACCGACAGTCCTGGCTGTATCGCGCTGACTCCGGCCGGTTTCCAGCATTGTAAGTATTCTGGTGCATTCTTCAGGCGTAAGCGACATAATTTCAGCTTGAATAATGAATATAGAGCACTATCAACATGGTTTATGTACCCACATAAATGACAGATTACAAACAAAAGCAAAACCAAATGCTGTAATTTCGTAGTTCCATCTTCGAAAGTGGCCCTTTTTCAAATTTGATTTTTTTATGATATAACTTTACAATAACTAAGAAGTTTTAATACCTTCATTTAAGGAGTATTACATTGTCTATTAAATACAATTTATTGCATTAACCTAGCATTTTTAGTTTCCGAGATTTTTAGGATTCTTTAAGTGACCCGGATTCATTGCTCTCGAGTGTATATTTGAAACACTATCCAATATTATGAATTAAACAATATCATTTTGTTTATCTAATTAAATAAATAGTTATTTTAATAGATGACTTTAAAAATACGCAGTCATCACATACATAGATCCTGGCCCCTAACCAAGTTTCTCTCAATGTTGGGAACCAAGAACTGCGAGGACCATAAGAGATATATGATAGTCCCAATACCCAACCACGAAACGAATACTTGCGCCTTTTTTCTTTTGTGCACAAACATTTGCCTTGTCGCGGGAATCCCGGAACTTCGGTCGTATATGAGATTGAGCCAACCTGCCCAACCACTACACTACAGAACTACAGCCACTACAGAACACAGCAGTAACCACTACAGAAGCTTTCGAACTTTTTATATAACGTAACGTCCTTAAGATTTTCACCGAATAATGACTTGGTGAATTGATTATCCTATTTTTTTATATTATAGACTAGATGCGCCCCGCGGTTTCCTGGGATAAAAAATATTCCAAGACTTTAAAATATCTTCATACCAAATTTCATCAAAATCCGTTCAGTAGTTTTTGCGTGATTGAGTAACAAACATCCATCCATCCATCTTGTACAATTTAGAAGTAAACTGATTGGTACACCCGTCGTAGTACCCTAAATTACACTAGCTGCTATTAGGTTCGGTTTTCACAACAAGCGAAGCTATACGAACTAATTTCATTACGTCACGTGTACAACGCGCAAGGGCGCCTACAACAATTCCTTGTGGATTACATGCCTGCAGTGTTAGTTTGGTTTAAGTTACTGAATTTCAAATGACTTGAAAATACCTACCATATCACAAGTTAAAGTAAATCAATGTACACTCTGTTCTGAAAGGTGATTTTAGCTTTATAAATATTATATTAGTTTTCACTGATGACTGTGCTGATGGCCCGCACCACTGACTTTCATAAGTTAAGTGCGGATTTAATACTCGCTCTCAAAACGGTGAAGGAAAACATCGTGAGGAAACCGGCATATCCAAGAATTAATCACAAAAAATCAAGAACATGCAACATCAACCTGCACTGGGCTAGCGTGGCGGATTATGACCCATACTCTCTCTATGAGAGAAGGCCCGTGTCCCAGCTGTGGGACCTTAATGTGACGATGATGACGTGCTGAGTTAGTTTTGGTAATTAAAAGCTACGAAACATCAATGTTTTCCTAATATATGGAATCATTGCAGACTGACGCATAAAACTACTTTTCATTTAAACCTTTATTAATGCTTATTTAGGCAAGTTTCATTAAATTTATAAATAAAATCATATTATTCAGTCAGTCTGTTTCCTGAAAACCATAATTTGGGCGTCTTCAAGGCTAGAATGAATAGGTATCTTCTAAATCAACGTACTCCATCTTCGGCCGCATCTTCGCTTAACATCAGGCGAGATGGTGGTCAAACGTAGATTTATCACAAAAAAAATGATTATTAAACTATTGCTAAGTAGAATATTTTTAATGTAAGTTATGTTGTGTGTAAGTATAAGATAAAGTTTGAAACGTTCAAATCGCTCGCCGGTCACGTCTTAAATCACTCCTAGCCTAGAGCTATCCTTAGTTCAAATTCAAACACAACCTGAAACAACGTCCCAGTGGGAAGCGCTGGAGCTACGCTCTACGCTTAACCTTTGATATGCCACAAGGTTTATATTATGGGGCACCGCAGACGACCGACTTTAATTAGTAAAATCAAGACAAGTTAAAAAGTTGAAAACGCAATGAAAATATCTAGTGTGATTCTGCTGAATATTATGTAGGTTGTTGTTAGGGTTCCGTACCCAAAGAGTAAAACCGGACCCTAAGACTCAACTGTCCGTCCGTCCGTCTGTCTGTCTGTCCGTCTGTCACCAGGCTGTATCTCATCTACCGTGATAGTTAGACAGTTGAAATTTTTACAGATGATGTATTTCTGTTGCCGCTATAACAACAAATACGAAAAAACAGAATAAAATAAATATTTAAGGGGACTCCCATACAACAGACATGTTTTTTTTGGATTTTCATAGATAATGGTACGGAATCCTTCGTGCGCGAGTCCGACTCGCACTTGGCCGGTTATTGAATAATATAATATGTATCAGGGTAGATTATAAATTTAAAATGAAACACTCGTTCTAGCGTTCGGCGAGTCGACACCTAACGATGCCTCGTGTAGATGGCGAAACACGAGTAATACAGGAAGGGTTGTTGTTAGGGCTTTCTTTATTTATTTTACATTATTTACTAAATTATTTTTTGTAAATTCTCTACCTTATTTTTAATACACAATATTAAACTCACTATAATATTTATAAATATAAAAAAGCGGAGGGAATTTTATTTATATATATATTTTTATTTGTAATTCATTTTACATTTACTATCTACCCCCATACATATTATATTATTCAACAACAACCTACATAATATTCAGCGAATTACACTAGATATGTTCATTGCGTTTCAGTTTTGAGATGAATTTCCGCAACATCCGCAAAAAGTTCTCGAATAACTCCAAAATTCAAACAACACAAAATACATCGTCCCCGTAAGACGATATAAGAAGGATATTAGAAATTTAGTCGTTCGAGCAGTTTCCGACAAAATCAAAATTCCAATACAAAAACATATCTACCTACTGACGCTAGGTACGATGAGGGAGGAAGGCGCGGGCGCGCGCGTGACGCGGTGCAGAGCACGTACTCAACTAAACAGAGATAGCAATATTCAGACTGATTTTCGCCGCGTCTCGAATTGAAGTTGTAGCGGCGTCCGCCGGGCTCTTAAGTCGCTCGTCTGCGTCGCCCCTTATGTTAAAGCAATATGTAATTATGTTTGTAATTAATCTGTATGTAAGTAATTAATTTGATATATCGAGTCATGTGTTTGCTTAAATTAATGTGGATTAAATGTAAACCTATTTGGATTTATTACTGAAGCTGCGGGAACTTTGAATAGGTATAATAACCTAACAATGTTCTGGTCTAATACAATTTAATCTAAAATAAATAAATAAAAAACGTTTATTGGTAGAAATGTTTAAAGAAATTTTGGTAACGACAATAAGTAGGTATTTTAAAAGCTATGAGAAAACCCACACACTATTCTACGACCGCTTCACCCAGCAACCGTGTCACCGCCGGAGATGCCCGCTCCCAAACTAAGAACCAACCTGTATCTCAGGATCCGGGAAGCTCCAGCGATGACAATGGTCTCGGGGACATGCGATTCAACAATCAGAAAAGGTTCTCTAGGTATTTCTATAGGTCTGTCGTCACCATAATACTGTTATGCCTTTGAAAGGTTCCTAGTGGACCTGAGAATAGGTATATTTCTTAAAATTACATAATTACGAAATAACAATACTATTGTCGTGATGAACTTGCCACAGATTGAATCGAGTATTGATAAAAAATTACAGACTATAATAATTACCTATTACTGCATGCATAAAATAATTACACGAATGAACTTTTAAATTCTAATGATAAAGTTTGACTACATTATCCAATCCGCATTTGGAAGGACCCATCACGCGGAAATGTTTGGTGAGGGTAAGGGTAGGGGTGTGTGAGGGCGTGTGTGTTTGTGTATGAGGAAAGGTGTGGGGGTGTGTGAGGGTGTGTGTATGTGTGTAAATCTGTAAGGACATGGTTTCCAGTAGACTGTCTATTTACGGAGTTTCACATTTACATACGTATTTACATATTTATGTCCATGCAACTTAGAGGTCATACTGTAGCAGTGCTTCAGTATCTGTGTAAGTTACAATATAAATATAATAGCAGTATCTTTTTTTGTAGCGCAGTATCTTGGGAATCAGACTTTCAGACCGTATAAGAAATACGATACTGCGGTCCAAAACCCAAATCGCCGACGTTGAACAGAAAGCTGCCTCCCTAAAGTGGAACTGGGCCGGACACGTCTGCCGTATGTCAGACGAATTTTGGGTCCCCCAAAATCGCAAAAGAGGTCGCGGCAGGCCCAGAAAAAGATGGCGAGACGAATTTGATCCCTACTGGAATGATTGGCCTGTTAGAGCCTTTAAGGCAGTAGTCTGCTTTACAGGCTTCAAAAAAATCGATTTTTCGTTTTTGTCTTAAATCTATTCCAAAACTATCCAAGAATATGTGTTCAAAATTTTAGAGGCCAATTCGACATATTTTCGAAGCTAGATCAGTTTTAGTGGCCGAGCGTCGAGCAGGTGCGAATGCTCGGGCAGACCCGAGCGCGCGCGCTCCGCCCCTTCGTGTATTCTATTGTTTGACTATACTCGTATATACCTGAAAGGATTGAACGGTCCTTTGAAATATTATTTGGAGGTTCTAGACGGTCTGTGTTGAGTAGTTGTTGGGATAACGGTATACAATATAACGGTAAACTATAGCTCTCGGAATCGGCTTCTACACTGCTATTTGTAGCGTCAGTTTCATTATCACAAGTTTTAGAAAACGGTGCCGGCGATAGTAAAAACAATATATGTCCGATCGAAAAAAACCAAAGTGATCTAGCTTCAGTATTGAATTATCTTCTATTTGAACTAAAAAAGTTGGACAAAAGTACTGTTTAAATTACTTGTTTTGGAACTGATGAACTTTTTTTTTCAAACTTCGAAAAAATTTGGAATTTCGTCATTTCTTCGGTATTTTTTTAGTTCATATAGAAAAGGAACTTATAAAAACTAAAAAAAAATTTGGTTCCACTGTTTCAAATGCATCGCACGACCTCCATCACCGGCACCGATTTACGAGTGCACACTCCAGGCGCCCCAGAAAAATCGTTACAACTTTGGCAAATTTCAATAATTTGTAATAATAAAAATTGTTTTTTAAAGCTTGAATATAATATACTATCGTCTCAAAATTTCGTTTACCGCAATCATTTCCTTCCCTTTCAAAAAAATTGTTGAAAAAATGCTTTTTTTTCGGCTCCTAAAGCAGACTACTGCCTTAACCGCGAAGATTGGGAGGAGGGAAGAGACATACATGGCTAATAATAATAAATAATAAGAGTTATTTTATTTTATTTGAAATAGCAAACAACTACATTATAAAGTATACATAAATTAAACTAATACAATATTATTATTATTATAATCCATTATTCTGAAGTCTTAATGGAGTTTGTTGTTAAGAAAGTGTAATTGATATATAATATAATAAGAGTTTCGACGCGGTCTATGATTGGCGTCAGCAGGCGGCGGCGCAGGCGCCGAAGTCTGACTTAGAGTCAATCCAAGGCAGTCAGCACTGTATCGACTTAAAAACCGATTTAGACGAGGTCAGTACCAAGTCAGGGCTGGTTTTTCTCGATTTTTGAGTCAGTCGCTGACCGGATCTAATTGGTCCTTATATAGAGAGGTAGTCTTTAAATTTTTTTTATTGGTGATTGGCTTGGCTTTGGCCACTATCTCACTTAATGGTAAGTGACGATGCAGTCGCTTATGTTGCACACTTGCCACAATATTACCTATTCACTCGTGACTTAAGTACTCCCAGATTGGAAACACCATTTTCTTGAAACACGATTTGTGGGCCAAAAGCAGAGGAAGAAACCGCTGATAAAATTTATGAACTACTCTTACAGTAGTGCTGCACTACTTTAGCGGACATACGGTACATTCGGGGATATACAATCACATAATATTAGGTATAATAGTAATTAATGTTTTTTTTTAATACGCCCAACGATCACATACGCCGATCCTGACCCCTAAATATGGTTCTATGGAGATGCAAGCCAACCTGCCCAACCACTACACCACAGAAGAGGCTGTCAAAGTGTTTATATCCAATAATTGCTTTTATCATTTTACCATCTACTTGGTAACGTAGCAAGCAGAAAGAATATAAAAGAGGATGAAAGAGAGGATGGAATATAATTCATTCGCTTTCACTCTCCCTCACATCCACTTTCAATTTGAACAAAATAAAGCTATGATAAATGAAAGCAATACCGTTAACAAACAACACTATAAAATTAATTAAAGCAGACTCATAAAAGTACATTCAACGACAAAACGCTTTCGTAAGTAATAAAAACAAAAAACTTCTCTGCATTTACTTAATATACTCGTACGTCTAATAACTTTGCTTTAAATATCACTTAGCATATTATTAATTTTTTTATCTTTTATATGTAGTATCATTAATCATTACTATACATATTTTCTTTATCAATATCGTAAAGACAGCAATGGAGATTAATGACCAGAGATTTATTATGTTGCTTACCTTTGGGTGGGCAATACAGAATTTTTAGATAAAAATGCACCACTGTTCGAAGGGATCGAATAATATTTTCTAGAATTTTCTTATTACTGTAAAGATTGTAATCTTGTACGCGGAACGAACATACGACTTGATAGTAGATCTTGATCTTGCTTGACAGAAACCCAGATGATCTTGAGATGATTTATTTAATGTAAAATGATGTGTATGCTATAAGGTTTGGGTCGAGAATTCACCAGTATAATTAAAATGATTTAGTTTATAAAGGCGAAGATTTGCTTGCGTTGAGCTTTGCGTTTGAGTTCGCGGTGAAAGAATTGAGGTTATTGGTACTTCGTACAAATCTTATTCCTTCATTTAAAGCTATTCGTGTGACAGTTAGGCAGGCTACTAACGACACTTCTAAGTGTACAATTTATCTTTAACACGATTTCGTTTGTCTAAATATGAGTTAACTTAGAATAAACTATTGTACTTATATTATTTTTGGAAAATAAATGATTATGATTATTATGACAGTGACAGCCACTATATTTTTTTTTTACTTTTAATAGATCTATGTTTGGCTACTATCACGCATGATGTGAAGCGATGATGTGACCTAAGATGGAGCACATAGATCTAGAGAGAGACGGCATTTGAGCGGCTGCTCAGACACGTCTCCCCGATGGTTCACCGAACATCATCCCGAAACACGACTAGGTCGCTTGACGGATATATTATATATATTGTTAGATCCAAAGTTATTATTCTTAGAGTTTAAAAGGACCAACTGAGCCTCGGACCTTGCACAGTCAGGGTCCCCTCAAGTGGGTACTCCAAAGTTTTAGGGTATTTTGTTAATCCTGGTGACATTACAACATTGTGAATGTGAAATCCATGTAAGTTTAAAAAAAGGACCAATTGTGCCTCGAACCTCGCACAATCAAGATACTCCAAAGTTTTAGGATCATTTTATCAATCCTTTGGATACGAAACCCAAAATGGATACACGGTATAGTCGGGCACATAATATCGTTGCTTAACGCGACATTGCCAATGCCGAACCGTTTTCAATTTCCGTTCACAGATTTATTGATGAGAATAAATATTTTAACGATACGCTTGTTTCGACGTTAACGGTTAACGGATGGGATGGATAGGCTTTTTGTTTTACGTTACGTCCTTGTTTTACTTTTTTCGGAGTGTCCGTGTGAGAACGGGGGATTAATAGGAAAAAATAAATTATTTAAAATTTATGTGTGAAGAAGCATTTGTCCAAGCGAGCAACGTGGATGTAATGAGCTGATGAAGAAACTGAGAATAATTACTTATGACCTTGTTTTACATTTCATAATAATAATTTGTATAAACAAATATTTACAAATCTATACAGTGATAAAGACTAATCTAACTTACAACAAAATCAAAAATTAAATTTAAAGATAAAATACAGAATTGAAATTGAATATAAACAAAATTTAAAGTATGACCTTAAACAATAATGCAGAGTTACATAAAATGTAATAATAGGCGGTCTTATCACTAAGACCTCAACCGATGTCTCGAAGTGATCTCTTGAAGACTGTATTAGTAAGTAATTATTGACTGTTTCTTTAAACAAAAGTTTTTTTTTTCATCTAAAAATCGTAACAGTAAACACTCAAAACACTTTTGCCGCCGCCAGTACTCTCTAATCCCACTAACAGCTTGCACATGCAATAAGTTTACCCGACGAGCTTAACTTAACGCAACTTAACTAATAGCTGTTGACTAAACAGGCATTAACGGATTACTTAGTTAAGTTGTTCAAATGACACAACTTATGCGTGGGACGAGAATTAGGAATAGGAACCATGTCGTATTGAGAAAGAGTTGTTTTGAGAATATTGTACCATTGGGAATTTTACAAGCGGTAATCGTATATGTAGTGTTCTTCTCTTGTGTGGGTGTGTGGCCAACCCTGGTGTCGGAGTTTTTAGACCGCCCGACGGCCTCCGACATGGTCTAACGACTGTTGCCCTAAGACAACAACCGAGACCGACGGCTTAACGTGTGCTCCGAAACACGGTAGCGCTCAGATATAATTACCACACAAACGATCACCCATCCAAGTTGTGACCGCTGCGAACGTTGCTTAACATAGCAGATCTGTTACGAACGGCTAGGCGAGCTAAGCTACAGTATATGTACCTATATTAAAAGTTGTTTTATAATAAATTCCAAATTATATAACGAAGTTCACAATATCTCTAGAAAATAAAATATCTAGAGATTTTACAAACTAGATCAGGTAAAAGTGAAAATTACTGAAACTTACTTCGACGAGGTACGCCAATGTAAGTAGTTTCTACTCCTTCGCTTAGGGGTTGCTTAGAGTTATAGGGGATGAATCCCTTACATAAATAAGCGAGGATTCCACAAAGGAGTTAAGTTCGCCATATTTTATTCATCTATTCGTACTCGAAGCCTTTGTATTCAAAGGGTTAGGATAAATCTGGGTAGATATACATACATGTGTTTGTAGTATACATATGTATTAATGGAACTTTATTGAACTCCGTCAAGTTAAAGTAATACAAAAAAAAACAACTTTTTTATTGGTTATTGGCTTGCGTTTGACCGAAAAAGACAAAGTCAAAAGATATTTATTAAATAGGCACAAAAAATGCACTTTTGAACGTCATACACATAATACAATTCAATTAAAATACGTTAAAATATTTAATTCAAATATCATGACTTTGAAAAAAAGGTCTACCCATTTCTTTCCCATACCCAAATTGAACTCAAATTGAAGTCCGGGCCCAGAAAAGTTTTTTTTTTTTTATACGCTTTATAGATCTATGTTTGGCCACTATCTCGCCTGATGTGAAGCGATGATGTGGCCTAAGATGGAGCACATAGATCTAGAGAGAGACGGCACTTGAGCGGCTGCTCAGACCCGTCTCCCCGATAGTTCACCGAACATGTTGAAATGCTAAGATGTTTTTTATGAAACTGAGTGATGTGACGAACAAGTTTCGCCAGATGGTAAACGTCACGCCTCCCCATAACAATTGCAGTGCCACCCAGAACTTTTAATTTTTATTAATTAATACCATTAAAAGCACTACGTAGCTCTGCATTGCGCTCATCATTTCGAGACATCAGATATTAAGTCTCATATGTCCAGTAATTTCGCTGGCTACAATGCCCTTCAAACCAGAACACAGTAATGCTTGCGCACTACTGCTTGGCGGTAAAATAACTGACAAAGCTGTGGTACCTACTCAGACGGCCTCCCGCATACGGGAGACCTATCACGAGCAATGCGAAAACTGACTATCCCAGTGCTTCGGAAACACTCCCGCTAGAGAAGATAGCACCAAGAAACTTTGCGGGGATGTCTCCATTTTTAAATATTTTAAAATGTCTCAAAATATAACTCTATATTACCTGATGGTAAGCGACGATGCGGTCGACAATCTAGAACGCTGGCCAAGACAGTACCTGTTCACTCGAGACTTGAAGATTCCTACATTGTAGCTATCGGGAAAGACTGACTCCGGCAGGGAGTTCCACTCGTTAGCGGTGCGCATAATGGAAGTGGAAGCGAAGCGATTAGTGCGCGCAAGAGGAATGTCCACCATGAAACGGTGGCGCGTTGTCGTACGCCTTGTAGTCCGATGATGAAACGGGGATGGGGGAATGAGTTGGTGCAAACTTTACCTTTTTTACTTGTTGCCTGAGCCACTGCTGTTCAGTCATTCGCTGCGCTGGAATCATCAGCGAATTGTCCTGTCATCTCCGTCGCGGTCTTTGCTGTTATTTTGGACTTAATTTCATTCGCCATGCGGCAGTGACCTCATCAAAATGTCATAAAATATACAAGCTGAGAAAAAAGTTTTTACGCACAGTGAACCATCGGGGAGACGGGTCTGAGCACCCGCCCAACTGCCGTCCTCTCTAGATATACATATGTGCTCTATGTTAGGCCACATCATCGCTTCACATCAGGCGAGATAGTGGCCAAACATAGATCTATTAAGCGTAAAAAATAGTAAACAAAAAGTATCTATTCTGTCTTTTGATACTTAAAAAGCTGATGACTATTTTAATAAATATATACAGTCATTCCGCTTAGCTCTCTGCCACGTAATCTTATTTTTACTTGGAAGTTAATCGATAACACCGAGTCTATAATCGTTTAATCGAGCGAGACGCCGCGCCGCGCCGTCACTAGTAACGTCTCTATTCCGCCGAGCCAGAAAGAACATAGTGATGTACTATTTAGTTTAGGGTTATTGCCGTAGAATACAGTTTTACTGGTGTGTTGCCGTATTTATTTTGTGTTGCGTTTTGAAAAGTTCTTCGGTATAACTATAATCGAAGTACGCATGTTTCTAGATCTCATACTCCACCATATCAGCACTTAGGCTCAGCGTCAAGTGATCTGAAAAAATAGCTGTATGTTTTATGAAATAACAAAATTTTCAGTATGACATTGATAAATTGCCGGAAACTTCGAAAGGGTTTTTTAAAATTGCTCACACTAGTACGCTTCGCGTTCAAGAGCTGCAAAACATTTTCTTTTTTCATAAAATGAAATAATGCTGATGTTTGCGGAGGCTCGTGTTGAGGAATTCTACGCCACATCAAAAAAGAGCCGCATCGATGATGAGCAAGTTGCATGGAAGCCCCAACAGTATACTGAGGGTATTATCGAGAAAAATGGATAGTTCATTTGTTGAGCACTGGGTACACTTACATCTATCAACCCGGTGCTCAAAACCGCCGGGCTTGCGTATTAATTTTCCCCGATTTAAGAATAATTACTAACACTATGAGCAAATGTTCGCATTAAAGATTTATTTATTTATAAAATACACGTGAAATATCGAAATAGGTTGTGTAAATAAGATTTAAAAAAATTCAATGACCTTAGTAGCTGACTGTACATTCATTTATCGCACATTCGCACTCAGATTTAGTTTTCTTTGAAACTATTTCATCCAGATTAAAAAAGCTCGTAGATACGGCACCCCTGCACAACACTATTCGCCTTTGATATTACCCCATCTTTTTAATGGAAAGGGGCCGAAAGATAACCTCCTTCCTTCTAATGTCAGTCGTTATTTTAGATCGGTTCAGCGGATCGGAGCCATGATCCTTTTGTGTTTTGCCCTGATACCGATAAAAATGTAATTTAATAATAGTCATATATAGTGATTCGGAATTACAAACAAATCGAAGCGTGGCCGTGTTGTTTTTTGTTTTCGTGGCGAAACGCGGCTCGTACATTCTGCCATTGTCATGTTTTATTATTTTTGATGCGATAGGACGTTTCGATTAGAGAATTATTCGATTAGAACTTTAAAATAAGCTATTCTTATATCATATATAATTAGGTATACGTTTGAGGTATAATCAAAATAAAACAATAATAAACAACCTGAACGTAGAAAATCACGCTTTTAACTCTCCAGAAAAAAAAAACATATATGACTGTATTTTGTATTTTTTGATGAAACTAAATGACGAGACGAGCTGGTCGTTTGCCTGATGTTAAGCAATACGCCAGCCCATAACAATAACAGCACCACCCAAAACTTTGTTTTGCAAAATCCTGCGCGGCGCTGCACTGCGCTCGTCACCTTGAGACAATTAGCTGTTGAATCTCATAATGCCCAGTAATTTTGCTGGCTATATAATGCCCTCCAAACCGGAACAGAGTAATGCTCGCGCACTATTGCTTGGCGGCCGAATAACTGGCAAAGCGGTGGTACCCACCGAGACGGCCAGAATAAAATTTGTTTGTATGCAGTTTACATTGCTTTTTAACACCTTAATACACTAATAAAACACTTAAACGAAACAACGTGCCGTTTAACATTTTACACCGAAATTATAAAGTTACAAAGTTACCAGTATACGGCATTCTACATTCATACGGTGATGCGCCCCTAGTAAAACGACTACGTGACGAGCTTCCGAATTTCAATACTCGGTTAACCTACCGAATTGAAAATGTACCTATTTTAAAGTTAGACAATTTTATATCTCATTTGGATGTAGAATATTTAATTTTATTATCAGCGATGTAGTATTGGGATCGAAAGAATGTTCATGTTTAAGATGATGATTATAAGTAGTTTTTTTTGTTAGGTTTAGCTTAAGTTTTCAACTAGTGGTTCTACTGTGCAGTACATTCTGTTAGGCCTGGTCTACTTTATTCTATGACTGGGCAATATGAAGCGAACATAGTTTTTTCTACGCAATGTGACCTTGCAATTTGGGTTGGTGCCACAAGTTTGGTGAGATTGTGGTCAAACGCTGACCCAGTATGTTGCAAAAAAACTTGATAAAATTGGTAAGACTTTTCTTTTTCGAAGCTTTCGCAAGATGAACTCTATGTTAGCACGTCTCGACAAATACATACAGTCATGACTTCTGAATTCGACGCGTATTCATTTTAAAATTCGAATCCTTTTGAATTCGAAATATTCTGTCCTCGCGTTCGAATTCTGACATTTTATTTTTCTTTTAATGAGGCAAGCACGTGTCGCTATTATGCCAGGAAGTTGTGCGTTAGTTTTATTATGTGTTTTTAAAAGTTTTATACGAGCGAGCGCTTTTGTTCCCAGTTTTAGTTTTACAACCGGAACGTGGTCGCTTTATTGTTGTTTAGGCTTTATTTGTGGCTGTTAAAACTATATTAGCATTAGTTGACAATGCACTGTTGTAAGCAAGAGCTATCTTGTTGTTGTTGTCACTGAAAACCTTCAGCGGGACAGAGCGTGTTTTGTAGAAGAGAAATAAGGAAAGAGCTAGACTGGACCTAATACAAAGTACTGTTTCTAAATAATATTTAATACTTCACCAATATGCTAGAGAGTAAATACAGAATTTTTAAACATTCACCGCCCGCGACTTCGTTCGCGTCGAAATATTATAATATAGCCACTCACTCAGGGATATATTACTCAGGGATAGTGTAGCTTTCTATCAGTGAAAGAATTTTTGAAATCGGATCAGTAGTTCGAGATTGTTTTAGCAATTATAATAACGGCGGCAGAATGCACTGACTATGCGGTGTCATCATCTCAAATGAAAGAAAAAACATGCAATGATATTCTCAAAGAGTTTTGCAGTCTTTAATCAGTTTTACATCGTTCACAAAGAAAGCGACGGAATAACTCAAAGATCTGTCTGATGCAGCGTCTGATATCCTTTGCCGCCCTGTCTGCGAAATGTAAGGTTAAATGGAAGAGCTTCTTATGAAGACCTCCTTGTTAAGGTATATATTATTTGTTTTGTGCTTGTTTGTTTTTTGACACAATAGAAACTTAATACGATATATATGTTAAAACGAACATTGTCATAAAAGTTCTTTTAAAAAATTGCTCCTCATTTTCTTGCCGTATCCGTATCCAGTGTAGGTACCTATCCATAGAATAATTGATAGTACAAGCCGTATATTCTGGGTAGAGGTTGTTTTTCTGATTATGCATATGTGACGCCCAAATTGAATAAAGAACTTAAATATTGAATTTTGTTATTTTTTATATACTTTAATAGGAATAGAAATAAAATATCCGAAATTAAAAGTCTTCCTTAGCTCCATACCACTTCCAGTCAAATATTTA
The DNA here is from genome assembly GCA_951640565.1 of Petrophora chlorosata. NCBI lineage: Eukaryota > Metazoa > Arthropoda > Insecta > Lepidoptera > Geometridae > Petrophora > Petrophora chlorosata. The sequence continues at coordinate 2,260,904 of OX621206.1, forward strand.
TATCAACAATCGGAAGACGCTCTAGATGCTCTGGATCGACTGCAGGCATCCGTGAAATTTGCCAGCCAGTGTCGCTGGCTATTGCTAACATTCGCTGGCTATAGCCAGGACTCGCCAGTTATTGGCGAAACTTGCCAGTTATTACTGGAACTCGCTGGTCGCGGGCCGCGGTCACCCCCGCCAAAATTAAATTCCTTAGGATCAGAACCGGCCGGGATGATGTGAAAATACAGTATTATATGGGAGCTAGAATGTCAATGGAATGTCCTTTATTCACAAGTCTGGTACAGATTCCTGAAGCTTGTCAAAATTCAATAAAACAAAATATTACAAGAAATAATAAGTTCCTAGTTTTTGCCTACCATATAACACATTATTTTATGGTACTGATTGGTGAGACGAGCAAGTCGTTCGCCTGATGGTAAGCGCCGCGCCTGCCATAAAAATTGCAGAGCCACACAGAACTTTTTATACCATAAAAAGCACTTCGTAGCACTGCACTGCGCTCATCACCCTGAGACATCAGATATTAAGTTTCAATATCCCAGTAATTTCGCTGACTACAATGCTCTTCAAACCGGAACACAATAATGCTTGCGCACTACTGCTTGGCGGTAGAATGACTGGCAAAGCTGTGGTACCTACCCAGACGGCTTCTCGCATACCAGGGAATAGATAAAAGTTTAATAACTTCTTTGTTGATTTAAAAAAGAACCACGAATTGGCAAACGTAGTGAAGGACGCCCTCAGGCTAAGTAGAGCGACGATCTTCGCAGGGTGGCTGGCAGCAGCTGGATGAGAGTAGCCGGAGATCGTGCTCAGTGGCGTGCATTTGGAGAGGCCTATGTCCAGCAGGGGACTGCGATAGGCTGATAATGATGATGATGATCATTAATACTTACGAAAGCAATAAGTAGACCCTGAATTGTATGATTCTATTCAAATTGAGAGTTCCGGGAAGATTACGCCGTTTTTATTTTTTTTACCACGATTTTATTAAGTCACTTTCTTGTTTGTCTGTCTGTTGTTCCGGGTGGAATTTTGCATTTGTGGATTAGCTATCCAGATGAATCTTTCAGGGTAGCTCACAACTCGTAGACAATGCTTTCTAAATCCATAAAACGTGGTTTTTAGATAATTTGTTTAATCTGGTGAGACCGAGTGTGGCTCAGTGGGAGAACGTGCGACTTTCGATCCGACGCACCTGAGTTCGAATCCCGCTGGCCCCGCACCACTGACTTTCTTAAGTTACGTGCGGAATTAACACTAGCTCTAAAAACGGTGAAGGAAAAAGATGTATGTCCAAGAGGACAGAGAGGGAGAGAGGTGAGTTATGTCCAAGAATTTATCACAAAAATTCAAGGACATGCGACATCTACCAACCCGCACTGGGCCAGCGTGGTGGATTAAGGCCCATACTCTCTCTATGAGAGAAGGCCCGTGTCCCAGCAGTGGGAACGTGATGGCTGATGATGATAATGTTTAATCTATTACGGGTTCTTGTTTCTCTAGTTGGTTTGGTGGATTTACTGCTCAAGCCGTTAATATCCGAATTTCTTACCTCAAAACATTTCCGTACTAGCTTTGACTTACTCAAATCTTATTTCCTGGAAGATTAATAAAGTCGAAAACTTGATAGTTTCGGCTGAGACTTAACTTTAGAAGTTACTGAACAGGAACTATTTCGAATGCCAGTTATACAAGTACATACTAGGGACATCTCCAAGTATTGTCAAAGGCTCAAAGTGCTTTGATAAATTACTAGCTGTCCGCCCTTCTCTGATGATTTTCACAATCTTCATGATTGTTTCGGAATACCCTTTTGAGCATCTGAAGAAAAGCTAAGCAGAAAGCGGGTTTGATTCTCGTGGCGTAAAAAGTTTTTGAATATTTTTTTGAGGAAGAACTACATAATAAATTCATATTTACACACACAGGGGAAAAAAGAATTCAAAACAAAGTGCTTAGGGGTATCGTAAATGCTCCGTGGTACATAAGAAACGATGACCTCCATAGGGACCTGAAAGTGGACCTCGTTAATAGTGTAATAATAAAGTTCGCCGAAGCTCATGAACGTAGACTTCACCATCACGTGAACGTCGAGACTATCCAGCTCCTCGACAACACAGACCTAGTGAGAAGACTAAAAAGGACAAAACCTTTTGAGTTAATTTAGTGCAGTGACAGTGTGTCGTAGTAAAGTTAGTGCTACCCGTAAAGAACATAAGAAAATAGTGACTTCGCCTTAATGGAAACAATAATAAAAGTGTTGATGGACATATTCTTAGTTTTACTCTACTTAGCAGTTTAAGTTAAATTCAAATTACTTGTTAGCCTTATTAGGTTAGATTGTAATGTAAATTATAAAAAAAAAAAATTTACACACGCACAGAGTCGGACACAGAGTGGTCGATAGTATTTTTAATTAAGTGGGGGTAGCAATGATAGAACGAGAACGTATTTTTCTATTAGGTATTTCTCTAATCTACCAATCTACAATAATAACTCCCAACCCCCTCTGACCCTCATCTGCAGAACAATGAAACAAATATACATCCATCATACTCCATAATACATGTCATCGCAGCAAATTAAATATTAATTAACGTTTAATTACCAATTTAGCTTGTTGAGTACATACGGGTGGGCCTACAATCTTTCTGGAGTGAGCTATTAGTAAACAAACTGGTTTTTGTAATATTTACAATCCGTCAAATCCAAACGTAATTTATTTTTTATCTGGGCATCAGATCTTATGCTATCTTTTCTTTCCTTCCAGACGATACGGAGTGGTGGATAAAAGGTTCTGCGTGGAAGGCGGCTCCCGCTGCGGGAAGGGGGAGGGGCTATTCGTCTTCGCGGCTGAGGGGGGGAGGGAATTGACGGAGCTTCTGAACGTGTACAGCCATGATGCACATTCACGGCTGAGCATAGCTTCTAGGAGTGGATCAGGTGACTAGTCTCTATCATAATATGTATCCAGTATTTCGGTCTGCAGCTTTGGCTTATAGTTTTCTAGGTTTATCGATGCCTTGTAAATATTAGACTTTCGTGAATTGAACAAACATAACTTTATGATGTAAGAACAGGACCCGCGCTTAAACAATCACTTGATTGACTTCCGGGCAAATTTAGACCACCCTTAACATCGTCTTACCAGAAAAAACCGGAAACGCATCCAAATTTTTGACTCAAGTTTATTGCTCAAGGAGCCAGTTAAGGTTAGATCGGTATTGCGAAGACACGGCTTCAAGTCCGATTTTATTTCTTCCTGAATATTCAAAGCTTACATTTTAACTAATTTAAAATACTTCAAGCAAACGCTACTATATTCAATATCAATAGTCAGCGTCAGTGGTATAGTGGTTGAGCAGGCCTCAGCAAGTGAGCTGAGCTCATAGTATCTCATACACCCCGTTGCGGTTTCGATACCCGCATTGAGACAAACCATTGTGCACGTAAAAAAATGCAAATACTTAGTCCGTGTCTGGGTGTTGTGGAACTATGGGCCTCGAAGTGAATCCTAGGACCAGGATCTATACAATACAATACAATACAATACAATAATACTTTATTGAACACCAAAGCAGGAAACAAGTTAACAGTTACAATATAAGTGGTAGAACAATGGGCGGCCTTATGGATTATGTCCTAGTACGATAAAAAGAAACCAATAGTCAATCCTTCCAATTTTGGATAATGAATACCTGAGCAATATCACTTTTCTTTTTCCTGATTGATTAAACCCTGTTTTGCAGTCCTGGACAAGCGGTACTCGGACACCAGCTCCATGGACGAGTTCGCGCCGTCCCTGCGCTCGGCGTCGCCCGGCTGGCCGCCGCCCTCGCACACCATGCACTGCCTGTCCGAGCTGGACTCCAGCGCCGACGAGGACAAGTTCCGGAGACCCACGTCGCTGCCTAGGTGCTCCAGCTGCATTGGGAAGATCAGCCATTTGACTAGGTGAGAGAGAACTACTTTTTTCTTTGTCTTTTCTTTTCTTTTTACTTGATTGAAAAATAGCGGCAGTTCTGGTTTAAAACGCCAGCGAAGACTACGTGATGAGCGCAATGCAGTGCTACGCAGTGCTATTCATGGCACTGCGATTGGTATGGACAGGCGTGGCACTTAGGCGAACAACTAGTCTCATTAGATTTTGAAAAGTTTCGTAAGTGTTATTATTCATAATTGATATAAAACGGCTAAGACTCACTGTAAATGTCGAAAATTACTCCGACCAGGTTTCGGACATTTTAGAAGTCCTTCTTCTGGGAGTTATGAGATCAAGCCGCGGCGCAGGTCGCGAGCGCTCGCACGTAACACTGGTCGGAGTAATTTTCGACATTTACAGTGAGTCTTAGCCGTTTTATATCAATTATGAACAACTAGTCTCGTTAGGTACTTATTTTTAGCTACGCAACTGCTAGCACAGATTTTAAGAAAAGCTATTTTTTTTATGATTTGTTCTTCTATTCACATCGAATTACCTATTTATGGAGCACCAGTAGGTATTCTGTGCTTATAGGTATATCTTATACACGTATAAACTGTTATATTTGATGGTATATATACCGTATATGAACCGTAAAAAGAGCAATTGTCAAACAATTGTCAATTAAATACGAAAGGTAGACTACTGAGCTACTCGTGATAGGTGTCTCGTATGTGGGAGGCTGTATGGATAGGTACCACAGCTTTGTTAGGTATTCTGCTGCCAAGCAGAAGTGCGCAAGCATTACTGTGTTCGAGTTTGAAGGGCATTGTAGCCAGCGAAATTACTGGGCATATGAGACATATCTGATGTCTCGGGGTGATGAGCGCAATGCCGTGCTACCTAGTGCTTTTTATGGTGTTATTAGTGCGGCACTGCAATTGTTATGGGCAGAAGTGGCGCTTATGATCAGGCGGACGACCTGCTCGTCTCATAACACAGTACCATCAAAAAACCATTTAATAAACCTTCAAAAGTGTCTTGACCCCTAAGGAAAACAATTAATTCGTACGTTCACAAAAACAGGCGCAGCTCATTCACGCGCGGTTCCACACCGCTGCTCGGATGATGTTCATTACACCCTAATCAGCTAGCCTTGGCGCTTCCAAATTGCGACGATATGCTGTAATTGCTGATGATTAAACTCACGCAACCATATAAAGGTATATAAAGCTATACTAGCTGTTGCCTGCGACTTCGAGCGCGTGGAATTTAACCACGTGTTGAATTGTGATGAACATTTTATTATGTTTCGGCAAGTGTTGTTCATGAATACGAGTGTAGAGCGAGGTTCAGTGGAAGCACGTGCGACTTTCGATCCGACGCACCCGAGTTCGAAGCCCGCTGGCTCCGCAGTGGATTTAACACTCGCTCTAAAAACGGTAAAGGAAAACATCGTGAGGAAACCGGTATGTCCCAGAATTAATCCCAAAAATTCAAGGACATGTGTCATCCACCAACCCGCACTGGGCCAGCGTGGTGGATTATGGCCCATACCTGTCTCTACGAGGGAAAGCTCGAGTCCCAGCAGTGGGAACGTAATGGGCTGATGATGATGATGATGACTTTATGTCCTTCTCCGGGCTACAGGTTATCTCTGTGTCAAAATTCTTTAAGATCGGGTCAGCCGTTTAGTCATGAAAAGGGTACAAACAGACAGACAGAGCAATTCTTGCATTTATAATATTAGCGTGGATGTAAATGCGGCTGTAGTGACGATATTAATAGTTAACTTTACTAATTAACTTTTATTATTGAAGCTTTTAAATTCAGTTGCATTCGATAATGCATAGTCACGTTGCAGTAATAACAACCTTATACCAGGCCTAGCGCACTCCGCACTGTAGGTACGAAGCTACAAGTACATAGCCGGACACCGACGGCGCGTCGTTACACGTGCCGCGTCAGAAGAGATAAGAGCTATGCGATAGAAAGAGAGGCGCTCTCTAGGTTAATATGGCTATTTGGTTTGTGATTCAATTCCCGAATGCGTCGGCATTTTCTATATGATTTATACCAATTGTTAAACCAACCAACCAAGTATCTTTCGTAAGGGTCTCTTAAAATGTAAGGAATATTCAAACGAACTGTGAACATTTCTGGAGTCCTTAGGTCTGTTTACTTCTAGGTTTAGTGACTTAGTACATTTTAGGATTAAAATGTGAAATACGGCTTGAGTCTCTAATAAGAATCCGTAATAGATAAAAAAATGAATCTAAAAACCAAGTTGTATTGTCATCGAGTTGTGAGCTACTCTGAAAGTTTCAGACGGATAGCTAATCGGGAAGTGCTCGAAATTTTAGTTGCAAGTTTTCACCCGGAACAACAGACAGACTGACAAACAAAAAAGTGACTTAATAAAAACGTGATAATAAAATATGTGGAGTGGAGACCGTGGGCGAATACCAGACCACGAGGCCGCCCACCGAAGCGATGGGCAGACGACATCCGAAGACACGCAGGTCCTGACTGGATGGCCAAGGCAGAAGATCGGAAGTCATGGAAAGAATTGGGAGAGGTCTATGTCCAGAAATGGACCAATAAAGGCTAAAGAAGAAGAAGAAGAAGAATAAAATATGTGGTCACTTAAATCTAGACGATATCCGAACGTTCACCATGGAAGTCATGACAGACGATGCTGGAGGTAATTCAAGAAACCACAGCCCTGGATTAAACCTAATTACAGAAGGCCTAAGCCAAGAGATGAATTGGCGCTGAGCCTTCACCAGTAATCTGCACTCAGTAGTTACTCGAGCCCATACTAAGGCATTACTAAAACTACAACCGTAGGTAGCTAATCTAGAAAATGCCGTCCTAATTTAGCTAAATCGATAAGACAGCCCATTGTGACAATGATTTATTCTCGGCTGACTTCGGCCACGGTGACTGCATTCATCGTCTCAATATGCGAAAACTTTTAAATAGTGTCTAGATGTATGTATCACTGTACGTTATCCGAATAAAATTATTATTATTATTGTTATTTAGAGCCTAAAGTGTCCCACTGCAGGGCAAAGGCCTCCCTTTATTCTTCCACGTTTCACGGATAAAATAAAATAAAAATACTATGGGTACATATAAGTACTCATATAACTAACTTACAGGGTTCTTCTTCTTTCGGGTGGGTGTGGCCAACCCTAGCGTCGAATATATAGCTGAAAGTTATGTAGTAACAATAAAGTGTAAAGGCAATATCTAACGCTTCCATCCACTTCCTTCCAGATCATCCACAATGGGCACCCCCGGCTCCATCATGTCCCCAGTTTGGACGATGGACAACATTCTCGAAAAGCGTTCCGACTCGGACCGAGCATCCATTTACTCAAGATCCAGCGGAAGCGCCTCGGAATACAGTGTCCCGCGCAGTTCCTGCTTGTTAGACAAGAGTTTTGAGTCCAAAAGAGGGAGCCCTGTGGGGTGCTGCACACCGGTTGTACCCGCCAAGCAGGGGGCCTGTCAATGTTGGCAGCAGAAGCCGTGCTGCTGCAAAAAGAAGGTCTTCAATGGACCTTATGAGAATTACGACGTGCCAAAGACGCCTATGCCTTTAATACAGGTATTTTTTTTATTGATATATTTTTCATGATAGCCTCTCTCTATGGTGTAGTGGTTGGGCAGGTTGGCTCAAATCTCATACATCACTGATGTTGCGGGTTCGATTCCCGCTACAGGACAAACGTGTGCACGAAAAAAGGAGAAGTATTTCTGTGTATGGGCGTTTTGGGCGACAGGATCTACGCTATGCTATCTAAATTATTGTGATAAATTTTCTAGGTACCCAAATTACACACTACTTTTTACTTGAATTTACAATGAAAATATTGCATACATGTACCAAAACACGCATTTGAAGCTATCTTTCTTCTGACGTTACAGGAACACCCAATAGACGGCCACACGGACGCCGCAAGCTTTTACGACACACCAAAGAAACTGAAATGTCTGATCAACGGCCAAGCCTGCAGTTGTACCGACAAACCGACACCCGACCATCCTCCAACCGCTGAAGACCACGCCAACTATGTCAATGTCAGCCCTGTTACCAAAAAAGAGATAGATTACGGAAACTACGCCAATATAGACCTTACTGCTACTCTGGAGAAGTTCGAAAGTTCCTTGCAGATTCTCCGAAGCGCCGGCTTCAGTCAGGAAGAGCTGGAAGCTTTGGAAGATATTCCTGAACATGACGATGATATATCAACAGCTACAACCAACACAGTGCACCCTTCAACAGAATGCTGTAACGATTACATGCCAGAAGTGAGCAGTTCCAGTAGCAACAAGAACTGTGACAACATAAGTCGGATCAGTCACTTCTCCGACCCAACCCAGCATTCCGACAATGACAACACTTTAAGCACTCGAAGGTCCAGCTCTGCAGACTTTACCAAGAGGCAGGATGACGAATTTGGCGTCCACAGCCAGATTTGCTTCACGCCAACTGTTCTAAGAAAAACGATCAAAACTGACAGAATAAATGAAAGAGTACCTCTCCTTATCGTTGAGGACAAGGATTTCAAAATACCAGAACCGAAAAACGAGAATTTTGTGACGAAGTTTAGAGATGCCGTCAAGATCAGAAGGTCTTCAAGCGTCCCGAGCAAGTCGGACAAGAATAGGGATTCGTCGAGTTCTAACGATTCGGGGGTATCTACTGGGTCTTTGAAGCATCACAAAGGGGACTTCGACTTCGAAATGCCGATAACCAATGCCAAATCTATGAAGAAGCACTTGAAAAACAAGCAGATGCGGAAGTCGATGACCCCAGTGCACAACTTCACGAAGTCGAATTCGTCGGATCCGTTGAAGAATTTGACTTTTCAGTTCGAAGAAGTCGCGACATTGACTAAGTCGAACTCTTGCGACGCAGACACACTTACAAGGCGGAAAAAGCGGAATGGTAATTTTTTTTATTTATTTTTAACTGACTTTAAAAAGGAGGAGGTTCTCAATTCGCTTTTTAACAGACTTCAAAAAATGGAGGAGGTTCTCTATTCGATTACACTATTTCGTTTTTTTTATGTTTGTTACCTCAGAACTCCGTCATTTATGAACCGTTTTGGAAATTTTGCGTTGGGTTCAGTACAGCTACGAAGTGGTCCCATATAAATTTCATCGATATGTGACCTTAGACTTCGAAGATACATTGAAGTCGGTTTTTTTTTCTAAAAATTATTTAATGCACGTAACGATTCATTATTGAATACTATATTTGATAAAAAAAAATTAAAAATTTTACGGCTTCATTCGTCATTAAAAAAAACTAAATGAAAATTTAAATCGCGTCTCCACTCTGTCCGCGCGCATAACGCCCCACCGCACGGGCTATAAACACGCTCAACGACATGCTCTCTCAGCAACCACATCTGGATATATTCCACGACAAAACAGGTAGGTTTAGAATCCTAGCGCTTGCCTATCTAAGTTCCGCAATGTAATGTTTTGGATATTTTCTGTAAATTACTTGTGCAAATAAATAAATAAATCAACATAAACGCGCCATTTGCGTGTGACGTCAAAACGTGGGGACCTAGGATCACCTCATTGGTCCATCGATGCTACATATGTGTCTGTGTCAATAATTTACCAATAGGGCTGGCTCTATATCAAAAGTTGACCAATAAGCAGCGAGTCGCGTGACGTCAAAACGTGGTTATATAACTAAACTACGCAATTAATAATAATAATTATATCACTACTAAATGCTTACAGGAGTAATCTATCGTAAGAAGTAATTTCCGGATTTTTCGACAACACATGCATATTCCCTATTACTGCAAAGTACATAACAAAGAACAAATAAGACCTTACCTTACTTAATACTTGTATAAGTCCTGCCAAGTTTGTTGTCTTCCCAAAAGTCTATCTGAGACGTCAACAAATTAATCAGTAATTAATTTTACCCGTTTAAAGTCTTCACAAAGCAGCAAAAGTTATATTTGCAAAGAAGCTTCTTCAATTAAATATTTTATGAGTTCCGAACAAGATGTTCGAAACATCTTTGATTTTATTTGCAAACTTGAATAATTTACCTAATATCTTATAACTGACTTCCTTTCATGAGAACCTTTCAGAGTTTTAGTAATTGGCATTAAAGATTTTAAAGATTTCGAGATTCTAGTCTCAGGGTGACGAGCGAAGATTTATCTCACATAATTTTGTCAATCAAACAACTACGAATTAATCAATTATAAGTTCTTTTTCTAAATAAAAACATAATATATAACAAGGTTTTTTGTAAATGTTCGGAATTACAATTATTATCAAAATAAATATATTATTTAAAATAGACTGGCCCTAAAGTGCGCGACAGACTCTAAAACTAAGAGTGTGAGACGGGTCTTAGAGTGTGTGACGAGCCTTAAAACTAACTGTTATGGTCAGGCGCGGAGATTGCAACACACGCAAACGTTTGCACTTTTTTATGATAAAGATAACATCGCGGTGCCTCTATTCCCAACTAAAATAGGGATTCGTCGAGTTCAAACGATTATGGGGTTTCTACTGGGTCTTTGAAGCATCACAAAGGGGACTTTGACTTTGAAATACCGATAACCAATGCCAAATCTATGAACCTATACCAGTCCAACTAAAACTATCTGCAACTAAAATTATCTGATAAACCTAATATAAATAAATAAGGTATGTTACTCTACACGGGTCCGGTTTGTTAGTTACTCTTACTTACTGTATTTATGAATAATTACATTGTGTCACAAGTTCTCCTTTTCTCCACAGTGGAAACCGACTCGACCGCCCGCCACAGCCATATGACTACAAAGAGCACATCGAGCGGCGCCTCCGACACTTCCGACTACATGGAGTCCCTCTCTGTCTCCTCTTTCAGTTCGTGTGACGTCAGCGCTGACCGACACGTCACCCGCCCGCGCTCCGGCAAAGAATACGCGAGCATAGACCGCGCTGCGCTCGTCTGTGACAGGCAATAGTCTTGACAGAATAGTCTGTTTAAAGTGTTTTACACTCTAAAGTGTGACAGACTTGGTTATACTCTATAGTGTGTGACAGGGTGTAAAGTATTTTACACTCTAAAGTATGACACACAAAAGGGTCTGAAATATTTTACACTCATTAGAGTGTAAAAAGGTCTAAAGTACTTTAGACTCTAAAGTGTGTGACAGATAATAGGGTCTAAAGTTATTTACACTCTAAAGTGTGTGACAGATAATAGGGTCTAAAGTTATTTACACTCTAAAGTGTGTGACAGATAATAGAGTCTAAAGCATTTTACGCTCTAAAGTGTGTGAGAATAAGCCATACAGACTCTGAAGTTTGTGAAAGTCACACAAGTCTTAAGTGTGAGACCGACTATTTTTTTTTAAAGTTTCTCATACTCTAAAGTGTACGAGTCTTTAAAGTGTGCTATAGGCCGTACATACCCTAATTACTGTCAAAAAGTGTATCTCACCTAAAGTTCGACGAGTCTTAGAGTGTGAGACAGGCCTTAGAAGGCGCGACACTTCGTACATATCTAAGGTTTGTCCTAAAGTCTAAACTGTGGGACAGGCCTTAGAGAGTGCGACAGGCCTTGGAGTGTGCAACGGGCCTTAAAACGAAATATACATAGTTATGTTATTGTGTACTTCATGTATAGTAAATATATAAAGCTTTGTTTGTACTTACGTATAATAAAGGATAGAATGGCTTTTTTGTTTCATTTCTGTACTTTGATGGGATTTATTCTCTAATAATAACGACCATCGATCTTAGAAAGGTGGACCCTTACTGGGTTCCCTTTATCTAGGTAGCAACGCATTTTGATAAAATCTAAGACATGTAGTACCAAGATATGTATATTATTGTTGACTCACGAAGGCGCGCCGCTTTTTATGTAACCGAATGACGAGACGAGCAGGTCGTTCGCCTTTCGCCCGATAGTAAGCACCAAGCCTGAACATAACAGTTGTAGCACCACTCAGAACTTTGTTTTGCAAAAACTTGCGCGGCGCTTCACTGCACTCTGAGACAATTAGTAGACTAAAGTTTCATAATGCCCAGTAATTTCGGTGGCTACAATGCCCTTCAAACCGGAACACAGTAATGCTTGCACACTACTGCTTGGCGGCAGGATAACTGGCAAAGCGGTGGTACTTACCCAGACGGCCAGAGAGCCATAACTCCATAAGTATATATACATAGGAACGACTAAACGACTCAGACCTTCAGTGGAAATTCATACCTACATCCTAATTATTTATCAAGTAAAATAAAAGAAGTATTTATTGCTTTCTTTGTGTGGTCCTAACTACTAAACTAGGTTGTTTGGCCTGTGTCTTAATGATGAGTTCACCAAGAAAAACGATTACAATTTTCTAAATATTTAATCATTTCGACAATCGAATATCAAATCATGGTGTGTGTAAATCAATATTGTAATATAATTGTACAGTGAATTATTGTAAATTTGGTAAATAAATCATTTATTTATATTTATCTACAAATTGTGTATGTATGTAATAAGTTTTTTTTGTACAAACATATAGGTAGAATGATAAAAACTAAACTAACCTACAACAAAATTAAAAAATGAAATTAAATATAAAACACAGAATTTAGGTCACAAGTTTTTTTTTCTTTATTTTAGGAGGCATCATACATAACGCTGCTTCCTATTTTATTACAATCTAGCCATATATACCAAGTAAGTACCTACAAACGACAAAGCGGTAATTGGTTATATTGTTACAAGCTTTTATTTAACTTGCAATATGTGTTTATCCGGGTGGAATCTTGCAAGCTGAATTAGAAACACTTCCTCTTATCCTACGGAATTGAAATTTTACATACTTGTCAAAGTCCGATAACAATACAATATTATGGTGACAGCCAGCTGATCTGATGATGGAGACGGAAGGTGGGCAATGGAACTCCTTGACGGATAATCGTAAACTACTAGTGTTTGGGCCCATTTTAATCTGTTTGCGGTTCCGATTACAAATTTGTTGTTACATGTCTTAAAAAAAATATTTTTCAACAAAAAACTTATTACCAAAAAAACCGACTTTAATGTATCTTCGAAGTTATACTGAACTGGACGCAAAAATAATTTTTGAAATCGGTCAACAGTTAGCGGAAAAAACGGTGAACATACATTAAAAAATACAGTGTAATATGGAACCGCCTCCTTTTTGAAGTCAGTATTTAATATAGATAATACTTAGCAAACACCAGTTTGTTAATTTCGGCAAAGCAGCTATAATCTTCGGTAGTATAGTGGTAAGTATCCCCGCCTGTCACGCGGGAGACCGGGGTTCGATTCCCCGCCGGAGAGAAAACTTTTTGCATTCATTTTTTTACCTTTTTTATTTCTGTTTGGCCATTGCACTGCTAGTAAATGTAAGTATTAAAAAAAAAGTTCCCGAGTATGGCAAGCGAGTCTATGAAAATTTTTGAATGCCGATTGGTTTCTTTTTAAAAATAAAGGCAGGCTTCCCTCCGGGTGCGGTTAAAAAAATTCCACCTGTATATGTATTAGTCGGTATTTAACTTACGCATATACCTATCTCGCATATATTATGAGATTACAATGAACTCTTTTGTCTGAAGCCCTGCCTTACCGAACGTACCGTATGTTTTTTTAAGAATTGATTTGATTCACTCAAACGTGTAAACAGATGAACAAACACAATTTAGTTTATCCTGAAAGCTGTTCAAACAATAATTTCGAATAAAATCACATTCGTATAAAAGAGCTGTCGCGTTAAAAGAATCTCACATTCTTCTGGTACAGGGCTAGTCGTAGTCAAGTAATTTGATTTTAATTTGTTAAGTTATTTAAAGCTTGTAATAAAATGGCTAATTCTTCAGTTCTTTTGTTTTGTCTCGTAGTCTCCATCTTGGTGATGCGCACACTGGCATTTCGTAAGTATTTTTTTTTTTTAATGTTCGCCCTTTAGGGCAGGCTAAAGTCTCTAGGACCATACCGCCATGTCTTACGTAGTTTTTATTTGATATTTTAATATTCCAGTTATTATACTTTTGTTGAGAATGAGGGTCAACAGCAGCAAGCCGGACCCTCTCCTAGTGCTTCAATAAAGTGGTGGCACTTTATTCAAGCTTTCCATGGACTTTTTGGGAGAACATAAAAAGCAATGTTTCTCTTATTTTGTTTCATTTGCCTACACTCGTGCACGTTTACGAACACATAATGGTTAATATTCCACCGATATTACACATGATCACTCGAAATAACACTCGTTTGGAAAATAAAACAAAATTGAACTGTATCACTTTTCACTTCCCGCCAAAAAGTCCTTCGTAAGTATATTTTAGCCATTCTATTTTTTTTTAATTCCGTTGTAGCATCGATAGCCTATAACAGGATGAATGGCTACTCTTTTTAAAAAAATATCCTAGTCATTGTTGTTCGTGTTATGCACTTTTAACGTCGTACCAGAGGGTGTAGGTGTATTGTCATCATCATCATCAGCCCATTACGTTCCCACTGCTGGGACTCAGGCCTTCCCTCGTAGAGAGAGTGTGGGCCATAATCCACCACGCTGGCCCAGTGCGGGTTGGTGGATGTCACATGTCTTTGAATTTTTGTGATAAATTCTTGGACATGCCGGTTTCCTCACGATGTTTTCCTTCACCGTTTTTAGAACGTGTTAAATCCGCACATAACTTAAGAGAGTCAGTGGTGCGGGGCCAGTGGGATTCGAACTCGGGTGCGTCGGATCGAAAGTCGCACGTACTCCCACTGAGCCACACTCGCTCACGCTCTCGCTCAGGTGTATTGTAATGTTGTTTAATTGTACATTATAAAATTATGATTCAAGTGAGCTACATTACACTCGAGGCGGGATTGCAACCCGAGCCGAAGACGAATTAATGGAGCAGAAAGTCCGTCTGTGGAATGCTCTGCCTGTAACTATTAGGCAAGCGAAATCCCTTCTAATTTTCAAAAATGGTATACCTACTTATTAACGATTTACAATTGTACACATTATTTACTTAAACTAACACAGTTGTACTAACTAAATTAAACTTAATTAATTACTTGCAAAATGACACAAACTGGACAACCTTTTATTGTTGTGTTCCTCCGTCTATGTGATCATTTCAAAACATGCTTGTTAGTCTTATTTACAACAAACTTATTTGTGGTAACTTATAATAATTAGCTATCAGTACATATTATTATAAACTCTGTAATTTAAGATCCTAGCTGTTAGTTACCCTTTAAGAATAAAATAAAATAAAAATAAAATATTTATAAACACTATTTATCTAACTGTTAACTCTATATTCTTGTATGTATTGTATGTGACTGACATAGCTCAAAAAATAAGCAAGTGGCAATGGGCCGGCCACATTTGTCGAAGAACCGATAACTCATGGGGTTCTAGAGTGGAGACCACGTTTAGGCAAACGTAGTGTAGGACGCCCTCCGGCTAGATGGAGCGACGACCTGCGCAAGGAAGCCGGCAGCAAAATAATTACATGAGAAGAGCCGAAGATCGAGCTCAGTTGCGTGCATTGGGAGAGGCCTATGTCCAGCAGTGGACTAATACAGGATGTTGATGATGATGATTGATGATTGTATTGCATTTATTTAAGTATGTTTTGTAGCCAGCAAAATTACTGGGCACTATGAGACTCAACAGCTATTTATCTCAGGGTGACGAGCGCAGTGTAGCGCTGCACAGGATTTTGCAAAACAAAGTTCTGGGTGGTGGTGTTTTTGTTATGGGCTGGCGTATTGCTTACCATCAGGCAAACGACCAGCTCGTCTCGTCATTCGATATAAAAAAAGTTACAAAATATTTTATTAATATATTATTTTGTATATTTATATAATATGTTATTTTATATTTAAGGTTGCAGGTTGTTTCTGAACGTTGCCTCACGCGCCGCTTTTCGTTTCACAAATCGCGCGTTCAACGAAACAATAAATACACGTGATATCTTACTACCCTTTTGATATTTTGTGGTGTTTTCCGAAGCCCCCTTTCGAGCCTCGCATGATTTATGGACGATCCCTTACGTACTCTCTACAATACAATACAATACACTTTATTACACACCAAATAAACACACAACACAAAAAAAAAAATGACAATATACACTAATTTGCGGGGCGGCCTTATCGGTTAAAGCGATTTCAATGCGGTTTGGTGGTGTAGGTACATAATACGTACGTCTCTAAAAGTAAAAAAACCCATTAAAGCGCTTTTTTTTCAGAATGTCCTCCAGGGCAGGTCTACAATGAATGCGGTAATTCTTGCCCGAAAACCTGCAACAACATGAACTCGCCGCAGGCGACGTGCAATACCGCTTGCAAAAGGGGATGCTTCTGCGCTAGTGGTTTGGTTCTAAATCAAGAGAACCAATGCGTTGATCCAGAAGACTGTTGAGAAAAACTCAAATTCATAAAGTTGGAAATTCTCAGAACTCTAACGATCTTTCCATCTTTGTAAAACGTAATATAATTTGTAAAATAAGCGTATTTTTTATTTACTTTCGTTTTTTATTTACTGATATTATGCAGCCTGGGTTTTATATACCCAAGCAGTAGTGCGCAAGCATTACTGTGTTCCGGTTTGAAGGGTATTATAGCCAGCAAAGTTATTGGCCATTTGAGACTTAATATGATGGCTCGAAGTGATGAGCGCAATGCAGTGCTACGCAGTGCTTCTTATGGTGTTAAAAGTTCTGGGTGGCACTGCAATTGTTATGGGCAGACGTGGCACTTACCATCAGGCGAACGACTTGATAGACTCATCACTCAGTTCTGGACAATTTTCCATCCCCCGTTATTCCGCTCCTGCTCCTATCCCGATCCCGTCCCCGTCCTACCTCTTACTGTCCCGCTCCAACTTTCGTCCCGCTGCTATCCAGATCGTCCTTTTCCTATAATATTACCGTCCCGCTTTTATCCCCATTATATCCCGTTACTGACCCCTCCTAACCCGTAACTGTCTCCCTTATATACCGTTACCATCACCCTCTCATATTTACGGTCCCACTCCTATCCCGTTAAAGTCCCGCTCCTATCCCGTTACCATCCTCCTCCTGTCCTGCTATCTATCCGCTCCAATCCCAATCCACCACGAGAGACTCAGTGCGGGTTGGTGGATGTCACATGTTCTTGAATTTTTGTGATAAATTCTTGGACATGCCGGTTTCCTCGCGATGTTTTTCTTTACCGTTTTTAGAACGCACATAACTTAAGAAAGTCAGTGGTGATGAGTGAGTAGCCAGTGAGATTCGAACTCGGGAGCGTCGGATCGAAAGTCGCACGTGCTCCCACTGAGCCACACTCGCTCTCTGTTGCTCCAAAATATTCCTAAAAAGATAGATTTTCAAAAATATCTTCAATGTACAGTAGCCACCTTGTTAGTTTTACCATATGTATAGAACCGTAACCGTTGCGCTCCTGTCGCGATCCCATCTTATCTCGTTGTAGCCTAGGAAGGACTCAAAAAAAACATTTTGTACAAAATGACACATATGTCAACCTATCCCGTTCTCAAGGTAAGCAAATAACCAGTTTAAGCTGAGCCTTGTGCACTAAGGGTCCCGTATATTCTGAAGTCCAACTTATAGTGGATCACATAGTTAGTTTTAGAGTTAACGCGGACAGACAGAAAGACAAACCATTTTAAAAGTGTATTTTTGGGTTCTGTTGCTCCCAAATACTCTTAAAAATAGATTTTCAAAAATATCTTCAGTGTATAGTAGCCGCCTCGTTACAGTTTCATTATAATTATTATAAGTACCTATTACTACGGTATAATAGGTAGGTATTTATTTCACATAAATAATAATAATCATAACTAGCGACCCACCCCGGCTTCGCACGCATGCAATTTACTAAAGTGTCATTAGGGTTCCGTACCCAAAGGGTAAAACGGGACCCTATTACTAACACGCCGCTGTCCGTCCGTCTGTCTGTCTGTCTGTCCGTCCGTCTGTCACCAGGATTTATCTCATGAATCGTGATAGACAGTTGAAATTTTCACAGATGATGTATTTTTGTTGGTTCAACAAATACTAAAAAACAGAATAAAATTAAAATTTAAGGGGGCTCCCATACAATTTTTTGCTGTTTTTATAGATAATTAATACGGATACGGAACCTTCTTGCGCGAGTCTGACTCGCACTTGGCCGGCTCTTTTTAAACGACTTGATTACAGATAATGAATTTTTTTCTGAGCACATTAAACTGGATGCATTGTACATATTACCTCTGTAAAAATTCTCTAAATGACAGTAAAATCCGATAGATTCATACCTCTTCATAATAATATAGTGATAAAGTTTATCAAACCATTTAAACTTTCTTTAACTGCTACTTTCTTTCAACCCTAACCCCAAAAAACGGCCTTCTTGTTATCAATCCATGTCTTATCACTAACCTACCTAACATAACGCCACAGGTTAGTTACCAGTATCTCTACGTCGGTTACGTATAAGCTGCGCCTGCGCAACCGGCCGACCAGTGCGCTTGCAACACTGTGCCAAGATGGAAGCGAAGTCAGTGCTCGTTTGTTTGATCGTCTGCGTGTGTTTCGCGGGTGTCTTCGGTAAGTTTTTATTAATTACTAGCCGATAATCGGGACTCTGCACATACAATTTAAGTTTACCTGTCTCCTAAGGAACAGTTTATTATTGAAGGATGGAAAATAAAAACGCAATTAAACCAAGATCAAAAAGAGAAGAATTTTGACCTAGGAAAAACATACAAACATTCATTTTTCTTTATATACATTTTTTGGGCCAGGAACCCTCGCTGGCGCACACAGAAGAACCCATAAGATTTTAATCACAATCGGATCAATGGTTTAGGAACGCATAGAGGACAAACGTACAAACATTCATTGTTATTTATAGAGATCAATATAATATAATGAGATTTTAAATGTAAATATATTATCGGTATTGGCGGTTCGGGACAAATGTTTCGTGGGGCCATGGTCCTTGTAGTTCCTGGTTCCCTAGAGGGAATCCGAATTAATACCTAGTACATACTACGCAGAAGGAGTGAAGTAGCGAAACACTTTCAGATTACCCAATAACCGGCTGAACTGCATTGTTCCGCCGTTGTGCAAATACTGATCTGTTTTAAACAAATAGTATGTAACTATGTATGTAGAACAGTTCCAATTCGCAAAGGGCAGTTGTCCAGTTGTAATTTAAAAATAAATTAAAATGACTCAACAATTCCGCATTCATATATGTCCCACAGTCTGCTGACAAAGTTCAAGCTCACAAAAATTATTATTATTATAGGAACTTTTCTATACTTGTAGGTACTATTAATTATTCTGTGCTCATGGTCATACTTTATCAATTTAAATCTAGTTCATCGTGACCAATTGTACCCATATTTACAATTAATAAATGATTATGATTATGATAAGTTATCTAGTCAGCCTCTGAGTTGTAGCGGTTGGGCAGATTGACTCAAAGCTCATACACCATCGAGGTTACGGGTTCGATTCCCGCGCCGGACAAATGTTTGTGCACAGAAAAAAGCGAGTGATCGTAGAGCGTAAAAAAAAGAGAAAGTTATAAATTTAGATACCTTCTTATTTATAAAATTTAAATACCTGTCTGTAATTTTCCGAGTAATGATTAGTTTCAATGACTAAGGTTAGGTAGATACGTTTAGTTCTGTCTGTAAGATCCTTAATATTTTGTCTAGAAAAGCATCGATGCAGCTGAATTGGTTATGAATTTAATATCAAGCAGGCTTGAATAATACATTGTCATCTACGAGATCTACGAACATAGGACCATAGTTTTGTCGTAGGTTGTCACAAAACATAATACAAAAACTCTGATGTATACCAGAAACTTAAAAAACTGTACTGCTCCACACATCTGCCACGGGGGTAGCAGAAGGGGATGTGTGGGGCTCGAACCCACTAAAACCCCCCTTCCTTAAGAAGAGTGAGCAGTCCTCTGCCGAGGAGGGGCGAGAATGAGTTGCGCTAGCATTTACCATCTCGCCCCGGCACGCAAACCTTACCTAGGGTAATACAATAGGCGGTCTTATAGCTTTATAATATAATACTAAATATTTTATTACTTTATATTGTAATACTTTTTTGGCCACTGAGTTAAATAGAGAAACAATACAAGTAAAAAATATTATAATACGTTATTGCTTAGAAACAAAAAATCTATAAAAAAATATAATTATAAATCGTAGATTTGAAAAATAATTTTCCTACCTAACGTCCTTGGCAAAGTGGTAGAGTGGGCTGGCTGATAAACTTTGTTCATACAGTGGCATATGGATTTTCCTATACAATTATCTTATTCATGGCCCATAACTCTTTATAACAGCTTAGATTAATTTCCTACATGTAAATGGAGTCGTGACAACAATAACTTATAACTTGGGTTGCATTTATTAAGTTTATCTGAATCGTGAGGTCATACCATAACGACAGGATGTATGATAGAAGAGGATGTATGATGATAGTCTTATTAGTCGTAAGCAATCCGGAAAATTGAAAAACTAAGTGTAAAATTAATCTAAAAAAGACGTGTGACACTCGGAGACTGCCGCGGTAAAGCTATTGCATAGCATTCGGAGTGGGGGGTGTTAGGTTATTTTCGTTACGGAATTTCTGGATTCGGTCTCCACGCTCAAGGCCCGCGATAGAAGTTATGCAATAGCTTAAAACCACGTATTTATGCGCCTTTTGAGGTTAGGTCGGCGTTGCATGCTAATAAATGGATTTATAATGCATTGTCATCGAGTTGTGAGCTATCCTCAAAGTTTCAGCCGGATAGCTTATCGGGAAGTGCTCGAAATTTGACTTGCAAGATTCTACAGACGACAGACAGACAGACTTAATAAAAACGTGGTAATAAAATCAAATTATGTCAGTAAAATAGCAATAAAATTACACGCTGCGCACTTAAGGCGAATAACGTTGACGCTGGGACGCCGGAACACGTTCGCAAATCGCCAGTGTGATAAGACTGTAAGTTTTTGTAGGTAGATATATATATATATAGTATGTATAGTATATATAGTTTGGGTTTTCACTAGTTCTGTACGCGCCAGATAAGCCGGTTTCAAAAAACTCAACTTAAAGTTCTCAATTCAGAAACCGGCAGTTACTTCCGTTTTTTATGATACTGCGTGATAGGACAAGCACGTCGTTTGCCTGATGGTAAGCGCCACGCCTGCCCATAACAATTGCAGTGCCACCCAGAACTTTAACACCATAATGTGCACTTCGTAGCACTGCATTGCGCTCATCATGAGACATCAGATTACCTAAGTCTCATATGCCCAGTAATTTCGCTGGCTACAATGCTCTTCGAACCGGAACACAGTAATGCTGGCGCACTACTGGAATAACTTATAATTGGAATCTTTTAATTAGTCATAAGTATTTACTTACATTATCAATGTATTGTAACTAGCTGTTAGTTTTCCGAGTAAATAAAAAAAATAATTAAAAAAAAAACAAAAGCCGAATTCAATGTATCTTCGAAGTCCAAGGTCAAATATCGATGAAATTTAGGGACCACTTCGTAGCTTTACTGAACCCAATAAAATAATAATTTCCCAAATCGGTTCATTAATGACGGAGTTCTGAGGTAAAAACAAAAGAAAAAAAAACAATCGAACAGAGAACCTTCTCCTTTTAAAGTCAGTTAATAAAATACATCCTGCCTTGGCGTTATTTAACCTGAATCGAATACTCTTTGTGTTTCCTATAAAGCCAGTTAGTGACAAAACGCATCCGTATCTACTGTATTTAGAGATAAAAAAATAAATTATATAGGTCTAACACATTTTATTTTATTTTTATTGCTTTACCGTTAACCCTCTTTTTAATGAGTAAGAAATAAAAGTTATCTGGTTCAATAAATATTATGCTTTTAATTGAGGCTATTTAAGGCGAGCGAGTGTGGCTCAGCGGGAACTCGTGTAACTTTAGATCCGACGCACAGGAATTCAAATCCCGCTGGTCGCAAGTGACATCCAACCCTGGGCCAGCGTGGCGGATTATGGCCCATAATATTAAGATTAGATTCAATATGCGAAAACGTCTAAATGGTGTCTAGACATTTTGTAAATTTTAATTATTTGTACAATATAACATAGAAAAGTCTTAATAATTTAAAAACTGAATAAAACTAAACTAAAAGATATTAAATACTATGTACATGCGGGTATCGGTTGAGCCAACTGGATGGCCTACAGATAATTCAACAAGTAAATAGTGTCTAGATGTTTTTAACTTTAGTAATTTAGTACTGTATCACTGTAGGTTTTCCAAATAAAATAAAATACTCTTTCTATGAGAGAAGGCCCGTGTCCCAACAGTGGGAACGTGATGAGCTGATGATTATGATCATAAAAGGAAAATTGACACGAATAAAATAAAAAGACGTTTTTAAAGATTATTTTATTAATTGATGTATCTAATCTGTAGAAAACAATGTAGGTAGGTATATAGGTAAAAGTCTACAACGTTCACCGCCAGTGGGTACAGTCAAATGCATAATTACTTTTAACTACTTACTTTATAAGCCTTTTATATAGTTTTAGTTATATAACGATACTATCTCGTCTTCAAAAATATAGAATAACCACAACGGCGGAACTAGATCGCCCCTAACATTAAAGTTTCAACATTAAAGCTGGCTGTCACCATAATATTGCATTGTCATTGAACTTTAACAAGTATGCAAAATTTCAACTCCGTAGGATAAGAGGAAGTGGTTCTGATTCAGCTTGCAAGATTTGACCCAAACAAATATACAAACATTGCAAGTTTAATAAAAGCTTGTAAAAAGAAACACTTTTGTACATAACTGTACCATTCACCTAGTAAGTAGCTATTAGTAAACATCATGTCACCGATACTTCTGTATGTCTGTCTGTCCGAACAATGACTAATGGTTCGTCGAACTTGTTCAAAAGTTGTTCAGTTTGAGATGGACCGATCGCTGACTGACACTCGGTAGATATCAGCTGTCTAAGTTAGGATTAAGTGAAATGAATGCCTTTCGATTTCTAGACAGCAATCTAGATTGAGTCAGATAGTGTAGCAGGTTTTGCAAAGTTAGTAAAGAGGTAGGTGGTTAAATTAAATAGTTTAGACCTCCACTATTCAGTTAGATTACTCTACAATTGAAATACTATATATAATAATTATAAACGCGAAAGTTTGTAAGAATGTATGGATGTATGTTTGTTACTCATTCACGCGAAAACTACCGAAGCGGATTTTGATGAAATTTGGTATGTAGGTACTTTAGGACTTGGAATAGCACATTGGCTACTTTTTTTCCCGGGAAACTGCGGGGCGCAGCTAGTTAAATATAAATTTAATTAAATTATAGGTGATTGTGTTTACTTTGGGCTTTGGGACGTAACCAAGATGTTTGTAATGATGAAACAGTGAGTTTACCTCAGAATTAACATTTAATTGAAATGGTGAGAATTGAAATCTAAAGCTTGCGACGCTTTCTACTTTTATTTAAAGTTTTTGCCTGTGAAATGTCTATGCATGTGGCACTGAGACTTCACGAAGCTGTTTCGTGATGGGTGTTGTGGGTGCTTGGTCCTCGTAGTTCTTGACTCCATAGATACAAGGAATCCTAGGTAGGGGCCAAGATCTATGTATCATTAGGCGTTATTTATTTAATCTATTTCTACCTCTTTCTTTTTTATATGCCGGAATGACGAGACGAGCACGTTCACCTGATGGTAAGCAATCTACGCCTGCCCAAAACAGTTGCAGCACCACCCAGAACTTTGTTTTGCAGAAACCTGCGCGGCGCTGTACTGCGCTCGACATCCTGAGACAATTAGGTCTTAAGTCTCATAATGTCCAGTAATTTTGCTACAATGCCCAATGTGTACGGTGTGACGTCTTTAATAGAATTTCATAGGTACTTTTCTGGTCGCATTTGGTGTGCCAGCCTTAACGTAATAGTTAATATTCTTTGCTTAAGGCGATTGTGACGGGGTGTGTGTGTGTGTGTTTTTTTCAGTCTATCTACAGAAAAAACTTAAATTGCTTTAACCAAGTTTCATATTGATGGACGCCCAGTCATTAAAATGTTTTATGTTTATAAATTGATGTAATCTTTGTCTTGTAATTAACATTTCTTATTATACATGTCCGCCGCAATCGAGTAAGAAGCGGAACATATTGTTTTTATTAATGGTAGGTATTTATTCAATACTTGTAAGTAGAGTAAATCACATAGGCGCATTATGACCAAGTCATTAATTAAGAAAAGAAAGATTTAATTTTATTTCTACTACTCTACCACAGAATAGAATAGTACTACGTACTCCTACTGGGGGTGATTTCTTGGAACCACCATGTTTAAAGGATCATTATCCTCACACGGTACTATCATCCTCATCAGCCCATTACATTCCCACTGCTGGGACTCGGGCCTTCCCTCGTAGAGAGAGTAACAGCCATAATTCACGCGCGTGTGGGGGCACGTGCGACTTTCGATGCGACGCACCCGAGTTCGAATCCCGCTGGCCCCGCACCACTATCTTTCTTAAGTTATGTGCGGACATAACACACGCTCTAAAACGGTGAAGGAAAACATCGGAAACCGCATCTTCGTCAATCGGGCATCTTCTTCTTTCTTCGGCATCTTCTTGGGCATGCCCAAGAATGTAACACAAAAATTCAAGGACGTGCGACATCCACCGACCCGCATTGGGCCAGTGTGGTGGATGATGGCGCACGGTATTATACTTAGGTTATATTGTATACTTAGATATTATATCTGAAATTGTAGGTATTTTCTCCGCTATATAAATTGAACCCGCACCCAACAGCTTCAACCAAAAGGTACACAAACCGGCCTGCCCCGTAACTTCGCCCGCGGATTTCCCGAGTTATTGTAGAACTTCTAAAAATCCTTTAAACCCATATAGATCAGTAGAGATGGTCAGGGGGCGTGGCGCATGTCGCTGCGACCAGTCAAAGTTCACCATGTCGCGTGAAAATCAAATCAGTCGCTAACAGTCTGCGGTATAGGTGCAGCCGAATGAAATAATTAAAAATGCCTGTTTGTTCAGTCAGTGTGTGCAAAAATCGAAGTAGTAATATAAACTCCAGTGCTATGGCGTCACGTATCATATGTGAGTACCAAAAAGTTTTCGTATATCAAACACTAATCAAAGAAAACTGATCAAATATTTTAGTAATCCCCTTTACCAAAGCACTGTTCAAACAAATCATATGAAATTATGAATTGCTGCTTAGCAGTGCGAGCGTGGAACTAAATTAGTTGTGAACACGCAATGAATAGCGCGCTAAGCCAGTCGTCCGCTTTAGATGCATTTCCGGGATACCGCCGCAACTCGCGGACCTCGCGGTCATACATTAGTGATGTAATCATTTCTCGTTGCTATCGATAATAATCCTGATTCTGACGCCTAGCTACAGAGTTTCTTACTTTTAAGCAACTGCATTAAATACATTTTGACGTGAAGTGAAAAGTGATGCGAGTTCGGTTTTGTAATATTTTCCAAAACAAGGTTTTCGTCGAGTGATAATGTAAAATACCGGTGGATTATTTACCCATAATAATAATAATAATTTATGCCCCGCTGCCGGCGGCACTCTAGGTTAAGGATTTTTATAATGTTTTGTATATATTGGTATAGATATATTGTAAAAAACTTCAATCTAAGAAAGATAATAAATATGTGCATAATAATAATTAGAGGATTAGGGAAGAGGGTAGTCTAGAGGGCGTTATTATTAACTCGTGTCATACCATCTTTTATAAAGTTGTATCAAAATATTTTATCGATAGTGTCAATGTAATACACTAGACGCGTGTATTCGTGTAAATTTTATTGATTTGTCAATGTAGTTGTGATGTCATGCACTTCTTGTGATTGATTGACTGCTAGTGTGAGTATCCAATGAAAGCGCTGTGCGAACGCGTTGTTGTGTGAGTCGATATGTTTTTATTTGGTTGCATCTGTAATTGTAAAACTGGTGGGAAGAAACGGGCAACATGCGGTTTGATACAATAAAACGTTCGATGGCATATCTCCTCTCTTCCCATATCTGTGTTTAAACCTGTAAAACAGGAACATATTTTCCGGGTTCAGGGTTGTCTGCAGTTAGTGAGTCAGTAGTGTACTGTTTTATATGTACGAGTACTTTTTTTTTTACTGGCTATAGGCTTCTCACCTGATGGTAAGCGATGATGTGGTCTAAGATGTAACACGCTTACTTAGAAGATACCTGTTCACTCTCGATTTGAAGACAGGAAGCACAGACGTTGGCAATGCGTTCTACTCCTTGGCTATTCGTAAGATGAACGTGGCACCAAAATGCTTTGTTCGTACAGGGATGTCAACCATATATGGATGTCGCATAGCCGTGCGTCTGGTTGTCCTATGATGGGAGGCGACGGTGGTATGACTATGAGGTCATATAGTTCCTGAGCACACTCTCCAAAGTGCACCCGTTAAAATACCGCCAAACTTGCAACTTTTCGTTTATGGTCGTGACTCTGTAGATGAGTCTCAAATAGGTCCTCGCCTATGAGCTTCTTGGCACGTCTTTCGATGGAGACATAAAGCTTCATTAGATAAAAATCTAAAAAATCTTTCAGGTCAAGTCGCTTCCCTATGCCGACCCAACGAGCGGCTCCTGGTTTGTGGCTGTCCCAAGACTTGCAGGGACTCCGTGCCGGACTGCAAGGGCGTGTGCGAGATGGGCTGCTTCTGCGAGGAAGGAGAGGTCAGGAACGATAAAGGGATCTGCGTGAAGCTGGCTGATTGTCCACCTATGCGTAAGTACTCGGCATATGAGACTCTATATCTGATGTGTCGGGGTGATGAGCGCAATACAGTGCTACGTAGCGCTTTTTTTTTTACGCTTAATAGATCTATGTTTGGCCACTATCTGGCCTGATGTGAAGCGATGATGTGGCCTAAGATGGAGCACATAAATCTAGAGAGAGACGGCAGTTGAGCGGCTGCTCAGACCCGTCTCCCCGATGGTTCCCCAAACATCATCCCGACACACGACTAGGTCGCTTGACGGCATGGCTTTGTTCGGTGGGTGGTATTACACCCACGGCCAGAGCCTACCACTCCAAAGCGCGTAAGCGGGTTTCATCACGATGTTTTCCTTCACCGTTTTAGAGCGAACGAGCAAAATCTGCACTTAACTATAAGTCATTGGTGCAGGGCCGAGTCGGGATTCGAACCCAGGTGCGTCGGATCGAAAGGCGCACGAGTTCCCGCTGAGCCACACTCGCTCGCTCGCTCGCTCTTGCTTTTTATGGTACTAAATTTTATGGGTGGCACTGCAATTGTTATAGGCAGGCGTGGCGCTTACCATCAGGCGAACGACTTGCTCGTCTCAGCACTCAGTTCCACAAAAAAAAGTATTTAATGTACGCGACATATATACATTGCAGATACTCAAGAATAGATTCACAAACTGCTTTTGAATTGGTATTCCGAAATATTCAGGAAAAATAATATAGATACAGAACAATTTAAATTGAGTACATACATTTTTTAATAGACAAAAATACACTTAATCTGGACAGGGGTTAATGACAGTTCAGTTATGACTTTTCCCATGTCTTCAAAATGAGGAAAATTCTAAAACCAAGTTAGATCACTTGGCATGAGGCCCGATTACGCATGCGCACCTACGACGGACTACCTATACCTATTACGGGTTCAGCAACGATCATGTCATGCAATGACGTTATTAAAGCAACAGTAGTTTATTATGATGCTTTGTGCCCTCGATATTCAATATACAATACATGTAAATAAATGAATTACAGGTATATACATATATTTATTATAATCTGCTGTATAATAATAGCTAATTATTTGATAACTTGCTAGAAGTAATCCGTTCGTTTCGTCCCCTTCGAAAATAATAACGAACGAAACGAACGGTAAGGTGCCCGTAGGAGTGCGTAGTTTTGAAACAATTGCCCATATCTCGAAATCGAACAACAGTATTTGAATCAAAACACTTTTAATACTTAGCAACTTACAAATAAACATTTAATACTTATTAATAATGTTAACGACGAGGAAAAATACGCACTCTTAGGACAGTAGTACCCCAAGAGTGCTCATAAGGTACCGTAAGAGTGCGCACGGTAGCCTAAGAGTCCGCATGATATATTATGTGCACAAATCACAACAATATGCCCAGATAAGAGGTGCATTTGTCCTGTCATCAATCTGTGCAGCTTTTGCATTGCATCCAATCCTCTGTAATAAGTTCTTTATAATAGTTCTGGTATCCAGGACAATGCCAGTTTTTTTCTTAATTTTGCGGTGGTGTAATCTATTGTTTTTAATATATTTGACTAATTCTCGTCCGATTCCTTAAGAAAATGTAGTGTTATATCTGCCGAGGCGATTCGCCACGACATCTCTGTTAAAACTTTTTCTTATGCTGGATTTCGGCATACTGCATACCTAGTAAGTCTGCTACACGTATCTCACTATTATTCTCCTTCACTAGCTTCAGAGCAAGGTTTAGAAGTTCAGATTTCCACAGAAATATTTTATGTAGGTATCTGTTTCCGTGGTTTTGATAGCATTTGGACGTATATTAACAAATTATCAGACAAAAGACAAAGATCCCTGTCCTACAAGAGTGCGCATGCGCACTCTTGCTGTGCGCATTTTTGTTGCCTAACCTATTTTTTTTATGAAAGTATTTACTAAGCCATCTAGTTCACCTTAGTATGAAACAATGTGGCCGGTTTGTTGTCCGAGAAGTATATTGAATGATTTATGCGCAGAAAGAACACTTCCCCTTTAAAAATAAGTTGTCACGCACTTTTCAAAACAAAAACATTTTAACAAAAGTACCTGAAATCAAAAATCTTACCTTGTTCTATCAAAACTCAATTATTATTCACAGAAGTTTGTTGAAACATAGGTCTATAGTGGGCTGTCAAAACGTATCTAATGTTTGTCCGAACTGTGCAAATTTGCGGGAAATTTCAATGCTGCGTACTCTTAGGAACCGCGCGCCTGACCTGCATTCACGTTGTAATTCGTCCTTCCAGCATCCCCCTACAAGCTGGAGACCTCCGAGCCCCGGCTCAACGGGGGCGAGTGCCCCGACGACGAGGAGTACCGTTTCTGTGAACCATGCAGCCGGACCTGTGAGACCCCATACCCCATCTGCCCCGCGCAGTGCGCCAAGGGCTGCTTCTGTAAAGGAGATCTGTTGAGGGACAAGGACGGAAGATGTGTGAAGTTCGAGAATTGTTCCAACTTTTGGAAGTACTTTGAAAACAGGGACAGAGAACGTGAGTTACCTCCTTTTTTAGCGTAGTTTCTGAACAAAAATTGCAAGGTCTCTTTACGTGCGATGATGTTTTGCAGTGCCGTGCCGATGCCGCACTGGATTCGTGCCGCGTTTGACTTTAATTTCTTTGTGTACGACACTTACGCGAGCCTGTAAAATTATTGTAAAATTTGGGATCGTATAAATGTAATTTAAAACTTGATTACGCATTTCAAAAACATTTGAGGGTTGGGAAGGGAATGTCTTGACTCCCCATTTCTCTGGTCTCGACATGGTTGGTATATATGTCAGTATCAGTACTAGTTTACCAATAGTTTACGTTACATAAACACTGTACTTCTGTGGCACTGGTGGCGCAGTAACCCCAAAGTGGGTCTTGGCCTCAGACCCAGATGCCACACTGCCCTGCGCCGGCGCCGGCGCCATGCGGATAGATGCGAATCACTTTGTATAAGACTCTAATTTGTCTAAGTAAACCATGGAATTGAAAGTAGGTAGGTACTCAACCTACCCACTAGTTGAACGTAATTTCATTAGGAGATTTTCACGATGTCTGCTTGAACATGATGAGTAATATAATACATTGAAAATGTATTTACAAATATATACAATTATTAACAGTGGTAGAAAGGTTCTTAGAAGAGCTTCTTACTAGGTATATACTTTATATGAAGCATTAACCAATGCCGCGCGAAAAACACAAAAAAGGTTTTTCGGAAAGAAAAAATGCGACACACACGTCACGTCATCATTAAGACGGTTTAATAACGGAAGAAAAATTTCGACATTTGACTTGGTGACCACCACCGTAGCTAAATCGGGCGGAGCACTTCCCGCGCTGTGGGAAGATTGTTACGTGGGTTCAAATCCCAGCCGGTGGTCGTATTTTTTCTATCCGAAAAACCTTGTTTGAGTATCTAAAAACCCTGCCATGTTTGTAACGCTCCTGCAAATATTCCAAGTATTCTTTGTACTCCTGGAAGTATTATTAGTAGTAGTTTATTGACGGGTGGAAGGAGTCCCGTGCGGTATTTCTGCGTATTCTGGACGGTGACCACAACCTCCATTCTCAATTACCATACCCCAACAATACCTAAGTCCGTTTGTCATCATACTCATCCATCATACGAGTATACGGTAAATATTAGCAACAGCTACGAAAAAAATTAAAAGTGTTTATTTGGTTAAAGAGGCGAAGGTACATGTTTAAGGGTATGGAGCACCTGGTCCCACACTAGGCTCGAAACCGTACCATGGAAGGGAATCATCATCATTCTCATCATTTAAAAAAGATGAAAGCGTGGCTCGTCGAACAAACGCTTTATTCATTTGAAGAACTGACCTAAGTTAATTTTATGTTGTAAATATTATTGTAAGAACTATATCTAGACATGTATATAATTTATTTAATTTCTAAATTATTATTTGAATTTATTTGTATATAATACACTAGTGATTTGCGGCGTGCGCAGGGGGGGGGTAGCTTTTTTTTAAAAGCTTCCTATCGATTACGGTTCTAAAGTTATTTAAGTCTTTTGTATGACGGCCATCTTGAAAAATGGCGGAATCCAAGTGATTTTGTGGCGGCACGGGGGTGATTTTGTTTTTTTGTGATTTTCAGCAACACCCCCCACGTGTTGCTTTTTTCGGTTTCAGGTAAACAACAAAATTCCCAGTAAGCAAACGACTTTTTGCTCACTTATTCACACGTGCACTTCGCGAAACTACATTACCTAAGTGTTTAGTTAAACGCTAACCTGAACGTTTGCCATATATTCGCAGAGATTGTCAAGGTCAAGAACTGAATGACAATAGGTGATTTAGACTTCTAAGACGAGGTACGGTACAGACTGAACTACCTAATTCTTACAGACAGGGAATTAAATTTGACCTTGCTTTGCTCTTCATACTCGTATAATGGTCAGTTTTTGTTTAATTACTGTTCTTCATTAAACGTAACGCTGTTACTAAAGCTTACGTAATATTAATTTTATTATTGTAATTAAATTATTATAATCTATCTATACTATTATAAAAATGGAAAAGAGCCAATTCTGTACATTGAAGATATTTTTGCAAAACTAACTGGGATGGACTATTTAGAGGGTACTGAACACAAATCTACGGTTTTTAGAATTTTTGTCTGTTTGTTTGTTTGTGTGTTTGTTACCTATAGACTCGAAAACTACCGTACGGATTTTAATGCGGTTTTCAGTGTTTGATAGCCTACATCTTAACTTAAAAACTGGTGTATGTTTCATAGCGCTGGGACATCGCAATGCTGAGATATCTTACCATAAGCGTATGAAGCCGTGCATAAAAAGCTAATTCCCACATTTTTAGCTTCTATAGACTCGAAAACTACCGAACGGATTTTAATGCGGTTTTCAGTAATTGATAGCCTACATCTTATCTAAAAATCTGGTGTTTGATTCATTATGCTGTGACATCGCAATGCTGAGATATTTTTACATACGTGCAGGAAATGCTAATTCCCACATTTTTTGCATCCGTAACTGTGAACTAAATGCGACTCAATCTGTCAGTGTGCGAGTGGCCCAGTCGACAGACGCAGAACTTACTAAATGCAGGTCCATGGTTCGATCACCATCCATGGTTCGATACTCAAGTTGGTCTTTTTGGGTTTCGTTTTAATAATAATGGATTTGTAGAAAATGTGTGTATACTACATCTATAAATATAATAAAATCTTAGAACCCAAAAAATCTGTACATTGCAGATATTTGAAAAAAAAAGAACAACCAGGGCCACTAAGAATGAGTATATAACAAAATATATAAAAACAGCTTTTAAAATTTTTGTGTTTGATTGTTTGAACTTAAACACCACTGACGGGATTTTGATGTGTTTCCACGAATATGTTTAATTTAACCTTGATTCTAAGATAGCCTAACTAAATAAAAAAAAAACTTATGGGTGGTTAAATAGAGAGTAAAGTTAGTATGAAAAACATCACACACAAACAGACGTTGACACAGAATCTTGAAACTCAGAATTAATATTTTAGTATGAAAGTTTTCGTGAGTTTCGTGATACATTATAAAAAACTTATACTCAGAATTAATACTTACCCATTATTACAAGTTAATAAATACGGGTTCGAGCATTTCCTTAATAATGCTTAAGTATTAAAAAGTCTCTACGTCAACGTTACATTATAGCCCACGCGAACGAAGTCGCGGGCAACAGCTAGTTTATAAATAATAATAAAGATATTTTAAAAACACAGTTCTTAGAATACCTTGAATTTAGTCATTGGTACAGTCAATAACAAATAGCTATTAAATTTGTCATCATTAATTCAGGAAACTCACACATTGAGCTAAACAAATAGAGAAGCAAACTTCATTACCGCGTGTCAAAAAAAGTGTAACCACTATATAACCGCGAAGACGTAGCTGAGAAACAATTAAAGGAAACATAACATATATGTGTCTCGCTTACACAAGTAGCAGGAACATTACCGTCGCTGAGATTAGACAAAGATCGCAAAATTAACATGCAATGGCGGGTTGGTGTTGCCTACCGTATGAAATATAACCCAAAAATAAGTAACGGAATGACGAGACGAGCTGGTCATTTGCCTGATGGTAAGCAATACGCCAGCCCATAGCAATAACAGCACTACCCAGAACTTTGTTTTGCAAAATCCTGCGCGGCGCAGTACTGCGCTCGCCACCCTGAGACA
This sequence comes from Petrophora chlorosata, assembly GCA_951640565.1. Lineage (NCBI taxonomy): Eukaryota > Metazoa > Arthropoda > Insecta > Lepidoptera > Geometridae > Petrophora > Petrophora chlorosata. The sequence continues at coordinate 2,293,903 of OX621206.1, forward strand.
ATTAGCGGTTGAGTCTCATAATGCCCAGTAATTTCGCTGGCGACAATGCCCTTTTAGCCGGAACACAGTAACGCTTGCGCATTACTGCTTGGCAGCTGAATAACTGGCAAAGCGGTGGTACCCACCCAGACGGCCTCTCACATACGAGAAACCTACCACCAGTAAAAAATTGCCTCTCTTCTGTATTGGTGCGACCGTGCATACTACTTACATTTCTCATATACCATATTCATATACCTACACCTCGGAGGTTTTCGATCGATCCTCGATAAGGGACAACTGATTTTCACATAAAAAAGCGCAACTACCTCGAAAGTACCATAATTTGCTCGAGTCTGGGTGTTGTGAGAATGGTCCCACAACAAAACACGAAGGCCATGATGTCTTCATAGTTTCTGGTTCTCTAGATACAGGGGATACTAGTTAGGGGCCAGAATCTAAGGGATATATGTGATCGTTGTGCGAAACATCTCTACACCATCACTATATCTGTCTATACTACTCCACGTCCATTATTCAGCCTGTTCTAATGTCCTCTACATTTTTCAGCTTTTCTCTTCCAATCAGCTTCGCCAAACTAAGATGTCTCATGTCAAAAGAAATAATTAATACCTATCTCACCTTGCTTTCCCAAATATTGGTAAAACCTTCGCTGCACACCCAAAGGTCAACGAAGCCCTGTTTGTGTTTTTAATTTATTTTTCTCTTTACTTAACCTTGAAATGACCTAGATAGGTAATTCCTGATTTGCAAGAAGATTTGCTTAGTGCTCAGAAATCAAGTCAGGGTCATGTTTGCGGATCTTATAGTAATATGACACAAGTATTTAGGTATTTAGGTTGGTACGTATGAGTTGTATGAGTAATGAGAGGCCCATTCATTACTGTCCGTGGCATTGACTTATTGTCGAACTGTAAACGTATGAAAGATTTACCGAATTGACGAAATGGCAGACGCACTCAATATCACATTAGTAGTATAAATATGAATACATGTATGTTTGTAGATAGGTGCCGTAATTTTAGCAGAGGACATTCAATCAATCAGCAATGCCTATTGACAACTTGTGATTAGCGGGTATACGCATATGTTGTATAGCATAGCGGGTATGTGTGTAGGTATATCATGTTTGATTGACCGTGCTTTTGTCTAGGAAATCGATGGAACTAGGATCCTAATTTAGTTGAAACCCAACTATTTGACTAGGTATATCTATAGTTATAAATAGTTGAGCTGAGGTCGATGACGTAATATATCTATAGAACGGTCCACGCCTAAATGGAGTAATGTGCAACAGATCGTGATGCATTAGATACAAACAGCCAAACGTATGGCACTATGTATTCGTAATCGAATCAATATTTTCTTTCATGCAACAAAACGTAATTTTTCGTTTTCAATGAAATATCAGCCACAATGCCGTCAGATATTTGACTTGGCTTGACTTCTTGTTTTATGGCTTCTGTGTCTTATTGTCGCCAGATAGTTAACAGATTTCTTCATTAATATACAACCTAATTTCCATATTTCCCTCTTTCCAGACAACCTAATCGCCGCAATCCCTTACCGCTTCTCCTGCGGCGCTGATAAAGTCTACAGGGAGTGTCAGGAGTGCTCCCAGTCCTGCAGCGACCCAGAACCTGTCTGCGGGAAGTGTAGGAGTGGCTGCGTCTGCAAGGACGGCCTAGTGAAGGGCCCAGATGGCAACTGTGTGAAGAAGGAGGACTGTCCGAAAGATCTGTAGGAGTGTTCGAGAGTTCGGTCGCTTGCAAGTGATGTTAGCGAGTGTTCAGATATTTTTAAGGAGTGAATTCAAATTGTGGAAGGCATCTTACACCTGGTTTCTAATCGGAACTGGGTGTAAATGTAATAATATTTAGGATAGTAAGAGAAGATGTGATTGACTGTGAATAGTAATTAATTAGATTCAAAGGCCAGTAGCCCAACATACTTAGAGAGTAGAGCTTTAAGAATTTTTCATAAAGCCCTATGAACAAAATAAATGTCAGTGTTAAACAATGTTATTGAAAAGGTTCAGAAAACTTGTGTCGTTGAACGTGACTTGCCATATCGACGGAGCGGATCAAAACAAAACAGCTACATGATGAAAAAGAAGTTCGCAAGTTTTTGAAAATGAAATCATGTGGTCTATGACATTATAGTTGAGCATGTATTTTATTGTGATGTGTTTGGATCTCTATTGCGAAGATAATATGTAATATAATAATAAGTAATCGACTAATTGCACATTTTGTTGTACCTATTCTCCTTATATTTGTTTTCTCAATTGCACTTTTTATTGGATTTGTTTGTTTAATTGACTCTGAAGCACAAACCCTGTCACAAAGTTTTGGTAGTATTAGTTTAGTCTTGTTTCTCTAAGATATTTATTTATAGAGTTGTGATAAATAAACTGTTGAACCTTTACTTTGTTTCCCTTTATCAACCAGTATTCTTACCAAGTTTAACGTAGTCTTCAATAACATACCTTTTGCTTATAATGTAGTATACAAAATCAATCTTTTCACGCTGTTCTGACATCTTGATAACTTGTTAAATATTTACACACATTCTTGAGATTCATAAAGTAATACAAAAACTCAGAAGTGTTCCTCAGGGCAGTATCCTTAGCCGCATCTTTAATAGTCATGTTCTCGAATTGGTGTCAAAAATGAACTGTAAAAATGTGAGTAGGTAAGTAAAATTCAGGGTCAGTCAATTCAACATAGTATTAATCAACGTTTTTATGATTTACATGTCGATGAACTTAGGTAGTAAAGTAAAACATGAATTTTCCTTAATGTTAACAGCATGCACGTACACAAATATGCTGTAGCACGAATGCAGATATACATGTAATTAATATACATGTAATGATGTATGAATATACATGTAATTATTGAGCATCCACCATCATCAGCCCATTACGTTCCAATTGCTGGGACTCGGGCCTTCTCTCATAGAGTATGGGCCGTAATCCACCCCGCAGGCCCAGTGCGGTTTGGTGAACGTCACATGTCCTAGAATTTTTGTGATAAATTCTTGGAGAAGCCGGTTTCCTCACGATGTTTTTCTTTACCGTATTTAGATGCGTTATGCGGGGCCAACGCGATTCGACCTCGGGTGCATCGGATCGAAAGTCGCACGTGCTCCCACTGAGTCACACTCTTTCTAGAGCATACCTACCTTTTTTTACTTACACAATATATTTTATACTGACCATTATGTTTGCTTAGTTTATAAAGAACCATTGAAAATAGGTTTCTTTTTGATAAAAAAATAACAAGCTATCGTTAATGGTTAGTAATGTTCTAAAACCTAGCTTAGGTTAATTTGTCTAGTACGCAGTTCTCGATGATTTTATGGATGCAACTACCTATTGCGAAACACAAATAGGTGGATGTAGAGTATGACACATAGGTATCAAACTTAGTGTATCCATTACCTAGGGAGCCCTACGTAGATGCGAATCATGCTGCTGCACTTTGAAATACAATGTCACGAGTTATCGACTTCTAGATCAGCATAGATAGGGTCCGGTAGGACCTACCTTTCAAACAACTGAAGACCAAAGACTTAAATGGGTCTTCAATGAACTTTCCAAGATTTTCTCCAACAGCCGAATCGATAATCATTCAGCCTTTTGCTGAACTACTCCACTACTCCTCCAAGGAAGACTACTCATCATGCGAGGAGTACTTCTCTTGCGGCTGGTGCGAGGCCACCTGCCAGGATCCGAAGCCGAGTTCTCCTGATGTCTGCATCCAAGGCTGTATGTGCAAGCCCCCACTACTGAGGCACGCCAGTGGGCGTTGTGTCATTAGTCAGCTTTGTGCTGCACGTATGTATCACCACGTCTTGCGGTTCAGGAGAATATTTTTTTATGGAACTGAATGATGACACGAGCATGTCGTTCGCCTGATGGTAAGCGCTACGCCTGCCCATAGCAATAACAGCGCCACTAATACCATATAAAGCACTGCGTTACACTTCATTGCGCTCATCACCCCGAGACATAGTAATCTCGCTGGCTGCAATACCCTTCAAACCGGAACACAGTAATGCTTGTGCATTACTGCTTGGTGGACGAATAGTTATTCGTCCACCAAGCAGTCAAAGAAAAGGGGTGCTACCTCCCCAGACGGCCATACCCATACGAGACACCAACCACGAAGATGATGAGCCACGAGAGATGTGTTGTCCATATCGAAATTGAAACCTAAGACATTATACATAAAGACCATTTAGTCGGGGACGATATCCATAACCAGAATAATCTATGGTCATATGCAATAGAATATGGGTGTCCCTTCGATTAAAATGAAAAGGCTGCCGCCTGCCTCGTAAAGCGTGCCTCAAAAGACACGTTAATTTGCCTCGCGGGGCGATGTGACCACAACCAGTGCTCGAGATGAGCAGCCGCGCGCACCAGCTTGGTTAGGTAAAGGTCCACGCTGCCGGCAACCCGTCACCGAAGACGAGATGACGTTGCCGATGTAACGATACCTACATACCTCATTATCCCTCTTAATATTCTGTACTTATACTTTTTTTCTTGTTTTTTCTTATTTCTTATTCTTATATTTCTTTTTCTTTGTTTTTTTTTTAATTCATAAATAGATTGATAGATAGTAAAGTGAAACTTTAAATAGGTACATTATTATTTAGTTGGTTAGGTGCTTATATTATTACGTTTTACAGTACCCTCTTGTGAATCTCTGTTCCCTGCCCTAGGTTACATAAGAGCCTAGTCGTGTTTCGGGATGACGTTCTGTGAACCATCGGGGAGACGGGTCTGAACAGCCGCTTAACTGCCGTCTGTCTCTAGATCTATGTGCTTCATCTTAGGCCACATCATCGCTTCACATCAGGCGAGATAGTAGCTAAACATAGATCTATTAAGAGTAAAAAAAATGTATTCTTGTTTTTCAGGCTTTTAACAATAAAGTGTTTATCTATCTATGTATGTACAATTTATAAATAGGGTATCCACCGCACGTCCGTCGGCCGTAAATATCTATGGAACGAAAAATATCGTTTCTCGATGACGGCTCTTTGACGGCGGCGTGGACAAGCGCGTTAGGGGTTTCCCTTCAGGCTAATATAAATCTTGCATCATAGGTTTAACCCGCTGAACTGGTTGCACACCAATTCTCTGTAGCTTTATCTAGGTTAGGCCTTATCTGCATGGAACCTTGTACCATCGCTTGGTTCATTAATCAGGGCCCTTATGCAAAACGGGCGACGTATGCTCTTGACATTTAATACATAAAGATTTTGAGTATAAATATATTACTGAAGGAAACATAAAGTCTTGTGTCGAAATTTTACTTTTTAATTTTTTTGTGCAAATCTTTAGTAATATTATAAAGATGTAAAATTGTAAGTATGTTTGTAGGAGCACAGAATAATGTAGAAGGCAATCTCTGGAACTACTGATCCGATTTTGAAAATTCTTTCACTGATAGAAAGCTACACTATCCCTGAGTAACACAGGCTATATTTTATTATGTCAACGCCAGGAAGTCGCGGGCGGTTGCGCGGTTGCTAGTATGAATACAAAAATATTGTATGTAGGTACCTACGTTTTAAATTAACGGGGCTGTTTCACTAACCTATCATTTTTGTATTTGTGTAAACAATACCACTTACACTTATTATCAATTATAACATATTCTACATGATTATAAATCAAAACTAGGAAAATTATTTTATATATATATTTGTTTTGCAAATAAAATAAAAATCTTAATTATAAACTATGAAAAATGCTGATTATGCATGTCTAATTAAAGATGGCTAAGTGTAAATAAATGTCAAGTAGGCCTCTAAATTATAATCTTTCACAAAATTTTAATAGAAAATTAAAAATACAATGCCATTTATCACAAAATTTCTTTGCACGCATTCCTTGACGCCTACACCGAATGTAAGGGAGCGACAGAAAGGGGACTGGGGACTATCAATGGTTTAATAACTAACCTGTTTATAAACTATTCATTGCTAAATCTAAAGGTAACTTTATTACATAAAGCTTACGTAGGTACAGTTTAATGAGTAAACAGTCCCTAACCCAGATATAATATACCCATTCTCAGGGCTTTTAAAAGAAGGGCACTTGAACGAATAAAAAAGGCGGACGAAATCTCGCTAAACAACAACTGAAGCATAGCAATGGCGGTGGCGTTATGTTTGTTTGAGTGGTCGGAGGTCCGATGTCAGGAGGTCGATGATAACCTTAGCTTAAATGCTTCACTTGAATTCGGCGTCGCGACGAGGCATCCTCCTTTTTTATTCGTTCAAGCCTAAGAATTGATAGCTCACTGGCGATGGCATAGCGCCTCACATGTAACCGTTTATAATTGTAATAGGTACATCTAATCAGATGTACCTATTACCTATAGAATCTTATAGGTAACAATCTCACATGTCGTAATCATTGTGATGCCATGGCGTCACTCCCAAAGGTCTTCCTTTCTCTTTTACATTGCATACTACGGATAAGTACCTAACGCCTGATTCGGTATAAGTTGCAAAGAACTTGTTTTTGTCCCCAATTTTCCCATCGTAAAGATAAGCCAGTTACGAAAAGTAGAATATAATGAATGCACGCTGTAAGATAGGCCGAGTTATATGAGCTAATTGTCTTAATATGACAAGCCAATGCAGTGCCGCGGAATTTTGCAAAGCAAAGTTCTGGATGGTGCTACAACTGTTATTAGCAGGCGTATTGCTTACCAACAGACGGACGAACTACTCGTCTCGTCTTTCAGCAACATAAAAAAAACGGTTGGTGACTTTCTATATTTTCTTGGTGCTATCTCATACTACCATATATATCAATGTGCTACCTTCTCTAGCGGGCGTATATCCGAAGCACTGCACTGGTAGAGTCAGTTTTTGCATTTCTTTTCTAGGCCCGGACTTCAATCTGAGTACCTATTAGAAAGAAATGGGTAAACATGCTTACCTTTATTTCAAAGTCATGTTAACTTAAGTTATAATTTTTACCATATTTTCAAACCATATTTTTACCTTTTTTTACAATTTTTTTACATTTTTTCAAAGTCAAAATATCTTAAGTTACAATTTTTAACGAATTGTAATTGATTTGTATTGTGTGTATTTGACGTTTAAAAGTGCATTTTTTGTGTGCCTATTAAATATCTTTTAACTTGACTTGACTAATGACACTTTCGGTCCCTGACATAGGCACTACCTTTCTAGAGAAATGCTCCGACCCCAACGAAGAGTTCTCATGCTGATAGCTGCGAGCACAGCTGTAGCTCCAACTGCTCAGGAGGAAAGAGCCGCTGCGTGCTCGGCTGCCACTGTAGGCGTGGGCTGCTCAGGGATGAGTCGAACAAATGCGTGAGAGAACACCAGTGTGCAGATGTAGCTAGTAATAACACGGTTATTGTAGTAGTTAGTATTCTGTGGTTTTATTATAAATAGGTGCTATATAGATTACACTTAGATAAGTACATGTCGGTACGGATTAGTTAAGAAAATTTTTTCAGAAAACCTAATAATTTAGGATTTCTTACAAAAGCATAAAGAATACCTAATAATTGCAGAAGTTACAATATAGGTTCGTTTATAGAGATAAAAATGATACTGCTTAAAGAAACGCAAAAAGGAATCTCTCCGGCGGGGAATCGAACCCCGGTCTCCCGCGTGACAGGCGGGGATACTTACCACTATACTACCGAAGATGATTATCTCTGGCTAAAATTATTGTACAGACTCTAGCTAAGACATTTCGTTCAAAATGTATGAAGTGATTTTAAGGTCAAATATAATAAATAGTTTTATGAGTGAGTTTCACTTACGATGAATAAAAATATTCATTATCATATAATAATCATTATTCTCGTATCGAAACTCTCCCTAACTGATCATATTTTTATCACATCACATAATGATCATTCATTATTTAATCATTTGCTATGAATGTATTTATTATCTATGGTAAAGGTTGATTCAATTTTGAACGAAACAATATTTGTCAGAGACGGATGAGTTGTTTACGCGCATTGCGTCTCTCGGTTTTCATGACGAATTACTGTAAAATAAGCTAAAACAATGAGTGAAAAGCTCAAAGAACTACGAGAGAGATCGCAGAAGAGGAAGAAATTGCTTGCACAAACGGTTTGTATCAATGTTGTATAACTCCTAACCTTACAAATAATGTTTGGTTTGCCTCCGGTTGCCGACATCAAGACACCTTTGTGCTTCTAAAAATACAAAGACAACAAAGCTACAACTAGATTGCTGTAATATCAACCGAATTATATAATTAAATGATATACTTAAAATGATGCATAATACTAAACAACAACTCATTATAGTGCCTTTAACTGTGCCTGGACTAGCAATTAACAGACAAATATAGTAGGTATTTCTATTGTTTGATGGTCCAGCCGGTCCACTTACCGAGGCATAATGTTCACATAGGTACTTAATATTAATTATTGACCCTTTAGGACCGAAAATGCTCCTCTCTGGTACAAACTAGACCATTTTACGACTAAAAAGAGTAGCTAAGCTATTTATATGAAAATTAAAGAACGGTTTAACCATACCTTTAAACTAATTTGAAAGTTTCACTTTACAGTTAGGTGTATCGAGTGTAAGTGAGCTGAGACATGCCCTCGGGGCTACACTGGATGTACCGGCTAAGAAGCAGTCAAAGTCTGGCAAGAACCGTGACTCGAGTGTGAAGAAAACTGATAAGGAACAGCCTGATGAACTTGTTTATACAGATTCGTCTACTTTCTTAAAGGTTTGTATATACTTATGTTAGTTTAGAAACTACAATGACATTTTAATATTTAACTTAGTAAAATAATAAAAAAAATAAAAGAAATAATAAAATAGTAAATAATTTCTATGCATGTATGTTTTTGTGTAATTTTCTCAAACCTAATGAACCAGATTAGATGTTTTTTGTTTTTTTTTTGCCCATACTACAAATACTAGTAAACAAAGAAAGGTTTTGCCTTTTTAAACAACAGTTAGAACCATTAATCCAACTATGTTCATGCAAGTATCTGTTGAAATAGCCCTATCTATGATATAGTTGTATACCTACAATAACCATACTTTATGTGTAGGACAGCACTTAAATTGAAAGTACTTGTTACATATCTGAGTAATGTGAGACCAAGGTCCCAGTACCCGATTCTCAAGATACGTGAAAAGAGACACATTTAAAAAAAACATTGTCATGCTAACCCTATTTCCAGTCAACAATCTGTGTAAAAATTTCTTCACTCCTAAACTCTTACAGGGCACCCAATCTTCAAATCCCCACAACGACTACTGCCAACACTTCGTAGACACCGGCCAGAGACCGCAGAACTTCATCCGAGATGTGGGCCTCGCTGATCGGTTCGAAGAGTACCCCAAACTTAGGGAGCTGATCAAGTTGAAGGACGACCTGATTGCTCAGACTGCCACACCGCCTATGTATTTGAAGTGTGATTTGAAGGTACATAGATGGATACTAGTTTATTCCCTCGACTTTGTCAGTTGCGACTTCATCAGTTGCTCATAGGGGAAGACCCTTGGTTGTTTTCTTCTGAGACCATTTTAGCAAGATCTCCGCAGTAGAGAGCTTACTATTGTTATACCTACTATTATTTATTCTGTGGTACTACGAAGAGGTCAAGTTTCTTATCTTCATAGTCATCCAATCATATTTGTAATATTTGAAGTTCAGAAATGCGTCTGTGATGCCAAGATTCAATAAAGAACTTTTGAAATTTGGTACAGCCGCGACCGCGCCCGCGCATCGTCCGCAGCGGCCGGTTCGTCGACGACAGCCCTGGCTTAACCTGAAAACTAATTAAGCTACATTTTGAATGTCCTTCCTAACTTCTACATCAAATCACTTAACAGACGTTCGACCTGAAGCAGATGAACAACAAGTTCGACGTGATCCTGGTGGAGCCCCCGCTGGGCGCCGGCTGGCGCTGGCAGGACGTGCTGGCGCTGGAGCTGCAGCACGTCGCGCAGGCGCGCAGCTTCGTGTTCCTCTGGTGTGGCAGCTCGGACGGTCGGTACACTTCCTCATGAAGCGACACGACAGCGACACGACAGCGACACGACAGCGACACGACAGGAATACAACGGTGCGACGTGCGCTCGACATCGCATTCAATTTTAATTTTTGTGTCGCATCGACATTTTGCTGTACAGTAAAACTACATTATGTTATTGAAGGTAAAAATTCACACGGAATCGGCTCGACAAATCAAGAAATGTATTCATTACGACCTCGAGTTCTAGAGTGGAGACCATGTTTAGACAAACGTAGTGTAGGACGCCCTCCGGCCAGATGGAGCGACGACCTGCGTAAAGTAGCTGGCAGCAACTTTACTCGTGGTAGGTCTCTCGTATGCGGGAGGCTGCCTGAGTAGGTCCCACAGCTTTGCCAGTTATTCTCCCGCCAAGCTGTAGCTTCATATAAACGAATGCGATTTCCAATTCTCTCTTTTCCTTTCTACAGTAACACAATCATTATTCCACAGGTTTAGACATGGGCAGAGAATGCCTCAAGAAATGGGGCTTCCGACGTTGCGAAGACATATGCTGGATAAAGACCAACATCAAGAACCCTGGACACTCCAAGAACCTGGAGACCAATGCAGTCTTCCAGAGGACCAAGGAGCATTGCCTTATGGGCATCAAGGGGACAGTCAGGAGGTCTGTGGATGGAGACTTCATCCATGCTAATGTGGACATCGATCTGATCATATCGGAGGACCCGGAGTTTGGAAGTACTGAGAAGCCGATCGAGATATTCCATATTATGGAGCATTTCTGTTTGGGGAGGAGAAGGTTAGCCTTTTATTTACTGGATACTGTATGGCCGAGTTTGTAGTAAAATATATGTATGAGATACAAGACTTTGACTTAGAGAATTGTGGTAGGTCTCTCGTATGCGGGAAGCCGTCTGGGTAGGTACCACAGCTTTGCCAGTTATTTTACCGTCCAGCAGTAGTGCGCAAGCACTACTTTGTTCCGGTTTGAAAGGCATTGTAGCCAGCGAAATTACTGGGCATATGAGACTTAATATTTATGTCTCGGGGTGATGAGCACAGTTCTTTTTATGGTATTAAAAGTAATGGGTGGCACTGTAATTGTATGGGCAGGCGTGGCGCTTACCATCAGGCCAACGACTTGCTCGCCTCATCACTCAGTTCCATAAAAAACGTACGTAGTCATTACAGCTCTCTTACCTGTTGCGTATTTTTGTTAATGTAGAGCGAGTTTTCAGAGCACTTCTGAAATTTGTAGACTATATCTCAAGTGTCGAGTGAACAGGTACTATCTTGGCAAGCGTGCTAGATCGTCGACCGCATCGTCGCTTACCATCAGGTGACATAGTGGTCAAACGCAAGCCAGTTCACAATAAAAAAAACCAGATTCAAACTGTCGAATATGCACTTTCCAGAGTGCACCTGTTCGGTCGCGACTCGACCATCCGCCCCGGCTGGGTGACCCTCGGCCATGAACTGACTAACTCCAACTTCAACGCTGAGCTGTACGCATCCTACTTCGCCGAGGGTCGCGAGAGTACTGGCTGCACCGAGCGGATAGAAGCATTGAGACCCAAGTCCCCGCCCAATACCAGCAAGGGCACGCGCCCGAGGGGAAGGGGAGGCTTCCGGGGAAGGGGGAGGGGACGAGGGGCTATATAGGAGAAAACAGGCAACGAGGATTTATCTTGTGGTCAGACCGGCGTCATTAGATCGGAGATGCTGTGAAGGGACGCCGCTACCGGCAAAGCAAAGTATTCTTATAAGCAATAAATTACAACAATTATTTGTAGTTTGGAGATGCAATGTGAAGGAGTGTATTGAGTTATTGACATTGTCCAAAAAATTCAGTGGAAACTTTAAAAATTAGTAACAACAATGTAAACTCAATGAACGTGCTAAAACCGAAAGCTTTCTCAGTTCCTCATTAATTTTGCATTGCTACAAGTTCACCAAAAAAGAGGCAATATAATAAGGACCGGTCTTAGCCCGAAAAGTGGAAAAGTGTAATTGCAGGGTAGACTGCAGATTTTGTAAGCAAGCGACTGGCCTGCTGGTAAAAGAAACAAATGTGCATTCATCAAACACTACAATAATTCTTCAGTTCCTCATTCTGCACCTCGAAAGAATGGTCAATTTAGAGGGCAGTGAATGTCTATCACATTAAGACACAATCTAAGAAAGAATGTGTTAAATCGTTAAATGTTTTCTCTTCATAGTTCCTTTTGCTACTTAAAAGTTGATGCAGGTCTATAATTATATGCAGAAATGACCAATACTCTGGCGAATTGAATCAAGATATATGCAGCCTTTAATATGTATCCTCAAACATTTAGCAGAGACTGCAGGTTTAACATTTGCCAAGTGAAGAGTCCTATATAATAAGAGAAATATTTTGTGTATACATAATTTTACAATGTTTGAAACGACTATGGATCTGATAGGTCTGTACAAAATAAAACAAACTGATTATATACATCAATATACTTTATTTTACATTAGTTGTCTTTAAATCAACTCGACTATTCCGAAGTTCTTCAAAATATAAAAAAGACAAAACAAAAATAAGACATATGAGATCTTTTAACTAAGATAAGAAAAATTTACATTTTTTTTTATTCGTTATTGTGGAACTAAGAACTTCTTACGATTTATTCAATGAAAACTATTATTTTTGTTGCGGAGAGGGCTTTACAGGTTGCAGCGACGACGCACCAATCTTATAGAACCATCATGTTGTTGATGATATTAGTCGTGGGAACTCGACTCCGTTTTGGCACCATGTATGCAAAATACTTGAATTATTACACTCGTATTCATGAACAACGCTATTCGAAACACTTGGCCAAGTAAGGCACAGCATCCAATTAGAAATCCACATTTGCATGCATGTGTTTGTTCTGATTGGTTGCTGTACCCTTTGACCAAAATATTTTTTTATTGTAGTCGAAGGCTACCTTGTTAACAAGAGTTTCGATGCGTATTGTTCATGAATATGAGTGTTACACGTGGTAGCTACGAGCATCGGGACAATAACATCGAGTTAAAGGGACAAAATGTTAACCATATTAACATGAATGTTTTTTTCATTTTCTAGATAGTGAATTCAATAAAATACGCGGTTCAACCAGTAAAGCCCTCTCCACTTCCAGAATCCAATTGATGGTGATTCTTCGCGCGTGTCAAGACTTACTATATATTACATAATTCAATTTGTTATCATTATACAAGGCATATACATTCGTACGACATGTTAACGCAGAACTTTTGTCGTAGTAAATATTTATGTAATTATAAGTGAAAATGTGGACTACTAGCCGACGCCCGCGACGTTGTCCAGGTGGAATATGTAGTTCTCCGGGAACTTCGATAAGATTGTAATAGTATTTAGTTACAAACGCTCTGCGTTAACAAAATACAGTGACATCCTTTAGGTATAATATAATCGTCATAAGATCACATTTTTTTTATAAGGCAAACAACAATCTTTAAAGCTAAACCTTTGATGAAAGGGATAAGGGGAGGAGCGAATAACCGATAACGAATTTCTCGTGCAAAAATCAAGAATTAACATTTTGGAATGGGGTTTACTTTTAATACTAGAGGTGGCTGTTTTTAAAAATATTTTTTGGAGATAAAACTACAATGACTTAGTCCACTCCGCCGTGAGACGGTCCAAATTATCAACACCTATATATTTTGTACTTGATGTGATTGATATATACGCGTAAAAATTTAACTTCGGACGCCAAATGTGTTGTGATTCGCACGTAGCGCAGTTTAGTAAACAATCGAGCCAAAACGTAACTAAAAACATTAATTTAGAATTTACCAACCTTATTTACAATGGAAGTTAAAGTGACGCATAGAATAATTTCGAAACTAAATTATGAGCCAAAATTTCTTAACAGATAACTACGATGCAATCAGAAACGATACAATAAAAAAATTACAAACTAATTAAAAACAATGCATGACACTTAAAGAAACCTTCTCAAACTGGAAGCATTCATGTGACTTCTCCTTAGACGTTAAAGAAATATTAAAATATAAAGTTTAAACGAACCAACACTTTTTTTATATTTTCCTTCCTTTACTCATCAGCTCACATTTCGTTTCTATGACGTTAATAAACCTATCTAAACACGATATAACCTAGCTACAGTAACCATTCCTTAGCCCTTATTCTAAAACATCCTTGGAGTTTATCCAAAAAGTCATGAACATTTGCTTGAGATATTCCTGGAGACATCTCGCAACGCTTTTGATTAATTTCGTTCAAATTTTAACTCGTGACATTTAACAGTTTAGATAAACTCCACTGATTACTCGATCATGGCTCAAATATCTTGGAAATATGCATAATTGACAGATTCAGGACATAATTCATAGTTTTACAATAAAAAACGATTGCTCCCAATCAATCCGTCTCCATACATCACATGCTGTAATGGAAAAATATAGCCAAATATCAAAACGAATGTCACCGTAGATTACAAATCATTTTGCATTGTAATTATATACCAAACGGATATGAAATCCCAATGGTTACGTTTCAAAACGTTTTTCTTCCAAACGTGGCATTAATTTCATCTTAATATCGCAGTATTATTTTTTCTTGTGCAGTTTGTAACAATAAATTTGAGCCATCAACGCCATCTACGAAGCCGCTATATCACAATAACCGTGGACTCCCCTAAACGTCATAGAAACATATATAAAGTTCAGCCCAACAATTCTATTTCTGCCGAGGTTTGCGAAACTAAAGTATCTCAATCGATTGAAGAGCTCAAAGGCAAAATAAAATTGTCAAACGTTAAAAGCAAATGACATGATTCTGGGGAAAACCAATTCACATTTCGAGAGACAAACAAAAAAGGTTTTACATTATATTCGAGTCCGTATTTGTTGATTTTTACCCGAACTTTTTATTACTCTCCCGATTAGTGTCTCAGTTGTAAGGAGTATAGAGACGGCGTGCGGCAACATTACAGACCAAGCTGAAGTAATATTTCCCTGTGACACATTATACAGGGTCATTACATATAAAACGGCTACACTCACGTTATGATTGTGTCAGAATAACTTGACCCGGTTTCGGACAATTAGGGATGTCCTTCTGGGAGTTTACGCTTTGGATTCGCAGCGCAGACTGCGCCAAAACGTAAACTTCCAAATCGCAAATTCCCGGAAGGACATCCTAATTGTCCGAAACCTGGTCGGGGTTAGCCGACACAATCATAACGTGAGTGAAGCTGTTTTATATTGATAATGAATATTTCGACTCACGATAGTTTCCAAACTTTTATACA
Organism: Petrophora chlorosata; assembly: GCA_951640565.1. NCBI lineage: Eukaryota > Metazoa > Arthropoda > Insecta > Lepidoptera > Geometridae > Petrophora > Petrophora chlorosata. Next base: position 2,309,261 of record OX621206.1, read on the forward strand.
GAACGTCGTCGTGATTTCCCGTCATCGCACGCCCCCATTTAGAACTTCGGCTGTTTAAGCTTATTTGCCAGCATTTAAAACCAAAACAATCTCAGAAAAAGGTACAAGAATCCAATTTACACGCGTCGTATGGGCCCGCCATACGCTCCTATTGTCAAAATGATAAAAAAATGATCAGGCAAACGGCTGCGACACACAACCTACTTAAATATTTAAAGAAAAACACAGATCTCGTATAACCACTAAGTAATGTAATAACAATAGTATTTACAATTGAAATAAAAATGTTTCATACACCCGAGTTTTGGAGCATAGGATTTCTGTTTACACTTTTTAATGGAGAGCTTGACTGTACCCTCACATTTTTCAACATTATAAAAATTGACTTCAAGCCTCGGTTAGCTAAGTTTTATGTAACGAGGAAATGAACGAGAAGGACGTAAGCCTGGTGTTAAGCGTCACGCTTGTCCATAACAGTTGCAATGCCAAAAACGAATTGAAAGTCCGCGGCACTGCGCTGTACTCGTCACAGCAGATCTTCACACAACTGGATGATAAAATGTAAAATCCTACAGTCAACCTTTCCAAACATCGTTAGAGCACTCGTTTGTAAAAATGTATTTCAAATACAAAATATATAATAGAACTATTAACAACTCATTCCAAATCACAATAAAATTGATAACCGTTCCAATGCCATCAACACACAGCAAGCAACGAAACTGATAAGTTACAATCCAGTTTCATGCAATTTTAAATATATATATTTTTTAACCTATTTGATCCCACTGCTGGGCAAAGGTCTCCCCCATCTCCCTCCATGGATCCCTCTCCATTGCGATCTCAGGTCAGTCACTACGGAAACTACTAGGCGTCGACTTGTAAATAAAATATGTAGTGATAGCGCTTACGCTCCATTAGTATATTTATTATCAACGTTTTTACATTATTTGCAAATGATGATAAAGTATATTATTAATGGCGTTGAATCGGTTATCCATCGCCGAATTCCACACTAAAATAGTGTCATCTCTTTCGCACATAGCATAAAATTATTCCGAAGACCTAGCTTTGTCTCGCTTAGTTCGCTTTATTTGTATTTAGCGAATTAATTTTGCGTGTCAAGCCATTTTGAACCGTAATTTATACGCAAAAGAGACGTGAGTAAATCTCTTCTACAATATTTACGGTAAAATGTACATGGCTTCGCGTACTAGGCCTCCAAAGACGTTCAACAAATCGTTATAAAATAACAAACCTATATTTTTGGAAGTTTTTTTATTTGTGAGTTACTGAAAGATTTTTTGATTAAAGTAGACCTAGTTGGAATAGTCAACAATGTTCGTAACGAGATGCATACGCACTTACGTACGCATGAGTGCGTACGCATATGCGTTTATATAACTTTTTAATAAACGCGTATGAGTAGAAATATCAATATTTTTGGGTGAGACTCGTGTAAAATCCCTCAGTAACAACACAGCGCCTACAAAATTTAAAAATGACGGCAGTTATTGAGATCTTTGAAGAAAATATACAAAAAACTGTCCGCCTCATGGACTTAGTCAATAAGCTGGTGGGAGATACTGCCTCGCACATACGGCAATGTAGTTCTTTAACAAATATTACAAAAATATAATCAAAACATCCAAAGGAATTTAAAGATGGTGCAAAAATATAAAAGGAACGTCGCAAGCAACGGTTTCGAGCTAGTTTTCGTTGATTGTCCACCCTAATGACGACATAAGATCATTTCATATAAACTTTAACATAACAGCACCATCTAGAAATTGGTTCCTTATTTTAAATACCTTTTTAACATTTTCTTAAATCAAATTCAGACACACCGACTACAGATATATTGATTCAAAGATGGAATCGAATGTCCTAAAATCGATTAACGATTTAAAGAAATTACCGCCATCCTTTTAAAAAATTCACATTGAATACTAAGAAATAGGTATGTACACCAAATTAATACGGCATATCAATAACCACATCCTTTTACAAACTATTCAAACAATAGTCTCATTACAAATCCGAATACATCGTAAAGTCCTGACTTAATCGATTTAATCGATTCACTATCGACACTGGCCGGCACACAACGAGGCGATTTTTAAAAACTACCGGAAAATTTCACTTCATTACTTGAATTCGATTCACTTTTGTTACGACAAATTATTATGGCAATATAACTGACTAACTGTACTGAGAAAAATAACTTTAAAAACACGACTCAATATGCAGTTAATAAAAAATCACGTACAAAACCTGTCCTAAGCCCAGCGGCCGGTACACTGTACCGCCGATGAAACGATTAGATAGTACGGCGACAACAACAATACAAAATGTACTTATCAGTCATAAGAATTAGGTAGTTTTAGGATTATAAAGACGAGAACATACCTTGCGACCAGACACCGTCCAAATACGAGAACAAAACGTAACGAAAGTGTCGACGCTTTAGTACCAAGTTTGTTTCGCCCTAGTTCATTCAGCACTCAATATATATCACAAATAAGTTTCTTTATCGATCCGTATCGCGGCAATACACAACCCGCTTATTTATTAATTTGTTTTAATATCTACACAAATTAGACACACATATAACACTACGCATTCGTAACGTCACTACGCTGAAGGCTCGGGGAGTTTTAGGGCACCGTTTAGTGTTAGCCTTCGCCACCGGTGGGGGAAAAGCGGGGGTTTATTTATATAGAAGTGCAGAGGTCACCGACCCGTGTCCACCTCACAAGTACGTGGATTCACCTGAAAATGTAAGAAACCCATGTAAGCGTTCAACCGTAACATATGCCACTGATTGATTGACGTGATTGGTTGAATTTTTGGCTCGTGATATACAAAATATGAGAAGATTTTTTACGAATAACAAGAGCTTAAATTAATTTGATAGAAATGATCAACTTCCACGTATGTCTTCAGCCAAAAATTCAAACAATATGAAAATTTCTGTTTTCTAAACGCCTTGTTATCGAAACAATTAAAATACATGCAAATAATATGAAAGGCGTTTAAAAACCTCATTGTGGCATGTGTTGTGCGTAGATTATGTGCAAAGCGGAGCAATGTATAGCGCAAATGGAAATGTTAGAAACGTAAATGAAAATGATAATTGGACAGAATTTAGTAAAAACATATGTACACAAAACACAATCCACACAAGGGACAAAACATGGTATATGACGGTGAAGCGAAATTACAAAAAAAAAACTAAATTTATGCAAATTTAAATACTGCTTTTATTGCTAATAGCCGAAATGTGTACGTCAGTTTTGCAATATTTAAAAGCTCCAGACAGTTTCGCTTGTGACCGTACATAGAGGGTTATGTTAATACATAAAGAATAAACACATAGTTTAGTTGTCACTGTAGGGATTTGCATATTAATGTATCTTCATACCAAATTAGGTTTAAAATTATTTAAATTTTAGATACATTAATATTATAAAAAACATGCACACTGGTTATGAAGCTGTAAAAAACAACATAAAATTAAAACAAAGAAATAAATGTCCATATTCATCAACTTTTCTTATGAAGAATCGACATCTCCTAACAAGTACTGTCAATGGATTTGGACATAGCATATTCATCATACAGAAAAGAGAGGCCATAATCAAGTCTTTATTAATAGAATAAGCTCTAATAGTTACTAATCCATTCTGAGGAAATGTTAGGTACTTCAGTAGTTTAAATTAAACCAAAATAAATACATAATCTATAAATAGTATATAACCAAGTCGCAATCTGCATCTAACAGTTTATTCGCTTAGTGCTGAACTATTTTTGATGGATTTTATGCAGCTTCCACTATGGGAACATGTTCATAATACGAAGTACGGTTGGACGAAACGGTAGTAATAAATAATTTAAAAATATACAAACACTGTCCGAGCTCATTCTTAAACTATCTATCAGTCTCTTTTCTGTATGACGAAAAAGCAAACAACACTTTGAGGTAAACCTAAACAAATGTGGGAGTGAGATAGATGCAATGAAACATGAGACAATCACAGACAAGCGATGAAACGAAACGGAAAGGACGTGTCCAAGCTGTTTACGGAAGCCGAGCTTGTAAGTTACGGATCGTGCTTAAAACAAAAAAAACCGATGATGCAGTTTTCCTTTTAATTTTGTAAACGTTGAAACATAAAACATTTTTCCAGATATTTAGACCAAGACGCTATTTTGTTGGATTCCTATCGCCATTTATAAACAGTAACTATTTTCCAAGTGACAAGTAAAACTGAATTAATTAAAAACGACATTTAATTTTAATAACGGGGAATTAAAACAATATAAATCTTTAAGGATCACTTACATAGTTTTTGATCCTAAACTAGGATTTCTTGTATCTAGAGAGCTACGAGAGCCATGTAGAATGGTCTATGGTCCCATGGACACGAAACAGTACCCTTGGTTTAATATGTGATATGAGCTGAACTGCCCAACAAGTACACCAAAGGTGCTGTCAAAGTATTTGTTAGCCATTTGATTTTTTGACGGACCCGTCGCGCCGGGTGAAGATGTTTACGCCAGATGTGGCGCCAAAATTCGATCGCCCCGCTGCGGGCCGCTACCCAGCCACATTAAGACTTTATTCCTACGACTGTGAGTTTATTTTTGTTTAAGATCTAGTTAACATTATAGTTCGAGAAGTCAAACTGCACCATCGTAGTGTAAGGTGTTCATATAGTTACGTGTGCGGTGCGTGCTCAGGCGACAGATGATGGTAGCGGCCGACTCGCTCGCACACCGCCCCTACGCATCAACAACAAGTTAATCGCCGATCTACTGCCTTTCTTTTTCAGTGACGAGCTTTTGGTAAGCAACGAGCCTATAACAGTAGCAGCGCCACCTATATAGAACTGTTATGCCAAATTTTACTGCACTGCACTGGCTTAACAAGTCTCAGTGGGTCATAGATTTTTCCTAAATTACAGACTCAAAGGAACCGGCAGAGACAGTGTGTTTCGTTTTGCTAGGATTTGACAGCTACTGAATAAGTTTCAAAGTAATGTGCTAGCGGTACGCAACCACGGCGCGAGTGCGCTCAACAAATGCTCTAGGTTATTCTGTATTTTTTTAGATTCGAAGCTATTTTTATTGGTCTTATGTGGTCACAGTTAAGCATATACATATGTAAGAAGTAAAACTTACGCGAATTATTAAATCAAACACCAAATCATGACACGAAAAATGTCTAGAAAGTTTAAAATCGTCTTATAGCATTAAAAATTACAGAATTACTTAGCAGGTTTTTTTAACACAAAAAGGGCACCACCTTTGGGGCTACATGACTTTGAGCTTTAGACCACATCATTACCTGGTCATGGTCTTCAATACGATACGATCGTAACTTTAATTCTTGGAAACTAGATACTTATGAATGGAAGACAGAAAGTTCCATCATGTAGCCGAATTTTTTTAATTGGAAAATCCTTGTACGTACCTACATGTTATTCGTACGTGTGTTTTACTGTGTTATCACCGTAACCCATTGCAAAGTATCGGACAGACAGATGAACAAAACAAACATGGTGATAAGTACATGGGAATGTGAGGTGCGATGCATCAGTGGCTTATGTGTTATTCCAAAATGAAGCCTTCACCGGACCTTATGAATTAGACACGGGTTTATACTATAATAACGAGACGATCAAGTCTTGGGCTTGATAATAAACAACACGCTCGCCTGCGAGACAATTTTCGCCTTTCATCCAAGATGTCTGCCTAGCACCTATTAGACGTGAAAAGATTAAATTACCTAAACGATATAACCCCTTGCACAGATCTAGGTTTTAATTTAAAAACTGGCCTAAAAATAAAATTCGTTATCGGTTAAAGAGATCATTGCGTTTACAATTCACGCTCGCATCCCGGAAGAAAATATTTTAACAATTAATAACAATTTGATAAAATTAAGAAAATAATATTCCTAACGCCATCTATGTGTTGAAGACCCATTCACAACTTAGGTATTCATTTTCGTTACCAGTGGGTAATGTTGTGGGCAACGTACCTATTTGTTGTTCGACACAAACATTGTGTCTATAGAATTTTTATGAATAAAAATAACAATATACGCAATACGAACTTGCGGGTAACCTACAAATATCCGACCACAGCTAAAGATAGCTTTTAAAAAACGTATATATGTAATAACTTAGTATTTCATTGGATTTCTCCAATGTTGGTTTTCAGAAACGGTTAACATCAAAATTATACGAAATAAATATACATTTACAAAGGTGGTTTTCAAACAACTTTGTAAAGCAAAGATCTTTGCTGCTCTCAGCTATGACCGAATATAAAATTAAATGACAAACCTATCTAACGTTATCTAAATCGAAAACCTACTTCGTTCGTACGACACACGCTTACGTTCCGTTCTATATTCGTATACGCTCAGGTTGAGCTTAGGGCTTCACGCATATAAAAGGACTATAAATTGATCAGACAAACTTATTTAAGCATGTCTGTAGAATGAAAACAATGTACTGTAGCAAAACTAATAAAAACAATTGTATATGCTCAATCCTTTGACAATTCAAAACTCGGTAATTGGCGAAAGTAACGATTAATTATTGATAGATAAATAAATCCATTCCTGCTTGTCCTATTCGATCTTTCCATTCCTCAGGCGCGGCCCTTAATAACACTCGAACAACAGCACGTTTCAAGAGTCATCCTTCTTTTTCCTATCGGAGAACTTTCCGCTGAATCCGCGCCACGACGCGCGGAAGTCGCCGAGCGACGACCGCGCCTTGGCGGTCCCCTCCGCCTTCTTACCATTGGTCGAGATCTTATAGTAAGCATCCGAGGTCTCTTTGCTATTCGTCGATAGTTTGTAGTAATCGGAGTCTCCGAAGCCCGACTCGGATTTCCGATCGGGCAGCAAAAACGCATCGTTGCTTTCCGTGCTGCTATTGGTGGAGACGTAGAACGGGTCCGAGGGCTCGCTCGGCGCGGACAGCCGGTAGAAAACGTCGTCCGATTCGGACATCGGCTCGTCGTCCGGCGAGTACTTAAGATCGAGGCAGTCGGCCGGACACTCGGGCCGGTACCGAGCCGCCTCCGAAAGAGACGCACGATACCTGCAATCCGGCGCGCACTCGGTCCGTGCGATCGGCAAAGCCGCGGATTTGTAGCCTAACTCAGTCGCACGGGGCGTGCGATTCGACAACGCCGCGGACCCGTACCCCGGACACTCTTCCGTATGTGTGAGATCTGACAACGCCGCAGGAAAGATCGCCTCGCGCGTGCGATTTGACAACGCCGCAGCGAAGCTCGCCTCGTGCGTGCGATCTGACAACGGCGCAGGAAAGCTCGCCTCGCGTGTGCGATCTGACAACGCCGCAGGGAAGCTCGCCTCGTGCGTGTGATCTGACAACGCCGCGGGGTAGCTCGGGTCGTGCGTGAGATCTGACAACGCCGCGGGGTAGGTCGCCTCCTGCGCAAGGTCTGACAACGTCGCCAGATGCGCCTCGGGCGGCGTGAGGTCCGCGAGGCGCGAGTAGGGCAGCTCACCGGAGTCCCAGTGCGCGTCGGCGTCGCCGTCCGAGCAGGAGGACGCGGAGGAGGGCGGGGAGGGGGGCGGCACGCGCGCTTCTTGTCCGCTGAACGTCGAGCTCTCCGGCAGCTTCTGGATTATCAGCTCCACCTGGAACAATACAATACACTCTTTATTGTATACCAATAACATAAAAAAAAATGATTACAGATAAATCTTATAACTAGGGTAGTACAATGGGCGATCTTATCGCTTAAAGCGATCTTTTCCAGACAACCTTTGGATGGACAGTATCAGTAGAAGGTGGTGTACAATAATTCATAAATAAATTTATAATACTATTAAACCATTACATACTTATATAAATATTAACCCTAATAAATAAATATTAGAGCGAGTCGTGGTTCAGTGGGAGCACGTGAGACTTTCGACCCGATGCACCCGAGTTCGAATCCCACTGACCCCGCACCACTGACTTTCTTAAGTTATGTGCGGATTTTACATGCTCTAAAAACGGTGAAGGAAAACATCGTGAAGAAACCGGAAATGCGGAAGTTTGTATGTTAGTGTGTGTGTGTGTGTGTTTGTTACTTTTTCACGCTCTAACAACTCAAAGGATTTGACTGAACTTCGGAATGGAGATATACCTTATAACCTGGATAAGTGCGAAGAAAGTAAATCTCTGAGAGACTTCAATAGCGTCAGCAAAATAGGGCTTTTCTCTACGAAATTTAATAAGAGCCAGCAAAGTATACTTTTCTCCAAGAGACTTTCATAGAGGGCAGTAATGAGACTGAATTTTGAACAAATCAAATTAAAATCTCTTTATTTAGTTTTGGCATCAGAGATACACACAAAGCTGCATAGTCTTGAGAATCGGCGTAAGGTAAAATATTGACAGACATGCTGTCTGTCAATATTTTATAGGATACATTTCGGTGAATGTGCAGAGGAGCTTCACACGATAATTCCACCCTCCCCCTTCCATTGCAGGACGAGTAGAAGATCGGGTTAAAGAATATTTATTTCTCAACAAGAAATTACATTTCACTTATATGAGAAAAAAAAAGGCTTAACTTCGACATTTTGTGAATATAAAAGTAACTTAGGTATAAAGATCGGCCAAATATCACCCTTATCACAGAATACTAAGGGACAGAAGCATCACTCCGCAAAGAAATTTAAACAAACAGCGACTCTTGCTATGACGCAATAAAATTCAATTCAGCTCGCGTAGCGCTGCATACCTACCAGTCATATTACCCTACAGAGCGCCTCTCTTTCTATCGCATAGCTCTTATCTCTTCTGCCGCGGCACGTGTAACGACGCGCGACCCGCCGTCGGTGTCCGGCTATGTACTTGTAGCTTCGTACCTACAGTGCGGAGTGCGCTAAGCCTGCCCTTATTTAGTAGACATTCCGCCAATTCGAACAAAGCGTTTTGGTTCCACGTTTATAGTGCGTACTGCTAAGGAATGGAACTCATTGCCGTCTTCTCCGTTTCCTGATAACTACGAACTGGAAAAAGAACTCTGAAGATACGGCAAGAAACTGAAGGTACTTTTTAGAGTTTAATATTGTTCCTTTGTTCCGCGACCAGAGATCGAACGAAATGTTACTGGCCGGGGCTAGCTGGGCGGCAAGTAATATTCATCATCATCATCATCAGCTCATCACGTTCCAACTGCTGGGACTCGGGCCTTCTCTCATAGAGAGAGTACGGGCCATAATCCACCGCGCCGGTTTCCTCACCATGTTTTCCTTTACCGGTTTTATTATGAATACTAAAAATTATAATACTAAAAGCCACAGTATGCATAGTAGGCATAGTATTCCGGCGCTACAGGGAGGCTAAGCCGAAGTTAATTCCCTGATCGTAGCTTTAGTGTTTATAAATTGTATATATGCTAGTCTGTTAGGTATATATTTTGTGGGCCTCTGGTACTTTTAATTTGTTAACTGTATTATTGCCTGAAATATGCCGAATTTATTATTATTATTACTAAAATCAAATAAAAAGGACATGACTTGTAAGTTAGTATGTTCCATACCCTAAAGTCCTGACTGTAGTGCTTGTTCGTCTTGTCTTTATGCGCGTCGTCTAACTGCCACTTGTTTAGCGTCAGCTTGAACGTGTCTAGGTTGGGACCTGGAATACAAATACATACAGATATTGAGTTACACCTAAAAAAGAGGGAAGTGTAAAAGAGACAAACACACTATCAAAGTTGGAAAGAGAGGTAAGCGTAAAAGAGACAAAAACACTCACTGTCAAGTAGAGGCGGCACTCTATCCGCGCCGAGCTCGGCCGTGACGAAGAACGTGTTGAACCAGAAGTGGAAGAGCTTCTCTTTCCGCATCTTCATTTTCGGCTTGTTGTAGACGTCGACGCGCACGTCGCCGCACAGCGGCGTGCAGTGCGTGAGCCGCACGCGCACGCACGACTCGCTGCGCACCGTCTCGTGGCACCCGGACGGGGTCTGCAACGGAATACAAATTTGTATTTGTATTTATTTATTGGATGTGGGAATTGATGAAAGATGTGGGAATTGGACGTGGGAAAGAAGTGGGAATGGGCGGACCACATCTTTCGAATGCACCCGGAAAGGTGGGCCAAAATAGCTACACAATGGGTGCCTGAAGACGGGCGTCGACGCCTAGGAAGGCCCAGAAAGCGTGGCGGGACGATTTGGACGCTTTCCGTAATGACTGGCCTGAGATAGCAATGGAGAGGGATCCATGGAGGGAGATGGGGCCTTTGCCCAGCAGTGGGATCAAATAGGTTAAAAAATAATAATATTAGAACAAGAACGGCAACAGCCCAATTACACTTATATTAGTAACATGTCAAATAGTGTAATAAATTAAATTCAATAAAAGTGCTTACAAATAGATTAAATTTCAACAAGTGTAAACCATCTAAATATATTTTTTATGTCAATTATTCGAATTATTATCTGTATGACATTTGGTCTAAACGTCTTTGTAAATATTAAAATTCATTACTTTCATATTTTGACGCCAGTCACGGATAAATTATTGACACTATAAGCATAACGCTTCATGGACGGATCCAGGGACAGATAGTAATGCGACTGTCGAGGCTGGAGTCGACTAGGACCACTGAATTCAAGTCCCATAGGCTCCAAGTTCCAGCGGTGGATAAGGAACTGTTCCTGAATTCTGATTTCTGGCCTGTAGGAGTAGTATACCGGAGATACAGGGAAGGAGCGAAATTTTTGAACCCTGTGAAGTAGTGTGTGTGGTTTATTTGATGTTATGTTATATTTTTGTATGTATGTTAGTCTGTTAGGTATATATATTCTATGGGCCTCTGTTAATTTTACTTTGTTGTACTTTAATATTGTGTGAAATAAAGAGTTTAATAATAATGCAATTTTTACACAATTTCTATTCTTTCGCAATTTCTATTATTATTTATTGCAATAAATATTCATTTAATTTCGAAAGAAAATAAAAAAAATAAACAATGTCAAAAATAATAATAAGTAAACAGTAAAAAGAAGTCATATGTCACAAACTTTCACAACATGACAATAATAGTATAAGAATAGTACGTCATTTGTCACAAAATATGTCACATTCAGAGTTGGCGTGATTCATACTTAATTTTAAAATTTTGGAATGCGCATTCGAAAAAGCAACGTTGGTGTGGGTGGCGAAAGGGTGTCGAGACGTGTGCTGATAAATTTACAAAATATGAACCCGAGAAATGAAATTTAGAATATTTTTTTTAAATGGTATTCGTCTATAATGAATACATACATTATTCTTTATTCAAAAAGAGCTCATAACTTTTACCCGCGCGCCACGGGACTCAAAATCAATTCAAAAGTTCTTTATTCAATTTTGTCGTCACAGACGCACTTATGAACGTCAATTATCACAATGACTCTACCACCGTATCGGAAAAAGAACCACTACTCAGAAGATACGGCAAGAAACTGAGGGGCATATTTTTAAGAACTTTTGTTACAATATTTTATGTTCGTTTTTGGCAATATTATTTTTCTTATGTACCAGTTGGCTACTTGGCAGAAGCGGAATGTTCTATGCATCTTTCGTCTTCAATGTAAATACTAACTGTATATGCTTTTTTCATTAGAATATTTTTCACACTCAATTTGAATCTACTTTCTGTGAGCTCCGTTATACATTTTGGAATTTTATTGTAAAAACGTACAGAATTGCCCATGAAGGACTGTACTCCTACTGTACTGTATTCTTAAATATTCCTCACGACAGGCTATGTTACCAAGCAAACCACCTATTATTAAATAAGTACACATACGCTACACATTTGCAGGACATTACGTAATTTGTATGGTGACTTAAATCCCGAGAGAATGCCAAGTCCGACAGAGGTGTGGTTTGGCATCCCGTCAGAGGGGATTGCCAAGATCTATTTTAAAGGACACTGCCAGGATTCAGGTCAAATGCTGTCCAGAAATGAAAGTACCTTTTCATTTAGTTAAAGTTAAAGCGCTGGCTTATCGATAAAACCTTCTACAGTTATGCAGAATTTATAAATATAAAGCAATTATAACACATCTTACAATTTATTAATATTGAAATGAAATGAAATAACTCTTTATTGAAACACACACATAAAATTGTAAATAATAAAAAAAAACAACTTAACAAAAGTGTAACAATTGGCGGTCTTATCGTTTTCAATATCTCAATACACTTACATAAAGCAATTACATAAAATACACACTAATAAAATAGTAAATAATCTTAATACATACAATACAATTAAAATATAATAAACATAAATAAACATTAAAATAAATGTGTATTAAATACATTACAATAACATGATAAAGATGATTGTGGCTATAGCGAATGGTAAAAGACTTTTACTTGGTGTTTAAAAGTATCCAGGGAGGGTGCCCGTTTAATCTTAGTTGGTAACGCGTTCCACAAACGAACAGCTTCCACAGTAAAGGAGCTGTCATAAAAAGTTGTACGGTGAGGTGGAGTCTTTAGCAATAAGTTCTCTGATGACCTTAGTGAACTAGAGTTGCAGGCGTGAAGAAACTCGAAACGTTCCTGAAGGTAGCGCGGGGAAGAGGGATTGAACAAAATATTGTAATGGGACAAGATATGAGCATTCCGGCGAAGACGAATAGAAAGCCACTTGAGCTTAGTGCGAAATTCGGAAACGTGATCGTATTTACGTAGGCCAAATATGAACCTAATGCAGAAGTTTTGGAGACGCTCAAGTTTGTTATATTATTTACATTGTTGACCTTTTATTATATAATTGTTATTAAAGTAATTTTTCTTACGCTTAATAGATCTATGTTTGGCCACTGTCTCGCCAGATGTTAAGCGATGATGTGGCCTAAGATGGAGCACATAGATCTAGAGAGATTATTTATATGAATTTTACAATGTACAATTTTACGTTCAATTAAGTTTTTTATATTAGTATTTTATTTTTGACTGATGACTTGTATTTAAATATATCAATAAATAATGATATTATGATGATTATTTTAATGAAATGCTATTCTATCCTACTTATCATACTAGGAGCTAGTTAAGGCGGTACGTTACGGTACGTTTCTCATACAAAATTAAACCATTATTAACTTATTGTTTACTAAACGGCTACACTCACGAGAATAAGTCGAGACACTCGACCGACACTTATTCTCGTGAGTGTAGCCGGTTAGTAAACAATAATATGAATAATACTCACGCTAGTTTTAATAATAATATACATTATTAACTTGTTCACTGAGTAGTAGAAATGCCTAAATTTATGCGAGGTGAACTATTTACGGGTGGTTATTTACGCAAAATTAATAAAATAGTACAATGTAAATAGTTCACCTCGCATAAATTTAAGACATTTTTACTTATAAAAAAACACGCGCGTTGGAGTACACTTTGCGGCGCTCGTACGCCAAACCTATTGACTTTATGAAAAAAGGTGGACATAAATTGTAGCGAATGTAATTGTAGGCAATGTAATGTCACTAGTTTCATTTTGTATATAATTTATTACCGTAAAATAAGCCGGAAAAGAGGTATTCACAAAACACTGCTTTTAGGCGCCATTTTTCCAATATAGCGGCGCGAGCGGCAAGAATACGAGGTGACAAAGTTGAAATTCGGAAAGAGCACATCAAAATCTATGAAATTATCAATTTTTAAAACCCCTGGGAAAACTTTCCAGGTAACCACTAAGTTTCGAACCAAATGACTGTACTAACAGTATTGACGGCAAAAAAATATGGCGGTACAAAGTTCGCCGGGTCAGCTAGTGATTAATATAACATATTGTCAAACAAGAAGTGCGAGTGAGATGTCCCATATTCATATTAGTACGATAGCATACCTTGAAGGAAGGCTTGGCCTGCGTGACGGTGAGCTCGGGCGCGCAGTGCCCTCCGTTGAGCGTGGGTGCGGGGATCATCACCAGCTCGCGGATGTGGACCTTGGTCGGCGTGTAGCGCAGCCCCGAGCGCAGCAGCGCCGCGTAGTACTCCACGTAACGCCGCTGGGAAGGTATCGTCACCCCTGCAATGGGACCCCAAGTGAGATAGCGGTCGAACGCAAGCCAACAAACAATACAGGGTATTCGAGAAGGGTCAGTATAGACACTTTTTAACCGACTTCAAAAAAGGGGAAAGTTCTCTGCTCGATTGTATTTTTTTTATCTTTGTTAGCTCAGAACTCCGTCATTGATGAACCGATTTGGAAAATTTGCGTTGGGTTCAGTATAGCTACGAAGTGGTTCCATATAAATTTAATCTATATTTGAGCTTGGACGTCCAAGATACATTGAAGTCGGTTTTTGTTTTTTTGTAATTACAGGCTACATTTCGGTGAGTGTGCACAAAACAACAGCTGATTCCTTCATCCCCATTCCATTTTAGAACCACCAGGCGAGGAGTCACTCCATCCTTATGTTGTGCACATACCACCAGTCCGCACAAAGCGCTTCGCTGACTTTTTCATTGAACGTACTGCTAAGGAGTGGAATTCTCTACCGGAATCCTTGTCTCCTTCCAGTTACAACCTAGGTCTCTTTAAGACAAGAGAGAATAGGCACCTATGTGCTCCACCTTAGACCACAACTACGCTTACCATGAGGTAAGTTGTTGTCAAATGTAAGCCCACATCATATTAAAAAAAAACTCCAAAACTATAAGAAATAGAAAAATATTTATTAGTCGATTTTAGATAGGTATAAGAAGAAAACTGCATTCATAGATTTTCAAAAGAACTCATACGCGACTCTGGAATCAAGAAGTGTCATTCTGAAAAAAGAAACAAACGTCCAAACGACCCCACAAGAAATACCGCAGTCGACCTCGCAGGCTTTTTGATAGGACCATTTGTATCAATTCAATTTTTTTAGTAGGTATCATTAAAAAGGTCTGTGATATCTGGTTTGAAATAATATATTAATTTTTTATATTTTTTCATTGGCCCTATGAGTACCTACATTTCTTTAATGTGACACACAGACCCTGTAAGGGCGCAGCAAATGACAAATTATATTACATTCTTAAGTATTTATATAAAATGTATATTGAGATCTGTTATCACTACATAGTATAAAACAAAGTCGCTTTCTCTGTCCCTATATCCCTATGTATGCTTAAATCTTTAAAACTACGCAACGGATTTTGATGCGGTTTTTTTTAATATATAGAGTGATTGAAGAGGAAGGTTTATATGTATAATAACCGTGCGAAGCCGGGGCGGGTCGCTAGTAATATATATATTATTATCATCTAATTTTTATTCTTATCTTTTTCATTTTTTTTCATTTATTTCTCAAAGAACATGGTTCACTCTAAAGAGAAATTACAATAACTTAAAATGAGGTAAGTACTATTTTAATTGCCTTTAAGCAAGCATATTTATAACTATTATATTTTTAAAGCATATTATTAACGCCAAAATATTTATTTTGGTATGGTATGGTAGATAACAAAACTTCCGGAATTACATAAAATAATTAAATACTTATATATTTTCTTTTAATTTTAGGTTTCATAGCAACTCCTTACAATCAATATTGCAATAAAATAACGACGTTTTTCACAATGACCGGGTTTGTTTACCGAGTCGCGTATAAGTTTTTTGAAAATCTACGAATGTAGTTTTTCTTATCGCTAAAATCGACGACATGGTTCCTTAGAACAAATTTATAGTTTCAGAGGTATACTGTATCTTCTTTTTTTTTTTTATGTAACTGATTGACGAGACGAGCTGGACGTTTGCACTGAAGGTAAGCAATACGCCAGCCCATAACAATAACAGCACCACCCAGAACTTTGTTTTGCAAAATCCTGCGCGGCTCTGCACTGCGCTCGTCACCCTGAGACAGTTAGCTGTTGAGTCTCATAATGCGCAGTAATTTCACTGGCTACATACGTACCCTTCTCGTCCTTCTCGATGTACAATCTGTATATGTATATACATATATACATTTATTAAAAGATTTTTTTTATGTACGAGACGAGCAGGTCGTTCGCCTGATGGTAGGCAACACGCCTGCCTGTAACAGTAGCAGTGCGACTCAGAACATTATTATGCAAAATAAATGATAATGCGGCACTACCCTGCACTCATCAGAGACAATTGACCTGAGCTCTTGAGTCTCAATGCCCAGTAATTTAGCTGGCTATAATGCCCTTCGAATTAGAAAATGGTAATGCATGCGCACTACTGCTTGGCGGCAAAATAACTAAAAAACAGAAAACAAATGTAATAAAATATAAGATGTAGCAAGTAATTGTTCAAGTAGTATTTTCCTATAGGGACTGTATAGGGCTTCAAAAGTCCGATGCAACTCTATCATACGATCAAAAGTAACCAATATTTTGTAATCGATAGCTATAAGTCCCCCAAATAAAATATTACTACTAGCCTATACTGTCCCACTGCTAGGCAAAGGCCTCCCCCCGGGTTCGGGTGGGATCGATCAACTCACAGACGACCATGGCAAAGAATATTAAAAATAAAATAAATAAATAATTAAAGTGTGTTCGTAAAATGTCGATGTACTTGCATCGACATGTTTCGGTACTGGTGCCGGTAGGCCCCTCTCCCTTTTTCTCCCATCCTCTTCTTTCTTAGAAGGTCGACGAGAGGGGTCCTTAGAAGGTCGACAACGCATCGACAACGCTGGTGTTGCAGAGGCCCAAACGGTGACCACTCTGAACTAGGCAGGCCGTATGCATGTTTGCCATTCTATCACAACAAAACAAATGCTTGCATTGTGGACGATATGAAATAATGAAATGAAATAATGAAATGAAATAAGTGATATGTATGAAAGTCAACGCTTACGGCTCAAAGGACCGGCCGACCCATCTATATCTATCCCACCATCCATCATATATACCTAGACCCATATATCTACGCGGGCACCACTAACCATATAAATTTATTTTTGTCCCACTGTCACATACATAGCCCCTAAACAGGATTCCTTGTATTTAAGGAACCAGGAACTACGAGGACCATGTTCCCACACGAAACAAATGCTTACGCTTTTTCTGTACAAACATTTGTCCCGTCGCGGGAATCGAACCCGCAACCTCAGTGGTGTATAAGATTTGAGCCAACCTGCCCATTACACCACAGAGGATAGTAAGCTTAGAGTATACAAACTAGGTATAGAGCGCGCGTTCCTAAGTGGGAACAGTAAGCACGGGTGAGAACATAGCATCGTCTTGTACACAAGCGCTAATAGTCTTACGAGTACTAGCAGTGTGAGCGCCCGTTGCAAGTTCTTAGCAGATATTTCTCTATTTATCTTAAGAAAATGGTTAAATGTGCAATAAAAACGAAACACACTAAACAGAATTCTAACATCACATTTCACCGGTAAGCCAATTTTTAATACTTTTAAGTTCAAAGTTCGTTGCGATTCGCGGGGGTGAACAAAACGTGGGACGCGGGGCTACATGTACCGCCCGCACTGCCCCGCAACCCCGATTCGATTGCCGACTCAAATAGTGATGTGACGCGTTCGGCCTATTCGATACCGATGTTTGTTATGAGGATGGTGAGCAATAGTTTACACCGGCACATTATCAGCGCTTGCGATTTGAAATTCTAGTAATCTATACCTATAAAAATAAAATTAAATGTTGTTCTCTGGTAAACGCATCACTCGAGAACGGCTGGACTGATCCGGCAATTTATTTAATTATATTGTAATGCCTTAATTATGATAATGTAAATAAATAGAGATAAGTATATATAAAAATAATTCCTTTCTAAATTTTTATTTCATATCCCATACATATTTTACATAGGTACTACACATGCAGCATATACATTCATACATTAAAGTAAATAATGTTCACTTACTAAAATTACATTTAAAGGTACACAAGACATGACATACATACACAACAATAGGTACCGTGTGTCCGTACCAATTATTACCCATCACTATTTGCCACATATCTATCAGATAGCTAGCTATAGTTGACTTGCCTACGCTGCGCATTGGGCGACAAGTATGATACGCGCGCTCTATACCTAGTTATATATACTCTAAGATAGTAAAATATGCCTTACCCTTCTCATCATGTGTTCTCTTCGTGCCGTAGAACTTGAGCGCCTCGTCTGCCGTGGTCTTCTGTCCACTGTACAGGAGGTAACAGCAGACCATGGTGCCTGGAAGAAATAACATCCACGATTAACTGATTGATCGGGTGAAGCGAGGTGATAGTCAATTAGGACGTCCCGACATTTGCATATGTATGTATCTACTAGCCGGTACCCTCGACTTGGTCTGCGAAACTTCAAAGTCAAAGTCAAAATCTCTTTAATCATATTGGCATCACATACGCACTCATGAACGTCCAAAAAAACTTCAAGGTCAAAAACAACAATAAGGAATAGCGAAACCTCCTCAAAACACTGACCGACTCACTGGACCGATTTTGATAAAAACTAAAAATGCATAATTGGATTTTTGAAAAAGCAATTTTCGATGCCAGGAATCGAACACATTGATTTTAAAAACATAAACACTTGTATTATTGCACCAGCCGATAGCGTCGCTTATAAGGATCAAATTCTGGAAAGTAATGTCAAACGGCAAACTAAAGGAAACTGCACTATTTTTAATAAACTGATTCATATTTTTACTTTTCATACATTTATCTTTGTCTAGAGGTCACAGGCTTGAATCTCAACAGGTGTTTAATTTTACTCTGCAAAAAAAACTTTCTTGTTTTCCGAGCTAAACCTCGGAAATCGCAGTCGCACAATCCGACCATTATCTTCTCATCTTAGCTAAGCTGATTTTCTTTAGGGACTCAATTTGTGGCGTACAAGCGTACTATCGCATAATATCGCATTTTTCCTTTATATCGGAAACTTTGGACTACACCTCGATTTTCAGTGCCTTGTATAGATAGTACTTTTGGAAGCTTTCTTACAAAAGTACGTTTTTGGCTTGCTGCCCAGATTTTAAACGATTCACACTATTTATGAACTTGAAGATTACAATGCAACCCAAAATTGGAAGAATTTCTTTAATCTTGATATTCAAATTAGATAGATAGATAGATAAACACTTTATTGTTAAAAAACCTTAAATATAGGTACATGAAAAACAAGTAAATTTAAAAATTAGGTTAAATAACACCAATTAGGTTAAATAACACCTTCCAGGGCCGGAAATAAGGATTGCTATTCTCAAAGGGCATCGACAAAAGGATAGGTTTGCAATAAAAATTGAAAGAGAAGTCTATTTGTCCAACAATATATTTCACGGGAAGGACTAATTGCCCATCGATCTTTCTAACTGTCTATTGACTTCCGGTATTCGGTAAGGGCCGGAATGAAAGGGCCGGGTAATTAAAACTTTTTAATTACCTCGTTATCTGTTTATGTGGCCATTCATAATGTTTAATTTGGACGTTATTATTCTATGGTCCCTAAGGTGCAACCCGAAAAAGGTTATGGTCGATTCGGAAGGCAGTAAGATTTAAAACGTTTCTTCTACCTGTTTGCTTGGCAGTAGTCAGATGGAGTTCTAAATGTTGATTATTCACTTTTTATTTCCTCAAGAACAAAAAGCTCATCCCTTCTCTGGTCCAAGATCTACGGGAATACCTTGGTATTCATTAGTTTAAAGTTCTGGGTGGTACTGCAATTGTTATGGGCAGGCGTAGCACTTACCGTCAGGCGAACAACTTGCCCGTCTAATTACTTAGTTCCATATAAAAAAGTAATAAATAACTTGAATAACATGTTATTGCTTAGTTATACATAGCAATTTCAAACTCGGGAGAATCTAAAATTAAATGAAATCTCAGGATGGGAGATGTTTCCATGTGACGAGAAATTTTTATGGCGGCTGTACATTCTCGGGTGAGAGACAGACCAGAGGACGAGAATGTACTTTGACATTTTAGGGCAAGACCTCTCGTACGCCAGCACGGGCGAGGCATGGTAAAAGCAATTGGGCAAAAGTGTACAGCCGCCCTTACAGTTCTTTCCAAAGAGCGATATTCAAAACTGATTCTCTTGCTTGCAGCCTGCAACTCTTCTGTGGTAAATCAGAGTTTTAGAATGGTCCAGGGACCTACATTTTCTAATTTTCTATGGCAATCCAAGGGCGCGTTTGATCATTGCCTGTTCTATGATGTAGCTATTGATACCTGTTCGCTTTACACTTGAGGACAATAATATATGATTTCAACATTCGCTTCCGCATTTCATTGCTTGAAAGCATCAAACGAAAGCTTTCAAAAGCGTGAAATTCAATCACAATAACGAACTACCTTTGTAAAGAACTTTCCTGGCAACTTTCGGATGAAATATCGCATAATAGGCGAAATGACCGTAGCTTTTTTTGGCAAACCGATCGCAGCCCTCTTTTTTACGTCCCTCCAGGGTTGCCGCAAAAAGGAGGCGGTTTGAAAGGACCTTTTTTTTAATTTACGAGTGCGATGTGAAAGCCGACCGCGGTGTAACGCGCCCAATTACGTGGTGTAAAGAAACTTCGCAATTACGCCTTTGGGCTTTCGTTCGAGAACACCCGCCGTTTTCTATAGGCAATAATGCTCCACATTTAAATTGTTGCCTTAACCTTTGTTGGCTGCAACGTTTCGGAGCCTATTATGTGATTATGCAAATTTTTACGATCTCCATCTGGTCTGGGTACAGAATAATTTATTCTTTTCATGAAGTGTGTCAATTCCGTCAAAGGATTGGGTTCATGACTGACTTGTGGCTGTGAAGATTACGTAACATTTTGCAGACGCATAAATATGAAAAATTTATAATGATAACACCGGTTCACAAGGGTAACTTTGCTTTTGTCAATTCCGATACAAAGAAACTAGTTTGACAATGATATTATGTGGAGTCTTTTGAAAGCGGGACACAGTAATATAAAGTGATTTTTAGCTGCAGTACATTGTGTTACTATGCCAAATTCAGTGTATAATGTTACTTAGACACGAAGGTTAGATTCGGTCCCGAATAAAAAGCGAAGACTTGCAGAGTTCATATTATTTGGTGATGTTTGAAATAGTATTATTGCGGTTCGAACAGCACCGTCTCCAGGGAAATCACTACTTGACACAGGAGCATCATCATCAAATGTGTCAAGTCACAAGTGCAGTGCCGCACAAGATCACAATAATATTATAAATGCGAAAGTTTGTATGTAAGTGCGTTTGTTACTTCTTCACGCTGTGATGGTTCAACGGATTTAAATGAAATTCGGAATGAATATAGCTTATACCCTGGATTATAACATAGGCTACTTTTTATCCCGGGAAACCGCGGGTAAAACGCGGGGCGCAGATAGGTTGCAATAAAGTATTCGACAATGGGATGGGCATCATCAACATTTCGGCCCGTGTCCACCCACTGCTGGGTACATAACAGGCCTCCTCTCCCTCACGCTATTTTTACCGGTTATGGGCATACATAAGCTTATTAAAACGTTATCGGAAAATCAGGCGTCGCCATCTTTCTAATACTGTGTTGTGTTTAACCTGTAAGTACTGCCAATCCGCTGGGCATATGCATTTCCTCGACTCTTCCACTGATCAAGAGTATACCTGCCATGTCATCCTAAATAGATCTAATAAAGCACTTAGGAGATAAGAGATAACTCCTTCAAAAGGCTGTTACGTATCATGATGATTCATTGGTGTTCTCATGGCAGTTTAAGGCGTCACCACAGAATAGATAATATGTAGTACTGACTAGCGTCGCATAGATTAATGTTACCGCGGGACTCGGAACTTTTGCCATGGGATCGGCGTCTATCGTCAAAAAAGCGTCCCTTATCAATATTCCATGGGCATTTATGCACGGGTGGAG
Organism: Petrophora chlorosata; assembly: GCA_951640565.1. Classification (NCBI taxonomy): domain Eukaryota; kingdom Metazoa; phylum Arthropoda; class Insecta; order Lepidoptera; family Geometridae; genus Petrophora; species Petrophora chlorosata. The sequence goes on from OX621206.1 coordinate 2,331,156, forward strand.
TGAGTGAAATGGTGCTCGGTTTGCTTGTTTACTCCCTCGTGTGTGGGTACGTACATTGTGTACATTTATAAACTTGCAAGTATAATAACCTTCACTAAATTAATCACTCTACGATATCTACTGGAGCACAAAAGTTCCCGTTCGATACTTTATGTTTCGCTGAATGCACATTTGTTTGAATTGCAATCCAGATCTAAACTAAAATAATTGTAATTTAGTATAAGCAATGATTATTTGTCTTGTGCGTATATAATAAATAAATAAATTCCCTTGACTTGTGTGGCACTATAATATACTATAATTCGATCATAATATATGTGTCCTGGGTCTTGAGAAGGTGTCCTTACCTGTCCGTCCTTTTCCCGCCTTACAGTGGACTGCTGCTACGTTCTTAGGGTCCGCGCTAAGCCACTTGTGGACGTCCTCGCAGAACGGCTGGATGATCTCGATCTCTGGAGGCATGTGGTCTTCGAACGCATATCTTACCACCTGGAAATAATTGAAATTGAACATTAGGTTCATATACTTTAGACTTAATTTAGGTCGTATATAGTTGAAGTAAATTTAGTATTTTATAAGGACAAAGATCCGCGGATCTCGTGGCCGTTCACCAAGCCGTTGGTGTGACCAAGTAACCATCCTAACTGGCCTCCCTATAACTACCGCCATGAGAAAAACCGAAAATCAGGCAAAATGGAAGCAGCTAACACAAAAAGCTATGAAGGACTTTCAGGGATGAAGACTATCTACAGACCTTCAGCAATGAAGAACACGAACACGAAGAAGAAGGACAAAGGAATGCAATGAAATCAAACGTGACGTTGCGGAAATTCATCTCAAAACTGAAACGCAATGAAAATACGTAGTGTAATCCCGCTGAATATTATTGAATATTATTTTCATTGCGTTTCAGAAGGACAAAGATTAACATCTGTATTTAATTTTATATGAACAGAACAATATTTGGCTAAACTAGGTACAGCAACCAATATTAAACGCATGCGTTAACATGTGTTTTTTAATTCTTTATTTTTTACAGGTAACCTTGAGGAATCATTTAAAGTTATTGGATGCATTTTGAAATGATATTGATATTTTGATTAAATAATTAGGTGGTATTTCCTCGGCCTGTATACGAATATAATTAAATATTCTATTGCCCTACCCCTCAAGGACCCTAAGGACCTACCCACTATGCTGTGGCACATAACGGTTCTGTTCTCCACCCGAATTCTTCGAATTCAGGTGTCACCAATTCGCAGATCTTCATGTTTTTATTAATCTTAATAGATTGTATCTTATCACCTGGTAGATATATTCGCGATTAGTTTGCGATATTGTGAAGAAGTATAATTTTATTATATTTCCTAAATTGTACACTTTATAAGTTGTAATCGCTATTGCAATCTATACATATGTAAATAATCAGTGTTAATGTTGTTGTTCTGATTATATGGAATAAAATAAATAAATAAACAATAATTGTGGTCATAATCCTAAACTACCATCAGTCACGGAAAATTTGGTTCTTAATAATTTAACCTAGCAACTAAGAAAACTTTAAACTGTAAGTATTATCGACGAGGTTACATAAATAGCGACTGCGCAGGCAATACGGAACATTTTAAGCATATTTCGCGCACCAGGACGTATATTATACCTATTTATACATATATTTATAATAGAATTTGCATTTCTTTCAAAAAACCACCGTCCTTCCAAATTATGTTAGTCCTTTCTGTTCAAAGGTTGTCTGGAAGAGATCGCTTTGGGCGACAAGACCGCCTATTGTTATGCTGATTACTGTAAAATTTACTTGTTTTTCATGTACCTATATTTAAGGTTTTTTAACAATAAAGTGTTTATCTATCTATCTATCAGGACTCCAGATTCGAACGCCCCAACTACTCATTTCCTGCAATCAGTTTACTGCACACGAATTCGAAATCATCAATCAATTATAAAAATAATCAGCTGTTATATAATTGTCATTATTCACTACGCTATTTCGGCACGCCGATAAAGAGTTCGGTAAATATTACCACAATCATAAGCTTCCTGATACAAACCACAAAATAATTCGTCTTCAAATTAATCTCGAGGAATTTTCAAGCTGTTTTGGATAATAAGCCAGATCTTAAGTAGTGCGACTTATATTTATACTATATACTTATATATAATTTGCGACTTACTTTAAAACGGTGAAGGATAACATCGTGAGGAAACCATGTGCAAAACCACAATTACGAAAAAAACACAAAAAAAAATTACGGCATCCTTTATCTATAAAATAATTAAATAAAAATTGCAATTAGTTTAAATCAACATAAATGCGCCATTTCTCATTGTTTTGTCTATGTTACATGTGTGTGGGTAATCAGCCAATAGGGCGGGCTCCATGTCAAATATTGACTAATAAGCAGCGAGCTGCGTGACGTCAACATGTGGTTGCACGTACTCAAGCGTTCTGCGATTACGTTCCGTTTTTCCAAAAATACGAAAAAGAAACATTGAAATTAAAAAAAACTACGCAATTAATAACAATAATTATATAACTACTAAATGTTTACATGATGTAATTTCCCGATTTTTCGATTACACCATATATGGCCCACTCCCCATCTCTCCTTAGAAAACTCTGACACCAGCATTGGGCAAGTGATAATTATAATGATACAATAAAAGAGTTTATTTGCATAAAAGGTTTACATATATATGACTTGTATGACTGATAATGATGATTCTCTGACATTCCTGGACTTGCTTTATATCAGTCGGGTTTTATGTGTTATCTCAGAGAGTTAGAAACATTGTTGCAGAGTGCTTCCAACTCTTACTAAGTCATCATAATTTTAGGTACTCAAACTGATCCATGACAATACAAGGAAAGCCACAAGACAGGAACTATGAGAGAACAGGGACGACCGCATGACGCAGGCCTTCCGGATCCAAGGATTTCCTTTACCTCATCTAACCACAACGTCAAGCGCAGGAGATAGCGGGATGTGTTCTGTCGGAGCTATCTCAACTTGGCGGCACTTGTCTTCTGTCGTTCAGTAAAAGACGGTCGAGCAGTGTCCAACCACACTACTCTCCGAGGGTTCAGGTTTGATATCCGTGACAGGAAATTAGTGCGTAGAAAAATAGCAGTTGTTCTGTGTCTGCGTATTGTAAGATTACGATCCTCGTAGATCATCATTCCCTAGATTACAGGCAATCCTATTTAGTGGTTAGAATCTATGTAGGTGATAAATAGACGTTATCATCATCATCGCCCAGTGCGAGTCCTCTGCTGGACTTATGTCCAGCAGAGGACTCGCACTGGGCGATACATTGGGATAGGCTTATGCCTATCCCAATGTACGCCATTGAGCCCGATCCTAGCCCCTTCTCATGTAGTTACTGCCAGCCACTTTACGCGTCCTACACTACATTTGCCTAAACGTGGTCTCTACTCTAGAACTCGTTTACTCCATCGGTTATCGGTTCCTGAACATACGTGACCGGCCCATTGTCACTTCAGCTTACCTTATTCGGTCAGCTACTACTTCTGTTACTTTGGTTCTCTGTGGAATCGTCTAATATACGTTATATATTATATCAAATAGCGTGCTATATCGTCGACGCATCGCTTCCAATTTTTTGAGATATCATATCACGATATCGTCAATAAGAACCAATAATAATTCAATAGAAAACGACTAGAAATCAATAAAAACCATGCTTTAGATAACACTAGACAAACACCTATCTGTAACAGACATTCCATAGACCGGTGGTGTTTCGCCTAAATCGTTGCTTCTAAGAATTCGGTGTGGTTTTCAGTGGAAACTGTCGGTGGCACAGTGATAACGCTTATCGGTGAACAACTGATATGAGGTTGGAAGGACGACGGTGGCGCCATCTAGTCTGCTAGTTTATACCACGATTAGTGCACTCGGGTCAGAGAACTGAGGCAAAATCTTCAAGGCTGGAGGACTAGCCGAGGAGTACAAATAATATAATTATGACAAAGATGCTATTTAACAATTACGTCTTAGAAACGATTGCTATAATATTATAAGTACACCGAAGCACCCATTCAGACCCAATCATATGCAAGCAACGAACTTTGTTCCATATTTTTGTTAAAAAAATTTATTCCAAGATTTATACGAACTAAAGGTGAATAGATCAATTTTTATCTAATTACCTACCCAATAATAGATCTAAAAAATTGTGTAATAATACGATAAGCGATCATTAAAATCAATAACAAAATGAAGATAAAAATAATATTGTTACTATATAAACTATGTAGCGCTCGCATTGCGTTCGTAAGATCTGCTAGGTTAAGCAACGTTCGCCACGGACTGCACTTGGATGGGTAACCGTTTGTGTGGTGTTTACATCTGAACGCTACCGTGCTTCGGAGGGCACGTTAAGATGTCTGTTCCGGTTGTTGTAGGTCAATAGTCGTTAGGCCATGTCGGAGGCTTTCGAGCCTTGGTTGGCCACGCACCAGGGTTGCCCACGCACCAGGGTTGGCCACGCGATACGCACCCACACGATAACAATTACTATAGAACAAAAGTTGGCATTTTGATAAAGAGCCTGAATTCCCTTTACCTTTGTGTCCCACTGCCGGGCAACACCATACCCTGATCTTTTCGTTTAAAAGTGGTAGTTCGGCACTGGGCCAGCGTGGTGGATTATGGCACATAAACTCTCTATGAGAGAAGGCCTGTAGCCCACCAGTGGGAACGTGACGGGCTGATGATGATGAGTGGTAGTTCAGTCCTTCAGATCTTGAGTCGAGCTCATCTCTTTGACTTTCAATTCGCGGCAGCTCTCTTAGCCAATAATTATAAAGTCAGTGCGTCTGTATATCCTATGTTCCATATCAGCGTGTAGCGTCTGTTTTATCGAAATGATTGACACTATCAAAGTTTGATAATGATGTCATGGACTATAAATACACGGCCGCAGCAGACTTGCGGGCGTTCTTCTATTGGTTAATGAAAATTCCAATCATTGTCATTATCCCATTTTATAATGCTCGTGCCTATAGTGTAGCTCGCCTAGTCATTCGTAACAAATCTACTAGGGCAGTTCGCTGCTGTCATGACTTGGATGAATGACCTTTTATATGGTATTTTATTCACATCTTAACACTACTTTGCGTCAGTCCCGGTTGTTGTAATAGGACAACAGCCGTCAAGCGGAGGTCTTCGGGTGGTTCTAGGTTCGACATCAGGGTTGGCCATACACCACCCACAAAAGAAAGAAGTTCCTATTATTGTTAGAACCAAGACCAGGGTCTTCTATCACCGCGACTACAGACCATTCTCCGGCTTACTGAGGTTTGGTTACAGCATGCCCTTCAATTTCGTGTTTCTTGGGTTCATGAAGTGTTCCGTCATCGTTTCTTGAGCGAGTGTGAAAAACCCGACCAGGATCCAAACTGGGATTTGAACCCCCTTGCGTCAGGTCTAATGTCTCTCAGATTACAGCTTCACTCGTGCTCTATCACTAAGCGGATTAAACTGATCATAAAAATGAAATAAATGCCCAAACACATCCGTGAAGAGACAATTAAATATGTCGCGCTTTTAGTTTAAACTGAGTGTGACCTTCCGGCTTCGGCTGCCGACAGCGGCATCAGATAACTCGACGGTACGAGTATCGTACCACACGTGTATTAATCCCAGCTTGGTATTTAAATTATACACGTGTACGGTTAGCTACTTTGGCATGAGCTTTCATTGGTAAGTAAGTCGGATGTTTTTACACATACAAGAAGGCATCTAACTAATATTATAAATGAAAAAGTTTGTTAGGATGTATGGCTAGATGGATGTTTGTTACTCAATCGAGCAAAAACAACTAAACGGATTATGATGAAATTAGGTGTTCAGGTACTTTGCGTCCTGGATAAGGACATATATTCCGGAAAACCGCGGGGAGCCACTAGTTCGTAAAAATTTTAAAAACGGTAAAAGAAAGTGAGGAAATCTAAATTTCCAAGAATAACAAATTTTCGAGGACAGTGACATCCATCATCATCAGCCCATCACGTTCCCACTGCTGGGACACGGGCCTTCTCTCATAGAGAGAGTATGGGCCATAATCCACCACGCTGGCCCAGTGCGGGTTGGTGGATGTCACATGTCCTTGAATTTTTGTGATAAATTCTTGGACATGCCGGTTTCCTCATGATATTTTCCTTCACCGTTTTTAGAGCGAGTGTTAAATCTGGCACATAACTTTAGAAAGTCAGTGGTGCGAGGCCAGAGAGATTCGAACTCGGGTGCGTCGGATCGAAAGTCGCACGTTCTCCCACTGAGCTACACTCATTCCGTGACATCCATATTCCATACCAACACGCACTGGGCCAGCGTGGTAAATTATTGCCTATACCTACTCTCCTCTAAGAGAGAAGGCCCATGTTCTACCAACTGTGGAAACGCTGATTATGATAAATCTATGTTTAAATATAGATATTTTATAGAACAAGTACTAATTAAATAGTAACTTATCCAATAACCCCATTCTAAAATACTCCGGCGTTTCAAAACAACCCATTTCACAAGATTACATAATAAATAAATGTTACTGCAATTGTTTCACACACTTGTGCCACAGCTAGCGTTAGTGTTGTTTTAATAGGAATCCATGTCTATAAGCTGCTGTATGGTCAAAGGCCTGGCGCTTCCACGACTTAGGACTTCGCCAATGCAGGTACCTACTGCTTTGCTTACTGCTTATGTTTTGAGGAGTCAGATTTATATATTACTAGCTGTGCCTCGCGGTTTCCCAGGAGAAGTGTTCATAGCCTATGTGTTAATCCAGGGTATAAGCTATATCCGTTGAGCCGTTACAGTATGAAGAGGTAACAAACACACATACAAACTTTCGCATTTATAATATTTAGTGTGATGAAGTTCAGCCAGAGAATCCAGAGATGTTTAAAATTGTCAACCAAGCCGAAAGACTAAGCAGGTAAACATCCTATTGCCATATCACAGTATAAATCTACTGCTCTAGACTACGTGCAATGAGTTCGTCGCCTTGAGATTGAGACATGAGACACGTATAATGTTAGACTCGTGAACCTATAGAGCAGTCCTAATGAGGCAGGAGTGACTTACTCGTGCCGTATTACAATGTTGTCTACGCCACAGAATAAATAATAGTCCCGATCGAACAGGAAAATGGCTCCAAGCCAAACCCTCCGAGAACCTACCTGAATCTTCGCTTACGAAACTTTTTATCTACTGTTGTAATAGTTCTAATTCCTTTGGAGCTAGTGTGGCCACGTGCTAGTGCGACTTTCGATCCGACACACCAAAGTAACCGAGCTGGAAATCTATTCCATCCATTACGTACATTCTGTAAACGGTCAAGTAAATAACTTTGAAAAAATCATTTTGCTTACCATCAGGCAAACGATCATCTCGTCTCGTCACTCATATACATAAAAAAAAGAATCAGGACATGTCCAAGAACCACGAAGAATTAGGAATATTTCGACATACGCTAAGCTTCACTTGGGCCGCTTGGCTCATTGAACTCCTTCTGAAGGGCTAAGTGTCCCAGGAATTTGTATATCGGCTGTCAACCATTCTTTTGTATGACATTCTCATAGCGCAGCGCATGCGTGACATTCATGGCACATTTCAAGATGGCAACTACAAGCACCACTCATGTTGAATACAATTACTATCATGCAAATATATATTCCGCTAAGTATGCATGCGAGTTTCCTCATCGATTACACGTGGCCTATTATTGGTAGCGTCCCATTTAATACTCAATAGTTGCGTACAATATAAACAAATTCTGTAACTAGGGTTGCAAAAAACTTGAACAAATATAGACAAAATTCTGAAAAATTCTGTTCTCATCTTTAATGCATATTGTAGTGAGTCTGATTGGGTTAAAGTTTTATCGTGCTTTTTTGGATGAAAATGCCCTTGGTGTGTATTCATAGTACGTGTACGTTAAGCTGGGCTGAGATTCAGGCTTGATGAGGCTAGGATGATGCTAAATCCAAAAGCATAAGAAATCCGGCATCCTTTTTAATGAAAATCAAAATTCCTAAAATTTTGGACTAGTCATTCAAATTAAATTTCAAATAATTTGTTGTAATATGAACGACAACCATTTACACATATTACACAGTTAAAATTATTAATAGAAAAATCAAAATTCATAGTAAAATAAAAGAACTACATTGATTACATAATTGTTGCTAAATAATAATGTCAGTCGTTTATCAATTGTTATGTAATGAAATAGTGAATTTACAAAATTTATTAGATAATGTTCAATTCAATGTCAAATACAATATAGTCAGTGCAAAATAATGTCAAAAATAATAAAAAAGTAAGAAAATAACATTTAGATGTAAAAAATTACAGATTACACATTTTCACAATAAAACAAACAAATTGATAAAATTAATTTCCAACTGTCAACAAACAAGTCAGAATCGGAGTTGGCTTTCAGGAGTGCATTGAGATTGCGCATCGATCGGCAGACAGTCATGAAGCTACGATAAAACCTGTCGATTTTGCAAATAAAACATACGGTTCCCTTACTGCTCCGCGCTATTTAGAGTTTCTTTATGAAATCCTCCACTCTTAACCAGTGCAGCGAAGGGGGGAGGTGGCGAGCAAAGCGAGCCGGCGACTTCCCGGTGCCGTGACACGTGTAAAGTATTACACAGATTGAGCTCTCTCCTTCGACATGCTCATTACATGTCAAGGCCTCTCAATCTCCATTTAACATCAATAATCCTACTTGAACCTGCCCGTTTAAGACGCACCATAGCCCGCAAATGTATTCTGCGATCACACTAAATATAATTAAGGAAAACCATATGTATTAAACAGCTGATGCTCTATTATTTACATACCATAAATTAATGACAAGTGTTTTCTTGGTAAAAAAAGTTCTGATAAGTTTCGGCAAGAAGAGTAAATAAAACAAGTGTAGAAGGGAATTTTTTTCGCGTGTCATAAATGCCACTATACAACAAATACCTACTTCCCCTTAGTTTTTGCATCCCCCTGTCGCCTGCGGGTGCCGCGAGGGTTGTTCCTTATAAACACCTAGTAATTTATTATATCCGTATACTTTATGTTAGTTATTTAATATATGTATTTACATAATTATAACATTGAAATGTATGAATTGAAGTGCGTGGCAAGGTCTTTTCATTACTATGCTATGTATAGTACAGCTAATGTCCAATAGTTCGCTTTTAAGGCTTTTTCATACATCTATTCGAAAAGAGAAAAAAATGTAAAAATGTTACTGGCCGGTTAGGGAACGCGGCGACTGAATAAAAAAAAATCAAATTAAAAACCAGCCAAGTGCGAGCCGGACTCGCATGAAAGCTTCCGTACCATTATCTATAAAAACGGCAAACAAATCACGTTTGTTGTATGGCTCCCATACAACAAACGTGATTTGTTTGCCCTTAAATATTTATTTTATTCTTTTTTTTTAGTATTTGTTGTTATAGCGGCAGCAGAAATACATCATGTGTGTGTGAATTTCAACTGTCTAACTATCCCGGTTCATGAGATACAGCCTGGTGACAGACGGACAGACAGACCGACTGACAAACAGATAGAAAGACGGACGAACAGCGGTTAGTAATAGGGTCCCGTTTAACCCTTTGGGTACGGAGCCCTAAAAACGCACAAACTTCCGCCCCTTTATTTATTTTTGAAAAGTAGAGTATCACTCGGCCGTCATATTATATTTCCTCGTTAACGACGTATGTGTCATGAATCCTAAGTCTGAGTGCAGTGAGTGATTCAAAATAGAGCCCTTACAGTAAAAATATTATTTCGCTATCTTGTAATACAATCTACTATTGGGCTGTATAAAGTTATAAAGGCGTATTTTCTTAAAATATAGGGTAATCTTACGACCTCAAACGTGTTAGTAACATTTCTATTCTTATTCTGTTTCAGTCAGTATTAGCACAGATGGCGATTTCCACCTGTCAAAAGATGACCGGATAAATAAAGTCGTAACCTATTGAAATTAGGTTTAAATTCGTCTGTTTATTTACTGATAGGTTACCCAGAGATTGGTACGTGAGATGTAGCACGTATGCCTGGATGTACAGATATGACTTCAGTCATGTTAGCCGGTATGACTGCAAAACAATTTTTTTTTTTGTGGAATAGTTGGCAGGCAAGCAGAAGACCTGCCCGCGCCGGATGGAAAGCGATTACCGTCCCATATGGACATCGGCATCACCAAAGGCATTGCCGATGTGTAGACGACCCTGAAAAGAGTGTATAGACTTAATAATAAAATGATCATTACATCCTACTGTCACTTTTTAAACTTTCGCGAATTGTATTTATGCCAACTACCCTCACTTGGTTAGTGTGTGCGAATGGACCCGATACATTCTAAACATCCCTACTGTCGTTGGGTTGGGTGGCGGCAAGTTGCGTAACACTATTATTATTACCCCATTGGCATTGACATTGAGTTCTGAAACTTTCATAAGTTGACGTCACGCGAAACGCACGTGTTTCTAGCGCACGTGACGTGCACAAGTCGCACTACTGTTCAGCGGTGCCTGTCGGGGCACGAGTCATCTGCACCGAGGAAATGAAGTCGATTGGCGCAATGGACTTCGAACCTTACCGTCCAGACGTAAGGTCGTCGCATTAGACATGCACTTATTTCGCTTTTGAATCGAATAGATTGCCTTTCACAAAGTCATAGGGCAGACAGTGCACGCCGCGTATTAATTTACAGAATTAGTAAGTGATTTGTCCATGCCAAAATTGAATTAGCGTATAAATTTCAAGGATTTTGTCAGTCTGGGTTAACAGTGACAGTGAACAATTGCCATTTGGATATTAAATATGATTTATGAATAGATATTATAATATACCTAGGTCATTCAAATCTATTTCCTTATACGCCCCAAAAGCAGCGCTATGAGGCTAAGTCTCAGATTGGTATAACAACTAGCAATGAGAATATGTGAACCCACAGATAAAGTTCTAAGCAATGGGCTGGGTTTATACCTAGTAAGTAGCAAAGTAGTGTGGCTCAGTGGGAGCACGTGCGACTTTCGATCCAACGCATCCGAGTTCGAATGCCGCTGGCCCCGCACCACTGACTTTCTAAGTTATTTGCGGATTTAATACTCGCTCTAAAACGGTGAAGGAAAACATCGTGACGAAACCGGCATGTCTAATTTATCGAATTTATCACAAAAATTTAAGGACATTATCGCTTCACATCAGGCGAGATAGTGGCCAAACATAGATCTATTAAGCGCAAAAAAAAAACATGTGACATCCACCAACCCGCACTGGGCCAGCGCAGCGTGGTAGATTATGCCCCATACTTTCTCTACGAGGGTGTCCATTAATGGTGTCCCAGGTGTCCCAGCAGTGGGATCGTAATGGGCTGATGTTGTAGCAAAGATTAAGTAGCTGCGTTTTTGTATTACCACAACGGATCGCAAGCAAGACAAACACGTAACCTGCTTGTCCAGTTTTTGTCACGGCTTTGGTACGGGCTCTTACACTAGCAAATCAAATGAAAATGTAACTCACCCTTTCATGAAACTTGCTGGAGTCGTACGACCGCTCCGAGCATAAATTGTATATCTTGTAGCGGTCCTTGTGCATCTTCTCCAGGAACCTGTACACCTCGTCTATGTGGTTCCTGTAAACACCTTCCAGCTTCTCGGCGGGGAATCCCATCGCTATCAGCCTGTCTGTGATATCTGCGGTGGACGCTCAGGAAATGTAAAGATACATTAGTGTTTTAAACACAAAATTTATATAAACATTGAAAAAGTTCTTTACTAATAAAGCGTATTCTTCACTTCAATTGACGAATTTTTAAAAGAAAAATAATACTCTTTTATTTTAACTTTTTATTCTCACATTTGACATTACAACACAATTTAATACAATACAATACATTCATTGACTAATGTCAATAATTGCGTCAACCTCTCTTCTAATGTTGCTGTGCCCGACGGGGTCCATATGAGACTTTGTACGTTTATCTAATTACACCTTGTGCTACCTATGGAAGCAATAAAGAATCTGAATCTGAATCTAAATAAATAAGCCCCAACGACCACATACATAATTCTTGGCCCCTAACTAAGATTCCTTGTATAAGGAATCAGGAACTACGAAAATTAATAGTCCCACAACACCCAGACACGAAACACATAGCGGTAATCGAACCCGCAACCTTTGCGGTATATGTGGAACTATTAAGTCTTCTGTGTTATATGAGATTTAAACTGACTAGCGCAACCACTACACCACAGAGGCTGTTAAGTAGTATTGCAATTTAAATGTGTTAATGAATAATATGAGGTATAATTGAATGAGGTGATCTAAGAACATAATATAAAATAATAATATTCTGAACGGCATAACTTAAAAATATTGTGAATTTTAAATTAGCGGAAGATCGATGTTGTTTTTGTTTGTCACTGGTATCTTTTTTTTAATGTAACTGAATGACGAGACTAGCTGGTCGTTTGCCTGATGGTAAGCAGTATTGCTTACCATCAGGCAAACGACCAGCTAATAATAATAACTAATAATAATATAACGATCAGGCAAACGGCCAGCCCACAACAATAACAGCACTACCCAGAATTTGGTTTTGCAAAATCCTGCGCGGCACTGCACTGCGCTCGTCACCCTGAGACTGTTAAGTCTCATAATGGCCAGTAATTTCGCTGGCTACAATGCCCTTCAAACCGGAACACAGTTATGCTTGAGCACTACTGCTTGGCGGCTGAATAACTGGCAAAGCGATGGTACCCACCCAGACGGCCTCTCGCATACGAGAAACCAACCACCAGTAGAATCTTCTCTAAATAAAACAAGTCGCTGTTTCTCCACTTACTTCTAAGCCATGCAACGGATTTTGATACGGTTTTCACTGTCATTTAATTAAATTGTAATCGGAGCGTCAAAAATGACATCACATGAGTAAATTGCACCCGTGCGAAGCCGGGGCGGTTCGCTAGTTTTTGTAAATGGAATATCGGTAAGATACGATTCAGAATGCCAGTCCTTTAGTGTCAGGAATGTCAGGATACGTGTCAAGTATGGTATTATCAATCAAAAAAATCGACTTCAATGTATATTCGAAGTTCAAGGTCAAATATCGATGAAATTTATATGGGACCACTTCGTAGCTATACTGAACCCAACGCAAAAATAATTTTCCTAATCGGTTCATGAATGACGGAGTTCTGAGGTAACAAAAATTTAAAAAAAATTACAATCGAATAAAGAACCTTCTCCTTTGACGCCCTGCGACTAAATGGAGCGACAAGATATGCCAGGGTTACATGCAGCTGGTAGCGACTGGACAAGGAGAGTTTACTATCTATCTAACCCTTGAGCTTCCTAAACCCCGGACGTACCGCGGACAGTGATGGATACTGTCACTGTCGGACTGACCAATCCTTGACTCCTGTCCGACTGATAAAGTAGCTGAACTTTTTACACGAAAATTAAAAGTACCATATACTATCTACTGATTACTGTGAAATGTACTTGTTACCCGACTTGAAAAGGAGGAGGTTCTCAATTCGACTGTATTTTTTTTGTATGTTAGTTACTCCGCTAATTAAAAATTGATTTTGATGATCTTTTTCTTGTTTGATAGGCCATACTTCAGAGGTGGTCCCATATAAATATATATCGAAATTGATTCAGCTCTTTTGGAAAAAATCAACAAAAACAAAAAATATACACAGTCTTGAAATCAGGTTGTGGTTTTTTTTAATTCATTATTTTTCATGTATTTTTTTTAGGTTTTTAACAATAAAGAGATCTATCCAGTTTTTTGCATAAGACAGCTGAGTTTTCGTCTACTTAAGTAAAATTTTGGCTTGTCTAACGAAACAGTTGCCAATTTGAATAATTTTATCATTTCTGTCACAGAGCGTATAGTGTAACAAAGTTGCAACTGAGTTCTATTGCTTCAGACCAGTCAATGCTCCCGTTCGGTCAAAAACGTGAACAAATTATTAAGTGAATTAAATAATTTAACCCATTTGCGCCCAAATGAAACTAAACAGTGAAATAATATGTTTCTGTTTATTAACAATCAGAAATATACCTAGTAATTACAAAATCGTAAAAAAAGTATAAAATATATTTTGTTTTATTAGAAAAAAAAGGCCGTCCTCAAATGGGGACACTGGGCTCATGGAGTATGAAAATTTTCTAAATACAGTTTCTCAACACACAATATTTTTAGACATTTTTTACACTGCCAATGCGCTATATTGTGGCATACTGCTCATCTCAATTGTTTAGCTATTTTTCGGGGGTGGTGACCAAGACTAAGTCTGCAGAATCAGACTTTGCACCCCAGAAGCTGTTGGACGTCCTCGTTGATAGTTGGATTATTTCAAATAGTGGCGGGCAATGCAGCGGCGGAATTGAAGCTGATCTATCTTTGTGTCGTTGGTCAGAACGTGCAAACGCCACGCATTAGCTACTGCTAGCCTCCAGGATGTAGGAAAAAACCCACCACCACTTTTTCCCCCGAGTGGCTGTGCGATACAGAAAGTTAGATTAGTCAGCTTGATCTACTCCACCCATACTTCTTGTTATAATTTTGATACACATGTGGAATGCCCACATCGTTCTTTTGTCTATTAGCAGTGCTCCTTCATTTTACCTTCTCCAACGGGAGAACACTATCGTAGTTTGAGCCCATCGTACAGACACTGTTGTCAAGCCACAGAAAAACAGAATTTGATTGACTGAATCAAATCTGTAGTCAAAATCTGCACGGGTTTTCTTCTTCATCTCTTTGACAGATATTAGAGGACACTTTTAGTACCTCTTTTAAGAACAGTGCCGGTTGCACGATATCCAGATTCTCGTAGATATCGTAACAATGTGTAACTTGAAAAAACATTATCGAAAAAAACGATATGATATCATTCATTGAAATAATATCACTCGGATTATCGTTTGGATTCTAATCTGTTGAGCATCATGCTTTACCACTTTTGTGTCTAATGGTTGTGCCTGTGGAAGAACATTCCTCTAAATGTTATCATCATTGCCTTCTTCTTCATCTGTCAGAACACTTGGATCTGGAGGAAGCGCCACTAAATCTATATCTGCATCAGGGTCATCTTTATCTATAATACCTTTCAATGCTTCCTGAAGCCCATGATAATCATTGTATTGCCAAATGCGCTGCGCGCCATCATTCAGTCAAACTTTCCTATGGACAAAAAAAAAGAATAAATTATATTCTATGTGCCCAATGTCCCCATTTGGGGACACCCGTATACTCCACCCTGTAAAACCACGGTCGTTTAAATTTTATCAAATTAGTTATTTATATTTTGTAGTTGACTATCTTATCAATAACTTTTTGAAAGAAATGAAAAGAAAAAGTGTTAAAATATATTTGAAATACAATACTTACTCTTCGGTAATTATTATGCACACATCCACTCCACAAAACTTCTAATAAAACTACTTGTAGACAAATCAAATCAATTTTAGGCCATCAAGCATAAAGAATCACTATTTTACTTCATATATAAACGTTTATAATAAGGCAGATAACTGATATAAAAAAATGTGGGTAGTTTGAAAAGTGTCCTCGTTTGGGCACGGCAAGCGTAAATGGGTTAAATAATCGGTTATCCAGCGCGCATTTTACGAGCGGCGGCAACACAAGGGCGTAATGTGCAATTGTGTACAAACTTACATATTATGACTGTGAATCAACGTTTTTATTGCCAAATATAATAATAAAATATCCAAAATGGGCATTGGTTAATGATTAAATATTAATTCTGAGCATTAACCTACAGCAAAGTAATAAAAGATTCTTTACAATTTAAAAAATATTATTTGATTACTTTTTAGTAATGGTAAGGTTTTACAAAATGCAACAAAAAAAATACTTTTTTTGCAAATAATATGACAAATGGATCTTTTTATCACCAACATGATCTTTATGACCGTCATCATCAGCACCATCAGCATTAATAGAGCAGCTATGGCAGCGGCCCAAAGCCGCACTCCGTTACATCAAGGAGTTGGGATGGCTTGGGCAGATGATGCTGGCGGAGAAAATACACAATACACCCCATGCGGGACGTCAGTGCAAGACTTGTTGCCCCATACAGAATAAAAAGACATCTTTAGACAGCTTTGACGTGATCTACAGATTTTTTTATAATACCTCAGATTAATAGTACCAAGGTACAGAAGCATAACTCCGCAAAGAAATTTAAACAAATAGCGACTCTTGTTATGACGCAATAAAATTCAATTCAGCTCGCGTAGCGCTGCATACCTACCAGTCATATTAACCTACAGAGCGCATCTTTCTTTCGCATAGCTTTTATCTCTTCTGACGCGGCACGTGTAACGACGCGCGACCCGCCGCCGGTGTCCGGCTATGTACTTGTAGCTTCGTACCTACAGTGCGGAGAGTGCGCTAGGCCTGATAATACTTCAATTAAATACGTTATATTATAATACCACAATTAAGTACGTAATTTACCTTTGTAGTACGCATGCCTCATCACGAAATTAGGTACCAATAAATGATATTGTTCTACAACAGGATGGTTGCGCCGATGACGGAGTTTCCTTCCTCTACTACTACGTACGTAATAATGTAATTAAACAAGTTAACTATCCTATAATGGCGTCACCCACCGTGAAAGGTAAAAAAGCCAACACACCGATGTAGACTAGGCCTAATCCTAAAATATTACAATAGGAATTATAGTTCTGACGTCTGTTCCGATTTGCGTGGTATAGAATGACCATACTTAGATACCCTTAGACGATCTTGGTCGTCTTAGGACCACGAGGCGAGGAGAGTCACTCCACCCTTATGTTGTGCACATGTGTTTTTAAGATGAAATGTTATGGTGCGGATTGGTGGTATACCAATCCGCACCATAACATTTCATCTTAAAAAATCTCATTACATTATTACATACCTATCGTATACATTGTGTTATCATTATTCTGGATTCTATCATCCTTAAATATGAAGGGTTTTAGCCATATTGTTCTAAGCACTTAGTTAGCTTACAATAATATCAGATTCGAGTAAAATTGGAAACTATCTTTTGCAGCATAATCATATTGCATTACAGCATAACATGTAGGGATGATGTTTGGGAAACCATCAGCGAGATGGTCTGAGCAGTCACTCAACTGCCGTCTTTCTCTAAATCTACGTGCTCCACGTCGTCGCTAAACATCAGGCGAGATAGTGACAAACATATCATTATAACCGATAAAAAAAATGACATTGAAGTTGTGGAGAATGGAGTCCTCTTTCACGTATTTAATATTTATGTATTATGCCGATTGGCGAACCTTGTACTTTTTTATTGTATTGAGTTATGAGACGAGGACGTCGTTCGACTGATGGTAACCGCCACGCCTGCCCATAGCAATTGCAGTGCCACCCAGAAGTTTTAGTACCATAAAAAGCACTGCGTAGCAATGCGTTGATCTAATAACCGCGAGATCTCAGATATTAAGTATATGCCCAGTAATTTCGCTGGCTACAATGCCCTTTAAACCGGAACACAGTAATGCTTGCGCTCTACTCTTGGTGGCAGAATAACTGACAAAGCTGTG
The DNA here is from genome assembly GCA_951640565.1 of Petrophora chlorosata. Lineage (NCBI taxonomy): Eukaryota > Metazoa > Arthropoda > Insecta > Lepidoptera > Geometridae > Petrophora > Petrophora chlorosata. Next base: position 2,348,816 of record OX621206.1, read on the forward strand.
CCTACCCAGACGGCCTCCCGCATACGAGAGACCTCCCACGTGTGATCTACCACTAGTAGTATTAATAGAGTCCTTAAGGGTCTGCAACGCAATGCCTCTGGTGCTGCAGATGTCCATAGGCGACGGTAACCGCTTACCATCATGAGGGCTGTCTGCTTGTTTGCCGACATAAATAAAAAAAGTAGTGATATTATGTATAAACTAATCCTAAAATTATCTTATATTAATTACCCTATAATTCATTTTTATACAAGTTTCATATATTATATCCATTCATTAGTCATTATCAAGTACGCGAAATTAAATAAGTATGATGTGACGTAGGTACATCGTTACAATGAATTGCGCGTGTTTCATAAAAACTATTGTTAATTATGATGTAGTAGGTACTTATACCTAGGTATTGCATTTGTGATATGGTTATGTATTGAAATCAGGTAGGTAGGAAAGAATCTAACTGAAGCAGACTGCATGGTACCACAGCGCATTTGACACCGCGACGGACATTTTAAATGACGTTTCTAGTATCGCTTACTGGACAGTTTAGTTCAGCAATTTCATTTATTACCTATTAATATTTATTATAATTGTCGTAGTTTATTTCATACTTTTATGACGGACAAGCGCTCTGACGACTAAGTAGGTAGTTGTTAGAGCTATTGTCGACTGCGATGGGATCATAGCCCATCCGGAGGAAATTCTTTGAATATTAATAAATTTTACGAAAAATAATCAACTTATTAAATCTTTCAGCTGGGTAAATAATAACTGGCCGATTTTCAAAATTTATATTTACAAAATAAATACAAACATTTGATATACCAATAATTATGACTATTATACGTTCCATATAATAAACGTTTGATCGAAATTCAAAACACCTAATTTCAAAACAAAACTATTCATAAAATATAAAATCATATGATATACTCCTCAAATGAAATGACGATTATTAAAGATATACTTAATTCACTAAGCATAATAAAGTTTTATTCGAATTTTAAAAACATACGTAATTAAACATCGAATCCTATTATTATATTATTTCAAACTGTTAATTGCATTCCTCGCATCATTCGTCGTCGCACATAAATATGACTGGCTTATTCTTCTTCTGGAGCATCGCCGGGCGCTGCCGCGGCACGCTCGCTTCGCTCGCTCGGCTCGCGCGTATTGGTGCACCAGTAACCTAACACTCCTCCTACATTTCCCTGAACTAGTAATTAAAACAATACTGTATTAAATAGAAATATATCCAAAAAAAATATGATAATTGAAAAGTATATATAAGTAACATTAGGAATATATCAAGACATAGTATTACAGTAGATAGATATATCAACTGATGGTATACATTTTAAATTATATAACAACTATAACGTATATCAAATAAAATTATACCAATTGTCCGTTATGGAAAAAGTCATTTATACTCAATGAACGGTATTGAAATGTAAATATTTAAAATGTATTTCAAAAATACTAATACGCACCCCGTTCAGCTGTTTGCTTATCAGGACCTGGTTAACTGTTAATTTTTCAACCGAGAAGCAGAAGATAAACTGCTATTGTATGAAATTATGCATGTCTCCACGTTGTTTACTAAGTACGCTTAAACGATTGCAAGATGTGTCCCAAAAATTTAAAAATACCGCTTCATCAGACCGAGTGCGGCTGAATTGCAAACTGTGATAGTCCACAAGACGATGTTGCGAAATAAAAGGTAGTATAAATGTCACCGACTAGACGTCAGGGGAAAATAGTTGCCCTAGGTTACCTACCAATACCTATCTACTCATATTGCTATGCCCTAAATTGGATGCATGTTATGTGACTCTGTATTATAATATTTAAGATCTCTGTAACATGTATAATGCAATAAATGAATGAATATGGGTAACATACGTATTTTGACAATATATAAAATGTAATTGCATCAGATCGCTCCATCTCTACCTAACGGCTAACGGAGATTTAAAAATAAAAAAGTGATCGTGTGGTGACAATTCTATACTAGCCTAAAACCTTTCTCATATCACACAATTCTTAGACCGTAATTATCCTAGGCCAAACGAGTTTTCGATATCAGGTAACAGGTTATACCGGTAACAATAATAACAGCAATTTCATAAAGCGATATAGGTATTATGGTAGCCGAAAAAAGAGAATCGTTCACGTAATTGGCTGTTGCTAGGCGTCGTATAGCTCTGCCAATGTTCACATCCGATCTAGCGTCGCAGATTAAACACTAGTCACTACGTTAGAAGCGTTACAATCAGAAAGACGTTTTGATTGCTATAACTCTTTTGACTAAGGCAATAAAGCATTTTTATGACGCCTTTTGGACCAAGCGCCGTCTATTAAACTAAATTTGCATGAGGAACCAATCGACTAACTAACTGAAAGACGCCTAGGGTAGGAGAAATTGTAAACAACTGTAACAGGAGGAACCGCTAAAGGTTCTTAACCCGCTCTATCTGACTGATTCTTTTAAAACAAACCTTCGTGTGTTATTTATAACACACGAAATCAAACAGAACTGAAAGCCGACGTAACTCGAAACTGAACAAAATCGGCTCAACAACCCACCTAGTACCCGACACGTCGCAACCAGACAGCAAAAATATCAAATGGCAACAAAGGCATTGCAAAGAGAGCAACAACCTAAACAAATCCAATTATACAAAGAAGCGCGCCGCTGACACATCACAAGCTCTATGTCATTCCATGGCACAAGTGGAAAGGGGATTATCAACGCCAATGCATTGTGTTGGATTGTCAGCAGCATATGAATTACCTAGACTAGATTGAGCATTGTAGGACGAATACCGAAGCTAGGTCAGTTTTCTGGTGCCTAGCGGGTGTATTTCATGCAATGTAATTGAAGCACTGGTAGAGTCAGTGTTCGCGTTTCTTTCTGGGCCCAGACTTCAATTTGAGTTTGGGAATGATATGGGTAGACATGCATACCTTTTTTTCAAAGTCATGTTAACTCGAGTTATAATTTTTACCATAATATTTATTTTGTATATGTGCTTTGTATTATGTGTTTATGACGTTTAAAAATGCATTTTTGTGCCTATTTAATAAATTATATTTGACTTCGACTTTGACTTGTTTAAAAATCTCAGAATACTGTTACCGGTTGCCTTTTCGTTTCCTTATAATCTGCAACACTAGACGCATTGCCCGATGTGTTTCGAAACCTGTAAGGACGGAGTGGACTGCCTTCTATTATTATGAACTTCAGAATGATTAGATATCGCTGTCATTCATAAGGGAGGATCATAGAACTTGCACAATAAATTGTGCCCAATACAAAACTATCGAAACGTCGTAAAATTAGCAGCTGACCCCGTGCACTAGCCAAATCTGATAAATTAATGCATGTCGCTCGCCCGAAGTATAGACAACCGGTCGGCGGTCACCGAAAAGCGTCATTGAGACTTCGACCCTGGACAGTTTAAACAACTGAAACGCTTGTTTATTGACCAAATTTTATTAATGTTAATCTTATATGTGTTTGCCTTATCTAAACGTAGTCCGTGTATATTTGGCCAAGAATGACCCAAGAAGCGAATGTTCTTATCGGAGACCTAAGCCTGTTTTGGGTCACAGCGTCACACTAGTCACCTAGTATTTCGTCGCCAGTGCTTTACTCCCTAGTCCCTAATGTTTGCGTTCTAGATAAAGGTCGATAATCGACTAAATAATGCAATCTAAGAAGACCGGCAGACGACGCGGGAACATGAATCGATCGATGTGGCATATAGCCTACTAGGCATGTACTTCACTTGAGCACAGAATAATTAATAGACAAGACTTGAGTTAATGTGGTTTGCATTATATTGTTCAACGGACGTTTGCATTCTAGGTTCTTGCTAGAGTTATTCTAGGTGCTTGTGGGGGTTTAGAAGGCTAGCCTTTGAATTGGTCAGTATCTATGTAAAGTAGCATTTCTACTTAACACGGCTATCATTGATAATATATGGTCTGGTTCAGTGAACCTCAAAGCATCTTTTCCTACGACGTAGGTAAAGAGTATTCCTAAGAAAAATTAAATTATATAAAGGTTGATAAAATATGAAATAAACAGTTTACTTCATAAAGTTTAAGTTACAAATCAAGCCTCCACACTCTGAAGACTCCGTACGGTAACCTTTTTTTTACTCTTAATAGATCTATATTTGGCCACTATCTCGCCTGATGTGAAGCGATGATGTGGCCTAAGATGGAGCACATAGATCTAGAGAGAGACGGCAGTTGAGCGGCTGCTCAGACCCGTCTCCCCGATGATTCACCGAAAATCATCCCTAAACATAACTAGGTCGCTTGACGGCTTTGTTCGGTGGGTGGTAATTACAACCACGGCCAGAGCCTACCACTCCAAAGCGCCTAAGCGGGTTTCATCACGATGTTTTCCTTTACCGTTTTAGAGCGAGCGTGCAAAATCTGCACTTAACTATAAGTCAGTGGTGCAGCCGAGTCGGGACTCGAGCCCAGGTGCGTCTGATCGAAAGGCGCATGAGTTCCTGCTGAGCCACACTCGCTCTAATGACCGCATGAAACGTGATTTTTGATAGCATCTCGGATCTGGCTTGTCCGTGGACTTCTTCGGCCTCGTTACCCGAACTCGTCCTCTGGGAGTGCACACGTTGCTATCTAGGGTAACCACCTCGTAAAATCATGAATAAAATTTCGTTCGTCAACGCGCAGGACGCAAAACTCGAGATAACATTTTAATTAAGCCGTAAAACTGTAATGCGTATCCCTATAGCCGTGGAACTGTTAACTGATGCGTGGTCCAGTTCAAAATGTGATTATACCTTGTCCTATTAACCATTTTAAATTAATGAGTTACTGTTTGTAAGTAGTCTGACTAAAGCGCATTTCTATGAAAAATGAACTTCAGCGGGCATTGACTTTCAGATATCTCAACACCTACTTTCGGTAGTTCGTGTTATCTAATCTGTGCCAGTAATCTAACTACGCTGGGTTACACGTGTAGCCGATTTTTGGGGCGCCTGCCAACAAGCAGAGTGGCGCAGTGGAAGCGTGCTGGGCCCATAACCCAGAGGTCCGTGGATCGAAACCACGCTCTGCTATACACGTTTTGTTATTTTTAAGATTCCTATTACGAAACGACAACAAAATTCGTTTTTTATCCTTAGAAAATTATGCGTAATATGGACATACAAATTTTATATTGTTGTTCAAATGAATAGTGGATGTTCCGATAATTTGAATTTTTCTCACCTCTTTTTTACCCCTTGTTTTAAATTGGAATCAAACCCATCATGTGTAGGTATAAATAAATACTACGTGTATACTAAAACAGGTATGTTACTATAGATAAATACGGAACTTGAGTACTCCTTACGCGCTTGGCCGATTTTTCTGTTCAGCTCTAGAAATCATGGTAAATAAGGCCAGAAAATAGGAAGGAATAAAACTGATTCCCTGACCACAAAGAAAATTAGGACGTCTCCTTGTTAGGGGGAAATAGTAAATGTACGGCAACTAACTACACCATCAAAGAAACTAGTTAAATAAGGTATCCCCAAATTACCTTTCCGCTCGATTTAATCAACATCGTAAACCATTATGGGACCCCGCTTGAGGACAAAGCCAGTCCCATTTTTTTAAGAAACAGGATTACGTTAGGCCTGTATCCCCCGAAACTCGGAACGTCTACATTACTACTTTTATTTTTATTTTTGCTGCTGGCAACTCTAACAAGCTTCGAAAAAGTTACACAAAACTAAGTTATTAACTAAATCGGTCATTTCTAAAATAATGCCTGTGCATTAGTCATATTGCGAAATGATGTAAGAGACTTTATTATTATACACAGTTAGGTAGGTCATAAGTATTGCCACACAGTAAAAACTTTTCTTTTAGAATGCTGGCCACAAAAAAGTTTATTGAATTCGAATTTCAAATTGTTCATGAAAATAAAAATGTATACTTTTTAGAATTTTACTCATTTTTAAATATGGAGTGGACGCTTATAGAAGACCGTGTCGCAGTTATTGCGTTGCATCGTTGCGGTTACGCGCCAATTCAAATTTTTGACATACTGAAAAATTTGAATATAACCAAAAGATTCGTTTATCGTACCATCAAACGATACAATGAAGACTCTAGTGTAGATAACAGGTCAAAAAGTGGTCGCCCTCGGTCTGTTAGGACCATTCGGACCAGCAGTGATAAAAGCTGTGAAGGCGCGAATTCAAAGAAATCCCAAACGTAAGCAGAAACTGTTGGCCCTTCGGATGGGGTTAAGCAGAACCACGGTGAAAAGGGTGTTAAATGAAGACTTAGGGCTTCGGGCATATCGAAGAAAAACAAGACATCGTTTAAATGCTCGTCTAATGGACCTGAGACTGAAGAGATGCCGCGCTTTGATGAAGCGGTACGCGGGAAAAAAATATCGGGAAATTCTGTTTTCGGATGAAAAAATTTTTACCGTAGAAGAGAGCTACAACAAACAAAATGATAAGGTGTACGCACACAGTAGTGAAGAAGCGAGCAACCGTATTCCGCGTGTCCAACGAGGTCATTTTCCATCCTCGCTCATGGTATGGTTGGGAGTTTCTTATTGGGGCTTAACAGAGGTACATTTTTGTGAGAAAGGTGTAAAAACGAATGCAGTTGTGTATCAAAATACAGTCCTGACGAACCTTGTGGAACCTGTTTCTCATACCATGTTCAATAACAGGCACTGGGTATTCCAACAAGATTCGGCGCCAGCTCATAGAGCGAAGAGCACACAAGACTGGCTGGCGGCGCGTGAAATCGACTTCATCCGGCACGAAGACTGGCCCTCCTACAGTCCAGATTTGAGTCCGTTAGATTGCAAGATATGGCAACACTTGGAGGAAAAGGCGTGCTCAAAGCCTCATTCCAATTTGGAGTCACTCAAGACGTCCTTGATTAAGGCAGCCGCCGATATTGACATGGACCTCGTTCGTGCTGCGATAGACGACATGGCCGCGCAGATTGAAGGCCTGTATTCAAAATCACGGAGGTCATTTTGAATAAACTTTATTGTCATAAGAATCTATGTTTTGTTAAGTTCATTTTGGTATATAAATGGTTACATAATGAATAAACTTGTTTCAATTATTTTATATTAAACATGTGACAGAATTTATGACCTGACTAGGTATTTACAGAGCTTACAGATGCAAAAAATAGTAGTACCTAATTACGGGGAAACAAAGCCATAGAATTTGAATCAGTTTTAATAGGTATACTTAGCTATAATTATTTATTGTATGACCGTTGAATGACGTATAAACTAATAATATAATAGCAGTTTGTTAATATGTATGTATGTCATCTGGTATGAAGTCATCATGACAAGCTCCATGGTTGAAGTGATGGTGCAGGTTGGTACAAAATACAGATTCAATTCCCACTACGGGCTAACGTATGTGAACCGAAAAAAGATAAAAGTATTCATAGTCCTACTAAATTATTATAACTGCGAAAGTTTGTGAGGATGGATGGATGTTCGTCACGTAAAAAGTAAAGATTTTTTTTTAAATTTGGTGGATATAAAAGCATATGCACAGATCCTGGAACAGGACAACATACTTTTTATCCAGTAAAATAGCAGGTAAAACCGCGGGGCGCAGCTACTTGTTTGTATTCGATAGCATGTCAGTGACCCTAAGCACAATCCAGGCTTATTAAATTATAAAATAGGTACGCTACAATCAATCGGGTATTGACGACAATATTTCTGTTCGTCCGTAAGTCAATACAAACATTTTAAAAATTAATATAGACACTAAAATATACTTATTCCTTACTTACTAGGATGGCGCACGCGACCCAAAGTGAGTCTTGGCCCCCGACAATAGGAGTAGACATGGACTTCGCAGAAGTCCCTTTCGACCTCATCCTTCCAGCGATACCTAGGAACGCCGACTGGTCGGACCAGTCGGCCGTCCCAAGTATGCTCGCTTAACAGCCCGATCTTCCCCCATTCTTTCAGGGTGGCCGAGCCAATGGAGTTTGTTCGGTTAGATGTATATATTGGTGGTAGGTTTCCGTGTGCGAGAGGCCGTCTGGGTGGGTACCACCACTTTGCCAGTTATTCAGCCACCAAGCAGTAGTGCGCAATCATTACTGTTCCGGTTTGAAGGACATTGTAGCCAGCGAAATTACTGGGCATTATGAGACTCAACAGCTAATTGTCTCAGGGTGACGAGCGAGGTGCAGCGCCGCAGGATTTCGCAAAACAAACTTCTGGGTGGTGCTGTTATTATGGGCTGGCGTATTGCTTACCATCAGGCAAACGAACAGCTCGTCTCGTCATTCAGTTATATAAAAAATTATATGTATATACCTAATGCAATATTTTAATGCATTAACCGCAAATCCAATGGAACTGCGTCCTCCATTGATAACGCAATGAACGACGCAAGTAGTTACGTTAAATTGAAACTGTGGCTATTATGCGTCAGGTAAACAAGTATGCCAGTCCGCTTGATATCTTTACTCACGCGAAATATTATTTAACAAAATGATCCAAGTACGACAGACGTCGCCAAACTAACCCAGAACTGGATGTTTAAGTTTAGCAATTGACCTACAAGTTGAAAAGACAACTAAGAACTCTGAAAAGAGAATTAATCAGCGTTGGGTCAGCGACCCAGTGAGTCTTGGCCTCCGAAATAAGACTGTCGTTCCATCTCTGTCCTTTGCAACTTCGCCAAATAATCTCATACAATGTTGTTAAACAAGAAACGTCTTCGGCTTCTCTTTTGGAATTCATTTGACTTCACATCTATTTTAGTACGGCCGAGTTATAACCCAGATGCCAGCTCTCCGTTTTATCGTGTATCAAAACGAGGTCCTAGTAGTCTGACCTCTGTTGTGCAACTGATCCCTGAGCTGCTGAGAATCTGACTAGCTTACTGATGTGACAGCTCTGATGGTCGAGATAGACGCATATAGCTTTGAAGCAATTGGACCCTGTCTAAATTGATAGCTGAGACTGACAAACAATCGAAGGAAAGGTCTACCTTCCAGACTTACGTGAACTCGGGCATAACCATACCGAAAGTTTGTTGGTATAATTATACTCGATTCACGCCAAAACCAGTGAACGCATTCGGACGAAATACCAATATAAATAGGTTTATTTCGGAAACTGCTACATTATATTAGTTTAGCATAGAAACACGAAGACGGGATATTTTATTATCTTTATTCTATGACGTATGAGCCAGGTCAGTTCAATACCAGTTGAATGGTGCCTAAAAAAAAAAAAATCGTCCAAAAAGATCGTGTAGTCACGGAAAGTAGATTGATTGTATTTAGCTCTATCGAATCTGCCTCTGACGACATGAAATGGGCGTGGTTATGACGACGATGTGTTTCTGGCCCATCTATTACGAAACTTTACTTTTGGACGCGTACCAAGACATTATGTGGTTCAACTATGTGAACCACATGTCTTGGTACTTGTTTGGTACTTATTTATAATTGATAATAAATTGTCCATCGGACTAATTAATATTAAATCTTCATCGGAACTGGTTTCGGTTTCAGAACAGTTACGTGGTTATCGTCTGGCCGGACCAGAATAACATTAATATCGGTACGACACATATTCTTAATTGCCAGGGTATTTTTAACTTAGCATTGGTAATACACTCGAGAGCAATGAATCCGGGTCACTTAAAGAATGTTAAAAATCTCGGAAACTAAAAATGATAGGTTAATGCAATAAATTGTATTTAATAGACAATGTAATACTCCTTAAATGAAAGTAAAAAAAATATGAGTCACCATACATTTTATTAACACAAAATTACATAAAGAAAAAAACTGCTGATCTCTCCTTAAAACAAAAATAGGAAACATGAAATTTTTGAACTTTATTACGATTTTCTTGAATTTTAATACTTCGTATTGCCTCCTCGTGCTTCCATTACTGCGTTTACGCGGTTTGGCATGCTGTACACCAAGTTCCTTATACGATTTTAGGGAATATTCTCCCATTCCTCTGTGAGAGCAATTTTGAGCTCACGAAGCGTGATTGGGGGAGGGTTTCGTTGTTTTACGCATCTGCCTAGCTCGTCCCAAGCATGCTCGATCGGGTTGATATCCGGGCTGCGCGCTGGCCACTCCATACGAGTAATGTTCATCTCTTGAAGGTAGTCATTCACAATCCTACCTGTATGAGGTCGGGCATTGTCATGCATAAATATAGCATCCTCACCTAAATTGACCATAAATGGACCAACGTGATCATTGAGGATTTCTTCCACATATCTTACGCTAGTTAAAGAGCCGTTTTCTATGATCACCAGCTCTGTGCGACTTTCAGAAGAAATTCCGGCCCACACAAGTACAGACCCACCACCGTAGGCTACTTTTTCTTCGATGCATGCTTGCTTGAATCTTTCCCCTGGTCTTCGATACACTCTGTGTCTTCCATCGTGCTTGTAGAGCATAAATTTTGATTCGTCGGAGAACATAACTTTTGACCAATCTTCAATACTCCAATTTACGTGGCTCTGGGCATATCTTAGTCTCGAAATACGATGCCCACGCTCCAGTTTAGGGCCGTTTGCAGGTCTAAGGGGTTTTAAGTTAGATTCAGCAAGCCGACGTCTTACTGTCCATGCACTTGGGTTACTTCCTCCGAGGCGTCGAAACTGATTGGTGAGTTCAGTTCCTGTGAGAAAGCGATTTCGAAGCATGGTGTTCACCAAGTATCGGTCTTCTCGTGCTGTGGTACACCTGGTTCTGCCCGTTCCTGGTCTGCGTAGGTTAGAACCAGTTTCTTCGTAACGTCGGAGAACTCTTTGTACTGTTGACAGCGACACACCGACAGTCCTGGCTGTATCGCGCTGACTCCGGCCGGTTTCCAGCATTGTAAGTATTCTGGTGCATTCTTCAGGCGTAAGCGACATAATTTCAGCTTGAATAATGAATATAGAGCACTATCAACATGGTTTATGTACCCACATAAATGACAGATTACAAACAAAAGCAAAACCAAATGCTGTAATTTCGTAGTTCCATCTTCGAAAGTGGCCCTTTTTCAAATTTGATTTTTTTATGATATAACTTTACAATAACTAAGAAGTTTTAATACCTTCATTTAAGGAGTATTACATTGTCTATTAAATACAATTTATTGCATTAACCTAGCATTTTTAGTTTCCGAGATTTTTAGGATTCTTTAAGTGACCCGGATTCATTGCTCTCGAGTGTAGTTTTGCATAAACTTGTCTGGATATGAACAATCAGCCACAAAATTAGCTGGACATTTTCAACTATTCAATAATCGCTATTCCTACGGCTTCCACGTAGTACGCAAAAAGATAGCCTCTCTGATGAAGAGTGAGGGATAGTTACACAAAATAGCATCCTGAAAACCGTCGCAGAGATTGAACTCTCAGCAACTTTTTCCGTTGACTATACAACCACAATATTACGTTACTCTCCCAAGCATAAATGTGTTGTGCATGGCTCAGTTTTCATGATTCTGAAGTCAGTGAAATAATCAGTGATATTACTAGACATTTGATGACACATGTTATTATATTATTTAAAAAAAACACTTCTCTACTATCTCCAAAATCTTTATCGAGTTGGACATATGACACAGCAAGTAAAAAATATCGGAGATTAGCAGAATATTATATGACAAAAAACGTACAGGACAACAGGATAACCTTATTTTCATTAAAAACTCATGACACAGAGTGACGAGCGCAGTTCAGCGTCTGATCTAACTTTCTAATTCCGGCACTGGAACCGCAGGTGTGGTCCTTACCATCAGGAATGATTGTGATGTAAAGACACGCATGACGCGTTATATCAAAAAGTACGTTTTGGTAAAACGCGTCGTGCGTAAAGGTCACAGCATCAGACAATCAGCGTAACCACCTAATTCAGTTAAGAAATCACGTTCCATGCCGAAATGGACAAAAAAAGCGCCAGCGTCTGTCCGCGGCCTAAAAGTTAATTAAAAACAAGGCCCGGACCAGTTTTTACCCAGTTATGTAAATGAGCCGTTGTTGCTATGCCACGTTGAGCCGTAAAACATTTCACTACGTCTTCCAGCAATCCTGTCTTCTTTCCCTAATAATAACTCAGTTTCTCAAAAAGGGGGGGCGATTTTTTAAACTCACCGATGATCTTGAAATATAAAATTTCAAAGTAAAGTATGTTAATCTTTACCTGACAAAAATGGTAAACAAACCAAAACATAGACTAGATTAGTGATGAGGTTCCATCGAATAAAAATTAAGTGAATCCAATATTCTTTATACCACCCCCACTCGGAAAGTGTCTTATTACTCGTTCATAAACGGGTTACAAAGTTCGTAATTTCTCCCTTAAAAATGTGCGGCGGGAAAAGTTATATGGAATTTCATTACTGCCCTCCGAAGCAGGGCAGGAATGTTGTATGAAAATCCATTACTGCCCGGCTAGCTTTCTTTTGTTTTTTAGCAGCGAACATAAAAAATAACACAAACATCAAACCTCAAAAAGGTCTTGTATGAAATAATTAGAAAAAAGAGGCGGGAAACATACAAACCTTAAATCTCAAAAAGGTTTTATATCAAATAATTAGAGAAAAGAGGCGGTTTTTTTTTGTTTTCTATTTTTAATGAAATGAGGATGGCAACCTTATTCTGCAATACGTTAATTAAAGAAATATTGTATTTTATTTTCCGCGTAGGTGTAGTATAAAGCACTATGTATCACTCGGGAGAAAGTTCTATTTCTCCCCTCGGTGTACAATGTACTATTCCTAACTGCCCAAAAAGAGGTTTTCGTTAGTAAATAATATGAAAAAGAAGTCCTAACTATAATTAAAATAACTGATTAACAATTGCGGAAGGCGCAACTATTACATTTTTGGTGGCTGCCGATTCGTCAACCACTTTTTGTTTATAAAGTGCTTTGTAAATTTTTTTTAGCAGTTAAGCTTTTATATCCCTTTCTTCATAATTTGTATTTTTTTCTTGCAGCTACTTTTGTATGTCCGCCTTCCGCCAACTAATGTTTGGTACTCGTTCCGCTAATCTTGATTGGTACGGTGCATTGTCCATTACAATCACTGACCCGGTTCCACCTTTTCCAAAAAAAATTCAGACCTAAAAATATGCTCAATTACACAACAAAATCGTACTGTATCACTTTTCACTTCCCGCCAAAAAGTCTCAATCTATTCATATTTAAGTTGCCATTACCATCACTAAAATCCATAGACTGTAGAGGACTCTTACCTCAAAATACGATAAGATTATTTTGTGTCATTCGTTGTTGTTTTCGTATTTATGCAAAATATAATGTAATTATGATGAATTTCGTTGATATCCGTGTGTAAATAGTTGCGTTCATGTTTCTTCTGTAACCAGAGACTATTGTGTGTGCTAAGTTGTGTGATTTCGATGAGAAATCTGCGATTTTGTGAAAACGAAAGGTCTGTTTACCTTTTTAGTCAGGTAAAGATGAACAGACTTTATATATTATATTTATTTTACAAATTCTTGCAATATTACTTTGTTATCGAATACGAGGGGTAGACATAAGGCAAGATAGATACTCGTAATTGATATACCTATTATGAGAATGTTCCTCACTGGTTGCAAATCGGGTGTGATTTTTTATACCCGATTTGTAAATAGTCAAATCCTGATTTAAAAAAGTCAATAGGACTATTGTGCAAAAGATTCTTTTAATAACGTTTCTGATGAGAACCATACAAGATAACGCTGATGATGAAAGATTAAAATAATTAAAGATAATAAAACGAACTACGACAAACTACGAACGAGCTAGTGAGAAAGATAGTAAGTAGAAGTACCCAGTTTGGAGTTCGGACTTACTGCCTAAGTGCCTAGAGAGTGACGGATCCATTCCAACTTTGTTAGGTAATTAGGTATTATGATTTCATAGAGAGAGTATTCTCTCTACGAGAGAAGGCCCGAGTCCCAGCAGTAGGAACGAAATGGGCTGATGATGCTTTCATGTCTCATAGTGATCAATATCGCAATTTTAATTATGAAGGGCCAAAGTTCTGAATTGGTTTTAGTTGGGATTAGGAGTATAAGTTTCGCAAATTAAAAATAGAATTCTTTTTCCTAAAATAGAAAGCCACTGGAGAGGTGACTTCGAAAAAAGTTGTTTGTAATTAAAAGGTCAGACCTGTCTGAGATATTTAAAGATCTAGGAAAAGTAGGCACGCTCGCCAGACTAGCAACAGCGGGGGGAGTTGTTTTAGAACGACATCAAATAGGTACGTCGAGTTGAGTACACTTGTTAAGGAGGTGTCCCCAATTCGGCAACGACCCATTGTTACCGATTTTGTCTCGCACGCGTCTACCGACGGATTAATATCAACTAATTTATAGGCAACACGATCCGTGACCAATTTTTGTGCATCGAATCGCATGCAGCGGTCGTCTATACGACACGCTATTACTTATAATGTCAAGTACGAAAACGAACCTCTATCAAACAATCGTACGGTTAAAAACCTCCTTTTTATTGCTAACATTCATTGTGTATAATGCAGACCTTTGTTGTATGTTAACGTTGGGATTAGGTATGAAGATTTTACAATTGCATAGTTCCACACGTATGTGTGGAGTTCGTTGACCCGCTCCGTCATATATATGGCCGCTGCAGACTTTTTTATTACGATTCCAATATCTGTGTCTGTATTTATGGACGCTTGTGTTTAATTTGCATTACTATTCTCACGCCCACGGGTTTTCTAGAATACTAGACTGTCTGGCCTGAAAGTATCAGGGTCAAAACTACGATAAAAATTATGGTGAGGTCCATTTGGTTTGCTTTCATCTAGCTAGCCTCTAGCAGTCTAGGTCTCTAGGTCTATGCGTTTTTTTTACCTTTCCAACCTGGGCAATAATCAGAAAAAATTGTGTTAATTTAGTTAATTCCAAAAAAAAAATATTCCTGTTTGAAAATTTGTACAAACCGACGACAATCGATTGTGTCATTACAAGAACGTATTTTTTTTTAGCCTAGTAACAGAAAACACAATTCAAATCTTCAATACCACTAGTCCTACAGTCTACAGCCCAAAGATTAGCATAGCAACGTGTACGTAAGCAGAGCCAGGCCATGCTAGGCACAAAGCGATTTCACTAGACGCCCAATGCGGAATCCTAAGCGCCTGTTTACACTTTTTAATTTATTCCAAGCTGGTTAGATTTCGCACGATTCGTTTGCTTAATGAATCGCGGCAAACGTAAACCAATAAATCGATTACTGGTGAGCCTTATATTCTTTCGAGTGGAGACAGCGTTTCAGGGTTCGGTAGTTAGTTTATAGAGATAAGACCGTTTTAAATTGGCTCCAAAAACGCTATGTCGAAATTTTAATAACTTTATTATTATTGCGATGAATCGATGTGCAACTACTTTCAAGATGAGACCTACTGTGAGATGAACCGTAAGGAAAAGAAGCTCGAGGTTTTTGTACTTTAAAGGAAAGAACTTGCTGATAATAAAGCTAACACCGTCAATAAACCGATTACAGTAACAGGCCTTTTGTTGGAGACACCGTTTCAGGATACCTTTAATTGACGAGCTTACCTTTAATTAGAGAAGAGCTGTCGTTCGCCTGATGGTAAGAAACTTGCTTGCCCATAAAAGTTGCAAAACCTGCGAAGCACTGCACTGCGCTCGTCTACTGACAAGAATATTAACTGAGCTTGTCTCGTCACACTGAGACAATTAGCTCAGTCTCATAATGCCGAGTAATTTCGCTGGTTACAATGGCCTTCAAACTGGAACACAGTAATGCTTGCTACAGTGCTACTACTAGTACTACTAGTGCTAGTACTACTGTTTGACGGCAGAATAACTGGCAAAGCGATGGTACCTATCCAGACGGCCTCTCGTATACGAGATACCTGACAAACAGGACCTTCATTATTTATTTGATCGATCTCAAATCAATCGAATTGACTCAAAATTCTTAAATTGGCTCCAAAAACGCTATGTCGAAAGTTAAATGACTTTATTGCCGTATTTGAGATACAACCACTCCTAAAATTATCATTAAGAAATTGGTAACTGGAAAGAATTGGCAAAAATAAAAACGGCTCTAAAAACGGTACATAACACCATGACGAAATCCCCGTCAGGAAGGAGGAAATCCATATGTTCAAGCACCACAAAATTCGAGTAGGGACATGCGACAGTGAACAAGACAGTAGTTGACGCTGCGTGGTAGATTATAGGCCTATGCTCTCTCACGAGAAAAGGATCACAGCAGTGTATAAATGGTAAAAAAGCACCTGCACCCTTGAATCTAACTTACAGATTAATAAATTATTTACATACAAGCAATGGGGCAAAATCTCGAAGACTACTAGCGAGATAAAGCGAAATAAAAAAGTTGATTTAAAAAAGTTTCCGTTAAAGACGCAGTTGAGAGATCGCTTCGTTACCCCTAGGTGTTAGCTTTGATCTCTTATTCGTCTCCTACGAAATGCACGAGAAGAGAAGCAGCTGACCTAAGATGCAAGCCAACGAACGGGGATGGCACTCTATGACATACAAAAACTTCAGCGTAAGAAGATTACAGAACAAGGATGAATTGCATAATATGAAGGCTGAATAGTTATTTTTTATACGGCAAATAATTGGCTAAAATCAGCGATCTACATGCAGTAATATCAAACTGATTTATGTCCTACAGTAGTAAATTATTTGATGGTATTGAACCTTCTCAAATCTGACCTCCAAAAGGTGATGCCAAAGAACTCAGGTGAATGGTGTAGGTCGATCGACTGCACTTACTAGGCACGTGTAGAAGAAAGCGGCACCAAACCATCAGATTCTCCTCGATTTGGGCTATCAACACCCAACTTTTTGACATGACAAGTATACCTTTTATGAAAAAATAAACCGATTTGAATATATCTTCGAAGTCCAAGGTCAAACATGGATGAAATTTATATGGGACTATATTTAAATTTTTATATAAATTATATTTATATAGATTATACTGAACCCAACTCAAGAAGAATTTTCCAAAGCAGTTTATAAATGACGGACGTCTGAGGTACAAACAAAAAAAATACAATTGAATAGAGAACCTTATCTTTTTTTGAGGTCGGTTAAAAATAGCATGATCTTAGATAATACGTGCAAGATTGTAATGCAAAGTAGGTATGCTAGGTGAAGCTGCAACTGGTATGGGCAAGTGCAGCGCTTATCATCAAACGGGCCACCTTGCACACAACATTAGAAACATATTTCATTAAAAAATTTCACTAAATGATTTTAAAACCACAAACGCATACGTAGGTACTGCAATATTATTTATGAGTAAGTTGTAGATGGTATCATCGGCAAATAAGCTTCAGCGATGCATGCACAATAATAGCGTCATGGCTATAAGTTTAGCATGAGTGCAATGCAGTTTTTTCCGCTAACAGATTAATTAAAAGATTTTAATAAGTGTGGAAGATTCTCCAGATAGGTAGCAGTATAAATAAGGGGCAGTTACTGAGGCATTTGTCGTAATTTGTTTTTAATTGTGAGTAATTATGTGCGTAGCCTTGATTTCACTACGTTTAGGGATCAATCGGATGATGCAAGTTATAACATGGCGTTTTTAGTAGGTACATAATTTGGCCATTTTACAATTCTCGCCTTTTTAGCTAGACTAACCTGCGTTGTCCCCGTTTCCCCCGAATAATTTTTAAATATGTTCTTTCTCCAATCTTTCTTTCTCTGTTCAAGGACTCCAGCCTTTCAGTTTTTCCGTTACGATGTAAAAACATAACAAAGGAACTCAGTATCGCATGTAAAATAGTTATTAAGTAATGATTTATTGCTTCCAAAATGTGTTAATGTCAATTGAAGGAGATACCTAAAACTCCTTCGAATACTATAATAAAGCATGAATACTCGTATTTCATTTAGCTAAATATACAATAAAACATACAAAATATGATAACTTCTAAATTATAGATTCGCGCATAATAAAATCCAGTTTCTATATGATCATGATCACCGCGCATCGCTCATACGTAACGTACTGATACGGAACCCATATGGTTTACGAGGCGTTAACGCTTAGCGTTTTTACTAAGCTGTGGCAGCAAGGTAACTTCTAAATTAAGATCGGTATAATGATACCTTTTGGGATCAATTGAGAATGACTGTTGCTAACTCGGCCGGCGGGCGAAGGTCGCGAGGCGAGCCGTACTACGCCGGCGTGGTGTGCACAGTATGGGCACTTCAACAGTTGAACGGACGCTACGTTTGCGAAGGTCGTCGTTGATTATTTTGCTTCGTTTATTTTATAGCAAACCGTATGTTCGCCACTGACGTTGCATTCGTTTGGGAGCCCTCGTTACGTGTTTTAATGGATACTGCAATTTAAATATAAAGTCTTAATAAATATTTTTATGCTGTATCAGATGCCAAATGTCATGGTGCATGGATTCCCCATTACTTTAGTATGTCAGTAAAACAATTTGACCGCAGAATAAACGACATGACTGGGGTTCATTGGAGATTATAAATGCGTTCGCGGGTCATCGAAAGAAATAGACGAGGTAGGCGTGATCCTCACGTATATATCAATAAAGTGATACAAAAACAAAAGATCATGTGCAATACAAGGAGAAGGGGTCCTGTTGTGAGGAGGAAAAAAACTCTGTCGGAGTGCGGAGAAATACGAAAGCAACATATTTTATGACGGCGATGTGGAAGAAACCGTGGTGGGGTTACGTAGTAAAAAAATAAGTATGGATGTGCTACGATGAGATCCAATAGCAGGAAATGAATTCAGAAACCAAAATGGGTATATAAACTATACATATAATGTTGACTGTTTGCTTGGCGTCACGTTGAATGGACATAACGACAAGGAATGTAAACGCACATTGGCCGAGTGCACCGCTAAAACAGTTTGCTGCTAAAACCTACATATCTCAATACCAGGTTGCAAGTTGACATACTGTTTAGTATGTTTATTAAAACAGTACCGTTGAGAATACCTACATACGTTTTTTTAACCTCTTACGTTTACTTGTCTTTTCCTTAATAATGAGTAATGTGATGTAATATATTTTTTTGTAAAAGGGCTTTGGTCGTCATAAGTGTATATTTTGACAATATAATGGTTCAGCTTCTTCTTTGATATTTTGTACCACTTTGGGCCTATGATGAGTATTTCTACTTTATACATACACTAACTGCTGCCAGCGACTTCTTACGCGTGAGATCTGGTTATATCACGATCCCTCGGGAACCATGTCGGTAGGATAGAAATTATCCTATGTGCTTCTGTGGGCTACACTGAGATATATATCTCTGCGCCAAATTTCATCAAGATCGGTTAAGCCGTTTTGTTGTGAAAAGGTAACAAACGGACAGTTACTTTCGCATTTATAATATTAGTAGAAACGATAGGATAAGTCTGGATTAGTGTGGATAACATTCTCAAAGATTTATAGGTACAAGATACCCCAAACATCCTTTGACCTACAAGTTTTGTTTTAGATAGGCCGGGTACCTATTTAGGCTGTATGGTGTTTTAGTTTAGGTACTTACTATGGACATGATAAGACCTGTATTGTCCCTAAACCTATTATAAATGCGAAAGTGAGTTTTATAATAACGCTCAACGCCCAACGATCACATACATAGATTCTGAGGACCTACTCCGAGTTGCTTTCGTTCGTTCGTGCGGACTAAAAGATACACTCTTATGCCTGTTGCATAGCGCTGTCCCTTTCATCCGACAGAACGAAGATCGTAATTACTTTTTCAGAGTAAGGCCCCTGACCCCTAACTAGGATTCCCTGTATCTAAGAACAACGAGGACCATGGTCCCACAACACCCAGACACGAAACAAATACTTGCGCTTTTTTTTCTGTGCACAAACATTTGTCCCGTCGCGGGAATCGAACCCGCAACCTCAGTGGTGTATGAGATTTGAGCCAACCTGCCCAACCACTACACCACAGAGGCTGTCAAAAAGTTTGTTAGTTAGTCAGTCTTTCCCGCATGAACGAAGCAATGGATTGACGTGATTTTTTGCACAGATATAGTGTACAACCTGACAAATAACATAGGCTAATTTTTATCCCCAAAAAATAAGCTGTTGTCGTGGGATATCGTAGTCACGTAACTAAAACACAGTATTTTTCATTAGAACCGAAACCGGGCGAAGCCGCGGGTAAAAGCTAGTAGAAAAATAATCATACATACATTTGCTTTCCTATGGCTTTGGTGTTTAAATAAAAATTACTAATTGTATGGTGCACCTTCTAAAACTATGCCTGAGGAAAACTAATGTTCCAAACTATATTGGACTATTGTCTACCTACAAGCATTTCTTAAGTCATCATTATCCAAGCTCCATTCATTAAATTTATATTTTAATTAAAATAAAACTATATAGCTACCTATAGAAAAGTATATTTTTCCTTTAAAGCTTTCAACTCGGAAATCAATGTTATCATTCCCATTGTATTCTTAAACAATCAAAATTAAATGTACTTTGTACAAAAAGGAAATCTGTTAAAAGCATTACAGTTTAAAAGATAGATAAATCAATCACTATGTTCTAGTAATAGTAGTAGTGTGTAATAGTGTTTTGGCTTATCCTTCATCGGATGAGGCCAGGACACTAATTAAGTTATATCTGTTCTGTTTAGAATAAATAAAGATGATTTGTATTACGGGGGTGACATTGTCAAAGATTGACAAAACCCCTCACAAATAAAAAAAAGAAGGAAAAAAAAAAATGTTCTAATATGAAATATCAAACCTGTAATGCCATCTGTTGGCTCCTACCTAAACTAATCTGCTATCATACTGGCCTCTAAATAAATCTTGAATAATTGGTAATAAAATATCCAGATTATAGTACTGACCTAATGGTCATACATTTGACCCTTCAAAGGTTAAATCAGGTTACCGAAAGGTTTTCAACTTTATCTAAGGTGACCTCAACAGACATGTAACTAATGAGTTCAGTCGGCCATATTAATGGCATTCTACATTACCAGAAGGTATCACAAAATGTAATTTTATTAAATTTTTGTTATACTTACAATAGTAAATTTTAAACAGCTTGTAGCCAAAAAATTACATTAGATATATGCAATCAAGCTGATACCTATCTGATAACCCTTTGCTCACAAAAGCCTGATGTGTTCTCGAACCATCATGTTTTAAATGTTATTATCTCATATGTGCAGGGTTATAATGCCCATTTAAGCTATGTATATTGAAACTGAAACGCAATGAAAAATTTATGAAAAATGAATGAATTTCCAATGAAAAAATCGCAAAGAATTTCCGCAACGTCACGCCTGATTCCATTGCATTCCTATGTATATTGGTGAATGACCTACGCAAGCACTGATATAACTAGCCTAAATGGTAATTGATATTCTATAGTCAGGTCAGGGCTTATAAGTCTTTCTAATGATGGGACAGATATCTGCAAATTTAGGCAAATATAGACTATTAGTGTTTATTTTTACTAAAATTGGGCTGATAATAAAAAAATTATAGAGATTGTTTAACCGCTTGAGATCCTCGGCCGCAGCTATGGTCAGAGCTAATTCGATTTGGTGATACTGAAACTTTAGTTTTGTGTAATGTCATGCAGTTTACATTCAATACCAAAGTGTTAAATTTTCTCAAATTAAAGTATCTTTTGAAACAGTATATTTCATTTCAGAATACTAAGCGACCCAGCGAATGCTATACTGCAAGATATGAGGTTTGTTTTCTTTCAATATGGTACTTAATTGAACTAAAAAGTACTCCTAATACATAGTGTTCGTAGCATAGCTCGCCTAGCAACAGATTTTTTAGGTAAAGCAATGTTCGTTGCAGTCACCACTGGATGGGTGTCACCGTTTGTGTGGTATTTTATTTACATCTGAGCCATACCATGCTCTGAGGGTATGTTATACCATTACTCCCGGTTGTTTTCTTAGGACAACAGTACAACCACAGTATATTTAAAACTGTGGTACATAACTCTTGACACCAGGATTGACTATACACTCACATTAGAAAGGAGAAGCTGTCCTGTGGTTGTAAATTTGGTGGTGGTAAAATGGTAATAGTGCTTTTCTCTGAGAAACAAGTTTCCATAATATAATAATAATAAATGTTTATTACTATAAATGATTACAAAAACGTTGGTAAAGACCATATGTTTCTTAAAAGCTATGAGAAAAACCTATACACAATTTCATAGCTGCTTTAGTTACCCAGTAACCGTGTCCCCGTCGGTGATGCCCTCTCCTAACTAAGAATTTATCCTAATAAATAATATAATTATTAATTGTATTTCAGGATCCAGAAACTCCAGTGATGACAATGGTTTTGGGGACATGCATTTCAAGTTTTTCTAGGTTTATATATGATCAAGGGAGTATTTTAATACTCCCTTGATCATCCTGATCCTTGATCTTGATCTTGATCCTGTTTTTAAACAGGCAGCATTATCATTCATCGTCTTCATCAGCATTACCATTGATCCTACTAATATTATTAACACGAAAGTTTGTAAGAACGTATGGATATACATTTTGTTATTCTTTCATGCAAAAACTACCAAACCGATTTTGATGAAATTTGGTATGTAGGTACTTTAGGACTTGGAATAGCACATAGGCTACTTTTTATCCCGGGAAACCGCAGGTGGAACCACGGGACGCAGCTAGTATAAAATGATTTTACAAATAGACTAAATTATATTATATCAGGAAGATGCAGTTTTAGATTGACTATTATAATTTCTAACTGACCAGATTACTTTCTTTTTATTTGGGTCTTTATACATAATACCAGGAAAAGAATATCAATTTATTATTGCATCTAATTATGTGAATTAACTTCATACCTTTCCCATATAGAATATGTTATCATACATATAGGCCATTATCATGATAATAAGAAAACAAGTTTATGATACTTTCTATAAATATTTTTCATAAAGGATTTGATCAGTCACAAATTGTCATTTCAATTCACTTAACTCTAATCTGATAAAAGGCAAAGAAATTATGATTTCGAACTATCTAAAGCACTCAAAAATTATTATCAGATAGTTTCTATGTACAGAGCTATAATAGTCATGTACCGAGCCTATGTATACAAACTTATAGGTTATACTTATACAGCTTGTTGCCATGCAATTTCAACACATACCTAGCCTACCACCTACTAGTTAAACTGTGTGCTAGCGACACTTAAATACACCACACCATGGTCAACATGTTTAATTTGAGATTTTATTAAACCTTTGCCATTTTATACAGTTTTTATTGTCCAGTTGTGGACCATTTGTGTACATCTCCTGTTTGGGACCTTGTAACCTTAGTAGGTCAGATGGCTTTTTAACATTAATGTCCTAACTCAAATTTGTTTAGATGTCTAACTTGCTTCTAACCTGAAAGTGCCACGATTTTTATCAGCACAGTTCTATGAACGTAATTTATAGGTTATAAACTGAGTGCCCTTGACAGAACAAAAAGGATGATCAAGTCAGGTTATCATACAATTCCAAGATGATTTGACGATTTCGGCGGAGGCATGACGCCGCGCACCGCGACCGGCTGGGATCTCAACACCAAAGGACTCACCTGCTCCAACATCGATCTTACGCCGAAAGAACTACTTAGAGCACCACTGTAACTCCACTAAAGCACATAAAAGGATACAGGCTAAGTCCAGGTTAAATCCGTCTTTCTGATATCGTCTCCGACGCTTGCTGACCATGCCCTTGATAGGGTTGGTCATCTTGATATTGGACATCGAATTGGCCATTGTTGGCAGTCGGTCCGAGCGGCGCGGCAGCAGTTCCGCCGCCGCTGCGCCCTTAGCGGGCCCGCCCGCTCCCGGCACCGACCTCTTCTCTGGTGCCTTCCGCTCGCGACGCCGGCAGCTTACGCAAATACCCATAAAATAACCTCCGCCGCGCAGAGCGTGCCGCGCTCATCGGGCCGGCGGCGGAGCGCGAGCGGCCGCTGCCGGCGCTCAGCTCTCGTCCGCCATGCCTCTCCTGAAGCCTCGAGCGCCTCCGCGCGAAGCCACCGCCTCGCTGCTGCCGAGGCTAGCTCTCCCGACCTGCGACAACCTTCGCTACACACCACCGCCAGACCGAATTCACTGCACACGATACGCACTATATCATAGCTCCACGCCCGCCACACAAAGCATATAGATATCGCTACAAAAGCGAACAAAAAATTATTTCGCGCGAATGGCGGCGTCCATCCTGCGTTTGCAGTGCACTAGAACACGGACGAAGAGAAACAGTTGCACAAGAAAGAAAGATGGTTTGACGGCCGAAAGTGGATCGTGCATTTCGCTTCCTCTACGTCGATAGCTTTGCAACTGATAGAGATAAAACACAACCTTATTTTCTACTGGTCGCTCATAGCTCTTTGTTCAGGTTTAGTTTCACATTTGCTAGCAAGGTGGCGCTGTCAACCGCGACAAAGTGGCGCCAGATTTCAAATGTAATTAGTGCACCAAATTAAATTTCAGCTATATATATATTTTTGTGAGGTCAACCAATAATGTAAAAGGTCTACATGAATTAGAAATCACAGGATTGTACTCAATTTCTATGTTTTATACGTGTTTATTTGTAGTCATTTTAGCTTATTCAATTTATATAGTTTGTGAAGTTGGAACTATGTTCTCCATAACTTAATTTGCTCTTTGGAAGTAGATGGCGCTAATATACAGCAAACATATTACAGATTATATAACTGAGAACAGATAACTTAAACGATATTGACCTCATATCATAGAAAATATATCTGACTTTCTGACAAATTATTTTGTAAGTGCGATAATATGTAATATAGAGCCCTATTAATAAACGGTAAATTAAGTTAAACAATATTTAACACAACGAAAAATTATTAAACATGTTTCGTCACTGTGCAACTTACGTTGACACGAATATGTTAGAAAGAGACAAAATGGAAAACAATAAATAAGGTTTTAAACGGCGTTTATTAGTAAGGCCTCTGCACACCAGCGGACCCGATCCGATCCGATCTATAATAACTAAATTTAATCATTATTGTCTTATTTTAATTTCTTTATTTTTTTCCAGTTTGGCATGTTGGTCAGTGAGGGTCAAAGATATAGAATTATCTTTGTCGAAGGTAGACAGGAATTTGTATACATATACCAGACTGGTTTATTGATGATGATGATTTATACAGATGGTATATTCATTGATTTGGCGCGTTTGTCTGCGTGAGTATTATTTTAAAACACCCGAAAGTCATTTTCGGAATGATTAAAACTTCAAATGAAGTTTTGGTCATGAAAAGTGTAAAATTTATTTGTATTGGAAGACAACGTTTTTTTGGTTTGTATGCCCCAACAAAATAGCGCTAAAAATTGAGAGAGAATTTGATTTTTCCATTGTGTTATCATTATATGTGTTATATTGTGTGTAATTTAACACACTAGAACTTTCATTAAGCTGCTTTACATTGTTTTTAACCGACTTTATAAAAGAGGTTCATTCTCGTGTCATTCAATAGGTTAAATATAATGAAAGAGATAGAATACTGAACATTTTTTGCGGGTGAATATAAAAGTTATTTATTGAAGTTATTTTCGGGTATGAGACAAAAAGGAATTCCTTTCAAACCTGATTAAAACGTTATGTGCGTTATGTGTGTTAGTGGTACTATTAAGTCTTCTGTAGTGTTAGGTAAGTGGATTAAAAGTAGGAATAGGAAACACATATATGACCAAATCTGCTAACCCGACTCAGGCAGAATAAAGTGGTAAGTCGTGAGCAATTTTTTTTAAATTGCTCTTCTGATTGGCTCATAATAAAGGCTGAAGCACACCTAATGCAGCAGTCCGGTCCGGTGCAGACGCAGTTAGTGAGGACCAGTAAGGTATGAAATTCTATGAAAGACACGCCACACTTCGATACTAACTTACCTAACTATTTATAAAAAGTTACCTGAAAGCTGTGAAGAAATACCAATGGTATAACTCTTAGAGTATATATAACTAGGTATAGAGCGCGCGTATCATACTTGTCGCCCAATGCGCAGCGTAGGCAAGTCAACTATAGCTAGCTATCTTGATAGATATGTGCAAATAGTGATGGGTAATAATTGTGCGCCGTGACACGGACACACGGTACCTATTGTTGTGTATGTATGTTATGTCTTGTGTACCTATAAGTGTAATTTTAGTAAGTGAACATTATTTATTTTAACTTACGTATGTATATGCTGCATGTGTAGTACCTATGTAAAATATGTATGGGATATGAAATAAAAATTTAGAAAGGAATTATTTTTATATATACTTATCTCTATTTATTTACATTATCATAATTAAGGCATTACAATATAATTAAATAAATTGCCGGATCAGTCCAGCCGTTCTCGAGTGATGCGTTTACCAGAGAACAACATTTAATTTTATTTATAGGTATAGATTACTAGAATTTCAAATCGCAAGCGCTGATAATGTGCCGGTGTAAACTATTGCTCACCATCCTCATAACAAACATCGGTATCGAATAGGCCGAACGCGTCACATCACTATTTGAGTCGGCAATCGAATCGGGGTTGCGGGGCAGTGCGGGCGGTACATGTAGCCCCGCGTCCCACGTTTTGTTCACCCCCGCGAATCGCAACGAACTTTGAACTTAAAAGTATTAAAAATTGGCTTACCGGTGAAATGTGATGTTAGAATTCTGTTTAGTGTGTTTCCGAGTATCGTTTTTACAAGGTTTTATTTCACATCTAACAATTTTTTTATGATAAATAGAGCTAAGAACTCGCAACGGGCGCTCACACTGCTAGTACTCGTAAGATTACTAGCGCTTGTGGACAGGACGATGCTATGTTCTCACCCGTGCATACTGTTCCCACTTAGGAACGCGCGCTTCATACCTAGTTATGTATACTCTAAGGTATAACTCCATTGCTGGGATTGAACAGGGACGTCATAGGAATGGTCTCGGGGCCTAAAATACCGAGGTATATGTATGATGCATTTATAAAAATTATCGTTTTTTTTAATAATTTTCTTTTTCTAAGTATCTAAGTTTTCTATGTAGTCGTCTAAGTAGTAACCGTAAATATTTTTCATCTAGATAACAGCCTAATAGAAAAATGTGGTAATAGTTTAACAGATTCTACGAGAATTTGAAATGGCGTATAGTACTTACACTAAGTATTCTGTGGTATTGCCACATAACAAATAATAGTAGGTATTACCTAATACCAAATATTTATTGTTATTATTACCACACCCACATGTTATACCTACGCCTACGTTATAAACTTATAGTATCTGTTATAGGCGTAGATAATTATTGTGGTTGTGAGACAGCCTGTTGCCAAGCGTCGAATGATAGCTTAACTGGGGCAGGGCAGTTTACACTACGATAATATCAGACTGATAGCAACCACCAATGAATAGATAGATAAATCTAAATTATTTTCTTTATAATTAGGTACCTGAAGAAAATGTTCACTTCCCTACTGATTACGCGACAGGTAGATTATAAACTGCTTGACGTGATGGTGATAGATATTAGATAGGTACCTGATCTCGTACTTTATGCATTAATAATGCTTCAAAATAATAGGTATCTAATATCTAATCATACTGAACTACCTAAGGTAATTTTTATAAAACAGTAATATAATAAATAGTACTAGTACCTATTTTTATGACTTCTCAACATCTTTTCAAATATCGGTTTCCAAAACCAACTGAATGTGATCTGTGAGCACTCTGAAAAGATTCAAGGCCGTGAAACGTATCGCTTTCCCATACAAAAAATTTGATCGAAAATAAATGGCGGGAACCTCCTGCGTAGAATTAGGTCACTGTTACGAATATGCCTACAAGTGATATTGGTATTATTCAAAGCTGTACGCTCAAGGTCATAACTAATTGCTTGTGAAAATGAATCATCTGTCACCAGGCGTTTTTATCAACGTAACGTTAGGTGTGAGAGTGACGCAAGGACGGGCCAAGCCTAAAGGGCCGGTAATGAAATATTGTGCCTTGAGACCTTGATGATGATCGTTACCTACCGAATGTTTTGTGAATTTCGGCCAAAATTTTTGCAATAGTTAAATTTTATTGGATTTTTTATATATGCTTTTAATAGTACCTACCCTAATTTTATACCTCATTTTTAGGTTTCGGTACCCAAAAGTTTAGAACAAAATTAACTGTTGTCGCTCGGAGTAGCTGTCTATCTGTCTCTGTTCGACTTTCACAGGTGGTCGGTTCATAGGCTCTACTCGTATTTATGCTCTAGCAGCCAAATGGCAAAGAAAACTAACTTTTACCAAATGGTATGAAGTTATGAACAAAGCTTTATAATAATAATAATAATAATTTGTTTATTCATTGAGAAATGTTGGTACAAAAATACTTAATATTAGAGCACTCGGAAACTTATTCTAAGGTTTACAAATAGGGTAGGAATAATAATTAAGTTATTTAAAGTCCACTAGTTCC
This sequence comes from Petrophora chlorosata, assembly GCA_951640565.1. Lineage (NCBI taxonomy): Eukaryota > Metazoa > Arthropoda > Insecta > Lepidoptera > Geometridae > Petrophora > Petrophora chlorosata. Next base: position 2,377,358 of record OX621206.1, read on the forward strand.
CACACTAGGATTCCCTGTGTCGTGGGACACTAGTCTCCTCCGTAAAATGCTTTAATTATAGTTAGTATATAGGGATCCATTTCATTATAAAGAAGGAAAGAAAGAAAATACATTTACTAATAAAAATAACTATTAAATTCAGAGAATAGCACCTGGTAGAATACCTAGTAGAGAAGACTTTATATGTAAAGGTAAAGGTCCTAGTCTTAAAAAATATGTAAGAACTCTATTAACCTATGAACTATGAACTATAATATATGAACTATAATACCTAAAATGAGATTGGTATTTCATTGAAAGAAATAATGATACCTAGATAAGTACTAAACCGTTGGTAAATTTTAGGTAAGCACCTACAGAACTGTCAATGCGCAAGATACGACTAGCCGGCCGGTGTTTTAATCACTAGGTATTTAGGTTACTTCTTAATTACCTACCACTATTTGCTTTCGTATATCTGGCTGTTGTCAGGTCAAAACATGTGACCGTTCCCAACAACACAGTGCAGGCACTTTACAAAATGAGTATTTGAAAGGTAATATGGTAATTTCGTAGGTTGAGGCCACGTCAGCAGACATGTCATTGAGAAAGCACTCATGGCTAAGTGGTAGGAAATATGAACGTGTTCTAGAAATATATGAGGTCCTCTGTTATCTTATTTTTGCAAGTGGGGTGATAGATAAATTATCAGACAAAGCTGATAGAATTAAAATGAAAGTGTTCCTGGAATTTCTTGAAATATTATCGATTTTATAGATACCTACCTACCTAGGTACTTACAATTGTATCCAACGAGACTACCTTTTAATTTTTGCCCAACTCCTCAAACTAAATTATTATTATGACGCTGAAACTGAACCATATAATTTTATTAAATATTGATGACATATTCGAAAAATTACATTACTAGGATAGGTAATATGTACTACCTACTCAAACACGCGTCAATGGTTTTTTATTAGAATACTATTTGTTGGTTTGTTTGTAAGTTTGTTATAAATGCGAAAGTTTGTGAGGATGGATGGATGTATGAATTATGTATAGATGCTTGTTACTTATACTCAATTACAATAAATATTACTGAACTGATTTTGATGAAGTTTTATATTAGATTTTTATGTTCATGTAAAATATAGCCGTGGCGTTATGTGCTATAATAAAATGTTACCCATAAAGTACTTTAGATACTAGAATAGGACATAGGATGCTTCATATCCCGGATCCCGGAAAATTGTCTACGCGGATTATACCGCGGGGCGCAATTAGTATGATTGTTAAGTTTGTGTTGATGTATGTATGAATGTTTTTTACTCAATTACTGAACGGAATAAAATTTTGGACGGAATGGATTTGGATGTAATTTGGAATAGGGGTCTGACTTAGAATACTATAATTTTAATCCCGAAAAAACGAACAGTTCCAGAACAACTACCAACTTATTATAGACCTAACACTACACAGATGGAGTCGCAGGTAGTTGCGGGCTAGTTACACATACACAAAATAAATATTTACAGATCTTTTTATGCTTTTGCGGAAATCGAACTCACACCTAAGCTATGAGCCAACTTAGTCAACCACAGCCTACGTTGATGTAATCGTAATCACGTTCCCTGATAACATTTAAGTAACGATGAAGATAAGATTTATCTTCTTAATTAAGTCTTAATTAAGGTCTGATAGTTTATTTTATGATTTATTTATGTAAGCTTAGTACCAACGAACATTACGGAGTGATTAAATATTGATACCTATAATGAGTCCACAGAATGGATTTATCATCATGACCTTTGTCTCTGCACAGGAAGGAAACCGTTTAATTGCAGAGCGACAGGCACTTCCTAGTCACTACACTATAAGTAGGTAGGTAACTATCTATACCTTAAGGTAGAATTTATGTTCGCCTTACCTTGATATGGGCTCTGTGCAGTTTTTAGTCACAAGTCATACCCACTTGGATTTCTTTATCGCTCTCTTTTTCCAAATGAGATACCTACCATCTGCCAAAATATTTTACACAATTCAAAATAAAAATAAATAACAAATCCCTCTCGGGCTAAATATGGCAGATGTAGGTACCCACTCGTTATCAATAGGTGTAGTCCGAACCACCGGGCGATAACGCAGTCCTAGACAGACGGATACTGAGATAAGATAGTGTGTCTTGACGACAAGACTGCACAACGGTGAAAAAGCACGAGTGGTGGTTATTTCAAAACCTAGGTGTCTTTAATGTCTACAGAATGTTTTGAGATTTATTGACTTATTTAGCGTTACACCTGTTATCTATCCTGTACACATGATATCGTCGGTCTTGTACCTATTATGTACCTTAACATTCTTGTTAATGTTATTGAAGCAATAAAAATATATATAATAACTATTATATAATAATAATAATAATGTATTTTATTCGACACTGGCTGAATGAATAATTTTTGCGAAGCCATGACCAAATAGAAAAAATACTACTTTTGACATATCATCGCAACTAATTTAAGAAATCCGTTTTATTACTTAGACAACTAAGTATAAGTTTTACATAGTAGGTAGTAAAATTATATTAATATTTGGTACATTATTATAGTCAGGATAAACTTTGGCCTAGTTTAATGTTTAAACCTACACTACTCATAACTAATTTGTGAACTTAATAATAACATATTGTTGCCCTATCAGTAGGTATATCTAAGTACGACCCTGCCCATTTCCGCGAAATAGAAAGAGATGAAATTTATTATTTTATTTTCCAAAACGTGTTTCATTATCATTTACATAACTAGCGACCTGCCCCGGTTTCGCACGATTATTATACATATAAACCTTCCTCTTCAATCACTATCTATTTAAAAAAACCGCATCAATATCCGTTGCGTAGTTTTAAAGATTTAAGCATACATAGGGACATAGGGACAGAGAAAGCGACTTTGTTTTATACTACTTTATAGTGATGATAGTGGATTATTGAGTATAGTGTTACAAGGTTTAATATATAAACGATATATTATGTTCTTCCGATCCCAAAGTAAGAATTTCGAGTTTTCAAGGCAGTTCAAGGCGTCGCCACAGAATAGATAATATGTAGTAGTACAGAATACTAAGGGGCAGAAGCATCACTCCGCAAAGAAATTTAAACAAATAGCGACTCTAGCTATGACGCAATAAAATTCAATTCAGCTCGCATAGCGCTGCATACCTACCAGTCATATTAACCTACACAGCGCCTCTCTTTCTAGCGCATATCTCTTATCTCTTCTGACGCGGCACGTGTAACGACGCGCGACCCGCCGTCGGTGTCCGGCTATGTACTTGTAGCTTCGTACCTACAGTGCGGAGTGCACTAGGCCTGGTAGTACTACATATTACACAACTAGCGCCCAAGTTGTTGTTTTTAGGCTACCGTCACATAGATTAGTTACTATGGAACTCAGGAACTCCGTAATCTTGCTATTAGGATCGGCGCCAGTGTAATGCAGCAGTGTAGATGCACTAATAGTTCCAATAGGGGATCGGACAATAATCGAGAAAAATCTAAAATGCATTTAGAACGAATGTTCGTCGAACCAGAAAGATAATCCAATCAATATTTTTGTGAAATAATAATGATTTATATTTTTAGATCACTAAATAAAATTAATAATTCTGACATTTTTAATCTGTTCTTCATCCAAACGAAACAACAGCGCGCTTCGAGTGGATATTTTATTCTTGACAGTGCGTGACGTCATTTGAAGACAAATGCCGTGATTCAAGCTTGTTTATTTTACGTTTTTGTTTTTCATAAAATTTATTGTTGTTTAATTTTTCGTTCTATTACGATAATATAGTCCCCAAACTTCGCAAAACGTATTTAAAGAGATTTAAACTTTTTTACAAGTTTTCTTTAGTAGAGATTGTCGTTTTCTGCCTTCATATGACGTCACATGTTCTGAGGTGACCATTTGCGCGGCAAAATTTGAACCATAATATTTAAACATAGTTTTAGGTACTTTTAGAGCTTTTTTAATTAAAATACTATTTTTCATGGCTATATATATAAAATCATTATGGTTAATGTGTTTCAACACTTTCTGAAAAGTTGTCCGATCCCCTATTATATCAAATATGTGCTATCTTTGATATAAAATTATATGCACCAATAGATACATCAATGTGTAGGTACATACATAAATCGTGGGTCCACACGGCATCGGCACCGACTTACGCCTGCGCAGCATATTTACTCAATCGGAACTCCGCGCAAACGACACGTGTCGACGTAAATCCTTCCTACTAATATTGTAAACGCGAAAGTTTGTATGTATGGATGGATCTTTGTTACTCTTTCACGCAAATATCACCGATTTTGATAAAACTAGGTATGTACTTAGGTACTTTAGGACTTAGTATAACACATAGGCTAACTTTTTATCCCAAGAAACCACGGGTGGAACCGCGGGGCGCAGCTATTAATAATAATAATTCTTTGACTCAGTTAACTTAAGAAAACAATAAATTAGTGACTAAAGTACCTCTAAGACTAAGACCCATATTATATATATACCTTACAGAATAACAGTATATAATATTAACACGTTGATTGCGGGACCGTTTATGTTAACTAAATAACTATTTTTATTTAATGGTATTGTATTTTTATTAAGCTACTAAATAAGAAAGAAAATACATTTATTCCAAACATACAGGAATAACAGGGAATTGTATCGCCTCCGTTTCCTGTAGTACTGTATACTATCCCTGCAGGCCAAAAGTCCGGGGCGAGGAACATCTAAGAGTAAATAATATAATCTATAAATAATAAAATACTAATATACAATATTAATATACTATATAACTATTAAAATAAATATTACATACCTTAATGTTACACTAATGACGTATAATAAAATTACTATCTAAAAATATTATATAATCCGTAATAAAAAAAGTACAGTTGGACTTTCAAATTGTCGTGAACCTGTAGCGCGAACTTTCCAACTTACAACGCAAACGTGCGCAGATGAAAATTGGTGCCGTGTAGACCCACCCTAAGACTTGGTATATCGCCGATTTCATAATAACAACCCTGCGACCTGCGCTGCGATACACTGTTAGATACGTTATTATACCTATATTGAACTTTGGGATTACCCTAACGTTTTCCCTCGTAATAATAATATGATCGTATCTAGATCACCCAGTCAAATGCAACTTGTATTTCTATTTCATCATAGTTATGGCGTTAGAGTACTGACCAAGTGTAGCTAATAAAATCTAAATAAAACTAGTATTTATGCAGAAACCGCGTCGTCTGCAGACGACTATATAAAATGCCATGAACGTAGTGAATATCTTTACAATGTAAGTAAAGTTAAATCCATCAATGAAAGTAGATAGATAAATGTAATTTCTTTTTATTAGAGAATTATTTTTGAAGCTCGTTTAAAAACAGAAAATCACGCGAGCGTAGCGGTACTATTAACGATAAGAATAAAAGAGTTCAGTCCCCATTTAAAAGTGTTGATTTTTGAGTTTGACTGTAAATTTTTCAAAACTCCAAAAATGCAGATATTAATATCTTCAAAACGAAACCGATGTTTCCTAAGAATAAAACTACTCACTGCAAGGAAAATGGTATCTACCTTCGATCATATATCGAAGGTATCTTCCCTGAAAATCCCAAAATTTTGCCTTTAGTCATTAGCCTATAGAAGCACGTTGTCTCCTTTACTGTTCGAGTGGAACGGAATACCAAACTATTTAAAAAAACGCCATCTATGAGCCAAATACTTTAATCAGAACTTCAGCTTAGAATCGTACATCGTTAATATCTTGTCCACTTCAGCTGCCCTTTCTTTCAACGTCACCATTTCACTGTCGCTGAGCACACTTGACTTCTTCCCCGCATTTTTGATCAGAAAATGTTGTATGAACAACTTTAGGCTTTCCCTGAACATGTGCAGTTTCGGCGACTTGGATATACGGTGGAAGACTTCAAGGGAAGACTGGAGGTTTTCATTCATGATGATGGCGAGTAGAATTTGACGCATGAAGCGAACCGACTGCTTGTTCAAGTCCGAGAATTGGATCACCTAGAAATAAAAAGTTAATACATTGTTGAACCTACGTTTTATTTTTCCTTAGTCTTAGTTATTGCATGCTTTTTTTAAATTACATGGTCCTAATTCTATGTTGCACTATCTCAACCTAATTTGCACAAATTAGAGTTAGATTTGTCAAATATAGTTTCGTAATCCACAACACGCGTCTATCTGTCACTTCTGACGTAAGTTTAGGTCAAAATACTTAATTTTAGCGCTGTCAAACGTTATTTAAATTTAGAGAATGCGGAAACTAGAATACCAAATACATTAATTTTAGACAATTTAAAGTTAAATTTAGGTTTAGAGAATGCAACACAGAATCGACCATATTGTGTAAAGTTCTCTTTGTAAGTGAAAGTTTTTGTAATTTGTAATCCTACTTTCCTACTTCAATAGTATCATCAAACGTGAGAGTGTGTGTGTTACTATTTAACTTCAAAAGACAACGGATTTTGACGGATTAGGATTTTTGACTTTTCATCCCGGAAAAACACACTCTTAGAGGACAACTCTAAACCTAATTCTATGTGGACGGAGTCGCGGGTATCAGCTAGTAAGAAATACAAAAAAAAGAAGAGCAATGGTGAAATATAGAATCTTGAAAGGTAAAACTTTAAATCTTTAATGAATGTACAATCATACTGTGGCGACCTCAGCCGCCACATATATCAACGACATGCTCACAGATGGCGCTGACATAAAGTAGCATAAACGCCCATACAAAATCGCAGATTTGTATACAAATCCTGCATCGCGCAAACGAAGTTCGCACGACAGATCAGACCTGTACAACTTCCAAGTAGGTTCCGTCGGACAGCTGTCCCCGGGATACCTGGCTCGGTCGGAAGGTACTTATTAAATGGAGGCGCTTCTACAGTGGAAACCTACTACCTATCAACCTATCCACTAACCCCACTCCTCCATAATAGTCTTACCTTCAAAACTGACAGCGCCAGACCTTTCTCCATGACTAAGTGAATAAGGAACTGCGCCAAGTTTGCCAAACTCAGCTTCGACTGATTCTCTATGTCCTTTATCTTGTCCCATATCGCGAACTGGATTGAAAGCTGGAATGGGAAAGACATTTTTTGTTTATTTATTGAAAAACTAGCTGCCCCTCGCGGATAAATATGAAGCATACGAAATAAGACTAACCTAATTGGCATATCTAATTAACCGTCAGTTTGAAAAAAAGAAACTAAAAAGAAGTGTAAAATTTTAAGAAGAAAGTGTTCTTTAAAATAACGCCTAAGTGATACGCTTTCCGAGATATTATTATTATTATATTCATTTATTTCAGATATATCACATCCATATTATGTGGTTATTTTTATTAATTTCACATTTACCTACTATCTACCACCTATACATAAACATATTACATAATAACATAATATGTTATTATGTAATATGTTTATGTATAGGGGGTAGATACGAACGAAGAATATTATGGAGGTTTTTGTTGAATGGTATTATCATTCAACAAAAACCTCCATAATATTCTTCGTTTCTTTTACATTAAATATTTTTCCTGTAGTCCAGAGGAAGGAATCGTAGTAGCCGTAACACAGGGTATCCTAGTACGGCTACTAACGACACTTCTTTTTTATTTATTTCAATCAATTTAAATAATGTAATATTATGAAAATTTGTATGCCAGAAATGGTGAGACACGCAGAACTCTAAAAACTTTTGTAAACTATATTATGACCGTGTTTCCTACAAATAAATATCATTTCATTTCATTTCATTAAAAAAATAATTCAGCGGAATTACTAGATGTTTCCTTTGTGTTTCAGATGTGTTTAGTAAGATCACGAGACCTGGTACTTCCGGTCGGTGTCACACAGTTTCTGCGCGAGCACGGCGTAGTACGGGTTGTATGTCTTCTCCTGCAGGCAGCACGCCAGCAGTACGTGCACCACCTCCCGCTGCTGGCGCTCCTTCAGCCCCAGGTGTTGCAGCTTCTCGAACGCATCCATGTAGTCCTGGAAATGTTACAGACAAATAAATAGATACATAAACACCTTGTCAAATAATACGGCTAAGACTCACGGTTAAATGTCTAAATTACTCCGACCAGGGCCCTAACTCACTATGACTGCTTAGCGATTTCTTACTTCGAAATCACGTCGATTCCTTCATTAATAAACGACGTCTGCGAAATTTGTATTGTTGTCGTTTATTAATTTAGAAATCGAAGTGATTTCGAAGCAAGGAATCGCTAAGGGTCATAGTGAATTAGGGCCCCGGTTTCGGACATTGGGCATTTTAAGAAGTTACAAGATCAAGCCGCGACGTAAGCAGCGAGCGCTTTTTTTAAATTGAGAGTCCACTGAACTAAAATAGACATATAATACATTATAACTTAACAGCCTAAAAGTAGCGTATTTTTAAAAAAAAAATGGACCTGGCATGCATAAATAAACTAATTAAGATGCTATTCGCAATAGCGCAGTACTTGTCGCACACATCCTATATTGAATCGAGCGTCCGCACGTAACTCATTACGTTAGAAGTAACGTGCGTGTAATTTCGACGTTTAACCGTGAGTCTTAGCCGTTTCATATCAATAATGTTGTTCATAATTGATATGACTCACAATACTTTTCAAAATCATGAAAATTAAGTACATTTCATAGTAACCAGCATAAATATAGGCGGTCTCATCGCGCAAAGCGAACTCTTCATGATAACCTTTGAACAGAAAGGACTAACATACAAATACATACAAGTGAAGTTAAACACACTTCTAGTGTGGAGCACTACCTATGTAGCTGTATTATGTACTTAGTTTTTTATTTAGTTAAAAATGTGCCTAATATTAAGTGTGTAACGCCTTGCGGTGCGCGCCTCCTCCCGAGCGTGTCACAGCTTACGAAATAGTGGAGGCTCCCGCGCACGACTAACTGTATTCCACGATAGCGTCCTTCGCGCGTCTTTGATTTTCCCAAGCCGTGCATTCCGAACGCATCTGCGACGCCGGAAGGTCGCGCGCACCGCCTTTCGATTTTCTTAAATAAATCTCGAAATATTCAGTTCGCAAGTGTTTTTCATTAAAGAATCAACCCTCGACCCTAGATGCTACGGTATCCATAGAAGCTTTTGAAACAATTTTGTTTTTTTTATGTAACTGAATGACGAGACGAGCTTGTCATTTGCCTGATGGTAAGCAATGCACCAGCCCATAACAATAACAGCACCACCCAGAATTTTGTTTTGCGAAATCCTGCACGGCACTGTACTGCAATCGTCACCCTGAGACAATTAGCTGTTGAGTCTCATAATGGCCAGTAATTTCGCTGGCTACAATACCCTTCAAGCCGGAACACAGTAATGCTTGCGCACTACTGCTTGCGTTTATGTATTGTCACTTGCATTTCTACAAGTATTATACACACACACACACACACAAGATAGCCATTATGTTTCCATACCTCCGCCGCCATGATAACGCAGAAGATACTTCTCCTGACATCAGTGTTCATCCTCTGCTTCCTCGCTAGTTCTAGAAGCTTCTGGTCGTGGGTTGGCGCGGCGGAGGCGGCGGGGGGCGGGGCCTCCCGCGAGCCCTCCCACGCCGAGCCGACCACCCACCACTTGCCTCTCTCGTCGGCTGAAGGAATGGACTGTTTATTTTTATGCAACTGTGGCGACCTCAGCCTATATCAACGACTTGCTCACAGATGGCGCTGACGTAAATCAACGCCCATACAAAGTCGCAGATTTCTATAGAAATCCTGAACTATCGTGGGGGAAAGGCATGTTATGTATTCAATTGAGTGTAGACAAATAATAATCAGCCAAGTGCGAGTCGAACTCGCGCACGAAGGGTTCCGTACCATTATCTATAAAAACGGCAAAAAAAATCATGTCTGTTGTATGGGAGGCCCATTAAATATTTATTTTATTGTTTTTTAGTATTTGTTGTTATAGCGGCAACAGAAATAAGTGAACATTTCAACTGTCTAACTATCACGGTTCATGAGATACAGCCTGGTAGCAGACGGACAGACAGACAGACGGACAGCGAGTCTTAGTCATAGGGTCCTGTTTTACCCTTTGGGTACTGAGTAGGCTGTGCATCCACTGAAATCGTGTTTTTCGTGAGTATATAACATAAGTAAACATACCTTTCAAGAGATCTTCCAGCCGTATATTAAGCGGCGTGACGTAGTTCCCTTTCCGTACGATGCTCCTGGTCATTTTCTTCAGGTGCTCCTGATACGTGGGGTCGTAATTGGGTATCTTCATGAGATTGTTGTTTTTTATAGCCATTAAGACTTCTAGGAGGAACTTTATACGGGACCTGAAAAGTTAAAAACATGTTCAACATGTTAAACTTTCAAAAAGTATTGTAGAGGAATTTATTGTACATTTATTCACTGGGGCTGCACCAAACAGAGCAATATATTAATAATACAACGTTTTCAAAATAAGGTACTAAGGGAAATAGTGAATGCACCCTGGTACATAAGAAATGACGATCTTCATCGGGACCTAAAAGTAGAGTTCGTCGATAAAGTTATAAAACAATATGCCGAAGCTCACGAACATAGACTTCACCATCATGTAAACGTCGAGGCAATCCAGCTCCTCGACCACACGGATATAGTGAGAAGACTCAAAAGAACTAAACCGTTTGAGTTAGTGTAGTGCTAGTGCTAGTGAATTAGTGTAATGTAGCAATTGTTACCCAGAAAGAACACATGAACAAAGTGTATTCTCCTTAATAGAGACAATAAGATAAGTGTTAATGGACACATTCTTAGTATTAAGCTTTGTTTCAGTTTAAGTTCAATTTAAATTACTTATTAGCCTAATTATATGGCTAGATTGTAATAAAAATAGGAAGCAGCGTATGATGCTACCTAGAATAAAGAAAAAAAAAATTATTCACTGGTGGCGTCATCTAGCGTCATCGCTTTAAATCGCTTCTAAAGTTAGTAGACGCAAGTTTCGCTAGATGACACTAAGATCGCCCGAAGTCGATTTTTGAATCACGCTAGTGTTTTGTTGCGACTACTTGCGACGATTCGTGTACCTTCGGCGAAGTTCGATCATCATCCTACACTCTTAACTGGAAGTTTTATTTGTACCTCTGATTATTTATATTGAACTAACTTGGCCCCGCGGTTTCGCCCGCAGTTTTCCGAGATGAATAAAGTAGCCTATGTCCTTTTCCAGGGCCTAATGTACCTACATACCAAACTTCATCAAAACCCGTTGAGTAGTTTTTGTGTGATTGAGTAAAAACATTCATCCATTCATCCATCATCACAATATTCTACACTTATAATATTACTAGCGTTTTCCCGCGCGCCAAGACCATTTTAGCAAGACATCCCCAGTATGTGAGAGCGCGTACTACGAAGAGGTCAAGTTATATCTTCGAAGTCACTCAACCGAGATACCCTATAATCTAAGTTTGAGCTAATGCTACTAAACCCTGAAAACCACATTAAAATTCGTTCAGCAGTTTCCGAAACTATAGATAACAAACATACAAACAAAAAGACAAAATTCTAAAAATCTGAAATTCGCGAAGAACGCGAATTTTAGTTTTTGTAGTCCAAATAGTCGATCCCACTTGAATTTTCAAAAATATGTTTAATGTACAGAATTGACTCAGTTCCATTTTTATAATAGTATAGATATAGATCGATTGGAAGAAGGGAAGAGAGGCCTTTGCCCTGCAGTGGGACATAAATGGCTCATAATAATAATAATAATAATTTTCATATCTCCAATAATAGTCCTCGCACTTATCGGGGGCTGTCTTTGATTGCATCTTCTTAATGATGCACTTAGAGACAGTCCCCGATAAGTGTTGCCCATTACATATCTAAACTAAATGCGCTAAGAGGCCTCTACGTGTGGACTCATGTCCCCGCGCAAGCCTTCCAAAAGACCGGGTGGACATAATAATAATAGATATAGAAGGATAGGTTAGGATTATAGGAAGTAGGATAGTAGGACTCGACTTCGTTTCAGTGGAGTTAAGGTTTATAGCAAGCACGAAACTTCCAATTCTTCAGATCAAAATCTTATTAAAATCTTTTATTTCTTGAGATCAAAATTGCCAACCATGTAAATCGTATTGTTGAATTGCCTTTAAACTCACGAATTGATTTATTTTGATGGGTTACTTTGATGGAAACATTCGTGTCGGTCAATTAAGACCTTATTTCAGTTTAGTTAGTTTTTTTTTGGAAATGAAGTTTTTCTGTCAGACTACTCTTTAAAAAGTTCAAATAAGCAGATTTATTTTCTCAAAAATGAACCCGATGTTTCCTCATAACAAAACTGCAAAGGCTTTTTATGTTTGACCAGTACGAGATTTTATTTTTTTATATAAATAGCCAAAACTACCTTAAAGGTCTGTCACATAGTCTGCAAATTTTTACCAGATCTGTCTATTTTGGTCTTAAATTAGATATTAAAAATTTAAGGACCGAGCACTTTTTCAGCGAAGCTTTTCACGACGCCCAGTTTCGAACTCCAGTCCTACATACCCGCTGGAGGCCCCCTCGCTGAGCGCGGCGGCCCTCCGCTGCACATCGTGCACGAGCGCGCGCAGCTCCCCGGGCGCGTCCCGGCGCAGCCCCGCGCCGCCCCCGCGCAGCGCCACTAGCGCCACGTCGATATGCTTCTCGGACAGCTCGTGGAGAAGACGCGTTAGGATGTCGTGGAGGAGAGGCGCGTCGTAGATCTGACATGTGCAAATAGGAGATCAGAAGAAATAAAAAGTCAAAAGATAAAGTCAAAAGAGAAGAAATACAGGAGTCATATGTTATCACTCCTTTATGAGTCTATACATTTTGTCAATTTTTTAAATTGGTAAATGGGCATACGTTTGACGACATCTCGCCTGATGGAAAGCGAAGGTGCGGCCTAAGATGGAGCACGAGAGAGCTCATGAGATGCCTATTCACTCTAGACTTAAAGACACAAGTTGTAGCTGTTTGGGAACAAAGACGCTGGCAGAACCACTCCTTAGCAGTTAGCATGATAAAGGAATCTGCGAAACGCTTAGTACGGATAGGTGGGATATCTATACAAATGTGATGCAATTCGACACTGAACTACCAAAACACTGTCTCTTTTGCACATTGGTAAAAAGTATATATTCATGACATGACTGAAATAGGTAGCCAGAGTTACTTCGTTTATTGGCTACTTTTTGTGGTGACGTCACGTAGCTCCGTCTTTCGGCCGGGTCAGCCATTTTGAGTCACGGTGACAGAACCGCTTTCCGGTTCAACTTTCACCTCGTAGTATTCTTCTCTGGCGATGATTTTAATATTTCGTGAATATTTAATGTTTATATGTATTGTGGTTAAAGGTCAACAACGAATAAAGGATGTAACATTTCATCAGTTAATATTGCAAATTGCAAGTACTAGAAAGCGGCCGGATGTTACTCCATTTTGTATTATTTTGTGTGATTATTCAACACATTATTTTTAAATGTTAGAAGTTGTCTATAGTTCTTATGGTCAATGGGAAATAGAGACAAATTGTTTGTTGAAGTAACGGAAGAGCAGCATTGGTTGTTTTCAACCAGCTTCCAACTGTAACCATTATAGTGAGTTGGGACCTTATTATGGCATCACTCAGTCTCAGTGGTGAAGTGGTTGGGCAGGTTGGCTCAAATCTCATACACCACTGAGGTTGCGGGTTCGATTCCCGCGACGGGACAAATGTATGTGCAGAGAAAAAAAAATGCAAGCATTTGTTTCGTGTCTGTTCCTGGTTTCCTAGATACAGGGAATCCTTGTTCGGGGCCAGGATCTATGTATGTGATCGTTGGGTGTAATTAATTCAAAGAAGATTATGTAACTTTGTTTTTATAGGCTTGCATTTGACCGTAATCGCACCTGTTGTTAAGTGACGATGCGGTCGAAGATGTAGCACGCTCGCCTAGAAGAAACCTGTTCACTCTTGTCTTAAAGAGACCCAGATTATAGCTATCCGGAAACACAAACACGGAAACGCAGAGAGTTCCACTCCTTGGCCGTTCGCATAAAAACCTTAAAATTATAGAGTTGCGCGAGACACGCCGCGAGGTTGTCCATGTGTTTGTCCTCAATAGCCTGCGGGGTTCCGACCAGCGCGTCGAACCGCTTCACCAGCTCTTGCAGGAAATGGGCCCCTAGAATAAACAAACTATTTATTAGTTCGGCCTTGTACTATTAATAGGGAATATGCATGCATTTTTTTAATGCATGAATCGATATTTCATTGAAAACTATTGATTAAAAAAATTGTTTAAAAAATTTACGGCGTCATTTGTCAGTAAAATAAAAATAAATTATAAATTGTTTTAAATTTAATGAAAATTTTGATCAATTAAAATCATGTGTGTGTCAATAATCTACCAATAGGGCAGGTTTTATGTCAAAAACATACGAATAAGCAGCGAGCCGCGTGACGTCAACAAGTGGTAGTTGCACGTACTCAAGAATTTGCGATTACGTTCCGCTTTTCCAAAGGCCAAGGCCTATTGCGTCAGCGTAAAATTGCGGTTAAAATACCACGTGTCCATTTTCATACAAAAAAATCAAGTTCTCACCAATCTCAGATCCGACATTAGCGTGTAACACTTACACCGGCGCTACATGCTCTGTCAACTTACTGATCTCAGATCCGACATTAGCGTGTAATACTTACACCGGCGCTGCATGCTCTGTCAACTTACCGATCTCAGATCCGACATTAGCGTAAAATACTTACAACGGCGCTGCATGCTCTGCCAACTTACCGATCTCAGATCCGACATTAGCGTGTAATACTTACACCGGCGCTGCATGCTCTGTCAACTTACCGATCTCAGATCCGACATTAGCGTGTAATACTTACACCGGCGCTGCATGCTCTGTCAACTTACCGATCTCAGATCCGACATTAGCGTGTAACACTTACACCGGCGTTGCATGCTCTGTCAACTTACCGATCTCAGATCCGACATTGGCGTGTAACACTGACACCAACGCTGCATGCTCTGTCACCAATCTGTCCGGCGTTAAAGAAGGCCCCACTGTCGCTTCCAGCCAGAGCTCAGTGAGAGCTGTGTTGACTGAGTTCCGGCTGTTGTTAGAATATAAGCTCTCAATTGAAGTGCATGCCCAGTGGAGATTTGTACCGGCTAACTTGTTGAGGACACCTGAAAAGAAAGATTGAATCATTGTTATCTGAGCCACCAAGTTATCTGAGAAGTGGCAGTATTTAGAACTACGAAAAGATAAATATGAAAATCAATTTTATAATATAACTCACTTTTTATTTGCCTTTTCAATTGTGCCAACTCCTTGCCGGAAGCAGAATCTTTGTTTCGTAAGTGAGGTGGAATGTAGACGCCTTTTTCTTCCTGCATAACATAATTATGTTTTGTATACATATGTATGCATGTACTAGCAACCGCCCGCGACTTCTCGTCGATATTATTCTTCTTCTTTTCACGTGTGGGGTGGCCAACCCTGGTGTCGGAGTTTTTAGACCGCGGCATGGCCTCCGACATGGCCTAACGACTGTTGTCTTAGATAACAACCGGCACCGACGGCTTAACGTGCCCTCCGAAGCAAGGTAGCGCTCAGATGAAAATAGCACACAAACGGTCACCCATTCAAGTTGTGACCGCTGCCAACATTGCTTAACCTAGCAGATCTGTTACGAACGGCTAGGCGAGCTACGCTACGAGCGCTACAGTATATTCGACATTATTAAATATAGCTTTTATTAAATATAGTTACTCAGAGCTTTCTATCAGTGAAAGAATTTCCAAATTTGGATTAGTAGTTCTAGAGATTAACTAGATTGTAGGAAGTAATCTCTTTAACCTGATCCTAATCGGTTATAATGATCCTTCGATCCTACTCTGAAAATGCTTTCACTGATAGAAAGCTACACTGTCACTGACGAAGGCTATATTTTATTGTGCTACAGTTGTACAGTCGGCTGGGCTGATATGTATACACTCCCAAGTTTCGATGGGGTCGAGGTTGAGACTTTATGCATAATATTTATAAATTGTATACTGCATTCTGTCAAATAAAATGACTACATATATTTGAAAAATGATTGCATGCACTAGTCTTTGAAAGTTATGAGTATATATACATTTGAAAACTTGGGAGCGTATAAACATATCAGTGCAGCTGACTGTAAATAATTATTATTGTTTTAGTTAAACATACCTTTATAATATTTCCTTCTTTGTCCCTCTTTCTTCCATAGATATCTTCCCACACATCAGGTTTTTCTTCCTTATTTTTACTAGCACCATCTTCATCACCCATTTCATCGCCAGAGAACCCTTCTACATCATCATCATCACCAGATAGATGTGATATTTCATCATCACTAAAAACTTTGCTTAATTCATCAGCTTTGATGATTCTATCTTTGCTAGGTTTTGGTTTAAGTTCAACTTTTTTTGAATTTTCCAGTGATTTTTCTGTTTTTGTCTCTTTTGATTTCTGTGTTTTTGTTGGCTTTTCTGAAATAAAGATTGAGAGAATTCAATAAATCTGGGTTATGATTTATGATACATTCCAAGTTTTTTTTTAATTATTTCGTTTTTATAAACTATACAAGATTTTACACTACCTTCAGGATCTTCAGAAAAGTCAGTGTTTTCTCCCGAGTCATTAGCTGCTTCTTCATCATCTAATTTACTATCACCGTCATCACTTAAATCTCCAATTTCACTTAATTCTTGATCTTTATCACTATCATCATCTATTCCATCATCACTTATTTTACTATCATCGCTTATTTCATCATCATCATGGTCTATTTCATCATCTAAGTCACTGTCATCACTGTGGTAATGTCTGCTCTTTTTTTTCTTATCTTTTTTAGCTAGTTCTTTGCCGGTGACAGCTGCCAAGTCATCTTCAAAATCGGAGTCTCCTTCAACTTCAGCGAGATGCTTCTCGGCTGCCACTATCTGTTCTGACGTTGACCTTTCACAAATTTCCAGAAGATCTGGGTGGCACTAGTCGTAGAAATTACCTAATCTCAACATACTGTTTTTTTGGCCCAACAATCACATACATTGGTCCTGGCTCTTAAATAGGATTCCCTGAATCAAGGGAACCAGGAACTACGATGTCCATGGTCCTACAACACCCAGACAAAAAATATATATATATATGTATAACAAAAATTAAAATTAAACTTTGGGAACAATTATAAGTAGATTGTATTTGTTTTAAATTTCGGGAGCTTTTCAAAATTAGGGAGTTATGCTATTGTAGATAGGAATCTGTTTAATAAGTAATTAACCAAGCAAAGCAAGATTTTCAATTCTACACGGTCAAATGGCATTTGTACGCTGACAACAACTTCTGTACTGTTGTTCGGATTTTTATAAAATTTGGCATAAAGGTACAAACAAGGTATAATCATTAATGAGTTAAATTGATCTGAGAATTGAGTATATTAAGTTAAGTGTGGAGATTACAAGGTCTCAGTGTGGAACAAACCATTAGTTTGAATTTCAAAACTGTGAGTTGAGAAATAGTCCTATAAAATAACTATGTACTTCCTGTACAGAATCCAAGGATTTGTGAAATTATTAAAAGGATACAATCCAGTCCATCATCAGCGAAATAATTATTCTTATTCTTTGACTTGTTCAGGCCTAGCTGTTTTTCCAACTTCTTGATGAGCTTGTCCTCATCCTCATTAGCTTTGAGGAGCATGTCTTTCCTGCGCTTGTCCATCTCTGACTTGAGCTTGTTGGCTTGTCTCATGTCCTTTTCTCGCTCTTTGTTAAGGATATCTTGTGCTGATGGTTGAAGTTTAGGTTTCTTCTTCTGTGAAACACAAAACAGATGGAAATTTCTGCATTGCATATTTTTATTGCACTATTATAAGTAATTTAAAGTAAGCAATGTAGTACAAAAGGAGATCTTAATCCTATAGCATTTTTTACTTGTTATCCATTTCAAGATAGGTAGTAAACTTGGACTAGGTATTTACTTTAACTGCTGTATCTGGTTCGACATTGTCAGCAGGTCTCTTCACAAACGTTCCTGGTGTATATTTAGGCTTTTCTTCTATATTATTTTTCTTCTTCAAATAGTGCTCTTGCCTGTGCACCTTTTTTTGCAGCCTCTTCTTTTTTCGCTGCGCTTTTCGTGAATTGTCGGCGACAGGTTTTTTTGGGCTTTTAGCGTTTTTAAATTTTCCCATTTTAATACATTTATTGAACTAATCAATAATATAAATAAACATATGTTTTTAATAATGGAGGTTATGTACTGTTTGTTTATTTGGTTATGTTTTGTTCCAAAACTTAGGTCAATAAGCAGAATCATAATAATTCACTGAAGTGCGAAAATGAGACAGATTTTAATTTTAACACAAATGAGTGAGGTGAAGGATAACTATGCTGAAGATATGAATCTGAAATATGATCAAAATGTTGACAGTTCAATCACTCCGCCCAAAATACTTTATCTTTGGCTCCACCAAACAATTTCAGACAATAGGTTGTAAAAATAAAGAACAGTTTTCAAGATTAAGGGATGGTTTTTTTTAGGGAATCTTGATGTTTCTTCTAGTGTGCGGCAGGCGTCTGCGGCGTCGCGTCATATCGCGTCTGTCGGGCACAGCGACCATCCTTCAGAAAAGAAAATGAATCAACCATAGAAATATATTATCACAAAAAATCGACGTTTTCTTTCGGAACGTTCGTTTATCTTGTCCAACTGTTACTGTCATGTCAAACTGTCACTGTCACATCTCATACTTTGTCTATGGTTTAGAATTCACAAAAGCATGACGGCTGAAAATAATTTTGCGAAATTATAAAATTCTTCAAATTACCTAACATTTCGAGCTCACGCGCCACGAGCTCTGTTATCCACGCGTTTGAGAAGCTGCTCTGTTTTTTTCATAATCCGGCATGATGGTGGAAGGGTCAGCATTTACGAGGACCGATGTGTTCCAAATGGCAATTCGCGTTGCATTCGTGTCTGCAGTGACTTATTTCTCGATTAAATGGCTCGTTAACCAGATAGATCCGACTTCCAAGAGTCGGAAGAAGGCGGAAGAGCGGGCACGGGAGCAGTTACGCAAGTGAGTGCATTATCGATCGGTGCCACCTTTTGTCAGAATATTTTCAGCTTGGAGAATTCCTTATTAAAATATGCTGTGTTATTTTCGGAGACCTTGTTGCTATTTTCAGTAGTAAAATGCATGTAAAAATAGTTTAACATTTACAAATGGCTCAAGAATTCCTTTACAATTTTAATTGAATTTTGTCAACTGTTAGATCAACTCTCTGATTAATATGTAGACAGAACTGTTTCAAAATGTTTTACAATATCGAGTTTTACATCAAAGCTTATATACACCCTAATTTGTTTTAATTATATGATAAACATGCCAATTTGTTTAACATGTGACAATAATGTAATAAATTATTTATTTTTAAATAATATGTATATTTTGTGTATTGGTTTGGTACTAATTCTACCTATTACATTTTGTCTAAATCTTGAGTAAGATCGTAAAATTGTTAGAAAGACGAGTAGTGCAATGGACATTATGAACAAAATGAACATTGCACATCCAATTCCTGTTGTACAGTTATAATGCTCCTCCGATCAGTTCTAACCTCTATTTGTGGCTTCATCTAAACAATATTTATAAGTATAAAGCAGCCGCAATATAGAGTTTGCATGTGTTAAGGATATCTTCCAGAGCGGGGCTCAGCGGGAAACACTCGCTCGCCCTCGACAAGCTCACCGACCATGAGATGATCATCGCTTCGCAGCTGGTGGTGCCGGAAGAAATCAATGTGAGTCTGTTGTTAATATCACATATTTAAAAAGAAAAAGTTTAATTAGTACCTATTTATAAAATACTGCTAGATATTGTTGTAGTTTTAAATATTAGAGAATTTCTTGATTTCATTTATTTAGTAAATATAAGGGGAAAGCCTAGGCAAGTCATTAATTTTATATAATTGTAAGGTTTGTGGTTTCAGTGTCAATTGAAATATATAAGATTTTGTTTTATGAGTCAGTTATGAGGATTAAGCTAGAAGCTTGTCCCATTACTTACATGTCCTTTGTCAGTTTTGCCGCCAAGTAGAAGTGTGCAATTTCTACTGTGTCTGCTTCGAAAGGCTTGTGAAGTAGCTAGCGAAAATACTGGTCATTGTGAGACTTAGTTTCTTATATCTCGGGGTGAGGAGTGCAATGAAGTACATTGCAAGTTATTAAAAGTTATGGGTGGCTGCAATTGCTAGGCGTGGCGCTTACCATCGGCTTGTCTCATTGCCAAGTTGCTTAAAAACTTTTGGGAACTTAATGATAACCAGTTTTCTTTCATTTCCCTACCCATGATATCACTAACAGTCAATTGTTAATATCTACCATTATTACACTTCAGTCACAGAAATTCTTTGCTTTATAAACATAAATAAATATTATAATAAATATAAATATAAATATTTTAATATAAATTATATATATGTTAGTTCTAAGGTATATATTTATATGGGCCGTAGAATAAGTAAATAACATCTGTAACTTATTTTAATGTTGCACGAAATAAAGATTAAATAAATAAATAATAAACAGAATGAATAATACATCATTTGTCGATGCAAGCATTAATCAAGTTAATCACTAAGTTAACTTTAACCTGCTCTAGCACACTCCACACTGTAGGTACGAAGTTACAAGTACATAGCCGGACACCGACGGCGGGTCGCGCGTCGTTACACGTGCCGCGTTAGAAGAGATAAGAGCTATGCTATAGAAAGAGAGGTGCTCTGTAGGTTAATATGACTGGTAGGTATGCATCGCTACACGAGCTGAATAGAATTTCATTGCGTCATAGCAAGAGTCGCTATTTGTTTAAATTTTTTTGTGGAGTGATGCTTCTGTCCCTTAGTATTCTGTGCTTTAACTAACACTTATCTACTTCTCATAATTTAAGGTTAACTAAATAAATCGCTTTAACATGTGTGTGTGTGTGTGTATATGTATGTGTTTCATTTCATCATAATTTTACTGGTTCAGCTAAGTTACAATATAATATGGTGTAAATTGCAACATCTATTTGTATCATTGCTAATGTTTGTTCTTATTTTATAACTTGGCAAGAGTATTTGAAATCCAAATCATTGTTGTTATTTTTAACCGACTTCAAAAAAGGAGGAGGTTCTCTATTCAGTTGTATTTTTTTTTATGTTTGTTACCTCAGAACTCCGTCATTTGTGAACCGATTTGGAAAATTCTTTTTGCGTTGGGTTCAGTATAGCTACGAAGTGGTCCCATATAAATTTCATCGATATGTGACTTTGGACTTGGAAGATACATTGAAGTCGGTTTTTGTTTTTTTCTAAAAATTAATCATAAAGATTCAGATTTCGATTCAAATTCTTTTTGTCTTATGAAGTGATTTGCATACAGTAATTAATTGTGCATAATAAAATAAAAATGAGATATTAAATATTTTATTATTATACACAACAAATATCATTATGATAATGTAATAACATATAATAATTTCCAGGTGAACTGGAAAGACATTGCCGGGCTGGACCATCTCATCCAGGAGCTCCGTGAAACGGTCATCCTGCCCATTCAGAAGCGGGAACTCTTTGCTGACAGCCGCCTCACGCAGCCGCCTAAGGGGGTGCTTCTTCATGGGCCACCTGGTATGTATAATAGCCCTTGTAATTCCTCCTTATTTTCTAACAGTCCTCTCATCACTTTATATCTTTTTTGCCTATTTTATAATTATGCAAATGCAATACAATTACATTAAAAATAAAACTTTAGTACTGGCCTGTACCAGGCCTAGCGCACTCCGCACTGTAGGCACAAAGCTACAAGTACATAGCCGGACACCGACGGCGGGTCGCGCGTCGTTACACGTGCCGCGTCAGAAGAGATAAGAGCTATGCGAAAGAGAGAGGCGCTCTGTAGGTTAATATGACTGGTAGGTATGCAGCGCTACGCGAGCTGAATTGAATTTTATTGCGTCATAGCATGAGTCGCTATTTATTTAAATTTCTTTGCGGAGTGATGCTGCTACAGACATATGTATACTAAACTATGTCAGCTTCTCAGCTTTTAGTATTTGACATGCCTATCACGGTTGAAGTGAAAAGATTGGAATTTACGAGTATGAGGGCGCATACTATAAATGTTTTGTTATGCCTCTCCATCCATAGGTTCTGGAAGAGATTGATTTAGGCAATAAGACCGCCCATTGTTACACCTAACATTTAACTTGTACTCAATTTCTATGTTTAAGGTGAATAATAGTGTTCATCCATCTATCCATCTATCTACAATTTATAAAACCTTTCATATATTTTTTTTGTTATTTTATTCTAGGATGCGGCAAGACTCTGATAGCCAAAGCGACAGCCAAGGAGGCCAACATGAGTTTCATCAACTTGGACGTCTCACTGCTAACTGACAAGTGGTACGGAGAGACTCAGAAGCTGGCTGCTGCTGTGTTCAGCCTTGCTGTCAAACTGCAGCCCTGCATTGTGTTTATAGGTCAGTGGATTCTTCAATACCATGACGCCGTGTCTACATGATGTCACGCCTGGGTGATTTATTCAGTCTTCATTATCAGTTTTATAAGCGCATTATGTTCCCTTCTTACAGCTGGGACCCGGGATATTTCTTATCGATAGTGGATCAAGAAGATGTCACATGACCTTGAATTTTGTGATTCTTAGTATGATTCTCGTGTGTTATGTACGATTCAAACGACTTTTTCATATAAGTATGTTTCAGCGGTCATAACATTGGGCGTTAACTGTAGTTCGCGTGAAAATATATTTTCTCTTGTATTACAGACGAAATCGAGTCGTTCCTGCGCACGCGCACGGCTCACGACCACGAGGCCACGGCCATGATGAAGACGCAGTTCATGTCTCTGTGGGACGGACTCATCACCGATCCCACCTGCACCGTCATCATCATGGGTGAGTAATTTCATTATCATCATCACACATCATCGAGAAATCAGATACGCGAATCTCTTCAACAATAAACGCATTGGACACGGCAAATATTGGAGTGAGTTTCATCTACAACTTTCACTTTAGCGTAGTCGGTAGGATTACAATTTCGCTATTAGTCTGGCAAAGATCTCTCTGACCGATAATACTTTTTGTATAGTTACTTTGTATTGTTACAGTTGTAGTTTACAAGGTAGTGGTGTTTCTAGTTTTTTTTTTTATAAAAATCAACCTTAATGACTAATTTCAGTTTTGGCATCACAGACGCACTGGTGAATGTCAATTATTACAATATCTCTACCACCGTCTCGCAATTGATTTGATTTGATTGATTGAATTGTTCAGACAGGTGTCTGTGACAGTTTTCCATTAGGCCGTCTTTTATAAACGATTTTTATTTCTAACTCTTTACTAATACAGCTGCATATCCCCAGGCGCAACGAACCGGCCACAGGACCTGGACAAGGCGATCCAGCGGCGCATGCCGGCTACCTTCCACGTGCCGATGCCCAACGAGATGCAACGCGACCGCATCCTCAACCTTATTCTACGGCAGGAACCGGTAGCGCCTGACGTGAGTACCTTACATGTTTGGACCTCTCCAGATATGAGTATACTTATTTCGCCTCACATGTTTGGACCGTCAAGAAATGAGTACACTTGCTTAGCCTCACGTGTTTGGACCGTCCAGAAATGATTAGGCTTACTTAGCTTCACATGGTTCGACCGTCCAGAAATGAGTACACTTACTTAGCCTCACATGTTGGGACCGCTCTAGAAGTGACTACACTTACTTTGCCTATGCTTGGACGGCTTCAGAAGTGAGGACACTTACTTTAACTATAGACAAAAGACTTATAATATTTTTTCTAAACCCCCAGATCGACTACCGGCGGCTGGCAGGCGCCACGGAGGGCTTCTCGGGCTCAGACCTGCACGAGCTGTGTCGGCAGGCCGCCGTGTACCGCGTGCGCGACCTGGCGAGGGAGGAGATCGCGAGGGAGACACAGGTACCGCACTTCTCGGGCTCAGACCTGCACGAACTGTGTCGGCAGGCCGCCGTGTACCGCGTGCGCGACCTGGCGAGGGAGGAGATCGCGAGGGAGACACAGGTACCGCACTTCTCGGGCTCAGACCTGCACGAACTGTGTCGGCAGGCCGCCGTGTACCGCGTGCGCGACCTGGCGAGGGAGGAGATCGCGAGGGAGACACAGGTACCGCACTTCTCGGGCTCAGACCTGCACGAACTGTGTCGGCAGGCCGCCGTGTACCGCGTGCGCGACCTGGCGAGGGAGGAGATCGCGAGGGAGACACAGGTACCGCACTTCTCGGGCTCAGACCTGCACGAACTGTGTCGGCAGGCCGCCGTGTACTGCGTGCGCGACCTGGCGACGGAGGAGATCGCGAGGGAGACACAGGTACCGCACTTCTCGGGCTCAGACCTGCACGAACTGTGTCGGCAGGCCGCCGTGTACCGCGTGCGCGACCTGGCGAGGGAGGAGATCGCGAGGGAGACACAGGTACCGCACTTCTCGGGCTCAGACCTGCACGAACTGTGTCGGCAGGCCGCCGTGTACCGCGTGCGCGACCTGGCGAGGGAGGAGATCGCGAGGGAGACACAGGTACCGCACTTCTCGGGCTCAGACCTGCACGAACTGTGTCGGCAGGCCGCCGTGTACCGCGTGCGCGACCTGGCGAGGGAGGAGATCGCGAGGGAGACACAGGTACCGCACTTCTCGGGCTCAGACCTGCACGAACTGTGTCGGCAGGCCGCCGTGTACCGCGTGCGCGACCTGGCGAGGGAGGAGATCGCGAGGGAGACACAGGTACCGCACTTCTCGGGCTCAGACCTGCACGAACTGTGTCGGCAGGCCGCCGTGTACCGCGTGCGCGACCTGGCGAGGGAGGAGATCGCGAGGGAGACACAGGTACCGCACTTCTCGGGCTCAGACCTGCACGAACTGTGTCGGCAGGCCGCCGTGTACCGCGTGCGCGACCTGGCGAGGGAGGAGATCGCGAGGGATCTGCGGTTCCACTCGTGGTTTCTCGGGATAAAAAGCCTAGAATAGAATATCGTTTATTGCGTAATACTGTCTACATACGACAGTCCCCGATAAGTGTTGCCCTTTACATATCTAAATTAAATGCTCTAAGAGGCCTCTACGTGTTGGACCCATGATTTTGCAAACAAAGTTCCGGGTGGTGCTGTTATTGTTATGGGGTGGTGTGTTGCTTACCATTAGGCAGACGACCAGCTCGTATCTTCACTCAGTTACATTAAAAAAAAGCTTACTATCATTGAAAGAATTTTCAAAATCGGATCAGTAGTTCCAGAAATTGCTTCCTACAAACATGATTACATACTTATAATTTAACCTCTTTATTATATTAGTGTACATGTATCTCACAAAAATTCCTTTTCCAGGACAAGTCCGGCGCGGGATCAGAATCTGAAGACGAGTTCGTGGATGCCGTCCGCCCCATCACCATGGAGGACCTGCGCCTCTCACTCAACAAGCTAAAGGAGTCCAAGATACAGTGCGGCACGCTCGCGCCCAGCACGCGGATAGAGCTCGACTAGGTATGCACACTACTACCACCAACACCAAGCGTGTATGATTGAATGGTTCGGTTCGGTTCGCAAGATTTGGTCCCTATGATTATGACCACGAACTGGGTGTCAAATTGTTTTAAGATTTTTGATTCAACCTAAGTACACTTTTTTGACTTCCCATTACAAAAAGAACAATAAATAATAAAATATTAAAAGTCACATTAGAAGGCCTTATTGTGAAACAGTATTTTCTCCCAGGCAACCTTTGGCCGGAGAAATCAGTCAACCATGACAGATTAAAAAATATATTCCTTTTTCAGAGTTCAAATTTCCAAAGTTTTTTATTCATGTTTGTCGTCACAGACGCACTTATGAACGTCAATTATTACAATGACTCTACCACCGTATCGGAAAAAGAACCACTACTCTGAAGATACGGCAAGAAACTGAGGGGCATTTTTTTTTAGAACTTTTGTTTCAATATTTTATGTTTGTTTTTGACTATATTATTTTTCAGGTATAATCATCGCGGTCTAAAAGTAATTTTGGATGGAACCGAACTCCGAAGCGGGTGAAATCTATAGTTATGTCTTATAAAGCGCTGTGCGCCATAGACTATAAATGAGTTACCAAATGTCATCGGAATTAAGACCATAGAGTAAATAGGAATATTCTAGGCATCGACACAGATGGCTAAATGATGGTTTATTGTTATGTTAGAAAAATCTGACGTGGTTTTCACTGTGGATTGAAATAAGGTCATAGTAGGGTCGATTCTGTGTTGCATTCTCTAAACCTAAATTAAACTTTAAATGATTAAAAATTAATGTATTTGGTATTCTAGTTTCCGCGTTCTCTAAATTTAAATAACGTTTGACGGCGCTAAAATTAAGTCATCATCAGCCCATTACGTTCCCACTGCTGGGACTCGGACCTTCCCTCGTAGAGAGAGTATGGGCCATAATCCACCACCCTGGCCCAGTGCGGGTTGGTGGATGTCACATGTCCTTGAATTTTTGTGATTAATTCTTGAACATGCCGGTTGTACACGATGTTTACCTTCACCGTTTTTAGAGCGAGTGCTAATTCCGCACATAACTTAAGAAAGTCAGTGGTGGGGGGCCAGCGAGGTTCGAACTCGGGTGCGTCTGATCGAAAGTCGCACGTGCTCCCCACTGAGCCACACTCGCTCCAAAATTAAGTATTTTTCTCTAAATTTACGTCAAAAGTGACAGATAGACGCGGTATTTAAATGATTCCTTAAAAATAAGCGAAGTTTAAAGATACCTATCGTGCGCGTCAGAATACGAAATTATGTCTGACACATCATCATCATCATCAGCCCTTAAGTTCCCACTGCTGAAACACGGGCCTTCTCTCATAGAGAGAATATGGGCCTTACGCCGGCCCAGTGCGGGTTGGTGGATGTCACGTTCTTGAATTTTTGTGTTTTATTCTTGGACATGCCATTTCCTCCCGATGTTTTCCTTGATCGTTTTGAGAACGAGTGTTAAACACATGTAACCCTAATTTAGTGCAAATTAGGTTTAGAGAATGCAGCGTAGAATTAGGGCCAGTACCTTAATCGCTTTTCGCTGGTTGTGTGTAGTTACATTTAGACCAGGGCTTTAGTTCTACAACTGTCCTCACCATATCGTACAAAGAATAGTTAATTACGAATTTCAGTTCATGTCTTCTGTTCTGATAAATAGTGCTCAATATTTTACGGGACATATGACTTTTTTGCTTTTTGGTATCGAAAATGTTCTGTTGTAGACCATACAGTACAATTCATTGTGTGCTTGACATTAGATTTATTTTTATTTGTATTTTGATGTTATGCGTCAATTTACAATTTTATAACATTTGCACGCTGGTAACTGGCGAAAAACATGCGTGGACTGTCTATATACAACTAAGACCTATTCGTAAACAATTGCTGTAGTAACCATGTTTTGAGGCAAATAAATTATTATTTTATTGGCTGAATGTACAAACCGATCAAAGCCAAATAAAAAATGTAAAAAAAAATGACGATCAAGTCTCTATGGTTTAGTTACAGTTGAACAAAAGTTGTAGAGTTAGAATCCTGTAGGATATTGAGCATTATTGCTAATTAATTATTGGACCATTGTTGTATACTATTTATACATTTTTAATTACGTAGGCAACTACCAAAATGTATTTAATTTTTAGTTTTGGCAACACAGAAGCGCTTTACAAAATTGTTCACAACTGATTTCTATTTTACAGTCAAAATTTTTCTATGAAAAATAGTTTATAGTAGAAACCTACTATATTTCCGTGTATGAAGTCATCTACATATTTAACAAAGACCCTGTTTAGATGAAATGATATTAATTTTAAATTTACCAAGTTTAGAAATAAACAGCAACATCCACAGCGTGTGATCTTGTATTTATCCAATAAATTCAAATCGCGCATGTTTTTAAATTGATTTATCAGAAAGATTCTTTAAGAATGAAGTATAAATTATTATAAAAGAGTTAGTTTTATTGATATCTGTGAAATTGGTTTGAAAAACTGCTAAATGTATATCAGAATTATTTATCGACTGTTGAACGATGATATTATATAAATTAGATAAAATAAATTTTATCTTTATGTAAATAAACGTTACTTAGTAGGTATTTCTTCTCTGCGCGGTAGACGAAAGTAGACGGTTGAAAAGAAAGGGCTTATGAATGTAGTAGATGTAGAACTAAACTTGTTACCTAGTTTTGTCATAAATCGATACTTGACCGAAATAGTTTACTGTAGACTTCCGAGTATTAGACCTATAGAAAACTATTCTGCTTATTTCTTCTTTTTCAATAGGGAATATGAATGTATTTTTTTAATACATGAATCGATTCATTATTGTTACTATTAATATAAAAAATGTTTTAAAATTTTACGGCATCATTGTCAATAACTATATACAAGAAACGCGCCATTCAAAAAAAAACAAAATCAAAATCTCTTTAATCATTTTGTCGTCACAGACGCACTTATGAACGTCAAATTATCACAATGACTCTACCACCGTATCGGAAAAAGAACCACTACTCTGAAGATACGGCAAGAAACTGAAGGGCATTCTTTTTTAGAAATTTTGTTACATTTTTTTGGGTGTATACAATGTTATGTCTCCTATGTTCTTATGTTTCATTTGCGTGTGACGTCAATATGTAGGGACCTAGGATCATTTCATTGGTCTAATAATCTACCAATAGGACGGGTTCTATGTCAATAATTGACTAATAAGCAGCGAGCCGCGTGACATCAACCTGTGGTTCCACGTACTGAAGCGTGTCGCGATTACGTTCCGTTTTTCCAAAAATACGGAAAAGTTACATGCCTATTAGTCAATTTTTGACATAGAGCCCGCGCCATTGGTAGATTATTGACACACACACACACACATGTAGATAGACGGACCAATAAGGGGATCCTAGGTCCCCACATTTTGACGTCACACGCAAAAGGCGCGTTTATAGATAGATATATGTTAAAAACCTTAAAAATAGGCACATGAAAAACAAGTACATTTCACAGTAATCAGCATAACAATAGGCGGTCTTATTGCTCAATGCGATCTCTTCCAGACAACCTTTGAACAAAAAGGAATAATTAATTACTAACATAATTTGGAAGGATTATTTTGATTTAAATTGATTAAAATTTTCATTTAATGATTTTATTGACAAATATTGCCGTAAATCTTGAAAATCTTGTTTTTATTAATATTATTCAAGAAAAAAACGATTCATGCATTAAAAAAATTCATGCATATTCCCTATTATAGTATGGCCACGTTTACTGGTTCGGTCTAGTACGGATATTAATTTATTTGTTTAGTCGCAACATAATTATGTATTTGATAGTCGAAAGGTCTAGAAATAAATCAGTGTAAGCTTCTCTCGACGCTTAAACAGATCGATAACGATCGAAATTCCGTGATTCCATTATGGGATATTATCAGTGATTACTCCAAATCCATGCTTATATTTATTTTGTATAGTTTTTTTACAGTCTAGCGTTTATGAGGCGGGAATAATATGAAGTCAGAATTTTGAGGCGGAAATAATATGAAGTCAGAATTCTGAGACGGAAATAATATGAAGTCAGAATTTTGAGGCGGAAATAATATGAAGTCAGAATTTTGAGGCGGAAATAATATGAAGTCAGAATTTTGAGGCGGAAATAATATGAAGTCAGAATTTTGAGGCGGAAATAATATGAAGTCAGAATTTTGAGGCGGAAATAAAATGAAGTCAGAATTTTGAGGCGGAAATAATATGAAGTCAGAATTTTGAGGCGGAAATAAAATGAAGTCAGAATTTTGAGGCGGAAATAATATGAACTCAGAATTTTAAGGCGGAAATAATATGAACTCAGAATTTTGTGGAGGTTTATATTCTACTAGCTATTTATCAAGAGAGTATGGGCAAGCAATGTTGTGTTGTTTAAGTCAGCGAAATTACTGGGCATTATGAGATTATTGTTTCAGGGTGACGAGCGCACTGCAGTGCAGTGCCGGGCAGGATTTTACATAACAACTTTTTAATACCATTAAAACTACTTCGTAGCACTGCATTGCGCTCAAAACCCCGAGATATTAAGTCTCATATGCCCAGTAATTTCGCTGGCTACAATGCCCTTCAAGCCGGAACACAGTAACGCTACCGCACTACTGCTTGGCAGCGGAATAACTGGCAAAGCGGTGGTACCTACCCAGACGGCCTCCCGCATACGAGAGACCTACGAGTGACTAAGTGCGTCCATTTCTCGCTAGACTAATTTTGTAGATAGTCATGTCATGTATAATGCATTTTTTTCTACATTGTTTTGTATAGTTTTGTATTGTATTAGTTTATTCGTTCAGGGTTTGACGCGGGCTGTGTCGGTTAAATTGTTAGGTTATGTTTTATATGTCTTGTGGTTATTTTTCTTATTACGTATGTAACTTTGTATTTTATGCACAAAAGCACTTTGACATTTGTTTGTTACTCGACTGCGGAAAAGTGTGTTGTGTATTTAAATATTTTCTGTGTATCTGTTTATTTATTCCAATAGACAGTAAACTAGAGCAACAAAAACAAAATGGCGCCCGCAGTCGTGGCTATTTAAATGATTGTTTGTTAAATTAAATTGATTTTATTTGTATGCTTTGAAGCAAAAAATCTCGAAACAAGGTTTATCGGAAAGAAAAATTGATCTTGCTTGTTGAGAAAAGGTTCACTCCCATCTCAATAGATGGCGTACATGTCATCCGGTTAAATAATGGAAGAAAAAATCGACACTTGGTGACCACCGTAGCTCAATTGGGCATAGCCCTTCCTGCGCTGAGGGAAGTTTGTGATGCGGGTTCAAGTCGCATCCAGTGGTTGTCTTCCGAAAAACTTTGTGTAATATTAATGTAGATAAATATTACCTACTTACATAGCTACATACCTACTGTTGTAATTTAGCATCTGCTTTCGAATGTGATATAAAATAGTTCGTAGTGTTTGTTGACGCGGTCAAACTGCTTTGTTAATGAATAGGGTATTTGACAATATTTTAACCGACTTCAACAAAAAAGATAAAGTTCTCAATTCGATTGCACTTTTTTATGAACTTCGTCATTATATAGTTTATGATAATAAACGGGACTTGATCGCGCTAAAAACATTAATTTAATTTACCTTGAGTTTTCGACCAAGTTGCATGGGCCGTGGTCACGAGAAGACTGCTATATGTTTATATTCGTCATTATAAACTGATTTGGAAAATTATTTTTGCTGTGGGTTCAGTATAGTTTCAGGGTGGTTCCATTTAAATTTTATCGATATTCGACTTTGGATTTCGAAGATACATCCGTTTTTATATCGTTTTGTTTATATTAATATTAAAAATATAATCGTTTTTTTTTGTTATAGAATGTATTATTCTATTTTTTATTTTACTCATTATAGATCTATGTTTGGCCACTATCTCGCCTGATGTGAAGGGATGATGTGGCCTAAGATGGAGCACATAGACCTAGAGAGAGGTGGCAGTTGAGCGGCTGCTCAGACCCGTCTCCCGGATGGTTCACCGAACATCATCCCGAAACACGACTAGGTCGCTTGACGGCATGGCTTTGTTCGGTGGGTGGTATTACACCCACGGCCAGAGCCTACCACTCCAAAGCGCGTAAGTGGGTTTCATCACGATGTTTTCCTTCACCGTTTTAGAGCGAGCGTGCAAAATCTGCACTTAACTATAAGTCATTGGTGCAGGGCCGAGTCGGGATTCGAAGCAAGTGCGTCGGATCGAAAGGCGCACGAGTTCCCGCTGAGCCACACTCGCTCATACAATATATTCTATCTATCAATTCACATGTTTGTCTGTCTGTCGTTCCGGTTGGAACCTTGCAACTCAAATTTCGAGTACTTCCCGATTACCAATTTGACTGAAACTTGCAGGGTTAATACAGTCATTTGGTTCGAATATTAGTGGTTACCTGGAAAGTTTTCCGGGAGTTTTGAAAATTGGTAATTTTATAGATTTTGATGTGCTCTTGTGCGGCGCTTGTACGCCAAAACTATTTACTTTATGTAAAAAAGGTAGATACATAAATTGCAGGTAATTGTCTCTAGTTTCATTTGTATATAGTTTATTATCGTAAAATAAGTCGGATAGGAGGTATTGTCAAAAAACTGCTTTTAGGCGCCATTTTTCCAATATGGCGGCGCGAGCGGCAAAAATACGAGGTGACAAAGTTAAATTCGGAAAGAGCACATCAAAATCTATATAAATACCAATGTTCAAAACTCCCGGCAAACGTTCCAGGTAAAACTACCAAATGACTGGACTAGGTAGCTCACAACTCGATGACAATGCATTCTAAATCCATTTAAACGTGGATTTTCGATTTTTTTTAAACCTGCGACTTTCTAGTTTTATTTTTTAACAAGTTTTGATTCTGTCACAAATTTTCTAATGACATTGAAAGGAACTTAATTTTTATATGTGTCAAATACCCTATTAAACGAGGTAGAAACGCGGTAAAAGGTCGAAAAATAATAAAATGAAAATGAAATAATTCTTTATTCAAACACACAGATAATGACCTAATAACTAAAGCTATCAGAAGCGTAACAATTGGCGGTCTTGTCGCTAAAAGCGATCTCTTCCAGGACGAGAAAAGCGCAAAAATACATGGACGGTGGTTGTCTTAATAATGTACTTAAATCGAAAGTCAAAGTGGCGCTGGCGCTTACCATCAGGCGAACGATAAGCTGGTCATTACTCAGTTCCATTAAAAGAAATGGATTATACTTTACCAGAAATAAATGATTTTAATTGGAAATCAGAAACGACAGTTCTTCCCAGCTTATAAACGCTGAGAAGTTTTTAAATTCCCACGGGGAAATGGAAACACGGGAAAATGCAGGAAATCCACAGGCGAAGACGCGGGATATAATGGTATATGTAGTGGTAAAAAAAACAAAGCGGAGGGATTATTTATAAATATATTTTAATTTAAATTCATTTAACATTTGCTATCTTCCCACATAACAACAACCTACATAATATTCAGCGGAATTACACTGCACATTTTCCTTGCGTTTCAGTTTTGAGATGCATTTCCGCAACGTCACGCCTGATTCCATTACATATAGTGGTATATTTCAAAACATTATTTTTCAACCTTCTGCTGCGATTTGAAAGGAACAAGTGTTAGTTGAAATTATGTACTTGAGTTCGCTTCTCGTTATTGGTTGGAACACGCTGTAGTTAGGACGTTATTCTATTTATAACATTTACTGTGCAAATAAAAACAGTAAAAATGTAAAACTGGATTTTATTACAACTTCGAGGTTTACATCACTCTTTTACATACCATAAGTACCTAATCGGAAACGATAGAATAAAAATACACAGTGAGTGGTCTTATAGCGGGCTCTGCCAGACAACTTCATTTCTAGGGTTCCGTACCCAAAGGGTAAAACGGGACCCTATTACTAAGACTCCGCTGTCCGTCCGTCTGTCCGTCTGTCACCAGGCTGTATCTCATGAACCGTGATAGATAGACAGTTGAAATTTTCACAGATGATGTATTTCTGTTGCCGCTATAACAACAAATACTAAAAAACAGAATAAAATAAATATTGAAGCGGGCTCCCATACAACAAACGTGATTTTTTTGCTGTTATTATAGATAATGGTGCGGAACCCTTCGTGCGCGAGGCCGACTTGCACTTGGCCGGTTTTTCTTCACAATTACGAGGCATGCTGTGCTACGCAGTGCTTTTATGGTACTAAAAGTTCTGGGTGGCACTACATTATGGCTAGGCGTGGTGCTTACCATAACGCGAATAACTTGTTCTACTTATCACTCACATCCATAAAAATAACTAACGCGCCAGCGCATATTTTGGAACAGGCAACTATTAAAGTCAGGATTAGAAGATTTACTTGACTGGGTATCGGCAGGCCTAGCGCACTCCGCACTGTAGGTACGAAGCTACAAGTACATAGCCGGACACCGACGGCGGGGCGCGCGTCGTTACACGTGCCGCGGCAGAAGAGATAAGAGCTATGTGATAGAAAAAGAGGCGCTCTAGGCTAGGTTTATATGACTGGTAGGTATGCAGCGCTACGCGAGCTGATGGGACATGTGCCTCACAAAAACTTAAAAAATCTGACTATTTAGTAGTATCGTGTTTCTCGGCTATTCTGACAAATCGATCTGAAAACAGAATATGTTTGGAGAATAGTTGAATTCATTTCATAAATAAACAAATTTTATTGTTAAGCGAATAATATTTTTCAAATTCAAATTAATTTATTGCGAATATGGGTTAATAGATGATGTTACATAATTAATAAGTTCGACCATATTCAGCCAGTTGGCATGCAAATATTGTCAAACATTCTAATCATTATGTACTCATCAAATTAAAAATAATTATTATAGATTATTTATCAATTATTATGTCAAACCATGTTAAAATTCAAATAAAAATGTCACTAGATAATTATATTATTCATTGGAAAACTATTTAATTATATAAATTCAATTTGGTTTTATTTTATTATTTAGTAAAATCAGTTTAAATTAGGGGTGAAACCTTAGAGTAAACATAACTATAGAGCGCGCGTATCGTACTTCTCGCGTAATGCACAGCGTAGGCAAGTAAATTATAGCTAGCTATATTGATAGATATGTGGTAAATAGTGCTGGGCAATAATTGTTCGCCGCGCCGCGCCGTGACACGGTTCCTATTGTTGTGTATGTATGTTATGTCTTGTGTACCTACAAGTGTAATTTTAGTAAGTGAAAATTATTTATTTTAATATAGGTAGGTAGTTACTTTTTATAAAAATGAATTAAACACTCAAATCTAAATCATTAACATAATCATTTTATTTTATTTATTACTAGCTGACGCGACAGACGTTGTCCTGTGTAGGTAGGTATATCCATCGTTCGAATCGTGAGTTATGGTCTTGAGTTCATACAAAATCCCAAAACAAAAAAAGCACTTTCAGTTATTCCCGACTTTCCCAATTTTCCCGACAAGCTTTCCAATGTTTCTTTCAATAAAACCTAATTTGGCATATTATGAACATTAAATAAATTGCCGGATCAGTTTAGTCGTTCTCAACTCAAGTGAATTAATTTAATTTTTATTTATATAGATTCCTAGAATTTTAAACCGCAAGCACAGATAATGTGCCGGTGTAAACTATTGCTCGCCATACTTATAACTTATAACAAACATCATTATTGAATAGGCCGAACGCGTTACATCACTATTTGAGTCGGCAATCTTAGCGGGGTTGCGGGGCAGTGCGGGCGGTACATGTAGCCCCGCGTCTCACGTCTTGTTCACCCCCGCGAAACGAAACGAATTTTGAACTTATAAGTATTAAAAAGTGGCTTACCGATGAAATGTGATGTTAGAATTCTGTTAAGTGTATTTTCGAGTATCGTTTTTACAAGGTTTTATTGCACATTAAACCATTTTTTTAAGATAAATAGAGCCAAGAACTCGCAACGGGCGCTCACGCGCTAGTACTCGTAAGACTACTAGCGCTTGCGGACAGGACGATGCTATCATCACACCCGTGCATACTGTTCACACTTAGGAACACGCGCTCTATACCTAGTAATGTTAACTCTATGGGTGAAACCCATTCCCATGTGCTCAACAATCTACCATAGCACAATACCTAGTTATAGCACATTAATTCTATTAATTTCTATGTATTTCTATAACTAAAGTAACTTTACCTTTGTGTATACTAACGCCACTTTCACATGTTAATTTTATATCTCAACAGTTTACCTCCATATACTCGGACGGGGATCGGACCCATCGCTTGCCGGTAAGCAAGACTTACCGGTAAGCGCTCTAAGCACTGAGCTGAGATACCCGTCATAGTTTGCACAACAAAATATTGGTTCCAACATGGACCATGGCTTCACTAAGGAAGCGTCTATGATTTTTTTTATAATCGTTTTTTCAATAAAATTAATTGAGCTTCTTCTCAGTGCCGCTGTTTCCCAATTGAGGACTGCAACAAAAAAGAGCACGTGTTATTATTATAAATTTAATTTCTACATTAGGTACATCAATTCACCACCACTTTTTCAATGTAAACCATGGAATTGAATAGATAAACATGTAATTGAAAAGAATAGATAACGTTTATTAGGCGGGTCCACACTGGCCGAACCACGATCGAACATTTGCTACGTTTGGTTCGCCCTCGTTCTTTTGTCGTTTGGATCGGGCGAGTCGCGTTCACACCGACCGCAGGTTTGGATCGTGATTCTGCCGCGCGCGTTGGACAGGACGAGGATCGGCCGGTGTGGACCAGTGATAACAACATCATCAGCCTGTAGTCGTCCACTGCTGGACATAGGCCTCTCCCAATGAACGCCATTAAGCCCGGTCTTCGGCCCTTCTCATCCAGTTTCTTCCGGCCGCCTTTCGCAGGTCATCGCTCCAGAGATAACGCGATCTACAAAATATATAGTACCTACTAGCTGCGCTGCGCCCCGCGGTTTCCCGGGATAAAAAGTAGCCTGCGTGCTTTTCCAGGACCTAAAGTACCTACATACCAAATTTTATCAAAATCCGATTAGTAGCTTTTGCGTAATTGAGTAACAAATATCCATACTTCGACACAAACTTTCGCATTTATAATACTAGCTGCACCCCGCGGTTTCACCCGCGGTTTCCCGGGATAAAAAATATCCTATGTCCTTTTCCAGGATCTAAAGAATCTACATACCAAATTTCATTAAATCCTTTCAGTAGTTTTCGCGTGATTGAGAAACAAACACCCATCCATCTATCTATCCATCCACCCATCCATCTATCCATGGATGGATGCATCCATCCATCTATCTTTCCATCCTTATAAACTTTTGCATTTATAATATTAGTAGTAAAGGATTTTATGGCGCGACTTTCGTCGTGACACTGCAGTGATGTCTATCAGACCTATCCGGACCAATGATAAGGAAACGATTACTTTCTATTTTGCCCACCTGGGCCCTACTTCATTATGACAACTTGGCGATTCCTTGCTTCGAGGAAACTTCGATTCCTTCATGAATAAACGACATCTGCGAAATTTGCATTCTCTATGACGCGTCATATATATGAATGCGTCATAGAGATGTCGTTTATTAATGAAGAATTCGACGTGATTTCGAAGCAAGGAATCGCCAAGTTGTCCTAGTGAATTGGGGTCCTGATGAGCCAAGATTTACGATAACGGGATCTCTTACCCATTTCGATTTATACGGCTTGACCTTCTTCTTGCCTTTGTGCTTCCTTCGCTTTTTGGAGACTTTCCGTGGCGCCACCGTGGTAGTCGGTGGCTGGTATTGCGGCTCCATGTAGCCACTTATCATCAATCTTATGAGACCTATGAACATGATAATAGAGGTTAAAATGCCAAAGCATTAGAGCGTTCTAATTTTATGTTAAAATGCAAAAAACAAAAATTATTCAGGTTTTTATCAAGCTGTAGCGCTCGTTGCGTAGCTCGCGTAGCCGTTCCTTAGGGGGTGAATGAGAAATGCCTAGGTACTCTTTCGGAAATTCTAGGACTTAGACTAAATGTAAGGATGTTCAAAGTTCAAAAGTTCTTTATTCAATTTTGGCATCACAGACGCACTTATGATTGTTACAATGACTCTACCACCGTATCGTAAAAAGAACCACTACTCAGAAGATACAGCAAGAAACTGATGGACATTTTTTTAGAACTTGTTACAATATTTTGTTTGTGTTTGACAATATTAAGTTTCTTATGTGCCAGTTGGCTACTTGGCAGAAGCGGAATGTTCCATGCATATCTTATATGTAGTATTGTCTTTTATGTGAGTGTAGGTAGGTACTTAGGTAAGAAGTAAAGTAGAGCTTTTGTCGACGGACGGAGACATCGAGATAACGAGACTGGTGATCTTTATTCTCGTCTCGATAAACTTATCTATGTATCTTGAGCTCTACGGGCTCTACTATATTATTTTTGTACTGAGTGATGAGACGTGCAAGGTGTTCGCCTGATGGTAAGCGCCACGCCTACGCCTGCCCATAAAAATTGCAGTGCCACCCAGAACTTTTAATACCATAAAAAGCACTGCGTAACACTGGATTACGCTCATCGCCCCGAGACATCAGATATTAAGTCTCATATGCCCAGTAATTTCGCTGGCTACAATGCCCTTCAAACCGGAACACAGTAATGCTTGCACACTACTGCTTGGCGGCAGAATAACTGGCAAAGCTGTGGTACTTACCCAGACGGCCTCCCGCATACGTGAGACCTACCACGAGTAAAGTAACGATAGTAATAATGACAACTAAGTAGACGTCTTTAAGAAATTCTGGCTTTTTATCTTTACTCGTTAATTGATTTCCAACTTAAAGTTTAACCAGTCAGCTATATAGGGATAGGTGCCACCCCGAAATGGCTTCGTTCTATGTTTTCGGTCCATCTGGCCGGAGAGAGTCGAATGCAAGGTTTGCCTACGCCTACAGAAATAACATGTATGTATGTACGTATGTATGTACTTATGTAAACCCATAAAAGTACTACCTAATATGCACCTTATTAATTTGGTGTAAGGATAGCGTACATTCATTGTGGGAAGTAGGAAAATAAAGCTGAGCGCATCATAAAATTCATTTTTTTTATTTTACTGGTTAATGACTAGGTACAATATTATTTTTTGACTTGCTAATTATAGAAAACTAGATAATATCACGAACCTTTTATACCAACATAAGTATCTACCTACGTATTAATTACTTTTTATATTTCTTCATACGATTAAACTTAATTTTAAGTTATATTTTATTATACTAAATATTGCAGCAAAAATTAATATTCCGATCATCATCATTATCAGCCCATTTTTTGTTGTTGTAATAATATCTGTAACAGAACTTAGTAATCAGCTGGCCTAGCTTGACTAACAGCCTAAATTGACTTCCCTATGCTATTAGGTATTTAACGTGCAATAATGCCACTAGTACCTGCGTAGTTTATGCTTAAAGCCCTCTACCTATTTCTACGTACCCTAAAACAGTGCTATACCTAGCAATGTTAAGGTAAAACATCGTGTAAAGAACTACTAATTAATGCACTTTTTTTTTACCTAGATCGGCCATTCTGGTTAGAAGTGGACTGCCAACGTATTGAGCTGAAGGTAAATAGCCTCCAGTGATGGCAATGTCAGAGCAGGCGCTAAACATTTCCTGGCTGCCGCATCCGAGGCCTCCAGTTCCATTGTTGCAGATTCCCCAGTTGTTCCCACACCTGTATCTCCATTGAAGAACGCAATGCTCGCAGGTCAGACCCTCAGGCAGGCGGTAGTTCACCGAATACGTAGTGCTGCCCTCGAGTGGATAGTATTTAGTGCCGCCTTCTTCGAGCTCGACAGGGTTGGCGTCGAAGCATGCCTGATCGGCATGGTCAGGGTCAGGGCAGATCTTGAACACCCAGTAGCCCTTGTGATGCGTGGTGAGCTGAACCTTAACTGTGAAGACGGAGCCGGCCTTGTAGGTGGCGGAGATTACGCCGGAGTCATAGATACCTCCTCGTTCGTGAGGCCTCGGCTGCGGGGCATAGTAAGGGTCGCCGCAAATGCCACATCTGTATCTGTAATCAGTCCACGGATTTGGGGATAGCAAGGAATACTACACTTGAAATAGCTGAATAATGAATGGTCTGTTGTCAGGGGTTGCTTTTCATACAGCTATCAATTTCAATATGCTCGCGTTTCTTGAATTATATTTTTAGTAAAAAAAGAGTGATGGATGTAGAGAAGGCCAAGGCATCACAGTGGATGACACCATCTGATTTCTGCACTAGATGCCACCCGCTCTAGTGAATTCACTGTCCACTAACGCACGTGCACAATGCACATGGCTACTAGCAGTCGCGAGCAATACGAGCGCGTAATTTTATTATTATTGACAGAATGTAGAATATACCTATCTACACTCGTGAGCAAAAAAATCGACTCAGGACGCACGCTCGCGGTTAAAAAACTCTAGCAAAAAATCTGAAGCTTTTATTCTATTTCTGATTTTTACATCTCAAAGCTGTTAGTTTTAGCTTTAAAATGAATGGTCAACGTTGTTATTTTAAGTTTTTTTATGGTAATGAAAAAATATTAAATGAAAAGGAGTCAAAGCAATGAAAAAAGGTGATAATTAACAGTAAAGAAAATACCAGGTTAAATTTGACAAAATATTAAATTAATTTAAATTAACATATCAATATTTAGTGTTGCCCCCTCTGGCCATAATAACAGCTTCCAATCGCTTCTTCATGGATCGAATAAGTATCTTTACTCGATCTTGTTCGATGCTATCCCATTCTTCAATGAGCGCCGCTTTGAGGTCCGATTTCGTGGCTGGTGCAGGATTTCTAGCCCGAACATTTCTTTTAAGTTCATCCCACAAATGCTCGATAGGATTTAAGTCCGGGCTACGCGCTGGCCAGTCCATAGCGGCAATTACGACCTCCTGTAAATACTGCCGGACGGAACCTGCAGTATGTGGACGGGCATTGTCGTGCATTAAGATGAAGTTTTCGCCCACGGAACCAGCGTAGGGAACGACGTGATCCCCTAAAATCTCTTCGATATATCGGTTTGCCGTCAATCCTCCCACTCGACCGCTAGTTTCAATAAAAACCAACTCGGTTTTTGACGCAAAAATGCCCGCCCACACCATCCAGGAACCTCCGCCAAAAGCCACATTTTCTTTGATGCAGCACTGCGCAAATCTTTCTCCAGGTCTTCTGTAAACTCATCCTCTTCTATCGCTACCATGCAAGCACACTCTGCTTTCGTCTGAGAAGAGAACGGAGCTCCATTGTTCTTCAGTCCAATCAACGTGTTCCCTGGCAAATCGTAGGTGGGCTGCTCGATGGGCTGGGGTTAATTTGGGGCCAGTAGCTGGCCTTTTTGGCTCAAGGTTAGCTGCCTTGAGTCTTCTTCTGACTGTCCAGCCACTAACAGCCACTCCTCGCGTTTCTCTGAGCTCTTGTTGGACTTGAACGCCAGTGAGTGCCCGATTTCTCAGCGATGTGCTGACAATGAATCGGTCATCTCTCTCTGATGTGCACCTTTTTCTTCCAGACCCGCGTCTTCGATTAAAGCTACCAGTCTCTTGGTAACGACGGTAAACTCTGGAAACAGCAGACTGGCTCATGTTCAGCGCACAAGCCACTTCACGCTGAGTCTGGCCTTGTCGCAATAGGGTGATCGCTTGAGCAGCTTCTTCACTTGTTGTGTCCATTTTCAGGTAGAATTCTTGTTTGTTGATAACAGAGATGTGTATCGGTTGACGTTTGACGGCTAACTGATAAGGGTGGGTCAGGTAGATAACCTTTTATATGGGTCTGTAACCCTTAACTAGCACTATTGTAAACAAGCGTAAAAAGGGTGGTTACTGATCACAACACATTGTTGGGTTGTGTGAGCAAGTAACATTACGATATTTTATATCATTTTGAAGCTAATACTAGCAGCTTTCAGATTTTACTAAGAAAAATATATTTTCGCCTTCAGTTTTTTTGCCAGTGACTTGCGACTGCAGTTGTGTCGCCTGAGTCGATTTTTTTGCTCACGAGTGTATATTTTACCCTTTTTTTTTTTTTTTTTTTTTTAATTTATTAAACAAAACGTATTATACAAAACATATTTCTGTAGTACCACAAAACCACAGTAGGTTTGTCTTGGTACGCACATTCGCTTTCTACTGCCATTAAAAGTTCAACTATAAAATAACATAAATGTAAACACATACAACGTAAACAAAAGATAGGTAAGCATCTGTTTACTAGTGTGTAGGTTAGGTATGTAAGGGTCGACTCCGCTACCGTCCGCCGCGCCGCGCCGGTCGGACAACGCGACTAGGCGAGGGGCATGCGGCGCGGCGGCGGGTGGCGGGCAGTGCGACGCCTGGTTCCGAGAATTAGTAAATAACTTACAAAGGCATCAGATACAGGATGTTGTGTTATTTGTTGCGCTTTTGTGAAAATATTTTTTATAAAAACTCTTGTAGTTTCTGCTATTTAGTTTAGTTTTAATATGCGGGGGTATACTATTTAATAATGTGGGGATAACATACGATAATGTACGCCGACCATAATAATTCGAAGTCTTTGGAACTTTAAGTTTATTTTCGGTAATTTTCCGTGTTGTTATTTTATGTGTTATGGGTATTTGTATTTTATCATTATTAAATTGTTCAATTAAAAGTGACATATGTACTCGAGTGTGAACTGGCAAAATATTGCAGTAGTGAAACAATTCTGAAAAATCATTTTTACATTTATTTTTTATATTTTTAGGTACAATAAATTTTAAGATTCTTATCTGTAGGTTTGATATTTTGTCTAAATACGTTTTAAAGGTCTGCCCATAGCTAGTAATTCCATAGGAAATTATAGATTCCGCCAGAGCCACATACATATTCATTAGAATTTTAAATGGTACTTTAGGTTTTAAGATATAAAATTTTGCCAGAATAGCACGAAGCTTGACACATACAGATTCTGTATGATATCTCCAGCTGAATCTATTATCAACGATTAGTCCTAAGTAAGTGTGTTGGGGTACTTGTTCTATAGGCTCGCAGGCACAATTGTCAGGAGATGGTACCTTGTGCATGCAACTATGACTATGAGCTATCACTTGGAAGGGGTCGTAATGCCGCAGATGATTTGAGTGGACGTGTATTATTTTGGTTTTACTAGCATTTAGTACCAGACCCGCATCGTGAGACCATTTAGCTATTTTTACGAAGTCGCTTTGCATCCATTGCGCAGCCAATTTCAGATTCCTATTTGCAGCTACGAGACACGTGTCGTCAGCATATTGATACACGCTGCAGTTGTCAATCACGTGTTGCATGTCATTAACGTAAGCAAGATAATGCAGTGGTCCTAACACCGATCCCTGTGCCGTTCCCTCCGTTACTTTAATAGCATCACTTAATTCCCCTCCAATTTTAACCGAGTAGTATCTATTGTTGAGGTAGTCTTCACACCATCTGCGAAGCGGCCCACGCACACCAGAGTTATCTAGCTTTTTAATAAGCGTTTCATGCCTGAGCGTGTCAAACGCCTTGCTGAAATCTATAAACAGTAGTATTACATGATTTTTGTCGTCGAGGCATGTATTAACTTCATCAGTGAATTTTGATAGAAGCTGAGATGTTGACTTTTTAGGTTGAAAACCATATTGTACAGTAGACTAAACCTTATTTTTTGAGTAATACTCATGGATTTGATTACATAGGTATTTTTCGACAATCTTGTCTATTATTGGGAGAATAGTGATTGGCCTATAATTGCCGCACTCACTATGGCTGCCTTTTTTGTAAATTGGTCGGACAATGC
Source organism: Petrophora chlorosata (assembly GCA_951640565.1). NCBI lineage: Eukaryota > Metazoa > Arthropoda > Insecta > Lepidoptera > Geometridae > Petrophora > Petrophora chlorosata. The sequence continues at coordinate 2,420,919 of OX621206.1, forward strand.
CTGTTTTTAAATCCTGTGGATACTTACCAGTTAGTACACTCGTATTAATAAGTTTTGCTATGACACTAGCCATTTTTTCGCATATTAATTTTATATCGATACTACGTATGGAGTCTATTCCTGGAGCTTTATTTATATTGAGGTTTTTTATAATATTAGTAATATTCTTATTGGTGGCCTTTTTTAGAAACATTGATTTATTTTCCGGAAACATATAATCAGACTCATTTAGGAGGTGAGTGGTACACTTAGGCATGATTTTCTTAACGCTATTACTAAATTCCTCTGCAAATTTATCGGCTATTGATTTAGTATCTAATTTATTCTTCTGGAAAGCTTTAAGTATGGCCTCATCGACTGATTTTTTGTTACGACCTGATAGTGTGTTTAATATTTGCCACAGTTTTCTGAGATTCATTTTGTTACTAGTTATTTGATTGGAATAATAGTTATTTCTAGAATTTTCTATCATTTTATGCGTTTTATTCCTGTGGGTATTATATTCTAACCTTAGTATTTTATTATTAAAATCGTTTTTCCACTTAATGTATAGTATATCTTTTTTCTCACACATGTTTTTTATTTTATTATTTATCCATGGTTCTTTGTTTCTTTTACTTGCATTATTTATTATTCTTTTATATTTAGCACTTTCATAGCACTTGTTAAAATTTTCTTTTATAAAGTTATAAATTGTAATAGGACACTCTGTATCATTAAGTTGATTCCAATCTATACTGTCTAAAGACGTTAGAATTTTCGAGTTATCTAGTAAGGTAGTATGTGAATCACCCTGTAGGTTCCTTGAGTCGAGTCCAGCACACGAGAGAACTATCACTCGGTGATCGGCCATAACCGTTCCTAGTGCGGCCGAGTACAGATCTAACTGGCGTGTCTTTGCAAATATGTGATCTATGCAGCTACGTGTAGTAATGTTACCCTTTGGTTCAATTCTTGTATAGTCAGATATCAAGCCAGTTAGACCGCACTCGGACATGCTATTTATGTAATATTCACGGATGCCATTGTGTGTTTTTAGGTCAATGTTTATATCGCCTAATATATAAGTGTCGTGTTTTGAGTACGATGTGTTAGATAAAAATTGTTTAACCTCTTTGATAAACAGGTGCTTACTTTCGCTTGGTGGTCTATATATTGCACAAACATATGCAGAGTATTTATGTGGGGTAGTCAATTTACCAAAAATAGATTCACAGTGAGTTAATGAGTGGTTTGATATTTCAAATACATGCGAGTTCCTGACGTATAACATGATACCACCACCTTTTCTATTTTTACGCAATAGTTTGTACATTACATAGCCATTTATAACAAACATTGATGCGATTTGTTCAGAGACGTTTACCTCAGTTAAAATTAGAACGTCTATTATTATTTTAGAATAGCTAAGTAGTTGTAATACATGACAGAAGTTTTTAATTAACGATCGTATATTAATGTGTACTATATTTAGACTTATTGCGCTAGTAGGTATTTGTTTACAGTAATCGTTAATGTCGATACAATCAAAATATTCTACATGATCGGTGTGATCTGAGGACGGAGCCTTAGTGCCTGGTTTAAGAGAATCTGTTACCGACTGAGATTGGTATCCTGGGATGTCGACATGTTCATGAGGTCATCTTCGCGTCTTATGACCATAGGTTTTTCTTTGTCTCCTTTACGTGCCAGCACATTTCCATCTTGAAACCATACATATTTGTATGTAGGTCGCAGCTTTTGCTGAGCCTTCCATAATAATGACTTATTATATTTAGTAAGAGCTCGCCGTACAAACACTTTTGACTTAGCTGCTGTCGGGGATACGTTGCCTAGAATATTCTCAGCTGTTATTGATGCTTTTTTAGAGGCTCGTACCCAGAGCTCCGCGTGTTCCGCCTGCTGCAACACCACCTGAACGTGTCCCTCTTGTCCATTACGACCTTCAATACGTTTTATATTTTTGACCTGTTTTTGGTCGAGGTTTAGCGTCAAGGCCAGCTTATTAGATATGTTTTCAAGGTCTTCTTCGTCTACTTTAGGGATTCCGATAACCTCGACTGTATTATCCAGCTGTCTTTGTTCAATCTGGCGAACGTGTTGTTCCAGAGATTCTATCTTCAGTTCAAGATGAGTATTTTTGTTAGTGAGATGGACTTGCTTCTTTTCCATGTCTTTTATTTTCTTATTTTGGGTCTCAATAGTAGTATTTAGAGCATCTATTTTCTTGCAGCAGAAACTCATAGACGTTTCGATAGGCTCTAGTTCTTTTTTCATGACCTTCTTCATCTCGCTGGTTATGTCTCGCAGGAATTTTTTTGTATCTATCGTACAGTTTGTATCTATGTCCCCACTTACTTGGACCTCTTCTTCATCGTCGTCTTCCGGGATTATGAACGAGGATTTCCTTTTCGGAGAATCTCGCTGGCATTCGTCACAAATCCATTCAAGACCATCTGCATTCCGGAGGGCAGAGAGCTGCTTCGCTGAGAGACCAGCACAGGCCTGATTAGCATGCACCACCTTTCCACATTTGCTGCACTCTAATCCCGGTATCCTTTTGGTCAGATTTTTATCACAGTTATCGCACTTAGACATTTTTGTTTCGAATGTGGGTAGTTTCCGCACCGTATCACCGTATCTTTGAAAACAAACCGGCTCACACGGCAGCCCGAGAGCGAATGACCCACGATAGCTAGGGCGTAGTACTGTGGTAGTAGAATCGATACTCACTTGCCGCCTTTAACGTATTCCTGCTGATGCACTCCTCCGCAGTTTAGGCCATCGTCGTCATAGTCTGGTAAGGTATGGGGGAACCCAACCCTCCAGAGCGACCCGCGGCCTGGTGGGGCCAGTACCCGTCCGTGGCCGAGCGCCAGAGCAACGGCTGCAGCCAGGGTCAGCAGGGATGTCCACATCTGGAACAGACTGGGTGATGAAGACGGAAGATGCAAGGTATGTTTTTTTTTATAAAACTGAGTGATGAGACCTGCAAGTCGTTCGCCTGATGGTAAGCGCCACGCCTGCCTATAACAATTGCAGTGCCACCCAGAACTTTTAATACCATAAAAAGCACTACGTAACTCTGGATTGCGCTCATCACCCCGAGACATCAGATATTAAGTCTCATATGCCCAGTAATTTCGCTGGCTACAATGCCCTTCAAAACAGAACACAGTAATGCTTGCGCATCTAAGTGACGAGACGAGCTGGTCGTTCACCTGATGGTAAGCAATACGCCCGCCCATAACACTTACAGCACCCAGAACTTTGTTTTGCAATATCCTGCGCGGCGCTGCACTGCGCTCGTCACCCTAAGACAATTAGCTTTTAAGTCTCATAATGTCCAGTAATTTCGCTGGCTACAATGCCCGAAATCTATCTCGATCAAGTGGCCACTTCATCAAGGGGACCCTTGGATAGTGACTATGCGCTATGCAGTTTGCAGTTGCACTGTATTACACATACTGTAAAAAGCGTAATGGTAAACAACCTTAAAGAAGGTGGTGCAAGCTAGATGCAGAAACAGTTTATTTGACGTCCCGAAACGTTATGCAATTTTGTTAAGAACCGCAGTATTTATATACTAATAATAAAGTTCATAATACAATGACGTATGGTACCTCGAACCCCACGTAATAGGTACTTCCTTTTGCATGGTAAAATGATTAATTATATCAACATTATTTCGATTGTAAGTGTATCATTAACCATTGGATAAGACCGCGCCACATTCATAATATCCAAATATGTCCACTATGGTGACTTCATCAAAAGATATGTGTAATAAAATTTACTAATATGTTTATTGTTAATTTAAAGAAGGCCCAATTCAAGAAATAAGGCTGACACTGTTGCATTACCAATCAGCGCGGCGAACTTATTAAGGATGTTCGATGTTCGTCAGACAATACTGGCATTCCCACTAGCTAAGAAGGGATTGCTGAGGATAGGTGTTATGCGGTGGTCACATCCAGTAGGTAGATACATTGCAATGCTAACTTTGGATGGTCACCATAATTATTATTGAGTTATCGTACCTAGGTGTACCTTTCTGACTAATGTGGTGGGCTCACCGTATAAAAATAAACAGTATAACAAGTATAAATAAAAAAAAAACCGACTTCAATGTATCTTCGATGTCCGAGGTAATATCGATGAAATTTATATGGGACCACTTCGTAGCTATACTGAACCCAACGCGAAAGAGTTTTCCAGATCGGTTTATGTATGACGGAGTTCTGAGGTCAAAAACATAAAAAAATATAATCGAATAGAGAACCTTCTCCTTTTTTGAAGTCGGTTAAAAAACAGTATAACCGTTATACTGTTTTTTAACCGACTCAGGATCGACAACAGATTTTTTACCGTTATGGTATAACGGTAAACGGATCCTGATTCCTGGCAAAAGGCACTTAGCCTGTCAAAGTCGTGTTTCGGGATGATGTTCGGTGAACCATCGGCGAGACGGGTCTGAGCAGTCGCTCGACTGCCGCCTCTCTCTAGATATATGTGCTCCATCTTAGGCCACATCATCGCTTCACACCAGGCGAGATAGTGGCCAAAAATAGATCTATTATGCGTAAAAAAAGACGGGTATCGCTAGGGGTGGCACGGACCTGTCGTTTTTTCTTGTTAGGTTTCTATGACGATTTAACCACAAGTTTTAATGATTAATTAAGGGATTCATTAGAAACTATAACATTTAATAATTCTGTGTTATAACATTAATTAAAATACCATTATTAAAACTAACGTGAGTATTATAGCCGGTTAGTAAATAATAATATTAATTGAAATGTTTGCTTGTAGGCATGCGAAAGGGATAAATATATTTCAGTGCAATTGTAATTGATTATTATAAATACTTAGGCGATAGGTAGGTACTGCATTGCACATTAATTTAATTTATTCCCTTAAAAGGCCAGTTGCTATCAACTGAATGCTCTGAAAAGGTCCGGTGAAGCAATAATTCATAATTTTATTAGACCTGAGAGGCTGTTCACTTCGTTAAAAATAGTGCATATTAATAATATAAGTAGGTACATCTAGATGGGATAAGCCACTGGCGCCCGAAACACAGTTTTTAACTAGTTCGGGAGCCTATGGATTCAACATTCAAATGTAAACTTTTTATGCAAATAAACTCATTATTATTATTATTATTATTATTGTTACAGACAGATTTTAATTTATTAATTTTATTTTATACGCTCAACGATCACATGCATAGGTCCTGGGGGCCTACTCCGAGTTGCTTTCGTTCGTTCGTTCGTGCGGACTAAAAGAGACACTCTTATGCTTGTTGCATAGCGCTGTCCCTTTCATCCGACAGAACGAACATCGTAATTACTTTTTCAGAGTAAGGCCCCTGGCCCCACACTAGGATTCCTATTTCTGTATCTAGGGTATCAGGAATTATGACTGTGCTGCCGTCTTTCTCTACATCTACGTGCTCCATCTTAGGCCATATCACCGCTTCACATCAGGCGAGATAGTGGCCAAACATAAATCTATTAAGTGTAAAAAAAATGAGGACCATGGCCCCACAACTCCCAGACACGAAACAAATGCTTACTACGCTTATTTTATTTTTCTGTGCACAAACATTGATGGAAATGAGCGATCAGATGATAACCGGTGGTGAAAAGTGCTGTCGGCGATCGATAACATTGATGAACGTTAACCGTTTGAGCGCCGCACCATACAAGCAAAACCGTGCCATCCACGCCGAGCTTCGCAATAGGGGATCGGACAACTTTTCAGAAAGTGTTAAATTAACTACAATGAATATATATAGTCATGAAAAATACTATTATAATTAAATAACGCTCTAAAAGTAGGTACCTAAAAGTATGTTTAAATGTTATGTTTCAAATATTGCCGCGGAAAAGGTCACCTCATAACTTGTGACGTCATATGAAGGTAGAAAACGACAAACTCTTCAAATAAAACTTGCAAAGAGATTAAAATACGTTTTGTGAAGTTTGGGGACTAAATTGTAGTAAGGGAACGAAAAAATTTGCAAAAATACAAGCTTGACTCACGACACTTGCCTTCAAATGACGTCCTGCGCTGTGATTGTTGTTTCGTTTGAGATGAAGAACAGATTTAAAATGTCAGAATTATTAGATTTTATTTATTGATTTCAAAATATAAATAGTTATTATTTCACAAAAATATTGATTGAATGATCTTTCTGGTTCGCGAACATTCGTTCTAACTACATTTTAGAATTTTTCTCGATTACTGTCCGATCCCCTATTTTCATAAGCAGTAGTCGGCTCTTGCCGACTTCGGCGTAGAGAGCACTTTTTCGAATGTCGAGTATAGTCGATTTCGCCGGTCAAAAAGTTTATTCTGTATATCATGCGGGGTTTGAAAACAATAAGGCAAATAATGCGTAAATAAAAATGGAAGACCAGTGCAACGTGTTTTTTAAAAGAAGGGTGAAAAGGGTCCTTAAAGGTAGGCAACGCATCAGTAATGCCCCGAGTGTTGCAGGCGCCGGTGCGACGGTAACCGCTTACCATCCAGGCGGGCCGTCTGCTTGTTTGTCTATTTATTATATATATATAAAAAAACGCTGAGTAGAGGCCCGTTTGTAACAAATTCTATTTGTATATAATTTGTAACCCTGTTTTTTGTTTATTTTTATGTCATGTATTAATAGTTTATAAATGTGTTAATAGTAACATTGATAGCCCTTATCTTATCAACGCGATCTCATACAATACTCCTCGATACAGAACCAGACATACCAAATTTTTAAATGAGGCACCTTGCAAAACAAACTACGGTTGTAACTATGTTATTAATAGGCTATCAAAAACGTACAATCATTTATTCATGGATATTGACCTGTCTAAAAACCTCTTTTAAATTCCAAGTCTTCAAAACTCTCCAAGACAAATAACCATTAATGTTAATATATAAATTTACTACAAACATACACTTCTATACACAGTCAACTTTACATGCATACGTGCACGCACCCATACACACACACACACACACCCTCACGCACATAGACTCACACATATACACCCTTTATACATACTTGAATCCTCTGCTAGAGAGCGCAAAACACATAATAATTGTAATAATTAGGATGATCTTTCATTAGCCTATATTATGATTACTTAAGATTGTAACTGAATCTCTTGTATAAGCTGTTGATCATCTAATAATAAATAAATAAATAAATAAGTAATGTTGCAAATAAACTGGCACATAAGTAAAATAATATTGTCAAAAACAAACATAAAATATTGTAACAAACGTTCTAAAAAATATGCCCCTCAGTTTCTTGCCGTATCTTCTGAGTAGTGGTTTTTTTTCCGATACGGTGGTAAAGTCATTGTAATAATTGACGTTCATAAGTGCGTCTGTGACGACAAAATTGAAATAAAAAACTTTTGAATTGTAAATTTAGAACAGACTTAAATTAAATTATTATTTTATATTGACTTTGATTTAAAATTATTTGTTGACATATTGATTATTGTATTGATTTTATTGACATTATTCATTATTTTATTTTGACATTTTTAATGAAACAAATTGATTAATTACTTACTAACATTTTATTAACTTGCATTTTTACTAACAAATATGGATAATTATGTCTGAATTATTAATAAAATGAATGAATTGAATTGAATTAAACGATTTTCATTCTTATTGTTATTCTTAAATATGTTTGGATCGTTTAGGTAGCAACCCTAAAGCAGAGTTGCATGGCGGCTAGTCCTAAACAGCTACGTACTTGTAAAATTAATTACATTAACTTCACTTTCATTGCGCACTTATGTCACTAGTTAGGTAACGTTATTGATGCTTCTGCCTTATATAAATATAAAGCAGAAGCATCAATCTACAACAATAACAATTTACTTGCTATCGAAGCGTATCTTTCCGCTCTCCATCGATAATTTGGAATTAAATAGGCCAGTGGCATTTTTTACTTGTTTTACGATTAATCATTTAAAACACTTTTATAACCCTTGGTGTGGTTTGGCACCAGAAGCTGGCTTATTATTTTTTTTAGAACCGAGTGATGTGACTAGCAAGTCGTTCGCCTGATGGTAAGCGCCACGCCTGCCCATAAAAAATGCAGTGCCACCCAAAATTTTTTGTACCATAAAAAGCACTGCGTAGGACTGCATTGCGCTCATCAATCCGACACATCAGATATTAAGTATCAATTCTTATATTTCTTTGTTTAGACTGAAGGTCTTAATAACTAAAATGCAATAGTTATTTGTTCTGTTGGTTTGCATATTTGATGTAAAATAAAAGGCGTAATTGTTATACGCACTGATCAGGTTGTACAAAGAAGACAAGTTCACATACCTTCTATTAACTAAATAAATTATATTTTAAATTGTAAAACATTATATCTACTTACAATTTTCTTTACATAAGTAGATATTTTGCTTTCAAATCTTCCTTTTAACGCCAGTATACTGAGTAAACAAGTGCAATTCCAAGCCATACATTGATAACTCTTTAGTTAAGGCAAGTAGGTATATATTGTATTTGTTAATAGGATACTGCCCCTGCATGTTCAGCCCCCCTACCCATATGTCCCTCAAACGCCAATCGTATATCGTGTTGAGCTCAAATTAAGGTATAGCTGCACTGTGACTAATATATTCGGTCGAATTATTGTCGATTTAGGCAAGAAGTCGAATTAATTTCGTTCACTTATACCAAAATACGATAACTACATGAGATAAACTTAATGGGACAATATATGGCAACATAAGATTGTCGCAATTAGGGATTGCAATCAAAACGGGATCACGCATTCCCGCGGGCTGCTTTAACTAATCTGCTGGATCCCGCACCTTCAAAGCGCGGATCCGCGGATGCCACAAATTCAAAATTTGGCGCTAAGACTTTCGCGTAAATCGCAAGTAGCACGAGCGCGGCGTTGCCGTTCCGCACAGAAATAAACAAAAACATAAAACAGTTATTAGGAGTAAGAGTAAAATTAAACAAAACTATGCCCAATTTAAAGATGATTTTAAGAAAACAGATTACTCATTACTTATACTATATTAATAAAAAAGAAATAATCTCTGTTGCTTAATTTAAGATATGTTTAATAAAAGTTCATTTTTACACAAAAATCTGTAGTTTCAATAACATTACATTTAATAAACCACACATACTACTTCACAGGGTATTTTTTAATAACATAATTTTAAAGATGCGGGATCCCGCGTGGTCCTACGCGGGATTAGGTAATCCCGCATATCGATTCCGCGGGATTCAATGAGCTGCGGGATTGCAATCCCTAGTCGCAATGAATCTACACCTTCAACACGATGTACGATTGGCGCTTAAGGGACATATTGGTAAGGGGGCAGTTGTATTTGTATCTGGAAACATAACTTATTTTTATCGACTTATTTAATAAGCAATAACTAACTCCTTATTGTTATAACAATTGCATATATGCAATAATTGCGAAAACATCGTAATAAGTAAAAGTTTATTTACAAAAAACTTACCTAATCGAATTAATTGTGCGGAATTATAGGAAATATAATAGTTTAGGAAGTATATGTTAATACATTTTTGCCAACCGACTCTTGACTTTTCTCTCTATTTTTACCCGACTACGACAAAGCCAAAAGAAAGGATTATGTTTTTAGCAGTCTATGTATGCTATGCTATGCTTTTATTTACGTATGTTCCACCGTAGCACCTAAACTACTCATCCGATTTTGATGAGTGTCAATCGATTCGTTATTAATGGTCCTAGTGACATAGGCTAATTATTTTTTCTAAATCCCTGGTTGGTAGTCGGGTTTTAGTATTTATTTACTTCTTTATTCGTAGTAAAATTGATCTTCCAGCCCCATCTCAAACTGTGGTGATTGAAATGAAAGGAACTCCGACTCTACAATACCTGCCTTCTATCTCACAAGATGTAATTAAAAAAGTTCTTTTATCAAAGCATCACACACGTATTTAAGAACTTCAAATTAACACAATGACTAGGAACTCTTTTCGCGCTCGGAAAAAGAACCACTACCCAGAAGATGCGACAAGAAACTGAGGAGCACTTGCTTTCAAGATCTTTTGTTACACTTGTTTTTAACAATACTCATACCAACTTCTATTATTTATATATAAAAAAGTACCTACACGCTCTTTGTCTCTAAAGCGTGTCACACACTACGCAGATACGGTAAGATATCTGTATCTGAGCGCGTATTTGTCGATATCGCTCTCTACACTAAACTCAAGGAGCAACGCGCACTAAGCAGATAACTCGTCAAGTATCTGTAGGCACCGACATAGTATATCGAAAGATAATCAGATTTATCTGCGTATAGAAATATATATTTTTTACTTTATACATGTTGTTTTGCACTGAGGCGGCGCGGTATTCAAAATCACAATCTTCTTCTGAGGAATTGTCAAATAAATCCAGAAGCAATAAATGCGAACTCATTGTAACATACTGTATATACGATCCGCACCAAAAAACAAGTATAGTCAGTTTGAAGGATTCCGCGTGAATGTATAATTTCGTATATTATCGTAGGTATCTGCGAAGTGTGTACTTTCAGATAAATTAAGTTATTATACGCAGATAAAATATTACCGTATCTGCGTAGTGTGTGACAGGCTTTAGGCAAGAAACAAAGGAAAAAGAGGAAAATGATCCCGTACATGTAAATATTCTTTGGAAATATTGAACAATTGAACAACGGCTACCTTCGTTTCGTAATAACGGTGTATCGGACGGTTACCACAAAGCCAAGAGCCTACGGAGTTGGAGCCTTACAATTATACGCAAAGTAATACTTATTTCAGTAATTGATAACGATCCTTATCACGAAATAATATCGATTGTTTCAGATTTCCAATAAGTATGTCTAATTAAGCTATAGGCATCAGCATCGCGAGATCGAATTCCTTACTAAAACGCATTTCTCGAAATTCAATGCGTTCATAATCTAATGTTAGATTCAATCCCAACAGTAAGTAGTACTCGAGAATACACTTACTTTTATCTATTAAAGACACTTTGTATTCTTGATGGGGAACCATTTCGAACAATATACCTACAGGGCACAGGTGAGTGTTTTTGCAGGTATCCCTTAGGCTACTCCAACCGTTGGAGATATAACAATTTGTTGTTAGGAATTCATCTAAAGATTTCCTCAAAATATATTAAATTGCAATTTTGGGTTTCTGGAAATTCAATGATGTTCGAAAATAAAGAATAAAATGTGCTGCTTTTATCTTTTAAGAAACAATCAAAATGTCGCTACGAATTGATGAAAATCGATTAAATCTGCTAATTCTGCCTGAAATCGATAAAATTAATGTTTATTTTTTAAATTCATATTATGATAGATAACATTCGGTTAAAAAGAACGAGCGGTAGTTTCAAATATTCCAAATACTTTTACGCAATACTAATGATTAAATACAATACAATATAATACAAAAATTGTACACCTAAGCAATGGTATAATATACATGTTTCAAATACGCAAAGTAATTTCCAATGACATAATACAGTGCAACCTTAATATAACGTACCTCATTATAACGACTTCCTCGATTTAACAAATTCTTCGTAATCCCCTTGAATTGTCCATAAGAGTCAATATAAAATATACCTTTACATTGCGAACATTCTTTGCGTACAACCTCTTTATAACGAATTTTCAACTATCAAGAAAAAGTATTCATACCTCTAATTAACGAATTTTGCCAACCCAAAACCTTTATATAAAGTTGTTAATAACCACATTGTTAATTGTTTTTGATTATTAATGTAAGAAAAAAAAAATATTATCTACCTAATTGTTTTTAAATACATAGCAAATACATATAGTAATTTGATGAAAATGTGTTATCATTTATTAGTAGAAGTTGTTCGCTATAACAAGATAAGTACGTAATATTGAGGTGAATAAAACTATTCTTTTACCTCTTTATAACGAATTTTAGACCAATCTAACCTCAACATAACAAACCTCAGTTCAACGAATTACTTGATATTACGAATATTTTCTTGTTCCCCTCCGATTTGTTATATCGAGGTTGCACTGTATACTGATACTATATAAGCACTTGAAAACTGAAACTTAATGGAAATGTGTAGTGTTTCTGCTGAATATACACTAAACACACACACTACATGTTTTCATTGTGTGTGAGATGAATTTCCGCATCGTCACGCCTGATTCTATGCACTTACTTCTTTGAAATTCAATTCATTCAATTCATTTATTAATAATTCAGATATAATTATCCATATTTGTTAGTAAAAATGAAAAAGAAGAAATCTTATTGACCAAACATTACAAATTAAATTAAATTACACATTTTGACGATCACACCAAAACGAATAGATTTTATCGCAATACACGACACGAACAAAAATCTGTTGCAGTCAAGGAAAACATTTTTTAACGTTTTCCTTCTGAACATTGTTTTGAGCTTTTAAAAAGTAACGCAATGTGGGGACCGGGGGCGCATAGAGTTTTCAAAGATACTGCAGAACTTCTTGTCGAAGCAACTCGTGACCATTTGCTGGCCTATATTTTGGCTAAAGGATAAGCATTGCCATTCAACGTGGCAATGCTGCCAGCATTTTGGGAACGTTGCCGGTAGTGAACGGTAGTGGTTTATTAGATTAGATTAGTTTAGATAAGTTTTGATAGATAACGCTATTTAACTAAATTTCTATTTATTTAGGTATAAAATGTATTTTAAATTTGTAATTGATATAAATGAATACAATGTTGATAAATTAAGTAGCACAATGTTGAAAAATATGGTTACATATTTTTGTCATGAACAAAAAATTTAAAATAAATAGGTACCTACTTAACATTAGTGACCACAAGTTTCGGTGTCACCTCGACGCCGAAAAATGTTGGTCATCTTCCTTTATTATTCTTATCGCAGTTTATTTAACCAGTAAATAACTGGTGTATTCACACATATCTGTGCTGTAACAGGGACGTAGACACTGTACCTCAATTTATTCCCGTTTTTCCGCGAAATATACTTGTGCACCAAAATATGTCTATTAAAATATTTTATAATGAACACCTATTTTATGAATCATGTTCGCGGCGTTGGGGTGGCCCAAGGGCCACCCCCGCCCCACCCTCACCAAATACGACGACTGCCCCTTATGCCTTTGGGGTGGGCCAAAGGCCACCTATACTTTTGAGTGCTTAAAACAGACCAAATTTGGTGCACAATCAGTATTTTTGGTGAACGGTTAAAATTATTCATTGTAATTGAAGGAGTGCATGTCATAATAAAATACCAATTTTTTGGCACTTTCACGTTCTGTGCATATTCCTGATGACATGTGTGAACTGATTTTAAAACTCACATTTCGCTGATGATGACCACGTGACTCCACACTCCTCTGCCCTTGGCATTCGAGACAATCTCAACAACCGACAAGTAAACAATGACACATTCCTGAAAAAACTTTTTAATAGGTAGGTACTTCAGGTCATTTCAGGAACAACTACTTAAAATGAACTCACTTGAAATTTTCCAGATACGTAAGTTCACCGTTTACAAGTTGGTTTTACAAGTAGGTAATGTTTAAGAAAAAAACATTTGATTCATTCAAGCCGTTGCTTTTTTAATTTCGCGGTTACCCCGTTTGGGCGTTTCTGGTGGTCCGCCGACCGCGGCCCGCGGCTGACTGATGAGAAAAATAAGAATTTAACGCTCTTTCTAATTCTAATCCAACTGATTGATTTGCTTTAACTTTCTCCTAAATCCTATTGAATCACAGTTCCGCGAACAAACCGCAAGTACCGTAGAGACGGGCACGTTTGCAAAAAGTTAATGAAGTTAGTCGGACAATAGTGGAGTGGGCCGTACGGATAATTTAATAATCTTTCTTTGTGCTGATTTTTTCTCCGGCTCTATTTCGTTTAATTTATAGCTGTTTCCAATTTTATTTTATCTGACTTCTGTACCTACTTGCGTTGTTTATTATATATTCACTTATGCATTTTTCCCTTAGATATTATTGTTTTTTCCGGTTCATGAACTCGACGTTTATCACATGACATCGGTGGTCGTGATATCGAAAACAATTTTAACTCGGAGTTGTTGCTTTGAATTATTTCATTATCATCTCTACAGTTTTAATATTTTAATAAACTGTAATATTAGTACTACTAATAAATTAAAATTACTAATAGTTATCACACATTCCAGACCTCCGATTATACTCGTATACCTCCGATACCCACAAAATTGTTAATCAACTTCCATAGCACAAACTATATATAATAAAGCGAGACCTCAGACAATTATTGTATTTAGTAATCTGTGCTAGATTTACAATTAATTTTTACTGCTCTTTTATGCCAAATTCATCAAAATCCGTTCGTTATGGAGCTGGGTGGTAGAAAATAACTTGGCCGGACAACGTACGCACCCATGCATTTCCATGGAAGCATTTGGCTACGAGTACCTAGTAGCTATATCCACAAGGGTACATATAAAACAACGTCGCGATTATGTTATCCTCATTTCACCCATTGATTCATCGCCGAGTCACGGCGCCAGTGATAGATTTCTACTCTTTGCCCCTTGTCTTGAATGTTAAGCAGTTTATTAAGGAGAATTGTTTGGGTATTTACGTTAAACAACTCATTATGAATAATTGAAGTTGGATTTCGTAGGTCATTTTAGTAGTTTAGTCCTGCTTAGGCGTGACGTGGCCTGTTACTCATTTTTACGCCTCGCCATGAAGTACATATTATGTTTCAAGAATGTTTGACAGATATATCGTAAATGTTATCAGTGAAAAGTGTCCAATACACCATTATATTTACTTACCTAATTATAAAGGTAAAGGGAACACATGGGAAACATGGTAAACGCATCGGATATACATATTTTATTTGACAGTTTTATACAAAATATATTTGGCACGTTTGAAATCGTTATTATTAATAACACAGTCTTTAGAAAACTTAAAAAAATCACGAACCTTTGTACTCATTACTTCCTATCTCTCTATCATTAAATAGATGGGAGTTGTAACGCCCCAAGTGGACTCAAACATCTGATTTAAAAAAATATGTATCTCATAATCATTAAAATTATGTGCTAGTAAAGGGCTAAATACTCTCATAAAATTTGTTTCTTTGCGGTAGCCTGTTAGTTAATTAAAGCTTGGTAATCTGCCTTTCTCAGTATTGTCTTAGGTTTTGGTGATCGTTTTACATTGAGTTAAATCACATATTGGCATTCTCCAGTACCTGTCTTTAATCTGCATTAATTTGGATCTTGAAAAATAGCCAAAATGAAAAGCCATAAGGTTTTTAAAAGCAAAAGTAACGCATGTTGTACTGTGTCTATGCTAAAAAGTGTTGTAAACCCTGAAGTAAATTTTCCGTACCTCAAAGAGGGATTCATGCAGAAACGTAAAGGCCTAGTCGTTATTTGATTCGTGACTTCTTTCGCAACGGCATTGGAGAGTACATCGCAGAAGAAATCGAGTAGAGACCAGCCGCACTTTACAACTTTTTACTAGACATTGTTCTGAAGAAGTGATTCAACTGGAACATATTGAGCTGAAGCTGAAGACCCTCCAATGATGGAAATGTCAGAGCAGGCGCCAAAGTTCTCCTGGTTGCCACATCCGAGGCCTTGAGTTCCATCGTTGCAGCTTCCCCAATTGTTACCACATATGTATCTCCATTGAAGAACGCAATGCTCGCAGGTCAGTCCCTCAGGCAGGCGGTAGTTCACCGAATACGTAGTGCTGCCCTGGAGTGGATAGTATTTAGTGCCGCCTTCTTCGAGCTCGACAGGGTTGGCGTCAAAGCAGTCCTGCTCGATGTAGTTGGGGTCGGGACAGATCTTGAGCTCCCAGTACCCCATGTGGTGCGCGGTGATCTGGATCTTAGCCGTGAAGACAGAGCCAGCCTCATAGGTGCTGGTGATGATGCCGGAGTAGTAGATGCCGCCTGGCTCGTGGGCCCTGGGCTGGGCAGCATTGTAAGGGTCACCGCAAATACCACATCTGTAATTATTAGAAGTTTTTGGTTTATAAGGGTAAAAAAGTGGGACTCTACCGGCATCTGTTTTCCCCGATGGCTACAATCTGGGAGTGTTTTCAACTACATTGTTACTTAACATCAGGTGAGATGGCTGTCAAATGTTCTCGTAATACATAAAAACATGTTTTTTACCCACAACTGACGATGTTGAGTTTAAGGGGGAACAGTTCATACTAAGGGGATTTATCTTTAAGGCTGTATCTATAGTGGATCAGTAGTGACACTAGTGACTCGATACTTACTTGCCACCATTAACGCCATGCTGATTGTAAAACCCGCCGCAGTTGAGACCGTTGTCGTCGTAGTTAGCCCTTGTCGAGTAGCCGAGCCTCCAGAGCGTCCCGCGGCCTGGCGGGTCCAGCATGCGGCCGTGACCGAGCACCAGCGCCGCGGCTGCAGCTAGGGTTAGCAGGAATGTCCACATCTGGAACAGACAGATATTCTTTCGAAACTCAACCAAGTAAATAGAAAACTACGGCTTTATTTGTTTAGTGTGTTGGCCGTCCCTGGTGGCGGAGTTTTGTAGACAGCCCGAAGGCCTTCGACCTGACCTAACGACTCGGGCCTTCCGAAGCGGTACCGCTCAGATAAGAAACACGACAAAAATAGTCACCCATCCATATGATCACTGCAGCCGAAAGTTACGATCTGTTACAAACGGCTAGACGAGCTACTCTACGAGCACTATTAAAACTACCGGCATGGCAATGAGGCATAGAATGGAATAAAATAATTGAGTAGTGTTTGCTAGACCGATACCTAAATATACTTAAATAGAAAGGATAGGAAAAAATAGAAGGTAGTCTGACTCCTTATCCTCTGCCTAAACAATGACTTTTAAAATATCTATTATTATTATTAAAAAGTACCAATATAAGTAAATAATTATTAATATACACCAAAAACAATGCTTACCTTAGTTTCTTTTGTTCACAGCCAGTTTCCACAAAGCATGGAACTTGGTTGATGTTTTTGGTGCTATACATTATATACTGATTGTTTTAGTCACCGATTACGATCCTTATCAAATGAGATAATATCGATTGCTTTTGATACGAATTACAAGCGTTATAGATTAAATCAGAACAGATGGGTGTAAAGGCTTTCTAATCAGTTATTTCTTTTTCACTATCTACCTAGTTAGGATAGGATAACAAATATGTTATTGGTGCGGAACCGTTTTAAAGGAGGTTTACACAGGTAACTGTATTTTTTTCTGTTTTTATGATTATTTAAATAATGCCCATTCACACACACAGACCCAGATCCCGAACTACAATACCTTTAGGTATATATCTAGAGAACCAGGAGCTACGAGGATCATCGGTCCCACAACGCTCGGAAAGAAGATGCGCTGTTTTCCTCTTCAGAAATTTGACCCGGCCATTTTCTAACTAAAACACGATATTAAATGGTTCTAGATTCAAGCTTACAGGTTTAACAAAGAAAACAATTACATACGTATACCTAGTTACTTAAATTAACTACAAATTGTATACAAAATAAAACCACATCTACAATTTACTATAGGTATCTATCAATAAATACTTGTGGTAGGTCTCTCGTATGCGGGAGGCCGTCTGGGTAGGTACCACAACATTGCCAATTATTCAGCCGCCAAGCAGTAGTGCGCAAGGATTATTATGTTCCACTTTGAAGGGCCAGCGAAATTACTGGGCATATGAGACTTAATATCTGATGTCTCGGGGTGATGAGCGCAATGCAGTGCTTAAGTTATGGCCAGGCGTGGCGCTTACCATCAGGCGAACGCAAGTCGTACTACTAAGTAATGTCTCGTGACATTACTTAGTTCCATAAAAATCATAATAATAATTAGTTCGAAACTATCCACACCCTTATTAACTCGCCTATTGCGTTCGCAAAGGTTGATCACGTCACCCCCCCAACGACGTGCCAATAAAGATACCACCGCGGTGGGCGGACCCTCCTGACTTTCGACACTTGGAAACATCAACAACCGACAACACGCCGGCAATGACACATTCCTCAACCTCTAGCTATACTTTAGTAATTTCGAAAGGAGCATAAAGTTTATGATCGCACTTGAAAGCCGCCGGTTACTATTTTATCTAATTCATAGTTACTTTTATTAGTTTTTTATACCTAAAATCATAATTTGGCGTCACAAAACCATAATATTTTATCTGCTTTCTAATAAAACTATATTTGTTTTCATTAATGTGTAAAATTTATTACTTTAGGTACGTACGGTTGGGTGCCGGGTAGGTGCCGGCTTCGGCATTTCCTTACCGACAGTAGCTATGGCGTTCGCATCAGCCCCATCCTCGATGAATACTCTATGTGTTGGTCGACGTCGTAATCGTCTGTGGGTATCGGCATTGGCCTAGTAATTTTTTGGACTTAGCTCCGGGTGCACCCATCTGTGCCTTTATCTATCGATTCTAAGCCTTAGGCAAACGCTATCTGGTGTTGCAACTTGCAAGGACAGTTGAAATTTAAAATGTCATACGAGGTCCATTGTCTACCATGCCCAGTCTAGACCCCAACGGATACCCCATCGTGGAGTAAACGGAAGCGGAACAAAAAGAAAATATACCAAATAACTCTTTTATTATCATAGGAGTTCCTTGCCATAATTTTAGGGTAAATAAGTTAAATAATAAAATCACAACTTAATGAATACTTAAAATTAACTCGAACGTCAACAAATTCAAATTTAAAATTTTGAATTTGAATTGTAATCATCAATCGAGAAATCGAATTGCTAACCGAAAGTTAATCGAATAGTGACGTGTTAGTAATTCACTTATTTCTATGGCAGGTAAAATGGAAGTCAAAAATTAGATAAAAAATACATTTAAATACCAATGTGGACCCAAACGAACAAATTGGTTTCAAAATGTCACATTTGCTTATTAATTAGTGCCAGAGAGCACTAAATTACAAAGTAGCCAAAGATTTCGAATCATAAGAAATGCAACTGAAAGCCTTGCTAAGTTAGATCTCTTCTCGTACTGGATACATCTATAGAGTTACGACAATAACCGATATTATTTCTTATGATGCGAACATTATTAACGAATTTCACATTGTTAATGTTACTGAATATAGAGAAGACATATTATTCTGTAAACTTAAGCTTTTAAGTTCAGATGAAGACGTATATTTACAGCTTTTCAACAGAATCATACAACTAGGAATTAAATGTGAAAAACGATTCAAATTATTAACTTTTACCTAAATATACATCACAGATAGAGATAAAAAAGAACTAATATCTATTTTACGTGTTGTTTCAGCTATGTGACATGAATCGTGACTACAAGCTTGTGGGTAAAACGACTTTATTTTTTGAACGTCGCATCAAAACATAAATTTGTTTTTCTGCATACAAAATCAACACAGTGCATTATTATTACTAGACAATGGAACATTAATGGGAGAAGAAACGTGAAGAAAAGAGATACAAAATAAATTAAAACTAATCGTGAAAGAAAAGAAGACGAGTTAAGGAATCATTCGAGATTTGCTCCGCTATTAGGAACCTCATAAAGTTCATTAGAAAAATTGGCAAGCGCTTACATATTAATTGGTAAATCTTACGAATTACAAGATCTGGTTACTTCACTGACATTTGTTTACAAAATTATAATGTTTGACTAGAATCAAGATTTAACCTACAAGCGTACAAAAGGACTGAGATTTGTATACTATAAATCAGAATCTTTTGCATCAAATTGATGTGTGATTAATGTATGAAAACAAATTTAATAAATAAAATAAATTAATTAAAACAAAATAAACGTCTACTACAAAATTTAAATGGCGAAACAACGAACAATAATTTCAAGAAGTTACATAATCATGTACTAATTTAAAAGGGATGTTTTTCATGTACTCAATGATGTTACTTTTTGTCGTCTCCGCTGATTTTGGAATCATTCTTCTTAGTTGTTTCGTCATTTTTAGAATCTGTTCCTTTATTATCAGTATCTTTACCATCTTTCTTGTTAGTATTGTCATGTGATTCAGATTGATCTTGCGATTTAGTTTTAGATTCGTTCTTGTGTTGGAACTCTTCGTTGAGAAGCTTTTCAAACTCGTTTGAAACTTTATTCACATTCTTTTTCATGGCTGCGTCTGGGTAGCTCTGCAAGGGCGATGCAATTTTTAAATTTGTGTTAAGCTATATAATTTGTTAAGAATTTCCTGCAATTTTACCTTCAGATACAACCGCACATTATTGAAAATCCTTCGAAAGTCTTGCACAACTTGTTCGTACTCGATGTAAGATGAATTCTTCAATTTTGTTGATATATCATGTAAACACATAGGATACTTTACAACTTCATAAAATCTTGGAGCCTGTAATAAAAAAACATGCATGATAAAACTTATAACTTGCAAAATAATTGACTGATGTGTTGGAACTATCTATGTTGAATTTCTTACCACTTTAATGTCCATATCATGTTGAATAAAAGCAGTCTCATTGATCTGAGATAGGTTATTGATAATATTCTCGAATTTCTTAATAGTATTAGTTGGCAGTGGCTTCTTTTTCTTTGGATGATACCACATTCCCGATACTGTGACCTTAGACTTGCTAGGTTTTTTCTGATTTTCATCTCTCACACAATTTCCCGAATGATCAAAATTAGGGCAACGTTTGTTTTCTTTGACTTCATCGTTTTTTAGGTCTGGAGTATCAATTTGATCTTCAGGGTCTAGAGTCGTGGTGTCTGATACATGGTGAGTTTTACTTTCTTCAGTAAAAATGGTTTGATCCTTTAACAAGTAATCACTTTTATTTGTACACTGATTCCATATACCGGTCAAATCTTTCGACATAAAATGATTAGCGGCCAAGCCCATGGCCCACGCGTTGTTTTGATCCAAGCCTAATTTCATTTGCTTGAAATCTTCACATAGTTCATCAGCGGTACTCAAACCTAAAGCGTCATAGAGTCGCGCTGTGTCCGATTTGGATCCTTCGTGTATGAAATCCATTAGTTTTGGGGCTGATTGCTTCGCAGCCTCCCAAGCACGGTCTTGTGTTATTGCACCAAAAAGATCGAATGCATCAGCAGTTCTTATATCCAAGCATGGAATACCATGTCTAGGCACTAATTTAGGATCATCACCAAACATTTCATCGCTACGTCTAGGCATCAAACATGGCCAAGATTCAAGATTGTATTTCGGTTGTGGTGCTAATGTAACAGGTGAGAATGCCGCTTTCATTTTTATGTCATCTGCTACAACATTGTCAAAAGCTACATCCTGGGACACGCCAGCTACGAACGGAGATATTGGATCCGACGGTTTTATTGGGACCTTGTAGCTTCCAGGCTTCATATAAACTTTAGACATTTCGTGAAACTCATCATTTTCCGTATCAATAAATTGCACGGGGCCAGAGATATTATTAGAGATCACAACGTTTGATGGAATCTGAACGTTGTGACTGTGATGAGTTATAAATTCATTAGGTTCTTTTTGGACCATCTGACCCCACGCCGCAAAAAAATCAGCCTCTTCCTTGGTGTCGCCGCAGCTGTTATTTTTCTGCACGTAGCTTCGCATCTCGGCAGCCGTCGCCATACTCGGTATCAGGCTCTTCTCGACATGACTTAAAGGTATCATTTTTGCTTTTAGTTCCATGTCTCTGCGCTGCAACAAATCGCACGGCATATTTCCCAGTACAGGTTGACCTGGTGCTTTACCAAGTTCAGCATCCATCTTGTGCTTTAGCTGATTGTATAGTTCTCGCTGCTCGGCGTGACACATACCTTCAAGGGCACGAAAATCAGGCACGTTGGTGATAGTCCAAGATTGCCGAGGTTTAGTTTCGCGAACAGTGCACGGGTCACATTTGTATTGCGACTTCTGGTAAGCTTCCAAGTCACTTTGATCATTCAGAGGATAAAAATTGTGAGAGTTCGGTGGTGGCACCACCGGAAACTTCTTGTAAGCGACGCCAGGTCTCCCCGGCCAGGGAAAGTCGTTGAAGCCCTGAGATGTTGATTGAGTCTGGCTCTGCACCCATGGTGGTTGGACAGCATTGTAAGGTTGTGGAGACGCGTTTACAGGTCTCGGAGTGCTGACGTGAGACTTTGTAGGTTGAAACTTATTCTGATTTTGATGTCGCGGAGCTGCCGAGTTCGTGGCGTAATAATTATGTGTGAAGCTTTTTTGCTCCATTGTAAAACCGTGATCTAGGCACTTGAATGTTTTATAAATGTGCGTCAGCATCTCCTTAGTGACCGCCTGCCACTGCACAAAACATTCCCTGATGTTGGGGCTGTAGTACTTATTCTCAATTCTAGAAAAAGTGTCGTGTTTCTCACTTAGCAATTCTTTAACTCCTTTCCATCCATCTAAGATTCTTACGAAAGAGAATATAAAGTTCTTGATTACCCACGGAATACCCTGGGAGTGCAGATTGGCTACAGCGCTGTCCGGCTTCTGGACATTAGACCTTGTCTTTGCGCAGATTGAATGAATATTTTTAAAGCAAGGTCTATTATGATGAGCGATGGCTATGTTTTCCGCATCTGTGCATGCCTCAATTGCAAGTTGAACTATCTGATTGGGAATCTGATCGTGAATTACAATCTTATCAAGTACACTCAACAAAAGCTCTGAGGAGTTGGACGCGGAAGACTTGCTTTTGTCTTCGTCTTGATTTGTCAATTTCTGATTTTGTTTCTGGTTGTTTCCGTCTGATCTAGCATCTGGTATATTGCACAGTTCGGAGACCATTCTCTCGCCTTCTGCAAAAAAGTCCAAGCTCGAAGTAGATTCCGAAGTAAGGGTCCGATCTTGTTTCTTCTGACGATCTGAGTCAGTGTTATCTTTGTATTTATCGTGATACCTAGGGTCCGTGCTGTATGTGTGGCGTTTTTCCTGGCTTTTGACTATCTTCTTCTTGGCACCAGTTCCTATTGGTTCCTGGCTAGACCAGCTTTGCGGACGTCGATCGGAGCCTCCTCGGTCTCCTATCATCCCAGGGCCGCCGTAGTTTGGCGAGGACGGATCGAAGACCAGACCAACCAGCGGCGAGTTTGGCGGCGAGCTGAACGTCGGAGCCGAGGGATTGTTGTATCTGAAAGTGAGTTCACATTGAAACTCTATGGTTTAAGAGATAAAGTTGGGACTAATTGGACTTTAGTACCTTGGATTTTGGTACTGCTGGCTGGAAGTGGTGGCTTCATAGATGCTGCTAGCCACGCGGCAGTAAGTCGCCATATTTTGCTCTGAGACATCTTTGCTGGAGCATCCTGAATTTTAACACATTACCTTGTTAACCCTTTGTATCATTAATATATTTTGCCAATGGAAGAACAAGAGGACGGCCATCATGCCTAACAGAGTCACGTAGACGTTGTACCATATATTACATTTTTTTTTAGATTTAGTAGATTCATTAAAGTACTTGATGTGTAAGCTGTGGGAAAACCAAAATGCATACAGAAGTGTAGTTATGGATTATCAGTCATCAACTTTCTGCTTTTACGTCAGCACCGAGCAGTTTATTGACTTCATCAGTTATTGCTATAGATAATTGCGTTATTTCCAGTTTTTTTATTGAGCATTGTTACTTGTTTATTAATATCTACAATTTATTGCATGTAATCAAATCCATTTGATGTTGCCGAGGATGACGCGATTACCAAATACTACTGCGTAAAATTTACGTCATAATCTTGACACGTGTTATGTACTTTGTTTATTTGTAACCTAACATTGTTTATTTCAATAAGTTATGAAAAAATCCAAGATAATCCCATTATATTAGAAGACTTATCTTATTATCAGAACTTATACCATCAGCAAGAAGATCCCTTTAAAATAATATCCGTAGGCATATCCTTGTACCTTATTCTGCTCATCATCCAAGATTAGCAGCACGAAAAGTCATGCAATTGCTGCAAGCTTCGTAGAGAGCTATGTGAGCTAACCTTGCCTAACTTAGATGCCAATAGATGTATTTGAAAGGAAGAACTAACCATAGTTCTTCTGTTGCATCACATAAGACTGGTATTCTCTCTCCCTGCCCTCCCCGCTGCCCTCGCGGTACTCTCCTTGCTTGCTCGACGCTCCGCTTCCATACTCTTGCATTGGGCTCGCAGATGCCTACAAAAACATCACTTTAACTTTGTGTACAAGAAATTTATCGTAATTAGCTTTTATATCGCTCACAGTCTAGGTTTGGCCACAATCTCGCCTAAAGATGAAGCACTAGATCTAAAGGAAGACGGCAGTGGTGGAGCAACTGTGCAGATTCGTCTCCCTGATGCTATGATGATTCAGAAGGCCTGATGAATTGTATATACTAATGATGTTGAGTAGCAATGGTCGGCACATGTAGCCATGTGTCGCCTATTGCCTCAAGTTTCGTGGATTACGTTGTAATTGGATTTGCTTCATCTGTCGCTTTTTCTTTATTACTAGATTTTTCAACAATATAACAGTTTTGCGCGTTAGTTCATAGTGTTCAAAGTTAGTTCAAGAAATTGCGAGACTGAGTTACGATAGTGTCGGATCACACACATGCTCTAAAGATATATTTTAAGATAGCTACTGTATTTAGCTAAAATGGTTATAAATTTTAAATGCGAGAAAATATTTTTATTCAAATTGTCAAATGAAAATATGTGTGAAAAATTTGTCATGGAAAGCTTCTTACCATTTGCGTTTGAGTTTCAGCGAATCTTCCCGGCTTAAAAACCGGCAAACCTCGTAATTTCAAGGTAGCCAGCCTATTCTATTCAATTTACTTGCGTGAAAAAACGTGAACGACTTATGCACATTCTTTTCCTGACTGACGTATCTAACGACGAAAATTCAACCAGATCTAGTTGGTATCGATGACAAGATGAAAATGCATAAAATTTCCAAAAGATATTGGAATTTCCCTACTTGAATGCGGTTTTTGCGATTTTTTGCTAAATAGTTGGCTGAACTACTGTGCGTATGAACAATACGTTGGACACGGTGCTACTCAACTAATTGTGCGTAAACTAGTCTACATCCGTGCAGAAAATATTATTTATCGACTCACCAAATATTCCCTGCCTGTATCCTGCGCCAGGGGTCTTTTTGAGCGCTCAAAACATGTTTCAAAAATAATCCTACAAGCTGATTGTCAAAAATTAAACGTCGGTTTTATCTTAATCTTACGAATAATTCAGGTGTCACTCGATTTAGATGATTGTGGAGCTCTATCTATGCTTCCTTATTGTCTAATGTTTCAATATCTTTAGTTCTTTTTTATCATTATAATATTTTTTCACTAGTTTCGATGTTAATAGGATGATGTCTGACTTGCCAATTGCTTGAAATGAACCATATGATTTCCTTCATTTGTTTCATGACATTTTCTATTTTTGCTTTTCCCGTGAATCAGGAAAACGGTTGCATTGATTTATATTCCATGCAGTTTTCACTGCGTGTGCTCATCAGTTCAGTATGAATTAAATGCGACGTCTAACTTAGGTAGTAGTAGTACCAGCAGTACGAATTAGTCATTGTAGGAGCGTAGTGCTGAACCGCGTGAAAATTTACTATTCCAAATTCTGGGTGGCGGCGGCGGTGCTCGTCAACCTCTCACGTATTGCATCATTTCAACGTATAGCAATCCTGATTCTATACCTAGACAGGAAACACTACAAAAGCGTTCCTATACTTATGATGCATAACACAATTTATTTATCATCAATAATTAATCCTACGTACAAGTAAAACTCCACCAGAACATGGGAATCATTTAATTACGACCCAAGTTTATAAAAACAATTTTCAATCGTTCATAACATAATTTCTATTTTGGTTTTATTCACAAACTTTCGAAGCCAGGAACATGAGCGCAGTGGCGAGGAGTAGAGGCGTGGTGACCGTCGCGTGGTGACCACCGTTGCAATAGTCGGTTGTGCAAGAGCACACCTCCTGTCTGCCGCCGTAACCTGCCCGATGGTAGCACTTGCCCTGGAAAGTTAAAGAGATAAATAAATAACTCGCATCGATCTATCCATACGTATATGTTACACATTGATAAACATCCGACCACTAACTATTCACCCTATTTGAAGGGAAGTAGGAACTACTAGGATCATAGTCCCCACCCATAGTAAAAGTGTGACAATAAACATAGGAAGATAAAGTTTTATTCAAGAAGAAACACCATACCACTCCTATACGTCGTTTAAAATGACGCTGAGACGACATTAGCTGCAGCGGAAATCTTAAGACTAGTTCATTTATACGAAAACTTATTGTATCGAATCATGTAGGCTCAAGTAACGCTGTCGCGGCGTTAAGGAATTAAAAATATTTTTTTCAACAAATTCGTAATCGGAACCGCAAGCAGTTTAAAATAAGCCCAAACACTAGTAGTTTACGATTATCTGTCAAGGAGTTCCATTGTCTACCTTCCAACTCCATCATCAGATCAGCTATCATCATAATATTGCATTGTCATCGGACTTTGACAAGTATGCAAAATTTCAACTCCGTAGGAGTTCCGTAAGAGGAAGTGGTTCTAATTCAGCTTGCACGATTCCACCCGGACAAACATACATACATTGCAATTTAAATAAAAGCTTGTTATTGTCATATATCTACTAACATTCAAGCGTTTCATAACTAGGTGAACCCAGGCTTAGAGAAACCTGAGATAGCATTTTAGAAACCGTTATCGTCATCGAATAGATGCACGTCCTATTTTTGAAGTACCTAGAGGTCAACTATCTTGTCGTTACATGCAAATAATGGTTTTCTATATACCGTTAGCGCCTCGTCACCACTTCAGCGGGCCAAGTGACAGGGTCTAGGTCAAGATATATGTATTTTCGGATATGAGTGGTTTAGTTAGTTGAGTTTTATTGAGGTGGGTTTGATTTCCGGTACCTATGAAATACCTAGGATTATCAGGATTGAAGTGGTTTGTCATTGCAAAGTGTGCACCTCTGGTATGCAGAATGCAGTGGGTACCAGTACATGTACTTATCTATATAAATACGAAGCTATTCATAGCTATTATGGATTGTGTAGCTCGCAATAAGTGCGATGTATTTTCATCAGCATATTGTGGTAATTTCATGGTGTGTCATCATAAATCCATTACGTCCCCAAGACTATGGTAGATGGCACATGTTTTGTGGCTTTCGGATATTTTTAGAAGAAAATATTTATAAACAGTAAATTTCATCAGACTGCAGTACTGCACCTTATAGCAGAATGCATCATAACTGCTGCTGATATCTATCAGGGCACAAAGCAGTATAATATAGTACCTATATAGAAGAATTTAATATTATAGTATAGTAAATAGTATAGTTAGGTATAGCACGTAGAGTAAACAGATTTTTTTATTCTGTGGTAGGGTATATCGATTTTTTGTGTGTACACAAAATTTTCGCACTAGTTTTAATTAGTTTCCAAGATTCACACAGAGTGTTCCTTCTGATACATCCTCACCTTGAACTTGCTCTCGTCCCAGCCGCAGCTCCTCACCACCCGGCTCTCCGGCACCCTGCCGTTGATGCCGTAGTCCACGTGCTGGACGATCTTCCGGCACAGCGTGTGGCTGACGCCGCGGTCATGCTCCGAGCAGTTCCGCTTCAGGCTGTCAGGAAGGATGTTCTCGCTGCACATGGAATTGGCGGCGCTGTTGCATTCGTAGCACATTATTGGTGAACCTGTGAATTATTTACAAGTTCTTTTTTTATGGATCCTAGCAACGAGACGAGCAAGTCGTTCGCCTGATGTTAAGCGCCACGCTTGCCCAGAACTTTCAACACAATCAAATTTACCGCCTAGCACTGCATTGCGCTAATTACACCAAGACATCAGATGCCTAAAGTCTCTAGCCCAGTGATTTTGCTGGCTCCAATGCCCTTTCAACCGGAACACAGTAATATTTGCGCACTACTGCTTAGTGGCAGAATAACTGGCAAAGTGGTGGTACCTACCCAGACGGCCTGGCGCATACGAGACCTTACCTTTCCACCTAGTAAAGTAACTAGGCCCCTAACTAGGACTCAAACAAAAGTTTATAAATATATGTAGGTGCATCGTTTTATTTATGTTTATTTACAAGAGTGTCCAATAAGCAGACGGCGTGCTTGATGAAGAGCGACAGCGGACATTGTCTTCTACATATTTCCTGCAACACCGGAGGCATTAGTGGGACCATGGTTCTAATAGTTCCTTCCTTAGATACAGGGCTCCTAGTTACGGGCCAGAATCTACGTATGTCATCGTAAGGCGTATTTATTATTCTTATACTTAATTACAATCTTGATCTTAAGGTTTTTACAATATTTCTATTAAATATATATATATATATATATATATATATAAATCCTGGAACACTTTTGGCGACCTTTCATATTGCATCTAAATGGTAACCACCACTTCTGTTTGTTTTAGAAGAGCTACAGTTGCGAATGTTCATTCATTTGAACACCGGATATAGCGTAAATTAAACAGAAACTGTCTATTTCCAATAAATAATAAAATAGATTTATACTGCAGTGCACTCACTTTACAAAACTTTTGACTCCCTAACTACTACGCTATACTTTTAACATCCATGTATATTAAACGTATATTTCCATTTACTTTTACAACAGTATGACTACCGTTTTTTTCTACGTTTATATCAACCCCGTATTCATTAATATTTACTTCATTCATATCCTAGCACTTTCAGTATCCTAGCCAATGCACCGTACTTTTGGTGCCTTTATATAAAAGATGTATATTTAAATTTACTCTAAAAATAACTATGCTACCTTTCATTATATTTGGATATGAAATCCTTAGCCAGTACAGTCAATTTCTAAATACTTAGGTTAGTTCCAAACCCATATGAAAAACACAATAAAAAAAATTGTATTAGGTACAATTTGTTTATTCAGTGTGTTGTGACTACTCAGATAAAGTACTAGAAGTGTGACAATAATTAGCTTTACTAATGTATGGGCAAAAAATTTTTCCCAAAATATCTGATCGCAAACGATTTTACGCAAATTTTCATTTGGTAAAAAAACATTTGTCAAATCAATTTATCGCATATTTTCAGTTAGCAACTCTTTTTTGGCAAATTATTATGGTTTTACAAAAAAAGCGTTTTAACAAAATGCAAAATCTTTTTCTGGCGCTTCGCCGGCCGCTGCCGCGGCACGCTCGCTTCGCTCACTCGGCTCGTGCGATGTGGTGGTCACAAGTTACCTAACGCTCCACCTCGCTTCGCTCGTCGTTGCACCTATATATAACTTTGCCTTAGATTAGTAGTTTGCTATAATGAACATTTGACGTAATAAATTTGACAAAGTAAAATGATGCCAAATGATTTTGACCAAGTGAATAAAATGCGAAATGTAGGTAAATTTGCTAAAGATTTATTTGGGAAATGAAACAAGGGCGATAAGTTTTTAGGGAAGTGAAATATGACCAAAAATATTTTGCCCAAAGGGCGGTACACCCAATATTTAACTTAGATACGTGGCTGGTAAAAATTTGCCTCACGGCACAGTCCAAGTTACGTGGAGTGTCCTGTACCTGTACTTATTAAAAAAAAATTGATGAACTTTTAACGTACAGGTACAGGACGCACCACGTAACTTGGTTTGTGACGTGAGGCAAATTTTTACCAGCCACGTATCTAAGTTAAATATTGGGTGTACCGCCCTTTGGGCAAAATATTTTTGGTCGTATTTCACTTCCCTAAAAACTTATCGCCCTTGTTGCATGTTTACCAGCCACGTATCTTGAACTATCAGTCGATTTATTATTACTCTTAGATTCTTCCTTTAGGGTACCAACACAATTATTTGCATACACAGAAAACTTTGTAGATATGTCAAAAGAATTTGCTCAAATGGTTGACGGTGAAAAATCAACACAACTCCATACAACACTAAATAAAAATGCCTACTATTCCCTACGTACTAAAAATTATCTTAAATGGCACGATAAACAAGTCGAATCTAAACTCATCTTATCTTGATGATTTGGACTTGCAAATAAAGAATTTTAAATAACTAAGTCGCTTTTTGTTTACGATTCAAAAGCTGGTTGCAAAAAGTCTGAATCAGGTAGTGCTAGTGTTAGTGCTACTTTAATAAGACAATACAATTTTAGAGATTTTAAATAATCTTACAAAACTGACAATGTTCACACGAATTAAATACTTTTGTCATTGTATTTTTAGTATAATTGATTTGGTATCAATTCTGTTACTGTATCTTTTGCTCTATATGAAACAAAACGGAATGGATGCCGTTAAGTTTAGTTTTAAGTTTATTTAGTAGCGCCAATATCATACTACAAAAAATAAATAAAAAGTCTTCCATTACTAAATCTTCTGGGAGTAAGGAGAGCATGAACACATCAATTATGGCACCAATTAAAAAATATACTTAACATTATTTATTTATCTAATTTTATCACATAAAATACTTAAAGTTACACACTATTCATTAAAATAAATAATTTAACTCTAAACTTATTCATCTTGATATTTCGGACATACAAACTAAATTTACAACCAAAGTCGCAGCCAACCGATTTGCAATAAGTCAGAGTCATCAAACTACTTCTATCTACCAATTAAGGGCGTGATGCGGCAAGAATCTCTCTCTATTCAATCTTAAATTTTACCTACTGGCTTACAAAGTTAAAAAGTACAACTAAGATGTTTTTTATAATTATATCTGTATCACATGCGATAGGTATATCTTTGATTTTGGGATTCGCGACAACACTTTAATCAGTAAAATACAATATGATAAAATATTAAGACATTTTAGGTGTATGTACCTACTTCTTAGGATTCCGGTTAATATAATTTCAGATATTTTGTATGGAGACCTTACTACCTTAATTTTTTTAATTTATTTCTCTAATGTTGCGGTCAAAGTTTGCTCGATCAAATATAGACCAAACTTATTAACTCTTTATGATCAAATCTCAAACCTATAATCATACTTTAAAGGTTCAACTATATTGTAAAACATTTGGTTCTACAATATAATTAAATAATGGTCTCTCTTTGGGCAAAATATTTTTAGTCAAATTTCACTTCCCAACAAACTTATCGCCCTATTTACATTCCCCAAATAATTTTTTAGCAAATGTACATTTTACCTTTTATTCACTTGGTAAAATTATCATTTGGCATCATTTTACTTTGTCAAATGTTATTATGTCAAATGTTCATAAAAGCAAATGTTTAGTAAACCAACAACCTGTTATTGGTAGTGCATTTAGCCTTATTTAATTTTAAGAAATCTTTGTCTTTAGAATAAGAAACAATGTAACTACTGTTGGTGAACCAAATAAAGAAAATAAAATTAAAACAACAAAATATTAAGACCACGAATAATTATATAGCGAAACTTCAGAGTAAAGTTATACATAGGTACGACGACGAGCGACGCGAGGAGGTGTGTTAGGTTACTGGTGCACCACAACGCGCGAGCCGAGCGAGCGAAGCGAGCGTGCCACGGCAGCGGCTGGCGAAGCGCCAGAAGAAGAATTATCCAAAGCCATTATTTGTTAACAATAAATTGCCAAAAAAGATATTTGCTAATTGAAAAATTGCGATAAGATAAAATGTGATATTTTGGGATAGTTTTTTGCCCATACAATAGTAAACCTTAAATAATATAATTTATCTCAAACTTCGAGCTTAATTTAATTGTATATGATGACCGCTTCATTTCTTGTTCGTAACAGTTTATCGTCAAATTTCACACACACTGGCAAAATACCTGAAAGTTCTCTCGCGAACGTTTTTGGCGACCGACTACGAATATGGGATCAAAAATTTAGACGCGAGCTTGAATCAATCAAACTGAGACCAAATCAAAATAAAAGAAACACGGCAACGTCGCACACTTGCGTTTCGCAGCACAGCAAGCGAGCTGGCAACGTGTGGTATTCATATAGGCGGGCTAATGAAATCTGATATACATCGCACTGTATGTAGCGCCGCCTATTGACAACTCGCGGAACAAAAATATGCACCACCAGGCACTTTCGAAAAAATTTGGCGACAGACATAAAATTTAATATGGCACTACTAACGACATCTAACATCGATTGCAGTAAAAATTTTCGAGAAATAATTTGGCGACCGTATACCGGTCGCCAAATGTCGGTGGTCGCCACTTTAGACGCATTTTTGTGTTCAGCGGTAGCCGGATAGTTAGTGCGATGTAAATATATATATATATTTAATAGAATATTTATATATACATAATATATACGTATATATAGGTATACTAAAATATTATATTAAACTTAAACCTAGAGTCCCATCATAAATGAGAAGTGTCTTTCCCAAAAAAAAAGTATTTTCAATTGTACTTAATCTATCTATATCTATCTATACTACTTATAATAAAACTGTAACGAAGTGGTTACTGTACATTTGAGATATTTTTGAAAATCTATTTTTGTAGGAGTATATGGTAGCAACAGAACCCAAAAATACAATTTTTAAAATTTTTGTCTGTCTGTCTGTCTGTCTGTCTGTCTGTCCGGGATAAACTCAGAAACTAGGGCACGAATTTGAATGCAGTTTTTTGAAATATGTTCTGTGGAGTCCGGCGCTACACATAGGCTTTGTTTCATCAAAATCGGTCCAGTAATATTGAAGTTATGACGCAATTTAGGAAAAAATAAACGAGTCCACTGTAAGTTGAACCACGGAACTTACTGGACCCTTTGTACACAAGGCTCAGCTTATACTGGTTTTGTACTAACCTTGAGAGTTTGTAAGAACTAATGGATGGGTTGACATGATGGTATTCTAAAAAATGGTTTGTGGAGTCCTAGGCCACATAACAAACTTCCTAATCCTTTCCTAATCCTAATCTATGTCTATACATATAATAAAATCGTAGAACCCAAAAAATCTGTACTTGGAAGATATTCGAAAAAAAATCAGCCAGGGCGATATAAAATGAGTAACTAAACATATTAAAACAGTTTTTAAAATTTTTGTTTGTTTGTTTGTTTGGACTTCTATAACTTAAAAACCAATGACGGGATTTTAATGGCGTTTCCACGAATATGTTTAATTAAATTCTGATTCTAATATAGGCTATCGACATTTTGAAAAATCTACTTATGGGGGGGTTAAATGGGGGGCAAAGTTAGTATGGAAAAAAGTTATTAGATTATCCTAGTGCTGTAATAAAATTTCTTGCCTATTCAGTCCTGAATTTTGAGGAACGGCGGTAAAATTAGATATTCTCACTGACATTATATGGATCAGGCATCCATCATAGAACGTAAGTGGTGTTAAAAATATCTACTGTTATAGGCGCCGATATCGGCTTCAGTAAAAAATGTATGGGAAAAGATTTTTTGAATTTTCTCAAAAACTTAACATATTGGGAAAAACATTCTTGTTGGGAAATTGGGTCGATTAAGCCTACATTGTTTTAGTTTTGATACATTAAATTTTTCAGGCTGACTGTAACTTGGTGTTCAATAAAGTATTATTGTATTGTATTGTATTGTATTTCGTATCAATTTAATAATATTTAAATGTTTATTTTAAGATAGGTATATATTATGCATGCCAGTAACGGTGATGTGTGCTGATGTGTGGGCGAATCTTATAATATCTTATAATGAACACATCAAAGCAAATAAATTTTATTTTCAAAATCCAAAAACAAAACTACCTTACACTGTATATTTGGTAGGAACAGTTATAGGAAAAGATACCTACCCTGAAGATTCCAAAACTTTACCACACCTGTATAGAACTATACAGTAGATATAGATATAAACAGTATGGTTTAGTCCTAAGGTAGATAATGTACCTTACCTACGCGATATTATTAGTTAGCCTCGCGTAGATCAAGGCATATTTACCATCTATCGTCAAACGTAATGCTTAATACAGTCTGCAACAGTAATAAGACACTTGCCGCGCTTATATTCATAGCTCTAGCCGCTGCTATTACCCAATGTGCCGTACATAATAATTTCCCAAAATATTTTTGCGATAGCGTCGAAGGTATTGAAGCAGCGCGGCGACGGAGGCAGGGATGTAAGAAGACCCGTTACGGGGTATGAAACCTCCCCTTCCTTTTGTTTTAATGGTACTGATTGATGAGACGAGCAATTCGCCTGATGGTAAGCGCCACGTCTGCCCATAACAATTGCACTGCGTAGCACTGCATTGCGCTCATCACCCCGAGACATCAGATATTAAGTCTCATATGCCCAGTAATTTCGCTGGCTACAATGCCCTTCAAGTTGGAACATAATAATCCTTGCGCACTACTGCTTGGCGGCTGAATAATTGGCAAAGCGGGCGTACTTACCCAGACGGCTTCGCGCAAACGAGAGACCTACCACAAGTAAAGTACAAACTTGCTACTTGCTTGCTATTTGACGTTCATAATCATTTTGGCATCACAGACGCACGTCTGTGATGCCAAAATGATTAAAGAGATTTTGATTTTGATTTTTGATTTTGCTTCACTTCCCCTGTTCACTGCCGCTGAATGTCTCTATTAACACTGCTATTATTATTTTTATGTACATAAGTATTATATTGAATGTATTAGAATAATATTTTGATAAGTATATATATAGCATCGGACATGCTCGAAACCTAGGTCGACTAATTCGACAAACTACGTGAGTCCTAGCCGTTTTATTAAATATTTATAAGTATATATATGTCTATTTTAATAATAATATTTTTGTTTTGTGTGTATTAGAATGTAAATATTAGCATGTATGTATGATTATGTAGGTATTTAGTTGTAATTAACAAATTTTGTTGTACACCGCCGTCTACTTCTTCCGATACTGTCCATCCAAAGTTTGTCTGGAAGAGATCGCTTCAAGCGATAAGACCGCCTATTATACTACCATAGTTAAGGACTGGATTATTGACTATTTATTTAATTTGGTATACAATAAAGAGTTTTTCTATTCTATTTACATTCAGCCACTCTATTTCAAGGAAGTTACAATACACAATACTTTATTGTACACCAATATATACATGATAGTAAAAGGCTGACTGGAAGGGAATATATCGCTTTTAACGATAACTCTGCCCATGGTACTTTAGTTTGTAATTTCATGTGCTTACTGATTCTTTTTGTTTGGTGTAAAATAAAGTATTTTGTCCAAAACAACAAAACAATACAACTGGTGTTCTATCTTAATACAGTTGACTGTACCAATGACCTTTCTACTCTAGGTGCCCTAGATACTGCGCAGATTGCCCGATAAACTGACGTCCAAACTATACGAACAGATTCCCTGTTGCTAGTCCATTTGTACGTATTAAAAAATACTGCTGGATATTTCATGATATCTTACAGCCGGGTGTAATTTTATGAGAAGAATTAATTACGTTTTTTATGGAACTGACTTTTTTAGGAGACAAGCAAGTCGTTCTCCTGATGGTAAGCGCCATTCCTGCCCATAACAATTGCAGTGAAACCTTGAACTTTAATACCATAAAAAGCATTGCGTAGCACTGCACTGCGCTCATCACCCCGAGACATCAGTTAGTAAGTTATGCCCAGTAATTTCGCTGGATATAATGCCTTTCATCGAGAAACTTTTTATCTTAAAATTAATTCCAACCAATAAAAAATAAAAATAAAATAAATTATTTTATATCGTTTTTGATCTAATTAAAAATAACCTCAGCTTGCGCACTTACTATTTACACTATTTGCCCACGCCCATTTAAAAAAAAAACACCGACATCATCAAAGTTCCCCCATAATTTAAAAAGCTATAAACTGTCCTATTTATTAAGAATAGTACTTACCATAAACGAAAAGTCCGCATAGTACCAGGAATCCAACACAACTTCTCATGATGACCTCCTACCCTTACCGCTGCTGTCAGCCAAGTACCAGTCCTCAGGATGATTTACCGTTAGGTATCTGTTAGAGGTATCTCTACCTACTACTGCTCACTGGAAAGGAAATGAGCCATTGACCACGGCAAAGGATGCAAGCGATTTGAATCGTTTAAGCATTATCCATTGAATCTGGACTGTTTGATCTAGTTAAAAGTGCTGGAGAAATCTGACCGTTTTCGACTGAGAATCTAGCTGAAACTGGTACAAAGGCTTTTTGTTAACTAAATCGCTGCAATCATTTTGAAAGTACTTCATCTATTTCAAATCAAGTCAGTCAAGTCAAAGTTAAAGATGGTACAACATTTTTGGGAGTGAAATAGTGTCTTGGAGGTAGAAATCAAAAGCAAGATCATGAAAAACTTTTAATAAATACATTGGCAACTTACAAACATAACAGTAGCTTCACAATCGGTAACATATCGTAGATAAGATTCGCACTGTGTACTCATTTAGGTCATCTAGGTGCTAACTATGGATTATCACCTATTTACATCGCAACGCTAAGTTACTTTACGTTTAGAGACTATTTTTCACACTATCCTTTAAAGAACACACTAGAGGCATTCAAATTAAATAAATAAACACATATTTTCATACACTACTCTATTTTATCGCCGAATCGAATCTCATGATTTAAAGGTTTAAAAATAGCGACTTCAGTAAATAAATTCTCTATGTTTTCTTATTCTACAGCTGAGTAAAACAGTATTCAGTTTGACGGCATTTATTAAAGTCCTATTTTATTAAAGCCAATAGTTTTTGGTGTAGATTCCGTGGACTACCAATTGACTACCTTTGCTAGATGCTAGGTGATAAGGGCTGCTGATTTAGGCACTTCTACTAGCAGTTGTGTCAGACACCTTTTGCTGTTAACAATCCAGCGAGCGGCATCAACCAATACATAAAGGCGGGCGTTATTACATGACCAATAGATTTTCGAGGCTGCCATACTGAAGTACATAAGAACAGAGGTTTCAAAAGACTCCAAATCCGTCTTTCGTTTTGGTAGTTCCCGCTCAATGTTTCACTCTTTCCTCACCCGCACATACGTATTTTGTCTAACTAGTGATTGTTCTAGAACCTCAGTAGTGCGAATGTGAGCAGCATCAGTGCTGTTGCTCCCATGGGGATGGAGGCAGAGTTGCAGCCGTCTTCAAGACAGGAGCAGACCTCCTGCCGGCCACCGAAACCGGAGCGCTGGTAGCAGCGACCCTGAGGAATGAAAACAGAGTTTGAAAACCTATTTTAAGATGTTCGCAATGGTAACGAAAGCCAGTGGAAGTATTTTGAACTACTACAAGTAAAGTATTAGTTATTATACACCAACGGTATGCGGGAGATAGTGAGAACCCCAAAAGACGTGATGGGCAGTTTAGGGGAAGGAAGCCAGTATAAATGATGTTATTTATAAGGCAATCTGTCGAGGTCAGGCTGACGCGGCCAATGAGAGATGTCTGTAACAGCACCTAGAATTTTGAAGGGTGTTCAACATGCTGAGACATCTCTCAGAATTTGAAAAATGGTAAATGAGTAATGGTATCCCACTTCTCAACTAAGTTTTAATGTCCATCCAATAGTGATAGCTTAAAAACGTATACCTACCAGCTTTCAGGTCTTTAATAACCACGCAGCAATGCCACTGGCATATTATTGTCTAAAATTCATCCATGTATTTTCGGATACCTACTTCATTCCGGGTTATGTCATCTTAGCATCATACAAATTGGAGCACAATGACCAACAACCGGTTGTTTGTCAAGCAATATTGATTCAGCACTTTGACCTTTCTAGAGAGTCCAACAGTTCACATTCATATTATTTTATATGAGAAGATGGATAAGACAATAAGTAGGTTATTCCACACACAAACATACCTACTATTTTATACTGTTATGCTTGGCGATAAGTTTTCGTACTATGTAGTATATAGTCTGCAGTAGTAACCCGAAGTCCTCGGTTCGTCGGTAATACCCCTTGCAACACATATTGACACTGTCGTTATATGATATTACATTTCTCGTTTGCAATTCCTTTTTGAAATAGCATATTTGCCTTTCCACCTACAGTTAGAAGTAGTTCCTAATATTGATGTTAAATGACAGAAAGGTGAGCCTAAACATCCATCCCTTTTTTGTATGTTTGTTTGACCTGGTGGAATCTTGCAAGCTGAATTAGAACTACTTCCTCTTATCCTACGGAGTTTAATTTGCATACTTGTCAAAGTCCGATGACTATGCAATATTATGGTGACAGCCAGCTGAGCTGATGAGGGAGACGAAAGGTGGGCAATGGAACTCCTTGACGGATAATCGTAAACTACTAGTGTTTAGGCTCATTTTAATCTGCTTGTGGTTCCGATTACGAATTTGATAAAAGCTTGTCTTGAAAAAAATATTTTTTAACAAAAAACTTATTCTTTCCTCACCTTGTAGTTGGTCTCGTCCCAGCCGCACCCCCTAATGACTCTGCTATCCGGGGGCATGCCGTTCATCTCGAACTCCACCACCTGGGAGATCTTCCGACACATGGTGTCCTTGGGTCCACACGGGAGCCGCAGCGAGTCAGGCAGCTTCTCCAGGAGGCAGCGGGAGTCGTTGTGGCTGTTGCATTGGTAGCAGGTAATGGCTAGACCTGGGGAAGGACGAGGAATTACTAATAGAAGGACAGATATTATTAATAGAAGAAAAATGGTGATCGTAAATTTGTTACTGGAGCAGTTATGTCAGCGACTCAACCCGCACTCAGAGTTGCTATGACTTATTGGGTACAGATGGAATGCACAATACATCCCATGCGGGAAGTCAGGACAGGAAATACCGAACCTACATAAAAAAAAAATAGGAATAGTCCCATCGCACGGAAGATTGATTGAGAAATAAGTTTCATCGTCATCATTTATTTTGCCTTCCGATCACATCAACAAGAGATGGCTTCAACAGTATAAGTTGAGAGAGCTAGCAATAGCTATGCTATACAATTTTTACTAAATTAAACCATTCAGCCAAGCATTCGACGCCTATAGGTCAGGGATTCGATGTCTCACCTGATGGAAAGCGACGGTGCGGCAGACGCGGACAAGCTGTTGGCAAAGAGGAATAATAATAGCTGCAGCATAAAGCAGTTCAGGGGGCATATCACCATTGACGTAAGCAGCATGTTTTTCTAAACGTACAGATTTTTTTAGGCTCTTAAATGGGCTTTTTTATTTTATTAAAAATGTCGGCTAACAAGCTATCGGCTCGCCTAATGGTAAGCGGTTACCGTCGCTAATAGATATCTGCAGCACCAGAGGCGTTGCTGATGCATTGCCAATCATTAAGGACTCTATTCATACACCTTTTAAAGGACTCCAAGTTGAAATTACCGACGAAGATAGGTCGTTCCACATCTTGCAAGTGCCAGGAAGGAAAGTTATGTAAATTTCATCTTGCTCTATAGATACCTAAAACCTCTGGGCGCTAAACTTTTATTTTGAGGACTATTTCTTATTATTGCTACGGGGCACCATATCACCAGGATTTATTCCTGCACTGATTTCAAGGCCGTCACGCAAATACACTTACCACGTAGAAATTTCGCATCTGGTAAAGAAACGTTTAATACTTATGCATCGGGAAGAGCCTGCCATAGGTATTTACACAAATTATACATTATAGTCACTATTGAGCAACTCAGCACAATATTCCTTGTAAACTCCAATATACGCATAATCGGTTAATTCGGTTATTATAGTTATTACTAGCTGACCCGGCAAACGTTGTTTTGCCTATAAATTAAAAAAAAAAATTAAGGGTAAACAACCCTTATCACTTAGGGGTATAAAAAATAGATAGTGGCCGATTCTCAGACCTACTGAATATGCATATAAAATTTGGTAAAAATCAGTAAAGCCGTTTCGGAGGAGTAAGGTAACTAACATTGTGACACGAGAATTTTATATATATATGATGATGATATATTATAGTTATGGTTATTATTGCAATCCAGGGCGCAAAAAGCACCCTCATTTTTTATTATTTTTTGTATCTCATGAACCGTGATAGTTAGACAGTTGAAATTTTCACAGATGATGTATTTCTGTGGCCGTTATAACAACAGATACTAAAAAACAGAATAAAATTAATAATTAAGGGGCTCCCATACAACAGACATGATTTTTTTGCCGTTTAAATTCCGCACGGTGCATCACTTGTTGAGTTCAACATGCGAATCTTGTTCCCCTACTTTGTAGTTATTCGTAAACCTAGTTGGTAGAAGTGTCTTTATTATTTATTTGAATTTCTATAACTGAATTGAACCTCTATAAATTATTGGATGCTGCAGCCTGAATATAGCGATCCAATATTCCACCTGTCTTCAGAATAAATGATATTTGATTTGATTTCTGGTTTAAGATAATTTATTTCTCAAAAGAATAGGATATTTTAAATTACAATATGTTAAAATTTAAGCATGCAGGCCAACGCAAAAACATTTTGATTTGATTTGAAGTGTTAAATATTAATTGACCAATTTCGAACTGAAATAGCTGCGAGAATTTATCATTCAATTTAGTTTAGTTTCGATTATTTGGAATAACTAAATTTTAGTTATTCGGGAGTACATGAAACCACAGTGTTAGCAGTCTTATCCAAGTCTGCCAACAGTCCCTACTCTTACTGATCCCAGGAAGGTATGACAGGAAGATTTACCTAAATCGTCCTGTAAGCGCAGGTTGAATCAGATCAAATTGATAAT
Organism: Petrophora chlorosata; assembly: GCA_951640565.1. Taxonomy (NCBI): domain Eukaryota; kingdom Metazoa; phylum Arthropoda; class Insecta; order Lepidoptera; family Geometridae; genus Petrophora; species Petrophora chlorosata. The sequence continues at coordinate 2,461,656 of OX621206.1, forward strand.
CAGGCTCCTCCTTTTTCGAAGTTTGAGTAAAATTAATCCAATGAAGTTAGCCTTTTTCAGTGCAATTTGTTCGAGTGCAGGAGTCGAACACGCACCCTCCGTGTTAAAAGCCTGCTTCACCTGCAGCAGCCACATCACGGAGGCTCTACTCATAACATTTCTATGATTGTAAATTACTTTTTAAAAATCCTATGTAGGTACATACTACATAGTATTATTTTGCATATACAGTCAACATACACATAGTCATAGAGCATCCTTTCAATTAGCACAAACGAGACCGTGCCCTGAAACCGAATCAATCCACAAAGAAGCCCTACCCACGTGTGATTGACCCAATACATAAAAGCACAAACCTTGATGAAGTAAACTGCACAGTACCGCCAAAAAGCAAACGAATGCGAGCGCCATTTTGGAATTAGGATCTAGTGCGCACTGGTTATTCCCGCCAATAGCCGCGCGTCTGCGGCCGCCGACTCGCTATGACTGAGGTGGTGGCACCACCTTGCTCAGCTCGCTATACCCACGAGATCTATACCCACATACAGCCGCTTATCCAATTGCTGGCAAATTGAGTGTGATGGGATATATCGGTTTCGTAACCCAGAGGACGGAAGGTGTTACACCTTCCGTTGTGAAGGGTCGTTGGAACGGAGATTGGGGTCTGATTTTGAGCTGATTTTTGAGAATATAGATCAAATTTATTTTACAAAAGAAAATATCGATTATATTTTAATTTATTTATTAGTAGATACCTAATGTAGAAGATTGGAACTTTCTTTAAAAATCCAGCGTTTCAAGATTTTTCCGGCTAGCCGCTCCGAATCTAGGAATGGAAACTTCCTACTTAACTAGATGACGTGGTTCCGACTGGTTCAGTAACTCGAGATCGGACTTCTTCCTTGAATCTTCGTAGATAAAACATTTCTAAATCCAATGATGACCTACTTATTGACCAACAATGGGACAACACAAGCTGATAGCAATTATGTTGACAAAAATGCGCACCCAGTTTTCTGATATATTTTCTGTGTGTTTTTTCCGAACGGTGCGGTGGTGTGTTATGGTGTGTTATGATAATTTGACGTTTAAAAGTGCGTTTGTGATGCGCAAATTGAATAAGAAGTTTTGAGTTGAAATTGATTTAATAAAGATACAACTGGTTGCGATTGGGGTCGCAGCCGAGCTGAGACAAATCAAATTGCACTTGGCCGTTTCCTTCATATAATTTATTGGCCACTATTGCAAGTACTTGTCAAGTTTCATAGTACAGAATGAATTGAAGCCAAAAATAAACAACTTTCACAGTCTTTCAATTACATCTCTTCTTTTCGTATCAATGTTTTTTTTAATTTATGTTAAATTGAAAAAATCATTAATTTATTAATTTATTTTATTTGTTAATTTATGTTATTATTTATTTAGTTAATGATTTTTCGTTTGACTACTTAGACAATTACTCAGCCAGGTATGAAAATGATGATACACCATGTCACATGTCCCCAAACCCTTGATAAATTGCCCTTTCCCAAACATTTTATAAAGATAGCGAGAGCGAGCGTGGCTCAGTGGGAGAACGTGCGAGTTTGGATCCGACGCAACCGAGTTCGAATCCCGCTGCCTCGCAACACTGACTTTCTTAAGTTATGTGCAGATCTAACACTCGCTCTAAAAACGGTGAATGAAAACATCGTGAGGAAACCGGCATGTCTAAGAATTTATTACAGAATTTCAAGGACATCTATCTACCCGCACTGGGCCAGCCAGCGTGGCGGATTATGGTCCATGCTCTCTCTATGAGAGAAGGCCCGTGTCTCAGCAGAGGTCACGTAATGCGCTGATGATGATGATGAATTGTTTCATAGAAGCAATTTAATACAATCCTACGATAGGTTCTAGTTTTGCTCTACCAGATTTTACTCTACGCAATTTTACATTTACCTACCTACTACCTATCTAGACCACAGCTAGACCGTAAAATACTTTGGCCTAAAATAGATTTATGGTTTGATTCTTTTAGCTGTTTAGTCGATATCACATGTTGTCATGCGGTATTTTACAAAACTACCCCCGAAAACGATCGCGTGACCAGAACCATACCATCTCTACCTGGCGACAGCGCACATAATAGAGAACAGAAAAATAAAATGAAATTCTACCGAAAAGCTTGTACTACGAGTAATTATTCTGGGCCAAAAACTGTGTTTGATAGTGTTACTAATTTGTGTATTTCATTGGTGGAGCAATTGTGTTTCAGTTGTGACTGGTGATGATGACGTAACGGCAAGATCTCCGGCCCGGAACGTAGTCGATGTTTGTTGACGGTGGAATGGCCCGCGGTCCACTCACTTTGGTCCTTTCAGGCTAAGTACCCAGGTTACGTGCATGATGGTTCGCACCACGTTGCAGTTGCAGTGCCACCTAACGTTAATTGCTGCGTGTTATGAATATGAGTTGTCGAGTCTCAAAAGCACACGCACAAAGTGAAGGTAGATAATACTTGATTCGCTGTAGGGTGGAATCGACTTCTATCATGTATCTATATCATCTATCATCATATGGGAAGCTACTTTTTTTTTTCCTAGAGCAACTAAGTCCGACTACGGGCCGGAGCGCGGTGGTAGGTACAAGAGTTGCTACAATTTCTTATTACTTGAAAATACGGCATATACCGCTAATTTTCCATGAGTGAGTGGTTTTATAGTGGTTAGTTTTTGGTCACTATGGACAAGCCTCTCGACCAGGTGCTGCGATGACAGTCAGTGTAGGAATTCAACGGATAATTACACACGAAGACTTTAAAAAATTTAGGTTTCGAGGAATGTAACGTAGGTAGAATAAGGTACTGCTATTGAACTAACTATAACTAACTGCGATTTTTGTCGTGTTTCGAGTACGTAAGTAAGAATTCAGAGTTTTACCTCAGTATTTCATCGGCCTGTTCCACTAGCCCTAAGTCACTCGTCATTTTTAACTGACTTCAAAAAGGAGGAGGTTGAGAACCTCCTTTTCCTGACGGTATGTTTATTTTGTATGTATGTTACGCGATTACTGCGCCAATTATGAATTGATTTTGATGATTCTTTTTTCGTTTGGTAGGCCATACTTCAGGTGGTCATATTCATTTTATCGAAATTGTTTAAGAACTTTAAAAAAATATAACAAAAAATATAAGGTACTTTTAACTTGAAGTGTATAGATATTATGTATGTAGTAAGTAGGTACTTGTAGGTACGTACAACTTGCTAGTCTCATCACTCAGTTCCATTACAAAAACATAATATGTACTTATAAAACCCGTACTATGTAGGTATATCAATAGGCGTATCATCCGTACATAAGTGCCCGTAAGTCTGCCCTCGCACCGCGCCCGTGTCAATAGATTATAATTTGCTTACATCCTGTCTGGGTAGTGCCACAAGATAAACTATATCTCGGGACGAATTCAAAACTTTTGGAAAAGGTGAAACGGTGATGATGATAGTTATGTCATCATCTAATCAATGTCCTCTCAAGTTAGTATTACAATATACGTGGATTGTAAAACTACGTTATAGTCCAGTCATGTGGTAGTTTTACCTGGAAAGTTTTCCGAGAGTTTTGAAAATTGGTAATTTTATACGATGCGTTGGAGTACACTTTGCGGCGCTCGTACGCCAAAACTAATGAGTTTATGAAAAAAAGGTATAAACATAAATTGTAGGTAATTTGGTAATTTTTCATTTTGTATAAAACTTGTCATCTATCTATACATATAATAAAATCGTAGAACTAAAAAATCAGTACATGGAAGATATTCGAAAAAAAATCAACCAGGGTGACTTAAAATGAGTAACTGAACAAGTTTAAACAGTTTTTAAAATTTTTGTTTGTTTGTCTGTTTGTTTGAAAGCGTTAAACTTAAAAACTACTAAACGGATTTTGATAAAATTTCCAGGAATTTGTTTAATTAAATCCTGATTCTAATATAGGCTATCGAAATTTTGAAAAATCTACTTATGGGGGGGGTTAAATGGGGGGTGAAGTTAGTATGGAAAAAAGTTATTTGATTGTCCTAGAATCTTAAAACTCAGACTGAATACTTATAATTACAAATTAATAAATACGGGTTCGAGCATTTATCAAAATTTAGCTTCTTTAAGCAATGACGACAGAAAATAGATAAAATTAGTCCGACTTTCAAACGCTGTGTAGACTACGAAAATGAATGAAATACATAGGTGTAAAATTATAATTACATAAAAAAATATCATTGTAGAAATATAATTTCAGCGTTTTCAGGAAATCTTACAAAATAACTTGGAATCTTTACACGAAAGAAACTATAATTATTTCAACACTTGAAAATTAGTTTATGCAATAGAAAGTAGATGGCGTTAAAATTATAATTACATGAAAAATATCATGGTAGAAATATAATTTCAGCGTTTTTTTTCAAAACTTGAAAATTAGTTTATGCAATAGAAAGTAGGTGGCGGTAAAATTAAAACTCGCAACCATAAAATTACTTTATGGAATGCACCAGACCAGTGAATAATGTTAAAATATTTTTCTTTTCCAATTCGCTTAGGTCGACGTTACCTGATTTATGATTGGAATATCAAGAAGGTACCTCTGAAGCGGTGTGGCGAATTTTGGCTTCAACCGTCCGGCTCAAACCGGCTCAAACCGTCCAAAAGCCTTTTCAAACCCTCTCCAGACTGTGGTCTGTGGTATGTGTGTCAGAAATGTTCTTCTGGTGTTTTTAAAGTTTTGCCAAGAGGATAATTCTGCAGATACTTTAATGTACGACGAAGTACCTTTGTTCAACAAAAAACAAATTGATTTATCTAACAGATGACGACGCGATAAGGTGGAAGCACCAAGTGTCTTTAAGAAGCATGCTTTAGGCAGGACAATATACACTGTCCTGTCAATTACCAGTAACAAAGCATGCTACTATTTACAGCTGCTAATACACGATTTCTGTCAGCCACGCTACCTCATTTGCGTTCCTCAGAACAGTCGATAGTATTGAATGCCGTACATTCCATGCAGCCTGCAGATTAAGGCGCCTCCTGAATGACGACCAAATTTGGGATGAAATTCTAGCAAATGCAGTCGTGAAACTTCACGACGTTGGTATTTTATGGGCTTTCGAGCTTCGTGCAACTGTGGGAGAAGTGTCTACACCATCTTGCCGAAGATATCCCGCCTATATGCTTTGAAGAACTTTGAGCAGGACGTGGACGTATCAGACGAGAGGGAGATAAATTGTTGTCTTACTATGCTACAAAATGTTGTCATTGCTATCGGTGGTGATTCATTAGACCACGTGAATCCCGTAAAAAATGGCGCATCGACAACAATTGCAGGTTAAATTACGCTTCTTTAAAATTGGGCCACTCCGAAATTGGGTAACGTAACTCGGCTAAAGGAAGTGTCCCTACGAAGGAACCTGCTTGAGCGTTAAACTACAAATACGATCCTGTATGGAGTACTGTAGCCATCTATAGGGTGGGTCAGCCGAATACCAACTGGCAGCTCGGGAATCATTAGAACGTTGCCCAATTAATTTTATAAATAACAATGTGCTGGTGGAGAAGAAACTGACAAGTCTTAAATACGGACGGAAACTTTGGTGTCTGTCGCTCTTCTATCGACAGCACTTCGGTAAGAATTGCACTAACCGATCCCTTCTTCTCATTTCCACTTAAGGGACTTGCAGGCGAGGAGAGAATAGGTTTCTCATTTCATAGGCAACCATGCTCCATCTTCGCTTTCCATCAGGCGAGATGTCATCAAACAAGTGCCCATTTACCAATTTAAAAAAATATAAGTAGTCGACGCGAACGAAGTAGGGACATTTCTCTCTACAAAAAAGAGTACATTAGCGTTAAACTATAATCCACGTGAACGAAGTCTCAGGCAACAGCTAGTATATCTATAAATTACTGGAGACCTTCAATTAAAATCAATGGGCACATTAGACTTTAAATTAAATAAAGGAGCATGAGCGGCTGATCACCCACGCTTTCAACAGGTCTTATTAAAAATGCCACTCAATCCATCATAGTCCAGTAGACCAGTGCTACCAAACGCCAGAAATGGAGAAGCATTGCGATAGCAGTAACCCTCGCTGACCACGACGCTGAAGACCCACCGCATGCACCAACTATTACACAACGACCATTCTGACACTGTCCTCGACTAAGAAGAAGATTTTATAATATTAGTGTGAATTCTGAACTATAGTATAAAGTATAGCCAGCAGCGACGCCGATGATACCTCGCCGTGATTGGCGTCCACAATTGGTTGAACGCACGCCTTCCGCCGCACGCAGCTTCCTCCCGATGTAGGACGCGACAAGTTTCCAAGGCTGTGATGTTTCATAAAGGAAGATGTGGTACTCGCTTTTCGGCTCGGCATTCGGATATCGAGTCCAATTGACTCGACAATTCACGCGAGTAGGCTAGATAGGGACCATATGTGTTTTTGACAGAGACTTTGAATATGTTAATCTTGTCTCGTGCGGGTGTGTGGCCAACCCTGGTGTCGGAGTTTTAGACCACCCGAAGGCCTCCGACATGGCCTAACGCCTGTTGTCCTAAAACAACATTCGTGGTCGACGGCTTCATGTTCCCTTAGGAGCACTTTAGAATTCGTTTACCCCATGTAGTATCTATCACTCTTCTATTTATAGCTATTTTTAGAGAGAATGTAAAAGATATCATATGAACAATAGAGTCTAGCCTTCTTAGATACTCTAGGTAAAATATAATCAAGCTGCTTTATGTAAGTGTACGCGATAACCTATTGCAAAGGGTAACGCATCTTTCTAATAATTTATTATAGGTTCCAAGTGAATAATATCTATCCGTGAGTGATGGTCCATTAATACGCTGAGTGGAGATAAGGACCCGTCACGAGGAGCAGGACTCTTGGAGATGCTAGTTTACTTAGAAAAGAATTTCCTCTCTGATGTAGGATGCGACAAAGTTCCACGTGATAACTCCATATTCAATTATTTTGTCCAGATAAGGCCCTTGTCACGCGAAGCGAAGTCATCACAGCGTTTATTCCAATTTAGACCGTGTTCATCCTTGTTCTCCAACTGGGCCCTAATTCACTATGACCACTTAGCGATTCCTTGCTTCGAAATCACGTCGATTCTTTAATTAATAAACGACGCATCTGCGAAATTTGTATTTTCTATGACGCGTCATAGAGAATACAAATTTCGCAGATGTAAGTAATCAACGTGAAATTAAGGAATCGACGTGATTTCGAAGCAAGGAATCGCTAAGTGTCATAGTGGATTAGGGCCCTGTTCAGACAAAGGTTGTCTGGAGAAATCGCTTTAAGCGATAGGACATCTCATTCTAGGGATTTTGTGTTGTATTGTTTCGTTTTGTAAACTGGTATAGGTACAATGATTTAAAAAAGTAAAAATATGTACGAGCGAAGTACAGGTAATGGATTTATTTGGCCACACGTCACGGAAAAGTTGTGGTAAATTGTTTTTGCCGTTTTTATTTAATTCTTGCAAACAAACTGTGAATAATGCTCACATGTGTTGAATAGCACTAATACTGACTCACAGAAAAAGGAAAACAGGGGAAAAAATAACAGGCAATTCTTAGGGGTACCTTTCGATGGTCAGGAATAAATGATAAACCTGCGTCATTAGTGGCTGTACTGATACTATTATATACTGATATACTGTTCCTATCATAAATTAGAAAGAAAGAAGAAAGAAAGGAAAACATTTATATGACCCCCACAAAAAAAATGAAAAAGACATACAAGATCAATACAAAAGATACAATAATAATAATAAATTTATTTACTTCCGGCAATAATACAGTTAACAAATTAAAAGTACTAAAGGCCCATAAAATAGATATCATATAAAAACTAACACTACGATCAGGGAATTAACTTCGGCTTCGGCTCACTGTAGCGCCGGAATACTATGCTTACAGGCCAAAACTCAGGAGTCAGGTAGGTACGTCTCGTCGAACAACAATAGAGACACATTTCGATTTTGAAATAAACAAATTCTCTTCCCCACACTATTCACGCCATGCCAGTCCCTCTTTTGATAAAGCAAGCGAGTAAGTACTTAGTACCTACTCATATTTATATATTTTATAGAAATATTGATTATGTATGTATTATATATTTAGTTATTGATATTTATTTTGGAAGGAAATGGAGGAGGCCTTTACCCAAAGAGGGGTCCATATTCCAAATGTAAATAATATAACTAACCATACTAACAACTAGTCAGTAAGTAAATCAACTAACATTACCTACTAACAACATCTATGTAAATAGGGATGTGGAAATAAAAGGCTTTTTTATTTATTTTTTTATTTATTTATTTTGGAGTACATATTTATGATTTTGCTGGTTTTTTTTTCAAACCGTAATCTTACACAGATACCGATTTGCTCAAGTGACAACTCTCTTTCCTCAAGGGTTTGCTGGAAGAAAACTTCTTAGGGTTAAGCTCGCCTTTGTACTTTTGTACATGTACAAAATCGAGCTGGATTATAAATAATCCACGATGAAAATGTTTTGACAGTGTACAATAAAGAATATAAGAACGGACTTATATTACATCTGTACTCCTAAACAACAACGACTCGGCATTACCTCATCATTGCTTCTGCCCTCAGACCTTCAGTCTGACGAACGGATTCCGCGTGAACCCATAAACTTGAAGTGTGCAACGTGGGAGGACTCAGGACTCGTTGGAGGGGGCGGTCAAGGTCAGATAAAATTATCATTCATAATTAATTTTAGAACATAACAACCTCAAGTCTGATGTATCTTCGAAGTCCAAGGTCGAATATCGATGAAATTCATATGGGACCACCTTGTAGTAGCACTGAAGGCAACGCAAATTTTTTCAAAATCGTACTTGTACCTGCAACAGTGCAGAAATATCGAAAACTCAAAACAAAACAAATACATGGTAAATATCCCGTTTCTAAATCAAATTCAAAGGACAACATTAAACATATCAGACCACTTTAGTAGCCAAACTAACGAGGGACGTTATAGTTATAGGTTAACTGACTGACAGGGGTTATACCTCCAACACCCCCGGTCTCAGTTCGCCCACGCTGTGCAAATCATAAACCGAAAATACGCATTTCGTCCAGTTACGATGCCGTAACGCGATCAATTTACCCACGCCTTGACCCGTGCAATGTAAACTGGTGGAAAATTGGAATCAGACACTCTTAGCTCTATTTTAATCCATAGTATAGAGCGGAGAGATTGCTGTTCATAGAATAATCAGTTTATGTAGTACTAAGGTATTTATTACCTTAGTTTTTATGCTGAGTCGGAACCTTTTCCTGACTTCGCGCAACGTTCCATTATACTATAATTATATTATATATATAATTATATGGAGCGAGTGTGGCTCAGTGGGAGCACATGCGACTTTCGATCCGACGCACCCGAGTTCGAATCCCGCTGGCCCTGCACCACTGACTTTCTTAAGTTATGTGTGGATATAACACTCGCTCTAGAAACTGTGAAGGAAAACATCGTGAGGAAACCGGCATGACCAAGAATTTTTCACAAAAAGTCAAGGACATGTGACATCCACCAACCCGCACTGGGCCAGCGTGGTGGATTATGGCCCATCTTCTCTCTATGAGAGAAGGCCCGTGTCCCAGCAGTGGGAACGTGATGGGCTGATGATGATAATTATATTATGTATTTATTATATATGAAAGAAAGAAAGAAAGAAAGAAACGTTTATTTGCAACAACTAATAAACTATGAACATATGACATGAAAAACAAACAGAAAAAAAAACGTTAAGTCTGACAGACTCTAAGTAATTGTTGCAAACCGGCCTCAACTCAGCGTTGTGCTGGTCGTGCGACCAGCGCTGGTCTTCCGTTGAGGCCGTTTGAGTGACTGAATATGTTATTACATGTGTTATTTTTTTCTGTTGTATGTATAGTATAGTTTTATTTGTTATGTGTAGTGTAGTATTATAGCTTAATGTAATGTTGCGTGTATCTGTCTTGAATAAATGTATTTTCTTTCTATCTTTATTTACAAAACATCCTATAAAATCGGAAGGTTTCCGAATGTGACAAATTGCGAATATTCCGATAAAACTTCAGATATATATGGTTGTATATCGGCGCAGATGCTTACAAACTTCAACAGCTTAAAAATAACGAAGCTGCAAAAATGAGGTCAACGGTTTTGCGAATTTTAAAAATGTAGAGCCCTGTTATTTACGATATATAGAATAGTTATAACAAATTCATTTATTTCAGGCTCAAAGTTCAAAAGTTCTTTATTAAATTTTGGCATCACAGACGCACTTATGAACGTCAATTATTACAATGACTCTACCACCGTATCGGAAAAGAACCACTACTCTGAAGATACGGCAAGATACTGACGGGCATTTTTTTTAGAACTTTTGCTACAATATTTTATGATTGTTTTTGACAATATTATGTTTGTTATGTGCCAGTTAGCTACTTGGCAGAAGCGGAATGTTCCATGCACTTTTGTCTTCTATGTAATTACTAACTGTATAGTATACATTTTGGACATTTATTGTAAAAATGTATGCAATTGCCCATGAAGGACTTATTGGTTTTACTCAGCATAAAGCAGCTCAGCTATAAAGCAGTTATTTGTAACTGCTTTATAGCTGAGCTGCTTTATAGTTTGCTAAAAGCATCAGATGCCCATAAAATATATACCTAAAAGACTAACGTAATATACTTATATATCCTACTATAATATTATGTCATATACTATACCATAATATTATAAACGCGAAAGTTTGTAAGAATGTATGGATGTATCTTTGTTACTCTTTCACGCAAAAACTACTGAATGGATTTTGTTGAAACTTTACAATAATATTTTACTTACTTACACATCAGAATAACACAAAGGCTACTTTTTATCCCGGGAAACAACGGGTGAAACCGCAGGGCGCAGCTAGTAATTTATAAACCTTAATACTACGAATTAATTTCGGCTTCGCCTCCCTGTAGCGCCGGGGTACGCCGGGGTACTATGCCTACGAGATATAATAAACGTTGGGCGTATTTATTTATTATTTATTTAATGTTCTATCCTGCCCATCCACCACAAAGGGTATCAAACAACTTGATAAGGGTGGCAACTTGAAAGATTCAATGGTGGCAGTATATAGAGACAGATTTATGGCACCATCAGGCGAACGAATCACAACGTCTGGACGTCTCATTCGTCAGTTGCAAACCTAAGGTCACCAACACACTAACTAGTTAGGAATTGCTTCATTATTCTTCCTACGCAGCACGGCTACATTAGTGAGAATGCCATAATATTCAGAGCTCAGAGCTCGCACGGGTCGTACATTGGGTGGGTCATTGTGCTCCAGTCTTCCTCACACTATACACCATGGGGATCGCCTCGTACCTATTTGTTTAACGTACACCTTTTTCAGCGTCTACAGAAAAACAGCAACATGAACATACCTACCTGATTTTATTATATTTTTCCGATAAAAACTACTTAGATTTTCCTAGACTGACTGCTAGACTGGTAGATCTCTCAAAGAAAGAGTCAGTTTGATTTGGAATCGCCAGGAAACCTGACACGAATCCTTTCAACCAAACTACATCCAACCAGTAGATGTCACTGGCATTTCGCACGTGGCCTTCTCGTAATAAACACGAATCACGCGCTGGCTTGTTAAACATTTCCTTCCACCCCTCCCTTTTACTCTGGAACGAAAACTGCCTTGCACTGGTTCAACCCTTTGTGTAACTGATACTGCAGAACGTGGCCCAGTTATAAAGTCAGGTAAAATGACCGTCCAGACAGTCTGCCAAAGGTCTCAGACGTTTAAACATATTATTTGACTATATAAATCGGGTGCGAGTGATAAAAAAATATATTTAAATTTCATTGTAACGAAAAAACTGTGTGAAGTTAATTGTTCTATTAGCAGTTACCTAAACGAACTCGCTAAGAACACATTTGTGAATTTCTTCTTGACCAAAACGAAAAAAACTTTATGACCGATATTTAAACTTTTAGATAACATATAAGAACAGTGTAAATAATAAATAATTAACGAATAATAAGTAATACATGTTTAGCAGTTACATAATTTCAAAGTAGCGCCTAGTAGTTTTACGTTTGCAATACACGTTAACAAAGTTGCGATAAAAATTGTATCAGGCGCCGATAGAAATATGGTTTCAAGTGTGAATTATGGTGCTATCAGTGTTTTTCTGACGGTCATGTTTTGTAATACATGTGAGTACGTAATAGATTTTTAAGATTGTTTATGTTTTTCTCAATATTCCCTGAGTTTCCGCATTAATCTTGCAAATGAATGATTGATTGATTAGGGAATTTTTGGGGCAGTAGAGAGTAGAAACTATCGTAGAGATATCTCTACCGAGAATTGATTGTTACTCTTGTTACGTCGAGAACACGTAGTTTTCATCGTCAAGTGATTCGTTATAACATGCATTCGTAGTCCGATAATTCGAGGTTTATTGGTAATGATATTCGTAACTTCGAACGCACGTCGTGACGTTATTCATCGTGGTAATCTTTCGGGGATACATTATTCGGCGTTTCATTTTTCGAGGTCACGTTATGCAGGATACTAGATGAGGTTATGATCTCTCATTAAAGTTACATTTGGAGACTAATTTAAAACGACACGCCACGCCACGCCACCATCAAGAGATGAGAGCACATAATACGACATGACATACAGTTTAATAAAAGCGGCCCTTTGATATTGTACATTACACAATTAATTTAGATAATGATCTACACATATTAAAACAGTAATTAGGTAGCATATTATAATGTAGAGAAAATAAAACTGATAGCTGGTAGAATTACCACGATCTCTATTTCGTTTTAGCATTATTTGCCTTACTCTACCCAATGTTGGGTATGCATACAAATTAAATGCATTATATGAATGTTGGGAATGAATGATAATAACGGTGTATTTAAAATTTTAAATAATTAGGAAGAAAAAAATGATATTGTTTCGGCAGGGATCGAACATGCGTCTTCAGGATACCGTCCCGACGCCCGCCCTAGCCACTGCGCCGCCGAGTCAACTAATTTTAGAAATTTTCGCCTAACATGCGCTAATGCAATCAATATCAAAAATAACAGTATACTGCTCAGACCTGTCTCCTGATGATGATCAACAAACATTATCACCCCGAGTCATGACAAAAACAAAAAAATATATATTAATATTATAATAAAATCGTTCCAGGTGAATCAATAAAATGCTTCAGCTGCAACAGCGCCAACAATTCAGCCTGCCTAGACCTGCATCTTCAGAAGATGCATGCTGTGGTGCCCATAGTAGACTGCGGAAAGGCTCTTCCCAGCGTTTTAAGCAACGAGTTCTTCTGCCGGAAGATGGTTCAAGTCAGTGAGTAGACCAGTTGACCAACAGTAGACCAGTAGACCAACAGCAGACCAGTAGACCAGTAGACCAACAGTTGACCAGTAGACCAATAGTAGACCAGTAGACCAACAGTAGACCAGTAAACAAACAGTAGACCGGCCTTCCAAACATGCATATCGTCACCGCATCGCGTCGTGCACAGCGTAGACTGCAAAACATTTACACAACGACAAATTTCGTAAAAGAGAAGTAGAACAACAGTAGACTAGTATACCAGCAATAGATCAGAGTAGATCTTTTATAAATAGACACAGTTTATAAAAGTGCTTGCTTACGAAGATACATTTTTGTATAAACTAGCAACTCGCCGTCTCACTGCTATCAATGCTGATTTCATATTTATATTCAATCATTTATTGCATCATACATGTTACAGGGATCTCAAATATAATATAATAATAAAGAGTCCTATATATATGTACCCAATTTAGAGTATAGCAAAATGAGTAGAAGCGGGCCGATATATTATTACTTTTTTCGTAAAGAAATGTATTTAAAATGCTTCTTTCAGCAGGTTGCTTTATTTAGCAGTAATGGAAATTATTGCTGTTTTCATTAATTTCATTAGCAGGTGTAATATTACTCGTTAGCATGCTACTTGCTATTGCGATGTTATCAGCAGCATTTATATGCTAATATGTAATTTTGCAGTTGTGAATTCACAATTTCATGAAAATTAAATGAATTAACTCTTTATTGAAACACACACAGATAATTAAAAAACTGACAATAAAAGCTTGCGTACATGCGTAATATTATTATTAAATATGATTCGCAATCGCAACAGCATTAGTGTTAGCAGACCGCGGCAGTTAGCATGCGCCGCCTTCATGCGGTGCAAGGTGCGCGCATGTTGCCGTCGCGTGCTAAAATGAATGAAATGAATTTTAGCATTCATCCAATTTCACAACTGCAATTAATTTGATTAATGCTAATATAAATGTAGTGTTGCGAATGCTATAATCCAACATTGATACTAATTTTAAACTGCATTAAATCCAGAATATGCAAATGGTGATTGATTTTATCATCCTCCCACAACCCACAACAGACCCTGGCTAGATTACCCATAGAATTGAAACAGACTGCGGTTGGCTATCAAAACAATCAACACTGGGCCGATGGGAGCCAGGGCCGCTCATTGTGGGCAGGTGATTCAGAGCCATTCAGTGAGATAGTGACTAGATACAGTAACTATTGTTAATGAATGTGCCTAACTATTTAATGACACGCGTTTGATTAACAATGCGTGCTCGGACTTATTCTGTTAGATATTTTTAAGAATCCATCTATTATTATAAATGGGAAAGTTTGAAAGGATGGATGGATGGATGTTTGTTATTTAATCACACAAACTACTGAGAGGATTTTGATGAAATTGGGTTTGTAGGTACTTTAGGTCCTGGGAAAGGACAATACTGCTACTTTTTATCCCGGGAAACTGCGGGTGAAACCGCGGGGCGCAGCTAGTTAAGGATAATATACATATTATTCTCGTTTTGAGGGCTATCATCATCTTAATCGCATCTCTAGACTTTCTTGGTGATAGAGGATTGTAGCAATACCATGGTGATAGGTAGAAAACCCAAAGCGTACAGGCATACACCGCGGAGTTTATTGAGCGCATTTTAAACTTGAAGCACCCCACATTGGATGCTTCAAGTTATTTCTGAACAATTAAGTAGGTGCTTCCGTCATTGTCATTCCCTATCATACCTCCACCTCGACGACTCAGCCTTTATCCTAAATAGTCATGTTGAGGACCGGATAGAAAAGCTGAATTGACAAAAATAAACTCTATAAAACCAACACTACTACGTCTAGCAATTCATTTCTAGGTCTTACAATCCACTTCCTGGTCTTGCAATTCACTTTTAGGTCTTGCAATCCACTTCTAGGTCTTGCAATCCACTTCCAGGTCTTACAATCCACTTCCAGGTCTTGCAATCCACTTTTAGGTCTTGCAATCCACTTCTAGGTCTTGCAATCCACTTCTAAGTCTTGCAATCCATTTCTAAGTCTTGCAATCCACTTCCAGGTCTTGCGATCCACTTCTAGGTCTTGCAATTCACTTCTAAGTCTTGTAATCCATTTCTAGGTCTTGCAAACCACTTCTAGGTCTTGCAATCCACTTCTAGGTCTTGCAATCTACTTCCAGGTCTTGCGATCCACTTCTAGGTTTTGCTATCCACTTCCAGGTCTTGCAAACCACTTCTAGGCCTTGCAATCTACTTCCAGGTCTTGCAATCCACTTCTAGGTCTTACATCCCATTTCTAGGTCTTACAGTCCACTTCTAGGTCTTAGATGCAATCTACCAATGCTTACGTGATCTGTTTGTTTTCAGTTCTCCACGCTGAACAGACCCCAGAGGTCCGCGTGATGCGCGGCTGCGGCTGGGTCAAGAGCAAGAGGGCATGCTACAAGGCTGACAACGCGGACCACCTGGAGACCGTCTGCCAGTGCTTCGGGGACATGTGCAATGCGGCAACGTCGCTCAGAGACGTCAAACTGACGGTTATTGGAGTTGTTGCCTCGATTTTAGTTATGTATCGGAGTTGGCGAGGGAAATTGTGAATTTGAATAAATTTTAAATTGATATTGTGTTTTTATTATCTACATTTTTATTTGATATTTCCACAAACACTTATTTCAGATTGGTACTTACTTGTAGGTAATACAGGGAATCATTGTTAGGGGCCATGATCTACATGGTACTTACTTATAGGTAAGTAGTAAACAGTGAGATATCAAAATATATGAAAAAACCATAACAGTTAACTTAAAACTCAAATGACACACACACACACAGACACTTACACACACTAGTAGTCGCTACCTAGTTTTTTTGCTCGGACGAGGAAATCCTCGTGGACACAGCAAAGTAGACCTAACCCTTAAAAAATATAGTAGGTATAGATAGATATAGGTATTAATGGTTTATCGTATTAAAAACATTCGGGTTTCACTTCACGGCAAATCAAGGCAACAAAGTTTTCCACTTCTTCACGCTGTATCTGAACTCCTATATATTTTGAAGACCACCAAAAAACAGCACAACTACCTCCAAAAGTATGAATATTTCTTTCATTCCAGCGACAATGGTTAAACCGTCAATAGGTGGTTTTGACTGAGTTTATATACATCACGTGCGTTCATTTTGACACCAAATCGAATCGCATTGGTCATTGGTAGGTGGCTGTGAATGACCAAATACAGACCTGAGATACAGACGCAGATTTGTCTACCAGATACAAAGCTATACTAGGTTTTATAATCTGAAACGCAATGAAAATATGTAGTGTAAAAATGAAAATTATGTACCTAGATAGATGACGCTTTATTGCAAACATTAAATTACAGACATTACATAAAAACAATTGAAGAAAGTGTTACAATGGGCGGCCTTATCGCTAAAAGCGATCTCTTCCAGGCAACCTTTGAATGGAGAGGAAATATCTTAAAGACGGGGATGTAAGGTCTACAATAATAATGTGTATGTAGGTTGTTGTTAGAATAATATAATATGTATGGGGGTAGATAGCAAATGTAAAATGAATTTGAATTAAAAATATGTATATAAATTAAAATCAAAATAAAAATGATAATTAGTTTAATATTGTATATAAAAAAATAAGATATAATATATAAAAATTAATTTAGTAAATAATGTTAGTTAAATAAATAAAGAAACAACCTACAGCGGAATTACAGTACATATGTATTATCATTGCGTTTCAGATTTGAAATGAATTTCCGAAACGTCACACCTGATTCGATTAGAATCCTTAGGTTTTATAACTTAGCTATGGATTGATAACGAGGATTGGGGGCAGCATACACGGGAATTTATGTGATGGCAAGCTTAGGCCTACGAGATAGAAAGCTAAAGAGGTAGGTGTACAAGTTTTACTCGTGGTAAGTCTCTCGTATCTTGTATCGGCCGTCTGGATAGGTACTACCACAGTTTTGCCAGTTATTCTGCCGCCCAGCTCTGTTTTTCCAGTTATTCTGCCGTCTGCTCAATGGATGTCTCGGGGCGATGAGCGCAATGCAGTCCTTTTATTTTGTATTACAGTTCTGGGTGGCACTGCAATTGTTATTGGCATTTGTGGCGCTTACTACCAGGCGAGCGACAAGATTAAATCATCACCCAGTTCCATGAAAAAGAACGTTCAATTGAAAGAGGGAACAAGCATTCTACGTCGTGCACGTTAAAATTATGTACGTAGTAGTAGAATTTATGAAGTAGAATGATTCTAGGATCGCGAAGGTACCTATGCTAATTTATTTCGTCAGCCTCTGTGGTAGTGGATGTAGTCTATGGTAGTGGTTGGACAGGTTGGCTCAAATCTCATACACCACTGAGGTTCGGCGGCGCCGACGGGACAAATGTTGTGCAACAAAAAAAAAAATATTAAAAAAAAAAAAACTGACTTTAATGTATCTTCGAAGTTCAAGGTCAAACATCGATGAAATTTATATGGGACCACTTCGTAGCTATACTGAACCCAACGCATAATCGGTTCATAAATGACTGAGTTGTGAGGTAACAAACATAAAAATAATTAATTTTTAGAAAAAAACAAAAACCGACTTCAATGTATCTTCGAAGTCGAAAGTCACATATCGAGGAAATTTATATGGGACCACTTCGTAGCTATACTGAACCCAACGCAAAAAGAATTTTCCAAATCGGTTCACAAATGACGGAGTTCTGAGGTAACAAACATAAAAAATAAAAAAATAAAAAAAATACAACCGAACAGAGAACCTCCTCCTTTTTTGAAGTCAGTTAAAATACAATCGAACAGAGAACCTTTTCCTTTTTTTGAAGTCGGTGCCATGATCTATGTTTGTGATCGATGGGTGTATTTATTATTATTATTATTTCTAGCCATTTATTATTATTATTATTATTTCTAGCTATATATTATTATTATTATTTCTAGCTATATATTATTATTATTATTTCTAGCGATATATTATTATTATTTCTAGCTAGTTAAGCTAGATAATTAGCTTTGTTTAGCTTAGCTCACCCTGGACATACCGAGGCCGGGTGCATGGTCACTGAATACGGACACCGTAGCGAATGGACGCGCAACTTTGAACTAAAGCTTCTGAAACAGTCTGTCTGTATCGCTCGATGATTTAGCTCGCTTTGCCACAAGTATTTATTTATTTTGTATTTAAATAACTCGTTATGTTTGAGAAAAACGCGGCGGTTGTGATCCTCTTGGCGGTCTGTGTTCGGTATGGTATGTCAGTTGGTTTTATCGTCTAAGGCGGGTGTACTGATAACTGCTTTATATTATAAACAAAATAATTATACATAACTATCTTGTTGTATTGACCAAATGCTGACCATTTTATATGTTTAAGTTGCATGTAAATTAAAACAATAACAAATTACTTATCAGTAACATATTCTCGGGCAGGAATTGGATTAAATTCAAATTGGAGAAGACTGTAGAAGTATCTACATAATATGACAATCGCTTACTAAACTTTTTTTATGGAACTGAGTGATGAGACGAGCATGTCGTTCGCCTGATGGAAGGCGCCACGCCTGCCCATAACAATTGTACTACCACCCAGAACGTTTAATACTAAGTCAACCATAGAGATCAGATTAACTAAACCGACAGTTTGGATGCCTATATAGATAAAGCCATGCCTATATCGTTGTATTTCCGGATAATATTCGGTGAACCATCAGGGAGAGGGGTTTGATCGTTACTTTACTTGGTATCGAATTTTGAAAATTCGAAGCAGCGCCGGCGATGCGCCAGAAGAAGCATAAGCCAAAGCCAATCACAAACTTTCGTTGTAGAATTATTCGTGATCTTAATATTTCGTTGTTACGTGATCCGCTGTTGTAATATTGCGGTTACATATTTTTTTTTTTAAATTTCGGTACCAAGTAACGCACTCGACTCAAATACCGTCATCCTTTAGATCTATGTGCTCCATTTTTGGCCACATCTTCGCTTAACACCAGACGAGATAGCCAAATAGATCAATCCATCCTACTAATATCAGCCTCTGTGGTGTAAAGGTTGGGCAGGTTCGCCCAAATCTCATACACCACGAGGATGCGGGTTCGATTCCCGCGACGAAACAAATATTTGTGCACAGAAAAAAAACGCAAGCATTTGATTCGTATCTGGGTTTTGCGGGACCATGGTCCTCGTAGTTCCTGGTTTTCTAGATACATTGAATCCTTGTTAGAGGCCAGGATCTATGTATGTGATCGTTGGGCGTATTTATGAAAACAAAAAATATTATAAATGCGAAAGTTTGTGAGGATGGATTTGTTGCTCAAGCACGAAAAAACTACTGAA
Organism: Petrophora chlorosata; assembly: GCA_951640565.1. Taxonomy (NCBI): domain Eukaryota; kingdom Metazoa; phylum Arthropoda; class Insecta; order Lepidoptera; family Geometridae; genus Petrophora; species Petrophora chlorosata. The sequence goes on from OX621206.1 coordinate 2,481,482, forward strand.
CGGATTTTGATGAAATTTAGTATGTTGATACTGTAGATCCTGGAGAATGACATATACTACTTTATATCATGGAAAACCGCGGGTGTAACCGCGGGGCGCGGCTAGTAAACATTACAATACCACAGCTCCCATAACACCATTCCTTTTTCAGCGTCCTCGATCCATTGCTACGACTGCAACAGCGTAAACAACTCAATGTGCCTGGACCCGACGCTGTACGACGAGGAGACTCTGCGGAAGTTCCTCCCAGCCAGCCCTTGCGGACATGGCGTCTACTCCGCGGACCAACAAGGGTTCTTCTGCAGGAAGATTGTGCAGACCAGTAAGTATAGAACCAACCCTTGAGGTCATTGCTAAAAAAAATACTGAAATACTTAGTATAAGTACTTCTACTTAATCATCATCAGCCCATTACGTTCCTACTGCTGAGGCACGGGCGTTCTCTATAGAGTGTGGGCACTCATCCGTCACCCTGGCCCAGTGCGGGTTGGTGAATGTCACATGTCCTTAAATTTAGACATGCCGGTTTCCTCATGTTGTTTTCCTTCACCGCTAATTGTCTCAGGGTGACGAGCGCAGTGCAGCGTCGCGCAGGATTTTGCAAACAAAGTTCTGGGTGGTGCTGTTATTGTTATGGGCTGGAGTATTGCTTACCATTGCAAACGACCAGCTCGTCTCGTCATTCAATTACATTATCAATAATAAAAAAAATAAACCGTTTTTAGAGTACATAACTTAAGAAAGTCACCGGGCCAACGAGATTCGAACTCGGGTGCGTTGGATCGAAAGTCATACAGCTCCCATTCGCTTCGCCTTATGTCATGCAGCTTAGAAGTCTCCCGCACCCCGCATGCGGGCTCTATCGACCAATAAAAATGAGCCAGGGACATATTGGATTATTATATTCAACATATCCATGACGAAGTGTGTGGTTAATGCACTTTTTTCATTCCATCATTGTTTGCAGCCAATGCCCTCAATAATACAGAGGAAGTGGCACAAAGAGTGCGGCTCTTTTGTCAACTTTGTAACGTTTTTACCGACAACCCGTCAAAACGTAATGATTATACACATCTCTACTCAAATTTAAATTCATTTATTGCGAATATGGGTAGATCAATGATGTTACATAATTATTAAGTTCAACCATATTCTACCAGGTGGCATGCAAATATTATAAAAGTTACAAATTACAAATTACAAAACTCTTTATTGCATACCAGATACAAAACAATAAAAATAATAATAGCATAACATTCCTTACAATGGTAGTACAATGGGCGGTCTTATCGCTTAAGGCGATCTCTTCCAGACAACCTACGTCAAACAATATTAATCATTATTCTAATTATACACTCGAGAGCAATGAATCCGGGTCACTTAAAGAATGTTAAAAATCTCGGAAACTAAAAATGATAGGTTAATGCAATAAATTGTATTTAATAGACAATGTAATACTCCTTAAATGAAAGTAAAAAAAATATGAGTCACCATACATTTTATTAACACAAAATTACATAAAGAAAAAAACTGCTGATCTCTCCTTAAAACAAAAATAGGAAACATGAAATTTTTGAACTTTATTACGATTTTCTTGAATTTTAATACTTCGTATTGCCTCCTCGTGCTTCCATTACTGCGTTTACGCGGTTTGGCATGCTGTACACCAAGTTCCTTATACGATTTTGGGGAATATTCTCCCATTCCTCTGTGAGAGCAATTTTGAGCTCACGAAGCGTGATTGGGGGAGGGTTTCGTTGTTTTACGCATCTGCCTAGCTCGTCCCAAGCATGCTCGATCGGGTTGATATCCGGGCTGCGCGCTGGCCACTCCATACGAGTAATGTTCATCTCTTGAAGGTAGTCATTCACAATCCTACCTGTATGAGGTCGGGCATTGTCATGCATAAATATAGCATCCTCACCTAAATTGACCATAAATGGACCAACGTGATCATTGAGGATTTCTTCCACATATCTTACGCTAGTTAAAGAGCCGTTTTCTATGATCACCAGCTCTGTGCGACTTTCAGAAGAAATTCCGGCCCACACAAGTACAGACCCACCACCGTAGGCTACTTTTTCTTCGATGCATGCTTGCTTGAATCTTTCCCCTGGTCTTCGATACACTCTGTGTCTTCCATCGTGCTTGTAGAGCATAAATTTTGATTCGTCGGAGAACATAACTTTTGACCAATCTTCAATACTCCAATTTACGTGGCTCTGGGCATATCTTAGTCTCGAAATACGATGCCCACGCTCCAGTTTAGGGCCGTTTGCAGGTCTAAGGGGTTTTAAGTTAGATTCAGCAAGCCGACGTCTTACTGTCCATGCACTTGGGTTACTTCCTCCGAGGCGTCGAAACTGATTGGTGAGTTCAGTTCCTGTGAGAAAGCGATTTCGAAGCATGGTGTTCACCAAGTATCGGTCTTCTCGTGCTGTGGTACACCTGGTTCTGCCCGTTCCTGGTCTGCGTAGGTTAGAACCAGTTTCTTCGTAACGTCGGAGAACTCTTTGTACTGTTGACAGCGACACACCGACAGTCCTGGCTGTATCGCGCTGACTCCGGCCGGTTTCCAGCATTGTAAGTATTCTGGTGCATTCTTCAGGCGTAAGCGACATAATTTCAGCTTGAATAATGAATATAGAGCACTATCAACATGGTTTATGTACCCACATAAATGACAGATTACAAACAAAAGCAAAACCAAATGCTGTAATTTCGTAGTTCCATCTTCGAAAGTGGCCCTTTTTCAAATTTGTTTTTTTTATGATATAACTTTACAATAACTAAGAAGTTTTAATACCTTCATTTAAGGAGTATTACATTGTCTATTAAATACAATTTATTGCATTAACCTAGCATTTTTAGTTTCCGAGATTTTTAGGATTCTTTAAGTGACCCGGATTCATTGCTCTCGAGTGTAGTTCAAATTCAAAAATAATTAATATAAATTATCATGCCTAGTCATAAATCATACATTATGAACGTTACATTATGTGAATATTAAATAAAACGGCTAGGACTCACGTAGTTTGTCGATTTAGTCGACCTAGGTTTCGAGCATGTCCGATGCTCTTCATCAGGGGCGAGTTTACGCTGCGAAACCTATGTCGACTAATTCGACAAACTACGTGAGTCTTAGCCGTTTTATTAAATATTTATAACTACCTGCGCCCTGCGGTTTCACCCGCGGTTTCCCGGGATAAAAAGTAGCCTATGTGTTAATCCAGGGTATAAGCTATCTCCATACCAAATTTCATTAAAATCCATTCAGTAGTTTTTGCGTGAAAGAGTAACAAAGGTACATCCATTCTTACAAACTTTCGCGTTTATAATATTATAGTAGGATGAATCAAACTCACGAAAACTTTCATACTAAAGTTACATTTTGTGCGTAGATAGATACCTCTAGCTACCATTATGTGTGTGCATACTTCGTTTTAAGTAGTTTTTGTTGACACAACACATGATGCGAGGTCAATTGAGGTCAAAGTCAACAGAATGTGACCTATTAATACATTACCACAGAATACTAAGTACTTACTTCCGATAGCTTATCGAGCTCGACTCACGTGCGACAGCTGTTGGTCAATACTTGACATCTCTTACTTATAACGATAAGATCACCATATAAAGCTGTAAATATATTTATTTATTTATTTAATTCTAATATTGCACTATTACAAGTAATGTACAAAAGGAGAGAACGCATTTTTAGCAGTTATCCAGTGACTGTTCAAGTATACATTTTATCAAAAACACAACGACTTCAATTCTGATGTATTTTCGAAGTCCAAGGTCATATATCTATATATACTTATATATATATATATCCAAGTATCGATGAAATTTATATGCGACCACCTTGTAGCTATACTGAACCTAATGCAAATTTTCCAAATCGGTTTATAAATGACTGAGTTCTGAGGTGAAAAACATAAAAAAATAAAAATATAATCGAATTGAAAACCTCCTCTTTTTCTAAAGCTGGTTAAAAAGAAAGATACGAAGCGTGCAATAAAAAGGTAAATAACCGGCCAAGTGCGAGTACATTATCCCGTTAATGGTTAATGGTTCCGTACCATTATCTATAAAAACTGCAAAAACATCATGTTTGTTGTATGGGAGCCCCATACAACAAAAATGATTTTTTTTGCCCTTAAATATTTATTTTATTCTGTTATTTAGTTATTTTCTTTTTATTTATTTGTTGTTATAGCGGCAACAGAAATACATCATCTGTGAAAACTTCAACTGTCTAACTATCACGGTTCATGAGATACCGCCTGGTGACAGACGGACAGACAGACAGACAGACAGAGAGATATACCGACAGACAGACAGACAGACAGACAGACAGACAGACAGACAGACAAACAGACAGACAGACGGACGGACAGCGGAGTCTTAGTGATAGGATCCCGTTTTACCCTTTGGGAACGGAACCCTAAAAAACTAATAGGTATACATTGATGTCAATAGAGTTGTATTGTTTCTTCCAGTCCTCCACAAAGGCTACGAGCCTGATGTACGTGTCACCCGCGGCTGCGGCTGGATCAAGCACCACAAGGACTGCTACAAGGCCGACAATGAGGACCACCTCGAGACCGTCTGCCAGTGCTTCAGCGACGGCTGCAACGCGGCTACCGGACTCACCAGCAGCTTAGCAGTGCTGGTCGCTTTGGGTGCTATTGGCAAAACGGTGTTTTAGTCTTGCCATACTTTATAGATGAAAATAAAGAGTTTTGATTGCATTGCATTATTTTTCTTAGTCAAGTTAAGAGGATATGGCCGCGGCCAGTGAGCACTAGGTATTTGAATATAAGGTCTCGCAGAATATGCGTCAATTAAATTAAATATATTAACTAAATAATAATAATTATATTTGACAGCCTCTGTGGTGTAGTGGTTGGGCAGGTTGCCTCAAATCTCATACACCACTGAGGTTGCGGGTTCGATTCCCGCGACGGGACAAATGTTTGTGCATAGCAAAAAAGCGCAAGCATTTGTTTCGTGTCTGGGTGCTGTGGGACCATGGTCCTCTTAGTTCCTGATTCCCTAGATACAGGGAATCCTAGTTAGGGGTCAGGATCTATGCATGTGATCGTTGGGCGTTAAATTAAATATATATTAATAGTAATAATTTAACTAAATTCGTATCAACTTGAGATTTTTGGTAAAATTAGCGTTTCGGGAGAAAACGTTTCTACCACACTAAATCTCAACCAAATTTGATAATTTTGGTCTCAATTTCTTAAATGGAGAATAAACTAGGTTTGTAGGTTTTCCTTTTTCTAAGTTTATGTCTATTTTGAAAGTTAACAGCTCACAAACTTAAAAAAAAATTCAAGCAAATATCGAGTTTCTTGGGTCCATTTATTCAAATTCTTTAGGAATTATCGAAAAAATAAAAACGTACAAACCTCAATAATGATAACATCTCTTACATGTCCAAATTTCATCGAATTTGGTTATTGTTTAGGGGTAAGAAAAACGTTTTCTCTTTTTGTATGAAAATTTCAGCGTGCCGTTCCCTCTTAAGTAAAAAGATAGAATAGAATAGAATAGATAAAAAGATATTTAAAAGAAAAAAGATAAAAGAATTGATTGTAAAGATATTTATTGAATAGGCACAAGAATTGCACTTTTAAACGTCATATACACATAATACAAAACAATTAAAATACGTTAAAAATTGTAACTTAAATATCATGACATAACAGTAATAAACTCTGCCTGGGGATGTCACTTTTTTCAATGAGGTATAAATTACGATTAACATAATACAATGTCAAACTAGAAGTGCGAGTGATATGTCCCATAGTCATGGTATCAGTAACATGAAAATATAAGTAATATATAAGCAGGTATATAGATACAGTAGCAGTTAGAGTGACCATTCTGCAATATAAATTAGAATCTTAGAAATTAGAATCTTCAGAATGGCATATAAAAATATGCCAGAACCGTTATTTTGGAGTGGGAACTGATATTTTATCTTTACTTCCAGCACAAGAAAAAACATGAGATCCGTCCGTCTCGGATAAATTACTTGTTATAATGTAGGTAAAGATAAAAGTAAAAAGAGGTTTCCGATAGTGACCGTAGCGATCATTCAGTGGCAAGTGTAAATATATGAATACGCCATCTTGTGGTGAAACCAAGAACTACGTAGATGTCTAATGTGTTTGTTATCACAAAGTCACAACTTACCAAGTCACTGAAGTTGTTCCTAAACTCCTAGACTGTGCTCAGTCATCCTATTTAAATGCAAAACTTGAAAAAATTTATGAATACTTATGCGATATCAGTTTTAATAACTACCATAATTATTTTAACGTACAGACTGCGCTACGGCTTTAATTATACTATGCGCATCACAACATCTCTTGTAACGTTTAATACTAATTGAGATAGATGGCGCTAAAACAGTGGTTTTATATTAATAACTGCATCATATAAAAAATATAAAACAGTGATTACATATCGCACTTCTCATCGCACTACAATACAAGTCTTTAAATTAAATGCATACGCTGTTTTAGCCCTCGAAAAACACAAAACGCCAAACAAGGTATCTTGATCATAGTTTTACAATATTGAAAACGTATGACTTGATAAAGCAATGAATTAGGTTTAGGCATTTTGCCAAGAACAACACAACCTTAACAGTATTTTGCCACTATTCAATAAGTCAGGTTGGCCGAGTGGTCTAAGGCGCCAGATTTAAGCTCTGGTTCCCGAGAGGGAGCGTGGGTTCGAACCCCACACCTGACAAAAAGTCGAAAGACGCTTTTTGTACCTTAATCTTATCAATTTTGAAAGAAATTATGTTTATTTGTTTCGATAACTTAGGTTATTGTAAGTAAGCGAAAGAAATGTTTTGTAATTGTAGTTTTCATAGAGACGATACTCATTTTATTATCAAATATCAATTTGACAGTTTTACTGCCGCCAAACAGTAGTGCGCAAGCATTACTGTTCCGGTTTCAAGGGCGTTGTAGCCATCGAAATTACTAGACATATGATACTCAATATCTAATGTCTCGGGGTGACGAGCGCAATGCAGAGCTACGCAGTGCTTTTTATGGTATTAAGAGTTTTGGGTGGAACTGCAATTGTTATGGGCAGGCGTGGCGCTTATCATCAGGCGAACGACATGCCCGTCTCATCAACCAGTTCTATAAGAAAAAAAACAGCCCATTTCCACTGCACTTTACACGGGCCTTCTCTCCGAGAGAGTCCGGCACAGAACCCACCACGCGGGCTGAGTGTGGATTAGCGGATGTCACATTGTCACTATCCTTGAATTTCCAACAACATTGCTCAGGCAAGTGTACAAAAAAGCAACAAGCTATGATTCCGTAGCAAAGAATAATTGTAAACGGGATACGGTTTTGTAAACCTATGTCTTCTTCGAAAAAACGAATAGTGAAGTTAGTCAGTGCCTAGTGTGTATCAATCGAGGTAGGGTGAACAAATGGCGAGGTTACTGGAGAAATAATGTGATTCGTCGAAAATGAACATGAGAAATAGTAGATTGTTGATCAGCTGTCTGATCATATTGTTCGAAGGTCAGTTTGATTTGATTTTCTCATAAAAATATGTCATAAGTAGGTACTTAAATGTAGACCGCCTACTACTATATCACGATATGTTAAATGTATTGTAAATTCTTTTTAACCGACTTCAAAAAAAGAGTTCGATATTCGTATATTATATTATTTTTTGCGTTGGGTTCAGTATAGCTACGAAGTGGTCCCATATAAATTCATCGATATTTGACCTTGGACTTCGAAGATAAATTGAAGTCGAGTTTTGGTTTTTTCTAAAAATTTATTATTATATTTTTTTTTACGCTTAATAGATCTATGTTTGGCCACTATCTCACCTGATGTGAAGCGATGATGTGGCCTAAGATGGAGCACATAGGATTATCCCGATTTATCTTTAACTTAGTTGAAAAAGGGAGTTATTAATTTAATTCGCAAGTAAAATGATATCAAGTAAGATGGTGCCACTCTGGTACCGTGGTGCCTAGGACGAGCCCTGGTCTGGGACGCCATCTGCGTGGACACTTTGGCGCCGTCACACGTCGGTAGCACCGCTCGCAATGTCAGGGCGGCGGCTGAACAAGCCCAAACCTTAAAACATCGAAAGTATTCATAGCTCAGCGCGCACTATGAATTTGTAGCGCTGGCTGTGGAAACTTTAGGCCCGTGGTCGTCCGACACCAAAAAATTTTGTAAAGATATTTCGACGAGACTGGTCCTCGCTTCGGGGGATCTTAGAGCTGGCGCGTACTTTGCCCAGAAATTAAGCCATTTGATACAAAGGGGTAACGCCGCCAGTATTCTGGGAACCCTGCCGCACGGTGGCGATCTAGACGGCGTGTTTGTATAGTTTTGTTTATAATTGATGGTATTATTTAACACGCAACAAGTTAGTATATTATTTTAAATAAAAGTCTATTCGCAAGTTACTCGTACTAATTAATTTCTTATGAGCGAAGTTTGAATCCCGCTAAGTTTATCTCGTTCCAATGCGGCAAAGGAAAACCTCGTGAAAAGCCACCAATCACCAAGATATGGGACATCCAGCATCCCGCAGTGGTAGGTTAGATACCATACTCTATGAAAGATGGCCCGTGACCCAGCAGTGGGAACTTAATGGGCTGTTAATGACGACGTTTTTACTACGTAGCTCTCGTACGCGTGAAGCAGCCTGGGTTGGTATCACCGCTTTGCCAGTTATTCTGCCGCCAAGCACTAGTGCGCATCAAGCATTACTGTATTCCGGTTTAAAGGGCATTGTAGCCAGCTAAATTACTGGGCATTATGAGCTTACTTGTGGCAGGTCTCTCGTATGCGGGAGGCCGTCTGGGTGGGTACCACAGCTTTGCCAATTGTTCTACCGCCAAGCAGTAGTGCGCAAGCATTACTGTGTTCCGGTTCGAAGGGCATTCTAGCCAACGAAATTACTGGTCATAAGAGACGTAATATCTGATGTCTCGGGGTGATGAGCGCAATGCAGTGCTGCGCAGACCTTTTTATGGTATTTAAAGTTCTGGGTGGCACTGCAATTTTTATGGGTAGGCGTGGCGCTTACCATCAGGCGAACGACTTGCTCCTCTCATCCATTCAGTTTCATTAAAAAAAAGCTGTCATCTCAGGGTGCTTAGTGTGCTTACCATCAGGTGAACGCCCTGCTAATCTCGTCACTATTGACTCTCGAGATTTACTGATATTGATATTGATAGAGATGACGAATTGTCGTCATTAATAAAAAGGGAGCCTCGGTTTGTAACGCTTAGCTTTGTACAGTGAGAATCACGGGGAGCTTGGTATGGGAACGCATCCCGTGTTCCTCGGACCCAGACCTCCTGATCCCGGACGGGACATCAGACCTCGGACGCTTCCCGTGGCTCGGCATCGTTCAACAGGACAGCTTCTGTGAGTACCGTTTAATTTTAGTTTGTACCCACAATCTGCCTTAAAAATCACTTTTCTTTCTGGAAACCACCCGATGATGATACATCGGAGGTAGATGCCAAAAAAAGAACCAGTTCTGAATATTTTTAGTACATTCAAGTATTGGTCCAACGTACTATGGTTATAATAATTGACCCATTTTTAATGAAACATGGTTTAATAACTGCTTTAGAAAGTAGTGTGTGTACGTGTTTGCATGCAGACATTGGCGGCGCGGCGCGATTCATCGTGACAGGAGGCGTCCTCGTCCACCCTAAATACGCCATCGCCCCGGCTGAAGACATCTCCAGGATCATTGCAGAACAGCATAAGTAAGATCCATAATGCCAAGATATAAAATTCTTTATTGATCTTTAAAACCAAGATGCATACTAGTAGTAATTAAACTGCCGGAATGCCGACACTATCATAACGTGAGTGTAGCCGATTATATTTATAATGAATATTTCGACTCACGATAGTTTCCAAACCTTATGTGTATTTGCTCGGAATTTGTAAGGTTTTTGGTGTCATGCGTGGTTGGCCACTGGAATAGAATAGAATAGAGTATAAGCAGATTCAGGACCCGAGCATGCTCACATCATTATGATGATGATGATGATGATGATAATGAGAGCATAATTTGATTCAGGACCTGAGCAACGTTGCATGTTATCTTTTGTGATTTGCTTATCAACTTACTGGTGGTAGGTTTCTCGTATGCGAGAGACTGTCTGGGTGGGCACCAGCGTTTTGCCAGTTATTCAGCCGCCAAGCAGTAGAGCGCAAACATATCTGTGTTCTGGTTTGAATGGCATACAATGCCAGCGATTACTGGGTATTATTAGACAAGAACTAATTGTCTCAAGATGACGAGCGCAGTGCAGTACCGCGCAGGATTTAACAAAACAAAGTTCCGGTGGTGCTGCAACAGTTATGGGCAGGCGTATTGCTTACCATTAGGCGAACGACCAGCTCGTCTCGTCATACAGTTACATTAAAAAAACTATAAACAATTAGTTGCGGTTGCACCAACGGTTATTTTTCCCAGGACCAAGCCGCAGCTCGTGCTATGGCACATCGACGGCACCAGGTACGCGCTGGACGTGATAGACTACATCTTCCACCCGGAATACAAAGAACAGCGCACCCTCGCCACCCTGGTCCTGTTGGAGCTAGGCCTTGACGGCGAGGTCGGTGGCGGAGAAACCTACTGTACGTATCATCATCATCATCAACAGCCCATCACGTTCCCACTGCTGGGACACGGGCCTTCTCTCATAGTGAAAGTATGGGTCATAATCCACCACGCTGGCCCAGTGTGGGTTGGTGGATGTCACATGTTCTTAAATTTTGTGATTTATTCTTGGACATGCCGGTTTCCTTACGATGTTTTCCTTCACCGTTTTGAGAGCGAGTGTTAAATCTACACATAACATAAGGAAGTCATTGGAGTGGGGCAGCCGGATTCGAACTTCGCTGCGTTGGATCGTAAGTCGCACGAATTCAGAGAACCACACTCGCTAGTTCCGCACTGTACGTATCCAGTCCACTAATTAGTACGTAGCCGTTTATTTCCGCTTCAGCACCTGCCGCTTCCTCGCTAAAAAGCTTTGTGTATTTGCCTTAGAAAAGTCAAGAGGTGTGACCCAGCCAGGTTACTGGTCAAAGTGAATTTGATCTCAGATTTTTAAATATACGAGTAGGGCGTGAACCGCCTTCTGTCCTGGTGAACCTCACTCTAAATTATACCACAGAGGACTTGATTGGTTACACCTCCTTAACCTTTTTAATACAATACTCATCATTTCAATGCAGTTCCGGGGTCAGTCTGCGTGCCCTTATCAAGTGGCGCTGGGAGTACGTTCTCCGACATATATGCTGTCAAAATGACAGACAGTAAGTACGTTTGTATATGTATAGATAGAGTGACAAGGGTATTGACGAACACAGCGAACATTGGAAGTAACGGTTGTAATTTGTAAATCAGCGTTGTGGACTTGTCCACAGAAATATGCTGAGCTCTGACCGTCTCACGCTGATATATCAGCTCAGTCCAGACCTTTTTCGACGGCACGGAAGTGATTTCCGTACACGAGAGGGTACTTAGTCTGAAAGGACCAAATTGAATGGACCGTGGGCCATTCGACCGTTAATAAAAATCGACTAAGTTCGGACCTGTGGTAAAATTACATCAAAAATATATAATTGGTACAGCCGTATACAGCATTCATTAATACTTGGCAATCTTAGAGTATACATAACTATAGAGCGCGCATATCGTACTTGTCGCCCAATACGCAGCGTAGGCAAAAAAATGTGGCAATTTTTTTTATTCACTCTAGCGTTGAAAATACCCAAATCACAGTTATCAGGAAACAGAAAATGTATATCTTCTAGTATCCTATTGGAGTGGTAGGCTCTGGTCGTGGTTGTAATACCACTCACCGAACAAAGCCATGCCGTCAAGCGACCTAGTCGTGTTTCGGGTTGATGTTCGGTGAACCATCGGGGAGACGGGTCTGAGCAGCCGCTCAACTGCCGTCTCTCTCTAGATCTATGTGCTCCATCTTAGGCCACATCATCGCTTCACATCAGGCGAGACAGTGGCCAAACATGGATCTATTAAGCGATAAAAAAAAATTTATTTTAAATTGTTATTCTTGTTGTTTCGAGCAGTTTCGTCAATATAAATGTTAATGTGCGGGTTATTATATAAATGTGTGGCTCTTTCTTTTTTCTTTTTAATGATAAACTGTGCAGCAACCTCCATCCATGCTTTATTACCTACGCAACAGAGCAATGAGACGAGCAAGTCGTTAGCCTGATGGTAAGCGCCATTCTTGCCCATAACAATTGAAGTATGTATTATTTATTTATTTATTTATTTATTTATTTATTTTAGTTCAGATGCTTGCTGCACTTACAGTTTTAACCAAATCGTGTTTAATATTATGAAAAGTACTGAGAAGCACAGCATTGCGCTCATGACCCCGATGCGTCGGATATTAAAGTCTATATGTCCATATGAGTTCTGGTTTGGTAGCTGGTGTTTGTACTTGTATTACTTGGAATTGTAATGTTACAAGTTTTTTTTTTTTTTTTTTACTGGTAAATGGGCATACGTTTGACGACATCTCGCCTGATGGAAAGCGAAGATACGGCCTAAGATGGAACACGCCTGCCCATGAGATGCCTATTCACTCTAGACTCAAAGAGACACAAGCTGTATCCGTTTGGGAACAAAGACGGTGGCAGAGCGTTCCTCTCTTTAGCAGTTCGCATGATAAAGGAATCTGCGAAACGCTTAGTACGGATAGGTGGGATATTAACGACGTACGGGTGAAACGACTCACCCCGCGTCCTAACGTGGAAGGGAGAAGAAGGAATCAGATCGTGCGATTCCTGGGCACATTCCCCGAAGTGCAGTCGATAAAAAAGCGACAGACACGCAACTTTCCGTCTGTGTTCGAGACTTGTCAGCTTCTTCTCCACCAGCGCATGGTCATTAATTAACTTAATTGCGCGACGTTCTATAGAGTCTAGTCTATTAAGTACAACTTGACTGTAAAAGGTAACAGTTGTCATATTTCAAAAACGAATTGCAAAACCTAAACACGGCCGTTTATTAATTTTGCTAAAATTTCGAGTAGATAAAGAAAATAAAGATAAAGAAAGTGAAGAATAAGATTTTTGTTGAAAAATATTTTTTCAAGGCAAGCTTTTAAACTTGTCTTGAAAAAAATAGCTTTAATAAACCGCCAGCAGATTAAAATGACCTCAAACACTGGTAGTTTACGATTATCCGTCAAGGAGTTCCATTGCCCACCTTCCGTCTCCATCATCAGATCAGCTGGCTGTCACCATAATATTGCATTGTCATTGAACTTTAACAAATATCCAAAATTTCAACTTCGTAGAATAAGAGGAAGTGGTTCTGATTCAACAGATTTCATCCAAACATTGCAAGTTAAATAAAAGCCCGTAAAAAATCCGCAAAATATAATCAAAAGTTTTTAACTTTCAGATAACGGCGAGCTACAGAAACAAGTGTACAAGATGAAGTTCGTCAGTGCCAGGGAGTGCAACGACTTCTACTACTCAAATAAGGTACGTATGCCTAGCTTGTTTAAAGTTCAAAGTTCGGAATCAAGACAATTTTATATTTTTTTTTAATTATTTTTTTATGTAACCGAATGACGAGACGAGCTGGACGTTTGCCTGATGGTAAGCAATACGCCAGCCCATAGCAATAACAGCACCACCCACAACATTGTTTTGCAAAATCCTGCGCGGCGCTGCACTGCGCTCGTCACCCTGAGACAATTAGCTGTTGATTCTCATAATGCCCAGTAATTTCGCTGGCTACAATGCCTTTCAAACCGGAATACAGTAATGCTTGCGCAATACTGCTTGGTGGCAGAATAACTGGCAAAGCGGTGGTACCCATCCAGACGGCCTCTAGCATACGAAAAACCTAGAATATATAGTATATGAAGAAGCACTACTATTCAATTACCAAAAATTCAAAAAAACAAACTGAATATTGAACAAATTTAAAAACGGCTAAAAGTCTAACAAATTGTCACTTCTGTAATTAGTCAAAGAGTAAGCAGCTATACAGCTGCATACTCTTTGACATGTTTGTGTGATCATTTTTTTTTTGTCTACTGTAGTTCATTAATTTCAACGCAGTTCCGGGGTCAGTTTGCGTGCCCTTATCAGGTGGTACTGATTCATTTTTTTTTTTGTAGGTTAGTTTAGTCTTTATCATGCTATATATATTTGTAAATAGGTATGTGTTTCTACCGTAGCTAAAAATAAATATTTTAGCGTTCGCCTGCATTCTTAAAGGCAATTAAAATAGTAGGTACCTACCTTATTTTAAGTTATTGTAATTACTCTTTTATTATACTTTTAAGTGAACTATTTTCTTTTGAGAAAATAATTATAATAAACAAAAAGTTCAAAATTTCTTTATTCAAGTTTGGCATCACAGACGCACTTATGAAATCTTGTATACACTAGTATACACTAAATCTACATCATCATTTATCAGAACATTGAGTTCAAAATCCCTGTATAAGAAAACATAGGCAAGCAAACCAAGCAGTAGTGCGCAAGCATTACTGTGTTCCGCTTTGAAGGGCATTGTAGCCAGCGAAATTACTGGGTATATGAGTCTTATTATTTTATGTCTCGGGGGGTGATGAGCGCAATGTGGCGCTACGCAGTACTTTATATGGCATTAAAAGTTCTGGGTGGCACTGTAATTGTTTTGGGCAGGCGTTGCGCTTACCATCAGGCGAACGACTTATTCGTCTCATCATTCAATCTCATAAAAAAAGTTTGTGGCAGAAATAAAAGTAAAGCATTTGTTTCGCACTTAGGTATTTTAGGAGCAAGTTATACAGAATCCTAGTTAGGGGCCAGGATCTATGTTGGCCGATTTTTATTTTATTTATATTTTTCTCATCAGCTTATGTACAGCATGATGACTCCACTCCATCCCATCTGCGCTAGGGCAGAGCGCAGCATGCCGCCTTGCGTGTGGGACGGCGGCGTGGCGCTTATCACCAGGCAGTCTCGGCTGTACTGGAAACTTGTAAGGCTTTTGCTAACTTGTCCCATTAATAATTTGAATATACTGATCCTTTTTATTTTTAACCCCCGACGCAAAAGGATTATAACACCCCATAAGTTTGACCACTATGTGTGTCTGTCTGTGTATTTTTCCTTTATCTCCCTACTCTAAAAATATTTTTCTCCACAGACCTTCACAGTGACCGTATTAGAAGTACGATACTGCGCTCTAAAACGCAAATCCTGGATGTTTCCCAGAAAACCGCCCAGCTGAAATGGGACTGGGCTGGACACGTATGTCGTATGACAAACCAGCAGTGGGCAAAAGTCCTTACAGACACAGAATTCTAATTACAGACTGGGTTCCAGCCGGAGCAACACGGCCACGGGGCCGGGCCCGCCGTAGGTGGCGCGACGAACCAGCCTACGCTACGACAAGGAATGAGGGTCATGGAAAGAGGGAAGGGAGGCTTTTGCCCAGCAGTGGGAAGAAACAGGCTCATAAAAAAACCGTATTAATTGAAATAAATAAAATGTATTTATTTATTCATTTAATTAATCGCCTACATAATGTACACTGTTACAAATAATTATATAGGTACATTACACATACAGAGCAATAAAAGACAAAAATTATATCAGTCAGTTGCATAAAAATTTAAGTTAATTACATCATTAAATTATACCATAATCAAATTAACAGTGTAAGAAATTAAAATTTAGATTCACAATTTGATAAAAAAAATAAGTAAAATTAAAAACCAAAAATAAAATAACAAAAAAATTAAATAAATTTGAAATTAAATTAATAATATCACAGAGATTCAATTGACTTTTTGAATTTGCGTGTGTTGCCAGTAAATAAATCGACATTGTCATTTCTTGAGATGCTGCTGAATACCCGAACAAACCTGTTGATGGGTGCGTTCTGATCAAGGTTTGAATTAGAGTGTCTTTCAGAAAATAAAATAAAATGTCTGTGCAGATAGGATTCAGTGCGCGCGGGCCTGGCTGCGGCGTGCCGGCGCGGTTCCTGGTCTTCAACGATTACATGTCGTGGATCAACCACGTGCTGTCGGAAGCTATAGGCGAGGAGACCACCGATGGGCAGCAGATGGATTTCAAGCAGTTCGCATCTGTCGAGACCTTCGATTCCAAAGGTCAGTACACCAAACACATTGGAACTATTTGGTACCGCGTGGTACCTACTCACTATAATGAAGTGCTGAGTTGGGTAAACCTTTTTTGCAAGAGTCCGCCGGAAAGTAGTCGTTGACAGGCTTTTTGGCGAGAAGTGAAAACAAACAAGTGTTATTTCGAGTGTTCATGTGTAATATCGGTGGAATATTAACCATTATGTGTTCGCAAACGTGCAAGAGTGCAGGCAAATGAAACAAAATAGAGAAAACATTGCTTTTCATATTCTCCCAAAAAGTCCATGGAAAGCTTGAATAACGTTCCACCACTTTATTGAAGCACTAGAAGAGGGTCCGGCTTGTTGCTGATAACCCTCATTCTCAACAAAAGTATAATAAATGGAAAACTAAAATATCAAATAAAAACTACGTAAGACATGGTGGTATGGTCCTAGAGACTTTAGCCTGCCTAACGGGCGAACTTAAAAAAAAGTAGCCGTTGACAGCCATTTTTTTTCTTTCCTCTTTCTGAGGAATTTGGCTTCGCACATTGCGTATGTGCCAAGCAGTTGTGTGCAAGTGCAAACTGTTTACTGGTTTGAAAGGCTGTTTCAAGCGAAAATACTTTACCATATGCGCGATCTCACGATGCACTTAGAAGATTGTAATAAAAACCCCTGCAAAAGGCTGATTTCGTATCACGATGATTCATTTCAATTTGAAAGAATGTGCTTGAAACAACAGATGTTTCATTATGGCCAGCACTATGTATTATCATCATCATCAGCCTAACACGTTCCCACTGCTGGGAAAAGAACCTTCTCTCATAGAGAGGATGGGCCATAATCCACCAAGGTTATTTTTATAAAATGAGTTATTATTTCATACAGACATAATACCTTGACTGTATCATATAGCTATAGAGCCTAAATGTAGAGCACTTAAAACCGCAGTGTCTGGTAGAGACCGACCGGTAGAGTATAGAAAACGCCAGAAATCTTAGTTTCTATCTAGTATAATCAAACTGCGCAATAGGCGTATACACAGCTATAATATATAACTATCTACAGTTCGACAGTTATATAAACAAACATACGAATCTCTGGAAAATTACTATTACATGTTTGGGTTCTCTTTATCAATTACCAAATTACTTTTGCTTTTGAATCACTCTTATACTGCAAGAATAAGGTTTAAATTAGATTGGTAATGTGTATTAAAGTGGTTTTGCGTTTGTTTTGTGTCGCATCACACACTTGTCAAGATGTGATAGTATCAGCGACACACACACACATGCGCGTGCAAGTAAGTGTGAGTGCACTGAACTGATTTTGGCATGTTTTGCTGGTATTTTTGTATAAACGCGTGGCATGATTTGCTGTAGCCTACATTTTTTATGGAACTGAATGATGAGACGAGCAAGTCGTTCGCCTGGTGGTAAGCGCCACGCCTGTCCATCACAATCGCAGAGTCACCCAGAACTTTTAATACCAAAAAAGCACTAAGTAGGACTGCATTGCGCTCATTCCCGAGACATCAGATATGTATAGGTATGGTTTCTCGTATGCGGGAAGCCGTCTGGGTAGGATTTTTGCCAGTTATTCTGCCGCTAAGCAGTAGTACGCAGGCATTACTGTGTTCCGGTTTGAAAGGCATTGTAGCCAACGAAATTACTGGGCATATGAGTCTTAATAATCTAATGTTTCGGGGTGATGAGAGTGTCCATAAAGCAGGGTCATATTTTTCCAAGTCAATGATAATCTATGACAAATAAGGTCGACCACCGATCGCGACCTTGCGGCACCACTGCCGTGCCGTGCGATGGCAAAACTATTGATCCACCCGATCCACCGTCCACGTATTCTCGGCTATGACTCACGATTCTCCGAAATGGTGATACTTGCCGAGGTCAATGCGTCACTGCGAAAACACCTATACTATTACATAATGGTAGTTAAGTGTTTCTGGGTATCCCCTGTTAACCATGTTACTCACGTAAATGCTAGGTATCTACTAGGAATCCTGCTAACTACTAGCTGTCCTACTAATATCCTATCCTACTATCTACTTCCTACTAATATTATAAATGCGAAAGTTTGTGAGGATGGATGGATGTTTATTACTCAATCACGCAAAAGTACTGCACAGATTTTGATGTTTGGTATGTAGGTTCTTTATCGCTGTCGTTCGTCGCTGTCGATGGATCTTGGCCGTTCCGGAGACCTAAAGATTTACCTAAAAATCGTCGAATCGTGTTTCAACCTAATGTGTTCGTATAAACATCCACAAATTCAAAGTAAATAGTTACCATCATAATATAAACACTACAAATAAGGTGAGGAATGTTGTACCTAGGTATAGACTAACTAAAACGAATAAGTCCTTCATGGGCAGCTGCGTTTTTATAATAAAATTTCACAATGTATAACGGACCTCACAGAAAGTAAATTCAAATTACACGTAAAGACTGTCCTAATGAGAAAAGCATACTATACTGTTCGTAATTACAGAAGACAAAGATGCTTGGAACATTCCACGTCTGCAAAGTAGCCAACTGGTACATAAGAAACATAACATTGTAGAAAACCAAAAAATTGTAACAAAATCTCTAAAAAAATGTCCCTCAGTTTCTTGCCGTATCTTCTGAGTAGTGGTTTTTTTTCGATACGGTGGTAGAGTCATTGTAGTAATTGACGTTCATAAGTGCGTCTGCGATGCCAAAATTGAATAAAGAAGTTTGAACTTTCAACTTGAACTTTGAAGAAGAAAAGAAAGAAAGAGATTTTTAGATACCAAGTGTAGTCATGGACTTAAACTTGGTCCTTGGTATAATATAGTACCGATACTGTTACCACTTACCTATAAACAATCTTACGATACAGGCACTGAAAACCTGGCAGATTTACCTACAATCACATTTTCAGCTAAGTCTAGACGAGAACGCTATCGACTCGTTTAGGAACGCTGGATTTAGCACAGAATACTCAATAGTGCAGTCTTTTACGTAGAAGTCTGTCTGCCTCTAGTATGCCTATGTGCCTACTTATATATGTATATTTTAGTCTCGACTACAATATAGGTAACCTAAGAAAATAAATTCTGGAGCGTTTAGGTAATAGGTAATTTTAATAATTTACGTTGTTTTTGCGATGAAGCTTTAGTTTTTTATTACGGTAAAATGTGTATTTTTTTAACGTGTTGAAACTTTAGGGTTTCTACGGTAAAAGTGTATTTTTATTAAATAAATTGTAAAAGGGTTGTTAAGCTATTTCAATTTCATTGAATTCCGTTGAGCCGTTCCGGCGTGTAGTAGTTACAAACTCACTACATACCTACAAATTTTCGAATTTATAATATTACTTTCGTATGTAAAGCCATCAGCAGCCCATCACGTTCCCACCTGCTGGGACCCGGCCCGAGAGAATGCGCCATAATCCACCACGGTTTTTTTTTGTTATAAATCAGTTATCATTTCATACAGACGTAATACCTTGACTGTAGCATATAGCTATAGAGCCTAAATATAAAGCAAATCCACCACTCAATAAACTACTAAATCCACCACTCTGGCCCAGTGCGGGTTGGTGGATGTGGATGTCACATGTCACAAATTCTTGGATATGCCGGTTTCCTCACGGTGTTTTCCTTCGCCGTTTTTAGAGCTAGTGTTAAGTCCGCTCATAACTTAAGAAAGTCAGTGATTGGCGCGGTATTCGAACTCGGGTGCATCGGATCGAAAGTCGCACATTCTCCCACTGAGCCACACTCGCTTTTATCCAGAGTCATTGTATAACACATATCTTATTAGCTAATTGCGAAAAATGAGCCTTGAGAGAGCCCTTAGAGCCTACTGGTCTATAGTTTGTGCTACTGGTTACTCTACAATCTACTTGAATAAAATTATTACTGGTAGACAGAGTCACTTTACATAAATATGTAGGTAGGTATTTATAATGGTATACCTACACTCAACCTACCTAAACTTTATCTCCAGGCAAAAACACGTTTCTGTGAAACTAGCCTATACATATAACCCAACACGTGCAGTCCGCTATCAGAGTACGTAGCCAACACGTGAGTCAATGTACATAGTGTACATACTTATATATGTATATACACATGTATATAGATTAATAGGTACTTACATAGTTATTTAAAAAATCCCAATTAACTGGAGCATCATACTATATACCTAATACTGTTTACACTACCACATGGATCAAAGAATCTTCAGTAGCAGACGACCAGTGTAAATACATGGGAATTTGTCTAAGTGTGTGTTTTGTTTTGACGCTCGCACTCACACATGCGAAAATCTAACGCACACTAAAGGAACTGTTATTGAATTGCTGCAAATAACTGTACACGCACACATTTGCAAATAGTACGTATTTTTCTCGAGTGAATGACGCATGAGGGGTGCGGTGCCGGCGCGGGCGGAGGGGGGCGGAAAGCATTGGACGGTTTATATAGGGCGCGCGGACGCTAACCAAACCAGTTCCTTTCTAGAAGTAAACAAAGTAGGATCTCCCAGAGGACAATCCGTTCTACGTCCGGCCAAGGCCAAACAATGGGTACGTTTGTCTACCCTTATTTCTTGTAGATGCAGCCTGATTTATTTCAGCCTACACTGCAGCACTTACTAACACCTTCATATTGCACGAATAATCACCATAGCAACTAACAATCGTTTTTCATTTCCTCCCTTCCGTATTCTATGTGAAGTCCATCGATTTTATAAATTCGAAAAGCGCATCACTAATTTTCAAGACTGGAACGCGCGTTAATTTAATTATAGATACCTACAAGTTCTTGTAACTGGAATATATCCGTTATAACTGGTTCATTTTTCCTTTTATAAGTAACAAATTAGCAACCTATGTTCAGGGTTATTCCTCATCACCTTTTTTTGGAATAAAATTTGACTAACAGCTTTGCCTACCTTCATTTTCATTTTAATGGCAATCAATCAAGATTTCCCACGGGTGACATCCGTCCCAGTATTTTAAATAGTTCATTCCACATCCAAATTACTCTTGATTTTTCACCCCTTTCTTAATCACTCGAAAGAATTTCTATTAATATTGAGATTTCAAACAATTAGGAAGAAGAAATATGCCTAGGCCACCGAGCCAACTGCTTGAGCAACTAAATTTCTTCTATCCTTCGTAACTCGTCTTACGGGGACGATTCTACGTCATCTGTCGTCAATGTTCACATTGAACAATGATTATTGTTAAACATAGACTAATTACTAAATGTTAATAACTTTTAACCTTGGACAGTGCCCTACCGTCCGATCGATGAGTGTCCCTCCACGACACCTCGATTGCATCACGTGTTCACGTGTTCCTTAACTGCGTCACGCTGATGGCTTCCTCGCGTGACCCACTTTGACTAATTCAATTGCTTTGTGCTCTTTAAGGAAGCCATTTATTAACTTTGTGATGGACCCACTTTGTGATATTTAAATTGATGAATGGCTTTTGAATTTATTGGGGAATAGAGGCTATCTCTTCAGAGATATCTCTTTTTTCGAGTTCATGGTAGAGAAAAACACAATTGTCATGACAAGACATTTTCTTCGACATATGTAAAGGCGAAAGTCCAAACATATCTATTAACTATCATAGAGATAATTTCTACTGAGTAAGAATATCGCCTTTATATGCCAACCGCAAGCGTTAAATGATGCGAAATTTCCTATTTTTCATTTTGTGACTAAGGAAATGGAATAGTAGGTATTTTCTCACTGTTTCTCCTTACCCATAATCATTGCACAAGTTACACATTCGCTGTAGGGAAATACATATTGCTAAAATGAGTTCTGTACCAATTCTGTACTAACCCAGCAACCACGTCATTGATATAATATTTTTCATATTATTGTTGAGGAAGGATCATCGTTTTTGTTATTCCCCGTAATATATTCACTTTTAATACGCAGCAATGAGCTCTATCTCCCAGATATATCTGCGACAGTGCTATGTGCCTACATAAATATAGTATATTTAAATTATGCCTTTGGGTTCTGGAAAAACGGAAACTGGAACCAGATGCTCTATTATCTGGCATGCCGCCATATTCTGCATATATACCTACTTAGCACACATATAACAATTTGTATCGTTGAATGTGACGCATATACCTTACACGCAGGAGCTATGTTACACCCATTCTTAGTAATTGTGGTCGGCTTATGGTTAAAATCAGTCATTTTATAGCAGACTCATTCACCATAGTCATTATGTCATTCAGAGTTGTTTAGGAATGTGGAATTTCGCAATTCTGCGATGGATCACTACCTACCCACTAATCACGCCACAACAATGCGACATATAATTTTTTTTTTACGACAGACTGGGTCTGCTTTTGACCACAATCTCACCTGATGAGAAGTGACGATGCGGTCGAAGATGTAGCACGCTTACCCAGTAGATACTTGTTCACTCTAGATTTGAACACACCCAAATTGTATTTATTTGGAAATACAGACGACGGCAAGGCATTCCACTCCTTTGACGTTCGCACTAAAAAGGATGACCCAAAACGTTTAGTACGAACAGGCGGAACTTCTACCATGATAATTAGGTAATGCGTCATCAGAGTTTAAAGGAACTTGAATCAATTGCCTTGCCTAGTTAACTTTATTTTGTTTTATTTCAGAAACGTTAAATATAAAACCGTTAAGTAAGGACAAAGAGTGGTCTCCGGATGCGCCATCCGGCGTGGGGGCCACTGGGGTCGCAGGTTCGTACGGCCAGGGCCCCGCCGCGTGGCAACCGCCCAGCTCGAGCGAGGAGCGCGCCATCCAGCGCGTCATGGGCCGCTGGGGCGCCGAGTGGTTGAGCTGACTCGGCCCTGGCAGTAAACTCGCCGCCGGCCCCCCCTGGCCGGCAGACCACCCCCTCCCGCCGCCGCGGTGGGGGGCGCCACGCCCGGCTTTGCACCTGTCCCTCCAGAAATATGAGGAGCTCGTCGCCAAAGCCGAGGCGCTGTTGAGCCGTCTCGTCGTCACAGAAAACTATGACTCGGTCAACAATTTCTTGTCTCTTTACGACGCCTACATGGCATCACCCGACCAAACATTGGCGGAGTACTTCCCCAAGTACAACCCGCCTATCCGCGCTCACAAACACACGTGTGTTGGCCTGGGCATGGAGGTGATGAAGCGTCTGAAGGTGTTAGAGACGGAATACCCTGGAATATCCAAAGCCATGATGCTGGTATCGTGTGATGAAAACATCCAGGACTTGGTAGACTATACGACGTCCAGTCCAGGGCCGCAGGAGTTCCTGATTGAAACCGAGAAGGATCACGTTATGGTTGCGATTAACGTGAAAGTTGCAGGAAGGCCTGGAGTGTTTCTGTCAGATTTAGGCTATCACATCTCTCGCATCGTCACCGTGATGGCTGATCGTTGCTACCCACATACTGGTAAGTTAACAATATAAACAAACTTCTAACTCTACATTTTCCAATAAATCCATCATGAATCTAACAAAACATTTACTCCATTCCAGGTTGGTTCACGCAGTCTGACGAGTCGCACTGCCGCAAAGATTACAACTACCAGGTGAACGCTCACAACAGTAACTACGTGGAGTGGCACGAGCGGGAGACCAGGGGCGCGGTCGTCAAGGAACGTCTGTCTCTGATCTACACCGCAAAGGCCTATCTATCAGCCGTCAACGTCACGGAGAAGAGGAACTTGGTCTGGGATTTAAGGTGAGAAACAATTTCTTGTCAACGAAAGCGGGCTTAGATTGGAAACAATATAAATGCCTAAGTCAACCAGGACTTATTCTTGTACATCTACCTATTTCCATCTGTTTTACCCCTCCAGCCGATATATAAAGGCTCAGATCCTAAACGTTCTTGTTGGAAGAGCAAGAGCCATCCCGAGTATATAAACAATATTTGCAGGACAGATAGAGTGCCTGATTTATCGACACGATAAACAGATAGGTTTTAACATCATTCGATATTGATACTTCGTCAAGCTGATAAACCTGTTGAACACTGACATAAACACTTCATTATTATCTGTTTGAATTGATTTATAAGATAAGATTTATAACTAAGTACATAATCAGCTTATTGCATGAGATTATTGAGCCTGTTATCAGTAAGATACCTTCACCAGCAACACAAGGTTTTATAATGACTACAAATACCTTCTTAGAAGTATGGCCGATATGAGCTGTTGGGCTTACAATGATGTATTTGCAATAAAACTGGATACTCTTAGATAATTACTTTTCAACATGTAGGGCTAGGTAGATTATTTCCCTCTAGGGAACTAGACAATGTAATGCAATTCTCGTCTGTGTGGGTGTCCCCTCTCCGAAACCTCGCCTCGTGCCACCCTAAGGCCATAAAAACACACACTTCTATACCCTAGATGGGGTGTCCACCCCTACATGCCATAGGATTCTGCTTTTTGAAAAGATCGATCCCCATTTGGCACCGCAATTCTATCTGTTGTTGTATATTTGTATATATTGTATCCCTTAACTTTGTTCCTTGTTTGTTCTTTTTCATTATTTAGTTTTTTCTTTATTTTGTGGTTGTCAAATAAATGTCTCTTCTTTCTTTATTTCTTTTTTTTTATATCAGCAGTTAAATGAACTGCAGTGTTTGTTGTAATGATAAAAATTGCCGTCGATTGAATACCGATTCCTGTCAGAAGTAGTTGTCTTATTAAATAACTACTTATTACGCCTAAAACATATAAAATTTTTATATCTAAAGTACTAAATTAAAAATTTTCAGGAGTCTTCTCGCCAGGGACCCCAAAGGTCACCTATCAGCTGGTATCTACTTCCCTCTGAAGCCGAAGGACAATCAGTTCACGATATTCTTCGACGGAACCAACGGAAAGATCAGGAAGAAGCTGAAGTTCGAAACCTTCTTGGAGCTGCAGAAGGTAAATATCACAATATTTATGAAATAAAAAGTTACAGATGAAATAATTTGATCTAGATTTTCAAAGTCCGTTTCACACAGAAAAAATAAGGTTAATTAAACTTAACAAACTGCTTATTTATTATGTTACTTATTTACAAAAAAAAACCTGAAACGCAATTAAAATATATAGTGCAATCCCGCTGAATATTATGTAGGTTGTTGTTAGAATAATATAATACATATGTATGGGGGTTGATAGTAAATGTACAATGATTTTTTTATAGTGTTACGTAGCTTCTAGGTTCAAGACTTTCAAGAGTGATAATCTAGAATCTCTGATCCTGGAATAAAAGATAGGATACCCGAGTAAAACCGCGCGACGCAGTCGCAGTCTAATTGACAAAATATTTGTCAATTGGATTCTTCCGACGCACACGAACTTCTGTCGTGCGATTTATACCTTTTGGCATAGTAACCAGAAATAGATATATGAGCTGACATATAATAATATTTTTAATTAATTTGTTGGCATGAAACCAATCTTTAAAATGTGCGAGTTCCATGGAAACTTCGATCAGAATATAATTAACTTTTAGAAAAAGAAACAAAATCCGACTTCAAGACTATACCTATATTTTTTGTTTTTGTTGATTATTTCAAAAAGCACTGAATCAATTTCGATAACATTTATATGACACCACCTTTGAAGTATTACCTACCAAACAAAGAAAGAGTTAGCAAAGTCAATTCATAATTGGCGGAGTAATCGCGTAACAAACATACCTACAAATAAAAAATCATACAGTCGCATTAAGAACCTCCTTAAATTAAAAATATGTAAACAGCAGCAAGTTTACGATTCAAAGTCATCATTAATATTTCAACCAGCGATCTATAAAGCCTCACGATATATTAGTAGACATTGTATCAAATGCAAAAAAAAATGTATACCATTGTTAGTTAGTATAGCAGACAGATATACCTTTACTTTTAATTAAATATTACCTCTAATTAGAGTCACAGCTGTCGATTACGAAGTAGAGATAGAATCTAGTCTGGATAGAGTCCAGACAGACGTAACTTAGGTTCTAAGATATTACTAACCAATAATAAATAATAAATTTACTGGTGGTAGGTTTCTCGTATGAGAGAGGCCATCTGGGTGGGTACCACCGCTTTGCCAGTCATTCTGCCGCCAAGCAGTAGTGCGCAAGCATTACTGTGTTCCGGTTTGAAACGCATTGTAGCCAGCGAAATTACTGGGCATATGAGACTCAACAGTTAATTGTGTCAGGGTGATGAGCGCAGTGCAGCGCCGCGTAGGATTTTGCAAAACAAAGTTCTGGCTGGTGCTGTTATTGTTATGGGCTAGCGTATTGCTTACCATCAGGCAAACGACCAGCTCGTCTCGTCATTCAATTACATGAAAAAAAAACAAAAATAAAAAAAAGTGAATAGATAAAAATTGATGAAACTCACGATTTATGTAAATGATTTCTGACTTCCTCTTAATAGATACAGTTTCTGATTCACTGCTCAAAAACTAGTTGCGATGTTCAACGACGATTTAATATTCAAATCTAACAAACATTCTCAATTGTTCCAGATCCCAGACGAGCTTGTGGATGAAGTGGAGCAGTGTAACGACCAACTTCGTCTCAGGGACGGGGAACTGCTGTCCATCCTGAACCGCCTCGCCAACATCCTGGCTGACGAGGAGTACCTCGGTGAACTCCTCGACATCAACAACAAGGTGGTCCAGCTCTCTGCTGGCCACTAAGAAGACTGGAATTTCAGAAATGAAGGATTGGGATATGCTGTCCAGGCGTCATTTTATCCTTGGTTTTGATAGATTCATGATCATTTTTTAGAGCTTTCCTGTTCATGGTGGAATTGTTCGTCAAAAGGATGACTTTAGTTTTGATATTCACAGTTTATATTCTTATCAATGATGTCATTATCTTTGATAGATTTTCATTCGCTTTTTAGATTTTTGCTATCAATAGATAATCAATACCATCGTTAGCTTTGATAGATTTGTATTCATTTTTAAGAGTTTTTCTATCAGTGCTGCCATCAGCTTTGATTTATTTCAGTTTAGTTTATTCCTTTTTTACATAATGTCTTGTCAGTTTTATCAATTTTATCATAAGCTTTGATAGATTGTGTCTTGACGTTTTAAATTTGCTCTATCGTTTTTACATTAGTTATTGATAGAATTGCAATTACTTTTAAACTTGTACTATCAATTGTATCATTACCTTTCGTAGATTTGTCTTCACTTTAGAGTTTTAAGATCTTCACGTGGAATTTAATCCATATTATTGGGATTTGTTTTAAATTTTTGACAATGCCTATATTTAGCTTTTACTATTCATTTTGTATCTTCGATTACCTTTTGTAGTTTAATCATTTGTACCATAAATTGATTGTTTATACTAGTAAGCACAAGTTTTTCGTCTTTGTAGCCGTAGCTATTATAAATGTTAGAGTTTAATTGACTATATCTGATACGACGACGAGACGGAACTCAATTGGCAAATAAAAAAATATAAAATATGTTGTACTGTTTTATTTTAATTTTATTATTGTTTAAAACTGCCGCATCAATTTTCTAAAGCCTAAATAAAATAGGTAAAAAATACTTTTAAATTAGATGGTTTTATTGAAAAGGCAGATAATGATGTAGATAGATGGATAGATAAACACTTTATTGTTAAAAACCTTAAAAATAGGCACATGAAAACAAGTAGATTTCACAGTAATCAGCATGACAATAGGCGGTCTTATCGCTCAAAGCGATCTCTTCCAGACAACCTTTAAACAGAAAGGACTAACATAATTTGGATTTTTATGTAGATAATGTACTAAAAGCTAAAAAAGAATTAGATAGATAGATAGATAGATAAACACTTTATTATTCACCTTAAAAATAGAGATAAAGTACAAGTTAAATGTCTACAATGGTGTAACAATGGGCGGTCTTATCGCTTAAAGCGATCTCTTCCAGACAACCTTTGGATGGAGAGGAATAACGAAACATACACAGATGGTGGTGATAGAAATTATAATGATGCTAAGGGCTTATATATGATATACAATATATAATCTAATTACTTATATATATATATATAACTACGTTAATAAACTTATATACCTAATACATACATACATACAATATATAATACATAATTAGGTAGGTCCTAGGCACCCGTCATCACACCATTCTCTTCATCAATCTAGGGCAATGATCAGACGCAAAAATAAAATCCACCACGAAATACATCTACGCCCCACGATTTTATCTTCCAAGTTCCTCTCGATGTTTTCCTTCACCGTTTTTAGAACGAATGTTAGATCCTTACATAACATAGATCGTAGGTACACCAGCAGGATTCGAACTCGGGTGCCTCGGATCGAAAGTCGCCACTGAGCCACACTCACTTTTAATCAATATAATTTTTTATATAACTGATTGACGGTCATCTTGGCAAAGTGTTGTTCATGGTGGTGGATGGTTCCTGCATTTCCTTTTTCAGTTCATTGGTTGCTGATCGGTATCAGTATTCAAGTTAGATGATTCCCTTGCTGGTTCAGATGTAATTTATTAGAAAGGGATAAAATAAAAGTATCTATTTCAGGATTAGGTAGGGACGGTCCATTAAAAAAAATGATGTCTATGAAGCTCATGTAATAATTTGCTAAATGTCAAACACAAATAACTTATAAGTACATCGATAGAATAAGTTAAACCACAAACGCTAACAATAAGGTAAAACAAAGTTCTGGATGGTGCTGTTATTGTTATGGATTGGCGTATTGCTTACCATCAGGCAAACGACCAGCTAGTCTCGTCATCCAGTTACACAAAAAAAAAATGCTAGAGTAATATTTTGTTTGCCTCCCTCTACTATTTTCAAAGGACAGTTCAACGACCTAAGTAAATTGGACTTAATTGAATAAGTAATTTGCCTCATTGAAGAGTATCTACCGATCAAACTCTGTAATTAAGTTGAGGCGTTAGCCTCTCTAAACGAATAATTCAGGAAAACTAATTTTATTTTAGTAACAGTTAAATGCTACTTCGAAATATATTCAACCGCCAAGCAGTAGTGTTCAAGCATCACTGTTTTTATTTGGTACTGTTTCAACAGTGCCCTTATATTTTAAGACACCAGTTTCTCAATGTAACGTACTGTTGTGTGGCACCTCTTGGTTGTTATAAAAAGAACAACTTTTAGGCACACAAAAACATTAATTTTTTCCACAATTTTAACACACGATACTACTTCCCGCACCTCACAGTATAAAAAAGTACTTTTGCAGCGATTCTACCTGACTGCTTATTCCAGGCTGACCGGCCGGCCGAGGGCCAGGTCCGTAGTCAGGTCGCTTGAGAGCGATTAAGGAAAAAAGCTTTGAATTCTAAAATTTACCAGTTTAAGTAGGGAGGTATATTGCTGACAGCGATTTAATTAGTGTTGGGGGTTCGCCCCTACGTCAGCAATATGGCGATGTGTCACAGTACGCAGTGCTGCTGCGCAGGATTTTAAACAACAATGTTATGTGGCGCTGGAAATGTTATGGAAACGCGTGTTGCTTATTGTTAACCATCAGGTGAACGACCGGCTCGTCTGATGCGCGTGCGATGCGATCCATTCAAAAATTCTTTAAGCATTACAGAAGCGCTTTATGTGAACGTCAATTATCACAATTTTGAGATCTTCGCATGACATCTATACCCAAGAAATAAAGAATATGGTCCATCTCTCTGGACTCTACCACCGTATCGGAAAAATAATCACTAGAAACGGCACACCCAGAAGATACGGTAAGAAACTGAGAGGCATTTTTTTAATAACTTTTGTTTGTATGTTGGTTTTGAAAAACATTATTTTTCTACTTGTCAGTTGGCCACCTGGCAGAAGCGGAATAGAGTTATAACCACAGATATTGAAAGGGAGTAATTAATCTGTAAAGGGAGCATATAATCTGATCTCTATGATTATACCTGCATATGCAGGTTTTTTTTAATGGTTATTAGCCCTCGTTTTCTGCCACTTTTTATTTTGTGTCACCTTAAAATCATTTGCTTTTATTACTATGAAAATTATATCTGTGTTTTTTTTCTGGTTTACGTCCATTGCGACATTACTAACTACTGTTCTCATAGGTAGGTGTGTAGTCACAACTCTAATAGTCATCTATTAGAGTTGTGACTACATAATACATATATAGAGTTGAGACTTGGAAACAGTAAAACAATATTGTTTTTCAATCATTACAAAACGAGCTTGTTATTGGTTTATTACTTTGGGTATCAGAGTAGGTACGCGTGACCAATTGATTAACCACAGACGTGTTCACGTGCAGAGATATCACGCTTGTATTCCACTGCACTTTTATATTGGTAAATAGACACACGTTATACTACATCTCGCCTGATGGAATGCCAAGATGTGGTCTAAGGTGGAGTACGCTTGCCCATGAGACGCCTATTCTAGACTTAAAGAGACAACAGTGAAAAATCCCAAATCGACGCTAATCCTGGCCTCTAATTAGGATTATCTGTAACCAGTTAGGCCGAGGGATAACAAGAACTACGAGGGACATGGTCCCACCACTCAGAGCTCAGGCAATATCAAAACTCATTTCGTTTTTTTTTCTGTGTAGAGATACTACAAATATTTTGTCGAATATTTTGAACCCGTAAATCCGTGGTTTGAGCTGATCAACCTACTCACTACAGACGCTGTCAATTTTAACAAAGGAATTTTTCTAATTTTTTCTTGTTACCATGTGTTAGCTATTGTCTCAGGGTGAGGAGCTGTGCAGGGTTTTGCTTGTTCTTCTCTCGTGTGCATGTGTGGCCAACAGGTGTCAGAGTTTTTGGACCACCCAAAGGCCTCCGACATGACCTAACGACTGTCGTCCAAATACAACAACCTGGTTTTGAAGCACGGTGGCGCTCACATGTAAATCCCACACAAACGGCCACCCATCCAAATGATCACTCTGATGAATGAGCGATCAGCGAATAAGTATCTTGTATAAAATAATGACATGTATAATAAATGTAACATAAATAATAACATAATAATTATAATATAGATAGGTACTAACACATAACAAGAACAATTGATTACAATTATATTAATGTAGCAATATTCTAATAACGAATTGACTGATGCAAAATAATACGAGTATGAATCATTGTATTTAGACAACAATGGCCAACTGACGTGTACTCATTTGCAAACACTTTCACAGGGTCCATGTACATACCTACTATATAGCATATTTTAAGATTTAATTTGATATAATGAATGTGAAATGGATGCAATAAATAAATGAGCGCTCACTCATTACCACAGGACGAACAATGAGTGGTGGGTTGGCGTGGCGTTCGTCCTTGTGCAGTTTGTTATGTGTTGCGCAATGTTGTAATGTTTTGTCAGCATCTGCACCTGACCTGACACATCTGCACCTGACCTGACACATGCGTTTCTTTTATGCAATCGTTTAAAAGCAATTACATAGATTACGCGTCAGTCGACTGGCTATGATGTGTAACAATAATGTTATATAATTTATTTATTTTTTATTATTTGCTAGCTGCGCCCTGTGGTTTCGCCCGTGGTTTCCCGGGATAAAAAGTAAATTATGTTAAGCCAAGGTATAAGCTATCTCCATACTAAATTTCATCCCAATCCGTTTAGGCGATGCAGCGTAAAAGAGTAACAAACATACATCCATGCATTCTTACAAACTTTCGCGTTTATAATATTAGTAAGATTGGGCGGGGCACGTGTTTCGCATGCATCCGGAGAGTTGGGCAAGAATCGTCACTCTTCAATGGGAGCCTCAAGACGAGCGGAGACGACGTGGCCGGCCGAGGAAAAGGTGGCGTGACGATCTCGAAACTTACCGACACGGATGGATGGAAATAGCTATGGACAGAGATGTTTGGAAGAAGATGTGTGAGACCTTTGCCCAGCAATGGCATGCAGAAATGACACAATAGGTTGATATAATATAATAATTATTATACAGGGAATAACATTAATGTGTAGTAATACTGAAAGGTGTGTATGGGTATCTAGTCATGAATCATCGGGCAGAATATAAAACCAAAAAAACACTATTATATTTTCCATACAAAGTTTAAAAATTATTTATTTGAATTATTTTGGACAATCCTAACAAACTGTGGCCTAGTCGAGGTAGTACGGGTCACTGACCGAGCTACTTTGTGCCTAGGCACAAAACAGATAAGTACAGGAATCAATCTACATACAAAGTGCGCTCGAGCAACGCACACATAGACACCGCTCACGGACACGATATCTGGGCACAGTTGGGATGCGAGCGCGAGTGCCATCCGCTTGAGACACGCGTCTGTGAACATTTTTGTGCAAAAATGGAGCAACGAAAAAAGGTTATTATAACTGTTCGGTGGACGGTTGTTTAAATTCAACATTAAACGGTGAATTGGCGTTTTTTAAGCTACCAGTTGTTTCTGAGAGGTAAGTAGGTATTTGCTTGTATTTCGATGGTTAATTTTCACGTAACACAAAATAGTTAGGTAGGTAGGTAAGCGCCCCGGCCCCCGGCCCTGCGCCGAACAAGCGAACATGACTTTGTGGCCTTGTCATATTTTTACAATTTAAAATTAGATATTTATTGTAGTATAAGCTGTGTTAGCCTTGTGTTCAATAATCTAATGAGAAAGATGTTAATGTAAACTAATCGCATTTGTTTTGTCTTCAAAAAAACTTTATTCAGTTATAATAGTAACTGCGAAAAAATTATGTCGATATCTTGTACACTTATTTTTTTTAAATCAATCAATTTTCCTCCCATAAACTTCCTGCGCCGTCCGGTATGAAAGGTATGAAAAGTACATACATGAGATTAACTTCTGTATTTATCTGTTTTGTGGCCTAGGCGCTCTGTCTTTGAAAACGCCGAACATTTTACAAGGGCTTGATTTCGAGTCTCAAATACCGGAATTTCATACTGAACGGATCTTTGGACTCGGTCGGTTCCGTTCCGGAACCCACTCGTAAAAAAAAAGGTATTTCCACATTTTTACACGACTGCCCAAAAAGGAGTATTTCAGGGTTTACGTATGTATGTATGTATTTATTTATTCCACCATTACTTCTTATTGCCTGGACAGATTTGAATGCATTAAAACCATAATAAAAACATAGGTTTAAGTTTTTTTTGCATGTTCGGGAACCGGTATACAAAAAAATCTCCGCGAACGGTACTTTTAATCTATGCCTTAACGTACCCGACTTGGCCTTGCCTTGATCAGTTTCAACTTTTTATCCAACTTGACGTCTTAGAATTCATATTCAGAAATAACCTAAAACGAAATTTCCGAAACGAAATCGGTCCTTTTCGGTGGAGTTTTATGGGGCGGCGTTAGAAGGTAACTTTGTTTGTGCCGCTCGACCAATGAGGATCAGCGGCTATTATTTATTAGGATTACATCTTTATGATTGGTGCAATACGAAACAACGCTAGCGAATCATGAAGCGGCGGCGAATGTTTGATAGCTTTAGTGTTTGCCGCGTTTTGTCAAAGATTAAACAGGTTTATTTCTGAAAACTGACTAAGTAAAGACGCTTTATTGATTACTGACTTACGAACACTCTTTTACTATGCAATGAAATTAAATGTTGGAAATGTCTTAACCATCATTATCAGCCTATTACATTCCTACTGTTGAAATTCATGCATGATGTTTTTTACATCCTATTCCTACGGTGGTTGGTGACCTCACGTATTTTTAGAGAACATCAGCCATGCTCGCTCTTATTAGACGTTTATACTGATTAGATCCTTATTCCTTAATGTTAATTGGAGCGATGATGCTTAATGCTGTAATTAACAAGTAAGCATTAAGAAAAATAAAAAAATACCCTGCCAAAAACATTATAGCCTATGTCACTTGGGATGATTTAAGGATTCCGAGGATACCCCATACATCCAAATCTGTTGAGGCATTTATTGTGTAATAAAAAAACGCACATACATTAACCCCGAAAACATTACATTCCTTTTTTGGGGAGTCGCGTAAAAAGCAGTTTGCTTGAAAGTTAGTTGTAAAGTAAGGTTGGTAGGACAGCTGGCTTTGCTAACTGAAGATAAAATTTGTTTGTCAGATCTGTACACGCGGCGCACTAATATTCTTTGTCACAAGTTCATTGCTCTTTATCAGCTGATTGTTAGGGTTGAAATGAACTTGATTACCAGAAATGTTTAAATTATCATATCTTGTGATTTTAAAAAGTTTCTGGTAATTTGCACTTGGACTTGAATTATTAATAAGCTTCTACATGCGTGGTTTAATTATTACTACACATTTATGTTACACGCTGTATATAGGGACCGCTAACCAGTAAGTCTAGGTACTTGTGAAATTACCGGGCCTTTGAGACTAAGTTGATCGTCAACTGGCGCGCGTGAAACTCGCGAGTGCGCGCGAGTTGGCCGATTTTACCTATTTTTATAAGCTTTTATTTAACTTCCAATGTATATGTAGGTATGTATGTAACTATGTTTGTCCGGGTGGAATCTTGCAAGCTGAATCAGAACCACAAGACTTCCTCTTGTCCTACGTTGAAATTTTGCATACTTGTCAAAGTCCGATGAAAATGCAATATTATGGTGACAGCCAGCTGATCTGATGATGGAGATGGACGGTGGGCAATGGAACTCCTTGACGGATAATCGTAAACTACTAGTGTTTGGGCTCATTTTAATCTGCTCGCGGTTCCGATTACGAATTTGTTAGAAGCTTGTCTTGACAACAATATTTTCATATTACTCATATAATCAACAAACCTTATTTGTCGTCAACTCGCGCGCACTTATACAGTACAACCTAACGCAGCGTTGTTGTAGTGTTTAGACAGTGACTGAGGTTTATACAAAATCTTAATAGTTTTTTTATTATGTAACTGAATAACGAGACGGGCTGGTCGTGTGCTTTATGGTAAGCCATACGCCAGCTCATAACAATAACAGCACCAACCAGAACTTTGTTTTGCAAAATCCTGCGCAGCGCTGCACTGCGCTCGTCACCCTGAGACAATTAGCTGTTGAGTCTCATTATTCCCAGTAATTTCACTGGCTACAATGCTCTTCAAACCAGAACACCGTAATGCTTGCGCACTACTGCTTGGCGGCTGAATAACTGGCAAACCGGTACTCACCCAGACGGCCTTTTGCATACAAGAAACCTACCACTAGTCTTACTGTCAACACGGCATCTGAAACTAAACCTAAGAGTACGTGACTCAGGTAATGTCTGATATCTCAGTGCGATGACCACAGTGCAGTACAGTACAGTCTTGTATCTTGCAATATTATTAGAAATTATTACAATTACGTGTGTAGGACCACAGAATAACTAAGAGTACATGTATGACTACTTGTGTACAAATAATTGTAATGTATTATTTATAAGACTTGTACGGTATTCAATTGCAACATAAAATATAACTAATAGCAGGCCTACCGCACTCCGCACTGTAGGTACGAAGCTACAAGTACATAGCCGGACACCGACGGCGGGTCGCGCGTCGTTACACGTGCCGCGTCAGAAGAGATAAGAGCTATGCGATAGATAGAGAGGCGCTCTGTAGGTTAATATGACTGGTAGGTATGCAGCGCTACGCGAGCTGAATTGAATTTTATAGCATCATAGCAAGAGTTGCTATTTGTTTAAATTTCTTTCTTAGTATTCTGTGATATTGTAAAGACATTTGGTTAATATTTGTCGGTCATTGTAGTATTTGTAAAACAGGGGCTTGTTTGTTGTTAAAAATAGTATGAATAATAACAAGCATACTGTATACCCGTATCGGTATCATCTTTGAAAACATACCGAACAATATAAGCTATTGAATCAACAAGTCCGCCGATATCTGTCAACAAGACAACCAAATCAATAAACTCCGTAACTACGTAATATCCTTTATCGACGCCAGTTCTCGGCGGATCACGGAAGCCTCCCATAAAAAATGATAACAATTCTGAAACAGTTAGTAGTATCTCGGTATCAGCTGGTCGTTAAACTCAAAACATGTGTCACGTTGCCCGTAAACGTGACGGACAATGGGCCGTGAACGGCACGAGTCTCGCCTCGAACTCTAACCACTAATCGATATTGTTTGGTAAGCTCATATATAATCTATCTGCTTCAAAATTAAGACCTAAGTTGAAACTAGTTTAGGCATGCTGCACGCGTCGTTTATCTTGTGATCTTTGCCCCTTTTACATCTTGCTTGTTTTATTAATGAGTTGTAAACGTATCTTGCTTATCGGACGCGTGGCTGACAGGGGGTAGGGGGTAAAGCGTGGCTGTCATGCGCAGTAGCCATGACGCTACGCCACATAGGGAAAATTGCTACGCCACGTGGTGCAACGTGCAGCTTGCTTGAAAGACAATATTCAGTCACTGTTATAATGTGCGATTTTCGCAGATTATCAAGAAAGTTATTGTTTCATTTTTAAATATTATGAGAGAGTTTTCACCTTTGGACGGCTAGAAATTTACATTATCCATGAATTTATTTAAATAACGAATGTATCAGAGGCAAGTAGCAGAAAGCGTATTTAATATTATAATACAAATAGATGGGAGTTTGAAGAAATGTTGTTTTTGTTCCAATCGTTTAATTTGTCTATTTTGTATGCTTGCGAATTTTCTCTGACTTTTAGCATCTGATACTCTTGATTGCTCATTTAACTTTACTAAAAACATATTCATACATGATTAAATCAACACTTACGTGTTTAAATAATTATTAATTCACAATCTGTCAAATCTATTGTAAAGGCGGTCAATCATCATCATTATAGCTTCTATTCCATAGAAAACGCGCCTTATTTATTGATACAGCTGGCGTTAGAATAACTAGATAGAAACAGAAACTGAGCAATTAAATGCAGTAATGGCCTTGCTACCACTTAAAAAGACATTCTCTCCAATGATTCTGACAGAAAGAGCAACTAACCGGTAAGGCCGAGTTATAAAATCACCATACAACATTCGGGTTAAAAGCAGTGATAGAAATAACGTTCCCCACTGAGCAAGTGAGCACAGCACTACAGCTGCGTTAGCCGCTGTTACCGTAAATATAATAGCGAGTGGCCAACCCTAGCACCGATCAGTTTGAGTGTTGTGATCGGAGGGGACGCACGTTTGGATAGCGCGCGGCACACGCAACGAACTATTTTTCTTTTTTTATTTGGCTTCTAGCCGTTGTATGGGTAAGTCTTTAACAATGTTAATTAAATAGCATAGATTATTCATTAAGAGAATGCTGTGGCCTGGTAGATAGTCTTGCATGGTTGCCGGAGGATGTATAGGGTGTCATGGGTGCCTGTATGCAAACATAAACACACCCGCGCCGCGTGGAAATTGGAAATCTGACGCGTTTCGCGAAACTGCTAAGTTCTGTTTTGAGATAGCATCGCAGTTTCACAATATTATGTAAGAACAAAAGATATTTTGTGTAGAGCTAATAATTCTTTTTCAATGGTCACACACGATATTGGTTGTGAGTTCGTTTATTTGTTTTCGGCAGTTTAAGAACCAATCGATATGCTTGATGTTGCGCACTACTAATGATTATATCCATTAGAGTCATGTTAAAAATGTCCTTTAGTGTTATGATTAGGTGTTTGTATGATATATGTGTTCTAATAATTATTATTGTAGATCGACGACTATACTTTCGATGACTCTACTCGCACTGTTCCTCTCTTTGTAGAGTCAAACAAAACATAAAATAATTTATAGATGGTTATAGCAAAGAAAACTAAATATTAGGTTATAGTCACCAATTCCTGTTTTTTTTGCTACGTTTCAAATAAAAATGTGATGTAAAATCCACAGAGGTCTAATTTTTAGATTAAAAGTAAAATTGAATTCTTGCGTCTAGAGCTCTAGACTCAATATAAAAATCAAAAGTCATATGTTTGTGGAAATTCAAATAAATGTATCTTATCTAAATAAATTATTAAAATAACTATAAAAAAGTACAATCGAATTCGGAACCTCCTTTTTGAAGTCAGTTAATGACTGACAACAAAAAATATAAACTCTACCTTTCGAGAAATCCGTCGACAACTCGACACATATGTTGCGAGTTCGACACGTATATGTCACGCGATATTATCCCGTGCATGACGCTGTACCCGTGTGTAACCCGCTTATTCTGTGAATTCGAATCAGCCCACTCTCCCTTTCCAAATGCAATATTTGTAGGTCGGTTGTATAAAACATAAATACGTTAACATTGAATGGGCGCCTACTTGCCCAGTCAATTAATTCAATGTCTGACTGTAACATTTACAAACGTAAATAAATACGCCCAACATCACATATACAGATCCTTGCCTCTCTCTAACTATGATTCCCTGTATCTAGGGAACCAGGAATGAGGAGTATGGTCTCAAAACACCCAGACACGAAACAAATGCTTGCGCTTTTTAAACGACTTCAACAAAAGGAGGAGGTTCTCTGTTCGATTGTATTTTTTTTTTATGTGTTTTACCTCAAAACTCCGTCATTTATAAACCGATTTGAAAAATCCTTTTTGCGTTGGGTTCAGTATGTTGTTTTACTTAGTGGTCACATATAAATTTCATCGATATTTGACCTTGGACTTCGAACATACATTGAAGTCGGTTTTTGTTTTTTTCTAAAAAATAATTACTTTTCTGTGCACAAACATTTGCCCCGTCGCACTGTGATTCACGTAGAACAAGCTAGCTAGACAAAATTATTTTTTGCTATTTTCTGTTTCATGGGGCTTTCTTATAACTTGTTATGACTTCCTAATTAGGTCTAAGGATATGGGGCCCTAATTCGGGGATAGGTGGAAAAAAACTTTTTTGAGTTCTTTTTTTATAACGTTTTATGAGTACCTAATTTGGTTTTAAGGTAAGGAAACCAATTGGAGGAGGGTAGTTACCGGGTAGGTAGAAAAAATAAGTATTGCCAAATTATTTAAAGGTAAATATATTTTAAAAAACTTAAGTAGGTATATAGTAAACACAAATAATATGTACAAAATACACAAGAGCCAGATAAAAATCGGAAAAAGGAAAACAATCTCTTTTAGCTTGCCTAATGTTATGAATTGATGGAAATACCATATGCCCTACCTTCATGCTCCACTTCCGAGTCAGCTTGTAGGAGTGGCTTGTACACTTCGAGTCCACATAATAAGCCAAAGCTTCCTCCTTCGTTAGGCATCTCTGACTGCTTTCACCAGCACTGGCACTATTTCTCATTTTTTTGCACTTCTCGGGACTTTCGCTAGCGTCTCTGATGACAGCAGCCAGGTTTCGGTGGCCAGATAACCGTGCTGAGACTTCCGCTGCAAGCAGTAATTGATTCGTGTCGCGTGTACAGAGCAGATCTTCAACTCTCCTCTTTTTTGTTTTGTCGCTCGAATCGTCAAACTTTTTGCTTGGACGCCCAGGGGTGGTTGAAGATGCTGCGGATGTAGATGGCGTATGCACGTGACTAAGGGACGATACATTAAACACGAAGTTTTTTGACGTCCACTCTGCGTTTTTGATAAGGAAGACATCGCGGCACTTTTTGGATTTATACCAAATTGCATCTAAGTTTGAAGAAAATGCACTGATTGCCTGCTTCAGAGTTCTTAACGATTCATCAGTAATGCCGGAGAAGTCATATCGTGATGACAAAAAGGCAAACAATCCGGTATTTCGGTTTTCTTTTCCGTGTTTAACCCATTCTTCAAAAAGTTCCAATCTTGAGATTGAGTAAACGTGTTCTGTAAAAAAAAAAAAAAATATTTCCACAAAAGTCCACAGCCTAGATTTATCATATTTTGAAAGAAGAAGGATTCAGTCACCATATGTATCGATTTTAAGTCTGTTGCATACCATTACATGTCTTTCCGGGACCAAGAAACGTAAATAATGGTCAAGTTTTCGGCAAGTTGAACTTTGGGTAAATAAAAAAAAATAACTGGGGGCATCTAATTCTTTTTCATAACAAAATAAAATAAGACTTACCGTTAACTTCCAGATCCATCACTAAGATACACAAAAACTACGAATGAAACACTGTTTTAAGTAATCGCGCAAAAAGCAAAATTGCAAATGATTACTGGTTCACTTACCCCTTTCCTTATATACTTACCTGATACCCTTATCAAGGGTGACCCATTGTTCGAAATATTCTTGGAAACGAAGTTCGTGGGTGTTGTTTACCATATTATTAAATAATTTCCGGGAAACTTGGGAACGACTTTTGTCTCGCTAGCTTGTTCTAGGTGAATCACAGTGCGTCGCCGTCGCGGGATCTCGTAACTTCGGTGGTGTGATATTTGAGCCAACCTGCCCAACCACTATACCATAGAGGACACAGATGTTGAGTTTGGTCTGCCTTATATTCATGACGCTATGATTTACGTCAGCCTCTGTGGTGTGACAGGTGGGCTCAAATCTCATACACCACTGAGGTTGCGGGTTCGATTCCCGCGGACAAATGTTTGTGCACAGAAAAAAAGCGCAAGCATTTGTTTCGTGTCTGGGGGTTGTGGGACCACGGTCCTCGTAGTTCCTGGTTCCCTAGATATAGGAAATCCTAGTTAGGGGCCAGGATCTATGTATGTGATCGTTAGGTGTATTTATTTTTAGCCTAGGCTTAGGGCTTAGGCCGTGGGTAGTGTTGACTGATTTATTGAAGCCAGCCCTGAATATGTAAACATTCCTAAATGTGCGCTTTAAATAATGAAAGTGGTTACTCTAAAGCTCGTTATATGTATAGGTTTGCGGTTTTTGAGAGCAGAGCGTGGGTGGTGGTGTAGGTTGAAAACATATTTTTTTTATTTCAATTATTTATTCATTTATTTCTGGCAATAATAAAGTTAACACATTAAAAGTACCAGAGGCCCATAAAATATATACCTTACAGACTAGCATATATACAATTTATAAACACTAGAGCTACGATTAGGGAATTAACTTCTGCTTCGCCTCCCTGTAGCGCCGGAATGCTATATGCCTTCGGGCCAAAATTCAGGAACCAGGAACGTCTCCTTATACTTCGCTGAAAGCCGGAGCACGAAGGACTTGAAACTCGTCTTCCTCGTTGACTCTAACCTCGACAGCGACAACTGGTTTAGCTCCTTGATGTCCGCCGCACCTCTCTTTGATATACCGAACGACATCATCTCCCGACGTGCTATGGTCAAATCGGCAAAGGTATATCGCCGTCCTAGGCTCTGCAGCACGAAGCGTAGTTGTTGTGGCTGCAGGAGGAGCGGTACCAAGTAGGTTTCGGTAAATAATCGTACCCGTAACATGTCCCTCAAGCGCCAATCGTATATCATGTTGAGCTCTGTTCTGATAATGGAGATGGAAGGCGGGCAATAGAACTCATCATCATCATCATCATCAGCCGATTACGTTCCCACTGCTGGGACACGGGCCTTCTCTCTTAGAGAGAGTATGGGCCATAATCTACCACGCTGGCCCAGTGCGGGTTGGTGGATGTCACATGTCCTTGAATTTTTGTGATAAATTCTTGGACATGCCAGTTTCCTCACGATGTTTTCCTTCACCGTTTTTAGAACGAGTGTTAAATCCGCACATCACTTAAGAAAGTCAGTGGTGCGAGGCCAGCGGAATTCGAACTCGGGTACGTCGGATCGAAAGTCGCACGTTCTCCCACTAAGCCACACTTGCTCAATAGAACTCAGTGACAGATAATTGTAAACTACTAGTGTTTGGGCACATTTTAATCTGCTCGTGGTTCCGATAATGAATTTGTTAAGAGCTTGTCTTGAAAAAATATTTTTTCAACAAATAAATTATTTTGTTTAAGCAGACGGGGGAAATCCTCATGGACACCCGGGAATGGAGCCCGGGTAGTGCCAGACTTAGTCACTGACTACTTTTTTGCGCTTAATAGATCTATGTTTGGTCACTATCTCGCCTGATGTGAAGCGACGATGTGGCACAAAATAAGATCAAGATGGAGCACATAGATCTAAAGAGAGGCGGCAGTTGAGCGGCTGCTCAGACCCGTCCGAGGGCACATCATCGCTTCACATCAGGCGAGATAGTAGCCAAACATAGATCTATAAAGTGTAAAAAAAAAATAGGGTAGATATACTAGATATATAATACATTAATAATACATTAATATTAATAATACATTTATAACAAAAAACCGACTTCAATGTGATGTATCTTCGAAGTCCAAGGTCGAATATCGATGAAAGCTATACTGAACCTAACGCAGAAAGAAATTTCCAAATCAGTTTATAAATGTCGGAGTTCTGAGGTAAAAACATTAAAAAACAGTCGAATGAAAACCTCCTCCTTTTTATTGAAGTTTGTTAAAAGAATTACTGTGATGAACTTGTTGTAGGATAAAGTATTTTCGCGCATAAAAATAACGTCGGAATTTTTATTAATTTATCTGATTGTTAGCATTATGGGCTAAGTTTTTATCACATTACAAAGAAAAGTTTTTATGATTTATCCCACAGAGTTTCTTGGTGCTAGATAGCACCAAGAAACTCTACCAGGCAGTGCTTCGAAAATACCCGCTAGAGAAGATTTCTCTAGCGGGTATTTTCGAAGCACTGCCTGGTAGAGTCAGTTTTCGAATTTCTTTTCTGCACCCGGACTTCTTCCCGGTAAACATACTTACCTTTTTTTTCAAAGTCATGTTATATTTAACAATTTTTATGTTCAGAAGTTCTGTTTACTTAGGTGTATAATGTGTATAGGGATTTATATTTGTGTTTGTTTAGGTGTATAATATATTTTTAATTTGTAATTTATTATTTATTTTAACAACTGTAGTATAATATATGTTATAGGTTAGTTTAAACTAGTAATAAATATTTTATATTTTTATCAATACCAAAAAAAAGATTAATTACTATATTCATTCAGTCAATAGTATGAGCTTTAACTGGTTAAATAAAAAAACGAAAACATAAAATGACTCTTATGTCTGTAATATAAAAAAAACTATTATACTAAATTAGTCGAGTCTCTCGTTAAGGACTTGAAATAGCGAACTTAATGTATGGATATATAATTAAAATATTTTAATTATGCTGATTTTATTGGCTCTTGTTCATATGTATTTGAATTAAGGCAGTTGAAAAAAAATGATACAGCTCAATA
The DNA here is from genome assembly GCA_951640565.1 of Petrophora chlorosata. Classification (NCBI taxonomy): domain Eukaryota; kingdom Metazoa; phylum Arthropoda; class Insecta; order Lepidoptera; family Geometridae; genus Petrophora; species Petrophora chlorosata. The sequence continues at coordinate 2,524,797 of OX621206.1, forward strand.
GTTTTTGAACTTTTGCGAATCGTTTTTATAATAACTACAAACTCAAAGCTTTCATCACACAGTGCTTTACTTCTTCATTATAAGAGTTATCAACTGCCTTAAATCTATGAATGCTTTTTTTTATATGCAGTACCTACTTGGTTTTATTTCTGGCAAGTAGATACTATAATTATTTCAAATAATTTGTATTGTCTTTACCACTGCTTCATGGTGAATGATGTATTCGCCTGTAATAGGTGTACATATCAGCACAATACAACCTTAGAATGCCTTATATATTATAGTAATATGTACACTGTTGGCGTTTCACAATAAATAAATAAATAAATAAATAAATATTATGTAAAAATTAAAAAAATATCTAAATTAATAAATAGATAACAATATCTTTTAACATATTTTTAATTTGATTTGTAATATGTGTTAATGACGTTACGACCTGCTTGTCTCAATACTCAACTGAGTATTGAGCTGAGTCTGAGCAGCCGCTCAACTGCCGTCTCTCTCTAGATTAAAAAATAAACTATATAAAAATAATTACAAAACCGTCCCGTCGTTTGGGAATTCACAATGAGCGCGGTTATAAGTATGTACTTCTATACTGATATAGGTTTTCCTGAGGTTTTTCTCGACTCACGTTGCCATACCATCTCAGTCATACAAAATAACTATATAGTATGCGTCAGTCATTAAACGCGTGCGATTTGTTAGGCATGACGTATGAGGGAACACTGATGAATCAAAGTCAAAGTCAAATATCAATCATTAAATAGGCATAAAAAATGCACTTTTAAACGTCATATACGCATCATATATATCAATTAAAAAACTACCCAAACGGCCTCTCGCATACGAGACCCAGTCGTCATTATATTGATATCACTGAAGTGCCTTATCTTATCTTTATTTTTCGCTACCTATGATCTAGTCCAGCCGTAAAAATATTAACACGTTCAATAAAATTATTGTATAGATAGAATAAGGATTAATACTTACCACTAAACAACACCATTATCAATCTTCGGATTTCCTTCTCCAGTCCCTACCAGCTACCCTGCGTAGGAACATCGTCAAAAGACTAAAGTCAAACATATTTTCTATTATTAAAAAAATATATTAAATTTTATTATATAATATATTAAATTATTATTAGCGAAATTACTGGGCATTATGAGACTCAACAGCTAATTGTCTCAGGGTGAAAAACAAAGTTGTGGATGGTGCTGTTATTGTTATGGGCTGGCGTATTGCTTTCCATCAGGCAAACGACCAGGTTGTCTCGTCAGTCAGTTATATAGTTTTTTTTAATTAAATAGGCATAAAAAATGCACTTTTAAACACTATACAAATCAATTAAAGTACTAAAAAAATTGTAACTTAAAATATCATGACTGAAAAATAAGTAAGCATGTCTACCCATTTCTTTCCCATACGCTCTGACTCCGCTGTCCGTCCGTCTGTCTGTCTGTCAATAAAATAAAATGAAAAACAGAATAAAATAAATATTTAAGGGGCTCCCATACAACAAACGTGATTTTTTTGCCGTTTTTATAGATAATGGTATGGAACCCTTCGTGCACGAGTCCGACTCGCACTTGGCCGGTTTTTTTTTACTGCGATAATTTGAGTTGTGAGTATGGAGTGAAGTCGGGAACTCAATGCGACATTCAAATCGACGCACCGGAATTCAAATCTCTGATCAATGACTTTCAGTTATGTGCTGATTAAACTCGCTCTAAAGGTGAAGGAAAACACCACGAAGAACCCTGTCCCATTGAAAGGCAAAGGCCGCGCTAAATATAATCGGATACTATATTTGTCACCACCCACAATACCTAACACAGAAAATATACGTAGTAAGTAGGTTCACACAGTACAGAATAGGTAAGTGTAGCACAACTGCAGTGTCCCGCAGTCTAGCGCCATGGAATACTGAACAGTTACTAAAGAGGGATGCCAAGCTACTAGCCAGAAGAGTTGGCACAAAATAAAATGGGTCATGCAAACGGTCAAACCCGAGATACCTACTTACACCTCAGTCTAGAAATCACACTTACATATGTCTGGGCCAAATGTGTAATATTAGATTAGATTAGATATCGCTTTATTGTTACACAACAACAAGAAAAAAATAACTAAAATAAATAAATAATAATAAATAAATGCCGTTCTAGCCGTTTTATTAAATATGTATAACAAGAAATAAATTACATAACAATACTTAAAGCTTAAGTGTTACAATGGGCGGTCTTATCGCTTATAGCGTTCTCTTCCAGACGGAATATTAATTTGTGTGACGACATTTTTACTTGTCTACGCAGTAAGGAGCTTTGCTTTTAATATTTTTGATAGCCTCTGTGGTGCAGTGGTTGGGCAGGTTGGCTGAAATCACATATACCTTTGAGGTTGCGGATTCGATTCCGACGGGTCAAATGTCTGTACTGAAAAAAAATATATAAGCGCAAGCATCCGGGGCCTTACTCTGAAAAAGTAATTATGATCTTCTTTCTGTCGGATGAAAGGGACAGCGCTATACAACAAACATATGAGTGTCTCTATTAGTCCCTCTGTTTCGTATCTGGGTGTTGTGGGACCATGGTCCTCGTAGGTTCTGGTTCCCTAGATACAGGCAATCCTAGTTAGGGGCCAGGATCTATGTATGTGATCGTTGGGCTTATTTATTATTTACATATGGAGCTTGACACGATTATCTTTCTCGTAGGTGTTTCGATATATAGGATGGATGGATGGATGGTACTACTAGGTAATCTAGGTATTCATTTTTTCTATACTAAAAAGCATTGGCTACTCCAAGAAAGCAAGATTACAACGAAGATATTTCCATTCCAGTGGTAGTATATCATTTAAAGGGCATCTAACATATTTGTATGCAACCTGGCATACCTACATTCCGCCATTTTGAGTAATTAATTATTAACCATGACATTGTTATTAACTAATTAGTCATTTTTTTATGTTTCAAATTATTTATTGAATTAATATTATAATTATAGAAGATATTTATATATTAGTCATTCCGTTAGAATTCGCAAATTAATTAAGTTTGACCTTCATTAAGTTTTACTTTCAAAATTCCATTAAGGTTATTGCGAGAACGAGTGCAAAACCTACTTAATATTATACATTCGAAAAATTATCGCCGAAAAACTAACTACACATATAGGTAACAAATAGATTTGTATTGAAATTAGCCTTCAATTCAAAATAGTGTCAAGAGAAAAGTGATTGTTTTAGGGTTCCGTACCCAAGGGGTAAAACGGGACCCTATTACTAAGACTCCGCTGTCCGTCCGTCCGTCTGTCTGTCTGTCTGTCTGTCCGTCCGTATGTCACCAGGCTGTATCTCATGAACCGTGATAGACCGTTGAAATTTTCACAGATATGCTTGATATAACTTGAAATGATTAGTTATTCCGGCCTCGGCTTATGCCATGTCCTTAGGCTCGGCACCAGGTCACGTGCAGGCTGTAAGGCCGTCGACACACTGCCCCACTTTGCGTCGCCGTCACGTGCAGAAAAACACGAGCGGCCCGCGACCTGAGAATACTTCCTATAGTGAAATTGGGTTGTCATTAGGGAAAATGTCACTTATTGACCCAAAATGTCACTTATTTTCCCAAAATGCCACTTATTATCGCAAAATATAATTATATTCTGATTACAGCGCAACTTTTATATGTAACTGAGTAACAAGACTAGCAAGTCGTTTGCTTGATGGTAAGCGCCACGCTTGCCCACAACTATTGAAGTACTGCGTTGCGCTCATCACCCGAGACAACAGACAACGTCATAATGACGTCGTGATACCCAATAATATTGGTGAAAATTATTGGCTCTAGTTTTAGCTGTGTTTCTTATATAGCTGCTTTACCAATACCGCCTCTCGGACGAAAGGTTTGGTAGGATTACTGACGAGACGCGCCGAGACGTTCCCTGTACACTTTCGTCCTCGGCCTGTTCAAATTTCAAAAGTTCTTTATTCCATTTTAGCATCACAGACGCATTTATGAACGTCAATTATTACAATGACACCACCGTATCGGAAAAAGAACTACTACTCAGAAGATACGGCAAGAAACTGAGGGGCATTTTTTTAGAACTTTTGTTAAAAAATTGTTTGTTTTGACAATGTTGTTTGTTATGTGCCAGTTGGCTACTTGGCAGAAGCGGATTGTTCCATGCATCTTTGTCTTCTATGTAATTACTAACTGTACATGCTATTTTCATTAAAATATTTTTCACACGCAATTTGTATCTACTTTCTGGGAGCTATCTTGAATTGTCTCGCCGAGTGTGTGGAGGCGGCATTAGGCTATGCTTCACGTTAATAAATAATTAAATGCCGACGTCTGTACAATCCTTAATTAAGGTTACGTTAATTAAACCGGAATACCTACCATTTAAAATTAGTTAATGCATACTTTTGTAGAGGTCATTTCTTAAAAGAAATGCACGGCACGGCCTCCAAATTAAATTGCAACACAAGAATGCGAATGTAGAGTACTTCGAGTATATTGTATCTGAAGTAGAGTAACACTTTTTAAAAATAAATACCAGTTTAAAATGACAGCTTGACTTTGAATTGTAATAACCTACGTTAATAAAACATTCTAGATTTTACATCTTTTTAATTTAATTATTTTTAAAGCCAGTAAAATGTAAGTATCAACACTTATCGGAATGGCTGAGTATTGAAGAAGGCACAGCAACCAATCAGATAACTCCACATTAAAAAACGCGTGCAAATGTCCAGTTGATTGGTTACTGTGCCTTACTTAGTTAGATGTTTCGACGAGTATCATTCATAAATACGAGTTTTATTATATTAGGTACCTTTCTTTGGTTTCAAGGAGAAGGCATGGCACAAACAGAACCCAAACAATCACAGGCTTTGCAAATATAAATTAATACTCGTGGTAGGTCTTTCGTATGCGGGAGGCCGTGTGGGTACGTACCACAGCTTTGCCAGTTATTCTGCCGCCAAGCAGTAGTGCGCAAGCATTACTGTGTTCCGGTTTGAAGGGAATTGTAGCCACCGAAATAACTGGACATATGAGACTTAATATCTGTCTCGAGGTGACGAGCGCAATGCAGTGCTACGCAGTGCTTTTTATGGTACGGTATTAAAGTTCTGGATGTTACTGAAATTGTTATGGGCAGGCGTGGCGCTTACTATCAGGCGGAAAATTTGCTCGTCTCATCACACAGTTCCATTAAAAATAAAAAGTTTTGCAGAAAGATTAATAAATTACCGTCGCATTGGCCACTCGACCTTGTTTATCATATAAATGATATAACATCTACGTCTTTAATAACCTTGTTAGGACCTCCCTACCCTTAGAACGAGAGAACAGGCCCTAAGGCTCTAAGGGTCTTTGCGTTCAGTCTAGTTAAAAATCGCCCATTCGCTGTTTAATTAATAGCTTTAAGAAAAATTTAAAAAGTTGCACGGAAAATTGGGAAATTTATGAAAAACTGAAATTATTATTTTCTATTAGATTTTTTTATAAACAGGACAATGCCTTACATTTCAACTACCTTATTAATAACTATAAATTAAACATTTAAAAAACCCCAGACACAATAAAACATGTCTAAGAACCACCGCTAGAAAACCTGCTTTCAAATAAAAAAACCGCATCCAAATCTGTTCACCCGTTCAAGCGCTACGGTGCCACAGACAGGCACACAGAGAGACACACATAGTGGTCAAACTTAACACCCCTCCTTTTCTGCAAAATGTTTTAGAACAGATCGTTTATTATTATTTTATTTACACCGCCGACCTATCACACTACGTTAATTAACTCCATCCAAAGGGTGACTAGAAGAGATCGCTTTTACTGATATGTCCGCCCATTTTACTTATTGTTTTTATTAATTCTTTTGTTCGGTGTACAATACAGCATTTTGTAATTTTTTGTTTTATAAGTTTTACAAACATCGTTTCTTTGTTTGAAATTCGTTGCAACTGTGACGTCACGAGACACGAGTTTACGAAAACGTCTTGCAAAACGTGTTTTTCTCTGTGAATGTTACGTTGACTCGAACAAGAGGTCATTGTGTTCTGTGAGTCAGTCATCAGCTGGTGACTGATGAGGTGAGTCGGGCGGTGACTCACAGCCATACAGCTTTAACTGCAAGCCATCTGGTTTCCCGAAGTTCCTGGCTGATGTTTGGTCGATGAGAGGTGTGTTATTTTGGCAGAGTATTTGTTTATATGACGTAGGTCGCTCTTGCTCTTGAATATTTTTTTACGCTTAATAGATCTGTGTTCGGCCACTATCTCGCCTGATGTGAAGCGACGACGTGACCTAAGATGGTGCACATAGACCTAGAGAGAGACGGCAGTTGAGCGGCTGCTCAGACACGTCTCCGCAATGGTTCACCGAACATCATTTCGAAACACTACTAGGTCGCTCGACGGCATGGCTTTGTTCGGTGGGTGGTATAATGGTATTACAACCACGGCCAGAGCTTACCACTCCAAAGCGCGTAAGCGGATTTCATCGCGATGTTTTCCTTCACCGTTTTAGAGCGAGCGTGCAAAATATACACTTAACCTGTGACTTAGCTATGTCATTGGTGCAGGGCTGAGTCGGGATTCGAACCTAGGTGCGTCGGATAGAAAGGCGCACGAGTTCCTGCTGTGCCACACTCGCTCTTATTAGAGCTTTAACGTAAGTACTATGAATTATTCTGTGGCAAAATAGCCGTGAGCTACCTGCATCGACTTTTTGTAAGGCCGCATAATGATCATTAATGCATGTTAGAAAACGACGCGATCTCGATAAATAAATAATAAATAAATACGCCCAACGATCACATACAAAGATCCTGGTCCCCAATTAGGATTCCCTGTATCTAGGGAACTAGGAACTTCGAGGACCATGGTCCCACAACACCCAGACACGAAATGCTTGCGCTTTTTTTCTGTGCTCAAACAATTGTCCCGTCGCGGCAATCGAACCCGCAACCTCAGCTGTGTATGAGATTTAAGCCAACCTGCCTTCTCTACACCACAGACACTGATCACGTTTAGAATTTAAATACACTAATTTAAATAAACTAATATCTACCTACGACACATAAGACTTAAGAATACGTATAATAATACTTAACACGTACCTAGGTATATGTATAAGTTGCAACGTTTTAATCGTTTTCATTTTCCTTAAGTCATTGTGTGAAAGAACTTTATAATTACAACAAAAACGTTTTCCGTAACGCAGGAAACACTGTTTCCAGAAAACTGGCTATCAAGTTATTTACTCGAGTGTTTCAGTGACAAACGGCTTCAGTTTTAGCTACATTGTTTTCTGATTCCAACGGTCGTTATACCATACGTATTCATATGGTTATACATTCCTCACATTGTTCTAACCTTCGTGGTGTCGAAATTGTTCTTTGTTCTTTTGTTATTATTGTCGAGATCCGGTAGCGATCAAAACAGCTCTATGCATCGATCTACACAGAGTATAGGCACAGAATACTAAGGGACAGAAGCATCACTCCGCAAAGAAATTTAAACAAATAGCGACTCTTGCTATGACGCAATAAAATTCAATTCAGCTCGCGTAGCGCTGCATACCTACCAGTCATATTAACCTACAGAGCGCCTCTCTTTCTATCGCATAGCTCTTATCTCTTCTGACGCGGCACGTGTAACGACGCGCGACCCGCCGTGGGTGTCCGGCTATGTACTTGTAGCTTCGTACCTACAGTGCGGAGTGCGCTAGGCCTGGTATAGGTGTACTGAGAATAAACAGTATGTGCTCTGTTGATGATGACAAATAAATAGATCCTAGCTAGAGCCAGGGCTGTTAATACTACTTTCTAACCGACTCCAAAAAGGAGGAGGTTTTCGATTCGATAGTTTTTTAGGGTGCCGTACCCAAAGGGTAAAACGGGACCTTTTACTAAGACTCCGCTGTCCGTCCGTCTATCTGTCCGTCTGCCACCAGGCTGTATGTGCTTATGAACCGTTATAGACCCTGATTTTGACGTTTGATTTTTTTTGACGTTTTTATTGATTATGGTAAGAACCCTTCGTGCGCGAGTCGACTCGCACTTGGCCGGTTTTTTTCATTAGTATGTTTGTTACCTCAGAACTCCGTCATTGATAAACCAATTTGGAAAATTCTTTTTGCGTTAGGTTCAGTATAGCAGGCAGCTGGTCCCTATATAAATATTATCGATATTCGACCTCGTACTTCAAAGATACATCAGAGTGAAGTCGGGTTTCTTTTGTCAATTCCTACTTGTGTAATTAATTAAATAAAACTAAAGGCGCATTATTTTACATATGTACGTGATTTTTTGACAGAACTGATTTAAAAATCTTCTCGCACTTGCCAATTCAATAAAAAAATCAGTTAGTACTTGAAATATATCATTTTACTCACGCTATTGTTGTAGCGGAAATCGGCAACCGGAAGATGCGACCGATTGTGTTTGGATCTTTTCCAAATAATTAGCAATATTTGTAGGTAGGTCATATTATTACCACAGAATACTTAATAGTATCAATTATTACTAAGTACATATATATGTACACTTATGGGTGTTATACGTTGTACGGTGTCTGGATGTTGGGACTATGGTCCTCGTAATTCCTAGTTCAGATACAGGGAACAGGATACAGGGAATCCTAGTAAGGGGCCAGGATCTATGTTTGTGATCGTTGGGCGTATTTATTTAATCCCAAACATAGATTCAAAACGCGTTGAAAGATTTGAAAGTTTCTTTTCCGAGCTGGAATCCATCGACCTAAGGCACAATCTTATAACATTTTTATAATAATAATAACAATAAATAAAAAACTAAATAAATAAAATAATAAATAGATAATAATAAATTTATAACAAATAAAAAAATGATAAATAATAATGAATTCATTTATAATACAGTTAACAAAATAAAAGTACCAGAGGCCCATACAATATATGTATACAGACTAACAAATACAAAAATTATACAACACTATACACTAGGATAACGGGCATTTCGGTGTAGCCTCTCTGTAGCGGCGGAACATTATTCCCTCGGGCCAGAAAAAACGCATTCGATAAGGTGTAGTGTTACATATCATCTTCATTCATTTTTCATGACTCATCAAACCTATTTCTTATTTATTTCTAATGGACCTACTTTTATTGCCTTGAGGAAAAGAAAACAGAATTCAAAATTTGATGAACTGACAGAGAACGGAAAAAAGAGGAAAACCAGGACTTGAACTTGAGCTTGGAGAGAGAAAGGTTCTCTCACGATTTGTTAAAGGTGGAAAACCATATTATTTTTGTGGCTCCGTTGTTGTGAGGTATCACAGGTTGGTGGCCCGAACAAAGGCCCACTCACCGCCGTCGAACGTCCCCTGGATTGGGAGAAGGACAAACCCAGGACAAAGTTCTACGTTCTCATTTACCCTCTTCGACAGGCAGAAGAAGCCTATCGACAAGGACAAAGTACTACGTTCTCATTTACCCTCTTCGACAGGCAGAAGAAGCCTATCGACAAAGTATACGTTCTCATTTCCCTCTCTCGACAATTTTCATTACCCAGAAGATCTTTTCCTCAGCAGCACTGTTTTATATACTGTATTAAAAGTATCACCAAATTAACATAAATTTTATTACAGCTTCCCAGTCCCTCTCTCTCTCCCAGAAAGGTACTGTACGTGCGGAAGTCATAGGTAGAGCTAGCCGGGGGACCTCCGTAACGTTACAAAGGTTAAAATAATTAATTTTCCAAGCAGCACCCATTACTATTTAATTTAATATGCTTTTCCTCAAAAATCCCTATATATATACCCCATCATAATATTGTATATTATCATTATTAAATCGTACATGCCTAGACAACAGAATAGATAGATCTTGACTATTTTAAAACATTTATTTTAATTTATTTATTTAAGCTTTATTTCAAACAACATTAAAATAAGTTACAGATGTTATTTACTTATTCTACGGCCCATACAAATAACCTTACCTTAGAACTGACATACACATAATTTATATTAAAATATTTATGTTTAAGTGACACGTTTTGTCGGCGACGTGTGACGCAACTGCGCGGTGTCAGCGGTGACGCTTGCAGCCGTCCTCTGAATCCATTAAGGTCTCACACTCCTCAATGTCTGAATCGTCAAAACACGACAATGTCATTCAATTTCCACCATCTTGCCTACACCTACCTTCTAAAGGACCTACTTAAACTTTCGTACCCCGCTGTGCCGGTATCTCATAATGGTGATCCTTTTCAGGTTTTTGCCCCGCTCTTAACCCAGAAAGAGGTCAACGTTTCGCTCCATTTTTAAAGTGTATTAAACTTAGAAGGGAGCCGGTTTCCGGTTTGATGAACCATGGTTCGCCCTCGTGTCGCGTACCTGAGTATTAATTAATATAATATCTGAGCACATTGATATTAATCATTGTAGCTGCTAAAATTCATAGAAATAACTATATCTAAGCATGTGTCTTTATAAATCAACAAATAATAACAGGCCAAGTGCGAGTCGCACTCGCACACGAAGGGTTCCTTACCATTATCTATAAAAACGGCAAAAAAATCATGTCTATGGAAGCCCCTTTAAATATTTATTTTATTCTGTTTTTTAGTATTTGTTGTTATAGCGGCAACAGAAATATATCATCTGTGAAAATATCAACTGTCTAAATATCACGGTTCATGAGATACAGCCTGGTGACCGACGGACAGACAGACAGACAGACGGACAGGGGAGTCTTAGTAATAGGGTCCCGTTGTACCGTGTACCCTTTGGGTGCAGAACCCTAAAAATTATTTGTGATAGCAAATAAGATTTTATTTATACAATAATATCATCATCAACCCATTACGTTCCCACTGCTGGGACCCGGGCCTTCCCTCGTAGAGAGTATAGGCCATAATCCACCACGCGGGCCCAATGCGGGTTGGTGGATGTCACATATCCTTGAATTTTTGTTATAAATTCTTGGACATGCCGGTTCTCTCACGATGTTCTCCTTCACCGTTTTTAGAGCGAGTGTTAAATCCGTACGTAACTTAAGAAAGTTAGTGGTGCGGGGCCAGTGGGATTCAAACTCGGGTGCGTCGGATCGAAAGTCACACGTGCTCCCATTGGGCCACACTTTTTTTTTTTAATCTCCTCATGGCTCTAATTTTTGGCGTCATGACAGGTAATTAGCGTCAATGGTGCCATTCAAATGCCGTGAGGATGTGTGGAGAGATTAGGTTCCAAATAGTACTTCCAATTATAGTGCTTAGTAGGTGAAAATTTTTGGCCAGAGTGGTTCACTATTCTGATTGGAATTCTGAGTGAAATCTCTGATTGGAATCTGAATGGTTTCTTGTTTGCTTTGTGCGTCATCAGGATGACGTATGACGACGGATTAGTGCATCATCATGCAATAGACAATAAACTACAATGGGATGACTCCCTAAGTGCGATGTCTCCGTCGTTGTAGGAATTTTTATTGTCTTTCTAGGAAGTTCAGTAGGCAAGAAACTGAGAGCATTTTTTAGAGATTTTGTTACATTTTTTGTGTTTCTACAATGTTATGTCTCTTATGTACTAGTTAGCATTGAATGATATATATGTAGTATACATATATATATATATATATATATATATATATATATATATATATATATATATATATCAATGCTAGTTGGCTACTTTGCAGAAGTAGAATGTTCCAAGCATCTTTGTCTTCTATGTAATTACGAAGTAACGTCCTGAAGACTCAGAAATGGCGCCAAGGTTACCTACAATAGTAACAGTAATCGTAAACTACTTTTTTATGCATCTGATTGATGAAACTAGTAATGCCACAATCTACCACGCTAAACCTTATCAGGTATTCGGTCCTTGGCAATGAATCGCTACGTCTATCTTCAGAAATATCGGTACGAAACATCCCTGAAAAAACCCAATTATCTTAAAATTATCATGTTCCTTCGACGGTGACGCGACAAATTCGTTTATCATAATCATATTTCTGGGAAAGATAAAGTGTGGAGGCGTGTCCCATCAGACCATACTATATCTAGAGTCATATTACGCAAATAATTGGAGCTATGATAGAAATGAAGACTGAATAACCTGAAAATGTCGATATACATGTAGATACACTTAAAAGGAATGGCGATTTCTTTAACGCTGGTAACATTATTTCGGTTTCCTAAAGTATACGTATTTTTACTACTTACCTTTGTATCTCGACATACTTATATTAGTTAGTATTCTTTGCTTATACTCGTGTACAAACATCCTTTGGGATGTGTATATATGTATATAGGACTTGATTTGTCATTACTCGTAATTTGGCTATAACGCCACAACATGCTAAGAAAACTTATCAAGTGCCTATGGCAAAGGACCACAACGCATTACATACCTACTGTTATTTTATAGATACCGGATTGAATACCGTTTTCGGTCCTCCACCGGATCATTAGGCCGATGTATGACTGCTCACGCACGGCAACAGTGAACGTGTCTGCGCAATTGAACCATGCATGATATTGATGAATGTACGGGAATCAAATTAGATTCAGATCGAATCGGTTTGGTGTTTGTTTCTGTTAACCATTAGACGTTGCGAAACCAAAGAATTATACTACTATTACTACACGAAACCTTGTTTGAGTGCCGTAGTTGTATGACTTTTCTATGCAAGTTTTGATACCAGAACCACTTTTATTGAAACATCAAGGAAAAACTAGAAAGGAGTGCCGTTTCAGGTATCTTTTAGACTTGCGTCTAAGCGGCACCCCTACCCTTCCCAGTAAGGCAGTATAAACGCTAAGTTTGTTTTTCTTTGGTTTTCAGAGCGTGAAAAACCGACATCATTGTTGTTGGAGAGGCAACGCGAAGCGCTCGCAAAGGGCGCTGACGTTGCGTCCGAGCGCGGACGAGATGACGCGCGCCGGCACGACGACGGCACGGGCGCGGAGGCCGAGCCGGCGGCGCCCGCCGTGGGCCGCTGGGGCGCCGAGTGGCCGAGTTGACTCGCTTCGGACGCCGACCGGCACCTGACCAGGCTACCCCTGCCGCCCGCGCGGTGGGGCGCCCCGCGCCGCGCGCTCCCGCTCACCGCCTCGCAGCACGAGGAGCTCGCGACGCGCCTCGAGGCCATCCTGCGCCGGCTGCTCGTCACCGACAACTACGACTCCGTCAACAACTTCATCTCGCTGCACGACGCGTTCGACCGCTCGCGTCTGCCTCTCTACGACGTCTACGAGACGTACGCGCCGCCGATTCGGGCCAAGAAGCACACTTGTGTGGGTCTCGGATTGGAGCTGGTTAAGCGCTGGCGCGGGCTGGAGCGGCTGTGGGCGGGCGTGGCGGAGGCGACGGCGCTGCTGTCGTGCGAGGAGGCGGTGCAGCATGTGCGGGAGTACGTGGCGCAGGGCGCGCCGGACGCGGTGCTGACGGCGGAGAAGGAGCACGTGATGGCAGGCCTGCAGGTGCGCGTGGACGGCCGGCCCGGCGTGCTGCTGGCCGACCCCGGGTACCACGTGCCGAGGATCGTCACCGTCATGGCTGACCGCGCCTACCCGCACACCGGTCAGTTCACAATCTTTAAGACAAGACTAGAGATAAGAGTGTACAGGTTTTGTCTAGGCGAGCATGCTACATCTTCGACCGCATCGTCACTTGACGACAGATGAGATAGCAGTTAAACGCAAGCTTATAATTAATAAAAACATCTTCTTTTAGTTTTCCTAGACAGATATGCAGGGTGTAGCATGATTTTGGTATATTCAGGCATTTTCCTTTGCAGTGAGTAAGTATTGTTCTTAGGAAACCCGTGACCCATCTTATAAGAAGTTCATTCTTGAAGGTCTTCCGCCTTATCGTTCAAACAGACCCGCTTGAAAAGGGTCTTCTTATTAATTCCTGACTGTTCAGGCAAAGGCATGACAAGACATCTTAATAAAAAACTAATTACACAATAGATCCTTAATAGTCCATCTGGAAGACCGCCGCGCTACAGTAAGTCCTAGAAAAACAGCAATTACTTACTTCCACACTTCACTTCATCTATCAGAATTTGCTTATTGATACTCAGAATATGATTTAAGTCCCCAACTAGGTACTTCCTACACATTCAAAAAATAGCTACCAAAGGCAGCGAAGTACGGTTGAGGCTTTTTACCCAGCCAGCTATGGCTCCAGCCAGCCATTTCTCCCTTCAACTAGGGGTAGATAACTAAGTTATTTTGTTATAGTACTGACTTTTGGCCTGTTTATTTAATCTATAAACTACATTATTACATATTGACTCACATATACACTGATGTTAGGTTATAATTATCGGTGGGCCCCAAACTAGGCTAGGCCTGTATCTTGGCGACCCATTTTGATTTGACGTACAGAAATTGCGCTTGCATGTGTTTAGCAGTAACTGGTAGAATATCAAACAATTGTATATAAACGTTAGGTAAGGTTATTTAAGGGTTGAACTACATCTGGCCGCACCATCAGGTATACCAACCACCTTCTTCCCCAGGCTGGTTCACCCAATCAGACGAGCCTCACTGCCGGAAGGAGTACAACTACGTCTTCAGCCCTCACAACACCAGCTACGTGGAGTGGCAGGAGCGGGAGACCAGAGGAAGCCTCGTCAAGAACCAGACGTCACTGATATACGTCGCCAAACCGTATCTGGACGGCGTCAATGTCACTGAGAGGAGGAATCTGGTGTACAACTTCAGGTGAGGGATTACATAAACATTTTTACAAGCTTTTATTTAATTTGCAATGTTTGTTTGGTTCAAATTTTGCATGTTGAATCAGAACCACTTCCTCTTATCCTAGTGAGTTGAAATTTTGCATACCTACTTGTCAAATTCCGATGACAATGCAATATTATGGTGACAGCCAGCTGATATGATGAGACTAAGACCTCAATGAATGAGACGAACAGTGGGCAATGGAACTCCTTGATTATAATCGTAAACTAGTGTTTGGGCCATTGAGGTCTTACACTATAGAGGGATAATTACGAAGTTTTCCGACCTAAAAAAGGATAGCGCTATACAACAGGCTCTTATAAAGAACGAGGTACAACTATTATCATATTGTCTCTATCGCGTAACCCATTTTCTTAACATTGGTCATGACATGTTAAGTCAAAATAGTGGCCCGGCAGGGTCGGCTTGTGGTTTTTTAATTTGTGTTGTGGTATTTTTTATTATTTTTAAGTGAATCTTTGTGAATGTGTACTAGAAACAATTTAGAATTGAATGTGAAAAAATATTCGGGTGTTCCATTCATGGTGAAGTGAAAATTGTACTGAAAGATTAAGTTTTCAAACGTATGTGTTTTTCTTGTGTTTATTGATGTTTTTCGGTAACTATAATTTATGTGGATGTAACTATACATCGGGTTCGACAATTAGAACCTGCATTTGGCTTGATATATTCAGTTTTCGGTGTTATTTTGTTAAAACAACATTGACCAGTTTCGTGTGTCAGTGTGGCCATCGTATAAACATTTCAGTTCCCATTACGTCGGGTAACAAATTGCATATTTGTGTAAAATGTTAAATGTATTAAAATTGTGCATTCTTAAACCATTTAATTAAGATATAGGTAATAAAATAAGTTAATTTAATTTGAAATTAAAAAGTTAAAGTTTAGTAAGAAGATAGTAGAATTGTTTTAATAGTAAAGGCACTCGCCTCTTATGTAAGAACATATGTTGTAAATAAGTTCTTATTTTGTGTAATAAATTTATCTTACAGGTTCTTGCTGTCGATTACTATGGCCAATCATCCAATTCCATTGATGGATCACAATCCTACAATAAAAATGTAAGCACCGAATCTCGGATTTCTAATCCTAATTAACGCCACATAGTGAGAACGAGTTCATGAACGTAGACTTCATCATCATGTGAACGTCAAGGCTGTTCAGGACACAAAAGGACAAACCGTTTCGGGTTAGTGTAGTGAATTGACAGTTATGTATAGTTAGTGCTATCCAATACGGTGGTATGGTCAATGTAATAATTGACTTTCATAAGTACGTCTGTGATCTACTCCGACAGTATGACATTTAACTGAGACACTATGCTATTTAGAATACTTCAAATGGTTTTTTTAACATTGTGTTTATCTATCTACCTATATCCTAAGTATCAGTTGTGCTGCAGTCTTGTAAATTATGTCAAAATACTAGTTCTTCTATTGTAAATTTTACCTGTATGGAAATAATGAATGTATGTATATTGTATAAATGTGTCATATATTTTTATTTGATTATTTTATTTACCTGACTAGTTTAATCCTAGATAAAACCTGGTTAACAACAAAATATTAATGATTGCATAAGAAGCATACCGTAAGGAAATGTAGTTACCGCAATGTCATTCGAGCTCTGCGTTGTATCGCCGCCACTATAGCTTCAGAAAGTCGTAGGTAGTTGGTCTGTAAAAGGTACGAAATCTATACTATTATTCTGTGGCCACGCTAGAATGTATTCATTACTCGGCCACCTAAAAGAGACCTTCACCTTTTGATCTGTTTACAGGAATCTATCATAAAAAGTAATTTCTAGATTTTTCGACAACATATGCATATTCCCTATTTCCCTATTCTTTCACTCTGGGGTACAGAATAGTACAGATGTCCTACCTTTTACAGACCAACCACGAACTTCTGAAGTTATAGTGGCTGCAATGCAACGCAGAACACGTTACATTTTCATTCAAGCGAATGGGAGAATGTTTCATAGGTATGGTAAACACTCCAAAATTACTGTCAAAAAACTATTGCTTTCCAAAAGTGTTACGCTGTCAAGGACTCTATAGTGTCATACCTCAATGGTTTGGGCTCATTTTAATCTGCTCGCGGTTCCGTTTACGTATTTGTTTTAAAAAGCTTAGCTTGAAAAATATATAACTCTTATAAATTTTATTTTTCAACAAAAATCTATTACCACAAAAGACTTTTATTGCCATATATATTACTATAATAAACAATAAAGTGACAGAATAAAAAAGCAATCTAATAAAATACCACGTTTTTGTGGTTAGGTCGGCATTGCATGCTAATAAATGGATTTAGAATGCATTGTCATCGAGTTGTGAGCTATCCTGAAAGTTTCAGCCGGATAGCTAATCGGGAACGGGAAGGGTGGGGTACAGTTTAAAAATAGTAATAAAAGGTAGGGGTAGTAATAAGATGTATTTCGGGTAGTGGTAAGTAGATAACTTTATTGTAGGTATAATGAGGGACGAGACTTTGTTTTGACCGACGACGCAAAAAAATCCCAGACTACGCTCTGAAATCTTATCGCATTCACCCAAAATATTATGACAGAGAGAGGTCGTGCGACCAATAACGATAAACACTAGTCATAACATACCGTCGGCTATAAGACCGAGTCCTATGAAAATAAAATATCTAATGTCACATAACCTTTTTTAGAGCAAGCGTGAGAAACCAGCACTTGGGCGTCGGATTCGAACTCGGGGGCATCGGAACATAAGCAGCACAAGCTATCGCTGGGACATACTCGTTATGAAGGACCTACTGTTGATAGGTCAAAAGGATATGGCAGCTTCTAAACAGTAGATGCACTTATGAACGTCACATTGCCATAGTCACTCTTCCACCGTTTGCAATAAGAACCACTATACCTACTAAAGCGTGCAAATTAAATATGTAGCGGCAAAGGATGTTTTCGTTTAAAATTTTTTAACAATTTTTTTAAATGTTGCATTTGCTAGTTTGCTTCTGGGCAGAAACATAGATTCCTAATACTTGTATTCTATGCTAATACTTAATTGGCAGAAGCGAAATGTTCTTTATAATTATGCGTCCTGTCAATGTCAACGAACGACTGTAGCTCAGTGGGAGCACGTGCAGCTTTCGATCCGTCACACCCGAGTTAGAATCCCGCTGACCTCACACCACTGACTTTGTTAAGTTATGTGCGGATTTAACACTTGCTCTTAAAACGTTGAAGGAAAACATCGTGAGGAAACCGGCATGTCCAAGAATTAATGACAAAGTTCAAGGACATGTGACATCCACCAACCTGCACTGGGCCAGCGTTGGATTATGGCCTCTATCTATGAGAGAAGGCCCGTGTCCCAGCATTGGGAACGTGATGGACTGATGATGATGATGATAATCCCGTCAATACCAAGGCTGTACTAATGAAGTGGTTCTCCCCCAGGAGTCTACTCTCCCGCGACCAGAAGGGCCACCTGGTGGCCGGGCTCTACTTCCCAGTAGGAGCGCAGAGCAAGGATGCTCACTTCACGCTATTCTTCGACAACGGGAACGAAAAATGCAAGAAAAAGTACAAATTTACTGACTTCGCTGATCCTAAGAACGTAAGTACCTATCCCTACTACATGAAAATTGTAATTTCTTTTACCGACTTGAAAAAAGAAGGAGGTTCTCAATAATTTGTTTTTTTTTTATTTGTTACGTCAGAACTCCATCATTTATAAACCGATTTGGTAAATTCGCTTTGGGTTCAGTATAGCTACAATGTGGTCAATTTATAAGGGACTCACTCACTCATCATCGATATTAGACCTTCGACTTCGAAGATATAGAAAAATCCGTCTTCATGACTAGGTATACCTATATTTTTTGTTTTTGTTGATTATTTCAAAAAGCGCAGAATTAATTACGATAAAATTTATATGGGACCACCTTTGATGTACCAAACAAAAAACAATCATAAAAAATCAATTCATAATTGGCGGAGTAATCGCGTAACAAACACATAAAAAAATAAAAATACAGTCGAATTGAGAACCTCCTCTTTTGAAATCGGTTAAAAATGGTGCCCTTTTTGCCATGTGATAGTTTCTGGCCTTTAAAACAATGATTCCTTCGATCTTACGTACACGTACGTGCGAGGTTGGCCACTCTTTGTATTGCGTAATAAATGTTTGAAAACAAATCGTTAACATTACATCGAGCGTGGAGCAGCCGTCTGCCAAATTATTCAGAATGTTTTGTAAACTGCACGGAATAACTCACGGCTGCGAGGTAGGTACCTACAATTACATTGGTTAGACTCTAATTTTACTTTCGATCTCATAAACAGTCAATAGATAATTATAAGTGGAAGGTAACAAACACACTAACATACATCATCAGCCTGTAGTCGTCCACTGCCGGACATAGGCCTCTCCCAATGAACGCCATTGAGCCCGGTCTTCGGCTCTTCTCATCCAGTTCTTCTGGCCGCATTTCTCAGGTCGTCGCTCCACCTGTCCGGTGAGCGTCCTACACTACGCTTGCCGATTCGCGGTCTCCACTTAAGGACACATCTACTCCAAAGGTTGTCCGTCCTTCGAGAGATGTGACCAGCCCATTGCCACTTCAGCTTGTACTATGGGCTATGTCGGTCACTTTGGTTCTCTGTCGGATTACCTCATTGCGGATATTATCTTTTAGAGAAACTCCGAGCATAGCCCTCTCCATAGCTCGCTGAGCGAGTTTGAACTTGTGGATCAGTAACATACATATATTACACATATATTTGTGTGATATCATTATCAAATTCACACAAGCATCGCCCTCATAGACTCAGTCCTTTCAACTGAGGTCAGACAAAAGGTCCCATTTTATAGTATGTTGAACGACCGTCCTACCTACGTTTAAACACACCTTTAAAATTCCCTAAGGCCTATAATCACGAGCCCATTATGTATCTACTTACATAGTTAGGTACATGATGAGTGTTATTTTCCTAATGGACCATTGTTCGGTAACTATGGCTTTCAGACTGGTTCGTTGCGATTTATATTTAATGTAGTAATTGGAGGTAGAGGATAGGTGCACTGTATGTTGGATTGACACCTAGGTATAGGCACAGAATAATAAAATTAATAGATATGGGAAAATGTGTCTAAGTTGTTTAATCGCAATCGCTATCAGAACGAATGTATTACTTAGGTATAAGAAATCGACGCGTCGTTACAAGTAATGCATTATGTTACTGCGAGGTTATCCAAATACCGGTAATTTCCAATTATAAGCAATTTAGGAATATTAAATAACCATAATATTCACTTAAATATCTAACAAATTTGAGTTGCGATCGCTATCGCATTCACAATCGCTAGTTTGTACATCTAAAGCATACTTACATACTTACTAAACGAAATGACTGTCCTCCTCTTATCTACACCAATTTAGCTGTGTCCAACAGGGTCCATAATGATCATTTATTTTTGTAACCTACCACCTAAGAACTACATTGTGGAATGCTAATAAACTATGTGAATATGAATATGAATAGTTGGTAAATTATATACTTTAGACGTTAAATTTAAAGGTATCGCGTATCGATGTTAATTCACAAAAACATTACAACAAAAGAGATTCAAATAATACAATTGATTCGACTGAATTAAATACAATTGACATATTATACTTATGACCCTTGAACTTTGGTTTATAGGTTCAAGTTGTGACCTTAAAGATAATGTCAGCCTTGAATGCCTATGTATTAAGATTCTCTCATTTCTCCAGGTACCAGATGGTTTATCCGAAGAAATACAACTATGCAACACCCAGCTGAACTACAAAGATGGAGAGCTTCTCAAGATCGTCTGCAAGCTGTCGAGGGTGATGTCAAACGAGGCATTCATCGACCAGATGCTGGAAATCAACGACGACATCTGTCGCTTATGCATTTGACAGGGGGACAAAGATGGCCGCCAGGGCCAAAACAAAATGGCCGACGATGCCAAAATGGCGGACAAGAACAATGAACTTTCATCTTAAATCCCGGCTTAGTGTCTTTCTTACGCACAGTTATTTTGTAGCTTAATTTTGTGTCATTATTTTTATACAATTATTAGCTGTAAATTTTTGGGTAATGGGACTTTATTTTGATATTTTAGTAGCTAGTAAGGTTTATAGAATGAATTTAATTATTTGGACTATTTAGTAACTTTATTATTTACTAAATGTAATGTTTACTTTCCTATTATACAATTGTGTTGTCGATACGTTCGTTTTACTGGATATCTTAAATAAAAGACATTTGTATAATTCACTAATTTATTCTAATTTTACCACACATTAATGAGAATTCTTGTTTCTTATAAATAAATTATGTCTAAAAATATGTCTATTTCTATAGTCGGCTAGAGAACCGAAGGGAAACGAACATACGTGAAGGAAAGAATACTTTATTGAAGGAATGAGCGTTACGAGACCAGCACCCGAAATTGTGCCGAAGGATGTCAGACAAACACGAGCCAGGGACGAACAATTTACAATAACTTACTGGGAGCGAATTTAGGAACAGTAAAATCTATTATTGATATCTTGTCAGCTCCTGAAAAGCGCGGTGCGGAAAAGGTGACGGTCAGTGACTAGTCTCATGTCAACTTCTTTCTCCGTTTGGACCGACGGCTTAACTTGCTTCCTAAATTAGCGCTTAGATATTAACACCTCACATACGGTCATCCATCCGAGTGGTAACCACAGCGAACGTTGCTAAGCTAACAGATCTGTTACGAACGGAGAGGACTCGATTCAACTATTTTAAAACAGTAACACACCTCTCCCGCACAGCGCTACTTCCTAAGAATTTGACTGAACAAAACATTCAGTAGTTATGATAGTCTACACAGCAAGAATTTAATATTTACTTTATGCTTCGTTAAACTTTACCAAGAGAAATGACCTAAATCGTAGAAGTTAAACAATTGAAACAAGGTTTTAGGAAAGAAAAAATACGACTACCCGCATCTCAATCTCTTTCTTTAGTGCGGAAAGGGCTCTACCAATTGAGCTACGGTGGTCACTAACTCGGTCGAATTCTTTCTTCCGTTATTTAACCGTCTTAAGGGTGTGTACGAACAATTGACTTACTGACTCTATTCTTAACTTTTTACTGTGCCTAGATCCACTTCTTTCTCCTAACAAATTATAATTACACATCTACTCTAATTTTATCTGTCTATATTTTGCGATAAAGATACTGACAAAAACTATGTTTGTCTCTTTCTAACCTCACCGTGGAAGAAAGAGGCAGATATAGTTTTGGATCTTGTTGGGGCACTTATTATGAGTCCATAGTAATCTTAAGTAATGTAACATTATTCTATGGAAAATCATTAGACCAACTACAATTTAACACTTTTATTCTGTTCTTTTATATTTATTAGATTTTGTGACACTACTAAGATCGAAAATACTAAAATTTTACTGGTAGAAACCCTAAAATTATAACAATTAACCATTTAATTATGTTACACTATCTTCTCAACTTTCACTGCGTGAACATCGCCGACTCTTTCGCACAGAAAGAGACAACACGTTACACCGAAAAATAGCATAAATTACTTAAAAATTAACCTACAAGGATAACCCTTTCCTAGACTTATAATTTGTAACAAGCATAAGTATATTTAGTTATCTAATCGGAGGTGAGGCTGTCTTCAGATGTCTAACCGTTTAAACTAACGGAGACCTATACAAGTAACTATTCTTTCTACAAAAGTATATCAAATTCGTTCAAAGACTTTTTTGGAACTGTTTTTTTTACGCTCAACGATCACATACATAGATTCTGACCCCAACTAGGATTCCCTGTATCTAACTTCGGGGGGCCAGGAACTACGATGACCAAAGACACACAAAACAAATACTTTCGCTTTTTTTTCTATGCACAAACATTTGCCCGCCACGGGAATCTTACCCACAACCTCAGTGATGTATGGGATTTGAGCCAACCTGCCCAACCACTAGGTTGGTTGGTAACCACCACCATAGAGGTTTTCTTTAAGTGACGAGTAAGATGCCGCTTGGAGATAAACGCCAGGGCCCTAATTCACTATGACAACTTGGCGATTCCTTGCTTCGAGGTCACGTCGATTCCTTCATTAATAAACGACATCTGCGAAATTTGTGTTCTCTATGACGCGTCATATATGAATATATGATGATTAGGGCCACGCCTGCTTATGACAACGAGTGGTACACAATTTTTCAATCATGAGGCATTGTACTTCGGTCGTCAACCTACCGTAGACGAGTCCTGGACGTCAAGTTTATTAGGTAAAGTATTGAACAATGGTACAGCCTGGTACAGATTGTATCACCGTAGATTTTGACAATTAGGTACCGTAGTGCAGCTGTGTCGGCGACCAGCCCCCGTACAGGGCCCTAATTCACTATGACAACTTGGCGATTCCTTGCTTCGAAGTCAGGTCGATTCCTTCATTAATAAACGACATCTGCGAAATTTGTATTCTCTATGACGCGTCATAGATAATCATATATATGAATCTATGACGCGTCAAAGAGCTGTCGTTTATTAATTGAAGGAATCGACGATTCCTTGAAGCAAGGAATCGCCAAGTTGTCAGTGAATTAGGGCCCTGAGCTCAGCACGATATACGATTGGCGCTTGAGGGATCAGTGGGCACGGGGCCAGTTTTGCTATTATCCTTAGCAATATAGCTTTTGTAGAAAAAATATTTATTTGCTTGGGTCATTGTAAGGCCACTAATTAATATGGATTATTAAACTATTTATTAAATCTATGGCATCATTTAGACATTTTAAGTTCATAAGCAGTGAACACTATTTGATATACAAGGTGTATTTGAAACCACGACGCAATTTGTAACCAAGTGTTCAGAAGATGGAAGACCAGCGCTGGGTTGAGGCCGGTTTGCAACAATTTCCTATTTTTATTATAATATGGTACACTTTTAGTTTTTTTTTTTCTTTTTGTTTTTTGTCATGTGTTTTTATAGTTCATAAGTTGTTGCAAATGCGTTTCTTTCTTTCTTTCAGTATAGTTTTATTAACAACTTCTTTTTATGAAACTTTTGGAAATGCACAAAAATGATTATCATCATCGAAATCTGTTGATGTATCAGCTGTTATATCAGATTAACTACGAGTCGTATGTGAAGTGTTTAAAATGTTCACATTTCTATACTTTGCAAGTGGTTTTAAGATGGTCATGGTTACAAATACATTCATTTTATAACCTAAAGAGCAGCCTCTATTCAGTACATTACAGTAATATGTATAAAGCGATTCATTTTCATTTAGGATTCTATATATACTACTAATGCGCTATGGTGGTTATTTGAGACGAGCCTAAAATACGAAACTATGAGAAATAGATAAAAATGATGGGATTTTAGCGAAAAATAAACAAATTGCAAATCGATATAATCTTTTTTCTAGGTATACGATGTTTTATGGCAAGATTTTCTTTTTCAGTAACGTATTGGTACGATAATACAGGCAATTTTGGGCTTCTTTTAATTTGATTTATAATTTTGTTGTTGTCAAATTAGTTTTTTTTTCTATTCGCAATATCAGGGGTTTGGTAACAGGCTAAAAACAGTTTCTGTGACTAAAACTCACCACACCTGTTACTTGTTAATCTAGAAACTTAATAATAACATTTAGATTTTTGTCCAAATTTTATTTTATGCCCATCTCAAACGTACACCTTGTATATGTATTTTCCTATTGTAAGTATATTGCTTGGATTTTGGTGTTTATATAAGGCTGGTGGTTATCACTTCCTAATACAATAATTTACGAACGAATGATAGCAATTCATAGAAATCATTTGACATAATTTAGTTTCCAAATGTATTCCAATATATTCGTACTTACATATCATAATGTTTAATCTAAGTGTTTGCCCTAAGATCACTTTGTATTAACGTATAAGCCAGATTAGTAAGTTTACGCGAAGACGCTCTTGAGCGTTATTTTTTTTTTTACGCTTTATAGATCCATGTTTGGCCACTATCTCGCCTGATGTGAAGCGATGATGCGGCCTAAGATGAAGCACAAGTTCATGAGTGTTACTGTTTTTTCCTTCATAGCGAAAAACACGCATTCGCTATGAAGGATTTTTTCAATACCAATTAACAAAGGC
The DNA here is from genome assembly GCA_951640565.1 of Petrophora chlorosata. Classification (NCBI taxonomy): domain Eukaryota; kingdom Metazoa; phylum Arthropoda; class Insecta; order Lepidoptera; family Geometridae; genus Petrophora; species Petrophora chlorosata. Next base: position 2,549,729 of record OX621206.1, read on the forward strand.
ATGCCATCAAGCGGCATCGTATTTCAAAATGATGAACCATCAGTTACTCAACTTCCGTTCCGACAGGTAGACGTTCTCCATTCTCGGCCGCATCTTCGCTTCACATTTCTGGGTCCAGAGCCAACACTCCAAAAAAACCGAGAAAGTATATTAAAAAACAAAAAATTTCAGCCGCTTGTCGCTGACTGTATCCGTTACAGTTCAGAAATTACAGTAGTACATTTTAATGTTTCTTTTTAAACTATTGATTTTCTAATTCTGTTCTTCAACAATCCAAAATATACGTTAATATAACTAAAGTGATCCTTATAAGCTTCTTAATGGATAAATATTGTATATAAATATAATTTTGTGTAGTACATATATTTCAATTTGGAAATAAGTCCATCTTATAGCGTAAACCTTACTTTGTCTACCAGTAGGACAGCTACACACAATCAGGCATTCGAGAATTGACAACATTTCATATTTATCACCACTTGTTTGTCTGTCTGTCGTTCCGGGTAGAATCTTGCAAGTCAAATTTCGAAAACTTCCCGATTAGCTATCCGGCTGAAACTTTCAGGGGAGCTCACAACTCGATGACAATGCATTCTAAATCTATTTATTAACATGCAATGCCGACCTAACCTCAAAAGACGCACAAAAACGTGGTTTTTAGGTTACTTTTTAATCTGTCACTTTTTTTGAGCGGCTAAATTCCACAATTTAGTTAACTGGAAGAGATCGCTTTTAGCGATAAGTCCGCCCATTGTACTTTAGTTTGTAAGTTATTTTCATGTACCTACTGATTATTTTTAATTGATGTACAGTACAATAAACCATTTTTTATTGTATTATATTAAAAACAGAAAAAATATGCGTGTTTCGTATTTTTTTCATATACTTTCGTAACAAAATATTCTACAGGGGATATTAAAATTTTGAAACGTTATCACTTGCGTTGACTGTGTGTAGTTGCCCTTACAGCTTAGACTTAACCTAAAACTCATTTAAAACGTCGACAACCAGTGTCTAATAAATACCACAAAAAATATTTAATAAAAGGCCGGATCAAAACAAACAAAATTCTAAAGATGACGAAGATAATTCCAACAACCAGAGTTTATTCACATACATTTTGAAAACAATGCAAACGAATAACTTACAAAGACGTACATATACAATTGCATCGAAATCACAAACGAACTGAAAATGGAACAAGGATTCGAAATCTTCGACATTTCGTACATTACCACAAAAACACGTCAAACCTTAGAAGGACGTACATTTTCGAATTGTCAAATCATCCCCAAGATGGGGTATCGTCATATCATATAAAAAAACCAGAATCATTAAGGACATTCTCAGTTTCTTGTCGTATCTTCTGAGTAGTGGTTCTTTTTCCGATACGGTGGTAGTCATTGTAATAATTGACGTTCATAAGTGCGTCTGTGACGACAAAATTGAAATAAAGAACTTTTGAATTGAATTGAACATTAACATATAGGACATTACAAGTACATTTTCATCAAATAAATCACTTTACGATCGTGTACATATTCAATAAGGTACCTCAAGACCTTGAACATTTGTTAGTCGATAATTCAATATGGGGTACTGTACCATCATAAAGATCACAATGGATACTTTACAGCAAAACTTACATTTTTATTAAATGAACCCCAGAACCTTACGATCGCGTACATTTTCAAAGGATACCTTACGCTCACGTACATTTTCAAAGGATACCTTACGATTATGTACATTTTCAAAGGATACCTTACGATTATGTACATTTTCAAAGGATACCTTACGATTATGTACATTTTCAAAGGATACCTTATGATTATGTACATTTTCAAAGGATACCTTACGATTATGTACATTTTCAAAGGATACCTTACGATCACATACATTGTCAAAGGTTACCTTACGATCACATACATTGTCAAAGGTTACCTTACGATAACGTACATTGTCAAAGGGTGCCATACGATCACGTACATTATCAAAGGATACCTTACAATCACGTACATTTTCAAAGGATACCTTACGATCACGTACATTTTCAAAGGATACCTTACGATCACGTACATTTTCAAAGGATACCTTACGATCACGTACATTTTCAAAGGATACCTTACGATCACATACATTGTCAAAGGTTACCCTACGATCACATACATTGTCAAAGGTTACCTTACGATAAAGTACATTGTTAAAGGTTACCTTACGACCACGTACTTTGTCAAAACTCCGCGTACATTCCTCATTTTCGTCAGTCATCGCTGTCGGTTAGTATTGCTGTCGGTTAGTATTGCTGTCGGAGTATCGCTGGTTAGTGTTAGTTGTCGTCATGGTGCCGCGAGTGTTTCCCGTGGCGGTGCCGGTGCCGTTGCGGGTGCGAACCGGAATACACCTCGCGGACGGACGTGCTGCAACATGGAAAGGAAAGGTATAGTAATACTGGTCATAATACAATTTTTTGTATGCTTAATAGATCTATGTTTGGCCACTATCTCGCCTGATGTGAAGCGATGACGTGGCCTAAGATGGAGCACATAGATCTAGAGAGAGACGGCAGTTGAGCGGCTGCTCAGACCTGTCTCCCCGATGATGATAATAATGATACTGGTAAGGTTTTTCGGAAAGAAAAAATACGACCACCGGCTGTGACTTGAACCCGCATCTCAATGTCTTCCCTCGGCGCGGGAAGCTATCTACCAATTGAGCTACGGTGGTCACCAACTCGTGTCGAATTTTTTCTCCCGTTATTTTTTTTCGTTTATGTTTCATGTAAATATAATAAGAATGATAATGACCTAAATGAGCACCAGTTTTTCTTTGTTTGTTATTGTTTTCTTCTATACCACGTTTGTATTAATTTACTTTCTTGTTTGTCTGTTTGTCTGTAGATCCGGGTGGAATCTTGTAACTTAAATTTTGAGCACTTTCTGATCTTGTATAAGAATAGAAAATCCCGGGCGTGGAGCTATATTTTCTGTACCGATTATATTGATTAGTTTTGAAATGGGGTAAGGCAACAATTACTTGATTTCATATTTTATACCAATATATAATACAATTAATCAATTATGCTATTTACAGTTTTTTTTTACATTATGCTGACTTAAGCTGACCATCGGTTATATAACTAATTAATTAATAACGGGAATTATTTTACAAGGGTCCCTTTTTAACCGACTTAAAAAAAGGAGGAGGTTCTCTGTTCGGTTGTATTTTTTTTTTGTTTGTTACCTCAGAACACCGTTATTTATGAACCGATTTCGAAAATTCTTTTTGCTTTGGGTTCAGTATAGCTACGAAGTGGTCCCATATAAATTTCATCGATATGCGACTTTGGACTTCGAAGATACATTGAAGTCGGTTTTTGTTTTTTTCTAAAAATTAATTATATGTTTTTTTTTTGATACTATTATGTTTATAAATAAAGTCATACCCATATGAAGTTTTGTTTTAAGGCTACTATCGACCATTAAATGAAAAGGAAGCTTATATTATAATAAATAACACTTATTTTCAAACAACCATGCTATCATAGCAATAAAAAATATTACATGCCGAAAAAAACACATTATAAATACTTTAAAGGTAGAACAGACCAAAAATTCATAGCAAATGTATATACAGCTTTAAAAAAATAGCAAGAAATAAATATTTAAATTACGATAGTTTAATAGTAGTAACGCCTCCTCCAGTATCTGGAACTGTTCCAAATAGAAAAGTCTCATTAAAATGTGTGAAGCATTTTCTGACTCGTTGAATGTCTGTTGTTTTTAAACAAAAGAAGGAATACCAATGGATTTGTGAGAGTTCAAAAGTATACAAACACATACATCTAGGTTCATCATAGATCCTAGGTTCAACATAATTTTATCTAGGTTCAACATAGAACTCATTAATTCGTTTAAAATTTGAAACTAATAACACAAGGGCATACTGTTAACTTAGTTAAAGATTTGCACGCACTTTATAGAACGTGCGTATACGCATATTGCGTGCTTTTTATGTGTACAAAGAAAAGGTACACAAAATAGAATTCCATTAATGTATTTCATGATAAAATCGAGGTAAACAAATGCGTGGTAACTTTAATAACACGCTTATGGATGGTGAGACATGATTTGTGACCCTGTTACTAATCCTAGTGCCGGTTTATTAGTGGTGAGACATGATTTTTGACTCTGTTACTAACCCTAGTGCCCCCTTATGAGTGGTGAGACATGATTTTTGACTCTGTTACTAACCCTAGTGCCCCCTTATGAGTGGTGAGATATAATTTTTGACCGTTACAAACCCTAATGCCTCTTTATAAGGGGTAAGACATGATTTTTACTCTATTACTAACCCTAGTCCCCCATTATGAGTGGTGAGACATGATTTTTGACCCTGTTACTAATCCTAGTACCCCTTTATCAGTGGTGAAACATGAATTTTGACCCTGTTACTAACCCTACTACCCCTTTATGAGTGGTGAGACATGATTTTTGACCCTGTTACTAATCCTAGTACCCCTTTATCAGTGGTGAAACATGAATTTTGACCCTGTTACTAACCCTAGTACCCCTTTATGAGTGGTGAGACATGATTTTTGACCCTGTTACTAACCCTAGTACCCCTTTATGAGTGCTGAGACATGATTTTTGACCCTGTTACTAACGCTAGTACCCCTTTATAAGTGGTGAGACATAATTTTTGACCCTGTTACTAACGCTAGTACCCCTTTATGAGTGCTGAGACATGATTTTTGACCCTGTTCTAACACTAGTGCCCGTTTATTAGTGGTGAGACATGATTTTTGACTCAGTTACTAACCCTAGTGCCCCCTTATGAGTGGTGAGACATAATTTTTGACCCTGTTACTAACCCTAGTACCCCTTTATGAGTGCTGAGACATGATTTTTGACCCTGTTACTAACCCTAGTACTCCTTTGTAAGTGGTGAGACATAATTTTTGACCCTGTTATTAACCCTAGTACCCCTTTATGAGAGGTGAGACATGATTTTTGACCCTGTTCTAACACTAGTGCCCCCTTATGAGTGGTGAGACACGATTTTTGCGATGTTACAAACCCTAGTGCCCCCTTATGTGTGGTGAGACATGATTTTTGACCGTTACAAACCCTACTGCCCCTTTATTAGTGGTGAGACATGATTTTTGACACTGTTACAAACCCTAGTGCCCCACTTATGGATGGTGTGACACGATGTTTGACCCTGTTAGTAACTTTAGTACTCCATATGGATGGTGTGACATGATTTTTTTCCTGTTAGTTACTGTCAAATGTCACACATTACCTGTGCGTCGCCATTGGACTGGCGGTGGGCCGCAGCGGGCGGCGTGGCGCGGGCCGGGAAAGCCGCCGGCTCTCGACGGTCAAACCACTTGTGCTGCAAAGTGACGGCCTACTCACTATGCGGAGGGATGGGTGGATTTCACGAGATAGGGGATATTTTATTTTTACTAGCTAGAGGCTTGCGTTTGACCACTATCTCACCTGATATCATTATTGGTAGGATATTATTATTTGAAATATGTGATAATTTTATGGATAAGTACAGTCAATTTTTCACTGTTCCTATAGCAAAACGGGTATCAGCTGAAAATCAGCGCCGAGTAGTGTAAAACTCTCGGCATTTTATGCTGAGCTGAGCCCATTCGGCACATATATTTATTATTTAAGTTTTATTTTTTGTTTGTCGTGTTTGTGTGCCGAATAAATGGTTTTTCTTTCTTTCTTTTCTTGATAGTAAGCGATGATGTGGTCTAAGATGTAACGGGCTCGCCTAGAAGATACCTGTTCACTCTCGATTTGAAGACTCCCAGGTTGTTGAGTTGTCAGGAAGGACAGACGTTGGCAATGCGTCTATCGTCATGAAAACCTACGTTCTAAACTTCTCACTTGTTATGTATAACGTTCTTACTGCTAGGTCACGGGCCTCCCCTCATAGAGATAATATGGGCTATGATCCATCACGCTGGCCCAGTGCGGGTTGATGGAACTAGATGTTGATGTTACATATTGAGATTCATGGACGTGCTCTAAAAACGGTGAAGGAAAACACCACGAGAAAACTCTTATGGTGTTTTCTTTCTTAGAGCGAGCTTTAAATCCGCACCTATTTTAAACAAGTTATTGGTGTGGGGTCGTGGGATTCGAGCTCCAGTGCATCAGATAAATCGCACGAGTACCCGCTAAGCCTTTTTATGCATACCTAGTCTCAATAGTCTATAGATTCCCAGCAGAATAGACCAAGATTTTTTGATAAGGAGAATCGATTTTATTTTCGGACTATAGCGAAGCCCAAAGATATTTCTGATTTGACCCCCGACACCCCGAGGGGTGCTATAAGTTTGACCACTTTGTGTGTCTGTCTGCGCACCGTAGTTTTAAAACGGGTGAACCGATTTCTATGCCGTTTGTTAATATTAAAGGAGGTTTTCTAGCGGTGGTTCTTAGACTATGTTTTATCTGTTTTATCAAAATCTAAATTTTTTTTAAATTTTTTAAAGGTTATTTATGTCGGGGCTTTTTAATTTTTGTTTATCATATAGGTAAAACAAGTAGCCTAACCTAAAATACCGCTATATTTCAATAAAATACGCCTAGGCCTTTTCTGTTTTATTTTGAGATGTATTTTTGTTAAAAAATACTGAAGGAGGTACAACACGCCAAATATTTAATTTTACAGCTAATTATACTTAAGACTTCTAAGAGCAACTATAATCAGCCATCCATCTACCACCTCTCCGCAAATAAAAATATTACAAAAAACAAAACTAATAAGCAATAAATTATAGAGAATATTCTAAGGGCGTAAGCACACACATGCTAGCGTCTACACCTACATAATGCATTAAGCGAATAAATATTCTTAATTATTGTTTTACGAAAAAATTGATCGTTCGTAAAACACCAGAAGTGATATTCCAACAAAAAAAAACCTTCGTTATCGAAGTTAAAAATAAATATTAAAAAACGCCCAACGATCACATAGATCCTGGCCCCTAACTAGGATTCCCTGTATCTAGGGAACCAGGAACTACGAGGACCATGGTCCCAAAACAGCTAGACACGAAACAAATGCTTGCGCTTTTTTTCTATGAATAAACATTTTGCCCTGTCGTCGTGGGAATCGATCCTGCATCTTCGATAGTGTATGTGATTTCAACCTGCCCAACCACTAACCACAGAGGCTTCACACGCGGTTTCCCGACATAAGAAGTCCTAATTCAGGACCTAAAGAACTTGCATGCTAAACATCAAAGTCCGTTCAATAGTTTTTGAGTGATTGAGCAACAAACATTCATCCATGCATCCTCACAAATTATCTTAATTAATTCGCATTTGTAAATTTTTTAACCGATTTCAAAAAAGGAGGAGGTTCTCTGTTCGATTGTATTTTTTTTTAATTTTTATGTTTGTTACCTCAGAACTCCGTCATTTATGAACCGATTTGAAAAATTCTTTTGCGTCGGGTTCAGTATAGCTACGAAGTGGTCCTATATAAATTTCATCGTTATGTGACCTTGGACTATATATTATGGACTATATTTAATAAATGATATTTGACTTTGACTTTGACTTCGAAGATACATTGAAGTCGGTTTTTTTTTTTTCTAAAAATTAATTATTAACATTGGTAGGCAAGTAGGATGTGACGACATACTTGTGCGCGGCGGGGGGCGCGGGCGCGGGGAGCGCGAGGCGCGCGGGGGGCGCGGGCTCGCGGCGCGCGGGCGGCGCGGGGAGCGCGGCGCGCGCGCGGGGCGCGCCCGCCCTCTCGTGGAACTCTCTGTACGTAAGGAAACAAACCTTACTAGGTGGTAGATTTCTACCTAGGCCATCGAAGTTGGTCCCACCGATTCGCCAGTTATTCTGCCGGCAAGCAGTGCGAAAGTATTATTATGTTCCAGTTTGAAGGTCATTTTAGCCAGCTCAATTACTGGACATATGAGACTTAAGAGCTACTGTCTCAGGCTGAAGAGCGCAGCGCAGGATTTTGCAAAACAAACTTGTGGATGGTACTGCAACTGTTATTTGCAGGCGTGTTTCTTATCAGGCGAACGAGTCGCTCGTCTCGTCATTGGCTAAAACAAAAATGTAGTAAAAAACTTCACCTGTCGAACTCCTCAGCCTCTTCCTCATCGACGTTGATAAACTCCTGGTGTTCCTCCGCGTCTCCAGAGTATACGTTCTGTTCGCGTTCGATCACGTGAGCTCGTTCGCCGATGTGATGCCCTGTAACCGAACATACAATACAATGAATTTCAAAGCGAGTGTGGCTCAGCGGGAACTCGTGCGCCTTTCGATACGACGCACCTGGGTTCGAATCCCGACTCGGCCCTGCACCAATGACTTATAGTTAAGTGCAGATTTTGCACGCTCGCTCTAAAACGGTGAAGGAAAACATCGCGACGAAACCCGCTTACGCGCTTTGAAGTGGTAGGCTCTGGCCGTGGTTGTAATACCACCCACCGAACAAAGCCATGCCGTCAAGCGACCTAGTCATGTTTCGGGATGATGTTCGGTGAACCATAAAGACGGGTCTGAGCAGCCGCTCAACTGCCGTCTCTCTCTAGATCTATGTGCTCCATCTTAGGCCACGTCATCGCTTCACATCAGGCGCCGCTGAGCCACACTCGCTCTAAAATATTTCCCAATACAGCAGCACCAATTTATTATACAGTGGACCTCTATAAGACTTGAGACGTGTTAACGGTAAGGCAAACTTTTATCTTACATACGGTCCTTAGAAAACATTCCGAATTGCACTACGACCCTGACCTAAAGAAAGATAAACGCAGAAAAGGCACTGTCTGCCATAAGGACCTCTGCTCTCCTTGAATTTTTGTGATTAACTCATGCTCGTATCACCACACAATTCCATAAAAAAACATCGCTTATTATTCCAGCAGTTTATTTTTAGATACGATGTAATCTCTAGTCAGTCTAGTTGGAGACTCGTAAAAAGCAAATAAGTACATGACGTCATAGCGTGTTAAAGATTGGAGTAATGAACTGTTGGATGTACAGAAACCAAATATGCAGATGAATAATGATGAATATTTTGATTTAATTTTGAGTGAGTGTGGCTCAGCGGGAACTCGTGCGCCTTTTAATCCGACGCACCTGGGTTCGATTCCCGAGTCGGCCCTGCACCAATGACTTATAATTAAGTGCCCATTTTGTACGCTCGCTCTAAAACGGTGAAGGAAAACATCGTGATGAAACCCGCTTACGCGCTTTAGAGTGGTAAGCTCTGGCCGTGGTTGTAATACCACCCACCGAACAAAGCCATGCCGTCAAGTGACCTAGTCGTGTTTCGGGATGATGTTCGGTGAACCATCGGGGAGACGGGTCTGAGCAGCCGCTCAACTGCCGTCTCTCTCTAGATCTATGTGCTCCATCTTAGGCCACATCATCGCTTCACATCAGGCGAGATAGTGGCCAAACATAGATCTATTAAGTGTAAAAAAAAAAAGAATAATAGGGACTAATAAGCAGCGAGCCGTGACGTCAACATTGTTGCACGTTCTCAAACGTTTTGCGGTTACATATGTATGTACCGTTTTTCCAAAAATACGAAAATAAATCATTGAATCCAAAAAAACTACGTGATTAATAATAATAATTCTATTACATACTACTAAATCTTTACAGGAGTCATCATAAAAATTAAAATCCAGTTTTTTTTTCGTTTATTGTCTTCCGTTTGATCACTATCTCAACTGATGGTAAGCGACGATGCGGTCGACGATGTAGCACGCTTGCCAAGATAGTACCTGTTCTCTCGTGACTTGAAAACTCCTAGATTTTTTGACAACACATGCATATTCCCTATTTGAGCTTAAAATTTGTTTCTCCCTTACTTCGTCACACTTAGTACCGTTTGTCATCGAGGAGAACCCTGAGGAACCCCGGCAATAACTGCCAATTGATCAGACGAGCAGCCTTCATGCCTACTCGAATTGATCGGTCCCCCAGGATAATCCGATATCCATACACATAAACCAGTAGGTAGGCCATATGCTGGGAGCTTGTTAATAAGGCCGTCATGCCATACCCTATCAAAGGCCTTCGAGACATCTACAGAAACCGCAAGTGCTTCTCCTTGCTTTTCAATGGCCTGGCTCTAAATGTGAGTGGCATACTCAAGAAGGGCCCCAGTTGACCGGTTTCGGCGAAAGCCAATATAGTCACTGAGAAGCTCATTCGCTTCCAGGTACGCCAGGAGCCTATTGTACAGTACACGTTCCATGCACTTGCAGAGTATGGACGTGACTGAGGTTGGCCTGTAATTTGACGGGCCGGCAAGACTACCTTTTTCTTCAAAAAAGAAAAAAAAAATAATTCTCTTCTTTTTTCCTTTTTGACTTAAAAAAAGGAGGAGGTTTTCTGTTCGATTGTATTTTTATTTTTTATGTTTGTTGCCTCAGAACTCCGTCATTTATGAACCGATTTGGAAAATTGCGTTGGGTTCAGTATAGCTACGAATTGGTCGCATATGAATTTCATCGATATTTGACCTTAGACTTCGAAGATAGGTTTTTGTTTTATCTAAAAATTAATTATTTGAGCACAGGTTGCACGTCAGCCAGCTTCCAGGACTTTAGCACTTGACCAGTCTCAAAAGAGAGACGAAAGAGACGTGTCAATACTAGAGACAATTCAGGCGCACAAGTTTTTAGTACTATGGCTGGAATACCATCAGGACCACTTGCTTTATTCACGTCAAGATCCAGTAAAAGCCATCGATGTAGGTGATGCGCGAAATCCAGTGCTAAGTAGCACTTTACGTGGTATTAAGTTCTGAGTGGCACTCAAATTGTTATGACAACCGTGGCGCTTACCAGGCGAAGAACTAGCTCGTCTCTTTACTCAGTTCCATAAAAGAATATGCTCACGTAAATGTCAAGGTCGCGGTCAAAGCCGCTTGCGGATATGAGCAGACAATGCAAGTTCCCTTTCTATTTTCACCCGGCATCGCCTACACAAATGACAAACAGTCTGACACTATTTCGGCGACAAACAGAAATAGCTATCACAATAATGTGTAGATATTTTTGGAATGTTCAGGTGGGATTATATTTAGAAGAGTTACGTACAGATTTCCGGTTGGAATTATGTGAACAGTAGTGTTTGGACGGTTCGCATAGTCGTTAGCTGGAGAACCAATCTTCTATAGGATACATTTCGGGGAATGTACACAGGAACTTAACGACCCTATTCCACCCTCCCCCTTCCATCACAGCACGAGCAGAAAGTCAGCGAAATATCATCCTTATATAGTAGATATTCCGCCATTTCGTAAAAAGCGTTTTGGATCCACGTTAATAGTGCGTACTGAATGGAAGTCTTTGCCGTCTTTCTCTTTGCCCGAACAAAGCGTGTGGCTTCGACCTTTTTAATGCGAACAGCTAAGGAATGAGACACCTTACCAGCGTCTTTGTTTCCCGATTCTTATAATGTATGTGTCTTCAAGTCTCGAGTGAATCGGTATCTAGGCAAGCATGATCCATCGTCGACTGCGTCGTCACGTTCCATCAAGTGAGACTGACTCGAGACTCCAGAAAAAATTTGGCAAACTTCCTTCTGATGATGAAGTGGACTTACCTATGGACATCTTCTTGGTACCAGTGCGCGAGTCCTGCAACGTCTTCCTTGTTTCCTTGACGCCGTTGGGACCAATCTTTGTGCTGCTCGAAGAGCTGAACACCTAGGACACGAACAAATCTCATTACTAATTGAATTCCTCATCATATATATTTTTTTATTGTATGGAACCGAATTATGTGACAAGCAGGTCCTGGTGGTGAGCAACATACCTGCCTATAACCGTTGCAAGACCATCCAGAACTTTGTTTTGCAAAATTTGAATTTGAACTCACCTGTGGTTTCCCATTTGGTCCGCTCGACATGACAACTGTGCTACTGCTAAATGAACTGCCAGCGCTCATGTGGCCTCCGTCGATGTCTACTGTGGAATTAGACAAGAATTTCACAACGAGGACCTTCTGATAGATCTGCTTGTAAATTTGTGCTTGTACTGAGTCCCCAATATTGAGATCAGGAGAAGTACAAAAGTTTGGGATGCTGGACAAAGTATAATGGGACTCAAATGGAATTGGGTGGGACACGTGTCTAGGTAGAGTGATGAGAGATGGAGTAAGGCGATGAATGAATGGTAGCCAAAGCAGGGAGAGTGCAGCATTGGACGTTCAGGAGATGGGTTGACGATATAACGAAAACCATGACTCAAACCTGGACGAGAATGGCACACAGCCGAGGTGAATGGTATGATATGAGAGAGGCCTATAACCAGCAGTGGGTTATGCAAGGCTTTAGACGATGATGATTGAAGAGACAGCAGATTCATCTGGAAGTCACAGCCTATTTTAAGCCTACTTACTATTTTATTAAATACAGTTGTTTTTAATGTATTTTCATGGTGTTGAATAGTGTTTATTTGTCTATGTATACCTATTAGTTTAATCTTTCCAACATACTTAGGCTTTCAGAATCTGTTTGCATAACCAGCTGAGTTTCTATGAATTATAAAAGAGTTGACAAAAGCTAAGAGTAGGGTTTTCCATTGTGGTGTAAAGATGTCAAGTTCCCCATTTCATACAAACATATTTTACACAATCAATTATGTTTGAAGAAGTCATTCTCAGTCAGTTATTCCCCACAATCAGAAATGCTCCCACAATGACTGTTGTTTTGTTATTAAGTCATTTATGTCCTGTGCCGTTCTTGTTGAAGCCTTACTGACAAGTTTTTTGCCTTTATATTGAGAATGCATTTACACAAAGAAAGATGCCAATAAGGAAACAGATTTGTTTTGAAAATAGGTAACAATGACTGACACACTTAAACCAATCCATAAGTACCTAATGCCCTAATATTAAGAGAAATTTATAAAACAAGCATATTTATACAGATGTACTTGGTGCCTAGTCTGCATCTCTAAATGGCATTGAACCAAGTTGTCATCATTTGTTTAATTAGCACTTCTAAACAACTTGAACGATTTGATTATGGGTACATGATATCAAATAGATGTGAACATTTAATTTCAATCCTGTTTCAATCCATCAAGGAATAACTGACAGTCAAAATAGTTTCCGCAATTATATATGAAAGTAATTACTTATATTTTAAGTAATTAATTTATGGTATGTATAATCTCAATGTACTTTTGACCGAGCGGGTTCAGGGATTGTAATGATATTAGTGGTCGCGAGTTCAGACAACTACTAGTTTATAAGAAGTCTTTTTACACAACTCACCTGAAAAGAGTCTGTTCAGTGAAGGCATCTGGGGCATAAAGGGCATGAGAGCGCCAGCTCCATGTCTCGGGCCTGCCATTCCCAGCGGGCCTCCGATGGCGAGCGGGCCTCCGCCCCCGAGCATGCCAAACGGGTCGGAGAACAACGAGTTCATCATGTTGTTCATTTGGCGCATATGCCTCATGTGGGATCTGAAAAAATTGCATGTGCAACAAAAGCAATCAATTTTATATTCGTTTGACGCCGAATTTTAATTATGTGTAATTCGAAACCTAGGCAGACTGAGAGTAGGTTACTAAATAGAGATTAAGATAAAAAATTGATAGTAAACAGAAAAACTTACCCGAAAAATGGATCATCCTCCACGTCCCCCATCAATGATCCAAAGAGCGACATGTTTCTTCGTTCGCGGGATACAACTATTCAATAATTAAACACAAAGAAATAAAGTCAAACAAACACGCGTTTTCCTGAAATCTTGAACTAAACTGCGACTCGTTTTTTTAGAAAATAGGATTCACGTCGATCGAATCGAAATCTCTGGCAAATCGCGAAATCAGTGTTGCCAGTATGAATTTTCGATTTCATACGACAACTCCTCAGATAAAGTATCCAGCCGTCTACTCGAAGGACAACTACGAAAGGCTTTCAGAAATAGTACGGTTTTAAACAATAAGGTAAAGTTTTAATATAATCAAGATATAATATACTATATAATGATGTAAATCCATTAAATATGGTCTCAGTTTGTATCTACTTCCCCGCCCCTTTCCCGTAAATGAAACAATGGACATGAATTCAAAGTACGTCAAAGTTCTGAGTGGTGCTGCAACTGTTATGGGCAGGCGTGTTGCTTACCACCAGGTAAACGAACTGCTCGTCTCTCTATTCAACTACTTATAAAAAGTCATGTAAAGTCATATTTGCGTAGTTACAAGACTGACAATGGGTTGTAATATTTATTTTATGTACAGAGCTACAGAGTGACATATGCCCACCAAGAACAATCAATATCATGAGGCGCGATTACTTAATTTTATTCAAACATGAAAACGTGACTGCAAGACTGACGATAGTTTGTAATATTTGTGTACAAGGTAAGAGATGTCCATCATGAACAATGAAAATCATAGGTAATAAAATTATAGTGCGAGTGAAGTGAGTGGAAGACTTTTACCATAAAATTACTCAAGGAGCTGTAGAACGTTACTGCAAGACTGACAATAGCTTGTAATGTTTGGTTTCAAGGCGGTATAATATTTTAAAAGAAAATTAATTTCACAATGAAATACATAGAATATCAAACATTAAATTGGCAATGGGAGACTGATTCCTTTGGAAAAATACCTTTGCAGATATTATATATATGTCGCATCCAACTAGCTTAATTCGCCGTTCAACAGCCTAGCCCCTTAACTAAACAGCTCCGTTCAACTAGCGGCCTGAATGATATCCAGCCATATTTTATGATCAAACCGCTAGGCAAATTATAATCTACCGAAAAATAATGCGACGGTTCACAATCTTTCGACAGTTTACAATCTCGCGTAGGATACATCTAAGTTTAACCACATGCCTAAGCATTAGCCAGCTAGTTTATTAAATGTTGTAATAGACGCTACGGCTGAATATCATTCAGGCCACTAGTTGAACGGCGCTGTTTAGTTAAGAGGCTAGGCTGTTAATTGAACGGCAAATTAAGCTAATTGACTACGACATATATATGAGGCTTCCTCACGCACAAATACCGTTTATACTTCATGTAACGCAAGCGTAACGATATTCAAGCGCAATTTACGGCGATGCTATTGTCTTTTGATACAGCTTCATAAAAAAGAGAACCCAAAAAGAATTGCTGAATGCTGACTTTGAGAGATACTCACACTCACATAAATAATTAACAGGGAATTAAATTACGGTCGGAACTGATGTACGCATGAGGGAAGACCGGGTAATAAATAGTACGTAAATCTTACCTTGTGGTACGATCTGGCAACGCTGCGTGAAATATTAATCTATAGAGTCGCGAATGAAAGAATGAAGAACTTTTTGGCGGGAAGTGAAAAGTGATACAGTTCGATTTTGTTTTATTTTCCAAACAAGTGTTATTTCGAGTGATCATGTGTAATATCGGTGGAATATTAACCATTATGTGTTCGTAAACGGCACGAGTGTAGGCAAATGAAACAAAATAGAGAAAACATTGCTTTTTGTGTTCTCCCAAAAGGTCCATGGAAAGCTTGAATAAAGTTCCACCACTTTATTGAAGTACTAGGAGAGGGTCCAGCTTGTTGCTGATGACCCTCATTCTCAACAAAAATATAGTAAATGGAATATTAAACTATCAAATAAAAACTACTTAAGACATGGCAGTTTGATCCTAGAGACTTTAGCCTGCCCTAACGGACGAACTTAAAAAAAAAAGAAAAAATGAAAGAATGAAACTTCGAGTCGAGTTCGACTTTATCTGAGAAATGAAATTAATGATATTTTTTAATTGGTTTACTCAAAGACAAAGAATATTGAAATGAACTGCTGAATGACTTTGATAAAGAATTAGTTTTTATTTTCTCAAAAATGCACCCGATGTTTCCTAAGAACAAAACTTTATCACTGCAAAGGTAAAGGTGAACCCACAAGGTCCTAAAATTTTGCCACAGCCTGTATAATTACTATATGGTATCGAGTTAAGCAGTTGCATCTTGCAATAGCTGCTACATATGCTTCGTCTACTGTTGTTAGTATTTATGTTCTCATATGTTATTTTGTATTTATATTTTATATACCTATGTTTATGTATTTGTATAAAAGCAAAGTATTTACTATGTATATTTTATTATTATGCTATGTATTTTATGTAATGATTATGTATATAAACTTTATTATGTTAATTTGATAAGAACCTACAAAAAATCTTAGTAATACCGTCCATATATATTTTTGTCTACATTCCTCCATTTGTGGTGTGTCTGGAAGAGGTCGCTTTGAGCGATAAGACATGTATATTGTGACACTAATATTTTTATTTAATGTTTTTATTATTTCTGTATTGTGGTTATAATAGATTCTATTCTATTCTATATACGTGTGCAAGACCATGAGTAGGTCTCCCCTCTACCCTCGGGCAGTTCCTCGAAGCCTTACTAGTTTGCCAAACTGATTTATAGAAGAAAATAGGGCACAGAAATAAAAGAATACATTTTATTATAATCAATTACTTATTTATTTACTTTAATTTAAGTCACACCAAATCATGAACATTCTAAAACATGAATAATTACTTAAACGTCACTAATTTATCATAACGATTATTTAACACACTAGGATAGGCACGGCAATTTTTCTCTTATTTCTAGAAATGAACATTCAGACTCTGTTCCTATATTGATATCTTGAATAAAACGGGTTATGCGTATCTCCGTGGAAAGACCAAGCTGCAGATGTGGGATACGATGTGTAAACCATGTCTTGAAGACCATTGCGACACCTTCCTTGATTTATTGGTGCCTCCTAAAAGAAAAATTATAACAGGTTGAAATATGCCTACCTACCATATTAGGACGTACCTACCTACCTCATTTAAAATGTAGGTATCAAGATGAAAGATTTTACCTTTGTTGGAATAATGTCTCCGCATGGCTTATTGGGCGCAGGTACATCGCCCATTTGTTGCATAGGTTGCCCTTTGATAGGTACTTGATTGAGCATTGGTTGATTATTGGCAGCGGTGTCACCTCCCACTCTTTCTACCGGCACTTGACGCACTTGATTTACATGCCCCTGCTCAACACCAATTTTTCCTTCAGAATATGTAGGGCTTCGGGGGGGATTTGGACTAACATTTTGCTGGGTGTACGATTGCGAACCCTTGTATTGATTGTAGATATTTTGCAATTGACTCCTGCTAGGTGTTTTTCCAACAGGCCTGTTTGCCATCAACGCGGTCTTGCTCTCAGTCAACTTAACATTAAATCGTCCGATGTCATTCCTTAACTTTCCAGTTACAGGCTGAGGGGATAATGTCTGTGGAAGGTTGGTTTCAGGAAGACTATGGAACTTCTTTGTCGGTAACATCTCAACAGGTTGTCCTAGTGTATTGTACTGGTAATATCTTGGACGTCTCATGCTAGGAGGAGGTTGAAATCTGGAAGTATCTACAGGGAATATCGGATCTAGGATCATTAATTTGTTTGATTCAGAACTTGGCTGTTCTTGAATCTGAGCATTAGCATCTCCTGGTGCTCCTTCATTAACAGCTGTAAGAGTTTGTGGCACGATGGCTCCTGTGGTAGGATCTACCATTTGCTGTTGCTGACTTTGATACTGTTGTTGACCTTGCATTTGTTGAGGTTGCCCTTGATTCATAGTTGGAGCACCAGTAAGGGCAGTATACACGGGCTGCGTGGCAATTTTATTGGAATCATAAATTTGTTGCTGTGGTACTTGATTAGCATTATACGCTTGTTGCCGAGGTTCTTGGTTAGTATATACTTGTTGTTGTGGTATTTGATTCGTCTGCGCTGGTATCAATCCAGCATTTATATTGCTGTGTTGATTTTCGGCAAGTGAACCAGGTTGTCCATATAACGCTTGTTGATTAGTCGCTGCTATATTTTGTTCGTTCGTTGGTGCAGTGTTTCCTTGGGGAATGTTTGCAGGTGCTGTAGCGTTCGCGCCAGCTGTCGCAGTTTTCATAAGGGCCGAGTTAGCAAATGTGTCACGTACGGAATCTAATTTATTCCCAGTCATCATCTTTTGCATTGTCTCCATTGCATTTCTTCGGTGATTTTCGGGATTCATTTGTATTGCAATAGCCATTGGATCAAAACCAAGCTCACCACCTTGCGTTAAGCCCGGGAACATCTCATTAAATTTCGTCATTCCTTGCGAATGTTGACCATAATTACGGTTGGCCATAGCCATCTGTTGAGCGGCTGGATTTGATTGTCCTGTTTGAACAGTACCAGGATTTGCATGACCTTGCTGCATATTATCATTCGTTGTGTTGTAATTTTGCATATTTGGATTAAATCCAGTGTTCGTGTTTGGATCAGTTACATACTGAGTGGTGGGGTTATACATATTTTGTTGATTGGGGGTATTTGGCATTCCCATAGACATTCCCGCACCAGCGTTGTATTGTTCTTGGTTCATTCCCTTGGAAGCATTCAAATTGGTAAGTCCTAATTGGCCATGAGGAGACTGAGGGGCATCAATGAGCATAGTGCCTGGCATCTGTCCTGTTCGTGGTGTTGAAGCAGGTTTCCCACGCGTATCAAACTGCATCATTTTGGCTATGTGTGGCCCCATTCCACCCATCATTGGTGACATGTTCTGGTTGGTCATTTGTTGAACTACCTGATTATTGTTAATCTGATTTCCCAAACCACTCCGCTGCATTTGATCCTGTGGCATTCCAGTATTTCCTTGCATCCCTTCCTGCATTTCATAACCACTAGCATTTACTTGATGCTGCGGCATTCCTGCGTTACTTTCCTGCATTTGGTAGCCCATACCGCTTCCTTGCATTTGATCTTGAGGCATTTTCATGTTACCGTACATGTCACCTTGCATTTGGTTGCCCATTCTACTTCCCAACATATGATGCTGTTGCATGCCCATGTTTCCTTGCATAGATTGTCCTCCTTGCATTGGGTTACCTCCTTGCATAGGGTTACCTCCTTGCATAAGGTTACCTTCTTGCATAGGGTTACCTCCTTGCATAGGGTTACCTTCTTGCATAGGGTTACCTCCTTGCATAGGGTTACCTCCTTGCATAGGGTTACCTCCTTGCATAGGGTTACCTCCTTGCATAGGGTTACCTCCTTGCATAGGATTACCTCCTTGCATAGCGTTACCTCCTTTTGGCAGACCCATATTACCAGTATTCATTATCGTGTTTTCTGGCGTGATACTCTTCAAATCGTTGTAAACTTCGTTGACGGTGGGCTGCATAAGGTTTCGACTCAAATAGTTGTAGGTATCGGCATAGATTTTACGTGGGTTACACTGGCCCATACAAGGGCCATTCGAACGAAAAGAGCCAGGTTCTCCAGCACCTGGAGCTCCAAATCCACCTCCGAATTGGTGGGCACCGTGACATCCACCGAAATGGCAACCATGTCTACATCCGCCAAATCCTCCGTATCCTCCACATGGTTGAGAATTAGGCGAACCTGCTCCCCCTTGACCACTGTCTGGGTTGGAAAACACCTTCCCCATACAACCGCTGAAAACATGATATTATCACATTACTTATTAGGTATCTGTAAGGATTCAAAATACACTAGATAGTCTCATTCTTGTAATTTTTTGTAATACGTACCAATCAGCACTTTGCAGTTGATTAACAACACTACCTAATTCGTTCAAAATTCTCTGCTTATCCAAAGACATGTTCGTGCCTATCCTTTAAATTTTTCTCTTTGTTCACCGATAAATTTTAATAGTTTTCGAGACCCCCGGAATAATTTACAATTTGGACATACGAAAATCTAAAATGCCAATTTTTTTTTGTTTTCTGTCTATTTTAATTCCTTTTCGAAAATAGAATTTCTTACTTATTTTTTTATAACAGAATCCCAGATTAAAATTAAAACTATAAAAACCAAAATAAACTAGAAATCTGCCAATAAAATTTAAAGCATAATATTTCAAATCTCCCGCCGCCTCTCGTAAATGTTATTTACCAAATCGATATTATTTTTACTAATCGTTCTCAATCGTCGAACCACAGATTATAGTCCAAACTTCGAACATATGAGATACATACACTACCTAATACACTACCGTAAATGTCTCATGTCACGCCTGATATTCTGACTTTGAGGTCTACATGATGATGTCAATATTTTTTTAGGGTTCCACGTTCCCGATTCTACCGCTCAGCTAGGGCTGATTCTGAGCCAATTCGTAGACACTTTGGCTCAGGGCGTAGGCGTAGCGGGATGTCATTTTGTGTCATCATCATCAATGACAATATAAATAGTGCTCACCCACAACGACAGTGGCTATGGCTAATTTCGGAACTTGGAATTAAAAGTAGACGTGGGCGTGTTGCACTGTGCCTACAGGTACAGCGCCGGCTTCTGTAATAAAGTTACGAACATAATTAAAATTCACGTCCTTGTTTACCAAGCAAGATATCATACAGGGTAGGATATCAAACAATAAACAAAATTTCGCATTTATAACAAATGATTGAAATGGGCTCAACTCCTAATCCTTACTCAGATTAGGATAGCTAATAAAACGACAATGTTCGGGATAGATAAAATCTTGATTTTGTTAGATTAAACAAGTGCAGCACTCAGACAGTAAGTATTAGTGTTACAAACTGAACAAGCTTTTATTCATCGTCGTAGTCAGAGATGGATGGATAGATAGATGTAACAGGTGAGATAGCGGTCAAACGCAAGCCTATAAATAGTAAAAAATAAATAATTTTCCTACGGAACCATTAACCTCCGTAGCAGACGGCTGGGCTGTCAGTGTCACCTGTCAGTCTGTCACGTGATGCTAACGTGACGTAATTGAGTCAAAACCAAAAGATAAATTAATACTTTGTCTTTGGAAAAATCATACAGAACAGAGACCAAAAGCCAAAGGTTGCTAAGATATAAATTCCTAAAAACATATTTTTATTGAATTTTACTTCGTGACAATCGTAACGTAATTGAGTTTACGACTATACGCAACGACGAAAATCACTCGTTATCAGATAGTAATTATTTATCAACGCGGAATCGTGTTCCAAGACCAAAGTTCAGATTGCGCTATCTACTAGCGATTTGCGTTCTTTGTGCGCTCGCTCAGTCAGTGCTCCGGGTGCGTCGCTCTCCGCTGCCGTCTCTGTAGAGGTAATTATACATTTTACAAAATGGGTAGAAAAGTATTCGTAGTCGGCGTCGGCATGACGAATTTCATCAAGCCGACCACCGGCGGCGACTACCCCGAGCTGGGTAAAGAGGCGGTGGTGGCTGCGCTGGCCGACGCGCGCGTGCGGTATGCCGACGTGCAGCAGGCGGTCTGCGGCTACGTGTTCGGGGACTCCACCTGCGGCCAGCGCGTGCTGTACCAGGTCGGCATGACCGGCATCCCCATCTACAACGTCAACAACAACTGCTCCACCGGCTCTAACGCGCTCTTCCTCGCCAAGCAGCTCATCGAAGGCGGCATCTCGGATGTCGTCCTCGCCGTCGGCTTCGAAAGAATGGCGCCCGGCGCGCTTGGTGGTGCCACCTTCATGGATAGAACTAACCCATTGGACAGGCACACCATCAAAATGGCCGATATGGCAGACTTAACCGGTGCCCCCATGACCGCTCAGTATTTCGGAAATGCTGGCATAGAGCACATGAAAAAGTATGGCACGACTGAGGTCCACCTTGCCAAAATTGCAGCCAAAAACCATCGCCATGGAGCCAAAAATCCCCGATCACAGGGCAAGAGGGAATATACTGTAGAAGAAGTGTTGAACTCGAGAAAGATCTATGGTCCCCTTACTAAACTTGAGTGCTGCCCCACAAGTGACGGAGCGGGAGCTGCTGTTCTCATGTCTGAGGAGGCTGTTATTAAATACGGGCTCCAAGACAAGGCCGTAGAGATCATTGGTATGGAAATGGCCACCGACACTGAAGCTGTGTTCACAGAAAACAGTTTGATGAAGGTAGCTGGCTGTGACATGACAGCTCTCGCTGCTAAAAGATTGTACGAAAAGACTGGTATATCTCCCATGCAAGTTGACGTTGTAGAGTTACATGATTGCTTTGCGAGTAATGAAATGATTACATATGAAGGGCTACAGCTCTGTGGAGTAGGAGAAGCGGGCAAGTTTATTGATGCAGGAGACAATACTTATGGAGGCCGAGTGGTGGTCAACCCGAGCGGTGGGCTGATAGCTAAGGGACATCCTCTGGGCGCGACGGGCCTGGCGCAGTGCGCTGAGCTTTGCTGGCAACTGCGAGGCGAGGCCGGCGAAAGACAGGTTGGTTAGACTATAGATATATCTATACATGTGGAGTTATGAGGTTTGGGGCTTGTGCTGATTGTCGTTAAAATGGAAAAGCATAATTTTTCCAAATTGTTCAAAATCCTTCATATGTACTGAAAAATTATTTTATCAGACATTTAAGTTACTTCACATGTCACAATGGTGGTTATTTTGTGTGTTATTATTTGATATAGGTGATTGATGTGTTTATTTGTGTCATCATGTTTTTGTCTCATGGCTGTCCAACTTCTTAGTCAATTGTAATAAATACTATTATTTCCTGTTATTTTACGCAGGAAAACCAGGACTTAACCATCAATTTCAAAATCATTCAGGAAATATTTTATGAAAAATACCATATAACTATTGGCTTTAATAATAATAAATTATAATTGGAATTGACCCTTGAAGTCTACAAATACTTCAAAATGTAATCATATTTAGTTATGGACTAAAGTAGATAATATTCCTAAAATACCAAGAGAAAGTACAAAGTAACTTGACTACTCCTTTCACTGTGCAATTGGTGTCAGAGATGTTGCTCAACTCCAGTAGGTCAGATAAAGTCATTATTGTTATGATAATAATACAAATGTACTCTCAATTTAGGTACGATATTTTGTCCCCATTCATCTTAAATAGTAGGGCTCTTGTACATGACAAGATAACAAAGTACTATTGATTTGTGGCAAAAATTTGTTTGAGTACTACTCAGTGCCAGATAACCTATGAATAAGAAGTTCTACTATATTTTATATTACAATTTATAACCAATAATTTTTCTGGTCTTATCTTTAGTATACGATGGAAAAAAATAAACAAGAGCATACCATTATTTTGATAATTTAATAAGATATAGTCCACATGTTTAGTTAACTAAAGTGGCGGTGGGTCGGCCATCATCATCATCAGCCCATCTTGTTCCTAGTGCTGGGACAAGGGTCTCTTTTTTTTATGTAACTGAATGACGAGACGAGCTAATTGTTTGCCTAATGGTAAGCAATATGCCAGCCCATAACAATAACAGCAACACCCAGAATTTTGTTATGAGAAATCCAGCACTTCCTTCTCTCATAATGAGAGTGTGGGCCATAATCCGCCACGCTGCGCTGGCCCAGTGGTGGATGACACATGTTTTTGAATTTTTGTGATAAATTCTTTGACATGTCGGTTTCCTCATGAGATTTTCCTTCACCGTTTGGAAATTATCTTTGACATGTCGGTTTCCTCATGAGATTTTCCTTCACCGTTTGGAAATTATCTTTGACATGTCGGTTTCCTCATGAGATTTTCCTTCACCGTTTGGAAATTATCTTTGACATGTCGGTTTCCTCATGAGATTTTCCTTCACCGTTTGGAAATTATTCTGTGGTTCATCCATATTTCAATGTTTAAGTGGTTTAAGTTCAAAGAAAATTAGTACATCATCAACAGCTTGTTCACAAGCCTCTCATGCCAAGGCACGCCCCTGCGCCTGCGGTTCTTCGGATCTTCTGTTCTTCTGATAAAGTTGCTGCGAGCTACTTTAAGCAGGTCGTTGCTCCGTCTGCTCTCATTACCGACGTGACTTACGTTTGTCTAAACGTTTGCTAGAACGTTTACTTTATCAATTAACGTTTCGTCGACAAATGTCGTAGGTCGAGGGCCATTGTCATTTCTTTAGATAATTTAGTTTGTCTTTTATTTATGCCGGTTGTTTTAGTTTCTTTAGAGGTACGATCTGTAATTCTTTTTAGCTCTGCTTGTTCCATAGCTCGCTGAGCGACTATGAACTTTGAATGTCTTAAGTTATGATTGGATGTTACTTGAAACTGATAGAAATAAACCTATTGCAGCAAATAAATCACTCAGATACCTACGTCACTCAGATAGGTGCCTACTTATCGTAACATGTCGGACATTGCCCCTTGCGAGGTAAAGTTAAAGTCGCCTCGCCCCAGAGCATAATTGATAGCATTTATTTTATTTCATAAATATTTTCACAAACATTAATAAATTAATCATGTAAAGGGACACAACATAAGGTTACATAATATTTTTATTTTCTTAAATACATATCGGTGTGGGCTTGTTGATATCTTATCAGGACATTGATAATATGTTGTTATTGGTTTCGGAGTTAGGGGTTTAGGAGTAATTTAGCAATCTATAGTTTTTACCCTGCGGTGACGAGACAATCGCTGTTTAATTACTTTTTAACAGACTTTAAAAAAGGGGGAGGCTCTCAATTCAATTGTATTTAGTTAAATGTTTGTACCTCCAACTCCGTCATTTATAAACCGATTTGAAAAAATATTTTTGCGTTGGGTTCAGTATAGCTACGAAGTGGTCCCATATAAATTTCATCGATATTCGATCTTGGACTTCGAAGGTACATCAGAATTGAAGTCGGTTTTTGTATAGCACATAATAAATACCTACAATTCTTCTTCTCTCGTGTGGGTGGGCCAACCCCGGTGTCGGAGTTTTTAGATCGTCCGAAGGCCTCCGACATGGCCTAACGAATGTTATTCTAAGACAACAACCGGGACCGACGGCATAACGTGCCCTCCGTAGAACAATAGCGGAGTACTACCAGGCCTAATGCAGTCCGCACTGTAGGTTCGAAGCTACAAGTACATAGCCGGACTCCGACGGCGGGTCGCGCGTCGTTACACGTGTCGCGTCAGAAGAGATAAGAGCTATGCGATAGAAAGAGAGGCGGCATGTAGGTTAATATGACTGGTAGGTATGCAGCGCTACGCGAGCTGAATCAAATTTTATTGCGTCATAGCAAGAGTCGCTATTTGTTTAAATTTCTTTGCGGAGTGATGCTTCTGTCCCTTTATCCCTTAGTATTCTGTGGTACTACATACTAAGACTAAGATATTATACCGGCAAACAGTGGACGAATCGAATCCCGCTGGCCTCGCATCACTGACTTCCTAAAGTTATGTGCGGATTGAACACTCGCTTTAAAAAAACAGTGAACAAAATCGTCGTGAGGAAACCGGCATGTCCAAGAATTTATCACAAATACTAGGACATGTGACATTCACCAACCCGTTCTTTGCCAGCGTGGTGGATTAAGGCCCATACTCTCTCTACCGACCCCAGTCCGAGTCCCAGCAGTGGGAACTTAATGGGATGATGATGAAACAGTAGACAACACACCATAATATTTGTTTCATTTATTAGTATAAAATAAAACAATAAACATTATCTATATCTCATAGTTCAGTTGGTAACAAACATCACAACCATTATAAGACCACGTGGTATTTGCATCAGTTTTATCAGATATCGATACCAATATCCACCAATATCTTTAACCGCAACTTTGCGCTGATAATCCCTTCACTGGATGATCCGCCCTCAAAATAGTTTTATATTATTTTAGGCGAAAATCTTAAGATTTTAAATAATAAGGAATGTTGCTAATTGTAATAATATACTTGTTCGTAATAATAGAGTTTATGTTAATAAAACGGGACTTAATCGCACGAGAAGAATGAAGAATGCGGGTATCAGCGTCAAAAAAGGCGGGCGCTGTCACCAACTACCCGCACTACAATTATGTATTTTATCTCTGTTTCGAATAATCCCGAAATCGCGGTTGACCCACAAAATGGGGTGTCAATTTTCTTACAAAAAATCAAGCTAACCCATGGGTTAACCTTAACCGAGATTCCACATTAGCGCACTTTTACATACCCTTACAATACAAAAACTCTTTAAAATCAAATCATATTATACCAGTATAACCAGTAATACAAATAAAACCTCGCAACGGATTTTGATACGGATTTCACTGTCATTTGGAGATTTTTTTACGGTTTTTTAATGTATACAATACATTTTAATAAAGATTATGTAAAGTTGAGTAAATTAAATGTTTTGTAATCAGTCGTCAAAAATATGACACCACATTTGCATCCGTGCGGAGCTGGAGCGAGTCGTTAGTATAACCAGGCCTAGCGCACTCCGCACTGTAGGTACGAAGCTACAAGTACATAGCCGGACACCGGCGGCGGGTCGCGCGTCGTTACACGTGCCGCGTCAGAAGAGATGAGAGCTATGCGATAGAAAGAGAGGCGCTCTGTAGGTTAATATGACTGCAGCGCCTCGCGAGCTGAATTGAATTTAATTGCGTCATAGCAGGAGTCGCTATTTGTTTAAATTTCTTTGCGGAGTGATGCTTCTGTCCCTTAGTATTCTGTGGTATAAATTATATATTTAACACTGTATTATTTAATTATAACAAAGAGCAGTTTAGCTCAGTTTTCTCGTCAAACCAAAACAAAGAATAATTATTCTTCCTTATTAAAATACTTATTGCAAAACATACCCTTGGCCAGTACTTAACAGCCAGGAAATAGAAATGAAAATTAAATGAATTCTCATTCAATTCTAACATATCTGCGAACGCATTTACGTTACACTCAATAAAATTTTACAGTAATTAACTACATTTGGTACTTAATGCAAAATGTTAATAAGTAATTTATCATTTAGGTATTGTATTTATAAAAAACAGTCTTGCGAAATACTATTTTTTGCCTTACTACTATTTTAGGCCTCTCTCAGCCCCCGTACCCATATGTCCCTCAAATGCCAATCGTATATCGTGTTGAGCTCAAATTAAGCTATAACTTAATATGCTAGTTAATTGATATATTATCATAATGCTATATTATCACAATGCTATATTATCATGATGCTATATTATCACAATGCTATATTATCACAACGCTATATTATCACAATGCTATATTATCACAATGCTATATTATCACAATGCTATATTATCACAATGCTATATTATCATAATGCTATATTATCACAATGCTATATTATCATAATGCTATACTTATTATCATACTAGCTGCGCCCCGCGGTTTCCCGGGATAAAAAGTAAAAGTCCATTCAGAATTTAACTCAAATCCGATATACCGTTAAAGCGTGAAGAAGCAACAACCACAATTAGGGTACATTCAAACTTTCGCTTATATTGTAATTGTCAGACATTCGAAGCTGCGCCTAAATATTTTCTTTACTAATCAACCCACATAATTAAAATCGCTATCAACCAATACATTAAGTATGATTAAACATTTATTACCTTAACACTTTATTGATTATCTACATGTTTATATTCACTCGGACTTTGTTTTCTGTAATTATTTTGTAGACGCTTCCACAGTGCTGTAGATTTTTGTGCCGTTGCCGTTACACTAAGTGGAGGTAGAGTTCAAGTGTTAAATGGAATAATGTGCTTTTCATGTTTATTTACATAATTCGTTCATTATTTGCATATTTAGTGATGTGTTGGTTATTACTGGCGGTTGTACAACGTAACTATAATCACAGAATACTAAGATACAGAAGCTTCACTCTGCAAAGAAATTTAAACAAATAGCGACTCTTGCTATGACGCAATAAAATTCAATTTAGCTCGCGTAGCGCTGCATACCTACCAGTCATATTAACCTACAGAGCGCCTCTCTTTCTATCGCATAGCTCTCATCTCTTCTCGGCACGTGTAACGACGCGCGACCCGCCTTCGGTGTCCGGCTATGTACTTGTAGCTTCGTACAGTGCGGAGTGCGCTAGGCCTGGTATAATGTATTATTGTTTGTCAGCCTCAGTGGTGTAGTGGTTTGGCAGGTTGGCTCTCACAATGATGAAACAAACATACAAACAAACAAAAATTCCAAAAACCGTGGTTTTGTGTTGTGCCCTCTAAATAGTCATTTGGTTTTTCAACAAGATTTTTGTCGAAAAATATATTTTTCAAGACAAGCTTTTAACAAATTCGTAATCGGAACCGCGAGCAGATTAAAATGAGCTCAAACACCAGTTCTTTACGTTTATCCGTCAAGAAGTTCCACTGTCCACCTTCCGTTCCATCATCAGATCAGCTGGCTGTCATATTGCATTGTCATCGGACTTTGACAAGCATGCAAAATTTCAACTCCGCATGATAAGAGGAAGTGGTTCTGCTTCTACTTGCAAGATTTGACCCAAACATTGCAAGTTAAATAAAAACTTGTAAAAATATCTTCAATGCACAGAATTGGCTCAGTTCCATTTTTATAATAGTGAAGATAGAATATAGATAAATAAAAAAATAAATAAATGATATTTATTTATTTATTTCATATTTCTTCAATTTAACAAGATCAAACATCATTACAAATCATATTTATGTTTGTTTGGCTGTGGTTATGGTATGTTTTGTGTGTGTTTCTTCTCTTTAGCAGTACTGAAAATATTGTTAATTATGTTAAAAATACCTTTATAATATAATCCCTTTGTTACCATTATATAAAGTGAGTAGTCAGTGACGTCACGTGACGTCAATGTACAGTCAGCAACATAAGTAGCTGTACTTTTATACAAATAAAAAAACTTTTAATTGTATGCCAATAACAAAAAAACTTATTACAGATAAACCTTATAACTAGGGTAGTACAATGGGCGGTATTATCGCTTAAAGAGCGATCTCTTCCAGACAAACTTTGGATGGAAAGTATCGAAAAAAAGGAATAGACTGTGGTGTACAAAAATTCATAAATAAATAATATACATTCATAAATACTATAAACCCGTTAGACACTTATATAAATATGAATCCTAATAAATAAAAATATTAATATATAAACTAATATGTATTTATAATCTTTCAATTGTCAATAACACCAAAAATATACAAATAACATGCAATTTTTTGCTCCCAATTCGCACAGGATACCAAGAGACTTTAAATACAACATTAAGAGATATTAGACAAATATTGAAGGTGTAGTCAATCAAAGATTCACAAATGTTCAGCAACGTTTGTCGTCGACCGTAGAAGTCTTCAGTTTTCTGCCAGTCACTCGAACGTCTTATGTAATTATAACTTAACGTAAAGTTACGACACCTTGCCACTCTAGTCAAGCGAGCTTGGTTACTAACGCCAGTCATTCGTGTACTCTTTGCAGTGATATAACAGCCAGTATTCTGTAGGCACAGTTGGTTGCTCGATTTGGCTCAGCAGGTGAAGTGTTCTTATAGAAACCGGGTTTTATCTCTAGTCGACAACAAACATCAGATGTTGCTTTGACCTCAATACTTCACGAGTTTGTATGAAATCAAATCGTGAATGTGAAAAAGGCAAATTAGTGGCAAAGTAGTCTCGTAAACATAATATCTAGAAGTTGTCACTATTTTTGAATACAATAGAATACTCGGTCACAGTCTTGCTACTTTAGCCGTCACTCGTATTAAACGTGGCACGTATTTTAACCTAGATTTTGTATAATTTCCAGGTGCCACGCGCGCGTATTGCCTTACAACACAACTTGGGTCTCGGAGGAGCAGTCGTCATCACCATGTACCGGAAGGGTTTCTCCAACGCTCAGCCCAACAATGTGGCCGTAGCAGACAGCCCCGAAGACTTCAAGGTCTTCAAGTACATGAAGATCCTGGAAGACGCGATGGAGAGCGACGCCGATAACCTCATCGAAAAGGTCCGAGGAATCTACGGCTTCAAAGTCAGGAACGGGCCCAACGGCGCTGAAGGTTACTGGGTCATCAACGCCAAAGAGGGCAAGGGTAAAGTGACGTACAACGGAAAGGACAAACCCGATGTGACTTTCACAGTGAGCGATGAAGACGTCACAGACCTTATCACCGGCAAGCTGAACCCTCAGAAGGCGTTCTTCCAAGGCAAGATCAAGATCCAAGGCAACATGGGTCTTGCGATGAAGCTAACAGACTTACAGAGACAGGCGTCCGGCAGAATCGAGGCTATTCGCTCGAAACTGTAAACACCATCACCAGTCGAAACTGGTTTCGAACCGGTCCTCTCTAATATTCACCGTCGGTTATGGTAGGTATAGGGCATTTTTATACACAGTGATAAATGTTATCTATAAAACGATATTTCGCCGCAAGTGTTAATGTGCAATAAGAAATGTTGTACAGTTTTAAGTGTACGTTTTTTCAATCTATTTTGTTTTATTTAATCATTCCAAATAATATATTTAAATGACGCTGTCTATTTTGTTAATAAACGGTTTTGTATTAAATCTGGGGATTTTATTGTTAGTTTAACCAGTAGTTTTTTTTATATTATCTTTTTGTGTATTATGTAATTTCTTATGGAATGAGGCAAGGTTTTATGTCTGTCTTACTCTATTTGTAAAATATAAAGTTCCTTAGTAAATTATTTCATATTTTTATATTGTTGATTTTACATAGCAAAGTAATAAGATTCTAGAAGGAATCTATTGTAAACAATATCTAATTGATACTACTAACGCCATCTATTGGTTTTTGGTTACAACTCGATATCTGACAGCTCGCTATTTAATTTTGTAAGTAGGTGGTACCACGGAAGCAAGTACACAGCGGGAGTACTGTTACACAATAGAGAATGTAGATGGCGCTTATTTGTGAGACGAAATCAACTTTGTTGGTGTTGCACTGCTTCCATAGAACTTCTTTGTTCTCGGTTGATGCTTGCTCTGCAGCTTTCGTCTGTGGACGAAAGCTGCAGAGCTTACCTACCGGTCCTTCTTGTGTGTAGAAATCAGTCCTACACAATCATAGAGCTAGGATAGGAAACTAAATAGTCACCTAAAATATTTATGAACATTTTCTAAACTTTAAATTAACATTAATTTGCTATTAGTGTGCTCCAGGCATCAGGCATAGAGGGAAAAGGGTGGTGTCAAAACAGCGAATTTATATTTAATTCAATGTTTATTAAAACTCAGATTTTGCGACTTTTAACATGAATGTATTTTAACCGTCGACGTTGCTATAACAATCGTACATGAGATCACAGAGTATGGTATACCCTGGCGAATCACCATACGCATAAAACTTTGTCTCGTGAGTAAAAACATATTTTGTATCTACTGGGAGACCATTCTCATGAGATAGGCATAATTTTATGTTAAAGGAATTTGTCTAAAATGTTTGAGAAAACATTGTTGATTTTTTTCGCATACGCAATAGAAATAGATAGAGATAATTTCTGCTGAGTGAGAATTGGCCCTCTGTGGTGCAATTTTTGAACCGTTTGATCTTATATTCAAAATCAACGGTGGCTATTTTGACCCTGAAAACAGCATGTACATATAAATAAAAAATATTGCAATAACGATTATGTTTCATAGATTTTCGTCACTTTTAATTTCAATATTCTGTGAGAAACTCATCGTCGGTCTCGTAATTAAAATGACAACGAAATTATGAATAGATGTAATCGTTTTTGCAATATTCCCAATTTTTATATTCAGAGACATACCGTGAGAATTTTCAGCAAAATATTCACCGATGAATAGAATAGAACAGATTTCTTTATTGGCCAAGTCTAGTAGGTACACAATAAATAAAATAAAATAACAATTTAATTAAATTTCAGTTTGTGAGCGATAACAGTATGCGTATCATAATTAATTATATTTCAATTAATATTATTTTCTGGTGACTTAGAATACGAGTGGGAGGGAACGACACTCGGTGATATCATAATTGATATCACCGGTGACTATTATTGTCACCGGTTCAAGAATCGCCCTCTGTACAACAGAATGTAGAAAGAATGTATGTGTTTTGGGACAATCAGGGCCCCAATTCACTATGACAACTTGGCGATTCCTTGCTTCGAGGAACGTCCTTCATTAACAAACAACATCTGCGAAATTTGTATTCTCTATGACGCGTCATAATATATATATGCATGCGTCGTAGAGATGTCGTTTATTAATGAAGGAATCGACGTGATTTCAAAGCAAGGAATCGCCAAGTTGTCATAGTGAATAGAGGCCCTAGTTACTTCTACCACCCGGAAACTAACCACTTGTATTTCCACAAAACGAAATAAAAATGTAATTTATAAATTTCTCACATTTCTTTTTAAGCCTTTTCTTACATTCGACCAAACAGAGACAAAGTTTTATTGCATAAATCCAAGTATTTTAAAGTTTAAAATAGCTCCTGGCAACTCCGCGCCGCTACAATAGTAAAACGATTATTTACACCTCTCCCACTGTCCGGGAGGAAAACATCAACGATTCCGAAAAAGAATACAACCTGCGGAGTTTCGACAATTTCTGTAGTACATAAGCCATGTGAAACACGTTTAGCACCATCCATATAAATATTTCAGCGAGACAGTGGGAAATCCGCGACATTTTGAAACTTTTCCATCCATACAAAATATAAACCCTACGCTAATAATTAAAGCGTTATATTTTAGTTCGAAAACGGCTTAGCCATTCCAATATTTTTAAAACGCGAACCAAAAGTATTGCAAATATATTTTTGAAATAAATTTGTTTTAAAAACCAATATTAGTGAACAGAAATAGTTGCCAATAAATAGATATCTACCAAAATATATACAATCAAAATACAAGTTAGCCAAGCCAAACGTATCATCATAGCACCAAAATACTTCCAACAACGTACTGACAGAAAAGTTTCATTACAAATACCTTAAATAATGACATGCAGTCCATTTCTAATTAATATTTAACACAATAATAAGTTATTCTTATACACTCCTTACTCTACATACATAATGAATAATATACATACTTATATTAATAAGTAAATGGTAATTTATTTTTTCAAAATGTCTCTGACTAGAGATATTAATCTATGCCTACAACTGAAACTTAGTCTACCTATATCTAACTACGTAACATAGCACTCTTTGAAAGTCAAAATCAAAGGAAAATTAATTATTTTTTTCTACAATTTGAGCTTTGCCAAAGTCATTTTCAATAGTGAAATCTAATTTCACGTTTCTACTCTCGGTGAAAATAAACCGACGAATTCCAGCGATATACCTCGCGTCAAACTTTATGTCCGCTGACCGGCGCACCACGTGACCGGCGCACCACGTGACCTGCGCAGTAGCAAAAATCAATACTAAATCGTATTCTGCGCAAGTCACGTGGTGCCCGGTCAGCGGCCGTAAGTTTAGCGTGAGGTACACATATCTATAGGTCCTTACTTTAAGGGTAGGTACCTAATTACGACTTCACTATCCCTAGTAAAATAAACTCGAGATAGAGGTAATAAATGCCTCAAGCATTCAAATATTCTGAAAATAAATGAACTATTTGAGAAATAAATTGAAACATTGTCTTTTCTTTGAAAATCATAATTGTAATACAACCAATTAACGAGGATCTTGAGGCAAAAGTGGACGCATTCCGCAAAATATAAGTAAAAAGAAAATTGACAAATTGTTTTATCACAAAATTATATGCACTAAAGTAAAATGCACTGATACTGGCAAAGATTAAAAATAGTACTCAGTATAAACCATTAAAATTATGTCAACATTGACAAAGTTCTTAAAAATGAACCCAATTTTGTAGGTACTTTCAAAATTGTACACAAGACATATACCAAGACGGTAGACTAACCCCTATTCATAAAAATCTTATAACATCGTTTAACTCTTTAACCGTGTAGAAACAAAGGGACACTATAGCAACATTTCGAGAAATGTCAATTAAAATGCTGCAGGGCTTGCCCTATTTAAACTAACAGTTTGTGATGATGCAAAATATGAAACACTCATACGCTTCAACACCAGGACTGACTATCTACCTTCAATTTAGAAAAAACGGCTAAGAATTACGTCGAACAACCACCAAAGGCAATTTTAGATAATACAAAACAAATTTAGGCAGTGATGGAAAACTCTTTGTTTCGAAATTATTGCTCAGTGTCTAATAGAAAACATCGAGTTATCTTATGGAAATTTAGCTCCTATATAAACACTTTTTTCCTTAATTTAGCCCAATATATTTTTTTTATTTACAATGAGGTAGACAGCGGGAAATGTCCCTTAAATATAGATAATTTTGTTGGCCTGAATACTACTTTATTAAATCTTACAAATAGATTTTCTCTTTTACAACCGGCACCTATCTTACCAAGAAACGTGCGGAAATTGTACGTAAAAATGTATAAAACAAAAGTTGTATGCTTGCGACACGAGATGGCGTTGTTATAAATG
This sequence comes from Petrophora chlorosata, assembly GCA_951640565.1. Lineage (NCBI taxonomy): Eukaryota > Metazoa > Arthropoda > Insecta > Lepidoptera > Geometridae > Petrophora > Petrophora chlorosata. Next base: position 2,584,030 of record OX621206.1, read on the forward strand.
TGTGACAGACAGTCATCTGCTAAGATAGGTGCGGCGAACTATATAGACAACTTAAGGTACTTTTACGAAAAACTGCCTCTACAATAGTTTGGCTGCAAAATGTAATGGAATTATATCTTATCTCACAAGATCCATACAACCTTTATAATAGGCGATTAGAGGTACAAAATATTTAGAGTGTGAAAACATGAATTATTTTATTACTATTTGGTATGGCTGAGGTTTATACAGAGATATTTATACGAAGTACTTTAACGAAATTTTAATCATCTAAAATTGTAGGTAGAAAATAAAAATAAGTACTTTGAACTGTAGCTGAAGTAAAAGCGAAACTTATATAATTGCTTAGCTGTTCAATCAAAGATACACGTCGATACTGAACAGAAATAAACCTTAAAAATAACCCTGTATAAATTATGCTTATTGTTGTTACTTTAAAAACTATTTTACTATATTATATTATGTGAGTATTTTGTTAATTAGGTATCGAAAAGCACAGATTGAGGTTATATGAACAGGTAACAGAAGTACCCTCAGAATGGCACACCGAAGAGACTACAAGAGAAACTGTATATTGTACAAAAGTCTATATTGATAAAACTGTACTTGATATGATTATGTACATCTATTTCCATTTTGCATCCTGCTACAGTTACGTCGTGGTAAAAAACGTGCTCGCCGAGTAAAAATTCAAAACGGTAAGTGTAGAAAGAGGTCTAGACTCGGGCGGGCCCCCGTGCCGGCGGGCGGGCGGGCCGGCTGGGCCGGGCGGGGCGGGCCCCGGCAGCCGGGGCCGGGAGCGTCACTCATCACTCGAAGCGCAGCCTGGTGATGACGCGCGTCGGTCAACAGGGCGGCTCGGGGTGGTCGCGCTCGGGTGGCGCGGCTTCAGGCGAGGGTCCAGCTTCGCGTCCTCGCTCGCGCCGAAGCACGGCCGCTTCGCGCTCCTCGAGCCTCGCTTCGCGCCGCGCCAGCTCCGCTTCTCGCTCGTCGAGATGCCGCGCGCGCTCCGCTAGGCGCGCTTCCGCGTCGAGTAGCCTCGCGGCTATCTCCGCGTCGCTATGCGGAGGCGGCGACGTCGACGACGTGACGTCATCCACGGGCGGCGTCAGCGGCTTCAGCGCTACATTCGGCTGGAAGTCGCGCTCGAAGCGCGTGCAATCCGCCACGCGGACCACCCTCTCGGGGTGCTGCAGCGCCGGCTCGCGCTTGCCCCACGGCCGGAAGGCGGAGATCGACCGGTAGTGCAGGTAGGGGTCAAGGAACAGCGCGTAGCTGTAGTCCTCGCTCCGAGCCTTCTTCGGCGGCGACTCCGGCGGCTCGGGCTTGCATACTACCGTCTCCACAACCTGGAATTGAGAGAAAACTTCATTGAGTAAACACATTCCAGCATAAAGGAATATGAGGGACGTGTAAGGAGTTCTAAAGACAGCATAGAGATGGATTTTTAAATTAAATGGGCCATCATAATATTTGAAAATGCTAATGAGGAAATACAAAGTTAACAATAACAAGTAGGGCGATAACGTCAAGTCACAAGGCCTCCAGCAAAAAGTCGAGATAACATTATACGCAGGATTCGGAATTATTCAGTCCAACTGCGTCAGAAGATTAGGGATGACCTTTCTACTAATTCGGACGTCAGTGCATCGATTACCGGCCAAGGACCGAGTTAGTACGTTTCTGTCGGAAAAACTCAAATTATCTACGCAATTTCGAAACGCTGCAAGTAAATGGGGTGATAAAGCAGCTAACGATAAGAGCGCAACTCGAGCGCGGAAATGTACCTATTCAGGGAGATCGCGCCATCTAAGAAAAAAAATGTTAACAGAGTTTAAAACATGGTTTAAAAATGATAAAGAACCAGGGTATTGCTACAACATCGTCTGTTTTTGCTCTCGCTTCACGTTCATAGCAATATTTCCAGCCGAGCCATGCCCCCCGCAGTAAACACACACGGTTACGGGCAATATCTCCCAAAAACAGCACTAAGCAAGGAAACACGCCGTAAATACATCCTAGAGGGGCTCGCTATCATCCCGGCACATTCGTCTTACGTAATGCAGGTGCGAGGGGGCGCAGACGGCGCGCGTCATCACCCGAGGCCCCCTCTCGCACCCTGACCCCCGGGGGGGTGGCACAGGGCCGGGAGGGGCGGTAGGGTGAGATGTAGGTCGCGGCCGGGCCGCAGACGACCCCCAGACGACGCCCGTCCGTGCCGCGCCCATGCCCGCTCGAATTTGTTTACCGATTCCGGACGTTTAGGGCGTTAACAGCTGATGTTCGAAAATTGTTGGATATAAGAACAATTTTTAGACTTTAATCACAGAATACTAAGGGACAGAAGCATCACTCCGTAAAGAAATTTAAACAAATAGCGACTCTTGACGCAATAAAATTCAATTCAGCTCGCGTAGCGCTGCATACCTACCAGTCATATTAACCTACAGAGCGCGTCTCTTTCTATCGCATAGCTCTTATGTCTTCTCGGCACGTGTAACGCGACCCGCCGTCGGTGTCCGGCTATGTACATGTAGCTTCGTATCTACAGTGCGGAGTGCGCTAGGCCTGCTTTAATTAATACCTAACTACAGTCTGTTTTCAGATAGAAAGTGGTTTGGCTCACAAATGAACCTTTTAACACTTGATAGTGACCTCAAACATGATTTCTTAAATAAGAACTGCTATAATAATGAAGTTCTTGAAACATGTTTCCCTTAATAACCGAACCGCTTTTGTAAAATGCAATGGGCATTTTGGAAACCTAAGTACCATGACTCAACGTAGGTATAAATAGAACAGAGATTAAGTAGGTATTCATTACCCTTAACAACAAGAAGTGGTAACGCTACTTACCATTAAAAGACAATCTATCAAAGTAGAAACTGCCTAGTAACAAAGTGGAATTACCTACCTACACGAACAAAGATGGAGACATTGAAGCGAGGGAACCTAAAATACAGAGAGATAACGCTTACAGAATTTTAGTATCTACGTACTATCTGCGCACACTCATTGTTTATGACCAAGAGGTCGCAATTCTCGACCTTATCCCGAAGGTACACGGTCTGCAGCGTCTGGCAGGCAAGATGGCGACGGCGCGTTCAAAACACAGCCTCGAAAACAATGTTCGTAATGAGAGGACGGCGGGGTTCCCGTCGAGACTCATCTACGGAACGTGTCTAGAGATAACCAGCGAGCGCTGGCCTCCCACACCCCCTGCCGCTCGCCTAGTTCTTTGCCATTCAGGGCGGGGAGTAGGTGGATCAATGGGCTTTCTAAGCTCGAGCGTGGCTGGTCGCGTGGGCGCGGCCCGACTAACATTTCGGCCTACTTGCAATTTAGCAGTGTTTTTCTTCTGGCACGTGGAAACCTACATTTACGGACTACGAGGAGTTATGTTTTCCTCATTGCGAGCTGACGCGGCTTGATAAGCAGCGAGCCATTAGTGATGCTGTAATAGCTTTATCACAAGGGTTTTCAGTCAGTGATAACGGTTGCTAGAGATAAGTAATGGCTCTAGTTATGCTAGAGAAAGTTATTTGTTTGAAGTAATCTGGAACGAAATCGGAAATGGCTAATCGGACAGTATTCTGCAGTCTTTTCTCTTGGAGCAAGTCCAAGAGAAGTCGATGCGATGTCATGGTTAGCTCAGGTGCAATAATGATGTAAGGCTTCAACTCATTACTCTAACTCTTACATAAAGGTATTGTAACAGCAAAAAATCTTTGGAATCCTTCTCGTGACCTTATGCTTCCTGGGGCGTAACGCATTGTTAAGTTGAGCAAATGAAGATACTTGGAAGCTCCTCATTTCATTGGCTTATGATTATCAGCCAAATAAAGTACCATTTAAACCACCGCCACTGAGCCAGTTCACAGCAATCGCATTGATAACTCAGCTTCTTGTTTCCTATCGTTTTGGTTCCGAAAAGGCCCCACAGATGGACTTGGCAAGTCATCAGGGTGAAAAAATGAGGAAAAGGTAGAGTAGTTAGTAGCTAGGTGTACTAGGTATGATTACGGAAATGTCAAGGACTCCTTGACTTGCCTGTCAACGGAGAACCTTGTCAACTCCAGAAATGGGAGCGGAGATGGCTGGCAAAACCAAATTTAGTTTTAAAATCCCTGTTGCTGGGCGCACAGTGCAACTCGCCTCTAGAATCATAATAGGTAGGTAGGTATATAGGTGTAGGAATGCTTAGGACGGACAGTAGGTAAGACCGATAAGATCGCCCATTGTGACACTATTATTAAGTTAGTTGTTATTTTAGTTTTTAATTATTTCTGTATTTTGGTGTTACAATAAAGAGTTATTCTATTCTATTCTAGGTATATGTAGGTTGTCCGGGCGAGAGAAAACACCATGTTTATAGAGTAGTCTCCTTCCTCATGTATCTACCCCAAATGGTTATAAAAGTTGGAAGTCGATTTGAATTAACCGATAATTCATTATCCAAATAATCGAAGATAACCTACCTGTTTTAAATTCCACAAAATAGACGATGTCCGTCAATAAAATCCTTTGTTGCTTACCCTTACGTACTTAGATATTATTTATGTATCGTTGTGTGTTTTGATAATTTTAAACAATGCTAATACTAATTAAGTAGTTCATATACCAAAATATAATAATTGTCATAAATCTAACGATAAAGAAACAAAAAAAATGTGTCTTATCAGATAAGTCGAAGAGGCTAAACCGTTATCTTTCTAATAGATGACAAACAGGATTTATTACTAGTCCCATAAATCCTGTAATATATTTGCCGTCTATGTATATATAGCCTTTCATACATTTTTGCTTAGCATGAATTTAGCAGAACGACGTATGATTCTTCCTTTTGTAAAATTACTGAACCGAATAACTAGCAGCAATTAAACTACGCAAACACTTTGAAACACAGAAATTGTTGCAAAAAACTCCATAAGTTAGGAACTTATGCGCAAACATTAGATAGGTACTAGGTGCCTAATATATATGAGTTTATAGATGTTGGTTAGGGAAACTCGTGTCAATTGGCGATATTTCCAAAGGGCGTCCTCCTAGCATTTGCGCAGTTCCCACTAGAAAACTGAAACCCGCAAAATCATTATCGGTAGCTATGACTACTCAGCGAAATTTCGCTTGGCTGCCAGCCTAGCTACACGTAAAAATATCTTATTACGCAAGCCGTCGACGCATTCCACCCTAGGGGGTGTGGGGACACCAGACACCACCTTAGAACACCCCCTAAACGACCAAGGTCAGGCCGCAGACTGCCAGAACCGCTCCAAGCAACAATCTACCCTATTCCTCAAAGCTTTGCTCCCTATATCCAACGCAAACTGCTCTATTTTGCTGTGCAAGCTGAAATGTAATTTGTTTCAGGTTCAATAAGGTTGGAATTTGGCGGAGGTGCTGAATATCGATGTCGTATGAATAGTACGTTCGCAGTTATAGTCTGCGAGGCAATCAATGAGCTTCAGCCTTGCTACGCAGGCATTCATACGCATGAATTATGTATGGTGCGGACCGCGATGGGTGACACTTTACTCGAAAACATATTTTGGTTTGTTGACGGAACGGATATGCATTTTCATTTGGCGAATATCGATTAGAAGGCGTCGAAGGCTTAACGGTAGGGATGAATTATAGAGTCCCTTAGTCAGGATCCGTATGTTCATTCGAGTGGTAAAACAGCATCTGTATGTGGTATTTCTAGGAACGGTATTCGTTTTAAAATTACTCTTAGTTCTGGAAATGACCGTCTAGGATGACAGTCTTCTTTTTGAAGTGTAAGGTCCTTTTTAGGACCTGTTTACGCTTTAAAAAGACTCATTTGGTTATGGAAAGGACCATCTAGGATGACAGGCTCCTTTTTTAAGTTAAAGGTCTTTTTAAGGACCAGTTTACGCTTTGAAAGGGGCTCATTTGGTTATAGAAAGGACCGTCTAAGAGGCTCCTTTTTGGAGTTAAAAGCAGTGCTCTAAACTCAATAAGGGAATGATTTAACAACGCAAGTCCTCTGAAGATAAGAAAACGCGTAGAGGCTAGAGGAACTTGATCAGGTTTAGAACATTTTTGGCCCTTGATACTGACTTCACTTCTATGAAAGTTAAGTTGTTACCGCAGTGGTAATAGCTTGTCTGCGGATCGATCGTCATTAGACAAGCATCGCAGAGCTAACGCGGATTTGGTGAGCTTGACGCAGTGGGACCTTCGTCATAAGTCGGTGATTGCGTAAATATAATATTAAATAAGTAAATAAATAATTAAATAAGTAAATTACCACCGCTTTGCTAGTTATTTTGCCAAGCAGTAGTGTGCAAGCACTACTGTGTTCCGGTTTGAGGGCATTGTAGCCAGCGAAATTACTGGGCAAATGAGACTTAATATCTGATGTATCGGGTTGATGAGTGCAATGCAGTGCTACGCAGTGCTTTTTATGGTATTAAAATTTCTGGGCAGCAGTACAATTGTTATGGGCAGGCGTGTCGCTTACCATCAGGCGAACGACTTAATCGTCTCATCTCTCAATTCCATAAAAAAAAATATTTAATGTAAATCTATTAAAGAAAATGACTAAATATTATTTATGTAGGTTTATAATATAATGTGTACCTAATATTTGTATGTTTATGTTGGCATTCAGCATGTGGCTGTTGTTTTGTATCTATTATTTAAGTTTATTTTATTGTGATTGTTTATGTTTATATTATTATTGTAGACCTTACATCTCCGTCTTTAACATATTGATAATTCCTCTCCATCCAAAGGTTGCCTGGAAGAGATCGCTTTTAGCGATAAGGCCGCTCATTGTAACACTTTCTTTAATTGTTTTTATGTAATGTATGTAATTTAATGTTTGCAATAAAGCGTTCATCTATCTATCTATCTATAATGAAATTTTTTTTGAAGTTAAAAGAAATCTATGTTGAAATGTTACTGGCAATTTTTTTATGAACTCTGTTCCACTGCTCTGCAAAGGTCTCCCCCATCTCTTTTCAAGCATCCCGATCTTCAGCTGTCGAAGTGCTCTTGAATGCATCGAGATCATATCGCTAGCGTTTTCGTCTACTGTATAAATAAGTTTTTTGTCGAAAAATATTTTTTCAAGACAAGCTTTTAACAAATTTGTAATCGGAACCGCAAGCAGATTAAAATGGGACAGTTGTCCGAAGACAACAACCAGGACCGACGGCGACAGGTTAACGTGCCCTCCGAAGCACAGTAGCGCTCAGATGTAATTACCACACAAACGGTCACCCATCCAAGTTGTGACCGCTGCGAACGTTGCTGAACCTAACAAATCTGTTACGAACGGCTAGGCGAGCTACGCTACGAGCGCTTATTTCCACCCACTTATTTTTCGAAAGAAGCGAGTGTTTATCACATTTCCAAAACATGCCAATCAGTTTTTCCAAGGGGAAAATCAAACAAAAGCCTTGCCGTTGCCATCCGGAAAACTCCCAAAATACATCGGATATTTTTAGCTTGGAATTGAAGCAAAGACGAATTATTCGATGTCTCGACTCAGAGAGAGATCCAAATCTCGTCTCAAGTTGAATGGGCTGAATGTCTGACGTTTTTGCGATAGAATTTGCGTATCGACGCAATGACAGTTTCAAACAGTGGATCGACGCCCTTCTGAGAAATTTTGGGAGGCTTCTGCTTCCAATATCGACGCCGGGTTTGACAATATTCCGAGGGGGTGTGGGGTACCTCCTGTTTGCTTTAGGTACCTGCTGAATGTCTGAAGGTCCTTATTTCACTTTTTTCGCAAAGATTTTTTACATACTTTTTATCTACAGCGAAATTACTGGGCATGTCAATCAATCATTTTATTACAAATACAAATCGTGTAGTACAATCAATTATATGAGCTCTAAATCCCACACTAGGATAAATCCTGTGTTGTAGGATTGAGTCTCTTTCATATGGGACTTAATATCCGATTTGTCGGAGTGATGATCACAATGCAGTGCTACGCAGTGCTTTTTATGGTATTAAGAGTTCTGGGTGGCACTGCAATTGTTATGGGCAGTCGTGGCGATTACCATCAGGTGAACAACTTGTTGGCCTCATCAATCAGTTCAATAAAAAAGAAATATTTACCTAATAAACTTTACATTGGCAAGTCTACTAGCTGTATGACAAGAGATAGTCAGAAAAAAAACTTCACATTGTTAACGATCTCAAATTCAAACCTATCCTCTCCGACAGATTGCAAATAGACTAACATTGTACTCGTATCATCGACAAAAACGTAAAATATCACCCTCACTCAGCAAACAATCGTAGATTAGTCAAAGTGCTTCTAATGTCAAGACTTTCACACAACGTAAAGGTGGAGCATGATTTATATGACGTAATGTAACATTCGGAGCGAGCTTGATACAACGCCTGCTAAAATACGGAGAAAAACCGGCCAAGTGCGAGTGGGACTCGCGCAAGAAGGGTTCCGTATCTATAATAACGGCAAAAAAATCATGTCTGTTGTATGGGAGAATAGGGAGAAATAAAAATTTTATTTATTCTGTTTTTTAGTATTTGTTGTCATAGTGGCAACAGAAATACATCATCTGTGAAAATTTCAACTGTCTAACTATCACGGTTCATGAGATACAGCCTGGTGACTGACGGACAGACAGATGGACGGATAGCGGAGTAATAGGATCCCGTTTTAACCTTTGGGTACGGAACCTTAAAAAGCGCGCAATGAGCGGCTCGGCTCACTGTATCTACTGACTTTTGCTCGCTTCGTTCGGGCTGTCTATCAGTGTCAACTCACAACAACCTCAGAATAAAGAATACCTTCATTTTTTCACAAGGTCCGTCATGTTTGTCTAACGATAGCGATCTGAGTTATGGCGTGGATTGTGCTTATTAATGGACCGCTGCTTTTGGTTTGGTAATAATAGAAAATATTCATTGAAATACAGTTAATATCGTGTTATCAGCTGGCAGCCAGCTGATAACGACAGCGGTATTAATAATCTGTAGATGAAGAATTAAGAGCGAGTGTGGCTCAGTGAACCACCAACCCGCACTGGGCCAGCGTGGTGGATTATGGCCCATACTCTCTCTAGGAGGGAAGGCCCGAGTCCCAGCAGTGGGAACGTCATGGGTGGAAGGTCGATGATGAAGGGTCGTTTTTGTCGATGATGAGGGACTAACCTCTTGAGCGCTTCGCTATAGAAGCAAATCCGTGCCCTCTATGCAAGCAATTTTCAAACGTTTTAGTCGGCTCAAGGCGACCCCATGGAGAGCACATTCTCGTATGTCATGTATAGCCGACGGTCAAAAGGTTAAGTTTCTTGGATTTGCGCTGCTATAGCTAGGTATATAGCCTAGATACGCTAGCCTAACCTATGGCACAGAATCCTTGGCCAGGGCTAAAATAGTAAACCTCCGGAAATGCTTGCAGTTTCCTGTTAGCATAATCTAGCCGCTCTTTTATAAGTGAAAATTTCTGTATTTAGTTCATATTTCTCTTTAAATACCATTTGCTTTAAAGCTCTTTAAATACCATTTGAAGTTTAAATACCATTTAAAAGAATGGTTAATAAACAAAGTTCATTATAATCTGAACGAATTCTTTGAGTAAATGTTTAATGTAAATTTTATATGTATTGTACATCCAAAACGGATAGGCTGTTGTTACTTTATATATTTATATTAAGACCTCAAATGTACACAGTCTTACACAATAAAGTTTATTCTTATTCTTTTATTGGCTTTTCCGCAAAAATCATAAATCTAACAGCAGACGTAGAGAAAGTTCCCACTGCCAACGCCTGCGACTTTTTGTCGCGCGTACGACATAGCTTATGCGTGCCAGTCTCCATTATCCTCTTCCAGTAAACTATTACTGGCCACCTGGCTTCCGAGAAAGAGTAAACGACGCCTGCATCATTGTGCTTCCATGGGTCACTTACAGGTTTTTGCGAAACCTCGGGAAAGGCGAATGAAGTTGAATAAAACATACTAAAAGTTTTCCTACATTTACAATTTTTATAGGAAAACATACCTATTTCCTCACAATTAGTTTATTTATTTCAGTTCCTTGCTGCACTTACAGTTTGGTACCAAAGCAGCAATTATCTAAGAGATAACTAATGTTCTCAAACTCCTGCAAGCCTGCAACTTTTTGTTACTCTCTCTACGCCGAACCGCTAACCGCTCGGCTCGACATTTTGTCGCATCTTCACTTTAGCTTAAATAATTATTTTATCGGGCGAATGCCTTTATTACTGAAAACAACTCTACACTCTACTTACTACAACTAAACTAACTACTTACAATTGCCCCGTTGGATTGCAATACTGATACGTTGAGCCAAATATGTACCAGCATCTTGGTCACGCGTCGCATCGATCAGGCGCTCTGAAGACCATTAAAGGCCTATAGATAGCTCAAATGCTCCAACCCACTACCAGTTGGCAGCGTACCCAAGATGCTGGCAGTATTGCCCCGTTGGATTGCAATACTGATACGTTGAGCCAAATATGTACCAGCATTTTGGTCACGCGTCGCATCGATCAGGCGCTTTGAAGACTATTAAAGGCCTATAGATAGCTTACATGCTCCAACCCACTACCAGTTGGCAGCATGCCCAAGATGCTGGCAGATGATATTATCTTCTACAGTTAAACCTGAGCTGTAAACGATTACTGGTCCGAGGCGCCCAGATCTCTGGCTTCCGAGACTCTTTAACAAAATGGTCGCATCTTTATGGTTGTGAATCCACGAGGCATAGGTTTTTCTTGGAAAATCGGCATAAGCTAGATTTTTATGTGACAGTGGAATTGTTGAGGCTCGTCTAGATATCATAGGTACTTATAGGTACATAGATATATGCAAATTGTTGGAAGGAGTTCGAGCCCTACTTTATTATAAAATTGTATAGCATTTTTAAAATAGGTATTTGGAGAAAATTCTGTAATCTGTGTTTTATTTAGAGAATAATACAAAAGGTGCCTAATACGACAGCCATCTACATCATTTACATTCATTTCATCATTTACATTTTGGCCAAGGCTGTATGTAGCATATACCTATCAAGGATACTGATTTACCTATGCCCATTCGTTAGACGTTTACAGCCAAGGAAGATAATATTTTACAAAATGAGCTCCTCCAATAACTGGAGACCACAGCTTGCTGCAGATTTGCATCAAAAAAATAACAACAACCAGAAATAGAATTCCGCGCCCAAAGGTTAAAAAACTACACAAGAATTGACGCTTGAATAATCATAAATTGTTCATGCATCATTAACCATACGAGAGAGGTTACAAATTACAATCTCACGTCTAGTCACTACAAAAACGGAGGCTGTTCTAACTAGTTCAAACCGGAAAAACAACGAATACGAACTAAACTAAGAAGTAAAAGCCTACATCATTAAGCAAAACGGTAAGCGACAAAACGACTAACAAAACAGCAGATGGCCTGAATCATCATAACAAACTGATTATAGAGTTATGGACCCTGTTCCCGAAACACATCCGGAAGTAAGACCTCACGCAATAACAAACAGAACACTAAAAACACTAAAACACTAGTGTTTCAGTTTAACACGTTCAAAACAAAGTGATTAGCGTGCCGGGTGTGCTCGGAGACGGTGTCGGATATGAAATGTGTTATGAAAAATGTAGCAAAGCGGACAAGTGCGTGAGAAGCACGCCTTGGAATTCCGTAATGGCATTGTTTACGTATATTTGAAGTATACTGCTGATAAAATTACATGACACTCTCCGATCGATCCTTCATGACTGAACGTTGTGATCAGTAGTATTTCGTCTTATCCAGTTGTGTGTTGCACGTCTCTATCAGTTCCTGCCCATAGACATTCGGACTAGTCTTGGACAAATTTGGTTGAATTCATCAAATAGCTGCTTAATAATGAAATGAAATGAAATAACTCTTTATTGAAATACACACATATACATAATTAAAAAAAAAACTAACAATAAAAGCTATTAGCAGTGTAACAATTGGCGGTCTTAACGCTAAAATCGATCTCTTCCAGACTACAGTATAGGGAGAAGAATAACGAAAAAATAAATAAACGGTGATTTTCAATATCTTAATACACTTACATAAACGAAATGATAATTCTCTTAAAATTATACCTTGGGGAGTTGGTGACTTCATTTCGGAAGATGTTTAAAATTACTACGGTTGACAATAAAAATAATACATATATTCCATATAAATAGACCTTGGCGATTGACACATGGGAATGTCTCTTCGCTTCGTCATCCCAAAAACATTTAGCCCGAAGAATTCAAGAAATCTGCCAAAATTCTTACGCCATGACAATCCATGGGATGTTTTCCTCATAGGCCGATGACTGATTCAGGAATGGCTTGGATCTGCGCGTCCAATTAGTACGTACTCCTGGTTTCCGGTGCTGATGATGTACGACTTGGTATGTGGCCAAGGAACATCAAAGTATCCTAGTGGAGCCGATTCGTGACAGTTACAAAACGCGGCGTGATGGGTACAGTCGGAGGGACATTACAGTTGGCATCACGGGACGAAATCGTTTAAGAAAACGAGCTGGAAAAATTATGGATACGACTTTTGAATCTCTGAATTTTGAATCATCGTCATCAGCCCATCACGTTCCCACTGGGACACGGGCCTTCTCTCATAGAGAATAATGAATATGGCCATAATCCACCACGCTGGCCCAGTGCGGGTTGGTGGATGTCACATGTCCTTGATTTTTTTGTGATAAATTCTTGGACATGCCGGTTTACTCAAGATGTTTTCCTTCACCGTTTTTAGAGCGAGTGTTAAATCCGCACATAACTTAAGAAAGTCAGTAGTGCGGGGCCAGCGGGATTTGAACTCGGGTGCGATAATTGAGCTCGAATTTTGAATATCAGTTACTAACAAAGACAATTAGGTTACTAACATCATGTAGTAACTTTTGAGAGTGAGTTTCGGGATTTAACGGCAAGTGTCAAAAAATTACGTTAGATATTTGTGCTGAGCCAAAATCCTATTTGGCACCAAAACTTCTTCTTTCTTCATCTTTGTTCTCATCTAAGTCTAAGTGGGTACAGTTGTACTGTTACTGTACTGTGTGTGGTACTGTTTGTTTTTCTCTTTACTTCAAGTGTTTTGATAGTTTTATGATTATATTGCTATTTTGACAAATTAATGGTTTTTCTTTCTTCCTATTTCTTAATTTCTATGATTTAAAACATCGGCACCGAGTCGCGAGACCGACGCGACAGAAAAAATATGTTTATAACTAAGACTGAGACCCAGCAGCAGCACTTAAAACGTAGGTACATTAGCCCGATAAGTTCTACATTTTTTTTAGATTAATTCGCTTCCATTTGTGGTCACTGTATCCTTTTGTGGCTTTATATCTTTAGTGAGTCAGCCTCACAGTTCATCCGATTTTCACATCTGACCGTACCTAAATGACTCCACAGTGTCAATACGGCGACCGGATGTTTGATACATAAATCAGAATGAGAGACGCCACTTCCACAAAACTATTGAGATATTATAACGGTAATAATATGCGATATATATGTAAGAAATATTATGCACTCAGCCTTAGAGGAAAACCTGTTGAAAAGAAAATGGAAAAGCTTCTACGGTCTATTAATAGACTTGGGGCGATGGCAGAGCAAGGGTGAGGTAAAGGTCAAACGCAGAACCTATAGGTACTTGAATCTCTTCGCTTGTTGAACCTAAAATAAAAATGGCACCCGTGCGATGTCGTGTCGGGTCGTAAGTAAAGTAAGTAATCATCATCATCATCAGCCCATTATGTTCCCACTGCTGGGACTCAGCCATAATCCACCACTCTGGCCCAGTTTGGGTTGGTGGATGTCGCATGTCTTTGATATTACATAATCCTAATGATATAAATGCGAAAGTGTGTGAGTGCGTGTGTTTATTTTACTACTTAACTTCATAACGACTGAACGCATTTCAATGAAATTTGGTACTTCAGGTCCTGAAATAGAACATAGGGTTTTTACTTTTCATTCCGAAAAAACAAAGTGTATATAATTCTACGCGGATGAAGTAGGATTATCAAAAATCATGGGCGTACTTAGGATTAAAAGTTCAAGTTCAAAGTTCAAAATAACTTTATTCATTTTTGCATCACAGACGCACTTATGAACGTCAATTATTACAATGACTCAACCACCGTATCGGAAAAAGAACCACTACTCAGAAGATACGGCAAGAAACCGAGGGACATTTTTTTAAGAACTTTTGTTACAATATTTTATGATTATGTCGTTATGTCGGCGGGGGCGGAAGGATTGCAAAGATAAGCCTAAACTAATAATATAGTCCGAATAAAATCAAGACATTAGCTTTAGAATTTGGTTCTACATGGTTGCTTAGGCAAGGACACCTTTTTTACTAAGACCGAATTATTTGCTCTTAAACCAGCTGTGGTCTGAAGTAAGCTAACGATTGACAATTACGGATTTTGTTTGATTTCTTCAAAGTCACTGTTCTGAGCTCAAAGGTCTTCCGAAACCGTGCTTAACGTGTACCAAATAATATTATTAGACATTATAATCCTACTAATATTATAAATGCTACTAATATTATAAATGCTACTAATATTATAAATGCTACTAATATTACAAATGCTACTAATATTATAAATGCTACTAATATTATAAATGCTACTAATATTATAAATGCTACTAATATTATAAATGCTACTAATATTATAAATGCTACTAATATTATAAATGCTACTAATATTATAAATGCTACTAATATTATAAATGCTACTAATGTTATATATTATATAAGTATTCATTTCTATGTATTTTAGTTTTGGATTATATATGTAGTGTTTTATTATTGATATATATTTTAATAATTTATGCTTTTGTTTTACGATAATAATATGTATTACGATATTGATTTTGTTTTACTGTTAGTTTTTTTTCTTTTTAATTATTGATGCACGCTTTGTAGGGTTCTTTTACCGTCACTGGATAACTGGTAGAAAATGCTTTAGCATTAAGTTCTCCTTTTGTACATTACTTGTAATAGTACAATAAAGAATTAAATAAATAATAATAAATAAATGCGAAAGTTTGTAAGAATTGTTTGTTACTCTTTCACGCAAAAACTACCGAACCGATTTTGATGAAATTTGGTATATAGATACTTTAGAACTTGGAATGGCACATAGGCTACCCGGTTTTTATCCCGGGAAACCGCGGGTGGAACCGCGTGGCGCAGCTAGTGTGTAATAATTTCATTTGACTTTCGTCAGTATATAATAATTAATAATACGCTTTTTTCTTCGTTTTTTTATTATTTTTGAACAACATTATATACGTACATACGTGATTTACATATTCAATTAATTAACTCTTTTACATATAAATCATTACGTAAAAACATTCTGATTTTTAATGTTACTTTAGGAAACGGCTGAAACTGAAACTCTGATTTTCACCCGCGAGTTTCATCCCTACTCCCTGTAAACACACAACGTAAACCGTTCCCAATTGAATATTTAACTCCATATCAGCATCTTTATTTATCAGTCGGTTTACAAACAAACAACGAACGCACTACGCTTTAGAATTTTA
This sequence comes from Petrophora chlorosata, assembly GCA_951640565.1. Classification (NCBI taxonomy): domain Eukaryota; kingdom Metazoa; phylum Arthropoda; class Insecta; order Lepidoptera; family Geometridae; genus Petrophora; species Petrophora chlorosata. The sequence goes on from OX621206.1 coordinate 2,599,620, forward strand.
AATGTAATTTAAATATCTATTATTTTGATACGAGACGAATACAAAGCGATAGCATACATACTACATATTACATATAGTGTACATATTAATACATACACGTACTATAAATTATATACAAAACAAACAACGTGACGTCAATGACGGGACAAATAATAATTTGTCTTATTTCATGTCATTGATAAGTTGGAGTCAGAATCAGAAAGAGATAAGGGGGCAATGCATTAATTTTCGTAAACTTCTACACAACATCGTAAGTATTAAATTTTTACTGTTAAGTGTTTTTCATGGAGCTGAGTAATGAGTCGAGCAAGTCGTTCGCCTGATGGTAAGCGCTACGCCTGCCCATAACAATTGCAGTGCCACCCAGAACTTTTAATACGATAAAGAGTAGGTATTACGTAGCACTGCATTGCATTGCATCAAATATTAAGTCATATGCCCGAGTATCATTATATTTTTGTATTTTAATACTGTTTCTTTTTTTTATTTATATAAATTTTACAACTACTCTTATATTACTAACACATCATAAACATTAAACAGGTTTATCTTGGTTGTCGCATTCCTCTTCTATTACTTACTTCTGATAACATTTTATAAAAGTAAAGTATTGACTATAATATGTATAAATATCATAACAATAGCTGCGCTCGAATGTAATCTTGATGACTGTTGTGTGTGTGTTGTGTATCTTCTTAAAACATACAGTGATAAACATCGAAGTTGTTAAAAAAATATTGACTTAACACCATTTAGCAGTTTTCGTTAAAAATATGTTCTGTTGTAGTAAGTACAGGTAGCTTTAGCACCTCGTCAAAGTCAAAAGTTAAAGTCAAAATCTCTTTGATCATTTTGGCATCACAGACGCACTTATGAACGCCAAATTATCACAATGACTCTACCATGTCATTAATGATACATACCTAATTAATTACACAATGACCTCTACCTCAACAAACAGCTACGGCTCTTCCATTTAAAGTAATGGTGAATTAAGAAGCACCGTGTAAATGTCACAAACGGTCTGTATGGTCAGTGGTCAGTTGTATGAGCGGTATAGAATAGAAGTCTGCATGAGCGGCATTGTGGTGAGGATTGGTCACAGCACATGACTTCATTACCGTCTGTTGACGGCGAATGGTGACGAAGTGGAAACCTTTATAGTTTACGATTTATGCAATATAGATATCATGAGGAATATGTTCTGGAATATTTATATAGAGTAGTCAACCCTTTGAAAGGAAAATATGTTAAACAGCAACTCTGTTTAATATTTTGCATATTGTAAAACATAATCTTGAATAACATATAGTTTATACCAGACAGATATCTTTATAATACATATTTAAATGTATGTAATATACATATTATGAAGGTATAAGTAATGGAGAGAAAAACAATTAAAAAGATAACTATATACAAATTTCTTTGGATAACTATATGTTTAATTTTTATTTCTTTGGAGTGGTAGGCTCTGGCCGTGGTTGTAATACCACCCACCGAACAAAGCCATGCCGTCAAGCGACCTAGTCGTGTTTCGGGATGATGTTCGGTGAACCATCGGGGAGACGGGTCTGAGCAGCCGCTCAACTGCCGTCTCTCTCTAGATCTATGTGCTCCATCTTAGGCCACATCATCGCTTCACATCAGGCGAAATAGTGGCCAAACATAGATCTATTTAGGGTAAAAAAAAAATTTCATAACAGAAGTTTACTAACTTTACTAACTTCTGTTGTAATACAATATAAATATGTTATATTATAATGTTAAAAAAATTATCTACCTACTGATCTAGTAGATCTCTCAACTGGTAATTTTTGTCGATATAAAATGTCTCTTATGATTATGACCAACAGTTCAACTTTTAATATCAGTTCCAATACGATATTACACAATTGAAATTATTCCGAAGACTTTTCCTCTTTACAAATCAACGGCTATGTCGTGTCGTCAATGCTAATAGGCGTTTGTCGCGTCTCTATACATAGACAGAGATATATATAGCATGTAATTGTTTAGCCGCATGTACATATAGAGTATGATTGTATGGTAGGCACATAATGGGCCTAAACAAAGAGTAGCAGTAACCTTGGCAGTCTAGCCTGTAAGCAGACTGCACTGGTCTATTGATATTGATTGCGTGATTAAGATAAAATGAATTTGCGAAAGATTGTCGGTAAAGACGGCTTTTTGTAGATAAGATAGAGACTTCTGGAGATATCGACGAAACTCTAGGTATAGATAATGAAGTTTATAAAGCGATAGCAACTTTGGCAAATATGGTTAGTAACAACGTTAAGACATTGAGTCCTACTGATATTATAATGCGAAGTTTTTGAGGAAGGATGGATGGATGTTTGTTATTCAATCACGCAAAAACAACGATGAAAATTGGTGTTTAGGTTATTTGGGTTCTGGAAAAGGACATACGCTAATTTTATCCCGGTAACCGCGGGTGAAACCGCAGGGCGCAGCTAGTCTTTTGTCCTTTGATATTTAATGAAAGACAGGATTCGGTGTCGTCTGACATCCTCGACAGGGTAGATAGATCAGAATAGATTTATTCGAAGTAAATATAAGAAAATTGTGAAATAAAATTGATTCAAAATGTTGATTCAAATTCGAATTCGTTCAATATCTAAGATGAACTAGTTAAACCCCGCATCCCACAGCTTTGGAGAAAAACAAATATATGTCTACTATACATATATGTAACTCAGCCTCACTAAAAAATATCTAAATGGTGAACAGAAACCGCATCGAAATCCATCAGGGGTTAGACGTAGATGTAGATACTAAGTGAGTGAACAGTAAGAAAGAAAGAAAGAAAGAAAATACATTTATTCAGGACATCTCACAACATGATCATGAAAAACAGACGTGGATGACGGTTTGTTTTATACTGTTCAGATATAAGAAAACAGAAAACCGTAGGTACTTCCAGGTACCTACTTATCTCCACGTCAATAAGTTCCACCTATACAACAACCTATAAATGACTAGTAAGACGTCCCACACCTTCCAACACTTCTTCATCCCATCCCATATCCAACACCATTCAATGGGGGGGCGTGTGACACCTGCCAACTGACGTGAGTCATTTATAACATCAGTGATAAGCAACATTTCACAATAGCACCCGATAGGTTGCGTAACATAGCATTAATGTATTATTTATGAAGAAGACACGTGTAGATAAGTTTTGTTGTTATGGAAAACTAGCATGAGGCTCTATTTATATCATTTAGTATTAACCTATAAGCAACTTGGAATCAGGACGGTGGAACCGCTATTCAGACTCTGGATAAGATAAAGTTTAAGGAACTGACTGCCAGATCTTCAGACATGGAGCGGGACTGATTTTGATTAAAACAAAATATAGTAGACATTCCGCCAATTCGAACGAAGCGTTTTGGTTCCACGTTTATAGTGCGTACTGCTAAGGAATGGAACTCCTTGCCGTCTTCTCTGTTTCCTGAAAACTATAATTTGGGCGTCTTCAAGGCTAGAGTGAATAGGTATCTTCTAAATCTACGTGCTCCATCTTCGGCCACATCGTCGCTTATCATCAGGCGAGATGGTGGTCAAACGTAGATTTATCACAAATAAAAAAAAAATATATAGTACACCCATAAGTACACAAACAGCCAGCGAAATAACTGGGCTTAAGAGACTTAATATCTGATGTCTCGGGGTGATGAGCGCAATGCAGTGCTACACAAGTACGCAGTGTTTTTATGGTATTAAAAGTTCTGGACGGCACTGCAATTGTTATAGGCAGGTGTAGCGCTTACCGTCAGTCGAACGACTTGCTTGTCTCATTACTCAGTTCCATAAATTAATAACTTACCTAATCTGTCCTAATTAAAAGCATTTTCATACGTTTACTGAAACTGCCTGAGCTGCCAAGATTTTGAAGCACTGAATGCTATAAGATTAAGAGGATTATGCACTTCAGTAAGCGAAATGAGCGCGAATAATATCACTATTAAATCAAAAATAAATGGGTTTATGTCCAATTTACTGGTGGTAGGTTTCTCGTATGCGAGAGGCCGTCTGTGTGGGTATGGGTACCACCTCTTTGCCAGTTATTCAGCCGCCAAGCAGTAGCAGTGCGCAAGCATTACTGTGTTCCGGTTTGAAGGGTATTGTAGCCAGCGAAATTACTGGGCATTATGAGACTCAACAGCTAATTGTCTCAGGGTGACGAGCGCAGTGCAGTGCCACGCAGGATTTTGCAAAACAAAGGTTGTGCTGTTATTGTTATGGGATGGCGTATTGCTTACCATCAGGCAAACGACCAGCTCGTCTCGTCATTCAGTTACATAAAAAAACAATTATAAACATGTTTACTGGAAAAAGGGAAATAAAATATAGACTTTCGACAACGAGAAAAGATATCTAACGAATAATAGCGGTTATAACAAGAATGGAATATCAATATATCTTGAATTCTTGGGTAGGTATGAATATTATGTCAAAAGAAATAGATACTACATTGATTGATATCTGTGCAGTTTCCGATTATGAAGAAAAGGTAAACTATATAGAGCTAGTGTGGTTCAGTGGGAGCACGTGCGACTTTCAATTCGACGCACTCGAGTTGTCCCGCTGGCCTCGCACCACTGACTTCCTTAAAGTATATATGTATATGCAGACTTAACACTCGTTCTAAAATGGGTGAATGAAAATATCGTAAGGAAACCGGCATGTCCGAGAATTAATCACAAAAATCCAAGGACATAACAAGGATCAACCCGCACTGGGCCGGCGTGATGGGTCATGGCCTATACTCTCTCTAGGAGAGAAGGCGTGTCATCGTATCCCGGCAATAGGAACGTGATGGGTTGATAATGATGATCATGATATAAATTGTATTGATAGACTTTAAAGAAAACATTGCAGTAACAGTTTTAAGTAGCAGGGACCAATGAATAAGGAAGTTAAATCATAAATCTCAGTTTTAATAACATGCCCTACTTACAGCAAGTCACATAATACTAGCTAGACTTCTAGGCACAACCGTTAGACCAAGTCTAGACGCAAAACAAAAGAAAAACACTGCCGACACGTGCATAACATCAGTCATTCATTTGTTTTATTTTCTTTGGCTATTCAAAACATTTTTATTAATTACCCACTTTTTTCTTTCATCCAGTGTACCTACGTAAGGAAGATGTGTTGAAGTAAGGAAACTATGAGGACCATGGGCCATAATCTCACAAGACAGACACAAAACATCTGACACAGGATCTATTAGATTCCATGAATTCCCTTGTGTTGAATATTGTCGCTGAATCCAATGAAGCACTAGTAGTCACTGAATGACATCAAAACTTCTGGGGCCAAAGTCGAACATTTGTTCGACATAGGCCCGCGCTTTGTGCTCATAATATTTGCCCATGGTATGTTTATCACAACGCTTATCAGCCTTCCCTGAAGTTACATCGACTACGCAATTTAAGAATCTATCTCGCATAAACGTATGCCGTTGTTTATACGGCAAAGCGTAAATATGTTGGCAAGATGCTTTCATTCATTAATGAGTCGGCATCTATAGCGTTGTGAATGTGGCACGATAGGCATTTACCACGAAGATATGTTGGCAGCACTGCCAAAACTACAATAACACCCCTTTGATGTGGAAAAACATGGAAAGAATGTCCTATATAATGGAATAACACGAGATATTTCGCTTCTACTAGACGTGTACATACAAAAGATCTGAAAGGAATGCTGTGTCAAAGTTAGTGGATCCGTAGAGTAGGCATTGATAAAATGACAGATTTTAAAACTATTGTTACAGTACACCGAGGTTAACTGGTTCGCCTATGTGCCTACAAATTTGTTTGTGCAATAAAGAATTTTCTATCTATCTATCTATTGTTCAAAAACAATTAATTGCTCCGACAGAAGTCATCAAATAGGTAGTAATATCAAATCATTGCGTAAAAAAAATAAAAAACTTGAAATTACTCAATTGGCAAGTATCATGAAATACAATCGATGGATAGAGAAGCAAGTAATTTACTACGTAAAGTACTTCCAGGCCTAGCGCACTCGGCACTGTAGGTACAAAGCTACAAGTACATAGCCGGACACCGCCGGCGGGTCGCGCGTCGTTACACGTGCCGCGTCAGAAGAGATAAGAGCTATGCGATAGAAAGAGAGGCGCTCTGTAGGTTAATATGACTGGTAGGTATGCAGCGCTACGCGAGCTGAATTGAATTTTATTGCGTCAAAGCAAGAGTCGCTATTTGTTTAAATTTCTTTGCGGAGTGATGCTTCTGTCCCTTAGTATCCTGTGGTACTTCTGAAACTCCATGTTCGACATTATTTACTGACTAGATCCTATAGTAATATAAAATCTCGGGTGCTCAAAAACCTAGTCGTACTGTTGTACGGGACTACTGGGAGGTTTTTTAAAAAAATACTTTTTCAAAGTCTAATTTATATTTCGGAAAAGTGTAAGGTAGGTAGGTACAAGTTTGGAAATTGGTATGTTTCCGCGATGGAAGTCGGAAGCGAACTGAACTACTAATTTATTACTAGGATGAACCATTGATTGAATAATGCTTACTTAGCGAAAACGTAGGGTCGGTCACGTATATTTAGTAACAGGGCTATGATATAACTGTACTTTTACCCCATTTTCAGCCAAATAAGTGAATATATACTCCTGCAAAGAACCTATCATTAGTACTAGTAAGTATTAAGTTATTCTCTTTGTTATTCGCAATTGGATATTCCTGTTACTGCTCGAGTTATTTTTTTCTTCCTGTTATAAAGCCAGTAGACGTTATATTAGATACTAGCTACGCCCCGCGGTTTCACTCGCGGTTTTCTAGTATAATACGCGTCAAACTTAATGGCGGCACCACGTGACCTGCGCAGTAACAAAATCGCATACAAAATTGTATCTGCGCAGATCACATGATGCGCCAGTCAGCCGCCATTAAGTTTGGTGCGAGGTATATAAAATGTATCCTGTCTTTTTCCAGGAGTTCAAGTACCTTCATATCAAATTTCATCAAAATCCGTTCAGTAGTTTTTGTGTAATTTAGTAACAAACATCCATCCATCTATCCTTCCGTCTATCCGCCCATCCATCCATTCATTCATCATCACAAACTTTCGCATTTATAATTTTAGTAGCATGGTAGGATTTCTAGGAAGAGACGGTACAATGATTTGTATCGTACCTACGACTATCTAAATCGCATAAAAAGCGATGTTATTGTTGGGCCAAACTAATTTCTGTTATTGCTTCTTACAAACTATCAATGCTTCAATAAAATTTAATGGCACTATTGACTGCCAAAACACTGCTACTGTACTATTATCTGTCAATGATTTAATTGCAGCGCTCTTTACGATCTGTTCCTATGACTCACAATAATTTTATGAAAACAGTGTATTGAATATGAATGTAGTATTTACACGACAATTTCACATTTTTCTTGGAATCCGATGACGAACGCTGAAAACGCGCGAGTTTACTGGTTACCAACTATTATTTATTCTATGGCATCAGTTTTGAAGCCAAATATCTTGCGTGCTTTCGGTTTAATGCTGTTACGATGACAAATTCACGATCATTCTTGTAAATGATTTTACCCCTATTAATCTATGTATATGCCCTTCGAAAGTGCATCTTATTGAAAACCAACGCGAATAAACATATTATAACCCCTCCCTCATCCTTATGACGTCTCTGACTATCGGTCAGTTGTGTTGAATCAACTTTTTAATAGCTTCGGTTTCCCCCGTTTATATTGATCCTTGATTGGGCCCTAATGAACTAATGACTAATGAATATGCTTTAAAATGATATGTTTTTGTTTAAAAATAGTTTTTGCTATATCTTGATACTGTCACGTTGTGTGACAACTCGTTTAACAATACGTTTTATCTGAACCAAGTGTTTTCAAAATTGAAACGTAGGTAAGGTTAATAACCGAATTTTCCTCGAAGATAAGGAAAGTGCCTGAGAATAGATGGTACATAGATTATTTCGGTTTTTTTTCCATTGAAGATGTTTTCATTGTTGCACGCGCCAAAACTTCCGGATTTTTAAGTATACATTACATACTTGTTTCTCTCCTCCTTGTACTCCGTCAATAGGGGATCGGACGACTTTTCAGAAAGTGTTCTATTAACTACAATTAATATATATAGCCATGAAAAATACTATTTTAATTAAATAACGCTCTAAAAGTACCTAAAACTATGTTTAAATATTATGTTTCAAATGTTGCCGCGCAAAAGGTCACCTCAAAACTTGTGACGTCATATGAAGGTAGAAAACGACAAACTCTTCGAAATTAAAACTTGCAAAGAGATTTAAATACGTTTTGTGAAGTTTGGGGACGATATTGTAGTAATTGAACGAAAAAATTAGCAAAAATACATTCTTTTGCTTTTGCAAAAACGTAAAATAAACACAAGCTTGACTCACGGCATTTGCCTACAAATGACGTCATGCGCTATGATTGTTGTTTCGTTTGAGAGAATAAAAATGTCAGAATTATTAGATTTTATTTATTGATTTAAAAATATAAATCATTATTATTTCACAAAAATATTGATTGAATGATCTTTCTGGTTCGATGAACATTCGTTCTAACTACATTTTGGATTTTTTCTCGGTTACTGTCCGATCCCCTATTATGAATTGATTTTGATGATTCTTTTTTGTTTGTTAGGTCATTCAAAGGGTCCCATATTAATTTCATCGATATTCGATCTTTGACTTCGACGATACATCAGAATTGAAGTCGGTTTTTTTTTATTATAAATTGTACTATTGAATAACAATTCATGGATAGATAGATAGATAGATAGATAGATGAACGCTTTATTGCAAACATTAAATTAAAGAATTACATAAAAACTATTAAATAAATTGTTACAATGCCTTATCGCTATAAGCGATCTCTTCCATGCAACATTTGGATGGTGAGGAATCATCAAAATGTTCATACCTTGATCCTTAATGTGTTTTATATGGTAGCTGTCACATATTCTTTAAAATTTGTAGTTTCTGATGATTTACAATAATCTACGCAGTTATGAAGCGAAGAGGTCGTACGTACTTCCTTATGGAAATTCCAAAGCGTCCTATCTAATCGCAGGAATAGCAAAACGGACATTTGAAATCTTTTGATCTGTCCGTCTATGCAGCTGTCCTGTCCTGCGTCTTAGATATAAGTAATGGTGGTATTCGCGTTCACCTGCCGGGCATCCATTCTAACAACATTGAAATAGATATACCATTTTATCTTATCATTGAAGAACTTAAGGTATTGCATTTTGATATCAATGGTTTTAGCAATAAGAATCACTGTTTGCAATTAATATGCTCTTCAACAGAAGACGTTGAGTGTCTTAGTGTCTTAGAAATAAGAGTTAGTGCCTCTTATTTCTCTTGTGTACATATTATTTGTATGTGCATATAAATACAGATTTAACCATAGTATGTAGGTAGGTACTGATGAGTGTTGCCAGATCCACTGTTAAATTTCGGAACGGAAGGTAAATAATCGGGATTTTGGTTTTCAAATCGGGACAACTACAAAAAAAAACTGATTTTTGTGAATCAGCGTATGTATATATTTTTATCGGGTAGTCGGTATTTTAAAATGGTTGAACAATTAAATGTCTATAAAATATAACTAAATTCATCCATTTCGACTTATCATAAAAATTAAGTTTGTGACTTCTTTTATCAAAATTATCGATACCAAAACATTGAAAATAAGGCATTTTAATAACTACTCGTATTTGAAATATGACAAGTTTGTTTGAAAAGATGATATTTCGCCTTAAGTCATGCTTGCTTTATCACGATTGGTTACACATGAAGTCATATTTTTCTTTTGTGACTTTGGATAAAAAGTAAATCAAAGGTTAGTGAAAAATCGGGACATTGGGCGTCATTCGATTCAGTCAGTCGATTAGTGAATCGAGACGTGTCACCAGACCCGTAAAAATCGGGACGTCCCGCGCAAATACTGTCCGTATTTGCGCGGGACGTCCCGATTTTGGCATTTTCTGATCTTGGCAACACTAGTACTGATACCGCATCCAAGCTTGGACTTGTACACACTGATCTTAAAGATATAAGCTAAAACAGTTCATAAGACATTGCATTAGGATCGTTAGCATCACATCCAGGTGTTCACAACAAGCATGATACTTCACAACGTTATACTCCTCGTAAATGAGATAATAGCTTTTATTACTCTGTAATAGGGGTCACAAGAGATGCAAATGACGTTGCATTGTAATAATAGTCAGCAGCTGGCCAAGTGCCAAGCCGCGGGTGCCGACCCCTCAAGTGGACTGCACGCTTACATTGCTGGGGGCTATTCCCGTGTGTAAGGTCCGTAATAGACTGAGATTCATTCCCTACAGTAGGCAATTTTACATTTTAAGTAAATGCAAAGCGCTTATGGCTTAGTGCTCAAACGCAAGCCTATAAAAAATGTAGCCTACCAGTAAAAATAAAATGTTTAACTAACCACCAAAGGAAAATCACTTTATACTGCCAAAAATAGTAAATGATCACCAAAATTAAATCCCTATTTTAGCGTGAAATTATAACCAAAAATGTTTCAAATTGCGATCCTATTTAAAGCAACCAACTCCAAATTATGATTGTTTAATCCAAAAATAGTTAATGACCACAAAAACGGGTGTGACACCTTTATGTCGCTTCCCCTAAGCTCGCTTCATTCAGGACTTCCTTCACGAGCTTCTGGCTCCGCGCTTTTTATATACACTCTAGGGGTAAGAGCGAGTTGGACCACGGAAGAGTGAGTTGCGGCAATTCAAAGTCATTTACTAAATTTGGTGGTCGTTAACTATCTGCCAATACAATTTTTTGATAGAAGTTCAAAGATTATTGGTCATTATATTTTTTCCTAATGAAAAGCTAGTTTCGTTGTGAGAATTATCATTTCAACTCCAGCTAGAAAATACTTAATTCAATCTAGGCTTCACAGACGCATTGGATGAACATAAAACACAATGACTCTACCGGTCTCTTCCACCGTTCGTAAAAGAAGCACTATCGATACGTACCCAATACCATTCTGTGCTATCGATAAGATGCGGCAAGAAACAAAGGGGGCATTTCTATTTCAAAAATTACGATAATTTGTTGGTATTTAACAATATTCCAGTCTTACTTATAAGTGCTAGTTGGCTACTTGGCAGAAGCAGAATGTTTCAATTTGGATTGTTTGTTGAAACTAATTAACACCCGACGCAAAAACAGGGGTGTTTTATGTTTGACTACTATGTGTCTGTCTGTGGCACCGTAGCTTTTAAACGGGTGAGCCGATTTGGATGCGGTTTTTTATTTGGATGTAGGTTTTCTAGCAGTGGTTCTTAGACATATTTTATGAAAATGTCTCAGGGGTTTTTAAAATGTTATATTTAAATTTATTTTTGCAAAGCAAGCGATATTGCAAACATATTTCTATTTTACAGATAATATCTGGAATACTTTAGTACTTTATTTCAATGCAGGAACTTAAGCTATTAGGGCCACCTTCCCGCTACATTTAAAAAACTGCTAAATTCAGCTCGTAATCTCGTCCCACTGGGCCGCGGGCCACTTTCCTCTTAAGCCCAGACTACTTGATAGCCGTGGCGGTAGGTTTAGCTATATTATAAGACGTTTTGGGACAAGGAAATACATACTACTACCAAAGGGAATTGAACCCTCAAGCTGCCCCTTAGCGGGTGAGTGCTCTTATCCATTGAGTTACGGGTGTCTGGACGTTAGGTACAGACTCTAATAATATTATTTCTTTCACTTTACGTACATAATAAATATGTACCATTATTTATTTTGTACGTAAAGTGAAAGAAATAAATAATGGTACAAGCACATTTTTATACTTTATTTATTTTTATTATTAATTTATTTATTTTATTAATGAATTACTTATGTTGTTGTGTAATAAGTTTGAACATTGTGTGTCTGTCTGGCACCGTAGCTCTTAACTCTGTGAACCGATTTGGATGCGGTTTTTTTATTTTGAAAGCAGGTTTTCTAGCGGTGGTTCTGGTTTATCAGAATCGGTTCAGCCATTATTTACTTTTGATAAGTGTTTTAAGTCGTTTTTTTAATTTGAGTTTACTGAAATTCGATATTTACTATTCTTTATTCATTTTTATAACTTTATTGTTATGTTGTACGTACATATATAAAAAAAACTAGCTCTATCAAAGTACTAATTTATAATTCGATTTATAATTTTTCAAAAAATGCATAGAATAATAATATTTGCAGGTGATATTTGACGCTGAAAAATAATTATTGTATATAAAATAAATATTTTATTGTATTGAAGCAGCCGCGTCGCGTCGGATTTTTCGACGGTCACAAGAAAAGCTTTTCCTTTTACCTTTAAACTCAAAGTGTAGGAAAGCTCGTCACAATTTTGAAAATTACCTGAAACAACAAAAATGTATCGTAAGTATTTAATACACGTACATATATAAATTATACATAATAACCAAACTGTGATATATATAGTTAAGTGCATTGTATAGTAAACTACAATACACTACAAAATGTTTTATTGTTACACCAAAACCAAAATAATTAAATTACAAAAAAATACTCTTTTAAACTATGGCACTTATGACTTATCGCTACAAGCCATCTCTTCCAGTCAACTTTTGACAGTCCAGTTAAGTATTGCTTGAAACTCGATCGTCGCTAAACACCATAGAGCCATCATACTTTCGGAAGAAAGAAATGTAGAGGGTCGACCAACGTCTGTGGTTTACAGCTCTTGCCATTTGTGGTCATCGTAACCCCTAAACTGAACAATGAGGGATTTTTTTTGAAGTTAAAAGAAATCTATGTTGAAATGTTACTGGCAATTTTTTTATGAACTCTGTTCCACTGCTCTGCAAAGGTCTCCCCCATCTCTTTTCAAGCATCCCGATCTTCAGCTGTCGAAGTGCTCTTGAATGCATCGAGATCATATCGCTAGCGTTTTCGTCTACTGTATAAATAAGTTTTTTGTCGAAAAATATTTTTTCAAGACAAGCTTTTAACAAATTTGTAATCGGAACCGCAAGCAGATTAAAATGGGACAGTTGTCCGAAGACAACAACCAGGACCGACGGCGACAGGTTAACGTGCCCTCCGAAGCACAGTAGCGCTCAGATGTAATTACCACACAAACGGTCACCCATCCAAGTTGTGACCGCTGCGAACGTTGCTGAACCTAACAAATCTGTTACGAACGGCTAGGCGAGCTACGCTACGAGCGCTTATTTCCACCCACTTATTTTTCGAAAGAAGCGAGTGTTTATCACATTTCCAAAACATGCCAATCAGTTTTTCCAAGGGGAAAATCAAACAAAAGCCTTGCCGTTGCCATCCGGAAAACTCCCAAAATACATCGGATATTTTTAGCTTGGAATTGAAGCAAAGACGAATTATTCGATGTCTCGACTCAGAGAGAGATCCAAATCTCGTCTCAAGTTGAATGGGCTGAATGTCTGACGTTTTTGCGATAGAATTTGCGTATCGACGCAATGACAGTTTCAAACAGTGGATCGACGCCCTTCTGAGAAATTTTGGGAGGCTTCTGCTTCCAATATCGACGCCGGGTTTGACAATATTCCGAGGGGGTGTGGGGTACCTCCTGTTTGCTTTAGGTACCTGCTGAATGTCTGAAGGTCCTTATTTCACTTTTTTCGCAAAGATTTTTTACATACTTTTTATCTACAGCGAAATTACTGGGCATGTCAATCAATCATTTTATTACAAATACAAATCGTGTAGTACAATCAATTATATGAGCTCTAAATCCCACACTAGGATAAATCCTGTGTTGTAGGATTGAGTCTCTTTCATATGGGACTTAATATCCGATTTGTCGGAGTGATGATCACAATGCAGTGCTACGCAGTGCTTTTTATGGTATTAAGAGTTCTGGGTGGCACTGCAATTGTTATGGGCAGTCGTGGCGATTACCATCAGGTGAACAACTTGTTGGCCTCATCAATCAGTTCAATAAAAAAGAAATATTTACCTAATAAACTTTACATTGGCAAGTCTACTAGCTGTATGACAAGAGATAGTCAGAAAAAAAACTTCACATTGTTAACGATCTCAAATTCAAACCTATCCTCTCCGACAGATTGCAAATAGACTAACATTGTACTCGTATCATCGACAAAAACGTAAAATATCACCCTCACTCAGCAAACAATCGTAGATTAGTCAAAGTGCTTCTAATGTCAAGACTTTCACACAACGTAAAGGTGGAGCATGATTTATATGACGTAATGTAACATTCGGAGCGAGCTTGATACAACGCCTGCTAAAATACGGAGAAAAACCGGCCAAGTGCGAGTGGGACTCGCGCAAGAAGGGTTCCGTATCTATAATAACGGCAAAAAAATCATGTCTGTTGTATGGGAGAATAGGGAGAAATAAAAATTTTATTTATTCTGTTTTTTAGTATTTGTTGTCATAGTGGCAACAGAAATACATCATCTGTGAAAATTTCAACTGTCTAACTATCACGGTTCATGAGATACAGCCTGGTGACTGACGGACAGACAGATGGACGGATAGCGGAGTAATAGGATCCCGTTTTAACCTTTGGGTACGGAACCTTAAAAAGCGCGCAATGAGCGGCTCGGCTCACTGTATCTACTGACTTTTGCTCGCTTCGTTCGGGCTGTCTATCAGTGTCAACTCACAACAACCTCAGAATAAAGAATACCTTCATTTTTTCACAAGGTCCGTCATGTTTGTCTAACGATAGCGATCTGAGTTATGGCGTGGATTGTGCTTATTAATGGACCGCTGCTTTTGGTTTGGTAATAATAGAAAATATTCATTGAAATACAGTTAATATCGTGTTATCAGCTGGCAGCCAGCTGATAACGACAGCGGTATTAATAATCTGTAGATGAAGAATTAAGAGCGAGTGTGGCTCAGTGAACCACCAACCCGCACTGGGCCAGCGTGGTGGATTATGGCCCATACTCTCTCTAGGAGGGAAGGCCCGAGTCCCAGCAGTGGGAACGTCATGGGTGGAAGGTCGATGATGAAGGGTCGTTTTTGTCGATGATGAGGGACTAACCTCTTGAGCGCTTCGCTATAGAAGCAAATCCGTGCCCTCTATGCAAGCAATTTTCAAACGTTTTAGTCGGCTCAAGGCGACCCCATGGAGAGCACATTCTCGTATGTCATGTATAGCCGACGGTCAAAAGGTTAAGTTTCTTGGATTTGCGCTGCTATAGCTAGGTATATAGCCTAGATACGCTAGCCTAACCTATGGCACAGAATCCTTGGCCAGGGCTAAAATAGTAAACCTCCGGAAATGCTTGCAGTTTCCTGTTAGCATAATCTAGCCGCTCTTTTATAAGTGAAAATTTCTGTATTTAGTTCATATTTCTCTTTAAATACCATTTGCTTTAAAGCTCTTTAAATACCATTTGAAGTTTAAATACCATTTAAAAGAATGGTTAATAAACAAAGTTCATTATAATCTGAACGAATTCTTTGAGTAAATGTTTAATGTAAATTTTATATGTATTGTACATCCAAAACGGATAGGCTGTTGTTACTTTATATATTTATATTAAGACCTCAAATGTACACAGTCTTACACAATAAAGTTTATTCTTATTCTTTTATTGGCTTTTCCGCAAAAATCATAAATCTAACAGCAGACGTAGAGAAAGTTCCCACTGCCAACGCCTGCGACTTTTTGTCGCGCGTACGACATAGCTTATGCGTGCCAGTCTCCATTATCCTCTTCCAGTAAACTATTACTGGCCACCTGGCTTCCGAGAAAGAGTAAACGACGCCTGCATCATTGTGCTTCCATGGGTCACTTACAGGTTTTTGCGAAACCTCGGGAAAGGCGAATGAAGTTGAATAAAACATACTAAAAGTTTTCCTACATTTACAATTTTTATAGGAAAACATACCTATTTCCTCACAATTAGTTTATTTATTTCAGTTCCTTGCTGCACTTACAGTTTGGTACCAAAGCAGCAATTATCTAAGAGATAACTAATGTTCTCAAACTCCTGCAAGCCTGCAACTTTTTGTTACTCTCTCTACGCCGAACCGCTAACCGCTCGGCTCGACATTTTGTCGCATCTTCACTTTAGCTTAAATAATTATTTTATCGGGCGAATGCCTTTATTACTGAAAACAACTCTACACTCTACTTACTACAACTAAACTAACTACTTACAATTGCCCCGTTGGATTGCAATACTGATACGTTGAGCCAAATATGTACCAGCATCTTGGTCACGCGTCGCATCGATCAGGCGCTCTGAAGACCATTAAAGGCCTATAGATAGCTCAAATGCTCCAACCCACTACCAGTTGGCAGCGTACCCAAGATGCTGGCAGTATTGCCCCGTTGGATTGCAATACTGATACGTTGAGCCAAATATGTACCAGCATTTTGGTCACGCGTCGCATCGATCAGGCGCTTTGAAGACTATTAAAGGCCTATAGATAGCTTACATGCTCCAACCCACTACCAGTTGGCAGCATGCCCAAGATGCTGGCAGATGATATTATCTTCTACAGTTAAACCTGAGCTGTAAACGATTACTGGTCCGAGGCGCCCAGATCTCTGGCTTCCGAGACTCTTTAACAAAATGGTCGCATCTTTATGGTTGTGAATCCACGAGGCATAGGTTTTTCTTGGAAAATCGGCATAAGCTAGATTTTTATGTGACAGTGGAATTGTTGAGGCTCGTCTAGATATCATAGGTACTTATAGGTACATAGATATATGCAAATTGTTGGAAGGAGTTCGAGCCCTACTTTATTATAAAATTGTATAGCATTTTTAAAATAGGTATTTGGAGAAAATTCTGTAATCTGTGTTTTATTTAGAGAATAATACAAAAGGTGCCTAATACGACAGCCATCTACATCATTTACATTCATTTCATCATTTACATTTTGGCCAAGGCTGTATGTAGCATATACCTATCAAGGATACTGATTTACCTATGCCCATTCGTTAGACGTTTACAGCCAAGGAAGATAATATTTTACAAAATGAGCTCCTCCAATAACTGGAGACCACAGCTTGCTGCAGATTTGCATCAAAAAAATAACAACAACCAGAAATAGAATTCCGCGCCCAAAGGTTAAAAAACTACACAAGAATTGACGCTTGAATAATCATAAATTGTTCATGCATCATTAACCATACGAGAGAGGTTACAAATTACAATCTCACGTCTAGTCACTACAAAAACGGAGGCTGTTCTAACTAGTTCAAACCGGAAAAACAACGAATACGAACTAAACTAAGAAGTAAAAGCCTACATCATTAAGCAAAACGGTAAGCGACAAAACGACTAACAAAACAGCAGATGGCCTGAATCATCATAACAAACTGATTATAGAGTTATGGACCCTGTTCCCGAAACACATCCGGAAGTAAGACCTCACGCAATAACAAACAGAACACTAAAAACACTAAAACACTAGTGTTTCAGTTTAACACGTTCAAAACAAAGTGATTAGCGTGCCGGGTGTGCTCGGAGACGGTGTCGGATATGAAATGTGTTATGAAAAATGTAGCAAAGCGGACAAGTGCGTGAGAAGCACGCCTTGGAATTCCGTAATGGCATTGTTTACGTATATTTGAAGTATACTGCTGATAAAATTACATGACACTCTCCGATCGATCCTTCATGACTGAACGTTGTGATCAGTAGTATTTCGTCTTATCCAGTTGTGTGTTGCACGTCTGTCAAGTCAAAGTCAAAAGTTAAAGTCAAAATCTCTTTGATCATTTTGGCATCACAGACGCACTTATGAACGCCAAATTATCACAATGACTCTACCATGTCATTAATGATACATACCTAATTAATTACACAATGACCTCTACCTCAACAAACAGCTACGGCTCTTCCATTTAAAGTAATGGTGAATTAAGAAGCACCGTGTAAATGTCACAAACGGTCTGTATGGTCAGTGGTCAGTTGTATGAGCGGTATAGAATAGAAGTCTGCATGAGCGGCATTGTGGTGAGGATTGGTCACAGCACATGACTTCATTACCGTCTGTTGACGGCGAATGGTGACGAAGTGGAAACCTTTATAGTTTACGATTTATGCAATATAGATATCATGAGGAATATGTTCTGGAATATTTATATAGAGTAGTCAACCCTTTGAAAGGAAAATATGTTAAACAGCAACTCTGTTTAATATTTTGCATATTGTAAAACATAATCTTGAATAACATATAGTTTATACCAGACAGATATCTTTATAATACATATTTAAATGTATGTAATATACATATTATGAAGGTATAAGTAATGGAGAGAAAAACAATTAAAAAGATAACTATATACAAATTTCTTTGGATAACTATATGTTTAATTTTTATTTCTTTGGAGTGGTAGGCTCTGGCCGTGGTTGTAATACCACCCACCGAACAAAGCCATGCCGTCAAGCGACCTAGTCGTGTTTCGGGATGATGTTCGGTGAACCATCGGGGAGACGGGTCTGAGCAGCCGCTCAACTGCCGTCTCTCTCTAGATCTATGTGCTCCATCTTAGGCCACATCATCGCTTCACATCAGGCGAAATAGTGGCCAAACATAGATCTATTTAGGGTAAAAAAAAAATTTCATAACAGAAGTTTACTAACTTTACTAACTTCTGTTGTAATACAATATAAATATGTTATATTATAATGTTAAAAAAATTATCTACCTACTGATCTAGTAGATCTCTCAACTGGTAATTTTTGTCGATATAAAATGTCTCTTATGATTATGACCAACAGTTCAACTTTTAATATCAGTTCCAATACGATATTACACAATTGAAATTATTCCGAAGACTTTTCCTCTTTACAAATCAACGGCTATGTCGTGTCGTCAATGCTAATAGGCGTTTGTCGCGTCTCTATACATAGACAGAGATATATATAGCATGTAATTGTTTAGCCGCATGTACATATAGAGTATGATTGTATGGTAGGCACATAATGGGCCTAAACAAAGAGTAGCAGTAACCTTGGCAGTCTAGCCTGTAAGCAGACTGCACTGGTCTATTGATATTGATTGCGTGATTAAGATAAAATGAATTTGCGAAAGATTGTCGGTAAAGACGGCTTTTTGTAGATAAGATAGAGACTTCTGGAGATATCGACGAAACTCTAGGTATAGATAATGAAGTTTATAAAGCGATAGCAACTTTGGCAAATATGGTTAGTAACAACGTTAAGACATTGAGTCCTACTGATATTATAATGCGAAGTTTTTGAGGAAGGATGGATGGATGTTTGTTATTCAATCACGCAAAAACAACGATGAAAATTGGTGTTTAGGTTATTTGGGTTCTGGAAAAGGACATACGCTAATTTTATCCCGGTAACCGCGGGTGAAACCGCAGGGCGCAGCTAGTCTTTTGTCCTTTGATATTTAATGAAAGACAGGATTCGGTGTCGTCTGACATCCTCGACAGGGTAGATAGATCAGAATAGATTTATTCGAAGTAAATATAAGAAAATTGTGAAATAAAATTGATTCAAAATGTTGATTCAAATTCGAATTCGTTCAATATCTAAGATGAACTAGTTAAACCCCGCATCCCACAGCTTTGGAGAAAAACAAATATATGTCTACTATACATATATGTAACTCAGCCTCACTAAAAAATATCTAAATGGTGAACAGAAACCGCATCGAAATCCATCAGGGGTTAGACGTAGATGTAGATACTAAGTGAGTGAACAGTAAGAAAGAAAGAAAGAAAGAAAATACATTTATTCAGGACATCTCACAACATGATCATGAAAAACAGACGTGGATGACGGTTTGTTTTATACTGTTCAGATATAAGAAAACAGAAAACCGTAGGTACTTCCAGGTACCTACTTATCTCCACGTCAATAAGTTCCACCTATACAACAACCTATAAATGACTAGTAAGACGTCCCACACCTTCCAACACTTCTTCATCCCATCCCATATCCAACACCATTCAATGGGGGGGCGTGTGACACCTGCCAACTGACGTGAGTCATTTATAACATCAGTGATAAGCAACATTTCACAATAGCACCCGATAGGTTGCGTAACATAGCATTAATGTATTATTTATGAAGAAGACACGTGTAGATAAGTTTTGTTGTTATGGAAAACTAGCATGAGGCTCTATTTATATCATTTAGTATTAACCTATAAGCAACTTGGAATCAGGACGGTGGAACCGCTATTCAGACTCTGGATAAGATAAAGTTTAAGGAACTGACTGCCAGATCTTCAGACATGGAGCGGGACTGATTTTGATTAAAACAAAATATAGTAGACATTCCGCCAATTCGAACGAAGCGTTTTGGTTCCACGTTTATAGTGCGTACTGCTAAGGAATGGAACTCCTTGCCGTCTTCTCTGTTTCCTGAAAACTATAATTTGGGCGTCTTCAAGGCTAGAGTGAATAGGTATCTTCTAAATCTACGTGCTCCATCTTCGGCCACATCGTCGCTTATCATCAGGCGAGATGGTGGTCAAACGTAGATTTATCACAAATAAAAAAAAAATATATAGTACACCCATAAGTACACAAACAGCCAGCGAAATAACTGGGCTTAAGAGACTTAATATCTGATGTCTCGGGGTGATGAGCGCAATGCAGTGCTACACAAGTACGCAGTGTTTTTATGGTATTAAAAGTTCTGGACGGCACTGCAATTGTTATAGGCAGGTGTAGCGCTTACCGTCAGTCGAACGACTTGCTTGTCTCATTACTCAGTTCCATAAATTAATAACTTACCTAATCTGTCCTAATTAAAAGCATTTTCATACGTTTACTGAAACTGCCTGAGCTGCCAAGATTTTGAAGCACTGAATGCTATAAGATTAAGAGGATTATGCACTTCAGTAAGCGAAATGAGCGCGAATAATATCACTATTAAATCAAAAATAAATGGGTTTATGTCCAATTTACTGGTGGTAGGTTTCTCGTATGCGAGAGGCCGTCTGTGTGGGTATGGGTACCACCTCTTTGCCAGTTATTCAGCCGCCAAGCAGTAGCAGTGCGCAAGCATTACTGTGTTCCGGTTTGAAGGGTATTGTAGCCAGCGAAATTACTGGGCATTATGAGACTCAACAGCTAATTGTCTCAGGGTGACGAGCGCAGTGCAGTGCCACGCAGGATTTTGCAAAACAAAGGTTGTGCTGTTATTGTTATGGGATGGCGTATTGCTTACCATCAGGCAAACGACCAGCTCGTCTCGTCATTCAGTTACATAAAAAAACAATTATAAACATGTTTACTGGAAAAAGGGAAATAAAATATAGACTTTCGACAACGAGAAAAGATATCTAACGAATAATAGCGGTTATAACAAGAATGGAATATCAATATATCTTGAATTCTTGGGTAGGTATGAATATTATGTCAAAAGAAATAGATACTACATTGATTGATATCTGTGCAGTTTCCGATTATGAAGAAAAGGTAAACTATATAGAGCTAGTGTGGTTCAGTGGGAGCACGTGCGACTTTCAATTCGACGCACTCGAGTTGTCCCGCTGGCCTCGCACCACTGACTTCCTTAAAGTATATATGTATATGCAGACTTAACACTCGTTCTAAAATGGGTGAATGAAAATATCGTAAGGAAACCGGCATGTCCGAGAATTAATCACAAAAATCCAAGGACATAACAAGGATCAACCCGCACTGGGCCGGCGTGATGGGTCATGGCCTATACTCTCTCTAGGAGAGAAGGCGTGTCATCGTATCCCGGCAATAGGAACGTGATGGGTTGATAATGATGATCATGATATAAATTGTATTGATAGACTTTAAAGAAAACATTGCAGTAACAGTTTTAAGTAGCAGGGACCAATGAATAAGGAAGTTAAATCATAAATCTCAGTTTTAATAACATGCCCTACTTACAGCAAGTCACATAATACTAGCTAGACTTCTAGGCACAACCGTTAGACCAAGTCTAGACGCAAAACAAAAGAAAAACACTGCCGACACGTGCATAACATCAGTCATTCATTTGTTTTATTTTCTTTGGCTATTCAAAACATTTTTATTAATTACCCACTTTTTTCTTTCATCCAGTGTACCTACGTAAGGAAGATGTGTTGAAGTAAGGAAACTATGAGGACCATGGGCCATAATCTCACAAGACAGACACAAAACATCTGACACAGGATCTATTAGATTCCATGAATTCCCTTGTGTTGAATATTGTCGCTGAATCCAATGAAGCACTAGTAGTCACTGAATGACATCAAAACTTCTGGGGCCAAAGTCGAACATTTGTTCGACATAGGCCCGCGCTTTGTGCTCATAATATTTGCCCATGGTATGTTTATCACAACGCTTATCAGCCTTCCCTGAAGTTACATCGACTACGCAATTTAAGAATCTATCTCGCATAAACGTATGCCGTTGTTTATACGGCAAAGCGTAAATATGTTGGCAAGATGCTTTCATTCATTAATGAGTCGGCATCTATAGCGTTGTGAATGTGGCACGATAGGCATTTACCACGAAGATATGTTGGCAGCACTGCCAAAACTACAATAACACCCCTTTGATGTGGAAAAACATGGAAAGAATGTCCTATATAATGGAATAACACGAGATATTTCGCTTCTACTAGACGTGTACATACAAAAGATCTGAAAGGAATGCTGTGTCAAAGTTAGTGGATCCGTAGAGTAGGCATTGATAAAATGACAGATTTTAAAACTATTGTTACAGTACACCGAGGTTAACTGGTTCGCCTATGTGCCTACAAATTTGTTTGTGCAATAAAGAATTTTCTATCTATCTATCTATTGTTCAAAAACAATTAATTGCTCCGACAGAAGTCATCAAATAGGTAGTAATATCAAATCATTGCGTAAAAAAAATAAAAAACTTGAAATTACTCAATTGGCAAGTATCATGAAATACAATCGATGGATAGAGAAGCAAGTAATTTACTACGTAAAGTACTTCCAGGCCTAGCGCACTCGGCACTGTAGGTACAAAGCTACAAGTACATAGCCGGACACCGCCGGCGGGTCGCGCGTCGTTACACGTGCCGCGTCAGAAGAGATAAGAGCTATGCGATAGAAAGAGAGGCGCTCTGTAGGTTAATATGACTGGTAGGTATGCAGCGCTACGCGAGCTGAATTGAATTTTATTGCGTCAAAGCAAGAGTCGCTATTTGTTTAAATTTCTTTGCGGAGTGATGCTTCTGTCCCTTAGTATCCTGTGGTACTTCTGAAACTCCATGTTCGACATTATTTACTGACTAGATCCTATAGTAATATAAAATCTCGGGTGCTCAAAAACCTAGTCGTACTGTTGTACGGGACTACTGGGAGGTTTTTTAAAAAAATACTTTTTCAAAGTCTAATTTATATTTCGGAAAAGTGTAAGGTAGGTAGGTACAAGTTTGGAAATTGGTATGTTTCCGCGATGGAAGTCGGAAGCGAACTGAACTACTAATTTATTACTAGGATGAACCATTGATTGAATAATGCTTACTTAGCGAAAACGTAGGGTCGGTCACGTATATTTAGTAACAGGGCTATGATATAACTGTACTTTTACCCCATTTTCAGCCAAATAAGTGAATATATACTCCTGCAAAGAACCTATCATTAGTACTAGTAAGTATTAAGTTATTCTCTTTGTTATTCGCAATTGGATATTCCTGTTACTGCTCGAGTTATTTTTTTCTTCCTGTTATAAAGCCAGTAGACGTTATATTAGATACTAGCTACGCCCCGCGGTTTCACTCGCGGTTTTCTAGTATAATACGCGTCAAACTTAATGGCGGCACCACGTGACCTGCGCAGTAACAAAATCGCATACAAAATTGTATCTGCGCAGATCACATGATGCGCCAGTCAGCCGCCATTAAGTTTGGTGCGAGGTATATAAAATGTATCCTGTCTTTTTCCAGGAGTTCAAGTACCTTCATATCAAATTTCATCAAAATCCGTTCAGTAGTTTTTGTGTAATTTAGTAACAAACATCCATCCATCTATCCTTCCGTCTATCCGCCCATCCATCCATTCATTCATCATCACAAACTTTCGCATTTATAATTTTAGTAGCATGGTAGGATTTCTAGGAAGAGACGGTACAATGATTTGTATCGTACCTACGACTATCTAAATCGCATAAAAAGCGATGTTATTGTTGGGCCAAACTAATTTCTGTTATTGCTTCTTACAAACTATCAATGCTTCAATAAAATTTAATGGCACTATTGACTGCCAAAACACTGCTACTGTACTATTATCTGTCAATGATTTAATTGCAGCGCTCTTTACGATCTGTTCCTATGACTCACAATAATTTTATGAAAACAGTGTATTGAATATGAATGTAGTATTTACACGACAATTTCACATTTTTCTTGGAATCCGATGACGAACGCTGAAAACGCGCGAGTTTACTGGTTACCAACTATTATTTATTCTATGGCATCAGTTTTGAAGCCAAATATCTTGCGTGCTTTCGGTTTAATGCTGTTACGATGACAAATTCACGATCATTCTTGTAAATGATTTTACCCCTATTAATCTATGTATATGCCCTTCGAAAGTGCATCTTATTGAAAACCAACGCGAATAAACATATTATAACCCCTCCCTCATCCTTATGACGTCTCTGACTATCGGTCAGTTGTGTTGAATCAACTTTTTAATAGCTTCGGTTTCCCCCGTTTATATTGATCCTTGATTGGGCCCTAATGAACTAATGACTAATGAATATGCTTTAAAATGATATGTTTTTGTTTAAAAATAGTTTTTGCTATATCTTGATACTGTCACGTTGTGTGACAACTCGTTTAACAATACGTTTTATCTGAACCAAGTGTTTTCAAAATTGAAACGTAGGTAAGGTTAATAACCGAATTTTCCTCGAAGATAAGGAAAGTGCCTGAGAATAGATGGTACATAGATTATTTCGGTTTTTTTTCCATTGAAGATGTTTTCATTGTTGCACGCGCCAAAACTTCCGGATTTTTAAGTATACATTACATACTTGTTTCTCTCCTCCTTGTACTCCGTCAATAGGGGATCGGACGACTTTTCAGAAAGTGTTCTATTAACTACAATTAATATATATAGCCATGAAAAATACTATTTTAATTAAATAACGCTCTAAAAGTACCTAAAACTATGTTTAAATATTATGTTTCAAATGTTGCCGCGCAAAAGGTCACCTCAAAACTTGTGACGTCATATGAAGGTAGAAAACGACAAACTCTTCGAAATTAAAACTTGCAAAGAGATTTAAATACGTTTTGTGAAGTTTGGGGACGATATTGTAGTAATTGAACGAAAAAATTAGCAAAAATACATTCTTTTGCTTTTGCAAAAACGTAAAATAAACACAAGCTTGACTCACGGCATTTGCCTACAAATGACGTCATGCGCTATGATTGTTGTTTCGTTTGAGAGAATAAAAATGTCAGAATTATTAGATTTTATTTATTGATTTAAAAATATAAATCATTATTATTTCACAAAAATATTGATTGAATGATCTTTCTGGTTCGATGAACATTCGTTCTAACTACATTTTGGATTTTTTCTCGGTTACTGTCCGATCCCCTATTATGAATTGATTTTGATGATTCTTTTTTGTTTGTTAGGTCATTCAAAGGGTCCCATATTAATTTCATCGATATTCGATCTTTGACTTCGACGATACATCAGAATTGAAGTCGGTTTTTTTTTATTATAAATTGTACTATTGAATAACAATTCATGGATAGATAGATAGATAGATAGATAGATGAACGCTTTATTGCAAACATTAAATTAAAGAATTACATAAAAACTATTAAATAAATTGTTACAATGCCTTATCGCTATAAGCGATCTCTTCCATGCAACATTTGGATGGTGAGGAATCATCAAAATGTTCATACCTTGATCCTTAATGTGTTTTATATGGTAGCTGTCACATATTCTTTAAAATTTGTAGTTTCTGATGATTTACAATAATCTACGCAGTTATGAAGCGAAGAGGTCGTACGTACTTCCTTATGGAAATTCCAAAGCGTCCTATCTAATCGCAGGAATAGCAAAACGGACATTTGAAATCTTTTGATCTGTCCGTCTATGCAGCTGTCCTGTCCTGCGTCTTAGATATAAGTAATGGTGGTATTCGCGTTCACCTGCCGGGCATCCATTCTAACAACATTGAAATAGATATACCATTTTATCTTATCATTGAAGAACTTAAGGTATTGCATTTTGATATCAATGGTTTTAGCAATAAGAATCACTGTTTGCAATTAATATGCTCTTCAACAGAAGACGTTGAGTGTCTTAGTGTCTTAGAAATAAGAGTTAGTGCCTCTTATTTCTCTTGTGTACATATTATTTGTATGTGCATATAAATACAGATTTAACCATAGTATGTAGGTAGGTACTGATGAGTGTTGCCAGATCCACTGTTAAATTTCGGAACGGAAGGTAAATAATCGGGATTTTGGTTTTCAAATCGGGACAACTACAAAAAAAAACTGATTTTTGTGAATCAGCGTATGTATATATTTTTATCGGGTAGTCGGTATTTTAAAATGGTTGAACAATTAAATGTCTATAAAATATAACTAAATTCATCCATTTCGACTTATCATAAAAATTAAGTTTGTGACTTCTTTTATCAAAATTATCGATACCAAAACATTGAAAATAAGGCATTTTAATAACTACTCGTATTTGAAATATGACAAGTTTGTTTGAAAAGATGATATTTCGCCTTAAGTCATGCTTGCTTTATCACGATTGGTTACACATGAAGTCATATTTTTCTTTTGTGACTTTGGATAAAAAGTAAATCAAAGGTTAGTGAAAAATCGGGACATTGGGCGTCATTCGATTCAGTCAGTCGATTAGTGAATCGAGACGTGTCACCAGACCCGTAAAAATCGGGACGTCCCGCGCAAATACTGTCCGTATTTGCGCGGGACGTCCCGATTTTGGCATTTTCTGATCTTGGCAACACTAGTACTGATACCGCATCCAAGCTTGGACTTGTACACACTGATCTTAAAGATATAAGCTAAAACAGTTCATAAGACATTGCATTAGGATCGTTAGCATCACATCCAGGTGTTCACAACAAGCATGATACTTCACAACGTTATACTCCTCGTAAATGAGATAATAGCTTTTATTACTCTGTAATAGGGGTCACAAGAGATGCAAATGACGTTGCATTGTAATAATAGTCAGCAGCTGGCCAAGTGCCAAGCCGCGGGTGCCGACCCCTCAAGTGGACTGCACGCTTACATTGCTGGGGGCTATTCCCGTGTGTAAGGTCCGTAATAGACTGAGATTCATTCCCTACAGTAGGCAATTTTACATTTTAAGTAAATGCAAAGCGCTTATGGCTTAGTGCTCAAACGCAAGCCTATAAAAAATGTAGCCTACCAGTAAAAATAAAATGTTTAACTAACCACCAAAGGAAAATCACTTTATACTGCCAAAAATAGTAAATGATCACCAAAATTAAATCCCTATTTTAGCGTGAAATTATAACCAAAAATGTTTCAAATTGCGATCCTATTTAAAGCAACCAACTCCAAATTATGATTGTTTAATCCAAAAATAGTTAATGACCACAAAAACGGGTGTGACACCTTTATGTCGCTTCCCCTAAGCTCGCTTCATTCAGGACTTCCTTCACGAGCTTCTGGCTCCGCGCTTTTTATATACACTCTAGGGGTAAGAGCGAGTTGGACCACGGAAGAGTGAGTTGCGGCAATTCAAAGTCATTTACTAAATTTGGTGGTCGTTAACTATCTGCCAATACAATTTTTTGATAGAAGTTCAAAGATTATTGGTCATTATATTTTTTCCTAATGAAAAGCTAGTTTCGTTGTGAGAATTATCATTTCAACTCCAGCTAGAAAATACTTAATTCAATCTAGGCTTCACAGACGCATTGGATGAACATAAAACACAATGACTCTACCGGTCTCTTCCACCGTTCGTAAAAGAAGCACTATCGATACGTACCCAATACCATTCTGTGCTATCGATAAGATGCGGCAAGAAACAAAGGGGGCATTTCTATTTCAAAAATTACGATAATTTGTTGGTATTTAACAATATTCCAGTCTTACTTATAAGTGCTAGTTGGCTACTTGGCAGAAGCAGAATGTTTCAATTTGGATTGTTTGTTGAAACTAATTAACACCCGACGCAAAAACAGGGGTGTTTTATGTTTGACTACTATGTGTCTGTCTGTGGCACCGTAGCTTTTAAACGGGTGAGCCGATTTGGATGCGGTTTTTTATTTGGATGTAGGTTTTCTAGCAGTGGTTCTTAGACATATTTTATGAAAATGTCTCAGGGGTTTTTAAAATGTTATATTTAAATTTATTTTTGCAAAGCAAGCGATATTGCAAACATATTTCTATTTTACAGATAATATCTGGAATACTTTAGTACTTTATTTCAATGCAGGAACTTAAGCTATTAGGGCCACCTTCCCGCTACATTTAAAAAACTGCTAAATTCAGCTCGTAATCTCGTCCCACTGGGCCGCGGGCCACTTTCCTCTTAAGCCCAGACTACTTGATAGCCGTGGCGGTAGGTTTAGCTATATTATAAGACGTTTTGGGACAAGGAAATACATACTACTACCAAAGGGAATTGAACCCTCAAGCTGCCCCTTAGCGGGTGAGTGCTCTTATCCATTGAGTTACGGGTGTCTGGACGTTAGGTACAGACTCTAATAATATTATTTCTTTCACTTTACGTACATAATAAATATGTACCATTATTTATTTTGTACGTAAAGTGAAAGAAATAAATAATGGTACAAGCACATTTTTATACTTTATTTATTTTTATTATTAATTTATTTATTTTATTAATGAATTACTTATGTTGTTGTGTAATAAGTTTGAACATTGTGTGTCTGTCTGGCACCGTAGCTCTTAACTCTGTGAACCGATTTGGATGCGGTTTTTTTATTTTGAAAGCAGGTTTTCTAGCGGTGGTTCTGGTTTATCAGAATCGGTTCAGCCATTATTTACTTTTGATAAGTGTTTTAAGTCGTTTTTTTAATTTGAGTTTACTGAAATTCGATATTTACTATTCTTTATTCATTTTTATAACTTTATTGTTATGTTGTACGTACATATATAAAAAAAACTAGCTCTATCAAAGTACTAATTTATAATTCGATTTATAATTTTTCAAAAAATGCATAGAATAATAATATTTGCAGGTGATATTTGACGCTGAAAAATAATTATTGTATATAAAATAAATATTTTATTGTATTGAAGCAGCCGCGTCGCGTCGGATTTTTCGACGGTCACAAGAAAAGCTTTTCCTTTTACCTTTAAACTCAAAGTGTAGGAAAGCTCGTCACAATTTTGAAAATTACCTGAAACAACAAAAATGTATCGTAAGTATTTAATACACGTACATATATAAATTATACATAATAACCAAACTGTGATATATATAGTTAAGTGCATTGTATAGTAAACTACAATACACTACAAAATGTTTTATTGTTACACCAAAACCAAAATAATTAAATTACAAAAAAATACTCTTTTAAACTATGGCACTTATGACTTATCGCTACAAGCCATCTCTTCCAGTCAACTTTTGACAGTCCAGTTAAGTATTGCTTGAAACTCGATCGTCGCTAAACACCATAGAGCCATCATACTTTCGGAAGAAAGAAATGTAGAGGGTCGACCAACGTCTGTGGTTTACAGCTCTTGCCATTTGTGGTCATCGTAACCCCTAAACTGAACAATGAGGGGTCGCTAGGCTGGGGTCATTTCAAATGTGAAATGTGTACCTACACATGATTTTCTGTAAGCTGTAAGCTTTTTTTTATGGAGCTGGGTGATGAGACGAGGAAGTCGTTCACCTGATGGTGAGCGCCACGCCTACCTATAACAATTGCAGTGCCACCCAGAACTTTTATAACCTTAAAAAGCACTGCGTGCGTGCGTACTCACGTAAGACGGCATTGCACTCATCACCCCGATACATCAGATATTAAGTCTCATAAATGCCCAGTAATTTCGCTTTGGAGAACAACTGAATCTGATCATACAGGTATTTCTTAGTTTTGGGTTCTGTGGTTTTTGATGCATCCTTAGACTATACATAACTATATATACTCTAAAGATGCATCCCATTTTTTTGCATTATAGGACAATAGCTATACCACTGTTTTTTTAGCTTAATAACTTATTTATTTATTTAGAAGACCAACGAAAAAGGTATCTAGACAAAAAAGGAAGGTATCTAGGCCACGTCTAAAGCATGAAAGATACTAACTACTCCAGCTAATCATGATGGGCAAAGTAGAGGGAATGCGACGCGTTGGAAGAAGAAAGAAGTCTTGGTTGCGCAACTTTTTTTTTTACACCGAATAGATCTATGTTTGGCCACTATCTCGCCTGGTGTGAAGTGATGATGTGGCCTAAGATGGAGCACATAGATCTAGAGAGAGACGGCAGTTGAGCGGCTGCTCAGACCCGTCTCCCCGATGGTTCACCGAACATCATTCCGAAACACAACTAGGTCGCTTGACGGCATGGCTTTGTTCGGTGGGTGGTATTACAACGACGGCCAGAGCCTACCACTCCAAAGCGCGTAAGCGGGTTTCATCACGCTGTTTTCCTTCACCGTTTTAGAGCGAGCGTGCAAAATCTGCACTTAACTATAAGTTATTGGTGCAGGGCCGAGTCGGGATTTTCCGCTGTTTAACATCCGCGAATGGACGAGCATTGCCAGCGTAGAACATCTGTTTCGCTTGGCACAAGATAGTAAAAGTTCGCCGAGCTGACGGCCAGCCTCCAGTAGTGGAGAGGCCCCATAAGAAGAAGACCAACAGCATTATGATTAAATAATATAGTACGAATATTAAAAGGTTACACTAATACAGTCAATTATAGGTATCCTTATATAAATAAATACAAAAGTTATTTCCTACATACAAGTCATACAACTTTGTTCACATAGCTAATAGGTAAGTAAGTATAGTAAGACAAAACTAAAATAGTGAGACAACTTAACTTGAACTAACTAAATTTGTACCTAGAAGCAGTTGGTCTTTAGGTTCAAGATTGTGTATATATACATATGTGGCTTAAATTAAAGATTAAAAAAATATTTTAAATGAGCAATTGAAAATACACCTCTAGTTACCTCTAGCTAAATAATACTTAATTATATGAGATCTTGTAAGTCAAAACGATATTATGAATTTAGATAAATTGCAATCACTGCAGAACATCATATTTCACCACGACCAACACAAGAGCAAAACGAAGGAGAACTGAGAATAACCACCAGTTGTAGGGTTGCCAGATGCAAGTTTAATAAAATCTGTACCTAGGTATACTTACTGTTACAAATAATACGGTCGAGCAGTGATCTCAAAATCGGTATTCGTAAAAATTCGTAAAAAAATAGTGCTGTGCTTGGAATTAAATAGTTGTATACAGGAGGCCGTTTGGGTAGGCCACAGCTTTGCCAATTATTCTGCCGCCAAGCAGTAGTGCGCAAGCATTACTGTGTTCCGGTTTGAAGGGCATTGATTCTGTGATTGTAGCCAGCGAAATTACTGGGCATATGAGACTTTATATCTGATGTCTCGGAGTGATGAGTGCAATGCAGCGCTTTTTGTGGTATTAAAAGTTCTGGGTGGCACTCATCACCCCGAGACATTAGATATTAAGTCTCTCTAATAAATGGGCACATACTACGAAAATGCAACCCTACGGGTGAGGTAGGGAGAATGTCAAATGGAAATAAATGTTGTACAGAACGGGAATAGATTGGAGAGCGGATCGTGTGCTCGATGTACTTACACAAGTACCTAGCTACAGTTGCTTGGACGGAGACAGTCTATAATAGTGCAGTATGCAGTGGTAAGAAAGGGAGTCGAGTTCGATTCCCGCTAACGACAAATATAACTCACAAAAACCATACAGCGAAGTTCAAGATTGATTTTGAACCATTACAACATGGTATAGTTGGGTTTGCTTAACGAAAACCTAACAAAGTTATTCAAAGAAATGATAAAAACTTGGCCAAATTGGTAAGATGTCTGGATTGGTATTCCGAAGAAGCTTAGGTTTAACCCCGAACGAGCAAAAAAAAATTCTTTTTGAATATTTAAAATGCCCAAGAAAAATTGAAAAAGTAAATCTAATAAATAAGCTATAATTAAATTAAATCAAAAAAGGAATCGAATAAGCCTTTGCGAAACCTTTAAAAATAAGGAGCAAAAAATACCTAACATTTCATAAAATGGAATTGAAAACTTACAATGAAACGCAAAATAATAGACGCTCCTTGAATAGGTAAAAGAGGAGGAAACGTGTTAAAATACTTGGCAAGTGCGAGTTAGACTGTGCATTAAGGGTTTCCCTTATATATTTTTCCTAAAGTCAAAAGTAACGCTCCTTGAAAAGTGCACTTAACGTCTTAACAAATCAATTGAATTTTTTTATAGGCTCATATTTATTTTCCTAGTTTTATCATTTATTTAAGAACTATAATTAAAAATACGGTAGAAATTGTAACTTAAGTAATCATGACTGAAAAGAAAAAAGTAAGGATTACTTTCATACTCAAATTGAAGTCTGGGCCCAGAAAAGAAATGCGAATACTGACTATCTTGACTATCTAGGATGTCTCTTTTGTCAAATCTTTTAATATGTCTAAAAGTTTCCGATATTTAGTATTTCTTTTACTATGCTGTCCCACTGCTAGGCTAATCTCCAAGCCTCTCCGAATTTCCTTTGTTATTTAGATCACTAAAACACTAACGCGTGATTTTCCACTGTCACTTTTTGTTCTAGATATAAAAACGGTTAAGATCAAGACACCACCACAGATTAAATAATAGTACTACGTCCGCGTCGTACCGCGAAGGAGAAGGACTTCTAAAATGTTCGAAATCTGGACAGAGTAATGTCGACGTTTTACCTATTATGAATATCACTCACGAAACTTTTCAAAATCTACTTTTTGTTCTGTTTTTCCTTAGTTATGGTAATTTGTTGCACTTAAGTTTTTGGCTCTACTTGAGACGGATGGATGTAGAGACAAATAGACAGATCTACCATACTACAAAGAGAACCTCACAGCGACAAGGATATTGATGAACCCGGCCCAATTTGGAACTAATCGTATCCAGCAATATCATTGGTCAAGATAAGTTTTGACGTCACTGCCACGTTGAAAGTGGCGCCATCAATAAACGTCATCCACGCAAAGGCCATCCAGGCAACATGCAAATTCTTGTGTCACAACCGTAGACAGATAAGCGAAAACAATATTATGAGCGGAAGCCGTTTAGACCGTTTTGGTACGGAACCATGAAACCCAAAAAATAGGAGAACTTTTTCAGAAATAATGTTGCCATAAAAGAAAGCCATGGTTCTTCGACTTTTCGCAATTTGCAAAACAAATGATGGTGATTCAGATTCAGTTCGAGCAGTCCGGATTTTCGAATGTTGAATTTAAATTCAGACATTAGCGCAGTCATTGCGCATTTGAATTCTTCTTTGTTGACTATTTTACTGTTTCGGTAATGTTCTGGCGCCATTGCAGAGCTATTTTCACTACTACTGAACTACTGAAAAACAAAAATATACAATAGTTAAATATGATTTAATTAGAGTTCTTCGTAGACAGTGGTTTTAGAGATAGTAAACATATTCAAATATGCGTGCCATAAGGAGTGTATTCGCAGCAAGTCAAGCTTGCGCTGAGACGCCAGTCTTCTTGGTTCGTATTTGTACCTTACTCAGTAGTTATGTTGTACATTTTTCCTCACTTTTAGAAGTACGAAGTTGTACACTTAATGTAACTTATGATCTTATAAAATAAGTATAGCGTGGTATAGCGACGGAGGAGCATTAAAAGAATAAGGTTGATCTATAAAAGAAAAAAGTTAATTTCGACTTTCCCGTACTCTGGTTACCTTATAACGTGTTTTCTCCCACTCTCTCATAGTAACAGTTATATCACAGAATGCTTTACAGAAGTGTTTAAGAGTTTATTGTGGTAACTAGGAACTAGCATCCATGTAGAATGATCAATGGGGTTCAAGTCCAGTTATCCCGAACAACTTTATAAAAAGCTTATATGTTTCAGTTGATTTACTTATCTCGATGATCTTATCGTGGTCGGAAATACGGAATTCGTCCCACGTCGGTGAAGATTCACTCGTGCTATGCAAATGTAGTAATTTATGGCCGCTGTAAAACGACCACCGTGGTTACATTTCGCTATCTGTTATCATTTGAACTATAGCAACTATAAAAAAGAACATGTTTAACATTTGCAATAGGAACATCCTATTTAGTAAATGGCAGCACTTTATATATATATTTTTATTATATCGGTTTGGTAAGAGGTACTTAGTTAAATAATTATTATAATTAAATTGTCACCGCTCTCAATTTATTATTTCTGATAACTGATAATTCTAGTACAAATTCACAATTATACAATTGAACAGTCAATTCCTTTGTCTGGGTATCAGTTGTTATTGGGTCGAGATAGTGAGGGTCGGGGGTCGCGCGTGCGCCGGTTGATGAACCCAGGGCCGCTGTTGACGTCACGATAACAGGACTTGTTTAGACGATAGTTGAATAGGGTCGAACTAGGAATGAAGTGAGGATCAGAGTAGGAATGGAGCTGCAGCTTCCTGCAGGGTGACTCGGTGAGTCAAGGAACACTTGTTGAACAAAGTTTCGATAACTGGACTTGTTTGAACAGAGACATACCAGGAATGATGCGAGGGTTAATATAGGAAAGGAGTCTTGGGTCCTGGATGAAACCAAAGCCGGTTGCTGACGTCACGACAGTAAGATTAAGACGAAGTTAGTCGGCCTTGCGAGGGTCATAGGAATGATGTTGAACGACGAACCAAGCAGAAATGATTGAATACGGAAACAATTCCAGTTATCGAGGCATTACGGTAACCATAATTATTGAAATTTTTGTTTGAATAATTCCTTCTTCCGTTTCGAAAGTATCATCTTGTGCCCTCCGTCAAATTTTAACTTTTTTAATGGATTTTTCCATCTGGACTCTACCAATGAAAGCTTTTAGATGGAGATTCCTTATCTATCAACTATCAACCCTTTTTAGGTACCTCTACCTAATGGGATTAGGACTATAATGTTTGGTCATGCAAAAGCAACTAGATTAGCTATAAAAAATGGTATATAAGTAGATATATTAACAATTGCATCAAGTAACAGATAATATTTGATGTTACAGCTGATGTAGATTTTCCACGTTATTTCGTGTCTGGGTGGACTGTGTGTGGTGGAATCCTGGTCCTCGTAGTAGCCAGTTCCGCAGACACAACAGGGAATCCTAGTTACGGGCCACGATCTATGTATGTATGTATGAGATAGTTGTAAGTTATCTTTTTTATTACCTTCGTAATATTTAGTACAGTTCATATCATACTATTGAATTTTGCTATGATAAGATTGAAGAGGCCATCAAATTATACATATTATGCTGTTTTATGTTTTGACGAAAAATATACGTCTACAAGCAGTATAAACTATAAACTAAATTATCTTTGTAAATAAGTCAATTAAATGTGACTTCAAAGTTATCTTATTGATTGAGAACATACAGTATAATTATAGGCATAATAATTATTACGAACAACTGTTTGACATTATAGGACCTTGTCGTAATAAAAATAACTGAAATCTTCTTCAAGTAACGAATGTTTTTTCACAAGCTTACACAAACACAAGGTACAAAAGAGCTTCAACAAGCATTGTATAGTGCATTCGATAAGTGAGATATTCTTACACACATTTTTATTACTTCCGATAAAATAGGTCACTTTGAAATGTTGTTTTTGGTGCAACATAAATACTTCTTCTTCTCCATCTTTTCTTTACCCTTTATTGGTCCATTTCTGGACAAAGGCCTCTCCCAATCGGTTCCATGACTTTCGATCTTCTGCCTGGGCCATCCAGTCATGACCTGCGTGTCCTCAGATGTCGTCTACCCATCGATTCGATGGGGCACCTTCTTAAGTACACAACTGGAGATACATAATTTAACTTTTGGTTTTGTAAGGGTTTCAGTTTATACTCGTAATGATGATGTATGCGGGCGCTCTTGTATGCAGGAGGCCGTCTAGATAGGTACCACCGCTTTGCCAGTTATTCTGCCACAAAGCAGAAGACCTCATGCATAACTGTCTTCCGGTTTGAAGGGCGTTGTAGCGAGCGAAATTACGGGGCATACAAAACTTAATATCTGATGTCTCGGGGTGATGAGCGCAATCCAGTACTACTAAGTGCTTTTTATGGCATTAAATGTTCTGGGTGGTACTGCATTTGTTATGGGCAGGCGTGGCGCTTACCATCAGGCGGACGACTTGCTTGTTTTATCACTCATTTAAAAAAATAAAAAAAGGTACTTACTAAGTGTTGCTGGATGTACCAATTATTGTCGACTATCTAAAAGATTTAAAAAAGCGAGTGTGGCGCACGTGTTCCCGACACGTGCGACTTTCAATCCAACGCACCCGAGTTCGAATCCCGTTGGCCCCGCACTACTGACTTTCTTAAGTTATGTGCGGATTTAACACTCGCTCTAAAAACGGTGAAGGAAAACATCGTGAGGAAACCGACATGTCCCAGAATTTATCACAAAAATTCAAGAACATAAATGATATACACCATCATGCACTGGGCCAGCGTGGTAGGTTATGGCCTATATGGTTAGGCCTCTCTATGAGGGAAGGCCCGAGTCTCAGCAGTGGGAACGTGATGGGCTGATGATGATGATCTGAAAGATAGTCGACAATAACTGGTTACTTTCAGAAAGGGCAGCCGTAGTCGCCCAGTAAATTACCAGAGACGCCGCCGTGAAACTCTTCGTTAATTTCCACTAAGCTTCACGCGTCATCGCTCGTCACTAGTGTTCCCGCCCGCGCTGACAACTTGTCATATGTCATTGTTTATGTTTGTTACGTAACGTTTACCGCAATTGTTTGCACTTAATAATTAATATTTATGTCTGATATTCAAGGAGATATCGTACATCTTTACTTTCAATACTCAATCGGTCTAAAAGGTTGACAAGTCATAGACTAGGATATTCTCTGACTAGTAGCAGGCGTAGCGCACTCCGCACTGTAGGTACGAAGCTTCAAGTACATAGCCGGACACCGACGGCGGGTCGCGCGTCTTTACACGTTCCGCGTCATTAGAGATAAGAGCTATGCGATCGAAAGAGAGGCGCTCTGTATCCATTACATAATTTTATTGCGTCATAGCAAGAGTCGCTATTTGTTTTAATTTCTTTGCTGAGTGATGCTTCTGTCCCTTAGTATTCTTTGCTAGTAGGTACATCTCTACTTCAATACTCTTTGCAAAAGTTTGCACGATAGCACGTTTAACGAATTAATTATGAAATCAATTGATACTTGAAAACATAAAGATACTGAATTACAATGTAATACTTAATAATATTATTTGCGAATGTGTGTTACATTCAGAAGTTACATATTTTACGATAGTAAATAGTTTATCAGAGACAGCAAAACATGTGAACAGGAAACTGTAGTAGACTACAGTTTCCTTGTTACATTGTTATTTTAATATCGGATATGGAATTAACTAATAATGTAATAAAATTAAATACAATTATGATGATATAATTAAATTGATACAATTAATTTAAATACAATTACTAATTATTATTTAAAAAATAATACCAATTAATGTCTTTATTCGGTAAAAACCAGTTTGGATACATTGGAGATAGAACAATGGTCGTTACCATTATAATATAATAACAATATTGATGATCCCTGGAACCCACACTAGAATTACCTGTGTCGTGTGATTCCAGTGTCTTCCATTACATAATTAATTTAGTTTAGACTTTTAAATACGTATGTATATACTTCCTTAGTTATTTCTTACTTGAGAATGACAAAATGCGATTAACTAAAATTATCATTCCATTTTACAAATATCTCATTTTTCTACATGTAGAGTGAGTGAATGCGTATATGGGTTAGTGTGTGTAATTGTGTATATTATGTGCGTGTGTAGTGTATGATGTAAACCTATGTATATACTTGCGACAAAACATTACTTAAGCAAATAATTTGTTCCTGGCGTGCCTGGTGAAAAACATATAAAAAATATATAATTTTAAATACAGTTTATGTATTCTTGCATATAAGCTATTGATTTGATTTGAACTACCTACAGTTCTATTTCTCCTGCGCATTTGCCTAAGCAGTTACGTGTACACTGTGTAAGTATTATTTTTGTTGATTCCTTAACGCCTATCAATCAAGGCGATTAACTTAACATCGAAAGAGGCGACAGAAGCATTTCACAAGTTACCCTAAAACAAAAAAGATTCGTTTATGTGAAACATATTGACAGTTAAAGGAACAGCTTGAAGTTTTTTATATTTACTTGTGTTTATAGATGAGAATTGAGAGTAGTTCTATAAATGCCTGTATTGATTCAGTATTTTAGTAACATTTAGTCTACGCAGTTAGCTCTATTTAGATGACTTGGTTATCTTTTCAGGATCACACAACACAAGTACCCCAAAGTTTACCTACATAAACGTCGAAGGCGGCTCTACTGTTGAAACCACCAGTGGCAGCGAGTATTCCAGCCGATTGATATTCAAGAACAGCTCTCAGCTCTGTTTATTTTCAAACAATGTATCTTCACACATTGTTCGAAAATAAACAAAATCAATCAGCGATGCATGTATGCAGAAGCCCGCATGCAAACGCATCCTGCCGGCGGCGCGGCGCGGTGTCGTCTATCAGTATTCGACGAGGGCTCCCGGACACGGCGCGATCCTCACACTTCAATAGAAAAGCTATCTAGCGCCTGCCGGCGGCGGCGTATCGAATATAAATTACACAAAATTATAGTAGACTCATAAAATCCGCGGTACGTGCCGTGATCGTACGTCGCCATTTTGAAATTCGAACGCGCTCGGCTAGCTCGCGGTGTGCGTTCCCGCCACGGTGCGGTAACCCCGTGACCGCGCGCACATATTGATGCGTTGACCGCCCACGGTCACGAATTAACCGGCCGAGTTTATTTACAAGTCGATATCGTAAGTGGAGTGGTCGCTGGGTCGCTCCCGCTCGTGGCGGCTTATTACGACGTTACCAGTTGCCAGACTCGGCGAGCAGCGAGCGGCGTCGCAGACGCGTTTATTGTTTTCGATTTACACTTTTTTGGGTGTTTACGAGTTGAGGCGAGGCCGTCGCGCGTCCGTTTCTGATTTGATTTCTTTTTATTGCTCTTGACTATTATACAGCCGGCTTTATAACGAGGTACCTACTTTTGTCGCTCGTAAAAGTGTTCTGTTTCTCGAATTCTATTGCCAAATACGTCGTCTACACAGATTGGATCTCAAACGCAAACATACGAAGATAACGCTCTACCTATTCATGACCTGAATGAAATAGTACCTAGTGTACATTTTCAAAACATGTTTTGATGCCTGTTATCTAAATGCGTAGATATTGCGAATATACTCGAGCAAAGATACCATACATAATACTATAAAAGAGATAATGAATTTTAATAAGAATATTTAATATTTCTGACGCGTTTCCTGTAAATATAATTAGTGCTACGTACATTATTTCTCCTTGACTACATACCTACTTTAATAATCTAATAATTTGTTTTAAAAATAGTAGTATGAAGTTACCTCCAGATGAAGCAAAACTCAAACCATCTACCTATAGGATACCGAAATTTAAATTGCCATTCTTTTTTATTTTCCATAATAATATCGCTTACAAGTTGGCCTGACACATTGACATGACAATTTCGGGAATCTCGCAGCTCCTGTCACAGGCTTCCCGACATTTGGCAAGAGAAACAGTTCTAAAAACATTAAAAATATTGACGTAAACTGGGCGGAATAACAACTCGAGTCTTAAAGATATCATAAATGCTTCTAGTTAATAAATTATAAATAAAAATTACTATTTTTCAAATAACGTGTTGGTTGTGTTGGCGCCATCTTCAACGTTCAGTGGTTACCAAGGAAGTAATGTCTGCAGCCAGTAGACCTTCACGGTGGGCAACACAGAAGGTCGAACTTTTAGGACTACATGGCAACGGCAACTCATTTACATAAGGCACTTTTTTGCTAATCGATGTATTATTTAGTAAGCAAACAGGCTGTTGCTAAGTGAAAACTTGACCGTCGCAAATATCTCCGAGCCCAGAATATTTTGATACGCTTTTGATTACGATAAAATTGCGTCCATTAACCAAAACTAGTATGTTCTTTTAATTAAGGATTATAATCGGAGAAATGGAGAACATATTCACTTCTCTGATTACAGTTATAAGAATCAAGTAAGATGATTGTTCTAACTGTGTCAAAAGTCAGTACAGCATAGAGGCCGGAGGAAAGGTTCTATTTTAAACTAAAATACAAAATAAATTGTGAGATGTTATCTTAAAAACTTTCCAGTGACCACGTATCCTAGGTCTTAACCCAGATGTTAACTCAACAAAGCTGATGCAAAATGAAACAAGTGTAATGCTGCAGGTGTCGACAGGAAGGCAAACTAATTACAAACTAAACAAATTAACATTCTTGTTATTCAAATGTGGCCAGACCTTCTAGTTGGCAAGACGCTGGTCGTGGCGGATGTGATACCAATGTCAATGCTTCAATCTCCAAGTTAAATAACAATTTGAGCATAAAATGTTAGGAAAAGGCACCAGAGCTGGTAAGGAGAAAATCTACCACACCCACAATCCAAATGGGATGTGAGAAGTCATTGAAGGACATTATGAACTCAAAAAACAAGAAATGTAAGGCATAATCTTTGCGCCTTCTGCATTGCGAAGAGAGTTAAAATTGAGTGCAGCACGTATAGAATTGTTAAACTGTACCAATTTAATCTATTCAATCAATACAGAATACTATTGCTTCGTGAAAATCATTGCTTACACTATAAAGGGTCAGGGTCTATTGACCTATAGTTCGAAAGCGAGCGAATTGCTTTCAAAAAAGACAATGGATCGTTGGATTGGGTATTGCATGGACACAGCCACGCGGCAAGGTCAACTTTACAACTAGGTTCTGTCTTACGGCCGTTATTGATTTCACTATGGCGAAGAATAAGGCAGACAACACTTGCTTGGTGCTTATTTGATTTCACTATGACGCAACCGCCCGCCGGCGCGCCGACGCGCCTTCGCCGCCACCCGTCGTGGAACACATTACGAGTTTTTGCTTCCCCACGAGTCTTGAGCGTTTGGTTGTAGACACACCAAAACCTTAAACGATATCCGGGGAACTTACTCAAACTTGATTTCTTTGGAATACTGACACAAATAGTGCAATAGCAACAAAACTATGTTTTTATTATTACTCTGTGGCCCTGTTGTAGTTTTATTGGTATAGTACATAAACAATATATGTTTGGGAATAAGGGATCTATAGAATAATTGGCAGATATGAAAACATAATCTCGAATGAACTCAGTAACAATTAGGAGTAAGAGATTTTTGATGAGAACACTACACCAGACACATAAAAATAAAAACTAATTCAAATGAAAATACTCAAAACAAATAATGTTTCGGTAAAGCACTATCCCGAAACGCAAAACGAATGAATGGTCATCTCACTGCCAGTAGATTAGACG
This sequence comes from Petrophora chlorosata, assembly GCA_951640565.1. Taxonomy (NCBI): domain Eukaryota; kingdom Metazoa; phylum Arthropoda; class Insecta; order Lepidoptera; family Geometridae; genus Petrophora; species Petrophora chlorosata. Next base: position 2,641,373 of record OX621206.1, read on the forward strand.
CATTACACACTACGCGGTCAATTTCAGATGATGTAGGCTAATGATACGTTAGAGAAAATAAAGCAGTTGCAGAAAAAACTGACGCCACTCACGCACCAATCGTTTACGTCACCAGCAATATTTCGAGAGAAGAGCGTAGAAAGGGTATTATTGACTGGAGAATGGAGAAATGGGGAGGTTATTTTGTAGTTGCCCCCCCACAAATATGGGGCTGAACTATCTTGAGACATTATCATTGCGCTTTAGGAGGTTTATTATATTATGTCTAGGCCTGATTTCCTTGCTACGTGCGTCGCACCAATCGAAACAAATCACCGCGATAAGATTGCGAATTAGCTCCGAACGCGAAACTTCGCGATATAATATATCGAAAAGCATAATTTTTACGGTGAAATTTCCATTTCACTCGCGCCCGAGGTATATCGGATAAGCGGAATTGAAGTCCCATCCAATCATGCCGGCAACCTCTAGGAGGTAACGCAATTTCTCCTATAAATTTGTATCGAGGCCGTGTGAGTGTATTCAATTTATTAAAAGCTTCATGATTTAGAAAAATGTAAAGTTAAGCTGTCGTAGTGCTGAAGTTGGACTTTTATTTACGGGAAACTAAGACCAAGGCATAGAACTGATAGAACAAAGCCAAGGCTTAGACGTGTTTCGGTGAAACACCAAAGGGACGGGTCAAAGCTGCAGGTTCGACCGCCATCTTTCTTTAAATCTAAGTGCTCTATCTTCGGCCACCAGGCGAGAGTGGCCAAACATAGATGGCGGTAAAAAAGACATTTTTATTCACTGACCAAGAACATCGAGATTAGTGATGATACGTTGAATTTAGACAAAGATAAAATATCGTTTAGAGATCAATTAGATAGATGACGCAAAATGAAATGTTATGTTGTTTGTCAGAAGTCACGGGTAAAATTCGAGGACAATATTTTATGTTTTGAAAGCTAAAGTTAATTTCTTTACCCTGTATTCAACGTTGTATTGTAGTCTTTCGATGATTACCTGCAACAAAAGAAAATATAAATTTAAATTTTGCGTCACTATGTAAATATAAACATTTACGTTATTATAAAATTTTAACGATTAAATAAATTAAATACCAAATACTAACGGTAACCTCGACCAATGAATACTAACTATTACTTACGCCTCGACATTCGTACATAACTCAATCTGTTTTATTTTCTGCGCAAACAATAGCTCGACGACATTAGACAATTTGGCGGCATACCATGACTCCATAACCCAAAACAAAACTCTTTATCCTGTTCCTAAATCAATTAATTTTAGAATTTCTCTGCTCGTATTAGCAGCCAATTTGTAAAATTTTTAAAAAGGCGACGTAAAAAGTGGGACGTAAACTGGCGGTATGCTGCGACGTTGCCAAAGCGTGCGCTCGCGATCCAATTCTGTCAAACGAGTCCGTAAAGTAATGGCCGCTTATTTTTGGCGGGAACACACAAATATCATTGGCTTCGTTATGAAGAAATATCGCTCGGGGTTAATCTGCTCGCTGCTGTGTTTTCACAAAGCGATCGCTCGGATTTATTATGATTTAGTGGTGAATTGTTCTCGGCAAAATCGCTTCGAAAACAAAAAAGAAATCCAAGAAGACAAAATAAGGAGGTTAGGTTTCACGATTGGTGGGTTTTGAACTAAGAAATATCATACTGACTGAAGCCTGTGCTAGGGTGTCTATTTTCCGAGTCGTACCTAAAGTATCTAGGGTGGAAGGGGGTTCCAAAGGTACCAAGGTATGTAATGATACAGTAAATAAGGGGAATGAACAAAGCCGCATTTCAAACAGACATGAAATGTTTTGCAGACCCAAGATGTAATGGTAGAGTCTAGAATTTATACATAGGTATCGTGGCCTAAGATTATTTTTCGTTTATTTACAATATTGGAACATTATGCCAATATGGACAGGCTATAAATTTATAATCATTATTGTTACTGTATGGCATCATTTTCTACAAGCTTTTATTTAACTTGCAATGTTTGTTTGTTTGGGTCAAATCTTGCAAGTTGAATCATCACCACTTCCTCTTATCCTACTGAGTTGGAATTTTGCATACTTGTCCAAGTCCGATGACAATGCAATATTATGGCGACAGCCAGCTGATCTGATGATGGAGACTGATGATGGGCAATGAAACTCCTTGACGGATAATCGTAAACTACTAGCTTTTGGGCTCATTTTAATCTACTCGCGGTTCTGATTACGAATTTGTTAAAAGCTTGTCTTGGATAACATATTTTTATCTGAAATGATGGCTCTATTTATTGGTTTTAGAAAACTAAACTTGCGTTAAGTTTTAATGGCATGCTTAATGAACAAATCCCGAGTACTGCAGCTGTATTCATCAGTCCCTATGTACATAAAACACTCCGGACCCCTTTACATAGGGGTGTACGCATAATGCCAGAAGCAATTAACGCAGGAGCGAGTGTTAAGACTTCAGAATGAGCGAAGCCGCTTGGCATAGCAACCAGGCACCAGCCTAACAAGCAAAATCCCTATCCGCTAACAAGCTCACACTGACACTTTAATCAAGCTCATTGATCGTTTTAAGTAGATTGACTTTCTTTTTAAATGCTTTTTAACCGACTTTAAAAAAGGAGAAGGTTCTCTGTTCGATTTTTTTTTATGTTTGTTACCTCAGAGCTCCATCATTTATGAACCGATTTGTAAAATTTTGCGTCGGGTTCAGTATAGCTAAAAAGTGGTCCCAATTAAATTTCATCGATATTTGACCTTGGACTTCGAAGATACATTGAAGTCGGTTTTTGTTTTTTTCTAAAAATTAATTATTAATTATACATATGTATCTATTGAATAAATTTAAGATTAAAATTCGATAATTGTAAATCAGATAATATTAATAAGACAAGATGACATAAACTAACAAATTTAGAGCCGAACATGTCCTTAAAATTCGTAATAAAATAATAAAATGTTTATTTCAAACACATGCACATCATACAATTTAAGGTTTTTTGAGCATTTTTTATAAAAAAAGTTAAACGGAAACTGTTGCGAAAAAATTAGAAACGCAGCGGTTTATGAATATTTAAATATAATGACACAAAATAATGCATGAATGTGAATTGGGGCCGCTACTTTGACATTAGACTACATTAATGTAATCTAATTTACTCGTGGTAGGTCTCTCGTATGCGGGAGGCCGTCTGGGTAGGCACTACGGCTTTGCCAGTTATTCTGCCGCCAAGCAGTAGCGCGCGAGCATTACTGTGTTCCGGCTTGAAGAGTATTGTAGCCAGCGAAGTTACTGCGCATATAATATGAGACTTAATATCTGATGTCTCGGGGTGATGAGCACAATCCAATCCTACACAGTGCTTTTTTGCTATTAAAAGTTCTGGGTGGCACTACAATTGTTATGGGCAGGCGTGGTGCTTACCATCAGGCGAACAACGTGCTCGTCTCACTCAGTTCCATAAAAACGGTGTTAATAATAATAACTAATAATAATTAACCCTTTTTATGGATATAAAAAGGGTTAATATATTAATTAACCATTTTATATGGTGGTTCTTATTTTGCCCGAGTTCATCAATATCCTTGTCGTGTTACGAGGCCGTTCCTCGAAACGATTCGACCGCTGACATTCAAAGTTTGATGAAGACAAAAACAGTAAAACTATATAAAATAACGACGTACTAGATCACCACATTACATAGTCCAGCACTCCGCACTGATGGCAGAAGTAATGACACAAAATTCTCATTTTGTAGATTACAGCAATTTGGAGAAGATAATAAAAATCTACGTCATCAAATCCGGTCTGCTTCCATTTTTTACAATAGATAATAATTATTATGATGCATGCCTTCAGATTTAATACTATTACCACAAACTGTGCTATTACTGAGTAATTCGGCATAATAATAGTAATTACTGTGTCGTTTAATTTTATAGGCCTTTTGTTGGAACTTGACATTTGTCAATACGGCTTATGGGGTTTTTTTTATGGAACTGAGTAATGAGACGGGCAAGTCGTTTCCCTCATGGTAATCGGCACGCCTGCCCATAACAATTGGAGTGCCACCTAGAACTTTTAATACCATATAAAGCACTGCGTAGCACTGCATTACGCTCATCACCCCGAGGCAACAGATATTAAGTCTCATAGTAACTTCGCTGGCTACAATGCCCTTCAAGCTGGAACACAGTAATGCTTGCACTGCTTGGCGTCAGAATAACTGGCAAAGTTGTGGTACCTACCCAGACGGCCTCCCGCATACGAGAGACCTACGACAAGAATATATAGGTATCTATTAATTTTTATAGAATAGAAAGCTTGGACTCCTACTTAAAGTAAGACGTCATAATCATGCACATGTTAGAGCATGTATGGAGTACTGCAGCCATTTATGGGATGATTCAGCCAAATATCAACTTTCGGCTTTGGACTCGATTAAGTGACGCGCCCTTAAATTGTTTTTAATTTTTTTTACGCTTAATAGATCTATGTTTGGCCACTATCTCGCCTGATGTGAAGCGATGATGTGGCCTAAGATGGAGCACATAGATCTATAATTATTAATTATCTATAATTAATTATCTTATCTTATCTAGAGAGAGACGGCAGTTGAGCGGTCTGCTCAGACCCGTCTCCCCGATAGTTCACCGAACATCATCCCAAAACACGACTAGGAAATAATTGGCATTAATAATTGGAATTAATTGGCTATGAGGCTCTTGTTGGAAAGAAAGTGCAAAACCTTAAATATAGACGACAAGTGACTAACCTATCGATTTGTTTCAGGCTACATTTTGGGGAGTATTTATAAAAGACAAAGCAAGCGAAGCCTTTATACACTCGAGAGCAATGAATCCGGGTCACTTAAAGAATCCTAAAAATCTCGGAAACTAAAAATGCTAGGTTAATGCAATAAATTGTATTTAATAGACAATGTAATACTCCTTAAATGAAGGTATTAAAACTTCTTAGTTATTGTAAAGTTATATCATAAAAAAATCAAATTTGAAAAAGGGCCACTTTCGAAGATGGAACTACGAAATTACAGCATTTGGTTTTGCTTTTGCTTGTAATCTGTCATTTATGTGGGTACATAAACCATGTTGATAGTGCTCTATATTCATTATTCAAGCTGAAATTATGTCGCTTACGCCTGAAGAATGCACCAGAATACTTACAATGCTGGAAACCGGCCGGAGTCAGCGCGATACAGCCAGGACTGTCGGTGTGTCGCTGTCAACAGTACAAAGAGTTCTCCGACGTTACGAAGAAACTGGTTCTAACCTACGCAGACCAGGAACGGGCAGAACCAGGTGTACCACAGCACGAGAAGACCGATACTTGGTGAACACCATGCTTCGAAATCGCTTTCTCACAGGAACTGAACTCACCAATCAGTTTCGACGCCTCGGAGGAAGTAACCCAAGTGCATGGACAGTAAGACGTCGGCTTGCTGAATCTAACTTAAAACCCCTTAGACCTGCAAACGGCCCTAAACTGGAGCGTGGGCATCGTATTTCGAGACTAAGATATGCCCAGAGCCACGTAAATTGGAGTATTGAAGATTGGTCAAAAGTTATGTTCTCCGACGAATCAAAATTTATGCTCTACAAGCACGATGGAAGACACAGAGTGTATCGAAGACCAGGGGAAAGATTCAAGCAAGCATGCATCGAAGAAAAAGTAGCCTACGGTGGTGGGTCTGTACTTGTGTGGGCCGGAATTTCTTCTGAAAGTCGCACAGAGCTGGTGATCATAGAAAACGGCTCTTTAACTAGCGTAAGATATGTGGAAGAAATCCTCAATGATCACGTTGGTCCATTTATGGTCAATTTAGGTGAGGATGCTATATTTATGCATGACAATGCCCGACCTCATACAGGTAGGATTGTGAATGACTACCTTCAAGAGATGAACATTACTCGTATGGAGTGGCCAGCGCGCAGCCCGGATATCAACCCGATCGAGCATGCTTGGGACGAGCTAGGCAGATGCGTAAAACAACGAAACCCTCCCCCAATCACGCTTCGTGAGCTCAAAATTGCTCTCACAGAGGAATGGGAGAATATTCCCCAAAATCGTATAAGGAACTTGGTGTACAGCATGCCAAACCGCGTAAACGCAGTAATGGAAGCACGAGGAGGCAATACGAAGTATTAAAATTCAAGAAAATCGTAATAAAGTTCAAAAATTTCATGTTTCCTATTTTTGTTTTAAGGAGAGATCAGCAGTTTTTTTCTTTATGTAATTTTGTGTTAATAAAATGTATGGTGACTCATATTTTTTTTACTTTCATTTAAGGAGTATTACATTGTCTATTAAATACAATTTATTGCATTAACCTATCATTTTTAATTTCCGAGATTTTTAACATTCTTTAAGTGACCCGGATTCATTGCTCTCGAGTGTATATAATCACGTATATCAAGTCATCAAGTGGCATTGGCAATGACAATGTCGGGTTAAAAATAAACCAACAATGTAGCGTTCGTTGCCCCTGCAGGCTCCGCTGGGTTCGACATTGAAGATATCTTTATTTTCCAAAAGATATCGTGGGTACGGCGCCCCTAGGTCGGTGGAATTAGGTTTGCGGGAGAGGACGTACTAAAACATTCTATGAGATAGAAGAGAGATAATGTAAAAAGAAGATCTAAGAATAACGTATTGGAGAGGTTAAATAGAAGACAAAATGCCAGATCAGAGAAGACGACATTTATGCAGTAGAATATGACGATTTCTCAATTGAGTCAGACAGAGGGTAATATGATCTGTTCTGAGTCTGAATCAAAAGGTGAATAAGCTCAATTTATGAGGCAAAAACGACAAGGTCAATAAGAAGGATCATTTTAATTATTTTTGTCCACAACTGCACTGTGCATCGACCCCAGCGTACATGTCATCATCATCCCATTGCAATGTATACATACCTAATTGCTAATTTGGTTCATAAATAACTTTTTATGCATCATACATTATGTACGTTTTATTGTTACAATAAATTACACTTAAGCCCATAAAGATCCTTGAAAACAAGAATGTGCGCCCAGAGCATTTTATTTAAGTCCGCGAGTGTGTTATTGAGGGTTAAATAAAAAAAAAATAGGTTTTAAAATAACTTCGCTTACAGAGAGCATAATATTATTTAAAATAAACGGATACAGAGAAATAAGGCTGTACCGCCAGCGTCATTCGAAAAGCAAACACCAACTTAAAAATATCCTCCAGTTTATGCTTGACAACACTCATGTTCCCTGAATAATGTCATCCTCAATTTTGTAAAATTACAGGTAGTGTTTTCCTAAAAGCATCCATAAATAGGGGATCCACTTTTTGCTAAACTCATCTCAATTTACGTAAAAGTTTAATGGTCGGGAGCGTTAGAGGTTTTCTGAGACCGGGCTCCCTCTGGAGGTTACTGCCCTCCTCACTGCTGACGGAAAAAGGAGAGACGCCCCTCCGGACAATGACCTAAGGTACATATTGTCTATTACATAAATGTACCAACACTAGTCATTTATAGGATTTTGCACGCTCCTACATAAACAGCAAAAATGTTTCCACGAAGAATCGCCGTCAAAGTAAGCTCGTAAAAGTAAATTGTTACACGAATATTATCTCGATCTTATTACAATTTTAATATTTCCAGTTTTGTATATATATGTTATGGACCAAGTGATAAATAGGGGCATTTTTCATAATGCCCGGGCATTATAAATAATGTCAAGCTACTTCGGGCAAAATACTTAGATAGATAGATAGATAACACTTTATTGCACTTAAAAAAGAAAACAGAATTACAGTTGGTAACACATAATCAATAAGCACAATAGGCGGTCTTATCGCTAAGCAGCGATCTCTTCCAGATAACCATAGGGTAAGGAAAACAACACTTAAAAGAGGATAGTGTGCAGTAGATAATAAGTAGAAAATGATTTTAAACTTACTTACTACTTACTAATATTATAAACGCGAATGTTTGTATGTATGGATGTTTGTTACTCTTTCACGCAAAAACTAGCGAACCGATTTTGATAAAATTTGGTATGTAAGTACATTAAAACTTGGAATAGCACATTGGCTACTTTTTATCCCGGAAAACCGTGGGTGGAACCGCGGGGCGCAGATGGTAAATTTATAATTTGAACTTCCTCATTTATCACATTGCCTAGACATTATGAATATTGCCCTGTGGTTGTCGGGCAATCTCTAATAGTAATCAGTTGATATAATTGATATATATATTAAACTTAAATGTTTTAATTATTCTGCACCATAGGTGACGAGCATTATAAATAATGCCCGGTCAATTTGATTATTTCAGTAGTTTTTGTCACATTGGGCATTTTTCAAACTGCAAAGGCATTTTTCATAATGCCCTATTAATCACTTCGTCCATAACATATATATGTGTGTACTGTAATGTTGACACAGACAAATAAAGAGATATATTTAGACTTAACAGTAAACTGAGACTTGTTAGTCTTCTTTTGTCATAATAAAGTCAAAGATTTCAACAATGTTGATGAGTTTGAATTCTTAGTCAGTGTCTCAACGAACATTAGGCATGCTGTGGTTTTAAAACGAGCGCAGACTCTAGAATATATTGAAGAGAAAGGTCCTACGTCACGTTTGGAAGACGTAAATAAATACGAGTACGAAATTTTAGATCAATTCTCTAAGATCTGGAGAGTTTTGACAAATACTATTCAACATGTATTGCTATCAAAGACAAGAAATATGTCTAGAAGTTAGAATTTGATTTAGAAACGGGATATTGACCATGCATTCTAGTGTCAGTGACCATGTTAGTTTAAAAACGTATGTCTAGAAGTTGTGTCAAAGTGTGAAAAAATCTAAAGCTAAGGAATAAACTATTAAATGAATAGTATATTAGAAATATATATAAGAAAGTTGCACATGTAGGTCGTTTATTTACCTTGATCACGGTAATGTTATCTATGCATTACCGCGCCTTGATGTTTCCTTTTTTTGTATCAAATTCAGAGGAGGGTAATTATTGCACATTTTGTATTTTCTTTTTCTTTTGCTATCAGATTATTCTTATTAGCAGAAAACTTATCAGATTGGATAGCAGATTGATATAATCTGAAGCGCGTAAAAACCACCCATAAAACCTTTAAACAAATAAGAGCATAACTAATCTGACAGAGATTCTTGGCTAACAAGAATTAAGGCCTACTACTGATTGAGGTAAGAATGCCTCAAAACTAATAAAGTAACCCGATAAGCATGGCCGTGCGCCTATCCATAACAACTAGTGCTATTGAAAAAAAGCTATGATCCTGCATTTGAAACCGGAACACGGTAATGTTTGGTTGCACACTATTGATTGGCATTGATTGGCTTGATGGCAGAATAGCTATCACTGTGGTGACTGGTGGTACTTCTCTCGATGGTTGAGTTCTTGCAAAAGAGCCACTACAAAAGCGTTGGTGTGTGTAGCGTATATTTACATAACGTCGATATGTAAAACGACCTACATTCGAGGTGTTGCTAACTAAGCGAACTACAATTCAAGGTCATTACCCCTGCCACAACAACAAACGCCTCAGCCACTTTATTACATTACAAAGCGAATTTGAAAACATTTAAATAAATAAGAGAAGAAACCTTTCTTGCACAAACAACTTGTTCGGATACCAGTCGGAGCTGTAGTGTTTCTGGCCCGCTCGCACGTGCGATGTGTAAGTCGCGGGAAGGAGACAGAGCGACAAGGTCACTGGTCAGCCGTTCTCCGTCAGACAGCGGGGCGCGCGGGATGGAGGGGGGGCGGGAGTGCGCGGGCGCAGACGGCGCAACGACATGGCGGTGGCGGTAGACGTGACGTCACACCAGGTCACGAACCAACTTGCATCGAACCTCTCATGCGTAGGAAAACTGGATGCATGCACGATACATAAAAAGTGTAAAGAGTCGTTTGTAGAATGTGAGCGTCGCGGAAGGGAACTCTAGAAACTATTATTGGCTTGCGCTTGCGGTCGATTTCATTCGCACGAGTACGTCCTGGCATTTGGATCGAAAGCGTAATTACTGCTGATATGACGTTACGTATGATAGCGGTGACGAATAACTTGACTAACTTGGAACTTGGAAAAAATCACAAGGGAAGAAGATATCTGAGCCGATCAAAATATTTTAAAAACGTAGAGGCAATTTAGAACAGGTAGAGATAATAATATAAACCATCAGTAGACACTAGTAGGCAGTCGCATCAGTGTAAATAAAAACAATAAATAATTGGGATACTTACATTACTTACCTACATAGTTAAGTAATGATATGCTCCTTGTATTTAGGATATTGGGTAAACAAATTTTTTACTAGAGCTCATTTACAACATCATCGGTAGTTTTATATGCACAGATCTCTCAGCTGCAGCTTTTAAATATAGTTCGCAGATGTGAGAGAAATTACTAGTGCTCTTGTAATCACAACTTGAAGTGAAACACCTGCATGCGGAACGGAACGCAGTTCGCAGAAAGGCTCAGATGTTTTGCATAGCCAGCTCCTCAAGATGGACGAGCAATGCCGATGGCTCCGTAATGGTTAAAGCTACCTACTGGACTTCCCGAGTTTATTTACGTGCCCAAGTGGGGATCAGGTTGTCACGACGCCAATTTTATAATTAGAATTTGTCAAACTCCTCTTCTAGCCCAACGTGGCACGATTTCGTAACGATGTTTTTTACGTTTTTTACGACGCTATACGAACATTGCATATGCAAAATGTTTAGCTACCCACTGTATTATAATAAAATACGAAATAGATACTATTTAATCCACTAACTCATTTGCTTATTGATTGATTGGCTCACTACATTTATCAACATTAGCAACTTGAATTTGGGACCCAAATAAGTTTAAATTCTTGGGTTTTAACCGGGCCAGAAAAGATTTTTTGAAATTCTTATGAGAAAAGCCGCGGGGCGGAAAGGAATTCAAATTGAACATACTTATATCCAATTAAAATGTAATTTAGTATGTGCATAATAAAAATCTACACTTCCTCAAATTCTGTTCACTAAGAGCATATCTCCTAATTTTATTGCAACGTATAACTTTATAATTATATTAAACAATCTTATTAAGCAGATTAATGACTGGAACATGCTATCTTAATCCTGCTCATTTAGACTTATTAATTATTAAAATATAAACGTGTTTATGAAAATGACCAAAGCAAATGTAAAGCACATTTAAGACAAACAATAAAAGCGGCCTATTTGATGAACTTGTTAATCCTCGTAAAAATTATCCACAGAATATTTTTATTATTAGTACTAGGACTAGGTCTGTGAAAATTCCTAATTAGCGCGTTTAATTTCGCAGTTACTAAAAGTATATCATCTACGTACATGTGAAAAACGGGCTTGCCCTGGTGTAGTTGACCCAAATAGAGCGTTTCATCTCGTAGGCTGACAGGGGAGTCATTTTCCGAATGCCCGCGCAAGTCACAGGCGACGACATTTGTATGCTAATTCATGAGTCTCCGCGGAAAGTCGACTGAATCAACGAGAAGTGACACCTACCTCTTCCTATATACCTACACTAGATCTATGTTTAATATGAAATATAAGACTTGTGGATCGAGAAAGATCGTTTGATGAAGAACCGTGCCTTTTGGGATCTGGCAGAACCAGAAAGTCTACTAAGGACACCAATAGAGTGCTGCATATTGTTTTGTAACTCTTAAAAAATTACGTTTTTGTAGAATTTGGCTGCAAATTTAAGATAGTGACTGCAAACTGAACGGAAGTCTCACGTGATAATGGGATTAGAGGCCAGCCGATAAGATGTCTGACATAATTAATAGGACACTTGAAACTGATAAAACTAAAACTGCGTTTTAGGTGCGATGCGGACGGCGTTGTATCTGCGAGTACGTATGTACTTGTCGCTTCTGATCAAGGACTTCATAATATCATTCATTACATGACATGTTAATTGTACATAGTTTTGATTTTCAAATCAACTCACTCCATAACGCATCATTTCTCAATAGGTTCCACGAGGTTCCACAAACGGCGATTTAAATCGATATTCATATTCATAGTCCGGTAGATAACAGTTTTAGAATCCTGCCTCACGTCGATAAACGCTTGTCACTGCTGCCTCACGCATCTCTCACCCTCTCTTTCCTCCCATTTGGAGTAACCAGGCAGCTAGGAGGGGGCGGCCCGGGCATAATAATTTTAGCTCGTGCCGTAGCATGGATATGAAAAATGGCATTGCTCGACACCCGGCACACCTTGTATACCGCTTTAAGCCCAGCTGCATGGTGTTGCCGTGAGGTGGAAAGTGGAAACCGTCATAAACGGGCAACGACTTGATATATTTACTTTTTACACATGATATTTTGTATCGACTTAAGGTGCCAAAGGTGCCGCGGCTATTTCGGCTATCAAGCTCAAGCGGCGCAAATATGCTAAACTCGGTAGCGAACCGGTTGATGTTAAAAGTTGGAGTCCGTTGGAATATTGTAGGTATTATTATTATTTTTAAAAGTCTGGAGTATGTCATCTGTCAATTCATGATTCAGTGAACAGAAACAATGCCAAGAACATATACAAAACGTTATTTTTAGCGCGGAGTTTTTAAATAACACAAAGGCATTTGACACTATAGACGGATAATTACGATTCATTCCCTAAAAAAGGATAGCTTTATACAACAGGCTCTTCTAAAGAACGAGATACTGCAACAAAAACTGCCAAAAAACTATTGCTTTTCAAAAGGGTTACGCTGTCAGGCTATCCATAGAGTCTTAGATCCATAATTGTTGTATCATTGAATGTTCGTCTCGAAAATATTATGACAACAGCATTTGACGACCATATTTTCAGCCAGTAAGTAAGATGGCAGCATAATTGTTTTTACTCTGAGTAAGCTAACTTCAGTGATATTTAAGACAGTAATTACAGTATTATTATTAGACCATTAAAAATCTTGTCAACTGCAATGACTAAGATTAATGATTAACTTGTCAAACGACTACTGCAATAACAAACTATGAGAGGTTTAAAAAACCGAGAGCATATCGGCGCTATAAAAGTTTTTGTAGAATTTTTGTTGTTCTAAATTATAAACTAACAAAACACAAAATAAATTCTAGATATACCTAATCTTGTTTAATTGTAACATAAGTTAAGATAAGTTTTTGTAAAGCCTCATAAAAAAGTCTTAAAAAACAAACGCCAAACACACTAGAGTTGGGTGTCTTGTTAACAATCTCAAAGAGTAGTCGTCACGGTTCGATTATTCCCAAATAATTTTACACAAATTCGCCATAGCGAAGTGATTTGTCAGAGAAGACATGCGCTCATAAATATAAGCTAACCAGTACAGAACAGACGTAATTATTTACTATTATCACTGTACTTACTTACACGGTGTAGTGGCGTTTATTACTACTTTATGGTAATTTATCAACGTTCGTTGCTTTTTATATAGGTACTCCGAAACAATGGTGTACCTTCATATATTTTCTATCCTCATTATCGCACTTACTACCTTGAATTATGAGACCATTTAAACTGGAAGCGATAAATTTAATAATAACTGTTATTTTATTAATATAAGCCTACTTCAAAATCATTATCACATAAACTTTAATTTTTACGTACACGCGAAAGCAATAAAAAATAAATAAATAAATGTATACAGTAGGTAGATTGCAACTTAACTTTGTTTAGGGATGTGAATGTTCTTCTAATCTACATACAAATTCTATTTTAATAGTATCATTAGGCTAACCATGCCTCAGAAAAAATTGTCTTTTCTTTAATCAGAAATGTTAAATATCTCTATGAATAGCCAGTCAAATCATTGATCGAGTGTAGAAATTGGCTGTAAATAGACAACATAACAAAAAAGTCTCAACCGAAATGAGACTTTATTCCTTTGAGGGAGAGCATAAACCTTGTTTAAGGTGTTTTCGAAGTACCCTTAGATGGCGTTGCCACGGGACGCCCCGCAGGGATAATGCGCGTTTCATGCTCGAAATCGCGATATAATTGTATGCTTGTCGTCGGCCCGATTTTTCTACGCTTTCTCAATGTTTATGGGGGTCATTTCTATTTTTTATTGGCTTGTTTATGTAACGTGGAAATTATGCGCAGGCGTATATCTATGGACCTTAATTCAGTAGATACTCGAATGAAGGTAAGTTAAAAAGGTTGTGTGTAGTTTAGTATTACAAAATCCGAATGATAATGTTTCAAGTGATGACCCCTTGCCAAAACAATACATATCTTTGTCAGGTAAATCGAGATCTACGTAGGTACCCAGACTTTTTCAGTTGATGAAGTGCTATTCACCGCACAGCACTGCTTAACATGCGTCTCAGGCTCAGCAGAGCAATGAACGCTTAAAACGATACACTTAACACAGTTTCTGAACGATTGCAATGCGATTTCAGATGCCATTAAAACTAGCTATACTGGAATATTTTGCTATAATTTCCACTTCCACTTTGGCAAGTGTTGGACAATCAATGGCTTTTAATAGCTTCATTGCGAAAGCAAAACAAACTCTAAAATATCTACTTTATAGCCACACAACAAAGATGGAGCAGCCATTAAGCAGTCTTTTCCGAGCCTCTGATATTTAAGCAGAAACTTCGCACTCCGCGCAAACTAAAAATCCACCGCAAACATTTAGAATTTATGAAGTTCCGAAGCGGCAGTAATTACAGTGATGATGCTGGAGCGCCTTTTTTCATTTCGAATAGTTCCGTGATAAAAAAAAAATCTCGTGCCACTGGCCTGTCGCCCTCGTCTATAAACAACCCGGCTATGTACAGTGGCGGCTGTTGCTAGGTGCACTAACCGACTAGATTACGTAGTTCCTCGTTTCCAGCTAATCGTGCATCGATTCTCCGACTCTGCGTCTCCGGTGGTTAGCGCACCGTAAGAGCTATCCTAACGAGTTTAAAATCCTCCGATCGAAAGCCTAGCACATTCGACGATGCATGTTTAAATCGGTCGGTTGATACAGAGCTATGTAGCGCGGTTTTATACTTTGCATAGAACCTGCATGCTCTCAAGCGTAGGGTTTGCAAACGAAATTGATTCTAAATATTGATTTTATTCCTTTATTAATCACTCCTGCCTTTGGACCTGAGGGAAACTTTGTATCAACACTACCAACCAACTTAGCACTTATTAGTTTCTAACGAAATTATGAAACTATACATTGTAAGGTCTTGTTATACTTAGTTGTAGTGATACTGATATCGGATTCAGTTTTCTTGACTCGACGTTAGCAATAACCTACTCATGTACGTAATATTAATGACACAAAAAGGCACAACTGCCTACAAAGTTATTAATACCTGAGACTGCTGAAACTACTCTATAATGTCATAAGGTATTGCGGTATATCACTCCAAAAATGTCATCAACAAAATGTCAAGCCTCCTTAAATATTCTAGTCTCGAGGATACACCATCACTGATCCCTAGTAATAAAGTACCTCTAGTAAGCACCTGGTGTATACTTCAACACTAACGGTTTCCTTGCTTTCAGACCCTAGTACTCAGAGCCCTACCATCAAGCTATACAATATATAGTCCTGCTATGTAATATGCATGATACGCACTCATTAGGGAGGGTGATGACGACCTATTTTTACTTGGCGCTGGCAGCGTGGAAGGAACTTTACGACACACCTACAAGATTATAGCACATTAGCGTCTCTACTGCTCAGAGTAAACTTATATCGTGTATCTTGTGGTTGCAGCTCTTCAACTCAGTGAGTTGGTCCCCAATAGGTCTGGTATTAAATAAATAACTAATGCGTACACTCCTCATTTCTTGTCAGGATCCTTTAAAACTAGGGCGCTAGGAATTACGAGAACTCACTTTTGAAACTCTAGGCACTTAGCTAAAAATTACCAAAAATATCTTATACAGTCTATTCTATGACTTTTCCAAGTCCCGAATATATTTTCGCAAATCTTTAGTTTTTGACTTGGCTAATCATTGTGGGCATTAAGCAGGTGGGTCGTTTACTCATCTTAAACAGTCATCGCAATGTGCGTTTTTCCATCTTCTGATCCATTGTTTGATGATTCAGAGACCGTGGTTCATTTTAAATGGACTGCAGTTACTTTAACATCGGTCATCATAATTTCAGGTTAATTACGTCCACTATTGAGTTTACTTGGCATCGTGCCCTAGCACATCTAAAGTTATAGCGTCTTGCATTTAACTATTAATCCTTATTCTTTGCGAAGTTTTGATTGATTAGATGGCTTAGTTTCCAAGTATTGAGTCTCATATTGGTCGCTATTCGCTATTATGACATTATCGACCTTGTACGTTATATCCGAGTTTGTTAAATTCCCTCGCAAACCATTAGTTCGTAACACAGTACACATAAACATGTAGGTACATATTAAACTGCCTTGTTACCTTGATTTCCAGATGACGCAGCCTGTCACGGCTGAATAGCTATAAAACGCCGATCACAAAACATTGACCAAGTAAACGTAAACCAAACAATGTGCGCTGCTATTGGCCGGAGCCGCAGGCGCGGCAGTCAGCCGTTCTCTGCTTGGCATTCAAGCACTAAGCGCTGCACATTTTACAAACTGGTATCTTGTCGTTGTAAAAGTTGCGACCACCTTCCTCCTTAGTACAAACGGACGACGTTAGTTAAAGAAAAAATCACTGCGACAAGGTGCTACAAGGTATTGCTACTGTTAGATGTGAAACCGACTGCACATGCAACTAACCAGACACATGCACGATGCACCATTACATAGGAGCGCTAACAAGCCGCGTATCTAGGCTATTTCCAATGTCTTAAATTGCAGTTGTTACGACTCGTCGCCAATTCCGATGTTCGCAAAGCCTGTCTTTATAGCCGAGAGAATCGTTTGCATTCCACACGAACGAATCACGTCGTGGTTTTAATACTGTAAGACACTCACACTTTTATTACACTCATTATTGTGGTGCCATATGCCACTTGGCTTGCTAAATGAATTAGCAAAGAGGAATTTATTACATCGTCATTGCTAAAGAAAAAAGAGCGGTCATGGATGTGAGGAAATGTGATTGAATAATAGTAAATAATTATATACGATTATCGTGTCGAGATAAACAAAGCAATCAAATGCTGCGATTGATTTCGAAAGTCGGCGTCATTAGTGATCTTCCATGCCATCAGCGAAACCTTCAATTCCAAACAACATTTCGTGAAACGAATTGCACCAAATTGTGGTCATACAAAACAGCATCCAAGTTTCTTAGAAGCAGCGGCTGTAAATTACACGTAGCGTAGCGTGGAGAACGGCGGAATGTTTCCCGAGATGCAATGATACGTAATAACCATGATCAGATGCTCTCGGTGAATAAATAACTTACTGGTAAAAGAACGTGTCTCAGAAACAATCAGATGCGTTTTCCTGGTTTGTGACATTTCACGAGTAGCAAGTTCTCATCTCGTGACGACACATCATAAATGATGATGATCTATTACATTGAATGGGAACACACTGGCCATTTCTATCAAATGTTCATATCTTTACAATTAGCAAAATATCTGAACAAGCAGGACAGGATGGTAGATAAGAGCATTAGTGAAAATAAAATGGTGGTTGACTCTAAATGAATTAGTAATTCAGCGCCGGGTAAAGGCCGCTGCTACCGTTGGCATCGCAATGAGGGGTAATTGGTAATTGTAGCTGCACACGCCGACTAGGATCTAAGTAATTTTCTTACAGATTTCTGCTCTCAGATTATAATTATCTCGGCAATCTGGCAATGACTTGCTTAGGTCACAGCCGTTGGAATAAGGAATTCTATCTCGAGAGTTTGATCATGTACAATGAGTAATTTAGCGTAAAATATATGCCATGCACGAAGCCCTTTATATGGTAGGAGATCAGTATCTTTGTCAACTTTCATCGTCATCGTAGAGTACTTAAGTAATTGTTAGTATTCTTTGGTAGAGCAGACTCATTTTACCCATAATATCTAGTCTTAGCATGTATCGTACGACTACGTATATGTAAAAATATATGTTTACAAGCATAAGGCAAGAAAACATTAGAAAGTTGCTTTTGTAAGTCTCATACAAACATTCCAAGTCTGTCCTAGTCTCAACTGCAAGCTAGACCAGATTTTATTCCACGATATACATGCTCTTTATTACACTTAGTACAAGTACAAATAGGTCTTCCAATCTTATCGAATCTCCTACAACATTACTCAGTATCTAAGTCCGTCCGTTAATGCCGCGGTATCCACAGCTTCTAAAGTGGAATGAGCAGTCGGCAACCGGTCTGGCGGGCCGCGTCGGATGATGCTTCATGCGTCGTTTGCTGCTATTGCATGTCACGCACGCGTAATTACCGACTGCAAGCTTGCACGGGCAAGGCTCAGCGACGCCATTGTGGGAGTAATGAGCTGTTGTAGGCAGGCTTGATCTCGTAACAAAGCATCTCTGAGGCCATGAAAGTAGCTCGTACAGTATCTGGCCTTGCAAAATATTTCTTTGGGCTTGCGCTTAATACTTGAGGCTTAACTTAGGTTTTGTACCGCCTCTATTTTTAGATAGAAGTTAGCATTTTTCTTAAAGTCACTCGGAGTTCGCGGACTACTATAACATATCTCCATTTCTCTGATAATATATTATCGTATCTAAACGCTCTACGCTGTGCCTATATGTGCTGTAACCACGATCGCCCGAAGAACAAACCATAATTATTATTGTATACAAGATCCAGATATTATCACGATTATAATGTGCATGAGTATTAGCCATTATTACGAACGTTCTTTTATATTCTTTAAAACGATGCTTGGTTATTCTGGTTGGTTACTGTCAGCGGTACAATGCAAAGGGCACCTTTTGTGTTGCACTGCACATTCGTCTCATTGTTCACATTAACATGCAAGGGATTCACCACCGAATCCTGTATGTGCTGTGAATCCATTAACTTCCATTGTGTCAACTTTAATGCAGACTTCGGTAGGTAAATTCTTTTGTGTGCATCTCTTAAAATGAAATTATCCAGAATTACTCGAACATCGACAAGTATGAGACATGTTGCAGTTTAACAACCATCTCAGTTTCTTTTTTCTCAGCTTACGTGTCAAAGCAATCTTGCACAAAAGAGCAGCTCTCTATAGATAACTGTTTAGTCGTCTTGTTAGCATCGCAGTGAAATACCCTCTGGTACACGACTACTTATTTTTTTAGTCCACTAGATGTTTTGTTAGCCTTCCCACACATATATTAGCGATACCTGTCGCGAAGTTGTGAGTGTTAATTGTTCAGACGTTGCTGAAACCTGGAAGGGGTCAAGCCAGACATTCAAGATTTTGCGTTTCCACGGCGAAAACTTAGGAGTATTTTCACAACAGTTCTCGGCTCGTAGATTCTTTCTTGACCCATCTCTCTCCCCCGAAGGTTGAATGAAAGTCAGTTCCGCAAGACAGTATATCCTTGTCTCAAGATTAGGCGGTCGTAAAAAATGTTGGAATGTGCTCGTAATTTAATGCGTTATTTTTTATTCGTCACAAGCAACTATGCACATTCACACATTTTGTTGGAAAATGCGTTGCTTCATAAACTCGCGGCCTGAGTCTGATTTGAGACTGCGTAGAAACTCATTGCGTGCACCATATAATTTAGAAAGATACGAAACATCGATATTACGGTAGCAAATTACTACTCGATAGTTTCAATCGGTTCAGAAACAACTGTTAACCTCGTCGTTAGCGGCACCCGGATACACCGGCACAGGCCGACAAACATAATACATACCTAAAGTTTATTCAAACAATAAATAGGCGTTTACAGTAAACGCCTTATCAAAATACTAAAGTTTATTTTTAAACCATAAATTTGCATGTAGAATGCAAATATATTTCAGCGTGTATTTTTTAAATTCTATTATTCTAAAAGAATGGTAATGGTAATGGTACTCTTGTAATGAAATAGTTTTATTCTTTACTAAAAGTATTGCTAGACAACTTTCCAAATTGGTTAATTAAACCTTTTTATTAATTAACAATGCTTAGTTAAGGCATTATGTATTTTTGAACGGTTATACCAGCCGGGCGTAGAAATTTATTACTACAGAATATTCTTTATTCTTTGTAGAAGATTAAGTACATGATAAAACTTATATATAATTATCAAGAAAATGATGTCTAATTAGCGTTTATTGTACAGCCAGGAGCGCCTGGGGGTTCAACATTATACGTTCTGAAGCGTAACTGATAAATGTCTCCATTACCATAGAAGATTGTTTCGGAGAAATTAGAGAAGAGGTGAATCTGGATTGATAACTCTCAAATTGCTTTAATTAGCAATCACGTGTATTTACTGTTTCTCGTAGATTGAGGAGGAACTTCAATATGTTTATACATAATATTAAAATTAATATAATGTATCTAAGATTGTCATTCTCTATCCATACGCTCGCGAAAATAGCGAGCGGATAGATAATGAAAATGGGGTAGAGACGTACTCGTAACACAAATTTAAGCAACAAACCGAATGGTTGAAAAATATCAAATATTCATTGAAGGCAAGTGAGGCAGTTGTATATGTAATTTTGTAATGACAAGTTACCAAATAATGCACATGACTTCGCATACTTGATTAATTGCTTTTCAACCAAATACTGCGGCTATAAAACATCTTTATCATATCATTTAGAAGAATAATACTTGCATTTGGCTTTTTAAAATACTGCAGAAGATTTATCTTCCAAGACTTGGTCACGCTCAGAAAGGCACTTGTCTTGCCACAGTTTATCTACGTTTATTTCGTGTACAATACACTTTGGCAACCTCTATGTGACCTTTCTGTGGCGATAATTTTGTTTCCGTTTGCTATCTTTGAAGATGCATTTGTACAAATAAAACGTCGAGGATTTCTACATTTTTGGAGATTTCATTTTGACGTAATGATATCTCCTTTTGAACTATCATCTAGCATGGTCACTAACGCTAGTATTGTATATATTATTAACGGGATATTTACCATTTTTATTATTTGTTTTGAGTTTTCCATATTTCGGCACCGTTACAAGCTCCATGATCATTGATCACGTATGAAACTGAAGTTGTTGCGGGTTTAGAAAAACTATAGTAATATTTCCTTTTGGGCGCCAATTTTTGGGACTGAAGATTTTAGTTTTTTTTTATTTTAGTTTCTTTAATTTCTTTATTACAACAACGCTTCATGCTGCAGAGCCCAGGACGGCGATATACCTCTCTCGATTTGACTAGAGCACGTCGGGAGACGATATCATTAAGTATATCAAGGAGAGGTGCGGAGGAAGGGTCACGGAGCTGAACCTGTCGAGGCTGGAGTAAACGAGGACAACTAGTTTTAAGTCCTACGTGCTCCGGCTTCCAGCAAAATATAAGGGAATGTTCCTGGTTCCCGAGTTTTGGCCCGAGGGAATAGTGTTCCAGGGCTACAGAGAGGCTACACTTAAATGCCCCTTATCCTAGTGTTTTATAAATTGTATTTTATATGTTAGTCTGTACGGTATATATTTTATGGGACTCTAGTCCTTTTATTTTGTTAACTGTATTATTGCCTGACATAAATGAATTTACTTATTATTTGTTGTTTTCTTTCTGATTTCATTGGTTTTTTTCTCACACTTTTATTATTTCTGTACTGAACGGCATCAATGTATCGTTATCAGTAAGCTACACGTGTTTGTATCCGTTTAACTTTGATGTAGGTATGTACTAGTTATGTTATATAATTGTTTAAGTTCTTATTAAGTTAAATTTAAATCTGCAGATACAATTTTAGGTAAATTGACCACTGCCAAATTACTGCTATCTACTGGTCGACTCAAAACATCTTCTCTTAAATAAACTCTATCGTTAACGTTTGATTCATTTCTGAATTATCAGTTTTATAGATTCACTAGGTAATGTTTTAATCCATGGTCAGGATATATTCCTCCTTAGCTCATTTTATTTCTCTTATTTCTTAGCATACCACTCTTGTTGTTGTCATAAACAAAGCGATGTTAACGAAGGGTATACAATATTATTCTTTCATTCATTCATTCATTGCTTAGGGTCTGTGGTCGGGTGTGCTCTTCTGAAACCAGTTCCTTCTGTATTATGGGTGTTATTATTATTTTAATGAAACTGTTGGATGATGATCTCCCTCTTGAGCTTAGATTGGATTACTTTTCATTCTTAAAACTGAGTGTTGCACGATTATGAGAGTCGATTTTCTCTTGTTTCTTCTAATCCTTATTATTTAATTTATCATCCGCTATTCCGTAAGTAACGTGTTCGTAGTTGGTTCTAATAGAATTCTGATTTAGTTTTACCTCAACAGGTACAACCAAACTAGAATCCTATTGGTGCTATCAGAATCCAATGATTCTAATAGGTTTTCTATCATAACATCTAGTAAACTAGTTACCTACTCTACATACCTCTTATACTGATAAAAGCAATTAACGATTGGTCCTACATGATTTCATCCACCAGCTCATAAAATGGCTTAGCGTAAAGATGCAAATCCAAGTTATTATAGTATTCATAGACAGACGAATCAAGATGCAGATTGGAATCTTGAGCTGGTACTCGAGGATGATGACCAACTAACTACATAAAGCTTCATCTTATTTGAAGTCAGCGAGGGGCACGCGTCGATACAAGCAGATAAGATATAAACGCGGTTGGGATGTTGAGAATCTCTTACCTGTTTTCTTTTGAGCGGTAACTGCTGCGACGGCTGCTGTTGCTTGAGAGCGGGGGCGGGCGCGGCAGCCACGGCGGCCTCTCGCGCGGCCAGCTCGTCCAGTAGCGCCGAGCACTTGTCCTTGTCCTGCTCCTCGTCGGCCGGCAGCAGGAAGCGCCGCCAGCGCGCCGAGTCGAACCCCCAGTGGCACGTGCGGTGCTCGTGCGCGTGCGAGTGCGACACGAAGCGGCGCGGCGCGTACAGCGCGCGGCACTCCAGGCACTGCACCAGCGCGCCCGCGCCCGCGCCCGCCGCCAGCACGCCGCGCGCGCCGCCGAAGCACTCGTGGTAAACGCGGAAGCCCGGCAGCTTGCGCGAGCCCGAGCCAGCCGGCGCGTGCAGCAGCTCGGCGCACAGCCGCTCGGCGTCCGTGTGCGTTATGAGGCCGCACGACGGCGCCGAGCGCGGCAGCACGCCCGTCGACTTCAGCTCGTGCAGCTGCTCGGGCGTGCAGCGCGAGCAGTAGATCTGCAGCTCGTCGCACACTCGGTTGATCTGCTCCAGCGTGAAGTCCGTCAGCACCGAGGTGAGGATCTGCGGCAGGCACAGGCGCCGCTCACCGCCGACGCCGAAGCACGCGATCGGCTCGCCCTCCAGCAGCGTCTCGCCGCGCTCGCCCAGCTCCGTGTCGGCGGCCAGCAGCAGCGGCGGCGCGGCGGGCGGCGGCGGCGGCGCCGGCACGCCCGCGCGGCACTCGGCGCGCCCGCCCGCGCCCGCGCCCGGCCCGTGCAGGCTCCGCGGCGCGCTCGCCTGGTACGTCTTCAGAACGGAGGTGATGTGCGGGGTCACTACATCCATGGTCGGGCGCGCGCACCATCCGCGGCGGAACTCGCCAGGCGCATGTCCCGCACGGGGCTACGCGCCGGCTCGCGCGACGCGCTCCGACCGCGATCGAAACATGTCTGCCGAGCGGCCCGTCGCGACGGCCCGGCCGAGCGCGCCGCCGGCCGGCGGCGTCTCCGCCCCGTCGCCGCACGCACGCCCGTGCGAAAAATACGCAAATAACCTCGTCTGGGTGAGGAGTTGGCGCACTTTCTTGCTAGAAGTTCGGATGACACGCACGGTTTCCCTGAATCCTCTCTATCTTCCGAGGATTCGGATTAGAATATATTCGCGACATCGGTCTCTAGGAACGCGTTTCGGCGCGGACGCGCGAGACCGGGGCGTAGATTCCGGCGACCGGCCGCAGTCAAAGCAGCAGACGGATGGCTCGGCTACTGGAGAGTCTAGCCGGCGCCCCGCGCCCCTCGCCCCTCACCCTCCGTCGCCGCCGCCCGCCGTGTCACGTGACCGACCTTCCCGTCAAAATATCCAGAATGGCGGCGCGAGCCGCGAACTGCCTGCATCAAAGAACAACAACAAACAGAACGTCCATATCTTTATAATTTTCTTAAAACATGCAGGTAGATAGCTAGTGAAGAGATCTCTATAGCAACTACCTTAACCGTTATAGATAGAATACCTACTTAAATGGTTCTTGGAAATCTATTTCGACTTATTAGAACACAAACTATTATTAGGCCCGTCGTGTCAGTGTGAACAATTTTACGGAACTATAACCCCTACCTTAGGATTTACAAGTATATGACAATGGTTATGTGGACAGAAATAACAATGATTAAAAACTAATGATTAAAAAATAATAAATGAGAGAGTTATACATGATACATATAAACTTAAAATATAATAAAGTAGGTTCTATTAACTACATGCAGCAGTATGCGTGGGCGCAAGTGCTCATGTGTGTTAGTACAAGCGTATGCGTGATAATATGTTTAATGCGTGTGCTTTTAAGTGTGTTTTAGTGTATTACGGGTTCTATTGAGGAAAAGAGAAAGAAGAAGAGCGGTAGATAGGCGGTCGCAATAAATGTTATTTCTGAGTCAAGATAAAGCTTTCTGTGTTTTCATAGTCTAGTTTTTGGGTATTTTAGATACGGTTTTTTTGCAGCTGTATATTGTATGAAGCGGGATATATATATATATATATATATATATATATATATATATATATATATATATATATATATATAGTTTGCTGTTTAATGTGTTATATATATTATATGTGTTATATATATTGACCTAGAACGCAGTAGTACCTACCTTTCCTGCGCTTTTTTTCAAGTTCGAGTTCAAAAGTTCTTTATTCAGTTTTTGCATCACAGATGCACTTATGAACGTCAATTATTACAATGACTCTATCATCGTATCGGAAAAAGAACCACTACTCAGAAGTAGAAACTACAACTTTGTTTAGTTTTTGGGTATAAGGTAATTGGGAGTGTTTTTTGAAGATAATGTGGAGGATAAATGATTGTCTGACAGTCAAAACGTCCCAGCTTTTATATAGTTCAACCGTGGGCTGACGAAAAGGTAGTCCCACCCCAACTTTAAGGATCGCGCGCTAAGCCCTTTCTACTTCTATGAGATAGGTCTTAGCGGTTTAATGAAGATTTTAAATCGCTTCGAGATTAGTAAAGAACGTATAAAAGAACTTACAAATGAGGTTCAGTCTCATATCAATTTGTTTAAATAATCCTATCCTGCAGTGCTACCATATTTTTTAAATTAAATGTTAACCTACATATAATATGGTCAATAAACAAACATTGTATTTTTTACTATAATATGCTTAAAAATAAATTCAAAAATGTTAAAATATAAGAAATGTTTGGCTGTAACATTGCTTCTCAGAGACACAATGTTACGGCAAAACTAAAAAACAAAATTCCTCACTTCTGTTTTCTCCCATGTTCTTTGCCGCCGCGACACGCGCGGGGTGACCGCGGGGCGCGGGGGAAGTTCCGCGGGACGCGCGGGGGCAGCTGCGTCTGCTGCGACCGTTCGCTCGCTGCTCCGTGAAAACTACTTTTATCGCTAATTGCTATCACACAAACCGTTTTAGAGCTTACCTCTATCGGAATAAAGTCTATTATAAAAAGTGAGACTACGTTTAAATACAAATCAAATTTGAAGCGAAAGTTCGCTGAACGAATTATAAGCTTTAAAGGATGGAGTTAGAATATAGTTTGCGATGACTTTATATTTATTCATTTTTAAATCAAGAACCGTGCACTCAAAATGATTTTGCAGAAGCGTTTAACAATAGAAACTATAGAAACACGAGAAGTGGTTTTAACACTTTTTTTAAAGTTCGCCCTTTAGGGCAGGCCAAAGTCTCTGGGACCATACCGCCATGTCTTACGTAGCTTTTATTTGATAGTTTAATATTCCATTTACTATACTTTTGTTGAGAATGAGGGTCATCAGCAACAAGCCGGACCCTCTCCTAGTACTTCAATAAAGTGGTGGAAATTAATTCAAGCTTTCCATGGACTTTTTGGGAGATCCTAAAAAGCAATGTTTTTTCTATTTTGTTTCATTTGCCTACACTCGTGCACGTTTACGAACACATAATGGTTAATATTCCACCGATATTACACATGATCACTCGAAATAACACTTGTTTGGAAAATAAAACAAAATCGAACTGTATCACTTTTCACTTCCCGCCAAAAAGTCCTCGCTGGTGTGATTCGAATTTGAAGTGATTGGAAAATAGGTAGGTACCTAGTTTTCCTTATTTTCCTATTTGGTTTTATCACAGAATAAATAAAAAGTATAACGGGGGATACCTAGGTAATATATAGGCTTTATACTATGCCTCGGCCTATAGTTAGTATTATTTGGCGGCCGTGCCGCTGATAACTACTTAAAATTATGTAGGTTACCTAGGTAGTTAAGTAGGTACTAGAGACTACAAAAATATGGCATTGTCAGTGCCTCGGTTAGATTTAGACAACTGGGAAGGCTCTTTGGACCTACTCTCAGATATAGATCTACCTAAATAGGTACTTAGGTTCTTACAGGCTTACAGGTATGACTAAATAATTACAAAAAAAGTTTTGGAACAAGTTGTTATTACAATGAAGAAGAGAATGGATTACTTCTTCCTACCTAATATAATAAGTATCGAAAAACTCGAAAAGTAGAACTTGCTGTGCTGACAAGCTTTCTTCTGTATCAATGCAATAGTTCGAGGCTGGATAATTAATTTGAGATGCAGTACATCGGTACAGTACGTACTGGTCGTTGGCAATGACGAAAGCTAAAGAGCGAAAGACGAAAAGCTGGTATAAAACTAATAGCAATACGCCTTTCGGCATCTTGTTCACAACAAAATTTTTGTTGCTTAGAACGTTTATTCCTTCAGAGGTACGTTCGGAAAAGGATTTACAACAACAAATTGCTATTCTATTTTTATGTATGTATTGAGGAGCGTATCGCATTTCTACGATCCGATTTCAAAAAGACGATGCAAAACATCTAAACTATATATGTACCTATTTAATATTATTATTTTACAATAAATTATTTTAAAAAGTATGCAAAGTCATAGACCCACAAAGGTAGAAATCACATCTCATTTCAATTACATAATATATATGAATTATATTTTAAATGCGAATATTTGTGTGTGTGTGTTTGTTAAACATTTGTGAAGCATTATAGATAAGCTCAGAATACAGTGTATTCCAAAGATAAAAGTGTATTCAGAGTATAAGGCTGCGTTCCGAAAGATGCTAGCCAGGATCACCTGCAACCCGCATTTGGTGTTTTTCTGTGGTCGCCAGTTGCCATGGTCGAAGTACATTAACGGATTCAAGAACGCCGCCGCACCGACGGACGCCGCCGCGGGCTTAGGAAAAAAACAGGCAAATAAAGTTGACATTCGAACTCGAATAACAGCTGTTTGAATGGGTGGAAACTGGAAAGTAGAAAATAGCTGTCGATTGCTCATACCATGGACATGGGCGCCGGCAGGGGAGTGCCAGGGGGTGCACTTGCACCCCTTGGGAATCTCGGGATCAACAGGAGTTATTTAAATTTCGATCGTCGTTAACAAATAGGTGTGAGCCGTGACGACTGGGTACCTATATAATAAATTCATAATGAATAGTCAGAAATTTGTAAATGCCTCAAACATTCATACTAAAATTTCATCTTTTTATTAACAATCATATAAGGCAAAGATTGTAAGAAAACTAAAATCTGCACCACCTGGAAATTATTTCTGCCGGCGCCCATGACCATGGACCAAATATACATGTATACTTGTATATTTGGTCCATGCTCATACCTTGCCTTATTCGTTGCAGTCTCAGCGTTTCGTTGGTTGGCTTTATTTAAGACGTCATACATGAGTTCCATGACGTAATAATATGTGCTCATCCACAACGTCCGCTTCTAATTTAATGTCGGAACGACGGCAAAAAGCAATGCAAGCGTTGTGGACTACTTTGGGAACGTGCCTTATAGGTTCATCCTGTCATTGTCATGTCAAACTAATTGTCGTTGTCACTGTCAGTTGTGATGGGAGTGTTCATGTTAAATGTTCAAGAATCCATCATTCTGTAACAAACCAAACCAAAATTCAATATTTTTCGTAAAAATTCTATCTCATTGCTTATTTTCTTATTCGGCATCCAGCCTTCGTCCTAGTAAGTCGTTTCAGATAATATAAAAGCATAAACTTAGCTTCCGTTGTCACAGATTCATCAATTTCTCGGTTTTCCAGAATTTCATGGATCCTTGGGGCAGCGAAGTAAAAAACGCGGAGTCTGCGTCGGAATTCGAAGACAATTTCAAGCCTGCAGTTGGGAGTGACAAGCTAGCCGATTCCGCGGAGTATCTCGCTATTTTAGGTAGGTAAATAAATAATATTTTAATAATTGAATTAATTACCTAGGTACTATTCCGATTCGAAAGGTTCCGAAGGTTATTGTGGGAGTATTGCTCAATCATTTGGCAGCCGCGGAAGCATCGGGTTTAATTTCACTTCATTCTGTAATGTGAGCACAAACTGTAGAGGTATCCTGTACATTGGTGAGATTGTTAGTTTTTAATGAAATATTATCAATCTACCTACTTCGTTTTATAGTTATAAACATATTCAAACAAATCATGTTCTGAACATAAATTATAACCAAATAATTATAAAATAAACGAAATTAATATTGCTTGCTGAAAATTACCAATTAATTAACATGTCAATAATAAATAAATTTTCTTATTTTACTTATTACTGTTGAAATGGAGGGTCCATTTCAACAGTAATAGGTTGTAGCAGTATAATAATATTTTAATAATAATAATGTAGTTGATTTTTATAAAATACTAATTATCTAAAATTCTTAAAAAATAGTATGGAATATTAAGTAACCGCCTAATTTTGCTTACAGAGAGAAAATTGAAAGCAGTCAAATCCAAAAACAAAGTAGTCGAGAACCTGTCAGCTTACCGAGAAGACTGCATCACCCGTTTGATGCGTGACGGCTGTGATTTGGACCCTGTCATAGGAGATACTGATTCTGACCGGCTCCTGGAAGAAGAAACTGAATAGAGAACATACGTGTAAGTAACAGTGTAACCATGGCAGCGTCTTCCTCTCAAATAGACCTAACTGGGCCGACATACTGCATTCTCTCCGGAGCCTCCCAGGGTATCGGTAGGGCCATTGCAGTTGAGGTGTCTAAACTCCTCGGCCCCAACTCCCTAATGCTTCTCCTGGCTCGTAACAAGGATGAACTTGCCAAATCTGCCAGTCTGTGCGAGTCTAAAAATGTTAAAGTTGTCTATGAATCAATTGACCTCTCAAAGGCTTCAGCAAGTGTAATGATTGATGTCTTAAATAAGTCTCTGCAAGGGCGCAAGGTCACTGAGTTTGCTACGGGACTCATTTTCCATAATGTTGGATCCCTGGGCAATTTGGCTGTGGACACGGGCCGTATGGAAGACGTAAATGAACTAAGAGCATATTACGATCTGAATGTCTTCAATGTAATCTCATTGAATACACAGTTCTTGAAGGTGTTCGAAGAGATTGAGGACAGATTGGTGATTGTAAATATTACGTCTCTATGTGCTATCAAGCCAATGAGTGGTATGGCATATTACTGCAGCGGTAAGGCAGCTAGGGAGATGTATTTCCGTGTTCTCGCCGAAGAGAAGAAACATATCAAAGTTTTGAACTACTCTCCCGGCCCGGTTGAGACAGCTATGATCGACTATGTACTAGCCGAAGCAGTAAATGAGAATCTAAGAGACGTGTTCACGTCATTCAGAAATCAGAATACATTGCTTAAACCGGAAGTCACCGCAAAGAAGTGCATGAGAGTCTTGAAACTGGGTAAGTACGCACCTGGAGAGCATGTTGATTATTTCGATGATGAATAAAAAAATTGTCTAAGACTAATGGATGTAAACTGAATCTTAATATTCTGCATTCCAAAATGTTTTGTACTTTTCTTACTTAAATAATGTCTATACCTTTTAAAATCATATATGAATGTGTGTATTTAGAATCATATATAGTAGAATTTAGGTAACAAGCTAATCTCAAGTTCCTTCTGAAGTATTCCAAAAGAAAAACTACTTGTTGAATCTTTGTTAAATGTTGTAACATTGTTATGCTTAACTCAAGATATCTTAATTAAAATACTTGTTAAACCATCTTAAAATTATAATAATGTTCAGATAACGCCAAAAAAAAAACAAGCCGAGTAAAATTCTGTGGTCGGGATAAGACATTGCTAAGCATTTGCTTGTATAACAATTAACTTGTGTGCTTAGCAAGGACTATTTTTGTTGGCTTATGAATTAAAGCCGTTGATCCATTAACCAAAATTAACTACATAAAGACATACTTTGTTACATTTTGGCCTTTAAAACTAACATGGTTTAGACAACTATACTGAAGCATTTCATCAAATACCTAGTTTTATTTGTTAATTACTTGAGCAAGCCATTTAATTGCCATATCTTGAGATCATTAAAAAATATGTGATTTGTGAAATCATATTAGGAAACATTCCATTGTAACCTTACATAGAAAATAGTATCTATGAATGCAATTCATATTTGAATAAATGCTTAAAACTAAACGTGTTTTTGTTACCCCTTGAAACCTTACTGTGTTATTTCTTTATAAAAATATGAGTTACATTCATGATTTGTTATCTGTGTTACTAATTTATCAGTTGAGATGAGGTCACAGTGTAGGATAGTAACAGTAAGGACACTACATAATAGGGGATCGGACAACTTTTCAGAAAGTGTTTTATATTAACTACAATTAATATTTATAGCCATGAAAAATACCATTTTAATTAAATAACGCTCTGAAAGTACCTAAAACTATGTTCAAATATTATTATTTTTCTAATGTTGCCGCGCAAAAGGTTAACTCAAAACTTGTGACGTCATATGAAGGTAGAAAACCACAAACTCTTCGAAATTAAACTTGCAAAGAGATTTAAATACGTTTTGTGAAGTTTGGGGACGATATTGTAGTAATTGAACGAAAAAGTTAGCAAAAATACATTTTATGAAAATCAAAAACGTAAAATAAACACAAGCTTGACTCAAGGCATTTGCCTACAAATGATGTCATGCGCTATGATTGTTGTTTCGTTTGAGATGAAGAACAGATTAAAAATGTCAGAATTATTAGATTTTATTTATTGATTTCAAAATATAAAACATTTCACAAAAATATTGATTGAATGATCTTTCTGGTTCGACGAACATTCGTTCTAACTACATTTAAGATTTTTTCTCGGTAACTGTCCGATCCCCTATTTGTCAGCTTTGTCGTCGCTTGTAATGGGAGAGCTAATTTAGAAAGGTAACACTGCAGTGTTGTCAGTTACACTATTTTAATTGTGTTTTACTCGTGGTAGGTCTTTCGTATGCGGAAGGCCATCTAGGTAGGTACCACAACTTTGTCAGTTATTCTGCCGCCAAGCAGTAGTTCGCAAGTATGACTGTATTCCGGTTTGAAGGGCATTGTAGCCAGCTAAATTACTGGACATATGAGACTTAATATCTCATGTCTCGGGGTGATGAGCGCAATGCACGTTATTAAAGGTTCTGTGTGGCACTGCAATTGTTATAGGCAGGTATGGTGCTTAACATCAGGCGAACGACGTGCTCGTCTCACTACTCAGTTCCTTAAAAAAGAACTATTGTTATTTGCTTCGAATGTCAAGCACTGACAGAGACAAAAATTTCGCCAGTGAATAATACTAAAATACGCTGTTCCTGTACTGGCTGGCAATACCAGCACATAATGTACACAGCGCATTATATACATAATATTACATCAGGAGTCGGGCTATTCAACTCTACAAAATAAAATATAGTTGTCTGGAGTTCTCCCACTGAACGTTATTACACTGCTATTACTTTATTTTCATAGAAAATTATCTCAAAACAGATAAATGAGGTCGCAGGTCTAATAGCTACAGTGTAGAATAGACACATAACTAGTATGTAACTAATAAACAATGACACAATATTACAGCATCCGTGTGTACCTAATATTGAC
Source organism: Petrophora chlorosata (assembly GCA_951640565.1). Classification (NCBI taxonomy): domain Eukaryota; kingdom Metazoa; phylum Arthropoda; class Insecta; order Lepidoptera; family Geometridae; genus Petrophora; species Petrophora chlorosata. The sequence continues at coordinate 2,673,537 of OX621206.1, forward strand.
TATATAATAGGTATATATTTTATTATATTGCCTTATCGAAGTAGCTACTTCCATACACGTTGAACAATAGAGATTTAGAGCGAGTGTGGCTCAGCGGGAACTCATGCGCCTTTCGATCAGACGCACCTGGGTTCGAATCCCGACTCGGCCCTCCACCAATGACTTATAGTTAAGTGCAAATTTTGCACGCTCGCTCTAAAACGGTGAAGGAAAACATCGTGATGAAACCTGCTTACGCGCTTTGGATTGGTAGGCTCTTGCCGTGGTTGTAATACCACCCACCGAACAAAGCCATGCCGTCAAGCGACCTAGTCGTGTTTCGGGATGATGTTCGGTGAACCATCGGGGAGACGGGTCTGAGCAGCCGTTCAACTGCCGTCTCTCACTAGATCTATGTGCTCCATCTTAGGCCACATCATCGCTTCACATCAGGCGAGATAGTGGCCAAACATAGATCTATTAAGCGTAAAAAAAAAGATTGAGTTAGGTAGTTACTTGGATGTGTGAATAGATAAATGAACACATTTAAACACCTACATTATCGAAGGTAGGTTATATATGTCACCAGATGAACAAAGGCAAGTATTTTAACACAGGCGATCTTATCGCTAAAACTTATCGATTCCCAAAACCACAGAATAATAGTAATAAGTAATAAATGTATTCTTGGGACCAAGATACAAGATGAAGCTAAGTAACGAACGTAAGATAAGAGTAAAGAACTAAGATAAGTAGGTACTATATCTAGGTTCAATATTGTTATGGGTAGAGACATGAAACTGGATTTGCAAGGTACTCGAAGTTATGTAGGTACCTATCTACAAAATTTGGCGCGGCGCGGCGCCACTGTTGCATAGGAAGGTTCACGACACGCTGGTCAATACGCATAGGTACCACAGAATACTTAATAGTACAAACCTATGCTATACATCGCATGACTCTTGTGACAATTTAGGTACCTACTACAAGTACCTACTAACATAGGCAACAGCACAATCAGTTTCAAAGTCAAGGTCGTGCCAGTCACCGGCGCAGATATCTTTGGGCCGGTATCTAGTTGACCTTTCATTAAGGTCCCTGATCTACTTAATTCGAATAAATAGCGAAAAGTTATCATGTGACCCAGTACAGATAACACATAGGCAAAGGATTATAAAGGTAGATTCACACCCGCGAGCTGAGCAGCGCACGAGCTGCTCATCCTGAGACGCTCAAAGTGAGCAACACATATTGTCAAACATCCCGCTCTAGATGAGCACGCGAGCCATCTAGAGCTGCGATGCCCGATAAATAAATAAATAATAAATAACGCCCGACGATCACATACATTTATAGTGATGCCATCTCTTGTTCACCGCAGGCGACGACGTCTTTTGGATCCTCCTTAACGCTGGTTCATTGTAGGTACCTATAGTTTGTTAAAATATGGCCGACAGACGCGACGAAAAGGGAGCGCAACCTTCGGCGAAGGACGTGTGATCCCCAGTTCCGTAGTAGTCATCGCCACAGCCGGCATAGAAGACTCAATTCTAATCCCCTTCGAAATCGTATTTTAAATTTTAAACATAATATTGTCAAAAAACAAACAAATGTTACATAAGTTCTAAAACAATGCCTCTCAGTTTCTTGCCGTATCTTTTGAGTAGTGGTTTTTTCCGATACGGTGGTGGTCATTGTGATAAATTGACGTTCATAAGTGCGTACGCCTAAACTGAAAACACCTTTTGATTGATTAATTTGATTTCTCCCCCCAGAACCACGATGAGGGGGGAGCGGAAGAGCCTGTTCATCTTCCTGATGGGCCTGGCGTGGAAATTTCGCTTCAGCATGCCACTACTGCTGAGCAGCACAGTGGCCATGCTGGGCCGCGCGTGGATGTTTCAGATCCGGGTCCAGAGCGTTAGAGGGCTCAATGAAAATGAGGTAAGATCAATGAATCTGCCAGGTGGTAGATTTCTTATATGCGAGAGGCCTGGATTGGCACCACCGCTTTGCCAGTTACTCTGCTGCGAAGCAGTTGCATAAGCATTACTGTGTTCCGGTTTGAAAGACATTATAGCCAGCGAAGTTACTGGGAAGATATTTAAAAGCTATTGTGTCAGGGTGACGAGCGCAGTGCAGTGCCGTGGAGGATTTTGCAAAGTTCTGTGTGGTGCTGCAACTGTTCTGATACCATCAAGTGAACGACCTGATCGTCTCGTCATTTAAAAAACCTACGTAAGTGGATGTTTCTGATAAGTGTACAATTTGTTTTAAACATGCTATCTTGGGTGCAGAGAGAGGAGGATGTAATACCACCTCTACCTATGATGGAGCATGAAGTGATGGTAAGTTTGTAGGCGATAATCTCTGATATTCCAGGGTCTGATCTGTGCCAACTTATTATAACGCATTTTATAACAACAAGTATACCATTTATAAAACTAAAAACGACTTCAATGTATGTTCGAAGTCCAAGGTTAAATATCAATGAAATTTACTGAACCCAACCCGAAAAGAATTTTCCAAATCGGTTCATGAATGACAGAATGCTGAGGTAACAAACATAAAAAATAATACAATCGAATAGAAAACTTTCTCCTTTCCGAAGTCGGTTAAAACGTCGTCGGTTAAAAGACTTCAATTCTGATGTATCTTCGAAGTCCAAGGTCGAATATCGATGAAGTTTATAATGGACAACCTTGAAGCTATACTACAATATATGAAACAGAATTTTCCAAATCGGTTTATAAATGGTGGAGTTCTATGGTAACAAACAAAAAAAACTACAATCGAATTGAGATCCTTCTCCGTTTTTAAAGTCGGTAAAATTTACAATAGTGACACTAAGGTCTGCGGTCTCCGTATGCTAATGCAAACCGAAGACCAATGCCTCTGGTGCTGCAGATGTCCATAGGCGATGGTAACCATCAGGCGGGCCGTCTGCTTGTTTGCCGACATATTAAAAAAAAGACGCTGTTGAGACATTTGGGTTGTAAGGCATTTAGATAGATAGATAGATAGATAAATGCTTTATTGAAAACATTAAATTAATACAAAATATATAATACAAATATATATAATACAAAATGTCACTTATCAGTTAACTTTAAAAAACTTTGGATACAAGTTGTAACGTTACGCAGGTCCCCCGGCTAGCTCTACCTATGACCTCCGCACGTACAGTACCTTTCTGGGAGAGAGAGAGGGACTGGGAAGCTGTAATAAAATTATGTTAATTTGGTGATACTTTTAATACAGTATATAAAACAGTGCTGCTGAGGAAAAGATCTTCTGGGTAATGAAAATTGTCAATAGAGGGAAATAAGAACGTATACTTTGTCGATAGGCTTCTTCTGCCTGTCGAAGAGGGTAAATGAGAACGTAGTACTTTGTCCTTGTCGATAGGGTTCTTCTGCCTGTCGAAGAGGGTAAATGAGAACGTAGAACTTTGTCCTGGGTTTGTCCTTCTCCCGAGAAACTGGAAGTTTGTCCTGGGTTTGTCCTTCTCCCAATCCAGGGGACGTTCGACGACGGTGAGTGGGCCTTTGTTCGGGCCACCAACCTGTGATACCTCACAACAACGGAGCCACAAAAATAATATGGTTTTCATCCCATCTATTCGAAAAGGACGACTTGGTTCGCCTTTATGTGCACCCAAAGGTGGTGTTTTCTATAAGAAACTTTTAGCGGGCAGTAATGAGTTTTTAATCCTCTTTATAAGTGCGCCGCAATTATCTTTGCCGCGCACTTTTTGAATTTGGAACATCTTAGTGTTCAGCACCAAAGAAATCGAACGCAAATATTGTTTGAATAAAGACTGGCTGGTACGACGGCCCATAGTCACGCCGCCGGATGAATGAAAAAAAAAAACAAATTAAAAAAGCGCGAACTACAGCCCGCGTTTTCGTAAATTTTCACGGATTGTTAGAAATTCATTGTTTTGTTTTGTTTTGAAAAATGAGTTCTTCAAGTGACAGTGAATAAAATATGAGGCGCTTTTATTTTCTCATAGTGGGTGATGAAAAGTAGAGTGTATCACTCGGGCGCAAAATATATTTTTGGCTCGGGCGACGTAATTTGAATCCCTCGCTACGTTCAGGATTCAAAAAAGCGCCCTCGCCGTAAAAATATTATTTTGCTCCCTTATGATACAATCTACTATTTCCACCTTTAACAAATCGTGAGAGAACCTTTCTCTCTCCAAGCTCAAGTTTAGACAGTGAATAAAATATGAGGCGCTTTTATTTTCTCATAGTGGGTGATGAAAAGTAGAGTGTATCACTCGGGCGCAAAATATATTTTTGGCTCGGGCGACGTAATTTGAATCCCTCGCTACGTTCAGGATTCTACTAAAGAATCCCTCGCTACGCTCGGGATTCTACTCTAGAATCCCTCACTTCGCTCTGGATTCAAAAAAGCGCCCTCGCCGTAAAAATATTATTTTGCTCCCTTATGATACAATCTACTATTTCCACCTTTAACAAATCGTGAGAGAACCTTTCTCTCTCCAAGCTCAAGTTCAAGTCCTGGTTTTCCTCTTTTTTTTTTCTCTGTCAGTTCATCAAATTTTGAATTCTGTTTTCTTTTTCCTCAAGGCAATAAAAGTAGGTCTATTAGAAATAAATAAGAAATAGGTTTGATGAGTCATGAAAAATGAATGAAGATGATATGTAACACTACAAAGTACTTACAATGTCAAAATTATTGATCGATGAAAATCTTTAAAATGGACATTATTTATTTTATTTTATTTTATTTATTTATTTATATCAAGTTACATAGACTCATAGAAATTATATGCTATTTAAAAGTTTTTAGTTTGTGTTAAGGCTTTTTAGTGTGTAATATTTTTTTTACGTAACAGCACAAAATATTTATAATTTAAAAGGTAACGCAGGTAACGGAAATTAATAGGTGACGGGTAAAACCTAGGATTTACTTTTTATGTTAATCAACAGTGTTTTTAACCATTTACCGCCATTTTGCCATTTTAGCCCATTTTTAGCTGGGACCTTTTGCAATACCAAAGATTTTCCACTGTACCCAATGATCCCTCAAGAGCCAATCGTATATGGTGTTGAGCTTAAACTAAGGTATAACTTTACTGAAAATGAGATGCGGTCTAATTAATACTAATTATTGTCGATTCAGGCAAGAAATCGAATTAATCAATCGATTTTTTTATTCCTAATTGGCTTGCGTTTGACCACTGTCACCTGATGGTAAGTGACGATGCGGTCGACGATCTAGCACGTGTACCAAGATAGTACTTGTTCACTCGAGACTTGAAGATTCCTAGATTGTAGCTTTCGGGAAAGACTGATTCTGGCAGAAAGTTCCACTCGTTAGCAGTGCGCATAATAAAAGTGGAAGCGAAGCGCTTAGTACGCGCAGGAGGAATGTCCACCAACGTGTGGCGTATTATCTCATTAATTTACACCAAAATACGATAACTACAAGTTGAGATAAACTTGCATGGGACAATATATGGCAGCATAAGATATTGTCGCAATGAATCTCTAAATCTTAATCAGAGTTTAACACGATATACGATTGGCGCTTGAGGGACCAGTGGGTACGCGGGCTGGTCCCGGTTACACACTAGATTATCCTTCAACGTTGTTCTATTGATTTGATTACCTACACTGCAAAGCATTGCAATTATATAGGCAACCGTGTACGTTTTGCATTTCTTTGTTCATTATCTATGAAATTAGAATTTATAAAATATATTTTCTGTGACGTTCTGCATGTTCTATTTTAGCCCCATTTTATTTATCGGTGCATGAATATTTGTTAGATAATGTATAAAATATAAATTTAAATAATAAATCTCTGCGACGGCCTCTATGGTGTAATGGTTGCGTAGGTTGGCTCAAATATCATACACCACCACTGTGGTTGCGGGTTTAATTCCACCAACGGAACAAATGTTTGTGCACTTTAAATAAAAAGCGCAAGCATTTGTTTCGTGTCTGGGTGTTGTGGGACCATGGTCCTCATTGTTCCTGGTTCCCTAGATACCTACAGGGAATCCGCTAGAAGCCAGGATCTATGTCTTTGGGCGTAAATAAATAATAATAATAACGATATCTACATGACTTTAAAAAAAAAGCAGAAGCGGATCTGCTTAAGATAAGCTATTTATGTGCCCTAATTTTATTATCCATCTTTTGCAGTTTACCCTCAACTGCTGACGCTCAAGTCACAGCCGTGCATTCCGGTTGGTCCCACCGCCGTCGATCAACCAGTGGGACGAACGGGAATTTAATGAAAATAAAATTTATTCCAGTTGGTCCCACCGGTATTTTATTGTATTTGCAAAACTACTTGTTTTTTTTTATAAAAGATTTTCCTATCTTCCTCCTAGATGGCCTACTACGATGACGATGAAGATGACACTCCAGAAGACGAGGAGATGGCCTGGGAGACGGAGTCCTCGGATTCCTGGGAGACTCTCGTTGAGGAGGTGGCTTACGGGTGACCCCCTGCCGACGACCAGCCCCAATACATCGTGGTTACTTTCAGAGACTACGTGCTTGCTATCGAGAGAAACGCCCTTCGTATATGGATCTGGCGTACTATCCTATCAGCTAGGCGTTTCTTTCGTCGTTAGCATTATTTTTGCCAGTTCTAGGTTTCAAAAATCTATGTTAGCAGGTAGTGGATACATTTGGGTATCTTTAAATATATATTTATAAATAAAGACTTACATGTAATGCGAAACACATTTAGGTAAATACTCTATATAGTTATTTATATTACGGGTATAGCAAGATCGACGTCCTTACAATAGTAAAGGAGGATCCACACCTGTAAGCTGAGCGGCGCAAGAGCCGCTTAGCTCGTAGCGCAGGTGCTACGTGTCTGAGCAAGTTGAGCGGCTCGTTCCGCGCTGCGCAAACCGAGCCGCGCCGAATGAGAAGAATTTGAATGTTTTCATGTCTTCTGTAAGTCTGTTTCTATGTTCTGATCTGTTACGAAAGATTTTTAGACCCATTAACGACGTCGTCGCCTGCGGTGAGCTAAAGATTGCATCATAATCGGGCGTTGCCGCTCTAGACTCGGATGCTCATTAGAGCAACGTGTTTGACAATGTTTTGTTCACTTTGAGCGTCTCAGAATGAGCAGCTCATGCGCCGCTTAGCTCGCAGGTGTAGATCCTCCTTAACATACGGCACTTAAATACTAGCTGCGCTCCTCAGTTTCACCCGTGGATTTCCGGGGCAAACATTAGCCTATGTCCTTTTCCAGTACCTAAAAACCTATACATACCAAATTTCGTCTAAAAGTTTAGTAACAAACATCCATCTAGCCTCACAAACTTTCGCATACTCGTAATATTAGTAGGTTAAAATAGGATAAGTGCCTACATGTGTTTCGTATTGGGGTCCACAGCGCATCTTAAATTCTTTACATGTTTGGGAGGGCCTTATCAAAATGCTTTTACTTTTTCGCTTTTGATACGCTAGCAAATGTATGGTGTTTGACGATTCCTTACGTTAGTGATGTCACGCAAAGTAATGCAAACAATATTGTGACTGTATTAAATGCCTACTTGCACCAACGTGAAATCTCGGATAACGGGTTAAATTTTTTATATGAAAATGTACACTTAAGTTCGTTGCAAGAGAACCTTAGTGATAAACCGTATTTCACAAAGTGTGACGTCACTGGCGACGCCGGCGCAGTATAATGACATTTATCGTTTACTTATATTTGCCATTTACCGTACAGGTTACTTAGTTGCTCGATAGTCATTTTCCGATAGAATTCTGCAGGGGAATCGTGCAACTGGAAAACCGATCCCGATCGCTTCAAAAGACGTCGCGTTAGCGACCGTGATCGGTATTTAAAGCTGAAACTGCCTAACTTTTCTGCTCAAAGTCCGCGTCCTAATCCCTATCTCAATCACGATTACTGATCGATATCGCAGTTTGAAGGATGCCAACACCTGCCAAATTTGGAGTTGAAAGCGATCGAGATTGGTATTCGAGTAAGGCGATTCCACTGCTTTTTTGTTCTGATACCAAACTTTCAGACGCAAATGTAAGGTTCTTTTTACAATTTTTTTATTACTGAATTTCTTACCGAATTTTCTACCTTAGACTCTCGTCAAAAACTGACGTTTTCCACTAAGTTCCCACACGTCTTGTTGGTGTGCATAAATTATTTAGTCTGTATTCAGTTACCTTTCTGCTCTTCCAATCTTGTATAGATCGCAATTTTAATAAATCAAGTAATTAAATGTATGCGCGTACGCAAGCTCTGACTTCTGACCTAGATGTTATTTTAAAAGTTCCTTTTCCACGTTAGTGTAGGTCTTGTTTTGTCTTCAATGTGTAATATGCCCCAGTCATAAAAGTATGATTCAAATTTCGAGTTTTATTACTATCCCAGTGAAATATTGTTTTTTTTTTCTATCGGCAAATTTGAAAGGGATTTTCTTTTTATAGACGCTCGTAAACGGGCTACTTTTGCGGCGATTCTTGTTGCTATTGTGCTGCCATCGAGTTGCCGTCTATATCGCGCAACAATTGCCGCAATCTTCTTTTGCTGTAAAATAGTTTTCAGCAAGATGCAATATTTATAGTTCTGCTACAACTATGCAATTGACAACATTTCATTTTTTTAGGTACTAGCTATAATCTCGAAACAATTTCGAGGGTGTATAAAGAAAAATAAGATAAAATTTTGTCGTTCACTGGTTTTGGAGATATTTTGAAAAAACTCGAAGGTGTAAGGAGTCTGGCAGAATGTCGATCATATCTTTGCCTGGGTCAATAAAAAAATAAAAGCTTGCTGTAATCTTCGGTGATGTCTTGTTGTTATGTCAACTTCGTGACTGACACTGACAGTTGATTGACATTTTGTATTGTAAACCAATCAGCTCAGAGTGAGTACGTACTCTAAGCCAATCAGAAAGAAAGGCAATTTAAAAAAATGTTAGCCTTATTGAAATCTGAGAAAAACTAAGTTTCTTTGGAAAAGGGTGGTAAAATTTTTGAAATGGTGTTAATTTTCAAGAAAATTGCCGACTACCTGCAATTTTTATAGTCCGTTTACGAGCCCTATTAACTTAGAATATAACGGTTTTGAGATATAATATAGTTATTGGTAGGTACTTGTCCCTATAAGTACCTATTTATAAATATGTTTAGTGTATAGATAAAACTATTTTTTTGTCGTGGTCTATAATATTGTTTAAACTGGTGGAGGAACGTGTGATTCTTAGTATTTCAAATATGTATGTTTAAATTTGAAGGTATCTGTATATTAGTGGTCTAGAAATTTATATTGAATGTTTTATGATAGATAAAATTGCAGGATTCAAGGCGGTTAATTTATCGAAGAGTAGGTATACAATACTATCTGCGCCTTGCGGTTTCACCCGCAGTTTCCCGGGACAAAAGTAGCCTGTATTAATAAGCTACTAAACTTGTAAAAATTAATAACATACCAAATTACATCAAAATCCGTATAGTCGTTTTTGCGTGATTGAGTAACAAATAAAAATTCCCCGTGCAGTCACAAGTTGTAACACTTTTTTTTTTACGGTTAATTTATTTTATAATATAATAATAATAACGCCCAACGATCACATACATAGATCCTGATCCCTAACTAGGATTCCCTGTATCTAGGGAACCAGGAACTATGAGGACCATGGTCCCACAACACCCAGACACGAAACAAATGCTTGCGCTTTTTTTTCTGTATGTCTGTTTTTTTGTGTTTGCTTTTTTTTTTATTTGGTACACAAAATTCAAAATAAAAATAAGGGCGCGATGGCTCTTTTGGCTGGTCTTTAAATTTATACAAAGTTAACCGCTTATGCTACCGTACTCAAATAAGTTAAGCATGCAGTTAGTCCTGAAGTCCTAGAATAGTCCTAGAACGAGCCGGAGGACGGTAGCCATGTCAATTTTGTGGTAGAATTAAAACCAATAAAATGGTTTATATTCTATTATTTGATACATAAAGTTCAAAGTTAAAGTACAATAAAGTCTGGTTTGTCAAAAAAGTGTTACACAGTGGGTAGATAGCAGTGGGTGCACGGCCGACTAGTGTTGCCTGGTCCAGTGTGTCAAATTTTGGAATGGAAGGTTAAAATAATCGGGATTTGTTTTCAAACAGGGACAACTACAATGGCTACAAAAGAAAACTGGTTTTTGAAAATCAGCGTATATATTTTTATCGATAGTCAGTTTTTTTAAATGGTAAAACAAGTAGGTAAAACTCTAAAATATAACAAAATTCATACGTAACCATTTCGACTAATCATGATTATTAAGTTTGTGTCTTCTAATGAATGCAATGGAATCAGGCGTGATGTTGCGGAAATTAATCTCAAAACTGAAACGCAATGAAAATATATAGTGTAATCCCGCTGAATATTATGTAGGTTGTTGTTAGTTCCTAACCACAACACTCTTTGTACGACATGTGTTTCGCCGTCTGCACGAGGCATCATCAGGTGTCGACTCGCCGAACGCTGGAACGAGAACTCGTTTCGTTCAACAACTTACATAATATTCAGCGGGATTACACTATATATTTTCATTGCGTTTCAGTTTTGTGTCTTCTTTTATCAAAATTAGGGATCGAATATAGTACAGACCAAAAAGGTTAGTGAAAAATCGGGACATTGGACGTCCTGATCAAAAGTGAACCGGGGCGTGTAACCAGACCCCTAAAAATTGGGACTTCCCGCGCAAATCGGGACACCTGGCAGCACTAGTTGTGACCCAAAATTTCGCAGCTTGGCGAGGAGGGCACCGCTTTGTGGCGCTTAAAAGGTTAACGCTCCAAATCAGTGTTATTTTGTTACCTTAGCTCTAAAATTGTACTTAAAAATCCAATGATTTGAATTGTAGAGTCTGTGCAGAAAGACAACCGACACGGGAATGAGAGTGCCTGCACAGCAGCGCAAGTAAGGAAAATAACGATTTTTGTAAACAGTTCTACCTTACTATGATTGGCCAAATTCTCATGTGTTGCGTGTATATTAAATTTGTAAAGGACTATGGTAAGTATTTATCTACTTACTAGTACCTGCACTTACTTATGGGGCTGTGTTAAACAAAAGTTTAAATAAAACAATATAAGAAATATGTAACAAAGTATTTTATTTCACCCAATAAATTAATCTCAAATAATACTCAAACATTTGTATCGTCAAGAAAATCAGACATGCCAAAAGAGGGCCTATGCATACGATGATATTTACCGCCACAAGCGCTGGAGATGGTACTACTTTACGTATCTACAAAATAAACGGATAATTTTTAACCGTTCACCAAAAATACTGATTGTGCACCAAATTTGGTCTGTTTTTAGCACTCAAACGTCTAAGGGGCAGCCCTAGGTAGTTGGGCCATCCCAACGGTATAAGGGGCAGCCCTCGGTAGGTTAAGGTGCGACGGGGGTGGCCCCAACGCCGCGAACATGTAATATTCATAAAATAGGTGCTCATTATGAAATATTTTAATAAACATATTTTGGTGCACAATCAGTGTATTTGGCGGAAAACGTGAATAAATTGAGGTGCAGTTAAATACGATCCAAAATAAACGCGCATCGAAACTCGATATAGGTACATGCGATGCATTGGCGGCTGTATGGACATCTTGTTAACACACGTTTTTCGCCATCAAATCTACGGTTAATTAACCGTTAATTTTAACGAAAAAAGTCTTGTCACGTCACGGTTTTTTAGATACGGCGCGTCTCATAGAAATCGTCAATAGTTTTTCGTTGGTTTTTTACGGCAAAGAATCGGGTGTGGACAGGGTCCGTACCGTTTACACCCACAAACAAGTCGCGACACTAGTTTACAACAAAACTTGTAGAACACTTACCAAATACATGTCATGATGATAAACTACTAAGTGTTGTCACTGTTTCAAACATAATTATATTGTTTAATCATTTGTTCACACATAGTAGCTAACAACTATACGAAGGTTTTGTGTATAGTATCATGTTTCATACCTGTTTCAAACATGTATTTTTTTTTTGACTAGTTTTGTACAAATTCTGGATACAACTCTCAGAACTTGTTTTTTGGTGTAAACAATTACCTAACGAAAACAATGCCACGCTTACACCAAGGTATAAAACACGTAGAATACATGTGTAAACGCGGTCTAAGACTGCCATACAAAACTAGTGACCTATCTATACACGGCCAATAACCATAGATTTTCACGGCGAAAAATCGTGTGTGGACAAGAGGCATATCGTCGTCTGCACGGGCTCAGTTTTTAAAACACTATTTTATAAATTAGCCTGCACAAAAGTACCCGAGGTCACCTATAGGAATTCATAAGAACATCTTAATGTACATAGCATTGATTTGCTCAAGGAATATGAATGTGAGCACGGTGTGGGGTCCTATCTTGGCAAGCGTGGGGAGGAAGCCCCCCCACAGGGCCAACACCCCCTCGTTTTTGATTACAGTCGTCAGGACAGAAAGCTGAGATACTTTAGCGCCCTTTGCAGCGTTTTGTACTCTGAAATGTTGAACGGTATACGCATAAGTACCTACTAAATCACCGCTATGATTCAAAAATGTACCTATGAGTAGGAAACATGTCAAAATATAGATTTAGCGTTAAATTGAGTCCCTTCCTTAGGTAGCTGCGCGATGCGGGAGGGACAGATGATGAAACGCAATGTGGGACGCCTAGTGTAGGCCCGTTGTCCCCGTAGGCCTTGTGCCCGCTACGGGGACAACAGGACGTCATTAAATGTTCGTACCATTGTCCCCTTTACGGAGATACAGCCACTAGGTTAGGTTATGTTAGAACAGTGACCACACAGCGCGAGCCGAGCGAGCGAAGCGAGCGTGCCGTATCAGGCAAAGTGCCAGAAAATAGTATTTCCCATATAAAGTTTACTATACTACATCAACGCAAACAGAGTAAGGGGACATCAGGACATATTTTTAAATATTTTATTAAAGTACCACTGTCCCCGTTTTACGGGGACACGGCTTACGGGGACAACGGACCTACACCGGACGCCCGCCCGATTGATATCTCGCGGCAACGATTTTAAAATAATGAGACTTTACTGCAACTTCTTGAATTAGATTTTTTAAAGTGAATACATTTGTCTACCTTTACCTATAGTGATTTGAACCATTTTGTTACGATTTAAAAAAGCAGACATATGTAATCATAATTTGTAAATAATTTTTAGAAAAAAAAAACAAATACTGATTTCAATGTATCATCGAAGTCCAAGGAAGTCCAAGGTACATATCGATGAAATGTATATTTTATGGGACCACTTCGTAGCTATACTGAACCCGACGCAAAAATAATTTTTCAAATCGGTTTATAAATGACGGAGTTCTGAGGTAACAAACAAAAAATGAACAGAGAACCTCTTCCTTTTTTGAAGTCGGTTAAAAATGCTTGAATTTTTGGGTTTTGCTGCGTTTTTGGCCACGTTCATTAATTTATGTTATGATGGCATACAAGATGTATGAACGTCGATAAACGAGGTACAAATGATGAAGCCTCGTCATGATTTAGTTTGACCTACCTCGTTTTGACGATGTCGACTGGCAGAGAGCAGGCTGTGGTTACGAACCCGGAGATCATCGACGAACAGCAATGCAGCCCGATGCCGTCGCCCATGACAGGAAGCAGCATTTCTCTCGCCTGAAAATAGGCCAAGATCACGAAACTATGTCGATGGGAAGAAGTTGGTTAAACAGGGATCAGCTTTTTTCTTGATAGGTTCCTGTTTTTTCAATCAAAGACATTTAAATGCTGTCACTTGACAGAAAAACGATCGCTCGCAACCCATCGTAAAAAATACTATACTATACAAGGTATCTACTAGAGATGGGCCCATTATGACATGGGCCCACTAGCCGACCGATGACTAGTCGGCCTGGCCGACCATTGCTTGCGGTGGAGTTTCTTATCTTGATGAGCAGAGTCAGTGGGCACGTTAGTGAAGAGATATAACACACGGACAGTTCGATATTAGACAGCAGTATATTATTCACAATATATTACTCTAATATATCGTCAAATTATATGGATTATTTATGATTATGGGAGAGAGCGGAAGCACTAAAGTGACAACCGGACACTATTTAAGGTTGCATTCACATATAATGCTAAATTATCAACACTTCCCCTTAGGATTAAAAAGTGACAATTGCAACTCTACATTATAATATTACCTACTCTACATTAGGCTCTACTCCATATTAAGTTGAAGCTTAAAACATTTACATAATTACTAGCGACCCGCCTCGGCTTCGCACGGTTATTATACATATAAACATTCCTCTTCAATCACTCTATCTATTAAAAAAAATCGCATCAAAATCCGTTGCGCAGTTTTAAAGATTTAAGCATACATAGGGATATAGGGACAGAGAAAGCGACTTTGTTTTATACTGAGATTTGATACTATATGAAGCTTTAGGTTGGGTTAGAGTATAAAAAAAACATGTTAACATTATGTTTACGTATTTAATTGTTTTGTAAAATTACAGCTGTAGTGTACATAATATACACCATAATACCTATTGTTAAAATGAGACATTGTAATAAATATAATAATAATTCTAATTCTCAATTACTTCCATTTCACTATCTGTGCTCTCAAAGAGGTCAATATCACTGTCAGGCGTATTTATCACTAGTCTATCAGTGTAATTGTCTAAACCGTGTTGAATGCTTCTATATTCATTCTCACATTTGATTTCATGATCGCAAACCTTTTTCCACTCTTCAGCCCCGATCATGTTTACTTTTTCAGTCAATAATGTTTTTATTGGCTTGAGCTGCTAACGAAAATAATATTCTCATTGTTGAATGTCTAAGAACTGGAGAAAAAGTATCATTATAATCAACCCCTTCGATTTGAGTGAAACCTCTGGCAACCAGACGAGCCTTACAACGGTCAAACTTACCAGAAGCATCGTGCTTACGTTTGTATACCCACTTGCACTTCACCACACTGTCATCTTTAGGGCGATCAACCAGTTTCCATTCATTATTTGCCATAAGCGAATGGTATTCATGTTGCATGGCGATTTTCCACTGATCACAATCAGGACCGGAAACAGGCCGGTAGTATTACTCTAATATATCTTCAAATTATATGGATTAATTATGGTTAAAATAGGTAATACAAATAAACCGGTATCTGCATAAAGGGAGAGAGCGGAAGTACTAAAGTGACAACCGGAGACACAGCTGCCAGTTTTTAACTTTGACGTACAGAACATTCATTTAACTATTTAAAGTTGCATTCACATTTAATACTAAATTATCAACAGAGTTCAGGTATCATCGTCTATTTCCATGGTGCTTCTTTTACAGCTGGGTCGCTGTGCATTGAAGTCAGTGATTGACTTAGCTAAGACAGTTTATAAAGTACTCAATTGAAATTGAACCATGTCAATAAAGTTGACGATTTCATTCCAATCACCCTGTTTTAAGCATATAACCGACTATATCTGTCTACGAAACTAGTCGCCGACTAGTCGCCGACTACAAATACAGCCGAATAGTCGAATTTCCCGACTAGTCGGTACGTCTCTAGTATCTACCACTTTGACTTACCTGTGCATAAGTCCCCAGTTGCGCCGCGTTTACCACCATGGCCCTAGTGATGGTGGCACCGGCGCCTCGCCACAGCGTCGTTACACCCTCCTCTCTGATTATTCTACAATAGTATACAAACTAAATAAGAAGACATTGAGAGGGCACACACTGAAACTGGTAACGCACCCAAGTAGGTACAAGCAAATCCCAGAAACACTTCTTACCTACCGAAAACCATTTAGGTAGTGAGTGCGTGGAACTAGCCAGAGACAGTCATAAGTGCTCCTACGGTTAACTCTTTTAAAATAGACTCGATAAACATTGGACAAGTGCACTGACATACATGCATCAGCTTTAACTTAAAAAATTAGTCCTCGCCCTTATCGGGAGCTGTCTTTGATTGCATCTTAAACATTAAAATTAGACACTACAAATTTAATGTATAATGTGTCAAATCCTGTATCAAAAAGTAAAACGATGACTGACGATTTCTTTTAGGCTCTTAGCAAGCGTCAACAAAAGGGGTTTCTTTTACTCAGAACATCACATGGAAAAATGTCAAGTTGTTGGGTTTCTGACCTGCCCAAAGCGTTGAAGACGTGTTTATAATTTCTCCGCTTTTCTGGTGGAAGCCGGCCGTCAGCGGTCATGCGAATGAGCGCCACCTCTGCCGGGGTTCCAATGAAGGCTCCTATCCCGCCAGCAATGACACCCATACCCACCTTATATGGAAATGAGGGAACTCCAAATTTTCTGAAATATATGTTTTATTTTTTAAGGCGGGGTAGGTGCTGGATTTAAAATGAGTTTTAGACATTCTACTGTAATAATAATAATAATCCACGCCAACTTTGCCCATCACGTCGCCAATGAACGGAGACCCTTGGGGGCCTGTATAGTGGTGAGTCACACCTGCCTAAATAATTTCTCGTGGGACCGCGAATTGGCAGGTGCTGGAGTCTCTAAGCATATACCGTTTTTATCCATCTAAAATTTACCACAAAAGCCCAATCATAGTCATTTCCATATAGATATATGACGGGCTATTAGATAATAGTTCTCACACTTATCAGAAGCTGTCTTGAATCATAATGATGTACTCAGAGACATTCCCCGGTAAGTGTTGCCCATTCATTACCATTATCGTCATCATCATCATCATCATCAGCCGTAGCCTCCCCATAGATCTCCACAACGAACGATATATAAATAATTGCCCTCACGCTTATCAGAAGCTGTCTTGAGTGCATGTTAATTATGTATTCAGAGACATTCTCCGGTAAGTGTTGCCCATTCATCATCATCATTATCAGCCGGAAGACGTTCACTGCTGAACATAGGCCTACCCATAGATGTCCACAACGAGCGGCTGTTTGCTGTTTGCTCATTACATATTAAAATTAAATGCTCTAAGTCAAATCAAGATACCCAAGCGCGTGAGTGGTTAATTGCCAAAAAAAATAACTTTTGTCACAGGCCGGTGACGGTGTCACCGACTAGAATAGATCAAAATAACTTACTGCTTGTAAACATCGAACAGTGCGTTAAAACAGCCCAGCCGTCCTGTTGTGTAAGTGGCTTGTCTGAACAGCGCTGCCGTCAAACCGTTGTAGAAACCAAGCGGCCCTTCATTCTTTAAGATATCTCCAATCACTTTGAATGTAGAGACGTTCTTCCCAGCTGGGCCCATCAGTTGCATTCTGGTCTTTATCAAGTCGGCTGGTTGCACGATACAAATTGCAATCATTCTGTCATTTAAAAGATTTTGTAAGAAAATGCGTTTCAATAGTTGCGCGATGTTCCAGTTTGAAGGGCATTGTAGCCAGCGAAATTACTGGGCCTATAAGTATTTATGAGACTTAAGATCTGATGTGACGAGAGCAAATTACAGTGCCTCGCAGTACTTTTCGTGGTTTTAAAGGATCTGTGATACTGCAATTCTTTTGGGCAAGCGTGGCGCTTACCATCAGGCGAACGACTTAATACAGTCTTGTAGATCAGTTCCACAAAAAAATATGAGGTCCCGATGATAGGGAAAGGGAATTAAAAGATTCCTTTAAACGATTTCTCTACCTATCTATCTTTAGTTTCAGATACCAAGAGTTCACGTAACCCTTTATATAAAAACAAGAACTTAGACAGGGTAGCGGCTACTTACAAGTAGAAAGGGAACTTATATAGATATTTGGACAAGTTGGTAATGCTTACCCGCTAGAACCTCCGATGACAAAGTTCATAAGGGGAGGAATGACCTTTGGTTTTGGGGGTCCCTTTTTATCACCCATCTTGTATGTTTAGGACCTGTGTGTTGTGACTACAATTAGACAATAAGTAACGAATTTTAAATTAAATTATCTACCTACCTAAGTAGCTCCATTTTCCACCTGCTTAGCTATAATAAATAATATTTATAGGTATTTCGAGTTTCTTTTACAAGTAAGATTTATAAAAGAAATTAAAGTATATCTGTATCCGGTGCACAAAAGGACTGCATTAGCATTGTTTCATATTATCAACTATTATTCGGAGTCCAACCCGTAAGTCCAAAGTAATTCCCCTCCAGTGGGGACTTCCCAAGTTTTCTGTGATATTATCAAGTCTTGCACTGTACCTACAAGTTGGGCCGACTCTTAAATGTTTATTGAGAAGGTACATAGAGAGTTCTTTCTACATAGGTACTCCATCCATTGTCGAAAATAATATTTTCTTTCATGTCGATGGTTTATTGTTAAGTACCTACTGATAATAAGATAATATTATGCACGAAAATCGCTTATTAATAGTGTCCTCATACAAGCCATAAGAAAAGTCATGTGAAGTTCAAAAACCTTATAAGTACTTATGTTGACACCGGCGTATTTTACCTTCGATACCATTTGAGGAAATTCAATTTTCTCAGAATATTTACAAGACATATCTTGTCCAACATAAGTTCGTTTTTTGAAACAACTTACTCTCCCATTTCAATTAACCGCTAGACCATCCGACCACCCAACACGAGCCCCTTGCAAACGACTACGCACCATTTGCTGTGGCGACCGTTTTGTCCCTTGTGGTACCTGTGCCTTATAAGGCCTGCGTGAGACTCGACAAAAGTGCTGAGTATCAGAGTTTCTATCAAACTAATAACAATTTACCATCGACACGGCAATAAAAAATATTACTCACGAGAGGTTTCATGAATTTTTTTTCAATATAAAGACAGAGTATTTACCGTTTGTAAAAAATAAAAAATTAAGTCATTTGTGAAATGGTGATATGTCTGTAATGACGTAATAAGTCACAGGTGACAAGACTATTCTTTTTTGAATTTGTAAGTATAAAATAGTTTCAATTCCAACACCTACAGGCGAGTTGCTATTATTTTTAAGTATTAAAAAAAATGAAAGCTGTATATCTTGATGGGATGCTACTAAAACTGTTGATAACATCCTAGATAAAAATTGTATATACGGAAAATGAAAGATGCCGAAAAATGATATTAAAATGCTTGGATCATACACGCCCCGCAGAGTTCGTAGATGGCAGCGTAAGAATGTTTTGCTAGTGGCTGTGCTATAGGGATCAAATAAAAAAAATCTAGTAAATCAATTGCAATGAAATAAATCTACATGACGCTCCGGGTCCTAAGGAACGCACCTTATTACCTACATTATATCATTTTATTATTTTTATTTTATTACCACGTTTTTTATCACGTTATTTACCACGGTTTTTTTAAATTATTAATTCACTTTCTCGTTTGTCTGTCTGTCTGGGTGAAATCTTGCAACTCAAACGAGCACTTCCCGCACTAGCTATCCGGCTCTAACTTTCAGCCCTCCTACCCATATGTCCCTCAAGCGCCAATCGTATATCGTGTTGAGTTCAGTTTAGGGTATAGATTCACTGCGACAATATTTTATGATGCCATTTTTCCCATTAAGTTTATCTCCACTTTTAGTTTTCATATTTTGATATAAATGAATGAGATTAATTATATTTCGTGCCTGAATCGATAATAATTAGTCGGTATCTCATTAGGCGCAGTGAAGCTATACCTTAATTTGAGCTCAACACGATATACGATTTGCGCTTGAGGGACATATGGGTACGGGGGCAGGGTAGCTCACTACTCGATAATAATGCATTTTAAATCCATATAAATGCGGTATTTACACACATACGTGATTTTTTTAATCTATTTCGGATTTTTATGTTGTATTATATTACCTTAACCTAATAAATTTGAATCCCCTGAGTGAATCCCTTATCCTTCGGGAACGACTTGGTTTTTCGGGATAGATCGTGTGTTAAGTACCCTTCCATAATATACAAGTACATAATCCAGTAGTTCCAGTTTCAGCGTGATAAATTTTCAAAGATACAGACAGACAGACAAAAAATTTATAACAATGTGTTTTTGCTTGTATATCGGGAAAAAGCTTAAGCCAAATAAAAAGTTCATAAAAATATTAAATACAGGCACAGATTTCACCTAGTTTTATTATAAATACTAGCTGTTGCCCGCGACTTCGTTCGCGTGGACTATACTTAGTTTAACGCTGATGTAGAGACTTTTTTGTACAACACATGTTATTTAAAAAACACCCTGTACAGGAAGCAAACACGTAAAGACTTTGGGATCACGTCGCTCGTGAGAAGGTTTCGTACAACTGTCTCTGTGAGAAATATCCAGTCCTCAGATCAACGGCCGTGGCCTAGAGCGTCTGGTCTTGCGACTTATTGATCGTCATTGCAAAGCTGACGCTCACACAAAACTGCACGCGTTTGAATTGGAACGGAAAGTGGTTTGAGATGAGAGAGATGAATACTAATATATGAAAACTGACTCACCAGCGCCACGGGCTATCAGTATACCTACCGTGAGGTTCAGTGCCTCAGTGAGGTTTAGAACTTTGAACAGGCTTTTGCAGGCTACGTGGAGCATAGAGTGTTCAACACCATTGACTGTTCTGAAGTAAGAAAAGAGCGAGTGTAGCTCAGTGGGACCACGTGCAACTTGCGATCCGACGCACCCGAGTTCGAATCCCGCTGGCCCCGCACCACTGACTTACTTAAGTTATGCGCGGATTTAACTCGTTCTAAAAACGGTGAAAGAAAACATCGTAAGGAAACCGGCATGTCCAAGAATTAATCACAAAAATTCTAGGACATGTGACATCCACCAACCCACACTGGGTCAGAGCGTGGTGGATTATGGCCCATACTCTCTCTATGAGGGAAGGCCCGTGTCTCAGCAGGGGGAACGTGATGGGCTGATTATTATGATTATAAGTAGGATGGTGCCTACTAATTTATTTATTTATGTTCAGCCTGGTTTGTCCCACAGCTGGGCAAAGGTTTCCCTACCCTCCTTCTACTCCTCACGTTTCCACTCTTCTTGGCTATTATTTGCCATTATTTTCGGTAGGAGTCTAGTTCAACCCGCTATCTCTTTCTGGGGGTGTCCCTCCGAACTTCGACAGTTCTTTATTTCGACATGACACTTATCTATATTTAAAAAAATAGTTCGATACGTCATTGTTACGAATGAACATAATTCGACAACACAATCATTCATTCCGTCCATATATATTTTTGTCTATATTCCTTCACTTGTGGGTTGTCTGGAAAAGATCGCTTTGAGCGATAAGACCGCCCATTGTGACACTATTATTAAGTTCGTCTTTTAGTTTTTAATTATTTCTGTATTTTGGTGTTATAATAAAGAGTTATTCTATTCTATTCTATTCAATTTACTTTCTGGTGCTTCGCCGCCGCCGGCCGCTACCGTGGCACGCTCGTTTCGCTCGCTCTCTACTACTTTAAGTCTATCCATGGTAGTCAATTTGAGTTGAGCTGTTTATACGTGGTAAGTCTGATTCATTTCGTGAGCTGTGAGCTGACAAAACATAGTCAGAAATATTCTTATGATTCCATTGACGCAACATGCCAACACAAAGCCACGCCGTCAAGCGACCTAGTCGTGTTTCGGGATGATTTTCGGTGAACCATCGGGGAGACGGGTCTGAGCAGCCGCTTAACTGCCGCTCTCTCTAGATCTATGTGCTCCATTTTAGGCCACATAATCGCTTCACATCAGGCGAGATAGTGGCCAAACATGGATCTATTAAGTGTAAAAAAAAAAAAAAACATGCCTAGCGATAAAAATATCAACACGACTAAATCAACAGTTTTAGTGCGTTTGATAAATTTCGCAAAAAAATATAGAAAGCGCTTTCTTCGTGTAACTATGTTTCCTCGCGGCGACGGCTAAAGCGAATCAGTCGACTCAGTGAATATTTTAACCGGCTCAGACCTGTGTTACACTTGCCTAAAGTATAGCAGAAGTACAAATTGAGCTAGCTGCGAGCCGTGTTTGATGTTTTTTTTTAAGTTACCCATGGCTAGGTCACATTGGTTTTTTTCATTGAGGAATATTTTTTTATTCAACTCCATCACTTTTACGAACGACCGACTAAATGGTTCGAACATGACAATGTCAAATCGTATACGAAGTTTGTGTACCAACATTTTATTTTCGCCATTATATACTATCGAAAAATAAACACCTATCAATAATCATCGATAGTCACCTTGTCCGGGACAAAAATAGTATCGATACTATCGATATCAAGGCGACAATGACGTTCGATTCTATCGATACTATTGGTAATATTGATAGTTATCAATAGTGTTATCACATTTTATGCTATCGATAGTATCGATAATATCAATGCTATCGATAGTATCGATAATATCGATACTATCGATATCCTAACAGATTTAGGACTATCGATAGTTTGGCAATACTAGAATATCATTTGTGAACATTGAGGTCTTGTGAAATGTCTGTAATGACGCGCGCAAATCACAACCATAGATTATGAGTCACAAGTGTCACAACACATGTTTTTAATTTCGCCCGTTAGGGCAGGCTAAAGTCTCTAGGACCATACCGCCATGTTGGTAGCAAAATAGTTTCAATTTAAACACTTCCTACCTCCTCAGATAAAGTATCCAGCTTGGCTGTCTACTCGAAGCCTACCTCAGATTCCTACTTTTTTCTAGTATCTAGGGTTGTCATACTACATTCTTAAACCTTGGAGTGATCATCTAACTAAAGATAAAGAACTTGAGAACATCTTACTTTTCATCAAGGAGTTTATAAGTAATATTTTCATGCACTGGTACATAGGATGACCTAGTAGGACCACGATGAGTTTTGAAAATAAAAAATACATATAGCGATTATAGAAATCAAATACCTTTTATGTATATTTTCATATCAACGATAGCAATGTACCTATTAACTTATACACTACGATGATATCATATGGTACAATAAAATGCCTTCGATACCCCCGACCCGGTGGTGTCGTTTATGGGTGTCTTAAGTTCTAAAACTGACATGCTAAAGGGGCTGAAAAAAGTTAGTTATTTCAACCCCTAGTTGCTTGTTGAGGTTGGTGGTGCTAGTCTTAGTTATGTAGACATTCTATCGGGCGTCACGCAGGGGCTCGTATCTGGGCCTCCAACTCTATATATTGTACGTTATAGATGCCAAATTTTTTGGAGTAATCATAGCCTTAAGGTTGTTCGTTTAGGTCGCCTACAACTCTTATCTCGCCAGATGACGCCATTTATGCAAAACTGAGCTTTTAACTATTGTTTTATTTGGTTGTTTTTTTTATTATTTAATCTAGTTAGGTTTTCGGAATATGGTGATAGAGTATGTCCATGAATATATTTATCTGGGCCAATTAGTCTCCTTCCAGGCGAGACAAGACAAAGAAGTTGCTAGACGCACCGAAAACGCCTGGAGGAGCTATTGGTCCATGAAGCAGCTTATGAAAGGGAAGCTCCCTATTTCCCTCAAGCGTCGACTCATGGACATATGTATACTACCCATCCTCACGTACGGTGCCCAAACTTGGTCTTTGACTGCTCAGCAGAGGTCCACACTCGAGGTTTGCCAACGAGCAATGGAGCGCAGTATCCTCGGAGTAAAACTTACAGACCGTATAAGAAATTAAAGAAATACCATACTGCGCTCCAAAACTCAAATTACAGACGTCACCCAAAATGCTGCCAGCTTGAAGTGGGACTGGGCTGGACACGTCTGCCGCATGCCGAACGAACTTTGGGCCAAAATAACAACTGAGTGGCATCCTAACAACAGCCGACGGCCCCGCGGCAGACCTCGACGGAGATGGCGGGACGACTTGGACTCGTATAAAGAAGACTGGACTACAATGGCGATCAATCGTGAAATGTGGAAAAATGGAAGAGAGGCCCTGCAGTGGGACGAGTCAGGCTCCATATAATAATAATATAATAATGTTTTCGGAAAGAATAAAATGCCAGTTATCTGAGTAAATAATATAATAATTAGAATATAAATATATTAATAAAATATTTTGGATATAGTATCACCACTGCTGCCACTCTTCGGTAAAATCTTGGTCCACTGCAAAATGTCTCCTGCAAGCAAAGATCAAATTGATTATCAATGCTTTTTTCGGTTCAAACGCCAAAGCTGAATGTTTTGACCTGTTCATAGACCTACTAAACCCTAGAGCTTATGTCAGAGTCAGTTAACGTATTAGGTAGTTGTTCGGTGACGGGTGACGATTCGCCACAGATGTCAGACTCGTGGAAGGTCTCTCGTATGCGGGAGACCGTCTGGGTAGGTACACAGTTTTGCCAGTTATTCTTCCGCCAAGCAGTAGTGCGCAAGCATTATAATGTCTTCCGGTTTGAAGGGCATTGAAGCCAGCGAAATTACTGACATTTAATAACCGATGTCTCGGGGTGATGAGTGCAATGCACTGCAGTGCTTTTTATGGTATAAAAAGTTCAGGATGGCACTTGTTATGGACACGCGTGGCGCTTACCATCAGGCGAACTACTTGTTCGTCTCATCACTCAGTTCCATAAAAAAATATTTCACGGCAAGGATTTGGAATCTTAAAAAAACTTTCGCACTACGCTGCTGCGTCTAATCCGGTCGACATAACATAGCGGGTTCGATTTCCGCTATGGAACAAATGCACGGTGCACAGAAAAAAATGCGCAAGCATTTGTTTCGTATCTTAGTACGAACCTGGTTCTCATAGTTACAATACAGTTAGTAATTACATAGAAGACAAAGATGCATGGAACATTCCGCTTCTGCCAAGTAGCCAACTGGCACATAAGAAACATAATATGTATTGTCAAAAACAAACATTTTAAAAAGTATGCTCCTCAGTTTCTTTCCGTATCTTCTGAGTAAGTGCATGTTTCTTTTTCCGATACGGTGGTAGAGTCATTGTAATAATTGATGTTCATAAAGACGTCAGTGATGCGAAAACTGAATAAAGAACTTTTAAACTTTGTTCCTGGTTTCCTAGATACAGGGAAACCTAGGTAGGAGCCAGGATAAAGACAGAAACGCCGCAGATGTGGCTCGTTCCGCATCACCGCGCAGCTAGCTAAGGATTTAACGCTAGATCTCTTGAGTGGACGATACGACCAGGTCCACCTGATGGTAAGCATCACGTCTGCCCCGTGACGGTTGCAGTACCTACTACTCAGAAGTTTTTGAACTTCGAACTATGTGTTCAAGATTAAAAATATTAGTTTAAGATTCTAAATTATCTATGGTCCGTTTTCTTACATTATCTATAACTAGTTAATACTCTTTCAATCCATTCAATAAAGTTAAGTAAAATCTCTCACAGTGGTATTAATCAAGCCTGATCTCCAATAGGAATTAATCTAAAACATTTCTGGTCAACCGAACCGAATCCAATTAAAAAAGTGTTTATAACGGCACAGAGATTTTAACAATTAACACACGTGCAACAGCACATATATCACACGGCATTTATTGGTGCAACAGCACATTCAATCCAATTAATCATCATGGAGCCGCTGGAGCGACTCATCAGCAGAAGGAGCAATTTTAAAGGCCGCATGACGCGCATCTACAACTTCCTAGATAACCAGGAGAATACGGAGAAAATATTCGAAATCCAAATTCGCCAAGCGGAGCTGGTGGAACTGTACAAAAAATATAATAACGTTCAAGATGATATCGAACTGCTGGAAGAAGAAAAGCCTGAACGTAAAGCTTTGCACGAAGCGGAACGAAGCGCGACTGAAGAAAAATATTATGAACACCAAGCTTTAATCGCGGAGATGCTAAAAAATGATCAAAACCAAAGCGATGTTTCGTATCATTCGTTCCAACGCCAAACGTCTAAGCACACTAATATTAAAATTCCAAGTTTACAGATCCCAAATTTTGATGGCAGCCTCAAGGAGTGGTCCAACTTCAAAACCTTATTTGACGGGGTAATAGATGCAAACGAGCAACTCACCGCACTTCAAAAGCTCCAGTACCTCAAGTCACTACTACGGGGAGAAGCAGCCGGACTAATCAATTCTATATCAATCAATGGAGACAACTATAGGCGTGCCTTAGATATCTTGGTTAACAGGTATGAAAATAAACTTGTTAATGTCAACTTTCACATAAAAAACATAATGTCGATTCAATGCATTAGTAGGAATAACTTAAAAGAATTTCTTGTAACAATGCAACAAAGTTTAGATTCTCTTAAATCATTAAAAATACCAGTAGAGTCCTGGGATTTAATATTAATATACATAATTGTCCAAAAATTAGACCAGTCTCTTCGATCTGCATGGGAACTGAGCCGAAATAATGAAAGTTTGCCTAAACTTAAAGAATTAATTGATTTTCTCACCCATCGCTCAATTGCATATGAATTAATGAACGACAGTAAGCCCATAAATAAGGCACACACCATGTCAAAGCTTCCTACTCGTGTGTCCACCCATGTAGGCACTACTGTAACTAACAACTGTATTTTATGTAATATGTCTCATGACTTATATAAATGCCCTTCCTTTTTAGAGCTCACTCCAATACAACGAAATGAATTTGTGAAATCAAAGAAATTATGCTTCAA
This sequence comes from Petrophora chlorosata, assembly GCA_951640565.1. Lineage (NCBI taxonomy): Eukaryota > Metazoa > Arthropoda > Insecta > Lepidoptera > Geometridae > Petrophora > Petrophora chlorosata. The sequence continues at coordinate 2,700,064 of OX621206.1, forward strand.
CTGTCTGAAACCTTACAAATTTCAACATAAATGCTCAAAGAATGTTTGCTTCACATGCCATAAAAAACATCATACAGTGATTCATATTGACAATCCTACCTTGTCCTCGCATCCTATTACCAGTAATTCTGCACCTAGTTATAATAAGCCACTTCAAAACACTCAGGTGAGTACTTCAGTATTAGTGTCAGGTCAGGAAAAGCAAAACAAAAGTGAACACAACAATAAAGTGCCTGATGATTCAGATGACATGCATGCCTCAGTGCTGCTCCTACACACACACCAATCAGAGGTTTACCTATCCACTGCCATTATACAAATACAAAACAATCAAGGAGAATGGATGACCTGTCGTGCACTTCTTGACAGTGCTAGTCAAGTTTGCCTCATCACAAATGAATTAGCTGCGAAGCTACAGCTTCCACTATCACAACAAACAAAATACATTATCCATGGCGTAGGAAACACACCTACACATTCATCAAATACGACAACAGTCAACATAGCATCACGCTTCAACAATTATACAACAGTATTAACATGCATTGTGACAGAACAAATCTCAACACAACTGCCACAATCATATATTCCTCTTGACAACTTCAAGCTGCCCACGGATTGCAACCTAGCAGATCCATTATTCAATATTCCTAAAAAGGTAGATTTACTCATAGGTGGCCAGCTGTTCTATTCACTGCTGCTACAGGGTCACATTCAGTTAGGCCCACACCGACCAACACTCATCAATACAGTGTTTGGCTGGATTGTTACAGGCGATATACAATTAAATATGCAATCTTTATACAATACAGTCCACAATCAATCAAATTCATACACAAAAACAGTCTTATCTGCTCACATTAGCTGTGAACAGTCTTGTGATCAATTGCTACAGCGATTTTGGGATCAAGAAGAGGTCAAACCTTCACAAGCTGCCACACCTGAACACACCTACTGTGAGGATTTGTACAACAGTACTACTACTAGAGATCCAACAGGACGTTTTACAGTACATCTTCCAATAATTTCTGAAAATCTAGAAATGCTAGGTGATTCCTACAACATTGCTCAAAAATGCTTCCTTATGTTAGAAAAAAGACTGCATAAGGATGCTACACTGCATCAACAATATTCAAATTTTATTGAAGAATACATAAAGCTAGGACATGCATCATACATGCCTACTTCTACCATTCCACACACAAAAGAAAAACCCACTATGTTTTTCATGCCACATCATGCAATCATCAAACCTCAAAGTGTTTCTACAAAGATACGTGTAGTGTTCAATGGAAGCAGCTTATCTTCCAGTGGAGTCTCTTTGAACCAAGCATTGCATGAAGGTCCTAACATATACACAGATATAATAGATATTATCATAAGATTGAGAACTTTCAAGTTTGTACTTTCCTGTGACATCATAAAAATGTTCAGAAATATTAATGTAACTGAAGATCACTGCTATTTACAATGCATATTGTGGAGAAGAGTCATTGATGATGAACTGCGTATCATTAGATTGAACACAGTTACATATGGTACTCGCTGTGCTCCTTACCTCGCTTACAAAACTCTTCTAGAACTTGCTAGACAAGACGGACACCAGTATCCACTTGCTGCAAAATGTATACAATACCAAACATTCATGGATGATGTTCACTGTGGTACAAATACTCTTCCTGAAGCTATTGAGCTTTGTAATCAATTGACTTCATTATTCAAAAAAGGTGGTTTTCAATTACACAAATGGTCAGCCAATCATCCTCAAATCTTGCAAAGTGTTATAAAAAATAAAGATAAAGATTCCCCAAATAGCTTGATCATTGGTGATGAAACAAGCACACTTGGTCTCAAATGGGATCCAGTGACAGATGTTTTCAAAATTAACATACCTACTCAACAATCATCACATTTTACCAAAAGAAGTGTCCTTTCTTTAATTGCCAGGTGTTTTGACCCCGTTGGTAATTTCTCTCCAGTCATTATTACAGCTAAACTCTTCATGCAACAGCTATGGAAAGAGAAGCTGGAATGGGATGCCCCGCTACCTAACCATTTACTTACCCAGTGGTTATCATTCTACAACAGTCTTGAACTGTTAAACAACATAACAATCCCAAGATACTCATTTTCAGATATACCTAACGAGGTCCATTTGGTAGGTTTTAGTGATGCATCTTCTTTAGCCTATGGAGCTTGTATTTACATTGTTGCTGAGTATTTGAATCAAAATCAGACATCTCATTTAATAATTAGCAAAAGCAGAGTAGCCTCATTGAAAATGGTGACCATACCTCGCCTTGAACTTTGTGCATCAGTTCTACTCTCTAATCTAATGAAGAAAATGCTAACTGCTTTAGAAGTAGTTGTTACAATCAATTCTGTACATCTTTATACAGATTCTACCATTGTATTACATTGGTTAAAGTCCCCTTACAAAAAATGGGAAGTTTATGTAGCTAACTGCATATCTCAGATACTACAAAACACTAATTCCAACACCTGGAATCATGTGAGAACACATGACAATCCCTCTGACCTTCTTACTCGGGGTATAAACTCTAAACAAATGGAGAACCTCCCACTTTGGTGGCATGGCCCTGCCTGGTTACTATTACACCCAACTCGGTGGCCTCACACTGACAATATTTCAGAAATTGAGTTAGAAACCTATCCTTCAAACAATACTGCTGAAGTTTGTACACATACAGTACAAGCAGTTTCAGAATCATATAACAATGATGATTTAGAATATTTTATGAACTTCTTTCAAAGATTTTCAAGTTTTCAAAAGCTTCAAAATACTATGGCCTTGTGTTATAGATTTTGTCATAATTTGAAACGGCCAAGCTCAAAACAAACAGGTCCTTTCACACCTGAAGAGCTACAAGCCAGTCATAACTTAATACTAAAAATTGTCCAAGCATTTTATTTCAAAAAAGAGCTTAGTGAATTAAAATCTAACAAAGGTAAATATACCTATTCATCTAGCCCTCTAAAGAGATTATCTCCTTTTATAGATTGTGATGGTATTCTCAGAGTTGGTGGCAGAATAAAACATGCTAACATTCAATACAATCAGAAATACCCAATTATATTACCCAACAAGAATCATATTACATCTCTTATCATTCAAAAGATTCACTTGCAACTCTTTCATTCAGGGGTTCAGAACACTATTTCTAACCTTAGATTAATCTATTGGCCTATTCATGCAAGAGGAGAAGTAAAGAAAGTAGTTTACAAGTGCATAGTGTGTACCCGATATCGTGGTCAAACTTGTAGGCAAAAAATGTCTAACTTACCATCTGATAGAGTTAATCTAGAACGTGCCTTCCTAAATGTAGGTTTAGATTATGGTGGCCCTATTTATATAAAATCTTCAACCCTTCGCAATGCAAAATACACAAAGGCTTATATTTGTTTATTTATATGTTTAGCAACAAGAGCTATTCACATAGAATTAGCCTCAGATTTATCAACCAATTCATTCATAGCCTGCCTCAAAAGATTTATTGCCAGACGTGGAGTATGTAACTCTATACTATCAGATAATGCTTCCAATTTTCACGGCTCAAATAATGAATTACATGAGCTTTACAAACTGTTCCAGAATGAGACGTCTTACAGCAAAATAATTGATCACACTAACAGACTCTGCATAAACTGGAAATTTACAGTTCCATCTGCTAGCCACATGGGTGGAATATATGAGGCCGGTATCAAACAAGCAAAATTGTTACTTAAAAAGAAATTAGGAAATTGTAGAATGACTTACGAACAATTGTATACTGTATTATGCCAAATTGAATCTATTTTGAATTCCAGACCATTATATGCTATGTCAGATACCATTGATGACTTAAATTACCTTAGTCCAGGTCATTTTATTATAGGATCTACACTGTTAGATATTCCAGAACCGAGCCTTCTTAATATTTCAGAAAATAAACTTCATATTTGGCAAAGAATAACTTCAATTAAACAACAGTTCTGGAAAGAATGGTATAACAGGTACCTCTCGGAACTCCAAAATAGACCCAAATGGCTAAATGAATCTCCTAATGTAAATGTAGGTAATTTAGTTATTTTAAAGGATGAAACTACTCCTCCCTCATGTTGGCCTATGGGGAGAGTAACTCAAATATGCAAATCTAAAGACGACCAATTAACTCGGTCGGTGCTTATCAAAACTGCAAAAGGCAATTATTTTAGACCCATTCACAAATTGGTTCTGTTACCGGTTCAATAATAGTAGAATCTAGTATACTTGCCAATTACTGTTACCTAAATTTGTAAACACTGTGTTAAAGGCTACCTAAAGCTACCCAGGTACTTACCTAATAATTTAAATGTATATGATTATTATAAAATAAAAACAAATATGTAACTAGAATAAGATTTAATAAGTTTCATTTTCATCGCAGTTATTTAAACTGATGTATTACTGACATGCTTAATTAAGATTATCACATAAGATTTAGTTCCATTATATAAGTTCTTTCACTTTTATCACTGTAAAACAGACCAACAACGTAAATTCATGTAGAAACTTCATTTCCAATCAGCGAAACAACGAAAACTTTTATTGTGTAAAAGCACTAAGTCAACTCATTTTTCATGTGTCAATATTTTTCATGTAAAAGTTCAATTTTTCATGTAACTTTATTATTGTAAAATCTAAATATCAATAACATTAAATCTGTGTAAAATTTAACCTAAAATTGTATTAGGGAACTGATATGACAGATGACATATGACTTTGACAGATCCAAGTGACAAGACCGACATTGACATACATCTCATGCATTGACAGTCGCTTAGGGTTAAAACTTTGCATTATATTCAGACTTCGTCAGCGGGGGGGTGTATGTTCAAGATTAAAAATATTAGTTTAAGATTCTAAATTATCTATGGTCCGTTTTCTTACATTATCTATAACTAGTTAATACTCTTTCAATCCATTCAATAAAGTTAAGTAAAATCTCTCACAGTGGTATTAATCAAGCCTGATCTCCAATAGGAATTAATCTAAAACACTATGTGTTTTGCACAATCTTTTTTTGTCCAGACGGGAGAAAACCTCATGGACTCCCGGGAAGGGAGGGCCCGGGTAGTGCCAGACTTGGCCTAAGCCACCTACTGGCTAAAACCCCCGTCTGCTCTGCCTGTCCACAGACCAGAAGTCCGTGCCGTTTTCGTCAATTCGTATTTTAATAGTGCGTATGCGTACATCAGCTATGTATTTTTATTTCTCTTAATAATTAAATCCATTTTTTATGTAATATTTATGTAATATTGTAATATATGTAATATTTTTACGATTTAAATTATTTTCTTTATGTCGCAATTCTATTTGGGTACAATTTATTTTTCCTAATCTAATCCTGTGCTACCAGAATCAGACCAGTTCTCACTTTTAAAGTGCACCGGTAAGCATCTAACTAGGGATTGTACTAAACCAGCTGAATCAAAGCCAAAGTGTGTCCACTGCGGCGAACCACACCCTGCCAATTACAGAGGATGCATAGTTGCCAAAGAATTGCAAACCATAAAAAATAAACTAGCAAGGAAAAATGTTTCTGCGCCCACCATCCAGGTTCCAAGTGCAAACAAAACAAAAACACCAAGTGCTAAACTAAATGTCACAAATAATGTCTCATTTGCTCAAATTACGAAAGGAGCTCAGCAGAGACCAGTATCCCAAACGCAACCTAAGCAAAATAGCTCGGACGTTGATGTAAAATTAAATAAGATTCTACAACTGATGACCTCATTCGATGAAAGATTAAAACAACTTGAAAATAGCACCAAACTAGCTACCTCAAAACATCATAAATGATTAAGTCACTTAAAATAATGGCATGGAATGCAAATGGGCTCCTTCAACATCGACATGAACTACAGGCAGTGTTGTCTACAGAAAATATTGATGTTTGTCTGATATCGGAGTCCCATTTCACCAAAGAATCTTACATCCAGATCAAAGGTTATAAAACATATCATGCACTGCATCCCAATAACACTGCTAGAGGAGGTAGCGCCGTGATAATAAAGGAAAACATCTACCATTATGAAGAGCATAACTTTGAAGAACAACATATACAAGCCGTAGCTATTTGTGTTAAAACCAAACGCTATCCTATCACTATATCAGCCATATACTGCCCACCAAAGCATGCACTAAAGGCTGAGCAGTACAGATACTTTTTGAAAGGACTTGGTAACAGATTCTTGTTGGGTGGTGATTTGAATGCTAAAAACACCTTCTGGGGGTCTAGGCTTACCACAACAAAAGGAAAGGAGCTACTAATTGCCATCAGAGATATGAAATGCAATGTTATATCAACGGGAAAGCCTACCTATTGGCCGACTGATCAGCAAAAAATTCCAGATCTCATAGATTTTTTCATTTACAAAAATATATCACCTAACTTTTTAAGCATTCAGGGAGGCTATGATATGAGCTCAGACCACTCACCTATAATACTGACTTTAAGTGAGAATATTGTGCAGAGAGAGAACAACCCCACCTTGATAAATAAGAACACGGATTGGGAAAGTTTTAAATTAGATCTAAATTCTATGATTAATCTGAATGTTCCACTAAAAAATCCACAGCAGCTAGAAGATGATGTGAGAAAACTCATAACAGATATACAACAATGTGCTTGGAAAAATACACCTGAAGTTAAAATAAGAATTAGAAATAACTGCTATCCAATAGAAATTAGAAACCTGATAATTGAAAAGAGGAAACAGAGACAAAAATGGCACACAACGAGAGCACCACAAGACAAAAAACTACTAAATAATCTTACGAAAAGACTTAGGAGGGAAATTCAGAAATTTAACGACGAATCTATGAATACTCAATTAAGTCAGTTAACATGTGACCGCACAACGGATTACTCGCTATGGAAAATGACCAAAAACCTAAAGAAGCCTATAATGCAGATTCCACCAATAAAAGAAGCCAATGGAAGCTGGGCTATCAATAATGAACAAAAGGCAACTAGATTTGCACAACACCTGGAGCAAACCTTTCAAGAAAGTGAAGAAACTACAGATAACATTATTTTGAACAAAACATCGAAATATGAGCTAGAAATTAAACTCGTCACTCCAAGAGAGGTATACAATGAGGTCAAAAAACTAAAACAAAAGAAATCTCCTGGTTATGACCTCATTACTGGAGAAGTTTTACAAAATCTCCCACGTAAAGCCATAGTCAAACTTACCACTCTTATTAATGCTACATTCAGACTTAAATATGTACCCGATGTGTGGAAAGTTGCCGAAGTCATTATGATAGCTAAACCTGGAAAACCACCCAATGAAGTAACATCATACAGACCGATATCACTGTTACCAATAGTGTCCAAATTGTTTGAGAAACTACTGTTAAAACGTATGAAGCCCATCATAGAAGAAAAAACATTGATCCCTGATTATCAATTCGGATTTAGAGAAAAACATTCTACAATAGACCAAGTACACAGAATCACCAACATTATCGAAAAAACATAAGAAGAAGAAAAAGTTTGTTCTACTGTCTTTTTGGACGTAGCACAAGCATTTGACAAAGTGTGGCATAAAGGCCTTATATTCAAACTAAGAAATATGCTCCCACAACAGTTCGCAGACCTCTTAGAATCCTATCTAACACAAAGAATGTTCAGAGTGCGACAAGACGATGCTTACTCAGAACTTAAGCAAATAAAAGCTGGAGTACCACAGGGAAGTGTCTTAGGTCCGGTCCTGTACTTATTGTACACTTGTGACATTCCAGAGTTAGAAGAGAATACCATAGCAACCTTTGCAGACGACACAGCCATCATGGCCACAGGGGTCACTCAAGAGGAAGCAGTGGAAAAAGTTCAAATAGCCATCAATACCATCTTTGATTGGACCAAAAAATGGAGAATCAAACTCAACGAATCTAAATCCATTCACATAGATTTCACTAACAAAAGACCAAATTACCATCCGGTGTTCATCAATAGCAAGACGATACCGTACGAAAATACGGCCAAGTACCTTGGCATGACACTAGACGCAAAGCTTCGCTGGAAGGCACATGTCAAAAAGAAACGCGACGAGTTGGAACTTCGCTATAGGAAAATGTATTGGCTACTTGGGAGGCATTCTACGTTGTCAGTGCACAATAAAGTACTATTGTACAAACAAATCCTCATGCCAATATGGACGTATGGTATCCAGCTGTGGGGGTGTACCAACCAAAGCAATGTAGCAATGATACAAAGATTCCAAAACAAAGTACTCAGGGGTATCGTAAACGCTCCGTGGTATATTCGAAATGACGACCTCCATCGGGACCTGAAAGTGGACCTCGTTACTAGTGTTATTAAAAAGTTCGCCGAAGCTCACGAATGTAGACTTCACCATCACGTGAACGTCGAGGCTATCCAGCTCCTCGACACCACAGACCTAGTGAGAAGGCTCAAAAGGACAAAACCTTTTGAGTTAGTGTAGTGAAGTGACAGTGTACCGTAGTACCTATACATACTTTAGTGCTACCCGTAAAGAACACAACAACAAAGTGTCTTCGCCTAAATAGAGACAGTAAGAAAAGTGTTAATGGACACATTCTTAGTTATACTATACTTAGCAATTTAAGTCAAAGTTAAATTACTTATTAGTCTTAGTAGGCTAGATTGTAATATTAATGGGACGTCTTTTTGAGACAGATCATTAAAAAAAAAAAAAAAGTTCTCACTTGCAGCACCCGTTCAACATAGACGCGAGCAACAGCCATCGCCCTCGATAGATATATAGATGAACGCTTTATTAAAAATTAAATTAAAGACATTACATAAAAAATCTATTAAAAAAGTGTAACGATGGGCGGCCTTATCGCTAAAAACGATCTCTTCCAGGCAACCATTAGATGGAGAGGAGAATTTTCAAAATGTTAAAGACGGGGATGTAAGGTCTGCAATAATATTAAAATGAAAATTGAAATAAAATTAACTACAACTACATCTATATATTTATGTAAGTATATAATATAATCTTAGTTATATATGTAAGTTTATGTAATTTAATAATTAGGATTAATATTTTTATTTATTTTTTAGCTATTTCTATTTTGATTTGCACCGCCGACTTCTCTCATTCCGTTAGTTCTTTCCATTCAAAGGTTGACTGGAAGAGATCGCTTTTAGCGATAAGTCGCCCATTGTACTGTAGTTTTTAAGCCTATTTCTGTAACTTGTTATTCTTTGTGGGTACAATACTAAATTAATAGATACAAAACAATAGCAACATTCTGAATGCCTACATAAACATACATAAACCTACTAGGTACACATTATATATATATCGGCGCAAAGACGCTAACAAACTTCAACAACTGTTAAAACTATTAGTTTACTATTAATAGTTTTGATTGAGTATCTACTGTTTAGAGTCATGAATTCATTGTTAAATTATGAAGTTCACTAAACATCATTTTGTAACATTGATTTATTGTTAAAATTGAACTAAGACACTCGCAAGCAAGTTAGAATATATTTTGCAAACAATGTTTGTGCGAGCCTTAGGTTAGCTATAAATACGACCGCCCGACCGATCGCAGCTCAGTCTGGCTCGAGCGGCCGGACTGTTCGGAGCTCCTCAATTGTAATTGTAACAAATTGTGAAACTGAATAAACCCAGTCTATGACTACTTGCAAGCCTTTCATTCCTGGAGGATGAAGATGACAGTAACGTCAAAAGTGCTGACGTCACACTTTTTAAAAAGAATTCTGGAGCCGTTTACTCCGTCATAATAATATATATTATATTTGAGGGAAGAGGACGGCCCGACACACGACGCCGCTACAGGCAGAATCTTTATCGTTTTACGTATCCTACCTTCGAGCTGGAGGCGTGGCTGGTGTGGACGGCCCAGACCGCCGCGGCGACCCTGGCTGCCGACGAGCCACCTCACCCAGCAGGGAGAGGCAAGACCGGGAGAGACGCTGGCTGAAGTTCTGTCAAAGGAGTTTATACGCCATCTATTGATCTTTTGGAGGGTATTTTGATTTTGGCATATTGTACGATTTTATTTGTTAACTAGCTGACCCGGCTAACCGCCATATTTTTTTTAAGTCGATTTTTACAATTTTCTTTTATACAAACCTTGTCCTGACAACAACGAACACAAAAAAAAGAATTATCCAATTTAGTGCAGTCGTTCGGAAGTTATGCACGTATAAACATTGCGGCGATACATTTTTATTTATATGGATTTGAGGGAAGCGTTCATTAGGCAATTGAACCGAACTTTTTTTTAAACTTTGTTTTTTTCTGGCTGACTGTAGGTACTTATTACTTACCTATACCATTTTTTAACTGAAAACGGTTTCATTCTTTTCAAAATGGCTTAGTTTCTAAACTAACAAGTGTAGCTACTGATGCCCTAACAATTTTGCGCCACCACGGATACCACGGATAACCACGACGCCAGAGTTTAAGTGTAAAGCCAGGTGCTAACCGGTAAACAGGAGCCCTTCATCTCGCGAAGGTCTATTTTCCTGAAGAGTTCGCAGAGGAGCAGCTCATGCAGGCTCGGTGTGCGCGGCCCGAAGATCTGCTCGATGATTTCCACCACCTGACGAATGATGTTCACAAGTTATTCATCTTCTTCTTCTCAGGGCAAAACAAAGGTGATATTCAACTTCCGGAAATAATTAAAAAATAAACTTATGATGACGGACAATATATTAAACAAATAAAGCAATTGTTGTTTGAGACCTTGATTCACCGAAAAGGGAGGGAGGACACATTTGCAAAGAAAGTCTACCTACCTATCGACCTAATACCGACCTAGCACACTCCGCACTGTAGGTACGAAGCTACAAGTACATAGCCGGACACCGATGGCAGGTCGCGCGTCGTTACACGTGCCGCGTCAGAAGAGATAAGAGCTATACGATATATGCTAAAGAAAGAGAGGCGCTCTGTAGGTTAATATGACTAGTAGGTATGCAGCCATAGAGACTTTAAAATCTGTGTTTGCAGCGCTACGCGAGCTGAATTGAATTTTATTGCGTCATAGCAAGAGTCGCTATTTGTTTAAATTTCTATGCGGAGTGATGCTCCTGTCCCTTAGTATTCTGTGCTAATACCAAGGTTTAATCTACACTTATATTACAAAGAGGAAAGGTTCGTATTTTTGTATGTTTGTAACAAATAAACTCAAAAACTACTGGACCAATTTAAAAAAATCTTTCACTAACAGAAAGCTGCACTATTCCCGAGTGACATTGGCTATATTTATTATGCCGACGCGAACGAAGTCGCGAGCGGTTGCTAGTGAATAACTAATTCGGCCATACGGTCTCTTAGCTATGGACATTGGGCTTCTATCCTAATTCTTTACTTAGGGATCGTCCATTAATCATGTGAGGCTCAAAAGGGGGAGGGGGGTTCTGAAAAAATAACGAAATATCACATGTAGTGAGATATCGCGAGTAGGTATTTATTTTTTCGTTGAACGTGCAATTTCTAAACTTAATTTTTTCAATTGAGCAACATTTTAACAAACAAAATGACCGTATTTATGCTCAAAGCTCTAAGGAAGGAAGCTTCCCAATCAGTCGACAGAGTGCAACGTGGACACTATCCGACTTCAGTGATGGTTTGGTGGGGTATTAGCTATGAAGGAGTGACTGAGCCATACTTTTGTGAAAAAGGTATCAAAACATCGGCACAAGTGTATCAAGATACCTTCTTGAGAAGGTAGTAAAGCCCCTTAACAACACCATGTTCAATAACTAAGAATGGTCCCTCCAGCAAGACTCAGCGCCGGGTCGTAAAGCTCGGTCTACGCAGTCTTGGTTGGAAACGAACGTTTCGGACTTAATCAGATCTGAAGACTGGCCGTCGTCTAGTCCCGATCTTAATCCGCTGGATTATGATTTATGGTCAGTTTTAAAGAGTACGGCTTGCTCTAAACTGCTAGAGTGCTACTACGCTACGCTTCGTTTGTCTTTTACAAGAACCTACCTTCCTAAAAAGGCGGCGGCAAGACCGCAGCCATGGGTGGATGTGTTGAATAAAATACCTTATAAACATTTATATTTTCTTGTTTTTTTAACAATTTTAACTAGTATGTAAATAGTTACAAAGCAATCCACAATCCACAGCAACTAGAAGTAGCTATATGATGGTCAATGATAAGTCAACTGTTCAGATGTGTATGTCTGAAATCTGAAAGTTATCATCTAATAACTGTTCGAGTTTCAGACATATCTGACGAGCTGCTTTCGGATTCGGAATCTGATTAATATTTATGACGAATCTATCAGTTATGTTATCTATAATGTGGATGTGTGGTTGACTTTTTCTGTTGCACTCATAGATTTTTTAGGACGGGTTTTGGGTGGCGGCGGCGACAGGTGGCCTGCTGCCATACGCCCTGAGGCCGATGAACCTGCCACCGGCAGAGGTTCCATTGAAGCAACGAACCAACAAAAAAAAACGGTAACAGCACAAACAATAACAAAACAAAAAACTTAATAATTAATACCTAACTAAAACAACTAACAACCAACAAACAAATTGCACACGCGCAGCGAGAGGAGAGACATTCAAATCCGGCAATAGACAAAAAACGAATTTTCGGCTTTTACGGCTTTCAAAATGGCGAGATCTATTGTTTAATATTATTTTCTAGTCATTCATTGTTGAAAAAATGACGAAATGTTTCATACGATATGGTGTGACCAGTGTCATAAAATCGAAACGAAAAGCGAAACTTGCTTCAAAGAAGCTGGGTGTGCTGAACAAGGCGAGGCGATATTTCACGCCGGGGCAACGGCCCCTTAATGGACGACCCCTTACCTGCAACTATGTAGCTACTAAAAAGTCTTCAGCATTCCAATATCGATCTACTCACATGCAGTCTCGATGCGGTGAATACAGCCCCAACTTCATCACTATCTAATAATTGCAATTTGTAAATAGCATTGCATAACTGCTATTTGTGGAGGCTTTTAATTGGCTTTATTATAATGTATTTTCAAATTATTTTATAACAACAGCTGTTAGCTCCCCAAACAAAATGAAATAAAAACTCAGGATTAATAATTACGTACGTGAGGGTAAGTGGACATCAAATCAGGCAGCAGCGAGAGGTCGATGCTGGCACCAGCACACATCTCAAAAAGCACGTGGCCCAGAGACAGAGCCTCGACCTGCTCCAGCTGTGCTGCTAATGCTATCGGGCAGCGGGGTGTAGCTCCGATCAATGTATTCTCTAGACCGCATATTCTACAAATAATAAATAAATAGTAATAACAGGACACTTCCTTTTATAGAACTCAACATTTCATAAATAACTACTTGAAAAATAATGACTTCGACATCTTCTTCGGTAGTGTGCGTTCAATTAAACAATGCTTGGCGACTGAATTCTTTGGTTCTCAACTGCAAACTGCAATTCTTATTATTTTTAAGTCTGTTACCTACAAATGTATGCGTTACTGCTCATACGTACAAAGAATATCAAAACCAACTATAACAAACTAGCACTGATCTGGTGGTATCATTAGAGAACCCTGAGGCCCACACGAAGGTGACCTGTTTCGTGGGGTTGTTTCTTCCGATCTAATAATTAAAAAAAAATATCCCCGACACAATAAAACTGGGATTTAACACTCCCTCTAAAACGATGAAGGAAAACCTCGTGAGACATATCCAAGAATTTATCACAAAAATTCAAAGACATGTGACATCCACCAACCCGTACTGGGCCAGCGTGGTGGATTATGGCCATTACTCTCTCTACGAGGGAAGGCCTGAGTACCAGCAGTGGGAATTAGATATGAGCCCCGATGGCCATTTCCACGGCGGCGGCGCCGTTAGAAATTTTCCGCGGCAGCGGCGGCGTCGGCGGCGCGCCTCCGGTGCCTCACGGCGCCGGCGTGGACTTTACAGGATATTCAGGATTGCATTTTTTATAAGTTCTTGTGCAACATTATTTTTTTTTACCATTTTCACTACAATATTTGCCATTGTACACGAGATCAACTTAATCAGCGATGTTTTAAAATAGTTACACCCAATAACCCTATAGTCTTTATCTTCCCGGTGTTTCTGGTCTCCTTACCGCACATTATGTAGAGATTTTGGGAAATCAACGTATAGAATGGTTCCCCAATTTCTCGCTGAAACTCTTTTGCAGAATGTCATGTTGTATACTAACGATTAGCAAAAACAGCTTTGGGCAGAAACTCATATCTTATATTTCCGTTTTGTATAAATTCTCTCCGCAGAATTAATAAAAAAAGAATCTTTTATATTATTTATTATTTAATAATCTTTTATCGTCCTCTCGTGGGCTTGCTTCATTCAGTACCTTCGCGAGCTTCTGGCTCAGCGCTTTGTATAAACTCTAGGGATAAGAGCGAATCGGACCACGGAAGAGAGTAATTCGAAGAAAAAAAACAGTGTTCGACACCCGCGACTGCCGTCTGTGTAAAATTAATCTAGGTAAGTATGTTCTATCTAAGTCTCAGACCATTGTAATCTAGTATGAAACGCATGAGCCAAATTACGTCCGAAACCAATCAATAGTAACGACGTCATTGAGTAACAAAAACCAATACGGTAAACAGAGATATTCCAAATTATATTCGGATGTACAAGTATTATGCAATTTTATGGTCAAGCAAAAGAATATTCTAGTAATACCATATCGTCTACTAATAGTATTGCTAAATATATGTTTATTCTGCTAAAAACGATTCTAGAAAAGTATTTATTGCCCATTAAGTTTCTGACTTTAAACGTTCTGCAAAATAGATACATGTGAAAAATCCAACATTTTTGGCAGGTAACCTGTACGATTGAAAATATACCTACTATTTATCTGGGAATTTCATTTCCAGCCAAGAATCTGTAAAAATGGCAATTCCTTACAGCCGGAAACATGAATGCAATGGGCTGATGATGATGATGATATTTTTGGCGCCCAACGTGGAACGCTGTACTTGCCTCGCAACTCCATTTTGTACCACCACATTCCCAGAGTGCAAATGGCGGAATGGTGGGAATCCCTTCTCCTTGAGAAACATCAGACCTTCCAGCATTTGGCGACCGAATCTTGCCACCTGCCAGGCAGGTAGACCGGTGCCAGCGGAGCCATATTTACGGTTGAACTCTTCATTCCACGTGCTCTAAAATAATAACTGTATCTTGTTTTATTACATTTTGTGATCAGATTTGAAATTTCAACGTTTTATTCTCTCCCGTTCCTGTTTTATGCTCAAAAAGCACAGATATTCTATTCGATTTTATTGTATGTTAAAAATATAAATCCTTCTTAAGTGCAATAAATTGTTTTCTATTCTTTTCTATATTTCATACAGTGGCTACCGTAGCGTAGCTACCGGAGGGCTAGACGGGGCAGTGCCCCGGGGCCCCCAAGCTCAGAGGGGCCCTCAATCTCTGACTTACAAACTATAAATTGAACTAGTGAAAATTTCTCCCACATTCGGAGTATAAATAAACCAGAGTTCGAAATGCGACGAATACGAAACAAACGATTTTAAATAGTTTAGTTGGGGCCCTAGTTTATTTTTTGCCCCAGGGCCTTTGGTTACCTAGCTACGCCACTGATTCCATATTTAAATAGATACCAATCAACAAATCAGAGTTCCTGTTCAAAATTTATTTGACAAAATCTAGTGTTTTTAACCGACTAGCGACTTCAAATAGGAGGATTTTTTGTATGTTTGTTAAGCGATTACTTCGCCAATTATGAATTGATTTCGATGATTCTTTTTTTTGGTAGGTAATATTTCCGAAATTTCTTTATGTTCTTAAATTTCACTTTTTCAGCTTTCAATTTTTAATTTGTAATTTTTATTGTTTTTTGCTTAATTTCTAATTTTTAATTAAATATATTATAAGTTTTATTTTTGTAAAGAATTCAGGAATAAATGGGCTTTAATAATAACAATAATAATTTCTTATGAGGTGGAACTGGCAGGTGCCGAGGTCTCATACCATAGACCCGCTCTCATCCATTAAAAATTCACCTCAATAGCCCAATCATAAGTAATTTTCATATCTTCAATAATAGTCCTCGCACTTATCGGGGGCTGTCTTTGATTGTATCTTCTAATGATGCACATAGAGACAGTCCCCGATAAATGTTGCCCATTTCATATCTAAACTAAATGCTCTAAGAGGCCTCTACGTGTTGGACTCATGTCTCCGCGCAAGCCTTCCAAAGGACCGGGCACGGGTGTATAACCCGTGAGAAAGAGCGACATAATTGTTAATAATATTTCAGAGGTGGTCCCATATAAATATTATCGAAATTGAATCAGCGCTTCTTGAAATAATCAACAAAAACAAATAATATAGGTTTTGAAGTCGGTTTTTGTATTTTGTAAAAATTTATTATTTTATCTTACCTTGTAAATCAGATCTTTTAAGCTGCCCTTGGCGTTGAAAGGCAAAACAGTCAAAGCATGTCCGTTGCACAGTTCTAAGTCCAGAACTGGGTAGATGTAAGGGTGGTGGAGAGCTCGGAACAACTCCATGATCAGACCTTTGGATCTCTCACCCTGTTCTATGGGACACTTGTTGGTTAAAGGCATCTGAAAGAAGACATTTGCCGATGTCACCATATTCATTGTCATAAGATATTTATTAAATAGACACAAAAAAATGCACTTCTAAATGCAAAATACACAAATAAAAATCAATTAAAATACGTTAAAACTGTAATTTAAGATATCTCGACTTTAAAAAACGGTATGCATGTCTACCCATTTCTTTCCTATACTCAGATTGAAGTCCGGGCTCAGAATGCGAAAACTGTCTCTACCAGTGCTTCGGAAATACGTCCGCTAGAGAAGATAGCACCAAAATCTCTACGGGGATGTCTCTTTTTTTATTCCTTAACAGCGCTCATGTGCGTCAAATTGTTTAACTAGGTATTCTCAAATAGGTAAATATGGAAGATATGACGGCAGGCTTACCAAGGTGAGGAGCCGATCAGTTTTGATGGAGTTATCATGGATAGCAAACCAATGCTTATTTGCACGAGAACCAATCGCACCCAGTTGCGATATCAAATCATATCTGAAAGTTTCAAATAAAAAACATAAAAAAATATTTCATCATCAGCCTATTACGTTCCCACTGCTGGGACTCTGGCCTTCCCTCGTAGAGAGAGTATGGGCCATAATCCACCACGCTGGCCCGGTGCGGGTTGGTGGATGTCACATGTCCTTGAATTTTAGTGATAAATTCTTGGACATGCCGGTTTCCTCACGATGTTTTCACTTCACCGTTTTAGAGCGAGTGTTAAATCCGCACATAACTTAAGAAAGTCAGAGGCGCGGAGCCAGTGGGGTTCGAACTCAGGTGCATCGGAAGTCACACGTGCTCCTACTGAGCCACACTCGCTCGCTTGAAAAATTTATTTATTGACATAGTAAGTGTTACAATTATTGAAGTCTGTAGCCCTCGACGTAGCTTGACGCTGTGCTTCAAGGACTAGCATATTATAAAAAAATAAATAAAATGGTTTTATTTCAAGCGTGAAATAAGCGCGTCTTTGTCTTTGTTCCCAAACAGCTACAACTTGTGTCTCTTTAAGTCTAGAGTTCTTTAAGGCATCTCATGGGCAAGCGTGTTCCAGCTTATGCCGCATCTTCGCTTTCCATCAGGCGAGATGTCGTTAAACTTATGCCCATTTACCAATAAAAAACAACAATAATTTTTGATTCGCCCTCTGATGAAGGCGTGTCTCAGTAGTGGACACGTGATGGGCTGATGATGGTGATGATGACGCTAGTGCACCGTCAACCACGCCTTACTTCTTCGTTTCTGCTCAAAATTGGATAATGTCTTACCTTTGAGATTGCGATAGATATTCTGTGCATATGGCTAATGCTGCTGAACTTTCCATTGTTCTTTCAATCCTGTCAAATATAAAACCAACATCGAAATTATAAACCTCACAAATTCCGAAATAAACCCGTGACCTTTTAGCTCTTCAGTTATTTTTTTTAGTAAACGCACGATTAATAAAAGTCCTAATCACTTGCCCCCGTACACACTGGTCCATCAATCAAGCTCAAGCTCAGTTTAAGGTGTAGATTCATACCTTGGAGAAGCAGGTGGTTCAGAAGGGCTGCTTTTACCAGATCCTGTACCAATAAGAGATTTGTTGAAGAGCAGCTTGGCTAACGAGTCGATCTTCTGAGCAACCAGCGGCGCACGTTCTGAGTTTTCTTCTAGAAAGAATAAATTACATTTGAGTATTTTTATGACAAGGAAAATATAATTTAGCTTAAGAATCGCAGTGTAAAAGCAATGCAAAAAATATGATGTGAAAATTTAGGTGCTTTACTATCTAGTAAATAAGATACGTAGATATAATCAAAGCTCAATATACAACACTGCGTCCATTAGAAATATATAAAATACATATAATATAAATGAATATGTTCAAAATAATTATTACATACTTAGATAAAAACAGAGAATAAAAAATTACAAATACTTGAGCTACAAGCGCACGATGACCCTTCACTATCGTCTGGCTTTCCCCCTTCTTCCGTAAGCAATAAACAAAATAATAATTTAGATTAAAGACCATCGTACGCTAAGCAAATTAAAATAATCTCATAAGCTATAACAACACACAAAAAATCGCATAACGTCGGCTAGCAAATAACACTGCGCAAGTAATATTCCGCTTCTTTACAAGAACAACTGCATCCAATGGCTTTTTGAAAGTGATATTAACCAAATTTCGACATGCGCGGTGTTGTTTGCTCACCGACGATAAGTATGTGCAAATAGGTATAAAATAGTCAACCTGATGGTTAATTCAATAATTCTTATTGCATGATCCTACCCACTGGTCCCCCCCCTAAGCGCCAATCGTATAACGTATTGCGCTCAAATTAAGGTAAGGTATAGCTTCACTGCGACTTCACTGAGATACGGTTCAATTATTGTCCGTAAGTAAAACCCGACTTCAATTGATGTATCTTCGAAGTCCAAGGTCGAATATCGATGAAATTTATATGGGACCACTTTGTAGCTATACTAAACCCAACAAAAAATATTTTTTCAAATCGGTTTATAAATGACGGAGTTCTGAGGTTACAATCATAAAAAAAAACATTTGAATTGAGAACCTCTTCCTTTTTTAAATTCTTCTCATTAATTTACACCAAAATACGATAACTACAAGTTGAGAGAAACTCTCATGGGACAAGATGGGACCACAAGACTTTGTCGCTGTGAACTACACCATAATCTGAGCTCAGCACGATGTAGATACGGTTGGCGCTTGAGGGACCAGTTGGTGGGCCAGGTTCACAATTCTACTTGAAAAATATCTAAGAAGAATAGAGAAAATTAAATGCTGTGCTCGGAGTCTACACAGTGCAACCATTTTAGTTTGGCTTACCTAATTTAATGTGCACTTCAAAAGTATTCACTCAATATCTACTTACTATCGATTTTACACTGTTCCAATATCCATATAACCATATTCCTAAGGCGTGAGCGACGAATTTCCATCGTGTCAGTTTTAGTTCCTGAAATTGGCACGTACTAACTAAAATGGTCGCACTGTAACATAATTGGGATTAGACTTTAAATACCTTCACTTTCTTCTCTGTCAGTGGAAACGGAGCGTATCCGGAAAGCGTTTCTCTTATTCGCGGCTGCAATAGACTCCGGATTCAGTTCAGCTGCAGACTGCGCTCTCCGACAGGCCCCACGACGCTTCTTCTTCCTGTAGCTAGTCCTCGGACGCTCCTGGTAGAATCTGTCGTGGCCTGTCGTCTCCGATTCTTTTGGTTCTTTTCCTCCCTCAGCGCCAGCATTTTGCATGTGCTTGTACAGGTTGAACATTCTACCAGATTTCTTTATCAAGTACGATTTTAATCTCTCAAAATTGTATTTCATTAGTTTTTATAACGTCAAGCTAGATCTTCATCTCAATGGATAATGAAATAATTACACCGCGACATATTGCACTTTGCTTACCTGGACGATGTTTTAATTAACTCCGAATAGTTTTAAGAACTCTCTTATGGTTGGAAATGTATTACCTTCAATGAATGCTCACTGAAAATGCTAAATAAGTGTGGACACGACCACAATTTTCCTATGACTCGTTGAAAAGTATGTCAATAGTGACTAATTGAAGACCCACAAGTGAGGTATTAGCGAGGGACTAGATCTACGTCCATACGTAGGTAACGATCTGCTGTTCCGATGCCTTGTATGTCGGGTTTTACGTGCTTAATCCAATACAAAACTGCACAGACATGAATACATTTAATGCTCATTATTTGCATTTGTTGACATACGATTCTAAACATTAGGTATAACAATATAAAATATATAATATACAAATCTGACGAAAACAACTTAAACTAGTTTTATTTCCACAGCTTTTTATCCTTGTTTAATTAATTGATATACGTAACCGAATATATCACCAACTTCTTGCAAAATGAAATATGCTAAAGTTGTGTGAACCGAGAGTCTGATGAAATAAGGGGTAAATCCTTGATAAAAGACTCGAAACCCATCATCCCTAAAAGCATAAATCATTACATGTTTTTGGGATAAGTGATCCGATCGCACTTGATACCTGAAAATCAAATATTTACTAATTCATTCAATTAAATTACTTCCTTACTATAGATACTAATGAGGGAATGGTTTTTTTTATTCTTGACCACTAATTCTCGTTCTCGACTGGTTGTAGGTATAGGGGGGCTACCCCCTCACTCAAGCTCCAATCGTATATCAATCATATTAATGTTACTCCGTCTTTCCTATACTCTGTCCTTTAAATTAATGACGAGACGAGCCAATCGTTCGCCTGATGGTAAGCAATAGGCCTGCCCATAACAGTTACAGCACCACCCAGAACTGTGATTTACAAAATCCTGCGCGGCACTGCACTGCGCTCGTCATCCTGATTCAATTATATCTTAAGTCTCATAATGACCAGTAATTTTGCTGGCTATAATGCCCGGAATACAACCGGAACACAGTAATGCTTGCGTACTACTGTTTGAAAATATACTACCACCGACTGGGACTTGAATCCGCATCACAATCATCCCTCAGCGCGGGTAGGGCTCCGCCCAATTAAGCTACGGTGGTCACCAAGACGAGTTTTCTTCCATTATTTAACCGTCTTAGAGTATTTCTTAGGACCATTTTACGCTTGGCATTTAATTTTGTTAATCTATACATCTTTTATCTATATTACTATAAAAATGGAACTGAGCCAATTCTGTACATTGGAGATATTTTTTTTAAATTAACTAGTATCGACTATTTAGAGGGTACGTATCCACGAAATGTAGAATTTTTGTCTGTTTGTTTGTTATTTATACCTAGACTCAAAAACTATTCAACAGATCTTAATGCGGATTTCAATGTTGGATAGCCTACATCTTAACTTAAAATCTGATGTATATTTCATTGCGCTGTGACATTGCAATGCTGAGATATCTTTACATAAGCGTATGAGGTCATGCAGGTAAGGTGAATTCTCACATTTTTTGCTTCCGTACCTGTTAGCTGGTCCACGCGAAAAAAGTCGCGGGCAAAAGCTAGTGCTTCATAAAAATATAATAAGCATTCCTTACTTTGTTTTGATGGTATCCACAGGCAGGGTCACCGAGGCAGTCAGGAATGCCGATATGACAGACGAGAAGATGTGAATTTTCATGAGTCGATCTCGTGGTACAATGTGATCTTCTACTAAGATTTCACTAGTCTGAAGGAAATACAGTAGATATCTATACCTATAATAAAACTGTAACGAGACGGCTACTGTACATTGAAGATATTTTTGAAAATCAACCTAAAAATACAGTTTTTAATTTTTTTGTCTGTCTGTCTGTCCGGGATAAACTCGGACACTAAGGCACGAATTAAAATGCAGTTTTTTTTAAATATGTTCTATGGAGTCCGACGCTAGACATTGGCTTTATTTCATCAAAATCGGTTCAGGAACATCGAAGTTATGACGCAATTTAGGAAAAAATATATACGTCCGCTTATTAAGTTCAACCCCGGAACATACCGGACCCTTAGTGCACATGGCTCAATTTAAACTGGTTTTTTGCTTACTTTGAGATCTAAAGGATGTGTTGCCATGTAGTTTTCTAAAAAATTAGTTCTAGGCTGTAGCCTAGAACCCAAGTACTGTATATATGGGTTTTAAAAACCGTTCGTAAAAATTAATCTACTCTCTCTGATAGGTTCGAATTTGAAGGATGACGTTGTACGTTTATGACGTAAAAAGCGGTACTTACTTATAAGACTAATTTTATTGTTAGATGGATAGATAAACACTTTATTGTCAAAAACCTTAAAAATAGGAAAAACAAATACATGAAAATCAAGTAGGACTAGGTATCTCACCCATAAATAACTTCCTACTTGAACTACGCTGACTAGAGCCGATCGAGTTATAGTAAGCCATCCACCGCGCCACAGCGCGCAGACGCCTTCTTGCGTCGCTATTCTGCAAAAAAACCTGTGGCAGGACATTGTGTCAATGGGAAAGAAGACGATTCAAAGATCTGCCGGCGTTTTTCCAATTGTTGTTCCTAACGTAAGCTAGCACTACACAACTCGCGAAGTTGCTTCGACGAACTACAGGTCGAAGTTGACCGAAGTCCGAAGTAGGTAGGTGACTTTACACTCGTGCAACTTTACGAAGAGCTCACTCGTCCAGAGTCCGCACGCTATGCATCATGGATATGGATAATGTTCAAGTGCAGCTGCCGTTGCTATCTGAAGTGAACCGAGTAGTGTAGTAAGACGCTTCGTGTTCGAACTTTGGTACGCTTCGAATCCTTTAGACTCGGGTGTAAAAACCGACAACGATCGGAAGTCCCCTGAGGCGAGCCGAGGTTGCACGAAGCGAACCGAAGTGCCCTTCTACACTCTCGTATTCGCTTAACTTCGATCAACTTCGCGAGTAGTGTAGTGCAGGTTTTAGCAGGCCTATCGCTCTCCGCACTGTAGGTACTAAGCTACAAGTACATAGCCGGACACCGACGACGGGTCGCGCGTCGTTACACGTGCCGCGTCAAAAGAGATAAGAGCTATCCGATAGAAAGAGAGGCGCTCTGTAGGTTAATATGACTGGTAGGTATGCAGCGCTACGCGAGCTGAATTGAATTTTATTGCGTCATAGCAAGAGTCGCTATTTGTTTAAATTTCTTTGCGGAGTGATGCTTCTGTCCCTTAGTATTCTGTGGTTTTAGACCAATTTCTTCGTTACATAACCTATCACTTTATGCAGATACGCCGCGTCTTGCTGGTGACAGCTCCAGTGCGGGTAGTTAGAAACAAATCAACCGATGTGAAATACTGGTAAACCACTAACTGTACTACTATTATATACTACACCATTATGACCTGTCACTACGTTCAGAGCCACTTTATCGAAACATGATGTTATGGATTTCTTGCGGAGGCAGGCTTTGCTGCGCGTCGAATAAATGAGGAATGAGTAACTATGACAAAGGACTAACTTGTACAATGCGTCGAAAACTCCGTTATAAAGTTTCCTGTGCTTACACTCCTTGAATGAGCACGGTTCCCACTTGCAGTCGGCCATCATGCGCACCAGGGCCACTTCAGAAGGGTTCCCGGCCAGGGCACCCGCTAAACCAGCGTACAATCCTATTATCATCTTGTCGCCCTGGCTTGGGATTCCGTATGTTCTGTTCAAAGTCGTTATGTTTTGAAGAAGAAGGTGCCAGCCTAGTAGCTAGCTAATAGTTTTGACAATATTATGTTTCTTATGTGCCAGTTGGCTACTTGGCAGAAGCGGAATGTTCCATGCATCTTTGTCTTATATGTAATTACTAACTGTATAGTATGCTTTTTTCATTAGAATATTTTTCACACGCAATTTGAATCTTCTGTGAGCTCCGTTATACATTTTGGAATTTTATTGTAGAAACGTACGCAATAGGGGATCGGACAGTAATCGAGAAAAAATCTAAAATGTAGTTAGAACGAATGTTCGTCAAACTAGAAAGATCATTCAATCAACATTTTTGTGAAATAATAATGATTTATATTTTTAAACCAATAAGTAAAATCTAATAATTCTGACATTTTTAATCTGTTCTTCATCTCAAACGACACAACGATCACAGCGCATGACGTCATTTGTAGGCAAATGCCGTGAGTCAAGCTTGTGTTTATTTTATGTTTTTGCTTTTTATAAAATGTATTTTTGCTAATTTTTTCGTTCCATTACTACAATATCTTCCCCAAACTTCACAAAACGTATTTAAATCTCTTTGCAAGTTTTAATTGGAAGTGTTTGTCGTTTTCTACCTACATATAACGTCACAAGTTTTGAGGTGACCTTTTGCGCGGCAATATTTGGAACACAGTTTTAGGCACTTTTAGAGCGTTATTTAATTAAAATAGTATTTTTCATGGCTATATATATTCATTGTAGTTAATATAAAACACTTTCTGAAAAGTTGTCCGATCCCCTATTGCCCATGAAGGACTTATTTGTTTTACTCAGTCTAAACCTAGGTACTGCTTTCGCAAACAATGTCAACAGTGAACTTACGCACCGTCGAAGCATTTTAGCCTAGACTGGTTTGAGTAGGCCTTATGATAGCGTCAAATGAATAATGCCTATCTAGCCAACTAACATCAATTTAAGACTAACTTATTATAATTCTCGTATAGCATATAGAAGACCGTTAGTCTGGTTGTGGTGAAAGTCGCCTGGCGCATGATGCTAGCCGTCAGTCCGTTATAGAGAGCCGTGACACCTTCGCAGCGCAGGATCCTGCGCGCCAGCGCGATAGTGCTGGGGCTCTCGGAACATGACCCATGGTATACTTGGAGACGAACCTTCATCAAGTCCAGGGGATGGACGATTGTGGTGAGTATGGTGCTGGAAATTGTTATTTATAACAAGCGAATTTCAGTAAACTAAAATTTAAAAAGCAACCGATACAAAAACCTTTAAAAAGTAAAAAACTTATTTGCATAAAATGTATGTAAGAACTAATGCTAGAAAATCTGCTTTCAACTAATAAAAAAAAACCTCGCTTCAAATCGGTTCACCCGTTTAAGAGCTACGGTGCCAGACTAACAGACAGACACACATAGGGGTCAAACTTATAACACCCCTCCTTTTTGCGTCGGGGGTTTAAAAAATTTGCAAATTGGAATTTAAAAAAACATAACATACATTACGTTGGATGAATAAGCAGGTGTACGTACTTACTTCTAGTACCTATACTCATCTGTGTCTTAGGTCTCACCTGATCCCACCCTAGAGTCTGTCTATCTAAAATAATATCCCAATATCAAACGGTACAAGCCCGAGTAGATTTTCATTCAAAACGGGAGTCCTAGTTGCGAAACACGCCGACCGCCCCCGAGCGAAAAAAAAATTGGACTAGTTCATTCGTGCGAAAGCTTGTTCTAGCGAATTACGTAGTTGCGAAATACGCAACTGCGACGCACGCCCGTGCGAAAAGATTTTGGACTTCTTAATCTTAGTTACCTACGTTTTTGGAACCCTTCTTTGGTGAACCAGTCGAAAACTTTTTCGCACGGGCGTGCATCGCAGCGCGGCTTGATTCGCAACTACGTAATTCGCTAGAACAAGCTTTTGCACGGATGAACTAGTCCATTTTTTTTCGCACGGGCGTGCGTCGCAGCGGCTTGTTTCGCAACTACGTAGGACTCCCTCCAAGATTATCACTCAAGAATGTCTTCTCCATGCTAATACCCTAGATGTTTAAACACTTCAGACAAGATCATTTTATCAACGGAACCGTTGGCTTACCCAGTAATACCGCCTACAATAACTGGGTTGTACTTGGAGGAATCAGGCCTCATCTCCAGCTCCAGCTGGACATCGTCATCGAGCTGCGCCATGCTTGCCTACTCAATGCGGTTACATTGTCCACGGAGTTATCCATGAATGTGGACTGCGGGGCTGCAAATGATTTAATAATATGAATGCGTGAACTTCGAAAAAATGTTTTTGTGTGACATTGCTTGATAGATGGCAGATATCAATGATCAAAGTGACAGACTTTTTGCACTTTTTTGTAGTGTCATTCCTCAATGAAATGAAGCATAGCAATGGCGGTGGCGTTATGTTTGTTTGAGTGGACGGAGGTCCGATGTCAAGCCGATGTGACGGCCGATCGGCATAGCATGATGTAAATGTGTGCGTGATGCTTGTGTACGCACAAGCGGACCGGCATAGATTAAGTGCTTAACTTTTGAATTTTGCAACGAGGTGCAATTCATACAAAATTTGTATGAATATCTAAGCACTCTAATGGAAAACGATGAGGAAGACCTTTACTCAGCAGTGGCATCATTTAACAAGCAAATTTCAGTAAGCTAAGATTTAAAAACCGACTGAAAATATCTATAAGAAGTAAAAAACGGCTGAATCGCTTTTGATAAAACATGTCAAAGAACCACCGCACCGTTAGAAAACTTCTAAAGAAAAAGCCGCATCCAAATCGGTTCACCCATTTAAGAGCTACGGTTCCACAGACAGACACACACAGTAGTCAAACTTATAACACCCCTCCTTTTTGCGTCGGGCTTTAAACGTCAAAATTAAAACAAATAATACAAAACAAAAATATTTATT
This sequence comes from Petrophora chlorosata, assembly GCA_951640565.1. Lineage (NCBI taxonomy): Eukaryota > Metazoa > Arthropoda > Insecta > Lepidoptera > Geometridae > Petrophora > Petrophora chlorosata. Next base: position 2,726,756 of record OX621206.1, read on the forward strand.
AACTTATAACAAGTACAAATGTTAGTCACAAATCATAAGTGCGTCTAAAAATAATTAATTTAGCGTACATATCACATAGAATTAAACTTTTGAACTTAATTATTATACAGGCTATTCATGGAAATTATTGCTAATTTTCATTAGCATGCGAAATACATTTGTTAGCTTGACATATGTTATTGATATATTGCTTGATATATTCTAATGTAAGATAACTCATAACATAAGAAACGAAGTCTGACCGCCGAGGCCGAAACCGGCTGGGATGAATGTATACATGCTATTGAGATGCTAATTGTTAATATGAAATTTCGCAGTCGTGAATTCACAATTTCGTGCAAAATTTCATTATTTAAAAACGTGTTTTATGTAATTATTGAAAAATAATTCATAGAGCTTTCAAGTTTGGCGTCAAATGTCAGGGCTCGATGAGTTACGAGGCGCAGGGGACACTAATTAGCAATCGCACAGCATTAGCATTAGCAGACCGCCTCTGCAGTTCGCATTCATGCGGCAAGTTAAGCGATTCGAAGTGGTGTGCTAAGCGATGACTATATATTAGATAGCATTTATCGAATTTCGCAACTAAAATGAATTTGATTAATGCTAATATAAATTTAGCAGCTTATTTCCAACATTAATACAGGCCGTCAATAGTCTGCTATTTTGTTTTGCTAACTACGCAACCACTAACGTCGCGTCGTGGTAAAGGAAAGGTGCTCCGAATACGCCGATCGCTAGCCCCATCCTTGAGAATTTAAAATCATTTTTGGACAGTCATTATTAATAACGATTTTTAAATTTTACTATGAAAATTAACGTGGTTTGGACACATTAAAACGTGAAATTACCAAAAAAAATTATGCCAATCGACCCTGTTTCTTGTAGGGATCAAATGACTTTAAGGTATGAGTACTAGAAATTACAGACATCTTCAGAAACATTTTGTACGGGAAAATATCATTTTCTAGTAAGAGTACTTTTGCTTCTCTCCTTTTTTAAATTGGTTAAAAAGGTAGTTACTACGTAGACAGCTAATTTTATTGATTAGTGCCAAATTATTCATTCCCAAACGATACATAATCTCAATAGAATTAAAATATATATATATATATATATATATACTATTAATATTAAAAATTACATCCCGATAAGAAACTTTACTTTTTAAAAAACTCTGCGTCTCTTCAGTTTTTTTTTTCATTGCACTACGGACCTGCAGATTTTCATACATTAAAAGCTAATTTATGAAAATAGATAGTATAGTGCCATAGATGGAAATAGAGTATATATGTTACTGCTAAAAGCCGAAGTGCGGCTACACCTAGTTTTAGCCGGCTACAACTAGGTGCAGCCGGCCACATGCGGTTAAACTTAGATCTATCCAATATGCGAGATTGTAAACTGTCGAAAGATTGTGAACCGTCGCTTTATTTTTCGGTAGATTATAATCTATCGAAGTGATAGATGATAATCTACATTATATTATATCTAATATACATGTTCGCGGCGTTGGGGTGGCCCAAGGGCCACCCCCGCCTCACCCTAACCTACCGAGGGCTGCCCCTTATACGTTTGATTGGTCTGCGGCTGCACCTAGTTCTAGCCGCTATGATGAAGGCTAAACCTAGTTCTAATCGAAGATAAGTTGGATAGATCTAAGTTTAACCGCATGTGGCCGGCTGCACCTAGTTGTAGCCGGCTAAAACTAGGTGTAGCCGCACTTCGGCTTTTAGCCGTAACATATACACCAAGATGTAATACAGAGTTGTTAAAACCACTTATATTCAAAACGTATTTCGACCCTTTGAATACTTAAAACGCTTATCGAGATTTGTATTTCGTTTTTAACGCAAATAATAAAAACCAATTAAAAAAATATTTTGCACTTACAACTAAAGTTTACATTATTAGTTTATATTATAACATAATGTTATGGAAATGTTAAATGGTATGTTATAGGATTCAAATGGCGACCATGGACTTAGGCGTAATAGCAAATCATTTAAATTTTTGAACGCAGTCGGGCATACTAGACATACAAAGAGTGCTCTCAGCGACAAGTAGCTGAACTATTATAATCTTTCAATTGTCAGTAACACCAAAAATATACAATATACATGCAATTTTTTTTCCGTATGTCATTTCCGTATTCGCACAGGATAAGATCCTGTACAGACTTTTTTAAATGCACCGTTCAAAGAAATAATACAAATTTTGAAGGTGTAGTCAATCAATCAAAGATTCACAAATGTTCAGCAAGTTTTGTCGTTGAGCGTAAGTACCGACAAAAACTTCTGTTAAAATCCTATTAATATTATAAACGCGAAAGTTTGTAAGAATGTATGGATGTATTGTTACTCTTTCACGCAAAAACTACTGAACCGATTTTGATGAAATTTTGTATGTAGGTACTTTAGGACTTATGATGAACGATTTGAGACTTATGATGGAATAGCACGTAGGCTACTTTTTATCCCGGGAAACCGCGGGTGGAACCGCGGGCGCAGCTAGTACAAAATAAATACTGTTTCTGGGTTATAAACAATCATATATTTTTACCACGTGGCTTTTAGCTACGCGGGGTTGCTTCTATAGCGCAATCTTTTTTTTCTTAATCTGATTATGGCTGTTAAACGCACATTTTTTCTGCCAATGGCAAAGTGAGGCTAGTTTAGAATAGAACCTTACACAAAAATAATTTTCCGAATTAGTTTATAAATGACGGAACATAGGAATGCGAGAACATAGGAAAGTGTTATATAAATATAAATAATAGATAGAGGCGTACAATTACTTGAAAATAAATATTGCCCTTAATAAAATTATTTGGCGTTCAGAAGGGTAATGTCCACAAATTGACTCTACTATTTGTCAATATGTTCATCATCATCATCACCCTCATCAGCCCATCACGTTCCCACTGCTGGGACACGGGCCTTCTCTCATAGAGAGGGAATGGGCCATAATCCACCACGCTGGCCCAGTGCGGGTTGGTGGATGTCACATGTCCTCGACTTTTTGTGAAAAAATCTTGGACATGCCGGTTTCCTCACGATGTTTTTCCTTCACCGTTTTTAGAGCGAGTGTTAAATCCGCACATAACTTAAGAAAGTCAGTGGTGCGGGGCCAGCGGGATTCGAACTCGGGTGCGTCGGATCGAAAGTCGCACGAGCCCCCACTGAGCCACACTCGCTCTTGTCAATATGTTGCTTGCATGAAACGCATTTAGAGTGCGTTCCGAAAGACGCTTCGATTGCGCGTTCTGGGGGCCTATTCCGAGTTGCTTTCGTTCATTCGTTCGTGCGGACTAAAAGAGACACTCTTATGCATGTTGCAAAGCGCTGTCCCTTTCATCCGACAGAACGAAGATCGTAATTACTTTTTCAGAGTACAGGCCCTGTTTCAGACAGTCGAGTCGCCGCGGTCAAAGTGTGCAGAACAGTTTGCGGCCGCCGCGGCCTTCAGCAAATAGTTACGATTCCCTGTATCTAGGGAACCAGGAACTACGAGGACCATGGTCCCACAACACCCAGACACACAACAAATACTTGCGCTTTTTTCTGTGCACAAACATTTGTTCCTTCGCGGGAATCGATCCCTCAGTGGTGTATGAGATTTGAGCCAACCTGCCCAACCACTACATCACAGAGGCTTGTCAATGTAAGCTAAAAGTTTACGTCAAATTCGAATAACAGCTGTTTAATTTGGGTAGGAAACAACCACCTCGCGAGCCCATACCCTCTCGCAGCCGTCGCTGTCTGTTTATGACGTCATCGGTGACGTAGTGCTTTCCCACATCAACCTGGTGGTAGGTTTCTCGTATGCGAGAGGCCGTCTGGGTGGGTACCACCGCTCTGCCAGTTATTTAGCCGCCAAGCAATAGTGCGCAAACATTACTGTGTTCCGGATTGGAGGGCATTGTAGCCAGCGAAATCACTGGGCATTATGAGACTCAACAGCTTATTGTGTCAGGGTGACGAGCGCAGTGCAGCACCGCGCAGGATTTGGCAGAACAAAGTTCTGAGTGGTGCTGTTATTGTTATGGGCTGGCGTATTGCTTACCATCAGGCAAACGACCAGCTCATCTCGTCATTAAGTTATATAAAAAAAAAACCGCGGCTAATATCGGAACGGCAAATAGTAGACGCGGCACCGCGGATCTATTTCGGAACATGCCTACAGACGCCATATTTGGATCCTATTATAATTGCTGGGTTCACACTGGCCGATCCACGTCTCGCGGATGGCTCGGCTGGTGTAGACCCGGCTATTAAAGTATTTCGAAATTAATAGATTTTATCCTATGCTTTTGGCACTTATTTCAATTTAATAAACCAAGTTGAAATTTTAGGAACAATAGTTGTAGGTTGTAATACATAACATCCCCGTTTCTGAACGCAGGAAGCTATGATGGAATCTTACTTTCCATAAGCAATACTTTGTTTTTATTTTCGTAGTATTTCTAAATTACTGATAGATTTTGATGTGGTTTTCATAATTGTTGAGGAAGTTATGGGTGTAAATTTATATTCACAACCGTGCGAAGACGGGGCGGTGTGCTAGTGTATATTCTTCTTACATACAAATCGCATGTCGCATAATTTTTTAATTATTTTTATACCATAGAGTATCATAACTTTGCACGTTTTTTTTTTTCGACGGCCACTATGGTTATAATATAAAAATACTCTTTTTTATACAATAAATCGTTTGGACCAATTCATATATTTCTACAATATTAAGTGTATTTATCTATTGCCATAATATATGTTAAGTATATGGCAAATATATAACATAAACTATGGTTAACATAAATGGTAGTAACTAGACTAGAGACTACAGCATACTATATTGTGGTCTAAATATTTTGACAGCCACAGTCGGCTATGCTCGACGAACCAAAGTGAACCGTCGGCATCAGCCGACAAAAACTGCCGTTCAAAAATTACAAAACAAATATATCCATGAACATTTAATTTTGTATTTTAACCGTTTGAGCGCCTACAGAAGTAAAACCATGCCTTCCATGCCAAGTTTATTTCATATTTTATTCGGCTTAAGCCGGCCTCGGCGTACAGTGCATTTTGTGGTATGTCGAGTATAGCCGACCAAAAGGTTAACATTATCACCTGTTTTCATTCACAAACTCATGATATCGTATTATGTATTATCAGTAGCAATCAATACATTCCTTTAACTTATCTCTGATACTGGTTACAGCCGGTTTTATCATCTCTGATAAGTTATACTGATAAGTACTACACTTGTATCTAAGTGGATGTTTATCAGATTAATTCATAATTTGCTATGAGTAATGTGAATAGATAAATAAATAATAAATATTTTTTTTTATTTTATTTTATTTAATGTGAATAGAAGATGTATCAGTATATTAAAAATATACAATATACTAGCTGACCCGGCAAACGTTGTTTTGCCATATAAATTAAAAAAAAATGTTAAGGGTGAACAACCCTTATCACTTAGGGGTATGAAAAATAGATAGTAGCCGATTCTCAGACCTACTGAATATGCATATAAAATTTGTTAAAAATCAGTAAAGCCGTTTCGGAGGAGTAAGGTAACTAACATTGTGACACGAGAATTTTATATATATGATGATTTTCTGCCTACCCCCAATAAGTTACCTCGCATAATTTACACAGTTATACTTTATATATATATATATATATATATATATATATATGTATAATATATGTATAATATAATGTAAGTATATATATATATATACTTACATTTATACTTATATATATATATATAAGTATAAATGTAAGTATATATATATATATATATATATATATACACCTATTTATATATTGTATAATATTGGTACAAAACATGTACTGCGTTAGAAAAATATATGATCACTTTTTCTGTAGTTTTATACATATACATTTACATATTTTGTGCTATTATATTTGTATGAGTTGCAAGTTGACATTTACAGTAAGATATATTTCATATTAAAAATAAATAAATCTACAAATAATTAACACATATCATCAAAAATTAAATAAACTCTTCGAAAATAAACATTCCTAGAAACAGTGGCACACTAAACTGTCAAAACATAACGGACTCACTTGATACACACTACACAACTGTAAAAAAAAAGCGCTGTAAATGGCAACTTTCAACACAAAACGAGCACGAACTACCCGCAAATCATTTAACATAAGCACCGCCATTTTGTTTTTCCTTCCTACCTAATTTTTAAATTTACATACTCTTCCCGCCTTTATTCAAAACGCGCCATTTTGAACCGATTTTCCCACCCTTTTTAAACTTCAACTTCCGTGACAAAATCAATTCAAAACACGCGCCATTTTGAATCGATTTTCCCACCCATTTTAAACTTCAACTTCCGTGACAAAATTAATTCAAAACATCCGCCATTTTGAATTAATATTCCCAATTCCCGCTTTTTTATTGTTTACAAATTCCAATCCAAAATCAATTCAAAACACCCGCCATTTTGATTGGATTCTCCTTCTACCCTCTTTTCAAAGCTACGTGTATTTAAAGTACGCCATGTTGAGCTGCTCAAGGAAAATGAAGGTCAAAACCGTGTGGGGTCCGAGACGGGCGTAATAAGGAAGGAAACCTTTCCAGAGGGACAAGACTCCTTCGTTCCGAAGGAGATTTGTCACTACTGCCATCTGGCTCTGGCCCTTGGCTGCGTTTTGTATTCTGAAATTGTAAAAAAAATACTTCTCGTATACATTGATAAATCTTTGATCCTTTTGGAGTTGTAGGGCCCGGCCGCGGTAGTAATATCACATAAAGCCATGCCGTCAACCGACCTAGTTGTGTCTCGACATGATATTCGGTAAGTCAATAGGGTCGGGTCCAGGCAGACGCTCAACTGCAGTTTTCTCATAGACCTTTGTACATACAAAGGTCTATGAGAAAACTGCAGTTGAGGGCACATGCCGATGTTGAGGGATAGGGCACATGCCCTATCGGCCACATTGTCGCTTAAGATCAGCGGAGACAGTAGACAAACATGGATTTCATACTGTTCGTGATGTCACGGTCATAGGGTCCGACTGAAAATCAGCGCTAAAGTATTTTTATCTTAGTCTTATGCTGAGTCGGAACCTTTTCCTGACATCGCGCAACGTTTCATTGTACTATAATTATATGATGTGTGTGTCTAGAATGTATTTTCCTTCTTTATTCCCGAGTAGAAGCGATAGCAAAAACTTATTTAATTAGTTGGATACTATGCAGATTGATTCACAAGCTAACGGCTACCAAATTGAAAGAGGAATCAGTAATCAGGATCAATACTGAATCGTTTTTAAAAACGGCAAGAATTGCAAATAACGCCGGGAAGTAAACGAACTATGGTTCTGCAAAATTACTATAATCCATAATAAAAATAGAAAAGATATTTTTTTATTATTAAATAGTACTGTTCTCTATTACCCGCAATGGCCACTACACCGCGGAGTTTGTAAATTATTCCTGTACATCAGTCGCATCATCAGCAGTAAGGGTCGGAACTCACCTCGTCTTGATGATGTCCACAGGCATGGAGGCGATCGTGGTGATGAGTCCGGACACCATGGACGCACAGAAGTGAAGGGTGATGCCATCAGGGACATACCCGACGAACATTTCACGCGCCTGCAAGTACAATGTTACAAGTTTAGTTTTTACTCGTGGTCTAGGTCTCTCGTTTGCCGGAGGCCGTCTGGGTTGGTACCACCGCTTTGCCAGTTATTCTGCCGCAAAGCAGTAGTGCGCAAGCATTACTGTGTTTCGGTATCAAGAGCATTGTAACCTGTGAAATCAGTCTCGGGGTAATGAGTGCAATGCAGCGCTACACTACTTTCTAGTTCTTAGTTCTGGGTGGCAGTGCAGTTGTTATGGGCAGGCGAGGCGCTTACTGTCAGGCGAATGACATGCTCGTCTCAATAAACAGCTCTTAAAAAAAGTCACATTACACACCGTATTCTTGAACAACACTTGTTGAAACACTTGGCTAAAAAATGCTTTGTTAACTTGCAATTTGCAATTTTTGGGTCTAATCTTGAAAGTTAAATCAGAACCACTTCCTCTTATCCTACGGAGTTGAAATTCTGCAAACTTGTCAAACTCCGATGACAATGCAATATTATGGTGACAGCCAGCAGATCTGATGATGGAGACGGAAGTTGGGCAATGGAACTACTTGACGGATAATTGTAAACTACTTGTGTCTAGGCTCATTTTAATCTGTTCGCGGCTCCGATTAGGAATTTGTTAAAAACCTGTCTAGAAAAATATATTTTTCAACAAAAATCTTATTTCTATTTAGAAATTGAAGTTACGGAACAAACCTTGATTCGTTTGATATAACAACTGATGCGAGATATAAATAACCGGGCAGAAATATCTAGCTTCATAAAAATAGGCAGCCATTTTGAATGTTATGGCGTACTCCGGCTTTCCTGTTTACCGCTGTCTTACGATTTTGTACAACTTAATGTCTGTCTGGTTACTTCCACATTTTAATAACATACCTAGGTTTAGACTGAGTAAAACAAATAAGTTCTTCATAGGCAATTGCGTACGTTTTTAAAATAAAATTCCGAAATGTATAACGGAGCTCACAGAAAGTAGATTCAAATTGCGTGTGAAAAATATTCTAATGAAAAAGCATACTATACAGTTAGTAATTACATAGAAGACAAAGATGCATGGAACATTCCGCTTCTGCCAATTAGCCAACTGGCACATAAGAAACATAATATTGTTAAAAGAACATAAAATATTATAACAAAAGCTCTAAAAATGCCCCTCAGTTTCTTGCCGTATCTTCTGAGTAGAGGCAACGTGATGAGCTGATGATGATGTATGAGAGCCGTACCTGTGAGTAAGTGCTGAGTTGTGCTGCGTTGACGACCATGGCTCTCCCAACGGTGGGCGTGGCGCCGCGCCAAAGCTTCAGAATACCCTCCTCTTTGACTATCCTGGAGGAAACCAACGTCGTCATTACACCTGAGTGCACTTGTGTGCACCTTAGTTTTAGGGCATTCTATCATAATTAAACACAACATAACTGAAAATTTAAATACTATAAACTATATTTTACGCTTAATAGATCTATGTTTGGCCACTAGCTAGCCTGATGTGAAGCGACGATGTGACCTAAGATGTACCACATAGATCTAGACTAGAGAGAGAAGGCATACAACTACACACTAGACTTACTACTAACATTACTAAACTAACTATAAGTCTGCGATAACTGAACTAACTAACATACTAATACTATGAATTTATAATGGTCTGAAATAAAGTCTTTTTATTTTCAACCGACTTCAAAAAAGAAGGTTTTCTGTTTGATTGTATTTTATATTTTTTATCATTGTTTTTATGTTGTTACCTCAGAACTCCGTCATTTATGAACAGATTTGAAAAATTCTTGCCGTTGGGTTCAGTATAGCTACGAAGTGGTCCCATATAAATTTCATAGATATTTGACCTTGGACTTCGAAGATACATTGAAGTCGGATTTTGCTTTTTTTTTAAATGTATTATATTTTTATTTTTTATTATTAATTTAACCTTCCCACTGCAGCGACTGGGTCTTTCTTTGAGCACGGAGCTCGGAGCTTAAACATATAAATTAAGTATTACTCTTGATAGGTCTCTCGTATGCAGGAGGCCGTCTGGGTAGGTACCACAGCTTTGTTAGATATTCTGCCGTCAAACAATAGTGCGTGTCACTTTGAAGGGCATTGTAGCCAGCGATATTACTGGGCATTATGAGACTTATGACTATTAAAAGGCCACCGAGGTACCTCAATGCCGTGGTAGCTCAATTGGTTTAGAACGTTTCCTGTACTGAAGGGGAAGGTCCCGAGTCCCGAGTTCAAACCTCGGCTGTGGCGAAATATTTTGCATATAGAAAAACCGGCCAAGTGTGAGTTGGACTTGCGCACCAAGTGTTCCGTACGATTATCTATAAAAACGAGCAAACAAATCACGTTTGTTGTATTGGAGCCCCCTTAAATATTTATTTTATTCTGTTTTTTAGTATTTGTTGTTATAACGGCAACAGAAATACACCATCTGTGAAAATCTGAACTGTCTAACTATCGCGGTTCATGAGATACAGCCTGGTGACAGACGGACAGACAGAACGGACAGCGGAGTCTTAGTAATAGGGTCCCGTTTTAACCTTCGGGTACGGAACCCTAAAAAGTCAGTGCTACGTAGTCCTATACATGGTATTAAAAGATCTGCGTGGCACTGCAATTAATATGGGCAGGCGTGGCGCTTACCATCAGGCAAATGACTTGCTCGTCAGTTCCATAAAAAAGATTTCCTCCGTCATCTGTGTGATAGTTCCTAGGGGCCTACTCCGAGTTGCTTTCGTTCGTTCGTTCGTTCGACTAAAAGAGACACTCTTATGCCTGTTGCATAGCGCTGTCCCTTTCATCCGACAGAACAAAGATCGTAATTACTTTTTCAGAGTACAGGCCCTGTTCTGGACAAACAACAATCTCTATTAACCCTTCATCATGTTCGCACACTTTCACCCTCACTTACCTCATGAGTGCATCAGCGACGTTCTTATAGTTCCTACGCTGTTCCTTGGGCAACCTTCCGTCCGCCGTCATCCGGATGAGAGCCACTTCAGCTGGGGTCCCGCCAAAAGCGCCAATGGAGCCCGCGGCGACGCCGAGGAGAGTCTTCATCCCGAAGCCAGGGTTCGCGCCGTTGTTGCTCCTACGAAGTTCATCATTATCAGCTATTTATTATTAGTAGCGCTCGTAGCGCAGCTGGCCAAGCCGGTCGTAACAGATCTGCTATGTTAAGCAACGTTCGCAGCGGTCACTATTTGAATGAGTGACAGTTTGTGTGGTGTTTACATCTGAGCGCTACTGTGCTTCGGAGGACATGTTATCATTAAGCCATGTCGGAGGCCTTCGGGCGGTGTAAAACCCCAACACCAGGGTTGGCCGTGTGGCCGTGTGGTGTTGGGTGTGTACCCACACTAGAGAAGAAGTATCATTATGAGACCAGGTATATTGCGAGGTGATAGGAAACTAGGAACTATGAAGACCATGATCCCACAACACCCAGACACGAAACAAATGCTTGCGCTTTTTTTTCTGTGCACAAACATTTGTCCCGTCGCGGGAATCGAACCCGCAACCTCAGTGGTGTATGAGATTTGAGCCAACCTGCCCAACCACTACACCACAGAGGCTGTCAAAAAAAAGCTTAAGCTGTGGTATAGTATCATCTTAAGATTATGCGCCTGGAGGTCATCCGAGTTCGTCTTCACGTCTAAGCGCGAGATGCAGATGAGTGTGGTGGCGTGTTTGCGCGGCAGGTCTTACCGGCCGGCTATGTAGATAATAAGAAATTGTATTTATAGAGCTAAAGTCCGAGTAATAAACATACTGCCGTATTACGATACTGCGGTATTATCACACAATGCTCCATTATCGGAACTGGCAAAGAAGGTTCAAGAAGGTCGGCGTGGTGATAATGTGAAAATGAAACCAATGTTACGTAACCTGAATATTTACTTTAGTAACCAGTCAATATTATGTACGTTTAAGTAGGTACCATGTCGGCATAAATTTTGCTAATAATGAACCTTTAAAATTAACTACAATCTAGGTATATATATAACAAATAAAATAGTATTTAAGTAAATAAAGCCCTTAGAGTACCTAAAACTATGTTTAAATGTTATGTTTCAAATATTGCCGCGCTAAAGGTCACGTCAGCACGCGTGACGTCATATGAAAGCAAACGAAACGACAAGCTCTAAGCAAACTTGCAAAATGATTTATAAGTTTTTGCGAAGTTTAAGGAGTTGAGGGTCGTCATGGAATGAAAAACATAACGTTTTGATTTAGATAAAAAGCAAAAAATATAAAATACTTATCTATACTTACGTCACGTACGTAAGTACTACGTCTACGGGCAAAATAGTATTCAATCGTAAGTCTATATCGAATATAAAAAACCCTGATCTGAGATCTTTGGCCGATATAGACTGCGGCACTGCCTTGACTTAACTTTCACTTTATCAGCCTTGCTTTTGTCGCTGCTTAGTTACGAAGTATTGACTATTTACTTGTAAATAATTACATTATTATTTTTTAGCGAAATATTTTTTGCCGCCAAGCAGTAGTGCCCAAGCATTACTGTGTTTCGGTTTGAAGGGCAATGGAGCCAGCGAAATTAGTAGGCATTATGAGACTTAAGCGCTACTTGTCTCAGGGTGAAGAGCGCAGTGCATTGCCGCGCAGGATTATGACAATAGTTTAAGTGGTGCTGTAACTGTTATGGACATGTATTGCTGACCAGCAGGCGAACGACCAGCTCGTCTTGTCGTTCAGTTAAAATAAAAAGAATGCAAATAATCTATTTTGAGGTTTTGATTTACCTTTTCATACGAACAAAATTCTGGCGTACTGGCGATGGTCGATCAATCGCGGTTTAGTAGGACGACGCCTAAAACTGTTTGTTATCCTACCACGACTAAACGGCTGACCCGATCTTGATGAAATTTGGCACAGAGATAGCCTGTAGCCCTGAGAAGAACAGAGGATAGTTTTTATCCTAATTTAAAATCTGGTTTCTGAGGGATTGATCGATCGATATATCTAACCAAATCGCACTCAAATTCCAAATCCCGGTGAGCAATGCTGCCCGCGAGCATTTAGTCTATATAAATAAAAATTAATGTTTGTATGTTTGTCCGCTTTGCATTCCTAAACCTTAATTCCGATTGGGTTCTTCTGTGTACGCCCGCGAGCCCCTTGCGGGCTCCTGGCCCAAAAAACCTGGGAGTTAGTGAAGTTTCAACATAGAAAAGAATAGAAAACACTTTATTGCACGTAAGAAGGAATTACATTTTGAACATGCTTAGTTATTTTGAACATACTTAACATAGTGCATTTTCACAATCAATTTAATATAAATGACGGAATTCTGAGGTAACAAACATAAAAAAATTACAATCGATTTGAATCCTCCTCCTTTTTTTGTAAAAATGCGAATGTTTGTTATGTTTGTTTGGATGTCTGTTACGTAACAAATATATACAGTGATAAAGACTAACCTAACCTACAACCATTTATTATTATATTTTTCATCATCATCAACCCGTCACGTTCCCACTGCTGGGAGACGGGCCTTCTCCTTCTCTCATAGAGAGACTTTGGGCCATAATCGTAGCTTTAGTGTTTATACATAGTATATATGCTAGTCTGTAAGGTATATATTTTATGGGCCTCTGGTACTTTTAAATTGTTAACTGTATTATTGCCGGAAATAAATCAATAAATAAAATAAATAAATAATCCACCACGCTGGCCCAGTCCGGGTTGGTAGATGTCACATGTCCTTGAATTTTTTCAATTAATTCTTAGATATGCCGGTTTCCTCTCGATATGTTTTCCTTCACCGTTTTTAGAGCGAGTGTTAAATCCGCACATAGCTTAAGAAAGTCAGTGGTGCGGGGCCAGCGGGATTCGAACTCGGGTACGTCGGCGTCGGGTCAAAGTCGCACTTGCAGCCACTGAGCCACACTAGCTCTTATAATATATATAATATACGCTATGTCTAAAGAATGTAAAAGTGTAGAAAACTGAATATGTCAAAAAGTGGCGTTTATTCCCTTCTTCCAATTGGTGGTTCATATTACATTTTAGTGCGATTTTAATACATCTATCTACCTACACCTATAAAGCTACTAATTTTAGATAGTCGACTAAAAAATAACTATTGAATCGCATGCCAGTAACAGTTTAAAAAAACAGTAGGTATTAAAATTATGTAGGTATATAATGACTTTAGGTATTATAATGAATATGTGAAACGTGGAAGAATGAAAGGGAGACCTTTGCTCTGCAGTGAGACACATTTTTTTTTTTACGATTAATAGATCCATGTTTGGCCACTATCTCGCCTGATGTGAAGCGATGATGTGGCCTAAGATGAAGCACATAGATCTAGAGAGAGACGGCAGTTGAGCGGCTGCTCAACCTAGACCTGGACTTTAGGCTCTAAATAATAATAAAAATAGGTATGTAATACTTTGCTAAGACGCAGCTTTCTCAGCAAGTACTTCAATTTATGTTGACGCTAGAATCAAAGTCGGTCGCTGCAGTCCTAGCTAGGTATTTATCTTTATTACTACTGATACCGACCTAGTTCGCTATGCGGCTTCAACTGCTACTTCACTTTGCGATCCTGGCATATTTCCAGATCTAACTAGCGAAGAGACCTGGCTTCGCCTGTGCTATTTACATTAAATGTGAATGCGTTGCAATGCCACGCAATTTTTATTTATAAATACAGAATGTAATTTTTCATCCGCACGCGCATCCGGAAAGAAAGTACTCTAAATACTGGAGATAACAGATTTTTTTTGGGTCAGAAACCCTCGCGGGCGCACACAGAAGAAACCACAAAGTTTTCATCACAATCGAATCAATGGTTTAGGAACGCATAGAGGACAAACATACAAACATTCATTTGTATGTATAGAGATAGCTAGATGAAAAAAGGAGTGTGAAAATGTCGTTCCAAGTTTCGTCATCACTTTACGTGAAACTGTTGACCAAAAAGAACAATTTTGCTCGCGCCAATGAAAACATTATCGTTCAATAGCGTGAAACAATAAGCATTATACCACAGAATACTAAGGGACAGAAGCATCACTCTGCAAAGAAATTCAAACAAATAGCGACTTTTGCTATGACGCAATAAAATTCAATTCAGCTCGCGTAGCGCTGCATACCTACCAGTCATATTAACCTATAGAGCGCCTCTCTTTCTATCGCATATCTCTTATCTCTTCTGACGCGGCACGTGTAACAACGCGCGACCCGCTGGCGGTGTCCGGCTATGTACTTGTAGCTTCGTACCTACAGTGCGGAGTGCGCTAGGACTGATATAATGTCAAACTTCTGAACATTACCATTTTGACGCATGGAACTCGAACAATGGGCACTTCAGAATCGACATAAACTCGATATCGAGTGCCCTTCACTCGTGTATAGTGCAATGCCCTCTCGTTACTTCGAAGTGGGTGTCGTAACTAGACAAATACTTATATACAGAAGAAATGACACGTTTACAGGGAGAAAACAGAAAGGATTGAGAATTTGAAAAATATAAGGACATCAGCTATGTTTTTTTTAAATTTATATTGTAGACTAGCTGTTGCCCGCGACTTCGTATGCGTATTGAAGTAATCTAACCTGTTCCCGAAAATTTTCCATCTCACCCTAATCCCGCTCCTTCACCGTCCTATTCCTTCACTGTCCCGCTCCTGCTTTTGTCCCGCTCCTATCCAGATCACGTACTTTTCTTATACAATTACCGTCCCGCTTCTACCCCTATTATATCCCGCTGCCGACCCCTCATAACCCGGAACCGTACCCCTCATATCCCTTTACCATCACCTACTCGTATTCCGTTACCATCCTATACCTATCCCGTTACCGTCCCGCTCTATACCGTTACTATCCACCTCCTATCCTGTTGCTTACCCGCTCCAATCCCGTTATTGTCCCTCTCGTATCCTGTAACCGACGCGCTCATGTCACGATCCCGTCCTATCTCGTTGTAGCCTAGGACTCAACAAAACAGTTTTTAGAAAGCGGATTATAGAGCGGCAAACCCATCCTTTAGTTCTCAAGGTAAGCAAAAAATCTGTTTAAGCTGAGCCTTGTGCACTAAAGGCCAGTATATCCCGGGGTTCAACTTATAGTGAACATATATATTTTTTTCCTAAATCTATCTCTGGTGTCCGAGTTTTTTGACCATGTCGGGCGGTCGGCCGCGCGAGGTCCTTCAACACAATGACGAAAGAAAAAGATAAGTAAGATAAACTCCCCCGACATGACGTAACGATTATTGTCCTAAGACAACAACCGGGACCGACGGCGTGCCTACTAAACCCGGTAACACGGTTGTAAAAATACCACACAAACGGTGACCCATCGATGTGGTGACTGCTGCAAACATTGATTAATCTACCAGATCTGTTAAGTTTGGCGAGCTCTGCTACGAGCGCTTTACTACTAACTTTACAAGAAGTAAAGTATTTTAAGTAATTATGACAAAAAAACCATCATTAAAATTTAATGAAGTGTATAGAAATTATAATTTATAAGTTAAGGTTAATAAAATAATACTCACTCTCTATAAGAATCGAACAGGTAGTTATACACTCCCAGCCTAGTAGTTGTGTATGTGGCCTGCCTCAGGAGACCAGCCGAGAGCCCGGCATACAGTTTTAAGTACCCCTCCCTAGCTATGATCTCTACGGCCACTGCGAAGGATGTCTTGCCTCCACCGCTGAGCTGCATGCGAGTTTTGATCAGATCTAAAGGTTGAACGACGCATGTTGCTGCCATTCTGTTGAGAAAGACTTTTATATGAACTATTGAATAAATATGATCAGGCGTAGTTGAAGTTAGACAAGTTGTGAAAGAAAATGAAACAATTTTTTTCATATTAATTTAACCTAATTTATTTTAATGGAATCGGATGTGACGTTGCAGAAATTCTTGTCAAATCTGAAACGCAATGAAAATGTCTAGTTGTTTCATAGTGATATTTTCATTGCATTTCAGATTACTCTGTCTTGTTATATTACATCTTCGGTGTCTTATGACACAGTATTTTTTCATTTATTTTAATTGAAGCACTCAAATTTACCTGTCGTGATAAATTAATTATTATATACATTTATATGACGTTATTATCTAATTATCTACTAAACTTAAATCATGTAATTCATCAACTTTCCACTAGGATGTGTGCGTACGCACACTTCATCTTCCTCCAATACCTAATATACATAACATGTATTTTTAACTACATATATTATTTTAGGCTTCTAGGACATTGCATAGATTACCTATCACATTACATAGCTTTATATTTTGCACAATTTTGTTCATACCTTGTAGTATTATTCCAAAATTACATAACATGTTTTGGCAGATGAAAGTATGCACTCATTCATGAGTGCGTAGGTTTGCCTTTCTGTCATTATCAAGGTGAAAGAATGTATCAACATCATTCTTATTAGTCTCGACAACTCTGCCAATATGTTATGCATTTTTATTTTATAGCCTTGTATTTTCTGTCTCTTTTTGAGTTTAGTGGTGAGAGAATGAAAGCAGAAACAAAAAGTAAACAGCATAATACAGAATTCAATTAAAATACAGAAAAAAAAAGGGAACAGGTTTCATTGCTTTAGGTAGTTTGTGCTTAGATTTTAGAGCATGGAAAGAACATTTTTTATTAGAATCTAAAGTTGTGGTGATGACCAGGAGATAGCGTTTAAATTATACATTTCCTAAAACATGTTTGCTAATAATAGCAGATAAGGTATACCAAAACGAATTATATAACAGTAACAGTTATCGTGATAATATAATTAATGTTGCAAACGAATCGAGGGCACGATAATCGAGGAACTACTGTGGTATCGAGCAATTAACATCATACTGTCATAACATAATATTAATGCTACTAATGTATGTTCAGTGTTTAAATTATTTCTCAAGGACAATTATTGAGCAATATTGATATGAAAGTTATGTAGAAATGTTAATGACATTGGTTCACGGCTAAGGACATTTTTAATCTAAAATAAATCAAACATTTGTACCCGGCAAGGCCGCCGAAAGCGAATTTCAGTGCGTTCGGCACGTATCGCTCCTTCGGTGGTGCTGTGTTTGCTTGAGCCATTGTACACTACTTTCACTTATCTAATAATATAAACTGATTGAGTATAAAGTTACAAAATTATAAAACACGAGTATATAAAAGGCCGAATATCGTCATTCGCGAGCAAACGTGCAGCTGATTTGCCTTGCCTGATTTGATTTGCGACATTGATTGAATTAACAATGACATGACATATTGGCAAATAGTGATTGTCACTGTCAAATTGTGGGTGTAAGGGTGTGTACACATGAAATTTATTTTTTCCAATGTTGACCACAAAGCTCACGTTATACTTTTACAAGCTTACAAAACTTGCTCTAAAAACGGTGAGGGAACACATCGTGAGGAAACCGTTATGTCCAAGATTTAATCACAATAATTCAAGGATATATGTCGTCCACCAACCCGCACCAGGCTAGCGTGGTAGATTATGGCCCATAATCTCTCTATGAAAGAAGTAGTAAGTTTCGTAGAGGACAGTTAAGCTCATCAACAGTTAAGAATCATGTCACTGTCATTGTCAATGTCAACTCATTTGGTTTGTTGTTGTTTTTTTATTATTCACCGAAAGCGCGCCTGTTTCAGTGTTTCAGAAATTAGAAAAGAAAACTAAGTTCCTACCTGGAAACGAAAGGTATCCTGGTGGTATTTGATAGAGTACCAGTTTATCTTCGCTTCGCAGCTAACATAACATGAGTCAAAGACGCGGCAATAACAGATCACAGGTCGAAGACGACGACCCAACTTTGGAAGACGCCATCACCAAATGTGTTCAATACATCGTGAGTCGGGAAAGCAGCAAAATTCCAATTAAAAGAGCTGAAATCCTGAAGATGTTGAGCACCGTCTGTGAAACACCGACTAGTAAAATCAATTTTGTGATAGCCGGCGCTAACAGAAAACTGAAACAGGTTGGTACCTATAGAGTTTAGAACTCTTGCTTAAACATATAAACCGTTTACTGTATAAAATATTGTTGGTCTATCAAACCGTTACCATAAAAGGGTTGAAATTGAATATTACAGTTCTAATTTTGTTCGCAGCTTTATTTATTTATTTCATTTAGGTACTTACAGTTTGCACCTTTTTTTTAATGTTAGTTATTAGTGATTGGCTTGCGTTTGACCACTATTTCAACTGATGGTAAGTGACGACGTGGTCGACGATAGATCATGTTATAAGACAATAATTAATTTTTAGAAAAAAACACGGTCTCACTTCAAGACCTGTATTTTGTAACAGCAGTAGCAGTAGAAAGCGTGCATCACGCGCGGCGCGCGGCAACCCACTGCACTCTGCTCGACCATACCGGCGTTGCCCAGCTATGTACTTGTAGGTTCGTACCTGCAGTGCGGATTGCGCTAGGTCTGGTAACAGGTAGAATATAAAACAATGAAACTGACTCACGTGAGAATTGAAGAGATCCATATTATTAAAACCGGGAAACAAAGACGTTAGTAAGGTGTTCTGTTTCTTAGCTGTTCGCATTATAAAAGTCAAAGCGAAACTTTACGACTAAGTTCGAAATCCCTAAGCCTTAGCTTCTACTAACATTATTTGCAGCAAATCCTTTTACAGAGAAAAAATCTCTTTCAGGTGTATGGTTATAAACTAGTGCAAGTTGAATGTAAGAGTGGAATCCAGTACATAGTAGTGTTGGACCAGCCCTGTGACTCTTCAACTTCCATCCTTACTGATGCTTATCACCGAAAACTCCTGGTTGCTGCTCTGATGCACATCTTCATGTCAGGCGGGCCTGTCAAAGATGGTAAGAGATAATTTAGAGAAAATGTAACCTATGTTTTATTTTCTTTTTTATGGAAATGAGACGATCAAGTTGTTCGCCTAGTGGTAAGCGCCACGCCTGCCCATAACAATTGCAGTGCCACTCAAAACTTTTAACAGCATAAAAAGCACCACATAGCACTGCATTGTGCTCATCACCCCAAGACATTAGATACTAAGTCTCATATGCTGAGTATTTTTGTATTTTTTCTACTTACTAGACCCTAGGTTCAATTTAAAGGTGACATTTCCAAAAATTAACTACAATAGATTAGGTACTGATTTTCTGGATAATTACTACAATAATTATTCAGATTGAGATGAAGTTATGCTTGGTTTTCAATGAGTTATTACAGTCCATCAAATCTAAGAGGTACCGTTTGACGTTTCATATTTTTCAAACCGAAACAACTTTGTTCATACGTACATTATTCAGTTTCGATAACCTTTTTCATAAAACCATGAATTTAGAAAGATTTCATTATTGTATCTAAAAATGTACAATTCTTAATATCTAAATGTAATTGAAAACTTTCAAACAAAGCAAAATAACACATATTTACACAGTAAATAATTTCTAATAGTTATATTCTTGACCTCATTACAAAGTTACGTAGTTAGGTCACTGCACGTAGTGTTGCGACTCTTCGGATACACTTGTATGCAAAAAAATCGTTTACATATACGAAAAATCGAATGTATTATTTACAAATTACACTTGACAACCAAACAAATATTTTTTCATGTGAATGGGATTTATCTCACATATTACGATTACATAACTAAATAGTTATGTAATCGTAAAATATGAGATAAAACCCATTCACCAAAAATACGTATTTATAAATCAAATATATTTGCTTCTTTAAAAAGTTGTCGAAAGCGAAAAAATAAAATAATTTTTTTTTTTCTGGCAACACTGCCAACTACAAGCGCACGCGGTCCGCTCGGTCGGTTCGGCGTCAGCAGTCTCTCGCCATCTTGGAAGCTGACTGTGCGCGTACTTGCTTTCTCGTTTGTGTTTTACAATTTGTGACTTGGCTATTACTTTTCTGGACTGATCATTCTTTATCCGTTTACCTTGGCAATATTTATACTGGACTCCGAACTAAGCAAGTGTTTATTAATAATGTCGAAAAGAGGACGTACTTTGAACAGCCAGGCTCGTGAATTGGTGGTGAAATTACACGAGTATTTTGAGCGTGAATCTCAAAATGGTGGACTTCTACTGCCAGTTACACAAGTTCGGGATCGCGTCGGTGAAGCTCTCGGTATTGGTAGCCGCACCGTTGGCAAAATATTAAGTGAAAAATATGGGCCTTCGGGGAGTGACAGTAACGTACTTCACACACCGAAAAAACGAAAAAGAAATAAACCTGTGACAGGCATCGATGAATTCGATAGTCATGCTATTAGAAACCATATATACGGGTATTTTACAAGAGGCGAATTTCCAACATTGGCAAAGTTATGTGCAACTATAAAAGATGCCGGGCTGTATAAGGGAAGCATAGAGTCGTTGAGAACGGTAATAACAGGAATTGGCTTCAGATACAAAAAAGTTGACAAACGAAAAATTGTTATGGAGCGACATGACATAATTATGCAGCGACTAACATTCCTGCGCGAAGTTAAACAAATTATAAACTGGGATAATGTAATATTTTTGGACGAAACCTGGCTAAATTCCAACCATTCTGTGCCGAAAACATGGACTGATGATTCTGAAGCTTCGTGCTCGAAGGTGCCGATAGGAAAAGGTGGACGCCTCATAATATGCCATGCTGGGTCAGCGTCTACAGGCTTCGTGGAAAACTCTTTATTAGCTTTCCAATCCAAAAGCACTAAAGAGTATCATGAAGAAATGGACGCAGTAAGGTTCCGAGAGTGGTTCTTAAATTTATTACAGAATATCCCTCCTAACAGCACAATTATAATGGATAATGCCCCATACCACTCTGTGCGAATTGATAAAGCACCTACGTCAGCCAATAAGAAAGCAGATTTGGTGGCATGGCTGCAAAGAAAAGGAGTGGATGCCGACATGTCACTATTAAAAGCTGAATTATTACAGTTAGTGAAATTGCATAAACCACCAAAACCGACATATGTAATTGACCAATTGGCCGAAGAGCACGGGCACAAAGTCATACGACTTCCTCCGTACCATTGCCAATATAATGCCATTGAACTGATTTGGGCCCAAGTTAAAGGTAATATTTTATAATATTATAATAATAACAAGTGTACTTCTAACATTTATAATTTAAACAATGGTTTTCGTCTGCTATCAAATAGTTACATTATTGTTTTACAGGTTATGCAGCAAGACACAACACAAAACCACCCTTCAGTGTCAAGAAAATGGAAGGTTTATTAAAGGAAGCATGTGCCCAAGTTACACAGGAAGATTGGAGTAAAGTAGTACAAAAAACAAAGAAAATAATAATGGACGACTTCGAAAGAGACGTACACTTTGATAATGTAATGGACAATCAACTGGTCATTAATTTAAATGACGATGATGACGAAGACGACGATACTAGTACTAGTAGTGAATAAAAAAATATCCTAAACATTTCTTTTATTTAATTATAACAATTGATTTCTTAAAATTCGGATATTATAGTAATCGATCTCTTAAAGTTCGGATATTATAGTAATCGATTTTTTCATCCCATCCCTATCATTCAATTGTCAGAACTGTCAAACGGTACTTCTTAGATTTGACGGACTGTAACGCCTTTGAATTTTTTTTTGTGGTACTGGGTGATGACACAAGCAATTCGTCCGCCTGATGATAAGCGCCACGCCTGCCCATAACAATTGTAGTGCCACCCAGAACTTTAATAGCATAAAAAAATCTGCATAGCACTGCATTGCGCTCATCACCCCAAGACATTAGATATTAAACCTCATATGGCCAGTAATTTCAATGGCTACAATGCCCTTAAACCAGAACAGTAATGCTTGCGCATTACACGCGAAGATGTTCCTTACCCCGGACTTCTGGCCTACAGGGGTAGTCTACCGCCGTTATAGGGAAAGTAGGCGATAACAATAAATTTCTTATGCGGTGTGTATAGTACGAATACGTACGTACATATTAGTTATTTTGTTTTATTTTTGTATATATGTTAGTCTGTTAGGTATATATTCTATGGGCCTCTGTTAATTTTACTTTGTTGTACCTTAATACCGCCTGAAATAAATGTATAAATAAATAAATAAATTACTGCTTGGCAGCAGAATAACTGGCAAAGCAGTGGTACCTAACCAGACAGCTTCCTGCATACGAGAGACCTACCACAAGTAGTGTTGAACTAAAACCGAAAGTGTGGAAAGATAACTTCTGGACTTGTGTACTACTGCTGTTTCAATGATTTGACCAATAACTCATATTTTCCAGATGAAATGTGGAAATTCCTGTCTGAAGCGGGACTCCTGGAAGAAAATGATCATACGGGACGGAAGATACTCACAAACACATTCACTAAACAATTATATCTCACTTATACTAAGGTAAGCTGTTATGCTTTCTGCATCTTTGACCAGGTAAAGTGGTTGGGTACGTCAGCTCATAACAAGAAAGTTGCGGGTTCGATGTCCGCTACAGGAAAAATAGAATTGAAAATATATCACATCTTGTATATATATATTACTTAGCCAGCGAAATTTCTGGGCATTATGAGACTCAACAGCTAATTGTCTCAGGGTGACGAGCGCAGTGCGCCGCGCAAGATTTTGCAAAACATAGTTCTGGATGGTTCTGTTATTGTTATGGGCTGGCGTATTGCTTACCATCAGGCAAACGACCAGCTCATCTCGTCATCCAGTTACATAAAATATATATATATTGTATATATTATTTTGTATGTATTTATTTATAGTAGTAGTATTTATTTTGTTTTAAGAGAAACACTTATGTTGTTTACTTATAGCATTGTATTTGTTCCACTCGATTGTCTCGGCTCATCCCTACAATAATTACCCACACACACACAAACCGTGTCCGTACAGGCCGGTGCAACAGTATTAGTAGTAGGTAATTAACCCATTCATTTGCATGGAGTGTCGAAGGTGTGGTATCGGTGTAAGAATAAATAACTATTTATTCTTATGGTATCGATCGATTGCACGTTGCATTTATAGTTTTTATTTTGTTTGAAATATTTGAATCGTAAGATATGAAATCGAATCGGTCGACGAGTTATCGCTCGGTTCTAAATCAGCCAGCAGGTATCTTGGATCGAAAATCATTTTAGTAAAAAAAATGTAATTACAGATAGGCGAAGGAGATTTGGCCAGAAACGTGTTTGAATGGGGCCAGAGAGCCTCAGAAGAATGGCCCAAGCCTGATGTTCTACAAAAAATGGCTACGGTAAATATCTCACAGATTTACTTTAGACTGTCTGTTCAGTCTACCAGGTTTATTAGCCGAACGAACACATAGTTGTACATAAATAAAAAGTTTATATTTTATAAGCCAGAAGAAATGTATACATATCCTCACTAATATTAAAGAACCGGAAAGCTGCAAGCCTCACTTCATAAAATTAAATATATTAACCCTACACTCAATATATATTATGGAAATTTGTAAATTTGTACGCAAATACCCCCAGTTTAAAAAAAAAATAGACCAAGTACGAAGATTTGAAAGTAGGAGCAAACACAACCTCGTGCTACCGACCTCGAAACTAAAAATCCATAGCTCAGGCCCAAACGTCATGGCAATAAAAATTTACAACAAAATTCCAGACAACATAAAAGTTGAAAACATCGAATCAATTTTCCTAAAGAAATTAAAACAATACCTAATTAACAAATGCTACTACAACTTACACGAATTTTTTAATGACAAGTAAATAGATATTTCAAATCAATATACTAATAAAAATAATTCTTTTTATGACTATAAAATACCAATGTTTATTTAATGGATTGCTCCGCTCGCTCCTATTACTCCTATTGCCATACCCTGTCAGGGTCATATATGTTAACTTACCTTTTCATAAGACCTCTTCAAATGTACATACATATATGATTGCAATAAACTATTGAGTATTAAATATAACGTAATTTTATATTTTTATTTTATCTGTCATACTTATTTTATTTTATTTTGTAATTTTATTGTATTAATTTCGATTGTTTATAGACTAAGTCTGGAATAAATAGTATTAATTTCATGGGGTGCAAACAAAAATTATAATTACTTCTGTATAAACATTTCTTTGGGGATTATAACAGATTCATACTAAATCCTTCTTAATTTTTTTACTTGCCATATGATAGGTTCTTTTTATTTCTACGATATAATTTTCACGTTTATTTTGTTTTATGTTTTGTCTATAAGTTTTTGCTTATTTCCAGGCGTTCGACAAGGAAATGACACACTGGTGTGAACAGTACAAAGAAGCGATGGGACGCGGTGAAGTACAAGCTGGGGGATAATTATATGCAATAATAATGACATTATTTTCATTGTAAATATAAAACAGCCACTCAAGTTATGATTCTGTCGCGGTCTGCGCCGCGAATCCAACGTGTAAACTCCCGGAAGGACATCTTAATAGGGGATCGGACAGTAATCGAGAAAAAATCTAAAATGTAGTTAGAACGAATGTTCGTCGAACCAAAAAGATCATTCAATAAATATTTTTGTGAAATAATAATGATTTATATTTTTAACTCAATAAATAATTTAGACATTTTTTATCTGTTCTTCATCTCAAACGAAACAACAATCACAGCGCATGACGTCATTTGTAGGCAAATGCCGTGAGTCAAGCTGGTGTTTATTTTACGTTTTTGCTTTTTATAAAATGTAGTTTTGCTAATTTTTTCGTTCTATTACTACAATATAGTCCCCAAACTTCACAAAACGTATTAGAATCTCTTTGCAAGTTTTAATTCGAAGACTTTGTCGTTTTCTTCCTACATATGACATCATAAGTTTTGAGGTGACCTTTTGCGCGGCAATATTTGAAACATAATATTTAAACATAGTTTTAGGTACTTTTAGAGCGTTATTTAATTAAAATAGTATTTTCATGGCTATATATATATATTCATTGTAGTTAATTTAAAACACTTTCTGAAAAGTTGTCCGATCCACTATTGTCGGAATCCAGGGCCCTAATTCACTATGACAACTTGGCGATTCCTTGCTTTGAGGTCACGTCGAATCCTTCATTAATAAACGACATCTGCGAAATTTGTTTTCTCTATGACGCGTCATATAATGAGTATATGGATGCGTCATAGAGATGTCGTTTATTAATGAAGGAATCGACGTGATTTCGAAGCAAGGAATCGCCAAGTTGTCATAGTGAATTGGGGCCCAGGTCGGAGTTATTCCGACACAATCATAACGTGAGTGTAGCCGTTTATATTTATAATGAAGATTTCTTGCAAAGAACAATATTATTTTCTAAAATTCGTTATAGGATTTGTGAAAATGCTTTGTGTGGTATACCTACGTAGCTATAGATATTTTATATGTCTTACTACTATAATACGGCGCGCAAGCCTAAGAATAAATCAGTTATCCGTCAGTCACTGTGTTGTCATTTGCTCCCGTAGTTAAGTTATCTATCGACAGCTCATTGGCGACGAGGAGGTACAAAATGGCGGACCAAACTCGTGCTATTGGCAATATCAAAGAATTTAATCTAGGTACAGACAACTGGAGCAGCTATATTAAACGTGTGCGTGCTTTCTTCTTAGTGAACAGTATAAAGGATGCCGAACAAACTTCGTTTCTCATCACACTAGTGGGAAATGAAACGTACGAGCTCATTACGGTGTTGTGTAGTCCCGAGGAACCAGAAAAGAAAACATTTAACCAGCTGGTGGAAATTGTGGAAGATCATTTAAATCCGAAGGCGAGTGATATGGCTGAACGCATGAAATTACGTGCTTGTTTACAAAATCAAAACGAAACAGTTAACGAGTATTTGTTACGTTTGAAAAAGCTGGCGATGACGTGTAAGTTCAAAGGTCAGGAATCCTTGGAAGAAAATTTAAGAGATCAGTTCACTTATGGACTGAGAAGCGGTAAATATAGACAACGATTGCTGACCGAACGGGAGCTGAGTTTTACCAAGGCAGTGACATTAGCTACGTCATTAGAGGCGGCGGAGCTTGAAGCTAAGTTGGGTGGCGGTAACGGTAACGCCGGGGAGGCATCCCACGGTAATGTATATGCCGTTCGGTCCGGCAGCAGCAGCGCCGGGGGAACGCGCGGCGGCCGAGGAGGCCCGCAGCGCACCAGCGGCGGCGGCTGGGCGGGCGCACCGCGCGTTGCGTCGGCGAGCGCTGCGAGCGGCAGCGGCAGCGGCGACCGGTGCTATCGGTGTGGTTCGCGGCAGCATTCTCACGATAGGTGCGGTTATAAGAGTGCCACCTGTTATAAATGTAACAAAGTGGGCCATATAAGCCATATGTGTCGTAATAAAAAATCGCATTCGAGCGTGTTCCAAGTGGACGGAAGTGATTCGGAAGGAGATCTCGGATCTCCTACGTTGTATAGAATAAGTGACGCTGAGGAATCCGAGGCACCTTGGTTTTGTAAGTTAAATGTGGAGGGTGTCATTTTGGACATGCAAGTCGACAGCGGTTCCTCGGTAAGCGCAATTTCTAAACATACCTACGATAAACTATATAAAGGTAGACCGCTGATCGAATCTGATAAGTTGCTGACAGTATACAGCGGCGAAAAGATCAAGCCCATAGGCACAATGCCAGTTAACGTCATCAATAATGATCAGCTGTTTACCTCAAAATTGTACGTCATAGATAACGGTAATTGTCCTCCCATTTTAGGTAGGAAATGGATGCGTGAATTACAAATATCCTTGCCATTAGTGGCGCACGTATCATGCGATGACAATGAAAAAGTTTTAAGTGATTTAATGTGTAAATACAAAAATGTATTCGAGCCTGGCATAGGCACATTTAATCGCGGCACCATCAGCTTACAAGTATGTGAGGGCGCGGCCCCGGTATGGCGCCGCGCGCGGGTCGTGCCGCACGCGTTGCGCGCCGCCGTCGACGCCGAGCTCGAGCGGTTGCAGGCCGAGGGCATCATCAGTCCGGTCGAGGACGTTGGCGGCTGGGGAACGCCTATAGTGCCGGTAAAAAAACAGTCGGGTGCCATTAGGATCTGTGGCGATTTCAAGGTTACGGTGAATCCGGTGTTAAGCGATGACAAATATCCCCTTCCGCGGATCGAGGATTTATTTACTGCCCTGAGAGGGGGTCAGACATTTAGTAAAATTGATTTAAAAAGCGCTTATCAACAATTTGTTTTAGATGAGGAGTCCAAGAAGCTATGTACGATCGTAACACACAAGGGGAACTTCGTCTATAATAGGCTACCGTTTGGAATTAAAACTGCTGCGAATAAATTTCAAAGAATAATGGATTCTTTGTTTAAATTGAATCATGTAACCGTATTCGTCGATGATTTAATTATTACAGGGGAGACAGGGCCAAAACATGTCGAAAATTTGAACAAAGTTTTTAAGATATTGAATGATTGCGGGTTGAGGATCAGCAAGGAAAAATGTTGTTTCTTTCAAAAACGGGTTGCATATTTGGGCCACATAATCGACGCGGAAGGCTTACACACTGAAACAAAAAAAGTAGATGCTGTTCTTGCTGCGGAAAGACCTTGCAACGTAGGCGAGCTTAGAGCTTTTTTAGGTTTAATAAACTATTATTCCAAATTTGTGAGAAATTTCAGCACCATTATCGCGCCTTTATATGCGTTATTGAAGAAAAATAAAACGTGGACTTGGTCTGAGGAATGTGAAGCGGCATTTGTAAAAATAAAGGAATTGCTAAAAGATTCTGATGTACTGGTCCATTTTAACCCCGATCTCCCCTTGGTGTTATCTTGCGACGCGTCGCCGCGCGGGGTGGGCGCGTGGCTCGGCCACGAGATGCCAGACGGACGGGTGCGCGCCGTGGCGCACGCTAGCCGCACGCTGTCGTCCGCGGAGCAGAATTACAGTCAAATATGTAGGGAAGGCTTGGCTATCATTTTCGGGGTACAACGTTTTCATGAATATGTTTACGGTAGGCATTTCATTTTGATCAGCGATTGTAAACCTTTATGTTCCATTTTTGGACCTAAAACGGGTATCCCTTTAATGATGGCTGGTAGATTGCAACGTTGGTCGATAATTTTAAGTGAATACAATTACACTATAAAATGCGTCAAGTCGAAGGACAACTGTGTAGCCGATTGTTTATCAAGAGCGGCTAAAATCGAAGTCGATGTCTCTCTTAGGGATATCAGTCGTAGCAACAGGGAGCATTTAGAAAATGAGATTAATATTAATTTTATAGACGCCCCGAAACCGATCGATTATAAAAAAATTGCGGAGCAAACGAGAAAAGATGTAACTTTAAACAAAATATTCGGTTATGTTTTGCATGGTTGGCCCGCACACAAAGACATTTCGGACGAGTGCAAAGATTTTTATAATAGAAAGAATTTTATTACGTCAGAGCATGGTTGTTTATTGTTTGGTTATCGGGTGATTATTCCAAAAAGTTTGCAAAGCTTGGTGCTTAGAGAACTGCATAGTAGTCATTTAGGTATTATTAAGATGAAATCTTTTGCGCGCACGTACATATATTGGCCCAATATAGATAGAGATATCGAACAGATGTGCGGGTCGTGTGAAGTTTGTGCAAAAGAGAAAGACAATCCCGTGAGGAACACTTTGATGCCGTGGCCATGGCCTGCCCAACCGTGGCACAGGTTACACCTTGATCATTTGGGTCCAATTTCAAATAGTAATTATTTGATCGTCATAGATTCGCATTCCAAATGGATCGAAGTGTGTAAAGTCAGTTCGACGAATGCGGCGGTAACGATTAGACATTTACGAGATATTTTTGCCCGGTTTGGATTGCCGCATGAAATCGTGACAGACAATGGGCCCGCATTCGTAAGTGAAACGTTTTCTGAATTTATGTTGAAAAATGGCATATGCCATAGATTAATTGCGCCCAGACATGCTAGAAGCAATGGTGCTGCCGAAAATGCAGTAGGTTTAGTAAAAAAATGTATACGTAAAGCCGCCCACGATGGAATCGCTGTTGACATTGCTATAAGCAGGTTTTTACTAAACTATCGCAACTCTGTACAAAGCACCACTCAAAAATCACCCAGTGAAATGTTACTAGGTCATAGAATAAGGTCATGTTTAGATTTACTGAGACCCTGCACAAAAACCATTGTTACAGATAAGCAATCAAAACAAGTAGAACATTTTGGGGGTAAACAACGAGATATATTGATAGGAGACGTGGTGATGTTCAAGAAATGGCGGAATAATAGAGAAATTTGGGAAAAGGGTGTTGTTGTACGCAGAATTGGCAATATTATGTATGAAATTCAATATAATAATGAAAGACACAGGCGCCATATTGATCAAATATTTAAGTTACCAAAGTGTGATATAGAAATGTCCACCTGCAATAATTATGAGCCAATATTTGATGAATGTGACACGGATACGACGTCTGAGGCGGAGGGGATGTCGACGTTGGGCACTCCTAAAAGTCAAATTCGTAATCATAAGTCGGAGACAAAGTCAGAACGCGCATGCCCGACCCCGCCATCCACTCACCAGCAGATGCCATCTCCATCTTCTCCGCCATTTCAGATGGCATCGGACGCTGTAGATGTGAGCCAGGGGTCATTTCATAATCCAGCAGAACACAGCGGTCAGACGCAATCAGAGTCAAGCTATGATTTTGTAAACACACGTCCCCGCCGCAGGAATAGGTATTGTGCCCCTGATTCATATAATAGTGACACCGACAACTAATGAATGGAGTCCTATTCATAGTGTGGCCCTATTTATAGTTGTGGTGGAGTAGCACTTAGAGATAAGTTTTTGCTTGATGTTATTTTTATTGTTGTTAGTTTTAGTGCAGATGTTTACACATAAGTTGTTTTCTTTTTTTTTGTGTGCCACATTATCTGATTACCTACCTACATAATCATTATATGTAATAATTTTCTTTTACTTTTATGTTGGGGGGGAGATAATGTGGTATACCTACGTAGCTATAGATATTTTATATGTCTTACTACTATAATACGGCGCGCAAGCCTAAGAATAAATCAGTTATCCGTCAGTCACTGTGTTGTCATTTGCTCCCGTAGTTAAGTTATCTATCGACAGCTCACTTTGTACTATCTTATATCATAGTAGCTGACCCGGTGAACTTCGTACGCCGTTTTTAAATATATGCTATTATTTTTTTAATATTTTTTTCATACAAACTTTCTCCTGACAATAACGAACACATAAAAGAAAGATTTATTTAATTTGGTGCAGTCGTTCGGAAGTTATGCGCGTACAAACATTTTGGCGATTCATTTTTATTTATATAGATTATAAACGGTCAACCAAGTGACAGTCTGTTGTTCAGGGTCGAGTTTTGAGACGGGACAGTAAGGGAAGTGCCTGCGTATTGACCCGGTCTTGTGATTAACCATAGTTTGTGTTCTCAAACTTCAGTTGGCCTCAAAGTCTTTTGATCACAGTTAGAAATAAAATCGATTGGCAACAATGATTTTTTTTTATACATTATTGGCTTGCGTTTGACCACTATCTCACCTGATGGTAAGCGACGATGCGGTCGACGATGTAGTACGCTTGCCAAGATAGTAGATAGATAGATAACACTTTATTGCACTTAATAAAAGAAAGCAGAATTACAGTTGGTAATACATAATTTCCTATAAGTACAATAGGCGGTCTTATCGCTAAGCAGCGATCTCTTCCAGACAACCATAGTACCTGTTCACTCGAGATTTGAAGATTCCCAGATTGTAAGTAACGG
Source organism: Petrophora chlorosata (assembly GCA_951640565.1). Classification (NCBI taxonomy): domain Eukaryota; kingdom Metazoa; phylum Arthropoda; class Insecta; order Lepidoptera; family Geometridae; genus Petrophora; species Petrophora chlorosata. Next base: position 2,758,154 of record OX621206.1, read on the forward strand.
GAAAGATTGACTCCGGCAGGGAGTTCCACTCGTTAGTTGTTATATTTCGAGTTGATTATCGTTTTTCGGTACAAAATGTATGGGGAAAGTTTTTGGAGCTTCTGTCATTTCTAGTACTCATACCTTAATCGTCCCCTAGAGTCTTTTGATCCCTACAGGAAACAGGATCGATTGGCATAAACAAATATTTTCGGTATTGTAACAGTTTTTCGCTGACTGTAATTTTTTTTCCCTAATCTGTGAATGCAGTTCAAAATATTTCAAAAAGTTATGGATGGTCTCTTAGGAACGTTTTCCTGTAACTGTAACGGTTAAGGTACCTGCCCTTACTGACCCGTCTCAAAAATCCTGTATAGCCCTATGACTATGACAATAGCGATTTGCAAACGCCCTTGAAAAAGAAAAGCGGAGAGGCGTTCGTAAATCGCTAGTGTGAAAGGACTGTTTGTGTATTCTCTTTTGACAAATAAATGCTATTGAGAATGATTTGTTTGTTTTATGAAAGTAGATTTTTCAACGGAATTTTCGGTATTAAAGGGATTAAATTTGTTAACAACTTACATAAAAACTTGTATGTAAAGGTCATGTAACTTTTACTATAAAGTTTGGCCTGTCCATGTCCACCATTTTGAAATTCGCGAATTCGTAGCCATTGCGCTAGAAAAATCCTGATCAATTAAATAGAGCACTTCCAGAGAAATGGGGAATAGAGCACTTTATACCAAAAAATAATTGTAATAACTATGGCCTTCATTGATTTATTGAGGTCATGTGGTTTATTTTCAGATATTGGTTATGGCATTGAGTATATTATGCCAGAAATATTGATGGCATTTAAAGTACTTAAATCCTTAAACGAAATCGACCTTATTAGTGTGTACCTACTAAAATAGGAGCGAGTGTGGCTCTGTGGGAGCACGTGCGACTTTCGATCCGACGCACCCGAGTTCGAATCCCGCTGGCCCCTTTCCACTGACTTTTAAGTTATGTGCGGATTTAACACTCGCTCTAAAACGGTGAAGGAAAACATCGTGAGGAAACCGGCATGTCCAAGAATTTATCACAAAATTTCAAGGACATGTGACATCCACCAACCCGCACTTGGCTGGCGTGGCCCATACTCTCTCTATGAGAGAAGGCCCACGTCCCAGCAGTGGGAGCGTGATTGGCTGATGATGATGATGTTGATGATGATGATAGGCGAACAGTTGCAAATAGGAATGTATTATGGTACCGGAAAAAGTAAATACCGTAAGCTGATAATAAATCTAGCGAGGTTGTAATCAGACGGATGGTAGCAAGTTCAATTACCTACTGTGTATCGGCAGGCCTAGCGCACTCTGCACTGTAGGTACGAAGCTACAAGTACATAGCCGGACACCGACGGCGGGTCGCGCGTCGTTACACGTGCCGCGTCAGAAGAGATAAGAGCTATATGAAAAAGAGGCGCTCTGTAGGTTAATATGACTGGTAGGTAGGTATGCAGCGCTACGCGAGCTGAATTGAATTTTATTGCGTAATAGCAAGAGCCACTATTTGTTTAAATTTCTTTGCGGAGTGATGCTTCTGTCCCTTAGTATTCTGTGGTATCGGTGCGGAGTCTTAATATTATGAAATATACAGAACAGATAAAACAGGTCACGACCCTAAACAAATTTGAGTGAGCAGAGATACTTATCATTTTCGGCATAGTCATCTCATTTTTTTTATGGAATTGAGTCACGTGACGAGCTGGTCGTTTGCCTGATGGTAAGCAATACGCCAGCCCATAACAAGAACAGCACCACCCTGAACTCTGTTTTGCAAAATCCTGCGCGGCGCTGCACTGCGCTCGTCACCCTGAGACAATTAGCACTTATACATTTATTGGTAATCAAAATAGGCAATAAACAATCCGGTCAAGTTCGATCGGATGTTGGGTTGCAGACTTCAAATAAACCGAAAACAAAATACTTTTTCTATATGTAACTATCATTCCTAACACAGTGTAAGCATTGTAATACCACGTAATACTGCATAAAGCTACCTATGTGGTTTTTTTATTGGGAATTAGCTTGCGTTTGATCACTATGTCACCTGATGGCAGGCGACGATGCGGTCGACGATCTAGCACGCTTACCAAGATAGTACCTGTTCACTCGAGACTTGAAGATTCCTAGTTTGTAGCTATCGGGAAAGACTGACTGGCAGGGAGTTCCACTCGTTAGTGCGCATAATAAAAGTGGAAGCAAAGCGCTTTGTGCGCGCAGGAGGAACGTCCACCATAAAACGGTGGCGTGTTGCCGTACGTCTTGTAGTCCGATGATGAAACGGGGATTGGGGAATTAGTTGATGCGATTCCGACGCACACTCAACAAAATGTAAAAAAATTCATAGATATTGGTGCCATGGGACTACTCGGACGAAACAGTATTAGTTGGCCCGTATGGAACAACACGATGGGACTAGTGGGACTAACGGTTTTTACAAGCCTTTATGTAACTTGCAATGTATGTAGGTAGGTATGTATGTAACTATGTTCAGGTGGAATCTTGCAAGTTGAATTAGCACCACTTCCTCTTATCCTACGGAGTTGAAATTTTGCATACTTGTAAAAGTCCGATGACAATGCAATATTATGGTGACAGTCAGCTGATCAGATGATGGAGACGGAAGGTGGGCAATAGAACTTCTTGACGGATAATTGTAAACTAGTTTTTGGATTCATTTTAATATATTTGCGGTTCCGATTACGAATTTGTTAAAAGTTTGTCTTGAAAAATTTATTTTTCAACAAAAAAAAATATTTCAGATAGCAGTTACCTAGTCATTCAAAAGAGCGTTCCTCTATAGCTAGATGAAACAAGGAGCATAAAACCAAACTGGCTATATCGTTATTACTTATATACCTACTTTGTTTGTTTTTACTTTAACAATCGTCAAACCTGTTTCATATCATTAATCTCTTAAACTTATGTAACAGCCCACGTGAGCCTCTTGGACTTTGTCAAAGTAATCTAACATTGCCTTAGTAGATGCAATCAACGGTTTATATTTTTATTCATAAAATTACGAAGTACCACAGTACTTAGTTAGTAGTTAGTTACAAACATAACAGTGTTTTGTTTGTAACTAAGTAGGCAGCTACTTAAATGGCTACAACGCTGATTGCACTGCTTCCGTCAGTTGTAACCCGGCCTCTGTCGTGAACAGTTGTGTGTGACGTTGCCTACCAAAACTAGGTAAGTCCGTGTGGGAAATGGCAGATTTCTTGTATCTCCTTCCTTACGAAAGGTCAGTGGAGTTCAGGTTTTAATTCTGGGTTTTTGCTGGGTCTTCCGCCTTGAAATAAGCTTGTGAGAATGGGAAAATTTTGGACCATATCAACAGTCGTAAACATATTTAATTTTATCAACGTTACGTACCTACATATCGACAGAACCACAGTTTATTAATCAAAAAAATGTTTTGTACATATTACAAAAATACGGGAAAATTTTTAGTAAAACAAAATAATCACTTAATATACCAATATACCAATTGCATCTACTAAGGCAATGTTAAGGTACCAATAATTTAATTGATATAATTAAGTACCTAAGTTAGTGATTATAACTTTGGACATTAATTCATATTAGATACGTACCTATAGGTAAATACAATACATTACAAAATATAAAATGTATTTATTATGCATTATTACTACATATATATTATTATTAATTATTTTGAAATATCGTTCAGATATTATTGCATATGATTTTATTTTATTCATTATGCGGATAATATTTATTCCAGTACCAATATATGTGCTATCAAATTTATGAAGAAGTAGGATACATACTTAATATATAATGGGTAATTATATAGATCTAGGTAAGTACCTAGATCATTAATTCCCTGTTATCGTAATAGAATGCAAAACAATGCAACTGTTCTATAATATACCTAGGTAGGTAGGTACAAATTTTGGGCTCGTATATTAATTCTTATTATATGACCTTGGCTGCAATAGGATGTGTTTGCTATCCATATGTGATCATGCTCATCTATTAGCTAAAAATAAAATTATAACTTTATCGCTAATTGGGAGCAGTGTTGCCAGATAACTAAATAGAAAATTCAGAAACAGTGCATAAAAGCGTGGCTTTACGACGAAAAAGCGGAATTTCGCCAACGTACAGTTGAGGTTAACCCATGAGTTAAGTTGATTTTTATGAAGATTGAAACCTAATCCCTTGGATAACCGTGATTTTACGATGGCTTTGGCGCTAGTATGCCTAAGTGTGTTTAAAATTGTTATCATCAAAAACTAGTTTAATATGTAAAAGCTTTTATTTATTCAAAATACTTTCGATACGAATCAATATTGTTAATATCGATACAAATTCACGCGACGCAGAATTATCGGGCATTCCTACACAGATTGATATTTTATTCACCCTCATAGTAAATGAAATGGAATGAAAATTATTTATTTTCTTGAAATATGGTTCAAATATGATGTCACACTATATATTTATCCATATGAAAAGATATATAAAATTTGTTTAAAAAAAAGCGGAACCGCGTTAGCCTAAAGCGGAAAGTGGATCAATCGGAAAAAAAAGCGGTGTAAAAAGCGGAATAGCGGTGTATCTGGCATCACTGGATGGGAAGACATCATTAAAAAAATGGGATTCACATATTTTTAAATCTACCTATCATTGTAATAACAAGGTTTGTAAAATAAAACTGAAAGTTTGTCTTATTGATTTTAATGTCATTCCATCAGCCGGTTTTCAGCATGTGCATTTGGTAATACCAGTAATACCGCGATTTCTAGCATAAATTATGTACATAATTAAAGTCTATTAAATTAATGTATATCTATACCTACAATGTCAATGACCGAGCGACTCCTGGCCTTCCTCGTTTACATTTCGTACAGCCCCCCTACCCATATGTCCCTCAAGCGCCAATCGTATATCGTGTTGAGCTCAAATTAAGGTATAGCTTCACTGCGACTTTTTTTTTTTTTATGTAACTGATTGACGAGACGAGCTGGACGTTTGCCTGATGGTAAGCAATACGCCAGCCCATAACAATAACAGCACCACCCAGAACTTTGTTTTACAAAATCCTGCGCGGCGCTGCACTGCGCTCGTCACCCTGAGACAATTAGCTGTTGAGTCTCATAATGCCCAGTAATTTCGCTGGCTACAATGCCCTTCAAACCGGAACACAGTAATGCTCGCGCATTACTGCTTAGCGGCTGAATAACTGGCAAAGCGGTGGTACCCACCCAGACGGCCTCTCGCATACGAGAAACCTACCACCAGTAAAAACTAATGAGATACGTTCTAGTTATTGTCGATTCAGACAAGAAATCGAATTAATCTCATTCATTTATACCAAAATACGATGACTACAAGTTGAGACAAACTTAATGGGACAATATATGGCACCATAAGATATTTATTGTCGTAGTGAATTTTGATCTCAACACGATATACGATTGGCGCTTGAGGGAGATATGGGTACGGGGGCTGTACCTAGATATCTCCTATTAGATAAGAGTAGGTACCTATCGCATAGTCTATGAATGAAGTTCTTTTGATATGCAATCTTGCTTAGCTACTGCACGTTACTGGCTCAGTACCTAGATTTGGTAGATACGGCATCATGTTCCTACCTCCCGTACCCATATGTTCCTCAATCGCCAATCGTACTTATATCGTGTTGAGGGATAGCTTCACTACGATTAATGAGAGAGATTCAGGCAAGAAATTTAATCAATCTAATTTATTTACACCAAAATACGATAACTACAAGTTTAAACTGTCATGAGACAATAAATGGTATCATAAGACATTATCGCAATGAACTGAGCTCAATGAGCCACAATGCGAAACTAAAAATAAAGAATAAAATAAATACTTTTTAATTATTTATATATTTTTTTGGAAATTTTGGGTACGTGTCTATTGGTTATATTGGGATAGGTTAGCCCAAACTAAAAAATTAAACATAGATAACATTCCAACTTTGTATAGCCGATATAGCCCTATGGCGTAGTATCCTATGGGGGTTCGAAATCCTTTTCTTCACTCGACCTTCATGATGGTGCATGCATGGAATAAGGTGAACTCCTTGGACAATAAAAAAATGCTGTCAACATTAATCTGTCAATTTCTGCATCTGACATTTTGGTCAATTTCTGCAGTATTCTATAGAATACCTTTACTAATTGGAGGAAGAAAATAGGATAGAAAATAGTGTATTTCAGCTTTTCGGCAGAAAGTAATGCACCCGGAAATGGAGTGAGTTCTAAGTTTTTTTTAATGTTTGAGTGGAACGAACAGGTCGTTCGCCTGATGGTAAGTACGCCTGCCTACAACAGCTACAACACCACTCAGAAGTTTGTTTTGTAAAATCCAGCGCGGCACTGCAGTGCACTCGTCACCCTGAGACAAACATGCCAAACGTACTTTTATCTTCAGAAACTTTATCATCAGGAACATGCCAAACACACTTTTATGTTTAAAAATATGCCGACCGTAAAATTTTATTATTTTAGATAGCCAAACTTGAACGAATAAAAATTGGCGGCGCTAAGCAACAACTGGAGCATAGCAATAGCGGTGGCATATGGCCGATGTCAAGCCGATGTGTCGGCCGATCCGCATAGCATGATGTAAATATGTGCGTGAGGCTTGTGTACGAGGACCAGCATAGTTTGAGTGCTTCACTTTTAAATTTGGCGACGAGGCGTCTGCCTTCTTTTATCCATTCAAGATGCCAAACTTACTTTTATCTTTATAAACATGTCAAATGTAATACCGTCATATCTTCTTTCTTCTTCTTCTTTTTCAGCCTTTCTTATCCCACTGTTGAGTATAGGCCTCCTCTCCGTCACCCATCACGCCACCCCTTCCGATCTTGTGCCTTGTTTAACCACATCTTTCCAACAACCATGGGCACGTCGTCGATCCATCTGGCCGACGGTCTGCCCCTAGATCGATAACCTTTTGTTGGCCACCACAGAAGGCTACGTTAATACCGCCATATACGTGTCATAATACCTTTTACCTACTTACTTTTAGAAACATGCCAAACGTCAAGTTCTTCTACTTCAACGCCAAGGCTCTGGGTGAGGCTGCCAGGATGCTGCTGGCTTTTGGAGGACAGGAGTTTGAAGACAACAGGGTCGCCATCGCCGACTGGCCTGACTTCAAATCAAGTAAGTTTACAATATTATTATTATTATTATTATAAGCCATTAATGTCCCACTGCAATATGTGACTTTGTTATTGTTTATTGGCTTGCGTTTGACCACTATCTCACCTGATGGAAGTGACGATGCGGTCGACGACGTAGCACGCTTGCCAAGACAGTACCTGTTCACTCGTGATTTGAATACTCCTAGATTGTAACTGTCGGAACTTGTAGGTATTATTAAATTGTCTTCTGTGCTATCAATCAATCAATCAATCAAAAGTTCTTTATTCATGTTTGGCATCACAGACGCACTAATGAACGTCAATTATTAAAATGACTCCACCACCGCATCGGAAAAAGAATCACTGCTCAGAAGATACGGCAAGAAACTGAGGGGCATTTTTTTTAGAACTTTTGTTACAATATTTTGTTTTTTTTGACAATATTATGTTTCTTATGTGCCAGTTGGCTACTTGGCAGAAGCGGAATGTTCCATGCATCTTTGTCTTCTATGTAATTACTAACTGTATAATATCGGGTTATACTGACGGGTATGGAGTTCCAATCGTTAACAGTGCGCATAATGAAAGTGGAAGCGAAGCGCTTAGTGCGCGCAAGAGGAATGTCCATGTACCTAATCATATTAATTTATTTGCAAAACTAAAGTCAAATATCATTTATAAAATAGGCACAAAAGTGCGCTTTTAAACGTCATAAACACAATACAAATATGTTAAAAATTATAACTTAAGTTAACATGACTTTGAAAAAAAGGTAAGTATGTTTACCCATTTCTTTCCTATATTCAAACTGAAGTCCGGTGCAAAATAGAAATGCGAAAACTGACTCTACCAGTGCTTCGGATATACGCCCGCTAGAGTAGACAGCACCAAGAAACTCAACTTACAACGTACAAAGTATTATTCTATAGTAGGTATTTGGTCTTAAAACTTAGCCGCCTTTTTCAGACATCGCAAATTGGGCGGACGCTGTAGGTACATGCAAAATATTAAATATTATTGATTGACAAAAGTATATTTTAACTCGCTTCAAATTATATTAAGGTGATCGGCAGGTAGACACATTTTATTTACTAATTTCAAAATATTAGTCTAATGTGTAAAATGTGTTGAGAGATATGTTTAAGTTTATAGTTGAAAGATACATATTTTGATTCATTTTTATTTTCTATAGGTAAAGTGGCGCGTTGCCTTACGGACTATATCTAGATTATACGTAATGTTGTCGTTCTTCTTCATAATCTTACATATCGCTACAACAGCTTCCGAATAAAAAACTTACCTAATGATCATCCTTGCGTGATAGGTCATCAAATTGATTTTAGGTATTTTTTTAAAAGTCTACAATATCTATAATAGTAAAGAAAAAAGCTAGTAAAAAATGCAATAACTATTCTGCTATGTGTAAAGGCGTCGCAGACATCGTAAGTTTTTCGTACGTGGCGTGGAATATGTTTTTAGTAAGACGTATTAAAGTATTTTTTGTTTATAATAAAAGTAAACAAGTATGTAGCTTTTTTGCAGTGCTAAAATTATTATCCAGAATTGTGGTCAAAAGATTTACGTTTTAATCAGAAAGAATTACATATTACTATACTGTTAATTCGATCGGGATTCGAACCACGCTTCTTGGGAATACTTTGTGATGTGTTAACCCACATAGACACTATCGATCCCACTTGTTAAATATTTAAATATTCAACAAGTGGGATCGATGCGGCTAAGTGGGTTAATACATCGGAAAGTATTCTGATATATTAGATCCCCTATATATTAGATCCCATTAGTTGAATATTTAAATATGTTATATTTTCGCCAAGCATACCTATCTTCATGTGTTGGAAATATTGTACCACAACAAAATTATACAAAATTGCAGGCACGACGTGTATAAAATTAATAACGAGGCGACTATCTTGGAAATTGATAATTTTCTAATAAAAGTTATTTTCCTCGTGACTTTTAACGTTAAAAGTAAATTAAACCCGATAAAAATACTATAACATTAATAAAAAAATTGATATACTTTAACCTACCTAAATGTAATTATCAATATTCAAACCAGAATAATGGGCACATTTATTTGTGATAGAGATTACGATATAAATTATGATGCATTTATATTTGAGTTAATTAATATTTAATTATATAAGTAAAAATAAATATATAACACACATCATAGTAAAATAATGCATTATTGTAGTGTTTTTTTATTCGTATCTATGTTATGTTAGTCATGGGCCTCTGACATTCATGTACTGTGTTATTGGTTAAAATATTTTTTTTTAAGTAATGTTTTTATAAAAAATACATAATACAAAATTGCTTTAAAAAGAGCCTAAACTTAGAGTGCCGCCAGCATACAGCAGCGCGAGAAGCAATTATAATATTATTTTCAAAATAATTTTTTTTTTGATAGGAATAGCTAAGTACAACAAAATTAAAAAGTAAAAATAAAATAAATATAAAAAACTGAATGTAACTAACCGTCTGCGGGTATGGTGCCCAAAACCTACCCACTTTTTTGTTTATTTTTAGACGTACTACCTAATTTTTTTTTTTTATTATTTATAGGCTTGTGTTTGACCGCTATCTCACCTGTTGTTAAGTGACGATGCGGTCGAAGATGTAGCACGCTCGCCTAGAAGAAACCTGTTCACTTTTGTCTTAAAGACACCCAGATTATAGCTATGCGGAAACACAGATGCCGGCAGAGAGTTCCACTCCTTGGCCGTTCGCATTATGAAGGTCGAAGCAAAGCGCTTGGTGCGAGCAGGAGGGGTGTCAACCATATATTGATGACGGCTTGCCGTACGCCTGGTCGTCCGGTGATAGAATGGAGATGGCGGAATAAGTTCATGTAATTCCGTCGCACACTCTCCGAAATGTATCCGGTAAAATACCGATAAACTGGCAACTTTGCACCGATGTTCAAGACTCTGAAGCTTAGTTTTAACCAGCGCATCGTCACCAATGAGCTTTTTGGCTCTTCTTTCAATGGTCTCCAAGGCTTCCAGCTGGTATTTGGCGGAGCCATCCCACAGGTGAGAACAGTACTCCATACACGACCGGACTTGTGCTTGATACAGAGTTAGAAGCTGTCCCGGTGTGAAATACCGTCTCACCTTGGCCAATATACCCAGCTTTTTTGCTGCTACTTAACAAAACATAGATGTAATTCGTGCTTAAGCTTAAGTTATTAAGTTATATGTTGTATTTTCTTTGTAAGTGAATAATTGTTATTCTTAAATAAAGTTCTTTAACCGTAAAAAGCTAGCGCCGAGCTCGTTGAATGGCCACACTAATTCGTTGGCCGAGGCAAGGTCTTTGGTCACCTGTTGTTTCTCTTATTATTATAGTAAAAAATCAAACACACCATGCACTTCATAGTTTGTTTTGTCTCTGTCTCACATCAACATAAAATATCCGCACCTACCATTCTCTGTGATGTGATTGTATCCGAAACAACTTCCTCCTGATATTATTCAACATGAGCGATTGTTTCATATAAGTTACTATACAAAAGGTACTATTTTAGTTCTTAATAATTGTTTTATATAGTAATTGTAATAATTATTTTTGTTTGGTGTACAATAATATATTTTTCTTTTGTATTTTATAATATACCAGAAAAATAGGATACCTATAATCGTAAGGTAATAGTCACAAAGGTACCAATATGAAAAAATAAACGAAATTAAAAATCGTAATATGAACCTCTTTTCTTAATGATATGTGGGTATATTTTTAGACATTTAAAGAGATTAAAAAAAGAGACATCCCCGCATAGTTTCTTGGTGCTATCTTATTTAATGGGCGTATTTCCAAAGCACTGGTAGAGTCAGTTTTCGCATTTCTTAATTCATTATCATTATTACGTATTTCACACTTCAATTCGAGAATGGGAAAGAAAAGGGTTTTCAGTCATGATATTGTAAGTCACAATTTTTAACGTTTTTATGTGTATATGACGTTTAAAGTGCATTTTTGTGCCTATTAAACATCTTTTGGCCTATAGGATAATCATATGTGTTTATTCCAGAGACCCCATTCGGTCAGATGCCAGTGCTAGAGATCGACGGCAAGCAGTATGCACAGAGCCTGGCCATCTCCCGCTACCTAGGGAGGAAGTATGGGCTGGCCGGCGCCACTGACGAGGAGGCTCTGGAGATAGACATGAACGTCGAGTTCTTAAACGACATTCGCGCCAGTAAGTATACTCTTCACGATCAGTCTGGCCCCTTATTGACTATTACAACTTGGCGATTCCTTGCTTCGAGGAAACGTCGATTCCTTCATTAATAAACTACATCTGCGAAATTTGTATTCTCTATGACGCGTCATATATATGAATATATGGAAGCGTAGATGCCGTTTATTAATGAAGGAATCGACGTGATTTTGAAGCAAGGAATCGCCAAGTTGTCATAGTGAATTAAGGCCCTGATGTGTCAGGTTGACAATCGTAGTGCAGTGCTACGCAGTACCTACTTTGAGTAAAAGTTTTGGGTGGTACTGAAACTATTATGGGCATACGTAGCGCTTATTATCAGGCCAACGACTTGCTCGCCTCATCTCTCAGTTGCGAAACATATCCTGGCCCCTAGGATTCCCTGTAATTATCTGAACTTTGTTTTTTATGGAACTGAATGGTGAGTCGATCAAGTCGTGCGAGTGATGGTAAGCGCCTGCCAACAATTACTGCCACCCAGAACTTTGTCTTTGTTCCGCAACGCTCTGTAACGAAACTAATCCTTGAGCTTCTATACAATTAAATAATGCAATGGAATCATGACGTTGCGGAAATTCATCTCAAAACTGAAACGCAATGAAAATATATAGTGTAATAGTAATATATAGTGTATAGTGTGTATATTCAGCGGGATTACACTATATATTTTCATTGCGTTTCAGTTTTGACAATTAAATAAATGAAATTGATTAATAGTTAACATAAATACATTATAATTATATTTTATAATAATTACTTCTTGCATACCAACTGACCGCAATTTTAAACATCTTTATTTCCTGTCCATCCAAAGGTTGCCTGTAAGAAATTGCACTTAGCGATAAGGCCGCCCATTGTTCTACCACTATTTTATGTAACTGAAAACTTTTGTTTCCTGTTTTGGAGCTCAGTAAAGTATTATTGTTGTTGTTGTTGTATAAATAACTAATAGAAAATTAAAGATAAATTATAATTTATCTTAAATTTTCTATTAGGTAGTTATTTAAGTCTCTTATCCACCGTCTGTCTGTATATTCTTATTCTAAGTACTCACCTATGTTTTTGAAGCTGCGGCTTGACCAATGACTTATCTTAATCTTATTTTAGCTTACGAATGCTGCTTAGCTGTTTTTGCATCAATTTAGTTCCTAAAAGTAACAGTCATGACAACTCATGTCATGACATGACAGTCACTGACCAAAGTCCAAGGTTTCAGAATGATGTGTAGGATTGAAAAGTCATGGCTGTTTTGCTTATTATACAGACATTGGCCCGAGTCCAACAAAAGAACATCCGCATACCTACATCATCAGTTTTTTTTTTTTACGCCTTGTAGATCTATGTTTGGCCACTATCTCGCCTGATGTGAAGCGATGATGTGGCCTAAGATGGAGCACATAGGTCTAGACAGAGACGGCAGTTGAGCGGCTGCTCAGACTCGTCTCCCCGATGGTTCACCGAACATCATCCCGAAACACGATTAGGTCGCTTGACGGAATGGCTTTGTTCGGTGTGTGGTATTACGACCACGGCCAGAACCTACCACTCCAAAGCGCGTAAGCGGGTTTCATCACGATTTTTTCCTTCACCGTTTTAGAGCGAGCGTGCAAAAATGAACCTAAATGTACCTAAATGAGAAATGTACCTAATAATAATATACCTACTATTACCTACCGCAATTCAAAACAGGAACTTCACGACCTGATTCCACCCTCCCCCTTCCATCACAGGACGAGCAGAAAGTCGGCCAAATACCTACTCACCTATTATATAGTAGACATTTCGCCAATTCGTACAAAGCGTTTTGGTTCCACGTTTATAGTGCGTACTGCTAAGGAATGGAACTTGCCGTCTTCTCTGTTTCCGAATAACTATAATTTGGGTGTCTTCAAGGCTAGAGTGAATAGGTATCTTCTAAATCAACGTGCTCCATCTTCGGCCACATCCTCGCTTAACATCAGGCGAGATGGTGGTCAAACGTAGATTTACCATAAATAAAAAAATGTATAATATTCTAATTTAAACGAATAAATTATAAATTTTGCCAAACAAATTCACACCTTATTATTTGACAGTACGCAACATAAGTGTTTTCATTCAAACTACTTTGCATTGTGTACATTTTGAACGATTTATCGTAATGTTTCACCATCATCATCATCGTCATCAGCCTGTATTCGTCCACTGCTGGACATAGGCCTCTCCCAATGAACGCCACTGACCGGTCTTCGGCTCTTCTCATCCAGTTTCTTCTGGCCGCCTGAATAATTTAGTTTCGTATTTAATTTTACATTAACAAACTCTTTTATCTTAATTATTAATGTCACTAAAGACCACTATTTTTAGTAACCAGAAAAAAAATGGGCAATATAGGTTCAGTTATATACTTCACAATGACAAAGTTATTTCAAGTTGTAGTTTCCATAAATCATGGACATTTCGAACGAATAATCAAAAACTTCTAAGGGCTTTTTTGCCTATACTTGTTCAGTTAAAAATAGTGATGTAACATCAACATCATTAATGAAATGAGTACATTTGAATCACATTCACACGCAGTGAGCGGTCACAACCGAGTGACGCAGGCACGGCATTACTCCTAATTTTACTGCTACGTTGCGGGTGACGACAAATTGGCGCGCGGGGTCGCTTCTTTATGTAAGTAATAGTTAGTATTCTTTGGTAGTACCCAGCCTTACTTCGACTAAGAAACAAGGAAGAATAAATAGCAAGAATACTAAAGAGTTCTTTCCTGAACACTCCCTGCTCTCCGTACAATACGCGCCACAAAAGATGAGACTTGACAAACCACGTGGTTTGACTTGCGCAGTAGACGATTTATAGGTCTCTTTAGCGGTATGAGGTCTGAGGCGGGAAGGGATCGGGGATCAACAGGGCAGCGGAAAGAGCGCGGGAGGTGCCGGTACGGCACTGCGCATGCGTGTCAGTCCTCCTCACCCCGTGGACGCACCGCTTGACTCCGCAGTACAATCGAGTGCAACTTGTGTTTATAAATTTCTACTTTGTTATAGTTGTGTTGTATACGAGTGTAACTTAGTGAAATCTTAATTATGCCTCGAGGTAAAACATTAAGAAGACAAAGTAGGAAGATGGTTTACGACGTTTACACTTAGATCATATATTGACAGTGACAGTGACTAGGACAATCTGCCTTTTTTATCGTCAATTTTATTATTTGGTAATAAATCTATAACAGGTTTAATAAAAATTAATATAGTATTGCTACACACCTACCTAATTCTGAATGTTGTCAAAAATCCCTGAATAGATATACAAATTATGGATAACTATTTCGTACACGACTGTACGTGCGCAGGCTCCCCACTACTGACGCTTGTCAAGTCTCATCTTTCGTGGCGCGTATTGTACCACCCTTAATAAATGTGAACTTGCACTCTTTTATTTCTCTATTATTTTATTTTATTCGCAGAGCTAGCGTCGGTGTTCTACGAAGCTGATGAAGCCCTGAAAGCCAAGAAACATGAAGACTTCTCAAAGAACGTGTACCCTGAACTCCTGGCCAAACTCGCTTCCATCATCGAGAAAAACAAGGGCCACCTTGCTCTTGGCAAGGTAAGTTTAATTTTCTACCTAACTATATTTACCTAAGTAATGAGATGTACAGGTCGATCACCTTATGGTAAGCGCCACGCCTGCCCATAACAATTGCAGTGCCAATATCATAAAAGGTACTGCGATAGACTGCATCATCACGCTGCACATCTGCGGTCATCACCCCGAGCCATCAGATATTAAGTCTCATATGCTCAGTAATTTCAAACCGGAATACAGTAATGCTTTTGCACAACTGCTTGGCGGCAGAATAACTGTCAAAGTGGTGGTACCTACCCGGACAGCCTCCCGCATACGAGAGACCCACCACGAGTAATTCTCTAAGTTTTCCAGTATCTCAAACTGTTCAAGGTTTTAGTGTGAAAGTTTTCGTGAGTTTGATTCATTATAAATATTTAGTAAAACGGTTCAAGGTTACCCTTTCTTTCGCATCTCAAATTTCCACTCTGTATAAAGCTTAACTAAATATGCATCCAAGTCCCTGATAATTTATTAAATATTATTAAAAAAAAATGTATATGTGTTTTGTACCGTACTCTGGTGTTGCCATAAAGAATTGATCTATTTAATATACCTATGTATTATGTATTATATGCTAAACCTGTGCTAATCATCATCATCATCAGCCTGTAGTTGTCCACTGCTGGACATAGGCCTCTCCCAATGAACGCCATTGAGCCCGGTCTTCGGCTCTTCTACTGCCTGTGCTAGTACTACTTTAAAACCCATTTTTCCAGCTGACCTGGGCCGATTTCGTGTTCACCGGCATGTTCGACTACCTAAAAGCAATGCTCCAGGTCCCCGATTTGGAGGACAAGTATCCTGTCTTCAAGAAACCTCGGCAGGTTGTGCTGGAAAACGCCAAGGTCAAGAAATACGTCGAAAACACGCCCAGCACTGAACTACCCTTTTAAATAATACCTAACTATATTATTAACTACAGAAATGGATAACATAAAATACCGACTTCAATTCTGATTTATCTTCGAACACCACAATCGAGTATCGATTAAATTTGTTTGGGACCATCTTGTTATACTGAATACGACGCAAAAATAATTTTCCGAAACGGTTTATAAATGACGGAGTTTTGAGGTAACAAACATAAAAAAAACAAATAGAGGATAAGAGTTTCTCTATTTCGGTTGAACTCCCAGTTTTTCCGGTGGGGGGACATCAGGATTTTTTTTTTCCTGATGTATAAAGTGGGGGTTATCCCCAACTGGAGCCAAAAACTGGAGGATATCAGAAACTAACCTAAAATTCGAAGTGACGACTGGCGCAGAATTAATATCAAACAATATTACCTACAGTTAGTGAAAATGAATGAAACTCAAAATCTCTTTATTCATGTTTGGCATCACAGATGCACTTATGAACGTCAAATAATCACAAAACTACCACCGCATCGGAAAAAGAACCACTACTCAGAAGATACAGCAAGAAACAATATTTATGTTTGTTTTTGACAATATTATTTTTCTTATGTGCCAGTTGGCTACTTGACAGAAGCGGAATGTTCCATGCATTATAAAAACGTACGCAGTTAAATGGATAATGTTTATAAAGGACTTGTTCGTTTTAGTCAGTCTATACCTAGGTACATCAATCCTGTAACTAAAACCACAGAATACTAAAACTTACTCAGATATTGTGAAACTTATTCAGATATTGTGAAACTTATTCAGATATTGTGAAACTTATTCAGATATTGTGAAACCGGTATTTTCGTGTTTACGTGCCTACTTACGTATAGTCTTAAGAGCTCCACTATCATTTTCGTATTTTAGTTTCGTATCTTAGACTTAAGAAGGCGGGATTTCAAGTATATTGACGTATATTGTGATAACAAAAGACAAATAAATTGTATTGTTACCAATCAAGCTCTTTAAATTCTTTCGTTATAGTACCTTCCTTTTATTATTATGATAGATAGACTTTTGAAAGTACTGATAGGTCAGTTACTGCAGTTCATCTATCTAAACTTCTAAACTAATATTATAAAGAGAAAAGATTTATTGTTTGTTGTTTGCATTGAATAGGCTCCTAAACTACTGAACCGATTTGAAAAATTCTTTCACTATTAGGAAGCTACACTATCCCCGGGCGACATAGGCTAAATTATATTTTCAAAAAGTTAGGGATCCTTACTAAAAATCTAATAATGTAACCCAAGGTGAAAAAAAAATTACTAAAATATTCTTTACATCGCGTGCGCTGCGAAAACTATTGATGATAGATAGTCTTTTATACAGGTGTGGCAAAATTTAATCTGAGCTATGAAGATGACATGGTTTTGCTTAGTCCATCAATTAACGCATTCAGGAAGCTGCTGGGAATGTGTGAGTCATATGCTGTCTCTTACGGGCTCACATATAATGTAAAAAAGTGAGCTCCTAGTTTTTAAGGCGAAAGGCATATCAATAGATAATGTCCCCCCCGTGACCTTGAATGGAACTCCCCTTAAAAGGGTTTCGGAGTTCAAATATCTGGGACACCTAGTCACGGAGGAATTATCTGATGATAACGACGTCCAGAGAGAGCGAAGGGCGTTGGCAGTTTGTTGCAATATGCTAGCTCGCAGGTTCGCACGGTGTACAAAGGACGTGAAAGTCACGCTCTTTCAGGCGTACTGCCAAAGCTTTTACACCTGCAGCCTGTGGGTGAAGTATAGCGGGCTTACAACGCTCTTCGCGTACAGTTTAATAATGCTTTCAGGGTGCTGATGGGGCTTCCACGACACTGTAGCGCATCACAAATGTTTGCGGAGGCTCGTGTTGATGATTTCTTCGCCATCATAAGAAAAAGAGCCGCATCAATGATGAGCAGGTTGCGTGGAAGCCTAGAGGTATTCTGAGAGTATTATCAGGAAAATTGGATAGTTCATTTGTTGAGCACTTACATCTATCGACCCAGTGCTCAAAACCGCCGGGCTCGCGTACTAATATTCCCTAAAGTTCATTTTAAGGACTAACATAGCTTTTAAGAATAATTACTAACGCTATGAGCAAATGTTCGCAATAAAGTTTTTTATTATTTATTATCATTAAAATTTTTGGACTTTCAGGGTAGATAGTTACCTTTTGCTTTGGTACTGCAAGGGTGCAGTGAGTTTTGTAAGTTTTGTTGTTAGGAAACATCGCATCGGTTGAATTTTGGTGAAATTAGAAACTGCGTTTTTGGTGTATTTTAAATTACGGAAACAGTTTATTTTTATTATTATTAAAACTAACGTGAGTATTATTCATATTATTATTAACTAACCGGCTACACTTATTCTCGTGAGTGTAGCCGGTTAGTAAATAATAATAGTTCTTTTTTTCTTCTCAAAACTTAAGTTTTGATTCGATGGGTTACTTTGGGAAAAGAAATAGGATTGATTAAGTGCATGTTGTTGTTTTTTAAACATTGCATCATTGAGCCTGACTGTACAATAAAAAAAACTAATGTGCAGTTTTTATTTTCTCCAAAACTCAATTGACTTTTCCTTCCTAACTGCATGGGAAAAGGTAAACCCTAAAAGCCCCGAAATGTTGCCACCCAAGTAGATCGAATTAGAGAGAAAAATGTAAAACGTTGCCCGGAAAATTAGGAAATTCGGAAAAACAAAGTGCTCTCTCGCACGGTCGAAACCGTGAGGCGCAACTAGTATCTTCATATTTTAGTCTGCACTAGATTTTTATTTGACTCTTGTCTTGCCTCCTGTTTAAATTTATTAGCTTGGTCTTGAAATTAGGAGTTAGGAGCCCTTCTAGGCTTCCAACCTCCCTTTCCCGTGCCAGTTTAGATCATGTCATGCCGGCTGCATTTATTGTATTGTAAATTATGACGGGGCTATCGCTTTAGAGTTCAATTTTATTTATTGAATGCAGCATAGGAGTAGGCAAGTAATGAGGAGTGGCATACAGAGGTTCGGATAAGCGGCTATTGCCCATAGGCATAACAAACAACAATGCGATGACCGCCGCGCCGGATGCCAACCAGTCCGTCGTCCTGGTACGGTCAGGTCATAGAAACAAATCAATTATAACGTAATTTCTACGTGGTATGTATACAAAACGACAAAGAGTTACCGCGTTACAAAATATCTACCATTCTGGTAGATTAATAAATATATGGTAAGTCATATCTCACATAGCTTGTTTTTTTATCATTAAATCTAGGGGACTTTTTGGCGGGAATTGAAAAGTGATACAGTTTGATTTTGTTTTATTTTCCAAACAAGTGTTATTTCGAGTGGTCATGTGTATTGGTGAAATATTAACCATTATGTGTCCTTAAACGTGCACGAGTGTAGGTAAATGAAACAAAATAAAGAAAACATTGCTTTTTATGTTCTCCCAAAAAGTCCATGGAAAGCTTGAATAAAGTTTCATCACTTTATTGAAGCGCTAGGAGAGGGTCCGGCTTGTTGCTGATGACCTTCATTCTCAACAAAACTAGGAATATTAAACTATCAAATAAAAACTACGTAAGACAAGGCGGTATGGTCCTAGAGACTTTAGCTTGACCAAACGGGCGAATTGATAAAAAAAATGGCTTGTTTTTGTTCCAAAAGATACTTAAAGGCACTACTCTCAGCGTTAGTTGCCAGAGCGGCAAGTCCAAACGGGAATGATTTGAAAGATTAAGAAACATAAGGAGGAGGTTTTGTGCGCACCCCACCGTTTAGATATTCTGTGCTACTGTTTAAAATACTTTTAACTTTTTATATTATCCTTTGTCTGTCCTTACAGCTGAACAAGCTTTTGAAAAAAAACTTAACCATCCCTACTATTCCCTACCACTATCCTAACATGTTAGGATGGACCAGTTTCTACTGTCTAAATATTTATTTGCCTTGACTAATTTGTTTGGTAGAAAAAAACTTGTCCATTACCTACATAAACATAACATAAATAATTACTTATTG
Source organism: Petrophora chlorosata (assembly GCA_951640565.1). Lineage (NCBI taxonomy): Eukaryota > Metazoa > Arthropoda > Insecta > Lepidoptera > Geometridae > Petrophora > Petrophora chlorosata. The sequence goes on from OX621206.1 coordinate 2,778,091, forward strand.
ACATAGTAAGTGAAACAATTTCAGTTTTAATATCCGTAGCCCTCGACGTAGCTTGACGCTGTGTTTCAAGGACAAGCTCCTCCCAATTTTGATAGATAAAATGCCAAATCTGAATAGATGAAATGAAATAAAAAAATTAAGATAAAAAACATGCATTGTTTGTGTGTGTGTGTGAGTTTGAAGATTTTTAGGGTGTATTTGGTAGAAAATCGTAACGCGCGTCGAGCCACACCCGGCATGCCGGCATAAATATTCTAGATATCGCCACCCACCAACCGGCCGGCCGGCTTATCGACCTGTTTAGCTTCCAATTTCACAATTTTCTGATCAGTTTTACGGCCGAGCACGTCACAATCAGATGTGAGTTTATATTTACTAACTTATATTTTTTTAAGTTAAAAGAATCAATGTAATAGATGTTTAATTACGCAGTAATTAACCCAGAGAGAATTCGTTTATGATGGTATATTTATTTTGTTTACGTTCGTACGGTATGATGAATAACCACTATTATTATAGGTCGGTTAGTTTTTAAGACTGCTAAAGTTGTTACACAATGGGATGCAACTAGAGGATTCGATCCCGGTCGATTTTTCTATTCCCGGGATTTCTGGATTATCTAAAATTAATCTTGGGATCCCGGGATAGTCCCGGGATTGTATTGGTAATAGAAAGTGGTAATAAAAAGACAGTTAAATATATCAAAATCAACACTTTATTTAAAACCGTTAATTAAATCTTCAAAAAACAAAACAAAATTATACTTTCTTCTGATAAAATAAACATTAAACTGGGCACTTCTGATCCTCCTAAGGTCTTTAAAATAGCTAAACAACGCTTACATTGTGCTGAGCTACCCGCTTTATCGACTAAAAAATGACTCCACACTGACGAAACATCATCTTTTTTGTTTGACATAAAAAAACTTTCTTTGGATAGTGACATTGTTTACTTCCTAAACCTAAACAAAAAAGAAAAAAACATCTAAGTCTATGCACAACATAAACATAACCTCTTAGAGCTAGAGAAAATAGCACTCGTTGTCGAGTAAATATAGATGAAACATCTATATTTACTCAGACACATTAATGCATTGTTGTTTTTTAATAAATTCATTGATTGAAAACATATCAATACTTGCACGACGAGAAGCGGATATTTTACACACTTTTACACATTACCCGGCACCGGTCGTTAGCAAAAACAAATGAAATCAGCTGTGTAAACAAGATGGCCGTCAAAACGTCAAATGAAATTAAGTGCGTTTCGTTTCACGCACATTTTTATTGACTTATATTAAAAAAATATTTTAATCGAAATTCCAAAACCGAAAATCCCGGGATCTATTAAATATAATCCCGAAAATTTCGGGACGATAATACGACCGGGATCCCGGGGTCCCGGTATCCGGGATCCCGGGATCGAATCCTCTAGATGCAACGTTTATGTAAATATATATACTGATAATGACAACATATTAAGTAGGTATGTATATTATAAATTTTATGCTTAGGACACATGTGTAGTGATTTCGTACTAAAGCTGTATCTGCTAACCGGCACGGTGACATTCTCGGTCAGTAGAAACACTTTCACTTCAATGGAACTTAAAACTTGGACCGACTGCGAGTAGTACGATATTTTTTTTTCTGTTTATTGTTTCCTGATGTTTACGTATATAATACCTATACGGATTAGCTAGGTCAGATAACAATGATATCGTATATGACTATGTATAGGTATCTACCTGAATGTCCGTTGTAATGTTTTCATCAAATAATGTACCAGTCGTTGGACTACGTAAATAGTATGTTCAATGAGGTTTCTATATTATAGATTTGTATATTATACTAGCTAATAAGTAGCACTAATAGCTGTACCCGGCATGCGATGCAATGCCCGTTTTTTAGCTGAGGCAAATTACGAACTTGTATAATCGTATCGATACAGGCTTAGCCTAGTGTGAGGATCATTAGATATATCATTATGATTATAACTCTGCATAAACATGTACCTAATTAGTTACCTTCTTACTTACTGGAATGCGTTGATGTAAAATTGTTTTTTTATGCAGTAATAATAATATTTTCATTTTTTTTGGCCAGTCCCGGTCGTACCTAGAAAAACCCACCAAATTTTCATCACAATCGGTTCAATGGTTTAGGAACGCATAAGGGACATATATACAAGCATTCATTTCTATTTATATAGATAGGTTTATATTTGTGCTCTTCTCGAATGTGATACGGTACTGGAATACTTAGATTAAATTAGATTACTCTTTATTGTTTCACCACCAGAAAACATAAAAACAAAAAGAAAAGTAACAAACTTAAAAACTAAAGTGTTACAATGGGCGGTCTTATCGCTCAAAGCGATCTCTTCCAGGCAACCTTTGGATGGAGAGGAATTAAAGAGACAGTATGAGACGGGGGTGTCAACATAAATGACATAATTAACAAATGTATGTACAAAGAGTACAAACTATAATAACGATAATTGATAATAGTATATGTCATATACTATTATCAATATTAAATATACAATAATATATACCAATTATAAACATAATAATATAATATACAAAATATATATGATATACCTATAAATATATATACAGGGTGGGGCAAATTTTTGGCTCCTTAAACCCTTAACTACCTTACCTTAGCTACCTTTTCTTTTGTAATTAGAAGGTTTTGTTCTTAAGAACCTTCTATTTTATTTTGAAGCAAAAATATTGCCATTTTTACTTTTTTCAAAATAAGTACGGTTTGCCCAAAATAAATGACATATGTAAAAAAAAAACAAGTTTATCTTAATCGACTATATTTCTAACCAGAAACATTTTTCCCAAAGTAACTTATCAAATCAAATCGTAAGTTTTGGCAAGAATTAAAAAACAATTCCCATACATTTTTCTAAAAAGCGCCATTCGCCGCAACATCAACAACAAGTCATGCATAATTGCGTACCATTCGAACACGGAAAGCAATTTGTTCCAAATTCAAATTATTTATTGATATTTGTTAATAAACCTTATTGGTAGAATAATATACCACCTCTTTGAATACCGCTAGAAAAAATTGGCGAGAAATATTTTTTTAAAATTTTAAATCCAAAATGTCTCTTACGAATCAACAGCGGCTAAGCTTAATAAAAGCTTATTTTCAAAGTAACTATCGTGTTCAACCCGCGTTAGAAGCATTTCGTAGAGAAAATGAAGAAATACCACTACCAGACAAGAAAGTTATAAAAACCATGCTAAGAAATTTAGGAACATGCAAACATGGGTAGGGACATAAGCCTTCAAAATTAGCCTACCAACTTAAAAAAGTAGTTACATACAAATTTAAATTAAGAACTATTGAATGAGTGACATTGTTGTTTTCACTTACTCGTTTTTTCATAGAAAATGTATGGGAATGTTTTTTTTTAATTATTGCCAAAACTTACGATTTGATTTGGTATGTTACTTCTGGAAAAGTATACCTGGTTGGAAATAGAGTCGATTAAGACCAACTTGTTTTTTTTTGACAAATGTCTTTTTTTGGGTGAACAGTACTTTTTTTCAAAAATCTAAAAATGGCAATATCTTTTTCTTCAAAATAAAACAGAAAGCTCCTAAGAACAAAACCTTCTCACTATAAAAAAAAAGGTAGCTACCCTTAAGGGGCCAACAATTTGCCCCACCCTGTATAAAAAGAATATAAGCGAAATTATAAATAAACTTAGATGATCTTTGAAATGTATTCATCTTCCAGAACCATGGCTAAATACACATACAGTTACTTCCCCATGAAGGCCCGGGGCGAGGGCCCGAGGCTTCTCATGGCATACGGCGGCGAGGGCTTTGACGACCGCCGACTGCTGCCTGAGCAGTGGGCCAAGTTCAAACCTAGTAAGTACCTATCTTTTACCACTCGCTCAAGGTCAAGAAGAAAATGTGGGAGAAGTCAATCTTTTTCGTTTTCTTCGTACGTAGTTCAACTGTTGTCAGAGTCATCGTCATCATCAGCCCATCACGTTCCCACAGCTGGGACATGGGCCTTCTCGCCTAGAGAGAGTATGGGCAATCCACCACGCTCAGTGCGGGATGTCACGTGTCTTTGAATTCTTGTGATCAATTCTTGGCCATGCCTGTTTTCTCACCATGTTTTTCCTTAACGTTTTTAGAGCGATTGTTAAATCCGCACATAAATGAGGAAAATCAGTGGTGCGGGGCCCGCCGGCCCCATCATTTGATTTTCCTCATTCGAACTCGGGCACGTCAATTCGAAAGCCGCACATTTTACCGCTATTGTCGACTATTGTCTGAGATCGTAGCCGTTTTGGAGTCCTTATTTAAACCTGTGACAAGCCATACAACATTGTTATTTGTCGTAAAACTCATCACATCTCATTTCACCTGTTTTAAGTACGTATCGGGTAGGTACAAAGTATTGTATTGTAAGACCTTATGCTAATCATTCAATTAAGAGAATAAAAGGTACTCAGATAAATGATTATAGAGTCTATAGAGTATATAGAGTCAATTATAATGAGTACCAAATGAAAACAGGATTGGAAATGCCGCCATCTTGCATATTATAAGAACTATTGCGAAAAAAGTTTTTCAACACACTTGCTCATAAAGTGGCTCTATGGTCACCGTAATTAGGCACAGAATGACACCCATAATGAAACAGTTTTCTTTTTTAATTTTATTGGTTGAGGAGCTTTGTTCTTAAAACGTACGTGTTTAATAAATAAAACAAATATAAATTTTGTTTTCTCTGTAATAAAAGAAAACTTTAAACTTCCCATTTTGTTCGTGGCAGAATAGGCGCAAACCCTATGCGCGGAAAATAAAAAAAACCTCATCCCTTTAGTCTGTGGCTGATCGCAATGCGCGCGCATAGAAAAACTGATTAATTTTTCCCGCCATAGCGAATCATTTTTCACAACTCGTTTTCACTGTTAAAAAAATAGTTTTTATTGTTATTTTATTCACAAGCGTGTTGAAAAACGTCGTATGATACACGTGTGTATTGATGATTACCGTCCTCGGCTCTCTCAATGGCGCCTCAGCGGTAATCACCAACATTACGCACTAGTACCATAATGTACTATAATTTCAATTCAAAAGTAAAGAGGCAAAAGATATTTATTAAATAGGCACATAAAATGCGCTTTTAAACGTCACATACACATAAATACAAATCAATTAAAATACGTTAAAAATTGTAACTTAAAATATCATGACTTAAAACAGAAGGTAAGCATGTCTACCCATTTCTTTCCCAAACTCAAATTGAAGTCCGGGCTCAGAAAAGAAATGCGAAAACTGACTCTAGCAGTGCTTCAGATATACGCCCGCTAGAGAAGATAGCACCAAGAAACTCTGCGTTGATGGTGGCGGGATTTAAGATCAAGTCGCACAGTCACAGCCTAAGCCTATCGTCCTTCTTCCAGATACCCCTTTTGGTCAGATGCCAGTGGTGGAGTTCGACGGCAAGCAGTATGCACAGAGCCTGGCCATCTCGCGTTACTTCGGCCATAAGTACGGGCTCGCCGGCTCCAACGCTGAAGAGGACCTGGAAATCGACATGAATGTCGAGTTTGTCTATGATATCCGTGCTTGTAAGTATTTAAAGTTTTTCGAAGAGTTTCCGATAGTTGTAGCTGCGTTGCCAGTTTTTTTACAAGCTCTTTATTGAACTTGCAATGTTTGGGTCAATCTTGCAAGTGGAATCAGAACCACTAACCACTAAGAATACAATCTCTTATCTTACGGAGTTGAAATTTTGCATACCTACTTGTCAAAGTCCGATGACAATGCAATATTATGTTGACAGCCATCTGATCTGATGATGGAGACGGAAGGTGGGCAATAGAACTCCTTGACGGATAATCGTAAACTACTAGTGTTTCATTATCATCATCATCAGCCTATCGCAGTCCACTGCTGGACATAGGCCTCTCCAATTGCACGCCATTGAGCACCATCTCCGGCTACTCTCATCCAGCTGCTACCAGCCACCCTGCGAAGATCATCGCTCCACCTAGCCTGAGAGCGTCCTACACTACGTTTGCCAATTCGTGGTCTCCACTATAGAACGCATCTACACCAACGGTTATCGGTTCTACGGCTAATATGGCCGGCCCACTGCCACTTCAGCTGGCTTATCCGTGAGCTATGTCGGTGACTTTAGTTCTCTGTCGAATTACTTCGTTCCGGATACGATCTTTCAGAGAAACTCCAAGCATAGCCCTTTCCATAGCCCGCTGAGCGACTTTAAATTTGTGGATCAGCCGTATCGTGAGTGTCCACGTCTCGGCTCCGTAGGTCTTGACAGGTAGGACGCACTGATTGAAAACTTTTGTCTATAGGCTTTGTGGAATAGGCGACGAAAATACTCGACGTAGTTTCCCAAATGCTGCCCAGCCCAACTGTATTCTTCTGTTGGCCTCTTTTTCGAAGTTGTTTTTACCCAACTGCATTGTTTGCCCAAGGTAAACATATTCCTTAACAACTTCAAGAGTGAGGCCATTGACAGCAATCGGTTCCGGAGACACATGTTCGTTGAACATTATCTTAGTTTTATCTAAGTTCATTCGGAGACCGACGCATTGAGAAGAATCAGCTAGGTCGTCCAGCATCTGTTGCAAGTCTTGCAACGACTCAGTTATAATGACGATATCGTCTGCAAATCGCAAGTGTGAGATGTACTCGCCGTTTATATTTATGCCCCGTCCTCTTCAGTCTAGCGTCTTAAACATATTCTCCAATTTGTTGCTAAACAATTTGGGGGAAATAACGTCCCCTTGTCTTACCCCTCGACGCAGGTGGATATGCTCAGTCTGACTATTCTGGATTTGGACGGTCATTGTTGCGGCGTCATATAGACATCTCAACACTTGGATATATCGCCAATCAACTTGACACCGTTGCAGAGACTCTAGAACTGACCAGATTTGCATGGAGTCAAAAGCTTTCTCATAGTCCACAAATGCTAAACACAGTGGTCGATTATACTCTTCGGACTTCTGTATAATCTGGCGCACTGTGTGGATGTGGTCTATGGTGCTATATCCTTCTCGAAACCCGGCCTGTTCCGGTGGCTGGAACTCGTCGAGTCTTCGCGCGAGACGATTTGTGATGACTCTTGAAAACAGCTTGTACACATGGCTTAGGAGCGAAATGGGTCGGTAGTTCTTCAATAGGGTCTTGACACCTTTTTTGAAGAACAGGACGACCACACTTTTTCTCCATGCCTCTGGAGTTCTCCCAGAAAAGAGGACAGATTTAAAAATATCCCGGAGTTCCTTCAGCACCGGAGTACCTCCAGCTTTCCGAAGCTCCTTGGTAATTCCGTCTTTGCCTGGGGCTTTTCCATTTTTAAGCTGTTTAAGAGCCATCACAATCTCATCTAGGCTGACTTCATCAGTATGGAATCCTCATTTTCGGGATCAGGTCGAGATGCATGCGAGGCGTATAGCTGGCCGTAGAAGTGTTCTACTTCCGCAAGAATCTCCGGCTTCGATGCGATGACTTTTCCACTAATTGTGGTCAACTTCGTCAGGTTTTGACCCCCGGTTCTGCTCGATCGCTCGTTCTATAGAGCATGTGTTGGAGCACCGGAGGTCACGTCGTACCAGTTTATTTATTTTTTTATTGAGTGCCCGATGTTCTGACGAAGTGACAGGTGGAGTTTCACGTCGCTCTGTCATAAGCTGCAGAGTTTCCTGCGAAAGTTTGGTCTTCCCGCCGGTACGCCGCATTTCGCACAACCTCGTACCTTCCTCCCTGAGAATTCCTACCACTTGTTCAGGGGACTGGTCAACGTCATTTGTGGTTTCCACGGCATCAAATTGGTTCTCCAGATTTGTCTGGAACGTTTCAAATCCAATCACGGTTTGGAGCATGTTTGGTCGGAGCGTGGACTTCATCAAACCAACTCGTTCAAGCTTTAGGTCGATTACGAGTTTGATGACGAGGTACGCTACCCTATTCGACACACTGGATATTTCTACTACGTTGTCAGAGAGGACTTTGTTAACCAGGAACCCGACGCCGCCTTGGGATAGCTGGTCTCCCTCTCGGAAGTATAAAAGGTGGCCTGATTCCAGGGTAATGGTGTCCTCTCCCTCTCTTCGGACTTCACATAACCCCAGGATGTGCCACCTTATCCTTCCGAGTTCTTCGTCAAGTTGCGCCAAGTGCTCGTCAAGCCGTAACGGGCGTCCATTGTACGTCGCCAAATTCAGTTGTTTTTGGTGGCCCGGCATACCCGGGGATTCTTCGCACCCCCTACCCTGCCGTTACCGTGACCGCCGCCGTGATCAGGAATAGCAGGGCAGCCGGGTTACTCCTAATCACCCAGTGTCTAACATCACTGGCGGCTGAAATATTCTCGGTCAAATCCCTAACCATAAAGTCAAACTCAAAATTTCTTTAATCATTTTGGCATCACAGACGCACTTATGAACGTCATATAAATTTTATACTACTCAGTGTCAGCACAAGTCTACTACGAGAAGGACGAGGCCCAGAAGGCGAAGAAACACGCAGACTTCTCCGAGAACCGCTACCCGTTTATGCTGGAGACTCTCAACTCTATCGTCGTCAAGAACAATGGACACCTCGCCATTGGCAAGGTGAGTCTTTTTAACCGACTTTAAAAAGGAGGAATTTCGATTGTTTTTTTTAATATTTCTTACCTCAGATGTCTGTCATTTATAAACAGATTTGGAAATTTCTTGCGTTGGGACCAGTATAGCTACAATGTGGTCCCATATAAATTTCATCTTTATTCGACCTTAATGTTCGAAGATATCAGAATATAGATCCAAGCCAAACATAGATCAATTAGGCGAAAAAAAAAACTATTTAGGCATTGAAAATATTTCGCTGCTGCCGAGGTTTGAACTCGCGATCACTCCTTCAGTACAGCGCTCTCAACCAACTGAGCTACCACGGCATGTACCTCGGTGGTCGAAATACATAGACTTCTCTTTTTTACCGTGTTAGGATGACGGGTGCGACAAACATATTTTACATATTTATCAGCGACAGGTGTACATTACGATTAGGTCCAATGTCTACTCATATGTACCTTAAGCGTTAATCATATATCGTGTTGAGCTCAAGTTAAGGTATAGCTTCACTAGAGCAGTACATAAAATCCCAAGTTTGTTATATTATAAATATTTTTCTTTGTTTTTAGACTTGACAGCTTCTTCAATCAGACATAAGCAGGTTGAAATATTTACAATTTTTGTGTTTTCTTCAGCTCACTTGGGGAGATTTCGTGTTTGCCGGTGTCTATGATTACATGAAGGATATGATGCAGAGACCAGACCTGGATGACAAGTACCCTGCCCTCAAGAAGTTAGTTGACCTCGTCCTTTCTCTGCCCAAGGTCAAGGAGTACAATGACGCTGCGTACCCTCAGTAGACTAGGGTTGCATCCCGTCTCGCGTAACTGTTGGAGGGTTCCTAAAGTTTGTCAAGTTGACAGTATAAAAGTAGCCTATGTAATTTTTCTACATACCAAATTTCATCAAAATATGTTCAATAGTTTTGGTATTTTAGATATTCTGTGGTTTTGGCGTGATTAACAAACATTTATTCATCCATCCATCCTCACAAACTTTCGCATTAATAATAGTAGGATTTTCACATGAATCGTGTAAATGATTTTGTCGAGTGTTTTTTTGATTTTATTGGAATTCATATTTTCCAGTTGTGAGGAATTAATAATTTCTAAATATATAATCAACGAATGCATTTATTACTAAAAACGATTCTTCACACTATAACTAGGTACTTACAAAGAGAAGCAATTGGACTACTATTGACCGTTAAAGGCCTATAGATAGCCCAAATGCTCCAGCCCACTACCAGTTGGCAGCGTAACCAAGATACTGGCAGTGTTGCCCCGTTGGATTATTAATATATCAACTGCAGGCCTACCACCAACTTTTACAAAACAATCACATTTCAGGAGTTTTTTATTTCAAGCTTACAATCATATTACTCGAATTCGTACCACGACCTTCCAAAAGCAATATGATTTTATCCCGTATAAGAACGAATGATACTGCTCAAGAGAGAACGAAACAGCGCTCTTTTCATATAGCGTTGCCACTTTCGTATGGAACATCACAAAAACAAAACAAAACCGGGCCTAGCGCACTCCGCACTGTAGGTACGAAGCTACAAGTACATAGCCGGACACCGACGGCGGGGCGCGCGTCGTTACACGTGCCGCGTCAGAAGAGATAAGAGCTAAGCGATAGAAAGAGAGGCGCTCTGTAGGTTAATATGACTGGTAAGTATGCAGCGCTACGCGAGCTGAATTGAATTTTATTGCGTCATAGCAAGAGTCGCTATTTGTTTAAATTTCTTTGCGGAGTGATGCTTCTGTCCCTTAGGATTCTGTGACAAAAAACCGAAACTTCTTAGCAAAACAAAATCAAAGTAAGCTTACTTTTAGGACTTCGTGGTACGAAAAATGGAAATAAGGTTATGATAATACTGTTTTAAGAGATGGTAAAGCCCCCTGATCATCTTTAGTATTTGTACCTTGCCAACTTGACAATGGAACTCTACGTCGGATAATAATAACTGAATATAATCATGTATCTATACAAATCTATTTTCGCTATGTTACTGTTGAATCAGTAAGGTATGTTATCGTGCTGTAGATGTATAATTAAAGTTAAGTATTTTGTATATTAAATTATGTTATAAAGATATTTTTGTTTATTTTATTTGTGTATGCAGGTGTTTGTGTTAATGTGATACATGAGAGGGTTTGTTGCTTTCTTAGTAGGTGCGGTGCATATAGAAAATTAATATATTTGTCTTTTGTAAGGAATGTGTTTATTTCTTATCTCAATTCTATTCCTATCTCATTTCCAATCTAAAAAAAACACGACATTTATCAATAAAATTAAAACTAGCTAAAATCAGTTCTACAATACATACAGAGTAGCCTTTGATTAAGGGCGATACCACCGCCCCTATAGCTACCACTACACAACTCGCGAAGTTGCTTCGACGAAGTACAGGTCGAAGTTGACCGAAGTCCGAAGTACGTGACTATACACTCGTGCAACCTCGCGAAGAGCTCAGCAGGGGTCTTACTCCGAAAATCGAACTACGAAGCTTCGGCTGACGGATCGTACGTTTTCCTACCACGAGTGTTTCGGATCCGACGGTCGATGCGAAGTTCTAGGTTTTTTCTTTTGGTGACGCTACTCCCAAAATGTTTCGGACATTATAACTTCGTCGTTTGACAGGTCTTTGATCGTCAATATAACCTCACAGTTAGTGTCAACTACAGAGCTTTCGTTTTAGCAAATAATTGGATAGTTGGTCCTAAAAATGGCACTATTTTTGCTTTATAAGGAAGCTCTGAGAGAAGAAAAAGCTGAGTGGATTCGAAAGCGCCTCAGTTTTCGAGAATTTTATTTTGAGAAACAAATTTGGAACACAGATAGTAGGTATAGCTTATACCCTGGATTATTACGTAGGCTACTTTTTATACCGAAAAACCACGGGTAAAACTGCGGGCGCAGCTAGCAGTTTTTGTAGTGTTCACACGGTTCTATATTAATAATAACAAATTATAATAAATTCATTTATTACAGAAATTCTTCCATATTTTACATTAATTGGATGGATTTGATTAATTGGATTTTGTTACAATATAAACAAATTAGATTAGCAGTCGCTTAAGTGATTAATTATAATTATAATAACTATAACATAACATTAATATTATATTGGGTGAAGCTCTATCCGTCGGTTCAGAATGGGTCCATGCTTCTGTAAGACCGCAGCGAGCACGGAGTTTTCGGAGCTGTAGAACCTCTCGCGCGTGTCTCTGAAGCCCCGTTCGCATTTTGATTAGTGTTAAGTGCGAGTGTGGAGCATTTAGTGTTTCGTGTCAAGTGCTAAATGTTTAGCCTATGTCCGTTGCTGATAAGGAGCTCTGTTTAGTAAAGCTTATAAGTTCCTAAGGAGTACCCGTGAGGCTGTTACCAAATCTAGGGATACCTACTTCTTCACTAACTAGTAACAATGCAGCATCCCGCATGTTCTTCTTTCTATAATTAGGCGACATAGAATTATACAAACAATCGTGCTTTAAGTATGCCGGTACAAATTTATAAGTTAGATCCTCTGACCACTTCGCCATATTGCCTGGTATTTATTTAATTATTCTGCAAAATAATTCCCACGTCCACCACTGACTGAACTAATCCCAACAGCTCCTATCCAGACGAGTTTAGTGAGGAGCGCGCTGCGAGTGAGGGGTGAAGAAAAGTGGGCGGAGGCGGTGGCACTCGCAATAAAATAGAATTGACTTCTAAATACTAATCACTTAACACTTTAAGCAAATACTAAACACTCGCAATAATCATTGCCTGTCCAAATAGTGTATCTACCATTGAGGAATGACCTCAATGCTTAGCACTAATCAAAATGCGAACGGGGCATGACGTAACAGCGCTGCAAAACCGGGGCGCCATCTTTCGGTAAACATAGGGCGCTGCAGAACTTGGGCAACATCTGGAGAATCTCCGCGCTAGCATATTTGATCGCACGCTCAGGAACGCCTTTGTCTGTCGATATCTTGAGAGTCCGAGAGACTACAAAGGATTGCGGGCTAAGTCTTTATGTTGGCAAATAAACTCCAACAGTACTTCAACTTGTATACTTGTAACCATCATTTCTTAGCTGCAAAAAAGGATTTTTGGTCAGCAAAAAACAAAATAGGTACATTATTCCAATGATTGTTTCACTACACAAATACTTTAAAATACAAAAGATCTTTAAGTAAGTGGGAAAATGAGCAACATTTCTATACACTTAACTCCTGAAACTTACCAAGATTTGGACTAAAATTTTAGCACAAAACGACAAAATCTATATAATTTCTTTTTAAGTTTTCCCGTTAATGCAGCCTAAAGTCTCTAGACCATACCGCCATGTCTTAGGTAGTTTTTATTTGATAGTTTAATATTCCATTTACTATACTTTTGTTTACGTTGAGAATGAAAGTCAACAGCAACAAGCCGGACCCTCTTCTAGTGCTTCAATAAAATGGTGGAACTTTATTCAAGCTTTCCATAGACTTTTTGGGAGAACATAAAAAGCAATGTTTTCCCTATTTTGTTTCATTTCCCTACACTCGTGCACGTTTACGAACACATAATGGTTAATATTCACCGATATTACACATGATCACTCGAAATAACACTTGTTTGGAAAATAAAACAAAGTCGAACTGTATCACTTTTCATTTCCCGCCAAAAAGTCGAAATCTGTATAAATGTTTTGATTCACAGATTATGAATATCCAGTGTTGCCGGCAGTTAAACATGAAAAAGTCCGAAACCCTTTCAGAAAGGTCCCGTTTTGTGTATAGTGGTTTTTTTAATAAAAAAAATGAGTTATATATTATTTAGGTACTTCGTTTTTAGCGTTTTATATATAATTAGCTGACGCCCGTGACTTCGTACGCGTAGTGAAGCTCCTGCTTCCGACCATTTTTCGTCCCATCATATTCACGTTCCAGTTCCGGTCCCGCTCCTATCTCGTTACCGTACCTTACCGCTTCTGTTCCGTTACCTTTCCACTCCCATCCTGTTATCTTCCCGCTCCTATAGCGTTACCGTAATGCTCTGGTCCTGATTCCGTCCCGCTCCTATATCATTATCGTCCTGCTCTGCTACCGATCATATTCCGATCCTAACCCTTTATCGTCCTCCCTAGCAAACCTCCTATCGTGTTATAGTTCCCCTCCTATACCGTTACCATCCCCTTTTGTCCCTTTGTCATCCCACTCCGGTCTCGATATAATTACCAAATTTTTTGGCCCTAACTTCATTTGTGAATCATGTGTTTATAGTTTCTTTGACCAAGTATCAAACGTACAAAATGCTAGCGTAGTAGTTTGAAACATATTACGGACTATAGAAACCGGGTGGAAATGAAACGTCGGGGGGAATCGCCACGTACCCTTTACGATTCGTAATACCAGTAATACGTACAAATGGAGGGACAGTGCGGAGCGCATGGTCCCGGTCCGGGTTTGTGATCATTTACATGATTTTGCGGTGTGGCGGCAGCGGCGGTCCGAAGCCTGAGTAAATGAAATCTTTGAAACCTAAATCTCCTATTTACATATACATAGCTGTTGCCCGCGACTTTGTACGCTTAGTAAAATAATTCATTTTGCTCCTGGCTATTTCCGGCTGCTCTCGGCTTCTATGCCAATTTCGTCCTGCTTCTATTCCAATCCTATCCCGAGTTGATCTCGTTTCTATTCCGATCTCTTTCAGCTCTTATCTCGTTTTCAATAGACAGAATACTTACATTATAAACATATATTTTCTTTACAAACTTTACCATCCGTTTAAACCTGTCCGGGGATGGTATTCAAAACAATCCTAATAATACATGTGTCAATAGTTTTTTTGGCTAAGTATATGTAAGTATTTTCTCCAAAACTCAATTGACTTTTCCTTCCTAACTGCATGGGAAAAGGTAAACCCTAAAATTCCCAAAATGTTGCCACCCAAGTACCTAGATCGAATTACGTTTTTAATAGTTTTTATGGAAAGAAAAATGTGAAACGTTGCCCGGAACATTAGGAAATTCGGAAAAACAAAGTGCTCTCTCGCACGGTCGAAACCGTGGGGTGCAACTAGTATCTTCATATTTTAGTCTGCACTAGATTTTTATTTGACTCTTGTCTTGCCTCCTGTTTAAATTTATTAGCTTGGTCTTCAAATTAGGAGCTCTTTTGTGAAGTCTCCTCTGAAACCTTCTAGGCTTCCAACCTCCCTTTCCCGTGCCAGTTTAGATCATGTCATGCCGGCTGTATTTATTGTATTGTAAATTATGAGGGGACTAAAGCTATAGAGTTCAATTTTATTTATTGAATGCAGCATAGGAGTAGGCAAGTAGGTAATGAGAAGAGGCATACAGAGGTTCGGATAAGCGGCTATTGCCCTTTGGCATAACAAACAATAATGCGATGACCGCCGCGCCGGATGCCAACCAGTCCGTCGGCCTGGTACAGATCATAGAAAAAATTAAATGTAAGTAAGTAATTTCTACGTGGTATGTATACAAAACAAAAAAGAGTTACCGTGTTACAAAATTTCTACCATTTTGGTAGATTAATAAATATATGGCAAGTCACATCTCACGACTTGATTTTTTATCATTCAATCTAGGGGACTTTTTGGCGGGAATTGAAAAGTGATACAGTTCGATTTTGTTTTTTTTTCCAAACAAGTGTTATTTCGAGTGACCATGTGTAATATCGGTGGAATATTAACCATTATGTGTCCGTAAACGTGCACGAGTGTAGGCAAATGAAACAAAATAAAGAAAACATTGCTTTTTATGTTCTCCCAAAAACTCCATGGAAAGCTTGAATAAAGTTCCAACACTTTATTGAAGCACTAGGAGAGGGTCCGGATTGTTGCTGATGACCCTCATTCTCAACAAAACTAGGAATATTAAATTATCAAATAAAAACTACGTTTGACAAGGTGGTATGGTTAAAATGCACAAACGGGCGAATTATTTAAAAAAATGGGTTTTTTGGTTCCGAAAGATATTTAAAGGCACTACCCTCAGCGTTAGTTATTCTGCCAAAGCGGCAAGTCCAAATGAGAATGACTTGAAAGATTAAGAAACATAAGGAGGGCGGGGGGTTCGTGCTCACTATACTGTTTAGGTATTCTGTGCTACTGTTTAAAATACTTTTAACTTTTTATATTACTGAACAAGCTTTTGCAAAAAAGCTTTACTATCCCTACCACTATCCTAACATGTTAGGATGGACCAGTTTCTACGGCCTAAATAAACACTTAAACTTAATAACTTGACAAATTTGTTTGGTAGTAAAAAAAGTCTGTCCATTACATACATATACATAACATAAATAATTATTTATTGAGGTAGTAAGTGTAACAATTTCAGTTTTGATGTCTGTAGCCCTCGACGTAGCTTGACGCTGTGTTTCAAGGACGAGCTCCTCCCAATTTTGATAGTTAAAAATGCAAAATCTGAATAGATGAATTAAATAAAAAAAAAATAAGATAAAAAATATGCAATGTGTGCGTTTGTTTGTGTGTGTAAGAGGGTGAGAGGGTGTGTGTGTGAGTGTGAAGATTTTTTAGGGGGAATTGGTAGAAAATCGTAACGCGCGTCAAGCCACACCCGGCATGCCGGCAATCGGCATAAATATTCTAGATAATATCGCCACCACCCACCAACCGGCCGGCCGGCTTATCGACCTGTTAAGCTTCCATTTCACAATTTTTTGATCAGTACCACGGCCGAGCACGTCACTAACAGAGGTGAGTTTATATTTACTAACTTATATTTTTTTAAGTTACAAGAATCAATGTAATAGAGGTTTAATTACCCAGTAATTAACCCAGATAGTACACGTTTATGATGGTATATTTATTTTGTATTTTACGTTCGTACAGTATGATGAATAACCACTATTCTTATAGGTAGGTTAGTTGTTAAGACTGCTAAAGTTGTTACACAATGGGATGCAACGTTTATGTAAATATATATACTGATAATGACAACATATGTATATTATAAATTTTATGCTTAGGACACATGTGTAGTGATTTCGTACTACGGCCGTATCTGCTAACCGGTATAGTGACTTTCTCGGTCAGTAGAAACACTTTCACTTGCGATACGATAGATAGATTTACTTTTTCTGTTTAGTGTTTCCTGATTTTTACGTATAATTATAATACCTATACGGACTAGCTAGGTCAGACTACAATGATATTGTCTATGACTAAGCATAGGTATATGCATCTGTGGTATAGGTAAGAATAGGTATCCACCTGAAAGCCCGTTGTAATGTTCTCAACAAATAATAGTAGTCGTTCGCCTACGTAAAGAGTATGTTCGATGAGGTATCTACATTATAGATTTGTATATTATACTAGCTGTACACGGCATGCGTTGCAATGCCCGATTTTTTTGGCCAGTCCCGGTCGTACACGGAAAAACCCACCAAATTTTCATCACAATCGGTTCAATGGTTTAGGAACGCATAGGGGCAAATATACAAACATTCATTTCTATTTATATAGATAGGTGTATATTTGTGGATAACCATTGTTATCTTTTTGTAGTCACTAACTTAACTCAGTCGATTTAATGTCGCGTTGGGAGTTATTTTCGGTTCACGGCTATACGCCGACGCCAAGGCCGATTCAATTAATATCCTTGCTCGTACCTATCTCAGTTCCAAAGCGAATAAACAATGTAGTTAAATATAGTATAAGTCGATTGATTCCAAACCATAGTTCGCATTATTAGGCAAGCCGTCAACGGGTTCGATTGCGGTTGCGAGAAAAAAAATTGTTGTGTATTTTGCAATACTTACCTACCTAGTACTTGACAGACAAAGTAAGATTCATTTCACATTCAGTAGATTTCACGCAATACAAATGTAAATACTTAGATAGCTAAAATTACTTGACATACATAGAATTCGTTCTGATTTTATGTTGAAGTATTTTTCACGTAAGTAATATACCTATATTAGATAAATTTCTTATCAGCCTTATCAAACATAAATTTCGATCCCCTTCAGTGAGTGGATGAATGACACGTATAATTAATTACCTATCTTATTGTTTATGGTAATAAAACGGTACTTAATCGTGCAAGAAACATTTGCTTTATTTACGTCGACGTTTCGACCAAGTTGCATTGGCCGTGGTCACGAGAACACTGGAGAATGCGGGTATCAGCGTCGAGAAAGGCGGGCGCTGTCGCCAACTACCCGCACTTGGTCTTGTGAAAGTTTAGGGTTGTCACCACGGCACACTACATTGACATATCTATGGCATAAAATAGGGAATAGGACAGTTATCGAAAAATCTAGACTGTACTTAGAACGAATGTTTGTCGAATCCGAAAGATCATTCAATCAATATTTTTGCAAAATAATTATGATTTATATTTTTAAATCAACAGATCTAATAATTCTGTCATTTTTTATCTGTTCCGAAACACAAAGACGTCATTCCGTCATTCGAAAGTAAATACCATGTGCGAAGCTTATGTTTAATTTATATTTTTCTTTTTATCTAAAACAAAACTATATTTTTTCATTCCATGACGACTCTAAAGTCCTTAAACTTCACAAAAACGTATAAATCACTTTGCAAGTTTGCTTTCGTAAAGCTCGTTCGTTTCCTTTGCCTGCATCCCGTATTCTTCAAAAATAACCGCGACGAGAACATTTACTTACATATCACTGGGTTCCATGCTGCCAATTTTAATCCATCCTCCCGGTTGAAATTTCGATGTTTTTTAATCGCTTCACGTACGATCCTAGAATAGTAGTGAAGTTCTGTAGAGAGGATTTTGAGGTCGTGGAGCTCAAACTATTGCTCCTGATTCCAGTAAATGCTCAGCGATTGCAGATTTATTCCCCTGGCAATTCTTTACAAACATCGAGGTAAATAAAAATAATGTTTTTAGCACAATGTAGTGCCGTTTTATTATCATAAACTACTTATGTGTCCGAACCGCGAAAGTTAAAAAATTACTATATGTAGGTAGCTAGATAGAAAGATATAGGTAACCTAAACCTGTAATTATACTAGGTACATCATCATCGGCCCATTACTTTGGCAATGCTTGTTCTCAAAAATAATACTAGGTATGTAAGAGTTGTTTTCTCAGAGAGAGAGTATGGAATATAATCCACCACATGGGCCCAGTGCGGCTTGGTCACAGAATAAATAATACTCCTGGTTTGGTGGATATATTGGGTATCATCATCATCATCACGTTCCCACTGCTGGGACACGGGCCTTCTCTCATAGAGAGAGAATGGGCCATATTCCACCACACTGGCCCAGTGCGGGTTAGTGAATGTCACATGTCCTTGACTTTTTGTGAAAAATTCTTGGACATGCCGGTTTCCTCACGATGTTTTCCTTCACCGTTTAAGAGCGAGTGTTAAATCCGCACATAGCTTAAGAAAGTCAGTGGTCAGCGGGATTCGAACTCGGGTGCGTCGGATCGAAAGTCGCACGAGCTCCCACTGAGCCACACTCGCTCTTATTATATTGGGTATAATACAATAAAACTAAACTACTACTAACTAAACAGTAAAACTAAACTGAATAGGTACTATTAATTATTCTGTGCTATATAGCATACATCGATCGTATATCATGCAGGTGGCGGGCTACACACTATCATATATGAATAAATAATACCTACTAGAAGCGTACCTACATAGTTATTTGCATTACTTAGTACCGAAATTTTAAAATTCGAATAATATGTCAACGCAATATTACAGCAGCGAATCACGTAACAACGAAATATCAAGATCACGAATAATTCTACAGCGAAACTTCAGGGCAAAGTCATACATTCGTACAATCACGAGCGAAGCGAGGAGTTTTAGGTTACTGGTGGAACACTACGCCAGAGACTGCGTAAGAAGAATAATAATAATATAATAAATGTATGGAAATATATCTATATTAAATAGGAAATATATCTTTCTTGCCGCACACCTGTAATGGGCATGGAATGGGCTACCGCCCGAGGTTTTCCCGCGGAGCTATAACATGGGGTACTTTAAAAGAAGGGTGAAAAGGGTCCTTAAAGTTAGGCAACGCAATCATATAAAAAAAATATATATGGCAAAAAAATTTAAAGGAAATTTTTTAAACAACATGCTGGCCTTAATAATTATACAAACACAACCGTTACACTAGCAGTTGTTGAGCCTCAGATGCCTAAGCTAGGCGTATACCTGTAATATAGGCATCTGCGCTTCCCCATGAATTTTTATATCTCCACTAGCTGCGGCCTGCGGTTTCACCCGCGGTTTCCCGGGATAATGTGTTAATCCAGGGTATAAGCTATCTCCATACCAAATACGCAAAAACTACTGAATGGATTTTGATGAAATCCATTCAGTAGTTTTTGCGTGAAAGAGTAACAAAGATACATCCATTCTTACAAACTTTCGCGTTTATAATATTAGTAGGATGGAGGATAATAAACCAAAGTCAATCACAAACTTTCGCTGTAAAATTAGTCGTGGTCTTAATATTTCGTTGTTACGTGATTCGCTGCTGTAATGTTACTGTGACATGTTATCGAATTTTAAAATTTCGGTACCAAGTAACGCAGAGTGCGTAACAATATAGCTATCTAGCTATTTATTATATTTTACTCGTATGAGAGAGAGCTAGGTTACTTTTTTTTTATTTTTGTGTTACTGTATGACTAGACGAGCTGGTCGTTTGCCTGATGGTAAGCAATACGCCAGCCCATAACAATAACAGCACCACCCAGAACTTTGTTTTGCAAAATCCTGCGCGGCGCTGTACTGCGCTCGTCGTGTCTGAGACAATTAGCTGTTTAGTCTCATAATGCCCAGTAATTTCGCTGGCTACAATGCCCTTCAAGCCGGAACACAGTAATGCTTGCGCACTACCGCTTGGCGGCTGAATAACTGGCAAAGCGGTGGTACCCACCCAGACGGCCTCTCGCATACGAGAAACCGACCACCAGTTACTATCCTGTGGATAGCAAAATTGCATGTAATTTCATATATTTTCGGTGTTTTTGTCAATTGAACGATTGTAAATGTTCAGCTATGTCGCCGACTGTAGGTAGTAGGTACCTGTATAAATGTTTGAATAGAATAGAATAGAATAGAATATCGTTTATTGCGTAAAAACTGTGTACATAAGATGTTATTTGGTTACAAACAAGTTTCAACAGCTTACCCATTTCGGGTGTACAATAAAAGTAACAGCTAATATAAATAGCTTGTTTTGGTATAGGTAACATAATTATTTTTTAACCAACAAAATATTTAACCAACACTTTAAATAATTTTTGAACTGTGAGCCTTGCAGTGCTTTGATGTCTATTGGCAAATTATTATAAATTTTAATAGCGGTAAAAAATGAGCTTCTATGATAAAGTGTGTTGTTTGCTTGGGGTAAACATATATTGTGTTCATACTTAGAACGCAATATATCTGATCGACTAGATTTGAGATCAAAAAAATAATTATTATTACTCTTTACAAATATGCAAATTTCGTATATGTATATACAAACCAATGTCAGAAAACCATTTTCCCTAAATATATTGCGGAGAGTATCTTTGCTATTAAGATTATAAATACTTCGAAGACATCTTTTTTGCAATTTGAATGACTTCGTAGTATTACATACGTAGAGTTGGCAGTATCTAAAAGATAATAACTATTTACATACTTATTGATAAGCAGTGCTGATATAAGGCTGAGTATAAACCTCATTCAAGAGGCCTAGTTGTTTTCTCTGAGCTGATAGGAGAACAGTGCTTCGTTGAATTGGAAAGCATATAAATTAGGTAGGTTCAGAAAGAAGTTCAGTCCATGGGCTAGTATTATACATTCAGTCGCTAAGGAGATCGCTGTTGTTAGTGGTATATATTCAGTAGTAATTTTAAACTCAGGTCGGTATATTTTTATTTTTATGGTACCGAGCGTATCGGTTCGCCTGACGGTAAGCGCCACGCCTGCCTATAACAATAAAATTGCAGTGTCACCTAGAACTTTTAATACCTACCTTATTATCCTTATATTAAAAGTACTGCGTAGCACTGCATGGCGCTCATCACCCCGTGATATTAAGTCTCGTATGTCGTAATTTCGCTGACTACAATGCCCATCAAACTGGAACACAGTAATGACTGCGCACTACTGCTTGGCGGCAGAATAACTGGCACAGCTGTGGTACCTATCCAGACGGCCTCCCGCATACGAGAGACCTACCACGATTAATTACCTATTTAATTAAGTGTGAGCAATTACATTTTCTAATTCTAAAACCCTTGGTACATCGAAGCGGAATTTATGCTTATTAAGACTATTATTATAAATATTATATATTTTTATTTAAACATTTTTGACAATTGCTCTTCTTGAATGTGATACGGTACGGAATACTTACAAACTTGTAGATGTGTTACGGAAGATGATCTTTGAAATTTATTTATCTTCCAGAACCATGGCTAAATACACATACAGTTACTTCCCCGTGAAGGCCCTGGGCGAGGGCCCGAGGCTTCTCATGGCATACGGTGGCGAGGGCTTTGACGACCGCCGACTGCTGCCTGAGCAGTGGGCCGAGTTCAAACCTAGTAAGTACCTACCTTTTATCACTCGCTCAAGGTCCAGAAGAAAATCGTGGGAGAAGGTCTTTTTTCTTTTTCTTATTACGTAGTTCAACTGTTGCCAGAGTCATCGTCATCATCAGCCCATCATGTTACCACTGCTGGGACACGGGCCTTCTCTCCTAGAGAGAGTATGGGCAATCCACAACGCTGGCTCAGTGCGGGTTGGTGGATGTCACATGTCCTTGAATTTTTGTGATCAATTCTTGGCCATGCCTGTTTCCTCACGATGTTTTACTTCAACGTTTTTAGAGCGAGTGTTAAATCCGCACATAAATGAGGAAAATCAGTGGTGCGGGGCCAGCGGGATTCGAACTCGGGAGCGTCAGTTCGAAATTCATGTTACCACTACCTACCACTATTGTCGGAGGTTGTAGCCATTTTTGGAGTCCTTATTTAAACCTGTGACAAGCCATACAACATTGTTATTTGTCGTAAAACTCATCACATCTCATTTCACCTGTTTTAAGTACGTATCGGGTAGATACAAAGTATTGTATTGTAAGACCTTATGCTAATCATTCAATTAAGAGAATAAAAGGTACTCAGATAAATGATTATAATTTAATTGAGAGTCAACTGAATGATTATAATGAGTACCAAATGAAAACAGGATTGGAAATGCCGCCATCTTGCACTTTGTCAGTATACTATTGCGAAGAAAAGCTTAATTTCAATTCAAAAGTAAAAAGGCAAAATATATTTATTAAATAGGTACAAACAATGCAATTATAAACGTCATATATATGTCGCAGCCAACTAGCTTAATCAGCCGTTCAATCAACAGCCTAGCCTGTTTACTAAACAGCGCAGTTCAACTAGCTTTCTGAATGATATTCAGCCATTTGATCAAACAGCTAGGCAAATGACTTGGATCGATGACGTTTAATTTCTTGCCTAGCCAGATCATTTATAAAGCCTGTTTTCCAAAGTTTAATGAAAATAGTACAATGGAAGTGTGTAGTGACAATAATAATGAATAAGGCCCTCGGTAGGTTAGGGTGAACATGTATGTTAGATACAAATATAATGTAAGTAAAAAAAAAAATAAAAAAAATAATGCGTTGGTTCACAATCTTGCGACAGTTTACAATCTCGCGTAGGATACATCTAATCGTACGAATGGTCTAAGTATTAGCCAGTCACTTTATTAAATGTTGTAACAGACGCTATGGCTGAATATCATTCAGGAAGCTAGTTGAACGGCGCTGTTTAGTAAAGAGGCTAGGCTGTTGATTGAACGGCTAGTTAAGCTAGTTGGCTGCGACATATATATCATACAAATCAATTAAAATAGGTACGTTAAAAATTGTAACTTAAAAAATCGTAACTTTGAAAAAAAAATAGGTAAGCATGTCTACCCATTTCTTTCCCATAAATAAAATAAATAAACAAATAAAATAGCCTTTTTTACCCAAATAAAACACATTTGAACTATATCTATACACATATGAAAATGAAAAATGAAAATGAAAAGTCCGAGTTCAGAAAAGAAATGCGGACACTGACTCTACCAGTGCTTAAGATATACGCCCGCTGGAGAAGATAGCACCAAGCAACTCTGCGGGGATGGTGGCGGGAGCTCAGATCAATTCGCAGTCACAGCCTAAGCCTATCGTCCTTCTTCCAGATACCCCTTTCGGTCAGATGCCAGTGCTGGAGTTCAACGGCAAGCAGTATGCACAGAGCCTGGCCATCTCGCGTTACTTCGGCCATAAGTACGGGCTCGCCGGCTCCAACGCTGAAGAGGACCTGGAAATCGACATGAATGTCGAGTTTGTCAATGATATCCGTGCTTGTAAGTATTTGAAGTATTTCGAATAGTTTCCGATAGTTGTAGCAGCGTTGCCAGTTTTTTTACAAGCTCTTTATTGAACTTGCAATGTTTGGGTCAATCTTGCAAGTGGAATCAGAACCACTTCCTCTTATCCTACGGAGTTGAAATTTTGCAGACTTACTTGTTAAAGTCCGACGACAATGCAATATTATGTTGACAGCCAGCTGATCTGATGATGGAGACGGAAGGTGAGCAATGGAACTCCTTGACGGATAATCGTAAACTACTAGTGTTTGGGCTCATTTTAATCTGCTCGCGGAGCCAATTACGAAGTTGTTAAAAGCTTGTCTTGAAAAATATATTTTATTTCAACAAATATTATATTAAAAAAAAAAATATTTAGGTGTCATTTTGTCGCCCAGCTTTCATCTCCTACTCACCCAGCTTCTAACATCACTGGCAGCTGAAGTATTCTCGGTCAAATCTCTAACCATATAAATTTTATACTCAGTGTCAGCACAAGTCCACTACGAGAAGGATGAGGCCCTGAAGGCGAAGAAACACGCAGACTTTTCTGAGAACCGCTACCCTTTCATGCTGGAGACTCTCAACTCTATCGTCGTCAAGAACAACGGACACCTCGCTATTGGCAAGGTGAGTCTTTTTAACCGCCTTCAAAACGGAGGATGTTTGTTTGGTAGTGTTTTCTTTTTAATGTTTTTTACCTCAGATCTCCGACATTTATAAACTGATTTGGAAAATTCTTGCGTTGGGATCAGTAGGTATAGTAACAATGTGGTCCCATACAAATTTCATCTTTATTCGACCTTGAACTTCGAAGATACATCAGAATTGAAGTCGGTTTTTTTCTGACGGAAGCACGACGCTTGCCGATAAGAATTGTAGTGCTACCTTTTAATACTATGCAAAGGACTGCGTAGCACTGACTTTTTAGGCATGCAAAATATTTCGCCGCAGACGAGGTTTGAACTCGACATCTCTTTAGTACAGCTTTCTCAACCAACTGAGCTACCACGGCATGTACCTCAGTGGTCGAAATAGGTACTTAGTCTCCTTTTCTTTACCGTCGTAGCAAAGAAAAATAACTATTACTTAGTGGTAGGATGACGGGCGCGACATCTATTAAACATATTTCACACTAGCTGCGCCCTGCGGTTTCACCCGCGGTTTCCCGAGATAAAAAGTAGCCTATGTGTTATTCTGATGTGTAAGCTATATTATTGTAAAGTTTTATCAAAATCCATTCAGTAGTTTTTGCGCGAAAGAGTAACAAAGGTACATCCATACATTCATTCTTACAAACTTTCGCGTTTATAATATTAAGTAGGATGTTTATCAGCGACAGGTCTAAATTACGATTAGGTCCAATGCCTACTCATATGTACCTCAACCGCCAATCGTATATCGTGTTGAGCTCAAGTTAAGGTATAGCTTCACTAGAGCAGTACATAAAATCCCAAGTTTGTTATATTATAATTATTTATCTTTGTTTTTAGACTTGACAGCTTCTTCAATCAGACATAAGCAGGTTGAAATATTTACAATTTTTGTGTTTTCTTCAGCTCACTTGGGGAGATTTCGTGTTTGCCGGTGTCTATGACTACATGAAGAACATGATGCAGAGACCAGACCTGGATGACAAGTACCCTGCCCTCAAGAAGTTAGTTGACCTCGTCCTTTCTCTGCCCAAGGTCAAGGAGTACAATGACGCTGCGTACCCTCAGTAGACTAGGGTTGCATCCCGTCTCGCGTAACTGTTGGAGGGTTCCTAAAGTTTGTCAAGTTGACGGAATAGGGTGAGAAGAAACAATAACATTGGCCCTATAAATAGGCCTTGTGGAATCCGTAAAAGAGTATATTTCCACTGAAATGTTTACTGATTGAATGGGTCCATTTTTTATTCGCTCGGAGATCGCCATCATCTAGTTATTACTAGCTTTGCCCTGCGGTTTAATCCGTGGTTTCCCGGGATAAAAAGTAGCCTGTCTTTTTTCAGGACATACCAAATTTCATCAAAATATGTTCAATAGTTTTGATATGTAGTTAGGTATTGTGTGGTTTTGGCGTGATTAACAAACATCTATTCATCTATCCTCACAAACTTTCACATTAATAATAGTAGGATTTTCACACGAATCATGTAAATGATTTTATCGAGTGTCTATTGATTTTATTGGATTTAATACTTTCCACTTGCAAGGAATTAACAATTTCTGAATGTAAAAGTCAATAGTCAAATGATATTTATTAAATAGGCACAAAAATGCACTTTTAAACGTCGTATACACATTATAAATCAATTAAAATACGTTAAAAATTGTACAGTAAAATATCATAACCTTGAAAAAAAAAAGGTAAGCATGTCTACCCATTTCTTTCCCATACTCATATATAATGTATAATCAACGAATGCATTTATTATTAAAATTCTTCTTCTCAATATAACTACTTACAAAGAGAAGCAATTGGCAAAGGCCTTTAGATAGCCCAAATGCTCCAGCCCACTATCGGCGACTACCGTTGGCGAGCGTACCCAAGATGCTGGCAGCATTCCCCCGTCTTGGTACTTTAGATAGCCCAAATGCTCCAGCCCACTATCGGCGACTACCGTTGGCGAGCGTACCCAAGATGCTGGCAGCATTCCCCCGTCTTGGTACTTTAGATAGCCCAAATGCTCCAGCCCACTATCGGCGACTACCGTTGGCGATCGTACCCAAGATGCTGGCAGCATTCCCCCGTCTTGGTACTTTAGATAGCCCAAATGCTCCAGCCCACTATCGGCGACTACCGTTGGCGAGCGTACCCAAGATGCTGGCAGCATTCCCCCGTCTTGGTACTTAAGATAGCCCAAATGCTCCAGCCCACTATCGGCGACTACCGTTGGCGAGCGTACCCAAGATGCTGGCAGCATTCCCCGTTGGATTAATCATAAATCAACTGATCTTCGTATTTGTACCTCGCCAACTTGACAATGGAACTCTACGTCGGATAATAATAACTGAATATAATCATGTATCTATACAAATCTATTTTCGCTATGTTACTGTTGAATCAGTAAGGTATGTTATCGTGCTGTAGATGTATAATTAAGGATTAATTATTTTTTATATTAAATTATGTTATAAAGATTATTTGGTTTATTTTATTTGTGCAGGTGTAAGTGTCAATGTGATACATGATAGGGTTTGTTGCTTTCTTAGTAGGTGCGGTGCATTTAGAAAATTAATATACTTGTCTTTTGTAAGGAATGTGTTTATTTCTTATCTCAATTCTATTCCTATCTCAATTCCAATCTTAAAAAAACACATTTATTAAAATTAAAACTAACTAAAATCACAGAAATGAAATGAAATTGTATTTATTTGCGTAATATATGGTTTTATAAGTTGTTGGACAGGTCAAATTAATAAAAAATTCGTATCACGTATTTAGTCAGATACGAGACATAACTGATATGCAAAATTTAAAATTAGTAAAAATTTGAATCTATATAATAATTATAGTACACAAAGTCATAAGCAATTCATTTATACAAGATGTCAGATAATTACAAAAAAAATACAATAATATAATTATTGTAACACATTTTGTCAATATAAATATTTAATAAAACGGCTAGGACTCACGTAGTTTGTCGAATTAGTCGACCTAGGTTTCGAGCATGTCCGATGCTCTTAAACTACGTGAGTCCTAGCCGTTTTATTAAATATTTATAATGAATCAAACTCGCTCATGCTAATGAATCAAATCAACTCACGAAAACTTTCATACTAACATTTTGTCAAATTGTAAAGTCAAAATAATAATAATAATGTTAACATGTCCATTGCTTATATTTAATAATTCAGATACAGAAAGAAAGAAAGAAACAATAAATGATGCATGTTTCTGCATATTCATATTCAATCATTTATTGCATCATACATGTTTATGTATGATGCAATAAATGATTGAATATGAATATGAATACAGTATAGCCTTTGTTTTAGGGCGACACCACCGCCCGTATAGGTACTTACGCTGTCACACGCAGATGTGCAGGGGTTGTTACAAAATGGAAAACTAAATTTTTTTTTTGACCACGATTATCTCACCTGATGGGAAGTGACGATGCGGTCGAAATGTAGCACGCTTACCCAGTAAGTACTTATTCACTCTTGATTTGAAATGTGGTTAGTATTGTTTTTTATTTACAACCTACCACATTTAAATGTGTCTGCATTCGCACGCGAAGCGAAGCGTACCTAATTAAGTACAAAGGAACTTATTAGTAGTGTAGGTACTTCGAAACGCGTTACTCAAGCTACAGCTGTGCCTCGCGCAAGGTCATAGAATCGCTATGCAGCCCCCCTACCCATATGTCCTTCAAGCGCCATTCGTATATCGTGTTGAGGTCGAATTATTGTATAGCTTCACTGCAACTAATGAGATGCGGTCCAATTATTGTCAATTTAGGCAAAAAATCGAATTAATCTCATGAATTTACACCAAAATACGATAACTACAAGTTGAGATAAACTTAATGGGACAATATATGGCATCATAAGACATTGTCGCAGTGATTTTATACCCTAATCTGAGCTCAACACGATATACGATTGGCGCTTGAGGGAGATATGGGTACGGGTGCTGATTTGTGATATACCTACATACCTAAAAAAAAAACATTCCGATTGTATATCTTTTCACGGATTTTCTCTAGCACTAACTCAATTCTACTATATTATTACTATCATTAGGTATTATTTAGTACAAAATAAATAATAGTAGGTACTTAACGATATAAGTTCCAACATAGACATTCAGATTGCTGGTAGGAACGTACCTATAATGAATTTAGGAACATCTTACATCACTTCACGGAGAAATCTATGAAATCTTAAATCTTTGTTATATCAGGCCTATAGCACTCCGCACTGTAGGTACGAAGCTACAAGTACATAGCTACAAGTACATACACCAGCAACGGGTCGTGCGGAGTTCAGTGGGTTGTCGCGCGCCGCCCGTGACGCACGTACATTATGCGCCCGCCGCCGCCCGCGCCGCTTTACGACTAGTATTACGTGGTATTACTGTCTAACACAAATATGACAACAAACAAGCAAATACTGCATCGTATTTGGCTGCCTAAATACCTACAAGGACCGGAATATCTCTTTTTTGCACTTCCGAAGGACATCGAAATGCAAGTAAATGTATCTACACCATTTTAAGAAAGTTATATTAGGTATATCTATTTTTAAATTCTGTGTTCTATCTATCATACATATGTATATATAACAAAGAATTGCCTACCTACTCAAAACTTATAATAACACATAGGATACTTTTCATCTGCAAGTGAAACCACGGGATGCAGCTAGTAATATTAATATAGTGGACTGGCAGCGTCACACGGTTTCACACGCCTGGAAATGTTTTTCCGAGATAAAAAGTAAGCTTATTCCAAATTTCACGTAAACAGAACACCCGGCTAGCTTACACTATACCACTAAAGAGCTACCAGCACAAAATATTTTAATTTCTGCTACCAGTCACTTCTACATACTGCGGGCAACGCGGTGCGGTAGTCAGCACCACAATATAAGGCGCTCTAATAAGCTTACAAGCTAAATCGAATCTAACGCGCACTAACATTATGTATGGTAGTGCGCGTTAGATTCGATTATGAACTATTAACATGATTTTCGGGTGACGGCTCCCAGTCGCGTGTTAACAGATCTATTCAGGTTCTTAGACAGTACTTATATAAGTGTACATAGTGTTTGCCTAGTTATCTACTTAGAAAATAAAAAAATATGCACACTTGTAGAATAGTTGTAGTTAATACCTAATACTACTTGTATTATTAGGTATTAACTACAACTATAATTACTAGGTAGAATGAGAATAATAGTACCTCATAGATAGTAGAGATATACATTACTTGAACTATTCAAATTGATATATCATCACAACACAAGTATCAACCCTAACGTTACACGTGCCGCGTGCGCGCTGTAGGCAGTGGCGTAGCTACCGGAGGGCTAGACGGGGCAGTGCCCCCAAGCTCAGGGGGCCACACGGACTCTGACTTACAAACTATAAATTGAACTAGTGAAAGTTTCTCCCACATTCGGAATAAAACCAAAACAAGTTCTAGGAACGCGACTTAAATAATGGCAACTTATTTGAAAAAATACAGGGGTATTCCAAACAAGTCTCGAACATTTTTGTTTGAAATGTGCGGGGAGTTCCCCGCAAGTTTCTGATGACGAATCTGGAGTACGAACTGGAGTAGAACAAACGATTTTAAATAGTTTAGTTAGGGCTCTTCTTTATTTTTTGCCCCAGGGCCTTTGGTTACCTAGCTACGCCACTGTCTGTAGGTTAATATGACTGGTAGGTATGCAGCGCTGAATTGAATTTTATTGCGTCACAGCAAGAGTCGCTATTAGTTTAAATTTCTTTGCGAAGTGCTGCTTCTGTTCCTTTTGTATTCTGTGGTTATATTTCGTTGTTAAGGTATAATACGCGCCACGAAAGATGAGACTTGACAAGCGTCAGTAGTGGGGAGCCTGCGCAGGTGCAGTCGTGTACGAAATAGTTATCCATAATTTGTATATCTATTCAGGGATTTTTGACAATATTCAGAATTAGGTAGGTGTATATTTTTTTTTTAAACCTATCATAGTCACTGTCACTGACAATATATGATGTAAGTGTAAACGTCGTAAACCATCTACCTACTTTGTCTTCTTAATGTTTTACCTCGAGGCATAATTAAGATTTCACAAAGTTACACTCGTATACAACACAACTATAACAAAGTAGAAATTTATAAACACAATTTGCACTCGATTGTACTGCGGAGTCAAGCGGTGCGTGCACGGGGTGAGGGGGACGGAAGACAACTGACGCGCATGCGCAGTGCCGTACCGACACCTCCCGCGCTCTTTCCGCTGCCCTGTTGATCCCCGATCACTTCCCGCCTCAGACCTCATACCGCTAAAGAGACCTATAAATCGTCTACTGCGCAAGTCAAACCACGTGGTTTGTCAAGTCTCATCTTTTGTGGCGCGTATTATACATTCGTACACAGAACAGCCCCCGTACCCATATGTCCCTCAAGCGCCAATCGTATATCGTGTTGAGTTGTCAAATTAAGGTACCTATAGCTTCACTGCGGCTAATGAGATACCTACTAATTATTATCGATTCAGGCAAGAAATCGAATTAATCTCATTCATTTATACCAAAATATGATAACTAAAAGTTGAGATAAACTTAATGGGACAATAAATGGCATCATAAAATATTGTTGCAGTGAATCTATACCCTAAACTGAACTCATTACGATATACGATTGGCGCTTGAGGGACATATGGGTAGGGGGGCAGGTGTGCACCATTGTAAATAACGTATTCAATGATCGATCCAGCAAACTAAACGAGTTTGCTGGACGCGGCCCTCGCCGCCCGCCACCCCGCGAGATCCCTGCCGTGGCTCTACGAAAGTACATTCGTTGCGCAACTGTACGGATTGTAAAAGTGTTAAAAATATAAATTCATAAGACGTCTCCAAATGTACATAGGTATATGATTGCAATAAGTAATTTAGTATTGAGTATTGGGAATAGGGGATCGGACAACTTTACAGAAAGTGTTTTATATTAACTACAATTCATATATATAGCCATGAAAAATACTATTTTATTTTACTAAATAGTAATTAGATTATATATTGTATATCATATGTAAGCCCTTAGTATGTTTATTATATTTTCTATCACCACCGTCTGTGTATGTTTCGTTATTCCTCTCCATCCAAAGGTTGTCTGGAAGAGATCGCTTTAAGCGATAAGACCGCCCATTGTTACACCACTGTAAACATTTGAATTGTACTTTATCTCTATTTTTAAGGTGAATAATAAAGTGTTTATCTATCTATCTATCTATCTATTTTAATTAAATAACGCTCTAAAAGTACCTAAAACTATGTTTAAATATTATGTTTCAAATATTGCCGCGCAAAAGGTCACCTCAAAACTTGTGACGTCATATGTAGGTAGAAAACGACAAACTCTTCGAAATAAAACTTGCAAAGATATTTAAATACGTTTTGTGAAAAAATACATTTTATGAAAAGCAAAAACGTAAAATAAACCGTGACGTGAGCCATGCGCTGTGATTGTTTCGTTTGAGATGAAGAACAGATTAAAAATGTCAGGATTATTAGATTTTATTTATTGATTTAAAAATATAAATCATTATTATTTCACAAAAATATTGATTGAATGATTTACTGGTTCGACGAACATTCATTCTAACTACATTTTAGATTTTTTCTCGATTACTGTCCGATCCCCTATCGAGCTATTTAGTAAATACCTACATATATTGTAACATTGATAGATGGAGTCACTCCGACCGGTGTATGGCTAAGACAGGAGTTTCAAAATAGCTCCGCAAAGTTTTGCGAAGCTTAGAATTATTGACCAGCTCCGAATAACCTAAATCAAGTCATACTTCTGTATCTTCGAACATAGGGTTCAAACTTGGTTTAATAAGCTCCTGGGTAGGCTTGACGCTCTCCTCGACCTGCCTGATAGTGTCCATCAGGGGCAGGTCCTTGGTCTCCGGAGTCAGGACCAGGAGGACTCCAGACAGTATCGCTGAGCAGCCAAAGAGAATGGAGGGCAGGGCGTCGGAGATTGAGTTCTGGAATCAATTTAATGAAAATGAACGATTGCTTTAAACCCCCATTTCTGATCGCCTTGTTTTTTTTATCCCCGACGCAAAAGGAGGGGTGTTGTAAGTTTGACCACTATGTGTGTCTGTCTGTGGCACCGTAGCTCTTAAACGGGTAAACCGATTTGGATGCGGTTCATCTTATTTGAAAGCTTGTGTCTAGAGTGAATAGGCATCTCATGGGCAAGCGTGTTCTTTGGCCGCATCTTCGCTTTCCATCAGGCGAGATGTCGTCAAACGTGTGCCCATTTACCAATAAAAAAGTAGATTTTCTAGCGGTGGTTCTTAGATATGTTTTTATCAAAATCAATTCAGCCGGTTTTTACTTTTTATAGAGACCGCGCGTTGGATTGTTGGTATGGCCTAACTTTTTAGCAGTGATTATATTCTCTTTGGTGATGATAATAAATAATAATGTGCGAAGCGAGGCGAGACGCGTTCGCGAGCGTTCCGCATTCGCCTTGAAAAAGATCACCGGATGTGGTTAAAACTATAGTTAAACTACTCTAACTCAAACGTGAGTGTCACCCGTAAATTGTTATTAATAATGATGAATTAAGTTACACGACCTTACCAGTATGGGTGTGAGTGGAGCCAGCATCCCTCCGACCCTGGACGCGAAGGCACCGAACCCCAGGAGGGACCCGCGTGCGCTGGTCGGGAACAGCTCCATGATGTACGTAATGGCACCCGTGAAGCATGCTGAGATCAACATCTTGCCAATTAGGAAGAGAACGATCTTGGCCCACGTGTACTCTGAAAAATGTTGGTCGAAAATGTCAAATATCAGGCAGGATCGAAAACCAAGCTTTAATAATTATATTGTTTGACATGGTACTATAGTTTTTTGGCAAACAAAATTATCATCGTATCGTATGCGTCAATTTAAAATAAATTAAAGGTCAAATCGTCAGCAAAGAAGAGGAAATGGATTTGTTAATCATCTAACCTTTCCTGACACAAAGAAAAAGTGAATTTATTAATTCAAAAAGATCTTTATTCATTTATAAAAAGAACTTGATTCAAAACGGAAGTTGTGTCGAATTTGGCAATGCACTTACCAGCAGGTACATATCCAGTTCCAACGCAGAGCACTCCACAAATCAAGTACCCCAACAACAGCGGCATCTTCCTTCCGATCTTGTTCATCAAGTACAAAGAGATCAGCTCTCCCGGGAATGACATCACCGTCGCCAGTAAGAAGTTAATGTACTTATCTCCGGGAAGGTACACTGAATTTATCATCATGCCATAATAGACGAAGCTTGCAGTGAATCGACAGACTACTGCTACTAGAACTCTCTTCATGATCTCTTTGGAGGTCAGAATTAGTTTCATACCTTCCCTTTTTTCATGTGCTTCAATGTTGAACTTATTCTTGAGTTTGACTTCATTTAAGTCCGCTAGCTCCTGACGATTGATGTTGATTTTATTCATATCAGCGACTAGTAGCAATGTTTCTTTTGCCTTTTCAGTCTTGCCGTTGAGAATCTGCCAACGAGGGCTTTCTCTGATGAGGTATATATAAGATAGGAAGAGAATGGATGGGCCGTTGATGATGTAGATGAGAGTTTTCCAGTAGGGGACGAACATGGCGATGACGGCGAACAGACACTCGCCGAAGTAAATGGCGTAAGCGAAGACGACTCCAGACATTATTCTGTTTTGTTTGCCGCATATTTCGAGCACTAGAAGAAGAGCACATATAATTTATTCATTCTGAAGTATTTATTGTATAAAAGTATAGTTTACAAAAAAACAAGTTGCTATGTATGACTTAACTACCAGGCAAGTATCAGGCGTATCTGAATCTAACGGTCACGACTCACGACCGTTTAACATTGCTGGGATGTTGCAAACGGGTGCGAATTTTGAATCTCACCTGTGATTTCGTATTTAAATTGAATTTTTTTGAAATTTAATTTACTATGTACTATTATTTACTTACAATTCAAGAATTCTTAGGGTCAAAATCTACGTAATATTATTATTCGTTGGTCAAAATCGTCGCCGTGACTTCGAGTACGAGTGGAAATACCGGTTCACAAATCGCACGCATAAAAGAGTAAACTCTACAGATTATTTAAATTTCTTCAAAATGCCTTAGGTATAATAAATACATACGTACCTCTTACACCTGCACATAATATCTACTTACTAAGCATCAAAGTGGGTCCAAAACTGCCTCCCGACACAGCAGCTTCACAGAACTCGAAGGCGACGTACATGGCATAAGAGGTCGCAAATGTCTTCAGCAAGCCGACGCAGCTGCTGACCACGGAGAATATCAGGGCGAATTTGCGACCAAACCTGTCAGATATCCACCCAGCTGCCACAATGGAGATCAGCATGCCGCAGCTGTGGATCGTGCCAATCAGGTTCGAGAGCCATGGCCGGCATCCGAGGTTTAGCTGTAATTGAACCAGTCAAATAAATTTAAAACCGGTTGCTGGCAAGGACTTAGAAATAACCTTAACCGAAGGTCAAACATATTTCTTAACAATTTTTGGAAGGAAGGTTACTCAGGTAGGTGCTTGCGAATGTTATATCCAATAAAATTATTTTGTTTTTACTCGTATTGGCCTCGACATAGACAAAGTAGGCTTGTTTCCGTAAAATCCTATTCTACTAATATTATAAACGCGAAAGTTTGTATCAATGTATGGATGTATGTTTGTTACTCTTTTACGCAAAAACCACTGAATGGATTTTGATGAAATTTGGTATGTAAGGTACTTTAGGACTTGGAATAGCACATAGGCTACTTTTTATCCCGGGAAACTGCGGGCGGAATCGCGGGGCGCAGCTAGTTAAAACATAAATCTAAAATAGACGTTACTTGGATTACCATGGTTGTATAAAAAGCCTTAGTATGTAAACTTCACAACGTGTTCAGAAACTTTGTGACAGCAGAATTCGTTAAAAATATGTGCACGAACCTCAGCAATAACAGTATCGTTAGTTTCGTAGATCCACTGGTGGCACTCCTCCAGCGCCCCGCTGAAGCTCTCGTTGGAACACCGCGAGCCCGGCGCGTGGTCTTCTCGCAGCACAGGCCTGGAGCAGCGGTCGATAGACGCGTCTGGCCACCAGTCCACCTTGAACGTGCTGTTTGGACCTTCGCATTCTGGGATCCGACATCTGGAAGATATTTTCACTTTTGCGAAATAAGGCAGAAATCTTTTTACTTAGGTTGTAACTATAGCTGGTTACATCCAGAAAAATACATAGAACCAGAGACGCGTTATAACCTCATCCTGGCGAAATCAGGAGCGACTAAACAAACCATTACAGGGCAAAAAATTACGGCAAGTGATAACGACGTACCCATTATGAAGCAGACAGAATTTGTTTTAAATAATCTGCCGGAGAGGTTAATAAGTTACAAAAAAAATATGTGGAGTTTTCATTTTTAATTAATCACAGTAGGTACTTACCTATAATTTAAATCTCCAGCCGTAAAAATATAATTAATGTTGATCATGTTAATAAAAATAGCAGGTAAACACAACAACACGAATTGTATAACTTGATAAATTCCAAATTTTTCTAACACGTTGGAAATGTCACATTCTTTAAAGCTTCGGTCCAGATCTTCGTTACTTTTCACCATGTTTAATTGTAATTAGTTAATTTGTTGATTGATTATTGTTTCAGTAGTTTACTCTGTTACAATAAAATATATTATATAATTTTATCAGGAACTGAGTCACAACAGGCGGTGCCGGCCACCGCCTTGTAATTGATATAAAAATAGCATATTTCGGTTTGACATATTAACCAATCACAAGTAGGCTTAGCAGTGGTCTATCAATATATGATAAGAACTTAGAATAATTAAAGAATATGCTTTATTTTAAGTAACACCGCCAAACATAAGAGTTTTACTTCGGAGAACATCGTCTCGGGTCAAGTGGCAAGCTGAATTATCAGGCTGGTGTTACTGGTAATCGCTTTAATCACACAATCCTATCTTATCTAATACCCACTGTAATTCTCACGTATGAATTGCTATTACATTTTGCGCAGGCGTCAGCTTTGATCGCGCTTCTACCACCAAAGCTAAAATTTTATGAAAGGATTACAAATATTAGATAGGCTGATAGGACCTTTAGTACAGTCATTTGATTCGAAAAATAGTGGTACCTGGAAAGTTTTCCGGGAGATTTTGATGTTCTCTTTCCGAATTTCAACATTGACACCTCGTATATTTGCCTCTCGCACCGCCATATTGGAAAAGTGGTGCGTTTCTTGACAATATCTCTTTTCCGACTTATTTTACGATAAAAAATAAAACAAGAGACCTACAATTTATCTATCTACCTTTTTCATAAAGTCAATAGTTTTGGCGTAAGAGTGCCGCACAGTGTACTCCAACGCGCGTGTTGGAGTTTTAAAATGGCGAAGGTCTGGGGTTCACGGGCTCTTGCTCTATATTGAGATGTGTATTGAGTTCCAGTGGCGCACACAATAGGTATATAAAATGGAAAAACAAATACAGAATAGAACAGAATAGAAAACCTTTTTATTGTATACCAATTTAAAGAAATAGACAATAACATAGTTCTTAACAATGGTAATAAAATGGGCGGTATAATCGCTTGAAGCGATCTGTTCCAGACAACCGTTGGATGGACAGAATCGGAAGAAGAAGTAGACGGCGGTGTACAACAAAAATTATTAATTACAACTACATACCTACATAATCATACATACAAATATATATTTACAAGGGAATACTGACGTATTGAAATTCATTTTGTCAGTACAACTTTCATAATATCATTGAATACATGTTTATTGTTATGTATTATATTTTAAAATATGTATTACATAATGTTTTATATGTATGTAAGTATGCTTTAATTAAGTGAGAAACAGACAAGCTTAATAGAAAGCTCTCATTACCCGATGTAATCGTAATGAAAAGTACAATGTAAAGTAATGAAGTAGAATGTAAAATAAACTTGGTACCTACCTAAATACATGGAGTCGCACCAACCGGTCGGTTGGGAGAACCTATGGCTAAGATAGGAGGTTCAAAACAGTTCCGTAAAGTTTACGAAGCTTAGAATTATTATCCAGCTCCTTATAAGCTAAATCAAGTCATACTTCTGTATCATCGAACCCAAGGTTCACATTCTCGGATATACTAAGGTCTTGGGTAGGCTTGACGCTCTCCTCGACCTGCCTGATAGTGTCCATCAAGGGCAGGTCCTTAGTCTCCGGAGTGAGGGTCAGGAGGACTCCAGTCAGTAGTGCTGAGCAGCCAAAGAGAATGGAGGGCAGAGCTTCAGAGATTGGGTTCTGGAATGAATTGTAAGATACGTTTGTTCCTTTCCGTTAGATTTTTTTCAAATAATAGTGATCGTTTTGGTTCCAAAAGTACTATTCCAAAAAAATGTTACAGGATAAAATTGCAATGACGTTAATTTTAATGAAAAAAGAATTATGGCCTCTCATTGTGTAAAGGTCCTCCATTATATTTCCGGATTTCGAAGCTTCGTGTGGCTGATTTGATTTTTCATCAACGTCACTTTGTATTTCAGTAATTTTTTAATGAAGTAAAACATCTGACGCCAGGACATGACATTCGCAGGAAGTGCAAGCCACACTAGACCAGCGTAGTGGATAACAAGCATAAGCTTACCAATATGGGTGTGATTGTAGCCAGCATGCTGCCGACCCTGGACGCGAAGGCACCGAACCCCAGGAGGGACCCGCGTGCGCTGGTCGGGAATAATTCCATGGTATATGTGAAGGCACCCGTCAAGCATACTGAGATCAACATTTTGCCGACCAGGAAAAGAACAATCTTAGCCCATGTATGCACTGGAAAAATTCAAGAAAGACTTTTGGAATCGTTGAATGTTGAGAAACGTCTAACGCATTTGTCCGGTAGTGATCTATATAATTTTCGACTATCACATTCTAATAATAAAAGTTTTGGCAGACACGATTCATCATCATACAGCATCATTACTATAACATTACAGCATTAACTCACCGAATAAAATACAAATTAGGAATTATACATCAGCTACTTCTTTAACCTTGACAATTTCAAAAACAGAAGAAAAGCAAACTTATTATTTCGAAAATACCTACTGGCAAAATGATTTACAAGTCATAGTAGGTAAAGTACATACCAGCAGGTATATATCCGGTTACAACACACAGTAGTCCACAAATCAAAAACCCCAACAAAAGAGTCATCTTCCTTCCGATCTTGTTCATCAAGTATAATGATATCAGCTCTCCCGGAAACGACATCACCGTTGACAGCAGGAAGTTAATGTACTTATCTCCAGGAAGATACACTGAATTTATCATCATTCCATTGTAGACGAAATTAGCAGTGAATCGACAGGCGACTGCAACTACCAATCTCTTCATGATCTCTTTTGAGGTCAGAATTCTCCTCAAGCCTTCACTTTTTTCATGAGCGCCAATGTTAAACTTGTTTTTCAGTTTGACTGCATCAAGTTCAGCCAGATCCTGCCTATTGATATTTATTTTGTTCCTATCAGCAACTAGAAGCAATGTTTCTTTTGCTTTTTCAGTCTTGTCGTTGAGAATCTGCCAACGAGGGCTTTCTCTGATGAGGTATATGTAAGATAGGAAGAGAATAGATGGGCCGTTGATGATGTGGATGAGGGTTTTCCAGTAGGGGACGAACATGGCGATGACGGCGAAGAGACACTCGCCAAAGTAGATGGCGTAAGCGAAGACGACTCCAGACATTATTCTGTTTTGTTTGCCGCATATTTCCAGCACTGAAAGAAGGACATACAGTATATTTATTTTGAAGAACATACGGTATATATATTTATCTCGTAAGTACCTGTTTTGGTGAAGATGTACCTATCGTTAAAAGGATGAGGAGTGGATCAATGCGATGGATAAATGATCCTAGAGGAGGTGTATGGTAAGAAAAGTCAAAAGCCTTATAAAATTGGAAATTAAATTGGAAATTGTACAAGAATTTACTTTGCTTGGCTTAGTTATAGACAAACACATAAACTGGGAATCACACATTCAAAAACTGCGAACGAAACTATCTTCATTTACGTATGCACTCCGCGAAATAAAAAGGTCAACTGACCTACATACTGCAGTCATCACGTATTATGCGTACGCGTATGCATGGCTGAGTTATGGTGTTATCTTGTGGGGGAACAGCACCACCGCGCCCACTCTCTTCACCTTACAGAAAAAACTAATAAGAATACTAGTAAATATAGAACAAACAGTCAGTTGCAAACCATACTTTCAAAAACATAACATTCTTACCTTACCGTGTATCTATATTCTAGAAATATGTAAATTCGTTAGAAAACATCCATATTTATTTACGAAACGAGAAGATATGCCTACAAATCGCTCAATACGCAACAAAAACAGGTTAATGCTACCTACTTCCCGTCTCAAGATGCACTCATCAGGACCTTTTGTTATGTGCATAAAAATATATAATAAGCTCCCGCCCCAAATTAAAAATGAAATAAATGATATACATTTTTTAAAACAAATAAAACAATTATTAATTAAAAAAACATATTATACAATAAACGAATATTTAGATGACAAATTTATAAAATAATATACTTATGACTAATAATAAAATAATAAATGACGAAAGTGATAAATTTATTAACAAATTGACATGTTTTTAACAATTCTATAATACTATTTTCTATTTTTTTTTTGTCTTCCTCTCTCCTACTTGCTGTGCCCAACAGGGTCTGTAATGAACTTTTATAATTTATTATGAACACCATTTTAACATTACAGATGCAATAAAGAATAAAGAATAAAGAAAAATTATATAAGTCGGTCGAACAAATGAGAAAAAAAAGTCACTAGTTCGACGATCGAACTAACTAATCGAACAAATGGATTGAACTAGTGGGAACAAACGAAGCCTAACATGGCCTCAGGACACGATCTACTTACTAAGTATAAGAGCCGCTGAATAGCTGCCTCCCGTCACAGCAGCTTCACAGAACTCAATGGCCACGTACGTGTAATAGGAGGTCGCTAATGTCTTCAGCTGGCCGATACAGCTGCTGACCACACAGAATATGAATGTGGGTTTGCGTCCGAACCTGGAGAGAAATAAACATTACATAGTAACTCAACTCAAACGTACATCCGTCCTAGTAGTGTAATGAATATGCACCGCAGACTGACTGACTAACTCTGACTGTCGCGACTGGACTGAATATTATAAGCCAATTATATTATAATGTTTCCAGGATAATACCTGTCAGAAAACCAACCGCCGATCAGCATGGAGAACAGCATCCCCAAGTTGTGGATAGTGCCGATGAGGTTCGAGAGCCATGGCCGGCATCCGAGGTTCAACTGTAATGGAAAAACACATTTACACTACCAAAATTACTGGGCATATGAGACTTAATTTCTGATGTCTGGGGGTGATGAGCGCAATGCAGTACTACGCAGTGCTTTTAATGGTATTTAAAGTTCTGGGTGGATCTGCATTTGTTATGGGCAGCCATCAGGCGAACGACTTACTCGTCTCATCACTCAGTTCCATAAAAACCGACATCGGCTCCAGCCTATTATCAGTTGACTACTCGTCCATGATACTGCCATTCAAGTTTCCAATTAATAACTGAGAACTTTGTAAGGGTAGCCCATAGGATTATTTAGAAGACAAAGATGTCTGGAACAATCCGCTTTTACTAAGTAGTTGACTGGTATATAAGAAACAATACCTATCTATAGTAGAAAACCAAAAAACTGTAACAAAGCTGTATATAAAAAAAAATCTTCAATGTCTTGGCGTTACTTTTGCGTTTCTTTACTAGGTGTTCTTTTTCCATTACTGTGGTCTGTGGTAGGTTAAACCTAGAACCTTTGTTCATAAGCGCGTTTGTGAGGCCAAAACTTTTGAATTGTGACATTTGAATTTAAACTACAAGACAGGGTGCAGACTGGGGATTTCAAAGAGCACAACGGTGGGTAGCGTGCAATGACAGTTTTATGTAGCGTGTCAGGTTTCTAGTGAGTTGAAGCTAAAGTACCGCTTGACAAAAACCCCTTTCAAACACGATGATCTATGATGATGATGAAGAGAAGCTCGTAATCGTAAATACCAGCAATAACAACCTCAGCAATAACAGTATCGTTAGTTTCGTAAATCCACTGCTTGCACTCCTCCAGCGCCCCGCTGAAGCTCTCGTTGGAACACCGCGAGCCCGGCGCGTGGTCTCCTCGCAGCACAGGCCTGGAGCAGCGGTCGATGGACGCGTCTGGCCACCAGTCCACCTCGAACGTGCTGTTTGGACCTTCGCATTCTGAAATCCGACATCTGGAAGATATTTTCATTATTGCGAAATAATAAGAACTGGTCCTTTACATAGGTCGTGACTATAACTGGTCACGTCAAAAAATATTATTACAAGGAGCTAGTGATGCTTCATCCTCCTGGCGCAATCAAGAGCAGTTGCACATATTACAGGGCATTAGTTCAAGCAATAGATAGCCCAAACCGCTAGCAGCTGACAACGACGTGTCCATCAAAATGCTCACAGCATTTGTTTTAAATAATCTGCCGATAACGCTAATCAATTATTTGGTGTTTTATTTTAATGAATCACAACATTTACCTATAATTTAAATCTCCAGCCGTAAAAACATAATTAATGTTGATCATGTTAATAAAAATAGCAGGTAAACACAACAACACGAATTGTATAACTTGATAACTTCCAAATTTTTCTAACACATTGGAAATGTCACATTCTTTACAGCTTCGGTCCAGATCTTCGTTACTTTTCACCATGTTTATTAAAATTGTAATTACTTAATTTGTTGAGTGCTTATTATAAAAGTACACCGGTACGGAATGTACCGGAGTACCTGTTATAACAAAATATATAATTTTATCAGGAACTGAGTCAGAAAAGGTGGCGTAGGCCGCCTTGTAATTGATGTAAAAATAGCAAATTACGGCATTAGCCAATCGGAAATAGGCACATCAGTAGTCTACTTATAAGTGACTAGCTGTTGCCCGCGACTTCGTTCGCGTGGACTATAGTTTAACGCCGATGTATAGACGTTTTTTGTAGATTGTGTAACATAACACATGTTATCTCCAAAAATACCATACGTCGTTCGTATGGACAATAGGGGATCGGACAGTAATCGAGAAAATATCTAAAATGTAGTTAGAACGAATGTTCGTCGAACCAGAATGATCATTCTATCAATATTTTTGTGAAATAATAATGATTTATATTTTTAAATCAATAAATAATTCTAACATTTTTAATCTGTTCTTCATCTCAAACGAAACAACAATCACAGCGCATGACGTCATTTGTAGGCAAATGCCGTGAGTCAAGCTTGTGTTTATTTTACGTTTTTGCTTTTCATAAAATGTATAATTGCTAATTTTTTCGTTCCATTACTACAATATCGTCCCAAAAGTTCACAAAACGTATTTAAATCTCTTTGCAAGTTTTATTTCGAAGAGTTTGTCGTTTTCTATCTACATATGACGTCACAAGTTTTGAGGTGACCTTTTGCGCGGCAAGATTTGAAACATAATATTTAAACATAGTTTTAGGCACTTTTAGAGCGTTATTTAATTAAAATGTTATTTTTCATGGCTATATACAGCGTGTAACATTAATGTGTAGTAATAATTAAACCACGCATATAGAAGCTTATTAATAATTCAAGTCCAAGTGCAAATCACCAGAAACTTTTTAAAATCACA
The DNA here is from genome assembly GCA_951640565.1 of Petrophora chlorosata. Classification (NCBI taxonomy): domain Eukaryota; kingdom Metazoa; phylum Arthropoda; class Insecta; order Lepidoptera; family Geometridae; genus Petrophora; species Petrophora chlorosata. The sequence continues at coordinate 2,821,628 of OX621206.1, forward strand.
AGATATGATAATTTAAACATTTCTGGTAATCAAGTTCATTTCAACCCTAACAATCAGCTGATAAAGAGCAATGAACTTGTGACAAAGAATATTAGTGCGCCGCGTGTACAGATCTGACAAACAAATTTTATCTTCAGTTAGCAAAGCCAGCTGTCCTACCAACCTTACTTTACAACTAACTTTCAAGCAAACTGCTTTTTACGCGACTCCCCAAAAAAGGAATGTAATGTTTTCAGGGTTAATGTATGTGCGTTTTTTTATTACACAATAAATGCCTCAACAGATTTGGATGTATGGGGTATCCTCGGAATCCTTAAATCATCCCAAGTGACATAGGCTATAATGTTTTTGGCAGGCTATTTTTTTTATTCTTCTTAATGCTTACTTGTTAATTACAGCATTAAGCATCATCGCTCCAATTAACATTTAGGAATAAGGATCTAATCAGTATAAACGTCTAATAAGAGCGAGCATGGCTGATTTTCTTAAAAAATACGTGAGGTCACCAACCACCGTAGGAATAGGATGTAAAAAACATCATGCATGAATTTCAACAGTAGGAATGTAATAGGCTGATAATGATGGTTAAGACATTTCCAACATTTGATTTCATTGCATAGTAAAAGAGTGTTCGTAAGTCAGTAATCAATAAAGCGTCTTTACTTAGTCAGTTTTCAGAAATAAACCTGTTTAATCTTTGACAAAACGCGGCAAACACTAAAGCTATCAAACATTCGCCGCCGCTTCATGATTCGCTAGCCTTGTTTCGTATTGCACCAATCATAAAGATATAATCCTAATAAATAATAGCCGCTGATCCTCATTGGTCGAGCGGCACAAACAAAGTTACCTTCTAACGCCGCCCCATAAAACTCCACCGAAAAGGACCGATTTCGTTTTAGGTTATTTCTGAATATGAATTCTAAGACGTCAAGTTGGATAAAAAGTTGAAACTGATCAAGGCAAGGCCAAGTCGGGTACGTTAAGGCATAGATTAAAAGTACCGTTCGCGGAGATTTTTTTGTATACCGGTTCCCGAACATGCAAAAAAAACTATGGTAAAAAAACTTAAACCTATGTTTTTATTATGGTTTTAATGCATTCAAATCTGTCCAGGCAATAAGAAGTAATGGTGGAATAAATAAATACATACATACATACGTAAACCCTGAAATACTCCTTTTTGGGCAGTCGTGTAAAAATGTGGAAATACCTTTTTTTTACGAGTGGGTTCCGGAACGGAACCGACCGAGTCCAAAGATCCGTTCAGTATGAAATTCCGGTATTTGAGACTCGAAATCAAGCCCTTGTAAAATGTTCGGCGTTTTCAAAGAGAGCGCCTAGGCCACAAAACAGATAAATACAGAAGTTAATCTCATGTATGTACTTTTCATACCTTTCATACCGGACGGCGCAGGAAGTTTATGGGAGGAAAATTGATTGATTTAAAAAAAATAAGTGTACAAGATATCGACATAATTTTTTCGCAGTTACTATTATAACTGAATAAAGTTTTTTTGAAGACAAAACAAATGCGATTAGTTTACATTAACATCTTTCTCATTAGATTATTGAACACAAGGCTAACACAGCTTATACTACAATAAATATCTAATTTTAAATTGTAAAAATATGACAAGGCCACAAAGTCATGTTCGCTTGTTCGGCGCAGGGCCGGGGGCCGGGGCGCTTACCTACCTACCTAACTATTTTGTGTTACGTGAAAATTAACCATCGAAATACAAGCAAATACCTACTTACCTCTCTGAAACAACTGGTAGCTTAAAAAACGACAATTCACCGTTTAATGTTGAATTTAAACAACCGTCCACCGAACAGTTATAATAACCTTTTTTCGTTGCTCCATTTTTGCACAAAAATGTTCACAGACGCGTGTCTCAAGCGGATGGCACTCGCGCTCGCATCCCAACTGTGCCCAGATATCGTGTCCGTGAGCGGTGTCTATGTGTGCGTTGCTCGAGCGCACTTTGTATGTAGATTGATTTCTGTACTTATCTGTTTTGTGCCTAGGCACAAAGTAGCTCGCTCAGTGACCCGTACTACCTCGACTAGGCCACAGTTTGTTAGGATTGTCCAAAATAATTCAAATAAATAATTTTTAAACTTTGTATGGAAAATATAATAGTGTTTTTTTGGTTGTATATTCTGCCCGATGATTCATGACTAGATACCCATACACACCTTTCAGTATTACTACACATTAATGTTATTCCCTGTATATTAATTGTAGTTTATATAAAACACTTTCTGAAAAGTTGTCCGATCCCCTATAGTATAACGCTGGTCTAAAGGCTTTATTTTGTAGATTGTGTATAACACATGTTATTTAAAAAACACCCTCTACACTATTAGCGGTCTGATTGTAGGGAGCAAACACAAAAAGACTTTGGGATCACGTCGCCCGCGCGCCCGTGAGAAGGCTTCGTACAGCTGTCTCGGTGAGAAATATCCTGTAATTTAAAAACTATTTGACACGGTTTCACTCACGTTTTGTTGAACAGTTGAGATCGTGACGGCGCACGACCGGTTTCTGACCATTACGTGCCAAACTCATGAAAGTTTTAATCAAATAATTGAGAAGCATCCTGTCTTTAGATCAACGGCCGTGGCCTGGAGCGTCTGGTCCTGCGACATGTTGATCGTCATTGCAAAGCAGTCGCTCACAGAAAACTGCACGCGTTTGAATTGGAACGTAAAGTTGTTCGAGATGAGAGAGATGAATACTAATATATGAAAACTGACTCACCAGCGCCACGGGCTATCAGTATACCTCAGTGAGGTAAAGTGCCTCAGTGAGGTTCGTCTGAAGCGACACTACCTTCAGCCGAGTTCCGTTACACAACTAACCTCCCCGAAGTTAACAACTTCGACGGGGTTTCATTTCGAAAAAGCATAATTTTGAATTCCAAATTTTTATTCTGATAGAGTTGGAAGCCCGGATGCATTCAAAGGGTTAAAAAATTCTACGGAGTACGGTAGTGAATTGCCACCATCCTCGCCGTCGTCCTATACATCAACGTCCTGTTGAATGTCCCTTAAAACATTATAGCGGGACATCTTCAGTAAGATGGGGTAAATACTTCTCCAACAGTTGCACTGGGCTCGAGAGCCTACAAACACAAAAATTACAGCAAACAAATGGCGCACACGTCGTGAGCCATCAGTTAGTGGAAAGTAGGGTGTTTAACACCATCGACTGTTCTGAGAAACGCAAATGAGGTAGCGCCGCGGACAGACAGTGTGTATCAGCAACCGTAAATACTCGTAGTAGCTTCTTGTTACTGGCATGGACGGTGTACATACATACTGCTAAAAACTTGCTCCTGATAGACACCCGACGCCCCCACCAAGTCGTCGTCTATTAAAAATGGACCAGTATGTTTGTCGTTGTTTGGCACTTCGTCATACATTAATGTTTTGGCAAAATCATCCTTTAGACAAAACCTCAAAAACCCCAGAAATGTGGTCTGGTGAGGGTTTTCAAGAGATAATCTGACGGATTCCGGGTTGAAAAAAATTTAGATCATTTTGGAGGTGAACGAATATGTTTGAATAAAGGACGGTGGCGTAACTTTCATGAATAGAGAAAGCCAGAATTTGTTACACCGCTTCAGAGGTATATATACCGACCATATTTTCCATTCAAGTAAGTAGGTACTCGTGATAGGTGTCTCGTATGGGGGAGGGCGTCTGAGTAGGTACCACCATTTTGCCAGTTATTCTGCCTCCAAGCATTACTGTGCTTCGGTTTGAAGGGGATTGTAGCCAGCGTAATTACTGGGCATATTATTATGAGACTCAATATCTGATGTCTCGGGGTGATGAGCGCAACTTCTAGCGCCATCTAGTTTCACGTGCGTAAATTAATTTTCAAGAGTTGAAAATATTATAGCTCTTTTCATGCAAAGCTTGCAAGTTGTTCTCTAAGACCTACTAAAAATGCTGAAATTATATTTTATGATATTTTTTAATTTAAATAAAATATTACTTGTAGGCATTTCATTCATTTTATGGTTAAACTTAGATATATCCTACTTATCTTCGGTTAGAACTAGGTTTAGCCTTCATCATAGTGGCTAGAACTAGGTGCAGCCGCATGTGAATATAGCTGCAGCCCTCGGTAGGTTAGGGTGGCCCTTGGGCCACCCCCGCCGCTTATATAATATAATGTAGATATAATTCGTTAGATATAATATAATGTAGATTATCATCTATCACTTCAATAGATTATAATGTACTGAAAAATAATGCGACGCTGGTTAGAACTAGGTGTAGCCAAGAGTAAGTGGCTACACCTAGTTCTAACCGGCTAAAACTAGGTGTAGCCGCACTTCGGGTATTAGCCGTAACATATACAGCGTTTCAAATTTATACTAATTTTACCTTTTGTCTGTCTTCCTCGCTTAAATAAGCTAAATATCAAAAAATATTGGACCCGTATTCGTTAATATTCAATTATTTAAATTAATTCTGAGTTTCAAGATTCTAGGATAATCTAATAACTTTTTTCCATACTAACTTTAACCCCCATAAGTAAATTTTAAAAAATTTCGATAGCCTATATTAGAATCAGGATTTAATTAAACAAATTCCTGGAAATTTTATCAAAATCCGTTTAGTAGTTTTTACGTTTAACGCTTTCAAACGAACAAACAGACAAACAAACAAAAAAATTAAAAACTGTTTAAATATGTTCAGTTACTCTTATTAAGTCGCCCTGGTTGATTTTTTTTCGAATATCTTCCATGTACAGATTTTTTAGTTCTACAATTTTATTATATGTATAGATAAGAATTTAGAATAATTTAAAAATATGCTAATTATTTGTAATCCCGCCTAGTATAAGTTTCACTTCAGAGAACATCGCCTCGGGTCATGTCGCAAGCTGAATTATCAGGCTGGCGTTACTGGCATTCGTTCTATTCACTCCATTCATCATATATATACTGCCGTCTTCTTCTTCTACACTTGTATAATAGTACAAAAAGTTAAATCGATAGATTCACAAATATTTTTATTAACCAATTACCGTTTGGCTATTACCGGGAGTTACCGGTTTGTATCACGATTTTTTATTACTTGGGTATATAAGTATAGTAGGGAAGTATTTTTTTTTAATCATACTATAATATTATAAATGCAAATGTTTGTATGTTAGTGTCTTGTGTGTAAGTGTTTTTGTTCCGTCTTCACGCTTCAACGATTTGAGTGAAATTCGAAATGGAGCTTATACCCTATATCCCGGTAAACCGCGGGGCTCCCGGGTTTCTAATTTTTGTTTTTCCATTTTATAATATACATAATATAACAAGGGAATACCAACGTATTGATATTCTTTTTGTCAGTACAACTTCTATAATAATATCATTAAGTACATGTTTATTGTTATGTATTATAAAATATTACATTTGGTTTATATGCATGTTTAATTAAGTGAGGAACAGACAAGCTTCATAGAAAACTCTCATTACCCGATGTACTCGTAATGAAAAGTACTATGTAAGGTAATCAAATCAAATCAAATCAAAATCTCTTTAATCATTTTGGCATCACAGACGCACTTATGAACGTCAAATTATCACAATGACTCTACCAATGAAGTAGGTAGAATGTAAAATAAAATTGGTAGGTACCTAAATACTTACATGGAGTCGCACCAACCGGTCAGTTGGTTGAACTATCTATATAAATAATAAATAATAATAAAGGAATCGACGTGATTTCGAAGCAAGGAATCGCCAAGTTGTCATAGTGAATTTGGACTTTAATCTGAGTATGGAAAAAAAAATAGTGACATACTTAGCTTTTTTTTTATGTAACTGAATGACGAGACGAGCTGGTTGTTTGCCTGATGGTAAGCAATACGCCAGCCCATAACAATAACAGCACCACCCAAAACTTTGTTTTGCAAATCCTGCGCGGCGCTGCACTGCGCTCGTCACCCTGAGTTCTTTATTTGATTTAATTAATTTACTTATTTATTTAATTCAGGCAATAATAACATAATACTTAGAACATGTATCTATTTTATAAAATTCATAAGAAACACTGTTATTAAGCACGTAATTTTCAATTTTCAATTCATTTATTAATAATTCAGACATAATTATCCATATTTGTTAGTAAAAATGCAAGGTAATAAAATGTTAGTAAGTAATTAATCAATTTGTTTCATTAAAAGTAATACCGTCGCGCCGCTTTGGAGACTGGTGGTGTCTCGTAGCCTACCTCTGAATTTTCTGTACAATACACCCTTAGGCCAAAAGTTCTCCATAGTGAAGGTTCCAAGGTCGTGTGTAGGAAGGAACTCGCACAACACAAGATTTGAAATTGACGTGGCGGGACTGTTCGGGCACCACCCTCAACATCAGTTTCGTCTTCACTGAGATGTACTGTACCAGGTCTTCTTCGCTCGCAGAGGTGGCCTTATAACCTAAATCAAGTCATACTTCTGTATCATCGAACCCAAGGTTTACATTTTTGGATTAACTATGCTCTTGGGTAGGCTTGACACTCTCCTCGACCTGCCTGATAGTGTCCATCAGGGGCAGGTCCTTGGTCTCCAGAGTCAGGATCAGGAGGACTTCAGTCAGTAGTGCTGAGCAGGCAAAGAAAATGGAGGGCAGAGCTTCAGAGATTGGGTTCTGGAATTGAATTGAAATAAGATACGTTTGTTCATTTCTGTTAGATTTATTCAAATAATAGAGAACGTTTTGTTTCCAAAATTGTACTACTCCAAAAAATTCTATGATAAAAGGATAAAATAACTCTGTTGTGAATTTTAGTGAAAAGAATTATGACCTTCCATTGTGTAGAAGGTTCTCCATTATATTTCCGGATTTCGAAGCTTCGTGTGGCTGATTAGATATCAATAAAAGTGTCACCTTGTATATCAGTATTCTATAATAAGATTAAACATCTGATGCACATGACCAAAACATAAACTTACCAATATGGGTGTGAGTGGAGCCAGCATCCCGCCCACCCTGGACGTGAAGGCACTGATCCCCAAGAGGGACCCGCGTGCGCTGGTCGGGAATAGCTCCATGGTGTATGTGATGGCACCCGTCAAGCATACTGATATCAGCATTTTGCCGATCAAGAAGAGAAAAATCTTGGCCCAAGTATACACTGGAAAATTTCAAGAAAACCTTTTTGAAATCTTCGAATGTTAATTGCTTAACATTTTTTCTTTATTTCCTCTATCGGATATGTTCGGTAACGATCATTAATAATTTATCATTAATAATTAGATAATTTTCGACTAATCCTTTCTAATATTAAAATTTTTGGCAGACACGATTCATCATCATACAGCATCGTCACTATAACATCACAGCATTAACTCACCAGATAAAAGACATATTAGGAATTAATAGATCAGCTACTTCTCTAACCTCGATAATTTCAAAAACAGCAGCCGTATTTTTTCGAGAATACCTACTGGCAAAATGATTTACAAATCGTAGTACATAAAGTACATACCAGAATGTACATATCCTGTCCCAACACACAGTACTCCACAAATCAAAAATCCCAGCAAAAGAGGCATCTTCCTTTCGATTTTGTTCATCAAGTATAAAGATATCAGCTCTCCCGGAAACGACATCACCGTTGACAGCAGGAAGTTAATGTACTTATCTCCACGAAGATACACTGAATTTATCAGCATTCCATAGTAGACGAAGCTAGCAATATATCGACAGGCGGCTGCAACTAGCAATCTCTTCATAATCTCTTTGTCGGTCAGAATTCTCCTCAAGCGTTCACTTTTTTCATGAGCGCCAATGTTAACTTGTTTTTGAGTTTGACTGCATCAATTTATTTTGTTCATATCAGCAACTAGAAGCAATGTTTCTTTTGCCTTTTCAGTCTTGCCGTTGAGAATCTGCCAAAGAGGGCTTTCTCTGATGAAGTATATGTAAGATAGGAAGAGAATGGATGGGCCGTTGATGATGTAGATGAGAGTTTTCCAGTAGGGGATGAACATGGCGATGACGGCGAATAGACACTCGTTGAAGTAGATGGCGTAAGCGAAGAAGAATCCTTTTATTTTTAAAAAGTGCTGAATGAATTTCGATAAAATTTATATGGGACCACCTTTGAAGTATGACCTACCAATCAAAAAAAGAATCATCGAAATCAATTCATAATTGGCGGAGTAATCGCGTAACAAACACACAAAAAAAACATACCGTCGAATTGTAAACCTACTCCTGTTGAAGACGGTTAAAAATGTCGGTAGGTTTATATTACTAGCAAAACGAAAACAGTCCTTTCCGGTCAAATCCAGTCGTACATTGCGACGACGCGACGGTACAAAATGGATAGATGTTGTCTATTATATAATTTGTTTTTGAGATGTTTATTGTGAGAAGATTGTTCTGGAACCACTTATTAAAGTAGGTCCAAATCGTGTTGTGCCTCCATTATAACTGAATCTATTGAAGTTCTAAAAATTGTATCGTCGGCGTATAGTGTTACGTCACCTTTCAGTCCGATTTCACTAATACTGTTAATATAAATGAGAAATAGTAGTGGGCCCAATATTGATCCTTGAGCACACATTATGTATATTATTGGGATTACTTTTACCTATCTTTACTATCTGCTTTCGATTGGCTAGGTATGATCTAAATAGTGAAAATAGGATTGTTGCGGTGTTAGAAGGATCAATGCAATGGATAATAATGACCATTACGGTATGTGCTATTTTAAGAATTTGGGCGTTTTAAAGATTTTTGTGCAAAATAATTTCATTTGTTAATTTATTTTACGCAACGGGTGAAACAAAGAATGGGTTTGCCTTGAATTTATATGAATTGATAAGACCCCTACAATTCACTGAGATACTTAGTTTTTTACATTCTTGGTGTGCCTATATGAAAATGGTAGCCATTTTGAATATCTAATCAGCTAACATGAAAAGAATATTACTTTTGCTATCGGAGTTGTTATTTTTTAACCAAGGTTGTTTTTTTTGTTCAAGGTTAACTTGGACACATTCTATTGTATAAACCTAACATGGCTTTAGTGAATGACTATTTACTAAGCATCAGAGCCGCTGCATCAATGCTTCCCGTCACAGCAGCTTCACAGAACTCAATGGCCACGTACGCGTAATAGGAGGTCGCTAATGTCTTCAACTGGCCGATACAGCTGCTGACCACACAGAATATGACTCAAACGTACATCCGTCTCTAGTAGTGTAATGTATATGCACCGCGGACTGATTGACTCTGACTGTCGCAACTAGACTGAATATTATAAACCAATTATATTATATTTCCAGGATGATACCTGTCAGAAAGCCACCCGCCGATCAGCATGGACAACAGCATCCCCAAGTTGTGGATAGTTCCGATGAGGTTCGAGAGCCATTGGCGGCATCCCAGGTTCAACTGTAACAGAAAATAGCCCAGCACCAATTGATTGCGTGCCCAATGTAGAAGCTGGCATCCAAATTTCTTACTTATAACCTGAAGAATTTTTTTGCAGTAACAATGTGACTAGAAGGGAGGCTACAGACTTGGGACTCCAAAAAAGCACGATTGTGGCTTGCCAGGTTTCAAGTAAATGCACAAAGCATTTTATATTGTTATATAGTAATTATATAGAAGATAAAGATGCCTGTGAAAAAACCCCATCCTGCCAAGTAGCCAACTGCCACATAAGAAACATATTAATACTGTTAAAATCCAACATAAGTATTTTGTTACACAAAAGTTTAATAAAGTAGCCACCAGTTTCCTGCCGTATCTTCTAGGTAGTTGTTCTTTTTCCAACTATAGTGTGTCTGTAATGCCCAAAATTAATAAAAAACTGTTAAACTTAAATTAAATTAAATCTAAAACACTCTCGACGAAACTTCTTTTCATGTAGGTACCCCGTGATGACGATGACTTGATAACTTATGATGATGATGATGATGAAGAGAAGCTCTTAATAACTGTAGATACCTACCTCAGCAATAACAGTATTGTTAGTTTCGTAGATCCACTGGTGGCACTCCTCCAGCGCCCCGCTGATGCTCTCGTTGGAACACCGCCTGCCCGGCGCGTGGTCTCCTCAAAATCAAAATTGGTCCTTTTACTTAGGTCGTGACTATAACTGGTCACGTCAAAAAATATTATTACAAGAAGCTGGTAATGCTTTATCCTCCTGGCGCAATCAAGAACAGTTAGACATATTACAGGGCAATAGTTCAAGCAATAGATAGCCCAAATGTTCCACCCCTCACAGCATTTGTTTTAAATAATCTGCCAATAAAGTTAATCAATTATTTGGTGTTTTGTTTTAATGAATCACAATACTTACCTATAATTTAAATCTCCAGCCGTAAAAATATAATTAATGTTGATCATGTTAATAAAAATAGCAGGTAAACACAACAACACGAATTGTAAAACTTGATAAATTCCAAATTTGTGTAACACATTGGAAATGTCACATTCATTACAGCATTTATTTTTTTACGCTTAATTGATCTATGTTTGGCCACTATCTCGCCTGATGTGAAGCGATGATGTGGCCTAAGATGGAGCACATAGATCTAGAGAGAGACGGCAGTTGAGCGGCTGCTCAGACCCGTCTCCCCGATGGTTCACCGAACATTATCCCGCAACACGACTAGGTCGCTTGACGGCTTTGTTCGGTGGGTGGTATTACAACCACGACCAGAGCCTACCACTCCAAAAAAAAACAAAAACAAGCTTCGGTCCAGCGTTACTTTAAACCATGTTTATTAAAATTGTAATTAGTTTATTGATTGTTTGTTATAAAAATACACCGGTACGGAATGTTATAATAAAATATACAATTTTATCAGGAACTGAGTCACAAAAAGCGGCGAGGTCCGCCTTGTAACAATCAAAAGTGTAACCAATCAGAAATAGGCACAACAGTATTCGACTAATAAGTGATAAGAACCTGGAATAATTAAAGAATTTGCTTTTGATGTGTAATTCCGCCAAGTATAAGAGTTTTTATTTCGGAAAACATCGCCTCGGGTCATGTAGCAAGCTGTATTATCAGGCTGGCGTTACTGGCATTCGTTCTATTTACTCCATTTGTTATAATCTACTGTCTTCTTCTTTTTCTCCCGTGTGGGTGTGTAGCCAACCCTGGTGTCGGAGTTTAAGACCGCCCGAAGGCCTCCGAAATATACATTAAATAAATACTGTATTTTTCAGGTAGGAATAGGGGATCGGTCAACTTTTGAGAAAGTGTTTTAAATTAACTACAATGAATATATAGCCATTAAAAATACTATTTTAATTAAATAACGCTCTAAAATTACCTAAAACTATGTTTAAATATTATGTTTCAAATATTGCCGCGCAAAAGGTCACCTCAAAACTTGTGACGTCATATGTAGGTAGAAAATGACAAACTCTTCGAAATAAAACTTGCAAAGAAATTTATATACGTTTAGTGAAGTTTGGGGACGATATTGTAGTAATGGAACGAAAAAATTTGCAAAAATACATTTTATGAAAAGAAAAACCGTAAAATAAACACAAGCTTGACTCACGGCATTTGCCTACAAATGACGTCATGCGCTGTGATTGTTGTTTCGTTTGAGATGAAGAACATATTAAAAATGTCAGAATTATTAGATTATATTTATTGATTTAAAAATATAAATCATTATTATTTCACAAAAATATTGATTGAATGATCTTTTTGGTTCGACGAACATTCGTTCTAACTACATTTTAGATTTTTCTCGATTACTGTCCGATTCCCTATTGCTCTTAGAAATTGCACAAGCGTCGGCGCTTCTACCTATAATAAATCTATAGGTTTCAACATCATCATTTTAAAATTTTATGAAAAGATAACTTAAATACTCGAATTCTGAGCTTCAATATTACATAGGTAAATTTCATAGAACTTTAGAAGTCTTGTCTTAAAATGGTTCGTGTCACGTTTTATCGATCCACGAATTATTGACCCTCAGTTTAAAAAACCTATCTTCGTTTTTTAAGCTCTTGAGCAGGGTTGACGCTCTTCTCGACCTGCCTAGTGTCCATCAGCGGAAGGTACTTGATTTATCAAGGTTATAAAGAAAGAAAGACATTTATTTGACAATTGAAAACCACACAATTATATAACAAACATAGTAAAGAAAAAGAACAAACAAGGAAAATAGTTAACGGATACATATGATATCAATAAACAAAAACAAACATGAAATAGTGGTGCCAAAGGGGTTTCGACCCAGCCCAAATGGTTAGCAATAATGGTTAGAAATGGTTAACAATATTATAGAGCCTATAAAAAAATCTATTCTATTCTATTCTTGAAGTTGATAATTATGTAATTTAATTTTTTTTTATTCCATGTACAGTAGAACCTCGTTAAGTCGAACCTCGATAAGTCAAAAACCTCCAAATCTCGAAAAAATGTTTTGTTCCCTTCCCTTAAAACACCAAAACCTCCATTACTTGAAATCTTGACCCTCTGTTAATCGAAATAATCACCGAGTCCCTCCAAGCCATTTTTGTACATATTTTCACTCTATAACTCGAAAAATTAAATTTGACCTCTGTATCTCGAACATAGGAACGTTTTATTTTACAACCTTTACAACTTGATCATTTGGAATTTATTATCTCTATTGTTCGAACAAAAATAAGTTACCGACTTTAAGAACTTGCCGACAATGTGAGTACACTATTGTTTCTTAGAAAACATTTAAGGAGTATACAATAATAAATTTATGACTCATGGAAACACGTGTTTGCTTGCTTTGTGTCAGGTGTTCAATTTTGATTCCCTTTGAAATTTAGCTAAGCCAGTCATTTGTTTTCTGCAGTTATGACTGCTGGGACATTATCTGATGACGAAATTATCGATTCAGTAGCTCAGAAAACCGATACTAATGATTTAGATGACATAGAAGACGTGAATAGTACATGCGCTCCATGGGTTTCCATCAAAGAGGCGCGAACCGCATTGAATACCTTACGTAATTTTATAGAGCAAACCAGTAACTCTGAAGAAGAAGAATTTTCTGCTCTTTATAGATTAGACAATGCTATAGATAGAGAACAACCAAATTATCTAAAGCAAAAAAAAATTACTGACTTTTATTAATGCCATATTTTTTATTTTAAAATGATTTGAAATAATGGTGATTTATAATATGTAAATAAAAATATGTTTATCACCTCTGCAAGTTGAATTTTTATTTATTTTACCTCTCTAACTCAAAATTTATAAGAATAAACCTCAAACTCTTTATGTCGAATCAAAATCCGCCTAAGTTGAAATCCTCCATAAGTTGAAAACTCTATAACTCGAATTTTTTGGCGTCTCCCTTGATGTTCGACTTATAGAGGTTCTACTGTATATTAATGCCATAAGAAAATATTGTATTTAAGACTTGCCTTGAATAACAAACTGAGTTATTGTGGTGAATAAATTATTCCATTCTATTCGATTAGTGTCATTTAGTGACATCAGACGTAGACAATAGACATAAAGCTAGTGTAGCCTAGGATAACTGGGTATATACGCATAGTAAGTAAGTATTATTAAGTTAGTATGATAGAAATTTTTTTGAAATCACTTATGTTATAAATGCGAAAGTTTTTATGCTAGTGTCTTAGTGTGTAAGTGTGTTTGTTACGTCTTTTTTTAGTGAAATTCGGAATGATGATAACTTACTCGTATATCTACCCTAGATTACATACTTTTTACCCCGGGCAACTGCGGGATTCCCGGGATTTTAAATTTAATTTCCATTTTGTACCTGTGTATATTATTTAAGAATGAAAAAACAAAAATTATTTACAAAGGAATGCCAAACTATTGATATTCATTTTATCAGTACAAATTCCATATCATTAAGTACATTTTTATTGTAATGTATCTATTATATTTTAAAATATTAAATTTCGTTTTAAATGTATGTCTCAATTAAGTGAGGAACAGACAAGCCTGATAGAAAACTATTATTATTTTTATTATTATTAGCCATTTATGTTTCACCGCAGGGCAAAGGCCTCTCTTCCCTCCTTCCAATCTTCGCGGTTACCGCGAAAATAGAAAACTACAATAACCTTAACATTGACCAGTGCATATTCGTTCGTATGTGTCTCTTGATATAGTAGCGTAATCCTAGGTCTATGAAACTACCACTAAATCAGTTAAACTGCTCTCCCAGACACAGAACAGTCCAACTAACTTCTTAAACATGACGAAGCTTAGAAAATCCTTTTTGTTTCTTAGGACCTAATTCAAATCACATATCTTTAACTACATCAGCTAATACGGTGCTGAAGTTTTGATTTTTATGTTTTTTAAGTTCCTTTGCAGACTTGACGCTTTCTTCGACCTGCCTGATAGTGTCCATCAGGGGCAGGTCCTTGGTCTCCGGAGTCAGGGTCAGGAGAACTCCAGTCAGTAGTGCTGAGCAGCCAAAAAGAATGGAGGGCAGAGCTTCGGAGATTGGATTCTGGAATCGAATTGTAACATGCGTTTATTCAATTCTGTCTGATTTCTTCAATAATAGAAAACGTCCTAAAAGAACAAATTTTTGAAAAATGTCTATGGTAGAAGTGTGGTAAAGTTTAGTGAAAAGAATTATGACCTTCCATAGTGTAGAAGGTCCTTCATTATATTTCCAAATTTCAAAGCTTAGTGAGGCTTATTTGATGTCAATAAGAGTGTCAGCTCGTAAGTCAGTAATTTTAGGTTTGAATGAAATGAAACATTCGATTCAAGAACGTGTAGCATTCGCAGCAAGTGCAAGCCATATTGTACCACTGGTATATTGTACCAGCGTATCGTGGTGAATTACGGCCGTTGCATCATCATCATCATCATCATCATCAACAACCCATCACGTTCCCACTTTTGGGACACGGGCCTTCTCTCATAGAGAGTATGGGCTATAATCCACCACGCTGGCCCGCTGGCCCAGTGCGGGTTGGTGGATCACCAACCCGCACTGGACCAATGTACCAGCGCAATGTGAATTACGGCCGATGCATAAGCTTACCAATATGGGAGTGAGTGGAGCCAGCATGCCCCCGACCCTGGCCGCAAAGGCACCGAACCCTAGGAGGGACCCGCGTGCGCTGGTCGGGAATAGCTCCATGCTGTATGTGATGGCACCCGTGTAGCATGCTGAGATTAACATTTTGCCGATCAGGAAGAGAAAGATCTTGGCCCAAGTATACACTGGAAAAATTCAACATTTACTTTGAGAATCGTCGAATGTCAAGCTTCCTCTATCGAATTGTTCGGTAACGGTCTATACAATTTTAGTCTATTATATTTTAATATTACAATTTTTGGTAGACACGATTCCTCATCATACAGCATCGTCACTATAACATCCACAGAAATCAAAATAATAAGGTAATATAAGTCACATACCCGCGTCACAGAATACCTAATAGTTCCTGCGTTGACTGCGTTGCGTTGTATGACAATTTTGGAACTTATTTGAAACATTGACATTTTAATAATTATAATTTTATTTGACCTTTTAATGGTGTTAGTTATGAAATCGAATGTTGTAATTGTAATAAAATTGTGTGTTGTCAACACACAATTTCAAATAATTTTATTTTTATGAAATACAATATTATAAACATTTGCACGCTGATAAAGCAATAAAACATGTGTAACGACTAAAACATTTAAGTCCTGTGTTATATAATTTAATGTACCATGTTTTAAGCAAATAAATATTTTTGGAAGTTGGAATTTGGAATTTAGATTTTGGACTTTGTCGCCGCACAGGTGTTTCTTATACCATGCATAATATGCTGCATATATGCTGTTTTTTTATAAAATGCACCATGATACTATTTACTATGAGATTCACAGTTTATTTGTTTTGTCATCATTTCGAACTCCATTGCTGTATAAGTTCTTCAATACCCAGAGTGTAACAAGCAAACATAGCAATATAATGTGGAACTTGCGATATCGTCGTTCTCACAAATTTACCATAGTACCTACGGCCGCAGACAACGACGGCGACAGTCTTATTTAACTACTCTTATGTTAGTCCTGTGACTTTTGGTTTTGGGTTTACAACAATTACCTATACCTTATTGTTATACTTCGTCATCAAAAATCATGTTTAGTGGGTGGCGAGCCTTCATATATGGCGGAACTGGCAGGTGCCGAAGTCTCATATCATAGACCGGTTCTCATCCCCTAAAAATTCACCTCAATAGCCCAATCATAAGTAATTTTCATATATCTAATAATAATCCTCGCACTTAAGGAGGCTGTCTTTGATTGCATCTTCTTAATGATGCACTTAGAGACAGTCCCCGATAAGTGATGTCCATTACATATCTAAATTAAATACTCTAAGAGGCCTCTTCGTGCTGGACTCATGTCCCCACGCAAGCCTTCCAAAGGACCGGATGTATAACCCGTGAGACACGGTGCGACACAAGTGCGACATAATAATAATAAATTAACTCACTAGATATAAGACAAATAAAGAATAAATACAAAAGCTACTTCTTTATCATTGACAATTTCAAAAGCAGGAAAAGCAAACGTATTATTTCGAAAATATCAACTGACAAAATGATCGTAGTAGGTAAAGTACATACCAGCAGGTACATATCCCGTCCCAACACACAGTACTCCACATATCAAAAATCCCAATAAAAGAGGCATCTTCCTTCCGATCTTGTTCATCAAGTATAATGATATCAGCTCTCCCGGAAACGACATCACCGTTGACAGCAGGAAGTTAATGTACTTATCTCCAGGAAGGTACACCGAATTTATCATCATCCCATAGTAGACAAAGCTAGCAGTGAATTTACAGGCGACTGCAACTAGCACTCTCTTCATGATCTGTTTGGAAGTCAGAATTCTTTTCAAACCTTCACTTTTTTCATGAGCGCCAATGTTAAACTTATTTTTGAATTTGACTTCTTCAAGTTCAGCCAGCTCCTGCCTATTGATATTTATTTTATTCATATCAGCAACTAGAAGCAATGTTTCTTTTGCCTTTTCAGTCTTGCCGTTGAGAATCTGCCAACGAGGGCTTTCTCTAATGAGGTATATGTAAGATAGGAAGAAAAGAGATGGGCCGTTCATGATGTAGATAAGAGTTTTCCAGTAGGGGATGAACATGGCGATGACGGCGAACAGACACTCGCTGAAGTAGATGGCGTAAGCGAAGACGACTCCAGACATTATTCTGTTTTGTTTACCGCATATTTCCAGCACTGAAAAGAGAACATGAAGTTTATTTATTTTGAAGTATCTCTCGTAGCAGATTTGGTAAAGGTTTATTGCGGTTTTAAAAGGATCAGGTAAAAAATCATTAATGCAGTGAGTGGTTCAATGCACTGGATAATAATGGCCATTTGGATATGTGCTATTTAAAAAATTAAGGCTTTTTAATGATTTAAAAGCAAAATAATTCGTTTGTTAAACTTTTTACGCAATGAAAATTTGCCTTAAATAAGTTTTTTCTTAAAGTATATAAATACCTATGATAAGGCCTACAATTCAATAAAAGACACATTAATTATAGCTTTTAATGTTTTAAAGTTGTTTACAGGCCAACTATGTATCTACATGAAAATGGTGTCCATTTTGAATATCTCATCAGCTAATGTAAAAAATATTACCTTTGGTATCGAAATTGTTATATTTTTTACAAGGTTGTTTTTTTGTTTAAGTTTCAAGGATATATTGTATTGTATAAACCTAATATGGCTTCAGCGGATGACTACTTACTAAGCATCAGAGTCGCTCCTTCAATGCCTCCCGTCACAGCAGCTTCACAAAACTCAATGGCCACGTACGTATAATAGGAGGTCGCTATTGTCTTCAGCTGGCCGATACAGCTGCTGACCGCAAAGAATATGAGGGTGGGCTTGCGTCCGAACCTGGAGAGGAATAAATATAGTAACTCTGATACGTACAACCCTCTCTAGAAATGTGGCGCTACTAGATGGTAAGCACACTGGGTGCCTGGCGGCTCATCTTAAATTTAAATAAATTTGCAATGTGTTGTTACATGTACAAAATGAATCTTTGTTACTCCGAATAAATTAATTAATATAAATAATTATGTATATGCATCGCGGACTGACTGACTCTGATTGTCGAGACTAGACTGAATATTATGAGCCAGATTAAATACCTACTTAAATATCTACGATGTTGAACCACATCTGACAGCTTTATTCCCAATTATATTTTGATGTTTCGAGGATAATACCTGTCAGAAAGCCACCCGCCGATCAGCATGGAGAACAGCATCCCTAAGTTATGGATAGTGCCGATGAGGTTTGAGAGCCATGGCCGGCATCCCAGGTTCAGCTGTAATAGAAAACAGCCCAATACCAATTGATCGCGTGCCCAATGAAGAAGCTGGCATCCAAGTTTCTTACTTATAACCTGGAGAAATTTGTTACAGTAGCAAGGTTGACTACAAGAGAGGCTGCAGACTTGGGACTCCGAAAAAGCAAGATTTTGGCGTGCCAGATTTCTAGTGAATGCACAAAGCATCCTATATTGTTATACAGTAGTACATATAGAAGACAATGTTGTGTCTATTCTGCCAAGTAGCCAACTGCCACATAAGAAACATATTTATAGATATCGTTTAAATCCACCATAAGAATTTTAATACACAAAATTTCTATAGAAGTCCCCAGTTTCCTGCCGTATCTTCTGGGTAGTGTTTTTTTTCCAACTATAGTGCGTCTGTGATGCCAAAATGTACTAAAGAACTTTTGAACTTTGAAATCTAAATGAGAACTATACAACGCTCGACGAAACCTCTTTTATGTAGGTACCACATGATTACGATGACTCGATGAATTACGATGATGATGAAGAGAAGCTCTTAATAGCTGTAGAAAGGTTCTCCTACCTCAGCAATAACAGTATCGTTAGTTTTGTAGATCCACTGGTGGCACTCCTCCAGCGACCCGCTGAAGCTCTCGTTGGAACACCGCGAGCCTGGCGCGTGGTCTCCTCGCAGTACAGGCCTGGAGCAGCGATCGATGGTCTCGTCAGGCCACCAGTCCACCTCAAATGTCCCATCCGGACCTTCGCATTCCGGGATCCGACATCTGGAAGAAATTTTCACTTTTGCGTAATAATAAGAACTTGTCCTTTTACTTAGATCGTGATTATATATATGCCAAAAAATATAATTATGTTGAGCTAGTGATACTTCTTCATCGTGGCGCAATCAAGAGCAGTTGGACATATTACAAGGCAATAGATACCCCAAATGTTCCACCCCGCTAGCAGCTGACAACGACGCATCAAAATGCTCACAGCATTGGTTTTAAATAATCTGCCGATAAAGTTAATACAAATTTGGTGTTTTTAATGAATCAGAATACTTACCTATAATTTAAATCTCCAGCCGTAAAAATATAATTAATATTGATCATGTTAATAAAAATAGCAGGTAAACACAACAACACGAATTGTATAACTTGATAAATTCCAAATTTTTCTAACACATTAGAAATGTCACATTCTTTAGAGTTTCGCTCCAGATCTTCGGTACTTTTCGCCATGTTTATTAAAATTGTATGAAGTTAATTTGTTGATTGATTATTATAAAATTACTCTCTATTTTGTGCAATTTTATCAGGAACTGAGTCACATAAGGCGGCGAAGACCGCCTTGTAATTGATGTAAAAGTAGCAAATTACGGCTTAACACATTAACCAATCAGAAATAGACTCAACAGCAGTCTATAAGTGATAAGAATTTAGAATAATTAAAGAATGTGCTTATTATGTGTAACCCCGCTATGTATAAGAGTTTCATTTCAGAGAACATCGCCTCGGGTCAAGTAGCAAGCTCGTTCTATTCTATCTCTGCATTTGTTATATACTACTGTCTTTTTCTTTTTTGGGGTGGGTGTGTGGCCAACCTTGGTGCCGTTGTTTTAGACCGCCCGAAGGCCTCTGACATATACATTTACACTGTAATTGTCAGATAGGAATTGTTCTTAGATTTTGCGCAGGTGTCGGCGTTCCTTGCGCTTCTACCTATAATAAATCCCTATGGCTCAACACATCATTAGTGTAAGTGTGTTTGTTCCGTCTTCTTTGAGTGACATTCGGAATGAAGATAACGTATAAGGGAAACCGCGGGATTTTAAATTTCTTTTCCATTTTATATATTTAACTAGTATTTCGCCGCGTGCGCGAGCTGCTAAAGCAGCTCGCGTGGTGGTGGTGTTTTTTTTTTTATAGAAACTTCCTATCGATTACGGTTCTAAAGTTATCTAAGCCTTTATGTTCAAAAAACAAACTTTTGTATGGCGGCCATATTGGAAAATGGCGCAATCCAAGTGATTTTGTGGCGTGCGCGAGCTGCTAAAGCAGCTCGCGTGGGGTGGTGTTGTTTTTTTTTTATAGAAGCTCCCTATCGATTACGGGTTTAAAGTTATTCTCTTTGTTCGGAAAAAAATCTTTTGTATGGCGGCCATCTTGAAAAATGGCGGAATCCAAATTATTTTTTCATAATCGTAATCTACGACCTAAAAAACCCCCCGATGCAAATTTTCAGTCGGATCGGAGCAACTTTCAAAATGGCCGCCATTTTTTTTTCTTTTTTTTTTCAATTTTCCAACTTTTTCAAATTTCCCTCATGGTTTTCTATGATATTTGGTCGAGCACCCTATACCTATCTCTAACCGTTTAAAAGTTATTTGCATATAATTTTCACCTATTTTGTCATGAAAAAAAACGTTTGTATGGCAGCCATCTTGAAAAATAGCGAAATCTAATTTTTTTTTCATAATCTTAATCTACGACCCAGAAAACCCCCCGATGCAAAATTTCAGTCGGATCGGAGCAACTTTCAAAATGGCAACCATTTTTTTTTCTTTTTTTTTAATTTTTCCAACTTTTTCAAATTTCCCCCATCGCCCTCTATGACATTTGGTCGAGCACCCTATACCTATCTCTTACCATTCAAAAGTTATTAACATTTTCATTTTGTATGGCGGCCATGTTTTTTTGTATGGCGGCCATCTTTTTTTTTAAATTTTCAAAATTGGCCCAAGGTTTGGGGCATATTTAGTTCAAGCGGTACCCCCATCCGATTTATAGTTTTCGAGATCCCTTGAGCAGTTCCATCGAGGAAACCAGTTTTTGGTGATATCGGATTTTTCTGGTTGGTTTCAAAACACCCTCTATACAACCGTACCAAACACTCCCCCCCACCATAACGGCAAGTGGGAGATCAATTCTGTCAATATGTCAGTCAGTCAGTCAGTCAGTCAGTCAGTCAGTGATGGTCTTTCACTTTTATATTTTATATATTTAATAAAATGAGAAAACAAAAATCATTTACAAGGGAATACCAAAGTACAGATATTCATTTTGAAAAACCGCGGGATTCCCGGGATTTTAAATTTCTTTTCCATTTTATATACCTATTTTATAAAATCAGAAATCAAAAACTATTCACAAGGGAACAAAGTATAGATAAGATAGATAGATAGATAGATAAACACTTTATTATTCACCTTAAAAATAGAGATAAAGTACAATTCAAATGTTTACAGTGGTGTAACAATGGGCGGTCTTATCGCTTAAAGCGATCTCTTCCAGACAACCTTTGGATGGAGAGGAACAACGAAACATACACAGACGGTGGTGATAGAAAATATAATAGACATACTAAGGGCTTACATATGATATACAATATATAATCTAATTACTTAAATATATATATGACTATATAAATATACTTATATACCTAATTAATATACATACATACATACAATATATAATTAACATACATATTATACAATCCAAAAGTGAACGGATTAAAAAAAAATAGAATTACATAGCAAAATATAATGATAAATATTATGAAGTGGATAAATATAATTTCCTAATACGTTCCCTGAAAGTGGCCAGTGATGGGGAGCGTTTGATTTCCACTGGCAGCGCATTCCAGAGTGTAACGGCTTCAACGGTGAAGGACTTATCGTAAAATGAGCTACTGTGTGATGGAGTTTTGAGCAAGAGATTTTCTGATGACCTTAATGGACAGGGATTGGACGCGTGTAGAAATTGAAAACGCTCCTTGAGGTATTGAGGAGAAGACGGATTAAATAATATGTTATACAGAAGTGAGAGGATGTGGGTATTCCGGCGACGGCGAATTGGAAGCCACTTGAGCTTCGTTCGAAAGTCGGAGACATGGTCATATTTACGTAAGCCAAATATGAACCTAATTGCAAAGTTTTGAAGTCGCTCAAGTTTGTTAAGTTGGTCTTCCGTGAGGTCTAAATAGCAGGCGTCAGCGTAGTCAAGTATAGGGAGTAAGAGGGACTGTGCAAGCGTAACTTTAGTCGCAGTAGGCAAAAAATTTCGTAGTCTTCTCAGCGACCCAGCAGAAGCAAATATCTTACGGCTCGTAGCCTCCAATTGAGGACCCCAAGTAAAACATCGGTCAAAAATTACTCCCAGATTCCTGACAGTTTCACTGTAAGGGATATTTACTCCGTCAAATACAACCTGTGGCAGTGTGTTCCAATTTATCTTACTGATTGTCCGGGAACTGCCAACAACTAAAACTTGAGTTTTGAGCGGGTTAACTTTAAGGCCGTAGGCTTTGCTCCAATCGGATATGCG
Source organism: Petrophora chlorosata (assembly GCA_951640565.1). Taxonomy (NCBI): domain Eukaryota; kingdom Metazoa; phylum Arthropoda; class Insecta; order Lepidoptera; family Geometridae; genus Petrophora; species Petrophora chlorosata. The sequence continues at coordinate 2,844,274 of OX621206.1, forward strand.
ACACAAGTCAGCATTGACAGTATCGATGGCTTCCGTAATGTAATTAAGTGGAGCTTGTGATAAGCCATGCCGTCAAACGACCTAGTCGTGTTTCGGGATGATGTTCGGTGAACCATCGGGGAGACGGGTCTGAGCAGCCGCTCAACTGCCGTCTCTCTCTAGATCTATGTGCTTCATCTTAGGCCACATCATCGCTTCACATCAGGCAAGATAGTGGCCAAACATGGATATATTAAGCGTACAAAAAAAAAAAAAATGTATTTATTTTGTCAGTACAAACTCCATATCATTAAGTACATGTTTATTGTAATGTACTATATTTTAAAATATTGAATTTCATTTTAAATGTATGCCTTAATTAAGTGAGGAACAGACAAGCCTCATAAAAACTACAATGACCTTGACATTTACCAATGTACTTTTGTTTGTATGTATTTCTTCATTTAGTAGTGTAATCCTAGGCCTATGAAACAACCACTTAGTTCATTACTCTCTTGTTTCTTAGGGCCTATTTCAAGTCACACATCTTTCACTGCATCATCTGGTACGATGCTGACGTTTTGATTTTTATGTTTTTTAAGTTCCTTTGCAGACTTGACGCTTTCTTCGACCTGCCTGATAGTGTCCATCAGGGGCAGGTCCTTGGTCTCCGGAGTCAGGGTGAGGAGGACTCCAGTCAGTAGTGCTGAGCAGCCAAAGAGAATAGAAGGCAGAGCTTCGGAGATTGGGTTCTGGAATTGAATTGTAAGATAAGTTTGTTATTTCTGTTTGATTTCTTTAAATAATAGATTACGTTTTGGTCCCAAAAGATTGAATTCTCGAAAAATTTCTATGGTAGAAGGATAAAATTACTCAGTGTAGTTAATTTTAGTGTAAAGAAATATCACCTTCCACAGTGTCCTTCATTGTGTTTCCAGATTAGAAAGCTTCGTGAAGCTGATTTCATGTCAATAAAAGTGTCACCTCGTAATTCAGTAATTTAAGGATAATGAAGTGAAACATCCGATTCAAGAACGGCAGAAGCATAAGCCTACCAATATGGGTGTGAGTGGAGCCAGCATCCCTCCGACCCTGGACGCGAAGGCACCGAACCCCAGGAGGGACCCGCGTGCGCTGGTCGGGAACAGCTCCATTATATATGTGATGGCACCCGTGAAGCATACTGAGATCAGCATTTTGCCGATCAGGAAAAGAAAGATCTTGGCCCAAGTATGCACTGCAAAAATTCAAGAATAAGTTTAGGAATCGTCGAATGTCAAGCATCCTCTATCGAATTGGTTCGGTATCTATACAAGTATCATATTCTAATATTACAATTTGGCAGACACGATTCATCATCATACAGTATTGTCACTATAACATTTTAGTATTACCTCACCAGATAGAAAACAAATTAGGAATTATACATTAGCTACTTCTCTAATCTTTAACATTTCAAAAACAAATGATTAGCAAACGTATTATTTCGAAAATACCACCTGGCAAAATGATTTTAAAATTATAGTAGGTAAAATACATACCAGCAGGTATATATCCCGTCCCAACACACAGTACTCCACAAATCAAAAATCCTAATAAAAGAGGCATCTTCCTTCCGATCTTGTTCATCAAGTATAATGATATCAGCTCTCCCGGAAACGACATCACCGTTGACAGCAGGAAGTTAATGTACTTATCTCCAGGAAGGTACACTGAATTTATCATCATCCCATAGTAGACGAAGCTAGCAGTGAATCGACAGGCGACTGCAACTAGCACTCTCTTCATGATCTCTTTGGAAGTCAGAATTCTTTTCAAACCTTCACGTTTTTCATGAGCGCCAATATTAAACTTATTTTTGAGTTTGACTTCATCAAGTTCAGCCAGCTCTTGCCTATTGATATTTATTTTATTCATATCAGCAACTAGAAGCAATGTTTCTTTTGCCTTTTCAGTCTTGCCGTTGAGAATCTGCCAACGAGGGCTTTCTCTGATGAGGTATATGTAAGATAGGAAGAGAATGGATGGACCGTTGATGATGTAGATGAGGTTTTTCCAGTAGGGGACGAACATGGCGATGATGGCAAACAGACACTCGCCGAAGTAGATGGCGTAAGCGAAGACGACTCCAGACATTATTCTGTTTTGTTTACCGCATATTTCCAGCACTGAAAGGAGAACATAGATAGATAGATAGATAAACACTTTATTATTCACCTTAAAAATAGAGATAAAGTACAAGTCAAATGTTTACAATGGTGTAACAATGGACGGTCTTATCGCTTAAAGCGATCTCTTCCAGACATCCTTTGGATGGAGAGGAATAACGAAACATACATAGACGGTGGTGATAGAAATTATAATAGACATACTAAGGGCTTACATATGATATACAATATAATATATAATCTAATTACTTAAATATATATATGACTATATAAATAAACTTAAATACCCAATTAATATACATACACACATACATACAATATATAATTATGAGTAACATAAATATTGTACAATCCAGAAGTGAACGGATATTAAAAAAAAATTGAATTCCATAGCAAAATATAATAAAAAATATTATGAAGTGGATAAATATAATTTCCTAGCACGTTATCATACCGTAACATACAGTAACATACAGTATTGGTACTTATTACCTACTGTGTTAAAAGGATCAGGAGTGCATCAATGCAATGGATAAATGAGCCTACTAGAGGAAGTGTGTGGTAAGAAAAGTCAAAAGCTTAACCTATTATATAAGTCTAACATGGAATCTGGACCTGATCTACTTACTAAGCATCAGAGCCGCTGCATAGCTGCCTCCCGTCACAGCAGCTTCACAGAACTCAATGGCCACGTACGTGTAATAGGAGGTCGCTAATGTCTTCAGCTGGCCGATACAGCTGCTGACCACACAGAATATAAGGGTGGGCTTGCGTCCAAACCTGAAGAGAAAATATAAACATTAACATGGTAACTCTGTAACTTGCAGCCGTCTCTAGTAATGTGTGCATGCACCGCAGACTAGCTGACTCTCATGATCGTGACTAGACTAATTATTATGAGCCAGAGGTTGAATGTTTACGTATAAATATTTCTGATGTGAAACCATCAGTGGAAGTTAGTTTTTTAGGTCTATTATTTGCGGAGGCTTTTAATTGGCTTTTCTTATATTAATTTGTCAAACTGTTTAGTAACAACAGCTGGTAGCCCCTCAAACAAAATAAAATAAAATAAAATTATTATGTTCTGAGGATACCTGTCAGAAAGCCACCCAGCTATCAGCATGGAGACTAGCATCCCGGAGCTGTGGATAGTGCCGATGAGGTTTGAGAGCCATGGACGGCATCCGAGGTTCAACTGTAATGGAAAAACACATTAATTACGTTGGATCCAACCCAATTAACTTCTCGCCTAAGATACTGCCATCCAAGTTTCCAACTTATAACTTGGATAACCAAAAACCCGAAACAAAATTTAAAAAATTTAAAAAATGCTCCTCATTTTCTCGCAGTAACTTCTTGGTTAATTTACTAGTGATTCTTGTGGTACTATACCTATAGATCCTATGTTCATAAGCACGTTTGTGGCGTTTGTGTGCCAAATCTTTTGATTTGTGAATTTTGAATTTAAACTACAAGAGAGACTGGGGATTTCAAAAAGCACGATGGTGGGTAGCGCGACAGGGTTCTAGTGAGTTGAAACCTAAAGTACCGCTAGACGAAAATCCTTTTTAAAGACGATAACCTATGATGATGATGATGAAGAGAATCCCTGAAGCTCCGAATCGTAGATACCAGCAATAACAACCTCAGCAATAACAGTATTGTTAGTTTCGTAGATCCACTGGTGGCACTCCTCCAGCGCCCCGCTGAAGCTCTCGTTGGAACACCGCGAGCCCGGCGCGTGGTCTCCTCGCAGCACAGGCCTGGAGCAGCGGTCGATGGACGCGTCTGGCCACCAGGCCACCTCGAACGTGCTGTTTGGACCTTCGCATTCTGGGATTCGACATCTGGAAAATTTACATTTATTTAGTTGCTTCCCGCGGTTTTGCGGGATAAAAGTATTCTATATTCTTTTCCAGTACGGCAGGACCTCAGGTATCAATAAGTACTTAAATACCAAATTTTATGAGTAGTTTTTGCATCTGACCGGACGACCAGGCACACTGTGACAGATATCCTTTTCCTGAACATTATTTGATCTTTCAATGGCCTCCTTTATTTGCGCTGCCTATCTTATAGATGATATAACGCGCGCTCTTGCGATCTCAACTTTGCCCAGTACCACAGAATAATTAATTTATTCCATAGTATCTCCCGCTTCTTCGTGTTTTTTGGGAAAATCTAGACTTACCTATAATTTAAATCCCCAGCGGTAAAAACATAGTTTATGTTGATCATGTTAATGAAAACCGCAGGTAAACACAACAGCACGAATTGTATAATTTGATATTTTCCGAACTTTTCCAGTACATTTGAAATATCACATACTTTAGACTTTTGGTCACTATTTTCAGTACTTTTCACCATTTTGAGTACCGTTTCTTTTTTAATTCAACTGCACAAAACGTTCCAAAATTGTTTGTATAATTCAACGACACTTTTTGTCTTATAATTATATAGGTATACCTAATAAAAGCGACTTAATTAATTTATGAAGATCAAAGTCAAGTCAGCGGTGGCGGCGCCTCTCAATCGGAATAGCAAATATGGGAAGATGCGAATAGTGCTGATACCAGTTACATATGCCATAAATTATAGACGAGGAGCAACACAATACACTCTTCTACTGACTTTGATTACTCTTAATGAAATATCAAAACCAAGGGTGAATGTTTTTTATACGTTGATACAGCTTGAAATTGTACAACAGTACATAATTGAAACGACAATGGTCTACCAATGAATATCTTGTTACAAGAGCAACAAAAATGTGCCTACTTTTAATTATGTTACCCCACCAAGATTAGGAGTCGCATCATGGAGAAGCATTTCTTGGGGTCATGTAGCTATATGATTCGTTCCCAGTGGCCAGAGACCAGTAGCATTCGGTCTATTGTTGCCAATTAAAGAGAGGCAAACCAATTGAGCTAAATATTGTGATGCAAACATGTCATGGGTCCTCTGATTTGTACAGAATAGGGCAGAGTTAGAGTCATGCGTAGCGACAATACGACATCGTCACAGTAGCAGTAATTTAAAATGGGCCTTCTGAGTATCTGTGTAGGAAAAATCGTTCCTACATAATGGTCATGTGAAAATGTGAAGGCGCGGGAGCCCGCAATTGCGCCAGCACTAGTAAAGGTAATGCCACTCCAATTTCCAAGGAATTACACCCTCAGGCTTATCATCATACAGGTGGTGGTCATATAAGACCATGTGGATCAAGATTAGCTGTAACATTGGCGCGTTTAAAGACTTTGGTGGATAATAATAATTAAAATAAGTGCATAACACAAAATTCTTAAAGATCACCGGTCAGGTTTTAATGATAATAATGATTAATCAGTTAGATTTACATCCTTGGCAGCGTTGCCAGTCAGCGTGGCAATGCGGCCAGCGTTCTGGGCACTTTCCCCTCCACCATAGGCCTTTTAGAATAATTTTATTATATTTTGTATATACACACATCAAAAGTGTCTAGGGATCAAGCATTTTTATGCGGATTTCTTGAGATTGAGATGTGGCTTTGTAATAAATTTATGATTTTATAAATTTATATGGATCCTTTTTGGTGCATTTCATAATTTGAATCAGGAACTGTGAATCAAATTCGAGTAAAAGATGAAAATCAGCTGTCAATATTTTCCCTATAAAAACATACAACGCATTGAAGACATTATTAGTGCTACTGTTTCCCTACTACTGATTAAAACCAACGTTATTATGGAGCGGCGACGTCATTTAAGCAGGGAAGAAATGCTCAGAGCCGTGGGAATGATAGAAGCTGGTTCCCGGCAACGTACTGTGGCTTTAGCTCTGAATACAAGTCAGAGTGTTATCAGTCGACTTTGGACACGTTACCGAAGCACTGGTACCGTGGCTGAGCGCCATGGAGGACGGTATCGCTGCACCACACGGAGACAAGACCGATACATTCAAATCTTAACTCGAAGAGCTCCAACAATAACCGCCATGATGTTAGCCGTGAGGCTTCATCACTCTTCAGGGAACTTAATTAGCGACCAAACAGTCAGAAACCGCTTGCATGAAGTGAACCTTCATTCCCGAAGACCGCTACGGGTACCACCTATAGCAATGCACAATCGTAGGATTCGATATCAATGGGCTCTTGAACACAGAAATTGGGCAGAAGAACAATGGCGTTTCGTGTGCTTTTCTGATGAGTCTCGTTTTGGTATGAGACCGGATACAAGACGTATACGACACTGGAGAACCCCTGGACGCCAACAGCGATTAAAATCCTGCCAGGAAGTCCATCCTTATAGTGGTGGAACCATCATAGTATGGGCGGGTATTTGGATCGGCGGAAGAACTGAGTTGATTTGGATCAGAGGCAACCTCAACGCTCAAATTTATGCTGAGACGATTGTATCAGACGTCATCGTTCCTCTACAAGTGCAAATCGGTCCCTTATTTCAGTTAATGCATGATAATGCACGACCGCACACCGCAAGAGTTGTAAGACAGACTCTCGCCGCAGCTAACATCAATGTCCTGCCCTGGCCTGCTCAGTCGCCAGACTTGAACCCGATTGAGCATGCATGGGATATGCTACAGAGAAGAGCTCTGCCGAATATGGAGGGTATCCAGTCGCAAGAAGACCTTTTTTTGTTGTTGCAACGAACATGGGCGGCCATTCCACAGCGTGATTTGGATGAACTCATTTTGAGTATGCCAAACCGATGTTCTTGTGTTGTTAGTGTTCGCGGTAGAAACACGGATTATTAATTGTTTAAGTTACCCAATAAAATTTTAAAGAAAACTGTTATTTCAGTCTTTTTTTCGAACTTTAATGTTAGTGGTTCAAATGTCAAAAATCCCTTTATTAGGAAAATGGCAAATTTCTTTATTAATGCAAAGGTGACTTGGTTTATCGTTACTGTGACAAACGAAAACACTTTATTTGATGAATCCTTAAAGAAAATTTTAATTAATATCAATCAGGAGAAAAGTTATTGCAAAAATATATGTTGATCCCTAGACACTTTTGATGTGTGTATATATATGTATATTTAAGTTATTTTGTATATATATTTAAGCAATTTTAGTTTGATTTAGATATTTCTTTGTTAAAATTTAAATAGGTATTTAGTAAATAATGTTAAATAAATAATATTTACATAACATAAATTGGTATCAAAATTGCGATGTGCTCATTTGTGAATATTTATGCATTGGAATTCACATAAATTAACGACAAATGAATGTTTCGATGTCAATTTAGAAATAAATTTATATAAAATGATGTCTTCAAATCTTCCGAATGATAAGGCTGCCAAGGATGATTAATTATATTCTCAAGAATTTAGTATTATGCAGGTATTTTTGTACTTAGAATCAGAATCAGAATGTTTTATTGTATAACTGTGTAGACGTACATAAAAATAGGTCTTAAATATTTACAAATGTTTCAACAGTTTATCCATTTTGGATGTACAATATAATGTTGAATAAAAAAGAAAAAAAATACACTTAAACGGAAATATACTTATTCCTAAATTTAGGTATCATATAAAATATCCTTACTTATAGGTGTATCTAGCTATTTACTATTATTCGGAAAAACAACAAACATCAAAGTTGTGTTCTTCACTTAATATTTCTAACTGATCTTCTTTTGATTTCAAACTTTGTACGTTAAGATGCATGATATTAACATAAGTTTTAATAGCTTGAGAGTGATGTTCTTGCAAAGCAGGTGTAATGTGTCTATTTGGATCACTGTGTATATTTTGAATACTTTTTTTAGAGTTAATCTCGAAAACACTGTTTGCTATTTGACTGGTATGTATTTTGTTTTTTGAAGTAATAGGGTATCGTACCCGGTTGGGGAATCATGTTTTTTATCGTTTCATTATTTTTGGGATGTGAAGTTTCTTTAAGGTTTTCATTCCTTTTGAATTAATAGGGTTTAGTACCTGGTTTTATTTAAATATTTTTACTCATTGTGATGTTCGTTTTCGTGATGTTTTTACCCAGAAAGCATGTTTCGTAGTCATAAGTATTAATTGTGTCATTTATATGTTTGCATAAATATGTAATGTTTCGGTTTGATAATTTATTTCTCAAGTTAGCGGCATAAGGCAAGTAGTGTCATTTTTTAAAGTTATTACTTATGGTATTTAGGTTCAGGTTGAGCTTTTCCTCATTTAAATATGGATTTTGTATAATGTTGGTCAATATCACATTGGGTTTTGTAAACCTTTTTAAAAAACGCTGATATTTCAATTAGAAACTTTGTAGGGTTTCTGTCATTTGAACCTAGTGATAAAACTACCCAATCTTCTCCTATGTGACTTTCATTTAATCTGACGTTTTCCAAAGTGTGTTCTACTGGTGCATCGGGATATGTGTAGTTTTAAGCATTTATGTGTGTTTGCACGTAGTCTAATGAGAATTGTCAATTTATCACAAATTGACGCAGATTTGGTCTCCAATATAATTATATTCGGTTTTTCTGTTTTATCCGATATCTGTTTGTTTTTTGTGCCCTTCAAGTATTTATTTTGATTTGTATCTCTTTTCGTTGTATGTTTTTGCTGTTTATCTTCGAATGTATTTGTAATTCATTTCAAACTTTCTGTTCTCATTTATTTTCATCCATTCTTCTATTTTTTGTGTAGGATTTTTAGGCTTATCTTGTACATTTTCTGAAGTCTTTGCTGTCTTATTCTCTGTTGTTTTATTAAAGTGGTTTAGTTTTATTTTATTTAAACTGCTTCGCTTAATGGCAAGCGCCAGGGGATCGGACGGTAATCGAGAAAAAATCTAAAATGTAGTTAGAACGAATGTTCGTCGAACCAGAAAGATCATTCAAATAATATTTTTGTGAAGTAATAATGATTTCTATTTTTAAATAAATAAATAATATCTAATAATTCTGACATTTTTAATCTTGTTCATCTCAAACGAAACAACAATCACAGCGCATGACGTCATTTGTAGGCAAATGCCGTGAGTCAAGCTTGTGTTTATTTTACGTTTTTGCTTTTCATAAAATGTATTTTTGCTAATTTTTTCGTTCCATTACTACAATATCGTCTCAAAACTTCACAAAACGTGTTTAAATCTCTTTGCAAGTTTTATTTCGAAGAAATTGTCGTTTTCTACCTACATATGACGTCACAAGTTTTGAGGTGACCTTTTGCGCGGCAATATTTGAAACATAATATTTAAACATAGTTGTAGGTACTTTTAGAGCGTTATTTAATTAAAATAGTATTTTTCATGGCTATATATATTAATTGTAGTTAATATGAAACACTTTCTGAAAAGTTGTCCGATCCCCTATGGCAGTACCCAGAACTTTTAATATCATGAAAAGTATTGTGTAGCACATGCCCAGCAATACTGGTAATACATACGTACTTATTAATATGACCTAGAGTAGAACTTTGAAACCAGGGGCCTGTACTCTGAAAAAGTAATTACGATGTTCGTTCTGTCGGATGAAAGGGACAGCGCTATGCAACAGGCATAAGAGTGTCTCTTTTAGTCCGCACGAACGAACGAACGAAAGCAACTCGGAGTAGGCCCCCTGTTTTGTGGGAGACTGGTGCCTGATATAGGTCTAAAAGACCCTGTATTACAGGTCATCAGGTGCCCCTCCGCAGAGATTAAACGTAATTAGAAGAAGGAAGTGGTATAATTATAATAGAAAGTCACACCTTCCAATCTTTAATTCCCGTTTCCTAAACTATAATTACGAGTGACAAGATAACAATAATAAAATAATAATACCTAAATACCGGCTTATGATGTTACGTTTATTGCGTAAGCAGTTATGTATTTAGTTATATAGTCTAGCATGGGGCATGACAATGCATAGAAACAGATATAAGATTACCAGTGGTAAGTCTCTCGTATGCGGAAGGCCGCCTGGGTAGGTTAGGTACCACAGTTTTGCCATTCTGCCGCCAAACAGTAGTGGGCAAGCATTACTGTGTTCCAGTTTGAAGGGCGTTGTAGCTAGCGAAATGACTAGGCATATGAGACATGTCTCGGGGTGATGCGCGCAATGCAGCGCTACACAGTACTATTTAGTTTTTATCAAAATCGGTCTCGGGACTCCTTTGAGCATTTTTTGCTATTCTTTGTAGTTTCGGATTTGGTTCTCCACGCCCACTTAAAAATTCAGTCTGTATAATATTAATTAAATTACCTTTTTGTAATATAGAAGTTAGGTATATATAATTCACTAGCCATTAAGCCAGCTGAAGTGGCAGTGGGCCGGCCATATTAGCCGTAGAACTGATAACCGTTGGGGTAGACGCGTTCTAGAGTGGAGACCACGAATTGGCGAACGAAGTGTAGGACGCCCTCAGGCTAGGTGGAGCGATCTTCGCAGGGTAGCAGCTGGATGAGAGTAGCCGGGGATAGTTATCAAAAAATAGAGAAGACAGTGAAGAGTTCAATTCCTTATCAGTACGCACTATAAACGTTTAATCAAAACGCTTTATACGAATTGGTGAAATATAAGGGTGATATTTGGCTGATTTTCTGCTCGTTCTGTGATGCTCGTACTAGAGCCACTTCACTCGTGGTAAGTCTCTTATATGCGGGAGGCCGTCTGGGTAGGTACCACAGCTTAGCCAATTATTCTGCTGCCAAGCAGTAGTGCGCAAGCATTACTGTGTTCCGGTTTGAAGGGCATTGTAGCCAGCGAAATTATTAGGCATTAGAGACTTAACATCTAATGTGTCGGGGTGATGAGCGCAATGCAGCGCTACGCAGTAATTTTTGTGGTAGTATTGAAAGTTCTGGGTGGCACTGCAATTGTTATGGGCAGGCGTCAGGCGCTTAACATCAGGAGAACGACCAGCTCATCTCATCAGTCAATTCAATAAAAAAAGCCTCGTTAAGTGATTTATAAACTATTTTAAGACTGGAAAATTACAAAGATAACATATTAAACTCCTATTACAATAAAACGCACCGTGCTCTTTATGTTTAGCGAGCAAATATTGTAAGTACTTATATTATGTTTACGATTTGATTTATTTGTTCACGAATGGTATTGTTTACATTTTAAATATAACATTATTCTGTTGTGTGATACTTGGAGGTTTAGGTGTTATTCTGTATTGTATTGTATATTTGATTTTAAATACATAATATGTTTGAAGAAATTAGTTTTTTTTATTAATTATAGGCTTGCGTTTGACCGCTATCTCACTTGTTGCTATGCACGCTAGCCTGGAATAAACCTGTTCACTCTTGTCTTAAAGACACCCAAATTATAGCTATCCAGGGCCCCAATTCACTATGACAACTCCGCGAAATCACATCGACTCCTTGCTTGGAAATCACGTCGATTCCTTCATTAATAAACGACATCTCTATGACGATATATAATGACGAGTCATAGAGAATACAAATTTCGCAGATGTAGTTTATTTATTAATAAAGGAATCGACGTTTCCTTGAAGCAAGGAATCGCCAAGGTGTCATAGTGAATTAGGGCCCAGATGCCAGCAGAGATTTCCACTCCTTGGCCGTTCGCATTATTCGCAAGCGCTTAGTGCACGCTTAGTGCGAGCAGGTCCTGCTTGCACTAAGCACTTGCTTACTTTATCAACCATATAATTAATGACAGCTTGCCGTATGTCTGATCGTTCGATGATGGAACGGGGATTAATATAATATTTAGCTTATATTTTTAAGCTTTTAATTAATTTTTAAGCCTATTTAATTAAAGATCTCTATGGCATATCAATAGCTGAAAACTTAGGGCCATTTTAAAAAACGCCTTTAATAAATAAATAAATAAAGACAAAATAACATTAAAAACCTTATATAATGTTAAAATTTTGTCTCATATTCGATTCAACGTACGTTGAACAGTGACAGAACATGAAATTTTTTAACCATTTATTAATAATAAAGGCCTTATTAAAGGACGTGACAGAAAACAGCTGATAAAATTTTTGGTACTATTCATCATCATCAGCCCATCACGTTCCCACTGCTGGGACTCGGGCCTTCCGTCATAGAGCGAGTATGGGCCATAATCCACCACGCTGGCCCAGTGCGGGTTGGTGGATAATGATTTTCAGATTTTAATAATATAGTAATGCCTCTTCAAAGTCTGTGTCACAATATAATAAGGACACAGCTGTTAATTATAATTGTCTCAAAATGGATCCTTTATTTATGAAAGAAGGTACGAGTAACTGCGGCCAACCCTAGTGAAAAAAAAGTAGTAGGTACTTATAGTGAATCTGTAAGGCCAAGACGCAAATGTCTTCCACACATAACACATTTAATTTCCGCCTCATCTCGCTAATAAACAGATGAACGTTCGAATAAATCAATAACGCATTTGTTAACGCCACCACGATTATAGAATAAAAAAACAAAAAACTGCCTTAAAAGCACCGGTCAAAATTAAATCAGGGATATTGAATTTGAAATTCGAACAATCTAAACTAAAATGGCGGTTTCGAAGTTAACAGCTGTTATACTAGTGGTGTGTCTTCTGGCGTTGGTGTGTCAAACAATGGCTGATGGTCCCAGGATGCCTCAAGGATCGAACCAACCCGGAAAACCTCATGGTGGCCATCTCGTGAAGAGAGATGCGGACTACGGAGGCTTCGGAGAGGACGACTCTGAAGGTACATTCGACGCAGCCAATGAACGATCCTACGAAAGACCCCGAAGAATTCGAGTGATGCCCGGCTTTCTTCATTGAAAGACTCGGATTTAAATATACGGGTAGCGTGCAATGCCTTTGATGTTGATTATATATTAATTTCTAGTTTTAAGCTTGACTGTACTGTATTAAAAAGCTAAACAATGTCTTAGATATCGTTTTTTAATTATAAAATGTCCCGTTACCTTATTTGTTAATTGTTTTCGATTAATCAGATTGGAATTTGTAGGGTGTACCTCAGGGCAGTATTCTTGGACTAGCTTTCAATACCGAATTATGACATCAGCAACAGCACATACATCTAACATTTCACACATACACACACACTTACACTAACACACACGAGCACTTGCGCGCACTAATAGCAGACCCCCGACACTCCATACAAATTCGCCGAGCTAACTGTCTAGTACTACTACTGGCGCACCGGCCTGTCCGCACTTGTTTTGTGTGTGTGCGTAATTATTGTAGGGATGAGCTAATACGAATCGAGCGCGACAATGACAACGCTATACATAAGCAACCTAAGTGTTTCTCTTTCACACCCACTATCGCTTGGCTGGGAGACGCGAAAAACCAAAAAATCTTCGATTCTTATTTGTGTAAGTGGTTTCTTTGCATCCATACACAGAACAAACGTTTTAAAAGAGGTAGGCAGTCCTCCGTCAGTCAGGTCAGGTCCTGGTCAGCTCCACCTTCTTCAGCCGTTCTCCGTTTTTTTCTCAATATGTTTTGTCTATATGTCAAAGTCAAATAGTCAGCCGGCCTGCTCTACGTCTGTAAAGCAGGTCGTCGTCGTCATCCAAAAAGGTCATAACAACCTCCAATAACATCAATTGATCGCACATATAAAATAAACATTTGAATCTCACTCATTAGTCATTCGCAGCGAGCGGTGACAACCGAGTGACGCAAGCACGGCATTGCCCATTTTTTCATCGGTTTGTTGCGGGTGACGACAAATTAGCGGGGGGGTGGGAGTGTCGCTTCTTTAGGTAGTAATATTTTGTTTTCTTTGCTAATAGTCACTGCTGCATGTAGTTAACATAAGTTTATCATTTATTAAGTTTATATACTCCTCTCATAGCTATTAGTTTTTAATAATTGTTATTTCTGTACACAACATACAGTGTTATATACTAAGGCAGGGATCCTAATTTCTTAAATTGTTCACACCGAGGCCCTAGTGTTTTAATACTGTTTTACAAAAACCTACATCGGGCACCAGCTCTCACAAAGTAGCACTGTTTTTTAGAAATTATTTATAACCCATGACTGTACCTGTGTGTAGAAATAAACAAGTTATTATTATGTCGCTCTTTCTTACGGGTTATACACCCGGTCCTTTGGAAGGCTTGCGCGGGGACATGAGCCCAACACGTAGAGGCCTTTTAGAGCATTTAATTTAGATATGTAATGGGCAACACTTATCGGGGACTGTCTCTAAGTGTCTCATTAGAATATACAATCAAAGACAGCCCCCGATAAGTGCGAGGACTATTATTGAAGATATGAAAATTACTTATTATTATTATTATGATTCAAAGTATAATAACGAAGGGACAATTGGGTGTTTGTTGAAAGTAAAAAAAGATTTTTCTTTAAATATTTTTTATTGGAAACTAAAAAAATCTCATCAATACATTAAAATCTAGCCTAATTAAGTAACAGATTACAATGATTAATATGTTCATCGACATTAAAAATAAGTAATACGTTCACATAATAATACTTAGCAGAAAAGACGAGAAGAGTTGTTTCTATTTTAGATTGATATCATCATCAGCCCATCACGTTCCCACTGCTGGGACACGGGTCTTCTCTCATAGAGAGAGAATGGGCCATAAAAGTCAGTGGTGCGGGGCCAGCGGGATTCGAACTCGGGTGCGTCGGAACGAAAGTCACACGAGCTCCCACTGAGCCACACTCGCGCTCTAGATTGATATACAAAGTTTAAAAAGGCCATATTTTTTAATAATGTGGTATTTCTGAGGACGAGTGTCTTATCTCCTTGCCTCGTTTCATATTTATAACGCTCCAGGAAAGTTTTTTGTTTTTGGACCTGTCATTGTCCGTCATCAACCATGGACGTAGGAAAGTTCCTTATAAAAACCAACACAGTGATTATTTTAGGCTAATACCTACATACTTACATATAGTGTGAAAAGGATCTGTGTGAATTTGGAAGACATTTCGGTGAACATACTCTATATTTTTTTTTATGTAACTGATTGATGAGACGAGCAGGTAGTTCGCCTGATGGTAAGCGCCACGCCTGCCCGTAATAATTTCAGTGCGAACCAGAACTGATATTCCGTCAAACTGTAGGATCTATATTATATATGTATTACTAGCTGACCCGGCAAACGTTGTTTTGCCATGTAAATAAAAAAAATGTTAAGGGTGAACAACCCTTATCACTTAGGAGTATGAAAATAGACAGTAGCCGATTCTTAGACCTACTGAATATGCATATAAAATTTGGTAAAAATCAGTAAAGCCGTTTCGGAGGAGTAAGGTAACTAACATTGTGACACGAGAATTTTATATATATGATACAATTTTGACAGCGGGTATAAGAGTTTGGGAGGACCCTACCTATTTTATTTTAGCTACATTCCTTATGATACTTGTCACACTTTTAGAAATAATCTAATATTTTATCTGGATCTTACTCAAATAAGGGTTAACACTTGAACGAATAAAAAAAACGGACAGAATTTTGCTAAAAACAACTGAAGTATATAGCTATGGCGGTGGCGTTATGCTTGGTTGAGTGGATGGAGGGACAATGTCAAGCCGATAACGGCCGATCGGCATAGCATCATGGAAATGTTTGCGTGTGGCTTGTGTACGAACGAGCGGACCGGCATAGCTAGATTGGTTCAATTTTGAAATTGGCGGCGCGGCGTCCGGCTGTTTTTATTCGTTCAGGGTTAACAGTAGATAATACATAAATCTAAAATGTTTTCAAAATATAGGTAGAGTCGCAATTTTAATACAATAAATGGAAGAACATTATCATATAACACTATAAATAATATAAGCAAATTACAATCGTTCTATTGCTCCAATGGAAGAAGGCGATGTCTACGTAATTGCAAAAAAGAATATCCCATTACCAAACAATTTTGCAGATTTTTAAGCAAAATTGCGTTCTAAAATCCTGATACTGTAAATATGTAATAATGTCTTCTTCCAAACGCACCATCCTTTCAATATAATGCTTTGTTCGAAATATTTCATCCAATCAAATTCAATAATGATATAAAACAAACTTAATTATTTAGGGGTTTCAGAGCACCGGGACAATAGCACATGGCACACCTTTGACTAAACTTACAGCACCGTCGATTCAGCGACTTAGGTCCACTTTCCCCATCGTGAAATTGCAGTTAACGCATGGATTAAGTAGGAGTCAATTTTCATACAAAAATCAAGTAAACCTCGGGTTAACCTCAATTTGCACGTTGACGTAAGTGACACTTATTCTTATATTTATTTGGTTATTGTGTTAATAATTAAATACTTTGGGGGTTTAGCTGTCTATTTTAACATTTATTTAATGGTATCTTCAATGTTAAAGTAATTTAAAAATACTATAAGTATATTATCTATCGTGGATTAAATGTAAATAGATTGCTTAAAATAAAGTCAACGCAGTTATAATATTAGTTATTTTAAGTTATATTTTAAGGGCCGATCCGATCCTCACATACTTAAATAGTGGAACTTACTGATAAAAAGAATAAACGTCAAATCAAACACACTGTCCCTTTCTCGCATGTTGATAGTTATAAGTGCATCTCGCTTGCACAGTTTTGAGTGGTGTAATTCAGCCTGATCTGTTCATTTACTTAGGTTAAAATATTACCACCTTCACTACCCGCAAACCACTAGCGCACTGCCCAAACCACACAACTATACGAGTAACTTAAGTCGAACCACACCAGCATTTGACACAGTAATTAAATAAATTATTTAGTGGTTTATGTCAGCGTGATTTGCCTGCCCTTAGTGCGATTTAAGCAATGACAAATACACTCGAGAGCAATGAATCCGGGTCACTTAAAGAATGTTAAAAATCTCGGAAACTAAAAATGATAGGTTAATGCAATAAATTGTATTTAATAGACAATGTAATACTCCTTAAATGAAAGTAAAAAAAATATGAGTCACCATACATTTTATTAACACAAATACACATAAAGAAAAAAACTGCTGATCTCTCCTTAAAACAAAAATAGGAAACATGAAATTTTTGAACTTTATTACGATTTTCTTGAATTGTAATACTTCGTATTGCCTCCTCGTGCTTCCATTACTGCGTTTACGCGGTTTGGCATGCTGTACACCAAGTTCCTTATACGATTTTGGGGAATATTCTCCCATTCCTCTGTGAGAGCAATTTTGAGCTCACGAAGCGTGATTGGGGGAGGGTTTCGTTGTTTTACGCATCTGCCTAGCTCGTCCCAAGCATGCTCGATCGGGTTGATATCCGGGCTGCGCGCTGGCCACTCCATACGAGTAATGTTCATCTCTTGAAGGTAGTCATTCACAATCCTACCTGTATGAGGTCGGGCATTGTCATGCATAAATATAGCATCCTCACCTAAATTGACCATAAATGGACCAACGTGATCATTGAGGATTTCTTCCACATATCTTACGCTAGTTAAAGAGCCGTTTTCTATGATCACCAGCTCTGTGCGACTTTCAGAAGAAATTCCGGCCCACACAAGTACAGACCCACCACCGTAGGCTACTTTTTCTTCGATGCATGCTTGCTTGAATCTTTCCCCTGGTCTTCGATACACTCTGTGTCTTCCATCGTGCTTGTAGAGCATAAATTTTGATTCGTCGGAGAACATAACGTTTGACCAATCTTCAATACTCCAATTTACGTGGCTCTGGGCATATCTTAGTCTCGAAATACGATGCCCACGCTCCAGTTTAGGGCCGTTTGCAGGTCTAAGGGGTTTTAAGTTAGATTCAGCAAGCCGACGTCTTACTGTCCATGCACTTGGGTTACTTCCTCCGAGGCGTCGAAACTGATTGGTGAGTTCAGTTCCTGTGAGAAAGCGATTTCGAAGCATGGTGTTCACCAAGTATCGGTCTTCTCGTGCTGTGGTACACCTGGTTCTGCCCGTTCCTGGTCTGCGTAGGTTAGAACCAGTTTCTTCGTAACGTCGGAGAACTCTTTGTACTGTTGACAGCGACACACCGACAGTCCTGGCTGTATCGCGCTGACTCCGGCCGGTTTCCAGCATTGTAAGTATTCTGGTGCATTCTTCAGGCGTAAGCGACATAATTTCAGCTTGAATAATGAATATAGAGCACTATCAACATGGTTTATGTACCCACATAAATGACAGATTACAAACAAAAGCAAAACCAAATGCTGTAATTTCGTAGTTCCATCTTCGAAAGTGGCCCTTTTTCAAATTTGATTTTTTTATGATATAACTTTACAATAACTAAGAAGTTTTAATACCTTCATTTAAGGAGTATTACATTGTCTATTAAATACAATTTATTGCATTAACCTAGCATTTTTAGTTTCCGAGATTTTTAGGATTCTTTAAGTGACCCGGATTCATTGCTCTCGAGTGTATTTAAATTTTAGTTTTATAAAATCAATAGAAACTAAAGTTCCCAATACTTAAGGCACATTTTGGAGTATTTTTATAATTAATATTAATATTTTAGTAATAAAACACTTACAAAATAACATTTTTGGCACAATAGAATTCACTGCATCTTTGGGTTTAGTAAAAACAGGCAACGCAGTCCTGTATACACTTAATACCTAAGTAAAACAATAATTTCAGAAATTTATTTAAAAGTAACATTGTTTTTGATTACGTAATTTTATCAGAAATATATTTCAAAAATGGAAATGTTTTAAATATATAATAAAATATTCTGGGCAATCATAAACTTCATAAAATATTATACCTTTTCAACACACTTGCTCATAAAGTGGCTCTATGGTCACCGAAATTAGGCACAGAATGACACCCATAATCAAACTGTGACTTTTTCATTGCTATAACTCACTAGTGAGTTATAGTTTTTTTTTTAATTTTATGGTTGAGGTGCTTTGTTCTTAAAAAAGTTTTTATTCAAATAAAGATCGTGTTTAATAGAACAAATAAATTAATGTTCCTATTGATTGCTCATTTCATGCAACTTCTTATTTAAATAGATAATTTTAACTCGTACGTGTTTATAAAACTCTCACTCAAATATAAATTTTGTTTTCTCTGTAATAAAAGAAAACTTAAATTCCCCATTTTGTACGAGGCAGAATAGGCGCAAAAAATAAAAAAAAACGTCATCCCTTTAGTCTGTGGCTGATCGCAATGCGCGCATAGGAAAACTGATTAATTTTTCCCGCCATAGCGAATCATGTTTCACAACTCGTTTTCACTGTTGAAAATGAGTTTTTATTGTTATTTTATTCACAAGTGTGTTGAAAAACGTCGCGTATGATACACGTGTGTATTGATGATTACCGTCCTCGGCTCTCTAAGACCTTCACCTAACGGCTCGGGTCTCAATGGCGCCTCAGTGGTAATCACCAACATTACACACTAGTACCATAATGTACTATTATTTATCTGCTTGATTTAATTATAATTTTATGTATTTATATCATACATTATTTACATAAAGTAATATTTCTAATTTAATAACGTTAATTGATTATGTATTGATTATAAGAAAAAAGTAATCTCAAACAGGCACTTTAATAAAATCTATAAAAACATTTAAATGTCTAAATATACATATAAACTTCCATAAGTAACTGCAATGCCATTTGGAGTAAATACATTTCAAATATTAAAAGCTAATGTTAGTAACACACATAACCATCTCTGAAAAATATATAATGTTTTCTAAATATACATTCAGTATAATATTATCTTGTTATTTGCTTAAACCTAAGTGTTTGAATATAAAATCATACTTAAAAAGTGCTTATGTGACGGTTTTATGACATTATTTTTAACACATCACTTAACCCATGCTTACCCGGGTGTTATTCGTTAACTTAAATTTAAAAGTGGTTAAGTTGTGTATTAAAAAAAATGTAGGCACCTACAGTCCATCAAATCTAAGAGGTACCGTTTGACGTTTCATATTTTTCAAACCGA
The DNA here is from genome assembly GCA_951640565.1 of Petrophora chlorosata. Taxonomy (NCBI): domain Eukaryota; kingdom Metazoa; phylum Arthropoda; class Insecta; order Lepidoptera; family Geometridae; genus Petrophora; species Petrophora chlorosata. The sequence continues at coordinate 2,864,253 of OX621206.1, forward strand.
AACAACTTTGTTCATACGTACATTATTCAGTTTCGATAACCTTTTTCATAAAACCATGAATTTAGAAAGATTTCATTATTGTATCTAAAAATGTACAATTCTTAATATCTAAATGTAATTGAAAACTTTCAAACAAAGCAAAATAACACATATTTACACAGTAAATAATTTCTAATAGTTATATTCTTGACCTCATTACAAAGTTACGTAGTTAGGTCACTGCACGTAGTGTTGCGACTCTTCGGATACACTTGTATGCAAAAAAATCGTTTACATATACGAAAAATCGAATGTATTATTTACAAATTACACTTGACAACCAAACAAATATTTTTTCATGTGAATGGGATTTATCTCACATATTACGATTACATAACTAAATAGTTATGTAATCGTAAAATATGAGATAAAACCCATTCACCAAAAATACGTATTTATAAATCAAATATATTTGCTTCTTTAAAAAGTTGTCGAAAGCGAAAAAATAAAATAATTTTTTTTTTCTGGCAACACTGCCTACTACAAGTGCACGCGGTCCGCTCGGTCGGTTCGGCGTCAGCAGTCTCTCGCCATCTTGGAAGCTGACTGTGCGCGTACTTGCTTTCTCGTTTGTGTTTTACAATTTGTGACTTGGCTATTACTTTTCTGGACTGATCATTCTTTATCCGTTTACTTAATTCGGATATTATAGTAATCGATCTCTTAAAGTTCGGATATTATAGTAATCGATTTTTTCATCCCATCCCTATCATTCAATTGTCAGAACTGTCAAACGGTACTTCTTAGATTTGACGGACTGTAAGTTGTGGAATAATATAAAAATATTATAAATTCTTGTTATTTTTATCATCATGCCTCTATAAAGAAAGACCTATTCAGAATAAGTATCGTAAACGCTAGAACATAAATCATAAACACAGCATGGTTCTAGCAATAAAAACTTTTCATTTAAAATAAGAAATTAATTTGATGAATTAAAAATAAAGAACTAAAAAGGAAATAGCAAAATGAAATAAAACCTCCATATCAAAAACAAAAAAAAAACTACAAAATAAATCGAATAATACATAAACGAGGCATTTTGAAAAAGTCCTAATTTAACCCAATAGATGGCGTTGAATGGATTGATGGATGGATGGAATTGGACTGTCAGCATTGATAGTATTTTTTTCTTCTTATGCCTAGCTTTTTAATAGTCAGGTAAAGTGCGCGCGCGCATGTAACTTGAACCTGCACTCTAATCAATTTTTAGTTCTGATTGGATCTGAGTTACATCACTGCGCAGAACAATGATTGACAACGTGGGGACGAATGCCTGTCACATTCCTGCACAAAAAATAGCAAGAACAAATCTATCCGTCTATGGTCAAGTTACGTGGCGTATTCTATAAATCCATTGTTTAACGCCATCTAGTACGAAAAGATGACAACTTTTTTAAAAACACCTGACACCAGACTATTTAACTACCAAATCCATAGACACAACTAAAATTAATATAAAACCTCTTGTTTCTTTAGTATTCGCGTCGGCAGTAGTAGCCAAGCGAGCGGCACTTCTGGCACAGGTGTTGAGGGTGTATCTTCGACTGGTCACTTACGTCGAGCCCGTCCGGTTTCTCCAGGGGCCTCTGGAAGAGAAATCAAAACACAAGTAAGCTGGTTGAACCCTTGAATCAAGTTCATGTTAACTAGGAAGGAATACTTTATGGATAATAGCTTGACCGCTTCTGTGGTGTAGTGGTTGGGCAGGTTTGACTAAAATCTCATACACCACTGAGGTTGCGGGTTCGTTTCCCGGGACGGGACAAATGTTTGTGCACAGAAAAAAAATCGCAAGCATTTTCGTGTCTGGCTGGGTGTTGTAGGACCATGGTCCTCATAGTTCCTGGTTTTCTAGATTCCCTGTATCTAGTTAGAGGTCACGATTTATGAATGTGATCGTTGGGCGTTATTATTAATAAGAAAATAATAATAATATAAGTAATTAAAATAATTAACATAACTGACATAACATGATAATGCTTTTTTTATTAATTATTTCATTCAGACTTAAATTCGTAAGCTCTACCGCGCATCTGCATATGCATCTTTCTGTTCGTTGGTAAGCATATCACTTGAGAACGGCCGGACCGATATAACATTTTTTTTCCCTGATCCCGTGATAGATTTATGAAAACAAAAACGGAAATTTGCCTAGAAAATTGGGAAATTCGGGAAAACTGAAAGAACTTTTTTCTATTAGATCTTTTGATGCTGATAGGGATATTAGGAACCAGAATATAAGGTCTTTGTGTGTAAGTAGCTAATTATAATATGTAGGTACTAATGTTACTTACTCGTACCTGTTTATGAGGGAACACGTTGATCCGGCACTTGATGCACTCCTGTCCGTTGTTGGCCCACGAGTTGCCGCTCATCCACTTCCGCTTGCACTTAGGACATTTGTACTCTCCGAAGCACCTCTTCTTACCCTGGTAGGGGGTCAGACCCTCGCCTTTTGGACGTGCCTGTAAAACGACATAAAATATAATAAATTTATCGACAAGAAGCTTGAGGATGGCTAGAGGTTACTTGGAGGGCTTTAACCCATCGGCATCGCGAACACACACGACGGGTTGAAGAGATGTAAAAATAATGAACCTAAAATGATGATTGGCATATTTTCTAAGGCGGTTCCAGAGCTAGCTGATGTATGGCTGGGGGCTATGTAGAGGACATTAACCCGTCAACATTGCGAACACAAATGCGATGCCGACGGGTTAAAGCCGTCTAGCTCGTTTAGCTTTGACCGCCCATATTCGAGATGCAAAAAATAAAAAACCTAAAACTATAAATGACATATCTTCTAAGGCGGGTCCAGAGCTAGCTGATTAGATTAGATAACTCTTGATTGTTTCACCACCAGAAAACAAATAATAACAAAAGTACAATAACAAACTTAACAACTAAAGTGTTACAATGGGCGGTCTTATCGCTCAAAGCGATCTCTTCCAGACAACCTTTGCTGATGTTTGGTTAGAGGCTGCTTAGAGGAATTTAACCCGTCAGCATTGCGAACACAAACGCGATGCCGATGGGTTAAAGTCCTCTAGCATTGACTGCCCATAATAATAAACCTAACTTATTTTCTAAGGCGGGCGGGCCTGAGCTAACTGATGCTCGCGGATGACAAAAAGCCCTAGAGATTAATGCCTGATTGAGGTCGCGCGTCAACTATTTTAAAGCTTATAGTCGAGTCATAACTCGTCAAAATACTGTAATCTTTGAATTATTTGCCTTAATTCTGGGAGTTGAACGAAAGTTAAAAATTAAACCTAAAGTTAGGGCAATCTATGGGTACCTACTTATAATGAAATTGTAACGACGGTTACTGTACATTGAAGATATTTATGAAAACATTTTTTTGTGAGTATATAGGAGCAACAGAACTCAAAAACTTTTGTCTATAAAAAATAAATTATTTAATTATTATTGTTAAAAGTATAAAATTAAAAAAGTTAGTGCAACTAAAAACTTAAACTGGTCAAGGAGGAGGTTCGAACCCAATCACGAATGTTCGAACCGAATCAAAATATTTTTGTGTCGTCGTCAAATGAAAACTTAAATTCCATAATGTCCACTACACTCAAATTACACATTTATTTCCTTTAACTCTTCGATAAGATCTAGTCTTAACATACCTACATACTTAGATAAGTCAGTCAAAAGCTACTGAAGGAAGACGGTTAGTATCTATTTTCAATTCCTTTCATAACGGCTTATTCAAACCTTGTTCTGGAATGTTTCTAATCGTGCATTGGTACAAAGAATGATTGCAGCGCAAGTGAAAATACTCAACAGTAATACAATACTTGGAATTGAGATGAAACTATTCCCAGAACTTGACAGTGAACGTGCGAGTATTGCAGTTTGTTCTATACACACATATCTACTTTACTCAGCTCCTTATTTACAGGTTGGAATTGAATTCGATATTATTACGAAATGTGTTTATAGGCTTGCGTTTGAACACTATCTCACCTGATGGTAAGCGACGATGTGGTCTAAGATGTAACACGCTTACCTAAAAGATACCTGTTCACTCTCGATTTGAAGACCCCCAGGTTGTAGTTTTCAGGAAACATAAAAGTTGGCAATGCGTTCCACTCCTTGGCTGTTCGTAAGATGAATGTGGCACCAAAACGTGTACTCAGCTTTAGAATAAATCTATATTGTGCAACGTCATGTTGACGTCACGCGGCTCGCTGCATATTAGCACAGAATACTAAGGTACAGAAGCATGACCCGGCAAAGAAATTTAAACAACTAGCGACTCTTGCTACGACGCAATAAAGTTCAATTCAGCTCGCGTAGCGCTGCATACCTATCAGTCATATTAACCTATGATATTAGTCAATTTTTTTAAAAAAAAGAGCCCGCCTTATTTTTACATATTTGATACACGCACATATGTAGCATAAACAGACCAATGAGACGATCCTAGGTCCTCATATTATTCTGTCACACGCAAATGGAGAGTTCATATTGATTCAGTTTTTATTTAATGATTGTTGACAAATGCCGTAATTTTTTTAAACTTTTTTATTAATAGTATACAATAATGAATCGATTCATGCATTAAAAAAACATGCATATTTCCTATTCCTAGAAAAGATACCGTTCGTACATAGCCGTTTGTAATCTAACTGTGCCCTGTGACCCGCCTGATATAAACAAAGTAATGTATTTTGGGAATATTTTAGACCTACAACAAAGCAGTGAGTCTTGCATGATAAATAAAATTTAGTAAGAGCTCATTACTATTAGTTATTCAGCTGCCAAGCAGTAGTGCGCAAGCATGACTGTGTTCCGGTTTGAAGGCCATTGTAGCTAGTGAAATTACTACGGAATTATGGGACTCAACAGCTAATTGTCTCAGGGTGACGAGCGCAGTGCAGCGTCGCGCAGGATTTTGCAAAACAAAAATCTGGGTGGTGCTGTTATTGTTATAGGCTGGCGTATTGCTTACCATCACGCAAACGACCAGCTCGTCTCGTCATTCAGATACATAAAAAAACACCTAAATTGATATGTTTGTTTTGCTAAATAAATAAAAATGACAAAGGTTGCCTGTAAGAAATTTCGCATAGCGATAAGGCCGCCTATTGTACGTCAGATCTACGATTTATTTTGTGACATTTTTCTAATTTTGTGTCTAGTTACTTTATTTGGTGCGCAATAAAGTGTTATAAACTTTTCAAAGATGTTTATATTTTTTTTTTCACTTAATAGATCTATGTTTGGCCACTATCTCGCCTGATATGAAACGATGATGTGGCCTAAAATGGAGCACATACATAGATCTAGAGAGAGACGGCAGTTGAGCGGCTGCTCAGACCAGTCTCTCCGGTGGTTCACCGAACATCATCCCGAAACACGACTAGGTCGCTTGACGGCATGGCTTTGTTCGGTGGGTGGTATTACAACCACGGCCAAAGCCTACCACTCCAAAGCGCGTAAGCTGGTTTCGTCACGATGTTTTCCTTCACCGTTTTAGAGCGAGCAGAAATCTGCACTTAAGTATAAGTCATTGGTGCAGGGCCGAGGCAGGATATATTTTTATATAATAGCACATAATACTAAGGGACAGAAGCATCACTCCGCAAAGAAATTTAAACAAATAGCGACTCTTGCCATGACGCAAGAAAATTCAATTCAGCTCGCGTAGCGCTGCATACCCACCAGTCTTATAACCTACAGAGCGCCTCTCTTTCTATCGCATAGCTCTTATCTCTTATCACGCGGCACGTGTAACGACGCGCGACCCGCCGTCGGTGTCCGGCTATGCACTTATAGCTTCGTACCTACAGTGCGGAGTTCGCTAGGCCTGATAATAGTAAAAACAAAGAGTTAACATTTACCTAGTTATATATACTCTAAGAGTAAAAATTATCGTTAGTTGGGTTCGAAGATCTGAAAACAGAGGCCGTGTTTGTAACACAACACCAGCGTAGGTTCGAGATTCGAGAGCCAGTAGTTTCGGTTTAGGCAATAAATTCTAATGAACAAATGAAACCTTTGACAGGCCGGAATAGTGGCTCTTTTGTTTTGTAAAGAGCTATTCTTTCGTAGCTAAATTATGTTTATCAAAATACCTACTAAACTAAATCTGAAACGCAATGAAAATATCTAGTGTAATTCTGCTAAATATGATGTAAAAATAATGTATATAAAGTATAAAAATAATTTAGTAAATAATGGTTAATAAATAAAGATAGCCCTAAACTGACTCTAACAACAACCCTTCCTGTACGACACGTGTTTCGCCATCTACACGAGGCATCATCAGGTGTCGACTCGCCGAACGCTAGAACGAGAGACAAAAGAAACTTACTATACTCTTATTTTTCATTGACTTTTTCGATACGACTATTCGATTGTATTTTTTTTTATGTTTTTTACCTCAGATCTCCGTAATTTATGAACCGATTTCGGAAATTCTTTTTGCGTTGGGTTCAGTATAGCTACAAAGTCCGAAGTGGTCCCATATAAATTTTATCGATATTTAACCTTGGACTTCGAAAATACATTGAAGTCGATTTTTTTTTGATAAAATGTATATTTGTATTTATATGAAGCATTAAAGAATGCCAAGCCAAAAAACTCAATCAAGGGTTTTCAGAAAGAAAAAAAATACGCAATTAATTGCAATTGTTATGGGCAGACGTGGCGCTTACCATCAGGCGAACGACTTGTTCGTCTCATCACTCCATACAGTTTCATATTAAAAAAAAAATTTGATCCATTTTTGGCAAAGGTGGCGGTTGATTATAATTTTTAAGAGGCCTATTAATATTTTTTTGAATTCGTTCCAATATACCAAAATTATCACAACACTGTCTGGTGTCCGCCTATACGCTTTACAAGTGAATTTGCTGTCATTTGAAGAAAAAATAGAAAAAGGTAGGTATTCTTGCGATAATTTGGCAATCCGCCGAGTGGATACCGATCAGGCAATCAGACTAATAAAATAAAACTAATTTGGAAACGGAAATGTCTACGCTGTGATGAGGCGCCGACGTTAGCCATCTACTTGATAAAATATTTGTGGCTTTTGTGACAAGTCAGGTTCATTTAACCCGATTGTCCATTTCACAAATAAATAAATGATTATCTTGTTTGGTTATGTAATAAACGTTTCAGAATCTTTAACAGATGAGGAGTAGCATTAATTAATGTAATTAAATAAATAAAGGCATAGGAATATAGTTAATAGAGTATGCGTAAGAATAATGAGAATTAAATTTCATAAAATAAAGGAATATCATTAAAAATTAATCTACATAGTACAGAATTATAACCTTTAGCTTAGTATTATTCGAACAATAATTTGAGATACTTATATCAACAGAGAAAGGTTTTCAGCAGGACAAATATAAAGTTATTTTAGTATAGCTAATTGGAAAAAGTGAGCAAGTTTGCACACTACTGTTGAACAATATTCAGAATAAACATTTAAACAAATTAAAGTGGGCGGGGCGATGAAGCGCAGTTGATGGTTACTACGCATGCGCAGTAGTTAGTACGCATGCGCGGAAATTAATAAATTCTAAAAGGGCCTAAAACGCTAACGTAAGGATGGAGGAATAATGACTTAAATACATGAGAGATGATAGTTAATCTTGATTGGTAAAAATGGAAATGTCGCTCAATGTACCAGTTATTAATGTAGAATGCAGGATTATCGATTTAAACACGTAGGAGTTACAGAAGATTTTAGTGTACGAGAAAAGGATGTGGCAGGATGTACTAGGATTTCGCTGATGTGGCGACTCAAAAAGCTATATAAAGGGAAGCAAGGGTTCACTGGGGCATTTGTTCAAGGACTTGTTCAAGGACTTGTTCAAGGACTTGTTCTATCACTTGTTCTTGTTGGCGCTCTCTGTGTTTGAGTGGCTGGGCTCCCGATATTAGTTGGTGGGATTACTAGGGAAGATTTCTGAGTTTGCCATAGTTAATTAATTTAATTTCAGTGAGTTTAATTTACAATTTTTAGTGTTGTTTAAAGGATTTATTGTTTGGGTTTTGGAGTCTATAGGGGATTGTGATGCAGTCCTTTGTGGGTTCTGAGGTTCGGATAATGGATTCTTAGTGTTATAGCGATGGCAGTGTACAGAAGTTTTCTTTAGTGGGTTTTTTTTTATTACTAGGGAAAACGCGGCTTGTGGTTTAAGAGCTTAGTTGTTTGATCACAGAACACACATGACGAAGTGTCATGGCCAAAGGGGTACCGCCTTGCGGTGTTAAATGGTTTCTCCTTGGTTCAACTTCCTAACGGAAGGGGCTTGCCTGAGACGAGCAAGCAGTCGATTGATGCTTTTCGACTAACCAGTCTCTCATTTCTAATGCATTCTGTTTATCTGAGGGCAAGGGGCTCGTCGAAGTGAATCCATGTGGTAACACACTTGCCTTACTATGAACAGAGTCATTGGATTTGGTCTTTATTTATATATTTATTTATTTCCTTTTATGTCTCTGTCCTGTTTCCAAGCCCATCCGACTTCGGTCTTGGGTAAGGAAACTAAACACACAGGTGATAGGATTAGTCGAGATACCTTCTCAATCCCGTCGTTAGAATAGTCAGGTGACAATTTCTGTGGCTACGGAAAGCGTCTTCTATAGGGGGGTTTTCATTACACCGTGAAAACTTACACGTTTAAATGTAAATGTGGGATTTATCCCTAGATTTGTTATTAGCTAGGACTTTTAGATAGATTAGGAATATATTTAGGGTAGAAAGTAGGGTTTTAGGGAAGTTAGGTGGATAGGAAACGTTTTAGGGAAAGTAAACAAATAGGGACTTTTCAGGATTGGTAAGTAACTACATTTTAGGAGACTTTTAGATGGATAGGAACACTTAGGAAACATAGGTTATTAGGACTTTTCAGGATTGCCAAGGGAAATAGGAAATATGGATAAAACTATTGCTAATTAACAATAATCCTTTTCCAATTTGGGTGAATATTCACTTTAAAATAAAACTATTGACAGATAGTGATTCTTTTATTGACTCAGATCAATGTTTTAAAGGTTGAAAGCTGAAAAGATAAAATTATAAATAATTCAGATTTTGACTCTTCAAAGAAAAGTGCAAGTGGTACATTTCGGTTAAACTAGGTGAGCAAAAAGCAGCCTATAGTGTGAACTCTATACCAGACGGATTAGAGACACTATTATTGTAGTCACTGACCAGGTCTACCATAAGCATCGAATTTCTTAAACAAGAGAAACTAAGCACATATGGTACTTTTAGACATACTTGCCAAGTTGGTTATATGGTTCTGTTTCACTTATTAAAGTGGCAGATACTATTTTATTAGTCACTGTCTAAATCTACTATTACATTTAACTTGAATGTCTAATTCGGATTCTTCCTGAGAAACAGGACTGATAAGTGATTGAATCATTATTTTGGATAACTAAATCCTACACCATTGAATTGAAATAATATTTTACTTATTATTATGGCTGGTACAAATTAGGTACTGTTAATATCTATGTTTGTAGAGTTGGATTATTCTGACTAAATGGAATACTTATCTCAGCGGTGTAATATTACTTTGGTAATTACCTATGGAGACTTGATTAAAAGTACGAACTTACCTTTTACTCTGATAAATTACTATCAGGAGTAGATTTTATATGAACAGGAAGTTTACTTAGTTTAGGAATATTCATAGTTATTATAATTCTTAGGCATTAGTTCAATTCTAACAAAGTTGATGGGCATTTGTATAGCCCTAAATAGAGACTCTCTTAAACTAAATCTAGTTTGAGGAAGTCTCGAAATGAACTAGATGATGGATGAACATGAAGGATGGTACTTGGAGCGGAGTACCATGTCTGCACTCTGTCTCTGAGTAGCGAAAGTTTTATTTGTTAAATACCTAGTAAAGTAACTTGTATGGATGTGTGGTTAGGAACGAACTGACTGACATACTTTTGCTAAAAGAAAATGTCCTCTTGTCCTTTTGAAGAACTATTTTAACTGACAGACTAGACAGTACATTAATAACATTTATGAATTCCCAATGATTGAGGTACATGGACCTCCGAGAACAGTCTCGAAGGAGAATTATCCAGTCAGGGACGAGATTCACTGTTAACAGCGGATGGATGGTGCTGTAACCTTTGTCGAGACTATTCTATATTAAATTAAATTCATTTATTTCTCAAATGTAGAATGTCAATTTCTAAATAATCTCTTAAACTTTTCATTAGAAATATATATCCATGTTTAATAGATTTTCCTTTTGCTTAACTAATGTTGTTTATTCAAAATTATCCCTTTAAATATGATTAGGATTAAGATGTTTGGGTACATTTGGTTGCTTTTGTCTAGAATGAGTAGGATGAGTTATATATATCCATGTTTAATAGATTTTCCTTTTGCTTAACTAATATTGTTTATTCAAAAATTATCCCTTTAAATACAAATTAGAATGACTGAGAGTGTAACAATACCTAGGAGAGATTCTCATATTTATAATAGTACAGGTTTTAAATTTAGTTATTAGGGCTAGTTATGAATTGTTTTAATTACCTTAAAAGATCATGGATTATTTCGGTATCACAACGTATAAAGGATTCTAATTACTATATGATCACATTGGCCAAACATAAATCAAATCATAATAATTCTGGAGTAGGATAATGAGGGTATAAATGTTAGAGTTTATATTATTAGTGAAATTTTATTAAGTAGGTATGAGGCAGAGGTAGTATTAAGTGGTTGTTATTTATTGGCTAGGATTAGGCTAGGCTAGTTAGGAATGTTATAATTTGGTTCAGTAGTAACTCAAGATAGGAGTAGAGAGTAATATATATAAAAAGTAGGTAGGTAGGTAGGGAGGTTACAATTTGGTGCCTATGACCAGTATCATTACAATTAGGTGCCGAGTGACAAGGATATTATAATAGGAGCCGACATGATTAGGATTAAGATGTTTGGGTACATTTGGTTGCTTTTGTCTAGAATGAGTAGGATGAGTTACTGCTGTATAATATGGGACTGTAGTAATAACCTAGGATAATTGTGTAGGAAGTAGGTTGGTTTTGGATAGGATTGATGGTTATAAGCAGTGGCAAAGTGTTCTAGAATGTTATGATTTGATCTTAAGTAACAGTACAAGAGATTAACTCTTGTACAATTTGTTGTCGTGAAATAGGAGAGGTTTAAAACAGTTCTAGTAGGATCTTATTATTTATCCTAGTTATTTTATTTTATTTATATATTTGAAAAAAAAAAAAAGGATTTTATTTATGATAATTAATAACAAACAGAACGAATGAATTAGTTTCTCTACTGGCAGGGGTGAGCTGAAATTAGTTTAGAGACTTGTTGAGCCGTTGGTGTAGCGTTGAGTTGGCGCAATCTGAAATATATAAAAGATATAAATAGAGTTGCAAGTTAGATTGTTTGATGAATGATTGTTGAAAAATGTGTTAGAAATGTAAAGTGGGAATCTGTTACCTTATTAGTGAATTAAAATGCTTCCTTAAGAGTTGTAGTGAGCTGTATAAACAGGAGATATTCGGTGGTAAAAGTCTGTTTTCTTGGGGTCTGATGTTCCATGAAGTCAGAGATGAGTTGTAGTAGTTAGTGGTAACAACATCTGGAAAAAGAAGTACTATTTGTTAGATTTAGGTTAGGCTAAAGACTTTATACATTAAGGGGTTTATAAGTTAGGCATAACGAGTGGAAACCATTTGTTTATAGGTTATTTTAAAAGCGAGTTATATAATGAGTCACTAGTCTTAGATACGGTAAATAAGGGTTAATAATAATAGTTATAAATACCTGGTAATATGCAGTTTGAGAGGTTCATTGCTATATAGACTTCAGGGGATCCTTGATCAGTTTTGGTGTGACGGGTGCACTTGCAAGCGATCAATGGCATGGTTGATTGCGGATTCTTGGGTGTTTGGATTATGTTTTGGAACTAGGGAATGATGGGAAGTCTGGAAAGGAAGAATTAAGGAAGGAACTTAGAAAGTTTTTTATTGTTTGTTTGAGTAATTTGTTCAGATCATAGTCTAACATAGAGTTTGTGTGTTGTTGTGTGACAGTAATGGAGTGACAGTGACATTGACGGTTGCATTGATTTGAAGTATAGAGGTTTTAAGGGAGTTTTGAGATACAAGTATTTAGTCAAGTCAAAATAAGTTATAAAATTTTGTTACAGAGCTAAACACGAATGAGTTGCAAAAGTATTTAACTTTAAGAAAAGTATAAATTAAAAATATAAAAAAGGGTAAAATTATAAAAGGAAAAAAAAGAGTAATTTAAATTAAAAGTTAATAAAAAAGAGGAGGCATGGAAGTTTCAACACCAAAACGAAAACGAAAAGCACCGGCTAGATTTAGAGAACAGGAAACAGTAATTAGTACTGAAGATTCGAATGTGAGAGTAGAGGAGGAATTATATATACAAGAGGAAACTAGAAGAAGCCATGTATCACCGAGACGCCAGTTGTCAACAGTAACAAGATCTAAAGCAAAGGGTGATAGAGGAAAAGGAACAGGATTAGCTTATCGTATGATTAGGCGAGCTATAGGCGCATTAGCAAGCAAATTAAATGAATTAAGTGATGATGTTCGAACCACTAAGACAACCTTAAGAAATTTAGAAACTCCTCTGAGTTTAAATGGAGGAATTACAACAAGAGAAGGGCAAAGTTTTTGTATAGAAGATTCGGTAAAGCAACCAGTGCATAACAATAAGGAAGGTAACTTACAGACAACTGATAAAGTGAAGGAAAAGGAACTACCAGTTGAAGAATATAGAAATATAATTTATAATGTGAGAAATATCTCCTTAGAGAAACCTAAGTTTGGAGGCGATGCAACAATACATCCAGTAACATTTTTAGAGGATTTAGAAAATTATTTAAAAAGGGCGACAAAGGAAGGGAAAGACATCGATCTAATACAGGATTGCCTAGTTGGAGAAGCCAGGGATTGGGCGCGAGTGTATAAGAGGAGATGGACAGGAATTGAAGATTTTAAGACTGACTTTTTAACAACTTTTTGGGGTGAAAGTGAACAGAATGAACTCAGGCGGAGTTTGGTGCAAGGTAGATGGGATCGACAAAAGAATCCTTCTATGTTGAATTATTTCTTACATTTTGTTGGCAGAGTTCAAATGCTTTCTTGTAATATACCAGAGAAGCAATTGATTGCTGATATGATGAGACATTACCCAAAGCACGTTCAACAAATTTGGGCGACTGCGAAAACGAATACTATTATAGAAACCGCAGAATTTCTTAGGAATTTGGATGATATAAATAAACAAGAGACACCAGGTTATTCTTCGTCAACACAAAGTCAAGAGTTTGAGAAGCGGAAAAGAGGATTTCAACAAAATTATAAAAAATGGCAGAAACCAGAAGCGGTCCAAAAGAGGAATGTTAATAATATACAAACTAATGAGTTAGATAATGTTCAAAGCGTAGAGTTAAACTAGGGGAGGCTGAAGGTTACGTTCCCGAATCAGCTTCCTTATTAGGGAACACATCATTAAATATAATGCGGAAAATGGGATGGGAACCAGGGCAAATCTTAGGGAAAGGTGACAAAGGACTTAAAGTACCAATTAAAATTAGTATTTTGGAGCGTCAACAAACTGAGGGGTTAGGTTACCAAGTAAGCAGGGTTAAAGAAATGATGGTCCCCGAACAGATAGTTGAAGTATTAAAATTAAAAATAGAACAAACTGAATTAGAATATAGGGAGTTGGGAGATGTAGTTACTTCTGTGTTTGAGGAAAACGAATTGGAAGAGAATAGTCAGGTTACATTTAAATCAGAAATAGAAATTCAAATTATTGATCTTGCGGTAATAGGTTTGATTGATACTGGAAGCGAAATAATCAAGCAGGTTCACATAGAGATGGGTCATCAAGGGGTGTTCAAGGTGATAAAATATGTAAGGGATAGATTTTATTGGAGAGGGATTAACAAACTAGTAAGGTAGATAGTAAGGGTATGTCATGAATGTCAAATAACTAAAAGTGATACGGTGAAAAATGTGGGACCCTGTTGCTCAATAATCACTAGAGAGATAGGAGAGATAGTTATGATTGATTTATATGGACCATTACCAGCAGGCATTTTTGGTATGCAATATATTTTGGTGATTCAAGATTCTTTTAGTAAATTTGTAAAATTATATGGGTTAAGAAAAGCAACAAGTAGAGCAGTAATCGGCAAGACAAAGAGATTCTTTGATATTATAAAGCCAAAGGCTATAATGTCAGACAATGGTACGCAATTTGCTAGTAAAAGTTGGAAGGAGAGCATGAGACAAGCTGGAGTAAAAATATTATACACTACAGTTAGGAATCTACATCCTAATACAACTGAAAGAGTAAACAAGGAGTTGGGACGACTGTTTAGAACATATTGTAGAAATAATCATAAAGGTTGGACTACTATGTTACCTAAAATAGAGTTGCTATATAATAATACCTTTCATGAGAGCACAAGATATACTCCTAGTGAAATCATGTATGGAAAAACCACTCAGTTAACATTTGATAAGGAGATAAAAGGAGTAGAGGATAAGCTAGAAGTAGGACGGGTTAGGAAGGAAGTTAAAAGTAATTTGCAAAGTAAAAGAAAGATCTGACATTTGTTAAAAAAAAAAAAAAAAAAAAAAAATTGCAAGTCTTTCCATTATTAGTACAATGCGTAAATTTAGGTAGAGGGGTGTGTGGCGGCTTTCACAAAAAAAAAAAAACTTTTGAAACTAGCATTAGAATTTAAGTTAGTGAGATTAGAAAAAAAAAAATATTTAACATACTATTAAAAAGGACAAGGAACTTACGAATTAGGAAAGGTAGGCGTCAATATCGTCGAGCAAGTCGTTGAAGTCCAGGTGAATGGGAGAAGTAATCTGAAAAATGCAAGAGTTCATTAGTATCAGGGAAGAAACAAAGTTAATCAAATTACATATAGGAAAAAAATTTAAAACACTTACGTCAGGAGAAGGAAGAGGGGGTTGGGGGAGAGAAGTAGTATTGGAGGTAGTAGGGTGATGAGAGGAAGAACAGTGGGTAGGAATAGGGCAGAGGGAGATAGTGGTGTGTTCATTGATGAGGTTATTTTGAGAAAGAGAGAGGATAGTTTTGAGAAGAGGAGTGACAAGTTTTTTTTTCGTGGGAGAGAGCTGAGAAAGTTCTTCGAATACAGAAGAGGAAGTTGTAGGAGAAGAGGGAGAAGGAAGTTCAGTAAAAGAAGTTGAAGGAAGAGGAAAAATAGGAGGAGGTAGGGAAAGTTGATTAGAACTGGAGGACTCGGGAACCGGGTTTGAAGAGGGAAGTTTCTGAAAAAAAAAATAAGCGGTAAAAGGGAGTGTATTAGATAAAGTAATTATAATTGGGAATTTGGTAGGTAAAATAAGTAAGAAAGTAGTAAGGTACTTACGGAAAGAGTTTTGGCGCGACGGCGAAGTTTGGTGGTGTATGCTTTAAGTTTACGGCGAATATCATTAGGGGAAAGAGGATAAATAGAGAGCTTATTGAAGTCAGAGGTGAGTTTGATGAGACAGTTAGAACGGATGGTCCTGTCTCTGAAATCCGGATGTTGAGGATCCCAGAGACAGGGATATTTGTGGATGAGTTTATCGGAAGATGACATGATGAAGGTGGGAGAAGACATGAAAGAAAGAAGTAATAAAGAGAGGTGAATCTTTGTGATTGAGCTGGGTGATTGTGGGGGCTGCGTGATGGTTTGGTTTTCCAGACACTGAATAATTTTGGGTATTTGATGTTTGCTGGGAGGCTGCGTCACAAATTTTAAGGAATTCAAAAAAATAGAATCAATTGACATAGACAAAAGGCGGGAACAGAATAGAATCGAGTTTAAATATTTTACCATAGAATCGAGTACACAACGATTAGGCATACCTTTTGGATACTTAGTGTGTAAGCTAAGGCAGGTTAATTACTGTTAATTAAAATTCATTGTTATCTATGTAAATATATTTCATTTGTTTTATTTAACTATAGGAAACTATAAATTTCATTGAAATTCGGAAACAAATAGGGAATATGAAAATCGATATTCGGCGATGATCAAATAAAATAAGGAGTTTTAATCTATGGCAGTAAAAGTGAGCGATATTTTTGAGTTGTGGCAATAGGCTCATAATTTTCCTTATGTCACTTGTCAAACAGGGATGCGTTCAATATCTGCATATGTTTTGATTGAATTAGTTTGCATAGAAAAAAAAAGGAAGGAAAAAAGAAAGAAAGAAAAACGTTCTTGGTGTGGCAAAAATATGAGTACTTGTTGGAATAATGTTGTTAGACGTCACTAGCTATATTATAGTTAATTTTATAGGCTAAAGGTCAAGGAAAATTAAACTAATTATAAATTTACATTCGATATTAAGGTAAATCATTAGTGGTCATACAATTAGATTTTAGGGTAAAGCAATAGGAGTTAGAGATTAGGTGAAGTGGATAGTCTCATTTTGGTCGTGGTGAACGGAGCGTAATAATTGTAGGGTTCGGCACTGAACGCACCCTAAAAATAATGTGTGCTTAATCTGTGCGTAAAAATGTCAAAAAAAAAAAAAAGGGGATATACAAGAGAGATTTATTTGTTTTTTAGTTAAAAAGGTGTTTAAATGGGTGAATTTAGAATTAAACTATGCATTGGTGGCTCAAGGAAGGTCAGTGAGGATTTTGCTAGTTAACTTAATGTGATTTGTGAGGGCGTATAGGATTTTTCTAGACTGGGGGCTGGTTATGTAAATTAAAGCCGGGGTTTGTTGACATTCAGTAGTGTTATTTATATCTACAGATTAGTGAAGGAAATTGTAAATCAGGGGTTAATCGATACGGTCGTGTTTCCAATTAATAAAGATTCTGTCTAAGTCATTACAGGTGGAAAGTTTCGCAATGAGAGGCGGCTCTGAAAGGAATTAATTGAAATTTTAGACGTTACAAATTTACATATGACTACTAATGACTTTTGACATATTTTGGTATGAAAGGGGCCCTAATGATTTGGCGGATTATAAATTGGAGACAGCTTGTTGTCTTTTGGGTTCAAATACACAACACTATGCAAAGTGGAAGATTTTATGAGATGAAATATGTGTTAGGTTAGGTCAGAAGACAGGATTATAATCAGTGCATGGCTGGGACCTTATAAAATCTTCTTTACTACACAAGAAGCTAACATTTCTTTAAGAACACTATTCAAGCACCAAAGGAGAGGTAATTATTATAGAGGGGAATTTCTTGGTGGAGCTTAGCAATCAATGGAAAGTCATGGCTCAAGCTATTAAAGAAATATAGTTTCTGAGGGATGTGTGAAAACGTTCCCGGCTAAAGAAAAGTTGTTTAGCTTGGAAAATTTCATATTAAATCACTAGGATTGGTTTGAACTCACAACTCAGATTTCCCTAGCGGAAGCTATATTGTCCTTGTGAAAGCAATGATTAAACATGATTAATATGTTATAAACTGAGAGAATTTGCTCTTGTGATGGTTACATCTGGTTTGGTTTAAAAACACACCACACAAAATTGGCATAAAAAATTTGAAAACAAGGACAACAGGTTAGATTGTTTGTAAATTCAGATACTTATTAAGAATAGGTTTAACTATGGGTTAAGTTAGTTATTACAAAAGGGGGGTTGGGTGTAATTAAATTGTGAATTCTTCTAATTCTTTGCACTTTCATAAGTTACATATTCAGTTAAATTTTGATCATATTTATTTTAATGATTAGTAAAGGCTGGAAGGAAATCCTTGTGAGTCAATTAAAACTTATTTATTTGAGAATTTTTTTAATATAAGGGGAAAATTTTCTACGGGTTTTAAGGAAAACACCTGCGTAAATTTTGGGGGTTGATTGTGACAAGTCAGGTTCATTTAACCCGATTGTCCATTTCACAAATAAATAAATGATTATCTTGTTTGGTTATGTAATAAACGTTTCAGAATCTTTAACAGATGAGGAGTAGCATTAATTAATGTAATTAAATAAATAAAGGCATAGGAATATAGTTAATAGAGTATGCGTAAGAATAATGAGAATTAAATTTCATAAAATAAAGGAATATCATTAAAAATTAATCTACATAGTACAGAATTATAACCTTTAGCTTAGTATTATTCGAACAATAATTTGAGATACTTATATCAACAGAGAAAGGTTTTCAGCAGGACAAATATAAAGTTATTTTAGTATAGCTAATTGGAAAAAGTGAGCAAGTTTGCACACTACTGTTGAACAATATTCAGAATAAACATTTAAACAAATTAAAGTGGGCGGGGCGATGAAGCGCAGTTGATGGTTACTACGCATGCGCAGTAGTTAGTACGCATGCGCGGAAATTAATAAATTCTAAAAGGGCCTAAAACGCTAACGTAAGGATGGAGGAATAATGACTTAAATACATGAGAGATGATAGTTAATCTTGATTGGTAAAAATGGAAATGTCGCTCAATGTACCAGTTATTAATGTAGAATGCAGGATTATCGATTTAAACACGTAGGAGTTACAGAAGATTTTAGTGTACGAGAAAAGGATGTGGCAGGATGTACTAGGATTTCGCTGATGTGGCGACTCAAAAAGCTATATAAAGGGAAGCAAGGGTTCACTGGGGCATTTGTTCAAGGACTTGTTCAAGGACTTGTTCAAGGACTTGTTCTATCACTTGTTCTTGTTGGCGCTCTCTGTGTTTGAGTGGCTGGGCTCCCGATATTAGTTGGTGGGATTACTAGGGAAGATTTCTGAGTTTGCCATAGTTAATTAATTTAATTTCAGTGAGTTTAATTTACAATTTTTAGTGTTGTTTAAAGGATTTATTGTTTGGGTTTTGGAGTCTATAGGGGATTGTGATGCAGTCCTTTGTGGGTTCTGAGGTTCGGATAATGGATTCTTAGTGTTATAGCGATGGCAGTGTACAGAAGTTTTCTTTAGTGGGTTTTTTTTTATTACTAGGGAAAACGCGGCTTGTGGTTTAAGAGCTTAGTTGTTTGATCACAGAACACACATGACGAAGTGTCATGGCCAAAGGGGTACCGCCTTGCGGTGTTAAATGGTTTCTCCTTGGTTCAACTTCCTAACGGAAGGGGCTTGCCTGAGACGAGCAAGCAGTCGATTGATGCTTTTCGACTAACCAGTCTCTCATTTCTAATGCATTCTGTTTATCTGAGGGCAAGGGGCTCGTCGAAGTGAATCCATGTGGTAACACACTTGCCTTACTATGAACAGAGTCATTGGATTTGGTCTTTATTTATATATTTATTTATTTCCTTTTATGTCTCTGTCCTGTTTCCAAGCCCATCCGACTTCGGTCTTGGGTAAGGAAACTAAACACACAGGTGATAGGATTAGTCGAGATACCTTCTCAATCCCGTCGTTAGAATAGTCAGGTGACAATTTCTGTGGCTACGGAAAGCGTCTTCTATAGGGGGGTTTTCATTACACCGTGAAAACTTACACGTTTAAATGTAAATGTGGGATTTATCCCTAGATTTGTTATTAGCTAGGACTTTTAGATAGATTAGGAATATATTTAGGGTAGAAAGTAGGGTTTTAGGGAAGTTAGGTGGATAGGAAACGTTTTAGGGAAAGTAAACAAATAGGGACTTTTCAGGATTGGTAAGTAACTACATTTTAGGAGACTTTTAGATGGATAGGAACACTTAGGAAACATAGGTTATTAGGACTTTTCAGGATTGCCAAGGGAAATAGGAAATATGGATAAAACTATTGCTAATTAACAATAATCCTTTTCCAATTTGGGTGAATATTCACTTTAAAATAAAACTATTGACAGATAGTGATTCTTTTATTGACTCAGATCAATGTTTTAAAGGTTGAAAGCTGAAAAGATAAAATTATAAATAATTCAGATTTTGACTCTTCAAAGAAAAGTGCAAGTGGTACATTTCGGTTAAACTAGGTGAGCAAAAAGCAGCCTATAGTGTGAACTCTATACCAGACGGATTAGAGACACTATTATTGTAGTCACTGACCAGGTCTACCATAAGCATCGAATTTCTTAAACAAGAGAAACTAAGCACATATGGTACTTTTAGACATACTTGCCAAGTTGGTTATATGGTTCTGTTTCACTTATTAAAGTGGCAGATACTATTTTATTAGTCACTGTCTAAATCTACTATTACATTTAACTTGAATGTCTAATTCGGATTCTTCCTGAGAAACAGGACTGATAAGTGATTGAATCATTATTTTGGATAACTAAATCCTACACCATTGAATTGAAATAATATTTTACTTATTATTATGGCTGGTACAAATTAGGTACTGTTAATATCTATGTTTGTAGAGTTGGATTATTCTGACTAAATGGAATACTTATCTCAGCGGTGTAATATTACTTTGGTAATTACCTATGGAGACTTGATTAAAAGTACGAACTTACCTTTTACTCTGATAAATTACTATCAGGAGTAGATTTTATATGAACAGGAAGTTTACTTAGTTTAGGAATATTCATAGTTATTATAATTCTTAGGCATTAGTTCAATTCTAACAAAGTTGATGGGCATTTGTATAGCCCTAAATAGAGACTCTCTTAAACTAAATCTAGTTTGAGGAAGTCTCGAAATGAACTAGATGATGGATGAACATGAAGGATGGTACTTGGAGCGGAGTACCATGTCTGCACTCTGTCTCTGAGTAGCGAAAGTTTTATTTGTTAAATACCTAGTAAAGTAACTTGTATGGATGTGTGGTTAGGAACGAACTGACTGACATACTTTTGCTAAAAGAAAATGTCCTCTTGTCCTTTTGAAGAACTATTTTAACTGACAGACTAGACAGTACATTAATAACATTTATGAATTCCCAATGATTGAGGTACATGGACCTCCGAGAACAGTCTCGAAGGAGAATTATCCAGTCAGGGACGAGATTCACTGTTAACAGCGGATGGATGGTGCTGTAACCTTTGTCGAGACTATTCTATATTAAATTAAATTCATTTATTTCTCAAATGTAGAATGTCAATTTCTAAATAATCTCTTAAACTTTTCATTAGAAATATATATCCATGTTTAATAGATTTTCCTTTTGCTTAACTAATATTGTTTATTCAAAAATTATCCCTTTAAATACAAATTAGAATGACTGAGAGTGTAACAATACCTAGGAGAGATTCTCATATTTATAATAGTACAGGTTTTAAATTTAGTTATTAGGGCTAGTTATGAATTGTTTTAATTACCTTAAAAGATCATGGATTATTTCGGTATCACAACGTATAAAGGATTCTAATTACTATATGATCACATTGGCCAAACATAAATCAAATCATAATAATTCTGGAGTAGGATAATGAGGGTATAAATGTTAGAGTTTATATTATTAGTGAAATTTTATTAAGTAGGTATGAGGCAGAGGTAGTATTAAGTGGTTGTTATTTATTGGCTAGGATTAGGCTAGGCTAGTTAGGAATGTTATAATTTGGTTCAGTAGTAACTCAAGATAGGAGTAGACATTCGCTCTCGGGCTGCCGTGTGAGCCGGTTTGTTTTCAAAGATACGGTGATACGGTGCGGAAACTACCCACATTCGAAACAAAAATGTCTAAGTGCGATAACTGTGATAAAAATCTGACCAAAAGGATACCGGGATTAGAGTGCAGCAAATGTGGAAAGGTGGTGCATGCTAATCAGGCCTGTGCTGGTCTCTCAGCGAAGCAGCTCTCTGCCCTCCGGAATGCAGATGGTCTTGAATGGATTTGTGACGAATGCCAGCGAGATTCTCCGAAAAGGAAATCCTCGTTCATAATCCCGGAAGACGACGATGAAGAAGAGGTCCAAGTAAGTGGGGACATAGATACAAACTGTACGATAGATACAAAAAAATTCCTGCGAGACATAACCAGCGAGATGAAGAAGGTCATGAAAAAAGAACTAGAGCCTATCGAAACGTCTATGAGTTTCTGCTGCAAGAAAATAGATGCTCTAAATACTACTATTGAGACCCAAAATAAGAAAATAAAAGACATGGAAAAGAAGCAAGTCCATCTCACTAACAAAAATACTCATCTTGAACTGAAGATAGAATCTCTGGAACAACACGTTCGCCAGATTGAACAAAGACAGCTGGATAATACAGTCGAGGTTATCGGAATCCCTAAAGTAGACGAAGAAGACCTTGAAAACATATCTAATAAGCTGGCCTTGACGCTAAACCTCGACCAAAAACAGGTCAAAAATATAAAACGTATTGAAGGTCGTAATGGACAAGAGGGACACGTTCAGGTGGTGTTGCAGCAGGCGGAACACGCGGAGCTCTGGGTACGAGCCTCTAAAAAAGCATCAATAACAGCTGAGAATATTCTAGGCAACGTATCCCCGACAGCAGCTAAGTCAAAAGTGTTTGTACGGCGAGCTCTTACTAAATATAATAAGTCATTATTATGGAAGGCTCAGCAAAAGCTGCGACCTACATACAAATATGTATGGTTTCAAGATGGAAATGTGCTGGCACGTAAAGGAGACAAAGAAAAACCTATGGTCATAAGACGCGAAGATGACCTCATGAACATGTCGACATCCCAGGATACCAATCTCAGTCGGTAACAGATTCTCTTAAACCAGGCACTAAGGCTCCGTCTTCAGATCACACCGATCATGTAGAATATTTTGATTGTATCGACATTAACGATTACTGTAAACAAATACCTACTAGCGCAATAAGTCTAAATATAGTACACATTAATATACGATCGTTAATTAAAAACTTCTGTCATGTATTACAACTACTTAGCTATTCTAAAATAATAATAGACGTTCTAATTTTAACTGAGGTAAACGTCTCTGAACAAATCGCATCAATGTTTGTTATAAATGGCTATGTAATGTACAAACTATTGCGTAAAAATAGAAAAGGTGGTGGTATCATGTTATACGTCAGGAACTCGCATGTATTTGAAATATCAAACCACTCATTAACTCACTGTGAATCTATTTTTGGTAAATTGACTACCCCACATAAATACTCTGCATATGTTTGTGCAATATATAGACCACCAAGCGAAAGTAAGCACCTGTTTATCAAAGAGGTTAAACAATTTTTATCTAACACATCGTACTCAAAACACGACACTTATATATTAGGCGATATAAACATTGACCTAAAAACACACAATGGCATCCGTGAATATTACATAAATAGCATGTCCGAGTGCGGTCTAACTGGCTTGATATCTGACTATACAAGAATTGAACCAAAGGGTAACATTACTACACGTAGCTGCATAGATCACATATTTGCAAAGACACGCCAGTTAGATCTGTACTCGGCCGCACTAGGAACGGTTATGGCCGATCACCGAGTGATAGTTCTCTCGTGTGCTGGACTCGACTCAAGGAACCTACAGGGTGATTCACATACTACCTTACTAGATAACTCGAAAATTCTAACGTCTTTAGACAGTATAGATTGGAATCAACTTAATGATACAGAGTGTCCTATTACAATTTATAACTTTATAAAAGAAAATTTTAACAAGTGCTATGAAAGTGCTAAATATAAAAGAATAATAAATAATGCAAGTAAAAGAAACAAAGAACCATGGATAAATAATAAAATAAAAAACATGTGTGAGAAAAAAGATATACTATACATTAAGTGGAAAAACGATTTTAATAATAAAATACTAAGGTTAGAATATAATACCCACAGGAATAAAACGCATAAAATGATAGAAAATTCTAGAAATAACTATTATTCCAATCAAATAACTAGTAACAAAATGAATCTCAGAAAACTGTGGCAAATATTAAACACACTATCAGGTCGTAACAAAAAATCAGTCGATGAGGCCATACTTAAAGCTTTCCAGAAGAATAAATTAGATACTAAATCAATAGCCGATAAATTTGCAGAGGAATTTAGTAATAGCGTTAAGAAAATCATGCCTAAGTGTACCACTCACCTCCTAAATGAGTCTGATTATATGTTTCCGGAAAATAAATCAATGTTTCTAAAAAAGGCCACCAATAAGAATATTACTAATATTATAAAAAACCTCAATATAAATAAAGCTCCAGGAATAGACTCCATACGTAGTATCGATATAAAATTAATATGCGAAAAAATGGCTAGTGTCATAGCAAAACTTATTAATACGAGTGTACTAACTGGTAAGTATCCACAGGATTTAAAAACAGGCATTGTCCGACCAATTTACAAAAAAGGCAGCCATAGTGAGTGCGGCAATTATAGGCCAATCACTATTCTCCCAATAATAGACAAGATTGTCGAAAAATACCTATGTAATCAAATCCATGAGTATTACTCAAAAAATAAGGTTTTGTCTACTGTACAATATGGTTTTCAACCTAAAAAGTCAACATCTCAGCTTCTATCAAAATTCACTGATGAAGTTAATACATGCCTCGACGACAAAAATCATGTAATACTACTGTTTATAGATTTCAGCAAGGCGTTTGACACGCTCAGGCATGAAACGCTTATTAAAAAGCTAGATAACTCTGGTGTGCGTGGGCCGCTTCGCAGATGGTGTGAAGACTACCTCAACAATAGATACTACTCGGTTAAAATTGGAGGGGAATTAAGTGATGCTATTAAAGTAACGGAGGGAACGGCACAGGGATCGGTGTTAGGACCACTGCATTATCTTGCTTACGTTAATGACATGCAACACGTGATTGACAACTGCAGCGTGTATCAATATGCTGACGACACGTGTCTCGTAGCTGCAAATAGGAATCTGAAATTGGCTGCGCAATGGATGCAAAGCGACTTCGTAAAAATAGCTAAATGGTCTCACGATGCGGGTCTGGTACTAAATGCTAGTAAAACCAAAATAATACACGTCCACTCAAATCATCTGCGGCATTACGACCCCTTCCAAGTGATAGCTCATAGTCATAGTTGCATGCACAAGGTACCATCTCCTGACAATTGTGCCTGCGAGCCTATAGAACAAGTACCCCAACACACTTACTTAGGACTAATCGTTGATAATAGATTCAGCTGGAGATATCATACAGAATCTGTATGTGTCAAGCTTCGTGCTATTCTGGCAAAATTTTATATCTTAAAACCTAAAGTACCATTTAAAATTCTAATGAATATGTATGTGGCTCTGGCGGAATCTATAATTTCCTATGGAATTACTAGCTATGGGCAGACCTTTAAAACGTATTTAGACAAAATATCAAACCTACAGATAAGAATCTTAAAATTAATTGTACCTAAAGATATAAAAAATAAATGTAAAAATGATTTTTCAGAATTGTTTCACTACTGCAATATTTTGCCAGTTCACACTCGAGTACATATGTCACTTTTAATTGAACAATTTAATAATGATGAAATACAAATACCCATAACACATAAAATAACAACACGGAAAATTACCGAAAATAAACTTAAAGTTCCAAAGACTTCGAATTATTATGGTCGGCGTACATTATCGTATGTTATCCCCACATTATTAAATAGTATACCCCCGCATATTAAAACTAAACTAAATAGCAGAAACTACAAGAGTTTTTATAAAAAATATTTTCACAAAAGCGCAACAAATAACACAACATCCTGTATCTGATGCCTTTGTAAGTTATTTACTAATTCTCGGAACCAGGCGTCGCACTGCCCGCCACCCGCCGCCGCGCCGCATGCCCCTCGCCTAGTCGCGTTGTCCGACCGGCGCGGCGCGGCGGACGGTAGCGGAGTCGACCCTTACATACCTAACCTACACACTAGTAAACAGATGCTTACCTATCTTTTGTTTACGTTGTATGTGTTTACATTTATGTTATTTTATAGTTGAACTTTTAATGGCAGTAGAAAGCGAATGTGCGTACCAAGACAAACCTACTGTGGTTTTGTGGTACTACAGAAATATGTTTCGTATAATACGTTTTGTTTAATAAATTAAAAAAAAAAAAAAAAAATATATATATATAAAAAGTAGGTAGGTAGGTAGGGAGGTTACAATTTGGTGCCTATAACCAGGATGTTACACTTTTAAATATAATTCAGCAATCGTTGTAAGCATTTTGACTTACATAGACAGTCGTTTAATCAATCAATCAATCAAATCATTTATTGCGAGAATATAGTATATAATGGTGATAAAATTCTAAAAATACATAAGTCCTTATATTCTACCATGACAATGGTGTGCAATAACATGTCTTATTAATTATTTAAATTACATTATATCATAAATACAAACAAATTATTATTATTAAATTAATTTCAAAAAGCTTCAAATGTCATACAAATTAAAAATGACAAAATATTATTAGTCCAAAGTTAGTAATGTCATGTTATTTAATTTAATTATTGTTTGCATTCTACAATTTTACATTAGGTAAAACTGGTTATTCCCAACGACCCCCAGTTCTTTGCCCCTATAGGGGTCAAAACCCCATTTTAATTTTTTGGTCAATATTTTTTTAATTGCTCTTTTAACTGATTGGTTCAGATTCAGAGTAAGAACCTACTTTAAGATGAAAATTTTAAATAACAGTCAATGTCACTCATGTACTTGACATTGACATATTTGACATATCCACACGCCATGTTTTTTTCAATCTGTCACTCTCTTGTTCTTTGATATTAACATGAGATAACCTCGAAATGGTTTCGGGATTATAGTACCTCAATAAAAATGAAATGTTAATTGTTTCGATGTACCTAATTGGCGCCGGTCATGCAGATTATTCTCGCATTATAACTGCACTGCCAAAAAGCAGCTGAAATCCCAGCTTCATTAGGTTACTTACTTGAGGACAGTCTCCAATGTAGTGTCCTTTCTTGAAGCAGAGATGGCACATGTAGGCAGGTGGCGGCGGTCGTGGTGGCCTCCTCAGAGACAGGAGTGACAGCTGTTCTGCCAGGGAACTGGTGTCGTCGGTAGGGGGAGCGCTGGAGCCTGTCGCCGCGGTGGGTAACGGACCCCATACTGAGCCAGGCACCCACTGAAACAGCAAAAAGGGTTCTCTAAAGAAGATATATTAGGGTATTCTAAAAAAGATTTAGATTACTGGGCATAAGAGACTTGATCTGAAATTACGTGGTTTCCTCACGTTGTTTTCCTTCACTGTTTTTTTAGCGAGTGTTCTTAAATCCGCACATAACTTAAGAATGTCAATGGTACAGGGCCTGCGGGATTCGAACTCTGATCGAAAGTCATGCGCCCACTGAGCCACACTCGCTCTGAATAAGAAATTCCATAATAACCCAAATGTCAAGAGTGTTATACCGATGATTAATATTGTTCTCTATTGGTATCTGCCATTAAGGCTAATAAAATAGGCTCCTGTATAAGTACTATACCATACCCACATCGTTTAATAACAATCAGGCGCGTCCATTAGAGAAATAAAATCGCGGCGCTCTCGGCACCGCCATTGGCTGGCGAGGTGCGCTCGCGCATCTGTTATAGGAATTATTGCGTGCGCTCCCGATACGAAACGTCCTGTGACTCACTGGAGTTTTGAAGCAACACAGATGTGGTTCAGGCAGTTTGAGTATTAAGAGACATTGTTTAGAACGCGTAAAATAAAGGTAATATAGGTACAAACGCAGTGATTACCTATTTGACAGCATCTGTGGTGTTGGGAAGGTTGGTATAAATCTCATACAAGCAGTAGTGCGCAAGCATTACTGTGTTCCGGTTTGAGGCTGTAGCCAGCAAAATTACTAGGCATATGAGACTTAATATCTGATGTCTCGGGGCGTAGAGCGCAACGCAGTGCTACGCAATGCTTTATATGTTATTAAAAGTTCTGGGTGACACTGCAATTATTATGAGCAGGCGTGGCGCTTACCATCAGGACTCGCTCGTCTCATTACATAAAAAAAGAAATACAACTCTACTCGAATGTATTTTTTTTATGTTTGTTACCTCAGAACTCCGTCATTCATGAACCGATTTAAAAATTATTTTTGCGTTGGGTTCAGTATAACTACGAAGTGGTCAAATATAAATTTCATCGATTCACCTTGGACTTCGAAGATACATTGAAGTCGGTTTTTTTGTTTGATAAAACGTATACTAGTTTTCGTGTCTGGGTGCTGTGAAACCATGGTCTTCATAGTTCCTGGTTCCTCAGGTACATGGAATCCAAGTTAGGGGCCGGATCTACGTATATAATCGTTGGGCGTATTTATTTATTTGTTAATACTCTCCACTCATTTGTGAACTCTATTATTGCTAACATCAAATTAATGGAGCATGAAGCTTCAGTTCAGTAACGTCTTCTGCATAATTAATTTATTGTTATATAACCAAGTGTTTGTAATGATGCCAAAGATTTAGATTAGTTCGGTGTCCAAGTTATTCAAAACACTAGCTGCTCCCCACGGATTCAATCGTGTTATCCCGGGATAAAAAGTAGCCTATGTCCTTTTTCAGGGTCTAAAGTGCCTACATACCAAATCTTATCAAAATCAGTGCAGTGGTTTTTGCGTGATTAAGAAACAAACATCCATCCATGTTTACGAACTTTTGAATTTATAACATTAGTAGGATTTCTCATCATCAGTCCATTATGTTCCTACTGCTGAGACTTGGGCCTTCTCTCGCAGAGAGAGTATGGCCCACAATCCACCACGCTGTCCCAGTGCGGGTCACGGGCATGTCACATGTCCTTGAATTTCTGTTAATAATTATTGGACATGCCGGTTTCCTCACGATGCTTTCCTTCACCGTCTTTAAGGCGAGTGTCAAATTCGCACAAAACTTTACAAAAGTCTGTGGTGCGGTGCCAGCGGGATTCGAACTCGGGTGCGTCAGATCGAAAGTCGCACATGTTCCCACTGAGCCACACTCAGGAATATTACGACGTAATAGGAATATTACGTATATATCTAAAGCGTTCGTAATAATGCGAAAGACTGAACCTCACAGAAAAGGGCAGCCGCTAAACATGAAGTCCATATAAACAATAGTGCACATTTGTTTATTAGTAGAGGGCTATAAATACACCGGCCGGAGTGGTGGGTGGAGTCATTTTAGAATTCCGCTGCGTTGTGCAGTGATGTTATTCTGTAACTTGACAATATAATCTGTGTTCCTGGTGTAACAATATAAAAAATAACGTTGTTTTTAATACTAAACATATAGGTAAGAAGATTACATTTCGTTTTAGTTTTGTATTTTGAAATGGAACATAACCAGGAACCTAGATATATACTATCCGAATCCGAATAACAACAAAAATAGTGAAAATATTCTCAAATGATTTTGGAACTACATTTGTATGGGCGTCGAATTGCCCGGAGGTAAGAATAAGGTAGTTAAGGTATTCAATTCCAAACACTACAGTCTGCATCAGCTCTCTAAACAGGCCAAACAGTTCAGGTGTCGCACTTCAAAGTTGCGCGCGCGCCGGATGCGCTCATTAGGCCGCCACGCCACTCGATCTGAGAAACGACGCCGTTGATACGGCACAATACGTAGTGTAAACACCATGGTTTACTTTATTTTCTGCCTGTCAGACGCCGCCGATGATTCATAGCAACGCTTGCTATGAATTGACGTTGGATCTTCTTTTACTTTTACGGAGAACTCCTGTTAGTTATTGGCTATGGAACTTTGCTAGGACGCAACTTGATGCAAGAGTCTAAAGTTTGCAGCAATATGCAGTGATAGGTTTATAGTTTGTTGTGGTTTCCCAAATGGATAATTCTATTGCCTACGTTTTTACAATATAATACGGAAATGTATAACGGAGCTCACAGAAAGTAAATTCTAATTGCGTATGAAAAATATTCTAATTAAAAAAAGCATACTATACAGTTAGTAATAACATAGAAGACAAAGATGCATGGAACATTCCGCTTCTGCCAAGTAGCCAACTGGCACATGAGAAACATAATATTGTCAAAAACAAACATATTAATTGTAACAAAATTTGTAAAAAATGCCCATCAGTTTCTTGCCGTATCTTCAGAGTAGTGGTTCTTTTTCCGATACGGTGGTAGAGTCACAATAATAATTGACGTTCATAAGTGCGTCCGTGATTACAAAAATGAAAGGAACTTTTGAACTTGAACTTGATAGGATCCGGAACGTGGTGATCTGACAGAGAGGTTTAGTCAGCTGAAGCGGCAGTGGGTCGGCAATATTAGCCGCAGAACCGATAACCGCTGGGGTAGACGCATTCTTGAGCGAAGACCACGAATTGGCATACGTACTTAGTCTGGCCATAAATACTGTTACAATTAAAAATAAACAAAATATTACATTTGAATTTGGAATCTGTCATTTTTATATGATTGTTCATTGAGTTTTCTCATTTTGGCGCCAATACATTGTACAATATTTTGCGATATTAAAATGGAGTGGAGTGATAAAGAGAACCGAATCGATGTGATTGCATTACACAAAGTAGGTATGGAGCCAAATGCAATTTGTAAAACTCTTCATACACTTGGTATTAGTAAAATGTTTGTGTACCGGGCTATTAATAGGTACAATTAGACCTCCTCTGTTTGTGACAGAAAAAGATCTGGCCGTCCACGTAGTGTTCGTACGAAAAAGGTGGTGAAGGCAGTAAGGGAAAGAATTCGAATAAATCCTGTCCAAAAGCAAAAGATTTTATCACGGGAGATGAAGATAGCACCTAGAACAATGTCGCATATTTTAAAAGATTACATTTTATTTTTTAAATTGTTTTACTGTAAAAGTAATAAATGTTATCTGCAATAGATTTTATTTTTTCTTTGTTTCAGTATTTATGGCAAGACTAGGTATATATAGGACACCCTCAGGTATAGCGATGATATTCGCAGGGTGACTAGCAGCAGCTGGGGATCGTGCAGGGGCGTGCAGTTGGAGAGGCCTGTCTACCAGTGGACTGCGATAGGCTGATGATGATGCAGTAATCGGTAACTAAGATTAGCTCTACAATACTCTCCATCTCTATATATGCCTATTTTTCTTGCACTGTTTAGAGATTGCAGGACTTCGTAAAACTTCAGACTCTTTGCTTAAAAAATTCGACGTACCTACCCTATAATATCTTTCTCTTTCTATATCTTTTTCTTTCTTTTCTTTAATAATATCTTTTCTATTTTTTTGTTTTTTTTTTTGGTCTTTTACTTGTTAGTGCATCAACATTGACTGACTGAACCCGCTTTTTCACGCTACGCAAGTGGGCCTAACAAGTGCATTCACTTTCTACCTTGAATCGCGTTATCAAGAATAGTTCAGTCGAACACGTGGTATAAGTTTTAAAGAAGTGGTTTCTGTGCCCAGTGATAGTGATACTGTTAACTTGCCATCAAAAACACTATACCCTCAAAGTTAGAAACCATCTGCTTCCCAAATTAATTCATTTCACACTCCACAACAAACAACCGGAGCCAATGCTCCCTGCCACAGCTTGCTACCAAGTTACTAAGCACACGTGCTGACACAGATTCATTCATAGTCACAACTGAAACACCGATCAAGTCCGGTTCGAAGGACCACTACGTACGGAGTAGTTTGTACATAAAATCATAATGCCAGATTATGGAGAAAACACTGTTCATTTATTTCCCCAAAACTAGGTCTAAAATGGTTAACGTGATTGGTAATGATTGAGCACACGCGGAATGAATGGTATCAGATCGTGAACTGAAGACGCGATACATAAAATGTGGTATGCAGGCGTAAACACCTGACTGCGCGCAATGTGCGATGCTTGCATCGTACAGTAGTAAATTACTGTACATTCATCAATATAAGCTACCTCTTCTTCTCTCGTGTGGTATAGGCAACCTTGGTGCTGGAGTTTTTCGACCTCCCGAAGGCCTCCGGCATGGCTTAACGACTGTTGTCCTAAAACAACGTGAAAGTAGCGTCTTAACGTGTCCTCCGAAGCACGGTAGCGCTTGGATATAAATACCACCACAGAACTTAAATAGTACCAAGCCTGATACCATTCAAACAGTCACCTATCCAAGTTGTGACCGCTGCGAACGTTGCTTAACCTAGAAGAATTGTTGCGAATGATTAGGCAAGCTACTCCACAAGGTTACGAGCGCAGCGCTACTATGATTGCAGGAAAATACGATTCTTGCATCATGAGGGCCTTCCTGCGGGTTCTGGTCGGATAGAGCCTCTATCTGAGACGCTATCTGGCAGGACGCTCGTAGGGATGCCATCTTTTAAACTTTAATAAAAAAAAGTGTATTTACTAATATAGCCCAAGAAATTTATTAACAAAAAATGGATCTTTTATCTGAATAAAAATTTATTATTATTTTAGTAGCTACTTCAACTTTACCATAGAAAACAAGAGTAGAAAACAAGAATACTTAGTAAGTACTCTACATTGTTCTGCAATCACAGAATCGCTACACTTTTAACAGTTTTAAGAGCGAGTGTGGCTCATCGGGAACTCATGCGCCTTTCGATCAGACGCACCTGAGTTCGAATCCCGACTCGGCCCTGCACCAATGACGTATAGTTAAGTGCAAATTTTGCACGCTCGCTCTAAAACGGTGAAGGAAAACATCGTGATGAAACCCGCTTACGCGCTTTGGAGTGGTAGGCTCTGGCCGTGGTTGTAATACCACCCACCGAACAAAGCCAATACCGTCAAACGACCTAGTCGTGTTTCGGGATGATGTTCGGTGAACCATCGGGGAGACGGGTCTGAGCAGCCGCTCAACTGCCGTCTCTCTCTAGATCTATGTGCTCCATCTTAGGCCACATCATCGCTTCACATCAGGCGAGATAGTGGCCAAACATAGACCTATTAAGCGTAAAGAAAAAATTTTGTTCGCCATGTGTCCCAGATTAGTGTAGAGTTAGTTTAGTACGTGCTCTACTGCCACAGATTCGTAAATAGTTAGTATACATCATGTCACAGCTTAATTAATAGTTTGCTCGCAGTGTGTCCCAGATAAGTGTATAGTTAGTACGTGCTCCACTGTCATAGATTCGTAATCAGTTAGTATGCATCATTTCAAAGCTAAATTAATAGTTAGTTCGAGCTGTGTCCCAGATTAGTGTAGAGTTAGTGCGTAGTCTGCCGGGAAGCGGGCCGGGCTATAATTAGAGCAAACTCTACCTGTTTGGTTTGTACCACTTGTTTGGTTATCGGTTCCAAGGGGAGCTTTCAAGAAAGCTTTTTAAGAGAAGTTTATTGGAGAGAGCGCTCCGTACTAAAGAAGTGTGACCCTAATTTGGATATCAAATAGTTTCAACCATCAAAGTTAATTGAATATTTAATTATGGAAACGGCACATATATTATTAGTAGTAATGTCAGTAAAAAATATAATAATCTACCCGACGAAATAAAAGAAGAAAATTATATAAAACTAGCTGACCCGGCAATCGTTGTTTTACCATATAAATGAAAAAAAATGTTAAGGGTGAACAACCCTTACCACTTGGGGGTATGAAAAATAGATAGTATGGCTTGCATAATATGCCCATACCTATTATGTATATATTAAGTTAATGTGGTTTAATATTTCCTATAACACACTTTACTGCACCGCTACCATTTTTTCTTGCACGTCCTGGATGACTGGTAGAAAATGCTATCTAGCATTAAGTCCTCCATGTACAAACTGTTTTGTGCTAAAGTATAAATAAATAAATAAATAGTAGCCGATTCTCAGACCTACTGAATATGCATATAAAATTTGGTAAAAATCAGTAAAGCCGTTTCGGAGGAGGGTAACTAACATTGTGACACGAGAATTTTATATATATGATTTAATAACAAATTTAAACAATTCCTGATCGAAAAATGTTATTATAATTGAAATGACTAATGAATATTATGTATATATGTTACGGCTGATAGCCGAAGTGCGGCTACACCTAGTTTTAGCCGGCTACAACTAGAAGCAGCCGGCTACATGCGGTTAAACTCAGATGTATCTTATGCGAGATTGTAAACTGTCGAAAGATTGTGAACCGTCGCATTATTTTTCAGTAGATTATAATCTATTGAAGTGATAGATGATAATCTACATTATATTATATCTAATATACATGTTCGCGGCGTTGGGGTGGCCCAAGGGCCACCCCCGCCTCACCCTAACCTACCGAGGGCTGCCCCTTATACGTTTGATTGGTGTGCGGCTGCACCTAGTTCTAGCCGCTATGATGAAGGCTAAACCTAGTTCTAATCGAAGATAAGTTGGATACATCTAAGTTTAACCGCATGTAACCGGCTGCACCTAGTTGTAGCCGGCTAAAACTAGGTGTAGCCGCACTTCGGCTTTTAGCCGTAACATATATACTAATGAATATTTTTTAATGAAAATAAGAATGAAATGATAAAATGATAAGTAACTGACAAAGACGTTGTAGAATAAATCGGTCCGCTCCCATTATAATTTATATTTTGCTATACCCTAGGAGGGACATATGTAATCTCACCACTATAGTAAGAACTTTTGTGTACATATGTTTGCAATAAAGTATTGAGTATAGTATTTTTCATTTTCTATATATTGTAAGTACATATATGTACAATTAGTATTTTTTTTTAATTTAACTGAATGTCGAGGCGAGCTGGTCGTTTGCCTAATGGTAAGCAATACGCCAGCCCATTACAGTAACAGCACCACCCAGAACTTTGTTTTGCAAAATCCTGCGCGGCGCTGCACTGCGCTCGTCACCCTGAGACAATTAGCTGTTGAGTCTTATAATGCCCAGTAATTTCGCTGGCTACAATGCTCTTCAAGCCGGAACACAGTAATGCTTGCGCACTACTGCTTGGCGGTAGAATAACTGGCAAAGCGGTGGTACCCAGCTAGACGGCCTCTCACATACGAGAAGTAGATACATATTGGAATACAAAATAATAACTTTTTTTGAATGGAACTGACTGTTGAGACGAGCAAGTCGTTCGCCTGATGGTAAGCTTTACGCCTTCCGTAATAATTGCAGTGCCACCCAGAATTTTTAATACCATAAAAGCACTGCTTAGCACTGCATTGCGTTCATCACCCCCAGACATCAGATATTAAGTCTCATATGCCCGGTAATTTCTCTGGCTACAACGCCCTTCAAACCGTAACATAGTAAAGCTTGCGCACTACTGCTTGCCGGCAGAATAACTGGCAAAGCTGTGGTACTTACCCAGACAGCCTCACACGAGAGACCCTACCATATCACATTTTTTTATACCCTACCATATAACATCTGTCCTGAGCGAATACCCCATTTGGCACCACTTTGTAGGCATTTAAATGTAACTGTCTACCATACCATTTACATATTTATTTCTTCATTTTGTGCATTTCTGTTTTCTTAATAATAATAATAATTAATGCTTTATTGTACACCAAACAAGAAATTAACAAGGTACACGAAATACTCTTACAAACTATAGTACAACGGGCGGACTTATCGCTAAAAGCGATCTCTTTCAGTCAACCTTTGTTTTCTTAGTTTGTTGTTTATTGATTTTGTAGTTGTCAAATAAATGTTTTTTTTTCTTTTTTTTACACTTAATAGTTCTATGTTTGGCCACTATCTCGCCTGATGTGAAGCGACGATATGGCCTAAGATGTACCACATAGATGTACAGAGAGACGGCAGTTGAGTGGTTGGGGATTCATAACAATAAAACAAAATCGAACTCTACCACAAACTATACTATACTATAAATACTACTATATATACTGTGCTATAACTTTTTAATTCCCGCCAAAAAGTCTTTTTTTACGCTTGATAGATCTGTGTTTGGCCACTATCTCACCTGATGTGAAGCGATGATGTGGCCTAAGATGAAGCACATAGATCTAGAGAGAGACAGCAGTTGAGTGGCTGCTCAGACCCGTCTCCCCGATGG
This sequence comes from Petrophora chlorosata, assembly GCA_951640565.1. NCBI lineage: Eukaryota > Metazoa > Arthropoda > Insecta > Lepidoptera > Geometridae > Petrophora > Petrophora chlorosata. The sequence goes on from OX621206.1 coordinate 2,900,094, forward strand.
TTCACCGAACATCATCCCGAAACACGACTAGGTCGCTTGACGGCACGGCTTTGTTCTTCGGTTATCAGAACATTTCACAAATATATAGATTCGTATCTCTACACCTATCGTACGTAAGTATAATATCAGAAAGCCTCGGTCATCCAGATGCAATGCCTGGAACTTCCGTGTGACTCACTTCACTTCAGTTTCAGGTCAACAGTATTTCAACTGAAACCGTCATATCGGTTTGGGATTTGTCTTTGTTTTGAACAATTGAACAATGGACTCCGATTATCGAAGGATGATTATCAACGTTCAATAAATATGATCCTCGACTTGATCTAACTTTTCACCTACAACTAAATTTGGTCAATTAAAAAGATAATATAATTTTGTTTCTTATGACGTATGAATAAGGATTTTGTTGAAAATTTTTTTTGTCAAGACAAGCTTTTAATACATTCGTAAGCGGAGCCGCGAGTAGATTAAAATGAGCCCAAACGCTAGTAGTTTACGATTATCCGTCAAGGAGTTCCATTGCCCACCTTCCGTCTCCATCATCAGATCAGCTGGCTGTCACCATAATATTGCATTATCATAGAATAGAATAGAAAAACTTTTTATTGTATACCAATTTAAAGAAATAGACAATAACACAGTCCTTAACGATGGTAGTACAATAAGCGGTCTTATCGCTTGAAGCACTTTGTTTTTTTTTATCATAGTACTTTGACAAGTATGCAACATTTCAACTCCGTAGGATAAGAGGAAGTGGTTCTAACTCAGCTTGCAAGATTCCACCCGAACAAACACATATATACATTGCAAGTTAAATAAAAGCTTGTAAAAAATAGCACAGTGCAAAGAGCTATTCTTTATACTATGGTAGGTACTAGTATGAAAAATGTTTTCAAGAATAAAGTTATAGTCCCTTAGTATTCTGTGGTTATAGGGACACTATTATTTTGTTCTGAAGCGGGAATCGAATCCGCAACCTTTATCTCTTTTCTCTAGTATATGAACTGACCTGCCCATTGACTGAACCACTGACTGCACTGACTGTGTGTAACATAATTACATTAGGGGATTCAGGAGTGAACTTTATAATTGTCTGAGTCGCTACTCGTTTTATTCGTGGTTGGTCTCTCGTATGCGTGAGGCCGTCTGGGTAGGTACCGCAGCGTTGCCAGTTACTCTGCCGCCAAGCAGTAGTGCGCAAGCATTATTGTGTTCCGGTTTGAAGAGCATTGTAGACAGCGAAATGACTGGGCATATGAGACTTAATATCTGATGTCTCGGGACGATGAGCGCAATGCAGTCCTACGCAGGGCATTTTATTCTATTAAAAACTCTGAGTGGCACTTCAATTATTATGGGCAGGCGTGGCGCTTACCATCGGGCAAACGACTTGCTCGTCTCATCACTCAGTCACATAAAAAAAAGTCAGCGCAGAAATAAAAATACGCAAAATAAACACTTCCCAACCAGCCACAGGCCACAACACAAACTGACAGTTTGATTATAACTTTTTGAGGATAAACACCTCCATAAAATATTAAATTAGGCGATTGAATAGATACTGGGTGCATTTAAGTACCTGTACCTTATTTTTATTTATATATTTATTTCAGGCAGTATTAAAGTACTACAAAGTATAAATAACAGAGACCCATAGAATATATATCTTACACAACATATATATATGTAAATATAACGCAATAAACCACACATATGAATTCACAGGGTTCAAAAGTTTAGCTCCCTCCCAGTATTTCCCTGTGTCCCTGTATGCTGTCAATTGCTGTCATAATCACCAGTTAGATTAATCTCAATTATTTAGATTTTCTACAAACACCTCGATATTGAAATGTCTAGCTGCGCTCTCCGGGTTCAACCCCGTGGACGATTTTCCGAGAAAAAAGATCCATGATCGACATAAAATCTTTTTGAAGACTTAAAAGTACCTGCTTACGAAACTTCATCATGCGTTCTGTAGTTCTTGCGTGGTTGAATAACAAACATCTATCCTCACAAACATTTATTATTACCTCATTATTTTTGTATGACCTTTTATTTTATCCCAAATTCACTTTATGTTTTGTTTGCCTTATCGCCGAGGTTAACTGGAAGATAATGCTTACTAGCATTTAGTTTGCCTATGTGCCTACAAATTTGTTTGTGCAATAAAGAATTTTCTATCTATCTAACTTTCGTAGGAATAGTTAGTATGTTAAAAGCTCCATACCATAATATACTATTATAAATTAATGTGTCTTATACTTGGAAGATATTATAGTTTATCGTCGGATGTTCAGGAATTCAAAAGTTTTTATTCTCATAGTAACGTTGGTCTACACTCGAGAGCAATGAATCCGGGTCACTTAAAGAATGTTAAAAATCTCGGAAACTAAAAATGATAGGTTAATGCAATAAATTGTATTTAATAGACAATGTAATACTCCTTAAATGAAAGTAAAAAAAATATGAGTCACCATACATTTTATTAACACAAAATTACATAAAGAAAAAAACTGCTGATCTCTCCTTAAAACAAAAATAGGAAACATGAAACTTTTGAACTTTATTACGATTTTCTTGAATTTTAATACTTCGTATTGCCTCCTCGTGCTTCCATTACTGCGTTTACGTGGTTTGGCATGCTGTACACCAAGTTCCTTATACGATTTTGGGGAATATTCTCCCATTCCTCTGTGAGAGCAATTTTGAGCTCACGAAGCGTGATTGGGGGAGGGTTTCGTTGTTTTACGCATCTGCCTAGCTCGTCCCAAGCATGCTCGATCGGGTTGATATCCGGGCTACGCGCTGGCCACTCCATACGAGTAATGTTCATCTCTTGAAGGTAGTCATTCACAATCCTACCTGTATGAGGTCGGGCATTGTCATGCATAAATATAGCATCCTCACCTAAATTGACCATAAATGGACCAACGTGATCATTGAGGATTTCTTCCACATATCTTACGCTAGTTAAAGAGCCGTTTTCTATGATCACCAGCTCTGTGCGACTTTCAGAAGAAATTCCGGCCCACACAAGTACAGACCCACCACCGTAGGCTACTTTTTCTTCGATGCATGCTTGCTCGAATCTTTCCCCTGGTCTTCGATACACTCTGTGTCTTCCATCGTGCTTGTAGAGCATAAATTTTGATTCGTCGGAGAACATAACTTTTGACCAATCTTCAATACTCCAATTTACGTGGCTCTGGGCATATCTTAGTCTCGAAATACGATGCCCACGCTCCAGTTTAGGGCCGTTTGCAGGTCTAAGGGGTTTTAAGTTAGATTCAGCAAGCCGACGTCTTACTGTCCATGCACTTGGGTTACTTCCTCCGAGGCGTCGAAACTGATTGGTGAGTTCAGTTCCTGTGAGAAAGCGATTTCGAAGCATGGTGTTCACCAAGTATCGGTCTTCTCGTGCTGTGGTACACCTGGTTCTGCCCGTTCCTGGTCTGCGTAGGTTAGAACCAGTTTCTTCGTAACGTCGGAGAACTCTTTGTACTGTTGACAGCGACACACCGACAGTCCTGGCTGTATCGCGCTGACTCCGGCCGGTTTCCAGCATTGTAAGTATTCTGGTGCATTCTTCAGGCGTAAGCGACATAATTTCAGCTTGAATAATGAATATAGAGCACTATCAACATGGTTTATGTACCCACATAAGTGACAGATTACAAACAAAAGCAAAATCAAATGCTGTAATTTCGTAGTTCCATCTTCGAAAGTGGCCCTTTTTCAAATTTGATTTTTTTATGATATAACTTTACAATAACTAAGAAGTTTTAATACCTTCATTTAAGGAGTATTACATTGTCTATTAAATACAATTTATTGCATTAACCTAGCATTTTTAGTTTCCGAGATTTTTAGGATTCTTTAAGTGACCCGGATTCATTGCTCTCGAGTGTATTTAACGATGAATTGTGTCTTTTTGTTTTTTAAACGTTGAATTTTGACCATAGCATTTGAGAAATCTATACTTGTTTTATAAAGAGGTAAAATTTTAAACTATGCTTGTAAGAGATAATATCTGGAACTACTGATCCGACTTTGAAATTACCCTGTTAGAAAACTATGTACATACACTATACCTGAGTAACAAGGCTCAAGTCGCAAGCGCTTGCTAGTATATAATAAGAACAAAAAAACATTATTCACAGTAAAGATTTGTAACCACATTCCGATAAGCTTTAATCAGAATTACAGCATCGAACTTTTGAATCGCCATTTCAAGCGATGTTGAAACAAATTCAGTGACACACTTATGAGCAAAGTTGATACCTACGATTAATTAGTGAGAGCTTTTCTCTCATTCGCCGACTTGCAGACAAAACCACTTCTATTAAAGTTATTTTAACAAAGTCATGACAATAAAATGGTGTCACTCATGGTGACATTTGTCCTTGAAACTTTAAGCTTAGTTGCTAGCTTGCAATCAATATCCTTGAACTGATTTAGACGTACCTGATCATTTTGGTCTTGCGTCAGATATAGCCAACCGAGCAGCGCTTGCGGGCACCCCTCGGTTTTCCCGCACCACTGCGGGAAGTCTGCTCCCATCGCCGTTGGAGACATCCCATCAGCACCAGACACTGAACTTCACAGGGTAAACGCGGTTATCACTGATGCGGTTTGTGCCGTCAGCCCATGTCAGCGGCCGGGCTGTGTTATTTCGGGAGCGAGGCGGGATGCGCGCGCGCCGGTTGGACTGAAACTGTGAGACTAGTCGGCCGCTCCTTAAGACGGGAGCGGGAGATGGTGGGATTAAAACGAGGGTTGGGATTCATATCGATATTGAAGATGGGAAATGGGAACAAGATGAATGAAGCGATAAACGATATATGAAGGAGAGAAAATGATAGAAAAGGAGGAGATTCTCTGTTCGATTGTTTTTTTTTTCTTTTTTTTGTTTTTATTTTTTTATGTTTGTTACCTCAGAACTGCGTCATTTATGAACCGATTTGGAAAATTCTTCTTGTGTTTGGTTCAGTATATCTACGAAGTGGTTCGATATAAATTTCATCGATATTTGACCTTGGACTTCGGAGATACATTGAATTGAAGTCGATTTTTGTTTTTTTTCTATAATTTTATTATCTTCAAATACCCTCCTATCGGACTCATAAATTATGATTGTGGTGGTGTAGTGGTGTAACGTGTGTGTAATTGTAGTGTAAAGCTATAATCAACAGCTTTTTTAGTCCTTCAAAAAGGATGTAAGAGGTGTAAAGGCCTTACACGGCCGGCAACACATCATCAATGTCTCTGTTGTTGCAGATGTTCATAGACGATGGTGACCGCTTTCCAACAGTGGAGCCGTATGCTTAATTGTCACTCTACACATGAAAAAAAAAACAATTTTAATTCTAACACTGTAAATTGTTAATGCTAGAGAAATATTTAGAGTTTGAGACCTACCATGAGCGCCTACTGATACGTGAATTACTAGAAACGTTCTATTACCATGTTCAATAAGATATATAAAGAAACATTAATTGAAATTTTAAAATTTATAAAACTTGGATAAATATAAAAAATTTAAATCATCAATAAAGAAGAGATGAGCTGTCCAGACGCCTCATAGAAACAACAGGTGACCAAGAGCTGGGGCTTACCTCGGCCGACGAATTAGTCTGGCCATTCAACGAGGCAACGTCGCCAGCTTTTTGGGCACTTTACCCGCAGACGGCGACTTAAGTTCTGTTTTGTATCTCTAAATTTACTTTCTAATTTTATTATAGATTAGTTTAGTCATTATCACGGTATGTATTTGTAAATAATTGAAGAATAAAGAACAATAATTGAGCCATTCTTCCTTTTAAAGAAATAATAAACTATCGATACTAAGTAATGGTAGACATCGTCCCATCCCTAGAGCGAACATGTGGGCGCAGTGGACCGCGCCGGGAGTCAGCGAGACCAATATTTTGGTGCCCCCCGTACTCCGACACTGACACCCGACGTCTCGACGGCACATGGTACCGGGCAAACTGCTTGAAGTGTTTCGGTTCCAGATGCGCTGGTTGAAAAAGAGATAATAAATTACCTGTAGACTTTGTCTTTTGAAAGTTTTTACAGCCAAAAAGAGAAACTCGAAAACATTATGTAGGTACTTAGGTACTTTAAAACACTCTTTTTAACGAAATAACAATAAAATAAACTAGCATTACTGTGATCCGGTTTGAAGGGTACTGTAGCCAGCAAATTTTTTTTATTTCTGGTTATAGGCTTGCGTTTGACCACAATCTCACCTGACGATAAGCGACGATGTGGTCTAAGATGTAACACGCTTACCTAGAAGATACCTGTTCACTCTCGATTTGAAGACTCCCAGGTTGTAGTTGTCAGGCGTTGCAAAACAGTCAGGCGTTTGTTGTCGCGCGTAAACACAGACGTTGGCAATGCGTTTCACTCCTTGGCTGTTCGTAAGATGAACGTGGCACGAAAATGCTTTGTTCGTACAGAAGGAATGTCTACCATATATGGATATCGCATAGCCATGCGTCTGGTTGTCCTATGATGGAATGGAGACGGGCATGCGACATATCTCTCTCGTCTCGGGATGATGAGCGTAGTACAGTACTACGCACAATTTTTTATGGTTCTTAAAGTTTGGGTGGCACTTCAATTGTTATGGGCAGGCGTGACAAAGGACACGCTCCTCTTAATAATGTTTCATCAAAAACATTAACAAAGCCATTTAGACTTACTTTATACCTTCTTTATTAGAAGCTGAACTCAGAAGGTACATAAATACTATTAAATACCATAGAGTAGTAGTAATAGTAGATTGCCTGTTTTTTTTTAAACTGCATTCACCACTGCGGGCCGGGAGCAGCGGAAGAATGCGCGGTTGTCATTGGCCATCAAATATCTGAACTGTTTCTATAGTAGTGCTGCACTTTAGCTGGTTGGCTGCTGTGAAAAAACCGCTAATTTTACGTGATTCTTATGCGCAGTCGGTTTTACTAGCTGCGCTACGTGGTTTTCTTATCAAGTTAGTATCCTATTGTCTTTTTCAGGACTTAAAATACCTGAGATATCTACATACCAAACATCAAAATCCAACCATCCATCCAACGAATTTGGAAATAAGGAATGGCAATCATTGAAATTAATTGAATGTGAATGAACCTCGTTCCTTCCAGAAATAGTTTGTAACGTAATAAAGTTGCAGGAGATTCTAGTGCCGCGCTGCGCCGCGCCGCGCCGCGGTGCCGGTGCCGAGCCAAATTCGGAATGGCGGCGCTTACAAAATGTATTACATTGAACTGGTTCAGCCAATTTGTCTTTAAGCATTAAGCGGATTTGCATAAGGTTTTGCTTTACGCAAAACCGACAACCACAAAGACATAAATGAAAAAAGACACACGTAGGATAAAATACAAAAACAGAGAGAAAGAAAACTTACAACATAATTAATTTTTAGAAAAAAACAAAAACCGATATATCGATGAAAATATGGGACCACTTCGTTGCTATACTGAACCCAACGCAAAAAGAACGGTTCTTTCAAATCGGTTCATAAATGACAGAGCTGAGGCAGCAAACATAAAAAAAACCAATCGAATAGAGAACCTTCTCCTTTTTGAAGTCGGTTAAAAACAAAAAAATACGAAATACATGAATAGATAAAATTGTGGTGCCAAAAGGGACTACAACTCAGCACATATGTCTAATGTCGATGACATCAGACGCTGGCTTTCAGTATAGCCCCTATTGTTGACTTCAATGAACGTAATTCATAAAAAAATAATTATACAATTAACAATAATTTATGTGTTAGGTACAGTAGGTATAAATATGATCTTATTTATGTATTTGTACTTTAATTTAGGATAAGAACACATAATTTATTAGTATTTTATTTCCACCGCCGACTTCTCTCACTCAGCTATTTAACTCCATCCAAAGGTTGACTGGAAGAGATCGCTTTTAGCGATAAGTCCGCCCATTGTACTTAAGTTTTTAAGTTGTTTTCATGTACTTACTGATTATTTTTGTTTGGTGCACAATAAAGTATTGTGTATTGTATTATTTGAAACAAAACATTGACTTAAAATATTATAGTAAACCATATTTTATAAAGAAACTAGCTGACCCGGCAAACGTTGTTTTGCCATATAAATTAAAAAAAATGTTAAGGGTGAACAACCCTTATTACTTAGGGGTTTGAAAAATAGATAGTAGCCGATTCTCAGACCTACTGAATATGCATATAATATTTGGTAAAAATCAGTAAAGCCGTTTCGGAGGAGTAAGGTAACTAACATTGTGACACGAGAATTTTATATACATATAAGAATTGGCATACATTTTCTCGAAAACACTATTGCTATGATATTTTTAACTGTCTGCAAAAAAGTAGGAGGTTCTCAATTCGATTGTTTTTATGTTTGTTTCCTCAGAACTCCGTCATTAGTAAACCAATTTGGATTTTTGCTTTGGGTTCAGTATATAGCTACAAGATGGTCCCATATAAATTTCATCGATATTCGACCTTGGACTTCAAAAATACATCAGAATTGAAGTCGTTTTCTTTATGTTTTAAAATAAATATTTACTTTTTAAATAGAATTTATATATGGACAGTATGTATAGCCTGTAAGAAATTGCGCATAGCGATAAGGCCGCCCATTGTACCCACTGTTTATTAACTTTGTTAACTATTGTTTTTCCCGTGTTTGGTATTCAATAAAGCATTATTGTATTGTATTGTATTGTATAGTCCGTGTTTCGGGATGACGTCCGAAAAACCATCAGGGAGACGGATTTGAGTTGCTCAACTACCCTCTCCGTCTAGATCTGTGTGCTCCATTTTTGGCCACTTCGTCGCTAAACATCTGGCGAGACAGTACCCAAGATCGGCAATAAAAAAAAACCATTACTATAATCGCCAGAGACCAAAGATTGGCGGTAAAAAAAATCTATCTATGTAATCTATAATATACTATGTAATAATGTGTACCTAGTATGTATGTATGTATGATGTTTTATGTAGACATTTAGAATGTTGCTATTGTACTGTAGATTATTTTATTGACATTTTATTTATTTATTTATTTAAACTTTATTTCAGGCAACATTAAAATAACATCAAAATCAATCAAGTTACAGATGTTATTTACTTATTCTACGGCCCATATAAATATATACCTTAGAAATAACATACATATAATTTATATTAAAATATGTTTATACATTTTAAATATTTTATGTTTTTATTATTATTGTAGACCTTCCATCCCCGTCTTTAACATTTTAATATTTCCTCTGCCTTTCCAAAGGTTGCCTGGAGGAGATTTTAGTGATAAGGCCGCCCATTGTAATGTCTTTAATTTAGTGTTTGCAATAAAGCGTTCATCTATCTATCTAATCAGCCTGTAGCCACACACAGCGGGGCATAGGCCTCCTTTCGTTTACGCCACTCTTTACAGGCCTGTGCAAGCCTCATCCATTGCAATCCGGCATGCTTCACGAAGATATACTTTTCATAAATTCCAACTCGTCATTTTTTATCGGTTTCAGATCTTTAAAACACATTTCGCCTAAGAACCATGGGAGAGCCACTTAGAAGTTGAGACCAAGTGCTAATAAATTATAAAATTTATTAGTGTTTGAAGTACTTCAAAATAATTTCTTACAAAAACAGCGTCCAAGTTTTTCATAAGCTGATAAAGCTGATGTACCGATATCTTTTAAAAAATCTTCAAAAATTGTATCCAAAAAATGGCGGGTTCGATATCCGGGGTGGGTTAGGGGCCGAAAATTCCACTACCCCGAGCGATCCTTTGATGGCGTGGTTGGTTATCGCGCTCACCCGCTATAGCAATATAAATTATTAATCACTTCGCACTAATATTAAATGTGAATTTTGTGTGTAAGTGAAACCAACTCAACTGCCGTCTCTCTCTAGATCTATGTGCTCCATCTTAGGCCACATCATCGCTTCACATCAGGCGAGATAGTGACCAAACATATATATCTATTAAGCCCAAAAAAAAACTGGGATCGAAACAGTTAGTTTTTAACCGACTTCAAAAAGGAAGTGGTTCTATGTTCCATTTTTTTTATCTATGTTCACCGAGTTCTCCGCCAACTGTTGACCGATTTCAAAAATTCGTTTTGCGTTCATTTCAGTATATTTTTTTCAGTTCATTTCAGGCGACGAAGTGGTCCCATATAAATTTCATCGAGTTTTGACCCTGGACTTCGAAAATTAGTTGAAGACGATTTTTTTTGGTAAAATGTTTACCTACTCGTTTAAAATATGTATCTTCAATGTACAGAATTGGCTCAGTTCCATTTTTATAACAGTTTACATTCCTATTATACTAATAGAGCCAACGATCATAAAAGCAAAAAACAAGTACAAATTCAAGTGTTTCTTCATATCTCGCCGGTACCTCATGACTGGCTATAAATCAAAACGTAGAACAACAGACAATGAACAACGAACAAAACCAGTTCTGTGTCCTTATCAACGTCCACACAACTGAAATCAGACAACCAGGTCAGATTAACCATCTATATAAGACACTAGTGACCGCCCGTGTGTTTGTTTACGTCGACTCAATATACAACGTACAACGATGTGACTGCGGTGCTCCAGCGCAAACAATGCAACACTTGCTATCTTGCCCTCAGTGCCCCAACACCTGCACTTTACAAGATCTGTATGAAACTACTCCTCCTGTGGTAGCAATAGCCGAACATTGGGCTCATTTAAACATTAAAACATAAGGACCATCGACACGAAGAAGAAGAAGAATATACAACGTGTTAATCATCATCATCAGCCTGTATTCGTCCACCGCTGGCCATAGGCAATGAACGCCACTTAGCCCGGTCTTCGGTTCTTCTCATCTAGTTTCTTCCGGCCGCCTTTTGCAGGTCGTCGCTCCACCTGGCCGGTCGTGGTGGGCGTCCTACACTACGCTTGCCGCGCTTTACTTCGCGGTGTATAACATTTTCATGATGCCTTGTCTTAAACGAGCTATATGGCAGGCCCATTGCCACTTCAACTTGCAAATTTTTAGAGCTATGTCGGTTACCTTTGTTCTTTTGCAGATTTCCACATGGCACACAAAGCGAATATTTAAATATTAGACTTTTCTTGAAAACAAAATACGCTCGCACTTTTCAGTGAACCGTAGAACACGAGATTGATATTTGCAGAGTTAAAAACATTTAAAATTCCTTAGGAATACAAAAACCCTAATATCTTATGCAATATATAACGAAATTAAATTATTTTTGTTTTATCATTTTACAACATTAAAAAATGAATTGGGGTGTCTCAGGTTTTATGTAGTTTTATTAACACATTGTATATGCTACTCAGGGATAGTGTAGCTTTCTATTAGTGAAAGATATTTTAGATTAGGATCCTGAGCTCCAGAGAATACCTTCTACAAACATACATACATTTTTACCTCTTTATAATAATAGTATAGAGTACCTACAGAAGTATAGAGTAAAGAAGTATAGAATGAGCAAATCACGATGTAGTCCGACCAAATGCAAGAGTCACGTCTTAAGGTACAGTTCCTTCTGGTTTTGGGGGTTTATCTTTCGTTTGTGTAAGGTTACTGGCATTCGGTCTATTGTCGCCAATTAAAGAGCGTCAGGCAGACCAATTGAGCTTAATAGTGTGATGCAAGTGACAACTGTACTCTGATCTGGTACAGATTAGGGAAGAGTTAGTAGGTGGTGGAATAGATAGTAGCATGGACTTGTATATTTGGTCCATGGTAGTAGCTAGTCAGTTTAGAAAGGTCTGACGGGACTGTTAAATTGTCCTTAATAATGTAGGCGCTGAGGCGCTTTGTTCTTTTTTATTTTAAGCCGATATTAATATTCATAAAAAAATTATTAAAAAAATTATTACAGTTACATTTCAATTTACATTTAATTTTACATTTAATTTTTTTTTCATAAAATTAATATCGGATAAAATTAATATTCAGAGGCGACACCACCAGTCCCCAGATCGGCGTGACGGTATTACGTGCTCAATAACAGTGTTTAAGAATTTTATAAAATATATGTATTTTTTTTGTTTGGTAGGTCATACTTCAGAGGTGGTCCCATATACATTTTATCCAAATTGATTCAACACTTTTTGAAAATCAACAATCAATAAATATAGGTTTAGTGTCGAGGTCGGTTTTTTTGTAAAATGTATTATTCAGTGTTGGGTTATCTTTTCCATTCTCAAGCGAGTCAACCGTTCAAAAACCTCTACCTAACTTGAACACGTGTGAACCAACCATTAGCTGGTCCCTTCCTTGTTCTATTGTTTTAGTTTATTGTGCAACATCTGTTGCAGTTATCCCTTATATGCATCAAAGTAGTGTTGAGTAGGACTTACATGAACCAGTACATTTGTCCCGTACGCGACAGAAAATTGTAAGAGCGGCTCAAAATGAAAAAATGTAAGACTTCAATACGAATGTCCCGCTCATGCTCATTGGTCCCGCTATCTATCTACTCTTCACTCAATGAGGCGACGAGCCGGAGAGTCGCGACAGTACATTTTCGTTCAATGGAGATGACAAAGAGGGTGAATGTGATGTTGTTCTTCTCTCTGTCACTGCCTCACGCGATGTTGTTTGAATGAACGTCAAATATGACCGTGTTCGCCCGAAACTCCGAACAAAATATGAACTGTTGTATAACTATCCAAAATATGTAGACAAGTTTTACTTATGTTTTACTTTCACATCAGTAAGTGGGTTTGGGTATACTTAAATGAGTCGTATTATATATATAGAATACAGCAAAGATAATATTAGGATTCTCCTAATAGTAGGTAAATAAAGTATGGATAAAAAGAATAAATCTTCACATTTATATATATATTTATATATTTACTATATTTTTCTTATTTAGATAACCACAACTTTATTACGCTTCAACATTAAGAATTTATCATCATGTCTTACTATAAGTATGAATACCTACTTGCATAAGCGACTCATAATAATTGTCACTCATAATAGTAGGTAGGATATTTTAGGTAATTGTAATATCGCATGTAGTTCCTGATTTATTATCTAGTGGAAAAGTGTGACACCAGTACAAAAGCCGGATATCGCTTCATTTGAACCGTAGGAGCTCAATAGACCTCGAACGCCTCGCCTCATTTGAAGCGGTACACAGTACTGGCTCAGTACAAAAAAGAGGCACCTCTTACAAACTCATTTTAAAACCGTGTCCTACCCAAGACTACATCAAAGTGAACTATTAGGTATTCTGCGGGGAAGCTTTCTTCTTTATAGTTTTCGGAGACAATGCAAGATGTAGGATAGCATATTGTTTAAATGTTTGTCCCTTTTTGAATGTGAAAAAATGTGTTGTTGTTGCTATTTTTTTAAACTTTGATTATTTTAGTGCGTTTGGTGATCAGGCGCAGCTGGTTTATGATAATTACTAGCAACCGTCCTCGACTTTCTCCGCGTCGACATAATGAAACATAGACTATGTTACTCAGGGATAGTGAGACAAGCCTTTAACAAATTCGTAATCGGAACCGCGAGCAGATTAAAATGAGCCCACACACTAGTAGTTTACGATTATTCGTCAAGAAGTTCCATTGCCCACGTTCCGACTCCATCATCAGATCAGCTGGCTGTCATAATATTGCATTGTCATCGGACTTTGACAAGTATGCAAAATTTCAACTTCGTAGGATAAGAGGAAGTGGTTCTGATTCAGCTTACAAGATTCCACCCAAACATATAGTTACATACATACTTACAGCCGGTCTCAATAATCTACCTACAGTTAAATGCAGATAGCTATCCCAGATAAACAGTTATGTTCAAACTATCTATTACTGCCGTCTCTATATTAAAAACTTCCCTAGCTTATCTAAGATCAAAGATAGATAACACTCTATCGTCGGTAAGAATGTCCCTCTGAAACGTTTTGTTTTTGCATTTCAAATTAATGGTGATAGTTTTTAAGATAATTAATATGAGTATGATTTATGTTTTCATTTACTGTAGTTATTTTTTTTTAATATTTTAATGTTTAATTAATTCGAAAACATATTTTAGTTTACGGATTGCATCAATTATACAATGTCAAACTACAACTTATCACATAAAGCTCTAATAACAACAAAACGCAACGTTTGTCACTGACGAGGTGACAGTGACACCCTTAAAAATTAAAACAAAAGGAACAAAACGCGTCAGCCTCAGCCACTTCAGCCAGTAGTAAAGTTTATTTTGTTTAATTTGTATTTTGTTTATGTGTAGCGGTATTTTACAAGTGTTTAAAAATATGGCTCAACAATGCACCGTAAGTATTGTGTACTCATTTATTAGTTGATGATTGACTTTTTCACTTAACTACAGCAAAGAAAAGACTTGTGTCTTATGCCGTAAATTCGCGCCGAAATGTAATTACATCTTATTTTCAGATGAAGTCAAGGCCTCTTGGAAAGGACGAAGTACTTTTCCTGCTGGAACTTATATTAAAACATAAAGCTATTACGACAAAGGCTACAAATGCCACAAATAATAAATTGAAGGACGATGCTTGGAAATCCATATCGCAGGAGTTTAGTGCAATGGCGGGAGAAATGAGGCGTCCTGAGCAACTCCGTTTAAAATGGGAGAATTTAAAGAAAGCTGCAAGAAAACGAAATGCTATCATAAGGCACAACAATTTAAAGGTTTGTACCTACATCATACAATAGGTACTATGTAATTTTGGTAAATCTTTTATCCAGACACTTTGGTTAATGAAAAAGAAATTTTGCAGACTGGCGGTGGAAAGATGTACATTCCTCCGGATGAAACACTGGATCGTGTAGCATCCATGTTAGGTTTTACATGCGTTGGCATTAGTGCACAATTTGGTGGTGACATGGAGGGACAAGTGGTGCTTCCTATTTCAACCACACCTGTTGTGGATGTTCAAGACAGGCCTTTGTCAGAACTACCACAAGCTCAAGAGGCTATTTGTTGTATTGGTTATGAGTGTTTTGGTTATGAGTGGTGATGAGTGTGTTGGTGGAGGTGGTGGTGGAAATGAGGAAAATCATATGCCCAAAAAATTTATTTTTAATACTCCTAAAAGCTCTTGTAAGTTGTTTTTTGTAGCTATCATATACTCACAAAAATATCTATATCCTGGCTGTAAGAAGATCTTATTAATAAATGTATGTATTTATTATATTTAACACAATTACACCTGAACCTGTATATTATAATATAGCTCATCCAAATACCATCAATGCTAATATTATTATAAATGTAAAAATGTGTTGGTTTATCCATCTTTCTAGCAAGAGATTAATATGATTTTTGATTAAATAATACATTTTATTAATGAATTTGTATATTCTTGTTGGGTTGTATACTAGCAAAACTGAACTAAGTTTCTTTTCTTTTACAGTAAATAAGCGAAGAAAGCTTTCTGAAGAACTTCAGATAGCTCAGCGAGACAAGGAGCTGGCGATGGCAGCTTATTTTCGAGCCAAAGCTGAAAAAGTTGAGCTCGAAAATCTTAAACTTAAATTCGAAATAGAACAATTAAAAAATTCAGACAGATGTGATAAATGACTATAGTGAAATTAGTGCTTAGTGTTATTTTAAAGTGACTATTAGTGTGTAATTTTAAAACTACTTTATACTGTTGAATATACTAAAATGTGAGTGTGTAATGAACCCTATATAAGTTGGTGTTTACTATCATCATCAGCCATGATCCATTGACAAACATAGCCTAGATTCATCATGCCCCATGAGTGCATGTACTCACTGTAATTAGTAAAGAATGCATGTTAAGTTGCAATACATTACATTAGGTACTCACAATTAAAAAATATACTTGATTAAAAAAATTAAATTTATTCAGGCATTCTTATTTTTTTAAACATTAAAATAATTATTAATTAGTTCTCGTCGCATGGTATGATTATGCTGACCTACTCCCTCAGCATGGAGAACATCAGTTGATTCAGGCAAAATGTCAACTTCAGGTTCCACATCAGTGATGTTATGCAACCTGCATAAGTTGTGTAGCACAGAGGTGGCAATGATAACAGCTTGTGTTGTGTTTAAACCTAAGCGAATTTTTAAAGATAGCACTGGGAATCTTCTTTTCCAAACACCAAAACATCTGAAAAAATATAATTTTATAATCATGGTATAGGTGCTAGAGGCAATGTTAATAGATTAGCAAAGTAATGTTAGGTCCAGTTAGCCTTTGGATGGGTGGGTAACCGCTAATGGCACTAAAGTCTGAGCGCTACCATATTACAGATAGCACAATAAACATTAGGCCCTGGTTATTGGAGAACACCATGTTGGCCTTCAGTCAGCCTATAAACTCTTGACTGCCACTAATGAAGGAATGTAGGACATAAAAATTAATAACATAAGGTGATATATTACCTTTCTATAGTATTTCTAGTCTTTATATGTGATTCGTTGTAGCGATGTTCTGCAGGAGATAACGGGTTAAGCAGTGGTGTTAATAGATATGCAGTGCAGGGATATGCACTGTCGCCAATAAGCCATCTGTTGCCAAACACCCTTTCTTCACATTGCACTGGAAATAAATTATGTACATTATGAAACAACACATAAAACTAGATATTTGCCTAAAATACTTAGCTCTATTCATTCATATACTTTCAGATAAATAGGAACTTACTTTTTAGCACAGAGTTGTTAAATATAGTAGCATCATGAGCTGACCCAGGCCAGCGAGCAACAACATTCATAAATAATAAGTCTGCACTGCAGACTCCTTGGACATTAATAGAAAATATGCCTTTTCTATTCCTAAACTCTTCTCCTATATTTGAATCTGAAAATATATTTTACTGACATTAAAGACAAAATAAAGGGGAACTGGTGTAACTCAAACAGCGATCCTGATCTCTTACGATTTCAAATTTGGAAGGCAATAGTACCTTTTCTGCATAGGTTGGATATGGATACTAGGATTCACAGGGGCTCATAGGGTCACTAGGATTGGAATAGGGTTTGGGATGCTGAATTTGAGTGGTCGAGTTAAGACAATTCCCCTGCAAGAATAATGCAGGGTATATAATAAGCATCTGAATCTACACAAGTTATAAAGTAAATAGGTAGGCACTAACCAGGTGACTGTATAGGAACATGTGTACAGTCAATTGCACCAAGAATCCTTGGGAATCCTGCAATTTCATGAAAACCGTTTTGTGTATTTTCTAATGGCTTTACGTATTGAGCGTACAACCCAGCTATAGCTCGAGATACATCTGACACAATACGGCTTGCGGATGCTTTTGATACGCCAATAAAGTCTGCTACTGATAAAAGCATTGTTCCCAGTGCATAAAATCTTAATGTCAGTAGCAATTGGTGTAAAGGTGATATACCATTATTCCTGAAATGTTAAAATTATCATTATATTATCCTATATTACTATTCATTTTGATGATGTATTTAGCAAATTAATGTAAAAGGTACACAGTATGTATAACCTAAAAAGCTCTGTGAATTTTTAAACTTACCGGGAAGAAGTTACTCTCAAGGTTGGAGTTATTTTCAACAATAATTCATTTACCGACGATTTGTTTAATCTGAATCTGTATACAAACTCTGATTCTGAAAGTTCACTCGAGTAATTTATTCGAGCGTTAACTCGGCGATTCTCCGATACTGCAACACCCGAGTCTGAATCGATTACGCCAGCCTCATACATTTCATTATCACTATCATCACTGAACAAATCCATTATTTACAATAATATCTATGTTTGATATAAAACTATGAGAAATCCTTTAGATTATCCGTGAAAATCGACCGATAACTCAAACTATGACAGCTGGTAATTTGATTTTTTTTTTTTTTTTTTTAATTCGCCCGTTTGGGCAGGCTGGTAATTTGAACTATCGACAGTAAGGTGCCAAAGCGGTATTGAAACACTTTGCTTTTTTTTTCTATGCAACCGGTTACCTACGGTAAGGGATAGGCCCTCTGAAAGATAGATCAATGTCAAGGATAGATAATGTCTATCTATCTTTGTTTATTGAAACAGAAAAATTCGACGATAGATACCAACGGTAGCTATTTTAACTTCTAGTTAGGGATAGATAAGTTATTGAGAACGGCTGTTAGTGATACATACATACATTGGAAGTTTAATAAAAGCTTGTTCACATAGGAATAAGCATGAAGGCGTAAAACCTCCTTGAGAATACTAACTATAATATTCAAGAATAAAACCTTATTCATACTGGCCGAAAAAAAAATAGTAATTGCTTTCAATACGCTCAGTATTTCTGACATTTCCATAAAATTGTTCCAAAATTGACAGTAGTTATTTGTCACGCTTTGTTTCTGTTTGTTTTAGTTGTTTATCCGAGAGAAAAATAGTTCAAATATTATTTTATTAAGTGCTTTAGACAAATACTTTCATTTATTAATTGGAATTCGTATTGTGTTTGGTAAGTCTTTTCATAGAAAATATTATTACATAAATAGTTCGCGATTTTGTAAATGTCAAAAAGACAAGAAGTGTATGCAGGGGGAGTCCTTTCTTAGTAGTTGCGAAACACGCCGCAGCGACGCACGCCCGAACGAAAGCATTTTGGACTGGTTCATCCCTGTGAAAGCTTATTCTAGCAAATTACGTAGGTATAGTTTAGAATCAAGTCACTGCGATGCACGCCCGTGCCAATTCAACTGGTTCACAAAAGTAGGGTTCTGCAGGTGTGATTGCTGATCCATTCTCTCTCCCAGAAAAAGTGCTAGAAAAGGCAACCATCAAAGCAATTTTAAGCAAAACCATTATAAAGTAGGTAGGTAGGTAATTAGTAGGTATATGCTTGAACGAATAAAAAAAGGAGGAGACCTCGTCGCCGAATAAAAAAAGGCGGACGCCTTGTCGCCAAATTCAAAAGTGAAGCACTCAAGGTATGCCGATGCCGGTCCGCTCGTACGTACACAAGCCTCTTAAAAATTACTCAATATTACTCAACTCACAATTATTTAAAATTACTCAACTCACCATTAAATGTTTGCTTCATTAGAGTGCGCTGCTTTTCAGCTATGCCTCTTCCTTTAGCAAATAATTGCAAATTACGTAATTACGGTGTATCTTAAATTAATACTTAGAAATATCATTTTAGAGTGACGTTTCTTAGCAGTCACTCAAGTGTAGTCTTTCGCTAGATCTACGTGCTCCATCTTCAGCCACATCATCGCTTAACATCAGGCGAGATAGTGGCCCTCGTAGAGAGAGAGGCTATAATCCACCACGCTGGTCCAGCGGGTTGGTCCCTGAACATGGCGGTATCCTTACTTTGTTTTCCTTCACCGTTTTTAGAGCCAGTGTTAAATCCGGACATAACTTAAGAAAGTTAGTGGTGCGGGGCCAGCGGGATTCGAACTTGGGTGCGTCGGATCGAGTGGTGGCCACATACGTGACATAGATAAATAAATGTACTAATAAATTAACAGACAAACCTCGAGATCTATTTTATGGTTTACTAGCTGCACCCTACGGTTTCACCTATGGCTTCCCGGGAAAAAAAGTAGCGTAAATGTTAACCCATGATATGAGCTATCGCCATTCCAGATTTTAAACAATTCCGTTTAGCTGTTGGGGCGTGACAAACACACTTACATACTGACACACTTGCATACAAACTTTAGCATTTGTAATATTAGTCTTATTTATTTTATTATTTATTATTCAGCCTGGTTTGTCCCACTGCTGGGCAAAGGCCTCCCTACCCTCCTTCCACTCCTCACGTTTCTGGGCTATTGTTTGCCATCCCATCAAATAGGATTAGTCTTATTTAGTCTTATATATTCTTATATTCTTTATTGTACACTGTAATAATATTTACATCGGTGATTATATACTATATGTACAAAGGCGAGCTTAACCCTAAAAAGAGTTTTCTTCCAGCAAACCCTTGAGAAAAGAGAACTGTCACATGAGCAAATATGTTTCCGTGTACCGGTTCCGGTTACGGTTTGACTAAGACAAAATCAGCAACTATAATCATAAATAAAATAAATAAATAAATAACGCCCAACGATCACATACATAGACCCCTAACTAGGATTCCCTGTATCTAGGGAACCAGGAACTATGAGCGCCATGGTCCCACGACACCCAGACACGAAACAAATGCTTGCGCTTTTTTTCTGTGCATAAACTTTTGCCCCGTCGCGGGAATCGAAACCGCAACCTCAGTGATGTAAATTAAAAAAAAAAGTATATAAATATAATAAATACAAAAATAAATATATCTATATCATACATATTAGTGAGAAGATTGATGCGAACTTTCATAAACACATATTACAACACAAAATGTTGACATAGCAGCAGTAAGCCAGTCGCCAAAATATTTACAAAAGATCCCTAAACGGCAGAAACACCACACACCACAAGTTATTCCTCACAAAGCGGAAACAGAATCCTTCCGCAGGCGGTGGTGGTATTTACCATAATTACCTATGCACTGTTTGTGTAGAGTAGGCACTGTGTCTGCCTATAGGTCACTGTGTCGACAGCAGGTTTTGCCGTTTTGCCATTCCGGGGCAGATAGCTATAGTAAATTTAGCGACCCGCCCCTGCTTCGGCTGTAGTATAGTCTATTCTATATATCGTCCCCTTAATGCAAAAACCAACTAAGTGCGCTTTTTAACGCTTTTAATATTTTAACATTAGTATGTAGATCTTGAAGAGGAGATTCTAATGGTATTCGTAATTCATTTTTGTTAAAAAGCGCACTTAATGGATCGGACAGTAATCGAGAAAAAATCTAAAATGTAGTTAGAACGAATGTTCGTCGAACCAGAAAAATCATTCAATCATTATTTTTGTGAAATAATAATTATTTATATTTTTAAATCAATAAATAATTCTGACATTTTTAATCTGTTCTTCATCTCAAACGAAACAACAATCACAGCGCATGACGTCATTTGTAGGCAAATGCCGTGAGTCAAGCTTGTGTTTATTTTACGTGTTTGCTTTCATAAAATATAGTTTTGCTAATTTTTTCGTTCCATTACTACAATATAGTACTACCTACATATGACGTCACAAGTTTTGAGGTGACCTTTTGCGCGGCAATATTTGAAACATAATATTTAAACATAGTTTTAGGTACTTTTAGAGCGTTATTTAATTAAAATAATATTATTCATGACTATATATATTCATTGTAGTTAATTTAAAACACTTTCTGAAAAGTTGTCCGATCCCCTATTCTGTACATTGAAGATATTTTGGAAAAACCAACTGGGATCGATTATTTAGCGGGTACTGAACACGAATCCACGTTTTTTAGAATTTTTGTCTGTTTGTTTGTTTGTGTGTTTTTTATCTATAGACTCGAAAACTGCTAATAGGATATTAATTCGATTTTCAGGATTTGGTAGCATTATATTTAACTTAGTTTATAGGGTATGTTACTGACTACGAAGATACAGCTTGACCCCTACGTAGCACGTGCTCCCATATAATGGGAAGGTCTTGCTAAGATGGTTTGGTATAAATACGAATATGTAAATAAGTTTTTTGTTGATATATTTTTCAAGACAAGCTCTTAAATAATTCGTAATCGGAACCGCGAGCAGATTAAAATGAGCCCAAGCACTAGTAGTTTACGACTATTATACGTCAAGGAGTTCCATTGCCCACCTTCCGTCTCCATCATCAGATCTGCTGGCTGTCACCATAATATTGCATTGTCATCGGACTTTGACAAGTATGCAAAATTTCAACTTCGTATATAGGATAATAGGAAGTGGTTCTGATTCAGCTTGCAAGATTCCACCCGGACAAACATATGGTCACTTACATACATACATACATTGTAAGTTAAATGAAAGCTTGTAATAAAAATGATACTTACGTGGTCAGCATGACTGGCCAGAATATTGTGTTACCTAAATTGTATAAACGTAAATATATATTAAATGCTGTTCGTTGGTAGGCGCTTCACTTGATAACAGCTGGACCGACTTGTGTAGCGCGCCCATACCTCGTCGAGCTTTAAATCGACCGCGCCTGCGAGTCCAAGAAGCGTCGCCGCATCCCACGTTTCAGGAGTAGCTATCGCCCTCACGCGGAGGGAGAGGGACGTACTTCCCCCCCGCGCGCTACCGCGACTGGGCGACGCACGCTTGTTTTTGTAAATAATTAAGTTTCGGTGGATCTAACTCATAGGTGTTGTTTTGTGTACCTAATGAGACTATCCTAAATAAGCCAGCCGGACATCACTAAACTTGGCTATTTTTGTATATTATTTGTATATATTTTTGTATATTTGCCCGGAAAGTTCGGAAAAACATTTAAAGTGCTATTCGTCCAGTCATTTGGTAGTTTTACCTGGAAAGTTTACCGTGAGTTTTGAAAATTGGTAATTTTATAGATTTTGATGTGCTCTTTCCGAATTTCAACTTTGTCACCTCGTATTTTTACGTACGAGCGCCGCAAAGTTCAACGCAACGCACGTGTTGGAGTACACTTTGCGGCGCTCTTACCAAAACTATTGCCAAAACTATTGACTTTATGAAAAAAGGTACATACATAAATTGTAGGTAATTAGGTAATTAATTGTAGGTAGTCTCTACTTTCATTTTGTTTATATATGACTTTTTATCGTAACTTCATTTTGTTTATATATAACTTTTTATCGTACTTTTTATCGTTGAGTTGGAAAGGAGGTATTGTCAAAAAACTGCTTTTAGGTGCTATTTTTCCAATATAGCAGCGCGAGCGGCAAAAATACGAGGTGGCAAAGTTGAAATTCGGAAAGAGCACATCAAAATCTATAAAATTTACAATTTCAAAACTCCCGGAAATCTTTCCAAGTAACCACTAATTTTCGAACCAAATAACTACTATTTCTCGCGCGGGTGAAACTGGGGCGCAGCTAGTTTCTAATTATAATATTCTTCCAATAACGTTCAAAGTTCAAGTTTAATGTTAAAAAGTTCTTTATTCAATTTTGGCATCACAGACGCACTTATGAACGTAAATTAAGTATTAATGACTCTACCACCTTATCGGAAAAGAACCACTACTCAGAAGAAACGGCAAGAAAGTGAGGGGCATTTTTTTAGAACTTTTGTTACAATATAATTGATTTTAACAGATATATAATTGATTTTTGATTTTATTATGTTTCTCATGTGCCAGTTGGTTACTTAACGTTACCGGAAAGTTGTCAAATTCTAAGAAATAAAGAAAGGCAATTAGCCTACATTTATTAGGGTAGGTAATTTGTAGTTATAACAAAAGTAACAAAAACGTGGCAACAGATACGGATCTAGGCTGGGGTAATGACTGTAGCCCAACCTACGTAATGAACTTACTCATCAAGTTACCTACTTAAGATTTTTTTTCTGTTTAGCGTGTAAAAAAAACAAATCATTTCATAACAAAAAAAAAACCGACTTTAATTCAGATGTACCTATCTTCGAAGTCCTAGGTTGAATATCGATGAAATTTATATAGGACCACCTTGCAGCTATACTGAACCCAACGCAAAGAATGTTCCAAATCGGTAGGTAGAGATCGCTTTGAGCGATAAGACCGCCTATTGTTATGCTGATTACTGTAAAATTTACTTGTTTTTCATGTACCTATATTTAAGGTTTTTTAACAATAAAGTGTTTATCTATCTATCTATATATATATGTAGGTATGTGACGGAGTTCAGAGGTACCCAAAGCAGATTGTTGATGATGTTTTTTTTTTTTATTACCGAGCAAGCATTTGACCGCAGTCTCACCTGATTTAAAGTGCCGACGCAGTCGACGATGGATCATGCTTGCCTAGAAGATACCGATTCACTAGAGACTTCAAAACACCGAGATTGTAAGAATCGGGAAACAAAGACGCTGGCAAGGTGTTCCATTCCTTAGCTGTCCGCATTATAAAAGTCGAAGCGAAACGCTTTGTGATGATTTACACGATTACGACATGAGCCCATACATGGCTTATAGTTTAAAATTATTTAATTAATAATAAATGCTTAATAAAAACGCTCAACGATCACATACATCTTGGCCCCTAACTAGGATTCCCTGTATCTAGGGAACCATGACCATGGTCTCACAACACCCAGACCCGAAATGCTTGCGCTTTTCTTTCTATGCACAATCATTTTTCCCGTCGCAGAAATCGAACCCGCAAACTCAGTTGCGTATGAGATTTGAGCAAACATGACCAACCACTACACCACAGAGCCTGTCTTGATCAAATAACGTAGGTATTTTAGCGCTGTAATATCAAATACTTTATTTTCGATACGCAAGTCTTAAAACTATACTTTGACATACTTAGAATATGCTAAAAATGTTATTTAATTCAAAACAGTCCTGAAAACCGGTCGTAAAACACGTAGCTAGTAACCATAACGATTGGTAAGTTACGAATTAATTCCTTATTGTGCCATAAAATTTAAGTAGTCAGTTGCCCTATTTAAATCACGTCGTCTTTGATAAATCAATATCGAAGATACGATACCTAGGCATTTATAAATCCAGTCCAATGGAATTAGTTGAGAAAAGACTTGATGACTGGACGCTGCAAATTAAATTCCCTTTATATCTCGTTCCACATGAATTTCGTTTAAATGTTTTAAAATAAAATATTTACTTCAAAACCAAAAATTCTATTCTATATGCTTAAAGTATTAGCAAGCGCAGTCTTGCTTTTTTATGATTCTAACTAAATGTGGAGACAGGCAGGTCAACCTGATGGTAAGCAATACGCCTGCCCATAACAGCTGCAGTGCCACTCCGAACATTGTTTTACAAAATCCTGGCAGCACAGCACTGCGTTCGTCACCGTGAGACAATAGATGTTAAGTCTTTTAAGCTCAGTAATTTCCGTTTACAGTAATGCTTGCGCATAACTGCTCGGTAGCAGAAAAGAAAGAAAATAGCAAAGCAGTGCTACGATACTATCCTAAATTGCTTCTTTGCATACGAGAGACCTACCACCTTGAGCAGTCTTGTCTGAATTTCACGGTTCTTTCGGTCATTCTACAACTACATACCCTTTGCCAGTTATTCAGCCGCTAAGCAGTAGTGCGCAAGCAAAACTGTGTTCCGGTTTAAAAGCATTGCAGCCAGCGAAAGCACTGGGCATTATGAGACTCAAGAGTTAATTGTCTCAGGATGACGAGCGCAGTACAGCGCCGTGCAGGATTTCGTATAACAAAGTTCTGGGTGGTGCTGCAACTGTTATGGGCATGTGTATTACTTAACATCAGGCGAATGACTAGCTCGTCTCGTCATTCAGTTACATAAAACAGAAGAAATAAAGAAAATACATTTATTCAGGACATCCCACAACATTACACTGAACATACTAAAATAAAGACAAAACAAAACCAAAAAATACAACACAGTGAAATGTTGTGCGATGTCAGGAAAAGACAGTAGATACGATTGACAAGGATCAATGTGATCCGATCAAACGTCGCATCTTCCATTTTTTTATCAAACGTTGTGGTATTCAAAGGTAATTGAACAAATTGGCGTGCAGTTCAGTTCGCCGATACAGTAAACCGTTACATAAATTATGTTCAGTTTGAAAATGCGACGTTTAGAGCTTTAAAGTCGGTATTACTTTTTAAGGAAAGAGCTCTAGGCACGGGACATTATGTCTAGTAGACTAGAGTTCATTTTAGTCTAGCACGCAAAATCTATTTATTAAAGTATACCGAGTCTGCATTGGGCATGAAGAGGAAGAGCTAATCTGCCTAGTTTTTAAAAGGAGGAGGTTTTTAATCCGGTTGTAATTTTTTTTTATGTTTGTTACCTCAGAACTCCGTCATTTATAAACCGATTTGGAAAATTCTTTTTATTTTGAAATGTGTCGGGGCAGACGAGAAAAGAGCGGTTTTGTGCGGAAAGAGACATGGAAGCCTTTTTAACCGACTTTAAAAGGAAGAGGTTCTCAATTCGACTGTATGTTTTTTTATGTTTATTGCGCGATTACTCCGCCAATTATGACTTGTTTGGTAAGTCATACTTCAGAGGTGGTCCCATATACCGAAATTTTATCGAAATTAATTCAGCGGTTTTTGAAAAAATCAACAAAATTAAAAAAAAATAGGTGTAGGCTCGAAGTCAGTTTTTTTGTTGTTTTTTTCTATAAAATGATTATTTCAAGGAAACTTTGGCACAAGATTGCATACAAACTTACACATTGGAAAACTAACTGATAAATGCTAACAATTATTGCCATTCGGGTCACACAGTCAAAAGTCGACCTAATCTTGTGACAGTTTGGGTTTAAATTGCCGTCCAACGTTTATGACATACATACATATATGTATATATTTATAACATCTCTCTTCAATCTGCTTTTGGGGCATTTTGGGGCGTTCATGTAGGGTTGATACGTATAAACTGCTCTTACAATAGGTAGGCCAACGAAGAGACGATAACGGCACGGATGTCTGGTCTGTGGACAGGCAGGGCAGACGCGGGATTTAGCCAGTAGGTGGCTTAGGCAAAGTCTGGCACTACCCGGGTGCTCCCTACCCGGGTATCCATGAGGATTTCCCCCGTCTGGACAAAATAAATACAGCTGGTCGGCCTACTTTAGACCCTTGAACATGGGACATTTTTTACCCTAGAAAGTGCTCCACGAATGCGAAACCGCGGCAGACAGGTACAATACCTGATGACACGTTAATTAATTCATCATCATCATCATTATCATCAGCCTATCACATTCCCACTGCTGGGATACGGGCCTTCTCTAGAGAGAGTATGAGCCATAATCCGCCACGCTGGCCGGATCGGTACGGGCTGATCGCTGTCGCATGTCCTAGAATTTTTGTGATTAATTCCTGGACACGCCGGTTTTCTCACGATGTTTTCCTTCACCGTATTTAGAGCGAGTGTTAAATTCGCACATAACATAAGAAAGTCAGTAGTGCGAGGCCAGCGGATTCGAACTCGGGTGCGTAGGATCGAAAGTCGCACGCGCTCCCGCTGAGCCACACTCGTTATTTAATTAAATCACGCTACTGTTCGTACCAGTTGCTTACTGGTTCGCTTGTTCTTGCTAAGCGAAATGCTTCCATAGCTTTCGAAGAAGCCCATGTCAGCAGTCTCCAGTCTAAATAAACGGCGCTGTTCCTTCTACTCGGAATTGATAAGAAACTAAGTACGCATTGATATTTGACGTGTTGACGAAGTGGAGTGTCGAGTTACAAAGAGCTTTGTTTGGCTTAATTAAATACTGAACTGCGTTTGCAGAATTTGTTTAACTAGGCTGTACCATTTTTTATTCAATTCAATTTAATTCAAATTATTTATTTCAGACATAGCACGACATAGTTCATATAATTAGAATCAATTAAAGTTAGATACACATTAAAAAATAAAAATTTGATACATATTAAAAATTAAATAAAATAAAAACATGTCAAATAAATTATGTTATATTTAATTGCAGCTGAGCTGCGTGTCCAATAATAGGGCAGTCAAGTCGGCCAGCTACAACGCGCAGAATGCTGTTGGTGCTGCCTCGGACATGGCTTTTTTTTAAGTAACTGATTTTTTATGTAACGAGTCGAGCAGGTCGTTCACCTGATGGTAAGCAATACGCCAGCCCATAACAATAACAGCACCACCCAGAACTTTGTTTTGCAAAATCCTGCGCGGCGCTGAAATACGTTCGTTACCCTGAGACAATTTAGCTCATAAAGCCCAGTAATTTCGCTTGCTACAATTGCCAAATACAAATACTATATCTAAATTACTTTTCTTAAAATAAATTATTTGACCTGGGAGCCGGTATGATTGCGAGCATGGCAGCAGGGCGTTTTTTTTATGTAACTGAGTGACGAGACGAGCTGTTCATTTGCCTGATGGTAAGCAATACGCCAGCCCATAACAATAACAGCACCACCCAGAACTTTGTTTTGCAAAATCCTGCGCGGCGCTGCACTGCGCTCGTCACCCTGAGACAGTTATCTGTTGAGTATCATAATGCCTAGTAATTTCGCTGGCTACAATGCTCTTCAAACCGGAACACCGTAATGATTGCGCACTTCTGCTTGGCGGCTGAATAACTGTCAAAGCGGTGGTACCCACCCAGACGGCCTTTCGCATACGAGCAACCTACCACTAGTAATTTTACACATAAATAGGACATTACAATTTAAATATCCGGTTTGTAACCATGCAGCTATAATATGTGTAGGAATTCTGGGGAGTTTGTTTACTTCGGACCACATAAGACTTTACTAACGAGTATGATATCTCTAGGTACTACGCGAGCTGAATCGAAATTTATTGCGTCATAGCAAGAGTCGCTATTTGTTTAAATTTTTTTTGCGAAGTGTTGCTTCTTTCACTTAGTATTCTGTGCTATAAGTTTAGTTCTTAGTACGAAATATTTACTAAACATATTTGAAACCTCTTCTATTTAAAATGTGCATGCTGTTACGGAAAAAAAACATTGTACTTTATTTATTAATGAGGTAACAAACATAAAAAATGCAATCGAATAGAGAAACTTCTCCTTTTTGAAGTCGGTTAAAAATACTAAGAACTGTAAAATAATACTTTTTTATATGTTTATTTTTTATTATGAAAGTTTTCGTGAGTTTGATTCATGATAAATTATTTATTAATTAATTTATTTTATATATTTGGGAGACTGACAGCTATTCATTACAAAATATGAGTAAAAGTAGCTAACAAAGAGTCAATTACAAGTCTCCACAGATAGTCAACTACTTAGGTATGTAACCATGTCTATGCAAATAAACTATTATTTACTATTAGATATTTCGCTTTTTAGTACCTACTAAAAATTCACCATATCGTGACAAAATACTCAGCAATACCTAGTACTAAGTAATCTGATATTTGCTGAAGCTAGTAAAAATAACTTGCTTGGAAAAATTGCATTATAAAGTCGTAACTTTCCATGGCTGCACCGCTAATGGTAACCTTTAGCTGAAACTAAAGTTTCATAGCTTGCCAACCTCGACATTAGAAACCGAACAAACTCTATCACGGCACAAAAAGACAGCACAAAAGTTAATACCCAGATTTAGAGGCTTTACTAATTACCGTTTGTCTTTTTTTTTAATACCTAAGGACTTTTTTTATGTAACTGAGTGACGAGACGAGCTGGTCGTTTGCCTGATGGTAAGCAATAACCGCACCACCCAACATTGCTTTGCAAAATCCTCAACAACAAACAAAAAATACAAATCGAATTGAAAACCTTCTCCTTTTTTTTCTCCTTTTTTTAAAGTCGGTTAATAAACAAATAAATAAAAACGCCCAACGATCACATACATCCTGGGCCCTAATCAGGATTCCCTGTATCTAGGGAACCAGGAACTACGAGGACCATGGTTCCACAACACCCATACACGAAAACATTTGAAAAAACATTTGTTCCGTCACGGGAATGGAACCGGCAACCTCGGTAGTGTATGAGGTTTGAGCAATTAAAAATTCTAACTATCAGGAAGTCGTTATATAATATTTGTTATTTAACAAAGTAATTTACAAAAAATAAAGTAATTTACCAATTAAATAACACGAAAGCGTATGAATTCATATTTCGTGCAGTTTTTCTATAAGTTGTTCCCAGTAACGATTGCCGGGCGATGCACTCAACGCTTATCGTTGCATTTCATCGCGCCCGTTATTCGCTAGCACTTGATTCATAAGTACTCAAGCACCTACTTAGTTGCACTTGAACGTGCTTTGATAGATTTATGACTTTAAAGTACCTGACAATGGATTACAAAAATGTTAAGTGTAACAAATAATATTATGAACTAGCGATCCGCCCCGGCTTCGCACGTTTATTATACATATAAACCATCCTCTTCAATCACTCTATCTATTAAAAAAAACCGCATCAAAATCCGTTGCGTAGTTTTAAAGATTTAAGCATACATAGGGATATACAGACAGAGAAAGCGACTTTGTTTTATACTATGTAGTGATATTATAGGTACCTTATTAAAATAAAATTGTATCATTGAAATTACTGGGCATATGAGACTAAATATCTGATGTCTCGGGGTGATGAGCGCAATGCAGTGCTTCGCAGTGCTTTTTATGGTAGGTATTAAAAGTTCTGGGTGGCACTGCAATTGCTATAGGCAGGCGTAGCGGCGTAGCGGTTACCATCAGGCGAACGACTTGCTCATCTCATCATTCAGGTCCACAAAATAAAATATAAACTCTGTTATTTAAGATCCTAGCTGTTAGTAACCTACCCTTCACTACATAGTATAAAACAAAGTCGCTTTTGTCTGTCCCTATATCCCTATGTATGCTTAAATCTTTAAAACTACGCAACGGATTTTGATGCGGTTTTTTTTTAATAGATAGAGTGTTTGAAGAGGAAGGTTTATATGTATAATAACCGTGCGAAGCCGGGGCGGGTCGCTAGTTGAGAATAAAATAAAATAAAATATATACACGTATACGTTTTATCAAACAAAAAAACGGACTTCAATGTATCTTCGAAGTCCAAGGTCAAAATCGATGAAATTTATATAGGACTACTTCGTAGCTATACTAAACCCAACGCAAAAATACTTTTCCAAATCGGTTCATGAATGACGGAGTTCTGAGGTAACAAACATAAAAAAAAGAAACAATTGAATAGAGAACCTTCTCCTTTCTTCAAGTCGGTTAAAAATTGAGTAATCGAGCTTTATCTTAGAGTCATAAAATACGCAGGAAATTTCTTTTCTTTTCAAACTTTTCAAGTTATTATCGCCTGACCCGTTTGACCAGAAACGTCCATCAAGTTTTTCTAAAGTTTTGCATATTAAGGCCAGTGCGAACAAGAAATGACACGACGTGTCTGTGGCCTTATTTACGGCAGGGCTCTAATCTCATCCGGTTCGCCGAGAACCTACCAAAACGAAGTATAGTTTGTACGAACGATTGAGCTGCAATTTTTAAACCTTATATTAGATGAGTTGGGAAAGGCCTTTCCCAACCGTGGGACAGTGTACGCAAGGTAAAAAAAGAACTATACGATTAAGAGATAAGGATGAGATATTCGGTTTTTGAGGGCCGCCTTTTTTGCGCAGTGCTACCTCCCTCCTATCATCATCATCATCAGCCCATCACGTTTCCACAGCTGGGAGTCAGGCCTTTCCTCGTAGAGAAAGTATGTGCCATAATCCACCACGCTGGGCCAGTGCGTGTTGGTGGATGTCACATGTCCTTGAATTTTAGTATAAAATTTTTGGATATGCCGGTTTCCTCACGATGTTTTCTTTCACCGTTTTTAGACCAAGTGTTAAATCCGCACATAACTTAGAAAGTCTACTCTAGTTAGCGTGCGGTAATTCAGCCTGCCAAGATTATTTCATTAAGTGACACTTTCTTTTGTCGAACACATTGTACTTTCGGTCACCCCCTTGACCGTGCTTCACGGCACGCGACGGGTCGCTGAACTGTCGTCTACGTTCTACGTGGTCACGTGACCGCGCTCCTTACGTTACAGCACGTAGCCCGTAGGCGCTAGACGTACACGTAATTGTAGTCTTGATTGCCGGTTATGTATGCGTATTATGAAGGTACTGTAAAGTTTCAAACGAAGGTAGGTTAGTTTTTCTTTACGTATTCAAATTGTTAAATGAAGGAATTTTCAATTCATTACGCATTTGGTTGCGAATTTGTTGGTGGAAATGCATGATAACTTCTGTGGTCTTTCTTGTGTGTGTAAGTGGCCAACCTTGGTACAGAAGTTATACTCATATACCGCCCGAAGACCACCGAAACAACAACCGGGACGTGCCTTCGAAGGACGCGCTCAGATGTAAACATCACACGAACGGTCACCCATCCAATAGGTAGCCTAGCGGCCTTAACCTAGCAGATCACAACTAGGCGCATTATGCTACGAGCGCTACTGTAGTATCAGTCTTCGCGGAAAGGGCTCTGCCCAATTGAGTGATGGTGGTCACGGTCCTCAGTTTCTTGCCGTAACTTCTGAGTAGTGGTTCTTTTTCCGATACGGTGGTAGAGTCATTGTGATAATTTGACGTTCATAAGTGCGTCTGTGATGCCAAAATGATTAAAGAGATTTTGATTTTGATTTTTGGTCGACTGGCGAATATTTCTCTTCCATGGTCTTTTTTTTCTTTCCGAAAAACCTTGTTTGATTTTTTCGCTTGGCATTCGTTAATGCTTCAAATAAATTTAATAGGAGTAAAAATAAAAATAGCATAATCGATGTTCTGCCAGTAAGAAACGCTCATTGACGTCAATCGTTTCAAGTTATGCCTATTTAGTATATATTAACTAGCACCGTCTTCCACGAGTACGTTTGTATTAAAAAAATCTTCAAGACATATTCTAAATGATTGTGAAAGCCGCATCAATCAATAATCAATAAAAAAATATAATAAAAAATAATCAATAAAAAATATAGAAATAAATAAGTAATAATAATATATATTTTTTTGGCATTCTACAATGTTATGTTTCTTAGATACCAGTTGGCTACTTTGCAGAAGTGGAATATTCCAAGCATCTTTGTCTTCTATGTAATTACGAACAGTATCTATAGTATTCTTCATAAGTGTTTGAGAAAATTAAAAAATAACTTTTATCCAATATAGAGCAGGTTATTTTCTCCAAAATTCACGTGTTGTTTTCTAAGAACAAACCCTGAAAGTCTCAAAATTTTGCACCAGCCTGTATATATAAGTAAGTACAGCAAAAGTTGGACGCCCTTTCAACTGCCTCAATCGCACAGTTTTAGAAAATTGGACTGTGACAAGTAGTCACTGAAGTAATTCTTTTCTACAAACTTTCTGACGCAACACTTAAAATGATATAGAAAAAACTAGGCCACGTAAACACACTTGACTGTGAGAAATACACAAGTTGTGTTTGAAATTTTAATTCAGTATGTCCTACTTTGATAGGTCGTCATAGCCTGTCTGGTGTCCAATTAAAGGTTTTACTATTATAGGCAGTAACTGTATTTCTTGGTAGCTGTCAATCGAAGTAGAAATAATAATTAGGTACTTACTTTTACCACTATTACTAGCAGATACACTTATTCTTGTTTTATTCAACTAATCTCTTTGCTCTACAAACTTACAAAAATATATCTTACCCACAAGTCAGGTTGAATTAGCAATTAAGAAATCAAATTTAGATATTTGTAACCCAAGTATTAGCGAATATTTAAAAATAGTAAAGGATATGCTCTCCCCAAAATCAGCTGGTTCCGACACACACAGCAACTGTGCTGTGTCTACCGATCTCTCTCTGTGCAGTAATTAAGTTTTGCTAATTGTAGGTTTTATTTTTATTTTTAACAACCCTCAAAAAATGTATCGCTATAGTGTGTCCTGTTTTTTTCATATTTTTGAATGAGAAAGTTCTCTGTTCGATTGTCTTTTTTTATGTTTGTTACCTCAGAACTCCGTCATTTATGAACCGATTTGGAAAAGTCTTTTTGCGTCGGGTTCAGTATAGCCACAGAATACTAAGGACAGAACCATCACTCCTCAAAGAAATTTAAACAAATAGCGACTCTTGCTATGACGCGATAAAATTCAATTCAACTCGCGTAGCGCTGCGTACCTACCAATCATATTAACCTACAGCGCGCCTCTCTTTCTATCGCATAGCTCTTATCTCTTCTGACGCGGCACGTGTAACGACGCGCGACCCGCCGTCGGCGTCGGTGTCCGGCTATTTACTTGTAGCTTCGTACCTACAGTGCGTAGTGCGCTAGGCCTGGTATAGCTACGAAGTGGTCCCATATAAATTTCACGATATTTGACCTTGGACTTCGAAGATACATTGAAGTCGGTTTTTGTTTTTTTGTAAAAATTAATTATTTATTATTCAAAACAGACATTTCCATTAACGTGTATGGTTAGTAATATCTTAAAACCTGGGTTAGGTTTGTCCAACTTGTCTCTTAAATGGGTAATAACTTTTTTATAAAGAACGAGGCATCGACTACCGGTTGCAACGCTCGCCGCTCGTCGCCCGCGCTCGCGATCTCGTGATATTAGTTGATTTATTGCCAACGACATTCTCAGTACTCGTGCCCAGCCGTTCCTTGCTTCGTAATTGCGTTGCGCGTTGCCTTAACGGACGAATTTTTTTTGCGATTTCCCATTGATTTAACTAGGAACTGTAATGTTCGTGTTAATTCTGTTTGTTCAACTTTTTTATGAGCGTGGCTAGCATTTTTCGTTCCTAATAGAGACAGAGAGAATAAGGACAAATTGATGATATTCACTCGATTAACGACGTATTTCTCTTCACCATCATCAATAGTCCATTACGTTCCCACCGCTGGGACACGGTCTTCACGGACTTCTCTCATGGAAGAGAGAGTTTGGGCCATAATTCTCCACGCACGCTGGCCCAGTGCGGGTTGGCGGATGTCACATGTTCTCGAATTTTTGTGATTATCTTGGACATGCCGGTTTCCTCACGATTTTTTCCTTCACCGTTTTTAGAGCGAGTGTAAAATCCGCACATAACTTAAGAAAGTCAGTGGTGCAGGGCCAGCGGGATTCGAACTCGGGTGTGTCGGATTTCTCTTAGTTATCGTTAATTTGAATGTTGCATCGCATAGAAAAAGCACAACATTGCCTCAATTACGAAATGCAATTTAAAAGAACTCTACCGCCTTTCTCCGCACTTCGCAAATAAAATTCACATTAAATACGGATTTTCGTCGCATGCCGCCCTCGGTCGTCAGTCTACGCCGCCCCGCGCTCGTAGCTGCCCGCCCTTGTAGCGCTACGCCGTAACCCTGCTACGAAAACCGCGTGAAAACTATAACTAAACTATAATAAACTTAAGTGATTATCTTAACTTATCTGTGATTCGTGGCTAAGAGTTCCAATATGGAAAGTTCAACCCTTAAGTGGTGTGCCGACGGGATGCGGTGAGTTCTTTTCTTAGTAATAAATTATGACGTTTTTATTATCATGAGCGTGTCCGTGGTATACTGCGTGAGGCTAATCAAAGGTTTGCGGTTTGTCTTTTTAAACTGTTATAGATTTATAGTTACTCCTGTAGTCTGCTAGATTTGTCGTCGAGGTGGTCTTTAAGTTTTAAAGATAAGTGTTAATAGCACTATATTTTAGAAGAATAATAGTTGACTAGCTGTCGCCCGCGACTTCGTGCGCATATTGAAGTAATCTATCCTGTTTATACTGTGATACGGTGGTAGAGTCATTGTAATAATTGACGTTCATAAGTGCGTCTGTGACGACAAAATTGAATAAAGAACTTTTGATTGATTGTTTCCGACAATTGTCCATCCCACCTTAATCCCGCTCCTGCTTCCGCTCCGCTCCTAGCTCCTATCCCAATCCCGTCCCCGTCCGCTCCTGATTTCGTCCCGCTCCTATCCAGATCACGTCCTTTGCCTAGACCATTACTGTCCCGCTTGTATCCCCATTATATTCCGTTACCGACCCCTCATAACCCGGAACCGTCCCCCTCATACCCCGTTACCGTCACCCTCTCATAATTGATATTATTAACTTTAACTAAATATATAAATAGAAAGAAAAGAGTTGAGGTAAAATAAGTTCATTAATTCATTTTTATTTTTTATTTTATTTTTATTTTATTTTACATGATTTATATTGTCATTTCTCGTCAAGTGAGATCGTAGGCAAAGACTGACACAGACTATTAAAAAAACCTGATAGTTATGGCACGACCAATGAATGAACTTAAAAAAAATATATATAGGGAGAGTGCTAAATCCGCACATAACTCGTTTTTCACGCAAAAAGGAGGGGTGTTATAAATTTGACCACTATGCGTGTCTGTCTGTGGAACCGTAGCTCTTAAACGGGTGAACCGATTTGTATGCGATTCTTTTTATTTGAAAGCAGGTTTTATAGCGGTGGTTCTTAGACACTTGTTGAATTGTTTTATTAAAATCGGTTCAGCCGTTTTTTACTTTTATAGGGTTTATCTAAACCCTCCCCTATCCATTTATTGTCCCTATCCCTTTATTATTTGTTTATCCCTTTTAACTCCATCCATAGGTTGACTGGAAGAGACCGCTTTTAGCGATAAGTCCGCCCATTGTACTTTAGTTTTTAAGTTGTTTTCATGTACTTACTGATTATTTTTGTTCGGTGTACAATAAAGTATTGTGTATTGTATTGTGTAATGTTTATGTGTCGGGGGCTTTTTAAATTTTAGTTTCATCATCATCATCATCATCATCGGCCCATCACGGTCCCACTGCTGGGATACGAGCCTTCGCTCGTATCCCAGCAGTGGGACGAAGAGTGAGGTGTGAGGAGAAGTCTCATAGAGAGAGTATGGACCATGGTCCACCATGCTTGCCCAGTGCGGGTTGGTGGATGTCACATGTCCTTGAATTTTTGTGATAAATTCTTGGACATGCCGGTTTCCTCACGATGTTTTCTATCACCGTTTTTAGAGCGAGTGTTACATCCGCACATAGCTTAAGAAAGTCAGTGGTGCGGGGCCAGCGGGATTTGAACTCGGGTGCGTCGGATCGTAAGTCGCAAATTTTAGTTTACTGATTGCTATTTTCAGATTAGTCATTTCTTTATGTGTAAAGAAATATTATTTTATGCGTATGTAAGTAACAAAACACATACAATTTTTGCACTTATTTAAATTATGTTAGTCTTAATGAGTGTCAGACGACACCCTGTGTGTTGTAGTGGTTGGGCACGTCGAATCCATGTCATAGCCGGTTTGATTTACGCTAAGCTAAGAGAGAGTGTGACTCAGTGGGAGCACGTGACTTTCGATCCGACGTTTCCCGAGTTCGAATCCCGCTGGCCCCGCACCACTGAGTTCCTCAAGTTAGCGTATTTAACATTTGCTTTAAAAACGGCGAAGGAAAACATAGTGAGGAAAACCGGCATTTCCAAGAATTGATTACAAAAATTCAAGGACATGTGACATCCACCAAGCCGCACTGGGTCAGCGTGGTGGATTACGGCTCATACTCTCTCTATGAGAGAAGGCCCTCGTCTTAACTTAATGTACATTTCAAATCCTTTTCACTCACGTACCAGTTTAGGTTGTCCCCGTAGGCCTCGCCCCCGCTACGGGGACAATAGGACGTCATACAATTTTCGTACCATTGTCCCCTTTACGGAGATACTGCCACTAGGTTAGGTTATGTTAAAACTGTGACCACACAGCGCGAGCCGAGCGAGCGAAGCGCCAGAAAGTATTTTTTATATATAAGGCTAACTTTACTATATATATCGGGGACACGGCTTACGGGGACAACGGACCTACATCCACGGGCCTATGCGTGTAATGTACCTAATGCAGTTCGTAAAAATATGTTAGTAGAAACAACTTAACATAATTCTTGTCAACATTCTGGGTATGTAGCGTATATTCAAATTTACACATGGAAATTCATTTTATAACAAAAAAACCGCCTTCAATTCTGATGTATCTTCGAAGTCCAAGGTCGAATATCAATGAAATTAATATGGGACCACCTTGTAGCTATACTGAACCCAACGCTAATTTTCCAAATCTGTTCATAAATGACGGAGTTCTGAGGTAACAAACATAAAATAAAAATAGAATAGAATTGAGAACCTTCTATTTTTTGAAATCGGTTAAAAAGTACAATACTTGAGACCCCTTCAACACACACACGATCGTAACTACGTTTTTTTTAAATGGCGTGACGGTTGAGTCACGCTGCCTCACACGCCTATAAACAAAATAATTTGTTGTCATTGCCTCACTTTTGTTATTACTTGTTATTAAGTAATTCCAAGGAAAAAAGGGGAAAGGTAAGGAAGGTACGACGGGCGGTGCGTGACGTTCGCCGTGCCACGTGACGCTCGGCGGTGGCACGTGAGTTATGGAGGGACGAGGAGGATATTTTGATAAAAATCTATTTATTCCAGCGAGTTGATAAGTTTTTTGTTTTGGTATGCAGATTGATACTTGGCATCGTTTAGTGAAAATGGGTTGGAAGCATTGGCCTAAATTCTTGTGCTTGTGTGAGACGCACCAGTCAATTGAGTCTGACGTTTTGTCAATTCAGCAGAGGGGTTTTGTTATTAACTTTACAAGCTGCGCCCCGCGGTTTCACCCGCGTTTTCCCAAGATAAAAATACAAATACAGAAATGCTTTATGGTATACCAAAACAAAAAAATATCAAGAAACAGAAAATGCCCTTTTCCAGGCCCTAAAGTACCTACCAAATTTTATCAAAATCTGTTTAGTAATGTTTGCGTGATTGAGACATACACCCATCCATCCATTCATTCATCCTCACAAACTTTCGCATTAATAATATTATGGTAGGATTTGTAGGATAGGACAGGATTAAGCTCGTAAGGACGTAATAAATGTCTCAACAGCTACAAAAAGACTGATTAGTTTGTATTTAGTTGCGAAATAAAAATATGTTTTAAAATTCATCTGAATTGGAAACTGTAAACTGTAAAGCAACATTTTTTTTTATGTAACTGAATGACGAGACGAGCTGGTCGTTTGCCTGATGGTAAGCAATACGCCAGCCCATAACAATAACAGCACCACCCTGAACTATGTTTTGCAAAATCCTGCGTGGCGCTGCACTGCGATCGTCACCCTGAGACAATTAGCTGTTGAGTCTCATAATGACCCGTAATTGCCAAACATGCCACAAATACCGTTCATTAAACATTAAATTAATTCTAAATCACTAGCATAATCAAATATTTAAATAAATAATTAACTTTTAAAGAAAAACAAGAACCGACTTCAAGACTAAACTTATATATATATATTTTTGTTTTTGTTGATATTTTCAAAAAGTGCTGAATCAATTTCGATAAAATATGGGACCATCTTTGCCTTTTAATCACCTACCAAAAAAAACAATTTATAATTGGCGGAGTAATCGCGTAACATACCGTCGAATTGAGCACCTCCTCTTTGAAGTCGGTTGAAAACGTGCTGATTCAACTTCCGCAGCGTAACATACTCTACAAGATCGTAAATATTAATTCCGATTCGACCCGATTGGTTTAGTATTTCCCACCGGCTGGAAACTGAAAAGGCAGTTTAGTTTACAATCTCTGTGATTGTTATCTCTCATCATTTGCGAAATAAAAGCGGCTGAATAAATTAATAAACAATTACGTTAATAAGCAAATCAATTAGGACCTAGGTCAATGTATGCAAATGGCATCTTTGAATACTGAACACGACGTAATGAATGAACTTTGAACACGCCACGCCATGCCACGCCACGCCACGCCACGTCTTTTGGCGGAGGAGACACCGGTAACGTTAACCGGTATCTTGGTTTTCTAGAGTCAGTTTATATGAAATTGCTAATCAAAATAATTGAGCTGATAGAACCGCGAACTGTAAACGGTTACCTGTATGAGTAACTTCGTAGTAACTTCATAGAAGCCCTTCATGGCAGGCCTCTCGTATTATGCCTAGCGCACTCCGCACTGTAGGTACGAAGCTACAAGTACATAGCCGGACACCGACGGCAGGTCGCGCGTCGATAGAAGCTATACGATAGAAAAAGAGGCGCTCTGTAGGTTAATATGACTGGTAGGTATGCAGCGCTACGCGAGCTGAATTGAATTTTATTGCGTCATAGCAAGAGTCGCTATTTGTTTAAATTTCTTTGCGGAGTGATGCTTATGTCCTTAGTATTCTGTGCTCGTATGCGGGAAGTCGTCTGGGTAGTTACCACAGCTCTGCTAGTTATTCTGCCGCCAAGCAGTAGTGCGCAAGCATTACTGTGTTCCGGTTTGAAGGGCATTGTAGCCAGCGAAATTACTGGGCATATATGAGATTTAAATCTGATTTCTCGGGGTGATGAGCGCAAGAAGAAGTGCAGACCTGCGCAGTGATTTTTATGGTTTAAAAGTTCTGGGTCGAAAGACGAGCAAGTCGCTCGCCTGATGGTAAGCCAACGCCTGCCCATAAAAATTGCATTGCCACCCAGAACTTTAATACCATAAAAGGACTGGGTAGCACTGCATTGCGCTCATCACCCCGAGACATCAGAATCTCATATGCCCAGTAATGTCGCTGTGTGTGTGTTAGTTGAACCTTAACGTGAACGTTACGCTCCCGTTTTACGTTTCAAAGTTGGACAGTTGCGAAAACCGAAGCACAGTGACACCAAGATCCCCCGGGTAGTGGGTGCTGTCGCGTGCCTCAGCCGATTTGTGTCTCGCCATCACGAATTACAAATCAATAACATGCTGCCAGCGGTGCACTGCTCGCTGTCATATGATATTGTACGTTCTTTTTGTTTTGCGTGGTTTCAGTTGGAGAGTTTTCTTGACAGGAAGTATTTTGTCTTTCATGTCTTGCATGAGAAGGAAGTGAAAAATGATTAAACCGTCAAATGATAGCATTGGGAAATTAATATGCTTGACTCCTCGGATATCCTGTTCGAGGGATAAGTAGCTAATGAATGAAATGGATAAATGTTTAGGTATATATAGCGGGAACTAGATAGCCTAGATAGGGAGGTTAGATTTTTTTTTTTATGTAATGACGGCTCAAGTAGAGACCCGCCATTAGAATTACAATCTTGCCTAATAAGACTAATAAGTAATTTAAATTTAACTTAAACTGCTAAGTATAGTATAACTAAGAATATGTCCATCAACACTTTTCTTATTGTCTCTATTAAAGCGAAGACACTATGTTCTTGTGTTCTTTTGGGAGGTTAGATTTGTCACTTGGTATATAATTTTTTTTTCTATGACTTATACTTATGACTTATATTTTGCGTTTGACCGCAATTTCGCCTGTTGTTAAGTGACGATGCGTTCGAAGATGTAGCACGCTCGCCTAGAAGAAACCTGTTCACTCTTGTCTTAAAGACACCCATATTATAGCTATATACCCGGAAACACAGATGCCGGCAGACAGTTCCAGTGTGAGTTTATAATGTAAATAAAACGTTTAAGTGCAAAAGAAATGACTGAGTATATGAGACTTAATATCTTAAATAAAATAATAAATAATTATTTTTTAGAAAATATCAAAAACCGACTCCAATGTATCTTCGGAATCCAAGGTCAAATATCGATTAAATTTATATGGGACCACTTCGTAGCTATACTGAACCAATTTTTCAAATCGGTTCATAAATGACGGAGTTCTGAGGCAATAAACATTAAAAAAAAATAAAAAATACAGTCGAGAAAGAGAAGAGAAGAGAACCTTCTCTTTGAAGTCGGTTATAAAACAAGGACTCGTGCCCTGGGGGTACCGTACAGTTATTTAAAGTAGATGTAATGATGATGATTTTTTAAACAGCAGGTACATCTACAGTACATCTAGTACGTCTCCCAGTTTATTTTTTAGTATATATAGCTATTATTTTTATGATGTTAAGCGACGATGTAGCTGAAGATGGAGCATATAGAGATCTTAGGTATAGGAAGACGGCAGTTTAGCGACTGCTCAGACTTTTCTCCCTAACGCTTCACGAAACATCATAGCAAAACGGTCGCTACAAGGTATGACTTTGTTCGGTGAGCAGTAACAATCGTGGCCAAAGTCTATCACTCCAATGTGCGTAAGCGGGTTTCTTCACGATGTTTTTCTTCACCGTTCTTAAAGCGAGAGTTCATCCCCACCTCACTAAGCAGGGCCGAGTCGGGATTCGAACTCGGGTGCGTCGGATCGTAAGGCGCACCAGTTGCCACTCGGCCACACTAACTCTACGGCAAAATGTCTCATGAATTGCTTAATAGTTAGTCATTTGGTTCGAAAATAGTGGTTACCTGGAAAGTTTTCCAGGAGTTTCAAAAATTGGTAATTTTATAGATTTTGATATGCTCTTTCCGAATTTCAACTTTGCCACCTCGTATTTTTTCCGCTCGCACCGCCATATTGAAAAAAAGGCGCCTAAAAGCAGTTTTTTGACAACACCTCCTTTCCAACTTTTTTTTTTGGAGTGTTAGGCTCTTGCCGTGGTTGTACAATACCACCCACCGAACAAAGCCATGCCGTCAAGCGACCTAGTCGTGTTTCGGGATGATGTTCGGTGAACCATCGGGGAGACGGGTCTGAGCAGCCGCACAACTGCCGTCTCTCTCTAGATCTTTATCTGTGTCATAAAATATCACAATTATTTCCCTAGAGACAGCCAACTTATTTCCGTTCCAGCCAACAGCCAAATGGAAGCGCGTTGGCATTGACCCTACACTATTATCGGCACGTAAACTGTCCTCGCATGAGCAGTGGCCACTGATGTTTACATTCTAATTAATATTTAATAGCGGCAGGCTTTTAATTATACTCGAGTTTCATACCTACCCACTGTAGCATGGTCCGCGACTATAATTTTTCTGTTTTTCTAGTAGTATCTCTAGTTTATTAGACTAGCAGCGCGGTTGCTGATGATATCTATATCACTCAGGGTATTTTTACTTGTACCAATGATTGCTTTACCAAAATAAAATGTGTTCTTTGGACAAAGGTCGTTAGGCCATGTCGGGGGCCTTCGGGTGGTTTAAAAACTTCGACACCAGGGATGGCTACACACCCACACGAGAGAAGAAGAATAAACTTATGTTGATCTGAGGTTTAACTATCGTTCCAGTTGGTACCAACAAACTCAGCCATATTTCCTACTTGACCGTATTATAAACTGTGCCGGCGTTTCATAACGTCATCTAATAATGTCTGGAAGTATTAATCATTTGTCCTCTAGACTCTAGGTCGACAGGTGGACAAAGGTCATTATTGACTCGCTTAACAAAGCAGCTAAAAATAGTCCATTCATTATTTTGGTCTCTTAAACTTGACCAATACTACTCTTCATAGCCAAAGGCTACCGAAAACCAAGAACTACTCCATACTCCTTACCAGCCAGTTGTAAACGCCGCGCCGGGAAAATATACACACATACTCCTTAACATCCCATTACAACCGCCGCGCCGAGAAAATAAACTGACCATATTCTTTACCATCTAATCACAACTGCAGCGCCGGGAAAAAATACAGACCATACTGTTTACCATCCAATTACAACCACCGCGCCGGGAAAATATACACACAAATTCTTTACCATCCAATTGCAACCGCCGCGCCGAGAAAATAAACAGACCATATTATTTACCATCCAATCACAACTGCAGCGCCGGGAAAAATACAGACCATACTGTTTACCATCCAATTACAACCACCGCGCCGGGAAAATACACACACAAATTCTTTACCATCCAACTGCAACCGCCACGCCGAGAAAATAAACAGACCATATTATTTACCATCGAATCACAACTGCAGCGCCGGGAAAAATACAGACCATACTGTTTACCATCCAATTACAACCACCGCGCCGGGAAAATATGCACACAAATTCTTTACCATCCAATTACAACTGCCGCGCCGAGAAAAATACAGACCATACTGTTTACCATCCAATTACAACTGCCGCGCCGAGAAAAATACAGACCATGCCTTTTACC
Source organism: Petrophora chlorosata (assembly GCA_951640565.1). Lineage (NCBI taxonomy): Eukaryota > Metazoa > Arthropoda > Insecta > Lepidoptera > Geometridae > Petrophora > Petrophora chlorosata. The sequence goes on from OX621206.1 coordinate 2,943,563, forward strand.
GACAACCGCCGGGTCGGGAAAATAGTCCGGCTCCGTCTATACTTATGTATATGTCCATGTCATGATATGTAACAATATGTAACAATATGTAATGCCCTAGAGACCACCGCGTTAAGCGTTGGCATAGCTCATCACCATGTCATTCATAAATTACCTCTAAAATACATATTTACAGGTAAAACAACATTTATTAACACACGTTCAACAACATATTGTCCTCGTATCATGACAAGACACGAATGTCACGCTAGTGACATACAGCAGATAGACAATTTTAGTGTTGGCATTGACCCATGAAAAGCTTAATAACTATCATGGCATGTGCCCTTTATTGAGCTAATTGTTTCAATAGCTTCAGATTTTAATTGTGCTATTTATTTTCAATTATAATTATTGTTAATATGGACATATTATAATTATTATATATAATATTTATCGTATTTTATATTTGTGTTATTTTGTTTGTATATATACAATTATATTTTTGAAGTTTTGTATATATTAATTTATATCTTTTATAATAGGTAATTACTTCATATACCAACTGACCACAAATTTTTACCATTTTATTTCTGTCCATCCAAAGGTTGCCTGTAAGAAATTGCACATAGCGATAAGGCCGCCCATTGTTCTACCACTATTATTTGTAACTGTAAGCTTCTGTTTCCTGTTTTGGTGATCAATAAAGTATTATTGTATTGTATTGTATTGTATTGTATTGTATTGTAATGTATTGTATTGTATTGTTAACATCGTAGCATTTATGTCACAAATTCTAGTTTCTTTCATTTTTTGAAGTAAACATTAGTTTTACGTGATACTACCATATGAGACCACAGCTTCGCGGCAGACCAAGGATGAGATGGCGGGATGAGCTCGACTCACACCTGAAGGATTGGTCTACATTACATAGCATAAAGAAAGAGAAGTAAGAAAAGAGGGTAGGGAGGCCTTTGCCTGCAGTGGGACACATCAAACTCACAATACACCTCCACCTCGTTTGATAGCCTCTGTGGTGTAGTGGTTTGGGCAGGTTGCGGATTGGTGGATGTCAAATGTCCTTGAATTTTTGTGATTCATTTGGACATGCCGGTTTTCTCACGATTTTTTCATTCACCGTTTTTTAGAGCGAGTGTTAAATCCGCATATAACTTAAGAAAGTCAGGGGTGCGTTGCCAGCGGGATTCGGATTCAGGAGCGTCGCATTGGAAGTCGCACGTTCTCCCACTGTGCCACACTCGCTCGGTCGCACTTTATGACGAAACGAAAACAGAGAGTGTCAACAGAGTCCCGTTGGCATTGACCGTCCATACATACAACACACCTATTAGAGGCACGAAGCCTATACTCCAACACAATGTCACTCAAACATGATACAATATTAACCGTATCGAATCGACATCGCCGCGACCGGTTACGTAAATTTTTATCGATGTTTTTGGCTGGAATCGGTAATTTCAGGAAATATAGAACAGCAAGGTTACTGACTCTATAAGCTTCGTTTCAGAAACGCGTTATTTGGCAATACTGAAGCAGGTGCTTTATTTTGACATGTATGCGTGTTTCTACTCGTGGTTGGTCTCTCGTATGCGGGAGGCCGTTTGGGTAGGTACCACAGCTTTGCTAGTTATTCTGCCGCCAAGCAGTAGTGCGCAGCCATAACTTTGTTCCGGTTTGAAGGACATTGTAGCTAGCGAAATTATTGGGTATATATATTTTTATTTTTTTTTAATTGGCTTGCGTTTGACCACTGTCACCTGATGGTAAGCGACGATGCGGTCGACGATCTAGCACGCTTACCAAGAGAGCTTATATGAGACTTAATATCTGACGTCTCGGGTAGGTGAGCGCAATGCAGTGCTAAGCGGTGCTTTTTATGGTATTAACAGTTCAGGGTATGGCACTGCAACTATAATGGGCAGGCGTAGTGCTTACCATCGGGCAAACGACGTGCTCGTCTCATCACTCAGTACCAATAAAATAAATAAATTATGTAATTGCTACGCTTTTGCTTTGCGCGCGTAGCGGAGCTCGTGTAGCCGTTCGTAACAGATTCTAGGTTAATCAACGTTGCGGTCACCATTTGGATGGGTGATCGTTGTGGTATATTTACATCTGAGCGCTACCGTGCTTCGTTCCTTGATTATGTACTTGGTTAACAGATCTAACTTAACTCACACTAGACTGACCACTCCTCTGAGACCTTAAGTAACAGACACGTGAGAACGTGTTTGTATGAATAAATATCACTGCTGGTAGATTCTTTCCCTTTCCCTATGATAACGATATTTAAATATCGCCCAACGATAACATACACAGATCCTTTCCCAACTAGGATTCCCTGTATCTAAGGAACCAGGAACTATGTGGACTATGGTCCCACAGCACCCAGACATCAAGCAAATGCTTGCGGTTTTTTCTGTGCACAAACATTTGTCCCGTTGCGGGAATCGAACCCGCAACCTCAGTGGTGTATGAGAATCGAGCCAACCTGCCCAACCACTACACCACAGAGGCTGTCATATTATTACGTGTTCATGTAATGCGTGTGTCATAAATACAAACAACTGTGCCCTCAACCGCCTCTAATGTCATATTCAGACGCCTCGCTTCTATTCGTGGTTCGCCTTGAAACTACCGTCAAAAAAGTTTACCCTATCCATCACTGACGTCACCGCTTGCTTTTCGATTTGTCATCATTTGTACAGCCATTTGTGCTGACTTAAGTAATTCAACCTAATTGGTATTTAATTTGCGTTTGTCGGCGACCTTTCATGTCTCGTCTATTAATTGAACTGTAATTTTGGAAACAAATATTGGATTAAATGGCGCTTTTTGTCTTGGCTATATTAAGTTGGAGATAATAATTTTATAACAGTTCAAGGCTCAGAGTTAAATTAAACAAGAAAGTTCTAATTTACTCCAATTAATGTACCTATTTTAGTAACAACCAATGTAAATATTAGTAGCTATAATATTTTCAGTCACAGATTTTGCTTGAGCAGTTAAATATAACCGCGCATGATATTGATTGCTAAAGTAGTTCAATATAGGTATTGGTGGTTCTAAAGTTCATTTATGAAGGCTTCTTTGAGATATTAAGCTTTGTAGTTCTAAGCGAATCAAAAACTTTATGTAAGTACTAGGTGAGCATGCTACATCTTCGACTACATCGTCTCTACCCATCAGGTGAGATTGTAGTCAAACGCAGACCCAGTCTGTAGGAAAAAAAGAAGACCATAAATACTCTTCTGGTTACTGCGACTTAAATATAATTCATTGTTAATAATCTGGTATTGAATGTAACCTGCTATACCTACCATCTCGACGAAAACCAGTTCGAGCATCGGTGTACATTGAAAAACAGCGCTGCGTTCTCATCTACGATGTGAACCCAGCACATGCCCATTTTATTAGTGTGTATTTTATGTAATTGGTTTATGTAAGTGTATTGAGATATTGCAAACCACCGTCCATTATTTTTGCATAATTCCTCTCCCTGCACGGTTGTCTGGAAGAGATCGCTTTAAGCGATAAGACCGCCAATTGTTACACTTTTGTTACGTTGTTTTTATTGATTATAATTTTATGTGTGTGTTTCAATAAAGAGTTATTTCATTTCACATGCTGAATTTACTCCGTTTGCCCTCTGACTGTAGGTACATTGCTTATATTGAATAGTTTTAATTAGATACTAAGATCTCGACGAAGCTGTGTATCTTTTGTTTGTAGTTGCAATAAAGAATTTCTTATCTTATCTTAAATATCTTATAATTTTATTGACCTTAGAGTATATATACCTAGTTATGTATACTATAGGACTAAGACCCATTATCAAAGCAGTGGTTTATTGTATATATGTATATCTTTATTGAAACACACAGATAATTAAAAAACACAAAAAAAAAACAAATTAAAAATACATTATACACCTAATTAAACAGAAATTAAATTTAATTAAATTGCGTTAACTAATCTAATCTAATAAACCACTACCAGTGTGGTTTATTGTATTAATATAATTATCAATATTATGATAAAACGAATCCATAGGTAATTTCCGATGGACCTGATGTACCCTATCGTGAGAACGTAACAAATGTTAATAATTTTATAGTACAATTGAAGAGAGCTAGCGATCTGTCAATAGCTAACTGTTGGAGATGTTGAGTCTTCGGGCGAATGATCGGGTACGACTTGCGCGAGCTAAAATATCCGCCGCGAGACGCGACAGAGATTTTTTGTTCTCTAAGAGATTTGTTCTCTCAGAGATCTAGAATATTATGACTGAGAATAACAAAAATCAAAAATCAAAATCAAAATCTCTTTAATCATTTTGGCATCACAGACGCACTTATGAACGTCAAATTATCACAATGACTCTACCACCGTATCGGAAAAAGAACCACTACTCAGAAGATACGGCAAGAAACTGAGGGGCATTTGTTTTTAGAGATTTTGTTACAATTTTTTGGGATTTTACAATGTTATGTTTCTTATGTACCAGTTGGTTACTTTGCAGAAGTGGAATGTTCCAAGCATCTTTGTCTTCTATGTAATTACGAACAGTGTAGTATGCTTTTCTCATTAGAACATTCTTAACGCGTAATTTGAATTTACTTTCTGTGAGCTCCGTTATACACTTTGGAATTTTATTACAAAAACGTACGCAGTTGCCCATAAAGGACTTATTCGTTTTATAGTCAGTCTATACCTAGGTACAACAATCCTATCCTTATTTCTAGTGTTAATGTTATGATGGTCACTATTTACTTTGAATTACGAAAGATATATATGAAAATAAATTATTTTTCAAAAAAAACTAAACCGACTTCAAAACCACAAATGGCACTCAAAAGTAAAAAATAAATTAATATAATTATCATAAGCGCTACCCACTCATATATTTGAAGTCGGTGCCAGCCAAGTCTAATAGGTAGTAGATAAATACTATGTATATAGTAAGTACTACTTCTAGGTAGTAATTATCTACTACCTTTTAGACTTGGCTGGCACCGACTTCAAATATATGAGTGGGTAGCGCTTATGATAATTATATTAATTTATTTTTTACTTTTGAGTGCCATTTGTGGTTTTGAAGTCGGTTTAGTTTTTTTTGAAAAATAATTTATTTTAACCTTTTTAGTGAAAAACAAGTTTTAATTAAATTAATTCAAAAAGTTTAAAAGACAAGCTTTTATGATCTAGAAGCCACATCATGACGAAGTTTAAAACGGGCTATCACAATTAAATGCATGTGCAAAAAAATTTCATGTCTGTCCTATTCTCTGTTGAGGAGTTCCCTCGCCGGAAGTCAATCCTGGGTGTATCTGCCATGTCATGATGGAATTTAGAACAGGCTATTATGGTTAAATCCATTTACGAAATGTTGTGTCTGTACTATTCACCGTTGAGGAGTTCCCTCACCGGAAGTCAACCCTGGGTGAAGCAGGTGAAGCAGTCGAATACAAACCTCCACCTTTAGAAAGTTGGTTACGAAAAAACAAGAACCGACTTGAAGATTAAACTTATATTTTTTTGTTTTTGCTATTTTTTTCAAAAACTACTGAATGAATTTCGATAAAATTTATATGGGACCACCTTTGAAGTATTACCTACCAATCAAAAAAAGAATCATTGAAATCAATTCATAATTGGCGGAGAAATCGCGTAACAAACACACAAAAAAAAAATAAAAAAAAAAAAAAAAAAACATACCGTCGAATTGTAAACCTCCTCCTTTTTGAAGTCGGTTAAAAAGACAATTGACGAACGTGGGGAAGGTGGATCTGACCAGGACTTGACTGACCGACGAAGATCTGCCTCTTTCATTTTCATGTCTGAGAGAACAAATATAAAAAATAACTCAGCATATTCATTCGTTCCCGCTAACGCTCAAAACTCGGGCCCAATCAAATTGATATCATGAATAAATTGTACAGTGACAGTTCCTGTTGTTGACTGAAGACTTATAATTTTCTACAGTCTTCGGTAAAATACTTCTCAATAGTCGCGCCGCCTTTGTCTAGTTCCTTACGCTGTTATCAGAAATACATGACAAATGGAATAATTCCCTATTTCCCCCGTTCAATTTAATTCTATTTCAGTGCTTGCTATGGAAATATACGTATGTATTTCGCGGATCTGTTAGTAGTTCGCGAAATTACAAGTTAAGTTTATTGCTAGTTCGGTGCTATTCGTTTCAAATGTCTTTGAATTCCTACCTACCTGCGTAAATGTGGCAAATTGTAAGCGTAGCATCGACAAGCTTTCAATGGATTGCAGTCTATCACGAGTTACCTACTTGTGTATATACAGGCCTAGCGCACTCCGCACTGTAGGTACGAAGCTACATGTACATAGCCGGACACCGACGGCGGGTCGCGCGTCGTTAACCGCGCCGCGTCAGAAGAGATAAGAGCTATGCGATAGAAAGAGAGCCGCTCTGTAGGTTAATATAACTGGTAGGTATGCAGCGCTACACGAGCTAAATTGAATTTTATTGCATCATAGCAAGAGTTGCTATTTGTTTAAATTTCTTTGCGTAGTGATGCTTCTGTCCCTTAGTACTGTGATATACTTATATGAAATAAAAGACGGTGCTTTAATGGCAGTCTTAAGATGTTTTATGAAATTGCCTTATGAGACGAGCAGATCGTTCACCTGATGGTAAATAACACGCATGCAAACAACAGTTGCAGCACCACCCAGAAATATTTTTGCAAAATATTGCGCGCCGTAAGCCATGCGCCCGCCCTTTACCCTAAGACAAGAACCATGTCAATTGCGCTTAAAACGGGCACTGTTTCAAACTCTATTGAGACTATTCTATTAGGTCTATTCATTTAATCATTTAATCATGCTTACATTTAATGTACCAGACAGGTGTTAGAAATGTCTTACATAATTATTACATGTGCCCTGTGAGGGCGCTGCACGTTTTGAGTGGTCTTACTTTTACTCACTTATTCCTAGTCGTTTGATTATTATTTAAATTTATTATTATTATTATTACTATTATTCATAAAATCGTCACATTGTTACTTTGGTCTTCTCTATCTATGTTAAGTCCACATTATAATCATTTAATAATAAAATAAATACCTAATAATAAATATTAAATAACTATTTGTCATTAATCTATTAAAGTTATTTTTTATTTATTTAATCAATCAATATTTATTTATTCATTACATCATATGAACCTAGCCTACCTATATCGCAATATTGAGTTAGTTCTTCTCAGTATTTTCCAGTCTTCAGTATTCCATCGATATATATTGGTAGAATATATTAGCCACTGGTCTATTCTATCGGGACTGGTTCAAACCGGAACATGATTGCATTACTGCTTTCGTGGTGACATTATGTGGTAAAAGGTGTGATACTTTACAAAGCGGACTCTTGCAGAAGACGCCTATCACTAGAAGGAGTGTGCTCCTAAAGATTTTCCAAACAAATAACAAATTGTGTAATTGTGTAGCCGCAAAATTTGGTACCTATCGCGAGTTGGAACCCGTTGTAGTTTTTGTATGATTCTAGAGAGGTCTGATCAAGATTCGATTGTAAGTATGGCTGAGTACCATAGAGACTAGGTTTCGAGCATGTCCGATGCTCTTCATCAGGGCGAGTTTGTGAGGTCGCGGCGACCACTGGCGGTGTTAATTTATAATGTATCAAACTCACGAAGATTTTCATACTAAAAATTGCACTTCTTAATTTACTTGTTCAATGGCCTGTAAAGATACATATGATTGTTCGCAGGTGTGTCAATAGTTGTTGAAGATGCCTCCTCGCCAGCCGCAACATGTTGACGAGAATGGATCGCCGCGCGCTGTCACCCTCCACGCCTAACAGCCGTGCTATGGACAAGTACGAACAGCTTGCTGTGGTACGTTTGTTTTTAATTAAAAAGTGGCAAACAAGATAAGGGCCCACCTGATGAAAGTAGGAAAAAGGCATTAGAGCAGTTCCGCACTGCATCCTGTTATTTTTTTATGGTACTGAGTGAAGAGACGAGCAGCTCGTTCGCCTGATGGTAAGCACCACGCCTGCCCATAACAATTGCACTGCCGCCCAGAACTTTTAACACCATAGAAAGCACTGCATAGCACTGCATTGCGCTCATCACCCCGAGACATGAGATATTAAGTCTCATATTTTCAGTGATTTCGCTTGCGATAATTCCCTTCAAACCTGAACACAGTAATGCTTGCCCACTACTGCTTGGCGGCAAAATAACTGGCAAAGTTTTGATGCCTACTCAGACGGCCTCCTGCATGCGAGAGACCTACCACAAGTATAGTGTTCGAAGTAACCTCAGTGCTATTTTTAAGACAGGTAACGCACTAGATCCGAGTCCCGTCATCCGATTTCTCGATCAATCATTGATAACTGATTCGGATTGGATTCGGATCGGATGCAGTGCGGAACCGCTATTATTTCGAACCAGTACATCATGACAAATTTAAAATGTCTATCATCAGGTTGGCGAAGGTTCGTACGGTGTCGTGCTGAAATGCCGCCGGCGCGACACCGGCGAGCTGGTCGCCATAAAGAAGTTCCTGGAGACGGAGGATGACGCCGCAGTCAGGAAAATGGCCCTCAGGGAGATAAGGATGTTGAAGGTAAGCCTCTCCCTTGTGGTTCTAGGAGGTAATCTCCCTGACAGTGATTTGTCAAAATGCCAGGCTATCCAGGCGTGCTCTCTAGATCTCCCATCCAGTGATGGGACTTTAGGGTTTGAGTAATTGGCCCATTCTCAAGGCTCATGTATTTTGTGATGATGCAAATGCGGAAACATTGGTCTACTTTCTAAAATAGCGCAAACGATTTGTGTGTCCATGTTTATTATACTTAAGGAATTCTAGGTAATCAGAAACTAAGTTATATCCCGCGAAGAATCTATATATAGACTAATTCCTTGCAGGATATAAAATATATGTGATTATAAGGCGCTTATTTATATCATTCATCTCATTAATTATATGTATAGTTAGCTTGTTTAACGAAACAAGCTCAAATACTTGTTTCATCTCTGTGTTAAGAGTGCAAGTTTCTCATAGTTGCTGATTCCATAGATGAGATAGATAAGAATCTTTGTAAGGAGTCAGGACCCATCGGAATCGTGAGTGCGAATTCCTTACGATGCTCTATGACGCATATGCTGCGGAATTCAATCGGTTAAGGTACGGTTCACTGGCCTTTTCAGAAACTGCGTCACGACCACCTGGTGAACATGATCGAGGTGTTCCGTCGCAAGCGGCGGTTCTACCTGGTGTTCGAGTACCTGGAGCACACACTGCTCGACGAGCTGGAGGCGGCGCCAGGTGGGCTGGGCGAGGAGCACGCCAAGCGGCACCTCTACCAGCTGCTCAAGGGCATCGACTACTGCCACCAGAACTCGGTAACAGAGATTAGAACTCTTATCAACAGTTTTTGAAGTTCCTAAGCTAGGATACTGGTCATAAAATAATCCACAGAGCTCGGGGTGGATTTTTCACTAATACCAAAGTAGGAAAAGTACTTTTTATAAGTAGGTTCTTATTTGGCTAATATATTTCTTACTTGGTCTTCTAATCATGATCGTCGTCTCGTTATTGCTTACTGCTGAGCGTTGTGGTGCTGCCACTTCCTTGTTTCTCATTTTCCATTCCCATTCAAATATTCCTCGCTGTTCTCTTCACGCCATCCGGTCACTTCGACAATGATATGAACGACGTGGTTAAACAAGTCATCTCATATCTTATGGTACCACGGAGGTTGCTGGTTGATTTCCCGCAAACTAATGTATTAAATACCATACTGGCCAATACACTCTATGACAGAAGGCCCGTGTCTCAGCAGTAGGAACGTGATGGGCTTATGATGATGATGATGATGAACGTAAACAAGTTGCCAGTATTTGGGTTCCTGCCTGGATAAAGTGGGACCCTGGGGCCTTACTCTGATCCGTAATTACGAATTTTTGTTCCGTCGGATGAAAGGGACAGCGCTATGCAACAGGCATAAGAGTGTCTCTTTTAGGCCGCACGAACAAACGAATGAAAGCAACTCAGAGTAGACCTCCTGATCCTTGCAGTTCTTGGTTCCTTAGATTCAGGAAATTTTAGAAAGCATGGGTTATGATGTTGGTTTTCTAAAATAAGTAGCTGATTAAACCAGCCAGAGCCAATGTTCAGGCTGGATGAGACAGTTATTTTTAGATTTGGTCACACCATTTTATAGTAATTAAGACGGTGAATTGGCAAACGTAGTGTAGGGCGCGCTCAGACTAGCTGGATCGACGATCTTCACAAGTTGGCTGACAGCAGCAGGATGAGAGTAGCCGGGGATCGTGCTCAGTGGTGTGCAATAAGAGAGGCCATGTCCTGCAGTGGACTACAATAGGCTGATGATGATGATGTTGATGATGATAATGATTATATGGTCAACATATATTCCAGATCATCCACCGAGACGTGAAGCCGGAAAATGTGCTGGTCTCCAACACAGGCATCGTGAAGCTGTGTGACCTTGGGTTTGCGCGGGCGCTGGCGGCGCCCGGGGAGCCCTACACGGAGTACGTCGCCACGCGCTGGTACAGGGCGCCTGAGCTACTGGTCGCCGAGCACAGGTGAAGTATTCCAAAGCGTTTGACTGCCTCTGTGGCTTAGTGATTGGGCAGGTTGACTCAAATCACGTACACCTTTCAGGGTGTGTGATTTGAGCCAACCTGAGAGTTCGATTCCTACGACGAAGGGACAAATGTTTGCACGGAATAAAAAAATAAGCACTAGTATTTGTTTCGTGTCCGGGTAGAACCATGGTCCTCGTAGTTCCTAATTCCCTAGATACAGGAAATTCTAGTTAGGGGCCAGGATCTATGTTTGTAAACGTTGCGCGTATTTATTTTATACACAGATAACAGAGCGCCAGAGCGCCAGAACTGCTGATGATTGGTAGGTGAAGTATTCCAGGGGGCGATTGCGATGGGTTGCGAACAGTTTTGCAGCCATTTCACTGCTGTCAATAACTCAAGATGGTGGACAAATCTTGGTCTATTAATAACTATTGCCAGTCACTTGACAGTAGTTAAGCGTGAACAGAGCAACTGGTGACCGATCGCAATCAGGGGCAAATCATCTACAAAGACGTGCAGGAAAATGTGCTGGTCTCCAAGTATCGGGAAGCTGTTTAAGCTCAGGTTCGCACAGGTGAAGTATTCCAGGTCATTCATCGAGACGAGACGAACTCGTTCTTAGCTCCAACCCAGCATGGCACCGGAACTGCTGGTGACTGAGCATTCCGGCTTATATAAATTGAAATACTTACCTTACTTAATGGCTTACTCACCTATTCGGAATTTTGTCAATAGAAGTCTCCGTCGCTTTGTCACGGAAGTCTCCGTCAATATCGCGATTTAGCTCAAAATCGCATTCAATAATAATAATTATATGAACTACTTTCTTATTTTTTATTTAAAAAAAATTATATGGTACATATTTAGGGGCATAAGGATTGGGGGAGATGAGGGAGAACTTTGCCCAGCAGTGGGATGAAATAGGTTAAAAAGAGGAGTTGGTAGTTCTAGTATTAACAATAGCAACACAGCATTCTCTGAAAAGGTGAAATAAAAGCTAGTCATAACAATGTATTTTAATAGTTATCAAAATTCCAAGAACGTAAGTAGATAATGTTCTAACATGCAGTTATCTTCTAGAATTCCAAATCATCATTTTGAACGCCCATTTCGCTCAGCGAAATCCCTATCAGTTTGAAGAATGTCGCCTTGAATGACCCGTAACTTCCAGGTACGGCCCAGAAGTGGACATCTGGGCGATCGGCTGTTTGTTCGCCGAGATGCTGACCGGAGACCCTCTGTTCCCCGGAGACTCGGATATTGACCAACTGGCGCTTATTATAAAGACTGTTGGTGAGTAAGATTGAACTACTTGCAACTACTACCTTGGTTTGGTAGTGCTACTAAAATCGATAATTTCAGTTTTAACTACGTAACACATACACATAAACATACACACTATAATCTATGGGTTTCTATTTCTTAGATTTCTTTGTAAAGATGAAAGACGGGAAAAATAAGTTTAAGATTTATTATTTATTTAATTGATCACCAACATAATGTACACTCTTACAAATGATTAAATAATATCACAAATACACAATAGCTAAGTGTCATCACAATTATAGGCGAAGACTGCATGCGAACTTATTTTTTAGCGAGATTTTTTTTTAATAAGCGATTAAAAATTCAAAAATAATATTAGTCAGTTCAATAAATATACAAAATTTAAGATATGTAATGTCATCATTAAAAAATATACCATATTCAAATTAACAATGTAAGTAATTAAGACGTAGTTTCACAATATAAATTCTAACAAAAAATAAAAATAAGTAAATGTAAAAACAAAATTAAAAAAAAACAATATCTTTTACAAGCGTTTGAACATTTTTATGACATTATAAAACATAAGATTATACGCACACATGCATATTATAGATGGAAATATGTGTACCGCCAAAATTTTATTTCGCAGTGTCCAGGCAGTCATAAAAAATTCAATACTTAGGTACCTATGCGTCATGGAAATATCCTCCTCCTCATCGAAACAATACCAAAAAAATAAATAATGAGTTTCGCCTGTTGGTAAGCGCCACGCCTGCCTATAACAATTGCAGTACCACCCAGAACTTTTAATGCCATAAAAAGCGCATTGCGCATTGCCCCGAGACATCAAATATAATATATTAAGTCTCATGCCCAGTAATTTCGCTGGCTACAATTCCCTTCAAACAGGGACACAATAATGCTTGCGTACTACTGCTTGGCGGCAGAATATCTGGTAAACCTACCCAGTATTTCGGTAATCATGCACAAATGCAAAAAAATGGGTACTTGTTATTCCAGGAAAGCTGGCCCCCAGACATCAGCAGGTGGTGTCCCGGCTCGCAGGGGGCGCGGGGCTGGGGGCGGCGAGCGGGCCGCGGGGGGTGCTGCCCGGCGCCGGCCTGGCGAAGGACCTGCTCGCGGCCTGCCTGCGGACCGAGCCGAGAGCGCGGCCCTCCGCTCCCGCACTACTTAGGCACAAGTAAGGATCGTAGCACGTGTGACTTTCGATCCGACGCATCCGAGTTCGACTCCCAACTAGCCTTGTACCACTGACTTTCGGATTTAATACTCGCACTAAAAACGGTGAAGGAAAACATCGTGAGGAAACCGACATGTTCAAGAATTTACCACATAAATCAAGGATTTGTGACATATACCAACCCGCACTGGGCCAGCGTGGTGGATTATGACCGATACTCTCTATGAGAGAAGGCCCGTGTCCCAGCAGTGGGATCGTGGGGGGCTCATGATGATGATAATAGTTATGAATCTGGAATAAAACGATTGTCACAATTGACTCCTAATATACCGTGACTGTGAGACATCACCAGATTGTGAGGTGCTGATTTTATTAAGTTCTGGATTTTGTGATAATCCTGAGAAATATCTTCTAAAACATAAACGATTAAATAAAGTGAAGATATTATGTAAATATTGAAATATTCAACGTTTCAGATATTTCCTGCAAGACGGGTTTGCAGAGAATTTCAATGCGGAGCTCCGAAAGAAATTAGGGAAAGAAATTGAAGTAAGTTTTGATTATCTTTTCATCTCCAATTTTTCAAAAGTGCACCAGAATAATAATCATTACTCTTCTTCTCTCGTGTGGACGTGTGGCCAACCCTGGTGTCGGAGTTTTTAGACCGCCCGAAGGCCTCCGACATGTTGTCTATCTTCATATATATTTTATTATCACGGCTGTTGTCCTAACACAACAACTGGAACCGACGGCTTAACGTGTCCTCGAAGCACGGTAGCGCTCACATGTAAATACCATACAAACTGCACCCATCCAAGTTGTGACCGCTGCGAACGTTGCTAAACCTAGAAGATCCGTCGCGAACGGCTGGGCGAGCTACGATATGAGCGATTCTCCAATCGCCTCATATCTTTCAAAGCTCCTGTTTTCTTTTTTTCACCTGATGGTAAGCGACGATGCGGTCGACGATCTAGCACGCTTACCAAGATAGTGCTTGTTCACTCGAGACTTGAAGATTCCTAGATTGTAGCTTTCGGGAAAGACTGACTGGCAGGGAGTTCCACTCGTTAGCAGTACGCGTGATGAAAGTGGAAGCGAAGCTCTTAGTACGCGCGGGAGGAATGTCCACCATGAAACGGTGGCGTATTGCCGTCTTGTAGTCCGATGATAAAACGGGTTTTTTTATGGAGAGATGTGTGATGTGATAAGCAATTCGTTTGCCTGATGGTAAGCACCACGCCCATAAGATATTTAATATTGCATTGTTCTATTTTCTAGGCATTACCACCTAATCAAGGCACTGCGCGGGTGGCCGGCAAGCCGCGGCAGCAGTGGACTCTAAACATAATTCCTGTAAGCATATTACTGTCTTTCTGTTACTGTTACTATGGTAACAGTAACAGAAAGACAGTAGTTATAGAAGTAGTAATATTATGAAAGTAACAGATAGTCAAAACTACGGGACATCTCACGCGCAATTCTAGTTTGACATTGTGTTATGTTAATCGTAATTTATACCTCATTGTTTCCTGTTATATTATAGGACATTAAAAGAATTAAAAAAGGGACATCCCCGCAGAGTTTCTTAATGCTATCTTCTCTAGCGCGTATTCCTACCTTTTTTTTCAAAGTCATCATATTTTAAGTTATGTTTTTACCGTATTTTAATTGATTTGTAATATTTGTATGATTTTTAAAAGTGCATTTGTTGTGCCTATTTAATTAAATATTTTTTGATTTTTATATTTGACATATACTAAGCTATGAATTATGGACGTAGTTTGGAGAGCTGATACGTATATATTTGGTTATATACCATCAGAAACTGGTGCAAGTGAAATTAAAAATACACAAAACTAACTGGGCCGTGCAGTTTTACCTATATGGGCGATTTTTTGAGAAAGTATAGGCAAATAATTAATTTTTAGAAAAAAACTAAAACCGACTTCAATGTATCTTCGAAGTCCAAGGTCACATATCGATGAAATTTATATGGGACCACTTCGTAGCTATACTGAACCCGCGCAAAAAGAATTTTTCAAATCGGTTCATAAATGACGGAGTTCTGAGGTAACAAACATAATAAAAATATATAAAAAAAAAAATACAATCGAACAGAGAACCTCCTCCTTTTTTGAAGTCGGTTAAAAATACTAACTATTGTAGTAATAGGTAGTTAGTATTCTTTGTATAGACACGTATATACGTAGTAATAGTACAGAATACTAAGGGACAGAAGCATCACTCCGCAAAGAAAATTAAACAAATAGCGACTCTTGCTGTGACGCAATAAAATTCAATTCGGCTCGCGTAGCACTGCATACCTACCAGTCATATTAACATACAGAGCACCTCTCTTTCTATCGCATAGCTCTTATCTCTTCTGACGCGGCACGTGTAAAGACGCTCGACCCGCCGTCGGTGTCCGGCTATGTACTTGTAGCTTCGTACCTACAGTGCGGAGTGCGCTAGGCCTGGTAATAATTACTATTCCTTGGTATAGGTACTTGATATAACTATCTATTTATCTATACTATTATAAAAATGGTACTGATCCAATTCTGTACATTGAAGATATTTTTAAAAAACCAACTGGGATCGACTACTTAGATGGTACTGAATACAAAACCACGGATATTAGATTTTTTGTCTGTTTGTTTGTATGTTTTTCTTTTGTCCAGACGGACGGGGAATATGTCATGCACACCCGAGAAGGGAGGGCCCGGGTAGTGCCAGACTTGGCCTAAGCCTACTGGCTAAAACCCCCGGCCCCGTTTGCTCCTGATTTTCGTCACTTTTTATTCTTTCTTAATTTTTCTGGGCGCAAAGAGATTTGAGCCAACCTGCCCAACCCCTGCCCTGCTATACCACAGAGGCTGACAATTTAAAAATACTCTATGGTGATGCCTCTAGAATTAAATTACCTGAGATAGCTCAAAGTGTGACTGAAAAGATGTCATTAAGACGTAGATTTGCTACTTGGGCATCGTCAATCGTAAACCGTAACCGAGTGAAACAAAATTTTTTGCATTGGAGGTTCTTTGTTGTGACAAAATTGTGGCATCTTTGTCGTGACAAATATCATGCAAGTTTGTTGCGTGTTAACTAGAAAGTTTGCCTTAAACTTGCAGCAAGTTTGCACATTTGCATGACAAACTTGGTGCAAGTTTTCACGTTTGCTACTTCAAACTTGCTGCAAGTCTGAAACAAGTTTATATTGCTATCTGGGATCAGATATGCACTTTTATTTTACTCTAACATGTCCATATATTTATTTCGTTGCTTACCACGAGGTGTTTGTCCTGCTCCTCTCATTGTTTAAAAAGGTACCTAGTTAAGA
This sequence comes from Petrophora chlorosata, assembly GCA_951640565.1. NCBI lineage: Eukaryota > Metazoa > Arthropoda > Insecta > Lepidoptera > Geometridae > Petrophora > Petrophora chlorosata. The sequence continues at coordinate 2,959,994 of OX621206.1, forward strand.
TTGTTGTTATTATTCCCAGGACCACAGGCCGCGGACAGACAGCCTAGCTGGAGAATCGCTCATTGACTACAACTATACGCCAAGTGAGTGCAGTCTTATTTTTTTTCTAAGGAACCGAGTATTGAGACTAAGAAGTCGTTCGCCTGATGGTAAGCGCCACGCCTGCCCATAACAATTGCAGTGACAACCAGAACTTTTATCATCATAAAAAGCACTGCGTAGCACTGCATTGCGCTCATCGCCCCGAGACATCAGATATTAAGTCTCATATGCCCAGTAATTTCGCTGGCTACAATTCCCTTCGAAGTGGAACACAGTAACGCTTGCGCACTACTTGCTTTAATCAACATTTTTATACAATATTTCTATAATAATAATAATAATAATTAATGCTTTATTGTACACCAAACAAGAAATAAACAAGATACACGAAATTTTCTTAAAAACTATAGTACAACGGGCGGACTTATCGCTAAAAGCGATCTCTGTATTTTTCTATATATTTGATCTATATATTTTTTTTTATTTTGTGGTCAGGTTCCGAGGCGCCGATGGACACTACTCCAACAGATAAGAAGCCTCAGAACCTCGCGCCGACCGCCACGCACGGGCTGGACTCTACAGAGGTAAGTTTTAACAGATGTAAGTTTTTTTGTTAAAAAATATATTTTTTTAGACTTTTAACAAATTCGTAATAGGAACCGCGGGCAGATTAAAATGAGCCCAAACACTAGTACCTAGTTTACGATTATCCGTCAAGGAGTTCCATTGCCCACCTTCCGTCTCCATCATCAGATCAGCTGGCTGTTACCATAAAATTGCATTGTTATCGGATTATCGGACAAGTATACAAAATTTCAACTTCGTAGGATAAAAGGAAGTGGTTCTGCTTCACCTTACAAGATTCCACCAGGACAAATATAGGTACAGTATACATTGCAAGTTAAATAAAAGCTTGTAAAACAGATGAACCTTTCCACCAGAACTTTCCAGAACTTTGTTTTGCAAAATCCTGCGCGGCACTGCACTGCGCTCGTCACCCTGAGACAATTGGCTGTTGAATCTCATAATGCCCAGTAATTTCGCTGGCTACAATGCCCTTCAAACCGGAACACAGTACTGCTTACGCACTACTGCTTGGCGGCTGAATAACTGGCAAAGCGGTGGTACCCACCCAGAAGGCCTCTCGCATACGAGAAACCTACCACCAGTTAAAAGTTTATAGTTAGTATTTATTGAACTAGGTAACCGCGGTGTACAGCGGCGGCGTCGCGGGCGTGCTGCCGGCGCCGCGCCCCGCGCAGCGCTCTCTAGCGCGCGCCATCAACGACGCTTTCCAGGTAAGCACTTACAGGAGCTGAGGCTTTTATATGCCTTATTAACCACCCGACCCGGCTTCTCACGAATGCAATTTATAATATAGTGTCATTTTGGACGACTTGATTACAAAACATTCAATTTTCTCTACTATACAAAAACTTAATTAGAACGTATTGTACATATTAACCTTCCGTAAAAAAAACTCTAAATGACAGTAAAACCCGTACCAGAACCCGTTGCGTGGTTTAGAAAAAGTAAGCGGAGAAACAGAAATGAGGCCGCGGATAACGACTTTGTACTACGTACCTAGAGGAGGCTAATTTAGACGCGGTCAGTGATCAGCGTCAGTACCGGCGCCGCAAGCTGACTTGTACTGGTTACACAGAGTCAGTCCAAGTCAGTCAATACTGTACTGACTTGTAAATCAATTAGGTTAGTTAGGTTAGGCGCATAACACACGGACGCACGACGCGGCCTGCCACGGCTGTAAGCGGTCGAGCGGATCTATATTTTCCACAGCTCTGTATCATCTGTATGTCATATACATGGCATCCTATCCTCCTTTACACGTGGGCACGTGCCCGACGTTGCTGTTTCTGGACTGCGCGAAGTGGCGGCTCCGCAGCTTTGAGCGGTTCATTGATAGCAAACGTTGTGTCCGTGAATCGATATATTTATATATTAATTATAACTATATTAATTATAGTTTTTAGTAGATATTGGCTATTAAATTTTTTTAATTGGCTTTTCTACAATCATTTGTTAAACTATTTTGTATCAAAAGCTGTTAAGCCCTCTAAACAAAATAATTAAGAAGCGGCACCCGCGCGGTCCGGCGGTACGTCCGCCAAAAGAGATAACTGGCCTATACAAGAAAAGAGCATCTGCCTCTCCATGCGGTTACCGCCGCGGCACGTGCCGTGTGTCAAGCACCTTACAAAGATTTCTAGAACAGTCAGTCGATGAGTCATGAAATTTTGATTTAAAAATCAAGGATAGTGTATAAATTATTTTTACTGCATAAACAATGCAAATATTGATCGCGCGTTCATGTCTTTTACAGACGTTTCCGGTTCCCGTAAATTCATACCCGCGGACGCCCTACATCAAAAAGTGAGTATCACCAATTGCTTACGTCAGCAAATAGTACGTCCACTGTATTTTAATATTATTGAAGTTTGGTTAATATCGATTTCAGAGTCAACAATAAACTGGTGATGGACGAAGAGTTACTCCGAGGGCGAGCGGCTGCGAAGAAGAACAACAAAAAGACGTCGCCGGAATTCTCACTGCCTTACGTACCTGGAGGTAAATCCTACTGCCTACTAATCCTAAGCCCTTCTAATCATCCTTCCTACTAAACCTACTTCCTACTAACCCTACTTCCTACTAACCCTACTTCCTCCTAACCCTACTTCCTCCTAACCCTACTTCCTACTAACCCTACTTCCTACTAACCCTACTTCCTACTAACCCTACTTCCTACTAATCCTACTTCCTCCTAACCCTACTTCCTACTAACCCTACTTCCTACTAATCCTACTTCCCCCTAACCCTCCTTCCTCCTAACCCTACTTCCTCCTAACCCTACTTCCTACTAACCCTACTTCCTACTAACCCTACTTCCTACTAACCCTACTTCCTACTAACCCTACTTCCTCCTAACCCTACTTCCTCCTAACCCTACTTCCTACTAACCCTACTTCCTACTAACCCTACTTCCTACTAACCCTACTTCCTCCTAACCCTACTTCCTCCTAACCCTACTTCCTACTAACCCTACTTCCCACTAACCCTACTTACTACTGACCCTACTTCCTACTAACCCTACTTCCTTCTAACCCTACTTCCTACTAATCCAACTAAAATTATATGTGAAAGTTTGTGACGATGGATGGATGTCTGTTACTCAATCAGGCAAAAATTACTTTTTAACGAACAGTTCTTTATTGAACCGAATTCTACGCGGACGGAGTCGCGGTATTGGCTATTATTTTTATAAATGCAAAAGTTTGACAATAATTACTGGGTATTATGAGACTCAACAGCTAATTGTCTCAGGGTGACAAGCGCAGTGCAGCGCCGCGCAGGATTTTGCAAAGAAAAGTTATGGGTGGTGCTGTTATTGTTCATCAGGCAAACGACCAGCTCGTCTCGTCATCCGGTAACATAAAATAAAAGGATAGATTTGGTATGTAGGTATAGGTACTTTATAGGTCCTGGAAAAGGTCATAGATTAGGACTTTTTTTCCCTAAAACCGCAGGATACAACTAGTTCTATCCTATCCTATCCTATAGGTCATCCATCAGGCTAACGACCAGCTCGTCTCGTCATTCAGTTACATAAAAAAAGGTAATAAAATCCTACTTAATGTTAAGAATCCTAAAGTTTGTGATTGTGTATTGAAGATGGACAGATTTCTATGTTACACAGTCACGCATAACCTATACGGATTTTGATGATATTTGGTATGTGATGGTATTTGGTCTGCAGGGCGATCATGTATCTTTTATTTCAATCAACTTCAATGAGAAACCAGTTACCCGACAAATTTACAAAGCGAGATTGTGCTATGAATCGTTATGTATACGCCCAATCTATTCAATTTCACTGTGTAATACGGCTCTTATTGAAATTGATTGAAACAAAAAATACATGATCGCCCTGCAGGTAAACGACAGGATACCCTTTTTCCCTTATTCTTCACATCAGACTATGTAAAAAGTATGCAAGTGTCATTAATATTAAAAATGTTAAAGTTTGTATATAGGTGTGTTTGTTACTTCTTCACGCTGTAACATGCGTAGATTTGAGTGAATTTTGGATTGGAGATAGCTTGTACCCTAGAGTAATACATAGGCTTATTATTCCGGGAAACCGCGAGTGAATACGCGGGGCGCAGCTAGTAAATTACTTTTATCGTTTCAGCAAGCAACAGTCCAGTGAAGAAAGTAAAGAAGCCACACCACGCTCCAAAGACATTCGATTCCCACCATTGGGATAGCTCTGTAAGTGGATACTCACAGTTTACACTTGTTCCCACTTTCCCTAATACTAAGAATAATCGTACTTATGTTATAAATGTGAAAGTATGTGTGTGTGTGTTTGTTACCAATAGGAGATTGGAAAACTTTTCAGAAAGTGCTTAAAATACACGATAATGTATAATATATAGCCATGTAAAATCATTGTTTATTAAATAATGCCCTAAAAGTACCTACTAACTATGTTCAATTGTTATGTTTTGAATACTTTAAATGTTGAGCGTATCCGAGTATAGTCGGTGTCCCGTTCATTCATTTACGAACATTATTTGCAGTTACCGTTATCATTCTTTATTATTTGCTCTTTATATTTTACTCGTGGTAGTCTGGGTAGGTATCACAGCTTTGCTAGTTATTCTGCCGCCAAGCAGTAGTGCGCAAGCATTACTATGTTCCGCTTTGAAGGGGAATTGTAGCCAGCGAAATTACTGGGCATATGAGACTTAATATATCTAATGTCTCGGGGTGATGAGTGCAATGCAGTGCTACGCAGTGCTTTTTATTGTATTTAATGTTCTGGGTGGCACTGCAATTGTTATGGGCACGCGTGGCGCTTACCATCAGGCGAACGACATGCTCGTCCCATTACTCAGTATGATAAAAAAAGATGAAGATTGCTCAAAATAGCTTCGCTATTTTGACGTAAATAGTGTCCCGCCATGTGACAGTCTGTGACACAATTATCACAATGTAGGTCAGTCCTTCCAAGTGTGTGGTTTATTCCAGCGGGGTTCCGAAACGGGGGCCGTGGCACGGACCCCCACCAACCTGCCCTACATGTGACCCCCCCACCGCGGCTGCTGGCGAGCCGGGTACTACTGACAATACGTCACACAACATCCCTCATCATCACCCCTTTGTACCTTATCATCATTAATCTAACGGTATCAGGCGCGACGTTGCGGAAATTCATCTCAAATAAGGGCCCTAATTCACTATGACAAGTTGACGAAATCACGTCGATTCCTTCATTAATAAACGACATCTCTATGACGCATTCATATATTAGTATTTATGACGCGTCATAGAGAATACAAATTTCGCAGATGTCGTTTATTAATGAAGGAATCGACGTAATTTCGAAGCTAGGAATCGCCAAGTTGTCATAGTGAATTAGAGCCCTGAAACGCAATGAAAATGTCTAGTGTAATTCCGGTGTAGGTTGTTGTTGAATAATATAGTATGTATGGGGGTAGATTAAATGTATTTTTTTTTTATTTACAGTTCATCTACTCCCATATATATTATATTATTTAACAACAATCTACATAATATTATATACTAGATATGTTCATTGCATTTCAGATTATTATCATCATCACCCCTTTAATTCCAATACGTCTTCTATTTCGATAATCGTATTTATTCCATCAGTTTCCTTCCATTTTCGAGATACTTTCTTTACAAACTGAACTGTTAAAGTTTTGTAAAAATATTCAGTGTCAACCCCTTTTAGAGATTTTGTTAGTATTCAATGAGTTTGGATGCTGGTATTTTTAATTACTAAAATGGAGATATAATTTGTTAAACTGTCATGGTCACACTACTTTCATATATATTATTAATGGGATATTTTTTTTTTACCGTTAATAGATTTATGTTTGGCTACTATCTCGCCTGATGTGAAGCGATGATGTGGCCTAAAATGGAGCACATAGATCTAGAGAGAGACGGCAGTTGAGCGGCTGCTCAGACCCGTCTCCCCGATGGTTCACCTAACATCATCCCGAAACACGACTAGGTCGCTTGACGGCATGGCTTTGTTCGGTGGGTGGTATTACAACCACGGCCAGAGCCTACCACTCCAAAGCGCTTAAGCGGGTTTCATCACGATGTTTTCCTTCACCGTTTTAGAGCGAGCGTGCAAAATCTGCACTTAACTATAAGTCATTGGTGCAGGGCCGAGTCGGGATTCGAACCCAGGTGCGTCGGATCGAAAGGCGCACGAGTCCCCGCTGAGCCACACTGGCTCTAAAATTATATTCCCTATGTTCATCACGAGCTTGAGTTTGCAGTGTGAGTGACAACGAAAACAATGGTACTGATGATGCACGTAATAAACGAGTCCGAAAGAGGGTAGACTGTTTTTTGTGCTCTTCGAAAAACCACCCGCAAATACTTCAGTGCATTCGTGATAATGGCGCTCGTAACGGTGCCGAAATATCGAAAACAAATAATAAATATGCTAAATATCCCGTTAGCAATATATACTACTACCGCTAATTGTCTCAGGGTGACGAGCGCAGTGTCGCGCCGCACAGGATTTTGCAAAACGAAGTTCTGGGTGGTGCTGTTATTGTTATGGGCTGGAGTATTGCTTACCATCAGGCAAACGACCAGCTCGTCTCGTCTCGTCATTCGGTATAATAATAAAAAAAATACAATAGTAAATATAGTAAAATGCAGATTATACCCATATTGACCTTTGTCCATGTGATGCCGACGAGTGCCTTTGACTGTCCTTATTCGGGTTAAATAAGATGGGCCATAATACTGTTTTAGATCAAAATAATGTAAATTAAATAGATTTGGTTTATTTATCTAATTATCATTAGAAATACTGTATTGAACATATATAAATATATTTGTAAGCAGTGCTCAGATAATATATTAGTCATGATTGTTTCCTCGAAATAATAAATTCTGCCTTTTATTTTCAATATATAATTGTTTATTTTGTTGCTTAGTGATTTAGTAGAATTGTTGAATTTAATGTTTCTTAGAAAGGGGCGAATAGACACATGAAGGGTCAATAAATACACAAATCAATATTAGTAACTCTTACGTGCCAATTAAAAGCAAGCCACGCAAACAATAACCAATGATGTCATATTATCATAGAAATAAACGTGTGCTTAAGTGGCATATGAAAATTCGTTCGCAACCCTTTATCACCTTTATCACCCCATGTCTATTCACCCCTTTCTACAATAGGGTTTAATCAAGTGAATTTAGGTGCTACGAAAAGAAACCTAGAGAAAATGTATAGTGTTCTTTTAACCTACTTATTTGAAGTATGCATTCGGTGAATGAATACCGAAGACTTGTCAAATCCCATGCATTTGTATATATAGCGTAAAGCCGGATTCACACTTTTAACACGTGTCTTGTCGTGATGCATCATTAGGTACATCAGCCCCTGTACCCACATGTCACTCAAGCGCCAATCGTATATCGTGTAGAGCTCAGATTAAGATATAGATTCACTGCGACAATGTCTTTTAATGCCCTATAATATGTTGTCCCATTAAGTTTATCTCAACTTGTATTTATCGTATTTTGGTATAAATGAATGAGATAATTCGATTTCTTGCTTTAATCGACAATAATTATACCGTATCTCATTAGTCGCAGTGAAACTATACCTTAATTTAATTTAGGCTCAACACGAAGTACCTACGATTGGCGCTTGAGAGACATATGGGTAGGGGGCAGAAGCCTATCGGATTCATATATTTTGTATAGAGCCGCGCACACTATTCTAACGTAATGCGCTCTGACGCAAAATATATACAAAATATATGAATCCGATAGGCTTCTGATGTACCTACTGATGCATCACGACACGACACGTGTTAATAGTGTGAATCCGGCTTAAAACACTTGATTAGACCCGTTATATTATTGTAAATTGGTAAATACATATTGTACCGTTCACCACTGCCAAGGGTGTTTTTATAGAATAGAGTTTTGTTTCGTGTTTGGAAGAGTTTTGTAAGTTGTAGCTTACGGCGTACGGGAGTGTTAGGTATTTGTAAATATTGTATAGTGTTACATTTTATTACACGCGGAATTTAATAAACACTTTTCAAAAAAGGACAACTTTTTATGTAAACCTTATATCTAAATTGCAGCGTCCCACCTAGTTTAGAAACTATCGTGAGTCGAAATACATATGCATTATAAAAAATACAACAACATAACTTTGACTAGAATTCGGACAATTGATGTGTTCTTCCGGGAGTTTAAGCTCTGGATTCATAGTGCAGACTCATCATATCGTGAGTGTAGCCGTTTTTATTTATGACAATGACCCACCTTGTCTTTTTATGAGTACACATAGGTTTAAGTTGTACATTGTAGACCTCTTTTGCATGTTTGCTTGTCTTTTTTTTACATCTGACTGGGTCAGCGTTTGACCACGATCTCACCTGATGGGAAGCGTCGATGGCTGGCGACGATTGTCTGGCTAAGTTCTTCCCGAGGTAAGTTATTCTGCCCTCAAATAGAATGTATTTAGGTATTTGGGAATAAAAATACATTTTTCAATACAAGCTTTTATCAAACTCGTAATCGGCACCGCGAGCCCAAACACTAGTAGTTTAGGATTATCCGTCAAGGATTTCCATTGCCCACCTTCCGTCTCTATCATCAGATCAGCTGACTGTCACCATAATATTGCATTATCATTGGACTATGACAAGTATATACAAAATTTCAACACCGTAGGATAAAAGGAAGTGGTTCTAATTTAACTTGCAAGATTTGACCCAAACATTGCAAGTGCAATAAAAGCTTGTAAATAAAAAAATCGAGTATTATATGTGCTAGGTTTGAACCAGTGTGAGACAGACCAATCGATGCTAGTATTTCTACAAAATAAAAATGGGCCGATTTGAAGGGCATTATAGCCAGCGAAATTACTGGGCATTATGAGACTCAACAGCTACTTAGGATGAGCGCAGTGCAGTGCCGCGCAGGATTTTGCAAAACAAAGTTCGGGTTAAAGCTGTTATTGTTATGGGCTGGCGTATAGCTTACCATCAGGCAAACGACCAGCTCTTCTCGTCATTCGTTTTTTTCAAGATTTCTGACTCATATTTTATGTTGGGGTATGTCTAGGGCTGGTATCGTTTAAAAAATAAATAATAATACACAAATATTTTTAGACTTTTTTATTATTGTTGGCAGTTATTGACTAAAATACAATATCATAGATCTATAGGTTACCTACAAACGAAATAAATGGCCATACAAATCATTTAAAAGTAACTACAAACCTAAGAGATAGGACTCCGATTTCTGTGTGTTTTGACTTTGGCTTCATTTGTCAGAATTCGGGATTTATTCTAATTTATATGACGAGAGCTAACGGCCAGGTTTCTACACCGACTGGTTATTTCTTAGACGCAATTAATACACTTAAAATTTGCGAAGGTAAAAGAAAAAACTGACAAAACGAACCATTGCTTTAGTAATGACAACAATTTTTATTAAAAGTATTAAAGCTTTTTGAAGTTGCAGACAGAAAATACGCTTTGTAAGACACTTAAGATTTTAAATTGCCAATATGTCTACGAAACCTAACAGATTTTCATTTTGTTTTCAAAACAATAAAATAACCAGACGGATGAAGACATCTTGGCGCCGGCTCTCGTACTAATAGCATAATACTGAAGCGCAGAAAAAGGGCAAAAGCCCTGACATAAGATAGAAAGCATATCGATTTCGATATGTACATGTATCGATTATTTAACAATGTTAACAACTTTTGCAAAGCGTTAAGCTGATAAGTTGATAGCTTCTGTAGACTATTTTCACCTGTGAACAAATTCATACGATTGTGTTTCTAAAAGCCTCGTTGATTTTTAATCGTTTAATCGACGAATAGTTTTAATAAATCAAGCTTTAAGGCCGCGTTTAACCTGCGAGAAATGCCTGACTTACTAACTTGTAATAAGATTTTCTTACAACCTACTTAGCATTAACAACAAAAGTCCGTAATATATTAAAAAAATATTTAAAAACCACGATTTTATGGACTTAGAATGCATTGTCATTAACTGACAACTTGTGAGCTACCATGAAAGTTTCAGCCGGATAGCTAATCGGGAAGTGCTCGAAATTTGAGTTGCAAGACTCCACCCGAAACGACAGACAGACAAGAAAGTGACTTAATAAAAAGTGGTTAAATAAATACAGAAGCAAAGCCGTGCCCTCCACGCAAAAGTACGCAGTATATTTTTTTGTTAAATACGTTTGACCTCCATCTCGCATGTTGTTAAGCGAGGATGTGGCCGAAGATGGAGCACGTAGATTTAGAAGATACCTATTCAACAATTTTAATATGTACGTTGTCGGCTCATGCCGACCTTTGCGTAGAGAGCACCTTTTCGTTTTTCGAATTAATACTTTAGAAGAGATACTTAGATCAGAAAATTAAATGGGAAAAACAGTTGTTCTATTCATTACATGAAGAAACAGAACGAACGGGAAAACTCATTTCTCCCTCTCGGTAGTAATTTTTTAGATTTTTTGTAAAATTACTTTTATGCATGTTGAATGCATTCAAATCACAAAATACCAGGTACCAACACAGTATAACACCTGTGAATTTAAATCGCGCGCGTAATCTAACCAAGCAACGGCGCCACCGTCTACTCGTCCCAAATGTATGGACAGTAGCGCCACTCCGGCGACTAGCGGGAACCGAGGGAACCGAGAGAGACGCACGCCTGCGCGCTAGAGAATAACAAACTAATAAGATTTGTCCTGTTTTTATTAATATACGTTTCCCAAAGTTTCTAATTGTGTTTCAAAAGTAGTACTTGTGATTACGAACCATTACATGTTGTGCTTATGTTGTTTGGCGGCCATATTAAACTTGTTATTGAAAAACAGTGATCGTTTTATTGAACGGTTAAACAGTAATTTCTAATTTGGGGTTTAACTTGGTGAATTAATTCCTGATCTCTTAAAATACGAGTTTGTTCTTTAATTTAATTGCTAAAAAATGCAAAGGTGATACTATATCTACATAGAATTCTAAATTAGTCTGACGAAATCTCGCCTTTAAATAATTATATTCGATTTAGCACCATCGATTTTTTAATCGATAAGGCACATGTTTTTATATCAAGCAATACACAATTTCTCACAATCCAAAAAGAGTCTAAATAGGTCTAACTAAACTAAGTTCAATAAATATACAAGAATTTATACCAGTTTTGGTGAAATTGGGCCTAAAGCGTCATTATTAATAAAATAGGTACGTTGATTATAAATGAAAGCATAACCTAAGTTTTTCTTATCATAGTGAAAAATAATACAAAAACAATCATCATCAGCCCATCACGTTCCCACTGCTGGGACACGGACCTTCTCTCATAGAGAGAGAATGGGCCATAATCCACCACGCTGGCCCAGTGCGGGTTGGTGGATGTCACATGTCCTTGAATTTTTGTGATAAATTCTTGGACATGCCGGTTTCCTCGCGATGATTTCCTTCACCGTTTTTAGAGCGAGTGTTAAATCCGCACATAACTTAAGAAGTCAGTGGTGCGAGGCCAGCGGAATTCGAACTCGGGTGCGTCGGAACGAAAGTCGCACGTTCTCCCACTGAGCCACACTCGCTCTACAAAAAAAAAAACGCTACACATATAACATTCTAGTAATTAGTAGGTATGCATGCTATTTAGTATAGCATATATTTTCATATTCTACAAATATCAAAAACGATACAGCTATCACTTCTATACATAGCTATACATATAAAACTTAGTGACTAAGTATTGACTCAAAAATCATTCTATAGTTTTTAAAATTCTAGGTTTAGAACTTACCTATAATAGAAAATATTGTAATACACTGCAAGTATATTGGTTTTCTGTAGTGTAAGTGCATAATAAAAGAATAAAGGAGAGTATTCATTAATTACGAATAACCAAGATAAATTATAGATTTGTCTTTTTCTTATTACAAAAGTAATTCTTCACTGGAAATAAGTAAGAATATAAGTAAAGAAAATTGGACCATTTCATAGACGACAGTAGAATGAAAGTCCTCTGCGGTTAAATGACGGAATGTTTTGCAGACAAACTATGTTCATATCGAATATATTCAAAACTGAAACTTATTAGCACGTTGATTGGCGCAACAAGTACTGTTTCTACTAAATTCAAACCAATCAGCGTATAAACTGGCCATCAACACAATTCGAAATTCGAAATGACAGTTAAGTTTGACAGTTATTTCAAGATGGCGGCGCGGTGAAGACGGGCGGCGCGGCGGGCGGCGCTGGCGCTGCCAGGAGCTCGCCGCCAGCTTCTGTGATGGCCACGGTTCTGTGGTAGCTAATGAGATCCGCTGCAACAAACAATTATATGGTTAGAGACTTTAGAATCTTTTCACCTGCTTGCCTAACAATTCAAACTTTGGAATCAAAAGTCAAAAGATATTTATTAAACAGGCACAAGAAATGCACTTTTAAACGTCATTTACACAAAATACAAAGCAATTAAAGTAGGGACAAGATAATAGGTCACTTTTGACATTTCATCAAAATTCAACAACGTAACCTTGTAACGGCGGGCATAAAATAAGAACTGCACAATTGCTTAACTTGTTTCAATTACGTTTACATATTTATTGTAATAATGACCGATACGAGTAATTTTACGATTTGCTTTCACTAATAAACCATTCTAAACATAATAAACAATTTCTGATCTAAAGAACTGAACGTCGTTACAATGTTGCGTCAGTCAACCCTTTTTCTTTTTAAACACTAGGGATGTTACTCTAAAAATCGAAAGCTGATAGGATTGTAAGTTGAATCGAATGCAATGATTACTTGTGAAGAAAAATCACCATAAATTTATAACCAAGTTGTGATTATAATAAAACCTAATTATACATATTTATTATTCTTTTAACTAACTATAAAAATACAAAAAATAAATAAATAGAAAGGTCATTGATGTTGGGTGCAATTTAGGTGGATGTTGCTGGCAACACCAGTGCCTGTCGATGACGCATGTCATGTCGCCATTACATGATGATGACGCAGTCTTTTGTTGTTGTGCGAAGTGACTGTGCGTTTTTGGTGTGCTCTCTGTTATTTTCTTCTGATCCGGCTTTTTCATTTAACCTGATCTTACTGACTACGTTTACCTGGCTATAAATTGGACTCCGATTGCTTAACGATTATTAAACAAGAAAAACATTACAGTCTTACTATGTCGAAACGGGGGAAAACTCTAAACAGTCAATCTCGCGAACTAGTGCTGAAATTGTACAATTATTTTGGACGTGAATCAGTTAACGATGGGCCTCTTTTACCATTGAAACCACCGAGAGAACGCGTTGCCGAAGCATTGGGAATAGGGAAGAAGACAGTAACTCAAATTCTGAAAGAGAAATACGGACCATCAGGCTCAGAAGATAATACTTTACGTACACCGAAAAAACGAAAGAGGGACAAGAAAATTGTTGACGTTGATAATTTTGATGCTGCTGCAATTCGCAACCACATTTATGGATATTACTCGAGAAAAGAATATCCTACACGGGAAAAGCTATTGAGTTCGTTAAAAGGCGCAGGCTTATTTTTTGGAGGCAAATCGTCTCTATCAAAGGTTTTGAAATCGATTGGCTTTAGATTTAAAAAATCCGACAAGCGGAAAATCCTGCTACAACGCTACGATATTATTTTGAAGAGAATAACATTCTTACGTCAGGTAAATAAAATTACGGATTGGGACAATGTCGTGTTTATTGACGAAACATGGTTGAATGCGAACCATACGGTTGCGCGGACATGGACCGATGATACAGCGGCCTCCACCTCAAAAGTTCCATCGGGAAAAGGAGCCCGACTTATTATATGTCACGCGGGATCAGCTTCTCAAGGTTTTATTCCAGACTGCCTCCTCGCATTCGCCTCTAAAACTACAACAGATTACCATGAGGAAATGAACTTTGATGTTTTTAAAGAGTGGTTTGAGAAGCTGCTAGTCAGCTTAGAAAACCCATCGAAAATTATAATGGACAATGCTCCGTATCATTCTGTACAAGTTGATAAACCACCAACTCAAGCAAATAAAAAGCAAGAAATTGTCTCGTGGCTGGTAAGAAATGGTGTGGAGGCAAGTCCAACTTTATTAAAAGTTGAGTTGTTAAATCTGGTAAAAGCAACTAAGCCGTCCAAGCTCCGCTATGTAATCGATGAACTAGCCCTAGAGCATGGACACGAAGTTATTCGATTGCCTCCCTACCATTGCCAGTATAACGCCATCGAGCTTATTTGGGCACAAATAAAGGGTCATGCAGCGCGGAACAATACTGAACCACCCTTCAGTACTGCTAAAATGATGACTCTGCTACAAACTGCATGTGCAGAAGTCACTACAGAAGACTGGCGAAAAGTCGTGGAGAAGACAAAGAAAATAATTTTACAAGATTTTGAACGAGATGTGAGAATAGACAATGTTATTGAAAATGAATTAATAATATCTCTGAGTGCTGACAGCAGTGATGAAGATAGCAGTTCCGATAGTTCAAGTGAATAAAAGCAATTTTTTTGTTAAATTACGTAGGTACTTGTCTTATTTTGCTCCTTTAATTTATGAAAGAAAAAATAATAATGGGACAGGGATTCGCATGATCATTTTTAAAATTCACATATGTTTCAAGTCTGTATCGATTCATTCGATTCATTCATTTAATCGATGTTTTTAAGCAGGTCACCTCACTATGAATATAAAACTGACATCTGTCAAAAGTGACCTATTATCTTGTCCCTACTTTAAGTTACGTTGAAAATTTTCTACATTTACCTAGCGTGCTCTCAACAGTTACCTAGCGTGCTCTCTACAGTTACCTAGCGTGCTCTCTACAGTTACCCAGCGTGTTCTCTACAGTTATCCAGCGTTTTCTCTTCAGTTACCGAGCGTTTTCTCTACAGTACCTAGCGTGATCTCTACAGTACCTAGCGTGATCTCTACATTACCTAGCGTGATCTCTACTCTTTACCCAGCGTACTCTCTCTAGTTACCTAGCGTGTGGTGCGTCCTAAGCGCGGCGCCGTGCAGCCGGTAGCCCGCGGGCGCGGCCTGCACGCGGTAGTGCTTGCAGCGCGCGGCGTCGCGGTAGGACACGGCGTAGCCCCACACGCGCTCCGAGAGCCGCACGAGGAAGCTGCCGGCTGGTAGTGTCGACAGGATGCGCTCCGCCTCCGACCGCGAGATCAGACCTGCACGCGAAGCATATACATTACTCAAGTGCTCGATGACAAACATTTTGTCACGGTTCATTTTATCTGAATTCTGAAACGCAATAAAAATATCAAGTTGTAATTCTTCTGAATATTATGTAGGTTGTTGTTGAATAATAATATGTGTGGGATAGATAGGAAATGTAAAATGTTTTAAAAATAAAAGTAAAAACAAAATTCCCTCGGATTTATTAATAAAGACAAAGAAATGCGTCGGAAGTGGTTACCGTGGAACCAGTCGACGGGCTGGTTGTTCTCGTCGCGCCCCACGCCGCGACTGAGCTCCTGCGTGCGGAACCACTCCAGCACGGCTTCTCTGCTGGGAGGCGTGCCGTCTGGACACACAAATGACTACTTTGAGGATTAAAGATATATTTTGCTAGACAAACTTTGATAAGAAACTGTCACTAGAAATACAGCGTTACTGTGTTTCGGTTTTGAGGCTGTAGCCAGCGAAATTACTGGGCATATGAGACTGATCTGATGTCTCGGGGTGATGAGCACAATGCAGTACTTTGCATGGTATTAAAAGTTCTAGGTACCACTGCAATTGTTATAAGCGTGGCGCCTACAATCAGATGAACGACTTGCTTTTTTTATTTTTCAGTTGCATAAAAAAGTGGTGGTAAAAAAGTGCGTGTTTGACCATGATCTCATCTGATAGGAAGTGACGATGTGGTCAGTTACCCAGTAATTATACTCGTTTACTCTTGATTTCAACACACAACACATCCATGGAAATACACTAAGGCGTTGGCAATAAAAAGGATGACCCGAAACGTAAATAGGCGTAACTTCCACCTTCTAGGGGTGGCGTTGTGTCGATCGTCTAGTTGTCCGATGGTGGAATAGTAATGGATAAAAGTACAGGAGAAGGCTCACCTTCAGCAACGTCTGGTGAGATCTCAGTGTTAGCGAAGTCGTTGCTGCGGCGGTGCGCCTCCCGCGCCGCGCGAGCTATCTGCCGCATCGCCGCCTCGGCCTCTTTCGCTTTACGCTCTGGAAGAGAAAAGAAGACAATTAAATTACAACACCTTTCAAACTTGGACAACTTTCAAAATACCCGCCCTGCTCACGGCATCTACACTACGTGCTGTGGAGCCTACAGTATCAATCTACCTCTCCCGCTTGAACCCCGAAACATCAGGGGATGAAGTGTTGAAGTATATCAAAGAAACGCTTCATGGACGGATCCAGGGACAGATAGCAATGCGACTGTCGAGGCTGGAGTCGACTAGGACCACTGAATTTAAGTCCTATAGGCTCCAAGTTCAAGCGGTGGATAAGGAACTGTTCCTGAATTCTGACTTCTGGCCTGTAGGGGTAGTATACCGGAGATACAGGGAAGGAGCGAAATTTTTGAACCCTGTAAAGTAGTGTGTGTGGTTTATTTAATGTAATTTTATATTTTTGTATGTATGTTAGTCTGTAAGGTATATATTAAATATAGTTAATTTTACTTTGTTGTACTTTAATATTGCCTAAAATAAAGAGTTTAATAATAAAAAATACAGCAATGGGACAGCTTGATCTTAAGCAGTGTGGCTTTAGCTTTCTTTCTTGGCAGAAAGCAGAAACTATAGAATCTTTTTCACCATGCACGCACGTCGACGGAGTACCTAACAAGAAGAGCTGGCCTGCTTTTTTTGTCCTTGACTTACGACTGCGGATCGGGGGCAGAAGAAAGGGCGACATATGTTTGTGCACAGGAAAAAAAAGCGCAAGTATTTCTTTCGTGTCTGGGTTGAGTGGGACCACAGACCTTGTTTCTGGCTTTTTAGATACCTCCGGAACGCTGCATCCTGCCCACAGTAAAAGATGCTTCCCTTCAAAGTTAAGACCCAATCTAAGGACCCTCCACAATAACAGCTTAACTTTCAAAACTCACGATCAAAGAAAAGAGGGCACTCTTTTCTTAAAAAGAAACTGTAAACTCTAGCACCTTTTTATTTCACAACTCTGCTCTGGTAGGAGGTCCATGCTTCAGGATCAAAATATGTGATCGTTGAGTTTAAAAAGACGCGAGGTTGCGCGCGCGCAGCGACGAGGTGTACTCACCCTGCTCCCGCCAGGCGGCGTCCCCGTCGCCCGCGTGCAGCTGAGCGTCGCGCAGCGTGCGGGCGCGGCGCGCGCGCAGCGAGCGCAGGATGTCTCCGGCGCGCGCAGCCGCCACGCGCCGCTCCCACGCCGCCACGCGCACGCTCACGCCGTCGCCAGTGTTGGGAAGGCCTAGCTCCTGGAAACAACAGAGTTTCCGATCGAATCTCAATTTCATAGGTTCTTCTTCTAGAGCTAATGTGACCGATTTAATTCCCAAGGCTCCAAGCCACACATAAATTGTTTTTGTATGAAACAAGTCAAAGGTAAGCCGTAGCCCAGGTATATGTGCCCAGCCACGTATATGTGTTTTGGCTTACAACATGCGCAATTTTATCACATCCTATTCAAATGCGAATCTGTCGAAATCTACTTTTCTCCAAATGAAAAAGGCTTAATTTAATAAGAGGCAGAAGATAACAAAAGATGATGAACTCTCGTTCTCAGAGAAACACTGAAACCTTTTTCGGATCAAATAGAACTAAAACTAAAACAACCGCTGTCGAACCACCGCTCACAGGACCTTGGTCCTTTATTTTTATTTTATTTTTTTCCTTAGTATGGTTTTATACTCTTTATGATCCCCATTTTTATTGCCATCTAGCCAATTAATTAGGCTAATAACTAGATAAACTAATATTAAGACGCTTTGTTCTTGTGTTATGTATTAATGGATAGCACTCGTACTACATTCCGCTTATTTTAATGAAAACTCTTTCTTCAGATCTGACCGTTACTGCAAAAGCTACAGCAAAACAAGCCTTACCTGCAACACGTCTCTCTTGCCCTCAATAAAGTTGAAATGCAGAGTGTTCTTATTAATGTCCAGGTTATCCAGCTGATGGCTAATATTCTCGTTGCAGTAGTCCGCCTTATCCGCTAGGGCTCCAAGCTCCTTGTCCGAAGACACTTCGGGCTCCAACGCGTCGATACGTTGCCGCAGCTCATCTACTGTGCAGTAAATCTCCAGGTTGTCTTCCATTGACTCTATACTTTTGGGGGATAGGTCGAACTTCTGGAAGAGATGGAAAGAGGAATGATTGGTGAACTTTGAGCATATCAAAGATGTAGCAAGCAACTTCTGAAAGAGTCTGGAACTTGACACAAAACTATGGCATTTATTGTTAAGCTTTAAATACTGTGTTTTTTTTACGCTTTATAGATCTATGTTTGGCCACTATCTCACCTGATGTGAAGCGATGATGTGGCCTAAGATGAATATGATATTATGTGATGCTCCTGGTTTTACAGATATCCCCATACAGATGTAACAGATATCTCTATTCGTCAGCCTAAATAAAGGTCATTTAGGCTCTCAATCAGGCAGGCCGACCGCTTGTTTGCGCCTATTTTACATAAAGAATATATCTTGCTTAAAATTTGAACACATTTTTGAAAAACGAGAGGGATCAGTTTTTCTTAAGGTTTATTTGCTCTAGTTTAGAAGTTACTAGAAGAAATATACCTGTTCCAAATTATCCTTGTAATCGATCAGCTTCGTGAGTTCATTGTCCATGGTCTTGAGCTGGTCCTTCTCCCGAGTCTTTGCCAGCTGGTCCCGGCTTAGTCAGCTGGGATACTTTCTATCGATATAGCATCTTCTAGAACATACCTGTTCTAAGCTATCCAGCGGCTTGTAATCGATCAGCTGCGTAAGCTCCTTCTCCACGGACTTCCTGAGCTGATGAGCTTCCTCCCTTGCCTGGGTTAAGGCTCTGTTCTTGGCCTCTTCAGCCAGGATGCTCTCGATCGACTTGTCATCTGGATGCTCGCCCATTACCCACACCTGGAAATACAAGACAGCTTGGTTTAGCGAAGTTTTAGGGGTCACATATTGAAAAAGTTCAATCGGATCATTAGATATAGCTGTCAAATACCTTAACTTTAGAGACTTTTACGCAACCATGAGTTTCATGCAAGGTAATGTATAACGGAGCTTACAGAAAGTAAATTCAAATTACGCGTTAAGAATGTTCTAATGAGAAAAGCATACTAAATTGTTCGTAATTACATAGAAGACAAAGATGCTTGGAACATTCCACTTCTGCAAAGTAACCAACTGGTACATAAGAAACATAACATTGTAAAATCCCCAAAAAAATTTAATAAAATCTCTAAAAAAAATGCCCCTCAGTTTCTTCTACGGTTCTTTTTCCGATACGGTGGTAGAGTCATTGTGATAATTTGACGTTCATAAGTGCGTCTGTGATGCCAAAATGATTAAAGAGATTTTGATTTGATTTTGGTTTAAAGAACATTTATTCTCTTTAAGAAATTACAATTTCGCTTATAAAGAGAACTTATTTAAAACTTATAAATTTAAAACAGTGACCATGCATTAACTAGGTATTTAAATGTAAGGAAACTTAAAACTTAGGGTTCAAGCAGTGCATTAATCATTTGTTCTTAACTATTATTATTATTATTGATTTGTTGAGGTACAACTGACACTTGGCTGGTTTTCCAAGGTTGCGATTGTTACCTTTAACAAAACGGCGCAAAATGGCGGACTCCTGGCTAAATGAAACACCGACAACCGGAATATGGCAGAATTGCTTGGCTGAACGAAATAACTATCCGGTAGTGGTCGCAAACCGTAAATAAGTAACGGTTAGCGATGATAAATAGTCTTGACCCCAGACGAAGATTTCCTTCTACCTAGAGACAAACTAACAGACACCCGACAAAAGACGAGGGCTTTTTGTAATTTAGTGACGTGACGAGCAGTTCGTTCTCCTAATCGTGGGCAACACGCCTGCTCAAAACCGCAGCACTGCACTGAGCTCGTCACCTTGAGACAATAGGTCTTAAATGTCATAATACGCAGTAATTCGCTTCCCATCGTCGTATCCTTCTGCTACGAGCCGGCTCACATAACCACTACACCACAGTCTCTATGATTATCAGCCTACGTTTAAGAAATCAAGAAAATGCTTCAGCATTAAGGTATCCTCTTGTACATTACTTGTAATAGTGCAATAAAGAATAAAATAATAATAATAAATAAATTAATACGTTCCCATCCCACTGCTGGGACACGGGCCTTCTCTCATAGAAAGAGTATGGGCTATAATCCACCCCTCTGGCCCGCAGTGCAGGTTGGGGATGTTACATGTCCTTGAATTTTTGTGAATAATTCTTGGACATGCCGGTTTCCCCTCGATGTTTTCCTTCAATCCGCATATAACTTCTGAAAGTCAGTGGTGCGAGGTTGGCAGGATTCGAACTCGGGTGCCTCTGATCGAAAGTCGCATATGTTCCTACTGTGCCACAGTCGCTCTCACAGAGACTCTATATGAAATCTAAACCAGATTCAGCTGACCATGATAATGCTCCGCCACTGTGGCCATGTTTGCGGCATGCACTGCTTTCATCGTGCCAACTGCCGTGACAAATTGCCTGCTATTGCAAAAGGTCAACATTAGAACATCCCAAAATTATTCATCCTTATTTTTAAGGCCGTAAGGTTTAATTTCAATCGCCGTTGTGATTTTTATAAAACAATGGCGAACCTTCGTTTGTCCTTGCTGAATTCACGGATTGAGAACCCATTGAAAGGGATATGAACTTGGTATTTGACGGCCTTTCGACTTTAATTGCGGTTCCGATTAGGTTTGCCGCTGCCTTTGATCCGTTTATTGGCAAACTATGTAAAATGACGAATTATTTGCTCACTATCCTCTACGTAAAATGGATGCCTAATTTTAATCATGTCCATTATTCACAATATAAAGTATGTTAGGAACCTACCTATGCGCAAGCATTACTGTGTTCCGGCTTGAAGGGCATTGTAGCCAGCGAAATTACTGGGCTTTATGAGACTCAACAGCTAATTGTCTCAGCGCAGTACAGCGCCGCGCAGGATTTTTCAAAACAAAGTTCTGGGTGGTGCTGTTATTGTTATGGGCTGGCGTATTGCTTACCATCAGGCAAACGACCAGCTCGTCTCGTCATTCACTTACATAAAAAAAGAAACCTATTTTAAAATCAGGGTAATCGATTAGTCTATTAGATTTTTCCAGTTATTATAATACTACTATGTATATTTTATAAATAAATAAATAAATAAATAAAATATATTTTTATGGCTAGTATATTGTAACAACATTTTAAATATTTAAGACAAACTATCTATCTTTAACTCATAAAACATATAAGCTACTAGCGAGCCGCCCCGGCTTCGCACGGAAGAAGAAGGTTTATATATTAATGTATTATACATATAAACATTCTTCTTGAATCACTCTGTCTACTGATGAAAACCGCATTAAAATCCGTTGCGTAGTTTAAAAGATCTAAGCGTACAGACGGCGGGAAGCGCCTTTGTTTTATACTATGTAGAGAAGAAAAGAGATAACAGTGAACTTACATTGAACTATTCAAGAGTTAAAAACAGGGACAGATACTTAAGTTACAAGTCATTCTTTCTACGAAAGAGAAAAATTATGAGTAATTGAAAAAAACTGAAAGAGACCTCTCTTGGCTTTTGCTAAATCGTTCAACTATAAGAGCAAGAGACGTACCCAGGGCTCTCCGTCTTCTCCCTTAAGGAACTGCACCTGCTTCTTGCCGTTCTTCTGGAACTTGGGGCGGTCCTCGTCACCGCCCACCTTCTGGTCCCACAGCTGCCATCGACGGACCTGAAAAATGAACAAACAGAACTTGAATCTTCACTTTTTCAATGTGAACAAGACTTTGAGACCCATTGAGACTGACTTTGCTAGGCAATCCAAGCTGTGCGGAACAAGAACGAATTCAGTCATCGAACTATGAAAATGAATAATATAGTATATACTTCTACTTACTATAGGTATTTAACTTATTAAATATAATAATATATTTAAAATTTCCCACCACGCGCTTTACTGCACCTCTACCATTTTTACTTGCACGTCTTGGGTGACTGGTAGAAAATGCTATCTAGCATTAAGTCCTGCATGAATCTACACTATTACTTATAAGAAGGTATATTGCATAATTCAATATATAACAAAAACAAACCGACTTCAATTCTGATACCTACGTCTTTGTAGTCGAAGGTCAAATATCGATGGAATTTATATGGGACCACCTTGAAGCTATACTGAACCCAACCCAAAGAATTTCCAAATCAGTTTATAAATGACGAAGTTCCGAGGGAAAGAATCATAAAAAAAGTTTAATAGTACTATCTTATATACACAATAGTAATTGTTATTGTTAATCGGACAAAAATGTGCATGTTAATTTAGTGTTCTCATTTTAAGTGAATATTGTTTATTCTAATGAGAATAAACATCTTGAACCATATATACAAAATAGAAATTGGATTTTTTCTGACGTTAAAAAAGTTACGTAAGCTTTTGACCTAAGTTTCAAGTTATAATAATAATAATAATAATTTGTTTATTCATTTAGAAATGTTGGTACAAAAAAACTTAATATTAGGGCACTCGGAAACGTATCCTAAGGCTTACAAATAGGGTAGGAATAATAATTAAGTTATTTAAGGTCCACTAGTTCCCACACTAGGATACCCTGTGTCGTGGGACACTAGTCTCTTCCGTAAAACGTTTTAATTATAGTTAGTCTATAGGGATCTATATTCATAGTTAGGAACATAACTAAATAAATGTGAGCTAAACAATAGGTAGGTTATACCTACCTGCACTTCTGCAATTCGAAGTTGAATGCGTAAACTTTCTATGAACGGTAAATCTACAAAGCTAGCATAAAAATATGTCTATTAAGCTAAAGTGGCGATGATGACATAAGGAACATTTCAATTTAGCTATCTAGCACCGAGCTTGTTAATAAGAAGCACAAAAAACGACCTTGGTCTAACGAAAGTTTAGATTGACCGTGAATTATGAAATTATTGGTAGTCGGCAGGCAAAAAATCGAACTAATAACTATATATGTACATAGTAAAAGTAAAGTGCTCGAAGTTATAAATATTTTGTACATCGGTTGATGAAGCGTTGAGTGACTCTTGTTTTAAAATTTTGCAATAAAATTTTAGGTAGGTAATTATAAAGAAGAAAAGGCAAAACTTATCGTAGATGTCACCAAAAAATTTATGAAATACTATTGTGCAAAAGTAAGAAAATTTGTGCTAAATTAAGACGAAACTATTTTTCTCACAAAATTAATAAGATTCGATAAAAGATTCGTTCCTTTATCGAACCTCTTTAATTTTTCGACGAAATTCTTTCGATCACTATATTTCCGAAATTCGTCTAAAACTAAACTCAACAGATACATAGTGATCTATTAAGTACACCTCTTACGAAATCCTCCTGGCTCCATTAGGCATGTAAAATTTATCATGCAATGTCATACAACACTCATCATTTCATCAACCAATGTCATTGCGTGGGATGGCTCCCATTCATCACTGAATACTCTTAAATCCATGACCCGTTCCTTGACAAGTTCGTTTGTGATTTGTATGAGTTGTATGACTCTTGTTTAAACAACCAACATGCTATCCTTAGCTATAAAGTAAATACAAGGTGATTGTGTGTGTGGGAGTTGAAGCGAAACGCTTCGTTCACGTGGATTATAGTTTAACGCTGATGTAGTCTTTTTTTGTACAGAGAAATGTCCCTACTTCGTTCGCGTCGACTACTTACATTTTTAAAATTGGTAAATGGGCATTGTTTGATGACATCTCGCCTGATGGAAAGCGAAGATGGAGCATGGTTACCCATGAGATGAGATGCCTATTCACTCTAGACTTTGTAGCTATTTGGAAAAAAGAGCTGGTAGAGCGTTCTACTCTTGATGGAGTCCGCAGGACTGTGTCATGCCCACGCCTGCGTAGGTATTAATTTTTCATAATAAATACTTAAATATTTTTGGAATTTTCGTACCTACTATCGATACAATATAATGTTGTTGTCTTATATTGGATGAAAGGAAAAAGGTAGGAAAAATGGTTACTACGTCCTAAGAAATCAGTTCTTTCCCCTTTGATATTTTTTAAGTTTATACAAATAATTAATTTCTGACTTCAGATTGTGTTCAGATTGTGAATGTTCAGATATCAGAAAGTTTTTTTTTTTTATTACCTGTTAGGCTAGCATTTGACCACAGTCTCACCTGATGGAAAGTGACGACGCGGTCGACGATGGATCATGCTTGCCTAGAAGATACCGATTCACTCGGGACTTGAAGACACCTAAATTAAAAGAATCGGGAAACAGAGACGCTGGTAAGGTGTTCCATTCCTTAGCTGTTCGCATTATGAAAGTTGAAGCGAAACGCTTTGTTCTGGCAGGAGGAATGTCAACCATAAACGGATGCCGAGTTTCCGTACGTCTTGTTGTCCGATGGTAGAAAGGAGATGGAGGAATTAACTCGTGTAATTTCGTCGCACACTCTCCATGATGTATCCTGTAAAAACCGACAAGCTGGCAACTTTACGTCGATGTTCGAGACTCTGTAGCTTAGTTTCGACCAAACGAAAGTTGATTTGAGAAACAAAATTTTAATGAGACTTATGATGCATAAATTGCTTCAACTTCGTACTGATATCGTTTTAAATTAAGGTATAATTTTGAGACAATACAACCAGCTATAAAAAAATCCCAACTTTGTTCAATCTCCTACTGAATTCGTCATATTTTTTATGGTTTCGTGACGAAGGGGAACTTTAAGCATCACAGGCATCATCGTTATCAGGACACTTCCTGCCAATGAGTCCGTTCTTATCAGACTAGGTCATTGGTAAATGAGATTTTAAATGATTCCCAGAATAATTGATGGTTAAACAAACTTACCAAGTGAAGTTTGACCGTAATTATACAAGCCGTTGCATCCGAAGAGATTTATATAATTCACAAGGTAGTTCCACTCCATGAGCTGGGCATCAAGCACAATTTTAGAGCTGTCAAAAATAAAAAGCACAAAATGACTTATTTACAACTTCCGCCCTAGAGGGCGCCACTAAGCTCTGTCACCTCATTTGATTTAGAGACAACAACATTTCGCAAAATCTTAAGGCCACAAAACAGGTTAAGTAAACTACTAGTAGGTACTTAATATTTGTAAGGGTTTGTGACAACAAATTAGGGCACGGGTGGGTTATTAGTATAAATCTCTTCGGATGCAACGGCTTGTATAATTACGGTCAAACTTCACTTGGTAAGTTTGTTTAACCATCAATTATACTTCGCCGTTGCATCCTCGAGATTTATATAATTCACAAGGTAGATGTTTAGAGTTTTTGCGAAATTTTCATGTTCCTCAGAGTAAAAATATTTATATGGGCAACACATATATGTAATATTTTAATAACAATTGTATAATATAAATTATGATTTAACATAATTTAGTTAGAATCCTACACCGCTTTAGCAAAATAGTACTCATATTATACGGCAGCTTATTTGATAAGGTCAATAGAAAACTCCGTAAGTAAGCTGCTAAGGTTTATGCATCACAAGTATGCAGAGAAAATCGCAGTGTTTATTCAACTGTCACATATAATCCTTTTGATCTATCTACCTTCTAACGAGATGCTCGTATTATGTACAAGGTTTTCTTTTCATGACAAAAAAGTTCAAACCTCTGATCGAAAGTAAAGGCAACAAACGCCTTAC
Source organism: Petrophora chlorosata (assembly GCA_951640565.1). Lineage (NCBI taxonomy): Eukaryota > Metazoa > Arthropoda > Insecta > Lepidoptera > Geometridae > Petrophora > Petrophora chlorosata. The sequence goes on from OX621206.1 coordinate 2,986,034, forward strand.
AACTTATATGCTTGTATGACAAAAGTTACTGTTCCCGGCAAATTTATAATCTATTAGAAATTACTGCGTAATTGGTTACGATTTCATACATTCTATATAAAGGATGGTGATTGAACACATCGTCCTGAAACTGCCATTTATTTTGTTGTAATTTGGAGTAGTCATCGTTGGGAATATATTTGAAACAAAATTTAGAATAATTTTGTCTGTTTCTGGTTGAAGTGCAAAGGCTAACTTGTTTCCTGACATGATATGTATAAAATAGTATTGGTTCTTAACATGCCAGAGATTGGAACAAAGGATACTATGGTTGACTGTTCTAGTAAAGAATGACCATGACGCCAGTTGCCCATTGTCAATATTGTTCGTCAATTTTTAAAATGGGAAAAATAATAACTGGCTCTTGTTTATCGTATTATCACACATGATACTCCACCCAGTTAAAAGAAGTGTCAGGGAAAATCTCCAGCACATACGAGTAACGTCCGTTACTAATTATATATGACACAGTAAAATGTTGTTATTACCAAATAACGTATTTTCAATAAGAAAATTATGACCATTTTGCGGTTATAATTTATGTTAGGATTCTTTAACTGTTTTTTTTTTTTTTTTTTTTAATGTATATTAATATTATCATTATTCCTTTTTGGTTATTCATTTATGAACTGTAACCCGAAAATATAATAGACATTTTACATTGTCTAATTTTAATGTGGGTAACCGTCTATGGACTTGATTGAATTTAGCCCAAATCAAGAATGTGATTTGGAACAAGCTGGTATACGTGATTCCGAGTAAGGATACTACAGGTTTGAAGAGCTTAGGAAAGAAGATTGGCACTGTCGGCCGAGCAGTCCATTTGACATTGACATTCGAATATCTGCTCCTCAAATTTTAATCACTGATTCTTGGCCGCCATATTTTTATTAGGCATTAACGCATAATTCACAAAATGCTGAAAAAAAGTTTTTTTTTTTTTTTTTTTTTTAAACAACCCATGGCTACTGAGACTTAAACCCGCATCTCAACATTAATTAGAAGGGAAGGGTTCTGCCCAATTGAACTACAGTGATCACCAAGTCGAGTTCGGAATTTATATAAAATAAAAAATATTACCTAAAGGTAAATCATTGAATGGTACTTATCACAACAGCTGCAGATATTGGACGGTTTGATTGGTTCTATTCCTAAATTTATATTTATTAGTTTTGAATCAGATAAGTTCAAGTATTGTTGGGTATTATTATATCGTATATTATACCGTGAGAAAAAAAAAAATAATGGTTTCAGTAATGATATTTTATAAGCATTTTATACCACAGTTCAACTGTGCTGATAGATAAAGGGGTCTTTCGAAATTAATTTCCATGTTTGGAAAAAACCTCTAACGAGTTTTGGATTGTGGCATAGACTGTGACTTCCATGGATCCTGGTAACGACGCCGGTGCAGTCCACGTCGTGATACGATACCCCGGTGTATCCCGATACCTTTGGCTAATTTGCCTGTTCGGTTTTCTGGCTGACTTCCTGGTAACGACGCCGGTGCAGTCCACGTCGTGATACGATACCCCGGTGTATCCCGATACCTTTGGCTACTTTGCCTGTTCGGTTTTCTGGCTGACTAACTATTTACTTCGACATCAAAGCATTCATCATTTTAGCCTTCTTAACCTGAAAGCCAGATTTCTAAACAGATTCATTTGCCTCAGTATTATAACTACAAGGATTTTTCCGAAGAGGAAAGAATTTATCTAGCGTAATATACGTTAAATCAGGTTGCTTTGATTTATTGTGTTTGTAAGGCGTAATCCTAATATAATAATTTGATCGAATTTTTAAGCTTTTCCATATCCTTTCTAATAAGATAGGATGACCGACGAGATCTGACAGATAGATTTATGTATTCTTTAGCTCGCGCTGGTTTTTATTAGTTGAAGAGTCAACTTAGATGGTTTTATACCCATTAACTGAAAATTTATACAAGAACATTTTCAGTGAAAGCCTTTTTCAGGTTTGATGTCACTATATAAGATAGATACGCCCCCAACGTTTAGAGATTTCCTTTTCAATCTCCGATCCAAAAACTTCTTGTTTATCTTTCATCACACAACAGTAGGCTGCATAAAGCTTAATATAATTTGCATCAAGAACGTTCGTGTTCTACTAGTTAAAGTCTAGATCAAGAAGAAGCCACCGCAGAACGCGGTGACGTCACCATAAGTAAGTAGTATGCCACTGGAATCTATTCATTGTGAATATTAACTTGTTGTAAGATCAGTTGAGCGAACATTATACGCATACGTTAAAATCTGCTATTTTTACGGCTAGTCAGTTTTCCATAGTGGGTGTATACTGGGTCTCTGCCACTGTGGGCGTATCATTAAGGAAGAAAAGTCATAATCGTGTTATGACTCCTAACTGCATGACTACGACCAAATCGTACCGCTAAAAAAGCACCACTATGATCGCATTATAGTTCCAAGGCACACAATTTGTTTTATTATATTTTGTTTTATTATTTGGTATTAGGTTATAAGAAATACATCAAATGTGGGCGTCGCATGAAGATAAGGCAACCCCAAAGTCATGATAGTGGTATGACTCTTGACTCTTTGACTACGACGAAGTCGTAACGCTAAAATATACATAAGAAAAATGCAAAATATCAAAAGATGACTAAATTGAATTATAGTTAAAATTAAAAATATGCATGACTATGATCGCATCATAGTTCCAAGGCACTCAATTTGTCGTTGTGCACGTCTATGATCGCGTCATAGTTCCAAGGCACTCAATGATGTGTGTGACTATGATCGCATCATAGTTCCAAGGCACTGGATTTGTTGCATTAGGCTAAAATATATATCAAATGTGGCTGTTGGGTGAAAAGAAGGTATCGCAGAAAACATGACTGTGTTATAACTCCTAATTACTTGACTACGACGAAGTCGTAACTCTTAAAATATGCACGATTATGATCGCGTCATTGTTTCAAGGCACTTAATTATATGTTGTGCACGTCTATCGTCGTTTTGATTGACAATTTGATCTATGAACGACTATGATCGCGTCATAATTCCAAGGCACTCAATTTTTGCATTAGGCTATAACAATTTATCAAATTAATATAGGCGTGACATGAAGGAAAGGCAACGCAAAAGTCATGAATATGTTATGACTCCATGACTACGACCAAGTCGTGGCCCTTAAAATGACTGTGTACGACTATGACCGCATCATAGTTCCAAGGCACTAAATTTATTGCATTTGGCTATAAAAATAGATCAAATGTGGCCGTTGCAAAAAGAAAGGCGGCGAAAATGTTACGGCCGTATTATGACTCTTAACTATTTGACTTGACTAGACCAAGTCGCGGCACTAAAAAAGATTGTGTACGACTATGACCGCATCATAGTTCTAAGGCACTCAATTTATTGCATTTGGCTATAAAAATAGATCAAATGTGGCCGTTGCAAAAAGAAAGGCGGCGAAAATGTTACGGCCGTATTATGACTCTTAACTATTTGACTTGACTAGACCAAGTCGCGGCACTAAAAAAGATTGTGTACGACTATGACCCATCATAGTTCTAAGGCACTCAATTTGTTGCATTAGGCAATAAAAAATAGTTCAAATGTGGTCGTTGCACGTAAGAAAGGCAACGCAAATGTTATGACCGTGTTCTGACTCTTAACTCCTTCACTACGAACAAGTCGTGGCGCTAAAAAAGATTGTGCACGACTGTGATCGCGTCATAGTTCCAAGGCACTTGATTTTTGTATAGGACTTAATAAAAGCATTACAATGTGATGCATTCATGATATTGTCTTAGCATAATATCTATTTTTTAAGTACTGAAGTTGCATATTTAGTCGCATAAAAAATTTATAACTGAGGGTAGTTGTGAAATTATTCTGTCTGGTTACTAAGCCCAGTAAATTTATTATTTAGTCAGTATTTTGTCATACGTATTATTGAAAAGATGTTATGATATTAAAACGTTTTCTTTTTACTTATTTTTATAAATTAAGGCAAATGAAGGCATAAGGTATTTTTTTTTTTTTTTATTATGACCTTTTCAATAATGAATCCTTCCAGAGTACTACACAGTTTCCTTCGTAACGAAAATAGAAATACAGATTCAACAAATACACAACTGCATCGTTAAGTAGGTAACATAACCTACATTGTAGTAAATACTGTTTCTTGATTAACATTAAACATGAAGATTGGAAGTCAAGGCGGAAAGATAGGTAAGTTCTCACCCTGATAGTTGCTATCGGAACTTTCATGCCGTTATAAATGTTTCACGAGTTTTATTTCGTGTGTTTCATACCTTTATTATGGTCTTCAGATCAAGACTCCTTACGACTTCTTATTCACATAGCACTTAAACTGAAATTAACTGTTAAATAGACGATAAAAACACTAATTACTTGATTTAGAAAAAATATTAAAGAATTTTGATGCTACGATGCCCGCACACAAAAAGCGAATGAGGTGACAGAGCTTAGTGGCGCCCTCTAGGGCGGAAGTTGTAAATAAGTCATTTTGTGCTTTTTATTTTTGACAGCTCTAAAATTGTGCTTGATGCCCAGCTCATGGAGTGGAACTACCTTGTGAATTATATAAATCTCGAGGATGCAACGGCGAAGTATAATAAATGTGGGTCATAGTTTTACGCAATACAGAGGGGATCCGGCCTTTGTAAACAGCAGAGACGAAAACATGTAATTGGCGTGACTGTGAAATACTCGGATATAGACCGGTTATGTATCAATAGTATCGTAATTATTAATTTTATACACATTTATTTTCATTCTTAGATATAATTTTTTACAATATTTTTATAAAAAACCAAAATCTAAAGTGCCACCGACCGGCAGCGGGGTTAGGCCCAAACGACCGGTGGTCAGGGCTGCAGAGTGAGGAACCTCCTGACAAGGAGTACCTACTGCCTTCTGTATCCGACCCTTGTTCCAACCGTCTAGCGAGAGCTTCTTGACATGTTGGTCGAGGCTCTTCGCTGCAAGCCCGTTCGCCGAAACGAAATTATGATTATGATTAACTATCAGGGCAATAATCAGGACAATAAAGGGTAATCGTCAAGTCAACATCCCGCACGACGGTTACCATAATGTTATTATTATTAATTTTATACACAAAACAAAGATTACAAAGCTATAGCAGCTCAATGTCATTAGTAAACTCTCACATTACTCACATTTCTCTGTTTAAAAATACCTACGTTTATTTAAATATGCAGTGCAACAGACCACCGGCAAAACTTTTTGCCATCTCCGCCGCCCGGTCAGCGGGAATCAAGTTCAATTAAATTCCAGGGAAACGTGAGTCAGCCGCTCATGTTCCTCAATAGAGCTTTGTTAGCAAATATTACAGTTATTCCAATCAATTTTAGCAATGGCTTTATTAGCATGACGGCATTTAACATCCACCAACCCGCACTGGGCCCGCGTGATGGATTATGGCCCATACTCTCTCTATGAGATAAGGCCCGTGTCCTAGCAGTGGGAACGTAATGGGCTGATAATGATGTCCTAAATAATTTGATAAATAAGGTGTAAAAGTTTGAAAATAGTAAAAGGCCTTTCACAGGAAAGGTTCTCAAAAGCTTGCCTAAAACATCACCATATAATTTGTGATATAACATTATATCACAAAACCAAATGAAATAGTTCCACAATTGATCAGGGGCAAAAACAGATCGCAACTAATCGATGTTTTTTCTGAGCAAAAACTGATCTAGAAATCTATTATAGTTTCACGGATCAGTGACAGACAGATTCGTGATTATCGCAGCAGGGGACTGACTCATTGCATACTGTTCTAAATAAATGTCAAGTTAGCCCCTTGACTAATTAGGCGTTGTTTTTAGCCCTATCGTTAATCAAGTTTAGTGAAGTCAACGACCGACATAGCTACTACGGGGGCTCGGTACATAAGGTTAGTTCACCACAAGCCAAGAAGGATGCTTCTGGCTTGAGAAGGATACCGACTAAGATGACCAAGCAAGGGGCGCTACAGACGCATCTGCCAACCAAAGGCGTCGTCGACGTGTTTGCTTTAATTTCTTTGTATTTTTAATGAAACGGAGTGATAAGACGAGCAAGTCCTTCGCCTGATAGTAAGCGCCACGCCTGCCCGTAACAACTGCAGTGCCACCCAGAACTTTTAATAACATAAATAGCACTGTATAGGACTGCATTGCGCTCATCACCCCGAGACATCAGAATAGATATCATATCAATATAATAATATGCCCAGTAATTTCGCTGACTACAATGCACTTCACAGTAATGCTTGCGCACTACTGCTTGGCGGCAGAATAACTGGCAAAGCTGTGGTACCTACCCATATGGCCTCCCACATACAAGAGACCTACCACAAGTAAATTGTTTTAAATTCTTGTCATGAAACTAAGATAAGACGAACGCGGTTAAGAAACATCGGCTTAAAGGTAAGTTAGGTCTGATAAAAAACGTAATGATACACGAGTAAAGGTTATGGCGTTCCGTGCCTTATCTCTTATCAGCACGTACGAAATAAATGCGCAAGATTCGCAACGTTGACAATAGCGTGACGAAACCATATAAAGTCACTGAAACCGACATTATGTGGTACTATTAGGTATTCTGTGCCGACTGTAAACGAATGTGTTTTCGTCAAATCCTATGCGGAGTACTATAGGAAACGCAGCGAAGTGATAACTCGACAAAAAAAAAAAATTGTAAACCTGGTCTACCAACCCCCTTCTCACAATGAATGAAATCTTACAGATAAATTATTCTTATTCTTAGGCTTAGTAAAAAAAAATAAGTACAGCGTTTCTCTGTACTATATAATCCATGATCGGACTTCGGACTAAGGTCTAGCATTATTATGGCAAGTCAGTAGTGAAGAACTATGATTATACGTGCTTCTTCTCTACTAACTAAAATATTTGAAACTTCTAATCTATCGGCCCATGCACTTTTGATGAAATGTATATGTGGATAGGACATATTTGAACCAATAAAAAAGGCTGACGGAATAAAGCAACTGTAGCATAGCAATGGCGGTCACGTTATGATGTCAAGCCGATGTGACGGCCGATCGGCATAGCATGATGTAAATGTGTGCGTGTGTCTTGTGTACGAACGAGCAGACCGGCACAGCTTGAGTGCTTCACTTTTGAATTTGGGGACGAGGTGCCTTTTTTTATTAGATCAAGGGGCAGAGCTAGTGGGTAAGTTACCTGTTCCTCTCTCATCTTGCAGAACAGCGTCTGTTTCTGCGTCTCGTCGAGCTCGGCGAGGATCTCGGGGTCCACCCACATGTCGCGCAGGATCTGCTGCAGCATGGTGCCGCCCTGAGGACAAACAGACGCTAGTCTTATAAGTCTGGAAGTTTATGCTGGAGATGAGAGAATGTGGATATTTACGTTGGAGATGGGTGTGGATATTTATGCTGGAGAAGAGATATTGTGGATATTTATGCTCTAGATAGGTGTGGACATTTATGCTGGAGACGAGATAAAGTGGATATTTATGGAGGAGCTAATATATTTACGCTGGAGATAAGACAAAGTGAATATTTCTGCTGGAGATGGGCGTTCTAATTTTTGCTGGAGATGAGATAATGTGGATATTTATGCTGGAGATGAGACAACTTGGATATTTATGGTAAAGATGATATATTTATGCTGGAGATGAGACAATGTGAACATTTCTGCTGGAGATGGGTGTTCACATTTTTGCTGGAGATGAGATAATGTGGATATTTATGATGGAGATGACATATCTATGATGGATATGAGACACAACACTAATTATGGTCGTCAAATCACATCCAATTACATTTGAGCGTATTGGCAAATATATCACCAGAGAATGGTTGATTTAAGAAAGAAAATATATTATTGAAATATATAAAGATGACATATTTATGCTGGAGATGAAACAATGTGGATATCTATGCTGGAGATGAGACACAAAACTCTAATTATGGTCGTCAAATCACTCCCAATTACAGTTGAGCTTTATGGCAATTATTTCGCCACAGAATGGAGCAAATAAATTATTTTTATTAGGTACCTACTTATGTATGTTTTTTTCGATAGGATACAAAAAAAATGTGCAATGTGATTAACCCATCGGCAAAATAATTTCGCAAAACGACTGTGTTTTTGTTCATCTCGTTCACATTCTTCGAAACAAAGACATTGCCTCGACGTCTCGGCATTCCGAGATTCCGACGCAGCGCTAAATATGCAACTATAGTTATATGCTTCTTACTATTGTGCAGGTATGCGCAAGCAGTTTGTAATACGCGGGTATTGTAAAGTATTACATAATGAAGATTCTACACTTAAGCAAATGTACAAATAAATGAATATATTTATATATTACTCATTTTTCAGTTACTGATACCAAGCCTAGCGCACTACGCACTGTAGGTACGAAGCTACAAGTACATAGCCGGACACCGACGGCGGGTCGCGCGTCGTTACACGTGCCGCGTCAGAAGAGATAAGAGCTATGCGATAGAAAGAGAGGCGCTCTGTAGGTTAATATGACTGGTAGGTATGCGGCGCTACGCGAGCTGAATTGAATTTTATTGCGTCATAGCAAGAGTCGCTATTTGTTTAATCTCTTTGCGGAGAGATGCTTCTGTCCCTTAGTATTCTGTGCTGCTACTATGACTATGGAACATCTCACTTGCACTTCTAGTTTGACATTGTGTTATGTTAACTATAATTTATACTTCATTGTTCATTGTTATATTTTTAGACAATTTAAAATATTAAAAAAATAGGGACGTCCACGCAGAGTTCTTTGGTGCTATCTTCTCTAGCGGTAGTATTTCCGAAGCACTGGTAGAGTCGGTTTTCGCATTTCTTTCCTAGGCCCGGACTTCAATTTGAGTATGGGAAAGAAATGGGTAGACATCCTTACCTTTTTTCAGTCATGTTTACAGTTTTGAGAGTATTTTAATTGATTTGTATAACGTTTCAAAGCTTATTCAATAAATATATTAAATATTATCTCTCGGATGTTATTAAGATACTTAGTAATATCCGAGAGACAATATTTAATTAGCTATAGTTTATGTGATTAATGAACCATGAAAGCTGGTCCCTTACTTGGATACCCTGTCTAGGAAAACAGGAACTACAAGGACCATGGTACAAGGACGAAACTGAAAGTAATATAATATTTTTATTTTCAATCATTTTGTCCTTCCTACCACAAATCGAGATGTATAATAGCGTATATTAGTACATCAAAGGTACAGGGAGCTTCAGAAAATATCTGACCATCGCCACCAATAGAGAAAGTGGCAATCACCAGTTACCAGCGACCAGCTGCTGTCTCCCATGTTTAATTAGAGTATTTCCTCACGGTCGAGTGGTAGCTATGATAATCTGCAATTGTACAGGTAAGTACCATTTACCAGTGTGTTCCGTGTAGCTGGGCTTGGCTAGTTGTTGACCTTACAGACGGGTTTGCTACTCGTAGCTAATGTACTATTAATTGTTGTACTGTTTGACTTATACATACCGATGTGTTTAGTACGTACTTTTAGTGAATACTGATCACAATAATCATGGGCAGAAGTTAATCCAAGTAATCTTTTTGTTGACCTAAAGTAGTTTTTATCTCGACAATGAAATAAAAGCTGTCATGAATCAGATTACTGCAGATAAGTTAGTACAAAGACATTATATAGAAATAAAATATCAATTGACGCCAAATCCTCCAAAGAGGGAAACAGAAGGAAAACTTAATCATTGATTATATAAGGAGGGAAACTTAATAATTGATTATATTTTTGGCGGGAAGTCGTGTATCAATTGTTTTTATCAATGTTTTGCCCGTAGCAAGTACAAAATGCTCTAAAAATATATAGCTAAACAAATAATACGTCTAATAAATTACTTTATTAGGTATATCTAATATATAAAAATTCTCGTGTCACAGTTTTCGTTGCCATACTCCTCCGAAACGGCTTGACCGATTTTGATGAAATTTTTTGTGCTTATCCGGTATCTATGAGAATCGGCCAACATTTTTTTTTTTTTATTTATATGGCAAAACAACGTTTGCCGGGTCAGCTAGTAAACAGTAAATTCTGCTCTGCCATATAGACTTTAAAAGATAACAAAATTTATAATTTTATTTTTAACCTATATTTACAATACGTTTCCAAATAATTTAGTGCCTAATCAGCCTCGTAATTTACGTAGCAAGTACAAAATGCTCTAAAAATATATAGCTAAACAAATAATACGTCTAATAAATTACTTTATTAGGTATATCTAATATATAAAAATTCTCGTGTCACAGTTTTCGTTGCCATACTCCTCCGAAACGGCTTGACCGATTTTGATGAAATTTTTTGTGCTTATCCGGTATCTATGAGAATCGGCCAACATTTTTTTTTTTTTTTATTTATATGGCAAAACAACGTTTGCCGGGTCAGCTAGTAAACAGTAAATTCTGCTCTGCCATATAGACTTTAAAAGATAACAAAATTTATAATTTTATTTTTAACCTATATTTACAATACGTTTCCAAATAATTTAGTGCCTAATCAGCCTCGTAATTTGGATCATTAATTTGGCGCTTATGTCTTACTTCCCGAATGCGAAGTTCCTGCTAGAAGTTCCGCAAAACACGTAACTCTCGCACGCACATCTAATAACATGTCATAGTAAGGACGCCGGCTCTTTACCGACGCGGAAAATACTTACTACTATTATTATAAATGCGAAAGTTTGTCAGGATGGATGGATTGATGTTTGTTACTTTATCAAGCAAAAAAATCCCGTGGTAAAATGTAGCCATGTTCTTTATCAGGACCTAAAGTACCTTACCAACTTTCATCAAAATCGTTAAGGAGCTAACTGCTAAGTGAAAAAAATACGCTGAAGTTGGGGTTTGATTCTTTTGACAAATGTGTGCACAGAAAAAAGTGCAAGCCTTTGTTTCGTGTCGGGGTGTTGTTTCTGATTCCCCAGGTACAGGGAATCCTAGTTAGGGGCCAGGATCTATATATGTGGTCGTTGGGCATATTTATTTATTTATTTAAAACACATGCTCATACACCACTGAGGTTGCGGGTTCAATTCCCGAGACGGGACAAATGTTTCTGCTCAGAAAAAAAAACGCAAGCATTTGTTTCGTGTCTGGGTGGTGTGGGACCATGGTCCTCGTAGTTCCTGGTTCCCTAGATATAGGGAATCCTAGTTAGGGGCTAGGATCTATTTATGTGATCGTTCGGCGTATTTATTTATTTATTTAAAATACAAACACTTTCTCATAATTTATAATATTAACAGGAAGTAGAGGAAGCCGTTCTCTACTCCACCTGACCTATGCCATAATAAGCCGACTGTTGTATAAACCAGGCTTATTAATCATTTTATTTTTAAATGTCTTCAAATGTTTTCCGTTCAAAGTATTATCAACACCGTGTGTTATCGTTCTCAACGCCATCGTCGGCACGATGAGAATGGCGACAGTGTGGAGTTTCCAAATATTTACATTTTTGCCGACGAACGGCGGCGCGCGACGTCACTTTGTCCGGTGAAATGTTTTACCTACAATTCTGTAAATATTTTTTTATCCATTGTTTGAAAGACATTCTTTTTCTACTTGTCGACAACTTAGCATTCTATAGAGCCTGCCTATATTTTATTCTATTGTACTAATAAGAGATGAGGGCAAAGGCGACAGTGACCGCCACACTAAAATAAGGTTAAATACAGAGCCGCTGAGAGGAACACTGATAGCGGAACATCACCAGCGGCCTTCCAGTTCCGCGGGGCCAGAAACCCGTGACCTACCCCTGTGACCCACATCAGTTGATCTTCCACCTCCCCCACCCAGGTGAAGAGAGTTTAATTTTTATGATACATAATGACACATTTCTCAAATACGCCGTCAGCTTTATTACCTCTTCATAGACACACCTTCCTCCGATAATACCTTCAATAATATCACTTCTATCAAGGTGCACTTATGCATATTGACACAGCCATTGAATATTCCTTGCATATAAAAGCCGGGCCTTTGATAATTTCTCAGAATTGCAGGGGAATTGAGTAACTCGATCAAGGATCGCGATCGCTTTCAATTTCAAATTTGGAAGGCGTTAGCATCTTTCAATCTGCAATATCGATCATTTTTTTACTGATTTAAAAAAAAGGAGGAAGTCAATTGTATTTTTTTTATATTTTTTACCTCAGAACTTCGCCATTTATAAACTGATTTGGAAGATTCTTGGGTTGGGTATAGCTTGTGGTCCCTTATAAATTACATCGATATTCGACGTTGAACTGCGAAGATACATCAGAATTGAAGTCGGTTACTTATAAAATGTATTGCACAGTTTGACTAGAAACGTTTTTTTTTCAATAACGAATAGACAACGATCGGTCGACGATGGATCATGCATGCCTAGACACCGATTCACTCGAGACTTGAAGACACCTAGATTATAAGAATCGGGAAACAAAGACGCTGGTAAGGTGTTCCATTCCTTAGCTGTTCGCATTAAAAAGGTCGAAGCAAAACGCTTTGTTCGGGTAGGAGGAATGTCAACCATGTACGGATGCCAAGTTTCCGTGCGACAACCCTTATGGGTTGTATATCGATGTCTTATCAAAGTCAAATAGTCAAATAGTTTGGTGTGGAGACTTTGGGTCCGTGGGGACCGGGAGCTCATCGTATTTTCAAGTCTGTCAGAGCGCATGATCGATGCGACGCGTGACCAAAATGCTGGGACTTATTTGGCTCAACGTATCAGTATTGCAATCCAACGGGGCAATACTGCCAGCATCTTGGGTACGCTGCCAACTGGTAGTGGGTTGGAGCATTTGAGCTACCTATAGGCCTTTAATGGTCTATGGGTTGTCCAATTGCTTCTCCTTGTATGTATTTAGTTTAGTTTTAGTAAGTAGAGTGTAGTTTGTTTTGAGTAACAAAGGCATTCGCCCGTTAAAAAAAAAATAGTCAAATATCATTTATTAAATAGGCACAAGTGCACTTTTAAAGGTCATAAAAACATGATACAAATAAAAAATGTTAAAAATTGTAACTTATGTTAACATGACTTTGAAAAAAAGGTAAGTATGTTTACCCATTTCTTTCCTATACTCAAATTGAAGTCTGAGTGTTGAAAAGAAATGCGAAAACTGACTCTACCAGTGCTTCGGAAATACGCCCGCTAGAGAAGATAGCACCAAGAAACTCTGCGGGGATGTCTTTTTTCAGCACAATTACGTATAAATTAGAATTAACAGAATGTAAAACTAGAAATGCGAGTGAGATGTCCCATAGTCAAAGTATCAGTAACAGAAAAGTGTAAATAAAATATAAGTAGGTATGACAGTAGCAGTAGGAGTGACTAGAACAGACCAGTCCCCGCAAGCAGCACCCGTTCACGAGTATGACTTGTGGACCAGCCATCACCCCCCTCAATCGGTATCGGTATTTGTTTATACAAATACCGAACACAAGACGAAAGAAGTTTAAAAGCGATCGGGATCGCTGTTGGAGTTAGACGATGCCCCTGCTCCACCCCCCACATTGACGAATGCGGTCGTGAGCGATGCCTAGCGACGCATATAGATGTAACTTATGCATTATTGAAAAGGTCCGGGCTTGATGGGCATGCATTGTTAAAAGTTGTTTGGAACTGACGTTTTTTATTATTACACCGAACAAGATGACTTTAAAATAATTCTTCGTACGTAAGCAACGCGTGTAAAGAACACATGATGGTCTACAATACACCAGTCTTTACATGTCACCGAAACAATTGTAAACACCGTCAGTTTGTATAAAATCCAGGGAGTTTGTAAACTGACGGAGTAATGCGAACGGACAATAAAACTTTCATCAGAAACGGCTAATGACGTAGGTATCAGAAGTTAGCAGAAACCTTCACTGAGGTATGCAAACAATGCACAATGCAGATAATATGAAAGGGAAAAGAAAGAAAGTACGTCCCATGGAGGTCAAGACTCATCTGCCTTTTGTTTTAAGAACAACTCGGCACTGCGGATATCACAGAACATAGAAACGAGAAGATCAAGGCTTACAGAAGAACAACTGCATGTGTACGATTACGTCACGAGGTGATGCACTGCCTAGCACACACTACAGCGTGAATAAGTAACAAACATGCAAACTTTCGCATAATATTAGCGTAAGTAATAGTTAGTTTTCTTTGATATTAGTGTGATGTGATTATTGAGACCGTGAACCGTACTTGCCCTTGAATTATGATAATAAAATTAAAACAACATTAGTAATCTATACTAGCGTTTATCCAAAAAGCAATGGAGCGATAAGGTCAACCGCTTCATTATTACACTTATAGTTGCATATAAGAACATATTCAACCGCAGCAAGCAAACCTTGACAGTGGAATTGTAAATACGTAGGTAGACGTTTTTCTCGAGTTACACAGGCTGCCTTCATACTCAACAAGAATGGAGGGACTAAACCAGTTTTGATTGTAAATCTGTGACATAACTAAGGGGGATAGATTATTTCAGTATTTTATTTCTCTAGGGCTATAAAGATGTTTCACAGAGCTCTACGCAGAAAAATTGCGAGTACTTAAACGTATTATCTATTCTGTGCCTATACCTAGTATCTATAGAGCGAGTGCGGCACGTGCGACTTTCGATCCGACGCACCCGAATTCGAATCCCGCTGGCACCGCACCACTGACTTTCTTAAGTAATGTACGGATGTAACACTAGCTCTAAAAACGATTATGGATAATCATCGTAAGAAACCGGCATGTCCAAGAATTGATCACAAAAATTTAAGGATATGTGACATCCGCCAACCCGAACTGAGCCAGCGTGGTGGATTACGGTCCATACTCTCTCTACGAAGAGAGGCCCGAGTCCCAGCAGTGGTAACGTAATGAGCTGATGATGACCTACTGGCATCCATCACTCATCATACAAATATCTTATTGTAGTTGTAATACCTTATAGTCCTTATACCTATGTATTTTAAGTACGTTATTTTAATTTAGTTGTTAAACCATAAACAAGTTTATACCTGTGGTAGGTCTCTCGTATGCGGGAGGCCGTCTGGGTAGGTATCTTTTTAATTTTTTTTATTATATTTAATGACGAGACGAGCTGGTCGTTTGCCTGATGGTAAGCAATACGCCAGCCCATAACAATAACAGCACCACCCAGAACTTTGTTTTGCAAAATCCTGCGCGGTGCTACACTGCGCTCGTCACCCTGAGACAATTAGCTGTTGAGTCTCATAATGCCCAGTAATTTCACTGGCTACAATGCCCTTCAAACCGGAACACAGTAATGCTCGCGCATTTTTTTCAATAAATGAAAAAACATGTGAATTGCATTGACTCCACAGGGCCGGGTGGCATACCGTCACACGACACTGTATCCTATTTAAATATATACTTACTAGCTGCGCCCCGCGGTTTCACCCGCGATTACTCGGGACAAAAAAGAGTCTATGTCCTTTGCCAGGACCTAAAGTACCTACATACCAAATTTCATCAAAATCCGTTCAGTAGTTTTTGCGTGATTGAGTAACAATCATCCATCTATACATCGCATCGCACATCAAACTTAATGGCTGACAGACGCACCACGTGACCTGCGCAGTAACAAAATCGCAAACAAAATTGTATCTGCGCAGATCACGTGATGCGCCAATCGGCCGCTATCAAGTTTGGTGCGAGATAAAATATATTATAATAGTAGTAGGATCACAACCAAGTTCACAAGTAAGAGATATTCGAGAAGCACATGCTAACAATAATTATAACTCACATCTGCAGGTAATAAACCATTCCTAGCAACATTGTAAGGGGACAAAGCTCACTAACAACTTGCCGTTAAAACTTGCAAGCTGACAAAAGCGGTCGTGACCAAGTATTGCCACATTGTATCAAGCTCAGTCACAGAATATATAATAGTAGCTCCACTCAGTCGTGGTTAGTGGTATAGTTGCATATAATTGTTTAAGCTCGCAGAACATTATGGCAAAACGTTACAGATAATGGTCAGCCTTTATGTAGGGCTATCAAGGTTTGTAGTACCTAACTAATTTTGTTTAGGTAGGCGTATTAAGACGAGAATGGCAAAACATGGTCCAGACATGGTGAAGGCAGGGCACCCAGATTCACACAGCAGTAGTGCGCAAGCATTACTTTGTACCGGTTTGAAGGGCATTGTGGCCAGCGAAATTACTGGGCATAATGAGACTTAATATCTGATGTCTCGGGGTGATCACCACAATGCAGTGCGCACTGCTTTTTATGGTATTAAGAGTTCTGGATGGCTGCAATTGTTATAGACAGGCGCTCACCATCAGGTGAACGAATTGCTCGTCTCACCACTAAGTCCGCAAAAAAAGAAAAAGAATTTTCTTTGCTTGGTCTTCAAGAGAAAATGAAACAGGAAACAATAATTAATAATAATCTGATAGAAGCTATAAATAAAATAATAAATTAAGTCGAGACCACACAGGACACTCGATACTAAGACCACAGACTAGTAAATCATACCATACTAGAATGTGCTAGGACTAAGATATAAAGACGTAGGACCCGATAAACGTAATCAGTATGGACTCTTGCACTAGCAATTGTTCTGTAGTTAGTATTGGTCTATATGCGGAACAATGATATGATGCAGCATATCTGGCAGCGACTGGAGTCGAAGATAACCTTAGTGGTGTGTTTTGCCAATGGCGTTCGTTTATGTAGAGTCTAGATTTATATACTTCTATACTATTATAAAAATGG
This sequence comes from Petrophora chlorosata, assembly GCA_951640565.1. Lineage (NCBI taxonomy): Eukaryota > Metazoa > Arthropoda > Insecta > Lepidoptera > Geometridae > Petrophora > Petrophora chlorosata. The sequence goes on from OX621206.1 coordinate 3,002,852, forward strand.
AACTGATCCAATTCTATACAATGGAGATATTTTTGAACAACCAACTGGGATCGACTCTTGAGAAGGTAAGTACTGAATTCGATCCACGGTTTTTAGAATTTTTGTCACTTTGTATAGACTCGGAAACTGCTGAACTGATTTTAATTCGGGTTTCAGGCAAAGCCAATTTAGATTATATCAAAAGATGTTACATCAAAATCGGTGACTACGAAGATACAGCTTGACCTTTTCGTAGTACGCGCTTTCATATACTGGGGAGGTCTTGCTAAGATGGTCTTGGAAAATATACGAGTATGAGCTTCTTCTGTCGTTCACGCCGACAGAATCGCGGGAAAAAGCTAGGTTGTCAAATAAGTGTAATAAGTTTAGATTATAAATAGAGATGGGCCGATTATGACATGGGCACTAGGTAATAAGACTATAAACTCTTTAATGTTGATGCTTGAGCAAATACCCACTCTACCACTTCGTAACCCAGTTGTTACTGAAGTAGTTAGACCATGTAACGGCCATTGAGCGCAAAAACCAGGGTTTGGCATACCAGAAACCAGTGGAACCTGTAAGTTTACCATCACGATTTCCAAGTATTGCATAATCAGCCATTTCTAAGGTACCTGGCACAAATTGCACAGGTTTTGAGACAAACTGACGGTGGTTTATCCACTTCACAACCGACTTTGCATATCTCAATGATAGAGACACTTCGACTTGATATACAGGTTTGATAACTACCCCTATTACAAATGTTGGCCAATTGGACTATTGCTGTTTGTAGAGAGATGCACCTACCTATACTCCATCCAACCATTTATTTTACTTTTGTCATATGCACGCCTATGAAGTTCCGTAATTATTGAAGTGATGAACAGTAGTGAAAAAATTCAACACTTTGTGAGCACTGTTTGTTTTTTAAAACAGTGACGAGACATGCTAATTATCTTCGATATTTTTTGAGCCCATAGATTGATAACCAAAATTATTAAGGTGATTTTTTCATAAAAAATATAAAGGGTTGTTAAATATTTTCATTTGTACATAATTATTATCGATCATAAAAGGTTAAATATTAAGATATAAAGTCAAATAAAACAACCAAAATAATTAATATTATTTTTATATGAATACATGCTACATATAGTCATTTTAACACATGATTTTTAAAAAAACAGAACAAAACTTTGAACAAAAATGGAATATCAATTTATTAAATCGATTAAAACGTATTCATAAATAAAGTCGATTGTTTTCAGAAATCGAATCAGTAACGCAATTAGGACATGACTAATCAAGCTGTCAAAAGATAAATAAATGGTTGGACGGAGTACAGGTACCTACTTACTACTTAACTAGGCTTAATAAACAGCAACTTAGATATTCCTAGAGCGACACGGATTGAGATGGTAAGTTGAAGATAACAAGTTACTCTATGATCTTGGTTTTTTAATGAACGACTAAGTATAGCCCTGTAAGTAAATTCGATCTTCTCCGCCCAGTATTGCAGTTTTCCCGTGGGAACATTAAATTTGACCCTGATATAAAAAGCCTAGAGTTTTCTTTGACAATCGATGCCAGTTATATCATCCACACTATTGTACGAGAGATTTCGTCTTACAAGAATTTCCAAACATTACTACCAGCAATTGAATGACTCAAGTTTCAGAATTTACTGCAAAACCGCAAAATACCATGCAAAAAGAAATATTTCTTTAAAGTTGATGAAATTCAAAAATAGAAGTTATCCCATCTTGGTCAATAGCTTTAGTGTAGATAACAAACAGGTAAAACTGCAACAACGACCGAAGTATACCATTAGTAATTACATAGAAGACAAAGATGCATGGAACATACCACTTCTGCCGAGTACCCAACTGGCACATGAGAAACATAATATTAAAAAAAATACTAAGGATATAATATTTATGAAATTACTGGGCATTATGAGACTAAACAAATAATTGTCTCAGGGTGACGAGCGCAGTGCAGCGGGGCGCGTTTGATTTAGCAAAACAAAGTTCTGGGTGGTGCTGTTATTGTTATGAGTATTGCTTACCATCAGGCAAATGACCAGCTCGTCTCGTCATTCAGTTACAAAAAAAAATACTGTCAAAAGAAAAAAAATAATGCCCTTTAGTTTCTTGCCGTATCTTCTAGGTAGTGATTCTTTTTCCGATACGATAGTAGTGTCATTGTTATATTGTTACTAACGTTAGTTTCAAACAGAGGTTTGAAACTGTTTGAAACTGTCATTGTCTGTGATGCCAAAAATTGAGTAAAGAACTTTTGAACTTTGAAGTGCCGATGATATACTGCGAGAAGAATTGTACTATTAAGATTTCGAACGATTCAATCCAATTATGTCCCATGTTCATTCAGACCCTTGTGGGACAATCAACAATAGTGTGGTTCCTCAAATTACTATTAGCATAAATAATATTTGACAAGATTATCTGACTGATAAATATAATAATAGCATTTGTTTCGTGTCTGGGTGTTGTGGGGCCGTGGTCCTTGTATCGCTCCCTTGATACAGGGAATCCTAGTTAGGAACCAGGATCTATGTATGTATGTGATCGTTGGACATATTTATTATATTTAGGTAAAATGCTACTTCTTCGCAATCAAAACACTACTTTTCCTGATGTGTCACTGATTCCACCAAATAAAATAATAGAGGACCTTAAAAAAAACCTTAAGTGAGTCCCTACTTAGGGGTTATTCCCAAAGTACTCCATTCTTTTGTTCCAAGAAGATAAGAATCCCATACATTAATTCTCAAATTACTCCAAAGAAATATTAGTATATTTTTTTAATTTTTTTTTAAGTTGCATTTTACTCCACGTGTAGCTGGTTTGATTCTCAAAATCCTCCAGTGATTTTTCTACCTAACTACTCCATCTAGATATTATAAAATTAACATTTCATTCTCAGTTTCATTCTACTCCATGAGACGTTGAAAAGGTACAGTCAGTCACAGTATTTATCAGCACTGTACCAAAATAATGGAGACAAAAGTTTTATTTTTATTGTGTTAGATGTTTACGTCTGTAGTAATTGGAGTAAACCTCGTCACACCACATATTTTTATTGCATTATATATTACCTATTTATTAAAACGAGTGTGAAAGAGACAGTTCAAAAGTCAAGCTGCAAAGCATTTCTAGAATATTATTTTAAAATTAGGGCTAGAAAGAGACTTATTGTTTTTATTATTCAAGTTTGATGTGTTTTATTATTTTAGGTAAGTTCTTATATGTTTTTAACTATCGTGTTAATTTAACTTTTAATCCAGATATACAATTATTTTTCAAAATATTGTGGTTGATTTATTCAAAATTATATTTAATCTTATATATATATATATAATGTAATTTATATTAATAAATATAAACAATTACAAACCAGTTACTGTATTTTATACCAACTTTTCCTCGTGGTTAAATATATTTTAATAAACAGTTTTGCACCTGACTGTACGTCAACTATCTTTTGGAGTAGGATGCAGCATAAAACAGTTTTTTTTGAATGGTTGGAGTAGATTGAGAACGAATATACGGTTTATGAACTCATTATACTACAACTTATTACCTAAACAACCCTTTTGAAACTAGTAGTGTGGAGTACTTTGAGAACATTTTTATATTCTCATGGAGAAGAATGAAACTTAAATTATAAAATATATTTTTGATATTTTTTTCGTGGAGTAGTTTGAGAACATTTCTTGGAGTACTTTGGGAATAAGCCCTACTTAGGTAGTATTGTAACTTAAGCCTACGCCATTTTGGTGAACAGAGTGGCTTACTGCCTATACCTATGTCTTAGAAGCCTAGCAGGTATAGTTCAAAAGTGAAGGTGATTGTAAATGTCGAGCCACCATGCGCTAGCTTAGAGCTTTTGTGTTCATAATATAGCATTTTGCATTGTGGTTTTTAATCGAATGAAATTGTTGAGAAAATCGATAACAAACAGGATAGATGAAAATATTTTGGAATGGAAATATACTTACCGAATTCTGAAATGATAATTAATATTTCACGGCTGAGATATTCAAATATTTGTATCACACCCTTAGATCTTACTCTTACAGCGATATCGTTAAAAAATTAATGGTGCTACAATATTTAAAATAAAACAAGGGAGCGATTAAAATAAGACAAAAACATGTTGGATATTAAATGGCTTCGAATTTATTTCCGTTTAATCCTGAACACTAAGCATAAGTCAGACTTAAATCTAAACTAACGTATTATTTGTTGGTGTTGCCCACCTACACCTTATTGCCGACCAGTCTTACTAAGCTCATAGTACTTATGCCATCGCCATTGTAGAAGAAAGTGCAAGCCTGCGCCCGCGCAGCCGAGGTCAAGGGCAACCACCTCGTTCTTGCTTGCAAGCTTACGTGCACGCAAATTGTAAACTAGCAAGCTTTATTTGCATTATGGTCTTGCAATTTATCTGAATTCATTCAGGCAAAAGAAGCGTATTTAGAATTTGCTTTAATTAGTGTTAAAAATGCAAAAGAGGAACACGACGACATCAGCCAAGTAAGAGCCCAAGCTCTTTGTGTAGGTATATCTATTATTACTAAAGTAAAGAAATTAAATTACCGAAAACCGCCGAAAGCAGTTGGTATGGACACGTTAAAAGACGAAACGAAATCATGTGGTATAAATTGCGCTGAACCTACCGGAACACAGGAGCGGTACCTAGAGGCCGCCTGCCATGGACCTAGTGGTCAAATACAAAAATAACCTCAAGCAACCCCAATTGACAACCCAAGACAGACTACCTTGGCGCAGAAAAGTGAGGAGACCCGACCCCAAATAACTAGACCAGGGATGGAAGAAGAAGACTAAACAGATTAATATGGCCACATAGATCACGTCTTATTGAGCGCGCACAGGTTACGGACAGTGACGCACCGGCTGACGAAGACCTCAAAACTGGTACATGTGATGGCGCCGGTAGTTTACAATCGGTTACCAGACAACGTGCGTGATAAGTCCACGAGAGCGGCTTTCAAGAATGCTCTAAAAAATTGGTTGGTTGAGCAAACATTCTACCAATTTGACAATATATTTAATGTAAAAATATAAATTTGTATGAATTTTTTTATTATAACTACTTAATTTTTATTAATATTATTGAATTTTTTTGTAACTGCAATATCAAATGATATTTAATTTTAATATTATATTTTTTTTTTGTATGACATGTAACTTCCGTTATGAATAAATGAACTATGAACTATGAACTATGAACTATTGTCCACGCCAAATTACATGGCTTTACAAAAACACGTAGGCAGCCATAGAATTAGAAAAAAAAAGTGGGCCATGATCATTTTCCAAGAGTTCAAAGCGTTTAGTGCCGGTCTATGCCACTTTTCTTTAGTTCAATAACCTGCGATTTTTCCATAGGAAGCTCATTGTCATATTTATTACACAATTTTACGTGTCTGTTGCAAGTTTCTTTTTTAGTATCCATTTGTCTCAATAATTCGCTTTCATTGCCACCACAACCACACTGCCACTTGCCACCGTCTGGTATTGCTTTTTACAAGGAGTATATATGCTTTTTAAACAATAAATCTGTCAAATTGACAGATGTCAGAGACGCTCGCGTTGGCGCGTAAACAAAGCGCGCGAAAGTGGGTCGCACAAACAAAATTAGAGGTTAGGTTGGTGGTGACAGGCAATTTCGAAATTAAAGATGAGGCATTGCAATTAGGTTTAATATTTTGCAATCGCTTGGAAAATACTTAGTCATCATTTCAGATGTAATAGTAGGTCTCCTCTCTTCTGCCTTTGGAAGTATCCTTAAATAATTAAATATACTTTTGCCAGATATTCAACCGCCAAGCAGTAGTATGCATTTGTGCAAACACTACTGTGTTCCAGTTCGAAGGTCACTGTTTCAAACGTAATTACAGGGCATTATGAGACTTAAGAGCTAGTTATCTCAGTGCCAGTGTGACGGCTTGACCAGGGCATTGCAGTGCCACATAAGATTTGCAAAACAAAGCCCTGGGAAGAGCGACTGTTTTGGGCAGGCGTATTGCTTTCTAGCTTCGTCCCGCGGTTTCACCCGCTGTTTCTCAGTATACAAGTTAAAACGACCAGTACCTATTATAAATGCGAAAGTTTGTAAGGATGGTTGGTTGATGGATGGATGTTTATTACTCAATCACGCAAAAACTACTGAAAAGATTTGGATGAAGTTTGGTATGAAGATACTTTAGGTCCTGGAAAAGGACAGGCTACATTTTATCCCGGGAAACCGCGGGTGAAACCGCGGGACGCATCTAGTAAAGTAAATTGCTTGCATGTGTTTAGCAGTAACAAGTAGAATATTATACAATTTTATATACTTTTACTAGACTATACTTTACTACTATACTTTTACTATACTTTTTTATATTTACAGCGGGTTCGATTCCCGCGACGGGACAAATGTTTGTGCACAGATAAAAAAAAGCGCAAGCATTTGTTTCGTGTCTGGGTGTTGTTTGGAGCATGGTCCTCATAGTTCCTGGTTCTCTAGATACAGGGAATCCTAGTTAGGGGCCAGGATCTATGTAAGTGATCGTTGGGTGGTATTTTAATTATTATTATTATTAATTATATAAACGTTAGGTTAGAGCATATAAATTATGTATATCTGATTAATTATTTCAATGAACTATTTTATTAAAATATAAAATAGTTGAATCGGTTACATTACAATATTTGTGTGCCTAGATAAGTTACGTGTTTGTCTTTCAACAAGCACATTACGGCAATGGTCGGCAACACCGTATTGTCGTCTAGTTCTCGCAGATTTCTATCTGGTTTGCAATTATCACTTTCACGGTAACGAAATTACCATTTTACCGTAACTTACTGTACATTGTACAGTTCATAAATTATATCCGTGTGAAGAAACTATCTGCATAAGCTTTTTTTCATTGTATAAAAATACTCGTACAACGAAAGGAGAACGTATACCTTACTTTGATAACTGGTTTTGACCATGGGTGTACAATAATAATTATTTTTTTTAGAAACCAAATATTTGGTAAATAATATATATTTCAAGATTCGTAATCGGAACCGCGAGCAGATTAATATGAGCCTAAACACTAGTAGTTTACGATTATCCGTCAAGGAGTTCCATTGCCCACCTTTCGTCTCCATCATCAGATCAGCTGACTTTCACCATGATATTGCATTGCATATTGTCATCGGACTTTAACAAGTATGCAAAATTTCAACTCCGTAGGATAAGAGGAAGTGGTTCTGATTCAACTTGCAAGATTTGACCCTAACAAATAAACATTGCAAGTTAAATAAAACCTTGTAAAAATACTTTTTTTTATTTATTTAACTGAATGACGAGACGAGCTGGTCGTTTGCCTGATGGTAAGCAATACGCCAGCCCATAACAATAACAGCACCACCTAGAACTTTGTTTTGCAGAACCCTGCGCGGTGCTGAACTGCGCTCGTCACCCTGAGACAATTAGCTGTTGAGTCTCATAATGCCCAGTTTCGCTGGCTACAATGACCTTCAAACCAGAACACAGTAATGCTTGCGCACTACTGCTTGGCGGTTGAATAACTGGCAAAGCGGTGGTACCCACCCAGACGGCCTCTCGCATACGAGAAACCTACCACCAGTAAAGTAGTCATACAAACAAAGGATAACCTAACTTTGATTACTGGTTTTGACCATGGGTATACAATAAAAAAGATACCATCGGTCGTTAACATATTTTCTACACCAGAATCAGTAATGAGTTCAACGATTTTCCTATTTTTAGATCCGACATCAGATTTGAATAACAACGTATGGGCTTGTCAGGACAAGTGAATAAAGCTTTGCCAACACGTGCGTACAAAAAGTTAATTGAGAACGAGATGCGCGGGCGCAGCTGGCCGGCCGGCGCGGCGGCTGCATATTGCAAACTTTTTGCATGAGCTGTTGTAGTCATACAGTGGCAGGTGTCGATGAACCTTGGAACTGTCCCTTGAAATGAACGCTACTTGCTTGTAATAAAGAAAAAAATGTATTTAAGAATACTTTCTAAATCTTGCGTAATCACATATTAATACATTTTACGTAATGTTATAAGCAGACGTGGAGCTCGCCACCAGGCTTACCGCGCCTGTTTTTTAACATATTGCACGTCAAAGTTGATAGATTTAGGCATTTTATAAATCTCATTTATATGTCAAATCGAAATGGGTCGCCAAGATACAGGACTAGCCTAGTTTGGGGGCCACCGATAATCTAACATTAAATCAGTGTATGTTTAAATCAATTATGTAATTTAATTGTGTAACTTTGGAAAATATTTTTTTACCTTACTTTATATTTATTTGTATTCATATATATAACATCTTTATCCCTCAAATTAACAACACCGTGTATCATAAAAGTTCATTTATCAGTGCTATAAGAATTTATAATCATTTACCATCTCATTTAAAATCTTTAAACTGTAATCAATTTAAAAACCATTTAAAAGAATAGTTGATAAATAAAGCTCATTACAATCTAAACGAATTCTTTGAGTGAATACTTAATGTACAAATTCAATTTTAGTTTGTATATAATGTTTTTACACCTATGTACAATGTACATCCGAAATGGATAGGCTGTTGTGACTTCATATATTTATTTTAAGACCTTAAATGTACACAGTTTTACACAATAAAGTTTATTCTTATTCGGGTCTTTGAGAAAGAGCATTCTCTTTCGCACACACACTTTTCTTTGGCCACAATCCATAACGATGCGTCAGAGCGATACACAAGAGTAAAATCTACACTCGAGAGCAATGAATCCGGGTCACTTAAAGAATCCTAAAAATCTCGGAAACTAAAAATGCTAGGTTAATGCAATAAATTGTATTTAATAGACAATGTAATACTCCTTAAATGAAGGTATTAAAACTTCTTAGTTATTGTAAAGTTATATCATAAAAAAATCAAATTTGAAAAAGGGCCACTTTCGAAGATGGAACTACGAAATTACAGCATTTGGTTTTGCTTTTGTTTGTAATCTGTCATTTATGTGGGTACATAAACCATGTTGATAGTGCTCTATATTCATTATTCAAGCTGAAATTATGTCGCTCACGCCTGAAGAATGCACCAGAATACTTACAATGCTGGAAACCGGCCGGAGTCAGCGCGATACAGCCAGGACTGTCGGTGTGTCGCTGTCAACAGTACAAAGAGTTCTCCGACGTTACGAAGAAACTGGTTCTAACCTACGCAGACCAGGAACGGGCAGAACCAGGTGTACCACAGCACGAGAAGACCGATACTTGGTGAACACCATGCTTCGAAATCGCTTTCTCACAGGAACTGAACTCACCAATCAGTTTCGACGCCTCGGAGGAAGTAACCCAAGTGCATGGACAGTAAGACGTCGGCTTGCTGAATCTAACTTAAAACCCCTTAGACCTGCAAACGGCCCTAAACTGGAGCGTGGGCATCGTATTTCGAGACTAAGATATGCCCAGAGCCACGTAAATTGGAGTATTGAAGATTGGTCAAAAGTTATGTTCTCCGACGAATCAAAATTTATGCTCTACAAGCACGATGGAAGACACAGAGTGTATCGAAGACCAGGGGAAAGATTCAAGCAAGCATGCATCGAAGAAAAAGTAGCCTACGGTGGTGGGTCTGTACTTGTGTGGGCCGGAATTTCTTCTGAAAGTCGCACAGAGCTGGTGATCATAGAAAACGGCTCTTTAACTAGCGTAAGATATGTGGAAGAAATCCTCAATGATCACGTTGGTCCATTTATGGTCAATTTAGGTGAGGATGCTATATTTATGCATGACAATGCCCGACCTCATACAGGTAGGATTGTGAATGACTACCTTCAAGAGATGAACATTACTCGTATGGAGTGGCCAGCGCGCAGCCCGGATATCAACCCGATCGAGCATGCTTGGGACGAGCTAGGCAGATGCGTAAAACAACGAAACCCTCCCCCAATCACGCTTCGTGAGCTCAAAATTGCTCTCACAGAGGAATGGGAGAATATTCCCCAAAATCGTATAAGGAACTTGGTGTACAGCATGCCAAACCGCGTAAACGCAGTAATGGAAGCACGAGGAGGCAATACGAAGTATTAAAATTCAAGAAAATCGTAATAAAGTTCAAAAATTTCATGTTTCCTATTTTTGTTTTAAGGAGAGATCAGCAGTTTTTTTCTTTATGTAATTTTGTGTTAATAAAATGTATGGTGACTCATATTTTTTTTACTTTCATTTAAGGAGTATTACATTGTCTATTAAATACAATTTATTGCATTAACCTATCATTTTTAGTTTCCGAGATTTTTAACATTCTTTAAGTGACCCGGATTCATTGCTCTCGAGTGTATTATGGAGAACTAACCATACCCTTTCCCAACCACAGTGCGGGTCAGAAATGTAATCGTTTGAGTTGTTAAGACAAAACGCAATCAAGATCTGGGTAAATGACCCAATTGGGTAGGTACTGTTACCCTGCAGACCCCGATGTTTGCACTCCGTAAAAACTGCTCCATTGTTATGGAAATTCGTCCCAGTTTTAACCATATGTGTGTTAAACATTAATTTAAGCTGTTGATATTGAGTGAAACCATTCTAATGGAGATGGAAAGTGGAAGCTGGGGTTGGGGAAAACGTTTGAAGATTCGACATCACCAGTGGATTATGTTCAAAATTCAAAAGTTCTTTCTTCAGTTTTGGCATCACAGACACACTTTGAACGTCAATAATTACACTGACTCTACCACCGTATCAGAAAAAAAACCACTACCCAGAAGATATGGATGACGCTAAGGGGTATTTTTTTTTATATTTTATGTTTGTTTTTACCAATATTATGTTTCTTGTGCCAGTTGGCTACTTAACAGAAGTGAAATTTCATGCATTTTTGTCTTCTATGGCGCATACTCTCTCCTATGAGAGAAGAAAAGAAATAAAGAAAAAAATACATTTATTCCGGACATACACGTAACACTACACTGAACCAAACTACTATAGATAACAAACAGATAATCCTACTAATATTATAAACACAAAAGTTTGTAAGAATGTATGGATGTATGTTACTCTTTCACGCAAAAACTACAGAATGGATTTTGATAAAATTTTGTATGTAGGTACTTTAGGGCTTGAATTGCACATAGGCTACTTTTTATGCCAGAAACCGCGGGTGGAACCGCGGGGCGTAGCTAGTACAATATAACACTGATAATAATAACATGAGGTCATACAAAAAAATAAATAATGTATAACTATAAGTACAATTAAATGTTGCGCGATGTCAGGAAAATGTGAGATCTGTGTCTTAGCAGTGGGAACGTGATGATGGGCTGATGATGATGATATGTGTTCACCACATAATCTTGCTGGCCATGTAATGTCTCTGCAGCATGGAGAGGAGACCTAGCCTGCCTGGTAATGAGTATAAACTGGTAATGAACAGTTAATAACGGAACACCTCACCAGCGTCTGTTTTCGATTCTTATAATTTAGGTGTCTTCAAGTCCAGAGTGAATCGGTATCTTTTAGGAAAGCATGATCCATCGTCGACCGCACCATCACTTTCCATCAGGTGACACTGAGGTCAAATGCTTGCCCATCGGGTAATAAAAAACTGCTCTAACTAATATAGTGCGGAGTGTGTAGGTAATCATCCGACCTACTTATTAGGTACGACCGCTGACATCGCGCTAAGTACTAGCTCTAAGTGGTCATCATTCAGCTTTCAATTATATACACGTATCTATTTATTTTTTTTACACTTTTTGATCTGTGTTTGGCCACTATCTCGCCTAATGTGAAGCGATGATGTGGCCTAAGATGGAGCACATAGATCTAGAGAGAGGCGGCAGTTGAGCGGCATTTAATTATAGTTCACCACCACCACATCATCACCAATTTACTACAGCTAGGAACCGCCTATATTTTATCTCTCCACCCTCCACCTCTAAATGGCTTCTCTAGCTCTCTGCAATACTCGTAGTGATACATTACTCCAGCATTCGGAAAATGCGGAGATGTAATCAAAAGCCAAAAGATATTGATTAAATAAGCACAAAAATGCAGTTTTACGTCATACAAATAAATTAAACCACCGCTTTGCCAGTTATTCAGTCGCCAAGCAGTAGCGCGCAAGCATTACTGTGTTCCGGTTTGAAGGGCATTGTAGCCAGCGAAATTACTGGGCATTATGAGACTCGACAGCTAATTGTCTCAGGGTGACGAGCGCAGTATAGCGCCGCACAGGATTTTGCAAAACAAAGTTCTGGGTGGAGTTATTGTTATGGGCTGGCGTATTACTTACCATCAGGCAAACGACAAGCTCGTCTCGTCATTCAGTTACTTAAACAAACGTTAAAAACTGTAACTTTACATATCTTGACTTTGAAAAAAACAAAGATAAGTATGTCACTAGTTTTTTTCCATACTCAGATTAAAGTCCGGGCCCAGAAAAGAAATGCGAAAAATGACTATAGCCAAAGAAAACTAACTATTACTTACTATAGCAGTGCCTCGGATACACCCGCTAGGGAAGGTAGCACCAAGAAACTCAGCAGGGATGTATTAGGTAAAACACGCTTATATATCGTGAGTGTGGAGGTTCAGTATCAGGCAAGTGGTTTTATACAATAGGGGATCGGAAAACTTTTCAGAAAGTGTTAAATTAACTACAATGAATATATATAGCCATGAAAATTACTATTTTAATTAAATAACGCTCTAAAAGTACCTAAAACTATGTTCAAATATTATGTTTCAAATATTGCCGCGCAAAAGGTCACCTCAAAACTTGTGATGTCATATTATGTAGGTAGAAAACGACAAACTCTTCGAAATAAAACTTGCAAAGAGATTCTAATACGTTTTGTTAAGTTTGGGGACTATATTGTAGTAATGGAACGAAAAAATTAGCAAAAATACATTTATGAAAAGCAAAAAAGTATAATAAACACAAGCTTGACTCACGGCATTTGCCTACAAATGACGTCATGCGCTGTGATTGTTGTTTCGTTTAAGATGAAGAACAGATTAAAAATGTCAGAATTATTTAATGATTTAAAAATATAAATCATTATTATTTCACAAAAATATTGACGGACTGATCTTTCTGGTTCGACGAACATTCGTTCTAACTACATTTTAGATGTTTTCTCGATTGCTGTCCGATCCCTTATTTGGTGGCAGTCGTAACGTATATATGATAATTGATAATTATAAGGGAGGCATTAAAGTTGGTTTACCCAAATAATGTTGACGCTTGCGTAATTTATCATAACATCTGATTTATAATACCTAGTAATTATCACAGTTTCCAACTTTCAACAAATTTTATTAAAACTTTAATGAAACAACGTGAAAACAGGATTTAATAACAGTATTATTACAACCGCTAATTAATTTAGTTACCTGTTGGCGAAATTACGCGGTTGCAATTACGCAGATTACGGTTCTAGACGTGAAATTAACGTGGCAGGTCGTTGATCTACGTTTCGTGCAGAAATATTAAAAAAGAAACAAAAACTGACGTTAATGTGAAACGAAAATTTCAATTACAAAGTTTTGGCGCTGTAAAAAGTAACCGTTTTGCTTCGTTTCCTGTAAAATATTCGAGTTTTTGTCTGCGTTAGGTTTACACTAGTTTGGGACATTCATTTACTGTCTCAAATGCCTTCTTCACAATGAAATGTGTTTTTTGTAATGCTTGTTGTTTTTTGATGTGCAATAAAGTATTGTAACGAAACGGGTATCAGCTGAAAACTCAGCGCCGACTTGTGCTAAACTCTCGGCATTTTATGCGAGCTGAGCTCACATTCGGCACGCTAAGCATATATTTATTATTAATCTTAAATAATAAATATATGCTTTTTCTGTGTTTTTTTATTTTTTACGCTTATAGATCTATGTTTGGCCACTATCTCGCCTGATGTGAAGCGATGATGTGGCCTAAGATGGTGCACATAGATCTAGAGAGAGACGGCAGTCGTGTCGAAGAAATGGTTTTTCTTTCTTTCTTCTTTAATACAAAACCTCGAATCTGCCGCCAGTCATTTCAGTCATTCAAAGCTTTAAATTCAAAGATTGTTTAAGCCTTTTGACATGATACGACAGAACAGAACATCAATCATCGACGAACCACAATACTTTCTCATGGCAGCTCTCGAGCCCAACCACCGTACAAAATTTGCCCGACCCCTTTATGTTCTATCGCCATTGAATCCTACATATAAACATTCCTCCACGTATGTAAGGCATCCGTTTACGTTCGAAATACCTTTCAATCTGGCAGCCACCAGTTCAGTAGGTAAAGATCGTGACCTGCAAACCAAGATGGCGGGGCATGCGGCAACAGACGAGAATTTCATAAAAGCATAAAAGTCGTTTTTGCACTGTTAGCCTAGTTACGGTTAACTGTTTTGTTTATAATTACGCCTATAAAATGTTGTAATTAGACGCTTTGCAAAATAAAAGAGATTTTAGCTTAGATTTGCGTAAAAACTACACTAGTTGTTATTGAACTAAGTAATCATTAAAGAGCGTGGATCATTATTAAATTTTATCAAGGTAATTAATACGCCTACAGAACTATAGATTCAAGGTAAATTGATATCACTACTTTAATATATAAGGTAGATGGAGAAGGCACTTTTTTTATGATTAAATGGGCTTACGTTTGACATCAAGTCACCTGATGGTAAGCGTAGTTGCGGTCTAAGGTGGAGCACGTTTGCCCATGAGGTGCCTATTCACTCGTCTTAAAGAGACCCAGTTTGTAATTGGAAGGAAATAAGTATTCTGGTAGAGAATTCCACTCCTTTGCGGTACTCCTTGACACGGCACATCTTGTCAAGTTCTTCACTCTGCAGCCCTGATCACCGGTTGTTTAGAACGTGCCCCGTTGCCGGCGACACTCTAATAGAGTCTTCTGTGGTTTAGATTTATAGCCAACTTCAAAAAATGGAGGAGGTTCTCAATTCCATTGTATTTTTTTGTTTGTTACTCTGTATTCCGTCATTTATAAACCGATTTGGAAAATTATTTTCGTTTTGGGTTCAGTATAGCTACTAAGTGGTCCCATATACATAGGTACATTTCATCTATATTTGACCTTGGACTTCGAAGAGACATCAGGATTGAAGTTTGTGTTATAAAATGAATTATTTATAGCATTTTTCGTCTATATTTTTAAAGAAATATTGTAAATAACCTATGTCTAAGAAAGAAAATAAATATCTGAATAATACGTAGGTAATATCAATAAATACAATGTTTATTTGTATACATTCCAATGTCATCATCCTCATCATCAGCCCATTACGTCCTTACAGATATAACAGCTGCTCTGAGGGAGAGAGTATGATCAATAATGGAGACGCATTGTCTGGTTCTTGGACGTTTACCTCATGATGACTTCTTTTACAGTTTTTAAAGTATGTCGGAAGTTAACAACATTTTATAACTTAATTGTTTCATTGTGCTCTACTCTAAATATTATATAAGTTGTACGTATTCTTACGTGCAAAATAATTATGAAAGATTTCAGATTCAGTTCAGAGACGTGCAAAATAAATGTATGATAGAGCAACTCTACAGTGTTACTTCTTTGCTAATGAAGCGGCCTTTTATATTTCCGCTGCGGGATGCGGTATGCGCCCTAAGGCTTATGGCGTCAATTAAATATATAATTATTTTAGTGGACTGTATTTGAAAATCGTTAGGTACACTATTTACCTACATGGTATTTCGGCAGATCTGCTTAGGTATAGAAATTGGACACCACGCACTTTCTTTCTATTGTGTCGCTCCTGTAGGACGTCCCATTGATTCTGAAGTCCTGAATCTTGCCTTCAGGCAGAGATCGCGGTAGGCACTCACGTTTCGCACTCGCGCCAGTGCAGACGGCGGCTCACTTGCACTTCACGGTTGTGGTAATCAAAGTAATTGCACTCTGGAAGATTTGTCTAACTCCCCAGATTTATGACTGGTCGCGGATAAGATATTTTTGCTACTAACCGCGGTTACAAGAGATGCGTGGCGGGATATGGATAGGTGAGGGACAAGGAAAGCAAATCACCTAATTACCATGTAAGAAAGGGAAAGCCTATCATATTAAAGTTGCATCGAAGTAAATATGGCGGTAACAGCTAACATAAATTAATATTTTATAGTAAGTTAGTAGAGTGTGGCTCAGTGGGAGAACGTGCGACTTTCGATCCGACGCACCCGAGTTGGAGTCCCGCTGGCCCCACCACTGACTTTCTTAAGTTATGTGCGGTCATCGATATATAGGTATGTACTACGTGTGTATGTCTATGTGTGAGGATTTAACACTCGCTCTAAAAACAGCAAAGGAAAACATCGATAAGAAACCGACACGTCCTAGAATTAATCAAAAAAATTCAAGGATATGTGACATCCACCAATCCGCATTGGGTCAGCGTGGCGGATTATGGCCCATACTCTCAGAGAAGGCCCGTGACCCAGCCGTGGGAACGTAATGGGGTGGTGATGATGAAGTGCGTAGAATAATATAATAATATATATATATCAATATATATCATGTATCGGCAAATTCTTCAAGAAACTTTCAACTGGCTTCACGAGTTTTTTACCATTCGAGTTATGGAGAAATTATCGATGAGTATTCGACCGGTATCTTGCCGGTACCAGAGACAATCATCTTAGGGCATCGCCACACGGGGGGCCATCGATTAAATCATGCCAATGGCGACCATATAAGATCGTTTAAAAGTAATAAACATGTACGACTTTCAATTCGTCGGATAGAGCCCCGCACGATTATGAGGTACCCTTTATCGACTTCACACTTTGATGACCCTGAAATTACTCGATGCTTTTTAAAATCATCATACCTTACCACATTTGGCAACGATTCACCACTGGTAAGAGGTCTTTCACACATCCGTGCCGTGTCAGGGACGTGCATGGGACGTGGCAGGGCTTTGCTACGTCAGGAGCACATAAAATGTTTATGGTAAGTATGTTTTTAACCCACGACGCTAAAAGGAGGGGAGTTATAAGTTTGACCACCATGTGTGTCTGTCTGAGTGTGTGTATGTGACACCGTAGCTCTTAAATGGGTGAACTGGTGGGCGGTCTTTAACGGGTTGCATGCGTTTTTTTTATTTAAAAGCAGGTTTTCTAGCGGTGATTTTCGTGTTTTATCAAAATCAGTTCAGCCATTTTTTTATAGGTCATTTGTGTCGGGGGTTTTTTAAATTTTAGTTTAATGAAATTTGCTTGTGTATTTAACATAATATATGTATGGGTGTTGTGTATGTGTTCACACACTTCAGTGTCAGTGCAGGCGCTGGGGTTTCATTGTTTCCTTTGTATTTTCACGGCCCGTTCACGACCCGTCCACGTCCCGTCATCATCCCTGACACGGCACCAATTCTGTGAATGGTACGATCTAAGATAGAGCAAATATGGTGCCTACTCACTCTTGCCTACTAGACATGATTTTAACATTGCTGTAAAGTCACTAGATATTCCTAATTCGTACATGTGGTGTGTTGTTTCTAGTAGTTTTATAGCGAGTTGGAGTTTCTACCGGCCTAGAATGTTGATGGAGCAACGCTTGCGCCAATTTCTGATGGTAATTACCGAGAGTGGCCCATGTTGTTAATCAATCTGAAACGCTTTCAATGTGGTAGGAAAAAGGCCCAGAAAGTCTGTAGTGCCTTAAGAAAGTTTTCCTATGAATAATGTACCTACGTGTTGTGATTGGTGCGTTTCCTGCCTAGACGAGGCAAGAATAAGAGTTTATTATAAGTAGGTAAATTGTATGTAGAACATCATCATCATCATCAGTCCATCAGGTTCCCACTGCTGGGACACGGGCCTTCTCTCATAGAGAGAGTATGGGCCATAATCTACCACGCTAGCCCAGTGCGGGTTGGTGGATGTCACATGTCCTTGAATTTTTGTGATTGATTTTTGGATATGCCGGTTACCACACGATGTTTTCCTTCACAGTTTTTAGAGCGAGTGTTAAATCCGCACAAAACTTAAATAAGTCAGTGTTGCGGAGTCAGCGGGATTCGAACTCAGGTGCGTCGGATCGAAAGTCACACGTGGTCCCACTGAGCCACGCTCGCTCTCCAGCATGTAGAACATATATCACAATTATTTGTAGTCCTGTGTTTGATCTCATATTTATGAATTATCCCAGACTAGCTGCGCCCCGCAGTTCCACCCGCGGTTTCCCGGGATAAAAAGTAGCCTATGTGCTATTCCAAGTCTTAAAGTACCTACATACCAAATTTCATCAAAATCCATTCAGTAGTTTTTGCGTGAAAGAGTAACATACATACATCCATACATTTTTACAAACTTTTGCGTTTATAATATTAGCAGATTATCAAGATTCAACACATAAAACCTAAATATAAAATAAGTAGGTACTTACATAGAAGGTTTGTTTTTTCGTCCCTTTTACAATCCAATACTGCGAGTACCATGATAGTCAAAGTCAAAGTCAAATATCATTTATTAAATAGACACAAAAGTGCACTTTTAAAGGTCATAAATACATGATACAAATAAAATATGATAAAAATTTTATGTTAACATGATTTTGAAAAAAAGGTTTCCCCATTTCTTTCCTATACTCAAATTGAAGTCTGAGTGCTGAAAAGAAAAGCAAAAACGGACTCTACAAGTGCTTCGGAAATACGAAGAAACTCTGCGGGGATGTCTTTTTTTCAGCACAATTACGTGTAAATTAGAATTAACAGAATGTCAATTAAGAAATGCGAGTGAGATGTCCCATAGTCATAGTATCAGTAACAGAAAAGTGTAATAAAAAATATAAGTAAGTGTGACAGTAGCAGTAGGATAAATAACACAATAACATTCTCGCAGAAAAAAGTATTAATTTAGAGTTTATCATGGTATCTTTGGTCGAACAAAGGTTTCCACTTCATAAAAGGAATTCTTACTTTTAGCATCCGTGACGACCACCAAAACCTTTGTGCAATCGGCACCTTAAGGCCACATCGCTCACGACTTCTCCTTCACTATGTATTTAACAAAGACAAATAAACACCCACTTATATAATTATAACTAATTGGTGATAACTCCGCATCATTTCCTTATACGGCGCTATTGAGTTGTTTTCCAGTTGCGTTCGTTTCTTTCCACGCTTTTCCGCTTCATTGTTCCTTCCGTTTGCAATTGAAAAGTTGGAAACCTTCCTTGTCCTAATGCCCATTCATTATTTATTACTAGCTGCGTCCCGCGGTTTCGACCCCGGTTTTCCGAAATTAAAAGTATCCTATGTACTTAATTACATATCTAATTTCATCAAAATCCGTTTAGAAGATAGATATATAGATGAACGCTTTATTGCGAACATTAAATTACAGACATTGCATAAAAAACAATTTAGATAGATTAATTTGGAAGAGATCGCTTTTAGAGACTTATCGGGAGACTTTGTGTGATCAAGTAACATTAATTCTTCCAACCCGCACTGGGCCAACAGCGTGTTAGATGATGGCCCATTATCTCTGTGAGAGAAAGCCCGTGACCCAACAGTGGGAACGTGATGGGCTGATGTTGATGATGATGAAGTAACATTCATCATTTTTACCTACTTCAACAATCAGTTCGTTTTACCTAACAATTATACAAATAATTTACGCATTGTGGTATTATGCATCATGTACATTCCTGAAAAACTCTCAAGTGACGGTGAAAACCGAATCAAAATTCATCGAGTTTAAAAGTACTAACTAGTAAGCGATAGAACAGAGAGACACGACTTTTACACTATTTAGATGTTCAAGAGTAGAGGCCTGTTTTTTTTTAGGGCACCTACCTACTTTGTGCACATCCAATCCTTATTGGATGTGCGCCTGAGTAATGGGACTAGAGCCGTGTTTCATTCGAGTGGCTCGAGTAGCTTTTATTGCACTCGCACTTTTTTTTACACTTAATAGATCTATGTTTGGCCACTATCTCGCCTGATGTGAAGCGATGATGTGGCCTAAGATGGAGCACATAGATCTAGAGAGAGACCGCAGTTGAGCGGCTGCTCAGACCCGTCTCCCCTATGGTTCACCGAACGTCATCCCGAAACACGACTAGGTCGCTTGACGGCATGGCTTTGTTCGGTGGGTGGTATTAAAACCACGGCCAGAGCCTACCACTCCAAAGCGCGTAAGCGGGTTTCATCACGATGTTTTCCTTCACCGTTTTAGAGCAAGTGCAAAATTTGTTTGTGTACGTAAGTAATAGTTAGTTTTCTTTGGTAATATTGTGTATCAACGCAGTGCCACATACCGCTGTACCGGAATTAATGCCAAATTGTGGCGCCCTTGACTTTCAAATGAAATGAATAATCCAATTAAGTAAATAGACAATTGACATTTACATACAAACCACCTGAATCAAGCTTCACTTTTAATGAACAGACTTTATTTTCAATTAATTCTACGTGCCGCTTGCTCCATCGTGAAATGTTGGGTTAAAATCGGGTTAAGTGTGAATGTTCATAGAATCGAAGGTGCAAACACAGACAAAGGGCCGGCCTACCGATTTGTAGGGTTCCGTACCTAAAGGGAAAAACAGGACCCTATTACTAAGACTCCGCTGTCCGTCTGTCTGTCTGTCTGTGTGTCTGTCAGTCTGTCTGTCTCTCTGTCCGTCTGTCACGAGGCTGTATCTCATGAACCGTGATAGTTAGACAATTAAAATTCTCACAGATTATGTATTTCTGTTGTCGCTATACAAATACTAAAAAACAGAATAAAATAAATATTTAAGGGGCTCCGATACAACAGACATGATTTTTTGCCGTTTTTATAGATAATGGTACGGAACCCTACGTGCGCGAGTCCAACTCGCACTTGGCCGGTTAATATTGGCTTCATTTTGGAGCGTGTGCGCAAGACCTACATCAGCTGATCCCTTCATCCCCATTCCATCTTAATCATAAAACGTTTTTGACGCATAGCTTGCGTAGGTTGTCTACTCGTAAAAGGCAACGAACAATCACGCTGTGACTAAATATAGACGGACAGCCATTATTTTAGTAAAATAATTAAACATGTCAAGGTCTACGCCTGTCAAAATTGAAACGCGTATTATATTGCAACATAAAGATGAAGAATATTTATCTTAGGTGCAACAAGACATGGATGACATTTAGGCGACGCGTCACTGTCGACGCGTGGAAGGATTGGTGTGCCATGCCATTCCGTCAAGCGACTTGCGTTTCGAAATGATGTTCGGTAACCATAAGGAAGACGGAGCTTAGCAGTCGCTCAACCACAGCCTTCCTCTAGATCTATGTATATCTTCAGCCACATCGTACTAGATCCTTAGCGATAAAAAGGAACAACACATTACAATATAATTACACTTTATTGCATACCACAAACATAATTACATAAAATAAGAGTAAATTAAACTATGTAGCAATGTAATAACTATGTAGCAATGTATGTATTTAGCAATGTATGTGTTGTGTATGTATGTATGTCGCTTTTGGCGATAAGTCCGCCCATTGTACTTTAGTTTTTAAGTTGTTTTCATGAACTTACTGATTATTTTTGTTTGGTGTACAATAGAGTATTGTGTATTGTATTGTATTGTATATAGAGTAATATATTTGGCATTTGATTTTATCGCATAAAGCAATCTCTTACAGACAACCTTTGGAATCTTTGGATGGATTGGACAAATGTAACAAGGTTTCTTGCTGACTACAAGGATACGTTTTAAAAAACAAAAATGCGACTTCAATGTATCTTCGAAGTCCAAGGTCAAAATTAAATATCGATGAAATTTAATATATGAGACCACTTCGTAGCTATACTGAACCCAACGCAAAAATAATTTTCCAAATCAGTTCATGAACGACGGAGTTCTAAGGTAACAAACATAAAAAAAAAACTATCGAATAGAGAACCTTCTCCTTTTTTGAAGTTGGTTAAAACTTGCGTCGTAAACTAAATCAATGGGGTTTTAAGACACCTACCACAGAATATTAAGGAACAGAAGCATCACTCCGCAAAGAAATTGAAACAAATAGCGACTCTTGCTATGACGCAATAAAATTCAATTCAGCTCGCGTAGCGCTGCATACCTACCAGTCATATTAACCTACAGAGCGCCTCTCTTTCTATCGCATAGCTCTTATCTCGTCTGACGCGGCACGTGTAACGCGCGACCCGCCGTCGGTGTCCGGCTATGTACTTGTAGCTTCGTACCTACAGAGCGGAGTGCGCTAGGCCTACACCTACACACATCTATATTGTAACAAAGATCATCCAATAACCATTGCAATCCAAAAGAATGTCAACTATGAAATAATCTGTGAAAACAACAGCACAAAGACAACATTGTGATATTGTTCAACCGGCAGATAATGGCGGAAATAGAAAAACAAATAGAACCGAGTCAGGAACTAGAAACAAGCTTGTTAAAGTAATCCGCAATAACAATAAGAGACAATTGTTTTGACAAATTTTATCATTGTTGTTATTGTAATAATGACGTTACAATGAAGGCGCAGGTAGAGTGTTTGCTACAACTTTTATATCTATTAATAACATGGTTTTGAAAATGGAATTAGTGCGCACTCAAATACATTTCAGTGCACCAGTGAAGTTAACGTGCGCCATATATTATGAAGGTTATAGTTTCACCTCAAATTGCTAAGCTCGATCGCCTGTTATATCAACAATACTGCAGCATACACTTTTTAAAAAGTAATATAAGTATATGTTACATAAGGAGATTTATGCGAAAAATTATTAGAGGCCAAATTACGATCCCATAAAAAAAATTCAAAAAAGGCCAAAGTTGTCTCCAAACCGTACAATAAACCGCTAGTATTCAATAAATACTTGAACTTAGGACATGAAACTGAAATTAGAGCATATAATGCAGTGACAGTCGAATTCAGAAAACTCATTACTAAAATCGTAAAGCACAGCCTTCATAAACATTAATAAACGCTCAACCATCAACCCGCCTATATTTTGTTACCCTTTTACGACTAAACGGCTAAATAGATCTTGATGAAATTTGACACAGAGATAACCTGTAGTCCGGAGAAGGACATAGGATAATTTTAATCCTAACTTCCCAAGTGATCGCTATTTAACTAAATCCCACTCGCACGGAGTCGCGGCATCAGCTTTTAAATTTTAATGAGCTTCATAATCCTGTTGTGCATCAAATGCACTAACCACGGCCATTAACACCATAAAACTATAATGCAATCGCGTCTATTTACAGCTTAAAAATAGCATACTAGTATACCAGTATCTTTATTGAATTACAGATACCTAATAGCGGAAGTGCAAACGCAGCAAAACAAACAGAACTGCGACAGGAACGAGAAACATTTGAGATAATACTGAGATTAAGTAATAAAGTCACAAAACAATGTAAGATAGATACAGTTATTTATTTATTTATTTATACTTTAGCACAAAACAGTTTGTACATGGAGGACTTAATGCTAGATAGCATTTTCTACCAGTCATCCAGGACGTGCAAGAAAAAATGGTAGCGGTACAGTAAAGTGTGTTATAGGAAATATTAAACCACATAAACTTAATATATACATAATAGGTATAGGCATATTATGCAAGCCTAATTTTAAAATATATACTTAAATATATACATAATAAATATATACTTAAGTCATTACATAAATAAAAAGACATATACCAGCAATAATAAATGATGTTATTATTGTTTTGTCAAATTAAACCATTAAGCTGGGCGTTCTGTCGTGTCTTGTATTATTATGCTATTGTATGTTTGAAAACAAGAAAACTCTAACTTATATGCTAACCTCGGTAACGGTTACATATTTGAGCCGTTTGGTGTGGAGACTTTGGGTCCGTGGGGACCGGGAGCTCATCGTATTTTCAAAAGTCTGTCAGAGCGCATGATCAATGCGACGAGTGACGAAAATGCTGGAACTTATTTGGCTCAACGTATCAGTATTGCAATCCAACGGGGCAATACTGCCAGCATCTTAGGTACGCTGCCAACTGGTAGTGGGTTGGAGCATTTGAGCAATTTATAGGCCTTTAATGGTCTATAGGTTGCCCATTCGCCCGTTAAAAAAAAGAAAACTGTTGACACTCATTTGTATATAAGTATATTTTGTTTGTAAAACCACAGGTAAAACTATGATGTAACTTTTTCTTACATGGTGCACGATAAATTATATAATTTACTAGCTGTATGCCGCGGTTTTACCCGCATAGTAAATTTCCGATAAAAGTATACTTACAAATAAAGATGCGCCGATTATTATCGTTTACTACTCGGTACTCTGCGTACTCGGTGTTTATTTCAGTACTCGTACTCGGCCGAATAACTCGGTTCAAGTTACAACTACTCGGTAAAAATAAAGTTTCATAGTCAGGTAAGAGTTATAATATGATATATGATGCAGAAATACTAGGCTTTCTGCCCGCGGTAGCAGTCTGTTCCTCTTCTCCTCATAAACATTACCCACTTCAGAAAATAATCTCTCGAGTAACTCAGCCGAGTACTCGGTTTGACAAACTTAAATCCGAGAACTTTAAACCTCGTTTACTAGGTAAAACTAGTACTCGGCGCACCTTTACTTTCAAACTACTAATTATTCTGTTTCGAAACGTTAATGTTTGTTTTTATTTATAAGCGGTAGAGTAAACAATTTTAAATACATTTGAATGCCTCTACTAACATACTATACCGTAGGTACGATACACCAGAAACTTGTGACAAATTGATTATCACCGTAAAACTAGTTCCGCTTGGTCCATTGTAAGAAATAAGTCAAGGCTGCTAAATTGAACGGTGTTTACGGGCACGTGGCTATTTGAAGGTAAAACGCGACAAGGCTCAGAATGAACTCGGATAAAAAAAGGAGACTTCCTCAAATGATAATCAAAATGTCGCAGCAGCTCCCCCGATCTATTTTCATGGAGGCCTCTGTCCCTTATGACATCATTACACTCTATACCTATTAAAGTATTTTTCATCTCATCTATTCGAAAAACCAATGTTTGATTATAATAAATGCGATCAAAGTCTTTTCTCTAGAATCTTCACTCACCTATGGATTCAAAATAGTGTCCTCGCTGTAAAAATATTATCAAAGTTCAAGTTCAAAAGTTCTATATTTCAGTTTTGTCGTCACAGACGCACTTATGAACGTCAATTATTACAATGACTCTACCACCGTATCGGAAAAAGAACCACTACTCGGAAGATACGGCAAGAAACTGAGGGGCATTTTTTTAGATCTTTTGTTACAATATTTTATGTTTGTTTTTGACAATATTATTTTTCTTATGTGCCAGTTGGCTACTTGTCAGAAGCGGAATGTTCCATGCATCTTTGTCTTCTATGTGATTACTAACTGTATAGTATCATGCTGCCTTGCCTTTTTACTTTCACATTTATCTACTATTAAATTTTAATTATTTTAAACTTTTACATAGTTTTTGCCTTCAACAAATGAAGTTTAAGCAGCACTATTAATATAATGCATCAAATTACATGTGAAAACTAAACGCTTACCCTGATTCATCCTCCACCCATCCCATAATTTGTTACTAAGCTTACGAATCGATCGAAAAGGTTTCCAACTGAACAGTTTACAGAGCTCAACAAAATTAGTGCACACAAATTCGAAGTGACAGGACAACTTAATTGCTCTCACTAAAACCTGCGCTAAAACTCTAAACATTGCATTGCTGAGCAATTCACTTATTTGTGCACTTTCACTGCCAACATCCAGTGAAAACATCAACAGTTTCACCGCGTTTAATGACCATTTCAATTTTATAACCCGACGTAATGTTTGAGTAATTTCATTGCCTGTCATCAAACAAACATTTTTATAATGAAAATACAAAACTAATTGAAATGATAGAAAACCGTTTTCCCTGCGTCTGTCAGCTGTCTAGTTATAATGTGTGGTTTCACACCTATAGGAATCTGATTTGTTTGCAACAAAGATTAACAGAGATCAGTGATCGCAGAAGTGCACTTACGAAGTTAAGCGATAAGACCGCTCATTGTACGTCAAAACTACGATGTATTTTGTGACTTATTTTTCATAATTGTGTATAAATATGTTATTTGGTGTGCAATAAAGTGTTATTGTATTGTATTGTAAATATGGACCACATCAAAACTAGAGTTAATTTAAATTAAAATCAAATTAATTCATTTATTCCAGAAATTCTTCCATATTCCATATCCACAAATAATTTAGTTATCTTCAACTTCCACATTTTTTATTTATCATTATTATAAATCACATAATAATAGCAACTCTTCCTCTGGCACCGTCTACTGGGCCAATTTGGTGCATCAGCGGCGCATCCGGAACTGCGTAGCTAATCATAATGAATCAAAATAACAGTACAATATCAAAAGGTTGAATTTACCAACTGGCACTGCAATGTCAGCAATCGCTTTTATGTATATGCATTTATTTTACCACATTTCACAAAAAGCTGACCGCTTGCGAAATCGTAATTCAAAACGAGACAGCTTACAGGCAGGTTGCCTGCAGAACGTGATTTATAATCTCTAAATGTCTGTGAAATAGACCATAACTGACTTACTCAAATGCAGTTAGTTATAGTCCACTGTAGAAATAAGCTACTGTTCTAATAGTTAACCATAAGCATGCCATGCATAGGCATGACATCAGCGATAACTTTTTTTTCTAAATAAACTGAAGCGCATACAATAACATGGGAACAGGGTGCACTCATGTATATTTTTTGGATGCTATTGAATGGTGTAACAATGGAGCCCAGGAATGGTGTAACAAGGGAGCCTAGGAATGGTGTAACAAGGGAGCCTAGGAATGGTGTAACAAGGGAGCCTAGGAATGGTGTAACACGGGAGTCTAAGAATGGTGTAAACATGGAGCCTAGGAATGGTGTAACAAGGGAGCCTAGGAATGGTGTAACAAGGGAGCGTAGGATTGGTGTAACAAGGGAGCCTAGGAATGGTGTAACAAGGCAGCCTAGGATTGGTGTAACAAGGGAACATAGAAATCACTGGCACCATTTTGGTTTCATTTATAAGAAAAAGAGATAGAAGTTATTGTGTGTATCATAATATGTGTATAAACCCGAAGGGGGCTTATTCTGCATGTCATGGCAAACAAGGTTTGTTCAACGAATTTTGAAATTTCTAAAATTTTCATTCATGAAAGTTCTCGTACGTAGCTCTCGTAGTTAAAAAAGACAACCTGACAACCCTATAACCATAGTACAGCTTTTTTAAATGAGAACATAGCAGCTGGAGACGCAAAATAGCAAACACTGATTCAAGTTAGGGTTGTCGCAAACTAAGATAAAAATTATTTTACTTTTATATGGGAGTTTCAAATAGGCTATATCCAAAGTAGGGCACGTCAAGTTATTTGCATGCTTGGACAGAATATCCATATCCAGTGACACCTTGTATTATCAGGTCATAATAACGGAACAAGATTTCTTGGGTCCTTGTAAGTGAACTTATGAGAGTTCCATTGAATAATATATATATATATATATATATATATATATATATTTATTTATATAATGTTTTTTTCAAGCCACATTCACATCATACTATGTAAGCTTTTTAAGCCTAAAAAATCAGTAATATATAATTTAATGTATGAATCCGAACCGCTGTAAAATTTCATTAAACCTGTAAAAAGATTAAGTTGTTCTCCAAAGCTTACGGTTTCACGACAGAATACTAAGGGACAGAAGCATCACTCCGCAAAGAAATTTTAACGAATAGCGACTCTTGCTATGACGCATTAAAATTCAATTCAGCTCGCGTAGCGCTGCATACCTACCAGTCATATTAACATACAGAGCGCCTCTATTTCTATCGCATAGCTCTTATCTCTTCTGACGCGGTACGTGTAATGACGCGCGACCCGCCGCCGGTGTCCGGCTATGTACTTGTAGCTTCGTACCTACAGTGCGGAGTGCGCTAGGCCTAGTTTTACAATAACAGCAGTAGCAGAACTCACAAAATCGTGAGGTGTTAATGCTATCGACTATACTATACTACTTTAACTCGATCAGCAACGTAGAAAAGCCCAGCAAGTGCCCTAACCAGATTATAGTCTGAAGTGAGTTTTTATAGCATTTCAGTTTAACTGGAAAAAACCAGTATGCAATGCTTAAAACGATGTTTTGGTTGTTAAGGATATCACTGTCATTATGTGCTTGAACTTACTCCCTTTTATTGAGATAAATTAAAAAATAACTTTATCTACGCCCAGATCATAAATACATACATACAGTTACTCTGCCGCCAAGCAGTAGTGCGCAAGCATTACTGTGTTTGAAGGGCATTGTAGCCAGCGAAATTACTGGGTAGGTATATGAGACTCAATATTTGATGTCTCGGGGTGATGAGCGCAATGGAGTGCTACGCAGTGCTTTATGGTATTAAAAGTTCTGGGTGACACTGCAATTGTTATGGGCAGGCGTGGCGCTTACCATCAGGCGAACGACTGGCTCGTCTCACCACTCAGTACAATATATATGTATACATATGTATAAATATTATACTAAGACTTTCTAAGATACTTCAAAATAAATATTACCTACTTAATTGTTTGTCGTGTTCTTTCTTTCTTTCTTCTATATCATAGCCATCTTGGCCTTTAGCATCCTCTATAAAATACGGAGTCTTTATAACCTTGTTGCTTATGACTGAGGTCTCAGCGTAGGTGCCATAAAATATCAGCAATCAAGCATGGTGTAACAATTGTTCGCGGCTTGTCTTTTCGCTAGACATTTCTCCGTGAAAGTCTTATCAAAACCGATGCCAGTGCCAGATGTAGGTTAAATTTACAAGTAGCTACCCGCCCCGGCTTCGCACGGATGCAATTTCCTAATAAATAATATAATAATCATAATAAATACGCGCAACGATCACATACATAGATAGATAGATCACATAGATCCTGGCCCCTAACTAAGATTTCCTGTATCTAGGGAACCAAGAACTATGAGGGCCATGGTTCCACAACACTCAGACACGAAATAAATGCTGGCGTTTTTTTTCTTTGCACAAACATTTGTGACATTTGCCATTTTTAAAACGACTTGATTACAAAACATAGAACTTTTTCTACTACCTATAGAAAAACTTAATTAGAAAGTATTGTACATATTAATCTTCCGTAAAAAAATCTCTAAATGATAGGAAAAACCGTATCAAAATCCGTTGCATGGTTTAGAAGTAATCGGGAGAAACAGAAATGAAGACCCGGATAGCGACTTTGTTTTTATACTCTTTAGAGATAGATAGAGCGTATATTCTATAAATTGTGTTTTCAAGTAATTTTACTGAGCAAAACAATCAATTCTTAATTTCTTCGTAAACAAATATGATAAGATGCAGATATCCAAAAAAACCAGCCAAGAGCTAGTCAGAATCGCGCACGAAGGGTTCCGTACCAAATCTATAAAAACGGCAATAAAATCACGTTTGCTGTATGGGAGCCCGTTAAATATTTATTTTATTCTGTTTTTTAGTATCTGTTGTTATAGCGGCAACAGAAATACATCATCTGTGAAAATTTCAACTGTCTATCACGGTTCATGAGATACAGCCTGGTGACAGACGGACAGGCAGACAGACGGACGGTAGCGGAGTCTTAGTAATAGGGTCCCGGTTTACCCTTTGGGTACGGAACCCTAAAAAGACGCAACGCAATACCCAAGTCGCATGACCCAATTCTACGTACCTAAGTCTTATAATCTTTTATTTCGGTTAGATTACAAGAAGACAGCCATTATTTGGTGATTTATACAATTGGGTGAATAAAAACAGAAATGCGTATCTTATCTACATTTAAGGAAACTTATACACCCTAAAGATTAGTTGATTGACTGATAACATCAGAACCAGAAGGAAAATACTAATTGTTAATCCTAACAGTTTATCGTTACTCTTAAGTGTAAAGTCAACCTAAAAGACCTCTCAAACTAAATGACATTGTAATCACTACACAGGTAATAATGTATTATCGAATATAATAATTTCTCTTCTCTTTTCATTTGACTGTAATGACTTCGGAACTAAGTAAATGTGCCACGCTACGATAGCCCTTCTATTTAACGTAAGTACCAATTAATACATGTACTTTTAGGGTTCTCCCGCTTTCCGTCTGTCTGTCTGTCTGTCTGTCTGTCTGTCCGTCCGTCTGTCACCAGGCTGTATCTCATGAACCGTGATAGTTAGACTGTTGAAATTTTCACAGATGATGTATTTCTGTTGCCGCTATATCAACGAATAACTAAAATTCAGAATAAAATAAATATTTAAGGGGGCTCCCATACAACAGGCATGATGTTTTGCGGTTTTTATAGATAATGGCACGGAACCCTTCGTGCGCGAGTTCGACTTGCACTTGACCGGTTTTAGTTAGTAGTGTTATCGGGTATCGTAATCATTAAAATCTTGTCTATCTATGACTCCGCAGAATTATTATCTGTTACTTCCTTTCTCTTCCGGTTTGATTCGTTCCCTGCTCTGCCTTGTCTAAAAATAGCTCGTACTATAATTATGATAATTCACTAAATCTTATTATGTTAATCGTAAGTAATATTCAATGGTGCCTACAGGCGGATCAAACCAATTCCTGGAGGAAAAGTACCCTGAACATTGAAGTTAGCAAATTTTACGCAAAGGAAGCATTTTTTGCTTTTAGAAATAAAAATAGTTGCATTTAAAGATTTCTAAAGTCACTTGCCAGAGCCGGGAATCGAACCCGCCAAATTTTGAATGTCAAATGTTAATTAGAGAGATTTGTCTAATATGAATCTTATGATTGACCCTTTTGGGTCGGTATCATAAACAACAATTTAATATAGATAAAAAAAACACGTTTTTATGCGCCTTAAAAATAATAAATGGATTTAGAATGCGTTGTCATCGAGTCCCTCAAAGGGCTACCCTAAAAGTCTCAGCCGGATAGTTAATCGGGAAGTGAGTTGCAGTTTCCACCCGGAACACCAGACAGACAAACAAAAAAGTGACTTGATAAAAACGTGGCAAAATAAAATAAAAACCACGTTTTTATGCGCCATAAAAATAATAAATGAATTTAGAATGCATTGTTTTCGAGTTGTGAGCTACCCTGAAAGTTTCAGCCGGATAGCTAATCGGGACGTGCTCGAAATTTAAGTTGCAAAATTCCACCCGGCACGACAGACAGACAGACAAACAAGAAAGTGACATAATAAAAACGTGGTAAAAAATATTCTTAAGTAAATGATTTATTTATAGCGACTAGATACGACCTCAAACAATCACCGAACAAAATTAAAGCAAAACCTATCTACAGCACAATAACACAAACAAAACGTTCCCTTTGTCGCGTCGCATGGCATTGCGTCGCACATCCTCTGCGTCAGCTAATGGCAGCGATAACATTATATCGCGGAAGTGGAGCAGAAACTAACACGACCATGTCAGCATGCTAAACAAAGTAGGTTTCGCAAGGGTCTGCATGAACGCGAATCGCTAGTAACATTTGAGTTTCACTGGGAAAAATCTCCTTTTTACTGTCTTCCTCTGCGAGATGCCGTCTGGGTAGATTTTTTTTATATACTGAATGATAAGACGAGCAAGTCGTTCGCGTGATGACACTTACAGTACAGTATAACAAGTGCAGTACCACCCGGAACTTTTAATACCATAATAAGCACTGCGTAGCACTGGATTGCGCTGATCATCCCGAGAAATCGGATATTAAGTCTCATATGCCCAGTAATTTCACTGGCTTCAAACCGGAACACAGTAATGCTTACGCACTACAGCTTGGCGGCAGAATAACTGGCAAAGCGGTGGTACCCACCCAGACGGCCTCCCGCATACGAGAGACCTACCACGAGATAGGTGCCAGGTAGTCAGTCCTCTTTACTAGATGGCAGGTGTCTCGTATGCGTGAAGATGTCTGGGTTAGTACCACCGATTTGCCGAGTTATTCTTGCCACCAAGCAGTAGTGCGCAATCATTACTTTAAGATTTGAAGGGCATAGTAGCCAGCGAAATAATTGGGCTTACTAGACTTACTGCTGTCTCGATGTGATGAACGCAATGCAGTATTTTGCATAGTATTAAAAGTTCTGGGTGGCATTTTTTCACTTGACATAAATCTACGTATGCCCATTATCTCGCCTAACGTTAAGAGACGATTTGGCTGAAGACTGCTCAAGCCCGTCTCACTGATGGTTCACCGAACAATGTATCTTCAAAGTCCAAAGCCGAATATTAATGAAATTACTAAACTATACGCAAAAATGATTTTCCAAATCGTTTTAAAAATGACGGGAGTTCTGAAGTACTCAACATTACTTAAAAAACATAAAAAATACAATCTAATTCAAAACCTCCTCCTTTATTTGAAGTCGGTTAAAATCAGAAAATATAGGCTTATAAAAAAACCGGCCAAGTGTGAGTTGCACTCGCGCACGAAGGGTTCCGTACCATTATCTATAAAAACGGCAAAAAAATCATGCCTGTTGTATGGGAGCCAAACCAAGCCTAGCGCACTCCGCACTGTAGGTACGAAACTACAAGTACATAGCCGGACACCGACGGCGGGTCGCGCATCGTTACTCGTGCCGCGTCAGAAGAGATAAGTGCTATGCGATAGAAAGAGAGGCGCTCTGTAGGTTAATATGACTGGTAGGTATGCAGCGCTACGCGAGCTGAATTGAAATTTTATTGCGTCATAGCAAGAGTCGCTATTTGGCCAAATATAAATATTTGTTTATTCTGTTTTTTAGTATTTGTTATAGCGGCAACCGAAATACATAATCTGTGTAAATTTCAACTGTCTAACTATCATGGTTCATGAGAAACAGCATGGTGACAGACGGACAGATAGACGGACGAACAGCGGAGTCTTAGTCACAGGGTCCCGTTTATCCTTTGGGTACGGAACCCTAAAAATTGGTAAACTGATGGAACTCTGCAAAAGGCACGCGACTGGGCGCGACACGGCTGCGCGACTAGCCAAGTACATTTATCGCTTTTACATTCACAGAAATATCTTTAAAACGTTTTATAAAACTCTTACCTTTTTGTACTTGCAGGGCTAATTTGAGTCGTGTCCAGTCATCAATACCTGCAAAAACAGAAACAGGAAATCAGTATCAGCACAGAATACTAAGGGACAGAAGCATCACTCCGCAAAGAAATTTAAACAAATAGCGACTCTTGCTATAACGCAATAAAATTCAATTCAGCTCGCGTAGCGAAAAAAGTAAAAACTACCAATCCGATTTTGATGAAATTTGATATGTAGGTACTTTAGGACTTAGAAATAGCACATAGGCTACTTTTTATCCAAATCTTTTTTTAATTCCGAACAGTAGTTTTTGCGTGATCAATTAACAAACATCCATCCATCCATCCATCCTTACAAATTCGCATTTATAATATTAGTAGGAATAGGTATGTCAAATTGTATTTCAAGTAATTGCTTGCATTGCATTGTTTGCATTGTTGTCGCTCTAAGCGATAAGACCGCCCATTGTACTACCCTAGTTATAAGGTTTATACAATAAAGAGTATTTTGTTATTGCACGAAAATCAATATTTCGAGATGCACTTACGAATCAATTCATGGAAAGACTTAAAATTCTGGTTATTGCCAAAAAATTAAGAACTCAACTTATATACAATTCTATCGGCTTGCAGTTTCCTTGTACAGCGGCTGACTTGAATTGGTAACGAGCACTTGATAAAAAACGGCAAAAAATCATGTCTGTTTTATGGTAGTCCCAATAAAATATTTTTTTATTGTTTTAGTATTTGTTGTCAAAGCGGCAACAGAAATAAATCATCTGTGAAGATATCAACTGTCTAACTATCATGGTTCATGAGAAACAGCCTGGTGACAGACGGACAGGCAGACGGACGGACGAACAGCGGAGTTTTAGTAATAGGGTCCTGTTTTACCCTTTGGGTACGGAACCCTAAAAAGCCGATCAGCATTCCTTTCGCTCAACACTTGTAGGGCTTTCCGTACATGAGAATTATTTTGTAGAATCTGTGGTAGAATCTATAGTCTATCTGTATATTAATACTAGCTTTCCCCGCGACTTCGTCGGCGTTAACGATAGAGAAAGCCCATATTCGTATATTTCCTAGACCATCTTAGCAAGTCCTCTCCAGTATACGAGAGCGTGTACTATGAAGAAGTCAAACTGTATCTTCGAAATCATAAAACCGATTTTAATGTAACATAATGTATCTAAGTTGGAACTAATGCTACCAAACGCTGGAAACCGCATTAAAATCAGCAGTTTCCGAGTCCATAGATAGCAAACATACAAACAAACAAGACAAAAATCTGTGGATTCGTGTTTCCCTCTAAATAGCCGATCCCAGTTGGTTTTTCAAAAATGTCTTCAATGTACAGAATTAGCTCAGTTCTATTATTAAAATAGTATACGTATCTTCAATGATAAGAATTGGTCGAACTTCATCCCATTTCATATGGGATTCAATATGATACTCTTTTTCTCATTATGTATTTGTACCTACATGAATTATTCTCCTATAAGGATCTATGGACTAACTTTGTGAACGATGCTGGTACTTTTAATAAGTACCAATTTCGTCAGTTTTGGAAATTACTTAGTGAGATTAGCATCAGTGTCGACGTTTATATTTTAGATAGGTATATATGCACCAACCCTGATACAGCTGTATGCATTTTATCTTATATCTTTAAGAATATCTTTAGTCATACGTGCTGTGCTGGTTCATGGTCAAAATGCCTACCTCGAGAGACTACCACCAGATAACCTGACAGTGTAACCTGAGTTCCAGTAATTGGTTGGTGCACATCCAAATGACAGCCTCTTTGATGTAGTGGCTGGGCCGGTTGGCTCAAATCTCATACGTTACCGAGGTCGGGGGTTTGATTCCGTTTACCGGACAAATTTTAGTGACCAAAAAGAAAAAAGCGCAAGTATTGGTTTCGTGTCTGGGACCATGGTACTCGTAGTTCCTGGTTCCCTATACACTGGGAGTCCTAGTTAAGGCTCAGGATCTATGTATAAGATCGCTAAGCGTTATTATTTAAAAAAATACGAACATAGATGGACAACATTCAGTAGAAGACCAAGCAAGCTTATAGTCATTATATCTCTCTGCGAAAAGAACTTGCTGATCATAATCTATAACCTTATTTTAGACCAGAAATACATCGATGCTCGAATTGTTGACAAAATAGTTACAATATGTAGTAACATTATTCAAATCGCTTAACTCATAATGCTGTCATCTTATTGTCATTCTCTAAGCATAGCTTTTCGAGCCTCGTAAGGATACCTTACGTAACGCCGGTAATGTCTCATTGTCGCATCGGACACGCTTTCTCAGCCTTTACATAATTACCAAACATCGGAAGTTGCTCTACTGCATTACAATTGGTCTACTGTCTACTGGCAGTTTATTTGTGAGGACCTGCTGTTTTGTTCAATTTATGTCATCTACACTTCAGGCATCTCCTTGCAAAAATGTTGGTTAGTCCTTTGTTTCAGCGAAAAGGTTTACGTGAAAAGTGCGCTGGCGTTGCCCATAGATACGTACTGCATATTATTATAGTTTTTATGTTAAATTAGGAAAGTGAACGTTAGTGAACAAGTGACGTAACAATACATAGAGACAATTCATTTTGTAACAAAAAAAACCGACTATTCTAATGTATCTTCGAAGTCCAAAGTCGAATATCGATGAAATGTGTAGCTGTACAGAACCCAACGCAAATTTTCCGAATCGTTTTATAAATGAAGGAGTTCTGAGATAACAAATATTAATATTTAAAAAGCTTTCTTAGTTATAGGTAATAGTAAGTATTCTATGTATATAGTTAGTGTTTAAGATAGTTAGCGTTTTGGCCTATGCTGTAAGCTAGTATCGTGTGTTTAATAAATAAATAAACAAAAAAACAATCGTATTGAGAACCTTCTCCGTTTTGAAGTTGGTTAAAAATACCAACGAGTTTATTTCCAACGTTCTGGCATCTTAAAGGCGAAGCTATGAAGCTATACAATAAAGTTTCGGCCCTCCTATAAAATGATGTCATCCAAAAAGGTTATCTATCTCCAAGTCTTGTTCCACAGCATTCGAAATACGACCATATCTTTGTTTATAATTAGGTACCTACCTACCTATCGCTTGCATTTAGGTATCCATTTTGAAAGGATTCCTCTCGCTTCGAAAGGAAACGACCTTAAACTCGCAATACGAACTAATTCTGACGTTTCAATTAAGATCAATTTTAAACCTTGCATCTCCGCAATAACAACCTTTGTTTGACTTCGAGCGATCTAGGACCATTTAGTGCTATCAAACGACCAAAACCTTCAAACAATTTTAAACTTTATAGCTTAAAGAATAAGGTAAAATGTTGCAAAGTTATGGAAGTATGTTTTGTAAACTACTATTTACTGAAGAATTAGCCTTGAACCCAAAACAATGGAATGTTACTCACGAAAATGAAAGTTTACTGTGTTAATGTGATCTACACATTTGTAACACATATTCGGCAGACAGCCTCTGTGGTATAGTGGTTGTGCAGGTCAGCTCAAATCTCGTAATCTCAGAGGTTGCGGTTTCGATTTCCGGGACAAATGTTTGTGGCACAAAAAAGATGTGTATTTTGGAACCATAGTCCTAGTAGTTCTTGGTTCACTAGATACAGGTAATCCTGGTTATGAGCCAAAATGTTCATGTGATCGTTGGGTGTTACTTACTTATTTTTAAAATATCATGTGAACTGAGCGTTGTCAGTGATGATGATGTCGGTGTCCAAGCAAAACAGGCAAAATATTTCCACAAAGTAAGCGATGTCAAAACGTATAAATGAGTATAGTTCTACATTTAGCAACTGTCGTAAATATGGCTCGAATTCTTAACCATATTGACTTTGACTGACTCATCTACTATCATACCTATTACCTAGGTAGGTATTAAAAGATAAGTTTATATAATATTTTTTGATAAAGAGACAAGTTTCAATGTGATTTTCGTTATACCTACAGTCAAGAGTACCTGAACCAATTCTTTAAATTTTGGGAAGGTTTTTCTACCATCAGACAACAAGACGTACGGAAACTCGGCATCCGTTTATGGTTGACATTCCTCCTGCCAGAACAAAGCGTTTAGCTTCAACTTTCATAATGCGAACAGCTAAGGAATGGAACACCTTACCAGCGTCTCTGTTTCCCGATTCTTATAATCTAGGTGTCTTCAAGTCCAGAGTGAATGGGTATCTATCTTCCAAGGCAAGTATCGTCGACGACGTCATCACTACATCAGAATGGTTAAATGCTATCGAGTAATAAATTAACTGGCCAAGTGCGAGTCAGACTCGCGTACGAAGGGTTTCGTACCATTATCTATAAAAACGGCAAAAAATCATGTCTGTTGTATGGGAGCCCCCTTAAATATTAATTTTATTGTTTTTTAGTATTTGTTGTTATAGCGGCAACAGAAATTCATGTGAAAATTTCAACTTACTGTCACGGTTCATGAGATACAGCCTGGTGACAGACGGACGGACGGACAGACAGACAGACAGACAGACAGACGTACGGACAGTGGAGTCTTAGTTATAGGGTCCCGTTTTACCCCTTGGGTACGGAACCCTCAAAAGCTCATACAAGTATGCGCTACTTTTCAGTTCGGTCTGTGGTTCGGTTAAATTCCATGGTAGCTATAGCTACAGTACTTTGTATAGTTAAATATAATGGCTACCTTGTTATCAGGTTCTTCAAGTTCTTATCTGGTGTTTCCGAATTTTGTTTACTGACTTAGTACAAGGTTTAATCTTACGAAGGGGTATCTTATCAATGATGTTTACTTTCTAGACAGCAAGCAGAATTATCATTTCGAAGTAATGTTTTATTGCATTTTTGTGTATTTTCACAAGCCTTACGCACACATTTACATCATGCTATGCCAATCGGTTGTCATTTAAACAAACATAACGGCACCGCCATTGTTATGCTTCAATTGTACTTGATTACGTCCGCCTTTTTTTATTCGTTCAAGACTTTGTGGTAACACCTACTTTTGTCTTAACGTAATCTGAGACTGTTAGGCGATGATTCACAGCACGACACACGATACTCTGACTGATTAACTGTACCTACACAGCATACCTAGGTAGGGCACCTACCTACTTTGTGCACATCCAATCCTTATTGGATGTGCGCCTGAGTAATGGGACTAGAACCGTGTTTCATTCGAGTGGCTCGAGTAGCTTTTATTTCACTCGCACTTTTTTTTACACTTAATAGATCTATGTTTGGCCACTATCTCGCCTGATGTGAAGCAATGATGTGGCCTAAGACGGAGCACATAGATCTAAAGAGAGACGGCAGTTGAGCGGCTGCTCAGACCCGTCTCCCCGATGGTTCACCGAACATCATCCCGAAACGACTAGGTGGCTTGACGGCATGGCTTTGTTCGGTGGGTGGTATTACAACCACGGCCAGAGCCTACCACTCCAAAGCACGTAAGCGGGTTTCATCACGATGTTTTCCTTTATCGTTTTAAAGCGAGCGTGCAAAATCTGCACTTAACTACCTATAAGTCATTAGTGCAGGGCCGAGTCGGGATTCGAACCCAGGTGCGTCGGATCGAAAGGCGCACGAATTCCAGCTGAGCCACACTCGCTCTAAAACTCACTCAAATAAAATTTAAGTTAACTCGCCTGTTGAGTGACTCGAGTCAATTCGAGTTGACTCGGACCACTCGAGTGGCCTGTACTGACTCGAGTGAATAATACAAGTTAAGACATGTTCAGCCGATGTACCTTCTTTTGAGTTGTTTATATTTGTTTAACATAAAAATAATTCGAATAACTTACTAGCACTCGAGTGCCGCAAATCATATTTACATTCGAGTGAATAAATTATCACTCGAGTCTTATCTTCACTGGAGTGACTCGTTTTTTACGGGCGAGTGACTCGAGTCAAAAGATATCACTCGAGTCCAGGACGTCGATGACATATCGACAAGATTTACCAAAGAAAACATTACCACGGTACCCTCAGAATTAAAGTGACCTAAGTCGAAATTTTGGAATATTTTGTTACCATAAAATTATTCTAAGACCTTTCATCGACAAAAAATGTAAACAGATCTATTTTATCTTATAGGTTCTTCGGTCTCTTTTACACCCACGCTTTTCTTTAGCGTCCATTCAGTTAAAAGAGGTTATGAGGTTTGAAGAGACTTGTTCAGAATCAGGGATGCGCCGCGTGTGTAGAATTGTTTTTATTGATAAAGATATTCGCCCGTAAAATGGTATTATAACCATCATCCTTATTTGCTCTTCCATCGCCCCGTGGTGTGTGGTAGGGTTGGACCTTGGGGTAGTCCCCATTGCCCAGACGGAAAAGCGGCTT
The DNA here is from genome assembly GCA_951640565.1 of Petrophora chlorosata. Classification (NCBI taxonomy): domain Eukaryota; kingdom Metazoa; phylum Arthropoda; class Insecta; order Lepidoptera; family Geometridae; genus Petrophora; species Petrophora chlorosata. Next base: position 3,042,341 of record OX621206.1, read on the forward strand.
CTACCCCCAGGAACTGCCAAGCCGCTCTCTACTCCCATAGTCGGGGCGCCTCTAAGCTTCTGTGTTGGTCAGGCGGGCCCTTCCTGGGGTCCTCTGTAGGGCGTTGACGTTTGCCCTCGTCTTGAAAAATCAAACGAAATCTAACTCTACTCTCTCTAATGCTTGCGCACTACTGCTTGGCGGCAGAATAACTGGCAAAGCTGAAGTACCTACTCAGACGGTCACCCGCATACGAGAGACCTACCTACCACAAGTAAAAAGTGTGGCTCTTTGGGGGCATGTGCGACTTACGATCGGACGCAGCCGAGTTCAAATCCCGCTGGCCCTGCACCACTGACTTTCTTAAGTTACTTATGTGCGGATTTAACACTCGCTCTAAAAACGGTGAAGGAAAACATCGTGAGGAAACCGGCATGTCCAAGAATTGATCACAAAAATTCAAGGACATGCGACATCCACCAACCCGCACTGGGCCAGAGTGTCGTGGATTGTGGCCCACACCTCTCTACGAGGGAAGGCCGGAGTCCCAACAGTGCGTAATGGGCTGATGATGGTGATGATGATGATCGCACGGTTTGTGCATTTAGCCAGTGTCAAGTATGTAATTAAGAATAACAAGTTTCAATTATGAGCTATGCTTCAAGTAGCGGCGAGGCCCGAGGGTCATCGGCTACATGCCGGACCTTCCAGACATTGGCATTGCACCTACTTTTAATTACATTACATTGTATATATTAAACAAGTATAAATTTTACCAAAAAATACCGACTTCAATGTATCTTCGAAGTCCAAGGTCAAATATCGATTAAATTTATATGGACCACTTCGTAGCTGATACTGAACTGAACGCAAAAAGAGTTTTGGAAATCGGTCAGCAGTTGGCGGAGAAATCGGTAAACATACATAAAAAAATATATACAGTGGAACATAGAACCTTCTCCTTTTTGTAGTAGGTAAAAATAACGTGGAACATTTGATCGTTATTTTTTATTACATTAAAAATATACCAAAAGCCATCATTATGAATGAAACTTATCTGATAATCGTATATTTTCACTAAATTGATGTTTAAATGTTTACCAGAATTTTCTCATCATTTGTGACCAATTGTACAAGCGCAGAGTTGTCGTTTTTGCACGCTTTTCTATGCTTGATTGAGCGCTTAATCAATTTTTTTTATGCTTCCACATGTTTCGATTGATACGCTATTGGTGTTGATGGCATAATAAAGTAAGTAGGTACATCTTATGTGGAATATCCATGTTATAATCATCGTACATATTACATACCTAATTATGAATATTATGATAAATAACATCACTCGTTTTTATTAAACTTGTTTATGATGTAATTCAGCTTTACGAAGCCAAATTAGAGTACCTAACTTTCTTAAATTTATTGTTCCGCTGGAAGAATAATTTAATTTCGTAATAGGTAAGGTAATTAATTACTTAGGTACCTATGTTAACAAAATTAAGACACATTCATGCTTATTTGATTGAAACATTTTATGTCTTCTATGTTGTTAATGGTACGGAGATATTAGATCATGAAAGCACAAAATATCAGGACGTTTTTTTAGTTCAGTACGCCGGCGGCCAGAGAAAAAGAAACCAGTGAAAATCTTAATGTAGATAAGCGCACACTGGACAAATATCACGGGAAACGTAAACAATTATGCACTCACAGAGAACGAAGAAAAAAATCCTCCCAGGTCCGAATAAATTAGATGCTGGCACTGCACAAAAATCCACAGAAATATAATTTAAAAACAACTTCACGATTGAATTTAGAGCGAAGTTTTAAATTTCGAATTGGAAAAGTGCGAAACGCAGCGCACACTCCGCGCGCTCTCGGTCGACTGGCGGTTGGCGGGTGGCGCGGGCTGGCGGGCGGTTGATTTGGAACGCGCGCTGCGCGGGTCTCTCCGCTCCGTAGAGAATGGAATGAACTCCTCAAAAGGCCTATGCCAGCAATAATAAAACAAGTAAAAACCGACTTCAATGTATCTTCGAAGTCCAAGGTCAAATATCGATGAAATTTATATGGGACTACTTCGTAGCTATACTGAACCCACCTTTATAATCCAATATGTAACGCTTTAGAACATTTCATAAGCTTACATTTTTTATTTGTCCAAGTATATCCATATAGATAGGGTTTATTGTGCGAAGCCATTATGAAAAAAAACTAAATGGCGTATCGGAATCATGGAAAGTTTTAAACTTCTTTCAAAAACCTGCTTCTTCTTATTCGCATTTCGCATCTATTCGTATTAACAATATACGATCGTCGATCGACAAATGAGTTGTCGTGAGGTTCTGAATCGGCCAGCTAATGTGAAGCGATGATGTGGCCTAAGATGAAGCACAGATCTAGAGAGAGACTGCAGTTGAGTGGCTGCTCACCGAATATCATCCCGAAACACGACTAGGACGCTTGACGGCATGGCTTCAAACCAATTTTTAATTAACTTGTGGTTATGATGTGACACTTAGGTATGTACCATGTAACAAGTAGTTTTATTGTGGAGGCTTCAGCTGTAATATGGATATAAATAATTAACTTAAAGAAACAGTAAGCCAATTAGAAGTCCTCACGGAAAGTTAAGCGAGAGAGTTAAGCGGAAAGTTAAGTGAGAGCCAGTGTGGCTTAGTGGGATACTCTCTCTATGAGAGAAGGCCCGTTCCCAGCAGTGGGAACGTGATGGGCTGATGATGATGATGACGGAAAGTTCCAAAACATTATGAAATGTAATTTATGCGAAAATCATAACAACCTGAATGTAACTATGATTATATTTCTATAAAACCACAAAAAACGTTGAGCAAATTTGTTAAATCGATTAAAACTTATTCATAAAATATAAAGTCGATTGTTTTCATAAATCGAATCAGTAACGCATTTAGGACATCACTAATCGAGCTGTCAAAATATAAATAAATGGTAGGACAGAGTGTAACTTTTTAGACTTTTTGGCGGGAAGTGATAAGTGATACAGTTCGATTTTGTTTTATTTCCCAAACAAGTGTTATTTCGAGTGATTATGTGTAATATCGGTGGAATATTAACCATTATGTGTTCGTAAACGTGCACGAGTGTAGGCAAATGTAACAAAATAGAGAAAAACCAAGCTTTTTATATTCTCCTAAAGAGTCCATGGAAAGCTTGGATAAAGTTCCACCACTTTATTGAAGCACTAGGAGAGGGTCCGGCTTGTTGCTGATGACCCTCATTCTCAACAAAACTATAATAAATGAAATATTAAACTAACAAATAAAAACTACGTAAGACAACGGTATGGTCCTAAAGACTTTAGCCTGCCCTAACGGGCGAATTAAAAAATAAGTGTAACTTATTAATTAAATGATTGATTCGGGGAGACGGGTCTGAGCAGCCGCTCAACTGCCGTCTCTCTCTAGATCTATGTGCTCCATCTTAGGCCACATCATCGCTTCACATCAGGCGAGATAGTGGCCAAACATAGATCTATAAAGCGTAAAAAAAAACATACACATATATTTACTGTGCAATGCAATTTACTTAATCGAAATAATCACTGCTCAACAACTGTCTAGCCGAGGCGATGCGACACTCGTACAGAATAAGTCAATATCAAAGGACTTATAGAGCGATTTAAAGTTTTTTTTAGTTATGCAGGGTTTGCCGACCTCGTATATCCCATCCATCATGGCTTGGGCACAGAATACTAAACAGTAAGTACAAGCTGGGGGCCATGAAATGAGATCGTCGACCAAGACGTGTAATGTCATGTTGTGACCTAAATGTGCCTAATGACCGGTCTGGCACAATTGTAGTCGTATGTGATCGGTCATCTCAAAAAAAAATTAGGGTTAGATTCTCTACAATATAGTTCTATGCTTACCACCGCTTTGCTAGTTATTCTGCCGCCAAGCAGTAGTGTGCATTACTGTGTTCCGGTTTGGAGGGCATTGCGGCCAGGAAATTACTGGGCATATGCCACTTAATATTTGATGTCTCGGGGTGATGAGCGCAAAGCAGTGCTACGCATTGCTTTTTATGGTATTAAAAGTTATAGGTGGCACTGCAATTCTTATGGTGGTTCAGATCCATAAAAAAGACTGGTGTCACAGTGTGTAATGTAGTACGTAGTAATAGTTAGTAGACTTTTTGGCGGGAAGTGAAAAGTGATACAGTTCAATTTTTTTTTATTTTCCAAACAAGTGTTATTTCGAGTTATGTGTAATATCGGTGAAATATTACCCATTATGTGTTCGTAAACGTGCACGAGTTAAGGCAAATGAAACAAAATAGATAAATCATTGCTTTTTATGTTCTCCCAAAAAGTCCATGGAAAGCTTGAATTAAGTTCCACCACTTTATTGAAGAACTAGGAGAAGGTCCGGCTTGTTGCTGTTGACCCTCATTCTCAATAAGAGTATAATAAATGTAATATTAAACATTCAAATAAAATCTACGTAAGACATTGCGGTATGGTCCTAGAGACTTGAGCCTGCCCTAACGAGCGAACTTAAAAAGAAAAGTATTCTTTGGTGTTCATCCTAGCACAGTGCAGGTGTTATCACAGGTGACAGACGGGGAAAGTGTCTGTGAAATATGAAAGTTGCATAACAAACCACTTATTTGCACTCATCACAGATTAAATAGTAGTCACTTAGTGTCCGACATGAGAACGGACAAAATCGCGCTTTGTGCTTTTAATTTAGTCTGTTATGGTGTACTGTGTACCTAGTCGAGGTTTCGCACGAACGCCTGTACTGTTGAGTATTCTGTGACGAACGGCACGAATTAAAACTTAAGAATTTCGTATGTATAAATTAATTTTACGTTGTAACCGACTTAAAAAAGGAGGAGGTTCTCAATTCGATTGTATTTTGTTTATATTTGTTCGCTCAGAACTCTGTCATTTATAAACATATTTGGGAAATTCTTGCGTTGGGTTCAGTATAGCCATTTTATCTGAGGATGGGCTACATAATACTTATACTAAGTATAGCCACAACGTGGTCCCATATAAATTTCATCGATATTCGACCTTGGACTTCAAAGATATATTAGAATTGAAGTCGGTTTTGTTAACCGACTTTAAAAAAGGAGAAGGTTCTCTGTTCGATTATATATTTTTTTTATATTTGTTACCTCAGAACTCCGTCATTCATGAACAGATTTGGAAAATTCTTGTGAAAATTTTGCGTTGGGTTCAGTATAGCTACGAAGTGGTCCCATATAAATTTCATCGATATTTGATCTTAGACTTCGAAAATACATAACATACACAATACGGTTTTTGTTTTTTCTAAAAATTAATTATTTTAAACTGAATTATTTAGAGATCAACGGCTACTTTGTTTATTCTTGACTAGATAAATGATTATTAAAATGCTGTTTCTAAAGTATTAAATGTCGACTAGGTATTCCCTGACTTTCGCGCCAAAATGCTACCGTCTTGGTCTCGACACTAGTCAATTAAGTCTAGCTATTGTACTTTAAGAAAAGGACAGAAATATTTATACTTAGTACACATGTAAATATTTCTGTCCTTTTCATAAATTCGAAAGATAATTAAACAATCAGACATCTTAACCTACCACCAAATTTTATCAATATCCGTTCAGTAATTGTTGCGTGATTGAGTAACAAACATCCATCCATCCATCTATCCATCCTCACTATGTGGTTCACATATACAAACATATAATAAGTATACATAGAGTAAATATGATATACATAATATAAATTAATATAAATAAATACAATAAATATAATACACTCGAGAGCAATGAATCCGGGTCACTTAAAGAATCCTAAAAATCTCGGAAACTAAAAATGCTAGGTTAATGCAATAAATTGTATTTAATAGACAATGTAATACTCCTTAAATGAAGGTATTAAAACTTCTTAGTTATTGTAAAGTTATATCATAAAAAAATCAAATTTGAAAAAGGGCCACTTTCGAAGATGGAACTACGAAATTACAGCATTTGGTTTTGCTTTTGTTTGTAATCTGTCATTTATGTGGGTACATAAACCATGTTGATAGTGCTCTATATTCATTATTCAAGCTGAAATTATGTCGCTTACGCCTGAAGAATGCACCAGAATACTTACAATGCTGGAAACCGGCCGGAGTCAGCGCGATACAGCCAGGACTGTCGGTGTGTCGCTGTCAACAGTACAAAGAGTTCTCCGACGTTACGAAGAAACTGGTTCTAACCTACGCAGACCAGGAACGGGCAGAACCAGGTGTACCACAGCACGAGAAGACCGATACTTGGTGAACACCATGCTTCGAAATCGCTTTCTCACAGGAACTGAACTCACCAATCAGTTTCGACGCCTCGGAGGAAGTAACCCAAGTGCATGGACAGTAAGACGTCGGCTTGCTGAATCTAACTTAAAACCCCTTAGACCTGCAAACGGCCCTAAACTGGAGCGTGGGCATCGTATTTCGAGACTAAGATATGCCCAGAGCCACGTAAATTGGAGTATTGAAGATTGGTCAAAAGTTATGTTCTCCGACGAATCAAAATTTATGCTCTACAAGCACGATGGAAGACACAGAGTGTATCGAAGACCAGGGGAAAGATTCAAGCAAGCATGCATCGAAGAAAAAGTAGCCTACGGTGGTGGGTCTGTACTTGTGTGGGCCGGAATTTCTTCTGAAAGTCGCACAGAGCTGGTGATCATAGAAAACGGCTCTTTAACTAGCGTAAGATATGTGGAAGAAATCCTCAATGATCACGTTGGTCCATTTATGGTCAATTTAGGTGAGGATGCTATATTTATGCATGACAATGCCCGACCTCATACAGGTAGGATTGTGAATGACTACCTTCAAGAGATGAACATTACTCGTATGGAGTGGCCAGCGCGCAGCCCGGATATCAACCCGATCGAGCATGCTTGGGACGAGCTAGGCAGATGCGTAAAACAACGAAACCCTCCCCCAATCACGCTTCGTGAGCTCAAAATTGCTCTCACAGAGGAATGGGAGAATATTCCCCAAAATCGTATAAGGAACTTGGTGTACAGCATGCCAAACCGCGTAAACGCAGTAATGGAAGCACGAGGAGGCAATACGAAGTATTAAAATTCAAGAAAATCGTAATAAAGTTCAAAAATTTCATGTTTCCTATTTTTGTTTTAAGGAGAGATCAGCAGTTTTTTTCTTTATGTAATTATGTGTTAATAAAATGTATGGTGACTCATATTTTTTTTACTTTCATTTAAGGAGTATTACATTGTCTATTAAATACAATTTATTGCATTAACCTATCATTTTTAGTTTCCGAGATTTTTAACATTCTTTAAGTGACCCGGATTCATTGCTCTCGAGTGTATGTTTAGTGTTTTATATAGGTATACTAGCGACGCGGCAGGCTCAGAAAAAGATGGCGGGATGAACTGGACTCCTATTTGATGGGATGGCAAACAATAGCCCAGAAACGTGAGTAGTGGAAGGAGGGTAGGGAGGCCTTTGCCCAGCAGTGGGACAAACCAGGCTGAATAATAATAATAATATCTTTTTTATGAGGCGGAACTGGCAGATGCCGAGGTCTCATATCATAGACCGGTTCTCATCCATTAAAAAATCACCTCAATAGCCCAATAAAAAGTCATTTCCATATCTCCAATAATAGTCCTCGCACTTATCGGAGGCTGTCTTTGATTGCATCTTTTTATATATGCTGCACTTCCGAGACAGTCCCCGATAAGTGTTGCCCATTACATATCTAAATTAAATGCTCTAAGAGGCCTCTACGTGTTGGACTCATGTCCCCGCGCAAGCCTTCCAAAGGACCGGGTGTATAACCCGTGAGAAAGAGCGACATAATAATAATAGGTATACTCGTATTGTAATATATGTATTTGAATTAGCTATAATATTTATTATATTTATGTATATATTTCAGACACTTATAATAGAAATTTAAAATATGTCTTTCTGTCAAATACTAATAACCTAATCAAATAACCCACCCCTAACTGTACCCGGTGCAAAAGTGCCCATAACACTGGCGGCATTTCCGCGCTGGATAGCTATGGCTAACCTTTGCACCAGGTACGAGCAGGAGCGGGGCTCGCCAGTTTTCTCCTTAATTCTACGACTTGCTTACTTTATGTATATTATGTGTTATATTTTAGCTATAAAAATGATACTATATTTTATGCATTTCTATTTGAACCTAGGATGAGAACATATATTTTATTATTCACACCGCCGACCTCTCTTACTCCGTTCACCATCCATAGGTTGACTGGAAGATATCACTTTTAGCGATAAGACCGCCTATTGTACCAAATGGTAATTGTTTCATCACCTTGTCTTAGCGATAATGAATTTTAACTTTACCACTGACTTTACTCGCAGTTTTTAATTAATTATTAGACTAATTATTTCGCTTTGTGGCTGGCAACAGCGGGCAATAAACAGTAATTAGTGATAGGTACCACCTACCAGGCTCCTCCTCTGCCACCTCCTCTGCCTCATTTGAAATCTGATGATGTAACCACTTTCGCCGGTACAATGCTTTCCGTTGCAGTTTTGCCTACTGTTTCACTTTTATTTGCACTGTGACATTGCATTTTACATGATTTTACTAGTGATTTTTATTATTTTTAAGCAATATGAAAATTTTATTTTAACATCGAATTTTATCATATTATAGCAACTTCAGAAATATATGCCGATATAACTTTTTTAATATAATAACAAAATAATTTAATGGTTGGATAGTATTACAAGCCGTTTGTACTATTAAGTATCCTGTGGCACAGGTAACGGTAACTCATCGTCTCTGTCGCACTCTAAAGCATATATATCGCTATCTCCCTTCGTTTGTCTGAGTTGTTTGGCCCTGGCTCCGCTCGGCGCGTTCCCCGCGACCCCTTTCTGCCGTGTTCAATGTTGCCGTGTGCAGAGAATTTACCCTAAAAATTGTAGTGCGATGAGATGAGCGTTGCCTGAGCACGTCGCGTCGTCGTAGGATAATATAGTGGCTGAAATCAGTATAACAAGTAGTTTACACCGAACTGAACTGCGCGACCCTGCTATGTTCTTTCAACTCCTCGACTGATTTTGCTTATAGGCATTTGAAACTGAAACGCAATGAAAATGTGTAGTGTAGACCCGCTGAATAAATATATAGGTACCTATTTGAACTTAAAAATTATAAGTATATACATGAACAGATGAGCCTACAAAATTTTATGGAAATAATATTTTTAATATCTATTACACTACACTACTCAATTTTCGAATGGCAACACTAGTAGATTCGTCAGCATAAGTTCAGCAGTGTTGCCGTTATAAACATTGATCTAGAGTTTTTCACAGTTTTAGCGATTATCCTATCTGATTTAGCGACATAAATAAATTTAGCTGGGAATTTAATTTTTGGTAAGTGGCAACACTGCAGTGCGCTGTGTGCCGCCAGGCCAGTGCGTGCGAACAGTGTAGTCGCGGATCGCGGAACGAGCACTCAGTATCCACGCTCGCTTACGTCTCACCATCCAGACACACAAGGGATAAGTATCACAAGATGACGACGCCTTTCGGAAAAAAACTCAGTTGGCAATCAAAGCAAATGATATACAACTTGCACAATTACTTCAAACAAAGAAAACGTGACCAAACATCCGATGAATACCAGGTAGATATTAACGTGAACCATATAACTGCCGAAGCGACTGGATTGTCCTGGAGAACAGTGATTAAAGTTGTTACTGAAGCTAAGTGTTTAGAATATATTGATGGACAAGTTTTATTCGCGACGACGGATAAGCAAAGAAAGGCAATTCCCAAAAAGCGGATACCGATGGATTGCTTTATTGAAGGTCTCATCCGACGAAGAGTTCTTCAAGCTTGCTTCGAAGTTAAGCACGGCCTTTCCTTGAGCGTTATCCATAAGATGATGAAAAAGGAAGACATTCTTAAATCCAGTACCGAATATCTCAGAAACTTACTGTTGAAAGTAGGATTTAGACATTTGTCCAAAAATCGTATCCTTTTTGAGAAGCCGGAGATCACATCTTGTCGTTGGGCGTATATTCATAAGATGAAAAAATTTCGCGATGAAGGAAAAAATATTGTTTACGTCGATGAGACTTACTTCAATATAAATAAATATAAACTCACAAATTGGGAGACTGACGACGAAAGAAACGGTGCTTTATATTATACGGGCAAAGGAGAGGGACTTATAGTTATACACGCGGGCGGTCGTGACGGTTTTCTCAGCGGCGCGCTAATGATGATCAAGACAGTCAACATAAGACCTTGTGACATAAACTACGACGTCTTCAGCAACTGGATAAAAGAAAAATTATTGCCTCACCTACCAGCTAAAAGCTTAGTAGTTATGGACAATGCTGAATACCATTCTTCAATTAACGTCACAATACCCACTGAAGCATCGACAATAGCTCAAGTAAAGACCTGGCTTAGAGAGCACAATGTTGTCTTTAGCACAAGTTTAGGAAAGAGTGCTTTACTTTCCTTAGTAAATAAGAGGGAAAACCATGAAGAAATAGATAAGCTGCTGACAGACAATGGGCACGAAGTATTACGGCTTCCTCCTTGTCACCAAGAACTTAACCCGCTTGAATTCATATGGAGGGACCTAAAGCAATGCTATTACTTAGAAAATGATTCGATATGTGATTTAACCGAATTGTCTAATACATTGGAAGTGGTATTTGACAGCTATCCTTTGGAAAAATGGGAAAACTGTATCGAATATGTTGAGAAGTTAGAAGCGGAATATTTTCAATATAATAATATTTTTGAAAAGCTCTTCAAATGTATGTCGCCGCTACAAAGAGCTGAAGCTTTTTCCGGAGAAACTTCCCATAATACAGACGAAGATGATGATGAATAAATATCAAGAATCCCTTTTAATGACGGCGGGTCAAAAAACCAATAGTTACTACCATAGAGTTAACACTAGGTATAGAGCGCGTGTTCCTAAGTGGGAACAGTATGCGCGGGTGAGATTATAGCATCCTCCTGTCCGTAAGCGACATTTATCTAAAAAAAATGGTTAAATATGCAATAAAACCTTGTAAAAACGTTCTCGGAAATACACTAAACAGAATTCTAACATCACATTTCACCGGTAAGCCAATTTTTAATACTTTTAAGTTCAAAGTTCGTTTCGTTTCGCGGGGGTGAACAAGACGTGAGACGCGGGGCTACACGTACCGCGCGCACTGCCCCGCAACCCCGCTAAGATTGCCGACTCAATTAGTGATGTGACGCGTTCGGCCTATTCGATAATGATGTTTGTTTCATAACAATGTATGAGTATATTTATGAGTATGTAGTTACACCGGCACATTATCTGCGGTTGCGGTTTAAAATTCTAGAAATCTTTATAAATAAAAATTAAATTAATTCACTTGTGTTGAGAACGACTGGACTGATCCGGCAATTTATTTAATGTTCGTAATATGCCAAATTAGGTTTTATTGAAAGAAACATTGGAAAGCTTGTCGGGAAAATTAGGAAAGTCGGGAATAACTGAAAGTGCTTTTTTTGTATTGGGGTTTTGTATGAACTCAAGATTCGAACGATGGATATACCTACCTACACAGGACAACGTCTGTCGCTTCAGCTAGTAATAAATAAAATAAAATGATTATGTTAATGATTTAGATTTGAGTTTTTAATTCATTTTTATAAAAAGTAACTACCTACCTACAGTTGTACAGATTATACAATGTTATAAGGATGTACGAAAGAATCACTTTTCTATGTATATCTCAAATGAAAAACACATTTTTTACCAATGTTTGAATTTTACAAAAAAACATTAGCTGATGATGATTGATGATGATTTTTATGGAAAGTTGATTTTGATCGTGAATTTAAAAAGTAGGTATTACATTTATCTTACGACATGATTTTACACCACACAATATGAGTAACTATTTACCCCTTTTTTAGATTTCCAAAAGATATTTCACATCTTATACATTCATACATTAAAATAAATATTTTTCACTTACTAAAATTACAGTTGTAGGTACACAAGACATAACATACATACACAACAATACGAACCGTGTCACGGCGCGGCGCGGCGCACAATTATTGCCCATCACTATTTGCCACATATCTATCAATATAGCTAGCTATAGTTTACTTGCCTACGCTGTGCATTGGGCGAGAAGTACGATACGCGCGCTCTATAGTTATGTTTACTCTAAGGTTACTACCGACATTCTTCGTTACCGAGTAGAAAGAGAAAGACGCGAGTAAAATTATTTATACCTAAGTACCTAATTACCTAAATGCCATCGTTTTTGTAATGATTGTTAATTATTTCCTAAGGCACTAATATTTAGGTTAAATTAATATTTAAAAGTGACTGAATAAAATTATATTGACACTTACTTTATTATTACCTATATTTATAATATTTATCAATAATAGATAGATAAGATTATATATATTTTTATAGAGAGGTATTTATTGTAAACAGTGGCAAAAGACCGCCACAATTTTCGAACACAGCAAATAGCGCGCTGTGGTTTCGTGATTTATTTATCTCGAGATACTTCGCGCGGTGTGTGTCCGGTCATTGACGCCGGGTGTGTGACGTCATGGCACCCCCCTCGCCTCGCCTCTTGGCTTTGGGAGCTCGTGCTTCGATATTGCGCCGCAACTTAGTATTCTGTGCCGCAACAAACATTTTCCTTTAAATATTATTGAACTGTAACTAGTTTTAGGACTTTTAAGTATAGCTAACCCTAATCTAGTAGGTGTTTCCCTACGTAGGTATACAAGGATGGATTATTGAGACGGGTCAGGTTACAGGAAAACGCTCCTAGGAGACCATCCATAACTTTTTGAGATATTCTGAACTTCACAGATTCACAGATTTTGTAAAAAATGTACAAAGTAATTACCTGCCTAACAAATTTTTGAATGTCTCTTTTTATGCTGAATGTACTCTTTTTAAAAAACGTAAATTTTATATTACTTCAAATCGAACTAAAGGTTTCTGTCTAAATTCAGAGAGGCAACATCTTTTGATCTCTTCCAGCCCAAAACGTAGGTATATATATAGGTAATAGGTACCTATCTAAATGTACGCCTAGGACGACGTAACTTTATAGTAACGAATAGCGCCTTTTGTAATTGTGAGTGAACAACGCAACGGCATAAAAAGGTAGATGAGACGCGCTTCTACGCGAGTGTTAAAACGTGGTGTTCAGAGGTAGGCAGGCACCCACCTGCTTGATCCTACCTATATACTCGTACTCGAAGTTGTATCACAGAAGACTTAAAAGTACAGTTGTATCTTGATTCACGGGCCCACTGAAAATGTTGACCATCCAGATAAGGTTTCTTCGTCCTAACTTAGGAAAACATGAACCTAACCAAATGTGAAAGGTCAGTGTTGCTATCCTGCGTACCCTAGCCACTGAAGTGTGCAAATGCAAGCGCATTGCTGGTCGCACGTGTCCGTATATAGTCACTATTTGCCGGCCATTAATTGAACAGACACCGTATCTAGGTCCGGGTAGGGCTACCATCTGCATGGTATGTTAAGTAACTTGATAAAACTTACTTGGCAAAATATCTTCTGCTGCAACAGCTGTTATGCTTAGTAGCGAGTATCCACGACTTAAAATTCCTAAGCGCATACATACACTTCAATATTTTTGAAACCATCAACTTCTATAGAAGCTAAGGCTAGGCTGGTTTCAAGAGTTTAGTAGGTATTTCTTCTCCTCGAGACATTTAGGTCACTTCTGAAAATATGGTCCTGAATACTGATGGCAGGAGTAAAATCATATCGCCGTAGAGTAGGCAGTTAGGCACCTATCTAGATATATCTAAGAAATGGAGTCTCTGGCTGCTGCCTGTCAACCCTACAGCCTACAGCAGGCTCGGTGGCGCAGGCGCACGGTATCCAGCACCGTTACCGATTGTTCGCGCATCCGAGTGAAACGGAACGCATAATCGGCACGTGGGAATCAGACTACTTCAGGATTTGAAAGTGATCAGCGGAAGCGGCCAGCTACCAGCTTCCAATGGTACCTAGTACCGCCATGTTGGCTATGGCTAACTATTTATAAGTTATAACAATAGCGGCCGCAAATTTCGGGTGCAATCAATCTAATTTCGATGGAATGGAATGGAATTACTTATCTGGATATTTTGTAAGAAACAAACATATAAAATTAACCTTGTCTTTAATTACTAATGAGTTAGCACTGAAACTCACTGAATAGTCATTTACCAGTCTCTGTTTCATGAAGAACACTGAAGAAAGTATAGAAAAGCAAGTAAAGCAAGTACTTAGATAATAAAATAATTAATCATATTCACGTCTCTAAAGTAATTAAGACGTCTTAGAATTGTTACACTCGATAAATTATGTAAAATAACATGAGTCTCCCTAATTACCTCAGTAATTTAGTAACATAATTAAGTATTGACTTATTTTATTACGCAAATTATGCAAGATCACGAAACCAAAACCACTTTCGTTGTTTACATTACCGAGTGACAGTAGAACCGGTTTTACTTTATTATAATCAGCGAATAGATAAGAAAATGCCGCCTGAATAGATATAATATGGCCCCAGGGATAGCCCCAACGGCACACCCATATACAAATTAGCAAAATTCAAACAAGAACGTTATTTTTTAATCAATGTACTTGGTTATTGTTTATGTAATATTGTTCAGAGTTTCAATAACGACGTAAACGAAGTGTTGTTAACAAAATAACTACTTATGAAGTAGTCGGTCGCTATGGATCGAACGCTGTGTATAGTGCCGACACACCCACATTTTAGTAGCAACTAGTCCGACAGGTTGCCGAATGAGAAAAGCTTTATTGGCGTTTAATTTTATTGTTCAGATTTGTTTATCTTCGATCTTATATCTGTTATCTTCTATCAGTATACTTACTAAGCATTGGCTTAGTAATTCATAATTTTATGATCACCTTCAAGCTTCTTTAAATCTTTCGAAGACCCTTAGCTTAACCATAGTTCTACACTCTGGAGAGATTTTAAAATATAAGAACTAAAATATTTTAGAGATGCTCAAGCCTGTATAAAAATATTGAGTTGTCATAACTTTGATCTAAGCACTTTTTATTTGATAAACAAATAAAGATTAAAAAAAAAAAACTTTTTATTTGAGAAAGCAGAGAGATAACGTGCTGTACCTGAAACAGTGACAAATCAAAGATCATGAATCTGGCAGAGACAGTAGATGGCTGCTAAATAAATCTCGAGTTTCCACCGCGTCTTGTGGCTAAATAACTCCGTTCTTTCGTGTGCGGATCTTCTAATTGCTCGGTAGAAAGTACCTAGTACGTTTTTTCATCATAGCCCGTTGTTTCCGAGCGTCTGTCGGACGGTATGATTTTTGTGCGTTACTTTATTATTATTACTTGTAGATTCCTCGCTAACAAGATGAAAGTCTGATCACACTTTTAATGAATACCGCTTGCATTCCTGTGCGCAGATTGGTGGAGAACGGCGGGGACTCGGAAAGTGAATACTTTATTTGGTTTCGTGAGGAAAGTCGATTTCGCTAATAAGCTGATTAATTAGACTATTATTACACCAATTTTATTCTCACGTGGCAAAGAGTTTAAATGTAGCAATGTCTGCTTTAGTACGTAATAAGTAAATGTATAAATAATTATTAGGGTTAAACATAACATAACCCATAGGAACATCAAAGCATCATCGTCGGTCCATTACGTCGTCGGCATCGTCACTGCTTGATTGATTTTATCTCGGAGAAAGAAATTATGGATTACAAATCAGGGGAAGGCAAAATTATCTTCTAATATACGTTTACCATTACCCAGTACCAGTAAGAGGGACCGTGGGAATGTCCTTTCTTTGCGAGAGTACAAAATGACAAATTCGGGTAACAGTACCGACTCTTCTATCTAACAATTAAATTGGCACACCATCACCGCTGTGTACGAATTAGACTTGTACTCAGCACGCATGACTGATTTACCATAGTACTCTGCATCGAGATTTGTGGAATCAGGTCACTCGACCATATCATTCACTAGCTTAAATTATGCCATAAATAGCCACTGACTGATTCAATGAGCCGGATCCAGAAGGTTTGTTGTAACTAGGTTACTACGTGGAACTTACTTGGTGAATCATATTCATCACTGGATGAATGGATGGAGGATGTGATTGTATATAAATTATTTTTCAAAAAAAACTAAACCGACTTCAAAACCACAAATGGCACTCAAAAGTGAAAAAGAAATTAATATAATTATCATAAGCGCTACCCACTCATATATTTGAAGTCGGTGCCAGCCAAGTCTAATAGGCAGGTAAATAGTATATATATAGTAAGTACTACTTGTAGGTAGTATCTATCTACTACATTTTAGACTTGGGTGGCACCGACTTCAAATATATGAGTGGGTAGCGCTTATGATAATTATATTAATTTATTTTTCACTTTTGAGTGCCATTTGTGGTTTTGAAGTCGGTTTAGTTTTTTTTGAAAAATAATTTATTTTACCCTTTTTAGTGAAAAACAAGTTTTAATTAAATTAATTTAAAAAGTTTTGAAAGACAAGCTTTTATGATCTAGAAGCCACATCATGACGAAGTTTAAAACGGGCTATCACAATTAAATGCATGTACAAAAAAATTTCATGTCTGTCCTATTCTCTGTTGAGAAGTTCCCTCGCCGAAAGTCAATCCTGGGTGTATCAGCCATGTCATGATGGAATTTAGAACAGGCTATTATGGTTAAATCCATTG
This sequence comes from Petrophora chlorosata, assembly GCA_951640565.1. Taxonomy (NCBI): domain Eukaryota; kingdom Metazoa; phylum Arthropoda; class Insecta; order Lepidoptera; family Geometridae; genus Petrophora; species Petrophora chlorosata. The sequence goes on from OX621206.1 coordinate 3,059,123, forward strand.
ACGAAATGTTGTGTCTGTACTATTCACCGTTGAGGAGTTCCCTCACCGGAAGTCAACCCTGGGTGAAGCAGGTGAAGCAGTCGAATACAAACCTCCACCTTTAGAATGTTGGTTACGAAAAAAACAAGAACCGACTTGAAGATTAAACTTATATTTTTTGTTTTTGCTATTTTTTTCAAAAAGTACTGAATGAATTTCGATAAAATTTATATGGGACCACCTCTGAAGTATGACCTACCAATCAAAAAAAGAATCATCGAAATCAATACATAATTGGCGGAGTAATCGCGTAACAAACACACAAAAAAAAAACATACCGTCGAATTGTAAACCTCCTCCTTTTTGAAGTCGGTTAAAAATTCCAAAATGTATAACGGAGCTCATAGAAAGTAGATTCAAATTGAGTGTGAAAAATATTCTAATAAAAAAGCATACTATACAGTTAGTAATTACATAGAAGACAAAGATGCATGGGACGAACATTCCGCTTCTGACAAGTAGCCAACTGGCACAGAAGAAAAATAATATTGTCAAAAATAAACAAAATATTGTAACAAAAGTTCTGAAAAATATGCCCCTCAGTTTCTTGCCGTATCTTCTGAGTAGTGGTTCTTTTTCCGATACGGTGGTAGAGTCATTGTAATAATTGACGTTCATAAGTGCGTCTGTAACGACAAAATTCAAATAAAGAACTTTTGAATTGAATTAAAGGATTATTTTATTATTATTATTTTTTTGGATGCAGTGCGGGTGCGGTTTTCAAAGCGAGAAATTAACGCAGATTAAGATGTCCCTATACGGAAGGAGATATCAGTTACATCATGTGGATAATCCAAAAGGCCAAGACAAAACATTAAACAATAGTGTTTAGTAACGGAACGAATGATATACTTAACAAGAAAAACTATTAAAGGCTCACTCCAAGATTCCCCAAATTATAAATATTAAATAAAACGGCTAGGACTCACGTAGTTTGTCGAATTAGTCGACTTAGGTTTCGAGCATATCCAATGCTCTTCATCAGTGGCGAGTTGACGCTGCGAGGTCGTGGACCACTCGACAAACTACGCGAGTCCTAGCCGTTTTATTAAATATTTATAATGAATCAAACTCACAAAAACTTCCATACTATAATTAATTTTTAGAAAAAACAAAAACCGATTTCAATGTATCTTCGAAATTCAAGGTCAAACATCGATGAAATTTATATGGGACCACTACGTAGCTATCGATAGCGTACTGAACCCAACGCAAAAAGATTTTTTCTAAATCGGTTCATAAATGACGAAGTTCTGAGGTAACAAACAAAAAAAGGATAAAAAAAATACAATCGAACAGAGAACCTCCTCCTTTATGAAGTCGGTTAAAAATTCCCCAAATTCCTTCATCTTTTTTGCTAATTGGTTTTATTAACTGTAAAACAGAAGGCGAGAGATGTGAGAAAGCCCGCCCAGTGGTTATGCGGTAATTGCTGATTGTATCGATAACTTGACAGGCTTTTGTGGTGTAGTGGTTTGGTAGGTCGGGTCTTCTTTCTCATATACCAAGGAGGATCGAGTTCGATTCCCGCTACTGACTAAATGTGTGTGCACGGGAAAAAGTAAATATTTTTTCGTGCCTGGGTGTTCCGGGACCATGGTCGTCGTTTCTGGTTCTCTAGATACAGGAATCCTAGTTGGAGGCCAGTATCTATGTAAGTAGGTACATATGTAATCATAGGGCGTTTTTAACTAAACTCAAATTAGGTATAACAACTGCTAAAGTACTAAAAGAACTTACCTTTTTTCCTTACCAAAGCATATCACAAGCATGCGAGTTCAATCACAGATTACTTAATAGTTTGCTCAACTTGGAATACGGTTCAGACTGCGATGGGCAATGACTTACAATACCAACTTAGCACTTCCTATAACTAAGCATAATGCACTCGTTAGAGATCTCGGTATAACTCAAGCATGAGTTTTAATCATTTGTGCAAAAGAGTTTCTATCCTACATGCACTGATCCTATAACTTTTTATAGGATCAGTGCCTACATGTTTGACAAATCAATAAGATGAAAAAAAAATTTAAAAGAAAATATTGCTATTAACTCTTATCTACCTAGGAAAAGTTACAAAAATACATTATATTAAGATTGTTTATGTAACTGTGTTGGATACCCCTAATAATAAAAAAATGAAACTTAGACGTCACAGTTCAACCATTAGATTAGCTTATTCTGTAACTTAACTAAAATATCAATAGGCATTATAAGCATTAATTGTTCTCAATCAACTATGTAAGGTTCTTCATACAAAATAGGCATAGAATAATACCAAATCTAGTGCTAAAAGAACTGTTATCGGTGTATCGGTTTTTGAATTTCGAAACTCTTGCTAAAGGTTCCGTTACACGTGGTTCAAAGAGCGGGCGCGACCGCTCGACGGCACGCCGGATCGCCGACTGAGGCGACTGACGGGAAAGGAGAGATTTACTACTCACTGTTTACTTTCGTCACCACGCCGCGTGGAGACAGAATGTTAGACGAAGTGCACAATACGGCACTACATTCTAATGTATGCTACCATTGAGAAGAAACGACTCTATTGCCAGGACGTTAGAGATTACAATAGCCTTATTTCATTGTTTTAAAATTCTTATGGTAGTCTGCAAGTTCGTTGCGATTCGTGCCCTAATACGGCGACTTATTTCGATGGGTTTAGAGAATTTTGTGTGCTGATAAAACTGCATAAGTCAATTAAGAAATAGTTTCAATTTACATAAACCGTAACTTATTGGCATAAAATTTACATATTGCAACGGTTCAACCAATTTATACATTAGTTTTGGTCACGAGAGTTCCTACTTTACAAAAACCGAAGAGAATACTTAAATCTAAGCATAGAGAAATGTTGAATTTATAAATAAACATATTTTATAGTTGCATATGAAATAAAGCACTTTAATAGAATGTCAACAGATACATATTTAACTTTCACTTGAATCTTACATAATAAAATATCACTTTAATTCTGCAGGCATGTTTGTGCCGTTCAGTGCAGCTAAAATATTTTGAGCTGTTAGCTCGCTCATAGTGTTCCTAGCTTCTATCGAAGCGCTGCCTATATGAGGTAGAATCAAACAGTTTTTAAGCTTGAAAAGAGGGCTATCTAAAGGCAGCGGCTCAGGCGTGGTCACATCCAAACCAGCTGCTCTTATTTTATTACTTTGCAGCGCTTCAATCAGCGCATTTTGATCTACAGTGCCTCCCCGACTAGTGTTAATGAACACTGCAGTCTGTTTCATCTTGTCGAACGCTGCTTTATTAAACAACTCTTTCGTTTCGGGGACTAGAGCAGCGCAGCAGATTATAAAATCACTTTCAGTTAGTAGCTCATCGAATGTCACTTTGAGAGCTCCAGTTTCTTTTTCTTCTGGCCGTTGGCTGCGGTTGTAGTATATAATGCGACGGGTGTTGAATGATTTGACTCGTCGTGCGACCGCTTGCCCGATGCGTCCAAAGCCCGCGATGCCGACGGTGCTGCCTGCGAGCCCGGGGCCGGTCATCCAGGTTGGTGCCCAGGACACCCAGCCGCCTGTCTTTGCTTCATGCTGCGCTTCGGGTAAACGACGCGATGTTGAAAGAAGGAGGGCGAGCTGAAAAAAATATATATTTTGTAAGTATAATGATGTATATTGGTATTAAATATTTTAATTATTATAAATCAGTAATTCATTGCTATCCTTGAGGACAGCAATGGATAGAAATGGGTGGAAGGAGTTGGAGGAGGCCTTTGCTAAAGGGCACACAGACCAGTGTCTAGAGCTTAAAAATTAATGTAAAATATATATATATATATATATATTTTTAAATTGTATATATAAATATAAATAATGCATGCGTTTTTTTAATTATATCAAAATTAAAAAAATAAAATTTAATTAAAATTCAACTCAATTTAATTCAAGTTTGTATATTATAACTATTAGGCAATTACTTTAAATTTTAGTACTCTCTTAAAAATAGACTTGATAAATATTGGAAAAGTGCACGGAAGTGACATACACGCTACAATTGTTAAGAAAAAACAGAGCACAACGGATCTGATTGCAGGCTTAGTTAACATTTTAAGCATTTATGAAATTTTGACAAAATTAGAAAGACAAGAAACAGAACAGAATATTCCGCTAATAATCAATTTGTTTGCAACTTACATTTATTCAATGACATACATGGTACAAGGCATTATTCAACTAGCAATTTTTTATACTCAGTTATTATTATGATTATTATAACTTGTTGGCAATGCTTGTGGTATTGCAAATGTCTTGTCTATAGTCAATGGCATGAAAATGGTAATTAAAAAAACTGATACTCACAGTTAGCTCAGCAGTAGCATCAGTCAATACGTCAGGTGTATACCCAATCTTGATTCCCCTTTTCTTGCATTCAGCTACATCTATATGGTCGTAGCCCACTGATATAGTAGCCACCACTTTTAGAGAGGGTCCAGCAGTGTCGAGGACCTCTTTGTCAATCCTATCGGTGAGGGAACAGTAGATGCCAGCAACTCCTGATATGGACTTGAGGAATTCTCCACGTGGTACTGGTGATGGCTTGTCCCATAGTTTTACGTCACATCTGAAATAAAGAGATTTTATGTTTCAAAGCCATTAAGGTTCATCTGAGGATAACCATCACATACATTTATTTATTTGCACAAGTAATTAACAGAAAGTATCCAAAACATTACATTGCCCAACTTAGATAGGCAAGCGCTAGGATTCTAAACCTACCAGTTTTATCGTGGAATATATCCAGAACTGGTTGCTGAGCGAGCATGTCGTTGAGCGTTTTTATAGCTCTTGCGGTAGGGGCATTATACATATATAACAATCCATTATACATATAACAATCTATTATACATAAAAGAATCTATAGTTATAAACCAACTTCTGGTGCCGTATTTTCATTTCGAAGTTAATGTCAGTGCAAATGAAGTTTAAATAGTTTGCCTTACAGAGCGTAACAAAATAGTCATTATGACGGGTGTAACTATTTAACCCTGGTGAAAAACGGTACCTAAGTAGAAATCGAGATCAATATGGGAAACTGAAACGCAATGAAAATATGTAGTGTAATCCCGCTGAATATTATGTAGGTAGTTGTTAGAATAATATATGTATGGGGTTGATTGCAAATGTAAATTGAATTAAAATTAATATATAAATTTATGTTTAATAATAAATATGGTAATGAGTTTAATATTGTATATAAGAAAAGGTAAATAATGTATTAATTAAGTAAATAATAAATAATGTTAAATAAAGAAAGCCCTAACAACAACCCTCCTAATATGACACGTGTTTCGCCATCTGCACAAGGCATCATTAGGTGTCGACTCGCCGAATGCTGAATTTACACTATATATTTTCATTGCGTTTCAGTTTTGAGAATAATTTCCGCAACGTCATGCCTGATTCCATTGCAATCAATATGGGACTGACATAGTCATTGGACGACTCAAAGTCCCTAAATTAAAACATATTAAAAAAAACTATTTAACCCTTCGACTCATATAATGGGCCTACAAGCCCCATAAACAATAGAAAATCTATAGTGTCTGGTCACCACGACTCAATGGGTATTACCGTATTACGTTTATTTAAGAGTATCAACTAACTACATGCATGCATGACCGTCTTCTTACCTAGTCTCCCTATGTGACAGTGAGCGACTTCTAACCTATTCTTATCAAGTGCATTGTTAAAAACTTACTGTTTCTTCAGTAACTCCACCCCACACGCCGGCATATCATTACGGGTGACAAATACTTGATGTTTTCCACTCATTTTCCTCACAAAACTGCGCACTAAACTAGGAGCGCAGGACACTACACTTTTATACAGCATGTATATTTTGCTGGCGGTTTTTTCTAGTTTTCCTGGTTGATTGTTTGTGATAACCTTTAGCAAGGTCACTCAGTTCTCCGGCAGATATTTTGGAGGCGTAGCAGCGTTCTTTGTAGTGTTCTCGCCCTTGAAAAACGATGGTTTTGCGAAATATATTGTCAGATGGAGCGCGGCTACTGTAGCCAGCAGAGCCATCCCTTTCGTCGACTTTATGAATGATAGTGCGCTCATATTATGAAAACTTTAAGTTTAACGAGTTATTACGTAATAGGTTTCATTGACACAAAAGGAACTTGTTTTCTTGAAGATTTCTAATGAATTTCTTGAAATTCCGCTTTTCCGTATTATTACCAATCCGAATGACGTTTTTTTGTCATTTTTTGACGAAAGTAGTGTTGTCACTACACTAATGTCATTGTCACTACTCATTTGTCACTTTTGTCAGGCGCCAGTGCAGCCCGAGTGCCGCGAGTCAGAAGCTTGCTATCGTATCGATTTGTCGATATCCATGTGTTCGAAACTTATACAGGGAATAACATTAATGTGTAGTAATACTGGAAGGTGTGTATGGGTATCTAGTCATGAATCATCGGGCAGAATATACAACCAAAAAAACACTATTATATTTTCCATACAAAGTTTAAAAATTATTTATTTGAATTATTTTGGACAATCCTAACAAGCTGTGGCCTAGTCGCGGTAGTACGGGTCATTGACCGAGCTACTTTGTGCCTAGGCACAAAACAGATTAGTACAGAAATCCACATACATACAAAGTGCGCTCGAGCAACGCACACATAGACACCGCTCACAGACACGATATCTGGGCACAGTTGGGATGCGAGTGCCATCCGCTTGAGACACGCGTCTGTGAACTTTTTTATGCAAAAATGGAGCAACGAAAAATAGGTTATTATAACTTTTTTTGAAAACGGTCCTTTTCGGTGGAGTTTTATGGGGCGGCGTTAGAAGGTAACTTTGTTTGTGCCGCTCGACCAATGAGGAGCAGCGGCTATTATTTATTAGGATTACATCTTTATGATTGGTGCAATACGAAACAAGGCTAGCGAATCATGAAGCGGCGGCGAATGTTTGATAGCTTTAGTGTTTGCCGCGTTTTGTCAAAGATTAAACGGGTTTATTTCTGAAAACTGACTAAGTAAAGACGCTTTATTGATTACTGACTTACGAACACTCTTTTACTATGCAATGAAATCAAATGTTGGAAATGTCTTAATCATCATTATCAGCCTATTACATTCCTACTGTTGAAATTCATGCATGATGTTTTTTACATCCTATTCCTACGGTGGTTGGTGACCTCACGTATTTTTTAAGAACATCAGCCATGCTCGCTCTTATTAGGCGTTTACACTGATTAGATCCTTATTCCTGAATGTTAATTGGAGCGATGATGTTTAATGCTGTAATTAATAAGTAAGCATTAATAAAAATAAAAAAATACCCTGCCAAAAACATTATCACTTGGGATGATTTAAGGATTCCGAGGATACCCCATACATCCAAATCTGTTGAGGCATTTTGTAATAAAAAAACGCACATACATTAACCCCGAAAACATTATATTCCTTTTTTGGGGAGTCGCGTAAAAAGCAGTTTGCTTGAAAGTTAGTTGTAAAGTAAGGTTGGCAGGACAGCTGGCTTTGCTAACTGAAGATAAAATTTGTTTGTCAGATCTGTACACGCGGCGCACTAATATTCTTTGTCACAAGTTCATTGCTCTTTATCAGCTGATTGTTAGGGTTGAAATGAACTTGATTACCAGAAATGTTTAAATTATCATATCTTGTGATTTTAAAAAGTTTCTGGTGATTTGCACTTGGACTTGAATTATTAATAAGCTTCTATATGCGTGGTTTAATTATTACTACACATTAATGTTACACGTTGTATATATATATTAGATATATATATATAAGTTTCTATAGATTAGAGAGCGAGTGTGGCTCAGCGGGAACTCGTGCGCCTTTCAATCCGACGCACCTGGGTTCGAATCCCGAGACAGCTCTGCTCCAATGACTTATAGTTAAGTGCAGATTTTGTACGCTGGCTCTTAGAAAACGTGAAGGAAAACATCATGATGAAACCCGCTTAGGCGCTTTGGAGTGGTAGGCTCTGGCCGTGGTTGTAATACCACCCACCGAACAAAGCTATGCCGTCAAGCGACCTAGTCGTGTTTCGGGATGATGTTCGGTGAACCATCAGAGAGACAGGTCTGAGCAGCCGCTCAACTGCCGTCTCTCTCTAGATCTATGTGCTCTCCATCTTAGGCCACATCATCGCTTCACATCAGGCGAGATAGTGGCCAAACATACATCTATTAAGTGTAAAAATAATAATAATAATAGTTAAAATATATTCGGCTAAGCAACAATACCTTATAATAAAAAACAATTTTCCTTTTAGAAGCATTAAAATATGACTTCAAACGGGGAACATTATTCGCAATCGTAGGCTCGCTTGTAGGCTCGCTTCATTCAGGGGGACCTTCTTTCTTCTTCTTACTTCCTTTATGGTGCAGCATAGTAAATGCAGTCCGCCTTCTTCTATGTTGCTCATATTTGGTTTTACATGCATGTCCTAAAACAGGGAGATCGAATCAACAGTACGCAAGTTATAAAAACGGGCCGAATGGACATTCTGTATGTAGTACTATTATGTATTCTGTGCCCGTGTTCCCGATTTAGAAAAATGTCGATATCGGTAAAAATTACAATTGATCAATCGTGTCACTATTCATGTCTCTGACATTTGATGATTTGACATAATTCTATTCGTTCAGAAAGTGATAGAATTCGATTTTGCTTTATTTTACCAATAAACTTTTTCTTCAAGTATGTAATAACAATAACTTTAAAGTAATGTTGGTAAAATACTTCGAGTAGGAAATATTAATTTATTAATCAATTAATTAGTTTTTTTGACTAATTATTATTTATTAATTAGTATATTACATTGGAAATATGTGTTTGTTAACATGCACCGTAGTGGTTATATCCTCTTTGACATGCACAAGTGTAGGTAAAAAGAAATCAATCTGTAGTAAACAAAAACCTTTAATACCAGTCTAAATAAAACCATAAATGCCTACATATAACTTATTCTATTTATACTAATCATTATGTTCATGCTGTGCTTCGGATTCTCTCCAGTTATTCTGCACCATTTCTACAATCATTTTCCACCATTTTGACTGCATAAAATAATAAATTGAACAAAATATGATGAAAAGCCATGATAACACTAGGAAATAGTCTGTATCCTTTTCTACAATGCTTGAGACTGGGCCTTGGAAGTCTTTTGAGGTCACTAATAAGCTTTGTGGATACTGGCCAGTTATAGCATAAACAAACTTGCTGAATGATTGGATATTGTATTCTGTGCCGTTGAATTTGCCAACTGGCCGGCCATTATGGAACATTTTTAAAGTTGGAACTCCAACAATTCCATAGTGGGCATTTATTCCATGGTACTTCAAGGCATCTAAAGCTACCATTTTGACATTAGGGTAGGATCTTGCGAGGGCATTGAAGTGTGGAGCCGCATGTGCACTGAATGGGCAGGCTCTTGCATAAAATAGTACTAATACGCAGTCCGCTTCTGTGTCACGACTTGTGATGTCCGGTTTGATTTGTAACATCTTTGCAAGACTTGAACTATTGATTATATCCACTGAAGGTTCGACTTCTACATTTTCATACACTATTTCCTTACATTTTACTAGTTTTCTAGTTTCGTTTGCATTTTTTGTTTTGTTCTCTGTCTCTGTAGTTACATTTGCTAGAGTGACAGTATTGTATAAGGAAGTTAGGGTCTTGTTGACATCGGAGACTACATTTGAGAGCAGTGATTCTGTGTCCATCTCTGATTCATCAACATTAGGGATATCTAAGTCTTCTGTTTCTTCAGTATACTCCTCTTCTTGTATGTCATACTGTGAGGTTAATGTTGATAAACCTAAAAGAAAAAACATAATAGGATATTATAGCTTTTCTCAGCAGTGACTTAAATATGTAACTCCCAACGTTATAATATAATATTATTATTTTATGTTCAGATCTTCCCTCTAAGCTCAGGATTCCTTGTCTAGGGAACCAAGAACTATGAGGAGCATGGTCCCACAATACCCAGACACAGAACAAATGCTTGCATCTTTTTTCTGTGGAGATTCAAGAATCGAACCCGCAATCTCCGCATTATGTGAGATTTAAGCTTTTTGTAGTATCCTGAAGTCATAATGCATGACAACATACCTTAATGGAAAGTTAGGAGGTGTTTACAATATTTTCATGGAACCAAATTTAATGTTTGACCGTAAATATGGTCAACCAAACAGATGATTCGAAATACTAACGAAAATAAGATAGGTATACATTTCTATAGGTGAAATTAAACAGTCTTACAAATTACCTATTCAGATAGTATAGGAACTTGGACTGTTTATTAATTAATCTATTTTAGTCGATATTTCAGACAATTTATGTAAATTCGTAAGAAATATGCAGTTGGAACCGGTCAATGAACTGAAAATTTACCAACGTAAGGAAATTATTAAATGGCATAAATTACTTACCGAACAATACTATTAGCACTACACATACATTATATCTAGAGTTTAAATTCATAATTATAGGTTTTCAATATAATACACACAATAAATAACTTATTTCTTAGAAATATTTTTTCCCCATCAATGTTTTGATTTTTTCTAAATTAATTTTGACAATATGAATGACAGTAATGACACCTTCTTTCAGACAATGGCATTGATTGCCAAATCAAAATATGTTTGCTGTTGACAGTGACAATGACAGCGAGGAGACTTTATTTTTGACTACGCATGGCCACCACATTCTGCCAGTGCTTCAAGTTACTACAGAGAAATTCAATTCATTAGATTATTCATTAGAGAAATCATACTGTTTTCCTGTGAGTATTGTATATACCAACAATGCTAATGATCAGATACATGTAGGTATAATATAATAGTACAAAAATTACAAGTTGCCGTTCTTCTTAAATCTTTACTTGGGGAGAATATAAGATATCTTGAAAAAAATAAAATATCATTGGATATGATATGGATGTACAATTTTAACTTCGTACGCTATTATGCGGTACCTAGGTACTAGGTGCTAGTTGTAGGGGAAGGCGGGGTAAAATGGGACACTTAAGACAAATTAAGTCATGCATACGAAATTAACAACATTTGCAATACATTTTAAAATAACGGTTATTCCTTTACTCATTATTTTAATTTGTTCTTTTACACTTAATCAAGTAATTTTCTTAATTGTGAGGAATTTTGTTCGTGGTAAGTCTCTCGTATGCGGGAGCCCATCTGGGCAGGTACCACAACTTTGTTAGTTATTTTTCCACCAAACAGTAATGCGAAAGCAATACTGTGTTCCGGTTTGCAGGGCATTCTAGCCAGCGAAATTACTGGGCATTTAAGACATAATATCTGACGTCTCGGGGTGATGAGCGCAATGCAGTGCTACGCAGTGCTTTTTATAGTATTAAAAGATCTGGGTGGCACGCAATTGTTATGGGCATTCGCCTGATAGCGCTTACCATCAGGCGAACGACTTTCTCGTCTCATCACTCCTCATCGTCCTCCTCGTTTCATCAGTTCCATAAAAAACATTATGTATCAAATGTTCCCAAGCTAAGGGGTAAAATGAGAATACAGTTTAGTCAGGCAAGCATTGTGCACAAATGTGTGTTTCGTCATCATCGTTTACTACTGCACAGGAATAATGTGCCCAACCCGCACAAGAGCTACACGTAGCCTAACCCTCCTCTGACTGCGAATACAAATAACCATACAATATAATATATGCAAGCACAGCCTTTGTCTTCTTGGTAAATGTAGCTTCTTTTTTCTTTCAAAGTTCCTTGGTCTTTTTTTGGGTGGGCTATTTTTTCTTTGGGTGTTTTTCTTCTTTTGTGCAATCTTCTTATTTCGCTTACTCTTTGCATTATTTTTTTAATAGGCTTATTTTTGTACGGGGGTGGGTACCCATCTAATTATGCCCCGTTTGTTTTGCCCCAAACACTACTTTTTCCAAGTTGGACATTAAAAAGATGTACAACTTACATTACTACTGATTATTACGTTTACGTTAGTACTTGTTATTACGTTAGTCTAGTACAGTATAGAGAACCGGAACCAATATTTATTTATTTCTTAGTAACAATTTGATAAAAGTCAATTTGACATATACATTATAGTATAATGTATGCTTCCTCTTCCTCACGGTATTATATAATGATTATACATGTAATGTATTTATAATGATTATACAATAGCGTGACGAAGAGGAAGCCCATATACAGGTGTGGCAACATTTTGAAACTTCAGGGTAGTTATTTATCCTTCGCAGTTAGAAAGTTTTGTTTTTAGGAAACATAGGGTGAATCTAGGAAAAAATAAAACTGGATTTTTGAAAAAGTATATTATCAGGCACAAAATTGTAATTTCTCCAAACATGGGCCTAATTGATCCTATCCAATCAGGAACGTTTCCCTTAAAGTAACCCATTCAATCAAATCGCAAATTTTTAGAATCCTTTTTAGCGTCACACTGTATACAGCAGTGGTTGAACACCGCCACCGGCTGAAATGGTGATCATGGTAGAACACCTAAATTATATTGAAGTCGTAACGATGAAAGTCATACAATCTCGTCTAGCCGAAACACTCGCTAATAAAATAACAAGAGACGTAGAGGCTCTAAGACACAGTAGAGCGATACAATTAACTGTAGACTGAAATAGTAACCCAATGCTCTCGATAAGCTGTCCGTCCCGAACTGATTGGCAAAAATATAGCTAATGATGCTAACAATAATCCCCCGGCGGCCTTGATCGTTGCGTACTCCCTCGTCAGTCTCCACCACGCACGTCCACGTCTCCACGGCGGGATATTTAGGGTGTACCTAGTCGTGACGTGACGCGAGTCATACGGCAATATTGTTTTAATTCGTAGCTTGTCGATCGGCGCGGGCGGCGGCCGCAGTTGCCGCCCGACCGCCCGCCGCGCTTCAGGCAAACTTCCCAAACTTTCAGTGATTAACGTCAGTAGCAATTTGTATTGAAGTTTTCACGGCTTTAGTTTTCATGTTTCACTTATACATTAATTTGCCAAGCTGTGGAAATCAGTGAACATTTTGTTGTCTCAAAAGCCGACGTTAATGTTTATCCTGAACTTTCAGATCATACAAAAGTTTTGTTAAAATGGCGTACACCTGGGACAACAGAGTCGCGTTCGTAGTCAGATTTCTGTACGGTGAGTAGAGATACCTACCGACTACATACAACTAGATGCTAGGAGTGCATGTTCGCTTCCGATCAAAAAATCGTGGGTTGTTCTATTATTGACAAAACAGCTGATTGCGTGGAGTAAAGCGTCGAAATCTTTAAGATAAATTATTCACAAGAAATGATAACAACAACAATGTGGATTGACATTTAATTAACTTTTGCGATGCCTCTTTAGGTCCGACACTTTACTTCTTATCATCATGATTGTTTAAATATTCACTTTGTCATAAATAGATATTTCAGTTCTATGTTTGCACATAGAGCTATAATTTCGACTATTGATTGATGTTTCACTTTCTTGACTTACAAACGAAACCGTACCTATAAAGCACTATTATAATCGTATTGTAATCATGGGCTATGAGAGACTGTCTTCGATTCATGTTAGATATATAGTTAGTATAATATAACAAAGGTACCTACAAACAATCCCACTGATAGTACTCTCTGAATCTTTATACCCTGCACCTCCAATTAAATATTCTAAGGACTTGCATGACCCTTTGCAGAGACTCTACAGTTACTGCGCCTGACCCCGAACCCCAGCGATTTCGTTGTAGTCATCTATTTTTAGCATATCACAATTTTCTGTCTCCGATAGTGATATGGTCGGACTATTTATAAGTTAAGATACATTTTCTAGTGTTTGACACTGCTAGAGGTACTCATAAACATCGCAGCGATGTTCTTCCCTATTTCTTTTGAGCTGCATTAGGTCAATTTCCAAGTTCCCAAAGATGCGGTAGAAAGGCTTGTTTATCTGCTGAGTAAGAAGTGACAGTCAGCAAAACCGTGTCAATTGAACATCGCAGTTATCCATCATCGACCACGACAAGCCCTGCCAAGATTTCACAATTTACCTTCTACCATTCGATCCCAGACAATAGGTACGAATATGCAACGAACCAGCTCTTATGGACGGTCGTCGCTGGCGCTTTATCTGATCTTCTTCCAATCCTAGCTCAGTCAAGAATTACTTAATTATTTTTATGCAAAATTGTTCTAAAACGGCTAAAGAAAACATCGCATATCCAAGAACCACAAAATACAAAGACGCGAGCTAAACCAAGCCACACTGGTCCCACGTGGTTGATAATGAAACATACTCTCTCTCTGAGATGGCCCGTATTTAATCACTGGGAACGTAAATGATGATGACAACGGCGTCGTATCTTCGGCGGACACGAGAAATTAGAATAATTGGTCAATCCTATACCCAGATTGTCTGCGCAGAAGATTAGGTAGTCAAGATGGATCCTCAAAAATAACTTTGAGGAAATGTTGACGAAATTCTATAAATTGTTTTTTTAGACGTGACCTTAACCCCCTGAAATCTTTCTAGCACGCCAGGCCTAGATGCGAGTAGGTACCGAATCGTCGCCGTCGAAAGACAATTGGCCAATCTATCACGCCCACGCGAACAATAATGACTCTCAATACTGATTAACAGTTTCATTAGAGACAGGTGGCTGTTCTCTTTGTTCTACCAGGGTCGCGTAGTAAATATCTTGTAGTAGTAAATCCTAGGAGTAGTTACGTTAATGATTGTAGTCGTGTAAATTATTTGGACAGCTGTAGGCCTATTAGTTGATCGCGATGTAAAATTATCTGTTTACCAAATTAAGGGCACGGATAAGATGAGTTTTAAATAGATCAATTATAGTAGAGATTCAATTACCTTAGCAGACATTTTTTTTTTGTGACTGAATGACGAGACGAGCTGGTCGTTTGCCTGATGGTAAGCTATACGTCAGCTCATAACAATAACAGCACCATCCAGAACTTTGTTTTGCAAAATCCTGGGCGCGCTGCACTGCGCTCGTCACCCTGAAACAATTAGCTGTTGAGTCTCATAATGCCTAGTAATTTCGCTGGCTTAAAACCTTTCCATAATAAATAATTCCTACAACAATTAAATAACTATGGAGGGTATGCTAACTTCTACAAAAAAGTTAGATAGCGCAAGCCTCAAAAGAGCATTCGATACGACTCCACCGTCTAAATCAAAATCCGGCGCAGAGCCTAAGTATTTCTTGCAATTAGTTGGATGGTGGGAAATGGATCACGTAAACCTACTGCGAATTTAATGAGAAATTCCAGATATTAGTATAATTAGCTCGGACTGCTGCTTCCCGTTTCAATTTTGCACCCGACGTTTAATAAACTAATATTCTTAAAAAATATGCATTTGCTCGTCAATGATTGGCTGACCATAATGCACTAATGGTGATGGAAAGCTCTGTAACTGAAATCCCATGATATCATCTGCGTGAGATCATTTTCCCAATATTCCTATAAGTGTTACAAGATGCTCTCTGTTGTTCAATTTTTTTTAGAAATCTAGAGAAATTCATTAATCATAATCAGAGATACTTTTGGCTGGTGTGGCCTGTGGCAGCAATATTGACATGAGAGTTTACTGAGTGTTTGCTTCAGCTTTTGTGATTGTAGAAAAGTGCTTTGATGAAGATGATAAATGTATCAACTAGGCTAGACGTAGCAACACAAACAATAATTAAACATAATATACGCGCCAGTCACAAACACAGTTAGTCACGTACGCAAATGGTTACGATACGTATGTATGTCATAAGCAATGTTCGTCATCATTACGTTTCTACTGCTGGGACCCTGACCTCAGAGAGTCTGGGCCATATCCCAGTACGCCGACCCAATGTGGTGGATCTGACGAATTTGTGGTTTCTACCCTTTACAGCTTTTCGAGCGTAAGACGAATTTTACTAAGGTTTCATTAGGTACCTAGATGTATACGATTTGGCTAACTGAGTAAGGAAATACAAAATTCGTCCAATAATTAAGCTTTATTACCATTAATCAAAAGCTATTATTAACCAATTTTTCATTAACAGATAAGTTTTGGCACTAGCTTTGGTATCTGCACCATTGTTTACAAGCTTCCACAGCCAATTGGGCAGCATTGTAGCAAGCAATTGCATTGCAAAATTGCAATTGCAACATCTATTGGACGATCGACATCGTTACAATCTTACAATGTTGAGTGTACAATGTGACTAATTCATTTTGGCCGCATCATGTGTCTCGACTATGTGTTCGGAGTTCAGTTGTTACTTCATCGATGTTGTCAGCCCGTGTCCGCGTAGATATACTCGTACTCAGAGTAGATAGGTCTATACGAAATATAGGTGAACCATCGGGGAGACGGGTCTGAGCAGCCGCTCAATTGCCGTCTCTCTCAAGATCTATGTGCTCCATCTTAGGCCACATCATCGTTTCACATCAGGCGAAATAGTGGCCAAACAAAGATCTATTAAGCGTAAAAAATAAACAAAAACAAAATACGACCATGGTAAGTACCAGGGTTTAAGTACCATATACGGTAAACCTTGGTATAATGCTGTACAAAAGTAGAGAGCTCCAGAGATTAATTCCTGCAAAAAACTACCAAAATCTGCTCCAAATCCAGTACGACATACATAAGTTACTTACTTCTCTTGTAATAGTAGGACGGTCCTTATGAACGCCTCGTCCTTTGAGCCACCTGTTTCACTCCTGTATGCGCGTTGGCCATGATCTTGACGGTTTCATCGACCTATCTCCCGTAGCTGGAAGGCTAACCCCGCTACTGCTTATCGGCCACTAGGCCAAACAATATTTCTGGCCGTCTTTCTGTTTCTAGTTTCTCTAACATACACAATTTATATAGTTCCGATAACCAAATTTATATATGAGTCGCCTAATTATTATTGACATCGCCATATGTCGCCCACCAAGACTATATTATGCCACAAGAATTACGCACTACAGTCGTAGCGCGGTGGTGGCGATTTTATTGCCAGTATCACACAATTTATGACCTAATAGATTCTAGTAAAGTTTATGTTTTAATTAATGTTTAAGGAAAACAGGATAATGTTGGAAAGATCAAGTTTTTGTGACCGTGGGAAGAGGAATGTACAGAATTTTGTTTGCAGCGCATTCTTAGGAAAATCAATTATGCCAAATAGATAGAGGAAAACACAGCTGTAGGCTGATCATAATCATAGCATAGGACATTTCAAGATGTGTCTACCGCTAAGCATTTAGTGTACATTATTGTCTATGAAAGGCACTGTGAAATGACTGGGCATTGAACTGTTGTCTCAAGTTGGCGAGGGCGGTGCAGTGCCGCTCAACATTTTGCGAAACAAAATTCTGGGGTCATTGTTATAAGCGGGCGTGTCGCTTACCATCAGGTGAACCTGCTTATACAAAATCTCAGCTCATCACTTATACAAAAAAATAATAGGCTTTCGGATGACGGGCTCCGAGAAGAATGGTCACTAAGAAAGGTGACAGTGTACTTACCGCGCGTTAGTCACTATTTTGTTAACCGACTTCAAAAATGGAGGAGATGAGAATTTAATGTTTGTTACTTCATAACTCCGTCATTTATGAACCGATTTGAAAAATTATTTTTGCGTTGGGTTCAGTATAGCTACAAGGTGATCCCATATAAATTACATCGATATTCGGACTTAGAAAATACATCAGAATTGAAGTCGGTTTTTTATGTTATAAAATTCATTATTATATATTTAAGGTCATTGTAGCTATTATTATTTTTAATCAAAAATGTCCCTTTGTTCCAGACATCGATAACAACGGCTACTTAGACGCACACGACTTTGCCTGCCTCGCGCTGCGAACCTGCGTGCTCGAAGGCAAAGGCGACTGTAGCGCAGCGCGCCTACAGAAGTACCAGCATGTCATGCTGAGCCTTTGGGAAGAGATCGCGCAGCTGGCTGACTTCGACAAGGTTCCTGACTATGTCGGTTACACAAGTACACTCCACGCGGTGTCGCCAGCTTTGGACGGCTTTTGGTGTCCGCATTGTTGATTAGGTCGAGGTGGTAGATGGATAAAAGTGTTATTGTGACAGGGGTTTCGGGGACATGTCAAGTTGTCTCCAAAAGGTACCCGCGTTTTAAAACAAAATTACAGAATCACGGTATGCAACAGTATACAACCTAAATACTTTTATATAGGTACCTACTTAAGTTGTACCTTACTTTATTTGAAACGCCCACCTACTACACAATCTACCTATATTTCAAGCCAAATCAATCAAATACAAAATTTAAGGCAATAGTGATCTCTATTATCATAATCTTATGTCTAAAATAGTCTAAATTCACTGAAAGGTTAGTATTATTTGCTAAAACTACACTACAAAAGAACACAGCAACACTTTTGAGGGTAGAATTAGACAAAAACTAGAGTTGTCATCACCATCCTGGTATTATTTAAAAAAATAAAAATTATATGCGTTTTATTTATATGGGTTTTCTGGATTGCGGTCAGATAATTGATACCTACTTAATTTTACTTACATAATTAAGAAAATGGGATGGCAACTCTTCGTAGAATGCTTTTGTACTCTGGTAGAGCATGGTAGAATCTATGCTTCTGTGAACCGTACCGTACAGCTAGACTCCGGCATTTTATCTTGACGGCATGGTGCTTTTTATAGAGAATGATCACGAAACTAAGCAGCATATTCTAGACTCTACAACTTTATACGCTCTACAATGTAAAGAACAGAGCATCAAGCTAAAACTCAGATTGTTTCTTTTTTGCAAGAGCCTTGCGTTTTAAAACTTATTCTAAAACAGTGAAGATACATCGTGAGGACTACGGCACATCCGAGAATCACAAAGTTCAAGGACGTGACATCCGCTAACCAGTTCTAGGCCAGCGTGATCTCTCATCTCTATCTGAGAGAAGGCCCGTGTCCCCGAGTAGGAACGTAATGATGGTAATGGTGCTCTTGAGTGGTAGCCAGAGGATAGGATGATCGGAAGGCTTACCAAGGTCACGTCTTCACTAAAGAGCGGCACAAACACTTCGCCTTTGCCTCTCTCACTGCCTTCTTCGATTTTGACCGAATCAACGAGGGCAGACAAAAAGAGAGAAAACAGTTCTGGGTGGTGCTGCAACTGTTATAGGCATGTTGCTTATTATCAGAGGAACGACCTGTACGTCTCGTCATTCAGTTACATAAAAAAGACGCTGGGGTATTCCACTGTTCATTGGTGGCGTGATCTTATGGTAAGTCTTCCGACCTTCCTGTATACCGTGTGTCACCGCGGTTAACTTGAAAACCTCACTGATACCGTCAAGATAAAACTGCCTCTCTCTCTCTATTCACTACACACGCACGCCAGTACGCCACGCACACGCTTACGCTTATTTACCCGCCTCGGATGCTTCCCTGTGTAACCACAGTTGCTTGCAGGACGGCACCATCACTGTGGACGAGTTCAAGCAGGCCGTTAAGAACAGCTGTGTCGGCAGGAAGTACGACGATTTCCCACAGGTCAGTTATTAGATAATACAGCTGTTAGTCAGCTAGATCTACACTTAGAGCTGTATAATTTGGAGCCTCTTTTGGAGTAACAACGGCTGACTAGCCGGCTATACAGCAAAGCATTTAAACAGGCTAATGTATTTAAAATTTTCTTAGTACAGCTTTTATATAGTTATTAATGTTGTTTGGCAGTTACTAATTCATATCATCGGCCTTTAAGCTCTAGCCCATCACTAAGTTTTTTTATTTAGTTAAAAGTGGCCCTCGGGCGTATTATTATAGTTTTTGCTTTGCCCACTAGTGGAACAATGCCCATTATTGCACTAGTGGGCAAATCAAATATACCCTCTTTTCATCTTTTACGATTTATTGCCAGTTTAGACAAATCTTTGGCAAGTACATTGAGCTCATCCCTGCCTCCGTGTGTGTCTTATAAAATTAAATAATATCAGTATAAGTAGTATAAAAGTCAGCCAGTTGAGACATGAACCCGCACCAGAAGTTTCCCTATAATAGGAGCGGGAAGGGCTCTGTCCAATATTCAGCTATGGTGGGGTCACAAATTAAGTCAAATGCAGATTTTTTTCTTTTAAATACCTTAGTAACTTATTGTTTATATTGACTGACTATTTGAAAGATTACCAAAACTGTCCACATACAACAGAGACAGAAGACAGAAGACCCTCTGACAAGTTGTTTAATCCGTGCAGGCCATGAAAGCGTTCATCGAGACCAACTTCCGCATGATCGACATAAACGCGGACGGCGTCATCGGCGTCGAGGAGTACCGGTACGACTGCGTGCAGCGGATGGTGGTGGAGGACATCAAGGTCATCGACGATGCCTTCGACTCCTTGCTCAATGTGAGTATCTTGCAATTTTAGGAACGGCAAATCAACTGCTGGCGACTTTGTGCAAGGGTTCGGTTTTATCGCGATCCGTCGAGAACCACATCTTCTTCTCTCGTATACTCATCATTATCATCATCATCAGCCCATCACGTCCCCACTGCTGGATCACGGGCCTTCTCTCTTAAAGAGACTTTGGGCCATAATCCATCACGCTGGCCCAGTGCGGATTGGTGGATGTCACATGTCCTTGAATTTTTGTGTTTAATTCTTGGATATGCCGGTTTCCTCACGATGTTTTCCTTCACCGTTTTTCGAGCGAGTGTTAAATCCGCACATAACTTAAGAATGTCAGTGGTGCGGGGCCAGCGGGATTCGAACATGGGTGCGTCGGATCGAAAGTCGCACGTGCTGCCTCTGGGCAACACTCGCTCTTCTCCTTGACCGCAGTCTCACCTGATGGCAAGTGACGACGCGGTCGACGATGGATCATGCTTGCCTAGATACCGATTCACTAGAAACTTGAAGACACCTAGATTATAATAATCGGGAAATAAAGACGCTGGTAAGGTGTTCCATTCCTTAGCTGTTTACATTAAAAAGGTCGAAGCAAAACGCTTTGTTCGGGCAGGAATAATGTCAACCATGTACTTGTTGTCCGATGGTATATGAATGATGGGCTATAAAATACCGAGAGGCTGCTGCAGCTGCTGGCGACTTCGTGCAAGGATTCGGTGTTATCGCGATCTCTCGAGAACCACGTCTTCTTCTCTCGTGTTGTGTGGCCAACCCTGGTGTCGGAGTTTTTAGACCTCTCGAAGGCCTTCCACATGGCCTAGCGGCTGTTGTCCTAAGACATTAACCCGGACCGATAGCTTAACGTGCCTTCCGAAGCAGGGAAGCCACGTGTTAAATAGAGATGAAAATAGCTAGAACTTTGAATTGTATAGCCTTGGTCAATGAACTATAGGGTCAAACATTGGATTTCAAGTCTCAAATTAAAATGAATGGTAACAGTCATTCCGCTAGCGAAAAACAAACTAGAACCACAACTATGCACAATACTATGAGCAGCAGAAAAACTGACCCTGCGAGACGACCTCATGCAGCTAAGAACACTACCAATATAAATGATGTAACTAATATTTTTTTGACAGGCTCTGTGGTGTAGTGGTTGGTTAGGTTGGCTCAAATCTCATACAACACTGAGGTTGCGGGTTGGATCACCGCGACGGGACAAATGTTTGTGCACACAAAAAAGCTTGTTTCGTGTCTGGGAGTTGTGTGACCATGGTCCTCATGGGAATCCTAGTTAGGGGCCAAGATCTATGTAGGTTTGTGATCGTTGGGCGTTATTTATTTAAAGATAAATCCAATGGTTTTCTATACATTATTGAGTAAAACAGATAGGTATATCACTAATAATAAAAGAATAACGATCGTATTTAAATGACTCGACGTCTGCCAAAAGCATTTAACAATAAACGTACTAATTGCCGCGCAATTAATCACAGGAAGACGAGATACAAATCTTTTTTTCAGACCTTATTAATCATTGAGATTTATTACAACTTTAAAACGATATTGTTCGCCAGTAGGCCAGGACCTTCGTGACAGGTCAATTAGTTCTTGAAAACTGGGTCATAACAATCAGTATATTTAGATGAATTTCCCAAAAGAATCAACAACACTGCGGCAATACAGGTGACGAAACGAAGTAGTGTTGCCCTTCGATAGTATCGATACTCTAATAGTCCTCGTTTAATTACATTACTGTTAAAACATACCCAATATCTGCTATTGCCAATTGGTAGACTATCGATAGTCTAAAATAATTGATACTATCGATAGTATTGCACTCATTCGATAGTGTTGCGTCGTTCTGAGCTATGGATAGTATCGATACTATTGATAGTCTAATCGATAGTATGGCTTTTCAGATGAAAACTATCGAAAGTAAAACTATCGATAGCTCGCAACACTAACACGAAGACCGCTTTTAGACACACATAAATAAAAGTTACTAAAGAAAAGAAGTTCGCAGTGGATTGAACCTACACCTGTTTTCAAAAAGAGCGGATTGAAAACTGAACACTGCTTTGACGATGCTTCGGCCTAAGTCCAGCAAAAAAACGTAAACAATTATGACGTATGTGACACGTTGACGACCAGAATTTTTAACGGCATTAATTCATAGAAATCAAACTCAGCTAACAAAACAAGGAAGATCTCCATCCATAAAGTATATACAATTATACACATAACTCACTCAGTTTACCACCATTCTAGAAATAAACACTAATACCTACCTATAGCTTGGCATCGTCTCTAGACGTGTATCGGTGACAGGGCCGAGTGAATATCTAATGCCGGCGATACGGTCAGTTATCGGAAACGTTTGAGCTACGAGATCTCTTTTATTTGTAGTTGAAACCAAGTTGAAACAGTTTCAAGGCACTTCCGACGTAGAGACGTGATTGATGCTAACCGTTGGTGATTATGATTGTTCGAGCACTTCCCAATTATCTATCTTTCTGAAACGTCTGAAACTTTCAGGGTAGCTCACAACTCGATGTCAATGCATTCTAAATCCATTTATTAGCACGCAATGCCGAACTAACCCCGGCGCATAAAACGTAAAAAAAAGATTAAAAAGTGGTTATTAGATTATTTTTTTAATCTGTCACTTTCTTGTTTGTTCATCTTTCCAGAATGTTCTCTAGTTTCTAGGTACATAAATGTTTAACACGCTTAATCCTTCCTAAACTGTGATGGGAAGCACAGAAGTCCAATCTAAATGTAACCATTGTTTGCTTCGCTTTGTAAAAAGCTATACCGAACGAAAAAGAGTGAATACTACAACACAGGAGGTATCCTAGTGTGGGATTCAGAGCTCATAGAATTGATTGAACTACACGATTTGTATTTGCAATCAAATGATTGATTTTTTCTCGGCTCGACTCTAGACATAGAAGTATGTATAATTAGATAGCAATAATTAAACGTCGTATCTAATTATCCCTCTTCCGTTTGATTATGATTTAGGTTTTATGAGATTTGAAATGTTTACAACTCATGGCTTTTATCAAAGAACACGCGTAATAAAATCATTCTTAGATCTCTCGGATCATAATTATCAACGTCGAAATCCAAGATTTATTAACAGAACATAGTTTCTAAATCATATTCAACTTCATAAAATTTTGATATAATCTAATCCTTACTAATATTATAAACGCGAAAGTTTGTATGTATGGATGTATGGATGTTTGTTACTCTTTCACTCAAAAACTACTGAATGGATTTTAATGAAACTTTACAATAATATAGCTTATATACATCAGAATAACACAGGTAGACTATATTTTATCCGGGGAAACCGCGGGGTGCAGCTGGTGATTTATGAAATATTTTAATATTCTATGACTCTGCTAGAGAGAGTAAACGCGCAAATGCATATAACTATGTAATTTAGTTATCAAAATACGCTTGTTTGATATAACAACGTGCATTATTAAAAGATATAAAATTATGCAAGAAGTTGAATAACTTCGACGGAAAGCTCTGGCGCTCCGCCAAATGGTATCCACTCAACAATATTTGCGGAAACATTTCCTCGAGTCGGGGAAATCTACACATCTTTTAGATTGTAGATATAGTTAACTAGCTGTGAGACAAAGTAATTTGTTAAATGAAAACAGCGAGGAGAAATGTAAAAGGAAAATTACTAAGCAGTTACCGTTGAATGGACTTTCCATAAGATTTACGAATGTTTTGCGCGTAGATGCTTTTTATGTAGATATGGGGTAAAAAATAAATATATCATGTTGGGCTCAGATTAAGGTGTAGAATCACTGCTGCTGACAGTTCATCTCAACTTACGTAGTTACCGTATGTTAGTGTAAATGAATGAGATTAATTCGATTTCTTGAAACTGAAACGCAATGAGAATACGTAGTGTAATCCCGTTGAATATTATGTAGGTTGTTGTTAGAATAATATAATATGTATTTATTTTGCCTATTTTATTTGCAAATTTTTACTAGTGTTTTGTATTTGCTGCCAATTGCCAAGACAAGCTTGTTTTGCATTGTATCTAGAGATGTAATGTAACGCTGGTTGGCGAGCGAATGTCATGAATGGTTGTCTTTCTAAACGATATCTTCCTCGGTCTTTAAATATCAGATAGCTATTTTTAGATGTTGGCTCCGAATGAGCCAAAAAAATTAGGGACAGACAGATTAAAGCTTTCATGTAAGTAGGTACCTATCTATCATTTCTTCTTCTCTCGTGTGGGTGTGTGGCCAAACCTGGTGTCGGAGTTTTTAGACTGCCCGAAGGCCTCCGACATGGCCAAACGACTGTTGTTGGCTGTACCGGGACCGTGCCCTCTGAAGCACACTTATTTATCATTCCGCTAATATACGGACGCACTAGTGGTTCTATTGGATCTTTTGCTTGCTGGCTGCACCCGTGTCAGCTACTCAGTCTTTAATAAACAGTATTGTCCATACTTAACTATGTTCGGTTTGAGTGACAATCTTCGTGGCGACATGTCGGTTTCCTCACGATGTTTTCCTTCACCGTTTTAAAGCAAGTTATGAATCCGAACATAGGTAACTTAAGAATTTGGTGCGGGATTCAAACTCCAGTGCGTCAGATCGAAAGTCGAATACGAGTTTACTGATGCCACAATACTGATGCGCAGCACATACCACCCTCCAAATATTTTGAAGATATATCTCCAGATATTTGTATCTGAAATATACAACTTTGGTAAAAACATACATTAAAGGTATCATCATCATCATCATCATCATCATCATCATCATCATCAGCCGGAAGACTACGGTCCACTGCTGAACATAGGCCTCCCCCATAGATCGCCACAACGAGCAGTTGCTCGCTGTATGCATCCAGCGACTCCCCGCGACTCTTACCAGGTCGTCGGTCCACCTTGTGGGGGGCGTCCTACGCTCCGCCTTCCGGTCCGTGGTCGCCACTCGAGAACCTTTTTACCCCAACGGTTATCGGATCATTAAAGGATACTACTGTGACTTCCAGGATGACGACAGGAGAAAAGGCGGCCTCACCCTGTCCCGCTACCAGGAGCTGTTCGCGCAGTTCCTGGGTGACCACGACGCAGAGTGCCAGGCGAAACACCTGTTTGGACCTCTCGAGGTCTAACCTCGCAATGGGACCTACAACGTTTAGTAGTTCGACTGAACCTTGAGATTTTGACGTTAGGGAGTTAGTTGATAAATATCTAGACGAATCTGATGTGCCAATGTTTTTGCAAAGTAAAAATAAAATCAATATGTTAGATCATGGCGAAGTAAGCGGCGAGTCATCGTAGCAAATATAAAGTTACGGGACGAAGTGTTCATGAACACTCATTGCTGTACAATGAACATGTAAAAGTATGTACATACAGTACAAATTCGGTGGAAAATAATTTTTAACCTCCAGTTTAGATAAAAGATCTACGCAGTCTATGGAAAATATTTATATACGTATAGCTGCTGTAGAGACTTGAATATCTTCAAGTTTTATACAATTTGCGTTGTGACGTCAGTCTGCTAGCAAATTCAGGTGAAATCCCTCGTGTGACGTCATCGCCTGGAAACCATTAAACATTGTGTTGTGGTGAAACCTAAAAATACTGGCAGGTTAAAAATAAAATCCGCTGATAGTTTTAAAAATAGCGCATTGGCACAGAAAATAGCTTTTGTGTTTGGTTATTCACAGGATTATACTTGCGCTTTAGCAACAAAGATCTTGCTAGAAAAAGATTTACAAAATACGGTTTGCTTGTCATTACAACGATGAAAAGCGACGATGCCCGCTTGGATAAATGCAATTACCGTCCACATAAATAACAACCCAAAATCTTGCTTCTCAATAGCAAAGATGCTATTGATTAGCAGACAACGCTAAAAAGCATAGACCAAGCTTTATAGCATATGAAACTAAGCTATGCTAAGTTTATTTTTTGCAATTTTTATTAGTGTTCGCGTGTTTTGTTTTATTCGATTTTATATTGTTATTGTTTATTTGTTATTATTCTAAGATAGGTCGTATGCTAGCATATACTTTAACAAAATATATTATCTTCGTTTTAGTCACATAATTTAAGTAATTAATGTTTGTTTTGAGGTACAACTGTGTGTTATTAACTGGAATGTTATTATCGTTATTGTTAAAATGGTACTCCTTCGTTATTTATTGTGATTGAATGAATGAATCAAAGGCAATCATGTTATCTTCTACATACATGGATATTTTGTAAGGGACGTGAGAAATTATTTTAAGTGCTCAATCATACAAAATGAATCTAGACATCTCGCTATTTATTGTAAATATCGTTTGAAATAAATTGATCCATCTAATTGCTTTTTCTTGTACCAACTAGACTGTACTAAATAAGATTTTTGTTGAAAAATATTTTATTCAAGACAAGCTTTTTACAAATTCGCAATCGGAACAACGACCAGATTAAAATGAGCCCAAACACTAGTAGTTTACGATCATCCGTCAAGGAGTTCCATTGACCACCTTCAGTCTCCATCATCAGATAAACTGGCTGTCACCATAATATTGCATTGTCATCGGACTTTGACAGGTATGCAAAATTTCAACTCCGTAGGATAAGAGGAAGTGGTTCTGATTCAACATAAAAGCTTGTAAAAAGGTAAAATCAGAGTGTTAAATTAAACTTTCGCTCTACTTTCCTTAAACTAAAACTAAAATTAAGCAAATAAATGTCGATCAAATAAAGGTGAAACTTAAAAATATGAAATTAGTTTTAGTAAAAACTAAACTAAAGGATTTTTGAAGGAATATTCGTGATAAGAAAATAAAACATCCAATGTTGAGTCAAGTAATTTATTTATTAATAAATTCTATTAGACAGATATTACAAACAACACAATATTAATTAATAACGTTATGGAAATCGGTAACGATATATACAAATAATATATGTCATAGGTTATTAAATTATTTTATGTACAACATCCGATTCCTATATCAGGATAAAATACAACCTAAATTACAAAACCAGCTGATATACCTACAAAATACTCATATTAAAGTTTGGAAACTATCGTGAGTCAAAATATTCATTATAAATATAAACGGCTACACTCACGTTATGATTGTGTCGGATAACTCCGACCAGCCCCCGTACCCATATCTCCCTCAAGCGCCAATCGTATATCGTGTTGAGATCAGATTAAGGTGTAGATTCACTACGACAATATCTTATGATGCCATATATTGTCCCATTAAGTTTGTCTCAACTTGTAGTTATCGTGTTTTGGTGTAAATGATTGAGATGAATTCATTGTCTTGTCTGAATCGACAATAACTAGACCGTATCTCATTAGTCGCAGTGAAGCTATACCTTAATTTGAACTCAACACGATACACGATTGGCGCTTGAGGGACATATGGGTTGGGGGGCAGGTTTCGGACAATTAGGATGTCTTTCTTCCGGGAGTTTACGCTTTGGATCCGCGACGCCCGCCGCGCCGCCGCGCGGAGTTATTCCGACACAATCATAATGTGAGTGTAACCGTTTATATTTATAATAAATACTGATGCAGTGAGCGAAATAAGTCGCTGAACATTTTTTTATAATCCCTGATTTGCCCCTCTACCCATACGTCCCTCAAGCACCAATCGTATAACGTGTTGAGCTCTGATTAGAATGTAGATTCACTGCGACAATGTCTTATAATATAATATAATATTAAATAATATTACAATATTATTATCCCATTAAGTTTATCTCCACTAGTAGTTATCTTATCCTTTCTAATATTAAAATCGCGAAAGTTTGTATGTATGGATGTCCGTTATACTTTCACGCAAAAACTACCGAACCGATTTTATGACATTTAATATGTAGGTACTTTAGGAATTGGAATAGCACATAGGCTACTTTTTATCCCGGGAAACCGCGGGGCGCAGCTAGTATATTAAAAATGAATGAGATTAATTCGATTTCTTGCATGAATCGACAATAACAAGACCGTATCCCATTATTCGCAGTGACGCTATCCTTTAACTTGAGCTCAACACGATATACGATTGGCGCTTGAGGGACATATGGGTGGGGGGACAGTACACACAAGGGTCGGTAAATAGTATCTAGAAATTATGAAAAAATACAAATTTGTCTCTGAATGTACCTTAAAGGTATCCTTCAGATAAAAATAAGTACCTACCTATTGAATTAAACTGAGTAGACCTAGAATGTCTATTTCAATATGCCATAGTCACTTCTGATAACCTTTATTAATTATCAAGATAAACTTAAAAAAATCTGATCTGTCTTAGAACTTGTGATCGAAAACGTTTTCTAAAATGTCATCTAGTTTCCGCTACTTAGGCTACAACAGATACGCATTTGTCTAATATCGACTGCTTTTTAAGCAAGCTCAATCGAAATCCTCCATTTTCGTTACTAACTACGCAAATGCGCTAGAGCTAATGCTACTGTTCCTCTTTCTTATATATATTTTACCATTCTGATATAGGGTACACCAGGCGCGAACTCAAAAGTAACAAGAGTCAAGAATCATGTAATGATCAACTGTATATTACCACATGGTATCGTGACCACTCTTCAATATTGGACCAAGAGAAAAAGTACATATGTTGAATTTTTTTAGGAACTGGGTACTGAGACGAGTTGATCTTTCGCCTGATGGTAAGCGTAACGCTTACCCATAAATAAATAATAAATAAATAAATACGCCCAACGATCATATACATATATCGTGGCCCCTTACTAGGATTCCCTGTATCACGGGAACCAGGAGCTATGAGGACCATGGTCCCAGAACAACCAGACACGAATAAAATGTATGAATTTGTTTTTCTTTGCACAAACAGTTGTCCCATTGCGGGAATCGAACCCACAACCTTAGTGGTGTATGAGATTTGAGCCAACCTGCCCAACCACTACACCACAGAGGCTGTCATATATGATTATACCCCTCGTTTTAATTAGGGTCCAGAATTATCAAACAGAATTCACAATGTTTGGATAAATTACCACTTCAAGAGAGGTTAACAAGGTGTTCTTTGAATTTTAATAATGTTAAATCAGTAATAACCTGGACAGGATGTCTTAGCCCTAGCGCACAAGCTATGCCGTAACTAAGTCACCAATCTACTCACCTAAAGATTATCTAGTATAAAATGAACCCTCCACAAAACAGCAGATTTAGATGGAGCGTGTCAATTTATACTGGACAACATGTTCCCGAGCCTCTTGCATCATACTGATAAGTTCACACGAAGCTAGCCAAGCTAACTAACAGCAAATTTTGGTCAAAAAACTTAGGAACTATTCTAAGTATTATTTGAGATCTTACGCCAAATGTGTTTTCTAAGTACAGTTCCTCTTGTCTTCTTCCTTTCGATTTTGTTTCTCACTTTCTATTGCGTTGCAAACCCTACCTGCCCACTTACCCACTGGTCCCTCAAGTGCCAGTCGTATGTCGTGTTGCGCTCAGATGAAGGTGTACATTCACTGCGACAATGTCTTGTGATGCCATATTGTCCCATGCAAGTTTATCTCAACTTGTATTACATATCATTATGGAAATTAATGAGATTAATTCAATTTTTTGCCTGAATATGGTAGAGTGATGGTGATAGTTTGACGTTCATAAGTGCGTCTGTGATGCCAAAAATGAATACAGAGATTTTGACTTTTTTATATTTTGAATCGACATATCTTAATTTCAGCTCAACACGACAAACGATTGGCTTTTGAGGGACCAGTGGGTACGAGGGCAGTACAACAGTTCCTTATAAAAAAAAAGTTTAGTGCCATTGCGATCAAAATAAATGTAAAGTTTTCATACATCCAGATACCAAGATATGTCCAGACCAATGGGCCTTGTTATTAACTTTAAAACTTAGCCGAAAATAATGAGTTTTAATTATAAATCAAATAATTACTATTTATTGTTAACGTCAACATCTTTGGATTAGATTAGGAAGGTAGACCTAATTATTATTTTTTCCGAAATCTTATATATCTAAGTTTAAGCTGCGTACACAGCAAAAGCTAATGATATTTTGTTATATTACTTTACGCAAAATTAATAATATCCATTCATAATATAAAATATTAGCTATGATCATGTAAACATATAAGCTATTAATGTTACAATAAAAATAATTAGGTGACATAAAATTTATCTATGGTTTTTTGGGTGACATTACATTTAACTGTCACCACAAAATACTAACTGTCACCGCAACTTTTATAATTTAAATAAAATGTTTGTAAAAACATAAGCTCATATTGAAACTAAAATAGATTATACAGGTTATGTGAATAACAAATTATGCATGTAATTTTAATAGCCATTCAAACGAGAACTACGTTAGATTTGAAGATAGTCTTTGCTTAGCGTCAAATTGACTTCCGAAGGCACAGAAACTCAATTTTATAGCAAATATTAGAAATTATACTTAAACTACATTCTAACTTTTTCAACCTTTAAATATTTACACATAAAGCGTACATATCTACCTGCATGTTACTGCATGTGCAATAATGTAACAATACTAACCAAAATATTTATTTGATTTCAAGTACCCTCAATTTCTAACTAACCGAGACGCCCGAATTAACAGTGTTGCCACTGGTTAATAAACAGTTACTTCGTACTTAGGTACGAATTTTCTCCGCTAAGAACACTATGTAACACATAAAAAATGTTACAAGAGCGAATGCTCCGTCAGTCGTCACGTTGTTGCAATGTAGGTAGCTGCTCATATGCGAATTCGGTATTGTTGCATTACAAGAGCATGCGGCAGTATGCAAGTAACTTGCGCCAACGAGAGATCGCGGTTAACCCGCAAATAAGGTGTCAATTTTCATACAAAATAACATGTTTACCTATGGGTTAACCTCGGGTTTATGTTGGCGCAAGTGGCACTTGGAAATCTACGATAACTGGTGGGTTAGTCGCATTCACAAAGAGTTCGCTACGAAGCGTTATTATCGTCTTATTTACGTTCCGTTAAAGTTTTTATCAAACCAAATGGTCTCGACACAGATCATGCATCGATAACATCGATATCGATACAAACATATATGATGTACCTATCTGATACCTTTGCATTAAATTCCATCGACTCGAGTACCGTAGTTACCGATGGATAAATTTGACATTTGGAATCCTCTAAGTCCATTTTCTTTAAGAAATGTAAGGCGCCCATCCCACAGCAAGAGATCTTGTACCTAAGTTTTGTGTTCCGCGGTGATGTAATGTATGCGATGTCGACAACTTGGACATACATATGGCAGTTGTAGGTACATTCTCGTCCTAGTGCTCTTGCCATGCCTCGCCCGAGGCTCTTCTCTAGAAAAGTTTGGTCAGGCGAGAACCGACGCAAGGACGTGCGAGCGTATATCGTCCACGGCTTGTGTCGGTCTTCCTCGCAAAGAGTGCATAGCCGCCAATAGATATCGCATAATTTTACACTGTGTAACAGAAGGGGTGGATCATCGGTGGCACAGGGATGGGGTCCTCAATACCTATCGTTTTAACCCCTATGTATGTTCTGCTATATTCAGTGGTTCAAAAGTGATTTGGATTATAGTGAAAATTTTGAAAAATCGGATCTTTGACATAATTTATTCAGGACGAGACGCACTGACGAAGACTCACTTTGCTCATCTCATCATTTTGCTGAGTATACTATTCTGTGGGATTGGCGCCTAATAATACTAAAGTTTCCTATAACAATTCATACCTCAGTTTCTTACATAGAAAACTGAACAATTTTTGTTCAGGCACTTAAAGTATTTAGAGTGAATTTCCAAGTTTTTGAACAAAACATGTTAAGTTAGGGATATATTATGTATCTGGTTATGAGCCCTAATTTTTTACTATAGCTGGTACACGGGTCACACCTTCCTGTCAATTTCACCTATTATTTAATATTAATGACAAAGTCAGTCATGCATTAAAACTACAGAAAATAATATTTATAAAAAAGTGTGAAATATAACATTTTGCTACTCCTATTAAAGTGCAGTGATGTTATCATTTATCCTTTAGGTACATAACAATATTATTATGTATTTAATACAGTGGTATCTATACAAGAGGTAGCCTATACGCTAAACATCGCGAGATACTGTTATAATATCAAGATATAATATCAATATGCTTAGGAATAACAATCACTTAGACCTATTTACTCTTTATACTGAATCAAAACTTTGGTTGGTTAGTTTTTAAATATAAACAAAGTAAAAAAATACTTTTTAGTTTTGGTAAATGGTTATTTAAATAACATCTTTTTGGCCTGACACAACTGGTAATTTTATTTTTATATTATAAATTACACTAGGCATCCACGGTTATATTTAACTTATTAATTAATTGTATTTATCTGCAGCCGTAGCTTTCCAAAATGCCAACGTGTCGCCATCTATTGTAGAACCTTTCCTGACTGGCTTAACTTATTCCTTGCAACTTATTTAGAAAACTTTGTTTCTTCATTATTCATTTGATTAACAGATGCAATTCAATCGACGTCCTATTTTATTTCAAATAGAGGTAGATATAACTATTTGTTAATTACAAGAGAATGATTTCAAAAACGTTGCAATACCTATTGTATATTAGACTAATATTACTTGGGATATTTTTTCCACACCACTTAATACCTTAACCTACTTATGTTAGACTCACAGAAACGTTGTCTTCGACTTAATTTTTCCATCCCATCAATTTACAGGACACTTAAAAGACTACGCGCAGTCTTGCAACTGTACTATAAAAGTTCGTCCGAGCGATCAACAGATGGCGCTTTCAATGGTTACATCTCCTCGGTGAGTCCGTTAACGGTCCCACTGGCAGAAGCAAGGGGCTCCACGGAGTCTAGACTGCCGTAGGTGGGGCCGCGTCGCGAGTGCACCCGCCACCGCCCCCGGCGTCGGGTTATGCCTGAAGAAGGGGGGAGAGGGGACATCAGACTTGGAGGTTGATACACTGCTGTAGTGACTGCATGGATGAACCTCTATATGTGATGCTGATACATTTGTAGCGGCTGGTCTTGTGATGGCGTTGATGGATTGTGGTCTGTGATACTTTCATTGTATGATTTTATTGTGTGATATTTTTATTGTGATACTTTTTAAGAACTACTTTGAAGCTTCAGTACAGCTATGATGAACTTATGTAACTTATGAAGTCAGTTGTTTTCTAATTGGTGATCAGATCTGTGATATTACAGTGATGAAACTGGTGCTGATGCTAAGCTGTTTGCAATTACAAACTTTAAAGCAATATACTTTACCTACTGCGTTCTACTGAAAATTACTTCAGTTCAGATGAAAATGAATGATCTTTACCTACCTGTTAGTATTTACACGTGAAAAAATACAGCCGAAGTCACCCCAAGAGCAAAATCCAATTTGACAACTTTTTAACAGAGAAGACGTTCTCAATACATTTTTATGCATACTTACTTCAACCTGTTCTATTGTTGGCACTTTCTTGTGGCGTATTTTCGCTGTGGGTATGGGTCATTATACTCGCAGTAGGAGTAAGTATTAACCAAGAAAATAGCACATATTATCATGCTCTGAAAAGTTATTGAGACATGCTGTGAGCAAAGTGTAATTTTACAAGCTACAACATTTAGAAAAATCCCAAGAATGTATCTAAGTACAACAACGATGAAAAATGAACTTCATACATTCAAATTGCTGAACATTTTTAATGTTTAATAATCGTTTACACGTTAAACATCGAAATTTTAATATTTTTTTTTATATTTGTTTTTATTCCGTGACACTTATAATTAAGCTTACTGTATTCAGCCAATGTAAAATCAAATCATTAATCAAGTCAAGGATAAGGATTTTACTTTGTCTTTATTTGTTTTTTTCGTGTAATCGTTTTATTTAAATGATCATTCATTTATTTATTTATTCTAATTCTGTGTGCTTCTAGGATACTCGAAAATGCTCAGCAACTTTTGTAGCTGACTGTACGATTAAAATGCATGTAAATGATGTTGGGCTTTTGCCCAACATTGAGGCAGGGAATAAGTTTTTAACTATAAAAACTGCTAGGTACCTACTATCGACTGGGACTGAAACCCGCATCATAACTTGTCCAAGGCGCTGAAAGGGCTTTTCCAATTGAGCTAATGTGGCCCCCAAGACTATCGTCAAATTTTCTCTATAGAGTAATAGTATGATGATAATCCTACCAATTATAAATGCGAAAGCTTCTGAGGATGTATGGATGTTTGTTACCTACTCGATCACGCAAAAGCTACTGAACGGATTTTGATGAAACTTAAGTAAACTGTGGGGCGCATCTAGTATGTGAATGAAATCATGACTTCATTAACGTACTTTATGAATCTACAAGTGTGTATAAATACTTATAGCTCTGATATGTAAAATCAATGTAGATAATGAATAGATATATGATATCTCTCACTCTGATACTAAGAATGAGTCTTACCAAACAGTTGAGGATAATCTATATGGAAAGCTGACGCTTTGTATTATAATTACAATTCTTACGCCGCAAGAGTATAACTTTGATTTGGTAGAACCTATCGTGATAGCGTCGAAACGAATGGCGATGTGTTGTGAAGCGTGTCACAACGTCAAAAGAGGACCCCATCTGATGACTCGATCACTCTGACAAGAGTGGAACGACTAAGCAGATCGTAATATGGTGTTCTGATATCATCAGCTTACGTAGATATCTTACAGCCAGCTTAGATAGCCGGAACACACCGGCTTTCCCAATCCCTCGGCCCAGAGCTGTACAAGCTCATGAATAAAGGTCATCCTCATTAATCAACCCGACACCCGACCAACAACGCCTCGCCGCTCTGCATCCACTCGTTGTCCACGGGTGGTCATCGCGGTCGGCGGATTAACGGCGCGGCGTCAAAGAGCATGGCTTTTCCGAAACAAAACTCGCGGGCCGCGCGGTCCAGTTAGTACTCGCGCGTTGTCAACCCGCGCTCTCTACACGGCAAATATACGGGCGGCGGGTTGTCACCGATTGGTTCACTCGCGAGCGAAACGTTCCGGTGACGTTACAGAGTTGATAAGTGAGTATACATGTATGGAATTTCATATAAAGAATGCCCAACAGCTCGGCGCGGCGTTGTTCGGTTGCCGGGTTGACAAATGAAATGCGACAAATTGTGTGGTTTAAGTTGCAGACCATGTCCTCACGATACTTGGTTTCACGGTTGAGTGCGGCAACCTGTTGTAGAGGTTTCCAAGCCCCTTGGAGATATATATTTGTTGTATCATCTGTCAAATCAGAATTTTATTCTTGCAGCCACTTTGTGATTGATTATAACAATATCTTTGGCAATTTTGTGATCGATGTGTAGTGAATATGTGGTTTCCAACAAACGAAATATGTTTACCATGTTACTATTGCGTCTAATGAATTATTTTAGTGATTAATGTGTTATTGAAATTGCCGAATACTTTTTAATTTATTGTTCGAATAAATTATTTGAGTGCACATTTTGTTAGTGGAAATATTCTTAAAAATATTATACATAAAGAGGAAAAATTGGAAACATTGCGCTTTAACAAAAATTAAACCCGCGTGTTCAGTCAATGAACTTTTGGTAATCATATTTTCTTAGTTTTTTGAGAATATTTCAGTGCACTACTTTTACCTGTAATACCTCTACAGTATGTGATTATGTGCTACTTTTGCGTTTAAATAAACGTTACCCTTACGTCGTTTTGATTCGGACTCAGAAGCTCCTTTATGCGGGATAGGAAAAATTACATTTTAAATTTTGTACATTGGACCTTTATTTCTAATTTGCATAGCCTAAATATGCCTAGTTTTACACTGCACGGCTAAAATATGGCACGCCGAAAAAGTTTCATTTCAAATCTATACTGTGAATTAATTTACCAATAAATTAAATCACAATCATTGACGGGTAAATCATGTTTGATAATCCATTTTTTTTCATTCGAACTATTCATCTTGCGTATTCTTATAATTACAACACCAAACTGGAGCAAATCAACTTCAGTCCGGTGTACCATATTTTTTTACCGGATAGGTAACTTCATGTAATGAATGACATGAATTCTTTGTTCACATGCCACTAAACTTAAGTGCATTTCGAAAAAGACAACTCTGTTGCAGAATTCAGAATTATACACAACATCAAATACTAGATATAAAAATAATACACCAGGCATGTATAAAATGACTTATGTCGAATAAATTAAATATAATAAATGAAGGTAAATGTAATTAACTAATTACACGAATGGTGCACGTAAAATTAATGACACGTCACAATCATGCGCATACGCACGCCGGATGCGACACAGTGCTGTCATGCAAAGGTGCTAAAACTAAAAATAAAACGAAAAGCAATAATTAAAAAACATACATTTATTTCTATCACATTAATAAAAACTGTCGGTCGGTACATACCACGTTAAGCCATTACCTTTGGATAATTAAAAAAACTAACTCCCTCTAAATGTAAGTACTAATTTTAAGTAGAGATTCCAGAATATGCGATTAAATAGGTATTCTCATATTACAAACTGTTATTATGCAACAAAATAACATTTAACACATTGGTATAACATGTTCAATGGTATAACATGTTTTAAACATTAGTAGGAACTTAGAGGGGCGTCTAATTTCACCGAAAATCTCTTTCAAAAAATCGCATAAAGTAATACAGATAATTTCATTAAAAATAATCAAAAAATAAAACAAACCATTTTTTATTACTAAATTAACTATTTTTGGACATAAATAGAATTTGCTCATAATTTCCATGTTGTTTTACAGTCGTACCTGTAAAAACAGACGGCGGCTTACATTTTAGGTATTCTAAAAAGAAAAACAATAATTACTTTTAGTGGATTTCGACCAACACCGGTTGTTTTCTTACACCGAAAATTAGTAATCCGACCGATTAATTACAAATATGCTCGCCCATCGTTAGTACAACTTAAATTAAGAAAATAAAACTGTAATACAGTGTGCTCTACATAAGCTGGCATGGATAAAATGCTGCTGAGATATTGACTTTTAAGTTTGTGATTGCACCTTTATAATTGACTAATGTAGGTCTGCATATGCATAAACTTAACCAAATCTATATAAATAAAAATGAATCGACAAAATGTTTGTACGCGCATAACTTTCGAACGACTGCACCAAATTGGATAATTCTTGTTTTGTATTTATTATCTGTGTTTGGTATTGTCAGGACAAGGCTTGTATAAAAGAAAATTTAAAATAACGAACAGTTTTTTTAATATGGCGGTACGAATTTCGCTGGGTTAGCTAGTATGTAATAACTATTATTGTTAACCGACTACCAAAAATTATTTTTTATGTTTGTTACGCGATTACTCCGTCATTTATAAATTGTTTTGGACAATTTTGTGCTGGATTCAGAATAGCTTCAAGATCCCATATAATTTTCATCGATATTTGACCTTGGACTTCGAAAATACATTTAAATAGAAGTCGGGTTTTCTTTGTTAAAATATGAAATATTTATATATTCTATTATCTACCACCTTATATCTATTATATCGATTGTTATCTATTTCGCATGTTATCATGCCATTTCCCATGTAAGCATTTTTAGAAATTATTTTTTATTGATTTGATAATTTTCTTACTTTATCGTGTTTGTTTACATCTGCATGACTAAGCGAGGAACGCACATCATTATTAATAAATAAAATAATTAATGAAATAGTAAACGTTACTTATTTACATGTAATTTAGTTAAATTTCATATGTGACCATTGACACCCAAGGCGTGTATTTAATTAGTTAACTTTATAGTTATATTGTCAATTTAAGCATGTTAAAATTGTATTTTATTACGTAGTATTATGTTGAAGATAATCTCAAAGTAAAGCGTTTTTAGTGACCAACACCGTTAAGTTAGAAATAAGTAGATAAAAGTCAATTTCTCGCATTGAACAAAAAATTGCAATAATAAACATTATTTTAATAATCTTACACTACAGTTTAGCGCACAAAATAAAAAATTATATCCAAGCTTCGATTCGTTCAAAATTAATGGAAATGCGTCATTGATTCGATGACAATAAGTTAAATAACTTATCTTACTTGAATAAAATAATAGAATAAATAATTTAGAACAATGTCTAGCCGAGCTTAAGTTCTATTAAGTACTGAATTCTTAAGTATTCCTAAAACTGCTTAGTAATTTGTACACATAGTAGTTTATTTTATTCGAGGGGTGAGGGGTAGGAGGGTAAGTACAGTGCGCAACAAAACTATAAGGCAGTGACACTCGACGCGACATTAATAAATTAACACAGAGACTATAAGTAATAAAAATAAACATTTAAATTCGAAAATAATAGGAATGATCGTCTTCTATACACAACTAAACATACAACGATCGTTACATGCACATTACAATATAAAACATGATTTTTAAAATAAGGGTGTCCCGTAATCCATTTTTGGTTAGAAACCATACCCTTGGCGTACTGCGTGCAATTTGGTGACGAAGGAAATGGTCGCAAAATTGCAGGCCTCTATACAATAAATGCTATAAACATGAAGAGAAAATACTATTCCTCTGGTGGCTATTTTTTAGGCTTCGGCAACTAAACCCTTTGCAACTTTAAATAACAACGAAAGCAATTCAATTTTGAAAAAAAAGACGACGCTTTTTGAAAACAATTTCGTGTGACAAGAAAAAACTTTCAAAAAGAATATTCGAGTGTACAAAACTATGATTATGTATTATTAATAGAAGAACCTTCACCATGAAAGCATTGCATGCTTTTAAGTGCTAATTATGTATATTTACCGGAACCGATAGAAAACCTGTTCTAAGGAAAAGTCGCAAAAAGACAAGTTACAAGAAGTCACAAAAAATTGATCCGTTTTAAGAAGGTAAATGTGGAAAGAATACTACCTACAATCCTTTCATTTGGTTTCGCTATGCCAAACAATGTTAATAAAAAGATTCACCAACATTTTGTAAATTAAGTTGTTATATTGTAATTTTGGTCCTATGGACAGTTATTAGAGATTTTGGTTCAGATAAAACTTATCCAAACTCAAAAAAAAACATTAACAGCCCTCTGCAAAACCAAATAATTGAACCAATCGTATCTTCCCACACACACATATAACTAAATACCGATGCGTTAGTATGGAACTTCGTACGAGAATGAACAAGACACTTTAATTGATTTGGGCTTTAGTTAGCTGAGAAAAGACTTCACTATCAATAAACGAATAATACTGATATAGCGACGATAATGTATGGGATTCATATAATAAACTCAATGTAAAAGTTGAAATGTTGGTGCATTCAAATTAGTTCCGAATTTGGCCAGTAGTGGCGGTAATGTGCTTCATTCTCAACGCCTTATTGGTTGATCGAGATACAATCAACCAATCAGGTTAATAAGATGTCGCAGACGCTTCCAACCTTTAAAAACGTTTACTTTTGTATCCACACACTCAAAAAGATCTCTCAACATCGGAATCATATCATTTTCTCAGCCATACCACAAGCAAAACAGGACTCTATTCACTGGTCGTGTAAGTCCATTCTCGCTAGTTCGCAAGCTCACGCGAGCAGCGTGTCAAAGTTATACTGTCGGTAGGTGGTGCCATCTTTGTCTCTTACTCGAGTGAGTGAGGTCTCGGCCACCGGCGTCTCCTTTCCGCGCAGCATCTGATTGGCCAGCTTCTGTTTGTTGACCGGTGAACCTGCAAAACGGAGTTAAAGGGCCTGCCTGACGGTTCAATTCTGTATAACACGTGTTTTGTTTATACAACTATTTGAAGATCCATCTTTGAAGATCTTGCCTGATAGAAAACGATCTCTGGAACGTATGGTTTGGTGTAAATTTAGATTTTATTGCGTTGCAATTAAACACAATTTTGCATGCAGAAAAAGCGTCTTTAGATTTTTTACTTAATATTTTACAGCGTTACGATGGTATGAGTGATTGCATTATGCTCTTCACAAATAAATATACTACTTATCTGCTTTAAAAGTAGCACAATGTTTAAATTCACCATCATTTTCGAATTCCACAATAGACTAACTGCAAAAGCGAACGTCTACACAGTTGCTGTTGAGTAACTAGAAGTTGGACCATGAAGATATAAAAAAGGGATGACGTAATAAACAAAAATGTAGCAAATACAAAGTAACTTCCACAAATCGCCTCCCCCTTCCAACTCCTTCCTTCCGTTTGTTAGTACGCAGTATTCAAAGGGTTAGTTGGATGTTTAGGCAAAAAGCTTTTCAAGCAGTCGTACCAGTCCTATTTAAAAAAAAGGTATGATGTGGCAACACAAAGCATGTTATTTTTTGGTAATGTTGCCATCAAACTTATAAACAATTTAAAGTTTTGTCTAATCGAGACAAAAATATTATTTCTTATTATACTTTTTTTTAAGCACTAACGAATGCCAAGTGAAAAACTCAATAAATGTTTTTCGGGACGAAAAAATTCGACCACCGGCTGGGACTCGAACACGCAACCCAATCTTCCCTCAGCGCGGGACGCTCTAACAATTGAGCTACGGTGGGAACCAAAGTGTGTCGAATTTCTGCTTCCATTATTTAACCGTCTTAAGGGTGACGTGTACGCCATCTATTGAGAGTGGAGTGAACCTTTTTCTCAAATTCGAATTCTTTCTTCCCGAAAAACGTTGTTTAAAAATATTATTATTATTACATTCTGCATTTTCATGTAGGCATTTAGGTCAAGAAATAACATGTTTCGTTGTGTTGCCATAAATGTCGAAATAAAGGTCCAAAATAATCGATAACACAATGTGCAAATAAAACATAAACAGTAACAATGCATGCCAGTTCGACACAAAACGACATAAATATAATATTCATAAAATAATATAACAGAAATATATTACAAAACTGTGATATGCGTGTCGTGGAAGATTGTTAAAATGAAAGCTAGAATAAATCAATTTATTTAATGTAAATAAAATAGTTGCTCCCGCTTCCTATGAAATAAAGTTGCTTGATATGAGAGATATACACAAAATGTAATTTTCTAAAATATGTACACTATATTTTGAAATATTTTTTTGTAGTGCAAAATGGTGTAAAATGCACAAGTGTGTATACACAATATTATTATGTGATAAGTATTATAGAAAATAGCAAGAGCATTCGCACACTTTATCTATACGTAACTATCTAGACTGAATTAAATAATTTTATTTTAGAATCACTGTCCGCGTGTGATCCAATGACAATTTACTTTAGAATCATTGTCCACCTTTGATAGAATATGATTACAATGACAATTTATTTTCGAATCATTGTCCACCTTTGATAGAATATGATTACAATGACAAATTATTCCAGAATCATTGTCCACCTTTGATAGAATATGATTACAATGACAATTTATTTCAGAATCATTGTCCACCTTTGATAGAATATGATTACAATGACAATTTATTTCAGAATCATTGTCCACCTTTGATAGAATATGATTACAATGACAAATTATTCCAGAATCATTGTCCACCTTTGATAGAATATGATTACAATGACAATTTATTTCAGAATCATTGTCCACCTTTGATAGAATATGATTACAATGACAATTTATTTCAGAATCATTGTCCACCTTTGATAGAATATGATTACAATGACAATTTATTTCAGAATCACTGTCCGCCTATGACAATACGACCTTAATGTCAATTTTAGACTCACTATGCGTCCATGACAGTATACTATTAAAGTGACAATTATGTTATTAATTTACGCCTAGGACTTCTGTGTCAAATAGTATTGATGTGAACTTCGTCCGCATCCTGATTGGACCAACACGACAGCGGCACGACATGGATACGACAGCGGTGCGACTAGACATGGGTAACTCAACAAAAATTCAAGAGCTGCGGGTCAGATCACGCTTCAAACACTTGAACCAGACTCAGCTCAATTTGTGCTTCTGCTATACTGTAGGCAAGTGTAACTCAGCCCAGTGAGTGAGTCCTAGCAGTTTTATTAAATATTTATATTGGATCAAACTCACGAAAACTTACATACTAAAAGTGTAACTCAGGTCTGAGCCGATTCAAATATTCACTAAGTTGACTGACTCGCCTTAGCCGCCGCATGGAATAATCCTTACAAACTTTGACAGTTCACAGCTCACAAAATGAATCAGATTTACCACAGATAAACAGCTCAACTCAAATGACTACTACCATAGATGGACTCAAAGCTTTGCGAGCACCGATCCGAGCCCCGAGCCGTGAGGCGTCTATTTTCCTTTTGAATCGCAGGTCAGCAGCTTAAGTCTGTGATCTGTATATTTGAACCGTCGTACACACGACGTAAAAGTCAAAAGATATTTATTTATTTTTTTAAGAAAACTACAGCTAAACTTAGTATGCAGGTATAAATGTATGGACAGGTTGATAGCTTGGGTTGATTAATTAAATAAGCACAAAAATGCACATTCAAACGTCACATACTCGGTACGACAAAACGTGTCGTTTTGTGTCGTATCGCTGTCGTGTGACAATGAGGAGCTTTACTGTTCGATTGTTGTGTGAAAAGGGACTTACCGATATAGCTGAGCATGACAGGCAGGAAGATGAGTCCGTGCGCGGCGCCGAACAACACTATACCGAGGTACATGCGGAAGTAGAACACCTGAGAATTAAGGGTATTTATTTATTTACAATTGCGACATTACAGCTACGCCAAAACGCTCACAATGTGGTGGTAGTACCACCGTGGTACGTTTTTTAATACAAAATTCAACCATTATGAACTTAAGCTTTGGAAACTATCGTGAGTCGAATATTTTTTTTTTACACTTAATAGTTCTATGTATGGCCACTATCTCGCCTGATGTGTGCGATGATATTCATTATAAATATAAACGACTACACTCACGTTATGATTGTGTCGGAATAACTCCGACCAGGTCTCGGGTAGTTTTTACGCAAAATAATTTAATCAATTTTTAACCGACTTCAAAAAAGGCTAAGTGTGTTCGATTGTTTTTTTTTATATTTGTTACCTCAGAACTCCGTCATTTATGAACCGATTTGGAAAATTCTTTTTGTGTTGGGTTCAGTATAGCTACGAAGTTGTCCCATATAAATTTCATCGATATTTGACCTTGGACTTCGAAGATAAAACGGTTAAAAATGTATCCTCAAATGAGTCCTGAAAAAAAGAAAAAAAAAGAAAATGAATGTGTCCTGAAATGACTCACCTGGAAGATCTGGCTTTTAGCCGTTCCCAGCACGATGATCCCCCCGAACTTAGTGAGGGTGATCCCCGACAGCACGGAGGAGCCCATCCGCGTGAGCGAGTCGGCGGCGCGCGCGATGCGCGAGCTGCCCCCCGACACGCTGAAACT
Organism: Petrophora chlorosata; assembly: GCA_951640565.1. Lineage (NCBI taxonomy): Eukaryota > Metazoa > Arthropoda > Insecta > Lepidoptera > Geometridae > Petrophora > Petrophora chlorosata. Next base: position 3,103,003 of record OX621206.1, read on the forward strand.
GTGCACGAGGTGCGAGCAGAACTCCACCGCGATACCCACCGCCATCACCTGCCGACAACACCGGCCGATACTAAACAATACGACATCGGACAGTCTTCGGAAAAAATCTTAAATGTAGTTGGAACTAGCATCTAAGTTTTACTAGCTGCGCCTCGCGGTTTCACCCGCGGTTTTCCGGGATAGTAAGCAGCATATGGCCTTTTCCAGGACCTAATGAATCTATATAAGTACTAAATTTAATCAAATACAGTTTAATAGTTTTTGCGTGAGCGAGTAACAAACATCCATCCATCTATCCTCACAAACTTTTGCATTCAAAGTTCAAAAGTTCATTACTCAATTTTGGCATCACAGACGCACTTATGACCGCCAATTATTACAATGACTACCACCGTTACGGAAAATAACCACTACTCAAGAGATACGGCAAGAAACTGAGGAGCATTTTTTTAGAACTTGAATTTGGGCAGATTTTATCGAACATACATTATATTTTTATGAATATACAGAGAAGGTAAAGTTAATACATTAATTTGTTTAAAGACTTATAGCCTACCTATAGACTATAGACCAACTCATAAATAGCGCGAACCACCCGCTTTTCCTACTATTACAATATTATAATAAACGCGAAAGTTTGTAAGAATGGATGTATGAATGTACCTTTGTTACTCTTTCACGCAAAAACTACTGAACGAATTTTGATGAAATTTGGTATGGAGATAGCTTATACCCTGGATTAACACATAGGCTACTATTTATCCCGGGAAACCGCGGGTGAAACCGCAGGGCGCAGCTAGTGTAAAATAAAAATAGCTTCTATATCCGCAACAAAACCCCACAGCAAAATGTAATATGACATTAATGTTTGTCTAATCTGAAGCATCATTCAATCAATATTTTTGTAAATAATAATTATTTACATTTTGAAATCAATAGAAAAAATCTAATAACCGTAAAAAAATTATCTGTTCTATATCTCAAACGAAACACCAACACAGTGCATGACGTCATTTGTAAGTAAGCCGCGTGAAAGTAAATCGAAAAGTGGCGACTTACCAAGTTGACGAGCGACACGGCGTTGAGGCTGATGCCCCACCAGTACATGAGCCCGCCGATGTTCACAACAATCATCGTGATCGTTATCACAACCACCTGGAAATATATACATATATTGTAGTATGTTATATCGATTGTTTATCACGAATATATTATTAGATCATTACATATATGGATATTATTCAGCTTGCATTGAAAATCAAATTTTCCGAAGAGCGAGTGTGGCTCATTGGGAGAATGTGCGATTTTCGATCCGATGCACCCGAGTTCGAATCCTGGTGGCCCCGCATCACTGACGCTCTTAAGTCATGTGCGGATTTAACACTTACTCTAAAAACGGTGAAGGAAAACATACTGAGGAAATCGGCATGTCCAAGAATTAATCACAAAAAATTCAAGAACCTGAGACATCAAGGAATTCCATTGCCCACCTTCCGTCTCCATCAGATCAGCTGGCTGTCACCATAATATTGCATTGTCATCGGACTTAGAACAGTATCCAAATTTTAACTCCGTAAGATAAGAGGAAGTGGTCCTACTTGCAAGATTGACCGAAACATTGCAAGTTAAATAAAAGCTTGTAAAAAGGTCAAAGTTTCACACCACGGTCAAAGTTTCCTACCTTCGTCGGTATTTCCTTTGAGCTACAATGGAGTCCTTTAAAAGGGGAATTAATTGAGTCCTTAAGGGTCAGCAACGCATCAGCAATGCCTCTGGTGCTGCATATGTCCATAAGCGACGGTAACCGCTTACCATCAGGCGAGCCGTCTGCTCGTTTGTCGACATATTTAAAAAAAAACCCACGAGGGTCGTAACTCACCAGCGCGGAGAAGAGGTCGAAGCCCATCAGGACGAAGGTGACGAGGAAGATGGACAGCACCGAGATGCCCATGCTCTTGAGCGTGTCGGGCCACATCGTGAGGTACTGCTCGTAAAACACGTAGAACACGGAGTACGGGAACACGTTCACGGTCGCGTTCTTGCCCTGATGAACACAATTCCATTAAAGTATGCACAAACACTTCTTTTTTTTAGAGTATGTTTAAATAAATTGTTGTTAATTATTATTTAAAACATGAATTTAAAAAGTAAAAAATTAGTAATAGAAATAAAATAATATTTGTACATATTAATTTAAATCTTAAGTTATATAAAAAAAAATGATACAATGTTTTTAAATAATTTATTTATATTGTTACTGGAATAAATAGGCTTTTTTTTTTTATGTAACTGAATGACGAGACCAGCTGGTCGTTTGCCTGATGGTAAGCAATACGCCAGCCCATAACAATAACAGCACCACCCAGAACTTTGTTTTGCAAAATCCTGCGCGGCGCTGCACTGCGCTCGTCACCCTGAGACAATTAGCTGTTGAGTCTCATAATGCCCAGTAATTTCGCTGGCTACAATGCCCTACAAACCGGAACACAGTAATGCTTGCGCACTACTGCTTGGCGGCTGAATAACTGGCAAAGCGGTGGTACCTACCCAGACGGCCTCTCGCATACGAGAAACCTACCACCAGTAAAATTTATGTACATGTTTATACACCCATGGTAGTCTGGGTAGGTACCACAGCTTTACCAGTTATTCTGCCGCCAAGCAGTAATGCGCAAAGCATCACTGTATGCCGGTTTGAAGGTCATTCCAGCCAGCGAAATTATTGCGTAAAATAGATACTTTTACCCGAAGAAAGAGTCCTACCGCTCTTGCAGAAGAGCCTACAAAGAGGTCTATCACAACAAAAAATCATTTCGTTGTCATCCTCCATAATTTGAAAAATAATGACCTGTTCCCTCAAGTTCCTGTTGAGCGTCTCGGTGAGGTTGGCGGCGACTCCGCGCGCGCCGCGCAGCGCCGAGTAGTAGTCGTGGCTCGTCTTCAGCACCGTGTGGTAGCCTGCCGGACAACATCACATTCTGTATACTATACACGATATATATACGAGAGCGAGTGTGGCTCAGCGGGAACTCGTGCGCCTTTCAATCCGACGCACCTAGGTTCGATTCCCGAGTCGGCCCTGCACCAATGACAGCCGCTGGAGGCGGACGGGTTGTCTTGCAGGAAGTAAGTTACCTTGGTAGTACGTAGCGTCGATGGTTGCGTCAGTCTTGTTGAGCTTGTAGTTGACGGCGTGCGCGTAGGCCGCGTGGCCTCCCTTCACGCAGCCGCTGGAGGCGGACGGGTTGTCTTGCAGGAAGTAAGTTACCTTGGTAGTACGTAGCGTCGATGGTTGCGTCAGTCTTGTTGAGCTTGTAGTTGACGGCGTGCGCGTAGGCCGCGTGGCCTCCCTTCACGCAGCCGCTGGAGGCGGACGGGTTGTCTTGCAGGAAGTAAGTTACCTTGGTAGTACGTAGCGTCGATGGTTGCGTCAGTCTTGTTGAGCTTGTAGTTGACGGCGTGCGCGTAGGCCGCGTGGCCTCCCTTCACGCAGCCGCTGGAGGCGGACGGGTTGTCTTGCAGGAAGTAAGTTACCTTGGTAGTACGTAGCGTCGATGGTTGCGTCAGTCTTGTTGAGCTTGTAGTTGACGGCGTGCGCGTAGGCCGCGTGGCCTCCCTTCACGCAGCCGCTGGAGGCGGACGGGTTGTCTTGCAGGAAGTAAGTTACCTTGGTAGTACGTAGCGTCGATGGTTGCGTCAGTCTTGTTGAGCTTGTAGTTGACGGCGTGCGCGTAGGCCGCGTGGCCTCCCTTCACGCAGCCGCTGGAGGCGGACGGGTTGTCTTGCAGGAAGTAAGTTACCTTGGTAGTACGTAGCGTCGATGGTTGCGTCAGTCTTGTTGAGCTTGTAGTTGACGGCGTGCGCGTAGGCCGCGTGGCCTCCCTTCACGCAGCCGCTGGAGGCGGACGGGTTGTCTTGCAGGAAGTAAGTTACCTTGGTAGTACGTAGCGTCGATGGTTGCGTCAGTCTTGTTGAGCTTGTAGTTGACGGCGTGCGCGTAGGCCGCGTGGCCTCCCTTCACGCAGCCGCTGGAGGCGGACGGGTTGTCTTGCAGGAAGTAAGTTACCTTGGTAGTACGTAGCGTCGATGGTTGCGTCAGTCTTGTTGAGCTTGTAGTTGACGGCGTGCGCGTAGGCCGCGTGGCCTCCCTTCACGCAGCCGCTGGAGGCGGACGGGTTGTCTTGCAGGAAGTAAGTTACCTTGGTAGTACGTAGCGTCGATGGTTGCGTCAGTCTTGTTGAGCTTGTAGTTGACGGCGTGCGCGTAGGCCGCGTGGCCTCCCTTCACGCAGCCGCTGGAGGCGGACGGGTTGTCTTGCAGGAAGTAAGTTACCTTGGTAGTACGTAGCGTCGATGGTTGCGTCAGTCTTGTTGAGCTTGTAGTTGACGGCGTGCGCGTAGGCCGCGTGGCCTCCCTTCACGCAGCCGCTGGAGGCGGACGGGTTGTCTTGCAGGAAGTAAGTTACCTTGGTAGTACGTAGCGTCGATGGTTGCGTCAGTCTTGTTGAGCTTGTAGTTGACGGCGTGCGCGTAGGCCGCGTGGCCTCCCTTCACGCAGCCGCTGGAGGCGGACGGGTTGTCTTGCAGGAAGTAAGTTACCTTGGTAGTACGTAGCGTCGATGGTTGCGTCAGTCTTGTTGAGCTTGTAGTTGACGGCGTGCGCGTAGGCCGCGTGGCCTCCCTTCACGCAGCCGCTGGAGGCGGACGGGTTGTCTTGCAGGAAGTAAGTTACCTTGGTAGTACGTAGCGTCGATGGTTGCGTCAGTCTTGTTGAGCTTGTAGTTGACGGCGTGCGCGTAGGCCGCGTGGCCTCCCTTCACGCAGCCGCTGGAGGCGGACGGGTTGTCTTGCAGGAAGTAAGTTACCTTGGTAGTACGTAGCGTCGATGGTTGCGTCAGTCTTGTTGAGCTTGTAGTTGACGGCGTGCGCGTAGGCCGCGTGGCCTCCCTTCACGCAGCCGCTGGAGGCGGACGGGTTGTCTTGCAGGAAGTAAGTTACCTTGGTAGTACGTAGCGTCGATGGTTGCGTCAGTCTTGTTGAGCTTGTAGTTGACGGCGTGCGCGTAGGCCGCGTGGCCTCCCTTCACGCAGCCGCTGGAGGCGGACGGGTTGTCTTGCAGGAAGTAAGTTACCTTGGTAGTACGTAGCGTCGATGGTTGCGTCAGTCTTGTTGAGCTTGTAGTTGACGGCGTGCGCGTACGCCGCGTGGCCTCCCTTCACGCAGCCGCTGGAGGCGGACGGGTTGTCTTGCAGGAAGTAAGTTACCTTGGTAGTACGTAGCGTCGATGGTTGCGTCAGTCTTGTTGAGCTTGTAGTTGACGGCGTGCGCGTAGGCCGCGTGGCCTCCCTTCACGCAGCCGCTGGAGGCGGACGGGTTGTCTTGCAGGAAGTAAGTTACCTTGGTAGTACGTAGCGTCGATGGTTGCGTCAGTCTTGTTGAGCTTGTAGTTGACGGCGTGCGCGTAGGCCGCGTGGCCTCCCTTCACGCAGCCGCTGGAGGCGGACGGGTTGTCTTGCAGGAAGTAAGTTACCTTGGTAGTACGTAGCGTCGATGGTTGCGTCAGTCTTGTTGAGCTTGTAGTTGACGGCGTGCGCGTAGGCCGCGTGGCCTCCCTTCACGCAGCCGCTGGAGGCGGACGGGTTGTCTTGCAGGAAGTAAGTTACCTTGGTAGTACGTAGCGTCGATGGTTGCGTCAGTCTTGTTGAGCTTGTAGTTGACGGCGTGCGCGTAGGCCGCGTGGCCTCCCTTCACGCAGCCGCTGGAGGCGGACGGGTTGTCTTGCAGGAAGTAAGTTACCTTGGTAGTACGTAGCGTCGATGGTTGCGTCAGTCTTGTTGAGCTTGTAGTTGACGGCGTGCGCGTAGGCCGCGTGGCCTCCCTTCACGCAGCCGCTGGAGGCGGACGGGTTGTCTTGCAGGAAGTAAGTTACCTTGGTAGTACGTAGCGTCGATGGTTGCGTCAGTCTTGTTGAGCTTGTAGTTGACGGCGTGCGCGTAGGCCGCGTGGCCTCCCTTCACGCAGCCGCTGGAGGCGGACGGGTTGTCTTGCAGGAAGTAAGTTACCTTGGTAGTACGTAGCGTCGATGGTTGCGTCAGTCTTGTTGAGCTTGTAGTTGACGGCGTGCGCGTAGGCCGCGTGGCCTCCCTTCACGCAGCCGCTGGAGGCGGACGGGTTGTCTTGCAGGAAGTAAGTTACCTTGGTAGTACGTAGCGTCGATGGTTGCGTCAGTCTTGTTGAGCTTGTAGTTGACGGCGTGCGCGTACGCCGCGTGGCCTCCCTTCACGCAGCCGCTGGAGGCGGACGGGTTGTCTTGCAGGAAGTAAGTTACCTTGGTAGTACGTAGCGTCGATGGTTGCGTCAGTCTTGTTGAGCTTGTAGTTGACGGCGTGCGCGTAGGCCGCGTGGCCTCCCTTCACGCAGCCGCTGGAGGCGGACGGGTTGTCTTGCAGGAAGTAAGTTACCTTGGTAGTACGTAGCGTCGATGGTTGCGTCAGTCTTGTTGAGCTTGTAGTTGACGGCGTGCGCGTAGGCCGCGTGGCCTCCCTTCACGCAGCCGCTGGAGGCGGACGGGTTGTCTTGCAGGAAGTAAGTTACCTTGGTAGTACGTAGCGTCGATGGTTGCGTCAGTCTTGTTGAGCTTGTAGTTGACGGCGTGCGCGTAGGCCGCGTGGCCTCCCTTCACGCAGCCGCTGGAGGCGGACGGGTTGTCTTGCAGGAAGTAAGTTACCTTGGTAGTACGTAGCGTCGATGGTTGCGTCAGTCTTGTTGAGCTTGTAGTTGACGGCGTGCGCGTAGGCCGCGTGGCCTCCCTTCACGCAGCCGCTGGAGGCGGACGGGTTGTCTTGCAGGAAGTAAGTTACCTTGGTAGTACGTAGCGTCGATGGTTGCGTCAGTCTTGTTGAGCTTGTAGTTGACGGCGTGCGCGTAGGCCGCGTGGCCTCCCTTCACGCAGCCGCTGGAGGCGGACGGGTTGTCTTGCAGGAAGTAAGTTACCTTGGTAGTACGTAGCGTCGATGGTTGCGTCAGTCTTGTTGAGCTTGTAGTTGACGGCGTGCGCGTAGGCCGCGTGGCCTCCCTTCACGCAGCCGCTGGAGGCGGACGGGTTGTCTTGCAGGAAGTAAGTTACCTTGGTAGTACGTAGCGTCGATGGTTGCGTCAGTCTTGTTGAGCTTGTAGTTGACGGCGTGCGCGTAGGCCGCGTGGCCTCCCTTCACGCAGCCGCTGGAGGCGGACGGGTTGTCTTGCAGGAAGTAAGTTACCTTGGTAGTACGTAGCGTCGATGGTTGCGTCAGTCTTGTTGAGCTTGTAGTTGACGGCGTGCGCGTACGCCGCGTGGCCTCCCTTCACGCAGCCGCTGGAGGCGGACGGGTTGTCTTGCAGGAAGTAAGTTACCTTGGTAGTACGTAGCGTCGATGGTTGCGTCAGTCTTGTTGAGCTTGTAGTTGACGGCGTGCGCGTAGGCCGCGTGGCCTCCCTTCACGCAGCCGCTGGAGGCGGACGGGTTGTCTTGCAGGAAGTAAGTTACCTTGGTAGTACGTAGCGTCGATGGTTGCGTCAGTCTTGTTGAGCTTGTAGTTGACGGCGTGCGCGTAGGCCGCGTGGCCTCCCTTCACGCAGCCGCTGGAGGCGGACGGGTTGTCTTGCAGGAAGTAAGTTACCTTGGTAGTACGTAGCGTCGATGGTTGCGTCAGTCTTGTTGAGCTTGTAGTTGACGGCGTGCGCGTAGGCCGCGTGGCCTCCCTTCACGCAGCCGCTGGAGGCGGACGGGTTGTCTTGCAGGAAGTAAGTTACCTTGGTAGTACGTAGCGTCGATGGTTGCGTCAGTCTTGTTGAGCTTGTAGTTGACGGCGTGCGCGTAGGCCGCGTGGCCTCCCTTCACGCAGCCGCTGGAGGCGGACGGGTTGTCTTGCAGGAAGTAAGTTACCTTGGTAGTACGTAGCGTCGATGGTTGCGTCAGTCTTGTTGAGCTTGTAGTTGACGGCGTGCGCGTAGGCCGCGTGGCCTCCCTTCACGCAGCCGCTGGAGGCGGACGGGTTGTCTTGCAGGAAGTAAGTTACCTTGGTAGTACGTAGCGTCGATGGTTGCGTCAGTCTTGTTGAGCTTGTAGTTGACGGCGTGCGCGTAGGCCGCGTGGCCTCCCTTCACGCAGCCGCTGGAGGCGGACGGGTTGTCTTGCAGGAAGTAAGTTACCTTGGTAGTACGTAGCGTCGATGGTTGCGTCAGTCTTGTTGAGCTTGTAGTTGACGGCGTGCGCGTAGGCCGCGTGGCCTCCCTTCACGCAGCCGCTGGAGGCGGACGGGTTGTCTTGCAGGAAGTAAGTTACCTTGGTAGTACGTAGCGTCGATGGTTGCGTCAGTCTTGTTGAGCTTGTAGTTGACGGCGTGCGCGTAGGCCGCGTGGCCTCCCTTCACGCAGCCGCTGGAGGCGGACGGGTTGTCTTGCAGGAAGTAAGTTACCTTGGTAGTACGTAGCGTCGATGGTTGCGTCAGTCTTGTTGAGCTTGTAGTTGACGGCGTGCGCGTAGGCCGCGTGGCCTCCCTTCACGCAGCCGCTGGAGGCGGACGGGTTGTCTTGCAGGAAGTAAGTTACCTTGGTAGTACGTAGCGTCGATGGTTGCGTCAGTCTTGTTGAGCTTGTAGTTGACGGCGTGCGCGTAGGCCGCGTGGCCTCCCTTCACGCAGCCGCTGGAGGCGGACGGGTTGTCTTGCAGGAAGTAAGTTACCTTGGTAGTACGTAGCGTCGATGGTTGCGTCAGTCTTGTTGAGCTTGTAGTTGACGGCGTGCGCGTACGCCGCGTGGCCTCCCTTCACGCAGCCGCTTGAGGCGGACGGGTTGTCTTGCAGGAAGTAAGTTACCTTGGTAGTACGTAGCGTCGATGGTTGCGTCAGTCTTGTTGAGCTTGTAGTTGACGGCGTGCGCGTAGGCCGCGTGGCCTCCCTTCACGCAGCCGCTGGAGGCGGACGGGTTGTCTTGCAGGAAGTAAGTTACCTTGGTAGTACGTAGCGTCGATGGTTGCGTCAGTCTTGTTGAGCTTGTAGTTGACGGCGTGCGCGTAGGCCGCGTGGCCTCCCTTCACGCAGCCGCTGGAGGCGGACGGGTTGTCTTGCAGGAAGTAAGTTACCTTGGTAGTACGTAGCGTCGATGGTTGCGTCAGTCTTGTTGAGCTTGTAGTTGACGGCGTGCGCGTACGCCGCGTGGCCTCCCTTCACGCAGCCGCTGGAGGCGGACGGGTTGTCTTGCAGGAAGTAAGTTACCTTGGTAGTACGTAGCGTCGATGGTTGCGTCAGTCTTGTTGAGCTTGTAGTTGACGGCGTGCGCGTAGGCCGCGTGGCCTCCCTTCACGCAGCCGCTGGAGGCGGACGGGTTGTCTTGCAGGAAGTAAGTTACCTTGGTAGTACGTAGCGTCGATGGTTGCGTCAGTCTTGTTGAGCTTGTAGTTGACGGCGTGCGCGTAGGCCGCGTGGCCTCCCTTCACGCAGCCGCTGGAGGCGGACGGGTTGTCTTGCAGGAAGTAAGTTACCTTGGTAGTACGTAGCGTCGATGGTTGCGTCAGTCTTGTTGAGCTTGTAGTTGACGGCGTGCGCGTAGGCCGCGTGGCCTCCCTTCACGCAGCCGCTGGAGGCGGACGGGTTGTCTTGCAGGAAGTAAGTTACCTTGGTAGTACGTAGCGTCGATGGTTGCGTCAGTCTTGTTGAGCTTGTAGTTGACGGCGTGCGCGTAGGCCGCGTGGCCTCCCTTCACGCAGCCGCTGGAGGCGGACGGGTTGTCTTGCAGGAAGTAAGTTACCTTGGTAGTACGTAGCGTCGATGGTTGCGTCAGTCTTGTTGAGCTTGTAGTTGACGGCGTGCGCGTAGGCCGCGTGGCCTCCCTTCACGCAGCCGCTGGAGGCGGACGGGTTGTCTTGCAGGAAGTAAGTTACCTTGGTAGTACGTAGCGTCGATGGTTGCGTCAGTCTTGTTGAGCTTGTAGTTGACGGCGTGCGCGTAGGCCGCGTGGCCTCCCTTCACGCAGCCGCTGGAGGCGGACGGGTTGTCTTGCAGGAAGTAAGTTACCTTGGTAGTACGTAGCGTCGATGGTTGCGTCAGTCTTGTTGAGCTTGTAGTTGACGGCGTGCGCGTAGGCCGCGTGGCCTCCCTTCACGCAGCCGCTGGAGGCGGACGGGTTGTCTTGCAGGAAGTAAGTTACCTTGGTAGTACGTAGCGTCGATGGTTGCGTCAGTCTTGTTGAGCTTGTAGTTGACGGCGTGCGCGTAGGCCGCGTGGCCTCCCTTCACGCAGCCGCTGGAGGCGGACGGGTTGTCTTGCAGGAAGTAAGTTACCTTGGTAGTACGTAGCGTCGATGGTTGCGTCAGTCTTGTTGAGCTTGTAGTTGACGGCGTGCGCGTAGGCCGCGTGGCCTCCCTTCACGCAGCCGCTGGAGGCGGACGGGTTGTCTTGCAGGAAGTAAGTTACCTTGGTAGTACGTAGCGTCGATGGTTGCGTCAGTCTTGTTGAGCTTGTAGTTGACGGCGTGCGCGTAGGCCGCGTGGCCTCCCTTCACGCAGCCGCTGGAGGCGGACGGGTTGTCTTGCAGGAAGTAAGTTACCTTGGTAGTACGTAGCGTCGATGGTTGCGTCAGTCTTGTTGAGCTTGTAGTTGACGGCGTGCGCGTAGGCCGCGTGGCCTCCCTTCACGCAGCCGCTGGAGGCGGACGGGTTGTCTTGCAGGAAGTAAGTTACCTTGGTAGTACGTAGCGTCGATGGTTGCGTCAGTCTTGTTGAGCTTGTAGTTGACGGCGTGCGCGTAGGCCGCGTGGCCTCCCTTCACGCAGCCGCTGGAGGCGGACGGGTTGTCTTGCAGGAAGTAAGTTACCTTGGTAGTACGTAGCGTCGATGGTTGCGTCAGTCTTGTTGAGCTTGTAGTTGACGGCGTGCGCGTAGGCCGCGTGGCCTCCCTTCACGCAGCCGCTGGAGGCGGACGGGTTGTCTTGCAGGAAGTAAGTTACCTTGGTAGTACGTAGCGTCGATGGTTGCGTCAGTCTTGTTGAGCTTGTAGTTGACGGCGTGCGCGTAGGCCGCGTGGCCTCCCTTCACGCAGCCGCTGGAGGCGGACGGGTTGTCTTGCAGGAAGTAAGTTACCTTGGTAGTACGTAGCGTCGATGGTTGCGTCAGTCTTGTTGAGCTTGTAGTTGACGGCGTGCGCGTAGGCCGCGTGGCCTCCCTTCACGCAGCCGCTGGAGGCGGACGGGTTGTCTTGCAGGAAGTAAGTTACCTTGGTAGTACGTAGCGTCGATGGTTGCGTCAGTCTTGTTGAGCTTGTAGTTGACGGCGTGCGCGTAGGCCGCGTGGCCTCCCTTCACGCAGCCGCTGGAGGCGGACGGGTTGTCTTGCAGGAAGTACGGCACGTAGCGCCGGAAGTCCGCCGCGCTGGGACGGTGCTCGGCGCCCACTAGTGGGATGCCGCATTTTTTGCACGAGTAATCTGTAGGAGGTAATATCACGTTAGCGGTTTGGTGTAATTATAAACGAGGTAGAGTGACGCTAAGTTCTCTCTCAACATGGTCAAACATAGGGGAACAATGGAATTGAAAACATTTCATTTTTACATTGTCTCTTTTGCTTCTGTTACTGCTGTTCTTGTAATGTGTTTGTGGCGTACCTACTACGCCACACTTACTACGCTTGTCGAAAGCCACTTTCCTAATGAGTTGGACCCCCACCTTTGATTTAATAAAATAACTTTCGTATGCCCAGCAGTGAGATCAAATAGGTTAAAAAAAAAAACTTTCGTTTATAACTTGGGCGAGTTCCTTAGTCAACAGGTTTCCGTCAAACGCACGCACACAGCTACATTGTCTGTGCGCGCGGCATAGGCTCGCGGCCGGCTCGCATGACGCGGCAGACAGAGTCCGGCTACGCTGTGTTTCACTCGCGCTTTCTTATTGTTATCCTTTCGTAGTGCCTATCTTACTTGTTTATTTCTTTACTATCATTTCTGTCTCTGTTCTATTTATATTAAATCATCTTTCTTATTTAATAACAAGTCTTCATTTCGTTCGGCCTAACTTTCATTCTACTACTACCTATCTCATCGCTTCACGACCCACATGTTTAATGCAAATTAAGTCATTTATTTATGTTGGTAACCGCATGACTCAATCTTTGAAATTCTTTCGTATAAAGGGGTATGCTGAAAATCAGCCTTGCGTGAGGTTTACTGATAATTGATTGACTATAAGTTAAAAGGAAATATTTTAAAACAATTGGCAAAGACATTGGCATTGCATTCTGTATTCTGCCTGACTCTGGATTAGCGCATTTGGTCGTATTTAAAACTAATTTTAGTGGCCATATTATAAATATTTAGAAGACAATAAAATCATCATCATCATCATCATCATCATCAGCCCATCACGTTCCCACTGCTGGGACACGGGCCTTCTCTCATAGAGAGAATGGGCCATAATCCACCACGCTGGCCCAGTGTGGGTTGGTGGATGTCACATGTCCCTGACTTTTTGTGAAAAATTCTTGAACATGCCGTTTTCCTCACAATGTTTTCCTTCACCGTTTTTAGAGCGAGTGTTAAATCCGCACATAAGAAAGTCAGTGGTGCGGGGCCAGCGGGATTCGAACTCGAGTGCGTCGGATCGAAAGTTGTACGAGCTCCCACTGAGCCACACTCGCTCTACGACAATAAAATACATGTTCCTTATATTCTTAAATAAAGGACTTTGAAATGTTGTCAACTGTATAGACACCAACGACGCTATCAGTGGGCTGGATAAACAAAAAAAAATTTAGATTATACAAGACCTTAAAATAGGGTCGCCCGACTAAACTCTCGGGTTAACGATTTTGAACCTTTCGTCATTTCGTCAGTACATTTTCGCATTTTTAATATATGTATGTAAGGTACTCACTCTCGCTAGGACAGAAGCTAGAATTGCTCGGGTAGTACTTGCAGCAGCTGTCTATGGCCGCCCAGTCGAAGAAATCGTCCAGCCACGAGTTAGGAGGCTGCGCTATGTAGGTTTCATTCGGTATTTTGTACGCTGAAATAAAAAACAATAATATAAGTATTGAAATAGCGAGAACAGAGATGTTTTGAAGTTGATCGGGGAGACCTTTGCGCAGTAGTGAGACATGTTAATAAAAAAAATACAACAGAACTGGCAATGAAAGGTATATATTGACATTGAAAAATGGAAAGTATTGGAAAGTGGAGAGATCGGTCTTTGCCCAGTAGTTGGACACTAGGCTAAAAATAGCAATGATGTAAATGCGGATCAGCAAATATAAGCTGGAACCTAGTAATGACACAGCTGGAAGATCTGGAAGCGCTGGATCGACAAATAAAACCTAAACTCTCCGAGAAAATGACCAAACAAGGTCTACTACACCCACCGTTAGGCGACAAATAAGTTCTAAGCTCATCGAAATCTTACAGCTCGAAGACCTGGAACTTCTGGAAGAGCTAAAAACGCCAAAATAACATCTAAATTCGCTATAAAAACGTCTAAAACAAGGTCAAAACCCACCAGAATACAGCTGCATGGCGACACTGTCCTCGCGGCAGAAGCGCGTCCCGCAGATCATGTTCTGCGTAGCGGTGTCGGAGTAGTCAAGCGGCGCGGCGCCCGTGGACGCCACCACGAAGTAAACCGGCGGCCCGATGTTGAGGTACCGTGTGAGGTACTGGAAGTACTTCAGCTGGAAGCTGTCCTGCGGCATCGACAGCTCCTGGTCGAGACCGATCTCGATGTGTGGCGCCACCTGCGGACAGAATGACGAACTTCTGTCAATGGCCATGTCTGTGACAGCCTCTGTGATGCAGTTTTGCAGGTTGGCTCAAATCTCATACATCACTGAGGTCGCGGGTTCGACTCCCGCGGGACAAATGTTTGTGCACAGAAAAAAAAAGGATTTGTTATAAGTCTGGGTGTTGTGGGACCATGGTCCTCTTAGTTCCTGGTTCCCTAGATACAGGGAATCCTAGTTAGGTGCCAGGATCTATGTATACTTTTATAGTTGACGTGTTACAGTGTAATTATCAATAAATGATTATTTATTTATTTAATCTTTATTTCAGGCAACATTAAAATATATATAATTTTATGTAGTAAGTATATAAGTGTGTAGATATAAGTTTCAGATGTTATTTACTTATTCTACTGCCCATATAAATATATACCTTAGAACTAACATACATACAATCTATCTACTATATAAATAAAAATGAATCGCCGAAATGTTTGTACGCGCATAGCTTCCGAACGACTGCACCAAATTGGATAATTCTTTTTTGTATTCGTTATTGTCAGGACAAGGTTTGTAAATGAAAATTTAACAGAAAAGAACAGTTTTTTTTAATATGACTGTTCGAAGTTCGTCGAGTCAGCTGGTCACTACATAGTATATAATTAATTTTTAGAAAATAACAAAAACCGACTTCAATGTATCTTCGAAGTCCAAGGTCACATATCGATGAAATTTATATGGGACCACTTCGTAGCTATATTGAACCCGCGCAAAAAGAATTTTACAAATCGGTTCATAAATGACGGAGTTCTGAGGTAACAAACATAAAAAAAAATAAAAAAATACAATCGAACAGAGAACCTCCTCGTTTTTGAAGTCGGTTAAAAACAAAGTCGCTTTCTGTCCCTATATCCCTATGGATGCTTAAATCTTTAAAACTACGCAATGGATTTTGATGCGGTTTTTATAATAGATAGAGTGATTGAAGAGGAAGGTTTATATGTATAATAACCGGTCGAAGCCGGGGATGGTCGCTAGTTTATATTAAAAAAAATATTTATTATGATGGTGGTTTTAAACAGCGTGTAAGGGAATACTCACAGCGACCGAGGAGCAGAGCCAAGCGAAGAAGATTATCATGACGGAGGCGCGCACCTCCCGCTTCATGAGGAAGGGTACATACACCTGCTTGAAAAGGTTATAGAGGGCGCCCTCGCCGCCGCCCGCTGGAGACTCCGCCTTCGCGCCTTGCACGCAACAGAACACGTCGAATCTACACGGGAAACATCAATTCATCAAGCCATGCCGTCAAGCGACCTAGTCGTGTTTCGGGATGATGTTCGGTGAACCATCGGGGAGACGGGCCTGAGCAGCTGCTCAACTGCCGTCTCTCTCTAGATCTATGTGCTCCTTGTGAGGCCACATCATCGCTTCACATCAGGCGAGATAGTGGCCAAACATAGATCTAATAAGGGCAAAAAAAAAGGGAGAGGGATCCGTACCCAATAGGTAAAACGGGACCCTATTACTAAGACTCCACTGTCCGTCCGTCTGTCTGTCTGTCCGTCTGTCACTAGGCTGTATCTCATGAACCGTGATAGTTAGACAGTTGAAATTTTCACAGATGATGTATTTTTGTTGCCGCTATAACAACAAATAGACATCATAAAAGTATGTAGTTAGTTTAGTTTTAGTAAAAAGAGTGT
Organism: Petrophora chlorosata; assembly: GCA_951640565.1. Lineage (NCBI taxonomy): Eukaryota > Metazoa > Arthropoda > Insecta > Lepidoptera > Geometridae > Petrophora > Petrophora chlorosata. The sequence continues at coordinate 3,118,446 of OX621206.1, forward strand.
AGTTTGTTTTCAGTAATAAAGGCATTCGCCCGTTAAAAAAAAGAATAAAATAAATATTTTAGGGGGCTCCCATACGACAGACATGATTTTTTGCCGTTTTTATAGATACGGAACCCTTCGTGCGCGAAACCGACTCGCGCTTGGCCGGTTCTCAATCTTTTTACGAGTGTCTATAATAACGTAACCACGTGTCACCTGTTAGCGTTCTGGCGATGCGTGTCGATGGCGAGCAGCGCGACGAAGCACGTGACCTGCAGCAGGAAGTCGACGAGCAGCGCCGCGCCGGCGTACAGCGCGAACGCGCGCACCGCCGGCATGTCGCTCAGCGCGCCCAGGAAGAAGCACACCGACTCCGACACCGACGTCAGGAACATCGACGGACCCACCTGCCCGAGACTGGGGAACAAGAGGTAAGTGTACAAGGTGTTTTTGACTTGTGCCACGCCTAGCGCACTCCGCACTGTAGGTACGGAGCTACAAGTACATAGCCGGACACCGACGGCGGGTCGCGCGTCGTTACACGTGCCGCGGCAGAAGAGATAAGAGTGGCGCGATAGAAAGAGAGGCACTCTGTAGGTTAATATGACTGGTAGGTATGCAGCGGTACGCGAGCTGAATTGAATTTTATAGCGTCATAGCGAGAGTCGCTATTTGTTTAAATTTATTTGCGGAGTGATGCTTCTGTCCCTTAGTGTTCTGTGCTTGTACCCACTACTCACATTAAATTAACATCTGACATTCTAATTTTAATATGTAATAACTTAGTAATATTTAATAATAATTATGAATACTAGGTTTTACTGTATCTAGGGAACCAGGAACTATGGAGACTATGGTCACACAACACCCAGACACGAAACAAATGCCTGCGCTTTTTTTTCTGTGCACACACATTTGTTCTGTCGCGGGAATCGAACCCGCAACCTCAGTGACCACTACACCACAGAGGTTGTAAAAACTGAAGTAAAGAAATGGGTGTATTTTTTAAAATTGCGTTTAATAACTCGATAAAAATCGATATTAATTAAAGATTTTCATAAAATATTATCACGACAATAGATTCTGCTGTATGTAGAGCAAAAGCCCTTGTCCCAGCAGTGGAAACGGGATGGGCTGATGATGATGATGTGGACCAAAAACAATTGTATGGGTGAATTATTATGCTTAAGTTGCTAGAACTATGTTATAAACCTATAAAAATCGATATTTTGATTTTCAAGCACACAAAAATAAAACTTTGATTTTTACTAAGTTGTGAAAAGAATAGAAAAATGTGCCGATTTTTTGTTCCTTATAAGTAAGATTAAATTTTTACGAAAAACAATATTATATTATTTTATCGATTTTAGGCATTAAAATCCTAAAACACACATACAGCCCTAAAATCTTGTTGATGTCCTGTCACTTTCCAGGTTAAAATTATCCCTAATTAGTTGTCATCGCGCATCATCGTCATCGCGCGGTCGGCGAGGTGAAGCGGCGTCACGACACTTTCGAAAGGAACCACTTGCGAGCGGCGCGCGGCCCACTCGGGTTCGCACGATGTCTACCCGCGGTCGCCGCGCTGTAAGCGTACAGGCGGCGGGTTGTCACCGAGTGGTTCAATCGCGAGCGAGGCGTTTCGGTAAAGTAACGGAGTTGGTAAGTGAGTGTCTCTGTGTGGAATTTCATATGAAGAGTTGTTATTGACAGATTGATTGATGTTGTCGACTCCGACCGCCAGCACTTAGAACGGGATCACCTCCACGATGTACTCACGTCCTGCCGATGTGTTCAGCGACGCTCTCGTCCGGGCGGCGTCCCTCGCGCTGCGCGGTCTGCACGAGGATGAAGATGTTGTCGACGCCGACCGCCAGCACGAGGAACGGGATCACCTCCACGATGATGAGGGTGGCCGGCACGCCGCAGAACCCAAAGATGCCGATCGAACACACCACGGACGCGAGCACGATTAGCACGCCTGGTGACAAAGTTTGGTATGCTCGGTCAGAGTTTTTTTATGTTTCTGAATGACGAGACGAGCAGGTCGTTTGCCTGACGGTAAGCAATATTTCAGCCCATAACAGTTATAGCAGCACCCAAAACTTTGATAAGGACAATTGAGGATGGCAGAAATCGGTTGGTTTTGGATACATTAGGATGATTGGAGATACGGCGCTCCACACGCTGGAAGTGTGTGCCGCATGGGGCCCGCAGCGGCACACGCTTTCAGCGGTGATAGGGCGGGATCTCTCGGGAGGCCGAGCGTAGTGAACGCCATGCTCGAGATCGTGGCAGACGGTGGTCTCCTTCTACGAAGCGGTCATGGTGCAGAAGGAGACAGCGGAGCGGGCCAGGGAGGACAATGACCTGTCTGACCCGTTCCAGCGCAGACGAAGGGGGGCGAGGAGGAGGTGGTTCGACCACCTCCTCCACTCTACGTCGTGGGGTCACTGGTCTCCGCCAGAGTCCCCCGACTCTTTAGTCGGGGGACTCTCTGCCGGCTTACACTCGTCTGGGGGCTGGCCTTAGTGAGCAAGGTCACCCCTCCACAGGCGTAGTGGCCCGGTCCACACCCGGGCCGACTGCCGGGGCGAGATGGTGAATGCTAGCGCGACCCCATCTCGCCCCACCACGGCAGAGGACTGCTCACGCGGGGGTTTTTTTAGTGGGTTCGTTTCCCACACACCCCCTTCTGCCACCCCCATGGCAGAAGGGCAGTGCAGCAGCATTTCCCTCCCCTCAAAAAAAAGGATGCCTGGAAATGTCAAAAATTGGTTGGTTTTGGATAGTTAAGGAAGATTGGAGATGACAGAAATTGGTTGGTATTGTATAGTTTAGGATGATCGGGGATGAAAAAATTTGGTTATGTTTGGTCGTATTAGGACGATTGGGTATAATATTAATTGTTATCGCCACTGACCTCCCAATCCCAGCGTGACTTTGCTGTCGATTAGCAACCTCGACAGCGTAGTGATGTGTCCGAGAGATATCGCGATATAAGCGAACATGATGAAGTAAGACACGAGAATCGTCGACACGTCCGATTGGGATTCCCTGCAACAAACAATTTGTTCTTACCCATTTTCGATAAGTACTACCCTGCTTAGCGAATATCATACATGTTTAGATACGTGAAGACTCATGTAGCGACACAATGCATATGTACTTATTAATGTGTAATTAAGTGGGCTGCACCAGTCGTCACCCCGCAGGCATGATAGGCACACGGTCTTAAATTAATTAATAAACTTTTGTAGTAGACCTAGTAGTTCAGAGCGAATCAATCTATACCTGCCTTACACCAAATGGTTGTCCTGAACTGTCCAATATAGGAACCCTAGATATTATTAAGCTATTGCATAGCTTCTATCGCGGGCCTTGAGCGTGGAGACCGAATCCAGAAATTCCGTAACGAAAATAACCTAACACCCCCCACTCCGAAAGCTATGCAATAGCTTTACCGCGGCAGTCTCCGAGTGCCACATTTTTTTTTATAACCATACGACAACATACACATACAGCATAGGGTAGGTGGTAGGTAAACTCAGGACTATATTCGAACCCGGCGGGTGCCATAACTTATACACATTTTTTTTCCAGTAATAAAATTTGTAATTTTGATAATGTGATAATCAATAATTAATAATAAGATTTAAATAATTAAATTTAAGTTATTAATAATATGTTGTACAAATTACCTACTAACATAATTATAAGTTCTCTACTAACCATATATGGATATTGATTCTGAAATAAATGATTTGATTGATTGATTGATAACTAACTGCGCCACCCGAGAACACACCCTTCCGGCCGCGTGGTTCAATCGCAAAGTGCGATTGATCGAACGACAACCATTTTCAGATCCTTGTAGTACGATCAATGGAACTAAGCGGATTTCTAAATGCGTCTCGTCTGATTTCGTTATCGAACCATGAGGTCTTTCACGACCGTGGCCGTCTGTCTGTGCTTCCTTTTCAAAAACCTTTTTAAAAATTTTTTTAATCACATCCTGCTCTCTTTAATCCTTTATTTATTGAACTAATTAGTGAGAACAACAAGTTGTTCGCCTGATGGTAAGCGCCGCGCTTGCCCGTAACAACAAAATTAACTGTGGTTTTTTTTACGCTTAATAGATCTATGTTTGGCCACTATCTCGCCTGATGTGAAGCGATGATGTGGCCTAAGATGGAGCACATAGATCTTGAGACAGACGGCAGTTGAGCGGCTGCTCAGACCCGTCTCCCCGATGGTTCACCGAACATCATCCCGAAACACGACTATTATATTGTGGTATACTTTGTATGTACCTGTCCAGTTCGTCCTCAATGGACCTCTCGGATGTATAAGCGATGTCCATGTAGGGCGGCATCTGTGTTTTCGTGTAGTTCTCCATGAATTTAATAAACTCTTTCTCCCACTCCAGCGCCGGTTTGAGCTGGAAACAATAGCGATCATATATAAACTGCGTTAAATTTATATTTAACTCCTCGGACCGGACAAAAAGGTGTATCGAAAGATTGTCACTTGTATTATGTAAGCGTTGCGAAAGTAAAAAGTTTTTATGAAGTGAGGGTGGCTATTTCGAAATCAAAAACATAAACCGACTTCAAAACTATAAATAGGCACTCAAAAGCGAAAAACAAATATTAAAAAAAAAATTTTAAAATAATTTATTTTACTTTTTAGTGCAAAACAAGTTTTAATTAAAATAAATTATTTTTCAAAAAAAACTAAACCGACTTCAAAACCACAAATGGCACTCAAAAGTAAAAAATAAATTAATATAATTATCATAAGCGCTACCCACTCATATATTTGAAGTCGGTGCCAGCCAAGTCTAATAGGTAGTAGATAAATACTATGTAAATAGTAAGTACTACTTGTAGGCAGTATTTATCTACTACCTTTTAGACTTGGCTGGCACCGACTTCAAATATATGAGTGGGTAGCGCTTATGATAATTATATTAATTTATTTTTTACTTTTGAGTGCCATTTGTGGTTTTGAAGTCGGTTTAGTTTTTTTTGAAAAATAATTTATTTTAACCTTTTTAGTGAAAAACAAGTTTTAATTAAATTAATTCAAAAAGTTTTTAAAGACAAGCTTTTATGATCTAGAAGCCACATCATGACGAAGTTTAAAACGGGCTATCACAATTAAATGCATGTGCAAAAAAATTTCATGTCTGTCCTATTCTCTGTTGAGGAGTTCCCTCGCCGGAAGTCAATCCTGGGTGTATCTGCCATGTCATGATGGAATTTAGAACAGGCTATTATGGTTAAATCCATTTACGAAATGTTGTGTCTGTACTATTCACCGTTGAGGAGTTCCCTCACCGGAAGTCAACCCTGGGTGAAGCAGGTGAAGCAGTCGAATACAAACCTCCACCTTTAGAAAGTTGGTTACGAAAAAAACAAGAACCGACTTGAAGATTAAACTTATATTTTTTTGTTTTTGCTATTTTTTTCAAAAACTACTGAATGAATTTCGATAAAATTTATATGGGACCACCTTTGAAGTATTACCTACCAATCAAAAAAAGAATCATCGAAATCAATGCATAATTGGCGGAGTAATCGCGTAACAAACAAACAAAAAAAAAAAAAAAAACATACCGTCGACTTGTAAACCTCCTCCTTTTTGAAGTCGGTTAAAAAAGGCCTAGTATAGTAGAGAAACTATGTCCACTAACGATACGGATTAACTATAATTAATTTTTAGAAAAATACAAGAACCGTCTTCACTTGTTTGGAAAATAAAACAAAATCGAACTGTATCACTTTTCACTTTCCGCCAAAAAGTTAGATTAGATTAGATTAGATAACTCTTTATCAGAAAACATAATAACAAAAAGTACAATAACAAACTTAAAAACTATAGTGTTACAATGGGCGGTGTTATCGCTCAAAGCGATCTCTTCCAGACAACCTTTCTTAAGTTTCCTTTTTTAAGTTTACCTGTTCCTTGTCGTGCTTGTTGTTGACGAGCAGCGTGAGTATGAGCGCGGTGGCAGCGTGGAAGCGCGAGCGGCGCGACAGCGGCTCCGCGGGCGCCAGGAACCCGCCCAGCGCCACGCCCGGCAGCACCGGCCCGCCGTAGTCCGACAGGCACGCCGCGTCGTACGGGTTCCTGCACGGACAGTACCACTTACTTCATGCCCGAGCCAATCATGATGCTCCTCACCCGGACTTCAGCAGGGCGATCATGTATCTTTTACTTCAATCAATTTCAATAAGAAACCAGTTTCTACCAGTTTTGCGATCACGTAACCTGTTTGTTGCAATCAAACGTCAACGAAAGCTCAATTGAAATAAAAATAAGTTTGGACTAACAAAGTTATATATATAAACCATAGACAAGAGTCGTATTACACAGTAATATTGAATAGATTGAGCGTATACATAACCATGGACCAAGTTGTCTGAAATAAATGAATTTCATTTATTTTATTTATTTATTTATTTATAACGATTCATAGCACAATTTCGCTTTGTAAATTTGTCGGGTAATCGATAGGAGCACATTGAAATCGAGACATAAAGAGTTACATGATCGCATTTTATCGATTGAATTAAATTTATATTACACGTTAGTCCGCAACATGTGATATTCACAACAGACTTACGTGATCGCCCTGCTGGCCTACAGGGGTAGTCTACCGCCAATATAGGGAAAGTAGGCAAAAATAATAACGCTATCTGTTGTGTAGTGGCGTAATAATATACTTAGCCTTAGTGTTATATTTTTGTATAAATAAATAATAGTAATAAATAATAGTATAAATAAATATGAATCAATAAATAATAGTAGTTTTCAACACACTTGCTCGTAAAGTGAGCCTTATTACATCGTCCTTAGGGCCATAAACCAAGCTATAACACACTCGTACATAATAATATTACACACTAGTGCATAATAGAATTATCCCTACAAGGTTAAGTTAGTACCTAACTGCAAATTATATGCGAGTAAACAGAGCATTTTCAATTTAACCGGATAATACAGTATTTTTTTGTAACAACAAAGAGGTTTTATTATAAATAAATGCGTCCCTAATTAAGACGAAAAAACATTTATTATTATCAAATTATTTTATAATCTACAATAATTTGTTATAAAATATTTGCATTTTATCACTAAATATATAATTTTTAAATAGGCTGTATGGCTATATGTGATCAATCAACTTAAATTTGGCGCGTGAAAAAAAAAACTTGCGCGCCATTTTCCATAATTTTCATATTTTGTTTGTATCGCATTAAGAATAAGAATTATTTATTTGCTAGATTACATTACATATTGGTAGGTACATATTATTCCTAGAAATGGTGTTACAGAGTACAATAGTCATTGTAATCAGTCTGCATGCAGACGTGCAAATATTTATTTATTTTTGTCACTACAATTTATAAATTCTTTAATGTCATAAAAACAATGAAACAAGAGCCAGTCACTTAAACGTTTCTTAAATTTATATCCTTCTAATAATTGAATGACATTTGGTAGCCTGTTATATAAATAAATACACATAATATAAGTATTCTTTTTATAGATTTCTTTATGAGAAGGGGGTTTATATTTGTTGCTGTGTGGTAAATAATTGTTTTTTCCTCGCAAGTGTGTTGCAAAAAGTGCGTATGAGACTCGTGAGCAACTTGCTCACTAGACACTCGGCTGATTTCCGCCCTCGCCCACGGCTCGGGCTGCAACCCACAGCCTCGTGTATAATGAGCAACTTAGCTCACTTGTATCATAATCATAAATACTATTCTAAACATGCAAGGAAAATAAGTCATTATTTTCGAAAAAAGAACACGCGAAGTATCGAATTTACGGACAAAGAAAATCAAATCCATTGCAGGAGCGTTTTTTGAATTTGGAACATTACAACGCTCCAGCAATATTGTATGAAACTGTGTGCTGGGGTTATTATATACTCTTTGATTGGATCTCTTTTATTTGCCTTAATAAAAGTTACATACATGGTATGTAAAAATAGTATATTATTAAAAGTAAACCACATAAACTTAATATATACCTATAATAAGCCTTAAATATTAATATATACTTAAATATTTACTCAATAAATATATACTTAAATCATTACATAAATAAAAAACACATACCAGCAATAATAAATTACTACGTCAATGGGTTAGGATAGGTTTATAGATCTAGTAGCAAATTTCATTTAACAACCCTTGAATCCTCGAACGACGAACAGTGAACAGGTTTCAGGACAAGAGTGAACAGGTTTCTTCTAGGCGAGCGTGCTACATCTTCGACCGCATCGTCACTTAACAACAGGTGAGATAGCGGTCAAACGCAAGCCTATAAATAATAATAATAGGCCCCTCTCGTCGCCAATGAACGGCAGCCCTTAAAGGGGGCCCATTTAGTGGGTGGCGAGTAGACTATTTCTCATCCATTAAAAATTTACCTCAATAGCCCAATCATAAGTAATTTTCATATCTTCAATAATAGTCCTCGCACTTATCGGGGGCTGTCTTTGATTGTATCTTCTAATGATGCACTTAGAGACAATCCCCGATAAGTGTTGCCCATTACATATCTAAATTAAATGCTCTAAGAGGCCTCTACGTGTTGGACACATGTCCCGCGCAAGCCTTCCAAAGGACCGGGTGTATAGCCCGTGAGAAAGAGCGACATAATATTTATAAAAAAAAATGACGAGAAGACGCGAAGTACTCACCTGGAGCACTTGAGCACTACATCCAGGTAGCTGTTGTCGTCGACATCGAAGTTGTCGACATCGTTCTGCCACCACCCCCACACCGACTGCAGCGCGCACTCGCGCGGCGTGGGCGGCCCGCGGAACGGGGACGACAGCGGGGCGAAACAGATGTCGGCTATACCCGTCTCGTTGCCTAGCGCTGGGGGAATCAAAGACATTTTATTTTATATTACTGGGTAATGAGACGAGCAAGTCGTTCGCCTGAAGTTAAAAACCACGCTTGTCCATAACAACTGCAGTGCCACCTAAAACATTTAATAAACAGTACTAGGATAAAAAGTATCCTGTGGCCTATTAGTACTTCCATAACAAATTTCATCAAAATCTGTGTAGTGGTTTTGAAGCTAAATGATAACAAACACACACAGGCTTTTGCAGTTATATTAATCCAATCAAATCAAATCAAAATCTCTTTATTCATTTTTGGCGTTAACGTCAAATTATCACCATGACACCACCTATATCTATAATAATATTAGTAGATTAACAAAACCCCTGTCGGACCCTCGACATTCAGATGTTGGATCCCAAATAACCAGTTTTTTTATCTAAAATGTGAAAAAAATGGTATTATTATTATGAAAACTTAAAAACCGATACTTAACATTTTTGCTGGCAAATTCAAATGTTTGAACATTCAAGGGGTTTTGTTATATAGACCTACATTTGGCCACTGTCACGCTTGATATTAAGCGACGATGAGGCCGAAGATGGAGCACGTAGATCTAGAAGATATTTTCTATTTTTTTTTTTTGTCTTCCTCTCTCCTACTTGCTGTGCCCAACAGGGTCTGTAATGAACTTTTATAATTTATTATGAACACCATTTTAACATTACAGATGCAATAAAGAATAAAGAATAAAGAATAAAGAAAGAATAAAGAATAAAAGAAGATGGCAGTTGAGCGACTGCTCACACCTGTCTCCCTGATTATTCACCGAACTCCATCCCGAAACGTGACTACTCTTGACGACATGGCTTTGTTCGGTGTTATAACAACCGCGGCCGGAGTCTACTTACAAAGATCTTACCTAATATCATATTCTGCAACTCGAGCACGTCCAGTAGAAACGTGGAGTTGAAGACGGGTCCGAACGTGACGTTCTCCCCGCCCTCCCTCTCGTAAACTATGTTAGGCAGCCCCTTGGAGCTTATGATGATCATCTCAGTTCTGAAACAAAGCGTTAATTTTGAAAATCTATTGGACAAACAATTCTATAGCATAAAAACAGCGAATATATGAACAATAACAGTTTTTAACTACCTAACCTTCCCTAGAACTTAATCTAACCTTTAACTTCTAGCCATGAACTTAACCTAGAGTAGAACTGTCTACTCTAGGCACAGAATACTAAGGGACAGAAGCATCACTCCACAAAGAAATTTAAACATAATAGCGACTCTTGCTATGACGCAATAAAATTCAATTCAGCTCGCGTAGCGCTGCATACCTACCAGTCATATTAACCTACAGAGCGCCTCTCTTTCTATCGCATAACTCTTATCTCTTCTGCCGCGGCACGTGTAACGACGCGCGACCCGCCGTCGGTGTCCGGCTATGTACTTGTAGCTTCGTACCTACAGTGCGGAGTGCGCTAGGCCTGCTCTAGGTTAAGTTCTAGGCTAGACTAGGTTCGGTAATGTAGTCTACAACTTAACCTAGAGTAGAATTTAAGCTAGCCATGAATATGTAAAGTTGTAAGTTAGAAGGAGTTCTCTTCTAACCTACAACTTCACATATTCAAAAATTTTACCGTACACTAGAATATAAACAAGATTAGCGAAAAATTAAATAAAGATTTGATCTTTGTCAACCTTGTCAAGAACTTAACCTGACCTAGAATTTAACCCAGGCTAAAACTTAACCTAACCTACAACTTGTCCAAAACTTAACCGTATAGTAAGTAACATAACAACAATATTAGCCTACAAATAAATTGAGAGGTTAATTAGAACCTATCCAGCCTTGAACTTAATCTATTCTAGAACTGTACCTCACCTGTAGAAGGGTTCAAAGTGCAAGTCAAAGAAGTCCGTTACAAGCCGCGAGTTGGACGCGGCCCACGGCTCGTCGGAGTTTATTTCACCTATCCTAGAACTTATTTAGACTAGAAATTTACCTATTCTAGAAGTGAACCTCACCTGTAGAAGGGTTCAAAGTGCGAGTCGAAGTTAGAAATTTACCTATTCTAGAAGTGAACCTCACCTGTAGAAGGGTTCAAAGTGCGAGTCGAAGTTAGAAATTTACCTATTCTAGAAGTGAACTTCACCTGTAGAAGGGTTCAAAGTGCGAGTCGAAGTTAGAAATTTACCTATTCTAGAAGTGAACCTCACCTGTAGAAGGGTTCAAAGTGCGAGTCGAAGTTAGAAATTTACCTATTCTAGAAGTGAACTTCACCTGTAGAAGGGTTCAAAGTGCGAGTCGAAGTTAGAAATTTACCTATTCTAGAAGTGAACCTCACCTGTAGAAGGGTTCAAAGTGCGAGTCGAAGTTAGAAATTTACCTATTCTAGAAGTGAACCTCACCTGTAGAAGGGTTCAAAGTGCGAGTCGAAGTTAGAAATTTACCTATTCTAGAAGTGAACCTCACCTGTAGAAGGGTTCAAAGTGCGAGTCGAAGTTAGAAATTTACCTATTCTAGAAGTGAACCTCACCTGTAGAAGGGTTCAAAGTGCGAGTCGAAGTTAGAAATTTACCTATTCTAGAAGTGAACTTCACCTGTAGAAGGGTTCAAAGTGCGAGTCGAAGTAGTCCCTCTCGAGCCGCGAGCGCGAGTTGGGCGCGGCCCACAGCTCGACGGGGTTGGTGGTCACCTGCATGTACTTTATGCCGTGCCCGAGAGCCACCACCAGGCACAGACCTGGAGACAAAAATATGTGTTATAGTACTGTTTTCTTCAGTATCAGGTAACGACAAGTTGCAAGTAGCACTTTTGACGCTCAACTGATGCCAGATAAAAAAAGCCGCAATATAAAGATTAAGGCGCACTAGTGTGGACATAGTTTATCGTTTATAATTTGTTCGCCGTCATGGACGACTGTCAGGAGTTGCAACCTATCGTATGTCGGCGCGGTGTCAGCGACAAAAATAATGAGACGATTAAATACCTGTATTTTGACAATTCGTGTGAGTCTTAGCCGTTTGTTAAAAAAATTATGAACATCAGTTTTCAAAATCTAATTGCATACCAAAAATTAACAGCGAAATGTTCATTTTACGATGCTTTTCATAAACCTTTATTTGTGTAAGCCAAACTTTTCGTCAATCGTGTAAGACAAAATCTTACCCAAGAACAGCACAATCCAGGGCCTGGAAGCCATGATGGTGCCCCACCACTGGAAGAAGTCTTCAAGTTTGGTTTCCGTCTCAGCTCCCAGTTTCTCGAAGAAGGTAGCCTCGCTCGCGCCGCCGACTCCGTCCGGGTGATCAATGTTCCATCCCATTGAGTTGGGGTTGGTCGCCATTTCTTGGTTGTGGTCTGAAGCTACGCCTATTGGTTAGAGAATTGTTTTAGTGGATAGGTAGAGATGTGTGGCAACACCGTTTTATTGAGATACTGGATACCGATATTTCATTTGATGAATTTTGATTATTAATTAATCAAAATTCATCATTTAAATACATATAATTTATTGACATTCATTTTTAATTTTATTTTATATTATTTTATTTTATTTTGTGTATTTAATTTATAATTAATTGTTCTTTTTCTTTGCTCTGTAAATTGATAATTGTATGTATGGGTCGTAAGAAATCCGAAATAAATGCATTTTTTTTAATTTGACTATTTGATAAAATAACAGGATTTTGGTATTTTCAAAATATAAAGAAAAAACCCCCTAGTGCCTTGATACATGTAACAAAAATGTTTTAACAAGAGCTTACGGTAAGCCGTAAGTTAAAACCGGCCTCAAGGACAGACTTGACTTTATCTATTAGCATTGTCTTTAGAATAAGTAATGGTTCGGCATTTCAATCTCTATATATAAAAATGAATCCCTATTTCCCTTGGTCACGGCATCACGCGTGAACGGCTGGACCGATTTCGGTAGTTCTTTTTTTGTTGTGTTTGTTATTTTCAGGAGAAGGTTCTTATGAATTAAAAAATTAAGAAAGTTGCGCGGAACATTAGATTTATAGTAAAGACAGGACGACGTCAGTCGTGTCAGCTAGTATGAAATAAAATTGTATTCAATCTCTTTCAATACTACCAGCAATTTGGGAACGTTGCCCACTGCGGTAGTAGTTTATTAGATTAGATAACGCCATATTGTTATGTACCTTTGGATTTGAAAATAATATCTGTCAAATTCAAAAGAGAAAAATAACCAATAACGATATCCAGTTTCTTCTTCCGCATTTCATAAACAATATTAATTTTGTTAAACTTTTAGAAACATTCTGGTGACAATTAAATACAATACTTCATTAAAAATAAGTAATACTATTTAAAGTTTAGGTATTGTTTATGAAAATCAATGTTAAACATTTCAAAAATAAAGCAATATTACGAGAAAAGTAGACGAGAGTACATACGATCAGACGTACAGAACATTGACAAGCACAAATTGACCCCAAAAGCACAAATAAACTACGAAATATTTATGCATTTACAAGGACATAAGAAAATAACTTATCATGGTTTTTGGAACAAGCTGCAAGCTAAGTTGTTGCTCAAAGTAATTTGATATTTCATCAAATTATAAACAAAAATACGCCATTACGTGATAAATAATTTAAATTTAATTTGGACAAATCCGCAGTCGTTTTTAAACAGTATCTTAATAAATACTTATAAAAAAATTATGCAAATAAAACTGTCTTGTATAAGTTCATTCCCTTCAATTTTATTATCTGTATAATGTGTAATTAAACTAATGTACTTAAATTGTTAATGTTAACTATAAATAAACAATTATTAGAAATATTTGTTCAGTGAAATAGAAATATAAGTCTATAATAGAGGGCATCATTTAATGCTAGACATTGTAAAGGAAATTGTGAAGGAACCTACTGATAATAAATTTAAATTATTTATTGCTAAAAGGTTGGTGTTTTAATAGACTCAACAGCTAATTGTCTCTAAATGACGAGCGCAGTACAGCGCCGCGCAGGATTTTGTAAAACAAAGTTGTGGGTGGTGCTGTTATTGTTATGGACTGGCTTATTGCTTACCATCAGGCAAACGACCAGCTCGTCTCGTCATACAGTTACATAAAAAAAAAAATTACGAGATACCTATCATTGTTATACATACTATTCCTTCCTTGTAAATCCTTGTTAATGTAAGTAATTATATTATCTAAATAGGGAAAATATAAACTAGCATCGTACCACAGGTTTATCCTATTACGAATGCTGGTGATTATCTCAACTTTATGTTTAAGAACTATGTTCGAGCTATTTTATACCATAAAATTAAGATATTTATATTGTGTTACAATGTTTTGGTTAAATAAATTATTGAATTGAATTAGTAATATAAATTATATAACACACGGACATACGTCACGACACGACATACATGAAGTTAAATTTATGAAACACTTCTACGCTAGTTTCTTGTGAGGAGCGACTAAGTGCCTCTAAAGATGCCAAAAGATTGTGAACCTTACCTCGATTGTAATAGAGCATATCAGATACGTACTGTAGCAGCAGGGCTACCAACTACACATGCTGGTTCGTACGAAAGACTTATGAACGTCATGCAGCGTAAGTAAAGCGAGATAGAAAAGAGATATAAGCGAAATTTATGTTAAGTTGCCAAAGGACTACGATCCTTACTACACTCGCGTGCAGCTAAATCGACGTACCCCTACAAAATGTACATAAAGTATTTTTTTTCTGAAAGACTGATAAGATACATAAAAAATTGCTACTTACGTATTATATAACGCTTTAATAATATGCCATTATTTTGAAAACTACTTAATAGTTTTTAAATTAATCAAATTCAAATAAAAAAAGCAATAAAAAGTGAAGTTAACGGAAGAATGTTAGGGATATTTAAAATCAAAACAGAATATTCATGAAAATAAAGATGATTATTTGTTTCAAAAATGATTCTGGTTTAATGTTAAGTATACCAGATACAATATTAAGTATAATATATATAATATATATACCAGATATTGAACAAATAATAAGCCTTAGCTACTATGCTTAATTGCGCATTGACGCTTTTAATAAGTACACTAAAATAATTTTTGAAAAAATAATATATTTTATTAATTTTGAAGAGGTGAGTCAATTTAACAGCACGCGAGTGTACAGATCAAAGCTCATATCAACACAGGTATAGTGTCGTATGATTTTGCTATTTACTAAATGATTATGAACCTTACCCCGTGTGCGTAGGAGCGTATATCGGATAGCATGGTAGTGTATACGTACTAGAGCGGTGAGAGTGGAGCGGGCTGGTCTCGGGTCCGCCGCCCCGCCGCGCCTCCGTCCACCCGTCTGTCCCCAAGCACCAAGTTAGCATGCCGTCGTTACTTATAACCGACCTTATTGACACTACATTAGAGTATACATTCTGATTTACAATGAACTGGTACTAAGGTATATTTTACAGGAATCTTCGTGCATCAGTGCCTACGTTTTGCGCCTTGCAAGTACTTGAGAGCAACATAAAGGTGTTAAATGATATTTTCTTTTTATTTCACAGTCAAATATAATTGAGTACTGATGCTCTATATCAATTTTAAAAGATTCAACGTTGGTAGCGATTTATTTTGGATCATATATAATTAACATTTTTTTTATTCAAAAATATATTTTTATCGTCACTCAATAAGGTCGGTTTTAAAGGAAATGTTTTATATAATCCTAAATCATAAAAATAACTCTAAATACATTTTCTACTCTTATAAGTTTCCATACATAAAAAGGTGAATCTTTTTATACCAGATTTAAATCTGTGATCTTTATGACATTAAAAACAATTGTCTAACTATGTTATTATAACAGGAATGTTAAGTAACATTGTCTGTTGACTATGACTTGCACCTAGTCAATTACATATGTCTGCACTGTAAATCATATGTAAGTACATAGACTTCATAGTCAGTAGATAACTTTTAGGTATAAATAGACAACTTTTAGGTATAAATAGACAATATTTTATTTTATGATAATAAATTGGGATTTAATCGCGCAAATAATATTTGTAAATTTACCTCGACCTCAAACTATACCGTTTGTTGTGTTGTTGTTGTTGTGTTGGCGTTCAATAAAATAAATAGATAAATAATACATTTATAAAAAAAACCGCCTTCAATTCTGATGTATCTTCGAAGTCCAAGGTCAAATGTCGATGAAATTTATATGGAACCTTGAAGATAGACTGAACCCATCGCAAAAATATTTTTCCAAATCAGTTTATAAATGACAGAGATCTGATTTAACAAATATTAAAAAAAACAAGCGAATCTAGAACCTCCTTCTTTATTGAAGTCGGTACAAATACATAAATATTTATTAAGGCTGGATACGTAACAAAATAATGTCTTCAACTTTTATGTTTAAGAAGTTTTAAAATAAAGAAATCGTACCTCGCCTTAAGTGTTGTCAAAAGAAAAAACAACATTGTTCTTAGCATTTTCATCACTTATCTAAACTGGTTATCAAAACATGAAGGTAAGTTTTTTAACCCTGAAACGGGGGTCGAGGTTAACCCTATATATGTATGGAAACCCGTAGCCGTCACCTTACTTTACCACGCACAAGTCGACATGCAAACCTTACGCCAAACAATATTAAAACTTTATTCTTTGAAGCGCAAAGTTGATAATTCTATAAATATTATTCATAATCGTCGAAAGTTGAGGTTCTACTCTGTAAATGACGTTGGAATATAAAATATCGTGGTTGGGGTATTGTTTATTTTCTGGTTTCATTGAACTATAATATAGTATTATTTTATTCTGTATTTATTATATACAAGCTGCGCCCCGCGGTTTCACCTGCAGCTTCCCGGGATAAAAAATCATATTCTGATGTATAAGCTATACTATTGTAAAGTTTCATTAAAATATATCAGTAGTTTTTGCGTGAAAGAGTAACAAGTTCATACATCAATACATACAAACTTTCGCGTTTATAATATGAGTCTATGGTCGAAGCCGCAGATGACGAGGGCTGGCTCATTCCATGCTCAAAGGTTAGCGCCTAACGCCTTTGTACATATACTTTATAACCCACGATGAAAATGTTTTGACAGTGCAATATAAAATATATAAGAACATAAGAATATAAGAACCAATATATGTGTCTGCGTTAAAAAATACAAACATGTGACATCTGTACTGGTGTATGTATTGATGTTAGAAAAAACGTATTTTAATTGAATTGTATTATATGTATACTAGCTGCGCCCTGCGGTTTCACCCGCGGTTTCAACAACCCTTATCACTTAGGGGTATAAAAATAGATAGTAGCCGATTCTCAGACCTACTGGATATGCATATAAAATTTGGTAAAAATCAGTAAAGCCGTTTCGGAGGTGTATGGTAACTAACATTGTGACACGAGAGTTTTATATATAAGAAGATAACGTTTAAAAGTGTATTTTTGTGCCTATTTAATAAATGGCTTTTGAATTTTGACTTTGTAACACGTCCTGTATATTGTGGTTTTTGCTATTCGGATTTGGCCATCCACGCTCACTTGAAAAATTACCGTATGTTTTTAATTCTATGCCAAGTCTATTCTCTTTACTCTAGGACTATATTTTTGTTAACCACCACCGGGCCAAATTGACCCAAAGCTACACTATATTACTGTATAATTTCTAGTTGAAAAGTATATTGTATATTAAGGAATGGATAGAAGATAAAATTATATTATTATATAATACAACGTTAACTCAGAATTAGTTGACAAATATATTACATAATTTAATAAATAAATAAATACGCCCAATGATCACTTATGGAGATCCTGGCCCTAACTAGGATTCCCTGTATCTAGGGAACCAGGCCCCCTACCCAAATGTCCCTCAAGCGCCAATCGTATATCGTGTTGAGCTCAAATTAAGGTATAGCTTCACTCCGACTAATGAGATACGGTCTAGTTATTGTCGATTCAGACAAGACAACGAATTAATCTCATTCATTTAAACCAAAATACGATAACTACAAGTTGAGACAAACTTAATGGCATCATAAGATATTGTCGTAGTGAATCTACACCTTAATCTGATCTCAACACGATATACGATCGGCGCTTGAGGGAGATATGGGTACGGGGGCAGGAACTATGAAGAGCATGATCTCACAACACCCAAACACAAATGCAATCAGTGTTCAAACAGTGGTGTATGAGATTTGAGCAAACCTGCTCGACCACTACACCACAGAGGCAGTCAATTCAAAGAAAGAAGATGAAAATCGACGTCGCAACTACCTTAATAAAGGAGGGCGGGACTAACTTGACGTTTAAGATATTTCTTATCCTGCCCCATACAGGTAATATAATATATAATTCCCCTAGTTATAATATAATTCCCCTAGAAAATCCCTACCCCGTATTGCTCGGTTCGGGTCAATTTGGCCCAGCGTTTTTTCACTATTTTAAACGTAGTGATGAAAAATATATTTTGCTGTACCTGTCATAAAAACGCAACTTGAAATAAATTAATCATTTATCATATTATATTGTGGTCACATTTGTACGATATTCTACTATGAAGTTTCCAAACGAACGCCTTAAATACGAGACACTTATTTTTGTCATTTTCTTCTTCATACAAAACGAAAGAGACCAAGAACTTATTCGACACACTTGTTTTTCGGAACGGCTAAACTATAACCCGTACATACTATGATTATTTCCGTCCCTTTCAATTTCAATAGGAACGAAAGAAACACTAATAAGTAACTCGCCGTTACGACGATCGATTAGGAAACTTTGATAAAACCTCCAAGTATTGACAAAAACCCGTGGCTTATCGAGCGACAAGAATCTAAAATAAATCAAACAAGGTTCCACATCACGACATCCAAAATGGTGTCGTCTTAAATCCGTCCTTGGCTTACCACGAATTGCATTCGTCCATTCGTTCATTCGTTTGTGCGGAATGACAGAGACACATATATGCTTTTTGCATAGCGCTGTCCCTTTCATCCGATGGAACGAAGATGATCGTAATTACGGGTCATGGTAGGCCAGCAGGGAAATCTTCTAACTTAAACACCAATCCCGATCGCTTTCAAGATATCTCGTGATCGGACATCGTCTCGGGGATCGGACAATTTTTCAAAAAGTGTTTAAAGAAGTACCCAAAACTATCTTAAAATGTAGTTTCAAATATTGCCGCCCAAAAGGTCACGTCAGAACGTATGACGTCACACGCAGGCTAACGAAACGACAAGCTCTACGAAAGCTAACTTACAAAGCGATTTATACGTTTTAGTGAAGTTAAAGGGCCGTCGTTTTGATTTAGATACAAAAGCAAAAATATTAAATAAATACAAGTTTCGCACACGGTATTTACTTTGAAATTACGTCATGCACCGTGATTGGTGTTTCGTTTGAGATAAAAAATGTCAGTTTCATTAGATTTTATTTATTGATTTAAAAATATAAATCATTGTTATTTTTCAAAAATATTGATTGAATGATCTTTCGATTCGACAAACATTCGTTGTAAATATATTTTAGATTTTTTTTCGATTAGTGTCCGTTCTACTGTCTAACTTTTCTATTCAAAGTCCGCGCCGGGATCGGTTCGAGTTAGAAGATTCCACCGCTGGTTCCAGAATCTTGTCGCAGTTTACTTCTCCGGCCGCTAGATGGCACTTACCAACAGCGTTCTCCTGTTGATTACAGCAGAACACCCCGCTGAGGAAGAGCGTGGTGAAGATGACGAAGACGATCGCCATGACGACCGCGTACCCGTCCGCGCCGTGGATGGAGAAGGGGCGCGGGGGCGGCGGCCGCGGCGGCGGGGAGGGGCACGACGCCGAGCAGTCGAGGCAGGAGCAGCCCGGCTGGCCCTGGAACGTCACGTCAGGGACGTTACATATTTATCAACAGGTGAGACAGCGGTCAAACGCAAGCCTATATATAAATAGTTACTTGTTATACAAGCAAAGTGCAAAGTTGCTTTTTAACCGCGTGCTCAATTTTGATGACCGAGCAAGCGAAGGATTCTAAAATTTAGAATCCTGAGCATTAGCGAGGGAATCAAAAGAGCACGAGGTGAAAAATCTTTGCACTCGAGTGCAACACGTAACTTTTCATCCCACCTCAGCGAGGAAATGACTATATGCAAAAAAATCATTTAGAATCACAAGATACATTGCGCGCAAATAAAAAAAAATACACCAAGGAGGTTCCGAGTCTAAGTTTTTAACAAATTAAAAAAGTTGTATGATGAATTCGGCACCATGGAGGTAGAAGTAAATAGGTTTAATGATGTTTAGAATTCACCAACTTAGTGCACACGATGTTCTAAATTCAAATTTACTTTATCCTCTAGCGGATAAAAACGACTTTTGCACTCAGATATCGAAGAGCAAAAATACTCTTTCCGAGATTGTGTTCCGGTTTGAAGGGCATTGTAGCCAGCGAAATTACCGGGGCTATGAGAATTAATATCTGATGTCTCGGGATGATGAGCGCAATGCAATGCTTAAATACTTTTTATGGCATTAAAAGTTCTGGGTGGCACTGTAATTGTTATATACAAGCGTAGCGCTTACCATCAGGCGAACGACCTGCTCGTCATATCACTCAGTTACATAAAAATAAAAAATCAAGCGAATTTCAGTAAATTAAAATTTAAAAATCCCCGACACTAAAAGTAAAACCGATTTTGATAAAACAAGTTTAAGCACCACCGCTAGAGAAGCTGCTTTTAAATTAAGAATAACCGTATCCAAATCGGTTCACCCGTTTAAGAGCTACTACTGTGCCACAGACAGACACACAGTGGTCACACTTGTAACACCCCTCCTTTTTACTAGCCCCTTACTAGGATTTCCTGTATCTAGGGAACCAGAAACTACGAGGACCATGATCCAACAACACTTAGACACGTAACAAATGCTTGTGTTTTTTTTTCTGTGCAAAAATATTTGTTCCTGCGACGCGTCGCGGGAATCAATATAAAGTATGAGATTTGAACAGACCTGCCCAAACACTACACCACAGGGGCTGCTCTGTTCCTTCACCGTTTTTAGAGCGAGTGTTAAATCCGCATATTACTTAAGAAAGTCATTGGCTAGCTGGATTCGTAGTCCGGTGCGACAGATCGATAGTCGCACGAGTTTCCGCTGAACCACTCGCTCCAATATATCCGGGTATGGAATAGCGATAATCTAGGTACCTACCTACATTACAACTATATCCATACACAGAACACCCCCCGCCATTTTGATTATTATTTCGCGCTACGTACAAATAAAAAAAAAAACAAAACCGACTTCAATGTATCTTCGAAGTCCAAGGTCAAATGTCGATGAAATTTATATGGGACTACTTCGAAGGTATACTGAACCCAACGCAAAAAGAATTTTCCAAATCGGTTCATAAATGACGGAGGACTGAGGTAACAAACATAAAAAAATGATTAAAAAAAATACAATCGAACAGAGAAACTTTTCCTTTTTTGAAGTCTTTTTAAAAATACCTCTTTCGTTAATTAATTCAACTGCGGCAAAAACAAACATATTCCAATGGCAATTTACAACCGAATAACCATATATGTGCAGGTGCAATATTTACGTAACTCATATAAAACAATCGAAAATACATAAAAAATACACAAATATGTTATTCGACAAGTTGTTGTAGTTTCCAGCAAAAACAAGGTCGTGGAACCGATGTTTTTTTTTATCAGATCAACAGATTTTGAGATAAGTTACACCACAAAATTAATATTTTGGCTGTATCTCTGTTAGTTTACATTTTGCCTCGCGCCAAATATGGCCGCTGACCGGTGCACGAGACCTACGCAATATACGATTATGCATCCATTTTTGTTACTGCGCAGGTCACGTGGTGTTTCGATCAGCGGCCATAAAGTATTGGCGCAAGTTATACCGTTACCATTTTTGTAATCTATACAGTACCACTGCTGGGCAAAGGTTCCAGACATTTCGGTCTCGTGCGACCTGTAATCCATCCCTGAAAAGGTCATAACGCCAATGTATTATAGGCCTGCCTCGATGAAGTGGGCCGGTTTTTAGATACACACTGCATAACAACTCTTGGCCAACTATTAATCCTTATTATTAACAAAATAGGCGAACCACGTCAGTGGCATAGATAATCTACCAAGATTACTACAAAGTGGTCCAGCACTGCAAGAGGTCGAAACAGGGCGTCTTAGTAGACCACGTAGGAGATGGTTTGACACCTTTGACAATGACTGACAAACAACAGCAGATAACCGTAAACAGTGAAAAGATCAAGGGTAGGTCTTTGCCGAGCAATGGGACACCGCACGCTAAAAACAAACAAACATTTTTTTTTTACGCCTAATAGCACCATGTTTGGCCACAATCTCGCCTGATGTGAAGCGATGATGTGGCCTAAGATGAAGCACATAGATCTAGAGAGAGACGGCAGTTGAGCGGCTGCTCAGACCCGTCTCCCCGATGGACATGATTAACAAAAAAATATGAACTGCCTCACCTTCGTTCCGACATTGCAGGCCCTAGTCTCGGGGTCGACGGGCGAGTAACCGTCAGTGGGGCCGTCTCCCCCTACGTAGTTGATCTGGAAAGGCACGTAGCCGTTCCCCGCCGCGTTTCCCATGTACTCGAACCAGCGCTGCGGCGTGCAGTACTCACTGGCCCAGTTGCCGCACATCAAGTCCAGGGCCACCTGGTTCGTTGTAGGAACCTGAACCTGAAGACGGAAGGGTTCACTTGAAACTTTTGCTGTATAAAAATCCATTGCAATTAACAATATTTTTGTTACACAGTGAAGGCATTTAGTACTGGAGTAAACGACACCCGAGACTCCGTCCGTGTAGAATTCGTTTTATAGTAATTGTTCCCTAAGAAACTACTCGTTTTTGGAACTATCCTGGATGAAGTATCTTGTGTCGTATTCCAGGACCTAAAGTACCCATATATACCTTTCACCAAAATCCGTTAAGACGTCACGAAGCTAAGTGGAACGTGAAATGTGTTGGACTTGACATTTAAATTTGTACTCGGCCGTTCCACTGTCTACTTTTTAGAACGTATGTGTCGGTATGTTTGTCGGTGTGTTTGTCCTTAACAGGCTCCAAAACGAATTTCGTTGAAACTTTTACTATTTTTTGTCACAAAAAACAGCAATTCCCTTAGGAATTGCTTTGATAATTTAAACGGACGACGTCGCAGGTGTCAGATATGTAATTTTACAGGCGTCAAACCTAATTACAATTATCGTTTAGGTTGTTTTCTTTGCTGAGTCAACAACACCATGTGTTTGCACATGCGTTCGAATTTGTCACCTTTACAAAGATAACATAGTCGTTTAAATATTTTATCAATATTACAAAGTATTTAACTATGAGTGACACGCTTATATGAGGTAGTACTGTGTTTGTGTCATGATTTGCAAGTTGAATTTAATTGTCATAATATTTTTTATGGTAATGCCAATATAATACTTTTGCGTCTATAACCTGATGATGAAGTCGTGTATGACACAGTGTTTGGGCTCATTGAAGCGTAAGAAAAAAATCTTAAATTTAATTCAACTTATAGATTATACACAAACTCCTCCGCACATTCCCCCAAATACAACCATAAAAATTATCTGAGTGTATTTAACATGTAGTATTTTTTTTTAATTGTGTTTTATATTCATTGTAAATAATATACTATATATTTACTTTAAAGATACCTTTTGTGCAGCATTTATTAAGACATAATGTAAACATAATTACGAACGACTTGTTCGCATCACCAATCAGTTCCATAAAAAAAAGCCACTGGCTCCTGAAAAACACTTTTGCCAAGTTCGGGAACCCATGGAGTCAATACTAACTTTGTTTATGTCCATAAATGATTGATGAGAATTTATGATTTATTTTTTAGATCTAACTTTCAACTCAATCGTTTAGGGTGGTGCGGGGACAGTGACGGTTGATGAAACGCCGGCGAAGAAAAATACGCACGACGTAATCTCGTGTCAAGGATTTTGAACTTTAAAAACATAGCGTCACAGTACTAAACTCTCCCGCACTGCGCAGGAGCTGACCGAGTTAAACGTTCGACCTACAGTTTGTAATACAAATACTTGTGTTGACCTTACCTGAGCGCAGGAGTTGTAAACGGCCTCCTTGTATGTTGTACTTAAATGGTAATCAATCTCATCAATGCGTTTATGTGTAGCTGGAAAAACAAAAACACATCGGTTAATTCGATGTTCCTGCACAGAAAATCCTGGCCAGAACCTATGTGACTGTGGGCTGTTGTTTATGTATAGATCCTTTTGAAACAGAGGCTTGATCATTGTAGTATGTACCTTTATAATAGCACTAGCACAGCAGTAGATAAGTACTTAACATTTACAAGTCATCGATGATGAAGATGGAATGGGATAAGGGTATATTTCAAGAGCTATTGGGTGGTTTGGATCACCATGAAGTGAGTACAAAATCGAATTTTACTTCATTTCTTGTAACAGAACACTGAGGCGCTCTAGTGTCACCCCTTTCCGAATCCGTTTAGTTCAACACACAGACTGTTACATATGGACGGTGAACTCACCATTGACTGGCGTCATTTTAACAGGTTTTATATAAGAGCTCTGGTCAGGAGCGCAGGTCATCGCGCAGATATGCTTGAGGAAGTTGTCCATGCATGATGGACAGCGCGATAGGATGTTCTCCGCCAGAGCAATGTTCTTGTTGAGGCTGTTGAGTTGATCATCGTTACAGCACACACGACCGCCCGCGGCTATGTCAGGGCAGTACTTCTCTAATATTGGCTGAAACAAAGAAAGAGAAGGTTGAAGACTTTTAGTAACTGCTGCGGTCGTTTCGTGTAGAGTACTGCTGATCTCAACAGTGAACTCTCCACGAAACAACTGGTATGATCTCTATAAAAGCTGTAAAACACCCGGAGTAACCCGGACATTGTGTGCCAAAGTTCTCCTGTCTTGCCAGACGTGCTGTCTTTTCAAGAACAAGCGACCATGGCGCTTGCGACGACCCTGGACTATAATTTCTGCTTCACTATCATACTATAAAGAAAGACGACTGCAGTGTTACTTTCTCAGGCACCAAGCAGTAGTGTTCAATTGTGTTTTAGTGTGAATTTGTGAGATTCTGTTTGAATGTCACGATCTTGAAGGACGGTGTGAATCGTGATAAACGAATGTCGATAAAAGTTGAAATACAAAACAAAGCCCATATGAAGCTTAATCTTAGATAAAATCTTAAATAATACTTTGTTCAATAAATGAACAAAGCATTTATCAAATCTGAATTAAATTATTTGTTATCTAATCATCCGTTGATAGACAAAGGTTGTGTTTAGGTGCCGGCAAATCTGAACGTGATTATCGCTAATTTAACCCTAAGGTTATCCTTATCATATAGTCCGACTCGGGTCACAGATAACGACAGATGTACTAGGGGACACAGTTTTAGTAACAGTTACTAAGGCGCCTTCGGATAGATATAAATAATCATTGTTCCGTCACAGTAATCCTAAAGCCATCAGTGTTAGGCAATTTTATTTATATAAAATTGTAGGTGATAATAAAGACGGGATGTTGTAGAAAAAAGGTCGCCAACATAAAGTACCTAATGATACAACGATCATCAATTTACATAAAATGCAAAGCGTATTGTAGGTTTGTAAGCCAAGGCAGGTAAGTCATTATATAATAATTTACTAACATTATTTTTAAGGACAACCGTGGTTGTAATACCACCCACCGAACAAAGCCATGCCGTTAAACTACCTAGTCGTGTTTCGGGATGATGTTCGGTGAACCATCGGGGAGACGGGTCTGAGCAGCCGCTCAACTGCCGGTCTTATAATTTATAATAAATTACCCGACGCCATCAAAATTTTGAATGGAAACCAATTTAAGACAACTTAATAGTTGGCTAATTCATAATTGTTTTTACAGGAAGAATAACTAAATATTTAAATTTTAAATGACATATATATTATATAGTTATATTTATTGTAAAATTTACATAGATTTTACGACATCTGAAATATTGTATATTATGTGTATTCTAGCAAATAAACAATTAGGTTCTAATTCATTTTCATGTAAACACTTGATGGGTTGTATTTATAGATCATTGTTGATACAAACATCAGTCTTCAAGAATAGACTCATCAATTTGTTATTGACAATCCCTAGTTTAATACCACGTTTGTCGCGATAGAATTGCGCGAGGATGCACGTTTTATACACGTGCCCAACGAGATTTAGAGCAAATAATTTGCGCGTAGAGTGATGTAAAGTTCATGTTTTTAAAAATGTATCCGGTCAATCGCGCACAAATTATTATCAACATATAATTTTAACTAACCTCGATCGAAACTATCGTAAGATCACGTTGCAATGATCGTGGTCACGGGCAGAGTTAGTTAAATGATACCACTTAGGCAAATATGGTTTTGATATGTTATCAAGAGTAATAAAGTTAGGACGCGCAAGATCTGACCCGGACCGCACCATACGATGCTTCTTTTTTATCGGTTAAAGATCAATGTTTGGCTATTATTTAGAAGTAGACGGCAGTTGAGTGACTGCTCAGAGCCATCTCCTTGATGGTTTGCCGAGCATCATTCCGAATCACGACGAGGACTCATAACGGTATGGCTTTGTTCTGTGGGTGATATCACAACTACGGCCAGAGCCTACCACTCTAAACTAGGTATGTGGTCAAACTCTTAACTCCCTTGAAGAATTGAATCAAAGTCACCATCATCATCTCATTATGTCCCCAATGTTGAGACGTGGGCTTTCTCTAACAATAAGATTAGATTAAGGTGATAATACGCATAATACAACGTGAAGCGGGCCCATTGTCCTGGAATTTAGGAACTATATGCACCTTTTTACAAGTTTTTAATTAACTTTGTAATTGTGTCAAACTTTGCAAGTTGAAAATTTGAATACCTGTCAAAGTCCGATGACAATGCAATATTATGGTGACAGTCAGCTGAACTGAAGATGGAGACGGTAGGTGGGCAATGGAACTCCTTGACAGATAATCGTGAACAACCAGTGTTTGGGCTCACATTTATCTGCTCACGGTTCCGATTACGAATTTGGTAAAAGCTTGTCTTGAAAAATAAAATTTTCAACATAAATCTTGTTTTTAATGGAACTAAGTTATTAGACGAGTAAGTCGTTCGCCTGACGGTAATCGCCACGCCTGCACATTTTCATTTTAATATCATAAATGTACTACATAGCACTGCAATGCGCTCATCACCCCGAGACATCAGATAAGTAATTTCACTGGCTACAATGCCCTTCAAACCAGAATATGGTTCTGCTTGCGCACTTCTAATTGGCGGCAGAATAACTGGCAAAACAGTGGTACCTACCCAGACGGCCTCCCGCATACGAGAGGCCTATAGATACAAAAGATCAATTCAAAATGAACGATAACGACGAAACTTCTGACTGTTTAAACCTATTAGTCCTATTACATGTATTGTAAAATCATAATAATATCTTATCGCGTTATATTGAACATTATTGGAATTTACGATGACTGTTCGAGTTCTTTGTTATCGATTTTATGTCGGTGCCTTATCAATATCAGGTTAGTCAGACGACACGACGTAGGCATTCATTGTAATACCTATTGTTTACTTTTTTATTTCAGTTTTGGAGTAGGCACTCGAGGTTTTGGAGTAGACTTTCTCGTATGCGGGAGGCCTGTGTAGGTACCACCACTTTGCCAGATATTCTGCCGCCAAGCAGTAATAATAAATCAATTCAATCAATTTATTCAATAAGGTTCTTAAACTTATGTTGCTAGTTGACAAATTTATAATATTTAGGTATCTGCTGCCGAACTAGGCTCATCGCCTGTGTTTCAGCGTACAGTGCCCTCCCCTAGGGTTGTACAATTGTTATAATTTTGCTTCGATACAATGACAAAAGAAAAGAAAATACAAAACTAAAGGAACTTATGATACTTAGATTTCATGAGTTGTGTTCCTCTCTGTGAGTATAGTGAGGGTGTGTGTGAGAGAGGGTGTCAGATTTGAGTATTGCGTAAACATTACTGTGTTCCGATTTGAAGGGCATTGTAGCCAGTGAAATTACTGGGCATATGAGACTTAATATCTGTCTCGGGGTGATGAGCGCAATGCAGTACTACGCAGTGCTTTACGGTTTAACGAAATCTTGTGCAATCTCGCCTTTTTTATGCAACTGAACAACCAGACGAGCCAGTTGTTCTGTTTATGATGAGCGCCACACTTGCCCATATGCAGTGAAACTTGGAATGGTCACAGTAGACGCAGTACTGCGTAGCACTGCGTCTACCTATAATTTATCAATAACTTCAGATTCTTCACATCCTTAATTTGTGACAATATTAACATTTAAATTGAATCAAACGAAGGCCTAAACCAGTTTCTTGTGTACAAAGTTACTTCCTATGAATGAATCAACTCTTACGCCAGTCATAAGAGAGCAGTGTATGACGTCACTCGATATACGCAAAGCGTGAGTGGTCAGTAGCCAGAAGCTACTCGCAAATACGTATTATAATTACTCATTGTAATGTACAAAGTGCAGTGAATGCGATAATTTTATTATTGTTAAAGCGCTATCCTTTTGCTAAGAACTCTAATAAAGTTAATCATTTATTATCTTAGCTGCTTTGCTAGCTGTCACAAAACAAATTGTTACCTCTTACGTACATATATCCAACGTAGGTATATCTATATAAAAAAAAACATTAAGGCTCGTCAATATTATCCACTCTACTGCGTTTTATATATCTTTTCATTACCTACTTAACTTTGTAAAATTTGATTACACTAGTTAACTCTCCGCGACTTTGCCCGTAATTTTTTGTTCCCGCAGATTTCTTGACGATTGAGCGACTCTGTCAGTCTGTCAGGGGAATTCACTTTTAATGTGCATGTGTGATAAAAGCAAAATATTGTTGACTCATCGACTCACAAAGAAATCTCCAAAACTTTAAAAGGAAAACCCCGCCGAAGCAGTAGCTGCAGTAGGGCGCGTGCGGCGCAAGTTTTTGCGTGAAAGAGTAACAAACATACACACATACATACATACATACATTCTTACAAACTTTCGCGTTTATAATATTAGTAGGACAATACAAACTATTGGTTTTGATGACTGCCGCAAATTTTAATAAAGATATTTGCTAATAAAATAAATAGGTAATATTGTCATATTGCAATCGAACAAATAGAGGTTACACGAGCAGGAAGCAAGCTGATCATTCACCAGTTTTTTACATGACTTTGTCTTTAAATAATATGAACCATAGTCGCTATCCGCGTCCTCATTTCTGTTTATCGGCGTTCCTTCTTTTAACCACGTATCGGATTTTGATACGGTTTACACTGTCAATTTTTTACGGAAGGTTATTATTATTATTTTTTTACACTTAATAGATCTATGTTTGGCCACTATCTCACCTGATGTGAAGCGATGATGTGGCCTAAGATGGAGCACATAGATCTAGAGAGAGACGGCAGTTGAGCGGCTGCTCAGACCCGTCTCCCCGATGGTTCACCGAATATCATCCCGAAACACGACTAGGTCGCTTGACGGCATGGCTTTGTTCGGTGGGTGGTATTACAACCACGGCCAGAGCCTACAACTCCAAAGCGCGTAAGCGGGTTTCATCACGATGTTTTCCTTCACCGTTTCAGAGCGAGCGTACAAAATCTGCACTTAACTATAAGTCATTGGTGCAGGGCCGACTCGGGATTCGAACCCAGGTGCGTCGGATTGAAAGGCGCACGAGTTCCGCAGAGCCACACTCGCTCTCTTATTATAAAATATTGGAATATATACAATATATTCCAATTAAGTTTTTGTATAGTTGAGAAAATTCAATGTTTTGTAATCAAGTCGTCAAAAATGATACTAGGTAATAATATAAATATAAAAAAAAAGGTTTGTATGTTCCTTTTTGCTTCGAAACGCTCGGTAAAGATTTTAATAAATTAATTTTTAGAAAAAGGGAAATACAAAAACCGACTTCAAGACCTATATTTTTTGTTTTTGTCGATTATTTAAAAAAGCGCTGAATCAACTTCAATAAAGTGTATAAATCTTAAGTACCAAAAAAAAAGAAACATCAATATCAATTCATAATATGCGGAGTCATCACGTAACAAATATACAAAAAGAACATACAGTCAAATTGAGAACCTCTTCTTTTTGAAGTCTGTAAAAAAGTAGTTACAAAAACAGAAAAAGCCGCGAAGCGGAAGGCTAGTAAATAATAATATGTATGTATGTATAAGATATATCAACTAACAACATTACCTAACGTCCATTGTATTCGCGATAAGCTCACACCTGCGCATAATCTTATCAGATCATTCTATGTATATCTATTTTTATATATACTTTTCGTATGAATATTACTAGAAATATAATCAAAATATCCGGTTCGAAGGATCAGCTTTGTAGGAGCTGGGGTGAAAATAAGAGAGGACGCGAATCAGGATATCAAATAGGTTTGCGAGCGAGCGACGTGTGGTCAGCGCGTATGTATGTAGCGGACTGGCTAACTTCGCGGCGATGCTTTGGCACCCCCCGCGCACCTCAACTAGTAGGTACTTCGCACAGATCGTTTACCCCGCAATCCCTTATATATTTATTTAACCAAAATAAGTAGGTACATATTATTACATTTTCGAGAACAAACAAAGTTATATGTATAAATAAACTACCTATATGTATATATCTATATCTATGTCTTATCTATATCTAGCACTCGCGTCGCTAACAATAATCATTCCATCATATTACAACATTTCGGAAATCTAGGTTCATATTTCGGTCCGTATAATATAAAGTATTAGAATAATGAAAGTACTAATAAGGATATGTTCTGGAATATTTTGTGTCCACAGCGTTCGAAGAACCGGATGAGTCCTACTAATATATATACGAAAGTTTGTGAGAATGGATGGATGGATAAATGGATGTCTGTTACTAAATCACGCAGAAACCACTGAACGGCTTTTGATGTAATTTGGTACCTATACCTATTTAGGTTGGTTAGGTCCTGGAAAAGGACATATACAGGCTACTTTATATCCCGGGAAATCGCGGGTGAAACCACGGGGGACTAGTAACATTGTAAAGCAAGATACTACTACCACTAAGTACTGCAGATAAACAAGCACTGTCCACAAAGAAAAATTAAAATCTGATATTGAATAAACGTCCTTTACATACGAGTAAACTATAAAACCACTTGACTGACCATACAGGACCACTTCCCTCACGGAACATTAGCGGTTGTTCCCAAATTTGTCCCCACGTTTCCTGTATAATTAGGTAAGTTATGCAGCACTACTGTAGCAGTTCACACTCTTCCTTTACCTGCCGATTACTCGTGCTGGCTTCCTCTGCCCCCGGCCCGCATTAGAGAGTTGTGTATCTCAATAGGCATAGTAGCTCTTCATTGACTTAAACCACAGAATAATACTAAGGTACAGAAGCATCACTCCGCAAAGAAATTTGAACAAATAGCGACTCTTGCTATGACGCAATATAAATTCAATTCAGCTCGCCTAGCGCTGCATACCTACCAGTCATATTAACCTACAGAGCGCCTCTCTTTCTATCGCATAGCTCTTATCTCTTCTGACGCGGCACGTGTAACGACGCACGACCCGCCGTCGGAGTCCGGCTATGTACTTGTAGCTTCGTACCTACAGTGCGGAGTGCGCTAGGCCTGCTTATACCTCCATGGTATAACCTTTAATAGTATTGCATGGCTCAAACAAATTTCCTTAAAATATATGGCTATAAAACAGTCCACGGCCGCGACGACCATGGCCTGGCCTCAATGTATGCTCACTACTATTAGCTCAGTATACCATGTTTTAGTTCTAGGTTGATTAACGAATAGTTATAGTCGGTTAGCGCCATAGGTTCAAACGGCGGGCAGGGCCTTTCTAATTAAACATCAGTGATGGTATATCAGGTACTGCAACGGTTAGGCTGGGTAAGAAATCTTGCTACCCTTGAAATGCTTTATACCGTTTAATACTGTTTATATAAAAATATTGGTTTATATAATATAGCTAGGATTGAAGTTGACACTTCACCTGATTAATACATTTTAATATATATTATGTAGAGAGATCCAATTAAATGTTGCAGAGACTATTATAAATCATCACACATTAATTACGTCCCTATTGCTTTTTTATTTATCTGAGTGATGAGACGAGCAGGTCTTTCGCCTGATGGTAAGCGCCACGCATGCCCATAACAATTGCAGTGCCACCCAGAACTTTTAATACAATAAAAAGCACTGCGTAGCGCTGCATTGCGGTCATCACGTCGAGACATCAGATGTTAAGTCTCATATAAGCCCAGTAATTTCGCTAGCTACAATGCCCTTCAAACCGGAACACAGTAATGCTTGCGCACTACTGCTTGGCAACAGAATAACTGGCAAAGCTGTGGTACCTACTTAGACGGCCTTCCGCAAACGAGAGACCTACGAGTATTATCCTATAGAGATCCCATTAAATCTTGCAGAGACTACATATGTATATCATACACACACATTAACTACGTTCCTAGTTCCTGTTGGGACATAGGTCTTCTCTTACAGGGATAGTATGGTAGGACTCATATCGACCAGGCGGGCTCAATGCGCCTTGTACGGATCTTTTCAATTTTTTGTGATTCTGGAACATGTTTTAGATTTGTTGTAGACCGTAACATTATAAAGGCAGCCTCTGTGGTGTAGTGGTTGGGCAGGTTGGCTCAGATCTCATACACCTACGGAGCCGAGTCCGGTGTTCCGCAGGGGTCGGTCCTAGGACCGCTCCTGTGGAACATCGGATTCGATTGGCTCCTGCGGGGTACCCTCCTCCGGGGCACGTGTGTCATCTGCTATGCAGATGACACTCTGCTCACGGCCCGGGGGAGGGATTTCAGGGAGGTGGCGGGTTTGGCCTCGGCCGGCGGATCCTTGGTCGCGGGAAGGATCCACCGACTAGGCCTGCAGGTGGCGCTGAATAAGACCGAGGCCGTGTTTTTCCACGGGCCTCGGCAGCGCACACCCCCTGACGCCCACATCGTCGTGGAGGGCGTCAGGATCGAGGTGAAGGCCCAGATGAAATATCTGGGCCTTACACTCGACAGCAGGTGGCGCTTCGGCCCGCACTTCAGCGGGCTGTCGACGCGCCTGCTGAAGACTGCGGGCGCCTTGTCGTGGCTCCTCCCGAATACGGGAGGGCCGAAAGGGCGGTGCCGGCATTTATATGCCGGCATCCTGAAGAGTATGGCCCTTTACGGGGCCCCGATCTGGGCGGACTCCCTCCAAAGGAGGGAGAACGCCGCAGCTCTCCGTCGGCCCCAAAGGGCCATCGCGCAGCGGGTGTCGCGGGCCTACCGGTCGGTAAGCTTCGCGGCAGCGTGCGCTCTGGCTGGCACCCCTCCTTGGGAGCTCGAGGCAGGGGTGCTCGCCAGAGTGTACGAGTGGACGGCGGGGCGTAGGGCGCTCGGTGAGCGCCCCGCCCCGGAAGAGCGGGAGGCCGTCCGGCGCGAGGCGAGGGACGCGGTCGTCCTCCATTGGACGGAGGACCTCGCCACCGCCGCGTTTGGCCGACGAACGTTGGACGCTCTCGGGCCGGTCCTGCGGGACTGGCTCGGGAGGTCCCACGGTTTCCTCTCGTTCCGTCTGGTGCAGGTGTTATCCGGGCATGGATGCTTCGGATCGTACCTGCACCGGATCGGACGAGAGGAGACACCGGCGTGCCACGACTGTGGCGCCGCGGAGGACACGGCGCAGCACACCCTCGAGGTGTGCCCGTCGTGGTCTGAGCTGCGCCGCAGCTTGGTCGCCGTCGTCGGCCAGGACCTCTCGCTTCCCAGCGTGGTCAACGCCATGCTGGGAAGCGAGGGGGCCTGGGCAGCGGTCGCCTCCTTTTGCGAGGACGTGATGTCGCAAAAGGAGGCGGCGGAGCGCGCAAGGGAGCGAGACCCCCTTGCGGCGCCGCTGCGAAGACGGAGAAGGGGCAGAAGAAGACGTGGTCTTCTCCTACCCCTTCCCGGTGGTGAATAGCGGGAGATAGGCGCGGGGGTGCCTTCTCCCGCATTGCACCTATTCGCCACCACCGTCGGGCGGGAATGGCCGAGCACTTGTGGTCATTCCCGGGCCCCTCCCGCTGGGAGGGGCGTGCGGGGCCCTCCGTGAAGGTGGGCGGTCGTCGGCGGGGGACTGGATGGAAAGGCTCTGCCGGTTTCCCAGTCCCCCTCCGCACAGACGATGCCGGAGTGCCGCTGGGTTGTTTAGTGGGTATACCGGTCTCAGTGCCGGGAGTCCCACATACCCCCCTCATCCCCCGATGGGGGGGTATGCGTAACGCATTTTTCCCAGCGTCAACAAAAAAAAAAAAAAAAAAAAAAAAGATCTCATACACCACTGAGGTTGCGGGTTCGCTTCCCGCGACGGGACAAATATTTGTGCGCAGAAAAAAAAAATAGCGCAAGCATTTGTTTCGTGTCTGGGTGTTGTGGGACCATGGTCCTCATAGATTTTGGTTCCCTAGATACAGGGAAACCTAGTTAGGGGTCAGGATCTATGCATGTGATTGTTGGGCGTTGTTATTAAAGAAAAAACAATAAAGAGGCGTTAAAAAAAAAATAAAGAGTCGTTGGTTGGGTTGAGCCATGGTAGTAGATCGAACTCCTAGAACTATCATTACGTTCAAATACTTCACCATCCACGTGACTACTAACGGGTCTTGTGTGTGTTTTATCACGACCGACTCATTAGAGTCTTGACCCTAAAATCTAAATACCTAATTCTTACTAGCACCTGGTTTCTAATTGAATGTCCACGTCAAGCAATATTTAACTAACATTCTGTCAAATCTCTTGGTTGGGTCAATGACTCAGACTCATGAATGAATCTTTCGTCTTATATCGTTTTGTTTCGATACTTGTACACCGGTTTATGACCCAACAAACTACAGCAGCAGACGAAAGGTAGGCTGATGAATATCCGCACTAACAAATTATTTGACTCATAACCACAGTTTTCTTGTCAAAGCGTTCACAAACCAGGTGTTAATATGTTGGCATAACGTGGTTTACATAGAACTGCAGTCACCAGAATTCTTACATCATTCTTGCCATGACAGAATTCGATATAGCGGTGGTGGTGGCCCGAGGATTATAGCGACCTTGCCTCGGCACTGGTTGCGGAATCGATTGCATTAATCATTGACCAGTGTGGACTTGTAGACGACGTAGGGAGGTTCAACGTGGTTGATGGCATGGATTACATTGGTAGATAGAACATTCTATATAACACAAATCATTTTGGAGGCGAACTTAAAATTATGTTCCAGTTTCTCAGTGTACTATAATTCATGTCTTCTTTACACCTTTGGGTTACTTAATAGAATACATTGGGACAGATGAGGCGGGGCATGAAACTTAGCACCTTAGCAGTATTTAATGCATGACCAAAGACTTGGAAACCAATAGATATTGCTTCATGGGAATCATTCAAGCATTGAATGTAGCCTTGCTTTGATATATCTAAGATGTCAGTGCTAAATCATCATGATCTTCTTCAGAACTTATCTATTACTTGATAAAGGACAAGAGATTTGAATAAAGATAAAACAATAAATTGCTAGAGTGGAGCAAGTTTTGGCAAAGCCTTTTAAAGGCAGAACTGGAGTAAGGAAGGTCGTAAGTATTTTCCAAATGTAGTGCAAGTTCCGATGTCAAGGCGACCTAAAGTATAACCTCGAAAACATTACAGTGGAATGGCGAACGAAACGAAAAGTACGATGCTATAACCAAACACATACTAGATGTTGGTTAACTAAGGTTTTTGTAGACAAAGTACGAAGAAAAATATTGTAAAGCCAATGCAATATTTGATTAGAAGTTATGATAACAAGACGTCTGTCCTATGTTATAGCAAATAATGCGTGATTTATATAACAAGTTAGTATTGTTAAATATAACAAATCACTATAGTAACAAGTTATAGCACAAAGCGCTTCTCTAACTCTTTCATTATACGTCCTTATTTCCTTCCAATTACAACCTGGGTCTATTTAAGACCAGAGTGAATAAGCACCTCATGGGCAAACGTGCCCCACTTTAGACATTGAATTTAAAAAAATCGATTAAAAAAAATGGCGATTCGAAGTTCGCCGGGTCAGCTAGTTTGTGATAATTTGACGTTCATAAGTGCGTCTGTGATGCCAAAAATGAATAAAGAGATTTTGACTTTGACTTTATGAGTCAGTTCCAGTTTCACATTAATATATCTTCGTATAGCTTCGATAATGAAGGAAATACATAAATCTGAATTGCCTATTATAGATAAGTTCAACAACTGAGGAATAACAAACACCTTTATCTATGACTTCACGATTCGGTTGAACACCGTTATAAATAATTCAACTTATCAACGTCACGACGACATCACAAACATATTATTATTATTTGTTATTGCAAACATATTTATAAACAATATTTTTGCTGAAAAATATATTTTTCAAGACAAGCCTAACAAATTCGTAATCGGAACCGCGAGCAGATTAAAATAAGCCCAAACACTAGTAGTTTACGATTATCCGTCAAAGAGATTGCTCACCTCTCCATCGTTAGATCAGCTGGCTGGCACCATAATATTGCATTGTCATTGGACTTTGACAAGTATCCAAAATTCAACTCCGTAGGATAATAGGAAGTGATTATGATTCAACATGCGGGATTTAATCCAAACAAATAAATAAACATGCAAGTTAAATAAAAGCTTGTAACAAAACAGATAATAAGAGTGTGTGGTCTTATTGTTAGCAGCATTTTACCAAAGAGTAGCATAATTTTTGCGTCCTGCGGTTTCCAGGGATTAAAAGTAGCGTATGTTTTAATCCACGGTATAAGCTATCTCCATTCCAAATTTCATTCAAATCCGTTTAGCCATTGCCGCGTAAAGAGTCAACAAACACGAAAACACAGTAACACACTTACATACAAACTTTCGCATTATAATATTAGTGTGATAACTGATAACTGTAGTAGTTGTGTGTACAACTGTATAACAATTCTAAATTCCGAACGATCGCGTATCTACGTACATATTCTTGAGCTTCGCTCGACCTCTAACTGAGATTCCTTTCTTTGTAGCCTTTTACTCGAGGTAGGTCTCTCGAATGCGGGAAGTTATCTCTGTAGGTACCAGTTTTACCAATTATTCTGCCGACAAGCAATAGTGCGCAAACATTACTGTGTTACGGTTTGAAGGGCATTGTAGCCAGCGAAATTACTGGGCATATGAGACTTAACATCTGATGTCTCAGGGTGATGAGCGCAATGCAATGCTGCTTTTTATGATATGAATAGTTCTGGATGGCACTGCGATTGTTATGGGCAAACGTGGCGCTTACCAGCGCTTATCATATAGCCTATCATAGATATTATTTGGCGTAGACGAAAAATAGCTCCTTGAACCAATTAAAAGTCGCAATATATCTACTGCTATATTCATCCTAATAAGAGCCAGATGTAATAAAAACAATACGACCAACACATTAACCTCTTGTGATAATCGAGAAAGTGGCAGTCTTCGCCGGCGGAATACTAATGCGTCGGCAGCGTGGATCGATATTACACGGCACCGGCAGGCCTGAAGGGAGGCAGCCGGGAGGCAGCAGGGAGGCTGTCTCAAGGCCGCTGGATTTAAAGGTTAGAGTTTGGGCCCGCTGGGACCACTTTAGCTGTAAGAATATTGGCGCGGCGATTTAGGGCAGAGGAATTATTGCTTTGGGGCTTTAATTTTGTAGGTCTTGGGTTACTAAAATGAACTAGGATACTAAAGTGACGTAACATGCATAGCTACGAAGAATTATTAATATAGAGATTGATTGATGTAACAATACGCAAACATGATTTAAATGGAGAGTAAAAGTATTAAAATGTCTCGACAAGAAAAATTGGGATTATTCAAGAATTTTCGTTTATTCCGAAACTGCTAGAATCCTGGAGATCGATATCCAGTCAAATATAGACTATAGAAATAAACATTCTGATTTTTTTCTGAACAAATAAACGCTTTGCTACTTTGCGGCAAAGTATACGAGTAATCATCACCAAAGAAGTCGATCGAGCTGACATAATCAGATCAAATGTTGCCAACAGAAATATTGCCGAACGGTTCTGAGACATTTAAATACGATGACTGCTGACAGAGTAGGAAGAAGTTTAAAAAAAATTCAAACATAACCAGATCCAAAGTGTATGACGTGTAGACGCACATACTTTCCTGAACCCGTGGTCTTCCGGTTTTTTTATGTAACTGAATGACGAGACGAGATGACCGTTTGCCTGATGGTAAGTAATACGCCAGCCCATAACAATAACAGCACCACCCAGAACTTTGTTTTGCAAAATCCTGCGCGGCGCTGCACTGCGCTCGTCATCCTGAGACCATTAGTTGTTGAGTCTCATAACGCCCAGTAATTTCGCTGGCTACAATGCCCTTCAAACCGGAACAGCGGGAATTTTCTAGCGGGAATTTAAAAAATCCTTTATTAGCGAACACTTAGACGTCTTTGAAAACATACGAGCCTATTTTTAGGTCTGTAGTGGGTGTAGGACCTACCTGGACATTACGTCATAAATAGGTCAATGAATCTTTTTTATGGCACTAAGCAACTAGGTGAGCATGTCGCTCGTCTGATGTTAAGCGCCACGCTTGCCCATAACAGCCCATAACAATTGCAGTGACATCCAGAACTTTCAATATGAATTGTACTGTTACTGCGTAGCACTGGCACTGCATTGCGCTCATCATCCTAAGTCCGAGTCATAAGATATAAGTCTCATATGTCCAGTAATTTCACTAGCTACAACGCCGTTCAACCTGGGAAATCGGATTGGTTGCGCATTACTGCTTGCCAGCTATTCTAACTGGCAAAGCGGTGGTATCACAGAAATCAAAATTTTATTTAGATCTGTGGGTGGAATCCCCCGCCTCCCGCATACGAGAGACCTAGTGAGTCTGTTTGTAGTGTAATATTTTAACACTATATAAATAAATTAAACGCTCATCAACTAGCAATAAGAGTCTAGGACAGACGTAGTATCTCTAGTCGCAATTGAATTCGTTGCGCCAATGATTTGGCGCCAATTTGTTGTCATTAGAGCCGCGAGTCGTGATACTGGGCAATCATTTTAGTTTTCTTTGGTGATACTACCGAGCTACGTACCAGGTGGCCCCAAGATGTGACGTCATCAAAATGCTGCAACATAATTAAAGATTATATAACGAGCCAAAAAAGGTGGTAGACGATATTTCCTGAACGTCAGCGCGTCTATAATCTCAGCTAGAGATGGTGATAGAGACTCGAGGAAAAATGTGAGAACTTTACGAGATACAGGTAACGGGTTGAAATAATGGGCCCGTAGGAAACTAATCATCGCAATCACAATTCCAGTTTTGTTTAGTGCAAATTTAATTTATTTAAACAGTTCCATGACTTGCTGGCAAAGCACAGCCTAAATCACAGAAGAGAGAAAGATGGAAATTGGAATATTTGTTTCTTATAAGGTGTATAGGTTTGAAATTTCCACACGAAAATGGGAAAACCACGGGCGAAACCGCGGGGCGAGCTGGCTAATAATATATATACCTACCTACGCATGGAAAACCGCACGTGCGTGTTTATTCTATATAACCATAATTATAAAACCATATTTCGTTGTGTGGTGCGTGAATATTGTAATGCAAAAACATATTTACATTTATAATGTCAAGGACGTTTAATTATCTACTGACGTCGAATCAGTGAAATGCGTTAAATCTAAACATATAAATAGCCATACCCAATGTTTTACTTTTGTCATTAAAAATTATGAATTTCATATTGATACACATTATTTTCATCATTTTTAACCGAATTAAAAAAAGAAGGTTCTCTATTCGATTGTATTTTTTTTTATGTTTGTTACCTCAGAACTCCGTCATTTATGAACCGATTTGGAAAATTCTTTGTGTTGGGTTCAGTTCAGTATAGCTACGAAGTGGTCCCATATAAATTTCATCGATATTTGACATTGGACTTCGAAGATTCATTGAAGTCGGTTTTGTTTTAATAAAATGTATACTTGTGCATATAGATAACGAACATCCTACTAACCTACAAATGCAAAAGTTTGTGAAAATAGATGGATATTTGTTACTCAATCACGCAAAAACTACGAACGGATTTTGATGAAATTTTGTATAGGTATAGAATCTTTAAGTTAGGGTAGACCTGGAAAATATAGGCTACTTTTATCCCAGGAGACCGCGGGTGAAACCGCCTAAACTAATACATCGGAAGTGAGAACGTAGATTTAAACAGTGCGTAATCGTATCGAGTTCACAAAGACCAATAACCGTGACGGGTGTAGGCTATGGAACGCCTTTGTCACCGCAGTTTAGTGTCTAAAGTAAAACAATAATAATCGCTAACAAAGGAATGCCGTATCTAAAAACTCAGTGATTATCGCTATAGTTCACATACTACTTTCTTGCAAATAGTTCGTGCTTGCCTTACAGGTAGATAGGTAGATGAACGCTTTATTGCAAACATTAAATTAAATACATTACATTAAACAATTAAAGAAAGTGTTACAATAAGCAGCCTATCGATAAAGCGATCTCTACCAGGCAACCTTTGGATGGAAAGGATTTATCAAAACATTAAGACGGGGATTTAAGTCTACATCAATAATTTAAAATTTAAAGGTATCACACGAAATGACTTTAAAGTCACTGTTCTACGTCGATAGAAATACAAAATCATTAAAAGCCTCACCTAGAACTAAACGACGTACGGTTTTTTGTACACATAATGATGATACGCTCATTTTAGCATTTTCGCCACCAGGAAATTATTATACTCCGATGTATATATCACAAACGACTTCCGGATGTTATTTAAAATCTGATAAGAGATATTTAAAATAAGGAAGCCGATTTCATCTCACTTTAAACAATAGACTGGATCTCACTGGATATAAAACCATATGTAATGATCACGGTAAGTGACGTTGTTATGAAGAAAACAGGAGTTATTTTTAACTGTTTGTACGATTTGGCATATAGCCCATTTCAGTGCTGAGGTACTGGAGTGTAAACACTGAAACCAGACTTAATAGAAACATGGGCAGATGTTATTTTTGCACTTAAATCAATGGTTTTAGTATCTAATACTAAGAAGAGAGCAAATAAATAAGCATGAAATATAATGGTAACTTTCTTTAGAATATTTTATGCTATAGTATAGACGGTGATAGCAGACAAGCAAAGAACAGATTAATGGTCCACTCCATTGAAAGCGGTGACCGTTTTCTAGGAACATCTTCTCTCGTGTGTGGCCAACCCTGGCCCTGAAGTTTTTAGACCACCTAAAGGCCTCCATCATGGCCTAACGATTGTTTTCCTAAGACATGACACAACATCCGGAACCGGAAGTTAAACGTACACTCCGAAGCAAGGTAGCACTGAGATGTAAATATCACATGAACGGTCACCCATCCAAATGATGACCGCAGCAAACGTTGCATAACCTACCTGTTACGCAAAGCTAGGCATGCTACGACTGAGCTACGCTACGAGCGCTACATGAATGAACATCTGTATCTCTACTGGGGGGTATCACTGATGCGCTGCCGACCATGAAGGAATTTTAGCACTCACACTTTGAAAGACATGATGATCATGGAAAGCACGGCCACAGGCAACGCCGCGAGGCAGGAATGTAATCAAATAAAAAGGTTGTAAACGAATACTAATCACAACCTGTTTTATAAGTCACGTTTTGTTGTTCAGCTTTATCAAGTGTTATGTGGATATTTTAGATAAGGATGTATTTATTAGTCATGTGCTCGTGCTCTTTCTACTGCGCTTTTCTGCGGTTTCATACTAAATTTTCCATGAAGTTCGGGCTATGGCTGGATAATTATTATTCACTAAGAAACTTAAGAGCTATTTTCTCATAGTGACAAGCGCAGTGCGGTGTCGCGGAGGATTTACATAACAAAATTCTGGATGATATTGCAACTGATGGGCAGGTTAAAGTCCCTAAAGTTCGAAAGAAAGAAATTAACCTGCTATAAGTACACGAAGCACGATTAATCTAACTCTTTACTTCATTTTTATTCATTTTAGGAAAACATGTTTTATGTAACTGAGTGACGAAACGAGGGCTTAGACGGACTTAGTAAGTATTCTCCATTTTGTACATTCCATTGTAATATACACTCGAGAGCAATGAATCCGGGTCACTTAAAGAATCCTAAAAATCTCGGAAACTAAAAATGCTAGGTTAATGCAATAAATTGTATTTAATAGACAATGTAATACTCCTTAAATGAAGGTATTAAAACTTCTTAGTTATTGTAAAGTTATATCATAAAAAAATCAAATTTGAAAAAGGGCCACTTTCGAAGATGGAACTACGAAATTACAGCATTTGGTTTTGCTTTTGTTTGTAATCTGTCATTTATGTGGGTACATAAACCATGTTGATAGTGCTCTATATTCATTATTCAAGCTGAAATTATGTCGCTTACGCCTGAAGAATGCACCAGAATACTTACAATGCTGGAAACCGGCCGGAGTCAGCGCGATACAGCCAGGACTGTCGGTGTGTCGCTGTCAACAGTACAAAGAGTTCTCCGACGTTACGAAGAAACTGGTTCTAACCTACGCAGACCAGGAACGGGCAGAACCAGGTGTACCACAGCACGAGAAGACCGATACTTGGTGAACACCATGCTTCGAAATCGCTTTCTCACAGGAACTGAACTCACCAATCAGTTTCGACGCCTCGGAGGAAGTAACCCAAGTGCATGGACAGTAAGACGTCGGCTTGCTGAATCTAACTTAAAACCCCGTAGACCTGCAAACGGCCCTAAACTGGAGCGTGGGCATCGTATTTCGAGACTAAGATATGCCCAGAGCCACGTAAATTGGAGTATTGAAGATTGGTCAAAAGTTATGTTCTCCGACGAATCAAAATTTATGCTCTACAAGCACGATGGAAGACACAGAGTGTATCGAACACCAGGGGAAAGATTCAAGCAAGCATGCATCGAAGAAAAAGTAGCCTACGGTGGTGGGTCTGTACTTGTGTGGGCCGGAATTTCTTCTGAAAGTCGCACAGAGCTGGTGATCATAGAAAACGGCTCTTTAACTAGCGTAAGATATGTGGAAGAAATCCTCAATGATCACGTTGGTCCATTTATGGTCAATTTAGGTGAGGATGCTATATTTATGCATGACAATGCCCGACCTCATACAGGTAGGATTGTGAATGACTACCTTCAAGAGATGAACATTACTCGTATGGAGTGGCCAGCGCGCAGCCCGGATATCAACCCGATCGAGCATGCTTGGGACGAGCTAGGCAGATGCGTAAAACAACGAAACCCTCCCCCAATCACGCTTCGTGAGCTCAAAATTGCTCTCACAGAGGAATGGGAGAATATTCCCCAAAATCGTATAAGGAACTTGGTGTACAGCATGCCAAACCGCGTAAACGCAGTAATGGAAGCACGAGGAGGCAATACGAAGTATTAAAATTCAAGAAAATCGTAATAAAGTTCAAAAATTTCATGTTTCCTATTTTTGTTTTAAGGAGAGATCAGCAGTTTTTTTCTTTATGTAATTTTGTGTTAATAAAATGTATGGTGACTCATAT
Organism: Petrophora chlorosata; assembly: GCA_951640565.1. Classification (NCBI taxonomy): domain Eukaryota; kingdom Metazoa; phylum Arthropoda; class Insecta; order Lepidoptera; family Geometridae; genus Petrophora; species Petrophora chlorosata. Next base: position 3,162,090 of record OX621206.1, read on the forward strand.
TTTTTTTACTTTCATTTAAGGAGTATTACATTGTCTATTAAATACAATTTATTGCATTAACCTATCATTTTTAGTTTCCGAGATTTTTAACATTCTTTAAGTGACCCGGATTCATTGCTCTCGAGTGTATATTGTTGTATATATATATATATATATATATGAGTTTAAAATAAGAAAAGAAGATTTTTTCTGTGTCAATTAAACGAATACACCCGTTTCTAAGTTATACAAAACTATGTATGTACAAAACCAAAGATACGATACGATGGTGTTTTATAGTAGGCATACAAATCTAAGAATAGTATTCATATTGGCTTTGTTTTATTGTTTGTACACGTAGTTATTTTCAGTTAAGTACTCGTTTACAACGCACTTGCATAACGCATCTATTGCAAAATATTATTTGCGAGACGTTGGCAGATTTGCAGCAGGCGCAAAAACACATTTCGACACCGATATACATAAGACATTAGTTTCGTTTTTCGTAAGTTTAGCAGAACACGATAGTTTCCGTATTATATGAAACTGTTGTTTTTAATATGCCTCAAGACCATTATAGTCGAACACCTTTACGATATAAATAAGGCCAATGGTGCTGCAATAGTTGAAGCTTATTGGTCGGTATGTATTTCATTGGGACATCAGTCCATTTACTCGCAATAGAAACGATAATTTCCTATCGTCTTTATATATATATATATGTATATATATATATATTAATAAATGAAACAAATAAAATAATATATATATATATATATATACACGGTGAAATTGAATTCGATATTTTTGCGAAAAGTATGTACTCAGTCCATGCTATAGAATGTTTATACACCATTCAATAAATATAAAAAAAATATTTTACAACATAAAACTAGTAGTTATAATAAACAACATTATTCCAATTCGTGACATATGCCCTGCGACATGATAAATACCTTCTGTCCAAAATCCGACTAGTGCAACCGCGTTACAGAATAATTAATAGTACAAGTAACCGCGCGGAGTAACAATAACTATCAACCAATAAAATACGAGAACTACGCGCGTTGGAACCGCCCCTTTCTTTTATGCACCTCTGATGCGCCCGCGCGCGCTACCCCGCTCGCCTCATGTCTCATGCGAAAAATAATTAGTAGGTCAGTCGGCCAAACTCTGTCAAGGGATTTACAATACTCGCTTGTCTTTCCCGTTTCCGCGCGTGAACGCAAAAATGACGTCGCGTCGTCATTATAATTTTTCAAACGTCGAGTGGTTGGATATGGTGCGCTTTTACGCGACTTGTGACGAAATCGGAATGCATCCATTCCATTTTCGTCGAACGCAAGCGCTACATGAGACTGATCCGCAATCTCGCATTGCCTTTTGCCAGTGGCTCAATAATAATCAAAACGTAAACATTTTGTGGACTGACGAGTCAACGTTTACGCGAGTGCTTTTAACAAAGTGAAAAGAAACACAGACACCCTTCGTTCTCTTAAAGAGAATTTGCAAAAACGTGCGAGACTTTGTATTGAAGTGAACGGACAACATTTTGAACAGTTGCTTCAATACAGATAGTAGGTAGTTAAAATAATAGGTAAGTGTATGATTTAAATCACTGTAAATAGTACTGATTCCATTTTTTTAAATACGCCTGAACTACTTACTTGCCGTGCCTCTACTTTTTTATTGTTTCAAATCAATGTAGGTACCTACTTATCTACCTACTCTGAGCACAGTACCTATTTTTAGTTCTTTGTATTTGTTACTGGCCCAATTGTAAGTAATTCTGACGGTCCTAAGCCCGATAAAAAGTATGAAGGGAAAATTGGAGTCATTGTTTAATTTCTTACCTACTAATAAAGATAAAAGATAGCCGCGCGGTGCCGTCAGTCGGCTACCCCCGCTTGGACCTTGAAGCGGAGCGGGCGTTTGTTTTGTAGGTATCAGCTGACCGCGTGGCATTAGGTAGGTACCTACGCTCAGACGGCGCGCGGCGCGTCTGTCGTCCCCGCGTAACGTGTTTAGTGAAATCGACATTTCAGATAATTGTCAGTTATTTTACGTTTATTTTTTTTCAATTTTTTTTATTTAATTTGTCGCTACGTATTTATTCTAAAGCCTGGACTGAGTACATACTTTTCGCTAAAATATCGAATTCAATTTCACCGTGTATATATATATATATATATATATATATATATATATATATATATATATATATATTTAAAATACATTCTATCCTATCGTACCAATATTATTAATGCGAAAGTTTGTGAAGATGGATGGATGTTTGTTACTTAATCACGACAAAAACATTGAACGACTTTTGATGAAATTTGGTATGTAGGTACTTTTGGTCCTTAAAAAGGACATAGGCTACTAACTAACTTTTTATCCTGGGAAATAGCGGGTGAAACAACGAACTTAGTGATTACATAATTGAACAAAAATTTGGGTACAGCTTCAATATTAAAATTGGTTAATTAATATAACCGCGTGGCTAATTTGTAATTCTAATTGCTGTCATATTATTGCAAATTTTTTTAAGCTCAAAATTAGCGAACTTACGTGAAAGCCCAAGCGCCCACGCTAGACGGGTTACTAAAAAAAAATGTAACGAGGCAAGTATTTCGCGACTTGGAAGCGATTGGAAAATTTTACATGCGGTAGTTGCTTTGGCAATACATGTCCGTTTCCGTATTGTTACACACGTTGTTTGTTTGTTTTTGTTTACTACAATAAATAGATTAAATATTGTTAAACCAAAAACAAGTAAACTAAAAAAAAACCATTTCCACTTCGTATTTTTTTCGTAACCGGTTTGGCTACGTCCGTGTTTGTGCGTAAGATTTTGCTGTAAAATGACAAACGAACGCTTCCGCATTACGAGATAGAGCGTTTTTTGAGGCGTCCGTCGCGTCATCAATATTTACTGAGTAAAACGAATAAGTCCTTCATGGGCAATTTTGTACGTTATTACAATAAAATTCCAAAATGTATAACGGAGCTCACAGAAAGTAGATTCAAATTGAGTGTGAAAAATATTCTAATTAAAAAAGCATACTATACAGTTAGTAATTACATAGAAGACAAAGATGCATGGAACAATCCGCTTCTGCCAAGTAGCCAACTGGCACATAAGAAAAACAATATAGTCAAAAACAAACATAAACTATTGTAACAAAAGTTCCAAAAAATATGCCCCTCAGTTTCTTGCCGTATCTTCTGAGTAGTGGTTCTTTTTCCGATACGGTGGTAGAGTCATTGTAATAATTGACGTTCATAAGTGCGTCTGTGACGACAAAATTGAAATAAAGAACTTTTGAATTGAATTTTGAGTTAAATTAAATTTCATCACTGCGAATAGTTTAGTGACAATTTCATTAAGCTCTGTTAGTAAGGCTGTTGATATTTTGGTGTAGGACCGTTTTTGAAGATAATCCAAAAAGATCCGTCTTAAGCCTTCTTACACCTATACCTGATAAAAAATAAAATTATATTATATTATTTTGTTATTGTTATATTATTATTTTTTTCGTTGTTTTCGTATGTAACTATGTTTTATTAATTTTCTATTTTATTTGTTCAGTTAATGTAATTGGTATAATACCGTATTAATTGAAATAAATAAATACCTACAATTCTAGAGGCCAGTTGCACTGTGCGCCCTGCAAAAGGGTCTTTTAAACTAAATTTGGTTTTGCCAGCCATATTCGCTCCCATTCCCGGAGTTGACAAGGTTCGCCGTTGACGGATACGTCAAAGAATATTATCATCATCATCATCATCATCATTAAACTCATACTTTTGAGATTGAACACATTTTATAATTATGAAGATTATATTATTTACCAAGTGTTATCAAGAATATATTATGTACCAAGTTTACACATCTCACGAGACTGATTAGATCTGTAATTGAGTCATTTCTATTTTTGCACGTCTTTGTTAGTATTCAAAAAAGTTGTAAGGTTTAACCGGAAATTTTGAGTGTTTTAACAATTATTTTGCATGTAGCTATGCAGCAACGCAATATACTTTTCATATCTTGGATACTATATTTTAACAGTTATTTTATTAATATAAATAGATATTATACTTCGTGAATATTCAGTATTATTACATAAGTATAATAGTTGAATATTGTTAAAGAAATATACATAATTATATAATATTTCTTTGTATTTCTACGCTTTTATTTGCTTCAGATATAATTTGATTCAGATATTGACGTAATATTTGGCACTTTAACAATATTTGCTTAGATGCTCCTTTCTAGGCAAGTCAAAGTGCTGATGGCTTCTACCGAGTTTCAGTTTCACTATAGGAAGCTGAGGACGGCATGAATGACATCCTATAAAACAAGACAACATTACTATTGAGGTTGTGGGTTCGATTCCCGCAACGAGACAAATGTTTGTACACAGAAAAAGAAAGAGCAAACATTTGTTTCGTGTCTGGGTGTTGTGAGACCATGGTACTCGTAGTTCCTGGTACAGGGAATCCTAGTTAGGGGCCAGGATCTATTTATGTGATCGTCGGGTGTATCTCTTATTATTATATTATTATAATTGAATGCGGCTAATTTTAGAATCTAAGCATGTGTCATCAATTTATTAACACAAAAGCGATTTATCACCTTAAAGATTGATAGACATAATTAAAGATTAGGTCCGCAAATTGATTTCCGATTCTCTCGAGTTCCTTCCTCATGCAAATCGCGCCCAAGGCCACGTCAATATTAATAAACTAAGTTAACACCGAGGAAGTGACGACAACGACACACCCACTGTCGTAACTCGAGTGTTGGGTTAAAAAACACGTGCATGAAGCCTACTTTTGTTAACCGACTTCAAAAAGGAGGAGGTTCTCTGTTCGATTGTATTTTTTTTTTATGTTTGTTACCTCAGAACTCCGTCATTTATGAACCGATTTGAAAATATCTTTTTGCGTCGGGTTCAGTATAGCTACGAAGTGGTCCCATATAAATTTCATCGATATGGGACCTTGGACTTCGAAGATACATTCAATTCAATTCAATTCAATTTATTTAAGCAGAAAAAAAATGCAATACAATATAATATCTTAATTGTAGTATTGTATAAAATTAGCTCGTACATAATTCTGACACATAAAATAAATATAAGATAATCACCAGCATTCGTACTAGGATAGACCTGTGTTACGATGCTAGTTAGTATTTTCCCTATTTAGACAATATAATTTACTCACATTAACAACATTTGATAACAACATTGAAGTCGGTTTTTGTTTTTTTTCTTAAAATTAATTATAAATAATCCTAACTGTTTGTTTTCTTGCACGCACTTCTCTTATACAGTATCGGAGTAACAGAACGCGTGACACTGGGATCAGCATAAAGGACACATCCACAGAACAACTCAAAAATAGTAGACAGCTGGCTTTTTATGGGACTGTTTGATGAGACAAACAAGTCGTTCGCCTGATGGTGAGTGCCACGCCCGCCCATAACAATTGCAGTGCCACCCAGAACTTTTAACATCATAAACAAACACTGCGTAGCATTGCATTGCGCTCATCACCCCGAGACATCAGATATCTTCATCAGGGGCGACTTTACGCTGCGAGATCTATGCTAGCTATTCGTAAACTCGCCCTGATGAAGAGCATCGGACATGCTCGAAACCAAGGTCGACTGATTAGACAAACTACGTGAGTCTTAGCCGTTTTATTAAATACTAGCTCCGCCCAGCGGTTCTACCCGCGGTTTCCCGGGATATAAAGTAGCCTATGTGTTATTCTGATGTGTAAGCTATATTACTGCAAAGTTTCATCAATATCCATTCAGTAGTTTTTGCGTGAAAGTGTAACACACATACATTTGTACAACTTTCGCGTTTATAATATTAGGGATTGGGATTTAGGATGAATCAAACTATCGTGCGATATTTTTTTTAAGTTCCCGACAAAAGCATTTCTGATCCTATGATTGAAGTTCTGGTAGTCTGATACAATTGGAATTCTGGTAGGTTGAAATAAAAAAAAGATCAGCAGAATTAAAACTAAACAACTGTACCTATCTACTGCACTTCGCCATTTTACGGGTGAATTCACAGGTTAAATGAGCAGTTAAACCTGCGATTGTTACAATGTATCAATATCTTCAATAGTAACTGGCCACCAGAAACTGAGACGTCAGCTGCGATGACCTTAGCAAAGCTGCGAAGATCATTTTCGTATCTTTGCACTGTCCTAAGAGATAGAGTTCCAGGTTAAAAGATATCCTACGTCTGGATTTGGATCTTAAAAAACACTATTTTATCAAAATTTGTTCAGTAGTTTTTGCGTGATTGCGTTACAAACATCTATCCATCCTTCTATCCATCCTCACAAAGTTATTAGTATATTATATTATAAAGATATATTAGTATTTGTAATATGAGTAGGATACGAGTTGTCAAAATCCTATTAGCATAAAACATAAACGCGAAAGTTTGTAAGAATGTATGGATGTATGTTTGTTACTCTTTCACGCTTTCAAAGCGATCTCTTCCAGACAACCTTTGAACAGAAAGGACTAATATAATTTGGAAGGACGGTGGTTTTTTGAAAGAAATGCAAATCAAATTATAAATATATGTATAAATAGGTATAATATATATATATATATATATATATATATATATATATATATATATATATATATAGATAATATATGACATATACATACGTTTAATTACTTACTTTTAGTTTATTACTTTAGGACTTGGAATAGCACACAGGCTACTTTTTACCCCGGAAGACCGCGGGTAAAACCGCGGGTCGCAGCTAGTTTCATATAATTTACCAAAATCAATTATTCAAAATTTCAATGAAATCACTATTAATTGAATTCAACTATTGTTCATAATTTATTAATATTCTACTAACTCATAAATATTGATTCTTGAATATTAATAAAAATATTAAACTTATAATGCAAATTAAAAAACCAGAGTACTGGGCTTCCTATATCTGTGTTTGGTATTTTTTGTTATGGAACTGAGTGATGAGACGAGCAGGTCGTTCGCCCGATGGTAGGCGCCACACCTGCCCATAACAATTGCAGTGCCATCCAGAAATGTTAATGCCATAAAAAGTACTGCGTAGCACTGCATTGCGCTCATCACCCCGAGACATCAGATAGTGAGCAAATGAGAGCCCATGCCCAGTAATTTCGCTCGCTACAAACCTGAACACAGAAATGCTTGCGCTTACTGCTTGGCGGCAGAATAACTGGCAAAGCTGTGGTACCTACCCAGACGGCCTCCCGCATACGAGAGACCTACCACAAGTAACAACAGTATTGTATATTTACAAATGTGTGAATCGAAGTGGCATAGTAGGTAACTTATATCGTTAATAATATTTGTGTATTTATTATTATTGATGAAACGCTATTATTATATGACTTAAGATTATTCAACGACATGCTCGCTCGACAACCAGATATAGATATCTTCCATGATAAGGCAGGCAGGTTCAGAAGTGAACTTTTGGCTTACCTTAGTTTTGCCATGTAATGTTTTGGACTTAGTCTGTAAGTTACATGTGTTGTGAATATATAAATAATAAATAAATAAATACACCATGAAACTGCATTATACACATTTTGTCCTTACATTATTTTAATGGTAGCCACTATTCACTAGTCGGTCTATTAATATTAAATACAATTCATGCCTCGTTTATCCTACAATAATGTACGATTCAATTCAATTCAAAAGTTCATTATTTCAATTTTGTCGACACAGACGAACTTATGAACGTCAATTATTACAATGATTCTACCACCGTATCGGAAAAAGAACCACTACTCAGAAGATACGGCAAGAAACGCGCATACGCATGGCGTAGGTTATTTTTGGACTTGATTCATTCTCTTATAAAGGAAGCCAGCTTTCAGTGACGTCAGTGAAGTCCGCTGGAGCTGCGAGCCGGTGTCGATCGAGTATAGACGTATTGTTTTAGTCTGCGACCGACACGCCCGTTTTCCATTCAACTCCAATGGAAATTCTATTTAATTTAAACATTGTTAAATTATTGTAAAGTTATTGTTTACCCCGAATTGGGGTTCACCGCACAGTATCACCGTGCCTACAATCCGGCCCTCCTACAGAGTGCTTACCGGCCCTACCTGCGCCGCAAGAAGGCCTGCTGCCGTCACCTACCAATAGCGCCACCTACCGGCGACCCACCCAAAACAAAATTAAAACTAGAAGTCAGGAACGCTGCCTACGGACCTGCTTACGTGCTACATGCTCAGGCCAGTGTGTCCATCCAGTTTCGTAACACACCTCCACCCATGAATGCAATTCGACCCCGACCCTAAGTTGCTCGGCTATTTTTCTAAATTGTTATTTTAAAATAAAAAACTAGTTCTTTCGCTTTCTGGCTGTTTTTCTTCTCCTGCCTACTACTACTACTATAGGTAGGACAGCTAGGTCCGCGACATTGGTCTACATTAATAGCGCCAAACGGTATCTTTTACGCTCCTGACTATAAGGTTCCCAGCAGCTTTTTTAAGAACTGGTACAAGCGAATTTCAGTAAACTAAAATTTAAAAAATCTCTCGATACAAAAACCTACAAAAATCAAAAAAAGGCTAAACCGATTTTGATAAAACACGTCTAAAAACGACATTCAAATAAAAAAAAAACCGCATCCAAATCGGTGCACCCGTTTATGAGCTACGGTTCCATAGATAATAAATAAATAAATACACCCATCGATCACATACATAAATCCTGGCCCCTAACTAGGATTCCTGTATCTGTCCTGTATTATGCAGAATCACTAAAAATCACATCATCACAAGTCTGAATTGTGATGACACCTTGTGCGAAAGTAACAACTTTCATTTTTTTAAAGTGTGTCATAGATTAAAACAAAAACTATGCAAATTACCCTAATAGCTTTTAAAAACGTAAGGCATATGATATTATTTATAAAACAATGCAGTTCAATGCAACTCTTGCAGGCCACGGGTCGAGTTTTCCAAAACTAGGACTTCGATGACGTCACGAGGCATGCACGCTAAATATAGCCGCCTCGTGACCGGGTCACGTAGACCCGCCCTTGGCCACTGGAGGGTTGAAAGCGAAACCGAACAGGTAATTTTTTACTTTTTATTTTGGCAGACGGGGGAAATTCTCATGGACACCCGGGTAGTGTCAAACTTGGTCAATAAAACCACCTAATGGCTAATTTAGTAATAACCCCCGTCTGCTCTGATCTAGTCTGCTGCTACTTGTTTTGCAGCACCATTTTAATCTCTGCTATGAACATTTATTTGAGGTTACGTGAATAAACACAGCCACCGAACAGGTAGTTGGAAACAAATGAAAAATAACTGGTTTTTAAACTGGTGCTGATTTACCTTTGGGATGTTTTTGGCGTTACAGATCGCGCTGTATACCGCTGACGCAGTCAGGCCTCGTATATTTTTCTGTTTTCCTTTGAAAAATACTTTAATCTTTTTAAGGTAAGGTAAGGTAAATTAATGTTTAAGCAAGGAAGTGGCGGGAAAAAAAGCAACTACATAAATAGAAACTCAGAGATCAAATTCGATGAAATGCGTTGAAACAGTTCCCGTACCCACTGGTCCCTCAAGCGACAATCGTATATCGTGTTGATCTCATATTTATACCTTAATTTAAGCTCAACACGATTTACGATTGGCGATTGAGGTATCAGCGGGTACGTGGGCAGTTGTTATTGCTTTATTATTTAATTAATATTACCTTTCACTTTTAAAAAATTAAATGATAATGTATATTTTTAAAAGGTAACGGTGAGAGGTAAACATTCACTTTTAAAAAACATTCAAGGAATTCAATTTTATCCTATAAATAAAATACAAATCATATAATGATTTTGGAAAAACACGTGGTATGCTTCTTCGGCGAGAGAAAACTAAACATTTTACACATTAAACTTTAGCCATATATTCAACCGCTAAAAAGTCCCTAGCGTGAAATAACCTAAGAAAAAAGGTTAAACCTTGAATTGTTTTAGTTCAATGACATTTCAAGCTGGTCTTCCCACTACGGCGTTCGAGAATGCAGTATAGGTACTTCCCTATTGCGACTTGCGTTATGACAAGGAAAGATACTGGTGGCATACAAACTCGGACATTATACGCGTACGTTATCTGCTACAGTAGCAATTACTGAAGCATAACGCAGACATTGCGGTGCAACCGATTGTTTAATAACCAGTTCAAATTTTTTGTCTCATTTAATCTGGACGTTATTTAAATAAGCAGATATTCTACCTTAACGTCAATCTTGGATAACTTTCGCTTCATTGAGCAAATATAAAATACTACAGCTTGACCTAGAGTTGTTTTCCTTATGCGCCAAAACGTTTACACTACGTACTATGTAGTGGACGGAGCTCACAGAAAGTAAATTGCGTTGGCGTGTATAGAATATTTTAATGAAAAAGCATACTATACTGTTCGTAATTGTATAATGTTAATTCCACTTCTGCAAATGAGCCAATTCTCTCTTCTCTGCAGGCGTCTGTGTTTTCGGATAGCTACAATCTGGGTGTCTTTAAGACAAGAGTGAACAGGTTTCTCCTAGGCGAGCGTGCTACATCTTCGACCGCATCGTCACTTAACAACAGGTGAGATAGCGGTCAAACGTAAGCCTATTATCAATAATAAAAAAAAAACTGGTACATAAGTAACATTGTAGAAATCCACAAAATTGTAACAAGATCCCAATAAAAAGCCCCTCAATTTCTTGCCATATTTTCTGAGTATTGGTTCTTTTCCCGATACAGTGGTAGATCATCGTGATAATTTGACGTTCATAAGTGCATCTGTGATGCCAAAACTGAATAAAGAGATTTTGATTTGATTAGCCCATACAGCTTGGTTACATGTATTTAATATACATATATGCAGTCTTTTTAAATGTGCGCTAACAGTTTTTTTTTTCATTATAAATATAAACGGCTACACTCACGTTATGAATATTTCGACTGACGATAGTTTCCAAACCTTAGTTTTCTTTATATAGAAAAGCAACCATATCTACCGGTGCCTGCAAGAAATTTCAATGAACGACTAAATCTCTTTAGAAAAAAAGTGTTATTAAATCCTAATAGACTTACCTTAGTAGTTTCCTGAATGGGCTGAGCCGTCCCATTAAAGGAACAGTATGTGACCTTGTCTGTGGGCTTCGTCTGGCACACTCCATACCAAATGCAGTGGCCATCTTCAGCTGATGCTATTGGAATCTGGAACAATTCAAAGATTTCTTATGTAAAGGCACTCGAACCCTAGATTTATTTTTATTATTGGTAAATGATGGGCTTGCCTTTAACGACATCTCGCCTGATGGAAAGCGAAGATGCTGTCAAGGTGGAGCAGCAGCTCACGTCTGTTTCGATACAAAAAGCTCCTAAAGTATTACTCTATGGACGACGGCTACCACAGACTGGATAGAAATCAATAGTGTCACAGTTTAACATATTTTAGTAGTAGTTTAAGGGTTGGACTGTATTAGTTTCCCTGAGAGCAGCTCCTGCAGCTTATAGTCACCGCCGTACTCCAAACCATATCTTAAGACTTGTCTCATTATACATTTGTAGGGACAGTAGATGACTTAAAATATAGCAATGACGATATAAAGGAACAAGACATGTTACATCCGTTTACAATAATCAATAATAAACACTCAAAACAACAATATTTGTCAACATACATAGATAACACGTTACGGATATATCTACCACAAGTATTGATTTATATTCAGTACTGACATCGCGTGACTCGGACCAATCTAATCACTGCTATTTTGTTGAAAACATATAGCTTAAGTATTAGCCTGATATATATTTTTCTAACACACGTTCTAAGTGTATAATCAGAGTTACTGTAAATATACATGATTAATTATTGAGTTGTTTTATAATGTGTGTGTACGTTAACCTGTGTAAAAGTATTGAGACTATTTGAGACATAGATTAATTGCTAAGAACAATATTGAATTATCTATTATCTGACCTGACTCCGATCGTTTACGTGCAGATTAGAGCATTAAGATGGAAATACTCTTCTGCAAAGTAGCCAACTGGTACATAAGAAACATAACATTGTAAAAACCCAAAAAATTGTAACAAAATCTCAAAAAAGAAAATGCCCTCTAGTGTCTTGCCGTATTTTCTGAGTAGTGGTTCTTTTTCCGACACGGTGGTAGAGTTATTGTGATAATTTGACGTTCATAAGTGCGTCTGTGATGCCAAAATGATTAAAGAGATTTTGATATTGATTTATTGACATAGAAATAATATGAAATTAAACAGATTTAGACGGCAACTAAACAATTTGGTAATAATTTTTTTTTTTGTTTTTTATTATTTCATTATTGAAGATCACGACGGCCGCAAGCGAACGATTGTTAGTATACTATATAAACTTAGAATAAGTTTCTCACGAACCAAACGTCTGTATCAGAATAGGTCTTGATAATAAACCAATTAAAACTACAATGTTTCTGAATCAAAAACAAGATAACCCGAACTTTCAATTTGAGAATAAAACTTGATAAACACGACGAATGAATGAAAATACAGATCTTATCTAAATGTTGGGTACATAAAAATCCAGTGGGAAAACAACGGACGCTATTGAGCACTTTGGCAGCGCGGATATGTGATTCATCCTGGCCACACTTTACTATCCGATTTACAAAGAAGTGAGTCTGATCGGATGCCAAGTCTAAATGAAACCTGATTTTGCAAATTTGCGCATAAAAGCAGAAAGCGTAACAGAAACGTGAACCCCGTCTGTCCTGATCTAAGCTTCGGACTTCGGATGAGTTTGTTGCTCTCCTGTTTAGGTAGAGTCAGTGACTCCTTATCATGTCATTTGTTTTTGCGCTTTGATCCAATCCTTTATCCAGTGCGGTTATCAACGGAAAATCCGATGTACTATCGCTGGGTATGTCATATCAGGTTTGGGTGTATTTTACTATTTAATTACGATTTCTAAAATGAAATTTAGGAGTTGTGATATAACATAATGGTTCCCGTGTAAATCCCCTAGTGCGTCTATCGAAATGGAGGTCCCAAATCCAAAACACTTCATAAAGATACGTAGTACTATAAAATTTAAATGACACTTATGATTTTGAGTGAGTAAAGTGCAATGAATACTATTAGCCTTAAAGAAAGACACGTTTCCATCAATTTTTCCGCAAATTCTGGAAACCACATAAGAATGCGCATAAAGGCCACTACTTGGCTTTCCAATGATTTCCTTGACGTCATCGCTTCGATAAACGATCAAAAAACATATAAGAACTTAAATATAAATCTGATATACATTATTCAATCTCCTATCCGCTGCTGGACTGTATATATTTCAGATGGTAATCAAGAACTGACGGATAAGCAGTTGGACATATATATTATTTCAAATTGACGACTTTTATGAATTTGCTGTTAAAAATAGATATGATTTTGATCAAATCGGAATCGGTCCATAGCAGTGAAAAGATAAAACTACTGATGATATTTATTGGGGGAGGGTGAAACGTTGTACCACCCCTCGTACCCACTGGTTCCTCAAGCGCCTCGTATATCGTGTTGAGCTCAGATTAAGGTGTAGATTCGTTGCAATGTCTTGTGATGCCATAATATATTGTTGAAAGTTTATCTCAACTTGTAGTTACCGTAAATTAATGAGAATTATTAGACTTCTTGCCTGAATGGACAACAATTAGACCGCAACTCATTAGTCGCAGAGAAGCTATACCTTAATTTGAGCTCAACTCGATATACGATTGGCGCTTGATGCACCAGTGGGAACGGGGGCTGATCTAATGTATTGTGCCCTTCCACTGCTGGTAAATCCAATCGCTTTTTAGATCGAAATCAGACAGAACACATCGGGCTGATATACATAGAGCTGATTATTCGATTAATAATTTTTTTGTAACTGGAAAATTCACTAAAAATATCAAGAAACCTACAGTTTATTTGCCATTTAGTACTTTTAGCAGCGGTTGTCAAGCCGAAGTGTAAGGTGACAGAGCCACCTCAAAATGTTTCTGGGGCATCTGTTCCATAATGCAACGTCGACTAACAGGACCGAGAACTAATTTACACATTTTGATAAAATAATCGGTGACCTGACATAATATTAGTGATTTTAAGTATACGCCGATGCCGTAAGGAAACGGAATTGAGGAAACATTATAGACTGGAAATAATAAATTCCTCATAAATAAAAAAAGAATTCGTTTATACTATATTCATACTTATCGATAAAAGCTATATCGTATGCTGTTTTCATTGTATTAATACAATAAAAGCTTCCATCACGTTAATTACACATTTTAATAATTATTGCCATCCAACGGGGCCATACTGCCAGCATCTTGGGTACGCTGTCAACTGGTATTTGGCTGGAGCATTTGGGCTATCTATAGGCTTTTAATGGTCAAAAGTTGTGCAACTGCTTCGTGTAAGTAGTTAAGATCGTTTCAGTAAGTAATGTGTAGGACGTGTTAAGGCAAAGGCACGCGTCCATTTAAAATGATTAATAAAATAAATGATAATAATTAATGTTATTTTTCACCTGTCAATTATTAACTTCTTTAACATCATCAGCCTAAATCATTCAACAACTCATTTATTATGATGTAGAAAGGCATGGCTGACAAAGCTGAGCTATTGACTATATACACACACTATAATATTATCCTCATTTAATCAGGAGAAAGTCATAGCTAAAACAAGTAACAATATATTTACAGGAAATAAAGTTATAATTAATTTCATAAATGAAATTACATTAATGTATTTGAATTAATAAAAAAATAAAAAAAGAAATGTTAACTATTTCTTTTAATTAACAAGAAGTGATATTAATTTGATTAAAGAAGAAAGAAGACAGAAGTTGACGACTTCATGTTGGTCTTACACTACATCTGAAAATTTTAGAAGTTACGGTTATCTAATGGGTAAGGAGGAATATTAGCACAGAATACTAAAGGATAGAAGCATCACTCCGCAAAGAAATTTAAACAAATAGCGACTCTTGCTATGACGCAATAAAATTCAATTCAGCTCGCGTAGCGCTGCATACCTACCAGTCATATTAACCTACAGAACGCCTCTCTTTCTATCGCATAGCTCTTATCTCTTCTGGCGCGGCACGTGTAACGACGCGCGACCCGCTGACGGTGTCCGGCTATGTACTTGTAGCTTCGTACCTACAGTGCGGAGTGCGCTAGGCCTGATATTAGCCAGTTAACTAAGCGCTTTAAGTAAAGCGTTGTACGAAAGCGGCAATCTATCATCCTAGGCTAGGAAGGCTAAAGATATTTAAATAGAGTGCGACGACCTTTGGCCGCAGAATAATAATAATAGTACTAGGCTCCGTTGATAGACTACCCAATTCAGAGGTTCAGAGGTTCTTCAACTTTACAACACAAATATTCCTGACCTCTAATACTATGCCCTGAAAGGTTTACAAACTGAAACCGTGGAAATCATCTATAACATCACTCTCAAGAGCGTATGTTTCTAAGGGTTTTCTCGTCTAGAGCTACCTGAATCTTAAGTCATTATCACATCCAAAGAAATTCCACATGAAAAGACTTGACGGCATTGACCTTTAAGCTAGTCTGAATAACACAACTTCTGGAATGAACAGTTTCCCCAGTAAAGAAATGTATTCATTTTGGGTTTCTCAAACATGTTTACTAATAGACTTCAAAAAAAGGATTTCTGTCTCTTCTCAATTCGATTCTATTTTTGTCAGAACTCCGTAATTTTTTAATTTTATTTGCAAGGCATCCTGATTCGTCCTATCTGCATTTGAAGTCGGTTTTTATTCAACGATCACATACAACGTTATCATTTAGATTCCCCTGTATATTTTTTCTAGATTTTATGTAACTGAGTGTACGAATCAGTGACGAGACGAACTGGTCGTTCACCGGATGGTGTACGCCTGCCAACAGTAACAACACCACCCAGTTTGTTTTGCAAAATCCTGCGCGGCGCTGCACTACGCTTGTCGTCCTGACACAAATAGCTGTTAAATCTCATAATGCCCAGTAATTTCGCTAGCTACAATGCCCTTCAAACCGAAACAGTCATGCTTGCGCACTACTGCTTGGCGGCAGAATAACGGACAAATGGTCCGAAACACAGACCAAACTATTATTTCGAGAAATATTTCTTTCGAGGGAGTTAATTCCGCTCATGATAAGCAAACTATCAGCGTCTGTGGTGTATTGGATGACCAGCTCGACCATTACACAAGAGAACAACCGAGGCTGATTATTTTAAATCAATACCTCGGAACTGAAAAAGCAATACCTTTAGGGTTCGTTGACTGAAGTAAATAGTATCAAGCCAATGGAACAACATTTCTAGGCAAACAAACCATTTGATGATCAATAATACTAACTTTCCATCAATTTCTGCCTCCCACCCTTTAGAACCAGAAACGTGTAACCTAGAACTGTTATATTGTCATTCATGAATGTATGTCATTAGCTTCTGTCGACACAAAGGCCTTTACTTACTGACAGGTTGCCTCCATTTGTCTGAGTGAAACAGAGTAATGACTCTTGGAGTGCAAATCAATATTTTAATTAAGAATACGCCAGTCGTTCAACTTGGTGCGTCGAGATTCATTATTTACTTTAAACATGCTTACACTTTTCAATGTCATATTAATTTTGGTCGATGCCCAAATTTGTTTATTGGGCTTTCAAATTGGTCTCTTTGAGTTCACTAATCTTTATAGGCTACTGACATTTGACCTAGGCAATCATTCAAACAAATTACAATACAAATTTTAGAGCGAGTGTGGCTCAGTGGGAGCACGTGCGACTTTTGATCCGACGCACCTGAATTCGGATACCGCTGGCCCCGCACCACTGAATTTTTTAAGCGGTGCGGATTTAACACTCACTCTAAAAACGGTGAAGGAATACATCACAGGAAACAGGCATGTCCAATAATTAATCACAAAAATTCAAAGGCATGTAACATTCACCAACCCGCACTGGGCCATCGTGGTGGATTGTGGCCCATATTCTCTCTTTGAAAGAAGGCCTGTGTCCCAGCAGTGGGAACGTGATGGGCTGATGATGATGAATCATTCAAACATTGATAGTAATAGGTATAGAAGTCATGATCAAATATAGTTTCAATTAAACGCCCTAAAGAGTTCAAAGTTATTGATGGAGCTATTGATTTTAAAGAATTTTGCTACGACTTATAAATCAATTCAAGAAGAAGGAAGCCGACGAACACAATGTGATACCAACAATATTAATAAAGCATTCATGAGCGGTGATAAGGTCTTGACCATAGCTATATTCTGGTAAACAAATGGTTGGGAATTATCTCTTAATGAGTCAGTAACTAAATGTATAGGTCCATACTCCACAGTGCGTCATTGACTCATATACTTGTCGTTTAATTTCTTATCTTGTTTGCACGGCACAAGGTTTAACAGGTTTACAAGGTTCTTTGAAATACTGAACGTTTATTTTCTCGTGTCTTGGTAAATTTTGCGTTTACAAAATGCATAAGCATCAGAAGCATGTAAATTTTCGGTATGAATAATAATTAAATAAATACGCCCAAAGATTACATACATAGATCCTGGCCCCTAACTAGATTTCCATGTATCTAGGGAACCAGGAACTACGAAGGCTATGGTCCCACCACACCCAGACACGATACAAATGTTTGCGCTTTTTTTAACAAACATTTGTCCCTTCGCGGTAATCAAACAGTGATGTATGAGATTTGAGCCAACCTGCACAGCCACTACACCACAGAGGCTGTCAAATATATAGTATAGATAGCCAGTATTTCCCCATCAGTACTCAGCACCAATTTGAACGGTAGTTTCGTGTCTAGCCAGCGCCGTTTGCCGCACCCCAGGTTTTAAATCACCCCCAATCAATATTCGCGACCTCACTTCCAACTTTTTGTTGAAAATTCAACTTTTTGCTCAACACATAAGGTTGAATTTTCAACGCGAATTAAATCTCTTTTTCAATGTCGGTTATAGGATATCAGTCTTAATAGAATTACCAGTAGGTCTCTAATGTAATGTAACGTACCTACTGTTATGGAATGTTAGATGAGTCAGGAATTTTCGACCCTTGATTATGAATAAGTAATGTATTATAGGATACTATTTGCTTCCCGCAACTTTGTGCGCGTGGGATTTGGTTATATCGCGATCGTTCGGGAACTACGTATTTATATTGGGATAAAAAATATCCTATGTCCTTCCCCGGGCTACAGGCTATATTTGTGCCAAATTTCATCAAGATCGGTTCAGCCGTTCAGTCGTAAAAAGGTTTGTTGCCTTTTTACAGACAGACAGACGGGAGTTACTTTTTATAAAATTTGTGTGTCTAGTGTCAATGGATAATTAATATTAAGTAATAAGCAAAATTGTTGCATGGCATTTGAAATATTTTTGTTTTGCGACGAAGTGACGATTGATGACGAATAATGATTTTGTCAGTTATAAACTCTTTTGACTGCAACGTTTGAACAGATATCAGTGTGAACACTTTTGAAAAGGTCAATGTCTTCACGGTACTGCATTGCGGCGGTCACCCCGAGACATCAGATGAGAGTTAACAAATCTCTAGATATGAATATCAACTGAAGTTGACAGTCAAAATATACATAAAATATTTTTTTGTTAAAAAATAAATTTTTAAGACAAACTTTTAACAAATTCGTAATTGGAACAGCGAGCAGAGCCCAAACACTAGTAGTTTACGATTATCCGTCAAAGAGATTGCTCACCTTCCGTCTTCATCATCAGATCAGCTGGCTGTCACCAGAATATTGCATTGTTATCGGACTTTAACAAGTATGCAAAATTTCACCTCCGTAGGGTATGAGGAAGTGGTTCTGATTCAACTTGCAAGATTTGACCCAAACATTACAAGAAAAAAAAGCGTGTAAAAATTGGTATTCCCACGCGTATATCTTACGCCTCCGTATTGATTTCTCCCTCTTTAATATAACAACTTTTCGAGGTTCCCGCAGTACATAAAGCTAAACGAAGTAGCATCCTTGATATAATCTTATTAGTAACGAAGCATTTCATGTGAACTGCTAGGAAGTGAGGAACTTCTTACTTTTTAGCCGATTTCATGTCAAGGTCACTATGATTTTTATCCCCCAACGCTAACAGAGGGGTAACTTTAACGTCTGTATTTGTGTGTTTATCTGTGGCATCGTAGCTCCCAAATGGATGAACCTATTTTGATTTAAGTTTTTTTTTTGTTTGAAGGACTCGATCAAGTGTTCTAAGCTATGATTCAAGAAAATCTGTTCGGCCGTTTGAAGATCATCAGCTCTTTTCTAGTTGATAAAGGGATGTGGGAACTTCCACAGCTCTGATCGATTCAATATTTGGTATCCTGTTATTTCAATAATAATGCAAGAACATGGCTGATGCTGCAGCATCACCTGGAATTTGCAGGACACTCCTCACCAACATACAGCATAGGTATCGTGTTGAGCTCATTGGAATGATCTCAATGGAGAGATGGTGATCAGGGTCTGATGATGGAATAAGAAAGTCAAGTTGGAGGTTTTTAAAACTTTAAATTTATAACCTGTTGAGATTGCATACAAGCTGTTAATTTCAAATAATTTACAGTTTTTTTTTTATGAAATGGGCTCACGTTTGGCAACAACTCACCTGATGGTAAGCGTAGTTGCGGTCTAAGGTGGAGCACGTTTGTCCATAAGGTGCCTATTCACTCTTGTTTTAAACTCTTAAAGAGACCCAGGTTGTAATTGGAAGGAAATAAGCGTTCTGGTAGAGAATTCCGCTCCTTAGCAGTACGTATAATGAAAGAGTCAGCGAAGCGCCTTGTGCGGACTGGTGTTATGTGCAGAACCTAAGGGTACCGCCATTGCTTTATCTATCACTCAAATGCTGTCTTCGTTAATTTTGAAATGTGTAATTAATTATCCTCGTGGTCTGGCCAAATAATCCCATCCTTATTAAAACTTATAAACATTATTTATTATTATCGATTCGCAAATACTGAATCACATCTGGTTATAATTTCGCCGCACGGCAAGGTTGGGGCGACCTTCCGGTCGTTGTAACCTTGGGACCCTGGTCAATGCAACACATCTCATCTTTTATGATTATAATCCTCGGATCACTAAAGAATATTAATTTGTAAAATTTATTTTTAATGTGTCCGTTAATAATAATTAAGCCTTAGCCTTAATTTGTTATTATATGAAAATAAGTAACAAGAATTTGACACATTAATAAATAACCAAAACCCACATTTTTATGTGGTTTTTTGATTATTTATGCGCCTTTTGAGGTTAGAACGACATAGCATGTTAATAAATGGATTTAGTATGCAACGTCATCGAATTGTGAGCTACCCTAAAAGATTTAGGGGGTTGCTAATCGGGAAGTGCTCGAAATTTGAGTTGCAAGATTTGACCAGGAACGACAGACAAACAGACAGACTAACAAGAAGGTGACTTAATAAAAACGTGGCAAATAATAAAATCAGGATTTTGCAAAACAAAGTTCTGGGTGGTGCTGATATTGTTATGGGCTGTCGTATTGCTTACCATCAGGCAAACGACCAGCACGTCTCGTCATACAGTTTCATAAAAAAGTAATAGAATTTTTAAAATCGGTTGAGTAGTTCCAAACACTTCCTACAAACATAAATAATATATGTATAATGATTTTAACTCTTTTTAATATTAGTAGTACCTATGTAGTATAGTTGTAAGTAGTAAAGGTAGTCATAGCCCTTAAAATCTGTGCCCCTGAGTTGATTCCTGTTCTGCCACGCCCCTTCCGCCTTTTACTAGAGAATGGTTCAGTGCCGAAAACCTGGAAGCTTGCGCAGCCTGTGCCCAAAAAATGTAGCCGTGCCGACCCTGCCAATTATAGACCCATCGGTTACGTCCATACTTTGTAAAAAGTATGAAACGTATGCTGAATAATAGGTTCCTAACATATCTAGAAGCACAAAAAAGGTAGTATAGTAGTGTAGACTTAAGCATGAGGAATTAACAGGGAAAATACACAGGATATAACCAAGTAAGCATTAAATTAATAGGTATTTCCAAATGCCCTCTTAATTATTTCATTTTTAGATAAATAAGTTATTTTCCTTGACGATTAACCCCTCGGCATCGCAAGATCGAAATCCTTACGTTACAGACAGGTGAAGCAATAATATTTCCAATACATCTATTGAATAAAGAAACCACACGCCGCTCCAGGTAAGCATTTTTGCTTTCGGATTGTAATAAAAAGTTCGTATTAAGTACCTGTTGCCTTGATATAAAAAATAACCGGCCAAGTGCGAGCCGCACTCGCGCACGAAGGGTTCCGTACCATTATCTATAAAAACGGAAAAAAATGTCTGTTGTATGGGAGCCGCTTTAAATATTTATTTTATTGTTTTTTAGTATTTTATTGTTACAGCGGCAACAGAAATACATCATCTGTAAAATTTCAACTGTCTAACTATCACGGTTCATGGGATACAGACTGGTGACAGACGGACAGACAGACGGACGGACAGCGGAGTCTTAGTAATAGGGTCCCGTTATACACTTTGGGTTCGGAACCCTAAAATTACCAAAGTTGGTCGTACGAGAGCATTGCCATTACCAGATTTTTATTGTTTTTTTTTACAATATTTTTGTTAAGGACTCATTTTTAAAGTTTTGCAGTCAAGTGAGATCTTTTAAAATAATCTCTTGAATTTTGTTTTCCCTTCTGATTAAATCGAATGATACCAGGAACTTTCACGTTATATCAGTTTGGTTGATAAAAATAACAGTTTTTCTCAAACTGTCTGGCCCCATTTGATATTGACAATGATGTTGAATGTGTAGTAGGTACTTTATCTCTAATGACAAACTGATTGGAACACAATCAATTATTAACTTTTATTGTCTTAAACGGCTCCTAAAAGGTTTTAAGCATACCGATTGAGTTTGGAGACCGTATCTAATGTTACTTAGAGTATTTTATTATAATAGGCATATTGTGGGGGCTTTGATTATATAGACTCGAAGCGTAGGGCATATTTCAGTCGACGATCTCATCCAGCTAACGTAAACATGCGCGTTTGCGTCATCAACTTAAAAATTAATTAGGTATGCGTGCAGCTAAGCAACACTTTACGTATCATCTGTGACATTAAAAAAAAAAACTTAGTAGTAGTGCCACCAGACTGCGAGCAATGCTAAAAGGATTCTGAAAATAGACATTCGCTAAATGTGTTTAAGAAATAAGGTACGTAATAAAACATGAAAACTGAATTATACTCTTGGGCCTCAATTTGTTACTTGTGTTAGTGACTTGCTGAAAATTACGTGTTTTTCAAGTGTATATTACTGTAGGTATAGATATACGATAAAAACAAGGTAAGACTTTTATTGCAAAAGTATAAATAATAATAAATACGCCGTCACATACATCGATCGTATAAACCTGTTTTATTGTCGACGGACTTTCAGTATTGAAAATGTAGGATCGGGTCTACCATAAATGTCAGCCGCACGACTTGATTGCACATTTTTGAATCCATTTTGTTTTCTACTAATAATCTATAGCTTTTAATTATGAATCTTCACGTAAGTATAGCATCTATGGTTTACTAGCTGCTCCTTGCGGTTTCACCTGCGGTTTTCCGGGCTAATATACGTTTTATTCCGGAAAACCGCGGGTGAAACCCTATAAGCCTAAGCCTATGTCCTTTTCCAGGACCTAATAAATCTACATACTAAATTTAATCAAAATCCGTTCAATAGTTTGGACCGAGTGTGGCTCAGTGGGAGCTCGTGCGACTTTCGATCCGACGCACCCGAGTTCGAATCCCGCTGACCCCGCACCACTGACTTTCTTAAGCTATGTGCGGATTTAACACTCGCTCTAAAACGGTGAAGGAAAACACCGTGAAGAAACCGGCATGTCCAAGAATTTTTCACAAAAAGTCAAGGACATGTGACATTCACCAACCCGCACTGGGCCAGCGTGGTGGATTATGGCCTATTCTCTCTCTATGAGAGAAGGCCCGTGTCCCAGCAGTGGGAACGTGATGGGCTGATGATGATGAGTTTTTGCGTGAATGAGTAACAAACATCCATCCATCCATCTATCCTTACAAACTTCACAGCATTTATAATATTAATACGATTTTTTATATCTGTATCTAACTCATTAGCTGCCATCTCATGGGGCGTGTCGCCAATAACACATAATTTTCCGAGCCCTCAATCATTGCACTGACTGGCGTTTGTAAGGAAACATAATTATTCTCTCCACGTTGGTCTGCCGTGATGCAACATGCCTTGGACGCGTCATATGTATTAAGTGTCGTCTATTAAGGATGGCGGGGTCTTTCTGGCACCATGTGAAGGTGGAGGAAAGCCTTAGGCTGGAATTAACAACTAACAAGAGATTATTTTTTTTATACAGAATGACGAGACGAGCTGGTCGTTTGCCTGATGGTAAGCAATACGCCAGCTCATAACAATAACACCACCACCCAGAACTTTGTTTTGCAAAATCCTGCGCGGCGCTACACTGCGCTCGTCACCCTGAGACAATTAGCTGTTGAGTCTCATAATGCCCAGTAATTCCGGTGGCTACAATGCCCTTCAAACCGGAACACAGTAATGATCACGCACTACTGCTTGGCGGCTGAATGACTGACAAAGCGGTGGCACCCAGACGGCCTCTCGCATACGAGAAACCTACCACCAGTGAAGATGCGAGAGAGAGATGATGATAATGACCCTTCTGTGTAATTAATTTGCTAAATTATGTTTTCCTTCATCTTGGAAACCTACCTATCAATACTGAATCGTACAAACAGTTCTACTGATTAGAGCTATAATTTAATCAGATTCTTATGCCTAATCAAGAAAACACGCTCATTTAGCAGCAGCTTGCTGTGTGCGATTTCATTGGTTACACACACAATCACGAGTCCTCACGTGTAGTGGTGCCCACATAAACAGTCTTCCGCAAATAAAACTACTGCGAGCTGCAAGGTCAAGGTCTAGAAACTTCAGACATCTGCAGAAGCCGCGACGCGGTGCGACTGACGTACTCTACTATATTCTATGAGCAATTCGGTCCCATGTTAGACCAATATTTGTGATTGATACAGATGTTTATCTATACAGACTATATTTTACAAGTGTGTGTATACCTCCTAGATGCAATAGCACTAAATATTAGTGGCAAATGTTTGTAGTCTCTCTGTAACGTCCATCAGACCAGCGGTTGTAAAGCCAACCACTTGACTAATTGGGGTTCGATTTCTACAGGTCCAGCTGCACCAGACCATTTCGTTATCATCACAGTAAATCATCATCAGTTTAATTTCTGATTCTGCATGGTATTACTGACTTCTCAAGGTTTTAGTCATGCAAGCATAACATCAAGATTCGCAAAAAAACATGACCGTGAATTGGCGCCATTAAAGCGTAAGAATGCCGTAAACTATATTCGTCTGCTGCCTCAGAATAATTAATCTGCCGCTTTAGTAGTAACATCCAGATAAAAACCATTTGTTTACATGAGAATTCTAGCAGTTCATAACATGGCGTCTCCAATAAAATCATATTATAACGAAATGTTTGTTTAGGCATGCTATACACATCATATTCCCACTGCTGGGATGCCGGCCTTCTCTCACAGAGAGAGTATGGGCCATAATCCGCCACGCTGGCCCAGTGCGGGTTGGTGGACGTCACTTTTTTGTGATCTATTCTTGAACATGGCGGTTTCTTCATGATGTTTTCCTTCACCGTTTCTAGAGGAAGTGCTAAATCCGCACATAACTTAAGAAAGTCAGTGGTGCAGGGCTAACGGGAATCGAACTTGGGTGCATCGGATCGAAAGTCGCATGTGCTCCTACTAAGCCACCCTCGGTCACAGAAGAATACTTCTTGCTGTTTGATTATTACGAATGTCGAACTGGCAGTCCAATATTAAAAAATTTATTTTTGATCATCACAGATGTGAGTGCCAATGGCCAATAGACAAAACCCCGCATTAACATGCCACTTCATTTAGAATGAGCCCACATTCCTATCAATAAGTCAACCAATAAAGCTCCCCCAGTCAGCTTTGTCCAGCCAATTGACATGAGTCTGCTCAGTTATTGATATAAATTAATCTTAATTACTGTCTATGTTGATAGATTGACTTTATTGACATGCAACATTCTGTTAATAGATTGTCAAAAGCGTACAGTCAATAGAATCAACGAAAGGTTAGGTTTTCTGTAAACTTAGGTAAACCAACGCATAATTTCTTTCTGTGCAGATAGAGGATTTCATAAGTTTATGGATACCATATCTAAGAGGCACAAAGTTACTAAGGATTTTATTGACCTCCAGGTTTTGTGAATTATTGTTGTAGTTTTTTATAATTCAAATGATAAGGAGAACGGGCGATGATGGGAGATAGAAAATTCAATCATTTTTAGATGTCCGTGATTTTCTAAGCTTTGTAGGTATTTGGTTTGTTTACAAATAATGATATTGAAATACACAATTTTCGCAATTTTAGCATTTAATTTTTAAAACAATCAATTATTTATTTGCTAGAATACAAAATAATTATTACATACAGGTCTCAGATTAATTTATAAGCATTATTATATATTAGTATTCAGCCTGCAAGCAGACATGCAAATATTCAGCATTTAATATTATTTCTATGGCAAAAATCAATAAAATCCCTAACACTATAAAAACAGTTGCTTAAAAGCAACTAATGTAATATTATATTGCCAGTACCAGGTAAATAGATAAATACTGTCTGAACTGATTCTAGATTTAGTATTTAAATAAGACAATGAAAATTAACTGGCTCTTTTATCAGTCAATGACCCTCAGCCAAACAAGTGAATATGTATTTCAATTTTGCAATAAAGATAAGGAAGGCAGCCTTTTAAAAAATAATGTAGATAATTTTCCAGAATAAAAAGCCTATGTTATTTTCCGGGACTCAAAGCCTTACATATCTAGAAATTTCATCAAATCCGTTTAGTAGTTATTCAGTAACAAAAATATATAAACATATTATATATACATCCTCACAAACATTCACATTTATAATATTGTTAATAGGATGTCACATTATTTCACCATTCCATTACTTGATTGACTTCATTTATTTTATTTGAGCTTATTTGTTGTGATTGTGACATATCAAATTTGTATTTTGACTTACATTGTTTTAGATTATTTTAATTACACTTTTATTTGACTGCTGATTATTTCAATTTACTATTTATTTGATTGATGACTGATTGATTTTATTTTATTTGTGCTTGTTGACATATTGAATTTGTATTTAGACTCACTTTGTATTGTAATTGATTTTAAGGGTTCTTTTAAAAATGTTTTAATATTTTTTGCCTGTAAATAAATTAATGTTAATTACTTAAATCATAATATTTATTAAGAGGATATGGTACAGCGGCGTCCAGCGAGCACTAGGTATTTGAATAAATGTTTACGGTCTCGCAGCAAATGTGTAAAATAAATTAACTAAATAATAATATCATCATGCTTCAGATTTTTGTTAAAATTAGCGTTTCGGGAGAAAACGCTTCTACCACACTAAATCTCAACCAGATTTGTTAATTTTGGTCTCAATTTCTTAAATGGAGAATAAACTAGGTTTGTAGGTTTTCCTTTTTCTAAGTTTATGTCTATTTTTAAAGTTCCAAACTTCAAAAACAAATTTTGAGTAAATAAAGAGTTTTTTGGGTCAATTTATTCAAATTCTATAGGAATTATAGAAAAAATAAAAACCTTCAAACCTCAATAATGATAACATCTCTTACATGTCCAAATTTCATCGAATTTGGTTAATGTTTAGGGGTAGAAAAACGTTTTCTCTTTTTGTATGAAAATTTCAGCGTGCCGTTCCCTCTTAATGGAAGTAAGCCCAGTGAGTTTAAATAAGCTGTAAACATTTTCTCTCTAAGTCAGAAAAAATCAGTTTAAATTTTAATGGCAGTTTTTCAGGAAAATTTACCCAAGTTAGGGTCTAATAGAGTAGATTTTGATAGTAGTTCTCGTCGGATTAGATTGTTACATATACTTAATATAAAGATTAACTTGCCTGATTTTAGCAGACTAACTGATTTAAATAATATTTCATCATAGAGAAACTTTGTATTTGAGCTTGTCTATGTATATGTGGTATAACGACGTTGGCCTACACTTGTATATTCCACATACTTTTGCAACTATTGCCAAATGCTAAAAAAGGAAATCCAATTTTACAAACAAGATTTACAAGTAGACCTCAATAGGTAGCTAATTTTATAAAGCATTTTAGATGGCAGATTGTTAGCTAGTACTACGTAACTAAACATTATAGACGACTAAACAAAGACGAAATGTATTTTTTTGTAACTGGAGTAGAGAGTGGAATCATGCAGAACCGTCATAACATGACGTATCAACTTGAAGATTCTTGAACTTCTTTTCATCTTGAGATTTCGACGTAGGTACTTCAATGCCGCCGTACATACGCGAAGTTTATTAGCGCGGAACATTAGAACTGTGCTTGTACATATGTATCGAATAATAACTTACGTCTACTAGTAGAAATAACAGAAGACAATCCAAGAGGGCTGGGAGACATCGCCATATAAATCTTCTGTTCCCAACCATTGTTACACACGAAATTTCACTACTTAAAACTTTACAAAGCACAATTTACTATCATAACATAATTACGCGCAATATGTCGGAATGCTATCGCACGAATTCTCGATTTATTATGTATAGTACAGCAGACTTTCCTTCCGCTACGCCCGACGAAAATACAATGAATGAATGATTTGATTGATTTGAATGATGTTATCATTTGTCATAACGTGAACAAAATGGCCGACGCCAAACATTGCCACAAAAGAAAAAAAAATGTTCCAACCGAACAGCAGGCAGTTCGATATTTATAGCATATTCAAGTTATTCTTTTTTTTCTCACAATTTATCAAGTTTAAGGATGGTGCTATGCGCATAATGCTTTCTCTTTTTAACACATGCAAACGGCCTTTTAAGAAAAAATAAATGTGTATATGTTTAATTGTTCATCTTTTTGCTTGTGTTCTATTTTGTAATACTTTTTCTTTGCAATTTATTATTTTTCCTTCTCTATTCTATTGTATGTAACATGACATGTAATTTATGTAAATTTCAATGTCACTGTCATCTGTCATTTGTCAGTTGTCACTGGTCGAACGAAAGTCGAATTAATGAATTAATGTTGAAATTATTTCCAGATAATTTATTTTATAATCAACAAAAAAACAGTTTATGCTTGGAGAATTAATTGTGAGGTAAAGGTATTTTACCCAACAGTGCTTGTATGCTTTCTATTAAATCTAATTCAAAATGTTAACAATACCTATCAAGTTTACAAAGCGTCTCCGCAATTATATTGGCTTCCGATAAAAAGTGATGATTTAGAATCATCGAACTGGCAATTTAAAATGGACACAAGACAAAGAACTGTGTACGTTACAGCCAAGCAGAAAAGGAAGTTGATTGAGTTGTTAGCGAAACACCCAGAACTGATATCATGTAAAGTGACCCAAGGCTTTAACTATAGAGACTCTCAGCAGCTCTGGCATAATATTTCTAACCAGTGCAATGCTATCCCGGGAGCGAAGAAAACATGGCGCCAGTGGAGAAAAGTATGTATCTACTACCTAACAATAATATGTACTTATATTAATTTATAATAGATCTTAGCTATAAAAGTATTTCATGGCTCTAGATAGTTAAAGTAAAGATTAGGTAATAATCTATTATATTCAATTCATTTAGTGCTAAATATCCAGTTTGTAAGAAGTTACAGTTCTTGAATTTGTTTTATGTATTAAGTATTCATCATGAATAGCAAAATACTACTAAAGTTACTTTTACAATGTCATAAATAAACTTACTTACCATATGCCCTTTTATTTGCCGTAATTATGTCATTTCATCTATTTACAGACATGGCAAGATATAAGATGCAAAACTAAAAAGCAAGTAAACAGAGGTGAGGTGCCGGCATCTGTGGCAATGCTCACCACAGTGGAATTGGAAGCTTTGGGCCTCAAAACTGCATCTTCCACAACAAACTATCAAAACTCTACAGAATTTATACCCCTGGATGGAGGTCATGTTCAAGATAGCTTTGTTAACGAAACGTGTTCCATAGCATCACTCAGTGAACCAGAATCTCCTCATGAAGACAAAGTATTTGTTCATTCCGAACTCAAGGCCAAAAAAATTAAATGTACCAATACATTAAAATCAAAACATTCAAACAACTGCATATTTAACTGTGACACATTAGCAATCCAAGAGCAAAAGAAAGTGCAAATAAAGGAAGATTACTACAACTTCAAAATAGATTATCTAAAACAGAAACTTGTGCTAATGAAAGAGCAGACAGAAGCTTTGAAAAGTATTGCTAAAGAGCTTGCGAAATAATTAAAGATCTCAAATTCGAACTTTTGCAGTACTGCATAATTTCACTAAGAATATGCAATTCCTGCGATACTAGAATGTTAATTTATTGTTGAACTACTTTAGAAGAAACATTTGTAAATAGTTGTACATACCTAATTTTATATGTTTTAATATAATTATATTTCTTTGGAAGTTCCTTCTTTAGCATTCATTATTATATTTACCACACTTGTGGCAACATGAACCCATGAGTATCTAATTTTTGTATGAATATTAACTCTAAATCTGACTTTAACATGCCATTTCATGATTTCATATTGGCGCAAGTGCTTTTAGTAAAAGCTCATCTTGTTCATATGAAAAATAACTCCAAGGCAGACATAAGAAAACAGCATTATATTGTTATACAGATTTCTGGAATATCATATAATCCCTCATGTACAGAGACTAGGAAGTATATCATGTAATAGTTATAGTGTAATCAAGTAATGAGTCTCATCACAGAATAAATATTACTTAATACCATGGACCAAATATTCAAGTATATAACTGTTATATTGGTCCATGGTATTACCACAAAACAGATAAGTACTTATCTATTACTATCTATTTTGTGGTATTACATACTAACTGGGGAGGTATATTCTCTTCCCACTAGTTCGATTCATTTGTTCGATCGGCGAACTAGTGAGATTTTTGTCTCATTAGTTCGACCGTCTAACCAGTGAGAATTATTTTTCTCATTTGTTCGACCGTCGAACTTATTCGAGAAACAAAACACAATATAATAAAATTAAAACACTTGTTTCGTTGTTATACAAATTTAATGAAGCCACGATACTATGAAATATTCTGTGCTGAAATGAAACCAACCTTGAACCGTATATTTTACACTATATAAAAATAATTAAAGACCACAATGAAAATTAACTTTAAAACTGTTGAAACTTGAAAAACACTAAAAGAAAATGGTGTTGCCATGCCACAATTTTGCCAAAGATGTTCTATTCTCATCTGTTCAATGAGCATAGAACAGATGAGAATTCTATTTTGAGCGTACTATGTGGATAGCTGGGTTCACTACCTACACCAACAACTGCATTCATTCCTAATGGGAAATAGAGTAAATTAAGCCCAGTTTGCCGATCCGCGGCTTCTATCGCGTATAGCCACCCAACCTTGACGGCCAAGAGTTTAGAGTAGGTATATATAACTAGGTATAGAGCGCGCATATCGTACTTGTCGCCCGATACGCAGCGTAGGCAAGTAAACTTTAGCTAGTTATCTTGATAGATATGTGCAAATAGTGATGGGTAATAATTGTGCGCCGTGACACGGACACACGGTACCTACCTAATGTTGTGTATATACGAAACGCCAAAGGTTGCTGTCAGTGCATAGGTACTGAACGCGCCCCAGTATCACTGTCAGTCAGCTGACTCAGATGTCAAGTCTGTCAGTGTCACGAGTGTCAGTCAAAGGGTCCGGTTAATGTACAGCCAATATTTGGAGGCTAAATAATGTACGGCCTGTATTGCACACCCAATAATTCATGTACATGGCTTCCAAATGTTGAGGCGTGCAATCCAGGCCGTACAATAATGGATGCGAAATAACTGCCCGAGCCGATTTTGTACAGCCCGTATTGCACAGGCAATAATCCGAAGCCGACAGAAGTTTTTTTCAATGTACACGAATTATCAGGCTGTGCAATTCAGTACGGCATTTATTGTCACGGACAGATTTTGTTCGGCCAATATTGTACAGCCTATATTCCGAGTCCATTGTTATGTCAAAGTCGAAGCCTCGTTTGGTTATGCCAGTGCTCTTTTTGCACAGACTATAATTGACCAATTAATTGATGTCAATGTCATGTCATCCTCATCACCGATTGGCATCGACCGGTCCTGTGGACTGACCGACCGACCTAGTAACCGGTTTGAATCAGTGTTTGTTTTGTTCGTTTCCGCTTTTCCGTTGAAATTACAAAGTACTATAGGTTGTTTTGTTTGTTATATTATGTACTTTATAGGACAGGATACAGGTCAAGTCAGGACACATATTTTATCTGTGGCTTGATCTTAAGAAAAAGAAAAGAAATTCAATAAAGCATAGAGAAAAAAATCACTACGTTGTCACAGGCTAGGAATTATACCAGGGGGATGAAGCTTTCTTCGTCTGTCTGCAAAATTACTAATGTATGGAAGGTGGCGTCATCTGTGGGACGTGTCTATAAAAGTTACTGCTAGTTTTAAAATTAGAGGCAGATGGAACTTAAACATGACTGAAGATATACTTAGTGCAACTTTTTTACTAGCTTTTTCTTCTATGTATTGTCTATAGATGGTTTCCGTAGAAACTGTTTATGTTTATATGTCATTATTGTCATGTGAAAAATAATATACGATTTTATCCACCTCTGAAGAATTTATTTAAAGATTAATTCTTAATATGGTAGCAGAACGTAAACTAGTGTAAAAGTGAATGAACAACCGGAGGATACTTTGTCGAAGTAAAGAAGACAACGAGAATAGAAAGTCTTAGAATAGAAAATAATGACACATGGGCAATGCAGGCCAAAGCAGTCCTAGTAAAAGTAACAATGTGGAACCAATGGATGCAGTAGACCCGATAGACTAGAAACTCAACGTATTGATTTGTATTTGACGTTTAAAAAAGTGCATTTTTTGTATTTCATAAACATCTTTTGACTTGACTTACTTGACTAATTAAATTGGCTTTTCATTTATCATTTAACAAATAACCTTTTTGTATGTTACTAAATTTAAAAAAAAGTTATTGTAAAAGGTGAAAAATATATGTAATTGAATTTTAATTCAAAAGATAAAGAAATATATGCCTAGGTACTTATTTTGTTTCAAATCCAGTACGTGAATTGTTTATTTTTGTAAGTAATATAATCAATCAAGTAAACTGCGTCAAGTAAATCTATCTGGAAACTATGAAGCTGATCAGCGCCATCTATTGATCGCTTTTCAACACATCCTAAATTTTAAACATAGTGGCAAATCTATTCTCGTATATCGTATGTGATGTAGTCTTGGGTAGGACACGGTTTTAAAATGAGTTTGTAAGAGGTGCCTCTTTTTTGTACTGAGCCAGTACTGTGTACCGCTTCAAATGAGGCGAGGCGTTCGAGGTCTATTGAGCTCCTACGGTTCAAATGAAGCGATATCCGGCTTTTGTACTGGTGTCACACTTTGTCATATTCGACGTTCATTCAAACAACATCGCGTGAGGTAGTGACAGAGAGAAGAACAACATCACATTCACCCTCTTTGTCATCTCCATCGAACGAAAATGTACTGTCGCGACTCTCCGGCTCGTCGCCTCATTGAGTGAAGAGTAGATAGATAGCGGGACCAATGAGCATGAGCGGGACATTCGTATTGAAGTCTTACATTTTTTCATTTTGAGCCGCTCTTACAATTTTCTGTCGCGTACGGGACAAATGTACTGGTTCATGTAAGTCCTACTCAACACTAATGTGATGTATCTGTCTGTATAGTATAGGTATGTATGATCTATGAATTATGTATACTACTTAGCGTAGTATTTTTACTTTCTGTGTTGTGTACTTTAAACGAATAAAACAAAACAACCGGATTTAAAGTTTTAAACAACAAGTGAACTTAAAAACGTAAATTGTAATTATAACTTTACATTTTTATACGTCGGATTGCAATAGATGAAGCTAGCAAAAGACCGGAATGAGTGGCGTGAACTAGAGGAGCCTTATACCCAGCAGTGGGTGGATACGGGCTGATTAGTAGCAGTAGTAGTTTGTTATACAAGCTGTTGATTGCTATAAATCGGTTCCGTAAGGCCTAAAAACTCTAAACATTAATTTCTAGGTTTGAGGTTATGTTTACATGTATATCAATCCTTATCCAGTTGTCTTTACATATGCTTTACATTTACAGTGCTTCAAGAGAATCTTACGGAGACGACGCTGTTGTCAAATGCAAGATGTACAATGAGCACAAAGTGAGGTCATAATAATAAACTGCAACTGTAATGGTAGAGCAAGACACATAAAGTAATAAGTTGCATGTGCCATGAGTGTGCTCCATCGGCTGGAGACTAGAAGTGTATTGTGGCCTTCTTGATGTAGGTCTGTCTGTGAAATGAAGAACTTGCATGTACAACATTATATGGATTCTTACTGAAACAAACCAACGGTCCAGAGCAGGCACTTTGATAAAATTCATATTATTGGTGGAGCAACTATTGCGTAAATTAACTTCATATCATGCCAGCAGCAGTGAAGTTCCGTCTGAGTTTCTCCAGGCCTAAAATAATGACAAATTATAAACTGCGAGTTGCTTCAATACCAAATTGACAATAAATGCGTAGCCATTAATTGCACAGGAATATTCCATGATATTGTCTCCGGATGGGATATACAAAGATGCAGTTATTGAAATAAAATACCCAATAACTAATAAAAATAAATGAATATTGTTAGAAATAAAATTCACACCTAGTGAAGTAGTGTGTGTGGTTTATTAAATGTAATGTAATATTTTTGTATGTATGTTAGTCTGTAAGGTATATATTCTATAGGGCTCTGTTAATTTTACTTTGTTGTACTTTATATTGTCTGAAATAAAGAGTTTATTAATAATAATAGTAAAATAAATTGTGTTAGGCATGCAGACTTTGAAAAGTCCAAAAACATTTACATTATTGTGACAATGACCATGGACATACCCAGCAAAGTAGTAGGAATTTGAAAATGCTTTTTATTTACTGACCTTATTTCAATAATACCCTGCGTGTGTTCTGGCTAAATCTAGCTAAAACGTTTTCAAATTTATAGTGTGGTTACAGAAACCTTTTCCTATGCACACTCATAATGTCATATCATGCAGAGGCCGACTAGCCGGTTTTCTATCATTGTAAACCACAACGAAGTTTTTATTCTGCGTAAAATACTGACTGACCTTTCGACAGTGCACAGTGTACTTCCTAGTCTGTGACAGTGCACAGTATGCGCCTGTTTTATGGCAGGATAGGACAGTTGTGTTTCTTTAACTAGCGCAATTAAATCTATATCGTTCAGTTCGCTCTGTGCCATTTATTTTGCTCCCACACGTTATACCACAGTTCAGCCTTAAGTTCAGTTAGCCAGGAAAACCATTTAAATTGTAGTAATTAGAAGAACCATTGTTTAAAAAACACCAAATGAATAATTAGTTTTTAATAAACCGAATTTAGCTTCGAGTCTGGGACTAGGGCACACAACAGTCTGTTTTGTGACTAGGGTGGGGCAGATGCCCCACCGTGGGTACGCCCATGACAATGACCATGAGTACGAAGCTACAAGTACATAGCCGGACACCGACGGCGGGTCGCGCGTCGTTCCACGTGCCGCATCAGAAGAGATAAGAGCTATGCGATGCGACACAAAGAGAGGCGTTCTGTAAGTTAATATGACTGGTAGGTATGCAGCGCTACGCGAGCTGAATTGAATTTTATTGCGTTATAGCATGAGTCCTTGATGCTTCTGTTCCTTAGTATTCTGTGATATCAGTTAAAAGTATGTCAAACTATGTAGATAAAACGCGTTTTAACAAAATTAAAATTCTTCGGGCGCTTCCCCGGCCGCTGCCGCAGCACGCTCGCTTCGCTCGCTCGGCTCGAGAGTTGTGGTGGTCATAGGTAACTAATGCTCTTCTCCTCGCTTCGCTTGTCGTTGCTCCTATATATGACATTGCCTTAGATTAGTAGATGCCCGTGATGTGCCGACACGTCAAGAAAGATTTGAGTATTTTTTTAACATTTACCGTATGTCTAAGGTATAACCTAAGATATACCGAGTAGGGCATTCAGTCTCGAACCAAAATTGACTCCCAGGATCAGTCTTTAAAATAATACCTACCCTAGTCCCGGGATTCCTGCCGGGATTTTTAAGACCCATGACAAAAGTAAAATATATGAAGAATGTTTATTATAAAATAATATAATTCTTTATTTCTTATCAGAAATTATGAATTATAACGATTTTTCTGTCGTCGATAGTTTTCTTCGAGTAGGCAGATAGTTTCTTAATATTTTATTTTGTTTGTTCAGGGGCGTGGAAAAATCGAGCGATACGCAAGAATTGTAAATAACGATCAAATGTCAGTGGTATTGGTTGCAGCTCAAACCAGACTAATTAAAGATACCGTTTTGCTGACTGGTACCTACCTGTACCTATCTTTGTTGAGATTGGAGTTATGCGAAGCGGTATTATTGTCTAAACTGATGGAGAAAATAAGTAGTAGGTAGGTACAATGTATTGACGAAAACAACGTGGACATTCACGGCTGGACGGACTCTATAGTGGTGAGGTAGCTACAGGAAGATCCCGGTCGCTGGAAACCCTTTGTAGCTAATAGAGTTCAGAACATAATAAAGGTCGTAAAACCGAGCAGTTGGCATTATGTGAAGTCTAGAGTCCAATCCAGCTGATTCAGTAAGTAGAGGCATAATGGTTTTAAAATTTAAAGCATACGTACGACACGTGGTACGGGTGGTGGTACGGGTGGTGGTACGGGCCTGAGTGGATGAAGGCAACAGAATTACCACTAGTCGAAAAACAAACGGTTTACAAGACAAAAGAAAAAGTGTGCAATGTGCATGCTGTGCAGAAATATTGTGAAGAAAGCATCATTCAGAAGTTATTAGAGAGGCATAACTCATTCACAAAGATCGCAAAGATCTTAGCATGGTCATTACTAGCAATTAAAATAATTCGACGCGACAACGAAATGTAAACAACGGCTAATCGTATATCACATTACAAAGTTAAAGGCGGCGAAGTTGCTTGTAATAAGATATATGCGGTGTAGTGAATTTAGCAACGACATTGACTTGCGACGATTTAAATTGTTTTAATAAACCGAATAGCAGAAGCAATTTGGTAAAATTGAGTCCGTTTTATGATAATCAAGGGATATTGCGAGTGGGCGAAAGATTAAAAAATGCGAATATTAGTAATGACATGAAACATTCCGAGGTATCGAGTTAATAATGCTAATTATGAAGCCCATCACTTAACTTATCATGGGGATTAAATTTAACACTAATATCTGTTCATCATCGTCAGCCCATCACGTTCCCACTACTGGGACACGGGTCTTCTCTCGTAGAGAGAGTATAAACCATAATCCACCACGCTAGCCCAGTGCGGGTTGTTGAATATCACATGTACCTACTTGAATTTTTGTGATAATTTCTTGGACATGCCGGTTTCCTCACGATGTTTTCCTTCACCGTTTTTAGAGCGAGTGTTAAATCCACACATAATGAAAGTCAGTGGGGCCAGCGGGATTCAAACTCGGGTGCGTCGGATCGAAAGTCGCACGTTCTCCCACTGAGCCACACTCGTTTATATATAATGACTGTAACGTTAAACTAATTTCTGTTAAGTTGGCACTTTATAGCAAATAATTACTATTGTCATAACCACGGCTTCATAGTGAAAAATGTATACGCCTATAAATAATAATATAATAATAAATAGGTGTGTTATATATCGGCACAATACAATCTAAGAATACATTTTTATATATTATTGTTTGTTTGTTTGTAATGCTTATCAATTTAATATTACAAAAACTTTCTATCAAAATGTATTAACCACCTATTTATAACCAATTCATTAACCGATGAAAAAAACGGAGGAGGTTCTGAAGTCGACGAGTGTATATTTTTTAATGTATTACTACGCATAACTTTTTACAGAGTAGTCCGATTTTGATTGTTCTTTTTTTGTTTGGTAGGTCATACTTCAGAAGTGGTCCCATATATATTTTATCGAAATTTGAATCAGCGCTGTTTGAAAATATCAACAAAAATAAAAAATATTGATATAGCTTTGAAGTCGGTTTGTTTTTTTTTCTTAAAATGTTTTTTTTTTATTGAAAAGTAACTTAAAAAAATGATATTTTTTTTAAGTTAATATCTAATGCCTTTTCTTTGTCAATCACTTATTTACCTAAATTTAAGAACACTTACAAACGTAATTTTCATTTATGTTTTGTAAGCAGCTCTTAGCGATTATTTTTAAAATATGTAGTACCTAATATGAGAATAGCGTTGTGAGCTGCGTTATTGCTAAGCTTTTTATATATTTGTATTTTTTTAATGTAGCTGTATTTGGTGTGCCTAATATATAAAAATAAAAATATTAATATGTACCTACACCGTTGGCCTATCACAATAAATAACAGTAGCAAACTTGAGGCAAAGGCAGTGGTCGGCGCAGCGTAGGGTAGATTGGCACCCCGAGCGGTTTTATATTGAGGATTCCTACTTAAAATAAAACAACAAATTTAATACTAAACATGCTTACGAGACTTAATTTTACATTATACCTATTCGCTAGCATTAACAAAATTGACTTCCCTGTCTCTTTCAATTGATAAAATCGAAAGATTGGTAAGTCGCGCTTGGCTCCTTGTGGACCCTAAGTAATTTAATAATTTAAAGTAAAGATTTTAATAATTTTAACTTTGAAAAGCGTCTTTCACATGGAGTAACCGAAACACAGATTGTTAACACAATCATTGAAACAGAGCAAAACGCTAGAACGCAGTGGCAGTCGACATCTAAGATAACACAAGATATCAGGAAGAAATATAAAAAGGAACATCTAGCGCAACTGACAATCAGGAGTAAATGGTTCAATCAATAAGAAAATGTGAAAGTAAGAGTACGACAACCTTCTCCGCGGAAAGTGGATGATGGGTAGAATTTTGGAGCTGTTCTTTGGGAAGGACGGATTAGTGCGAGTACCTACTAGAAAACGAAAAATGTGTTCATCAATAACTTTTTAAATATACTAATAAATACTACTACACGATGACTACGTATAATAAATGAAAATTATCATTAAAATTTTGTTTATGACACTTATCTGAAAAAAGAAAAAAAATAATATATCAGTTAAAGTTAAATGTAAATTACTTATAAGCCTAATCAATTGGCTAGATTGTATTAAAAATGGGGATCATAATGGCTATGAAACCATACTAAGGAAAAAAACGTAGGTATCTGCAGATCTCACAGCTCTTACAATATTAGTTAGATGTATGAAGACAACGAATTATATTTTGACAGGATTGGGAGCACGCAATCGGTAAGAGATGAATGGAAATTGGTGACATTTTATTATTTGAATCCATTCTCGAACGACATAACAACATTAACATATTAACATTATTTGGTGGTAGGTTTCTCGTATGCGTGAGGCAAGCATTACTGTGTTCCGGTTTGAAGGGCATTACTGCGAAATTACTGGGCATTATGAGACTCAACAGTTAATTGTCTCAGGATAAGGACCGCAGTGCAGCGCCACGCAGGATTTTGCAAAACAAAGTTCTGGGTGGTGCTGTTATTGTTATGGGCTAGCGTAGTATTGCTTACAATCAGGCAAATGACCAGCTCGTCAGTCATTCAGTTACATAAAAAAACATACAATAAGTTCAAAGTTCAAGTTCAAAAGTTCTTTATTCAATTTTGGCATCACAGACGGTCAATTATTACAATGACTCTACCACCGTATCGGAAAAAGAACCACTACTCAGAAGATACCACAAGAAACTGAGGGGCATTTTTTTAGAACTTTTGTTACAATATTAAATGTTTGTTTTAGGTGGTTTTAGACAATATTAGGTTTCTAATGTACCAGTTGGCTAGGTACTTGGCAGAAGCGGAATGTTCCATGCATCTTTGTCTTCTATGTAATTACTAACTGTATAGTATGCTTTTTTTCATTAGAATATTTTTCACACGCAATTTGAATCTACTTTCTGTGAGCTCCGTTAGATATACATTTTGGAATTTTATTGTAAAAACGTAGGCAATTGCCCATGGAGGATTTATTCGTTTTACCATTTTTACTCAGTCTAAGCCGAGGTACTAAAATTCTATCCTTATTTCTAGTGTTTATGTTGTGATTTGTGATGGTCACTATTCACCTTGAACTGCCGCCAACTTTCTCTAGATCTATGTGCTCCATTTGATTGTAAGCCACATCATTGCTAGGTGAGATAGTGGCCAAACATAGATTAAGCGTAAAAAAAAATGTGCAGATTTTTACGAACATACATTATATTGTCATAACTATACAGAGAAGGTAATCCTGGCTCCTAACTAGGATCCCCTATATCTAGGGAACTAGGAACTACGAGGACCGTGGTCTCAAAAAACAAACAAAGGAAAGCCATTAAATCTACGTTTGAGCAATCTTGATAAATCAG
Source organism: Petrophora chlorosata (assembly GCA_951640565.1). NCBI lineage: Eukaryota > Metazoa > Arthropoda > Insecta > Lepidoptera > Geometridae > Petrophora > Petrophora chlorosata. The sequence continues at coordinate 3,201,890 of OX621206.1, forward strand.
CCAATATTTTAAAAGAGGAAATGCGAGCTCTTTCTATTAACGTAGGTACCTACTTAGGTACTATATGTACGCAGTAAAATAGAGATAGGAGTAGTCGGAGTGATCCACTGTAACCCTGCTGTACAGGCTCACCAGAGACCTAGTGCGGGGGACAGAGTTCTTTAAGGGTAAACTATACTGTTTTATTATTTAGTAGGTATAAGTAACTGTTATCTTAACGACCGGAAATATGTTTTGGAACAAATAAAGTTATAATAATATTTTTTACTATCATCAGCAACAAATTACATTAAGAGTTCATGCAACTTATGTAAATATGTATATTTGGTAGGTACTTTTAAATTAAATAAATGAAACTATCATATTTATTTTATTTTCCATCTTGTGAGTGCCCTGGCATAGTGATGGTCGACTCGAGTAACTAACTCGAGTTAACTTGATTTGGGCCTAACTCGAACCAACTCGAATTGAATTCTCTCTGACTCAAATTTGAAAACCGAATGAAACCAACATGGAGCGAAGTTTGCCGATCATTTGAGACTAAATTCATTCATAACAAACAAGTGTCACATTTATGTAGATTTGAGGTTAACTTTAAAGTGCCGGTTATTGCTGTAGCTTTTCGTGTTTTAAATTCTGTTTTTGAAAAATGCCAGGTCCTAGAAGAAAATCTTTGGTTTGGGATGTATTTGAATCGCCAGTGAGTGGACGTGTTACGTGTAATCATAATGTTAGTTTGATTTTATTTTGAAAAGACTGCTGTATAATTACATAGTTTTATTAATAACTAGCGACCCGCCCCGGCTTCGCACAGTTATTATACATACAAACCTTCCTCTTCAATCACTCAATCTATTAAAAAAAAAACCGCATCAAAATCCGTTGCGTAGTTTTAAAGATTTAAGCATACATAGGGATATAGGCATATAGGGACAGAGAAAGCGACTTTGTTTTATACTATGTAGTGATAAATATAAATATTTTAAAATATTAAAATTCAAGCCAAAAATACATAAATAAAAATTAATGCTAAGGTGGGGGAATAAATTAGTAATTTTTTTTAAAAAACATTAACTCTTCCTTCTAGTTAACTCGAGTTCAACCCAATTTACGTGAATTTTAACTCGGGTTAAATCGAGTTTTGTTTTTCCGAGTTCGCACATCACTACCCTGGCACATCCTGTGGGCACATCTGCATGTGACAGCAAAAGTACCTACACGGGTAGCGGTGTCGCCTAACGTCAAAGGCGTTTCGCTACTATATGTATTGTAATAATGTGGTACTACTAACGCGGCCGTACCTACTTGGTACCTACTGTCTTCAAAAATAATCTAATGGACATTCGACCTTAAGTTGAAATATTGGACAAAATAATGCTTTCGATATTATTTCAATGCTGATTAACATTTGTATTTTTTATTTTTTCATTAGAGAGAATCTTGCACATTAAAAAATATTCCATAGGAAAATGTAGGTATGGAAGTATATCTATTTTATCAAAGTATCGATAATTTTGAACTGTAACAGAATAAGTTAAATGCACCCACACGTATGTCATAATAAATCACTTATGGGCAGATATATGTGTTGAAAAGCTGGTACTTAACCTAACTAAAACCAACTATGTGTTCTTTGTTTTGACAAAATAGTTATTTCTCGTTGTTCGCCTACCTAGCCCTATGTATATCCAGCAATATCTTATTAATAATTGTTTTAGTTCTTTTGTACGAAGAAAATAATAACTTCAACATTAACGAGCACTAGCGCCCCTAGCGGGATAAAGCTGCAGTCTATGGTTCGATCGGGACCGAACATGTTTTGATAATCTGTGCTTCAAAGACTCGCTTGAAACAAACGAGGCATCGTGTGAAATGCTACTTTTGTCTATGGATGGCTTCGTATTATTGCCTGTACAATACTGGCTGTACCAAACTCGTCACGGGCTATATTTCGCATCCAATAATGTACAGACTGGATTGCACACCCTGACATTTGGAAGCCAGTACATGAATTATTGGCTGTGCAATAATGGCCGTGCAATATCGACACGAGCCGAGTTTGTACGGGCAATATTTGCCGTCCAGGAAAAGCCGGCCGAGTATTTGAAATCCGATGTACATGGAATATTGGCTGTACAATATCGGCTGTGCAATTTTGGCTGTACATTATTATGGTCGTACAATATAGTCTCCCTCAGTCAAATGTGCAATGTGATGCGATGATCCAATTTTATCTGATTTATTTTAAAGTTCATAAAAACAAGATAACAGATTTAAAAGCCATATTCAGATAACACAGACAGAACAGAATACTTTTTGCAGATGAAAAAAAAGAAGGCACCACAAATCAAGAAGTTTTGTTTTTTCAATAATAAGTCTACTCTCACATATCTGTTATAGAGGCACAAACAAGATAAAGGTAACCAATACGTTTCAGTGATGTTGAGCAATCGCTACAGCAACTTTGTAAGACCATCGTCCTCTACGGAATCGCGAAGTATACAGTCGTCACTCAGTGGCGAGGAAGCAAAGAGACTTTATCTAGAGGAAATAAAAGATGCTGGTAATCCTATGCATTCCAGGAGATGTACCAGATCAGAGAGTAGATCACAATATATCAACAAAGACGTAAAGGCGGGAGATATTTCCAAGAAGGATTTGTTTTTGTGTGCTCAACATAATGATGTCCAAACTTTGAATCACATATTGGATGTTTGCTCAGATATGATAAACATTACCGACGAGTATGGTTGGAGTTTGCTCATGATTGCATGCCAGGCCAACTCTGTAGATGCAGTAAAAGAACTCTTGAGAAGAGGTATAGATACTTCTGTGAGAGACAAAGCTGGGAACTCAGCCCGAAGTTTGATTATAAAGAACAGAAACCTGATCTTAGCTGATGTTTTACTAAGCTACAAAACAACTGAGCCTATTCCTGAAGCATCAACATGTAGAGGCTCAGATAAAAAAATTAGAAAAGAAAAAACAAAAGTAAATGATAGATATGTATGTGAAATATGTAATAAGGAATTTCCTGACAGAGAAGACCACTTATCGTCAACTGTACATAATATTAGTGCAAGCAAAGACAAGAAAATCCCTAGCAGTTATGTGATACCAGCATCTAATAAGGGTTATCAAATCATGTTAAGAGTTGGCTGGGACAGAGAAACTGGCTTAGGTCCTGATGGCTTGGGCAAGAAATACCCAATCAAAACTGTTCAAAAACAAGATAAAAAAGGATTAGGACTGGATAAACCGAAAAGAAAACAGCAAGATAAAGAAACTATGAAACAAGTGAATAGAAAATTGCTGGATAGAGAGTGTAAAAAGAGTAAGAGTATGGAAATAAACTTTAGAAGACAGTTTTACTGAAAATTGTGTTTAATTGAATGGCGGTCAAATAGTTTGGTGGGTTATAATTTTGTCACAAATTACAATCCTTGCTAGAGAATTTTTCACAAAAGAACCAATACAAGAGGATGTGGTCTCAAAATATTTTCAATGGTCAAATAGTTTGGCGGATTATGATTTTGTCACAAATTACAATCCCTGCTAGATAATTTTTCACAAAAGCACCAATAGGGGTTCGGACAACTTTTCAGAAAGTTTTTTTTCCCTTCATTTTATACATTATTGGCTTGCGTTTGACCACTATCTCACCTGATGGTAAGTGACGATGCGGTCGACAATGTAGCATGCTTGCCAAGATAGTACCTGTGTTTAGTAGTGTCTTAAATTAACTATAATGAATATATATAACCATGGATAACATTATTTTAATTAAATAACGCTCTAAAAGTACCTAAAACTTGTTTAAATATTGCCGCGCAAAAGATCACCTCAAAACACGTCATATGAAGGTAGATAACAAAAAACTCTTCGAAATAAAACTTGCAGATTTAAATACGTTTTGTGAAGTTTGGCGACTATATTGTAGTAATGGAACGAAAAAATTAGCAACAATACATTTTTTGAAATGCAAAAACGTAAAATAAACACAAGCTTGACTCACGGCTTTTGCCTACAAATGACGTCATGCGCTGTGATTGTTGTTTCGTTTGAGATGAACAACAGATTAAAAATGACAGAATTATTAGATTATATTTATTGATTTAAAAATATAAATCATTATTATTTCACAAAAATATTAATTGGATGATCTTTCTGCTTCGATGAACATTTGTTTTAACTACATTTTAGATTTTTTTCTGAAGTACTGTCAGATCCCCTATTCAAGAGGATGTTATAAGCATAAGATAGATGTCATAAGATTGTTTAACATTGATTGTAAAGCACCATGTATTACACTTAGGTAGATTATGGAAATAAAAGGAAATATATAATCTATGCACATAACAAAAACTTTGGTTTACATACAAAACATATAATTATGTTTATTAAGGCACTGTATACAACTATACAAATTAACTGATTGCACGACTAATGAAACTATTTAGTGAATGTAAAACGATTTAGTTTGTGATAAGTTCTAGGATTTTGTTAATTGAAATCAGTAGTGAGCAGCAGTGAATTACATAATTAAAAATCAGTTACCTAGTAAAATCTTATGCTGACTGCCGAAGAGATAGTTGGACTGTGACCGTGCAATGACTAAGAATAATAAGTGAGAGTAAAAATATTTATTGTTATTTTAATTTATTTCATATAGGGTGTTTTCTAAGTTATAAAAAAATAAATAATAAAAAGTAATACTAAGACAGTCTTAAACAATTTCCTTTAATAAAATAGTTAAGACTTTTGGTTTGTACGAAAATAAATGGTTTGTGCAAATGATAAACATTTTTCCATTGCCATGTCATACATCTACATCAAGACTTATATAACAATCTATATAAATAATATAAGAGTCCCTTGTATAGTACATTATAATGATAACACAAGTATTTGTTATCTTATCTCTAAATAGTATAAAACAAAGTCGCTATTCGCATCCTGTTTCTTCGCTTACTTCTTCTAAACCATGCAATGGATTTTGATTTGGTTTTCACTGACAGAGTTTTTTTTACGGAAGGTTAATATGAACAATACATTCTTATTAGGTTTTTGTATAGTTTCAATGTTTTGTAATCAAGTCGTCAAAAAATGACACAATTGCATCCGTGCGAAGCCAGGTCGGGTAGCTAGTACTCTATAAATGAGCATTATTATATACATTTCTGCACAGCCACATTCCCTTTGAAAGAGGTCAAAAAACTTCACAAACTGACTACAAAAAGGACCATTAGTGTTGACAATATTTGCTATTACTATCATCATGAAACCTGTCATCATCATAAAACACATATGAAAAAATTTGTATTTACAGAATTTAGTTTTTTTTAAAACAGTTTTGCCTTGTAGTCATTCACTTAGCTCCTATGATTACCTACTCTATACAACTTAGTATAAAATTGATTGATTGTTATCAAAGATTTGGTGCAACCCAATTTAAGAACGTTACAGCTAATTCGAATCCTACAAAACAAGCAGCATTTGCAGGGAAGGCCCTGATCATGACTGGAATCACTCCTTTGTAGAGAGCCCAAGGTCCTTCCTTCTCCATCAGCTGTTTGAACACATCTCTAATTCCCTTCGGGTATGTTCCCTGGGGTGCAGTCTGCAGCCTGCTTTTCAATACATCAGCTGGCATGCCCACCAGCCAGTTAGCTATTCCAGCACAGCCTCCCGCTATAATTGTCGCACCCATTTTGGCTTTCCCACTTGCATTTTCATCGACTAGTACTTCTTTGACCAATTCATAGGTCATAAAGTACATTCCACTGGCAGGTACATCCCTCAGGATAGTGGCAAAACTACCTTTATAGATGCTCCTGATGCCTCCCTCTATATATAGCTGCCTGGCGCAGTCGACCATGCCAGCATACTTCGGGGGGCCGCTACCGCCCTGTTGGATCTGCAGCAGGCACTTGATGCGCTCTCCAGGGGCCATGATGGACGTCGTGAATATTCCAGAGAACGCTCCCGCTGCGAACAGCTCTAACTTAGTTAGTGGCTGATTTTCTTCCTTTTTGATCAGCTTCTTTCCGAGACCAAAACCGAAGAAACTAATAGCAAAGATAGGGGCCACTCCGGTAAGCGGCGGCACCATACCTTTGTAGAGGCCACGGAATCCTTCCAACTGTACAGTTTTCTTTAAACAGTCCCAGGTGCCAGTGTAGAGTGGCGACTCGCCAGGTTTAGGCAAGGGCATCGTCTGCAATCTCACTTTGATCGTGTCCATGGGGTGGCCCGCTAAAACTGTGCACACCCCACCGAAACCACCACTGAGGAAATATTTTACGGGGCTGCTAGTTTCAGACATTTTCTATTCGTTTCGAAGCACGAAAGGGAAAGGAAAGGTAACTTATCAGGTTGGTCTACTTTCAATACGATTCAAAAAACCTGTCAGCTGTTGGCTGGTTGGAGTTTCTATGGAAATGTCAAAGTCCAATTTCGTTCCTTTTCATGCATATAAAATTCAGATATTTGTTTGACTGAACTTTATGTACGTTCTGCGTTGCGCTGCTCCTGATCCTGCTTCTTCTTTTAATTATTTTACCTTCTTTTATAAACACACATGAAACAGCGTTCGCGATTGATCTAAGAGAACTGAGACTACTAGAACAGTGAGATGAGAAGTTGAGAACACACAAAAATAGTAAACTAACAAAACTAAGCCTCGTAGAGTACTAGCACTCTGACACTTCCATTACTTTACTAGAAAATGGAACGTAATTCTCCTAAAGCGTATCTGTCTGTCATGAATGTCAATTGTCAACGCCAAGTCACAGTCAATTACTGTCAATTTATGGAATCAAGGCCGCGTTCAGAAATGGGTAAATGTTCACGAGTGAATACTTGTCAGTTAATCTCAGTGATATGCCAAGTTAAAAATTAACTAACGCCTTTCTGAACGGGCATCGAGTAATACAATAAGCCAGCCAATCAAAACCAATAATTTTCAAGACCGATATTTCCCGCGCTTTTGTTTATCAGATTTAACTACGTTATTTTGGCTAATATCGGAATTTCACCTTATATTTTGCTTCAAATACACGAATCGCTTATTTTATTTATAAAAAAAATCAATGCAAAAATATTGCAAAATGTAAAGGAAAATGACAACTGACAACTATTACCTGACAGGTGAGAATCGTCACCCGCTTTTTTATCGGTGAATATTTTCACCTGTCAGGTGAACTTTTACTCTCCCCAATTGGTTTTCTGAACGGCTCAGGGTAAATGTCAAAGTTCACCTGAGTCATTTCTGAACGGCGTTAGGGTAATAATTACATTAACTGGGTGATTTCTGAACGCGGCCCAAAAAAGTCCTCCAAAAGGCTAAACAAACCCGCAAGTAAAAAGTTAAAGTTGAATTTGAGTAGGTATACAATAATCATAAACAACTCTCCAATGTGCGAAGAATTAAAATGGCATGCAGCAAAGAAGAAATAGAGAGAAAACGTCTTGCCGCCCTGCAGAAGCGTCAAAGTAAAACAAGTGAAAATAAACCAACACAGTTTAGTTTTCCAAGTACATTGTTAGGAAACCAATCAAGCTATCTTGGCGCCGGCCCGTCCCAGGCGGGCCCTGTTAAATTTTACAGCAATACTGCACAGAAAAGCTACCATCCATATGCTAAGCCAAATAACAGTCTCAAAGAATCCAACAATGTTCCGATTGGCAAGGTAGTCAGTGGGACAGTGTATTTGATATCAGAAAACAGATTTGAAGTCAACCCGTCTGAATTCTGCAATCCACTTATTAACATATTCAAATCAATACCTTCCAAGAACTATGGTTTGTATAACTATCTAATGTAATGTTTGTAATGGTTTTTTCCTAGTGCAATTTTTTCTACACATTTTTGTAAATGTACACAGTTTTACATAATAAAGTTTATTCTTATTCATGTTTCTAAAGTTTATGTAGATATTACTATTTTCAGATCCCAAGTCAAAATTATGGAACTTCTCCATCGATGACTATGAGACTTTAATGTCCAAGGTGGCTCCATTGTCCCCACATGTGGTTCTAGGACCACTTCCATCCTATGTATTAAAGGTATATATAACTTACCTACACATATGAGATAATAATAAAAAAATATTTATTGTAAACCTCAGTACAGAAGCCTTTTGCGCATCAAGAAACATAATTGACATAAGTAGATATTTTTCATTTATTTTTAGATTCTAAGAGAAAACATAAAAGATCCTAATAATGTGGATCTATCTCCAGTGGAAGCAACCTTGAGACACAAATTAATGCCATTCCAAGAAGATGGAGTCAGGTATCATCTTCACTGTACTGCAACAACAACTTGCATGCTTTGCTAACAGTTAAACTATTGACCATTACTTAGAATTGACAATCTAAAAATGTCTTTGCTTCTGGTGTTTTTGTGCTATTAAACCATTGAAATTGCTGCTGTAAGCATTATTGTAACAAATTTGTCCTCGTGAAGCCAATGGGTTAATATGAAATGGTGATGGCTACTATGGCTAGTCCACAAGTTATATATTATATATACTATCTGTTTTATCTCAAATTTTGCTATTTTGAAAATCAGGTTTGCCATAGCCCGAGGTGGTAGATGCATGATAGCAGATGACATGGGACTTGGGAAAACATTCCAAGCTCTCGCAGTAGCCAGCTATTACCGTCACAACTGGCCTCTTTTGATCGTCACTACGTCTTCTATGAGGTATATAATTTAATTAAAAACTATGCTGAATGTTATCTCCTATTTGTTGGAAAATATGTCCTTATTTCATTGAATTTTACAATCACATGGCAACTGAGTGTATTTTCATAGCTGTCAATAGTTGCTGAAGATATCGAAGTGTACTGTGTATGAACAAATAGCCATAGATTATACATATATAAGATTTTTAAAACTTATAAAATGTAAAAACAGCTCAACCGATTTTGATATAACATAATAAGAACCATTGCTAGAAAACCTGGTTTCAAATTAAAAAAAAAAGACGTGTGGCACTCGGAGACTGCCACGGTAAAGCTATTGCATAGCATTCGGAGTGGGGGGTGTTAGGTTATTTTCGTTACGGAATTTCTGGATTCGGTCTCCACGCTCAAGGCTCGCGATAGAAGCTATGCAATAGCTTAAAAAAACGCATTGAAATCGGTTCACCTGTTTTAAAGCTATGGTGCTACAGACAGACACACATAGTGGTTAAACTTATAACACCCAGTCTTTTTGGGTCAGGGGTTATTTTTTTTATTCAATCTTAATTTATTTCACTTAATGTTTGCAGAGAAACATGGCAGAGCAAAATTCACGAACTGCTGCCGTCAGTGCCATTGATGAATATTGTCACGTTGACCAGCAGTAAGGATACCCTACTTGTTGCAGATAAACAGGTGACCAAACCTGTTCATACAAAGAACTAAATACATCCTCACATATTATTTATTTAATTTATTATTTTCAGACGGAAGTGGTGATTGTGAGTTACAAAATCGCATCAATGCATACTGAATTGCTGAAGAATAAGAATTTTGGATTTGTCATTATTGTGAGTATACTATATACAATTCTTCACCACCTTCTTCAATGAATTGCTTAAAAAATTCAGCACACAATGTACTTACAAATCAGGACTAGAGGCAAATTCTACATCGCATTTGTTTTGAGTTTGTTTGATGGCCTCTATTCTAGAACAGTATGACTTACCATTAGTTACAATTAAGATCGAGATGAGCGAGATGAGCGGCTATGTTTTTATAGTAAGAACATAACTAAAACTAACAGTATTGTTTAAGGGGTTTCAGCAGCCAGCGATTACCAATGAACATAGAGCTAAAATGCTGGGTAAATTAGATATCTCGTCGCTTCGCTGCCGGCCGCTGCTATCTCCAGTGTGAAGTGGCTTACGACCTTGCCTGGATTTATTTTTGAAACCTATATATCCACAGGACGAGTCTCACTACCTGAAGTCACATAAAGCGGCGTGCACAGTGGCCCTCGGCGCCATGACGCGGCGCTGCGCGCGCGCCGTGCTCCTGAGCGGCACGCCCGCGTTGTCCCGCCCCGCCGAGCTGTACACGCAGCTCGCGCTCATAGAGCCGCGTGTGATGCCTTCCTTCACTGAGTACGGTACGTGCCACGTGCTGCTGAGCGGCACGCCCGCGTTGTCCCGCCCCGCCGAGCTGTACACGCAGCTCGCGCTCATAGAGCCGCGTGTGATGCCTTCCTTCACTGAGTACGGTACGTGCCACGTGCTGCTGAGCGGCACGCCCGCGTTGTCCCGCCCCGCCGAGCTGTACACGCAGCTCGCGCTCATAGAGCCGCGTGTGATGCCTTCCTTCACTGAGTACGGTACGTGCCACGTGCTCCTGAGCGGCACGCCCGCGTTGTCCCGCCCCGCCGAGCTGTACACGCAGCTCGCGCTCATAGAGCCGCGTGTGATGCCTTCCTTCACTGAGTACGGTACGTGCCACGTGCTGCTGAGCGGCACGCCCGCGTTGTCCCGCCCCGCCGAGCTGTACACGCAGCTCGCGCTCATAGAGCCGCGTGTGATGCCTTCCTTCACTGAGTACGGTACGTGCCACGTGCTGCTGAGCGGCACGCCCGCGTTGTCCCGCCCCGCCGAGCTGTACACGCAGCTCGCGCTCATAGAGCCGCGTGTGATGCCTTCCTTCACTGAGTACGGTACGTGCCACGTGCTGCTGAGCGGCACGCCCGCGTTGTCCCGCCCCGCCGAGCTGTACACGCAGCTCGCGCTCATAGAGCCGCGTGTGATGCCTTCCTTCACTGAGTACGGTACGTGCCACGTGCTGCTGAGCGGCACGCCCGCGTTGTCCCGCCCCGCCGAGCTGTACACGCAGCTCGCGCTCATAGAGCCGCGTGTGATGCCTTCCTTCACTGAGTACGGTACGTGCCACGTGCTGCTGAGCGGCACGCCCGCGTTGTCCCGCCCCGCCGAGCTGTACACGCAGCTCGCGCTCATAGAGCCGCGTGTGATGCCTTCCTTCACTGAGTACGGTACGTGCCACGTGCTGCTGAGCGGCACGCCCGCGTTGTCCCGCCCCGCCGAGCTGTACACGCAGCTCGCGCTCATAGAGCCGCGTGTGATGCCTTCCTTCACTGAGTACGGTACGTGCCACGTGCTGCTGAGCGGCACGCCCGCGTTGTCCCGCCCCGCCGAGCTGTACACGCAGCTCGCGCTCATAGAGCCGCGTGTGATGCCTTCCTTCACTGAGTACGGTACGTGCCACGTGCTGCTGAGCGGCACGCCCGCGTTGTCCCGCCCCGCCGAGCTGTACACGCAGCTCGCGCTCATAGAGCCGCGTGTGATGCCTTCGTGGTTGAGCGACGAGATGAGCAGGTCGTACGCCTGATGGTAAGCAACGAGTCTGTTTATAACAGTTGCAGCTCCTCGAACTCAAACATTAATATGTAAAATCTTCCGCTGCACTGCACTGTGGTCGTCACCAAAACCTCTTCAGTCTCGTAATGCCTAGTAATTTCAACACCAGGAACAAAGTTATGCGCACTCCTAACGTTCAAAATAATTGTCTTCAGGAAAAAGATACTGCGACGGCAAACAGACCAGCTTCGGTTGGGACATGACGGGCCAGTCGAACCTCCCGGAGCTGCAGATCATCCTTCAGAAGCGGTTCCTCATCAGGCGGACTAAGGAACAGGTGCTCACCAAGCTGGAGGGGAAGACTAGGTAATGTAAAAGTGGTACAAACTACAAAAAATCTTAAAAAAAAAATAGTTGTAATTAATGATAGTTAATTGGGTCGACCTTGTTCTTGACCTTAGTGGCATCTTCTACCTTGATCACGGCGTTGTCTCAACCTTGATTTTGGCATTGGCGTTGGCCTCACGTAACGTTCGTGTTACCCTCGGGGACGACGAACGCGGCGACCTTGTCCTTGAACCTGGCGTTGACCTCGTCCTTGACCTCCGCGCCGGCGCCGGCCTCGTCCTTGGCCTCCGCGCCGGCGTTGAGCTCGTCCTTGACCTCCGCGCCGGCGCTGACCTCGTCCTTGACCTCCGCGCCAGCGTTGACCTCGTCCTTGACTTCCGCGTTGGCGTTGACCCCGTCCTTGACCTCCGCGCTGGCGGTGACCTCGTCCTTGACCTCCACGGCGACGATTTAAATGTCGCAGACAGTCCAATGACAGTTCCAGTTGAGAGGATAAGATGAATAGCATAACTCAAGTTATGCTATTCATTTTATTATCTCGTGAAGCGTAGAACAAGCGTTAATAATATCTTTTTTTTCTTGAAACAGAGAAACTGTACTCCTAGACACAACTCTCCTCGAGTTCAGTAAAGCCAGCGAGCCGTGCCTCACGCAAGCGGCCGACGCGTTCAGACGCACCACGCCGTCAGAACGTCACGCCGCGCTTATCACTTACTTTAGCGAGTCAGCTCGGGTCAAGATACCAGCTATTTGGTACGCATTTTTTCTTTATTTGAGGAAATAGGCCTTCTTCCTAGTGTAATTTTAAAGGTCATACTTTGACCTGTAAAACTTGTGTTTATTTCTAAAAATAATATGATATTGATTTTTTGTTTCATCATCATCAGAGTTTCTTTTTATCGGCGCATTTTGTAATTGAACTAAGGCCTAAAAGGTGGAAAGGCCCTTATGAAGCTTTGACTACTGGGACGATATAGAAACAACATTTTATATATGGGATATGAAAATCATTAATCAATAAAATGGCCAGATCTTACATTCGATATTTACCTACATCATATTACCATACATTTCCTTACACCATATTATTTCTATTCAGTTTTTTGTTTCATAAAAAACCACATTTAATTTCCAAAAAAGAATTGAGAAAAATCAGAATACGCAATTTGGAAAAAAAGAAACAATTTTGCGTCACATAATTGTATTGAGCGGATGTGGCTCAGTGGGAGCTCGTGCGACTTTCGATCGGACGCACCCGAGTTCGAATCCCGCTGACCCCGCACCACTGACTTTCTTAAGCTATGTGCGGATTTAACACTCGCTCTAAAAACGGTGAAGGAAAACATCGTGAGGAAACCGGCATGTCCAAGAATTTTTCACAAAAATTCAAGGACATGTGACATCCACCATCCCGCACTGGGCCAGCGTGGTGGGCCAGGTGGATTATGGCCCATTCTCTCTCTATGAGAGAAGACCCGTGTCCCAGCAGTGGGAACGTAATGGGCTGATAATGATGTTGCTGATGAATTGTATAACACCTTCACTGAACAAGTATTGTTATTGAATCAAACGTATTTATTCCAGTAAATACATCCGTCAAATAATCCGCGACTGTTCGGATAAGTTCCTTGTGTTCGCGCACCACCGATGTGTCATCGACGCCATCTGCAGCGAACTGGACGAGGCCGCCGTGCATTACATCTGCATCGTGGGCTCCACGCCGACCAATAGCAGAGCGGTGAGACAACTGTCGACCAATAGGAGATCGGCAATAAATATATCCGTCAATAACAGCGCTGTAGAATCTGTAGACATGTCAAAATATTGTATAATCCGCTGTTTTACAAAACCGCTGGTCTACAAAACAGCACTGTTGTTCGACGTTCGGTCGTTTTACAAAATTACAGAACCTAAATGCTCAAATTACACAAAAAGCGGGCCGGGGGCGTTCCGGGCCGGGGCCGGCGCGGGCTTTGTTGTATTGTTTGAAATTGTACTGTGTGATCATTTACTGTTTTTTGTAATCATTTACTATTTTTTTGGTGATTATATTTTTTTTATTTAGTGATTTTTTTTGGTGGTCATTTACTATTTTTGGGGTTATATTTTACTATATCTGATGGTCAGTTAAATATAAGCCATTGTGTTGGGGCTCCCGTGTTTCTGAAGCGCGTCAAGTATGTTTACTGAGGTTTTCAGCCTCCCTGATGACGCGGGTGCGGGCAGCACCAACACCATACTGCACTTTTTTGCAGATCGGATGGGTGGCCATATAGAAATCATAGAAATTAGATAAATATGCATTATGCATATATATATCTAGTGTCAAATGATAAAATAAAATATATTTTTGTTTGTGTAAAATTTAACTTAAATTGTAACTTGGTATATAGATATATGAGAATTCTGTTACTAACAAATTATGGATCTTAGTCTGAAATAAAATTATATTATTATTATCCGTGGCCAGGAGCTGGTGGACAAGTTCCAGCACTCCGCCAGCTGCCGCTGCGCCGTACTGTCGGTGACAGCCGCTAACTCCGGCCTCACGCTCACCGCCGCCGCACTGGTCCTGTTCGCCGAACTGCACTGGAACCCGGGGGTGAGATTAAACAACTAATCAGGTACTCGTGGCAGGTTTCTCGTACTCGGGAGGCCGTCAGGGTAGCTGATGAGCTGATTTACGCAATTATTTTTATGGAATTAAAATTTTTGATCGGCACTGCAGTTGTTACGGGCAGGTGGCCCTTACCATCAGGCGAACGACATATGCGTCTCATCACTCAGTTCCATAAAAAAATGAAAAAGACTCCCAAGTTTTTGCCTTGATGAAGATACCAATATACATATCGACATATCCATAATACAGATAAATCGACTTACCTAATGAAAAAGTCGAATTTCCGATCTATTGTTGAATTTAACTTTGTCCAGATTAACTCACAAGTATTTATTTATATTTTATAGGTATTTATTATTTCAGTTAATTTGTTTTTTAAAGACACCACATATTTTTTATTTAATATTAATTTTGAGAGAGCTTGACACACACTACATCACTTTTTTCTTTTTTTAAATGTCACATAGCATCCCAAACATTGTCCAAAGAGTCCGCGCACTTAATGCAACCTATATACATAACAATCCACAGATCCTAACGCAGGCGGAGGCGCGTGCGCACCGCATCGGTCAGCGCGGCGCGGTGTGCGTGCGGTACCTGCTCGCGAGCGGGACGGCCGACGACCACATGTGGCCCATGTTGCAGGACAAACTCAACGTGAGTGTACTGCTCGTGGGGACTGCTCGGCTCTAGGCACTAACTGGTGCTGTATCTACGTACCTATTCATATGTTATTAATTAGATATGCGCCGAATAGTGGTTTCACCGAATACCGAATATTATTCGGTTTTAGCTTTACCGAACCGGATATTCGGCCGAATTATTCCGTTTAACATTAATGTTGACGCGTAAACAGATCTAACATGTACGCTAC
This sequence comes from Petrophora chlorosata, assembly GCA_951640565.1. Taxonomy (NCBI): domain Eukaryota; kingdom Metazoa; phylum Arthropoda; class Insecta; order Lepidoptera; family Geometridae; genus Petrophora; species Petrophora chlorosata. The sequence goes on from OX621206.1 coordinate 3,217,068, forward strand.
GTGTCGCTACTGGCTAGATGACGAGCCGTACCTCACCGCCCGCGCCCGCTGACACACCGCGCTGTCACTTTTCTTCAAAACATCGCACGTTTCGCATCGCAAGTTACAAATAAATTAACAAAGGTGCTAATCATTACAAAAATATTAAAATACTAGCTGCGCCCTGCATTTTCACCCGCGGTTTCCCGGGATAAAAAGTAGCCTATGTGTTAATCCAGAGTATAAGCTATCTCCATACCAAAGTTCATTAAAATCCATTCAGTAGTTTTTGCGTGAAAGAGTAACAAAGGTACATCCATACATACAAACTTTCACGTTTATAATATTAGTAGGATTGATAATATTAACTTCATTGTGTTTGCAATATAAGTGGGCGTAAAAGATCGCGACTTTTTTGTTTTTAGTTCTACGCCATATCATGTAGCCAAGAAAATAGAAATGCTTGAACCGAATATATTCGGCAACAAAACCGAATAATTCGGCCGAATACCAATAGTGCAAAAGATGCCGAATACGCCGAATACCGAATACCAAACGAATATTCGGCGCATTTCTATTAATAATCGGTTCATAATTCATTTATTCATTGCATTTATTATATTATAATCAATAATAGTCCTCGCACTTATCGGGGGCTGTCTTTGATTGTATTTTCTAATGATACACTAAGAGACAGTCCCCAATAAGTGTTGCCCATTACATATCTAAATTAAATGCTCTAAGAGGCCTCTACGTGTTGGACACATGTCCCGCGCAAGCCTTCCAAAGGACCGGGTGTATAGCCCGTGAGAAAGAGCGACATAATAATAATAATTGTATTTATGTACAGTCAGCGGCGCTGATATGTATACACTCCCAAGTTTTGATGGGGTCATTAATTTTTCATATATTTATTTATTTAATTCTTTATTGCACTATTACAAGTAATGTACAAAAGGAGAACTTAATGCTAAAGCATTTTCTACCAGTTATCCAGTGATGGTAAAAGAACCCTACAAAGCGTGCATCAAAAATGAAAAAGAAAAAAAAAACTAACAGTAAAACAAAATAAATATCATAATACATATTGTCGTAAAATATATAACAGTAAAAAACACTACATATATAATCCAAAACTAAAATACATAGAAATGAATACTTATATAAATAAACTTATATATAATAGTATAACTTATATATTATAGGTGGATCACTTGTATGATGTGTCGGGGGTGTGTTTATAGTATCAGTAACATAAAAATATGAACGTATTCATATTTCTCTGTTACTGATACTATGTTGTCTAATAATGTACTATGCATCTAATATGCATCACTCGGCGAGGGATACATATATAAATTGACCATCTGTTGTACCTACATTAAGGAATGCATTAAATAAATAAATAAATAAATAAATTTCTTCCGTTTCGAGTTGAAACTATGGGGCCTTGGGGGGCGAACGCGCGGCTTCTGTTTAAAGAGCTGGCCAGACGCCTCATAGAAACAACAGGTGACCACAGAGCTGGCGCTTACCTCGCCCAACGAATTAGTCTGGCCATTCAACGAGGTAACGTTGCCAGCTTTTTGGGCACCTTGCCCGCGGACGGTGACCTAAATTCTGTGTTTTATATTTAACTAGCGACCCGCCCCGGCTTTGCACGGTTATTATACATATAATCTTTCCTCTTCAATCACTCTATCTATTAAAAAAAAACCGCATCAAAACCCGTTGCGTAGTTTTAAAGATTTAAGCATACTTAGGGACAGAGAAAGCGACTTTGTTTTATACTATGTAGTGATTTAATTTTTTAATTTTGTTGTAGGTTAGTTTAGTGTTTATCATTCTATATATTTGTACATAATTATTAATTGGTTCTGTAAATAAATAAATGACGATCTAATAAACCTACATAATATTCAGCGGGATAATGCACTTAAACTAAGGTTTTACCATTTATTTATTATTCGATGATGTGGCCGAAGATTTTGCACGTAGGTCTAATAGAAGACGGCAGTTGATTGACTGTTCAGACCCGTCTCCCTGATGGTTTACCGAACATTATCCCGATACACGACTATACGAGTATATACACGACGTATGCAGGATCCAACTTGAGAGAAAAGGACAACATGTGTTTGATTCGACGTTGATTGGTTACAGGTACTGAATAACGTCGGCCTCAGTAGGGACACGTTTGAAGACACCACAATGAAACACCAGGTAAGAGTTCAGCTACCTATCTTCTTATCTAAAACTAGGTGTGCCCCGCGGTTTCCCGCGATAAAAAGTAGCCTATTTGTTAATCCAGGCTATCTTCATTTAGAATTTCACTCAAATCCATTGAGCCGTTACAGTGGAAAAAGTAACAAACACACATCACGCCTAGCGCACTCCGCACTGTAGGTACGAAGCTACAAGTACATAGCCGGACACCGACGGCGGGTCGCGCGTCGTTACACGTGCTGCGGCAGAAGAGATAAGAGCGGCGCGATAGAAAGAGAGGCGCTCTGTAGGTTAATATGACTGGTAGGTATGCAGCGCTACGCGAGCTGAATTGATTTTTTTTTTGCGTAACAGCAAGATTCGCTATATGTTTAAATTTCTTTGCGGAGTGATGCTTCTGTCCCTTAGTATTCTATGGTTTAGCTACCTATCTTCTTATCTAAAAGTAGCTGTACCCCCCGGTTTCCCGGGATAAGAAGTAGGAGTACAAGAAAATCAGTCAAATTAGTGCAACTATCTCGGAATGAGAGAAAGTCAGCTATAAAGTTGTATAAACCTTTATTTTGGCACCCTAAAACTTGTCTCAAAACCTACTTATCGTAGGGTGTTCGCGACTACAGATATTCCAAATTCAAAGGTCAAAATATCGATTTTTACACATTTATTGCAAATATCTCGTTTCCTATGGGTTTTATGCTATTTGTATCTAAGATAAATATTGTAGAGGATTAAATTTTTTACAACTTCAGTTTTTAACATTGTTTTTATATCTTGAACCATTTTCGAGATAGAGGGCAGAGCGCGCGCAGATCACCAACATTTCAACCGTGTTTATTATCAAGTTCAGACTTGTTAGGGCATGATTTAGAACCCCAGACTTGCGGTTGGATAATGCGTGATGAATTCCTGGATCCTTTTATGACAATGAATGACCATCTTTACTCGTGGTAGGTCTCTCGTATGCGGGAGGTCGTCTGGGTAGGTACCACAGCTTTGCCAGTTATTCTGCCGCCAAGCAGTGCGCAAGCATTACTGTGTTCTGGTTTGGAGGGCATTCTATCCAGCGAAATTACTGGGCATATGAGACTTAATATCTGATGTCTCGGAGTGATGAGCGCAGTGCAGTGCTACGCAGTGCTTTTTATGGTATTAAAAGTTCTGGGTGGCACAGCAATTGTTATGGGCAGGCGTGGCGACCATTAGGCGATCGACTCGCTCGTCTCACTCAGTGACTCACTCATCACTCAGTTCCATAAAATAAAATAAATAAATCTTGTTTCAGGAAAGCACCAACCACATAACACAATATCTAACGCCCCCAAAACCGTTGAAGAACAAAAACGATTACATCCCCGGCACCAATATAAGAAAGGACAAACAAACAAACTGTGCTACAAATGGACACACATCTAACACTTCTTTAACAGAACATGACTCAAAACTAAGTGAAAATTTAAATAATTCTTCAAAAGCATGCTCTAGTTCTTCAAATAGTGTTACGAATAACTCCTCCATTAGTTTATCGAAGAATTGTAGTGATAATATAAATAGTGATATTGCAAACGCACAAACATCAATCAGTGATATTAGTGATGAGTTTTTCGAGAAATCGTTTTTTGATGCCGATGAAGATGATGAGTTATTGGCGAAATTAGACTTATGAGTGTAAACTAATAATTAGATAATAATAGTACTTATCGGGGGCTGTCTTTAAGTGCATCAATGATGCACTTAGAGACAGTCCCCGATAAGTGTTGCCCATTACATATCTAAATTAAATGCTCTAAGAGGCCTCTACGTGTTGGGCTCATGTCCCCGCGCAAGCCTTCCAAAAGACCGGGTGTATAGCCCGTGAGAAAGAGCGACATAATAATAATTCTCTCTAATTATTGTAAAGTAGTAGTGTAAAGTTTATAATTATATATTTTTGCTAAATCTATTTGTTTTATTTTAATTTATTTATTATTAGATGATCAACAGCTTATACAAGAATTTCAGTTACAATATCAAGTAATCATAATATAGGCCAATGAAAGATCATCCTAATTATCATCATTAATAATCATTATAATTATCTGCATATAAATAGTTTTAACTGCAGGAAGTACCGCGCATGGGTATTCGAGGCACCTGTCAAAAATAAAAGAATCGTATGTACAAAACCATTGAGGAATGACACTACCTCAATGTACAAAACTGTTGGTTCTGTTCATATAAAAAAAAAACACATCTCTTTTTTAGGGTTCCGTACCCAAAGGGTAAAATGGGACCCGGGACTAAGACTCCGCTGTCCGTCCGTCTGTCACCAGGCTGTATCTCATGAACTGTGATAGACAGTTGAAATTTTCACAGATGATGTATTTATGTTGCCGCTATAACAACAAATACTAAAAAACAGAATAAAAGATATATTTAAGGGGGACATACAACGGACATGATTTTTTTGCCGTTTTTATAGATAATGGTACGGAACCCTTCGTGCGCGAGTTTTAAGTGCGGTTAATATAATACAATAATTCTTATTATATTTATATGAATCATTAACACGACGTTCAAGTCATACAAGCTCCAGATTCCAGCAGCACTTCAGAAGATGTTCCTTAGACCGGACTTTTCGCCCGAGGGCGTGGTCTATCGACGTTTTCCCTAGAGTTTAATATTATATTATTATTATTATTAACGAATGCCAAGCAAAAAACTCATACAAGGTTTGTCAAAAAGAAAAAAATACGATCACCGGCTGGGACCCGGCTGGATTGAACCCGCATCTCAATCTTCCTTCAGCGCGGGCAGTGCCCTGCCCTACTGAGCTACGGTGGTCAAGTCGAGTGTCGAATTTAAGGGTGACCGTGTTTGAGCTTTGGAATAGCACCAACACAAAATAACTTGTGGGTATGTCAATTTGTAGTCGAGAGATTTGTACAAAACACAGGAAAATTTAGAAAACATATTTATTAACATTAACAACAATAACAGATATCACAAAATGCATTATTGGAGTGGAGCGCATAGTTACTATAGACCGGGTTTATTGGATTTACATTTAGTTTCTTAACACTACTAGCTGAAATTAAAAAATACACCATGTACTTAACTAATCATTAATCAGTAATGATAATGATGCTGCCTTTCAGTTAAAATGGAGATCCTAAGATTCATAATATACCCAGTTATATGTCTCATAGACGTGGTATTTGTCTCAAGGGCCCATAACCTCAAAATCTGGCTTGTTTTATTGCTTTATTGCTCGTTTTATTCATGGTGCTCGTTTAGCTAAGGTGACCAGCAGGGCGATCATGTATTTTTTATTTCAACCAATTTTAATAAGAGCCGTATTACACAGTAAAATTGAATAGATTGGGCGTATACATAACGTTTCATAGCACAATCTCGCTTTGTAAATTTGTCGGGTAACTGGTTTCTCATTGAAATTGATTGAAATAAAAGATACATGATCGCCCTGCTGACTGTCGGAGCATTGCAGACATCGAAATATGCATTATTATAAATATAAAACGGCTACACTCACGTTATGATTGTGTCGGATAACTCCGACCAGGTATCGAACAATTAGGATGTCCTTCTGGGAGTTTACGCTTTGGATTCTGCGCCATTTGAATGTAGAGTCTGCGCCGCGAATCCAAAGCATAAAGTCCCGGAAGCAGGACATCCTAATTGTCCGAAACCTGGTCGGGGTTTTTCTGACACAATCATAACGTGAGTGTAACCGTATTATATAAATTTATATTGCAGACATAGCAGTAAACATTCGTTGTATGTTTGTTGCGCCGTGGTCAGGGTTGGGGACAAGACAAGGACTAGGATGAACGGTATGGGACAGGAATAACGGGGTTCACGACCTTGACACTGTTATCGCATTTTCCAGAGTTCTTTATACCTAAAGACGGATTCTTGGCTGTAGCGCAGTTTAGAGTACAAGAGTTGGAGTAAGTGTTGCCGTCGGTTCCGCAAACTTCGTTTATGTCGTCCGTGCAGACGCAAGGCGGTTCTGAGACCTTGACCTGGTCTGAGCAAGCTCCTTCGGAGACTACATCGATGTCGGGGTTCGATGATCGTGTGCAGAGCATGGAGCATCGGTTAGAGTATGTGTTTCCGTCGTTGCCGCAGACAGGCTTGTATTCGTAGGTACAGAAGCAGGCTTGTTCGGCAGCTTGGCAAGGGCCTTCCTTTTGTAGTTTCAACTCGGTGTTGCCTTTTGACTTCTCGCAGTTGAGAAGACACTGGTTGCCATAGGTCTTGCCGTCAGAACCGCAGACGGGTTTGAGATCCCGTGTGCAGACACAGGGTGGCAGGGCGCTGGCGGTGAACGCTTGAAGCGCTACTAGGGCGAGGATTCCTGAAATAGAAAGACCATATCGTAAATTGTTGCATTGTAAGGGTGCGGTCAAGATTAATAATTAAATCTCTTAATAACCGGACTGAATAAGGAAATTGCGTTCGTATGATGTTGTCTATGTAATGATAATTGTATTGTTCTTATGTGACGCTGTAGGTATCTACATTTTGATATTTCCTCTCCATCCAAAGGTTACCTGGAAGAGATCGCTTTTTGCGATAAGGCATTGTAACACTTTCTTTAATTGTTTTTATGTAATGTCTTTAATTTAATGTTTGCAATAAAGCGTTCATCTATCTATCTACATAGGTATGTAGGTGTATAATAAATATGTAGGTAGGTGTGTATGAATACATCATATACCTTATTTTTATATACAGTATTAGACTCATTAACTTATTTATTATTATTATTAAATAAAAAAAGCGGTTGGATTATTTATTTATATATATTTTTTTAGTCATTTTACATTTGCTCTATACCCCCCATACATTTTATATTATTCTAACAACAACCTACATAATATTTAGAAATCATTTTTAGCGATAAGTCCGCTTATTGTACTTTGTTTTTAAGTTGATTATTTTTGTTTGGTGTACAATAAAGCTATTTGTATTCAGCGGAATTACACTACATAATTTCTTTGCGTTTCAGTTTTGAGATGAATTTCCGCAACGTCACGCCTGATTCTAAGAGAGAGATGATGCAGGTACATATTAATCTGATTATTAGGTTTATATATAGGTATTTCATCTCTCTTGAAAAATATAAAAATGTATATTTAGTCAGCTATTAGGTATTAACGTTAAACTAACGAATACTAAATAAAAAAGAACGGTACGTTTCATATTCTTTTTACTTTTAATAAATGCACTAAGGTTAGTATCGCGAAAATTTTGCTCTACATATTTTTATCTATATACCTGTGTAAAGGAATTCGGTTTTAATTAAAAATAACTAATTGCACCCAAAACACATGTTGGTTATCAGCCTCATGATAGCCCGGTGTTGTTTACCGTTATTTTAGATTTTTTCGCAGAAATATTTTTCGAGGAAATCCATTTTCCCACCAGTAAGCGGGAATTACCATTTTCGCGTAAACTTGTTACGACACCGCCTCTATTGACATAATGAAAGGTTTTCCGATTCCAAATGAACCCTATCTGGGTCGAGCCATGCGTGCGCGCAAGTATTACTTAATACATACTCTGCGCGTATGCAAGTCCGTTGTGACGCTAAAAATAAGAATTGACGTCATACACGAACTTTTTCTTTTAATTTTGCATATTTCATAATCATTTTCATTAGCTCTATTATTTTAGGGTGTTAATAAAGTATCTTTCTAAAATCACATATTGTATTATTTATTTGGCCACCTTTAGATAAAAATAAGAACAAAATCAAGAAGCAATACGTTGTAAGTAGGTAGGTATAGGTAGGTATTCAGTAGTATCCAGTCCAGTATTTATTATATTTAAATGCTGCGATGACGGCGCATATGGTAATTAGGTACAAATGATATAATTTTGTAGTTACTAGGTGTACTGTTGTAACTTTGTACAGACTTATAATTTCTAGATATATCTTTACGTAATGGCTGCGAATTGGACCGCTGCATTGGCCTTGACATTCATGGTATCGTTGTCTAGCTAAGTTGCGGATGTAAATATACCTGTATTAAAATTAAATTAAAAATGCTCAAATCGTACACGTAAACAAATTAAAATTGCTAAAAAACAATTTTTGGAATAGTACATTGTACATCGAGGGGAGAAACGATTCTCGAGTTTCCTTTAAGCCCTCCGCTGCGCGTCGGGCTTAAACATACTCTCGAACAGAAATAGAACTTTCTCCCGAGTGATACATAGTGCTTTATACTACACCTACGAGGAAAATAAGTTAAAACAAAATTTAACGCAACGAAATAAATTGCCGCCCTTTTTTTTTTTCGTATTGCAGAATAAGGTTGCCATCCTCATTTCATTAAAAATAGAAAACAAAAAAAAAACCGCCTCTTTTTTCTAATTATTTCATACAAGACCTTTTTGAGGTTTGACGTTTGTGTTTTTTTTTTATGTTCGCTGCTAAAAAACAAAAGAAAGCTAGCCGGGCAGTAATGGATTTTCATACAACATTCCTGCCCTGCTTCGGAGGGCAGTAATGAAATTCCATATAACTTTTCCCGCCGCACATTTTTAAGGGAGAAATTACGAACTTTGTAACCCGTTTATGAACGTTAAAGACTGCAAATTGTGAGCCTTGGGTCCCGACAGTACACCAATAGAAGACACCATGAAATATTCCTATTAATTGACAAGTGTTATTTTTATTACACCCTACACGAGTTTTAAACGATAAAACCTATTATATGGGTACTGGTGGTAGGTTTCTCGTAGAGAGCGCGCGGCGAGAGGCCGTCTGGGTGGGTACCACCGCTTTGCCAGTTATTCAGCCGCCAAGCAATAGTGCGCAAGCATTTCTGTGTTCCGGTTTGAAGGGCATTATAGCCAGCGAAATTACTGGGCATTATGAGACGCAAAAGCTAATTGTCTCAGGGTGACGAGCGCTGTGCAGTGCCGCGCAGGATTTTGCAAAACAAAGTTCTGGGTGGTGCTGTTTTTGTTATGGGCTAGCGTATTGCTTACCATCAGGCAAACGACCAGCTCGTCTCGTCATTCAGTTACATAAAAAAAAAAAACGTAAAGTGAATTTAAATAAAATCATTTTGCAATTAATAAACAACCACTCACCAAATGTATAACTCATCTTGACACTGTCGGGACACTAAATGAATTCGCAAATGTACCTATTTATACAATGTTGGATTGAAGAGGTTATCGCCGAGATACTTGTTTGTTTTGTTTATTATATTTTCGTAGAATGATCTCAAGATGCAAGACAATAATGATGTTTTTGAAGTCTTGAGCGGGTTTATATAGAAATATATTGTTTCTCAAGCGGGAAACAGCAAGGTTCTGACTTGTTTGGTTTGTAATTCCCCGCGCCGCGCCGGCCACGCCATGCAGTGCGTCAACAAGCTCCTCGCGCCTGCCTCAGCAAGTTGTTGACTTTGCTTGGAACTGCTCGTTATGTCACTTACTCTGCCTAGTTATCGTGAAATCTGCTTATTATCTCTGTGTAATGAGGATAATTTAATACATTTAAATATTTTAAACGAAGCTCGCAGTTTTATAATAGTTCAAAATAACTACGTTCTTATTTTACATGTGTTGGGTATGGTACCTTTTTTTTATGTACCTGTATGATGAGACGAGCTAGACGTTTCCCAGATGGTAAGCAATACGCCAGCCCATAACAATAACAGCACCACCCAGAACTTTGTTTTGCAAAATCCTGCGCGGCGCTGCACTGCGCTCGTCACCCTGAGACAATTAGCTGTTGAGTCTCATATTGCCCAGTAATTTCGCTGGCTACAATGCCCTTCAAACCGGAATCCAGTAATGCTTGCGCACTACTGCTTGGCGGCTAAATAACTGGCAAAGCGGTGGTACCCACCCAGACGGCCTCACGCATACGAGAAACCTACCACCAGTAATAATCTAATCTACGCGTAAGTGTATAGAATAGATGATCTATGAAAATCGAAAATATCCCGGTCAATCGATCGGTAGGTCAGATGAGGACTAAAAATTAATATTTAATTTTGAATGCATCTTGTGTCGATGTGTCCCATTTAACCCGCGGAAGTCGCTTAAGGTTCACTGTTAAAATGGCGTGAAATCTTTTAATAATTTGATTGTTAAAACATACAATTTGGTCAAAATTTGTCCGCAATTACTTGAAGCATAGGTATTTGAAAACAAATGTAAAATGTAACACTTCCTACAAAGATGACATCGTATTCTTTCTGTTTATATTCCATGCCTTGGTATTTTTAAGAAACACTGGTTTTATCATCTCAAAACCACCCCACATTTTTAGATCAGCTATTTCCAGTAGCGTTATGTGTGTGTGTCTATGTACCCTATTATTAGGGATTGCAATCCGCAGCTCATTCAATCCCGCGGGATTGATATGCGGGATTACTCGACCTCGCGGGATCCCGCATCTTTGAAATTATATGCACATCTTTTATTAAACATTTTAAGAAATTAAATAATTAGGAAGAAGAAAAATGGTATTGCTCGGGCAGGGATCGAACCTGCGTCTTCGGAATACCGTCCCGACGCCTTAACCATTGGGCAACCGAGCCTACTGCTCGAGCAACCAAAATTTCTTCTATCCTTCTTATATCGTCTTCCGGGGACAATGCGTCGGGACGGTATTCCAAAGACGCAGGTTCGATCCCTGCCCGAGTAATATCATTTTTCTTTTTCCTAATTATTTAAAATCTTAGTATTTTCGCCTAGCATGCGCTAATGCCTTCAATATCAGAAATTTTAGGAAATGTTAATGTAAGCATTAAGCTACAGAAATTATTCCTTTTCTATTAATTAAGTATAAGTAATTAGTAATCTGTTTTCTTAGTAACATCTTTAAATGTAGTTTAATAGTTTTGTTTAATTTTACCCTTACTCCTTACAACAGTTTTATATTTTTAATTCAGTCTTATTCATATAGTTCTGTCTTATTCATATAATAACTAATATCAAATCACAACTCGGTTTAGCTTAATTTTAACGAAAGTTTTAGCGCCAAATTTTTATTTTGCGGGATCCGCGTTTTGAAGGTGCGGGATCCCGCGGGAATACGTTATCCCGTTTGGCGGGATTGCAATCCCTACCTATTATATAAGTTTTAAGTTCTAAGATATAGTAAAATACCACTATGTCCTGTCATCATTTAATAAAATTAATAACTCCCAACGATTACATATATAGATCTTGGCCCCTAACTAGGATTCTGTGTGCCTATAGGGAAACAGGAACTATGAGGACCATGGTCCTGCAACACCCAGATGCTTGCACTTTTTAATTTTCTGTGCACAAACATATTTATCCTGTCGCGGGAATCGAGCCATCAACTTCAGTGGTGCATGAGATATGAGCCAATCTGCCCAACCACTACACGGGAAAGCTGTCTGTAAAGGAATCAAACAAACTGCCGCGCTTTAACCGAATCTTAACTGAAACCTTTTCTCGTTTCCCGACCCTCGCTTGTATCTCTTGACGCGGCGGAGACACTCTCCAGGGTAGTACATTTCCAGAGTAGATCTCTCAATTTTCTCACATCTAAGAACGCACAGATTCCTGTATGTTTTTCCATCGTTGCCACAGACAGGGCTGACTGTTAAATCACACAGACAATTGTCGACGTCACAGTATATTTTCTTTAATACTGTGACATTAGACTTCTTCACGATATTGGTGCAGTCTAGCACACAAGCGTTAGGGTACAGTCTACCGTCAGAACCGCAGACTTCTGGGCCTTCACTATCGCAGGCGCATTGATGTTGACCGTCCGCTGATCTTCCTAAGTAACCTGCGTCGACGTTAGCCAGTGTGATGATCAGGATGCCCAAACCTGAAACTACAAACGACAGCTATAGACATATTTTCGTGAATTCGAGACAGTATAACACTTGGGTTATCAGGGCCCTAATTCCAGGCCTATGACAACTTGGCGATTCCTTGCTTCGAGGAAACGTTGACTCCATTAATAAACTTCGAGTAGATAGCCAAAAAAAAATGCTGGATACTTTATCTGAGTCATAGAGAAACATATATATGAATATATGAATGCGTCATAGAGATGTCGTTTATTAATGAAGGAATCGCCAAGTTGTCATAATGAATTGGAGCCATGGCGAGCCTTTAAAATAACTAAGTATTTTTGAACCTATTTATATTGTCCTACTGCTGGGCAAAGGTCTTCCTCTAAGTATATTTAAGATTACATAATCAGTAGTAATAGTAGTATCAGTAGTAGTGTAATCATCCTCATGTTCCAGATTTTAAATATACGACACTTACTCGTAACAACCTCAATATCTCAAAAAAATCCCAAACCTCACGTAAATAGGTAAAATATTCTTACCTAATTTAAAAATCATCTTTCTCCACACAAGTATAACTAGACCAGCAAAGAACGCCTGTAGCTAGACTGATTAGAAGCACACGGTAAATAAGAAGTAATAATAACAAATAATAATGCCGTCTTAACTATTACTGAATGACTAGTGATCAATGAATAAGGTTTATATAGGATGCGGGCAGGAAACTTTTAGGAGGAACGTAATTTCTTTAGATACATACCTAACATAACGTTATGTATCCTAAATTCCCGTTGGCCAACCCACCGGTCAATTATTTAATGATTGTTTGTTTCGACATTGCGTCAGAGAACCTTGTCCCTTTTATTGTTTACAGATCTCACTTGAGTTGAGTCATAAGTTCACAGTTGAAACAAGCTCTTATTTGGGTCAGTCAAGTGCGATACCACAGGTTTTCGAATGGCAGATTAAAGTTACTACCTGTAGTTCTCCACGGGGTTTTAAAGGGAAGATCACGGGCGAACCCTCGGGGTGGCAAGACGGAAGTACATAGGTGCGGACGTCTAAAATTCTGTTGTCTTTTTGACTTAACGTGACGCTGCCAGCGTCTTGGGTAAGCTGCTATAATGGTCATGCATTGTGTGCTGGAGCATTTGGGCTAACCATAGTAAGTCCTAGTCCTAAATAATTTCGTTTAAAATAATCATAATCATTTAATGATAATTACACTGTTACACGTCAACTACAAAATATCGTAAAATTCAAATTGTTTAAATTAATCAATGTCATACAATCAGCGGCGGCCTTACCCATTGCGAGGCTCCGGGCGGCAGGTCTTTGTCCTTCGTGAAAAGTATGTGATGCGAAAGTAGGTCTGGTTGTTTGGTTTAGGTATTTGTCATGTTTGACGAGAAAGACTAAAGTTGTACAAATAAATAAAATGTGAGTTTTAAAATATTTTACATTGAAAGAGTTACATAACTAATAAATACAGAGATGATACATTTTTAAATTGATGTTTACGGCTTTTCCTTAGACTAAAATCTTTAATTAAAGCACAATATTTTCCTTTGTAATAATCGCGAGTTAGCACCTGAACGACACGATTTACTTGAGGAAAACGTGATAAAACCCTGACTTGGTTATACAGTAAATATTTAATTGTTTGAAAACAAGCTCGTACGAGTAATTTCCAAGAACATGTCTGGGAATAGGTACAAACGGTTATTTATATTAATCAGAGAAACATTAAAAATAAGTATCTATTGCCAAGTTTCGAGCAGGTTGAGTCGGAGTCGCTATCAGCAACATTACATAGCTATAATTAGTATTCTTTGCTCATCAGTAACCGCGTCTGTTTAATCCTTGATTATAAGAGTAGGGATCGATCTTGGCTTCGACGCGACGAGTTATAGTTGTCATCGATCATGGCCTTTGTATCGTTATCGACGTGACGGCGACGTGCGGCGTCGTTATCGCTGAGACAGGGATGAGGTCGGTGTAGTCTACGGTTTTGGCCTATACGTCTTCATTGGAGTCGACGTCACTCGGCATTGGTCTGTATCATCGGCGTCAGCGTCTTAATCGTATCGATGTCGGCGTCGAACTCGCTATCGATATCGTATCCCATAAAACTAGTCTTCTTTTTTATCGTATTGTGTCTCACTGCTGGGCAAAGCCATCACCATTCCCCATCACCTTCCAAACACAGCTGTGTCTGCAGCTATTTCCATCCATCCGGGTCGGTAGGTGTCGAGATCGTCACGCCACGTTTTCCTCGGCCGGCCACGACGTCTCCGCCCGTCTTGAGGCTCCCATTGATTGACGATTCTTGCCCACCTATCCGGGTGCATGCGAACCACGTGCCCCGCCCAGTTTTGCACTTTTAAAGCCTGCGTCAGCAATGATCTACTCTAGAAGGAGAAAATTGCGGGAGATGCTGCCGAGCGTAGCTAGTGTTGCGATAATTATGATAAGCAAGATTGATCGATACACGTAAATGTTTTGATCAATATTATAATAGCACTTCTGCAGGACAGCAAACATTATAGATTACACAGTGCATGGAGTAATCATACGTTAGCTTCAGGCTAGTCCTAAGATTATAGGGTGATGTTATTCTAATTTATTTTTGATTATGGATAAACTTAAAACGCAAAAATATAATGACCATCATATCTTTGAGATCCCATACATTTCTTGCCGAAAATTGTATCGACAGATCAAATTTTGTAAATGACCACAAAGTCTTACCCGAATTGCTGCACCTCACTCTTCCGTGGTCCAACTCGCCTAGAGTGTAGGTATATAAAAAGCGCGGAGCCAGAAGATCGTGAAGGAGGTCCTTTATGAAGCGATCCTACGAGGCCGAGTGGAGCGAAGGGTGGCTAGCAAAGCAAACATTTTTTTCTAAATCTGGTGGTTAGTAAAATCGAAGTGCAGCTTGCTCTAGGGCGGCGTCGAAGATGATTTTTTTTTTGCCTGTCGACGAAATACATAGATCCTGGCCTCTTATTCCCTGTATCTAGGGAACAAGGAAATAGATGACCAGGAATTAGGGAACCAGGATCTATGAGGACCATGACTCCCACAACACCCAGACACGAATCAAATGCTTGCGCTTTTTTTATATTCGCACAAACATTTGTCCGTCTCGCGGAAATCGAACCTATCTAACGTGTGTGTACCTAGATTTGCAATGAGGTTTTATTGATCACTTAATTAATTTGATTACATTTTCGAGAAGACGAGAATGATATAGAGCCGGTTTCTAGTGACAGAAGGGTCTGCAAACATGGATTACAGTTTGGTAATCCGTGTTAGTAAAAATATTTTTAAAAGTAAAGAGAGAAAGAAAAATATTTATTTTGACAAAACTGCACACAACAAACCACGCACTTACCTACACAAGTGCAGGAGGACAGAATAAAACAAGTTAAACAAAGAGTTATAGCATGTGTATGGAGATCGCTGCCGTGTACAGTGCAGTCACAAAAGGTCTGTGCTCAGCATAATGTGAAGAGTCCACAACGCTGGTTTTCAGCGCAGGCCACCAAGGGCCTGCGCCTACGCTACGCTTTTTGCTTTCTGACTAGTTTTTAATTATTATTTTAGCCGTGTTCATACAGATCCTTGTCGCGCTATAATTTTTGTTTGACGGCACAACATTTTATTTAAAGACTATACCTAGGTAGGTACCTACTATTTGATTTAATGCGTCAGTTTACGTCAATCATGGCCAACCCCAACCACAAAGTAACTTGCTCCATTCATTTGTATTCGCTGGTTTTTTCGGGAGACGTAATCTTTGTTCTTCCCCGAAAAAAGACTAAATAAAGGATCATATATTAATTGATTTGTATGGAACTGATGGAATAATTACAATTACAAAACTCTTTATTGCATAATGAGACAAGCAAATCGTTCACCTGATGGTAAGCGCCAATTACTTTCTTTGGCATTCTCCGCTGCTTCTATTTGAGGCTTTGTGTTTTGTGTTGCTAGACTAGGTACACATTGAAGTCGTTGAAAATGTTTTATGTATATTTTTACTATAATATAGGTACTTTTTACATTTAAACTTAGTAGTCAGTCCCAGTCTCAGTTCCATTCGAGTCATAGTCACAAGTGAAGTCCCGACGCGGAAGACTGCGCTAATTTATGCGCAACGTAACGGAAACCCATCGACAAAGGCATTGTTCGCATCATACTGTGTTCAATTCGCGATATAATCGCCGGTTTTATTATCCTTGCTGAATATCGAAAGGAAATGAGCATATAATAAGTATTATATATACATTTACAGATAATACAGCCTCGTTTAATGAAGCCCGTATATAACAGTTAACGCGGTTTATCGTAAAAGGGTATCGAGTGTTGCCGCAGTGTGAATCGCGCAGTTTGTAAACAAGGGCGCAAAGTACGAAAATGGATTACAGAATTGGTACGTTTCTTTTTTACAAAATGCACATGCTTATGTTAGAGCAAAAGCTCTAAAAAAAAGGCCAATAAATTATTTTAATTAAAGACCTAGCAAAAAATTAATTGGTTATTAACCGCCAAATCCAAAAAGGACGGCTTTTAATTAAATTTTCTGTCTGTTACGGATACTTAAATGTTAAAGTTGTAAAATGGATGAGTCATTGATTGGAAGCTTTGAGGTTTTTATTTAATGTATAATACGTGGTAATAAAATATCTATACATAGGTGACATTTAAATAAATTAAAAACAAGTAAAGAAGTTTAAAGGAAGTTTTTGGATCCCGGAACTACGGAACTGGAAAGCATAGACGCTAAAAACTTTTTTTATGTACGTACTTAAAATTAACCTTTGATAGCTCTTAGATTTCGTAAACAAACCTCGAGGTAGGTCGTCTAGGTTAACACCCGCGGCAGGGTTTCTCTAACGTGCGCTACGGGTTGAAAATACTCTCATCAAATTTATTTTAGATACGTTACTAATAATATTATTTTTATTAATAACTAGCTGACCCGGCAAACTTCGTACCGCCATTTTTTGTTTTTAATCGATTTTATAAAAAAAATCTTTTATACACACCTTGTCCTGACAATAACGAACACAATAAAAAATAATTACCTATCCAATTTAGTGCAGTCGTTCGGAAGTTGTGTGCGTACAAACATTTCGGCGATTCATTTTTACTTGTATAGATATATGCTTTAAATCATTATTACTTACCACACACATTTATTAAAATGTTTGAATTGATAAATAAATTAAAAAAACATCGTTAAGATGCACCTTGCATTATGCATAATGAATAGTACGTATGGTTTTAATGTCAAATATATTTAAGTATTCTATTCATAGATAGGTTAGAGACAATTTTACAATAAATATATATATATATTCAGGTATTTACGAAGCTCTATCTAGTCGCTTTTACAACTTACAATACCTACTTAAGTACCTACTGAAAAATCATGATTGTAGATTATGGTAGTGGCATCTTTTTAGACAGCACTGACTGTTCGCTTATTGCAGCTAGTATCAGCAATTATTCCTATCGCAATTAATATTTTTAATCTACGTGCACCTTTGCAATGCGTGTGTCAATAATTTGAGGAGTGAATTCACTTGGGTATCACCACCTTATGAATTATTATTACATATATACCTATCTAATTATGACATTTATCAACCCTCATAAGAGTTCCCAGGTAAACTAACGTGAGTAGGTACCTACCTCGATGTTAGTAAAGACTTGTGATCTAGGTACTTACTTACATTGCATTATTTGCATCAGAGGAAGTTACGTGATATGAAATATAATCCATAGTAATTCTTTTTCAATACTACAATATACCTAATTAGATAGGTATAGGTACCTACTTAATATTATACCTATAACTTTTTATTCTTTTATTATTTATAGGCTTGCGTTTGACCGCTATCTCACCTGTTGTTAAGTGACGATGCGGTCGAAGATGTAGCACGCTTGCCTAGAAGAAACCTGTTCACTCTTATCTTAAAGACACCCAGATTATAGCTATCCGGAAACACAGATGCCGGCAGAGAGTTCCACTCCTTGGCCGTTCGCATTATGAAGGTCGAAGCAAAGCGCTTGGTGCGAGCAGGAGGGATGTCAAACATAAATAAAATTGATGACTGCTTGCCGTATGTACGCCTGGTCGTCCGGTGATGGTGACCTATATTATCTAATCAATCACCACCCCTCCCTTCCTACCACAATACAATAAATTGGTAATTTACAGTCTAGTAAATAACTAGACTGTGTTATTAGGTACACCCAGTTACTGTAGTAGGTTTACTAAAATACAGATTAGGTCACATATACTCTGTGGTATTATCGTTTGAATTCATATGGACTCATATCTTTCATTGAATGTATGGAAGAATCATCTGCAGATGCTATGTCGCCCATACTATCTTATCAAGCTGAGGTAAAGAAAACTCGACTAGATCATGATCCATTTTACCAACCTATTAGGTCTTCAAAAGTGACTTTACATTTCAGTATTTCTCCTGGCATTGATGGCGGCATCAGCTATTGCTGTGCCCGCCGACATCGCGGCATGTGCCTGTGGGAGAATATACGCGCCGGTCTGCTCTTCCGACTGGGTCACTTCCAACAATCACTGTGAATTCGTGTGCCGCGCCGACTTTATGATGAGGAAGTATGGCAAGCAGATCAAAGTGCTGAAGTCTGGACGATGCTAGACCTCACACTATTAAAACATCACACTAGGATACACAACGCTTAAGGATACAAACACTTATAACTAGGTATTTACAATAGGTGCTTATTTCATGGAACATTACATGACTATTCAAGATTTACATTGCACTGCACGTGTGTATATTTGTTCTAACTTTCCGTGTGCGTGGTTCACTTGTTTGAGGAAAAAATAAGGTTTAGGTATAAAAGATGTCTAGCGATGGTGACAGCTTCCACATAGGCGGGCCAAATGTTATACTAGAAAAAGCTTATTAAATTATATTGCTTATTTTATTATGCTTCGAGTCCTTAATACTTCGTTAAATACCGAAGATGCAAGGAAGGTAACGCAACGACAGTCCGCGTATTCCAGACAGAGCAGAGGGTGTAGACGGGATTTACCTAAGCAATGCTAGGCAGAACTTCAATGCTGCAATGCCTAACCCAGTTTCTGGGGATCTACTCCGAGTTGCTTTCGTTCGATCGTTCGTGCGGACTAAAAGAGACACTCTTATGCCTGTTGCATAGCGCTGTCCCTTACATCCAACGAAAAGAAAATTCGTAATTACGAATCAGAGTAAGCCCCCTGACTACCCATCCTCTAAAAATAGCTGGGTAGCTATTTTGCTGGCGAATTATCCGAATGAACTTTTGGTATATTAACATCTTCCTTTTTTCAGTTATTTTAACGTTCCTCATTTTCAACGCCGCGATGTCACTAGCCGAAAAAAAGGGCACAGAAAATCAGAAGGAGGTCGAGAAGGTCCCGACGTGGAGTCCGCTGGACTGTAGATGTACCACGGAGTACAACCCTGTCTGCGATGTGTACCTACGTCGGTTCTGGAACATATGTCAATTCAGATGCTTCAACCACTTCCTAACCAAGTATAACTTCGAAGCCTTAACAATGTACGACTGTCTTAAATATGAACCGATCACACCGCGAACCAATAACAATGAACCTAACATAAAATCATAAAATGGTGATTTCATTAACCCACGTACTTTTTTGAATAAAAATGTGTTATTGTAGAACTGGTTTTTATTATAAAAAGATTACCGACATAGCCAATTAAAATATTTGAATGACGAAAGCATATAGTATAGATTTTAGCTCATAAATCTAAGGGTAGGTACACAACATTAATATAAGTAGGTATGTAAATAAACAACAGAGCCCTTACAATCTAGTTAAGTACCTACATTACATAATGAAACCATTCATGTACAAGAGATCACTATGACATCAACTAAGTAATTAACTACCTACATAGTATAATTTTAATGCATTTTACAATAAGTAGATAGCGTATTATTTTAATTCCATATGTCAATAGTATATAAATAGGTATGATTAATGTGGAAGGTTGTAAGGGTGGGTGGATGGATGAACACCTTATTCCCTAAATCCCCACTGCGGTAGACACGCAAATCTAGTAGACATTTCGGTAATAATCATGTCCCCACTATATAACTACCAAAAATAATATTTAAATAATAAAAATATTTAAATAATAAAAAAATAATTGGTGCCTACTTATTAGGTAGGTATACATTGACAAAGATATGTTTCAATTGATAATATGCATATTGATATTATTTGTAATTTTTTTAATAATTTCACACAGCATCTTTCACAGAAACAAAAGCTGTGTTAACAAATAGGCTATTAAAGCTAATAACTATAATTGCGCCTACCTATTACCTTTGTACATAATTATTCAACAATTAATTGTTAAAATCATAGCTACTATGAACAAAATAAAAAAAAACTGTTAATGAAACTAGTATGTCCCTAAAATAATAACTATTGGATTTGAACTAAATAACGCATAAGGTTCAAAAATATTCGCACCTAAATAAACTTTCACAGTTTAGATGGCATCAACTCATTTAATTCGTAGGATTTTCTCATGAAATTAGGATTGTACAAATCACTTGGCAAAAAACTCAATAAAAACATATGAGTTATCATACCGGTTATGCCCCATATTTTATGTCCTCCGCATAAATAAATAGGCAGCGGATAATTTTTGAACATAAAATTAGCGTGATTATTAGTATCGCATAATGCAGTCATCGGCACGGTAAACACTTCGTCGACTTCGTCTGAATTAATTAGCATATTCTTTTGATCAAAGTTTCTCAACTGACCCACAATAGGTGTGATGACCAAATTTCGCTCACGTCCTTGCACAGGACTCATTTCCGTCCAAACGTCAACATGTTCGCGCGGGAAGCCAATCTCTTCTTCCGTTTCCCGTAATGCTGTGTCAACCAAACTTTCATTTAGATCGCGTTTCCCGCCGGGAAAGGACACTTGCCCGCTGTGGCTGTTCAAATTCGACGACCTCAAGGTATACAAAAGACAAACTTCTTCGTTGATCACACATAGGGGCACTAACACTGAGGCTTGTTTCTTCTCGGGTAAGTCATTGGTCACTAATGCTGGTGATTCCTTTGCATTTGCTATAAATCGTGTCCGAGCTGCTGCCGATAGTAAAACTTCTGGACGCAGGGCCATGATTTACAAAATACATAGAAAAGGTATGTACGATAACTAAAGTCCAAAGTATTTTTTGATTGAGGCTCGATCAAACAAGGTCATTCACTTCAAAACTGTATGTTTGAAAGCTCATTGACAGAAAACAGCTGTTGTAGAATGTCAGAAAGTAGATTTAAAACACGTTCCGAAAGTAGTCTACAACCACAATGCCCGCATCGCCCATTTTTACCATTCTATATTGTTTAGCCGCGGTTCTTGTGGTCAAGCACTATTACAGTTTGAAGCAAAAACTATAAACAACTTATCTCGATAAAGTACAAGTCAAATGTTTACAATGGTGTAACAATGGGCGGTCTTATCGCTTAAAGCGATCTCTTCCAGACAACCTTTGGATGGAGAGGAATAACGAAACACACAGACGGTGGTGATAGAAATTATACTAGATAGCTTTGTGATAAGTATTTTATACGGGCGGGTGACCATACGGAACGCACTATCTGCTGGAAACCGGAAACAGCTGTTGTGAGTTGTGAAAATAAAAAACTTTCCGTGCATTTTGATTCCGTGTTTGTTTGAATTAATTTTGAGAGATACAGACACAGTGACGAATAATCAAAGAGACGAACATAGATTTCCATGGGGACGAATAATATCGAAAATACCTACGGAACGGAATGCTAATCATTGGCTAATCATGTGATTTTGACAGTTCCAATGATTTTTTTATTTGTCGCCGCATGACGACTGAAGATGCAATATTGTACTTTTTGGTCGCGCCGCACGCTTGACGGCTGACCTGACGGCCCGTCCCCGTCATTCTTGGCTGTCAAAGCCAATAGTAAAAACAAAATTTTCGCGTTTCAATTCCAATTGAAATCATTAGGCTATGAAATTAAAAAGTGATAAATAGTACAAGGATGAGTGGAAAGGTAGCTTTCGGTTTACAAAACATATTTACACTGGCGTCCCGCGAGCGATGCATGAAGAATTTGAAGAATTTAACAACTCCTAGATTTGGCAAACCTCCTACCGCCACTGCGGCTGTTTTAGTGCCTCTATGCCGCGTCGACAACGTGCCTTGCATCCTGTACACTGTGCGGTCTTCCGACCTTCGCACCAACAGCGGAGAGGTATCATTTCCCGGTGGTAAAACGAACCTTTACGAAAGTCCCGTACAAACGGCTTTGAGAGAAACTGAAGAAGAAATAGGACTCGTGCCTACGAAAATAGATGTGTGGGGCTCCGGACCCGCCGTGCCTGGCCGCAACAACCAGATAATGATAACTCCTGTCATTGGGTCCGTCAATAACCTGCGTCAGGAAGATCTCAACATTAACGAGAAAGAAGTTGCGGAGGTGTTTACTGTTCCCGTAGAGATCTTGTGCCACCCTAAGAACCAGTTTCACACTCAGTTTAGAAACGGCTACATTCTGCCTGTATTTGTCGCTCAGCAATATAAAATCTGGGGAATAACAGCATACATCACTCACGCCTTCCTGAGCTCTGTCCTGAGCAAGGATGTTTATAAAAATGAGTGGATGAAGAAGAAAATCTTTTTAGACAAACCAAAGTAAAGACAATATATATCTAGCCAAATCTATTTATGAATGTACCTTTTACCATTACCATTTTCGTATATTGAATAAATAAACTTTTACAATTTTCTTAAAAATGTTTATTGTTTAAAAAGCTACAAATTATCACAAACGTATGGCAGTTATTATACAAGTACTAAGCAAGGCACAATAAGCATTAATTGGCACTAATTGAACTATCCTTAGCCAGAATATAAAGCAAACTAAAAGGAAAATAAAGGAACTAAACAAATAAAACACAAAGAAAAAAATAATAATATTTATCCAGGTTTATTCCTTAACATTTACATTATAATCTAGTATTAATATACATTGTCCAATTGACATGTTGATCGTCTCTCGCCCGTGTCTATTGCATGTGTACTATAAATGTGAAAATATTATCAATATAACCTTTCTACGAAAAACACTTCTATAGAAATCATACCATTTCATAGAAAAGATATATTTTACAGTTGAGTTTTGAGTTTATTTAAATAGGTGGTTTAAGTTACATCCTCACAATTCTATTGTAGATCCAAAATATAATTAACAAACAAAAACATGAATCCTAATATAACAAAACAGAAAGTAAGTACCTACTTATGTTAAAACTACCTCAAATAGGTAACAACAAGGCAGGCAAGAGCTCTCACAAAATGCTTCTATAACATATGGTAAGGAAAACAACTTAATAAATAAAGTTAAGGCAGAGGCTTCAAAATCAAAATGGCTGTATGAAAAACTGTCTGATAAACCTAAATTATTTAACTAGAAGAGTCCAAAAAGAACAAAATAAATACTGTAAGTAACCAATCTTACCAACTATTTTGATATAATACAAATATGCGCCCGCTCCTCCATTCGTTGTGTTTGAACACTAATCAACTAAAACTATTGTGAAAATTAAATTACTTATAATATATTTTTTATAAATATGAAAAAATATTATACTTGAAACTAATTTAATTTCAGCACCTCTGCCATTAAAAAAATACACCAATATAATAAAATATATGTGATATATATGTATATTTAAGGGCATTTTGCAAACTATTTTTACCAAAATACTAATGGCCACTGTAACCTCTTTCAATTTGCATTTCCTCATCTAATTATCCCTGAGAGGTCTCTATAATGCTTCAGGTATTAAACATGTCAAATTATTTGAATAAATTACCCATATTAACTTAACTCGTTATCAACACATAACGTAAAAGCATAAAAACTTATGTCCAATGCACCATAACATACAAACAATCTTATAGATTTCAATTGTACCAATTACACAACTATTAAAGTAGAATTTTACAAAATCTTTTATTAATTCACTTCCCTCGACGAAAAGTTGCACGATTTAAACTAAACATCAATATCCATCAAATGAATGATGCAGTTCAAAAACAAAATCAGGAGCGTCAAATAACATTAATAATCACGTGATTTACAGACTTCTGTTTCAGGAAAAGTTAGTCACATAGCGAAAACAGCAACCAACAAACAGTTGACGAAAGTACAAAATCAAAACAACACGAATGTTGACACAACCCTGCATTCTTACTTCTCGTGAAACTAAGCTACATACATTATCTTCTCAGCCTAAAGGCATCGCAACCATTGTGAAACTGCAAATATATCTGGCTGATTTAAGAAACTGGAAACGCCTTGCAGTTACGTCGCTACGCTTCTTAAGGTGCGATAAACCACTTCACATTGATGCCATCTTTATATGGCCTAAGTATCAAAGTGAATTTTACGTCCCACTATAATGCATAGTACAAGAAATATGGCACATCCAATTACACGAATAATAATAATTTGTTAACACAAGGTTTTTTTTAATAATTTTTTCTATCTAAGGACAGCTATGAACTTTCTTTTTAACTACTTTGTGCCATATTTCTAGGTACTGCACAATGTAAAATTTTCAGAAAAAAGTATATCGAAAAGGCGTAAATGTGTATTGTACCAAGGCTGTGGACACGACACGGCGCGGCGCGTGACGTGACGTGGCGCGTCACGAGACGGCGCGGCGTGTGACGTGACGTGGCGCGTTACTCCGCGTGGTCGCTGACGTCGACCGGGATCGACGTCGTGAATGTCGGCGTCTCGAGTTCTTCGTGTTTCTTCATTTTCAAAGCCTGCAAGAATAACTGAATGAACCAGTGTCCATGAGCACACTTCAAAACTATACGAACATAATCTAAAGACGCACCGTTACAAAATTAGAACTGGTAAATTTTTTACATCAAATTAATTTGGATACGTATATTTTAAAAGAAGATATTTGTTAGTTTAGTCAGTAGAACACCAATCCATACCCAAAATAATTTTGAAAGTTAAAGTACATAAGAAGAATTAACCCATCCCAAAACCACCAAACATCCGAGAAACAGAGTGAGAACATAAATACAAATGTATGAGTGAAATGTTACTATATACAGCACAGTTGATTGGTTCAATGATAAAAAATGGTCAACTGATCTAATTTCAAAGAAGATATCGATGAAAGAGGAACCATCATGGCGTGCATTGTGCACTGATTGGTACACTCAATTTATCATATTCTATTTTGAAACAGACTTTGATGATAGAGCTTGAGGCCTAAATGTGAATGAAAATATAAGAATCAGACATAAAATTCTTATTGATTGATGAATTTACATTTATTTTAACGGTATTTTAATCTGTCAATACCTTGGCTAATATTTCGATGACCCAAATTGGAGAAATTACAATAGTTTAACAGTTTAAGAAAGAGCAGAAGTAATAGGGGATCGGACAGTAATCGAGAAAAATCTAAAATATAGTCAAAACGAATGATCACCGAATCAGAAAGATCATTCAATCAATATTTTTGTGACATAATAATGATTTATATTTTAAAATTATTAAAAATATCTAATAATTCTGACATTTTTAATCTGTTCTTCATCTCAAACGAAAGAACAATCACAGCGCATGACGTCATTTGTAGGCAAATGCCGTGAGTTAAGCTAGTGTTTATTTTACGTTTTTGCTTTACATAAAATGTATTTTTGCAAATTTTTTCGTTCCATTACTACAATATCGTCCCCAAACTTCACAAAACATATTTAAATCTCTTTACAAGTTTTATTTCGAAGAGTGTCGTTTTCTACCTACATATGACGTCACAAATTTTGAGGTGACCTTTTGCGCGGCAATATTTGAAACATAATATTTAAATATAGTTTTAGGTACTTTTAGAGCGTTATTTAATAAAATAGTATTTTTCATGGTTATATATACTAATTGTTGTTAATATAAAACACTTTCTGAAAAGTTGTCCGATCCCCTATTGTAACAGTTTCTGTTACTCTTTGTACAGAACAGCCCAATCTATACTAATAATATAAAGAGGTAAGTATGTAAGTTTGTTTGTCGGAGGTAATATCTGGAACTATTGATCCGACTTTGAAAATGCTTTCACTGATAGAAAGCTACACTATCCCTCAGTAACAGGCTATTATGTCGACGCGTAGGAAGTCGCGGGCAGTTGCTAGTAGAAAGTAAAGTTGTACAAAAGGCAAGATATTATAACAAAAACATTGCAAAATTAGTCTGAATGTGATCCTCGGCTCATGTATGAGGTATGAGGTGGACAGAGGCACAAGATGCTATGTTAAGATGCACCGCGATCACACCTCACGTACCGCTTGTGGCGCCTCCTCTTTCCTTTGCCGCGGGAGCGTCGGCGACAACACCAGGCCCTTAGCTGAGGCCTGAAGGCGATAGTAACACGTATTGTCACAGGAAGGTTGGAAATTGAAAACACCCGAGTATACAGCAAAACAAAAGTACTTAAATATAAAATCCCAATAGACTCCCATCACATACATATCTACAAATAAAACATTTTCAAATAATCCAATCATGCTACCGAGAACAACTTTTGAATATAAACCTAGGTTTTAGTATAAGTAGATATTTTCAACCCAAGAAAATTCAGTTCCCAGTTTGATGATAAAATATAGTAGAAATAGCCCCAAAGATCAGAAAAGAAAGAAGAAAATATAGATAGGCAATAATAAATTTATAGATAGATGAATCAAACCACACTCTAGCTTTACAATAGTACATTGTTCACCGAGAGGAGAAGGTGACCGATTACCGTCGAGGGTGTCGTTTGAAGCCCGAGCCGTAGGCGAGGGCTTTAAAACACCCGAGATCGGGAATCGCACTTTCTCTCGAGTGATACATAGTGCTTTATACTACACCTACGAGGAAAATAAAAAACTAAATCTTTACTAATTGAAATTTATATTGAAATTGTTGCAGTTAGTGAAGCTTAATGTAACACTTTTTCCATTAATGTTTGCGATGTTCTTTTTTCAAATTGTTTGACACCATCCAACACACAGCTAGTGGCCAGTGTCATTTTGCGAACTTGGAGATAAAAACTCACTGTAAAAACTTTTTGGCTTTTGATATTTAGGTTACCAGCGCATAGTCTTACCCAAAATTAAAAAAGAAAAACCACGTAAGAAATGGATTTTCATACACTTTTCTCTCCCGCTCAGATGCGTTTTCTCGCCGCATATTTGTTCGATATGCAATGACGTACTTTCTACCGTAAATTTGATAAAGTATCATGGTACTTTCCGAGCAGGTGTAGTATAAAGTAATATTTCATCCCAGTATATAATAAAGACGGTCACAAATTGAAGACATGCAGTAGCCACGTGCAGCTTAAACATTTTGATATGATAATCAGGGGATTTTTCCCCACACATTGGTATATTTTTCATTCCCTGCGGTTCAACTTGATATAGGTAATATATCTATTTACTGGACTAATGTTGCAGTTTTTAATGATGTGGCTCTCAGCTCAAGATTTTAATGTATTTTTGTTTTAAAATTTAGATTTTGGGCAATAAATAACCTATCTCGAGTCTGTCAAATTGACTGCATGTCTTCACACGACCGTTCGCGCCGAAGACCCCTTTTTCTTCTCGCGTGGCCAACCTTGCTGTCGGAGTGTCGGAGTTATAGACCGCCAGAAAGCCTCCGACTATTGTGTCCGACATAGCCTAACGACTGTTGTTCAATATCAAGCGCGACCCACTGCATAACGAGCCCTCCGAAGCACGGTAGCACTCAGATGTAAATAACACGACCGGCTACCCATCCAAGTGATGACCGCAGCGAAGGTTGCTTGACCTCTCACATCTGTTACGAACGGCTACACTACGCTAGACCGCACTAGTGGCTCACCTGTTGCAGTTTGTAGTGGTTGATGATGTCCTGGTCGGCGGGACAGCTCTGCGTGAACGCGTCCAGCTGATACATGTGGTACATGTAGCGCCAGAGGGCGCGGAAACTCGTCTGCAACGCACAGCGGAAAAGGAATTTATAAACTAAAATTATAAAAGTCCCCTACAGGAAAAACCTATAAAAAAGTAAAAAGCGGCTGAACCGATTCTGATAAAATATGTCTGAGAACCACCGCTAGAAAACCTGCTTTCAAATTTAAAAGAAAAACCGCATCCAAATCAGTTTCAAATGGGCGTGAAATTTGAAAGCAGGTTTTCTATTCGGTGGTTCTTAGACATGTTTTATCAAAATCGGTTCAATCGTTTTTTACTTTTTATAGGTTTTTAGTCGGTTTTTTTTTGTGTGTATTTGTGTTTATCGCCTATGAGGTCAATAATTTATGACAAGAGCACCTATGTTAGCGCTATCCGGGTTTATAATTCATTGCCTAATAATATTACTGACATTTTCAATATAAAACATTTTCATGACAAAACTAAAACGTTGGCTTCTAACGCAGGTTTTCTATGCTTTAAAAGAGTGTATGAATAGGGCATTGATAGACATTGATGATCTTCGTAATTGACAATGTTGTAGTGCTATCGTGCTGACAGTTTTATACTCCATACAATTTATTACATTATATCATTACAACTTTATTTTATTGCATGTAAAATTGAATGTAAATTACAACTAATTATACATTTTATTGTTATTGAATGCTCAATGAGGGTAAGCTGATGTAACTTGTAGAGCGAGTGTGGCTCAGTGGGAGCTCGTGCGACTTTCGATCCGACGCGCCCGAGTTCGAATCCCGCTGGCTCCGCACCACTGACTTTCTTAAGTTATGCGCGGATTTAACACTAGCTCTAAGTCTAGGTCCAAGAATTTTTCACAAAAAGTCAAGGACATTTGACATCCACCAACCCGCACTGTGCCAGCGTGGTGGATTATGGCCCATACTCTCTCTATGAGAGAAGGCCCGTGTCCCAGCAGTGGGAACGTGATGGGCTGATGATGATGATGATGATGATGATGATGTAACTTCAAATTGCATGAAGACCCATATTATTATTGTTCAGCTAATCAATATTTTCTGATTCTGATTCTTAAATTTGTCTTACACTATTTAGAGAAGATGATGGACGACAGTGGGATAGTTACCGGTATCTCGAAGTCCACAAAGTACTTGCCGGCGACGCGGATGTGCTGCAGGCGTGGCATCAGCTCGCAGTCAAAGCAGCACATCGTGTCGCCCGTTAGGAACCTGGAATAATATAAAAACATACTTTATCATAGAAGGTCCTTTTTTACTGCTATTCAAATTTATAATAATTTACAATAGTATATAATGTATATGAAGTATATGATATATGTATAATTTAAATGAATATTTCGATAAATAAACTACACTAAAGACTAAAATCAAAATTGTTATAATAGGGAATATGCATGTATTTTTTTAATCGATTGTTTATTGAATACAATTAATGAAATAAATGTTGAAAAATTTTACGGCATCATTCGTCAATAAAATAATTAAATGAATATTTGAATCAACTTAAATCAACATAAGCGCGCCATTTGCGTGTGACTTCAAAACGTGGGGACCTAGGATCTCCTCATTGGTCCATCTATGCTACATGTGTGTGTGTGTGTGTCAATAATTTACCAATAAGGCGGGCTCTATGTCAAAAATTGACCAATAAGCAGCGAGGCGTGTGACGTCAAAACGTGGTTCCACGTACTCAAGCGTTTTGCGATTACATTCATGCGTTTCTCCAAAAATTAGAAAAAGAAACATTGAAATACAAAAAAACTACGCAATTAATAATAATAATAATTATATCACTACTAAATGTTTACAGGAGTAATCTACCGTAAAAAGTAATTTCCAGATTTTTCGACAACACATGCATATTCCCTATTAGGAAGATCTGTCATTGGCCTATATTATGATAATTTAAGCTTTTTGTTGCTCGCTCTATGCATTTAGCGGCTCCCCGCGCCTATTATTTGGTCGTCGGTCCACCTTGTGGGGGGCTAACTTAAGATCTTCACACACACAAACATATGAGCGAGCGAGCGAGCGAGCGAGAGAGAGAGAGAGAGAGAGAGAGAGAGAGAGAGAGAGAGAGAGATAGATAGTGTGGTTACCTAGTCTCCCTGCGCTCGAGCAGGCCGTCGATGCGCGAGAGGTGCGAGCGCAGCGCCGCCGACTTCTGCTCGTCTTTGCGCACCAGAACCAGCTTCAACTTCGAGTACAGGTTCTCGATGAGCGACGCTACTTCCTTGTCCTGGAACAAACACAACAATGTGTCAGCAAACTGGTGCAAGAGGCCAGTCTTTCACTTCAGGATCGGCAAAGCATCCAATAACGTAGAATATGTATTGAATACTTGCTGCGCCCTATCGTTGCACTCGCGTGGGCATTTTTCCAGGATAAAATTCTATCCAGCGTGTGAGCAAACTCCGTTCTAAATTTCATCCATATCCGTTCAGCCGTTACGGCGTGAACGTAAAGAGGTAACAAACACTTACAAACTTTCGCATTTAAAATATTACAAACAACCGCCTTTGTTTTTTTCGCCGCAACTTTGTTCGCGTCGACATAATAAAATATAGTCTATTTTACTCAGGGATAGTTTTTTTTTACACCTGATAGGCAAACAATTGACCGCTGTCTCACCTGATGGAAAGTGACGACGCGGTCGACGATGGAACATGAATAGAATAGAATAGAAAAACTCTTTATTGTATACCAAATTATAGAAATAGACAATAACACAGTCCTTAACTATGGTAGTACAATGGGCGGGCGGAACATACTTGCTTAGAAGATACCGATTCACTCTGGACTTGAAGACACCCAGATTATAAGTATCGGGAAACAGAGACGCTACTAAGGTGTTCCATTTCTTAGCTGTAGTGGTAGTTTTCTATCGGTGAAAGAATTTTCAATCGGATCTGTAGTTCCAGAGATTTCTCCTACAATACAATACATACTTACAATTTTACCTCTTTATAAGATTAGTATAAACTAGCTGCGCGGTTTCCCGGGATAAAAAGTAGCCTGTGTTAATCCAGGGTGTAAGCTGTATCCATTCCGAATTTCAAATCCCTTAAGCAGAAAGCCAGTCTCCTCCCATTTCTCTCACTTACCCTTCAGGATAGGCATTGCCTCTGTTGTTGCAAATGTCCATAAGCAACTGTGGCAGCTATCCATCTGCTTGTTTGCCACGCTTTTGTGATGATTAAAAAACTACCGACGGCGACAGTTAAGTTAGATATGTCAGAGTGTAACTAAAGATTAAGTCTTTAGAGCGAATTTGGTACATCTGCACACGGCTAATCATCAGTGATTTGAGCGGGCGTGGTTCAGCTAGTTTGACTTTAATTTTAAACTTTTTACTCTTAATGGCAGAATCTCCAGTAATTAATTTTTTTAATTCATAAAGAACGTACCTTAGTAGGTACCTATGTGTTTATTTTTATACGCTGTTTTAGTGAACAGTGCATTTTTATTAATTTCTAGCATAACGGCCATAACGGCATAACATACAATACAATACAATAACACTTTATTGCATACCACAAACATAATTACATGAACAAAATATAAATCTTAACTAGGGTAATACAATTGGCGGTCTTATCGCGTAATGCAATCTCTTACAGACAACCTTTGGATGGATTGGACAAATGTTAAAATAATAGACGGTGGTGCACAGCAAATAATTAATATAAACGATAATAAAATAAAACAATCATATATAACTAAAATAATATACTATTAACGACAAATACTTACATATTACATACTATAATTATTCATATAACTACTTATACTCGTACTTACTATACAATACATAAAATAAATAATATAAATATTTATATATAAATAAGAAACTGTGTGTAGCAGTTTTAGTGCAGAGAGGAAAGGTAATGGGCTTTTACCATTCTTTTAAAAATATTAATTGTTTTTGCATGCCTTATATCAACCGGCAGCGCGTTCCATAATCGGACCGCTTGTACAGAAAACGATTTATCCGAGAACTGTGTCGAATGCACAGGAGTCTTTAATAGAAGAGTTTCTGAGGAACGTAAGGAACGGGGATTGGAGAGGTGCAAGAATTCAAAACGCTCCTTGAGATAGGACGGGGTAGCAGGAAAAAACAGGATAGTGTAAAGGAGGGAGAGAATATGTGTATTCCGGCGAAGGCGAATTGGTAACCATTTCAATTTATTGCGAAATTCGGACACATGATCATATTTTTTCAAACCAAATATGAACCTGATGCAGAAATTCTGTAGACGTTCGAGTTTATCAAGCTGTTCCTCGGTTAAATCCAGATAGCTGGCGTCAGCATAATCGAGAATTGGGAGTAAAAGAGATTGGGCAAGTGCAGTTTTGGTGGTGATTGGAAGAAAATTGCGTAATCTACGTAGTGATCCAGCGGAGGCGAATAGTTTTCGGCTGACTTCTGTCAGCTGAGGTCTCCATGAAGGTTGCCTGTCGATGTATATGCCGAGGTTTTTGACTGTTTCACTTATTGTAATAACAGTTCCGTCGAAAATTACCTGTGGCAGACGAAACCAATCAATTTTAGATATCATCCTGGAACTACCGATGACAATGATCTGAGTCTTGGCAGGGTTAACGCTAAGACCATATGACTTGCTCCAATTCAGGATGTGTCGTAAGTCAGAGTTGGTGCAATTAATGGCTTCAGGTAATTGATCCGGACGTGCGTGCCTATAGATTTGAAGATCATCTGCATAGAGGTGGTAGGATGAAGAGAGTTGATGAGAAATTGAATTAATAAATAAAGCAAAAAGAAGAGGAGATAGCACGCCACCTTGAGGAACACCGGCAGTCGTATTACACCAGGATGAAAATGTATCATCAATGCGAATACGTTGCCGGCGACCATACAAGTAACTATGAAACCAGTCAATCACCGTAGGAGATATGTTAAGAGAGCGAAGGAGTTCTAGTAGGATGTCGAAGTCAACGTTGTTAAAAGCATTGCTAAAGTCAAGCAACGACAGAATAGTTACATTTCCATTGGCCATGCTATACCGAATATCGTCTGTAATTTTAATTAAGGCTGATACAGTACTATGACCGGGACGGAAGCCGGATTGGAAGGGATTTAGGAGGTTATTTTTATTAAGGAAGTAGCTAAGTTGCTGGTGGATAAGGCGTTCGAGGACTTTAGAGAGGAAAGGTAATATTGAAATTGGGCGAAAATCGGTATAAGTGGAAGGATTAGATTTTTTTGGGAGAGGAATGATTTGGGCTTCTTTCCACGCTGATGGAAAGGTGCCGCTTGTAATGGACTCATTGAGGATATATTGGATTACGGGTAGGATTTCATCAAGTACGAGCATGATCATGTTTCGGCTGATACTGTCGCTACCAACTGCATTAGACGAGATGGATGATATGCTTCTCTTAACATCACTATCAGTAAATTGTCGAAAAACAAAAGATTCGTAGTCGGGAGTAGTGGTAGAAGAAAGAGAGTTTAACGTGCTAGATTTTAATGTTCCATCAAAGTTGGAAGAGGTTGAGAAATGTTGATTAAGTAAATTTATATTAATACTATTAGGGAAAGAATCTTGACGCTGTTTACCAACTCCCAATGTTTTGAGAAATTTCCATACCTTAGAGGGGTCTTCATTATCTACTGATTGACGAATATGCTGGCGTAGTGCATTCCTACACACTCTATTGCAGAGATTCCTGCTATTAACGTACGCAGCTTTGTTCAGATCGGTAGGTCGAGTCTTCAATCTAGCCTTTGCTATATTCTTTTTATGCATAATAGATCTAATTTCTTTTGTTAGCCATGGTGCAGGGAGGTGTTTAATTTTAACAGGTCGAAGAGGAGCATGAGTATTGTACAATTTGAGGAAGATATTACTAAATTTGTCCACTTTATCATCAATGGTGTTAGCATTGACGACGTCGGACCAGTCTATATCTAATGCATCTTTACGCAAACGCTCGAGATCAATACCACCAAAATTGCGCTGAAGAAGTACTTTGGCCGTAGCTTTCGGAGGACGGATTTTATAAGAGAGAAATATCATGTCATGATACGAAAACGCATCCGCTGCGCATTGACCGTGATTGTCAACGTGATTTGAGGAAGAGACAAGTATTAAGTCGAGAAGAGAAGGAGTTGAGTGTGGGAAAAAGTGTGTGGCACTTAAGGGTAATATAGTAAGATTGTTAGCCCGGACGACGGTTTCCAGCTTAAGTGACCGAGAGTCCTTCTTGAGAAGACAGGTATTAAAATCACCCATTAAAATGGTGTGATCATAAGAGGGAGAAAAGTCTTCTAAGAGTTTCTCAAAGGAGGCAAAGAAATCAATTCGTAGAGAAGGGCAATAATATACACCAAGAAATACTTTGGTATGAGATAGAAAAACTTCAATAAAAAGGTGTTCGCCGGCATTGGCTGGGGGCGGTTGCGATGAAATATCTAAGATGGAGAAAGGTATATGTGTACGGATATATATGGCAACGCCACCGCCTCCACCACCAGTGCGATCATTACGTATGAGCCGAAAGCCAGGTAAAGAATACAAGGTAGAAGGAAGGCAAGGCTTTAACCAAGACTCTGAAACTAGGATGGCATGAATGTTTTTATGGTCAAATGACGCCAACAAATCGGAGTAGTGTGCCGGAATACTTTGTGCATTAATATGTACGACATTGAAATTTTTCGGCACGTTACAGAACAGTGAGTCGATTGTAGTTGAAAGGTCAGGGATGCTACTAAAACTGTCAGCACTACTGTTTATATCACTAGATGAAGATAGAGATAAATAATCACAATTGCTGCTACTGCTACTATTTGACATAATAAATAAAAATACCTACATAAACGTATAATACTATAATATATATTATATAAATATGATAAATTCTACCTTTTTGCCTAACTACCTACTTTAGAATACAATAATACAATATAGTGCATTTGTAATCCACCTGCCAGCCGTGTCTCTAAATAAAAATTGATTACAATAGAAAAATACAAAAAACTTTATATACAAAAATAAAAACAAACAATAATAGGTATAAATACAAACAAATTAAACTGTCGAGATGCTGACTGGGTCATCACTATCTAATAAATATAGAAAAACTTAACATGCTTAAAGTATTGAATCCGTGTGCAATGCTTAATATATGAACAATTTATAGCATGGAACAAAACGTTTTCTTGAGTGAAACGAAACGTAGCACTTTTGACAGATTTGACATATGAGGAAAAGAGACAGAAAAATAATAATTGCAAGCGTAAAAAGAGGGTTAGAAAAGTAAGAAAAACAAAGCTTGTTGAAGGTAGATAGTATGATAACACAGGATATTACGAAATTTAAAAACGTACCCAGTCAAATACTATGGAGAATACCAACTATAACTACAAGGTCAACCAAAACAATCACTTCTTCGCGGCCGCAGCTCGTCTCGCTTTTGCTGGGGCAGGCTCCTTCACCACCAATGTTGGTTTTGGTGCCTCCTTTTGCGAGATTTCGTTGAGGTCTCCAAGGCAGCCAACGCGATGTCGAGCTCCATCGAATCCAATGACAAA
Organism: Petrophora chlorosata; assembly: GCA_951640565.1. Classification (NCBI taxonomy): domain Eukaryota; kingdom Metazoa; phylum Arthropoda; class Insecta; order Lepidoptera; family Geometridae; genus Petrophora; species Petrophora chlorosata. Next base: position 3,252,751 of record OX621206.1, read on the forward strand.
GACGAATCCCTGGCGCGTGAAACACTTCGTTATGCCGAAGCGCTGACGAGCTGCCATGAACACGTCATGTCGTGCCTTAGTGAGGAACTCCGATATGGTTATGCCTGACCCTTTCAGGCTAGATTTGGCAGACCATATTCTGTCGCGGACGGTGACGTCTCTAAACTTACAGAGGATCAGGAACATAGATGTGCCAAATGGACTAAAACCAGATTGTTTAAAAAAATAACTCGTTTTAACCGTACAGTCAAAATATTGTTAACTTTATCAAGATTATAATACTAGTACATTAACATAAATCTCTCAGGTTAACATATTCATATCATTTTAATAGATGATGTGAGAGAACTTGTCTCAAAAAACCAGTTCTTAGATTTAAGATGTAACGGCTCCTTTTTACGACTTTCTTGCTTAATATATGTTGATATAACAGTACGAATTAGACGTAGAATATATGTTACTTGAATAAATTCATATTGCTTGAATTCATGAATATCTAAATGTGATTAAACTCAATTTTAAAACATTTGTTTTCACAACGCGAACTTTTGCAACTACTAAACATACACCTGCACAAATTGGGCCAGAAAGGTCTTTGACTCATCAGCAACTCTAATCAACTTGGCTACGAAAATGCTGCCAGGAATTAAGAGTTGGGAAAGGAAGGGAACATAATACGTGATTTATTGACCGTTGGAAACACCTCGCGTGCCTTAATAGCTGGTATTTGTAATTAGGGCTCCTGACCCGGTAAGTCAGGAGGTAGCAAGTTCTACTTTTGTTGAAGGTTTCCAAGGATGTGTTATTATATGTGTTAATCGCACATACCGAATTGTATATTCTACTATCGCCTTTTACAGATATTACAATGCGAAAGCTTACGAGGATAGATGGATGTTTGTAACTCACGCAAAAACTACTGATCGGATTTGGATGACATTTGGCACAGGGGTAGAGAAAATAGATTAGGACACTTTCATTAAAAACGAACGCCGTCGGCGAAGCGAACTTTATTAACTAGTTTTTATTACTAGTTTCTTACTGTGCAACGAATGAGCATTTCTTTCAAATGGATGCTAGACTCACCTGTACGAACAGATTGTGCCCGCCCGGTACCGACTTCATGATGTGTCTCTCGATCTTCTCGTTCTCCAGTATTGCGAGTCCGTTGTCGATCAGGATGGGCGGGTGCGTCGCTTCGAAGTTCGTACGGAAATCCGGCGGCGGCTTCTGCATGTCTACTGTTGTTACCTGGAGTTTATTTAGGTCACTATTAATCGCTTACGTAAACAAAGTGAAACTTAATGGTAAACACCTTGAAAATTTTGTCTGTCTCCTTCATTCGAAAAATCTTGACGGAAATCCCTTCTAAATCAAATACCCCAATATTAAGAAAGGAAGGTTACTGTTGTTTTATGCAATGAAGACCATTAATAAGTGAAACCTTGAGCAGTAACCTCAAAAAAGTAGTCTACCTCTTAACTAAATGACGCCCTTTCTCATAGCCAGGCTGAGTCCTTCAGAACCAGTGTCAACGTTCTGTCGGACAAGGAGTACCTCCAAGTAAACAGGTTTAACAACGTCACCTGGGTGGGAGACATTAAAAATTACTTTCATCTCAACAATTGACTCCACCAAGCCAACTTTTAAAGTCAGTCACGAGTCTCTTTAACGATACTTGTCATATCTATATCACGTATCGAAAGCCATCAATCTTGAACATTATTTTGCAGTCTTCGTGACTCGTGACTGAACCCTCGGCCTCTGTTGACACACCGAGCACTAAGAAAGTTAAATCTCTCGCTATAGCCTTGCTAATACTCCTTGTTTGGCGCAGATCGCCTATTGTGGAACAACCTTGTATTGTATACAGTTTGACTAAAATGGGTCTTTGGAACTACATTTGACGGTTGTGATTGGTGGGCCGTTTCGAGATACGTTCTCACGCTTAAAATGCAGTGAGTTAGTCCGTCTTTTTAATTGGCCTCGTATAAATACTCCATTATGCCACAAACTGGAACGATATTATGCATTTTGTAACCGTATTTTTTTTTGTTTAAGGAATCAGTTTTGAACTGATAGCTACAGATTTTCCGATGTATGTTTTTAGACTTTTCTTCCGCCCGCTCTCATTCTACGTCCAATACCTGTCACAATCGATTTATATAAACAAGAAGCCCTATGTATTTTACCTTTAGGCTGATGGTTTTGAGTTCAGCTAACAGGTACAGGTCCATGAAGTACTCCTGGCAGAACAGACACGCGCCCTTCCGTCGCCCATCGATCGTCGATGCCTGAAAACAACAGAAGAAATAAATAAGTAACCAACCACAAAAAATAAAAACAAACCAATTCATATTTACAGTTCAACATGTCTTTTTAGGTGTTTTTAAATGCAATAGCATAACGGCGAAAGGGGTCTAACAGGATTCCCGCAGTAGCATAAAGGTCAAAAACCGTTGATCACAGCTGAAATTGCAAAAATCCGTAACCACGAAGCGAATCCACGCGAAGACTTAAGAGTTTGTACAATGACAAATCGCTTAGTTTGATCTCATATTAAATCAACAATACTGCATCTTTCGCTTTGTAATAAATATATGTTAAATTAGAGGATTATTGCTAACACGTTTCCTTTGCAGAAACACGATTCCATAAAATTTTCTCGATAGAAAAAAATCGTAAAGTAGCCTCCAAACCGTACAATAAACCTAAATTATTCAATAAATACTTGAAATTAGAACATGAAACTTTGTATAACAACTGAATTAAATATTATCAAGCACTTTAAAGGTTCACATTTTAAAAATCTGTATTATTTACACTGTAAAAAAACATTACCTAAACTATCGCGCGTCGGAACCATTCTCACTCAGACCGCCCCTGCCGCCCGGTCGTCGCATCAGTCTCGCTCCGGCTTTCAAGCGGGGAACGCGTGTCACTTGCGCTCAAAAATTACGCACCACAAACGGCGCTACATAATTTTCCTGACGCAATTATGGGTGATAAGCGCAACAAAAAAAAGAAGAAGACGCTCGGGTGGCGTAAAAAAAACGTCAGGCACATGATTAGCGTAATGAAGTAAGTACCTACCTACCTATCTTCACAGCATTCTTGGTCATTACGCATTACGAACTTTATCTAAACTATGTAAATACGTAGGTACTTAGTTTTATGAACCTAATAACTACCTACCTAGTTTAGAAGATAGGTACCTATACCTATATTTTTGTTCGAATAAATATACAAATACCTAGTAGGTACCTAGTACCTACTCCTAATTTATGTAAGTATATAGACCCGTAGTCGTTTCAAGACACCAATTTTGACGTTTGTCAGTCATCCTACCTAAGGACTGAACAATCAGTATTTTGGGTTTTGAAAAGGGGAACCATCAAATGAGTAACACTTCTATTAGGTAATAGTCTTTATACAATGATTTAACTCGTTGACAGCCTCTGTGGTGCAGTGGTTGGGCAGGTTGGCTCAAATCTCATACACCACTGAGGTTGCGGGTTCGATTCCCGCGACGGGACAAATGTTTGTGCACAGAAAAAAAAGAGTAAGTATTTGTTTCGTGTCTGGGTGTTGTGGGACCATGGTCCTAGATACAGGGAATCCTAGTTAGGGGTCAGGATCTATGTATGTGATAGTTGGGGAAAAAAAAACTAAATATTTTTGTATTCCAGAGGACGATTTCGATCAGAAAGTACTACTCTAGACGATAATAATGCCACAGAGAATATTCCGGTAAATCCGTGAGTATATAGCTACCCATCATTACTATTTTTGCAATGCGGTAAAGTGATTAGTTGTTGGACTATATTATTTTCAGTTAGAGACACAATTATTATTTTACTTTTTTATTCATTCTGCATGCTTTAGGGTTAATGTCCCATTTGTAGTTTACGCCAGTACATTCGTTGCGCAGCTGTATGGATTGTAAAACTGTAATATAGTTGTAATTTTATAATGTGTTTATATTGTGATTTCTTCTTCGTTTACAAAAACTTTCCTTATTTTTTTTAGCTTTTCAAACAGCCCTCTACAGTTTGAGAGATCAGATAATCTTCATAAAGAACATAATGACGATACTAATAGGTAATTGCTTGATTATTTTTTTCAGAATGAAGTATTATAGTTATTATTATGAAGTATTATTGTTATAGTTATAATTATGCAGTTTTGCAAAAAAATATTTCATATTTTTGTTTTAGTAATTTCAGGTACGAAGTGAGTAATCCCATAAAAGAGAAGAGTAGTTTTACTGTAGAAGGACGAAGAATAATTGACATACAATATTTTTATTCAAGACTACAAGAGATATGTGATCACAATAAGGCATTTGGATGCACATTAAGCAATGTACAGATTTTAGCAGAAAAAAAGAAAGGATTACTTTCCAAATACAAATTAGCCTGCAATATGTGTAATAGGATTTTTTATTTAGATTCTGAGCCTAAAACAAATCTGGACTTAAATAAAGCGGCAACATCGGGCATTATCTGTACTGGAATTGGGTACTCACAATTTAGAGAATTATGTGCAGCAATGGATTGTCCGTCTTTTTCCCAAAAACATTATGACAAAGTCCAAAATGAGACATATGATGACTGGCGAAAAACAGCTATAAATGTGATGGAGGCAGCTGCAGCGCGAGAGCGAGAAGCTGCTATTGCAGAAGGAATTGTGAATAAGAACGGCGTCGCTTGCATTGATGTAATTGCGGACGGTGTCTGGTCTAAACGCTCCTTCAACACAAATTTTTCGGCCCTGTCCGGAGCTGCCGCCATAATTGGAAAAAGGTTTGGCGAGGTGCTGTTTATTGGCGTAAAAAACAAGTATTGCTGCATATGTGCACGAGCTGTAAACAATGATGTCGTGCCGGGAGACCATGCCTGTTATAAAAATTATAACGGTTCTTCTACAGGCATGGAGTCTGACATATTGTTAGAAGGCTTTAAGCAATCGATACCAATGCATAACCTTATTTACAAACGGATGGTGGCAGACGGTGACTCTAGTACATACAAAAAAATTTTGGAAGGCCGTCCATATCCCGATTGCAGCGTAGAAAAAATAGAATGCAAAAATCACATTTTCCGAAACATGTGTAAGAAGCTGAAGAACATAACAACAGAAACGAAATACCCCTCTAACTTAAGAAAAAAAATAACTACACAAAGAATACTGGCCATTAGAAAAGTTATTTGTTCGTCTATAACTGAACACATTTCGAAAGACACAGACTTTGACACAAAAATAAATAGCTTGTACAGAGATATTACGAATTCTTACAATCACGCATTCGGAAACCACGAAAACTGCCAAACATATTATTGTACCAGTCAAAATAACAGTGAAGATACGACTTTAACTTTGAAGACATGTGCTATATGGCACAGGATTAAATACATAATAAACACTGTCGCAGCTAAAGCTCGAAGTCTGATGCACAATAGTGATAGCAATAAAGTAGAATCATTTAACAGTATTATTGCAAAATTTGTGGGTGGGAAACGCATCAACTTTTCCTTACGCCGTGGTTACGAATCAAGATGCCACGCTGCTGTTGTCTCTTTTAATACAAAGCGCCCTCTTTCCACTCTTCATAGAGCGATGTCTGGAAAAAGCCCCCGAACACAAGTGAAAAAATTAGAAGAAAGACGGCTAAAACAACGAAGAAATGCATCTAAGTATTTAAGAAAAAGCAGGAAACTATTTCAGAAAAACAAAGAAAGTGACAAAGATTACGGAGAAAATTGTCAAAAACCAGATATGTCTACTTCAGAATACAATCTTAGTAAAGAATTATTTTTGAAGAATTTGCCATGCACAGAATATGAAAGGGAACAAATACAAAAATCAACAATTCTCCAACGAGATTCCAGTGAGTGGCTAGAACTTAGAAGAAAACTTCTGACAGCGTCAAATTTTGCTAAAGTTGTTAATAGGCGTCAATCTACAAGCGTAAAAAATTTAGTAAAGAATCTCATATATAAAAAAAAATTGAGTCATGTGCCGTCATTAAGACACGGAATAGATAATGAGACAACTGCTTTGGAGCAATTAGGATCACAGCTCGACATTGTAATAGAGCCTTGCGGATTATTTATCGATAAAGATTTTCCTTTTCTTGGTGCAACTCCAGACGGAGTTGTAGGGGAAGATACTATAGTGGAAATTAAGTGTCCAATAACAGCATTCAAATCAACCTTGGACCAGGCTATAAATAACAAAAAAGTTAATTTTTGGAAAGAAGTCAAAGACGGACTACGAATTAATAAAAAACATCCTTGGTACATACAAGTACAGGGCCAATTACATATCACAGGGAGGCGGCAATGTATTTTCGGCGTATGGTCTGGACGAGACAAAGAGGTCAAAGTTGAAATAATCCATCGAGATAACCAATTTTGGGACCAAATTATGGTTAACAAATTGAAAGATTTTTATTTATCTTGTATGTTGCCCGAACTATGCGATCCCAGATATGTTCGAAACATGCCAATTAGAGAGTTAAGCTAAATAATATAATTACTTTCTTTTTGTGGTGGTTTTATTAACTCTAAAATTCTCCTAAAGTTCCTTCTTTAAAAATCAGTCGGCTGGTGCAGCGGTAAAATTCACATACATAATATGTGTATTAATTATTAATTTATTAGCAAATAATGCCTGCGACTCGGTACTCCATCCGTGTAGAAACCATCAAAATCCGTTCAGTCCTTCTATATACGTTTTACTGGTAACAAACACCCTTTCGCATTTATTAGTAAAATTTATTATAATAATATGTATAATACTAACTGATACTCATGACTCCGTCCGTGTAGAATTCGGTTTATAGTTGTTCCCCAAAGTCGTATTTTCTGTGATAAAAGTATCATTATTTCCTATTTTAGGACCAAAGTATATACTTCGTTCTAAGTCGTTATATTTACACAAATAAATACTTTGTATAATACTATTAAATATTTCATTATAAAATATATAAATTATTATATAGCAAAATTGCCGTTTATACTGAGCTCGATCGATATAATATGAAATGAATAAATTGATCAATAGTCAGCCAAAAGTACAAAACTGTCAACTTTACTCTAACATAATACCGCTACTACCGTGGCGCGGTACTAGCGGTATGTAGTCCTCGCGACGTCGCTACGGCCGGCGCGGACGGCGCGGCGAGTCGCGCCGCGCCGTAGCGAAGGCGGCCTCGCGTCGCGATCTTGTGAGCGAGCGGGATAGACGCGCTAGCCGTGCGGGTTCAAAAATGGAATTTTAGCTGAGGTAGTACAGGCCCTTAAATCACTAAATTAACATTGACCTACAATAAATAAAACCGTCGGAAGAAAAGCAAACATAAATTTGCAATACCAGAAACAAACAGAGAAAAGAAAGTCAAAAATATGTAGTTACGATTTATTTCCTAAAACTGCAATTAGAGTGTATAATGGAAAGATTAGTCGGCGACTGAGTACGACTCGAGTATTTTTAATACGGCGGTTAGTCAAAGGCATTTAATTAGAATGGCTAATTAAAAACAATTGTGTGAAGTTTCCGCACATTGAGAAATATTAAATTGTAGACTGTAATAGTTGCAATTCATGAAGTGTTTGTTCTGAAGTATATTTATGTAATAGAGAAGTGATGATAGCCTATCTGAAAATCTAGGAGATGCTAGATGGTGCTAAACAAATTTACGGTGAGCTTAATTAGATAACTTAAAAAATATCATGGAAAGGTGCACTAGACAAGGGAGTACAATATGGTTACCCATCTATCCAATCCAAACAGCATATAATAAAGTAAACAAAGAATCAGATAGAAATCTACAAAGAAAGGATTTAGCACATTCAACAGTGAAACCCTTTTCACATATTCCTCAGAATTTAGTAGCTTTTCCTTCATTAGCAGCTCACATGTCGCAACTAAAGTGCGTACGCAACACAAAAAACATCGTAGACCGCGTAGTTTCTAAGTGGAAACAAGATGGAAACCTCATAGTGAATATTCATAAGAGCCATTGTTACACGACAGATGGAGTCGTGGGCCGATTGTTCATAACTCTCGTTTTTAACAAGGACATTTGTTTATAATATTAACTAGGTCTGTGGAAGCAAGTGACATCATAAACTGTTATGGTAGATGGAAAGAACTAGCGTCTAATAATATGGATGAAAGGAAAGCAATAAGAAAATATGGGGTGCGTCAATTACCATTTTCTGTTTACATCAGCATCAGAATGCTAAGATCAGAAAACATGATTCCATCTTATCAGTTTATGAGACCCTTTATCGTTCAGAGTGATGAACACAATGCAGCGATTTTCCTAAATGCCAACGTAACAAATGAAATAAAGTTAACACCATCCAAACCATGTAAGTTAGTGTCATTAACACAGATCTTTGTTTTGCATATGCTTAGCCCTTTGTTCGCGCCTCTAGAGTTCTTTGTCAAATGTTTCGTGCCGTGACTCATGAGCTCGTCTACGATTCGGGGTCAAAGGGCTTTCCAACTTGTGCAATACGCCTCTGCCGACTTTCTATAGCCATATTGAGGTTTAAGTTTGTTACGAGATTCTCTATAATTTTTTGAGGTAAAAGTACAATTAACTAAGTTTAGTGCTTGCGTTGGGACGATTTCTCAAAATTACCCATTCAAAAATATTCATTGTTTAAATGCCATGCCTGTTGCAGATATTGTAAAGAATTAGCACAAGGAAGATATAAATGGGAAGAGTTTGGAGAAGACCTGAAATGTTGAGACTTCTACATTAAACTGGAATAAATTTCAAGTCAGTCCTCACATATACACACAATAGGTATAATGGACAGAGACAAATTCATCGCGTCATAAACCAGAGTACAAACTCAACATATACTAAAATAAATACGCCCAATGATCACAAACAGATCCTGGCCCATAACTAGGATTCCCTGTAATTAGAGAACCAAAAACTACGAGGACAATGGTCCCACAACACCCAGACGCGAAATAAATGCATGCGTTATTTTTCAGTGCACAAACATTTGTCTCGTCGCGGGAACCGAACCCGCAACGTCAGTGGTGTATGAAATTTGAGCCCACTGCCCAAATATGGAAACCAACAGTTACTTTTCCAATACTCGCAGAAGCAAACATAAATTAAACCTGATTTTCCAACGAGGCCATGGTCCGTGGCATTGTTACTGCCGATGTTACGGTCAAATGGTCGCGGCATATCAATAAGCTATATTTTACAATCGCGACACAGAGAGCATTGGATAGTAAATAATATGTGGCAATGCAATGCCACGGGTTGGGTGGGGCATTGAAATGAGTTTGAACATATTATTTAACTTCTTTCCGGCCGTTCTGAAGCTGTCTTCTCGTTTACCAGTTTCTATTTGTGTATCTGGGTTTCTGGTCCTCGAAACACAGCGTCAAGCTACGTCGAGGACACGAGGTTTCAAAATTAACATGTGTAACTTTATTTTTTATTTACTACGTCAATAAAGAATTGTGAATTGTAAAAGGGCCTATTATAATACTTGGAACTTATCATATAAACGGATTTCCAAAGTAATTTAAAACACGCATATCAGATGCTCTAAAAAGAACTACTAGATACTGTTTATTAAAACTTATAAATCTTACTGACTCGCCTCGCCATGAACACATAAGTAATTAAATTAGGTTATAAATTACAACACTCGAGGCTTACATTATTTTCACACAGATAACAGATGTCATGCACTCATTACTACATGGTACAATATATTTAATATTATTAAATAAGTGATTCATAATTTCATAAAGGATAACTATTTTTAAAATGTGTAACAAGGAAGAATAACACGCGTGTAATTGAAAATACTGGGAACTTGTTTGACTGTTCGACCGACTTTTCCGATATTATGCATAGTAGGTATGTTCTAACGACTTAGTTGTGTAAGTTATATTGAATTGGATAGAAAAGCTGCTTATAATCAACCAAATTTTTTCCCAGATGAGCGCTTGACAATGTAGTTCCATCGGCGACACCCTAGCACAAACTCTATCATATATCTTCGATAAGTATGTGACATTGTATGTCTCTGGTACTCTGTTAAATGAGGTGATACAAAACTCATGAAAGCCACCTAATAATGGTGTCAGTGGCAAGTGCTCCAAGTGGAGTAGAAACCTGGTGGTGCGATGGTGCGTGACGCACCTACATAGACGAACAAACATGACGACGGCCACAGCATTCGATGCGACTGCAGAATATTCTTGAACATAACACTTGACAAATCTAAGGTTCATTTCAGTTCTAGACGAAAATATATAAGGAAAATAAGTCTAGACTCTAGACTAGAGGATATAAGAGTAGAAGAGGCTATCAGAAAGAAAAATAAATAGATTGTAGTGTGCCTTAACCATTAGTGAGCAGTGATGGTGATGCAGATTATGATAATTTTAACAACAGCTTATCGGTATAACCACAGAATACAGGGACAGAAGCTTCACTCCGTAAAAAAAATTTAAACAAAAAGCGACTTTTGCTATGATGCAATAAAATTCAATTCGCTCGCGTAACGTTGCATACCTACCAGTCATATTCACCTACAGAGCGCCTCTCTTTTTATCGCATAGCTCTGATCTCTTCTGACGCGGCACGTGTAACGACGCGCGACCTGCCGTCGGTGTCCGGCTATGTACTTGTAGCTTCGTACCTACAGTGTGGAGTGCGCTAGGCCTGGTATAACTCAGTCTTATTGAGCAAATCATGGATAATAATTTGACAGTGAAGTTATTCTCTACATTCTGTCTACTTCATAATCATAAAGTGCGTAATAACAAAACACCAGCGAGCGAGCTGCAGCTGTGCTACAGTAAACTAATGAATGAATCTCGGCGGGGCATTGTCAAAACGTTTATCTCAAACTGTCTCTAGCGATATTTATATTTATAAACATTACGTAAAATATGTTAAGTAAGGTACGTGACTGCATCGTAAATAATATCATTTGAAATATCACTTTCTACCGATGTCTAATAATCATAAAATCCAACATTATAGAGGAAGTAGGCTAACTATACGTATTAAGGTGCAATAAAAGAGTCTTAAAGGTGAATTAATGGTGATATTACGTAACAATGATATTTAATTTACAAACACGTAATAGTAGGAAGAAGTTTAAATAGCCAATGACGTGCATTCCAAGAAATAAGGTAAACTCAATGCAGGCAATAAACCTAAATCATGAAATCAATGTTCCATGATTAATATAAGTCGTGCTCCACACATGGCGGCTTACGTGAAGGAAAAAAACGCAAAGAAGCGAAAGAGTAGTAACAGTGGGCAACGACGCGCGACGCGTCATACAATGAAGACAGGCTGAAAACAAAATAAATTGTAACGCCAAATTACAGCATTCTAGTTTACACGATAGGATAAGTCTTCCAGCGGCTAACGATATATAAACCAACCAGGCGTGACAAACAAACATCGAAGTCAACGACATCACCCGAACATATAAGGCACTTTCAGTTTCGTGAAATCGAAAGCGGCACATACATCTCGCGCGGTGCAAGACGCGCCATTTTTGCAAAGATGGCGGCAAAAAAACGCGCTAATCCGTCACGGAGCCGTGGCTCTAGCATCTAGTGGCCATCAATTTGTCAATGCGCCGCTTGCGCAGCAGGCTCCTGCATTCCGCCGCATTGTTTTGTTTAAGATCAACGTGAAACACTATACAAATATTTATTTTTTCTTCTTGCTTTCGTTACACAACTTTTTGACTATTGGATTCTGTATTTGAGTCATATGTGCACAATTGAACCTTTTAAACATCAGAAACTTGTATATTGTATAGCATTTCTGATTTGGCATCTATAAATGCCTACGTTCTATAAGTATAATAAATCATGATACTCGTACTCGAACATACTCGTGGTAGGTCTCTCCTATGCGAGAGGCCGTCTGGATAGGTACCAGCTTTGCCAGTTATTCTGCCACCAAGCAATAGTGCGCAGGCATTACTGTGTTCCGGTTTGAAGGGCATTCTAGCCAGCGAAATTATTGGGAGATTTAATATCTGATGCCTCGGGGTGATGAGCGCAATGCAGTGCTAAGCAGTGCTTTTTATGGTATTAAAAGTTCTGGCACGGCAATTGTTATGGGCAGGCGTGGCACTTACCATCAGGTGAAAGACTTGCTCATCGCAGCTTACAAGTGCAGTGACCCGGCTCAGTGAAATGCAACCAACACCTGACCACGGACCGGCATCGGCATGGTCGCCAGCGTGAAAGTACGTTTACTACCAACCTCTCTAATTACATCCCAGCTTGTCTACAAACAGGTTCATTGAGGCTTCCTTACTAAATCTTGTCAATTTACGTAACAAGCAACAATAACGAACAACAAATCGCTCACGTGTTCTTTATAAATTGTATCGCGTGCCAACGTCTTCATCAGCGTCCGAGTGAAACTCCCGGTGCGATGAGCATTGCTCCTGTCAGCCACTGACACTTCCGCGTGATTTACACACCTCGTCGTATTAACGGCCGGGCTTTACTCTCACTGATGCAACCTTTTTAATATAGTTATCAACACACCTTAAAAACGGACAGCCGCGAAAGAAATATGACTTTATGGGAGCATTCGACACGCATGTCAAAATAATTATTAATTGCAATTGGAAGAGTGCCAAGACTTGAATAACAAGATTTTTTTTTTCAATTGTTTTGGGGCCTTTTGTACTTTATTTAAAACACATGTCATCCCCATCGTACATGCTGACACTACAATAAAAAATATATTAATTACAGATATACCTGAGAATACGACATTACGTAGGGCTATTTTCATACCAGGCATTTATGTATGTAAGTCTTCATAAACACATATATGTAGAGTACATATATATCTATTTATGGAGACCCACAACTTAGAACAAGTCTTTTGCTGCGTCAGACGTTGGTTCAGTCAAAGTTTTGTGGTACCCACCCACATCGCAACTATTCAAACCGTAAGTGCTTACGAGCACCTGTCTTTCATTTCGAAACCGAACACACTCCACCAACAAGTGATGTACATCTTCCACCGTTCCACAAGTTAAGCAGTTAGGTGTGTCACTCTTCTGCATCATATAATAAAACTTGTTCAGAGGAATGTGTCCTAATTCTCAACCTATACAACAACAACAATACACAATGCACATGATAATAAGGTGGAATATAAGCCTATCCAAAGTGAAGAGTGCCTGGAAAGGTTGGTTGGAGAGAGCAGGATTTATTACTTTTATACAACCTCTTAATGTAAGCGAGTAATAGAGGAAAATAACTAAATGCGTTTGAACATTATGTAGATGGACGGTGCACCGACACGGTCAGCGGTCACAGCTCATAATCAGAATCAAGGGAATATGTCTTGAATGAAAACCTCTGAGCTTTTGTGCGTGGTCATTCACTTTTGGGTTCAAAAGTAACTAACAACAAACATAACACCGGAAATCGGAGGGTGCGGTGAGTTGCACAATGTAGAGCTATCCGGTCACTTCCACTGGCCATATAAGCAGCGTATAATGTGCTATGCAGTAATCAGCCAGGCAATGACGAGCCTCATATCTGCACGTCGACAGATAAAAACGCTGTTTACAACATAACAAGTGATTCGATTTGGAGCACGTACGCTAACTGCGATGCGACGACCGGCAACAATCTAATTAAGAATGAATCAGCTTGAATAAGGAATGAAATGGGTCGTTTAAATTCTCACCGTGTCTCGTGTGCCACTTCTTTGTCTAACGGCATGCGGGAAAGGTTTAAAGACATGGTTCAGTTGCAAAGCTTGGGATATAAAACATTTCAAGAAAAGTAATAATATTGGAAAAGTACACTTGTGAAATCCTATTTATCACAAGCATCTAGGATGTATGCATATCATTTCCTCATTTTTTGTTTTGATAAGAAAACATCGTCATCTTTGTATTTTTTATTTCTATTGTTTCTGGCTTAAAGATTTTCATCATACGGATATTACTGATCAACAATCAACAACATCTATGAATTTTTACTGATATAATTTTTTTACTTATTATTATAGACTTGCGTTTGACCACTATCTCACCTGATGGTAAGCGATGATTTGGTCTAAGATCTAACACGCTCGCCTAGAAGATACCTGTTCATTCTCGATTTGAAGACCAGGTTGTAGTTGTCAGGAAACAAAGACGTTGGCAATGCGTTCCACTCCTTGGCTGTAACTTCTTAAAACCTTTCATAATCTTTACTTAGATAATGAGTTTCTGTTAAACGATACCTACGATGACGTAGAAAGTTAACAATTCAGTTACAAGCATTGGTTGGTTATCACCGCCGCGCCGCGCGCCGCAGCGATAGTCTCATAAGTGAAGTCTACTCCTTACTATAATTAAGGAGTAAGAATGTGTGGACAAGCCACGGGGCTCTGAAAGGATTCTCAATAGCTCTATCCAGAAACGGACCTCGGACACATCTCCATAATGAACCAAGAATGTGTACTTGGTATCTTGGCCAATTAGGCTTTACGCAATGAAGTTGTTTCAGATAAAATCACTGAAATATTAATTTAAGTTTTTTGTTGAAGTAGCTAGTCATTTTTATTAAATAGCTTTTCACTTTTCCCACGTATGGTTTTCGATAATTGTAGAAAATTGTTCATTGATTAGCAATGGCTTATAGTCTTAAACGATGGTGAAGATATTGAGGTTTCTTATGTTTCAAAAAGGTACTTGGAATCTTATTCAATGTGGTGTGTAAGTCACCATCACTGGCAAAATAGTTTTCAATTGCTGGACCTTGGGCGTTGGGCGTCCTCTCACCATAACGCGAGCCCATTTCAGCTTGGTTGATAACATCCGTGATGCCTGTTTAAACGCCAGTTATTTTATTATTCCAGTAATTTCTATATTACGCATTCGATATTCAGGTCAATTCATAAGTCGATATGACGCGAATTCCCTGACGGGCTGCAGATGGCCTTAACAAAGTGTTTACACAATGATGTTTCCCGCTCATATATTAAGTTGTGATGATCTCAGCTTTATTACACGTAGTCATACGACGACAATGACATCATGGCCTTGACTTGTGAATTATGCTTATGATAGTGTTTGCCGATAGTGACGTTCTTATGGTATTTCTCAAGATCTATGTCACAATCATAACACTTATAAGCATCAGAAGAGTTCGGAGGTCGGAACTCGACTAATTGAACCATCGCAGCGTCATTCATAATACTTATATATACATACGTCTTTAAGGAGTATTGTGCTATTATTGTGTTACGGACTGCATGACAGTGAAATGACTACTATGCATTTAAGAAATGAAGGTTAGGACACAATAAAATAATAAAGAATAAACGGTTGAGGGGATGATAACATTTTCATAATATTTATTTTTTTACCACACCTGCTCACCTCTATGGTATGTTTCTTTTGTCTAAGTTTTTCTTTCCCAAAATTTTACGTTCACGCTCACGAAGACAAGCAAAGAACAATATTGCAAAGTAACTCATTTAAAAGGCATTTGCCACAAAGCATGTAATATTTCGTCGTCGCGATGTAGCAACAAGCAAGCAAGAGTTAGAAAGGGCGGCGGTTCGCGACCACGACCTCACGTTGCGACCGCAAGCCAGCTGATCTCTTAGAAAGGACATTGTGTTGTGCAACGCAAATCTGCCACGTGTAAAGGACAATGTTCTGTAATGCTATTTTAGTTTTTTGCATAGTTACTGACTTTGAATAAAGAGGGGATTCGGCTGTTCTTTAGAACTATGAATAGTTTGATTTAGGCTAAATAGATCCAGCGTTGTTGATTGAAAGTTTGACACTGAAATATTGAGTGTAGGTTCGTTGTCCCCGTAAGCCTTGTCCCCTTTACGGAGATACAGCCACTAGGTTAGGTTATGTTAGAACTGTGACCACACAGCGCGAGTCGAGCGAGCGAAACGAGCGTGCCGCAGCAGCGACCGGCGAAGCGCCAGAAAGTAGTTTTTCCATGTAAAGTTTACTATATCAACGGAAACAGAGTAAGGGGACACGGCTTACGGGAACAACGGACCTACACCAATTTTTTTAGTTTCCCAGCACACCATATGTATTAAGTCTTGTAGTGAAGTACCTAGTTTAGGCATCATAAAACTCCACGTTTAAAGATCAAACAACTAACGACGTGGTACGGCAAAAAACGGCGTAGGCACGTAATAAACCGAAGTGTTTGAAAAGACAGGTGCAACGCTGACTGTAGACTTACCGCTGATGGTGTAATAACAGGCCACCGAGAGGTTCCCTAGAGTTGGGTAGAGCCTATTTATATCTATAGAGGAGGTAAGATAACTGATCAAAAGCAGTGGGGTATATGGTATAGAAAGATCACCGCTAGTTAATTTATCTATCATTGCCTTTGATACATCTATAAAACCAAGCATTTCCATTAATTATTGCGTTTAACTAAATGCTCATGCCCTCATTTTGCCGAAAGCATAGGTATACATAATACTTGAAAGTTTAAAAAATAATAATTAAAAAACAACATTAAAAGTCTTAAACGCCTATAAATTCGACCTAAGGTCCGACAGCCGACGGGTTACAGCTCTAGGCGACCGTAAAGATGGCTTTCCATAGATGGTGCACTGCATAATGATCGCCAATTATCATCGTCAGGCACTAGTTGCTTTCGGAATTTCATTACAAGTTCAATACAGTTTACGAAGTTTCTAATGGGGACCTGTCGTTATGTTTTATATTGGCGACTTGCTTTTTATTTCTTACTGTTATGAATAGGAAAATACAAAATAGTGATTGCAAGTGCTTCTTCAGTTACAAAGCTGGTTTCAGGAATGTTAAGTTTTAACAGAACTTTAAAAGGTAAGGCTTTTAAAGGTTCTCTCTCCATTCCACCTGTATGCATTTTTACAACTTTTCTATCTATGTACTGTACACTGATTACTTTAAAACTACTGAACGAATTTTTGTAATTCTTTCATCAATTAAAAAAAGAATCACACAAAGTATCAAGAATCCTTCCATGTTGTCCAATATAAATTTTGTTAAGATCTAATGATGTACTCCAGGAGATAAAGATAGTAACTCCAGCAAAAGGCTGGTTTCGTATTACGACGATTCATTAAATTTTTATTCTAAAGATGTACCTACTTGAATTTTCAGTATGATTTACTTTTTTTATATTATCCTAATAATAGTTTTAAATTCAAACAGCTGCGGAATAAGTAACCCATCGTTATCTGTAAGATAAGTATCTACTTCACAGTCTTTACGTGTTTAATTATCTCTAAGAATAGCCTAATTAACGACACTAAGGACTAGTGTCAATAAATGAGGATTGAAATTCGTCTTATTAACGCTCGCGTGCATTAATAAATAAACGTAATGATAAAGAACATAATTGACATTTCAAAGATAAAAGAGTGCAAAGCAGCTGCAATTGTTAAAATATTGAATAAAGTGCTTGGAAG
Organism: Petrophora chlorosata; assembly: GCA_951640565.1. NCBI lineage: Eukaryota > Metazoa > Arthropoda > Insecta > Lepidoptera > Geometridae > Petrophora > Petrophora chlorosata. The sequence continues at coordinate 3,270,236 of OX621206.1, forward strand.
AAACATTATTCATTTGAATAAAATTTCTGGTGCGATTGAGAGTGCTTTCAAGTGCCCGTAATAACAGGCAGGGGTGCATATTTAGAATGTAATCTGCAAGGCATAATGTCTGAGTGTCTGATGGTGGGTTCAGGATTTAAGTACAGTTATTTAGTGGTTCAGAATAACAATGGAGAAAAAAATGTAAGGGCCAATGGAACATCGCTTTAAATTTCACGAATAGATCAGACATTACGCATATCGTTAGTCTTGTAATCTGTCTGAGATCAAAAGAGGAAGACACCAATTAAGAATTCTTGAAAACTTAGTTGCTAATTGTATACGGCCCGTAACCATAACTTTTCACGTAATAAACGAATTTCCTCATACAATATTTTTTATTATAAAAAAATACTATACACTCGTTTTTTACAAGATGAATCAATTGGACAACCTATTGAACATTAAAGGCCTATAGATAGCTCAAATGCTCTAGCCTACTACCAGTTGGCAGCGTATGAAGCGTTGGCAAACAATGGCCACTGTTGTGACTCGATCGTAGATTTCACATCATGAAGTACACGATCATTTATTGAAATGGTGACATTTCATGAAATCGTCACAACTTGTAATCACATCATTCACACCGCTTGCTAGTCCATCACCTCACCACATAAAACATATTACCAGCATTCAGATTGAGGGAGAAAACTTCAAATAGCATGTTTAATAATGTAAACAGTTCTCCAACACGACATTAGAAATTTCTACCAGTTCCGAGAATTGCGCGTCGTTGGCAGTGCAGTGGTAATTACGACAATCGCAATTATTATTATGTTAGGGTTGCTCGTGGGCTGCTATAAATTACGCGATGCCGACCGGGACATTGAAGATATACATTTTGCGGCAAGTTTGAAGTAAGGTGGAATCAAAATTTTGTTATTGAATATTGAATGCATTAGCGTATGCTATGCGAAAATCTTAAGATTTTAAATAACTAGGAAGTAGCAACGTTATCATTAGAACATGTTGCTAATTGTAACATTAGACTTGTTCTGTTGATCATTGTGAACATTGACGACAGATGACGTAGAATCGTCCCCGTAAGACGACATAAGACAGATAGAAAAAATTTGGTTGCTCGAGCAGTTGGATCGGTAGCCCAATGGTAAAGGCGTCGGGACGGCATTCCGAAGACGCAGGTTCAATCCCTGCCCGAGCAATATAATTTTCTATATATTCTCTCTAACTAATTATTTAAAATCTTAAAATTTTAAATGGAATTAAATGTCTTGTTACCGAGCAAATATCTATTATAATTTGTTAAAACTATAGCCCGGGATGAAACCGATCACCTTTACTACAGTTGTTTTTGTTTTTTTATGTAACTGAGTGAAGAGACGAGCTGGTTGTTTGCCTGATGGTAAGTACTACGCCTGCCCATAACAATAACAGCACCATCCAGAACAGATTTGTTTTGCAAAATCCTGCGCCGCGCTGCACTGCGCTCGTCACCCTGAGACAGAGACAATTAGCTGTTGAGTCTCATAATGCCCAGTAATAAAATGGCTACAATGCCCCTTCAAACCGGAAAACCGTAATGCTTGCGCAGTACTACTTGGCGGCTGAATAACTGGCAAAGCGGTGGTACCCACCCCCCAGACGGCCTCTCGCATACGAGAAACCTACTGCCAGTAATAAATTTTAGTAACAGACGAAAAATTGTGTCACTTGGGGATCACATTCGTCCCTGTAAGGTTAATATCCGGAAAACCTATCTAAAGCAAAGCGACGGCGAAGTCTCAGTGAACCGGGGTGGGTTGTAAGTCATGGCACGCAGCCCTATGTATAATGTGCAGTTAGACAGAGGTGACATTGGTGGGTCTTGGCCCGTGACTCCCACGATGCGATGCGATCTGGTAAATGCCTTTTCATTATAGACGCCGCTGATTATTATCCTCGCGAATACCTATGGGGTATTAATTTCTTTTTATTAAGATAATGATAGCTATTGACTGCAATAATAGTTACAAGCGATGATGTTCAACACGCCAAGTCCCGCTTATGGTGAGGAGGGAGGATGTACAGACCACCATGTTACTTTATTATTACATGCAATAATAAAATAATACGGATTGTATATACTTCTTATAACCGAACCACCACCGAACCGAATTACTGGGCATGTGAGACTTAATATCTGATATCTCGGGGTGATGAGTGCAATTCAGTGCTTTGTATTGCATTTTATGGTATTAAAAGTTCTGGGTGGCACTGCAATTGTTTTGAGCAGGCAAGGCGCTTACCTTCAGGCGAACGACTTGCTCGTCTCATCACTAGGAGTAAAAAAACACAGAAGTTGCATGTGTTTAGTGACCTTAGCCATAATTTTTAGAAGTAACAAGGAGAGTATATGAGGATATTCTATCGTGAATTTAATCCAAGGCTAGTTTTAAAGCGCCTTTGGTCATTACCGAAGTTCCCGTCTGATATTTACGTTACCTACTGGTTTCATGCAGAGTGCAGAGTCTGCTTTTACTGTTACTGGGTAAGGTGTCTTACCTGGAACAAAGACATTACACCATAAGTATTTAAAGTAAATTGAGAAAGTACATGTAGAAACACTTTTCGAATGCCCAAGAATACTAAAATGCAGAGTCAACAAACACCTCTACAAACACCAAACCTTCAACAAACACCTCTAGCATCGGAGATTTGATACCATCGAATCTGTGAGGACGAGATGCTTGCTTGAGTCCCAGTAGGTAAACTGGATGATGATGATGATGAAGGTTTTTTTTTACGCTTAATAGATCTTTTTGGCAACTATCTAATAGAAGAATCGATGATGTGGCCTAAGATGGAGCAGATAGACTAGAGAGACGGCAGTTGAGCTGCTGCAGTCCCGTCTCCCCGATGGTTCACCGAACATCATCCCGAAACACGCCTAGGTCGCTTGACATGGCTTTGTTCCGTGAGTGTGATTACAACCACGGCCAGAGCCTACCACTCCAAAGCGCGTAAGCGGGTTTCATCACGATGTTATCCTTCACCGTTTTAGAGCGAGCGTGCAAAATCTGCACTATACATTTTTACTATACACATTTAGCTATACATTTTTGTAGAAATAAGAACATTGCATTCCAAGACTGGCAGACTGGCAACAGACGTGCAGTTTCTAATTCACTAGCTTTCCCTGTAGACGCGATGAACCGTTAAGAAGCCTAATTTGTGATGCTTTCTCCATTCCGTTTTGTTGGAGCTTTGCAAGCGTCATTTGAACAGTTTCTCTAATCAACGCAAATGACAATAAAAGAAAATAATTCACCAGTTTCAATGATTTGGTGATAAAACTAAGAGTTACGATGATATTTATAATCGTTAGGCTATCATTTGTTTGTTTTTACTGTAATGTCTTCGTCTGATTGTTCGTGATGTCATGGACTGGGTTCCATCTGAAAATCAGTGCTAAGGTACTTTAAAACACCTTAGCGAGTGCTGAGTCGGAACCTTTTCCTGAAATCGCGCAACATTTCACTGTGCTGTATTTATTGTTTTTTGTTATTTTTTTTAATTTCATTTAGTATGTTAAGTGTAATGATTGATGATGATGTGTATGATGTCTGGAATAAATCTATTTCCTTTCTTTCTTTCTTTCTTTCTACATTATTAAGAGAAAAAAAAATTTTTTCACTTAATAGATCTATGTTTTGCCACTATCTCGCCTGATGTGAAGCGATGATGTGGCCTAAGATGGAGCACATATATCTCGAGAGAGACAGCAGTTGAGCGGCTGCTCAGACGCGTCTCCCCTATGGTTCACCGAAAATCATCCCGAAACACGACTAGGACGCTTGACGGCATGGCATTATTCGGTGGGTGGTATACAACCACGGCCAGAGCCTACCACTCCAAAGCGCGTAAGCGGGTTTCATCACGATGTTTTCCTTCAGCGTTTTAGAGCGAGCGTGCAAAATCTGCACTTAATTATAAGTCATTGGTGCAGGGCCGGGTCGGGATTCGAACCCAGGTGCGTCGGATCGAAAGGCGCACGAGTTCCCGCTGAGCCACACTCGCTATATACTCACGCAAGCGTGACGTAAATGCCATTTATATAGGTCACTGTCACTTTTTGAGCTAATTCTCATACAAACATGAGTTATATGCCTTGTTTATCAAAACTGACTGATGTCAATTGCAATTAAGTTACTTTAAAATAGCATAAGGGTGACAGTGAAATTGTTAATTAACAACTAGTTACAGATGTTTTCGTCTTTTATGGTAAAACGCTAAACCGAAGTCGGTGTTACGAGTAATATCAATTTCTTTGAAAAGGTCACGTCATCGTCACCTGCTTGCCTCATGCAAGTTGTGTTAAAAATAGCAATATTACAAAACACATATTGAAACAGTCAACTTTGCTGAAGATATTCCTTAAAACTGAAACTGGTGATGACCTTATTAAGGCTTGCACTTGGCCTTTTTATATTATACACGCGGATTGAGTAGCGGACACAGCCCTAATCTTATTTACATTAAAAACTAAAAAATAACACAACGCTTGAGAGTTCGCGCAGCTGTAATGTCTTATCTTCACCTTGAAGGATACGAGAAGGGTGACGTCATCGTGACCAACTTTGTGCACATCTTAGGGTGCCGCAGCCGTCTCTGCCATAATATGATAATATCGCATATTAATAACGTATGTTCAATTAAGATGCATGATATAAACTAAGTACATGCACTTACTAGTACTATAAATTGTTCAGAGGTGCATGTTTAATTTATATAGGATGTAAGTAATAATTGAATGCGTGAAATATTTTTAATTTACTTTGATGCCCTGTGTCGTGGTCTGTCAGCAGGAAACGAGATAGTGCAAGTGATTACTGTACCCACAACTGCGCGACCACAAACGAATGCGATGCGAACACATGCATAAACTCTAAATTAAACGATCCATTTGAGTTCTCCACCAATAACAAACACTTCCTTAGTGATGACGTCACAAAGTAACAATTAAATTTGTTTGTCTCTCTTTACGCTTTGGATAAGTATAGAAAAAGAGGAAATGGTCTCATCTTACCGTTACCAATAATAAGGATAAAAATATATTATGGTAAAGGAATTCTTAGTATGTAAGTAAACTTCAACACAGTACGTTTTAAAATATGGCATGTGTCGTGACGTCACCCAAGCCAGGCATTTTCACATGTGACAGAAACGTTAGTCATGACAGAGTTTACCATTTGTAATGGAAGTGTGATAATTAGACCGGCGGGCGGCCTTGGCAGTTAACGATACACCACACAGCACTTATAATATAAGATAGAGTTAATAATTCGAGATGACAAAAGAAAAGTGGTAACATAGATGGAGGAATTGGAACGACATCGACATAACGACATTAGCGTTTGTAAGGCCTACATTACCAATATTCACTTGAGTCGATGTTGTCTTGACAAATGCACTCATGCTAGCAAGGATATAAATATAGGTACTCCACGCTGTGCGTTGTTTGAAGTAACCAGATGTTGAGAGCCAACGCTATTGGGCCCAGACACGCCATAAGCCATCCAAGATCTAAAATAAGTGGAATCAAATGACTAATCAAGTGACGTAAATCTGAAACTTGAATGATTGCAGTAGCCTGATTACCAATTGCATAGTAAACATAGTTTTTTGTACCGCAATGTGAACAATGTCTACAATGGCGTTGCATAACCACTTGTGCAATCTGTAGGTCGCTACGTACATAATATTGCATTTTCTAGAATTCTAGCGTTTATGTGAACAAGGTCATCCTTAAGCAAAACATGTTATTATCAACAACTCGCCAACGGGTTAAGAATATGCGTGACTCTGAAGCATCTAAACCTAAGGATGATGATGAACAACAGCATTTTGAAATGTTTCGTATGTAGATGTTTCTACTCGCCAGTATGTATTGATAGGAAAATATAGAATTTACTAGAAGGTATAGACTTTAATAGCTTGTGTAAGAAAGGGTGAATACCTCCGAGAGCAAGTTGAAAGCGAACTTAACTTACTGGACCTAACTCAGAACTGGTTGGTCGAGGTTTTTGCAATTGCTTCGGCACTCGCTTTCTAGAAACACTCAACGTTCTAATTCTAACGTAATATAAAAATCAAAGTCTTGCAATAAATTTAATGACAAATCTTCTAAATACATCCAAATAACGAAAGTCATTATCTTTATCATAATAACAGTCTAACAAGGTTTAAACAAACATAATACATTATGAAGACGTTCTACACTACGTTGTACTGGATCCCAGACCACTTAAAGATAATTCAAAACAATTTAGATTCAGGGTAAACGCCCGGATGTGTCTGAGAGAAACAATGGAAGTCCAAGCAAGACCAACTGTAGATAAAATAATAGAGACAGAATAGATATTAGGTTTTCGCCCCGCGGATTTACTTGATGTTTTTTGCGTTCTATGTCTTGAGGATTTGGCCGATTATTCTTCCGTTAAATACCTAGCATCGTCTTCCTAATACAGAATATAAACTATCTAAACGCTAAACAATATAAAATTACACGATTTAGCGATGTGTCAGACAGATACAAACTAATAAATTAAAAAACTTACAAGTTACGGCTTCTGCTTTACAAAGCTCAAGTCAGGCCCCACGTGGAGTATTGCTCTCACTTGTGGAACGGCGCACCCAAGTATTTGCTTCAGCCTCTTGACTCCCTACAGCGAAGAGCCATTAGGATTGTCGATGATCCCAAGGTGTCCGAAAAATTAGAGCCACTTAGCCTCCGAAGAGATATCGGTTCGCTTTGTATGTTCTACCGCCTTTATAATGGGGAATGTTCTGAAGAGCTTTCTGACCTGATTCCGCCTTCCCAATTTTTCCACCGTACATCTCGCCATCGTCAAAAAGCTCACCCCCACATCTTACAAAACTGGACTTCCCACACGACACGCTTCACTCGCAATTTCCTTCCTCGCACTTGTAAGATGTGGAACGACCTACCTTCGTCGGTATTTCCTTTGAGCTACAACATGGATTCCTTTAAAAGGGGAATTAATAGAGTCCTTAAGGGTCGGCAACGCATCAGCAATGCCTCTGGTGCTGCAGATGTCCATAGGCGACGGTAACCGTTTACCATGAGGCGGGCCGTCTGCTCGTTTGCCGACATACTAAATAAAAAAAAAAAAGTTTTTGGATTTAGAACATTAGTTCACAATTTCGCATTCGGCTGATTGCAGACCGCAAGTATTGCTGGACTATTGTGGTTCAGCAGCTAGCGAGATCAACGCTCTACTACTTGATTTCAATAGCGGCAAACGAGAAATGTAGAAAAGAACAACAAAATATGAAAGTGTGAAAACAGTTTACCTTTGGCGTAGTAACAAATACTAAAGCCATAAAACTAAAACGATTTAAGATATGACTAACAAAAAATATGACCACAGATCTGACGAAACCTTCGAGCGTCTGAGTTATTTTGTTGTTTCGATTCGAATATAGGTTTAATACTGTCATTGATCAAGTTAATAAATAATAAATAGCGCCCAACGATCACATCTTGACCCCTAACTAGGATTCAGAAGAGAACCGTGGCCATTCCCTGTATCTAATGAACCAGGAACTATGAGAACCATGGTCCCACAACACCCAGACACGAAAGAAATGCTTGCGCTTTTTTAAAATACTACAAAAGGAGGTGTACAGACTTGTATAATGGAAGAAACAGCGATAGATATTAAGCCGATTTACATTCAGTTTACACGCGAACACGTGCGTGACCAGATTCGGTAAGGAAAGGGCATACTTTTGAGGACACTTGTCACCTTTGATATTAATCAGTGATTATGGTTGTGATACTTATTATTTTAATGGTTTTCTACAAAATTTAAGTGTGTGCATGTGGTATGCCATTTTATTGCAAGACAGTACACCTACATGAAAATGTACCTAGTTTCACATTATTACATTCAGGGTGTATGGTTATCACTATTAACAGGCCTAGCGCACTTCGCACTGTAGGTAAGAAGCTACAAGTACATAGCCGGACAACGCCAGCGGGTCGCGTGTCGTTACACCTGCCGCGTCAGAAGAGATAAGAGCTATGCGATAGAAAGAGAGGCTCTGTAGGTTAATATGACTGGTAGGTATGCAGCGCTACGCGAGCTGAATTGTATTGCGTCGTAGCAAGAGTCGCTATTTGTTTACATTTCTTTGCGAAGTGATGCTTCTGTCCCTTAGTATTCTGTGCTATTAAACAAGATAATAATGCTATATTTGAAAAAAAAAATGAACAAATTCAACAAACGATTTCAAATGATTCAAAAATGTATTTCTCATTAATATTCCTGTAAGATAAGCAGTAATTGATAATTTACAAAATAGCGAACAATAAACTACCGCAATTATCGCAAGCACTTTTAGTATCCGATAGCCACATAAGCTGCCTTATCTTTTCAGTTTCGAGTTTCGGTCAACATTACGTATATTCTGACATCCTGCCAAAGTCTCGCAAGTTGGTTGCAAGTTCCTAGTTCAATATATACACTCGAGAGCAATGAATCCGGGTCACTTAAAGAATGTTAAAAATCTCGGAAACTAAAAATGATAGGTTAATGCAATAAATTGTATTTAATAGACAATGTAATACTCCTTAAATGAAAGTAAAAAAAATATGAGTCACCATACATTTTATTAACACAAAATTACATAAAGAAAAAAACTGCTGATCTCTCCTTAAAACAAAAATAGGAAACATGAAATTTTTGAACTTTATTACGATTTTCTTGAATTTTAATACTTCGTATTGCCTCCTCGTGCTTCCATTACTGCGTTTACGCGGTTTGGCATGCTGTACACCAAGTTCCTTATACGATTTTGGGGAATATTCGCCCATTCCTCTGTGAGAGCAATTTTGAGCTCACGAAGCGTGATTGGGGGAGGGTTTCGTTGTTTTACGCATCTGCCTAGCTCGTCCCAAGCATGCTCGATCGGGTTGATATCCGGGCTGCGCGCTGGCCACTCCATACGAGTAATGTTCATCTCTTGAAGGTAGTCATTCACAATCCTACCTGTATGAGGTCGGGCATTGTCATGCATAAATATAGCATCCTCACCTAAATTGACCATAAATGGACCAACGTGATCATTGAGGATTTCTTCCACATATCTTACGCTAGTTAAAGAGCCGTTTTCTATGATCACCAGCTCTGTGCGACTTTCAGAAGAAATTCCGGCCCACACAAGTACAGACCCACCACCGTAGGCTACTTTTTCTTCGATGCATGCTTGCTTGAATCTTTCCCCTGGTCTTCGATACACTCTGTGTCTTCCATCGTGCTTGTAGAGCATAAATTTTGATTCGTCGGAGAACATAACTTTTGACCAATCTTCAATACTCCAATTTACGTGGCTCTGGGCATACCTTAGTCTCGAAATACGATGCCCACGCTCCAGTTTAGGGCCGTTTGCAGGTCTAAGGGGTTTTAAGTTAGATTCAGCAAGCCGACGTCTTACTGTCCATGCACTTGGGTTACTTCCTCCGAGGCGTCGAAACTGATTGGTGAGTTCAGTTCCTGTGAGAAAGCGATTTCGAAGCATGGTGTTCACCAAGTATCGGTCTTCTCGTGCTGTGGTACACCTGGTTCTGCCCGTTCCTGGTCTGCGTAGGTTAGAACCAGTTTCTTCGTAACGTCGGAGAACTCTTTGTACTGTTGACAGCGACACACCGACAGTCCTGGCTGTATCGCGCTGACTCCGGCCGGTTTCCAGCATTGTAAGTATTCTGGTGCATTCTTCAGGCGTAAGCGACATAATTTCAGCTTGAATAATGAATATAGAGCACTATCAACATGGTTTATGTACCCACATAAATGACAGATTACAAACAAAAGCAAAACCAAATGCTGTAATTTCGTAGTTCCATCTTCGAAAGTGGCCCTTTTTCAAATTTGATTTTTTTATGATATAACTTTACAATAACTAAGAAGTTTTAATACCTTCATTTAAGGAGTATTACATTGTCTATTAAATACAATTTATTGCATTAACCTAGCATTTTTAGTTTCCGAGATTTTTAGGATTCTTTAAGTGACCCGGATTCATTGCTCTCGAGTGTATATATTTTTTTTTACGTTTGATAGATCTATGTTTGGCCACTATCTCGCCTGATGTGAAGCGATGATGTGGCCTAAGATGGAGCACATAGTTCTAGAGAGAGACGGCAGTTGAGCGGCTGCTCAGACCCGCCTCCCCGATGGTTCACCGAACATTATTCCAAAACACGACTACGTCGCTTGACGGCATATTGGACAATCATAGTATTTGTGAAGGTATTGCGTGATATTTTGTTGATGTTATGGTCTTTATTAAACGGAACATGTACATTCTGATGTCTCTAAAATTTAAATGCGATAGTGAATTGCAATTGAATTCTATAATGTAGATGGTAGGAAAATACAGTTAATTATAGATAGAGCATGTTGAGCGCAGCAATTAGGAGAGTGGAAGACTATTTGTTTTCGAAATTAATAAATTGTTATTGCATGTTATAAACAGTTGGCTCTACATCTTTATTGGATAGATCAGCCACTTTATCCTTGCACAACACTGTCTCTTAATCAAAATTCATAAATGTATTAATGCACAGCACACCATTATGTGCGTTCTTGGCCTCGTCATGTTTCAATTGATTTTCCTCTACTTCTTCATAAATACACTTTAAATTTTAAGTGGTTTTATCTTTAGGCTTTACTTCAAGTACACTTAGACTAATAACTAATGGAATGTATGTAATTGAACTGGGTAAATATAGATGCATTCGTTTAAAATTTTCGAGTCAAATAACAGCAAAACTATATTTTTTTTGGATCTGGGTAATGATGCGAGCCAGTCGTTCGCCTGATGGTAAGCGCCACGCCTCTCATCACGCCGAGAGATCAGAAAGTCTCATATTTCCAGTAATTTCATTGGCTACAATACCCTTCAAACCGGAACACAGTAATGCGTGCGCACTACTGCTATATTATAGTTAATAAATAAATATTCGACATTCAGGGCTAAATATTTACATTGGCCAAGTACGTTAATCTTATCGGGCAAGTGATTATCAGTATCAGCGTTACCTAGAATTGAGGCGGGACCGAAACAATGTCACCATAACTGGCGATGATGCAAGTCTTCTACTTGAATAATCTAGTATATATGCTTGCGGCGGCTCTGTGTGTCGGGTCACTCCCTTCCCTCCAATATGGTTGAGGGGGGTGATGGCTGGTCCACAAGTCATACTCGTGAACGGGTGCTGCTTGCGGGGACTGGTCTGTTCTAGTCACTCCTACTGCTACTGTCATACCTACTTATATTTTATTTACACTTTTCTGTTACTGATACTATGACTATGGGACATCTCACTCGCATTTCTTGTTTTACATTCTGTTAATTCTAATTTATACGTAATTGTGCTGAAAAAAGACATCCCCGCAGAGTTTCTTGGTGCTATCTTCTCTAGCGGGCGTATTTCCGAAGCACTGGTAGAGTCAGTTTTCGCATTTCTTTTCAGCACTCAGACTTCAATTTGAGTATAGGAAAGAAATGGGTAAACATACTTACCTTTTTTTCAAAGTCATGTTAACATAAGTTACAATTTTTAACATTTTTTATTTGTATCAGGTGTGTATGACCTTTAAAAGTGCACTTTTGTGCCTATTTAATAAATTATATTTGACTTTGACTTTATACACAAACCTACATATTGTTTCGAACCTGGATGCTCTGCAACTCGTAGTTCCTGATTTCCTATCATCATCATCAGCCCATAACGTTCCCACAGCTGGGACACGGGCCTTCTCTCATAGAGAGAGTATGGGCCATAATCCACCACGCTGGCCCAGTGCCCGTTGGTGGATGTCACATGTTGAATTTTTGTGATATATTCTTGGATATACCGGTTTCCTCACGATGTTTTCCTTCGCGGTTTTTAGGGCTAGTGTTAAATTCGGACATAACTTAAGAGCCCACACTACCCCAGCTCAAATCAAAATGCTCCCACGCGACGGCCCGTCAACTCGTAGCTACAATCGCAACTATCTCGCTCGCACCTAGTAGGTACGTTGCGCGGCCGAGCGGGAGCGAGTGCCGGAGTGCGTCTGAACCAACACAGCGGCTGTCGCGGACGTGTAGATTTCCACGCAATATTTCGGTATTAAATTTCTAACAAAATAAAAAATAACATTATTTTAAATTGAATACATAAGATACACGTATTATATTAGTTCAGATTTGTGTAAAAAGTTTCATTATAATAGGTCAAGTATTAACTGTATACTGCTTTTTATTTACAAAATTTAAGTGGGAAGTTTGTGAATTTTTTGTATCGAGACTTTTTTTAGTAATCATGTTTTTACAACGTATGGACATCAGAGTATATCCTCAACTATACTATATATTTTTTTCAACACGATTGATTCAATACTATTATTGATATGCAACTTCAAACGCGAACGGTAAAGCAGTTTTGAGGTAGTGTGCAGTCTTAAGAAAGTCAGTGGTGCGGGGCCAGCGGGATTCGAACTCTTTTGCGTCGGATCGAAAGCCGCACGTTCTCCCACTGAGCCACACTCGATTCCCTATAGTTACTGGAAATGAAGAGCAAGTTTGCTATGCATGGAAAACAAAAGTTCGGATAATAACGATACTCAATAATTTGCAGGGAAATCGTGTAACTCAAACACCGATCCCGATCGCTTTCAATTTCAAATTTGGAAGGCGTTAGCATCTTTCAAACAGCAATATCGATCATTTTTTGCGATCGTGCTTGGGATAGGGATTGACAATTCCACAGACAAATACCGATCACAAGACATGTTTGAAAGCGATTCCTCTGCAGGTAGGTTCCACGTTTCTAACATTTATAATAATAATAATAAATAACGCCCAACGATCACATACATAGATCGTGACCACTAACTAGGATACCCTGTATCTAGGGAACCAGGAACTACGAGGACCATGGTCTCACAACACCCAGACACGAAACAAATACTTGCGCTTTTTATTCTGTGCACAAATTCTGTCCGGCGCGGGAATCGAACCCGCAACCTCAATAGTGTATGAGATTTGAGCCAACCTGCCCAACCACTACACCACAGAGGCTTTATCACTTAGTACAATTATTATTATGGCTATTTTAGTACTTGAATGATAAAACTCGCTGCTCTATGAGAATTGGAGCGATTAGCGAAGTCTCTGTATCTGTGCTCTGATGGAGTAATGATCATTATGTCACTGTATTTGGGTAAGTTCGTTGCAGTTTCTAATTGGGATGGTAATTTTAATTATTTATCTAAGAGATATTATTCAAGCCTTTCGAAAAGCATAAAAATGTAAGAGTTAAAAACTTAACAGTTTGTAAACTTACCAAAGGTTGACATATCGTCGGCCTAAATATCAAAAACTAACTATTCAAGAGTACTTGTCAAAGTCCGTATTCGTACACCTTGGGCTTTTGCTGAAAACCAGCGTCTGGTGTCAATTAATGACTCTAGACATCCATGCAGAGCCAAAATACAATTTGGCACCGCAATTCCATCTGTTTATTATTGTTTATTTGTAAAATATGTATCCGTTAACGTTTTCCTTCTTTGTTTTTTTCATTATGTATTAAGTTTGTACTATATTGCGTGGTTGTAATTTTTTTTATATACTTATCTTTCTTTTACATGCACAAAACACATGAATTAGATCTACAATCCACCAAACCGATTATCCACCATCCCGCACTGGGCTAACGTGGTGGATTATGGCCCATACTCTCTCTATGAGAGAAGGCCCGTGTCCCAGCAGTGGTAACGTAATGGGCTGATGATGATGAGATCTAGAATAATAATAATAAACCCATTTATTTCCAACAACCTTAATTAACAATAATGATAACAATAACATGTTACTAGAAGTAAGTAATAGAAGAGGAATGCGACACCCAAGATAAACCTGTTTTAGGTTGATACGGTGTTATAGTAATATAAGAAAAGTTGTAAAATTTATATAAATAAAAAAACAATACAGATTATTTAAATATTAATTTTTGTTATTTGATGCTGGAACCCCAGACTGGGTATGGGCCTGAGATCTAGAATAAGTACATGAAAATCTGAAACCCCATTTTGAAATTACGCCGTTAAAACTAAAGCAACTTAGATAACAGGAACCACTTTGCAAGGTAAACATTAATATCTAGACAATCTAGATATGTTTAGGTTTAGATCATCGACGTTTAAATGCCTGCGCCAGGTAAATATTGCCTTAACCAGCGACTACTGGCTTTGGAATACTAATATTATCAATATTCTTGTGTAACCAGCTAACTAGATTCAACTGGATACACCCTAGTCCTTGTATGTGTTTTGCGAGATCGTCTCCACTTATGTATGGAGCTTAGGATTAGGGTACAGCATAGAGCACAGAATAACCTAGAGCACTTTATAAAAGTGTGTTTATGAACCTTTCAAAATGTATAAAGTAATGCCTGATGGCCTGATGACGGAAGGCCTGATTGATAAGCGTTGCGCTTCTACCATCAAGCGAACGAATTGCTCGTCTCATTACTCAGTTACACAAAAAAAATGTTGCGCCAGACGCGCATGTTTTTGTTAGTTGCTGTAGAATTACTATAATTTACTTTTCAGTTGAATATTTTACGAAACTCAATTCTCCTGCAGTGTAATTATAATTTTGCTTTCCGTTAACTGAAATACTGGTAAAAATGCAATAACTTTCAAAATAATTTGAAATCATATACGCAATATTTCATTGCGTTCTTTATCCTTGAGTCTTCGCAATGCATTCGAGTATCAAAAAACTCCCACAAACATTTGCTAGCTTAAAAAATGGCTTCCGACAAAAAGCCAGAAGCTTTTAACAATTCGCAGTTCTCAAACCTATAGAAGTACAGAGGACATTCGGATCTCGGATGAGGTCGTCGTGAGGTCGACGGCGTGACTCATCGGCGAACCGGATCCGCGAGCATCAACGCGCGTCCAGCCACAACCCAACTACCTTTCAGTAAGTATTAGAAATGTTTGCCGTGTCGGCACTGGATATTAAACCTGCTTCGTCAGTGCTACAACGAAAATATTGTACGGTTTAAAAATTATTTAGACATACCTTTTAACTTTTCTTTTCTTGCATGCTTTTTGTTTCCCGTCCATGTTGTAAGTAATCTATCGCCGATATGTAGAAACTTGAAAATGTCCCTAAGTACAATATTTAAGTATCCTAGTTATTAAACCTAGATGTAAGTTTTCCTAAAATTGTAAAACGAAATAAAATAAAACTTCTGTTTGAAATGATTCCAACATTATATTGTGCTGTCTTCACCGGATTTTGATGACTGCAACGCTATCAATACACAGCAATTGATTACTGAACTTGAAATTCTATTCAAGATTAAGTTAGAAATATTCATTTTTCAAAGCTATCGGAACAAACGGACGGATAGAAGATTTTATTACGAGAAATTCCGGAAAACGTAAGCTCGCATCATGTTAGGCATGCGTAACTTTACATTTGTGCTAATGTGTGGATCCTTCACTGTATTAGTATATTATTAAAGTATCTTTAATTGCAACTAAAAACAGGTTATCTGCTACCTCGAAGATTTACGTGACGGTTCAGGGCGAAGGAGATGCAACCACAAGTTTTAATGCATATTAAACGTGACTTAGAAATAAAAAACAACATGCTATAATAATAATTACCAGTATACTTTTTAAAGATAGAAGAAGAATAGATTAAACTAAAAACTCTTTTAACTTTGAAATCTCACTGTCTCTGTGGTGTAGTGGTTAGGCAGGTTGGCTTAAATCACATACACCATTGAGTTTACGTACAAATGTTTGTGAAAAGGAAAAACGCAAGCATTTGTTTCGTGTCCTGGTGTTGTGGGTTGTGGGACCATTGTCCTCGTAGTACCTTTTTCCCTAGATACAGAAAA
Source organism: Petrophora chlorosata (assembly GCA_951640565.1). Lineage (NCBI taxonomy): Eukaryota > Metazoa > Arthropoda > Insecta > Lepidoptera > Geometridae > Petrophora > Petrophora chlorosata. The sequence continues at coordinate 3,286,206 of OX621206.1, forward strand.
TCCACGTATGTGACAAAAAAAATAAATAAAAAAATGTTTTAGTTAATTTCCGTGGTTTAATTTTTAAATCGATTTGAACGCGGCAATATTATAAACAAGATAATGACATGCCTAATATAACGTACATTGTCTTTGGTCTGGTGTTGTAATTTGGTCAATAAATGAACTGAATAATGTTCAAAAATGTTTTTCATCCAAAAACACTACTCATATCGCCAGTTCATGTCAGCCATCATATTGAAGTTAATTAGAATGACGGCTTATCCGTTTAAGCAGGATTATGAGTTAATTCCTTACCTCAGGACACGATACACGACATGAACAAGGAGTGGCCGGTCTTAATCATCGCGCCAGCTCAATTCTCTTAATTATAAAGTACCTACTTACTTATTAATTTTAACACGAAAAGGATAAGAAATTACCGAGTGAACATCAAAATGCACTAAAATGTATAAAGGCCATATTTAAAAAACCAGAAAAATGCAGCATTATTCCAACATAAAAAAATTAACAGATTATCGCAGAGAATTTATATCGAAATTGAAATTTTTATCGGAGAATGTTAAACAGTTGGTGGTAATGGACGAAAGAATCTTAGATAATTTAAATGTCAAGGATTGCCTGCAGGCAACAAAAAAAAACATTGTAACTTTTTACTTAACGGGCTCTACAGTAGGTCATTAGTTTTACGATAATTTGTAATTCAATGCCTTTACTGTTAATTACATATTTACATCATTGATAACATACATCAATCAGTAATTAAATCACCCACGCTTTATAGACATGTTTCTTACATTCACAAAATTAGAAACAAAAGCATTTTAATATTGTCAAATTTGAATGTGGAACGTTCGCCGTTGGACGTAACGGCTGACAGCTGCAAATGACGGTAGACAGGCTGGCCATATGCGGTAGTCACCCTCAACTCCCTCAAGCTTAGAACCGATGTAAAATGACGATAAACCTAGTAGTTGTAAGGAAAACTTTATTTGAAACATTAACGGAAACTAACAACGAAACTTTAATATAAAACAAGGCTATAATGTAGATTAAAAAAATATAAAATTACATAAAACCTATGTTTTTATGTGCCTTCAAAAGAATAAACGAGTTTAGAATGCATTGTCATCGAGTTGTGAGGTACCCTGAAAGCTTCAGCCGGATAGCTGATCTGGAAGTGCTCGAAATTTGAGATGCAAGATTCCAGCCGGGACGACAGACAGACAGATAGATAAAAAAGACAGTGACTTAATAAAAACGTGGTAAAAAAATCAAAAGCAACCGAGTCTTGAATAACCGGCCAACTGCGAGTCGAATTCACGCACGAAGGGTTCCGTACCATTATCTCTATAAAAACGGCAAAAAATCATGTCTGTTGTATGGGAGCCCCCTTAAATATTTATTTTATTTTTTAGTATATGTTGTTATAGCGGCAATAGAAATAACATCTGTGAAAATGTCAACTGTCTATCACGATTAATGAGATACAGCCTGGTGACAGATGTACAGACAGACAGACAGACGGACAGCGGAGTCTTAGTAATAGGGCTGCCGTTTTACCCTTTGGGTACGGAACCCTAATAAAGATCGCGCAGAATAAGCTACCGTCATTTTATCAAAATCAAATAGGGTTAACCAAGCAGTAGTATTACGTAAATACAATGATTATTTTAGAAAAAATACTTTTTTTCACATTAATTCAGGAACAATGTCATTATTGGCATCTCTTATGCGATATCACAAAATTGACCTATTGTGGTCTAGTAAAATTACATGCAGGATAAGAAAAAGTACTATAAAAAAGGCGCGCGTGCGCATAGTACCATTTGTACCCTCCGCGTCACAATGGCCCCTTCCCCCACTAGACAGACACACCTGTCGATGTCGGTGTAATAAATATGGAAAATAGAAATTATTGCTTTTATAAAGTTAAATTTTATTGGAATTAACGGCCTTAAAGACTAAGTTGGGTTATATTAGAGCAGTGACCACACTTCGTACCATTCGACCAGAAAGTAAATTGAGAATATCGATTTGATTTATTTTATGTCTCAGAGAAAGAGGATCAATCATTAAAAAAGCTGACCGTTAAGGTTTTTGTAACATTAAAACGATCATTTAAATACATGCCTTTACAAATACTGATCAAAATATATCTAGAAACGATGAACATACACAAAAAAAAATACATACAGATAATACATACCAAACATAGAACCTCCTCCTTTTAGAAAGTCGGTTAATTAAGTGACAGCTATTACTTCAATAAATGTTAATTTTAAATTAGAAACTTGTTCCTCTGTATATTTTCAAATTAAAGTTAACACTTACGTGAAATACGACAGCAATTAATTTAAAGTACACTTAACAGGCATGGCACGCCACAGGCGTTCCTCAGGGGTCGCCGCTTCAAAGCTTAGCAATGGACATCCAAGTGTGTTAATTAAAAATAGCAATAGTACAATAATTCAGTGGTTTTACGGCGTGTTTAATATGCAGGCATGCAAAACACGATACGTTTTATGGGTAATCAAGTGAAATAGTTTTTGCCCCCTGGTACTTATATATTTTTCTGAATAATTGAATTTATATGCAAACATGTTACGGTTTTATAACACGCTGATCAAAAAACTCTTAACACAAATGATTTACGAGTGCACCTCATGGTAGCCGGTGAAATAATAGTACATTATGGTACTAGTGTGTAATGTTGGTGATTACCGCTGAGGCGCCATTGAGACCCGAGCCGTTAGGTGAGGGTCTTAAGAGAGCCGAGGACGGTAATCATCAAAACACACGTGTATCATACGACGTTTTTCAACACACTTGTGAATAAAATAACAATAAAAACTCATTTTCAACATTGAAAACGAGTTGTAAAAATGATTCGCTATGGCGGGAAAAATTAATCAGTTTTCCTATGCGCGCTCATTGCGATCAGCCACAGACTAAAGGGATAAGGTTTTTTTTTATTTTCCGCGCATAGGGTTTGCGCCTATTCTGCCACGTACAAAATCGGGAATTTAAAGTTTTCTTTTATTACAGAGAAAACAAAATTTATATTTGAGTGAAAGTTTTATTTATTAAACACGTACGAGTTAAAATTATCTATTTAAATAAGAAGTTGCATGAAATGAGCAAGCAATAGGAACATTAATTTATTTGTTTTATTAAACACGATCTTTTTTTGAATAAAAACTTTTGTAAGAACAAAGCACCTCACCTAATAAAATTAAAAAAAAAAACTATAACTCACTAGTGAGTTATAGCAATGAAAGAGTCACAGTTTGATTATGGGTGTCATTCTGTGCCTAAATGCGGTGACCATAGGGCCACTTTATGAGCAAGTGTGTTGAAAAAGATATTATATCTAGGGTTTGCTGGAAGAAAACTCTTTTTAGGGTTAAGCTCGCCTTTGTACTTGTAGTTCATAACCACCGATGTAAATATTATAACAGTGTACAATAAAGAATATAAGATCTATTGGTACTATTATTATAAAGGGTAAAATTGAAAGTATGTTTTATAGGCGGAGGAGGTAATATCTGGAACAACTAATACGATTTGAAATTCTTTCACTGATAGAAAGCTACACTACGCCTGAGTAACATAGGCTATATTTTATTATATCGATCCGAAAGAAGTCGCGGGTTGCTAGTCGTGAATAATCGTGATAAGTGTCAAAGGTAGACTAGATAGGCCATAAGGAAAAGGACATCCGAACAGGTGAAGAGTGAAGATAAATATTAACCTTGCTAAGTGCGCTGGGATGGAAGAAACCGGTAATCTCATAAATGTAACTGTCGACAGAACCAATAATGGAATTGTGAAAAATGATATCTACACAAACATTGCAGCTGGCAGTATTGCAACAAGAATTATATCCTCCGATGGGTATTAATGTTTCCGCACGGTCCAAGATAAATAAACCTACTTATACTGTCATTTTAAATGATAATAAATTAAATTAAGATCATTTAAGTTTTTACAAAGTGTTTTTTACAAGGTAGAAATAAAAATGTACAAAGAAAGAAATACAGGAATTAATTCAGTAGAACTACTTTACTTTTAGATACACAACTTTGTGTGTCATTAGTGTTTTGCTAGGTAATGTTTGCAGTATCGATATTTGTAAATTACGAACCGAAAAGCCCTGCCGCAAAATACGTAATTTATAAAAATATGCATATTATTTCAAGATAACACTTAAAAGTAGCTCAGCTGAGCAGAATAAAGTGGAACACGGTATACTGATGCCCAGCACTTTTTCAAAAACGTGTACACAATTTTCGGGCAAGGGAAGTGAGTAAAAATCTATAGTTACCTTAAGTAAAAATCCAAAGAACTTGTAAGATTATTAATTAGAATAGAAGCAAAATAAAAGCTTTAAATTAAAAATTTAAGAAGCCTCCGGCACAATAAAATATTTGTTTGAGTTAAGTTTGAGAACTACCGCTAGAAAACCTGCTTTCGAATAAAAAAAACCCGCATTCAAATCGGTTCAACCGTTTAAGAGCTACGGTGCCAGACAGACACACATAGTGGTCAAACTTATAATACCCCTCCTTTTTGCGTCGGGAATTAAAAATAGGCGAGTGTGGCTCAGTGGGAGCACGTGCAACTTTCGATCCGACGCACCCGAGTTCAAATCCCGCTGGCCCCGCACCACTGACTTTCTTAAGTTATGTGCGGACTCAACACTCGCTCTCAAAACGGTGAAGGAAAACATCGAGAGGAAACCGGCATCAAGAATTTATCGCAAAAATTCAAGGACATGTGACATCCACCAACTCGCACTGGGCCAGCGAGGTGGATAATGGCCCATACTCTTTCTACGAGAGAAGACTTGAGTCCCAGCAGTGGGAACGTAATGGGCTGATGATGATGATGAATTAAAAAGAGGCCGTAACATTTAGAACAGCTAGATGCCAATTCGTGTTCAGCACTAATTTCGAAACACAGAGTGCAACGCAATTGATATTCGATCCGACACGACTCGAACAGACGACCGTGATAATCGATTCGATAAGCACGATATTAAAAATGAATGTTCATCCCTCTCACTTTCCATCATGCCGGCACCAATTTTTCATGACCCAGTTACGTACTTCAAGGTTGATGGGAGCCCTGAGAGAGTATCCCATACAGTTAGTTCACTGGATATAAACTACTGCTTTGCAGTGCTTTTTATGGTATTAAAATTTATTTTATTATTAATTTCTGGGTAGCACTGCAATTGTTATGGGCAGACGTGGCGCTTACCATCAGGCAGACGACTAGCTTGTCTCATCAAACATTACCATTAAAAAAACCGGCCAAGTGCGAGTCGGTACGCGTTTCACGTTTGTTGTATGGGAGCCCCCTTAAATATTTATTTTATTTTGTTTTTTAGTATTTGTTGTTATAGCGGCAACAGAAATACATCATCTGTGAAAATTTCAACTTCTAACTATCACGGTTCATGAGATACAGCCTGGTGACAGACGGACGGACAGACAGACAGACAGACGGACGGACAGCGGACTCTTAGTAATAGGGTCCCGTTTTACCCTTTGGGTACGGAACCCTAAAAATGAAACTCAATAAAATTTGGTATAAAAATAATTTTAAACTAATACCTTATTATCCTCAATATCGAGTCACGTTTTAGCAGCTCTCAAACTATTTTCAGTTTTGTAGTTCGATGATGCAACTCCAACTAAAGTTCGTGGACTCAGTGCTGGGTAGGCCGAACATTGATCTTTTAATTTACGTAATAGACTGGTTTAGACCGTGTTCGTGCGTGACGCCCGAAAATAAGCTATTTGTGTTTCAAATCAATAGTAATCAGGTAACCACGAGTCGACAAGACATATGTACAGTGGCGTAGCTACCGGAGGGCTAGACGAGGCAGTGCCGGGGGGCCCCCAAGGTCAGGGGGCCCCTCGGACTCTGACTTACAAACTATAAATTGAACTAGTGAAAATTCCTCCCACATTCGGAATATAAATAAACCAGATTCCAGGAACGCAACTTTATAATGGCAACTTATTTGAAAAACCTGTATTTTTTACGAATCTGGAGTACGACGAATCTAGATTACGACAAATCTGGAGTACGTCGAATTCGGAACACGACGAACGGAACAAACGATTTTAAATAATTTAGTTGAGGCCCTAGTATATTTTTTGCCCTTTGCCAGGGCCTTTGGATACCTAGCTACGTCACTGTATATGTTTTCAATTATACGTGTGCCATCGAAATAAAGGATCATCATCATCATCAGCCCATTACGTTCTCACTACTGGGACTCGTAGAGAGAGTATGGGCCATAATCCTTTTTAATCACAAATAAAGGATATACGCGCTAAAATACCTACTCTACTCTACTACCAGAACCAGTGGTACTATTATTTATTCTATGCCAGTACCCGTTATACATCACCATCAATCAAATGAATACAAGTTCTTAGTTTATTACCAATGGGTAGTTAACAACTTTAAAATCAATTGAGAGTACTTAAAACCTTTGACCTCAAGTAAAACAATACACATAAACAATTACACAACCACAAGGAAACATGTAAATTACAGTAATCTTAGGTTTTTAAAGAAACAATAGCACAATGTAAATCTCAGAATATGCTCATGTAATGCCAGTGTTAAAGATGGCCTTGAATATACTTGGCTAAAACCATAGATGTAGGATTTACGCTGTCACTGAACAAAAGGCCATGTCTATAGATCTGTCGGTAAAAGAATATTTGCGTGTGTATAATTAAAACTGGAAAAATATAATGACCAACAAAACAATCTTTGAGATCCCATACACTTCTATCTAAAAAACTGTATCGGCAGATCAAATTTAGTAAATGACCACCAAATCGAATTGCCGCACCTCACTCTTCCATGGTCCAACTCGCTCTTACCCCTAGGGTGTTTATAAAAAACGCGGAGCCAGAAGCTCGCGAAGGAGGAGAAGGGAAGTAGGGGAAGCGACATGAAGGGGTGACGAGCGAGTTTTCTGGTGGATTCTACTTTGGTGACCATTTACTATTTTTGGCAATATAAAGTGTTTTATTTGCCGTTACGTTTTACTAGATCTGGGCCCTAATTCACTATGACAACTTGGCGATTCCTTGCTTCAAGGAAACGTCGACTTCTTCATTAATAAACGACATCTACGAAATTTGTATTCTCTATGACGCGTCATATATATGAATATATGAATGCGTCATAGAGATGTCGTTTATTTATGAAGTAATTGACGTGATTTCGCCAAGTTGTCATAGTGAATTAGGGCCCTGGTGGTTAGTTCAACATACGCCATAATTAATAAGGCTATGTCTATAGATCTGTCGGTAAAATAATATTTGCGTGTGTATAATCAAAACCGTTTTCATTGATATTTTAAAATTTGATGCCAATAACCGTACTGGCAATTTGTACAAGATGCGTGCACTAATGAAGTATTCTAATCTAATAGCAATGTTAACTCATCAGACGTAAGACGCGGAACATTTTTTGACAACAGAGATATCAAATTGTGATTAACTGGGATAATCCAACAAAGCAGCTTTATAATTGGCCACTGTCACGATACCCCGTCCAGATCAGGTGAGCAAATTACTGCAACAAAATCTTAGAGATGGTTGACTTTACAATGATATGAAAAGACTAGCTTTGTTCGTTGGTCAGTTACATAAAAAAAAATATCATAGATACTACAGATAGAGCTAGGTACATAAAATGAATGGTATCTCTATGAAAAAAAAAATCAAGCACTGTTAGTTTCTAGACATTCGAAGCGCATTTGAATGTACCAATCGGAAGATTTGTTGCAGAGTAACCGTTATCTTATTGGTAGTCGAAAAAATATACAGTTGCTTTGATTACTTTGTTGCCAACTTTGTAATTGGTAATGCTTTCTCTCGCTGAATGGTGATACTGGCTTACTTATAGCCCGATTAGAAGATACATAACGTTTCGTTATGTTCTGTCATAAATTCATATTAAAGTTTCTTATAACAGTTAATATTAATGCGATACCTACTGTCTGGTTTTTGCCATGTTATCTGGGAAGGTCGGATTTCTGTATCAAGGTTACTCTCTTTTGCATTTTTACAGTTATTTATATTTCCGATTGATTTGATCTGTTCTTTTCTAAACCCGTAAGTATATAATGCCTAAAATCTACGCGGTAAGTAAACGCAGAACTGCTGGTAGTGTTGGGAGTGTCCAATCGGTTTTGTGGCCGCGGCTAAATAAACTCCTCGAGTGTTGAGTCAATATTAGTTGCTTTGTACAGCCTTATGAGACTAGCGGTTGAAGTAAGATATTGCAGCCTTTTCTTAGTTATTTAGCCAAAAAAATGGCAAAAAGTAGGTATAAGACATTTAGCCGAATGGCAAGAAAGCAGTAGAAGCAAGAAATTCCATAGACCATACGATATTGTCTCTAATTTTTTTTTCTTTATTTAATTTTGAGTGTTTTTCCGTAGAAGATTATCCCCTCGTGCTGTACCTAATAACCGGCCAAGTGCGAGTCGGACTCGCGCACCAAGGGTTCCGTACCATTATCTATAAAAACGGCAAAAATATCATGACTGTTGTATGCCCCCTTAAATATTTATTTTATTCTGTTTTTTAGTATTTGTTGTTATAGCGGCAACAGCAATACATCATCTGTATGTCAAATTTCAACTGTCTATCACGGTTCATGAGATACAGCCTGGTGACAGAATGACAGACGGACAGACGGACAGCGGAGTCTTAGTAATAGGGTCACGTTTTAACCATTGGGAACGGATCCCTAAAAACCAATGAAAATGTGAACTTCTAATATCGACTACCAAGATAATTTTGTTTTTAGATCCCTGCACCAAATTCAGTTTAGCGAACAAGACTTCAATGTCAATGATTGCTAGATGTATTCAAATCCGACATTACTAAACTATTTTTAATTGGTCTTGGCCACATTTTCGCATAATGTTATCCAGTGATGCAAAAACTGAGAAGTAGTGGGCGGACGACTATACGATAATACGACTAAGCATTCACTGCTCGTGTTTATTTTTTCATGCTCTTTTTACATGGCATCTAATTTTAGTTGTCAATATTATTTGGCATCGCCCTTGGCTTGACTGGCTCAAGATTCATGAGATGTGCACTCAATTGCCTGGCGATTTATTTTTGTATGATCTCGATAACATATTTTATTGGGTATCAGGCTTCTAATAATTAGTTTTTTTTTTTTGTGGAACTGAATGATGAGACGAGCAAGTCGTTCGCCTGATGGTATGCGCCTCGCCTGCCTATTGCAGTGCTATCCAAAACTTTTAATAAAAAAACATTGCATAGGACTGCATTGCGCTAATAACCCCGAGGCATCAGATATTAAGTCTCATATGCCCAGTAATTTCGCTGGATACAACGCCCTTCAAACCGGAACACAGTAATGCTTGCGCACTACTGCTTACAACAATTACAATATCTATTAACTAGTACAATATTTGGTCGAAGGTGGAACTTTAGCTTAGTTTCTGTCTGATGCACTCTCAATAAGAAACATTCATAACGTTTGGCGAATTTTATTTAACAATTACTCAGTTTATCCGTGCATCTAATCCGGGAAGATTATGCAATGTCTGACAAAACGTTTGTTATAGGATGACGTCACGACATTGTCTTTATCGTTTTGATTTTTTTATACGTATAGAAACTAAAATATTTAAACAATCAGATCATTTCAAATTGCTAGTGTTTTTGGAACTCATTCGGATAATGATTCCAGCCTTTACTAGTGGGCATCTATAGTATTTTGGCACATAAAATAATAAATACGCCCAACGATCATATACATGGATCCTGGTCCCTAACTAGGATTTCCTGTATCTAAGGAACTATGAGGACCATGGTCCCACAACACCCAAACACGAAACAAATGCTTGCACCTTTTTTTTCTGTTCACAAACATTAGTGCCGTCGCGGGAATCGAACCCGCAACCTCAGTGGTGTAGAGAATTTGAGCGAACCTGCCCAACCACTACACCACAGAGGCTATCAATCTCCATCATTTGACTTCTAGACATCGCATCGTTTAGCTTGCAGTCCTAACTGCATTATAATTATTCTCCACAAGTATGTACTTTACACTGAATATATATTAGAAATGGAACGTAACTCGTCCATTATTGGTAAGATATGTATGCCGACAAAAGTTAACGAGCCGTTGGCGTGTCAGATGAGGAGAAACGTCGTGGCGCGTAAAAATTGAATATTTTTCAAGCGTTTAATTAAACGTTGCGTCGATCATACGAGATCCTCAGTTTTCTCTGTTCTTCACAGTGAAGCTATCAATAGTTCTACGTGCGTACACTTTCTTTACTATACATATGTATTAAAATTAATAATTAATTTCCTATTGGAATAAGTTTTTTGTTAAAACATATTGTTTTCAAGACGAGCATTTAACAATCAATCAATCAAAAGTTCTTTATTCAATTTTGTCGTCACAGACGCACTTATGAACGTCAATTATTACAATGACTACCTCCGTATCGGAAAAAGAACCACTACTCAGAAGATACGGCAAGAAACTGAGGAGTATATTTTTTAGAACTTTTGTTACAATATTTTATGTTTGTTTTTGACAATATTATTTTTCTTATGTGCCAGTTGGCTACTTGGCAGAAGCGGAATGTTCCATGCATCTTTGTCTTCTATGTAATTACTAACTGCATAGTATGCTTTTTTTCATTAGAATATTTTTCACACTCAATTTGAATCTACTTTCTGTGAGCTCCGTTATACATTTTGGAATTTTATTGTAAAAACGTACACAATTGGCCATGAAGGACTTATTCGTTTTACTCAGTCTAAACCTAGGTACTGCAATTCTATCCTTATTTCTAGTGTTTATGTTGTGGTGTTCACTATTCACCTCGAATTTGTGCAGATTTTTAAGAACTCACATTATATTTTCATAAATAACAATTTCGTAATCGGAACCGCGAGCAGATTAAAATGAGCCCAAACACTAGTAGTTTACGATTATCGGTCAAGGAGTTCCATTGCCACAAAAATTTCAACTCCGTATGATAATAGGTTCTAATTCAGCTTGCAAGATTCCACCCGGACGAACACTTTGTAAAAATCAATGATTTTAGATTGAAGAATAAATTTTGTTATTGGTGTGGTTCGTTACAACATCTCTTAGAATTTAATAGTTCTTAAGCACTATACTTTACGATATTTTCTTTTGCCTTTTTAAGGCGAATGTGTAAATTTAATGCTAGGAACGCACTTGTTTATCATCCTCAAACTTGTGTTATACAGCTTATCGTGTAATAAAGTTGACTTAATTAATTTGTCCAAGACCAATGCATGATGCGTGGTAGTTATCTTTTAAATAATGTTTAGAAGCTGGCGAGTGACATATGAGTATTGACGTGAGACGTGTTCTAGCTCATTCATATGCCGGGTTAGCATGCTAATCACTCGGCCTCCTGAGACACGAAGTGTCGCGTGTGTCGTCACTTTCCCCTGGGCGCTCAGGTTTCTCTCTCGTGCGGAATGCCGGCCCGGACCAAGGGTACGTTTTTACGTAGAATGGCTAATATAGCAAACAGCCTGCCTGCCTGCTGACTTAAGGCTCACTTTTTGCATCACATTGAATGTTAAGATTGCTAAGAAACGCACTTACCAATTTTCTACCTTCATAGATAAAGTTATTAGATTGTGTTACCTAATACCGATGTAGACCAAATATAGTATTGAACACAAACCTTAGTGGTTTACGAATGCCATGCTTAACTTGTTATTGTTTGTTATTTTTAAATGATAAATAATTAAAAAAAAATTGAAAAGGGTCACTGTTGGCAAATCAGCAATACTATGGGCTGTGCCGATGTATGCTGCGGGTAATTGGGGGGTAAATCTTATAGATATAAAGCTAACATAAGCTGTAAGCGTCTAAGGAGAGGGGGGTGCTTCTTTTGCCGTACACCCCACGGCCTTGGTTATCACATTACGGATAAATATGTCTTGTTTGTGGAAGTGGAATCCGCACCGCCAGAGTTCATCCTAAATAACCAATCTATGGTAACGAAACTTGACGGTGATGACATAACAGTTATCTAACATTTGGCGAGACTTCTTAGCAATAATCGTTGCAGCCCGTTAGGCACAAGAACATAAAACAATTGCAATAACAGCTAGCTGCGCCCCGCGGTTTCTCCAAAATTAATCCAGGGTATTATAAGCTATCTCCATTTCGAATTTCACTCAAACCCGTTGAGCCGTGTGAAGAAGCCACAAACACACTAACACACTTTTTTTGTTATACTTAATAGATCTATGTTTGGCTACTATCTCGCCTGATGTGAATCGCAGTTACATTACATTTACAATATTAGTGTGATGTAAATTCGAGTCAACGCGACGCATCCCTCTGAATGCCTATAAAAAATCGCTTTATGAGCATTGGGAACAAATGCTTTGGTAGTTCAGTTCTATAACTGAGGAGCTTCTTTTCAAAACTTGACTGTTCCACTTTAAAAAAATATGTTTTTTTTTGTTTGGAAACATTAAAATTTACACTCCGCGAAAATAAAATTGGGCCAAAACTTGCTAATTACACCAGAAAAAAACGCATGATTTCGTCAAAAATAGATTATTCCACGTGAAAGCTGCATACGTAAGAATAATTTTCTCAGATTGTGAAAAAACACAAAAAGTGAAATAGTCAAGTTTTGAAAAGAACCTCCTCAACTGTTATGCTTGAATGGAATCAGTTCAATACAGATTCTTAATTTCCATGTATTGGGGTAACGAGGTGTATATGGGTGTCTTCTTCATCGTAAGTGCCTGCCCAAAACAGTTACACTTGGCAGTGCCACCCAGGAATTTGAATTGGAAAATCTCTGAGTTCGTCATACGACATCAGCTTACAAGGTTACAAGTCTTTATGGTCAGTCATTTAATTCAATTCGTGGATAATCTGGCACATCCAAACACACATACACCTTAACCCAACAATAAATAATAATATTACGTAACATCAGACCCTTTTTATTATCCTCATGGCTTGAGGCACAACACAATGGAGATGTTAAATAGTTACTATTCTGTCAAAGAAAGCGACACTTGAAGCGGCATTTGAAAATTATTGGCGCGTGTAGAGCCCGCCCCTCTTGATGCAACCTATGTATTTCTTTTATCGTACTTTAGTTTTTTTATTGTATGGTGTTGTTTAGCAGGTACACGTTAATTGCTGCGTTTATCTACTGAAAGTACAAAATGCGCGGTAGTGCGGTCAGGTTTCGCAGGTGTGGCGCTGGCGGCAGGTGGAAGTAGGTATTTATAATTGGAGGGGATGTAAACCCTAATTATAGGGTTCTGGCGCTTTTCGAGAGGACATGACAAATTGGCTTTTAAGAAAAGAGAAAATGTGGTTGTATGAAGATTTAAATAATTTTACCAAAATCAGGCCTAGCGCACTCCGCACTGTAGGTAAGAAGCTACAAGTACATAGCCGGACACCGACGGCGGGTCGCGCGTCGTTACACGTGCCGCGTCAGAAGAGATAAGAACTATGCGACAGAAAGAGAGTTGCTCTGTAAGTTAATATGACTGGTAGGTATGCAGCGCTACGCGAGCTGAATTGAATTTTATTGCGTCATAGCAAGAGTCGCTATTTGTTTAAATTTCTTTGCGAAGAGATGCTTCTGTCCCTTAGGATTCTGTGCTAAAATATACAATGCAAAACGGTGAAGGAAAACATCGTGAGGAAACCGGCATGTCCAAGAATTAATCACAAAAATTCATGGATATGAGGATATGACCAACCTGCCCTGGGCCAGCGTGGTGGATTATGGCCCATACTCCCCCTATGAGAGAAGGCTCGTTGTCAGGCAGTGGGAACGTAATGGACTGATGATGGTGGTGGTAGTGGATACAATGCAAGCCTGCCATGCGTAAAACTGTAGTAAATCACAGAACATAAAAAACTTAACACCACTTGAGTAAAAACCTACACCACCTATACCTACATCAAAATTTTATGTTACTTATACTAGCTGACCTGGCAAACATTGTTTTGCCATATAAATTTAAAAAAATGTTGAGGGTGAACAACCCTTATCACTTAGGGGTATGAAAAATAGATAGTAGCCGATTCTCAGACCTACTGAATATGCATATAAAATTTGGTAAAAATCAGTAAAGCCGTTTCGGAGGAGTAAGGTAACTAACATTGTGACACGAGAATTTTATATATATTATATGGGTCCTTCACTAAGATCAAGCATCATTGTTGTGTTTTTAATTAAAACTCTTTTATTCTATTGTCATAAAGCAACTAAACAAGCCTAGTTTGGGACTCACTGTTTAGTCATAATCTGAAACACTTAGCTAACCTTTTTTTGTAGATATATTAATTTTATATTATTCACATCTTTTTTCTTAGATCTAAGTTTTTATACAATATTTCTATAAAAAATATATACAAAGAAATTATAAAAACCCTACACTTACGAGTGCCGCTGGCAGTGGAGCAAGGTCCTAACTCCAAGTGGTTAGGGCTGAAGAGTGAATTATTATTAATTTCTATTTTGTCAATGCAGACAATTTTAATGTGTTACCTCATAGAATAGAATAGAATAGAATTATTACTACAATGATGCTGGCAGTTGATTCATATCTATTTTAATACTGAAGGTATGATTTCGAGCATGGTCGCAACTGCAAACTTCACATTTCTTTAATCTGTTGAAAAGTTTATTTCTATAAAGTTACTAACTATTCTTATATTATTATATTATATATATTTTTATCTAAAATGACAAAGTTACTTCGTTTTTTAAATCAGAAATTATAAAAAGTTAAGGCAATTTTTTATAATTTCTGATTTAACTGTTTATAATTATTTATTAGTTTCTGAACAAACAAATCATATTGAAGATTTCTTCTTTTACCATTTCAGACTTTCATAGAATAACTTGTCTATGTTGTGTAAATCCTTGCATTTTTATAAAAGTTTGTCTTGAGATGTTTCAATTAAGCAACTCGCAGGGACCTCTAGGTAGGTATCTAAATCTTACCACTGTACATAGTCAACAATGATGAAACCAACTCTCAAGAGAGGTAGTTAAGTACATTATTTACTTTGCACATACTAGCTGAGAAGTAGGTATGTAAATAGTAAGTAACCTTGACATTGCTTTTGTATACGTCGGCAAAAGTGATGAGTCTCAAATAAGTAGGTGTATGCATCCTATGAATCAAAACAACGCGTTAAACTCATGACAACATTCACGACAGTCGTAGACGTCGCGACTGACCTAAATAACGCGCATTACGACTGCAGTAATAATATACTTTCATGCATACGAGAATGCACGAGAATACGACAGTAACTATGGAAGAAAATCAACATATAACATCGCTTCATTGAGAACTAGCTGTTGTATAGAGCCTATGCTCTTCGGTGAAATGTTTTCGCATCATTTAGCCAGCTCTTTGCAATCTTTTTACCTATCTACGAAGGCCAACTAAACGCGTGCCGTGTTGACCGATGTAAGCAGCTAATCTTGTGCATTGCACGTGTAAACCTACCTTTATAATCAGCTCGATCTCCGGGACGTCTCCGTTCGCTGTTCCATTCTCTGCGATTTCATCCGACATCGTGAACTTCAAAAACACTTGAAATTTATCTCAAATAAATTACTTTTTTACACAATCTCACACAACCGTCACTATTCCAAAACACCGACAGACTGCCTCACTTCATTTCGGTTGGCGACGGACGGCCGACCGGCCGACGACAGCAGTTGCGTGCGTGACTAACTTCAATTTAATTGGTGCTTGTTGTCTTTGGTAACTATAGGGCGGCACTTCACATCACATGCCTGAATGCCTCTGACCTTAGAGTATATATGTATAACCAGGTATTTACTATTTACGTTTGAAAATGAGAGAAGGCGTGAATTGGATTCAAAGCGCGACCAACTTAACAGCAGACCACCCGCTAACATATACTACAACTTTGTCAATGGTATCCTAACGTGTATCCAATGTTCACGCACATTCAAAGCCAAAATTGGCTACACTAGCCATATAAGAGCGTGTCACCAAAGCTCAATTAATTAATTTTATCGCAGAAGTTGTCGCCGTAGCCGAAATCGGCATGGATGACTATAACTAGGTACCTATAGAGCGCGCGTATCGTACTTGTCGCCCAATGCGCAGCGTAGGCAAGTAAACTACAGCTAGCTATCTTGATAGATATGTGGCAAACAGTGATGGGTAATAATTGTGCGCCGTGACACGGACACACAGTACCTATTGTTGTGTATCATATGTATGCTATGTTTTGTGTACCTATAAGTGTAATCTTAGTAAGTGAACATTATTTATTTTAATGTATGAATGTATTTGCTGCATGTGTAGTATCTATGTAAAATATGTATTGGATATGAAATAAGAAAGTCAGAAATAAAAAATCAGGAATTCTTTTTTATATGTATATATCTCTATTTATTTACATTATCATAATTAAGGCTTAACAATATCATTAAATAAATTGCCGGATCAGTCCAGCCACTCTCGAGTGATGCGTTTACCAAAGAATAACATTAATTTTTTTTTAAATAGATTACTAGAATTTCAAATCGCAAGTGCAGATAATGTGCTGGTGTAAACTATTGCTCGCCATCCTCATAACAAACATCATTATCGAATAAGCCGAACGCCTCACATCACTATTTGAGTCAGCAATCGAATCAGGGTTGCGGGGCAGTGCGGGCGGTACATGTCACCTCTTTTTCACCCCCGCGAAACGCAACGAACTTTGAACTTAAAAGTATTAAAAACTGGCTTACCGGTGAAATGTGATGTTAGAATTCTGTTTAGTGTGTTTCCGAGTATCGTTTTTATTGCACATTTAACCATTTTCTTAAGATAAAAAGAGAAATATCTGCTAAGAACTCGCAACGGGCGCTCACACTGCTAGTACTCGTAAGACTACTAGCGCTTGTGGACAGGACAATGCTACATTCTCACCCGTGCATACTGCTCCCACTTAGGATCACGCGATCTATACCTAGTTATGTATACTCTAAGCCTGCGACCCTACGTAGTGTAGTATTTATGTTAGCTCTTGTTTGCGCGAACACTGCCAGTACCAAGCCAACGTAATAATATTTGGGCTTATTTGCTATATCCACACAACACGCGTATAAATTCTTTTGTCGGTTGTTAATTTCTAATTAAAGGACTAAAGGAAGCCCAATATTTTGCGTAACGCGTCCACAGCCTTAATAGAGTAAGTAGTTTTGATGGTTTGCAGTTGTGGCTATTAGCATTTGAAGTAAACAAACAAATATTTAGTATTTTATGTAGATAATGGCTTTGTATTCGTTAACGAATACGCTAAGCCAAGTGAAGTGCCACCATAAATTATAACAAAATCGATTGATAATTGCGATTAATATTGCTTTGTTGATAGGTAATGGCTATGTTAATCATGGAATTAGAAAATGTGTAGGTGCATAAAGTAATTTCAAAATAATATTATTATTATCATTAAAAAGGTAGACAAGTTCTCTTTTTTAAATACGATGATGTAAGAAGTCTTGAAGTAAACATGAGTCAGACTGACACCAGTGGCCTCCCATATTCTCATGTTCAAGTCATTCAGAATCCCTTGCCATAGTATGACCGGTCTCTCTTTGTATGTTCTTTGAGGTGGCTTTAATTATATTATTTGTTCCTGTATTTCAAGACTTTAAACAGAGCGCGAATGCAACGTTTTATTGAATTACGTTTTAGGGCGTTGATTTTTATTCTGACGCTTGTGGCACCATTTCTCTTCTAACTGTCATTGTCAATGTCAAAATTGCAAATGTCAAAAGTTCTTGACGTTACCGAAATGCGAAAATAAAAATCTATGGCGTATCAGCGAATCCAAAAATCCAAATATTCGAGGTTCATTCATTGTATTTTTTTATTTTCGTAAATAAAATAAGAGCTAATTTTGCGAACAGTGAGCTGAAAATAATCCAGCTGCAATGAGTGCTGCAGAAGATCCATCATCCTCGTCCAAGGAGCTATCATTTGCTGAAAAGCAAGCAGAACGTATGAAGAGACTGCGTTCATTGCACAATGCACGAAATGAGGCCAGATCGCACAACCACCAGGAAGTTGTAGCAGAGGAGGCTCGAAACAAGCTTCCGCCGAATTACGAGGCCAAGAGGCGACAGGCAGAGTGGCTCTTGGACGACCAGCAGAAGCGTGACGAGTCCCAAAAAGAAGGTAAAGACTACGACCGTGTTAAGCTTCTGAACATATCCGCGGCTGAAGCTGAGAGGTTGGAGCGCAAAAAAAAGAAGAAGAATCCCGACCAAGGCTTCTCTACTTATGAGCAAGCGACAATCCGCCAATATAACCGACTCGTTAAGAACATGCCAGCTGCTGATATGGAGCAATACGAAAAACAGAAGCAGAAGTATGGAGATGCGTTCTATGGAGGTCCCAACGTTATTATACATGGTATGCATGAGGATCGCAAGGATGCCGTTGACAGAATGGTCGATGATTTAGAAGGGCAAATTGCCAAGCGGGCTAAATACTCCCGAAGACGCACACACAATGATGACGCAGACATTGATTACATTAATGAAAGAAATGCTAAATTCAACAAGAAACTGGAGAGGTTCTATGGAGAACACACAGCAGAGATCAAACAGAATTTGGAGAGAGGAACAGCTATTTAAACTTGTTGAACCTTTTTGATCTTGTGTAGGAAGTGACTAAGCCAAGAAAGGTCACAACATTGATGTAAATAGGATGTAATGTAGATAGTTTAGCTTAGGATGTAGGACTTTGTAACTAGTATGATATATTTCAGTTTATGGAGTTGGGAAGTACCTAGGTACTGTATTTCCAGGGCTGGAAAACAAGCATTTGGACGGAAAGACTTCTAACAAAGGCTCTACAGTGTCATGTAATCATCTACTCAATTAAAAGTTAGTTTTTATTGTAAAATTGATAAAAATATATATGTCTATTATCTTGTATAGCATTATAGGAAACTTCTCAATTCAAATGTGTGCATACTCCTAGCGGAAAGTTGATGAATTTCATGATTTGATTTTAGTAGAAAATTAGAGCATGGTGTTATGTAAATGTGTATGATAGTTAAAAATTTGTGTATTTTGGAGATAAATGCGAAAATCACTTAGAAAAAGTTCCGCTGGGGAACTATTGAAAATGGATGCACGTGAATAGATGTTATACCAAAAATTTTAGTATAACGAGAGGTAAATATGTGTACTTAAATGAAATTTGTGTGTATAATTCTTCAAATTTATATATGCCGCTGGAGAAACGTATGGCTGATGTCTTGATATTCTAAACGGTTTGGCGTACAGTTATTTTTTTTACACGCGTTGCTATGAATTTGTTTATATGTTTGTCAAAACAGAATTTAAAAAATATACCCTTTACATAAAGTCTTGGTCTAATTAATTATCTACTAAACTCTAATCATGAAATTTATCAACTTTCCACTAGGAGTATGCACACCTTTTTATACTAATGGAATTTGTCTATATAATATTCAGTCCATACAGGATTATTTTTTTATCATTGTCAGGGCAATTCTGTCGACAACAAAGCATAAGCTGCCTCCTTTGCCCAGTATAGAATAAGCTGCCTCTTTTGCCTACTTTTTAGAACATAAGCCTTCCTTTTACTTGTATCCTTTTGCAAGGGATCAGTTCTTCATGTCTATTCTGTTTCTTTGCCAGAATATTTTTAGTTTAGCTTAAGGTGAATAAACTTTTATACCACAGAATACTAAGGGACAGAAGCATCACTCTGCATAGAAATTTAAACAAGTACCGATTCTTGCTATGACGCAATAAAGTTCAATTCAACTCGCGTAGCTCTGCATACCTACCAGCCATATTAACCTACAGAGCGCCTCTTTTTCTATCGCATAGCTCTTATCTCTTCTGATGCGGCACGTGTAACGACGCGCGACCCGCCGTCGGTGTCCGGCTATGTACTTGAAGCTTCGTACCTACAGTGCGGAGTGCGCTAGGCCTGGTTATACACACATACCACATTTACCACTTGCACCTGTGATTTACCAGTTTCAACTGGTAAATTACTTATTTCTTGATAGTATTTTTCAAAACTTACATGCACTTTATTTAATTCTATCAAAGCATTTAAACTTGGCACTATTTCATTAAAACAAACAAATTAAACAATTTTAAATAACAAGTTTATTTCGATAAATGTGCCGATTAAATAAAAATATTAAGTACATATTATGAAATAGATAATACCTCTATATTACACAATGTAATATAAATAATATACTATAAAAGCGCTAAATACTTTATATTTTACAAATGTAATAAATGTTGTGCAAGTACAGTCAGCATAACTTAAATATTTAGTAAAGATAATGTTATGTTAGTATACATTCTATTGGCATTTATTTTGAGTTGGTAGTACAATATTTTACGACTTAATTAAGCTTTTTTTTTTCGCCTAATAAATCTATGTTTGGCCACTATCTCGCATGATGTGAAGCGATGATGTGGCCGAAGATGGAGCACATAGATCTACAGAGAGACGGCAGTTGAGCTGCAGCTCAGACCCGTCTCCCCGATGGTATGGCATGGCTTTGTTTGCTATTTATATTTTGTAAGCTATTCTGAACAAGATGCCACAGAAAAATATTAGAATCATTCATACTTATACTATATAGTGGGAGATACATTACAGACTCAAATTTCTACACTGCACATGCAAAGCATAATTATTTGTATTGTATAGTTTATATATATCATGTATGTCATTTAACTTATAAATAAATAGAAATAAATTATGTATATGTATTAATTATTAAAGTACCAGGATCTTTGATATATAAAAGCATCTTAACTGAATTATAGATTTTAATGTAACACAAAATATGCAAGCCTAATAAAAATTATAGATACTAGACATTTTGGCCAACATACTTGCACAACAATGATTTTATTCAACTAATCACATTATTACGGGAGCCCATGCCTATCAATATTACGTATCCCTTTTATAGGGGTCGGCATATATCCGCAAATTATTAAAAATATAAGAATGAATTAGCATTACAAAATTATATCAACATTATTAAACAATGAAGAAATTATTTATGAAGAATAAAGAAAATGTTGCAAAAAAACAAAAAAAGAAATGCTTTTTTATGGGACATGGGCTGGCCCACCAACAGAGAATACAAAGTTTGTCACACATACTTATTAATATGTACAATATTGTGAGCACAAGTTTAAACATAGAAATGCTTTTTGTATACATCCAAGTAAATGAAAAATTCGGAAGTTTCGACTAGAAATCACAGTGATTATTCCACATTTTTCCAACAGCCAAAGTGTATGTTTCGGCTTGTGTGCACCGGTTGCAACACAGAAATTAAACAGCTCAATTTTCCCATGTGTTCAAAATTTGATTTGTGCCAAATTTCAGATAATTAATGTTAATTAAATAGGCTCTTCTCCATGTTCAATAAAATATAGATCTCTTGAAAGAGCTTTATGGGTTCGCAATGTTTATAATTGTTGGTGAAAGAGCACAATATGTGCTTCTATGTCAAGTGTGTTGGTAAATATTACGCAAAATAAAACCCATTGCGATTCTCAAAATGATATCTAGAGCGATGATTTCGCTCTCGTGTTAAGTTGTGTATTGTTGCATGTTAGCTATAGCCCAATTTAATTTGAGCTGTATGTACGTAATAAGAAAAATTAGAGATGTTTTCAGAAAATTGTATAGGTTGTTTTACAATAAAATTAATGAAATACGTTTTTCATTATAAGTAATTTGACTGATGTACCTACTTGTATTGTTTTTTTTTTGTGTTCAATACAAGCCATTTGGATTCGATGTTTATAATAAGTAATAAATAAATATTGGAATTTTATATCGTTGTTTTGTTTATATATAAGTACCTAATAAATCTTTAGAAAATCGTTAAATAAAATGTAGGGTCTGCTGTTAATTTAGTCACGACCTCATCTACATTTTAAAAATATATTTAAAGGTTCGTTTTATCAGGGCTTGAAACAGGCCTTAATCTCATGAGTCGCAGTGAAGCTACACCTTAATTTAAGCTCTATACGATTGGCGCTTGAGAGATCAGTGGGTACGGGGGCTGCTTTCGTATAATATGCACAAAATTATTCTACTATAGGGCTTTGACGACTTTTGTATTTAGCTTGGCCATCGTTTTGATATTTTGTTACATAACAATTCATGTATGTTTTGATGCCAGCTATTGATTTATAGGATAGAGCCCCTTTCAAACGCATGCTCAGTGGCTGCCATTTTGAAATAATTTTATACAAGTAGTCCAAGGTCTAGTTATTACCAATGAAATTTATATGGGACCACCTTGAAGCTATATTGAACCCAACGCAAAAGTAATTTGGCAAATCAGTTTACAAATGGAGTTGTTCTGGAGGAGTTCTGAGGTAACAAACATAAACAATTGAATAAAGAACCTCCTCCTTTCTTTGAAGACGGTTAAAAAAGATAAATAGCGGATAGTTGGATGGCAAAAATTTTCATTTGTCGTTGATAAATTTCATAATATTATTATTGGTACAAATTAAGAGTGAGTGTGGCTCAGTGGGGGAATGTGCGACTTTCGATCCGATGCGACGCACCCGAGTTCGAATCCCGCTGGCCCCACACCACTGACTTTCTTAGTTTTGTGCGGATTTAACACTAGCTCTAAAAACGGCGAAGGAAAACATCGTGAGGAAACCGGCATCTTCGAGAATCACGAAAATTCAAGGACATGTGACATCCACCAACCCGCACTGGGCCAGCTTGGTGGATTATGGCCCATACTCTCTCTATGAGAGAAGGCCCGTGTCCCAGCAATGGGAACGTGATGGGCTGATGATGATGATGACCCGCTTACTTACGGCCGATTTTTCAATCCACATACAGGTTAACGCAGCAAATGGGACGGTTTAATGAAATAGTAAATGTAAAGTGATAGATACTCGTATATTGTCCCACAAAACTGAAATTATTTAGTTAAGTACAAAATTAGTTTCGAGTTGAACAAGCTAATGTAGCTAATGTAGTGAAGAGTTATTGTCGGATATTTTAACAAAACAATGTTTAAAAGAAATTGTAAGTAACTATGTAGGTAACTTCTTGTACTTATAACTTTGGCAAAATTATTTATTACTTTCTAAATAATAAAAAAACTTTCTAAATATTTTTTCGAATGGGTCGAAGAATATAATGGATAAGGGGCATAGGATCCTGTGCAGCCAGCACGTTAAAATTTCGAAATTTTTACTTATATTATAAATGAGACTGTTTGTCCTTTCTCGTCATAATTTAGCAACAGATAGACGTGATTTTTCCACAGAGAAAATTGGAGTTTGTTCCGGTAAAACAAATATGTAGTTTCTTACATATAAAACAGAAACCCGAATGATGTAGGTCCGTTGTCCGGTTAAACGGAGACAGTGGTACTTTAATAAAATACGTCCCGATGTCCTCTTACTACTGTTTCCGTTGATATAGTAAAGTTAACTTTATATGGAAAAAACTACTCTCTGGCGCTTCGCCGGATGGCCGCGGCACGCTCGCTTCGCTCGCTCGGCTCGCGCTGTGTGGTCACAGTTCTAACATAACCTAACCTAGTGCTGTGCCTAGTTGTATCTTCGTAGAGGGGACAATGGTACGTGTGTAATGGTAATGACGTCTTGTTGTCCCCGAGGCGGGGACAACGAACCTACATTACCCGAATGAAGCCTCGCATCAATGTGTCCAACTTGCACTCTCCGGTTTTTACATGCTAGCTGCACAGTTCTGGATAAATCGTCGATTCGTGTTTCGTCGGATTCGATTTCGTTGCGGATCTATTTCACTACTTCGTTGATAAATGTAAAATGCTGTGTTATACTACTTACAATTTAATAGTTTAATGATTCAATATGTTTACTGAAAAGTAAAAACGACAAAAAGTTAAAAAGCTTGGTTTGCAACTTTACCTACGGGGTGTCCCGCCGAACTTCGACAGTTCTTTATTTCGACTCGAAACTTACTTCGTAAGTAGTGTCGAAGTATTTTCTGTCGAACTAATACTTGTCGAATTATGTTCAGTCGCAACAATGATTTGTCGAACTATATCTTTTCGAAGTAGTGTTGTGTCGAAAAAAAGAACTGTCGAAGTTCAGATGGACAGCGACTTTTACGGCGGTATTCCGAATTGCATTTAACTGTCGGTTAAAAACATATGTACTATAACTACATACTTATTTTAATTATGTTGCCAGGCTTAAAAAATTAAGATCAAGTTGTAGAATAGTGAAATAGCCCTAAATGGAAACAGCATCGGATTGAATGAGGAAAAAGGTGTTACAAATTTTACTAAATAATTTCAATCGGAGAGTTTAAATATCCATTGAAGTGTAGGCACCAGACAACACTATGTCAACCGAATTGGCAGTAAGAGCAAGTCAAACTTTACCGACGCATTTTCAATTTGTATAGTAACTTATAAGTAACTTTTCCGATTTTAGTAAATGATCAAGGATCTTTATAAATGACTAATAAAGTTTGATATTGGATGCATTAGCGCAAGCTAGGCAAAAATACTAAGATTTCAAATAATTAGGAATAAAAATTATATTGCTCGCTCAGGGATCGAGCCCACCTCCGCTCGGTGGCCCAGTGGTTAAGGCGTCGGGACGGTATTCCGAAGACGCAGGTTCGATCCCTGCCCGAGCAGTATCATTTGTCTTCTTCCTAATTATTTAAAATCTTAATGACTAATAAGTTTATTTTATAAGCTATATTATATTGTATTGTTTTATTGTATAAATATAAATAAAATATAAACAATATGTTAGTAACACATTTTTCCTCGTTTGTACACTTATTTGTTTCGTTTTATACAAGCAGTCGTGATAATAAGAACAGATAGCATAATAATCAATAATATAAAATAATAATAGGTAATTGTAATTACTTATATAAATAACATGATGGTAACGACTAGTTTTGATTCGATTTATCTATTAGTTCAGCCCCCCTACCCATATGTTCCTCAAGCGCCACTCGTATATCATATTGAGGTCGAATTAAGGTATAGCTTCACTGCGACTAATGAGATACGGTCTAATTATTGTCGATTCAGGCAAGAAATCGAATTAATCTCATTAATTTATACCAAAATAAGACGACTACGAGTTGAGATAAACTTAATGGGACAATATATGGCAACATAAGACATTGTCGCAGTGAATCTACACCTTAATCCGAGCTCAACACGATATACGATTGGCGTTTGAGGGACATATGGGTAGGGGGGCTGATTAGACTAGATTTCCAGGGATTACGATAACAAGCCAATGTTTTCACTGGTTATTCATAGATTCATGCCTTATTTAGACATTTTAGTTAATAAAGACTAGTAATATAGATAATTATAGGCAAAGTTCGCAATATAGACAACGTACATACATACACACATGCTCCGAGTTTCAAAAAATATAATTAAAGAACGATTTGTTGAATGAGACACCTGTCATTATTAAGTGATTGATTTATTGATAACACTTTATTGTACACCACTAAAAAAATTAAAATAGAACACATATTTGAATGATACAATGGGAGGTCTTATCGCTAATAAGCGATCTCTTACAGACTCGTGATTGTTGGTCCAATTTTGTTGATAAATTTAACTAAAAACGGAAGCATCATCCATATTACGAACTAAGCCTGTAAAGAAGAGCTCATAAAGTAAATAGCCATAAAAATCCAGCTTTTCCTATCCACCTTAAGTGCAGCAGCGAATTGTCTTTCTACCCGCATTTGGTACCCGGCACCCGGTGACATAGGAAATGAAGTAGGTTCTGTTTTACCGTTTCAGATAAATATTAACTGTTGGATAAGATGGCGACATATTTATTGATAATAATTTGAAATAAATATTTAGATAAATGATACTAATAATTGTTTATTAACGATTATAAATTTATTATTTACCAGCCCGACAGATTATATCAACTAATAAAAATTATTCATTGGGCAACTTCTTTTTAACTTTCTAATGAAATACATCATAATTAATTAAATTTGTGGAATGCATTGCTTCAAAAATATTTAAACATATTTTTAAATCAGACTTATTACCAAATGCGAATATCACAGATCTGTTGTTGGACTACTTACTGCACTTAAGGGCCGGCCACATCAAACCTTGTCTATGGTTAAAGCCCCAATTTCACAACCTCTAATCAAATGTAAAGGCACAGTACAAATGAACTTTTGAACAGGGATCCTGGAACTAAGTTCAATTGCAATTAACTTATAGAAATCTACCTATATAATTGTAGCTCCTTATCAGCAACAGAATTCAATTTCAAGAAAAACATATTGAAGATACTTTTTATATAATTTTGTAAAAAAAATGCTTTTTACTAAAACAAAAAATGTGGTTTTTGTAAGTTTGAAAAACTCTAGATGAATCTACTGTAAGGTTAGTTGCCATAGGGATTCCTGTTTAAAAACTCACCCCGCCAAGTCACGTATAAACTAACATAGGGTACAACGGTCTGTAGACACCTAAACAAAAAGACACCATAAATATTGTGTCGTTTAGTCGGCTATTCGTGAGATAATCAAAGATTGTGAAACTGGGACTAAATGTAGGTACTTATCTTAAACTCGAAATTAAATGTATTATTTTTAATTTGAAGTTTAAAACTGTGGAAACCGGCCGCCGCCTCCGCTGCTGCTACTGCTGCATCTCATAACACCCATGAGCGTGTTATTTCTGAAAATAAACGACACAATATTGCAATCTATTTGAATCTTTAATTGATTTAATCTGATACAAATGACATGTAATTCTAGAACATATGTCTTATTCGTTAAAGCTGCAAATGGTGGTAGACTGCAAAGAGATGGACACTGATAGGCCCGATAGAGTTCCCGATGGCCAGTAGATTTATTAATGTAGTGAAATCAAAAGGTCATACATTTTTTTTTCAAAGATCACATAGATCCTGACCCCTAACTAGGATTCCGTGTCTCTAGGGAACCAAGAACTATGAGGACCATGGTCTCACAACACCCAGACACGAAACAAATGCTTTCACAAACATTTGTCCTGTCGCGGGATCGAACCCGCAACCTCAGTGGTGTAAGAGATTTGAGCCAACCTGCCCAACCACTACACCACAGAGGCTGTCGATATGAAGTCATCACAGATGAATGAGTCATTTGACTAGTGTACAAGTAATTTCTTTAGCCTTCATTATTTTTTTATGCAACCGAGTAATGAGACGAGCAAGTCATTCACCTGATGGTAAGCACCACGCTTGCCCATAATAATTAACTTTAATTATTTTTTAAATACCAATCCAATATAGGTACAAATTAATTATGTGGTGTACTTACTGCTTATACAATTATTATTAAGTACTAGCTGTGTTAATCCAGGGTATAAGGTATCTCCATACCAAATTTCATCAAAATCCATTCAGTAGTTTTTGCGTGAAAGAGTAACAAATGTACATCCATTCTAACAATTTTTTTTTTAAGATTGCCCGTTTGGGCAGGCTAAAGTCTCTAGGACCATACCGCCATGTCTTACGTAGTTTTTATTTGATAGTTTAATCCATTTTATTATACTTTTGTTGAGAATGAGGGTCAACAGCAACAAGCCGGACCCTCTCCTAGTGCTTCAATAAAGTGGTGGAACTTTATTCAAGCTTTCCATGGACTTTTTGGGAGAACATAAAAAGCAATGTTTTCCCTATTTTGTTTCATTTGCCTACACTCGTGCACGTTAACGAACACATAATGGTTAATATTCCACCGATATTACACATGATCACACGAAATAACACTTGTTTGGAAAATAAAACAAAATCGAACTGTATCACTTTTCAGTTCCCGCCAAAAAGTAACCCATTCTTACAAACTTTCGCGTTTATAATGTTGGTAGGATGTTAATATTTTAAAACACAAAAAACTTCACTTACTCCGTCGTCCCGGCATAAGGCGTACAGTTATTCCATCCCGAGCGCGCACTGTGCAAAACAAACAATTAAAATGCACACTATTCACTTACATAAACACAATAAAATTACACTGTCAAATATTTTCTCGAACATTACAAAAAGCCTATGGTCTAACTTAACTATTGAAAAAGTATTATTTTGTAGCCATAATGCAAAAAACGTATTAATAGTTATGACACTCATACAAAAGAAAACATTACAATCCACGACAACGCGTTATAGGATTAATAAAGAAAACAACTTACCTTGAAGATTTTTTAAGCAACCATAAAAACCGCCTAGATACTGGACTACTGACTTGGTAGCTTAGGAATTCTGTATCATTTGTTCTAAATCACTACATAGTATAAAACAAAGTCGCTTTCTCTGTCCCTATATCCCTATGTATGCTTAAATCTTTAAAACTACGCCAAGGATTTTGATGCGGTTTTTTTAATAGATAGACTGATTGAAGAGGAAGGTTTATATGTATAATAACCGTGCGAAGCCGGGGCGGGTCGCTAGTGTTTGATATAATAATTTAACAAATAAACTATAAAATGACAAGATATTATGAATCATAAAATTATTTATTCTCTCATAATCATAATATACACGGGATAAAATAAAGTCATCACAATAATTACTAATCGTAAAATAAACATTTTAACATGAACAAGTGTAAAATTCTTCAAATTGTAGCTATCTAAAGCGTAATCGTGCAAAACGTCACAAGTGCCAATAATTCATACTATCAAAATGCGGACAAGAAATTCGCAAGTAAGTTTTATAGCCATAATAAAAATCATGAACCCCAATAAATACATTTACAAAAACACAAAAACCTCGGAAAGCCCACACGGCTGTAGTCTAGACTAAAATAGTGGCCACGTGGTTGAAAGGTTTGTCCAACCGTTTGACAATTGCTTGATGGTTGGTCAAACCATCGAACGGTTGGACTAACCGTTTGATGGTTTTTCCGATGAAAAGCTGCCTGGAACATTTGTTACATTTTAGCCTTTGGGTGTTTCCGTCACTCCTAGGCTACGTGTCCTTGGTTTCAAGATTTCAACAATCATCCAACCTTAGCTATTTTTTTTTAGGCAAAATAGATTTAAAAAAAAACTTTCTAAAAAAGTTTTAAGCCAGACCTAAAAGCCAATGACCTTCTTTCGATAATAGTTTTTACTTTGGCTATAAAACTATTACGTCCGATTCTTTACCTTTTAAGCTCAAATTGTAAGAAATAAATAGATATCTTAATTTTCTTATTCGTCCCAGTAATAATTTAGTAATAATTCAGTAATTATTTATTATAATTTCAATCAGAGTCTTTATTATCTTAACTCTAATAGATTACTTAAGTAAAACGATGGAAAACGCCCATTGCTGCCGAGTGTATCCAACTGAGGAACATTTTAAAATAAACAAGCAAGATGTTTACATCAGTATGGAGGTTGAAGCCAAGTCTGATAAATGGTAAATAAAGTTACACAAAGTTACACAAACGGTAAATAAAGTTACATATTTTGTCACTGTTCAACTTACGTCGAAACGAATATGTTGGAAAGAGACAAAATGTAAAACATTAAATAAGGCTTTAAACAGCGTTTATTAATAAGGGCCAAAGTGTTCAGATATATGTAAATTAATTATTTTGATAATAATATTACACTTTTATGTAGCCGAAGTTCCGTGTTATCGCGCGACGCAAGCGCGACGAACTTACGCTGCATTCGGCATGCGAGAAAAGGACAAAATGTGTTTCATTTGACATCCACCGTTTCACTATCTGCTTGTTTATCTGACGATTGAAAATTCGGCCCTCATTAGGTCCTAATTTGGGAACACTGGCATTCATGGGTTAAAGTATAAAGCCTAAGCCTATCACAGTTAAATTCGAAAACTTATATCAAGTACCTGTTTTGCTCAACATAACTTCATTACAAGACGTGACTTAAAAAGTGTTTTTTAAGTATCGGTATAATACATTAAATATTGTGATATGTTCGACTGAGCAACATTACTGTGTTTAAACTAGTTTAGCTCTTTTAGATTTTTCAATTAAGATTATTTTGAGCAAACCCTCACTCCATGGCTAACATTTTAAACAGGCAACAATAATCAATTTTAATAATAGGTATTTGAGGAGCTTTATGCGTAATTCTACATTATTATGCTTTAGTTTTAACAGACTCCAAAAAATAAGTGTAGGTCCGTTGTCCCCGTAGGCCTTGTCCCCATTACGGGGACAATAGGACGTCATTAGTTTTTCGCACCATTGTCCCCTTGAGGGATTAGAGGCCTTTGCCCTGCAGTGGGACATAAATGGCTTATAATAATAATGATAATTGTCCCCTTTACGGAGATATAGCCACTAGTTTAGGTTATGTTAGAACTGAGACCACACAGCGCGAGCCGAGCGAGCGAAGCGAGCGTGTCGCGGCAGCAGCCGGCAAAACGCCAGAAAGTAGTATTTCCATATAAAGTTTACTATATCAACGGAAACAGAGTAAGGAGACAACGGGACGTATTTTTAAATATTTTATTAAAGTACCGCTGTCCCCGTTTTAAGAGGACACGGCTCACGGGGATAACGGACCTACACCAAAAATACGAGGAGTTTCTCAATTCGACTGTTTTTTTGTTTGTTAATTCAGACCTCCGTCATTTATAAATTGATTTGGATAGTTCTTTTGCGTTGGGTTCAGTATAACTTCAAGGTCTCATAAAATTTTAATGGGTATTCGAACTTGGAATTCCAAGATACATCAAAATTTAAATCGTTTTATTTTGTTATAAAATGCATAATTGTTACATGTTAAAATATAAATTTATTGATTCCTTCTTTTGCCCCAACTTACCTACATGTATCTTTGCATGTTTTGATGCCTGGCTGCAATACTATCAAGCAATTGGTTAACTAATTCTAAATAGTATAAATCAAAATACTTTATCCGCGTCCCCATTCCTGTTTCTTCGCTTACTTCTTCTAAACTACGCAATGAATTTTAATACGGTTTTCACTGTCATTTAAATATTTCACGGATTATATTTATTTATCTTTTTTACGGAACATGTAGAATTATACAATACATTCTATTTTTTTTAGTAGAGAACAGTCAACGGTTTTCACTGTCATTTAAATATTTTTTTACGGAACATGTAGAATTATACAATACATTCTATTTTTTTTAGTAGAGAACAGTCAACGGTTTTCACTGTCATTTAAATATTTTTTTACGGAACATGTAGAATTATACAATACATTCTATTTTTTTTAGTAGAGAACAGTCAACGGTTTTCACTGTCATTTAAATATTTTTTTACGGTACATGTAGAATTATACAATACATTCTATTTTTTTTAGTAGAGAACAGTCAACGGTTTTCACTGTCATTTAAATATTTTTTTACGGAACATGTAGAATTATACAATCCATTCTATTTTTTTTAGTAGAGAACAGTCAACGGTTTTCACTGTCATTTAAATATTTTTTTACGGAACATGTAGAATTATACAATCCATTCTATTTTTTTTAGTAGAGAACAGTCAACGGTTTTCACTGTCATTTTAATATTTTTTTACGGAACATGTAGAATTATACAATCCATTCTATTTTTTTTAAGTAGAGAACAGTCAACGGTTTTCACTGTCATTTAAATATTTTTTTACGGAACATGTAGAATTATACAATACATTCTATTTTTTTTAGTAGAGAACAGTCAACGGTTTTCACTGTCATTTTAATATTTTTTTACGGAACATGTAGAATTATACAATCCATTCTATTTTTTTTAAGTAGAGAACAGTCAACGGTTTTCACTGTCATTTAAATATTTTTTTACGGAACATGTAGAATTATACAATCCATTCTATTTTTTTTAGTAGAGAACAGTCATTGTTTTCTAATCAAGTCACCATATTAGAAAATTGCATCCGCGAAGCCGGGGCGGGTCGCTAGTTCATCATATAACTATTAGAAAAACTTTCACGGGATAGTAAATATAATATAATTCATTATAAATATAAACGGCTACACTCACGTTATGAGTTTCGGATAACTCCGACCAGGTTTCGGACAATAAGGATGTCCTTCTTCCGCGAGTTTACGCTTAGAATTCGCGGCGAAGATGTATATTTCGACTCACGATAGCTTCCAAACCTTTATAAGATAATTTATTAAATTATTTAAATATTTGACGTGTATGAATTTTAATTAATTAATTTAAGTATTAGCCCCTCAAATATGTATTTAAATAAATAGTATTTTTTTGGCAAGGCGCAACAAATAGTCTTCATACTTGAGATCTTGTGATGTCTCGACATGACCAGTCAACAATAAAGTGATGTATTTTAACTGCCTATAAAAATTTCTTTATATTAAAACAATAAATACATTTAATATTAACAAATACCTAATAATTTCATTGCTTAAAATTAATATAATAGAACAAAATTTATACATAATCTCTTATTTACCAAACCAAGTGGTTATTTTATTGCTAAGTTTTAAAAATTCTATAACTTGTAAGGCCATTTTTTTTCTAAGTATACATCTAGTTTAAGGCACGCTTAAAAGACACTAAAAATCTTTATTTAATTTCTTGAAATCATTTTTTACGGTAAAGAATTGTACTGATTGTGCGTAAAATACTCTAGACGGGAATCGAACCCGTCCCTTTTGCCTAATTTCTAACTTAAGCTTTCGCTAATTAAGTATTGCATCAAATGAACAAGTCTATTTGTAAAAGGCTGAATTTATAAAGATGTAATTAATTATGTAGCAGATATTTTATAACAAGATCTAGCGTTATGAAACTTGGATCATGGCACTCTTATACAGGCTGTGTCCAAATTTTGGAACCTTCAGGGTAGGTATCTTTTCCCTTGAGGTGAGGAAGTTTTGCTCTGAGGAATCATAGGTTACATTTTTGAGAAATATAAGAACTGCATTTTTGGATTTAAAAAAATACCAATCGAGCTAAAAAAAATTAACATGGGCTTAATCGATCCTCTTTCCCCAAAGTAACCTATCAAATGAAATCGTATGTTTTTTAGAAATTCCGATATTTTCCATGCATATATTTTGCCACAGCCTTTATATCTTTTTTTATCGCTAATAGATCTATATCTGGCATTGCTGTTAAGCGACGATGTGGCCGAAGATGGAGCACATAATAGAGGATCGGACAGTAGTCGAAAAAAATCTAAAATGTAGTTAAAACGAATGTTTGTCCAATCCGAAAGATCATTCAATATTTTTGTAAAATAATAAATTTAATTTTTTGTAAAATAATAAATAATTAAATTAAATCAATAAATAAAATCTAATAACGATGTCATTATTTTATATTCTTGCCTAAGTCCTTAAACTTCACCAAAAACGTATGAATCACGTTGCAAGTTTGCTTTCCTAGAGCTTGTCGTTTCGTTTGCCTTCATATGACGTCACAAGTTCTGAGGGGACCTTTTGCGCGCCAATATTTTAAACATAAATTTAGGTACTTTTAGGACTTTTTTTTCATGGCTATACATTTGGTTAATTTAAAACACTTTCTGAGAAGTTGTCCGATCCCCTATTCTAAAGATTTGACGTATTAGATAAGTGCGCCGCATGTCAAAAGGTACCTACCGTAAGGTACAAGCTATGCTATGTTATCTACATTCCTACGGCTTTTATATACCCTATTTATTGGAAGGCACGTCCGCTTAAATAAACGCGCATCACTTCGTTATCAGTTGTATAGAACTATCTGTAATTCAACGTTCCAAGCACATGTAGATAGATATTTATCAAGTATCACCAGATGTTCGATAAATCCTAACTAATCTAATACTTAGAATTTACAAAATATACACACAAATAAGGAAAAATGTTAACTCTGTGATATAGTTCCACAACAACTCATGCACTTCATAGTTTTGTCATGGCCGCAACAGATTATTATGTTAGTGTTTTTGAATCACAAATCTGTTGCAGTCACGAGTTTCACTGCACTGAAAGTTCAATTAAACGCGTCATGCCATGCCGGGTTAAGTCTGAGGTTCACAACACAAAACTGAGGTTCACAACACACAACACTCATCGATCAAACTGTCAACTGTTGCGGCGGCGATCGACTGTGTTCGACCAACGTGTTCAAATTGCATCTATCAAACTGTCAACAGTTAAGTTACGGCGTCGATCGATTGTGCTCGATGGTGCCCAAATTGCATCGATCAAACTGTCAACAGTTATGTTGCGGCGTCGATCGAATATGCTCGACCATCGTGCCCAAATTGCATCGATCAAACTGTCAACAGTTAAGTTGCGGCGTCGATCGACTGTGCTCGATCGTGCCCAAACTGTTGTCTCTAGCGAGTCCCGTCCGAGTTTTGTCCCGGAAGGAGCCGAAGCCGGAGTCGTGGGTCCTAGGCGGGGAGGTCCCGGCTTCCGCGGACGTACCTACGAATATCCGCGGCATGTCACACTCCTCGCACTTGTCGAGCAGTGGGTGGTTCCTGAAAGTGCACATATGGCACTGCCAGGACGACGGCGGCCGCTGGCCCGTGTAGATGTTGCTGTAGAAGTTGTCAGCGTCTTCCGGTTCTGTAACATTAGTGTGTTCACTTTGATTGCTACGAACGTTTTTTTTACCCCCGACGCAAAAAGGAGCGGTGTTATTCATTCAAAATCAAAATCAAATTGTAGTTGCGGTCTAAGGTGGAGCACGTTTGCCCATGAGGTTATTCATAACTAGCTGCGCCCCGCAGTTCCACCCGCGATTTCCCGGGATAAAAAGTAGCCTAATTTCATCAAAATCGGTTCGGTAGTCTTTGCGGGAAATAGTAACAAAGATCCATAAATCCATACAAATACGAACTTTTGCGTTTATAATATTATAGTAATAGTAAAGATACAGACATACATCCATATTTGTTAGTAAAAATACAAGTTCATAAAATATTACTAAATAATTAATTAGCTACATCAAATAATTAGTTCATAATCAGTTATAAGTTTGACCACTATATGTGTTTGTGGCACCGTAGCTCTTAAACGGGTGAACCGATTTGGATGGGGTTTTTTGCACTTGAAAGCCGGTTTTTTAGCGGTGGTTCTTAGACATGTTCTATCAAAATCGATCAAACAATCGATCCGGTTCCTTATATTGATCAAAAGACTAAGACCACATGAGCTTTAGGTACTAGAAAGGTCAGAAATCGCAAAAACTTTTCCCTTCATATCCCATCCCAAATTTCCACCCTGTATACTGGTGGTAGGTTTCTCGTATGCGAGAGGCCGACTGGGTGGGTACCACCGCTTTGCCCCTTATTCAGCCGCCAAGCAGTAATACGCGAGCATTACTGTGTTCCGGTTTGAAGGGTACTGTAGCCAGTGAAATTACTGGGCACTATGAGACTCAACAGCAAATTGTCTCAGGGTGACGAGAGCAGTGCAACGCCGCGCAGGATTTTGCAAAACAAAGTTCTGGGTGGTGCTGTTATTGTTATGGGCTGGCGTATTGCTTACCATCAGGCAAACGTCTCGTCAATCAGTTACATAAAAAAATATAAATACTTAACTATAACAATAGGTATATAAGGTGGACAATGATCTCATAAGAACGGCATTAATACCGATATACGGCATTCCGCCTCAGCTGCCTTTTGTTTGCCATCGATCCATATGAAGTAATCTTAATAAACAGAGCATTCTCCGAGTAGAATATCAACGTTCTCTATAAGGATAAACGCAGCTTGTTGACGCGAGCAACCTATAGATTTCCAGTTCCATTGTTCCACTTGCTAGCATTTGATTGCAAACAAAATTAATATGCTAAACTCCGATTGGCAAACTAAACCACCGGTTAGTGAGACCTTTCCACACATTACAAACAGACGAGATGTAGTATTTAATTATGGAACTGAGTAACGAGACGAGCATGTCATTTGTCCGATGGTAAGCGCCACGCCTGCCCATAACAATTGCAGTGCCACCCAGAATTTTTAATACCATAAAATATACAGTAATGCGTAGCACTGCATTGCAGTCATCACGCCGAGACATCAGATATTAAGTCTCATTATGCCCAGTAGTTTTTCAGGCTACAATGTAAAAAGGAGAAGGTTCTCTATTTGCTCCACATACGCTCTTATACACGCATAGGAACTGAAAATATTTGAATCATTATTTTCATCGAGATCGTCCCGTTTATAGGGGTGTTCTGAACTTCGACAGTTCTTACACACGACATTTCGAAAAAATATAGTTCGACAAGTCATTGTTTCGACAACATAATTCGACAAGTATTGATTCGACAGAAAATACTTTGACAACATAAACATTTCAATTATTTTCGGCGTTTCCGCGCTGCCACGGCACGCTTTCTTCGCTCGCTCGGGTAACGTGACGTATGGTCACTTTTTTTTGAAAGTGCCGCTGCACTGCCTAAAAGGGGGTGTAAGGTGCTCGAACCCACTAAAAACCCCCCGTGAGCAGTCCTCTGCCGAGGTGGGGTGAGATGGGGTCGCGCTAGCATTCGCCATCTAGCCCCGGCTTATGTGCTCTAACATAACCTAACCTAGTCGTGTCGAAATAAAGAACTGTCGAAGTTCGGAGGGACACCGCATTTATATACCAACATGCAATTAGGAGATAGACAACGCTAGGTACAACTCAGAAATTAATTAGTTGACTAAACATTTTTTTATGAATGATAAATATTGTTTACACTCATCGACACAACTCCTGGAGTCAACTTGTCAATCAAATCAAAACCAAATGTCTTTATTCAGTTTTGGCATCTCAAACGCACTTATACTCGTAAACGTCAAATTATCACAATGACTCTACCACCGTATCGGAAAAATAACTACTTACAAGATACGGCAAGAAACTGAGGGGCATTTTTTTAGACATTTTGTTGTAGGTTGTTGTAAGGTTTGACCTGCTAAATGGTGCACACAAAAAGGTTAAACAAAGAGCATTTTACCACCTACCATTTCCAGTCATCTCCAGCGTCTTCGCGAGGGTATTGCAGTGGTCCCGCAGCCTGTCAACGTAGTCCCGGAGCCGCTGGGCCGCCGAGGGCGTAGGCGGAGGCCCGGCCAAGATCTGCGTCTCTCGATTGAGCTGGACCAGCCGCCCCTTCTCTTGGGCTAGAGCCATCGCGAGCCGCCCTAGGCGTTCCTTCTGCCGTTCTATTAAAGAACGATCTGCAAGTGATGGGGAGATGATGGAATATTCTAGGCTTATTCTTTAATACTAAGTGTAAAACATTTGAGTTATGTTCAGTTTTAATATTTATATTGTTTTAAACAGACACTTATAGCTAATTATGAAAAACTATTGAACGAAATGCCTATACGAGTTTTTTAACGGTAAAACCTAGTTATGGAAAGTCGGTCCGCTCACTCTTAACGCAATATTGCTATGCCCAGATAGGGTCATATGTTATCTTCTTTCGCCTTAATACTCGAGCTTGTAATGTAGGTATATGTTACGGCTAAAAGCCGAAGTGCGGCTACACCTAGTTTTAGCCGGCTACAACTAGGTGCAGCCGGCCACATGCGGTTAAACTTAGATCTATCCAATATGCGAGATTGTAAACTGTCGAAAGATTGTGAACCGTCGCTTTCTTTTTCGGTAGATTATAATCTATCGAAGTGATAGATGATAATCTACATTATATTATATCTAATATACATGTTTGCGGCGTTGGGGTGGCCCAAGGGCCACCCCCGCCTCACCCTAACCTACCGAGGGCTGCCCCTTATACGTTTGATTGGTGTGCGGCTGCACCTAGTTCTAGCCGCTATGATGAAGGCTAAACCTAGTTCTAATCGAAGATAAGTTGGATAGATCTAAGTTTAACCGCATGTGGCCGGCTGCACCTAGTTGTAGCCGGCTAAAACTAGGTGTAGCCGCACTTCGGCTTTTAGCCGTAACATATATATGATTGCTATAAATAAATTGAATTAAATTGAAATTAGTGAGTTATGCCTTTATAGAGGTATAAAACAAAGTCGCCATCGGCGTCTGTCCGTTTTTTCGCTCACTTCTAAACTACTTTATCGATTTTAATGTCGATTTTCTCATTTAGAGAATTTTTGAGGAAGATTTGGATTTTTTGGTGAGTAAACTATTATTAATTTAGATTAGATAACTCTTTATTGTTTCACCACCAGAAAACATAATAACAAAAAGTACAATAACAAACTTAAAAACTATAGTGTTACAATGGGCGGTCTTATCGCTCAATGCGATCTCTTCCAGACAACCTTTGGATGGAGAGGACTTAAAGAAACTATAAACTAACTATAAATTTAATTGTCTATAAAATGCTTTTGGATCAAGCTGACAAATATATAAATAATAAATCACATACATAGATCCTGGGCCTTAACTAGGATTTCCTGAATCTAGGACCAGGAACTACGAGGTCCCACAACACCCAGACACGAAACAAATACTTGCATTTTTTTCTGTGCACAAATACAAAATATACATTCATATAATGTATGTAATTCGCGTTGCTATTGTCGCTAGTAAGATATGAGTCAACACGCGTGAGCCCCGTGAATATGTTTTGAAAGTGGTAATACCAACTCAGTGATATATTATGTTATTTCAAAACAAACTGATAGTTTGGCTAGAGTAGATACTGCACGTATGACGCAAATTAAGCAGTGGACTGTGGAATAAACCAATTCAGGTTTTGTAAGTTAATAAGATGAGCGACGAGTTAGCTAAAAACTATATAATATAAAACGTTGAGGGAAATAGTATTGTAGCTAACCAGAATAAATTAATACGCCCAACGATCACATACATAGATCCTGATCGCTAACATGGATTCTCTGTATCTAGGGAACCAGGAACTACGAGGACCATGGTCCTACAACACCTTGCTTGCGCTTTTTATTCAAACATTTTTGCCGTCGAGGAGTCAAACCCGCTACCTCAGTGGTGTATAAAAATTTTGCCAACCTGCCAATCCACTACAAAGAGGCTGACAAAATTAAATAGACAGAATAAACCTATTTAAACAAGAATGGTAACCTCGAAGTAAAAGCCAACCATGTCATGTGTCGTGAGTAGTTCGTGACTTTCGGGAAAATAAGTAGGTATAAAGGATAAAGCTAGTTTTCCAAACATTTTTCTGATTCCATATATTCCGGATTTGGCCCTCCACGCCCACTTGAAAAATTTCCCTTGGATACTGATACTCCATTAGTTTTTATCTAGGGTTTATACGCTGATGGTATTGAGCTGGTGAGATTGAAATAACAATAATATTGAACAAAAATTAACAAGATTAAGTACTTAGTTGAGGGAAAACAAGCTTGTTGAAAGCAAGGAAACATTGATGTAGAAAAGCAAACCAGTTGTTTCTCTAGGTATAGAGAATTGCTCACTCTCTGCCAAGGTGACGCGACGGTCAACCTCCCAAAGTGAGTCGTACAAAATGGTTACAATCGTAACGGACGATTGACTTTTATTATTTTCTGGACAATTGCCGTTCGGAAATATTAGACTGTGGATGTTATAACACCTGTAAACATAAGGGGGCATCCACACCGAACGTAAGTCATTGAATGAGGAAATAAAACTATTGCCAGGCCTAGCGCACTCCGCACTGTAGGTACGAAGCTACAA
Organism: Petrophora chlorosata; assembly: GCA_951640565.1. Lineage (NCBI taxonomy): Eukaryota > Metazoa > Arthropoda > Insecta > Lepidoptera > Geometridae > Petrophora > Petrophora chlorosata. The sequence continues at coordinate 3,325,946 of OX621206.1, forward strand.
GTACATAGCCGGACACCGACGGCGGGTCGCGCGTCGTTACACGTGCCGCGTCAGAAGAGATAAGAGTTATGCGATAGAAAGAGAGGCGCTCTGTAGGTTAATATGACTGGTAGGTATGTAGCGCTACGCGAGCTGAATTGAATTTTATTGCGTCATAGCAAGAGTCGCTATTTGTTTAAATTTCTTGGCGCAGTGATGCTTCTGTCACTTAGTATTCTGTGTTATTGCTTTGACAGCCTCTGTGGTCTAGTGGTTGAGCAGGTTAGGTCAAACCTCATACACTACTGAGGTAGCGGGTTCGATTCTACAAATGTTTGTGCACAGAAAGAGCGCAAGCATTTGTTCCTGGGACCATGTTTCTCGTATTCCTGATTCCCCAGATACAGGGAATCCTAGTTAGGGGACGGGATCTATGTATGTGATCGTTGGGTGTATTAATTTATTTGATTTATTTATTTATTGCTTTGCAGTTAACTGATTGGCGAGTGGAGAAGACAATTTAAATGTCAAAAGCCTTGTGGTCTGGTTTAACACTTCAACGAGAAATGAGCGATCTGGTATAACTGCAATGCCACAACCGCAACTTACAGAAAAAAGATGACGAGTTTTTGCGAATTCACTTGCATGATTAAGCCCTAAAGACATTTGTAGACATAGGTAACTCTACAAAAATTCATGAGCTGCGAGTCAGATCACGATTCAAACACTTGAACCGGAGCTGCGAGCCGGCTCGCAGTTCAATTTGTACTTCTGCTATAGGTACACGCACCAAAGCTGTTGATTTAGTGGTGTTCATATCTTTATCGCTAGGTACGTTTCGTCCATGGAGGTAGGAATAATAGGAAAATACCTAACAAAGTTTTGTCACCTCACAGCTCACAAAATAAATCAGACTTACCACAAATAAACAGCTCAACTCAAATTGACTACCATAGATAAACCAATAAACTCAAAGCTTCGCGAGCGCTGAGCTGAGCCGCGAGCCGTGAGTCGTCTATTTTGCTTTTGAACTGCAGGTCAGCAGCTCAAGTGTCTGTGATCTGTATATTTGAACCGGCTCAGACCTGAGTTACACACGCCTAGACATTTGATTGGTGCAACATACAATTTATAATTTTTAGGGGTTGCCAGAATTGATTCCAGGTAATTTAAAAAAATACTAAAACTACGCTAGGTATTAACATATGAACGTGGCCGTACAGCAATTCAACAAAGTACCCATAAATAAGCCCATAAATTATCGCCTACGCATTTTTTATTATTTTCCGTCCTGTTGTCGTAGGTAATGATTGTTGCCACAATTTTCTGGCAAGTTTATTTCTAAGAGAGCTATTGTGGTGTGCATCTATCGGGTTCTATAGAGCTCTAGCCGCATTGGCGTCAAGAAATACGTCATAGGGAGTTACACAGATGTTTATGAGACGAGCTGTCTGATTAAATGTATTGAAGGATATACGGGCTTTTAACAAATAAATTACTGACAATAATAACGACGGTTACGTATTTATTATGTTGTATTGTAATACAAGGAGATACCCGCGTCTTCGTCCACGTGAAATAAGTAAATAATAATCGCTCTAAGAGCGAGTGTGGCAGGGGAAGTACGTGCGACTTTCGATCCCAAGCACCCGACTTCGAATCCCGCTGGTCCCGCACCACTGACTTTCTCAAGTTATGTGTGGATTTAAAACTCGCTCTAAGAACGGTGAAGGAAAACATCCACCAACCCGCACCGAGCCAGCGTGGTGGATTATGGCCCATACTCTCTCGCCGAGGGAAGGTTCGAGTCCCAGCAATGGAACGTAAAGGGCTGATGATGAATGAATCGGTGATTATTTATGCAAAACCGCTAACGCGTAACACGGCAATCTTGCACAGACAATAAACCAAATTTAACATACCTTCACCCCTCAGACAACTCAGTTCATTGCCCATTGATGCAATATTTTATAACACAAAATGTATTAAAAATATATTTATAAGGATATGTCGTGTTTGAATATCAACAGTTCTGGATAAACTAACATTATTTTTACATGAAATACTACTGCAATGAGATAAGTCAAATCCGAAACAACCAATTTTTAAACTCAGTTTTTGTGTCTGTTTTATGTTTTTGATTACTACATTAAATTTTATCAATGACTTTGACTAGTTGTTTCCTCAAATACCTACCTAAAACATTATTCCTAATTCTGTGACATAAGTAGTCTTAATTCTTAGCATAGACTATATCGGACACTCAATTCTTTCCATTTGTAGTTTATTCGTGAGCGTTATTATTAATTCCTAAGTTCATTTAGTGAGTGTACTATTGAAAATCAGTGGTTATTTGTGGAGGCTTTAATTCTCTATACTCATTTGTCAAACTATTTGTATCCAAATCTTTTAGCCCTACAAAAAAATTAGATATTTTTTATAGCTGTTATCTTACCATGTGCAGATCCTGGGGGCTCTGGGGCTGCTCGTGATGGCCTCGGGGAGGTCTCAATCCGCGTGGTCTGCTGCGGCTGCGGCGGCGGCGGCGCCCGACGTCGCAAAGGACTCGGGCGAGGCGTACTAGGGCTCACCGTCACTGTAACATGCCCCTCGAAGCCCCCATCTTCTTCTCTTGTGTCCCTTACCGGGCTCGCCATGTTTGAAGTTGGGGTACACACAGTCAAGTTCACAGATGTTATTGCTCGAGGACTCTCATATTCTTCTAACCAAGGATCTGTATACCCTCTACTTAAGTCCATATGACAATTCACATTCACGGATAAATTTAATGGATACCCTCGCTCTTGTCTGTATGTAGGCTTCACTTCCTTGAATGGCTGATCATTTTTAAATGAAGATGCCACTGGAGACGCTGAGCGATATGGCTCCGATTCAGGCTCTTTTGATGTCTGTTTAAATGCAATATCTGGATTTGGCTTAATAAAATCTAGAGTTTTAGGTCGATTCTGCTCCTCTAGTGGAATTGGCTTAGGTGGTTCTAACTTTTTCACTTCCTCTTTTTTGATTGTTTTCTTTTCTTTCCCTTTTTCTAGTCTTTCAGGTAAGTTACTTTTAATTTTGTTACTTTTTAGAATCCTGTAATTTGTGCTCTCTGGTTGCTCCTGCACAATATTTTGTTGTACATTTTCTTTTTCTGAGGTGTCTTGTTTTAAATTCTCATTAGTGAGTTCTAGGTCACTGGGCGAGTCTGTGTTGTATTTAACATGACAGTTGTCAATATTTATTACAGTCACAGGCGAAGTGCTGTTGTTATTTCTGACAATTGCTTCATTTTTTGTTTCAACAATGTTTTGATTGGCATCAGTGTTGGGAGTATTCTCTTTATCGAGTGCAGAACTCAATATCCCTTTTTGTGGGCCGGGGATAGCAACTGCATTAATTGGCGTAGGTTTAGATGCTTCGTGCTTGACTATAGGTTGGTTCCTACATTTGAGCGGCGGGTTGAGCTTGAGCTGGTTAAGCTGTCGCGCGGCCGCAGAGGAAGAAGCATGGTAGGCGTGCGTTAGGGAGGCCTTGACTTCGCTGTGCAGGTGTTTCTCGCATGCTTGTTTGTCGTGGCAGTACAGCTCGATCGTGTTCGACACGACATGGTCGGGGACTCCCGGAAACTTCTGTTTCAGCTCGTGGAACAATTGCATAAGCGATATATTGGTGCATGCGCACGGCGCAGGGCTCGCAGCGCTTTCAGACGGGGCAGACATCGCCGCCCATCCTAGCGGAGCCCCACCGCTTCGCCCTCGAGTCGCCACTCGCAGGAACTCCGCGTCGCTGTCGGTTCTCACCGTCTTTGACAATTTGGCATTTTATTACTCAATTCGCACTGTAAATACAATCTCGTCTATTTTGTGACGTCACTATCCAAAAAATCACGAATACGACGCGTTACGTGTACATAACAGAGCTTTTGCGGGAATTAACGCGCTCGCCTTGTTAATCACCACGGTACACATACGACGAAAAAGAACACATATCGAGACAAGGCTGAATTTTTATATCTTTTGTTATCATACCAAAGTTACATTTCGGGATATTGCAGCATGCGGGGGTGATGAAATTGTGCCCAGATTTGTATCCACAAATTAATTACTGATCAGACACCATATAAAGAAACACAACAACACCTAAAATGTACAAAGGCAATAATTATGGTACCCAAAAATAAATTACGAAAATCGCACGACTGTCAATCCGATTCTGCCATTTTGGCCAATAGACAACATTGTTTTTTTCTTCTATTTTCTACTGTGACGTCACGGACACAGGTCAAAGTTTTTTTTAGTTGTTCACAATGACTTTGTAGCTGCTCATTTCATTGTTCAAATCATTGAGGAAGACCTCAATGGTTCAAATGTTCAAATTAACAAAAGAGCAATGCCGAAAGAAAAGTGTAAGCAAAAATTGACTTTGCTTGGTTCACGTTCATAAATGCGTTCATGGATTTTTTAACGTAGCTTTGACTGTCATTGTCACTGTCTGGTTACGAATTGTCAGAAACCAATGACTTTGCTAAAATTTCAAAGTCAATGTCAGAAAGTATCAGCCTGAGCCTGACACAATCTATCAAACAAAACAGTTTTTTTCGTTTTTATCTGACCGAATAATATACAGTGAGTTTTAATAATTTATAGTCATAATAAATATCAAACAAAATGGTCGACGATCTCAGAAAATACTTGAACCACCTGCTCGAAAAGTTTGTATTCCTTGTACTCCTTAATACTTTGTCGTCTTTTGTGTGTCACTAAAAGTGTGATATATTTTGTAGAGTGAATGGTCTTCATTGCATCCTAATAACTGACCGGGATGGGGTGCCTCTGGTGCGAGCGGTTACTGAGAGAGCTCCGCAACTGGCGCTGAGGCCAAACTTTATATCAACTTTTGGAATGGCGACGGATCAAGCGAGTAAACTAGGACTGGGCAGAAATAAGACCATAATATCTATGTATTCTAGTTATCAGGTTAGTAACTCCCACTTCCGGTTGATTAATCAGGGTCACGGGTTTTAATTCCCAATGGTATCAATTGATATCTACCATAATATCCAAATTACTTAATACCAATTATGTGTATAGTTTGGCTATCATTTCCTTTACAACACTTTTTTAACAATGTTTTATTACTGAAAATAGAGATACTTTTCCAATAAGAATTGAGATCTTTCATTTCTATTAGATCTATTTTAATTTATTCACCAATACACAGATAATTATAGTTTCATTATATGTTGGATATTATTATTTTAAATGACAATAATGACTTGATAATTTTATGGATAAGTGCAGTCAATTTTTCACTGTTCCTATAGCAAATCGGGTATCAGTGCCGAGTAGTGTAAAACTCTCGGCATTTTATGCTGAGCTGAGCCCATTCGGCACATATATTTATAATTTCACTTTTATTTTTATTTTTTGTTTGTCGTGTTTGTGTGCCGTATAAATGGTATTCCTTTCTTTCTTTCTTATATAAATATACTAGCTTTTCCCGCTACCTCTCCAGTATATGAGAGTGCATACTAAGAAGGGGTCAAGCTACATCGTCTACATAGTCACCTGACCGATGTTGATGTAACATAATGGTCTTAATGTAATGGTCTTTACACTTCTCACATTTCATTAAAATATATTGAATTTCGTAATACATTTCAGGTAATACAAATGAACAAGCTCCCCCTTGTAATCACCTTCATCGGCAGCGACAACTGCAACACTGGTCACATACTATCCTTGGAGAGTCAAATTGAACCATTCCTGAAGGACCTTGCAGCGGTCGTCGCTGATGCACCATGAGTATCATAGACTGCCCCGTGTTTCTAATACTTGCAAACTCAAAAAGAATCCAGGTACCTACTCATCAATTCAGAATTACTTCGGATGTTACCAACTACATTCTTATTTCATTCGTCCTTAATGTTCGTTCCTTTTGATGACCAAGGGTGAAGATTAGGTGGCACTTCTAACAGAGACATTGCTGACAAGAATAATCCTGTCGGAATGGATGCTTGTCACGTTAAATAAGAAATATACATATTCACAGCAAGGCCAAAATGATTCTAACATTGAAAATAGTGTTGACTTGGGTACTTCTATGTATCAGGTCAAACATACATTACAGCAGATAGGTGTGTTGCATAGCTTGAAAGATTCCATTCAATATGCAACACTTCTAAGAGAAACAAAATTATTATATATGCCTTTTTGGCTGCTATTTCTTGTTGAGTCAAATTAAATCCTAATGAAATGTGAGGCCTATGCCACCTGGCATTAACATTTAATTTTAATAGACAAAAAAATTGTGACTGGGCTCTTATAGTTGAAATACACCGCTAAACAGTGTTTAGCTAAAAATCGTATGCCATACCAGTTTGTTTTATACTGAAACTTAAATATTCTACTCTAATTTAATCTTCAACCTATGCAAATATGTTATTGTAAAAATTCTAAATAATATTTTATTTTATATTGCATAATGTAGGTTCCCAAAACCATATTGTTATTATTTTATCCATTATCTGAAAAATAACAGATATCAGGAGTCTTCATAATTAATATAAAAATATATGTATGTTGTATATAAATTAAAGTTAAAAACTTTTATATTGTTAGGTTTAAGGATTTAAATAAAAAAAATGTTATATTTAAATTAAACTTTTCATTTAATTCCTAGATCCTTAATATCATATTCGAATAAATTCACAAGATTTGCAAGCATTTTCATAGGGGAATAGTTTAAAAAGGGTTCAAAGTTTCATTCAGGTAATGTTACAGGTATAGACCATATTAGAATAGCTAATACGCTGGTTGCGAGATCTTTCTATTCTGCAGTCGCGTAAGAATCTTTACAGTGACATTATTGGTTTCTTTTGATTAGATTCATTTTTTATTTGCTATTTTCGAGGAATTGTTAGTATTCTGTGGTTAGACTTTTATTCACAGTACACAGTATTTATTTCATAGTAGAGTATCACAGATTGACGGGCGTGAGGAGAGGTTTCCCAGTGAGCGCGTTGATGACATTGTTAGCCGCCAGGACACCCATGTCGCTGCGTGTGCGCAGCGTGGCACTGCCGATGTGGGGTAGCACGACTGGGGAAGAGAATTAGATTCTTGTATATTTAGGCAGGGCACTCATCAAATCTCAACAATCCAGACTGCAAACAATCCAACGTGGTATGGAGAGAAGCATGTTGGGCAAAAGGCTTTTAGGTTATATTTCTGTAAACTAAACTTAAAAAACCCTTGAGGCTTACAAAACAAGACAGCACCATCAGGAAAGCAACAAAAACTCAGAATTGCAGTACTAACAAGCGTATTTAGTAAACCAAACTTAAAAAACACCCGAAACAAAAAACCTAACAGCTGAACCGATTTTGATAAAACCAACATGTCTAAAAACCACCGCTACGAAACCTGCTTTCAAATAAAAAAAAACCGCATCCAAGTCGGTTCACCCGTTTAAGAGCTACAGACAGACACACATAGTGGTCAAACTATACCGCTCTTTTTTGCATCGAGGTTTATAAACAAGAACTCTGAAGTGGAGATGGGCTGGACACACAATTTGAGAAACAGAGAAATGGAGCAAATCTGCAAGTTTGTGATACCCAAGAGAGGGAAAGAGAAAGAAAGGGGACAATTAAAAAGATGGGATGACGAGATTGTCAAAGCAGTCGTTGACGTCTTTTGCGAATGGTGCAGTAACTCCCCACTGTTCCCACAAGACAAAAATGAGAAGAATTAGTGAACTCACAAATATTTTTCAAAGTCAAGAGTTTGTGGTCCTTAGGCAGAGGCTCAGGCGTGGTGACGTCGAGACCCGCTGCGTAGATCTGGTGGCTCTTCAGCGCGTCGTAAAGAGCATCTTGGTCCACTAGGTCTGGAAATGAGAATGTAGGACTTTAGAAAGTTTTAGTAGTATTTATTAGTGTTGATGAAGGAAAAGTTCTGTATCGTTCGTTAATCCACCCCGCTGCGGTCATCCACAATGATCGCATTTTTTTATGTAACTAGATGACGAGGCGAGCTGGTTGTTTGTCTGATGGTAAGCAATACGCCAGCCCATAACAATAACAGCACCACCCGGAACTTTGTTTTCCAAATCCTGCGCGGCGCTGCGCTGCGCTCGTTACGCTGAGACAATTAGCTGTTGAGAATGCACAGTAATTTCGCTGGCTGCAATGCCCTTCAAACCGGAACACAGTAATGCTTGCGCACTACTGCTTGGCGGCTGAATAACTGGCAAAGCGGTGGTACCCACCCAGACGGCCTCTCGCATACGAGAAACTTACCACCAGTAAAACTTACTCTGGACTGCCAGAATTTTCGTCAATCATAGAAACTGCTAGTAAAAGGCATTGTATATTACCTCCACGTCCAACATTGACTAGGATGGCGTTTTTCTTCATCTTGCTGAGAGTATCCTTGTTGATCAAGTGCTTGGTCTCGTTGGTCAGCGGCACAGAAAGAAGGATGAAGTCGCTCTCCGTCAGCAGAACGTCTTGGCTCACGAACTGTGCGTTTAAGGGTTTGGCTGAAAATTATATAAGATTAAAGAATAGCAATAACTTTACACTGTATTATAAACATCGGTTCGAGGCAGACTTCTTAGTTATTTTTATGGAACCAGAGTTTCATGTAAACCCAGTCTAGGGACCAATAAATTGCAGCTACTGTCTTGGGGCGCGCCTATGGTAATGCCCTCATGCAGCCTGTCTCTCGCTCTGCTTTTAGGTATAATACGCGCCACAAAAGATGAGACTTGACAAACCACGTGGTTTGACTTGCGCAGTAGACGATGTATAGGTCTCTTTAGCGGTATGAGGTCTGAGGCGGGAAGGGATCGGGGATCAACAGGGCAGCGGAAAGGGCGCGGGAGGTGCAATACGGCACTGCGCATGCGTGTCAGTCCTCCTCACCCCGTGGACGCACCGCTTGACTCCGCGGTACAATCGAGTGCAACTTGTGTTTATAAATTTCTACTTTGTTATAGTTGTGTTGTATACGAGTGTAACTTTGTGAAATCTTAATTATGCCTCGAGGTGAAACATTAAGAAGACAAAGTAGGAAGATGGTTTACGACGTTTACACTTACATCATATATTGACAGTGACAGTGACTAGGACAATCTGCCGTTTATATCTTAAATTTTATTATTTAGTAATAAATCTAAAACAGGTTTAAAAAAATTAATATAGTATTGCTACACACCTACCTAATTCTGAATGTTGTCAAAAATCCCTGAGTAAATATACAAATTATGGATAACTATTTCGTACACGACTGTACCTGCGCAGGCTCCCCACTACTGGCGCTTGTCAAGTCTCATCTTTCGTGGCGCGTATTGTACCTACAGTCCATCAAATCTAAGAGGTACCGTTTGACGTTTCATATTTTTCAAACCGAAACAACTTTGTTCATACGTACATTATTCAGTTTCGATAACCTTTTTCATAAAACCATGAATTTAGAAAGATTTCATTATTGTATCTAAAAATGTACAATTCTTAATATCTAAATGTAATTGAAAACTTTCAAACAAAGCAAAATAACACATATTTACACAGTAAATAATTTCTAATAGTTATATTCTTGACCTCATTACAAAGTTACGTAGTTAGGTCACTGCACGTAGTGTTGCGACTCTTCGGATACACTTGTATGCAAAAAAATCGTTTACATATACGAAAAATCGAATGTATTATTTACAAATTACACTTGACAACCAAACAAATATTTTTTCATGTGAATGGGATTTATCTCACATATTACGATTACATAACTAAATAGTTATGTAATCGTAAAATATGAGATAAAGCCCATTCACCAAAAATACGTATTTATAAATCAAATATATTTGCTTCTTTAAAAAGTTGTCGAAAGCGAAAAAATAAAATAAATTTTTTTTTCTGGCAACACTGCCAACTACAAGCGCACGCGGTCCGCTCGGTCGGTTCGGCGTCAGCAGTCTCTCGCCATCTTGGAAGCTGACTGTGCGCGTACTTGCTTTCTCGTTTGTGTTTTACAATTTGTGACTTGGCTATTACTTTTCTGGACTGATCATTCTTTATCCGTTTACCTTGGCAATATTTATACTGGACTCCGAACTAAGCAAGTGTTTATTAATAATGTCGAAAAGAGGACGTACTTTGAACAGCCAGGCTCGTGAATTGGTGGTGAAATTACACGAGTATTTTGAGCGTGAATCTCAAAATGGTGGACTTCTACTGCCAGTTACACAAGTTCGGGATCGCGTCGGTGAAGCTCTCGGTATTGGTAGCCGCACCGTTGGCAAAATATTAAGTGAAAAATATGGGCCTTCGGGGAGTGACAGTAACGTACTTCACACACCGAAAAAACGAAAAAGAAATAAACCTGTGACAGGCATCGATGAATTCGATAGTCATGCTATTAGAAACCATATATACGGGTATTTTACAAGAGGCGAATTTCCAACATTGGCAAAGTTATGTGCAACTTTAAAAGATGCCGGGCTGTATAAGGGAAGCATAGAGTCGTTGAGAACGGTAATAACAGGAATTGGCTTCAGATACAAAAAAGTTGACAAACGAAAAATTGTTATGGAGCGACATGACATAATTATGCAGCGACTAACATTCCTGCGCGAAGTTAAACAAATTATAAACTGGGATAATGTAATATTTTTGGACGAAACCTGGCTAAATTCCAACCATTCTGTGCCGAAAACATGGACTGATGATTCTGAAGCTTCGTGCTCGAAGGTGCCGATAGGAAAAGGTGGACGCCTCATAATATGCCATGCTGGGTCAGCGTCTACAGGCTTCGTGGAAAACTCTTTATTAGCTTTCCAATCCAAAAGCACTAAAGAGTATCATGAAGAAATGGACGCAGTAAGGTTCCGAGAGTGGTTCTTAAATTTATTACAGAATATCCCTCCTAACAGCACAATTATAATGGATAATGCCCCATACCACTCTGTGCAAATTGATAAAGCACCTACGTCAGCCAATAAGAAAGCAGATTTGGTGGCATGGCTGCAAAGAAAAGGAGTGGATGCCGACATGTCACTATTAAAAGCTGAATTATTACAGTTAGTGAAATTGCATAAACCACCAAAACCGACATATGTAATTGACCAATTGGCCGAAGAGCACGGGCACAAAGTCATACGACTTCCTCCGTACCATTGCCAATATAATGCCATTGAACTGATTTGGGCCCAAGTTAAAGGTAATATTTTATAATATTATAATAATAACACGAGTACTTCTAACATTTATAATTTAAACAATGGTTTTCGTCTGCTATCAAATAGTTACATTATTGTTTTACAGGTTATGCAGCAAGACACAACACAAAACCACCCTTCAGTGTCAAGAAAATGGAAGGTTTATTAAAGGAAGCATGTGCCCAAGTTACACAGGAAGATTGGAGTAAAGTAGTACAAAAAACAAAGAAAATAATAATGGACGACTTCGTAAGAGACGTACACTTTGATAATGTAATGGACAATCAACTGGTCATTAATTTAAATGACGATGATGACGAAGACGACGATACTAGTACTAGTAGTGAATAAAAAAATATCCTAAACATTTCTTTTATTTAATTATAACAATTGATTTCTTAAAATTCGGATATTATAGTAATCGATCTCTTAAAGTTCGGATATTATAGTAATCGATTTTTTCATCCCATCCCTATCATTCAATTGTCAGAACTGTCAAACGGTACTTCTTAGATTTGACGGACTGTAATAGGCAAATTTTACGATCTATGAAATCATTTCTTCCTCTGGCGAATACGATACAGCACCATTCCATAAACAAATAATAATAAAGTTCATTATTTATTTATTAAGACACATTTATAACATCTTGACAGGACATCCCAATACGATGCTATATAAAAATTATATATTAAAAAATTTCAATAGATCTTTGTGCTATTTCTATAAATTTTGGTTGGCTACAATAAATATCAATATGCTCCGATATTATATTAATTAATCGTAAGGCACGTGACAAGGGGGCGAATTCGAGTAAGTTAGTTCTTGCCGCGGGGACGCGGAGCGTGGCGGGGCGGCGGCGCGCTTATGCTTCTCTTCATAGTAAAGTAAAAATATCTTGCGCAATGTCAAATTGAAATAATAACACAGATATGCTGTTTTTTGATATTTTACATAACTCTTTATTTTGGTCTTGCCAAGCACTTCCTTAAGGCAACCACCTACCTTCAGGCTTCTCCCTGTGTCCAGAGTACAAGAACCTGGCCACCTCGAATCCCGCGAGCCTCTTGGCGGTCGCCTGGCCGATGCCGCCGAAGCCGATGATTCCGACGATGCTCCCGCGCAGATCCTGCCCGAGAACCTTGTCGAAACCGATCTCCCATACTCCTCTGAAAGAATATGAAGGTTTAGTCTAAAGTCTTTTTATACGAGGATGAAAAAATGTGCCAAAATGAGGCAGGTGGTACTATACTAATTGACTTTTTACTATTGATATAAAATAAATAAATAATACAATTATTATTATGAGTGACATTGTTATAATAATTTGATTTATTAAACTTACTAATAAAATAATAAATAAAATGTAATTATAATAATATTAACTGAAATGTAATTAATTATGATACGAATACTACAATCTCTTAAAAACAGAAATTTAATTGAATTGTTATTTTATCTTATTATAATTATTATGTACTAGACTTGCCTTGTATAACGACTCAGTTATATGGCCAATAAACAATTCTATTCTATTCTAATAAATAGTGAAAATGTGGTTGAATTTCCTCGTTTGATTACCAGCTCGTCCCTGTACCAATGACATTTCATGAGCGGATTTGTCATACCTACTCGCTCATTACGGAAATTATTTTATAGCATCACAAAACTCAAACATTAATCAGTAGATACCAATTCAAACAAAAAAAATGTGTCGACATATTACTGAGCCGGGTCTGCATAGTAGATTATGGCATATAGGTAAATGGTCTCTGTGAAAGAAGGCCCATATCCCAGTCCCAGCAGTAGAAATATAATGGACTGATGATGATGCAGCTCCATAAGTACTTACCTGTGGACTTGCTCCAAGTTTTCCGTGAACCTTCTAGCAGCGCCCAGCATCAGACTGACAGCGATCTCGGCCACCGCTGAGCTCAGCACATCCGGAGTGTTGGACAGCTTGACCCCTCTGGCCCGCAACTCATCCAGATTGCAGTGGTTATATCCAGCGGAAGCTGTTGCTACTATCTTCAGCTGAGGACCTGGAAAAAGTCATTCAAAATTCGTAAGTTCCCTTTCACCGGAGGTGGTAGGTCGTCTGGGTTGGTACCACCGGATTGCCAGTTAGAAAGCGTTACATCAGGCGATCGACTTGCTAGTCACATTGCTCAGTTGCTTGAAAGGTAGGGTTAAAGAAATAGTAATTATCTATTGAAGGAAGAGAAGCCTTTTTTCCCAGTAGTCTCAGCTGTAGCAAGATTACGTAATAAGCTGATGATGATGAACTCACCAGCCCTATCCAGCAGTTCCTTAGTGATCGGCAGATTGGAGACCCATACTAGCGCCGAGACTCCCGGGATGAGCTTCAGGAGGTCTTCCCTCGTCTGGTTCAGGCCCTCTTCTCCGAAGTTAGCGTACTTGGTCTGGAGGACTGTGAAACTGATATCGAAGGTTAGAACGATCATATATTATACATAGTTTCATAAATTTTGGCCCTTAACTAGGACTCTCTGTATGTAAAACCATTTGGCTACCAGACACGAAACAATGCACCTTTTTTTTGTTTCCGGTAGCGGGAATCGAACCCGCAATTTCCACGTTAAGTTGACCAACCACCACAAATTTTATACTGACAAATATGATTTTGCAAAACAAAGTTCTGGGCTGCAACTACTGTTATATGGGAGGCGTGAGGTGAACACGTCAGTTGCATCAAAAACAAAAAAAACAGTTTTTATGGATTGTAATTCATTGTACAATAGTACTACTAGTAGTATAGGCCCTAAAGTTAAGTAAGTATAAAGACATAATTGAAACTCTCAAAACTCATATGTAAGTAAAAATTAATTTAATAAATTGATTTGCTCGTAGTAATTGGCTAATTCCTATAACTCTTATCAAGTCTGTAAACTACGTTTATTGTAAACAGTAAGTTAGTATGTATATGACATAACATTTCGTTATCAAAGTCTGATAAAGAAATACGTTTTCTTAATGTAGCCGTAAAATATATAGGTACTCACACTATGTAATGATAAGAAATAAGTAGGTAGGTACTACTTAGATGGAAATAGTTTGAGGAATCACTATAACATATATTATTATGAGCGAGTGTGGCCTCGCGCCTCGTGCGCCTTTCGATCCGACGCACCTGGATTCGAATCCCGACTCGGCCCTGCACCAGTGACTTATTTTTTATAGTTAAGTGCAGATTTTGCACGCTAGCTCTAAAACGGTGAAGGAAAACATAATGATGGAACCTGGTTACGCGCTTTGGAGTGGTAGGCTCTGGCCGTGGTTGTTATACCACCCACCGAACAAAGCCATGCCGTCAAGCGACCTAGTCGTGTTTCGGGATGATGTTCGGTGAACCATCGGGATACGGGTCTGAGCAGCCGCTCATCTGCCGTCTCTCTCTAGATCTATGTGCTCCATCTTAGGCCATATCATTGCTTCACATCAGACGAGATAGTGGCAAACAAAACACAAATGTATTAAGCGTAAAAGAAATAATATAGTGGTATAGGTTAGAGGATTATAATATGGCATAGGTTAGTCTATAATTCAACAATTCTATCTAGGTAAATAGATTTAACCATTGACAAATTATTCATCGGTAACCATTTAACCACAGCCTTGCAAGACAGCATTCAAACAAGTTTGAAAATCATGCATTCTGACTAGCTGTTGCATTAAAATTATGTCATTGAGGTCTAGTGTCATTCCTCAATGAATTATGTTTATTTTTCTTTTGTCAAAGATTGCCAAGCAAGCAGCAAGCATCTGCGCTTGTGGCTTGATAGAAATCTGTCATCATATAAGTATGTCATCTGTCATCATATATTTATATTGATTAAGTCACCGTCAACCATTGAGGTCTTACACTATAGAGGGATAATTACGAAGTTTTCCGACCTAAAAAAGGATAGCGCTATACAACAGGCTCTTATAAAGAACGAGGTACAACTATTATCATATTGTCTCTATCGCGTAACCCATTTTCTTGACATTGGTCATGCCGTGTTAAGTCAAAATAGTGGCCCGGCAGGGTCGGCTTGTGGTTTTTTAATGTTTGTTGTGTTATTTCTTATTATTTTCTTGTGAATCTTTGTGCTTGTGTACTAGAAACAATTTTGAATTTAATTTTAAAGTATGGTCGGGTGTTCCATTCTTGGTTGCAAGAACCGAAGCGAAAATTGTATTAACGGTTTAAGTTTCCACAGGTAGGTGTTTTTCTTGTGTTTATTGATGTTTTTCAGTAACTATAATTTATGTGGATGTAACTACACATCGGGTTCGACTATTTGAACCCTGATTTTGGCTTGATATATTCAGTTTTTGGTATTATTTCGTTAAAATAATATTGAGCAGTTTTGTGGTCAGTGTGGCCATCATATAAACATTCGAGTTCCCATTACGTCGGGTAAAAAATTGCATATTTGTTTAAAATGTTAAATGTATTAAAATTGTGCATTCTTAAACCATTTAATTAAGATATAGGTAATAAAAGTAGTTAATGATTATAGTTTTTATTTAATTTGAAATTAAAAAGTTAAAGTTTAGTAAGAAGAGAGTAGAATTGTTTTAATAGTAAAGGCATTCGCCTC
The DNA here is from genome assembly GCA_951640565.1 of Petrophora chlorosata. Taxonomy (NCBI): domain Eukaryota; kingdom Metazoa; phylum Arthropoda; class Insecta; order Lepidoptera; family Geometridae; genus Petrophora; species Petrophora chlorosata. The sequence goes on from OX621206.1 coordinate 3,341,755, forward strand.
TTATGTAAGAACATATGTTGTAAATAAGTTCTTATTTTGTGTAATAAATTTATCTTACAGGTCCTTGCTATCGATTACTATGGCCAATCATCCAATTCCATTGATGGATCACATTCCTACAGTAAAAATGTAAGCAAGGAATCTCGGATTTCTAATCCTAATTAACGCCACATAGTGAGAACGAGTTCATGAACGTAGACTTCATCATCATGTGAACGTCAAGGCTGTTCAGACAACAAAAGGACAAACCGTTTCGGGTTAGTGTAGTGAATTGACAGTTATGTATAGTTAGTGCTATCCAATACGGTGGTATGGTCAATGTAATAATTGACTTTCATAAGTACGTCTGTGATATACTCCGACAGTATGACATTTAACTGAGACACTATGCTATTTAGAATACCCCAAGTGCTGCTGAAATTTTTAACATTGTGTTTATCTATCTACTTATATCCTAAGTATCAATTGTGCTGCAGTCTTGTAAATTATGTCAAAATACTAGTTCTTCTATTGTAAATTTTACCTGTATGGAAATAATGAATGTATGTTTATTGTGTAAATGTGTTATATATTTTATTTGATTATTTTATTTACCTGACTGGTTTAATCCTAGATAAAACCTGGTTAACAACAAAATATTAATGATTGCATAAGAAGCATACCGTAAGGAAATGTAGTTACCGCAATTTCATTCGAGCTCTGCGTTGTAGCGCCGCCACTATAACTTCAGAAAGTCGTAGGTAGTTGGTCTGTAAAAGGTACGAAATCTGTACTATTATTCTGTGGCCACGCTAGAACGTATTCATTACTCGGCCACCTAAAAGAGACCTTCACCTTTTGATCTGTTTACAGGAGTCTATCATAAAAAGTAATTTCTAGATTTTTTGGCAACATATGCATATTCCCTATTTATTTCCCTATTCTTTCACTCTGGGGTACAGAATAGTACAGATTTCCTACCTTTTACAGACCAACCACGAACTTCTGAAGTTATAGTGGCTGCAATGCAACGCAGAACACGTTACATTTTGATTCAAGCGAATGGGAGAATTTTTCATAGGTATGGTAAACACTCCAAAATTACTGTCAAAAAACTATTGCTTTCCAAAAGTGTTACGCTGTCAAGGACTCTATAGTGTCATTCCTCAATGGTAGGTACTGTCCATTGAGGTCTCACACTATAGAGGGATAATTACGAAGTTTTCCGACCTAAAATAGGATAGCGCTATACAACAGGCTCTTATAAAGAACGAGGCACAACTATTACCATGTTGTCTCTATCGCGTAACCCATTTTCTTAACATTGGTCATGACATGTTAAGTCAAAATAGTGGCCCGGCAGGGTCGGCTTGTGGTTTTTTAATTTGTGTTGTGGTATTTCTTATTACTTTTAAGTGAATCTTTGTGAATGTGTACTAGAAACAATTTAGAATTGAATGTGAAAAAATGTTCGGGTGTTCCATTCATGGTGAAGTGAAAATTGTACTGAAAGATTAAGTTTTCAAACGTATGTGTTTTTCTTGTGTTTATTTATGTTTTTCGGTAACTATATTTTATGTGGATGTAACTATTCATCGGGTTCGACTATTAGAACCTGCATTTGGCTTGATATATTCAGTTTTCGGTGTTATTTTGTTAAAACAACATTGAGTATTTCGTGTGTCAGTGTGGCCATCGTATAAACCTTTCAGTTCCCATTACGTCGGGTAACAAATTGCATATTTGTGTAAAATGTTAAATGTATTAAAATTGTTCATTCTTAAACCATTTAATTAAGAAATAGGTAATAAAAGTAGTTAATGATTATAGTTTTTATTTAATTTGAAATTAAAAAGTTAAAGTTTAGTAAGAAGAGAGTAGAATTGTTTTAATAGTAAAGGCATTCGCCTCTTATGTAAGAACATATGTTGTAAATAAGTTCTTATTTTGTGTAATAAATTTATCTTACGGGTCCTTGCTGTCGATTACTATGGTCAATCATCCAATTCCATTGATGGATCACAATCCTACAATAAAAATGTAAGCAACGAATCTCGGATTTCTAATCCTAATTAACGCCACATAGTGAGAACGAGTTCATGAACGTAGACTTCATCATCATGTGAACGTCAAGGCTGTTCAGGACACAAAAGGACAAACCGTTTCGGGTTAGTGTAGTGAATTGACAGTTATGTATAGTTAGTGCTATCCAATACGGTGGTATGGTCAATGTAATAATTGACTTTCATAAGTACGTCTGTGATCTACTCCGACAGTATGACATTTAACCGAGACACTATGCTATTTAGAATACTTCAAGTGTTTTTTTTTAACATTGTGTTTATCTATCTACCTATATCCTAAGTATCAGTTGTGCTGCAGTCTTGTAAATTATGTCAAAATACTAGTTCTTCTATTGTAAATTTTACCTGTATGTAAATAAAGAATGTATGTGTATTGCATAAATGTGTCATATATTTTATTTGATTATTTTATTTACCTGACTGGTTTAATCCTAGATAAAACCTGGTTAACAACAAAATATTAATGATTGCATAAGAAGCATACCGTAAGGAAATGTAGTTACCGCAATGTCATTCGAGCTCTGCGTTGTATCGCCGCCACTATAGCTTCAGAAAGTCGTAGGTAGTTGGTCTGTAAAAGGTACGAAATCAGTACTATTATTCTGTGGCCACGCTAGAACGTATTCATTACTCGGCCACCTAAAAGAGACCTTCACCTTTTGATCTGTTTACAGGAGTCTATCATAAAAAGTAATTTCTAGATTTTTCGACAACATTTGCATATTCCCTATTTCCCTATTCTTTCACTCTGGGGTACAGAATAGTACAGATGTCCTACCTTTTACAGACCAACCACGAACTTCTGAAGTTATAGTGGCTGCAATGCAACGCAGAACACGTTACATTTTCATTCAAGCGAATGGGAGAATTTTTCATAGGTATGGTAAACACTCCAAAATTACTGTCAAAAAACTATTGCTTTCCAAAAGTGTTACGCTGTCAAGGACTCTATAGTGTCATTCCTCAATGCCGTCAACGCATAAACTCTTAGAGACATCTAACTGCAACTGGTACTATTAAGTGTTCTGTGCTACAACACAGTATACCTACCTATGTAAGTACCTACAACACCTGCAGCACAGAAAAGATAATAGCAGGCACCTGCAGAAACCTTTTTCCTTAGAGTATTACCTAGTAATGTATACTCTATGTATTTTTCCTATCTGACAACTTCACAGTTAGTCTCAGATAAAGTATGGCTGTCTACTCGAAGCAGTAAGTAGATCTAATAAGATTACAAAGACTAAAAATAAATCATAAGCTAAACATATTGTTTTATCTATAATACGTTATATATACCTTACCTCAAAGATTTAATACGTCTTTGCCTTACCTAAAGTATAATCTCTAGCATAGAAAATAAAAATACTGTAGACATTACGTACTAACTATGCGATAACAGTAAATCAGTATTTTTTTGTAAGATATTCAAATGTCATATTAGCATTATAATTTTATGCTATGACCGGAGACAGAAAAACAAATGGTAAAGGATTGTAAATATTCAATCAAGTATCTCTCTCAGAAGCCCGATTGGTAAGATACACAAATATGACGAGTACTTAAAATTAGAAAAATAAAACTTACTGTTCCTGCAGCACTTTCAGCCCGCTTTCAGGAAAGTCGTTCGACGACACCAAAACCTTTAGATTCTTCGTCATCGTGTCGTTCGCTTCACAGGACAACAACAGACTGACTAACACTACAAAACCGTGCAACCTCATTATTTATGTAACAATTGATAAAAGTCGTAGGTATCTTGATGGTTCGATAGCTGTGCGATTGAGATACAGTAAATCGCACTGTATGTCTAATAACTCTAATAAGTTATTTATTTCTCTGTCCTAATAAACTTGAGTACGCATTGGCTTCCTAAAACAAACTGAGTCTATCGCGGTCCTCTGTCCGTCAGATCTATCCAGCGAACCAAGCCACTAGCTTTGAGTTTAATCGCCTGTCACCGGTCATGTGGGTTCAAGGTCGCTTCCAGGGACCGCAAAAAACGAGATGTGGGATCGTTTAGACATTTTTTTGTGGTTATTTTAATTAATATAGTAATTAACAGATGGTTAGAATAATTGTTATAGCTACTGTTGAGAGCTGGGTGCTTTTTATTTAAAAAGATTTTTGTTGTTGAAAAATATATTTTTCAAGACAAGTTCTTTTAACAAATTCGTAATCGGAACCGCGAGCAGATCAAAATGTTGGGCGCATTTTGATTTTGACACTAGTAGTTTTCTATTATCCGTCAAGGAGTTCCATTGCCCACCTTCCGTCTCCATCATCAGATCAGCTGGCTCCATTATTGCATTGTCATCGGACTCTGACAAGTATGCAAAGTTTCAACTCCGTAGAATAAGAGGAAGTGGTTCTGATTCAACTTGCTTGTAATAATTTGCTGATAGGTAGGTAACTACCTACTAGCGACTTTGTTCGCGGAATGAGGTTCATTTAGGTACCAAAATATAGGTTTTCCCTAAGAAACTGTTTGTGCTTCAGGGATAATAAAATTAATCTCGTACTACATTTTATTCAAGTCGGATCAGTAATTCAGACGTAAAGCAAGTGTAGGTTAATTGTACAAACCAACTGCAAATAGACAAAAGAATTCATTTTTTTTGTTATTATGTATATATTATAGGTTGAGGTAGGTGTTTATACAATGGGGTGCTAGTCCCGGCAACCTCCACGTGTGCTCGGTCACTGCTTGTCCCTTATGGATACGTCCGGGGGGAACGGCAGTGACTGGGCCGGTGCACCCCGTCAACACGGCCAATAACTTCCCCTTGTGGGATCTTGTTGGTCGAGGCTAATAGCTGGGAACGGTGGGCCTCTCTGCGTGTCTCTATGAAGGTAGCATAGAGCACAGCAGATGAGGCCGGCGGATCTTCCGCGGAGTCGGGGGAGCCTCGCGAGAGGCTCAGCGGACCCTCGGGTCGGTGGATGGCCGGCCTGCAAGGCTGGCGGCGCGGCGGGGAGGGTCAACTCGGCCACCCCGTCGGGCAAGACTGGGTGCAGCGATGCTGCAGCCGGAGGCCCGGATACCGGGCCATCTGCCGGGGTGAGATGGTGAATGCTAGCGCGACCCCATCTCACCCCACCATGGCAGAAGACGGAGAACCGTAGGGTTTTAGTCAGTAGGTCGCCGAAAGCCGGAGTCTGACATAACCGAAGGGCCCGTGCCCGGAGGTATCCATGAGGATTTCCGCACGTAAAAAAAAAAAAAGGTGTTTATACAATAGTAAGTAAGTACAGTGTCGCAAAGGTCATAAATAGGGCGAAAATGGGAAGTACTCGCTTACAGCCATTTCAACTTCGAGTAGACAGCCAAATACTTTATCTGAGCATTTCATTTTTGGCTGGATACTTTATCTGAGCATTTCAAGTAAAGACGCTTCGATCATATGATCGAAGTAAAGACGTCACGTCGACCAATGATAATGCTAGAATAGAAACGATTAGTTCTAATTTTTGCCGAGTTTTTGTGAACATGTGGGGCAGTTATATTTTTTATATTTTTTTTTGTCCAACGATCACATATATATATATATCGTATATCCTGGCCTCTAATTAGGATTCTTTGTATGTATCTAGCGAGCCAGGAACTACGAGGAACATGGTCCTACATTTCAATATCTGTGGTCCTACAACTCCCAGACACGAAACAACTGCTTGAGGATTTTTTTTGTCCCGTCGCGGCATTGGAACTCGCAACCTCAGCAATGTATGGGATTTGAGCCAACCTGCCCAACACCACATAGGCTGTGTATTATTTCATTACTTTAGGTATTCAAGCATTTGAAAGAGTGAAGTTTGTAATGTCCGTCACAGACGACCGACGATCGACTGATGGCTGACCGGTCTGCCACGCCACGTCAGGTATGCGCCGACGTAGAGGAAGTTGAAGTGGTACCAGAAAGTTCGTGTGCGTCAAGTCTGTAGTCTGCGCAGGCATTAAAATGAGTAGAAAAAGAAGCAGAAATGTATATGGCGCTGATGTCTGATTTTTAATTTGATCTAAGCGTACTAAGACTTACAAGGACGTACAGTACAGCGAACCAGCCACTGCATCGAGCCTCTAGACTTTTTGGATTATGACTACATTAGTCTTGTACATTGTTTTATGAATATTTTTTTTATTTTTACATACATGATTATGCGTTTATACAGTTTACATTATTTATCTCTTACCTATATTATGTCATACGATAATCTATGACGGTGACATGACAACCGATGATTGATCGTAACTCGCTCGCAAGGCAACTAAAATCTCTTTTGAGCGGGCGCGTAAACGCGGCGCGCGGGCATGTTTCATGAAGCATATAACATTACAGCATTAAATACATCAATACAATTATTCTAAAACAGGGAACAGCATAGGTTTCCCCTGTAGCGCCGCGACAATGTTGTTTGCCGCAATGGCCGCCATTTTGTTTCGAGTTTGAATCGTCGCGCTGCCGACGTGCGGGACCAAAACTGAAAGCAAATGACGGTAGGTAGTTAACATGAAACCGTGTGAGTTTTATATTATTACTTTATATATAATGAGACGAGCAAATATCTTTTATTTAAAAGATTTTCGTTAGTTGAAGCATCTAAAATACCTACTTGATTATTCAATAGTTAAGCATTCAAAACCTGCTCGTTTGGTTACCATAAAAATCTACTCGCTGATTGCATTTTGTTCAAAGTCAAACAAAAATATAATAAAACTTACGGCAGTTAGGCAAAGCGACTATAGGGTGGTCCTTGCTACAAGGCTCGGGGTCTACCACGTCGAGTCCGGCCGCGAATATCCTGTTCTTCTTTAGAGCCTCGCAAAGCGCGTCAGTGTCCACTATCCCTGAAACGTACAAATAAGAAGAGAGAATTTGATGACACTTGCAATTTGCAAGCGAGAGTTTGTGACGTGAATGATGCCAGATGATGTACTCCTAACCGAACAACGAAATGGTGGCTTAGACCTAGATTGTAGGTTAGTTGGATGACGCGTAAAGAGGATAGCGAGTAACACCTGAATACGAGTGGCAAGATATCATGATAGATGATGATGTCACTAAATCGTCGGCTGCAAAGCGGTAGCAAAAGACAAAAATCAGCAGCTGTTATGAGGATGAATCGATTGAGATCCCTGTGCTTTGACCTCGTCAGTTTCAAATGAGTTTTTCTTACCCCCTCTAGCGATATTCACTATCACAGCATTGCTCTTCATGATCTTGAGGGAATCTGCGTTGATGAGATGCTTCGTCTCAGCCGTGAGGGGGCAGCAGAGGATCACGAAGTCGCTCTCTTTGAGGAGCTGGTCTAGAGGCACACGCTCTGCGCCGAGGGTTTTAGCTGGAAGGGAGGAAATAGTTGTACTATGAATGCTAGCTCTTCTGTGCTATGACTCTCTCAGCTTGCTCTCATCACATAGTGTGAAGTAAATCGGCAACTTGTGATGTGTATCACATTGGGTATGCCTCTGAAGTGGATGGTGACCGCTTTTCATTATATAGGCCCAGACAGCAGCGGAGGGAAGATAGCGGTATAGGTACTTGTCATTTAAAAATACTGTGACCATCCAAAACTGTTGGAAATGAAGCCATATTTAAAAAATTGCTATAACCTTCAGGCTTGTCAGACCTCCCGGTATACACAAATCTCTCCACGTCAAAACCCTTCAGCCTCCTCACGACAGCCTGGCCGATGCCTCCGAAACCGACGATGCCGACAGTGCTCCCGGCGATGTCCTGGCCTAGTGACCACTGCACGCCGTACTTCCAGTTACCGCTGTGAAGGTTAAAATAAATCTTTTCATTGAGGATACCATAGAAGGTCATCATCATCATCATCATCATCAGCTCACATCAGTCCACTGCTGGACATAGGCCTCCCCCATAGCACGCCACTGAGCCCGATCTTCGGCTTTCCTTCTCCAGTCGCTACCAGCAACCCTACGTATATCGTCGCTCCATCTAGTCGCAGGGCGTCGTACACTACGTTTTCCGATTCGCGGTCTCCACTCTAGAACACGTCTACCACAACGGTTATCGGTTCGGAACGGTTATAGAATAAAAATGTAGGTATTATCCCTCATCACTCTTTTACATAAAGGATTTATTGCCACGCAAGAAATTGCGGAAGGTGTTAGTACGTAAGTATCTTTGCTTGTGAATTAAGACCATGCAGGTATTTGCATGGCTTGTTATAACACGCTCTAAGAACTTGCAAATGAAATATTTCTCCAACTTACGTCTCGACCTCCGCCACGCCTTCCTTGAACCGCCTTGCGGCTGCGATCAGAAGACCTACGGTGATGTCTGCCACAGCATCATTTAACACTTGAGGTGTGTTGCCGAGGGCGATGCCGCGCTTACCCACCTCATCCAGGTCTATATGGTCCAGCCCGGACGACATGGTAGATATGGCTTTTAGTTGAGGACCTGCCGAAAAATATTTTATAGTCAAGTAAGTAACCTATGCAATTGACAAGCTCAGTGCAGTGCCGCGCAAGATTTACAACACAAAGTTCTGGGTGGCGTTGCAATGTTGTTTACCATAAGGGGAATGACCTGTTCGTCTCGTCACTCAGTTGTTCAAAAGATACTCACCAGCTAAGTTCAGTATATCCGTATTGAGCTTGTGCTTTGTGTTCCATATGAGGGCGTCGTAACTATTGATATTTTTTTTTATCTCTGGAAGACTTTCCGGGAAGTAGTCCAAATGGGGCAGCACTGTTGCTTGAAGTCCACTGGAAATTCAACGCATTCATGACTCTTTGGAGCGGTAGGTTCTAGCCACGGCCACGGTTGTAATACCACCGAATAATGAAAGCCATGTCAAGCGACCTATCTAGAATACCTAGTCGTGTTTGGGAATGATGTTCGGTTAACATCAGGAACACTGATCTGAGCAGTCACTCAACCGCTGTGTTCCTCTAGATCTAAGACCAAGAATCCTTTAGGCCAAACCATGGAGTAATCGTCAAACAAACATCTACCTACATGCTACAGAAAAAAATTACAGTCAAAAATTTCCTGGTAGCTTCATCATTTAGCTATTGAATAGGTCATCCACATTGATCGTACACAGTCGGTCATAAAAGTGAATGTTTTCATTGATGTTGTGAGAAACAATGAGTCCATTTTGGTATATGGGACCTGACTTAGGTACCATGTAATTATGTACCTTACTTAGGTTCCAAGTTTACTAAAATAACAAGCACTATCTAGGTAGTAGGTATATCTAATTAGAGAGAGCTAGACAGAAGTCCAAATTAGTAGCTAGTCTAGTTTGAGTAAGTAAAGTAGTCGGTCAGAGAGAGTATTTTATTTTACGTGATAACTAAGCTAGTTAAATAAGCCGCTCTAATATTTTTGACCTTGGCATTGTCAATGCCAATAATGTTTTAAATCAGACGCTTCTCAATAGATGGCGTTAATAAATTTTTTTAGTAAAGTTAAGTCACAGAATAATTAACACTACAAGGTTTAGCGAGAAAAGATTGAAAGTGTTCATATTTGTAGATGGCGGTAGGTATATAATCGTATTTAGTAGTACAATCTATTTTGTGTCAGTAGTACCTAACCTAATCACACCCTTTGCCAATCGCGTGAGCTTGGCAAAACGTACCAATTTTTTGTTTTATAAAATATAAATTAAGAGAATTATTTACTTACTTCTGCTTCAGTATTTCCAATCCAGCGGCAGGATAAGATTTGTTTACAACAAGAACTCTTTTTAACGCCATCTTGCGGAAGATATGGAAATAGGACAACACGAAATTTCGCGGAAAATAATACGATGTGATATTTGTCTATCGCGTGGCAGAGACACACGTAGACTGTGTCATGGTCATGGCATGACTGAATTATTGTGTAATATAGTATGCTTTCGACTCGTGATACTAAGCCTAGTGAACCTAGTGAGTGATGTTCATTAGGTGTTGCGCTGTGTAACCACTGCGAGATATGAATAGCAGCGACACATACCTACTTCGCTTACTATCTATATATATATATATACTATCTATAACTTATCTTCTCTGTGTATTTACACTATCAGAATCTACCGTGGTAGGCGTTAACACAATCCAACATATCAAAAGTTTTTGATTTTGGTTTCTGAAGTTCATAGTTCATTTACTCATAACGGAAGTTACATGTCATAAAAAATTAAAAATATTAAAATTGAAATATCATTTGATATTGCAGTTATCAGTTCAATAATATTAATAAAAATACAAGATTCAATAATATTTATAAAAATTTAATAGTAATAATAACAATTCATACAATTTTACATTTTTTAGGTACCTAGAATGTTTGCTCAACCAACCAATTCATTAGACATTCGAAGGTAGGTTTAGTTTTCCTATATGTATATACGAGTACAAGCGAGTTTCAGTAAACTAAAACTGTAAAAAAACTGTAAAACTTGCTTCCTATAAAAAAATCGCATCCAAATCTATTAGCTACAGTGCCACAGACTGACAGTGATCAAACTGAGGGTTAAAAAATTCTTTAATGGGTAGGTTAGGGTAGGTATATAGGTACTGCAACAATGTATTATGTATCTAAGGTAAATAGGTAACTATAAGTCGATTTCATTAAATACTTATTACATAATAATATAGTATTATTTGTCGAAATAAATTTAAAAGAATATTATGATATAGCAGGACAGCCATTGAATAACCAACCTCTCTTGTTTGATCTCCTCTGGCTTAGTGGTTAAACCACTTTCCTATCTAATGATAGCATATGTAAAGCTAGTGAATAACCAGTATTTAAAAAGATACCTAGATTATATTCAACATTATGTTAAGTAGGTAGACGTTACAGTTTGATAACAATTCTCAAATACTGATGTAACCATGTTGTAACTACTTAAGTAGGTACTATTTCAGATAAAATATATATTGTTATCTTTTTACAGTCATCAAACATGTTTATATATTTTTCCTGCATAAAATGTCATGGTATTTGAAATTCTATTACGTGCCATCTAGCGCAGAGTAGCTGTACTAAACATTCAACCCCTGGTTTGATATCTAGCGGAGAGTAGCGCAACTTCTTACCCTTCGGGTCGTGTCGTTGTACAAGGGAAGTATTATAACATATATTCCCGTTAGATGGCGTTGTCAACATCTATTCCAAAGAGAATACGTTTGTTTATAGTTTTCCAGCTACCTGCAACGGCGGGCGCCGGCGGCATAGCAGGCAAGAGGGCGCTACGCTAATAGTCGTTCATATTTATATAATTTTTGTATAATAATAATAATGTCATCAATGCCGATTTCGGCTACGGCGACAGCATCTGAGATAAAATTTTAATTTTAAATTTTAAAATTGCAATTTTTGTAGGTATAGGTTTTTTACAAGGAACAAAGATTTTTTTATGCATTGTCCTGCAGACATTCAACCACCTTTATATAGTTAAGAGAGCTCTACCACTTTTTACTTAACGGTAAACCGAAATCTTTAAATACTGGCTGTAAGTCCTAGTTCGGACTACGCCAGTATTTTAGTCGAGTGGCGAGTAATTTAGAAGCTAATCTGATCTGAAGATAGTCTAAACAACAACATTTTTGACGAGTAAGTTAAGTTGCAAGTAGTTCAATAACTAGACCACTCGCAATTCGATTAAAATACTAGCATAGTGCAAACGAGGCTTAAGTACCAAAGAATGGTGTTCATGACAAAATGTTATTTTAATGGAGCGATTTTCTTTTGGTAAGTTAAGTTTCTTCTGGTATTTGGTAAGTTCAAGATGAATGTGCCTAATTGAAACAAAAGAGAGTAAACAAGCAGACATCTGGCCAAGCGCGCCACATTTATTATTGAACGGGAGCTATCTATTGTCTTCCTCCGAGCGTATGTGGTGCCAACCTCTTTGATCTAAACTATTTATTTCAATGTTATCCGACCAAGTTAAAGAAAACAACAGAAGACACAGGGCAAAAGTTTAAAAAGAAAGTATTTGTTCATAGAAATTAGTGTGTCGATAGACAACAAAGGCTTGTTGTTAGGTACTTAAATGTAGAGATCAATAATTTTAGCCCACAGTAGGTATAATAATATAATCTATGCAAAAATAAACCAAATAATAATAATATATTATAACCTTTCCCTGCATATCTAAATATTGGAAAGTAGGAAAACTCACCAATACCAATACAGTCTTTTGTCGTTTCACAAATCGCCTCCATCCAAAGGTTGTCTGGAAGAGATCGCTTATTAGCGATAAGACCACCCATTATACTAATAAAATTTAGAAAAAAGTTAAGAGTTCCTGTTTATATGTTCTTGTTATGTTTTTAGTGTACACTTAAAACATAAAACAACAAGAACAAGCGTTATCAACCAATCAATCATCAATCAATAATTATATCCAATAGCTGAACGAAATGCACATAATAACTAAGTAATTTCATAATTTTTAACCGACTTCAAAAAGGAGGAGGTTTTCTGTTCCATTGTATTTTTTTTTATTTTTTTTTGTGTTTGTTACCTCAGAACTCCGTCATTTATGAACCGATTTGAAAAATTATTTTTGCGTCGGGTTCAGGTACAGCTACGAAGTGGTCCCATATAAATTTCATCGATATGTGACCTTGGACTTCGAAGATACATTGAAGTCGGTTTTTGTTTTTTTCTAAAAATTAATTATTATTCTACAAAAAATATTAATTATATGAAATTATGAAATTATTGTCGAATAAACGAATAGATAGAAATGCAACATTATTTTAATCCTACTATTATTATAAATGTGTTGTTGCTCAATCAGATGATTATACTCAACCACCAAAACTACTAAACGGATTTTGATTAATTTTGGTCCGGCAAAAGGACATAGGCTACTTTTTAGCCCGGGAAACAGCGGGTGACACCGCTAATGCGACATAAAACAATATTTATAAATACTGGTTACTAACCAAAAGTTTTGAAATGGGAAAAATTCAAGAAAGAAAGAAACAATTTGTTTTCGACAAAACTGCACACAACAATCAATAGTACATACACAAGAGTAGGAGAACAAAATAAGACAAATTAATATGACCAAGACAAACAATTACAGCATGTGTATGGAGACCGCTGTGTATAGTGCAGCCAAAAAAGGTCTGTGCTCAGCATAATGTTGTGAAGAATCCACAACGCTGGTTTTCAGCTCAGGCCCTTGGTGACGCACGAACTTGTTGTATCAAACTACGGAAATAAATAATTGGACGTACAGTTTGATATAATGCTATAAAATATTCAATATATAAGTATAGCTGAATAGAAATTCATTCAAGCCGAATTTATAGCCTTTGACTAGAGTTAGACTAAAGCATTCATGGTAAAAACCATGCTCAAGCAGTCTTTACTCAATTTCCAATTTTCTGCGTAGAGGGTAAGTAGGTATTACCGGACTTGGCAGGGTTACCATAGGGTAGTTTATCGATCGGGTTTTGGCGCCGTTTCGGCGCCGCGGTCGCGTGGGCTCCTTTTATTGCTGTTCCTTACAGATTCTATTAATAGGAATGTATGAAGGATTATTAGGTATCTTCACATTTATTTTGATTGCTTAAGGAATTAATCGAAAGTTTTAGGTCAGTTGTTTACTCGGGGACTCGGGCCTACCCTCAGAGAGTATGGGCCATAATCCACCACGCTGGCCCAGTGCGGAATGGTGGATATCACATGTTCTTGAATTTTTGTAATAAATTCTTCGGTTTCCTCACGGATTACCGTGTTCCGGTTTGAAGGGCATTGTAGCCAGCGAAATTACTGGGCATTATGAGACTCGACATCTAATTGTCTCATGGTGACGAGCGCAGTGCAGCGCCGCGCAGGATTTTGCAAAACAAAGTTCTGGATGGTGCTGTTATTGTTATGGGTTGGCGTATTGCTTACCATCAGGCAAACGAGCAGCTCGTCTCGTCATCCAGTTACATAAAAAAAAAAACTGTAACTTAAGATATATGTATCTTGACTTTGAAAAAGAAAAGGTAGGCATGTCTACTCATTTCTTTCTCATGCCCAAAAAGTGCGGGCCTAGAAAAGAAATTCGAAAATTGACTCTACCAGTGCTTCGGAAATACGCCCGCTAGAGAATTTAACACCAAAAAACTCTGCAGGGATGTCTCTTTTTGGAGTGAAGAGGTGACCTCTCACCTCTCTACCTCCCGTCCACCACCCATCCACCACCACTACCTCTTCACCTCCCTTTCTCTCCTGTATGTCTCCATCTCGAGGGAGACAATGACATACAAATGTGTGAAGAGGTAAGATGAGATAAGGCTTCTTCCACTATGAATGAACGGAACACTTGTCTAATACACACCCCATGACATGCGGAATTTCCGTTTTTGAATTGTTCCGTCTCACCTGTCGCAAGGTGGCGGCCCTGCGCCTGCGCACGTGCCGCCTGCCTTTTGTGCAAACCGCCCGAAATGATCGCAGCTTAGCGCAGTGCGATGCAGTAGTCGAGCTTACGGCGAACGTTAAGGAGAAAATTCAACACGGCGCCGGCGCGGCGCCAGCGTTGACCGTTGTTGATTTAACACTCGCTCTAAAAACGGTGAAGAAAAACATCGTGAGGAAACCGGCATGTCTAAGAATTTATCAAAATAATTTAAGGACATGTAACATTAACCAACCCGCACTGGGCCAGCGTGGTGAATTAGGGTCCATACTCTCTCTACGAGGGAAGGCCCGAGTCCCAGCAGTGGGAACGTGATGGGCTGATGATAATGATAATGAAGTATGAGAGAAGCTTAGATACTGCTTTCCATTGCACCTGCAGCACTGTATCAGATGGCGTACACGTTGACGACATTATCTATCTTTGTTCTTTGTCTTCGGAAGCAAGAAAATAATTTAAAAATACAGAATTTAAACGCCTAGAAGCAATCTTGATTATTTTAACCAGGCATGTGTACATCCCTTATAGTTTTTTTATGGATTTGAGTGATGAGACGAGCAACTCGTTCGCCTGATGGTGAGACGTTAATGCCATAAAAATCACTGCGCGGGACTGCACCCCGAGACATCAGATAGTCTCATATGCCCAGTAGGTAATTGCTGGCTACAATGCCCTTCAAACCGGAACACAGTAATGCTTGGCGGCATACGACAGACCTACCACGAGGAAATTGTGAAAAGTTAAATTGTTTGTAACGTTTAATAAATATACAGATAATATAATATAATAACAACCTAGCTTCAGCTCTTTTTTATCAGTAAATAAAAAACGCTCTTTTATTTTATTATTTGTACTACTTGTACTAGTTACCTACTATCTTCTATTAAGCTGTTGCATAGGTAAGGTATAAGGTATAGGTAATTTAAATGAGGCATTTAAATACGATACTATTATTTTATTTAGTTTACCATGCAAAATATGGATTGCAAAATTAAAACAATGTAAGTAACATTGTTTCCCGAGATAAAAAAAAGGTACCTATAAGCTATCTCCACTCCATATTTCACTCAAAACCGTTGAGCCGTTACAGCATGAAGAAATAAAACAAATCACTACACACTTATATACAAGCTTTTGCATTTATAATATTAGTGGGTTTTTTTAATGCTGGGACTCTCGGTAGCCTAGCTCTAGAAAAAAAATGTGTATATGAGCTAAGCTAAGGTAAGCTGGTAAGCTATGTCAAAGTGTAATTACCACACAGAATAGTAAGGGACAGAAGCGTCACTCCGCCAAGAAATTTAAACAAATAGCGACTCTTACTATCACGCAATAAAATTCAATTCAGCTCGCGTAGCGCTGCATACCTACCAGTCATATTAACCTACAGAGCGCCTCTTTCTATCGCATAGCTCTTATCTCTTCTGACGCGGTACGTGTAACGACGCGCGACCCGCCGTCGGTGTCCAGCTATGTACTTGAAGCTTCGCTTTTACAGTGCGGAGTGCGCTAGGCCTGCTATTACCACAGAATTGGATTGTAATACTACGTAAGTAATAGTTAGTTTTCTTTGGTAATACTGTGCTAAAACTTACATAAGTCAAAGTACCATGAAGTACCTGTCGACGCTTTAAATATTTCATTTTGTGTATGACAATTCCACAAATGCCATTCAAACAAGAAGTGAAGTAAAGTAAATATTTCGTTGGGGTCTAGGAGTACTTCGAAATCTCTAGGGAAAATAACACATCATCAGCATGTAAGAAAAAAACTTACCATAATATCTTAAGAAATGTTAACACGTCAAGAGAGTAATTTTAGAAATAGAACCAAAAACTTATGAGACCAAGGGTTAAAGGTCATAGAAATATCTCATAACTTCTGAAACTTCTGTTTTAAGTATCTGCTCCTTAACTTTGTAAGATTAAAGTTGAATTTTGCATGATATTTGTTGCATATTAAACTAATGACACAAAATATTTAACAGAAATTGTGGATTCCAAATGTCAAGGACTGTAAATAAGGAGTAAAACACAATTTTGAACTCTGAATCGTCCGTGCAACGATACAAATTGCAAGAACAGATGCCTGTTACTTGTTAGGGTTCAGTAAACATTATAGCGAAAACGAAAACTGCAAAAACACCACTACAAACCGAATATATATGGGATAACATATAAAAAAGAATATATATATTATAGAGGTTTGATTAAAAGATTTACTTCAAATATTCCGGGAATAAGGGAGCCTCTAGATATTCTACATGTGACGTATATATGTAGCCTTTACTCCACAGTCAAAGCTGTGATCAAATTGTGAAGGATGACAACGAAACAATTGGATAAAAACAATTTGAATTAGAAATTTAAACACTAGGCAAGTAGATGTTAAAAACCCAAAAGTTTCAACGTCCATGCACTAGTGAATTTTGGAAATATATTTTTATTTCGTCTTCATTTCGACTCATCAGGTGTGGTAACTGCCAGACTACTGTCTGAAGAAGGTCTAACGACCGAGATGTGTCATTATTGAACTACACTCGAGGCACAGTCTTAAGTTGGATATGTTAATAATGTAGGTTATTATATGTTATGTTAATAATGTTGGTTATGTTGGATATGTTAATAATGTATGTGAAGATCTTCAGAAGATTTTAAGAAGATCAGAAGAACAGCTGTCTTTCAATATCCTAACATCTCACGTAACTTATACTACAGTAGGATTGTAAAACGGCGCTTATATACGGATAGGGTATAGGTACGGAACTCTACAACAATCTTGTTCCACGAACTTGCCCAGACAATTCGTGAACATTTGAGTCTCGGGAACCCACATGTGCAGCCTGTTGCGAGTCGTTAGTTATATTTTTTATCCGTTTCTTGCAATCCCGTGTCAACACAAATTGACACAGATGTTCTACCAAATTATTATCAAGTAGGCCTCAAAATGATGAGAGATAATTCGAAGTTTTAAGCAAAGCAGGTGAAACGTTTTCTATTATATTGAAGGTTGAGATAGTTTAAGTGTTTCGCTTGAGATATCTTTGCAACATCGCATTGGAAAAACAAAGCCAAGCAGTGTGATAGACTGCATCTTCCTGAAAGGAACCCCGTTTCCAAAGACCATAGACTAATTAATCACTACGCCAAAGACGCGTCGCCTCAATTAAATACCATTTTATAGGTGTGCGCAGCTGTGCATGCTAGCATTACCATACTCTTTACCGGTTATTTATAAACGCGGTTTCTTCTTCTGCCCCAGGCCTGCAGCAAAGAAAACTAAATATTACTACGTACCTGCAGTGAGTTGTGTTCTAAAGAAAAATGGGCAGACTATGCCCATGTCCTAGCACTCTGCTGTGCCGGCACACTTTTAAACATACCCTGGCTTGAATTACAATACGTTTATGAGTGTAATTTTTCTTAAATATCGTTTTAGCCTTATTTACTCTAGGCAATACCTTTATAGGAGATCATTTACTGAATTCCACGCATAAATGAACGCATGTATATTCAACAAGTTGCTCTGGAAGCGATAAAATTATCTTTTTCGAAACGTCAGTCTCTTTATGGCTAATTAAAGTAATTGTTTATGGCTTCTCCAAGTAACTTTCTCAGAAAGCAGAGCACAAGATCGCTGGCCAATAAAACATGCCATATTCGGTCAGGAATTGAGAACAGTGTATCTCTAAATAACTACTGAAAAATACTTGCTTGTAGGTAAACTTATTATTAATCTAATGGCAAAAGCATACTACGTTGTTCGTAATTATATAGAAGACAAGGATGCTTGAAACATTCCACTTCTGCAAAGCAGCCAACTTTTACATAAGAAACAACCAAAAATCCACCATTTTACACTTATAGCGATGAGGGACTTTGCAATGCAACACGCGCCCAAACGTAAAGATACTGCCATTCCAATGTTTTTGATGGTAGGGCTTGCAACCAAAGTTCCGATTGCCAGCTTGAATCAGCAAGAAGACGAGCACGCTCTAAGGCGACGTGTGACCAGAACGCCGCTCATATTTAGGTAAAAAAATCAGCATTGCCATTTAGCGTGGCAAGGCGGCCAGCGTTCTGGGCACTTTCGCATCCACGATAGGCCTTTTTAGAATTTTTTTTTTTTATGTACATATATTTAAGTTATTTTAGTTTAGATTTAGACACTAAATTCTATTATATAGTCACTAAAAACTTTGTTGGAGTAGGTACATCATCCCTTTACTGTTTATCTACCTATAAACGAAATAAAATGATGCCATAAAATATAATGTATGTACTACGTAGCTTTAAAAGCTGTCTGCAGTCTACCACCTGCAATAAGAATTTGTAAATAATTCGTAAAATATCCAAGCATTCGCAAATTGACGCAAAATACTAAAATAAATATTCTTAACGAAGACATAAACTCTGCGCTACTACTTTTTATTTATTTTCGTATATTTTTCACTTAATTTTAGTTGACAGGTCTCCAATAAGGTATCTTGGGAAAAACGTTTTGAGAAATAATGACATAACGATAAAAAAAAATGACGATCTGTCATTCGACCAACTCACTTTTTCCCGCGGCTTCATGTCGATTTTTCTCATTATTTTGACGCAACAAAGTAAAGACTTTACGATCGCCATTGTTGTCCATAATCGACGTTTTTGGCATCACCAATGAAACGAATGAATGGAACTACTTACATAAATATAATAAATAACTTTAATAATTAATAAGTAATGTATGGTGTGTTGACAGTGGGTTCATGTTGGTATCGACTGTCATTACCATATATGATGGTGATATTACCATATATACCTATTAATATTATAAATGCGAAAGTGTGTGTGTGTGTGTGTGTGTGTGTGTGTGTGTGCGTTTGTTTGAAGTACCTTCCGAGGACTTGGACCTGAATACACAAGGCACATCCGAGGACCTTTTCAAAGCGAGGACTTTTTTGTGGGTCCTCGGATGGGCCTGACAACATAATCGTGTTTTACGTGCGATTTTGAACCTAACTCTGCATTTAATAAGGCCATCTAAAAAGGTCCTCGTTTTAGTCATGAAGAGTCAAGTTGGCGTGTATAAGTGTGTGAGAATTAGAGGGCGCCACTATCGAATTAATACACACTGGGTTAACACTTTTGCCGAGCTTCAGTACCAATTCGAGGTCCTATGTGTTTATTTTTACACAAACGTCCTCGGATTGGTAGGTTTTCCAGACTTTGTGTATAAAGAGTAATTTTCTGACAAACTGAGGACCTTGTGTAAAATTTTCCGTCCTCGCTTTGTTAAAAATATGAGAGTAAGTTTGACCACGTATATATCAAAACACAAAAATTAAAAAAAGGGAATAAGTTAACAGTAACGCTTTACAAGAGATAAAGCGTCTTAACATAAAATTCCGTTAATTAAGCTTCTTACGTATAACAAAAGCGTAATTAAAACACTATTTCTAACTTTTTATTTTGATCAATGTATAAAAACATTAAGCTTGTATAAAAAAATAAAGCCTATATAAAAGTGCATACAGAATTTTAAAAAGCTTAATACGTGATACCCAGACTGTTATCCAAGGTATATTTACGCTCCACCCATGTGGTATTTTGTTCATCTGAAAAATGAACATAAACCAAACTATTTTAAAAAGATGAGAACCCAAAGAATCTGGATGTAAATCATATAACCTACTAAGTTATGATATCAAAAGATCTAAGTTTTCAATACCTGCATAATATTATGCACTACGCATAATATGTATGTTAAATATGAGCACAAATGTACATCATAGAGACAAGCTTGAAAATCTAGAAATCCATGGAAGGAAACATAACAAAAATATAGACTCAAAACGCAAAGTTCTGGGTGGCGCTACAACTGTTATAGGTAGGCGTATTTCTTTTTTTCCATCAAGAGAACGACCTGTACATTAATCATACAATCAAGTGTATACAAAAAAAGAAGGACAGTGGAAAGAGCTAGAAGGCCTTTGCTTTTGCTTTTGGAAGCT
Organism: Petrophora chlorosata; assembly: GCA_951640565.1. Classification (NCBI taxonomy): domain Eukaryota; kingdom Metazoa; phylum Arthropoda; class Insecta; order Lepidoptera; family Geometridae; genus Petrophora; species Petrophora chlorosata. The sequence continues at coordinate 3,362,212 of OX621206.1, forward strand.
ACATTGAGATATCGTATGACAATAAAATGACATTAATGAGGAGTCTTTTTGTATAATATGATAGATCTATATTATTGGCAAACAATGGCCCAGAAACGTGAGAAATGGAAGGAGGGTACCTCTATGTGTTGGACTCATGTCCCCGCGCAAGCCTTCCAAAAGACCGAGTGTGCAACCCGCGAAAAAGAGCGACATAATAATGATAGATCTACGACCACCATCTCGCCTGAGGTTAACGAGGATTTGGCTTAATATGGACCACGTAAATTTAGAAGAAACATATTCACCCTGGCCTTGAAGATATCCAAATTGTAGTTATTAGGAAACAAAGAAGATCACAAAGAGTTTAATTCCGTAGCAGTACGCACTATAAACGTGGAACCAAAACGCTTTGTATTAATAATAATTGGAGAAATGTCTATTAAGTAATGGGAATATGAAATGTATCCTATAAAAGATTGACAGCCAGATTTACAGATTTACGTCGATGCTCAAGATTATGCAGCTTTGTGGCGACCTGTTGTTCATCACCAATAAGTCATTTTGCACGTCGATCTACAGCCTCCAATGCTTCTAGCAGGTACTTGGCATATCCGTCCTATTATAGATGGCAACAGAGAGAAGAACCTGAGCTTGATAGAGGTTCAACTGCTAGACAGCAGTTGAACCGTGTGACGTACCGTCTGATTTTATTGAGGATTAAGGATGCCAAGCTTCATGCCTGCTAGTTTATATAGCCTGGATTCTAGTATGTGCCAAAGTTAAGCATAAGAGTAAGAGTGAGGCCTAAAAGCTCCAGATCTGACAATCGAGATGTGCCTAAATTAGGCACATCTCGGATCGGAAAGTAGAAGAGAGAGAGAATAGGTTCTTTGCAGCAGTGGACAGCTTACGAGTAGCTTGCCTTTTTTGGCGTTAAATTGCACAAGATTGGCTTTGCCACAGTTGAAAACAGTTACAAGCGCCTGATTCACACGCTCAACCATATTATCTCTCATTGTCTGGTTTTCTACTTGACGAGCCCTTGAGCTGAATGTGTATTTTTCTACAACCGTGCTATCATCTGCATTTAAAAATATACCGGGGTGTGAGCAGGTCATTGATGTGCAGCAGAAATAGGGTTGCGGACAGTACGGAGCCCTGAGGTACACCATTTATGTCCAAATGATCGGACGAACTGCCCTCGATGACTACTCGAATCGATCGTTCTCTAAGAAAGTCCGCGATCCAAAGACAGGCTATCTTAAAATCTAAAAGCAGGAAGCTTGTTGATAAGGCTGCCAGACCCTATCAAAAGCTTTTGAAATATTAAGAGGCACGGTTGATGCTTCACCATGCCTTAACACAGACCATGAGTCAACATAGATGGAAAATATATCACTTTTCGGTTTGTAAACGATATCATCTTGATTCCTTAAGATATCAACGAATTTTCAAGTCAAGCAAGGATAGACAAATATACATAATTATTCGCATAATAAGACTTTATTAAGATGAGTGAGTCATCCGAAAAATAATCTTCCAATATCATGGTGTATCCTAAATTATGGTGCAGGGACTTAAGACACTTACAAACGAGAACATAAATAATTTAAAAGTAGTACAGCGTGCTATGGAAAATTCCTCCACGCTCGGTATCTCACTAAGAACCAAAATATGGAATCAAATGTTCGACAACGTATAGCGGAATTCAAATGACGATCGGCTTGTTGAGAACTTGGTAATATTACAATGGAGACAATAGGTGGCCGAAAGTGGTTACGTACGTCTAGAGGCCTGAAGATATCAATAGATATCCACTAGCGAGATGGAAAGATGATGTTGTCTGAATTTTAAGCATGTATGTGAGTTAGATTGGCTCAGGTAGAAATTAAGATTTAACTGATAGACTAAAGAGTGGCGCATATCCAATAGTGGCTAGACAGGGCTAATCCTCGAAAAGTACATGAAGTTAAATTTAATGGAAAGAAGACAGTGTTTTTGTTTTTTGGCCGATATATACCAACATTAGATAGGTACCACTAACGGGTCCTCGTTTTGTACAACCTGTACTCGTCCTCGCTTTAGTAATGATATGTCTAACACAACGTCCTCGAAAAGTACTTGGAGTTAGATTTTGTGTAAAGAAGACGGTGTTTCTGTTTTTTGGCCGATATATACCAACATTAGATAGGTACCACTAACGCGTCTTCGTTTTGTACAAGCTGTACTCCTCCTCGCTTTGGTAATGATATGTCTAACACAACGTCCTCGAAAAGTACTTGGAGTTAGATTTTGTGTAAAGAAGACGGTGTTTCTGTTTTTTGGCCGATATATACCAACATTAGATAGGTACCACTAACGCGTCTTCGTTTTGTACAACCTGTACTCCTCCTCGCTTTGGTAATGATATGTCTAACACAACGTCCTCGAAAAGTACTTGGAGTTAGATTTTGTGTAAAGAAGACGGTGTTTCTGTTTTTTGGCCGATATATACCAACATTAGATAGGTACCACTAACGCGTCTTCGTTTTGTACAAGCTGTACTCCTCCTCGCTTTGGTAATGATATGTCTAACACAACGTCCTCGAAAAGTACTTGGAGTTAGATTTTGTGTAAAGAAGACGGTGTTTCTGTTCTTTGACCAATGCTGATAATGGATACTACAAAGGGTCCTCGTTTTGTACAAGCTGTACTCGGAAAAGTCGTCCTCGCTTTGGTAATGATATGTCTAACACAACGTCCTCGAAAAGTACTTGAAGTTAGACTTTGTGTAAGGAAAACGTCCTCGAAAGGGCATCACTTGGCAGGTCCGTGAGGTGCTCGGAAGGCTCACACACATGGTCCTCGCTTTGTATACCGAGTGCCATGTGATGGAGTGTATTTTGGGTCCTCGCAACAGACGTGAAGATTCTCGTCAAAAAAAATTGAGATAGCAATATAGAAACCAGCCAGTCAGGCTTAGAATTTGATTTGCTACTTACTCGTCTAGGAAATGATGACGTACGACGTTGTTAAATACCTTTTTTGAGACGTCCTCGGATGGATAGGTTTAGGAGAGGTCCTCGCAAGGTACTCTGTACAAACCAGGGTGTGTGTCTGTGTGTGTGTGTGTGTGTGTGTGTTTTTACCACTTAGCTTCGTAACGACTGACCGGATTTTGATGAAATTTTGTGTCCTGGAATAGAACTTCTATCTGAATAGAATATTTTACATTTTCGCTAAGCATGAACTTTGAACTAGCATTCTATCAAATTAGTTTGGCGCCATTGTAGATCAAACGCTAACCTATATAGAAACTGGTCCTAGCACCAACTGTGTCAGTTCCTGCCACCTGGTGGGAAGGTACGCGCGTGTCGCGTGATGTGGGCTGAATGTGTCCGTTCTTTTGCCTAAGATTATGCAGCTAGATTGTTATGCAATAGTAGATTGTATCATAAGGGAGCAAAATAATATTTTTACGAGCGAGGGATTCTTTAGTAGAATCCTGAACGTAGCGAGGGATTCAAAGTACGTCGCCCGAGCCAAAAATATATTTTGCGCCCGAGTGATACACTCTACTTTTCATCACCCACTATGAGAAAATAAAAGCACCTCATATTTTATTGTAATATTATTATTTAATAAAACATAGAGTAACAACTAAATTGAAATTAAATAGTATCCTTTATTAAAACAACTAAAAACTTATATTTACATTTGAGACATTTTCGCAATTATGAAAATTTATTGTTATGGGCCGTCGTACCAGCCAGTCTTTATTCAAACAATATTTGCGTTCGATTTCTTTAGTGCTGAACACTAAGATGTTCCAAATTCAAAAAGTGCGCGGCAAAGATAATTGCGGCGCACTTATAAAGAGGATTAAAAACTCATTACTGCCCGCTAAAAGTTTCTTATAGAAAACACCTTTGGGTGCACATAAAGGCGAACCAAGTCGTCCTTTTCGAATAGATGGGATGAAAAATAATAGATATACCGACTGCACTTCGGAAAGTGTGCGCAAGAATTGCACGATCTGATTCTTTCTTCTCCCTTCCACCTAAGGACTTCCAGGCGGGGAGAGTCGTTTCACCCGTACGTCGTTAATATTCCACCTTCTTTTTATGCACCTATACGCCAGCCCATAGAAATAACTGCACCACCCAGAACTTTGTTTTGCAAAATCCTGCGCGGCGCTGCGCTGCGCTCGTCACCCGGAGACAATTAGCTGTTGAGTGTCATAATGCCCAGTAATTTCGCTGGCTACAATGCCCTTCAAACAGGAACACAGTAATAGTAAGTACTTTTGCTTGGCGGCTGAATAACTGGCAAAGCGGTGGTACCAACCCAGACGGCCTCCCGCATACGAGAAACCTACCACCAGTACCTATCCGTACTAAGCGTTTCGCAGATCCGCTTTTATCATGCGAACTGCTAAGGAGTGGAACGCTCTGCCAGCGTCTTTGTTCCCAAACGGCTATAACTTGTGTATCTTTAATTCTAGAGTAAATATGCTTCTCATGGGCAAGTGTGTTCCATTTTAGGCCGCATCTTCGCTTTCCATCAGGCGAGATGTCGTCAAACGTATGCCCATTTACCAATTTAAAAAAACCTGCTAGGTTATATATATTAGCAGGTATATTTATTGTATGTGTATCTTATTTTATAATTTATTTATTTATTGTGACAAAAACGAATTTAAACCAATTATATTTATCACACAAAAAAAAAAAACATGCAATTACAAAATATAATTAATATAATAAAAAAATTCTTATATGTATGACATGTATGTGTTTATTATTTTGTACGTCGTTTGGTAGTTTGAGGTACGAGTAGGTAGTTTTATTTGTTAACAAGAAATCTTACACTTTATAATGCTGTTTAAACTGTTAGTTAACTGTACCGGCATTGAGTATCAAATTAATGATCTCAATTAAAATTCACGCTAGTTTAAATTCTTATTAAATCCATACTTCAAGTAAAACATAGAAATGTTAGAAAAAGTACAACGTAGGGCTACAAAATTTTATGCAAAACATCAATGAAAAGCAAAAGTAATAGTAATAAATAAATAAATAATGAAGAACGTCTTTCTGAACTTAACTTGACCACATTATAACAACGGAGACAAAAGGGAGATTTAATTGAAACGTACAAGATACTAAATGGACACTACAACGTTAGAAATTTTGAAGACCAATGCAGTGTGAATTATACACACTTAAGAGGACACTCACTGAAACTTACCAAGCCTCCTAGTACTAGCAACCCTAGGACACACTTTTTGCCAAGTCAAGTTCGTAGTAAGCCATTGGAATAATCTACCAGAGTCAGTGATCAGTGCGCCATCAGTGGACAGTTTTAAAAACAGACTTGACAAACATTTAAAATAAATCACAAGTGCGAACGATGTGCACATATTAGCTCAACAAGCTAGTGAATCATAAATAATAATAATATTTTTTTCATATAAAAAAATCCAAGTAACTGTGAAACAACGACTTGAGCATGTGTCACAATCGCACATCTGACCGCTCTTTACATCAAATGGTAAAAAGTTTGACCTATTGTCCACCGTTATTATTGTAATAGCTGAAGAATTACCCTACACTACTCTATAAGACCAAGGTGGTGACGCAACTGGCAACTACAGGTGATCACGTCAGGTGTAAACCCACCCTAAACATGCAAGTGCTACCAACTTAACAAAAATAAAACTACAAACTTGACGTTTCTATTTCTTCCGAGTAAGGTTGAGACTGGCAAAGGAGCTACATTCTGCCGCGGAATAAAATTGTTTTTTTAAACCTTTGTTATAGAAGACACCTTTTAGAACATTTGCCACAATTTAAGGTCACATGACAATAAATTTGTAATTAAAATAACGTACAACAGTGGTTATTTATGGGGTAATATCGTTGCAATACATCTTTTTCGACTTTTTATCGATATCTGTCAAGCTAAGTGTTAATCCGATGTCTAGATGTTTTATTTTTCATCTGAACTATCATTTGGTCCAGTTTAATCCTGATACCTTGAAGTAAATTTAAAAAGATCAAATCTACTATATTATTATTCATAGGAATTGGTATAAATGAAGAATACCCGGCGATCTGTTTTGGTGTAAATAATTATTATAGAACTTCCTTTTAATCACAGGAGAAGGCTTTATAATCTTTATTTAGTTTTTAATAGTAACATTTTTTTAAAGATAACCTACGCACGTATAATGTAAACTACATGTAGAAATTAAAACGAAAAAATAACCTTGTAGACATTTACGAAACTACCCCTCAACTCACTTCCAACCGTTATAACGATTAATGCCTACATACAACCAGCTGTTCGATAATTAAATAAGTTCAGGAAATGTATCAACTTGTACAGTCTTTAATTTACCCTATTGCCCTATACGACGACGATAGCTACATATCAATATTCATTACTTTTTTTTAATTGCGCAAACTGCAACGGCCGCATACTCTCCTGCCGGCTGTCCTGCGATCTTCTTGATTGGCGCGCTAGGCGGAATGGCCACTATGGCCAGGTGTCAAAGGTTTATCACTAAAAAAGTGAAAAAGTCAGATCACCCGGCTTAAAAAATCTGTGCAGGTGCTTGTTGAAAGTTGGTCAGGCGTGCGGGGCAGATGTCCGAAAATGGAACAAATTAAGGGGAACATTAGTGCTATAATTATTGTGGTTATTTGCGAAATTGCGCAAGCTGGTTTTAATTGATTAGCAGAAAAAATACATCATTCAGTAAAGTTCTTGAAAATTTTGAAGGTTCTTATGAGTGACTTAACTATAACGTACATAGTACTTATAACTCAATGTTAAATGTTTAAACCACATGTTGTATGTATACCACCTTCTTTTTTTCAAAGGTTGTCTGTAAGAGATTGCTTCAAGCGATAAGACCGCCAATTGTATAACCCTAGATAAGTTTTATTCCTTAATGTTTTTATGTATATGGAATACAATAAAGAGTATTTCTATTATATTCTCTAATTTCTTATTTATTTTAAAAGAAATTGAAAAAGCAAATGAAATGATTAGAAGAACAATGTTGAGCTCCCGATGGTAATCAACACGCCGAATAACCTTAACTTTGAATATTACGCAACCAGCTGTCAACGGTCTTATGTCTATAATGATATATATATACCTAAGCAATTATTGTCTAATTTATTGTTTGTGAAGTGGTTACAACAGCGATAGTTAAGCACCAGAGGCAAAGCAAAAAAAAAATCGTCTATCTGGCGAAATTATTATTTATTTTTTTGAATTTAATTGTAAGTAATAAAATATTTTCTACAAATGAGCAATGCCAACATTATAAATGTCGCGACAGGCAGCTGGTGGCATTCCTTATCAATATCTCACGCGGAATGAAGCTATATTTCAGGTTTAGTACAGTTATTATGCCATTTTACTTTATGTATATTGAAAAGGAATGCAACCAAGGACCTAGTACTTCTTAGTAATAATATAAGTGCTTTCTAGGTTCAAGGCACAGAACAAATAATAGAACAAGCCGGGTAGCAAAACTGAAAAGAAAAATTACCTGCTGTATCATAAGTACATTATGGTAGGTACTAGTGTGTAATGTTGGCCCTCGTTGACCCTCTCGGCTCGGGTCTTAAGAGAGCCGAGGACGGTAATCATCAATACACACGTGTATCATACGACGTTTTTCAACACACTTGGGAATAAAATAACAATAAAAACTCATTTTCAACAGTGAAAACGAGTTGTGAAAAATGATTCGCTATGGCGGGAAAAATTAATCAGTTTTCCTATGCGCGCGCATTGCGATCAGCCACAGACTAAAAGAATGAGGTTTTTTTTTTATTTTCCGCGCATAGGGTTTGCGCCTATTCTGCCACGTACAAAATGGGGAATTTAAAGTTTTCTTTTATTACAGTGAAAACAAAATTTATATTTGAGTGAAAGTTTTATTTATCAAACAAGTACGAGTTAAAATTATCTATTTAAATAAGAAGTTGCATGAAATGAGCAAGCAACAGGAACATTAATTTATTTGTTCTATTAAACATGATCTTTTTTTGAAATAAAATCTTTTTTAAGAACAAAGCACCACAACCAATAAAATTAAAAAAAAAAGTATAACTCACTAGTGAGTTATAGCAATGAAAAAGTCACAGTTTGATTATAGGTGTCATTCTGTGCCTAATTGCGGTGACCATAGAGCCACTTTATGAGCAAGTGTGTTGAAAAATTAAGTATTTACAAGTATTTTTTAACTTGCAATGTTTGGGTCAAATCTTGCAAGTTGAACCATAACCACTTCCACGCTGTACAATATAAACTGTAATCCACGCAGTCGAGGGCTAAAGCTAGTATGTTTTTTTTAATACATTTCCTTCGAATGGAGAGTCAAAACATTTCTTATTTTTCTTAAAATTTCGCACGTGCGTTTTCGTTTTTTAATCCTTGTATAATATACAGATAGTCAAGCACCGCTCTGTTAGTTCAGTAGTCATAAACTCCTAAGTTCAGTCTGGAAAATAGCTGTATAGAATAATGAATGATTTATCAAGATCTAAAGGTGCGTCCACACACCGCACCTTATTTAACTTGGCTCGTGCTGAATAATATTATCATCTCGGCTATTTGTCACTCATTCGTCCATCATTCCGCGAAAACAAGGCGCTCGACAAATTTGGGCTGAAAATTAAAATAAACACGTTTTTAGCCACTGACCTTCGTATTTTAGGGTTCTGTTTGTAGGCAAAGAAAACCCTTAAACTTTTACGCGCCAGGCTGTAGGTAGAATCGCTGGAAATTGACCACGAATCTGAAAGCTAGATGCAGCTAGTTTATTATTGAAAAAGCTTAGTTTATGATATTAAAACGGGACTTGATCGAGATTTGACAATATTTGTTTTGTTTACCTCCGTCGTTTCGGACAAGCTTTTTGGTATCCGTTCTCCAGTCGTGTTACGGAACTTTCGGCCAGTGAGCTCGAGTTGCACTTGACTTGGCGGGTTTTATTATATTTTATTGAACGCACTTGGTGGTATAAAATAACACGAGAGAAAGGGCACATGCCTCAGACCGCATTCTTTTTTATATTTAATTTTGGCACAGGTGGTTGTCAGCCGCTCCGTCATGGATGAGGCATCGATACTGCCTACAGAATTTTTTATTTTCTAGACGGAAGCTTTTTACGATATTCATTTGTGGGTTTAAAAATAAATAGGAATACTTTTAGGACAATTTATTAACGTTGTTTTATTTGAAATTTATTTCAGCTCAAAGCATAAAATACTTGCACTAATGAACCAGCAGCTTTTTATAGATGCAATAAATTTATAGAATAAATTCAGAATATACATATATTTAGAATATACAATACGAATTTAGAATATATTTAAAATATACAATAAATTTTAGGACAAAAAATAAAGGTTTACATAATTATGCTCGTATTATTTTCTGGAGCTACACATGAAAATGTTCTATACCTAGCCTACGACGCAGTAGCATTACCATTTCTATTTATTTTGTCAATTTCGTACATTATAAATTATAAAACATAATATATTGCATTGTGCATTTACAACCTAGATATAAGGTAAGGTAATAATATAGGTACTTATTTTAGTTTGTCAAGTTAAATCGGCGACAAACGCGCACGCGACGCGACGCCGGAGTGCATTCTGTTAGCTGCAGGAGACGCGGCGCGCCGTGTTGGCGCCGCGACGCATAGCTGTACTCCAACCACTGCGCATTGGTCGCTGGTACAACATGTAGTGTAGATATAGGCGACAGGCCTTCGCACAAGCTATGCGAGAGTGCATTCTGTTGGCTGCAGAAGACGCGGCGCGCCGTGTTGGCGCCGCGACGCATAGCTGTACTCCATCCACAGCGCTTTGGTGGCTGGTACAATATGTACCTAGTGTAGATATAGGTGACAGGCCTACGCGTAAGCTATTCGAGAGTGCATTCTGTTGGCTGCTGCAGACGCGGCGCGACGTGTTGGCGCCGCGACTCATAGCTGTACTCCAACCACTGCGCATTGGTCGCTGGTACAACATGTAGTGTAGATATAGGCGACAGGCCTACGCACAAGCTATGCGAGAGTGCATTCTGTTGGCTGCTGCAGACGCGGCGCGCCGTGTTGGCGCCGCGACGCATAGCTGTACTCCAACCACTGCGCATTGGTCGCTGGTACAACATGTAGTGTAGCCGAAGTAGGCGACAGACCTATGCGCAAGCGATGCGAGAGTGCATTCTGTTGGCTGCTCCTGACGCGGCGCGTCGTGTTGGCGCCGCGACGCATAGCTGTACTCCAACCATTGCGCATTGGTCGCTGGTGCAACATGTAGTGTAGCCGAAGTAGGCGACAGACCTACGCGCAAGCGATGCGAGAGTGCATTCTGTTGGCTGCTCCTGACGCGGCGCGCCGTGTTGGTGCCGCGACGCATAGCTGTACTCCAACCATTGCGCATTGGTCGCTGGTGCAACATGTAGTGTAGCCGAAGTAGGCGACAGACCTACGCGCAAGCGATGCGAGAGTGCATTCTGTTGGCTGCTCCTGACGCGGCGCGCCGTGTTGGTGCCGCGACGCATAGCTGTACTCCAACCACTACGCATTGGACGCCTGTATAACAAGTAGTGTAGCCTATATAGGTAGGCGACAGACGCGCACGAGACGCAAGAGTGCTTTCTGTCGGCTGCGGCACACCTTGTAGTGGCGCGTTCATTGCAGCTTCTGCGCGTTGAACTCCTTGAGCCATCAATGGAAAAACTTGCTACCCTCTACTTTATAATACGTACCTACATATTTTAGATGGGAGTCCTGCCACGACAAAGTAATACTATTTTGATACCTTGTGACATAATCTACTATAGTTAAAACCTTCTTATATTCTTTATTGTACACTATTGCAATATTTACATCGATGATTTATAAAATATATGTACAAAGGCGAGCTTAACCCTAAAAAGAGTTTTCTTCCAGCAAACCCTTGAGGAAAGAGAACTGTCACATGAGCAAATAGGTTTCAGTGTACAGTTACGGTTTGACAAGAAAAAATCAGCAACTATAATCATAAATATCTAAAATAAATATCAGTAACTAAATACATATAATAAATACACAAATAAATTTATCTATACCATACATATTACCATACATACAACTATAAGGACTAATACATACATAAGTACCTTTTTATAAACCGAAGCTATAAGGAAAGATAATGTTTTTTAACTATTGTTTTAAATATATCAAATAAGGGGCTGGCGCGAATAGTGAGCTTAACTGCCTGTACAGTATGTATTAAATTCAATTCAATCTTTACTGCATTCTATAATGTTAAATAGGTGTTCATAATAATTTATAATAGCTCATTATAGACCCTGTTGGGCACAGCAAGTAGGAGAGAGGAAGATAATTCATTTATTAACCGACTTAAAAAAGAGGTTCTCTATTCGATTCTGTTATTTTTTTATGTTTGTTTCCTCAGAACTCCGTCATTTATGATCCAATTTGAGAAATTCTTTTTGCGTTGGGTTCAGTATAGCTACGAAGTGGTCCCATATACATTTCATCGATATTTGACCTTGGACTTCAAAGATACATTGAAGTCGGTTTTTTTATAAAATGTATACTTGTTTATATTAACAAAGACCAATCCTGCTTGTCCGCAGTAGAAGACGCGTGCTAATCGGTGACGAATCTGTGAAATTGGCTCGTCGCGGGCGCGCGCGCTCGCTAGATACACCTCTCGTGCCGTGTGCCATGAGCTTTAGCGGAGTCAGAGACCACGTAACAACAATAAGTACTTTGCTAACAAAAACCTAATATTTTTAATTTTTTATGGGTAATTCACGCCTGAAATAAAAACATTTATTATTATTATGTCGCTTTTTCTCACGGGCTATACACTCGGTCTTTTGGAAGGCTTGCGCGGGGATATGAGTCCAACACGTAGAGGCCTATTAGAGCATTTAATTTAGATATGTAATGGGCAACACTTATCGGAGACTGTCTCTAAGTGCATCATGAAATCAAAGAAGATGAAATCAAAGACAGCCCCCAATAAGTGCGAGGACTATTATTGAAGATATAAAAATTACTTGTGATAGGGCTATAGTTTTTGTCCCAGCTCTTCCCGTTCGTCTCTCTCTATTGTAATAATTTAGTTCAGTCTATTGATGTTTACGTTCACGGTAGCTTACGTGTTAATCACCTCTTTCTGGGTCGATACCGCTGTCTGTGCTCGCCACGGATTCCGCACAAAAGAACCTCCGTCAAGTCCTCTTTCCGTTCAAGTCTGAGTTTAGCAGGCCTAGCGCACTCCGCACTGTAGGTACGAAGCTACAAGTACATAGCCGGACACCGACGGTGGTCTCGCGTCGTTACACGTGCCGCGTCAGAAGAGGTAAGAGCTATGCGATAGAAAGAGAGGCGCTCTGTAGGTCAATATGACTGGTAGGTATGCAGCGCTACGCGAGCTGAATTGAATTTTATTGCGTCATAGCAAGAGTCGCTATTTGTTTAAATTTCTTTGCGGGGTGATGCTTATGTCCCTTAGTATTCTGTGGTTTGGCTTAAAAATCCGTGACAAGCGAGTAAACTCGGTGTTCTGGACCTCGACGCTCTCCGCCCGCTCACGCTGTGTCTCGTGCCTTGGACGTCACTGCACTGCACGCATTATCGTTTTACTGCGTCTTCAGCTATGGACGCCGGATCGCACACGTAAAAATAATAGTGTTTTAGTTTACTTACGTTATGTGCATGGTGGCGGGATAGAGAAAAACACGATTATTTAAATTACAAGTAGGTATATATTTTATCAAAAAAAAATCCGACTTCAATGTGTCTTCGATGTCCAAGGTCAAATATCGATGAAATTTATAGATATAATAATATATATGGGACTACTTCGTAGCTATACTGAACCCAACGCAAACAGAATTTCCAAATCAGTTCATAAATGACGGAGTTCTGAGGTAACAAAAATAAACAAAAAAAAATACAATTGAATAGAAAACCTTCTCCTGTTTTGAAGTCCGTTAAAATAGCGTTGATGCTTTCAAATTCTGCGCACAACTTATTCTTACACATTTTACGCACACATTTGGATCCCTTCCTACCTTTAGCCTACCTTAGACCACAGTCGGCAGTCTAGTAATAGACTGTGCTTTGGCAAAGTTTCGTTTGAATGGGTTTACCGATTTCTTTTGCTACTATCTTCTGGAAATAATTATATCTTCTAAATTAATCTCTCAATAATTTTATTTGCTATGTACTTTATACGCTCTCCGCTTGCTCCCTCTGTAGTTGTAGAGACTGTTGTACAAGCTGGGAACTGCACTTCATGTGTAATGTACCTAAATTTAGCTTTTAGCTTAGCTTTGAGACTTCCGCTTGACTCTTTTGGCTTGGACGTCACTGCACGCATTACGTCGTTTACTGCGTCTACAGACGCCGGATCGGATCGCATTCATACCTATTGGTGCACATTAAGTTTGCTTTAAGACCTTCGTCCTTTTATCTCTCTTCTCGCTAAAATCACCACCCAGTGCGCCAATATTGATTTGATGAAACAAAATGCCCCGGTCCAGGAATTTAGGGATGCGGCCGTCGTAATCCATATTCTTGAATAAGAAAAAACAAAAATATGTAAAATAATGATGAAGAGGAAGCTACTTCGAGTATACTGTAGGGGCAGAGTGTATTTGTATTTTTTTTATTTCTAACCTATGCCGTCCCACTGCTGGGCAAAGGTCTCCCCCAAGTCTCTCCAGCCGTCTCTATCCTGCGCCACCTCGCACCAGCCTTCTTGGTATGCATCCAGATCGTCCCTCCATCTTCTTTTGGGCCGGCCTGGGCGTCGTCTTCCATATTTGTTATTATTATTTTTTTTATCATAATATGGACGCATTATGTTGCAATTATACATATAATTATACATGAATATTAATATTTGCTTTTTTTTTACGCTTAATATGTTTGGCCGCTATCTCGCCTGATGTGAAGCGATGATGTGGCCTAAGATGGAGCACATAGATCTTGAGAGAGACGACAGTTGAGCGGCTGCTCAGACCCGTCTCCCCGATGGTTCACCGAACATCATCCCGAAACACGACTAGGTCGCTTGACGGCATGGCTTTGTTCAGTGGGTAGTATTACAACCACGGCCACAGCCCACCACTAAAAAAAAAAGCTTTTGGGGTCACAGAACTCACAAAACGTCAGACTTTTAGGCGGGAAGTGAAAAGTGATACAGTTCGATTTTGTTTTATTTTCCAAACAAGTGTTATTTCGAGTGATCATGTGTAATATCGGTGGAATATTAACCATTACGTGTTCGTTATCGTGCACGAGTGTAGGAAAATGAAACAAAATAGGGAAAACATTGCTTTTTATGTTCTCACAAAAAGTCCATGGAAAGCTTGAATAAAGTTCCACCACTTTATTGAAGCACTAGGAGAGGATCCGGCTTGTTGCTGTTGACCGTCATTCTCAACAAAAGTAATGAGAATATGAAACTATCAAATAAAAACTACGTAAGACATGGCGGTATGTGCCTAGAGACTTTAGCCTGCCCTAACGGGCAATCTTAAAAAAAAATCACAAAACTTCATTAATAAGATAGTAGGCCAGTTATCACAAGTAATATTACAATCGGGGTAAGTACTGAGGAATGCGTTGAGATCACACATGTTGCGGCATATCGGCGTATATTTCCGGTGAAAATTAATTGTGATATTATTGTGTTCCTGTTCAAATGAAAGAATAATATTCAAAATATTTTATAGTTAATTTTAATCACACGCCTGAGGTTATACATTTGTTTTTAGATATAAAAATATAGGTATAGACAAGGTCTAATGAAATATCTTTAAATTGTTGCTTGTCGATTATAGTACTTACTTTCTAACCTACCTAAGCACTATTTTTACAAACAAATTTTTATAAACTAACAAATAAACAACCTACTAAGTAATTGGATCCCGACGCGCACTAATTATATTGCTTGTACTTTGCCGTGGTAAAGTTAAATAAATTTTAAATAAGTTTCAAAAGATCTAACGCTCTGAAAAGAAAGTCAGAAAGCAAACAGGTGGATACTGTTCGTGAGTAAAAGAACTCAATCATAAAAAGTCAAAGCGCTCTCTCGTTGGTTTTTTAAATCGTATATCAAAATCGCTGGCGCAGCCGCGTCGCCCGCGACCAGACATTGCTGGTAAACATATTGTGGATATGACCTAAGGCGCTGATCCCACAACAAGAGTTCTGAGTTCTAAGTTCTGCGGCCACTGTAATCGAATGCGACGCTAGTTAGTATTCAATAATATATTATCTATTCTGTGGCGACGCTTTGAATTGCCACGAGAACTCTAAAACCCAGAACTTGCATAATTAATCATTATAACTCCTTTCTGAGAGAGAGGGAGAGAGTAGGGGCCAAAATCCACGACGTGTACAGTTGGTGGATATAGGTATGTCAATATCTTCGATTATTGAAGTGTTTCTCCGCAATATGCTCTATATCCTTGATGATACTGTACAAATAAGCTGTTTGTTTTTCTAGAACAAATAAATAAATAAATATTTTACTTACGGTTTTTATAGCAACTGGCAATAAAGTCATTGGTCTATGAGTTGGGAGTGTTGGGACTCGTACTCTACCACATCGGTTTGAAATTGGCATAGTGGGCCATTTTATGGTTATAAACTTCTTGGGCATTAATTACAGCTCGGTAACTCTCGTTTGAAGAGTCTTGCACCAAAATTAGTTACTTTATAATTTATTTTGCTACGACTGTCATTTGTCATGTCCATACCAATCTTTCGTTCGAAAAAGCGAGCAATAAATACGAAATGACAGCGGTGGAATCAATCGGCGCAGGCGCAGGGTACCCGCTGCGTCCTAATTTGAGGCTTCGGCCGAGTGCCGGTTCGAGTCCCGTCCGTGTTATTATGTGTTTACTCGCCTTTTACAAATAACATATGATGATGAAGCATTAGGATAAGGTGTTTTTATCGAAAGATTGTCAATTTATTTGATTTTTTTCTGGTTTAGCTTTGTTAATTGTTAGTAAGTTTTTGATTATTGGACTCACAGTAGTGTATGCACACTACTGATCGGTAGCACGTTATCTTACACTATATACATATTATTCTTCCGGTGAAAAAATGTGAAGAAATAACTAGAAGAAAAAGGCTACAGAAGAGACCATATTTGAGGTTGTAAGCCGCGCCGGTATCGGCAACCTTTTTTTACGGTAAGTCATTGAGGAGACGAGCAGATCGTTCGCCTGATGCTAACTACCACACGCCTGCCCAAAACATTTGCAGCACGACCCAGAACTTTGTTTTGCTAAATCCTGCGCGGCACTGCAGTGCGCTCGTCGTCCTGAGACAATTAGCTCTTAAGTCTCATTATGTAATTTCGCTGGCTGCAATGCCCTTCAAACCGGGAAACAGTAATGCTTGCGCACTACCGCTTGGCAGCAGAATAACTGGCAAAGCGGTGGTATACACCCACACAGCCTGTCACATACGAGAAACCTACCACCAGTAAACCTCAAATAATGATAGTCTAAAAACTGAAACGCAATGAAAATATGTAGTGTAATCCCGCTGAATATTGCAATTTGCAATCAACCCCCATACATATCATATTACTCTAACAACCTATATAATATTCAGCAGTTTTGATATGAATTTCCGCAACGTCACGCCTGATTCCATTGCATTAATGATAGTCTCTTAGGTACCTACCTATCTCTCTTGATAGAGCTGGTTATCACCCTACTTAAACAGTTCTCACGCGCGATGGATTCATTACAGTGTATTTAGTACTCCGTCAATACACCCACTCTATTCAACATGAAGAGAAGAAATGATTATTTGGACTGCTGTTGATTTATTGTACTGTTTTATAACGTCTACGGATCTTAATGACAGGTCGATCTAAGTGGTACCTTATTATTTATGCAAGAAGCTAGATTATTCATTAATTTTATTTATTTTTAGGTAATTAAAAAACTATTTAATACAACTGTATTACAAAGTCAGTCAAAATACAAAACCAAACAATACAATACAAGCTCAAATAAAATAAAATAAAATCAATACCTAAGTCATCAATCAAATAAATAATTAATTAAATAATTAACAAACTAAATATTCAGTCAAGTAAAATTAAAATAATGTAATACAATGTCAGTCAAAATATTCCATCATCTTCATCATCAGCCCATCATGTTCCCACTGCTGGGACACGAGCCTTCGCTTTTTTTTTCACTCATCGAGAGAGTATGGGCCATAATCCATTACGCTGGCCCGGTTGGTGGATGTCACATATCCTTGAATTTTTGTGATTACATATTTCTTGGACATGCCGATCTCACGATGTTTTCCTTCAATGAGAGTGAGTGTGAAATCCGCACATAGTTTAAGAAAGTCAGTGGCGAGGGGCCAGCGGGACTCAAACTCGGGTGCGTCGGATCAAAAGTGCACGTGCTTCCACTGAGCCACACTCGCTCTAATATTCCATAAGCTCAATAAAATAAAATAAAATAAAATGAAATTAATCAGTCAAACATAATTTTTAGTAATGTGAGAGTCATATGTGTCATATCTTATAACATTCTCTCTGGCATTGGGCATCTGCAGGCGTACCGCCATCACTTAAACCAGTATTATTTTAAGCTTACTTCCGTTTTTCGTACCACGAAGTCCTAAAAAAATTGCTTTGATATTGTATTGTTGAGAAGTTTTGGTGACGTCATCGTAAATCAGTCATTCAGGTGTTTTTTGACAGCTGACACTTTGCAGGAACAAAAACATATTGTTTTATGAAGGTCATGGTACGAAACAGAGTAAAATGGTTGTAAGCTTGAAATAAACGTTCCTGTAGCAAGATTGTCTTGTAAAAGGAGGCTTATCCCCTGGCATCTGCGACGTATCTAGCGCATCTCTCTCTGGCATTGGGACTGCGCAATTGCGTATTACGATACGAAAAAAAATTAATTGACTATGACCACCTATGACGTCAAATACATCGCGTGTGTCCATAAAACAGTCCCGGAACAGAATTCTCAAAAGTCAAACATGTATAAGACGATTCCTACGTGATTTTATGAATGAACACCTCCCTCAACGTCCTGCATTTCAATATAAACTTTTACTCCTTAACTTTAGAGTTTATAATCACTAATAGCATAATATCTTTATATCCTGGGAAAATTTGGAAAGGTCAACACGGACGGGGGCTATTTGCGTGTTTACCCGCCCAGCTGTAGGTGTCAACATGTTACCCATTCGTGAGGGCACTAATACCGATTGTATTTGTTTGCTTTGTAAACGTTGGCGCGGTGGGTTGCCACGTTTTGGATATTTTTGTGGGACTGGTAGTAAATTACTTCCTTTCCCGCACTGGCCGCAGTTTTCCTTGTTATACCTTTTTTTATGTAAATGTAAATGAATGACGAGACGAGCTGGTCGTTTGCCTGATGGTAAGCAATTCGCCAGCCCATAACAATAACAGCACCACCCAGAACTTTGAACCTATTCCCGTTTTACTGACTTGGTATACGAAATTCTGTTGCTAACTGTACTCAAAATCTCATGGAGTGATTTCGACCAATATATTGTTTTTATTTTGTTCGGTGGAGCTCAATAGAATCAAAGTATTGACATTTATCAATTTGAAAACCATAGCCGTGGAGCAAAGTGGCATTCTCGAAACTAACACAGTAGGTAATGTACTGATAGATAGATAAATAAACGCTTTATTGCAAACATTAAATTAAGGACATTACATAAAAACAATTGAAGAAAGTAGAGTGAAGTTTGTTTTCAGTAATAACGGCATTCGCCCGTTAAAAAAAATTAATTAAAGAAAGTGTTACAATGGGCATGATGAAATGAATAAATGAATGGCAATGATTTTTAATTTAAATAATTTTAACCGTCCATGCGCGTGATTCGAAAACAAGCAAACATAGTGGTGTGGCGTGTAAATAGCCAACACCAAAACCATAATTAAATATGGCGGAACGCGGTATTGTTATTTTCTGCTGAACCCTTGAACAAAACAAAAACAGTATGCTACCACTATGTGCAGATGTAAGAGCCCACGTACCTTGACTTCCTGAACCTCTGCAGCCACCTCGAGACGGGATTTATAGCAGAGATCGTCGTGTCTTCTGTGGTCTTCGGAGTGCCGGCCGGCGAGCGAGATAAATCCAATAACATCTCTGCTTATTGTGTCCACTTCACTTAGATTATTTATGCACAATAGATTCCGACACACGCGCAACACGGTATCAATGTTATTTTAATGTTTATCCAAGGATCAGTCCAAATAATATTAATTTTATAGCGAAGCAGTCTAGATAGACCGTAACACTTTTTGGAAGAGAGAATAACAACTTCCGGAAACGGAGGTAGCTGTCATGTAGGCGAGTCCTCTCTATCAGCCAATCAAGAGACGTATCATTGGCAGATTGTCGACGACAACGTAACTGCTAACGCCATCTCTTAAAACCTTTAGGAAGCTCTGAAAGCTGTCAATCCGCGGGCGTTGCACATCATACCATGAATATTCAAGGGTTCAACAATAGTTATGTGAAAAAATATAAACACGAAAATCAAGAGAATTGATCTTACGTAGGTACCTAATTACTTTTGGTAATAAATAATAAAAAGGCATTAACGCTTCACCACATAGATTTCCGAATTTGGATTAGGAACACGGCTAGTAAAGATATATTTATTTAGACACAATTATGTACAAATATATCAATGATAAAAACTAAACTAACCTACAACAAAATTAAAAAATGAAATTAAAGATAAAAAAACAGAATTTAGAAAAATAAATAACACGGCTATGTTTTATTTGTTAACAACTGTAGTCATAAGTCACGTCATGCCATTTGGAAATCAGGGGGATTACAGCACATTAATATAATTTAATCAAAATAAATATGTTACGTAGGTAAATAAAATGGAACGCAGGAAAAGGAAAATAGATTATATTTTTAGGTGATGAAAAATACGTCTTAAGAAATTATTGTTAAAACCTAAACTCATGGCAACCACACATTTTGAACTCTGTTATTGACCAGTTTGAAGAACTCAGGGAAATGTCAACACTTAAGTCTCGTAGGTGAAGGGTCAGGTAGAGCTCCAGTGGCTTCAGTAGGAAATTAGGAAACAGCCTGCGAGACTGCTGCGGGTTAATGTTTGGTGCTGCGAGCCGGGTGAACATTGAACAAGTTTTGGCATTGGCAAAGAATAACGGCGCTTCTAAATAGAAAGAAAGAACGAAAGCAAAAGAGTTTTATTGCCAACAACCTTATCATGACTACTTTATTTATACAATTAATTAAATGCGATTATTATTTATATTTTTTTCAACGGCGAATGCCTTTATTACTCTGAAAACAACTCTACACTCTACTTACTAAAACTAAACTAACTACTTACAAGGAGAAGCAATTGGACAACCCATAAACCATAACAGGCCTATAGATAGCTCAAATGCTCCAACCCACTACCAGTTGGCAGCGTACCCAAGATGCTGGCAGTATTGCCCCGTTGGATTGCAATACTGATACGTTGAGCCAAATAAGCCCCAGCATTTTGGTCACGCGTCGCATCGATCAGGCGCTCTGACAGACTTTTGAAAATAATATTTTGATTATAATTTGGCAATAAGGGGTAGGCTCAGCATCGTTCTGTGTAAACTCACTAGAGTTTGTTTTGTTTCAACAATATGTTTCAGAGGAGACCAAAATTAGTTAATTAAAAATAAAAAGATAAACAGCGTAAAAAAATAATAATATACATTATAGCGATATACTATCAATTATGAGAAGGTCCAATACAGTACCCATAGGAAGCCTACTAAGTACCTACTCGTGGTAGGGGCTCTCGTATGCGGGAAGCTGTCTGGGTGGGTACCACAGCTTTGCCAGTTATTTTGCGGCCAAGCAGTAGTGCGCAAGCATTACTGTGTTCCGGTTTGAAAGGCCAGCCAGCGTAATTACTGGGCATATGAGACTTAATATCTGATGTCTCGAGGTGATGAGCGCAATGTAGTGATCGGAGTGCTTTTTATGCTAAGTATTAAAAATTCAGGGTGGCACTGCAATTGTTATGGGCAGGCGTGGCGTTTATCATATAAAAACACAAAAGCAGCTTTGCCAGGGACATCTACATACGTCTATAATGCCTTTATTTTCCTTAGGCTCTTCTCATGTCGGCGAGTTGCATCCAATTGGATGATATTACACAACATGAAGCCAACACACAATTAGCATTAATTGGTACGTCTGTCTGTCGGCCGCCCGCCGCTTCCTGCCACTTCTCTCGGAACATATCTATAATATCCATTTCCTTCTTGGTTCAATATGTAAACTTTCGCAAAAGTTCGCAGTAGGAAATTGGAAACGGTATATAAAATAGTTAGGACAGTACGTAAAAATAAGTTTTAACAAGATTTTTGTTGAGAACTATGTTTTTCAAGACAAGCTTTTAACAAATTCGTAATCGGAACCGCGAGCAGATTAAAATGAGCTCAAACACTTCCACTACATATTTTCATTGCGTTTCAGTTTTAAAAAAGAAATAATAATGAAAAAATAAAATCGAATAGAGAACCTTCTCCTTTTTTGAAGGCGGTTAAAAATGAGGATGTCTTATTAGATTATCTTTCATAACTTACAGCACAAGTACCTAGTACCAATTCTGTGTTAATACCTACATTGTAACGTTGGTAGGCGTACATCGGTAATGACGGTCCCGTTGTCCGGACGCCCAGAGGCGAGGTTACAGTTCACACAATCGGACGTAATCTACACAATCTTTATATTGTGTGAAAGCACGGCAAATGCTAATTCAGAAAAGATTAGAAGAAAAAGCAATTTTGGTAATGACGAGCGGCGCAGATCCCCGCTAACTTACTGTAGCCAGCGAAATTACTGGGCATATAATTTGATTTTAAATAATTTTATTAGGAAGAATTAAAATTATGTTGCTCAGGCAGGGATCGAACCTGCGTCTTCAGAATACCGTCCCGACGCCTTAACCACTAGGCCACCATATCATATTTATATAATTTTTCTTCTCCCTAATTATTTAAAATCTTTAGATTTTCGCCGAGCATGCGCTAATGCAGTCAATATAAAAAATACGAGACTTATATCTGATGTTTCGGGGTGATGAGCGCAATGCTGTGCAACGTGCTTTTCATGGAATCAAAGTTCTGGGTGGCACTGCAATGAGCAGTGGCACTTACCATCAGGCGAACGACTTGCTCGTCTCATGCAGTTCCATAAAAAGCTTGAGGCACAGAATAATAATATTAGTAGTAAAAGGCTTTATGATACAAAATCAGCAACTTGCTGCTAACTTTGGTTGGAAGTGGCACTGAATACCCTGGTACATTGCCACAGAATACTGAACTTAAAATGGTCTTCTTAGTGTTCACTTTTCTGTAGTTGTCTAATAAATGGTTTTTTTGTCTTTCTTTAGTGTGTACTTCTCTTCTCTTCAGCAGCAGCATCCCCAACGCATCAACAACAACGACAACAACGGGACGGCTGTTGGTCCCTAAGCGTCTACTGCTTTCTATAGAAAGCCGAATACATGTTTGCCACCACTTTTTACTTCAAAACCATTATAAAACTAAAGGTGAACTAAAGGTGGCAGGCGTGGCGCTTACCATGAGGTAAGCGACTTGCTCGTCTCATCACTCAATACCATAAATAATATTTACTTATTTAATAGTTTTGCACAAAAGTGACTTAATGCTATTTAGCTTTATCTACCAGTCTTCCAGGTCGACCAAAAATATTTGACCAAAAATCCTTTATAAATGCTTTTTTCTAAACACCGAAAAGGCCATTTTGTTGCATCTTATCTCTAACAGTTTTTAGCAGTTGCTAGCTATTTGTTTCAGCATCTATAGAGCACCAACATCTGGTCAACTTTAATCTTCGACTCTCGCAAAAGCCATCGTCCTCGTGACCACGTTGGCTTGTATGTTATTATTGGTATAGTTACTTATCAACTAAGATATACATCGTATCACGCCTATGTAGAGCGATCAGCGAGATTTGATCACGGTGCTTGTAGCGATGGCAAAAAAGCTTCTAGCAATTAGCAACCTAAAAAAGTAAAAAGCAGTGGTATAAGGCTTCACTTGCTTTTTTCTTTTGCTCTATGAAGGGTAGAGAAGTCACACAACAAAATGTTTTATGGTATATTTTCGTTATAAACAATATAAATTATTTAGCTTTATTTATTAACCAAATGTCTTTCGCCAAATAAACGTAATTTCCACTAAGTAGGTAATGTATATTAGTTATATACATAATTATTATAGTTTCGCTTTAAATCTGCTGAAAGTACTCCAATTACTATAATTTGTCATAAGTATCTTCTTATATATAAAATTCTCGTGTCACAATGTTAGTTACCTTACTCCTCCGAAACGGCTTTACTGATTTTTACCAAATTTCATATGCATTTTCAGTAGGTCTGAGAATCGGCTACTATTTATTTTCCATACCCCTAAGTGATAAGGGTTGTTCACCCTTAACATTTTTTTTAAATTTATATGGCAAAACAACGTTTGCCGGGTCAGCTAGTAATATATATAAGTATGTATATGTATATACGTATTGAGTAGCCGGGTCGTGCTCAATGGCGTACATTTGGAGAGGCCTATGTCCAGCAGTGGACTGCGATAGGCTGATGATTATGATGGTGATGATAATGTATATATGTGGCTACTTTATTGTCTTTATAGTTATATTCTAACAGATAGGTACCACGGACTTCTTGCACTCAGAACAACTGACTTAATAAACCCAACAGATATAAAACAATAGCAAATACCCTCTGATCTCGATCTCGATATTTATTATTTTGCCATCTGTACGAGGTCGGACTGTGGGAGTGTCTGCGCGTGATTCGCCCGTGGCTTATGACAATTTGCATTTTTTTGCCGACGGTACCAACCAACCGCTTAGGTTGGTGCAGAATAGACGCTGAAGCGGTTTTCTTACCAATTAAAAGAATTATTCAATATTAAAAAATGGACAAATTATAAATAGCTTTTATTACAGCATTTTACATACATACACCCACACACACAAAAGCATTATTGTCATATTTTTACTTGATAAGATCATGGTCAAATCATTTTGAAGGTTCCTTGATTATCTCTATATGTACCTATTTCGGGAGAAGCTACAATAGAAGCCAAGATGAACATATACGTGCCTTTAAATTTTTTGCCGTTATTTTTATTTTTGCAAACTTTGTGATTATCGTTATTAGAAATTACTTTTTGTTCACGTTCTTTCGGAAAATCCATCTCTAGACAAGGGCATCAAAGTTGTACCTGGCTGAGCAATAATCCTCATTGGCACCACAAACTTCCTGTCATTTAGATTAGATTTAATTAGATAATTTTATTGTTACACCACCAGAAATTATAACAACAAAAGAAAAAAATCACAAACTTAAAAACTACAATGGGCGGTCTTATCTTATTAATTAAATACCCATTAAAATACAATTGCAATACAAAGTCCGGCAAAATATAAATTTAATATGTCAAAACCACAAGCTAAATAAAAACAACCAGTCTTCAATCAAATAAATAATAAATTAAATAATCAACAACTATATAATCAGTCATATTAAATATTGTTATATTCTGCCTATCTGTCATTGTATTTTATCTTACATTTCTTTTTCATTTATTTCTTTGTAGTTGTCAAATTATTTTTTCTTTCTATTTCTTTCTTTTTTTCTGTAGACAAGAGGCCGGTGCAATACCATTGGCCTGCCACCGGTTTTTCTGAGTTCAAACACTCAAATCGATTGTGTAATATTTTCCTTGTATATAATAATTAATAATAATAATAATAAATGCTTTATTGTACACCAAACAAGAAATTAACAAGGTACACGAAATACTCAGTTTAATTGTCAGCAGTCAAGTGCTACTGCTTCGAAATGCACGCTTTTTGCTCCTGACTTCCACTATACACTGTCCCGCGGCGTCGACCGCTCTCTGCTTATACTTTTCTACATCGTCGGATAGACGCAGCATCGCGTGTTCTGTGTCTTGTGATGTGATTTACTGTGTATGTCGGAAGCAGTAGTGTGAATACATTAAAAAGGTAAGGTACAGGTGATATTGCGATGAGTTAAAAGACCTTTGGTCTTCAGGAAAATTGTAGATAGATAAATAAATAGGTAAACACTTTATTGTTAAAAACCTTAAACATAGGTACATGAAAAGCAGGCATATTTCAAAGTAATCAGTATAACAATAGGCGGTCTTATCGCTCAAAGCCATCTCTGCCAGACAACCTTTGAACAGAAAGGACTAACATAATTTGGAAGGACGGACTCACACACGGACGGACTAACATAATTTAGATTGACTTTTAATATTTAGATAATTTAGATACAATTAGATAATTTGACATAATTTAGATATACTTAACAAAAAATAGCTATAATCTGGGAGTCTTTAAGACAAGAGTGAACAGGGGCCTTACTCTGAAAAAGTAATTACGATCTTCGTTCTGTCGGATGAAAGGGACAGCGCTATGCAACAGGCGTAAGCGTGTCTCTTTTAGTCCGCACGAACGAACGAACGAAAGCAACTCGGAGTAGGCCCTCAGGTTTCTTCTAGGCGAGCGTGCCGCATCTTCACTTAACATCATGAGATAGTGGTCAAACGCAAGCCTAATAAAAAAAGTGAAGAAAATAATCAACGCCCAAGAGTCCGTTTGGTCGTGCTTAGAAGAAATAGCAATCTCTATTCTCTTAACTTATTATACAAATTCTCTTAATTTAGCCCTAATGATTCGCTTCAGGCGGATTCCCGAACATTAACTTAGAGAAATCAATATCATAACGCCTAAAATATTGTACCACACAGCCTATAATACCTTTGACCATTATCGAATTGTTTCAATTCCATTGCTGCTTTAATTTATCACAAGATTTTTGAATTGTTTTAGTTCTTTAATTCTATTCATATTATAATTAAATTTAAATTTATTTTGTATCTTTTTTAAGATATATTTTTTCTTATTGATGACTATTTCAAATGTACCTAAAGAGATTGACAATTTAATTATGTAGGTATGTAGTAGAATTATATCATGTGGACATTAATATTTTTCAGTAATAAAAATTGTAATTTTAATAGATTTGAATGAAATTTAAGTTAATAATAATAATATGTTGTACAAGTTCCCTACTAACATAATTATAAGTCCCTTACTAACCATATACTTATGGATATTAATATTGAAATAAATGATTTTATTATTATTATAAATGCGAATGTTTGTAAGGATGGATGGATGGAGGACGTTTGTTAACGACGCAAAAACTACTAAACGGATTTTGATGAAAATTAGCATGTAGTTCTTTAGGTCCTGGAAAACATTTTACCCCGTAAAACCAGTGCAGTTAGTACATATGATGTATTGCAAACCCAAAAATGAAATAATTTGCCTATCTAAAACACAAAAGCACTTTGCAAAGTTTCACACTATTCACTGTTTCATAAATTGGCACAAAATTAATTAAATTAATTTTTGTAAAGGCAAACACAACTTTAAAGAACTTTTCTCACTCTGAAAAATGCCGTTCGAAGTAGTAGAAAAATTCTCTACCAATTATAATACTTCCTACGTTACCATTTTTACCATTTTTACGGTACAAAGCCGGCAATGTAAGATTAACAGAACGATATCGTTGTAGCAGATGGTACAGTTCGCAAGTAAATCTTTCCATCGTGGGAAAACCCCCTTGGCGGCGTACGTACAAGCTTTACGAGTGGAGTTTAATAAATGTAATAATATACACGTAGTAAATAAGTGTTTTTTTTACTCTGTACCCGCTAAGTGTTACGTTATCACGTATGAAAATAATGGTCATTAGCGTTGTGAGCGTGACCGCGTGAAAGGTCATGTATAGAAAGGTTTATATTATTGCAATAATACATAGCTCTCTCTCTCTCTCTCACGTATTATGTGCTAATTATTTTATTGCTATTAGCTTTCAATGATTTATTATTAACTGCTAACTAATCGGAAAAAGTACCATCCAGAAGATGGCAGACTGGCACATAAAAACATAATATTGGCAAAACAAACTTAGGTACCTTGGTACTATTAAGTATTCTGTGCTTAGGGTAACAAAAGTTCTAAAAAATGCTCCTCAGTTTCTTGCCGTAAGAACCACTACTGTGGTGGTGGTTCTTTTTCCGATACGGTGGTAGATTCAGTGTTATAATTAACGTTCATAAGTGCGTCTGTGACGACAAAAATGAAATAAAGAACTTTTGAAATTGAATTGAATTGAATCCACCAACCTGCACTGGGCCAGAGTGGTGTATTATAGCCCATACTCTCTCTTCATAGAGAGAGTATCGGCTCTCTCTTCTCTCATGAGAAGGCCCGTGTCCCAGCAGTGGGAACGTGATGGGCTGATGATGACGATGAGAATCATTTACAACAGAATACATATTAGCGAAATCGATAAAGAAAGCTTATCCAGGCGTTTCTCTATCCATTTATCACAAAAAATTAATTAAATAGCGGCAAAGAACAGCTAATAACTAAGCTAAAACCAGTAGCCGGAACCGGAAACACAAATCACTCGTATCTTACAATATTAAGGAGATTATTGGTTGTAGAATCTCTCACAACGATACTAAGTGGTGTAACTTGGGAGTTTGTATGATAATGTTTCACACGTTGAGAAGCATTCCGATTTCATATATATAGATTTCATATACATAGACTGCCTCTGTGGTGTAGTGGCTGGGCAGGTTGGCTCAAATCTCATACACCACTGAGGTTCGATTCGCGACGGGAAAAATATTTGGGCACAGAAAAAAAAGCGCAAGCATTTGTTTTTGTGGGACCATGGTCCTCATAGTTCCTACAGTATCCTAGTTAGGGGTCAGGATCTATGGTGATCGTTGGGCGTCATTCATTCATTCATTCTTATTTACCAATGTAGATGGAGATATTTTTTTAATAACTATGGATACGGCTAAAAGGTAATTAAAAAAAAGCGTAGGGATTATATATATATATTTTTAAATTAATTTTACATTTGCAATCAACCCCCATACATATTATATTATTCTAACAACAACCTACCTAATATTCAGCGGGATTACATTACATATTTTAATTGCGTTTCAGTTTAAATTTCACTTTTTTTTATTTGTCATAGAACCAACAGCATTTAAAAAAATAATAACATTGCATATTAAGCTACTCATACTGCCAATGACAGGTTCACGCGTTTTATACAATTTACTAGCGACCCGCCCCGGCTTCGCACGGTTATTATACATATAAACCTTCCTCTTCAATCACTCCATCTATTAAAAAAACCGCATCAAAATCCGTTGCGTAGTTTTAAAGATTTAAGCATACATAGGGATATAGGGACAGAGAAAGCGACTTTGTTTTATACTATGTAGTGATTAAAGTCGCTATATATAAATAAGTAAGTGTATACCTACGCATTTGGAGGGACATATTACTAATTTTGCTTTGTTTGTGGTGGATGTGTGTGTATGTAGTGTTTGTGTGTGAGGAAAAGTAAATGACGCTGTGTATGCTGTGTGTGTATGTCTACTGCACTTTCATTTTGGAACTTGATTTATTTCGTTACATGCGTTAATTAAATTATATATTTTAAGTTTAAGTGTTTATGTATATAAACATTTATATATTTTAAGTTTAAGTGTTTATGTATATAAACATATATATAAACAACAACGTCTTAGTCTTATCGACAATTTATGAATAGGGGTTAATTTGTAGGGTTGAGAATCACCATATAATTCTGGAGATCTATTCCGGTACTTATTTATAACCTTATAACTAATCTTTAATATAGGTTTGTTTTAGTTCGAGCACCGGTGTAAATTGAAAAACAGCGCTGCGTTCTCATCTACGATGTGAACCTAGCTCATGCTGAATTTACTCCATTTGCACTCTGACTGTAGGTACATTGCTTATATTGTATAGTTTTAATTAGATACTAAGAACTCGAAGAAGCTGTGTATCTTTTGTTTGTAGTTGCAATAAAGAATTTCTTATCTTATCTTATCTTATTTTTAATTTAGGGTTGCAACTTGAAGGAATAGGAAAAGGTTTAATTGCAATTAAAAGCTGTATAACATTTAAAAATAAAAAAACCAAGTTCATTTTGATGTATCTTTGAAGTCCAAGGTCGAATACAGATCAAATTTATGGGACCACCTTGAAGCTATACTGAACCCAATGCAAGAATTTTCCAAATCAGTTTATAAATGACGGAGCTCTGAGGTAACAAACATAAAAAATAACTAAAATAATTATTTTTTAGAAAAAAACAAAAACCGATTTCAATGTATCTTCGAAGTCCAAGGTCAAATATCGATGAAATTTATATGAGACCACTTCGTAGCTACACTGACCCCAACGCAAAAAGAACTTTCCAAATCGGTTCGTAAATGACGGAGTTCTGAGGTAGCAAACATAAAAAAAATACAATCGAACAGAGAACCTCCTCCTTTCTGAAGTTGGTTAAAAATACAGTCGAATTGAGAACCTACTAATCTATATTTATAAATTGGGTTAATAAATTATAGATTCGTTTCCTCCATCCTCAAAATAATTATCAAAACGTTCCTCCTGTACATTGCGTCATAGGAATAAACAGTTCCCACCAAGAGACAGTGAACTCCAGTACAATGGCATGCTGAACGGTGCCAGGTCCGAATGGACTCGCGTGGTGGCCGCAGGGAGTTCCCACGGACGGTACACGGTAACGTTTCCGACCGGTATCACTTACCTCCGCTGCAACATTACAGTATCTGTGACAGTATCTATAGTGAATAGTGATAAACCTACTATGCAGTGATAGATCGTTTTGGAGGAGCTCATCATCTTCATCACAATCCTCAGCTTACGAGTATAAACCCTATTATCCCATTGCTTACACACGGTTTTTTCTCAGAGAAAGAGAAAGAGAGGGGAAGGGAGGGGAGAGAAGGGGGAGAGGGAGTAATATGGCCCATACTCTCTCCCTGAGAGAAATAATCTCTGAGGAATGCGAGAAAGCTCACGAGTATCAACCCCATTATCCCATTGCTGACATACGGTTTTTCTCAGAGAGAGAGAGAGAGGGGGTGGGAGGGGAGAGAGGGGGGAGAGGGAGTAATATGGCCCATAATCTCTCTCTGAGAGAAATAATCTCTGAGGAATGCGAGAAAGCTTACGAGTATAAACCCCATTATCCCATTGCTGACACACGGTTTTTTCTCAGAGAGAGATAGAGAGGGGGTGAGAGAGGGGGAGAGGGGGGAGAGGGGAGAGGGGGAGAGAGAGGGGGAGAGGGAGTAATATGGCCCATACTCTCTCTCTGAGAGAAATAATCTCTGAGGAATGCACTTTCTGGGACTGGCCTAGCAGCAGGTTCGGGTTGGTGGATATCACATGAGATTCTTGAACATGCCGGTTTCCTAACGATGTATTCATTCCGTTTTTAGAGCGAGTGTTAAGTCCACACATAATTATAAGAAAGTCTTTGGTGTGGGATCGGGCGTAGAATCGAACTCCGGTGCGTCCGTCGGTCGGGTCTAAAGTGGCACGAGTACCCACTGCGCCACACTCGCCTTCAGAGCTTAAAGGACCTTATTCCGGATGAAAGTACTTACACAAAAATCCTGTATAACCTGTGGTATAACTGCAGTTATACAGGATTTTTTCGTATAGGTTTGATTTTCATACACACACAAAACTTACACGTTGATTTCCATCGAGCTGCAACAAATTTAGACAAGTAAACATTTTACCAAAAAATAAAACCAACTACAATGTATCTTCGATGTCGAAGGCCAATTATCGATAAAAGTTATATGGGACCACTTCGTAGCTACACTGAACTAAAATATTTTTTGAAATCGGTCAACAGTTGGCGGAGAAAGGACTACGGACGACGAGCGCATTGGTTCCGCAATGGACCATGCATTTTGAAATTCTAGTTGTACTGCAAAGTTGTAACTGCAGTCGTGTTGTTTACAATCAGTCGCAATAATACTTCCCAGTGTATTTAAAACATACATTCGCTATTGTATTAACTACAGACATGGCCCCCCCCATGAGATGTAAATATATGAAATCTATTCAGAAAAATATGAAGTTTATGGCTTCTTTGCTGGTCTCTCTGTAAATTAAATAACGATCGAAGGTGGACGAATTATTTCACAGAATCCGTGAATTGACTACTGGCCAGCAGCTATGCACCAATCAAAAATGCAATTTGAATAATCCGGTCAAGGGTGTGTCTACCAAGGTTCATGTAGGGTTCCGCAGATTAGACTGACGCTGACAGCTGATCACACACGGACTCACACGGTTTAATTTTATTTGGAAAACTTAGAGCTAGCTATTAAAACATCAAAAGGAAAACAAAGCCATAACATGAGGTCTTACCGCTTAAACCGATCTGTTCCAGAAAATCTTTGGATGGAGAGTATATGAACATTATGCAATAGTACCTACTGTAGGTTTTCATTCATTGTGTATATTGGAGAAACAAATAAATGCTTTTTTTTTACGGCTTCTGTGGTGTAGTGGTTGGGCAGGTTGACTCAAATCTCGTACACCACAGAGGTTTCGGGTTCGATTCCCGCGACGGGGCAAATGTTTGTGCAAAGAAAAAAAAACGCAAGCATTTGTTTCGCGTGTCGGTGTTCTGGAACTATGGTCCTTATAGTTCCTGGTTCCCTAGATACAGGGAATCTTAGTTAGGGGTCAGGATCAATGTATGTGATGGGCGTAAAATAAAGAAATTAATGAACATGTAGGAGCCCGTATACATACTTAGAGGTTCTTCTATAGATTTTTCTCAAACCTAGGCCACAATCACAGAATAATTCATAGTACTCACAAATTATGGCAAAGGCCGTTAAAAAATTATGGATACACTACAAAAACACGATCTAAGGATGGAATCGCACAAAGGCTTCCGTGTTTGCAATTTTACCTATAGAACCCTGAAACTAACTAATCGAACATCCTCGCGTGACGGCCGATGGCCAAGGGTACTGATTACCAGATTCCTTTGCAATCTACATGCTTTACCTAAGTAGAGCTTCCTCGCCCTGTCCGCCCCAAACATGAAGACGACAGAGGGGGAGTGGAGTATTAAAGAAGGTTCTACTTAAATTGGACGTTTGGACGGTCAGCGGCTTCCAGATTTGAATATTTAGGATAAGTGCTAGCGCAATCATGTGGATGTCACAGATTTGGATTCCATTCTCACGAAAAGGCGGTTTTGGAGTAATTTGGTTAGTTGGGTGTTGGCAATATCCGTTCACCTGCAGGTCCAAGGACCAGAATTTGCATCGGTGATTACGGATAGCATGAGAAGACCCAATGTATTTTGTGATATCAATTATTTGGCAATTCATTTTCTTTTCTTGGTTGATTCATTTTCTAGTTGGTTGGAGCATTTGAGCTATTTATAGGCCTTTAATGGTCTATGGGTTGTCCAATTGCTTCTCCTTGTAAGTAGTTAGTTTAGTTTTATTAAGTAGAGTGTTAGAGTTGTTTTAAAAGGCATTCGCTAGTTAAAAAAAAAGGTTTTCGTTTGGTTTCTTTCTGACATTACATTTGAGCCAGCGAATTCATTTTTACAAGCTTTTATTTAACTTGCAATGTTTGTTTGTTTAGGACTAATCTTGAAAGTTGAACCAGAACCACTTCCTCTTATGCTGCGGAGTTGAAATTTTGCATACTTGTCAAAGTCCGATGACAATGCAATATTATGGCAGCCAGCTGATGATGATGGAGACGGAAGATGAGCAATTGAACTCCTTGACGTATAATCGTTAACTACTAGTGATTGGGCTCATTTTATTCTGCTCACGGTTCTGATTACGAATTTGTTAAAAAAAATATTTTTCAATAAAAATCTTTTGTTTTTTTACCCTTAATAGATCTATGTTTGGCCACTATCTCGCCTGATGTGAAGCGATGATGTGGCCTAAGATGGAGCACATAGATCTAGAGAGAGACGGCAGTTGAGCGGCTGCTCAGACCCGTCTCCCCGATGGTTCACCGAACATCATAGCTAGGTCGCTTGACGGCATGGCGTTGTTTGGTGGTATTACAATCGCGGCCAGAGCCTACCACTCCAAAGCGCGTAAGCGGGTTTCATCACGATGTTTTCCTTCACCGTTTTAGAGCGAGCGTGCAAAATCTGCACTTAACTATTAGTCATTGGTGCAGGGTCGAGTAGGGATTCGAACCCAGGTGCGTCGGATCGAAAAGCGCACGAGTTCCCGCTGAGCCACACTCGCTCTAAAAATCTTGTTTAAAGATAATGATTTGAAGAGAGCTGCATTTTCAAGTCCTGATTAAATTTGAAAAATGGGTAGTCGTTCGATTTGCTCGTCATTTAACTAGCGTAACAAATTTTATATTTATGACCATATCTACTAATCTCCGGCTCAGCTGCCATGTCTTCGTAGAATATTTATTTCTATGACCCAATGCAACTGCCATTTCATTATAATTTTTATACGTATCTATTGGCCGTATGCAAACACTTTCGATAATGACATGCGTTTCTCTGGCACTTATACTTTATCTGATCTCTGGCAGACTGAACCAATAACCAATAGCCAAATAGAAAAAAAAACCTTTCAATAGGTGTCATTTCATAGTTCTATTCCAAATTCAATTATATTTAATGGCACTGGCCGCAAAAGGGCTGTCAAAACAGCCGCGTTCGCGCGCCCTTGACCACTTGACTTTTTTTCGCATTTCACAGGTGCACGGAGAAAAAAAAGAACAGATTTTATGACGGCGCTTGGCGGGCTTACCTGTGACGGCGTCGTGCAAAAGGGTAGCATGAATATTTAGTTTTATTTGGCCGTATAAATACTTAAAATGCGATGGATGTTGTGTGATAAGTTAGGCAGCAGAAAATAGAATTGATAGACGAGACATTAAATTTTATATTGCTGGTTGCTGACATTTCTCGCAGGTATTTGTAATACAAAGCGAGAATCTTAATTGGGTTTGAAGTATTTTATGTAGGTAGGTAAACATTCATTGTAACTTAACTTACGTTTATTTTTGTTACATCGACATAAACTTTTCGAAGCGCAACCACAGAAGACTTAATATTAATAGTACTACAAGCGCAACTAAAGATGGGTTGTTCCTGATATCACCCACTTATCGGCCCCAGTGAGGAAAATTCTTCCTGATATCCGGAAAAAATCTTCCGCGTGTCTTCCACTTGAGCTAAAAACTGGGGTATAACAATTAAACCGCTAAGCCGAATAGCCAAAATGTAAATGAGTTGACCTGTACGGTTTACTTATAGTTTATTAATAAATAAAACATAATAAAATAGTAACGTGTAAATTAAACATTTATTTTTCTTTTATATTCTTTTATCCTTTACGCTAGTGTTTTTGTAGAACACGATGCACGCGCAGTAAAAATCCCTCCAAAATTCTCCGCCAAAGACGAAGTACAAAAAGGTTGATGTGTTACCTCCACAACACAATACATATATGTGTCAGTCGGCGGGCGGCAGGACTCGTGTGAAGTCGAAGATCGGATGGACTTCGGGACAAAAGCAGCGCCGCTTGTGCCACTCTCGTGCGATCCCTTTGAATGATACGGCGTAGAAAGGTCTTGATACTTACTTTCTTTTTTAAATTAAGAAAAAGTAACAAGACCTTTTCATGCTGTTTCATTCAAAGGTATGACGAAATACTAGCCAATTAAAAAAAAAATGTAGATTAATAACTAGACCATACACATGATAGCAATAATAGGTCGTCGCATAACACCACAGGTTTTGGCACTAGAAAAGAAGTTTATGTATTTTTGAGAAATCTCGATGGAGCGTAATTTTCCAGCTGGTGACAAAAATTGTCACCAGTGATCAGAATCAGAATGTCATTTATAGTAAAAAATGTGTAGGTAAGTACATAATATTGTTATTTTACAATATTGTAGTTCCAATAGTTTACCCATTTCGGGTGTACAATAGAGTTAAAATAAGACAAAATACATAACAGTTAAAAAATTCAAGGACACGTGACATCCACCAACCACAATGGAACAGTGTGGTGGATTATGGCCCATACTTTAACCTATCTACGAAGGAAGGCTAGAGTCATAGCAGTGGGAACGTAATGGGCTGATAATGATGATGACATAACAGTATTTACGCATAAGTTGACACACATTAGTTGTCGAATACATAGTAGTAGTTTGTTCGTGCGGACTAAAAGAGACACTCTTATGCCTGTTGCATAGCGCTGTCCCTTTCATCCGACAAAACGAAGATCGTAATTACTTTTTCAGAGTAAGTAGAGTTTTTAAAAGGGGATGTGACGAGTGTGTAAACTCTCACTCGTAATCCACCTGTGACTATTTTGACCCTGAAAATTATGAAACGGTATGTACGTAAATAAATGAATTGTAACTATATACCTTTTGCAAAAACGATTGTATTTCATAGTGATTTCACTGTTATTATTAAGGTTAAAGAACTTTATTTAATTTCATTTATTCATCCAAAGATTGAATGGAAGTGATCGCTTTCAGGGATAAGTCCGCCCATTGTGTTTGTTGGTTGTTTTCATGTACTTACTGCTTTTTTTGGTTGTTGTACAATAAAGCCTTTTGTATTTGTATTTATTTATCTCTTAAGAATAATAATTATTCGCTTACAGAGAAAATATAAAATATAACTTAATAACTTAAGTATAATATATCAATTGCCGTAAAGCGTAGCTTATGTACGAATTACAACTATGTTTAGTTAAATAAGGTAATATTAATATTATTATCGAGATCACTACTGATATTCAAGAATCAAAGAATCTCTAATCAAGTGCGACGTCCAAGTCTAACACAATATCATAATGTCACGTAAAGTTTATAAACATAAGACCACACAAGACCAACATAACAATAACATAACCAAGTATCAAAAACGTTTTATCTCTGAATGAAGCACCTGAATGCAACGTAGGGTTGACACTTCGCACCTAAACAAACAGCGTAAGCACCGTATTGTGTAATACGTACAATAGATTTTAATACGTTTGCGAAGATATCGGTAATCCGTATCCGTGTCAGATAACACGATCAACCTGCTCAATAATATACATTCCGAACAAAATGGCACAAAGCAGGATTCAAAATTTTTAAAATTACTTAATAAAATAAAAATTAAGTCTCGTTTCTTTGCTTAGTAGTACCTTTTTCTAAAAATACTTGATGGATTTTGATGATATTTTTCTAAAAAAGGTTTTGTTATATAATACATTCCTAATTGCAACCGCACAAAGTAGGGGGCGGCTCGCTAGGCATTTTTAACCGACTTCAAAAAGGAGAAAGTTTTCTATTCAATTGTTTTTTATTTCTTATGTTTGTTACCTCAGAACTCCGTCATTTATGACCCGATTTAAAAAAATCTTTTTGCGTTGCGTTCAGTATAGCTACGAAGTGGTCCCATATAAATGTCATCGATATTTGACCTATCCTATCCTTGTTAATATTATGTTTCCTTACGGTTTAGATTAAATAAATAAATAATGCCCAATTGGTCCCCAGACACGAAACATATGCTATGCGCGTTTTTCTTCTATGTACAAACATTTATCCCCTAGCGGGAATTCAGTCCGCACCTCCGTGGTATATGACATTACCTGAACTGCTCGGCTACTACACCACAGAGGCAGCCGTGCAGCGTATCAAATCACATCACACTTGTTTTCATATACCTATTTTTAAGGTTTTTAACAATAAAGTGGTTATCTATCTATCTATCTATCACACTAATATTATATATACGAAAGTTTGTATGTATATAAGTGTGTAAGTGTGTTTGTTCTCTCTTCACGCCACAACAGCTAAACGGATTTGAGTAAAATTCGGATAGCTTATACCCTGAATTAAAATATAGACTTTTTATTCCGGGAAAATCGCGGGTCAAACCGCAGGGCGTAGTTAGTAATAAATAAGTCAATCGTCCTGTCATGCTAACCCTACACGTTAGGCGCCAAGGGTTGCCATTGTTCTCAAACCTGTGTTATTAACTGTTAGTTATACTGTGACTATTACCTGCGCATGCGCTTGCGTTGCGCCTGCGTTCGACAATTGATTTCAATATTTTATTATTTTTATAGCCTTTTGTTTTTGTGATTCTTTTCTAAGATTCTTTAAAGCTTAAGGTTGTTGGCTTGAAACAAGAGTCTAGACTCAATACTCTAGACGCATAGTAGGTATATTCTATACTCCATAATCATGTGTGTTTTTTTTTACTCGTTTCGTTTACGTCAGTTGTTTGAAAATTGTCAATAGTGACAGTTCATTGATAGATTTCGTAGTCTGCTCACTATTTAGTTCGATCGCGGGCTGATGGCTTGCTATCCACCATGCCACATGCTGTCGAGCATTTTGACTTATAAATTGGTATTCTGCAAACTATCGTGTTTCGATAGCGTTGCTATGGTAACACAAAAAAAGTTTGACTTCCGTACTGCTATTACTATTTAGCTGAGCAGAGTTGGTTAGCATGAGTTCAGTGAAGCTTCTATTATAAGTTGTGTTCGTGCTAATATATCTTGGAAAAATCTGTGTTGCTACGGGTGGTGCTGCGGTGGACGGCCATGCGAGTCTCACATGCGATATTAAACTTCAACTGCAGTACTCCATTACTATATTACTTGTGTTAACAAGCAATACAATTATGACATTAAATTACATTAGAATCAATAAAATAAATTAGTAAAAGGTTTATGCGGGGGGAAAAGGTACTCACGCCATAGCGGATTGACCATTGAGGTCTTACACTATAGAGGGATAATTACGAAGTTTTCCGACCTAAAAAAGGATAGCGCTATACAACAGCCACAACAGGCTCTTATAAAGAACGAGGTAGAACTATTATCATATTGTCTCTATCGCGTAACCCATTTTCTTAACATTGGCCATGACATGTTAAGTCAAAATAGTGGCCCGGCAGGGTCGGCTTGTGGATTTTTAATTTGTGTTGTGGTATTTTTTATTATTTTTAAGTGAATCTTTGTGAATGTGTACTAAAAACAATTTAGAATTAAATGTGAAAAAATATTCGGGTGTTCCATTCATAGTGAAGTGAAAATTGTACCGAAAGATTAAGTTTTCAAACGTTTGTGTTTTTCTTGTGTTTATTGATGTTTTTCGGTAACTATAATTTATGTGGATGTAACTATACATCGGGTTCGACAATTAGAACCTGCATTTGGCTTGATATATTCAGTTTTCGGTGTTATTTTGTTAAAACAACATTGACCAGTTTCGTGTGTCAGTGTGGCCATCGTATAAACATTTCAGTTCCCATTACGTCGGGTAACAAATTGCATATTTCTGTAAAATGTTAAATGTATTAAAATTGTGCATTCTTAAACCATTTAATTAAGATATAGGTAATAAAAGTAGTTAATGATTATAGTTTTTATTTAATTTGAAATTAAAAAGTTAAAGTTTAGTAAGAAGAGAGTAGAATTGTTTTAATAGTAAAGGCATTCGCCTCTTATGTAAGAACAAATGTTGTAAATAAGTTCTTATTTTGTGTAATAAATTTATCTTACAGGTCCTTGCTGTCGATTACTATGGCCAATCATCCAATTCCATTGATGGATCACAATCCTACAATAAAAATGTAAGCAACGAATCTCGGATTTCTAATCCTAATTAACGCCACATAGTGAGAACGAGTTCATGAACGTAGACTTAATCATCATGTGAACGTCAAGGCTGTTCAGGACACAAAAGGACAAACCGTTTCGGGTCAGTGTAGTGAATTGACAGTTATGTATAGTTAGTGCTATCCAATACGGTGGTATGGTCAATGTAATAATTGACTTTCATAAGTACGTCTGTGATCTACTCCGACAGTATGACATTTAACTGAGACACTATGCTATTTAGAATACTTCAAGTGTTTTTTTTTTAACATTGTGTTTATCTATCTACCTATATCCTAAGTATCAGTTGTGCTGCAGTCTTGTAAATTATGTCAAAATACTAGTTCTTCTATTGTAAATTTTACCTGTATATTGTATAAATGTGTTATATATTTTATTTGATTATTTTATTTACCTGACTGGTTTAATCCTAGATAAAACCTGGTTAACAACAAAATATTAATGATTGCATAAGAAGCATACCGTAAGGAAATGTAGTTACCGCAATGTCATTCGAGCTCTGAGTTGTATCGCCGCCACTATAGCTTCAGAAAGTCGTAGGTAGTTGGTCTGTAAAAGGTAGGAAATCTATACTATTATTCTGTGGCCACGCTAGAATGTATTCATTACTCGGCCACCTAAAAGAGACCTTCACCTTTTGATCTGTTTACAGGAGTCTATCATAAAAAGTAATTTCTAGATTTTTCGACAACATATGCATATTCCCTATTTCCCTATTCTTCACTCTGGGGTACAGAATAGTACAGATGTCCTACCTTTTACAGACCAACCACGAACTTCTGAAGTTATAGTGGCTGCAATGCAACGCAGAACACGTTATATTTTCATTCAAGCGAATGGGAGAATTTTTCATAGGTATGGTAAACACTCCAAAATTACTGTCAAAAAACTATTGCTTTCCAAAAGTGTTACGCTGTCGAGGACTCTATAGTGTCATTCCTCAATGGGATTGACAATTAAGACAGAAAAAAATCGCATGGCCAGTTTTGTCATAGATAAAAAATATAATTAAAGCGGACTGGACTTTCCATCACGTACAACTGCAACACGACAGAGGTACAACTATGTAGATTTAATAGAATACCAATTTTGACATCATCGTAACTATTGAAATACCCCCCGCCACCGTCGAGGCCGGAGGTCGTTTGCTAAGCTCTGTGCGTATATTTATTTTAAATATTAGAAATGTCGGGCAAATCAGAAGATTCTGCAATTCGTGAACTTACCAAAACAGTGCTCTCCATGCAGAATAGAATTATTTCATTAGAAAAGGTTGTGACGGATCAAAATAAGCTGTTAATGAAACTAGTTGCAGAAAGTGAAAATTCGGGTGCATTAGTAAAATCCGTACAAATCGAAGCTGAAGAGGGTAGGAAAGCCGCTAAAGCTACTCAACCGGCGGCCCAGCGGCCAATACGCGACGCTCGCGTTCGTGCAGTGTCGGCGCTCACCGTTGCCACTCGGAAGAAAGAAGCACGCAAAGTATCGCCTGCAGCTCTCACTGCCCGCGCGGAATCATCCGAGCCGCTTACGTCATCGAGCCGAAGTGCGTCGCCTACACCGAATGCACCGCCGACGCCATCGGCACCGCAACTTGTATTTGTAAACAACGCGGAGCCGCCAGCGGTGACTCATGCGCAA
This sequence comes from Petrophora chlorosata, assembly GCA_951640565.1. Taxonomy (NCBI): domain Eukaryota; kingdom Metazoa; phylum Arthropoda; class Insecta; order Lepidoptera; family Geometridae; genus Petrophora; species Petrophora chlorosata. The sequence continues at coordinate 3,402,651 of OX621206.1, forward strand.
TCTAATGAAGCAAATAATGGAGGGGACTGGGTCGAAGTTCGTCGTCGATCTCGCCGCACACCCAGCAATGTAACTCGCGGCACAGCCACTCCAGGCTCGACTGGATGTGCGTTATCTGCTGCGGAGCGAAAATCTTATTTACATTTGTACTTCGTCCAAATCGGAACCACGACTGAGCAAGTTATTGCTCATCTTCGAAACATCTGTCCTGATGATAACTGCTCAGCTGAGGCATTAAAGTCTCGAGGCGATTACGCGTCATTTAAACTAACAGTTCCGACTAAAAGTTTTGAAAAATATATGAAGTCTGAACACTGGGCTGAAGATGTTCACATCAAACCGTGGCGGAGTGGATTTCGCAAGCCACAGCAGCAAGCGGGACATTAGATCAAAGTATAAATCTTATTCACTTTTTTACCAGAACGTCAGAGGCCTTCGTTCAAAATTGGATGTCTGCAAAAAGGCGATATTAGTTGATTCAGCTGACTTATATGCGTTCACCGAGACCTTTCTAATAAGCAGTATTAGCGATGCGGAGGTGTTCCCTGCGGGGTACACAGTGCTGCGCCGCGACCGCTCCGGAGATGCAGGATGGGGAGGAGTGCTACTTGCGGTCCGCGATCAATATAAAGTTGAACAGGTACTTGACATTGATGGATATACGAATGACATTGAGGTAGTGATAGGAATCGTCTCATTTAAATACAGTAAATTTATCTGTAGTGTAGTGTATATTCCTCCGAATTCAAACGACGATAAATATATTAACACATTTTGTGTGTTGGAAAATCTCGTTGCCAAATATAGTAAATTAAACGTGGTAATAGTAGGAGATTTTAATTTAAATTCCTGTAATCAGAATGTTCTTATGCAATATAATTATTTGTTATCTTATTGTGAATTAAAGCAACATAATGTAATCTGCAACCAATTTGGGAAAAAGTTAGATCTGGTACTGAGCAATCTGAGTGTTGAGTGGATCGAGGTAAGTGGCGACACAGAGCCCTTGGTCCCCGCGGACGCATACCACCCACCGCTTGCAGTGACCGTGCGATGCGTGCGGCCGCTGGAAAGGGTGCCGCGCGAGCCGCCGCCGCCACTACTGGCCTGTGATGATGGGCCGCGTGACTGGAATTTTCGTAAGGCAGATTTTCAATCTTTATACGCCGAGTTCCAATCGCTCGAGTGGGATGATATATTTTTAATATCTGATGTTAATGAGGCTACCGCTTTATTTTACGACAAGTTAACTGCATGTTTTGATAAATACGTTCCTAAAAAAAAGATCTGTTTTAATGATTCAAAGTATCAGTATCCTACGTGGTTTACACCCGAAATAATTAAATGCCTAATAAATAAATATTTTAATTTAAAGAAATATAAGCAGTTCAAACTAGATTTTAATCATGAGTTATTTAAATTTTATAGGAAAAGTGCTAAGGAACTCATCAATCTGGCATTCAACGACTATATTCGACGGACTGAGATGGATATAAAAAGGAATCCGAAAAACTTTTGGAAATTCATAAAAGATCAGCGAGCATCCAGAAAAACTTGCAACGAATTTGAATATGACGGTCACACTGTAAATGGGTTGGAAGCAGCAAATGCGTTTGCAAATTATTTTAGCTCCGTATTTTTGCCCCGTGACCCTATCTTATCCGCAGCTGACGCCGAGCGTGAGGCAGCGAGTTCGTTATGCTCATCCCGAATCGCGCTAGATACTATCGACTCAGCTGACGTATCAGTAGCAGTCCGCCACTTGAAAGCCCATTCAAGCGCTGGACCAGACGAAGTCCCTCCATATATTTTAAAAGATTGTTTAGCAGTTTTTATAAAACCACTTGTTTATATATATGGCCTTGCATTGGCAACGGGCACGTACCCCACAATTTGGAAAACTTCAAGAGTTACTCCTATACCTAAGGATGGTTCCAGGTCTAAGATAGAAAACTATCGGCCTATAGCGGTCCTGTCAGCTTTCGGTAAAGTGTTTGAGTCCATACTTAATCGACACATCACCAGGCAGGTCCAAAATCAGTTAAGTGAGAGCCAGCACGGCTTTAGAACGGGCAAGTCTACTACCACTAACCACGTAAATTTTGTAGACTATGCTGTCACCGAAATGGATCATAATAAGCAGGTAGACGCGGCCTACTTTGACTTTAAAAAGGCGTTTGACCGCGTCCACAATGACGTCCTTCTTACAAAGCTCTCTGCAATAGGATTTACACCTAAGCTGCTCCAACTCTTTGCTAGTTATTATGCTAATCGCTTTCAATATGTGCAACTCGCTGGATATCGATCTGACTCATATGTGACCTGCTCTGGTGTGAGTCAAGGTAGTACACTGGGGCCCACCCAGTTTCTTATTATGATAAACGATCTGCCGAAGGTCGTCAGGACAGCTGAATGTCTCATGTTTGCTGATGACCTGAAGCTGTACTTAGGTATTGGTAGCATAGATGATTGTGAGGCGCTGCAGAGGGACATCGACAGTGTGGTAAACTGGGCTGAATGTAATCACTTAGAATTCAATAGTTCTAAGTGTAAAACGATCTCTTTTACTCGGTCACGTGTGCCCATTCAGTACAACTACCACGTTGCCGGTGTCCAGCTGGAGCGCGTCACACAGATCCGTGACTTGGGGTTGACGTTAGATACAGGACTAACTTTTAACCAGCACATAACAGACATCTGTAAGGGAGCATTTAAATCTCTCGGTTTCGTAACCCGACAAACAGCTAGATTTAATGACAGAAACGCTATTATAACTCTATACTATTCATTTGTGCGTAGTAAATTAGAATACAATTCCCTTGTATGGGACCCCCATGAACATAAATATAAAATAATGTTAGAACGAGTTCAAAGGAAGTTTGCCCGTTACCTATACAAGAAGTTATACGGGTACTATCCTTATTTGTATCCGTCCCTGTTCGTCGCTGGAATGGTAGGTATCAACACATTAGAGCTAAGACGCAAATGTGCGCTAATGATGCACTACTATCTACTCCTGAACGGCCGAATTAATAATCCTTGCGCTCTGGCTCGCTGCTCATTGTTCGCGCCGGACCGGTTGCGGGTATCACGCGCGTGCTGCGCCCGCCGCCTGCTCGCGGTGCCGCCGGTGCGCACGCAAACCGCCGAATACGCGCCTACTGCACATGCTATAAATTTGCTCAACGCCCTGATTGCTCAGGACCCAGATAATATAGATATTTTTTATACCAAGTTTAATTTATTTTTTAATCTGTGTATCCATTACATTAGCACAATTACATAGACTGTTCGTTTTTAAGTTCATTCACTATGTAATGTATTGTAAATTGTGGCTTGCTGTGCGTTTTGGTAACAACTGTAAGCACAGCAAGCATCTGAATAAATAAATAAATAAATAAATAAATAAATAAATAAATAAATTTATTTAATCTGTGACACCAGTGACAGTAAAATCGTAGAAGTATCTCAGACGATGGTGTTTTGTCAATATTTAAAAGCATCAAGGCCCGGGCTTATAGTTCAAACATATCTCATAGCTCCCACAAAGCTAATGCAGTAGTCAAACACCGTAGATTAAGGGAGGAAGTAATTAATTAAGTGGAGAATGCCCTTCCGCTATAAGCTCGTGGCTGCTGCTAAGTGCACGCTAGCAGTTGTGACGTACAGTGGGCTCATTGTTCTCTTTGCCCTATTTATTGTAGAACCGAAGTAGAAACGAAAACACAGTTTGATTGTCAATGCACTTTACCCTTAATTGTTTTAATCTAGCTGACCCGGTTGACGTTCTCAATTTTCAGAATTTTCTAATTTTCCAGACAGCTGTTCCAATTTTTCTTTCCATAAAAATCTGATTCTTACATACTTAAAAAAATATTGTAAATTCAGGTCCAGCCGTTCTCAAGTGATGCGCTTACCAAAGAACAGCATTTAATTCTTATTTATAGTTGTACAAATAAATAATGTATAGATAAATATAGACAAGTATAAATAGTTAGATATACATTAATATCAAGTTTACGTCTTATCAAACAAAAAAACCGACTTCAATGTGTCTTCGAAGTCCAAGGTCAAGTATACATGAAATGTATATGGGACCACTTCCTAGCTATACTGAACCCAACACAAAATGAATAAATAATTTTTCAAATCGGTTCAAGAATGACGGAGTTCTGAGGTAACAAACATAATAAAAAAAAATACAATCGAATAGAGAACCGTCTCCTTTTTTAAAGTCGGTTAAAAGTATATAAAGAAAAGCAGGTGGAAGGATTGCTCAGTCAATCAAATCAGTGAAACATTGAGTAAAATTGGCAGTGTCATAGGTAAGCTATGTTGGGTGTGTTAGAGATATGATGGTGAACGAATATTTATACTACCATCCATCATTATAGTAATAATAGCTCAATGATATCATCATATTATAATGCTAACTGCAGCCAGCGACTTCGTGCACGTGGAATTTGGTTTTAAATTGAGAGGAAAATCATACATTTGACAAGTTGCGCTTACATTAATTATGCGCACTTGCTCGTCACGTACTTCAATTCCTCTTTGAACTTACGTTACCGATCACAAATCGCACTTACGTAAGCTCCAGACAGCGGGAGGGCTGTTGGTGTTGCCAATTAACATTTTTGTAGTGTTACCATATTTGATGGTAAAATAAATAAAATTATACATATTCAATTGTAATTATATAATAACCAAGTATTTAATTAAATTTAAATTTAAGTACAATTATTTATTAATGGCACTTTGAAGGTAAGTATTTAATGTTTTTAGTTGAACTAGTTAAAAAAATCTTGCTGTCCGGATTTTTCGTATAAGATTGACAAAGTTTAGTGTTAAATAGTGGATATAATACTGAATATTCACAAACGAAAACTTAATTATTAATGTAACAAGATTGTGTTTCCGGATAGCTATAATCTGGGTGTATTTAAGACAAGAGTGAACAGGTTTCTTCTAGGCGAGCGTGCTATATCTTCGACCGCATCGTCACTTAACAACAGGGGAGATAGCGGTCAAACGCAATAATGTTAAAAAAAAATGTATAGGTATTAATTTTAATAAAATTTATCGAGGGCTACGGAGACCTGGTAGAAATGTCACGGGTGGAATTGACATCGGGGAAACCGACACGAACCCAAAATAAGGAGTGTTATGAAAGTCGAATGTCCAGCATAATCCACAGAGCATGGTACAACCAGTTTGTAAAAAACCTTGCAAATGAGCCAGCGAGCAAGAAGCCTTGTTTAATTGACCTGCTTCTCTTTTCTCGAAAAATCATCGGTTTCGGATACTGATTCATTACAACCTACGCTTTTGTTCCGTTAGATGGGTGCATGACCTGAACGACCTGTCTGTATTTATATAAATAAAAATGAATGTTTAGTATGTTTGTCCTCTATGCGTTCCTAAACCATTGATTCGATTGGGTTGAAAATTTGGTGGGTTCTTCTATGTACGCCCGCGAGGGATCCTGGCAAACTTTTTATCTTTGCGGGTACAGGTAGTTCATAATAAATACCTAGCCTTTGAATTGATTAAAAAGATTAAACTTTACCTTCTTAAAATCACAGTGCGAGTTACACAGAATCAGTAGAGGCTTTTTCGAATCCACTTCCACCGCATTAAAAAATTTCATTCATGCGCGAAAGTTTTCCGTGCTCTCCGAAGCGCGGTCGACTATGCATGTGGTGACCGCAGCGACGTTGCCTAGCCTATCAGCTCTACGAACGGCTTGGCAATCTACGCTACGAGCGCTACATTTTACGGTTTATGGTTAACTATAGGTATTGATTATTATTTATTATTGGTTATTGATTATGTCAACTCATTACAAATTGTTAACGTATGATAATTAGCCTTGTACGGCAATGTCCTTTTATATCGCAATTATTACCTTAATGTAAGTATAGTCTGTACTCCGCATTACATTTTTAAATAGGGTTGTACCTCGCTGTTCGGGATAAGTCCCTAGCTAGCTCATATTGCATAAAAAAGGAAATGTTTCGAATATTCAAACTGAATCGTCTATTTTAATTAATATGTACAACAAATATAACAAACGGGGCTTAGAGGTCAAAAACGTTCCATCATCATACAGACCCACGCAGTCAATCTAAGAAATGAGTGCATGTCAAATTGATCTCAATCGATTTGTCAAACGCGACCAAATAAAAAACAAATATGGCTTTTCAAGTTTTGTGTAGCCGTTCCAAGTAACTAATTTAAAAAAATTAGTTACTTGGAACTTATTGGCTACATATTCCCACAGCCCTGCTCAGCCCCCTGCTCTGTTCCACGGACACACACGCGCTACGCGTTTTAACGTAATCCTTGTAACCCCAATGTGCCATTCTACTCAGCTGCTAACTTACAGATGTCCCGCGCAAATTAATTGGTAATGTCAAGTGCACGACGCCCGCCATCTTTTCCCCCCATTCTTTATTTTTTTCGCGCGCGCGTGCCCTTAATGCTAGACAGCTGGGCGATAGTAGGTACGGTTTTTTGATGTTGGCAACAATGGCGGTGTTGGCTTTTTGACTTGCGTTCATGCGTTGCGTACAAAATTATTGGTTTTTTTTTATACCACTGTAGCGAGTAAAAAAAAGCCGATAGTTAACTTTCGGCCGCGTACAAAATTATTTTGTTTTGAAAAACTTGTGAAGCACCAGCCGAAAGATTCAATTGAAGATTAAATATTATTTTCTCATACATGCTTGAATATTCGATCATTATTATAAACTTGTTCGAGATAAATAGATCTTCTAATAGTGATTCATTCAAATCAAACCAGCATGAGGCATCAGCATGCAATGCCGGCATGGAAGCGGTTCTAGTAAAAATGATATATTTTTTGTATTATCACACCCTTTTGGTTCTTAATCTGAGATCACGCCCAGGGATAAAATTAATCATGCCGACATTTTACATAGACAAAATCCATCAATGATATTTGTAAGTAAACATAATACTTAGGTACCCTACCTACGCAGAGATTATAATACGTTTATTTACCAGCAATTATTTAAATGTAGAGTGCAATATGAGATTGTAATTAGGTTTTTTGTTTTTGGTATAGATCAATATTAATAATATAGATAAACTCGTTTGGTTTAGAATTCCTGCTCTATCTATTCTGTATTCCTGCCAATTTTAGTCATTATTGAAATTGAATGTCTCCATTTCGGATCAAACAACTTGACGTTAACCTTACATCTGCCGCCAAATATAGTTAACTTGCAATTCTACGGCACGTTAAGTGATTATAAAAATTGATACCGATACCGCAAATATCCGTAGAGAAGCCGAAACATTAAAATATAGTGTAATTAAGGGGTAGAGAATGGCGTAACAAAAAGACAAGGTGTTCCCATCATCAGCTGCGAAGTAGCATCAGGTGCTCGAATTTCGTAGGGAAAGGTGTTTGGAAGGAAACAAATTATTTTAATAAAAAGCGAAATGACCCGAGATCGCGTTTCGTCCTAATGACCGGAAAGAAGTTGGTTAATTGCCTGATGACTTTTGGTCAAATAAGTCAGATATTTATGGAATTGGCAACACTTACCAAAATTTCAACGTACATCCGCAGTAATATAAAAATAATTATTAGTAAAATTTGAGGAAGCGGTAGCTTGCAGTGCTGGCTTATAGTTAAGTGCACCAATGATTTATAGTTAAGTGCAATTTTTGCACGCTCGCTCTAAAAACGGTGAAGGAAAACATCGTGATGAAACCCGCTTAGGTACGCGCTTTGGAGTGATAGGCTCTGGCCGTGGTTGTAATACCACCCACCGAACAAAGCTATGTCGTCAAGCGAACTAGTCATGTTTCGGGATGATGTTCGGTGAACCATCGGGGAGACGGGTCTCAGCAGCCGCTCAACTGCCGTCTCTCTCTATATGCTCCATCTTAGGCCACATCATCGCTTCACATCAGGCGAGATAGTAGCCAAACATAGATCTATTAATTGTAAAAAAAATGCTTTTGAAATGCTTATAATGTGATAACAAATCGCATGTCGAGCCAAAGTCGTTTTAAAGGAGTCTCTTTACACTAAATAAAACACGGCGGGGAAATATCATGTCCACGAAACAACAATAGATCGATACGATACCCTCTAAGGTTCTAAATATACGGAGAGTAGGTAAATTAAATTACTCAGACAAGATTCGAAACTGCGTCTTCGAAATACCGTACCAACGCCTTAACGACTGGGCTACCGAGTCACCTGCTGGAGCAACGAAATTTCTTCTATCCTTTTCCATACAATTTTTTCTATCTCATCTTTCGGAGACTATTCTAAGTCGTCTGTTAGTAATGTAAACAATGACATCCACCAAACTGCCGAATGTCTAGGGGTTGGGCTGACGGTGACCATGACGATGATGATGATGATGAACTGATTGATGATAACTATAATTGTAAAGTTCAATTAGTCAGAAAGAGTAAGAAGCGTTTGTTCGCTTCAAAAACATTGTCTTTTCCAAATTGGCCGAAGTACTTAAATAAAGCATTGAATTTCTGTTAAGTTCAAATGCAAATCGTAAATCTGTGCTTGTGCTTCGCGAAATCCAGTCCACTGGCCGCTGAGCCGCTAAATGTGAAACAAACACAAATATTTGCGAATGATATCATCTGAGGATCAGATGTAAGGCTTCCATATTATTGGGAGTTCCAGGACAAGCCAAAAGGCAGGCACGATTGCTTATCTAGCTAAATAAATAAATAACTAAGTACCAACAATCTTTTTTTTAACACGATCCAGTGAGTAAATGAAATAAAAAAAGGACTAACCTCACCTGGTAAGAATGTGGACTCTATCACAAGGGAGGACGAGATAGTTTGCAAGTAAATAAATAATGTACGAATAATTTTAACTACAAAATCTGTAAGCGTAAATCTAAAAAACTGTTAAAATTAATATTTTATGTGTATTAGTGTGTTATGGTGTGTTTAGATTAGTTTACTTTTCATTGTTACACCAAAAATCACAAACTTAAGAACTAGTGTTACAATGGGCGGTCTTATCGCTCAAAGCGATCTCTTCCAGACAACCTTTGGATGGAGAGGACTTAAAGAAACAGTAAGAGACGGGGGTGTCAACATAAATAAGATAATAATAGTGGCATGTACATATATGTACAAAGAGTACAAACTATAATATCATGTGTGTCATGTGTTTGTGTGTTATTGTGTGTTTTTTACACCCTGTAACGGCTCAACGGGTTTGAGTGAAATTCGGAATTGATATAGCTTATACCTTGGATTAACACATAGGCTTTGTTTTAAACCGGGAAACCGCGGGTAAATCGGGGCGCAGTGTCTCAAGAAAAAAGGAAAAGAGGCACACTCCAGCGTCTTGCCATATGCGTGTGCGTCCGTCTGCAATGTTGATCATTGCACCTGTCTTATATCAACAGACACATTGTGCGATCTGTTTGTGATTGTTTTACGATGAATATGCTGCGCGTACCACCTACCTTCTTGCTCTTGGGTTACTAACCTTACGGATAAGGTAACACCGTCTGATGCCATAAAATGATGTGTCAGCAGCATGGAGTACATGAAGACAGTCTGCCATTCATAAAAAAAACAAGCTAATTCATGTTGACTAAAAATGTATTTAATTTAATGACACAATTGTATTTAATAATGAAAATAATAGTCATGTTATATTAGGAATCACAAAATGCATAAAACTCGCATTCAGTTGCAAACACCGTGTCTACCTACCTACCATACAATACAATAATCTAAAACTACATTTTAATGAGCCTCAATGGACTTAGAATGCATTGTCATCGAGTTGTGAGCTACTCTGAAAGTTTTAGCCGGATCGAGAAATATTCGAAATTTGAGTTGCAAGATTCCACCCGGAACGACAGACAGACAGACAAACAAGAAAGTGACTTAATAAAAACGTGATAAAACAAGAATCCGTAATAGATTAAGAAACTAATCTTAAAAACCACGTTTTTATAGATTTAGAATGCATTGTCATCGAGTTGTGTGCTAACCTCAAATTTTCAGCCGGAAAGGTTATCGAGAAGTATCCGAAATTTGAGTGGCAAGATTCCACCCAGAACGACAGACAGACAAACAAGAAAGTGACTTAATAATAGAAACTTGGTAAAAAAAGATTCCGTAATAGATTAAAAAAAATACCTAAAACCTCGTTTCTATAGATTTCGAATGCATAGTCATCGAGTTGTGAGCTAAACTGAAGGTTTTAGCCAGATAGGTAATCGAGAAGTATTCGAAATTTGAGTTGCATTCCACCCGGAACAACAAGATGGACAAACAAGAAAGTGACTTAATAAAAACATGGTAGTAAATATTAGTACTACAGAAAGGAGCCGGTGAAGATGATAAACACAGATAGTGCTGCGCTGTTTTGGAGTACGGCAAATATTAGGTAGAAACTGCTAATGTTCCGTGAGTGACGAGGTCCGGTATGCGCAGTCTAGTGTTTTTATAGTCTTTGGTCAGCAGCGAGTTCCGGCTCTAATGTGGGAGTCGGAATGAGGCATTTAAGACCTTATTTACACTAAGCCTGTACATGACAGACCCATCCAGATCTTATCCGTATTCCGAAGACGCAGGTTCAATCCCAGCGAGACTCAAGCTCGAATTAGTTTTTCTTCTTTTTTATATAAATAAATAAATACGCCCAACGATCACAAACATAGATCTTCGCCCCTAACTAAGATTCTCTGTATTTTGGGAACTAGGAACGACGAGGACCATGGTCCCACAGCACTCAGACACGAAACAAATGTTTGCGCTTTTTTTTCTCTTATTATTTTATTTTATAATATATGTAACTCCGTGGTATGTTTTGTTTCTTGTCAAAAGTAAAATTAAAGAGTCTCCTCCACAGTATTTTTTCCAAAGAATCTAGACAAGCAATGAATTTGATGTACATAAATACAGTAGGTACCTACATGATAATGCATTAAAACAGGATGATGAAACATCGATTTTACTGTATAAAGAAAATGTGCAATAGCAAAAATTACTCAAGTCATTCCAGCGGACATTATGTGTACCCCCTTCCTGAAATCAAGCGTTCTTTTTTCAAATGTAAACGTGCGCAACATAATAGATGCTGCCCCTCCGGAGGTCGGCGCGCGACTGACGCGTGGCGGTCGCGTGGCGCCATCTATTGTGCAACCTCGTTAGAACTACCCTCTTTTTAAAAGTTGTTGTACTGTTGATGTCCTAAAGGGTGCTGCATGTTCTGTATGTCAACCTTCAAGTTTCCATACGTTTTTTATTATTTAGGAAGTATTTTTAACAGGGAGTCCACTATTTTTAATACTGTAGGTTAGAAACCTAACTAACAACATAATACACTTGGGATCTATAAATAATGATAGGTTCATATTTTTTCTTATAGACAAATCATCCTGGTTTTCTGAAGAAATGGTTGGCACCCTTAACCTGAACCATCGTGGTAACGGAGGGTGGTAGAACATTCTTGAACTATTTTAGTTTAAAGACTTATTAAAGATCTGGTGTACCTATATATCAGTGAACGGCATGTTTATTACCGTTCACTGCTATATACAGTTCTTGCAATAGACTATAAGTATTCTATTTTACTCTGTATGTGGTAGGCCGTGTCTGTACCATAGAATCATTGCTAAATCTTTGCATTTTTATTTTTATGAATACCCTGTAACATTGTCCTTGTTCCAGATTTATTTGCAGTTCCTATAATATACTTGTCAGATACTAGTAGGAGCGGGTGGCGGGTGGCGGGTGGGGAGTATATGGTGCAGCTGTCCAAATGAATCTATCTTTAAATGAGTACTCTCCCGCTGCTTTCAAAATTATATTTTGTTTTCTATAACGTATAATATAAGTACGTATGTAATGGTTAGTATTCTTTGATATCATCAGCCCATCACGTTCCCACTGATAGGACACGGGCCTTCTCTCATAGAGAGAGGATGGGCCATAATCCACCACGCTGGCCCAGTGCGGGTTGGTGGATGTCACATGTCCTTGACTTTTTTTTGTGAAAGATTCTTGGACATGCCGGTTTCCTCACGATGTTTTCCTTCACCGTTTCTAAAGCGAGTGTTAAATCCGCACATAACTTAAGTAAGTCAGTGGTGCGGGGCCAGCGGGATTCGAACTCGGGTGCGTCGGATCGAAAGTCGCACGTTCTCCCACTTAGTCACACTCGCTCTTGCGTTCTTTGATATAAGTGATAAATACTGATTTTGAACAATGTATGTATCTACTACTGCATACTTACAATTACAATTGCAAAACTCTTTATTGTATACCATTTTACAAAATGAATAAATAATAATGGCACGAAATTCCTTACTATAGTAGTACAATGGAAAGTCGTCGTTTAAAGCGATCTCTTCCAGACAACCTTTGGATGGACAGTATCGAAAAAAGGAGTAGACGGCGGTGTACAAGGCAAAAAGATTACAATAATCATCATCATCATCATCAGCTCATTACGTTCCCACTGCTGGGACTCGGACCTTCCCTCGTAGAGAGAGTATGGGCCATAATCCGCCACGCTGGCCCAGTGCGGGTTGGTGGATGTCACATGTCCTTGAATTTTTGTGATTAATTCTTGAACATGCCGGTTTCCTCACGATGTTTTCCTTCACCGTTTTTAGAGCGAGTGTTAAATCCGCACATAACTTAAGAAAGTCAGTGGTGCGGGGCCAGCGGGATTCGAACTCGGGATTACAATAATAAATACCTGCATACCTTAACATACATACTAATAGACATATATAAACTAATATATATATCAATATAATAATACATATCCAATACCTATACATACGAGTAATATTATAAACGCGAATTTGTCTGTATGAATGTATGTTTTTTACTCTTTCACGCAAAAACTACCGAACTGATTTTGATGAAATATGGTATGTAGGTATTTTAAGACCTGGAATAGCACATAGGCTACTTTTTATCCCGGGAATCCGCAGCTGGAACCGCGGGGCGCAGCTAGTAAAGATAATAAGTCATAACACAGGATTTTATCTTTTCGAGGTGAACACCAAAATATGCTAGGTAGGTACTTACACTGGTGGTAGGTTTCTCGTATGCGAGAGGCCGTCTGGGTGGGTACCACCGCTTTGTCAGTTATTCTGCCGCTAAGCAGTAGTGCGCAAGCATTACTGTGTTCCGGTTTGAAGGGCATTGTGGCCAGCGAAATTAGTGGGCATTATGAGACTCAACAGCTAATTGTCTCAGGGTGACGAGCGCAGTGCAGTGCCGCGCAGGATTTTGCAAAACAAATTTCTTGGTGTTATTGTTACGGGCTGGCGTATTACTTACCATCAGGCAAACGACCAGCTCGTCTCGTCATTCAGTTACATAAAAAAAAAAATATCTACAGGATAATTAAATTACAATATAGATTTACACATATCTTGATTTGATATTCTATTGTGTGTGGGCCCCAAACTAGGCTAGGCCTGTAACTTGGCGACCCTATTAGATTTGACAATACAGAAATTGCGCTTGCTTGTGTTTAGCAGTAACATAAATGCAATTAAATGCCATTTTGCCAAACTTTTATATATATATTTTTTACACTTAATAGATCTATGTTTGGCCAGTATCTCGCCTGATGTGAAGCGATGATGTGGCCTAAGATGGAGCACATAGATCTAGAGAGACGGCAGTTGAGCGGCTGCTAAGACCCGTCTCCCCGATGGTTCACCGAACATCATCCCGAAACACGACTAGGTCGCTTGACGGCATGGCTTTGTTCGGTGGGTGGTATTACAACCACGGCCAGAGCCTACTACAAAGTGCGTAAGGGTTTTATCACAATGTTTTCCTGCACCGTTTGTAGAGCGAGCGTGCAAAATCTGCACTTAACTATAAGTCATTGGTGCAAGGCCGAGTCGGGATTCAAACCCAGGTGCGTCGGATCGAAAGACGCACGAGTTCCCGCTGAGCCACACTCGCTTTAAACTCGCGCTTTATATTATAGGTACATGTCGGATTTTGGAACTACCTGGAATTCTTTGTATATATCGTATAGCAACAATGTGAATAATTCCAGTGCGATGTTAAAAAGATTAAATCTAAAAATATGCCATATAGGTATATCAATATATTACACGGTACTTACATAGCTACAGCCCTCCAGCATTCGATCCTTAAACCAACACTCCAAATAGCTCATCACCAGATGCAACAGCTCGGGACAATGAGCAGCTATAAATACCTTGAAGCAGATGCGCCAGGATATCCTGTGAGAACAGATTGCCAGTAGTACCCGGTAATTATAGCGGAGAGCGCGCGCGAGCCAGCACTTGACGATGGTAAACAAATAGGGACGATGAAGACGGTTCAAATATCTTGAATCAAATCGTTCTATACCCTTGGCATGTTAGCAATATTAGTCAATTTCATTCACGTATTTTTTTTATTTATTCATCGCACTTTCCTTCCTCGCACTTGTAAGATGGAACGACCTACCTTCGTCGGTATTTCCTTTGAGCTACAACATGGAATCCTCTAAAAGGAGAATTAATATATTATTATTCATATTCAATCATTTATTGCATCATACATGTTACAGGGATCTTAAATATTATAATACATAGCACGTACTCAATTTAGGGCATAGCAATATGATTACATTTTTCGTCAAAATATATCCTTAAAAAATTCGTCTAAACTATAATAACTTTTACTAAGTAATAGGGCTTAAGTTTAATTTCAAATATTTTGTCTTTTTCTTAAGCTTTTATCGTATCGGGGATTTTATTATTTTTTACAGCCATGATGATGCCAGAACTGTGTATTTTTTTAACCTTGAAGAGGGTAGTAATAAATTATGTTTATTTTAAATTACAACAAAGTATAATTAACAGAGGCCCAAAGAATATATACCTTACAGAGTAACATATATCCAAATATAACATAATAACTAAGTATTTTATAACGCTACTACACAACACATAAGGAATTATTGTTTTTGCCTACTTCCCCTATAACAGCGGCGGCGTAAGACTCGACGCCAGGCCAGAAGTCCGGGGTAAGTAACATCTTCGCGTGTTCCGCTGGAACCTGGAGCGCGTAGGATTTGAAATCAGTGGTCCTGGTCTGCTCCAGCCGCGACAAACTCACGTCAATGGGCTTCTAATCTCTTTCAGACGTATCAATGGACTTCCGTGATGCCATTTGTAAAGTTGCTATTACCAAAATTCAGGCTGATGACGAACCCCAATGATCAATTAGCACTACACCTAACAAATCCCAATTGCATTACGTACATTACTTTGGTCGCCTCACTGAGGTGTTTTAAAAAGAAATACTAATAGGCAGTAAGCACTGATATATTACGAGTATGTCAGTGGCAGAAAGCAATGACTTGCTTGATGGCAAGCCGTGGCAGTCGCTCTAATCGTGGATTTCTAATCCGTGCTCTAATGAACTAGTGCTCTTTATCTCGGATTTTCTGTCTTTGATGTACAAAGATAAAAAGCTTATAATGATCGTAGGTATATAGGTTGAGATGATTTTACTAAAAACATTCTTGTAATTCAGTGTCTATGACTAAACGAGTACATAGTAGTGTGTAAACAAGAAGTTCGTGGTCCGGCTGGCGCGTAAGCGTGGCGAAAGTATTAGCGAGTAGTCATCATGTAGTCTTTAGACATTACACACGTTTACAGACAACCGGCCTTTCACTGGGTCTACCATCATCAACAGAGCTAAGATACCTCCACCAACTCCTCTTGGCGACTCTACTACATTTACCACGACTACATGGCGACCTGTGCCAGTTCCTTCCCTTGCCACCCTACATGAGGACCCTGCATCCCTACAACATTATATGCAGAAGTTATCTATCTGCATTTAATATTATTTCAGTAAATATATGAAGGTACGAATGCCCAACATGGCCACCGCTGCATATAGAACGAAGTTTTTGCTTGCAATATTTTTAGTGTTTTACAAAATTGTTGAGTGTCCATAGCGGCACGTATGCTCACGGACAATTTCGTCGGACGCGTGTGGCTTCCGTCGGCAGCGGATTGGTGAGAAACCAGAGACGCATAACATTTTACCATCAAAACAGATATTTTTGAAAGATTTATTTACATGAAAGTTTGAAATTATTGAATAATCTTGAATAAATAAACAAATGAATTAACATGTTCATTTTTCTTGCAAATTGTTTCAAGAAAAGATTGCAAGTAAAAACGCGAATTACCGCGATTCGTTTGAAATATTATTTTAAGAACTTATATTTCGGCCATACGAACTCTCTCAATATGATAACATTAAAAATAACATTTGAAAGGACATGGGAGCCTTTGTCTACTCATAGATATCACGTTAAGTCATAGTACCTACCTATTTTTATCTAAGGATTAAGTGTCTTACAATTGAATGTACATGTGTGTTGAGGTGACAAATAAACGTTCGATCTATCTATCTATTTATCTAGATAAATATTGCTGCGACGAGACAGAAAAATATAAAGAGTACAAAAGGTTGGAGAACCCTGGCGGCGGCCCTGTTTCAGGATGTCGGCCGAACAACTGTTCCAGCTTAGTCGACACTGAGTGATGACGATGATTATTTGTTTATATTCACACCAAAATAAACAATTTTAAGCCGCGTAAATAAAGACAGACGCGGACGTCGAAGTTATTTAGGAAAACTATAAAGTTATCTTGTATAATGCCATCTGTGATAATGCTCCGGTTTATGGTTATTTTATTTTTAAATTTAATAATTTTTTAGTAAGTTAGTAAATATTATTTATATTAGTTTATTATTTAAGTAGTAAATTACATTTATGACTTCGAATTCAGTGTTTAAATAATTATTTTTTCTAAAGCATCAAGCGAGAATTAATAAAAAGAGACCGGCAAAGTCCCTTTTTGCGAAGAAAATATCCAAATGCTTTTGTTGTTATTATTATGTCGCTCTTTCTCGCGGGTTATACACCCGACCCTTTGAAAGGCTTGCGCGGAGACATGAGTCCAACACGTAGAGGCCTCTTAGAACATTTAGTTTAGATATGTAATGGGCAACGCTTAATATTATTATTAAAAAAGTGCTGCAGGCTTACCAGCGTCTCTTAAACCAGTTATATTTTAAGCTTACTTCCGTTTTTCGTACCACGAAGTCCTAAAAAAAAGCTTACTTTGATATTGTATTGTTGAGAAGTTTTGGTGACGTCATCGTAAATCATTCACTCAGGTGTTTTTTGACAGCTGACACTTCGCAGGACCAAAAACATAATGTTTTGTGAAGGTCTGGTACTCGTACGAATCAGAGTAATATGATTGTAAGCTTGAAATAAAACGTTCATGTAGCGTTCCTGTTGGTTGTCGTAAAAGTTGGTGGTAGGTCTTGCTTTAACTAACAACAAGTAGTTATAGATACAAGTATGTTAAACTTAATCTGGCCCATTCCTTGCCACTTAACAAAAACCTCTTCCTGAACAACTAATTAACAAATCATAAATTCCTGTAACCTAATTCGTTTAGCATCCATAAGTTATAGGCTGACCGTTTATCTGAGTCCTCGCCTGCGCGGTACAGGGGCGCGGGGGTATGACGACAAAGGGGACTGAGAAAGGTGCGGGCGGCGGGCGAATTTTTGTCATCGCTCATTTCGATCGCAACGCGGACAGCGATCGCACGTGTTAATTGTTGCGGACGCCTTGTGAGAGATACACATGTGATAACAATCTCAAGATGAATCGTAAGATCTTCGGTATTAACACTCTGGACGACTCTGATGAATCCGATGATGGCTCCTTCGAAAGTGAAGAATAAAGTTCCACCGACATTGATATGGACATAACTGATTGAAATATAATTTTGATGATTATTCTATATAATAAATAGTACAATAGTTTATTACCAAATATTTTATTTACGTACCTTCATAGCTTTTAGTTAGTAAATTAAAATTTTGTATTATCATTAATATTTTTTCATTTAATAAATCACAATTTCTTTACTATGACGTCACATATCTTAGGAACTATCTAGGCGCATTTCATCTCGTGTGTATCTCACTAAGCGCCCCCGCCGCCCGCACCTGTCTCAGTTTACTTTATCGTCATACCCCCGCGCCCCTGTACCGCGCAGGCGAGGACTCAGATAAACGGTCGGCCTATAAACGTGGGGCCAATTTGGAACTAATTATGCTTAACATCCGGCTCATTGCCTGTCAAATCTTAGGAACGCAGCGTTTTTCTAAATAGCGGTGCAAAGAGATATGTTACAGTTTAGAGGAATCCTGTTTGCTGGGAATTTTTAGTGGTTTCGCTAGGCGATATGTTAGTGTGGACATGCCTTCTGTCTTTGACCTAATCATTTCAGATTCAGATGACAGGTCTGCGTACCATTCGAACCAAATAACAGACTTTCTATTTTTCACGGTCTTGTGAGGCAATCTTTAAGGTTGAGTCTATATAGCTCTTCCTCCACCACCGACTCAGCCTGCCGCGTTGCTTGTGTTTTATCTGATATGTTTCAAATGTTTGATTCCTTGACTTTATCTAACTTTAACAATGCAGGTATTTTCGATGTAAATCAAATGTCATCAAAGTTCAAAAGTTCTTTATTCAATCACAGACGCACTTATGAACGTTAATTATTACAATTACTGTACGAAAAGAACCACTACTAGAAGATACGGCAAGAAACTGAGGGGCATTTTTTTTAAACTTTTGTTGCAATATGTTGGTTTTTAATCCCCGACACAAAATGGAGGTGTTCAGTTTAACCTTTACCGAACCGGATATTCGGCCGAATTATTCGGTTTATTTCGGTTTTTTTTGTTTACGCGGCAAAACAATCATTATTTGCCGTAAACAGGTTCTAACATGTACGCTACGTATCGTTGCTGGCTAGATGACGGGAGCTCTGCGAGCGAGCCTTTCGCGAGCCTTGAGACTCAAGACCGGCGTATCCATACTAACCTCACAACACTACACTTCACACCGGAAGCGCGCGTCGTTATTCCATCCGATGACATGTGTCGGAGTCCACAATCCACATGTCGCGATTTGGGCGCGATCACGTCATCAGTCATGAGGAGCAGTTTTTAAACGTCTGCGGTGGACCTCACACGTTCTGTTTCCGCACTTGAGTCCGGCCACCAAAGCCGGAGACAAGATGTGTCTTAATGCCGATGGCTATTTTTTTGTTTTTATTTCAGGCGTGTGAAGCCTAGAAAATATTATTCTGTTTTCTTTAATACCATAATTTAGAAATTAAAAGAAATTATAATTCTGTTTTTTTTTTAAATTAAATGTTTTTGGTTGATTTTTATTGATAAAGAAAACAGGTAAAATTTACAAAATGATATTGGTGCCATGCTTTGCCAGACCCTGTAAAGATCATCATTAGTAAGACATGACAGCTCCATCATCATAATAACTGACATAATCACCGCTTCATTTATAATATCCTACCGTCATCGTCATCGTCGTCTTTATTGGTTCTTTTTTATGTAACTGAATGACGAGACGAGCTGGTCGTTTGCCTGTTGGTAAGCAACACACCAGCCCATAACTATAAAAGCACCATCCAGGACTTTTTTGCAAAATCCTGCGCGGCGCTGCACTGCGCTCGTCACCCTGAGACAATTAGCTGTTGAGTCTCATAATGCTCAGTAATTTCCCTGGCTATAATGCCCTTCAAACCGGAACACAGTAATTGGTACACTACATACTACATCATATATGTTATTACATGTGTTTTTTTTCTGTTGTATGTATAGTATAGTATTATTTGTTATGTGTAGTATAGTATTATAGCTTAATGTAATGTTGGGTGTATCTGTCTTGAATAAATGTATTTTCTTTCTTTCTTTCTTTCTTTCTTACTGCTTGGCGGCTGAATAACTGGCAAAGCGGTGGCACTCACCCAGACTGTTCACTTCGAAAGTCACAATTCGTGTTCTGTTTCTGTGGGTATTCCCAAATGTCACAAGCAAGCAAGTTAATTGAGTGAACGTGGTTGTTAGAATTAATGTTATTTGGACAGTCCAGTTTTAAATCTCATTTTTTAAGAATGCGCGTTGTGGGAGCGGCTTAGGGGTCAATAAAATTAGGTATCTGGTTATTTCATTATCAACCTATTTCAGGCAATGAAATTACTGAGTATATGAGACTTATTCGATGTCTCGAGGTGATGAGCACAATGTACGCTAAGCAATACTTTTTAAACGCCAACGCAAAAAGGAGGGGTGTTATAAGTTTGACCACTACAGCTCAATGTCTACGTGTGTATGTCTGTGGCATCGTAGCTCTTAATCGGGTGAACCGATTTGTGTGCGGTTTTTAATTGGAAAGTAGATTTTATAGCGGTGGTTCTTACACATGTTTTATCTAAATCGGTTCAGCCGTTTTTTACATTTTTAGGTTTATTGTGTAAGGGATTTTTTAATTTTAGTTTTCTAAAATTCGCTTGTTATGGTATTAATCAACTGGGTGGAATTGTTATGGGCAAGCGTGGCGCTTTCCATCACGACTTGCGTCTCATTAATCAGTTCCATAAAAAAACAGATGATTGTTTTGTGACTGTGGATCAAAGAGAATACCTACTAATACTTGGGACTATTAAGTATTCTTTGCTAATACTAATGCGGGCTGGCTACAGAAGCGAAGAGTTTTCTGCTTCTGCGGGCGGTTGTTGTAATTGGCCGGTCATCATTAGCCTGTAGTCGTCCACTGCCGGACATAGGCCTCTGAATTGGCCGGTGAAGAGGATAAACTGTTCTTAGCGGCAGTAGCGCTTTTCTTTTTTCCGTGTGTCCATCTGATCTTCGACAGTTTTTTATTTCGATACGACACTTACTTCGAAAAAATATATTTCATCAAGTCATTGTTTCGACTGAACATAATTTGACAAGTAGGTATTAGTTCGACAGAAAATACTTCGACAGCACAAACATTTAATTTGCTTTCCGGCGCTACACCGGCCGCTGCCGCGGCACGCTCGCTTCGCTCGCTCGGCTCGCGCGATTTA
Source organism: Petrophora chlorosata (assembly GCA_951640565.1). Lineage (NCBI taxonomy): Eukaryota > Metazoa > Arthropoda > Insecta > Lepidoptera > Geometridae > Petrophora > Petrophora chlorosata. Next base: position 3,423,674 of record OX621206.1, read on the forward strand.
TGGCCAACATAACCTAACTTAGTCTTTGAGACCGTTTGTGTTGTCAAAGTATTTTCTGTCAAAGTGTATCTTAGGCTCAGATACTAAAGAATGCCACTTCTTCCTATCCAGTGCAAGGTCCTGCCGGGCATTTTTGGCATTTTTGAACATGCAGATGTCAACTGTCAGCATTATTAGCGTAATCTTTATTACTCGTTATTATATTATTATGGAGACATGCAGCATTATCATAATTTTATAATTGATACATTACCTGCACCTGTGCCGATTAGATTGATAAAAAATTTGTTGATCTTGGGAATCACACCTTCCGTACAAAAAATATGGTATCGTCCTCTCTTTCACATGGATGAAATTCGTAGAGCTCGGATGCAATAGACGCGGCAGGTGGGTAGCTAACATAAATATTTTCAGAACTAACTACTAATTTATTACCTTAATTTCATGCTGAATCGGAACCTTTTTAGCCGACTTTGTTTGTTACTTCAGAACTCCGTCATTTATGAACCGATTTGGAAAATTCTTTTTGCATTGGGCTTAGTACAGCTACGAAGTGGTCCCATATAAATTTCATCGATATTTGACCTTGGACTTCGAGGATACATTGAAGTCGGTTTTGTTTTTTCTAAAAATTAAATATCCTGACATCGCGCAATGTTTAGTTATACTAGTAATATTTAGTTTTCTTTGGTTATACTCTAATTATATTATGTGGGTATTTATAGTGTGTTACATGTGTTGTCTTTTTCCGTTATATAGTACCTATATTATAGTATTATCATGGACTAAATTTATTATTATTGTAATGTTGCGTTTATCTGTCTTGAATAAATGTATTGTCTTTCTCTCTTTCTTCTTTCACAAAAAGCCTTTTAGTTCTTAGAAAATAAATACGTATTTTAAAGCAGCACATTCTATTTCTGTAAAAATGCGATTTTTTTATCTATTTAATGCGAAGATGTGGTATTTACCAACGTTTGGAAACTGGGTGGTTTTCTAACAACAAATCCTATCCTTTCTACTATAAATTAACGCGAGTTTGTGAGGATGGATGGATGTTTGTTATTCAATCACAAAAAACTACTGCACGGATTTTGATATATGTTGGTATGTAGGTACTTCACGTCCTGGAAAAGGACATACCTAGGTTTTATTTCGGGAAAAACGCGGGTGAAAACGCGGGGTGCACCTTAGCTTATTTGATAAAGAGCAATTGCCATAAAAGACTCACCTTGTATATACGACGTATGCGTTTTAGTACCAGCCTTGCCAGTTATTCTGCCGCCAAGCAGTAGTGCGCAAGCATTGTTGTTTTTAGGCGAACGATAATTTCGCTTCGATTGTAAATATCATCATTCAGTTCCATAAAAATATCTATAATTACCAGTTTGTCATTTCTGCTACCTAAAATATCTAGGTGCATTGCTTTTTAAATCATTACTGTGACATGGTTCTAGTATGTGTAGTATGATGTTGACTGTACAGCTGCACACGTGGTGCCAATAGAAACGAGGTGCCAGCCTGCCAGCTCTACAACCTTCTAACTCTACATTGCACAAAGGGCTGCGGGGTCCGCAGGTGGGCACAAAAACGAAAGGATTCCGCAGGTGCACCAGCTCAGGTGCAGAATTAGGTTACCCGACCGCGGCGGGGTTAGAAATGTTATAATTTTAGTATGAAAGTTTTCGTGAGTTTGATTCATTATAATTATAAATATTTAATAAAACGGCTAGGACTCACGTAGTTTGTCGAATTAGTCGCCGCGATCTCGCAGCGTAAACTCGCCCCTGATGAAGAGCATCGGACATGCTCGAAACCTAGGTCGACTAATTCGACAAACTACGTGAGTCCTAGCCGTTTTATTAAATATTAATTTGTTATAATTGTTGAAAATGTCCTTTGAACTCGTTTAAAATTGTTTTTTAAATACCTACTATCTAAGCGAAGCTAGATTTGCTCCTATCAGGGAAAGAGGAAAGCCATTGTTTCCCTGCACAGTATTTTGGCCGTCACACATATCCTTGATATTTCGCAAGATAAAAATGGTGTCTTAAATAAAGAACTTAAAATATGAAGAAAAATGTACCTCTATATTTTTCTTTAAACAATTTTTTTCAACAATGATTTTTAGGGTTCCGTACCCAAAGGGTAAAACGGGACCCTATTACTAAGACTCTATTTTTTTTTTACGATTAATAGATCCTTGTTAGGTCACTATCTTGCCTGATGTGAAGCGATGATGTGGCCTAAGATGAAGCACATAGATCTAGAAAGAGACGGCAGTTGAGCGGCTGCTCAGACCCGTCTCCCCGTTGACAGTTGAAATTTTCACAGATGATTTCTGTATGTATTTCTGTTGCCGCTTTAACAACAAATACTAAAAAACAGAATAAAATAAATATTTAAGGGGGCTCCCATACAACAGACATGATGTTTTTGCCGTTTTATAGATAATAGTATTTCGTGTGCGAGTCCAACTCGCACTTGGCCGGTTTTTACTCATTCTTGCCTAAGAACTAGTAGTTACAAATTTAAATAAACAAATAAACCCAACGATCACATACATGCAGTTACTGGAAAAAGGAGGTTGCAACCCGTAGAATTATTAGTTTCAAAGCACAAAAATCTATATACAATACAATACAAATACTCTTTATTGTATACCAATAACATAAAAAAATAATTACAGATAAACCTTATAACTAGGGTAGTACAATGGGCCGTCTTATCGTTTAGAGCGATCTCTTCCAGACAACCTTTGGATGGACAATATCGGAAGAAAAGAAGTAAAATGTACTATTCTTGAACGAATAAAAAAAAGCGGACGCCGCGCCGCGTCGTCGCCAAATTCAAAAGTGAAGCACTCAAGCTATGCCGCGCCGCCGCCGCCGGTCCGCTCGTTCGTACACAAGCCACACGCACACATTTACATCAAGCTATGCCGATCGGCCGTCACATCGGCTTGACATCGACCCTCCGTCCACTCAAACAAACATAACGCCTTCGCCATTGCTACGCTTCAGTAGTTGCTTAGCGAGATTCCCACCGCCGTTATAAACGTTCAAGGTACTATTATCTAGATTTCTGTGTTCCAAAGACAGTGCCTTACACAAGAGGGCAAGATTTAGCTCCCAAATAATAAAAGACTGCTCTCTTGCATATCCCGACACAATGTAGATAAACTATGTGTAGCTTAATACTTTTCCACATTAAGAAAACTTACATTTTCTTTAGCATCTCAAGAACGTTACAAGTATTAATTTAGACAAGGTTCTTAACGGTTTAGATTGTGTTTGTTGTTGACCCTACAGACACGGTGACAGGTAGCGCTTTGTTCTCGAACAATGGACAATCAGACAGACAGACATTTTTTGTTTACAATACAAGAAATACAGCTGATTATACTTTTGGAACAGTTTTTACGATTTTTACGCTAACTGAAGGGGTTCTATGATGGTCACGTAGTGGTCATACTCCAAAGGGTGCTTAGTAAGACAAAAAAAGCTAGGAATATTCATAATAAATTTATTTGAATAATAAATGAACGGTGACCTAACTTCTGTGTTTTATATTTAATTTCATATTTTAATTTTGTTGTAGGTTAGTTTAGTTTTTATCATTCTATATATTTGTACATAATTGTTAATTGGTTCTGTATATAAATAAAGTGTTATTAAAAAATAAATGAACTATTTTATCTAAATACGCAAAAGAGACAATAAGAATTATGTAAACACAACTTCTAATTTTTCTTTATTAAGGACGTACAATATATTTGCTTATAATATACTTAGGTTAACACTCGCTCTAAAACTGTGAAGGAAAACATCGTGAGGAAACCGGCATGTCCAAGAATTTTTCACAAAAAGTCAAGGACATGACATTCACCAACCCGCACTGGGCCAGCGTGGTGGATTATGGCCTATTCGCTCTCTATGAGAGAAGGCCCGTGTCCCAGCAGTGGGAACGTGATGGGCTGATGATGATGATGATGATTCTTAGGTACAGAGGCTTCTAAATCCAGATAAATAAAAAAAAGCAATGCAAATTTTGTTCAGCCGATGATAGATCGTCCTCCCTACTCTATCTAATTGTACCTAATTAAACGATAGATTTTATGCAGCGTATAAATAAAAAAATTGAACCATTCTTTGGACAGTAGGTTTTACCACAGCACGTACGTAACACTTAATAAAAATAGACAGGTAGTATGGACACAAATTTGAAATAAGAAGGTTATATTTCCTATTCCGTATATTATAATTATATTTTCCCGGAAAATATCCGATGTCACAGTACATAGTTGTAGTTTCCTTGGACTTCGTGGTCAGTGTTATGCACACTTTTGGAGAGGCAGTAATTATTATTCCATGTTTGAATTACAACTAGCTATCGGCATAATATTTAGTTTTCTTTGCTATCGGTAGGTATGTTAAAGAGTCACCAATATTTATTTCATTGCATTACTTTAAAATGGCAGTGTACATTAACTCGCGATTAAATTAAATGACATTTTAAAAAGAGTTTTTATGGCCATAAAATATAGAGCTATATAATTTTAACAACAGATATTTTAAGTACGTATAACTAATTTAACTACGATTACTTTGTTTTGTAATTTCAATATTATTATTAATTGCTGAATCAATTATCCAAATACAACGCATTTGTTAAGCAAATAAAAAAATAAAGACTTGTTCATCCGTATCGCGTCGCGTCCCCATTACGCAGCCTCTGTCACTGATACGCCTTTAGTACAGTATGCACATCTGGGAGCAATGGAGTACTGCCACAACTCTAAAAGGGAATAACAACTTTTAATTCTTCAACATAATATCAACCTTGTCGAGTAAGCAATAACGTTTAAGTTCGTAGGCAAAATAAAGTAAGAAGCTTAGAGAACACCTGTTTCAACCACATCGTTTATTCCATTTCTGAATTAAAAGAGTTTCAATCTTATTGCTACGAAATAAAGTTGAGGTTTGTCTAGTAAGCATCGTCACTGCATTCCTGTTTCTTAGGGATGTTCGCATAAATTATCGATGTATCGTCGCGGCTCCACACTGGTGCGTCTGTCCCTCTCAGAACACTTGTTTTTGTTTCGCTACGGGCAGAATGCGTAGACGCGAGACAAGCGCCGCGTCGAGCTTCCCGATTATTTTCGTTTTACTTCAGTAATTTTTAGTTACGTTTGGTTTGTTTGCAATCTAACCAAGCAAAGCATTAAGGATGTAAATTCAATAAGAACAATAATGTATTTAAAATTTATACTGAAACTTAAAGCTTCACTATTGTTTGCTATTCATAATGAAATAGTTCCGCGTAAATCTAATTTGCTAATATATGAGTTACTAGTATTGGTTCATTCGCTGAGTCAAATACCAGTTGATCGACGCCAGGTCACGGGGCTAGTCCATAATACACGAGGTGTTGGCGGCCCGCCGGCGCCACTGAGCGCGGCGCCTGCTATCCTGTCACTCATACTCCTTCCACCACATTGGAAACCAAACCTTACAACCTTACAACTAAAGCCTTCATTTCTATAAACACAGATTCTTAATCATGATATAGTCTCCATTTAAATTACTACTCTACGCATAAAGTAATAGAATAGGATTTGGTTGTGACTGTGAAGACTTTGATATTAGTTCCTCGATTTTGAATTCCAAGCACCGAGTAAAAGAAAGCGATTTTTAAGGAAGTGTTTTGTCTTTTGTCGTAAGCTTATTTTATTTCTTACGCAATAATAATTTTGATTATTTTCATCGAGTACCTACTGTAAAGCCAAAAAGGTAGTAGGTAAGTATGTAGGTGGTACATGCAACTGTTTTCATACATGCTTAAAATCACGCTATGCAGCGATACTACTTGAAGACTATATACCAAAAAAAGTTTATTGATACCTCGAACAATTAGGAATATATATATTATTACAGTGTTGGTCGTAGAGAGGTCAGTTATATTTGGAACCGCTTGTGCCGACGCCAGGTGGCTCGCCGTTTGTGCATCGACTGCCATTATTTAACCGGTAAATCTTAAACCAGTACTTGACTCGTAAGGGCAAGTCAATTTAACTGTGACTTGTTGATTGACAGGTCATTCACTGACTTTGTTTCTTATTTTTCTTTCACAATATAATTTCTGATAGGTATTTAGAGCTTTATGACGAAGGATTAAGCACTCAAGATAATTGTACGGTTTGGCTTGAGTGTATTATTAACTTACGACGCGTGCATCTCATGGCTAACCACATCGAGTCCGGCATCACACTCGGTCCGAGTTTTTACAAGCACATGGCCAATAACTGTAGATGTTAAATAAAACGCGACGAGATTAACGCCTGTTCCTTTAATGCCGTGGCTAGGTGTCAAAAGCTTTACCTGACCTCTTACACCTACACACCTCAAAGTTACACTGGACCGATGTTTGCTATCTCAGGGACATTTTGTTTGTTCGGGAGTTATCCTTTCACACCTCAACACTAGGCCACTTCTCAAATTATTGTTTAAACAATATGGAACGAATTTTTCAGAATAACACGTATGCATTTGCCCATGGTTTTATGAAACGTGATCTAGTATGAATTTGGAGAACTATTACCAAAAAAATGTAACGTGACAAATATTTAGCAGAAGATGGCAGAAATAATATCAAAATGCATGGTTTTATAGTAAATGTTGAGCCAGTCATTTTAGATTACCTTATGACTCGAATTAATTCGGTAACTCCTGTTGGAGGCCATAAAAATTCACGACAAAACCTGTATAAACGGCTGGAGGCAAAACTCGGTTATTTTGCGACTCGTTCCCCGAAATCGAGGAAACGTCCAAGCAAAAAGTCGACGGAACAGGATTTTGTATCGACATTGCCAAATCTGGGCGCGTTAAGAAATGATAAAGAGGACGCCGCCGCCACCGGCACACAGCGATCTGCAGCGTACAAGAAAACAAATAAATCAACGCGCTTCTCCCTTATACGAAAAGTCGTTGATATAACGTTTCCTGCACGTAAGCAAGACAAACGTTAATCACCGATCACAACGATGTCACTAAGGAGGCACACCAGCTGAGCACTGATACAGATATTGAATATCAGAATGATAGCGCAGAATTATTTATGAATTTATTTGTGTCGTTTTAATGATGTAGAAAACAAAGACAAAGGCTTTCAATGCCCCATTCTGCCTATTAAGCATGCGACAGATGGTTGCAAATAAATAATACGTAATAGAGCACGACTCGATATCGATTATCCAAATAGAATTCTGATACATTTGGGCTTGACTTTTGAATGCGATCTGTGTGCGAATAATGTGTACTTATTGTATAATGGTAGTGCGTGCGTGACTCACGGATGCGCACATGTGCATGTGGAAATAGCCTGTAAGTTTGAACAAATGTTCTGATACAGCGTGTATAGCGGTGTTGTGTGGCGATCCTCACGACAAGTCGCCGCCCGCCGCCGCCAGGGAATGCGACCGGCTGGCGCACCAGTGCTGACAATTATCGATAACAATTTTTTCATCGATATTTTATTGATAATTCTGATTTGGTCTACAAATTTATCAGGGGAATAAAGGACTCGGTGTTGTTAATTGGAATTATATTTAAATCCCTTCAGTAATTCGGGAGACATCCTGAATTTCGTAGGCACAATAAAAAATAAACCTGAAAACAATTTAGAAGGTACCTTACTTATTAATTTAGCTGTGGCGTGAAACTTATAAAACAGCCGATGTTTAGTTTAGATATCTTAGTTGCTCAACGTTATGACATAAGTTGTTGTCGTTCCGATAAAGCAAAATTAAGCGGAAGTCAATCTACAGGTGTCCAAAACTGTAACTTTTATGCTACTACATAATACAATTTTTTAACTTATAAACATTTGCATACCTTGTCGGGTGTTATACCAATAATTCAGAAAGGCTCATTTATTTCGATTAACTAAACTAATAATTTGGCATTACAATTAAACATCTTAGTAACATCATCATCATCATTATCAATCTGCATTAGTCCACTGCTGGACCAGCTCTTGTTCTCCTGCCGCTGTCAACTATACTGCTAAGTGACATACCTAACTTTATTTATTAGAAATTACCGTACGATACATTACCAAGATACAATATCAAGCACATCTCTAAGGGCGAGACCGGGCTGGCGCCGTGCTTTTTTACCCCGGCTCGGGCACTCGGCCCAACTTTATAATACGCGCCGTCGTCAGTCGAACGAAGCGTGCTCGACCGAAGGGATGTGTTCGCACTACGCACGCATTTCTACTTACGAACTCGCGACTACGCAAAAAAATGACTTTAGAACAGTGCTTTACTATTAACTAAAATAATTATTATTGTCAAAAATTATTAAAATAATAATATTGTGTCTTATTACGTGCCAATAAAGTTTAGTGTGATATTGTTGTTGATGACTTGGATTGTTTTGTTGGAGTTTAACTGGATTTCTGTGGATATAAGCTGAAAATGTCGAACTTGGCCGCTTCAGGAGATTTGACACAGGCTGCTGTTAAAGGTTAGCTTTTGTTTTAATTCTATATTATTTTCGAATTTATATTTAAAAAAGAAATACTTATCATAATTTTTAATACATTTGAATATCTAAAATTATTAATTTTAGAAGAAACACATGGACAAATCGCCATTGTATTGTTTATTTGTTATAAATATTTTAAATTAAATATTATTCATAATTTTATATTTTAACTTAAACTATTGTACGGTAAAGTAGGTAGTACCTACCTACATATATTTCAGGTACATTTTGTTATTTAATGTACATATACAGCGACTAATCTATAGGTACATTAAGTACCTATTTAAGACATTTGTTTTAAGAAAAAGGTATAAAGTAGGCAGTTTAGGCACACAACATAGAGTAAGCCTCGTTGAAAGACTCTGATATGGCATATTTCATCTTACTAATAAATTAGGTGAGTGGTTTGACTGCAAAAATTAAAATCACACATTAGGTAGGTATCAGACGTCCGTGTGAAGGGTTATGTTTTGTGATGATGACGATGATCGGTTGGATAAGTAACATTATCACAACAAAAAGAACTAATTATTCTTTGAATTAATTACTTGAATGCGTGTTGCATAACGACATCCTTGAGGTCAGATATTAACGAATTGCGGAGACCGTTTGATTTCACAACGGTGCATGAGGTCATTGGGAAAGCACATTCCAGAATGGATCGATTAGTGGCACAAGACTGCATGAACGTGGATCCTGGATGACATTTTATTGACGGCGCCCGCCACCATCAACGTCATGGTGGCGTTGAGTCTGGGTAGGTACCACAGCTTTGCCAGTTATTCTGCCGCCCAGTAGTAAGCATTACTGAGTTCCGGTTTGAAGGGCATTGTAGCCAGCGAAATTACTGGGCATATGAGAATATCTGATGTCTCGGGGTGATGAGCGCAATGCAGCGCTACGCAGGACTTTTTATGTTATTCAAAGTTCTTGGTGGCACTGCAATTGTTATGGGCAGGCGTGGTGCTTACCATCAGGTAAACGACCAGGTCGTCTTATCACTAAGTTCCATAAAAAAAAACTTATCTTGACCAATGATATCGCTGGAAACGATTCGTTCCAATTTTGACCGTGTTCATCAATATCCTTGTGGTACCATAATATTAATATCGATAATACGTATTACTATCGATGATACCCTTTATTATACCTACTATTATTATCGATGATACCTATTATTATACATACTATTATTATCAATGATAACCATATTTTAATAATCATACAAAGGATATTTAACCGATTGAAAATCAGTGCTCAGATATACTAAAAAACACCTCGTATGGTGAAACCGAACCTTTTCCTGATATCGCGCAACATTTCACTGTGTTGTATTTATTGTGTTTTGTCCTTATTTTAGTATGTTCGGTGTAATGTTGTGTGATGTCATGAATAAATGTATTTTATTCCTTTTTACTTCTATTTCCCCCCTTTCCCCAACACTTCTACTAGTATGTAGGTACTTTTTTACACGATGGAGGATTTGGTATCGCATTGGTAGGTACTTATTGTACCTGAAATAAGTAATTAAAGATAAAAATAAAATATCCTTTTCTTTTTGTATTTAGGAGGGTAGGAAGGCCTTTGCCCTGCAGTGGGACAAACCAGGCTAATAATAATAATAATAATTTGATACTCGCTTTTTTAATAATATCTATGTTAGGTACGTATTATTATTTATATTGCGTTGCGAACCCTACCAGACCTCCGTGGAAAAATTGTCCACATTCAAATGGAAGAGTAGCTGGAGTAGTTGGAGTGACTCAATTACATGAAAAGAGCTGTTTTGCATTTCAGTTTCTGTAGATGTAGACTTTGATTGAGTTTGACTAACGCTGGCGCCAGTGGAATTACTGGCCATTAGAAACTTGTCTCAAGATGCAGCGTCATAGTTGTAATGCAAGTTTTGGGTGGCGCTGCAACTTGTATGGAAGTCATAAATGTATTTCTTTGTACTTGCCACTTTCAGATATCTATACCTATTTTCATATGAGATATCTAGCTAGCTCTACTATAGCAGCTCTAATATAGCAGTTTACGCAAAAAAATATGTTGTAAAACCAGAGAAATAGATAAAATATTCTGAAAATCAAACTTAAATATAAAAAAGCGTGATTTATTAAAATGTAGTATAAAAAACAACAAGACATCACTTTCCAAATTAAATGCCACAAACTTCGCTGGCTCGGCCATCTCGAGAGAATGGAGGAGGATCGGTCTGTGAAACGCGCCTACTTGGGACTACCAATTGGACGACGGCCGGCCGGTCGCCCCAAGTACAGATGGAAGGCAGATGAAAGCAAAAGACCTACGAGAGCTACAAGTTCATGCCTAGCAGGAACTTGCACTGGATCGAAAGAAGTGGCATTTTTTAGTATCGGAGGCCACGACGCACTTTAGGTCGCTGCGCTAGCATAGGTAGATAGAGATACTAAAAATAAAAAATAAAACATTATTCATTTATTGACCTTAATATGTTGCTTTGAATCTATATGCTCCCAAATTTGTCGTACCTCTCCCACGCCATTTCGTCCCAGTGGTAAACAGTTGAACTAATCTATAGGTCACAAACTACATCAAACCTCTGAAGCTTTTCCCGCGACTTCGTCTGCTTTGACGACAGAGTAATCCCATAATCGTCTTATTTTCCGGACCGTGTTAGCAAGACCTCCCCATTATATGAGAACTTCGTGCTACAAAGAGGTCAAGTTGTATCTTCGTAGTCACTCAACCGATTTTGATGTGACATACCCTATAATCTAAGATAGGATGTATACCAAACTCTGAAAAAAATTGTCTTTCCTGGCCATCCAAAGGTTGCCTGTAAGAAATTGCGCATAGCGATAAGGCCGCCCATTGTACCCAATGTTAATTAACTTTGTTAACTATTGTTTTCCCTGTGTGTTTGGTATTCAATAAAGCATTATTGTATTGTCTTTTTCAGCAGATTTCGAGTCTATAGGTAACAAACATTGAACGTTACAATTTCATAATAGTGAAGATTAAAATATTATAAAAATAAATACCAAACAAACAAACTCAGGTATGTACTGAGTCAACGTCGAGACATCGGTGCACTCAGTGTGTTATATAAAATCTATAATGGGGAATGTTCTGCGGAACTATTTGATCTCATTCCTCCATCACGGTTTTATCACCGCACTGCCCGACATCGTAGCCCATCCACATACCATAGATCTATGGAAATCGCATAATGTCCGATTCTCCAGATCTTTCTTGCCGCACACCTGCAAGATATGGAATGGGCTACCGCCCAAAGTTTTTCCGCAGAGCTATAACATGGGGTACTTTAAAAGAAGGGTGAAAAGGGTCCTTAAAGGTAGGCAACGCACCAGTAATGCCCCGAATGTTGCAGATGTCCATAGGCGATGGTAACCCCTTACCATCCAGGCGGGCCGTCTGCTTGTTCGCCAATTAGTCATATAAAAAAAAAAAACAAAAAATAAAAAAAAATATGAATACTTTCTTACCGTACGCAGGTACAGGAAAATTATACATAGGTATTTATGTAAAAAGCATTGCAAGTCATCACAACACAAAAATCCCCAGGTACAAAATACAGAAGATACGACCTATTGCTTGATTCGTATCGCTAGATATGGAAGCAAGAATAAGCCGGCGTTATCGAAATAATTAGGTACTTACTGAATATTGCAGTTCAAGAACGATTTTAGTACTTTCAGTGCAAGAAGACCAATGACGAACTAACTATATAATATATAAACTCCACCCCGGCTCATAATCTAGTATTGAAACTTTCATAATGCGAACAGCTAAGGAATGGAACACCTTACCAGCGTCTCTGTTTCCCGATTCCTATAATTTAGGTGTCTTCAAGTCCCGAGTGAATCGTTATCTTCGACGCAAGCATGATCCATCGTCGACCGCGTCGTCGTGAAACGTTTTTGTGTGCTTGAATTAATTGTCTCAGAATGACGAGCGCAGAACAGCGCCGCGCAAGATGTTGCAAAACAAAGTTCTTGGTGGTGCTGCAACTGTTATGGGCTGGCGTGTGCTTACCATCAGGCGAACGACATGCTCGTCCCATCATTTATTTACATTAAAAAAACTTTAGCGAGACCTGAATTAAATTATCATCAAAACCAGCCATCCTACTAATATTATAAACGCTAAAGTTTGTAAGAATGTATGATTGTAAGGACGTATGTTTGTTTCTCTTTCACGCAAAAACTACCGAACCTATTTCAATAAAATTTGGTATGAAGATACTTTAAGACTTGGAATAATACATAGGCTACTTTTTATCCCGGGAAACCGCGGGTGGAACCGCAGGGCGCAGCTAGTATTATATATTCTAAAGTTAATGGGGATGGGTGGATTTATGAAGGTTTGTTTCAAAATTACTGAACGATTTTTAATAATTTAAGTAGCAATGTCCAGTCGCGGACAAAAAGTAGAAGCACCTACCTAAATAAATTGTTTATTCAAAGCTTTTCATTCATGTCAAAAATTACACGCCATTTATGGCTAGCAAGGAAGTATTAAATTTAAATACTTCAATGTTCGAGTTCGTATTAGGGGTCTGCCAAATACGGAAAACTATAAATTGACTATGTGTCGCAAATAAGAAGCAACACCGGTAAGAGGTTTTTGTTTCATTTCAATTCACTGCACATTATTTATCTTTAATTAAGGAGAAAAAATTTTAAATTACAAATTAAAAATACATCCATCGTCAATAAATTAAAAAAAAATTAGAAATACATGATACACCTAAACAAAGACGACGGATGATGGGGAGAAGGGTCTGAGCAGCCGCTCAACTGCCGTCTCTGTCTAGATCTATGTGCTTCTTAGGCCACATCATCGCTTCACATCAGGCGAGATAGTGGCCAAACATGGATCTATTAAGCGTAAAAAAAAACAGAAAAAACAGAATTCTGGCTCATGGGTTCCAAAAAATCAGCATTGCCATTCAGCGTGGTAATGCGGCCAGCGTTCTGGCCACTTTTCCATCCACCATAGGCATTTTAGAATAATTTTATTATATTTTGTATATATATTTTAGTTATTTTGCATATATATTTTGCAGCAATTTTAGTTTAGTTTTAGATATTTCTCTGTAATAATCTTTAATTTGACAAACAAATAGAAATATAAATCCCTATATACATTATACACTTAAATAATTAGAAATCAAATTAAATAGCGTTATCTATCTAATCTAATAAACCACTACCATTGGGCAAGAGGTTAAAAATCACATTATATACAACTAGCTGCGCCCCGCGGTTTCACCCGCGGTTTCCCAGGATGAAAGTATGTCCTTTTCCAGGTCCTAATGTACCTACATACCAAATTTCACCAAAATCCGTTCAGTAGTTTTTACGTGATCAAGTAACAAACATCCTGGATGGATGTTTGTTACTTGTTTCCATCCTTATAAACTTTCGCATTTAAAATATTAGCAGGATTTATTGTAAACTAGCTGCGCCGTGCGGTTTCACCCGCGGTTTCCCGGGATAAAAAGTAGCCTATAAGTTAATCCAGGGTATAAGCTATCTCCATGCCAAACTTCATCAAAATCCATTCAGTAGTTTTTGCGTGAAAGAGTAACAAAGGTACATCCATACATCAATTCTTACAAACTTTCGCGTTTATAATATTGGTAGGATGCGAAAGTTGCTACTGATTGTAATTGCTACCCGTAACCGATTTGAATAAAACTTTTAGTGATGTTTACGTCCAACTATCACATAGACATTGATCATAGAATTAGGACTTAACTTTCATTCAAAGATTGATTTAGTTTTATTGGTTGGTTAAAATAATTACCTAAGTTAAAATAAAACCAAAAACCGACTTCAAGACTATACCTACATGTACAAACTTCACCAAATTTTTGTTTTTGTTTTGATTTTGTCAAAAAACGCTGAATCAATTTATTTATATGGAACCTCTGAAGTATGACCTACCAAACAAAAAAAGAATCATTAAAATCAACTCATAATTGGCGGAGTAATCGTATGACAAACATAAAAAAATATACAGTACAGTACAGTACAGTACAGTAGTCCTTCGTAAAGTCGGTATTTTTTTTTATCATCTTTAAATATTACTGCAATGATCTCAGCCAGACAAACTAAAGGAAGTAATTTTAACAATTAACCAATACATTTTATCTTTAGACGTTATTTATTAATTGGTTTCAACAGATTTATTTAACAGTTACAAAAATATGTCAAAAAGTTCAACCCTTAATAACCTTAATCGTTTCTCGACAAAAACAGAAGGGTATAAAAACCATGCACATGTTGGGGTGAAAACCCCATGCGAAGAAGCAAGTGTATTGCACCGACAAGTTGTTTCTACCCTCCTGACATCTCTTATTACGAGGCAATAAGGTTTAATTTGTAAGTAACTGGGTGATTTGTTTTTGTCTGTTTGTTCATGTGTCACGGCCGGCATATCCAAGGGGTCCTATTAATGTTAACACCATGCTTACATCACACCATGCTTGGCATTTTTTATCACATTTAGATAATTGACAAAAGTTTTAAGAGCTCTGATTTAGCAAGTACCTACATATATATCGCTTAACGATTATATCTAAAAGCCTGGAAAAAACTGTGCTACCGATATTGTATGTAATCATGACAAAATAAAACCGGCCAAGTGCGAGTCGGCTCGCGCACGAAGGGTTCCGTACCATTATTTATAGAGAAGGCAAAAAAAAACACATTTGTTGTATGGGAACCTCCCTAAACATTTATTTTATTCTGTTTTTTAGTATTTGTTGTTATAGCGGCAACAGAAATACATCATCTGTGAAAATTTCAACTGTCTAACTATCACGGTACATGAGATTCAGCGTGACCGACGAACAGACAGAGAGACAGACATATGGACGGACAGCGGAGTCTTAGTAATAGGGTCCCGTTTTACCCTTTGGGTACGGAACACTAAAAACCGACTTAAATTGTATCTATGGGACCATGTTGAAACTATATTATACTGAACTAATGTATTTTTTAAAAATTAGTTTATAAACGACGGAGTTCTGAGGTAACAAACAAAAAATATTGAGAAGCTCCTATTTAGTTTAGCCGGTTGAATTAATTTTCAAAATAAAGAACCTATTAAATTGAAGTATATAAATTGTTATAAATAAATAATAATTACTACTTACTACTTTATTTATTTACTTAACAGTGGCTGAATGTACAAACTCTGCAAATCCTAACATGCATTAAAACGTATACCTTTACATATCATGATCACGTATTATATTGAACCGCCCGCCGCTGTAGAGTTATTATAAGATATTTATGGAGCTAAACGCAGGCCACGCACATGTGAAGCCACATTGTCCAACGATTAGTTAAAACGCAGCCCCGATACAAACTATTATTAATTTCAAACAAAAAGAAACAATCGTGCTGCAATAAAACAGTACTTGTGTCGCCACATGTCACGTGACGTCACCGCTGGCGTCCAGATGTGGCCAACCGCGCCAGATGTGGCGAACTAGTTGTTTGTCAGTCTCAACTGTTTGACATCTGTATCTTTATTGATTAGTGTAAAAAGCGGGGGCTACTGTTGTACGATTACTGTGCTTGTTCGTTAGGGGTTTGAGAAGAGTTGTGCCAACAAGACTGAGAGTAGAGTTGACTTGTGGTAGGTTTCTCGTATGCGGGAGGCCGTCTGGGTAGGTACCACAGCTTTGCCAGTTATTCTCCCGCTAAGCAGTAGTGCGCAAGCATTACTGTGTTCCGGCTCGAAGGGCATTGTAGCCAGCGAAATTACTGGGCATATAAGACTTAATATCTGATGTCTCGGGGTGATGAGCGCAACGCTTGTTATGATATTAAAAGTTCAGCAGTGCTTTTTTACGATATTAAAAGTGTTGGGTGGCGCTGCAATTGTTATGGGCAGGCTTGGGGCTTACCATCAGGCGAACGACTTGGTCGTCTCATCACTCAGTTCCATAAAAAAAAGATGTAGAGCTTGAAACAGCTTTTTTTTCTCTAGGAGTTGCTCTATACACTATATAATAATATACAGGGTGGGCAGGATATCAGAAAATTCACATTCCATTCCACATGGGGGCGTAGAACGCTGGATTTTATTTCTTTACACTTCTATTTGAAGTCTCGGTGATGTCAAACAACGCTCCTGAAACCACTCCATCTTGATTGTATAACGTTTTAGAATGGTTTTAGGGTGGTTTTGTCCCAAATCCTGATTTAAAACCGAGCATTTTGCACAATTGTGCGCTTCAAAGTGTGTTGTTTCTACTACGAGTACAGTACAAAGTGCACAGAAACTAATAGTTTATTCAGTATATAGTGTGTAATATAATAGAATACTGTAATATTATATACCTAGACTACTAGTAATCCTGATTTTATATTTCTTGATTCATAAAATAGTTGGTCAATCAATCTGGCAAATGAGAAACGTATTATTTAATTATTTTTCACTTCACAATTTGCTTCTTAGAAATGCAATATACTTAGGTACTACTTCATTTTCTACACTGTAATTAATTTCACTAAAATAAATTCTGTTTTTTTTTTTAAGTTTCGGGTGGTTTCGGTTATGTCAAACTACGCTCTCTGAAACCACGTCGTCTTGATTGTATTACGTTTTAGAATTGTTCTTTTTTATCTTTAAAATTACTTTTTGACTTTGTTGTATAAATTCCGTTTTTTTTATCTTAAAATTTACCTTTTGTTTTTGGGGTACTCTCAATTTTCTACACTGTAATTAATTGCACACAAATAAATTCTGTTTATTATCTTTAAATTTACTTTTTGATTTTGTTGTAGGTTAGTTTAGTCTTTATTACTGCATATAATTAATGTATTATACCTAATCGGAGATTAGCATGACTCGCGCCAGATATCCAGGTGCGTTTGATCTTTATCTAAATGGTACTGAAAACAGGTGTACAAAGTACGTTATGTTTTTCACTGATTAGATTAGTGGTGCGATAATTTAATAAGCATATAGGATTTGTAGTAGAGTAATATTACGCAGCGTAGCTTTTCGTAAATTATCTGCTAGGTAACAACTTTCGCCGCGGTCACCACTTGGATGGGTGACTGTTTATGTGGTCATCTGAGATATACCATGATTCGCATGGCACGTTAAGCCGTCGTCGGTCTTGTTGTCTTAGTAGTACTTAGTATTCTGTGAAAGTACTAAGATGTGAAAGGAGGCCCTAAGGCCTCCGACATGTCTTACCAACTATTGAGTCTTAAAGTCATGTTGGAGGCCTATATAGTTACAATTTGAAAGATGAGATAAATACATAATTAAAATTATAGATTAGGTCATTAGGCTATAAAATGTCGTAAGCATGCGCTGGTGGAGAAGTAACTGACAAGTTTTGAACACAGAGACGGAAAATAGGATGTCTGTCGCTTTTTTATCGACTGCCCTTCGGGGAGTGTGCCCAGGAATTTTACGAACTGAACCCTTCTCTCCTTTTCACCTAAAGATTTCCACGCAGACAGAGTCGTTTCACGCTAAGCGTTTCGCAGATTCCTTCATCATGCGGATTGCTAAGGAGTAGAACGCTATACCAGCGTCTTTGTTCCCAAACAGCAACAACTTGTGTCTCTTTAAGTCTAGAGTGAATAGGCATCTTATGGGCAAGCGTGCTCCATGGGTAGGCGAGATGTGGTCAAACGTTTGCCCATTTATCTGTAAAAAAGGCATTTCCTTCATGAATCCGTAATCTGTGACATCTCAAATTCTCTCCATACAACACCATCATAAAATAATTATGAATTCACACCACCTCTACAATACGGCCCTTATTACAAAACAATGGTATCTCAAAAATCGAGCTTGTTTTCTTCCTTCACCCTTGAAACTCAGAACGCCCTTTGAAACTTTCTACAAATATAAAGTACCTAATTTAAAACAAACACATTGGTTTTACATAAGGTATTTAAAAAAGTCACGTGGCGAAAGGGGTCACTTGTAGTGAAAAGTGACCCCTTTCGCCACGTGACTTTTTGACGTGTGGCAATATTTTGAAACAGTTTTCACGTGTGAACACGTGTTCCCGCATGCCGGATGGTTTGTTTTTGAAACAGGTACCCGATAAGCTGCGCGGATTCAGTTTGGCATTGGTTTTACAACATACCAAATTTCATCAAAATCCGTTGAGTATTGCGTAATTGGGTAACAAACATCCATCCGTCTATCCATCCTCACAAACTTTGGCATTTATTATATTACTAGCTGTAGCCCGCGGTTTCACCTACGGTTTCCGGGATAAAAGTAACCTATGTCTTTTTCTAGGACCTACAGAACCTACATGCCAACTTTCATCAAAATCTGTTTAGTAGTTTTTGCGTAATCGAGTGACAAATATCCATTCATCCATCTATCCTCACAAACTTTTACATTTATAATACCAGTACCAGTATTTATTTATTTAAAATAATAATCAGGACGGCAATATAAGCCATTGACACTAACTACATTGACTTAAGATATAGGATACAATTGTAGCAAATATAATAAAAATTATAGATTTTCAAAATAGAGTATATTCAAAATAGTAGGAGGTAGAATTTCACCGAACAAAGCCATGCCGTCAAGCGACCTAGTTGTGTTTCGGGATAATGGTTCGGTGAACCATCGCAGAGACGGGTCTGAGTAGCCGCTCAACTGCCGTCTCTCTCTACATCTATGTGCTCCATCTTAAGCCACATCGTCGCTTCACATCAGGCGAGATAGTGGCCAAACATAGATCTATTAAGAGTTAAGAAAAAATGATTTTGTATAATTCATGCGTGTTGATGAGATAGTACCGTTTTAGCTTTATTTTTTCGTAACATCGGCCAAGAAACTCTAATAGCATTGTTCTAGATAAATTATGGTCGTTAATTAAGCCACAAGGCCCTTATTACGTTACATGTTTATTTGCTTTTAACCCCTGACGCAAAGGGGTGTTTTAAGTCTTAGTGTGTATTTGTGTATCATGTGTAATATCTTAATTTTTAACCGACTTTAAAAAAAGGAGGAGTTATTTTAATTTTTTATGCTTGTTACCTCAGAACTCCGTCATTTATGAACCGATTTTGCAAATTCTTTGCATTGGGTTCAGTATAGCTGCGAAGTGGTCCCATAAAAATTTCATAGATTTTTTTTCCTTGGACTTCGAAGATACATTGAAGTCATTTTTTTTTGATAAAGGGTATAAAAGTCTAGGTGGCACTGCAATTGTTATGGTCAGGCCTGGTGCTTACCACCAGGCGAACGACTTGCTCGTCTGTTAAATAGTAAAGAAAATAGTTACGAAAACGAAGTAAGGTTTTTAAAATTTGTGTCTACCAAGAACAAACTAAAATGGTCACGTACCCCCGCGACACGTAGGGAAGACCTAAAATTCGTTGAACGACACAAAGGGAGGAAGCCTTCGGGTGGTCAACAAAAACGAAACTTCCCTTCACATGAGGAAGCTAAAAAAAGCGTGGGGAAAAAACGTATGCATATTTTTAGAGAAGACGTGTAAGTAGATATGCAAATTTTTAAACGGCGATTTAGTTTTAGTATTAGGGTGATATTTCAAACATTTGCGTAGGTATGTATTCTACCTATTATAAATGCGAAAGTTTGCATGGATCAATGGATGGACGGATGGATGGACGGATGGATGGATGGATGAATGGGTGGATGGATGGAAGGAGGTTTGTTACTATGCTTCTGCTTCTGTTACTACTGTTCTTGTAATGTGTTGAATTCATTTATTTATGTTGGTACTCGCATGACTCAATATCGACGACCATTTCTCGAATAAAGGGGTATGCTGAAAATCGTTTATTAATGAAGGACTCGACGTGACATCGAAGCCAGGAATTGCCAAGTTGTCATAGTAAATAAGGGCCCTGTTAGGCTTACGCAGGACAGTGCTGAGGCTACCCCTTTTGCTGCTAGTTTTGTTTTTTTGTGCTGATAAATATAGTGCTACTCTAAAATCTATGTGTACAGTTTGGCAATAAATAATTTATTTCTTTCTTTCTTACGCAAAAACTACTCTTTTTTTTCTTTTATTTTTTATGTAACTGAGTTACGAGAGCTGGTCGTTTGCCTGATGGTAAGCAATACGCCAGCCCATAACAATAACACTCAGATAAAGTTGGGCTGTCTACTCGAAGCAATAACAGCACCACCCAGAACTTTGTTTTACAAAATCCAGCGCGGCGCTGCACTGCGCTCGTCACCTTGAGACAATTAGCTGTCACATATGCCCAGTAATTAAGCTGGCTACAATGCCCTTCAAACCGGAACACAGTAATGCTTGCACTACTGCTTGGTATATATAACTGGCAAAGCGGTGGTACCTAGCCAGACGGCCTTTCGCATACGAGAAACCTACCACCAGTAAAACTGCTGAACAGATTTTACTACATACTCTTTATCCAGGGAAACCGCGGGTGAAACCGCGAGGAGCAGCTAGTGAAGTCATAAGAAGGTACGACTGGTGGAGAGTTTTGCTTATTCATAACAGCTGCAAAACAGAATAAGGCATGTATTATCTACATAATAGATAAAATTCATTGAATAGCTGGACAGA
Source organism: Petrophora chlorosata (assembly GCA_951640565.1). Taxonomy (NCBI): domain Eukaryota; kingdom Metazoa; phylum Arthropoda; class Insecta; order Lepidoptera; family Geometridae; genus Petrophora; species Petrophora chlorosata. The sequence continues at coordinate 3,444,803 of OX621206.1, forward strand.
TACATAAAACATCTGTTTTGCAAACCTTCAAAAGGAAGGAGTTTAAAGAATTGGTACATATGGTAACCTTATGTCTACTCTCTCAAATTTCTTTTCAGTGTAATAACTGCGAGTATTAAAATGGTTTATTTTATAATAACTTATTATTTCCAACATAAAAAATTGTTCGCCTTGCCAGCTTTGCCTTTGCCAGCTATTCGGCCGGCAAGCAGTAGTGCGCAAGCATAATTTAGCCAGCGAAATTACTGGGTGTTACGAGTACGAGACTTGATTAGTTTGCTTTTTCCGTAGATATATTTGTCAGATCCATATTATTTAATGAGTTGTTTTGAATAACAATTCTAAAAAGTTATTTCAAAATGGTTCACAGAAATTCATATATCTTAGAAAATACCTACGTCTGTTTTATAACATAATTAATTTTTAGAAAAAACAAAAACCGACTTCAATGTATCTTCGAAGTCCAAGTTCACATATCGATGAAATTTATATGGGACCACTTCGTAGCTATACTGAACCCAACGCAAAAAGAATTTTCCAAATCGGTTCATAAATGACGGAGTTCTGAGGTAACAAACATAAAAAAAAATAAAAAAAAAATACATCCGTATAGAGAACCTCCTCTTTTTGAAGTCGGTTAAAAATAGTAAGGTAGATATAGGTATTAGGCATGTGGCTGATCCACAGCTAAAAGTAAATGTAATCCGCAACAAAATCGCACCTTAACAATTTATTAGTTTTTTTTTATGGAACGGAGTGATGAGACGAGCAAGTCGTTCACCTGATGGTAAGCGCCACGCCTGCCTATAACAATTGCAGTGCCACCTAGAACTTTTAATATTATAAAAAGCACTGCATTGCGCTCATCACCCCGAGACATTAGATATTAAGCCTCATATGACCAGTAATTTCGCTGGCTACAATACTATTCGAACCGGAACATAGTAATGCTTGCGCGCTACTGCTTGGCGGCAGAATAACTGGCGACGCTGTGGTACCAACTCAGACGGCCTCCCGCATACGAGAGACCTACCACATGTAGTAATAGGTGGTAATAGTAAAAGAATTCTAGAATGTTTATTTGAAGAATTTGTCATGCTAATTAACTAGACGGCGCCAATGGTTGAAAAAGTCGCAGGATCTTGTTTGTATGGAAACCTGGGTTTTCGCCGGCTGGGGTTTCCCCATAACGTAATCACGGAGTTGCTCTGCGAGTGACAAAAAATGCGATCTTTGCTTGTACAGAGCACTCATTTGTGTTCCTAGTTATGTCATTCGCGTTCGATACGGCTGCTACTCAGGCTGTTGATGACGAAATGACCAAGTTAGGCTAGCACAGACAAATAATAGAGCGAGTGTGGCTCAGTGGGAGCTCGTGCGACTTTCGATCCGACGCACCCGAGTTCGAATCCCGCTGACCCCGCACCACTGACTTTCTTAAGCTATGTGCGGATTTAACACTCGCTCTAAAACGGTGAAGGAAAACATCGTGAGGAAACCGGCATGTCCAAGATTTTTTTCACAAAAAGTCTAGGACATGTGACATTCACCAACCCGCACTGGGCCAGCGTGGTGGATTATGGCCCATTCTCTCTCTATGAGAGAAGGCCCGTGTCCCAGCAGTGGGAACGTGATGGGCTGATGATGATGATGATGATGAGACAAATAATGTAATTATGTTTTTAAAACCTACTTCCTACTTAATAATATAAACGCGAAAGTTTGTAAGAATGCATGTTTGTTACTCTTTGACGCTGCAACGGCTAAAAGGATTGGGATGAAATTTAGTATGGAGATAGCTTATATGGATTAACACATAGGCTACTTTTTATTCCGGGAATCCGCGGGTGAAACCGCAGGGCGCAGCTAGTATTGTATATTTTAATAAAATTGTAGTTCATTGTAATAATAAATTAGATATAATTTATATACTCTACCTAAAGTTCATATAAAATTGTTTGATATTCTATCTATTACTGCTAAACATATGCAAGCGCAATTTCTTTATGTCAAATCGAAACGGTTCGCCAAGATACAGGCCTAGCCTAGTTTGGGGTCATCAATAGTTATAATCAAATAAAAGCAGTGTATGCGCAAATGAATATGTGATTTAATTGTATAGCGGATTTCTGTGATTTTGAAAAATAAATCATATATAATCAGTAAATGACATAACATATAGTATAATAATAATAATAATAAGCATTTATTTTCTTCACAAAAAAGGTACAAAATAGGTAACTAAATTATTGACAAGTAAACTATGCTAAGCCTGTTTTGCGAAGCCTGGTGCCTGAGGTAGGCATATAATGCCTGTATCACAGGTCACCAGGCCCCTCTCCACGGATCTAATTAATCTATTTTTACTTACTATAAAATTAATAATTTGTGCATCGTTATATTGCAAAAGACAAGGACTACTTAATTTATAAGATACAAGTTTGGAGGTAGACAGAAAAAAATTATAACTAGATAAAGTTTGGTCACAGATTGTGATGTAGTGTGGGTAAGCATGCTAGCTTATTCCGTTATAGTGTGTGTTTGTATGAATGTGTTTGCAAGTTGTTTGCGTGAGAGGTGAGGATGTGTGCGGAGTGCGTGCTAAGTGTGTTTCGTGTGGCTGTATAAGTGGAACTAGCGAATTGCAGGTGTGTGCGTGATTGTATTGTTCACCGTATATTATGTATATTATGAGCGAGTGTGGCTCAGTGGGAGAATGTGCGACTTTCGATCCGACGTACCCAAGTTCGAATCCCGCTGGTCTCGCACCACTGACTTTCTTAAGTTATGTGCGGATTTAACACTCGTTCTGAAAACGGTGAAGGAAAACATCGTGTCGTCCCAGCTTTGGGCAAAGGCTTCGCGATCTTTCGCTATTGTAGACCAGCATTGGTTAAAGGCGTCGAGTTCCTCCCATCATCTCTTGCGCGGTCTGCCGCGATGCCGTCTCGCTGTATCGGGCGCCAGGTGCCTGGTGGTGATTTTGAACCACATCTCTTCTGGCATGCGACAGTCGTGACCAGCTTAGTGCCATTTTAGTTTTGCGGCTTAACTAAGGAGTAAACTATTGTCTATTCTGTGCCCTAACTCTAGAATTAGATAATTATGAACTAGAGTGTGGCACGGGGGCCCCTCTGAGGGAAAGCACACGTGTCCCAGCTATGGGAACGTAGGGTAATGACTGATGATGCTTATGACCACGTTTGCGATGCGCAACATGTCTTTTTTAATTCGTACATGTTCAGTACGGTTAATTCAAGTTTTATTTTCATAGAACAATAGGCGACAACGTGTAGCAACAGAAAAATGAAAGCAAAACGGACCGTTGTATAAGAACTTCGGTGATTTTGATATCGCTTCCGCAGGATATTGCATTTTTACGATACAAGTGTGAAATCACTCGATAAGAACCGAACTGAAACTGTAAAACACGGTTCGTGGAACAACATTAAACATGGTTTATGGGATTTAAATTGTTGCTTTCAATAATTGTCTTTTATAATGTATATTCATGTTTAATGTATATTATGTATATTCTTGTGAATAATAATTTGAGAGCGAGTGTGGATCAGCGGGAACTCGTGCGCCTTTCGATCCGACGCACCTGTGTTCGAATCCCGAATCGGCCTTGCACCAATGACTTAAAGTTAGTAGTGCAGATTTCGCACGGTGCTAAACTGTGAAGGAAAACATCGTGATGAAACCCGCTTACGCGCTTGGATTGGTAGGCTATGGCCGTGGTTCTAGTACCACCCACCGAACAAAGCCATGCCGTCAAGCGACCTTGTCGTGTTTCGCGATGATGTTCGGTGAACCATCAGGGAGACGGGTCTGAGCACTGCCGTTAGATCTATTAAGCGTAAAAAAGAACTCCGTACGATCACAAACATAGATCCTGGCCCCTAACTATGATTCTCTGTATCTACGGAACCAGGACCATGGTCCCACAACACTCAGATACAAAACAAACGCTTGCGCTTTTTTTTCTGTGTACAAACATTTGTCCCTTCATGGGAATCGAAAGTTAAACGAATGTTTGTCGAACCAGAAAGATCATTCAATCAATATTGTTGTGAAATAATAATGATTTATATTTTTAAATCAATAAATATTTCTGACATTTTTAATCTGTCTTTATCTCAAACGAAACAACAATCACAGTGCATGACGTCATTTGTAGGCAAATGCCGTGAGTCAAGCTTGTGTTTATTATACGTTTTTGATTTTCATAAAATGTATTTTTGCTAATTTATTCGTTCCATTACTACAATATAGTCCCCAAACTTCACAAAACGTATTAGAATCACTTTGTAAGTTTTATTTCGAAGACTTTGTCGTTTTCTACCTACATATGACGTCACAAGTTTTGAGGTGACCTTTTGCGCGGCAATATTTGAAACATAATTAAACATAATTTTAGGTACTTTTAAATCGTTATTTATTTAAAATAGTATTTTTCATAGCTATATATATTTATTGTAATTAATTATTATATATTGCTTCGAAATCATGTCGATATCCTCTATGACACATTCATATATATGATTCTCTATGACGCGTCTTAGAGAATACAAATTTCGCAGATGTCGTTTATTAATTGAGGAATCGACGTGATTTCGAAGCAAGGAATCGCCAAGTTGTCATAGTGAATTAGGGCCCAGATCTGCATCGCGCTTATGCGTGGCTAGCTAAAATGGTCAAACCAATTACCGCCAATTCGAAATAGCCGGTCTACCTTCGCGGGTTTAACTAAAGGCTGTACCTGTCGTGTCATATTGCATACCCTTACATGGAGCCAGCGCTCGGCGTGAATGACTCGCGCGGCCTTGTAAGGTCGTCCGATCGCGTTATTTGTTTACCACGGTCCGATGCTTCCGTGTTTATACAGAAACAAGTGCATAGATCACTAAGAACAATTATTTTTTTGAAAAAACAATAACCGACTTCAAGACTAAACTCTTTTTTTGCAGTTAAAGGAGTATTTATTTAGAAACAATTATATACAAATAAAAAGACTAAACTAAACGAGACTAAACTCATATGTTTTGTTTTCTTAATTTTTGGTTCCTAACCAGGATTCTCCGTATCATGGGAACACCCTGAAACGAAACAAATGCTTAAAATTGTAGTCAATCTTCGTTTTACACAACAGCCTTCTATCTCTATTGACTTGAAACATTGAATTGAAGGGACTCATTCAAGAGAGTGTTAATTGAAGGCAAAGTATGTATGTTGTTGTTTATATTCTCTGTTTACTTGTGGTTTGTAGATGTTTGTAGGCGGTCTCTTCGCATACCACGTAATGACTAGTCAGTTTAAATTGAAGCCATATGCTAGATGACATTTAATATGGTTTTTAGGATTCCGTACCCAAAGGGTAAAACGGGACCCTATTACTAAGGCTCCGCTGTCCGTCAGTCTGTCTATCTGTCACCAGGCTGTATCTCATGAACTATGTTATATAGTTAGATAGTTGACATTTTCACAGATGTTTTTCTGTTGCCGCTATAACAACAAATACTAAAAAACAGAATAAAATAAATATTAAAGGGGGCTTCCATACAACAAACGTGATTTTTTGCCGTTTTTTCTGAACTATAACTAACTATCTAACTATATCACGGTTCATGAGATACAGCCTGGTGATAGACAGACAGGTGGACGGACAGCAGAGTCTTAGTAATAGGGTCCCGTTTTACCCTTTGGGTACAGAACCCAAAAACATTTTTTTTTTGAGAATACTGGTCAGTCAGAAATCTTGAAAACTCAGCCTGAAAAACAGGATTAGTTCCTGTTTCGTAACAATATAAACAATATAAAATGCTATATCAATTCAAAACTGCTTAATTTACTGCCTGCGTGGTTTAGTGCGCGCATTGGCTATCGGAGAGTTTTGCGTCAAGACTTGCGTGGGCGAAGGCGTGCCACCAAAAGCTAGCAGTATCAGAGTCATAACGTTCTAAAAGCCTCGGATACTGTTCCAAACACGCGGCTTTATCGAAACTTGTTTCTATGGAACGAATCCGTGTGGCGCCTGAGTTAATTCATTAAAATACCTACATAAATACATAATGTATTTAATGACTTCATAATGAGCTACGTTGTAATATAACCTCTATGTTAAAGTGGAAAATTCTAATGTCCAATAGAAGGACAATACGATATAAGCTATTAATCAAATTTCGAACTTTCTAGCCGTTGGTTAGCGCTGCAGTGGGTGGCATTGCAACTTTTATGGGCAGTTAAATATTTGCAGTTCCACACAAAACGTTGGATCGCACTCTGTTACGCGGTATGTATGAATTTCTGATCGCCTGGTACTTCTTGAGTAAAATACTATGTATGGGATGCAAGTCATACAAATTTAAGTTTTTCTCTGTATTTTATTAAACACAATTAATATTTTTACTTAATAACTGTACTGAATTGGGATTTGTTGTAAGGACAAAAATGTCGATGGACAATTCTTTTGTTTCTTTTTGTTCTGTTTTTCGTTAGTTCTAGTTTTGTGGACCAGCTTCCGTACCCACTGATGGAACAGTGGATCTGGGGCAGGTCAGATAAGTATGTGTGTGTGTGTGGTGTGGCAGGCCTAGCGCACTCCGCACTGTAGGTACGAAGCTACAAGTACATAGCCGGACACCGACGGCGGGTCGCGCGTCGTTACTCGTGCCGTGTCTGAAGAGATAAGAGCTATGCGATAGAAAGAGAGACGCTCTGTAGGTTAATTGGTTGACTAGTAATAGTGAATAGACATTGACTAGTAGTGGTATGCAGCGCTACGCGAGCTGAATTGAACTTTATTGGGTCGTAGCAAGAGTCCCTACTTGTTTAAATTTATTTGCGGAGTTATGCTTCTATGATGCATCCCTTACTTTTTTTTTTTTTTTTTTTTATGTAACTGAATGACGAGACGAGCTGGTCGTTTGCCTGATGGTAAGTAATACGCCAGCCCATAAAAATAACAGCACCACCCAAAACTTTGTTTTGCAAAATCCTGCGCGGCGCTGTACTGCGCTCGTCACTCTGAGACAATTAGCTCTTGAGTCTCATAATGCCCAGTAATTTCGCTGGCTACAATGCCCTTCAAGCCGGAACACAGTAATGCTTGCGCACTACCGCGTCTGAATAACTGGCAAAGCGGTGGTACCCATCCAGACGGCCTCTCGCATACGAGAAACCTACTACCAGTATTCTGTGGGTGTGGCTAGTAGCACAAAATAGATACCTTTTTTATTTGTGAATGGGCATACGTTTGCGAAGCGAAGATGCGGCCTAATGTGGAGCACGCTTGCCCATGAGATGCCTATCACTCTAGACTTGAATAGATACAAGTTGTAGCTGTTTGCGAACAAAGACGCTGATAGAGCGTTCCACTCCTTAGCAGTCCGCATGATTAAGGAAAATTTACCAACCTATTTTCTGTTTCTAGAATGACTATTGAATAATTACAGGACTTACACGAGTACGTTCTTTCAGCCAGTGCTGTTAAAAGAAAAACAAATGCGAAATCGGTTTTTGTATTAAAAAATACACATCAACGTGTCTTATAATGTTTTACATATAAATAGGTTACCGCAGTCCTCGGATAGTATAAAAATGCCATCTGTAACTGACGGCAGGATATCTGCTATGCCCCATGCAAATTTCTGATTTAGCAATTGATTTTCAGATGTTTTTGATGGTTGACAAATTGCCTGATTGCATAGCTAGGTTTGATCCAGGAACTAGGGTTGGCAAATGAAATCGCGGATAAGAAGTGTTGGAAACCGCTCGACTTGAAAATTACCACCAAAATTATAGACACAGTTTAGCCGGACTACATACGTCCGGCTATACTGTGTCTATAATTTTGGTAGTAATATTTTTTCGTTTAAAAATATATAATTTGAATTCTGCGAAAGAACAAAAGGATGTTCCTTCAGTTTTATACGGTGACGGAAAAAATAATTTAGATTTATACTATTTTATGAACATTACTAGCTGTAAAGGTATTTCAGCAAGGAATCTCAGTAGGTTAGACCAACAAGTACTAATGTTTAATCAAATTAAACAGTTTCTACCATATATTTCCAGTCATCACCACCTAACGCGTGCCAACCCTACCCGCACGCATAATAAAGTCGGTATGACCCCGAAACGCATAATGCGTTTTTTCAAACACAAATTTATTCGAAGTCCTATAGTTTATTCAAATCTAGACCAGAGGTGTCTGAAAACAAATTGCTTCTGCCAAAACGTCAGGGAGATGCAATTTTTCTCTATTCACCAGGTGGTTTTATCCATTATACATGGATTTAGGAAAAACATCTTTACGCATCACTTATGCTTTTAGACACACAGAATATTAAAATAGAATATTATTTGAAACCAAATTGTGCTCTATCATGGACAAAAATGATGGACAGAAATGGCATTGCACTTTTCACAGTTGTTGATTTTTCTTATTAGAAAAGTCTTCTTCCGGTAAGCAAAATCAAAAGTGCCTTTTCTATCCAGGACTATTGTACGATCTCACGAACATTGAATAATAAATAATTTCTAACGTTTTCGCGATAGTTACAATATCACCATTGCAATTAAATATTACGAGTTGTCTGTCAATTGTTTTTAATTATTGTCAAAATAATGGTCACGCATTATGTAGATAATTTGCCAAACGGTTCAAAAAATAGGGTTGCACAATGCAAATATCGATTAACTTATCGCAGTTTTTATCGTACGGTTACCGCACGTGTCATCCCAGGTGCGTTTCATAGACACATGTTGAGTCTACGCGAAGAGAACAATGGGGTATTTTGACTCGGACACTCCGCACAATCGGCTGCCGTGTTTGAACAGTTGGTGACAATGGACCCTCCTTTATATAGTGGTTGTTTAATCTGTGCCTTCATTTACGTATTAACTGGTGTTTGGTCCTGTGAATTTAGCAACTGCGCGGATATACGAGTGGCTTTGAGGTTATGGGCCCAATTTGAACCTATCGAACGATACATGATTGATTGCACTGACAAGCCCTACAGTTTAATGGGCTACGCTTATGAAAAGTTAGGTTAAAAGTACATATTATGAAATTGCCATCCTAAGGCAAAGAATTAGTAAACGTTGAATATATTCATTTTTGTTTGAAGCTCACACTTATCTTGCCTATAAAATCGTATCACTTGTGGTAGGTCTCTCGTATGCGGGAGGCCATCTGGGTACCACAGCTTTGCCAGTTATTCTGCCGCCAAGCAGTAGTGTAGCTACATCGTAACTTAATCAGTTAAATATTAAATTAGACCAGAAATCACGTTAAAGAATCTGTAGTAATTTTAATATAAGAAATCTGTGGAAACTCAATAAACACAACACGGTATATAATATGAACCGAGTTTTATTTACGAGTGTTATGTCAATGCTCACTTATTTTTGCCCAAATTGCCCGACATTAACAATAGGCTTTATAACTTTCCAATCACAGTCAGTTTAAACTAGTTTAAAGTGGATAAAAAGGCAGTGCAGTAGGTAACAGATGTGCAGATCGATAGCACGAAAATTCCAAGAAATCCTGCCCCCGTGTGAATATGTAATCGCTACGGCGACCACTGGTCGCAGAATGGAATAGACGGATAGTGAGAAAAGCATGCGCATTTTTAACCGGCTTCAAAAAAAGGAGGAGGTTCTCAATTCGACAGTATCTTTTTTTTGTATGTTTGTTACGCGATTACTCCGCCTATTATGAATTGATTTCGATGATTATTTTATTGTTTGTTAGGTCATACTTTAGAGGTGGTCTATATATATGTTAGTCTTGAAATCGGTCCTCGTTTTTTCAAAAAATGTATTATTTCCTGTGCATTTTTCCCGTCGTGGGATTCGAATCCGCAACCTCAGTGGTATATGAGATTTGCGGCGACCTGGCCAACCATTACACCACAGATGCTGTTGAATATACATACATGTCTATTATATAAATATATATATGTCCAGTATACAACAAAAATCAAGTTGTACTGTTAATACAGGTTAGACTAATTAATGTTAACCAATAAGTTGATTTATCTTTTATCTGTAACTTAATTAAGATTAACGTAAAACGATTTGTGAATTTTATTGCTATCGAGAGTGTTTGGGCAAAGGTTTAGTGCCGGAGCCGCGGGCAAAAGCTAGTTAGCAATAAAACGTGTCGTAATTACGTTCTCATACGTAAGATATCAACACTACAGACGGCAGACAGTATGGACATTGCTTAGAATAATAGATAGGTAAGATAAGAATCATTTATTATATAAGTACAAAATTTAAGAACGCTGCCAGTATCTTCGGAACCTTGCCTAAAGGGACTCCTTTTAATAATATATTTTAGTTATTATATTATATTTTTAAGGTTTTTAGTTTTAGTTTCATTGTTCATATATGCCAAAATTGAATAAACATAATATATTTATTTAGAAAAAATAATTAAGAATATATCGTACACATAAAGTAATCATAAAACAGTAGGTACATCGAAACATTTCCAGCGGGTCCCAAACTAGGCAGAGCCTGTATCTTGGTGACTCATAAACCTTCTGTTTACAGTAAAGTGAAGTTGTCTGCTCCAAGTGAAGTGAAGAGTAAATTGAGATTGACGTACACACAGTGACTAGCGTAGCGCTTATTTCTGTCGTTCCCTAACTGGGTTATTATTAAGAAAATATTGTCGGAAAATGTTTCTGTCTTTTTTTAGAAGTACTTAAACAGTCTGTCAACACTAAACAAGAAGAACAAAAGTTACCAAAATATCTGGAGTACTTAACGTTATGACAATGCGAAGCTTTTAGGTAATTTAAAACTTAGGCCTGGTCAATTTATAAGTCCAGTTTGGTTCATCATCAATTTATTAGTTAGCTCCCAAAAAAGTATTCAAGATTCAAGAGATAAAAGATTTTCATGAAATTACGTTTCTGCACATTGTTGCAGTCCTAAACTGAATCTACTACATTTTACAATTAATTATTGAAGTAAGGCCCCAGATCCGTTTAGATCTTATTCATACTTATTCATTGATAGAAAATATAATAGAAAAACTCTTTATTGTATACCAATTTAAAGAAATAGACAAAACACAGTCCTTAACTGTGGTAGTACAATGGGCGGTCTTATCTCTTGAAGCGATCTCTTCCAGACTACCTTTGAATGGACAGAATCGGAAAAAGAAGTAGACCGGGGCGGTGTACAACAAAAATTTATTAATTACAACTAAATACGTACCTACATAATCATATATACATGTATGCTAATATTTTAAATTCTGCACACAAAAACAAAAATATTATAATTAAAATAGACTAATATATATTGATATCCACCAGCAGACGTAATGTACATAAACCATTTCAATTATCGACCTATTTGCAACAGATTTTATCTCTTTCCTTAGTAAGTTCCCATACCGTTTTAATATTCTGTAGTGGTATAGAGGTGGCGTCAGCGCGGCGCCCGATAGCTTGGCGGTTGTCGCATCGCACGTCGCATAGAATAGTCGAACTAAGCATACCATTTCAATGTATATGCTATTCATCCATATCAAATGCTCCAAATATAGCCACCATTTGGGCTAAACGTCTTCTGCTTTTGGCTTCACTGTAAATTTAATTTTAGATAACGGTTTTGGTCCTTCAAGTTTTTGGTCCTTCGAATTAGAATTTATAATTATGAACGCACAATTAACATTGTAATATAACTACAATTTTGATGGTGAAACCCACACTAGAATGATCTGTGTTGTGGACTTCCAGTGTCTTCCATTTTATGATAAACTTAGATTTAGATTTTTTAACCGACTTCGAAAAGGAGAAGGTTCTCTGTTCGATTGTATTTTTTTGTGTTTGTTACCTCAGAACTCCGTCATTTATGAACTGATTTGGAAAGTTCTTTTTGCATTCGGTTCAGTATAGCTGAAAAGTGGTCAAATAAATTTCATCGATATTTGACCTTGGACTTCAGAGATACATTGAAGTCGGATTTTTTTTCTAAAAATTATAATTTATTATTATTTTAATGAAATGCTATATTATTGTTATTAAACATAGTACTAGAAGAGATTAGGAGCAGGGATATTTCGGTTAAGGTTAACAACCGTAATATAACTGTATTATGTCAGTAAAAATTTATAATAATCTACCTGACGAAATAAAAGAAGAGGAAAATTATATAAAATTTAATAAAAAATAAAACAATTCCTGATAGAAAAATGTTATTATAATTTAAATGACATTTTTAATGAAAATAAGAATGAAATGATAAAATGATAAGTAATTGACAAAGACGTAGAATAAATCGGTCCGCTCCCATTATAATGCATTATAATGTATAATTTGCTATACCCTAGTAGGGTCATATGTAATCTCACCACTACAATAAGAACTTTTGTGTACATATGTTTGCAATAAAGTATTGAGTATTGAGTATTAATCTATTTGAGATAACGGTTAACAGAAACTTTCGGTAACAGAATGATTTCGGTTAACAGAAACCGCAATGATATAGGTTTTTTCTCGCGTGTGCATTTTAACAAAGAAAACTAAATATTATTTATTAGTAGCACAAACGGGGTAGGGCAAGATAAGTCAATACTTTTTTTAATTTAAATATTGAGCCTTGAAGTTTTATTTAGGATTGAAGGTCTAAATGAGATTATCTACCTTGATTGCTTCTTATTGGAAACAATTTGCAGATTTATAACAAAAATAGGGTATTTTTTTAAACTATTGCATAGATTGCTTTTTTACGCATTCTGCCCGAGGCTGTAGTCCCATCTTTTTTTTTTATATAACTGTATGACGAGACTAGCTGGTCGTTTGCCTGATGGTAAGCAATACGCCAGCCCATTACAACAACAGCACCACCCAGAACCTTGTTTTGCAAAATCCTGCGCGGCGCTGCACTGCGCTCGTCACCCTGAGACAATTAGCTGTTGAGTCTCATAATGCCCAGTAATCATCAAACGACAGTACAACCGGACGGATATACTGTGAAATGTTAAGGTGTAATTGACCTGAGCATTCTTGTGATACACTTGTAATGTAACATTTCAAGTGAATTAGATTCATTATATTATTTGCTAAGGTGTGGATCTGAACAAAATCGAAATAAATAAATAAATTACGATAGGCGGTTGTTAAAATCTAGAGAAATTCGGTGTAGCTCCCTGTTCCATTGTAATATTTATATATAGTATATATTAATATATTTTAGATTTTATTATAGAATAGAATAGAAAACACTTTATTGCACTTAAGAAGGAATTACATTTTGAACATACTTTCTTATGATAAGTACAATAGGCGGTCTTATCGCTAAACAGCGATCTCTTCCAGACAACCGTATGCTATAAAGACAATATTAAAATTTATAGACGATAGTGTGCAGACAACAACGTAGGAATGTATTCTAACAAAATACTTAAATTTTATTTTACATTATATATATATATATATATATATATATATATATATATATGTGTGTGTATATAATATATATACATATGTAACTAACTCGAACTAACTAAAATTAAAAATAATATAATATAACTATCTGACCCGGCAAACGTTGTTTTGCGATATAAATTAAAAAAAAATGTTAAGGGTGAACAACCCTTATCACTTAGGGGTATGAAAAATAGATAGTAGCCGATTCTCAGACCTACTGAATATGCATATAATATTTGGTAAAAATCAGTAAAGCCGTTTCGGAGGAGTAAGGTAACTAACATTGTGACACGAGAATTGTATTTATAAGATTTTAAACAAAAACCGACTTCAATGTATCTTCGAAGTCCAAGGTCAAATATCGATGAATTTACTGAACCCAACGCAAATAGAATTTTCCAAATCGGTTCATAAATGACGGAGTTTTGAGGTAACAAATTAAAAAAAAAACACAATTGAACAGAGAACCTTCTCCTTTTTGAAGTCGGCTCAGAATAAATACTATTATAGAAATTGTATTAACACTCATACATTATTTTATTATTTTATGTTACATTGATGTGAATGTTCAAATCAGTCCCTACCTTTATAGGTCACCACTTCACCAGTATTGTCCAAGCCCACGCGTCGGCGCCACTGCTCCACCGGTGAAAGTCGTATCATCACGACTTCTCTACATTAAACTCTACCGTGCGAATGCTAAGCACGACGGTACTCTATTTTTTACGTAAGTGACCGCTCATCATATTCTCATTTAGCCCGGTAAAGTCGCGGAAATTGGGTACCTAAATATGGGTACCGTTAGGAACATTACCATTCTGCGGTCTCTACTTAAACACCTGGGAATATGATGAGAAATTAGAGACACGAAGTAATTTTGTCAAATGGGAAAAGCGTAGTCCAAATTTTGATGGGAGAGTTTGAAATGAAATGAAATTGTTTTATTTGCTTTTTTGAAACATGGTAGGTACAGATATGTCACACTTATAAAATGGATCGGCATGCTTCACCAGAAATTGGCATGCAAAATTAAAAAAAAAATATTTTAAAATTAATTCATACAAATTTTACAATAATTATAATATAAATGACCTCAAAATTTCAATTGATTTTGTTTTTTTTTAAAGTTCGCCCTTTAGTGCAGGCTTAAGTCTCTAGGACCATACCGCCATGTCTTACGTAGTTTTTATTTGTTAGTTTATATTTCATTTATTTTACTTTTGTTGAGAATGAGGGTCATCAGCAACAAGACGGACCCTCTCCTCTCTCTGCTTCAATAAAGTGGTGGAACTTTATTCAAGCTTTCCATGGACTTTTTGGGAGAACATAAAAAGCGATGTTTTCTCTATTTTATTTCATTTGCCTACACTCGTGCACGTTTACGAACACATAATGGTTAATATTCTACCGATATTACACATGATCACTCGAAATAACACTTGTTTGGAAAATAAAACAAAATCGAACTGTATCACTTTTCACTTCCCGCCAAAAAGTCAAAATTTCAATTGAATACTCAATATTGAAATTAAATTATTCTTAATGTCTATTCGCAATAATGTCAAAAAACATTGTGTTTACTTCAAAGAAAGATGAGGTTTTCAATTCAATTGTCTTTTATGTTAGTTACCTTAGAACTCTGTGTATAAAGTGTGTTATGACCTTTTTGGATGACGACGACACGGCCTTCTTTACAGACGTAGAGCAGGCCAGACTCATTTTTGACTCTGACATATGGACGAAACATATGGAGAAAAATAAGACTGCGGAGAACGGCTGAAGACGGTAGGAGTCAAAGAAAACTAACTAATAAAATTAATTGTATCCTAGTCCCTAGATAAAAATTGTATATGTCCTAGTCCTGACCTGACGACGGAGGCCTGTCTGTCTCTTTTTCAAACTGTTTGGAAAATTTTGCTTTGAGTTCAGTATAGCTACAAAGTGGTCCCATATAAATTTCATCGATTTCGACCTTGGACTACGTAGATACATCAGAATTGAAGTAGGTTTTTTCTGTTAAAAATGAATTATGATTTGTAGAGTTGACTTATTAACTGCCTTCAAAAAGGAGGAGGTTCTCTATTCGACTGTATATTTTTAATGCTTGTTACCTAAGAACTTAGTAATTTATAAACCGATTCGGAAAATTATTTAAGATTTAAAATGATATACTTCCAGATTGGTCTCATTTTTAACCGACTTAAAACAAAGGAAGAGTATTTTTTTTGAGGTAACAAACCTCGGAAAAGTGGTTCGAAATAACAATTCTCGATTAAATCTTGGGTAGACTCTAAAAAAACAATGAAGTCATTGGTGGAGTCCCTGACCGGATTTAAAAAGGTAACGTATGATTCTATTCTGTGAAATTTGGCGCCAGATTGGAGATCGGTATCAGATGAGAGGGCTCTATCTTGGTGTCGATCTCTACAGGTGAGGCGGGTCCTTTAGAAAAGATTTTTACTTTTTGTTTTAAGTTTAGACATTTCTGCCATACGTAATAAAGTACCTACCCTTGTGATGCATTAATTGTTATTTCACTTTAATTTTGAACTGAATTATCTAGCATCTAGCATCACAGACGTACTTGTGAACGTCAAATCATCACCATGACTCTACCACCGTATCGGAAAAAGAACCACTACTCAGAAGATACGGCAAGAGACTAAGGGGCATTATTTTAGAGAGTTTGTTAAACTTTTTTTGTTTTCTACAATGCCATGTTTATTAATTAGCTATAGAAGTTTATTTATGTAGTCATACATATAAATAATTCGATATTATATTTTATATCATATGTAAGCACTTAGTACCTATATCTATTATAATTTCTATCAACGCCGTCCGTTTATGTTCCGCTGTTGTCTGGAAGAGATCGCTTTAAGCGATAAGCGTTAGCTACCTATCATCATCATCACCAGCCCATTACGTTCCCACTGCTGGGACACGGGTCTTTCAAAGAGATTATGGACCATAATCCACTATGCTAGACCAGCGCGGGTGTCATAGGTAGTTAGATGTCACATGTCTGAACTTTGTGATTTTTGGACAAAGGCTGTTTTCTCACGATGTTTTTATTCATCGATTTTAGATTGCGAAATTACGGGGCATATGAGACTTAATATCTGATGTCTCGGGGTGATGAGCGCAATGCAGTTCTACACAGTGCTTCTATGCTATTAAAAGTTCTGGGTGGCACTACAATTGTTATGGGCAGGCGTGGCGCTTACTATCAGGTGAACGACTTGCTCGTCTCATCACTCAGTTCCATAAAAAAATGGTAGCTATATCTAGCTACCACAGACATACAGAACACTATACATAGTACGTCTTAAATGATAAAAACTTCAATCATCCGTAGGCGGAACGTACCCACACAGCTAATCTTTCTATAGATAAAACACCTGTAGTGTGAGAAGCTTGCTCCGTAAACGTAGCTTAGCCGACCCGCCACTTCACCAACACTTTAGTACCTCTCTAAAATCGTCTTGAATCATAAACTAAAAGGCATAAGGTGTGTTTTCGAAGACAGTTCTGGTTTGGTACACTTTGGGTGGTGTTAGCGACGCCTCGGCGCCACGGACCGTCGATTATGAGTAATAAACTAATTCCGGTAGCTTGGCCATTAGAAACGATAATCCATATGGGAATGTTGGATTCTTTAGATTTTGTGAGTTTGGGCCTTGGTTACTGTGGTTGACGTCTACGGAATGTGCTCTCAAATTATAAAGAAATTCAGTGTTGTCATCTATAGGTATGGTCAACGATAAAAGTTGCTGAACATCTGTCAATCTTTGATTGACTACACCTTTAATATTTGTCTTAAATCTCTGAATGTTGGATTTAGAACGTCTGTTAATTTTCATATTCGCACAGGATGCTAATATGAAAATAGGAAAAAGTTGCAAGTAATTTCTATATTATTGTATTATTGCCAATTGAAACAACGTTAAAGTTCAGTTATGTCGCTGACTGTACTATTATAATGAAATATAAACACCCGCGACACAAAAAACCTGTAAAAAGTAAAAAACGGCTCAATTGATTTTGATAAAACATGTCTAAAAACCACCGCTAGACTTAGAGAACTTAGAGAAACTTGCATTCAAATAAAAAAACCGCATCCATATTGGTTCAACCGATTTTAAGAGGTACATTGCCACAGACAGACACACATAGTGGTAAAATTTATAACAACCCTCCTTTTTGTTTTGGGGGTTAAAAATGGAACTGAGGGAATAAGGGATCGCGATGTAACCGGTAGGTGGTGGTATCTCGTGGTAGGTCTCTCGTATTCGGGAGGCCGTCTGGGTGGGTACCACAGCTTTGCCAGTTATTCTGCCGCCAAGCAGTAGTGCGCAACAATTACTGTGTTCCAATTTGAAGGGCGTTGTAGCCAGCAAAATTGCAGGACATATGAGACTTAATGTCTGATGTCTCGGGGTGATGACTGCAATGCAGCGCTAGGTACGTAGTGCTTTTTATGCTATTAAGAGTTCTGGGTGGCACTGCAATTGTTATGGGGATGCGTGGCACTTACCATCAGGCGAACGGCTTGCTCGTCTCACCACTCAGTTCCATAATAAAAAACTTGTCTCATCTTCAGCCCATCACGTTCCCACTGCTGGGACACGGGCCTTCTCTCATATATAGAGAAAGTATGTTGGTATCGCGCACGGAGTCGCGGGCAGCAGCTAGAATAAGAGCAGCTAATCAACAATAATTTATCAAATAATTTATTACACAATTTTGAATTTTGACATTGTCATTTGTTCAAAGCATCCTGTAACATGATCCGTTGAAACACAACACCCATGATGTATTGGGAAATCCATTGCCAAATATAAAATCTATTAATGAGAATATTTTACTGAGGAATGCGGTCCAGAGGTTGTTTTTATAATAGTTGCTTAACTATGAGTGGCATGCGGATATGTTTATGTAATTTGGCCAAAAAATCCAGTCAACTAATTTATCAATTGCCTTGGAGATCGACCTCAACCACTTAAATTTAAAAACCCTATCATAAGTGTTTGATTAATAAATGAAGATCAGCTGGGACTTGAACCCGCATCATATTTCATAAAAATTGATTTAATTTTACGCTAGGCATACTTTTAATTAAATATTAAATAATCTTGTCTTCTTCTCTCGTGTGGGTTAGTGACCTAGTGTCGGAAAGTGTCTAGTGTGGGGCTAGTGCCGAAGTTTTTACCGCCCGAAGACATGGCCTAACTGCTAATGCCCTAAGACAACTACCGGAGCCGACGATTTCACGTGCCCGAAGCACGGTAGGTAGCGCTCAGATGTAAATAAATACCATAAAAACGGTCACCCATCCAAGTTGTGACCGCTGCGAACGTTTCTTAACCTAAATCTGTTACTACAGCTTACAGCTACGCTACAAGCGCTACATGATCTTGTGATAGTCAAGGCAGGGAAATAAATAAAGAACTGTCGAAGTTCAAAGGGACACCGAGTATCCTAGTTCGTCATTTGATAGTTACTCGGGCCCCTAAAAGTTCATTCGACATGCGACAGCCATGGGTGGTCCAATTCGACATAAGATTGGCGACCTCTTTGGCTTGGCTACCACAGCCTTTTTTCAGTTCATGATCTCTTATGTAGTACTTACGTACAATACCTAAGACCTAAATTGCTGTGCTTTAAATTTTCTGTTGATAGCTTTGTACTATATTTCGTTCCGCCTTCCTCTAACAGGCATCAGATGAACAGCATCATGTTACAAACAGACGCACCGACATTTATACATAAGTTTATAAAATAACAATCAGTGCTGACCATATGGAATGGAACCTGTTTGAATTCAGACATACATGCATACCGCTGTGGCGCCGGCCGCACGCGAGGTGACTCTCTGAAGATATAAATTTTATATCACAATATTATAAATGCGAAAGTTTATATGTTAGTGTGGAAGTGTTTGTCTCTTTACATGAAAATATAATCTATGATATCATCTTGTGAAAATATAATGTATGTTCGTAAAAAATTGCACAAATTCAAGGTGAATAGTGACCACCACAAAAAAAACACTAGAAATAAGGATAGAATTGCAGTACCTAGGTTTAGACTGAGTAAAACAAATAAGTCCTTCATGGGCAATTGTGTACGTTATTACAATAAAATTCCAAAATGTATAACGGAGCTCACAGAAAGTATATTCAAACAGAGTGTGAAAAATATTCTAATGAAAAAACCATACTATACAGTTAGTAATTACATAGAAGACATTCCACATGGAACATTCCACTTCTGCCAAGTAGCCAACTGGCACATAAAAAAATAATATTGTCAAAAACAAACATAAAATATTGTAACAAAAGTTCAAAAAAATATGCCCTCAGTTTCTTGCCGTATCTTCTGAGTAGTGGTTCTTTTTCCGATACGGTGGTAGAGTCATTCTAATAATTGACGTTTATAAGTGCGTCTGTGACGACAAAATTCAAATAAAGAACTTTTGAATTGAATTGAATCACACTGCAACGCTGAACGGACTTTGAGTGAAACTGGGAATGGAGATAGCTTATACCCTGGATTGACACAGGTTACTTTTATCTCGGGAAACCGCAGGGCGCAATTAGTACCTATATACTTTTATACCAGCAATAATTAGTTTCATTTCAGGATAAGGAGGAACGTCGTATTGTTTCGAAGTTCATGACATGTTTGGGTCAACTGGAGCGAAACAGGATTGATTATCTAAAATATTATTTATTAGCCAAACCAAAGATGAAAAATACCTACTTTATCTTTAAATGACAACGTTTTTAAACTCTTTAGTTATAACATTTTTCAATCATAACCTATTATAAACGCATTAATTGTTATTTCATGTAAATTTCTAGGCAGACGAGTTCGTTAAATACGAATTTTAATTCGCTAACTAATCTTTCGATGTGTCGCAAGACATTCCACCTCTTGTGCGACTGTGCCTGACGTCACTTGCGCAGGCGCCGGCGCCTAGCGACCGGCCGGCGCGGACGGTTCAACCTTGTCCTTCCCATTCTGTTGTTAGGAAAATAAACCTGCTCGCTGGTCAGTGGCCACGTGTAGGGTCCTTTAGGTGTTGCTGTGTTGAAGGTGAAAGGATTTTGTTGAACACAGCCAACTTTGGATCTAATATTTTCTAGCAATAGCATCGGTTAACACCTTTAATGTACCGTTTAGGTAATACATTTTATTCTATTCGGTAAAGACTCGACGTCATCGTGACGTTAGTAGTAGCGCCGTCAATAATAATGACAATAATTCTTAAATTTAGGTAATTTAGTAGTTACAGTAGTGACTAAAGTAATTCAAAGACCCATATTATAACTTACAGACTAACATACGTATTATAACTAATTAAAACTATTTTTATGAAGATACTACATAACAGGGAATTGTTTTAGCCTACGTTCCTTATACTGTCGGTAGAATACCTGCAGGTCAGAAGTCCGGGGTGAGGAACATCTTCGTGTGTTCTGCTGAAACCTGGAGCGCGTAGGACTTGATGTCAGTGGTCCTAGTCTGCTCCAGCCGCGGCAAACTCACGTTGATGGGCTCCTCACGCGAACTCCAGTGCATTCATCTACTCTCCCAGACTATCGAGGGACTTCTTCACCCTTCGTCCCTTTGTCCAGGCGAGACAGGTATATCTTTGATAGTCGGAGATACGAGTACAACTCGTAGCGTTGCAGTCTATAAACGTCATGATTGTTTTTAAAGATTCTTGTGTTACTAATTCCATATACTTAGGTTGTTCTAGAAAAAAAAACAATGTCTGGATATGGTAAACCGCCGCCGAGATTTGACAGAAAAACAGAATCCTTAACATTGTGTCGTCAACATTCGAAGGTTGTCTCTCAAAATCTACTGACCCGAATCTTCGATTTCATCCAGTTTCCACATACATTTCTGGCCTAAGTACTCTCTAGGTATCTAAATAGCCTAGGTCACAGAATACAGAATAGTACAAGCCTAGGCACCTCTAGCCTTCTCTTTAAAGCCCAACTCTTCCTCGTTACTGTCAGTAAAAGTCACGCGCCTACAAGTCGTCGTTTATATACAATTAGCAGTTTCTTTCGACCGAAGACGTGGTATAAAAAGCGCGGAACCGACGGCGACGTCTGGCGTATAAACGAAGCCGGCCATATAACGTAGGATGCTAGATGCCGACTGTCGCCTGTCGTGTCGCCTCGTTATAGATAGCTCGACGCTAACTGCGTGCTAAGCAGCCGCAAGTTGACAGTGGGAAGAGATCCCATATCTTTTGATGTTATCGCTTACAAACATAGAAAACAACGGTATGAATAAGTATTGTCCGAATTCTAGGCACCAAACAAATGGGTTGGTTAAAATTTAAATTAATGAATATCATTTAAAAAAGAAAGGTAAATAATAATAATAATTTTTAGGTATAATATAATCCACCAGTGACCTGAAGTAACACTTAACTTCCGACGCAAAAAGGAGGGTGTTATGATGTCTGTCTGTGCCACCGTAGCTCTTAAACGCTGCGGATGCGGTTTTGTTTTAATTAAAAACAGGTTTTCTAGCGGTGGTTCTTAGACATATTTATCGAAATTGGTTCAGCCGTGTTTAATTTTTTTAAGTGATGTCGGTGATTTAATAAATTTTAGTTTATTGGTAAATAAAAGTTCTGCGAACCCCATTCCTTTTACCTCCCGCCCAAAGGCCTGTTAGGTTGGGTTTACATTACATCGCGTGGGCAAATTTAGCCATGGTTACAGCTTAGGTACCTACAGCCTACTTACTAAGTAGTGAATATAGGTTTTGGAAAACTACGTAGACACATACAAAATAGCTTTGCAATGTTGCACTGGTAAATCAGGAGATGAATGATATATATCTAGTGTAATTCCGCTGAATATTATGTAGGTTGTTGTTAGAATAATATAATGGGAGTAGATAGCAAATGTAAAATGAATTAAAATTAAGAATATAAACATTAATAATCCCTCCGCATTATTTTTATTCTAAAAACAACCTACATAATATTCAGCGGAATACACTAGATATTTTAATTGCGTTTCAAATTTGAGACAAATTTTCGCAACGTCACGCCTAATTTCATTAGATTAATAAAGTCCTTATCATCAATTTTAACCAGTATGTTCCCTTGTTACAGAACGCATAATTGAACGCGACGCTGGCTTCGTCTCCGGCGGTGATGATGACGACTCGTGCTCTGGACCCGCACATTCTGACGACTCAGGGGTACGCCTGGGCGAGAACGAGCTCAAACGGCGTGGTCCAGCCAGGCTGCAGCCCCCGAAGAAACGCATCCGTCTGAACTCTCAGGAAGACCTCCCGAGCCCTGAGAGCGACGCGTCGAACCCGTTCCGGCCTTGGTCTTTTACAGGTAGGTTATATACTTTGATGGTACTCAATGTTTTAAATTAATGTCTTAGTATCTCTTTTTATATCGCACTGCATTTTTAAAAAAAATTCAAATAAGTATTATTATGAAAGTCAATGTGGTTTAAATTTTCCATTCTTTACAGAAGAACCACAGCATGAGCCTCTTTCTCTAGTCAAGAAATCCAGCGAGAGTGAGCCACGACAGAGAAGAAGGCCGGTGGAGCCGCCTCCACCCATCGTGCCCCCGCCGCCGATCGTGCCTCCACCACCTCCGGGGCCGCCACGCGTGCCCCCACACCCTGCAGTCGCTGAACCTTACGAAAGGAAGCCCAGAGAACAGCGCAACTACAAGAATATGACCCGCGAAAGGCGCATAGAAGCAAATGCGCGAGAACGCACAAGGGTCCACACCATCAGTGCAGCGTTTGACACCTTACGCCGATCCGTCCCGGCTTACAGTCACAACCAGAAACTCTCCAAGCTCTCGGTCCTCCGAATAGCCTGTGCCTACATCACAGCTCTGTCCACTGCAATAGACCCTGACGCTGACCTGTCTACGGTAGTTGACAACGTCACTGCAACCATCCACACCGAAGGCAAGCTGAGAAAGAAAAAAGATGACCCTTGAACATCGTCCACTAATCGAAAATAGAAATTCGTAGCTTCAATGTGAAGTCTGCCGTTTGGTTTGAAGAAACAAGTCAACGCTGTTCATTCATAGTACCAGCTCAAAGAACGGAATCTGTTACCGTTCTTTTTGTGCATTCTTCAAATGGTGAACAATGACGTTTTATTTGAAGTGGGAGGTGTTAAGGTGTAAAATTTGGCCGTCCTATAAAGGCTTGATGTAGTACAAAATCGACAATAATATTCGAAGCATTTTGTTAGCAAAATTGACTATTTATTGGAAGTTTCAAAGGGTTTTAACTGAATCTCAACCGACTGATGTTTCAATTTCTTATATACTGTGCCTATTGTTAAATATGTATTTAGGAGACTGTTTTGAAGTTACTATTCAGAAGTGTACGGAAATAGCGTTCCTTGAAGAGTTTATTGTAGTGATTTTGAAAATCATACCGAAGAAATTATGCATCAAACTTGAACGAAGAAAAAAAAGCGGACGTGAAACTCAGACGTAAAGCACTCGAGCTATGCCAGTCCGCTCGTTCGTACACAAACCTCACGCACACGTTTACATCATGTTATGCCGATCGGTCGTCACACCTGCTTGACATTGGCCCTCCGTCCACTTAAACAAACAACGCCATCTCCATTGCTTCAGTTGTTGCTTAGCATCATTACATCCGCCTTTTTTTCTTCGTTCAGGGCTTCAACATTGTAAAGCCTATATACTCTACAAGAGTCTAAATGAACGTGGCCAGAATAGGAACTCATCATTTCCATCAATATAATAGGGGATCGGACAGTAATCGAAAAAAAAACTAAAATGTAGTTAGAACGAATGTTTGTCGAAAGATCTGAATGATCTTTCGACAAACATTCGTATATCAATATTTTTGTGAAATAATAATGATTTATATTTTAACTCAATAAATGAAATCGAAAGATTCTGACATTTTTATCTGTTCTTTATCTCAAGCGAGACACAAATCACAGAGTATTACGTCATTTGAGGGACAATTTAATCACTTTGCAAGTTTTCTTTCGTAAAACTTGTCGTTTTGGTTGCCTTCATATTACGTCACACGTCGTGAGGTGACCTTTTGCGCGGCAATATTTGAAACATAACATTTAAACATAGTTTTAGGTACTTTTAGGGATTTATTTAATTAAAATATTATTTTTCATAGCTATATACATACATTATGGTTAATATTAAACTTTTTTCGAAAAGTTGTCCGATCCCTTATTGGCTACCACAAGCTTTGACGTCATCTCTTCTTTGACAGTGGCGCCTCAGCTAAATGGCCTAAATTTTACCCAAGTTCATTCTGATTTTTGTCGTGACTCGATGGCTTATCTCTGTACACGCCAGAAAAATATCACAGTCATGCGCTGGTTTTGCCCCCTTACCCATATGTCCCTCAAGCGCCAATCATATATCGTGTTGAGCTCAAATTAAGGTATAGCTTCACTGCGACTAATGTTATACGGTCTAATTATTGTCGATTTAGGTTAGATCGAATTAATCTCATTCATTTACACCAAAATGCGATAACTACAAGTTGAGATACACTTAACGCGACAATATATGGCATCATAAGACATTGTCGCAGTGAATCTACACCCTAATCTGAGCTCAACACGATAATTATACGATTGGCGCTTGAGGATCATATGGGTAAGGGGGCTGTACAGATTTTCAAGCTATTTTATACAACTGAGTGATAGAATGGGCAGGTGGTTCGCCTGGTTTTAAGCAACACGCCTGCCCCTAACAATTGTAAAACCACTTAGAATTGTTCAGCAAAAACTTCTGCGGCACTGCACTGCGCTCATCAACAAAATGACATAACTAAATAACACGTATTTAAAACATTTTTATAAGTAAGATTGGTTAACTTATAAATAATAATGTTCCTCTATATTTTCGGATCTCGGATCTTATAATCCTATTAAAAATAAAGACACGAAAGACCTAGACCCACCGGGTCGCGTCGTGTGAGTATTGAGCCTTGTAACCAATGTTAACCATTCCTCAGTCCAGTATTACATAAGGAAAGCAAATTAAATGACAAAATCATATAAATAAACTGTATTTTGGCTTTAATATTATATATTTATTATATAACAATCCAGTCAGTAATTTTAAGGTACTGTAATTAATAACATAACTATATGTGGAAATGCATTTCACTGTAATTTAAATTAAGTTGTAAATAGTTATAAATATTGTTCTGTTTGATTTGTAGTGTTTAATGTAGAGCGAAGTCAAGGCATAAGTTTATGTTGAAAAGCAAAAAGCGGCGCAAGCGCATATATTTTTTTGTGTAATGAAAATAAAGCTTTGTAAAGTGCCGAAAATTAATTTTTTTCCTCAATATCATTGGTTGTTGACTTGGCGTCACCTTGGTGTTGGCTGTGGCGCTCGTCTGTCAACTTTCATTCATAAATCTATTGATCTTACGTAAGCAAGCATTTGTAAATGTCATCCTTGTTCAGCCCCCGTACCCATATGTCCCTCAAGCGCCAATCGTATATCTTGTTGAGATCAGATTAGGGTGTAGATTCACTCTCATTAAGTTTCATTAAGTTTATCTTAACTTGTAGTTATCGTATTTTGGTATAAATTAATGAGATTAACTCGATTTCTTGCCTGAATCGACAATAATTAAACCGTATCTCATTAGTCGCAGTGAAGTTATACCTTAATTTGAGCTCAACACGATATACGATTGGCGCTTGACGGACATATGGGTTGGGGGGCTGAACTTGTTTACTGATTCTCTATACAATTTTTTGCCCATTTTACATCGAGCTTAGCCTTGAACACATTGTGATATAATTACTGTAAATATACCTAATTATAAATTAGCATTATACATCACTATACCTAGAGCCGTTTGATCGTCATTAAAAAAATGAATAAATGATGATTCATAAAAATAATTTCCACACTTTTATTTTCTTCTGTTGCGTTTATTTTCTTATTTATTTGTTGATCTACAATCTACACAATCTGCACAATCCTGTACAGATACACTCGTAGTACGTAAGTATTTCTATTGTGATGGTCAAGCGTGGAGCTTACCATCAGGCATTCCTATACCAGATTTATAATTCCTCTGAATCCTTTGGATAGACAGAATTGGAAGATATAGGCGACTGTAGGTATCGTGTAATCAATTGATGAACCGGAGTATGGATACCTACCTCCTTATACCTACGTAATAAAATAACCAGCCCCCCTACCCAAATGTAGCTCAAGCGCCAATCGTATATCGTGTTGAGCTCGGATTAAGGTGTAGATTCACTGCGACAATCTTATGTTGCCATATATTGTCCCATTAAGTTTATCTCAACTCGTAGTCATCTTATTTTGGTATAAATTAATGAGATTAATTCGATTTCTTGCCAGAATCGACAATAATTAGACCGTATCTTATTAGTCGCAGTGAAGCTATACCTTAATTTGATCTCAACACGATATACGATTGGCGCTTGAGGGACGTATGGGTACGGGGGCAGGCCAACTCAGTAGGTATATGTATAACGGATGATTCAAATTACGCGTAAAGAATATTTATTCTAATGGAAAAAGGATACTATACCAACTGTTCGTAATTATTTAGAAGACAAAGATGCTTGGAACGTTCCACCTCTGCAAAGTAGGAAACTGGTACATAACAAACATAAAATTGTAGAAAACCAAAAAAATTAACATTATCTCTAAAAAATGCTTGTCAGTTTTTTTTCTTTTTTATTATTTATAGGCTTGCGTTTGACCGCTATCTCACCTGTTGTTAAGTGACGATGCGGTCGAAGATGTAGCAGCCTAGAAGAAACCTGTTCACTCTTGTCTTAAAGACAGATTATAGCAGTCCGGAAACACAGATGCCGGCAGAGAGTTCCACTCCTTGGCCGTTCGCATTATGAAGGTCGAAGCAAAGCGCTTGGTGCGAGTTTCTTGCCGTATCTTCTGAGTAGTGGTTCTTTTTACGACACGGTGGTAGTCATGGTGATAATTTGACTTTTATAAGTGCCTCTGTGAAGCTAAACTGTATAAAGAGGTTTTGATTTGATTTGATTTGAAGGAATCAAACCGCGAAGCAAGACATTATGTTATAGTATAAAATTTATCATATTAATTTGATGTAGGTAATTTATTTAGTAGATATTTATCTCTTAACGTACTTTTGCTCATAACGTAGCTGCGCACCCACTATATTTCTTTCACGACCTGGAAGACTGGTAGACAATGCTAAATAGCATTAAGTCATTCCTTGTACCATTTTGTGCAAAACTATTAAATAAATAAATACAGTTACAAAAAAATGGCCCTGAACTGCCATTTTTAACACCGGAAGGTAATTCGTTGTACAAATAGCAAATGACCCGTGCATCTGTCAGGAGCCAGGGCAAAGAACAACGTAGCCTTATAGAAGCGCCAGCTGCTAAGATAACAGTCCACGTGGTAGCTCAGACCACCTTTGTTTGTGACTCCTATATTTAACAGACCACTGTTATGTGTAGCGGCAGTTGTGAGGAAATGCGGAAGGAATAACACTACTAACGTTCATCATCAGCTTTTAAGTTCCCACTGCTGGGACACGGGCCTTCTCTTATAGAGAGAGGATGGTCCGTAATCCACCACGCTTGCCCAGTGCAGGTTGGTGGATGTCAAATGTTCTTGAATTTTTGTGATTTATTCTTGGACATGCCGGCTTCCTCACGATGTTTACCTTCACAGTTTTGAGTAAATGAGAGTCGTTATTGGCCAGCGGGATTCGAACTCCGGTGCGTCGGATCGTAAGTCGCACAAGTTCCCGCTGAGCCACTCTCGCTCGATAGCCACAATCACTTGGTAGGTACTCGCGTTACTCGATGAAATTTAAAATGCATCTGCATCCTGCTTTAGAATATTAATCAGTGGGCATTATGAGATTAAATGAGATGAGATTAAAGAACAAGTTTATCAAGATGACGAGCGCAGTGGAGAGCCGCGGATGATTTTAAATAACAATTTTATGGGTAGTCGTGATGCTTACCATCAGGTTTCCGGGTTGTTCGTTTCGTCACTCGGTTACAATTATTATAAGGCACCTCTCGCTCCCGGTGCCCTTTTTTGTTTTTCGTCATCATCATCATCAGCCCATTAAATTCCTCCTGCTGGGACAAACTCAGAGAGAGAACGGACAGTACCTCATCGACCACGTTGGGCAAGCATTCTTTAGTAATCTGTGCCTGCGGGTTGGCCACACTCGCTCGCTTGTTGTCCGGATATCTTTTTAACTACTAGATATGTTACATTTGAAAGCTATCCTGGCTATTTTATGGCATTAACTAAGACCTCAATGGCATTAACCATTGAGGAATGACACTACAATGGCATGAACATATTTCATTATAGTTCGTAAATATTTTATGTCAAATCATTTTTTGGGTGGAGAACGAAGTTTTTTTACGCCATCTATTAATATGGAATAACACTGCTTAGCATTTTAGGTTTATAACCCTTTACACCCGAAAGAAAAAAGTTGCGAACATTTAGGAAAAAGTTATTTGGGGGGATTTCTAGGAGTATAAGGAAGCTAGAAAAAATGCAGAAAAAAACCCAGAATTTTCAGTTTTCCTGAAAAGGTGCCCTCACGATCGTGACACTTAGGTATAAGCTACAAGTCTCACAATGGTGAGTGTTATCTTAAAAATTTAATTTTTCTTTAAAAAAACAACGAATTAAGTATTTATTATTATATATTTAAATGAATAACTTATTCATAAATAAGTTTTTATCATTTAACAATAAATTAAACCTCTTTCTAACTAATTCTGTAACAAAAATCAGTAAAATTTCAAAATTATCAAAGTCTACCTCTGACAAACTTAAAATACCTAATAGAATAACAATTATTTTCATTTTTAGGAAAAAAAGAGGTCACTAATCATTTTAATTTATAGTAGAGAGTAGCAAAACCACATGGCTTGAAAAATTGTAACTACATATTATGGTTTGAGGTGATAAAATTGGAAACAGTTTTGGTTTCGAGAAAGTCACAGGTAACCACCACACTTGGAACATTTAATCTTTGATCGGCTATGGCTTCCCTCCATCATGTAAGACCTTGGTGCCTTTATGTCATCAAGCACAGCCAGGTGATCATATCCATCATATATTTTGCCCTGTGATGGGCGTATTGGTCTGTATTGCCTATTGATAGGCGGTGGCTCGTTTTCAGAATCGACGTCTATGTCGTCGCGGCGGTCTTTTTCTGGAAAACTAGTTAGAAGTGTCAGCAACACTGAAACGATAATCCAGCTGTGTCAGAATTTCCTTTCTCGGGTAATCATTTGCTAGGCAATCATTTTTGTATCAGCATCGGCCAGTGAAAGGTATCATCTACTCATCTATAGAATAATAGGATGGAACTTTTTTCAGTTTGTTGCAGGTATCCTGAACCCGTTTGATATATCGGTTGCACATTCCAAAGTGGGTTGTTGGACTCAGTTTCAGTTGGCTGACCGTGATCAACTACACGAAGAACATTGCGTAAAGTTATAAATCGGTCGCGAACTGTTTTGTCGGCAATAAGTCCAATCTTCATTTTAGCTCGCCAGTACATCGGCATTCGTGGGTATGGAAGATATCCCATGAAAATATGTACACCAAACACTTTGGCTATTTCAGTTTTAAGTTCTAGGCCAGTCTTTCACATGTGATATAAGTTTGTACACCGAGCAGTATCCTCATAGAAACTTTCATCAAAATAATCATGAAGACATTCGGATGGTGTACGAACTGGGTTTTTTGTACACTTAGTAGTCATGTGGCTTATCGGTAAAAGGAATAATATTCTTCCAGGAGTCTCCATAACCTTATTGCTGCTGATCCCGTCGATTCGCCGTAGTACGAAAACGTTCTCTTCGTGATTGCACTCGCTGCAAAGTAGAATCACGAGAACTCCCTCTGCTTTCAATTTGCCGCGAAGTAGTACTAGGACAGTGTCCCCTATTTAGGGTCGTTATCTGACTTAGAGGTTTGGGTTCTATTTCATCGCCTGAACCCTCAGAATTCTCGTCCTCGCTACAATTTCAGTGAGAATACGCGGCCCTGCTTCTGAATCTTCTTCGTCGTGGAATTCTTCGATGTCTGACTCAGTTCCATCGCCAAGGAATTCGAAGAAACGGTCATCAGATATAGGAAGCACTAAAACAAACAATTTCTTAGCCAAAATACCAACTTTTAATCAATAAACAAAAAACTAAGTTGAAATCAATTTACATGGTTATGACCGAAGGGCCACGACCGTGCTACTTGAAGTTTAGGTACAATTTATTTGTAACTTACAAAACAAAATAGCAAAAATAGTTAATATTTCATTTGATTAATGTGTATATAATAAAATAAAACAAAAACAATAGTCAAAATATAACAATAATCAGTAAAACACAATACTTACACGTGTCGCCGGTCGGATCAAAATACACAGCCATCTTTAACCTCTGATTGACACAAACTAACAACCCATTCCACGACTCGGGCGCCACTACGCGCAAGTACACATCTCTCACGATGGATCGTCGTCGATTGCGTTCACAAATATGAATCCGCGCGGTCTTGACATTTTTTTAAAGTTACTCGCACTATCGTATATCGTCGGGTGTAAAGGGATAAGAAGTTTCGCTACTCGCCGCTAGATGGTAGTAATTGACATTAAATTAAGCTCAGCTACTCTTATATAGATAGCGTTTCGCTAAATACGAAATCATTTCTCTGGAACTGGGACATACCTAAGAGACAATAAGACTATTTGACCATCGTTTTTATATTAAATACATTATTTACTTGAAAATATATGTATATATTTTTTTTAAGTTTTGATTGGTCCAAGAGCAATTGGTCAGACCCTTCGAGTAGGCTGGATACTTTATCTGAGGTCAGACCACTTGAAAATTTAAAAAATGGCGGGAAATAAATTTTCGCAGGAACGGGATTTTTTGGCGGGAAGTGATACAGTTCGATTTTGTTCTATTTTCCAAACAAGTGTTATTTCGAGTGATTATGTTAATATCGGTGGAATATTAACCATTATGTGTTCGTAAACTTGCACGAGTGTAGGCAAATGAAATGAAATAGAGAAAGACATTGCTCTTTATATTCTCCCAAAAAGTCCATGGACAGTTTGAATAAAGTTCTACCACTTTAATGAAGCACTAGGAGAGTGTCCGGCTTGTAGCTGATGACCCTCATTCTCAAAAAAACTATAATAAATGGAATATTAAACTCAAAAACTACGTAAGACAAGGCGGTATGGTCCTAGAGACTTAAGCCTGCCCAAACGGGCGAATTAAAAAAAAATAATTACGCGGGAACGGGAAAACTTCTATGCTCTCAAGAAAAAGAAACTCTTGTATTTTATGAATAATTTTATTATATTGTAGTGTTTTTATATCAAGCAGTCCATTTGAGGCATCTAGTGTCGAGGTGCGTTCCCAAACACCGAACGGAGCAGTACCGAGCGCCGCAAGGTATGCAAGTGTAGTTTGAAGGAAAACCGCAAACCGCGCAGAAGTGTCGATCTGGGAAACTGCAAGGAAAAAACTTAAATAAATACTGGCCTAGTATCAATAATGATTATGCGATAAATTGATTGCCTCGAAACTGCTATCTCGGCGTAAATATTTTTCACTTATTTATATTACCTATCTTGATATTTAATTAATAAATCAAGGTTGACTTACAAAAAAAGAAACTGGTACTACTGGGCAATTCCTAGAAGACCACAGGTTGATTCAGGGATTGTGCAATTCAATGTTTTAACTGCAATTGATTGAAAGACAGGCACTTATGGAAGTTACAATCAGGCGCACGACTTTGTTGTCGGTAGGGCCAGGGAAATGAAACTGTCTTTGGTGACCAGAAAAAAAATATGTTTGTTGGTTGCTATACATACATACAATAAGTATGATTATAGTTAAAACGTAATGAAAATATTTAGTGTAAAGTAAAATATTTTCATTGGGTTTCAGATTTGAGATGAATTTTCTCTTCATGCCCGATTCCATAAGATAATGTTTCAATCAATCAATCAATTATTTTATTGCAAACACAAATCATGTAGCACAATCAATTCAATGAGCTCTCAATCCTACACTAGGATAAATCCTGGGTTGTAGGATTCATATTAGGATCACATAGTATTTATATAAGACGAAGATTCCGTACCAAATGAAATGATCTATAGTTACAAATGGCCCCCTACCCATATGTCCCTCAAGCAGCAATCGTATATCATGTTGAGTTCAGTTTAGGGTATAGATTCACTGCGACAATATTTTTTGATGCCATTTATTGTCCCATTAAGTTTATCTCAACTATTACTTATCATATTTTGGATGAATGAGATTATCGATTATCGAGATTATCGATCGATTTCTTGTGAAGCTATACCTTAATTTGAGCTCAACACGATATACGATTGGCGCTTGAGGGACATATGGGTATGGGGGCAGTACACACTTAATTTTAAAACTTATTAATTTTTACTTTATTTATGAGATACTTACATGGAGGGTGGTACTTGCGCTGAGATGTAATTAGGTGGGTCTGGCCTAAACCCTGCATCTTCCTCAACCAACTGTGCAAATGTCTTCCTAAATCTCATCTTGTAGTACTCAGCACTTTTAGCTTTTTTCTTTCTAGTAGGTTTTTCATTAGAGTCAGCAAATTTGGGCACCTTTTTTGACATAACTAAGTCTGCGTGAGGGTCTTCATGGAAGTTGTCCTGTTCGAGAGCCTCCACTGCTTTTCTGGCTCGTCGTTTTCTTGCAGCATCATCGAGGACCTGTAAATAAAGAAAATAAAATAGCTGTTTTTGACTTTAGTTTTCAAACAACATGGATGTAGCAGCTATTTTAGTTTATTTTGAAAAAGCTTAGTAAGCATTCACTGTAGGTAGTTTAGGGTCCAAGTGTTTGATTATTTAGGAAATTCCTTTATTTAGAAACTCTTAATTTGCTTAGGATAAAAAATAGTTAAAAATAGTCCAGTTCTTAAAATCTTAATTATATAAAGAATAGATGAATTTACTGTACCTTTCGTCTCTCTGCATCTTTAACTCTCCCACTTTCTCTGGCAGCCATTTTTGTTTCTATTACAATCCCTTGTCATGCACCGGTATGCTCAGTTGATCCATCAAGTCGTCCACACGAGCTTGCAGCGTCTCTACAATATCAGCTGAAATAAACAGGTGGGTCTCGTCCAAGTCTTGGAGAATAAACTTTCTGCCGAGGGCCAGGGTCTCGTCTAGGTGGAGAAGGAATTGTTTCATAGCCGGGTCACTGCAAAATAAAATATAATTCAATTATTAAGCGATTAAGATGTTAAAACAGTTGAATTTAAAATGCCTGACCTCAGGAATCATAAAATAACAAAGGTTCTGATTCCTTGTCTCTCAGTTGTATGTGAGTTTATCATATAAAATTACAACAATAATTTATTGAATCAACTCTAGTGGCTTGGAATATAAGCTTGTCAAAGCTTTACAGCCCTACTGAAGACAACAATGCAGATTATTCAGAACTATGTCATATTTAAATGTTGTTTCATTACAGATTTGTTCACAAAAATACTAAATACACTACATTAACAATGTCAAAGAAACGAGGACTTAGTGCAGAAGAGAAGCGGACAAAAATGTTGGAAATATTTCATCAGAGCAGAGATTTCTTTCAGTTGAAGGTATCAATACACTTTTGTCAATGACTTTAAAGATAAAGAAATAAATATTAATATTCTTTTCCTTTTTAAAACAGGAATTAGAGAAAATAGCACCAAAAGAAAAAGGCATCACCATGCAGTCTGTGAAAGAAGTTGTCCAAAGCCTTGTAGATGATCACCTGGTGGATACGGAGAAAATTGGGACATCGGTCTATTTTTGGTCATTTCCCAGGTGAAGATTATTTTTTTAATGTAACTGAATGACGAAGCGAGCTTGTTGTTCACCTGATGGTAAGCAATACGCCAGCCTACATAAGAATAACAGCACCAAGCAGACCTTTGTTTTGCAAAATCCTGTGCAGCACTGGACTGCGCTCATCACCCTTAGACAATTAGCTGTTGAGTCTCATAATGCCCAGTAATTTCGCTGGCTACAATGCCCTTCATGGCGGAACACAGTCATGCTTGCGCACTACTGCTTGGCGGCTGAATAACTGGCAAAGCGGTGGTACCCACCCAAACAACCTCTCGCATACGAGAAACCTGACACCAGTAAAATACAATGATTGATGTAACATCATCCCATTTCTATTTCAGTAAAGCAAAGAATGCCAAGAAGAGGAAATTAAATGATTTGCAAGGTGAAATAGATGACTGTGCAAAGAAACTGAAGAAAGTTGAAGACTCAATTTCATCTGAATCTGTAAGTTACTTGCGTTATTTTGACAAACTAGGTAGTCAGAAATTGTATCTACATTACTCAAGTTTTACTGTCACAGTATTTAGAAAGTTTTACAATTATAGATTGGAAGAGAACCAGACGAGCATAGATCTGAAACACTGGCGATGTTAGAAAAACTGAGAATACAAGAGGAAGGACTGAAAAAGGAATTACAGAAATATAGGGACTCAGACCCTGACTATATTGCCGAGTTGAAAAATGAAACTCAGGTCACATTTATAAATACCTAATCAATATAGTCTATATACTCAATCAAGAATCAGTCACTTGAGTTTTTAGTAATAATTATGTTGTCTTTACCTTATAATAAAAACCTGTTTTGGATTTTTTTTTACAGGAATTGAAGTCTGCTATTAATAGATGGACAGAAAATATTTATATAATGAAGTCTTACATAAAAAATACATTTCAAATGGAGAATGATGTGGTTGACCAAAATTTCAACATACCAGCAGATTTTGATTATATTGAATTTTAAATCTCTTCTCTGACTTGTAACAATTACTTTTTCTTAATTAAATTCTACTTGTTTATTATTGGTAAAGGTTTGTTTTGGTTCATTTATTGTATTTATTGAATAAAATTTAGGGTAGCCTTAAATCGTTGACGCCTGTTTCATTTGATGTCCCTAGACAAGTTAATCCAGTGAAGAGTTAAGTTAGAAACTTGTTGAAAACGAATACAACCTGTGTATTTATAATGGAATACGAACCATTCCACCAACACACCTTTCATAACATTCACCATTGTTCATTTTATGATTCCCTTTCCTATGATTAGAGTTTTGAAAGCACAGCACAATATTCCCAATTATGTTAGTGTAACAAAATGTATTTATCTTGCTCAAAAGTAAAAAATGTTAAAATCTGAAATGCCGAATATGCCGACAACAAAAATTCAGTGTGACACTGACAGCTGAGAGTTCACGCGCTGATAGACAGTTGGAACTTGACATTGACATGCAAGTGGCTTTACGACAGTGACAATTGTATCGTTTTCAATTAAGCTGCAGTCTCATTAGAGTATCCGATTAGTCATCTCACTCAACAGCAAGCGCAACATAATATATAATATTGTACAACCTATAACAAATATGCTAACCTCGGTAGCGGTTACATATTTGAGCCGTTTGGTGTGGAGACTTTGGGTCCGTAGGGACCGGGAGCTCATCGTATTTTCAAAAATCTGTCATAGCCTATGATCGATGCGACGCGTGACCAAAATGCTGGGACTTATTTGACTCAACGTATCAGTATTGCAATCCAACGGGGCAATACTGCCAGCATCTTGGGTACGCTGCCAACTGGTAGTGGGTTGCAGCGTTTGAGCTATCTATAGGCCTTTAATGGTCTATGGGTTGTCCAATTGCTTCTCCTTATAAGTAGTTAGTTTAGTAAGTAGAGTTGAAGAGTTGTTTTCAGTATGAAAGGCATTCGCCCCTTAAAAAAAAAATTACGACTGTTCTTAAATAATAAAAGGTGTAATATTGGTACCTACTGGTAAATAACACTTACCCACATATGGTTACTAAAATAGCTTTTATTACATATAAATATTATAATATATTATACCTACCAAGATGGATTTTTGATTTTAAATCTATTTAGACGTGATGCAGGTAAGTATAATAATTCTTAGGAATAGTTAGGAATACTAATGTAATAAAACAATTTATTGTAAGAAATTATTATATATTTTATTATTTATGTATTATATATTAGTAGTATAGGTAGGTACAGGTAGGTATTATTAATTTCCTTAATTCTTTTGTACAAAAAGTAAAACTTAGTGTAAGAAACATTTTGAATTTTAAAACTATCCTGACTAGAACATTACAATACCTACTACACAATCATCCATGAACATCCAATATAATATATACGTTAATAAATATAATATATTTATAATAGAATACAATAATAATATATAGATTTATCATCATCATCATGGGTTGTTCACCCTTATCACTTAGGGGTATGAAAAATAGATAGTAGCCGATTCTCAGACCTACTGGATATGCATATAAAATTTGGTAAAAATCAGTAAAGCCGTTTCGGAGGAGTAAGGTAACTAACATTGTGACACGAGAATTTCATATATAAGATAAACTACACTCTGGTGCAATGAAATCGCACATAGCAACGTTTTTTTGCAAAATTTCATTTATTTTTTTTTAAATGGAGAGAAAAATATATTTTTTTTGATATGAAATTAAAGGTTCTTTCAAGACCTATCTAATGATACCATATATAAGCGGTGATGAGTTTACCGTACTCTCGAAAAGAAATGACAACAAAATACCCCAAAATTGCTCGCTTAGCTCACCGCAGTTTGCGAGATCAATTGCATGTATAAAAAGGCATGTTTTGAGTGAAATGTCGTCACTTGCACTTCAACGCTCAACCTGAAAGGACGTCTAGTGACTACAGCTGCATTCATCAGAAGAAAATGGATACTACTCCAGAAAAAGCCGCTCAAGTCGTTGCTTTAATTGAAGCAGGCCAGAACCAGAGTGCTGTAGCTCGACAACTGAATATCAGCCGATATTCCGTTCGTCGTGTGTACCAGCGCTATCGGGAGACTGGTGGCTATGGGCGACGACGAGGATCTGGTCGAGCCAGAGCTACAACACAGCGCGACAACCGATTTCTTGTAACGACGGCATTGAGAAATCGTCGTCTGACTGCCGTTGAACTTGCACAGCATCTCCAGGAGGTGCGTGAAGTGGAAGTTAGTCGGTGGACAGTCAGAAAAAGACTTGCTGAAGGTGGCTTGACTGCGCATAGGCCAGCAAATGGCCCAAAACTGACGCCAGCTCACCGCCAGGCTCGTCTTCGATTTGCACAAGAACATGTGCATTGGACTGTCGACCAATGGAGAGCAGTCCTGTTCTCAGATGAGTCCAGGATGTGTCTTCATGGCAATGATGAACGAGGAAGGGTCTACAGAAGGCCTACAGAGAGATTTTCCCAGTGTTGCATCACGGAACGTGTTTCATATGGCGGTGGTTCGTGTATGTTCTGGGGAGGTATCTCTCTCGAAGCCAAAACTGAGCTTGTCTTCATTGCTGGGGCCAATAGAGGACGACAAGCAAGAGGACTAACATCTCAGCGGTATATAGAGGAAGTTCTCCAGGAACATGTCGTACCATTTACTGGTTTCATTGGAGGGAACTTCCTCTTTATGCATGATAATGCTAGACCCCATACCGCTGTTGTTGTACGACAGTACTTACAAGAGGTCGGTATTCCGGTGATGGAGTGGCCAGCTCGCAGCCCGGATCTTAATCCAATCGAGCACATGTGGGACGAATTAAAAAGAAGAGTTAGAAGCAGAAATGTTGCTCCAGTCAATATACAGGAGCTACAAAATGCAATCAAGGAGGAATGGGATGCTATCCCACAAGACTTTATCAAACATTTGGTAGAGTCTATGGAAAACCGGTGTCAAGCCGTTATTCGGGCCAGAGGGGGTAACACTTCGTATTAATAAATGTTTTTTTTTTAGTAAAATTTGTGTTTTTTTTAATTAATCCTTAATTTTCGAACTGCAAACAACTTCTAATAAAGATGAATTTGTTGTTGTTCTTTTTTTTTTTGGCAAAATAGTGAACTTGTCACCGCTTATATGGTATCATTAGATAGGTCTTGATATAACCTTTGATTTCATATTGAAAATGAATTATTTTTTTTTATTTAAAGGGAAATAAATGAAATTTTGCAAAAAATGTTGCTGTGTGCGATTTCATTGCACCAGAGTGTAGGTAAACAGTAGTAAACTAGTAAGTACTAGTATATTAGTAAATAGGTGTTAGATACAAAAGAGAGTGCGTTATCGCTATATTTGTACAAACTTATGGTTAAAAATAAATGTAGGTAGGCTATACATTTAAACTTCATACCTATTAATGAAGGTAAAAGATTGGAATCAGTGGCGTAACAGTAGTAACAGAAGTAGGTGGGTATACCTCGCGCCAAACTTGATGGCGGCTGACTGGCTCATCACGTGATCTGCGCAGATACAATTTTGTATGCGAATTTGTGACTGCGCAGGTCACGTGGTGCGTCTGTCAGCCGCCATTAAGTTTGACGCGTATTATATCAAGATTCGAGTAGACGTATCAAGTTATCAACTTATAATAGTAGGTTGGTACTTATACGTAAACAACAATAAATACTTATTTTAAAACATTAACTTCGATTAATTTGGGCTGATATACTGGGTAGGTACTTATAGCCACCATTGTCACAGAATAGATATACCTAATAGCACTCGGTCTACGTACCATAGGCCATCATCGTCTATGGTACCTTATAGGTAATAGTACGTAAGTGATAGTATTCTTTGGTAATAGAATAAACTAAAAGTTGCATCTTATTTCAAATCTAAACAAATATACCGTATAAATAATCAGCTGGGCCGTTATAAATAATCGATTTTTTGTAGATTAATAGATAACCTAATAATCTAATAGAATAAAGATAATAAAATTGCAGGGCAATGCATTCAAAACTGGACTTAGGAATTATTTGATGGACAATTGTATTTATAGGATGTATAATTAAATTAATACAATTAAATTATATACAATTATAATTAAAAATAACATTATATATTAATTAGAGACTTGACATAATATTTGCATGTTTGCTTGCAGGCTGGATACTTGACTGTTGTAATTAGTTTCAAGACCTTTATTGTATGTACTTCATCATCAGCCCATCACGTTCCCACTGCTGGGACACGGGTCTTCTCTCATAGAGAGAGAATGGGCCATAATCCACCACGCTGGCCCAGTGCGGGTCGGTGGATGTCGCATGTCCTTGAATTTTTGTGAAAAATTCTTGAACATGCCGGTTTCCTCACGATGTTTTCCTTCACCGTTTTGGAGTGAGTGTTAAATCCGCATATAACTTAAGAAAGTCAGTGGTGCGGGACCAGCGGGATTCGGCAGCGGGTGCGTCGGATCGAAAGCCGCACGAGCTCCCACTGAGCCACACTGTAGTACTTATTCTTGCAAATAAACAATTGATTTGGTTTGATTCGGTTTGATATCTTACGATCCAATATATTGCACACAAAACGAATTCCGTAAATGCAACATGTAATCAATACCGATATTGTAACCGATATCGTATCGGGGTAGATCGTAAAGGAACACGAGATGTTTATATACTTATATCCAGTCGAATCGATTCGATATTCATTATCGTGAGGTTCTGCCCCCCAACCCATATGTCCCTCAAGCGCCAATCGTATATCGTGTTGAGCTCAAATTAAGGTATAACTTCACTGCGACTAATGAGATACGGTCTAATTATTGTCGATTCAGGCAAGAAATCGAAATAATCTCATTAATTTATACCAAGATACGATAACTACAAGTTGAGATAAACTTAATGAGACAATGTATGGCACCATAAGACTGTCGCAGTAAATCTACACCCTAATCTGATCTCAACACGATATACGATTGGCGCTTGAGGGACATATGGGTACGGGGGCTGAATTGGGGAGACAACCCGGGCCAAAGCAATACAAAGAAAGAAAATGCCTTCTCGCGAGCAGAGTTTTACCTACACACAACTCTTCAATTGTCTTAGCTAGAATCTATATTACAAATATTTTATCTTATAACGATTTTATGTACACAGTGGCAAAAAAATAGTTATCGATTATGGAGATAGTTGTCGACTTGGGGGATAATTATCGACGGGCAAGAAGAAGCTTTCAGTGCTGCTCACATTAGTACCCAAGTTGCTATTAGCATCTTTGCCGTTTTCATGTTCGCAGCATTTAGGGAAAGGAGGCACGTTGTCAGGTTTGTACAGGAAGGTTTTACTGTAGTTGTGCTTGGTCCGCTCCTGGTTGTTGTTGGCGGCGCGAGGGCCGGAACACCTTCCTCAGAGCTTCGATGAGCCGTTGGTTATGAGGCGCATGCTGCTTTCCCGGCCTACGCTCGTTCTGAAAAAAAAAAGAAGTTTTTAATGATCTTCTTTCTCTTTGATGACAAATAAATTCTAATGAATGAATATATTTAGCCATTATTTATTATGCTACGCACCTACAATCTCGGGTTAGAGTTGTGGCAATTATCATAAAAAAAACAAGTTATACCAACCGCGGGTTAACTGGGATTAAATATTAAATAATACTGTGTAAGTGAATGTATTTTATTCTCGGCAGAATGAGTTTTGTCGAAGGTGATGAGATGGAATATTCTAGAAATGAGCTGTCGATGAAATGACCCGTGAAACCAGGACGCATGGAGGTTATAAACCTATTAACCTCCATGCGTGAACCTTACGCGTTCAATTAGCGATACGTGTCGATCAATGTAATTGAAGCAACGCAATTCCAACTAAATGGTAGGTATAAGGTAAAGACTATATATATAACTTTGCGAACATCCTTATATAAATGGAATGAAAAAATGAAACACTAGGTACTACCAAAGGCCAAAGGTACTATTAAGTATTATGTGGTACTACTGAAAGGTAGGTAAAAATACCTTAGCGTATGCTGAGTCGGAACCTTTTCCTGACATCGCGCAACATTTCAGTTATACGTAAGTATTTATTGTTTTTTTTGTCTTAATTTTAGTAAGCTCAATGTAATGTGTAAATGTCCTGAATAAATATATTTTCTCTCTTTCAAATAAAATAAGTCTTCATTGAAACACACACAGGTCATAAAAATTATAAAAACAACTTAACAGTAGTGTAAAAATTGGCAGTCTTATAGCTAAAAGCGATCTCTTTCAGACAATCGTGCAGAGAGAGGAGTAACGGTAAATAAAAAATAATGGACGGTGGTATATATAGGTTAGTTTAGCTATACTTTTTTAACCGACTTATGTTAAAGGATGATGTACTCAATTCGACTGTCTTTTTTAATGTTTGTTTACTCAGGACTTTGCAATGACAGTTTCAAATAGAGGAAGACGAGTGACGCGCTAATATTGTAATCTAAAAGCTTGGGCTCGCTGCGGCACAGAATACATTACAGTTTCTTAGACCGGCTACGACTCGACGGCGGCGGCGGCGCACGAATTATTCCGAAACTCTCCGACTACACAAGTAGGCAGTGTGTATAACAAAGATGGGTAGAGGTGCCTGTCAATGCGTGCGAGCGAGATGTAACTAAACTTCTATCGAATAATATCGCGTATCGTATCTCTCACTTCTATTTCCATTGGCTAACTTGCTCTCACAAATATGGTGGAGCAAGAATATTAATATTTTATTATTTATCAAAATATCATGGTTATTTTATACCTACGAGTGGAAAGTAATCCCATATGACTTATTTTGATTTCCTAAGTGATTATAACACCTAAACTAGCAGGCAGGTCTCTAATGATCATCTCTCATCTTTAATGAGTTTTTGTTGACAGTACAACCACGTAAGGCCAAGGAACATATACTCTAGCGTAAGGCACAAGCGCTCACGACTGTGATCTAAGCACGACTAAGTGCAAGTGTGTCGCGAGACACACTTGAGAA
Source organism: Petrophora chlorosata (assembly GCA_951640565.1). Classification (NCBI taxonomy): domain Eukaryota; kingdom Metazoa; phylum Arthropoda; class Insecta; order Lepidoptera; family Geometridae; genus Petrophora; species Petrophora chlorosata. The sequence continues at coordinate 3,487,226 of OX621206.1, forward strand.
GGTCTATCTTTGAAACTGTGTCACTCGTCTTCCTCTGTTTGAAACTGTCATTGTTCTGTATAAGCTACATGATCCTATATAATTCGACCTTGGACTTCGAAGATAGTACCAGTTTTTCGGGTTTGATTCCCGCTACGAGACAAATATTTCTGCATAGGCAAAAAACGCATGTAGGTATTGGTTTCGTGTGTAGGTGAGAGAAGGGACCATGGTCCCAGCAATTTCCTAGTATATAGATAACAAAAATACAAACCAACAAACAGACAAAAAATCTAAAAACCATAGATGAAGGATGGAAATGTTTTCAGTACCCTCTAAATAGTCGAACCCAGTCGGTTTAAACAAAATAACTTCTCATTTTTATAATATATAGATAGATAGATCCTATACATAGATAGACTTATACGTATCTTGAAATAGGGGATCGGACAGTAATCGATAAAAAATCTAAAATGTAGTTAGAACGAATGTTCGTCGAACCAAAAAGATCATTCAATCAATGTTTTTTGTGAAATAATAATGATTTATATTTTTAAATCAATAAATAATTCCGACATTTTTAATCTGTTCTGCGACTGTTACTGTACTGTTCTTGTGTTTATTTTACGTTTTTGCTTTTCATAAAATGTAGTTTTGCTATTTTTTTCGTTCCATTACTACAATATTATTATAGTCCCCAAACTTCACAAAACGTATTAGAATCTCTTTGCAAGTTTTATTTCGACGAGTTTGTCGTTTTCTACCTACATAATTATGACGTCACAAGTTTTGAGGTGACCTTTTGCGCGGCAATATTTGAGACATAATATTTAAACATAGTTTAGTACTTTTAGAGCGTTATTTAATTAAAATAGTATTTTTAATGGCTATATATATTATTGTAGTTAATTTAAAACACTTTCTGAAAAGTTGTCCGATCCCCTTTTGCTTATATATTGTTCTTTATCTTACCTACTTAGGTACTACATTAATATCTACAAGTATGCATGGTTGTCTGGAAGGGATGGCTCTAAGTGAAAAGACCGCCAATTGTTACAGTTTATTTTAGTTATTATTACAACGAAACATTCATTTGTCGTAATTTCTAAAAATATTTTGACACCCCAAAACATGTCATTTGATATACTTACGTCCTCGGCACCATACTGATGTTTGTTTTTCTGCTGGATGTTATTCGTCTCGATGTTGACAGCGACATGGATCCTCTCGGACCGTGGCTGGAGCCACCGCGGCACAGTAGATACCTGAGGCATTCGGGTCAGATGACGAAATGTATTCAATGACATTGCTTCAACATGCTCAAAACGATTTTTCTCATAAATAGAAGTTAATTTGACTTAAAATATATGAATGTATATATATGTATACATATAGGTAGGTATATAATATGTATGTAGGTATATATACATTTATATATAACTGGTGGTAGGTTTCTAGTATGCGAGAGGCCGTCTGGATGGGTACCACCGCTTTGCCAGTTATTCAGCCGCCAAGCAGTAGTGGGCAAACATTACTGTGTTCCAGTTTGAAGGGCATTGTAGCCAGCGAAATTACTGGGCATTATTCAGCTAATTGTCTTAGGATGACGAGCGCAGTACAGCGCCGCGCAGGATTTTGCAAAACAAAGTTTTGGGTGTTATTTACAAATATATAATAATTTAGAGCGAGTGTGGCTCAGCGGGAACTCGTGTGCTTTTCGATCCGACACACCTGGGTTCAACTCCCGACTCGGCCCTGCACCAATGACTTATAGTTAAGTGCAGTTTTTGTACGTTCGCTCTAAAAACGGTGAAGGAAAACATCGTGATGAAACCCGCTTACGCGCTTTGGAGTGGTAGGCTCTGGCCGTGGTTGTAATACCACCCACCGAACAAAGCCATACCGTCAAGCGACCTACTCGTGTTTCGGGATGATGTTCGGTGAACCATCGGGGAGACGGGTCTGAGCAGCTGCTCAACTGCCATCTCTCTCTAGATCTATGTGCTCCATCTTAGGCCACACCATCGCTTCACATCAGGCGAGATAGTAGCTAAACATAGATCTATTAAGTGTAAAAAAAAATATAATAATCATCTATACCGATTTCGGCTACGGCTACAAATTCTGCGATTTAATATATACAAATAAATAAATATATAGGTATACAATGATAATGACCAAACTATAGGTAAGTTTTTCAACAAAATTAGAAAATATATATAAAGATAAAGAACAGAATTTAGTTCGCCGTCTGCGGGTAAGGTGGCCAAAAAGCTGGCGGCGTTACTTCGTTGAATAGCCAGACTAATTTGTTGGCCGAATATAACAAAATGCAGTAAAAATGTGACAGTTCTATGTATGAACAAAACTTCGGAAACCAGCCTTTTTATTCTTATTCAATGAGGGCGCGATGAGTCCTGCACTGACGTCCCGCATGGGGTGTATTGTGCATTCCCCCGCCAGGATCAACCCAAGCCATCCCAACTCCTTGAAGTAACGGAGTGCGGCTTTGGGGCGCTGGCATAGCTGCTCCAGTGTTAAGCTAGGGAAGATGATGGTGGTAATGAAGGTGATAATGTGTGTCCGGTGTCTGCCGTACTGTCTATTGGCTTTGTTGCTTTTGTTCGAAGGAGGAAACCAGCCACGATTATACGAGTAGGTACAAGTATAGTTAGGTAGGTATATACAAAGGACAAAACAGTTAATCATTTTTGAAGCCCACCTGTTAAAGTGTTTTCTAAAGATGCCACTGGTGCAGTACAGCGCGATAGGGTTGACACAGCTGTTCAGGAACGACAGGCAGAATCCCACGATCCGCAGAGCATGCCACCACCCGTTGTAGTCGTCTGTTGCAGTGGGGCTGGAATAAACATGATATACATTAAAAAGGTTTTAAGGTATATTTAGTTTTTTTTCTGAAGGCTTTCTCTCGTACGCGAGAGGTCGTCTGATTTGGTACTATTTTATTATTTATTTATTTATTTATATATATTATACCTTTGGGTGAGCATTACAGTTTCCCAATTCGCCCACCCAAGGTGCAAAAAATACAAATATTTTATATAGAAATTATCACTAAAAATAAACAACATACTAATTTCAAATTACCTAAAAATTATATTAAATATTACTATATATTCGTGGACGCCTCCACAAACTCCATTACCGTTCCGTGAAACTCTACAAGCGAACATTCAAATAAATCCAGTTGTTGGTTCCGGCGTAGCACAGCGTTGAGCAGGCGAAGCGCGCGCGGAAGAGGAGCCTAGCGGCCCAACTCACTTCTGCACCACGGCACAGCAAACAAATTGTGCCGTCGAGCCCTCCGATAATTGTCCGGTACTGCTATATTTATTCTCTCTAACAAAGATGGATTGCACCTGCGGCCTACTACACTCGAGAGCAATGAATCCGGGTCACTTAAAGAATGTTAAAAATCTCGGAAACTAAAAATGATAGGTTAATGCAATAAATTGTATTTAATAGACAATGTAATACTCCTTAAATGAAAGTAAAAAAAATATGAGTCACCATACATTTTATTAACACAAAATTACATAAAGAAAAAAACTGCTGATCTCTCCTTAAAACAAAAATAGGAAACATGAAATTTTTGAACTTTATTACGATTTTCTTGAATTTTAATACTTCGTATTGCCTCCTCGTGCTTCCATTACTGCGTTTACGCGGTTTGGCATGCTGTACACCAAGTTCCTTATACGATTTTGGGGAATATTCTCCCATTCCTCTGTGAGAGCAATTTTGAGCTCACGAAGCGTGATTGGGGGAGGGTTTCGTTGTTTTACGCATCTGCCTAGCTCGTCCCAAGCATGCTCGATCGGGTTGATATCCGGGCTGCGCGCTGGCCACTCCATACGAGTAATGTTCATCTCTTGAAGGTAGTCATTCACAATCCTACCTGTATGAGGTCGGGCATTGTCATGCATAAATATAGCATCCTCACCTAAATTGACCATAAATGGACCAACGTGATCATTAAGGATTTCTTCCACATATCTTACGCTAGTTAAAGAGCCGTTTTCTATGATCACCAGCTCTGTGCGACTTTCAGAAGAAATTCCGGCCCACACAAGTACAGACCCACCACCGTAGGCTACTTTTTCTTCGATGCATGCTTGCTTGAATCTTTCCCCTGGTCTTCGATACACTCTGTGTCTTCCATCGTGCTTGTAAAGCATAAATTTTGATTCGTCGGAGAACATAACTTTTGACCAATCTTCAATACTCCAATTTACGTGGCTCTGGGCATATCTTAGTCTCGAAATACGATGCCCACGCTCCAGTTTAGGGCCGTTTGCAGGTCTAAGGGGTTTTAAGTTAGATTCAGCAAGCCGACGTCTTACTGTCCATGCACTTGGGTTACTTCCTCCGAGGCGTCGAAACTGATTGGTGAGTTCAGTTCCTGTGAGAAAGCGATTTCGAAGCATGGTGTTCACCAAGTATCGGTCTTCTCGTGCTGTGGTACACCTGGTTCTGCCCGTTCCTGGTCTGCGTAGGTTAGAACCAGTTTCTTCGTAACGTCGGAGAACTCTTTGTACTGTTGACAGCGACACACCGACAGTCCTGGCTGTATCGCGCTGACTCCGGCCGGTTTCCAGCATTGTAAGTATTCTGGTGCATTCTTCAGGCGTAAGCGACATAATTTCAGCTTGAATAATGAATATAGAGCACTATCAACATGGTTTATGTACCCACATAAATGACAGATTACAAACAAAAGCAAAACCAAATGCTGTAATTTCGTAGTTCCATCTTCGAAAGTGGCCCTTTTTCAAATTTGATTTTTTTATGATATAACTTTACAATAACTAAGAAGTTTTAATACCTTCATTTAAGGAGTATTACATTGTCTATTAAATACAATTTATTGCATTAACCTAGCATTTTTAGTTTCCGAGATTTTTAGGATTCTTTAAGTGACCCGGATTCATTGCTCTCGAGTGTATTACGTTAAAAATGTATTTTGTTAGAGAGACCAAGCGCCTGATTTCAAGGGTGTTGTATCCCATCATCCCAAGCAAGAACGCACTTGGATATACAAATGGATATTCCACAAAATATCCGTACTGCTTATGGTAGAGCCATCGCAAGAATTTTTTTTGAACTTTTTCAATTAACTGTACATATTTTGTCTCAAACGGACACCAAACAATAGCATTCATTTCTAACTTGCTCCTAACGAAAGCATAATACAACGCTTTAAGAGCAGGTATGCTATCGAGGTGTCTCGCCTGTCTAAGAACAAAACCCAGAGTTCGGAATGCCTGTGAAGTTATCTTGCCAATGTGTAAACGAAACGACATATCCTCACTCATTATAACTCTTCTGTACTATCGCTTTGTCAATCTACCTACCTAGTAGTCTCTCTCTCTTCTCTTCTCCTGTGGATGTGTGGCCAACCCTGTTGACTGAGTTTTTAGACCACCCGAAGGCCTCCGACATAGCCTAACGACTGTTGTCATAAGATAATAACCGGGACTCACATATAAATACCACACCAGCGGTCACCTATCCAAGTTGTGACCGCTGTGAACGTTGCTTAACCTAGTATATTAATGAAAATTTAAGGTTTAAAAGGTGTTAGTTAGATATAAAAAAAATTAAATTTAAATAAATAATTAAATAAAATAAAAAGTAGAACGCAGGTATTACTGTGGTTCTGTTATAAACTTGACATCTGATGTTTAAAAGATATTTAGTTAGGCCGCGTTCAGAAATGGGTAAATGTTCACGAGTGAATACTTGTCAGTTAATCTCAGTGACATGTCAAGTTAAAAATTAACTAGCACCTTTCTGAACGGGCATCGAGTAATACAATAAGCCAGCCAATCAAAACCAATCATTTTAAAGACCGAGATTTCCCGCGCTTTTGTTTATCAGATTTAATTGCGTTATTTTGGCTAATATCGGAATTTTACCTAATATTTTGCTTCAAATACACGAATCGCTTATTTTATTTGCATGTACAAAAAATCAATGCAAAAATATTGCAAAATGTAAAGGAAAATGACAACTGACAACTATTACCTGACAGGTGAGAATCGTAACCCGCTTTTATATCGGTGAATATTTTCACCTGTCAGGTGAACTTTTACTCTCCCCAATTGGTTTTCTGAACGGCTCAGGGTAAATGTCAAAGTTCACCTGAGTCATTTCTGAACGGCGTTAGGGTAATAATTACATTAACTGGGTGATTTCTGAACGCGGCCTTAAACGGCTCTAAAGATGGTGATATCTGACGATGTAAGTAAGAAAGTTGGTTATAAATACGGATGTAAGTGATAAAAAGCTCTCAACGAATTTTGAAAAGCGCCTATTATAAATGTTATACCTATGTACATAGAAAGTAGAAACAAGCTACTCCTTTCTACTGTTTATGGCTTTGACTACAGTAGATACTTAACATTCTACTAAACCGAAAAACTAGCCCGTTTACGAGTACCTTTAAAGTGACCATTTTTTCCTTACCAGAAGTAGAACCACAGCATAAAAACATGTGAAGGTAAAAAGCACGCCGCAAAGACCACAACAAACGCGAGAACTGTCATGGCAACTTTTCTTCTTGCCCGCATCTGAAAGGTGATAAATTTTAATATTTTGTAGTGGCTACACACTCTTTTGCATTTGAGTTTAAGTCAAGCTGTAGGTACTTTTTAGGGTTCCGTATCCAAAGGGTAAAACGGGACCCCATTACTAAGACTCTGCTGTCCGTCCGTGTCTGTCTGTCCGTCTGTTACCAGGCTGTATCTCATGAAACGTGATGGTTAGACAGTTGAAATTGTCACAGATGATGTATTTCTGTTACCGCTATAATAAAAAATACTAAAAAACAGAATAATATAAATATTTAAGGGGGCTCGAATACAACAAACATGTTTTTTTGCTGTTTTTATAAATAATGGTACGGAACCCTTGGTGCGCGAGCCCGACTCGCACTTGGCCGGTTTTTTTTTTTTTATGTAACTGAGTGCGCCTGATGGTAAGTGCCACGCCTGCCCGTAGCAGTTGTAGTGTCACCCAGAACTTTTAATATCATTGCGTAGCACTGCATTGCGTTCATCACTCCAAGGTCTCATATGCCCAGTAATTTCACTGGCTACAATGTAGCTACGTGCTTCGCTTTGACTGGCACCGCCGACGGTGGACCTAGTTTAGTTGTAGGCGAAATCACTGACACTTAAAAAATAAGTAGGTACATTTACAATTCGAAATGATTGAGTTCGGGCCATGGGCAAGACGTGCCGCTTCCTATCAAACGCACGACGACGCCTCGTCAGATGGATAGAGCGCTTCCGAATTTGCGAGTTCAAATCTCGACTGGAGAATATATTTTTCATACCCAAACAATTTTATAAATTAGATCTTCAACCTCTTTTTCACCTTTGAAATTAAAAAGCGAGTGGTACCTGTCTCTGTGTGCCTTGCATCTCTCCAGGCATGTTCTGCGTGCTGAGCACGAGATGCCTGGCCATCATTGCGTAAAACAGCGCAATGATGGCCAGCGGTAGCGAGTAGTATACCAGGAACTTCATCAGCACCATCATCTCGGCCCATTCTTCTGAGTACGGGTAGCAGACTCGGAACTGGAAGGTAGAATACTTCTGATTGTTCACGATGTCCACGGACAGGGTTCAAAAATCCTGCCACCGCGCAACATTTCACTGTGTTGTATTTATTGTGTTTGATTAGTATGTTTAGTGTAATGTTGTGTGATGTCCTGAATGAATGTATTTTATTTATTTCTTTCTTTCTATTAATTATTATCTACTCACCAACAACCCACCCCCACATTGCATAGATACGATAAACTTATCATAAAAATTATAAAAACGCATCAAAATCTACAGACAAACGAGGATGAGCGACATTGGTAAAAACTATTCTAATGTAAAAGCATATTAACCTGCTCGTAATTATATGTAAAGAAGACAAACACATAAAAATAACATTTTAGAAGACCAACAAATTGCAACAAAAGCTCTAAAAATTCCCCTCAGCTTCTTCCCGTATCTTTCGAGTACCTTGTGGTTCTTTATCCGATATGTTCATTTTATGTCATAGATTGACGAGACGAGCGGATCGTTCGTATGATGGTAAGCAATAGGTACTTCTGCCCATAACAGTTAGGAACGGTATGTGGTAGAGTCATTATGATAAATTGAAGTTTATAAGTGCGTCTGTGATGCCTAAACCGAACAAAGAGCTTTTGAGTTTTATACTTCAGTCACTCCGTCAGTCACAGAAGAATTGAGTCCTCTCTCACTGTGTTGGTAACCAATTTCTCTCTCTATTCGCAATTGTTTTTTATTTACACTTAAGTATTTTGTATTGTATTGTATATTTCTACTATATATTTTAGAAAAGGAAACAAAATACCGGGAGGTACACAGTTTCAATCTAAAATGTAATCTTAATTACCTATCAGAAAGTATTTAACTGGTATACATGTTCGAATGCTTGGTATGGTTTAATTTAAGTCTACATTAAATTTTGTGGGAGTGATCTCTGTACGTAAGTACATGCCTTAAGTACATGCATACATATATAATTATATTGTTAACTTGTATTCTGTGTGCGTCCGTCTATATCTTCTATTTATGTAAATTGTATCATTTCTATGTGTGGAAACTTGTAATTGGCCTTCTGTATATTTATTTAAGCACTTCTACTTTAAAACGTAGCTGTAAGATTCCCAAAAATTAATAAATAAATAAATAAATAAGGCATTCTAGAGGGTAGTTCCCTCTCAGAATTGTGCTCCGTAATTAGTAATTAATTTATTTAAAAATGTCAATTTATGAATGTACCTACTCTACCTCTCTTTCCTTAGAACATAAAGCAGGAAACACCAAAGTAACTAAACTTCTTTCTCACAGATTCAATCTCTGGAGTGTACCTAACGCATAAATTGCAAAACTAAACTAGGGAATCCAATAGGCGCCAAGCGGCTGCAAGACACTGAAGATCAACAAACTTCCAAGAGCGTCTTCAAGGAAACAAATATCTCCAACTTTTCAAAGTAGAACCTTTTACCTCCAATCAGTGTATGTCCATCCGGTTTTAACTTGGCATCATAAATCAGCATTTTTGTTGTTCATCTCATTACTGGTCAAAGTTATGTAGTGGAACTTTTAATCCAATTACTAACTCCCTTTTAGAGTTTAGTTCTTACAAGGCTTTGAACAGTAGCTCAAATGGGCCGTTTTGGTTCCTACGCAATCGAATCCTATTTGCTATTTATAGTATCTATATTGATGAATATTTTTTAATTATCTTTTCGTTTTTATTTATTATTATATTTGTGTTACAATTATCATCGCTGTAAGTATACGTATATATTTTAATTCTAATGCCATAAATGTATGTTTGTTTCAAATTACGCGTTAAGAATGTTCTAATGAGAAAAGCATAATACACTGTTCGTAATTACATAGAAAACAAAGATGCTTAGAACATTCCACTTCTGCAAAGTAACCAACTGGTACATAAGAAACATAACATTGTAAAAACCCAAAAATAGTAACAAAATCTCTAAAAAAGAAATGCCCCTCAGTTTCTTGCCGTATCTTCTGAGTAGTGGTTCTTTTTCCGATACGGTGGTAGAGTCATTGTGATAATTTGACGTTCATAAGTGCGTCTGTGATGCCAAAATGATTAAAGAGATTTTGATTTTGATTTTGAGGTAAAACACATTTAAAAAAATCCAATCGAATAGAGAACCTCCTTCTTGCTTTGAAGTCAGTTAAAAAAAAGAAAAAAAAATATAATCAAATGGAGGAACCTCCTGCTTTTTTTAAGTAAAAAAGCCAGGATCTGTTGGAAGATGGTTTACTGTTTAAACAAGTATTGTTACTTTGTTCCATTCAACTTCGGCTGTATCAACTATTTTAATCCGTTTAGGATTTATATACTAAGTAGGTACATTTGTTCGGTCTCCCAATGCGGCTGAAGTTTGTCTTTCGCAAAGTTTTGTGTTTGATCGTTACAGAAGTTCTGGGCAATTTTAGTACCTAACTGCCAACTTACTCGTAATTATAACTAAATTACTAAGTATAATTAGTTATACATCTCTTTGTTTGTAGGTAGGTACACTAGGTCTATAATTTATTTTTATAACTGAATGACGAGACGAGCTGGTCGTTTGCCTGATGGTAAGCAATACGCCAGCCCATAACAATAACAGCACCACCAAGAACTTTATTTTGCAAAATCCTGCGCGGCGCTGCACTGCGCTCGTCACCCCGAGACAATTAGCTTTTGAGTCTCATAATGCCCAGTGATTTCGCTGGCTACAATGCCCTCCAAACTGCTTATTCTAACTGCGGTAATGCTTGCGCACTATTGCTTGGCGGCTGAATAACTGGCAAAGCGGTGGTACCCACCCAGACGACCTCTCGCATACGAGAAACCTACCACCACTAAACTAATATGTCCTGCGACTAAATTGAGCGACGATATACGCAGGGTTGCTGTTAGCGACTGGAGAAGAAAAGCCGAAGATCGCAATGGCGTGCTATGGGAGAGGCCTATGTCCAGCTGTGGACTGATATGGGCTGATTACTACTATTAATTATTCTGCGGTATTAGTTAATCGAATTAATTTACATGATAACAACTGCAGAGATGCCCTCGGATCCGTCCGATTAGAATTCATTTTGAAATCAAATCAAAATCTCTTGATTAATTTTTGGCATCACAGACGCACTTATGAACGATTTCTATAATGTTATGTTTCTTATGTACCAGTTGGCTACTTTGCAGAAGTGGAATGTTTAAAGCATCTTTGTCTTCTATATAATTACCAACAGTGTAGTATGCTTTTTTATTAGAGTAGTCTTTACGCGTAATTTGAATTTACTTTCTATGCTCTGTTATGCATTTTGTACATGTGTTGTTTTATCCATGTTTGTATAAACTGTTAGATTTTCCAGGATATTTTTTATACAGCTGAGTGACGAGACGAGCAGATCGTCCAAATAATAGTAAGCCATAACAGTTGCAACACTAGTCACCACCCAGAAATTGGTTTTGTAAAATTTTGTGCGGCGCTCTTTATCCTAGACAATGGTTCACAAGTTTCATATAATGTCCAATAACGTTCGAAATAGGCCCCTTCAAAATAGAACATGTTTGTACACTAATGCTCGCCGGTTGAATATCATGTTCTGATATTGACCGTTTCTTGGAAGTGGTTTCTCTTCTCACGAACTCTGTAGCTATATATCCTATTTTTCAACTTGCGTACATAATTCAAGTTATACCTTTGTAGTAGGATTAACGACGAACTCCCTGAGATAAGAGTTGAGATATGCTGGAGCTGCGAGTGAAGCTGCCAGCACCCAAATCCCGAGAGCTGTGGCCACCGTTAGCCGGGTGGCGCGTTTACTTCCACCTGGAAATAAAACAAGATTAAGATTATTAATCAAGATTTTTGTTGAAAAATATACATTTCAAGAAAAGCTTTAAAAAATTCGTAGTCGGAACCGCGAGCTGATTAAAATGAGTAGTATTAAAATAGTAGTTTACGATTAGTAGTTCCATTGCCCACATTCCGTCTCCATCATCAGATCAGCAGAGCAGCCATAATATTGCATTGTCATCGGATTTTGACCAGTATGCAAAATTTCAAGTCCGTAGGATAAGAGGAAGTGGTTCTGATTCAACTTGCAAGATACAAAACAAACAAACATTGCAAGTTAAATAAAAGTTTATAATAATGATATTGAATGAGTTTGCACTGGCGAAAATCAGTAAATACTTACTTTAATAATCAGAATACGCGGGTTTGAACCTCACTCGAGTAAGAAAATATTTTTTCATAACGTGTACATGTAAATTGTTTATATATATAATCATTACATATATATAGAGGCAAGTAGTAGCTTAAAGGTATGTGTAATTCCTATACTCTAGGTTTTGGTACTTGAGCTACCTATATCAAAATCAAAGGCAGGTTTTTTTTATAAAATAAAATGAAACTGGAAGAGAAGGAGAAAGAGAAGTAGGAAGAAGTGGAAATTGAAGTAAAAGCGGAAGCGAAAGTAGAAGTCTAAGCGGAAGTGGAAGTAGTAGCCTAAGTGATAGTGAAAGTAAGATAAGATAAGATAAGATACGAAATTCTTTATTGCAACTACAAACAAGATACACAGCTTCGAGTTCTTAGTATCTAATTAAAACTATACAATATAAGCAATGTACCTACAGTCAGAGTGCAAATGGAGTAAATTCAGCATGTGCTGGGTTCACATCGTAGATGAGAACGCAGCGCTGTTTTTCAATTTACACCGGTGCTCGAACTGGTTTTCGTCGAGATGGTAGGTATAGCAGGTTACATTCAATACCAGATTATTAACAATGAATTATATTTAAGTCGCAGTAACCAGAAGAGCTTTCAGTATGCCATATTCGAACTAGAATGACAAGGCGTGAGCATAGGGTATATGTGTGTATGAGAGGGTGTGTGTGAGGGAGGGTGAGAGAGGAGGAAGTAGAAGTCTAAGCGGAAGCTGAAGTAAATCAGCTTTCATCAAACTACTAAAGATAACATACAGAGTTACGTCTGACTTCTACAAAGATTCTCTAAACAATAAACTAGAAGCTTATGACCAGAGAGCCATAGATAAAAACGAATAACCTCGGTGAGTATCTTCACGATTCCTTCTATAACAACAACCACAAACAACAGTGTTAACAACAGTCCAACAATCAGGGGAGACGGGTCTGAGCAGCCGCTCAACTGCCGTCTCTCTCTAGATCTATGTGCTTCATCTTAGGCCACATCATCGCTTCACATCAGGCGAGATAGTGGCTAAACATTGATCTATTAAGCGTAAAAAAAACCAATATCATCCTACTCTATACCATAAACTTACAGTCCTGTCGCATATTTTATAGTACCTACCATCATCATTCATGAGCTCACTACGATAATACGGAAGCTAAATAAAAACCTAGTCAAACAACCACCAAAATGTTACGGATACCGTCTAAAGCTCCAAGACTGCTCAAGAGAATTCGACGTTTATTCTATCATTCTTTAGTGCTGCCATAAAGAAGGATAAACAAACTGTACCTTCCAGGGCGGCACCAGTACCAATAAATCGTAAATATCGTAAATCTAAAGGATTTAGTAACCCGCGCCGCTGCTCTGGACAAACGATTGGAAATTAGGGAACTGTACATTGAAGGTATTAACTATGTGGTACTCGTATTTCTTTGATTTAGCTGTTATTACTTGTTACGACGGGCTTCTGTGGTGGTTGAGTTGACGAGTTAGGTTCCCGTGACCGGGCCAATCATAATCATTTTATTCATATCGTCATAATCATTATTGGATAATATAAGGTTTGGTACAAGTAGGTAAGTAATAGTAAGTATTCTTTGGTACAGGTGTCAACAGTGTCAAAAAAGATAGAAAGACTCTTATTCTGCCTTTGCAGGTGTGTTAATGTTTTCAGATACTTTTTAACATTAATTTCATCAAAATATTTAATTGAATTAAAAAATCATTACAAATAAAATAAAAATAATTAAAATAAATAAATTCAACGTCATTAAAAAATCAAATTCATATAAAATCATTAAAAATTAATTAAATGTTTGCGTAGAGAACAAAACGTACAAGTATTTTGTTTTTTATAATGCATACTGCTGATAAGGTAACACATTTTTTGCCGGCATCTCCATATCTTTTAAATAAAGAAAGAAAGAAAATATATTTATTCACAAAAACAACTTGGGCATGTTCAATGTGTGTATAGACGGCTAATTGGTTGCGTATATTTTTAAGAATTGGAATTCGTTTTTTGTTTTTGTTGGGAGCTACTCGAAAAAAGTGCAGTATTTATTTCATGTTTCGGGTTTGGAGTCCCATGACTATGACCTTCGTAGTTCCTTTTTCGAAAGAAGACAGGGATTCCTAGTTAGGGGTCAGGATGAATGTAAGTGAACGTTGGGAGTTGTTTATTAATTTAAAGATACCTACAAAATCAGAGTAAAGTTGTGCGTAGGTATAGTCGTTTTCGCTATAGATACATCTGGAAATAGAACTCCTTATTCCACAATTCCAGAACAGCATCACGTGCTCGGAAAACAACAAATCTCGATAGTTTTAAAGGGATTTGTGCAGAAACGTTGTTAAAGCTGCAGTTGGGTAAATACAGACGCAAATGGATTACGAATGAGGTTAGTGGCATACCAGCGATTACCTGCGTCGCAAATTATTATCAGTAAATCTTTGATGTAAATTGTGGATCACGGCTATCTATCTATCTATGCTGGCGCAGCGACCCAAAGTGTGTCTTGGCCTCCGATACTAAAGAATGCAGTGCAAGTTCCTGCCACGCATCAAATTATAGCTCCCGTAGGTCTTTTGCCACCTCGTCTTTCAAACAGAAAAAAATTCTAAAAACCATGGAGTCGTGTTCAGTACCCTCTGAATAGTCGAATCCAGTTAGTTTTTCAAAAAAATCTTCTATGTACAGAATTGTTTTTTCTTTTTATTATTTATAGGCTTGGGTTTGACCGCTATCTCACCTGTTGTTAAGTGACGATGCGGTCGAAGATGTAGCATGCTCGCCTAGAAGAAACCTGCCCCCGTACCCTCAAGCGCCAATCGTATGTCGTGTTGAGATCAGATTAAGGTGTAGATTCACTACGACAATATCTTATGATGCCATATATTGTCCCATTAAGTTTGTCTCAACTTGTAGTTAACGTATTTTGGTTTATATGAATGAGATTAATTCGATTTCTTGCTTGAATCGACAATAATTAGACCGTATCTCATTAGTCGCAGTGAAGCTATACCTTAATTTGAACTCAACACGATACATGATTGGCGCTTGAGGGAGATATGGGTTGGGGGGCTGTTCACTCTTGTCAAAGACACCGATATTATAGCTATCCGGAAACACAGATACCGGCAGAGAGTTCCACTCCTTGGCCGTTCATATTATGAAGGTCGAAGCAAAGCGCTTGGTGCGAGCAGGAGGGATAACAACCATAAATTGATGACGGCTTGCCGTACGCCTGGTCTTAACCAGCGCATCGTCACCAATGAGATTTTTGCTCATTGCAATTGGCCCAGTTCCATGTTTATAATAGTATAGATTAATTATTCCTAGTAGCAGCGCTCATTGCACTACAATCTTTAGGTTAAATAATTGTAAAGTGCCAAGGTGTAGGTACATAAATGTGAGCCGCCGCAGTAAGCTGGGAACGTCTGAACTATCTAACATGTGCTTCTCAATCCTGTACACATTCTCTACTACGCGTGACGTGTCTATTAAACTGGGTTGAAATTGATCTGAGATCGCTAGGGACCCATCCGTCTATCATGAATGATATATCTTTAAACAGAACTTTTACCAGTACAATTGGGATGTTAGATTAGATAACGCTTTATTGTTATACAACAACAACAAATAATCACAAAGTTCAAAGTTCAAAAGTTTTTTATTCATGTTTGGCATCACAGACGCACTTATGAATGTCAATTATTACAATGACTCTACCACCTTATCGGAAAACGAACCACTACTCAGAAGATACGGCAAGAACTGAGGGGCATTTTTTTTTAGAACTTTTGTTACTATATTTTATGTTTGTTTTTGCCTATATTACTTTTCTTATGTGCCAGTTGGCTACTTGGCAGAAGCGGAATGTTCCATGCATCTTTGTCTTCTATGTAATTACTAACTGTATAGTATGCTTTTTTCATTAGAATATTTTTCACACGCAATTTGAATCTACTTTCTGTGAGCTCCGTTATACATTTTACAATTTTATTGTAATAACGGACACAATGCCCATGAAGGACTTATTCGTTTTACTCAGTCTAAACCTAGGTACTGTGGTGTATAAAACAATAGTTAAAGCTATAGTGTTACAATGGGCGGCGGTATCGCTTATAACGAACGCAAAGAAACGCTTCATGGACGGATCCAGGGACATATAGAGCAATGCGACTGTCGAGGCTGGAGTCGACTAGAACCACTGAATTCAAGTCCTATAGACTCCAAGTTCCAGCGGTGCATAAGGAACTGTTCCTGAATTCTGACTTCTGGCCTTTAGGGGTAGTATACCGGAGATACAGGGAAGGAGCGAAATTTTTGAACCCTGTGACGTAGTGTGTGTGGTTTATTTAATGTTATGTTATATTTTTGTATGTATGTAGCCTCTGTTAGTTTTACTTTGTTGTACTTTAATATTGCCTGAAATAAAAAGTTTAATAATAACAACGATCTCTTCCAGACAACCTTTGGATGGAGAGAACACAAAGAAACTGTAAGGGACGGTGATGTTGTGTATAAAATAAATAAATAATATCATGTAAATACTACATGGGACCACCTCTGAAGCCAAACAAAAACAGAATCATCAAAATAAATTATAGGTAACCATTTTTTAGCTCGATGAATTTCTGAGTTTCCCTTTTTTTAACTGAGGGATGAGACGAACAAGTCTTTCGCCTGATGGTAAGCGCCACGACTGCCCATAAAAATTGCAGTTCCACCCTTTAATTCCATAAAAAGCACTGAGTAGAACTGCATTGGCGTCATCACCTCGAGACATCAGATATTAAGTCTCATATGCCCAGTAATTTCGCTGACTACAATGCCCTTCAAACCGGAACAAAGTAATGCTTGTGCACTACTGCTTGGCGGCAGAATGAATTGCTAAGCTGTGGTACCTGCCCAGACGGCCTCCCGCATACAAGATACCTACCAATACCTATTTGAAATCCAGTCATAGTGTATTTTCAGATGCGCTATAATATTTATTAGTTAGAAGCAAACCTAGCGCACTCCGCACTGTAGTTACGAAGCTACAAGTACATAGCCGGACACCGACGGCGGGTCGCGCGTCGTTACACGTGCCGCGTCAGAAGAGATAAGAGCTATAGGGTAGAATGAAGCGAGCTGAATTGAATTTTATTGCGTCATAGCAAAGTAGTTGAGTGGTTACATATTATGTAAATTAAGTTTAATTTAATAATCTCTACTAATGTATCCCCACTTAAATTTATACACAACATCTGTTTATTAGAGACTACTGGTGGTAGGTTTCTCGTATGCGAGAGGCCGTATCTGGGTGGGTACCACCGTTTTGCCAGTTATTCAGCCGCCAAGCAGTAGTGCGCGAGCATTACTGTGTTCCGGTTTGAAGGGCATTGTAGCCAGCGAAATTAGTGGGCATTATGAGACTCAACAGCTAATTGCCTCAGGGTGACGAGCGCAGTGCAGCGCCACGCAGGATTTTGCAAAACAGAGTTCTGAGTGGTGCTGTTATTGTTATGGGCTGGCATATTGCTTACCATCAGGCAAACGACCAGCTCGTCTCGTTATTCAGTTACATAAAAAAAACCCACCAATTTATCCCCACTTAAGATTATACACATCTGTTTATTGGAGACTATCTGCACCCCGCGGTTTCACCCGCGGTTTTCCGGGATAAAAGTAGCCTATGTCCTTTTCCAGAACCTTAAGAACATACAAAATAAATCAAAATCCATTTACTAGTTTTTTCGTGATTGAGTAAAAACATCCATCAATCCATCCATCCATCCTCACAAACTTTCGCATTTATAATATTAGTAGTCTGTTTATTAGAGGTTTCTTGCGGTAATGGCGTGTGGTTGAAAACACTCATGAAAATCTATATCAAGATCTATATATATGTATATCAAGTTGAATAATGTGTGTTTATAACAATTCCGAGTAGAGCGATTGTGGCTCAGTGGGAGAACGTGCGACTTTCGATCCAACGCACCCGAGTTCGAATCCCGCTGGCCGCGCACCACTGACTTTCTTAAGTTATGCGCGGATTTAACACTAGCTCTAAAAACGGTGAAGAAAAACATCGCGAGAAAACCGGCATATCCACGAATTTATCACAAAAATTCAAGGACATGTGACATCAAACCAACCCGTACTGGACCAGGTGGATTATGGCCCATACTCTGTCTATGAGAGAAGGCCCGTGTCTCAGCAGTGGGAACTTGATGGGCTGATGATGATGATGATAACGATTCCCTGTTATGTAGTAGTTTAATAAAAATAGTTTTAATATTATAATATTTATGTTAGTCTGTATGGTATATATAATAGGTATGTGTCTTAGAATTACTTTAGTCACTAATGTAACTACTGTTTTCTTAAGTTATCTGAAATAAAGAAGTAATAATAATAATAATAATAAAAATCACCTCAATAGCCCAACCATAAGTAATTTCCATATCTCCAATAATAGTCCTCGCATTTATCGGGGGCTGTCTTTGATTGCATCTTCTTATGATGCACTTAGAGACAGTCCCCTATAAGTGTTGCCCATTACATATCGCTCTAAGACGCCTCTACGTGTTGGACTTTGTCTCCACACAAGCCTTTCAAAGGACCGGATTACAACCCGTGAGAAAGAGCGACATAATAATAACAGTGATACGAGAGATAGCTGATGGAAAATGCCTATAACATTATAAATAACCCTTTTTATGTCATCTATCTTGACACGAAAGTATGATTACCATGTAGATTTAAAGCACCTGCCTCGGGCGTGGCTATAATAATAATTACCCTCGTAAATAAGATTTATTATGAGAAACGCGAATGTCTCATAAACTGGCAATATCTCCATGAAATCCCGTGACACTTACGCTTAATGAGCACATAATCTTAAAGCAATTGTTCCGCAGACAGTAAACTTTTATCGCGAATATTAAACGTATCCACCTACGATGTTTGTGATGTAAACAGGGACTGATACCGATATCTAAATAAAATTGCGGTTATTTGCCTGTTTTTACTAATAAAATACTGGTGTGTAGGTAATAACGTATCAACACCAAAGTAACGCTATAATAATTATCGGTAATAAAGTATCGGTACCGGTGAGCTTTGCAAGCTTTACACGTGGTAGGTCTCTCGTATGCGGGAGGCCGTCTGGGTAGGTACCACACTACCACAGCTTTGCCAGCCAGTTATTCTGCCACCAAGCGATGGCAGAATAACTGGCTGGCTAAATACAGTATACAGTAGTGTTCCGGTTTAAAGAGCATTGTAGCCAGCAAAATTACTGGGCATATGAGACTTAATATCAGCAGGGTGATCATGTATCTTTTATTTAAATCAATTTCAATAACAAACCAGTTTCGATGATTGTTTTGCGATCACGTAACCCGTTTGTTGCAATCAAACGTCAACGAAAGCTCAATAAAAATAAAAATAAGTTTTGACAAACAAAGTTTATATAAACCATAGACAAGAGCCGTATTACAAAGTATAATTGAATAGATTGGGCGTATACATAACGATTCATAGCACAATCTCGCTTTGTAAATTTGTCGGGTAATTGATAGGAGCACATTGAAATCGAGACATAAAAACATGATCGCATTTTATCCATTGAAATAAATTTCTATTGCACATTAGTCCGCAACATGCGATGTTCGCAACATACTTACGTGATCGCCCTGCTGATGTCTCGGGGTGATGAACGCAATGCAGTGCAGCCGTTGTTATATTTCTTTTTATGGTATTTAAAGTTCTGGCTGGCGTGGAGGTTACCATCCGGCGAACGACATGATCGTCTCATCACTCAGTTCCATAAAAAAAAACGTTGCAAGCTTGATCGACTGAATTGAGCGATGAGCGAGACAAGCAGTGCAGCACCAGCTAGTAGGTTGCGAGCGGCAGGAAGAAAGAGATGATTCAAGTTAATTCCCTTCTTCTTTTCGTAGGAAGTATCGATACCTACTAATGTAGCGGTATTTCATTTTACCGATACTCTTGTGGTATAGCTACCAATATTTTATCCGATATTTCGGTCCTTTGATGTAAGTAACATCCTTATTTTTAGCTCTCCAAAGCCAAAAGGTCAGAAATCTCAGTTTTATTCTCTTTCATCTCAACATAAAGGTAAGAGTGAATCTGTCCTTTCGTACAGTCTAAGCTACTGAATCGATTTCAACAAATGAGGTGTCCTTCGATTCGTCTTGATTGAAAATGTGTTATAATCAATTTGGCGTAATGGCGTACGTTTGGCGGATGAGAAATCGAGGGTCCACTTTCAAAAACTTATTGGACTTATTTCATGTAATGGCTACGTCAAACCACAGTCTAGTAAATCATACTAGACTGTGGTCAGACGTAGGAACTTACAACCTGCTGAGTTCTTATTTTTTTAAACATATATCCTGGGCATTCCCTGTATCTAGAGAACCAGGAACTACGAGGACGATGGTCCCATAACACTCAGACACGAAACAAATACTGGCGCTTTTTTGTGCACAAACATTTGTGCCGTCACAGGAATCGAACCCGCAATCTTGGTGGTGCATGAGATTTGAGCCAACTAATGACTTAAAAATATAAAGAAATAAGGTTTATAGTGTGGCTCAGTGGGAGCTCGTGCGACTTTCGATCCGACGCACCCAAGTTCGAATCCCGCTGACCCCGCACCACTGACTTTCTTAAGCTATGTGCGGATTTAACACTCGCTCTAAAAACGGTGAAGGAAAACATCGTGAAGAAACCGGCATGTCCAAGAATTTTTCACAAAAAGTCAAGGACATGTGACATTCACCAACCCGCACTGGGCCAGCGTGGTGGATTATGGCCCATTCTCTCTCTATGAGAGAAGGCCCGTGTCCCAGCAGTGGGAACGTGATGGGCTGATGATGATGATGATGATGATGATGATGAAGATTTATTGCCAACACAAAAACAATTAACACAATATTTACTTAAACTGCTTAGAAAATAATAAATTGACAATAAGGGGTAGACTCAGCGTCGTTCTGTGCTGAAAACCAGCCCAGTGTAAACCCTTTTTTTTAATGAATTATTTTTAATTTTTATATTTTGTATTTAGCAAGAACATGTTTCTTTTTATTACCTACCCACCTAATCACGTAGTTAAAGAATCTCTCCTCGCTGTACAGCCACATCCGTTTCAGTGATTGGCTTCTCTCGTATTTCAATCAGGTCTGGCTGGCTCGAGTCAATTATTGGAGGAAGTTAAATCACAGGATCGTGTCTCTACTTATTCAAACAAGGTTATTTCTTCACTTCAGGATATTTTCCTTGGAAGTTTGTCTTTTTTGTAAGTGTACGCTTTTATACTTTATACTTTGACTATTTCTGTATCTTGAAGTCTGCACGTTATATAAAATGTATGGAACTATTTTAAATGTATTGATCTTGTAAATTTTATATGTTATATTGTGCCCAGAACCCAAAAGCTCAGAATACTAAGGGACAGAAGCATCACTCCGCAAACAAATTTAAACAAATAGCGACTCTTGCTGTGACGCAATAAAATTTAATTCAGCTCGCGTATCGCGTACCTACCAGTCATATTAACCTACAGCGCCTCTCTTTCTATCGCATAGCTCTTATCTCTTCTGACGTGGCACGTGTAACGACGCGTGACCCGCCCGGTGTCCGGCTAAGTACTTGTAGCTTCGTACCTACAGTGCGGAGTGCGCTAGGCCTGCCAGAACTACCCAAAAGTGAGAGGTTTGCGCAGGAGGTCTGTTTGCCGTGGATACATGCAGAACAAACAGTGGCCTGCGCTCACCAATCCGCCGTGTGGTAGACATACAACAACTTATTTGTTGATATTGATATATTCCGGTTTAATACAGGTAAATTCAAAAAACTTGTTTATGATAAAGTTTTTAATTGTTAAATTTAATTATATGATATACTAGCTGCGCCCCGCGGCTTCGCCCACGTGGAGATTGATGTGTCGCAAGTAAGAAAAGTATTCGGCTGCGCTGTTATGATTATTTCCGAATCTATCATGATTCGGTATTTGCGAACTCGCTTCAATTGTTAAGCACGTGTTTGACTCGTATTTCTCGTGCTTAAACATGTGTTGCCGTATAAAGTATACGAAATTGCCCTAAACAGGCATGCCCCAACACCGATTATGGAAACGATGACGGTGTATTGCACTATTACGTTATTCACGTCTAAACTCTATGTTTTTCGAACTATATTTAATTAATAAAAAATTCCATATAAAGTTTAGAACTCTATTGGCAAATTAGTGAAAATTGAATTGAATTGATTAGTGGATTATCAAACATGCCCGCATGTGTTTTTACAATGTGCAGTCAATTAGAGTTTGTATTTGAATTGTACGTTCAATTGAAGACACTTCGCCCGCGGGGTTTCGCTGAAAACCAGCGTTGAACGAGTGTCAATCACATTTTTTTTTTTACACTTTATAGATCTATGTTTGGCCTACTATCTCGCCTGACTTGACATTCTAGTGTCTTTAATACCATAAAAACCACTGCGTAGCACTGCATTGCGCTCATCGCCCCGAGACATCAGGTACTAAGTCTCGTATGCCCAGTAATTTCGCTGGCTACAATAACCCTTCAAACCAGAACACAGTAATGCCAAAGAAAACTAACCATTATTGTAATGTTTGCGCACTACTGATTGGCGGCAGAACAACTGGCAAAGCTGTGGTACCCAACCAGACAGCCTCCCGCATACGAAAGACCTACCACGAGTAAACTTAAATTATTATCCAAAGCATTTTATATTTTCCATTTTTTAATGTACCTGATAAAAAAAATACAAATGACAACTTTATTTTTGTTGCGCGGTTAGTTTTTGAATAAAGTTCTAGAAATTAAATTATGTTATTTTCTATGCTGTCACAGAATAAATAATAGTATAACGCTAATATATATAATGATAATTTTGTAACTTATACTAACAATTACTTATTTTAGAGGTTTTTCATTTTTTATTATCAGAAAATAAAAAGGCATTTTTTATTTTTATTTTATTTATAACGCTAAGTGTTAGTAAAGTTTTAAATAAGCGCATAAAAAGCTTTTGTAGATTTTAACTTCAATTAAATTTAATTGTCCAATTGCTTCTCCTTGTAAGTAGTTAGTTTAGTCTCAGTATAGAGTGTAGAATAGGTTTTAGGAATAATTGCTGTTAAAAATAAAATATGAACGTTAAAATATAATTATTATTGGTAGGGGTATTTACCTTCTTACTCTTAATAAACATTTTACTTTCCCAATACATCTGTGGAGCATTTTCGCGTAATCATCATCAGCCCATCACGTTCCCACTGCTGGGACACAGGCCTCCTCTCATAGAGAGAGTATGGGCCATAATCCACCACGCTGGCCGAGTGCGGGATGTTGGATGTCACATGTCCTTGAATTTTTGTGATTAATCAACGACGTTTCCTCACGATGTTTTCATTAACCGTTTTTAGAGCTAGTGTTAAATCCGCACATAACTTAAGAAAGTTAGTGGTGCGGGGCCAGCGAGATTCGAACTCGGGTGCGTCGGATCGAAAGTCGCTCGTGCTTCCACTGAGCCACACTAGCTCTTCTTCTTTCCGCGTAATATTAGCTTTGAATCATTATGTTTGTCTTAGCTGTTGAACCAACAGCAACTGTTATTATGGCAAATTTAATTCAATTTGTTTAGGTAAGTATCTACTAATGTTGGATTCATTAGCAGCTTAAATAATCTGCTAAATTTATATTAGCATTAATCAAATTATTTGTCGTTGCGAAATTCGAAGAATGCTAAAATTCATCGCTTACTACATCAGTTCGCAATGCTTAGCATGCTGCACGAATGCGCACTGCAACGGCGGTGTGCTAATGCTGTAGCGATTGCGAATCGACGGAGTGTCCCGTTCCCCCGAGCGCCTCGTCTGTGTGACTTCACTTGTGGTAGATCTGTGGAGGCTATCTGGGTAGGTACCACAGCTTTGCCAGTTACTCTGCCGCCAAGCAGTAGTGCGCCAGCATTACTGTGTTCCGGTTTGAAGGGCATTGTAACCAGCGAAATTACTGGGCACATCAGACTTAATATTTGATGTTTCGGGGTGATGAGCGCAGTGCAGTATTACGCATTGATTTTTTTGGTATTAAAAGTTCTGAGTGGCACTGCAATTGTTATGGGCAGGCGTAGCACTTACCATCAGGCGAACGACTTGCTTATCTCATCACTCAGTTCCATAAAAAAGGCAGTTTTTTTAATTAATTTGGTTTGATATTATTTTGTATGATGTTGTTACTAATCGAGCCCTTTTATTTGAGGCCAAACGCGAAGGAACTATGACCAATAGTTTATTTCTTTTTTCAATAATATCATAAGTCATAAAGAAATTTCGCACGAAATTGTGAATTCACCACTGCAAATTTTCATATTAGCAATTAGCATCGCAATGGCGCAAGTTATGCTAACGAACAATATTTTGCATGCTAATGAAATTAATGAAAAATAGCAATAATTTACATTACTAGTATCTACCTACTCGTTATTCAAATAGGTAACAAAGGGGCACTTGGGAGCGTAATTACTTACATGTTTTTGGCTCGTCAACGCTTTTGACGCTTTGTATGCTATAATGGAAGAAAAATAGATTGGGGCGGCGAAGAAAATTAGAAAATTTTGGCAACTGTGGCTTAGTGAGAATTTGTGCTACTTTTTGATGTCTGGGTTTGACGCCCGTGCCAATACATTCAATTCAATTCAAAAGTTCTTTATTTCAATTTTGTCGTCACAGATGCACTTATGAACGTCATTTATTACAATGACTCTACCACCGTATCGGAAAAAGAACCACTACTCAGAAGATACGGCAAGAAACTGAGGGGCATATTTTTTTGAACTTTTGTGACAATATTTTAAGTTTGTTTTTGACAATATTATTTTTCTTATGTGCCAGTTGGCTACTTGGCAGAAGCGGAATGTTCCATGCATTTTTGTCTAGTATGCTTTTTTCATTAGAATATTTTTCACACTAAATTTTAATCTACTTTCTGTGAGCTCCGTTATACATTTTGGAATTTTATTGTAAAAACGTACACAATTGCCCATGAAGGACTTATTCATTTTACGGTACTGCTATTCTATCCTTATTTCTAGTGTTTATGTTGTGGTGGTCACTATTCACCTTGAATTTGTGCAGATTTTTACGAACATACATTATATTTTCATAAATATACAGAGAAGGTAAAGTTAATACATTAATTTGTTTAAATATTATTGTACTAATAATTCAGACAACCTTTATGGTGTAGTAGTTAGCAGGTTGACTCAAATCTCATAAATAACCAAGGATGCGGGTTCGATTCGGACAAATGTTTGTAAAGGAGAAAAAAAAAACCAAACATTTGTTTCTTGTCTGAGTGTTGTGGGACCATGGTCCTCGTAGTTCCTGATTCCCTAGATACAGGGAATCTTAGGGGCCAGGATATTTTCCTAACAAATATTGATCAGTTTTGTTATTAGAGTTAGATAATTATTTAATTATTTCATATTTTATGTCAATATTTTGTGGTATATAAATTCAATCAATTAATCAATTATTCATGGTGAGAAACTTTTTTACGCTCAATAGAACTATGTTTGGCCACTATATCGCCTGATGTGAAGCGATAGTATGGCCTAAGATGGAGCACGTTGATCTAGAGAGAGACGGCAGTTGAGCGGCTGCTAAGACCCGTCTCCCCGATGGTTCACCGAACATCAATCCGAAACACGACTAGGTCGCTGGATAGCATGGCTTTGTTCGGTGGTATTACAACCACGGCCAGAGCCGTCCGCTCCAAAGCGCGTAAGCGGGTTTCATCACGATGTTTCCCTTCACCGTTTTGCAGCGAGCGTGCAATAAACATTCTGACAATTCAGTAGTAGACATAGGTCTAAGAGGCAGGATCCATGCATGTAATCACTGGAAGGTAAAAAAAATGCTGTCGCGTATTTTTTTGTAACACCAATCTGCTTAACGAATAGGCATACTGCCAACTTGGCTTTCCTTATAAGCCAACACAAACTGACTGAACAAACAGATCAACAGAATCCCTGCAAGCTTGATCCAATGCCAAACAAAACAAAGACGTCTTCTGCAACATTTACAGGTTTTATTGTCCATCAAAATCGGCTTAGTGCTTACATTAGAGTTTATTTTCGTTTTACAGTTCAGCAACGATCGCTTGAGCGATGTATTGTATCGTTGAACGATTGAGATTGTTTTCGATTTAACGTTCATTGGGAATAAAATGCAGTTTATGGAGCTTTGCAGTCTTTTCGTGCTTTGTGCCAAATTTCGGTTTTTATATTCAATTCATTTCAATTTAATTTCAATTTCAATAATTTCTTGCGTTCCATAATGTAATTACATAGTTGTTGTCAATAAATAGGTACAGCTCATTATGGACCCTGTCGGGCATAGCGATTAGAAGAAAGAAAGAACACTAGTGAAAATAATAAATACTGAATTATTATTGTCGCTCTTTCTCACGGGTTATACACCCGGTTCTTTGGAAGGCTTGCGCGAAGATAGGAGTCCAACACGTAGAGGCTTTTTAGAGAATTTAATTTAGATATGTAATGGGCAACACTTATCGGGGACTGTCTCTAAGTGCATCATTAAAAAGATGCAATCAAAGACAGCCCCCTATAAGTGCGAGGACTATTATTTGAGATATGGAAATGACTTATGATTGGGCTATTAAGGTGAATTTTTAATGGGTGAGAACCGGTCTATGATATGATCGGCACCTGCCAGTTCCGCCTCATAAAACAAATATTTAGGCAGGTGGTGACTCGCCACCCACTAAACGGACCCCCTTTAAAGGCCGCCGTACATTCGCGACGAGACAACGTTGGTGTGATAATAAATATGTGTTTAATAATAACAATAATAATTATTAAATTATTGTTATTACTAAATTATTATTAGTAAATTATTGTTATCACTAAATTATTATTATTTTTTCAATTGATTTAACCAAAAATAATGTAATATCTGGGCCAGCGTGTTGGATTATGGCCCATTCTCTCTCTATGAGAGAAGGCCCGTGTCCCAGCAGTGGGAACATGTTGGGTTGATGATGATGATAAATGTAATACAATATAAATATCTTAATTTTATGGTATAAATAGAGCTAGTACATAGTTCTGATACATCATCACTATCACTATCACTACATAGTATAAAACAAAGTCGCTTTCTCTGTCCCTATATCCCTATGTATGCTTAAATCTTTAAAACTGCGCAACGGATTTTGATGCGGTTTTTTTAATAGATGGAGTGATTGAAGAGGAAGGTTTATATGTATAATGACCGTGCAAAGCCGGGGCGGGTCGCTAGTAAAAAATAAGATAATCATCAGCATTCGTACTAGGATATACCTGTGTTACGATACTAGTGTGTAGTTTCCCTATTTAAATAATATAATTTACTTACATTAACAAGGATATTAAAGAAAGAAAGAAAACAAGTTTATTAGTAACTATCTTTTTTATAAAAACTTTTGTTTTATAAAAAAAAACCGACATCAATGTATCTTCGAAGTCCAAGGTCAAATATCGATGAAATTTATATGGGACGTAGCTATACTGAACCCAACGCAAAAAGAATTTTCCAAATCCGTTCATGAATGACGGAGTTCTTAGGTAACACACATAAAAAAAATACAATCGAATAGAGAACCTTCTCCTTTTTTGAAGTCGGTTAAAAAAAGAGGTAATAGAGGTAAATGAAATAAGATGGCCATAAAAGGACACTACTTAGCATGAAGCGCCATGACAGTTTTCGTGATGAATGGTTGCCAATTTTAGGCAGGCGAGGCGCTTACCATCACGCGAACGACTTGCTCGTCTCAGTACTCAGTTCCATAAAAATAAAATAGAAGATGTATAGTATAGCAGCGCAAAGCTCTATTTAGAATAGGTAGGCACAGTTACTGATGCAGTGTAAATTAGTTTTTATTACTGTATATCATAAAATTATTACGACTGTGAAATGTAGCATACTTTATGTCATTGCTCTCGCGAAATAAAAAAATAAAAACGAACTCACATTTTTACCCATAAATTACTATTAACTATTCACACCACCATTTCTGAAAATATAAGATTTTTGTTGAAAAATATTTTTTTCAAAACAAGCTTTTAAAAAATCCGTAATAGGAACCGCAAGCAGATTAAAATGTGCCCAAACACTAGTAGTTTACGATTATACGTCAAGGAGTTACAATGCCCACCTTCCGTCTCCGTCAGATCAGCTGGCTGTCACCATAATATTGCATTGTAATCGGACTTTGACAAGTATGCAAAATTTCAACTCCGTAGGCTAAGAGGAAGTGGTTCTAATTCAGTTTGATTTAAGATTCAACCCGGATAAACATACATATATTGCAAGTAAAATAAAAGCTTGTAAAAGCCGGATTCAAGCCAACCTGAGGCACTGTAGTGGCAGTTAATATAGAAAGAGAAGGTAGAAGGTTTTAAAATATTGAACAGCTTCGCTCGTGTATGTTTGTTACCAACTTCATAACGACTGAAGGAACAACTTTAAATTTCTGAGATTTAGATAGATGACACTATATTGCTCTTAAAAAAGAAAACAGACTTACAGTATACAAAATGTTATATAAGTACAACAGGTCGTCTTATCGCTGAGCAGCGGTCTCTTCCAGACAACCATAGGGTAAGGAAAACAACATTTAAAAGAGGATAGTGTGCAGTAGATAATAAATATGTCGAATGTAAATGATTTTACACTTAAATGATTACATATACAATACATACATACATGAATACATATACAATTATAACGGTTAAAGAGTTTATTTCTTATAAGAATTTTCAAATTCACTTGCTGAGAAAACCAAGCTCAAAGTCACTTAAAGAGCTATGGAGAGAGCTATGCTTGGGATTTCTTTGCGAGATAAGATCCGGAATGTGGAAATCCGCAAAAGAACAAAGGTAACCGACATAGCTCTCAAAATTAGCAAGTTGAAGTGGCAATGGGCCGGCCATATAGCTCGTAGCACCGATAACCGTTGGGGTAAGGTTCTCGAGTGGCGACCACGGACCAGAAGGCTAAAATATATATATATATATATATATATATATATATATATATATATAGGTATATATTTTAATTGCGCATTGCAGTGCTACGTAGTGCTTTTTATGATGTTAAAAGTGCTGCGTGGCACTGCAATTGTAATGGGAAGGTGTGGCGCTTACCATCAGGCGAACGACATGCTCGTCTCATCATTCAGTTCCAAAAAAAAGGAAACTTTTAATCGCAATTCTACGCGGACGGAGTCGCGGGTATCGGCTAGTAGGCATATAAAAACTTTTTTTTTAATTATTTATTTATTAATAAGTTTAAGTATATAATTTATTTTGTACCCAAAAAACCTAATTAAGTTTTTAAGGGTACTCACATTCTTACCATAAGTAAGTACGAAAAATTACTTAAAGTATGTTCAAGATTAGGTTTTGTTCAAAGTATACCTTGTTGTTATTACCTAAGTAACTTTAACATCAATAACCGCAGGCTACCTTCAGAGCCGCGCAAATATCAAATAACAATAAACATAAAAATAATCACTATCACTACATAGTATAAAACAAAGTCGCTTTCTCTGTCCCTATATCCCTATGTATGCTTAAATCTTTAAAACTACGCAACGGATTTTGATGCGGTTTTCTTTAATAGATAGAGTGATTGAAGAGGAAGGTTTATATGTATAATAACCGTGCGAAGCCGGGGCGGGTCGCTAGTATTATATAAACTTATAAAATATTTTGTGTGCTTCCAGGTAGACAAAGACGATCGAGATGACGATCAAACAATAAAAAATATTTTTTAAATTATTACGACGATGACAAAATTATATTCGGCAGTGTCTTCGATTGAAATCTAAAAGTCTAGCTGCAAGATTTCTAAGTTCTGGAGTTCTCATGTCGTTGGCAGTTCAAGGCGTCACCTCAGAATATGTAGTATTGACTAGCGTCTAGCCTAGATAACTGTGACCGCGAAAATCGGAAACTTGGTCCGTGGATCATGCCCCCGGTTATTTTTGCTCCCGGGCTTATTGCCCCGATTCCAATAAATTTGATATATATTTTTTGTCAATTTGTGACCATCGACACAAAAATGTTACCACAAATGTGCCACAAAAATGTTAGAAAATTTGTTTAGTTTTGACTGTGAAATTTAGAAATCTAAACTGCTATAATAGTAAGAAATATGCGTACGTCATGTCACTAAACTATAATTATTAACAAGCGATAGTTTTTTCCGCGTTAGCACTAAAAATGTAATATATATTATTTAATCTTATATGTTTTTTTATTGATTTATTACTGTTATTTATCTGACACTATTTTACATACGTTCATATATTTATTATTAACATTACAAGCACATTTGCGTCTGACGGTACTTTAAC
Organism: Petrophora chlorosata; assembly: GCA_951640565.1. Lineage (NCBI taxonomy): Eukaryota > Metazoa > Arthropoda > Insecta > Lepidoptera > Geometridae > Petrophora > Petrophora chlorosata. Next base: position 3,517,482 of record OX621206.1, read on the forward strand.
TCAAAAATAACATTTAATTAAAAAACAGTGTCGGGGGCGAAATGCCCGGGTGCAAAAGAAACCTGGGGCATAAACCACCGACCCGGAACTCTTGCTGTGGAATCGGCGCTTTCCGGCAATACTATAACATTTAGTTACCCTACTCTAGACGCAAGACAATAAAACACAAATAAAAAAACTGGTTTATATAACTTTTACATCGCTGTTTCCGTGCGAGTTGAATGTAAAATTAATTAGTGTCTTTGCGCTGATATCGTTACTTTTTATTGTTTCAAATAAATAATGTTTTCTCTAACTGCTTTTTAATGTATTACGAGAATTTGCCTGACCCCGGAAAACTGCATTATGAATTCAACAAAGTAAATACGTCCACTTCGTTGAACTAATAGTGTAGCGGTTTTCGGAAGATTCAGACGTCCTCACCACTGATATAAAATATAGACAGATCAAGTTCAAGTGTTCTTTATTCAATTTTAGCAACATAGATGCAATTATTTTTAAGCTATTGCATAGCTTCTATCGCGGGCCTTGAGCTTGGAGACCGAATCCAGAAATTCCGTAACAAAAATAACCTAACACCCCCCACTCCGAATGCTATGCAATAGCTTTACCGCCACACGTCTTTTTTTTTCTTTTCTTTTTTTTTTTTCTTTTTTTACACTTAAACTTACTTCTTTTTTTTCCTTTAGTATGGTTTCGTAAATATTATGGTCCCCATTTATATTACAATTTAGCCAATTTATTAGGCTAATGAGTAATTTGCATTTAACTTAAACTGATAGGTAGGCTAAAACTAAGAATGTGTCCATTAACACTTTTCTTATTGTCTCTATTAAGGTGAAGACACACTGTTCTTGTGTTCATTATATAGGTAGCACTTGTACTACATATTATCACTAATTCACTAATCACTAGACACTACACTAACTCAAACGGTTTTGTTCTTTTAAGTCTTCTCACTATATTGCGTATAGATGCACTTATGAACGTCAATAATTATTTAATAACTGTACTACCGTATCGGAAAAACAACCACTATACAGAAGATACGGCAGGTAACTGAGGAGCATGTTTTTATCAATTTGTTAAAATATTTTATGTTTGTTTTTGACAATATTATATTTCTTATGTGCCAGTTGGTTATTTGGTAGAAGCGGAGTGTTCCATGCATCTTCAGTCTTCTATGTAATTACTAATGGTATAGTTTACTTTTTTCATTGAAATATTTTTCACAGATACGGATCTTTTGTACTCGTATTATCGCTACAATAGAGTAAGCGTGGCCGCTTAGAGCGAGAGTGGCTGAGCATTAACTCGTGCGTCTTACGGTCCAACGGACCCGAGTTCGATTCTCGACTGGGCATTGCACTAACTTAAGCTCACTTGCGTGAACCAGGGTTAGCGTACGTATTTACTCCGTAACTCTGGGCTAAATCAAATTTTTGAGTATTGACATCTTTCACTAGGTATAAAGTTCCATTAATGTGGGATTTGCGTCAACTAGGACACAGAACAAATAATAGTACTGGCTAAAAGATTAATAATAACTCTGATAGTTAAGTGGCAGTTATAGTCCCTGTCAGTAGGTAGTGTAGGTAATCAAGAACGAATTTCAGTAAACTAAAATTTTAACAACCACCGACACAAAAAACCTATATAAAAAGCAGAAAACGGTTGAACCGATATTGACGAAACATGTCTAACAACACATGACAACACTACTACAAGACTACTACAAGAACAACACTACAAGAGCTGCTTTCAAATAGAAACCGCATGCAAATCGGTTCAGAGCTACGCTGCCACAGACAGTCACACATAGTGGTCAAACTTATGACACCCCTCCTTTTTGCTTTTAATTTTTTTGGATTTAAAAAGTCTCCTTATTCTGTTGTAGTTTCTTTTTGTCCGTATTCATAGATACCCTTGTCGCACATATCCCATAATCCATCCATGGTTCTTCTATAACTTATTTTTAAACCAACTAGAACGTTACGAACGGAACTCAATTTCATTGAATACCTACGTGGGTTGCAGTTGTGCATGCCTGTGACGGCACTCTGGCGGGATATAGCCGTGAACATTCAAATTGTCACACGTTGAGAGGAATTCAAATTTCACTGTTGCATTCGATGTACACACGCAGGGAGGAAGCAATTTCTCACTTTATGCAAAACTATTAAGCCCTCTGTACACATCTGGCGTGACATGGCTGCAGCGCGACGTTGGAGATTTTTTGCACACACAGAGCGCGGCATCGCCGCTGCCGTCGCCGCGCCGCGCCATCGCCACGCCGACTCCGCGCGTTCTCTGTGTGCATTGCCCAATACAGTTCAGTTCATTTCAACATTTTTGTTTTTATTTGTAAATAGGCATACGTTTGACGACATCTGATTCTCGCCCGATGGAAAGCAAAGATGCGGTCTAACTAAAAACCAAACACCATCGCCAACGCCGCGCTGCGGTCATGCCACGCCCGCTGTATGTAGAGGCCTTTAAATAAATAAATAAAAATATTTATGCAACAAGAGTTTGATAAACTGAATCTGAATCTAAATGCAGTACGTCACGCCAAAACCACACGTCAAAATGCTTTAATCGGTAAACGTTGCACCAAAACCCGTCCTCTCTAAATTGATGTGTGCCTGACACGGTGAACTATTTACAACTTGACTATCTATTATACCTACCTACATTAAAGAATGAAATATACAATTGCATTAAATTGAATTGATTACAGCCTTTGACACTCTTTGATACTCTTATGTAGTGTACCAACACGACTGAAACTACAGATCAACAGTTCACAATGTCAACATTCACAATATCAACACCACTACATCAACAGTTTCTTATAGCAACAGCTTATTAGGTCAGTGATTCATCAACACTTTCTCAACCTAGCCACTGTTCATACGTTTTTTCGTAAAAAAATCAGAATTACAAAGGAATCATATGAAATAGGTATTAACGCATCCTCCACAAACAAATAAAACACGAAGATACCTGACACTCCTTAAACTTAATATCCCCACGCAGCTATAGGGTGCAAAAAGGGGTGAAAACGGATTCCTCAAGAGGTTACGTCAGTATTAAATTATGATAATACAACAATATGACATGGCGCTGGCGCTGAGGCCTTTTGAAACAAAATCTGTCAATATATGAACCAAAGGGACACAAATTGGGTGAAATAGAGCGCTGATATGATTTGTGACACTAGAAGTGCTACAATAAAAATGTTAAGTTTCTGAATATCGCTTTGGGCACGTGGCGCGTATACTAGCTGCGTCCCGCGGCTTCTATAGCTTTGAGTGAAGTTCTAGTACATTGACTTGTTGGCTAAAATGTATGTAAACATAAATCGACTGTGGACAGATATCTGTTTGTCTGTAAACGCTGTAACGTCTTGTAGATCTTGCAGCCACCAGGGCATAGATGTGTATCTGAGCTACAAGAGCAAGTCTGTTGCTCTCGGACAGGATAAGCAGTGTGTTCAATATCGACGTATATTCTAAAAAAACCGGCCAAGTGCGAGTCGCACTCGCGCACGAAGAGTTCCGTACCATTAATCTATAAAAACGGCAAAAAAAACACGTTTGTTGTATGAAAGCCTCCTTAAATATGTATTATATTCTGTTTTTTAGTATTTGTCGTTATAGCGGCAACAGAAATACATCATCTGTGAAAATTTCAACTGTCTAACTATTACGGTTCATGAGATACAGCCTGGTGACAGATGGACAGACGGACAGACAGACAGACGGACGGACAGCGACCCGTTTTACCCTTTGGGTACGGAACCTTAAAAATCATTCTAAATTTTCAACCTAATTACCACTTACCAATAAATCGAAATTAGGGTGAATGTTTCGCTTGAAATAATGCTAATGCTACATTCTTCAGCCCTAATGTACCTACCTAAATCACTGCCGATAGAAAACCAGCTTACAATAAAACCTCGGCATATCTTTACGTTCGAATATGGAAGGGTAGGAATAACTCTGCCATACCCTTTTCCTGAAGTACAGGAAAAGCCTTGCGTATTTTCGTTCCCAAATATCTTTGCAAATAAATTTCAGTACGGACCGTAAGCGTTACTACGAACATTTCACAATTATAGACCTCGGGTAATGGCGGTCGCAATGGGTTCCCAATCAGATGTGAACTCTGATTTTAGGTTTTGATAACATTCCTTAATACATTTTAGGGTATAGTGCGCGCCAAATAACTAGAGACCCAAGATGGCGGTTTTTGACCGACTTCAAAAAAGGAGGCGGTTCTCATTTTGGGTATATATATATATATATATCAGACATAACTGCTTTGTTTATGAGCTGATTTTACTTAGCTGATTTTGTTATAAGTTTGTTCAAAGTCAAAGTCAAAGCCAAATATAGTTTATTAAATAGGCACAAAAGTGCACTTTTGAAGGTCATATACACATAAAATATGATACAAATAAAATATGTTAAAAATTGTAACTTATGTTAACATGACTTTGAAAAAAGTTAAGTATGTTTACCCATTTCTTTCCTATACTCAAATTGAAGTCTGAGTGCTGAAAAGAAATGCGAAAACTGACTCTACCAGTGCTTCGGAAATACGCCCGCTAGAGAAGATAGCACCAAGAAACTCTGCGGGGAGTACCACCACTATGTGTGTCTGTCTGTGGCACTGCAACTGTACCGATTTGGATGTCTTTTTTTATTTGAAAGCAGGTTTTCTACCGATGGTTTTGACTGTTTTGAGGCCAAGAGATTTGATTAGTTCTAGAGATGTTTTATCAAAATCGGTTCAGCCGTATTTTTACTTTTTATAGGTTTTTTAAATTTTAGTTTACTAAAATTCGATTGTAATGATTATTTTTCAGTAAGGTTTTTGCTGCGAGGTCGATCCCCTCGTTGTCATTGTTTTGCACGTGCAGTGCTGTCACCCACGTTTTTTACCCCAACTTAAAACAAACTTAAAAATCAATCAATGCTCGGGATCAAGTTAGATGGCGCGAACTATACCTACAGATACGACTCCAGACTGGATTCCAACCAGCAGTGATCTCTGATGTAGATAATAACTTTTTTAATGTAACTGAATGACGAGATGAGCTGGTTGTTTGCCTGATGGTAAGCAATACGCCAGCCCATAACAATAACAACACCACCCAAAACTTTGTTTTGCGAAATCCTACTAATAGAAGTACTTTTTTCGTCCAGAATTTCTGCTATGTGGTAAAAGTCTCAACTGCCACAGACTGGAGAAAATGGTATGGTTTTCGCAAATGTATATGGCATGAACGCGATACTGTGCATGTAAAACAGTGGTTGTTTGACTTTTCAAAACATTTTGGCTCCTTGGCGGCGAGTTCAAAACCAGATATAGCTTACAGTAAAAGCTGTGATAATTAGAGCGAGTGTGGCTCAGCGGGAACTCGTGCGCCTTTCAATCCGACGCACCTGGGTTCAATTCCCGAGTCGGCCCTGCACCAATGACTTATAGTTAAGTGCAGATTTTGTACGCTCGCTCTAAAACGGTGAAGGAAAACATCGTGATGAAACCCGCTTACGCGCTTTGGAGTGGTAGGCTCTGGCCGTGGTTGTAATACCACCCACCGAACAAAGCCGTCAAGCGACCTAGTCGTGTTTCGGGATGATGTTCGGAGAATCATCGGGGAGACGGGTCTGAGCAGCCGCTCAACTGCCGTCTCTCTCTAGATCTATATGCTTCATCTTAGGCCACATCATCGCTTCACATCAGGCGAGATAGTGGCCAAACATAGATCTAATAAGTGTAAAAAAAAAGGTATAATAATTTTGTAATTCCTACTTGCTGTTTATTGAATTTTCGAAAGAAGTGAAATAAAAATGCCAAACTTTATGAAACTAAAATGGCCGACGTAATATCAGACATTATAAGTTTCACTTAAGAATTCTTCAAAATTCTTATAATTTTCCAGCAAACTTCCAAGTTAGTCTGCAAAAAGCCTTGAGGTTGAAGCTCTAATACCTATAGAAGCGGTATACTCTTTTTATCACAGCTTTTACTGAAGCTTTGAAATCTCATAACGTTCTTACGTAGCTTCTTCGAGCTTTAATCTAGTTTACTTTAATCCACTTTTTTGACACCAAAACCAGAAACAATTGTCCCATGAATCGAACCCGCACTCTCCGTGTTGTATGAGGTATGAGATAACAAACCCAATCCCCTACACCAGAGGATTGAAATATAAACCTTCACGTCTGCCCATAACAACTGCAGTGCTACCTAGAACTTTAATACCATAAAAAGTACCTACTGCATTGCGCTCATCACCCCGAGACATCAGATATTAAGTCTCATATGCTAAATAATTTCGCTGGCTACAATGTCCTTCAACCCGGAACACAGTAATGCTTGCACACTACTGCTTGGCAGTAGAATAATTGGAAAAGCTGTGGTACCTACCCAGACGCCCTTCCGCATACGAGAAATTACCACGAGTATAACCTACCAAGGTATTTGAAGTGGCGTAAAATGCAACTGGTGGCGTGGTCTTTCGAAAGAATTTATCTTGTAATTCTTATTACCTACTACCCACAACTTCGTACCCTTATGTAAAGATAAGCAATATTATATTGCCGCTGATAGTCCTCTACTTCCATAAATCACTGATATTGGTTTCAACATTCAATCATATGAGATTGGTTTCGGTGGATGTAAATAGTCACTAGTACTTTGATAATAACCTTCTTAGAAATTGTGCTCCTTGTCCCTGATCAGCTGGTATTGTTCGAAAGTAGTTTAGCGTCTATAGACTCACAGAATCATTAGAATGTTCTGCTTGGCATAGAAACAACTGTTGCTAGCTTAGCTTTAGTTTAGGAAAAAATTAAAAAGAAAACATATTATTAGAAAAAAAATAGATAGAAACGTAAAAAGATAAAAACGATATTATTAGATAAGAATTGTTAATAGAATTGTGACAAAAAAATACATAAAGAAAGTAAATAAAAAAGCATAAAATACGAAGTGACGTCTGGTCTGTGGACAGGCAGAGCAGACGGGGGTTTTAGTTAGTAGTTGGCTAAGGCCGAGTCTGGCACTACCCGGGCCGCCCTCCTTTCCCGGGTGTCCGTTAGAATTTCCCCGTCTGGACAAAACAAAAACAACTGTTGGCAACTGTTTTGTGCCAAGGAGGTTACTTTCCGGAGTATAGGTATCAAAACATCGGAGCGAACATAGAGATCAGGGGGCCTACTCCGAATTGCTTTCGTTCGTTCGTTAGTGCGGACTAAAAGAGAAACTCTTATGGCTGTTGCATAGCGCTGTCCCTTTCATCCGACAGAACGAAGATCGTAATTACTTTTTCAGAGTATACGCCCAGATTAAAGGAACGTCTGGTCATATGGTATTTAGAACAAGTCTAGAGAAAATTTTCAAAATAGTTTAGAACGTTCAAAAATATGTTCTTTTGCGAACAAAAGTTGTAGGTCAAGTTTTTTTAACGGAACTGTGTGATGAGACGAGCTCGTCGTCCGACTGACAGTAAGTGCCACGCCTACCTATAACAATTGCAGTGACACCCAGAAATTTTAATACCATAAAAAGCTGTGCGTAGCAGTGCATTGCGCTCATCACTCCGAAACATCAGATATTAAGTCTCATTATATGCTCAGTAATTTCGCTGGCTACAATGCCCTTCAAAACACAATAATGCTTGCGCACTACTGCTTGGCGGCAGAATAACTGGCAATGCGGTGGTACCTACCCAGACGGCCTCCCGCATACCACGAGATATGAGTGTGATTAATGAATAAATGCCTTATTTATTTTATTTCCTATATATTATTTTAATCACAAAACGATTCCGACATTCAACGCTCTTGAATTCGTCCTTATATTTCGTAAAAATAATTGGCTGGTGTTTATTTTAATGACTTAGGGATGATTAGGAGGAAAGACAAGGCGAGCGGTGAAATTAATGATGGATTTATCCCAATTCTCTCTCTTAGAGAGTTTCTTTCCGTTGTGCAGCCAAGTACTCATTAGCGTTTTACATGAACACCGCTGCTCATTATGCGCAGAATTCAGTTAGGAAGCTTATTAGAGTATTTTGACTTCTGAAGATGCTGTCACATAAAATTTTTTAATTACATTAGAATCGCTCTAACAACCGTCTTGAAGGAAAAAATCGTGAGGAAAACCGTTTTTTTATTACGAAATGGGCTTACGGTTGACAACAACTCACCTGGCCCCTAATTCACTATGACAACTTGGTGATTCCTTGCTTCGAGGTCACGTCGATTCCTTCATTAATATACGACTCTATGACGCCTTCATATATTTATATATATGATTCTATATGACGCGTCATAGATGATACAATTTTCGCAGATGTCGTTTATTAATGAAGGAATCGACGTGATTTCGAAGCAAGGAATCGCCAAGTTGTCATAGTGAATTGGGGCCCTGATGGTAAGCGTAGTTGCGGTCTAGGGTGGAGCACGTTTACCCATGAGGTACCTATTCACTCTTGTCTTAAAGAGAACAACGTTGTAATTGGACGGAAATAAGGATTCCGGAAGAGAATTCTAATTCTTAGCAGTACGTATAATGTAAGAGTCAGCGAAACGATTTGTGCGGACTGGTGGTATGTGCACAACGTAAGAAAAGAAAGAAAGAACGAAAGAAAAACCACTTATTCGGCACACGCCAAAAAAATAATATAAAAATTAAAAACTTAAATTATAAATAAATGTGCCGGATGGGCTCAGCTCAGCGTAAAATGCCGAGAGTTTTACACAACTCGGCGCTGATTTTCAGCTGATACCCGTTTTGCTATAGGAACAGTGAAAAATTGACTGAACTTATCCACAAAAAAAATATCTGTACTTATACATTTAAAATTATTATATCCTACAAATAATGATAATATACTACATATAATAAACATATATATAATATGAAAAAATAAAAAGGGAGTAAACATACGGGTGGAGTGACTCTCCTCGCCTGGTGGTCCTAACATGGAGTGGTATAAAGGCTCCATCCGTGATTGTAATAGCTCAAATACAGCCTCTGTGGTGTAGTAGCTAAGCAGTCATCCCATTACATGGAGGGTGCAGATTCGATTCCCGCGACTTTGTACGGGTAGTGAAATAATCCATTCTACTCTCGACTATTTTGCATCCCACCGTTCTCCCGCACCTGTTGCCGTCCTGCTCCTATTCAGTTACCGCACCACTCCGATACTGATCCCATTCTCCTTCGATACCGTTACGGTCCCGCTTGTACCTCGTTAATGTCCCGTTCCTATCCCGCTACCGTCCCGTTAAGATCCCGATCCCATCCTCCTCCTATTCAATCTAAGGCCGATTTCATCCCGCTCTGTTTTACTCAGCCAGGAAACTTTAGTTGGCCCCATTATAAAATTCAATGTTCCCACACTAACTTCAATACAAACGAAGACTAAAAAAAGTTGACTCTGATATTGTTAATGCACTTCAACCGTTGGTAGAGCATGCTTCGTAATGTACTGCTATAATCAAAGTCAATGAACTAGGCTAAGTAAATTAATGCACCTACCCTACCTCTGCGCAGTAACCCTCTCGCGGCCGCGCATTGCACCCGAGGTTATATATAGGCATTTTTACATATTTTAGGGCATAGTCAATTTAAATGTTTAACATAGTTTTTATTTTCATTAGTCTTAGGAACAAATATGCATTTTATAAAAAAAACCGATTGTCGAAGTCGATGACATTTATATGGGACCACTTCGTAGCTATACTGAACGCAAAAATAATTTTCCTAATCGGTTCATAAATGACGGAGTTCTGAGATCATCATCATCATCATCAGCCCACATCAGTCCACTGCTGGACATAGGCCTCTCCCATAGCACGCCACTGAGCCCGATCTTCGGCTTTCCTTCTCCAGTCGCTACCAGCAACCCTACGTATATCGTCGCTCCATCTAGTCGCAGGGCGTCCTACACTACGTTTGCCGATTCGCGGTCTCCACTCTAGAACACGTCTACCCCAACGGTTATCGGTTCTGCGGCAAATATGACCAGCCCACTGCCACTTCAGCTTGCTAATCCGCTGAGATAAGAAACGCAATAAAAAAAAAAATGCAATCGAATAGAGAAACTTCTTCTTTTTTGAAGTCGGTTAAGAATCAGCAGTTAAAACAAGTTATTTCATTAAAAAGGGCTCACGTAGTGCCATCCTAACAGAACGTAAATAACTCACCAGTGGCATGCAGCTTCCTCAGCGGGTCGACAATCGCGAAGTACCTGTCAGCTGACAGTGCCGTCAGTGTGAACACTGACACTCCTATGCTGACATCTTTGGCGGCTTCCGACACTCGGCACACCGTGGCGCCCCACGGCCAGGACTCAAGAGTGTACACCAGGGAAGTGAACGGCACGCATGTAATAATGACGAGCAGGTCTGCTAGCGCCAGGGACAGAATGTACCTGCAGCAAAAAGAAATAGGTTTAACAGCAAAGAATAATTTTTAAATTTCCGCGATTCGAACACATACTTTATGATTATTACTTTTTGAAAAAAACAAGAACCGACTTCAAGACTAAACTTAATTTTTTTGTTTTTGCTATTTTTTTTTCAAAATGTTCTGAATCAATTTCCGTATGTAATAAAATTTATATGGGACCACCGCTGAAGTCTGACCTACCGAACAAAAAAGAATCATCAAAATCAATTCATAATTGGCGGAGTAATCGCGTAACAAACATACAAAAAACGAAAAAAGAACATACCGTCGAATTGAGAACCTCCTCCTTTTTTGAAGTCGGTTAATAATAAAACGGGACTTAACGCGCTACAAACATTTGTTTTATTGACCTCAACGTTTCGACTAACCACAGACGTCATTTCTATTATAGGATGGTACGTGAAGCGGTTGAGATTAAAAAACATCATAATTTCAACCGGGAGGATGGATTTCATGGCACCATCATGGAACCCAATGATTAGTAATTGTTCTCGTCGCTGTTTGTTAAAGAAATCCAGTGATATCGTGAGTGTAGTGTGTCTCGGTGACAACCCTATACTTGTCACATGTCTTTGAATTTTTGTGATTAATTCTTGGACATGCCGGTTTCCTCCCGATGTTTTTCCTTTACCATGTTAGAGCGAATGTTAAACACCTTTGCGCACATAACTTAAGAAAGTCAGTGGTGCGGGGCCAGTTGGATTCGAACTCGGGTGCGTCCGATCGTAAGTCGCACGTGCTCCCACTGAGCCACACTCGGTCTCCACTGTATCTTATAACAATACGTTTTATTTAAAAAAAACCGACTTCAATGTATCTTTGAAGTCCAAAAAAATTGTATGGGACCACTTTGCTTCAAACGGCCTCAACGGAAGACCAGCGCTGGTCGCACGACCAGCACAACGCTGAGTTGAGGCCGGTTTGCAACAATTACCTATTTTATTTATTTACTCTGTCAGACTTAATGTTTTTTTTTTATTTTCTGTTTGTTTTTTATGTCAAATGTTGATAGTTTATAAGTTGTTGCAAATAAACGTTTCCTTCTTTCTTTCTTTCTTTGTAGCTATACTGAACTCAACGCAAAAATAATTTTCCAAATCGGTTCATAATTGACGGAGTTTTAAGGTAAAAAACAAAATAAATAAAATAACTGTAGGTATGTTATTTATGGCAAATTAATAAATGATTATGATATCATGAATAGGTGTTTGGTCAAAATTATAGTCCACATAATCTAGAAGCAAGAGCTTGTAAATTAAATCCCCAATTTCGTCGAGAGAACTTCCTTTTAAAATGAACATGCGAGGCTTCTTGTTAGGTATCTTGGCTAACTTTATTAAATCTCCAGCGAAAACGTTAAATATTATTTTTAATAAAGTCTCGCAATTTCTCCCGGCTTAAGGTTAGTGGCAAACACACTCGTATTATATCGTAGATATCTATTTTTGTGAGCGTGCCACTTGATCAAAGGTCTTTATATTGTATGTAGAGGAAAGTCACTACTACTAGGAAAGTTTACTAGGAAAGTTTACTAGGAAAGTTTACTAGGAAAGTTAACTAGGAAAGTTTACTAGGAAAGTTTACTTGGAAAGTTTACTAGGAAAGTTAGTTTAAGATCATATACGTAGTTTATATAGTATTTATTAAGAACGGCTGCACCGGTTTTTTTTAAATATTCATTATAGCCCGAATTATTATTTTTATGGAAAGGAATTTGGAAATATTGGCCGGAAAATTGGGATATTCGGGAAAAATTTAAAGTACTTTCTAGCGCAGGTGAAACCGCGTAGCGCGCATAATGGAATTTTTAAAAGTTGTACTACTAAAGTTGCCAGATTTAAATTATTGGTATTATGGTAGACATCTTTCTGGTATCCTATTCTATATATTATACTGTAATATAAATTCGGAAATTTGTGAGAGTGCATGGATCTGTTACTCAATCACGAAAAACTACTGAACGGATTCTGATAAAATTTGTTATGTAGATACCTAAGGTCCTGGAAAAGAACGGTTTAGTCATCTAAAGAACCTAGAAAGTTACTTTTTATATGAAACTGAGTAATGTGATGAGCAAGACGTTCGCCTGAAAGTAAGCGCCACGTCTGCCCATAACAGTTGCAGTGCCACCCAAAAATTTAAATATCATAAAAAGCACTACGTAGCACAGCATTGCGGTCATCACCTCGAGACTTCAGATATTGAGGCTCATATGCCCAGTAATTTCGCTGGCTACAATGCCCTTACATGCGTTGGCTACTTACGTATTAGGCACATTCCTCATCGCCTTATGTCTCACGAAGACAGCCACCAGCGTTCCATTGCCCACCACTCCGATGATGAATATCAGTGCGAAGAGGAGCGGCACGATGTACGTCTCCGGACGCTGGTAGTAGGGCTGGTAGGACTCCGACATGTTGGTCCCGTTCATTATCAGGTACGTGTCGTTGAGCTCCTCCATCGTGCATACTGGAACAAGAACATGAGGTCAATTTATTTATTTGTTTGATTTATTTATTTATTTATTTAATAATGCAATACAGTGTACGATAGTTACATAACTATCGACCTGGACCCTGTAGATATTAGGGTGTAGCAAAAAACTTATATCTAAAACATCTTTCTTATACATTATATGTAACATTATATAAAATTATTTAAAAATTATACTTAACAAACTATAGTCACCGCCGCGTTACAGTATATACATATTATTAGTAGGAACTAGTGGAATTATTACGTTCTTTCATTCAAAAAATCATCAACATTGTAGTAGCATTTTTGTATAAGGAATTTTCTGAGTTTGCATTGAAAGGTTTTATCATGTGTTTCATTTTTATTATATTATTTTATATATATATATATTTATATTATTTATTTATATTGATGACATTATTTTTATTAATGACGGAGTTCTGAGGTAACAAACATAAAAAAAAATATGTAAAATATAATAGAATAGAGAGCTAGCGTAAGAGAAGAAGCTCTAGATACGAATAGAGAAGGTAAAAGGATTTTGAGTGTAAAAGTGGGAACAAGTTACATCACAGAGTGAGGAGTTTCAGTGCCCAATTCCGATTTGATTCGGTTTAAGATATGTTGCAGAAAATTGGAAAATAACCGACCCACGTTTTATAGCGGTCCAAATTCATAGATATTTATGGTGGAGGAAATCGCCCTTTATTGTTTTCGAATCAATAGATGAAGAAGAAGTGAAATCAGTTTGCCTAATCCGATTTGATTTGAACTATTCGATCGCAAGTTGCCGAGCCAATGTGGCTCAGTGGGAGCATGCTACCTTTGATCCGTCGCACTCGAGTTCGAATTCCTTTGGCCCCACTGACTGCCCTAAGTTAAATGCGGATTTAACTCACTCAAAAAACGGTGAAGGGAAATATCGTGAGAAAATCGGCATGCCCAAGAATTAATCCCAAAAAAAAATCAAGACCATGACATCCACCAACCCTTACTGAGCCAGTGTGGCGGATTATGGCCCATACTCTGCAGTGGGAACGTGATGGGCTGGTCACCCTCCCTCCACCTCTTCGCCTATACCAGGCCTAGCGCACTCCGCACTGTAGGTACGAAGCTACAAGTACATAGCCGGACCCCGTCGGCGGGTCGCGCGTCGTTACACGTGCCGCGTCAGAAAAGATAAGAGCTATGCGATAGAAAGAGAGACGCTCTGTAGGTTAATATGACTGGTAGGTATGCAGCGCTACGCGAGCTGAATTGAATTTTATTGCGTCATAGCAAGAGTCGCTATTTGCTTAAATTTCTTTGCGAAGTGATGCTTCTGTCCCTTAGTATTCTGTGCCTTGACAGTCAAATCAAACTAGCAACTCGCAAACGCTTTTCCTTTGCGAACATACCACCGTGCACGGCGTGCGTACCTACGTTCGTAAATTGCTAGTGTGATAGCCCTATGTCGTAGTAAGTAGTCACACGTATATTATAAATGCAAGCATTACTGTGTTCTGGATTGAAGGGTATTGTAGTCAGTGAAATGACTGGGCATATGAGACTTAATATCTGATATCTCAGGTTGATGAGCTCAATGCAGTGCTACGCAGCGCTTTTTATGTTGTTAAAAGTTCTGGGTGGCATTGCAATTGTTATGGGCAGGCGTGGCGCTTACCATCAGGCGCAGGACTTGCTCGTCTCATCATTCAGTTACATAAAAAATTGCGAAAGTTTATACGTAAGTGTGTTTGTTACTTCTTTACGCTGTAACGGCTCAACGGATTTGAGATGTGATTTCATCATCATCATCATCAACCCATTACGTTCCCACTGCTGGGACTCAGGCCTTTCCTCGTAGAGAGAGTATGGGCCATAATCCACCACGCTGGCTCAGTGCGGGTTGGTGGATGTCACATATCTTTGAATTTTTATTTATGATAAATTCTTGGACATGCCGGTTTTTCAGGGATTTGATTTGAGTAAAATTCGGAATGGAGATTGTTGGCAACTCAACATAACATTATTTTTATATAGTTGCCGAGCATGTTTTCTGTATTAAATTATTAATGTTGTCAATACTGATTAATAATAGCATTGTATTTATACGGTTGGCCATAGGTCTTCCAGCCCACACCTTCCATGTAAACTAGGCTAGTTAGACGTATCTAGCCTCGAATAAACCTTCAATTATTAATATTCTTAAACAAGTGTTTTTCTCTCCGGCCCACCATCGCACCACATCACATACAGTCCACGCTCTCCAACTGGGTGTCGAACTAAGATAGCTTATTACCCTGGATTAACACATACTACTTTTTATCCCGGGAAAACGCGGGTAAAACCAAAACCCCAGCTACTAGTGCGTAATATTTTAGTATTAAAGGCATTCCGTTGAAAACAAACGTTATTGAATACCGATAGAAAGTAGTTTGGGGTGCCAATATTGGTAATATACTGTACGGGTACTGGTAATGTTGCGTGTATTTGTCTTGAATAAATGTATTTTTTTTCTTTCTTTCTTCTTTAATATATAACGAACAATAATCCCATTGGAGTCGTTGAAACGCGTTGGAATATTACTGATATGAAAATAGTTTTAACCGTCATCGAAATATGATCCACATAGACAATAAACATAGAAATTCGACTGGTAGTGGGCTGGACCATTTGGGTTATCTATATTATCTATAGGCCCTTAATAGTCAATAGGTTACCCAATTGCTTCTCCTTGTAAGTAGTTAGTTTAGTTTTAGCGTTGACATACAAAGGTCGAAGATGTGGGTATACGAATATCAAGGCTAAAGTGGAGATAAAGGGAATATCTTGCCCCCTTAAATATTAATTTTACTCTGCTTTTTAGTATTTGTTGTTATAGCGGCATCAGAAATACATCGTCTGTGAAAATTTCAACTATCTAACTATCACGGTTCATGAGATACAGCCTGGTGACAGACAGACGGACAGCGGAGTCTTAGTAATAGGGTCCCGTTTTACCCTTTGGGTACGGAACCCTAAAAAAGTAAGCAGAGAAACAGAAATGAGGACACGGATCGCGAATTTATATCTACTATTTAGAGATGCATAGTTGCTTCGCAAAACCCATAGATTCACTAGGTTTACAAACAATCTCGCGCGAAACAAACGCGCACCATATGATCCTACACTGAGAAAAAATTATTGTCAACTTAACAAAAAAACTTTGCCGCCACACAACCTACAAAGGGACGTTGTGGCTGAGTAAACGTTTTTATTGTCGCCAGGGCTTTGTCGATGTAACAAAACAACCGCAACAACTTCAATATTGTTACATATACAACGTTACCAACTTTGTTATAAAGTCAACGCAAACATTGTCAATATAACATATGTATCCGACCATGAATTGAGAAACATTTGTCACTCTAACAATATAAATATTGCCAATATAACAGCAAAACTTTGTCACTGGAGCAATGTATCTGACCATAAATTAAAAACCTTTGTCACTCCGAGTACATAAATATTGTCAATGTAACAGCAGAGCTATGTCACTAGAGCAATGTATTAGACTATAAATTGATAAACCTTTGTCACTCCGACAACATAAATATTGTCAATACAACAGCAGAGCTGTCACTATAGCAATGTATCAGAGTATAAATTGATAAACCTTTGTCACTCCGACAACATAAATATTGTCAATATAACAGCAGATCTGTCACTGTAGCAACGTATTCGATAGCCTTCCATTTAGATGTTGTTAATGTAGCAATGTTTATTGTCATTTCAACAACAACAATATTGTTTAAACTTTGTCACTGTATTTACTTTCTTTCAGAAGTTTGTTGTTATATTTATTTTCACTTTGTTAGGAGAGCAAACTAATTGTTGTGGTTACGGCAAAAGTACTTTGCTAATCTATAAACATTTAGTTTGTCATTCCAACAAACCAGTTATTGCTACCCTACCAATAGCCGCTACTCCTTCAGGCCGTACGTATACGTCACGTATCACGTAATACGTTGTTGAACGTATACAATAAACGTTCAACGACATGACGATACACACGGCTTGAAGGTTTATTTTGCAGCTTACGGTAACAACTGGTTTGTAGGAATAACTAAATGCTGTGTTTACAGAGTAGCAACTTATAAATAATTTACCAAAACAAATTACATAATAATTAACTATTAACAAATGTAGTTAGCGAATAAAAAACAATAGTTTGCCCTCAGTATCTGATATGAGGGGTTCTAGAAATTAAATAAAAAATTGACTTGAATCATAATTATGTGCATTTATTGTCTAATAGATCGTATAGTTCCTTATTAGATAAACAAGTGTCGTTCGTTAAAGTAGTAAAGAGATAGATAATGAAATATGATTATTCCTGCACAAAAGCGTGCAAAAGCTCTAGGGTCTTAGACCACGAATCTGAACCACTTTTCCAAAGGAACATAAGAGATTTTTTTGATAGTATCATGCAAAATGCATAGGCATGCATAGAAATTCATAGACTGTTCTACAACAGTCTATGAATTTCTATGCATACTACGTAGGTCATGGTCTGAACATACCCTTGAGCTGTTGTACGATTTTTAATTAAGCTTCAATGGCACAATACTCACATTGATTTGAAGTAGTTACGTTACTTACATAATAACTAAAGTAGTAAGTAAATTAAACACTATAATTAGTAAATTACATTATTATGGAACTATTACACCATCTTCAATTCAGAGACTAATTCGGCATACATTGCTGGGAGGCTGGGTTCTGTTAATTCCAATAACATTACTTCAACCAGCAATGTTTGCCGAATTCGTCTCTGAATGTAGAATTGCGGAATAGATTCTTTATATCCTAATTAATCTAAACAAGTGTCGTTCGTTAAAGTAGTAAAGAGATAGATAATGAACTATGATTATTCACGCACAAAAGCGTGCAACAGCTCAAGGGTGTGCTTAGACCACGAATTTGAACCACTTTGCCAAAGAAACATGAGAGATTTTTTTATAGTATCATGCAAAATGCAATATAGACTGTTGAAGGTAGGTCATGTTTCATTGGAAAAGTTCTTCAGTTTTATGGTCTGAGCGTACCCTTGAGCTGTTGAACGATTTTGAATTTACAGAAAGCTTAAATGGCACAATACTAACATTGATTTGAAGTAGTTACGTTACTTACATAATAACTAAAGTAGTAAGTAAATTAAACACTATAATTAGTAAATTACATTATTATGGAACTATTACACCATCTTCAATTCAGAGACTAATTCGGCATACATTGCTGGGAGGCTGGGTTCTGTTAATTCCAATAACATTACTCCAACCAGCAATGTTTGCCGAATTCGTCTCTGAATGTAGAATTGTGGAATAGATCATATAGTTTCTAATTAATATGAACGACTGTCGTTCGTAGTAAAGAGATACATAATATTATAATCTAATGGAGATGCTACATAACTATAATAGTATTTAATACAACAAAGTTGTTACTACAAAAATCACAAGGGCTTACGCATAATGACGTATTTCAAAGTCCGCCCACCATGGCTCATATTGATAAGATTGCAAGGAAAATGATACTGCATTGCATCATAATTAAGATACATGGGATCATCTTCAGGAGGAGCATCTTGGACAAATGTATATATGTATGAAATTGTAACTACTGCTGGCCCACATTACCAGGTACCTACAATTTCCGAAGCTATAAAGCTGACCTTCAACTTATACTGGGCCTTAGATTGTGCATACCCAAAGGCAGCTTTCCCGTGTTGGATGTTCATTCAACGGGCAATTTTTGATATGAAGTCAAAATACGATGTGGAAGGAAGTCCTTTAAGAGAACTTTTGTCCCAATTAAATTCTGTTTAAAACAGTTTATGTTAAAGCATTGCTTACAAAAAAAAAGATGATTGTTTGTGCAGTATGTAACGCTCGTTTTAATATTTTTTTGCGATTAAGGAAACATATGGCTTTTTATCATAAAGAAGTTAAGACTTTTTCTTGCGCAATTACAAACTGTTTTAGGACTTTCCAAATTTTTAGTTCCTATAGAAGGCACTACCTAAAGGACCATTTAGCCTTGACTGATATGATTAGCAGTGATGAAGAAGTTATGGGTAATACAATAACATTAAATGACGAAGAAGTTGTGTGTCACCCTTCCCAAGGTGAAACAATTTTAAATACACCTAGTACCTCAAACAGGACGGATAAACCGATTACCTCTTTGGATATAAGTGTGGCCCAGTTACTGTCTTCGCTATATTGTAATCCTCAGGTGCCACAAAATGTTGCTGATACAGTTTTTAATAGCATTAAAAGCATATTTCACAAGCCAGTCCTAGTCTCGTCTCTGGTGAGCCGCCAGAGCTTTTTTTTCGGGACCGTCACAGTGTGCATCTGCCGGAGCAAAGTGACAATCCCCAACAATGCCGCAACATTTGCTTGCTCCTCGCCAGCTGTAAAATAAACATAAAGTATTTTACTTTCTTATAGCCTATATGTGAAACTTTTCCTAGTTGCCATTAATGCTACCTTTAATTTATTTTATTCATAATCAAGTTATGGATTTGAAAGAAAGGTTTTGAAGGACACTTTTACAACAAAAATCTTAATTTCAGGCTTTAAACTAGAACCTCAAGATATTACTTGTTTACAGAATTCTACGTAATGCTAATAGAATAGGAAAACAATAAAACGAGTGAGTGATAATGTACAAGATTAGATCTATATGAAAATACAGGCTACTATTACCATGAGAAGAAACCTCACTCAATGTTTCCTCATTCATCAATCCTTTAAAACATGTTTGTGATACTTTTGTATAGATTAAAAGCATTATTTACCAGAAGCTAAATCCAACAGCTCAACGATCGTGTCATCTGATTTGTTTGACCCTGCTTTGTCTGCGAGTAGTTTCAGTAGCTTCAGTTTTACTAGGGGAAACTTTTCTTCAAATGTATTGTTGGCCGTAGGATACACAGTCTCAAAATCAGAAGTCAACTGTGGAAAGATAAAAGAACAAGTTATCAATCAAATAAACTGACAGAGGGACACTAGTTTAAATCAGTGTCACTAATACAACTTTTTCGCTGTATACATTGTATTGATGCTAACTGTACTGGTCTGGCAAATAAAATACGACGCAACAATGAGACAGTAAGTAGTTTTTTTAAAGCAACAAAAAATGTTCATTAGGACAATGCCATGCGCCACCGCAGCCCATGCCCATATGAGGTCTTGCTTTGTACAGAACAACACGGTACAAACATGTTTAGATATAATGTAATAACATCTTTTATACTATGGTGTGCAATAAAATATGAATATGAACACAAATACAGTAAAGATCTTTACATACGTTTAAGTACAAGCAAAGCGTCGTGGGTCGCCATCCGCCATTACATAAAATAGAAACCCATATAAGGTCTTGCTTTGTACAGAACAACACGGTACAAACATGTTTAGATATAATGTAATAACATCTTTTATACTATGGTGTGCAATAAAATATGAATATGAACACAAATACAGTAAAGATCTTTACATACGTTTAAGTACAAGCAAAGCGTCGTGGGTCGCCATCCGCCATTACATAAAATAGAAACCAAACCAAGTCACTTCAGTCTCACCGGGCGCGGCTTGACACGAGATAGGTATGCATTTCAAACAAAAACTTACCCAACATAAAATCAAGTAGGTGTGAGAGCCCTTCGTTCTCAAGGAACTGGGCTAAATCCATTTCCGATATTCTGTTCGTGCACTCACATAAAAAAATCACCGAGCGTAGTAGGTACAGTGCGCACGCACGCACCCGTTCACAACTAAAGTATGACGCCGAATGGAATCCGAATGATGCGCGTACGACAAAATAAGCTTCCCCCCGCTACACACCGCACCGCGCGCCAAGTTTATGCTAACTTTGTTGCACCGCAGAGTTGTGCCTACCTCAAATTAAATTTTGTCAAATTGTTTATGTTGAAATTTTCGGTTTTCAACAAAGTTAAGATTTGTTGCTTCATTTAAGTATTTTTGTGACCGTAACAATATAATGTTGTCACATTGTCTACGTTGAACTTTGTTTATTTCGAACAAAATTACTTTAACAAATTCACAAAGTATTTTTGTGATCGTAACGATAAAGCTTTGTTATTTTGACAAAATGACAAATTTGACAAAACTAAAATTGTTAATTCCACAACAAACAGTCTCACAATAATGACATTGTATTTGTACATAAATGAACTTGAATGCATCGTTAAAGTATTTTGTTCCACAAACAATAAAAAATCGACAACGCTATTATTGTGCTTTGTGAGCCAAAATTTTTCTCAGTGTAGCCTAAGTTAGTTGAGTAAAACAGTTACGGCGCGATTGCGGTGCGTTTGCGGTGCGATTGCGTTCTGTGCTCGAGAAGGATAAAAAGTCTTGATCAGTCTTTCGTTACATCATCATCATCATCATCAGCCCGTTACGTTCTCACTGCTGGGGTACAGGCCTTCTCTCATAGAGAGAGTATGAGCCATAATCCGCCATGCCGGTCAAGTGCGGGTTGGTGGATGTCACAATGTCCTTGACTTTTTGTGATTAATTCTTGGACATGCCGGTTTCTTCACGACGTTTTCCTTCACCGTTTATAGAGCGAGTGTTAGATCCACACATAACTTAAGGAAGTCCGTCTGTGCGGGGTCAGTGGGATTCGAACTCGGGTGCGTCAGATTAAAAGTCGCACGTTCTCCCATTGGGCCACACTCGCTCAACTCTCGCTTCGTTACATGTTCATCTGAAATCTAAAATATCTCATCTAAAATAGGCTGTTTTAATAAAAGCTTACTCTCGTAAGTCAAGCGATGTCAAAGCAATAGATAAATCTTTTGCTAGGCTTGACGGCAGCGGTTAGTTTTAACCCGGGCTCAGATTGCTTGTCCATCAATCACGAGGTTGGATCCATTGTTGATAACGATCTCGAATCGCGTGATCAAACGCTCTCGCATTGATTAATCGCTACAATTAGGAGGCGAAGATAGTGCGAAAGTTACTACCATTTATAAGACGGACTGAAGTGAAGACAGAACTGCGTACAATTTTTTTATGTATCTAAATAATGTGACGAGCATGCCGTTCGCCTGATTGGGGAGACCTTTGCCCAGCAGTGGGATCAAACAGGTTAAAAAAAAACATGAGACTTAAAATTTGATCTCTCAGGGCGATGAGCGCTATGCAGTGAGTGCTACGCAGTGCTTTTTTAACCCCCGGCTCCGACGCAAAAAGGAGGGCTTTTATAAGTTTGACCACTATGTGTGTCTGTCTGTGGCGCCGTAGCTCTTAAACGGGTGAACCGATTTGGATGCGGTTTTTTTTTAATATATTAATTTTTAGATTAAAACAAAAACCGACTTCAATGTATCTTCGAAGTCCAAGGTCACATATCGATGAAATTTATATGGGACAACTTCGTAGCTATATTGAACCCAACGCAAAAAGAATTTTCCAAATCGGTTCATAAATGACGGAGTTCTGAGGTAACAAACATAAAAAAAAATACAATCGAACAGAGAACCTCCTCCTTTTTTTAAGTCGGTTAAACATGTATACAACAATAGCAGTGTCTTTTTATGGTATTAAAAGTTCTGCTGGCCCTGCAATTTTATTGATACGGGCAGGCGTGGCGCTTACCATCAGGCGAACGACTTGCTCGTCTCATTACTAAGTTCCATAATAAAAGTCGATAGGTATAACTTATTTATGTCTATCAATGCTGGATGCAAAACTATAAAAATATTAATATTGATGATGTAAATTGGGAGTGGCGCAGGGCTTGTACTTGTGCAAAACAAATGACTACTCTGTTTACAAATTGCGAAGTAGAATGGCGTTGAAAACGATACCCTCCTGATCCAAGGTGTAATACCGGTTATTTATGGTTATTGCCGCCTTGGTGGTCTTTATTTTTATTGTTACGAGAACCACAATAAAATGGCTAAAATACAGTTACTAGGCTTTATTTATTTATATCAGCGCCCCGCCGTTTGATTCACAGTTTCCCAAGATAATAAATTCATGTGTTAATCCAGGGAATAAGCTATTTCCATTCCAAATTTCACTCTTATCCGTAAAGCCGTTGTGCCATGAAGAGGGAACAAACACTCTTACATAAAAACTTTTTCTTTTGGCACATGGCAAATGTCCTACCTCCTTCCATTCCGACTTTTTGGCGGGAAGTGAAAAGTGATACAGTTCGATTTTGTTTTATTTTCCAAACAAGTGTTATTTCGAGTGATCATGTGTAATATCGGTGTAATATTAACCATTATGCGTTCGTAAACGTGCACGAGTGTAGGCAAATGAAACAAAATACAGAAAAACATTGCTTTTTATGTTCTCTCAAAAAGTCCATGGAAAGCTTCAATAAAATTCCACCACTTTATTGAAACAAAGGAAAGGGGTCCGGCTTGTTGCTGATGATCCTCATTCTCAACAAAACTAGGAATATTAAACTATCAAATAAAAACGTCGTAAGACAAGGCGGTATGCACCATCCAGAAGGAAAGAAGGAACAAAGGAATGAAGAAAGAAAGGAAAGAAAGAAAGCAGGATAAAAGAAAAGAAAGCAAGAAAGAAAGAAGGGAGGGAAGAAGATAAAAAGGAACGAAGGAACGTTGGTAAGAAGGAAGGCACGAAGGAAGGAAGTACAGGAAAGGAACTTCTCTTTGATCAATTTATAACAACATCCACTGACAATATAAAGGTCACCTTCTGTCTTTTATAATATTTCCCTATTTTGTGCGAACTGCGAACGGAAAGGGTAAGTAATTATAAATTAAATTAATTGCGCCTTGGGGAGTCTAGATCCCTTTTCCGCAAAGTTTAACATAAGATTAAAGAGAATAACCGGTGTGCGCATTTATTTTGTAGGCAATATTTTTTTACGGTACTGAGTGATGAGACAAGCAAGTCGTTCGCCTGCCCATAACAACTGCAGTGCCACCCAGAACTTTTAATACTAAGAAGCAAATTTCAGTGAAATAAAATTTAAAAAACCCCCAACACAAAAAGCCTATAAAAAGTAATAAAATATTTTTCAAAAAAAACTAAACCGACTTCAAAACCAGAACTGGCACTCAAAAGTAAAAAATAAATTAATATAATTATCATAAGCGCTACCCACTCATATATTTGAAGTCGGTGCTAGCCAAGTCTAATAGGTAGCAGATAAATATGTCTATAGTAAGTACTACTTGTAGGTAGTATCTATCTACTACCTTTTAGACTTGGCTGGCACCGACTTCAAATATATGAGTGGGTAGCGCTTATGATAATTATATTAATTTATTTTTTACTTTTGAGTGCCAGTTGTGGTTTTGAAGTCGGTTTAGTTTTTTTTGAAAAATATTTTATTTTACCCTTTTTAGTGAAAAACAAGTTTTAATTAAATTAATTCAAAAAGTTTTTAAAGACAAGCTTTTATGATCTAGAAGCCACATCATGACGAAGTTTAAAACGGGCTATCACAATTAAATGCATGTACAAAAAAATTTCATGTCTGTCCTATATCTCTGTTGAAGAGTTCCCTCGCCGGAAGTCAATCCTGGTTGTATCTGCCATGTCATGATGGAATTTAGAACAGGCTATTATGGTTAAATCCATTTACGAAATGTTGTGTCTGTACTATTCACCGTTGAGGAGTTCCCTCACCGGAAGTCAACCCTGGGTGAAGCAGGTGAAGCAGTCGAATACAAACCTCCACCTTTAGAAAGTTGGTTACGAAAAAAACAAGAACCGACTTGAAGATTAAACTTATATTTTTTGTTTTTGCTATTTTTTTCAAAAACTACTGAATGAATTTCGATAAAATTTATATGGGACCACCTTTGAAGTATTACCTACCAATCAAAAAAAGAATCATCGAAATCAATGCATAATTGGCGGAGAAATCGCGTAACAAACACACAAAAAAAAAATAAAAAAAAAAACATACCGTCGAATTGTAAACCTCCTCCTTTTTGAAGTCGGTTAAAAAACGGCTGAACCGTATTTGATAAATCATGTCTACCATGTCTACCGATAGAACCACCGTTAGAAAACCTGCTTTCAAATAAAAAAACCGCATACTTATCGGTTTACCCGTTTAAGAGCTACGATGCCACAGACAGACACACATAGTGGTCAAACTTATAAAACCCCTCCTTTTTGCGTCGTGGCCGGGGGTTAAAAAAGCACTGCATATTTTTCATTTTTTTAACCTGTTTGATCTCACTGCTGGGCAAAGGTCTCCCCCAATCAAGTAGTTTCATATGCCCAGTTATTTTGAACTAATAACATTTATCGTTACATATGCATTGCTTTAATTTTAATTTATGTTTCACCACCGTCGAACTGTGTGCTACGAAGCGTAGCACTTACTACGTAGCAATCGTAGCTAGATCCACCTTGTAGCATTGTCTACGACTTTTGATAAATTGTGTCCTAGCGCAGAATCCTACTAATATAATAAATGCGTAAGATTGTGAGAATGCATGGATGGATGGATGGATATTTGTCACGCAAAAACTAATGAACAGATTTTGATGAAATATCAAATTTAGTACTAGAATAGATTAGATAACGCTTTATTGTTACACAACAACAAGAAATAAATAACAAAACAATACTTAAAGCTAAAGTGTTACAATGGGCGGTCTTATCGCTTATAGCGATATCTTCCAGACAACCTTTGGATGGAAAGGACTCAAAGAAACTGTAAGGAACGGTGGTGTTGTGTATAAACAAACTAACCAGTATGAGCATAAAATAATAATATCATATACAGTCTATATAATCGTAATAATATAATCTTATAAAATATATAAATTCTGCATAAGATTTATATTTGGTTTACGCAAATATGATCATGTTTCCCAACATCGTAAAAAGCTCAAGTGGCTCCCTATACGTCTTCGCCGGAATACTCACATACTCTCTCTTCTATACACTATTCTGTTTAATCCCTCCTCCCCGCGCTATCTTAAGGAACGCTTTGATTTCCTTCACTTTTCAAACCCTTATTCTCTTAGGTCATCAGAAAATCTGTCGCTTCAGACCCCTCCACATGGCAGCTCCTTCTATGACAATTCTTTCACTGTCCAAGCAGTTCGCCTGTGGAACGCATTGCCTGTCAAGATTAGGCGTGCACAGTCAATTTCTACTTTTAAAAAACAAGTCAAAGAATTGTATCTGTCTAGCTAATTGTTTATTATTTTATTGCTATATTTTATTAATGGTATTTGTGTATATCTATATGTATATATTTATTGTTTATATATATATATATATATATATATATTATAATTGTTTATGTATATATATATATTATAATACTATGTATGTATTATACTCATATGATATTATATGATTTTACTAATAATAATTATTATATAAGTACACCACCGTCTTTTGTCGTTTCACAAATCCTCTCCATCCCAAGGTTGTCTGGAAGAGATCGCTTATTAGCGATAAGACCGCCCATTGTACTAATTAAATTTTTAAGTTCTATGTCTATTTGTTCTTGTTATGTTTTTGGTGTACAATAAAGTGGTATCAATCAATCAATCAATCAATAAATATAAACATTAGTATGTAGGTACTTTAGGTCTACGAAAAGGACAGAGGCTTTTTTAATTCCGGGAAACTGCAGATGAACCGCGGGGCGCAGTTAGTTAGTAAATAAATAAATTAACCTTGTGGTAAAGATGTAATAAAGATTTAGAGATATAAAGATTTTTTTTCTATATGTAAATATATGGACTATACTATACTACTATATTCTATATGTATATGGACATTTTGTCGGCACGTAAAAATTGATACAGTTCGATTTTGTTTTATTTTCCAAACAAGTGTTATTTCGAGTGATTATGTGTAATATCGGTGGAATATTAACCATTATGTGTTCGTAAACGTGCACGAGTGTAGGCAAATGAAACAAAATAGAGAAAACATTGCTTTACATGTTCTCCCAAAAAGTCCATGGATAGCTTGAACAAAGTTCCTTTTATTGAAGCAATAGGAATGACATGGATTTTGACTACAATTCGAAATAAATAATTGTTATGTTAAAAAACAATTAAATAAAATCTACGTAAAACAAGGCGGGTATGGTCCTAGAGACTTTAGCCTGACCAAACGGGCGAATATAGAAAAAAGAATTTATATGTATATTTTTTTTATTAACTTTTGCTTTCCCACTCCTGGACAAACGCAAAAGTCGTCCGCCAGGTCTCTCCAGCCGTCCCTATCCTGCGCCACCTCGCACCAGCCTACTTGTTATCCATCCAGATCGTCTCTCTATGTCCTTTTGGGCCGGCTGGGCGCCGTCTTCCATCTTCAGGCACCCATTCCGTTGTAACTTTTGCCCATTGTACGCTATTATCTTTACAATATGTATTTGTACAGCCTGTCAACCCATTGAAAACATACAATTCTGCGAATCCATAACCTCAAATATGAGCAAAACAAACAATAATTTATTAATCTCATTAACTGGAATTCGAATAGATAATCAGCTGTCAGTAACCATTTGCCGATTGTTGTTAATCAAAATATATTTTGATTTAAATTTGTGCGCGAATAGACTCGATAATTTCATGTAAGCATGTTGTTAATCTATCATACAATGGAAATCCTTTTCGGTTTAACGAAATGGAATCCTTTAATTTTGTTTGTCAATTCGAGTTACCTGTTAATAATGGGTAGCTCAAAATAATTACTTCTGGTTATTATTACGTTTGTAGGAATCTTTTGTGACCGTTTTATAAACTGATTGGTTAAGGAATTCTAATGAAATTAATTAAGTAGGTACGAAGCTACAAGTACATAGCCGGACACCGTCGGCGGGTCGCGCGTCGTTACACGTGTTGCGTCAGAAGAGATAAGAGCTATGCGATAGAAAGAGAGGCGCTCTGTAGGTTAATATGACTGGTAGGTATGCAGCGCTACGCGAGCTGAATTGAATTTTATTGCGTCACAGCAAGAGTCGCTATTTGTTTAAATTTCTTTGCGGAGTGATGCTTCTGTCCCTTAGTATTCTGTGACACAACGCAAAAAGAATGTTCCAAATCGGTTTATTAATGACTAAGTTCTGAGGTACAAGTAAAAAAATATTGAGACACTCCTCCTTTTTGAATTCGGTTAAAAAACCGCATATTTGGATTTTTGAAAATGCAATACGTATTTGTTTGTTAAATAAATATACTTTCTTTCCAATAAAAAATACATGGCACCCTATCTACATTATCTCTGCCCTCCATTCGAAGAGTTTAATAACGCACGAAGAAGTTCGCGAAGTTCTAGGCCAAACTAGTTCATCCCTAAATCGGGGTTGGCTGGCAACATCGAAATCGCTTAGCCATTTCATAGTAATACGGCTGTAAAATTTTATAGGGGTCAAAGTTGCTCTTTGGCTGGTTAAATCGAAGTTAAAGAACCCTTCTAAATGTTTAGAGTGGCATCTTAAAGTTTGACAGCCTGGTGTAGTGGTTCAGCAAGTCGGCCACCACTGAGGTTGCAGGTTCGATTCCCGCGGCGGGAAAAATGTTTGTGCAGAGAAAAAACACAAACATTGTGTCTGAGTGTTGTGGGGCCATGGTCCGCGTGATTCTTGGTTCCCTAGATACAGGAAATCCTAGTTAGGGGTCAGGATCTTTGTAGGTGATCGTAAAGCATTAAAAAAAATAGTTTTAACTGTGAGTGTCTCTTTAAAACATTATTAAGCATGCGCTAATGCATTCAATATCAAAAATTTGATAAGGCTTGCATTATCATTAGAACATGTTGCTAATTGTAATATTAGACTGGTTCGGTTGATCAATGTGAACATTGACGACAGACATGTGAACATTGACGTAGAATCGTCCCCGTAACACGATATAAGAAGGATAGGCGAAAGGTTGCTCGAGCAGTTGGCTCGGTGGCCCAGTGGTTAAGGCGTCGGAAAGGTATTCCAAAGACGCAAGTTCGATCCCTGCCCGTGTAATATCATTTTTCTTCTTGCTAATTATTTAAAATCTTTAGTTTTAATTGACGTCTTGCCTATTTTCATAAGCAAAACTTAAACTCTAATAAGCAAAACTTAAATAAATGAATTTTATTTTATTTATTTTTATTTAATGGATCAACATTCTTCTCACGTCTTTTAGATTACGTTAACTTTGGAATTTGGTTTTACGAGGTAAAAATTGGAAGATATTCTGGCTCAGGTTGGTTCAGACTGAAGGTACCGATCATAACTTACTAATAGCAAGGTAGGGTACTAAAGAGCTAATTGTTATTTTTTCACTACAGGATAAGGAAGCAAGCCTATGCGATGCTTTCACTGAAAGCCTTCCAAGTAAACGAAACGTATCTACGTACTAGGTACCGATAGGAATTGTAGGGTGACACGGCTATCCTATAACTCCAACATTATATAATTATCATGGAGTAATGGGTAATGGAATAAAGGAACACGAAATCCGAATATGGTTCTGTATTGGCCGAACGCATCAATATAACTTCATGTCCCTAAGACGACTGCCGGCGGAAGGGGAATACTGGTGGTACTCGTATGTGAGAGGCCGTCTGGGTGGGTACCACCGCTTTGCCAGTTATTCAGCCGCCAAGCAGTAGTGCGTAAGCATTACTGTCTTCCTGTTTGAAGGGCATTGTAGCCAGCGAAATTACTGGGCATTATGAGACTCAACAGCTAATCAGCAGTCTCAGGGTGACGAGCGCAGGGCACCGCCAAAGTACTGGGTGGTGCTGTTGTTGTTATGGGCTGGCGTATTGCTTACCGTCAGGCAAACTACCTGTTCGTCTCGTCATTCAGTTACATAAAAAAAGTCGGTGTACTGTGGAGTTTTTATAAGGTAGTGCAATCAGTTGCAAGGCTCGGGATGGCTATAGGGGAGGTTGGAGGCCACTGGAGGGCAACCCCCCCTATCTGTTTAGATAAATAGATCCTTATTTAAATTAGCTTTAAGGTGTATAGTCAAAAAGCTCCGTAATAAAAGCAAAAGCGTCAATGACATTACTTACTATTATTTGCTTCAGAAATTGGATGCCACTAATTGAGAGAAAGGGGCTGTTGATTGTCTACGGCCGCGCCCAGGTTTGCTTAGGAGGAAGGGCGGGCTTTCTCAATTCGATGTTTCTAAGGACTTCCTTACAACTATGTACAGTCTGCGACGAAAAGTCTACAGGGGCTATCTATAATGTGAGGAGGTGAGGGCGAGGAGTTCCATAGCATAAGTTAAAGCTCAATTTCATTAGTTTTGGCATCACAAACGCACTTATGAACGTCAATTATTACAATGACTCTACCACCGTATCGGAAAAAGAACCACTACTCAGAAGATACGGCAAGAAACTGAGGGGCATATTTTATTATTTTTAATTTTGTTGCTATACCTATTTTATGATTGTTTTTGTCAATATTATGTTTTTTATGTGTTTTTTATGTGGCTACTTTGCCGAAGCGGAATTTTCCATGTATTTTTGTCTTCTATGTTATTACTAATGGTATAGTATGCTTCAACTTCATCAATCAGTCTAAAAAAAAAGAAAAAGCATGGAATTCAAGCGTAACATTCCACACAGGATTTTTTAAATTCCCAAAGGTCTACGGTACAGGGGGCCTATTTCGAGTTGCTTTCATTTGTTCGTTCGTGCGGACTAAAAGAGACAGTCTTATGGCTGTTGCATAGCGCTGTCCCTTTCATCAGACTGAACGAAGATCGTAATTACTTTATCAGAGTACAGGGCTGGCAGAGCAGGCCCTGAATCTATCGCGAATGCTACGTAATATAGGCTATAGCGTGCTGTGAAGTCACGGGGGAGAGGTGACGCGCGGGAAGCGGGTGCGCTCGCTCGCCTGCGGCATTGACGTACTGGTCGGCGACTGTAGTTAATCAGTGCATGCATCATTGCGATGTGTATCAGTCTAGCTAGCAGCCGATGCTATCGGCCTGTTTACGAACAGTGACCAGATTCATAGATCAGACGAACCAGTATCAGAATCAGACCAGACTATCAGTTGCGAGGCTCGGGGTGGCTATAGGGGAGGTTGGAGGCCACTGGCGGGAAACCCCAATTTTCTTATTATGCAATCAGTATTTAGTACCAGACAATCAGCAGAAATGCGGTATCAATATCAGTGTATATCACAGCGACGTGTATACCTATTCAGATATCCATCATAATAGGTACTTGACGACAGCAACATCTATAATATGAGCAAGACCAGACAAAGCCTCACTAAAAAAATATTTTGTGTCACTAGCCACATATGTACCTTATTACTTGAAACAAAATACTTCCGAAATATGAGGTTCCCAAACTTTGAAGTCCCAGCGGCTTAAACATGTAACCGCAACTTTATACAGTCTTTTGATTTATCCTCGGCAATTTAAACTGGATGGGACGCTCCAAATAGCAACATTTCAACTTAATGCCCCAAACATAACATTAACGAGAGAAAAAAATTCATTTTGGGACATTACTGTGCAGTGTTCGCCATAAATGGTAATTCCTGATTTTATTTGGTAATCGTCGCTCACGCCAGATTTTTGTGATGTGACAGGCACAGAGGTCGCGCAAAGTATTTTTAAACGAAACGTGTTGCGATGCGTTTTTGAGTTTTGTTATACTCCATCCAATTTTTTATTTTCGGTTTCCCCGACAGGTCAAGTCTTTAGGACCATACCGCCATGTCTTACGTAGTTTTTATTTGATAGTTTAATATTCCATTTATTATACTTTTGCTGAGAATGAAGGTCAACAGCAAAAACAACAACATTATTGATGCACTAGGAGAGGGTCCGGCCCTCTCCTAGTGCTTCAATAAAGTGGTGGAACTTTATTCAAGTTTTCCATGGACTTTTTGGGAGAACATAAAAAGTGCACGTGCACGTTTACGAACACATAATGGTTAATATTCCACCGATATTACACATGATCACTCGAAATAACACTTGTTTGGAAAATAAAACAAAATCAAGCTGTATCACTTTTCACTTCCCGCCAAAAAGTCCTATACATACTCCATCCAACCATTTATTTAACTTTTGACAGCTCGATTAGTGATGTCCTAATGCGTTACTGATTCGATTTATGAAAACAATCGTCATTTTTTATGAATAACTTTTAAACGATTTAACATGTTGATATTCCATTGTTGCACAACGTTTTGTATTGCTTTATAGAAATAATCAGGTGGTTACGTGACTATATTGCATGTATTCATAAGAAAATACATTAATTATGTTGGTTATTTTATTTGACATTATATCTTAATATTTAACCTTTTACTGATCGATAATAATTATGTAGAAATAAAAATATTTAACAACTCTTTAAATTTTTATGCAAAAAACACCTTAATCGTTTCGGTTATCAATCTATGGGCTCGACACTATTATGAAAAAAAAAACAGTTTAGGGGTACCTAAAGTATTGCATTTTTTCACTATGGTTCATCACTTCAATAATTACGGAATTCTTCATAGGTGTGCATATGTCAAAAGTTAAATAAATGGTTGGACGAAGTATAGTAATTAGGGAAATTTTGTGACATAATATATTATTATTGAACTTAAATTTAATTATTATATTTAAAATGTATTAGTCTTATGAGGCTAGAATGCTAGATTGTACCTAATGTTAATGGGGTATCTTTTTGGGATACGTCATTAATGAAGAATATTTTTGGAAATGTGTTCGAAAAATCAAAAAGCCATTTGTTTTTGGGTCGAAGGAAACTTTTCCATAGTCTATCGCGAATTGTTTTACTTGTAGACAATATTTTCTACTTTTAAGTACGTGAGTAGTAGTAGTATCTACAGAAAAATATTATTTACGTAAAGCGTGTCTCACACTACGCAGATACGGTGGGATTTCTGTATCTGAGTGCGTATCTGTCAATATCGCTCTCTAACTAAGCAGATAGCTCGTCAAGTATCTGAAGGCACCGACATATATCGAAAGATGGTCAGATGCTATCTGCGTATACAAATACAATTCAAAATCAGAATCTTCTTCTGAGGAACTGTCTAATAAATCCAGAAGCAATAAACGCGAACTCATTGTAACACACTGTATATACGATCCGCGCCAAAATACAAGTATAGTCAGTTTGAAGGATTCCGCGTGAATGTATAATTTTGTATATTACCGTATCTGCGTAGTGTGTGATACGCTTTAGGGTTTTTACTGCTGATAATATAGCTCGTTTATTTATATATTTGTTTACTTTATTATGATATGTAGGGGAGACCGGGGCAAGATGGGGTACTTAAGAGGAAAAACGTCATACTTAATATGAAAATCAAACTGTTTATTAAAAACCTTTTATATTAAAAGCAACACTTACAGTTTTAATTAACATAATTGTAATCTTTTACGGCGCTAAATCACTTATATTTTTGCCAAATATTAATTCAATGGCACATATCAAATTTCCCGGCTTGCCCCATGATCGGGGCAAAATGGGAAACGCTTAGGGGCATAATGAGTACACATTCTAATCTGGATGGCAACCTTCACATATATGTGTTCTCCACTATATATGCAAGGGCAATCATTTTCATCGTCTTCAGATAAACTAGCATCCGTGTCTTCCGTCAGTCTTTTTTATTGTCAGGTTTCTTTTTGTCAGTCATCTATGTAGTTATGTAACTGAAGCTCGAAGAAATCCCATTGTCTCAGAAAGCACAGCTCTAACCGGTCTTCTCATATCTTTTTCTTCCCATGTTCCACAATCTGTTGTACGTTAATAATTTTGTACCATTTTAAGAGAAAACAAAAAATAATCTTATTTTAAACTAGCTGTGCCCCGCGGTTTCACCTGCGTGATGTTGATGATGATGATAAAAAGTAGCTTATGTGTTATTCTGGGACATAGTCTACCTACGTATCAAATATCATCCAAATCTGTCGAGCCGTTCGAGCGTGAAGAAGTAAAAAACATACATATACGAACACACATACAAACATTCGCCTTTATAATATCAGTGGAATAGGTATAAAACATTTTTCTACCCTACACATATGGGGCAAAACGGGATACTATCCCATTATACCCCGACCGTTTTGCCCCAACAGACACATTTTGCAAAAGTAGCAACAGTTCTAACCTACTAAATTATTCTGCAAAAAAGCAATCTAAATTCGTTAGTTTTTCACTACTTCAACAAGTATGTGGTAAAATGTTACGATAGCACTGATACCTACTTTGGTGCCCATCGATTTATAACAGATAACTTCGTAAAAATGCTCCAAAAAACTATTTTTTGTCGCCGCGCAGTCAAAACACGCAGTGACACGCACGCGCCACTCGGACTCGTGTGACGCGACTGAACATCGCGCGAATGGCGCTGTGTTAGGCTCTGTTGAGTTCACCAGTAACGCACAAAAGCACACTTCCCGTCCTGCCCCGAGCTTCTTCTTGCCCCGGTCTCCCCTACTTTTTTTGGACTTAATGCTATTTAGCATTATTATTTTTCTTTGAGTCCTCTCCATCCAAATGTTATCTGGAAGAGATCGCCATAAGCGATAAGACCTCCCATTGTAACACTAGCTTTAAGTTTTGTTTTGTAATTATTTCTTGTTATTGTGTAACAATAAAGCGTTATCCATCTATCTATCTCGTCCAAAAGTTTCGCGGTGTCCACAGTTTTAATAATGGTTTTTAGTAAACAGATGCTTACCTATCTTATGTTTACGTTGTATGTGTTTACATTTATGTTATTTTATAGTTGAACTTTTAATGGCAGTAGAAAGCGAATGTGCGTACCAAGACAAACCTACTGTGGTTTTGTGGTACTACAGAAATATGTTTTGTATAAAACGTTTTGTTTAATAAATTAAAAAAAAAAAAAAGGTTTTACCAATAACCGCGCTGTACCCGGGACAAAACAGCTTCTAATAATAACAAAAAGTAGAGTGCAGAGTTGTTTTCAGTAATAAAAGCATTTGCCCGTTAAAAAAAGAAGTATTTATTTGTTTTTCGAATTTCTAACAGGTGCCGTAATGATGTTCGCTCCTAATGGTATATCACGCCGTAATGATTAAGTCGGTCTCCACTTTATCCAGTTTTCGATCTAGGTGAGATGTAAAAGGAAGTTAATGATCCGGAAACGTACTCAAAATGAGACATTCTTTGAATCCGGCATGTTCACGCTTGCGTTAAATTGTCAAAGATTTTAAATTAACGAGGTATTATACGTACCTAGGTAGGTACTGTGACGATCATCCGAACCGGCACTCTAGAAGAAAATAGAATACAATGATTTAGAATGTTTTGATTGAAGGTAGAATGACGGCTTATCTCGATGGCCTCGCGAACCTTCCGTGGTATGAAAAACGACCTGCTTTACAGAGGTAGAGCAGGCCGGCTGACTATTTGACTTTGACATATGGACGAAACATATTGAGAAAAAGACGGAGAACGGCTGAAAACGGTGGAGCTGACCAGGACTGACCTGACTGACGGAGGTCTGCCTTTCACTTTTTTCATTAAAATTTAATATATTGACTTTGACACAATATTAATATACCTAAAACAAAATGGTTCGTTATTGTTCTGTGTAGGGATGCAAAAAAACCACTTACACAAATAAGGATCGGAGATTTTTTGGTATTTCGCGTCTCCCAGCCAAGCGATAGTGGGTGTGCAAGAGAAAAACTTAGATTGCTTACGTATAGCGTTGTCCTTGTCGCGCTCGATTCGTATTAGCTCATCCCTACAATAATTACGCACACACACAAAACGTGTGCGGACAGGCCGGTGCGTCAATAGTAGTACTAGACAGTTAGCTCGGCGAATTTGTATGGAGTGTCGGGGGTCTGGTAGTACCTAGTAAATTTGAAAAGGTAGGCTATAAACTTCTCAAAAAGATTCAGTGTAGATAGGTTAATCCTGACCTAAAATCTTGCTTACTTCTAATCCCTGCTTCGAAATATTACGTGTTTCGTTTTTGTTGACGTCACGCAATCCCTAAATACAAGGTTGTTTTATACGCTAAAGTTCAGTTGTGCCCTCAAGCTTCGTACGTCTTTGCTCCGCGTCTTTTCAACTGAGTCACACTCGGCTATAAAATAACAGAGTTATGTATTAAATATTCTGATAACGCGTTAGTAAGGGATGAATCAAGAATCCATTTAAAGGGGATTTCATCATCATCCGTTATTATTTATTTTTAACCAACTTCGAATAGGAGGTTTTCAATTCGATATTATTTTATTAATGTTTTTTTTTAATGTAACTGAATGACGAGACGAGCTGGTCGTTTACCTGATGGTAAGCAATACGCCAGCCCATAACAATGACAGCACCACCCAGAACTTTATTTTACAAAATCCTGCGCGGCGCTGCACTACGCTCGTCACCCTGAGACCATTAGCTGTTGAGTCTCATAATGCCCAGTAATTTAAAAAAGGCTAAATCTAAGCTAAAGGCTTTATCTTTATGGAAGGCTCTCTGAAATAATTGCTTTAAGCGATAGGCCTGCCAATAGTGATACTTTTGTGATGTTTAAGTTCCATTTCTTAAAGGCTAGATATTGTGGTGTTCCAGAATCTACTTATCTTACATCTTTTATAATTGAAGCTCGGAAGTAGGCAAAGTGAAGGGTTAGCGAAAACGGAATTCTTAGTCATCTAATTTGATGCTCAGTTCGTGGGATAAGAAAGGTTTCGATGGGCAATTCAGCTAAAATAATTATTGCGGCGCGGGAGTTCGTGAATTTGAGGTCTTTGGTCTGTTCTTTTAACCTACATATATTATTTTATGTTCTTTTAGTATGAAAGTTTTCGTCAGTTTGATTCATCATCAGGGGCGAGTTTACGCTGCGAGATCGCGGCGTAAGCTCGCCCCTGATGAAGAGCATCGGACATGCTCAAAACCTAGGTCAACTAATTAGATAAACAACGTAAGTGCTAGCCGTTTTATTAAATATTTATAGTATATTATGTTCTTTTCCAAATGTTGCTACCAAATGATGAGTTCTTTAAAACCTTGCAAGCTGCCATATGCTTGTGGTAAGTCTCCCGTATGCCATCTGGGGATACCACAGCTTTGCCAGTTATACTGCTACCAAGCAGTAGTGCGTCAGAATAAATGCGTTCCGGTTTGGCTGGCAATGAATGACTGGGCATATGAGACTTAATATCTGATGTCTGATGAAATAAATAAATTTAAAAGTCAAGTGTCTCTTAAGTGATTTTAATTTTGTTTTTTTCATTTCTTCTGAATGTAGCACATTTTATATTATATTGTATTATATATATATATTTTACATAATCTACATAAGAATATATAACTAAAACCATATATTATATTACAGATTATTTTATATAACTAAATTATTATTGTATACTCTGTTTAATGTACCGTCTTGTTCTTATCTATATAATGTATTTTATTAGTAGCATCTTGATTGGTTTATGTATTTTTAGTTAAGACAATATCTTTAAGTTGATTGTAAACTGTTTGTGCTTGAGAAAATAAAATAAATAAATAAATAAATGTCTCGGGGTGATGACCGCAATGCGATGCTACCCAGTGCTTTTCATGGTATTAATGAATATATGAATGATACTTTACTTAAATAACTTATATACTAAAATACATACTTACTAAGCGATATGCCTGTCCTCCTCTTTTCTACACCAATTTAACTGTGCCCAACAGGGTCCATAATGATCATTTATTTTTGTAAGTGGTAGGTTACTAAGAACTACATTGTGGAATGCTAATAAACTATATGATTATTAAAAGTTTTGGGCGGCACTGCAATTGTTATGGGCAGGCGTGGGGTTTACTATCAGGCGAACGACACGCTTGTCAATCGGTCAATCAATCGGTGTCTTCTGGGAGAAATTGCTCTAAGCGATATGGCCGCCCATTGTACTTCCAATTGATGCGTATTTTGTAATTTTTATTTCGTTTTTTTTTTGTATAGGTATGTATTTGGTGTGCAATAAAATATTATTGTGTTGTGACTTATTTTTGTCGATGAAAATAAACCATAAATATAGAGTTCCATATTATAACGCACTAAAAGGCAGTCCTACAAAAAATCGGTGCATCCTGCCAAGACAATATGCATCTGATTATTGTCATTGGAAAATGGAACGTTGTGGAAATCCGTGTTGTGGGACCATGGTCCTCATAGTTCCTAGTTCCCTAGATACAGAGAATCCTAGTTAAGGGCCAGGATCCATGTATGTGATCGATAAATGTAAAAAAGAATAGGTATGTGCAAACGCAGATTTCTTGATACAGCAAAAGCCTTGACTAAATTAAAAACTAAAAGAAAATAATTTAACCCTTTCACACGACATATGAAAAAGTGCTCTCTACACTGAGGTCGGCATATGCCGACAAACGTATAATAATTCATTTTATACCAAAAAAAACCGAAAGAAACTTCAATTCTGATGTATCTTCGAAGCCCAAGTTCGAATATTGATGAAATTGACCACACACACCACCATTTCGGTCCACAATAAAGCTATACTGAAACTAACGCAGAACTTTTCAAATCGGTTTATGAAAGACGGTTCTGATTTAACAAAAAAAAAATACAATTAAATTTGGTGTTTTTTGAAGTTCGTTAAAAATTTTGCGGCTTTCCTTCTATAGCATGGCGTTCAAAAGGTTAAGGTTATTGAAGGTTATTCTTGCCTAATTATTTAGTAATAATAGACAATCATAATGTAATAGAACCGAATTAGGGTACCTCGAAAAGGTAATACCTACCTAATAACTGAAAAAACTCAACCCGGGTGGTCCTTTTCAATACGGAATCGGCATTACTAAATTATCAATAATAATATGATTATTTATCCAGACAAACGAACCTGACACGAGATGTTACTACGCTAGGAATGAAATATGAATGTCCAGAATTATATTGAGCATGACCTTGAAATCACTTATAATTATTATATCACCCCCGGGATAAAAAGTCCTATGTGCCAATTCAGGTCATAAGCAACGTCTGTTTCCTGACGTTTACCAGGTAGATATTCAATGAATTACTAAAATCTGCTGAAATGCCAAACTGCTGACAGTACACATCTTGTCTAACGAATTGTCACTTCTGTAATTATGTATAGCTGCTTACTCTTTGACTTGTTTGTGTGATATTTTTACCGTAGTAGAAAATAAATAGTTTTGCGTTCGCCTGCATGCTTAAAGGTAATTAAAATAGAATAGAATTACTCTCTATTATAACACTGAGATACAGATACAATTAAAACTTAAATAACAATCAACTTTATACTAGTGTCACAATGGGCGATCGTATCGCCCAAAGCGATCTCTTCCAAACAACCCAGAAGTGGAGGAATGTAGACAAAAATTATACACGGACGGTGTTGTTAACAAAATTTTGTAGGTAAGTAGGTACATTAAAAATGTATCTATCCAGACTTATTTAATTTAAATAAATAGTACCTACCTTATTTTAAGTTAAAGTAATATCTTTTTTTAAGTGAACTTGTTCTTTTAAGAAATAAATTATCTTAAACCAGACAACTACAACCTGGGAGTCTTAAATTATTAAATCGAGAATGAACAGGTATCTTCTAGGCGAGCGTGTTACTTCTTCTTCCACAGGGCTCTAATTCACTATGACAACTTGGCGATTCCTTGCTTCGAAATCGCGTCGACTTAAACGACATCTCTATGACTCATTCATATATGCATAGGTATATATGACGCGTCATAGAGAATACAAATTTCACAGATGTCGTTTATTAATGAAGGAATCGACGTTTCCTCGAAGCAAGGAATCGCCAAGTTGTCATAGTGAATTAGTGCCCAGGTGAGATAATGTTCAAACGCGGTCTGCGTTATATAAAGTAGTCCAGTAAAGCGGGCCTCCGCTAACACGCAGCAGCAACTATCAGCTCCGCTGCCCGTACCAAGACCGACGAAAACGGATTCACCCTCGTGTAGAAAAACGTCGGCATCGTCAGAGCCGTCCTCATAGCGTCACCGCCACGGTTACACCTTCGACGCTACGAGTTGTAGCCCCGACCGTCAAAATTTACCTCTCTCGCCTGGACAAGGAGACGAAGGGTGAAGAAGTCCTTCGATACGTCCGGGAGAGATAGGGATGTACCGACGTTTGCGTGAGGAGCCCATCAACGTGAGTTTGTCGCGGCCGGAGCAGACTAGGACCACTAATTTCAAGTCCTAAGCGCTCCAGGATGTTCCTTACCCCGGACTTCTGGCCTACAGGGGTAGTCTACCGCCGTTATAGGGAATGAAAGCAAAAACAATAATTCCTTATGTGTTGTGTAGTAGCGTATAAAATACTTAGTTATAG
Source organism: Petrophora chlorosata (assembly GCA_951640565.1). Taxonomy (NCBI): domain Eukaryota; kingdom Metazoa; phylum Arthropoda; class Insecta; order Lepidoptera; family Geometridae; genus Petrophora; species Petrophora chlorosata. The sequence goes on from OX621206.1 coordinate 3,557,778, forward strand.
TGTTATATTTGTGTATATATGTTAGTCTATAAGGTATATATTCTATGGGCCTATGTTAATTTTACTTTATTGTACATTAAATACAGCCTGAAATAAATAAATAAATAAAATAAATATAATGTAAAAATAAAACTACAGTTCCCTACGTCTCTTGCCCTGTCCTGAATTCGTCTGTGGCCCTAGGATGTTTAAGCCTCAAGCGATTCGCAAACGATTTATGTATTTTCGGTATTAAATTCCTTTGAATCATTCAAGTCAGACGACGATGGTAAATCTATTGTTTTAATTACTTAACCGCTCCGGCTTTGGATGCGTAAGTATTTTACGCTCATACCTTCTTCAACAAATTGTGTAAATGATGGTGAATTAAATTTTTATTATATTTATTGAAGCACAAGCTTTTCCCGCGACTTCGTCCGCGTAGACGACAGAAGCCTATAGTTATTTTTTTTTTCAAATCCTTTTTAGTAAGACCTCCCCAGTATATGGGAGCGCCTACTACTAAGAGGTCAAGCTGTATCTTCGTAGTCAACCAACCAATTAAAACGTTACAAACCCTATAATTTAAGTTGGGACTGATGCTACCAAACCCAAGAAACCGCATTAAAATCCGTTCAGCAGTTTCCGTGTCCATAGATAACAAACACACAAACAAACAAACAGACAAAAATTCTAAAAACCATAGATTCGTGTTAAGTACTCTCTTAATTGTCCATCCCAGCTAGTTTTGAAAAATATCATCAGAATTGGGTCTTTTCCATTTTAATAATAGTATCTATGGAATAGATAGATTAACAAATGCCAAGCGATAAACTCAAACAAGGTTTTTCGAAGAAAAAATTACGCCATCCGCGTCAATCATGGGCGTACACTGTCACCCCTGAGACGGTTACATAAAGGAAGGAAAAATTCGACACTTGAGTTCCTGACCACCATAGTTCAATTGGGCAGAGCCCTTCCCGCGCTGAAGAAAAATTATGATGCGGGATCAAGTCCAGCCGGTGGTCGTATTTTTTCTTTCCGAAATATCTTTTTTGAAATTGAATTAGAATTTTAGGTAATCCTATTTTTTTAAATAATACAATAATGATATTTTGCATGAAATGGCGGGTCGCTAGTTGTAAATAAAAATTAAAACCCAAATTACAAAAGTAGACCATAAAATCACGTAGCGTCCTGAATCTAAAAAGTTTTATCAAGAAACTTTACTGAAAAGTTTATTTTGCCAAAAACTGTATAATTTATGCCTCTAGCAGCATAACCTTTTCATTCGCCTTTTATAGAACCGAAATATTGAAAGATTATTTTCTAGGTGCAAAGTTTTAGGTTAAGAATCTTTGTAGGTAATTCAGTATTACAAAATTCACCGTTAAGTCTAAGCTGGTTGTATGCTCCCTGAGTCTAAGGTTCGAATTTATAAACTAAAAGCAGAACTGAGTCTAGACTCAGAGGAAAATACAAAAATAAAAAAGCGAGTGTGTCTCGCACGTGTGATTTTTGATCCGACGCACCCGAGTTCGAACCCCGCTGGCCCCGCACCACTGACTGACTTCATAAGTTATATGTTCGGATTTCACACTCACTGTAAAAACAATGAAGGAAAACCTCGTGAAGAAACTGGCATGACCAATAATTTACCACAAAACTCAATGACATGTAATATCCACCAACCCTTACTGGGCCAGCGTGGTGGATTATATTAGGCCATACCCTCCTTCAAGAGAAGGCCTGAGTCACAGCAGTGGGAACGTAAAGTGGCTGATGATGATGATAAAAGATACTCAAAACGTCATTCACCTATTCTATAAACAATATCACCTATTGAAGATACCACACCACCGAACATGGCTGCGCGGGGTAAACAAACCCCTGTGGCGCCCGCACCCCCCGCGCCTGCACCGGTTTTAGCGCCGCGATCGCAGCGACAGGAGCGGAGGCGCGCAGTCTGCGCCGCGAATCCAAAGCATAAACTCCCGGAAGAAGGACATCCTAATTGTCCGAAACCTGGTCGGAGTCATAAATAACGTAAGTGTAGCCGTTTATTTTTACAATGAATATTTCGACTCACGATAGTTTCCAAACTTTAATATCACCTACTCTATAAAATTTCACGAGACAGACATAATATGTTTTGAAATTAAAGCATACACAGACACTTTTGTCTCCTTCAAATCAGTACGGTATCTTTCTTATATAAATATATTCTTATATTCTTTATTGTACACTCGTAATACCGAGATCCGGAGACGTCAGAAAACGGGTGACGGAACTTAAGTGTAGCTGGCAGATGGTCGAAAGTAGTAACCGAATGGTGGCCAAGGCTGGGTTGGAGAAGTGCCGGTCGTCCAAGATTGAGGTGGACGGACGAGAAAGTAAGAGAGATGTATGAGAGTGCCGAGAGATTGAAGAGAATGGCAGCATCAAAGAGAGGCCTATGCTCAGCAGTGGGCGATAGCAGGCTGATGATGACGATGATGACACTGTCATTATTATTTATATATTTTTACCGCTGGTCGGTTTCCCATATGCGAGAGGCCGTCTGGGTGGGTACCACCGCTTTGCCAGTTATTCAGCCGCCAAGCAGTAGTGCGCAAGCATTACTGTGTTCCGGTTTGAAGCGCATAGTAGCCAGCGAAATGACTGGGCATTTTGAGACTCAACAGCTAATTGTCTCAGGGTGACGAGCGCAGTGCAGCGCCGCGCAGGATTTTGCAAAACAAAGTTCTGGGTGGTGCTGTTATTGTTATGGGCTGGCGTATTGCTTACGATCAGGCAAACGACCAGCTCGTCTCATCATTCAGTTACATAAAAAAAAAACATTTACGTAGTGGATTATAAAGTAATAGGTTTCAGTGTACGGTGACGGTTTGTATAAAAAATCAGCAACTATAATAATAAATATATTTTCCAAAATAAATATCAATAACTAAGTATTTATCGGACGATAAGTTTTATCAGAAGTTTGTTAAAAAGGCTCTGAAGTTTGAGGAAATGGTGTAAGTTTTATTATAATTGGATAAGTTGAACTTACAAGGTTGTCGTTGCAAAACATATTTCCTTTGATCGTAATATTCGACATTTAAGGAAAGGTATGGTTGTTTATTACTAAGATGTAGGGTTACGAGTAGGGTAGAGGTAGGAGTACATACTTAGTTATATAATGTAGGTATTTATTATTATTTAGATGTTTATTTAATTTCGTAGATTACGGATTTTTACAATAATTCTTTAAAAAAATATACAAAATACTATAAAAAAACATAAAGTTAGAGTACCGCCGGAAGCAGGGCAGGGCTCAAACTACCGGTGCACAGTGTTTTATTTCGCCTCTGGGTCGGACAATTCCATATGACCCTGTGGGTCGATGGGGATCAGTTTTTTGAACAACATTAGTTAGGAGGAAGAGTATCCAATGTCAATAGTTAAGCAGAAAAATAAATTCAAAGTTTGTGTTTTTAGGGGCTCCCAAAAACGAAAAAATCGTATATCTTTATACATAATAATATAAAGGATTTTGATGCAATTTATTATCATCATCATCAGCCCATCACGTTCCCACTGCTGGGACTCGGGCCTTCTCTCATAGAGAGAGTATGGGCCATAATCCACCACGCTGGCCCAGTGCGGGTTGGTAGATGTCACATGTCCTTGAGTTTTCGTGATTCATTCGGTTTCCTCACAATGTTTCCCTTCACCGTTTTTAGAGCGAGTGTTAAATCCGCACATAACTTAAGATCGATCGCTTCTTTCGCGTCGGATCGAAAGCCGCACATGCTCCCACTGAGCCACACTCGCTCTCTTTCGGATTTAGTATGTATCTAATATATTTAGTTACTTTAGGAATAGGAAATAGGATACTTTATCCCGGAAAAAAGACTCCGATCTGAATCCGTCATCAATGATTGATGGAGAAATCGGATGACGGTACTTGGATCTAGTTCGTAATATGTCTTAGAAATAGCACTGTGGTTACTTCGGACTACATTTTTTCGGATTCGGATTGTATGCAGTGCGGAACCGCTTTAAGTAAACAACTATTATGCTTATACTGCAATAGGGGATCGGACAGTAATCGAGAAAAAATCTAAAATGTAGTTAGAACGAATGTTCGTCGAACCAGAAAGATCATTCAATCAATATTTTTGTGAAATAATAATGATTTAGATTTTTACATCAATAAATAATTCTGACATTTTTAATCTGTTCTTCATCGCAAACGAAATAACAATCACAGCGCATGACGTCATTTGTAGGCAAATGCCGTGAGTCAAGCTTGTGTTTATTTTACGTTTTTGTTTTTTATAAAATGTATTTTTGCTATTTTTTTCGTTCCATTACTACAATATAGTCCCAAAACTTCACAAAACGTTTTAGAATCTCTTTGCAAGTTTTATTTCGACGAGTTTGTCGTTTTCTACCTACATATGACGTCACAAGTTTTGAGGTAACCTTTTGCGCGGCAATATTTGAAACATAATATTTAACCGTAGTTTTAGGTACTTTTAGAGCGTTATTTAATTAAAATAGTATTTTTCATGGCTATATAAATATACTTAATTTAAAACACTTTCTGAAAAGTTGTCCGATCCCCTATTGTTATGGGCAGGCGTGGCGCTTACTATCAGACAAACGACTTCCTCGTCTCATCATCATCATCATCATCAATAAAAAAAACTATAACCCGAGGACGGAGTTGCAGGCATCGACTAGTCCCTAATACAGGTTAACATAATTCCTAAAAAAGTAGAATTCTATCGAATTTACATTCTGTGCGCTTGTAAATAAGGTCGTAAACTGTCATGACCTCAGAATTATCTAAAAATAGTTTTACCTAACTCAAAATGAATCGGGATCAACAGTTGATTTGTACCAAACCTCTGCAACAGTTCAAAGAGCACAAAGAATTTGTTTGATTTGCGAACCGTTTTTGTCAATATTATAAAAATATGTAATATTTTCCCATGAGTTTGACGTTGAGGAATTTAACAATGAAACCTTTGGAATTCGAAATTCCGTGTGTTTGGGATTCTGTACCTCAAAAGGAAAAAGGATCTCTTGTGGGATCACTTCGTTGTCCTTCTGTCTGTCTGTCAAGACAAGGGAATCAAAACCTGTTACTTCCCCTTGATCTAGAATCATGAAATTTGGCAAGAAGCAATGTCTTACAGTACAAATAAAAGAAAAAATCATAAAAATGCAAACTTGCAAATAAATCTAAAAAAAAATAGTTTTGCGATTACAAACCTACATTTGCAGTTGAAGAACTAACTGTGATGTATACCTATCAGTGTATGGTTGAAAATTTTTTCAACTACAAAGTTAAGTTTGTCCTTTATTCGACGAACTATCAACATATAAGTTTGTACGGAACCCTCAGTGCGCGAGTCAGACTTGCACTTGTCCAGTTTTTTTATTTACTTTGTAGAACGGTAAGAAGGAAAAGAAAGCGTTTTCATCATACTTGAGCAGGCTTTACAAAGCAAAAATTTCATTTCATATTGAAATATCATACACAATACTAAGATGTGAAATGTTTGTAATTTCAGTTTCACGAGAATTCATGAGGTATATTCATATAAAATAAAGGCATTTTTAAAATATCAGACAGCTCGCGGAACAAAGTTAAAAAAATCGATGACTTTGAAAATTGTTTGATATGTTTTCGTTTTTTTTATGAAACTTAGTAATGAGTTGAGTCCATCGTTCGTCTGATTGTAAGCGCCAAGCCTGCCCATAACAATTGCAGTGCCACCCAGAACTTTTAATACAATAAAAAGTACTGCGTTGTGCTCATCACCCCGAGATATCAGATATTAGTCTCATATGCCCAGTAATTTCGCTGGCTACAATGGCTTTGTAAACCGGAACACATTTATGAAGCAACTTTTATAACTCAGACCTAATACTATACTTACTTACATATCTACACACTATTACACATACACATCCACGCACGCAACACATACATATCACGCCCAATACACACATACCCACACCCCTGCACACACACCATCATACCTTCATTTACCCTCTCATACACACATACCTACATATGACCTAAGCTTACGCCTTGTCATTCTAGTTCGAATATGGCATACATACTGAAGGCTCTTCTGGTTACTACCTAAATATAAATCAGTGTTAATAATCTGGTATTGAATGTAACCTGCTATACCTACCATCTCGACGAAAACCAGTTCGAGAGCCGGTGTAAATTGAAAAACAGCGCTGCGTTCTCATCTACGATGTGATCACAGTACATGCTGAATTTACTCCGTTTGCACTCTGACTGTAGGTACATTGCTTATGTATTGTTTTAATTAGATACTAAGTACTCTAAGAAGCTGTGTATCTGTTGTTTGTAGTTGCATTAAAGAATTTCTTATCTTATCTTATCTTATGCCTGCGCGCTACTGCTTGGCGGTAGAATAACTGGCAAAGCGGTGGTACCTATTGACACCTACAGACGGCGCCCGCCGGCGTCTGGGTAGCGGCGTCGCTACAATTTATTACGTAGCTCATTGGATAACACACGAATAGTTGTAATGAACATTTTTTTTAAATTACATTATGATCTTTTGTATGTGTGAGGACTGAGGGTCCATTTTGAATCAAGATACACAAAATGTTAGTAGCTACACACTTGATTGTGTCGGAATAACTCTGACCAGGTTTCGTACAATTAAGATTTCCTTATTTCCACTCACAATAGTTTCTAAGCTTTAGTTTTGAGGTAACATCTTATTTTCACAAATTTTGTTAGGACTGGCCTGAGAGTTTGACGTAAATCAATCAATCAATCAAATCATTTATTTCAGAATCAATATCCATATATGGTTGGTAGAGAACTTATAATTATGTTAGTAGGTAATTTGTACAACATATTATTAATAACTAATATTTCATTATTTCAATCTTATTATTGATTATCACATTATCAATATTACAAATTTTAGTACTGGAAAAAAAATATTATGTCCACATGAAATACTTCTACTACATATATTATTTCATTATTAATTACTTAATTAAATAATTTTCCAGCAAAATGTGTAGTTTGGCCAGTATAGGTGGCCCTCAATCCTCTATGTGAGAACTGAAGGCCCGAGTTTTCAGCTCATAGCTCGCTTATTTGACTTTCACAAAATGTTATTCCAACTTTCACAAAACTTATAGAAAGTTCACCAAATGCTGAGTATATTTTCAAGGACTTTAATCAGTGTCGCCCTCACACCAGACGCACACAAATTTTCACCTCATTTTGCGTCCTCCCTTAATGAGAAAATCGTAATCAATACCCTTTAAAAGCTCTTTCCCTCCCACGCGGCCTACTCACGTTTTCTAATTCAAGTTTACTGCCAATACTAGGAGCCATCAGTTCTGCCTACAACGACCTTTGTTTTTATTGTCGTACAGGCTCGTACAGTATCGTACAGTGGCCAATATCTAAGGTTAAGTAGATATTATTGCAAGCCGAAATGAGTTTCTAGTCGTGGTATTTTAGTCGGGTCTTAGCTTTATTAACTTACTACGTGGTAATACCACCCACTGAACAAAGCCATGCCGTCAAGCGAGTCGTTTTTCGGGATGATGTTCGGTGAACCATCAGGGAGACGGGTCTGAGAAGTCGCTCAGCTGCCGTCTCTCTCTAGATCTATGTGCTCCATCTTAGGCCACATTATCGCTTCACATCAAGCCAGATAATGCCAAACATAGATCTATGAAGCGTAAAAAAAAAGTTTTCATTAGTTTCGAATCGCTTAGAGTTTGAACAAATCTCTGTTTTTATTATATCTCTGCGACATTTCCATGACATGGAAACAAAATTACATATACACCATTAACTCGTGGTAGGTCTCTTGTATTATGCGGGAGGCCATCTGGGTAGGTACAGTTTTGCCAGTTATTCTGCCGCCGAACAGTAGTGCGCAAGTATTACTGTGTTCCGGTTTCAAAGGCATTGTAGCCAGCGAAATTACTGGGCAAAAATATGAGACTTAATATCTGATGTTTCGGGGTGATGAGCGCTATACAGTGCTTTTTATGGGATAAAAATTCTGGATGGCACTGCAATTGTCATAGGCAGGCGTGTCACTTACTATCAGACGAACTTGCCCGTCTCATCAGCCCGTTACGTTCCCACTGCTGGGACTCAGCCTCCTCAAGCTTCCCTCATAGACAGAGAAAAAACCCTATTCAATAAAAAAACTCATACTTTCTTTCGACATAAATTCGATACTCTACTTTCAACTTTAAGTCAAAGGAAAACTCGAACTTTTCGATGATTTTTGAAGTCGCAAATAGCGATATCTTTATCGACATCATTATGTCATCTGAGCAACAATAGGACCTAATAGGCCACTAGCCGCCAGCTGCAGTGTGAATTCCCCTTATAACAAGATGGACTTCTCAACAAAGTTGAAATCCATTTAAAAAATATGGCGTCGGATAACAAGTTTGCCATTTTAGAATTTTACAGTTCACGAAATGGCAGCATTCGTTAGAGCAAACACGTACGGAATACGAGGACTTCTATTTGAGCACTTTACCTCGTTTGGCTTTGTCGAGGAGGTGGTAACGGCCAGCGCACTACAATTTGAGGTCTCCTGACCTACTGTGAGCCTATTATGTGAGCTGCTCACGAAATTGTCTATTTTTGTTATTGTATATCGTGAGATATTGTGTGATGGAGCGTGCTGTAGCATATGTACCGTGCTGTAGCGTGCGTAGTTTGTTTTAGCGTGCGCAGCGCGTATAGCGTGCGTGCCGTAGCTTGCGAACCTTGCTATAGCGTGCTTACCGTGCTGTAGCGTGCGTAGTTTGTTTTAGCGTGCGCAGCGCGTATAGCGTGCGTGCCGTTGCGTGCGAGCCTTGGTATAGTGTGTACCGTGCTGTAGCATGCGTAGCGCGCTGTTATAGCGTGCGTAGGGCGATGTAGCAGCATGCTGTAGGCGTAAGCAGCGTGCTGTAGCATGCTTAGCGCGCTGTTATAGCGTGCGTAGGGCGATGTAGCAGCATGCTGTAGGCGTAAGCAGCGTGCTGTAGCATGCAAATCATGCAGCAATGTGCTAACGAATTAAGAAAACGTTTCTTCTCTTTTTAATATGTAGGTATTTATTTTATGGAATTGAGTAATGAGACGAGCTAGTCGTTCGCCTGGTGGTAAGCACCATCCAAAACTTTTAATACCATAAAAGTACTGCGTATATAGCACTGCAATGCGCTCAACACCCCGAGACATCAGATTTTAAGTCCCATATGCCCAGTAATTTCGCTGGTTGCAATGCCCTTCAAACCGGAACACAGTAATGCTTGCGCACTACTGCTTTGGAGATAGCCGCCACTTTGCCAAACAATTGACTTCGCCCGAGCATACATGCTTAAAACACGCATACATGTATATCATTATGAAAAACATAAAATAAATCATTACGTGTAAAGGTCGAAAGGTAAGTAAGTAAATCAGTTTTTCAATTCATCTCAAATTTGGAAAGCTCTCTCGGACACTGAGTGATTCCAGCGATATTGAGTGGACGAAAGGAACCGTCTGGCGAATTCTTTCATCATTTCGCAGTATTAATCCATCGGTGCCTCATGAAAAACTTTATAAGTATGTATATAGTACGAGGATAGTAATAAATGTATACATTATTGGCTCTAACCACGTAGAACAGAGTAGTAAAACTAACGCCATGGTTTTATATCGCAATAAAGCGACGTCCATGAGAACTATGGTAACTTTCTTAGAATAATAATAAATATCTATGTTAGTAGAAGTTATAAGAACTTTTTTATTATGTGGCCTATGTTCGACGGCAATCTTACCGTTGTTGAGCGATGATGCGGTCGACTGTTTCTGAGTGTGTTCTATGATTGTAGGACATCTTATTCGCACTTCTAATTTGACATTTTGTTTATTTTATTGTTTAAGATGAGACATTTTAAAAGATTAAAAGAAGACAACCCCTACGGAGGTTCTTGGTGCAGTTTTTCCTTAACCTTTTCCTGACATCGCGCAACATTTCACTGTATTGTTTTTGTTTTGTCTTTATTTTAGTATGTTCAGTGTAATGTTGTGTGATGTCATGAATTATATTATTATAATTAATTTCTTTTTTTTTACATTGGGTATACTTCCGTTCTAGTATCAGTAGAGTTGCATATTTATTTTAAGTTCCCGAATTTCGGTCTGGATATAGGAAACTTTGTACACTAACAAATAAAAAAAAAATCCAAATCATATATTATTATAGAGATTCCTATTATTGATTACTATTTTTATTATTTTCTCATCATTTTTTACCTGTAAAAATGCATTTATTGTGCCTAGTTGCAGAATATATGATTCGATTTGATGAGGCCCGTTTTTATACCCTCAAAACACATTTTAGATAGATAGATGTTAGATGTACGCTTTATTGCAAACATTAAATTAAAGACATTACATAAAAATATTTAAAAAATAAAAATAAAATATTAATAATATAATAAAAAGCTAAAAGTGATCTCTTCCAGGCAAGCTTTGGATGGAAGGACGGGTATTTATTATTTACTTTATTTTTTCGAAGCAGTCACGACTCTGGCCGATTGATAATAATACTATTAATAAATTAATCATTTATCAGCCTGTGTGGTTTTTTTTTTTACTCCTATTAGATCTATGTTTGGCCACTATCTCGCCTGATGTGAAGCGATGATGTGGCCTAAGATGGAGCACATAGATCTAGAGAGAGACGGCAGTTGAGCGGCTGCTCAGACCCGTCTCCCCGATGGTACACCGAACATCATCCCGAAACACGACTAGGTCGCTTGACGGCATGGCTTTGTTCGGTGGGTGGTATTACAACCACGGCCAGAGCCTACCACTCCAAAGCGCATAAGCGGGTTTCATCACGATGTTTTCCTTCACCGTTTTAGAGCGAGCGTGCAAAATCTGCACTTAACTATGAGTCATTGGTGCAGAGCCGAGTTGGGATTCGAACCAGGGTGCGTCGGATCGAAAGGCGCACGAGTTCCCGCTGAGCCACACTCGCTCTACTCGCTCGGTGTCGTAGTTCGGCAGGTTGGCTCAAATCTCTTACACCAATGAGGCCGGGTTCGACTCGCACTACACGACGGGACAAAAGTTTGTGCATTGAATAATACGTGCAAGCATTTTTTTCGTTTCTGAGTGTCGTGGGACCATAGTCCTTATAGTTTCTGGTTCCCCAAGAATCCTAGTTAGGGGCCAGGATCTATATTTGTGATCTTTAGGTGTATTAAAAAAAAATTTAATGTAGGTGCGAAAGGATCCTTAGCTATAGGTTAAAGGTATCATCGAGGGTCACGTCAGCGTGATTCGAAACTATGTACTTAGAATTCCAATTTTTATAATAATGAACTTACAAACGCTGGACTGGACACAGTAAAATCTGTAGACGGTTTTCTTTCTACCTTTAAATACGAGAAAATGATAGATCGCCGTCCTAAAAAAATATTCAAGAGGAATTGGATCGTTCAGCTGATTGACTTCGTTAGCAAAATCGTTTTTCTCATAATAAAAGATTTTATTGCTTTGGATTTCCACTAGATCACATCCGGACCCGGAAGCTAGATTAATGGTACCTATTGTAAGACAGATCACGTACGGCATTGAATGGCGAGCCTTATACCGCTCCTACTGCATTTTTTTCCCGTCACCCAGTTGTCTTGGAAATAATATATTTCCGGAAAACGAGGAGTCACTGTGACAGTATATTTATGATCAGGCTTACGTCACAGCTTACATTTGACCGGCTTATTTTTTACTATCCTTTTTTTTATTGGTAAATGGGCATACGTTTGACGACATCTCGCCTGATGGAAAGCGAAGATGCGACCTAAGATGGAACACGCCTGCCCATGAGATGCCTATTCACTCTAGACTTAAAGAGACACAAGTTGTATCCGTTTGGGAACAAAGACGGTGGCAGAGCGTTCCACTCCTTAGCAGTTCGCATGATAAAGGAATCTGCGAAAAGCTTAGTACGGATAGGTGGGATATTAACGACGTACGGGTGAAACGACTCACCCCGCCTGGAAGTCCTTAGGTGGAAGGGAGAAGAAGGAATCAGATCGTGCAATTCCTGGGCACATTCCCCGAAGTGCAGTCGATAAAAAAGCGACAGACACCCAACTTTCCGTCTGTGTTCGAGACTTGTCAGCTTCTTCTCCATCTGCGCCTCGCGGTTCCACCCGTGGTTTCCCGTGATAAAATATCCTATGTCCTTTTCAAGGACCTAAAAAACCAACACACCAAATTTCACCATAATCCATTCAATTGTTTTTGCTTGATTAAGTTTTTATTTTATGGAACTGAGTGATGAGTCAAGCAAGTCGTTCGCCTGATGGTAAGCGCCACGCCTGCCCAATTGCAGTGCCACCCAGAACTTTTGATACCATAAAAAGCACTGCGTAGCACTGCATAGCGCTCATCATCCCGAGACATCAGATCTTAAGCTATCGGGAAACATTGATAGATATTGAAATAAAGTTTTTTTAGCAATGACGAATAACCGTTTTTTAATGGAACTTTAGCTGTAAAATAAAGACTGTACATTAATTTCCGTAAGAGCCGTTTTTGGGAATCTTTTATCATAGGAATCAAAGGAATCTTTTATATTATCATTCTATCCATACCTACTAATATTACCTATATTAAAAGTCAAAATAATAGCTGCAAGAATTTGTCAGAATGGTTAGATCGATGGATGGATGTTGTTAATAAGTCAAGCTTACAATATACTTAGTTCTAATTTTGGCAGAGTTCTTCAATATATTCAATACCCTCGTCGCGCTATACCTCCGTTTCATTAAAGGTAACCTTTCCCAAACGCTCCGTTCTTGTCTGTGGTTATTTTGGTTCAATAAACATGCCTAGTTTGTACTATTTCTTTTGCATAAGATTTTCAGTTTACGACCGGTGATCGCAATATTTTAACCGTTTTACATTAGGTCGATAAAACGATTGATTACTCTATTATTGAACCAACAAATGATTGACTAAACATGATTTTCTCGAACGAGCCTTTCATATTTTTACAACTGATCGAGTAAACGTTTGGTCGAAAATACTTTACTTACGAGTTTACCACGAGTAAACTCTAAGATATCCAGGGTCGTTCAGTACAAAGAAGTAAAAAAAAAACCTTACTGTTCATACTGGTGCAAACTTTAAATTTATATTAGTAGTTTTATTTTTAATCTTAAACTTTCACACACGTACTTTAATAGTTTTCAAAAAGAGATGCTATGCCGATCGGCCGTCACATCGGCTTGTCTTCGGCCTTCCGTCCACTCACACAAACGTAACGCCACCGCCATCGACATTTCTATGCTTCAGTTGTTGTTTCGCGAGATTACGTCCAACTTTTTTTATTCGTTCAAGGTTGTTTTTTTTCTTGGCTGGCTTGGCTATGCTAAGGCAACCTAGGTATTCAGGCGCTGCTGTAGATCAAAAAATTATTCCCTTATTAATTTTGAGATTATCATTTTTTTATGACAAATGCTGCCTTTATTTCTTCATTTCCATCTATTTCATATTCAGATAGAATTATTAAAGCTTGCGTGGGTGAAATAAATATTCAGTGAGTTTCGTCACAAAAAGACCAAATACGATCTCTATCATAGGTTTCAGTAACATTATTAATTTTATTGAAATCTATGATTTATTAAATAGCTTTTTCCCGCGATGAACCGCATGAACGACAGAAGAAGCTTGGTTTGTAGCTACTGAGCGTCGCGGCAAGAACGCGTGCTGGGCATCGGTGATATAGGGTCGGCACTGCGGGAGCAGGCAGTTGTGAAGAGCCGTATCGAACACCTTTGCTAAAGCGCACAATATCGCAATCGGGCGGTAGTTTCAACCTTGGTCTTTGGCCCCGATTTAGGTATAGGTGTTACCCTAGATGTTTTCCATGTCGTTGGATAGTTACCAGTTTCAAGGGCAAGGTTAAAAATATAGGTGATTGGTGTTATGAGTTCGTCTAGACAGCCCTTGATGACGTATGCAGTATATGAAAGCGGGTACTACGGAGAAGTCAAGGTTTATCTTCGTAGTCACCTTACTGATTTTGATGTAACATACTCTATTATCAAAGTTGGGGTTAATGCCACCAAAGCCTTAAAACCACATTAAAATCTGTTAAGCACTTTCCTTGTTTCTAGATATTAAAGATACAAAAAATAAATAAACAAACAAAAATACAGACGAAAAATTCATAAGCCGTGAATTCGTGTTCAGTCGGTAGATATGTTCAGTCGTACCCTCTAAAATGTCTACCTAAATAGTCGATTCCAGTTGGTGATTAAAAAATATTTGCAAGAGAATCGTAGACGTATATCTACGAACATTTTAAACACCTGGGGCGTTATTACGAGGCGCTCTGATTTTTTTTTTAATCTTTATTTGTTTATAGAGGGTTTGGTCAGTAAGACCATGTCACCCTCATAGGGGCTTTCACATAAAAAAATCTTATCTACGCTTAATACCTACTTTGACTATTTTGTATAACCTCTTGGCTTCCCTGGACAAAGGGGCAGCCAAGATGCTATTAAATAAACCGATCATATATATATCAAAACTAAACTCTAAGAGAAACATACTCCTCTCGACTTCGTTCCGGACACACTCCGCTAAAATATGAGTCACATCTTCTACCACATTACAAGCTAAACAATTGGGAGATTCACTTTTTCTCATTAAGAATGCGAAACTATTCAAGGGTATATGTCCAGAACGGAGCCTGAAAGCAGTCACAACATCACTTAAGAGGCGCTCTGATTCGTGATTACGAGTCTTCGTTCCGTCGGATGAAAGAGACAGCGCTATACAACGGGAATAAGAGTGTCTCTTTTAGTCCGCACGAACGAACTGTAATACTGCTGATGGGGAAGGCGTTTTTAAAACAAGTATAGGTTTTTTTAAATCTAATATGTCGGCAAACAAGCAGACGGCCCGCCTGATGGTAAGCGGTTACCGTCGCCTATGGACATCTGCAGTACCAGAGGCATTGCTGATGCGTTGCCGACCATAACGGACTCTATTAATTCTCCTTTTAAAAGACTTCATGTTGTAGTTCAAAGGAAATACCGACGAAGGTAGGTCGTTCCACATCTTACAAGTGCGAGGAAGGAAAGTGCAAGTGAAGCGAATGGTCTAGTTAGTAAGTAGAGGGAAGTCCAGTTTTGTAAGATGTGGGGATGTGCTTTTTGACGACGGTGAGATGTGCGGTGGTAAAATTGGGAAGGCGGAAGCAGGTCAAAAAGCTCTTCAGAACATTCCCCATTATAAAGGCGGTAGAACACACAAAGGTTTATCAAACAAAAAATCTACTTCAATTCTGATGTATCTTCGAAGTCCAAGTTCGAATATCGATTAAATGATATGTAGATATACTAAACCGAATGCAAAAAGAATTTTCCAAATCGGTTGGAAGTGATGAAGTTGGAAGTGACTAGGTTTTACAGTCATGCTCACTCAAATGTCTTTGCTTGCGGCGGCTCTGTGGTCACTCCCTTCCCTCCAATATGGTTGAGGGGGGTGATGGCTGGTCCACAAGTCATATTCATGAACGGGTGCTGCTTGCGGGGCAGTCCCCGAACTAGAACAGACCAGTGTCTGTTCTAGTCACTCCTACTGCTACTGTCATACCTACTGATATTTTATTTACACTTTTCTGTTACTGATACTATGACTATGAGACATCTCACTCGCATTTCTTGTTTTACATTGTGTTAATTCTAATTTATACGTAATTGTGCTGAAAAAAGACATCCCCGCAGAGTTTCTTGGTGTTATCTTCTCTAGCGGGCGTATTTCCGAAGCACTGGTAGAGTCAGTTTTCGCATTTCTTTTCAGCACTCAGACTTCAATTTGAGTATAGGAAAGAAATAGGTAAACATACTTACCTTTTTTTCAAAGTCATGTTAACATAAGTTACAATTTTTAACATTTTTTATTTGTATCATGTGTTTATGACCTTTAAAAGTGCACTTTTGTGCCTATTTAATAAATGATATTTGACTTTGACTTTGGTTTATAAATGACGGAGTTCTGAGGTAACAAACAAAAAAAACTACAATCGAACTAAGAACCTCTTCATTTTTAACTGACTTCAAAAAAGGAGAAGGTTCTCTATTAGATTGAATTTTTTTATTTTATTTATAACTAGCGACCCGCCCCGGCTTCGCACGGTTATTATACATATAAACCTTCCTCTTCAATTACTAAATCTATTAAAAAAGAACCGCATCAAAATCCGTTGCGTAGTTTTAAAGATTTAAGCATACATAGGGATATAGGGACAGAGAAAGCGACTTTGTTTTATACTATGTACTATGATTTATGTTTGTTACCTTAGAAGATCCGTCATTTATGAACCGATTTGAAAAATTCTTCTTGCGTTGGGTTCAGTATAGCTACGAAGTGGCCTTATATAAATTCCAGCGATGTTTGACCTTGGACTTCGAAGATACATTGAAGTCGGTTTTTTTGACAAAATGTATACTTGTGATAAAGTCAGTTGAAAATGATTTAATCACTTTCAAAAAATATTTTAATGGTAACTCGGTAATAGACAAGCAAGGGTGAAGACGTGTGTCGCAGATGAACAGCAAAGATGAACTGCCCGACGGTAGCCCGGTAGTATGGGAGCTGCTGAACGGAACAACTGACAATAGGTACATTAGAAGAATAAGAAGGTATAAACAAGTGCTACGGAGAAAGCGTCAGCACATGCCTACATTGTAAGGGTATAACAGAACGAAAGCAACTCAGAGTAGGCCCCCAGTATAAAAGTTGGTATGTTGTACAATACCTCAAAAGGAAGTACGGGTACTCCGGAAGTATCCACCGGTAAGGAAGTTGTCACATGTCCCGGAATCTATACATTTTCACCTGTTTCCTGCAAAGTTAGGTATTGCCTCTGTAAAGAAGCGACGCCGTAGCGCGAAGTTTTGAAACATGAAAATGAGTACGGAATAGAATGGCTTACATCATATTGAATATTCGGAATTGTTTGTGATGTTTATATTATGAAATTACTTTTCTGTAACAAATACTCAAAGCTTCTAAAAGGCTCAATATATTATTAAATAAATATATTACAG
Source organism: Petrophora chlorosata (assembly GCA_951640565.1). Taxonomy (NCBI): domain Eukaryota; kingdom Metazoa; phylum Arthropoda; class Insecta; order Lepidoptera; family Geometridae; genus Petrophora; species Petrophora chlorosata. The sequence goes on from OX621206.1 coordinate 3,574,905, forward strand.
ATATGTCTATTTATTTTTATTTGTATGTTTCTTTTTCGTATGCACTTATTATATAAGTTACTTGTGACTATTATATTTGTTTATTATGTACACCACCAAACCGCATAAGACCTTTATACCTTTCCTATCCATCCAAAGGTTGTCTGGAAGAAATCGTTCTAAGCGATAAGACCGCCTATTGTTCGTCAAAACTACGATGTATTTTGTGACTTTTATTTTATTTTTCATTGTGTCTATGTCTACTATGTGTCATAATTGTGTCTATGTTATTTGGTGTGCAATAAATGTTATTGTATTGTATTGTATATTATATGTGAAATGTGTGAGTGTGGCCGATCTGACGCACCCGAGTTCGAATCCCGCTGGCCCCGCACCGCTGACTCTCTTAAGTTATGTGCGGATATAACACTCTCTCTAAAAGCGGTGAAGCAAAACATCCTGAGGAAACCGGCATATCCAAGAATTAATCACAAAAATTCAAGGAAATGTGACATCTACCAACCCGCACTGGGCCAGCTTGGTGGATTATGGCCCATACTCACTCTATGAGAGAAAAGCCGTATCCCAGCTGTGGGAACATGATGGACTGATGATGATATTATATGGGATACAGCTATTTTTAAAGAAGACACTTAAAAAAGTCCAAAGCAAAGTTTTGACAAACACAAGAATCTGTACATATAATTTAGATTTCGAGTAATCTTCGCAATTACAGTCCGCTATCCGCATATCTTTGGTGGACCAGCACCCTAATCGAAGGGCTGTGTTGTAGCAGTGGGAGCATAATGGGTTAATTCATGATGACAGAATTAGGTAGGGCACCCTTACAAGTTTATTGTCGCAATAAATCCCTTGTGACTGTTATTTCCTGTTGTGTACGACCAAACTACGAGTACGGTGACAACGCGGTACATTTATGATGCCCGCCCACGTCACACAATCGGTCACAGATATTTTGTCGGTAAAATGAAACGTACGGAGTTTCATATAGCAACGCACACCTACAAAAAATCGTTCACTAAATAGGTGACAAATGTCAGTGAAAGATATTCTAAGCCTAAGAAGAAGACTAAGACAGAAGCGTCAGCAACCACCAAATAAAAAAGAAGTGCAACACAGAGCCGTTGAGAGTCGCACCGACTAGAGCGATACCAGCGGCTTGCAGTTTCCTCGGGGGTAGAAGCACTTGCGGGTTTACGCTTGGCTAGATTCCGATCCTCCCAGGGGGAGGTGGAAGATTAACTCACTGACTTTCAGTGAAAAAATTTGACCGACTATCAGACCTACAAAAAGTCTGACGTCAGTGGAGCCACTTAAGTGCACCACACTTCCCCTATCTCATGAAACAAAGCTCTCGATCTATGTGGCAAGTAATACATAAAAATAGGTAATGAAATATGTGTACAGAATAAATCATCCATTTATTGCCGCTCGTAACTTAATATTAAGCGTAAAAGTAGTAAAAGCAGTAAATAGGTTTTTACTTCTTTATACGGGTATATTGGATTGTCTATTCCATCTTACCCTTTTTTTTTATAAGTTATAGGCTTGCGTTTGACTACTATCACACTTGATGGTAAGCGATGATGTGATCTAAGATGTAACGCGCTCGCCTAGAAGATACTGGTTCACTCTCGATTTGAAGACTCCCAGGCCTTACCTTTTGGCAACAACGCACAACCTTATTCCTCATCATCTTCTAGCTGATCTTACCCACTACTATCTTACACAGAATAGTTAACTAGTGTCTAAACATAGGAGAAAAACCGATTTGTTATAGGTATATCGTAAAATGAATGTGTTTGTATATTTGTTTTTGTTTGTTTTTGAAATATATACTTTGTTGGCTACGCTAAAAAAACATTTAATCTTTTATTCTTTGTTTATTTATTTATATATATTCACAGCATATACATATATCACAACTTACAGACTAAGTTTACATTACATGGCGAAACAAAGGTAAGCCAAAAGTTCACTTCTGAACCTGCCTGCCTTTTCATGGAAGATATCTATATCTGGTTGTCGAGCGAGCATGTCAACCGTGTAGGAACTTGGCGTGTCAATTAAAATCACCAACCAAAACCGCCATACAGCGCTGCGCGCGCCACCTGCCGCGCGCGGAGAGTACTAAAACGCCGGCAACACGTAAATACTGACAGCCGTGTATGCGTTCCTACATAAAAATCAACAATTTACTGAATAAACTGACAAAAACTCTGAAAAGACACAGTCAACAGCAAGACCTAGTGCCGATACAGAGTGCGCGCTTGATATTTGCGGCCTGGAAGTCCCGGGACTGAAGAAAACTGACGACCACGGGAAGGCGGGTGAGTCCAGGCCAAACTTGCATCAGGCCTAGCGCACTCCGCACTGTAGGTACGAAGCTACAAGTTAATAGCTGGACACTGACGGCGGGTCGCGCGTCGTTACACATGCCGCGTCAGAAGGGATAAGAGCTATGCGATAGAAATAGAGGCGCTCTGTAGGTTAATATGACTGGTAGGTATGCAGCGCTACGCGAGCTGAATTGAATTTTATTGCGTCATAGCAAGAGTCGCTATTTGTTTTAATTTCTTTGCGGAGTGATGCTTCTGTCCCATAGTATTCTGTGCTTGCATTTTTTGGGGAAATTATTGTTATTTCTGGTGTTAAACTATTAATGAGCTGTCGAGCCCACAAACCTCATGACCCTGGCAGTAGGGACGTTGTGTGCGCGAACCGAGTGGATGCGCGCGGGCGGGCGCGGGCCATCATGTGTTTGTGACCATGAAGTCAACGTTAACTAACTATTAATAGCTATTGTATATATTGTTTTAAACTGATTAGCGAGACGAGCAGGTCCTTCACCTGATGGTAAACAATACGCCTGCCCATAACAGTTGCAGCACCACCCAGAACTTTGTTTTGAAAAATCCTGGCACTACACAGCGCTCGTCATGCTGAGACAATTAGCTCTTAAGTATCATAATTTCCAGTAATGCTTGCACGCTACTGCTTGGCGGCAGAATAACTGGCAAAGTGGTGGTACTCATCCAGACAGCCTCTCATATACGAGAAACCTACCACCAGTACACAACTATTTTTCATAATTTACTTTAAAAATTCTTAGTAACTATTATGTTTATGACATTATTTAACAAATCATAAATCATCAATTATAAAAACAACATTGTCTTAAATAATCCTACTAATATTATAAACGTGAAAGTTTGTAAGAATGTATGGATGTATGTTTGTTACTCTTTCACGCCGCAACGGCTAAGCGGATTGGGATGAAATTTAGTATCGAAATAGCTTATACTCTGGATTAACACATAGGCTACTTTACCGGGAAACCGCGGGAGAAACCGCAGGGCGCAGCTAGTGTTAAACATTGCGGAACACACAATACAAATTGTACAAACTTGACATTTGTCGCCTGTCGCCTCATCACCTGTCACTGTTTATCCGCATTGTTCTGATTCCTCATAATAGGGGATCGGACAATTTTTCAGAAAGTATTTTAAATTAACTACAATGAATATATATAGCCATGAAAAATACTATTTTAATTAAATGACGCTCTAAAAGTACCTAAAACTATGTTTAAATATTATGTTTCAAATATTGCCGCCTCAAAACATAAAACTTGTGACGTCATATGAAGATAGAAAACGGCTAACTCTTCGAAATAAAACTTGCAAACCGATTTAAATAAGTACGTTTTGTAAAGTTTGGGGACGATATTGTGGAATGGAACGAAAAATATAGCTATAATACATTTTATGAAAAGCAAAAACGTAAAATAAACACAAGCTTGACTCACGGCATTTGCCTACAAATGACGTCATGCGCCGTGATTGTTGTTTCGTTTGAGATGAAGAACAGATTAAAAATGTCAGAATTATTAGATTTTATTTATTGATTTAAAAATATAAATCATTATTATTTCACAAAAATATTGATTGGATGATCTTTCTGGCTTGACGAACATTCGTTCTAACTACATTTTAGATTTTTTCTCGATTACTGTCCGATCCCCTATTGCAAATACCTACCAAACTATAGTATTCCACTGTCGTGAGAGTACTTAATTAGTGTGTCACCTTAGTAAACAGGATTAATATCTTAAAAGGTCTTAGACTTAGAATTTCGAAACATTAATAAATAAAAAAAAAAGTAACGTCTTGATCCTGATTGAGACAAAAACTAAAATATAATAATAAAATGTAATAATAATATTATTCATACTTAGACAAATTACACAAAACTATTTAAGCTTTAGCTGTTGAAATAATATAATTTAATTAAAATTACACTTTTGATAGAGTTCTGGCAAGAGCCCATTTATTAAAACTGTACGTCGTATCCCTAAGGATTTTGTGAAATCCCTGATATCCTCATTTCCCTGCGACAAGTATATATTCAAATCACTAGCCGTTGTTTAGGGAAATGATAAAATCGTGTTGTTATTTTTACATCCTCCGTGATTTGATCAAATCACTTAGGGAATTGACCAAATCTCTGTTTTTATCATATCCCTGCGACAGATATATTTTCTTTATTTTTTCGTTAAGTGAGTTAGGCAGACATTCCATTGGAGCCCAGGCTCGAGAATTTCCAGATATTCAGGCTACTTGCTTAATCTAAAAAGTTTTTCTCCGATAAAAATTTCAAGGTCTGCGTCTGTGCCAAGAGAAAATATTTTTACTTCGAAATATAGTAATTACTGTCGGGCATTGGAGTTTTTTACTCGATAAAGTTTTTATTTGTTTCGTTTGCCTTATGGTAAGCGCCACGTCTGTCCATAACAATTGCAGTGCCACCCAGATTGTTTTAATACCATAAAAAGCACTGCATTGCGCTCATCACCCCGAGATCATCAGATATTAAGTCTCATATGACCAGTAATTTCACTGGCTACAATGCCCTTCAAACCGGAACACAGTAATGCTTGCGCAATACTGCTTGGCGGCAAAATAACTGGCAAAGTTGTGGGGCCTACCCAGACGGCCTCCCGCATACGAGAGACCTACCACGAGTAAATAAGTAGTACAAAATGCTTTATTATATACCAAACAAAAAAATATAGTAGGAACAGAAAAACCTTACAAAGTAACGTGCAACGGACGAACTTATCGCTAAAACCGATGTCTTCCAGTCATCATCACATGACACATCACACTAATCATACTGTCACACACATTTCATATTCGTAAATGCGAAAGTTTCTCTTCACATCGAAATGGCTAAACGGATTCTGATAAGAGAGTCCCTACGCCCTGAAAAAACACAGATACTTTTCATCGGCGGGTAAAACCGCGGCGCACAACTCCCGCTCGGGATCACGCAAGATCCCGCATCTTTGAAATTGTTATAAAATCAAATTGAAACTACAGATTTTTGTGTAAAAATCTACTTTTATTAAACGTTTCTTACATTAAGCAACATAATTTTTTTAACGAATGCCAAGCAAAATCTCAAAAAAGGTTTTTCGAAAAGAAAAAAACATTAAAAAAAACGTGTTGAGGGAAGATTGGGTTCAAGTCCCAGCCGGTGGTCGTATTTTTTCTTTCCGAAAAACCTTGTTTAAGTATTTCTTTTCTATTAATTAAGTATAAGTAATTAGTATTTGCACAGTTTAATAGTTTTGTTTAATTTTACCCTTACTCCTAGCTTACATACTTTAGTGCTACCCGTAAAGAACACAACAACAAAGTGTCTTCGCCTAAATAGAGACAGTAAGAAAAGTGTTAATGGACACATTCTTAGTTATACTATACTTAGCAATTTAAGTCAAAGTTAAATTACTTATTAGTCTTAGTAGGCTAGATTGTAATATTAATGGGATGTCTTTTTGAGACAGATCATTACAAAAAAAAAAAAAAAAACTAGCAACTCGCTATTTACGCGAAAGTTTTAGCGCCAAATTTTTAAATTGCTAAATCCACGGATCCGCGTTTTGAAGGTGTGGGATCCAGCAGATTAATAAAAACAGCAGGATCCCGCGGGAATGCGTGATCCCGTTTTTTGGGATTGTAATCCCTAGTTGGGTTGTAACAGCTTAGATAGAGTAACTGTTACAACTCCTGTTATATAAAAAACGGTTTCAAAAAGCTGTTATTAAATGGCAGCCCGTTATTTTTAATCATCGTACATTCCTAAAAAATATGTATAATATATAGATAGGTACATATAGTCTATTTTAATAATAATATTTTTGTTTTTGTGTGTATTAGAATGTAAATATTAGCATGTATGTATGATTATATTATATATAGGTATTTAGTTGTAATTAACAAATTTTGTTGTACACCGCCGTCTACTTCTTCTTCCGATACTGTCCATCCAAAGGTTGTCTGGAAGAGATCGCTTCAAGCGATAAGACCGCCCATTGTACTACCATGGTTAAGGACTGTGTTATTGTCGATTTCTTTAATTTGGTATACAATAAAGAGTTTTATATTCTATTCTATTCTACATATGTTTATAGCGTTTAGTTTATTCTGTAATTGAGTGACGAGACAAGAAAGCCGTTCACCTGATGGTAAGCAAACCCCTGTCCTGTCTGACACCTGTCTTTGCAGCACCACACAGAACTTTGTTTAGCAAAATTCCGCACGGCACTGCACTGCGCTCGTCACCCTGATTCAATAGCTCTTAAGTCTCATAATACCCAGTAATTTTACTAGGTACAGTGCAACCTTAATATAACGTACCTCAATATAACGACTTCCTCGATTTAACAAATTCTTCGTAATCCCCTTGAATTGTCCATAAGAGTCAATATAAAATATACCTTTACATTGCGAACATTCTTTGCGTACAACCTCTTTATAACGAATTTTCAACTATCAAGAAAAGGTATTCATACCTCTAATTAACGAATTTTGCCAACCCAAAACCTTTATATAAAGTTGTTAATAACCACATTGTTAATTGTTTTTGATTATTAATGTAAGAAAAAAAAATTATTATCTACCTAATTGTTTTTAAATACATAGCAAACCCATATAGTAATTTGATGAAAATGTGTTATCATTTATTAGTAGAAGTTGTTCGCTATAACAAGATAAGTACGTAATATTGAGGTGAATAAAACTATTCTTTTACCTCTTTATAACGAATTTTAGACCAATCTAACCTCAACATAACAAACCTCAGTTCAACGAATTACTTGATATTACGAATATTTTCTTGTTCCCCTCCGATTTGTTATATCGAGGTTGCACTGTATTAAAGTATCTCTAAAATGTTAATATTTATTATTATTTACAATGATGTTTTCCTTAGAAAATAATAACGGATATATAATACTATTTGCTGCGCCCCGCGGTTTCACCGGTGTACGTTGTACGTTTACGTTTTTACAGTACCCGGTGTACGTTTTTACAATAAAATTCCAAAATGTATAACGGAGCTCACAGAAAGTAGATTCAAATTTAGGGTGAAAAATATTCTAATAAAAAAGCATACTATACAGTTAGTAACTACATAGAAGACAAAGATGCATGGTACATTCCGCTTCTGCCAAGTAGCCAACTGGCACATAAGAAAAATAATATTGTCAAAAACAAACATAAAATATTGTAACAAAAGTTCTAAAAAAATATGCCCCTCAGTTTATTTTTTTATGTTTGTTTACCTCTGAACTCCGTTATTTATAAACCGATATGAAAAGTAAAAGTAAAAAACATCGAATCTATTTTCTTAAAAAAATTAAAACAATACCTAATTAACAAATGCTACTACAACTTACACGAATTTTTTAATGACAAGTAAATAGATATTTTATATCAATATAGTAATAAAATTAATTCTTTTCATGACTATAAAATACCAATGTTTATTTAATGGATTGCTCCGCTCGCTCCTATTACTCCTATTGCCATACCCTGTCAGGGTCATATATGTTAACTTACCTTTTCATAAGACCTTCAAATGTACATACATATAGGTATGATTGCAACAAACTATTGGGTATTGAATTTTTTTTTCTCGTTGGGTTCATTATGGCTACTATATGGTCCCATATAAATTTTATCGATATTCGACCTTGAACTTTGAAAATACCTATCAAAATTGAAGTCGGATTTTTTTGGTTATGAAATGAATTATTATTTATTTATTTATTTAATCTTTATTTCAGGCAACATTAAAATAAGTCACAGATGTTATTTACTTATTCTACGGCCCATATAAATATATACCTTAGAACTAACATACATATAATTTATATTAAAATATTTATGTGACACGTTTTGTCGGCGACGTGTGACGCAACTGCACGGTGTCAGCGGTGACGCTTGCAGCCGCCCTCTGAATAGTCGAAACACGACTCCCTTTGGCCAAACCCTTTGGCCTTTGGTCATTTATAAAGCTATTTAATTAATTTAATAAGAATTATTGTACATATTTAAAAAAATAGAATAGAAAAAAAATAGGATAGGAAAAGATTATACAATTACTACAATTTTATACAAGTGACGTTTAAATGTAAATGTAAATGAAAAGAAAATGTAATGAGTTAATTTTCCGCGAGCTAAAAGTTGGGTAGATTCGTTATAACGCAAAGTTTTCATGGAACAATATTACATTTAGCAACTCCCGGAAATAACGGCGAAACTCATTAGCATGTTCGAAATACTTAGTAATTATGAATTTGTTTTTAAAAGTAAGTCAATAATTAATATTTCACTTTTGCAGAGAATTTGGTAATTTAACGATGTTGTAAAATGTTAAAAAAGTAATTAAAACTAATTAAAACTAAGGCTATAATGTAGATTAAAAAAATTATCTAAAAGTTTTTATGCGTCTTAAAATGAATGAACGGATTTAAAATGCATGTCATCGAGTTGTGAGCTACCCTCAAACTTTCAGCCGGATAGCTAATCAGGGCCCGAATGCACTATGACAACTTGGCGATTCTTTGCTTCAAGGAAACGTCGATTCCTTGATTAATAAACGACATCTGCGAGATTTGTATTCTCTATGACGCGTCATATATATGAATATATGAAAGCGTCATAGAGATGTCGTTTATTAATGAAGGAATCGACGTGATTTCGCCAAGTTGTCATAGTGTATCGACATTTGAGTAGCAAGATTCCACCCGGTACGACAGACAGAGAGACAGACACACAAAAAAGTGACTTAATAAAAACGTGGTAAAATAAACAAATGCCTAATAAAACAAAATTAAAAAAAAAACGTCCAATTGCCTCTAATTAGGAACCAATTCTTTCTCATCATCAGCCGATTACGTGCCCACTGCTGGGGAACGAGTCTTCTGTCAAAAAGAGAGTATAGGTCAACACAACACAATGACGTGAATGTCATATTCCTTGAACTTCTTGATTCTAAGGCATGTCAGTTTCCTCACGAGGTCAGCAGGATTCGAACTCTGGTACGTCGGATCGAAAGTAGTACAAGCTCCCGCTGAGCCACACTCGCTCTGCTACGTAGATAAGTAGGTATACCTAATAGGTACAACTATTGAATAAACAAAACAGCGTAAAAGCTCGCCTTTTTTGGTTATGTAGATGAATATATGTAATGCATTGAGGTCTAATGCTTATTATTCAGTCTAGGGCGGACGGGTGACAAATTAATGAAATGCCCGCCCTGACATACTAACCATAAGCATAGTGACGTAACTTGCTTCTTCTTTTTCTTTTTCGTGTGGCTGTTAAGTCAACTCTGCCTCAGAACCTCACGATATCGAATACCGAATCGATTTGACTATTATCGATCTTGTTTTGTATGTTTCTTTTCGAGCTATTACCCCGAAAATTTAATACGGTTTCGGTTACAATATAAGTATCGATTACATGTTGCATTTACGGAATTTGTTTTGTGTGAAACATTTTGCATCGTAAGATATGAACCCGAATCGATCGACAACGAGGTATCGTGAGGTTTTGAATCGGCCCGCTGGTGTCGGAGTTAAAGACCGCCCGACAGACTCCAACATGGCGTAACTGACTGTTGCCCTAAGAGAGCAAACGGGTCCGACGGCAAAAAATGCACAGCTCTGTTCAAATCCCTTCTACCGCGGAGGCTGCAGATTCGACTCCCAACAAAAGACAAATGTTTGCGAACTAAAAAAAAGCGCAAACATTTTTTTCGTGTCTGGGTGTTGTGTGTGGGTGTGCCAGCAACTACGATAGACTATGAAGTTTTCATAGTTCTCAGTTCATTAGAGACAGGGAATCTTATTTAGGGTCTATAATAAGAGTATATATTGATACAGGTTGATATTGAAATCATTAGACATATTTACATCACCTACACGATTATTGGCAGTAATTTGTTTATCAATCCACTAACAAAATCAGAGGAAAGAATATAAACTTATTTTTATTTGTTGCGGTTGACGGCGCTAGGCGAGCTGCGCGGGGCGATTGCGATAGGTGCCTAATGTCGGCGTCTCTGAACGTCTGTGTTTATGTTTGCTTAGCAGCCGCGATAGTAAACTAGGGAGACCATGAAATTTTAATGCTCGTTTTTATTATGATAAATAAAACATCTTGTAATTATTTAAACGCGGAGAACCTCAAAAGGCGCAAGTAGCCTTCCAGGCTCGATAGTGGCTACATATTTGAACCTTTTGGGGTTGAGACGCTAGGACCGGGGGCACATAGAGTTTTCAAAGATGCTGTAAAACTTCTGATCGAAGTAACGCGTGACCAAAATGCTGGCCTATATTTTGGCCAAAGGATAAGCATTGCCATTCAACGTGGCAATGCTGCAAGCTTTTTGGGAACGTTGCCCACTGGTAGTGGTATATTAGATTAGATTAGTTTAGATAGATAGATAGATAGACATATTTTAAAAACAAAATAAAATTAATTTGGTAAAATTGCACTCGACCCCCAAGACACAGGCCTCGTGCTTAGTTTGGGGATCGCCGATAACTCAATTTTTTTTTTTAGATAATAAATTATACTCTGTACCATTTGTAAGAAAAATTGTAAAATATCTTTTTGGCAATAAATTATCTTATCTTATCTTAGATAACGCTAACTATTTAATTTAATTTCTGTTTGTTTAGGTGTACCTACAACACATTAATGTAGTATCAGTTTTTAATTCCGCCGTGCTTTTCAGTTTTAATTTTCATATTTACTTCGTTTATTGGACTTTTCGTGATGAAGTTATCTCGTGTGTAAGCTTCGTATCTGTAGATCTGACTTGATTTAAATGCAATTTTTTCAATGATGCGTTACTGTATCTATTTCTTTTATGTCTGAACGACATTTTTTTTAAAACGTGGTCACTATGTCATCCTTACAAATATAATTGCTGTCATGGGCAGAAAGCCTCAGATAAACATCCTCTCTGTAAACCTCTGTGGTGTAGTTGGGTAGGTTGGCTCAAATCTCATACACCATTGAGTTTGCGGGTTCGATTCCCGCGACGGGACAATTTGTGCACAGAAAATATGGGGGTATTTAAAATTAAATATATAAATATCAAACACCCTCCTTTTTATATTTTCTTTATGCGCCTTTGATACTATTAAATCGTTTTATGTAATACGCACTTGTAAAGATTTATAAAGTCAAAACTCCTAAAATTAAAAAAAAAACATTCCATTTATTTTACATTTGCTATCTACCCCCATTCATATTAAATTATTTTAACAACAACCTACATAACATTCAGCGGAATTACACTACATATATCATTGCGTTTCAGATTTGAGATAAATTTCCGCAACGTCACGCCTGATTCCATTCGATTACAAGTATACATTTTTCCAAAAAAACATCCGACTTCAATGTATCTTCGAAGTCCAAGGTCAAATATCGATGAAATTTATATGGGAACACTTCGTAGCTATACTGAAATCAACGCAAAAAAAATTTCAAATCGATTTATAAATGACGGAGGTCTGAGATAACAAACATAAAAAAAATATCGAACAGAGAACCTCCTCCTATTTGTGAAGTCGGTTAAAAAGAGAATGATAAAAGGTGTGACAACCCTGATTTGCTGTAAAGTGGGTTAAAACCAGACATTTTCCACTTGAAATTTCTGAATAGTTTCAGCAAAATTTTCTCAGGGCTGTCTATTCCGACCGTCGTTATTCACTCGCGGACGTCGCGATTTACATAAAATTTGCATGAAACTCTGTTTTTAACCTTAGATAATATATTTTAACGCCTTTGTTAGTAGCGCGAACTAAAAACTAGATTATCTATGTACCTATATTTAGCTTACGGTAAGATTTATGACAACTTTGACAGGATACAGCTGGGCTGGGCAGCATTTGGAAAACTTCGTCAAATCTTCTCGTCGCCCATCCCACAATACCTGAAGACAAAAGTCTTTATTCAGTGCGTCCTACCCGTAATGACATACGGAGCTGAAACGTGGAGACTGCCTGTGAGACCGGTTCATCAGTTTAGTCGCTCAGCGAGCTGGAACGGGCTATGCTCGGGGTTTCTATAGTACGCGTATAATACGGTTTATAGTTGTAACCTTTTTCCCAGTATAAAAACTAGCCTATGTCTTTTTCCCGAGAAAAAAGGTATTGAAAGACAGACGGACAACGAAGTGAAACTATAAGTATTCCTTTTTACCGAAGGGTTTAAAAACGGGGGAGGTTCTATGTTCCACTGTATATTTTTTTATGTATGTTCACCGGTTTCACCGCCAACTGTTGACCGATTTCAAAAAAATATTTTTGGTTTGGGTTCAGTATAGCTACGAAGTGGTCCCATATAAATTTCATCGATATTTGACCTTGGACTTCAAAGATACATTGATGTCGGTTTTTTTTGGTAAAATGTATACCTACCTTTTTCTTTTTGAGGTACGGAACCCTTACTATTACTAAAAGTGTATTTCTTTGTTTTCGACGCTGAGTACTAACTTTTTCCAGTTATGCAATTAAACTTCTTTATATTCTGCTATTAAAACAGATATAGCATGTTTTAACGTACACTTACCTCTAATTAACACTTACGTGGTAATTGAAACTAACGTTATTAAAATATAATTAACAAATCAAATCCGAAGGCATTATTGTTCCATATCACAGTAAGAAATCTTGATTTATGTTTGTGTATTGACGGCAGTGTTAAAATAATGATTGCGGCAAGGTTCCGTTTACAATGTTAATTGTATCATAACTATCAAATAATGTGTACTCGGGAAGCAATTTGGTACAGGATTTCACGTATGTGTGTTAATTTTATTTATTTAATTAACTGTTCATATCAAAGCTTGTAATTGGTTCGGAGTCGTGAACCGGTATTCTGTTTATAAAGTGAAAAGCTATGTTTTTTTTTTATGTACCTGAATGACGATACGAGCTGGTCGTTTGCCAGATGGTAAGCAATACGCTAGCCCATAACAGCACCACCCAGAACTTTGTTTTGCAAAATCCTGCGCGGCGCTGCACTGCGCTCGTCACCCTAAGACAATTAGCCGTTGAGTCTCATAATGCCCAGTAATTTCGCTGGCTACAGTGCCCTTCAAACCGGAACACAGTAATGCTTGCGCACTTCTGCTTGGCGAACTGGCAAAGCCTTCGAGGGTATATATGATCGAAGGACAAAGCGGTGGTACCCACCCAGACGGCCTCTCGCATACGGGAAACCTACCACCAGTAATATGTTTAAATGATGCCGCGTGTACATAAAACTGTTTTAAACTCTACCTGTTACAGCTAAATACATGCAAGCTCTATTTCTGTATGTCGAATCGAAATGGATTGCCAAGATACAGGCCTACTTTTTATGGTATTAAAGGTTCTGGGTGGATCCTTGTGGCCGGTGGGTGGGTGGGTGTCCAGGCGTGGCGCTTACCATCAGGCGAACGATTTGTTCGTCTCATCAGTTCAATAAAATGTTGATGTGTTCCACACTTGAAGATATTAAGTATTCCACATTGCCCGCGGACTCAATTTCTTCTATGACGTTTTCGCATATGCCAAGATAACAAAGCTAACAAAAGAAGATGGAAAAATTCAGAGCTGAATAAATGTTATCATAGCGTGAGACCTCGTCTATTTGCATGTATTTTACTTACTTATTATGTGTGGGGACGGTACGTCGGAATACAGGCTGTGGCAAAATGTTTGGCCCTTCAGGGTAGGTATCTTTTTCTACATAATGCTAATCCTAATGTACCTAATATTATAAATGCGAAACTTTGTGTGTGTGATGTTTGACCACGTATCACCGTAACTATTAAACCAATTTTGATGAAATTTGAAACATATAGGTAGTTTAAGTTTTGATTTAATACATAGGCGTTTAATTTTTGAAAATGAACCCCTTACGGGCTTAAACCGGGTAGTGAAGTTTCTATGGAAATATTATATTCCTTGGTTCGATTCACTCAAAACAAGGTACAAATAAACTTTGACATAAATTATAAAACATGTATTTGTATTTTTTTCAAAACTACCCCTTGAAGGAGTGCAATGGAGTTTTAAAGCTCAAATCAAAATCAAATCAAATCATTTATTGACATAAAGTATTGTACAAGGTAAGTATTGAATCCATAGGCCCAAACTAGTCAAAACTGTGTTTCAAAGTTTGTATACTTCAAAACTGTATAAATAAACTTAAAACTAAATAATGTAACACATTTTTGTATATACTGTTTACTTAGTCTCTGATACTCTTGACTTAAATAGTCTTAAAAATTTTCCTTTAATCGTTACCATCACAACTCGGAGTGTTAGAATGCGAACGTATTGTAAGCGCTCTTTATTCCGCATTTCATTATGTGACGTACTCAAAGACATCAAACGTATATAAGTGCGTCACAAACAGAATTACTCGTTTTCTGGTCTTATCGAGAGCCGTCGAAAAATAAAATGGTGATTTACAATGTTTTCGTTTGACACCAATTATTATTTGATAAACATATAGGAAAATTTGAGTTTATATTCAATCATTCAAATTCAGTCAATTTCAAATTTCACTCAACCTTTATTTCTTTTTTTTTAATTTGTGATAAATCTACGTTTGACCACCATCTCGCCTGATGTTCAGCGACGATGTGGCTGAAGATGGAGCACGTAGATTTAGAAGATACCTATTCACTCTAGCCTTGAGGCTATTGGGCTTCTTCAAATTATAGTTTTCAGGAAACAGAGAAGACGGCAAGGAGTTCCATTCCTTAGCAGTACGTACTATAAACGTGGAACTAAAACGCTTTGTTCGAATTGGCGGAATGTCTACTATATAGGGATGATATTTGGCCGACTTTCTTCTCGTCCTGTGATGGAAGGGGGAGGGTGGAATTATATTCTTTGTGTATATTGAATTTTAATAACATTGGCACGGTGGAAACAAAAAAAATATCTATCTATATTATTATAACAAGATTTTCGTTGAAAATATATTCTTCAAGACAAGCTTTTAACAAATTCGTAATCGGAACCACGAGCCCAGTAATGTACCCAACATTAGTATTTTCCGTTTATCCGTCACGGAGTTCCATTGCCCACCTTCCGTCTCCGTCATCAGATCAGCTGGCTGTCACCATAATATTGCATTGTCATCAGACTTTGACAAGTATGAAAAATTTCAACTCCGTACGATAAGAGGAAGTGGTTTACAACTAAGCCAATTCTGTACATTGAACATATTTTTGAAAAACCAACTGGGATCGACTATTTAGAGTATTTTAGAGGAACCGGTGAGAAGTTAGCGGCCTATGATAACCCGCCCAAATTTAGAAGTCCACATTTTTTTCTTTTCTTTTGACAGCCTCTTTGGTGCAGTGGTTGGGCAGGTTCGCTCAAATCTCATACAACACTGAGGTTGCGGGTTCGATTCCCGCGACGGGACAAATGTTTGCGAACAGAAAAAAAAGCGCACGTATTTGTTTCGTGTTTGGGTGTTGTGGGACCACGGTCCTCATAGTTTCCTGGTTCCCTAGATACAGGGAATCCTAGTTAGGGGTCAGGATCTATGTATGTGATCGTTGGGCGTTATTTATTTATTTATTTTCTTTCTAATTTATGTATAATCGAATACAGATGAACGACATGAAGTAGCCTGGCTCCTTGCAGTGTCAGAGAGCACTTGCAATAACAATTTACGCGTGAACTCAGAACATCACTAACACGATTTCACGAATAAGTCTATTTATGATTTTTTGGGTCCTACATCTTCCGGAAAACATATTATAAAAAGCAACATCAGAAAGCACTGGAGGACAAATTTCAGGTGTATATTATAAGAAACACTCAGGACATTTTAAAATGAGCAAAACCACCAGAAATCTAATTTTCAAATAACATTTCTGTCCATCTGACCCGTATGACGTCCAATTAACACTTGGTACTTGGCACTTGGTAGGTGTATACCATATGTGGTGACAAAGAATGGGGTCTGTCTGAACAATTATTGGGGGCGCTGTTTTAATATTTGGCTTACATTAGGGTTATCGGGAGATAAGGTTAGGGAGAGTGAGTGTAGCTCAGTGGGAGAACGTGCGACTTTCGATCCGACGCACCTGAGTTCTAATCCCGCTGGTCCCGCACCTCTGACTTTCTTAAGTTATGTGCGGATCTAACACTAGCCCTAAAAACGGTGAAGGAAAACATCGTGAGGAAACCGGCATATACAAGAATTTATCACAAAAATTCAAGGACATGTGACATCCACCAACCCGCACTCGGCCAGCGTGGTGGATTATGGCCCATACTCTCTCTATGAGAGAAGGCCCGTGTCTCAGCAATGGGAACGTGATGGGCTGATGATGATGATGAGGCCCGGTGAAACGACGATCCTCGTGGCTGGCAGCAGCTGGATGAGAGTAGCCGGGGATTGTGCTCAGTTGCGTGCAGCTGGAGATTCCTATGTCAAGCAGTGGACTGAAATAGGCTGATGATGATGAAGATGAAGAGTGAGGGAGCGGAGTCATGGTAGGAATTAAGAAAAGGAGAAAACTAAGTCGTGGGTTCTTTGTAGCGGCACTAAAAGTCTGTTATTAACTTTGAAAGTGCTAGCTTCATCTTTTTTTACGCTTAATAGATCTATGTTTGGCCACTATCTCGCCTGATGTGAAACGATGATGTGGCCTAAGATGGAGCACAAAGATCTAGAGACAGACGGCAGTTGAGCGGCTGCTCAGACCCGTCTCCCCGATGGTTCACCGAACATCATCCCGAAACACGACTAGGTCGCTTGACGGCATGGCTTTGTTCGGTGGGTGGTATTACAACCACGGCCAGAGCACACCACTCCAAAAAAATATCTGGGATATTAGATAAGGTATCTTCATAAAACCTGAACATAAAACCGATCTATGCTTAGCAAATAATATTATATATATATATATATATATATATACGGCATGCATGGCAGCATGAGCTTATATATATATATATATATATATTTAAATGCAACTAAGGCATGAGATGAATAAGTCGTTCGCCTGACTATAAGCGCCACGCATGCCCATAACAATTGCAGTGCCACCTAGAACTTCTAATACCATAAACAGCTCTGCGTAGCACTGCACTACGTTCATCACTCCGAGACATCAGATATTAAGTCTCACTGGGCATATGAGACTTATTATCTGATGTCTCGGGGTGATGAGCAAAGCAGTGCTTCTCAGTGCTATTTATATATAGTCGCGGGCATCAGCTAGTTACCAATAAAAAAAATGCATGTAACTTTGCTTAGAAACAAACTTTCATTGGTGAATTTTTATTTTTTCGTGATTATTGACTTATATATTATATAATTACTGACATTTTATCAATAAATTGATTAAAGTTATGATCATTTATACTTTAAAAGACAAGCAAATAAGAAAATCAGTGTGGCACAGTAGTAAATCGTGTGACTGTAACCGATCCGTAGGTTGAATCCCGGTGGCTGTTATGGGCAGACGTGGCGCTTACCATTAGGCAAACGACTTGCTCGTCTCATCACTCAGTTCCATAAAAACAGACACACAGACCTTCACATTTTTAATATTAGTAGGTAGATTCATCCAGGAAAATCGATCACTTCCTCACGGAACAGCTATAAACCGAATTCTACATGGACGAAGTCGCGGGTACTAGCTAGTGTCACTATAAATATATCCCTGAGTCATCGCTGCTTACACCACCTAACCTTTTTATTGAGCGAATGACTTTTATTATTATTCAACCAGATTTTACGCGATGAATAGATAAGACAGACCGTTTCAGCGTTTTATGGCTGTATGAAATAGTCTTACCACTTCTATGTGGCTAGACAAAAAAAAACAGAATTTCAATAAATATTTAGTTCTTTTTATGGGACTGAGTGATGAGACGAGCTTGTCGTTCACCTGATGGTAAGTGCCATTTAGAGCGCCAATGACCATCAGGCGAACGATAAGCTCGTCTCATCCCGCAGTCATAAAAAAATACAAACAAATTTAGTCGAAGAGACTAACTACACTATTACTATAAATGCGAAAGTTTGTGTGTTTGTTACTTCTTTACGCTGTAACGGCTTAAAGGATTTCAGTGACATTTGGAATGGAGCCAGCGTATACTCTGGATTAACACATAGATTTTTTATCCTAAGATATCGCGGGCAAAGCCGCGGTGAGTAGCTATTGAAAAATAAATCATCAAGAATTTAAGCAAACCTAAAATGTTAAATGGCATCAATTTATCGGAACTTCCAGCGCAGAATTATTTTTTTTCGCTTAATAGATCAATGTTTAATTCAGTAATCCGGATTACAATATCCCGAAACTCTATTGTCATTAAAATTGCGACCTCTATCGCGCTTACTGAGGTCTCTTTTGTCCTAGTATTAAGGGTTATATTTTAATACTAGCTGCTTCCCGCGGTTTCTCCCGCAGTCCTATGTCCCTTTCCAGGATCTAAAGAATCTACATAACAAATTTCATCAAAATTCGTTCCGTAGTTTATGCACGATTGAGTGACAAATCTATCCATGCGCTGGTTAAGACTAAGCTTCAGAGTCTTGAACATCGGCGCAAAGTTGCCAGTTTATCGGTCTTTTACCGGATACATTTCGGAGAGTGTGCGACGGAATAACATAAATTTATTCCGTCATCTCCAATCTATCACCGGACGACCAGGCGTACGGCAAACCGTCATCAATTTATGGTTGACATCCCTCCTGCTCGCACCAAGCGCTTTGCTTCGACTTTCATAATGCGAACGGCCAAGGAGTAGAACTCTCTGCCGGCATCTGTGTTTCCGGATAGCTATAATCTGGGTGTCTTTAAGACAAGAGTGATGAGGTTTCGTCTAGGCGAGCGTGCTACATCTTCGACCGCATCGTCACTTAACAACAGCTGAGATAGCGGTCAAACGAAAGCCTATAAATAATAATATTAAAAAAACAAATATCTAACCATATCTCTGATAAATAATGTAAAATGAATCCGGCTTAAATGGGACCAAACACACAAACTCTATTTTTATATAGTTTCTCTTGGCGGAGTTCTGTATATGTTTTTCGAAAGTTCCGCGGGATCACGACATAAGCAGGCCTAGCGCACTCCGCACTGTAGGTACGAAGCTACAAGTACATAGCCGGACACCGACGGCGGATCGCGCGTCGTTACACGTGCCGCGTCAGAAGAGATAAGAGCTATACGATAGAAGGAGAGGCACTCTGTAGGTTAATATGACTGGTAGGTAGGCAGCGCTACGGCGAGCTGAATTGAATTTTATTGCGTTTGTTTTATTGAGTGATGCTTCTGTCCCTTAGACTTCTGTGACAAAAGAGAGGAAATTAGATAATTGAAAATAAATGTTACGCCAGTGTAATCGAAACTCGGCTATAAGCACATTTAGATATCCGAAAGAAGCCGAGACAAAAAGCTTTTTCCCTCCTCCCAGATATCCAAACGATCTGAAAGCATTTTAAAGCTTTCAGCGAATCGCCGGAAAAGGTTTTAGGACGCCCAAATGAGTATATTACATTTATATACTTTATTTTTAGACTGGTAGATAATATTATTGAAGTTCTGGTATGATTTTTACAGATCAAGCCAAGGTGAAAGATAAAAGATGAAGCGACGACCAGAATAGCAGCGGGAAGAAACGGGATAAGTTTTAAATAGTGTGTTTTAGCTTTATGTATTTCTACTTAGTCACTCAAACGGCTTCAACGGAAGACCAGCGCTGGTCGCACGACCAGCACAACGCTGAGTAGAGGCCGGTTTGCAACAATATCCTATTTCTTTTTATATAATCTGTAACACTTTAAATGTTTTTGTTTCCTGTTTCTTTTTATGTTATGTGTTTATAGTATAGAAGTTAATTGTTGCAAATAAACGTTTCTTTCTTTTCTTTCTTTATATCTTGAATGAAAAGAGCCGAAAACTGGGATAAGTAGCGTTGATGAGGAGATGCTTATGTCTAGCAGTGGACGACTACAGGCTGTTTTTTATGGAACTGAGTCATGAGACGATCAACTCGTTTGCCTAATGGTAAGCGCCACGTCTGCCCATAACAGCCACCGGGATTCAACCTACGGATCGGTTACAGTCACACGATTTACTACTGTGCCACACTGATTTTCTTATTTGCTTGTCTTTTAAAGTATAAATGATCATAACTTTAATCAATTTATTGATAAAATGTCAGTAATTATATCTTCTAATATATAAAATTCTCGTGTCACAGTTTTCGTTGCCATACTCCTCCGAAACGGCTTGACCGATTTTGATGAAATTTTTTGTGCTTATCCGGTATCTATGAGAATCGGCCAACATCTATTTTTTATTTTTTTTTATTTATATGGCAAAACAACGTTTGCCGGGTCAGCTAGTAATATATAAGTCAATAATCACGAAAAAATAAAAATTAACCAATGTAAGTTTTTTTCTAAGCAAAGTTACATGCATTTTTTTTATTGGTAATTGGGCATACTTTTGACGACATCTCGCTTGATAGAAAGCGAAGATGCGGCCTAAGATGGAACACGCTTGCCCATGAGATACCTATTCACTCTAGACTTAATATAATAATATATTAATATAATTAATTGTCAAATTAAATAATCGATTTTAGGCAATGTGAAAATTACTCGAATAAAGTATACAATGTCAACACAAAAAACCAATTAAATATACGAATGTCATCATTTCAGTTTTAAGAAATTGTTTTTTTTTAATTCATTGTTTGTACCGCTTAAAGAAGTCTCTAGGACCATACCGCCATGTCTTGTGTAGTTTTTATTTGATAGTTTAATATTCCATTTATCATAATTTTGTTGAAAAAGCAGAGTTTTCAGCAACAAGCCGGACCCTCTCCTAGTGCTTCAATAAAGTGGTGCATAGAATGACTGCTCAACAAGCCACCGCTTCACTTTTAACTTGAAGCACTATAAGCTGTGAGTAAATAGTTTATATTTTAAAAAAACTAAACTATGGCAGCCCTAAGTGCCGCAAAAGGTCGGCTGTCCACAATTCGCCATCGCACACAGATCGAATTAGGATATTCTTTGTTAACCCATAAACCTATTGTGAAGTGAACAAAAGGCATAGTTATGGGCACACAGGATGGGCCGTTATCAACCATTTATGACCCATATGATCAGTCTTTTATGTCTTGCATGAATAACTGGGTCAGCCCCCGTACCCACTGGTCCCCCAAGCGCCAATCGTATATCGTGTTGAGTACAGATTAAGGTGTAAATTCACTGCGACAATGTCATGTGATGCCATATTGTGTAATGAAAGTTTATCTTAACTTGTAGTTATATGATGTAAATAGATCAAAAAAACACATACACAACTGGAACTTTCTACCGGCTCACCTTAGTTAATAGCTTCAAAAAGCTGCTTAGCTGCTTAGCTGCTTGGGACCAATGGGTAAGGGGGCCGTTATGGAATAATTGGGTCTGTGGCTCAATAGGGTTTCGAGGTCTTCCTGTTAAAGTTCACGAAGACTTACTATTAGACTCGTGGTAGGTCTATCCTATCTGGGAGGCCGTCTAGGTAGGCACCACCGCTTTGCTAGTTATTCTTCTGCCAAGCAATAGTGCGCAAGCATTACTGTGTTCCGGTTTGAATGGCATTGTAGCCAGCGAAATTAATGGGCATATGAAACTTGATATCTGATGTCTCGGGGTGATGAGCGCAATGCAGTGCTACGCAGTGCTGTTTACGGTATTATAAGTTCTGGGTGGCACTGAAATTGTTATGGACTGGCGTGGCGCTTACCATCAGGCGAACGACTTGCTCGTCTCATCACTTAGTTAAATAAATAATATGGCAGACTATGCATAGTGCCACAAGAGTGCATATCTATCATTAAGAAGAAAGAAAGATCTTATTCTTTCTTCTTCTTTCTTGTACGGGGGTCGGGGCTAAACAGATTTTAATGATATTTGGTAGATAATTTAGTCATGTACCATATAGGATATGTGAGCACGCGGGTGTACTGAACACATTTTCGAAAACGTGCAAAGCCGGGGCAGGTCTCTATATAAAATGTAGTATATACGAGGAGGGATCAAAAAGTAGTGAGAACGACTACTCCTTGGTAAGAAAAAAAATAAATACTGGCAAGCATAGCTCAGATACATATTTGTAATATTAATAAAGAAAAAATCTTCGATTCTCTTTTGTTTTTTTCTGAATGTAGTCATTTGTTTGTTTCGTGTCGGAACGTGTTCTCGAAAAGGGAGAAAATCGAAGTGCGAGCCGTTATTAAATACCTCTGTTTAAAAAAGTTAACGACGCAAGAGATTCATAGCGATTTGGAGGCAACATTAGGAGAGTCTGCTCCGTCGTATTCCACTGTCGCAAGGTGGGCTTCTCAATTTCGAGTAGGGAGAACGAGCACGGAAGACGAATATCGTTGCGGCTGTCCATCGACGTCAGTCACCCAAGAAAATGTTGCGAAAGTCGAGAAAATTGTATTGAGCGATCGAAGAGTTACCATCCGATACTTAATTCAAGAAACGGGCATTTTATATGGAAGTTTACAATTCATATTGAAACAATCTTTGAATATGAGAAAGTCTCCGCAAGTTGGGTGCCGAGAATGTTAACCGACAGTCAAAAATAAAAGGAGAGGCGGAAAACGAGTAAAAGGTAAAAAATATAAAATCATAAAGCGCTTTCCGAAAGATTTCAACGTGGTTGATAAAAAATTTCAAAGTATGGTAAAAGTGGAATTTTTTGTAAATGCCAAACGTCCGTTTATGTTAGGGCACCCTTCGTAAGGCTTTTATGTCTAAAGTCCTCGACGTTTTTCTTATCATGGTGGTCGTTTTCAATTATATTTCCCGCACTGTACCTTTTTAAAAATCTAAATATGCAGTTTATATTAATTCAAAAATGCACCCGATTTTTCCTAAGAACAAACCTCCTGCTTTCTCTACTTCCTCACTGCAAAGAAAAAGGTCAGAAAATACTCTAGAGATCACAAAATTTCGCCACAGCTTGTTCAGGTAGAGCTCTCCATTTGGGTACTCCATGATTACTGGTTAGTCCGATTCTACAGATAAGCTTTAAGCGCAGAATGCTATTGATCATTTTGGTAGTACAGTTAATTTAAATGGAAGAACAATACAGGGTTAAGCCTATTATTTATTCTGTGGTTAAACTCGCCTTTGACAGGTTAATGGCCGAGGGGACTTGTTTAGTTATTGGCGACAGTTATTTTAGGTTTTTACAAGCTTTTATTTTGAATTATAACCATTTCCTCTTATCCTATGGAGTTGGAATTTTGTGTCCTTGTCAAAGTCCGATGACAATGAAATATTTTGGTGACAGCCAGCTGATCTAATGATGAAGACGGAGGGCGGGCAATGTAACTGCTTGACGGATAATCGTAAGCTACTAGTGTTTGGGCTCATTTTAATATGCTTGCGGTTCCGATTACAAATTTGTTAAAAGCTTGTTTTGAAAAAAAATGTTTGACAAAAAACTTTTTCTTTAATTGGGGACTCTAAATCGTAGGGGTTGGTTGTTTTTATTTTTATTTTTTTTATTTATTGACAAAATCCACAGATCTTAATTAGTATAATAACAGTAATTGCTAGGTCTTACATCTAATCACGGATTTACTTTTTATAAGCTAACTTGTTTAGAGAGCAGAGAGAATACATTATATGCAACAAACATGATGAACAAAAATACAAGTACCTACCATCAAATTCGTATGTAATTAAATTAAAAGAAACGTTAATATATTTTATAATCAAAAGGTACTGACATATTACCTTTACCTACCAACAACTACATGTGCGACAGGTGTGATAGGGTGTGTGTGTGTCTA
This sequence comes from Petrophora chlorosata, assembly GCA_951640565.1. Taxonomy (NCBI): domain Eukaryota; kingdom Metazoa; phylum Arthropoda; class Insecta; order Lepidoptera; family Geometridae; genus Petrophora; species Petrophora chlorosata. The sequence continues at coordinate 3,599,119 of OX621206.1, forward strand.
TGTATGAGGGTGTGTATGTGTGTGTGTGTTTTTTTTTAGGTTTTTTTTTATTTGTTTTTATAAATTTTACATCTTTTCATAAATATCTAACACATTATAAACCTTAAACAGGTTTGTCTTGGGTGTCGCATTCCTCTTCTATTTCTTACTTCTAAAATAGTAACATTTTAAAATAGTAGGTGGTATTGACTATAATATGTATAAAAATCATAACAATAGCTGCGCTCGTGTGAAGTGAGGTTAACTCTGAGCGTATTTAATTAGTTGTGTAAAATTAAGTTACGTGAGTGTGGTATGTGATGTTGAGTTGTGTTACATCCTAGGTAGTTTTTTTTTAATTATTTGTTCTTTGTGACGAGTACGTCATTCAGTTGATGCTAAGTAAGTTATTCGCTATTTATAATACCGAGTAACGAATGCATAAGTTTGAAGGGATAGATGAATGGGTGGATGTTTGTTACTCATTGACGCGTCTACTGAACGAATTTTAATGATATTTGGTGTGATACTTTAAGGTCCTGGAAAAGGACACTTACTGGATAACTTTTTGCCATTCTTTTTTTGGATACTTTTATCCCAGGATACCAAGGGTGAAGCCGCAGAGTGCAGCTAGTACAATATAAAACTAAAATATCCCAAATCATTTGGTAAATGTTTGTCATCCCTTTTCAAATACTTGACCCGATTTTACCCGACTTGACCCGACTTGACCAGATTTGACTCAATGAATCCGTTTTCCGCCCTATTGTCCGTTATTATGTGAAGCATATAGCAGATATTCGGGATCATCCCCGCATTAAGGATAATGCGTTGGTTTGGAAACGAAAAGTATATCCTGCTTATGCTGGTAGGTGGGAACATGCTTTTTGTTCCCCGCGGTTTTACCCGTGGTTTTCCGGGAAAAAAGTAGCCTATGTCCTTTTCCAGAACCTAACCCCAACACTTACAGACTTGGTGCGATTTTCTCTAGCGGGCGTATTTACGCAGCACTGTAGAGTCAGTTTTCGCATTTCTTTTCTGGACCCAGACAATTTAATTTGAGTATGGGAAAATGGGTAGACATACTTAGATACCTTTTATTTTCAAAGTCATGATATTTTAAGTTACAATATTTAACGTATTTTTTTAACGCTTAGTAGATCTATGTTTGGCAACTATCTCGCCTGATGTGAAGCGATGATGTGGCCTAAGATGGAGCACATAGATCTAGAGAGAGACGGCAGTTGAGCGGCTGCTCAGACCCGCCTCCCGATGGTTTACCGAACATCATTCCGAAACACGACTAGGTCGCTTGACGGCATGGCTATGTTCGGTTGGTGGTATAACAACCACGGCCAGAGCCTACCACTCCAAAAAATTGATTTATATTATGTATATACATACCTATGACGTTTAAAAGTGCATTGTTTGTGCTTATTTAATAAATATCTTTTGACTTTTGACTTTTATATATTTTTTTTTTTATGTACCCGAATGACGAGACGAGCTGGTCGTTTGCCTGATGGTAAGCAATACGCCAGCCCATAACAATAACAGCACCACCCAGAAGATTGTTTTGCAAAATCCTGCGCGGCACTGCACTGCACTCGTCACCCTGAGACAATTAGCTGTTGAGTCTCATAATGCCCAGTCATTTCGTTGGCTACAATGCCCTTCAAACCGGAACACAGTAATGCTTGCGCACTACTGATTTGCTTTTTTTAATTTCAATCAAATCCATGCAGTTGGTATTGCGTGATTTTTTTTTACTCTTAATAGATCCATGTTTGGCCATTATCTCGCCTGATGTGAAGCGATGATGTGGCCTAAGATGGAGCACATAGATCTAGAGAGAGACGGCAGTTGAGCGGCTGCTCAGACCCGTCTCCCCGATGGTTCACCGAACATCATCCCGAAACACGACTAGGTCGCTTGAATGCCGGCTTTGTTCGGTGGGTGGTATTACAACCACGGCCAGAGCCTACCACTCCAAAGCGCGTAAGCGGGTTTCATCACGATGTTTTCCTTCACCGTTTTAGAGCGAGCGTGCAAAATCTGCACTTAACTATAAGTCATTGGTGCAGGGCCGAGTCGGGATTCGAACCCAGTTGCGTCTGATCGAAAGGCGCATGAGTTCCCGCTGAGCCACACTCGCTGTAATTTACTTATCTGATCCCTTTTACCTATAAACATGTGAATAGGTAATATTCCGACCCGACTGAGGAATGCCTTTACCAGTCTCTTTAAAGCATCTCTGTCCCATATAAGTGGGAGTATGTAGCAGGTAGTTATGTACTCGGGATCATACGGGATAAGGGATAATGTGATGATTTGGGAAGGAAACCTTCTCGATTTTGAAACTCAATTAAGTTTGTATAGATAATTTTTACATATAAATTTTCAGTCTTGAAAAAAGTTGAAATGAAATGAAATGGATTTATTTATTTCCGTAAAATATAGTGTAAGAAGTTGTTGGATAGGTCAAATTAATCAATAAAAGGTCAATTATACATTACTGACATGCAAAATTTAAAATTTATAAAAATTTGAATCTATAAAATAATTATAATTCAAAGTCATAAGCAATTCATTTATACAAGATGTCAGGCAATTTAGAAAAAATAATATTAATATACAATAATTATTAACCGACTTCAAAAAAGGAGGAGGTTCTCTGTTTGATTTTTTTTTTTTTATGTTTGTTACCTCAGAACTCCATCATTTATGAACCGATTTGAAAAAATCTTTTTGCGTCGGGTTCAGTATAACTACGAAGTGGTCCCATATAAATTTCATCGATATGTGACCTTGGACTTCGAAGATACATTGAAGTCGGTTTTTGTTTTTTTCTAAAAAATAATTTATAATAACACATTTTGTCAAATTAGACTATAAGTTGTCAAAATAATAATAATAATGTTGACATGTCCATTGCTTATTTAATAATTCAGATACCGTATAGGATTTTTTCTCATGAAGCCATTGGAGTACTTCTTTATTCTGAATTGTCTCATTGGTAATTCTCGAATATGACTCTGTGTCTATGTTGTTCAATCGCTCACCAAGCGCTCATATTCGTTCTTTGTACAGTAAACGGACAAAAGTGCAGTAGCACCTTAAAGTCGATAATCGCCCGCACGGTGTAACCCCGCGCATGCTGCATATTTTATATCTGTGTGTATAATGTCCTTACGCACACAACAAAACGTCATACGGTATAACAATGAGGAGGTGCACTTCGTCAAATGCATGTGGTAAACATTAGAAAAAGATAACAGTATATACTCGCTTTCTTCTTACTGAGTTATCCGGTTTTACGCCGAGCCGACTCAAAACAACAGCTTAAATTCGTTTACTTAATAAATGTGACAATGGTGGAGTGGCGTAAGTAGTAAACTCTTATACGATGGTCAATAAGGGTATAGGTTCAAACCTGAGTGCCGTGATCACTTTTTGGTATTTATTATTAAGTTTAAATCCCTGTTAATATAACAAATTATAAATTGCAGCCTTTGTTAAACATGAATTAAAATAGTCGTTCATAAGGGAACATTTATTAAAATCCAAGTTAAAAAACATTTTGTAATTTAATAATTAATAACCTACTTATGATAAACATTTATTTACTTATAGTTTTTAAAAGAAATAGAAACCAATACATCTCTTATTACCTATTGGTTATTTAAGGTTTATATAAGCTTAAAATATTCATTTTCTCAAGGAAAAGAGGTTTGAAGCTTAACCCCTTATAACCATAAACTACAAATTTTTCTTTAAAAAATCATTCAAATTTACCTACTAACTATTACTATTACTAACTATGACTTAAAAGTTTTATCATCGGTAAATATTGTAGTAGTCTTCCAGTTAAAATCCATATATTCTCGAGCAAAACGCAATCATTCCTGTTTATATGCCTTCGCGTCAAACATGATTTCTTAGCAGGTATTCGGTGATGTAATCCTTCGGCATGGAGTCCGCGGTGGACAGTGCGCAATTACGTTTCCACTTATTGTTCTGTATTCGTTTCATATTGTTCCACCATAAAACGTCGCTGAGACTGGTTGATAACCAGTGGGCTTCCACTCCTTAACAGTATTTCTCTAAAAAAGAGTAATCTTTATTATATTACAACACTTTTAAACTAGCAATTTACACCACAACGCAACTATAATAATATCATCACACAATCTATTATAACTTACACATAAGCCGGTTTCATTGGAAATTTGAGATATATTAAGTCCATTTTTCTATAAAAGGCCACTATATTTGCCCTTTCAACGATATTTCTATTTGCTTGCATTTGTAATAATAACTATCAAACGAAACAACACCAGTAACAATAAATCTACCGCTCGTAACAAAGTTCACCAACCGACAAGTTCACTATTCTATTGCCGTCTTGTTTCAAATCTACCTTTATCTTTTGAGAAACTGGTTAAAACATTGAAATAAAGAAACAACACCACATCGATGACATTTCAAACAAAATTCTAAAAACTAAAATGTAAAAATGATTTATAGTACGAGAGGATTCGAACCGACGTGTCGCGGTATCATGATTTATGACAATTAATCACTGTGCTAAACCACTGAGCCAGACTGACACTTATCCAATGTCTCGAAATTAAAAGTTATTAACTTGAAAAGTTTACGACAGGAAGACAATTGATAATCTCGCTCTTTGATTGGTTCATAATGAAAGAATACATTGTATGGGTGTGTGTGTGTGCCTGCAAACGCTTCGTAGAAGAAGGTCATTAGTGCGATTTACTTTGATGCTATTGCTTTGTGAAACTGCTACTGGATTTTTGACCGCCACTGTACAATAAGAACTTAGTAGCGGATGTTGATTATTGAATTTCGCGTATTCCTGTTATTATTTATATATATATATATATATATATATATATATATATATATATATATATATATATATATATATATATATATATTTATAAGTATTTTTTTTATTTGTGAAAAATCTACGTTCGACCACCATTTCGCCTGATGTTAAGCGACGATGTGGCTGAAGATGGAGCACGTAGATTAAGAAGATACCTATTCACTCTAGCCTTGAAGACGCCCAAATTATAGTTTTCAGGAAACAGAGAAGACGGCAAGGAGTTCCATTCCTTAGCAGTACGCACTATAAACGTGGGACCAAAACGCTTTGTTCGAATTGGCGGAATGTCTACTATATAGGGATGATATTTGGCCGACTTTCTGCTCGTCCTGTGATGGAAGGGGGAGGGTGGAATTAGGTCGTAGTATACACAGGGTAGGAACTGGAACTGGATGAGAAGAGCCGAAGGCCGGGCTTAGTGGCGTTCATTAGGAGAGGCCTATATCCAGCAGTGGACTACGGGCTGATGATGATGATGATGATGACAGGGTAGGTATCCTAGTAAACACGGTATCCTAGTACAGCTACTAACGACACTTCTAAGTGTATATATATTTCACACATTTTTTTATGTGTTATAAGATAAATAAAATAATTATCTTAGAAGAAAAAATGTACTTGTATTATTTTTGGTAAATAAGTAAATGATTGATTGAAATTTTAAATTGTATTTTTAAGTATTTTCTCTTTTTTAGTTCCTGCTTAGGTGTATTATTTTTGTATGACCTTTAAATTTTTCCAAAACAATTCACTTAGAAGATAAATAATTAACTTAGAAGAAAAAATGTACTTGTATTACTTTTGATAAATAAGTAAATGATTGATTGAAATTTTAAATTGTATTTTTAAGTATTTTCTCTTTTTGAGTTCCTGCTTAGGTGTATTATTTTTGTATGACCTTTAAATTTTTCCAATACAAGTAACTTAGAAGATAAATAATTAACTTAGAAGAAAAAATGTACTTGTATTACTTTTAGTAAATAAGTAAATGATTGATTGAAATTTTAAATTGTATTTTTAAGTATTTTCTCTTTTTGAGTTCCTACTTAGGTGTATTATTTTTGTATGACCTTTAAATTTTTCCAATACAATTAACTTAGAAGATAAATAATTAACTTAGAAGAAAATATGTACTTGTATTAATTTTGGTAAATAAGTAAATGATTGATTGAAATTTTAAATTGTATTTTTAAGTATTTTCTCTTTTTGAGTTCCTACTTAGGTGTATTATTTTTGTATGACCTTTAAATCTTACAACACCCAAACACGAAACATAAAATGATGCTTTTGCTTTTACTGTACACAAACATTAGTCCCGTCGCGGGAATCGAACCCGGAACGTCAGGCCTCAGATTTAAGCGAATCTGCCCAACCACTACACCACAGAGGCTGACAAAAATCAAACTACACTCACAGTACCCAAATTTCCACATGACATTATTCCAATATATTATATTTTGCACTGTGAGTCCAAATGTGCAAGCAAAACGCTCTTTGATGGGTGTAACGTGAAACCACTGTTAATTAGCTTCACGAAACTAGAACCGTTTAATTAGCATGCTAACATATGCTGCTATAAATAACGTGTAAATTATTTATGTATTCATTTATAATTTAACACGAAAGGGTCTGTTCATAGAATTTGCAATGATAATTCAATAGTCGGTCGGTCTCGGTCACGGAGCGAGTGTGGCTACGGAGCGAGTGTGGCCACGGAGCACGTGTGGCTCAGTGGGAGCACGTGCGACTTTCGATCCGACGCACCCAAATTCGAATCCAGCTGGCCCCGCACCACTGACTTTCTTAAGTTATGTGCGGATTTAACACTCGCTTTAAAAACGCTGAAAGGAAAACATCGTGAGGAAACCGGCATGTCCAAAAATTTTTCACAAAAAGTCAAGGACATGTGACATCCACCAACCCGCACTGGGCCAGCGTGGTGGACTATGGCCCATTCTCTCTCTAAGAGAAGGCCCGTGTCCTAGCAGTGGGAACGTGATGGGCTGATGATGATGATGATATCTCGGTCTTTAGACCTCCTCAGACTGTAGTCTGGCTGTAGTGTGGCAGTTACCGGTAAACCGGCCAAGTGCTAGTCGAACTCGCGCAAGAAGGGTTCCGTACCATTATTCTATAAAAACAGCAAAAAAATAACTTTTGTTGTATGTGAGCCCCCTTAAATATTTATTTTACTCTGTTTTTAGTATATTTGTGGTTATAGCGGCGACAGAAATACATCATCTGTGAAAATTTTAAATTTTTAACTGTCTAATTATCACGGTTCATGAGATACTGCCATGTGACAGACGGACAGACAGACAGACATACGGACAGACAGACGGACCTACAGCGGAGTCTTAGTATTAGGGTTCCCGTTTTACCCTTTGGGTACGGAACCCTAAAAACACACATGATGAGACAGCTTTACATTCCCAAAATTTTAACATCTATTTGCCTAGAGTTCGAAATTCTAATTCGAGTAGTTTCATCGGGTTGTTTCGTTGTCATCCTTCATAATTTAGTTTGCCCAACAGTGGGACAGCGTAGGCTGGAAAAAATAGATCATTTCTACCAGACATCGCTTCTTGCCGTATCTTTTGGCCAGTGGTTCTTTTCCGATACTGTGGTAAAGCTACGCCCAAACTTATAAGAGTGATTTATGTGTTATTTAATTATTACGCTCTTTGTAAATAATTTTGTTCATATGTGAGTCAGTGATGTCAAAATTGAGTAAATAACTTTTGTACTATGAAAATCATAAAAATTTTGAACATTGCTAAAAATTACAGCGATCCAGTACAGTTAGTGTAAATTATTAAAATAATTCTAGTAAGGACAGGCGTGTTGTTTACCATCAGGTGAACGAACTGCTCGTTTATGTACACTAATATTATAAAGAGAAAAGATTTGTATTTTTGTATGTTCGTAACGAATAAACTGAAAAAACTACTGGACCGATTACAAAAAATCTTTTATCATTACAATGCTTATCCCTACATAACATAGGCTAAGCTATATTTTGTGTCGACGCGGACGAAGTCGCGCGCGGTCACTAGTAGTATATATTTATATATATATATTGATATATTTTTATATGTGTTATTATTATCATATTATGCTTTTATAAAGAAAGAAAGAAAATTATTTATTCTTGCAAAACTGCACACAACAACACACAAATACACGGGTCCATTAACAAAAAACACACCTTTTATATGTGTATGTCATATATTATCTATATATATGTATGTATATTATACCTATTTATACATATATTTATTATTGCATTTATTTCGAAACACTACCGTCCTTCTAAATTATGTTAGTCCTTTCTGTTCAAAGGTTGTCTGGAAGAGATCGCTTTGAGCGATAAGACTGCTTTACCAATCCGACCTTACCCTCGACTCGAACTCGACTTGACCGAATTTACCTACTTGTTTTTCATGTACCTATATTTAAGGTTTTTTAACAATAAAGTGTTTATCTATCTATCTATGCGTACGCGTTTTTATAGGCACTTGTTCCCAATATCTCGAGTGCACATAGTATATCTTATCAAGTTATCATAGAAAGGGCTAAAATCTGAATAGGTTCGGTCGCTGATGCCAGAGCTGCGTAGTCTAATAAAAATGAATTTTACCACCGCGGGTATCGTACCCGCAACCTCAGGTGAATGAGATTTGAGTCAACCTGCCAACAAGCAAGCCAACCACGGTCCACGTCAACGTAGATAGCTGATAGGTGTAAACCTACCTACTTTATGTTCTAAAAAAGGAAATAAGGAGAATAATGTTATGTCATAATATTGAAAGAGGCGTTATGTTCACCCAGCTGAAACACGCCTTTTCTTTTGGGCGTATTTTTAGGAGTTAGTTTTTGGTGCACCCTATGTATACGTTACAGTTTACAATACTGTTTGTTTGCGCCGCAGAGCGCAGCGTGTGAACTGTTAGAAATATAATTCCAGTGTCCTGGGGCCTTAATCTAAAAAAGTAATTACGAGCGTCGTTCTGTCGGATGAAAGGGACAGCGCTATGAAACAGGCATAAGAGTGTCTCTTTTAGTCCGCACGAACGAAGATCGTAATCGAAGAACGAACGAAAGCAACTCGGTGTAGCCCCCTGACGTCACTGCAGCCTTCGAGCCGTTCGACGAAGGCTTTCGAATTTGTGCTAGAATTGTTTACTAAAAAGGTCAATATTGTCATAAGTTAAAAACCGAACGAATTTCAGGGTCACGTTGTGGTCCTAACAGGCCAACTGCAGCTCCACCACTCCTTTTTGTTTCGACGGCTACAGTCAGAACATACTGTATAAATAACAGTTAATTACACTTTTAATAATAATAATAATAATTAATGCTTTATTGTACACCAAACAAGAAATAAACAAGGTACACGAAATTTTCTTAAAAACTATAGTACAACGGGCGGACTTATCGCTAAAAGCGATCTCTTCCAGTCAACCTTTGGATGGAAAGAACTAAAGGAGTGAGAGAGGTCGGCGGTGTAAATAAAAAGTAAAAAAGGACGACTAAGTGACACATAAAATATATATATATATATATATAAATAAACAATAAACTTTTAAATCTAATCTTAAAACTTATCTTCTGGAAAAGCAAAAGCAGGGTATTCCCAAGCGCTTCGTTCGCTTACTATAGGTAATCTGCCGTCAATATTGTTTTACATTCGACCTACTACTATTAACTTTTCTGTTAGTTACCGAGGCAACACACACATGCATCTACCCCTACTCTCCAAATGCACGTGGGTACCCCTCTCTTCTGGTACCCCAGACTCTTAAGAGACTGGTGTTATCAGATGAGACCACACCACATGCACACCCACTCATCCACATACATCTGCCTTTTTCGACACACTTACATACCAAGACTATTAACATTCACTCCTCTACACACATATACTCATTTTCACGCACCCCCGTAACTTAAATTAATGTATTATTATCGACACATTATATATTATACATATATTACATTATATATTTATTATTATCGTAGGTATATCGTTGTAATGCGTTCGATTCGCCTCGTCACCTCAGACAGGGCAGTAACTGAAAATCAGTGTTTGCTCCTTGAGCAATGTTATTCGCTGAGCTATGGCCCATTTGTCATAACTGCAACACACACGTACTTGTAGTTTAAGTGTTTTACAATTTGCTGTTTAATGTACATGTGTGTTGTGTTGACAAATAAACGTTTTATCTATCTATCTAATTTTTGAAGCACGCTGTATAGGTACGTCAGGTATCATCATCAGCCCATCACGTTCCCATTGCTGGGACACGAGCCTTCTCTTATAGATAGTATGGGCCATTATTCACCACGCTGGCTCAGTGCGAGTAGGTGGATGTCACATGTCCTTGAATTTTGTGATAAATTCTTGATTATGCCGGTTTCCTCACGATGTTTTCCCGGACCGATATCTCTGTTACCAATAATGTCTAAATTATTTGAAAAACTACTGCTAAGACGAATGAAGCCCATCATAGAAGAAAAAAACCTTATCCCTGATTATCAATTCGGATTTAGAGAAAAGCATTCCACAATAGACCAAATCCACAGAATCACCAACATTATAGAAAAGGCATTAGAAGAAAAAAAAGTTTGCTCTACGGTTTTTCTAGACGTAGCACAAGCTTTTGACAAGGTGTGGCATAAAGGCCTCATATTTAAATTAAAGAATATGCTGCCATATCAATTTGCAGATCTCTTGCACTCCTATCTAACTCAGAGAATGTTCAGAGTACGACAAGACGATGCTTATTCAGAACTTAAGCCAATAAAAGCTGGAGTACCACAAGGGAGTGTACTAGGTCCGGTCCTCTACTTATTGTACACTTGTGATATCCCAGAGTTAGAAGAAAACACCATTGCAACGTTTGCAGATGACACGGCTATCATGGCTACAGGGTTCACTCAAGAGGAGGCAGTGGTAAAGGTACAAAAATCCATCAACAACATATTTGATTGGACGACAAAGTGGAAAATAAAACTCAATGAGTCGAAATCAATTCATATAGATTTTACGAACAAAAAAACTAATTACCATCCGGTGTACATCAATAACAAGACGGTACCGTACGAAAATACAGCCAAATACCTTGGCATGACATTAGACGCAAAGCTTCGCTGGAAGGCACACGTCAAAAAGAAACGAGACGAACTAGAGCTTCGCTATAGGAAGATGTACTGGCTACTTGGAAAACACTCTACGATGTCAGTGCACAATAAAATATTACTCTACAAACAAGTCCTCATGCCAATATGGACTTACGGTATCCAGCTGTGGGGATGCACCAAACAAAACAATGTTGCAATCATACAAAGATTTCAAAACAAAGTGCTTAGGGGTATCGTAAATGCTCCGTGGTACATAAGAAACGATGACCTCCATAGGGACCTGAAAGTGGACCTCGTTAATAGTGTAATTAAAAAGTTCGCCGAAGCTCATGAACGTAGACTTCACCATCACGTGAACGTCGAGGCTATCCAGCTCCTCGACAACACAGACCTAGTGAGAAGACTAAAAAGGACAAAACCTTTTGAGTTAATTTAGTGCAGTGACAGTGTGTCGTAGTAAAGTTAGTGCTACCCGTAAAGAACACAAGAACATAGTGACTTCGCCTTAATAGAGACAATAAGAAAAGTGTTGATGGACATATTCTTAGTTTTACTCTACTTAGCAGTTTAAGTTAAATTCAAATTACTTATTAGCCTTATTAGGCTAGATTGTAATGTTAATGAAGTGTCATTTTGTGACACGACATTATAAAAAAAAAAAAAAAAACGATGTTTTCCTTCACCGTTTTTAGAGCTGGTGTTAAATCCGCACGTAACTTAAGAAAGTAAGTAGTGCGGGGCCAGCGGGATTCGAACTCGAGTGCGTCGGATCGAAAGTCGCACAATCTCCCACTTAGCCACACTCGCCCACGCTGTATACGTAACAGTTAATAAAGCATTTGGAGCATTTGAGCTATCTATAGGCCTTTAATGGTCTATGGGATGTCCAATTGCTTATCCTTGTAAGTAGTTTAGTTTAAGTAAGTAGAGTGTAGAGTTGTTTTCAGTATTAAAGGCATTCGCCCGTTAAAAAAAAACAGTTAATGATACCTCAATTCAGCTCGCGTAGCGCTGCATATCTACCAGTCATATTAACCTACAGAGCGCCTCTTTCTATTATTTAGTTTTCTTTGATAATACTGTGTCGTCGCAGCGCGTGTGAACTGTATGAAATATCACGTCCCACATTCCTGACATGTCTCCGCTTCCGAGCAGTTCGACAAAGGCTTGCGAACTTGTGCGAGAATTCTTCACTGAAAAGCCTAACATTTGACCGTTGAATTTTCATGAATAGGTACCCCGAGGGGTATATGTGAATAATGTTACGCTTGTAAGAGTAAGTAAAGTTTTGTATAAGAAATATTTCTATGTATGTTTGTTTATTTTATACTAGCTGCGCCTCGCGGTTTCACCCGCGTTTAAATGTAAAAAGCGCGTAAAAAGTAACCTATGTCCTTTTTTAGGGTTCCATACCCAATGGGTGAAACGGGACCCTATTACTAAGACTACGCTGTTCGTCCATATGTCTGTCTGCCTGTCTGTCTGTCCTTCTGTCACCACTCTCATGAACCGTGATAGACAGTTAAAATTTTCACAGATGATGTATTTCTCTTGCCGCTATAACAACAAATACTAAAAAACAGAATAAAATGAATATTTAAGGGGGCTCCCATACAACAGACATGATATGATTGCCTTTTTTATAGACTGGCACAAAACCCTTAATCTAATCCCGAATCGCGCGATTTCGTTTTTTCCTAAGGAACCCGTTCGAAACTTAGCTTGATGTTTTTACAGTTCCAACTCCAAAGGTCTGTTGGTATGGTTGAGTATTTGATATAAACCGATAAGGGCTCCTTTTTTCCTTTTGAGGTACGAATCCCTTAAAATAACCAAGGGCTAGAAATCTATTACGGTTTTTTTAAGCGTTATTATGTAGTGATTTATTATTAATCTATCTAGGTACCTGTGACCACAAACAACAGAAAGGTCAACGCAGTACAATCAGATAAAAGTAGTTTTGTTTACCTTTTTGGGTGTTTTAGAACTACATGGTTTCGCTTTACTGGAGTATCACTTTACGGAATATCTTTCTTTGTTTATTTGATGTGTACTTAAATATACCTTCGCTGTAGATATTAGATATGTGTTTGTATATTTGTAGAGGTATTACAGGAGAGGTTTGTATATAGAGTCGTTTAAGGTTGCACTACATTACACAGTAATTCGGTTATATATTCTATATCATATGTAAGCCCTTAGTATGTCTATTAGAATTTCTATCACCACCGTCTGTGTATGTTTCGTTATTCCTCTCCATCCAAAAGTTGTCTTGAAGAGATCGCTTTAAGCGATAAGACCGCCCATTGTTACACCATTTTAAACATTAGACTTGTACTTTATCTATATTTTTAAGGTGAATAATAAAGTGTTTATCTATCTATATATCTACACCTCTACAGAAGATCTGGTGCAGCACATCTCAGTGAAGACGAAACTGATGTTGAGGGTGGTGCCCTTACAGTCCCGCCACTACGTCAATTTCGAGTTGTTGTGCGAGTTCCTACACACGACCTTGGAACCTTCACTAAGGAGGACTTTTGGTCCAAGACAGTACTGTTCAGAAAGTTCAGAGGCATGCTACGAGACACCAGTCTCTAAAGCGGCGCGACGGTATCACGTGCTCAATAACTTTTACATTGTTTTTATAAATTTTATATGTACATGTTAGTCTGTAAGGTATTTATAATATGGGCCCCTGATGCGTTAACTTCTATGTACTATTATTATTCCCTGAATTAAATAAATAAATAAATAAAAAGTATTTAAACATCTATTATGTTCCTTAAAGTTAAAATATATGAACATTTTACTACGATACGATACAAAATGCAAATTTAAAAATTATAATAAATATATTTATTGCATAAAACCATAACCAAAATAATATAAAATAAGTAATAATATAAAATAAGTAATAAAGTATGTAAATCTCAAACATAAAAATCTGAATTGATATTCCTTCCTTGCGGTCTAATAACTACGACATTAGGGTTGCCACACACCCACACGAGAAGAGAAGACCACTTTATATGGCCATGTAAGGTCCATTACACCAGCTCCTTGGTCACCAGTTGAAACCAAATCTGAAGCATCTCTGTTTTATTGTGCTTAGACTGTGACATACCATTGCTGTGATATATTTTCATAGGCATGCGAAGTCGCGAGTGTACGTCAATAATCGTACAAATATTATTAGGGAGTTCCCCACAGATAATATTTGGTTGTCCAGTTAGAACCACTTGGGTTTCAATAGTATATGAGTGATAATGACGTCACGCACAGTAACACAGTAATTAACTAATTAAAATATTGATTCACGAGGACTGTTTTTGAGTGTTTCTTAGCTTCGTATTTATAGTCAGAACTTGATTCACGTTTGATCTGTCACCTGATCTCGATTTAAGAGGATATGGCACAGCCGCGGCGAGCATTAGGTATTTGAATAATGGTTTACCGTCTCGCAGAAAATGCGTAAATTAAATACAATAAATTAACTAAATAATAATAATAATACTTTAACTAAATTTGTATCAACTTCAGATTTTTCTTAAAATTAGCGTTTCGGCAGAAAACGTTTCTACTACACTAAATCTCAACCAAACAAGGTAATTTTGATCTCAATTTCTTAAATGGAGAATAAGCTAGGTTTGTAGGTTTTTCTTTTTTTAAGTTTATATCTATTTTTAAAGTTAACAGCTTCCAAACTTCAAAAAATTTTTTTGAGTAAATATCGAGTTTTTTGGGTCCATTTATTCAAATTCTATAGAAATTATCGAAAACATCTCTTCCATTCCAAATTTAATCGAATTTGGTTAATGTTTAGCGGTAGAAAAACGTTTTCTCTTTTTGTATGAAAATTTCAGCGTGCCGTTCCCTCTTAAGTTTTAATTCTAGTCTCTGTCTATTTTATAAACAATAATCAAACCTGAAGCACCTGAGCCTTTAATCAAGTTCAACATTTAAGTCAAACTCAGCTGATTTCGTAATATTACTGACTGGTCTAGATTTGCGTTCCAAATGGCGACCGCGTTTGACCGTTTTCTATAAACAAAAATGGTAGACGCGAGCGCGGGCCTGGTGCCGTGATCACTATTCGAAATTAACTCTAGAATTTAAGAAGAGTTTTAATTCGAGGCTTGATTTATCACTTACCTACTAGTCTGTCACTTGATTATTGTTTATAGAATAGGTGATTTTGAATGAAGTTTTGATGAACGTTTATAAATCAACTGAATTGAAATCACTCTTGACGTTAACTTGAGTTATTATTGATTCATGAATCAAGTTTCAAGATATGTTTATCGAGCAAAGCTTGACTTCAAACTCTCTTTGAGTCTAGACTCAAACCCACTCAACTCAAGCCCTTAAGGTCCGCTTACGCGCTTTGGAGTGGTAGGCTCTGGCCGTGGTTGTAATACCACCCACTGAACAAAGCCATGCCGTCAAGCGACCTAGTCGTGTTTCGGGATGATGTTCGGTGAACCATCGGGGAGACGGGTCTGAGCAGCTGCTCAACTGCCGTCCCTCTCTAGATCTATGTGCTCCATCTTAGGCCACATCATCGCTTCACATCAGGTGAGATAGTAGCCAAACATAGATCTATTATGTGTAAAAAAAAAACTCAGTTATAATTTTAGTTTATAGATACGAGCCTTAACGACGTCACAGAAACCTACGCATCGTAACACAGTAATTGAACCAATTAATTGATGATTAATGATGACTGTATTGTAGTGATTCTGAGAGACTTGGTTTTGATTAATTTTTCTCCTATAATGACTGTCTAGTAATAAAACGATTTTAGGCTCAAAGGTCAAGCTTTGTGATTAATATATAAGACTTTTTGCCGGGAAGTGTCAACTTTTCACTTCCACTTTTAAAAGTCTTGTATACATTAATTCTATCTAATATTATATCTATCTTTAATAATGTTCTATGCGTTATAAAAAAAACTTCATATAAATCAATGAGGTTGCGGGTTCGATTCCCCTGACGGCTAAATGTTTGTGCACAGAAAAAAATACCGAAAGTATTTGTTTCTTGTCTGGGTTTTGTGGGACCATATTCCTCATAGTTGCTGGTTTCCTAGATTCAGATAATCCTAGTTAGAGGCCAGGATCTATGTAGGTATGTGATCGTTGGGCGAATAAAAAATAACTGCTTCTAATGTTGTCTCCTCTTTACAATTTTGTGTTTTACAACTTTCCTGGGAGATAAATGCCCAAATAGCGAGTTCCCGAAAGTTTTGGCTCCGTGGGGACCGGGAGGTTATCGTATTTTCAAAAATCAGTCAGAGCGCCTGCTCTATGCGATGCGTGGCCAAAATACTAGGCCTTATTCGGCTTAACTTTTCAGTATTCCAATCGAACGCTGCGTACCCAACCAATATGGGCAATACTGCCAGCATCTTGGGTACGCTGCCAACTGCTAGTGGGTTGGAGCATTTGGGCTACTGAAAACCCAATTTTCCAAATCGGTTTATAAATGACGGAGTTTTGAGGTAACAAATATAAAAGAAAACAATCGATTTATGAACCTCCTCCTCGGTTAAAAAGAATACATACATGTATCAAGTTACCTTTGATCCTAGCTATGGTAAACCTTACCAATTTCGGTTCCCGCTCTTCACTAGAGTACACTTTGCCAAATATTTTTACCTTTTATTAACATTATTCGGATATAGACACTATGTATACATAGAGAGGATTCTGTATCTCGGATCAAAGGTAAAATTAAGTTAATTAAATAACTCTGAAATAGGTCTCCAGAGGTTTAATTATAATTGAAGTTCGAATAGGAATTTAATTAGGTGGTTCCGTCGCGTAGGTCCTAATTTAATATTTAAATACGTGAAGAGAGTTTCGTGACGGGGTGGTTTAACCGCAGATACATCGCAAAGTGGTTTGTTTAAAGTTAAAACGTTCAGTTTTTACATAACACACATAGGTATTGGTTCGATTCCAGTTTTGGGGCAAATAACTTAAGTATAAACAAAAGTAGATAGATATATTTGCTCTGTCCGGGTTTTGTTCTCATAATGGAATAAATGTATGCAAGAGGCCTGGGTTCACCTTTTTGTCAGTTATTATGCCGCCAAGTAGTAGTGCATAAGCGTTACTGTGTTCCCGTTTGAAGGGTGTTGTAGCCAGCAAAATTACTGGGCGTATGAGACCATCTAATGTTTCGGGGCGACGAGCGCAACGCTGTGCTACGCAGTACTTTTCTTGGTATTAAAATAAGTGCCTGTCTTGGATGTAATAAAGCCTGATTGCAGCAATTCTTTGACTTTTAGAAGGGTTTAAAGTTATAATTTCAATTATTAATGGATAAACTAGTCGACACCTGCGACACAAACACACTCATAATCTCTCGCATTTATAATATTATTTATTAAGCTATTGCATAGCTTCTATCGCGGGCCTTGGCGTGGAGACCAAATCCAGAAATTCCGTAACGAAAATAACCTAACACCCCCAACCCGAATGCTATGCAATAGCTTTACCGCGGCAGTCTCCGAGTGCCACACGTCTTTTTTATTTGTTAATAAACGAGCAGCACGGCGCCGGCGGCTGGTATGTCTGTATCCACATAATGTTGAAAGTATTTTAGGATAGAATAGAAGGATTAGGTAACGGTAGC
This sequence comes from Petrophora chlorosata, assembly GCA_951640565.1. Lineage (NCBI taxonomy): Eukaryota > Metazoa > Arthropoda > Insecta > Lepidoptera > Geometridae > Petrophora > Petrophora chlorosata. The sequence continues at coordinate 3,616,793 of OX621206.1, forward strand.
GCTTAGACGTAAATGGTATGGACCAAGTAATAAATAGAGGCATTTTTCATAATGCTCGAGCATTATGAATAATGACAAGCTATTTAGAGCGAAAAAGAATAATATAGTTTGAACTTCCTTATTTATCACATTGCCTCGGCATTATGAATATTGCCATGTTGTTTTCGGACAATCTGATAAATACCTAATACACTGGTACATTGCACGGGGTGCGGGGAGGAGAACAAACGCGTACTTGCAAAGGTAATGATACCCTCGAAGAGCCGAGTTGGGAAAGTGCCAAGTTGAAAGTTATAACTACGCGTTCAGCCACAGGATATGATAGTACAAGTACGTAAGGAATAGCAGGCCTAGCACACTCCGCACTGTAGGTACGAAGCTACAAGTACATAGCCGGACACCGACGGCGGGTCGCGCGTCGTTACACGTGCCGCGTCAGAAGAAATAAGAGCTATGCGATAGAAAGAGAGGCGCTATGTAGGTTAACATGACTGGTAGGTATGCAGCGCTACGCGAGCTGAATTGAATTTTATTGCGTCATAGCAAGAGTCACTATTTGTTTAAATTACTTTGCGGAGTAATGCTTCGGACCCTTAGTATTCTGTGGTAATAGTTAGTATTATTTGGTACAAGTATGAGTTCAACAAACACAAGTAATCGTCTACCTATATCTAATAGTACTTAGTGAATGCGGTTTTATTTTATCATTCAATCTACAGAGGTTGTGCAGCGAGTGTAATGCATTTTATATTGCCCATTGAAGCTGGGGTAATAAAACAACGAGAGGATTTAATACCTACATGAATCCACGGATATTGTCGAATATTGTCTATTGAAATCAGGCGTGAGGTTGCGGAAATTCATCTCAAATATGAAACGCAATGAAAATATCAAGTATATATAATTCCGCTGACTATAACTCAGCGGAATCATACTTGATATCCACTTCAGATCAAGTTGAACGTAATGCAATAGAAATAGAACCTACTCTACCGTGTTGAAGTTGTACGGTATTTTATTTATTTAATCTTTATTTCAGGCAACAATAAAATAATTTACAGATGTTACAGATGTTATTTACTTATTCTACGGCCCATATAAATATATACCTTAGAACTAACATACATATAATTTATATTAAAATATTTATGTTTATGTGACACGTTTTGTCGGCGACGTGTGACGCAACTGCGCGGTGTCAGCTTGCGGTAGCAGCGGTGACGCTTGCAGCCGTCCTCTGAGTCGTCGAAACACGACACCCTTTGGCCAGAATTCCTCACACATGTTGGTCGACAGATGTTCAGTAGGAACTCGCACCACAAAAGAATTAAAATTCACATTGTGGCGCGACTCCAACCGCACGACCCTCAGAAGAGCATTGGTCTTCTTCTCAACGTACTCGGTAACATCTTCAGCCTTGATGGAAAAGTGTAGGCGGGACACGTAGAGTAGCGTCGTGGAAATCGCCGGGCGCAGCAGGTGGCTCGGTCCGGTCGGTGCGGTGCCGCACTTGTTCTGGTTCTGACGAGTGAGCTTCTTCTTCCTCTCCACCTTAATGAAACCCTCCTCGTCACACTGTTTCGTTGGAGCTGGAGCCACAGGTGCACCCTTAGGAACAGGTGCACCCTTAGGAACAGGTGCGCCGCGACTCTGCTTTCCCCCATTGGGCCGCTCTGGTTTCCGTAGTGAGGCGGCGGCGGCGGCGTACGCACGTTCAAAGGTGCATCTGCACAGGTGCAGAGAGGGTTTTAAAAATCTGTGTGTCTGTCATGCCAATACCTAGACCTTTTGAACTTTAAACAGAGTCATGGCCCTGTATAGTCAACAAGGGTTTGTAAAAAAAACAAATAAATATTTTATCAATAAATGATATGTACTTTTACAAGGGTTTGTTGTGTCCAATTCTACCAAGAAACATTGCCTGGGGAAGCGACAAACTGCAATTGTAATATCCCGTTGGCATTCGCCGAGATCGCCGAGATCTCGAAATGACAATTTGGCTCAGTTTTCGTTCAGTAATTAAAAAGTTTGAAGGTTTTTGGCGGAAGCCCTCGGGAACAAGCTTTTGTTAATGAACTGCTTGTCAATGAGGTGGTGTTTTGTTTTCGTAGAGTTTTCTACTTTCGCGTTGGTTGAAAACTTTTTGTCAATAGAGTATTGATATTGTGGAAGGGTTTTTCCCTGATTAGTAAATGAATAATAAATAGGTACGCCGAATGATCGTTCACGTACATAGACCCTTGGCCCTAAACCTAATAACTATTAAGTAATCTGTACTCTAACTAGGATTTCCTATATCGTCTGATGTTACAATGATTGTATATTGTATCATTGTATATAGTGTACCTACAGGCTTATTTCGAGAGCCTCTGAGGCTAAATATTAAAATAAATTTGCTACTTTTCATTTTTGACTTTTCACCTTACAACAAACAAAAAAAACCGGCCAAGTGCGAGTCGGACTCTCGCACGAAGGGTTCCGAAGCATTATCTATATAAACGGCAAAAAATCAGGTCTGTTGTATGGGAGCCTCTCTTAAATATTTTTTTATTCTGTTATAGTATATGTTGTTATAGCGGCAACAGAAATACATCATCTGTGAAAATTTCAACTGTCTAACTATCACGGTTCATGAGATACAGCCTGGTGAAAGAAAAAAAAAAGAAAGTAATTATTTATTGACAAACTTTACACATAGAGTTTAAATTAGAATACAATTTATTTATTAGCACAAACATACAAAAACAGCAGCAATAGGGGTAAGCTCAGCACTGAGCTGCGTAAGCCTAACAGCTCACGCAAGTCTGATGACAGACGGAAAGAAAGACAGACGGACGGACAGCGGAGTCTTAGTAATAGGGTTCCATTTTACCCTTTGGGTACGAAACCCTGAAAATTAAGTTAACTGTGGGTGCGCCACCGACCTCTCCATTCCGTTAGTTAACTCCATCCAAAGGTTAACTGTATATCTCTCGAAGTTGTGCAGGAGTGTATACTAAGGACAAACTCTTAGTAGCTGGTACCAGTTACATGAGGAGAGCCGAAGACGGACTCAGTGGCGTGCATTGGGAGAGGTCTATGGCACGCATTGAGAGAGGTATATGGACTAATACGGGCTGTTGATGAAAGGTTGACTGGGAGAGATCGCTTTTAGCGATAATTCCGCCCATTGTACTTTAGTTTAAAAGTTGTTTTCAAGTACCTACTAATTAAGTAATTACATGATTATGTTTATACATAATAATGTACAAATCACTGTTACAAATCATTATATCGTAATATCGTAATGTTTTTAAGCGGACATTATAAAAGACAATCAATTGAGCACAAACATCACAGCGAATGAAAAAATCACATAGCCCAAGAAAGAAATAGAAACGAACAAAAACATTAATGTTGATTCAGCAAATGTAAATCACACAGAAACACTGGATCGGAATCACAGAATTGAGCGCAGACATGTTATGCTAATTTGGCGAGAGGAAAACGTCTACCTTTTCCAGTGTCTGTGACTGTTTGATACCTAAATCGTGTTATCCGTTTTCTGGTAGGTACGATACCTCCAACAGGTAAAAAACAAAAATAAAATAAATCATCTGTAAATTTAGTAATAAATCATGAAAATTGAATCATTTTATCAGTAATGAAGAATGCACTTCATTCTGGCACAAAATGATATTTTATAAAAAAAAATGATACACCTTTTACGTAGGTGGTTGTGTACCCCAGTTACAAAAATAGCAAGACTAATTATGAAAAGGGAAAAAAACCGTGTTTGAAGCAACATTAAAAAAAATACGAAAAGGGATTTCAACTTCATAGAAAACTTTTAATTTTCTGGGTTTATAGAATGTTCAGATCTTTTTTTTTTTCAATCGAGTCCAAGGTGCCTCTAAGTAACTTCCACCATTTTATATTGCGTATGCGTTCACATTTTAGCCTCAGAGGCCCTCGAAAAAATCTCACCTTATCATATTATGATGGTTTCATTTATTTAATGCAATAATGTACATTCATTCATATTATAGTATACTTGGCCATGGATGTTTAAGGACTGTAGTAGATCTGTACTGTAAGGGCGTTGCAGCTTTTTGCAAGGTAATAAATGCATTTAAATAATAAAAAAATAAATGCATTTTTTTTTATAAAATAAACATTTATAAAAAAAAATGCATTTATTTCGGGTTTCTCACGACCCATACATACAATTATCAATTTACAGAGTAAAGAAAAAGAACAATTAATTAATAATTAAATACACTAAAATACCTATATATATATATATATATATATATATATATATATATATATATATATATATATATATAAAATAAAATAAAATTAAATTAAAAATTAATGTCAATAAATTATAATGGTCAAAAATATAATTATATGTATTTAAATAATAATTAGTCAAAATTCATTTTAATTCACAATTAATTATTCCTATATATAAGTATATGTAAACCCGGCACCACATAAGACATGTTTGTCACAGCAGTGCCGAATGTAGGGGCAATTAAGTATCTTGGCTGTCATTGCCAGGATTGCATTGCGGCTGACCCGCACCCTGCGCACCAGTGACGTGCACTTCTTGCGCATTGTTGCGTAGAAGCAATCGGTACGCGCTGCCGCGAGCATACCCGAGGCATTTATAATTACTGCATAACATTTTTATAGGAGCCTGTTTTGTCCCACTGCAAGGCAAAGGCCTCCTTACATTTCATTACAATATTAGTTAATTATTATCATATAAATTCTTTTTCAAAAAAAACTAAACCGACTTCAAAACCACAAATGGCACTCAAAAGTGAAAAATAAATTAATATAATTATCATAAGCGCTTCCCACTCATATATTTGAAGTCGGTGCCAGCCAAGTTTAATCTAAAAGAATCATCGAAATCAGTGCATAATTGGCGGAGTAATCGCGTAACACAAAAAAAACATACCGTCGAATTGTAAACCTCCTCCTTTTTGAAGTCGGTTAAAAATAGGTCATATTCAGTCCAATATTGTATTAAACCACACATTCTTTATTAAAAAAGAATTTAAACGCCGCATATTAATTATCACGTCGCTCCAGAACAAGCAACTCAATCTCAATACATTAATTCCATACCTCTACCCTTATAATCCCTGACATAAACACCGCTTTCCTCAAAGAGGAGGGAGCCCTGTGAGGCCATACAAAATATAATTACTCCTGACACTCACGAGACCTGCGTATGAGGATGCCACCTGTTATTTCCTGGTCGGCCTCTGCATGACCCCTCCGTGTAATATGTGCCTTGGAAGATATTTTTTCACTTATTAGATCATTGGTGATTTTTTTTTTTTCACTTATTAGATCTATGTTTGGCCACTATCTCGCCTGATGTGAAGCGATGATGTGGCCTAAGATGGAGCACATAGATCTAGAGAGAGGCGGCAGTTGAGCGGCTGCTCAGACCCGTCTCCCCGATGGTTCACCGAACATCATCCCGAAACACGACTAGGTCGTTTGACGGCATGGCTTTGTTCGGTGGGTGGTATTACAACCACGGCCAGAGCCTACCACTCCAAAGCGCGTAAGCGGGTTTCATCACGATGTTTTCCTTTACCGTTTTTAGAGCGAGCGTACAAAATCTGCACTTAACTATAAGTCATTGGTGCAGGGCCGAGTCGGGATTCGAACCCAGGTGCGTCGGATTGAAAGGCGCACGAGTTCCCGCTGAGCCACACTCGCTCTAAATGATCATTAAGCGCTACCTACACATTTTCTTATCGTTTAGACTGACTAAAACGAATAAGTCTTTTATGGGCAGCTGCGTACGTTTTTATAATAAAACCCAAAATGTATAACGGAGCTCATAGAAAGTAAATTCAAATTACGCGTTAAGACTGTTCTAGTGAGAAAATCATACTATACTGTTCGTAATTACATAGAAGACAAAGATGCTTGCAACATTCCACTTCTGCAAAGTAGAAACCAAAATTTTTTAACAAAATCTCTAAAAAAAATGCACCGCAGTTTCTTGCAGTATCTTCTGAGTAGTGGCAGGCCTAGCGCACTCCTCACTGTAGGTACGAAGCTACAAGTACATAGCCGGACACCGACGGCGGGTCGCGCTTTGTTACTTTGTGAAAAGCCAACATACACTAAATGGATTACCCTGATATGTGTGAACACGGGTAACTGAGCCCGGACGGCCCGGAGCTCGGAAGCCCCTGACCCGGAAATGTGTGGATAACGCTTTGTGGTATTACGTCAATGAAATTACTGGGCCTTGACTTGAAAACGGATGTCAGTGAAGATGCAGTGAGGTGTATGACTTGGCAGTTTGAAGTACTGCACTGCAACTGCATACCAGCTACAGTGGTAGGTGCGGTGATTATTATCAGGCACACGATCTAATTTATTAATAAACACTTAAAAACACCAAAGGTCTTATTTCTGGAAAACCCAATTTCTAAATTAAATTACAAAAGTGATTAAATAACAAAGTTAAAAGCACAAAATTATTGACTATCATCATCAGCCAATTACGCCATAATCCACCACGCTGGCCCAGTGCGGGTTGGTGAATGTTACAAGTGTTTGAAATTTTTGGGATTAATTCTTGGACATGCCGGTTTCTTCACGAAGTTTTCCTTCACTGTTTTGAGAGCGAGCGTTAAATCCGCAAATAACTTTGGAAGAAAGTCATTGATGAGAGGCCACGGGACGAACTCCTATGCATCGGATAGTAAAGTTGCAAGTGTTCCCGCAGAGCCACACTCACTCTTAACTTGACTAGGTCCGAAATAAATTATTTTAATTGTCTTTTAGTTTTTAGTCTTCCATAGTAACTTAAAAATAATTTTCGTAATTGGTTACAAAACTTCGGTTACGAAGGTGGCCGAAGGGTTTTCATTTGAGAGCTTATTCTAAGAAGGGTCATTTGATGTAAAATTGACTAAATTATATTGTTTAAAAGTCTCTAAGAGCGCCTGGGCTCTATTCCACAAACATTACAATTTGACAATTGTCGGATTTTTACAGCAAATTACCGAATTTTTATGCGTTTTACAAATGCGACTAACTCACCAATAAACAGCGATAGAATTGTCGCATTTATAACGGTTTTACACACAAGTATATGTTTTATCAAACTAAAAGACCGATTTCCACTTCGTAGCTATACTGAACCCAACGCAAAATAATGTTTCAAATCGGTTCTTGAATGACGGAGTTTTGAGGTAACAAACATAAAAAAAATACAATCGAATAGAGAAGCTTCTCCTTTTTTGAAGTCGGTTAAAACACAACTGTCCCACGGACTTCATAGTAGTTCACAGGCGGGCAAAACGAGATAAGTAAAATTCACTCTGGCGAAACCATAGTATTACAATGCAAAACTAGGTACCTACGTCCAATTCTGGGTGTGAGCAGCCGCTCAACTGCCGTCTCTTTCTAGATCTAAGTGCTGCATCTAAGGCCACATCATCGCTTCACATCAGGCGAGATAGTGGCCAAACATGGATCTATTAGGCGTAAAAAAAAAATATAAACGAATAGTGGAATTTCAATAAATAATTGATCATAAATCAGTAATCGTATCAGTATCGTAGAATATCATCGGATATTGCTATAAGTTGCGGGTTGAATCTGGATCCAGTTAAAATAGAAAATTGTTCAAAATTATTTTTTTTAACGTCGTCTCAATCGAAATGTTGATTATTAGTTTATATATGTATTACTATGTATGTATAGGAACGTATATTTAAGTATGCAGGTATTTATTATTGTAATTTAATTGCACACCGCCGTCTACTCCTTCTTTCGATACTGTCCATCCAAAGGTTGTCTGGAAAAGATCGCTTTAAGCGATAAGACCGCGAAGAATTCAAATCGGTTCATGAATGACGGAATTCTGAGGTAACAAACATAAAAAAATACAATCGAGAACCTTCTCCTTTTTTGAAGTCGTTTAAAAATCTACTACATTTGGTGTTACAGTTATGTTACAACTTACAAATTTGTCTTTTGTAAGTTACAATTATTATCAAAGTTGGTAGCTAGTATTCAGTTAAATCTACTGTGAATATGGATTTGATTGAAAGACGCGCAAAAAGGCTCATTAACGACGATAAGTTGGTGGAATCCACAGTCCAAAGCCTGGTTCAACGACATGAAGTCGCCAGCTTATCGGTATTCTACAGAATATACTACGGAGAGTGTGCTCTGCACAATCTGATCCATCACCATTACCATCGAACAACCAGACGATCGGCACAACGTCAACCCTACATAGTGGACGTTCCGCCTATCCGTACTAAACGTTTCGAATCATTTTTGGTGCGAACGTCAAAGGAGTGGAACGCCTTGCCGTCGTCTGTGTATCCACATAAATACAATCTGGGTGTGTTCAAATCAAGATTGAACATGTACTTACTGGGTAAGCGTGCTTCATCTTCGACCACATCGTCGCTTCCCATCAGGTGAGATCGTGGTCAAACGCTGACCCAGTCAGATGTAAAAAAAAAAGAAGGATATGGACGCAAACATCAAATAATAATTTTGGGACACAAACATGTTCTATTTAGGATCTTTCGTACCAATATCACTCACGAGGATAAAATTTCTGAAATGGAAGCGAATGAATGAGCAACCTAATGCTTTGAGAATATTTAGTAAATATTGGAAATATCTTCGCGACATGACTATTTAGGCCGGATTCACACTAATAACACGTGTCGTGTCGTGATTTATCAATAGGTGCACACACTATTCTGACGTGATGTGCACGCCCCTATATAAAATATATGAATCCGATAGGCTACTGATGAATCACGACTCGACACATGATATTAGTGCGAACCCGGCTTTATGTAAAAGAAAATTTGTACATTGTCTGTACACCCTTCGATTTTCTCAACAATATGAAGTTCTCGTCACTATCGCTATCAAGTAACAACGATTGTGATAGTGACGAGGAGTTCAACTTTTATGCTATTTTAATAATGTATGTAGGTACTCTAGGTACCCGATTTCGTACCCTGCTGACCACGCACCACTGACTTTCTTAAGTTATGTGCGTATTTAACACTTCTTCTAAAAACGGAGAAGGAAAACATCGTGAGGAAACCGGTATGTCGAAGAATTAATCACAAAAGTTCAAGGACATGTGACATCCATCAACCCGCTCTGGGTCCGTGGTAGATTATGGCGTATACTCTCTCAATGAGAGAAGGCCCGTGTCCCAGCAGTGGGAACGTGAAGGGGTAAATATGATAATTTATAAAAAAATGTGTTTTTGTTTGATTAGATATAGTGAGAACTTAGTTATTTTCAGGCAAAATAAAAAGCATTTGTCCATTACAAATCTATTTGTACAATTTGATAATTTTAATACAATTTAATAAAATTACACTTTATTGCATACCACAAACATAATTACATGAGAGAAATATAAACCTTAACTTTAATATAATTTAACAACTATTTACAATTAAAAAAACCCGCATAAACAGATGCTAAACTAGTTCATAGTTCATTTATTCATAACGGAAGTACATGTCATACAAAAAAAATATAATATTAAAATTAAATATCATTTGCAGTTACAAAAAATTCAATAATATTAACAAAAATTAAATAGTTATAATAAAAAAAATTCATACAATTTTACATTTTTACATTAAATATATTGTCAAATTGGTAGAATGTTTGCTCAACCAACCAATTTTTTAGAGCATTCTTGAAAGCCGCTCTCGTGGACTTATCACGCACGTTGTCTGGTAACCGATTGTAAACTACCGGCGCCATCACATGTACCAGTTTTGAGGTCTTCGTCAGCCGGTGCGGCACTGTCCGTAACCTGTGCGCGCTCCGCGTATTGTACCTGTGTGCGTCGCCAAGCATCGGGTACTCGTCCTGATATAAAACTGAAACTGTATATACAATTGGTATCCATGAGGCAAGGTGCCAAGAACGCTGGCTGTATTCTCGCGTTGAAAGGCTAACGCTACTCTTTGAGCCAGGAATGAGCCAAGTGTTTAGTATCACTCCTTTAACTAATTTTAGGCGGTTCTCAGAATTCCTTTAAATTAGGACTTAAATTTGATGAAAACCACTAAGTTTTTCATTTAGTTGCCATCGTCAAGCTTCTTAACTTGTACAGTTGGATACATTAATGCCTTTTATGTTCCCTTTTGAGTTAGTTTAGTAAACTGTCAGTCAATCGTAGTACATATAAGCAGTTAGTGCTTGTAAAAACATGAAATGACCGTAGTAAATTCTAAATCCGTGGATTCGTGTTCACTTGTTCAGAACCCTCAAAATAGTCGAATCCAGTTTTGGTTAATGCAGTTCCGTTTTTATAATAGTAATAGATATGTATACATATACAGAATATATATATATATATGTAGAAAGATGGTACTAAAGTTTGAATCCCGCTGACACCGCGCCAATGACTCTCTTACGTTCCGTGCGGATTTAACACTTGCTCTAAAACTGTTGAAGGAAAACATTGTGAGGAAACCAAAACGTCAAAAAATCACAAAGTTCAAGGTCATGTGACATTCAAATACCCATACTGGGCCAGAGTGGTGGATTGTGGTCCATACTCTCTCTATTGAGAGAAAACTCAAGCGAAGTGGAAGTTGAAGTTTCTTTGGAGTGGTAGGCTCTGGCCGTGGTTGTAATACCACTCACCGAACAAAGCCATGCCGTCAAGCGACCTAGTCGTGTTTCGGGATGATGTTCGGTGAACCTTCGGGAAGAAGGGTCTGAGCAGCCGCTCAACTGTCGTCTCTCTCTAGATCTACGTGCTCCATCTTTGGCCACGTCATCGCTTCACATCAGGCGAGATAGTGGCCAAACATAGAAGGGTAAAAAAAAGCAATTAACATAAACAACGACACACTTTTCCCTCTCGCTGCGGCGCTTTACGAGTGAAGAGCACTCGATGCTCCGTAAAGGCTACTATTACGTATTCTGTGGTGACGCGTAGGCTGACACGTATGACGTACGTGGTTTGTCAAGCACGTTAACGTAGGTCCACGTTAACGTTCTAAGGGTCACCTTTTTAAGTGCATTAACTTGTCACAAGAGTCACATTTTGTTTTTACGTCAAAATAAATCATTGCGTCAAGGTTTTTATTTTTAGGCCTGGGTTTTAAATTATTTGATGAGTGGTTAGATAGTGGTGTCCCGCACTGGGCCAGCGTGGTGGATTATGGCTCATACTCTCTCTATGAGAGAAGGACCGTGTCCCAGCAGTGGGAACGTGATGGGCAGATGATGATGAGAATGATGATGAAGTGGTCAGATAGTTATATAGAGTATAACTTTATACCAAACATTACGAATAAATATAGCAGCGCTAGCTCATGAAATTGAAAGTACATTGATATGGCACATATACACGTCATCAGGCGAGATAGTGGCCAAACATGGATCTATTTAGCGTAAAAAAAAACATTTCCAAAAATAATTAATTTTTAGAAAAAAACAAAAACCGACTTCAATGTATCTTCGAAGTCCAAGGTCACATATCGATGAAATTTATATGGGACCACTTCGTAGCTATACTGAACCCGATGCAAAAATATTTTTTCAAATCGGTTCATAAATGACGGAGTTCTGAGGTAACAAACATAAAAAAAAATAAAAAAACCTCCTCCTTTTTTGAAGTCGGTTAAATAATGTAAATGATGGTGAAAACCGCATCAAAATCCATCAAGGAGTTTTTTGAACCTATATCAATAACCGTTCATAAGCCTAGTGTGATCTGTAAACTGTTTAATACTCACGTAAAATTTGCTTTTATCTGCTTTTAATATCTTCATTTTTATAAGTACCTACTAGTACTCGTAATATTTAGTTTTCTTTGCTACTAGTGACTAGTGAGTGTGCTTAATGTTTTTTTTTTACTATTTATAGGCTTGCGTTTGACCGCTATCTCACCTATTGTTAAGTGACGATGCGGTTGGGGATGTAGCACGCTCGCCTAGAAGAAACCTGTTCACTCTTGTCTTAAAGACACCCAGATTATAGCTATCCGGAAACACAGATACCGGCAGAGTTCCACTCTTTGGCCGTTCGCATTATGAAGGTCGAAGCAAAGCGCTTGGCAATCGCTTAATGAATAAAATAAATGCCCTATTTATTTATTTACCTACTAGATATTTTTATATAACTGAATGACGAGAAGAGCTGATCGTTTGCCTGATGGTAAGCAATACGCCAGCCCATAACAAAAACAGCATCAGCCAGAACTTTGTCTTGCAAAATCCTGCGCTGCGCTCGCGCTCGTCACCCTGAGACAATTAGCTGTTAGACATACACCCTACTCTAGAGATACAAAATGTGGACATATTCCTGGAACCAACTGTGACGTACCGCTTTAATTAGCTGTGAAGATTTAATACACTTTACGCAATTAGTATAAGCAGGCTCGCTGTATATTCACCTTGGATGTTAGTTATCATAGAGTGAGTGTGGCTCAGTGGGAGAACGTGCGACTTTCGATCTGACGCAACCGAGTTCGAATCCCGCTGGCCGCACCACTGACTTTCTTAAGTAATATGCGGATTTAACACTCGCTCTAAATACGGTGAAGGAAAACATCGTGAGGAGACCGGCATGTCCAAGAATTTATTACAAATATTCCAATTACCTGTGACATCGACCAACCCGCACTGGGCCAGCGTGGTGGATTGTGGCATTTTATGAACTTGCAATTTTACTAATAAATATTGATAAATGTCTGAATTATTAATAAATGAATTGAATTGAATTATACTGGACTCTTATCGTGTTGAGTGAACTATATCCACAGTTGACACGTATACATGCATAGACAATACGCTTTAAACAGATTAAGGAAAAGCCCAGTCGGCTTTGCTCTTTGATATCGAGGTGTGAACCGTAATTTCTTGTCTTCTTTTTTGTTAAACACCGTAAAACCGGACGGGAAGTTTTAAATTTTTTAATACAAAAAATATTTAAATGAGACCTTGCTTTTTGCCTTTGTTTAAAAATGATGATTATCTTCAATTTTATGGCTTCTTTGCAAACTAATCTGAAACAGCATTTGTAAATGTAAAAATGGAAATATAGGTACCTAGGAAATTGAAGATTTTCGCCGGTTCTTTGGAAGTTATCCTATTCTACTATTCTAATACGTAAAAGAACAGTTGATGAGTGAGTTCGAGATGATTGACTTGGGGACAGTCCATGAATTTTTAGTAATGCGAGTCTCCAGAGAGAAAGACAAGATCACTCTTGATCAATCAGGGCTCCAATTCACTATGACAACTTTGCGAAATCTCGTCGATTCCTTGCTTCGAAATCACGTTGATTCCTTCATTAATAAATGACATCTCTATGACGCATTCATATATTCATATATATGACGCGTCATAGAGAATACAAATTTCGCTGATGTCGTTTATTAATAAAGAAATCGACGTTTCCTTGAAGCAAGGAATCGCCAAGTTGTCATAGTGGATTATGGCCCAGACTACATCAAGAGTATATTGAGTCGTTTCAAGATGACAGACGGCAAATCGGTTGCAACGCCAATGGAAACTGGACTGAAGCTGACGAAAGCTCAGACGTAAAATGACAACCTTAAGTACAGAAATTTAATTGGTTATCTAGTCTATCTATGCAGGTGGCAGTTACTGTAGAGTCACGATCCATCGATTTCTCTATTTTTGGTTAGCTATGCTAGAACCTTACACAGTCATCGCAGTCAATATTATTTTCTATCAAATCAATAATTTTTTTTGTTTTGTCTTTTATTTATCACCTGCCTAAATAAAATAAGCATCATCATCATCACTATCAGTACATTACGTTCCCATTGCGACACGAGCCTTCTCTCATAGAGTATGAGCCATAATCCGCCAAGCAGGCCCAGTGTGGGTTGGTGGATGTCACATGTCCTTGAATTTTTGTGATTAGTTTTCGGACATGCCGGTTTAATCACGATGTTTTCGTTCAGCGTTTTTAGAGCGAGTGTTAAATCCGCACATAACTTAAGGAAGTCAGTGGTGCGGAGCTAGCGGGATTCGAACATGGGTGCGTCAGATCGTAAGTCATACGGTCACACTCGCTTAGAATACTTGTCACATTGTCAAAGTAAATAAATGGCAATTACTTCAAGCTTAAATTCTTCAATACAAAGTTAGATCTTCATTAAACTAGTTTCTGAAAGCTATTAAACGACCACAGTCTAAACTAATAACGGTTCTGTATATCTCGTCATACTATTAATTGCAATCGGAACTTCGTAAGTGCCACCTATATTCAAAGATCAACCACGAGTAATTTAGCTTAAGGTACGTCACCCACAGGCGACGACAGCGACAAGCGAGTTGAATTGACTATAATTATAATTTTGTTATACGTTGTATGCCGTACGGAGCATAGCTTTCCATGGCAAAAAGGAGCCAAAAGAGTCTTGATATCGGCGGATCGGCTCGTATTATAAAGTTTCAAGTGTCAAGACCGTGCCAAGAACCTGGACCGACAGATACTCATTACTTTTCCCCCTTGGGCTTGGCCAATAAACTTCAGTAAAGTCATGAACATATTGAAAGAACTTGAAAAATATTACCCACCTTATTTTGTTTTACTTGCCAATACTTATGCACTTTTGAAAACAAACTTAATAATCCACTATTTATTTATTTATTATTTATTTTCAGCCGTGGTCGTCCCACTGCAGGGCAAAGGCCTCCCTACCCTCCTTCCACTCCTCACGGTTCAATGCTCCTTGCGGCCAACCCTTCCAGTAAGAGTCCAGCTCATCCCGCCATCTCCGTCTGGGCCTGCTGCGTTGTCGTCTGACGTTATGTGGGATCCACTCGGTGATAAGTTTAGCCCACATCTCGTTCGACATGCGGCAGACGTATCCAGCCCAGTATATAATATAATAATCCACTAAAAAGGATAAAAAATTACCATAAAGAAAATCGTTGTACCCAGCTCAAAATTGAATATGAACAGTAGTCCAAATGTGATGGCGGTTAAAATATTTAACAAAGTACCAGACGGAATTAATAAAAGAAGATATAGAGAAACCTTTTCTAAAAACAATCAAAAGCTTTTCTATTAAATAAATGTTATGCCTTGATAAATTTTTGGACGACAAATTATTATAAATTAATTGATTATTTATTGTATTGAGTGAATTGAGTCATTATTAATGAATCGATTATTATTATGATATTATTAAATTATTATTATTGAATTAATTATTATTGTATTGACTAATGAAACGGTCCGTTCCACCACTTACATTGCAATACCCAGCCAGGGTCGACTAATTCGACAAACTACGTGAGTCCTAGCCGATTTATTAAATATTTATAAGGGTAATATATACATTACAAATTACATTATAAATGTTAGTCATGTTCCTTGAAGTAAATAAATAAATAAAATAATAAAACGAATTCAGCAATAACAATTTCATTCTTAAGATTTTAAATAAATTGGAAGTAAAAAAATGATATGGCTCGGGCTTTGCAGGGATCGAACTTGCGTCTTCGGAATACCATCCCAACCCCTTCACCATTGGGCCAACGAGCCGATTCTACGTTTTCCATTCTACTTCATCTGTCGTCATTTAATCGAAAACGTAGATGACGTAGAATCGTCCCCGTAAGACGATAATAAGGATAAAAGAGATTTGGTTGCTCCGCCAGCAGATTCGATTCAGATTCTCCGCAGTTTCGATTCCTGCCCGAGCAATACCATTTTTCTTCTTCCTAATTATTTATAATCTTAAGAGTTTCAAAAAATTGATTCTTGTTTTAAAGTGTCGAGGAAACTAAGCTGTTTATCAACTGTCTATGAATACTTACGTCATGAACACCTTTATGCGAATAATTTGTTTACTTTAACTATTTACCGTAAGATCTCACGCCTAATACTATCTACAACACCGAAACTGGTTACAAAAAGATCATACAACTTTACTATAAATTGAATTCTTTGCGGACGAAGTCACGGGCATCAGCTAGTTATTTGATGTTCTGATCTCCTAAATAGTACACTCGAAATCAACTGAACTTTGTTGCACTTTCATAACAGGTTCTATGCTTTAAGCCAAGTAGATATTGGAAAGCATATTATAGTTGCTAAAGCGGGTCAGGATAGAAAAGAATTACGTTTTTTTTTTTTTTTTTTTTTTACCCTTAGTAGATCTATGTTTGGCCACTATCTCGCCTGATGTGAAGCGATGATGTGGCCTAAGGTGGAGCACATAGATCTAGAGAGAGACGGCAGTTGAGCGGCTGCTCAGACCCGTCTCCCCGATGGTTCACCGAATATCATCCCGAAACACGACTAGGTCGCTTGACGGCATGGCTATGTTCGGTGGGTGGTATTACAACCACGGCCAGAGCCTACCACTCCAAAATATTTTTATTAAACGTTTGGAATAGAGCGAGTGTGGCTCAGTGGGAGAACGTGCAACTTTCGATTCAACGCACCTGAGTTCCAATCCCGCTGGACCCGCATCAGTGATTTCCTTAAGTTATGTGCGGATTGAACACTAGCTCTAAAAACGGTGAAGGAAAACATATTGAGGAAACCGGTATATCCAAGAATTTATCACATAAATTCAAGGACATGTTACCCCGCACTGGGCCAGCGTGGTGGATTATTTCCCATACTCTCTCTATGAGAGAAGACCCGTGTCCCAGCAGTGGGAACGTGATGGGCTGATGATGAATTAATGCTGACGTTTGAAATAAAAATAATCACACTAATATCATAAATGCGAAAGTTTGTATGTCAAGTGTGTTTTTAACTTCTCCACGCTGTTTTTATTTGTCCAGTCGTGGTAAATCTACTTGGACACCCGGGTAGGGAGGGAACATTTTGATTGCGTCATCGGTAGTGTCGGCGTAGTACACAGCTTTCTGTGAGTCTTGACACCGCTACCACCGCGTGGTGGACGCTGTCGTGTATGTTCAACTTTTCGTCGGCTAGCAAACAACACTCAGCCGAAATTTGGCACCAATGACTATCAAATACCATTGGATGTAGTTGTTTCTTGTAAAGTAGCGGAATATTACTTGCGCGGTGTTGTTTACTAGCCGACGTTTTTGCCCCTCTGTCTGTATTACAACAATCGTCGCGAAGGTTAGCCCTTGAGCTTCGTGGATGGTGAGGATGCGCAACCCCGTGCCCGACCCGTATCCCGAGTTGGCGTGGCGCTTACCATAAGCAAACGACTTGCTCATCCATCAATCGTTCCATGAAGAGAAAAACTTGTATAAAAGCATTGACATTTTTTTTTAACTCTTAATAGATCTATGTTTGGCCACTTTTTCGCCTGATGTGAAGCGTTGATGTGGCCTATGATGGAGCACATAGATGTAGAGAGAGACGGCAGTTGAGCAGCTGCTCAGATCCGTCTCCCCGTTGGTTAACCGAACATCATCCCGAAACACGACTAGGTCGCTTGATGGCATGGCTTTGTTCGGTGGGTGGTATTACAACAACGCAACGGCCAGAGCCTACCCCACTCCACGGTTCATCACGATGTTTTGCTTCACCGTTTTAGAGCGAGCGTGCAAAATCTGCATTTAACTATAAGTCATTGGTGCAGGGCCGAGTCGGGATTCGAACCCAGGTGCGTCAGATCGAAAGGCGCACGAGTTTCCGATGAGCCACACTCGCTCTCGACATGTACACGTACTCTAATAGCACTGAGTTATGTAATCTGTGTTATACCTTCGTCTAAGTTTTGGATAGGGCTGTCAGGTCTCGTTTGTCACTCGCACGATCAGCCGCAACCCTGATATAATTTTAATATTAATCCATCCCCTATAATCCTGTGATCTATAGCTTGGATTATATTAGTGGAAATTTATTGCTGTTTGGTCGGATCGGTCCGCACGTTTCTAAACATGTTGAATGTAGGTAACTAAAATGTTTAGCATCTCCCTCAGTTTCTTGCCGTATCTCCTGAGTAGTGGTTCTTTTTTCTCACTCAGTTTCTTGCCGTATCTTCTGAATAGTCGTTCTTTTTTCTCCCTCAGTTTCTTGTCGTATATTCTGAGTAGTGGTTCTTTTCCCGATAAGGTGGTAGAGTCATTGTGATAATTTGACGTTCATAAGTGCGTCTGTGATGCCAAAAATGTATAAAGAGATGTTGGCTTTGACTTTGACTTTGCTCTTTTCATTAGAATATTTATCACAAGCAATTTTAATCTACTTTCTGTGAGCTCCGTTATACATTTCGGAAAGAGAATATTAGTTTAAACTTCAGATACCTAGGTACTAATTGGAATATCTATTTATTATACGCCCATACGCCCAACGATCACATACATAGATCCTGACCCCTAACTAGGATTCCCTGTATCTAGGGAACCAGGAACTATGAGGACCATGCTCCCACAACACCCAGACACAAAACAAATGCTTGCACCTTTTTTTTCTGTGTTGTTTTTATTAACTATGTATATTTGCCCGTTTATGTACTCTTTAATTCATCTTTTGCTGTTTATAACCTATATTATTTAGCATTACAACGTTTGATTGGGACGCATGACCTACCTTGTATTGCTTTTTTATGAATAAGGAAATTCTTTTTTATTTATATTTCATTTCACGTTTATTTTACAATGTAAGCAATCTTTGAGCAAACATAATTTACACAATCCTAAAAAGAAAGTCAACGATATTCTGAAAAAATGAGGAAAATACGACTAAAAACTAGCTCAGAGGCGACGAGAAGGCACTACAGTCGTCTAGAACACTCGTCGCAGCCTCCACAGATGGAGTGGCGTAATGCCCTAGCAGTGTATACAGGGCACTGGCAGTTTCACTTCTTTTTACTTATTTTAAAGGAGGTGTTTCGATTTTATTTTTATTTTATTTTTATTTGTTACCTCAGAACTCCGTCACTTATAAACCGATTTGGAAAAATCTTTTGGCGTTGAGTTCAGTTTAGCTACAAGTTGGTCCCATAAAATCATCGATATTTTGACCTTGGACTTCGAAGATACATCAGAATTGAACTCAATTTTTTTAACCGACTTCAAAAAAGGTGGAGGTTCTCTATTCGATTGTATATTATTTTTATGTTTGTTACTTCAGAGCTCCGTCATTCATCAACCAATTTGGAAAATTCTCTCTTTGCGTTGGGTTCAGTATAGCTACAAATTGGTCCCATATAAATTTCATCGATATTCAACCTTAGAGTTCGAAATCAACATCGGTTTTTTTTGTTATTGTACTTGAATGACGAGCAGGTCGTTCGCCTGATGGTAAGCAACACGCCCGCTCATAACAGTTGCAGCACCACCCAAAACATTGTTTTGCAAAATTGCGCAACACGACACTGCGCTCGTCACCCTGAGACAGTTAGCTCTTAAGTCTCATAATGCCCAGTAATTTCCCTGGCTACAATACCCATCAAACCGGAACACAGTTATGTTTTTTTTTTTTGTAGAACTGAATAACGAGACGAGCTGGTCGTTTGCCTGATGGTCAGCAATACGCCAGCCCATAACAATAACAGCACCACCCAGAATTTTGTTTTGCAAAATCCTATTCGGCACTGCACTGCGCCCGTCACCCTGAGACAATTAGCTTTTGAGTCTCATAATGCCCAGTAATTTCGCTGGCTATAATGCCCTTCAAACCGGAACACAGTAATGCGGACTACTGCATGGCGGTAGAATAAGGGGCAATGCGGTGGTACCAACCCAGACGGCCTCTTGCACACGAGAAATCTATCACCTAGTTACTGGTACATCTGTGTGTTTTAATTGAATGAGATTGTTGTTCATTTGAGATGCTTTTTAACCGACTTCAAAAAGGAGGAGGTTTACAATTCGACGGTATGTTTTTTTTTTTTTTTATTTTTTTTTTGTGTGTTTGTTACGCGATTTCTCCGCCAATTATGCATTGATTTCGATGATTCTTTTTTTGATTGGTAGGTAATACTTCAAAGGTGGTCCCATATAAATTTTATCGAAATTCATTTAGTAGTTTTTGAAAAAAATAGCAAAAACAAAAAAATATAAGTTTAATCTTCAAGTCGGTTCTTGTTTTTTTCGTAACCAACTTTCTAAAGGTGGAGGTTTGTATTCGACTGCTTCACCTGCTTCACCCAGGGTTGACTTCCGGTGAGGGAACTCCTCAACGGTGAATAGTACAGACACAACATTTCGTAAATGGATTTAACCATAATAGCCTGTTCTAAATTCCATCATGACATGGCAGATACACCCAGGATTGACTTCCGGCGAGGGAACTCCTCAACAGAGAATAGGACAGACATGAAATTTTTTTGCACACGCATTTAATTGTGATAGCCCGTTTTAAACTTCGTCATGATGTGGCTTCTAGATTATAAAAGCTTGTATTTTAAACTTTTTGAATTAATTTAATTAAAACTTGTTTTTCACTAAAGTTAAACTAAATTATTTTCCAAAAAAAACTAAACCGACTTCTAAACCACAAATGGCACTCAAAAGTAAAAAATAAATTAATATAATTATCATAAGCGCTACCCACTCATATATTTGAAGTCGGTGCCAGCCAAGTCTAAAAGGTAGTAGATAAATACTACCTAGAAGTAGTACTTACTATATACATAGTATTTATCTACTACCTATTAGACTTGGCTGGCACCGACTTCAAATATATGAGTGGGTAGCGCTTATGATAATTATATTAATTTATTTTTTACTTTTGAGTGCCATTTGTGGTTTTGAAGTCGGTTTAGTTTTTTTTGAAAAATAATTTATTTGTATCTAGCGAACCAGGAACTACGGACTATGTTCCCACGACACTGAGACACGAAACGAATGCTTGCGCTCTTTTTTCAGTGCATAAACATAATGAAGTACCGTAGCGGGAAACGAACCTGTTACCTTCGTGTCAGTCAAACCTCTCAACCACTACACCACACGGGCTGTCCCTGAGCAAGTCCCTAAAAATTATATGTCAGTTATGTTTCAACCTCCCATAATTATCACTTATCCTGCTCTCTTTCATGGCTAATTTTATTTATGATTGATTATACCTTATTCTCTCAGTGGGACGAAACGGAAACTTAACGTGATTGTAATTTATGAAGCACTTTTGTTATTATTGTATTTGTAATGGACACTAGCGTAGCGTAGCTCGCATAGCCGTTCGTAACAGATCTTCTAGGTTTTTTTTTTTTTTATTTTTTTTTTTTTTGTAGCTGCATCTATACCACAGACCTGTTGCGGTCCGTGAATTGGGAAAAAGTTAAATGAATTTTTCACACTGTTAATTTTTTATTAATTTTGGCTTAAAGCCTTAAGTAAATAATGATTATTCCAAAATGATTTTAAATTTGTTATTTTTGGGACGGCTCCTTTCTAATTATAACAATCAATACTTAATATTAACTTAGGCATACTTGGTTTCACTTTTTTTTTATTTTTTTTTATTTTTTGTATTTTCTCTTTCACATTTTTATTTTTTTGTTATATTTTATTTTATTTTCTTTCTCTTTTTTTTTTTTTTTTTTTTTTTTTTTTATTATAATTTTTTCTTATATATTAAACACAAAAATTCTTATCTCTAAAAGGAGTCGTCCCGCAGCTTTCTTACTTATTCTAACACAATCAAACTTATTTGTTCCTCGCCGCTGCGATTCTGGCAGCGTTGCTCGCGAATGCCAAAAATGGTGTTCTAGTGGCCTGGCTCTCCATAATGGTAGGGAGAGTGGACTGGTCTAGCGTGGTCTGGATTTGAGTTTCCAGTTCCATCCTTTCCAGGCCAAATCTTGGACATTCGAAGAGCAGATGCCATATCGTTTCGTCACAATCTGGATCACAGACGCAAGAAGGGCTGTCCTTGACATGAAAACGGTGTAGGTACGCCGCGAATCCTCCATGACCGGTCAGTATCTGGACATGGACAGGTGTTATGGCCATGTCTCTCAGTACGCGTCTTGCAAGCAAGACGGTGGGGAAAAAAGCCCTTGTCACTGATCCGGTACTGGAGGATTCGTAGCGCGCCTGCCACTTTCGGACAGTCTCCTCACGTATCTGCTTCCTGACGAACGATATGGGCACTTTATCGTAGTCAGGGGCCGTCTTTTTTGTGAGCGCCGCTTTTTTCGCAAGCTCGTCCGCTCTTTCGTTACCTGGGGTTCCGATGTGAGCCCTCAGCCAGAAGAGTCTCACGGACTTACCGTGCTCACGGATCTCCCGCACGCAGCTCTTGAGCGCGAGAGCCAGAGGGTGTGTGACATTGGGACTCCTCAACAAGTCGAGCGAAGATCTTGAATCGCTCAAAATGTTGACGGAGTCCCTCCTCGAGTCTCTCGCCATCTTTACGGCTCTAAAGAGGGCGTACAGTTCCGATTGGAACACGGTATTGTATGGGGCTAGACGAAAGGTGGAGTACTTGGTCTCCCTGCCTGCGTCCCACCACGTTAGGGCAGCACCGACCTTCCCTTCAATCTTGCTGCCATCGGTGAATATTTGGGGCCCGACTACGTGGTGTGACTCTAGGGTTTCGGGATCCATACTATCCAAGCACTCATACTCGGTTGTTATGAGTAGAGATGGGTGGGGAATGTCGCTAAGGCCCACCTTGCTCTCCACCTCCCTACCTGGTGGTAAGAAATCCTCGGAGTACCCTTTTTTGATCTTAAAAAGGGTAGCGGCTTCAATAACCCTGAGATCAAGGGGTAGTTGGCCCGACAGGACTAATGCCGATGTTAGAGACACCGTGCGGTACGCTTTGCAGATCTTCTGGGTGAAGCCCCTCTGCAGTGCGTCCAGCTGCTTTCTGGTCATGATCTTCTCAGCTGCTGGAGACCACGCACTCGCCGCGTACAGCACGATTGGCTCTATCACCGACACATATATGGTCCTAATAATCTCTCTGTTCAACCCCCAGGTCACCTTTGCCACGCACGCTAGTTGTTTATAAATATCCGCTGCTTTTTTGCAGGTTGCGGTCACGTGCGCGTTAAAGGTGAGTTTGTGGTCTATAATGAGACCCAGCAGCTTAATCTCTGTAACGAGATTCAGCCGAGTGCCGGACATGTGGACTACCGGGGTGTCATATTTGAGCTTCTTCGTGATAACCATCGCATTTGTTTTATGCGCGGCGAAGCTCAGCTTATTACGGACACCCCATCTCACAACGGCATCTAAGGTGTTATCGGCTGTCTGCTGAAGGGTGCTGACCACATGACCAGAGAATACCAGGACCACGTCGTCCGCGAATGCCTGTGAATAAACCCCTAAACTTGCCATTTGTCGTAAGAGTCCGTCTAGGATCAGGTTCCAGAATGTTGGTCCACCA
The DNA here is from genome assembly GCA_951640565.1 of Petrophora chlorosata. Taxonomy (NCBI): domain Eukaryota; kingdom Metazoa; phylum Arthropoda; class Insecta; order Lepidoptera; family Geometridae; genus Petrophora; species Petrophora chlorosata. The sequence continues at coordinate 3,640,094 of OX621206.1, forward strand.
ATGGAACCCTGGACACATCCCTTGTTAGTTGCCTTTTCACTAGACGCTCTGGCATAGTTGACCACGATCTTACGGTCCTCCAGGTATGAAGCCACTAGAGCGAAGAGGTTTCTAGGGCAGCGCTTTGCCACAAGTTGTTGTTTTAGGGCCGGCCACCAAGCGTTGTCGAAGGCCCCCTCTATGTCCAACGAGACAAGAAGGACTAGCTTTTTAGCTGTCACTTCCGACTTTATATGTCTTAAAAGGTCATAGAGGGCGTCCTCGGTGCCACGCTGCGGCATAAACCCGTATTGCCGTGTACTAAGAGTAGGGAGAATATGCCAGCGAAGTCTGCCCACAAGGAGTTTCTCAACGATCTTTCCCAGAACCGACAAAAGTCCTATAGGTCTGTACGACTTCGGGTGGGTATAGTCGTCCTTCCCCGGTTTGCGGATGATGCACACGTGAGCGACCTTCCACTGTTTTGGAAAGTGTGGCAGCGACAAGCACCTATTTGCCAGTGCCAAAAATATGTCGCTGCTACAGTGGATGGCGGCTGTGCATATGTCGGACGTCAATCCATCAGGGCCGGGAGCTTTTTTCGGATTTAGGTCTTGAAGGACCATATCCAGCTCCGCAGCTGTAAAAGGTGGATCGTCGTTCGACAGACCTTGAATATCCCCCGGGGTTTTCCCCTCAGTCAGTTCTCTTATTGTGGTATGGTGTTCGTCCTCGGTATCCACAGAGTCATCAGGATAAAACGTTTTCGCCAGAAGATCCGCTGATAGTTCAGGGCTGAGTGTTTCGCCTGCGGAATTTCTCAGGAGCATGTCTTCCTGTCTTCTAGCCGTTCTCCTTATGACTCTATAGATCCCGTCCCACATACTTTCGCGGTTCTGGGTAGAGCAAAACTCTTTCCAGCCTTGTGTGCGCGCCTCGGCAGCCATCTGGTAGTACTTATAACGTGCCTGCCGATAGTCTTCTAAGACGTGGGGCTTACGGCGGGGGGCAGCATTTCGGATACGTCTCTTTTTAGTCAAAACTTCTCTTTTGAGACGCTCTAGAGACGACGACCACCATGGAGGCATGGGTTTTCCCGCCCATGATCCCAACTTGGGAATTGCATGGTCGCATGAACGATGGATGGTATCTGTATAGGTGGTCAACAGATCTTCCAGTTCCTCCGGGTTTGATACCTCCGTCACTCTACTGGGTGTGATGTTAGTTTCTGCTAGGCTAGATTGGAAGTGTGTACGGAAGTCAGACCACTTTGCCTTCTTAGTGTTATATTTGCGAGTTGTGATCGGCCTTAAGGGTTCCAAGGCCGTTTCCAACCGCAAAGAGAAGGTGATTGCGTTGTGGTCAGATGTTGTTAGACTTCGGTCCACCCTCCAATCTTCTATCTTGCCAAGCAGTGACAGGCTACAAGCAGTAACATCGACTATGCTTTTGTATAGCCTGTCTCCCCTGTAGGTCTCAAACGTTGGTACGTCACCCGTATTGAGTATTTGGAAGTCCATCTCGTTCAGAAAGGTGTTATACGCGACTCCACGATCATCCTCCGAAGTGCTGCCCCACCAGATGCTCCAGGCGTTCACATCACCTCCCACCAAGATGTTCTCAGTGCAGAGCCTTTCGCAGACAGTTTTTGTTCTCTTAATGTACGGGTCAATGTCCTCTGTTCCCTCAAAGTATACGGATAGCACTCCGAGCTTCAGCCGACCTACCTTTATGAAGACAGCCGCGACATTTTCGGTTACCAGCTGGGGGTCATGAATGACCTCCAAACTGCCCCCGAAAACGACGATTGCTGCCTTCACTGGCTTGCTACGGTTTAGGGTGCACTGGATGACTTGCGTGCCGGGGTTCTGCTTCAACACACCTGTTCTTCCTACATAGGGCTCCTGAACAAGTGCGATGGAGACTCCCCGCCCCTGTGCCGCGGCAAGAAATTCAGCTGTTACTAGCTCGGAACGCATCAGGTTTGCCTGGATGATCTGCAACCTGCCTGTCGATCCGCCCGAGGTGTGAGAGGACACTGACCCGTTGTCTGCCTGGTCGCCCTTAACACTGGTAGGAAACGCGCGACCTCGCTATATAGTCCCATTTCTGCCTTTCTGGGCACTCTTCGCTGAAGGCGGTATGAGCGAGGTCTTCGCCCTCTCTGCGTGCACTAACGCAGTTTACGCAGGTCGGTGGTTTCGCCTCAGCCCTCACGGGACAGACGGTCCCGGTGTGTGCACCGCTGCAAAAGCAGCAGACAGCCGTTTCGGCCTTACAAACGGCCTTAGTATGGCCATAGCCTAGGCACTTGGTGCACTGCACTAGAGGTGACTGATCCTCTACGGGGCATGGGCGTATCCCTATATGGACCTTTTGCGCCTGCGTGAGGCACGTCCAAAGTTTTGGAGAGAGCTCTAAGACAGGATGGCAGATGTGTGGGTTCCTTGCGCGCTTCCTATAGCGCACCTTGATGGTCTCTCCAGTCACATCAACGTTTCGCATTAGATGTTTGTTTTGCGATTTCAGATATTCTACAATGTTATCGTTGGTGTAACTGGAGAGAACACCACGTATGCACACCAGTGGGTTCGTTGTTTTAGGCTCATGCATTGTAAGACCCTTGTTCCTTTGGACCTGACCCTTCGCTATATCGAGGTCCTCCCTGCTTGCACAGCTAAGGATGACCTTCTGATCCCTCGCTTTCCGAACCCTGTCCACTCTGACCCCGGTTTTTTTGAAGTCCAGGGCCTCGCTGACTGTCTCAATGACGGTGTCACCATTGTGTAATGGGTTCGTCGATTGGACAATCAGCGTGTGGTTGGGTAGTTTCGGAGCCTGGGGTTTTTCGGCCACCTGGGCATATGTTAACGGCCCCTGCGGTGGCCTTCCCACTGTATTAAGTTCCGAAACCCCCTTTTTTAAGGTCTTAAGTGTCTGTCTGACCTCCTCGATCGCAAGCTCCGCTTTCAGGCTCGGCGCTGAGGGCGACGAGACCTGCGGCTTAATGTCGCGCAATACGCGGAGGTCAGACGACACCATTTCCAGGCGTTCGAAAATGGGCTCGAGCTGATTGGTCAAGTCCAAAGGTGGTGGTGGTGAGGCGGGTGAGCAGATAGGCCTTTCTACTAGCTGCTTCGCTGTCTTCCTAAGATACTCGATCCCTTCCTCTATTTTGGCAATACTTGAAGCCTCCGGAAACACGCACTGAGACGTTGGAGCCACTGAGATCTCTGTTGGTCTAGAGATCGAACCTTTCATCTCTTCCACTGATCTTCGGAGTGCGTCCAACTGATTAGAGACGCTGGCAACCGTAATAATTAGTTTGGATATGCCCTCCTGCGTGACCTCCATTTTGGGGTCACTGCTGGCGTGTACGCTCTCCAACCTAATATTCGTGCCCTCCTGGAAGCTTTCCCTCAGTGACTTCATTTGCACTCCTATCTCTTTGACCCCTCTGAAGGCTTCACTCGTTTCGTAGTCTAACCAACTACGAATATCTTTCGCCTCCTTCAGGGTCCCGGTAATGTCCGATCGGGCATCTTTTAGCTCCGCGACAAGGACCTTCCTTATCGCTGCAAGCTCCTCGAAGTGAGCCCTCTCCACCCGCACAAGTTCTTGCGCGTGGCGAGAGCGCTCCCTTTCGAGGTTGTATTTGTGCCTCGATCTTGAGTCGGCGAGAGATAGAACCGTCTCATAGAGGCCCTGTAAGCTATCAAGTGCCGTAGCTTTGCACTCTCTCTTCATGTTTCCGGCGGTTTCAAGCGCGGCTTTGCCCTTCTGTAGCAGCTCATTCGCGATCTTCTAGGTTAAGCAACGTTCACAGCGGTCACATCTTGGATGGGTGACCGTTTGTGTGGTATTTACATCTGAGCACTACTGTGCTTCGGAGGGCACGTTAAACCTTCGGTCCCGGTTGTTCTCTAAGGACAACAGTCCTTAGGCCATGTCGGAGGCTTTCGGGTGGTCTAAAAACTCCGTCAACAGAGTTGGCTACAAACCCATACGACAGAAGAAGATGGACTCTTATGTGAAGGTATTTTTTTTATTCATTCTAGGAAGCGTCCTACATAACGGAAACCCGTCTCTTACAGTTTCTTTAAGTCCTCTCCATCCAAAGGTTGTCTGGAAGAGACCGCTTTGAGCGATAAGACCGCCCATTGTAACACTTTAGTTTTTAAGTTTGTTATTGTACTTTTTGTTATTATGTTTTCTGGTGGTGGTGGTCTAATCTAATCTAACGGTGCTCCTCATTTTTATAACAATTTAGTCATATAGGTACTTAGGCTAGAGAGTAATTTAAATTTAACTTAAATTAATACATAGAAAAAACTAAGAATGTGTCCATTATCACGTTTCTTATTGTCTCTATTAAGGCGAAGGCACTTTGTTCTTGTGTTTTTTCTGGATAGCAATTGCTACATTACACTAATTCACTAGCACTAGCATTGCACTAACTCAAACGGTTTAGTTCTTTTGAGACTTCTCACTATATCCGTTTGATCGAGGAGCTGGATTATTGCCTCGACGTTTACATGATGATGAAAATGTTCGTGAGTTTCGGAATATTGTTTTATGACTTTATGGCTCTACCTTTAGTCCCGAAGATCGTCATTTCTTATGTACCAGGGTGCGATCGTCATTTGTCATGTAAAGGTATATAATTATGCTTTTTACCATTGGGGAGACGTGTCTGAGCAGCCGCACAACTGCCGTCTCTCTCTTTCTAGATCTATGTGCTTCATCTTAGGCCACATCATCGCTTCACATCAAGCGAGATAGTGGCCAAACATGGATCAATTAAGCGTAAAAAAAAATTATACTTACATTATAACTAAAGGCTAATAAATATGAGAAAAAAAAACTTCTATCCAAAAATTGTATCGGCAGATCAAATTTAGTAAATGACCACCAAATCGAATTTCTGCACCTCACTCTTCAGTGGTCCAACTCGTTTTTCCACTAGAGTGTATAAAAAGCGCGGAGCTAGAAGCTTGCAAAAGAGGTCCTGAATGAAGCGAGCCTACGAGGCCGAGTGGAGTAAAGGGGGGGGTGGCGAGCAAAGCGAGCCGGCGACTTCCGCAGCGTAGCGAAGGTCAAGTAGGGGAAGCGACATGAAGGGGTGACGAGCGAGACTTCTGGTGGAGCCTACTTTGGTGATAATTTACTATTTATGGCAATATTTTTTGCCGTTACATTTTACCAGATCTAGTGATTTGTTAAACATCCCTATTAATTAATATAATATAAAACTGGAAGACCACTCACTGACTGACTGACTGACTGACTGACATATTGACAGAATTGATCTCCGACTTGCCGTTATGGTGGGGGGTAGTGTTTGGTACCGTTGAATAGAGGGTGTTTTGAAACCAACCAGAAAAATCCGATATCACCAAAAACTGGTTTCCTCGATGGAACTGCTCAGGGGATCTCGGAAACTATAAATCGGATGGGGGTACCGCTTGAACTAAATATGCCCCAAACCTTGGGCCAATTTTGAAAATTTGAAAAAAAAGATGGCCGCCATACAAAAAAACATGGCCGCCATACAAAATAAAAATGTAAATAACTTTTAAACGGTAAGAGATAGGTATAGGGTGCTCGACCAAATGTCATAGAGGGCGATGGGGGAAATTTGGAAAAGTTGGAAAATTTAAAAAAAAAAGAAAAAAAATGGCGGCCATTTTGAAAGTTGCTCTGATCGGACTGAAATTTTGCATAGGGAGGTTTTCTGGGGCGTAGATTACGATAATGAAAAAAAAATTTAGATTCCGCCATTTTTCAAGATGGCTGCCATACAAATGTTTTTTTTCATGACGAAATAGGTGAAAATAATATGCAAATAACTTTTAAACGGTTACAGATAGGTATAGGGTGCTCGACCAAATATCATAGAGGACCATAGGAGAGAATTGGAAAAGTTGGAAAAATTAAAAAAAAAGAAAGAAAAATGGCGGCCTTTTTGAAAAATGCTCCGATTCGACTGAAATTTTGCATCGGGGAGTTTTTTAGGTCGTAGATTACGATTATGAAAAAATAATTTGGATTCCGCCATTTTTCAAGATGGCCGCCATACAAAAGATTTTTTTCTGAACAAAGAATAACTTTAAAACCGTAATCGATAGGGAGCTTCTATAAAAAAAAAACAACACCACCCCAAGCGAGCTGCTTTAGCAGCTCGCGCACGCCACAAAATCACTTGAATTGCGCCATTTTCCAATATGGCCGCCATACAAAAGTTTGTTTTTAGAACATAAAGGCTTAGATAACTTTAGAACCGTAATCGATAGGAAGTTTCTATAAAAAAAAAATAACACCACCACCACGCGAGCTGCTTTAGCAGCTCGCGCACGCGGCGAAATACTAGTTAATATTATAAATTTGAATGTAAGTTTGTTTACTACTTAACCGATCATCATGAAACTTTGTTCACATATTCTTGAAGGTATCAGAAGAAGCATGGGATACTTTTTATTAAAAAAAAAATAACGAAAGATAATAAAAATTGTGTGTCAAGAAATCTCAAATCTAGATACTTCAACGACAAGATAGAGGGGCTTCCTCTATCATCCACGCGGACGAAGTCGCGGGTAAAAGCTAGTAAGCTATAAAGATACAAATATTTTATTCCTGAGTATACAAAAACAAATTAACTTCAATATATTATTATTCAATAGCCGAACAAATCAAGGCTCAATTTATATTCCCCATAGACCCCATCTATGCTCTTTCCTTCAATATAATTAGGTATTTTCTCACAGCTTACCAAACTCACTGTCACAAAAAATAAGCTTCAAAAATAACTAATTATTAAAAGGGTCCCAAGATATTAAATTTTTACTCGAAAACATTATGTTGTTTTTTTTGTTATGACTCTCACATCGACTAAACAGACTAAAAGGAAATTAAACAAAAGTTTAGGGCTTAGTCTGAATTTGTACTCTAGAGAATGGTCTTTCTTATTCAAGCTATCTCATCGGTATCACGACTTTCATCATCATCAGCCTATTACGTACCCACTGCTAAGGCACGGGCCTTCTAGAGAGAGTATGGGCCATAATCCACCATGCTGACCCAGCGCGGGTTGGTGGCTGTCACACGTCCTTGAATTTTTGTGATTAGTTCTTGCATTTGCCTGTTTCCTTACAATGCTTTCCATTTCGATTTTAGTGCCAGTGTTAAATCCGTACATAACTTAAGAAAGTCTGTGGTGCGGAGCCAACGGGATTTGAACTCGGTTGCGTCGGATCGAAAGTCGAACGTACTCTCACTGAGTCACACTCACTCTATCGATAACCGCATAGGTAAAAGGTACCACAGCTTTGCCAGTTATTCTTCCACCAAGCAGTAGTGCGCAAGCATTACTGTGTTCCAACGAGGGCGATTCCGACGAGGGCATTGTAGCCAACGAAATAACTGGGCATATGTGGCTTAATATCTGATGTCTCGGGGTGATGAGCGCAATGCAGTTCTACGCAGTGTTTTTTATGGTATTAAAAGATCTGGGTGGCACTGCAATTGTTATGGGCAGGCTAGACGCTTACCATCAGGCGAACGATTTGCTCGTCTCATCACTCAGTTCCATTAAAAAAAGAGAGAAATAGTGCACAAGCTTTACTGAGTACCGATATAAATGGGCATTTTTTTTTTTTACGCCTAATAGATCTATGTTTGGCCACTATCTCGCCTGATTTGAAGCGATGATGTGGCCTAAGATGGAGCACATAGATCTATAGAGAGACGGCAGTTGAGCGGCTGCTCAGACCCGTCTCCCCAATGGTTCACCGAACATCATCCCGAAACACGACTAGGTCGCTTGACGGCATGACTTTGTTCGGTGGGTGGTATTACAACCACGGCCAGAGCCTACCACTCCAAAGCGCGTAAGCGGGTTTCATCACGATGTTTGCCTTCACCATTTTAGAGCGAGCGTGCAAAATCTGCACTTAACTATAAGTCATTGGTGCAGGGCCGAGCCGGGATTCGAACCCAGGTGCGTCGGATCGAAAGGCGCACGAGTTCCCGCTGGGCTACACTCGCTCTAATTTGCGCATTGTAGGCAGCGAAATGAGTTACTGGGCATATGAGACGTAATATCTGATGTCTTAGGGTGACGAGCGTAATGTAGTGCTACGCAGTATTTTACAAGGTATTGAAAGTTCTTGGTGGCACTGCTATTATTATGTGCAAGAGTGGCGCTTACGGTCAGGCGAAAGATTTGCTCGGCACATTGCTCAAAAAGACAACTGTCCAGCGGACTTCACAGGAGTTTATAGGTAAACGAGATAAGTAAAATTAACTCAAGGTTGGGCAAAACTACATTTTTACAATGCATAGTAGTTAATTTTTAGAAAAAAAAACCGAATTCAATGTATCTTCGAAGTTCAAGGTCACATATCGATGAAATTTATATGGAACCACTTCGTAGCTATACTGAACCCAACGCAAAAAGAATTTTCCAAATCGGTTCATAAATGACGGAATTCTGAGGTAACAACCATAAAAAAAAAGCTAGGCAAATGACTTGGATCAATGACGTTTAATTACTTGCCTAGGCTGTTCATATATAAGACCTGTTTTCCAAAGTTTAGTGAAAAATAGTACAATGGAAGAGTGTAGTGACAATAATAATGAATATAGCTACAGCCCTCGGTAGGTTATGATGCAGCGGGCCAACGCCGTGAACATCTATGTTAGATACGAATATAATGTAAGTAGATTATAATCTATCACTTCAATAGATTATAATCTACCGAAAAATAATGCGACGGTTTACAATCTTTCGACAGTTTACAATCTCGCGTAGGATATATCTAACTTTAACCACATGCCTAAGCAGCCAGCTTATTAATTGTTGTAATAGACGCTATGGCTGAATATCATTCAGGCCGCTAGTTGCATGGCGCTGTTTAGTAAAGAGGCTAGGCTGTTGATTGAACGGCGAATTAAGCTAGTTAGCTGCGACATATACATTTCATTTCCCTTAGAATGTATTGACTTCGTGTTATCCAAACGGCTAGACAGATTTCTACAATTATGCTGTCGTTAGATTCGTATTGGGAACTTAAGTTTTTATCTGACTGTTCTAAACAGCTATTTTTATTTGTGTCTGAATCATCAATGAAAATAATAATAAAATTAAAATGTGTCAATTCAGACAAATGTCGGAATGAATTGTGTCAGATTCTATAAACATAACTAAAAACACCTGTAAAATGCAATTCATAAAATACCGTGCACAGATTCCACGCAACCCCATAAAACTAAAACCCCACTTATCGCACCAATCAACTCTCTAAAATAATCAAACATCACTCGGAGAGCGAATGCGTCTTACTTTTTCACTACATTCCAATTATTCCATCAAAAATAATAAACGTCAGATTGCGGGTTGGGAGACGGGTGGGGCAATAAAATCGTGGAACGAAAACCATTGCCAAGCGATTTGGCGCCCCGAACGCATTTGTGGAAATAGCAATCGTACTAAGCAGTGTGGAAAGCTAGCCCACGGACTTATCAGCTACTTTGGTCTGAGGGCACGGCACTGTAACTTTTTTTAAGCTTGATTGTTTCTAACACATCGGCATTGCACGTTCAAATTTGTAACGACACCAGCGTTTTAAAGAGAAGAAAATTATTGAATTTAACATTCATGTTCATATTTATTTATCAGTCAATATTATATTAGATGAAATGCTAAACAATTTTTTTTATGTAAAAGATTTAAATACGGACGGCCTACTAATGCTATCAATAATTGCAATATTGTTACCTTAAAATAAACGGCAGATGATGCATATTGGCCAGCAAAATTATTGATAATAAATTAGCAGGGAAATCTATCTCGAACTCGAACTCTGTCTAAATCGAACACTAATCCCGGCCGCTTTCTAAGATAACTCGTGATCGCTATTTGGCAGTGAAATTGTCTTACTTTTCAACTCAAAGTTCGCGTCCTATCCAATTACGATCGCTAAAATGGTCAATATCGCAGTTTAAAGGATGGATATCACGTCCCGTAAAGTTTGCCCTAAGCGATAACGCCGTGTCCCCGCACTCTTTCGGTAGATGTGGACATCAGTGAATCTTGCATATCGGTCGGGTTTTGTGTTGTCTATGCTCTTGCCTTCGACATTCAAATTGTTTTGGCATGGCTGTCCGTCTTTAGTATTTTTAACTGACTTCAAAAAGGAGGAGGTTTACAATTCGACGGTATGTTTTTTTTTGTGTGTTTGTTACGCGATTACTCCGCCAATTATGAATGGATTTCGATGATTCTTTTTTTGATTGGTAGGTCATACTTCAGAGGTGGTCCCATATAACCTTTTAGACTTGGCTGGCACCGACTTCAAATATATGAGTTGGTAGCGCTTATGATAATTATATTAATTTATTTTTTACTTTTGAGTGCCATTTGTGGTTTTGAAGTTGGTTTAGTTTTTTTTGAAAAATAATTTATTTCCTGTCTTATTTGTGTCATTCGTTTAATTATGTTTTAGTAGTCTTCAATACATACCTACTATTATTTAAGAAGCGCATAGTTATTTACACGTCGAGCCCAACTAAAGTCAAGTGGCCTTCCAAATTTGAAATTGAATGCGATCGGGATCGGTTTTTGTGTTTATTACGTTTTCAGAATTCGAGTTAGACGTTTCCCCCTGCTGCCCCCGAGTTGATGAGCGCAGTGGAGTGCAACGCAGTACTTTTGAGAATAAACAAAAAGTTCAATGTAACACCGGCGCTTTAACTATAGAATATACATCTGTTCTTATGGAGTATCTACACCTGCGCACGTGCAGTCACTTACACCATCCGTGCACACTTTCCGATAGAGACGCTACGCGAAGCGTGCGGGTCGCGACATATTCTTGCTACTGCACAGTGCACTTAGTTCGCGAACGCCTATCAATTCACTCCATAGGGGCTTCGCCTATCAATTCAAATCACCCGCCAAAACCGCCATACTGCACGGAGCGCACCACCTGCCGCGCGCGGAGAGTACTATCGTGCCTAGAAGTGCATACTGTCAGCTGCGTATGTGCACCGTTACAAACAAATCAATAATTTACTGTCAAAACTGTGTAAAAAAAAAACAAAAAAATATTGTGCAATAGCAAGACCTCGTGCCGCTAAACGAGTGCGCGTGCAATTTCGCGCTGGAAGTCCCGGGACTGTAAGAAATTGAGGAACGCAGGAAGGCAGGTGAGTCAAAGCCTTTGCACTTTATTAGTAAAATCGTTGTAATATCTGGTGTAATAACTAATAGTGAGCTGTCGAGCCCATGCCACTTTTGTCTACTCACGAACATGTGCACGATGTAATTGTACACAAATCGCTCGTGAACACGTCTTGTTATCGCACTGTTCTTGTGATGCGAGCAGACCGCACGGTTCGTGCACGTGCGCAGGTGTGGACGCGCCATAAATAGAGGGATTCATTTTAGAGGCAAGAACTCACCAACATCTGGTTGAAAGTGGTAATCATTTAGGTGGGTGTTACATATTTGCAGGCCATTTGTCTGTTTACATTTTTGAGTAGCCATACGGTCAGGAAGTGCGGTAATGAGTAATGGCTCACCAATATATACTTGTGGTTTTAAAATTCGAGATCTGAAATTGTTACTGAGTTTAATCATTTATGTAGACAAACGTGATATGGTTAGTGTGTTTGTTACTTCTTCACGCTGTAATGGCTCAATGGGTTAAATTCTGATTGAAATGAAATGAAATAATGGATTGAGGATAGCTAATAACCTGGGCCCTAATTCACTATGACCACTTACCGATTCCTTGCTTCGAAATCACGTCTATTCCTTTATTAATAAACGACATCTCTATGACGCATACATATATTCATTATATGATATTCTATGACGCGTCATAGAGAATACAAATTTCGCAGATGCCGCTTATTAATTAAGGAATCGACGTAAATTCAGGACGTAATTCGAATTAGGGCCCTGGATTACTTATAATGTTTTTCCCAGGAATCCGCGGCACGGATGAAACTGCGGGGCACAGCTAGTTGTTCTTATTATTATTAGAAGCCCGTTGTGTCCCACTGCAGGAAAAAGGCCTCCCTACCTTTTTCCATTTATCTCTGTCTATTGCCACAATAGATCAATCATTAAGGTGTGAGTTTAGCTCATCCCGCCATCTCTTTCTTGGTCGGCCGCGGAGTCGTTTGCGATCGTGTGGGATCCACTGGGTACTGGTTTTGGCCCAGAGATCATCCGACATATGGCAGACATGTCCAACCCAGCCCCATTTGAGTTCTGCTGCTTTTTGGGTCACGTTTGCTATTTGAGTTCTGGAGCGCAGTATGGTGTTTCTTATACGGTCAGTACGCTTAACGCCAAGAATACTGCGCTCCATAGCTCGCTGGCAGACCTCAAAATCAGTTAGTTGCAATAATCATTTTTTTATCGTTTATAGATCTATGTTTAGCCACTATTTCACCTAATGTTAAGCGACGATGTTACTAAAGAAGGAGCACATAGATATATAAAGGAAGATGGCAGTTGACTGACTCAGACCCGTCTCTTCTCTGCGGACTACTCATGTTTCACCACCGGCACCTGCATTTTAACGCGCTGGCTGAAACACGATAGCGCTCTGATGGTCACACATCCAAGTGGCGACCGCTGCGAAAGTTGCTTTACCTAGCAGATTTTACAAACGGCTAGGTCAGCCATGCTACGAGCGCTACATTCATCATCATCATCAGCCAATTGCGTTCCCACTGCTGGGACACTAGCCTTCTCTAATAGACAGAGTATAGGCCGTAATCCACCACGCTGGCCTAGTGCGGGTTGGTGGATGTCACAGGTCTTTGAATTTTTGTGATTAATTCTTGGACATGCTGGTTTTCTCACGATGTTTTCCTTCGCCGTTTTTAGAGTGTAAAATCCGGACATAACTTAGCAAAGACAGTGGTGCGAGGCCAGCGGGATTCGAACTCGGGTGCGTGGGATCGTAAGTCACACGTTCTCCCATTGAGCCACACTCGCTCTACTTTGTTTTTGTTGAATGTTGGATAATTAGATCCTTTTATAATAAATTCTCTGGAGACTTTTTAGAGACAAAATTCCACAAAAAGATATTCCTATGGAAATTCCCTAATTAATCCACCTAAGCCCAAAAACTTTTCGTGTTTATTTCCCTTAAATTAGGCCCTTTATTCGCTTGTTTCGTCGCAAAGAGAAAACAAAAGAAGGTGTAATAGAAAAGCATATTTATGTTACTTTATTGTACTTGAAAAGCAAACATCTTTAAATCCTAATAAAATCTTATAAATGCGTTTACCACCGTAACTACTAAACCGATTTTAATGAAATTTGGAATATAGATAGTTTAGGTTCTGGAATAACCTATAGGCTCTTATTTTCAAAATTAGTCCAGTGCAGCACTCCGTTGTTCCTATAATAGGTGTGGGGAGCATGCCTGCTTAGGGCAATTTCGTATCTTTTATACGGCAACCAACGTTTGTTACGGGAAATACGAGAACAAATTGTCGCAAACGTGGTAAACAATTGGAGCGAGTTCGCAATACAAACTCATGATAGATTCAGAAATTATTATAATAGTGCAGCCGAATACTTTTTTAACTTGCGACACATCAATCTCACCGCGGGCGAAGCCGCGGGGCGCAGCAAGTAAAATAATAAGTTTCAGATAATAAATTCACTCTATGGCTATAGTAGAGTGGTAAGAGTAGTCTTGACTTTTCCCAAATGCCTTGTTGAAACAACAATAAAGGCCGAAACTAAAACAGTTATTACGGGCAAGTGTGCAAAATGATGTCAAATTGAACTATTAATTACTTTGGGTGTTGTGGGACCATGGTTCTCGTAGTTTCTGGTTCCCTAGATACAGGAAATCCTAGTTAATGGCCAAGATCTCTGTTTGTAATCGTTACACGTATAACCTAACAGGCAAGGCCATAAAAAAATATTTAAGTGGCTAGTTCGTTAACTAGTTTCAACAGGTCACCAAAGAGCTGGCGCTTACCTCGGCCAACGAATGAGTCTGGCCATTCAACGAGGTAACGTCGCCAGCTTTTTGGGCACCTTGCCCGCGGAGGGTGACTTAAATTACGTTTTATCTTTAATTTCATTTTTTAAAATTTTTTTGGCGGTTAGTTTAGTCTTTATCACTGTATATACTTTTACGCAATTGTTTCTAAATAAACGATAGTTCTAATATTTATTTAATATTTTGTCGGTATTTTTTTTCTTTCGTGACGTTTTCTTCTATTTTTTTTGTCGAAGAAATTCTCTCTCATCTCTCACTCACCGTGAATATATCAACATAATTACTGTAATTTAGGTCAAAGTTATAAAATTGTACGAATTAAAAATGAATTTGCACGATCGTTCGTACGATAGCGAGGAATGCGCAGCTGGAGTATTTTTTTGCGACAAATCGACCTTTGTGTTGTACCACAGAATATTAAGGGACAGAAGCATCACTCCGCAAAGAAATTTGAACAAATAGCGACTCTTGCTATGACGCAATAAAATTCAATTCAGCTCGCGTAGCGCTGCATACCTACCATTCATATTAACCTACAGAGCGCCTCTCTTTCTATCACATAGCTCGCGACCCGCCGTCGGTGTCCGGTCCGGCTATGTATGTACTTGTAGCTTCGTACCTACAGTGCGGAGTGCGCTAGGCCTGGTTGTACTAAGATCGATTTCACCCAGTAATTATGGACATTCGATTTCATTAAGAACAATGTTATCCAATAATCCAAACATCAGTCTGTAGGTTCTCTCCTCTTATGTAGACAAATAATTATAACAATCAATCAGCATTTTTTATTTAGTTAATAACTATTTACAATTGAATTAAAAAAACTCTATTTTATAGATATTAAACTGTATAAAACTAAAAATGTATTTACAAGTGGTGTCAATGAGTCCAAGGTGCCAAGAACGCTGGCTGCATTCCCGCGTTGAATGGTTAACGCTAATCTGTAAGCAAGGAATGAGCCAGCCCTCTTGTCACCTGCAGCTTCGCCAAGGCAAAAGAAATTTTAATAACCTGCCCATAACAATTGCAGTGCCACCTAGAACTTTTAATATACTATAAAAAGAACTTCGTAGCACTGCATTGCGCCCATCACCCCGAGACATCAGATATTCAGTCTCATATGCCTAGTAATTTCACTGGCTACAAACCCTTCAAACTGTAACACAGTAATGCTTGAGCACTACTGCTTGGCGGCAGAATAACTGGCAAAGCTTCTTGCAAACTGGAAAAGTTGTGGTACCTATCCAGACGGCCTCCCGCACACGAGAGAGAATATTTATGAGCGTTATTATTCATAATAATATATAGTCAGTATTCGTTTGATATTCAAAAATAGACTTTGCAGATTTAGATTGAAAGGGTACGACATCAATGATATTGATAGGTGAAATGCAAATAAGGGAAAGGGTCTAAGCTCTTTGTGAAATAAATATTTTCAAACAAAAAATATAATGTAGGTAAATGTTTGTTTCAGCAATGGACATCTAAAATGTACAATAAAAACGAAAATATCGAAGAAAGGGAACTCTTTGTATATTTATTTATATATTGTAATGTAATACCTATTGTAAATTTGTTTCTCTAGTAAGTAGTAGTCTAAAGTGCTATATAAGCTCCGACGCCGGAGTTGGACACACATCCTCGTGATGCGAAAGAAGAAGGGTTCTATAATTCCAAAATGTATAACGGAGCTCACAGAAAGTAAATTCAAATTACGTGTAAAGACTGTTCTAATGAGAAAAGCATACTATGCTGATCGTAATTATATAGAAGACGAGGACGCTGTGAACATTCCACTTCTGCAAAGTAGCTAACTGATACATAAGAAACATAACACAGCCTCTGTGGTGCAGTGGTTGGGCAGGTTAGCTAAAATCTCATACACCACTGAGGTTGCGGGTTCGATTCCCGCGACGGGACAAATGCTTGTGCACAGAAAAAAAAAGCGCAAGCATTTGTTTCGTGTCTGGGTGTTGTGGGACCATGATCCTCATAGTTTCCTGGTTCCCTAGATACAGGGAATCCTAGTTAGGGGTCAGGATCTATATATGTGATCGTTGGGCGTTATTAATTATGGTTTAAGATGATTATTCTGATAAGAATAAACAATATTCACTTAAAATGAGAACACTTAATTAATTAACATAACATTGCAGAAATATAAAAAAAATTAAGAAAATCTCTAAACAGAAATGCCCCTCAGTTTCTTGCCATATCTTTTAGACCTAGAGAAATGGTTCTTTTTCCGATATGGTGGTAGAGCCATGGTTATAATTCGACGTTCATAAGTGCGTCTGTGTTGCCAAAACTGAATAAAGAGATTTTGACTTTGACTTTGAAAGTAAAACTTCTTCGAAAACAACTACGAAGTTTAACTTCTACATACATTGTGTAACAAAAAAAACGACTTTAATTCTAATGTAAAAATTAATATCGATGTATTTGATATGGGTTCATGTTAAAGCTATACTGAACCCATCGCAAAAATAATTTTCCAACACAGTTTATAAATAACGGAGTTCTGAGGTAACAAACAAAAAAAATATAATTGAATTGAGAGAACCTCCTCCTGTTTTTGAAATCTGTTAATAACTAATTAATATGTAATATAATAATTAGGATTAATTTAATTTATTTTTTAGCAATTTCTAATTTGATTTATTTGCACCGCCGACTTCTCTCACTCCGTTAGTTCTTTCCATCCAAAGGTTGACTGGAAGAGATCGCTTTTAGCGATAAGTCCGCCCATTGTAGTGTAGTTTAAAGCCGATTTCTGTAACTTGTTATTCTTTGCTATGGTGTACAATAAAGTATGTTTGTATTGTATTGTATTGTAATGCGAGTATTCCAACCAATACACAAAAACATGCTGAAAATTGATCTGAAATTAGTTTTTCGATATCTCAACCATCACATAAGATATTTAATGGTAAATGTCAGCGGTGTGGGAGGCTCCGTCCCTTTGTAGCAAAAGGTTTTTTTATGGAACTGACTGATAAGGCGAGCATGTCATGCGCCTGATGGTAAACGCCACACCTGCCCATAACAATTGCCGTGCCACCTAGAACTTTTAATACCATGTAAAGCACTGGGTAGCATTGCATTGCGGTCATCACCCCGAGACATCAGATATTAAGTCTCATATGCCCAGTCATTCATTGCCAGCCAAACCGGAACACAGTAACGCTGGCGCACTACTGCTTGGTAGCAGAATAACTGGCAAAGCTGTGGTACCTACCAGACGGCGTCCCGCATACGACAGACCTTCGAGCAAGTCTTTTTTATACGTGGCATCTTATGTCTGGACAAAGGCCTCTCCGAATGCACGCCAATGAGTCCGATCTTCGGCTCTCCTTATGAAATTGCTTCCAGCAACTTTGAGCGGATCGTCGCTCCATCTAGCCGGAGGGCGTCCTTGGCTGTTTGCTTAAACGTGGTCTCCACTCTAGCATACGTTTACCCCATCGGGTATCAGTTCTTTGACAGATGAACGATGTTTACCGATTTTCGATTGAACTTAAGTGTTATTTACTTAATCCGGTGTTATTTGCGATTGGAAGACAATCGATGTAATTCTAAAAGGTTGCTAAACTTTTATATTACAAATACGCATTTTTATTTCATTCGCAGTCTATTATCTCTCTTCTTATTATCTTTAAAAGTTTGTCTGCGTCTAAGAGCAATTAAGTGTTACGATGAAAATGCACTCACGAGATCAAACAAGTAAATAACCCAACTTTGTAAACAGATATCTTGATCTTTGGAATCGCATTACTCTTAATTTTAGACGCAGTATCTTTTATTTTCTAATAGAATTTAATTAATCTCAGATGTCCTACGTTAAATAAAATAATTGTCATCATTATTACAATTACCAGACATAAGATGCCACGTATAAAAAATAAGTTCTCGTGGAAAGTCTGTCGTATGCGGGACGCCGTGTGGTAGGTACCATAGCTTTGCCAGTTATTCTGCTACCAAGCCGTAGTGCGCAAGCATTACTGTGTTCCGGTTTGGCTGGCAATGAATGACTGGGCATATGAGACTTAACATCTAATGTCTCGGGGTGATGAGCGCAATGCAGCGCTACGCAGGTCTTTTAAAAGTATTAAAAGTTCTGAATGGCATTGCAGTTGTTATAGGCAGGTGAGGCGCTTACCATCAGGCAAACGACTTGCACGTCTCATCACTCAGTTCCATAAAAAAAAACGATTAAGTCTCAATGTTACTGACGCTGAAAGTGGCACCACCACTTACGAGATCCTTACGCAATTATCATCATTAATATAATCAATTGTTACGCAATTATCAGCCAAATACCAGCTGGCAGCTCTGCACTCTATAGAACGTCGCGCAATTAAGTTAATTAATGACCATGCACTGGTCGAGAAGTCATTCTCGAAGACAGTCGGAAATTTAGGTGTCTATAGCTTTTTTATTGACTGCAGGAATTGCACGAACTGATCCCTTCTTCTCCTTTCCACCTAAGGACTTCCAGGCGGAGTGAGTCGTTTCACCCGTACATTGTTAATTTCCCAACTATCCGTAGTAAGCGTTTCACAGATTCCTTCAACATGAAGACTGCCAAGGAGTGGAACGCTCTGCCAGCGTCTATGTTCCCAAACAGCTACAACTTGAGTCCATTGTAACACTTTCTTTCATGTTTTTAATTTAATATTTGCAATAAAGCGTTTGCATCTATTTATCTGTCTCTTTAAGTCTAGAGTGAGTAAGAATCTCTTGGGCAAACGTGCCCCATCTTAGGCCGTATCTTCGCTTTCCATCAGGTGAGATGTCGTCAAACATATGCCCATTTACTTATAAACTTAAGTCGGACTCGCCCACCGAGGGGTCCGTACAATGACTATATTTTTATGATTTAAATACAAATTTATTGTTTTCAGATTTTTCCCTGTAGGTACTTGTTGTATAAGACGATATGACATGCCGAATTTCATAGTTCTAGGTCAACGAAAAGTTCGTCGAAATATACGATTTTAGCGACATAAACGGCCGTAACTTTATTACTGGAACTTAGAAGTTTGTTTTTTTCACAGCTTGAAGGGACTGTTTTTTTTTATGGAACTAAGTGATGAGACGAGCAAATCGTTCGTATGATGGTACGCACCACGCCTGCCCATAACAATTGCAGTGCCACCCAGTAATCTTAACAGCATAAAAAGCACTGCGTAGCACTGCATTGTGCTCATTACCCCAAAACATCAGATATAAAGTCTCATATGCCCAGTGATTTCACTGGCACAATGCCCTTCAAACCGGAACACAATAATGCTTGCACACCACCTGAAGACCTGAGTATATGGTTTTAATTCAAAACAACAAACACTTTAAGAACAGCGAGCGGTGTTCAACTAGATATCTCCACTTGTTTTCGAGATAAAGGGTCTATAGACAGACAGACAGACGGACAACAAAGTGATCCTATAAGGGTTCCGTTTTTTCCTTTTGAGGTACAGAACCCTAAAAACAAAAATATGATAACATATGCAAGAAGAAGCACCTTTAAGGTGCTACTTTAGTCCGCATGTACGCAGCTTATATGACTTGACTCACTTTACGAGCATGAGAAGTGTAAGAATCTTTATGATCTCTTCCAACCTAACAATTTCAAAACACACATGGCCACGGTAATTCCATTCCTTTGCTGTTATAATAAACGTCCATGTAACACATCTCCGGATCAATCGTTCTTGTTTCCAGATAAACAAACATTGAAAAGTTAATTGATTGACTAGATTTTGAATATACGAAGAGGAAAAATTAATTATTTTCTCCATATTAAGGATTGGAAACTATCGTGAGTCTAAATATTCATTATAAATATAAACGGCTACACTCAAGGTATGATTGTGTCGGAATAACTCCGACCAGGTTTCGGATAATTGGGATGTCCTTCTTCCCGGAGTTTACGCTTTGGATTCTTTTCTCCATATTACTATTTTTTTTAATTCGACAACGATGTTTGGACACACAAATGAGGAGGTCAGGATCAATAACCCACATATTGTTATCCACTTTTGACACTTTCGTTTGTTTTGTTCTTATTCGACTCCAAAATGATAAAATTCACCATTTTGCAAAACATTTTTGATCTGAACAGCACGTATCCCTCAGTGAAACCCGACACGATCACGAGTTTCGTTCAAAACAACCACAATAGTTTGGTTTTTATTGTTTTTTAACAAATTACTATAAGTGGATATGTAAGCGTTTGATCCTCACCTCCTCAAATGTAACAATATTAATTTTTAACTTTTATGCATTAGCGCATGCTAATTGATCAATGTGAACATCCCCGACACCCTCCCGACGACCCTCGATACGACGATATAAGAAGGATAGAAGAAAATTTGGGTACTTGAGCAGTTGGCTCGGTGGCCCAGAGGTTAAGGCGTGGGACGGTATTCCGAAGACGCAGGAGCGTTCCCTGCCCGAGTTATATTATATTTTCTTCTTCCTAATTATTTAAAATCTCAACAATCAATATATATTAAATTTGAGTACAATAGAGAAAAATAACATTCTAAAAGCAAGTTTTGTTTTTCTATGTTGATAAAAACATTATACAGTAACTTTACTCAACTTTATGAAAAGACCTCTATTTTTACCTCTAGACTCTACCAAAGTTTCGAAGAAACACCCTCTAGAGAATAGTAGGTATAATTTTTAATAGTCAATAGTCATTTATTCATAATAAAATATACGTCAACAATTATATAATAAAACTAGCTGACCCGGCAAACGTTGTTTTGCCATATAAATTTAAAAAAATCACTAAGGGGTATGAAAAATAGATAGTAGCCGATTCTCAGACCTACTGAATATGCATATAAAATTTGGTAAAAATCAGTAAAGCCGTTTCGTAGGAGTAAGGTAATTAACATTGTGACATGAGAATTTTATATAAAAGAAGATTAAATCATTACTAATTAGTTCACAAATGTCAAATAAAAAAATAGTAATATTAAATTACAATCAGATAATATGATTTGGTACCTACTTTAATAAAATAAATTAGTACAATATGCATAATAATATAAGATTCATAAAAAAATTCATCTAACGTATAAAAGGTTTGGTCGATAAGCCATCGTTTTAACCTGGTTTTGAAACAATCGATGCTATGTGCTTCAGTATGCAGTATGTTCAATCAGTATATTTATTTTTATTTTATTTTTTTATATTCCAATATTTATTTTATTTATTGTATTGCGGATAGGCATTGTCTAAAAATTAATTATCTTCTCTCTAATGTGCAACAGTGCTGATGCTAACTCAGCTTCAAAGTGAGTTTCCCCGTCATCCCTTAATCCATTTCCGAGTATTGCTAATTTGATCCAAAGTTGGCTAAGGATAACACACAAATCAGAAACACCCTGTAGATTCGTCCTGTTTACCGCTTCATTTGACTCATTGATGATAAACAAAGTCAAATTGTATCATAAATCGTAAACTTTTATTGCAACCACAGAATACTTAATAGTACCAATGTACTATATATGTAGGTAATCTAGGTGTTATAATATTCAAAATGTTCCATAGGTATACTCTACTACTATTAAAATATTTTAACTTAATTATAATACATAATTTTATTTTCCTTTATTCAAATTAATCCTACTTAAAATAATATTATAAACGCAAAAGTTTGTAAGAATATATGGATGTATGTTTGTTACTCTTTTACGCAAAAAAGTTCAAAAACATATACTAGGCGTTCAAAATATATTAAGTAATTAACAATGTTTTAATTTCCAAATAATAATTTATATGGTAAGTTGATATATAAGTTAGTATAGTAATAATTTATTTTTAGTATCAATATATAAGAATAATAAATATAATATATGATATATAGAAGTTATAAAATTGTATTATTTTCAATCTAATGGAATCAGGCGCAACGTGGCAAATTTCATCTCAAATTCGACTCGTAATGAAAATACCTAGTGTAATTGTGCTGAATAAATTGATTATACTAATATTATTATACCTAATTTACCTAATGTATGTGTTTGCTTACGGGTTTCGTTTTCTATTTTCTAATTTTTACCGTGTACTATCTATTTATTGTGTGGTACTGTGTTAGCATAACAATTTTATTTATTTTTATTTTATTTTTTTAATTTGATATTTTCCAATATTTATATATGTATTGCGGATAGGCATTGATTAGTGTGTATATATATATATATATGTATATATACTATTTATACTATTAAGAATATAATATATGTTTCTATTTAGCTTTACTTATATATTTAATGTTTTATAGCGTTATATTATACAACAAGTTCGTGCGTCACCAAGGGCCTGAGCTGAAAACCAGCGTTGTGGATTCTTCACAACATTATGCTGAGCTCAGACCTTTGACTGCACTGTACACGGCAGCGGTCTCCATACACATGCTGTAATTGTTTGTCTGGGTCTTCTAAATTTGTCTTATTTTGTTATCCTACACTTGTGTATGTACTATTGTTTGTTGTGTGCAGTCTTGTCAAAAATAAATTATTTCTTTCTTTCTTTCTTTCTTTCAGTATGTTCGTTGGCAGTCTGTTATACACAGAAGGACCCATGACATGAGTTAGTTTGCCAGACTTGCTTAGCGTTTGAGACAGCGTCGCTAGCTTTCCTGCACGCCTGGTATTGTAGGAATGGTAATCTCCGTTCTTCTTAAATAAATTAAAATTAACATGCACGTATACAGTTACTCGGTACAATAAGAGGAATAAGATAATAGGTAGGATAAGATAAAAACCATGTTGGTTTATTTAAAAAAATCATTTTTGAGCCTGACTAGTGCATGCTTCTTCTGCTCTCGTGTGGACGAGTGGCCAACCTTGGTGTCGGAGTTTTTAGACCGCCTGAAGGCCTCCGACATGACCAACGATTGTTGTCCTAAGACAACAACCGGGACCGACGGTTTAACGTGCCGTAATATAGGTATATAACTATATACATTTGTAGAATGTAGATGCCCAACATCCTGGTTCGAATAGTTTGAATGTTAGCACACCATTGTTATGGTAGGATGTACCGATTCTAATTCCAATTATTACCATCTGCTTTGTACTACATTCTGGCAAATAAATGATGATTATGATTATGATTAGAGGTACTCGAGTAATTAGGTATCTCGTGTCTGGTGTGCCAATGCAATATCCAAGTGTACTTAATTAAGATCATAAATTTATATGACATTTAATAAATTAATAAGTTATGGTATTCTGGATCTTATCTATCTAAAAATAAGCATCACCTCTTTTTTATCATGACTCGCTAATCATTGAACAAAAAACGTGAACACTTTCAATGTTACAGTCGCGAATTTTTTTTATGGAACTGAGTGATGCGACGTAAAAGTCGTTCGCCTGATGGTAAGCGCCACGCCTGCCCATAACAATTGCAGTGTCACCCAGATCTTTTAATACTATAAAAAGCACTGCGTAGCACTGCATTGCGCGCATTACACCGAGACGTCAGATAACGCCTCATAAGCCCAATAATTTCGCTGGCTACAATGCCCTTCAAACCGGAACACAGTGATGCTTGCGCAGTACTCCTTGGCGGCAGAATAACTGTCAAAGCTGTGGTACCAACCCAGACGGCCTCCCGCATACGAGAGACCTACCACGAGTATTATAGTTGAAGCCTGAGAAACTTTACTGATTCGTTTATTTTTCGGTGAAAAGTATCCACTGTCCTATGCCTGGACTTAGAGTACCTACTTACTGCTTAACGGCAGAATAATTGGCAAAGCTGTGAATGAAAGATTTGAATAAAACTATATCGTTTACTTATGTGTATATTTTTACGAGCCGTCAATTTGAAGGTTGTCTGGAAGGGACTATTATTTAGAAAACGTCTACTTCTCAAGCTGTTTTTTAATTGACTGTCAGACAATCATTTATCCTCCATACTATCCTCAAAAAACACTCCCAATTACATTATGATCCTGAACTAAATAAAAACAACCGCAGGAAAGGTACTATTTTCCAGACTAAATTGTTCCGCCTGTCATTGTCCCATAAATTATTTTGCTTTCTAGGTCAATATTTATATAACAAATTAAACAACAAACTAAATATCTATCCGCTACACACATACAACTGCAAAAAAACTGTATCTAAACACCTTAAAACTTTGGACTATGAAAACACAGAAAGACTTATCTTGACTCAGAAATAACTTTTACTGCGACCGCCATTCTACCCCTCTTCTTCCTCTTTTTCTTTTTCTTTTCCTAAATAGAACTCCTTATACACAAAAACACACATAACAGCACATGCATCTAACATTTCACACATACACACAAACACACACGAGCACTTGCGTGCACTAACAGTCACTGCTGCATGTTAACATAACTTTAATATATATATTAAGTTAATATAGTCCTCTCATTATTAATCATAGCTATTATTATTAATTATTGTTATTTCTGTACAAGTAATATCCAGTGTTATATCTAAGGCAGGGATCCTAATTTCTTAAAATTGTTTACACCGAGGGAGGGCCCTGGTGACATGTAATACAGGTTTTACAAAAACCTACATCATGCACCAGCTCTCACAAAGTAGCATGTTTTTTAGAAATTATGTATAACCCATGACTGTACCTGAATCTTTGTGAAGAGAAATAAACAAGTTTTATTATTATTATTATTATATTAATTAAGTTTGATTCAACTAAAATCGAGCGATTCTCGTACTTCTGTACTGAACTAATCGATTGAGGCAGCTTAAACTCACAGATTAATTCCTCGTGCGTCCGATTCTCCAAGGCAAAATAAAGAACAATCGTTCTCTTATACAAGTGAAGTTTTAAGCCCCTACGCAAAAAGGAGGGGTGTTATAAGTTTAACCACTATGTGTGTGAATCGATTTGGATGCGGTTTTTTTTATTGAAATCAGGTTTTCTATCAAAATCTATTCAGTCGTTTTTTAATTATTATAGGATTTTTGTGTCGTATTTTAAATTTTATTAAACTTGTTTCCCAGACAATATTTATTACAAATTCTAGTTGTAGGTTTTTAAATGAATCCC
The DNA here is from genome assembly GCA_951640565.1 of Petrophora chlorosata. Classification (NCBI taxonomy): domain Eukaryota; kingdom Metazoa; phylum Arthropoda; class Insecta; order Lepidoptera; family Geometridae; genus Petrophora; species Petrophora chlorosata. Next base: position 3,665,176 of record OX621206.1, read on the forward strand.
AGTCAAAAAGTTACGTCGGACTTCTTCATTTACATTAGACACAAAAATATAATTCTTTTATTTCTTTGTTATATATATTAAATAAAAAACAAAGTTCATTTTTTTTTACGCCTTATAGGTCTATGTTTGGCCACTATCTCGTCTGATGTGAAGCGATGATGTGGCCTAAGATGGAGCACATAGATCTAGAGAGAGACTGCAGTTGAGCGGCTGCTCAGACCCGTCTCCCCGATGGTTCACCGAACATCATCCCGAAACACGACTAAGTCGCTTGACGGCATGGCTTTGTTCGGTTGGTGGAAATACAACCACGCCCAGAGCCTACCACTCCAAAGCGCGTAAGCGGGTTTCATCACGATGTTTTCCTTCACCGTTTTAGAGCGAGCGTGCAAAATCTGCACTTAACTATAAGTCATTGGTGCAGGGCCGAGTCGGGATTCGAACCCAGGTGCGTCGGATCGAAAGGCGCACGAGGTCCCGCTGAGCCACACTCGCTCTATACGAGAAGTCATCGGGCCGATCGAAGTAAAGTGGACGGCCCAAGATAAAAAATCATGAAGAAATACTGCGTCTGTGTCTTCTCCTACAATACATCAAGTTTAGGATACCAAAAAGAAGAAGAAGTCCTAACCCACATATGACGAGAAATCTATCAAAAATGTATTGTGACGACCATAGTAATAATTGAAATTAAATTGAATCCTTGACACGACGGGTATTATATCAGGTGGTTCCTCACTCCGCAGACCTAACCACCGGTAGTTTGGGCCCTGCCCCGTTAACAGCGGCACTCTAGGTTAAGGTTTATTTGTGTTTTTGCTTATACTTTGTATATAATATTGTAAAAAAACCTTAATCTAAGAAATTAAATAAAAATCTGGTTAATTTTATATATTTCTCTTCAACATTATTTTACTTAGTTCAATCGGGATGGAAGTGGGAGAAACTAATTAATATTCCTTGATTAAGTTCACTAAACATCTTGATTGCTTAACTTAAATGAAAGCGTTAAGTTTCACCTCTATCCTAATCAGGATAACTTCAGAGTTAAGAAATTCGAATGACTGTTAATGAGTTCCTAAAAATAAACTTATCTGACTTACTTATTCAGCCAAAACTTCGGAAACCACTCACACTTACGAATATGTTTAAAATTCACTATAAGTTACATAAGGTAAACTTTTTCACATAGCTGCAGTTTTTCACACACTGGCCAAGAATGAAAACAAAACACTGTCACCTTCGTCACAAAATAGAATAAATTATTAATGAAATCTCTTCTCATATCTTTTGAAAAAAGAATCTAACGAACATTATCCATTTATAAATAAAAAAAAGTAAAATAGTCCGTACAAACCGAAAACTCTATGAAAGTGGAAAGAAAACTTCGAATTCACTCGTTCGCGCGTCAAATGCGTACCGCGTCCGGTCGGCCGGCCGCCGCGGCTGTTGACGTTCGACTGTAGGTACGGATCGCTCCAACGAAACTTCCAAAAGCTTTTCTATACTTTGTGCACTTGCTACTTTGGCACTAACCAGTGTGCCATTTAGTCTTAATGGAGGATGTGAGAGCAAATAGGAAGTTTTAGCTTGTGTTTTAGAGATTATTAGGTTTACGTGACTTACCGAAAGTCATATGAATTTTATTCTTGTCTTCACACAAATTAATATTGAATGTGTTTAAATAAATAAACTTGAACTAATCCTACTAATGTTATAAATGCGAAAGTTTGTGAGGATCGATGGATGGATGGATGGATGGATGTTTGTTACTCAATCAGGCTACTAAACGGATTTTCATGAAATTTGATATGTAGGTACTAGGTCGTGGAAAAGGACATAGGTAAATGTTTGCGGGTGAAACTACAGTGCAGCTAGTATTATAATAAATTCGAAAGTTTGTGAGGATGGATGGATAGATGTGTGTTACTGTCACACAAAAACTAATGAACGGATTTTGGTAGTAGGTACGTACTAAACAAATATAGTATTTTTCAGTATTTTTCGTACGGTCCTGGAAAAGGATATACCTAGGCAAATTTTTATCCCGGGAAACTGCGGAGCGCATTAAATTGGGTATAAATTGACAGATAATAATTTAGGTAACTGTCAAATTAAACTAATTACCAAGCTTGGTAATATATTTCATTGAATCACAAACTGGTTTATGTTAAAATACTAAATCAGTGAAAATAGACCATTGTGTTGGAAAACCGCGTTATGAAAATAACAAGAATAGCGTACCTCCATGAATTGTCTCGCATTCACCATAAAGAAGAGATGATTTATTGGAAGTTACCGTCTAGCGCAAAAGAGAAGCGGTGTGAGAATTGGTAGCACCATAATTTAATTTTTTTGCCGTGTCTATAAATATTATTGTCACACATTGTTTGGTGTTCGGTGGTCAGCTCCAAGGAACATTGTCTGTATTCTGAGATTGGACCTGAATGAATGTAGATGACAGTAAATTCAATTCAATTCAAATATCAAAACTATGCGTACGTTTAAAAGCAACTCAAAACTCGTCTATGTCTGAAACTCTCGGCATTTTATACTGAGCTGAGCCCATTTGGCACATTTATTTATTATTTAAGTTTTATTTTTTGTTTGTCGTTTTTGTGTGCCGAATAATTGGTTCTTCTTTATTTCTTTTTTCTTTAAACTTCTACATACATTGCTTGAATTAATTTATTTTAGGAAACTTACAGCCAATACATGCATATGATAATAAAATTATGTTTAGGATAACTAGGCCAATTTACAATTTTTCACCTATAAGTAAAAAGTAATGTGTTTGTTTTGTACGAGCGTAAATCCGTATGAGCAGTAACGCATGAATTAGTAGGTAACAAACTTAAAAAAACAATCGCAGTAATTGAAACAAATCTACGTAAACAAATCTAAAATTCTGCATACTTGTCAAAGTCCCATGACAATGCAAGACGAAAGGTCGGCAATGGAACTCCTTGACAGATAATCGTAAACTACTAGTGTTTGGGCTCATTTTCACTCCACTAGTGTTACAGCTCGCGGTTTCAATTACGAATTTGTTAAAAGCTTGTCTTGAAAAATATATTTTTCAACAAAAATTTAGATTGGAAGGAGGAAAAAAGAACGTATGCCAATTATTTAAAAAGTTTTGTATGGAGTAGATTTTTTTATTAATGCGACGGCAAAGCTTAACTAACAAAATTTGATAAATAAATTAAGGTTTAATATAATGTTTTAGCATTATTCGAAACCCTACCCCTAAGGTGCTTTTTTTTTACGCTTACGCTTTTGGTAGATCCATGTTTTGCCACTATCTCGCCTGATGTGAAGCGATGATGTGGCCTAAGGTGAAGCACATAGATCTAGAGAGAGACGGCAGTTGAGCGGCTGCTCAGACCCGTCTTTCCGATGGTTCACCGAACATCATCCCGAAACACGACTAGGTCGCTTGATGGCATGCTTGTGAATTGGTTTGCAAAATTTGTACAGATACATTACAACCTTGACTTTGTCACAGATTTTACCACGTCGGTTCTAGTTAGCGTCATGGCAAAGTGTACCTACGTAAGAATAATATTAAAATTTCATGGGACACTGTTTGCGTTACGATAACCATGCAGTCACCATAAATATGTTTTACTACGATACTGACAGGCTCCAAATTAAATGACGTAAATACTGTCAAACCGATTTTTAAATAGAATACCGGTTGCTACTAATGGTTTGGGACACGCTGTGTCAAAGCCATTATGTTAGTCGTTTCGGAGCTTGATGCTTTAACACAGAACTATATTGGCAGACTGCAGATTTTCCTATAGTTATTCTATATTGTGTATGATGTGAAAGTAAGTGTGGATGGATGTATGGACAGCCTATGTAGTGTAGTGGTTGGGCAGGTTGGCTCAAATCACATACAATATTGAGGTTGTGGGTTAGATTCCCACAACGGGACAAATGTTTGGGCACAGAAAAAAAAACTTTGAAACCATTATAGCATATAGACAAACCACAAGTTAATATATTACTTTGAATGTCATTGTCTCCTTTTATTGAGTTTGTTATTAACCGAAATAGGTTCAAACTTCATTTGTATGCGTACTCGCGATATCTTCTTTATACAAGGGCACAGAATAAATAATAGTTGACGAGGGTGGAATGAACCTTGACGGGGTATAAGTCAAACAGTTGACAACTGCGGTTTCGTCCGTGGTGGTTTTGGTTTATTCTAGAGATGTACCGACTAGTCGCCAACTAGTCGGGAAAATCGACTATTTGGTTATATTTGTGGTCGGTGACTAGTTGGCAACTAGTGGCCGACTCTTGCAGACAAATATAGTCATTTATATGCTTAAAAACAGGGTGATTGATATGAAATCTTCAACTTTGTGGACATAGACGATGCTGCCCGAACTCCACCGAATGCAATGATCGGCTTGGCCGACTAATCGGCCAACTAGTCGGTCTTCTTGCAACCGACTAGTCAGCCCCTGTCATATTCGGTCCATCTCTAGTTTATACCTACCTATACAAATATTCAGAAAGAAGTGGAATGAATCTTTGTGAATGTTTCATTTTGTATCTTAGATTTTCGGTAAGCATGCACTAATGCGTTAAAAATTATAAGCTTTTTTGTACTTTATAAGCGTTTTTTTTATCAAACTGTAACTATGAGACGAGCATGTCGTCCACCTGACGTTAAGCGCCACGCCTGCCCATAACAATTACAGCGCCACCCAGAACTTTTAATACCATAAAAAGCACTGCGTAGCACCGCATTGCGCTCATCACCCCGAGACTTCTTGCATTCTACTGCTTGACGGCAGAATACCCAGACGACCTCCCGCAGAGAATTTGTTTAGAATTATCTTCCCAAAGGAAATTCGAGAAATGCGGCCATCGCTGAACGGCGGAAAACCCATCTGTAATACTTGTTTCAAAATTGTCGCATCGTTCATATCAAAGTAAGCCAACTCGAGCGATGTTTTATAATCAGTCTTAAAGCGTTAGAGCAACTGGCTGTGAATAATGCCACCCTTCTCACTGACAAATCATTCCGCCACGATGACTCACCCGTATTCATGACACTACACTTGTACGTAGTGAAAATTCAATTCAATTCAATTCAAAAGTTCTTTATTTCAATTTTGTCGTCGAAGACGCACTTATGAACGTCAATTATTACAATGACTCTACCACCGTATCGGAAAAGGAACCACTACTCAGAAGATACGGCAAGAAACTGAGGGGCATATTTTTTAGAACTTTTGTTACAATATTTTATGTTTGTTTTTGACAATATTATTCTTCTTATGTGCCAGTTGGCTACTTGGCAGAAGCGGAATGTTCCATGCATCTTTATCTTCTATGTAATTACTAATGTATAGTATGCTTTTTTCATTAGAGTATTTTTCACACCCAATTTGAATCTACTTTCTGTAAGCTCCGTTATACATTTTGGAATAACCACTTGTACGTAGAGTTCTATTTGTCTGTGCTAAGTAAAGCACAGACACCTAATATAACTCAATAAACATGTGCAAATGTTTATAGTTCTAAGTTAGGCTGAGGCTGTTAACTTTTTTTTTACATCAAACTAGGCTAACGTTTGACCACGATCTCAACTGATGGGAAGCGACGATGTGGTCGAAAATGAAGCTTGCTTGCTTCATCATCAGCGTGTACGAGTCCACTGCTGGACATAGGCCTCTCCCAATGCACGCCATTGAGCTCGATCTTCGGCTCTTCGCACGTAATTACTGCCAGCCACTTTACGCAGGTCGTCGCTCCATCTGGCCGGAGGGCGTCCTACACTACGTTTGCCTAAACGTGGCCTCTATTCTAGAACTCGTTTACTCCATCGGTTATTGGTTCTTCGAAATATGTGACCAGCCCATTGCCACTTCAGCTTACTTATTCGGAGAGCTATGTCAGTTACTTTGGTTCTCTGTCGGATCACCTCGTTGAGGATTCGATCCTTCAGAGAAACCCCGAGCATAGCTCGCTCCATAGCTCGCTGAGCGACTTTAAACTTATAAACCAGTCTCACAGTCAGTGTCCACGTTTCGGCTCCGTATGTCATTACGGGTAGGACGCACTGATTAAAGACTTTTGTCTTCAGGCATTGTGGGATGGGCGACGAGAAAACTTGACGCGCTTGCTTAGTAAGTATCTATTCACTCTTGATTTGAACACACCCAGGTTATATTTAATAGGAAACACAGATGATGGCAGGGCATTCCACTCCTAAGTTAAAATTGGTTGACTTTTGGCAGGTCTCTCGTATATGGGAGGCCGTCTGAGTAAGTACCACACCTTGCCAGTTATTCTGTCACCGAGCATTACTTTGCTCCGGTTTGAAGGGTATTGTACTCAGCGAAATGACAGGGCATTAATATCTGATGTCTCCGGGTGATAAGTGCAATGCAGTGCTACGAAACAAAGAAAGAAACAATTTATTTTGACAAAATTGCACACAATAATCATAACATACACAAGTGTAGAAGAACAAAATAAGACAATTTAATAAGACCAAGACAAACAATTACAGCATGTGTATGGAGGTCGCTGCCGTGTACAGTGAAGTCAGAAAAGGTCTGTGCTCAGCATAATGTTGTGAAGAATCCACAACGCTGGTTTTCAGCTCAGGCCCTACGCAGTTTTTTTTATGGTATTAAAAGTTCTGGGTGGCACTATATGACGTTTACCATCAGGCATCAACCTTTTATTTAATTTCAATTTAATTAAAACTGTGAACGATAACATCGTGAGAAAACTGGCATGTCCAAGAATTAATCACAAATATTCAAGGACATGTGTCATCTACCAACCCGCACTGGGTCAGCGAGGTGGATTATAGCTCACACTCTGTCCATGAGAGAAGGACCTTGTCCTAGCAGTGGGAAATGGGCTGATGATGATAACACTGTTAGTGTAATTAAATTCTGATTGAAAGCTTCAAAATGAATTACGCCCACGTGTCTAAAAATTAAATTTCGTGGCGTCTGAGTCTGACCTATACGTGAACTAAAGAAATGTTAAAGAAAAGTTCGAGAGTTCTTTCGTTCCGGATCAATGAAGTGACAGACCATTTGATAAATCGCCATACTTGTGGAAGTATATCATTTATTACACGTATCAAAGCTTGCCAGAATAGACGAACGACTTTGAGGTTTTTCCTTTGAAACGGAAAATGTTTTCGTATCCGGGGATGCTTCATGAAGAGACAAAAACATGTTCAAAGTGTGGCTTTACTATCACAATTAAGAACAAGGGTGTACTTACACTAAGTAATTAGGACATTTTTTACCCAAAGCCTTTTACCCAGAGCTGCGGCCAGCGAGGACTACATTAAGGAAATGTTTACGGTCTCGCAACACATGCGGCCCTCGCCCCGCGCAACCCGCGCTGTGCTACCTCACGCCTCACGCTGCTTGTCATTCGCGCCAGTTTGTTTGTATTATATTCATTCGACTTTGAGACTGGACCGGGGCTAGCATGTGTTGATATTGTATAATAATTAATATTTATTGATTTAAAAATATAAAATTATATCTATTAATAACATGAAACTAAAACTAAAAACCTTTATAAATATAATACTAAGATATATTATTAAAAGGAGTCCCTTTAGGCAAGGTTCCGAAGATTCTGGCAGCGTTCCCCCTTTGAATAGCTAGACTTATTCTTTGTCCGAGGTAGCTGCCAGCTCTTCGGTCTCCTGTGATGTCGACAAACCTTTGTGCTATTTCTTTAAAATAATAAATAATATATTATAACATAATTAATATTGTATGTTTATCGGTACAAAACAGTTTTTCTTTTAGTATGAACATTTCGAACAACAGGCGAGATAGTGGCCAAACATAAGTGTCGAAGATAAATAATAGTATATAAGAAAGGCTGGGAAAAATGGAAAGAGGGAGCTTAAATTTCAAACGGAAATTGAATAAAAATAAACACACCTATCACCAAAATGAACATAGACCTAGAAGTATGAGGGGGCACGATCTTGACTTTTATTTAAGACTTGAAACGCAATGAAAATATCTAGTGTACATCCGCTATATACTATGTAGGTCAGGAGGATAGTAAAAGTTAAATAAAATAAAATAAAAAATATATAAAAATAAAATTTATATCATTCATTTATATTTTTATTTTTAATTTTTAATTCATTTAACTTTTAATATCTTCCCCCATACATATTATATTTTTCAACAACAACCTACATAATATTCAGCGGAATTACACTAGATTTTTTCATTGTGTTTCTGATTTGAGATGAATTTCCGCAACGTCATGCCTGGTTCCATTAGAATTAATTCGAGAGACTAACTACGTTTCCCTGGATAAAGCCTATGGGTTAATCCAGGGTATAAGTTATCTTCATTCCGAATTTCATTCAAATTCGTTGAGCCCCTACAGCTTAAAAAGTAACAAACTCACATACTACACAAACTTTCGGATTTATAATAATAGAGTGATTGGAACATACTCCAATATTGCGAAAAGTAGAGGCTTTACAGTAAGATAACCGGAGTCTACTAATAATAATAAATATTCACTCCCTTACATATTTTGTGTAAGGGTAATAAACTTGTTTAACCTAACTCGCCCACACGGAGCGAATGTATGTGAGGGTAAAATATAATGGTTGTTATTAATTCTGTACGCACGTAGCGTATCGTTTCTTCATTCATCACGTAGAGCTGTGTGAAGACGTCATATAATTATTTTCTTTAGAGATGAACTACCTACGTTTTCTATTCATGCCATACCATTTTCGTGGTCCACATGGAAGTCGCTTAATCGACTCCCGACCCAAATAGGTCGCTGCAGGAGCAACCTAGTAAAATGGGGCTATATTGACCCCGGTGGGTCACGATGTGAACAATGCACTACATGCTGTCTTGCCCTCGGTGCCCCAATACCTGCACTTTACATAACCTGTATGAAGCTATTCCTCCTGGGGTAGCAGAAGTCGAGCATTGGGCTAAAATTATTTAAAAATTTAAACTTATGAACCATCGACACGAAGAAGAAGAAAAATTGACAATACAATTATATATTTCACCCCTAACCCGCCCGCCCTGACCCGCCCGTCAACGAAAGAAGTTTATAGTTTCAAATAACATAAGACATAAGACATTAATTTATTTGCAAACAAATTAAATAAGGTGTAAGTAATATAAAAATTGTTAAAAACAGGTAAGTTAAACATAAAAATAGTTATATAAATTAAATAATAATTTAATTTGTTGCAAAACCATCTATTTTACTAAATTACTATAAATGTCAAAGTTGTGAGTATGGATGGATGGACGTTTATTTAGAATGAACGGATTTTGATGAAATTTGATACGTAGGTACTTTAAGTCCTGAAAAAGACTATAGATAAGAATATTATTTATTCTGGAAAATTGAGGGTAAAACCACGGGGCACAGCTAGTTTCAAATAAGTCGTTCGTTTCAAACTTCATGTTTTAATTAATGAGCTCAAAAAGAAATGAGAGTACATTTAATTTTTAAATAAAACTTTATTTTTTGTTGCTAGAATAAATAACCTTACCAAAGAGAAAGAAAACAACTAGCTGTCTTTTAATTAAGGAATAGCACAACAGATAATTGTAATAATTTATTATAATTGTACTAGGTACTGGAGTGCCGTTTCCATAAAAACAAAATAAAGTATCTAGTAGAGCCTCACCGACGTCAGACTTTTGTAGGTCCGATAGTTGGGCAGAGTGTTCCTTTGAACTTCGACAGTTCTTTATTTCGACATTAGACTTACTTCGAAAAAACATAGTTATACAAGTAATCGTTTCGACTGAAAATAAAGAACTGTCAAGTTCAGAGGGATACCGAGTCAGGCAGAATTTGTCACCTATTTTTGACCGACTTTTTGTAGGTGTGTATCAACATGAAACACCGTATATTTCATTTTCACCGACAAAAAGTCGGTGACGTAGGTAGCCTTACCAAAAACAATATTGAGATGAAACAAAACGCACAAAACAGGCCAATTTGACACTGTGATATTAAGCCATTTATTATTTACAAAAATGGAAATGGAGTGAGGACGTTCAAGTACGGTTAAAAATAGCAACAAAGTACAAAGGAACACGGTATAAGCGGCAGCGGAAGCGGGAGAGGAGCTCTGTTTACTGCCATTGCGTTAACAATCACAAAAGGACATCATACTTGGACGGTTTTATCACCGCACTGCCCGGCATCGTGTGAAAGCCCATCCACATACCATAGATCTTTGGAAATCGCATACTGTCCGATTCTCCAGATCTTTCTTGCCGCACACCTGCAAAATATGGAATGGGCTACCGCTCGAGGTTTTTCCGCAGAGCTACTTACTTACGGGGTACTTTAAAAGAAGGGTGAAAAGGGTCCTTAAAGGTAGGCAACGCACCAGTAATGCCCCGAGTGTTGCAGGTGTCCATAGGCGACGGTAACCGCTTACGATCCAGGCGGGCCGTCTGCTTGTTTGCCTATTAGTCATATAAAAAAAAAACAACCTAATATTCCTAATATTGTAAATGCGAAAGTTTGTGAGGATGTTTGTTACTCAATCACGTAAAAACTAAGGAATGGATTCTGATGACATTTGGTATCTAAGTATAGGTCCTGGAAAAGCATACAGGATAATTTTATCCCGGAAAACCGCGGGGTGTAGCTAGTATATAGACTCAACAAGACTCGTATCCATGACAGCTGGCAGGTTTGACGACCAGAAGATGTTTCGTGTGCCGTACCCTCTGCCCTTTTTACATTCATTACAGCATTTTCAGCATTTGCAGCTTACGTAAGTGATTCCTTCTTATAGTCTGGAAATGGGACACGAACTGACTCTTAATAAATATGAAGACTAGGTTATAAACGTGACTTTGGCGGTGGGGAATTCACAGCCTACTCGTACATGTCGGTAGGGACTTAAGGGACTGCCTATTTTGAACTTCGATAACCCGAAAACCGTATTAGTAGAAATAGGAATACCTACTTTCTATGATATTTCAAAGTTTTGTTGAAATGTTTTAGTGGTATTTACACCGAGCCAATTCTTGACTTATCCCCATTCTATCATCGGATGACGAGACGTACGGCAAGCCATCATCAATTTATGGTTGGCATCCCTCCTGCTCGCACCAAGCGCTTTGCTTCGACCTTCATAATGCGAACGGCCAAGGAGTGGAACTCTCTGCCGGCATCTGTGTTTCCGGTTAGCTATAGTCTGGGTGTCTTTAAGACAAGAGTGAACAGGTTTGTTCTAGGCGAACGTGCTACATCTTCGACCGCATCGTCAATTATCAACGAGATAGCGGATCGATTATTAACTCGAATTAGTAATTTGAATATATTATCGAATATATTCAAATTACTAATTATATATATAGACTAGCTGACCCGGCGAACTTTGTTCCGCCTTAAAGGCAATAAATAAGCAGTTTTTTTTGTTTAACTGGAAAAAATACAAAAAAAAAATACCTACATTAATCATTCATAATTATTTCAGTATTTTATTAAATAGGTTGCTCTTCATTTAAGTACCTTCAGAAGAAACAACTGCAACCGCTATGTTAGATCTCGCCCGAACAGTTGCTAAAACTAATGACATGAGGAATGTCTTGCCAGTTCCACCAGGGGCATCTAGGAAATATAAACCACCATTTTCATCATCGATTGCCTTCATTAAAGTATCATAAACTTCCTTTTGTTGGTAATTCAACAGGGGTACTTTCGTTTGAACTACTAAATCTAATTCCTGGTGATCATATTCACGTTCCCGTTCCAATTCTCGATTAAGTGCGTCATTCATTTCACGATATGGTGCTGGCATTCCTAACCTGATTAATAAATTACCACACATGAGGTAACACATATCTTCGATCAAGAGTAAAGCACGATTATGTATCTCCTCATTCATCTCAATATCGTGATTTATTGAACTGACACGAATTTGATGTAAAATATCTTCTGACATATTATCCTTGTATTTGTGCCACAGGTTACATGGGTTTGATGGAAAACATGTCGAAATTATGATAGCGAATAATGTGCGTATCTGACTTGGAGATGCAGAGATAATTGCTTCAGCGATTGTCGTATCCCAATGACTATCGTTTTCTAATAACTTAAATTCTTCACATGCAGCACGATATGTTGGGAATATTACACCATTAACAGTTCGTAGTGACTCAAATGACGTTGGCCCACGCACATTTACCAGCAACAACCGCAAATAGAAACATTCATTATTCTTTGGATGAACTGTATACATACATACGACCAAGAGCATCAGTAGAACGCACATCTGGATACCCAGAAACCGCATCGCCTTGCTTCCGTCTTTGAAAATTCTTCGATGAAGCATTCCAAGTATAATAACGTGGCATCTCCGAGTAAAGCAAAGTTCGTGCAAACTGATCGCTTTGGCAGATTGCAAAAAAGTAAAGTAGAAATTAAGAAGAAATAGTTTTATTATTGATTTCTTACAAATATCAAATTGTCATCCATACGTCATGACATATCTGTCATTATACGTCAATTACATAGCTGTCATTTTCGTTTTGTTATTCCAAGTCTGATTCTTTTTTGTTATACCAAGTTTTATAATGACTGACGTTTCATGTCAAGTCACACGGGAATGCTGATAAAAAGTAAAAAAGAAAAAAAAAAAAAAGTAAATAGATAAAAAGTATCCTATGTCCTTTTCCTGGCTCTAAACTACCTCCCTGCCAATTTTCAGCTAAATTGGTTCAGCCGTTCTTGATTTATAAGTGGAGTAACTAACACGACTTTCTTTTATATATATAGATTACCAGTCAAATACATATTCAAATGCCAAAAGTGTCAACGCCCATGTTAATTTTGGGAGTTTATAACTGTTTCGTCTGTTTCAGACTCATCAGGTGCGGTAGCGGCCACACGACAGCTAGACTACTGAAGGAAACTTAAAGAAGAATTTTGAAGGTTTACTGGTGGTAGGTTTCTCGTACGCGAGAGGCCGTCTGGGTGGGTATCACCGCTTTACCAGTTATTCATCCACCAAGTAGTAGTGCGCAAGCATTACCGTGTTCCGGTTTGAAAGGCATTGCAGCCAGCGAAATTACTGGGCATTATGAGACTCAACAGCTAATTGTCTCAGGGTGACGAGCGCAGTGCAGCGCCGCGCAGGATTTTGCAAAACAAAGTTCTGGATAGTGCTGTTATTGTTATGGCTTGGCGTATTGCTTACCATGAGGTAAACGACCAGCTCGTCTCGTCATCCAGTTACATAAAAAAAGGAGAAAAGCTTCAAAAATATTCGCACATTAGACTGATAAACGAATATCAAAGGCAATATTCAATAGCCAAATCTAGAGATATACATACATATTACATACTAGCGTGATTCAAACTTATCTAGAATGACGCAACAACCTAAAATGAGTCTGGCCCTTGATGACAAGAGTCACTACTTCAATGTGTCTTGCGCCTCCTTTAGTTTTTGACATAGAGTACGTAAGTGTTTTCGGACCTCATCCTCATCCCTCAAGCGAAACGTGGGTCGTCAGTCAGTCATTAGCTTTCACGGTGACTGAACTAGTGAGTCTGATGTGGTAATGTTATATCATCATGTGTTGTTGAAGCATACTATACTGTTCGTATGTATTTAGAAGACAAAGATGTTTGGAACATTCCACTTCTGCAAACTAGCCAACTCGCACATAAGAAACATATAATAGAATAGAATAGATAACACTTTATTGCACTTAAGAAGGAATTAAATTTTGAACATACATTCTTATGATAAGTACAATAGGCGGTCTTATCGCTAAACAGCGATCTCTTTCAGACAACCGTATGCTATAAAGAGACAATATTTGCATAACTTTGTAGAAACAAAAATAAAAATTAACAAATTCTCTAAAACAATGCCCCTTTGTTTTTTGCCGTATCTTCTTAGTGGTTCTTTTTCCGATATGGTGGTAGAGTCATGGTGATAATTTGAAGTTCATAAGTGCGTCTGTGATGCCAACAATTGTTTTTAGTGGTTCTTTTTCCGATATGGTGGTAGAGTGATGGTGATAATTTGAAGTTCATAAGTGCGTCTGTGATGCCAACAAATGTTCTTAGTGGTTCTTTTTCCGATATGGTGGTAGAGTGATGGTGATAATTTGAAGTTCATAAGTGCGTCTGTGATGCCAACAAATGTTCTTAGTGGTTCTTTTTCCGTTATGGTGGTAGAGTGATGGTGATAATTTGAAGTTCATAAGTGCGTCTGTGATGCCAACAAATGTTCTTAGTGGTTCTTTTTCCGATATGGTGGTAGAGTCATGGTGATAATTTGAAGTTCATAAGTGCGTCTGTGATGCCAACAAATGTTCTTAGTGGTTCTTTTTCCGATATGGTGGTAGAGTCATGGTGATAATTTGAAGTTCATAAGTGCGTCTGTGATGCCAACAATTGTTTTTAGTGGTTCTTTTTCCGATATGGTGGTAGAGTCATGGTGATAATTTGAAGTTCATAAGTGCGTCTGTGATGCCAACAATTGTTTTTAGTGGTTCTTTTTCCGATATGGTGGTAGAGTCATGGTGATAATTTGAAGTTCATAAGTGCGTCTGTGATGTCAACAATTGTTTTTAGTGGTTCTTTTTCCGATATGGTGGTAGAGTCATGGTGATAATTTGAAGTTCATAAGTGCGTCTGTGATGCCAACAATTGTTTTTAGTGGTTCTTTTTCCGATATGGTGGTAGAGTCATGGTGATAATTTGAAGTTCATAAGTGCGTCTGTGATGCCAACAAACGTTCTTAGTGGTTCTTTTTCCGTTATGGTGGTAGAGTTATGGTGATAATTTGAAGATCATAAGTGCGTCTGTGATGCCAAAAATGAATAAAGAGATTTTGACTTTGACTTTGGTCATGGTCATAGGTTCCAACTGAAATTCAGTGCTAAGTTATATATTACCTTATTTTACCTGACATCGCGCATCGTTTCATCTACTATAATTAAATTATGTAATTACTCTGGGTTACATAGTGTTATTATATAGGTATATTACCTTTTTCCCTTACATGTAGTGTGTGTAGTTTGTTATGTATTGTAGTTTAGTATTATAGTTTAATGTAATGTTGCGTGTGTGTATTTTCTTTGTTTCTTTCTTTCATATGACAGCCTCTGTGGTGTGTTGGGCAAATTTGCTCAAATCTCATACACTACTGAGGTTGCAGGTTCGGGACAAATGTTTGTGCACAGAAAAAAGGCGCAATTGTTTCGATCTGGGTGTTGTGGGAACATGGTCCTCATAGTTCCTGGTTTCCTAGATACAGGGAATCCTAGTTGGCCAAGATCTATGTATGTGATCGTTGGGCGTTATTACAAGCTTTTAATTAACTTGCAATGTTTCGGTCAAATCTTGCATGTTGAATCAGAACCACTTCCTCTTATCCTCCGGAGTTGACATTTTGCATTCTTGTCAAAGTCCGATGACAATGTAATACGGTGACAGCCAGCTGATCTGATGATGGAGATGAAAGGTGGGCAATGGAACTCCTTAACGGATAATAGTAAACTATTAGTGTTTGGGCTCATTTTAATCTGCTCGCGGTTCCGATTACGAGTTAAAAGCTTGTCTTGAAAAATAAGCGAAATTACTGGGCATTATGAGACTCAACAGCTAATTGTCTCAGGGTGACGAGCGCAGTACAGCGTCGCGCAGGATTTTGCAAAACAAAGTTCTGGGTGGTGCTGTTATTGTTATGGGCTGGCGTATTGCTTACCATCAGGCAAACGAGCAGCTCGTCTCGTCATACAATTACATAAAATAAAAAAAATACATTTTTCAACAAAAATCTTGTTTATTATTTATTTATATATCGCCGACGCTATTCAGTTTGACTACCAGCTCTTCTTCTTCTTCTTTATTGTTCTTGCTTCGCCGCGCCGTATTCCATTATCGGATTGTACTGTCCCAAAGAGTTTCCCTAGTATTTTGTTTACCGTCTGTGAAAGTTTACAGACAGATAATATTACATTATTTGTTTATAGATTTCCTCTTAAGTATCCATTAAGAAAGTCCCTGAACGGACGTAACGTTTTCTTTTATTGGATGAAATTATTATTTGGGAATAATCATTTTATTTTAGGATAATGTCATCGTTCTTATTCCTACCTATAGCTGACTTAGAATCTCTGGTATTTGATATTGTTTATTTTTTAATTATTATTGTAGACCTTTAATTACCATCTTTAACATTTTGATTCCTCTCCATCCAAAGGTTGTCTGGAAGAGATCGCTTGTAGCGATAAGGCATCGGAACACTTTCTTTAATCGATTTTTTGTAATGTCTTTAATTTAATGTTTCCAATAAAGCGTTCATCTGTGTATCTATTTATCTAAAGATAGAAGTTTGAAAAGCAAGCGGTACAAATTAAATGATTTCATTATTTTTAAGTATTGACAGCTTCTGTGGTGTAGTAGTTGGGAGAGTCGGTTCATATCGCATACGCCTCGGAGGTTTTGGGTTCAATTCCCACTATAGGACAAATGTTTGTGTACAGAGAAATAAGGTATCTACAATTAGTATTTGTTTCGTGTCTGTGTGTTGTGGGGCCATGGTCCTGGTTCCTGGTTCTCTAGATACAAGGCCAGGATTTATGTTTTTTTATGTAATTGAGGGATTTGATGAGCAGGACGTTCGCCTGATGGTAAGCAACACACCTGCCCATAACAATTGCAACACTACCCAGAACTTTACAAAATCCTGCGCAGCACTGCACTGCGCTCGTCACCCAGAGACTTAGAGAGAATAGCTCATAAATCTCATAATACCCAATAATTTCACTGGCTACCAATGCCCTTAAAACCAGAACACAGTAATGATTGCGCACTACTGCTAGTCACGAGTCACATAAACCAGGCTCTAACAGCTTTTTGAAAATACAAAATGAGCATGTGACTGCTTGATCTATTTCTTGTGCTTTACAAAACCTTTATAATCTTTATAAACCCAACCTCTAAATCACTGCCCCGTGATTTAGAGGTTGGGTTAAAAGCTTGTACATTCAACTTCAAACGAGTTTACATTGAAGGACCATGTCACATTCAATAGTCTGACATTTGCTTCCCACGAATACCATGATATTGAAATTATTTATTATTGAGAAGGTACTTATGCATGCTTTTTAATGATACGACTGTAAGTACAACAATCTGGCATGAAAATGTCGCGGTTTATAGCATGTTCATCATTCTTGGGTCATATACGCCCACTAGAGCGAGTGTGGCTCAGTGGGAGCTCGTGCGACTTTCGATCCGACGCACCCGAGTTCGAATCCCGCTGGCACCGCACCACTGACTTTCTTAAGTAATGTGTGGATTTAACACTCGTTCTAGAAACGGTGAAGGAAAACATCGTGAGGAAACCGGCATGTCCAAGAATTGTTCACAAAAAGTCAAGGACATGTGACATCTACCAACACGCACTGGGCCAGCGTGGTGGATTATGGCCCCTCTATGGCATCCTCTCTCTATGAGAGAAGGCCCGTGTCCCAGCAGTGGGAACGTGATGGGCTGATGATGATGATGATGATACGCCCACTGCCGAGTATATTATTCGCTTTGAATGTCACAGTAGGCTGAAAATAAACTTTTTACTTATATAGTTTGAAAGTCAGTCAAAAGATATTTATTAAAAAGGGTCGCTAGTACTATACAAAATAAAAAAACGCTAAACATTGTAACATATAATATCATGACTTTGAAAATAAAGGTAAGCATATCTACCCATTTCTTTCCCATACCCAAATTGAAGTAAGGGCCAAGAAAAGAAATGCGTAAACTGACTCTACCAGTGCTTCGGAAGTAGCCGCAAGAGAAAGCACAACGAAAATCTGCGAGTGTAAATTACGATTAACATTACGCAATTATCTTATAATCTATGTACATATAATATATATATATATATATATATTATATATATATATATATATATATATACGTACTGGCGACGTTACCTCGATGAATGGCCAGACTAATTCGTCGGCTGAAGTAAGCGCCAGATCGTTGGTCACCCATTGTTTCTATGCAACTGAATGACGAGACGACCAGGTCGTTTGCCTGATGGTAAGCTGTCCGTCTGCCCGTAACAGTTGCAGTAGCACCCAGAATAGTGTCATGCAAAATTCTGCATGGCACTGCACTGCGCTCGTCACCCAGAGACAATAATGCCGAGTAATTTCGCTAGCTACAATGCCCTTCAAATCGGAACACAGTAAGGGATGCGCACTACTGCTTGGCTGCAGAATAACTGGCAAAGCAGCGGCACCCACTTAGACGGCTTCTCGCATACGAGAAACCTACCATCAGTAAAATTGAACTTAGATGATAGTTTTACAAAGGACAATAATAGCTATGCACTCTTTTTTCTCTAATTAGTCCAAAATCATCATCATCATCAGCCTGTCGCAGTCCACTGCTAGACATAGGCCTCTCCAAGTGCACGTCATTGAGCACGATCCCCGGCTACCCTCATACAGCTGCTACCAGCCAACCTGCGAAGATCGTCACTCCACCTAACCTGAGGGCGTCCTACACTACGTTTACCAATCTAATAAGTCCATTTTTAACCGACTTCAAAAAAAGAGAAGGTTCTCTGTTCTTTTGTTCGATTGTTTTTTTTTTTTGTTTTTTACCTCAGAACTCCGTCATTTATGAACCGATTTGGATAATTCATTTTGCGTTGGGTTCAGTATAGCTACGAAGTGGTCTCATATACATTTGATCGATATTTGACGTTGGACTTCGAAGATACATTGAAGTTGGTTTATGTTTTTTTCTAAAAATTCATTATTTTAATTGTTCTTCATATTATTTTTTGGAACAATTCTCTTTACATTTTTTTCCTAAACTAATGCTCACCTACCAGAACCAGACCAGTTCTCACATGCAGCACCTATTTATAGATTGCATTCGTATAGTAGGTATCTACGCGTTCTTATGCGTATACCTACATAAATGTTATACAGTGTGTTTTTTTTAACTGGGACAGTATGGCGAAATCTGAAACCATAAGAGATACAGGAAAACTGTTTTTGAAACGACATTTTTAACGGTTCTTAAGACAGTTTCCCTGTATCAGTTATGGTTTCGCATTTCCCCATAAAATTTCAGTTAAAATACACTGCATACGCCTGTAAATCGTACCTCTAGCATAATATTACCGAACAAAGACATGCTGTGAAGCGACCTAGTCGTGTTTCGGGATGATGTTCGGTGAAAAATCGAGAAGACGGGTCTGAGCAGCCGCTCAACTGTCCCTCTCTGGATCTATGTGCTCCATCTTAGGCCACATCAGGCGAGATAGTGGCCAAACAAAGATCTATTAAGCGTAAAAAAAAATTATTATAACAAGCACGTAGCGAAATAACGTGACCTATACCGGGACAGCCGCAGGACACGGCGGCGTTCAAGATTTCAAGCCCGCCGCGGCGTGAAGAGCCCGCAGAGCGTGACACAAGTTAATGGACGTCAAAATACTTCGGGGATTATAAAACCACGGCTGACTCATATTTTCTTGTTAGCTGGAAAAAACATTTTGTTTGTTCAGTTTTCGTCCGACGTTCAGGCACGGAATATTTTATTTCTAACCGTTTTCAAATAATTAATTTGTAGAAAAAACAAAATCCAACTTCAATGTATCTTTGATGTCGAAGGTCAAATATCGATGACATTTATGTGGGGCCACTTCGTAGCTGTCTATTATGAACCCAACGCAAAAAGAATTTTCCAAATCGGTTCATAAATGACGGAGTTTTGAGGTAACATGCAGCGCTACGCGAGCTGAATTGAATTTTATTGCGTATAGCAAGAGTCGCTATTTGTTTAAATTACTTTGCGGAGTGATGCTTCTGTCCCTTAGTATTCTGTGATACTAGTAACACTTTCGGAAACAAAATTACTGAAAAGTAACAATAACTTTTGCAGCAAAATATAAATCCATCGTCAAATGTTAAGAAAGTAGCAAGTTACACGAGCAGTATAAACTTTGCAACGTCATTTAAGTTCACGCGGGACGTGACTCGAACGTGAACAACAATTTATGATAGTGAAACGTAATACTGTAGAAAACTTTTGTAAGAAGAAGAAGATGCATCTGAAACAGCAGTTCCAGTACAATTAAATTCTAAACTTTTGCTATTGAAATTCAATTTAGGCTTGGCTTGGGTAAATTCGTTTACTTTGATGATGTCGTTCATCAAATCTAGTACAGTTTTTTTTTTCATGTAACTGAATGACGAGACGTGCTGGTCTTTTTTTTTACGCTTATTAGATCTTTGTTTGGCCACTATCTTGCCTGATGTGAAGCAATGATGTAGCATAAGATAGAGCACATAGATCTAGAGAGAGACGGCAGTTGAGCGGCTGCTCAGACCCGTCTCCCCGATGGTTCACCGAACATCATCCCGAAACACGACTAGGTCGCTTGACGGCATGGCTTTGTTCGGGGCGTGGTATAACAACCACGGCCAGAGCCGTCCACTCCAAAGCGCGTAAGCGAGTTTCATCACGCGTACGTGAAACCTACCACCAGTATCTGTAAAGTGAACTACTACTATTTATTTAACTCGTTCAGCAACTCGTTTTGTTCAGTAAATCTGTCCGAGTCCGATCGATCTCGTACAGATTTACATAACGCAATGAACTACTAAAGTGTGGAACAATTTTGATGAATGAGTTTACCTTTGACTTTGACGTTTACCTGTACGATTGACAGATGAGTTCACCGAGTTGGAACTGTAAACTGCTGATTTAAAACACTCCACGGAGGTAGCGAGTTCATTCCGTTCACTTTAAGTGAGCAGTTCAGCTGAACTGTTCGTTCATGAGTTACACAAGTCCATAATTCATGGTTTATTATTTGACGGGAACTACTCGTAAAGAACACCAGAATAAACGAGACAATAAGACAATAAAAAAGTCTTGATGGAATTATTTACTCTACGGAGCAGTTTCAGTCATTTAAATTGCTTATTAGTCTTATTAGGCTAGATTGTAATCCTAATGGCGAGTCTTTTTGAGACACTGCACTATAATATATTTTTATTATTATATTCAGCTTATGTCGTCCCACTGCAGGGTAAAGGCCTCCCTACTTTCCTTCCATTTCTCGTGGTCTTGAGATTATCATCATTATCAACCTATTACGATCCCAATGCTGGGACTCGGGCCTTCTTTCCTATGGGCCATAATCCACTACGCTGGCCCAGTTCGGGTTGGCGGATGTCACATGTCCTTGAATTTTTGCGATAAATTTTAGACACGCCGATTTTCTCAAGATGTTTTCTCTCGCTGTTTTTGGAGCGAGTGTTAAATCCGCACAAAACTTAAGAAAGTCAGTGGTGCGGGGCCAGTGGGTTTCGAACTCGGGCGCGAATTGAAAGTGGCATGTGCTCCCTCCCACAGAGCCACACTCGCTCTGAAATAAAATAATATAATACTAGAACTTAATTCCGCCGAAACGTATGAAACTAATCCACGTTTCGGCCTAGTAGAGTACACATAATAGCTCTAAGGCCACCCCGTTTTGTCTAAAACTGCTCTCTATTCGTTACTTTGTAGCTTTATGTCTCAAATACCCAATAATTTGAAATGACTGACACGGCTACTCAAACCCACACTGTAATGCATGCGCAATCCTATTTGATGGCGGAATAACTGCCTCTTGGGTGGTACTTACTTCCAGCTGAGCTTACGTAGAATATAAATTTTAACAACATTGTGAAAAGCGTAAAGTTCACAGGCGACGTTCCGTGACGGTGACGTTAGAGCCTAACGCAGACGGCCGAATTTTGTAGGTGGAAGATAAATTACTAGTTTTTTGTTTAAAGATGTGAAATGAAACGCTATAGGTACATGCGTATGTATTATTATTTATAGTTATGTATTTATTATATTTTATTATTTAGTTATTGATATTTATTTTGGAGTATATATATATATATATATATATATATATATATATATATATATATATATGTGTGTGATTTCCGCCGACTATGTAGGACCGATTCCTGTTCATGGGCCGTTTACTTGAATCTAAAAGACCGATTATTATCGGTCTGTCGTTTGCGTAGGATCAAAGGTTAGCTCTTTTGGATAATAAAACTGTAAGTGCTAGAAGTCAGATTTTACAGATGTGACCGGAATAGCAATTACATTTAAGTTCAGCACTTTATTGCGATTTGAGTTCTCAAACAACGCCCTTCTCGTCGTTGAACTGAAGTTAGAGCTAAAATATTAGGTATCTGGGTTTTATGGAAGCATATTGCTCGTAGCTCTTGGTTCCCTAGAAACAGGGAATCCTAGTTAGGGACCAGGATCTATGTTCGTAAGACCCTTTGACCGCTGAATCAAATCAAATCAAAATCTCTTTACTCAGCTTTGGCATTACAGACGCACTTATGAACGACAAATTATCACCATGACTATACCACCGCATCGAAAAAAGAACCACTACTCAAAAGGTACGGCAAGAAACTGAGGGGCATAATTTTTAGAGATTTTGTTACAATTCTTTGGTTTTTTAACCGACCTGACGCAAATAGGAGGGGTGTTATAAGTTTGACTACTGTCTGTTTATCTGTTTGTGGCACCGCAGCTCTTAAACGGGTGAACCGATTCGGACGCGTATTTTTTTATTTGAAAGCAAGTTTTCTAGCGGTGTTTCTTAGACATGATTTATCAAAATCGGTTCAGCCGTTTTTCACTTTTTATAAGTTTTTTCTGCCGGGGATTTTTAAACTTTAGTTTACTGAAATTCGTTTTCTACAATGTTATGTTTGTTATGTACCAGTTGGCTACTTTGCAGAAAGGGAATGTTCCAAGCATCTTTGTCTTCTATTTAATTACGAACAGTATAGTATGCTTTTCCCATTGAAATAGTCTTTAACAGCTAAGGTCGGCGGTACATGACATACTTACGTAAAAGTACTATCTACGTACGTAGTTGGCTCAAGCCGACCTCGGCGAGAGTATTGTGATTTCTTTGGCCTAATGTGAATATCAAAAAGTTGATAGGGTTTGAGTTATCATTAGAAAATGTTGCTAATTGTAATATTAGACTTGTTTGGTAGATCAATGTAAAAACATTGACGACAGATGACGTAGAAAAGTCCCCGTTAGACGATATAAGAAGGATAGAAGAAATTTGGTTGCTCGAGCAGTTGGCTTGGTGGCCCAGTGGTTAAGGCGGCGGGACGGTATTCTGAAGACGCAGGTTCGATCCCTTCCCGAGCAATATCATTTTTCTTTTTATTCTTCCTTATTATTTAAAATCTTCAGATTTTCGCCTAGCATGCGCTAATGCATTAAATATCAGAAATCTAATGTGGCTTTATAAATAGTTCTGTATTTACGATGTAAGTTTATAAGAGCAATCTGCAAGAAGAGTGGATCTTTCGCCACTTCATTCGTTTAAAATACCTATGCTGTCATAGATTTATTCTGAGACAACCAAAGAAAATGTAAGAATAAATAGGTACGTACTTTTACGTATAATTTATTGCAGTCATATACACTCGAGAGCAATGAATCCGGGTCACTTAAAGAATGTTAAAAATCTCGGAAACTAAAAATGATAGGTTAATGCAATAAATTGTATTTAATAGACAATGTAATACTCCTTAAATGAAAGTAAAAAAAATATGAGTCACCATACATTTTATTAACACAAAATTACATAAAGAAAAAAACTGCTTATCTCTCCTTAAAACAAAAATAGGAAACATGAAATTTTTGAACTTTATTACGATTTTCTTGAATTTTAATACTTCGTATTGCCTCCTCGTGCTTCCATTACTGCGTTTACGCGGTTTGGCATGCTGTACACCAAGTTCCTTATACGATTTTGGGGAATATTCTCCCATTCCTCTGTGAGAGCAATTTTGAGCTCACGAAGCGTGATTGGGGGAGGGTTTCGTTGTTTTACGCATCTGCCTAGCTCGTCCCAAGCATGCTCGATCGGGTTGATATCCGGGCTGCGCGCTGGCCACTCCATACGAGTAATGTTCATCTCTTGAAGGTAGTCATTCACAATCCTACCTGTATGAGGTCGGGCATTGTCATGCATAAATATAGCATCCTCACCTAAATTGACCATAAATGGACCAACGTGATCATTGAGGATTTCTTCCACATATCTTACGCTAGTTAAAGAGCCGTTTTCTATGATCACCAGCTCTGTGCGACTTTCAGAAGAAATTCCGGCCCACACAAGTACAGACCCACCACCGTAGGCTACTTTTTCTTCGATGCATGCTTGCTTGAATCTTTCCCCTGGTCTTCGATACACTCTGTGTCTTCCATCGTGCTTGTAGAGCATAAATTTTGATTCGTCGGAGAACATAACTTTTGACCAATCTTCAATACTCCAATTTACGTGGCTCTGGGCATATCTTAGTCTCGAAATACGATGCCCACGCTCCAGTTTAGGGCCGTTTGCAGGTCTAAGGGGTTTTAAGTTAGATTCAGCAAGCCGACGTCTTACTGTCCATGCACTTGGGTTACTTCCTCCGAGGCGTCGAAACTGATTGGTGAGTTCAGTTCCTGTGAGAAAGCGATTTCGAAGCATGGTGTTCACCAAGTATCGGTCTTCTCGTGCTGTGGTACACCTGGTTCTGCCCGTTCCTGGTCTGCGTAGGTTAGAACCAGTTTCTTCGTAACGTCGGAGAACTCTTTGTACTGTTGACAGCGACACACCGACAGTCCTGGCTGTATCGCGCTGACTCCGGCCGGTTTCCAGCATTGTAAGTATTCTGGTGCATTCTTCAGGCGTAAGCGACATAATTTCAGCTTGAATAATGAATATAGAGCACTATCAACATGGTTTATGTACCCACATAAATGACAGATTACAAACAAAAGCAAAACCAAATGCTGTAATTTCGTAGTTCCATCTTCGAAAGTGGCCCTTTTTCAAATTTGATTTTTTTATGATATAACTTTACAATAACTAAGAAGTTTTAATACCTTCATTTAAGGAGTATTACATTGTCTATTAAATACAATTTATTGCATTAACCTAGCATTTTTAGTTTCCGAGATTTTTAGGATTCTTTAAGTGACCCGGATTCATTGCTCTCGAGTGTATTATGTTGGTATAAAAGCTATAAAAAAAAGTTATGCTCGGTATTACCCTGAGGGATCGAATCAGGAACGAAGTTATAACTTAATATAGCAGCTCAATGATCGTACACATAAGTTTTATTGCTTCGGTAAAGAGAAAAATTTAAGGTCATCCTTCATTTGTCAACCTCACTTTGTCCAACCACAATTTGTCAAACCACATCAACACTGCTTCCTAACGCTATCAAAAAACTGTGTTTATGCTTATATATATATAAATATTAGTTTATATAAATTTTAATATTTATTTATTAGAATTTATATTTATATAAGTAATGATTTAGTAGTACTATTTATTTATGAATTATAGTACACCAACGTCTACTCCTTTTCTTTCGATACTGTCCATCCAAAGATTGTCTGGAAGCCGGGGCCGCGCGTTGTCAACCCGCGGCCCGCCATAGAGGAAGCAATCTGCCTGCGAGTGGTTTCTTTCGAAAATATCATGTACAATTACTGGGCATGTATGAGACTTTAATATCTGATGTCTTGGGGTAATGAGCGCAATGCAGTCCTACGTAGTACTTTTAATTGGCACTGCAATTGTTATGGGTAAGCGTGGCGCTCACCATCAGGTGAACGACATGCTCGTCTCATCACTCAGTTCCATAAAAAAAAACCTCGTCGGCGCTCTCGACGCCGCTAAAAAAACCCTCGGTGATGGGTTGCCATGGATGCCGAGTGGACGTCGAGTGGACGCCAAACGGTGAGGCGTCATGGATCGGGTGTCGAGTTGATTAATGAGGGATGACCTTTAGTCGTATTTTATGGGCAGTCTTGGTAAAAGTCCAGTTTTCAATTTTTTACGCCATTTATTGATGTAGAGCAATTGAATCCCATTCTTATTTCACGGTATTAATACCGTGAAATAAGAATGGTACTTTCGGTACACAATCGGTATTATAGTAAAAAAAAGCAATTTGTGGATTGATGGCCAAATTCAAGAATGGAAGAACGTTAAGCTTTTGTTATTAATTAGTTCATTATTAGCGCTCATAGCGTAGCTCTCCTAGCCGTTCATAACAGATCCGCTAGGTTAAGCAACATTCGCAGCGGCCACAACTTGGATGGGTGATTGTTTTCGGTCCCGTTTGTAGTCTTAGTACAACAATCTTGAGGCCATGTCGGAGGCCTTAGGGCGGTCCAAGAACTCCGACATCAGGGTTGGCTACTCACTCACACGAAAGAAGAAGAAGCTGTGGAGTTTGGTTGCTTTCCTGTTCTTGCTTCACATCTTGTAACATAAGCTGTAAGACCCAAGAAAAAAATGCCCCTCACTTTCTTGTTGTATCTTCTGAGTAGTGGTTCATTTTCCGATAAGGTGGTAGAGTCATTGTAATAATTGACGTTCATAAGTGCGTCTATAATGCCAAAAATTAAAAAATAACTTTTGAACTTTGAACTTGAACTTTGAACATAATAAAATGCAATACCCGCACGCAAGCCAGTCAATGCGTAAACTGTGACTTTTTAGCATTCGTCTCGCTTGAACACAAATCGCTGACACAATTCTCCTACATTACCAACTCCATTCTGTTCAGTTCCATTGCACTACATTTCGATATTCCATTCCATTCCATTTCAATATGTACATTACATTGTATTCCATATTTAGTTGTCAGGTAAAATCCTATCCTACTAATATTATAAATGCGAAAGTTTGTAAGGATGGATTGATAAAATGGATGGATGGATGTTTGTTACTCAATCACGCAAAAACCACTGAAAGGATTTTGATGATATTTAGGCACGTAGGTTTGTAAGTATTTGAGGTCCTGGAAAAGGACGTCGGATAATTTTTATCCCGAAAACCGCAGGTGAAACCGCAGGGCGCAGCTAGTAATAGCAAAATAACGTTAAAATACGTAAAACATAAAATTTACGATTTAAATTAGGTATGAACCCTTTTTACAAGCTTTTATTTAACTTGCAATGTATGTATGTTGCTTATATCATGTTATTTCTTATAACGATAACGATGCAGCTACCTATATAATCCTATTACAAAAAAGTATTGCTAAAAAACAAAAACGACCTTCTGCACCTTCGTCACTTATATTGCAAGACCTGTTACATGCGAAAAACAAGAATGAATGTTTTTCGTAACGTTATGAAATATTGAGTACGTACCATTTGAATATTAGATGAGCTTAAAATATTTTAATACTTTGCCTACTTATATTGCGATAACATGACATAGATTAGGTTTCTCGTAAAGTTTTGTAACTTGAATTTTATTGTATGAAATAATTACATAAAAAAATCACACTTATATAAAATGTATATTAGTTTATATATGTATTAGTATGTATGTATTGGAATGTATGTTTAAGTATGCAGGTATTTATTATTGTAATTTAATTGCACACTCCTTCTTTCGATACTGTCCATCCAAAGGTTGTCTGGAAGAGATCGCTTTAAGCGATAAGACCGCCCATTGTAAGGAATTTTATGCTATTATTATTTTTATTGTTTTGTATCTGGTATGCAATAAAGAGTTTTGTAATTTGTAATATTATTCATGCGAAAGTTTGTTTGTTAGTGTGTAAGTGTTTGTGTTTTAGTGTGTTTGCTCCTTCTTCACGCCGCCGCCGCAACGGCTAAACGGATTTGAGTTTGGAGAGAGCAGACGGACGCACATGGATTAAAAATAGGCCCGCCCGCTTTACCAGGAAAATGACGAAAAATTATAACAAATACGGAGCTGTTTTTTAGCTATTTCATAGCTTCTATCGCGGGCCTTGGGCGTGGAGACCGAATCCAGAAATTCCGTAACGAAAATAACCTAACACCCCCCACTCCGAATGCTATGCAATAGCTTTACCGCGGCAGTCCCCGAGTGCCACACGTCTTTTTTTTTTTTATAGCACGCCCAAAGATCACATACCCCTAACCTGATAGGCACCCCTGACCTACTTAGGGGCGCCTGATCCTGGCCCCTTACTAGGATTCTCTGTATCTAGGGAACGAGGAACTATGAGGATCATAGTCCCACAACACTCAGACACGAAACAAATTCTTGCCCTTTTTTTATCAGTGGTGAATGAGATTTGAGTCAACCTGCCTTACCACTACACCACAGAGGCTGAGGAGTGACGACTTATTTACGCTAAGTGAAATGTCAGATAACGTTCAAGTCCCATTAAATAATCTAATGGAATCAGGCGTGACGTTGCGGAAATTCATCTCAAAACTGAAACGCAATTAAAATATGATTCCGGTTAATATCATTAAATTAATAAAAAAAGCGGAGGAATTATTTATATAAATATATATATGTCGCAGCCAACTAGCTTAATTCGCCGTTCAATCAACAGCCTAGCCTCTTTATTAAACAACGCCGTTCAACCAAAGAAAACTAAATAGGTTCAACTAGCGGCCTGAATGATATTATTGATATAATGATATTATTCTAACAACAACCTACATAATATTATTTGCAAATTTTTATTGCGTTTCAGTATCCCATTAAATATTTTAATTTTAATTTTAAGACCATCAAAACCTTGTTCGCAGAAATAAGTTCGTTTTCACAGAGATAAATTAAGTTTATTCGCCTTTCGTTACATTAAAGACAACATATTATCACGGGATTTTCATGCTAATTGCCAAATGGATTGATTTGTTTACGATTACCTTTGCTTGTTTTGCAGAATCCTTGTTGTTTAATTTGGTAAACAAACCTTCAGGTGCCAATGAAGACCCTGGACATATCTATTTTCGAACCCACCTCTATTTATTGGGATTGAGTTATTTACGGTAAATGATCTGTATCTACAGTAGATATTTCACAGGTTCTGTGGTGTAGTGGTTGAGTAAGCTGGCTTAAATATACCACTGCGGTTGCAGACTCCATTCCCGTGACGGGACGAATGTTTGAGCTCAAAAAAACGATCACATAGATCCTGGCCCCTAACTAGGAATCCCTGTATCTAGAGAACCAGGAACTATGAGGACCATGGTCCCACAACACTCACAGCTTTCTTATGTGCGGATTTAAACCTCGCTCTAAAACGGTGATGTACAACATCGTGAGGGAAACAGCATGCACTAGCGTGGTGGATGATGACCCATATTCTGTCTATGAGAGAAGGCCCGTGTCCAAGCAGTGATAACGTGATGGGCTAATGATTGAAGATGATTTCTTTAATTTACGAGTACCTACCTACATACCTGAGAGATTGGCCCATAATATTCCAAGACCACCAAAAATGAGATAGATGAGATAGGGTAACATTATTCTGAAAAATAAATGATAAAATACATAGATTATATTAAAATCAGGTGCCAATTAAACAAAATAGCTCGAAAAGAGATCTTTATTATCATTTTCTGAAGATTTTAACAAAAGTTACATAGTTCAGTACACTTCAACCGTCGACGACAAAATGAGCCCTCTCACAAATTGCATTGCTTTTTATATATATTGCCCTCAACATTAGCCGACCGTTATTTTAAATTTTATTTAAAATTAAACAATTAAAGCGAGGAGAAAGGGAGGAGAGGAGCGAGTGTGGCTCAGTGGGAGCACGTGCGACTCTCGATCCGACGCACCCGAGTTCGAGTCCCGCTGGCCCCGCACCATTGACTTTCTTAAGTTATGTGCAGATTTAACACTCGCTCTAAAATCGGAGAAGGAAAACATCGTGAGGAAACCGGCATGTCCTAGAATTTATTACAAAAATTCAAGGAAATGTGACATCCACCAACCTGCACTGGGCCAGCGTGGTGGTTTATAGCCCATACTCTCTCTACGAGGGAAGGCCTGAGTCCCAGCAGTGGGAACGTAATGGGCTGCTGATAGTGATTAAACAAATCAAATAATCATAAATATAATAATTATAATTTTAAATGATTTAGAATTAATAATTTATAATTTTATTAATATTAATATTTTAAAATCGTACTAACAATAGCTTGCTAATATAATAATAATATGCTTTAATATTCTTGCTTTTAACGTCTTCATTTTAAATTTAGATGAAATTTAGTGATTCATTAATACTAAAATACCTTCAAACAATAAACACATTTAACAATAAGTACGGTTCAAACCAGACTTGCGTAGAAGTCCTACAATTACTCGGGTATTTAGGCAACCACATAAAGGGCATATTTCCCTTCCTCTTCCACAGAGCGGCGCATAACAAGTGGCATGTTTCTGTGCCACAGGATACTTAGTAACAAGAACCAGATGCGAAAGCCTAGTAGTTATACCTCTATCATGTGGGAGAGAGGTATAACTACTAGCCTTTCGCATGATGTTACTTTCCAGACTAGTTATTTCGAGAATTAGGCTTTGGCCGACCGTTCATAAGCGAACGTTCTGTTGTGTGGCACCTCTTGGTTGTAATAATCACATTACTAATAAAAAGCAAAAGTTACGAAGAACGTCTTTCTAAACTTGACCACATTAGATCAACTGAGACAAAGGGGAGATTTAATTGAAACGTACAATATACTAAATGGACACTACAACGTTAGAAATTTTGAAGACCTATACAGTATGAATTCAAATATACACTTAAAAGGACACTCAATGAAACTTACCAAGCCTTCTAGTACTAGCAACCCTAGGACACACTTTTTGCCAAGTCGCGTAGTACGAGTAAACCACTGGAATAATCTTCCAGATTTAGTAATCAGTGCGCCATCAGTGGACAGTTTTAAAAACAGACTTGATAAACATTTAAAATAAATTACAAGTGTAACGATATGCACGTATCAGCTAAACAAGCTGCTAGTGTATCATAAATAATAATAAGAATAATATAAAGGCCAGGGGCGACTTTGTGGCGAGTCGACGGTGCGTGGCGATACTGAGCCTTACCTCGAGATTCTCCCTGGGGCTAAATGTGACCCCTGATGCAGAGCTAAGTACTAAGCTTCAAGGGTGGAAGTGTTAAAGGGCATAACGCCGGAAGTAGCGTTTAAGTGAATTTCAATAGCCCAATCATAAGTAATTTTCATATCTCCAATAATAGTCCTTGCACTTATCGGGGGCTGTATGTTGATTGCATCTTCTTAATGTTGCACTTAGAGATAGTCCCCGATAAGTGTTGCCCATTACATATCTAAATTAAATGTTCTAAGAGGTCTCTACGTGTTGAACCCATGTCCCCGCGCAAGCCTTCTAAAGGACTGGGTGTATAACCCGTGAGAAAGAGCGACATAATAATAATAACATAAATAAAACAACTGTTAAGCACACTCACACACACACACACACATTTATATTTATTATCTCAATTAACACACACGAATAGGGACTACTTCCAGCACCTCACAGTTTAAAAAATACCGAGGATTAGGTCCGTAGTCAGGAGGCTCAAGAGCGATTAAGGAAAAAGCCTGGAATTCTAAAAATGACCAGCTTATATAGGGAAGTATATTGGTGACAGCGATTTAATTAGGTGATGGGGTTCGCCCCTAGGTCAGCAATATTCTGATGTGTGTTCGTTACACTAAAACCTACTTAGGCATTTGGTGATTTATTTTCCAATATAATATTATATACAGTAGGTATCTGAGGCGCAGAAAACTATATTTTGTTTATTCATATATTATACCTGGTAGCTTTTTTACGCCCATTGATCACATATATATATCTTAAACCCCTAACTAGGTTTCTCTGTATCTAGGGAACTAGAAACTATGAGGACCATGTTCCCACAACACCCAGATACGAAACAAATACTTACGCTACAGCTACCTTCGCGGCGATCGCACTCGCAACTCAGTGGTGTATAAGATTTGAGCCAACGTGCCGAACCACGACACCACAGAGGCAGTCGAACAGTTCTTGGAAAGAAGTCTTTAGATGAGTGCCGTTCAACTTAACTCATCATTATCAGACGAGAGTGCTAAACATAGATCTATATGCGATTAATAAAATTTAGTCGTGTCTCCATTAAATGGCTTAATCACTAATTAAAGTTTTGACCGGGCTTACGATTGCTGATTATTTACAGTTCAAGTACCAACACAGGACTAAATTAGGAGGACCTTCGCAAATAACAGAACGTGATTCTAAACAGTTTTCTTCGCAGTGGTAGATGGTTTATTCAAAAAAAATCAGCGATTCTTGTAGGTAATTTAAGCATGAAACTAATCAGATTGGTTTACAAGAGCGTCCAATTTTAATAGATAGTTATGTCACTTTCCATCACTGATATTAGATGGCGTTGCCGTAGCGTATTAAGCGCTTGGCTATTTTATAGCTAAGCTGAAACATGATGACGTCACAATAGTTCATCAACAGCCTGTTGCAGTCCACTGCTGGACATAGGCCTCTCCAATTGCACGCCACTAAGCACAATCCCCGGCTACTCTCACCCTTCTGCTGCCAGCCACCTTGCGAAGGTCGTCGCTCCACCTAGCCTGAGGGCGTCCTACACTACTTTTGCCAATTCGCGGTCTCCACTCTAAAACATGATCACAATAGTTAATAGCAAACAACATAATTATTTTTCAATGTATATAAGTACTTACTCTTTGTATATGTGTAGTGTTTGTAAGAGAACAAGGAATGGTGACCCTACTACGAACCCTGCCTTTTTCAGAAGCTGAAACTTCTTTTCCTGAAATAAGAAAAAAATACTTATTAAGTTTCTATTTTAACTAACTAACCTTTTTTATATTTTTTTCCTTTTTTATACTTAGTGTTAATTATTAATTATTCGACGGGCACAAATAAAATAAAATAAAATAAATTATGTGCATCTGTTAGGAATCGACTGTGTCTTTAGCGAAATTATTTGTCATTTGATCCTGGGAAGTTTAAAGGTCAGAACTTCGCATTCTACTAATTCGGCACGTATGGTGGTAACGAATTCACAGCTGGTTGTGCTGTTTGCCTGCAATTATCTCCATGCTTCGAATCATACCTCGATGATCAGACGGAGAGGTTACATGGGTATAGGTTAGGGTAGTTACCTTGCTCCTCTCTATAAAAAATACTGTCCTAAAACATAAGTAATGTTTAAGAGAAATGTGCGTGTACTAGCACAATAAATCCGAACTCGGATTACCTTTTTTTACCTCTAACTATCACATACATATGTTCAATTAGGATTCCCTGGGGTTCCCTACTTAGAGAACCAAGAAATACGAAGACCACAGTTTAACAACTCCTTGACACGTAACAAATATGGGCAAGTTTTTTTCTGAGTTGTCCCATAGCGGAAGTCTTTTTTTTTTACACTTTATAGATCTATGTTATGGCTACTATCTCGCCTGATGTGAAGCGATGATGTGGCCTAAGATTCTAGAGAGAGGCGGCAGTTGAGCGGCTGCCTACCACTCCAAAGCGCGTAAGCGGGTTTCATCACGATGTTTTCCTTCACCGTTTTAGAGCGAGCGTGCAAAATCTCCACTTAACTATAAAGTCATTGGTGCAGGGCCGAGTCGGGATTCGAACCCGGGTGCGTCGGATCGAAAGGCGCACGAGTTCCCGCTGAGCCACACTCGCTCTCGAAAACGCTCAGTCTACCTGCAAACTCAGAGGAGAATTAGATATGGGCTGTTCTGCCCAACCACTACACTACAGGAGCTGTAAATGTACGGTTTCATGTACATTTTTAGTAGTAACTTAAAGCTAATCTGTAATGACCTACATATTGCCACACATATGTACCTATCAAAATTAAGATCTATTGTTGCTATTACGATCACCGAACGACCCACACATGTCGCGCTGAATGTGAATCGTCAGCTAACTTTTGTACCTACTTTTTACTATAATTTTACTTCGGCCAATAAAAGTGATATTATTCGGCATCGCGGGTGTTTTCTACTTTCTTCCGCACTCCACATTTGTACTCTTTGTACATACATTTGTTTATTATGTCATTTATGTTGACACCCCCGTCTCTTACAGTTTCTTTAAGTCCTCTCCATCCAAAGGTTGTCTGGAAGAGATCGCTTTGAGCGATAAGACCGCCCATTGTAACACTATAGTTTTTAAGTTTGTTATTGTAGGTACTTTTTGTTATTATGTTTTCTGGTGGTGAAACAATAAAGAGTTATAACAACTACTTACATTACTTACTACAACTACTCATCATCATCATCATCAGCCCATCACGTTCCCACTGCTGGGACACGGGCCTACTCTCATAGAGAGAGTATGGGCCATATCCACCACGCTGGCCCAGTGCGGGTTGGTGAATGTCACATGTCCTTGAATGTTTTTTGTGATTGTTTCTTGGACATGCCGGTTTCCTCACGATGTTTTCCTTCAGTTTCTTAGAGTGAGTGTTAAATCCGCACATAGCTTAAGAAAGTCAGTGGTGCGGGTCCAGCGGGATTCGAACTTGGGTACGTCGGATCGAAAGTCGCACGTGCTCCCACTGAGCCACAACCGCTCTACAACTACTACTTACTACTCAAATACAATTTTGTCTAAATGGACTGTACAGTAAAGGTAAACTGATTTAAACTGTATCTCAGCTATTAAGCTCCAAGTAGCTCAAACGATTTAAGGTATATAATCTTTCACGACGAGTTCTTAAAGTACCAAGATTCAATACTAAAGAAATTTTAAAAGTTTCCAGATTTACAAAAATAATATAAACGTGAGATGCCTATGTTCAAAATCGTGAACGCAAATCTTTAGTCGGGTGTCCGTTTCTATCAAAGAAATTGACATTCTCCATTTCTCTGGTTTCTATATCGTTTTGCCTTCCATTACCCCCGTATCGTATATACCTAATTATAGAGTAGCTTCTTTGCTTCAAGTACGTACGTATACCTACCTACATAATAGCAAATTTACAATCGTTACCGTACAGACTTTAATTTTTTTTCAAAGTTTAGACCGCTCTAAAGGTTATTCTGATGGTGTAACCAGCTTAATATTTCTTCAAGACGAATGACATTTTTGTGGCTTGAATTTCCGCTTGATGTAGGCTTATTTTTTATCTGAAACTTATTGATAACTTACGCCGAAATTTTACAAAAGATACTACTTCTTTAAAAAAAACAAAATAGTTTAGGATCATTTACGAAAACATGTCTTATCATATTTTATTTCTTTACGGAGTAACGCTCTAATTGTATAGTCAACATCAACAATAAGTAGGTATACAAATTACTACCATGTCATTATCACTGGTTCGACATTTGCTTCTCTCAAATGCCTTGTTATTAAAATTATTACTAAGACATGGTACTATGAAATAAATAATACTTTTTGACGCTGAATTTATTCGCAAAAGAAACCTTACCGACATCATAAATAAGGTCAAGTCGAGGAAAATTTGGCTAATACGTTATTTTAACGCCTTTCTTAATTTGAAAGCAGTTTACTACGTAATCCGCCTTCTTTTGCCATTAATCTTTAGATTAAGTTATATTTTTTATGAAAGCCTAAATAAGGAAAGTATACGTTGAACGATGTTTGTACAGCATTTTTATAAGAAACGCTTATCACAGCACTTAAGTTGAGTAAAATAATTTACTCAGAAGTGTATTATGCTTTGTTTTTTCTTCTGCAAGCTGTAATCAGCTAGTTGACAGTTCTCGCAAGTTACATGAATTATAAAATAATACAAATATTTATATTTAATCATAAGCCTACGTTTTATACAATATATAAAAAAAAAAACAAAAATACAAATATATTATAAAAATCCTAAACCTAGAGTGCCCGCCGGCAGCGGGGCAGGGCCCAAACTACCGGTATTTAGGGCTGCAGAGTAAGTAACCTTCTGACAATACGTGCCGTGTCAAGAAGTACTGCCGTCTGCATCCTTTGCTCGAACCGCCTAGCGAGAACCTTTTGAGATGGTACAGAAAAAAAATATTGCATCCGAGTGATACTGTACGCTGTACCTTTCATTTGTACCTTGTAATTTTTATATTATTATGGACAGTAGCTGCATAGCCGCTCGAAGGGTCACTCACATGAAGTAAACAGGCCATGGCCATAGTAGTATAAACTGCTATCTGGAAAATTGAACCGGGAATTTGCCCGCGAGTAAATAACTCTTTTCCATATTTGCAAGTCAGACCATCATTTCCTAAACAAAATTAAAACTTACAAATGACAGTCGTTCATTGATGCTTAAATATCTCGAATAGCAATATTGCAGCTTCGGATGTAAATTCTGCCAAGATGTGTATGAACGCTCCTATATGAAGAACCATCATTTTTCGAATAGATGTGATGTAAGAATCGGGAGTCAGAGAAAGGCGTCGGTAAAGTGTTCCATTCTTTAGCTGATTTCATTATGAAAGTTTAAGCGAAACGCTTTCTTCAAGGAGGAATGTCATACACATTCGGATGCCGAGTTTCCATACTGGCATCGTCATAGAAACCGGTAGATATTTTTGTTTGTACCGGTACGAATGCGGTCATGTTATGCTACGGTGTAATGGGGGGTGTCTCAAAGAGGCTTCAAATTCAAGTGCTGTTGAAAATGAAAGTCGCAGAAAAAAGCCGCACTTTAAAAAATAAGTCGCACTACGTTGCTGCTAAGACACACTCACTATTAGCAAAGAAAACTATATATTAGTATTATTATTAACTGTATATTATTATTAACTACGTAAAGAAGCGACACTCCCACCCCCCCGCCAATTTGTCGTCACCCGCAATGCATCGATGAAAAAATGGGTAATGCCGTGCTTGCGTCACTCGGTTGTCACCGCTCGCTGCGAATGACTAATGAGTGAGATTCAAATGTTTATTTTATATGTGCGATCAATTGATGTTATTTGAGGTTGTTATGACCTTTTTGGATGACGACGACGATCTCTTTTACAGAGGTAGAGCAGGCCGGCTGACTATTTGACTTTGACATATGGACGAAACATATTGAGAAAAAGACGGAGAACGGCTGAAGACGGTGGAGCTGACCAGGACCTGACCTGACTGACGGAGGTCTGCCTATCTCTTTTTTCATTAAAATTCAATATATTGACTATGATGCAATATTAATATACCTAAAACAAAATGGTTTGTTATTGTTCTGTGTATGGATGCAAAGAACCACTTACACAAATAAAAATCGGAGATTGTCGGATTGATTGATTGATCGGGTTTTCCTTCCGTTTTTTTTCGCGTCTCCCAGCCAAGCGATAGTAGGTGTGAAAGAGAAACACTTAGTTTGCTTACGTATAGCGTTGTCCTTGTCGCGCTCGATTCGTATTAGCTCATCCCTACAATAATTACGCACACACACAAAACGTGTGCGGACAGGCCGGTGCGCCAGTAGTAGTAGTAGACAGTTAGCTCGGCGAATTTGTATGGAGGGTCGGGGGTCTTAGGTATCCATATTCCTTAGTAAAATAATCCTGAACCACAGAAATAGCGTAAATTGTAATAAATTTTAAATTGCTTAATTTAGTACTGAAGCATAATGTCATTCGTCTTTGCTCCTTTAATTAAGTTTTATTGTAATCGGGCAAAAGTAATAAGGTCGACATCAAATTACGAAGACTTTGAAAAAGAAAGATGCCCTTCTGAAAATAAGTCGCACTTTAGAGAATAAGTCGCACTTTAGAGAATAAGTCGCACTTTAGAAAATAAGTCGCACTTTAGAAAAGAAGTCGCACTTTAGAGAATAAGTCGCACTTTAGAGAATAAGTCGCACTTTAGAAAATAAGTCGCACTTTAGAAAAGAAGTCGCTCTTTAGAGAATAAGTCGCACTTTAGAGAATAAGTCGCACTTTAGAAAATAAGTCGCACTTTAGAAAAGAAGTCGCTCTTTAGAGAATAAGTCGCACTTTAGAAAATAAGTCGCACTTTAGAAAATAAGTCGCACTTTAGAGAATAAGTCGCACTTTAGAAAATAAGTCGCACTTTAGAAAATAAGTCGCACTTTAGAGAATAAGTCGCACTTTAGAAAATAAGTCGCACTTTAGAAAATAAGTCGCACTTTAGAGAATAAGTCGCACTTTAGAAAAGAAGTCGCTCTTTAGAAAATAAGTCGCACTTTAGAAAATAAGTCGCACTTTAGAGAATAAGTCGCACTTTAGAAAATAAGTCGCACTTTAGAAAATAAGTCGCACTTTAGAAAATAAGTCGCACTTTAGAAAAGAAGTCGCTCTTTAGAAAATAAGTCGCACTTTAGAAAATAAGTCGCACCTTAAGAAAGAAGTCGCTCTTTAGAAAATAAGTCGCTCTTTAGAAAAGAACTCGCTCTTTAGAAAATAAGTCGCACTTTAGAAAATAAGTCGCACTTTAGAAAATAAGTCGCTCTTTAGAAAATAAGTCGCACTTTAGAAAATAAATCGCACTTTAGAAAAAAAACACTATTTATATAAAAGCTGCATTAATTTCTGCTAAAACACGCTCGCTAATTATCCATAACCCTGGTAAAACAGTCCTAGAATACAAATATCGCACATAAGTGCTGAAGCATATGATCAGTCATTGCTCCTTAATTAAGTTTCATTGTAAGGGGGCAAGGGTAATAA
Source organism: Petrophora chlorosata (assembly GCA_951640565.1). Taxonomy (NCBI): domain Eukaryota; kingdom Metazoa; phylum Arthropoda; class Insecta; order Lepidoptera; family Geometridae; genus Petrophora; species Petrophora chlorosata. Next base: position 3,703,762 of record OX621206.1, read on the forward strand.
CCCGATAAAAGATGCGACATTCCTACAGGGGTGGACCAAGAATATTAGTACAGGGCATCAAAAAAAAAACCATAGCATGCATCTGACTAAGACATGCTATTCTTAGGAGTCAGCTCAGAAGAGGTAATAGTAAAATCAGTTAGAAGAAGAGATCAGAAGTCCTATTTGAGTGGAATTAAAAATAGATGCATTTTTTGTGTCACTATATTTGCGTCAAAATTAAGTTTAGAAACGGATCTTTTACCGCTTTGATTTATTTCAACAGCGCCGAAATATCAAATTCTCAGAATAAATCAAAAACTTGGTACGAGTACATATCCCGTTTCTGAACTGAATTCTGACGTTAGTGACAATGACAGTTTAAAAAAATCGTATATATTTGCATCGTATGTCGAGTAGGTACCCCCAAACTAAACAAACGAAAACCTTTTACACACTTCACAATCGGTGACGATTATATCGTTCTTAGTATATCCATACAATATTAATTCAGTTATAGAAAATATAACGAAGTACAAGCAAGGGGTCACGGATTTTAGTACATGTACTACTAATGATAATAATACTGTGATCAGCTGTTTAAACTTTTGAATGAGACAACAGAGAAGAGTGCGGCTATTTCTTTATATTACCAAAACATAAACCGTTTCACTGGCTAAATTTTTAGACATTGAACTTTTATTAGATAAATATAATTTTCATATCATATTATGTGTACGAGCTCGTGATAGCTCAGTACATTAGAAATAAAAAGAGTCTTGATTTAGTACAAAACTGTATTAATTAAACTTGATAATTTGATGAAATGATGATGATCGCGAGCACGCGCGGCGTTCTTGATAGCCAATTGCGAACTTTGATTTGCATAATTAGGTCGCGCGTGTCGCGTAAATTGATGATTTTACAAAAGATAAACGGTTACACCGTACAAAATGTTTTACAGAAACTTGGTTAAAGCCAGATAGAATGTTATTTAACGTTACCAAATTTCAAATAGCCAGTACGTTTAACAGAATATCTGCTGAAAGCGGAATGAGGAGGATGTATGAAATCAACAATGATGGGATAAAACCAGCTTAAGAGTGTTTCACAGGGGGAAACGCCCCATTTCGCCCCTGCCTTCCATTTCGTTCCTCTTACACAATCCGTTGTCTAATTCCAAGCACGTTAGGATTATAGCCCGTTCTTATAAGATGGTCCGTGTCCTTCGTAAAGTGTGTCCTTCGGAAAATATGTAAAAATATATCGTAGGTGGGCAATAGTATTAGTACGAAATATGCGACCCTACACAATCTTATTCGATCTCTATGCCTTTTTTACAACCCGACGCAAAGAGGAGATGTGTTATAAATTTGACCACTATGTGTGTCTGTCTGTGGCATCGTACCTTTAAGCGGGTGACCCGATTTGGATGCGGTTTTTTTATTTGAAAACAGGTTTTCTAGCAGTGGTCCTTGGACATGCTTTATCAAATTGTGTCGGGGTTTAAAAACGAAATACGAAAATGTACTCAATGTATACTTTGAGTACAAAAACACCGTAACTAAGAGACTTTTATTTTTTTATTGGCCAAAGGTACATTTGAGAGGTTGAAGAAACCATAAACTTGGCCCTAACTCGAGGCCACAATCAAATTGCTTCTGTATCGGTGAATATCTCATAAAAACCCTTAATTAGGGTAGTTTTGTGAAGTTTATTTTGTTTCATAGCTTAGTATCATGATAGCGCACACCACATTTCATCATCATCAGCCCATTACGTTCCCACTGCTGGGACTCGGGCGTTCATTACTAGAGAGAGTATGGGCCGTAATCCACCACGCTGGCCCAGTGCGGGTTGGTGGATGTCACATATCCTTGAATTTTGGTGATAAATTCTCGGACATTCCGGTTTCCTCACGATGTTTTCCTTCACCGTTTTTAGAGCTAGTTTTAAATCCGCACATAACTTAAGAAAGTCAGTGGTGCGGGGCCAGCGGGATTCGAACTCGGGTGCGTCGGATCAAAAGTCGCACGTGCTCCGACTGAGGTACACTCGCTCTACGCACACATATATGTAAATCATTATTATCTTAAATTATTTTTAGAAAAATACAAAAACCGACTTCAATGTATCTTCGAAGTCCAAGGTCAAATATCGATGAAATTTACATAGGACCACGTCGTACGTATACTGAACCCAACGCAAAGAATAATTCAAATCGGTGCATAAATGACGGAGTTCTAAAGTAACACTAAAAAAATATATAATATAAAAAAGATTTAAAAAAATTACTATCGAACAGAGAACCTCCTCCTTTTTTGAAGTCAGTTAAAATATTGATTGGATTTTTCAGATTCGACAAACATTCGTTCTAACTACATTTTTTTTTACTATCCGATCCCCTATTACATCAAAAATATATTTCATTTGTTAACTTGTTTTATTATTTTTAGAGTCCTGTTGTAAATTGAAGACATAAAGTAGACAATGAATCCGTAATAAAACCTAAATTTACGAGTAAGCAGATAGTTGCCCAGCAATAATCTTAATCCGGGAACAGTCTACGCTTACGCCAAGGATCAGTGAAAGATGTTCTATTGTCTGTAATGAAATCAATGATGCCTCAAAGAATTATGACTAATTTGGAGCGAATTTAGAGCGAGTGTGGCTTAGTGGGAACTTGTGCGCCTTTCGATCCGACGCACCTGGGTTCGAATTCCGACACGGCCCTGCACCAATGACTTATAGTTGAGTGTAGATTTTGCACACTCGCTCTAAAACATCGCTTCACATCAGGCAAGATAGTGGCCAAACATAGATCTATTAAGTGTAAAAAAAAAACAAAAATCTACTGGTTTCACCCACGGTTTCCCGGGATAAGAAGCCTATGTAAGTCCTTTTCCAGGACCTGAAGTACTTACATACCAAATTTCAGCAAAATAGTTTCAGTAATTTTTGCGTGATTGAGTACCAATCATCCATCCATCCATCCTCACAAACTTTCGCATTTATAATATTGGTAGGATAAAAACCGTTTCGTGCCCCTCACACTACCTAGGCCCCAATTCTCTATGACAACTTGGCGATTCCTTGCTTCGAAATCACGTCGATTCCTTCATTAATAAACAACATCTCTATGACGCATTCATATATTTCATATATTCCTTCACATCAAACATCTTTTCGTGACAACTATAATAAATAAAATAAGTATACCTATTATGTATATATTAAGTTTATGTGGTTTAATATTTCCTATAACACACTTTACGGCACCGCTACCATTTTTTCTTGCACGTCCTGGATGACTGGTAGAAAATGCTATCTAGCATTAAGTCCTCCATGTACAAACTGTTTTGTGCTAAAGTATAAATAAATAAATAAATATTCATATATATGACGCGTCATAGAGAATACCAATTTCTCAGAGGTCGTTTATTAATGAAAGAATCGACATTTCTTTCAAGCAAGGAATCGCCAAATTGTCATAGTGAATTAGGGCCCAGGTCTCCTGCCTTTAATATACTAAAAATAACTACATAATATTGCCATCAAATACCTAATTGCTCCGTTTTTATTTTTCCTTTGTGTTTTCATAGGTTATATATGTGTTATATGATCCCCATTTTTATTACAATCTAGCCAATTGATTTAGGCTAATAAGCAATTTACATTTAACTTAAACTGATAGATAATTGCTCCGTTGATTTGTATATTATTGGTACTAAAAGTCTTTAGCCTAAGTTACGATCTTCCTCAAACAAAGCGTAATAAATAACGTGTAACGTTCGTTTATTTGTTACAAGAAAACTATTCAGGCCGTAAAATGCGGAGCTGGGTATTTCGCGAACTTAAAGCAACATGGAGTCAATAATTTGCGACCAAAAAACAATTGCGGTTTTTCAAACAACATGTAACAGAATACTAAGGGACAGAAGCATCACTCCGCAAATAAATTTAAACAAATAGCGACTCTTGTTATGACGCAATAAAATTCAATTCAGCTCGCGTAGCGCTGCATACCTACCAGTCATATTAACCTACAGAGCGCCTCTCTTTCTATCGCATAGCTCTTATCTTTTCAAACGCGGAAGGTGTAACGACGCGCGATCCGTCGTCGGTGTCCGGCTATATACTTGTAGCTTCGTACCTACAGTGCGGAGTGCGCTAGGCCTGGTGTAATTCACAAATTGTCTACGAAGACGCGTAACGATGCATTGTTTAATGCGCACCTATCAATAATTATATGTTTACAACTTAAGTTCAAAAGTTGCCCAAAAAGAAGGATCATCAACAAGAGCTTAAAAGAAACTGATTATGCAACGCTAAGCAAATAGCTATTGCTCATAGCATTGTTTGTAGTCTTTACCTGGAGCATATCTATTAATTTCAGCTCTGGCGTCTTTTTATTTTTTCTCACTAAACATTTTAATTTATATAGGCTTGCGCCAAAAAAAAGTAATAATTAAAGTATAAAAATTCCAAAGGTTGTCTGGAAGAAATCGCTCTAAGCGATAAGACTGCCCATTGTACTACCCTAGTTAAAAGGTTTAAATCTGTAATAGTTTTTATGTTACTGGTATACAGTGAAGAGTTTTTGTATTGTATTGTATTCTCTACGAACTTTAAAGCGGAAAATCATTTTAGCTGCGTCTGTTGTAATTTGCGACTCGACAATAAAACTGTTTTACATCAGAACCCTAAACATTTAGCGCGGTACTTACTCGTCAAACGAGAGAGCTCACGTTAATAAACGCTTAAGTTTTACTCGGTATTAGAATGAGAGAAAATCTCTGTAGTACGATAGCAACACGCCGTGAAATGCGTTTAATATTTTTGAGTAATTTGCGACCGCGACGAATCAAGCGGAAACAAGGTCAAGTATCAATAATTTTATTTATGGAAAGGAATTTTGACTATATATTTATTAAATACCAGCAGATAACTGCGACTCTACTCTAATAGAAATCGGTTTAATATGTATTTGTTAACAAACATAATGTTTGCTTTTCCAGGATTAAAAGTCAATCAATCAATCAAAAGTTCTTTATTCATGTTTGGCATCACAGACGCACTTATGAACGTCAATTATTACAATGGCTCTACCACCGTATCGGAAAGCCACTCACTACTCAGAAGAAACGGCAAGAAACTGAGGGGCATTTTTTTTAGAACTTTTGTAACAATATTTTATGTTTGTAACAATATTACCCAAGGCAATTAAAAAATACATAGCAAACTTTGGCATCACAGACGCACTTATGAACGTCAATTATTACAATGACTACCATCGTATCGGAAAAATAACCACTACTCAGAAGAAACGGCAAGAAACTGAGGGGCATTTTTTTTAGAACTTTTGTAACAATATTTTATGTTTGTTTTTGACAATATTATGTTTATTATGTGCCAGTTGGCTACTTGGCAGAAGCGGAATCTATCATGTGTTCTATAATTCCAGGACCTACATAGATATCAAATGTCATCAAAATCCGCTTTGTCATTAGTAAACTAAGTAGTAACAAACACTCACATACACAGACCTTTCATCATCATCATTATCAGCGTTCCCACTGCTGGGACTCGAGCCTTCCCTCGTAGAGGGAGTATGGGCCATAATCCACCACGCTGGCCCAGTGCGGGTTGGTGGATGTTACATATCCTTAAATTTTGTTATAAATTCTGGGATATGCCGGTTTCCTCACGATTTTCCTTCACAGTTTTCAGAGCGAGTGTTAAATCCGCACATAACTTAAGAAAATCAGTGGTGCGGGGCCAGCGGGATTCGAACTCGGGTGCGTCGGATCGAAAGTCGTGTGCTTCCACTGAGCCACACTCGCTCCTTAACAGACCTTTATATTTTTCATATTAAATCGGATAGTAGTATACGATATCGTTTAACATCGTTTTATACAAGCGTCTTTTGTTGTAAGTTTCTTTGGTTTTGATGACAAAAGAACAGATAATACGTACGAACAGAATATCCCAAAAATAGGATTGGTATCATCGTGTCACTTAAAGGTCAATCCTTGTATTGTGACATGTTCTATTAGCAACTAGCAACCGCCCACCGACTTTGTTCGCGACGACATAATTAAATATAGCCTGTTACTCAGGGGTTGTGTAGATTTCCATCGAATTTTTACAAGAAAAATAATACTCTTAATACCCTAATGATTATTTTAACTTTGTATTCTTACTTTTAACATTATATTACTATACAATACAATAAAATACAGTTTATTAAAATACAATACAATACAATACATAACAAAACAATGCAATGCAATATAATACATTAATTGTCGAATGCCAATAATTGCATCCTCCTCTCTTCTAATGTTGCTGTGCCCGACGGGGTCTATATGATTACTTTGTACGTTTACCTAATCACACCTAGTACTACCTATGTAAGCTATAAAGAATCTGAATCTTAATCTGAATCAGTGAAAAAAGCTTTAAAACCGGATCAGTAGTTCTCAAGATTACCCCCTACAAACATACTTACGAGTACAATCTTACCTCTTTATAATATAAGTATAGATTATTTAGGTTGAAACGGTTTCCCGAAGCTTCGGTTCTTATAAACCGAGTAAATAATCTAAGGATTCTACTTGGTTTCTAATGGTACGCATCTATTGGCCCGCATCGTACGCACGGCAGATTTGGTTCTCTTTATTACGTTCCTAGCTCCTGAGTTTTGGCCCGAAGGCATAGTATTCCGGTGCTACAGGGAGTCGAAGCCGAAGTTAATTCCCTAATCGTAGCTTTAGTGTTTATAAATTGTATATATGCTAGTCTGTAAGGTATATATTTTATGAGCCACTGGTACTTTTAATTTGTTAACTGTATTATTGCCTGAAATAAATGAATTTATTATTATCGCTCTTTCTCACGGGTTATACACCCGGCCCTTTGGAAGGCTTGCGTGGGGACATGAGACCAACACGTAGAGGCTTCTTAGAGCATTTAATTTAGATATGTAATGGGCAACACTTATCGGGGACTGTCTCTAAGTGCATCATTAGAAGATACAATCAAAGACAGCCCCCGATAAGTGCGAGGAATATTATTGGAGATATGAAAATTACTTATGATTGGGCTATTGAGGTGAATTTTTAATGGATGAGAGCCGGTCTATGATATAAGACCTCGGCACCTGCCAGTTCCGCCTCATAAGAAAATATTTAGGCAGGTGGTGACTCGCCACCCACTAAACGGGCCCCCTATAAGGACCGCCGTTCATTGGCGACGAGAGGGGCAACGTTGGTTATTATTATTATCATTTATTTGAATTCTTATAGCACTGCCCGTCCACTATCCAGTTTCCACACAGCTCGGCATCCGGCAATTTCATTCAATCCGATCCGTGCAGTGCGTGTTTTGCGGACATTGCGGGCCAGTTGACGTGTACCTTAATTAAATACCTTATATCTCCAAAATTATAAAAAAACTAGCTGCGCCCTGCGGTTTCACCTGCGGTTTTCCGAGATAAAAAGTAGCCTATGTGTTAATCCAGGGTATAAGCTATCTTTACACCAAATTTCATTAAAATGCATTCAGTAGTTTTTACGTGAAAGAGTAATAAAGGTACATCCATTTTAAAACGAGTGTGGCTCAGCGGTAACTCGTGCGTCTTTCGATACGACGCACCTGAGTTCGAATCCCGACCCGGCCCTGCACCAATGACTTATAGTTAAGTGCAGATTTTGCACGCTCGCTCTAAACCGGTGAAGAAAAACATCGTGATGAAACCCGCTTACGCGCTTTGGAGTGGTAGGCTCTGGCCGTGGTTGTAATACCACCCACCGAACAAAGCCATGCCGTCAAGCGACTTAGTCGTGTTTCGGGATGATGTTCGGTGAACCATCGGGGAGACGGATCTGAGCAGCCGCTTAACTGCCGTCTTTCTCTAGATCTATGTGCTCCATCTTAGGCCACATCATCGCTTCACATCAGGCGAGATAGTGGTCAAACATAGCTCTATTAAGTGTAAAATAATTAATTTTTAGAAAAACACAAAAACCGACTTCAATGTATCTTCGAAGTCCAAGGTCACATATCGATGAAATATATATGGGACCACTTCGTAGCTATACTGAACCCGACGCAAAAAGAATTTTTCAAATCGGTTCATAAATGACGGAGTTCTGAGGTAACAAACATAAAAAAAAAATACAATCGAACAGATAACCTCCTCTTTTTTGAAGTCGGTTAAAAAAAAACATCCATTCTTACAAACTTTCGCGTTTATAATATTAGTAGGACAAGTAAGATAGTATTTAGTAATTTCCTTGTACCTATTTATTTTTTATTTGGTGTACAATACAACATTTTTGTATTGTATTCTATTGTATCTCTAACCCAGCTTTGAGTAGAGATTTTGTCGCAGAGATCTCCTCAGATTATGTATTTGACGTACTGAATGAAGCGTGGGCCGCAGATCCTCATTCTTAGAATGATTAGATTTGTAGATAAAGATATTCTTTGAAGTCTCTGGAAATAATATTTCTCACTTGAAAGTAACTCTGGCCACAGATTACTTAACAACTCAGGCGGACACGTACAGTCGGTCAGTAAAGAACTATAGGTACATTTTAGAACCTTGTCGCTATGTTTTACCACAGAATACTAAGGGATAGAAGCATCACTCCGCAAAGAAATTTAAACAAATAGCGACCCTTGCTATGATGCAATAAAATTCAATTCAGCTCGCGTAGCGCTGCATACCTACCAGTCATATTAACCTACAGAGCGCCTCTTTCAGCTCTTATCTCTTCTGACGCGGCACGTGTAACGACGCGCGACCCGCTGTCGGTGTCTGGCTATGTACTTGTAGCTTCGTACCTACAGTGCGGAGTGCGCTAGGCCTGGTTTTACTAACAAGTTAGTTGGGAGGCCGTCTGGGTAGGTATTGCCGCTAAGCAGTAGTGCGCAAGCATTACTGTGTTCCGGCATTGTATCCAGTGAAATTACTGGGCATATGAGACTTAATATTTGATGTCACGGGGTAATGAACGCAGTGCAATGCTACGAATTACATTTTTGGTATTAAAAGTTTTGGATGGCACTGCAATTGTTATGGGTAGGTATGGTGCTTACCATCAGGCGAACGACTTGCTCGTCTCATTACACAGTACCATAAAAATGACAGGGAATTAAAATGTACCTACTGTACCTACATATTACGTATTGATGTTGATTATACACAGGTACCTACAGCTACAAGATTATTTTCCCTTGCTGTAAGGGACAGGCGATTACTTATTGTTACGCTTGGAGAATAACCAGATTATAAGAAACGAACGTCTCTGCAAATCGATCAATTAGATTAAATCCGATTTTGGATAGTAAATTAAATAATTACAGCCTCGCCTCGGCCTCGTATTGACAGCCTCTGTGGTGTAGTGGGTGGGCAGGTTGGCTCAAATCTCATACACCACTGAGGTAGCGGGTTCGATTCCCGCGTCGGGACAAATGTGTGCAAAGTAAAAAAAGGCGCAAGCCTTTGTTTTGTGTCTGGGTGTTGCGGGGCCATGGTCCTCATAGTTTCTTGTTTCGCTAGACACAGGAAATCCGAGTTAGGGTCAAGGATCTATGTAGGTATGTGATCGTTGGGCGTATTTATTTTTAATTTTTATTTTTTAATTAAAGGTACGAGTTGGTAGCCGACTGCAGACGGCAGCAGCAGACGACGTTTCGCTGCGACATTACTGGTTTCTACCTATTTCTATGAAATACCTTCCGCAGCTAGCGACTACACGTTGCACCATCGCAGAAGACGCGTCGCCCGACCGCAGATCAGTAGTTCAAATCGAACCCAAACTGCAGCGACATGTCGCTAGCTAAAAATTTAATCATGACTGCAGCGACATGACACGTCGTCGTCGTACCTTCACTCACTTACTGCTACCACCTACAGAAAGTCAAGTACATAATTAAGTACATATGTTTTTATCTCGCAAGTAAATCCTACTATAATATTATAAATGAGGAGGTTTTTTTTCAAAACACACAAGTTACATAGAAGACAAAGATGCATGGAACATTCCGCTTCTGCCAAGTAGCCAACTGGCACATAAGAAAAATAATATTGTCAAAAACAAACATAAAATATCGTAACAAAAGTTCTAAAAAATATGCCCCTCAGTTTCTTGCCGTATCATCTGAGTAGTGGTTCTTTTTCTTCGGTGATACGGTGGCGGAATAATTGACGTTCATAAGTGCGTCTGTGACGACAAAATTGAAATAAAGAACTTTTGAATTGAATTGAATTGAAAAACTTGACTATTCCACTTTTTGTGTTTTTTCACAATCTGAGAAAATAGTTTTTTAGGTATACAGCTTTGTATTGGAATAATCTATTTTTGACGATATCATGTCTTTTAATCCTTTTTTTCTGGTGTAATTATCAAGTTTTGGCCCAATTTTATTTTCGCGGAGTGTAAATTTGAATGTTACCAAACAAATACAAAATTAGTTTTATCGAAAGTGGAATAGTCAAGTTTTGAAAAGAAGCTCCTCAAATATAGACGCGAAATTTTGTATATTATTTTGTGTGAGTATGTAAGTGTGTTTGTTACTTCGTCACGCTGTAACGGCTCAACAGATTTGAGAGAAATTTGGAATGAAAATAGCTTATACCCTGGATTAAAATATAGGCCTATACTTTTTATCCCATGAAACCGCGGGTGAACCATCGAGGCGCTGCTAGTATATGAACAACAATGTGCCAAAACACTGAAGACCGTATCTAGGCCAAAATATGATAATATTAATTATTCATGCACAACCCGTAAACAACTAAATCATAAGAGGAAATGCTAAACAAGGTACTTGGCGTTCGCAATATTATAAACTAGCTGCGCCCCGCGGTTTCACTCGCAGTTTAACTGGATAAAAAGTAGCCTTATTATTAATCCAGGGTTTAAGCTGTCTCCATTCCGAATTCCACATACATCCTTGCAGCCGTTGCGGTGTGAAAAGGGAACAAACAAACATTCACATCACATTACACTAATATTATAAATGCCATCCATCCATACCATCGGGAAGACGGGTCTGAGCAGCCGCTCAACTGCCGTCTCTCTCTAGATCTATGTGCTCCATCTTAGGCCACATCATCGCTTCATATCAGGCGAGATGGTGGCCAAACATAGATCTATTAAGTGTAAAAAAAAAAACACGCTAGTGTGTGCGTTAGTGCGTTAGCCGCAACGGGTAAAGGGATTTGATTGATATTCGGAATAGAGATAGCTTACACCTCTCTTTATTGCTCACTAAGCACGGGCAATAAAGAGCTTAGCGCTTACCATCAGTCTCGTCTCATTGCTCAGTTGCATAAAAAACTACTAACTGTTCCAGTAGTAATAGTAACACGGGTAATATTTTTCCCGAGCAGATGACTCGGTGGCCCACTGGTTAAGGCGTCGGGACGGTATTCCGAAGATTCAATTTCTGCCCGTCGAATTTCATGGTGAAAATATATAATCTTAAATAAACAATGAAGAAAAATCAACACGAAAAACCGTGAAAAGAGGCGCGCTCATTGTATTTATAACTACTGGAATGTTCGCTTCGTAACACTTTACACGTAAATGTTCAGGTCAGACATCGCCCTATGAAAAATCTATTCAAGAAACATGTTTATTTACCTCTGTTCAAGTACTTTGATCAAAAACCGTTTTTCAATCACAGTTTAACGATCCAGATGTTGGGTGTATGAGACGGGCACGTTGTTAGGTTTTTATGACATAAAAATAGTTACGGCCCTTTAAATAAGGTTTATTATTGCGTATTATTAGCTTCAAATAAGAGAATGTAATAAAAACCAAACAGTCGTGCAAAATTGGTCCAAAATAACAACGAAACATTTAAACGGTACAGAACGTAACCAGATAAGGCTGCCTGCCCATGTCAGACAATTCAATTCAATTCATTTATTAATAATTCAGACATAGCATCAATATTTGTTAGAAAAAAAACAGTTAATTTTGTAGGCTATTGGCAAAAAGATTCAAAGGAAACCAAAATGCATTGTTTCTATATTTAGTTGTAAAGTAAAAGTAAAAAAGCCCTTCATTCTTCTACTTATATATAATATTTATACTAATAAATGTTATTTACTATTACTTCATGCACATTGAATATTTAAATTATTTGTTATATTTAATTGTATTACCTATTTAGTATAAGGTTTAAACAATTGTTCATTTCAACAAAGGCTTATGTATCAATTTCCGTTTGATCTTATAACTTCACAGTACACAATAGAACTTTTAATGCTTCAAAACCAGGTCATATAACATTCTGGTTTTGCGTTCTTGTGCTCTGTAGAGTTATAGTGAAATTCAAAAGTTTTTTATTACAGCATTTAACTTGCAATGTTTATTATTTGTTTTTTTGGGTCAAATCTTTAAAGTTGAATCAGAACCACTTCCTCTTATCCTATGGAGTTAAAATTTTGCATACTTGTCAAAGTCCGATGACTATACAATATTATGGTGACAGGCAGCTGATCTGACGATGAAATACGGAAGGTGGGCAATGGTGGGCAATGCTCCTTGACGGATAATCAAGGTTCATTGTGTAGTTACGTAATAATGAAATAAATAACGCCCAACGATCACATACATAGATCGTGACCCCTAACTAGGGACCCTAACAATACTAATAATACAATAATCGGACAGTAATCGAAAATAAACCTAAAATGTAGTTAGAACGAATGTTTGCCGAATTTGAAAGATCATTTAATCAATATTTTTGTAAAATAATAATAATTTTATTTTTTAAATCAATAAATAAAATCTAATAATTCTGTCATTTTTTATCTGTTTCGAAACACCAGCACAGTGCATGAAGTCATTTTAAAGTAAATACCGAGTGCGAAGCTTGTGCTTATTTTATATTTTTGCTTTTTATCTATATCAAAACGATATGTTTTCTATGCTATGACGACCCTAAAGTCTTTAAATTTCACAAAAATGTATAAATCACTTTACAAGTTTGCTTTCGTAGAGCTTTTCGTTTCGTTGGCCAGCGTGTGACGTCATACGACCTTTTGCGCGGCAATATTTGAAACATAACATTTAAACATAATTTTAGGTACTTTTAGGACTTCATTTAATTAAAAAAATATTTTTCATGGCTATATATATGTATATATATATATATATATATATATATATATATACACATATATATAGCCATGAAAAAAATTTTTTTGTATTTATATATATATATATATATATATACATTATGGTTAATTTTAAATACTTTCTGAAAAGGTGTCCGATCCCCTATTACGTACTTCATAGAAAGTAAAAATAAAAATCCAGAGACGCAAAAACCAGCAATGAGACATACCTGAAATAAGCATACAAAACAAAACAAACATGTCTACCTTCAAGGCAAGTATAAAACGAAAGCCAGACAAGGAAAACAATTTGGGGTTACTCCGACATTTTGCCGAAAATTATTGTCAAAAAATAAATCTTATACATGAAAAGCAAACTTGGGGAATGGCATTTTTATTTGTGCAAATAAATCCTACACACATGTGAAAAGGTTATTTTATCGAACACAGTAAATTAAAGTAAATAAAGAATACGCGTTTCAAAGGACCTGGATGTATTCTGTTCTATGTAAAAGACGCGTTTCGCAAACAAGCTGCCGCTGACGCACGCGTAAACACCTATTAAATACCAGCTCTACCATGCGGTTCCACGCGCTTCGACAATTTTCCGAGAAGATAAAAGTAGCGCATGTATTCAGTGGGTGGCATTACTGCGACCCAAGCCTACCACCAAAACATGAAGAAAGTTTCCTCACGATGTTTTCCTTTATCGTTTTTAGAGCAAACGTATGAAATAAGTCATTTGTGCAGGACTGAGTCGAAATTTAAACTCGGGTTTTCATAATCTATACCAATATTACGGTTCGGCGTTGCGTGACGTCACTGTCACAGATATCAGCAACGAGGCGTTGCCGAATTTGAATGGGGAAGAAGAAGGATGAGGGGGTGACTGGCCTCCTGCATCAGTGCTGAAACACGTTCATGCAAGTGCATCAAAATTTCACGTCAATTAATTGACATGAATCTCCACGCCTTATCGCCTTTGGTCATTCTAACTGCTACTGTAACTAAATACCTATTTTTATTACTCATATTTTAATGATTCTATGACTATGGAACATCCAACTAAACTATGACTATGAAACCAAAATGCTGGGACTTATTTGGCTCAACGTATCAGTATTGCAATCCAACGACGCAATACTGCTAGCATCTTGGGTACGCTGCCAACTCGTAGCTCGTATAGGCCTTTAATGATCTATGGGTTGTCCAATTGCTTCTCCTTGTATGTGGTTAGTTTAGTTTTAGTAAGTAGTGTATAGTATGTTTTCAGTAATAATGAAACATCTCATTAGCACGTCTAGTTCGACATTGTTTTATGTTAATTATATGTTGTACTTCATTGTTCATTGTTATATTTTTGGATATTTTAAAAGATTTTAAAAAAGAGACTTCCCCTCAGAGTTTCCTGGTGCTTTATTCTCTAGTGGGCGTATTTCCGAAGCGCGGGTAGAGTCAGAATTCGCATTTCTTTTCTAGGCCCGAATTTCAATCAGAGTATGGGAAAGAAATGAGCTTTACCTTCGTTTTCAAACTCATGATAAATTATGTTAAAGTTTTTAACTGAAATTAAAAATTGTAACATTAACAGTATTTTAATTGAATTGCATTTTGTGTATACATTTGTGCCTATTTAATAAATATCTTTTGCCTTTTGACTAGACTTATGTTTTTGTATTTATATTATGTCTCTCAGTTATTTATTCAGTCACTCAGTAATTTATTCAGTCACTCATTCACTCAATTATTATTTTACTCAACAGTGATATCAAAACTATGCCAGAGTATAGGCAAAGAAAACTAAATATTACTACGGTAAAGGTTTCTAGAATAAATGATTTTGATAGCTATATTGGTAACTACACTCGAGAGCAATGAATCCGGGTCACTTAAAGAATCCTAAAAATCTCGGAAACTAAAAATGCTAGGTTAATGCAATAAATTGTATTTAATAGACAATGTAATACTCCTTAAATGAAGGTATTAAAACTTCTTAGTTATTGTAAAGTTATATCATAAAAAAATCAAATTTGAAAAAGGGCCACTTTCGAAGATGGAACTACGAAATTACAGCATTTGGTTTTGCTTTTGTTTGTAATCTGTCATTTATGTGGGTACATAAACCATGTTGATAGTGCTCTATATTCATTATTCAAGCTGAAATTATGTCGCTTACGCCTGAAGAATGCACCAGAATACTTACAATGCTGGAAACCGGCCGGAGTCAGCGCGATACAGCCAGGACTGTCGGTGTGTCGCTGTCAACAGTACAAAGAGTTCTCCGACGTTACGAAGAAACTGGTTCTAACCTACGCAGACCAGGAACGGGCAGAACCAGGTGTACCACAGCACGAGAAGACCGATACTTGGTGAACACCATGCTTCGAAATCGCTTTCTCACAGGAACTGAACTCACCAATCAGTTTCGACGCCTCGGAGGAAGTAACCCAAGTGCATGGACAGTAAGACGTCGGCTTGCTGAATCTAACTTAAAACCCCTTAGACCTGCAAACGGCCCTAAACTGGAGCGTGGGCATCGTATTTCGAGACTAAGATATGCCCAGAGCCACGTAAATTGGAGTATTGAAGATTGGTCAAAAGTTATGTTCTCCGACGAATCAAAATTTATGCTCTACAAGCACGATGGAAGACACAGAGTGTATCGAAGACCAGGGGAAAGATTCAAGCAAGCATGCATCGAAGAAAAAGTAGCCTACGGTGGTGGGTCTGTACTTGTGTGGGCCGGAATTTCTTCTGAAAGTCGCACAGAGCTGGTGATCATAGAAAACGGCTCTTTAACTAGCGTAAGATATGTGGAAGAAATCCTCAATGATCACGTTGGTCCATTTATGGTCAATTTAGGTGAGGATGCTATATTTATGCATGACAATGCCCGACCTCATACAGGTAGGATTGTGAATGACTACCTTCAAGAGATGAACATTACTCGTATGGAGTGGCCAGCGCGCAGCCCGGATATCAACCCGATCGAGCATGCTTGGGACGAGCTAGGCAGATGCGTAAAACAACGAAACCCTCCCCCAATCACGCTTCGTGAGCTCAAAATTGCTCTCACAGAGGAATGGGAGAATATTCCCCAAAATCGTATAAGGAACTTGGTGTACAGCATGCCAAACCGCGTCAACGCATTAATGGAAGCACGAGGAGGCAATACGAAGTATTAAAATTCAAGAAAATCGTAATAAAGTTCAAAAATTTCATGTTTCCTATTTTTGTTTTAAGGAGAGATCAGCAGTTTTTTTCTTTATGTAATTTTGTGTTAATAAAATGTATGGTGACTCATATTTTTTTTTACTTTCATTTAAGGAGTATTACATTGTCTATTAAATACAATTTATTGCATTAACCTATCATTTTTAGTTTCCGAGATTTTTAACATTCTTTAAGTGACCCGGATTCATTGCTCTCGAGTGTAGATACGTATAATGGTATAGGCAAATAACGAAAAGAATATTTACACATAATTATAAGAGGACACGAAGTCAGGTACAGAAAAAGAATACATAATCATGTTAATGATAGGTATATACTAGGTAGGTTTGTAGGAATGCATATATATGTATTTATAACTACCATACTAGGTGTATTACCTATTTGACATCCGAGAATTTGTTTCGTGTTTCGATAGCCGCGTATTCGATATTTTTTTTATTATTAATTATAGGCTTGCGTTTGACCGCTATCCCACCTGTTGTTAAGTGACGATGCGGTCAAAGATGTAGCACGTTCACCTAGAAGAAACTTGTCCATTCTTGTCTTAAAGATACCCAGATTATAGCTATCCGGAAACACAGATACCGGCAGAGAGTTCCACCAAGAATACTAACTATTACCACAGAATACTAAGGGACAGAAGCATCACTCCGCAAACTCCGCAAAGAAATTTAAACAAATAGCGACTCTCGCTATGACGCAATAAAATTCAATTCAGCTCGCGTAGCGCTGCATACCTACCAGTCATATTAACCTACAGAGCGCCTCTCTTTCTATCGCATAACTCTTGTCTTGTCTGTAACGACGCGCGACCCGCCGTCGGTGTCCGGTTGTGTACTTGTTGCTTCGTACTTACAGTGCGGAGTGCGCTAGGCCTGCTATTACTTGTTCCACTTTTTGGCCGTTGCCGTTATGAAACTCGAAGCAAAGCGCTTGGTGGGAACAGGAGAGATGTCAACCATAAATTGATGACGGCTTGCCGTACGTCTGGTCGTCCGATGATGAAATGGTGATGGCGAAATAAGTTCATGTAATTCCGTCGCACACTCTCCGAAATGTATCCGGTAAAAGACCGATAAACCTTGCGCCGATGTTCAAGACTCTGAAGCTTAGTCTTAACCAGCGCATCGTCACCAATGAGCTTTTTGGCTCTTTTTTCAATGGTCTCCAAGGCTTCAAGCTGGTATTTGGCGGAACTGTCCCACAGGTGAGAATAGTACTCTGTACACGACCGGACTTGTGATTGATAAGGGCAGCTATCAAGCGATTGGGACCGGTGTTCGTGTTAAGATTCCCCTGAATGTGTCGCAGTAGCTAAAGATGCCCAAGAGACACTTCACAAAGCCAAAGATTGGAGTAGGTGGACAGAAGCTACAATATTCATGATCCTCGACAATGAGTAGGAGAAGACCGAGGAGAAAGAGAGTCCAAAATTTTACTAAATAATAAATCAATAATTTTCTTCATACATTGACCGTTTGCGTGTTTTTGCCAACACGAAGGAGAAAATTGAATATTGGGTACTATATTGCCAAAATGTAAAATTTTGTGAAGTTCAAATAAATTAATGAATACTTTTGATAGGCGCCTAGTTAATTGTGCTTAAATAGCTATACAACAAAGAACTCCCGTATCTCTAAACGTATCTTGCAATAAAAGGTAAAAATATCAGGTAAAATAAAAGGTAAAATATCTCTATATTTCAACTAGCTTTTATGAGTTACACGAGTAATAAAACGCAGACCCAAAGAAATCTACGTGAAAAGGAACCTAATATTTTCATTTCTACCATTTTAATAAGCATCTGGTTCTTAACATTGACATGGCAACTAAACATTACCTAATGCTCGTGTCCCAATTCAAATAAATGATAAATGATAGAGAAATGATGAATTAACAATTGACAGGTAAAAGCACCTTCAGATTCCTTGAAACGAGGACCCAACAAGGTGGTGCTTACAAAAATATTCAACTGTATTTGTTATGTCGCTTGTATAAAAACATTTTTGGCATATCAATGTACCTTTTTGTTCATAAAATAGCTGACAAATTTTTCCTGAGAATTTCTCTTTCTACATTGGTAATTTGTATGTTTGTGCACATTTTTTGGATTTCTATAGGGTTTTCAGCTGTAGGTATAGCTTTGAAATTTATCTGATATGATTATTATATTGGTAAAAGCCAACGCAGACGGGCACGGTAATAGATATAAAAGTGTACGTTTGTGCATATTTCTATTTTCTAATTACGAAATGGCTGAACCAATGTTGATGTGAATTTCGGTAGTTTCTTTAAAACTCATCTGATGTGGCTCTTAGACAGGTTATATTGTAGCACAATACACACAATACACAACACAATCCACCACCAGAGACGCTGCAAAATTACCATAGAGATTTTCAACAATTACAATTCTATAGTTTATAAATGCCTTTTAAAAATAGAATTAATGCATTCTATTACAAGATAGAAAAACCAGGCTCGAAAAAAGACTGCAAACTGTTTGACTGCGATTTTTATTCATAGAAATCCTAGGCTTGGAAATCGTATTAAGTGTCGCAAATCTGTGAAGCTTCTATCTCTCAAATGTAGAAATAAAATTGTTATTCAGTTTTATATCTCTTTTCAGCGTATCTTTGTATATATATCGTATATAATATTTAGCTCAAGAAACGGAATTTAAAAGGAATTACATACTTTTCATCTAGGTATTTCTTGTATCTTTCTTACCTTTGTAGGAGTTTGGGCTGATTTTCCAATGTTGAGATAGACTCCTCCTAGTAGGTAGGTCCTCCCCTGGTAAGTCTCTCGTACGCGGGAGGCCATCTGGTACCACCGCTTTGCCAGTTATTCTACCGCCAAGCAGTAGTGCCCAAGCATGAGTGTGTTCCGATTTAAAGGGCATTGAAGCCAGCAAAATTACTGGGCATATGAGACCTAACATCTGACGTCTCGGGTGATGAGCGCAGTCCAGTGCTACGCAGTTTTTTAATGGTATTTAAAGTTCTGGATAACACTATAATTGTTTTTTATGTAACTGAATGACGTGACGGTCGGTCGCCTGATGGTAAGCAATACGCCAGCCCATAACAATAACAGGACCACCCAGAACTTTGTTTTGCAAAATCCTGCACAGCGCTGCTCTGCGCTCGTTACCCTGAGACAATTAGCTGTTGAGTCTCATAATGCCAAGTAATTTCGGTGGCTACAATGCCCAGTAAGTTCAGAATGAAGAGAGAGAAATATTATGGCATACGGCACTGATAATATCGACGGAAATAAATAGTGACTACTTTTTGTATATTTATTGAGTAACAAAACGAGCAGGACGTTCACCTGATGGTAAGCTTATATATATATATATATATATAAGGTTTTACGAGCGCGCCGGTAGTAGCGCTACTCGCGAAGTTGATCGAAGTTAAGCGAATATGAAAGTGGTTCGCTCCTTGCAACCTCGGCTCGCCTCAGGCGACTTCCGATGGTTGTCTGTTTTTGCGCCCGAGTCTTAAACTAGCACTACACTACCCGCGAAGATGCTTCGACGAACTACAGGTCGAAGTTGACCGAAATCCGAAGTACGTGACTATACACTCGTGACAACTTGGCGAAGAGTTCAGTCGCCCGCACGCTATGCATCATGGATATGGATAACATTCAAGTGGCAGCTACCGTTGCTATGTGCACTCTCGCGTATTATAACTACGTTCGTACTATTCACTTAACGAAATTAAAAAAAAAAAAGGTGCTGGATGATGTGTCTGAAGAACTGACGCCAATCTAAAGTAAGCTGAGTAGAGTAGTAAGCAGCGTACCTAAGTTCGAACACGAAGCGTCTTACTACACTACTCGGTTCACTTCAGATAGCAACGGCAGCTGCCACTTGAACGTTATCCATATCCATGATGCATAGCTACTACATGAGAAGAACCGAAGATCGGGTTCAGTGGCGTGTATTGTGGGAGGCCTTTGTCCAGCAGTGGACTCATACAGGCTGTTGATGATGATGATGATGATGATGCATAGCGTAGCGTGCGGACGCCGGGCGACTGAGCTCTTCGCGTGGTTATACGTGTGTATACGAGTATTCACGTACTTCGGACTCTGGTCAACTTCGACCTGTAGTTCGTCGAAGTAACTTCGCGAGTAGTGTAGTGCAGGCTTAACAGTTGCCTAGTTGCAACCCGCAACGTTATTTTGCAAAATCCTGAGCGGTACTTCACTGCGCTCGTCACCTTGAGATACTAGCTCTTAAGTCTCACAATGCCCAGTAAATTATCAAAGACTGAAAAATCATCCCTTAATGTTCAAAATTAGCAAGAAAATGTTTTTCAAACTTCATCATACTCAGTTTCCTAAAAGTTTCGTTCTGTTAATTAATTTTAATGAGAAAGTGCTTCTCATTTAATATTTTGTATGTTCAATCATCTACTCAATACTTAGCCCCTTAGTTAGAGATACTTAGCTAATTAGCAAGCTTTTTGAAAGAAACAAATTGTTCAAAGAAACAAGGGAACTAATAGTTAATTTTCCAAACAATAGGCACTTAAAAAGTTCCTTCGTTTTACTTACAAGACAACGGACTTCCGGCAATCGCCAAAACATTCTACATTTTGATTGTCTCTGTGGTGTTGTGGTTGGGCAGGTTGGCTCAAATCTCATACACCACTGAGGTTATGGGTTCGATTCCCGCGACGGGACAACAAATGTTTGTGCACATAAAAAGCGCTGAATTTGTTTTGGGTGTTGTGGGACTATGGTCCTCATAGTTCATATTTCCTTGGATACAGGAATCCTAGTTACGGGCGAGGATCTATGTCTGTGATTGTTGGATGTTATTTGTTTATTTCTCTGTCGCCAAATGATTCAATAGATGTTTAATATCAATCAAAGATGCGTTCAAGCATTGTCATGAGTGATGACGGGGGTTAA
Organism: Petrophora chlorosata; assembly: GCA_951640565.1. NCBI lineage: Eukaryota > Metazoa > Arthropoda > Insecta > Lepidoptera > Geometridae > Petrophora > Petrophora chlorosata. The sequence continues at coordinate 3,725,048 of OX621206.1, forward strand.
GTGGCACTACGACTACGACAGGAAAAAACTAATACCAGTAATATCCCCCGTATCCCTATACTTATCGTCTCTACGTAGAATTTCGTCAAATGTCAAAATTGGCCCAGAAAAAAAATCATAATAACTGACTCTACCGGTGCGCAATGCTGCGGAAACACACCTGCTAGAGTAAATAGCACCAACTGGGTCGGCTTGTTACGTTTTGAGAACATCTTTTCTTAACAGACATCAAAAAAGGAGGAGGTTCTCAATTCGATTGTATTTGTTTTTTTAATATTTGTTACCTCAGAACTCCGTGTATTATAAAACGATTTGGAAAATTCTTTGCGTTGGGTTCAGTATATCTACGAAGTGGTCCCATATACATTTCATCGATATTTGACCTTGGACTTCGAAGATACATCAGAATTGAAGACGGTATTTTTTAACCGACTTCAAAAAAGGAGAAGGTTCTCTATTCAACCGTATTTGTTTTTTTAATATTTGTTACCTCAGAACTCCGTCTATTATAAAACGATTTGGAAAATTCTTTGCGTTGGGATCAGCATAGCTACGAAGAGGTCCCATATACATTTCATCGATATTCGACCTTGGACTTCGAAGATACATCAGAATTGAAGATATTATTTTTGTTATAAAATGAAATAATAATTAAAAAAATCATAAAAAAATAATAATAATAAATAAATTAATAATAAATGAATTAATAATTATACGAAATAATTTTTATGAATTGTGTGGCCGTCAGTGATCACCCAGTCCCATAAAAAAAGTGTTTTCGTTCCAGCTGGTCAGTTTAGTTCACTATATAGATTGGTATACATTTTACTGTTTTGCGAACCTTACTAAACTACGTAAAACTTTTCACGTTAAAAAGAAATTGCGAAAAATGGAAGTACCTACTGTATTCTTCTTACACTTAATAGATCTATGTTTGGCCACTATCTCGCCTGATGTGAAGCGGTGATGTGGCTTAAGATGGAGCACATAGATCTAGAGAGAGACGGCAGTTGAACGGCTGCTCAGACCCGTCTCCCCGATGGTTCACCGAACATCATCCCGAAACACGACTAGGTCGCTTGACGGCATGGCTTTGTTCGATGGGTGGTATTACAACCACGGCCAGAGCCTACCACTCCAAAGCGCGTAAGCGGGTTTCATCACGATGTTTTCCTTCACCGTTTTAGAGCGAGCGTACAAAATCTGTTAACTATAAGTCATTGGTGCAGGGCCGACTCGGGATTCGAACACAGGTGCGTGGGATTGAAAGGCGCACGAGTTCCCGCTGAGCCACTCTCGCTCTAAGAGCTCTTCTCTTCTTGAATGTATGGATGAATGTTTCTTACTCAATCACTCAAAAACTACTGGGCGTAAATACGTAGTAACTGTTTCTTTGATTTTGTCTCGGTAGGTACTTCCTTACACTTACATCTTCCTCAAAGAGCGTAACAAGGACGAAGATTGAGCTCGCATGATTCAGCAAACAAAATAGCAGCGTCAGGTGCGAAATGAGCTCAGCTGTCATCATCATACTCATGCATTAAATGGTATAGGGTTTCCCCGTACGAAGTTAAATTTATTCGCTAACTTATAAAAATAATTCATTTTTAAACAAATAAAACTGACTTAAGGATTGCAATGGAATCAGGCGTGACGTTGCGGAAATTCATCTCAAAACTTAAACGCAATGAAAATATGTAGTGTAATTCCGCTGAATATTATGTAGGTTGTTGTTAGAATAATATAATATGTATGAGGGTTGATTGCAAATGTAAAATGAATTAATATATATATATATATATATATATATATATATATATATATATATAAGTAAATATATATATATATATATATATATTTATATATATATAACCTATATATATATATATATATGTATATATATATTTTCCTCGTGTTTCCTATGTATTACGATAAATATTATATAATTATATTATAACATTATTTATTATTTACTTAATTTATTTATTATTTACCTTTTATTATATAGAATATTAAACTCATTACTATATTTATTATTAAATATACATATGAATTATAAAATAAAAAAATGAAAAAATGAAAAAAAGCGGAGGGACATCATTTTCATTTGCAATCAACCCCCATACATATTATATTATTCTAACAACAACCTACAGCAGTATTACATTATTCAGCGGGATTACGATACATATTTTCATTGCTTTTCAGTTTTTAAAATTGACTTAGGTTGCTGATGTATCTTCGAAGTCCGAGGTCAAATATCGATAAAATTTATATGAGACCACCTTGAATCTATTACTTTTTAATAGGGAAGAAGAGGCAAAACTTATCGTAGATGTCTCCTGTAGCATATACATATATAGTAAAAAAAACAAATGTAAAAATTTAAATTTGTCAGTTAAAAGAGACGAAAAATTATTAAGTAAAAACTTATGAAAAATTATTGTCGACTGAATTTTTTGGTAAAAAATAGCATTTAATATAGAATGCTTTGAATATAGCCATTTTAAAATCAGTAATTTAATCAATACAATGCTAAGACAACATGTGCAAGCTTAAAAATCAAGACGAAAGAAACGGCCTTAAAGACTAAGTTAGGTTATATTAGAGCAGTGACCACAAATCGCGCGAGCCGAGCGAGCGAAGCGAGCGTGCCGCGGCAGCGGCTGGTGAAGCGCCGGAAAGCAAATTGAATGTTTGTGTTGTCGAAGTATTTTCTGTAGAACTAATACTTTCGATAAGTATTAGTTGTGAATTATGTATTAGAAGTGCGCAAGCATTACTGTGTTCTGGCTTGATGGGCATTGTAGCCAGCGAAATTACTGGGCATTATGAGACTCAACAGCTAATTGTCTCAGGGTGCGCAGTGCAGCGCCGTGCAGGATTTTGCAAAACAAAGTTCTGGGTGGTGCTGTTATTGTTATGGGCTGGCGTATTGCTTACCATCAGGCAAACGACCAGCTCGTCTAGTCATTCAGTTAAATAAAATAAAAAATATGTCGAACTATATTTTTTCGAAGTATAAATGTCGATATAAAGAACTGTCGAAGTTCAGAGGGACACCCGAAAGAATACCGCTGTTCTTTCGTAAATGACTTTGAAGGTTTTGAGCATCTCCGAAATATAATGTCATAGGGCCGGTTTCCGAATTGAGCATTCTAGCAAAACTCAGCTAAGTTTTGCTTAAATAGTTGAGAGAGAGTTAAGTTTTATACGTTTCACTTGATGGAATTAGATTTTCTCAAGCCCCACTTAGTTAAGCATATCTCAACTCATTTTTAAGGATGTCAAACAATGTTTTGCGTTCTGTTACATGTACAAAAACCGATAAAGGCCGATATTGAAGGATTTTGTCATTATTTTAACGCGATCGTAGAAAATGAAACGTATATCATATGTCAAAATGTCATTTCAGTATGTTGTCAAAATGTCATTTCAGTTTGATTCGAATTTTCCTTTATGTAAAATTTTGTGTTTTATTAATTAGTATTTCTTATTAATCAAATCAGCAACAAAAAATTTAAAAGGACAGACAATTCTCCCAATTTCACAAACGAAGAGAAAGAAACCATCGTATCGTAACAAAGTAAGTATGCACCTAATCCTTCGACGTTTAGTGTTTTTATAATAATTACTTATAAAATTTACATTTCCCTCACGAAGGGAAGTCTCCCTAGGTCCCTTAAGCGCAGACTCATGGACATGTGCATTCTTCCCATCCTCACTTACGGCGCGCAAACTGGGTCTTTGACAAGTCATCAGAGGTCTGACCTTGAGGTCTGCCAGCGAGCTATGGAGCGCAGTATTCTTGGCGTAAAGCGAACTGACCGTATAAGAAACACCATAATGGGACTGGGCTGGACATGTCTGCCGCATGTCGGATGATCTCAAGGCCAAAACCACTACCCAGTGGGCCCCACGCGATTGCAAACGACTTCGCGGCAGACCAAAAAGGAGATGGCGGGATGAGCTAGACTCACACCTTAAAGATTGTTCTATCGTGGCAATGGATAGAGATAAATGGAGGGAGGGTAGGGAGGCCTTTGCCCTGCAGTGGGACAAAACAGGCTCCTAATAATAATAACTTTTGAAATATATTGTTTTGCCTACAGATTCAAAGGTGTGGACTGCAATATGACGGGAGCATTCTACCTACAAAAGAAAAAAGAAATCCGAGTGGCTATATCAAAGCAATACTAAGGCACAACTGGGTCAAGAGATGCAGATATACCTACCTAACCTTAATACCTACCTGTTTAACCTAATTATTGAAATAAAACAACATACTCATTACTATTAAAAAACGATTTATTTACGTAGTACCTACATACTCCCATTAAATAACACAGGAAATACATAGGGAGTACTTGCTAATGATTTGTGATGTAACTTTCTATATACTAGTGCTGATCTCACAGTATTTTGGGCCTGGGGTAAAGTTTGAACTTCATTTAGGTACTTCAATAAGTACAACGTTTTAGCAATATGATCATCAAAATCAAGGGCCATATTATGTTGTACCACGCATCACCTTTGACACCCTGTCTAATTTTAGCTGCTAATCTCCGGAGAACTCCAAAAAATCTCTCTACAGTGTTTCTGGTTGATATCTGGGCTCTAATATCTGGGCTTCTTGTGCTGGAGTGGCAGGATTTAGAAATAGTGTCATGAGATACCTAAGACCATGGGTATTATCGTCACTAGACATTGTACAAAACAATAAATCCGAAGACCGCGGACACAAAAGCTAGTAGGTTATTCACAAAAAGTTTGTGTATTTTTAATAAAATAAACAAATCACAAGGTTGAGTAAGGTTTGAGTAGCCGAACACCTTTACTTAAATGTCTGTTACTCAATTATGCTTTGAGACTAGTTTGAGCTCTGTCAACGAGTTCTGAAACGCAATTATGGTGCTGATCATAAGATGAGCATGAACTGAAGTTCCGAACTGTCAAATTTGAGCAAATCTCAACCTCAAATGCTCAAACTATACTTAACATCTAATCAGAAACAGAAAATGCCTTAAGTAGTAGTTAAGCAGCCTTTAAGAAAATCTCAACTTCGAATTGTCAATTCAGAAACCGGCCGTCAGTCTTCTTCTCTAATATTTATAGTATTTCTTTGACGCAATTTACCTCTATCTTTTGGGAACCCTATATACACTCACTATAATATCCAATCGTTAACAAAAATTTATAGGCTAATAAAAATGGGCTGCAAAATTTTATAACATTTCAAACGTAAACAATTTTAGTAGAAAATGTACGTTTTACGATGTTTAAAATTATCTACTAGTTGGTTAGAATCTTCCGGTCGAATGAAGTTGTTATGAACTAACTGCGTCCCGCGGTTTCCCGGGATAAAATTTCTTAGTAGCCTATTTCCCGGGATTTCATAGTAGCCTATGTCCTTTTCCAGGACCTAAAGTACATATACCAAATTTCATCAAAATCCAATCAGTAGTGTTTGCGTGATTGAGTAACTACAACACCAACATCCATCCATCCATTCATTTTTATTTTATTTTATTCGGAAAACTCAATACTCAATAGTTCATTGCAATCATATATGTATGTATGTACATTTGAAGAGGTCTTATGAAAATCTAACAGCTAGCAAGTTACAAAACATTGATATAATTTAGGTAAATATTTATGGCTAATTAAAAGTTTCCACTTATAAATAACTAAGTTCCTTTACACGTACATAGTTGACGGACGCGTACAAAGTTAACGAAAAAAAAAAATAACAACATACAGAAAAAACAAATGATAAAAGTTAACAATCTACAGAAAAAACAAATAAATTTTCTGCATCATATCATTCTTGATATCAATATCTTGTTGTTGGTTATCATCTCTGTATGGCCTTACAATTTTTTCACATTTACTTTCTGTTTTGTTTGCACTCACTTAAAAAACTCCATAGTAGACCGAGGTTAACTGGAAGACAATGCTTACTAGCATTAAGTTCGCCTATGTACCTACAAATTTGTTTGTGCAATAAATAATTTTCTATCCATCACTCATATAAATTTAGGAATTAAAGAAACGATCGTTCAAATGTCTCATTAAATTCATTCTCACAAACTTTCGCGTTAATAATATTAGTAAGAATAAGGACAGCCTAAGCGTAACGAAATTTTTGAACCCATTTTTAACCCTCGACGCAAAAAGGACGGGTGTTGTAAGTTTGGCCACTATGTGTCTGTGACAACGTAGTTCTTAAACAGGTGAACCGATTTGGTTTGGATGCGGTTTTTTTATTTGAAAGCAGGTTTTCTAGTGGTGGTTCTTAGACATGTATTATCAAAATCGGTACTGCCGTGTTTATGTCGGGTTTTTTTTTTAATTTTATTTTATATAACCTAAGTCTTATCTTATGCACATAAGTCTTATCGTCAAGTAGATTCAAATTGAGTGTGAAAAATATTCTAATAAAAAAAGCATACCATACAGTTAGTAATTACATAAAAGACAAAGATGCATGGAACATTCCGCTTCTGCCAAGTAGCCAACTGACACATAAGAAACATAATAATGTCAAAAACAAACAAAAAATATTGTAACGAAAGTTCTAGAAAAAAATGCCTCTCAGTTTCTTGTCGTATCTTTTGAGTAGTGGTTCTTTTTCCGATACGGTGGTAGAGTCGTTGTAATAACTGACGTTCATAAGTGCGTCTGTGATGCCAAAATTGAATAAAGAACTTTTGAACTTTGAACTTTGAAAACTTATCAAATAAGATCTATCAAAATAATAGCTTTACCTTATATTTCATGTTACAATTTAACTAGGTAATATCCTCAACCTGACCACCGCTCGCTTTCATGCAGGAAGCTAATATCCGCCAATTTAGTAATCGCGATATAAATCGAGGCAAGGTAAATATATCGACAGGTATATCGATATCTATATTATAGAAATTTTATCGAAAATGAGGTCGAATATTATATTAAGTGAGAGCGAGTGTGGCTCAGTTGGGAGCATGTGCGACTTTCAATCTGACGCAACCGAGTTCGAATCCCGCTGGCCCCGCACCACTGACTTTCTTAAGTTATGTGCAACAATAACATTCACTCTAAAACGTCGAAGGAAAACATCGTGAGGAAACCAGCATGTCTAAGAATTAATCACAAAAATTCAAGGGCATTTGACATTCTCCAACCCGCACTAGGCCAGCGTGGTGGATTATAGCCCATACTTACTCTCTCTAGGTAGAGAAAGCCTGTGTCCAAGCAGCCATGTAGAATGTTACAACAAACCAAATGCTGATATGAGATACCTACTTACCCAGATAGCACGTAAGCTTGCTGCAAGTTTGTTTTTCTTGTATACTAATTTGATACGTCAAGTTTGTCGGCGAAGAAATGTAAGTTTGCTGCAAGTTTGTTTTTCTTTTGATATCAACTTGGTATACTACGGAACATAGATAATTTTATAATTTTGTTTATCCTTTAGTGCATATTAATAATATTAGTACATCTAGATGGGAGAAGCCACTGGCACCCGAAAAACAGTTTTTTAACTAGTTCGGGAGCCTATGGATTCAACATTCACATGTAAACTTTTTATGCAAATAAACTCATTATTATTATTATTATTATTATAGATAGGCAAGCGCTAGGATTCTAAACCTACCGGTTTTGTCGTGGGATATATCCAGATCTGGTTGCTGCGCTAGCATGTCGTTGAGCACATAAAGATCTTGACCCTAACTTTTCTTGAAATGGCTCATTATTAAGAAAGAAAGAAAGAAAGAAAATACATAAACGCAATATTACATTAAACTATAATATTATACCACACACAAGAAACAATCATCATCATCATCATCATCATCAGCCCATCACGTTCCCACTGCTGGGACACGGGCCTTCTCTCATAGAGAGAGAATGGGCCATAATCCACCACGCTGGCCCAGTGCGGGTTGGTGGATGTCACATGTCCTTGAATTTTTTTTGTGATTAATTCTTGAACATGCCGGTTTCCTCACGATGTTTTCCTTCACCATTTTTAGAGCGAGTGTTAATTCCGCACATAACTTAAGAAAGTCAGTGGTGCGTGGCCAGCAGGATTCGAACTCGGGTGCGTCGGATCGAAAGTCGCACGAGCTCCCACTGAGCCACACTCGCTCTCATCAAACAATACTAAGTATAATATATAACGGAAAAAGATAATATATAATTACACTATGTAACGCACAATAAATACATAATAATATATATAATTACGGTATAATTAAATGCTGCGCGAAAGTATACAACCTGATTTTCAGTTGGAATCTATGACCGCGGTCATATCCAACTGTTTGTGACGTCAGGCGTGACATCACAAACCGATATGAGACGAACACAAGGTGAATGTATAAACAAATATACGTACTCTTGCATAGTACAGGGAGCTCCTTGAGATGGAGGATAACATATTGAAAGTAGTTTTAAGATGTATACCATATCTGTTATCGATTTTTTGTCACCTATAAAGTTTTTAATTAAGTATTTTATTTTGGATGACGCAGACGACACAGGCAGCTAGTGTGGGACAGTTAGCAGAAACAGTGTGCATTGTAAACTGTTTCCCTGCAATGTATATAACACGTGCTAACCATAGTTAAACTTAGTTTCATTAATACTTTCGAATAAGGTCATTGCTAAATACAGATTTTTATTTTTATATATATTTTTATAATATATAACAAGTATTCACGCTTTTTGTTCAATATCCCGAATTATAATGTTTATTTTCCGCTAACCATTTTCGCAACTCACCATACCTACTCATCTGCCCAATGAACTGCGCGGTTTATTTCCATAATAATTTTGTTTGTATGAATAAACAGAGTTATTGGAGCACAGTGGCAGTGTTTGATGTCCGGAATTCATATTCTTGCGAGGGTTTATTGTGATTACACTCCTTTTTATTGATTACACTTTGACGTAGACACAGCAACTTAAAGAAAAGAAAGAAAATACATTTATTCCTGATACGCAAAGTTACAATAAATTAGCTAATTCAAACATTTAACGCATCAAAACATTATAAAACTAAGTTTTTCATATAATAAACTAGCGACCTGCCCCGGCTTTGCACGGTTATTATACATATAAACCTTCCTCTTCAATCACTCTATCTATTAAAAAAAACCGCATCAAAATCCGTTGCGTAGTTTTAAAGATTTAAGCATACATAGGGATATAGGGACAGAGAAAGCGACTTTGTTTTATACTATATAGTGATGATGATACTTAAATAATCACATTTCTAAATCATTTTTGCGTGATGTCAGGAAAAGGATCCGCATAAAACTAAGGCAATAAATACCTTAGAACTGGTTTTCAGTCGAAACCTATGACATCACGATCATTCAGAGAAACGAGATGCATCACAAAATTACAAACATAAGATATACAAAAGTTTCTTTATTTCAATAGTTTAGCTGCTCCCCGCGGTTTGCCGATATAAAATATATCCTATGTGTTACTCCAGCATATAAGCTATCTTCATTCCAAATTTCATCCAAATCCGTTTAAATCAAAATCAAATCAAAATCATTTATTGACTGAGATCCATATTGTGTTAGTACAAAGAAATTACTTAATACTAGTGTTAGTAACGGAAAAAACAATAAATAAATAAAGGTTTACAATATTCAGCACGCAGGTGTGGACGATAACCCCGAGAGGAACATTGACATTTCTGAAGAGATCACCGTCCGGACCCAGTGCCTCTATATGGGAGATGTTAATCTCTCCGCCACTGTTGTCAGAATGATGTTGTTACTATCTCGTACTCTGCTCATCATTGATGCCTTTTTTTGCGAATGCCGGCGTGAAACCCATCAGTTTGAGTCTGCACAAACATCTCCGATGCACTGCAGAAACGAGTTACGGCTGAAAGAATTTTGATAATAATAAATAAATACGCTCAACGATCACATACATAGATCCTGGCCGCTAACTAGGATTCCCTGTATCTAGGGAAACATGAACTACGAGGTCCTAAGAAGACACGCAGACACGAAACAAATGCAAATGCTTTTTTTTCCTTGTACAAACATTTTTCCCGTCGCGGGATCGAGCCCGCAACCTCAGTGATGTATGAGATTTGTGCCAAACTGCCCAACCACTACACCACAGAGGCTGTCAAAGGATTTTGATGTTTGGTACGTAACTTTAGGTCCTACAATAGAACATAGGGTACTTTTCATTCCGGGAAAACGAACAGCACCTTAGAAAACATATAAATAACAAAAGCATTTATATAATATTAGTGTAATTGTAAATAACTTGAGCTATTCTTATTATATGTATATGAAGCATTCACGAATGCCAAGCGAAAAACACACATCACCCTTAAGACGGTTAAATAACGGAAGAAGAACGAGTGTGGCTCAGCGGGAACTCGTGCGCCTTTCGATCCGACGCAACTTATAGTTAAGTGCAGTTTTTGCGCGCTCGCTCTAAAAACGGTGAAGGAAAATATCGTGATGAAACCCGCTTACGCGCTTTGGAGTGGTAGTCTCTGGCCGTGGTTGTAATACCACCCACCGAACAAAGCCATGCCGTCAAGCGACCTAGTCGTATTTCGGGATGATGTTCGGTGAACCATCAGGGAGACAGGTCTGAGCAGAGCCGCTCGACTGCCGTCTCTCTCTAGATCTATGTGCTCCATCTTAGGCCACATCATCGCTTCACATCAGGCGAGATAGTGGCCAAACATAGATCTAATAAGTGTAAAAAAAAAAGAAGAAGAAATTCGGCACTCGAGTTGGTGACCACCGTAGCTCAATTGGTAGAGCGTCCCGCGCTGAGGGAAGATTGGGTTGCGGGTTCGAGTCCCAGCCGGTGGTCGAATTTTTTCTTCCGGAAAAACCTTGTTTGAACTTGCTATTGATTTCAACGCGAGATAAAACGACGGAGCGATGTTAGTTAATATTTTTAACCAACTTCAAAAAGGAGGAGGTTCTCAACTCTTTTTTTGTATGTTTGTTACGCGATTACTCCGTCATTTATAAACTGATTAGGATAATTATTTTGAGTTGGATCAAGGTCAAAGGATATATGAGAATAGAAGTTTGTTTGTATTTTTATTTGTTAAATTGAGCTACTGACTGTCTTTTTATGAATAAAAGCGTTATAAGTTATAAATTAATTCTTGAAAGCTTCGAACCACCCGATGTTGTGTCACTTAAAAGCCATTTACAGCGGTTTGAAACATAATATTAAACGATGCTTTACGAAAGTAGGTCGTGGCAAAGATTACATAATAGTTATTAATAACGGTGAGGATTTTATTCTTAAAGTGGCTGAGCAAATATAAGGAAAATCATTGTTTCAACATTTTTACTAGGACTGTTTATAAACACCTACTTAAGTAATAGAGATGTTTATACTAATATTTTAGTAAATAGTTGCAGTAAAGTGCGTAATGGGAAATTTAAAAATCTTAATTTGCCTAAATAAAAGTTACATACCTATGGTATGTAAAATATATATACTATATTTTATTATATTGCTTTTGCAAGCCTAATTATAAAATAAATACTTAAATATTTACATAATAAATATATACTTAAATCATTACATAAATAAGAAGACATATACCAGCAATAATAAATGACTACGTCAATGGGTTAGGTTAGGATTATAGATCTTGGGGTGCTAATCCCGGCAACCTCCACGTGTGCTCGGTCGCTGCTTGTCCCTTATGGATACGTCCGGGGGGAACGGCAGTGACTGAGCCGATGCACCCCGTCAACACGGCCAATAACTTCCCCTTGTGGGACCTTGTTGGTCGTGGCTAATAGCTGGGAACGGTGGGCCTCTCTGCGTGTCTCTATGAAGGTAGCATAGAGCACAGCAGATGAGGCCGGCGGATCTTCCGCGGAGGGGGGCGAGCCTCGTGAGAGGCTCAGCGGACCTTCGGGTCGGAGGATGGCCGGCCTGCAAGGCTGGCGGCGCGGCGGGGAGGGTCAACTCGGCCACCCCGTCGGGGACAACTGGCGGTGCAGCGATGCTGCAGCCGGAGGCCCGGATCCCGGGCCTTCTGCCGGGGCGAGATGGTGAATGCTAGCGCGACCCCATCTCGCTCCACCATGGCAGAAGACGGTTCACCGTGGGGTTTTAGTCGGTAGGAGTCCGACATAACCTCTCTGCTGCCCCCGCAGCGGAGAGGTATCCATGAGGATTTCCCCACGTTAAAAAAGAAATAAAAAAAATAGATCTAGTAGCAGGGAGGAGAAGAGGAACTGAAATAAAGAAACGTTTATATATTATTAGCTAAATGTATTACCTATTTGAGAAATACCTTTTTACTGGATATAGTGAATACTACCTCCAATTCTCACTGATCAGTCTTTTCCTCTATTATGAATCCAATCCATCTATATTACCCCGTGAAAGAGATATCTGATTTACATAGAAGAAATGTTTCACAATGTACCTAAGTTTGAACGACGTATTCCACATAAGAGCTTACTAACATCATTAGAGCATTCAAGGCTTAAAACTTGAGCCTTAAGCTCTCTTTTTGTGTTTATGGGATAAATAATGAGTTATTTTATGTAAAGAATAATAATTCTCCAACCGAGACAAATTACAAGCGGGAAACCGAAGAAGACAAAGTTATTTTTTATGGAATTAAGTGATGCGATAAGCAAGTTGCTCGCCTGATGGTAAGCGTCACGCCTGCTCATAACAATTGTAGTGCGACCCAGTACTTTTAATACGATAAAAAGCACTGCGTAGCGCTGCATTGTGCTCATTACCCCGAGACATTCGATATTAAATTTCATATGCCCAGTTATTTCACTGGCTACAATGCCCTTTAAACCGGAACTCAATAATTGCGCACTACTGCTTGGCAGCAGAATAACTGGCAAAGCTGTGATACCTACCCAGGCGGCCTCCCGCATACGAGAGACCAACCACGAGTAAACAATACGTAACAGTTTTCTCAGCAGGGCTGTACCAGAATTTATGTCAGCCCTACAAAAACCTAACCTTCTTCTTTACGGGACTTTGACCTGCAGGGCTGTCACGTGTCTCTTGCGAACATCGCATGTTGCGGACTAACGTGCAATAGAAATTTATTTCAACCGATAAAATGCAATCATGTAATTTCTTATGTCTCGATTTCAATGTGCTCCTACCGTTTACCCGACAAATTTACAAAGCGAGATTGTGCTATGAATCGTTATGTATACGCCCAATCTATTCAATTTAACTGTGTAATACGGCTCTTGTCTATGGTTTATATGTCGGTATGAACTTTGCTTGTCAAAACTTATTTTTATTTCAGTTGAGCTTTCGTTGACGTTTGATTGCAACTAACGGGTTACGTTATCGCAAAACCATCATCGAAACTGGTTTCTTATTGAAATTGATTGAAATAAGATACATGATCGCCCTGCTGGTGTTTATTATTTTGTGTTGTATTCAGTAACTCGATCTCTAAGAAAATGTGGCCCAGACAAGCTTTTAGACAAGCCTTAGAAATTCATTGTTTCTAATACAATGACGTCTTAATCACTGCCCGTTTGCCCTTTAGTCTAGCCGATTTGATCTGATAGATAAAAGAGTTTATTTATAAGTGCGACCTAGATTGCGTTAAATAATAATATATTTTTTCATACTTATGTAGCAATATTGTATAGTCTAATTTTATATAATATCTGTAGCTGTTTAATCATTAAAGTATAAATAGCGCTAAATAAAAGAATAAATGTTTCATAATATCTAGCAATATTTTTAATTCTCCATTTATTTATAAAATATCTAATGGGTAGGTAGCTATTTACCAAACTATTAGTCTAAAATGGCGCCAAATAAAACATAAATTTTATATATCTAGCAATATTTTTAAGTCTTTATTTATTTATAGATAACTATAGCTATTTAATCATTAAAGTTACTGATACATTAATTCTTAAACGTACATTTTAATCACCTTTTTTATTAACAGTTTAAGGTTCGGAAACTATCGTGAGTCGAAATATTTATTATAAATATAAACGGCTACACTCACGTTATGATTATGTCGGATAACTCCGACTAGGTTTAGGATATAATTAGGATGTCCTTCATCTCTTCCGGAAACTCCTGGAAGAAGGACATCCTAATTGTCCGAAACCTGGTCGAAGTTATTCTGACACAATCATAACGTGAGTGTAGCCGTTTATATTACAATGTATAAATAGTTTTTTAAATTAATTCCGGCAATTGATTTAAAAAACTCTTTATAAAATTCAACAAAACGCAAACTAAAACTTCTGTTGTGTATTACCACGCCGCGTATCTTTTATCGTCAGTGCGACATGACGATACATTTCCATTGTTAGAAAACCCTACTTTAGGGACAACATTCAGAGTATTAGCAAAGGTATATCAAGGTAAATAAGAGCTGTAGGATCTTCTGTTACTTCTTGTTCCGTTAATTAACAAAATAATCCCCAGACGCTGCCCCAAATGTATTATGTATTATTTAAGCAAATTAATATATTAACTTTACCTTCTTTATATAGGTATTTATGAAAATATTTATATAGGTATTTAAAAACTTGCACAAACTCAAAGTAAATAGTGTCCATCAAACATAAACACTAGAAATAAGGATAGGATTGTTGTACCTACTTTAGACTGACTAAAACAAATAAGTCCTTCATGGGCAACTGCGTACGTTTTTAATAAAATTCCAAAATGTGTAAAGGAGCTCACAGAAAGTAAATTCAGATTACGCGTAAAGACTCTTCTATTGAGAAAAGCATACTATACTGTTCGTCATTGTAAAGAAGACAAAGATGCTTGGAATATTCCACTTCTGTAATGAAGCCAACTGGTACATAAGAAACATGACATTGTAGTAAAGCAAAAACATTGTAAAAAAATCTCTAAAAAAAATGCCCCTCAGTTTCTTTAGTTGAGTAGTGGTTCTTTTTCGGATACGGTGCGGTGGTAGAGTCATGGTGATAATTTGACGTTCATAAGTGCGTCTGTGATGCCAAAATTAATTAAAGCGATTTGATTGATTGATTGATATTTGTATTTCCAATCATCAATACTTTATGTTTTTGTACTCGACTCCTCGACCTGATCAAGTTCTGCATCCAGTATTATCTTCGCAATTTGAAACTTGACTGTGGCTTGGCGTCGCTTTGACATATTTTTTATTGTTCTGGCATACCCCAAAAAAATTAAATCGGTCTCATCATAGTCTATACTATCTTTTCTTTTCTTTAAAGAACTGATCACTTTATCAACTTGGAATTCATTTTGATATGATGTTCTTTTACGACGACGATGCGGCGGCTGGGGTGATGATGTGCCGGGTTCTTCGAGTGGGGTATCCTCATCTGCAATGTCAGTTTTGACTTGGACGTTTGAGTCAGTTGAAGCACATGTAAGGAATGGCTGTAAGAAAGACATTTGCTCTCCCCACGGCCAAGTTTTGTAGCGTTTTACGGCCGCTACACTAGTTTCAGTTTTACTATTAGCTCGTAGATATTTGCTGTAAGCATCTTTCAAGTTTTTCCATCTGCTTTTAACGGCATCACCTAAAACAATATAAGCAATGTTTTAGATAGGTGTCTACTACTAGGTACCTTGCGAATGGAGTTCTGAAACTATCTCAGGTTAATTAGACACAATTTTCGTATGGGGTTTTGATAGTTGGCATAATAGTTGAGGATGTCAAGCCGTGGGTTTGGAATCATTTGCAGTCCATTTATGTGTTAACAAATGCTTTACAGAGGCACAGAATGAGAGAGGTTTGGAAAACCTCTGTCAGTGGTTGTTCACGCACAAGCGCTCAAACAGTTTTAGCCCGGGAAAGTTAAAATAAAACATACAAAAATTCAAAAAATGCGTCGGCAACATCTTCAAATTTTACAAATCGATCTACTTCTTGTATTTATTTATTTATTTATTTATTTATTTTATGGAAGACCAACAGCTGTTAAATGGATATAAATAACTTATAGTAACAGTGAGCCAATTAAAGGTCCTCACGGATAGTTACAAAATATTATAAAATGTAACTTATGTGAACATCATAAGAACATACCTAAACTTAGTAACTGAGTATAACTAACTAATATTACATACTATCTACAATAGATTTCAGGTGCAATGTTGTATTCTAAAATAAATATGATTGCTCCGTATGTAAAGTCACTATTGCAGTGCGTACGTTTGGATGCTTGAAACACAAACGCGTTTCTCTGTATTTAAATTACTCATGAGCAAATTTGTTCTCGATGGTGATTGCTACTAAATATTTTCTCCTCTCCTGAAGCTAAGCAAGTGCGGTTGCGGTATTCTAAACTGCTACGGCATCGACAGTACCGACTGCACAAATGTCATGGTCAAGTGCTCAGATAACTAGGTTATAATATTTTTTTAAATACCAAAGCAAAAAGCGGCAGAAATATGCTGCGTTGGAGGCACAGTATTATTTTGTGCCCATCGCTGTGGAGACCATGGGCTGTTGGGACACTGACGCCAAGAGTTTGGTGAGTGAGATAGGGCGTAGAATTAAGGAGAAAACTAGCGACCCCCGCTCCTGCTCGTACCTGGTGTAAAGGTTAGCCATAGCTATCCCGCGCGGAAATGCCGCCAGTGTTATGGGCACCTTTTGCACACTTTTGCACCGGGTACAGTTAGTGGTGGGTTATTTGATTATATATTTGACAAGACATATTTAAAATTTTTATTTAAGATTAAATATTTATTTTGGTAGTACAAATATTATATTATATTTTGATATACTTATATTATTACTGATTTGTATGTATATATTCAAGTTAGGGTTGTTGCAAATGTCTGAGATAAAAATATATTGAATACCTACTTGAAAAGGGTTTTTGTATCAACTTATTAGATACATTACCTGTGCTATAATAAACAATAGCCGCGAGTCGAGCGTGTGATAAACAAAAAAAACAGACATTTAAAAGCTATTTATTTCGGGTGATATCTTCCGCTACAATTATTTAAAAAATCAATAAGAGCGAATAGCCGAACAATAACGGTAAAATGGCGGCTTGCATTCGGCATTCAAATAACTTAGTTCATAGGCGGGCTACTAGAGGCGCTGGTGAGGTAGGTCACGTGATCTAGTGGTAGCACCAAAGAGAACTAACTATAGCACTACTTAACTTATACTTTCAATGTTATTGATATAGTACCTATTCACTAACAAGAGTAAATAGTACAAACCTAACTACTTAAATCAGTAACTAGTTTATTTACATAATAATATACCTACCTTTGGTAATATTACTTACCATTATATTCCTCAAAATTGTCTGCAATGCTATTCCAAATGTTGTTCTTGATTATTCTATTTTTATAATCAACATGAGATGAATCGTATAGTATTGGATAGTGTTTCACAGTAGCAATGAATAACTCTGTATTTTGCTCCATTTTTACCATAAGTAGGTAGGCAACACACGCGGCCTGTTGTAATAAATTCCAACGGATAACTGGCCGCTTGTTGGCCGCCACCGCGACCGCGCGTGTACAGAAATAGACGCTAAGTAGGGGTGTCCACTTAACTAATATATCGATTTTTATGTTCGATGTAAAACATCGGATCCCAGAATCGATGTTTATCGATATATATAGTTTAAAATTGTAATTTAAAAAATAAATAAATATCGCTTGAAAACATCGATATTTTTTCAATATCAAATACTATTTTGCAAAAGTTTAATATTACCTATTTCAAACGCAAAAAGATTGCGGCCCTTGATTTGGTATGTGTGAATGTAGAATCGAAGACCTGAGTAACACAGCTATACTAATAGTGGTTTTCTATGAGTATTATTTGATGACGGACCAAAAAGAGTGAGAGTGAGTGAAAGTGAATAAAATGAACCCACAGAATCCACAGACTCTCGCAATCGATCGGTCAGGATAGATAATTTAGCTGCTCACTCATAGATGTCACTACCTGTTAATGACATTTATTTTAAATTGAAGTTATGAATTAGTATTAAGATTTACTTTTGTTTTCATTGTAACGATAAAAGCGTATATTGCGTGTATATTGTAGCGTGTATTGTACAATAAAAGCTCAAAAAGATGACAAAATATTTGAAGTTTAACTTAAAAACCTATTACTAAGTAAAAAATATCATAGTTTAGACGATTTTTTTAAGGATAAATTTTGACGAAAAAGTAATAATATATCGGTCTGCTTCTACTCATATTGCTATGCCCTAAATTGGGTACATATGTGACTCTGTATTATAATATTTAAGATTCCTGTAACATGTATGATGCAATAAATGATTGAATATGAATATGAATTTAATTATTAGTAAAAAATAGTTCTTTTAATAGATTCAACAAAAAAACAAATATTCGAAGTTTATATGAATAAATATATCGATACATCAAATAGAAAAGACGTGTGGCACTCGGAGACTGCCGCGGTAAAGCTATTGCATAGCATTCGGAGTGGGGGGTGTTAGGTTATTTTCGTTAAGGAATTTCTGGATTCGGTCTCCACGCTCAAGGCCCGCGATAGAAGCTATGCAATAGCTTAATAAATATTTATCAAAACATCGAATCGATTCGATATATCGTATGGCAAACATCGAGTAAATCGATATATCGATGTTAAGTGAATATCCCTAACGCGAAGGGAAAGAGGTGGGGCGCGACAGGCGGGGCACGGTGGTGGCGATGGCGGCCGGTCGCGCGCTCTCGTCTATACAAGCCGCGCTGTCATGGCCGCGCGTATCGATTTGTTATCTCAATTGGCCGCGTATGTTTGATACATTCATGATGATCATCAGTACTGATCACAACTGATCGCCACCGCAGACTGTGCCTGTCTGTAGAATGCTATTAGTAAGACAACTTATTATATAGTCATCATTTTATCACTAAGATAATAATTTTGACCTGTAATTTTGACGAACAACAAAATAATTATTTGAAATAATCGAGTTTTCCGTGTCCTGAGGTTTCATGTTATGCCAGGCCTAGCGCACTCCGCACTGTAGGTACGAAGCTACAAGTACATGGCCGGATACCGACGGCCGGTTGCGCGTCGTTACACGTGCCGCGTCAGAAGAGATAAGAGCTATGCGATAGAAAGAGAGGCGTTCTGTATGTTAATATGACTGGTAGGTATGCAGCGCTACGCGAGCTGAATTGAATATTATTGCGTCCTAGCAAGAGTCCCTATTTGTTTCAATTTCTTTGCGGAGTGATGCTTCTGTCCCTTAGTATTCTGTGGTTATACATGATTGCAAGCCTTATTACAATAGATATCTTAAATGCCCCAGCCCCAGTTGGCAGCGTACCTAAAATGCAGGCAGTAGGTACTGGCGATTATTTTAATTGCATTGTTGTATCTTAGTCCGGAACACTTACGTTGTTTGTTTGAATCGTGCAAGCTCTATCGTAGTAAGAAGCTCAACTAATTGAGTTGGACCTTATACCTATTCAAGAGGATATGCTATAGTCGAATCATGCCATGGCTTCAAGATCAAAGCCTTTGACACAGACCGCTTTGAAAGCGAAGCTGTACCAATTAAGGATACTACCTGTACCTACCTAGCAGTCGGCTTACCTATAGATTTGTGATGATCAAGTGCTGCATGACACACTGTAATGAAATCCTAAATCATATTTTGACAGCCTCTGTGGTGTAGTGGTTCTCCAGGTTAGCTCAAATCTCATACACCACCGAGGTTGCGGGTTCGATACCCGCGACGGGACAAATGTTTGTGAACAGAAAAAAGCTCAAACATTTGTTTCCTATCTGGGTGGTGTGGGAACATGGTCCTCATACTTCCTGGTTCCCTAGATACAGGGAAACCTAGTTAGGGACCAGGATCTATGTACGTGATCGTTGGGTGTATTTTTACTTCGAGCACCTTCAGATTTGCCTATAAAGTCTGTCAACATAGTTTGCAAATCGCCTGCGGAACAGGTCCTTCAACATTCTGCTTTGGGAATCAATCAGGACCAGGTGAATCTTTTTAGCGAGTTTTTAAAGGAATCTGTGAAAGACTTGCATGACAACAAAACTTTGTAAACACATGTAGTACTTTGTTTATTTTTTTAGCATAAGTAGATATACGTTTGACCATCTGGCCTGGTATTAAACGACGTAGTGGCCGAAGCAGGTGCGTTCCTGGAACCTCGTTTATTCCGAATGTGGAAGAAATGTTCACTAGTTCAATTTATAGTTTGTAAGTCAGAGTCTGAGGGGCCCTCTGAGCTTGGGGCCCCGGGGCACTGCCCCGTCTAGCCCTCCGGTAGCTACGCCACTGCTTTTATGGAACTAATATGTTAGCGTATTTGGTAGGTACTTATTATTTATCCTGTGGTATTGGGTTATGCTATTTTGCTTCACAGCTATTGTTTCCAAAATGATAAATCGTACAGCTATGACAATAAAATAAAATATGTAGATGTCATTAAAATTAGGAAAGGAACGTCAAAAATTAAAAAAAAATCTTTGACGTACGTATACTCACTCTATGAGAGATGGCGCGTGTCCCAGCAGTGGGAACATGATGTGCTGATGATGATAATGATTATGATGACGTACGTAATCAATTTAAAGGTATCAAATGTTAACTCACAAATTCAATAAAAAAATACACAATAGCGGCTTTCCCTTACTTTTTATACGGTCCAATCATTTTTTACAAAAACGAGCACAAAGTACAAAATTGGCCGAAATTCTACCGGAAGAAGGCTCTTTTCGAACACCCCAAGAATGATTTATTGCTAGAAAAAAGCAAATCACGCTGTATAATGAAATATATTTCTTCATAATAATATCGTTAGAAAAAGTAATTATGAAAAATAACTTTTATTAATTCTTGCATAGAGTTTTACTTTATTAGATGTCGTGGGGGACACTCGTAGAGCCAGCGCCTTCTTATTCTTATTTTACGAGGAGGCGATAACTCCTGCTCTGACGTCCCGCTTGGGGTGTATTGTGCATTTCCCCCGCCAGCATCCCAACTTCTTAAAGTAACGGAGTGTGGCTTTGGGGCGCTGGCATAGCTGCTCCAGTGTTAAAGCTGGTTGTAAGGAAGATTATGGTGGTGACGAAGGTGATGGAGGAGCCAGCGCCTTACCGACAGCGAAATACAAGAGATACCTTTACAAGAAACTATTTAAGCTAAAAAACATTACAATATAAATTATTTTTAAAAACGGCAAAATAGATCATGTTTGTTGTATGGGAGCCCCCATAAATATTTATTTTGTTCTATTTTTTAGTATTTGTTGTAGGCAACAGAAATACATCATCTGTGAAAATTTCAACTACCTGGTGACAGACACACGTCTGTCTGTCTGTCACCAGGCAGACAGACAGACGGGCAACGGAGTCTTAGTAATAGGGTCCCGTTTTACCCTTTGGGTACGGAACCCTAAAACACTAGTTTTAACCCCCTTGTCAAATGTTTTTTTTATATTTTCCTTCCTTTTTCTTTTCATTGCTGCAAAATACGCTACGTGAAAGCTCTAAGCGTCAACTTCTAAGTAATCAAATAAAGCATATTATTTAATAAAACTATCTACCTACTTTCATGTAAAGGTATAAAGGCTGCTAACAAAATTACACACTTTGTGAGGACCTTATCGCAAGCGCTCCTTTAATCTTGCTTTGGATATTAACTTATGAAACTCTTTGAAATGTTGACACGACCTAGAAAGCTTTTATGATTTTATTTTGTAAGTAATAAATATTCAATTGGATCCGATTCGTGAGATCCGATGAGCCTTACATTGGATTATTATTATTATTATTTTAGCCGTTAGTGTCCCTATGCTGGGCAAAGGCCTCCCCCCATTCTTTCCACTCGTCCGTCTTGCGCCAGTTGAGACCAGTCTGGACAAAATTTGTTGAGCTCATCCCGCCATCTCCTTCTCGGTCTGCCGCACCGTCTTCTTGCGTTGTCTGGCCTCCAGTCTGTAGTCAACTTAGCCCACAGCGCATTCGGCATTCGACAGACGTGTCCAGCCCAATCCCACATCCTTACATTGGATTATTTTATTTTATTTATTTATAAAGGTCTTACCAACTATATATATGTTTCAAACTAATTGCACAATCGATTATAGGTAAACACCCCTATTCCAAATTTAACCATACTTTAAATTGATAATAGATTAAGTAAAAATTTAGTTCGATATTGCATCCAACAATTGCAGACGAAAGTGATATGAAGACATGGAGTTAATGTCTGGCTGTCTTGCTAAGGGGGGGGGGAGCTGGGCTATGGAATTTCGCGGGTATTTTTGGAAGAACCGAAAAGCTGAGGACAATCGACTTGATTTCTTAGTATTTTGAAAAGGAAAGTAAGGTTTATGAGAGTTCTTCATTTGTCCAATGAATGCATTTCTAAATACTTATCTAAGTCTCTAGGTGTAGGTCTGACCTTTTATTGCCTTCATTACTCTTCATTATTAAATTTAAATTAAAAAACGAATGAAAATGTTTTTCCCGTCTGCCCCGGTGGCCCCTGCTCTTGTAAGTATAGCAATAATTCAAATCTCATACACTGAAGTTGCGGATTCGATTCCCGTGACGGGACAAATGTTTGTGCACAAAAGAAAAGCGCAAGTATTTGTTTCGTGTCTGGGTGTTGTGGGACCATGGTCCTCGTAGTTTCTGGTTACCTGGTTACGAGAAATCCTAGTTAGGGGCCCGGATCTATGTATGTGACCGTTGGGCGTATTTATTTATTTGATTTTCTCAATTTTTTTTTAATCTTAGGGCTAAGACTACATTATTCCCATAAAAATATGCAGAAATATATACTATAAAATCCCTAAACCTAGATTGCCGCTAGCAGCCAAGGCCCAAACTATCGGTGGTTAGGGCTGCAGAGTGAGGAACTCCTGACAATACGTACCGTGTCAAGGATTACTGCCTTCTGCATCTGATCTCTTGATCCATCTAGCAACCATCTGACCGTCTTTTATTTATTATTATTTCAAGAACTTTGATTCACTATTATGAGGCGAGATGCTTAGCTTTTAAATGGCTCGCGTACTTGCTGTAAAGGACAATGATGACACCATAGATAGTTTTGAATTAAAAAAGGGCAGTTTGATTTAAAAAACAATAAAAATAAATTTAAGAAACACATATTGAACGACATAAACAAGTTATCAATATAGTGTTGTTTGCACTGTGGATAGTTAGAACATTACTTATTATAATATTGTTTGCTTTATATTTAATTAATTTAGTTAATAAATAAGATTAATTTACTTTACTTTACTTATACCAAAATGCTGGCCTATATTTTGGCCAAAGGATATTTTGCCATTCAACGTGGCAATGCTGCCAGCATTTTGGGCACGTTGCCCGGATGGAACTGGTAGTGAGTGGTTTATTAGATTAGACTAGTTTAGATTAGTTTAGATATTTAATGCTATTTTAATTAAATTTCTGTTTATTTAGGTGTATAATGTATTTTTAATTTGTAATTTATAATATTAAATTCTTGATTTGTAGTACATTTTTATATGTACAAAATGTTAAAGCACATATTTTGCTTTAAGCTTTATTTCTCATATAGTACCTAAGTGAAATATAATTTCTTGTTGAGAAATAAATATTCTTTAACCCGAAAACATTAATAATTATAAGTAAGTAAGCTAGGCTGGAGGCCGGGGTCTGGATGCATGCCTTGCCGTCTCCTCAGATGGGCACGCTCCTCGACGACGACTCTCTTCGTGTGGCCGTAGATCTGCGGCTCGGGTGCGCCTTGTGCGAACCTCATGCGTGTGTGTGTAGTGCGTGGGTCGACGCGTACGGCCACCATGGTTTGAGTTGCATCAAGTGCACGGGACGGAGGCCCCGACATCATGCTCTGAACAAAATTCTTAGGCGAGCCCTGGTCGATGCAGAAGTTCCCTGCATATTCGAGCCTCCTGGTCTGTCTCGTTCCGACGGCAAACGCCCCGACGGCCTTACGCTGATTCCCAGAGAGGACGCTGTTTGGTGTGGGATGGTACTTGCATGAGCACCTTCGCCACGTGCCATCTGTCCGCTTCTCAGCAAGTAGCCGGGGCGGGAGCTGAGGCGGCAGCAAAGGCAAAACGCCGCAAATACGCAGGCCTGGAATTGGCGTACGAGTTCGTCCCGTTTGCCGTCGAAACTGCGGGCCCGTGGGGGTCTGATGCCAAGAAGTTCGTGGCCGAGTTAGGGCGTCGACTAAAGGAGAGAGGTCGGGACCCGCGGTCAGGATATTATTTAGCCCAACGCATCTCGCTAGCGATCCAGCGGGGAAATGCCGCCAGTTTGATGGGCACTTTTAGAAGCGGAGTCGATCGCGATGGACTCCTTATTTATTTTTAAGTTTTTGACTCGCGCTTCCTATGTACGTTATTTTATGTATATATAATAGTTAATAACAATAAAATAAAGTAAGTAATAAAATTGTATTTAACTATTAAAATGCAAAAATTCCAATACATTTGAAAACTTTCTTGAAAATGAAAACAAATTACTGCCAAGTCAATGACATTATTAAGGGCATACGTTTATCCACATGGCGTTAACAAAAACGAATTAACCAATTACACGCTTTTATAAGCAATTTAGAACTAATTCAACAATAAAATATAACTTTGTAATAAAGTCAAGTCAAACTCAGCAGTCTGAGAGCGTAAAATACAGAGCTTCGTTTACAAGAGGAGAGTTAGTGATCCAGACGACACATTGATTGCTATGAGTTTTTTTAGAATCAGAATCAGAACTTTTATTGGCTATATAACAAAGTATGTTACCCAGGGCAATTAAAAATACATAGCAAACTTTGGCATCACAGACGCACTTATGAACGTCAATTACAATGACTACCATCGTATCGGAAAAAGAACCACTACTCAGAAGATACGGCAAAAAACTGAGGGGCATGTTTTTTAGAACTTTTCTTACAATGTTTTATGTTTGTTTTTGACAAAATTATTTTTCTTACGTGCTTTTGCATGTTACTGGCAGTTAGTGCAGTATTTGTTTGAACAAACTCGCACACCACTCTCCTGTTCTACACTCGCCGCGTGAGCTCTGTAATATGTATGTTTTTTAATACTATTATTTATAAAACTCTATGTCTGTACATTGAAAACAGTTTTGAATAACTAATTACTACGAGTGCATTTACATTACGCTCAAAAACAGAGTTTACAAGATGTTATTGCTTTTAAAAGCTTTAGTTTAACTTGCAATGTACCTATGTTTGTTCGGGTGTAATCTTGCAAGCTGAATCAGAACCACTTCCACTTGTCCTACAAAGTTGAAAGAAACTCTGCGGGGAAGTCACATTTTTTTTAATTTTTTTAAATGTCTTAATACATATATAGCAATTTACAATGAAGTATAGCCAAACAGGACCAAAATTGTGCATAACATGCAGATTTAAATTAGATATAATATTACCGTGGCATTATGCCAGGAGTTGGCGCCTCTATGCCGAATGCGACGAACGAAAATACAAAGGTACAGTCAGGAAAAGATGCTGAATATTTTCTTTATCTCATAATCCTATCCTTCCTACGAATTAAAAAGTGCGAACGTTTGTGAAGATGGATGAGTAGTCGGAAGTTTGTTACTCAATCACGCAAAAACTGCTGAGCAGTTTTTGATGAAATTTGGTAGGTATGTAGGTACTTTTGGTCCTGAAAAAGGATAATATACTAGGAGCTACTACATGATATGTACACAAAACTTATGTCGATCGATAACGTATAGAGAAAACGTAAACTCGACGTATTCTTTTAAGAAAAGTTTAAAATCTTCTGCGTCTTATGTCACTCACTGTACCCTGAAATTCTGCCGTTTCATTCCTATACTAGTTCTCATAATGTAAAATTGAAAACGGATCTTCCTAAAGAACTTTCGTTAAACTGAATCGGTCTTATTTCGCGTAGAAAAGTGGTTTCTGCTGAAACTTTTCGCTTTAGAGATTTATGAAAACTTCATGATTTTGCGGTTGCAGTTTTACACTTGGACGTTTTAAAAGTTTCAAGTTTATTACCAGTTGCATACCACAGGTATACAGCCGGCAAGATATAATAAAGGTCTCATTTCATTTGTCAACCCGGCACCCGGCAACAACGGCACCGCCTCGCCCCTCGCGGTTGGGACTTCTTTATATGAAATTCCATACATATATATGTATTCACCTATCAACTCCTTAACCGGAACACTTCACTCGCCAGTGAACCACTCGGTGACAACCCGCTGCATGTAAGCTTGCCGCGCTGCGATCGCGGGTTGACAACACGCGGGGCTCGAGTTAACCGCGCGTCGCCCGCGTTACGTTAATGTCATGCACATCGTTGACGCCGCGTCGTCAACTCGCCGACCACCCGTGGATAACGAGTGGACGCCACTGAGTGGACACCGAACGGCGAAGATAATGCAACTGTCATGCAAATGTCACGTTGTTAAGACCTCAGTTTTACAATCTAATACGTGGTTTAGACGGTGCAAGTCAATTAATTGCATACAATTATGCTAGTATGCAACCGCCAAGAAAGTTGCCATTGGTGGCTCATTGTCTCAATGAGCCTTAAACATTGGAATAGATTAGATTAAACACTTTAGTATAACACTTCAGTACAGTAAAAAAACAGAGATAGATTATAAACTTAAAATAATTGTCACAATAGGCGGTATTACAGCTTAAAAGCGATCTCTTCCAGACAACCATGCAAGGAGAGGAATAGAGCTGAAATAGAGCTAAAATAGATGGACGGTGGATTTCGGTTAATAATTTAAAAAGTATTTACCTACCACGTATATAGGTAGCTACCATGTATGATATTGTTAGTTATACGAAAAACTAGTTGCTCCCCGTGTTTCCAACCGCAGTTTCTTGGTATAAAAATCATCATATTGTCACAAGAATCAACAAATAAACCGACCAAGTGCGAGTCGGACTCGCGCACGAAGGGTTCCGTACCATTATCTATAAAAACGGCAAAAGAATCACGTTTGTTGTATGTTAGCCCACTTAAATATTTATTTTATTCTGTTTTTCAATATTTGTTGTTATAGCGGAACAACAATAGAAATACATCATCTGTGAAAATTTCAACTGTCTAACTATCGCGGTTCATGAGATACTACAGCCTGGTGACAGACGGACGGACAGACAGACAGACGGACGGACAGCGGAGTCTTAGTAATAGGGTCCCGTTTTAACCTTTGAGTACGGAACCCTTAAACGGAAGCAGTAAAAAAATACACACTTCTATTTCTTATTTAAATATGTTTGAAAGTAAAACCAATCATTCTCAAGACGCTTGCAAACTTCAGAAAGAGCTTCGGTTTTCGTTGAAGCCTTGTTTACCGAGATGTGTTTATTGGTCGAAGCTTTGGGAAACTGAAACCAAATCTGAAAGAAGGATAGACAAGACAGTAAACTCAGTTTAAAAATAGAATAGGAAATTTTTGACATACTACAACTCTATACATAATTATAATGATGTACTATAAATTTGTTATATGTAGGAATAGATAGGTACGTATAGCGCGTACAAATGCATACCGATAGGTAATTCGCTGTGGATGGATGTGTGGTGTAGTGTGTCTTCGTGAGTGATGGATGAGTGATCAGTTATACCATCGTATAGGTAGAGTTATATCGTTCTAGAGTGGAGACCGCGAATTGGCAAACGTAGTGTAGGACGCCCTCAGGCAAGGTGGAGCGACGATCTTTGAAAGGTGGCTGGCAGCAGCTGGATGAGAGTAGCCGGGGATTGTGCTCAGTGGCGTGCAATTGGAGAGGCATGATGATGATGATGATGAAAGGTAGATACTTTATTTTATTACTTACAAAAAGTTACATTTCTACTTTTGTAAGATAGATAGATAGAAAACGAAGGAATTAAATTTTTAACATACTTTCTTATGAAAAGTACAATAGGCCGTCTTATCGCTAAGCAGCGACCTCTTCCAGATAACCGTTTGAGTCAATACTTTATAGTGAATCAAAATTGTTTAGATTGTAAGAGCCAAACAAAATAAATTTGGTACACTTCCGTATATTCTGTTACTACCTACTTCAGGGTCGCGAGAGAGGCGAAACGCCCTCGGTTATTTTTTTCTGTGTTTTACAACAACATTTGTTCCAAACAAAACACTGTTACAGTCTAGCACCCAATAAAAAAAGTTTTTAATTCAATTACGGCACTAACACCTCCAAGGCCATATTTCTTCATGACGGTGGCTATTACGTGGCCACACGCTGGTAGGGTGTAAAAATTAAAAAGTAGTGCAAGGAATACCTACAGCCGTTAGTTTGCATTACCTTTTATGACCCGAGTTAAGTTTTATGGGTGTACGTACGATGTAAAGGCTTGTAGTAGTTTGTAGATAGAGATGTAGGGAAAGTTTTTTTATAGGATATAAACTTGTTGCGTTTTTTAGATATTGGGGATCAAATGGTCCATAAATTAACAGATACAGTAGACAGGCCAAGCCCAAAGTATTTTTTTATACGCTCTACTATCACATTCTAGGGGTTCAAGGTCCTGGCCCCTAACTAGGATTCCCTTTATCTAAGGAACCCAGGAGCTATGATGACCATGGTCCCACAACACCCAGACACGAAACAAATGTATGTGCTTTTTTTCTTCGCACAAACATTTGTCCCGTCGCGGGAATCAAACCTGCAACCTCAGTGGTTTATGTGATTTGAGCCAACCCGCCGAACTATTACACCACAGAGGCTGTTATTTGCCC
Organism: Petrophora chlorosata; assembly: GCA_951640565.1. Taxonomy (NCBI): domain Eukaryota; kingdom Metazoa; phylum Arthropoda; class Insecta; order Lepidoptera; family Geometridae; genus Petrophora; species Petrophora chlorosata. Next base: position 3,753,792 of record OX621206.1, read on the forward strand.
TTTTTTAGTGTACAGCCAGCGACATAGGTAGCTAAACTTTTACAATCTTTCAATTGTCAATAAAACAAAAACAAAACAACAAAAACAAAACAACAACAAAAACATAGAAATTACATAAAAAAATGTGCAATTTCCCTATTTGCACAGGATATTAACAGACTTCAAATGCAACATTCAGAAATAAAAAGACACATATTGAAGTCAATCAAAGATTCATAAATATTCAGCAACTTTTGTCGTTGACCGTACACTAGGTGTTACAGACAGCCTCCTGTACAAAAAATGCTAGGAGGCAGAGGAGACCGCACCATATGTGCTTCTGGTGTGCAGCAGTGTGGCGACTCCGTGATTAGAGTTTCTAGGAATACCGGGATTGTTCCAGGAAGCATGCGCCGGAATCGGCCTTTCTGAGTGACATCGGGTGGCTGGACTAACTGCCGCCACACGCAAAAAGGGCCGGCCCACTTGCGGAAAACTGCCTGCCCAACAAGTAACAAGTAAGTAGGTAACTGCCCTTTTTTTGACACATCTAGGGTTGCCAACTTTTTGAACAAAAAATAAAGTATATATAGGTGTGAGGCGTTAAATGAACAGTATTTAAATATCTTGATCAGAATTTTATTTTTAGTGACAGAAACAGATAGTAGATATGACACAATTTGTGTCATCATCATCAGTCCATTACGTCCCCGCTGTTGGGATTCCGGCCTTCCCTCATAAAGAGAGTGAGGGTAACATTTTTGTGTCAAATTCTTAGACATGCCGGTTTTTTCACCATGTTTACCTTCAACGTTTTTAAAGCGAGTGTTAAATCCGCACATAACTTAGAAAGTCAGTGGTGTCGGCCATCGGGATTCGAACTTGTGTGCGTAGGTTCGAAAGTCGCACGTACTCCCACTGAACCACACTCGCTTTTACTCTCGCGCAATATGTGTGATATCTTTTTAACCGACTTCAAAAAGAAGGAGGTTTACAATTCGACGGTATGTTTTTTTTTTTTGTGTGTTTGTTACGCGATTACTCCGCCAATTATGCATTGATTTCGATGATTCTTTTTTTGATTGGTAGGTAACACTTCAAAGGTGGTCCCATATAAATTTTATCGAAATTCATTCAGTAGTTTTTGAAAAAAATAGCAAAAACAAAAAATATAAGTTTAATCTTCAAGTCGGTTCTTGTTTTTTTCGTAACCAACTTTCTAAAGGTGGAGGTTTGTATTCGACTGCTTCACCTGCATCACCCAGGGTTGACTTCCGGTGAGGGAACTCCTCAACGGTGAATAGTACAGACACAACATTTCGTAAATGGATTTAACCATAATAGCCTGTTCTAAATTCCATCATGACATGGCAGATACACCCAGGATTGACTTCCGGCGAGGGAACTCCTCAACAGAGATATAGGACAGACATGAAATTTTTTTGTACATGCATTTAATTGTGATAGCCCGTTTTAAACTTCGTCATGATGTGGCTTCTAGATCATAAAAGCTTGCCTTTAAAAACTTTTTGAATTAATTTAATTAAAACTTGTTTTTCACTAAAAAGGGTAAAATAAATTATTTTTCAAAAAAAACTGAACCGACTTCAAAACCACAAATGGCACTCAAAAGTAAAAAATAAATTAATATAATTATCATAAGCGCTACCCACTCATATATTTGAAGTCGGTGCCAGCCAAGTCTAAAAGGTAGTAGATAGATACTACCTACAAGTAGCAATTACTATATACATAGTACTTATCTACTACCTATTACACTTGGCTGGCACCGACTTCAAATATATGAGTGGGTAGCGCTTATGATAATTATATTACTTTATTTTTTACTTTTGAGTGCCATTTGTGGTTTTGAAGTCGGTTCAGTTTTTTTTGAAATATAATTTATTAATGTTTTTGACGCATTCACTAACAAATGCCTCCATTTTTGACCAGTATACTTATTTCAAGAAAATCTTTGTCTTGGGACATACTGGTGATGAAACAAACAGTATTTTCAGTATTTAATTGCACACCGCCATCTACTCCTTCTTTCGATACTGTCCATCCAAAGGTTGTCTGGAAGAGATCGCTTTAAGCGATAAGACCGCCCATTGTACTACCATTGTAAGGAATTTTATACTATTATTATTTTTATTGTTTTGTATCTGGTATGCAATAAAGAGTTTTGTAATTTGTATTTTGTATACATTATTTTCGAGGAACAGTAAATAGAATTAATGAGCGAATAACAGTATAATACTGTTTTTAATAGTATGGCTGGCAACCCTAGACATATCGCAGACGATAAAACCAACAGCATTATAAAACACATTTTATACAGTAGCGTGCCAAGACGAGTAATTATGCCGCGGCAGGGCTCAAGTTTCTAAGTTATTACTGCATACATTCTAACAGGTACATCCTTGAAGGGGAAATAAGAGATAAGAAACGTCTAAGGGTGAAGTCTTGACATACTCGTAGACGGTGATCTACTGTTGGATTGAAACAGACTAGGTACTATATAACGGCATATTTTGGGCCCATTCACTCACGGAAAATTTGCGTGTTTTACCTAGGTAGGTCCACAAAAACTCATTGAAAGGTTCAAGGGTGAATACAAGTACATGCGAACAAAATAACTAAATAAACAGCAAAACTTGTTAATTACCAATTCTACTTTCTATTAATATTATGAATGCTAAAGTTTGGAGGACGGATGTATGTTACTAAATCGTACAAAAACCGCACTGAGCAGATTTTGATGAAATTTTGTAAATAGCTACTTGAGGTTCTAGAATAGAAAAACGTATGCAACCGCGAGGTGCAGCTAGTATTTAATAGTTTACTGGCGCTTCATCAAAAAACCATAATATGTGTTAATTCTGAATTCTGATTTTTGTCACACCATTATCAAAACCCCAGCTGTCTTTTATGTATAATAATAATTATGTTACAGGCAATCTGTATGATTCGGTATTCTATAGAATATCTCGACATGCTATACAGTGACTAAAACGATCCAGAAATATCATTTATTACATACTTTACCTTGGCATTCTATGCAATACCAAAGGTGCAGCCGGCAAAGTGTTTATATGGTACTTTTTATGTTTTTTTTATTTTTTTATATGCTTATATGTTTATTTTTATATGTAGATGATGACTTTACAGATGCATAAATTTTATTTAATAGGCTCTCGCCAGAACTCTCGCTTCGTCATCTCTTCGCTCCACTCGCACACTAAACCTTCACGCTACTCGGGGATCGCCGGCTCGCTTCGCTCACCACCTATCCCACTCGCTTCGTTCAGGCCTTGCGCGCTCGTTTTGCTCAGGAATTCTATTACAATTTACAGACAATTTACAGAATTCTATACCACTATATTATAGGTATACTTTGCAGGTAACATATAAATAGAATATCATGGACCAAAACCAACAGAGCGTCCTTAATGTATATCCACTAAACAAAGGTATTGTTTGTCTAACTGTCATCGCTGCTCTTCAGTCTCTTGTCAAACACAAACAAGGAATTGATTTTCGGGACAAAGTTTATGAACGACGCGGGTGACAATAGAGCTCCTCATAACCTCCGATCGATGGGACATTATGAGGAGCGCTATTGTAATACACTACGGGGCGCAGATAGTCACGTACTCGTATAAGCTGCTCCACAACTATACCACAGAGGCACAAGCAAGTATGTCACAGAAATTTACATTAAATTAGGTACTGTGTTCCGACAGGCCTAGCGCACTCCGCACTGTAGGTACGAAGCTACAACTACATAGCCGAATACCGACAGCGGGTCGCGCGTCGTTACACGTACCGCGTCAGAAGAGATAAGAGCTATGCGATAGAAAGAGGTGTAGGTTATTATGACTGGTAGCTATGCAGCGCTACGCGAGCTGAATTGAATTTTATTGCGTCATAGCAAGAGTCGCTATTTGTTTAAATTTCTTTGCGGAGTGATGCTTCTGTCTCTTAGTATTCTGTGGTTTTGGTTACAACATAGCCTGGGTGTCGATTGCAGTGCAGTGCAGGATTTTGCAAAACAAAGTTCTGGTCGGTGCTGCAACTATGGGCAGGCGTGTTGCTTTCTATCAGGCGAACAACCTGCTCGTCTCATCACTCAATTACATAGAGAAAGTGACAGGTCCAAAAATTAATCTAACAACCACGTTTTCATGCGCCTTCCCTGAAAGTTTTAGCTAATCGAAAAGTGCTCGAAATTTGAGTTACAAGATTCCACCCGGAACGACAGATACAGACTAACAAGAAAGTGACTTAATAAAATCGTGGTAATAACGGTGCACATCCCTGGTGCGCAGAGTCCGGGGCCAGCCCCAACACTATCCTAACAACTTTATCATATAGTTTTGACTGTCAGTACATAAACCATTGCTGTAGAGTTCATCTACTGACTAATAAACAAATGATGAAATGTGACAGGGCAATAATGTTATAATAATAATGCTAATAATTAATTTTTAGAAAAAAAACAAAAACCGACTTCAATGTATCTTCGAAGTCCAAGGTCACATATCGATGAAATTTATATGGAACTACTTCGTAGCTATACTGAATCCGACGCAAAAAGAATTTTTCAAATCGGTTCATAAATGACGGAGTTCTGAGGTAACAAACATAAAAAAAAAATACAATCGAACAGAGAACCTCCTCCTTTTTTGAAGTCGGTTAATAAATATATGATATTCTGAGACATTTATTATTATTATTATTAACAATTTGTTATTTATTTGTTTGTTTTTTTTTTCGTTTTTATAATTTGTTTGGATTATAATAACTATGTTATATGATCTTATGATTGAAATTGAATTGAATTGAATAATAAAAATACTTAACTTTGACAATTAGAAAATAGGAACACTTTTATCGTATCAAATTAGCCTGTTTACACTAATGTGAAACGATTTGGGCAAAAGCTATCTTCATTATACAATAATTCTCCGCTCGCTAGTCGAAACGCTAAGCGTTTGTTCTCGAAACAAAGTAATTTGCATTGACTTTGGGTAAAAACCCACTAGAATCAACGACGTATTGTTTTTTGTATATAAACTAGCAATCACACCTGATTATACTGGTATTATATTTGTATTTGTATTTGTATTATATATAGTGCATTCAAGATTCAACCATTTTACATAAATTATTATTTTGATTTTTGTTAAATTTTTGATTTCGTTTTTCTCTGTCTAAAACTATATGTAAATTATAACCTTAAATATCTATTACTGCTAAATAAAACCTTGACGTGTACACATGTTTTGGGCTATAGTCTTGTTCGAAACAATTTATGAAATATTAGTGTGATTTCTAAACTGACTGTCTTCTGTTTTGTGTGCCTTAATAAAAAAAATACCGGTACTAGTAATTTCTAAAAGGCAGCAGCTGATAAGATTTGATCCGAATCTCAAAATCTAAGGTTGTTCATGTAGATATTTTCTGTGGCACCCAAGCACTGACCTACGAAAGCCTATTCGTGTATATCCCATATCCTTCTTAATAACTTAACGAGAAAAATATTTGTATTAAGGACCAAAATACCGGTAAAAAATTAGTATCAAGGGTAAAAGTATCGGTCAAACGAAATACCGGTATTTTAGTAGGTATTACGATACCTACTAAAATACCGTTACCGTACATTTTCCATCTGATAACATCTATGCATGTGAGTTTAAATCCTCCTGGAGGGGCTTGAAGCGCAATAATTTGGCACAAGCACCAGCATTGGCGCTGTTTGTATAATCCGATACATTAATGAGATGTCTTTTGTATCCGATTTGTCTAATACGAGGATAAACTCGTATTTTTTGTCAAAGAAAGTGGAATCTTGATGGGATTTGAATTTCACTCTTTGCTTGAATTGGAGAAGAGATACGATACCGATCTCTTTAATCTGTATCTGTGTACCTTCAACTAAAGTTCCATAATAACCAGGAACTTGACAACTTTGGCCCATAACACCGACCCAAAACAAATACGTGCAATATTCACAGTATATTATTATTAACACTAGCGTGATTATTATTCATATTATTGTTTACTAACCGGCTACACTCACGAGAATAAGTCGAGACACTCGACCGGTGTTGGTGGTGTGGTGACCGGTGTGTTGACTTATTCTCGTGAGTGTAGCCGGATAGTAAACAATAATATTTTCACAGTAGGTAAGTCGGATGTATATAAGCTATATTTATGTTGTTAAGCCCATGTTGTTTTTTTTTTTTTGGGAAATTACTTTTTTTGTAATTGACTGTAGGTAGGTACATGTTTTCAAATAACGAAAGATTCAGTTTTTTTTTCAAAATACGACCTAAACATCGTCGAATCGTGCTGCAAGAGAAAAGGTCTCTGGTGGTCCCAAAATTTTACCATACTGTATAATGAAAATGAAATGAAATAACTCTTTATTGAAACACACACATAAAATTATGAATAATAAAAACAACGTAACAAAAGTGTAACAATTGGCGGTCTTATCGCTTAAAGCGATCTCTTCCAGACAAGCATGCAGGGAGAGGAATTACGAAAAAATAATGGGCGGTGGTTTTCAATATCTCAATACACTGACATAAACCAATTGCATAAAATACACACTAATAAAATAGTAAATAATCTTAATACATACAATACAATTAAAATATAATACACATTAACATTAAAATAAATATATATTAAATACATTACAATAACAGGATAAAGATGATTGTAGCTATAGCGAATGGTAAAAGTCTTTTACTTGGTGTTTAAAAGTATCCAGCGAGGGTGCTCGTTTAATCTTAGTTGGTAACGCGTTCCACAAACGAACAGCTTCCACAGTGAAGGAATAATCATAAAAAGTTGTACGGTGACGTGGAGTCTTTAGCAGTAAGTTCTCTGATGACCTTAGTGAACTAGAGTTGGAGGCGTGAAGAAACTCGAAACGTTCCTGAAGGTAGCGCGGGGAAGAGGGATTGAACAAAATATTGTAAAGGAGGGACAAGAATTGTAAAGTTAGGGGCCAGGATCTACGTTCGAGTATATGAGATCGTTAGGCATATTTATTTTATATATTTAGAATACCGCACCTGTCAGTCATCTGTCTTACTATTTCATAGCAGAAATCTTGGTAAACTCCGTGTTTATGACTTATTTGTTTTATTCTTTTTCATTTTTTTCCTTCTCACTTGGCGTTTGCAAAGGCATCTCACTACATAACCGCCCTCCGGTTTTTCCAAGACATGATGGAAATTTTTTAAATGTAATTGAGTGATGAAGCGATAGATATAGTAGGATACAGAAAGCGTCAATAATACAGTACATATTATTAAATGTGTACTGTAAAAAAATAATATTACATTGTCATAATTAGTAATTTGACGTTTTTCTTCTCTCAAATACTTAGTTATTGATATTATTATTGCGACAAGGTACTAAACTACTATTGTTCTACTACTACTGTTCAGTGAACCCAAATCAATGCTACTCCTGTAATGCTAAAATGTTGTTTGTTATAATGCCTACATTCGAATACACAATGGCTTGTAGCAGAGCTGTCTTTATGTCGACAAAATATTTGAATTGCAAAACTTCGAACACAGACACTTTATAGACTTCTCTTAAGGTTTTTGGCATTATTTGGTTTGGATAAGGAAAAAAAGCTAGCCTATTTTACAGGTGATTAAATTACAAGATGTCGGGTACTGCCAAGATAGACTGGGTGATTTAAAAAACTAAAAGAAATCGGTGGGTAGTTAAACACCAATCAGGGCATTCTTCGGACATTGGCATACCAATCAGTTACACGTGCAAAAAAAAAATTACATTGTGAAAATACCCACATTTTCCCAAATATCAGATGATCAAAGTGGTACGAATAGAAAACTTACATGTGGATCATTTTTCCTAGAATCCTTGTGTAATGTGACTCGCAAAGTACTTACAATTGTTTGGGATAAACTATCTGTTAACAAAGGCTGATATTTCAGACAGACAAGAGATTTTATCATGTTCGGTACGTATGAAGGTCGCATTCCATTTGTCAACCCGGCACCCGACCAGCGCCGTTTCGCCTCGAGTTGTTGGGAACTCTTTATATAAAATCCCATACCTACTTATACACTAACTTTATCAACTCCGTAAGGTCACCGAAATGCCTCGATCGCGAGAGAACCGCTCGGTGACAAGACAACCCGCCGCCCGCACGCTTCCTGTGCAGTGACCGCGGGTTGACAACGCGTGGCTCCCGACTGGACAACGCGCTGCCCGCAAGTGGTTTGTTTCGAAAATGTCATGCACCTCGTTGACGCCGCGCCGCACTCTGTTCAAGCGGAAAACAGTCGTTATTGGAGATGGCTACCGGGGGAAATGTATAGGGCAAACCATTGATTAGAAATTGATTGGCATTCAGTTCAAAAGAAAATATTCCAAGTTTTTCATACCATATTGAAATAGACTGCACTTAACGACCCGTCCGTTCTCATCAAAAAATAAGTACTTTAATATTGCTATATTAAATATTCAATACTTGTAAGTTATTTTGATTAAACTTTGATGTTAAACAAATATGCCTATTATTATATGACATTAAGTCTTTTTTTAAAGTCAAAAGTCAAAAGATATTTTTTATGATAGAACTACGGCTGATCATTATCTCGCCTGAAGTTACGCGACGATGTGGCCGAAGATGGAGCCCGTAGATCTAAAAAATACCTATTCACTCTGGTCTTGAAGATACCCAAATTGTAGTTATCAGGTCCCTAGGTTATCAGTAACCTAATGCAATATGAATATTTTTAAAACAAAATTAAAAAGCTGGCGCAATAGCCTATTTTACTCCTTTAGGAAATTTGCAGACATTGTAGGTTTAATTAAAACCTTTTAATTAATAATTTAATATTGATGTTAATATTAAATTATTGTTCTCGTAATACAATTAATTCCTAAAATATTTAAGAACAAATTTTGATAGAAATATTTTGATTCTCCGTGATATTCCCATAAGTCCCGTAGCTATTTTGGAAACACGTTTCACTTGTGTGTTCACAAAATAACCCGCGCGTTATGAAATACCGATGGCATTTGAAACATACAAGTTAGTCATGCGAAAATATACTCGTATAGAATATGTCGCAGTTAAATTGTATAATCCATTGTTCTAACAAACAATTTAACTTTTTAAAAAACTGCACTGTTATTGTAAAACAGCTAATATACGTTCAGCCGTTTTACAAAATGACTGAACACAATGCGCAGAATTTTATAAACGTTTGCCGTAATTTATTGCGACGGGTAGCACGTTTAGGGTTTTTTTTTTGTAAAACTGCGTGAAATTACACGTTGGATTGTAAATTTTAGTATCTTGCCAAATTATCAAATAATGTCTAACACTTACACCAAATGTATGTTTTAATAGATGTTAAAGTTTAACAATAACCCCCTAGGTATCGTTAGTCGTTTTGGGACGGGACCTAACGTACACATGTTGTAAATGCCAAAATTGGTCAAGATAGGTACCTATCTAATATATTTATTATTGTATCAGGTTCGTATAACTATCTATTCTTCTTCTTAGTCGTTTCACTCTTGACGGAGTGGTCGTGGTTATCCATTGGAGTCCTTATTTGATGTTGTGACACGCTTCACAACGCGTCGCCACTCGTTTCTGACGGCTGCCTTTCTCGTGTATTCGTGCAAGGGTTGTTCAATGGCCTGCCTGATCTGGTCTGTCCATCTCATGGGCGATCTCCCGCGCCCTCGGGTACCCTCGACTCTGCCTTGAACCACCAGCCATTCAATGGACACGCTCAGTATATATGCCTAAAGACGGATATGTACGTATTAGAGCTTGTACTATGGAAAATACACGTTAAACTATAGCTAGATTATAGGTATATATATATATATATATATTTAATGTTACTGAATGACGAGCCAAGCTGGTCTTTTGCCTGATGGTAAGCAATACGCCAGCCCATAACAATAACAGCACCACCCAGAACTTTGTATTGCAAAATCCTGCGCGGCGCTGCACTGCGCTTGTCACCCTGAGACAATTAGCTGTTGAGTCTCATAATACCCAGTAGTTTCGCTGGCTACAGTGCCCTTCGAACCGGAACACAGTTATGCTTGCGCACTACTACTTAGAAACCTTCCACAAGTAAAATATATTGATTGATTGATTGATTGATAACACTTTATTGTACACCAAAAACATAACAAGAACAAATAGACATAGAACTTAAAAATTTAGTTAGTACAATGGGCGGTCTTATCGCTAATAAGCGATCTCTTCCAGACAACCTTGGGATGGAGAGGATTTGTGAAACGACAAAAGACGGTGGTGTACTTATATAATAATTATTATTAGTAAAATCATATAATATCATATGAGTATAATACATACATAGTATTATAATATATATATATATATACATAAACAATTATAATATATATATATATATATATATATATATATATATATATATATATATAAACAATAAATATATACATATAGATATACACAAATACTTACCATTAATAAAATATAGCAATAAAATAATAAACAATTAGCTAGACAGATACAATTCTTTGACTTGTTTTTTAAAAGTAGAAATATATATATATAGAGGTAGTTATACTATATACAGTATAACTACCTATAACTATAGACGGAAACGAAGAGATATTCCAGGTGAACAACTTACAATGTTAATCGCTGATGGACCTTATCTCTTAGTGAAGTGAATTGAGCCTCAAATTGATAACCAATTTAGGTAATACCTATCTAATTTTACATTATGTTACACTACCGAGACTTGCGACTCCGACCGCGTAGAATTAGATTTCTAGTTGTTCCCTGGGGAACTGTTCAGAATAAAAGGAATAAAAGGTATTCTATCCCCATCACTGGCCACTTTCAGAGAACGTATTAGGAAATTATATTTATCCACTTCATAATATTTATCATTATATTTTGCTATGGAATTCTATTTTTTTTAATCCGTTCACTTTTGGATTGTATAATATGTATGTTAATTATATACTGTATGTATGTATGTATATTAATTAGGTATATAAGTATATTTATATAGTCATATATATATTTAAGTAATTAGATTATATATTGTATATCATATGTAAGCCCTTAGTATGTCTATTATATTTTCTATCACCACCGTCTGTGTATGTTTCGTTATTCCTCTCCATCCAAAGGTTGTCTGGAAGAGATCGGTTTAAGCAATAAGACCGCCCATTGTTACACCACTGTAAACATTTGAATTGTACTTTATCTCTATTTTTAAGGTGAATAATAAAGTGTTTATCTATCTATCTATCTTCTAAGTCAGACCATAATCATCCCCTTTGCCAAAAGTTTATTTTTTTTTACGCTTAATAGATCTATGTTTGGCCACTTTCTCACCTGATGTGAAGCGATGATGTGGCCTAAGATGGGGCACATAGATCTAGAGAGAGACGGCAGTTAAGCAGCTGCTCAGACCCGTCTCCCCGATAGTTCACCGAACATCATCCCGAAACACGACTAGGTCGCTTGACGGCATGGCTTTATTGTGCATTACTACGAAAAACGTACAAAAGTTAATCTACGTGGTTGAGTAACAAAGTATAAATAGGTAATCATATATTTATAATAATAATCTATATTAATCGAAACCAAGATTCTTTCTTTCCAAGGAAGAAATCGCTATAAGCGATAAGGGCGCCCATTGTACGTCAAAACTACGATGTATTTTGTGACTCATTTTATTTTTCATTATTATATATTCGTTATTTGGTGTGCAATAAAGTGTTATTGCTTTTTTTATGTAATTGGATGACGAGACGAGCTGGTCGTTTGCCTGATGGTAAGCAATACGCCAGCCCATAACAATAACAGCACCACCCAGGACATTGTTTTGCAAAATCCTGCGCGGCGCTGCACTGCGCTCGTCACCCTGAGACAATTAGCTGTCGAGTCTCATAATGCCCAGTAATTTCGCTGGCTACAATGCCCTTCAAACCGGAACACGGTAATGCTTGCACACTACTGCTTGGCAGCTGAATAACTGGCAAAGCGGTGGTACCCTAGCCTACTACCAGTGTATTGTATTCCTTACCAATTGTAGAAATAACAAATCAACAGGATAAAAATCATTCGGATTGTAAATTCGAATACTGTAGATGTTCAAATGCCAAACATTTTAACGCTCATTTACTTATAAGTTACCAATTTTACCAGCTTTTAACTTGCAATGTATGTATGTCTGCATTTACGTATCTATATATGTAACTGTGTTTGTTCGGGTGTAACCTTGCAAGCTGAATCAGATACACTTCCTCTTGGCCTACGAAGTTGAAACTTTGCATACTTGTCAAAATCTGATGACAATGCAATATTATGGTGACAGCCAGCTGATTTGATGATGGAGACGGAAGGTGAGCAACGGAACTCCTTGACGGAAAATTGTAAACTACTAGTGTTTGGAATCATTTTAATGTGCTCGCGATTCCGATTACAAATTTTTAAAGCTTGTCTCAAAAAATATAATTTTCAACAATAAACTTATTTGGAATCTACAATTGTATAAACAATTTGGAGGTAGTTACACCTTTGCAGGTGTGTTTGTAGGTCTGTATTGTTATAGAGTTAGTTTTTGAACATGATCCCTAAGGCAACTACTCTAACCGTTAGAGATATAATAATTTGATGAAGGACATCCATTTAGAGTGAAGTAAAAAATACCCAAAATCCATTTTTATTCTGAATCTGGTAAAAATCGCTTTGCTGCCTATAAAAGATTTTTTCGAAAATACAAGTATGACACTTTATTTTCAATCAAAACACTTTCGTTTTCAATTTTACCATAAGGCGTGGTACTGCCACGTGACAGACTAATGCGACACCAGGATACTTGTCGTATTATTGCCACAGACATAGCCTCTGTGGTATAGTGGTTGGGCAGGTTGGCTCAAATCTCATACACCACTGAGGTTGCAGGATCGATTCCTGCGACAGGACAAAAGTGCTGAGAAAGTAAAAGCGCAAGCGTTTGTTTCCTGTCTGGGTGTGGTGGGACCATGGTCCTCATAGTTCCTGGGCCCTAATTCACTATGACAACTTGGCGATTCCTTGCTTCGAGGTTTCGTCGATTCCTTCATTAATAAACTACATCTACGAAATTTGTATTCGTATATATTATGAATATATGAATGCGTCAAAAAGATGTCGTTTATTAATGAAGGAATCGACGAGATTTGGAAGCAAGGTACGCCTAGTTGTCATAGTGAATTGGGGCCCTGGTTCCTAAGATAAGATACAGGGATTCTTGGTTATGGGTCAGAATCTGTGTATGTGATGTTAGTTGGGCGTATTTATTTATTTATTTTTTAGACTGTTCCTACGACGACGACAGACGAGCCACCGCAAAAATTGTGATTCCACACTCGAGTACACCGCAGGCCAATTTTCCACCGTTCACAGACCATCGAACGGCACGGCTTCACATCCGTTGTAATTATTGTGAACGTTTATATGCGTATTTCAATTTAGAGTGTTGTTGTTATTGCTTTCGCGTAGTCTATATTACGGTGAGAACCAGCTGATCTGATAATGGAGACGGAAGGTAGGAAGTTGAACTCCTTGACGGATAATCGTAAACTGCTAGTGCTTGGGCTCATTTTAATTTGCTCGCGGTTCCGATTACGAATTTGTTAAAAAATTATTCTCAACAAAAAAACTTATCTTTCTGTCTCTCTTCTAAAGGGGGCTGAAAAATGTGCTCATTCGTGGTTGAAAAATGTACGTAGTCGTGGTTGAAATAGTTAACCCAGTTGTAGCTGACAAATGTGTTGAAAAATACGCCAGCCCATTATAATAACAGCACCACCCAGAACTTTGTATTGCAAAATCCTGCGCGGCGCTGCACTGCACTCGTCACCCTGAGACAATTAGCTGTTGAGTCTCATAATGCCCAGTAATTTCGCTGGCTACAATGCCCTTCAAGCCGGAACACAGTAATGCTAGCGCACTACTGCTTGGCGGCTGAATAACTGGCAAAGAGGTGGTACCATCCAGACGGCCTCTCGCATAGGTACGAGAAACCTACCACCAGTGCATTCGCATAATCATATCTGAGTGTGAGAAAAAATGTTAAACATCGTTTATTTCTATCTTAATCACCGTTTATTGTCTTTATTATTTATCATCTTTGTATACAACATTCTGGCAATAACTAATTTTAAAATCTAATAATAGTCATGAATTACGGCTAAAACGGCTTTATTCATAGTCCGACTTTACCAATCATCAAAATATAAATAACCTATTTATCAATTCTAAAATCACAATTTTAAGCCGACATCAAAAGCCTTTCAGGACGCAAGTTTTAATTATTTCTGGTGAATACCAGATTAACAAACAAGTGGGAGAACACAAAATTAACCGAACCTATTCAAACCGGCTGCGGGTTCAAAAGTATTATTATACCTAGTTGTTTGAAACTTCTGGCCCATTTGGCGACGAAGGTAAAGGTACAATTTCAGACAACCTTGAAAGTAATTGATGTTAGTTTTAGCACAGAATACTAAGGGACAGAAGCATCACTCCGCAAAGAAATTTAAACGAATAGCGACTTTTGCTATGACGCAATAAAATTTAATTCAGCTCGCCTAGCGCTGCATACCTACCAGTCATATTAACCTACAGAGCGCCTCTCATTCTATCGCATAGCTCTTATCTCTTCCGACGCGGCACGTGTAACGACGCGCGCCCCGCCGTCGGTGTCCGGCTATGTACTTGTTGTAGCTTCGTACCTACAGTGTGGAGTGCGCTAGGTCTGGTTTTAGTAAGTAGGTATTGTGTAACCATTTTTAGTAAAGGCAATCGCTGTTTAAAATAAATTATATACACTCGGTTGTCACCACTCGCTTCGAGTACGTGTGATTCACATGTTCCTGTTTTTAACCCACCTCGAAAAGGAGAAGGTTCTCCATTCGATTGTATTTTTTTTATGTTTATTACCTCAGAACTCCGTCGTTCGTAAACTGATTTGGAAAATTATTTTTGCGTTGGGTTCAGTATAGCTACGAAGTGGTCCCATATGAATTTTTTTGACAGTGGACTTCGAAGATACTTTGAAGTCAGTTTTTTTGTTTTTTAAAACGTATTCTTGTATTTTGTACAATCTACTCATGTTATGACTGATGTTGTTGTTACAACACAATTTTTAACTGAACAAGTCTAGGCAAAAAACCTTACAAGATTTTGATTAATTTTCCAAACTGTTTTTCGAAACTTCAACTTGAAACAACTTTGTTTATTTATTTTTATTTAATTCCTTAAATACTAATTTAATTTAATTTCTTTAGATACTACTTACAAGTAGTACTTACTATATACATAGTATTTATCTGCTACCTATTAGACTTGGCTGACACTGACTTCAAATATATGAGCGGGTAGCGCTTATGATAATTATATTAATTTATTTTTTACTTTTGAGTGCCATTTGTGGTTTTGAAGTCAGTTTAGTTTTTTTTGAAAAATAATTTATTTAGCCGCGAGGATGTGTAAGAGGGTGTGTGTGAGGGGGTGTGTGTGTGTGTGTGACTTTATTGCACAGTACAGCATTGCACAGTATTGCACAGTATTACAAGTCATGTACAAAAGGAGAACTTAATGCTAAAGCGTTTTCTACCAGTTACCAGTGACGGTAAAAGAAAGTTACAAATCGTGCATCAAAAAGTTAAAAAACGAACAAACAAACAAAATAATATCGTAAAACATATTATTGTAAAACAAAAGCATAAATTATTAAAATAAATAACAGTTAAATACACTACAACTTTGTCATTGTGAAGTAACTGAGAATTCTGACTACACTTTTACAATGTAACTGCCCATATCATCGTTATGGGCTCGCTCGCTCGGCTTGCTCGTCCCATTGCTTTAGATTTTTTTAATAAAAAAAAACATTCATCCATCCTCACAAAATTTCGCATTTACAATATTAGTAGGATATACAAAATATTTATTTACAGAACCAATTAACAATGATGTACAAATATATAGAATGATAAAAAGGTGAGGTAGTTTAGAAAAGAAGAGATTTTTACTGTTTATTTTGTAATTTTTTAACCGACTTCAAAATCAAAAAAGGAGGAGGTTCTTTCTCTGTTCGATTGTTTTTTTTTTTGTGTTTGTTACTTCAGAACTCCGTCATTTATGAACCGATTTGAAAAATTCTTTTTGCGTCGGGTTCAGTATAGCTATATATAGTGGTCCCATATAAATTTCATCGATATGTAACCTTGGACTTCGAAGATACATTGAAGTCGGTTTTTGTTTTTTTCTAAAAATTAATTATTTGTACCAAGATTTGAGTGAATGAAAACATCATACAAACTTTCGCATTTATAATATTATTAGGTTTAGGATTTAAACCTTTAGTAGGATTAACAACCGAATATCAAGATCAAAAAAGCCGCCCGTATAAGCCCTCGACATTTTTGAACCCCCGCTGACAATGAGTCGACTATCTTTCCAGTTTTCAGGACCAAAACATTTAAACCTCTTCCACAGGAATTTTCTAAAAGAAAATTCGAGTGGATATAGAAAAGGTTAAAGGATCAAGGGAATTTTCCGACCTCTATAAACGGTTTGGTAAGGTTCTATGACACGTACTGTATAACAACCCTTTGGGTTTCTTTGGGGTATTGGCCCTACGGTTTTCTCAGCATGCACAATTTTTCGGTATAAAAGTAGTCCGTAAAAGTCCGTACTTGGATGGGCAACACTTAAATGGGTGACCGTTTCTGTGGTTTACGATCACAGAAACGGTCACCCATCCAAGTGTTAACCGCGGCGAAAGTTGCAGCAGAACTGGGTTCTTTTGGGTCTAGCAAATTACCGTCTAGGATTATGAATCATCGTTATTATATATATATATATATATATATATAATATTTTTATATATATATAATTTTCGTGTATACATGTTTTTATTATTTTTTTAAAATATATTGATATTGATTTGTATATAATTATGTAAGTACTAGCTGCGCCCCGCGGTTTCCCGGGATAAAAAGAAGCCTATGTGCTATTCCAAGTCCTAATGTATCTACATACCGAATTTCATCAAAATCGGTTCGGTAGTTTTTGCGTGAAAGAGTAACAAACCATACATCCAAACTTACAAACTTTCGCGTTTATAATATTAGTAAGAAGTTATAGTTAAGTTATGTAATGTATATCTTGTTATTATTTTTAAGTATTTTCTCTATTTGAGATCTAACTAATATTAATTTTACTTAAACTTTTACTTTTATATTTTGTTTGCACTATCTTATAAAGTTTCACAGTACACCGAGGTTAACTGGAACATAATGCTTACTAGCATTAAGTTCGTCTATGTATACCTGCAAATTTCTATGTGCTATAAAGAATTTTCTATCTATCTATCTATCTCTTCTTCTTCTTCTTCAGAAGTGAAGGCGCCATCTTCCCATGTTCAGGATGTCGCTTTTCTGTATATCAACAAAGAAGAGAAAAAAAGGAAATTTGTTATACATTTCCAAATATTAACCTACATAATCACATTATTAATATTATAAATGCGAAAGTTTGTACGTAAGTGTGTTTGTGTGTAAGTGAGGGTGTGTGTAAGTGTGTTTGTTACCTCTTCACGCCAGTAACACGGAGTTGGATGAAATTTGGAATGGAGATAACCCTGGCTACTTTTTATCCGGGGAAACCGCGGGTGAAACCGCGGTGCGCAGCTAGTATGTAATAAGCAGCTAGTATGGTTTATATATTCTATAGGCCTCTGTTGATTTTACTTTATTGTACATTAATACTGCTTGAAATAAATAAATAAATAAAAAAATAAATGCGAAAGTTTGTTTGTTAGTGTGTTAAAGTGTAAGTGTGTTTGTTCCTTCTACACGCCGCATCGGCTGAACGAATCCGAGTGAAATTCGTAATGGAGATAGCTTGGTTTGGTAGATGTCACATGTCCATGACTTTTTGTGATTGATTCTTGGCCGTGCCGGTTTCCTCACGATGTTTTCCTTCACCGTTTTTAGAGTGAGTTTTAAATCCGCACATAACTTAAGAAAGTCAGTGGTGCGGGGCAAGCGAACTCGGGAGCGTCGGATCGAAAGTCACACATGCTCTCACTGAGCCACACTCACTCTCACTATAAAAAGCTTAAATAATAATAAATAACTAACGCGCAATGATCACATACATAGATCCTGGCCCCTATCTAGGATTCCCTGTATCTAGGGAACCAGGAACTATGAGGACCATGGTCCCACAACACCCAGACACGAAACAAATGCTTGCGCTTTTTTGACAAATGTTAGTACATATTTGTCCCGTCGCAGGAATCGAACCCGCAACCTCTGTATGAGATTTGAGCCAACCTGCACAACCACTACACAACAAAAGCTGTCAAGAAGCTTAAATAAGTGAATTACTTTCAGATGAGTTTTAAGTCAGACTCATTATTCCAAAATGTCACTCCTAAACCACCAGACAAATAGGCTCCTAATATCTCTCCATTTACAGGCTAAAACTCCATAATTAACTTAAATTTCTGGCCCCCTTATCGACCACTAATTCAATAATCTAGCCTAATCCAGTTTAAACTAGACTCAAACCAGTTTGATATAATTGTATTATGTGTTTAATTGTTAGTTTAACTTTGGTTAGTTGTTTAGCTCAAGTTTAGGACGCGGCCAAGTTAGAGATCAAAAGTCAGCCTTTGTGGTTGGGTAGGTCTGCTTAAATCTCATACACACCGCTGAGGTTGCGGGTTCGATTCCCGAGACCGAACAATCGTCTGTGGACAGAAAAAAAAGCGCAAGCATTTGTTTCCTGTCTGGGTGTTGTGGGACCGTGGTCCTCATAGTTCCTAGTAGGACAGGAAATCATAGTAAGGGTCCACGATTTAAGTACATAAAAAAAAAACAAAAAAAAATTGGCTCGAGAAGATATTTTGCATACCTACCTATTAATTATAAATACCCATGCGATAGGTATTGCTTCATAATCCATTTTATAACAACAAAAACCGATTCTGATGTATCTTCAAAGTCCAAGGTCGAATATCGATGAAATTGATATGGGACCACCATTGGACCATTGGAACTATACTGAACCCAACGCTTTTTTTATGTTACTGAATGACGAGACGAGCTGGTTGTTTGCCTGATGGTAAGCAATACGCCTGACCATAACAGTAACAGCACCACACAGAACTTTGTTTTTCATAATCCTGCGCGGCGCTGCATTGCGCTCGTCACCCTGAGACAATTAGTTGTCAAGTCTCATATTGCCCAGTCGCTGCCTACAATGCCCTTCAAACTGGAACACTGTAATGCTTGCGCACTACTGCTTGGCGGCAGAAAAAACAGAACAAAGAATTTTACAAATCAGTGATCTTGTACATATGTGAATCAGTAAATGACGGAGTTCAGAGGAAACAAACATTAAAAAAAACGATTAAAAAATATAGTACAGTTGACACTAACAAGCTATCTATTGGAAAGTGAGGTCTCTTTTACGAAATTTAAACATTCACAATTGGCTTACTTAAAGGAAAATTGACTTATTTTGAGGGAATCCATAACAAGTCCCATAATAAATCATAGTGGTTAATGATGGACGAAATTGTCTATTCCATTGCGGATTACCCGAGGGAGTAGTAGGATCAAAATTAAGCAAGTAGATGAACAAATAAGTAGATGTGTTGACATTGAGTGATGGAGATTTGTGAGCCCGTGGTGCGATAAAGAATACAAAAAATTAAATCCGTATTTATTCGGCGCCGCCAGCCGCGGCGGTGCGCGGTAGCGCCCGCGTGGCGAGGCGGGTACCACCGCACAGTGGTTCTATTATGGAAAAAGGTGGACATAGGAACAAAAGTTCGAAATCCGATCTGATTTTTTATAGGACAGCTAACCATCTGCATTGCAGTCTGTAAGGTATATATTCTATGGGCCTCTGTTAATTTTACTTTGTTGTACTTTAATATTGCCTGAAATAAAAAGTTTAATAATAATAATAATTGCAACTTTTGTTTTATTACAAATCTTCGTAGAATGAATAATTAGCAAGATAAACACTTATCGTTTTATTTTTTGTATGGTCAAGTTGGCTGTTGTTTGGCGTAAAACATTATGATAGTACAAAAATCAGATCGCATTTCAAACTTTTGTTGCTATGTCCACCTTTATCCAGAATGAAATCACTGTGCGCCGAACCGCGCGGCTGCCAGTAAAGATATCAGACAAGGTATAGGTATACTTAGGTCTGAATTACATCCTTATTTTAGGTTTTTGGATTTATCCGGCTCAGCTCCTGTAGAGCCGTCCTTTTGTTTGTGGGAAAGATTTTTTAGTAGATGCAACGGGAATTCTGGCAGATATTATTTTGCACGCGTTCAAAAATCAACTAAGGATGCGTTCAGAAATCAACTTGATTGGATTTTGAACATAACTGGGTTGGGTTTCAAAATCAAATGAATAATCAATAGAAAAACGTGCGCTGGATGCTCGGCGCTATGTGAAACAAGTATTTTTTCGGCAAAGATGAGTTTGGCGCCCCTTGAAATTGCCATCCAGGGCAGATAACCCTGATTGCCCCCTCCCCTAGATCCGGGACTGAGTCTAACTAATGGTTCACCGAACATCATCCCGAAAGACAACTAGGTCGCAAGATGGATGGTGTCAAACCGAGGTCGTAGCCTTCCACGACGAAAACTATTGTGTTGTATTGTATTGTTGTTGGATATGCAATAAAGTGTATTATGTTGTAGAAAGTCATCATATGAAAATAGGGGGCATTATTTGCGTGTTCCGTGATACAAATTACATACGTCTAATATTCGCAAGATGAATACAAAAAAAATAATTATATTATCGTCCCTTTAAGACGTAAAAAGTGAAAAATTCAGATGTTCGAACTGTGAGGCTGACTAAGTGATGGCCAAGTTGGTTTAGGTGTTGAAATGGTATTCCAAAAACAAGGCTTCGATTAACTCTTCCTTCTTTCTAAATCCTTATTTGAAAGCTGTCATATACGTGATGCTTGATGGCCAAATGGTTAGACGTCGAAATGGCATATTCCGAAGACGTGGTTTCGATTCGCAGAAGCCAATCATTTTACCTAAATATTTAAGATTTGTACTAGACATAATAGGTCTAGGAAAATTTTTTACCATTGTAAATTTACAATACGTAAATGTTTGTAAATTGAGACTCTTCAGTGTCAAAGTCAAAGTCAAATATCTTTTATTAAATAGGCACAAAAGTGAATTTTTATAGGTCATAAACACATGATACAAATAAAATATGTTAAAAATTGTAACTTATGTTAACATGACTTTGAAAAAAAGTCCTATTTGAGTATAATTATTATTATAAATTAATATTCCATTATATTATTACATTAACATTCCATTTGAGTACAAATTGAAGTCTGAGTGCTGAAAAGAAATGCGAAAACTGACTCTACCAGTGCTTCGGAAATACGCCCGCTAGAGAAGAAACTCTGCGGGGATGTCTTTTTTTCAGCTCTTTTAAAATGTCTCGAAAATAACAATAACCCGTTCACGAGTATGACTTGTGGACCAGCCATCACCCCCTCAACCATATTGGAGGGAAGGACCCGAGTGGAAAATGAGATTCGTTTTTTATGCCAAATAGAGCTGAATGTTCTATTCAGTAGGCTTACAATACTAACATGCCATGTCTACAAGATTATACTATCTACATCCATCGGTGACATGTATTAACCCATTTGGAATCACCACGCGCCGTTCGCGTTATCGTAACAAATTCATGCTCGCGATGCGATATGGGTTAATCGGCCTTCTACTATGATATACAAGATAATATCTTGTATATCATAGTAGAAGGCCGATATTATGTCATGCATATCCTAATTGCATTGTGAATTCAGATGGAAATTCCAACATCGCATACATTATTTTAGGTAGTAAGTAAGCTCGGGACATGCATCTATACTGTGCTAAGGCGAAAAACAGACATGCGAGTTCCATCAACCCGCACTGGGCTAGCGTAGTGGATCATGGCTCTTTGCAGGAAGGCAAGAGTCTTAGCGAGTGTGGCTCAGTGGGAGCACGTGCGACTTTCGATTAGACGCACCCAAGTTCGAATCCCGCTGGCCCCGCACCACTGACTTTCTTGTTATGTGCGGATTTAATAGTCGCTCTAAAAACGGTGAAGGAAAACATCGTGAGAAAACCGGCATGTCCAAGAATTTATCTCAAAAATTCAAGGACATGTGACATCTACCAACCCGCACTGGGCCAGCGTGGTGGATTATGGTCCATACTCTCTCTACGGGGGAAGGCCTAAGTCTTAGCAGTGAGAACGTAATGGGCTGATGATGATGATAAGAGTCTTAGCAATAGTGGGAACACTGGAAACATAATGAGCTGATGATGATGCTAAGGGCTTTCCATTAAACTCCTGCAGTGTAACATTTGACCAGTCGTACCGTATGGTTGTGTCTTGGACTATCAGAGAAGACCATAAGAAAATAGAAGCGTCTGAGATGGGCATATCACCACATGTTCCGCATAAGCTGGATCGATAAGGGCTCAAACTTCGATGTCCTTAAACAAATGAGACGTGAGAATCCCGTACTATCAAACAGAGAAAAGTTGCGTACCTTGGACATGTTTTACGACATGAGCGGTAACAACTGCTTCAAACGATAATGAGAGGCAAAGTTGCGGGCAAAAGAAGTGTTGGAAAGTAGAAAATTGTCCTGGCTCAGCAACATCCGACAATGGACTAGGATAAAGAGGGTGGAGGATCTGTTTAGATTGGCTCTAAACCAGGAAGAGTTTGGAAGGATGACTTCGAACCTTCAGTAGTGGAGAGACACTCGGAGAAGAAGATGATGATGATAGAATATTTTGGTATACTGTATGTATAGTTTTAGCAAGCAATTCTCGTTAAATAGTAGACGAACATGTGTAAAGCATTGAAAAGTTTTTTATATCATCCTAGAAGCATGAGTCACATTATTATCACCTAATCTACTCTCGCTATTAAATCAGTAGAGAGGAAAACGCGGTGAGGAGCGCAACCAAGAAAAACGCAAGAGCAAGTCCGACATTCATCAAGGACAATCAGAGCACACACGGCCAGCGTAGTAAATGGAATCACTAAGAAACAAAGAAAGAAAGAAAGAAAGAAAAACATTTATTTGACGACCACAAAGTCATACACCAACAAAATAAAGATGAGAAAACATAATTACAAAAAGAAAATATAAATATACCTAATATAAACAGTATAAAGAGACAATTAAGCATAAATGACTATGGCACTATAACACCATATATTTGGCACCATATAATAGTCACTAACCACAAAGACTATTAGAAATCGAATGCCGTTTTATCGAAAATCAAATACTCGAAGGTTTATGATATCGATACATCAAACTTTCGAAAGGTCATAAGCAAAAGGCCAATCAATACTCACACTCTGAGAGAAGGCTTATGTTTTGTCCTTAAGTATAGTTGATGATTTGCTGATGATGACCTTTTTTCTTTACTTTAACCACATTGTATTTTTGCAAGCAGATAAACCATATTATACCAGATAACCTTCTAAAAAAGTAGAAAAGCAATACAACTTGATAAAGGATATGCAGTATAAATAATCGATAAAGTGAGAGCGGCAACAGTAGGTATTTCACAGCGTAACGAGTTTAGCGGCGTGCCACGTTCTAAAATTCGATTAAAATTTACAGATACGAAAAAGTACGAACAATTTTTAAAACAAAACGCAAGATCGTTAGTCTGAAATACTTATTTTAGAAAGTTTTGTTATATATGTAGTACTTTTACTCCTTATTTTTTATGTAGCGCGCTTAGGCTTTCGTAATAGATGCAACGTTATCTATGCTATGGGCATCACTTAGATGGGTGACCGTTTGTGTGGGATCCATCTGAGCGCTACCGTGTTTCAGAGGGCACGTGCAGCCGTCGGTCCCGGTTGTTGTCGTTACGCCATATTGGATGTCTTCGGACGGTCTTTATAACTTCGACACCAGGGTTGGCTACACCGTACTACCACAGTTTTACAATATGTATTGTAGTACTGTGTAGTACTTTTATTTATTATATGGTCACACACCCACATGTGAAGGAAAAAAAGATATATTTTAATTGACTGACTTCAATTTTCTTGACATATTTTAATATGCTTTCACCGTGTCAGAAGTGAGCAAACTAAAATGTGTGTATGCTACCCTGCAACGATACGTATCGGCCGAAGATCGGTTAAGTCAAATTCCGTCAGATTAATTTCGGCTCTTATTTATCCAATTCAATAAACATAACTAATACTTGTGCCGCTGTGCTGGCACCTTGGGAAAATGAAATGACGACATTTTTCTATCAATCACGAATGAAATTAAAACCACAGTCGCGTCGATCGCCAGGAAAGGAAAAACAAGAAAACTCATATAAAACCACATTTTGAAACGTTAAAGCCGCTGGATTGACTGTGGTATAAGCTTGGAATTCAGACATGTAGAGTTTCAATACTTAAACCTAACTTTAAACGTAGTGCTTGTAGCGTAGCTTGCATAGCTGTTTATATCAAATCTGCTAGGTTAAGTAACGTTTGCAGCGGTCACAACTTGGACGAAAGCCTTCGTGCGGTCTAAACACTCCGAAACCAGGGTTGGCCACACACCCAGGTCGTTCGCCTGATGAGACAATCAGCTCTAAAGTCTCACAATGCCGAATAATTTCGCTGGATACAATGCCCTTCAAACCGGACCAGTAATGTTTGCACATTACTGCTTAGCAGAATTACTGGCAAAGCGGTGATACCCATCTAGACGGCCTTTCGCATACCTACGAGAAAAGTACCAAAAAAAAATTTTGTGAATTAATAAATAATAATAATAATTAATTATTTATTTACCAAATTTACAATAATTCACTGTACAATTAAATTACAATATTAATTTACACATACAATGATTCGATATTCTATTGTCGCTGGGCCCCAAACCAGGCTAGGCCTGTATCTTGGCGACCCTATTAGATATGAGAATACTGAAATTGCGCTTGCTTGTGTTTAGCAGTAACATAATGTCAAACGCATTTTATATTAACGTTAACTTCGAGTAGGTTTATAAATTATATCCACATATTAATTACCACATTTATTCCATAAACGCTCTTAAATACTAATGTACCTACCTCTTCAATGTAAGTACTCGAACTATAATGATGTTGTATAACTAAAAATGAATTTTTAAAATTTGAAAGTGCCATAAATATCGGGCTGTCAGTAACAGCTTTAATAAATAAAAGCTAAACAAATACCGCAGTACCGCATAAAGAAAGTGTTAAATAACTACAAACCAATAAGGCTAATGGTACCCCAACTCCACCGAAAACATTCCTCGTCAAGTACCTTTCTTTATCAAACACATTTCTTATTAAGACCTAGGTATTCGTCTCCAAGAATCTTCATTGAGACAATTTGTCTTTAATGTTTACGTCGTCAAATGAAACGGTTAGGTAAGCATTTTTTAGAGACTAGGTCTAATTAAGATCTCAAAATGAATCGTTTAATATTTAACTTCATTGAAATTTTGTCAGACCTAGCGCACTCCGCATTGTATGTACGAAGCTACAAGTACATAGCCGGACACCGAGGGCGGGTCGCGCGTCGTTACACGTGCCGCGTCAGAAGAGATAAGAGCTATGCGATAGAAAGAGAGGCGCTCTGTAGGTTAATATGACTGGTAGGTATGCAGCGCTACGCGAGCTGAATTGATTTTTATTGCGTCATAGCAAGAGTCGCTATTTGTTTAAATTTCTTTGCGGAGTGATGCTTTTGTCCCTTAGTATTCTGTGGTTTTGTTTGGCATGTTAATTAACTTTGTAATATTATGCGCATTTCTAATGCTTTAAGGTATAGATGCGTCCTCGGTTTCCCGGGATAAAAAGCCTATGTGTTTTTCTAGGGTATAAGCTATTCCCATTCCCAATTTCACTCAAATCCATGGAGCCGTTACAGCGTGAAGAGTCACAAACATACTTACACAATAACACACATACAAACTTTCGCATTTATAATATCAGTGTAAAGTGTGATAGTGATTAATTACTTCTCCTATGAGAAAGTATTTCATCTGTATAAATATCTACGTTACTCCACAGTTATTAGGAAAACCATATTTTCCCAAATTTTTCAATCACCCATCAATTCCAAACCGGTGATTGCATGGGCTGACTGAACCAAACAAAATTTATTATGATATATATAACTCTTACTGTCTTATTGGTGGGCAAAAGTTTCGTCAAGACAGGCAACAGTGAAATAATGAAGCAAATTCCAATTCCTATAATCAAAAACCTTTCTGGCTCGAGTGATTATCCTCAGAACAACGACCACACTGGTTGCACACCGACTTATATAAGACTACCTGTACCCCGCGGATTCCCGGGATAAAAAGTAGTCTATATCCTTTTGCAGGACTTAAAGAACCTACCTACCAAATTTTAAAAAGCCCATTCATTAGTTTTTCGTGATTGAGTAACAAACATCCATCCATCCTTACAAAGTTTCGCATTTATAATGTTAATAGGATAGGATAGAGAAGCGCATGAATATTACAATTTTGTTAACGAATTGTTCGTTACTCGTTTCGATGTCGTAGCGCCGCTCGTAGCCGTTACGTGGGCGGTTAAAGCGTAGCAGTCGTAGAATGTAGATAAGTGTTCTACGTAGCGTAGCTTTTCATTACAGTAGTAATAAAGGCTTTTTTTTATCTTGTATTGGTCTACTTTATATACCTAGCTATTCTATCCCATCTTACCAATCCTACATTCTAATTCCTACAAATATTATAAATACGAAAGTTTGTGAGGATGGGTAGATAGATTGATAGATAAATGTTTTTTTTTCTTTATTTAAGGAGTTTTCTCGCCAAGACGAATATGTCACTCCGTATGGCAACGATCAACACTGAACTAGAAACTAGGCACAACAAAATTTTTACCTATTTTTAAACCAATTTTTCTAAGTCTAGTGTCATTTCAGCTTTTTTCGAAGAGTTCCATTGGTTTATGTAATACTTATTTAACTTTTCCATTATATATGTTACTTTATTAAGTGGCATAATAATATCTCTTATTTCTATTGATATGTGGTTGCAAATTTTGATAGCCATATATAATAATAGGCATTGGAATATAATAGGCATTGGAATATAATAGGCTATCTCGATACTTTAACGTTACGCTCTGTCGAAAATGTTCGTGCTCACCCCACAGAAGTGTCCATTACGAGGAAAAATCAAAAGGCGTAAAAGACAAAAGACGGTCGTATGGTAAGAGTTATTGAACATACCCTGTTATCGCGGGGAATTAATGACATAGAAGAATCGTACAGATTTGCCACATTAAATTAAGTAACTAAATAAACGTAACGATTATTGTTATTAGGCACAAAACAAATTATAAAACTGCAAATTTAAATAATAAAAATACACGTCAAATTGGGCGATCTATCGAAGATTTTCGAAGTTTGGTTATAAAGCATTAGGCACTTCTGATCCATTTTATTCTTTGTTAACCCCTATAACGAAGCCTTGAATCGTGGTTGTTCACAAACGTAACCGCACTCGGGAATCCGAACAAAAGTCGTCGGAGAACACTTTGATGTCGAACGATTGGAATTCCGAATTCTTTGCCATTTGGTCTCTGAAAGTGCTATTTAGTTTAATGTATTTTAAAAGAGTACTTTTAAAAAACCCTTTTGAAATTTATCGTTGGATGGTTTTGGAAATTTTTATTTATTTTTTTATTTTATTTTATTTATTTATCTCACAAATATAGGTAGGTATAACATACTTAAATTAACAACACTGTGGTTAAAACATTTGGGCCTAGCCTGTCTTTGTGAGAGACTGGTGCCTGAGGTAGGTTCTTGAAGAACCTGTGATACAGGTAACTAGTGCCCCTCACAGATGGATATATGCCTTCATTTCCATTAAGAGTGAAAATAATGAATTTAAATAAGTGAGCAGAGCTTTAACAGAGATAATAAAAATAAATGAACAAACATGGCCCCGGTTTTTGTGTCTTTTGTATGGATTATTGAGTCTATGGTTGTGTGTGTGTGGGTGTGTGAGGGTGAGGGTGTGATGGTGAGTGTGCATGTGAATGCGTGTGAGTTGTGTGTAGGTGTTATGTTACTTAGTGGAGTGAGGGTAAGAATGAGTTTGTGTAAATAAATAAAGGGTGACAAGGATATTGATACTTGACCAAAGTTGGAGTTGGTACTAACCGTTTTCAGCAATATCATCATCATCATGATCAGACCATCAGGTTCCTACTGCTAGGACTCATAGAGTGAGTACGGGCTATGATCTATCACGCTAACCCAATGCGGGTTGAGGCTAAAGTCTTATACACCACAGAAGGGTGGTGCTTCGATTCCCGCGACTGGACAAATGTTTGTGCACAGAAAAAATAGCGTAAGCATTTGTTTCGTGTCTGAGTATTGTGGGACCATGGTCCACGTAGTTCCTGGTTCCCTAGATACAGGGAATCCTAGTTAGAGCACAGAATAATTAATGTTAGGGGTATCTGCGTATGTGATCGTTGAGTGTATTTTATAATAATCAACCGACTTCAAAAAAGGAGGAGGTTCTCAATTCGACGATATTTTTTTTTTGTGTATTTGTTACGGGAGTACTTCACCAATTATGAATTGATTTTGATGATTCTTTTTTTGTTTGGTAGGTCATACTTCAGAGGTGGTCCCATATAAATTTTATCGAAATTGATTTAGCACTTTTTGAAAAAAATAGCAAGTACCTAAAATATAAGTTTAGTCTAGAAGACGGTTCTTGATTTTTTCTAAAAATTAATTATTTATTTATCAATATAAAACCCGCTGCAATTTAATTGAAAAAAAAAACAGAATTTTTGGTATGTGGACAGGCAGAGCAGACTTTTAGCCTGTAGTTAGCTTAGGCCAAGTCTGGCACTATCCGGGCACTCCTTTCCCGGCTGTCCATGTATACATACATCCCCCGTCTAGATAAAACACCCGCTGCAATGATGATTATCATAATAAAATTGTGATGGATTGTATACGAATAAAACATGAAATAAAACATATGATTTAAGACATGAATTTCCGAGTATGAATTTTCGGGTCAAAGGGCAAAAGGGCGTATTATATGCGACACATTGTAACAATAGAAGGGTCTTCATTTGTGTTCGTTTGACACTTTCATGAGACGTTATGTAAATGCGTGAAATATTGTGTCTGTTATTATCGGCCGACATTGTTAACGGTAGTGTTTGCTACATTTAAGTTCAAGTTCTAAAGTTCTTTATTTAATTTTGACATCACAGATGCACTTACGAACGTCTATTGTTACATAATAACTCTACCACTGTATTGAAAAAAGAACCACTACTTAGAAGATATTGCAAAAAACTGTAGAGCATTTTTTAAAAATTTTTGTTACAATATTTTATATTTGTTTTTAAGCTATTGCATAGCTTCTATCGCGGGCCTTAGCGTGGAGACCGAATCCAGAAATTCCGTAACGAAAATAACCTAACACCCCCCACTCCGAATGCTATGCAATAGCTTTACCGCGGCAGTCTCCGAGTGCCACACGTCTTTATTTTTTTTTTACGCATAATAGATTTATGTTTGGCCACTATCTCGCCTGATGTGAAGCGATGATGTGGCCTAAGATGGAGCACATAGATCTAGAGAGAGACGGCAGTTGAGCGGCTGCTCAGACCCGTCTCCCCGATGGTTCACCGAACAAATAACAATATTAAGTTAAGTGAGTGAGTGAGTGAGTTATATTAAGTGTTTTTAACAATATTAAGGTTCTTATGTGCAGAAGCGGAATGTTCCATGCATCTTTGTCTTCTATGTGATTACTAACCATATAGTATGCTATTTATTTTTAACATTAGATTAGATAACTCTTTATTTTTACACCACCAGAAATCAAAACGACAAAAGTTAATATAAAAAACTTAAAAACTAAAATGTTACGCGGGCGGTCTTATCACTCAAAGCGATCTCTTCCAAACAACCTTTGGATGGAGGAATAAAGCTAATATAGATGGACGGTGGGTTTCAGTTCAATTAACAATGTAACATGTTATTTTTAGGAATAAAATCATTCGCCATTAGAGTATTCGATATGTTGTGTGTTAATTAACATAAACGCGGCCAAAAGGTACCTACCTACCTACTAATCATTTCAATATATCTCTATTCTAATATTTAAATAATTTCAAAATTCGACTTATACTTCCACGTCCACATTCTGTTTCATTTCGTACTTCACACATAAAAGGATTTTTGATCCGATAAAACATATCAAACCTTGTTATGAGAAGAATTCAAAATTGTTGTGAAGAATTTATCGAGTCTAGTCTATTCGCACAAAAATTAATAAAAATCCTCGCTCGGAGTTTCATAATTTAATACGGTATTAAAGTTTGGTCCGAAATTAATTTACCGTCCGAAAACTGACGCCAACGCGTTGACGTCGTCCTAGTAATACCATAAATGCGAAAGTTTGTGAGGGTGAATAGATGGATGTATGGATGGATGTTAGTTACTCAATCACGTAAAAATGTTAGAACATATGTTGATGTATGGTAGGTAGGTCTTGGAAAAGGACATAGGCCCGGATTTATCCCGGGAAATCGTTGATGAAATCGCGGGGCGAAGCTAGTCCATTATGAAACGGTCTGACCCAGGTGTACGTAGTCGTATCTATCTGGCCCATTGAAGACATTATTGCAAAACCAACCGGGGTCGATTATACAGAACCCTGATAATTTAGGATTTGAACTGCTTGTTTGTTCAAAATTCTAAAACCAATGAAATTTATATGAGACCACCTTGTTGCTATACTGAACCCAGCGCAAAACATCGGTTTATAAATGTCAGAGTTCTGATGTAACAAACATAAAAAAACACATTTAAATAGAGGTCCTCCACCTATTTCAAGTCGTTTAAATAGTCGTCTTATTCTGTTGTCCAAGTGGACGAATTCGCGGGCATAAGTTTTTTTTAATTACCATCTCACCGCTATCTCACCTGCTGTTGTTAAGTGACGATGCGGTCGAAGATGCAGCACGCTCGCCTAGAAGAAACCTGTTCACTCTTGTCTTAAAGACACCCAGATTATAACTATACGCAAACACAGACGCCGGCAGTGAGTTCTACTGCTTGGCCGTTCGCATTATGAAGGTCGAAGCAAAGCGCTTGGTAAATAATACACTATCTACCTATTTTACTATCTTTATATAAACTGGGTTATGGACGTTCAGTTAAAAGCCATTTATCACTGAGATCGCTTTGAAAAATTGCTGCTTTTAGCGCTGTGACATGGCTTTGCGATAACTGGAGAGATTATGTTGCATGAATGGCAGCCTGGTTTGAAACCAAATCTATGACGAATGGAGTTAAATTACTGGCTAAAGCAAATATAAAATACCTACTGAGGATAAGATTCATAGATTTCATAACTGGCAAAAAGTTAAATAGCCTCTCTTCGTGTTGGCTGTGTGCCTAACCGGTGGGTGTCGGAGTTTTATATTCTGTTTGACGTGGCCTATAATGACTGTTCACATAGAACAGTCATTATCAAATCTATGGAGTTAAATTACTGGCTACAGCAAATATAAATATCTACTGAGGATAAGATTCATGGATTTCAGAACTGGCAAAAAGTTAAATAGCCTCTCTTCGTGTTGGCTGTGTGAATAACCGTTGTCGGAGCTTTACATTGTGTCCGACATGGCCTATAATGACTGTTGTATCTCTAAGACAACAACCGGATTGGGACCGAAAGATTAACGGGCCCTCCTACTCATGGTAGGTCTCTGGTATGCGGGAGGCCTTCTGGGTAGGTACCACCGCTTTGCCAGTTATTCTGCCGCCAAATAGTAGTATGCAAGAGTACTGTGTTCCGGTTTGAAGGGCATTGTAGCCAGCGAAATTACTGGGCATATGAAACTTAATATCTGATGTTACGGGGTGATGAGCGCAATACAATGCTACGCAGTACTTTTTGTGCTATTAAAAGTTCTGGGCGATACTGCTATTATCATGGGCAAGCGTGGCGCTTACCATCAGGCGAATGACAAGCTCGGCTCATTACCCAGTCCCATAAAAAAATTAAGATACCATCCAAGTAGTGCAGGCGAGCTACACTACGAGACCCACAATCTTGGTTTTGATTTAAGTCCAGAATTCTACAGTTTCAACTGCGGTTTTTTTCTGTTGGTCCCTTACATTAGGCAAAAATATACTTTCCTTAAGTCGGTAAAAAGAAACTTCTTTCCTCTAATGTAAGTATTAAAGTTTTATGTCGGAAACAAGCTAAATCCCTTTCCGCACTTTCAGGTGTTATATTAAAAGGGTCCCTTAACGCGTTCGGTTTAACTCTCCAAGACGGAGATCTGTGGACCCTTAGGAAAAAGTTTTTTATCACACTCTACCGGCGAGATTTAAGAAAAAACCTGCTGCAGTGATTGGACTATGTAGTATTGATCAAGCGTACGTGCTTACTACTCATGGATCCGTTACACAAAACTAATTTTATTAGGTACCTTTTTTTTATGTAACTGGATGACGAGACGAGCTGGTCGTTTGCCTGATGATAAGCAATACGCCAACCCATAACAATAACAGCACCACCCAGAACTTTGTTTTGCAAAATCCTGCGCGGCGCTGCACTGCGCTCGTCAACCTGAGACAATTAGCTGTTGAGTCTCATAATGCCCAGTAATTTCGCTGGCTACAATGCCCTTCAAACCGGAACATAGTAATGCTTGCGCACTACTGCTTGGCGGCTGAATAACTGGCAAAGCAGCCTATTTCTTATTTTGATTTAACATCATAGAAGGTAGCATAGGGGGTGGCATAGTTACATATAGGTAGGTTATTATTCCTGGTAGGATTATAGAATGCAAGAGGCCGTCTGGGTGGGTTTGCCAGTTATTCTGCCGCCAAGCAGTAGTGAGCAAGCATAATGTTCCGGTCTGAAGGGCATTGTAACTAGCGAAATTACTGGGCTTTGGAGCTATTTGTCTCAGAGTGACGAGCGCAGTGTAGTGCCGCGCAGGGCTTAGCAAAAAAAGTTCTGGGTGGTACTGCAACTGTTATGGGCAGGCGTTTTGCTTACCATCTGGTGAAAATCATTGCGTGTTTCGTCACCCAGTTTCTTAAAAAACGGAAGAAATAATATAATAGTGAAAAGGTCAGGTCAGCTCGCGACCTCGCGTCGAGACGCTCGGAAACCGCAAGGAAATTAAAGTGACTAAAACAACGACGTGTGTCCGAAACGGGATGCAGTCTTCTATAAAATTCCATTAGGTTAAATCAGAAACCTGATGTTTGAAATTGTCATAGTTCCCGGATACCTTGAAGCGAACACATCACGTGATATTTAAACCAGACTAGCGAAACCCAGTTAAATACCGTTCTCAAAATACCGTAATATTTAGCAAACCTCATTGACTCCCCAAAAGCCGCTTAGCTATCTAATTGGTTTCATCTTACCCTCTTTACTAGTGACTAAAGTGTCGCGTCATCGCTCCGTAATCGAGAATGACAAATTGCTATTCTCTAGCGTAGAAACTGAATGTTGACACTTGAGACGGATATGCAAAATTAAATTTATTTCACTACCTTTGATGTACCTAAAGAGCTTAATATTACCACAGAATACTAAGGGACAGAAGCATCACTCCGCAAAGAAATTTAAACAAATAGCGACTCTTGCTATGACGCAATAAAATTGAATTCAGCTCGCGTAGCGCTGCATACCTGTCAGTCATATTAACCTACAGAGCGCCTCTCTATCGCATAGCTCTTATCTCTTCTGACGCGGCACGTGTAACGACGCGCGACCCGCCGTCGGTGTATGCTATGTACTTGTAGCTTCGTTCCTACAGTGCAGAGTGCGCTAGGCCTGATATTACTACCTACATACTTACGTAATCACACTATCCATATTACATCAAATTTAACATCTACAACATCTACAACATTATAAATGCGAAAGTAACTCTGTATGTCTGTTTGTTACGACTAAACGGCGGAACAGATCCTGATGAAATTTATCACAGAGATAGCATGTAGCCCGGAAATGACATAGGATTTTCTTTTCAATTCAACTTGTGGTTCCCGAGGGATTGGAAGCGCACAAAGTCGCGGGAAGATTTTAATAATAAAAAATGCGAAATATGGTGTTTGGCTCACTTCACGCCGCTACAACTAAACGGATTTTGATGTTTAGGACTCTAGGTCCTGAAATAAGTAAACCACATTAACACAAGGATACCTTTCATCCGCAGTTGAAATAGTAATCAATATGAAAGGTAGTGAGCTACTGTTACCGTCGCCGTCGAGTTGATTCCGTTGCTATACCTATCGATTGTCAAATTGTCGTACGAAGTTCTCTCAAGTTAAGGTTTTTGTGCTATTTTTTTTAAATCTTTAAATCAGTTATTATATTGTTGGAAACTAATAACCTAGTTCTTATTTTGTTTTTAACCGGTAGGTCCAAATAAGTACATCCAAAAGTTGGTTGAAAGAGATCGCGATAAGTCCCCCCATTGTACTTTACTTTGTAAGTTGTAGGTATTGTAGTTGTAAACTTTGACACATAGATAGGTAGATAGATAGATAAACACTTTATTATTCACTTTAAAATAGAGAAAAAACAACAACAAAATCAAATGTTTACAACGGTGTAACAATGACACATAGTTATAGATAAAACAATTAAGGATACCAATCTCTACTGGCGGAGACTGCTGATGGAGTCCCATAATTAATTAATGGACTTCACAGCCGATGCCCATCATAATTGGTACATTCGCCGCACCATCGAAGTTTCTCTCATTGACAATAATAAAATTGCTGCGAGCGCGGCCGATATAAATTGAGTTCGAGCAGATATGTATAAAATCCAATTAGCAGGTTTCATTTAGCTCGTAAGTGGCATAAGTGACTTTTAATGTCTATTTTGCGGTTGTTTATATACATAAAAGCTGAGATAATAGGTAATTTTCACTCTTGATTCAAGGTTTCAACTTTACTAGGTATTTTAAATGGGAAAGATAGTGCTAGGGATAAAAGCTAAGAATGCATCGATCGGCCGATCTACTTTTTACTTGCATCCAAAAATTCTGCCACGTTTTTAGGGTTCCGTACCCAAAGGGTAGAACGGGACCCTATGACTAGGACTCCGCTGTCCGTCAGTCCGTCTGTCTTTCTGTCTGTCTGTCCGTCTGTCACTGTCACCAGGCTTTATCTCATGAACCGTGATAGACAGTTGAAATTTTCACATATGATGTATTTCTGTTGTCGCTATAACAACAAATACAAAAAACAGAATAAAATAAATATTTAAGGGGGCTCCCATAACAAACGTATTTTATTTTATAGGTACGGAACCCTTAGTGTGCGAGTACGACTCGCACTTGGCCGGTTTTTTGTGCACTCACAAGGCAAACGAACCTGAATTCTCCGAAATGAATGAGTTTTTTTTAGGTACAACCCTACTAGTGTAGGTATTCTGTTGAACGTATAACAAAAAAAAAACGAACGAAATCTCGCTAAATAACAACTGAAGCATACCAATGGCGGTGGCGTTATATTTATTTGAGTGGACGGAGGGTTGATGTCAAGCAAATGTGACGGCTGATCGGCTTAGCATGTTGTAAATGTGTGCGTGAGGCTCGAGTGCTTCACTTTTGAATTTGGCGACAAGGCGTCTGCCTTTTTTTATTCGTTTAAGGTTATTCTAATCAAAACCCCATATTATAAATATAGTATTTCCCAGAGTGACTCCATCAATGACCGATATAATTAATTTTTACAAAAACACAGAAACCGACTTCAATGTATCTTCGAAGTCCAAAGTCAAATATCGATGAAATTTATATGGGACCACTTCGTAGCTATACTGAACCCAACGCAAAATAATTTTCTTAATCGGTTCATATATGACCGAGTTCTGAGAAAACAAACATAAAAAAATTAAAAATACAATCGAACAGATAACCTTCTCCTTTTTTAAAGTCGGTTAAAAATGGAAAGAAACAAAAAAAAACACTTTGTTAAAATAGATAAATAATAAATCATTTAAATAATTGATCTAATGCAATATTTGGAAATTTCTATAAATGGCTATACGAGCATAGGTATATACACTCGAGAGCAATGAATCCGGGTCACTTAAAGAATCCTAAAAATCTCGGAAACTAAAAATGCTAGGTTAATGCAATAAATTGTATTTAATAGACAATGTAATACTCCTTAAATGAAGGTATTAAAACTTCTTAGTTATTGTAAAGTTATATCATAAAAAAATCAAATTTGAAAAAGGGCCACTTTCGAAGATGGAACTACGAAATTACAGCATTTGGTTTTGCTTTTGTTTGTAATCTGTCATTTATGTGGGTACATAAACCATGTTGATAGTGCTCTATATTCATTATTCAAGCTGAAATTATGTCGCTTACGCCTGAAGAATGCACCAGAATACTTACAATGCTGGAAACCGGCCGGAGTCAGCGCGATACAGCCAGGACTGTCGGTGTGTCGCTGTCAACAGTACAAAGAGTTCTCCGACGTTACGAAGAAACTGGTTCTAACCTACGCAGACCAGGAACGGGCAGAACCAGGTGTACCACAGCACGAGAAGACCGATACTTGGTGAACACCATGCTTCGAAATCGCTTTCTCACAGGAACTGAACTCACCAATCAGTTTCGACGCCTCGGAGGAAGTAACCCAAGTGCATGGACAGTAAGACGTCGGCTTGCTGAATCTAACTTAAAACCCCTTAGACCTGCAAACGGCCCTAAACTGGAGCGTGGGCATCGTATTTCGAGACTAAGATATGCCCAGAGCCACGTAAATTGGAGTATTGAAGATTGGTCAAAAGTTATGTTCTCCGACGAATCAAAATTTATGCTCTACAAGCACGATGGAAGACACAGAGTGTATCGAAGACCAGGGGAAAGATTCAAGCAAGCATGCATCGAAGAAAAAGTAGCCTACGGTGGTGGGTCTGTACTTGTGTGGGCCGGAATTTCTTCTGAAAGTCGCACAGAGCTGGTGATCATAGAAAACGGCTCTTTAACTAGCGTAAGATATGTGGAAGAAATCCTCAATGATCACGTTGGTCCATTTATGGTCAATCTAGGTGAGGATGCTATATTTATGCATGACAATGCCCGACCTCATACAGGTAGGATTGTGAATGACTACCTTCAAGAGATGAACATTACTCGTATGGAGTGGCCAGCGCGCAGCCCGGATATCAACCCGATCGAGCATGCTTGCGACGAGCTAGGCAGATGCGTAAAACAACGAAACCCTCCCCCAATCACGCTTCGTGAGCTCAAAATTGCTCTCACAGAGGAATGGGAGAATATTCCCCAAAATCGTATAAGGAACTTGGTGTACAGCATGCCAAACCGCGTAAACGCAGTAATGGAAGCACGAGGAGGCAATACGAAGTATTAAAATTCAAGAAAATCGTAATAAAGTTCAAAAATTTCATGTTTCCTATTTTTGTTTTAAGGAGAGATCAGCAGTTTTTTTCTTTATGTAATTTTGTGTTAATAAAATGTATGGTGACTCATATTTTTTTTACTTTCATTTAAGGAGTATTACATTGTCTATTAAATACAATTTATTGCATTAACCTATCATTTTTAGTTTCCGAGATTTTTAACATTCTTTAAGTGACCCGGATTCATTGCTCTCGAGTGTATAATACGGTATATAATTAAATTATGCAAGGCTTATATAAACTTTGTTAAAAATTAGTTAGTAGGTACTTATTAAATACAGAGATAAGATAGTTAGGGCACTTATTTTAGTTCTTGTCTTATTATCAATCTAATTAAAAAAACTTCTCGCAATTATTTATCATCTCAGTACTTATCTTAGTTCTTACTTTTCAAACTCATTAGAACTTTGTGTAGTAATTTACCTATCACTATTTCTTAAATAAAAAACCAGACAAGTGCGAGTCTGACTCGCACACCGAGGGTTCAGTTATTATATGCTACATTTATATTGGTCTTACGATCGTTTCAGTCGGTTTGAAAGACAAACTTAACATTGTACTTGAAAAAAAATTCTTTCATACTTATTTATAATTATTTACTGGTGGTAGGTTTCCCGTATGCGAGAGGCCGTCTGGGTGGGTACCACCGCTTTGCCAGTTATTCAACCGCCAAGCAGTAGTGCGCAAGCATTACTGTGTTCCGGTTTGAAGGGCATTGTAGCCAGCGAAATTACTGGGCATTCTGAGACTCAACAGATAATTGTCTCAGCGTGACAAGCGCAGTACAGCGCCGCGTAGGATTTTGCAAAAAAGGTTCTGGGTGGTGATGTTATTGTTATGGGCTGGCATATTGCTTACTATCAGGCAAACGACCAGCTCGTAATATAGTTACATAAAAAAAATACAATATTTATGTACGACACTGTCAATTCTCCAACTGCAAATGCAAGTTTTGTAGCGGCAATTTTTTTTACATTATACAGGGAATAACATTAATGTGTAGTAATACTGAAAGGTGTGTATGGGTATCTAGTCATGAATCATCGGGCAGAATATACAACCAAAAAAACACTATTATATTTTCCATACAAAGTTTAAAAATTATTTATTTGAATTATTTTGGACAATCCTAACAAGCTGTGGCCTAGTCGCGGTAGTACGGGTCATTGACCGAGCTACTTTGTGCCTAGGCACAAAACAGATTAGTACAGAAACCTACATACATACAAAGTGCGCTCGAGCAACGCACACATAGACACCGCTCACAGACACGATATCTGGGCACAGTTGGAATGCGCGTGCCATCCGCTTGAGACACGCGTCTGTGAACTTTTTTGTGCAAAAATGGAGCAACGAAAAATAGGTTATTATAACTGTTTGGTGGACGGTTGTTTAAATTCAACATTAAACGGTGAATTGTCG
The DNA here is from genome assembly GCA_951640565.1 of Petrophora chlorosata. Taxonomy (NCBI): domain Eukaryota; kingdom Metazoa; phylum Arthropoda; class Insecta; order Lepidoptera; family Geometridae; genus Petrophora; species Petrophora chlorosata. The sequence goes on from OX621206.1 coordinate 3,792,856, forward strand.
TTTTTTAAGCTACCAGTTGTTTCAGAGAGGTAAGTAGGTATTTGCTTGTATTTTGATGGTTCGTTTTCACGTAACACAAAATAGTTAGGTAGGTAGGTAAGCGCCCCAGCCCCCGGCCCTGCGCCGAACAAGCGAACATGAGTTTGTGGCCTTGTCATATTTTTACAATTTAAAATTAGATATTTATTGTAGTATAAGCTGTGTTAGCCTTGTGTTCAATAATCTAATGAGGAAGATGTTAATGTAAACTAATCGCATTTGTTTTGTCTTCAAAAAAACTTTATTCAGTTATAATAGTAACTGCGAAAAAATTATGTCGATATCGTGTACAGTTATATTTTTAAATCAATCAATTTTCCTCCCAAAAACTTCCTGCGCCGTCCGGTATGAAATGTATGAAAAGTACATACATGAGATTAACTTCTGTATTTATCTGTTTTGTGGCCTAGGCGCTCTGTCTTTGAAAACGCCGAACATTTTACAAGGGCTTGATTTCGAGTCTCAAATACCGGAATTTCATACTGAACGGATCTTCGGACTCGATCGGTTCCGTTCCGGAACCCACTCGTAAAAAAGGGTATTTCCACATTTTTACACGACTGCCCAAAAAGGAGTATTTCAGGGTTTACGTATGTATGTATTTATTTATTCCACCATTACTTCTTATTGCCTGGACAGATTTGAATGCATTAAAACCATAATAAAAACATAGGTTTAAGTTTTTTTTCCATAGTTTTTTTGCATGTTCCGGAACCGGTATACAAAAAAATCTCCGCGAACGTACCCGACTTAGCCTTGCCTTGATTAGTTTCAAATTTTTATCCAACTTGACGTCTTAGAATTCATATTCAGAAATAACCTAAAAAGAATTTCCGAAACGAAAACGGTCCTTTTCGGTGGAGTTTTATGGGGCGGCGTTAGAAGGTAACTTTGTTTGTGCCGCTCGACCAATGAGGAGCAGCGGCTATTATTTATTAGGATTACATCTTTATGATTGGTGCAATACGAAACAAGGCTAGCGAATCATGAAGCGGCGGCGAATGTTTGATAGCTTTAGTGTTTGCCGCGTTTTGTCAAAGATTAAACAGGTTTATTTCTGAAAACTGACTAAGTAAAGACGCTTTATTGATTACTGACTTACGAACACTCTTTTACTATGCAATGAAATCAAATGTTGGAAATGTCTTAATCATCATTATCAGCCTATTACATTCCTACTGTTGAAATTCATGCATGATGTTTTTTACATCCTATTCCTACGGTGGTTGGTGACCTCACGTATTTTTTAAGAACATCAGCCATGCTCGCTCTTATTAGGCGTTTACACTGATTAGATCCTTATTCCTGAATGTTAATTGGAGCGATGATGTTTAATGCTGTAATTAATAAGTAAGCATTAATAAAAATAAAAAACATTATAGCCTATGTCACTTGGGATGATTTAAGGATTCCGAGGATACCCCATACATCCAAATCTGTTGAGGCATTTTATTCGAAAACATTATATTCCTTTTTTGGGGAGTCGCGTAAAAAGCAGTTTGCTTGAAAGTTAGTTGTAAAGTAAGGTTGGTAGGACAGCTGGCTTTGCTAACTGAAGATAAAATTTGTTTGTCAGATCTGTACACGCGGCGCACTAATATTCTTTGTCACAAGTTCATTGCTCTTTATCAGCTGATTGTTAGGGTTGAAATGAACTTGATTACCAGAAATGTTTAAATTATCATATCTTGTGATTTTAAAAAGTTTCTGGTGATTTGCACTTGGACTTGAATTATTAATAAGCTTCTATATGCGTGGTTTAATTATTACTACACATTAATGTTACACGTTGTATATCCGATCATTAACGACCTTCTAATTTTTACCTTTAATAGGGGATCGGACAACTTTTCAGAAAGTGTTTTAAATTATTGTAATAAGTATAATAGCCATGAAAAATACTACTTTAATTAAATAACGCTCTAAAAGTACCTAAAACTATGTTTAAATATTATGTTTCAAATATTACCGCGCAAAAGGTCAGCTCAAAACTGGTGACGTCATATGAAGGTAGAAAACGACAAACTCTTCGAAATAAAACTTGCAAAGATATTTAAATACGTTTTGTGAAGTTTGGGGACTATAATGTGGTAACAGAATGAAAAAAATCGCAAAAATACATTTTATGAAAAGAAAAACGTAAATAAACACAAGCTCGACTCACGGCATTGGCCTTCCAATGACGTCATGCGCTGTGATTGTTTTTTCGTTTGAGAAGAAGAACAGATTAAAAATGTCAGAATTTTAGATTTTATTTATTAATTTTCAAAATATAAATCATTATTATTTCACAAAAATATTGATTGGATGATCTTTCTGGTTCGACGTACATTAGTTCTGACTACATTTTAGATTATTTCTCGATTACGATCCGATCCCCTATTAGGTACTTGTGCTGTGACACCATGCTTCTTAGCATATTTCATGATTCTAGGTCAACGGGAAGTACCCTATAGGTTTTGATTTATTTGCGAGTGTCAAAGTAGGTATGCGGCATAATGGCCGATTTTTTTAATGCGTTTTACGTGGTTTTACCTTTAATTTGAAAGAAGCTCAATTATTTTACAGCTCCATGAGACCAGACCTAAGTAAATGATATTAATTTCAACTTGATATCTCCACGCGTTCCTAAGAAAAAGGACCAGACAGACAGACGATGAAGTGACCCAATAAGGGCTCCTTTTTTCTTTTTCAGGTACGGAACACTAAAAATATAAAAGGTAGGTAGCATAAATTATTTAAAGATCTCTTCTGATAAATGGAATTTTATCTTATATCAATCAGTCTATCGAATTAAATCTGCGAAAATACTTTAAAGCTTATTTAATTTGGACCCTAGAGGTAGGTAATAATACCAACTTAGAAAAGTCTTTCGTAAAATCGAACAGACGGGTACAATAGGTACTTAGTAGGTCTCTTTGCTCACTTTTTTTTTAACTCTCGAAGCGTAGCACGCGTATGTAGGGTACGAGTAAGGCGGGGTTTTTATGAGACATCCGATATTTCGTGTAACAATAAGACTTACACAAAAAACCCCAATAGAACATGTTTTATTTAACCAAATTCAGTTTAAAATAAACTTTAAAATGTAACGGATAAGTTATGATTTTTTGGATATCTTTACTAATAGTGTTCAAGAATTATTTTGGCGCGAAAATTTTACGTCAGCGTTGACACTTTGTTAGCTGTCGCTGAGACCTCAATGGTCGATCGCTTGTACCCTGCGCGCGCACGGCCTCCCGCCCCGCGCCGCTGCATTGGTGTCGATTGCGCGCAAAGAAAAAGTATACTATACTAAATCTTTGGGTGCGCGGGCGATCCGCCATTTTAGTCTATCTTCCCTAACCTAACCTAATACTACTATTTGTATATATATATATATATATATATATATATATATATATATATATACGTATATATCATAATTATATATATATACGTATATATCATATTTTAATCATTTGAGTTTGAAATCATTTCATTCGTTCTACTTATTATCTACTGCACACTATCCTCTTATAAGTGTTGTTTTCCTTACCCTATGGTTGTCTGTTTTTCTGTTTTCTTCTTTAAGTGCAATAAAGTGTTATCTATCTATCTAACACCTATATACCTATCTAACCTAACCTAACCGGTCTTCGCTGCGGTCACTACTTGGATGGGTGACAGTTGGTGTGGTATTTACGTGGTGGTCGAGCCCAGTTGTTGTTTTATGACAACATTTGCTAGTGGCCAAACATAGGCTTATAGAAGATTAAAATACCTACCTACATAACAAAATAAGTGAATTATAATATTCGTGTTTGGGCCCCGGCATAATTCCCCAGAATTTAGGTAGGTAGGTATTGGGATAATTTCCGCCCAATTTCCTTTGAAAAACATTTCCATTATTTTATGAGTAGGTCGTATCGATATGTATCGTACGATAAGTGTTATGGGGTAACTATCTACCTACTTATAGCATTTATTACTGGATTTCGAACACGCATTCCGCGAGAACGAGTGTGGCTCAATCAGAGAATGTGCGACTTTCGATCCGACGCACCCGAGTTCGAATCCTGCTGGCCCCGCCCCACTGAGTTTTTTAAGTTTTGTGCGGATTTTACACTCGCTCTAAAAACGGTGAAGGAAAACATCATAAAGAAACCGGCATGTCAATGAATTGATCAAAAAATTCGAGGACATGTGACATCCCCACCAACCCGCACTGGGCCAGCATGGTGGATTACGATTCATATATAGGTACTCTTTCTATGAGAGAAGGCCCGTGTCATAGCAGTGGGAACCAATGAACTGATGATGAACACATATTGTGTATGAAGGCATAGAAAAGACAAGTAGAAGGTACCTACTTATGAAGGATATTGATGTAGTTTGCACTATAATTTAGAGAAATGTTTGAGGACCGTAGGTTTATAATAATAATATTTCCATGTTATTATTGTTAACACATATTTGTTCTTTTTTAAGCTATTGCATAGCTTCTATCGCGGGCCTTGACCGTGGAGACCGAATCCAGAAATTCCGTAACGAAAATAACCTAACACCCCCCATTCCGAATGCTATGCAATAGCTTTACCGCGGCAGTCTCCGAGTGCCACACGTCTTTTTTTTTATTTAATGTTTATTTGGCTACTATTTTTACAAAACCAGGTAAAGGTCCTTAGTAAGTTAGTAAAAGATAAAAAACACTGATAAGGTATTATAAATAATTATATTTCATTTTATTTACATTTCTAATATGGTATCTATAATTTATTTATAACATAAGACGGAGGAAGCATGCATCTATCAGCGAGGTATACCTACATATTCGTTTGGCTTGGGGTCCAAACTATGGGGCCGGCAAAGGCATGGCTTCTCTTCAAGGAGCTGTCCTGAAGCACCAAAGAAACCACTTGTGACAAACAGCTGGCGTTTATAACTCTAACATCTATCGCGATACCTTTCAAAGGGATGAAACGAGCAAGTCGTACGCCTGATGGTAAGCGGCACGCCTGCTTATAACAGCAATGTGCCACGCAGACCTTTTAATACCATAAAAAGCACTGCATAGCATTGCATTGCGCTCATCATCCTGAGACATCAGATATTAAGTGTTATGTGCTCAGTAATTTTGCTGGCTACAATGCCCTTCAAACCGGAACATAGTAATTGTGGTACCCACCCGAATGGCCTCCCGCATACGAGAAACCCACCACAACCTATCACAAATTATCCAAAAGCTGGTAAGTATAATATATAAAGTTAGATGCATAGTACAGAACTCTCAGATAACATGTAATTAGTGCTACTTTCAATGTTCAGAATTGTAGTCTAAGAGCTACCTAGTATTTTATAACTAACCCATAATAATTCATTCGCCAAGAACCGACATAGCCATTTCTTTAGATATACTCTCTGACATGCTGTTTCTTTTTTCCACTTCTTGTTCGTCACTTGACCACCAGCTTTCATCATCATCATGAATAAAACACAAGAACAAATCATCTTCATATGTTGGGAAGTAGTATTCTGGCTGATCCCAGCTTTCTTTTCGCAGCACCCAATGCTTTGTCTCTTCTAAATGTTTTACTAAGTTATTACCATCGTCAAACTTCAAGTCGCATGTTAGACATTGCTTTATATGTATTTGTCGACGAATATAGTTCACTACCTTCACTTTGTGATAAAAAGTTAATCCAGTTGTGGCATTGGTGAATGAAAAGCCATGTTTTCGTTCCATATGGTCTAGGATGTTTTCATATTCCATCTCTGTGTGGTTGCAAAGAAGGCAGGTTATTTGTGGACCGTTTTCTTCAGTCCATTCTGACCAATCAGGATCGCTGTCTGCATTTGAATCTTGTTCGCACTCTGTGTTGTGATTGGTTTGATTTCGGTTCCTATTGATGTATGGTTTTGAGTTGTGCTTTGGTTTACTTTGCTTATCTCCTATGTAGTTAACAAGAAAGTATTTGTCGTACTCTTTGTTGTCTGGGTTGATTCTTTTGTGTCCTTTCTTGCGCATGTGTTCTTTTAATATTGTACGATCTTTGAAAAGTCCTTCGCAGTAGATGCATTGCAACTTATCCAGTTTTTGAGAGACTAAGTTGACTAACTCATCAATGAAGATGAGGTTGTCCGGCTTTGCAATATGAAAGTTATGTTTTTCATATAAGTGATTTAGGAAACTTGCTCGTGTTGTAGTTGAAATGTAACGACAGAACAAACATTCTCGCACAAAAGTTTTATCTTCTCTTTCAAATTGGTGCCTTTCTAAAAGGTTTTCTAGCTTTGTTTGTTGTAAATTTGTCCGTAACTCTTTGTCTTCAGGGAGTACATCACTAAGTAGGTAATACTTTTCATCCTTTGATTTTGTGCCATCAGGTTTTGTGTCAAGTAACATTGTTGAGCAGAAGAATGGCAAAGGATTATCTGAAAAACACAAATGAAAAATTATGATCCAACTTCATTAAAACTGGGTTAAACCAGTTAAGTGCAAGAACATAAAAGACAATAGGTTTATGCACTAATGTGTATACATAACACAATTGGCAGGTTAAAGATAAAATAATATGTTTGCTACATAAACTACATAGATATTCTTAGGTTAGGGTTAGGGTTAAGCAAGTTTCACTCTCAAAAGCTTTATTGATTTTATCTGCATGATGAACAGGTTAATTTTTTTTAATTTTATGCATTTTGAAGCAAATGAATATTTCCCACTTTTAAGAATATAGCCTTTGAGATATACAAAAACAATACACTTTGAACAAAAATTACCAGGAGTCCATAAACAACTGAGAGATTGTGCCTACTTGCTTGACTAACCTTTAAATCGGAGTCGCCAATAACTAAGATATCCAGGGAAGTCAGCTATCTGATTAACATCGCCTATAACCAGACGATGTTTCATGAATAAATGCGTGAGGAATGACTGCTCAGACTCTGGCAAAACGAATTCCTCGTCACACAAAACACATGAACACTTGTGAGGTTGGTCACTTTTAAAAATAGTTGGTTTTTCAGCTTTTTGATGAAGTGTCAGTGGACCGAAGAACTCTTTTTCACTTGTGGCCATTCTAGTAAGATTATAAATTTCAATTTATTGTTTTCTTTGCAAATACAAGGGAAAAATAACTTTTATCACAAGCCAGCTGATTGCTGATTGTTAAACAAATGTCAACGTGACATATTTTTGTTTGACATTGACAAGTTATTTTGGTACTGACAGTATAAATTCCGTTCATAAACGAGTTGGGATCTTTGACATCGTCTGAAGTTGATTATTTCTATCCCAACCTTTTACATTGTTGGATACTCAGAGGAAGAATGTTCTAGTAATAATTAGGCCACTCCGCCGCCACCGCTAGAAGGTGATGATTTTATATCGCCGGCGGAGGTGAAGAGGGCCGTGCTAAGACTACCGGGAAAAAAGGCACCAGGGTTAGACGGCATCACAAATGCCGTCTTAAAACAGCTACCCACGAAGGGCCTGGTGTCCAGAGCGCGGCTCTTCAACGGAGTCCTGCGCACCCGTTGCTTCCCCCAGGAATGGAAGACTGGAAGGGTAATCGTGCTGCCGAAACCAGGCACCCTAAGACTGTAAAGAAAAGGTGTGCAATTATTTCGAACAAACGAGGTACCTGCCGCGGTAGCTCAGTTGGTTTAGAGCGTTCACTGTACTGAAGGAAAAGGTCTCGAGTTCAAACCTCGGCTGCGGCGAAATATTTTGCATATCTAAAAAGTTGGTAAACTATCGCTAAGCATGCGTTATTGCTTAAAAAAACAATATGCTTATAAAATTTATTTTATATTAAACTATTTTATTACGCTAGTAATACACTACACAACACGGATTTGTCTGTGTTTGCTATAACGGTGGTAGACTACCCTTGTAAGCCTTCCTTAAATATTTTTCAAGATATTTTTACCACATGTTAAAATACTTTCAGTGGGTATACGATCAAATGGCAGTGATGAAAACATCCGTAAGAGAAAGCATGGAGAACAAAACCACACTGAAGGAATTGTTAACCAATGTAAGATACAGAAAAGCTCTATACATTGTGGCAGGTAATTGTTTTTATTGCTACTGTTGTTTATCTTTTAAGCGTGTCTGTGAAGGATATACCTACCTAGTCTACCTACTCAAGTAAACAAGGGCTCGAAGGTTAATCTATACGAAGTTAGAAAAACAGTCGTGCGCTTGATGGTATATGCCACTTGCATGTGTATTAAAACTTGCAACAATGCCTACTACAATTTTGGAATTATGGAGCTCATGTACAGCAGGGCGATCATCGGCGAAAGTTGCAGCAGAACTGGGTTCTTTTGGGTCTAGCAAATTACCGTCTAGGATTATGAATCATCGTTATTATATATATATATATATATATATATAAATATTTTTATATATATATAATTTTCGTGTATACATGTTTTTATTATTTTTTTAAAATATATTGATATTGATTTGTATATAATTATGTAAGTACTAGCTGCGCCCCGCGGTTTCCCGGGATAAAAAGAAGCCTATGTGCTATTCCAAGTCCTAATGTATCTACATACCGAATTTCATCAAAATCGGTTCGGTAGTTTTTGCGTGAAAGAGTAACAAACCATACATCCAAACTTACAAACTTTCGCGTTTATAATATTAGTAAGAAGTTATAGTTAAGTTATGTAATGTATATCTTGTTATTATTTTTAAGTATTTTCTCTATTTGAGATCTAACTAATATTAATTTTACTTAAACTTTTACTTTTATATTTTGTTTGCACTATCTTATAAAGTTTCACAGTACACCGAGGTTAACTGGAACATAATGCTTACTAGCATTAAGTTCGTCTATGTATACCTGCAAATTTCTATGTGCTATAAAGAATTTTCTATCTATCTATCTATCTCTTCTTCTTCTTCTTCAGAAGTGAAGGCGCCATCTTCCCATGTTCAGGATGTCGCTTTTCTGTATATCAACAAAGAAGAGAAAAAAAGGAAATTTGTTATACATTTCCAAATATTAACCTACATAATCACATTATTAATATTATAAATGCGAAAGTTTGTACGTAAGTGTGTTTGTGTGTAAGTGAGGGTGTGTGTAAGTGTGTTTGTTACCTCTTCACGCCAGTAACACGGAGTTGGATGAAATTTGGAATGGAGATAACCCTGGCTACTTTTTATCCGGGGAAACCGCGGGTGAAACCGCGGTGCGCAGCTAGTATGTAATAAGCAGCTAGTATGGTTTATATATTCTATAGGCCTCTGTTGATTTTACTTTATTGTACATTAATACTGCTTGAAATAAATAAATAAATAAAAAAATAAATGCGAAAGTTTGTTTGTTAGTGTGTTAAAGTGTAAGTGTGTTTGTTCCTTCTACACGCCGCATCGGCTGAACGAATCCGAGTGAAATTCGTAATGGAGATAGCTTGGTTTGGTAGATGTCACATGTCCATGACTTTTTGTGATTGATTCTTGGCCGTGCCGGTTTCCTCACGATGTTTTCCTTCACCGTTTTTAGAGTGAGTTTTAAATCCGCACATAACTTAAGAAAGTCAGTGGTGCGGGGCAAGCGAACTCGGGAGCGTCGGATCGAAAGTCACACATGCTCTCACTGAGCCACACTCACTCTCACTATAAAAAGCTTAAATAATAATAAATAACTAACGCGCAATGATCACATACATAGATCCTGGCCCCTATCTAGGATTCCCTGTATCTAGGGAACCAGGAACTATGAGGACCATGGTCCCACAACACCCAGACACGAAACAAATGCTTGCGCTTTTTTGACAAATGTTAGTACATATTTGTCCCGTCGCAGGAATCGAACCCGCAACCTCTGTATGAGATTTGAGCCAACCTGCACAACCACTACACAACAAAAGCTGTCAAGAAGCTTAAATAAGTGAATTACTTTCAGATGAGTTTTAAGTCAGACTCATTATTCCAAAATGTCACTCCTAAACCACCAGACAAATAGGCTCCTAATATCTCTCCATTTACAGGCTAAAACTCCATAATTAACTTAAATTTCTGGCCCCCTTATCGACCACTAATTCAATAATCTAGCCTAATCCAGTTTAAACTAGACTCAAACCAGTTTGATATAATTGTATTATGTGTTTAATTGTTAGTTTAACTTTGGTTAGTTGTTTAGCTCAAGTTTAGGACGCGGCCAAGTTAGAGATCAAAAGTCAGCCTTTGTGGTTGGGTAGGTCTGCTTAAATCTCATACACACCGCTGAGGTTGCGGGTTCGATTCCCGAGACCGAACAATCGTCTGTGGACAGAAAAAAAAGCGCAAGCATTTGTTTCCTGTCTGGGTGTTGTGGGACCGTGGTCCTCATAGTTCCTAGTAGGACAGGAAATCATAGTAAGGGTCCACGATTTAAGTACATAAAAAAAAAACAAAAAAAAATTGGCTCGAGAAGATATTTTGCATACCTACCTATTAATTATAAATACCCATGCGATAGGTATTGCTTCATAATCCATTTTATAACAACAAAAACCGATTCTGATGTATCTTCAAAGTCCAAGGTCGAATATCGATGAAATTGATATGGGACCACCATTGGACCATTGGAACTATACTGAACCCAACGCTTTTTTTATGTTACTGAATGACGAGACGAGCTGGTTGTTTGCCTGATGGTAAGCAATACGCCTGACCATAACAGTAACAGCACCACACAGAACTTTGTTTTTCATAATCCTGCGCGGCGCTGCATTGCGCTCGTCACCCTGAGACAATTAGTTGTCAAGTCTCATATTGCCCAGTCGCTGCCTACAATGCCCTTCAAACTGGAACACTGTAATGCTTGCGCACTACTGCTTGGCGGCAGAAAAAACAGAACAAAGAATTTTACAAATCAGTGATCTTGTACATATGTGAATCAGTAAATGACGGAGTTCAGAGGAAACAAACATTAAAAAAAACGATTAAAAAATATAGTACAGTTGACACTAACAAGCTATCTATTGGAAAGTGAGGTCTCTTTTACGAAATTTAAACATTCACAATTGGCTTACTTAAAGGAAAATTGACTTATTTTGAGGGAATCCATAACAAGTCCCATAATAAATCATAGTGGTTAATGATGGACGAAATTGTCTATTCCATTGCGGATTACCCGAGGGAGTAGTAGGATCAAAATTAAGCAAGTAGATGAACAAATAAGTAGATGTGTTGACATTGAGTGATGGAGATTTGTGAGCCCGTGGTGCGATAAAGAATACAAAAAATTAAATCCGTATTTATTCGGCGCCGCCAGCCGCGGCGGTGCGCGGTAGCGCCCGCGTGGCGAGGCGGGTACCACCGCACAGTGGTTCTATTATGGAAAAAGGTGGACATAGGAACAAAAGTTCGAAATCCGATCTGATTTTTTATAGGACAGCTAACCATCTGCATTGCAGTCTGTAAGGTATATATTCTATGGGCCTCTGTTAATTTTACTTTGTTGTACTTTAATATTGCCTGAAATAAAAAGTTTAATAATAATAATAATTGCAACTTTTGTTTTATTACAAATCTTCGTAGAATGAATAATTAGCAAGATAAACACTTATCGTTTTATTTTTTGTATGGTCAAGTTGGCTGTTGTTTGGCGTAAAACATTATGATAGTACAAAAATCAGATCGCATTTCAAACTTTTGTTGCTATGTCCACCTTTATCCAGAATGAAATCACTGTGCGCCGAACCGCGCGGCTGCCAGTAAAGATATCAGACAAGGTATAGGTATACTTAGGTCTGAATTACATCCTTATTTTAGGTTTTTGGATTTATCCGGCTCAGCTCCTGTAGAGCCGTCCTTTTGTTTGTGGGAAAGATTTTTTAGTAGATGCAACGGGAATTCTGGCAGATATTATTTTGCACGCGTTCAAAAATCAACTAAGGATGCGTTCAGAAATCAACTTGATTGGATTTTGAACATAACTGGGTTGGGTTTCAAAATCAAATGAATAATCAATAGAAAAACGTGCGCTGGATGCTCGGCGCTATGTGAAACAAGTATTTTTTCGGCAAAGATGAGTTTGGCGCCCCTTGAAATTGCCATCCAGGGCAGATAACCCTGATTGCCCCCTCCCCTAGATCCGGGACTGAGTCTAACTAATGGTTCACCGAACATCATCCCGAAAGACAACTAGGTCGCAAGATGGATGGTGTCAAACCGAGGTCGTAGCCTTCCACGACGAAAACTATTGTGTTGTATTGTATTGTTGTTGGATATGCAATAAAGTGTATTATGTTGTAGAAAGTCATCATATGAAAATAGGGGGCATTATTTGCGTGTTCCGTGATACAAATTACATACGTCTAATATTCGCAAGATGAATACAAAAAAAATAATTATATTATCGTCCCTTTAAGACGTAAAAAGTGAAAAATTCAGATGTTCGAACTGTGAGGCTGACTAAGTGATGGCCAAGTTGGTTTAGGTGTTGAAATGGTATTCCAAAAACAAGGCTTCGATTAACTCTTCCTTCTTTCTAAATCCTTATTTGAAAGCTGTCATATACGTGATGCTTGATGGCCAAATGGTTAGACGTCGAAATGGCATATTCCGAAGACGTGGTTTCGATTCGCAGAAGCCAATCATTTTACCTAAATATTTAAGATTTGTACTAGACATAATAGGTCTAGGAAAATTTTTTACCATTGTAAATTTACAATACGTAAATGTTTGTAAATTGAGACTCTTCAGTGTCAAAGTCAAAGTCAAATATCTTTTATTAAATAGGCACAAAAGTGAATTTTTATAGGTCATAAACACATGATACAAATAAAATATGTTAAAAATTGTAACTTATGTTAACATGACTTTGAAAAAAAGTCCTATTTGAGTATAATTATTATTATAAATTAATATTCCATTATATTATTACATTAACATTCCATTTGAGTACAAATTGAAGTCTGAGTGCTGAAAAGAAATGCGAAAACTGACTCTACCAGTGCTTCGGAAATACGCCCGCTAGAGAAGAAACTCTGCGGGGATGTCTTTTTTTCAGCTCTTTTAAAATGTCTCGAAAATAACAATAACCCGTTCACGAGTATGACTTGTGGACCAGCCATCACCCCCTCAACCATATTGGAGGGAAGGACCCGAGTGGAAAATGAGATTCGTTTTTTATGCCAAATAGAGCTGAATGTTCTATTCAGTAGGCTTACAATACTAACATGCCATGTCTACAAGATTATACTATCTACATCCATCGGTGACATGTATTAACCCATTTGGAATCACCACGCGCCGTTCGCGTTATCGTAACAAATTCATGCTCGCGATGCGATATGGGTTAATCGGCCTTCTACTATGATATACAAGATAATATCTTGTATATCATAGTAGAAGGCCGATATTATGTCATGCATATCCTAATTGCATTGTGAATTCAGATGGAAATTCCAACATCGCATACATTATTTTAGGTAGTAAGTAAGCTCGGGACATGCATCTATACTGTGCTAAGGCGAAAAACAGACATGCGAGTTCCATCAACCCGCACTGGGCTAGCGTAGTGGATCATGGCTCTTTGCAGGAAGGCAAGAGTCTTAGCGAGTGTGGCTCAGTGGGAGCACGTGCGACTTTCGATTAGACGCACCCAAGTTCGAATCCCGCTGGCCCCGCACCACTGACTTTCTTGTTATGTGCGGATTTAATAGTCGCTCTAAAAACGGTGAAGGAAAACATCGTGAGAAAACCGGCATGTCCAAGAATTTATCTCAAAAATTCAAGGACATGTGACATCTACCAACCCGCACTGGGCCAGCGTGGTGGATTATGGTCCATACTCTCTCTACGGGGGAAGGCCTAAGTCTTAGCAGTGAGAACGTAATGGGCTGATGATGATGATAAGAGTCTTAGCAATAGTGGGAACACTGGAAACATAATGAGCTGATGATGATGCTAAGGGCTTTCCATTAAACTCCTGCAGTGTAACATTTGACCAGTCGTACCGTATGGTTGTGTCTTGGACTATCAGAGAAGACCATAAGAAAATAGAAGCGTCTGAGATGGGCATATCACCACATGTTCCGCATAAGCTGGATCGATAAGGGCTCAAACTTCGATGTCCTTAAACAAATGAGACGTGAGAATCCCGTACTATCAAACAGAGAAAAGTTGCGTACCTTGGACATGTTTTACGACATGAGCGGTAACAACTGCTTCAAACGATAATGAGAGGCAAAGTTGCGGGCAAAAGAAGTGTTGGAAAGTAGAAAATTGTCCTGGCTCAGCAACATCCGACAATGGACTAGGATAAAGAGGGTGGAGGATCTGTTTAGATTGGCTCTAAACCAGGAAGAGTTTGGAAGGATGACTTCGAACCTTCAGTAGTGGAGAGACACTCGGAGAAGAAGATGATGATGATAGAATATTTTGGTATACTGTATGTATAGTTTTAGCAAGCAATTCTCGTTAAATAGTAGACGAACATGTGTAAAGCATTGAAAAGTTTTTTATATCATCCTAGAAGCATGAGTCACATTATTATCACCTAATCTACTCTCGCTATTAAATCAGTAGAGAGGAAAACGCGGTGAGGAGCGCAACCAAGAAAAACGCAAGAGCAAGTCCGACATTCATCAAGGACAATCAGAGCACACACGGCCAGCGTAGTAAATGGAATCACTAAGAAACAAAGAAAGAAAGAAAGAAAGAAAAACATTTATTTGACGACCACAAAGTCATACACCAACAAAATAAAGATGAGAAAACATAATTACAAAAAGAAAATATAAATATACCTAATATAAACAGTATAAAGAGACAATTAAGCATAAATGACTATGGCACTATAACACCATATATTTGGCACCATATAATAGTCACTAACCACAAAGACTATTAGAAATCGAATGCCGTTTTATCGAAAATCAAATACTCGAAGGTTTATGATATCGATACATCAAACTTTCGAAAGGTCATAAGCAAAAGGCCAATCAATACTCACACTCTGAGAGAAGGCTTATGTTTTGTCCTTAAGTATAGTTGATGATTTGCTGATGATGACCTTTTTTCTTTACTTTAACCACATTGTATTTTTGCAAGCAGATAAACCATATTATACCAGATAACCTTCTAAAAAAGTAGAAAAGCAATACAACTTGATAAAGGATATGCAGTATAAATAATCGATAAAGTGAGAGCGGCAACAGTAGGTATTTCACAGCGTAACGAGTTTAGCGGCGTGCCACGTTCTAAAATTCGATTAAAATTTACAGATACGAAAAAGTACGAACAATTTTTAAAACAAAACGCAAGATCGTTAGTCTGAAATACTTATTTTAGAAAGTTTTGTTATATATGTAGTACTTTTACTCCTTATTTTTTATGTAGCGCGCTTAGGCTTTCGTAATAGATGCAACGTTATCTATGCTATGGGCATCACTTAGATGGGTGACCGTTTGTGTGGGATCCATCTGAGCGCTACCGTGTTTCAGAGGGCACGTGCAGCCGTCGGTCCCGGTTGTTGTCGTTACGCCATATTGGATGTCTTCGGACGGTCTTTATAACTTCGACACCAGGGTTGGCTACACCGTACTACCACAGTTTTACAATATGTATTGTAGTACTGTGTAGTACTTTTATTTATTATATGGTCACACACCCACATGTGAAGGAAAAAAAGATATATTTTAATTGACTGACTTCAATTTTCTTGACATATTTTAATATGCTTTCACCGTGTCAGAAGTGAGCAAACTAAAATGTGTGTATGCTACCCTGCAACGATACGTATCGGCCGAAGATCGGTTAAGTCAAATTCCGTCAGATTAATTTCGGCTCTTATTTATCCAATTCAATAAACATAACTAATACTTGTGCCGCTGTGCTGGCACCTTGGGAAAATGAAATGACGACATTTTTCTATCAATCACGAATGAAATTAAAACCACAGTCGCGTCGATCGCCAGGAAAGGAAAAACAAGAAAACTCATATAAAACCACATTTTGAAACGTTAAAGCCGCTGGATTGACTGTGGTATAAGCTTGGAATTCAGACATGTAGAGTTTCAATACTTAAACCTAACTTTAAACGTAGTGCTTGTAGCGTAGCTTGCATAGCTGTTTATATCAAATCTGCTAGGTTAAGTAACGTTTGCAGCGGTCACAACTTGGACGAAAGCCTTCGTGCGGTCTAAACACTCCGAAACCAGGGTTGGCCACACACCCAGGTCGTTCGCCTGATGAGACAATCAGCTCTAAAGTCTCACAATGCCGAATAATTTCGCTGGATACAATGCCCTTCAAACCGGACCAGTAATGTTTGCACATTACTGCTTAGCAGAATTACTGGCAAAGCGGTGATACCCATCTAGACGGCCTTTCGCATACCTACGAGAAAAGTACCAAAAAAAAATTTTGTGAATTAATAAATAATAATAATAATTAATTATTTATTTACCAAATTTACAATAATTCACTGTACAATTAAATTACAATATTAATTTACACATACAATGATTCGATATTCTATTGTCGCTGGGCCCCAAACCAGGCTAGGCCTGTATCTTGGCGACCCTATTAGATATGAGAATACTGAAATTGCGCTTGCTTGTGTTTAGCAGTAACATAATGTCAAACGCATTTTATATTAACGTTAACTTCGAGTAGGTTTATAAATTATATCCACATATTAATTACCACATTTATTCCATAAACGCTCTTAAATACTAATGTACCTACCTCTTCAATGTAAGTACTCGAACTATAATGATGTTGTATAACTAAAAATGAATTTTTAAAATTTGAAAGTGCCATAAATATCGGGCTGTCAGTAACAGCTTTAATAAATAAAAGCTAAACAAATACCGCAGTACCGCATAAAGAAAGTGTTAAATAACTACAAACCAATAAGGCTAATGGTACCCCAACTCCACCGAAAACATTCCTCGTCAAGTACCTTTCTTTATCAAACACATTTCTTATTAAGACCTAGGTATTCGTCTCCAAGAATCTTCATTGAGACAATTTGTCTTTAATGTTTACGTCGTCAAATGAAACGGTTAGGTAAGCATTTTTTAGAGACTAGGTCTAATTAAGATCTCAAAATGAATCGTTTAATATTTAACTTCATTGAAATTTTGTCAGACCTAGCGCACTCCGCATTGTATGTACGAAGCTACAAGTACATAGCCGGACACCGAGGGCGGGTCGCGCGTCGTTACACGTGCCGCGTCAGAAGAGATAAGAGCTATGCGATAGAAAGAGAGGCGCTCTGTAGGTTAATATGACTGGTAGGTATGCAGCGCTACGCGAGCTGAATTGATTTTTATTGCGTCATAGCAAGAGTCGCTATTTGTTTAAATTTCTTTGCGGAGTGATGCTTTTGTCCCTTAGTATTCTGTGGTTTTGTTTGGCATGTTAATTAACTTTGTAATATTATGCGCATTTCTAATGCTTTAAGGTATAGATGCGTCCTCGGTTTCCCGGGATAAAAAGCCTATGTGTTTTTCTAGGGTATAAGCTATTCCCATTCCCAATTTCACTCAAATCCATGGAGCCGTTACAGCGTGAAGAGTCACAAACATACTTACACAATAACACACATACAAACTTTCGCATTTATAATATCAGTGTAAAGTGTGATAGTGATTAATTACTTCTCCTATGAGAAAGTATTTCATCTGTATAAATATCTACGTTACTCCACAGTTATTAGGAAAACCATATTTTCCCAAATTTTTCAATCACCCATCAATTCCAAACCGGTGATTGCATGGGCTGACTGAACCAAACAAAATTTATTATGATATATATAACTCTTACTGTCTTATTGGTGGGCAAAAGTTTCGTCAAGACAGGCAACAGTGAAATAATGAAGCAAATTCCAATTCCTATAATCAAAAACCTTTCTGGCTCGAGTGATTATCCTCAGAACAACGACCACACTGGTTGCACACCGACTTATATAAGACTACCTGTACCCCGCGGATTCCCGGGATAAAAAGTAGTCTATATCCTTTTGCAGGACTTAAAGAACCTACCTACCAAATTTTAAAAAGCCCATTCATTAGTTTTTCGTGATTGAGTAACAAACATCCATCCATCCTTACAAAGTTTCGCATTTATAATGTTAATAGGATAGGATAGAGAAGCGCATGAATATTACAATTTTGTTAACGAATTGTTCGTTACTCGTTTCGATGTCGTAGCGCCGCTCGTAGCCGTTACGTGGGCGGTTAAAGCGTAGCAGTCGTAGAATGTAGATAAGTGTTCTACGTAGCGTAGCTTTTCATTACAGTAGTAATAAAGGCTTTTTTTTATCTTGTATTGGTCTACTTTATATACCTAGCTATTCTATCCCATCTTACCAATCCTACATTCTAATTCCTACAAATATTATAAATACGAAAGTTTGTGAGGATGGGTAGATAGATTGATAGATAAATGTTTTTTTTTCTTTATTTAAGGAGTTTTCTCGCCAAGACGAATATGTCACTCCGTATGGCAACGATCAACACTGAACTAGAAACTAGGCACAACAAAATTTTTACCTATTTTTAAACCAATTTTTCTAAGTCTAGTGTCATTTCAGCTTTTTTCGAAGAGTTCCATTGGTTTATGTAATACTTATTTAACTTTTCCATTATATATGTTACTTTATTAAGTGGCATAATAATATCTCTTATTTCTATTGATATGTGGTTGCAAATTTTGATAGCCATATATAATAATAGGCATTGGAATATAATAGGCATTGGAATATAATAGGCTATCTCGATACTTTAACGTTACGCTCTGTCGAAAATGTTCGTGCTCACCCCACAGAAGTGTCCATTACGAGGAAAAATCAAAAGGCGTAAAAGACAAAAGACGGTCGTATGGTAAGAGTTATTGAACATACCCTGTTATCGCGGGGAATTAATGACATAGAAGAATCGTACAGATTTGCCACATTAAATTAAGTAACTAAATAAACGTAACGATTATTGTTATTAGGCACAAAACAAATTATAAAACTGCAAATTTAAATAATAAAAATACACGTCAAATTGGGCGATCTATCGAAGATTTTCGAAGTTTGGTTATAAAGCATTAGGCACTTCTGATCCATTTTATTCTTTGTTAACCCCTATAACGAAGCCTTGAATCGTGGTTGTTCACAAACGTAACCGCACTCGGGAATCCGAACAAAAGTCGTCGGAGAACACTTTGATGTCGAACGATTGGAATTCCGAATTCTTTGCCATTTGGTCTCTGAAAGTGCTATTTAGTTTAATGTATTTTAAAAGAGTACTTTTAAAAAACCCTTTTGAAATTTATCGTTGGATGGTTTTGGAAATTTTTATTTATTTTTTTATTTTATTTTATTTATTTATCTCACAAATATAGGTAGGTATAACATACTTAAATTAACAACACTGTGGTTAAAACATTTGGGCCTAGCCTGTCTTTGTGAGAGACTGGTGCCTGAGGTAGGTTCTTGAAGAACCTGTGATACAGGTAACTAGTGCCCCTCACAGATGGATATATGCCTTCATTTCCATTAAGAGTGAAAATAATGAATTTAAATAAGTGAGCAGAGCTTTAACAGAGATAATAAAAATAAATGAACAAACATGGCCCCGGTTTTTGTGTCTTTTGTATGGATTATTGAGTCTATGGTTGTGTGTGTGTGGGTGTGTGAGGGTGAGGGTGTGATGGTGAGTGTGCATGTGAATGCGTGTGAGTTGTGTGTAGGTGTTATGTTACTTAGTGGAGTGAGGGTAAGAATGAGTTTGTGTAAATAAATAAAGGGTGACAAGGATATTGATACTTGACCAAAGTTGGAGTTGGTACTAACCGTTTTCAGCAATATCATCATCATCATGATCAGACCATCAGGTTCCTACTGCTAGGACTCATAGAGTGAGTACGGGCTATGATCTATCACGCTAACCCAATGCGGGTTGAGGCTAAAGTCTTATACACCACAGAAGGGTGGTGCTTCGATTCCCGCGACTGGACAAATGTTTGTGCACAGAAAAAATAGCGTAAGCATTTGTTTCGTGTCTGAGTATTGTGGGACCATGGTCCACGTAGTTCCTGGTTCCCTAGATACAGGGAATCCTAGTTAGAGCACAGAATAATTAATGTTAGGGGTATCTGCGTATGTGATCGTTGAGTGTATTTTATAATAATCAACCGACTTCAAAAAAGGAGGAGGTTCTCAATTCGACGATATTTTTTTTTTGTGTATTTGTTACGGGAGTACTTCACCAATTATGAATTGATTTTGATGATTCTTTTTTTGTTTGGTAGGTCATACTTCAGAGGTGGTCCCATATAAATTTTATCGAAATTGATTTAGCACTTTTTGAAAAAAATAGCAAGTACCTAAAATATAAGTTTAGTCTAGAAGACGGTTCTTGATTTTTTCTAAAAATTAATTATTTATTTATCAATATAAAACCCGCTGCAATTTAATTGAAAAAAAAAACAGAATTTTTGGTATGTGGACAGGCAGAGCAGACTTTTAGCCTGTAGTTAGCTTAGGCCAAGTCTGGCACTATCCGGGCACTCCTTTCCCGGCTGTCCATGTATACATACATCCCCCGTCTAGATAAAACACCCGCTGCAATGATGATTATCATAATAAAATTGTGATGGATTGTATACGAATAAAACATGAAATAAAACATATGATTTAAGACATGAATTTCCGAGTATGAATTTTCGGGTCAAAGGGCAAAAGGGCGTATTATATGCGACACATTGTAACAATAGAAGGGTCTTCATTTGTGTTCGTTTGACACTTTCATGAGACGTTATGTAAATGCGTGAAATATTGTGTCTGTTATTATCGGCCGACATTGTTAACGGTAGTGTTTGCTACATTTAAGTTCAAGTTCTAAAGTTCTTTATTTAATTTTGACATCACAGATGCACTTACGAACGTCTATTGTTACATAATAACTCTACCACTGTATTGAAAAAAGAACCACTACTTAGAAGATATTGCAAAAAACTGTAGAGCATTTTTTAAAAATTTTTGTTACAATATTTTATATTTGTTTTTAAGCTATTGCATAGCTTCTATCGCGGGCCTTAGCGTGGAGACCGAATCCAGAAATTCCGTAACGAAAATAACCTAACACCCCCCACTCCGAATGCTATGCAATAGCTTTACCGCGGCAGTCTCCGAGTGCCACACGTCTTTATTTTTTTTTTACGCATAATAGATTTATGTTTGGCCACTATCTCGCCTGATGTGAAGCGATGATGTGGCCTAAGATGGAGCACATAGATCTAGAGAGAGACGGCAGTTGAGCGGCTGCTCAGACCCGTCTCCCCGATGGTTCACCGAACAAATAACAATATTAAGTTAAGTGAGTGAGTGAGTGAGTTATATTAAGTGTTTTTAACAATATTAAGGTTCTTATGTGCAGAAGCGGAATGTTCCATGCATCTTTGTCTTCTATGTGATTACTAACCATATAGTATGCTATTTATTTTTAACATTAGATTAGATAACTCTTTATTTTTACACCACCAGAAATCAAAACGACAAAAGTTAATATAAAAAACTTAAAAACTAAAATGTTACGCGGGCGGTCTTATCACTCAAAGCGATCTCTTCCAAACAACCTTTGGATGGAGGAATAAAGCTAATATAGATGGACGGTGGGTTTCAGTTCAATTAACAATGTAACATGTTATTTTTAGGAATAAAATCATTCGCCATTAGAGTATTCGATATGTTGTGTGTTAATTAACATAAACGCGGCCAAAAGGTACCTACCTACCTACTAATCATTTCAATATATCTCTATTCTAATATTTAAATAATTTCAAAATTCGACTTATACTTCCACGTCCACATTCTGTTTCATTTCGTACTTCACACATAAAAGGATTTTTGATCCGATAAAACATATCAAACCTTGTTATGAGAAGAATTCAAAATTGTTGTGAAGAATTTATCGAGTCTAGTCTATTCGCACAAAAATTAATAAAAATCCTCGCTCGGAGTTTCATAATTTAATACGGTATTAAAGTTTGGTCCGAAATTAATTTACCGTCCGAAAACTGACGCCAACGCGTTGACGTCGTCCTAGTAATACCATAAATGCGAAAGTTTGTGAGGGTGAATAGATGGATGTATGGATGGATGTTAGTTACTCAATCACGTAAAAATGTTAGAACATATGTTGATGTATGGTAGGTAGGTCTTGGAAAAGGACATAGGCCCGGATTTATCCCGGGAAATCGTTGATGAAATCGCGGGGCGAAGCTAGTCCATTATGAAACGGTCTGACCCAGGTGTACGTAGTCGTATCTATCTGGCCCATTGAAGACATTATTGCAAAACCAACCGGGGTCGATTATACAGAACCCTGATAATTTAGGATTTGAACTGCTTGTTTGTTCAAAATTCTAAAACCAATGAAATTTATATGAGACCACCTTGTTGCTATACTGAACCCAGCGCAAAACATCGGTTTATAAATGTCAGAGTTCTGATGTAACAAACATAAAAAAACACATTTAAATAGAGGTCCTCCACCTATTTCAAGTCGTTTAAATAGTCGTCTTATTCTGTTGTCCAAGTGGACGAATTCGCGGGCATAAGTTTTTTTTAATTACCATCTCACCGCTATCTCACCTGCTGTTGTTAAGTGACGATGCGGTCGAAGATGCAGCACGCTCGCCTAGAAGAAACCTGTTCACTCTTGTCTTAAAGACACCCAGATTATAACTATACGCAAACACAGACGCCGGCAGTGAGTTCTACTGCTTGGCCGTTCGCATTATGAAGGTCGAAGCAAAGCGCTTGGTAAATAATACACTATCTACCTATTTTACTATCTTTATATAAACTGGGTTATGGACGTTCAGTTAAAAGCCATTTATCACTGAGATCGCTTTGAAAAATTGCTGCTTTTAGCGCTGTGACATGGCTTTGCGATAACTGGAGAGATTATGTTGCATGAATGGCAGCCTGGTTTGAAACCAAATCTATGACGAATGGAGTTAAATTACTGGCTAAAGCAAATATAAAATACCTACTGAGGATAAGATTCATAGATTTCATAACTGGCAAAAAGTTAAATAGCCTCTCTTCGTGTTGGCTGTGTGCCTAACCGGTGGGTGTCGGAGTTTTATATTCTGTTTGACGTGGCCTATAATGACTGTTCACATAGAACAGTCATTATCAAATCTATGGAGTTAAATTACTGGCTACAGCAAATATAAATATCTACTGAGGATAAGATTCATGGATTTCAGAACTGGCAAAAAGTTAAATAGCCTCTCTTCGTGTTGGCTGTGTGAATAACCGTTGTCGGAGCTTTACATTGTGTCCGACATGGCCTATAATGACTGTTGTATCTCTAAGACAACAACCGGATTGGGACCGAAAGATTAACGGGCCCTCCTACTCATGGTAGGTCTCTGGTATGCGGGAGGCCTTCTGGGTAGGTACCACCGCTTTGCCAGTTATTCTGCCGCCAAATAGTAGTATGCAAGAGTACTGTGTTCCGGTTTGAAGGGCATTGTAGCCAGCGAAATTACTGGGCATATGAAACTTAATATCTGATGTTACGGGGTGATGAGCGCAATACAATGCTACGCAGTACTTTTTGTGCTATTAAAAGTTCTGGGCGATACTGCTATTATCATGGGCAAGCGTGGCGCTTACCATCAGGCGAATGACAAGCTCGGCTCATTACCCAGTCCCATAAAAAAATTAAGATACCATCCAAGTAGTGCAGGCGAGCTACACTACGAGACCCACAATCTTGGTTTTGATTTAAGTCCAGAATTCTACAGTTTCAACTGCGGTTTTTTTCTGTTGGTCCCTTACATTAGGCAAAAATATACTTTCCTTAAGTCGGTAAAAAGAAACTTCTTTCCTCTAATGTAAGTATTAAAGTTTTATGTCGGAAACAAGCTAAATCCCTTTCCGCACTTTCAGGTGTTATATTAAAAGGGTCCCTTAACGCGTTCGGTTTAACTCTCCAAGACGGAGATCTGTGGACCCTTAGGAAAAAGTTTTTTATCACACTCTACCGGCGAGATTTAAGAAAAAACCTGCTGCAGTGATTGGACTATGTAGTATTGATCAAGCGTACGTGCTTACTACTCATGGATCCGTTACACAAAACTAATTTTATTAGGTACCTTTTTTTTATGTAACTGGATGACGAGACGAGCTGGTCGTTTGCCTGATGATAAGCAATACGCCAACCCATAACAATAACAGCACCACCCAGAACTTTGTTTTGCAAAATCCTGCGCGGCGCTGCACTGCGCTCGTCAACCTGAGACAATTAGCTGTTGAGTCTCATAATGCCCAGTAATTTCGCTGGCTACAATGCCCTTCAAACCGGAACATAGTAATGCTTGCGCACTACTGCTTGGCGGCTGAATAACTGGCAAAGCAGCCTATTTCTTATTTTGATTTAACATCATAGAAGGTAGCATAGGGGGTGGCATAGTTACATATAGGTAGGTTATTATTCCTGGTAGGATTATAGAATGCAAGAGGCCGTCTGGGTGGGTTTGCCAGTTATTCTGCCGCCAAGCAGTAGTGAGCAAGCATAATGTTCCGGTCTGAAGGGCATTGTAACTAGCGAAATTACTGGGCTTTGGAGCTATTTGTCTCAGAGTGACGAGCGCAGTGTAGTGCCGCGCAGGGCTTAGCAAAAAAAGTTCTGGGTGGTACTGCAACTGTTATGGGCAGGCGTTTTGCTTACCATCTGGTGAAAATCATTGCGTGTTTCGTCACCCAGTTTCTTAAAAAACGGAAGAAATAATATAATAGTGAAAAGGTCAGGTCAGCTCGCGACCTCGCGTCGAGACGCTCGGAAACCGCAAGGAAATTAAAGTGACTAAAACAACGACGTGTGTCCGAAACGGGATGCAGTCTTCTATAAAATTCCATTAGGTTAAATCAGAAACCTGATGTTTGAAATTGTCATAGTTCCCGGATACCTTGAAGCGAACACATCACGTGATATTTAAACCAGACTAGCGAAACCCAGTTAAATACCGTTCTCAAAATACCGTAATATTTAGCAAACCTCATTGACTCCCCAAAAGCCGCTTAGCTATCTAATTGGTTTCATCTTACCCTCTTTACTAGTGACTAAAGTGTCGCGTCATCGCTCCGTAATCGAGAATGACAAATTGCTATTCTCTAGCGTAGAAACTGAATGTTGACACTTGAGACGGATATGCAAAATTAAATTTATTTCACTACCTTTGATGTACCTAAAGAGCTTAATATTACCACAGAATACTAAGGGACAGAAGCATCACTCCGCAAAGAAATTTAAACAAATAGCGACTCTTGCTATGACGCAATAAAATTGAATTCAGCTCGCGTAGCGCTGCATACCTGTCAGTCATATTAACCTACAGAGCGCCTCTCTATCGCATAGCTCTTATCTCTTCTGACGCGGCACGTGTAACGACGCGCGACCCGCCGTCGGTGTATGCTATGTACTTGTAGCTTCGTTCCTACAGTGCAGAGTGCGCTAGGCCTGATATTACTACCTACATACTTACGTAATCACACTATCCATATTACATCAAATTTAACATCTACAACATCTACAACATTATAAATGCGAAAGTAACTCTGTATGTCTGTTTGTTACGACTAAACGGCGGAACAGATCCTGATGAAATTTATCACAGAGATAGCATGTAGCCCGGAAATGACATAGGATTTTCTTTTCAATTCAACTTGTGGTTCCCGAGGGATTGGAAGCGCACAAAGTCGCGGGAAGATTTTAATAATAAAAAATGCGAAATATGGTGTTTGGCTCACTTCACGCCGCTACAACTAAACGGATTTTGATGTTTAGGACTCTAGGTCCTGAAATAAGTAAACCACATTAACACAAGGATACCTTTCATCCGCAGTTGAAATAGTAATCAATATGAAAGGTAGTGAGCTACTGTTACCGTCGCCGTCGAGTTGATTCCGTTGCTATACCTATCGATTGTCAAATTGTCGTACGAAGTTCTCTCAAGTTAAGGTTTTTGTGCTATTTTTTTTAAATCTTTAAATCAGTTATTATATTGTTGGAAACTAATAACCTAGTTCTTATTTTGTTTTTAACCGGTAGGTCCAAATAAGTACATCCAAAAGTTGGTTGAAAGAGATCGCGATAAGTCCCCCCATTGTACTTTACTTTGTAAGTTGTAGGTATTGTAGTTGTAAACTTTGACACATAGATAGGTAGATAGATAGATAAACACTTTATTATTCACTTTAAAATAGAGAAAAAACAACAACAAAATCAAATGTTTACAACGGTGTAACAATGACACATAGTTATAGATAAAACAATTAAGGATACCAATCTCTACTGGCGGAGACTGCTGATGGAGTCCCATAATTAATTAATGGACTTCACAGCCGATGCCCATCATAATTGGTACATTCGCCGCACCATCGAAGTTTCTCTCATTGACAATAATAAAATTGCTGCGAGCGCGGCCGATATAAATTGAGTTCGAGCAGATATGTATAAAATCCAATTAGCAGGTTTCATTTAGCTCGTAAGTGGCATAAGTGACTTTTAATGTCTATTTTGCGGTTGTTTATATACATAAAAGCTGAGATAATAGGTAATTTTCACTCTTGATTCAAGGTTTCAACTTTACTAGGTATTTTAAATGGGAAAGATAGTGCTAGGGATAAAAGCTAAGAATGCATCGATCGGCCGATCTACTTTTTACTTGCATCCAAAAATTCTGCCACGTTTTTAGGGTTCCGTACCCAAAGGGTAGAACGGGACCCTATGACTAGGACTCCGCTGTCCGTCAGTCCGTCTGTCTTTCTGTCTGTCTGTCCGTCTGTCACTGTCACCAGGCTTTATCTCATGAACCGTGATAGACAGTTGAAATTTTCACATATGATGTATTTCTGTTGTCGCTATAACAACAAATACAAAAAACAGAATAAAATAAATATTTAAGGGGGCTCCCATAACAAACGTATTTTATTTTATAGGTACGGAACCCTTAGTGTGCGAGTACGACTCGCACTTGGCCGGTTTTTTGTGCACTCACAAGGCAAACGAACCTGAATTCTCCGAAATGAATGAGTTTTTTTTAGGTACAACCCTACTAGTGTAGGTATTCTGTTGAACGTATAACAAAAAAAAAACGAACGAAATCTCGCTAAATAACAACTGAAGCATACCAATGGCGGTGGCGTTATATTTATTTGAGTGGACGGAGGGTTGATGTCAAGCAAATGTGACGGCTGATCGGCTTAGCATGTTGTAAATGTGTGCGTGAGGCTCGAGTGCTTCACTTTTGAATTTGGCGACAAGGCGTCTGCCTTTTTTTATTCGTTTAAGGTTATTCTAATCAAAACCCCATATTATAAATATAGTATTTCCCAGAGTGACTCCATCAATGACCGATATAATTAATTTTTACAAAAACACAGAAACCGACTTCAATGTATCTTCGAAGTCCAAAGTCAAATATCGATGAAATTTATATGGGACCACTTCGTAGCTATACTGAACCCAACGCAAAATAATTTTCTTAATCGGTTCATATATGACCGAGTTCTGAGAAAACAAACATAAAAAAATTAAAAATACAATCGAACAGATAACCTTCTCCTTTTTTAAAGTCGGTTAAAAATGGAAAGAAACAAAAAAAAACACTTTGTTAAAATAGATAAATAATAAATCATTTAAATAATTGATCTAATGCAATATTTGGAAATTTCTATAAATGGCTATACGAGCATAGGTATATACACTCGAGAGCAATGAATCCGGGTCACTTAAAGAATCCTAAAAATCTCGGAAACTAAAAATGCTAGGTTAATGCAATAAATTGTATTTAATAGACAATGTAATACTCCTTAAATGAAGGTATTAAAACTTCTTAGTTATTGTAAAGTTATATCATAAAAAAATCAAATTTGAAAAAGGGCCACTTTCGAAGATGGAACTACGAAATTACAGCATTTGGTTTTGCTTTTGTTTGTAATCTGTCATTTATGTGGGTACATAAACCATGTTGATAGTGCTCTATATTCATTATTCAAGCTGAAATTATGTCGCTTACGCCTGAAGAATGCACCAGAATACTTACAATGCTGGAAACCGGCCGGAGTCAGCGCGATACAGCCAGGACTGTCGGTGTGTCGCTGTCAACAGTACAAAGAGTTCTCCGACGTTACGAAGAAACTGGTTCTAACCTACGCAGACCAGGAACGGGCAGAACCAGGTGTACCACAGCACGAGAAGACCGATACTTGGTGAACACCATGCTTCGAAATCGCTTTCTCACAGGAACTGAACTCACCAATCAGTTTCGACGCCTCGGAGGAAGTAACCCAAGTGCATGGACAGTAAGACGTCGGCTTGCTGAATCTAACTTAAAACCCCTTAGACCTGCAAACGGCCCTAAACTGGAGCGTGGGCATCGTATTTCGAGACTAAGATATGCCCAGAGCCACGTAAATTGGAGTATTGAAGATTGGTCAAAAGTTATGTTCTCCGACGAATCAAAATTTATGCTCTACAAGCACGATGGAAGACACAGAGTGTATCGAAGACCAGGGGAAAGATTCAAGCAAGCATGCATCGAAGAAAAAGTAGCCTACGGTGGTGGGTCTGTACTTGTGTGGGCCGGAATTTCTTCTGAAAGTCGCACAGAGCTGGTGATCATAGAAAACGGCTCTTTAACTAGCGTAAGATATGTGGAAGAAATCCTCAATGATCACGTTGGTCCATTTATGGTCAATCTAGGTGAGGATGCTATATTTATGCATGACAATGCCCGACCTCATACAGGTAGGATTGTGAATGACTACCTTCAAGAGATGAACATTACTCGTATGGAGTGGCCAGCGCGCAGCCCGGATATCAACCCGATCGAGCATGCTTGCGACGAGCTAGGCAGATGCGTAAAACAACGAAACCCTCCCCCAATCACGCTTCGTGAGCTCAAAATTGCTCTCACAGAGGAATGGGAGAATATTCCCCAAAATCGTATAAGGAACTTGGTGTACAGCATGCCAAACCGCGTAAACGCAGTAATGGAAGCACGAGGAGGCAATACGAAGTATTAAAATTCAAGAAAATCGTAATAAAGTTCAAAAATTTCATGTTTCCTATTTTTGTTTTAAGGAGAGATCAGCAGTTTTTTTCTTTATGTAATTTTGTGTTAATAAAATGTATGGTGACTCATATTTTTTTTACTTTCATTTAAGGAGTATTACATTGTCTATTAAATACAATTTATTGCATTAACCTATCATTTTTAGTTTCCGAGATTTTTAACATTCTTTAAGTGACCCGGATTCATTGCTCTCGAGTGTATAATACGGTATATAATTAAATTATGCAAGGCTTATATAAACTTTGTTAAAAATTAGTTAGTAGGTACTTATTAAATACAGAGATAAGATAGTTAGGGCACTTATTTTAGTTCTTGTCTTATTATCAATCTAATTAAAAAAACTTCTCGCAATTATTTATCATCTCAGTACTTATCTTAGTTCTTACTTTTCAAACTCATTAGAACTTTGTGTAGTAATTTACCTATCACTATTTCTTAAATAAAAAACCAGACAAGTGCGAGTCTGACTCGCACACCGAGGGTTCAGTTATTATATGCTACATTTATATTGGTCTTACGATCGTTTCAGTCGGTTTGAAAGACAAACTTAACATTGTACTTGAAAAAAAATTCTTTCATACTTATTTATAATTATTTACTGGTGGTAGGTTTCCCGTATGCGAGAGGCCGTCTGGGTGGGTACCACCGCTTTGCCAGTTATTCAACCGCCAAGCAGTAGTGCGCAAGCATTACTGTGTTCCGGTTTGAAGGGCATTGTAGCCAGCGAAATTACTGGGCATTCTGAGACTCAACAGATAATTGTCTCAGCGTGACAAGCGCAGTACAGCGCCGCGTAGGATTTTGCAAAAAAGGTTCTGGGTGGTGATGTTATTGTTATGGGCTGGCATATTGCTTACTATCAGGCAAACGACCAGCTCGTAATATAGTTACATAAAAAAAATACAATATTTATGTACGACACTGTCAATTCTCCAACTGCAAATGCAAGTTTTGTAGCGGCAATTTTTTTTACATTATACAGGGAATAACATTAATGTGTAGTAATACTGAAAGGTGTGTATGGGTATCTAGTCATGAATCATCGGGCAGAATATACAACCAAAAAAACACTATTATATTTTCCATACAAAGTTTAAAAATTATTTATTTGAATTATTTTGGACAATCCTAACAAGCTGTGGCCTAGTCGCGGTAGTACGGGTCATTGACCGAGCTACTTTGTGCCTAGGCACAAAACAGATTAGTACAGAAACCTACATACATACAAAGTGCGCTCGAGCAACGCACACATAGACACCGCTCACAGACACGATATCTGGGCACAGTTGGAATGCGCGTGCCATCCGCTTGAGACACGCGTCTGTGAACTTTTTTGTGCAAAAATGGAGCAACGAAAAATAGGTTATTATAACTGTTTGGTGGACGGTTGTTTAAATTCAACATTAAACGGTGAATTGTCGTTTTTTAAGCTACCAGTTGTTTCAGAGAGGTAAGTAGGTATTTGCTTGTATTTTGATGGTTCGTTTTCACGTAACACAAAATAGTTAGGTAGGTAGGTAAGCGCCCCAGCCCCCGGCCCTGCGCCGAACAAGCGAACATGAGTTTGTGGCCTTGTCATATTTTTACAATTTAAAATTAGATATTTATTGTAGTATAAGCTGTGTTAGCCTTGTGTTCAATAATCTAATGAGGAAGATGTTAATGTAAACTAATCGCATTTGTTTTGTCTTCAAAAAAACTTTATTCAGTTATAATAGTAACTGCGAAAAAATTATGTCGATATCGTGTACAGTTATATTTTTAAATCAATCAATTTTCCTCCCAAAAACTTCCTGCGCCGTCCGGTATGAAATGTATGAAAAGTACATACATGAGATTAACTTCTGTATTTATCTGTTTTGTGGCCTAGGCGCTCTGTCTTTGAAAACGCCGAACATTTTACAAGGGCTTGATTTCGAGTCTCAAATACCGGAATTTCATACTGAACGGATCTTCGGACTCGATCGGTTCCGTTCCGGAACCCACTCGTAAAAAAGGGTATTTCCACATTTTTACACGACTGCCCAAAAAGGAGTATTTCAGGGTTTACGTATGTATGTATTTATTTATTCCACCATTACTTCTTATTGCCTGGACAGATTTGAATGCATTAAAACCATAATAAAAACATAGGTTTAAGTTTTTTTTCCATAGTTTTTTTGCATGTTCCGGAACCGGTATACAAAAAAATCTCCGCGAACGTACCCGACTTAGCCTTGCCTTGATTAGTTTCAAATTTTTATCCAACTTGACGTCTTAGAATTCATATTCAGAAATAACCTAAAAAGAATTTCCGAAACGAAAACGGTCCTTTTCGGTGGAGTTTTATGGGGCGGCGTTAGAAGGTAACTTTGTTTGTGCCGCTCGACCAATGAGGAGCAGCGGCTATTATTTATTAGGATTACATCTTTATGATTGGTGCAATACGAAACAAGGCTAGCGAATCATGAAGCGGCGGCGAATGTTTGATAGCTTTAGTGTTTGCCGCGTTTTGTCAAAGATTAAACAGGTTTATTTCTGAAAACTGACTAAGTAAAGACGCTTTATTGATTACTGACTTACGAACACTCTTTTACTATGCAATGAAATCAAATGTTGGAAATGTCTTAATCATCATTATCAGCCTATTACATTCCTACTGTTGAAATTCATGCATGATGTTTTTTACATCCTATTCCTACGGTGGTTGGTGACCTCACGTATTTTTTAAGAACATCAGCCATGCTCGCTCTTATTAGGCGTTTACACTGATTAGATCCTTATTCCTGAATGTTAATTGGAGCGATGATGTTTAATGCTGTAATTAATAAGTAAGCATTAATAAAAATAAAAAACATTATAGCCTATGTCACTTGGGATGATTTAAGGATTCCGAGGATACCCCATACATCCAAATCTGTTGAGGCATTTTATTCGAAAACATTATATTCCTTTTTTGGGGAGTCGCGTAAAAAGCAGTTTGCTTGAAAGTTAGTTGTAAAGTAAGGTTGGTAGGACAGCTGGCTTTGCTAACTGAAGATAAAATTTGTTTGTCAGATCTGTACACGCGGCGCACTAATATTCTTTGTCACAAGTTCATTGCTCTTTATCAGCTGATTGTTAGGGTTGAAATGAACTTGATTACCAGAAATGTTTAAATTATCATATCTTGTGATTTTAAAAAGTTTCTGGTGATTTGCACTTGGACTTGAATTATTAATAAGCTTCTATATGCGTGGTTTAATTATTACTACACATTAATGTTACACGTTGTATATCCGATCATTAACGACCTTCTAATTTTTACCTTTAATAGGGGATCGGACAACTTTTCAGAAAGTGTTTTAAATTATTGTAATAAGTATAATAGCCATGAAAAATACTACTTTAATTAAATAACGCTCTAAAAGTACCTAAAACTATGTTTAAATATTATGTTTCAAATATTACCGCGCAAAAGGTCAGCTCAAAACTGGTGACGTCATATGAAGGTAGAAAACGACAAACTCTTCGAAATAAAACTTGCAAAGATATTTAAATACGTTTTGTGAAGTTTGGGGACTATAATGTGGTAACAGAATGAAAAAAATCGCAAAAATACATTTTATGAAAAGAAAAACGTAAATAAACACAAGCTCGACTCACGGCATTGGCCTTCCAATGACGTCATGCGCTGTGATTGTTTTTTCGTTTGAGAAGAAGAACAGATTAAAAATGTCAGAATTTTAGATTTTATTTATTAATTTTCAAAATATAAATCATTATTATTTCACAAAAATATTGATTGGATGATCTTTCTGGTTCGACGTACATTAGTTCTGACTACATTTTAGATTATTTCTCGATTACGATCCGATCCCCTATTAGGTACTTGTGCTGTGACACCATGCTTCTTAGCATATTTCATGATTCTAGGTCAACGGGAAGTACCCTATAGGTTTTGATTTATTTGCGAGTGTCAAAGTAGGTATGCGGCATAATGGCCGATTTTTTTAATGCGTTTTACGTGGTTTTACCTTTAATTTGAAAGAAGCTCAATTATTTTACAGCTCCATGAGACCAGACCTAAGTAAATGATATTAATTTCAACTTGATATCTCCACGCGTTCCTAAGAAAAAGGACCAGACAGACAGACGATGAAGTGACCCAATAAGGGCTCCTTTTTTCTTTTTCAGGTACGGAACACTAAAAATATAAAAGGTAGGTAGCATAAATTATTTAAAGATCTCTTCTGATAAATGGAATTTTATCTTATATCAATCAGTCTATCGAATTAAATCTGCGAAAATACTTTAAAGCTTATTTAATTTGGACCCTAGAGGTAGGTAATAATACCAACTTAGAAAAGTCTTTCGTAAAATCGAACAGACGGGTACAATAGGTACTTAGTAGGTCTCTTTGCTCACTTTTTTTTTAACTCTCGAAGCGTAGCACGCGTATGTAGGGTACGAGTAAGGCGGGGTTTTTATGAGACATCCGATATTTCGTGTAACAATAAGACTTACACAAAAAACCCCAATAGAACATGTTTTATTTAACCAAATTCAGTTTAAAATAAACTTTAAAATGTAACGGATAAGTTATGATTTTTTGGATATCTTTACTAATAGTGTTCAAGAATTATTTTGGCGCGAAAATTTTACGTCAGCGTTGACACTTTGTTAGCTGTCGCTGAGACCTCAATGGTCGATCGCTTGTACCCTGCGCGCGCACGGCCTCCCGCCCCGCGCCGCTGCATTGGTGTCGATTGCGCGCAAAGAAAAAGTATACTATACTAAATCTTTGGGTGCGCGGGCGATCCGCCATTTTAGTCTATCTTCCCTAACCTAACCTAATACTACTATTTGTATATATATATATATATATATATATATATATATATATATATATATACGTATATATCATAATTATATATATATACGTATATATCATATTTTAATCATTTGAGTTTGAAATCATTTCATTCGTTCTACTTATTATCTACTGCACACTATCCTCTTATAAGTGTTGTTTTCCTTACCCTATGGTTGTCTGTTTTTCTGTTTTCTTCTTTAAGTGCAATAAAGTGTTATCTATCTATCTAACACCTATATACCTATCTAACCTAACCTAACCGGTCTTCGCTGCGGTCACTACTTGGATGGGTGACAGTTGGTGTGGTATTTACGTGGTGGTCGAGCCCAGTTGTTGTTTTATGACAACATTTGCTAGTGGCCAAACATAGGCTTATAGAAGATTAAAATACCTACCTACATAACAAAATAAGTGAATTATAATATTCGTGTTTGGGCCCCGGCATAATTCCCCAGAATTTAGGTAGGTAGGTATTGGGATAATTTCCGCCCAATTTCCTTTGAAAAACATTTCCATTATTTTATGAGTAGGTCGTATCGATATGTATCGTACGATAAGTGTTATGGGGTAACTATCTACCTACTTATAGCATTTATTACTGGATTTCGAACACGCATTCCGCGAGAACGAGTGTGGCTCAATCAGAGAATGTGCGACTTTCGATCCGACGCACCCGAGTTCGAATCCTGCTGGCCCCGCCCCACTGAGTTTTTTAAGTTTTGTGCGGATTTTACACTCGCTCTAAAAACGGTGAAGGAAAACATCATAAAGAAACCGGCATGTCAATGAATTGATCAAAAAATTCGAGGACATGTGACATCCCCACCAACCCGCACTGGGCCAGCATGGTGGATTACGATTCATATATAGGTACTCTTTCTATGAGAGAAGGCCCGTGTCATAGCAGTGGGAACCAATGAACTGATGATGAACACATATTGTGTATGAAGGCATAGAAAAGACAAGTAGAAGGTACCTACTTATGAAGGATATTGATGTAGTTTGCACTATAATTTAGAGAAATGTTTGAGGACCGTAGGTTTATAATAATAATATTTCCATGTTATTATTGTTAACACATATTTGTTCTTTTTTAAGCTATTGCATAGCTTCTATCGCGGGCCTTGACCGTGGAGACCGAATCCAGAAATTCCGTAACGAAAATAACCTAACACCCCCCATTCCGAATGCTATGCAATAGCTTTACCGCGGCAGTCTCCGAGTGCCACACGTCTTTTTTTTTATTTAATGTTTATTTGGCTACTATTTTTACAAAACCAGGTAAAGGTCCTTAGTAAGTTAGTAAAAGATAAAAAACACTGATAAGGTATTATAAATAATTATATTTCATTTTATTTACATTTCTAATATGGTATCTATAATTTATTTATAACATAAGACGGAGGAAGCATGCATCTATCAGCGAGGTATACCTACATATTCGTTTGGCTTGGGGTCCAAACTATGGGGCCGGCAAAGGCATGGCTTCTCTTCAAGGAGCTGTCCTGAAGCACCAAAGAAACCACTTGTGACAAACAGCTGGCGTTTATAACTCTAACATCTATCGCGATACCTTTCAAAGGGATGAAACGAGCAAGTCGTACGCCTGATGGTAAGCGGCACGCCTGCTTATAACAGCAATGTGCCACGCAGACCTTTTAATACCATAAAAAGCACTGCATAGCATTGCATTGCGCTCATCATCCTGAGACATCAGATATTAAGTGTTATGTGCTCAGTAATTTTGCTGGCTACAATGCCCTTCAAACCGGAACATAGTAATTGTGGTACCCACCCGAATGGCCTCCCGCATACGAGAAACCCACCACAACCTATCACAAATTATCCAAAAGCTGGTAAGTATAATATATAAAGTTAGATGCATAGTACAGAACTCTCAGATAACATGTAATTAGTGCTACTTTCAATGTTCAGAATTGTAGTCTAAGAGCTACCTAGTATTTTATAACTAACCCATAATAATTCATTCGCCAAGAACCGACATAGCCATTTCTTTAGATATACTCTCTGACATGCTGTTTCTTTTTTCCACTTCTTGTTCGTCACTTGACCACCAGCTTTCATCATCATCATGAATAAAACACAAGAACAAATCATCTTCATATGTTGGGAAGTAGTATTCTGGCTGATCCCAGCTTTCTTTTCGCAGCACCCAATGCTTTGTCTCTTCTAAATGTTTTACTAAGTTATTACCATCGTCAAACTTCAAGTCGCATGTTAGACATTGCTTTATATGTATTTGTCGACGAATATAGTTCACTACCTTCACTTTGTGATAAAAAGTTAATCCAGTTGTGGCATTGGTGAATGAAAAGCCATGTTTTCGTTCCATATGGTCTAGGATGTTTTCATATTCCATCTCTGTGTGGTTGCAAAGAAGGCAGGTTATTTGTGGACCGTTTTCTTCAGTCCATTCTGACCAATCAGGATCGCTGTCTGCATTTGAATCTTGTTCGCACTCTGTGTTGTGATTGGTTTGATTTCGGTTCCTATTGATGTATGGTTTTGAGTTGTGCTTTGGTTTACTTTGCTTA
Source organism: Petrophora chlorosata (assembly GCA_951640565.1). Taxonomy (NCBI): domain Eukaryota; kingdom Metazoa; phylum Arthropoda; class Insecta; order Lepidoptera; family Geometridae; genus Petrophora; species Petrophora chlorosata. The sequence goes on from OX621206.1 coordinate 3,829,370, forward strand.
TCTCCTATGTAGTTAACAAGAAAGTATTTGTCGTACTCTTTGTTGTCTGGGTTGATTCTTTTGTGTCCTTTCTTGCGCATGTGTTCTTTTAATATTGTACGATCTTTGAAAAGTCCTTCGCAGTAGATGCATTGCAACTTATCCAGTTTTTGAGAGACTAAGTTGACTAACTCATCAATGAAGATGAGGTTGTCCGGCTTTGCAATATGAAAGTTATGTTTTTCATATAAGTGATTTAGGAAACTTGCTCGTGTTGTAGTTGAAATGTAACGACAGAACAAACATTCTCGCACAAAAGTTTTATCTTCTCTTTCAAATTGGTGCCTTTCTAAAAGGTTTTCTAGCTTTGTTTGTTGTAAATTTGTCCGTAACTCTTTGTCTTCAGGGAGTACATCACTAAGTAGGTAATACTTTTCATCCTTTGATTTTGTGCCATCAGGTTTTGTGTCAAGTAACATTGTTGAGCAGAAGAATGGCAAAGGATTATCTGAAAAACACAAATGAAAAATTATGATCCAACTTCATTAAAACTGGGTTAAACCAGTTAAGTGCAAGAACATAAAAGACAATAGGTTTATGCACTAATGTGTATACATAACACAATTGGCAGGTTAAAGATAAAATAATATGTTTGCTACATAAACTACATAGATATTCTTAGGTTAGGGTTAGGGTTAAGCAAGTTTCACTCTCAAAAGCTTTATTGATTTTATCTGCATGATGAACAGGTTAATTTTTTTTAATTTTATGCATTTTGAAGCAAATGAATATTTCCCACTTTTAAGAATATAGCCTTTGAGATATACAAAAACAATACACTTTGAACAAAAATTACCAGGAGTCCATAAACAACTGAGAGATTGTGCCTACTTGCTTGACTAACCTTTAAATCGGAGTCGCCAATAACTAAGATATCCAGGGAAGTCAGCTATCTGATTAACATCGCCTATAACCAGACGATGTTTCATGAATAAATGCGTGAGGAATGACTGCTCAGACTCTGGCAAAACGAATTCCTCGTCACACAAAACACATGAACACTTGTGAGGTTGGTCACTTTTAAAAATAGTTGGTTTTTCAGCTTTTTGATGAAGTGTCAGTGGACCGAAGAACTCTTTTTCACTTGTGGCCATTCTAGTAAGATTATAAATTTCAATTTATTGTTTTCTTTGCAAATACAAGGGAAAAATAACTTTTATCACAAGCCAGCTGATTGCTGATTGTTAAACAAATGTCAACGTGACATATTTTTGTTTGACATTGACAAGTTATTTTGGTACTGACAGTATAAATTCCGTTCATAAACGAGTTGGGATCTTTGACATCGTCTGAAGTTGATTATTTCTATCCCAACCTTTTACATTGTTGGATACTCAGAGGAAGAATGTTCTAGTAATAATTAGGCCACTCCGCCGCCACCGCTAGAAGGTGATGATTTTATATCGCCGGCGGAGGTGAAGAGGGCCGTGCTAAGACTACCGGGAAAAAAGGCACCAGGGTTAGACGGCATCACAAATGCCGTCTTAAAACAGCTACCCACGAAGGGCCTGGTGTCCAGAGCGCGGCTCTTCAACGGAGTCCTGCGCACCCGTTGCTTCCCCCAGGAATGGAAGACTGGAAGGGTAATCGTGCTGCCGAAACCAGGCAAGGATCGCCGATTACCCGCCAGCTACAGACCCATCACACTGCAACCGACCATCTCAAAGTTGTTCGAGCGCCTGCTGCTGCGTAGAATGAGACCTCACCTGACTCCGAGAAAGGATCAGTTTGGTTTCCGCGCCGGTCACTCGACAACACTTCAGCTCGTCAGGGTGATGCACTATCTCGCAGAAGAGACGAACAGGGGCCGCCGCACCGTCAGCGTCTATCTCGACATAGAGAAGGCGTTTGACCGAGTGTGGCACGACGGCTTCCTGTTCAAGCTCACCCTGACAACGACGCCACCGGCTCTGACGCACATCGTGGCGTCGTTTCTCGACAGAAGAAAGTTCGTCGTGGCTGTAGAGGATGCCACGTCGACTGAACGACCAGTCCGTGCAGGCGTACCGCAGGGGAGCTGCCTCTCGCCGGCGCTGTACGGACTATATACTGACGACATCCCGATCCTGGAGGAAGAACATCTCCGGCCAGGAGAACGGGGTGTCATGCTCGCATTGTACGCCGACGACAGTGCGTACTTTGCTTCGTCTACCAGCTCGACCGTTGCGGCGAACAGGGTGCAGCGAGTTCTAGATCTCTTGCCAGATTGGCTCGGTAAGTGGAGGATGGCCGTTAACGTGGGGAAGACGGCCGCGATGCTTACCGGAGCCCAGCGCACCCTGATACCTCCACTGAAACTATTTGGACAGGACGTCAAGTGGGAAACCACAGTGAAGTACCTGGGCGTCCGCATCGACCGGACGTTGAGGATGTGCCCGCAGGTAGACAACGCCGTCTGCCAGGCAAAGGCCGCCCGCGCACTCTTCCGTCCGGTCCTAGCCTCGAAACTCCCTCTACGTACGAAAGTGGAAGTATACAAGACGTACATTCGTACTCGCCTCACGTACGCGGCACTGGCATGGTATCCACTATGCTCGGAAGCCCAACGGAGGCGACTCCAAATAGTTCAGAACGTCGCCCTGCGCATGTGCACGGGAGCGGGCCGTCACGTACGCAATGACGTAATCGCCCGCGACGTCGGGATCGAGTCGGTGAAGGAGTTCGTGGTCCGGCTGGCGCGTCGTATGTACGACCGCGCCGACAACGGACCACATCCTCACCTGAACGACATTGCGCCCCACCACACAAGGCCCCCCGACGAACCGCAGAAGCGTGCACTGCCCCGCGACATTCTCCCGCAGCAGGACGAGGAGGATGTCCGCGACGAGGGCAGATGAAGGCGCCTCGGCGGATCGCCCCAGGAGGGCATGACGACCAACACAGAGCCACCGATGAGGCACTCCGACCTTAAGAGAAGCCCACGGTGGGCTGCCAGTTCCCCGGGGGTAGATGCCCCCGCGAGTTTCAGATTGGGCAAAGGTATCCACCACGAGGCCCACCCCTACCACCCCCCCCAGGGGGATGTGGAAGAACGATCGAACGGAGTAATAGTTAGTTTTCTTGGCTCTGAGGTTGGATTGGACTAAAAGCCAAAGATAAAATATAGTAGCAAAAGCAAATATAAAGATTTTATCTTTGACTATTAAATTATACTATAAATAAACGCCAAGGAGACCTTTTAAAAATTTAGTATTATTATTTGTTATCACAATAGTTGCACCGCCTCGCCTACGCCTGGGTCGTATCCAGAGTGGTGCGAATTGCTTCATACCGGCGCAAGAGGATTTTTTTCTTCCGCACTAGTCAGTCACGGTCACACACTAGGAAGTACTTATGTCACGGTCGTTGTGCAGAAACATGTGCACGAAATATCATTATTTTTTGAGTGTTTTGTGAATTTAATTTTGAAATTATTAGGTGTACTTATGTACTTAACCAAGGTGACGTCGATACCTACGGAATATGAAATACTTACCTAAGAACCTAATTCTATATATCTAATCTATAATTCTATATATTAGGTAATAGCATAATACCTACCTACCTAGTCAGTAAAATTATTTTAGTTTATGCCCGCGGACCCCTTGGGATGAGTCCTTTGATTAGAACATTTCATATAAACATGTAGATATATTTAATTGGCCTAGTTACTTAGCTTTATTAATAACTATGAATAGATTCCTAGGTAAAGCAATAAATAAAAATGTCATGTAGGTACTTAAATACATTTTAATCTATTTTGTAAAAAGTAATTTTGCTTAAAAACTCAAAACTAAACTAAACTATTTTGTTAATATTTACATAGGAACTATTGTTACGTGTGCAATCAACAACAAATGAGGGAATTTAAACCTACCACCTATAATAGCTCGCGTGGCCACTGACCAACGCACCACGTGACCTGCAACTGCACATACGGTGGGGGTACAGTGAAACACAGGGTACTATATAACGATGCGCATTAAAATATAAGTTCCTGGCTCCTGAGTTTTGGCGCGAAGGCATAGTATTCCGGCATAAATAGATAGAAGTAACATTTCCACTTCCTATCGATTTTGTATTGATTTTTACTACCTACCTTACTTAGTTTGTTGTTGATTGCATTACTCCACTATATTTTGTAATACCTACTATAATACCTATGGTAGGTACTTAAGTACAGTTTAATAAACATAACTACCTAGTTGTATATAAATGCCACAATTTTCAGGTATGTCAATTTTCATTTATGACAATGTGAGTGAAGATAAAGGGGCTCAGACATTTTTGTACGGAGGCTGGTTCATTCTCTTTTGTCTGAATGGTTGTGTTCCGAAATGCCGAATAAGCAAAATGTTTGATTTCACTTAAGCCATTTCAGTGATGCTTTTTAGGCATTATAAATAAATCGCAATTTCAACTTTATACAAACTTGCATATCTATATCTACCTATACCTATAATTTTCTTAATAATATTTTTTCAAACGCACACTCCACGAAATCTAACATAGTTGCTACGTTAATACTGTTGATCATAAAAGGCAGATGGTTATTTTCTTGTGTCAATGTATGCACTAACTCGGGTAAGAATGTAACCTTAGGTTGACAACGATATAAATTACATTTCTAATAACTACTTGACAAGAAGAAAGGTTGGCCGGTGAATGTCAAACATTCTATATTACAATAATTATTAAGAAATGAACTCCTAGATACCTATTTGATAAACAAAATCGTATACTTTTTCGCTATTCTTCTTTACATGAGGCATTAGTATCTACGTATAAAGTATTATAAGGCACACTGTTCCCTTTACTGGAAGCCATTACTTGAATCGCGTATTTTCTTCCAGCCTTCAGTCCGTAGATTTTTTGCACTATTACTTTTGATCTGAAAAAAGAAAAGACTTATTATAAACTAACACTTAAAATAAACAAGAAAAATATTACATAATTGATTGTATATCTTGCTGGTACTCACGGTTGTGATTGGATATGGTTAACGCATTGTGTTCTAGCCGCTGATTTCTTCGAAGCGCATGCGTAATGTTCTGTATTGGAAGTCTCTCGCGCTATCACGCAATATCTGTAAGCATGGTTTTAAGGGCATTGTAGGCAGCGAAATTACTGGGCATATGAGACTCACTATAATCTAATAAATACTATCTGATGTCTCAGGGTGATGAGCGCAAAGCAACGCTACTCAGTGCTTTTTATGGTATTAAAAGTTCTGGGTGGCACTGCAATAGTTATTGTCAGGCGTGGCCCTTACCACAACTTGCACGTCTTATCACTCATTCCCATAGAAAAAACTTAGTAATAGTGGCCTGAACAAACGTGAACTCCATTGCAAGTAGGCATCGCGACCACGAACACCCATTTAAAAATGGTGGACATGAAAGGGCTGTTCCCCATATAAGGCTATCCGAGCTCCTTTGCAAAATAGTACAAAATTACCTGATGACGTCAGTAGCGTTATGCGCCGCGGGCAGGAAGGCGATGTGGGTAGATCGGCAGGAACGACGCTGTCGAAGTTCCCTAACCGTAGCCCCATCTCCCATTAGTTCAGGAGTTTTGATGCCCCAGCGAGTGGTCGATGCTGTTATCTGGAAGTGTTTAAGAAGGTTTAATAAGTAGGTATGTCAGTATGTCAGTGGTCAGAAATATGTTATCATTTTTTTTCAAGTTAGTTCTTTTTTACCAGCTTCATAGAAATTAATGTACCTACACCTACCTAATCTTTGTTTATAAATATTTAATATGACATGTCTAGACTACATTATGTGCCTATTTATTCTGCTTATTCTACTAATATTATATACTTTATTATAAATGCGAAAGTTTGTGAGGATGAATGGATGGATGTTTTTATGGAACAGAGTGATGAGTAAGCGCCACGCCTGCCCAAAACAATTGCAGTGCCACCCTGAACTTTAAATACCATAAAAGCACTGCGTAGCACTGCATTGCGCTGATCACCTAGAGACATCAGATATTAATTCGCATATGCCCAGCAATTTCACTGGCTACAATGCCCTTCAAAGTGGAACAGTAATGCTTGATATTTGTTATTCGATCACGCAAAACCTACAGAAAGGATTTTGATGAAAATTGGCATTAGGTCCGTCCGTACTATGCGTCATTTTCAATTTGAGAGGTAAACGGATTCTATATCAATTTATGTAAGTATTTAATGTAATATTAGGTGACATTTAATGTATTAGCAGTGTTATAACTTACTTCGACGATTATAGAGCTGCTTCTATCCCATCGACTAGGAAATATCTTTATGACGAATCTCACTCTGGCTTCTTCGGAGCTAGAGTCGAACTGGACCGATCCCTCGTCGCTAGTTTCTTGGACAGAAGACGTTTGCTTCGGAGCGGGCACAAAGAATTTCGCGTGAGGATCTAATGTACGAAAGTATGGTGTAATTAAATTATTGGTACGTTTCATTGTGGCTGTAAATTACTCTAAGTTTTATGGCTCCAAAATAATTAAACTTTCAACTAAAAATAAAAGTGAACTTTTTCTGTCAGACGTGGTCTCTTGTGACAAGAGGGATGAATTAATTAGTAAATTTAATATTTTGGCCCCAAATCTTAAAATCCTAAACAAAGAATCGCTTCGTCTTCTAGGTGCTCCGGTATTAGAAAATTCATTTTCTGGTTTCATCGACGAACAACGCCAAAAATTTGTTGAAACTACTGATCGTCTTCTGAAAATTCATTCACATGTTGCTTTCCACATTATTCGGTTTTGCCTTTTTGTTTCAAAATTTACCTATGTTCTTCGATGTTGTCATTTCTGGAACCATATTGATCTTTTGTCAAGTTTGGATGATTCAGTCAAACACATTTTAACCCAAATTTTAAATTGTTCTCTTTCGGATAAATCGTGGTGCCAGGCCTCCCTTCCTATTCAGTTTGGGGGTATTGGCATCCGCAAAATTTCAAGTGTTGCTCTGCCAGCGTTTCTGTCCTCTGTTCACAGCACCGGCCGACTATTTTCCAAAATTATCACACCATCTATTGGCACTGTGCCGATGCTGGGCATTGATAAGGCCAGAAACGCGTGGAGCGCCTGTCCGAGTGTGGATTTCCCAAAATGCTTCCGTTCGCAGAGGCAATGGGACGAGCCGCTCTGCAAAAACGCTCAACGAACTTTAGTCAGAGACAGCGTTGACGCTGCAGACCGGGCTCGTCTCCTTGCTACAAGCGAACGGGAATCAGGCTACTGGCTGCACGCGATCCCTTCGTCCAATGTGGGAACATTTTTGGACAATACAAGTTTTTCGATTGCGATAGGTTTGCGTCTGGGCACCTCGACAACAGAACCGCACAACTGTCACTGCGGCGGCGAAGTAGACAAATTGGGCCACCATGGTCTTTCTTGCCGCCGCAATGCAGGTTGACTCTCACGCCATGCCGCCCTTAATGACGTCATTCGTCGGGCACTTGCTACCGTTCACGTGCCGGCTGTTTTAGAGCCGAATGGTATTTCTCGTGACGATGGCAAGAGGCCCGACGGCATGACGTTAATTCCTTGGTGCCGTGTAAGACGGTTGGTGTGGGACGCCACTTGTGCCGATACACTAGCACCGTCCCACCTCAACGGTACTTCAAGGGTGGCAGGAGCGGCGGCAGAAGCAGCAGAGAGTCTCAAGCGGAGGAAATATGCATCACTCGGTGAGGGATACATATTTCTTCCGTTTGGGATTGAAACTATGGGGCCTTGGGGGGCGAACGCGCGGCTTCTGTTTAAAGAGCTGGCCAGACGCCTCATAGAAACAACTGGTGACCAAAGAGCTGGCGCTTACCTCGGCCAACGAATTAGTCTGGCCATTCAACGAGGTACCGTTGCTAGCTTTTTGGGCACCCTGCCCGCAGACGGTGACCTAAATTCTGTGTTTTATATTTAATTTCATTTTTTAATTTTGTTGTAGGTTAGTTTAGTTTTTATCATTCTATATGTTTGTACATAATTGTTAATTGGTTCTGAAAATAAAAGTTCTTTTTCCCCAGAAATACTAGAATTTAATAAAAATAAAAATATACGAGCTTTGCTCGGGGTTTCTCTGAAGGGTAGAATCCGCAACGAGGTGATCCAACAGAGAATCAAAGTAACCGACAAAGCTCACCGAATAAGTAAGCTGAAGTGGCAATGGGCCGGTCGCATATGTAGAAGAACCGATAACCGATGGAGTAAACGAGTTCTAGAGTGGAGACCACGTTTAGGCAAACGTAGTGTAGGACGCCCTCCGGCCAGATGGAGCGACGGCCCGCGTAAAGTGGCTGGCAGTAATTACATGCGAAGAGCCTAGGATCGGGCTCAGTGGCATGCATTGGGAGAGGCCTATGTCCAGCAGTGGACTCGTATATGCTGATGATGAATCAAAATATAAATAAAGATAGGTATTTATAGATATTTCACTTAAATTTTTATTTTTGTTAGTGTGTTTACCAATATTTTTAGCAACGTATAGCCTCTTGCCTCTGACAGAGACTTCCACGTCAACTGCTCCTCCGCAAGTGGTTAGCGTGAACCATGCTCCATCGGCTGTCCCGCTGGTAGTCTGTAAGATAAATTGCTACTCACATTGTCTTTTTTGAGTATTTCTTCTTTAATATAATAATTAATAATTCTAATTTAATTTAGCAAACATGTGCCCCTGATAGATTTTGAGATTTTCGAAGTTGAATAATTCACGAATTTGATCTAAATTATTGTCTTTCAACAACGGTTAGGTTCAAAAATCCATTGAAACTTCCAAACATTTAGAAAACAAATGTTTCCAAAAAATGGCGAAGGCCATAGTCCATATAAAACTTTACAAACACCTTTTACAGCAGTATGAACTGTCTTACTATAAACTCATTATTGACCTTATAATGGATTGCATTATGAACATAAGTACATGATCGTTTTTAGGACCAGTTATAGAATCAACGCTATGCTGAATTAGCAATTCAAAAAGAATAATAGATAATAATTAGTTCTTAAAATAAGAATTTACCTTAAAATAATACACGCTTCTCCCCTTAATATCAGCCTTGTTAGGCAAGTTCTCGCGCAGCCGTTTAGCTGTAGATGTCCTGGCGCGGACGCTGCCAGTCGCCAGGAGAGACCCGGACCGACGGTCTCTGGCCACTCCGAAGACGCTTACGAAGTAAGTCTGAAAAAATATTAGTATGCGGTTTGAGAAAGGAATGGAGTCTGCAACTTTATCCCGCTAGGGGGGCTGGTCCTCGTAAATGTTTAACTTGTTATTTTCGTCATACACAATAAACAAGATATTGCTGCAGGATAATTATACATTAGGGCTAGAAAGTCGGGAATCAAATTCGATGTATTGCAAAACCAATAACGATTAGGTATGACTTTAAAAAATTCTTACCCTACTAGGGTCTAAGTTTTCTATGAGGTGATGAGTTCTGTCAGCAACGCAGGCAATGACTGGATCTTCATCTGTTACTTTTGTGCTGCGTCCTGGAAAATATGATTAGGTTTTGTCAACAAGTGGCTTTGCAACATTGATGAATGAATCGCATACGCTTCTAAGCTTATCGCCTTAATTACAGGTTGACGGTGTCTATTCTTCATCATCATTACGTTCCCACTGCTGGGACAGACCTTCCCTTAAAGATAAAGTATGTACGCTGGCCCAGTTTGGGCTGGTCAGATGAGATGTCACATGTCCTTGAATTTCTGCGATTAATTCTCGCCATTTTTAGAGTGAGTGTAAAATCCGCACATTACTTAAGTCTTAAGTCAGTGGTGCGGGGCCAGCGAGATTCGGACTCGGGTGCGTCGGATCTAAAATTGCACGCGCTCCCACCGTTCCTTTTTCACCTCGTTTTCCACCTCTCGTCCGGATGCCTTAACCACCGGTCCCGACGCCTTAACAAGTCTAATATTACAATTAGCAACACGTTCTAATTAAAACCACAGAATACTAAGAGACAGAAGCATCACTCTGCAATGAAATTTAAACAAATAGCGACTCTTGCTATGACGCAATAGAATTCAATTCAGCTCGCGTAGCGCTGCATACCTATCGCGCCTCTCTTTCTATCGCATAGCTCTTATCTCTTCTGACACGGCAAGTGTAACAACGCGCGACCTGCCGTCGGTGTCCGGCTATGTACTTGTAGCTTCGTACCTACAGTGCGGAGTGCGCTAGGTCTGTTAAAACGCAAACCCTATAAAATTTTGATATTGAATTATACTCACCAATTTTTTTCCTCCGAACAACATTTTTAAAGCTTCCCTCATACATGCTAAAGCTGTCTTCATCGACTTCAATCTTGTTATCAACTTCGGTAGAACTCTCCGAGACGTCCAATCGATTGATTTTCATTCTATCCAATTGTGTCAACCGATCGGTTTTTAACTTATCGGATTCAGCTTGATGATCTATTTTCAATCGGTCCGATTCTAACCGATTTGTCTTCTCGAATCGACTAATTTTGATGTCGTATTGCGCTGCGCAGAGCGACGTATAGTTTCTTCGATGAGATGCTACGACGCAGTACGTAGTTTCTTGAGGGTCTATTGGGCTAAAAAAGTAATACATTCTTCAAACAGTACCTACGTATTTCTATCTACAAGCATTAGTGTGTTTCGGTTCGAAAGGCATTGTAGCCAGCGAAATTACCAGGCCTATGAGACTTAATATCTGATGTGTCTGGGTGATGAGCGCAGTCCAGTGCTACTTAGTGCTTTTTATATTATGGTATTTAAAGTTCACAGCCGGGAGCAAAAAGCCCGGGAGCAAAAGAAACTAGGGGCATAAACCACGGACCCTTTGTATTTTACTTGAGAAAGGTATTTTATTTTTAAGGAAAACTAACGGCTAAATCAGTAAATAAGTAACAAAGTAAGTAAATAGCTGAAGGCCAATAATTAAAGTTTACACAGATATTTAGAGAAGAATATAAACAAACATACACAGTACTCTACTATATTATTATTATAATATAGTTTATATTATTATTATAAATTATATTATTTAGCTTTTTCTCACGGGTTATACACCCGGTCTTTGGAAGGCTTGCGCGGGGACATGAGTCCAACACGGAGAGGCCTTTTAGAGCATTTAATTTATTTATCGGGGACTGTCTTTAAGTGCATCATAAAGAAGATGCATTCAAAGACAGACCCCAATAAGTAAGATGACTTTTATTGGAGATATGGAAATGACTTATGATTGGGCTATTGAGGTGAATTTTTAATGGGTGAGAATCGGTCTATGTTATGAGACCTCGGCATCTGCCAGTTCCGCCTCATAAAATATTTAGGCAGGTGGTGACTCGCCACCCACTAAACGGGCCCCCTATAAGGGCTGCCGTTCATTGACGACGAGAGGCAACGTTGGTGTGGGTGGCTAAAGGGTGTCGAGAGGTGTGCTGCAGTTTCACTTAAACGCTACTACCGGCGTTATGCCTTTTAACACTTCCACCCTTGCTTAGTTCTTAGCTCTTGCATCTCTACCCCCGGACGGCCAGTAAAGGAAAGCTGGGGGTCAGGGGTCTCATTTAGCCCCAGGGAAAATCTCGGAGTAAGGCTCAGTGTCGCCACGCACCGACGACTCGCCACAAAGTCGCCCCTGGCCTATTATATTATTATTAATATTATTATTTACAATTATATTATTATTAATTATTTATATTATTATTAATTATTTTTATTATATATTTATATTTTTTATTTTATTTATGTTATATTATTATTATAATATAGTAGACACACGGACGAGTACGGATAATTCATATAATATAAAACTGAAAGACCACTGACTGACTGACTGACTGACTGACATATTGACAGAATTGATCTCCGACTTGCCGTTATGGTGGGGGGGAGTGTTTGGTACCGTTGGATAGAGGATGTTTTGAAACCAACCAGAAAAATCCGAAATCCATGGAAAGGTGTCTCCGAGATGGAACTGCTCAAGGGATCTCGGAAACTATAAATCGGATGGGGGTGCCGCTTGAACTAAATATGACCCAAAACCTGGGCCATTTTTGAAAATTTGAAAAAAAAGATGGCCGCCGTATAAAAAAACATGGCCGCCATACAAAATAAAAATGGAAATAACTTTTAAACGGTAAGAGATAGATATAGAGTGCTCGACCAAATGTCATAGAGGACGATGGCGGAAATTTGGAAAAGTTGGAAAAATTAAAAAAAAAGAAAAAAAAAAGGCGGCCTTTTTGAAAGTTGCTCCGATCCGACTGAAATTTTGCATCGGGGGGTTTTCTGGGTCGAAGATTACAATTATGAAAAAAAATTTCGGATTCCGCCATTTTTCAAGATGGCTGCCATACAAAAGTTTTTTTTCCGGAAAAATAAGCCAAACAAAACTTTTGAACCGTAGTCGATAGGAAGCGTCTATAAAAAAAGCAACACCCCCCCACGCGAGCTGCTTTAGCAGCTCGCGCACGCCACAAAATCACTTGGATTCCGCCAGTTTTCAAGATGGCCGCCATACAAAAGTAATTTTTTCAGAACAACTGAACTTAAATAACTTTAGAACCGTAATCGATAGGGAGCTTTTATTAAAAAGCAAAACACCCCCCCACGCGAGCTGCTTTAGCAGCTCGCGCACGCCACACAATCACTTGAAATCCAGCTTTTTTTCAAGATGGCCGCCATACAAAAGTTTGTTTTCAGAACAAAAAGGGTAAACAAAACTTTAGAACCGTAATCGATAGGAAGCTTTTAAAAAAAAAACAGCAGCCACCCCCCCACGCGAGCTGCTTTAGCAGCTCGCGCACGCGGCGAAATACTAGTTTATATTATATAAAACTGAAAGACCATCACTGACTGACTGACTGACTGACTGACTGACTGACTGACTGACATATTGACAGAATTGTTCTCCCAGATGCCGTTATGGTGGGGAGGAGTGTTTGGTATGGTTGGATAGAGGATGTTTTGAAACTAACCAGAAAAATCCGAAATCACCAGAAAGTGGTTTCCTTGATGGAACTGCTCAGGGGATCTCGGAAACTATAAATCGGATGGGGGTACCGCTTGAACTAAATATGCCACAAAACTTGGGCCAATTTTGAAAATTTGAAAAAAAAGATGGCCGCCATACAAAAAAACATGGCCGCCATACAAAATAAAAATGTAAATAACTTTTGAATGGTTAGAGATAGGTATAGCGTGCTCGACCAAATGTCATAGAGGGCGATGGGGGAAATTTGAAAAAGTTGGAAAAATTAAAAAAAAAGAAAAAAAAATGGCGGCCATTTTGAAAGTTGCTCCGATCCGACTGAAATTTTGCATCGGGGGGTTTTCTGTATCGTAGATTACGATTATGAAAAAAAAAATTGGATTCCGCCATTTTTCAAGATGGCTGCCATACAAACGTTTTTTTTCAGGACAAATTAGGTGAAAACAATTTGAAATAACTTTTAAACGGTTAGAGATATGGATAGGATGCTCGATTAAATATCATAGAGGACCATGAGAGAAATTTGGAAAAGTTGTAAAAATTAAAAAAAAAAGAAAAAAAAATGGCGGCCATTTTGAAAGTTGCTCCGATCCGACTGAAAATTTGCATCGGGGGGTTTTCTGGGTCGTAGATTACGATTACGAAAAAAAAATTTGATTCCGCCATTTTTCAAGATGGCTGCCATACAAAGGTTTTTTTTTAGGACAAAATAGGGAAAAAATAATATAGAAATAACTTTTAAACGGTTAGAGATAGGGATAGAGAGCTCAATCAAATATCATAGAGGACGACGGGGGAAATTTGGAAAAGATGGAAAAATTAAAAAAAAAAAGAAAAAAAATGGCGGCCATTTTGAAAGTTGCTCCGATCCGACTGAAATTTTGCATCGGGGTGTTTTCTGGGTCGGACATTAGGATAATGAAAAAAAAAAATTGGATTCCGCCATTTTTCAAGATGGCTGCCATATAAAAGTTTATTTTCGAACATTTTGCAATTTAACATTCAATTGAATTTCTTTGAAGAAAACTCCATATGTGTATAGAAATATATACGCCAAGTTTAAATCTTATTCGAAACTCTGAAAATGTGGTTTCCATGATGGAACTACTAAGGGAATCACGGAAACTATAAATCGGATGGGGGTACCGCTTGAACTAAATATGCCCCAAACCTTGGGCCAATTTTGAAAATTTGAAAAAAAAGATGGCCGCCATACAAAAAAACATGGCCGCCATACAAAATAAAAATGTTAATAACTTTTGAATGGTTAGAGATAGGTATAGCGTGCTCGACCAAATGTCATAGAGGGCGATGGGGGAAATTTGGAAAAGTTGGAAATATTAATAAAAAAAAAAAAAAGTGGCGGCCATTTTGAAAATTGCTCCGATCCGACTGAAATTTTGCATAGGGGGGTTTTTTGGGTCGTAGATTACGATTATGAAAAAAAAATTAGATTCCGCCATTTTTCAAGATGGCTGCCATACAAACGTTTTTTTTCATGACAAAATAGGTGAAAATTATATGCGAATAACTTTTAAACAGTTAGAGATAGGTATAGGGTGCTCCACCAAATATCATAGAAAACCATGAGAGAAATTTGGAAAAGTTGGAAAATTTAAAAAAAAATGAATAAAAATAGCGGCCATTTTGAAAGTTGCTCCGATCCGACTGAAATTTTGCATCGGGGGGTTTTTGGGGTCGTAGATTACGATTATGAAAAAATAATTTGGATTCCGCCATTTTTCAATATTTCCGCCATACAAAAGATTTTTTTCCGAACAAAGAGAATAACTTTAAAACCGTAATCGATAGGGAGCTTCTATAAAAAAAAAACAACACCACCCCACGCGAGCTGCTTTAGCAGCTCGCGCACGCCACAAAATCACTTGGATTGCGCCATTTTCCAATATGGCCGCCATACAAAAGTTTGTTTTTAGAACATAAAGGCTTAGATAACTTTAGAACCGTAATCGATAGGAAGTTTCTATAAAAAAAAAATTACACCACCACCACGCGAGCTGCTTTAGCAGCTCGCGCACGCGGCGAAATACTAGTTAATATAATATAAAACTGAAAGACCACTGACTGACTGACTGACTGACATATAATTGACAGAAATAGAAGTGGTACTTGCCGTTATGGTGGGGGGTAGTGTTTGGTACCGTTGGATAGAGGATGTTTTGAAACCAACCAGAAAAATCCGAAATCCATGGAAAGGTGTCTCCGAGATGGAACTGCTCAAGGGATCTCGGAAACTATAAATCGGATGGGGGTACCGCTTGAACTAAATATGCCCCAAAACCTGGGCCATTTTTGAAAATTTGAAAAAAAAGATGGCCGCCATACGAAAAAACATGGCCGCCATACAAAATAAAAATGCAAATAACTTTCAAACGGTAAGAGATAGGTATAGGGTGCTCGACCAAATGTCATAGAGGGCGATGGGGGAAATTTGAAAAAGTTGGAAAAATTAAAAAAAAGAAAAAAAAATGGCGTCCATTTTGAAAGTTGCTCCGATCCGACTGAAATTTTGCATCGGGGGGTTTTCTGGGTCGAAGATTACAATTATGAAAAAAAATTTTGGATTCCGCCATTTTTCAAGATGGCTGCCATACAAAAGTTTTTTTTCCGGAAAAATAAGCCAAACAAAACTTTTGAACCGTAGTCGATAGGAAGCGTCTATAAAAAAAAAGTAACACCCCCCCACGCGAGCTGCTTTAGCAGCTCGCGCACGCCACAAAATCACTTGGATTTCGCCATTTTTCAAGATGGCCGCCATACAAAAGTCATTTTTTCAGAACAACTGAACTTAAATAACTTTAGAACCGTAATCGATAGGGAGCTTTTATAAAAAAAAGCAAAACCCCCCCACGCGAGCTGCTTTAGCAGCTCGCGCACGCCACACAATCACTTGAAATCCAGCTTTTTTTCAAGATGGCCGCCATACAAAAGTTTGATTTCAAAACAAAAAGGGTAAACAAAACTTTAGAACCGTAATCGATAGGAAGCTTTAAAAAAAAAAACAGCAGCCACCCCCCCACGCGAGCTGCTTTAGCAGCTCGCGCACGCGGCGAAATACTAGTTTTATTATATAAAACTGAAAGGTCACTGACTGACAATTGACAGAAATAGAAGTGGTACTTGCCGATATGGTGGGAGGGAGTGTTTGGTACGGTTGTATAGAGGGTGTTTTGAAACCAACCAGAAAAATCCGAAATCACCAGAAAATGGTTTCCTCGATGGAACTGCTCAAGGGATCTCGGAAACTATAAATCGGATGGGGGTACCGCTTGAACTAAATATGCCCCAAACCTTGGGCCAATTTTGAAAATTTGAAAAAAAAGATGGCCGCCATACAAAAAAACATGGCCGCCATACAAAATAAAAATGTTAATAACTTTTGAACGGTTAGAGATAGGTATAGGGTGCTCGACCAAATGTCATAGAGGGCGATGGGGGAAATTTGGGAAAGTTGGAAAAATTAAAAAAAAAGAAAAAAAAATGGCGGCCATTTTGAAAGTTGCTCCGATCCGACTGAAATTTTGCATCGGGGGGTTTTCTGGGTCAAAGATTATTATTATGAAAAAAAATTTTGGATTCCGCCATTTTTCAATATGGCCGCCATACAAAAGTTTGTTTTCAGAACAAAAAGGGTAAACAAAACTTTAGAACCGTAATCGATAGGAAGCTTTTAAAAAAAAACAGCAGCCACCCCCCCACGCGAGCTGCTTTAGCAGCTCGCGCACGCCACAAAATCACTTGGATTCCGCCATTTTTCAAGATGGCCGCCATACAAAAGTCGTTTTTTCAGAACAACTGAACTTAAATAACTTTAGAACCGTAATCGATGGAGAGCTTTTATAAAAAAACGCAAACCCCACCACGCGAGCTGCTTTAGCAGCTCGCGCACGCCACACAATCACTTGAAATCAAGTTTTTTTTCAAGATGGCCGCCATACAAAAGTTTGCTTCCATAACAAAAAGGCTTATAAAACTTTAGAAGCGTAATCGATAGGGAGCTTTTAAAAAAAAGAGCAATCACCCCCCCCACGCGAGATGGCCGCCATACAAAATAAAAATGTAAATAACTTTTGAACGGTTAGAGATAGGTATAAGGTGCTCGACCAAATGTCATAGAGGGCGATGGGGGAAATTTGGAAAAGTTGGAAAAATTAAAAAAAAAGAAAAAAAAATGGCGGCCATTTTGAAAGTTGCTCCGATCCGACTGAAATTTTGCATAGGGGGGTTTTCTGGGTCGTAGATTACGATTATGAAAAAAAAATTTGGATTCCGCCATTTTTCAAGATGGCTGCCATACAAAGGTTTTTTTTCAGGACAAAATTGGGGAAAATAATATGCAAATAACTTTTGAATGGTTAGAGATAGGTATAGGGTGCTCGACCAAATGTTATAGAGGGCGATGGGGAAAATTCGGAAAAGTTGGAAAAATTAAAAAAAAGAAAAAAAAATGGCGGCCATTTTGAAAGTTGCTCCGATCCGACTGAAATTTTGCATAGGGGGGTTTTCTTAGTCGTAGATTACGATTATGAAAAAAAATTTGGATTCCGCCATTTTTCAAGATGGCCGCCATACAAAAGATTTTTTTCCGAACAAAGAGAATAACTTTAAAACCGTAATCGATAGGGAGCTTCTATAAAAAAAAACAATACCACCCCACGCGAGCTGCTTTACCAGCTCGCGCACGCCACAAAATCACTTGGATTGCGCCATTTTCCAATATGGCCGCCATACAAAAGTTTGTTTTTAGAACATAAAGGCTTAGATAACTTTAGAACCGTAATCGATAGGAAGTTTCTATAAAAAAAAATAACACCACCACCACGCGAGCTGCTTTAGCAGCTCGCGCACGCGGCGAAATACTAGTTAATTAATTAATTAATATAATATAAAACTGGAAGACCACTCACTGACTGACTGACTGACATATTGACAGAATTGATCTCCGACTTGCCGTTATGGTGGGGGGTAGTGTTTGGTACCGTTGGATAGAGGGTGTTTTGAAACCAACCAGAAAAATCCGAAATCCATGGAAAGGTGTCTCCGAGATGGAACTGCTCAGGGGATCTCGGAAACTATAAATCGGATGGGGGTACCGCTTGAACTAAATATGCCCCAAACCTTGGGCCAATTTTGAAAATTTGAAAAAAAAGATGGCCGCCATACAAAAAAACATGGCCGCCATACAAAATAAAAATGTTAATAGCTTTTGAATGGTAAGAGATAGGTATAGGGTGCTCGACCAAATGTCATAGAGAGCCATGGGGGAAATTTGAAAAAGTTGGAAAAATTAAAAAAAAAGAAAAAAAAATGGCGGCCATTTTGAAAGTAACTCCGATCCGACTGAAATTTCGCATCGGGGGGTTTTCTGGGTCGTAGATTACGATTATAAAAAAAATTTTGAATTTCGCCATTTTTCAAGATGGCTGCCATACAAAAGATTTTTTTCCGGAAAAATAAGCCAAACAAAACTTTTGAACCGTAGTCGATAGGAAGCGTCTATATAAAAAAAGCAACACCCCTCCACGCGAGCTGCTTTAGCAGCTCGCGCACGCCACAAAATTACTTGGATTCCGCCATTTTTCAAGATGGCCGCCATACAAAAGCCTTTTTTCAGAACAACTGAACTTAAATAACTTTAGAACCGTAATCGATAGGGAGCTTTTATTAAAAAGCAAAACACCCCCCCACGCGAGCTGCTTTAGCAGCTCGCGCACGCCACACAATCACTTGAAATCCAGCTTTTTTTCAAGATGGCCGCCATACAAAAGTTTGTTTTCAGAACAAAAAGGGTAAACAAAACTTAAGAACCGTAATCGATAGGAAGCTTTTAAAAAAAAACAGCAGCCACCCCCCCACGCGAGCTGCTTTAGCAGCTCGCGCACGCGGCGAAATACTAGTTATTATATAAAACTTAAAGGTCACTGACTGACAATTGACAGAAATAGAAGTGGTACTTGCCGATATGGTGGGGGGGAGTGTTTGGTACGGTTGTATAGAGGGTGTTTTGAAACCAACCAGAAAAATCCGACATCACCAAAAACTGGTTTCCTCGATGGAACTGCTCAGGGGATCTCGGAAACTATAAATCGGATGGGGGTACCGCTTGAACTAAATATGCCCCGAACCTTGGGCCAATTTTGAAAATTTGAAAAAAAAGATGGCCGCCATACAAAAAAACATGGCCGCCATACAAAATAAAAATGTAAATAACTTTTAAAGGGTTAGAGATAGGTATAGGGTGCTCGACCAAATGTCATAGAGGGCGATGGGGGAAATTTGAAAAAGTTGGAAAAATTAAAAAAAAAGAAAAAAAAATGGCGACCATTTTGAAAGTTGCTCCGATCCGACTGAAATTTTGCATCGGGGGGTTTTCTGGGTCGAAGATTATTATTATGAAAAAAAATTTTGGATTCCGCCATTTTTCAAGATGGCCGCCATACAAATGTTTGTTTTCAGAACAAAAAGAGTAAACAAAACTTTACAACCGTAATCGATAGGAAGCTTTTAAAAAAAAAACAGCAGCCACCCCCCCACGCGAGCTGCTTTAGCAGCTCGCGCACGCGGCGAAATACTAGTCTAATATATAAAATTCTCGTGTCACAGTTTTCGTTGCCATACTCCTCCGAAACGGCTTGACCGATTTTGATGAAATTTTTTGTGCTTATCCGGTATCTATGAGAATCGGCCAACATCTATTTTTTTTTTATATTTTTTTTTAATTTATATGGCCAAACAACGTTTGCCGGGTCAGCTAGTTTATATATATATTTATCTGTAGGACTGCAGAACTCCGATTTATAGGTATAATTAGCAACACTGGACGTAAATAGCCGAAGATACAGACAACCATTACAAAGATGACGAAAACATACTTTTACGTACAAAATCCTAACAATTTGCGAAATACAGCATATAAAATCAAATTTAATTAATAATGATGGCTTTACAAGCGCCTGGAAGAAATTAAAATGCAAGATGTGGCGTCGAACGTCCGACGGGTTAGCACACGCAGGGTTACGAATTTGAAGTTTATGTTGATTATTTGAATAATTAGCGAAAATAAAACGGTACGTGTAATGAGACTGCAAGTAAAGTATAAACGGGAATAAAATAAATAAAAGTAAGACAATAGACAATAAGCCCAAACAGCTTATAAGATATTTTTATGCGTTAAGAACGTTACTCCAGGAACAGGTGTTTTGCATGGGTTTTCTCACGCGATTGTGACTTAAAAAAGGAGAAGGGTCTCAATTCGACTGTATGGTTTTTTATGATTGTTACGCGATTACTCCGTCAGTTAATAATGATTTTGATGATTCTTTTTTTGTTTGGTAGGTCATACTTCAGCCCCCTTAGCACAATTTATCCCTGTTTTATCTACTTTCGTCAAACAAAAAGTGGATTTATACGGGGATAAAAATATTGTCTCCGGTCCAATGTAAGGGTACAGAGCTGGTCCATAAATTTTAACGAAATTGTTTCAGCACTTTAAAAAAAATATATTCATATTCATATTCATTTATTCATGCTCATACATATATTATTACAGACAGGTGTTAAAATAGTGTCACAAAGTATGCTATAAGTATGTACCCTGTAAGGGTGTTGCATAATGAGTGCAGTTCTATTACAGTTCAACATAATTCAACATTCCGATTCTAATTGTTTATAAGTATCTACATTATTAAATATAAGTTTTTGTCTTGAAGTCGGTTGTTGTTTTTATTAAAAATTAATTATTGTTTGAAGTCGGTTAATAAAGTAGACAGAATTTTTATTTTATATTTTTAATTAGTTTGTCAGTATACTCCTTTCGGTTATGGGCAAGCCTCATACATTGCTCACCGACGTGCTTCTTTTCGTGACATTCGAAGACCACACCCACCGGTCTGACTTGAAAACAAATATATATATACACTATACCATATACGTATACCTACCTACTTTTTATCAAACAAAAAAACCAAGGTCAAATATCGATGAAATTTATATGGGACCACTTCGTAGCTATACTGAACCCAACACAAAAATAATTTTCCAAATCGGTTCATGAATGACGGAGTCCTGAAGTAACAAACATAAAAAACAATCGAAAGAGAACCTTCTCCTTTTTTGAAGTCAGTTAATAATTTTTATCGACCACGTCACAATTCGCACAAAGACAATATTTATTATTTAGATCTGCTTATTGCGAATCTGCCTAATAAATTCCGCCCTAGTTGATACAAATACCTCGTGTTTTGACAGGCCCTTTGACCTTTTGCTGTAACATTCGTGACCCTAATTCTGAAAGCAATTTCCGTCCCGTATCCTTTACTCACCGAATTTGCCTTCTGCCATTATGTATTTTGCATCCAAACATTTTATTAAGTTACGGATATTTCGGCAATTACAATAATTTAATAATGAAGAGATTGGTGCTTTTTGTTTTTTTTAACCGACTTCAAAAAGTAGGAGGTTCTCAATTCGATTGTATGTTTTTTTATTTTATGTTTGTTACCTCGGAACTCCGTCATTTATAAACCGATTTGTAAAATTCGTAAAGGTTTTGCGTTGGGTTCAGTATAGCTACGAAGTGGTCCCATATAAATTTCATAGATACCATCATCGATCATCGATTTCATCGATGACCTTGGATTTAGAAGATACATTGAAGTCGGTTATTTTTGTTTAAAATGTATACTTATTTAATACCTGCTGAATGTTGAAATTATCATTTTGAGTCTAGCAATCTAGGAAATCATGTACCTCGAAACACGATCCGTAATTTATCATATAGGTATTTAATACGTAATTAATTTAAAGCATGTCAACCTCGCTTTCGTCGAGTTGGCGAACTCTAAAAGGAGTTAATTATAGAAGTTAAATTGCCTATCTATCTCTGGATTGGGATAACATTTTGAAAAATCCTATTGAATTACATTAATGGTAGGATGAGATGGAACAACTTAAGGGTGTCGCAAAAACTTGTTATGTAGTAAAGTGGGAGTCCCATCTGGACGCTATTCTAGAGATTCCCGTATTATTTTGTGACTGACTTAAAAAAAGGAAGTTTTTTTGTATGTTTTCTACGAGTTTACTCTGTCATTTATAATGATTTTGATTTTTTTTCTTCATAGTGGTCCCATTTTAAGACTACCAAAATTTAAAAGAGACGTTCTTGAAATAAATTTTAGTGCATTCAAGATTTAACCATTTAACATTAATAATTATTTTGTTTTTCTTTTTCCATTTTTGATTTTGTTTTTCTTTGCCTAAAACTGTATGTAAATTATAAGTTATAACCATACGTACATACTATTACTGCTAAATATAACCATGATGTGTATACATGTTTTGGACTTCAGTCCTGTTCGAAACAGATTAGTAACGTGATTTCTAAACTGACTGTAATCTGTTTTGTGTGCCTAAATAAATAAAGAAGTATAGTATGCATGTGATCGTTGGGCGTTTAAAAAAAAAAATATATATCGAAGTTCGATTAGGTCGCTGTAGCGTTTTTTCTAATAACAGTGTATCGTAATTCAGTTTTCAACTGACATTGCTCAAAATGCTTTTACGACTTTTTTATCGACAGCTTCCAGAATAGGCGGCTATTCTGCATGGAACTTCTCGATAAAAACATTCTAGTCAATACTACTTAACTAAATGGTTAAGTTATCACTTGTATTCAATACCGTGTGATGGCGATGGCATCCATACATTACATCTAGACATCAATTCTTACAATCCATATAAATACTTATGCAGCTATCTGCGATCATAACCTATAGTGAGATAGAATACAGTATACTTATTTGTGGCTTTTATAATTCAACGATATATTATAACGCTTTTTGAAAGTGAAATAGCATGCTACAATATTCACCCAAATTAAATACTTAGTTTTAAATCAATCATGTTTATTCAATCGTGGTTATCACAAAGTAAATAAACAGTAAATTCAACTAAGACCGATACAATACAATACAATACAATACAATACAATACAATATAATACAATACAATACAATACAATACAATACAATACAATACAATACAATACAATACAATACAATACCATACAATACCATACAATACAATACAATAATGCTTTATTGTACACCAAACAAGAAATTAACAAGATTCACGAAAGATTCTTATAACGGGCGGACTTATCGCTAAAGCGATCACGTCCAGTCAACCTTTAGATGGAAAGAAATAATGGAGTGAGAGAGGTAGGCGGTGTAAATAAAAAGTAAAAGAAAATGAGTAAATAACATAATGTATATAACAAATAAAAGACAAGGAGAAAATGGCCAGGGAAACATATTTTCTTTGGGCGACTTTTCCCCCAATCACATTAATATTATAAATGCGAAAGTTTGTAAGTGTGTTAGTGTGTTTGTTACCTCTTCACGTGAAATGATTTGAGTGAAATTCGAAGCTTATACTATGGACTAATACATAGGCAACTTTTATCCAGGAAAACCGCGAGTGAAACTATATGCTAACTATAGCTAGTTAGTAAATATTTTATTATACTTACATTAACTATAATATAAAGTTAGCAATAATGATAATCTGATGGATGATTTGAAATTTGGAATAAAAATTCAAAGACATGCGAAATCCACCAACCCGCAATGGGCCAGCGTGGTGGATTATAACCCATACTCTCTCTATGAGAGTAAGTTCGTGTCCCAACAGTGGGAACGTAATGGGCTGATGATGATTGAAATCGGTCACCGCGTCATCTATAATAGGCATTAAGACAGAAGCATTTGCCGTACATTGTCTCGCCATTCAAAGAGGTACAAAAAATATTCACGTTCCGTCTCACCCTTAAATAAGAAAGAAAGAAGAAAGGAAATGTGTGTCTTTGTTAAAACACATCCGCAATATTGTAGAAGAAGTAATGAAGTTATAACAACACAAAAAAGAGCTACATTCCAAAACCTTTTGTGCCAACCTCCTTGTCATACAAATTACAAAACTTTTTATTGCATACCAAATACAAAACAATAAAAAAATGCATAAAATTCCTTACAATGGTAGTACAATGGGCGGTCTTATCGCTTAAAGCGATCTCTTCCAGACAACCTTTGGATGGACAGTATCGAAAGAAGGAGTAAATGGCGGTGTGCAATCAAATTACAATAATAAATACCAATAACCAATAATAGTCATATAAAGATATTTATAAAAAAATGTCTACAAATATGACAATATGGGTCTTTTAACTTATAATAAACTAACTGCGCCCTGCGGTTTCACCCGCGGTTTCCCGGGATAAAAAGTAGCCTATGTGTTAATCCAGGGTATAAGCTATCTCCATATCAAATTTCATCAAAATCCATTCGGTGGTTTTTGCGTGAAAGAGTAACAAAGGTACATCCATACATCCATACATCCATTCTTACAAACTTTCATCAAAATTTTGAATGGCAACCAATTTAAGACAAAACTTTTTAGGTGGCTAATTCATAATTGTTTTTATAGTATAACTAAATATTTAAATTTTAAATGACATAATAATATATTATGTAGTTCTTTATTGTAAAGTTGACATTAGATTCTTTAATTTCATTATTCATATTTGCACGCCTGCTTGCAGGTTGTTTACCGAGACTTTTTGATTTTATGACATCTGAAATAGTACATTATGTTATTCCTCAATGACATTATGTGTATTTTGGTAAATAAACAATTGAATATGATTTTGATAACGAAGAAACGAAAGGAACGGAAAGAAAGTGAAAGAAAAAATATTTATTTGACGACTACAGTCATACACTAACAAAATAAAGAAGAGAACAGAATTACAAAAAGACAAAATAAATATATAAACAGTGTAAAGAAATAATTAAGTTTAAATAACTACTACATATGTGGTAGTAGTCATTTATGTGCCAAATGGGAAATAAGAAAGAAGAAACGAAGAGTTTAGGTTCTGTCGGTATTAACTTCAGCTGCGCAAAGACTATTAGTTAATCTACAATCTTAGAAATTAATATTATGCACAGATGTCACATTAATGGCTCATTAGGCATTTCAACACGCAACTACGCTTTGCACGCGGCTCTGATTAGATATTAATGCAATCAAAGAAATTATGTCCGACTATTACTAATGCATATTATAAGTACCTACCTATATTATATCAATTAATTTAATAATGTAGGTATATTTTACGTTTATGAAACAAGTATTCATTCAAATAATTTCCGCCACATCTCCGCTTATTAATGTCCCGTTTTTCGTTTTGCGAAACACTATTTCTTAACGTGCAATTAACAATTTATTCATACAAAAAATCCAAGTTTCCAGGACCTGTGCATGTGATCATAGGGCGTAGCAACAATAAAAAAAATTACAAAGACCTCATAAAGGACATCATCTGTTATCATCATCATCAGCCTGTAGTAGACGTCCACTGCTGGACATAGGCCTTTCCCATTGAACGCCACTGAGTCCGGTTTTCGGCTCTTCTCATCCAGTTTCTTCCAGCCACCTTTCGCAGGTTGTCGCTCCATCTAGCTGGTAGGCGTCCTACACTACGCTTGCGCGCTCTCCACCCAAGGAAGAACACGTCTACTCCCACGGTTGTCTATCCTTCGAGAGATGTGACCAGCCCATTGCTACTTCAGCTTGCTGTATGTCAATTAGTTTGGTTCTCTATCGGATTACCACATTGCGGGTAATTTAATATGATAAAAGTCATAACTCAACATCCGACCAATGACGCCTCGCCGCTCGGCGTCCACTCGTTGTCTACGGGTAGTCATAGAGCGGTCGGTGAGTTGACGATGACGGCGCGGCGTCTACGAGGTGCAATACACTTTCGAAACAAATAAAACTCGCGGGCGACGCGTGATGCACTCGGAACCCGCGTGTTGTCAACCCGTGATCACCGCACAGTAAGCGTACCGGCGCTGCGGCGCGCGGCGGCGGGTTGTCACCAAATGGTTCAATCGCGAGCAAGGCGGTCCGGTGAAGTTATGGAGTTGAGTAAGTCTAAGTTAAGTCTAAGTAGAGTAAGTAGGAGTCTAAGTAAGAATTTCATATAAAGGCGAGGCGAGGCGGTGCTGGTCGGGTGCCGGGTTGACAAAAGAAATGCGACCTTAAATATCACCACAGTGCCCCCAACCCGTGTTCTAGCTTGGTTCATGCAGACTTTTGTCATAAAAGTGCGATGCCACTGGAGTTAATAGCTAAATATGAGTGTGAGGTCAGTATTAATCATTTAATTTTTATTTAAGAACCAAGTTGCGCGAATATCGCCCTTATATTTTGGTAGTTACGATGCAACAAACAAACAAGGTCATGCCTAATACACGCCGTGCCTACAGTCTAGTACATAAACCATATAGGCTGCGTTTAAACTTTGCAAAGTCAAGGCCTATTCCAGCTTGAAATAGGTTTTTTAAAATTGTATACCTACAAACTGCGTAGTCTGCAATTACAAAAAGGTCTTATTATGGGATCGCCTACAACCAATAACAAAGAAGTAGGTAATTAGTCTATTATACTGAGATATCAAAATCCAGTTACATAGTTCGCGGCTATTACTAACTATGCAAAAACAACCCTAGTTGTTTTGAATACAATCGATATTTCTTTGTAACGTCGTAGAAAGAAAGGAGTTTCTGGAATGAGGTTTGCCTTTAGTTTCTTTATTCTATTTACGTCAGAGCCATCTTTAGAAGAACATACCTAGTATTGCAGTGGAGATGGCTTGAATTGGCCGCTGGAGTAATTTGAAATTTTCTGCTTGAATAAAAAGAGTGGCCAAGACTTTTGCATGGTAAACTTTAGTTATTTTATTTTTAAATTTTATATCCAAATATTAAAAATCATTATGTTTTCATGCATTTTGTAAAATATAAACTTCACATCACTTCACTATTTCCCTTTAAATATTGACAGTTTAACTACGCAAGCAGTTATGTATGAAATTGCTTTATAAGATCGCCAATTGTATTACCCTAGTTAAGGATTTTTTTATTTCATGTCATTGTCTCTGTGGTATGCAATAAAGTGTAACTGTATTGTAATGAATATAAAGTGGCATCTAACTTTACTTTTTAATTTATTTTAAAGTCACAGAATTTCAGCGTGTAATTTCTGTGTCATTTACACAGGAACATATTAATGTCATTATAACTGACATAAATATGATATGCAGGGATTTTAGTCTTTTGATACACATTATAATTCTCAGCTGTTTTTTTACAAGCGACAACCCTAACGTTTCACAGCGACCTATCCTCTCCATTCTCACTACATCCCGGAATGTCGGTACAGTGGCTCACCATTTATCCATGATCTTATACAATTAAAAAGCACTGGAATGCCAACTTGTAGTACATTGTTGAGTGTGTGATGTTACTGACGTCGTATTTGCTGTAAGGTTGGCACGTTGACGTTTGTATGGAATAACGGGATGGCACCATAAAATACTGGTTCATCATTAGCCCATTATGTTCCCAATGCTGGGACAACAGTGTTCTCTTAGAGGTACTCGTGTTAGGTCTCTCGTCTGCGGGAGGCTGTCTGTACCACCACTTTGCCAGTTATTCTGCCACCAAACAGTAGTGCGCAAGCAGCAGAAAAAATACTGTACATATGAATATCTGAAGTCTTGCAATGCAGTGCTACGCAGTGGTTTTTATGGTGTTTAAAGTTTTGGGTGACATTGAAATTATTATGGGCGTGGCGCTCACCATCAGGCGAACGACTTATTAGTTTCATCACTTAGATTCATAAAAAAGAGACTCATAGATTGATTGATGATAATACTTTTTTTAGTTTTCGTAGATTTTGAACACAGATATTTTATATTTAACGTAAAATTACCGTTTCCGCGGGTACTTCTGAATTTCCTCAAAATCAATAGCATATTTTAACATTTAAGCCAGAAGATGGGCGACGGCGCCACGGGAGGCCGAGAAGACGCTGGCGAGATGATCTCATTGTATTCCAAGAGATTGGGATGCTTGGAAAGAGATGGAGGAGATCTTTGCCCAGCAGTGGGACAGTATATGGTCGTACAAAAACTCAGTAATTGATATATTTCATATTTTTGGCATTGACTATATTTTTTTGTGAATTTCAATTGCCAATACTTCAGATTCTGCGCTGAAAATCGAATGTTGAACACTATGACACTGCTACACACAGTTTCTTATTTATATATAAATATTTATATTATTTATTTTATGTATTGTATAGTAAGTAGGAGTATAAGTAGTTATATGAATTATTATATTATGTAATATATAAATATTTCTCGTTAATAGTATATTATTATAGTTATATATGATTGTTTTATTTTATTATCGTTTATATTAATTATTTGCTATGCACCGCCGTCTATTCTTTTAACATTTGTCCAATCCATCCAAAGGTTGTCTGTAAGAGATTGCATTACGCGATAAGACCGCGAATTGTATTACCCTAGTTAAGATTTCTATTTTGTTCATGTAATTATGTTTGCGGTATGCAATAAAGTGTTATTGTATTATTGTATGACAAGAACCAATACCTATGCAAATATCACACTCAAAAATACTCTCCATCGAAAAGAAAATAATAACAATTATTTTCTACTATCAAGCGTGCAAATGTGTGTGTTTTATTTTCTGATCTTCCCCGGTCCGGTTAGCTCCACTTTTACCCAGATTGAGCTGGCCTGTTCTCATTTACCAAGAAGATTTTTGTTGAAAAATATATCTTTCATGACAAGCTTTTAACAAATTCATAATCGGAACCGCGAGCAGATTAAAATGAGCCCAAACACTAGTAGTTTACGAGTATCCATTAAGGAGTTCCATTGCCCACTATCCGTCTCCATCAACAGGTCAGCTATCACCATAATATTGCATTATCATCGGACTTTGGCAGCATGCAAAATTTGAACGCCGTAGGATAAGAGGAAGTGGTTCTGATTCAACTTTCAAGATTTGACGCAAACAAACAAACATTGCAAGTTAAATAAAAGCTTGTAAAAATAGGTCGGCATTTATACTTACTAAAGCGCACCTTACACGGATGTGCTGGGAACCAAAGTGTTAGATATTAATCACTAACGCAGAAAGTTGTCGCAGAGCCGTGTGTTACACTTCACAGGATAAAGGCGAGTTTAAAGTGGAAAGCCATGCCTCAAATCAGCCATGACTCAAATGAGTAACACATGAAAGGACAGCAAAACCCGTAGATGAACGAAAATTCAGTGCGTACGCTTGTCTTTTCTATTTTTCTTTATGGCTCGGAAGCCTGGGAAATATATGTGCACAGAAAAAAAGCACAAGTATTTGTTTCGTGTCTGGGTGTTGTGGGTCCATGGTCCTCATAGTTCCTGGTTCCCTAGATACAAGGAATCCTAGTTAGGGGTCAGGATCTATGTATGTGATCGATGGGCGTTATTTATTTATTTATTTAAAGATGCAAGGAACATTCCGCTTCTGCCAAGTAACCAACTGGCACATAAGAAACATATATATACAAATTACTTCGAGTCTGAATACTTTATCTGAGACAAATTATGAAATACTTTATCAACCACGTTAAAATGATAGAGCGAACAAAATTCGTTGCCTGAAACATTTTGTGTGACATTCTGTTATTCAGAAATGCGTTGCGCCACATTTGTGTTGCTTCTGTGTCAAATAACAAATCTTACAAAGCTGCCACAAGAATTTATAACTGGAAAACACGTTAATTGCTTCGCTATTACCAGCTTTCTCTAAACACTTTAAAGTAAACTAAAACCTTTTCTTTTTTTTACGCTTAATAGATCTATGTTTGGCCACTATCTCGCCTTATGTGAAGCGATGTTGTGGCCTAAGATAGAGCACATAGATCTAGAGAAAGACGGCAGTTGAGCGGCTGCTCAGACCCGTCTCCCCGATGGTTCACCGAACATCATCCCGAAACACGACTAGGTCGCTTGACGGCATGGCTTTGTTCGTTGGGTGGTATACAACCACGGCCAGAGCCTACCACTCCAAAGCGCGTAAGCGGGTTTCATAACGATGTTTTCCTTCACCGTTTTAGAGCGAGCGTGCAAAATCTGCACTTAACTATAAATGCGTCGGATCGATAGGCGCACGAGTTCTCGCTAAGCCACACTCGATCTAAAATGGATATATATTTACCTCTCATACCTTCTTATAACCAATTATCATCAATCTAATTGGCAATAATAACCGATTAATACTAACTGATTCTCGCAAAAGAAACTGCCTGCAACGGTTTCTAGGACCGTAGACGCGGCCGTACTATCATATCGCCCTTACAAGGTGAAGTATCATAAATTCATCCATACACGTTTGTGTGACGTACTGACGGATTGGATTTATGTTTCACCATTCCTACAGAAAAATGGCAGTACGGGAGAATTGAACATTTTTGTAAATAATATATTATATAATACAGTAACACTTTATTGCACGCCAAATAAACAAACAATAAAAAAAACCATTTTATAAAAAAACGACTTCAATTTGTTAATGTATCGTTGTAGCTCAAAGTTGAATATTGATTAAATTTATATGAAATTTTGTAGCTATACTGAACGCAAAGAATTTTCCAAAGTGGTTTTGTAATTGACAGGGTTCTGAGGTAACAAACATAAAAAAAAAAAACAAAAAAAAAAAACAATTGAATTGAGAACCTCCACCCTTTTTGAGATCGGTTAATATTGTAAAAATACATTAATTTGAGGTACAATGGGCAGCCCTATCGTTATCTTCTAGACTTTTCCCCCAACTATTCTACGAATTTTCCTGCAACTTTTAACTGATTACAATCAGTCTGTATTTTCTTTTTCAGCCTGTTTAATTCTTAGTTACGGTGGTAGAGTCATTGTAATAATTGACGTTCATAAGTGCGTCTGTGATGCCAAAATTGAAAAAAGAACTTTTGAACTCTGAACTTTAGTATTTACTAGCGCCCCGCGGTTTCACCTGCGGTTCCCGGGATAAAAAACTTATGTGTCAATCCAGGGTATAAGTACGTAAGTAATAGTTAGTTTTCTTTGGTATAAGTTTTCAGTCAAAATCGTTCGCCAAAGGAGCTCAGGGTACCTGGGGTCCAGGAAAAAGACAGGTTACTTTCATCACATATCATTCTTATTCTATAAGGGGGCGATAAGTCCTGCACAACAAAGCCATGTCGTAAATCGAACTAGTCGTGTTTCGGGATGATGGGGATCACACATCATTATAATTATTAAAAAAAATCTCGAAAATACGTGAGTATCTTTGTGTGTTTGTCACTACTTTACTCCGTAACGACGATTAAACGGTTTTTTTTTTAATTTGATATGCCTGTAGGTAGGTCCCGGCATAGGACAACTCATACTTTTCACCTAAAAACAAACGAATCAAAAGATTCGAAGATTCTTAGGCTTCAACTATAATCTTAATTCTACGCGGACAGAGTTAACGATCACGGCCAATATTGGATCTTCCAAGCTGAGGTACTGTTGCTTTATAAAGCTCTGTACAGCGGTTATAGATAACGGCCCAGCAATGACAGGTTTTTATTGAGATGTCCTAGTGTCATTGCTGTTGATTTAAAGCCTGACATGAGAGGAAAAGACGTCGAAGTTAATGTTTGAAATAGAAAGCTTTCGAAGTGTTATTGGTAGATTTTAAACGGATCTTGGCTTTTCTATGTGTGGTCTAAGATGTAGTTTCAACCGGTAATAATTGTTTTTATTTATAGAAACGATCTCGTCTGCCTATAGTATTTTTCAACAGTTGAATGACGGGACGAGCATCTCGTTCACCTGATAATCAACACGCCTGCCTATAATAGTACCTACAGTGCCACTTAGAAGTTTACGCGGAACTGTACTGCGAGACATAATGCCCAGTAGTTTCGCTCGAGTTGAAGTGGGGATATTGGTCTGCAAAATTCAAGTATAAACTGTAGAAAACAAACTATGCCCTAAGAACTGACGAAACCTCAGCAAGTTCGAAGTCTAATAGAACGACATCGTCGTTTTCTTCATAGATTTGAACAATACAAAGGGCTGTTTTTTCAATTCAAAAATAAGTGGTCAGATAGTGACCAAGGTGGGATAGTGGCCAAGTTATGCAATCGAGGTGCACTTATGTAGCATTAAACAAACGAGAAAAGGACAAGGTTGTTCGAATGTTTATATTTCTATCGAAGATTGAAATA
Organism: Petrophora chlorosata; assembly: GCA_951640565.1. Taxonomy (NCBI): domain Eukaryota; kingdom Metazoa; phylum Arthropoda; class Insecta; order Lepidoptera; family Geometridae; genus Petrophora; species Petrophora chlorosata. Next base: position 3,861,546 of record OX621206.1, read on the forward strand.
AGGGCTCAAAGTCGCACCTGGAATCCCAATTAGCAGCCAGTCTTCGTCGGGAGCGCACCCTGAGGCGCAGCCTTACTTGTCTGGTCGGTTCTCCGCGAACGCTCACCACCGCTGCACCACCCCGAGATGACGATAGCTTGGAAATAATAAGATAAACTTCAAATATAATGTCGTAACTTGAATACCCTGTGGGTCAGTTGCAGCTCTGAAGCCCTCTTTTAAATAATAGATTGAATAAAAATAAAAACAAAAAGGAATAAAATAAAAATAAATAAAAATTAAAATAATAAAAACGTATTTCATTAATATTTCTTCTTTTTGGGGTCAAAACTATGGGGCCGTGGAGAAAAAATGCTCGTCTGTTCAGGGAGCTGTCCAGACGCCTAGCGCCTCATAGAAACAACAGGTGACCAAAGAGCTGGCGCTTACCTTGGCCCACCAATAAGCCTGGCCATTCAACGAGATAACGTCCCTAGCTTTTTTTTTGTGGTTAGTTTAGTCGTTCTCCCTGTATATACACTCGAGAGCAATGAATCCGGGTCACTTAAAGAATGTTAAAAATCTCGGAAACTAAAAATGATAGGTTAATGCAATAAATTGTATTTAATAGACAATGTAATACTCCTTAAATGAAAGTAAAAAAAATATGAGTCACCATACATTTTATTAACACAAAATTACATAAAGAAAAAAACTGCTGATCTCTCCTTAAAACAAAAATAGGAAACATGAAATTTTTGAACTTTATTACGATTTTCTTGAATTTTAATACTTCGTATTGCCACCTCGTGCTTCCATTACTGCGTTTACGCGGTTTGGCATGCTGTACACCAAGTTCCTTATACGATTTTGGGGAATATTCTCCCATTCCTCTGTGAGAGCAATTTTGAGCTCACGAAGCGTGATTGGGGGAGGGTTTCGTTGTTTTACGCATCTGCCTAGCTCGTCCCAAGCATGCTCGATCGGGTTGATATCCGGGCTGCGCGCTGGCCACTCCATACGAGTAATGTTCATCTCTTGAAGGTAGTCATTCACAATCCTACCTGTATGAGGTCGGGCATTGTCATGCATATATATAGCATCCTCACCTAAATTGACCATAAATGGACCAACGTGATCATTGAGGATTTCTTCCACATATCTTACGCTAGTTAAAGAGCCGTTTTCTATGATCACCAGCTCTGTGCGACTTTCAGAAGAAATTCCGGCCCACACAAGTACAGACCCACCACCGTAGGCTACTTTTTCTTCTAGTTATGTTCTCCGACGAATCAAAATTTATGCTCTACAAGCACGATGGAAGACACAGAGTGTATCGAAGACCAGGGGAAAGATTCAAGCAAGCATGCATCGAAGAAAAAGTAGCCTACGGTGGTGGGTCTGTACTTGTGTGGGCCGGAATTTCTTCTGAAAGTCGCACAGAGCTGGTGATCATAGAAAACGGCTCTTTAACTAGCGTAAGATATGTGGAAGAAATCCTCAATGATCACGTTGGTCCATTTATGGTCAATTTAGGTGAGGATGCTATATTTATGCATGACAATGCCCGACCTCATACAGGTAGGATTGTGAATGACTACCTTCAAGAGATGAACATTACTCGTATGGAGTGGCCAGCGCGCAGCCCGGATATCAACCCGATCGAGCATGCTTGGGACGAGCTAGGCAGATGCGTAAAACAACGAAACCCTCCCCCAATCACGCTTCGTGAGCTCAAAATTGCTCTCACAGAGGAATGGGAGAATATTCCCCAAAATCGTATAAGGAACTTGGTGTACAGCATGCCAAACCGCGTAAACGCAGTAATGGAAGCACGAGGAGGCAATACGAAGTATTAAAATTCAAGAAAATCGTAATAAAGTTCAAAAATTTCATGTTTCCTATTTTTGTTTTAAGGAGAGATCAGCAGTTTTTTTCTTTATGTAATTTTGTGTTAATAAAATGTATGGTGACTCATATTTTTTTTACTTTCATTTAAGGAGTATTACATTGTCTATTAAATACAATTTATTGCATTAACCTATCATTTTTAGTTTCCGAGATTTTTAACATTCTTTAAGTGACCCGGATTCATTGCTCTCGAGTGTATTTATAAATAATTGAAGATACCTACCTAATATTAACTTAATAATACAATACGGTAAGTACATTTATGGTGGATAATTGGAAGGAAAGAGGACTTTGCCCTACAGTGGGACCATATAGGCTGAATATAATAATAATAATAGCAACATGTATGGTGCCATATATACCTAATAAAAATAAAATAAAAGCACTTGGTTCATTTATTCAAAATGCGTGATGGTGTCATGGACCCCAAATATATAAATTTCAGCCCTTCAAAGACTAGCGAAAAAATCCTGTCAGTTTTCATGATGATTGACGATGAAGTGTAAAATTAAGTGTTATTTTTACCTGTAGCAAATATTTGTCATGCTGTGATATATATAACGAAAAGGTAGACATCTCTCCGCTACTGTCTTCTTTTACCAGACTGAGGTGACCTGAAATAGAAAAAGCGGGTTTAAATAAGCTAAAGCCTAAAACCTTAAACGCCCACAACGAGATAACTATATTATATACTAGCTGTTGCCCGCGACTTCGTACGCGTAGTGAAGTAATCTAACCTGTTCCTGACAATTTTCCATCCCACCCTAATCCAGCTCGTCTCGCCCGGACTATAATAACGATTCGATTGACACCTTATTCATCAATATCGGATGAGTAGTTTAGACGCTACGGTGGTTTGATTTTGACGTATTTGGATGTTCCAGAAACTAAAGTCAAAAGTTATTTATTTAATAGGCACAAAAAAATCACTTTTAAATATCATTAACACATAATTCAAATCGATTAAATTGTAGCTGAAATATCATGGTATTAAAAAAAGGAAGCATGTAATGTCTACCTATTTCTTTCCCATACCTGCTAATGGTGAAAAGTTATTAGGTTACTCATATATTCAAAGCATTTAGTAGGTATATAGCTACTTATATCTATATACGCTGCCAACTGGTAGTGCGAGCATTTGAAACATATGGCAGGTGGTCCTATTGCTTCTACTTATAAGTAGTTGAGTTACTTTTAGTTTTGGTAAAAAGTGTGTGGTATATTGTGGTAAAAATGGATTTTGCCCCTACTGTGTAATTCAGACTAGCAATTATTTTACCCAATTGTTTTGCCCATTATTTTATTACAAGGTGATTCTTGTTTTTTTTTTCTTTATTGGCTTGTGTTTGACCACTATCTCACCTGATGGTAACCGACGATGTGGTCGAAGATGCAGCAAGCTTGCCAAGATAGTACCAATTCACTCGCGATTTGAAATTTGTAAATATCGGAAACTACTGAACCCGGCAGGGAGTTTCACTCGTTAGCGGCGCGCATAATGAAAGTTAATTCAAAAACAATTTTCTCTATGTTATTTTTATATATGATATTAGACAAACAAGCAGACGGCCCTCCTGGATGGTAAGACGTTACCGTCTCCTATGGACACCTGCAACACTCGGGGCATTAATGGTGCGTTGCCTACCCTTAAGGACCCTTTTCACCCTTCTCTTAAAGTACCCCAAGTTATAGCTCCGCGGGAAAACCTCGGGCGGTAGCCTATTCCATATCTTGCAGGTGTGCTGCAAGAAAGATCTGGAGAGTCGGACATGATGTATAAAGACACCCTTTTAAACGGGTACAAACATCAAAACATTCGCACTTAGAACTGTCGTATATCCATATCCCTGTTATAAAACTATCCTCCACTTTTATATCTGCGCGAAGTTTAAAGAATATAAGAACCAAGTAAATTCTGAAATACTACGGCATTATTGCTTAGCGGTTCTTTTGGTATAAATTGGCTAAAGAAATCATTATCTAGTGGAGATCTCACCATTTGAATTCCCAGCTTTCCCGTAATACAGCGCCCAGTGGAAGTCCTTCGTGCAAGGGCTGATGGTGATGAATACCGTCGCTTGGGTTAATGTCGAAGTATTCAGCTCCAAACTGTAAAGCGCACACTATATTTGCACATATAATTATGTATCTATACTAGTTAAAGTTCAAGTTTAAAGTTCTTTATTAAATTCTGGCATCACAGATGCACTTATGACCGTCAATTATTACAATGACTCTAACACCGTATCGGAAAAGAACCACTACCACAATCACGACGTACGTCGCGGGTTGATCTTCTAATTCTCAGAAGAAGGACTTCTAAAATGTCCAAACCCTGGTCGGAGTAATTTCGACGTAGTCTTACCTGTTTTGTGTCACTTATGAATACTCACACACTCACGAAACTTTTCAAAAACTAAGAAATCATGTGGAACTTTTTTATAGAACTATTGTTACAATATTTGTATACCTATGTTTTGTTTTTGACAGACCAAAGAAAACTAAATATTACGTATTACTATAAAGGCTAAGTTAACAATTGTCTTAAGTTTTAAATTAAAATAATATTTAAATTTAATTTAAAATTTTACCTAATTTCAACCTGCGGATATACAATTTTCCTAAAGTTCTAGGTTCAACATTTTTGAAGCGAATTCTTTAGATATTTTCTTTTATCACTAAGATTTTGCTACCGACTTGATGATCAGCACGGTAAAAGATAAGCACCAGTTTTTAAAGCACTCACCTGCGTCTCTCGCCCTCTCCTAGTCGGTACACAGTCTGGTTGTCAGTTGGTAACCACTCTGCTGCAACTCTTGGCACTGGTTTGGTGATCAGCACAGTTGGAGACGCCAGCCCCGCGCCTGCTGCGTGAAGTACCAGCAGTGTCGCCAGCCTTGATGTGAGATTGTTGAGTGTTCTGCGAAAATCACAAACGAATTGATATAAAATTAACTAATGATTAAATAATTTATATTGCTACCACTTATCACATTCAGTACACTAATTAATATATCTAACCTATATTTGTTTCGCTTTGTAAACAGCTATACCGAATGAAAGAGACTGAATCCTACAACACAGGAATTATCCTAGTGTGGGATTCAGAGCTCATAGAATTGATTGTACTACACGATTTGTATTTGCAATAAAAATGATTGGTGAATCAATCAGATTGAAAAATACATTTTACCTAAAGAATCCGACTTCATGTATCTTCGAAGTCCAAGGTTTTTTTTTACACTTAATTGATCTATGTTTGGCCACTATCACGCCTGATGTGAAGCGATGATGTGGCCTAAGATGGAGCACATAGATCTAGAGAGAGACGGCAGTTGAGCGGCTCCCCGATGGTTCACCGAACAAATATCGATGAAAATATGGGACCACTTCGTAGCTATACTGAACTGAATGCTTTGAAATCGGGCTACAGTTGGCGGAGAAATCGGTAAACTTGCATAAAAAAAATATACAGTGGAATATAGAACCTCCTCCTTTTTTGAAGTCGGTAATAAATACTTAGCAAGCAGTAGTGCGCAACCATTACTGTGTTCTGGTTTGAAGGGCATTGTAGCCAGCGAAAGTACTAAGCAGTATGAGAGTTAAGACACAGTTACAGTCCATTGTAATACTGTGGTTAAGAGCTATTTTCTCGGGATGACGAGCGTAGTGCAGTGCTGCGGAGGATTTTGCGTTGTAATATTTTAGGTAGTGCTGCAATTGTTAAGGTCATTAGTCCAGCCTGTTGCTTACCATCAGGACCTACTCTTCTAGTCACTAATGAAGGTACAGGAAAAATCTGACCACTTAAAAAAATTTCAACGCGAAAGTATATAGGTATACAGGGTGGAATTTAATTCGATATATTTTTAGAAATGTATGTACTCAGTATGGACTGAATAAGCTTTACATTGAATATGAAGATATGACCAAAAAATAATTGAGAATTACCTAGTGGAAATGTCTATTTCACTAAACATGATACGCAGGGGCGACGCTGCGGGGCGCGGGTGCACGGCACGGCTCCTACTAGCCTACCTGCGTCGCTACATTTCATTGACATTTCAGCTAATTGTCAATAATATTTTGGCCAACTACTTTTTTTTAATTTAACGCTATAGATTTATTCTAAAACATGGACTGAGTATATACATTTCAGAAAAATATCGAATTCATTTCCACTGTGTACCTATATGGCAGGTTTTGGATCGTATAAACTTATCCACTAACTTCCTTTTATCTTTTTTAACAATTACCTACTATTACTAATAGCAAGTAAGTAATACAATTACTAATAGAAGGCATAGTATTCCGGCGCTACAGGGAGGCGAAGCCGAAATTAATTCCCTAATCGTAGCTAGTGTTTATAAATTATATACATTTGTCCAATCCATCCAAAGGTTGTCTGTAAGAGATTGCATTACGCGATAAGACCGCCAATTGTATTACCCTAGTTAAGATTTCTATTTTGTTCATGTAATTATGTTTGTGGTATGCAATAAAGTGTTATTGTATTGTATTGTACATATATGTTAGTCTGTAAGGTATATACTTTATGGGCCTCTGATACTTTTAATTTGTTAACTGTATTATTGCCTGAAATAAATGAATTTATTATTATTATATTATTATTACTGCTACTTTTGGAAATTTCAAATAAATTTCATAAATACTACTATTTCTAAATGTTATGGACTTTTAACAGCAGTACTAATTCTGCATTATTATTAAAATGTGTTGCTGTTTTGTAAACAAAGCTTTCAGCACGCCTGAACTAATTTAGTTATGTTTACAAACTAGCGTGGATGTAATAGGTTAGGTTATTACCTTTTTCGTTATTTTAGCCTTCAATTTATGAAAAAATATTCTAATGAAAAAAGCGCTCGCTATAAGGTTAGTAATTACCAGGCCTAGCGCACTCCACACTGTAGGTACGGAGCTACAAGTACATAGCCGGACACCGACGGCGGGTCGCGTGACGTTACACGTGCCGCGTCAGAAGAGATAAGAGCTATGCGATAGAAAGAGAGGTGCCATCAAGCGACCTAGTCGTGTTTCGGGATGATGTTCGGTGAACCATCGAGGAGACGGGTCTGAGCAGCCGCTCAACTGCCGTCTCCGTCTAGATCTATGTGCTCCATCTTAGGCCACATCATCGCTTCACATCAGCCGAGATAGTAGCCAAACATAGATCTATAAGGCGTAAAAATAAAAAAGGTGCTTTGTTAATATGACTGGTAGGTATGCAGCGCTACGCGAGCTGAATTGAATTTTATTGCGTCATAGCAAGAGTCGCTATTTCTTTAAATTTCTTTGCGGAGTGATGCTTCTACCCCTTAGTATTCTGTGGTAATTAGATAGAATACAAAGAGTCATGGAACTTTCGCTTCTGCCATGTAACCAACTGGCACGCAAGAAACATAATATTGTCAAAAACAAATCCGTTGTAACAAAAGTTCTAAAACAATAAAACCCCGCCGTTTCTTGCCGTATCTTCTGAGTAATGGCTCGTTTTATCGATACGGTGGTAGAGTCATTGTAATAATTGACGTTCATAAGTGTGTCTGATGTCAAAATTGAATAAAGAACTTTGAACTTTGAATAGAAAATATTCTTGCATCTAATTTATGCAGTTTCCATGTAGCTTATTTGACTGAGGCCAAGATTACCTGGGTAAGCAAGCAAGTCTAAACACCGAGTTCTAGAAAATAAAAACATTTAATTATTTTTTTCAACTAGAACAACTATGGCCATTGAATTAATGCTTTTATTCTGTAAATGAATATCTACAATTAAAATAGATAACAAATTATATTTGTATGTATTTGACATTTAAAATTAGTTATAACTTATGAGATATATTATTATAATAATTAATTAAACTTTGACATTTTATAGGACAAATAATTATTGATGACTAGCTGCGCCCTGCGGTTTCACCCGCAGTTTCCCGGGATAAAAAGTAGCCTATGTGTTAATCCAGGATCTAAAGTACTTATATACCAAATTTCATCATTATTCGTTCAGTCGTTTTTGCGTGAAAGAGTAACAAACATACATCCATACATCCATACATCCATACATCCATACATCCATACATTTGGTTTGGTAAAACTTGGTCACGACATACAATACTAACAGTATCGGCAGATACGTTCGAAGAAAAATCGCGACGCGAACACCTACTGATCACCGGATTCCACGATGCAGATAACCTAAAACCATCCTCCCGATTAAAGTTACAGTTAGGTTATCTGGAATCCGGTGATCAGTAGGTGTTCGCGTCGCGATTTATCTTCGAACGTATCTGCCGATACTGTTAGTATTGTATGTCGTGACCAAGTTTTACCAAACCAAATGCGGGTAGTTGGTGACAACGCCCGTCGTTCCTGACGCTGATACCCGCTTCTCCAGTCTTCTCGTGACCACAGTCAATGCAACTTGATCGAAACGTCGAGGTTAGTCATAATGTTATTTTGATTATTAAAATAGTGCGCGAAGAGACCCGATATTATCATAAAACATAAAATAATGTAGGTATTATAATTAAGTTAAAATATTTTAATTGTAGTAGATTATACCTATGGAACATTTTGAATATTATAACACCTAGATTACCTACATATATAGTACATTGGTACTATTAAGAATTCTGTGGTAGCAACAAAAGTTTACGATTTATGATACAATTTGACTTTGCTAATCATCAATGAGTCAAATGAAGCGGTAAACAGGACGGATCTACAGGATGTTTCTGATTTGTGTGTTATCCTTAGCCAACTTTGGATCAAATTAGCAATACTCGGAAATGGATTAAGGGATGACGGAGAAACTCACTTTGAAACTGAGCACATTACAGACACGATAATTAATTTTTAGAAAAAATCAAAAACCGACTTTACTTAATGTATCTTCGAAGTCAAAGGACGACGAAGATATTTGATATCGATGAAATTTATATGGGACCACTTTGTAGCTATACTGAACCCAACGCAAAAAGAATTTTTCAAATCGGTTCATAAATGACGGAGTTCTGAGGTAACAAACATAAAAAAAATACAATCGAACAGAGAACCTTCTCCTTTTTTGAAATCGGTTAAAAATATGGAGTTCACAGGAGAATGTTTCATGCATGACTGATATAAAAAATCTGTATATTTACATAAACAAGATTATTATTAAGATTTAAAATAATTAGAAAGAAGAAAAATTATATTGCTTGGGCAGGCATCGTACCTGCATCTTCGGAATACCGTCCCGACGCCTTAACCACTGGGCCACCGAACCAACTGCCTGAGCAACCGAGGGACGTTAAGGCGTCGCGTCGCGTCGGGACGGTATTCCGAAGACGCAGATTCAATCCCTACCCGAGCAATATCATTTTTCATCTTTCTTATTACCTATTTAAATACTAAAGATTTTCGCCTGCATTCCATAACAAAAAATATTTTATAACTGTGTTCTGTTTTGACGTATGAGATTTAAGAGCCTTTGTCTAAGGATGGCGAGCGCAGTGCATTGCCGCTCAAGATATTATATAGGTATTTGCATATTTACTTTTAAATTTGACGCCTTACATATTTGTACACCTTGGGGTTTTGCTGAAAACCAGCGCCTGATGTCAATTAATTAATAAACAATAATAATAAATAACGCCCAACGATCACATACATAGATCCAGACCACTAACTAGGATTCGCTGTATCTAAGGAACCAGGAACTAAAGGGCCATGGTCCCACAACACCCAGGCACGAAACAAATGCTTGCGCTTTTTTTTTTCTTTGCAGAAACATTTGTCTCTTAGATTTTGAAAAGTTTCGTGAGTGTTATTATTCATAATTGATATAAAACGAGACTCACTGTAAACGTCGAAAATTACTCCGACCAGGTTTCGGACATTTTAGAAGTCCTTCTTCTGGGAGTTATGAGATCAAGCCGCGGCGTAGGTCGCGAGCGCTCGACGTTTACAGTGAGTCTTAGCCGTTTTATATCAATTATGAACATTTGTCTCGTTGCGGGAATCGAATCCGTAACCTTAGTGGTACATCGCTTTGCCAGTTATTCAGCCGCCAAGCGGTAGTGCGCAAGCATTACTGTGTTCCGGCTTGAAGGGCATTGTAGCCAGCGAAATTACTGGGCATTATGAGACTCTACAGCTAATTGTCTCAGAGTGACGAGCGCTGTACAGCGCCGCGCAGGATTTTGCAAAACAATGCTATGGGTGGTGCTGTTATTGTTATGGGCTGGCGTATTGCTTACCATCAGGCAAACGACCAGCTCGTCTCGTCATTAAGATACATTAAAAAAAAAAAAAACATAATATTTGAGGCCACCTGCCCAACCACACATCCAAACACACCAAAGAGGCTGTCTGAACTAACAAGTTAAATTTAATTTATAATTAAATTGAACAGTAACTAGTAAATAATCTGGGATTACCAACCAAACAGCAAATGTTCGTTCGTGGATCGGAACGTAGACGCCCGGTGTGGACCCGCCTATTGGCACACGCTGTGTTTGTCTCATAAATAAAAACATTACGATCTTTTGTGTATTCCATTTTCATAAATCAAGTCTGAAAAGGCTTGTGTCAAACAAAAATACGCGGCAATACATTAATTGTGTCTCGAAGGGCGTTGCGAAAATCAATCTATAAATACGAGCAGTCTGCCGGTCCGTCTGTCCGACGCGAACTTTTGTATTTCCTTCTGCGTGTTGATGTATTTTGTGGGCGGAGAGCTATCACGACTTTTGAGTAAGATCCTAAGCAACTTGTTATTTCAAACTCACGTTCAGTGTTATTTTTTAGATGTAATAAAATATCTGGACTGTCGTGTGTTCGCATTGTGTGTGAGATGAAAACTTATAGTACACCTACTTAAAAATAATATTTGTTAATTATTATAAATATATTATTTGTTAGTTATTATTATTTAAATGTTTAAAAATATATATTTTCTTGTTTTCAATATAGTATACAATATGCAAAGGGAGTTTCATGAAAATAATATTAGTGGAATGAAAATGAAGTTTTTTATGCCAAAACATCACATATGTAGGTACATAGATCCTAAGCCCTAACTAGGATGCCCTGTTTCTAGGGATCGAGGAAATACAAAGACCATGGTCCCACAACATCCACATACGGAACAAATTCCTACTTTCACTTTTATTTCTGTGCACAATTTTTTCTTGCTTTATTTTTATTGTGACAAAACATTATTAATTCGATATTGGAACGCAATTAGTAACGAAAAAGGAAAAACTATCTTTTTTTTCGTAGCTGGTTAGGAACCAAAGTTATTAACAAAGAAAACATTTTCTAGTTTAAAAACCAGTTATAAAAAAGGGAAAAACTTTTCTTGTGTAATAACGGTTATGAAAAGCTAAAAATATAGCTACACTATTTCTTTTTTCATAATTGGTTATGAACAATAGTCTGAAAACGGAACAAAGCAAGAAGATTTGGCAATATGAGACAAAGAAACCTTTAACAAATTTTACGCTAGCTCTCCGCATTTTACTTTAAAGTCGGCGGATTTGAGTCGTCTGCGCACGTTATATTTAGTACCAACATTCAAGACTAAGGACTGGTTGCCACATTGATTAGTTCGAATGCACGTACGTACATTCAATGTTCAGTGTTTAGCAAAAGTGTATGGACTGGCATTCGCGTTAATCAAGGTGGCAACGGGCATTTAGTTCCGAATGAACGTACTCTCTTTGTAGTAGTTTTTGTTTGTTTTTTTTTTACTTTGTTCAATGAGTGTTATGTTATGACTGAGTTTGGTTTATTTAGGGATTTTTGAAACAATGGCGGGCTTCGTCTTTAAGACGCCGATTTGTTGGGGGTTGATTTGATTATTTACCGAACCTCTGTCTCCAACACACAGTAGGTATATCAAATTAATTAGCGACCTTTCTTAGGAATGCAATGGAATCAGGCGTGACGTTGCGGAAATTCATCTCAAAACTGAAACGCAATGAAAATATGTAGTGTAATCCCGCTGAATATTATGTAGGTTGTTGTTAGAATAATATAATATGTATGGGGGTTGATTGCAAATGTAAAATGAATTAAAATATATATATATATATATATAAGTGATCCCTCCGCTTTTTGTGTTGTTGTTTTGAATATATATGTATATCTATATAATAAAAGAACAGGGTTTTTTCCTACAATCATCGCACAGCCGAAACCGCTTAACATAGAAACCTGAAATTTGGACCACGTATTCAACAAGTAGTGAAGGCGTCATTTAAGAACGGATTTTTCAAAATTTGACCTTTAAGTGGGTCAAATGAGGTCATAAAGGATGTATGGAGAAAAAAAAATCTTTTGTCGCACGATTACGAAACTTTGGCAGTATACTATGCAAATAAAATAAAAAAACACGTGTATCACAGTTTTTTGAAAATCAACCGTTAAAGGGGGGTGAGGGTGGTTTTTTAGATTGGAATGCGGAAACTATAATGTATGCTGCGGTGATTGTTTCTTGACCAGTAGTTATCAAATTTTGTGTGAGCATTAAACATGTGAATACAAGGAACTTGTTTTTGGCATTTTTTGAAATTCAACCCCTAAGGTCATTTATTAGGGTCGCTAAGTTTCCATGGTGTAGGTTTTTTTAGTTAAGTTATGAAACTTAATCAATTGACTAAACATAAGAATATAATAATATAATTTCAGTAACTTTTCACAAATCAACCCCTAAGGTAATTAAATAGGGCCGCAAAGTTTGTATGGAGTAGATTTTTTTATTAATGCGGCACTATAGCTACAATAAAGGAACAGGGTAAATAAATTAATTTGGATCAAGTTTAAAAATAAGTTTTCAGCATTTTTCAAAAATCAACCCCTTACTGGGTTAAACGAGGTGGTAAAGTTTACATAAATAATCTTTGTTTATTGCGATGAAACTTGGTATATACCTGACAAAACATTATTAGAATGTGATTTACCATTGAAAATCATCCCTTAAAAGTGTTAAACAGGGTGGAAAGTGAAGATTATTATTTTTAAGCTACAACGATGAAATGTGGTGTACGTGGTAAGCTAATGAAATAATTGATGTGTATTTCACCATTTTTTGAAAATCATCCCCTAACAAGCCTAAGCGGGGTGGTAAAATTTGTATTGAAAATCTTTGTTTATGAAGTTTCGTGGCTAAGATAAAACTTGGTAAAAGAAGATAATTAAAACGTGATTTATACTTTTTAACCGACTTCAAAAAGGAGGAGGTTTACAATTCGACGGTATGTTTTTTTTTTTTTTTTTTTTTTTTTTTTTGTGTGTTTGTTACGCGATTTCTCCGCCAATTATGCATTGATTTCGATGATTCTTTTTTTGATTGGTAGGTAATACTTCAAAGGTGGTCCCATATAAATTTTATCGAAATTCATTCAGTAGTTTTTGAAAAAAATAGCAAAAACAAAAAAATATAAGTTTAATCTTCAAGTCGGTTCTTGTTTTTTTCGTAACCATCTTTCTAAAGGTGGAGGTCTGTATTCGACTGCTTCACCTGCTTCACCCAGGGTTGACTTCCGGTGAGGGAACTCCTCAACGGTGAATAGTACAGACACAACATTTCGTAAATGGATTTAACCATAATAGCCTGTTCTAAATTCCATCAAGACATGGCAGATACACCCAGGATTGACTTCCGGCGAGGGAACTCCTCAACAGAGAATAGGACAGACATGAAATTTTTTTGCACATGCATTTAATTGTGATAGCCCGTTTTAAACTTCGCCATGATGTGGCTTCTAGATCATAAAAGCTTGTCTTTTAAACTTTTTGAATTAATTTAATTAAAACTTGTTTTTCACTAAAAAGGTTAAAATAAATTATTTTTCAAAAAAAACTAAACCGACTTCAAAACCACAAATGGCACTCAAAAGTAAAAAATAAATTAATATAATTATCATAAGCGCTACCCACTCATATATTTGAAGTCGGTGCCAGCCAAGTCGAGAGGTAGTAGATAAATACTATGTATATAGTAAGTACTACTTCTAGGTAGTATTTATCTACTACCTTTTAGACTTGGCTGGCACCGACTTCAAATATATGAGTGGGTAGCGCTTATGATAATTATATTAATTTATTTTTTACTTTTGAGTGCCATTTGTGGTTTTGAAGTCGGTTTAGTTTTTTTTGAAAAATAATTTTTGAAAATCATCCCTTAACAGGGTTAAACAGGGTGGAAAGTGAAGATTATTTTTTTTAAGCTACAGCGATGAAATATGGTATATGTGCTTAGCCAATGAAATTATAAATATATATTTCACATTATTTTAAATGATCCCCCAACAAGCGGGTGGTAAAGTTTGTGTAGAAAATCTTTTTTATTTATGAAGTTTGTGGTTATGATGAAATTTGGTACACAAACTAAGAAAAAGGAGATAGTTAAAACGTGATTCACATTTTTTTTCAATCTACCCATAACCAGGTTTAATAAGGGTGAAATGAAGTTACATTTTTTGAAGCTACGATGATGAAATCGGTTCATATACTCAGACAGATAAACTTTAAGCACCTGTTTCACCATTTAGCTGGAATCATCCCTAAACCGGTTCAAACGGGGTGGTTAAGTGTATATCTTTATTCATGAATCTTTTTTCATGAAGTTATGGCAATTAAATTTGGTACATATAGTAAACAAAAGAAATAAATTGAAACGTCATTCGACATTTTTTGAAATTCACCCTCTAACAAGGTTAAACAGGGTGGAAAGTATCAAATATATTTCAATGCTACGATGTTGAAATTTGTTACAAATATTCAGCCAATAAAATTCTAAACGCGTATTCCACCATGCTTTGAAATCATCCCCATAACAGGGTTATACAGGTTGCTAAAGTTTGTATGAAGAATTTTTGTTTATGAAGTTTTAGCAATGAAATTTCGTATACAGACCAAACAAAAGTAATAAATTAAAATGAAACTCACTTTATTAATGAACTTCTAAAAACGTTTAACAAGGTGGAATTTAACATTTTTTCTAAACCTGCGACGGTGAAATTTGGTACAAATACTAATCGAACATACTATACGCACATGTTTTACCACTATTTAAACATCTTAAAAGGTCTAAACGGGATGGCAAATATTTTAGTGAAAAACCTTTGTTTATAAGGTGAAAGCAAAACTTGGTATATAGACTAGGCAAAAGAAATGAATTCTATCGTAATGCAATTTTTTGCAATTTCTTTATTCGTACAAGACTTTAATAGACTTTTAAAATGCATCATTCAGAAAAGTAAGAAATACTCAAAGTGTAGTCAATCGAAGATTTTCAAATATTCAGCAACTTTTGTCGTTGACCGTACGTGTCGCAAATCGGGAAATGAGGATATCTGAGATTTCGCTAAATTCCTAGGGATGGTATAATCATGTATGGGAAGGACCACTTCTCCGCGGTCCGACTAGCTTTTACCCCTAGAGTGTATATAAAAAGCGCGGAGCCAGAAGCTCGCGAGGAGTTCCTGAGCAAAACGAGTGTGCAAGGCCAGAATGAAGCGAGGGGGAGAGGTGGCGAGCGTAGCGAGCCGGCGACCTCCCGAATGGAGTGATGGTCGAGTGCGCGAGTGGTGCGAAGGGATGACAAAGCGAGAGTTCTGGCGAGAGCCTATTTATTAAAACTGTACGTCGTATCCCTAGGGATTTCATGAAATCCCTGGTATCCTCATTTCCCTGCGACATACAATATTTTTTCTGGAGCTACGACGATTGACTTTTGGCCAAAATGCTTACATATACTTAGCCAAAAAAACTATTGACACATGTATTATTACCATTGTTTTGAATACCATCCCCTGACAGGTTTAAACGGGTGGTAAAGTTTGTAAAGAAAATATATGTTTACTAGCTGACCCGGCAAACTTTGTTTTGCCATATGAATTATTTCTAGAGTATGAAAATATATTTGATTTATTGAAAGTGTGTGCATATGTGGTATATGAGTGGAAGAGGCATGGACCGCTGTGAACGATGGCGTAATGTGAAAATAACAACACAACAAATACATTTTAATTTATTGTATAAGTTTTATTTCTAAATTATATATACAACGAATTCTGTAAATATTAGTCAACAGTATTAATCTTTTATTGCAATGGAGTGTACAATATAAACTTGCTATTTTGCTGCTCCCAAGCGGAGGAGTTTGGCAAAACGGAACCCATTGATCAGCTATCGACCTAAGTTAAAAAGTCCAGTTAAGTTAAGTAACCAGGCGAGGTGAGTCACTTCACCCTTATGTTGTGCACATACCACCAGTGCGCACAAAGCAAAGGAGTGGAATTCTCTACCTGAATACCTATTTCCTTCCAATAACAACCTGGGTCTCTTTAAGACAAGAGTGAATAGGCACCTCATGGGCAAACGTGCTACACCTTAGATCGAAACTACGCTTACCATCAGGTGAGTTGTTGTCAAACGTGAGCCCATCTAATCATAAAAAAAAAGATTTTGTCAAATTCTTTTTCATCTGATAAGAATTTTTTTTCTGGGGTGAGCCACCCTTAACACTTAGGGGTATAAAAATTAGTTATAAACCTATTCTCAGAACTAATGAATATACATATACGTACGGTACGTTTGATACTTGGTCAAAGAAACTATAAACACATGATCCACTATTGAAATTAGGGCTAGAAAATTTGATAATTAAATAGGGACCAGAGTGGCACGATAACGGGTTAGGAAGGGGATGGTAATGGTACAGGAGGGGAACAATAACACGATAGGAGGTTTGCTAGGGAGGACGATAAAGGTTAGGATTGGAATAGGAGTGGGACGGGGTATCAAGACCAGAGCAGGGCCCCAATTCACTATGTCAACTCGGTATTTTCTTTCTTGAAATCACGTCGATTCCTTCATTAATAAACGACATCTCTATGACGAATTCATATATTCATATATATGACGCGTCATGGATAATACAAATTTCGCAGATTCGTTGTTTATTAATGAAGGATATGACGTTTCCTCGAAGCAAGGAAAGTTGTCATAGTGAATTGGGGCCCAGTACGGTAACGGGATAGGAGCGGGACGATAACAGGATAAGAGTGGAAAGGAGACGAAACAGAAGCGGTACGGTACGGTAACGAGATATGAATACGAGCGGAACTCTAATACTTCACTACGCGTACGAAGTCGCGGGCATCAGCTAGTTTATTAATAAATATGATAATGAGTTTAATATTGTATGTAAGAAAAAGTAAATAATGTATTAATTTAGTAAATAATAAATAATCACTACATAGTATAAAACAAAGTCACTTTCTCTGTCCCTATATCCCTATGTATGCTTAAATCTTTAAAACTACGCAACGGATTTTGATGCGGTTTTTTTTAATAGATAGAGTGATTGAAGAGGAAGGTTTATATGTATAATAACCGTGCGAAGCCAGGGCGGTTCGCTAGTGTTAAATAAAAACCTTTGTTAGGAAAGAGCGAGGCGTAGTCGTGTGCTTTGAAGTTACGTAAAAAATGGGCGGAAGGCAAGGTACAAAATAAATGAGATTTATGGGATCATGGCCTCCATAGTTCCTGATTCCCTAGATACAGGGAAACCTAGTTATTCCATGATCTATGTATGTGATAGGTACGTACCTCGATTCAGAGAAGTTTCATCGTGTGTCGCAGCCCTAGCAAGACACTTACGGTATCGTATCTTTAGAAAAACCCTTAAGTCGTCGTATTTATGGTTATTTTACAACCTATTTATTATTATTTATTACCCTATACAGGGTTCATCATCCAAATAAAACATAATTAGTATAATTCAAGCCATCCACTATTTCGCTGATAAGTTTCATGTTTAAAACTAGGATATTATTAAGCTTGATTGCATTTAAGATAATATACGTTGTTATATGTGTGTAAGTGGGTGCATTAAATCGATGTATTATGGAGATGATCCTGCTAATATTATAAACGCGAAAGTTTGTAAGAATGGATGTATCTTTGTTACTCTTTCACGCAAAAACTACTGAATGGATTTTGATAAAATTTAGTATGGAGATAGCTTGTACCCTGGATTAACATATAGGCTACTTTTTATCCCGGGAAACCGCGGGTGAAACCGCAGGGAGCAGCTAGTATTATATAGTGTGAAGTTGAGTGTACCTACATAATATAATTACCTAAAGTTTTTTCTTTATGGAACTGAGTGATGAGACGAGCAAGTCGTTTGCCTGATGGTAAGCGCCACGCCTGCCCACAACAATTGCAGTACCACCCAGTACTTTGAATACCATAAAAAGCACTGTGTTGCACTGTATTGCGCTCATCACCCCGAGACATAAGGTATTAAGTCTCATATGTCCAGTAATTTCACTGGCTACAATGCCCTTCAAACCGGATCACAGTAATGCTTCTTGCTGTTGCGCACTACTGCTTGGCGGCAGAATAACTGGCGAAGCTATGGTACCTTCCCAGACGGCCTGCCGCATACGAGAGACCTACCACAAGTAAAACCTACCTATAATTGTCATTTTATTTATAATTAGGTATGTTCGGCGCTATGATTTAGTTTTATAGAATGGGTATCTATGGTATTATGAAACTGTAACAGAGCTAATTATGTACTTCATTGAAGATATTTTTGAAATCCCAACTGGAATCTGTGAAACCGCGGGGCGCAGCTAGTAATGTAATGTAAAAGTAATCAGTGCAGTGGTTTGAATGTAAGGAATCAATTAGACATTACACATTGTGTGTATGTTTGTGTTTGTTTGTTACCACTTAACTTTAAATTGACAGAATGAATTTTAATAAAGTTTGGTATGTAGGTTTAGGTCCTGAAAAAGACATAGGGTACTTTTATCCCGGGAAAACATACACCCTAGGCAACAACTTTAACCGAAACAAACGCGGACAACACCGCGGGTATCGGCTAGTCTATCAAAAAAGAAATAAAAAGATTCTTCATAAAATCTTTTCAGTTTTCGTATTAACAAAGTCTAATATCCAAGAATCCAGCTTTACCGAAGCACCTATAAAAATCGAAGCCACAAATAAATCGAATGGTTCATTACACAAACTATGTAAGATTTATAATGCAACTTTATGGTTACGAACTTTAAACAATGACCTTTGTTGAGTGAACACTGTACAGTCAGTTACATAAACAACATCGTTACAGAAAAATGAAACTCGAATATAGTAAACACTTAGTCATTATAGACTATTTGTAGTATGTATGGAGGAGTGGGGATAGTGGATAGGTAGGTATAGGTTTCCACTGTAGAAGCGCCTCCATTTAATAAGGAAGATCTTCCGACCGCACCAGCAGGTCCAAAAATGCCACTTAAAACGAATCATAATATTTATGATTCACTTTAGAAATCGCAAAATGGTCACTAGCTACGAATTTATAATAAATTATCATGCTTTCGTATATATACGAATTCATAATAAATTATTA
This sequence comes from Petrophora chlorosata, assembly GCA_951640565.1. Classification (NCBI taxonomy): domain Eukaryota; kingdom Metazoa; phylum Arthropoda; class Insecta; order Lepidoptera; family Geometridae; genus Petrophora; species Petrophora chlorosata. The sequence continues at coordinate 3,880,875 of OX621206.1, forward strand.
TGAATTATGTAAATGAAATTAAGAATAAATTATTATGAATTCGTAGCTAGTGATCATTTTGCTATTTCTAAAGAGAATCATACATTGATTCGTTTAAAGTGGCCTTTTTAGGCCACCAGGCGTTATTAGCCCGGGGACAGCTGTCCGACAGAACCTACTTGGAACATGTATATTAGTATGTAGGGTCTTATGTGTCGAGCGAACAATGTTTGCGCGATGTGGGATTTGTATAAAAATCTGCTACTTTGTATGGGCGTTTATGCTACTTTGGCTTCGGTATCTCGCGTGTTTCTCCAAAACACTGAGCGTGCTTGTCACGCACAGAAATGTAGGGCTCTCTACTACCAGTCAATAGGTGTAAAAAGCAAAAGGCTTTAAAATATAATATTAACCAGTGAATAACAGTAAACTAAAATTTAAAAAAAAACCCCGACACTAAAACCTATAAAAAGTAAAATTCCTTTTTGCGTCGGGGGTCAGAAAGCAGCGCAGCATTAACTTCGTAAATAATTAAGGTAGTGGCCAAACATAGAACTTTATGTGGTAAAAAATATATTCAAATATTTGAAAAGGTACAAAAATTTCTCTAGCCGACTGTACTGTAATTTCGTCACATGAGCTTATGGACCTAAATATAAACGGTCTCAGTTTAAAACGAAAACAGAAGATTGTTCCGAACTTTGCAGGGCAGTGTTTATAAAAATAACGGATTTTTCTTAACGGAAAATTCTGTACCTCTAGAGTGTTTCAGTTACAATACAATGCAATACAATACAATACGTTGCTCCTGAGCCCATTTTTACTCCCGACATAAAAAGGAGGGGTGTTATAAGTTTGACCACCATGTGTGTCTGTCTGTGGCACCGTAGTTCTTAAACGAAATGAAATGAAATGATAAAATGATAAGTAATTGACAAAGACGTAGAATAAATCGGTCCGCTCCCATTATAATGCATTATAATGTATAATTTGCTATACCCTAGTAGGGTCATATGTAATCTCACCACTACAATAAGAACTTTTGTGTACATATGTTTGCAATAAAGTATTGAGTATTGAGTATTGAGTAAACGAGTGAATCGATATGGATGCGTTTCTTTTTATTTGAAAGCAGGTTTCAGGCATGTTTTATCAAAATTGGTTTTTCGTATTTTATAGTTTTCTTTTTGTGTAAGAGTTTTTTAAACTTTAATATGCTAAAATTTTTAGGTTATTTATAAATTTAATTTTTTAGTATTGTTTTTTTGTATTATAATGAATGTGTAAGTAAAGGGGTGTAAAGAGCGTGTGTGCCTCTTGTATGTGTTTTTTGCCGTTTTTTCTGAGAAGTAGTTCTTTTTTCGATACGGTGGTAGAGTCATTGAGATAATTTGACATTCATAATTGCGTCTGTGATGCCAAAATAATTAGAGATTTTGACTTTTGACTTTGACTTTGTGTGCGACTTTCGATCCGACACACCCGAGTTTGAAAGCCACTGGCCCCGCACCACTGCCTTTCTTAAGGTATGTGAGGATTTAAAACTCGCTCTAAAAAACTGTGAAGGAAAACATAGTAGGAAAGCCGATATGTCCAAGAATTAATCACAACAATTCAAGGACATGTGACATCCACCAACCCGCGCTGGGTCGGAGAGTGGCTTATGGCCCATATCTATGAAAGAAGGCCCGTATCCCAGCAGTGGAAACGTGATGGGCTGATGATGATGATGATAATGATGATAAAGGGTGAAAGTTAACAATAAAATACGGTTTACGTAAGCTAGCGTTACACGAAAAGATTATTGTTAACCGGGCTTCCCACGTCATCGGGTTACCGAGGGTTAATATTGATTAATGTTTAGGGGTTGTAACCCTCCAACATATCACTATATATCTGTAATCAAGCCAGTACAGGAGGTATTTCTGTAGGATTTGTTGGACAACCTGAATTTTATGAACGTTCGTTTCAATTTTATGGGACAATGCTGCCAACATTTCGTGTAGTAGGTACCTATAGTGTTAAAATATTTGACATCCTCTGTAGTGTAGTGGTTGAGCAGGTTAGCTCAAATCTCATACACCACTGAGGGTTCGATTCCCGCGACGCAACGGGAGAAATGTGTGTGCACAGAAAAAAATACGCAAGCATTTGTTTCGTGTCTGGGTGTTGTGGACCACGGACCTCATAAAGTCAAAGTCAAAATCTCTTTATTCATGTTTGGCATCACAGACGCACTTATGAACGTCAAATTATCACCAGATCTACCACCGTATCGGAAAAAGAACCACTCAGAAGATACGGCAAGAAACTGAAGGGCATTTTTTTCAGAGATTTTGTTACAATTTTTTGTGTTCCTACAATAGTTCCTGGTTCTCTAGATACAGAGAATCCTAGTTAGAGGCCAGGATCTATGTACATATGTGATCGTTGGGTTTATATTTATTTATATTATTATCGACGTGCAATGGTGGTCAACCCGCGGGTTATCTTCCCACTTAGGTCGCTAAAGCCTCCCGCTTTTACGACTTTTTAACACATCCATTCCATGTTGGCGTAAGTGCGACTTATAAATTAGTGACAAGTCAGTAACGTCACTCTACGCTGTTCTACGCAGTCTGTGTGTGTGTTTTTGTGGTTGTTACCACTTATCTACATAATGTCTGATTTTGATTAAATTTGGTATATAATTAGTTTAGGTCCTGGAATAGGACATAAGGTAGCTACTTTTCATTCCCGGAACGCACGACTCTCTAGGAAACAACAGTAACTATAATAGGGAATCGGACAGTAATCGAGAAAAAATCTAAAATGTAGTTAGAACGAATGTTCGTCGAACCAGAAAGATCATTCAATCAATATTTTTGTGAAATAATAATGATTTATATTTTTAAATCAATAAATAAAATCTAATAACTCTGACATTTTTAATATGTTCTTCATATCAAACGAAACAACAATCACAGCACATGACGTCATTTGTAGGCAATGCCGTGAAAGGCCGTGAGTCAAGCTTTTGTTTATTTTACGTTTTTGTTTTTCATAAAATGTAGTTTTGCTATTTTTTTCGTTCCATTACTACAATATCGTCCCCAAACTTCTCAAAACGTATTTAAATCTCTTTGCAAGTTTTATTTCGAAGAGTTTGTCGTTTTCTAACTTCATATGACATCACAAGTTTTGAGGTGACCTTTTGCGCGGCTATATTTGAAAGATAATATTTAAACATAGTTTCAGGTACTTTTAGAGCGTTATTTAATTAAAGTGGTGTTTTTCATGGCATAATTGTAATTAATATAAAACACTTTTTAAAAAGTTGTCCGACTCCTATTGAACGCGGACGAAGCCGCGGGTATCGACTAGTATTAATACAAGCATAAATATTTATTTAATTTGTTACTACAACTGATTGGAGTGGAACGCATTGCCAACTACAGCCTGGGAGTCTTCAAATCGAGAGTGAATAGGTATCTTCTAGGTAAGCGTGTTACATATAAAACCACATCATCGCTTACTATCAGGTGAGATAATGGTCAAACGCAAGCTGTAAAAAAAGTATTGTTTATTTTGATAAATACACTCGAGAGCAATGAATCCGGGTCACTTAAAGAATGTTAAAAATCTCGGAAACTAAAAATGATAGGTTAATGCAATAAATTGTATTTAATAGACAATGTAATACTCCTTAAATGAAAGTAAAAAAAAATATGAGTCACCATACATTTTATTAACACAAAATTACATAAAGAAAAAAACTGCTGATCTCTCCTTAAAACAAAAATAGGAAACATGAAATTTTCGAACTTTATTACGATTTTCTTGAATTTTAATACTTCGTATTGCCTCCTCGTGCTTCCATTACTGCGTTTACGCGGTTTGGCATGCTGTACACCAAGTTCCTTATACGATTTTGGGGAATATTCTCCCATTCCTCTGTGAGAGCAATTTTGAGCTCACGAAGCGTGATTGGGGGAGGGTTTCGTTGTTTTACGCATCTGCCTAGCTCGTCCCAAGCATGCTCGATCGGGTTGATATCCGGGCTGCGCGCTGGCCACTCCATACGAGTAATGTTCATCTCTTGAAGGTAGTCATTCACAATCCTACCTGTATGAGGTCGGGCATTGTCATGCATAAATATAGCATCCTCACCTAAATTGACCATAAATGGACCAACGTGATCATTGAGGATTTCTTCCACATATCTTACGCTAGTTAAAGAGCCGTTTTCTATGATCACCAGCTCTGTGCGACTTTCAGAAGAAATTCCGGCCCACACAAGTACAGACCCACCACCGTAGGCTACTTTTTCTTCGATGCATGCTTGCTTGAATCTTTCCCCTGGTCTTCGATACACTCTGTGTCTTCCATCGTGCTTGTAGAGCATAAATTTTAATTCGTCGGAGAACATAACTTTTGACCAATCTTCAATACTCCAATTTACGTGGCTCTGGGCATATCTTAGTCTCGAAATACGATGCCCACGCTCCAGTTTAGGGCCGTTTGCAGGTCTAAGGGGTTTTAAGTTAGATTCAGCAAGCCGACGTCTTACTGTCCATGCACTTGGGTTACTTCCTCCGAGGCGTCGAAACTGATTGGTGAGTTCAGTTCCTGTGAGAAAGCGATTTCGAAGCATGGTGTTCACCAAGTATCGGTCTTCTCGTGCTGTGGTACACCTGGTTCTGCCCGTTCCTGGTCTGCGTAGGTTAGAACCAGTTTCTTCGTAACGTCGGAGAACTCTTTGTACTGTTGACAGCGACACACCGACAGTCCTGGCTGTATCGCGCTGACTCCGGCCGGTTTCCAGCATTGTAAGTATTCTGGTGCATTCTTCAGGCGTAAGCGACATAATTTCAGCTTGAATAATGAATATAGAGCACTATCAACATGGTTTATGTACCCACATAAATGACAGATTACAAACAAAAGCAAAACCAAATGCTGTAATTTCGTAGTTCCATCTTCGAAAGTGGCCCTTTTTCAAATTTGTTTTTTTTATGATATAACTTTACAATAACTAAAAAGTTTTAATACCTTCATTTAAGGAGTATTACATTGTCTATTAAATACAATTTATTGCATTAACCTAGCATTTTTAGTTTCCGAGATTTTTAGGATTCTTTAAGTGACCCGGATTCATTGCTCTCGAGTGTATTACACGCGGATAAAACCACAGAATGGAGCTTGTCACACTAATGTTATAAAGGGAAAAAATATAATGTCCATCAAATAATCTTTGAGATCCCATACACTTCTATCCAAAATTAGTATCGGCAGATCAAAATAAATAAGATTTAGTAAATGATAACTCGATGGCAATGCATTTTAAATCCATAAAACGTTGTTTTTAGTTTTTTTTAGCTATTTTTAAGTATCTTTCAAGAATGTATATTCTTAAAAAACTACCTACCTTAAAAAAAGCAACGTATTTTTGAACTGTTATAAAATCGGTGGCATTTTTTTACTAGGGAATGGAAATACCTTCATGGTATTCAAATTTCCTGTATTTAGAATCTAGGAAAGATTCTAAAATTTTGAATCCTGTGACGTCAAGTGTCAAGTCTAGAAAAATAGGTTTATTCTATTCAAGTCATTTGTGATTCTGTTCGTATTTCAAAAACTTGAATGGTTTTTTACAACTATGTGATGATACGCAGGTTACTGTAAGATGTGCTATACCTGCTGTTTATATCAGTTGAGTAGAGCGAGTGTGGCTCAGTGGGAGTACGTGCGACTTTCGTTCCGTCGCACCCGAGTTTGAAACCCGCTGGCCCCGCACCACTGGCTGTTCTAAGTTATGTGCGTATTTAAAACTAACTAAAACTGTAAAGGAAAACATACGAAACCGGCATGTCCAAGAATTAATCACAAAAATTTAAGGACATGTAACATCTATCAACCCGCGCTGGGCCAGCGTGACGCGCCCATACTCTCGCTATGAGATGATGATGATTAGAGAAGACCCGTGCCCCAGCAATGGGAACGTAATGGGATGATGATGATGATGATATCAGTTCTGAGGTTCAAACTAAAGGCCATAGGGTTCTGGGTATTATGAGACTCAACAGCTAATTGTTAGGGTGACGAGCGTAGTGCAGCACCGCGCAGGATTTTGCAAAACAAAGTTCTGGGTGGTGCTGTTATTGTTATGGGATGGCGTGCTGCTTACAATCAGGCAAACGACCAGCTCGTCTCGTTACATAAAAGAAACTCATTGCAGCAATGAAGTCACGGGTCCGAAACTCCACTGTTGTAAATAACTTGACTGCCATCTCCAATGGGGAGAACGTGTCTTCATATGGACACGAGGAGAGGGTCTAATTCTACCCCTATCGCTGAAGCACTAAAATACGCACAACGATCTCATACATAGATCGTGGCCTCTGACTAGGGTCCTTGTGTCTAAGGAACCAGGAACTATGAGGACCCATATCATCATCATCATCATCAGCCCATTACGTTCCCACTGCTAGGACTCGGGCCTTCCCTTCTAGAGAGAGTATGGGCCATAATTCACAGCTCCACAAGGCCCAGTGCGGGTTGGTGGATGTCACATGTCCTTGAATTTTTGTGATAAATTCTTGGACTTGCCGGTGTCCTCACGATGTTTTCCTTTACCGTTTTTAGAGCGAGTGTTATGTGGATATTACGAGCGGCAAAGAGCTGCAATTCAGCTCTGTGCCTTTATAATATGCCAATTGGTGTATACTTTCGAAGCAAACAGATCAGTTATACAGGTCAGTTCAGTTGTGAGATTTTTCGAGGACTTCTGAGGCTAAAACTTTAGAGATATTGGAAAACGGTCTTAGTACACCTGGGCACGATTTTGAAAAAAACTAAGATATGTATTTAAAAGCCATTAAAAAGTCCTAGCGATTTTTATAAAAACAGTTTTTTGACAGAGCCTGTTGTTAAAAAAAATACAAACTTTGCGCTCTCTGCGTATAACTAGTAATATTTAGTTCTCTTTGGTAAGCAAATAGTAACACTAGCCCACAGATTTTATAAAACATTGAATAAAATTTAATGGAATTCTATTTTTTATGTTACTGAATGACGAGAGGAGCTGGTCGTTTGTCTAAAGGTAAGTAATACGCCAGCCCATAACAATAACAGCACCATCCAGAACTTTGTTTTGCAAAATCCTGCGCGGCGCTGCACTGCGCTCGTCGCCGTGAGACAATTAGCTGAGTCTCAGTTATTCTATTCTAGTTATTCTTTTCTTTGTAATTTGACATTATTTCCTTAGAAATTTTCATAATGTAGAGAAGTGAGCCAATGTTTCAAGTTATGGCATTATATCACTAATAATGGTAAATTTTTTAGAATTTAGCTATTTTTGATAACGTTTTGGATTTCTCTCGGACATATCTAAACTTAACTTGACTAAAACTTACCCCATAACGACTTTTTCTTCAACTTTTCCCACCACACAACAGCACCCAGCAGCACCAAATGGGAAATAGTCGTCAAAATAAAAACACCGACGCTTATAAACTAATATTTGTAATTCAATGCGATCGTGAAAAATGGGTTCCCATTTGAAACCGAAATCGGGAACGTGTATTTAAATTATGCACTCCGGCAAGTGGAAGGTTGCATTTTATTAAAATAAACTACGTGGAGCAAGACAAACTGACACTGGAGCTAACGACGTCAATCACTCAACACTTCCAACAGTAAATATATAAAAACTTCCCGGATGTCACATTTCATTTTACTTAAAGACATAGAGAGTTCCAAAATTTAGGCAGTTCCAATGATCGGAAGATTCGGGCAGTTTCGCGGTGAATACTTTAGTTAGTTTCAAATTGTAAAGGGAAGGTCACACTGTAATCGATACGGAAACCGCGCGGAATCTATCGGGCTGTAAGCTCGTTGCATGCGTGACGGCGCCGGCGTGACGCACGCGTCTCGCGGCAACTGCATCGAGCACGCGTGTGCGGCGGCAGCTAGCGATGCACCCGCGGTACTGTGTGAACAGTACTTTAGCTTCCCAGATTTTTGATCGGTCGCTACCCTCGGCACCCTTGCGTAGCAACTATACTCCGTCCAACCATTTAACTTTTGACATATGCATACCTATGAAGTTCTGTAATTATTGAAGTGATGACCCATAGTAAAAAAATCCAATACTTTGTAGGCACTGTTTTTCTTACTACGTTTTACTTAATAAAAGGTTATATATATAAAGATATAATGTTAAATAAAACAATCAAAATAATTTATATTATTTTTATATGAATACATGCAATACAGTCATTGAAACACCTGATTATTATATCTCTCTCTAGATCTATGTGCTCCATCTTAGGCCACATCATCGCTTCACATCAGGCGAGATAGTGGCCAAACATAGATCTAATAAGTGTAAAAAAAAAAACTATAAAACAACACAAAATGTTGAGCAAAATGGAATATTAATTTGTTAAATCGATTAAAACTTATTCATAAATAAAGTCGATTGTTTTCAGACATCGAATCAGTAACGCATTTAGGACATCACTAATCGAGCTGTCAAAAGATAAATAAATGGTTGGACGGAGTATATAGGAGTGATTCTGTGACAAGACCGGAGCGAGTGGCGAAAGAAAAGCACACTTGATGTTTTGATGTCCAGGCAAGCTATCTAGAAGATGTAATTTATATTATGACTTTACTAGGTGCGCCCTGCGGTTTCACCCGCGTTTTCCTAGGATTAAAAGAAGCCTATGTGTAAATCCATGGAATAAGCTAAGTATTTCTATTCCGAATTTCACTTATGTCCATTTACCCGTTGTGGCGTGAAGAGGGAACAAACACACTTATACACTAACATACACACTTTTGAATTTATAATATTAGTGTGATGATCGACTCAGACGTCAAGTTATAATTAAACCAGGACAAATAACATTAAAATGCGAACATCACAATTAAAAATAGGTAGTTGAAAAGGAACTCCTCGCCATTCATAGTAATTATGTATACTTAGACCTATCACATTATGCTTTTTAGAGTATAGGTATTATGTAGGTAAGTAACCCAAATTAATATTTTTTGATGGTGATTTTATTTTTAATGGTTTTTCTTTCCAGCTAAAACGGTTGGAGTGCTGATATTTACCTACTAATTTCATCTAGAACATAAAAAAAAAACAAAATTCAAATGAAAACGAATGAGAAAATCCACGCTTAAAAAAATATCAGTAGGTACTTATCAATTTAATATTAAAGTTCATTGATCATGAGATTCAAACAGATCTGATCAAGTGATAAGATTTATTATTTATTTAAATTTAAAGTAATTCTTTTAAGTAATCATTTTGTTATGTGTCATCATGTACTAACGTCCTAATTTCAATAAGCAAAAATTTTAAAATGCCCGACACAAAAAGCCTACAAAAAGTAATAAACGGCTGAACCGATTTCGATCAAACATCCAACCACTGCTAAAAAACCTGCTATCAAATAAAAAAAACCGCATCCAAATCGGTTCAACCGAGAACTACGGTGCCACAGACAGACACACATAGTGGACAAACTTATAATAGCCGTCCTTTTTGCGTCGGGGTTAAAAAAAAGTTTTTAAGGTTGAACAAAATCTCAACTGCTGTTTTACACGAGACGCAGCGGCGCTATGAAATAAACAAAAACGCATCGGCGTACGCAAGCTTGGGCGCACGCCGGCAAAGCACGAAATGTTAATTTTACTGCCGTATTTGAACGTGATAATTTATCGCAGAATTGCACTGGTTATGCTCCTGTTTCAGCGGATGTGGCGTCTTGGCGGAAATATGTCTCAAAGTTTCTAATTAATCACAAAAAATCAAGGACATGTGACATCCACCAACCCGCACTGGGTCAGCGTGGTGGGTTACGGGCCGTACTCTCTCCATGAGAGAAGGCCCGTGTCCCAGCAGTGGGAACGTGATGCGTGGGCTGATGATGAGCGGCTTGTAAATTTACAGCACGTGTATACTATATAGGTATATAGGTATGCTCTAATATCAAAATATGCCCTTCATATAATAATATACACACCTACTAAAATTGAAATGCACTTGATTGTGTTTTTGAGAAAAACAAGAATTCTAGACGTTAAATAACATTCCCAATCACAGTTTTGAAAAAAGTATTCATTGCATTTCAGTTTTCAAAAATATTTATTCCCACCTGGTTTTCCTGGATTCTTCGAAGTAAAAAGAACAAAGACTTAACCCTACAGGCTTGTGAGTCAAGCTCAAACTCAATTCAATATATCGTCGACCGCGTCGTCATTTTCCATCAGGTGAGACTGCGGTCGAATCCTTGCCTATTCGGTAATAAAAGACACCTAAATAAGACAGATAAGTAAAATTGCTAAGTAGATAAACAAAGAAATCTAACAAAAAGTGCATTATTTCCAAGAATAAGAAACTAGCCGCCAATAAATAACTTTTACTACAACAGCCCTAACTACTTAACGATATCAAGTACCCAATCGTTCACTATACCTCTGCAATTTAATTAATCGGGTTCTAGAGAAAATATAAATGTGCGCAGGAGCATCCAATATATTTTAAATTTTATTAATCAATAATTCAATCTTTGATTTCTCATGTTTAATCGCTAATGAGTCAAAACACGTACAAAATGAAGTAATACATAAAACTGTGGTCTCCTCGATACAGGCTTGCCTAGTGAGGAGACTAATAGTAGATTGTATCATAAGGGAGCAAAATAATATTTTTACGGCGAGGGCGCTTTTTTGAATCCAGAGCGAAGTGAGGGATTCTAGAGTAGAATCCCGAGCGTAGCGAGGGATTCTTTAGTAGAATCCTGAACGTAGCGAGGGATTCAAAGTACGTCGCCCGAGCCAAAAATATATTTTGCGCCCGAGTGATACACTCTACTTTTCATCACCCACTATGAGAAAATAAAAGCGCCTCATATTTTATTGTAATATTATTATTTAATAAAACATAGAGTAACAACTAAATTGAAATTAAATAGTATCCTTTATAAAATTTTTTCATTACTGCAGTAATGATGTTTATTTTTTTCATTCATCCGGCGGCGTGACTATGGGCCGTCGTACCAGCCAGTCTTTATTCAAACAATATTTGCGTTCGATTTCTTTGGTGCTGAACACTAAGATGTTCCAAATTCAAAAAGTGCGCGGCAAAGATAATTGCGGCGCACTTATAAAGAGGATTAAAAACTCATTACTGCCCGCTAAAAGTTTCTTATAGAAAACACCACCTTTGGGTGCACATAAAGGCGAACCAAGTCGTCCTTTTCGAATAGATGGGATGAAAAAGATATTTATTTGTTAGATAAAACCTTTACTGCAATTTTTTTTTTGTTAATTTTAATTTTTTTTTTCAAAATTACTGTACGGTACTGTTATATTTTCCCAACTTTTTAACCGACTTCGAAAAGCTCCTCCGTTTTGATTTCGGCTCTCAATTTGACTATTTTTTTTGTATGTTTGTTACGCCGTTGATTACTCCGTCATTAAAAATGATTTGGAAAATTCTTTTTGCGTTAGGTTCAGTATAGCTTCAAGGTGGTCCCACTTAAATTTCATCGATTGACCTTGGACTTCGAAAATACATCAGATTGGAAGTCGGTTTTTGAATAAATTATTAACTATAAAAGATTATTGACTATAAAGTAAAAAAAAAATATTAACTATTAACGATTATTTGTTATTTATCTGTAGGCCATTCAACCGACTCTCGTATGTTCGTAGTATTTAATATATTTTAGTTTAGTCTCCTTATTTTTAAAATTGTATTATAAAATATATTATTTTGCAATTGATAAAATTCTCGCTAATTGTCAATTATAAACTTGTCAAGCAAAAAAATTATAATAAAACTTCTGAGTCATTTAATTCTAGCATTAAGAAAGAATGAAAAGTGTTGTGCGCACGCGCAGACTTCAAGGAGCATTTAGCATCGCATTCAGTTTTAAATTTAGCTGGCCAATGACAATGGACACTTCGTCAGCGATCTAAAACAAGGATCTTTGAACTACACGTGGTTAGGTTGATTGATCGGTAGTGCCACTGTGAATAAATTTTGAGCTACATTTTATTTTCCTATCATACATTGCATAAACAGGTATGTAACTGAGAAATAATTCCAGCAAAGTGTAAAACATTTTCTAAAAATTATTCGTAACAATCGTTGTGATAAAAATTTAAAATATTTAAAAACAATTGACAATTGTAAATTTCTTCCTTATAAATTAAAATAATAAAATTAGTGTATTTTGTAAAATAAAACAATAAATAATATATAATCTGAAACGCAATGAAAATATCTAAGTGTAATTACCCTGAATATGATATAGCGATGAATTACCACAAAGTGACGCCTGATTCCATTAGATTTATGATGATGATTTATATTTATATATTTTTTGTTTACGTAGATATATTAATATTGGAGCACTTTAATTACGTTTTATGCCTTTTATGGTATTAAAAGTTCTGCGTGGCACTGCAATAGTTATGAGAAGGCGTGGCGCTTACCATCAGGCAAACGACATGCTCTTCGCATCACTCAGATCAATTAAAAAAAATATGCTCTGTCGGACAGTGACCTGAGCTCTGTTTTCGATTTATAAAATTTGTATATTTCAGTCAAAGTTATATAAGATTTGTATGTCATATAAAAATTATTGTTACATATTTACATGGAATGCAAATGAATTCCTTAAGAATAATATCATCGATTTCTTTGAGTGTCGCCATTGGATAAAAGAAAGACATTTCGCTGCGCCATTTGTCATTGGATAAGCTATTTTAATCCGGCATGGGCTGAACAAAACACGTTGAACTAAGATTTTACTGGAAACATGCTCTGCGAGAAGTATACATTTAAATAAATTCATACAGTATGACTCAACTACTATATATAGGATAGCATAGCATATATATCCACCTTCCATTTATTTTTGAGTTACTCCTGTCCCTGCACGGTTGTCTGAAAGAGATCGTTTTTGACAATAAGACCACCAATTTTTACACTATTAATAATATTTTATTGTTTTTTTTATTTATCTGTGTTCTGTGTGTGTTTCAATAAAGAGTTATTTCATTTCATACACACATACACACACACACCCAACAATGACATACATAGATCCTGGCCTCTAACTAGGATTCCCTGTATCTAGGGAACCGGGAATTATGAGGACCATGGTCCCACGACACCCAGACACGAAACAAATGCTTGCTTTTTTTTTCTTTTTTGCACAAACATTTGTCCCGTCGTGGGAATCGAACCCGCAACCTCAGTGGTGTATGAGATTTGAGCTAACCTGCCCAACCACTACATCAAAGAGGCTGTCAAAAAAAGTTCATATATATTCTTGCAGTGGAAATACTAATAAAGGTAAAAACATTGTCTATAGTGTTGTACCTTTTAAATAGTCCCGTAACCTAGATTTGGAAAAACTGCGCAACTGACATAAAAAAAATTAATCATCGACACCTAAAATAAAAAGTAAATTTCAAACGTATCTATAATTATTTTTTTCTCAGATGATTACCAGATGATGATGAGAAATTGGTTCAGTTCAATTTCTATAATAGATAACAAAACATTTACTTAAACTTATATTTATATATATCTATATATATCTTTAAAGAGCGAGTGTGGCTCAATGGGAGCTCGTGCGGCTTTCGATCCGACGCACCCGAGTTCGAATCCCGCTGGCCCCGCACCACTGACTTTCTTAAGTTATGTGCGGATTTAACACTCGCTCCAAAAACGGTGAAGGAAAACATCGTGAGGAAACCGGCATGTCCACGAATTGATCACAAAAAATCAAGGACATGTGTTATCCACCAATCCGCACTGGGCCAGCGTTTTTTTTTTTTTATATAACTGAACGACGAGACGAGCTGGTCGTTTGCCTGATGGTAAGCAAAAAGCCAGCCCATAACAATAACAGCACCACCCAGAACTTTGTTTTGCAAAATCCTGCGCGGCGCTGTACTGCGCTCGTCACTCTGAGACAATTAGCTGTTGAGTCTCATAATGCCCAGTAATTTCGCTGGCTACAATGCCCTTCAAGCCGGAACACAGTAATGCTTGCGCACTACCGCTTGGCAGCTGAATAACTGGCAAAGCGGTGGTACCCACCCAGACGGCCTCTCGCATACGAGAAACCTACCACCAGTACGAGAAACCGAGCGTGGTGGATTATGGCCCATTCTCTCTCTATGAGAGAAGACCCGTGTCCCAGCAGTGGGAACGTGATGGGCTGATGATGATGATGATATCTTTAAACCAGTATTTATAGACTCACACACCCACCAATTCACGCACTCACTAACTCGTACACAACAGGTACAATTTGTGATACTGGTAAGTTAAAACATAGCTGTTATTCTTATACTCGTGAACGGGTGCTGCTTGCGGGGACTGGTCTGTTCTAGTCACTCCTACTGCTACTGTCATACCTACTTATATTTTATTTACACTTTTCTGTTACCGATACTATGACTATGGGACATCTCACTCGCATTTCTTGTTTTACATTCTGTTAATTCTAATTTATACGTAATTGTGCTGAAAAAAGACATCCCCGCAGAGTTTCTTGGTGCTATCTTCTCTAGCGGGCGTATTTCCGAAGCACTGGTAGGGTCAGTTTTCGCATTTCTTTTCAGCACTCAGACTTCAATTTGAGTATAGGAAAGAAATGGGTAAACATACTTACCTTTTTTTCAAAGTCATGTTAACATAAGTTACAATTTTTAACATTTTTTATTTGTATCATGTGTTTATGACCTTTAAAAGTGCACTTTTGTGCCTATTTAATAAATGATATTTGACTTTGACTTTATAAGTTTTAGTTAGGAACATATTAAGAAGTCGAAGTCTACCTATATCTATGTATAGCATTAAATATAGCGGTCAAACGCAAGCCTTTGAAAAGTAAAAAAAAATGGAAGACACTGAAACCCACGTCACAGGTTATCGTACAGTTTCCAGAGATCACCAATATAGAATTGCATAAAAAATTACAATTATTATTATAAATTGTTCTACATCTCCGATGTATCAAAATTGTTAATTTAACAATTAATTGGCCAAATAAAGATATAATTATATGATTTGATGAAAAATAGTTCTAAAGAATGTGAAGCCCAGCCTGTGTGGTCTTCGTTACTTATAGTAATTTTTATTACCAGAGGAAAGAGATGACATAGATTTTTAACCACAAAAACAACAGTTCCGATGGTGGCATGTGGCAGGGATTTAATAAAAACAGTGATTTGGTCAATTCTCCAAGTGATTTTACCAAATCACGGAGGATTATAAAATAATAACACGATTTTATCATTTCTCTAAACACAACTAGTGATTTGACAAATACATGTCGCAGGGAAATGCGGATTTCACGAAATTCCTAGGGAGACGACGTACAGTTTTAATAAATGGGCTCTCGCCAGATCTCGTTTCGTCATTCCTTTGCTCAACTTGCGCACTCAACTTCACTCCTGCAGCTTCTGGCTGCGCGCTTTTTATGTACACTCTAGGGGTAAGAGCGAGTCGGACCACGGAGAAGAAGTCCTCCCAATACATAATTATACTGTGGTATCCCTAGAAATACGACGAAATTACTCACTTGTGGTAGGTTTCGCGTATGCGAGAGGCCGTCTGGGTGGGTACCACCGCTTTGCCAGTTATTCAGCCGCGAAGCAGTAGTGCGCGAGCATTACTGTGTTCCGGTTTAAAGGGCCTTGTAACCAGCCAAATTACTGGGCATTATGAGACTCAACAGCTAATTGTCTCAAGGTGACGAGCGCAGTGCAGCACCGCACAAGATTTTGTAATTCAAAGTTCTGGGTGGGGCTGTTTTTGTTATGGGCTGGCGTATTGCTTACTCTCAGGCAAACGACCAGCTCGTCACGACACTGTCACATAAAAAAAAAAAAAAACGCAAAATCTTTGGTATCCTCATTTCCCCGCGACAGAACTGACGTGTTATTTTTATCATTTCACGGAACCAGTTCTAGTATTTATTGGCTTATTCCCAAAGTACTCCAAGAAATGTTCTCAAACTACTCCACGAAAAAAATATCAAAAATATATTTTATAATTTAAGTTTCATTCTTCTCCATGAGAATATAAAAATGTTCTCAAAGTACTCCACACTACTAGTTTCAAAAGGGTTGTTTAGGTAATAAGTTGTAGTATAATGACTTCATAAACCGTATATTCGTTCTCAAACTACTCCAACCATTCAAAAAAAACTGTTTTATGCTGCATCCTACTCCAAAAGATAGTTGAGTAGTCAGGTGCAAAACTGTTTATTAAAATATATTTAACCACGAGGAAAAGTTGGTATAAAATACAGTAACTGGTTTGTAATTGTTTATATTTATTAATATAAATTACATTATATATATATATATATATTATATGTATATATATAAGATTAAATATAATTTTGAATAAATCAACCACAATATTTTGAAAAATAATTGTATATCTGGATTAAAAGTTAAATTAACACGATAGTTAAAAAAACATATAAGAACTTACCTAAAATAATAAAACACATCAAACTTGAATAATAAAAACAATAAGTCTCTTTCTAGCCCTAATTTTAAAATAATATTCTAGAAATGCTTTCCAGCTTGACTTTTGAACTGTCTCTTTCACACTCGTTTTAATAATTAGGTAATATATAATGCAATAAAAATATGTGGTGTGACGAGGTTTACTCCAATTACTACAGACGTAAACATCTAACACAATAAAAATAAAACTTTTGTCTGCATTATTTTGGTACAGTGCTGATAAATACTGTGACTGACTGTACCTTTTCAACGTCTCATGGAGTAGAATGAAACTGAGAATGAAATGTTAATTTTATAATATCTAGATGGAGTAGTTAGGTAGAAAAATCACTGGAGGATTTTGAGAATCAAACCAGCTACACGTGGAGTAAAATGCAACTTAAAAAAAAACAAAAAAAATATACTAATATTTCTTTGGAGTAATTTGAGAATTAATGTATGGGATTCTTATCTTCTTGGAACAAAAGAATGGAGTACTTTGGGAATAACCCTATTTATTCAAATCACTAGATGTTGTTTAGGGAAATTATAAATCGTGTTGTTATTTTAACATTCTCCGTTATTGATCATCTACCTTAGTGATTTGATCTAATCTCCGTTTTCATCATTTGCCTGCGAGTCCTGCGACACACAGACAGAAAAGGCAACGCCACTTTTCTCCATCTTCTTTGCCGTAAAGCGCCTTGCGTGATGTACAAAACCACCATCCCATTCCATCAATAACAATCTACCACTGACCGTTCAAATAAGGACAAAACTGTTCAGTATTCATTTACTTCAACCAGTCACTTACGGCTCACGCCTTCAGAGAACCGATTAATTTATTATCGTAAAGAATCCCTTTTCGCGCATCCAATTTAAAATTTGACGTCTTAAACAGTCTTAAATTACATGCCAAATTATTTCATTAGTGGCCAAGCACCCGTGGGGCTAACTTTGATATAATCGGTACCGAGTTTTCGGTACCAAAGATGTAATCAACACGTCAATGTGGACACGCCCTAAGCTCTTCTCGTTAATAGGTAGATCTCGATATCGGCTCATTCAGCAAATCGTGCAAATTTTTCTTTACCATTTTTAACTTAAATTCTTTTAAATTTTAAACTCTATTTCAGTATGTTTAGGGTGTAATTTAGTTTTTGTTATGGTAAACGAATGTGGTAAAAGTTTATTAGTTAGTATTTATGATGTTGTGTGAGTTTTGTTTGTTTAAACACTTCGGTTTACTGGCGCTATAATGCAGTGTGCTTGGTTTGTCTTAAATTTAAACCAGCATTAAAAAAACATTAAACAATTTCAATTTGTAATAAATTTAAATAGATTCTAATCCAGAATTTTAACAAGAGTTGTTAACGGCTACACTCACGTTATGATTGTATCGGAATAACTCCGACCCGGTTTCAATCGAAAGCATAAACTCCCGGACGAAGGACATCCTAATTGTTCGAATCCTGCAGGGCGATCATGTAAGTCTGTTGCGAATATCGCATGTTGTGGACTAATGTGCAATAGAAATTTATTTCAACCGATAAAATGCGATCATGTAACTTTTTATGTCTCGATTTCAATGTGCTCCTATCGATTACACGACAAATTTACAAAGCGAGATTGTACTATGAATCGTTCGTTATGTATACGCCCAATCTATTCAATTTTACGGTGTAATACGGCTCTTGTCTATGGTTTATATATCGATATAAACTTTGTTTGTCAAAATTTATTTTTATTTCAATTGAGCTTTCGTTGACGTTTGATTGCAAAAACGGGTTACGTGATCGCAAAACCATCATCGAAACTGGTTTCTGATTGAAAGTGATTGAAATAAAAGATACATGATCGCCCTGCTGGTCGAAGTTGTTCCGACACAATCATAACGTGAGTGTAGCCGTTTTATAATTATAATGAATATTTTTACTTAATTTTTTTTTCACTATCAATATTATGACTCATTATTTTTTATTGACTGAATATTTCGAGAGCGAGTGTGGCTCAGTGTGAGCACGTGCGACTTTCGATCCAATGCACCCGAGTTCGAATCCCGCTGGCCCCGCACCACTGACTTTCTTAAGTTATGTGCGGATATAACACTCGCTCTAAAAGCGGTGAAGAAAACATCGTGAAGAAACCGGCGTTTCCAAGAATTAATCACAAAAATTCAAGGACCTGTGACATCCACGAACCCGCACTGGGCCAGTGTGGGGGATTATGGTCCATTCTCTCTCTATGAGAGTAGGCCCGTGTCCCAGCAGTGGGAACGTCATGGGCTGATGATGATGATGATGTTGATGTTGTTTTGGTCATCATGACATGAGTCAATGCATGGCACATACTTGATAGATATCGATGATGGAGAGAATGCAATAACTACGGTAGAATTGCTAGTTATTGCCAGCCAAGCAGTAGTGCGCAATCATTACTATGTTACGGTTTGAAGGGCATCGTAGCCAGCGAAATTACTAAGCATTATATGACTTAATATCGCTTGCCAACTCTGCCTACACTAAAAAGGTCCTAACGTAGAGTTCGTGATAGGCAATAGTATCAATGCATTTTGAACAGTAGTAGTAGTAGCGCTCATAGCGCAGCTTACTTAACCATACGTAACAGATCTGTTAGGTTACGCAACTTTCGCTGCGGGCACCATTTGTATGGGTGACTATTTTTTTTTTTATTACCTGATAGGCTAGCATTTGACCACAGTCTCACCTGATGGAAAGTGACGACGCGGTCGACGATGGATCATGCTTGCCTAGAAGAAACCGATTCACTCGGGACTTGAAGACACCTAAATTATAAGAATCGGGAAACAGAGACGCTGGTAAGGTGTTCCATTCCTTAGCTGTTCGCATTATGAAAGTTGAAGCGAAACGCTTTGTTCTGGCAGGAGGAATGTCAACCATAAACGGATGCCGAGTTTCCGTACGTCTTGTTGTCCGATGGTAGAAAGGAGATGGAGGAATTAACTCGTGTAATTCCGTCGCACACTCTCCGCGATGTATCCATTGATACATATATATATATGTATTGATATATATGTATTGATATATTTGTATGATGTCAATGGTAACACTCGTTAGGCCATGTCGGAGGTCTAACGAATGTTACCGAGTCTACAATTCCGATAACAGGTTCTTTTTTAATGTAACTGAATGACGAGACGAGCTGGTCGTTTGCCTGATGGTAAGCAATACGCCAGCCCATAACAATAACAGCACTACCCAGAACTTTGTTTTGCAAAATCCTGCGCG
This sequence comes from Petrophora chlorosata, assembly GCA_951640565.1. Lineage (NCBI taxonomy): Eukaryota > Metazoa > Arthropoda > Insecta > Lepidoptera > Geometridae > Petrophora > Petrophora chlorosata. The sequence goes on from OX621206.1 coordinate 3,900,665, forward strand.
GCGCTGCACTGCGCTCGTCACCCTGAGACAATTAGCTGTTGAGTCTCATAATGCCCAGTAATTTGGCTGGCTACAATGCCCTTCAAACCGAAACACAGTAATGCTCGCGCACTACTGCTTGGCGGCTGAATAACTTGCAAAGCGGTGGTACCCACCCAGACGGCCTCTCGCATACGAGAAACCTACCACCAGTTAAGGGTTGGACAAACTGGACAATATTACCGATGTCGGTTTACTTTTGCGACATATCTAATATAATTGTAGCTAGGTATAGGTTATAAATACGTTCACTGGATTGCGTGTAAGAATTTTTCTTTCCAGAGAGCTATCAGCATTAAATTCATCATTAAGGATGTATCAATTTAATTTATTTTATACGGCGATAAAGTTATAAAATGTCAGTGCATATAGATTAAAAGGTTTGGAACTCTGAAATGTGTTTTATGTAGGTACAATAATGACATATTGTTCGGCTTGGAACAAGGAATAATAATTATTATAAAATATTTATGATCATAGAAATCTTATGCTAAAAATTTAAAGTTAGAAACCTAAATACCTTAGACCTAATTGTTTAAACGCCTAATCGAAGAATATCCAAAGATTGAAATACCTTAATTTAAAATATTTGAATTAAAAACTCTAGCATCCCTAATCATCCGTATTCTTAGTGTTTATAAAAAGCCTGGAGCCAATAGCTCGCAAAACAGGTACTCAACGAATCAAGCCTACGATGCATCGAAATGAAGGAGTGACGAGCGAGACCTTTGGGGGCGCATATTTCATACCCTATTTAAACAATTCCGAATTAAATAACTCTAGCAGCACCCCAATCATCCATGGTCCAAGTAGCTTTTATCCCTAGAGTGTTTACAAAAAATCTGGAGCCACAAGCTCGCAAAAAAGGTCCTTAATGAATCAAGCCTACGATGTATCGAAATGAAGGGGTGACTAGCGAGACTTTTGGGGGATTCTACTTCATACCCTGTGATATTTCAATTAACGTGGGTGAACTAGTGTTCATCAAACTGTAGGAGTTTAAACCGAATAGAAAAATGTTTTGTAATCATTATATTTTTAGTATCTTAGATTCATTTGTGCCAACATGTCAAGGGAGGTCAAAAATTAGGGGTTTCGTAAAGTCTAAAGTCAAAGTCTTTTTATTCATTTTTGCCATCACACTTATGAACGTCAAATATCACAATGACTCTACCACCGTATTGGAAAAAGAACCACTACTCAGAAGATACGGCAAGAAACTGAGGGGCATTTGTTTTAAGAGATTTTGTTACAATTTTTTGGGTTTCTGCGATATTACATTTCTTATGTACCAGTTGGTTACTTTGCAGAAGTGGAATGTTCCAAGCATCTTTGTCTTCTATGTAATTACGAATATTATAGTATGTTTTTCTCATTAGAAAAGTCTTAACGCGTAATTTGAATTTACTTTCTGTTATACATTTTGGAAATTTATTATAAAAACGTACGCAGTTGCCGATGCAGGACTTATTCGTTTTAGTCAGTCTATATCTAAGTACAACAATCCTATCCTTATTTCTAGTGTTTTTGTTATGATGATCACTATTTACTTTAAAATACTTTGAATACTTTGAATACGTACTTCATTATTATAAAATTATGCCATTTAAATATGAATTAATTATGATTATATTTGATTTTGGTAGAAAGATAGATAGATAAACACTTTATTGTTAAAAAACCTTAAAAATAAGTACATTTCACAGAAATCAGCACAACAATAGGCGGTCTTATCGCTCAAAGCGATCTATTCCAGACAATACCAAGAATACCAAGAATCCAGACCTTTTTGTATGGACAATGCCCTTGATGATATCAATCATGTCGCTATAGATGCTTCTCATCTAGATCACCAATTGGTTAAATTGGTTAGCTCTAATATCCAATCTTTCCACTCGTTGAGTATACTGGTAAAAACGTCGAGTGATTTACGCGGTCGTTAAAAGCCGCAAGGCGACCTGAATTTGCGGTGAGATGTTGCAAAAGTGCGTGTTTGCTAGCCCTTAAATTGATGTGAAAAGACGTGTTGGCACAATAAAGAGCACGTTCTATGGAAAGTTAGCTAAGATACTACGGTCCATTTAAAAACGTTTTTTATCTTAGTGATATTTAGTTTTCTTTGGTAGTAGTAGTGTAGCGGCGGAGTGACAACAGGTGGAGTAAGGTACTCACTGAATGGTGGCCAAGACAGGGCAAGCGTAGCGTTGGGCGTCAGGAAGCAAGATGGGTCGACGATATTGTAAAAATCACGGGCTGAACATGCCCCCGTACCCATATGTCTCTCAAGCGCCAATCGTATATCGTGTTGGGCTCAAATTAAGGTATAGCTTCACTGCGACTAATGAGATATCGACTAATTATTATCGATTCAGACAAGAAATCGAATTAATCTCATTCATTTATACCAAAATATGATAAATACAAGTTGAGATAAACTTGATGGGACAATAAATGGCATCCTTAAATATTGACGCAGTGAATATATACCCTAAACTGAACTCAACACGATATACGATTGGCGCTTGAGGGACATATGGGTAGGGGGGCTGACACGAACGGCGCAGGGTCAAGGCGAATGGCATGACATGAGAGAGGCCTAATAACCAGCAGTGGGATGAAAAGGGATGTGGATGATGATTATGACGATGTAATATATACATATTTTCAGGTTTTTAGTTTTTTTAGTTATTAAAAACGCCAAGTTTTAGTACAAAATTTACAGTTGCAATTTTTTTAATGCTAATTTTTGTTTATATTTGTACGGGTGTCATTTTACATTATTTCAAACATTTTGAATACAGATATATGTAGATGGATATAGAAATCACAAATATCACGACCTGTATGAAAACCAAGCGTGCCATTTTTTAACTAGGTGTCTGCATGACGTCACAAGGAATGAAACAATTGCTATTGTTGGCTGCTCACGTTCTGTAAAGCTTTTGCAATTGCATGACGTCACAAGGAATTAAACAATTACTTTTGTTGGCTGCTCACGTTCTGTAAAGCTTTTGCAATTGCATGACGTCACAAGGAATGAAACAATTACTTTTGTTAGTTGCTCACGTTCTGTAAAGCTTTTGCAATTGCATGACGTCACAAGGAATGAAACAATTACTTTTGTTGGCTGCTCACGTTCTGTAAAGCTTTTACGATTGCATGACAGCACAAGGAATGAAACAATTACTTTTGTTGGCTGCTCACGTTCTGTAAAACTTTTGCAATTGCATGACGTCACAAGGAATGAAACAATTACTTTTGTTGGCTGCTCACGTTCTGTAAAGCTTTTGCAATGGCATGACAGCACAAGGAATGAAACAATTACTTTTGTTGGCTGCTCACGTTCTGTAAAGCTTTTGCAATTGCATGACAGCACAAGGAATGAAACAATTACTTTTGTTGGCTGCTCACGTTCTGTAAAGCTTTTGCAATTGATTACAGTGCAATAGGTATTTTGAAACGACACTGTACGAGCTACGTACATTATTATGTTCTAAGTACAATCGTTTTGCTGAATAGCCGATACCGGCGCCTACGCACTTTCCTGTAACATTTTTTTTAATGAGTAGCGTGAACCACTCTCACTCACAGTTCGCCTGATGGTGAGCGTCACGCCTCCCCATAACAATTGCAGTGCCACCCAAAACTTTTAATATCATATAAAGCACTGCACAGCACTGGATTGCGCTCATCACCCCGAGACATAAGATATTAAGTCTGATATGTCCAGGCTACAATGCCCTTCAAACCAGAACACAGTAATGCTTGCGCAATACTGCTTGGCGGGAAAATAACTGGCAAAGTGCTACCTACCTAGACTGCCTCCCGCATATGAGAGACCTACCATGAGTAGTCTATCTATATGTGCTTTTGATCGAATTGAATTGTCTTTTAAATATATCATCATTTTAAATGCAATTACATTTTTTTCAATTTTTTTTATTTCTTTACAATTTTTCTCAAATGCTTTGAGCATATTATTTTTTACCTTGTTTTCTCAGAAAATCTAGAAAGTAGTGATCATAAAGACCACCGTGAACCTTCGAAAGGCATTAACTTAAAGACCTCATGAACAATTAAGTTTTGTTACCCATTAGCGTTTACTACTTTCAGAATATTTAAAATATATTGGCATATTACAGCCTCCGGTCGATTAGATTCGACGCGGCAGAATCAAGAAACGACGATGGATGGTAATAAGACTTCCATTGTTTATTCCTTAAGCGAGTAAGCGGCCTCATGCCTTACGAAGGTTTTGGTTTGCGTCATATTAAACTGACATTCATGATTTTCTTGATTTAGCCCCGTATTGGGATGAGCTGTTCAATTTGCTGCTTTGACCACAGCCGCTGACCATCCTAACTTGATCTCTGCACATCACAATTTCACCTTTAATTCCATCAAGTAGAACTTCTCTTCTTTGATGAGGTGAACTAAGTACTGGTGTTGGTGTAATAGTAGATTGTTAAACAGAAATGACTACCCGCGCAAATTGGACTTTAGTGTTCTGAGACTAAAACCACAGAATAAGGGACAGAAGCATCACTCCGCAAAGAAATTTAAACAAATAGCGACTTTTGCTTTGACGCAATAAAATGCAATTCAGCTCGTAGCGCTGCATACCTACCAGTCATATTAACCTACAGAGCGCCTCTCTTTTTATCGCAAAGCTCTTATCTCTTCTGACGCGGCACGTGTAACGACGCGCGACCCGCTGTCGGTGTCCGGCTATGTACTTGTAGTTTCGTACCTACAGTGCGGAGTGCGCTAGGCCTGCTTAAACTGGGACGTCAAAGTGGCTGTCCATTAAGACAAAGCTATACCTACTTACCTGGGACACTATTTATATTATTATATAAGCTTTCTTACAAGGAAGTCAAGAACCCTTTTATTTTATTGAACTGAGTATTGAGAAGAGCAAGTCGTTTGCCTGTTGGTAAGCGCCACGTCTGCCCATAACAATTGCAGTACCACTCAGAACTTGTAATATCGTAAAAAGTACTGCGTAGCACTGGATTGCGCTCATCATCCCCAGACGTCAGATATTAAGTCTCATATGCCCAGTAATTTCGCTGGCTACGATGCCCTTTAAACCAGAACACGGTGATGCTTGCACACTACAGCTTGGCGGCAATAATTGGCAAAGCGGTACTTACAGTAACGTCAGTCTATCTTCTTCATAATTTATGGTTTTGAATCTAATGATTCAAAACAGGTCTCCTTTTGTTTTTACTTTTTTGTTGTTATCAGTCGTTGTTCTGTGTGGTGAGAGGTATCGACTCCATAGCGGATATTTAATTAAGCATCTGTAGACTGTCACTAGTAGAGCTTTTGAGTGCATTGTGATCGTTCGGTTCATCTTTACTTTAATTCAGGTTCTTGTAAAGGAAACTTAATACAAATATTTTATGGTTGATTTGGTGTAATTTCATTTTGACCAATATTTACTTGATTTATATTCATTTATTCAAGCTCATACATATATTATTACAGACAGGTGTTAGAATAGTGTCACAAAGTACGAGTATGCTATAAGTATGAACCTTGTACCCTTACAGGGTACATACTTATAGCATAATTGTTGCATAATAAGTGCAGTTCTATTATAATTCAACATTCCGATTCTTATTATTTATAAGTATTTACATTATTAATTTAATGTCATAAGTAGTCTGTGCTTAGTCACTATAGTTTAATAATATATAAAACTAAATAATTACAATTTTCATTCAAATTATTAATAATGTCAGGTTTAGTATAGACTAGCTGCGCCCTGCGGTTTCACTCGCGGTTTTCGGGATATATGTGTTAATCTAGGGTATAAGCTATCTCAATACTAAATTTCATCAAAATCCATTCAGTAGTAGTTTTTGCGTGAAAGAGTAACAAAGGTACATCCATACATCCATTCTTATAAACTTTCGCGTTTATAATATTAGTAAGATTTTGTCACATGCGAGATATAATTTTATTAAGAGCGAAACAACAAACAACAAATTTAAGAATAAATGTTAAGAATAAGTTTTCTAAGTTTATTCGCAATTTCTCCACTACGAGTAGTTTCATATATCGATAAGTTTTATTTTACAAAAAAATATTATATGGTTTTATTTATTAATTTTTTTTTTGGCTCAACCTATCAGTATTGCAATCCAACGGGGCAATACCGCCAGCATCATGGGTACGCTGCCAACTGTAGTGGGTTGGAGCATTTGAGCTACCTATAGGCCTTTAATGGTCTATGGGTTGTCCAATTGCTTCTCCTTGTATGTAGTTAGTTTAGTTTTAGTAAGTAGAGTGTATGTAGTTTGTTTTCAGTAATAAAGGCATTCGCCCCTTTTTTACAAAATATTGAGCATGTCACAGAATATGACATAGTTTAACTATTTCGTTATTATCTATAATAAGTATACATTTTTGTCTGGCTCAGGCTCGTACGCATATTTTATGTACAAAATCAGCATAACTTATAAAGACGTCTCCTTTATAATTTTCTTGATAATTTGTGATTTTATTACAGACCTTTTATTATGCTGGTATGTAATTGGATAATTTGTTATTTTTGGATTTTAATATTATTTTTTGCATTTTTTACTTGCTTGTGTTATGCACGAGTATAAAAATATTCTTACTTAATTGGAATACTTTACACGTGTTATGTTGGCTACGTGCAGGTTAACATCTTTAAAGTTCGGAGTTCCACAAGGAAGTACAACAGGGCCGATGCTTTTCTATATTTTAATGTTGTTAGTTATTTATTTAATTGTTATATTGTTGTTATACCGTATTGAAATTATACTGAATTTATCATACTAATAAACTGTTCCTTTTTCTTTCAATATAAATTAGTTACACTTGTAACAATTAAACTATGAGAACCATCCCAGATAGCACTTAAGCTTGCTGCAAGTTTATTTAACCTTTGAAATTGATTTGATAAATTAAGTTTGGTAACTAGAAAGTTTGATTTAAACTTGCAGCAACTTTACACATTGACATGGTAAACTTGGTGCAAGTTTTCAAGTTTGATAATTAAAACATGCTGCAAGTCTGAAACAACTTTATATTGCTTTTACTGGTGGTAGGTTTCTCGTATGCGAGAGGATTGTTATGGGCTGGCGTATTGCTTACTATCAGGCAAACGACTAGCTCGTCTCGTCATACAGTTACATAAAAAAAATGCTATATGGTCCGACAACACTCAGACATAAAACTAATACATGAGCTTTCTAATTTTTTTGTGCAGTAACATTTACCCCGTAGCGAGAATCAAACTCGCATTCTCAGTGGTTTATGAAAAGATGTAAGGCGCACCATTACATATTGAAATGACCGTGAATTTTTGCACTCTCCGTAAATCCAGTAATTATGTTTACATTACATTTCGTATTTAAAAATTACCTACGCATTCACGGTAGGCCTTAAATATTAAGATAAAACGTTTAAAATAATTATAGGACAATTTACTAAAGGTGAAGTTTCACTGATGCAACGAAGTTTTGTTATAGTTAGTCGCAATAATATTTTCTTTTGTTGTCTCGTATGCGGGAGGCCTTCTGGGTAGCTACCACTGCATTGCTCGATATTCTGCCGCCAAGCAGTAGTACGCAAGCATTACTGTGTTCCGGTTTGAAGGGCATTTTAGCCATCAAAATTACTAGGCATATGAAAATTTATATCTGAATTTGCAGTGCTTTTTTTGGCATTAAAATGTATTGTTGGCACTGCAATTGTTATAGGCAGGCGTGTCCCTTACCATCAGGCGAACGACTTGCTCGTCTCATCACTCAGATAAATAATAATAAAAAACATACAAACCGATACCCAGGCATATTTTCATTTAAAATCCTGTCATAGCGTAATATTAAATTTTTTTCACAGTCTAAAGTATTGGGGTATTCTTACGTGTGTGAACTTAGCATATTTATCTCACATTTTTACAATAGTTTTAGTAGCATCTCGAGAATTACAACTTCTAATAGCTTTTTTTTGGTAAATTTTTTGGATTATGAAACTGTTTTTTTCAAAAGCTTACTTCGCATATCAGCCTATAGCATTCCAGCCTTCTACAAAGATAAACGCATTAAAATTACTGAATAAAATTTTATAACATAATCTAAGTATACTTCAGGAAGAAAATCAGAATTAGACGTATAAAATATTTTTAACTGTAAGTTCTCATTATTGAACGGAGCGGAAAGCAAGGCCAAATCATTATATTCAAAGAAACTGATACGATAACTGTATAAAAAAATAATTAGATGATTCATGTTGATAGTAGATCAACATTAATAATCTAATTATTTTTTAATACTATTTAAAAACAAATGCAGCACCTTTTACATTTTTCTTTTAATATCTTTTATGCCCAGCTATTTCATCCTGACAGCGGAGATCATCTATTTAACGCATTAGCGAAACCGCACCTTAAGCGCTACAAGGCGTCGATCGAGTGAGCAAAAATTGCGCCTGCGCAGGCTACGCGGTGGAATGTCATTAAATTTTATGAGCGTTGGAGGCGTAAATGCTATTTAGCGTTTTCATGTATGCTCTAGTTTTTAGAGGACCTGAGGTAATATAAATCAGGTTGACTTGTTGTCTTTAGGAATTTTACATATTTGTGAGTCACATGGAGGCAGGGACTCTTATGAGTCATATGAATGACCCTGCGCTCCTGTTTCAAATGTTACTCATGTAACTTTCAATGTTCGCTAAGAAATTTGAACTGTATAAAAATTTACTTTTACCAACTATTGAAATAATATATTGTTTTTGGCAGGATGAAGAGAGAAAATATAGTCTAATAATATTTATATTTAATAATTAAATAATAATCATTATATATATATATTAAAATGGTTAGAATTAAAGTAACTCATAATTAAACGTAATATATTATTTTATATTGGAAGAAATTACTGAATATGGTTTATGGCTCATTTAATAGACTTTTGTTTAGCCACTATCTTAAATGGTGGTACAGGTCAATATTATATTATACTATAGCCAGCTATACTATAGCCAACGAAATTACTGGTCATATTAGACTTGCTATCTGATGTCTCGTGGTGATGAGCGCAATGCAGTGCTACGCAGTGCTTTTTATGGTATTAAAAGTTCTGGGTGGCATTGCAATTTTTATGGGCAGGCGTGGCGTTAACCATCAGGCGAACGACTTGCTCGTCTCATCACTTAATTCCATAAAAAAAAATACAATTATTAAAGAGCTAGCTGTCACTACGTTTACCTTTGGTTGTTGTTCTACGGTCTTGAGTTCATACAAAAATGCAATAGAAAAGAAGCGCTTTCGGTAATATAATTATTATAATAATTTTTAAATTATATTAGTCAATTAATTAATTAATATATTATTATTATATAATTAATAAATTAATTGTTTAATTAATTAATTCTCAATTTTTTTTTTTAATTTAATTCTTTACTTATATAGCTGATGAGTATAAAATAATTAAAAATACCATATAACATAACTGATGGAATATAGCATAAGCTATGTTGCTCATTCAATTTTAAATGCTTCCCATTAGTTATTAGCTGACGACCGCGTTCAAACATAACATTAAAAACGCAATTTCTCATTTAAAAGATTAAAATAAATGTGTACTCGTAAATAAATAATTTGTTGCAATAACAGCAATGAGGGCATTAAAATACAATTAAGGTCGAATGCATAAATAATTTTATTGAAATATAGTATTGCTGTGAAAAGGGTTACCCTATGAATGTGATATGTGAGAATGTACATATATTTTCTTTTTTTTTATTTCTTATTTGGCTTGCGTTTGACCACTATGTCACCTGATGGTAAGCGACGATGCGGTCGACGATGTAGCACGCTTACCAAGATAGTACCCGTTCACTCGAGACTTGAAGATTCCCAGATTATAGCTATCGGGAAAGACTGACTTAATATTAATATTAATATTAATACTAAAATATGTTTATATATAACAAACTTTTTCCCGCGACTTCGTCCACGTGGACGTCAGAAGCCGAAAGTCGTCTTTTTTCATAAACCATTTCAGCAAGACCTCCCCAGTATATGGGAGCGCGTACTACTAAGAGGTCAAGCTGTATCTTCGTAGTCACCCAACCAATTGTAATGTTACATACCTTATAATCTAAGTTGGGACTAATGCTAGCAAGCCAAAAAAACCGAATAAAAATCTGTTCAGCAGTTTCCGAGTCTATAGATAACAAACATAGGTACAAACAAACAGACAAAAATTCTAAAAACCGTAGATTCGTGTTCAGTATTCTTTAAATGTGAGCGAGTGTGGCTCAGTAGGAGAACGTGCGACTTTCGATCCGACGCACCCGAGTTCGAATCCCGCTAGCCCCGCACCACTGACTTCTTAAGTTATGTGCGGATTTAGCACTAGCTCTAAAAACGGTGAAGGAAAACATCGTGAGGAAACCGGCATATCCAAGAATTTATAACAAAAATTCAAGGACATGTGACATCCACCAACCCGCACTGGGCCAGCGTGGTGGATTATGGCCCATACTCTCTCTATGAGAGAAGGCCTGTGTCCCAGCAGTGGGAACGTGATGGGCTGATGATGATGATGATGATTCATTAAATAGTCGATCTCGATCGGTTTTTGAAAAATATCTTCAATGTACAGAATATTCTCTTTTCCATTTTTATAATACGAGTAGTATAGGCTATGTTACCTTCTAGCTTTGGTTTGAACAAATTTCAAAGGTAAATGTTCACGACAGAGGATTCAAAGACCGACTCAGCAAGACCTCCTCAGTATATGAGACCACGTACTATGAAGAGGTCAAGCTCCATCTTCGTAGTCACCCAACCGATTTTGATGTAACATACCCTATAAAAACACCTTTTGTGATAAATTCTTGGACATGCCGGTTTCTTGGTTACAATAATGAGATGCAATAATAATTTCTCTAATTATTATTATTGCATCTAATTATTGTTTTGAAAAAAGAACAATGTAATATAAAATTTTGGAGCTGTAGGCTCTGGCCCTGGTTGTAATACCACCTCCCGAACAAAGTCATGCCGTCAATCGACCTAGTCGTGATTCGGGATGATGTTCGGTGAACCATCGGGGAGACGGGTCTGAGCAGCTGCTCAACTGCCGTCTCTCTCTAGATCTATGTGCTCCATCTTAGGCCACATCATCGCTTCACATTAGGCGAGATAGTGGCCAAACATAGATCTATTAAGATAAAAAAAAATTGTGGTACCTGTTTTATTTACACAAAATGATTCCGGATGGCATTTGAATTTCCCGTACGCCCATTCGTTATACTGGACACTCCTCGCGACATCAGCCTAGAAAAGCAGGGCTGCCATCACATAAAAAAAACATTAAAATCGACTTACTTATAAACCTGTAAAGCAATATGCTTTACGTCACATAAGTATTATAAAAAGAATAGGGAAAATAGCCGTTATTAAAATTAGTGGACCGATTCACCGTAATTGAGGGCATATTCTAAAAAAGCTCTATTGACTTTTGATCAAAATAAAAAAAAAGTTAGTATTTTTTTTTAAATGACAACATTGTCATTTTGTCACTTTTATATAATTATAATAATATAATTAGCAATGACTTGACATTTTTAACAACTTGTCATTTTGTAATAACTTGACACAACTTTAATAATCAGTTATAACTTGACACAACTTTTACCACCCCGACAAGTAACTTTTCTAAAAAAAAAACGAATTGTGATTTAGGTAAATAAATAAATGTAATTTGTAGGTAAATAATTGTCACCCAAATTTGCTTAAATTATATTTTTCAATAATTGAAATGATAATTTATTTTTTATAATGTTTGCGTTTTCAACATCATCATCAGGCATCAGGCGCATCATAAACACTAACACACCTAACTATATAGGTACCAACTTTTATATTGAACATGATAATAAAATAACTATACATAACAAATTCACCCGTTCACTGCTATGTAGGTAATATATATATGATTAATTGATTTTGATAATGCACACACAGCACAATATTTATGATTAACAATGACAATGTACGGTTTGACAACCCTAGGTACAGGCAATGTATTCAGACTGATAATATGCTACTGATGTCACAGGCATGAGATTCGGGGTTTGTTTTACACCGTTTCCGGCCTACATAATCTCGGATGTTATTTTGACTATCATTTTAAGTAATTTATTCAATTTTGGCATGAGCAGCAAATGCCATATAACATAATCCAGATTAATATTCAATATTCCAGATTGCATAACACAGGATCCGCACAAAAGATGATGAAATTAAAGGTTAATTAAAGGTTGATCATGGGTATTATATAATCGAAGGTTTATTTATGGAACTGAATAATGAGATGAGCAAGTCGTTCACCTGATGGTAAGCGCCACGCCTGCCCCTAACAATTTCAATGCCACCCAGAACAATTAATACCATAAAAAGTGGTGCGTAGAACTGTATTGCGCTCATCACCCCGAGACAACAGATATGCCCAGTAACTTGCTGGTTACAATGCCCTTCAAACCGAAACACAGTAATGATTGCGCACTACTGCTTGCTGGCAGAATAACTAGTAAACCCAGGCCTGTCGCATACGAGAATCCTACCATCAATTAAATTATTAGTTATTTTTAATGAATATTAATTTATTTTTGTAATCTCGATGCGATTATGTTAAAATGTTTGTGTTTACCCCATTGCTGCGTCCATAGGGTTGGGAGTAATGCTTTTGGGATCGGTTGAGATTTTTCAATAAGTTGGAATAGTTTTTGGGTTTTGTTGAGAGCTATTCAGGCCATAGGTGACGACGGTGACTGCTTTCTATCAGGCGATGATTGACTAAAAATAACTAACATACAAATAATTGTTGTCGCACTCGTATTTCAGTTTTTGAACAACATCGGACGTGACGTCAGTGCTACGCGGCAACTTCACAACGAGCGGGCGATCCGAACGGAGCGACTCACTTTGACTCCAACCACCGCCGAGACAACATCTGCTTAGTAGCTGCGTAGTGTCAATCCTAGGTATAAAAAGTATTAGCCTGAAATAATGCTGAACATTGTTTCATGGCAACGTTGATTTATATTAAAATTCCTTTAATTTAAATTCAGATTATAAAAAATAATAATTATAAGTGGAATAAAGTTGTGATCTGTTGATTTGTCTAAGTTTCATAAAGTTTAAAATATAAATATATGTATGTGTATATGTAGGTGGATTGTTGAAATAAATTAATAATTATGATGCTCTAACCGTGTCTGTTTCTCTCATAATAACAAGCGAATTTTAAGTAACTAAAATTAAAAAAAACCCCGACACCAAAATCCTATTAAAAGTAAAAAACGGCTGAACTGATATTGATAAAACATGTCTAAGAACTACAACTAGAGAACATGCTTTCAAACTAAAAAACCGCATCCAAATCGGTTCACCCGTTTAAGAGTAGCCACAGACAGACGCACAGACATGCATAGTGGCCCTAAAAATATGCAATTCAATGTATGAAAAATTCAATGAATGAGGTGTTAAGTAATTGTCTATCAATAATTCACTATCAAAATTTGTTAATTAAAATAGGTTATACATTGATTTATTTCTTCATTGAAAAGCTACAACAAGAAATTAACCAACAGTTCCTCTTATTTATCTAACCTAAATACCAAATTGTCATTAACACATTAATTAAAACTATTGACAACGCGCCAAATGGGACGTGGACGACTATAATAAAATAATTAATTATATACATGTTTGTACTAATAACATTAAGTCATATGCTCGAGACACAATTATACTCCGTCCAACCATTTATTTAACTTTTGTCATATGCACGCCTATGAAGCTCCGTAATTATTGAAGTGATGAACCATAGTGAAAAAATGCAATACTTTGTGGGCACTGCTTTTTTTACAATAGTGACGAGACGTGCTAATTATCTTCGATATTTTTTGAGCCCATAGATTAGTAACCAAAATTATTAAGGTGATTTTTTCATAAAAAAATATAAAGGTTTTCATTCGTACATAATTATTTTTAATCATAAAAGATTACATATTAAGATATAAAGTCATTTAAAGCAAGTAAAATACTAAATATTATTTGTTTATGAATACATGCAATATAGTCATTTTAACAAATGATTATTTTTATAAAACAATACCTACAAAACGTTGAGCAAAATTGGAATATCTATTTGTTAAATCGATGAAAAAGTCGATTGTTTTCAGAAATCGAATCAGTAACGCAATTAGGACATCACTAATCGAGCTGTCAAAAGATAAATAAATGGTTGGACGGAGTATAAATAATATGAATAAAGCAAAATTAAATGTGACTTTATCTATCCCAGAGAGCACGTAAGCTTGGTGCAAGTTTTCACGTTTGATACTTTAAACTTGCTGCAAGTCTTAAACAAGTTTATTCAGAAAAATGATATTCGTTCGAACCCGCGTCTTCGGAATACCGTCCCGACGCCTTAACCGTCCTCATAAGACGATATAAGAAAGATAGAGGAAATTTGGTTACTCGAGCAACTGAATCGGTGGCCTAGTGGTTAAGGCGGCGGGACGGTATTCCGAAGACGCAGGTTCGGTCCCTGTCCGAGAAATATCATTTTTGTTCTTCCTAATTATTTAAAATCTTAAGTGTTTCGCCTAGCATGTGGTTATTTATTTAATATTAATTTTTTGGGAAATTCTTTAGGTTCAGTATAGCTCAAGGTGGTCCCATATAAATTTCATCAATATTCGACCTTGGACTTACAAGATACATAAGAATTTAAGTCGTTTTTTTATTAAACATGATTTATTTTAGTATGAAAGTTTTCGTGACTTCGATTCCTTAGGTCGACTAGTTCAACAAACTTCGTGAGTCCTAGCCGTTTTATTAAATATTTAAAATTCAAAATTGTTTATTATTTATTTCCATACGATATTGAGCTCAAATGTCATTCAAAGGCCATCGCTTTCTTCGTAATCATTACCGCTATTCGGCAAACTCAAACGAATACGAAATCTGGCTGCTAATGTTATACGGGATTCACCTGCCAATAAAGTTCTTTGTCCAGTAGTCGTCAGAAGAAAAAGTCCGTTTAACATCGGTTCATCGAATTCAAGACATAAGAATGACAAACACAATTTTGCATCGCAAAACTAACCGATGACAAGAATTTGAGACCTGCAGTCTAGACAATAAGATAGGTGACGCGGTTTCGCGAGTTGATTTAACAAATTTGTCTGCGTATAACATTGATGAATCTCCAACCGTTTTAGGAACAGCCGAAACTGACGTAAAATGAATTAAAATTTCAAATAGCTGGGAAGACTTTGTTGTCAACCGCGAGGTAAAAAACGGCGCAAATCGACCTACCCCCGTACCCATTGGTCCCTCAAGCGCCAATCGTATATTGTGTTGCGCTCAAATGAAGCTGTTAATTCATTGCGACATTAAATTAAATTTAAATTAAAAAAATATTTCTTTCATAATTGTACAAATTACAATTAGTTGCGACTCTAGCCACCAAACTAGATGTTGACACACCTGTATCTTGGCAGTTAGTTTCTTCTCAATTTTGGTCTGGCTCTTGTACCTACATAGGTAAATTAAATTTAGCTGAATAACAATAATAATGTCTAGAAATAATAATAACATTAATAATATATATTTAAATATAGGCCAAGGGCGACTTTGTGGCGAGTCGTCGGTGCTTGGCGACACTGAGCCTTACCCCGAGATTCAAATATATTACAGTTTAAGCAATAAATTGAAGTTAGTTAAACAAATGTAAGTAGGTAAATTTCAGTAAATTATTTTCTTAGTATATTAGACAATGTCTTGTGATGCCATAAGTTGTCCCATAAAAGTTATTATCTCAATTGAATTAGGTATCGTATTTTGGTTAAAATAATGAGATTAATTCGATTTCTTGCCTGATTCGACATTTTTTTTTGTACGGCCAATGATCACACAGTACATAGACCCTGGCCCCTAACTAGGATTTCCTGTAACTAGAGAACCAGGAACTATGAGAACCATGTTCCCGCAACACCCAGACACGAAAAAAATGCTTGCGTTTTTTTCTGTGCGCAATCCTTTGTCCCGTCACGGGAATTGAACCAGCAAACTCGGTGGGGAATGTGATTTGAGCCAACCTGCCCAACCACGACACCACAGAGGCTGCCAATTAGACCGTAACTCAGTAGTCGTAGTGACTATACCTTAGTTTGAGCTCAACACGAAATACGATCGTCGCTTGAGTGACCAGTAGGTACGGGGGCTGTTCCCAAAAGTTGCAATTTGGATTCTATGGGGGATACAGAAATATATTATACCATAAGAAAAACGTTTTGGAACCGAACGGTTCGTATCTTCATGTTTATCTGATTGTGTTTAAGAATAAATTTAAATGCAACAATATATTTATTATTTTATTTTATTGAACGTAAAATTGTGTTTTTTTTTCAACCTTTATTAATTAAAAATGAGTTTGATCAGACATGATCATGGCACTCCCATCGTATATTCAATTCATTTATTCATAATTCAGACAATGTCCATATTTGTTAGTAAAAATACAAGTTCAAAAAATGTTAGTAAATAATTAATTAGCTACATTATAATTACAAAATAAAATCAATAAAATAATCAATAATAAGTATAATATTGTATTTATAGGTTTTAACCTATAAACACAATGATTGAATGATGACAGTGATTGTAAGCTAGCCAGCTCCTATGAAATTGCTATTTTTTTTATGTAATGACGGCTCAAGTATAGACCCGCCATTAGAATTACAATCTAGCCTAATAAGGCTAATAAGTAATTTGAATTTAACTTAAACTGCTAAGTAGAGTAAAACTAAGAATATGTCCATCAACACTTTTCTTATTGTCTCTATGAAGTGAACTCTTATGAAGTGTCATTTTGGGACACAACATCAAAAAAAAAAAAAACACTGATCCTATAAAAAAAGGATTAGTGGTTCTCATCATTACAGGCTCTGTTAAGTGTCAAATAATACAAAATTCTGTTTCAAGTAACAGAACTAAATAAAATTTACTTACTTTTATTTATTCTTGTAATTTGTAAATAATTATTATTTTTTACTTTAAATTTATTTTATAATTTTGTTGTAGGTTAGTTAAGGTTTAGGTCAGGTTAGTTTATCACTGTATATATTTGTACATAACTGTTTCTACGTTATTAAAACAATATTTTTAAAAAGCTTTAATACATAAACAATTATAAATAATAATGCAGTACAAATTTAAAATAAATAAATAGATATTAATATTACACGCTTATGTTGCTGGTGCTGCTGGTGCTGGTGGTAGGTTTCTCGTATTCGAGAGGCCGTCTAGGTGGGTACCAACGCTTTGCCAGTTATTCAGCCGCCAAGCAGTAGTGCGCAAGCATTACCGCGTTCCGGTTTGAAGGGCATTGTAGCCAGCGAAGTTACTAGGCATTATGAGACTCAACAGCTTATTGTCTCAGGACAGCGCAGTGCAGCGCCGCGCAGGATTTTGCAAAACAAAGTTCTGGATGGTGCTGTTATTGTTATGGGTTGGCGTATTGCTTACCATCAGGCAAACGACCAGCTCGTCTCGTCATCCAGATAAAAAAAAAGTATCTACAAATCGACGACAGAAAAAAAATGTCGAATCTCTTCAAACTAGTAGGTAATATTCCACTAAAGGTGTTTTGCTTTGCGATTACTTCCTATTGTTTTATTGATGGAGTTTTTGTTTTGACCTTAGCTGACACGAAGCCTTGGTTAGGCCATAAAAGTCTTGCATCAATCAGTAACGATTCCGTTTTTATCGATAAATATTTATTAGGAACCGTACAAAAGGAGTTTTTAGAGTTCATCCAAATGATTTTTGGATGGAAAGTGGGGATTTCAAAATAATAAAAAAAATACTTTAAAAAATTGTTGAGTGATTGATAACGCTTTATTTTACACTCAAAACATAACAAAAACAAATTAAACGCTAATAAATAATTTTAACTCTCAGCAGACACTGGGCACTGAGTAAAAATTCATAGGCCCATAGCCCATCTAGTCACACAATAAATTTATAACAGACTTAAATTAAATTATTATTTTATATTGACTTTAATTTAAGATTATTTGTTGACATATTGATTATTGTATTGATTTTATTGACATTATTGATTATTTTATTTTGACATTTTTAATGAAACAAATTGATTAATTACTTACTAACATTTTATGAACTTGCATTTTTACTAACAAATATGGATAATTATGTCTGTATTATTAATAAATGAATTGAATAAGCGATCTCTTCCAGACAACCTTTGGATGGAGAGAATTTGTGAAATGACAAAAAACGGTGATTTACGGTGACGGTGAGTGACGATAATTATCAAAAGAATAATAATTTGTATATTCAAAAATGATTCTCTTTTTAGAGAATAAACGATTGGATCGTTCATTCACGTTATTTAGAAGGTGACGCTATTGGACAGTCTATTACCCACTATTTAAAGGCTTTAATAGTAAGAAGTGCCATGAACAACCTGTCAATTTGCAAATCCGGCGTCGCAAATGGAGCTGGATAGGTCACACCTTGCGAAGGAACGTGGATCACATCCCCAGACAGGCTCTGGATTGGAATCCACAGGGCCGGCGCAAGCGTGGCCGTCCAAAACAGACCTGGCGGCGTTCTGTCATTGCGGAAGCAAAAACCATCGGGCTGACCTGGGGCAAATTGAAGCGGAAGGCTCAAAGAATGGCGAAACATTGTGTCTGCCCTCTACCCCGACGTTAGGACTTGGGATATAAGCACAATTATAATCATCATCGTCATCATCATCAGTCCATCACGTTCCGACAGCTGGGATACGGGCCTTCTCTCTTAGAGAGAGCTTAGTATTGTTTATAAACACAATAGTAAGCCTAAATGCTCCAGCTCACCACCAATTAGTCAGTCGTTCTTCCACCTCCCTCTGGTTGGTAGGGCTTACTATCACACAATTACGATGTCCTTTTTTTTCTTTAATATTATGAATGCGAAAGTTTGTGAGGATGGATGGATGGATAATAAATAGATGATTTATTATTTATGTATTATGAAGATGATAATTAATACAATATGTATTACTCACACAGTCAAATTAAATCAAATCAAATCAAAAGTTCTTTATTCAATTTTGTCGTCACAGACGCACTTATGAACGTTAATTATTACAATGACTCTACCACCGTATCGGAAAAAGAACCACTACTCAGAAGATACGGCAAGAAACTGAGGGGCATATTTTTATCATGTATCATGTATGTCAGTATCATGGTTATGTCAATAACATGATAATATGACAATTTCGTCACGTGGATGCATGTCGCACGTAAGGCTAGTAATGTAGTGATACATTTGCACCTCATTGACTCACCTAAATATGCACAGTGGGTGTGCGATGCACATCTGACATTGTCCCATATAGCCCGTCCTTCCCCCTGACATTGTAACACATTCGCGTTTGAGTGCAAAGTTATTGTTGCGGGTGGGCAAATGGAAAACTAAATTAAATTTCTTGTTGACATATACATTGTAATTAAAAAAAATACATAGCTTTTGAATAATAAAAATGTTTTCCTGTAATCTGATTATGAAAACATTTAAACATACGAGAAACAATAAAGTTATTTTTATTTATAGTTATTTAATCGTTTTTAAATAATTTACCGAATATACATGCTATGAAATGTAAGAAAAAACGTAATAGTTAAAAGCCAATAATTACGATGTTATTCTATAACATTGTAAATCACTATAATAAAATTATAAGAAACAAAAATATTGGAAAACTAAATAACGTAACTTTTATATATATACACCTAGTATGTGTATGGAAACTTGGTAATTATTTGTATATGATAAGTAATAAACTTTTATTTCAGGAATCAAACAAAACTATTATAATTATATAATATAAATACGAATATATAACTACTGAACTAGAAAATATATGTTCATTAAATAGTAATGGAACAGCTATACTAAACTAATTTTTAAAAAAATTAATAAATTATTAATAATAATTAACACAGTGGCGCCCCAACTGCAAACTTAACTTTGCCAAAGTGCATCAGACAATAACAAATTCGGATCGCGCGCGACATTGACTACCACAGATTGTTATATAACTCTGTATACGGATCTTAATGGGCAATCTCCTTTATAAGCTCACAACTGCATTTTACATATTTGGAAGGATTTAAAGTTGATTTATGAATATAGTTTTTATTTTCATAAAATTGGCAAAAGGAGTTACGTTATATCGCAATTTGGTGTTACCAGTTAATATAATGTAGTTAATAATCATATTATGTTAATAATCATACTAATATCATAAACACGAAAGTTTGTAAGAATGTATGGATGTATGTTTGTTACTCTTTCACGCAAAAACTACCGAATCGATTTTGATGAAATTTGGTATGTAGGTACTTTAGGACTTGGAATAGCACATAAGCTACTTTTTATCCCGGGAAACCGGGGGGTGGAACCGCGGGGCGCAGCTAGGAATATATAAATATTCTACAATAAATATTGATTGTATAATACCTAGGTATTTATTGTATTGTTTAATTATATAATTATAGATATAATAATAATAATACACAATAATGCACATAACAATAATACACGTAATAATAATAATAATGCACGTTCGCAAAAACTTCCAAAAATTCAATGTACAAATAGTGACCATCAAAACATAAACACTAGAAAATTAAATAAGGATAGGATTGCTGTATCTAGGTATAGACTGACTAAAACGAATAAGTCCTTTATGGGCAACTGCGTACGTTTTTATAATAAAATTCCAAAATGTATAACGGAGCTCACAGATAGTTAATTCAAATTACGCGTTAAGAATGTTCTAATGAGAAAAGCATACTACAATGTTCGTAATTACATAGAAGACAAAGATGCTTAGAACATTCCACTTCTGCAAAGTATCCAACTGGTAGGTACATAAGAAACATAAAATTGTAAAACCCCAAAAAATTGTAACAAAATGTTTAAAAAAATATGCCCCTCAGTTTCTTGCCGTATCTTCTGAGTAGTGGTTCTTTTTTCGATACGGTGGTAGAGCCATTGTGATAATTTGACATTCATAAGTGCGTCTGTGATGCCAAAATGATTAAAGAGATTTTGATTGATTGATAGTATTTTTTTATTTTATTGGAATGTGTATGTTATTTTATGCAATTAGGTATATATTTAGATATTTCGTCTTTCCACCACCATGCTCCTTTGTCAATGACCAGGCTGCCCTTTGTGGTGGTTAACATTCAGAAAAAATTCACCAATAAATAATTATATTCTGTCCTAAATCACAAGTGACCTGACGTCCACAAATATTAACAAGCGAATTTCAGAATACTAAAATTTAGAAAACCCCCGACACAAAAAACCTACAAAAAGTAAAAAACGGCTGAACTAATTTTGATAAAACATGTCTAAAAACCACCGCTAGAATACCTGTTTTCAAATATAAACATCCGCATCTAAATGGGCTCATCCGTTTAAGAGCTACGGTAGTCACAGACAGCCACAAAGACAATCACACATAATGGTCAATCAAACATATAAAACCCCTCTTTTTTGCGTGGGGAAACGAACGTGTTATAAGTAAGTATATTTGTTCAGCTAACTTTATCAAGAAGAGGAAATTAAAGATGCGTTAGGGGCCAAAGTTTCATTTATATCAAGAAGAAATCGCATAAAATAAGCAGTAGTAAGCAAATTACAGATGCGTTAGGGGACATAGGTTCATTTAGCGATTAAAATAAGGAAGCTATCAAATCAAAATCAAATTAATATGCTAATTCTCATTGCAAAATGTGTCGATATTTAAATTTTATTACCGACCATACAGGGTTTATTGCCAATGATGGTCGCAAAAATGTTTGTAGTTTTACGATGTTTTCAAGTATATCTGCCGTTATTTTGTAAAGGTTCGGTTTCCTTGATCGTAATTAGCCTTTTCTTAACAATAGGAGCACAATTGACTTGCTTTTAAACGCGTTTATTGTATACCTTTAACTGGATTGTTTATTGTAATGGGAACTGGCAAGTGCATGAAAAATGGCGTTCTATCTTTTGATTACCGCGTTTTACTAAGTTACTTTCTTAATTGTCTGTCTGTCGTTCTGGGTGGAATCTTGCAACTCAAATTTCGAGCACTTCCTGATTAGCTAAGCGGCTGAAACTTTCAGGGTAGTTGACAACTCGATGACAATGCAGTCTAAATATATTTATTATGAGTAGCATGCAATGCCGACCCAACCTCAAAAAGCGCATAAATATGTGGTTTTATTTTAAGATAAAAAAATGTATGTTCACCACCACCACCACTTATTTGTAACTGTAAACTTTTTTTCCTGTTTTGGTGTTCAATAAAGTATTACCTATTTGTATTGTGTTATATGTCAGTTTCTTGTTTTGTATTAGTAAATGAATGAAAAGAATTATGTAGTTACGAGAAAATTCAATTTTCTTTCTCTAACTTTGTATGCTGTCACAGATGAAGATGTTACGCCATAGTGTTACATAATAAATAAAGATACCTACCTAATTTAGAAATGTATTTATTTATTTTTAAAAATTTATTTGTTTATTACCAAACTGTACATACACATATAACTTATAATTAGTTTTATTTGATCTTCCGGAAGCTGGGCTTGTAGTGTATGACATTACCTAATTGGTGCACAGAACGTACACTAAGAATGAACTTGTGTCGTAGGTATCTGCTAGCTCTTCCTTTGCACAGTTTTACACAGCCGGAGAATTTATAATGTAAGTGTTGACAAGTAGGTATAATTTATTAATATTAGTCTTAAATTAAAATTAAATTAAGTTTAAGCTTATAGATAACAGCTATATAGATTTGTTTGATTTAATATTATATTGTATGTGTGTCTTAACACAAGCCCTCATATAAATAGGTATCTCTAGCTGATTTTTAAGCGACTAAAACAAAAGAGGTTTTCAATTCGACTATATGTTTTTTTTATGTCTGTTACGCAATTACTTTGAAATTTATAAATTGATTTGAAAAATTCTTTATACGCTAGATTTATTATAGCTTACAGGTAGTTCCATATAAATTTCATTGATTTTCGTCCTTGGACTTCGAAGATACATCAGAATTGAATTCGTTGTTTTTTGTTAAAACATGAATTATTCCTTTTATTATAGTTCTGGGTGGCACTGCAATTGTTATGGGCAGGCGTCTCGCTTACCGTCAGGGGAACGAATTGCTCGTCTCATCATTCAGTACCATAAAAAAATAATAATAAAAGTATATTAAAAATAATTTTGGTAAGTTTTTTTATTTTTATTTTTTATTCTAAATTTTTCGATTTATAATTTAAAATAGGTAACTTAGTTAAAGATCCTCAATTTGTAAAATGATAATAGTACTCTTACATCCTATGATCAGCCACCATCTTTACATTACCTGTTGATAGCGTTAGATTCCGTGCGCGTATGCGGGCGCGCCCAGACTGCCAATAGACTGCCTTGACGCGGCGACCTCTCTTTTATCTACTCGGAACTTTCCGTAATGCACTTCCGGTTCATGTTTGGGCATTGTCCTTTATATTAGATTCCTATTTTTGTCTGGTGTTTTAGTTTTAATCGTCTACCCGTATTGAGTGAAGTTTTAAGGTTGTTGATACATAAATAGATTGACAACAGTTGTTCCTGGTTTAATAATAATAATTATATTGTGGCTTAGGTATACATAGATATTGATTGATATAATATTAATACATTTTCAAGAGAAAGGCTAAACCTAGTTCTAACCGAAGTAGGAGACATTTAAGTTTAACCGCATGTGACTGGCTGCACTAAATTGCTCGAGTCAGTGTGCACAGAATACTGGTCACAGCCAAATTCACATTATTATTGTCACTACTCTTCCATTGTACTATTTTTCATTTTACTTTGGAAAACATGCTTTAAAAATGAACAGGCTAGGCAAGTAATTAAACGTCATCGATCCAAGTCATTTTCCTAGCTGTTTGATCAAACGGCTGAATATCATTCAGGCAGCTAGTTGAACGGCACTGTTTAGTAAAGAGGCTAGGCTGTTGATTTAACGGCTAGTTAAGCTAGTTGGCTGCGACATATAGTGTATGTGTGGTAAGGGTCTATTATATAACCTACTTCGACATATTTATTTATTCATTAATGCAGTGCATTCAATCATTAGTGCATGCATCAGTGTACAATATTTATATAACTATCGACCTGCCCCCTACCCATATGTCACTCAAGCGGCAATCGTATATCATGTTGAGTTGATCAGATTAGAATGTAGATTTACTACGACAATATCTTATGATGCCATATATTTTGTCCCATTAAGTTTATCTCAACTTGCAGTTATCGAATTTTGGTATAAATGAATGAGATTAATTCGATTTCTTGCCTGAATCGACAATAATTAGACCGTATCTCATAGTCGCAGTGAAGCCATACCTTAATTTGAACTCAACACGATATACGATTGGCGCTTTAGGGACATATGGGTAGGGGGACTGGACCCTGTAGTATTCGGGTGTAAAAATAAACTTATATAACAGGTTTCTTACAATA
Source organism: Petrophora chlorosata (assembly GCA_951640565.1). NCBI lineage: Eukaryota > Metazoa > Arthropoda > Insecta > Lepidoptera > Geometridae > Petrophora > Petrophora chlorosata. The sequence continues at coordinate 3,925,356 of OX621206.1, forward strand.
ATTCTATAACAATTATGCTTAAAACATATTAGGAACTTAGAAACATGTTAATTATTTATTTTATTTAATTATAGTGCACGTGATATTGTTACGTTCTTACATTAAAAAAATCATGAACCGTGTAATAGCATTGTTTATTAGGAATTGTCTGAGTTTGCATTAAAAGGTTGTATCATTCGTTTAATTTTTAATCAGTTTCGGAACTTTATTGTAAATTTTTATTGATATAGGAAGGGGGGGGGGGGGTTCTGACAATCATTCCTTACTCGAGGATGTAGATGGATGGTAGTGTAAGAATTTTCTGTTGGATAAAGTGGGGTCTGCACACTACAGCTACAGCTGACACTTTAGCGGATTTTAACAGTTATGCACATAGCTATGTTTATTATAAACAATTGTTCAGCGTCGGTGCTATTACCCCATAGTAACACCCTATAGTTACTTATTCTGCTAAAATATTGTTATGCAGTCAATCAATAATGTTCTAATAGTAGTTAAATCAATTATGTCAGTTTGATTGGCAATGCCGTCAGTGAAATTACTGAGGTTTGAGACTTGAAAGCTCTTTCTTTCTTCTTCTATATTAGAATGACAAGTGCATGCGAGAGCGAGTGTAGCTTAGTGGGAACTCGTGCGACTTTTCCACGCACCGGAGTTCAAATCCCGCTGGCCATACACCAATGATTTTCTAAAGTTATGTGCGGTTTTAACACTCGCTCACAAAAACGGTGAAGAAAAACATCATGAGGAAACCAGCATGTCTAAGAATTAATCACATAAATTCAAGGACACGTGACATCTATCAACCCGCACTGGGCCAGCGTGATGGATTATGGCCCATACTCTCTCTTTATTCTCTCAATATGAGAGAAAGCCTATATCCCACCAATGGGAGTGTAATGGGCTGATGATTCATGATTTAAGCGCAGTGCAGTGCCGCACAGGAAGGACGTGATTTAAAGTGTCAATCGCCACTATAACTGTTCATATGTGGTGACGTGGCACCTCCCACCAGGCGTACTTTAGTCAGTCAGTTACCTCATAAAATAAATGCGGGCAAGTACTATTACAATTAATTAGTAAACTTTATATGTAGCCTTGGTACAACCTTCAATTACTCATCTACACGTGAAACTTTTCCGCGGTGCACTTCCTCGTGATAACATTTGGACAATGGCCTTTATGAGGGTTAGCAAAGACAATGACTCAGGGAAAATGTTTTGTATTTTAAAGTAAGGTTAGATATCGTTATCTACGCGTAGGTAAATGTGATATTACCTAACACTAATATTATAAATGCGAAAGTATGTGTGTAAGTGTATGGAGGGTAGGGGTTATTGATAGGGAAGGTAAGTGACGTAAGGCTTATGCCCCAATAAGGCCTAGGTTTCAAATTTCGCGCTTAGCTAATTCAAATTACCGCGGAATTTTGCAGCGGTGTGCATAATGATGTATCTAACGCACACAAGTACAGCGAGCGCCGCTTACCACGAACATGTCGGAACTTAGATACGTTTAGGTTTCCACTGTAAAAGCGCTTCCATTTAGTAAGGAAGATCTTCCAACCAGAATCTACTTGGAACTTGAAGGTCTTATCTGTCGTGCAAACTTCGTTTGCGCGATGCAGAATTTGTATAGAAATCTGCGACTTTTGTATCAATAAATCAATCAAAAGTTCTTTTCAACACACTTGCTCATAAAGTGGCTCTATGGTCACCGCAATTAGGCACAGAATGACACCCATAATCAAACTGTGACTTTTTCATTGCTATAACTCACTAGTAAGTTATAGTTATTTTTTTTATTGGTTGAGGTGCTTTGTTCTTAAAAAAGATTTTATTTAAAAAAAAGATCGTGTTCAATAGAACAAATCAATTAATGTTCCTATTACTTGCTCATTTCATGCAACTTCTTATTTAAATAGATAATTTAACTAGTACGTGTTTAATAAATAAAACTTTCACTCAAATATAAATTTTATTTTCTCTGTAATAAAAGAAAACTTTAAATTCCCCATTTTGTACGTGGCAGATTAGGCGCAAACCCTATGCGCGGAAAATAAAAAAAACCTCATCCCTTTAGTCTGTGGCTGATCGCAATGCGCGCGCATAGAAAAACTGATTAATTTTTCCCGCCATAGCGAATCATTTTTCACAACTCGTTTTCACTGTTGAAAATGAGTTTTTATTGTTATTTTATTCACAAGTGTGTTGAAAAACGTCGTATGATACACGTGTGTATTGATGATTACCGTCCTCGGCTCTCTTAAATCCCTCATCTAACGGCTCGGGTCTCAATGGCGCCTCAGCAGTAATCACCAACATTACACACTAGTACAATAATGTACTATTATTCAATTTTTCACAGACGCATTTGTGAACGTCAATTATTACAATGACTCTATGGACATTTATGCTACTTTGTGTCAGCGCCATCTATGAGCTTTTTTGCGTGAAGTCATTGATGTATGTAGCGACTGAGGCCGCTACAAGTGAGTTAATTAGTCTTTGTGTGTTTGTTACTTCTTCACGCTATAACGGCTTAACAAATTTGGGTAAAATTCGGGATGGAAATAGCTTTACTCTTACATATAGGCTACTTTTCATCCCGGGAAACTGCGGGTGAAACCGCGGGGCGCAGCTAGTTATTAAATAAGATGAGCCGTAGGGCGTCATCCTAATCAAACACGTGCGCGTGAGCATCGCAAGTTCACGCGCATTTTGTTTGCACTAACCTAAACAAGTTTCACACGTTCGCGCGACCATCTCAAGTTCGCGCGAACGCGTTATATTAGGACGACGCCAGAAAGCAATTTTTAAGCATAAAGCGTTATTACGCGGCGAATACTACTGTCACTAAAGAGAATGAATTTTATTACAATTTAATTTATTTGACATCTTATAATGTATAATTCTTCATGTTAACAATGTAATAATGTAAATTTGACTTGTCCAAAGTGACAAACAATATTATAGAGCCTTTAAAAAATCTATTCTATTCTAATCTTGATGTTGATAATTATGTAGTTTATTTTTTTATTTATTCCATGTATATTAATGCCATAAAAAATATTGTAATTAAGACTTGCCTAGAATAACAAACTGAGTTATTATGGTGAATAAATTATTCTAATCTATTCTATTCTATACTCGAAGTATTCTATAGTGTCCCTTTAAATTAATTTATATGTATTATTAATTGTTGACTGAATTTATACCGATATTTTATTTTATTGACATTTATGTAAATAATTGTATTTGTTTACCATATTATGTAATTTTCATAATAAATGTAATATTTTTGTCTGATTTCAATGATGACTAATAATACTAAATAACTAATATGTAATTGATCTACTAGCAGTTTTAATTATTGAAATAATAAATAAATTCTCTCTTAGTGTTATAAAATATATACGATTTATATCATACAAATGGATTTGTTTAAATAAGATGATATTATACTTGACAGTTGCAAATACAGTCCATCAGTGTTATCGATACCAATCAATTTATAATGGTCCACTTAGAAGCGAAACATCTGACTGATAAACATAATTATTATGATAGTAACATAAACATAATTATGGTAGTAACATAAACAAACATATTTGCAGTATTCGTACACATTTTCAGGTGCGCAATAACATCGTAGCTTTTTGAAATTATGTCTACGATAAAGATATTTCTATTTCGGACTATTTCGGAGGAAAACAAGGTTTTTCTGTTGGAGAAATTGTGTTTTCTTTTGATTTAATTGAAACGATTTTCGGCTTTATGTTGAAGGAAAACGAAGAACGAAGAATATTTATTCGACATATTTATTTATTTAATTCTTTATTGCACTATTACAAGTAATGTACAAAAGGAGAACTTAATGCTAAAGCATTTTCTACCAGTTATCCAGTGACGGTAAAAGAACCCTACAAAGCGTGCATCAAAAATTAAAAAGAAAAAAAAAACTAACAGTAAAACAAAATAAATATCGTAATACATATTATCGTAAAACAAAAGCATAAATTAGTTAAAAGCACTACATATATAATCCAAAACTAAAATACATAGAAATGAATACTTAAATAAATAAATACTTATTATTGACAGAAGGATACACTATACTTACTGATTCGATGATAAATAACACACTATACCGTAGAAGAAATGCAAAATTTATTGCGAACACATTGACGTATTCTTAAGCTATCGGAACCAAACGTTTGCGCGTTTTAACTGGCTACTAACGCCATCTAGTTTATTTTGGTGTACTTAAACATTTCTCCACACAATGCGCTCTGGGTTTGGACATACCGCCCACCAAAGGACGTAGTCCTTTAAGAAACTCTAAAAAATCTATATAAAACAAATTACGACTCTAAATTATACAAAGTATTGTTATTAATTAGAATAACCGCCCACCATGACAAAACAATGAAATTACTCGTTATCAATTAACAACAATTAGCGTAATACGAATGGTTCCTCTTGAATGAAAAAAAAAAAAAATATAAGTAAGAAAACTAAACATGACTCTAAACAAAGTAACTCCTCTAGAATTAACATAATAAGCTTAAATTACAACCAGTACTAATTTAATCTACTCAGTTGTTTTTGGCAAGAAACATAGCTTATTGCAAGGTCTTTTACAAATGCCATTTTTAGTTTTAATAGATACTACTCTCGTAATGTTATCTTTGCCGCTGTGCTTCTCTATAATTCTGCCCAACCACCATTTGGCTGGGGGGGTATTTTTGTCTCTTATTATGACAACGTCATCCACTTCAGGTTCTGATTTCTTTGTGGTCCACTTATATCGTTGGTTTAAAGTGACCAAGTATTCATTTGACCATTTCCTCCAGAAATCGTTCATCATTTTTTGGCAGTACTTCCACCGTCTCAATTCTGACATTTTGTACTCCTCACAAGTCTCGTCCGGTATTATTAGTAGCGGCTCTCCTACCAAGAAATGTCCAGGGGTCAAAGGCATCGGGTCGTTTGGATTGTCACTCAGATATGATAGGGGTCGTGAGTTAAGACACGCTTCTATCTGTGTCAAAACCGTCGTGAGCTCCTCAAAAGTAAGTGTAGAATCCCCGATGACTCTTTTTAGATGTGTTTTGGTTGAGCGAACACCCGCTTCCCATAGTCCACCAAAATTGGGTGCAAACGGCGGAATAAACTTCCATGTAGTTCCTTCGTTTGCCAAAAGATGCTGAAGCTCATCAGGTAGTTGAGACACGGATCTGTTAAACATCTCTCGTAATTCCTTATTCGCGCCAGTGAAATTTGTGCCATTGTCCGAGTATAGCGTTTGGCAATGGCCTCTCCTCGATACGAATCTCCGGAATGCGGCTATGAAGCCTTGGGAAGTCAGATCTGAAACCGCTTCAAGGTGTATTGCCTTGGAAATAAGGCATACAAACAGACAAATATAGCCTTTGTAAGACTTTGCTCCTCGTCCTGGCGAAAATCGGATATTGATGTGACCAGTAAAGTCAACACCAGAAATTTTAAAGGGTCTCATTGGCTTCAATCTAGCTTCTGGAAGCTGTCCCATTAACTGATTGTTGTTTTGCTGCGAATACCTCACACAAGTAACGCAAGTTCTATAGCACCTTTTCGCTAAATCTCGAGCTCGTATAATCCAGTATTTTGACCTTAAGAAGTTCAACATTAGTTGCGGTCCTCCATGGAGTGTTTTTAAGTGAGCGTCCAGTATTATTAACTTAGTGAGGTGACTGTCACTAGGTAAAATCACAGGATGACGCTTATCGTAATCTACTTGAGCTTCATGTATACGGCCTCCTACCCTTAAAAGTCCATTCTCATCTAGAACTGGATGAAGAGTATGAAGCAGACTCTTTTTTGGTACACTCTGACCAGATCTCATACGGTTTATTTCCTCTTTAAAATACATTCTCTGTGTCTCTTTTATACAAAATTGTAATATCTCTTTAATTTCTTCTTTCGTCACTGTTTGGAATGAAGTCTTTCGCTGTTCTTTAGGTAGTCTCAACTTTAGAAATTTTTTGCAATAGGATAATACTCTTAACATTTTAGGTAAATTTGAAAATCTTGTCCAAATAAATTCTTCCTTCTCATTTACAGTAGTAGTTAAAGCCTTAATCGCCCTCGTCTCTTCCGATGTCTCATAATAATTGCATCTTATCTGTTGATGATCGTCTCGTTGTAGCCAATTTGGGCCGTGCCACCACAGTTCGTGTTTCACCAACTCTAGAACTGATAGTCCTCTCGACGCACTGTCAGCAGGGTTTTGATCTGTACTGACGTGTCTCCATTGATCTCGATCTAGCATGGTAAGTATCTCCGATATTCTATTGCTTACGAAAGTCGTCGTCCCACGACTTGGCTCTCCTGCTATCCACGCTAAAACGACTGAGCTGTCGGACCATGCGTATATATTGCTCTTGGGTATGTTCATGATCTGTGAGACTTCATAAACCAGTTTTGTGGCTAGGAGTGCTGCACACAATTCCATGCGAGGAATTGATATCTCCTTCTCCATCGGCGCCACTTTAGTTTTAGCTGTGATAAGATTGACGGCAATGCTACCCTCACTACTCGTCGATTTCAGGTACACAGCTGCTGCATATGCAGCTTGAGATGCATCGGCAAATGCATGAAGCTCCACGAAGTCGTCTCTTTTGCTTTGCAGCCATCTTGGTATGACAACCTGTTTAATGTTTGTTAAATCCGACTTAAATCGTTGCCATTCCAGTAATAGTTGTGCGGTAAGTTTCTCATCCCATGACAACTTCGACTTCCGCAATTTTTGTATAAAAATTTTCGATGTTATAATGATCGGTGCTACCCAGCCCATAGGGTCGTAGAGGCGTGCTATCTCAGACAGTACCGTTCTTTTGGTTACGTCTCTCGTCTCATCAATCTCAGGTAAGTGGAAGTGATACTCAAATTGATCGTTAGTCTTATTCCAGGATAGACCTAGTACCTTGATGCTATCGCTAGATTTAAAAACCACCGACTGATTGGATCTTTGACTCTCCTCTTTGATATGATCAAGCAATTCATGACTATTGCTACACCATTTTTGGAGCTCAAAACCACCCTCTCTCATCAATTTGTTCATCTGCTCGTAGATCTCGATTGCCTCCTTAGTTGTTTCACAACCAGTAAGTAAGTCATCCATATAATAATCTTGTAGAGTAATATGAGCTGCAAGTGAATACGTCGCTTGCTCATCCTTAGCCAGTTGTTGCAGGGGCTTAACGGCCAAATATGGCGCGCAGGAGGTTCCGAAGGTAAGTCTCAATAATTTGTAGTGTTGGATTGGATCCTGTGGATTAGATCTCCATAGTATCCTTTGGAAGTCTGTATCTCGATCGTCCACAACAACTTGACGGTACATTTTCACCAAATCCGCCACGATACAAATACCGTGGCGTCTCCATCTCATCAGAATGTGACGTAAGTCATCTTGAAGTTTTGGGCCTACAAGAAGATTGTCGTTCAACGAGACATTATTCACTCCCTTACTCGAAGCGTCGAACACCACTCTCAATTTAGTTGTCTCTTTGTCTTCTCTGACCACGGCGTGGTGTGGCAAATAAACCACGTAAGGATCATCTAACTGCTTCTCTTCTGTTATTTTGCTCATGTGATTTTGTTGTACGTAATCCTCTATCACATTTTTGTACTCTTCATGTAACTTGGTATCTTTAAGTAATTTCTTCTCTAATGATTTGAATCTTCTCAGGGCAATCTCTTCTGATTGGCCATATAAACATTCTGGATTAGGACCTTTAAAAGGTAACCTTACAACGTATCGACCTTCGTTGTCTCTAGATGTTGTTTCTTCATAGATTTCTTCGCAACGTATTTCCTTCTTTGTCATTCTTTTTCCGATACCGTCAGGCTCTCTCTCTATCTCCCAAAATTGTTTTAATAGCTGATCTTCTTTTATTTGTATGTGCATGCTGATTACTCTTCGATCTTCCGTTGTCAACTCATTTTTTATCTTTCCAGACAGAATCCATCCCAGTTGCGTATTTTGTGCAACTGGGCCACTCAATTTAGAATGTTTCAAAAGTCCTTCCAGTAGGATTTCTCCGTGTACTTCAACTCCCAGAATGACATCTATCTTTCCAGGTGTCCCGTACGTGGGGTCAGCCAAAGGTAAGTTCTTAATTTCTGGCCAGTTAGGTATTGATGTGTCTCTGGAGGGTAAGAATGAAGTCAGTCTCTTTAACACGAATCCCTCGACGGGCACAGAGAATTTGGGATTATGTAAAGACTCTATCTCAAATGAAACCATATTCTTGGTTCTTGTTTGACCCTCACCAATGCCAGACACAACGCCATTCACAGCAGATCCCTTTAGTTTAAGAGACTGTGCAGTAGCTTCGCTGATGAATGAAGCCTCAGAGCCTTGGTCAATAAGTGCTCGAACTATTTGTGAGTAGCCACTGGGTGATTTTATTTTAACCATCGCCGTAGCTAGTAATACTCTGCTCTGTTGACTCTCTTTTGCAAAGTGAGCAACAACTCTCAACTCTTGTTGTTTGCTCGACTGTGGTACTTCAGTAGAAGTTTTCTCAGAACTCGATGAATCAACCGTAGGTGACTCTTGATTGGTAGCTCTCTCAAAGTGCAGTAACGTATGGTGTCTCCTGCCGCACCGACGGCAAGAGGTAGATATGTGACAATTCTTCACGGCATGATTTGTAGAAAGGCAATTAAAACACAGACCTTTGGATTGTATGTACTCAGATCTCTTTTCAGGGGTTTGTGTTGCAAATTGCTTACACTGGTACAAAGAGTGTTGTCCTGAACACATCACACAAGTAGAGCTCTTTTTCTCCTCTTGGACAGATGAATGAAATGATTTTTGTCTTACAGTTTGCTTTGCAGTGTTAGTGTATTGTGATGACTTTGCTGTAGACTTGCTGCTGTAGGCGTGGGATGGCTCTATCATCTCTAAGGTTCTAAATCTCATCTCCAGGAACTTCTTAAGTTGCGCCCAGGTAGGTAATTTGTCTGTAGCATCATCCGCATCCATTCTACTCACTTCAAGCTCCCATAACTTTCGGGACTCTGGGTCCAGCTTCGAAACTACCAGGTAATTGATTATCGCATCCCAAGAGTTCGTGTTAATTTGAATGTTTTCTAGAGATTTCAAGCATGCAGATGTTGTGTCCAAAAGTTGCTTTAAAGCGCTGTGCGACTCACTCGTTATATTCTTTTGTGCAAATAAGCGCTTCATGATCTCGTTGGCGTTATAGCGTTTGTTGCTGTAACGACGGGTAAGCTGACTCCACGCCTCTGCATAATTCATCTCTGTAGTGGATAGGTTTTTTAGTAGAGTTTCAGCCTCTCCTGACAAGCAACTCTTCAAATAATGTAACTTTTGAACGGCGCTCAAACTGGCATTTTTGTGTATGAGAGAATCGAACATATCGTGAAATGTCTGCCATTCTTCGTAACCACTGGAAAATTTAGGTAAATGAATTTGTGGTAGTTTAACTTCACAGACAGACGTTCCTGAGTTGCCAGTTGCGACACCAGATTCAGAAAGAGATTCTGTAGGTCTTTTTCGTGCTCGTAGATCATCTTTTAGCTTTGTCTTATAATCTGCATAAATATCTTCACACTGTGTGTATATATCTTCCTGAAAATAGCTGAGCTTGGCTTTCTCTGATATATCTATAGCAGCAGCAATCTCGTTATGACCATTCAAAAATGACTCCCACAACTTCTCTAACGCCTCGGTTTTAGTCTCAATATATGTTGCACTAAGTCTGTCTTTCGACGTCTTTTTGTAGTTAATTTGTGCTTTTCTAACGCGTTCGAATAGCTCGTCTTGCTTTCGAAGGAGTGTATTAAGTTTCTCAGACATCTTGTATGTTTTCAGTAAAATAAGGCGGTCAATAAACTAAGTCAAGTATTAAAGAGCCACTGGCTAAGTCTCGGCAACGCTCCAGAAACAATGTCCAAATCACTGTGTCAGAGACTATGTCTCGATATCCACAAAATGTACTAAGTCCTGGTTCACTTCGCGAAACTTTTCTAAGTCCCCGACACTTTAACTTTTTCAATGTCCACTCAATTTTTCTAAGTCCTGTCCGACACTTGTAAAATTTTGCAAGTATCACTCCGAATTTTTCTAAGTCTTAACACTTGTAATTTTTACGCGACTCGAACATCGGATTTTACTAAGTCTTTTTTAACACTTGTATTTTTTTTCACTGTTCACTGTACTCACGATTTTTCTAAGTCCACAATTCAGTCCCGGGTTTCGGCACCATATGATTCGATGATAAATAACACACTATACCGTAGAAGAAATGCAAAATTTATTGCGAACACATTGACGTATTCTTAAGCTATCGGAACCAAACGTTTGCGCGTTTTAACTGGCTACTAACGCCATCTAGTTTATTTTGGTGTACTTAAACATTTCTCCACACAATGCGCTCTGGGTTTGGACACTTACATAGATACAACATAACAATAAATAAACAATAGAACATGAAGATCAATGTAACGTGTAAATTATTAGGTACGGATATAACGATATTGTAGACATTATCTCTACTGTGGTATAGTTACGTACATAATTAAATGAAAAAAATAAAATAAAATGAAATAAATTTATTTGTAAAAATGTTGATTACAAAATAGTATTTTTAACCGACTTCAAAAAGGAGGAGGTTCTCCATTAGATTGTATGTTTTTTTATGTTTGTTATCTCAGACCTCCGTCATTTATGAACCGATTTAGAAAATTCTTTTAGCGTTGGGTTCTGTATAGCTAGTCAGATATTTGACCTTGGACTTCGAAGATACATTGAAGTCGGTTTTTTTTATAAAACGTTTACTTGTTTTGTAAGTTAGATACGTATTGCTTCTTTGAAAGCCATAAATAGCGATTTACTTAACTGACAATGTAACAGACTTGAGTGCAAATGTCGACCATAAGTAATCGAATTTTGTCACTCTACATAGGTATTTTTTATGGATCTAATTGATGAGAGGAGGAAGTCGTTCGCCTGATGGAAAGGGCCGTGCCTGCCCATAACAATTACAGTGCCACCCAGAAGTTTTAATATCATAAAAAGTACTGCGTAGCACTGCATTGCGCTCATCACCCGGAAATATCAGATACCTAATAAGTCTCATATACCCAGTAATTTCGCTGGCTACCATACCCTTCAAAACATGTTATTCTAATTCCCATCATAAATACCATATTTATACTTGTATTTCTTATTACTGTTTTTAACGCTAGGTTTTAATTTTTTTTTACAATTAATAGATCTATGTTTGGCCACTATCTCGCCTGATGTGAAGCGATGATGTGGCCTAAGATGGAGCACATAAATCTAGAGAGAGATGGCAGTTGAGCGGCTGCTCAGACCCGTCTCCCCGATGGTTCACCGAACATCATCCCGAAACACGACTAGGTCGCTTGACGGCATGGCTTTGTTCGGTGGTACAAGCACGGCCAGAGCCTACCACTCCAAAGCGCGTAAGCGGGTTTCATCACGATGTTTTTCTTCACCGTTTTAGAGCGAGCGTACAAAATCTGCACTTAACTATAAGTCATTGATGCAGGGCCGACTCGGGATTCGAACCCAGGTGCGTCGGATTGAAAGGCGCACGAGTTCCCGCTGAGCCACACTCGCTCTCATGATGATGAAATGATGATCATGAAATAGTTTTTCATGAATTGTAAGCTAACAAATTCATTGAATGTAACTCTACATTAATTAAATTTGTTAGTGACTCAGGCAAAGAAGTATTTTCAAATATCTAAGAATATATTCCCCAGAAATATACCTACATGGACCAAACGGGGTAAATGCAGCCAGAACCATGTGGCGCAGACAGTCTTGAATCTTGAAATATCACTGTATATCGAGTTACCCTTCGAAACTGTTGCAACATGACAATAACTAATGCGGTCAATATTACTATCAGTACGTAATCTCATGCACTTCTTGTCCTACTTGCGTGCACTTGACCAACTGACTGATGAGTGATGGATCAATCACGTGTACGGTGACCATGGGGCAAGGATGCCGACATGGGGAAATGGACAGTTTATCCTTAGATAACATAGGTACGCAGATTGAGATAACAATTGCGTGTTTGGCATGCAATAGATAAAAAATAATTAATACAAATGATGTAGAAATCTTCTTTTCTTCCGATACTGTCCATCCAAAGGTTGTCTGGAAGAGATCGCTCTAAGCGTTAAGACCGCCCATTGTACTACCCTAGTTATAAGGTTTATCTGTAATCATTTTTTATGTTATTGGTATACAATAAAGAGTATTTGTATTTGTATTGTATTGTATTGTATTGTATTGTATTGTATTGTATTGTATTGTATTGTATTGTATTGTATTGTATTGTATTGTATTGTATTGTATTGTATTGTATTGTAGAATAGTTCCCGTAACACGAGAAAAAAGGATTGAAGAAATTTGGTTGCTCGTGCAGATGACTTGGTGGCCGAATTAGTAAGGCGTCGGAACATTCTCCAAAGACGCAGGTTTAAATCCTGTCAGAGCAATTTTATTTCATTTAACGTTTTTAATGATAGGCTTGCGTTTGTCAACAACCTGATGGTAAGTGTAGTTGCGGACTAAAAACTAAAAAAAAATGCAATCGAATTGAGAACCTCCTTTTTTAATTTGGTTAAAAAACATAATGTTGTCATAAACAAACATAACATATTGTAACAAAGGTTAAAAAAATGCCCCTCAGATTCTTGCCGTTTCTTTTTCCGTTACAGTGGTAGAGACATTGTATCTAATAATTGACGTTTATAGTTGCGTCTGTGATGCTAAAATTGAATAAAGAACTTTTGAACTTGAACTTGTCTTTTCTTATTCATCTTATTTTTTCTCATGCATTTTTTATTTCAAAGAAATGTTTTTGCTTTCTTTATTTCTTTTTTTTATGAATATAAATGTTGTGTTTATCGGGGAGACGGGTCTGAGCAGCCGCTCAACTACCGTCTCTCTCTAGATCTATGTGCTCCATCTTAGGCCACATCATCGCTTCACATCAGGCGAGATAGTGGCCAAACATAGATCTATTAAGAGTAAAAAAATAAAAATGTGTCATAGGTTTTCGCTGAGCATCCACTAATGGGTTAATTAATGACATAAATATTTGATCAAACTTGTGTAATTCGAATTCCAGCACCTAACATGATTGACATGTTATAAATAGTACTTAAAAATCTCAGCACTGCTGCATGTTGTTACATGATAATTTCAAGGGACAAAAGGAACATTAACTAAAAAAAATATTAAAAAAAAATAGAAAGAGTGGCCACCCCAACAAAACTTGACAGCGTATAAAAATATTTGGAAAATGTCGATGCGTATACTTACGGCCATCCTACGGCTAATGACAATCGTTTCCGCGACTCTAATCGCTCGTTATCGAACGAGGTTGTACCGCGAACCTGACAATGAAATCGATTTAGAGATGCGCTCTGTGAGAAATTAATATCGATACACTATACTGGTGGTAGGTTTGTCGTATACGAGAGGCCATCTGGGTGGGTACCACCGCTTTGCCAGTAATTCTACCACCAAGAGTAGTGCACAAGCATTACTTTGTTCCGGTTTGAAGGGTATTGTAGCCATCGAAATTACTGGGCATTATGAGAGTTAACAGCTAATTGTATCAGGGCGACGAGCGCAGTGAAGCTCCGCGCAGGATTTTGCAAAACAAAGTTCTGGGTGGTGCTGTTATTGTTATGGGCTGGCGTATTGCTTACTATCAGGCAAACGACTAGCTCGTCTCGTCAATCAATTCCATAAAAAAATACTGTATATGTATACTATGTATGTATATGTACACTTCTAGTCAATTACTGTTAGAATAGAACTTAATTAAACTATCGTAGACATATTTTTTCCTGCAAACAATTACAACTTTACTATTTCAGGTACGTATATCCACTCCTTAAATGAGTTATTCAAATTTCGCTTTCATAACAATTAAGAACATATTTCTGTTGTATGTCGTAATCCGCGCAATAATAAAATGACATTGATTGCGAAATCATGATGAGTCGAAGTAAATATGGAACACAACAACATGTCAAGATTTCAATGTCAGACGTCAAGTGAAATGAAATCCTGGCGCCATATTTCAAGTTTTGGTCGAAGGTTTTATCAATATTGATCACTCGTTGCACGCGCAAGACTTCGTAAACGACTCATCTTATAAATGTATGTTTAATTAAACTTATGTAACTATATAAGATAATCTACGAATTCCTCAAAATCTATAAATTAGAAAGCATCAAGTTTTATTTAGAGCCTTGTGAAAAATCGATATACATTATTTAATTCTATAGAAGCTGTCACCTGGCAAAAACGAAAAAAAAACACTAGAAACAAATCTAATTTTTGAATTCTCCATTTTTTTTAAGTATTTTATCGATATCGATTATCGACAGCACCGCATACCTAAAGTAACTTATAGGGGTCAGGCCTTCAAACAAACGAAGGAGGGCCGTATCAATACAAATCATAGAATACTTATATCCTTATGAATTTCACGAAACAGAACAGTAGGTCCACGCACTTTGACACAAAAACGCGCACAGCTGTGTTTATCTTAGAGATAATTTTATATATTTAAATATAATTACATATAGACTATACTTAAGGCAAGAAATATTATCAAGAAGTGAGATCTTAAGACTATTATTCGCAGCCATCATCATGTGTCGTGTTGTAGTGTGTTTGATTATCCTGTGTTTGGATTTTGGATTGTGTTTTGTCAATCGTGAGTAATAATAAATTTAATTAATAAAACATATTAACAATTATTAGTACTTTTAAATTATAATTAAAAAAGTAGACAGGCTGATTAAAATGTGAAATATATTTTATATATTAAAAATAATACATTATCAATTATTATAATATTCAAATCAGTATCGAAATAAAACATAAAATATCATTTTTATGAACGTCAACGTCAAGTAATTTACTAAGTCCTTAAGGTTTATTAAGGACATAGTAAATTAATTGATACACACTGTATTGTTAAAAATCTTAAAAGAACATGTACATTTCACAATCATTATCAGCATACAAATAGGCGCTTTTATCGCTCAAAGCAATTCTTTCGATTTTAATATCTAAGACAATAACATTTCTATTAGTTTGGTTATTAATTTATTTAGGTAACTGTAGGTGTTTTTATTAATCCGTAGATGAATTCAAAACTGACAAGCATGTGGAAAAAAATGACTCAATTCCGTGACACTAGTATACTGACATATACAATATACTGACTTTAATAAAACATAAATCAATATAAATTCAAATTACTAAATGTACTCTCGCACTGACTTGCACACGCCCTTACAGGGCTCATGTACCAACCTAAGATATAATTTAAGACCTACATGATAAATTAATGTACATGAATGCAATTAATAAATGAATGAATAAAAGATTCTAATTTGCCTGTACCCCTTTTTGGGATTTGTTTGAAGAAAATAAATTAAAAGAATTAGCGTTTATACTTTATACCTGCTATATAGCATTTAGCTAAGCATTAATTATTGTTATATACATATCTATTCATTTATTTCAAATTAGTAAGCGAAATTACTAGGCATATGAGACTTAACATATTATGTCTCGGGGTGATGAGCGCAATGTAGTGCTAAGCATCAGTGCTTTTTATGGTATTAAATGTTCTGGGTGGCACTGCAATTGTTATGGGCAGACGTTGTACTTACCATCAGGTGAACGACTTGCTCCTTGCATCACTCAGCTACAAAAAAAAAATATCGCATCCTTATTCAATATTCAATATTCATTACATATATATTTATATATCTAGCCAAAATGATTAAAATTAAAACCGGCCAAGTGCGAGTCGGAATCGCGCACGAAGGATTCCGTACCATTATCTATAAAAACGGCAAAAAAATCATGTCTGTTGTATGGGAGCTCCACTTAAATATTTTTTATTCTGTTTTTTAGTATTTGTTGTTATAGCGGCAACAGAAATACATCATCTGTGAAAATTTTAACTGTCCAACTATCACGGTTCATGAGATACAGCCTGGTAACAGACGGACAGAAAGACAGACGGACAGCGGAGTCTTAGTAATAGTGCCCTTTGGATACGGAACACTAAAAATGACAATATTACTCAAATTACTTTCAAAAATAAGGTTAAATCAAAGTATAATCACTTTCTGAATTAATTGGATATATAAACGAAGCGGTATTAATTATTTAATACTTGATTTAATCCGTAAGCTGAAACGAAATCCTGAAACCTTACAGTGAATATTGTAGCTTCAGGAAAATCAGCGTATCTAATAATTAAGTTTCATTGTTAAGAAATTGTTGCCTAAACTGGAAACACTTGAAAAGGAATTAATAAAAAGAAAAGAAAGAAAATAAATTATACATTTACTTAACAACCACACAATTATAGAACAAACATGATAAAGAAAAATAATATACAGGCGTTTGTTTTCAACTAAAACAATTGTTTACGGTATATCATTAAATGTTTTTGATTATTGAATTTTGTGTTATAAATAATAATTTTTTTAAGTTTGTGTATAATTAGAAAGATTTTATAGATTAAATAAAATGTAGGTACTATCTTGGTAAGCGTGCTAGATCGTCGACCGCATCGTCGCTTACCATCAGGTGACATAGTGGTCAAACGCAAGCCAATTAACAGATAAAAAAAAAAAAAATGTATTATATTCCTTTATTTATTTATTTATATAAATTTTACAACTTTTCTTATATGACTAACACCTTATAAAACTTAAAAAGGTCTGTTTTGAGTGTACTCTTCTTCTGTTACTGTAACAGTATTACTATTACTATTGTAATAGTATAGACTATCTTTCTTCTTATATATAAAATTCTCGTGTCACAATGTTAGTTACCTTACTCCTCCGAAACGGCTTTACTGATTTTTACCAAATTTTATATGCATATTCAGTAGGTCTGAAAATCAGCTACTATCTATTTTTCATACTCCCAAGTGATAAGGGTTGTTCACCCTTAACAATTTTTTTTAATTTATATGGCAAAACAACGTTTGCCGGGTTAGCTAGTAATATGTATAAATATCATAACAATAGCTGCGCTCGGGACCGTTCGAATGTCATCTTGATGACTGTCTTTCCGTCCGTGATTAGATTAGGTAAGTTTTTTTTTTTACAAAATATATGCCTGCGATTACGATTTAGATTTATAACTAAATAACATTAGAATAGAATGGAGCGAGTGTGGCTCAGTGGGAGAACGTGCGACTTTCAATCCGACGCACCCGAGTTCGAATCCCGCTGGTCTCGCACCACTGACTTTCTTAAGTCATGTGCGGATTTAACACTCGCTCTAAAAACGGTGAAGGAAAACATCGTGAGAAAACCGGCATGTCCAAGAATTTATCACAAAAATTCAAGGACATGTGACATCCACCAACCCGCACTGGGCCAGCGTGGTGGATTATGGCCCATACTCTCTCTCTATGAGAGAAGGCCCGTATCCCAGTAGTGGGAACGTGATGGGCTGATGATGATGATGATGAACATTAGAATGTAAAAGTACCAATATATGTACAAATGTAAAAGTGTAAAAGTATCGACTGATGTAGGTTAATCAAACTGTTAAACATAATTAATCTAATTAGCCCTACATTATTATTGTTATTCCAATGCTTATAGAATTATTTACGGCTATAAGTATATTTTTGACAGCTGCAACGACAGACATACCTAACTACCCGAAAATATTTTATAATTTAGAGCGAGTGTGGCTCAGCGGGAACTCGTGCGTCATCTTATAAAATTCAAGTCTTTTAAGTCATTTTTCAATTCAATTCAATTCAATCATTTGAAACCGATTTCAATTCTTATGTGTCTTCGAAGTCCAAGGTCGAATATCGATGAAATTTTTACGGGACGAGAGAATTTTCCATATTGATTTATAAATTATGGAGCCCTCAGGTCACAAACAAAAAAAAATACAATCAAATTGGGAACTTCTTACTTTTTTAAATCGGTTAAAAATGACTCGAAACAAAGTATGTGGTTGATAACGATCAAAAAATTATCTACAAATCATACTTATATTTTTGTTCAAGAACACTGCACAGAAAAGGAAAATTAATCGGAAATGCAAGCATATCCAAAATTACACCAAGTCTGCCTTGAACCACAGATTAAACAATGTAAACAAAGATAGCCATGACCTAGCGGCTGAACCTACACCCACTGTTGTTTCGCTAATACGTCACCAAGGCTACTCTCTGAAAACCAACTCATTATAGTCCGAGAACACGCTGCAAGATTTCTTCACAGTGGTTTCGTTTTAGAAAGCATGAAAAAACATTTATATGACACGACAAACAAAAATAATCTTAAATAATAAATATATGCTTAGCGTGCTGAATGGGCTCAGCTCAGCATAAAATGAGAGTTTAGCACAACTCGGCGCTGATTTTCAGTTGATACCCGTTTTGTTATGAGAGAACCGTGAAAAATTGCCTAAAAATAAAAAAAATATTTATATTATTATTCAATTCTTTATTGCACTATTTGAAGTAAGTTTCTATAAGTTATCCAATGACGTGATGTTAAAAGAAAGTTGAAGATGAAGCGTGCATCGAAAGTTACAAAACTAAAAGGGAATCAAAATAAATATTGTAATACATTTTATAATGCAATACTATTATACATAGATATGAATATAAATACTTATTATATTGTATACTTATACAATGATAAATAAAATTAAATAACATTCTGATATCTAGTCATCTGGAGTATGATCTAATAACCTTAATCCTCAATTCAAGGTCGCCCGACAAACTGCTCAAATGGGGCAATCACTTAAAAGATCACATTAGCGTCTTGTTAGCATTTGGAATAATAATTAGTAATGCAGGAAGATGAGCAAACAAAGTGCTATTTATGATACTATAATTCATTATTTGTGGCTTGTCAGCTTAATAAAAAATAGGTGAAGAAATTATGCAGCGAGCTCCTACCAACAATATGAACAATTAAGAACGACAACAAATGAAACGTTTCATTCATTAAATCAGGTCCGGTTACGTAAAATAACCTTGTAGAATTTGACTCAATTGTCTGAATAGGTGCAACGGTCAGGGTTAAATTTGTTTATTTTCCGTATTATGTAAAAACTAACTATATCATGGCTCGTCCGTGAATGGAGAATCATCATCAGTCTATTACGTTGCCACTGCTGGGACACGGGCCTTCTCTCATAGTATATATAGTAGTATGGGCCATAATCCGCCACGCTGGCCCAGTGCGGATTGCTGCCCATGTCTTTGAACTTTTGTGACGAATTCTTGGACAGGCCAGTTTGCTCACGATGTTTTCCTTCATCGTTTTTAGGGCGAGTGTTATATCCGCATATAACTTAAGAAAGTCAGTGGTGCGGGGCCAGCGGGATTCGAACTCGATAGAGTTGCACGTTCTCTCACTGAGCCACACTCGCTCTAGAATGGAGAACGCGACTCTGAAATTATAGCGTAGGATTTCTATCGGTCAGGTGTAGATACGCCTTATAGTATACTAGCGATCCGCCCGGCTTCTCACTGATGCAATTTACTAATGTGTTGTAATTTGTTGACGTCTTGATTACCAACCATTGATCTTTGTCTACTATACAAACTTGCTTACGTACTTAATTAGAATGTATTTGTACATATTGGGCTGATGATGATGATGATGAACCTTCCGTAAAAAATCTCTAAATGACAGTGAAAACCGTAATCCGTTGCGTGGTTTAGAAGAAGTAAGCGGCGAAACAGAAATGAGGACGCGGCAACGACTTTGTGTTTTATACTATTTAGAGAAGAGAATAGTTTTCGGCGAAATGCTGATCATTTTTGTGACATGGGAGATGGAGTTCACTTACTGAGTCTGATGCTGTGGCCAACGTGAGATGCAGGACACAGCGTGATTTAAATACTTTTTTCTTAATATATTATTTTCTTATATTTCATTGTATTATATTTATATGATTATGTAGTCTGTATGTTATTATTCTATACTGGTTAGTTTTTTATACACAACACCACCGTCCCTCTCGGTGTCTTTGAGTAATCTCCATCCAAAGGTTGTCTGGAAGAGATCGCTATAAGCGATAAGACCGCCCATTGTAACACTTTAGCTTTAAGTATTGTTTTGTAATTATTTCATGTTGTTGTATGACAATAAAGCGTTATCATATCTAATCTAATCTTTCATAACATTCTAAAAAGATCAGAACAGATGCCAACACCCTATTCACTTTTCATATACTTTCAGTTGCTGACATAGAATGCGGGCTGAACAACGCTAGGAGTGCCCGTATAGTTGGCGGTGAAGACAGTCTACCGGGCGAGTTTCCGTGGACTGCCAGCGTTTGGAGACAGGGAGCTCATCAATGTGGAGCCACGGTCTTGAGTGATCGGTGGCTGATGACTGCTGGGCATTGTGTTTGCAGGTGAACTTTAATTATATCATTCACAAACCTACCAACAACATTTTTTTACGCTTAATAGATCTATGTTTGACCACTATCTCGCCTGATGTGAAGCGATGATGTGTGACAAAAGAGCTGGCGCTTACCTCGGCCAACAAATTAGTCTGGCCATTCAACGAGGTAACGTTGCCAGATATTTGGGCACATTACCCGGGGTCGGTGACTTACATTTATGTTATTTACTTTAAATTTATTTATGAACGTTGTTGTACGTTAGGTTAGTTATTAACACTGTATGTATTTGTAAAGAATTGTTTATTATTCAAATCTAACTATGTGAATATCAAAGAAATCATAATGATATGAATGGTCCCACAGGGTGGCTATTCTGACCAAGCATACGAATATCTTGACTAATACAAAGGTTGGATATAGCGTATTTAAAATTCCCATCATCATCATCATCAACATCATCAGTCATTTTTTTACATTAAGGAAAATCCCTAACTTGAATCAATGTTCGCTATTAATGCGTCTCCAGCTGCTAGGGTCATAGTTCTCATTTAAAACTGCTGTAGTATTGTTGTTAGGGTTGTCATGTTGTGTTTTTAACATTTCACAGAGGAAACTTTACAAGACCTTTTCATGAATGAAAATCTTCGAAATTTCAAAATTCGTTGAACATACTTTGTTTTCCATGACGTTGACAGTCCCCTTCGGGTTTATACAAACAAATAATACACATCATTGAGGTCTACACATACTAGAAACTGGCAACGTCAACTTCATTATGTAATCTATAAATAGATTCTTTGGTCACCAAATTTTTTAAAATGACTATTTTTTTGCAGTGTCTTCGACGAGTTTTACATATCCAAGCAGTTATCTGTGGTGGTAGGCAATAATGACATATCATCCAAAGAAGAAAACGAGCCCGTCTCCAAAATTTTACCTCATCCTGAATACAGGTAAGTATTGTACCTACATACTGTGGCTAGGGCTTAGTCCCATCTCGGCTCATCGAGGGTTACCGAGTTGGGAGAGCTACGATGAAACTATTTATGAGAATTCATTTTAAAAATGTTGACGATTTATTTTGCCTGCAATCAAATAATTTCGAGTAAAGTAAAATTCAGTGCATTGGTCTGTAAAGTTTGAGTTTATTTTGAAATGGTATCTAACTCATCTAATAACTAATTATATTGAAGCGAAAGTAATCTGCTAATATTACAAACCGATGCTTTTAGTACGAAAGTGTGATGAATGGATTTAGATGCTCGGCTTAGTTTTGGACTTTGGTATTGGAAAATTGAAATTGAATTTTACCTCAAGCAAAACAACGAATAAATGATTAGGTTTTTTTATTGTTTCTAAGTATTTTTTGTTTGTTTACTTACTTGTAAATTATTCACAGCATTTAGGTTTGGTCATGGTCGTATAATTAAGAAAACAAGTACCTACAACCTAAACCTCTCTTTAAAAATGCAAGTTCTTGATAAATAAATTCTTAAGAAATGTCAGCTGGTCTAGTTGTATTCTAGTTGTAATAATTCATTTTGTATGAAACCATACTAAATGAATTATTAAACTAACAAATAGATAATGATGGCTATATCTTCTGGCTTCGTACAACATGAGCATTTAGCCAGTGTCAAGTATTATATATATAAAGTTTTACAACTTTACTCAAGCTTTCCATGGACTTTTTGGAGTTTTTGGGAGAACATGAGAAGCTGTTGAATTTTTTACTATTTTCTTTCATTTTACAACACTCGTAGACATTTACAGGCACTGTGGTTAATAATTCACCGGTATTACACATTATAACTAGAAGAAACACTTGTTTTAGAAAACAAAATCGAACTCCATCACATTTCACTTCCCGCTAAATCTCCAAGCAATGATTGAATTTTCTACAGATGCAGCAGAAAACCGAATGACGTAGCGCTACTTAAAACAGTACGTCAACTCAAGTGGTCACAGTACCTTCGACCAGCGTGTCTTCCACAGTCGTTTTCGGAGGATTTCAGTGGGACTTCTGCTACTGTGGCCGGGTGGGGCTTTACTAATGAGGATAGGGAGATAGGTAAGTATAATTACTATTCCTAAATAAAATAAGTCTCACACGTTTATACTTACCATGTTTATAGATTCCCATTTCTGCACATTCTTAATTCAATTATTCTCATTTAAACAGATTATCATTTCTACAATTTCCCACTTCTTCAGATGCTTGTGTCTACAGTTCCTCATGTCTGTCTTTTGGCCATTGCTGGTGTGTTACTGATAATAATGTAATAATAAAATTAATCAACATGGTCTCCACTCACTTTTATGTGAATAAAACTTACTGTGACATTGTGTTCTCCGGAAGTCTGGACTGTGCTGAAATTCTAGGATTACATAGACCATCTAACTTTAAGTACCTAAATCCTGGCCTTCTAACTGTAAAATATGTGATTTGAATTTTCCTCAGGTATTAGACCCAATATTCTCCAGAAAACAGAAGTGACAGTAGTGACAAATGAAGAATGCAATCAGTGGTACCACTCTCAAGGTAGTAGGGTGAAGATATCTCCCACGCAAATGTGCGCTGGATTCGAAAATGGAGGCAGAGACTCATGCTGGGTAAGTTATCACATAATTATTTTACGCTTGGAATCACAATTAAATTGACAAACATGCACTTCACATTGTTTGACTTAATTTGATAAAGTGTTAGCAAATTAAAAAAAGCCTGCTATTATTGACCCTACTGAAGTTTATAAATCACTACAATCCTATAAATTCGGTGGACGCTAATTGTTGAATGATGACGCTCCCCATAACATGTCTTGGACCTTTAATTGTCTTGAGCTATGCACCCAGTAATTGTTGAAAGCAATAATCTCATATCCTCTCCATCCAATACTGATATTGGTTTTATCCTCAGGCTGACAGCGGTGGCCCTCTGATGGTTAGAGACAAGCGCCACATCATGGTGATTGGAGTAGTGTCCACAGGCAGTGGCTGTGCCAGACCCAGGACACCGGGCGTCTACACTAGGGTATCCAGATACACAAACTGGATAGTTGAAAGCGTGAACGGAGATCAGGCAAGATCTGGATTGAGCTGGTATCCCAGATTTGGGTAATGGTGATGAAAAGATTTCAGCTTCTCACCTCAGGAGCGGTGAATGAAAAAACACTATCTATAGCACTAGTCTAGTGTGACAAGGATATTGATGGCCGAAATCGTAAATAACGCTGGTATCTTGCAGTGACAACTCTAATGTATGCTTATCGTCAACGCACTGTCACCATCCATGTTGATGCCAAACCCCTTTGTAACTATAGAAGTCAACACTTGCCTTAAGGAAAGCTGCCTGCCAGTGACGTTGTATATTGGTAAAAGCCCAGACTAGTAAAATTACAATACTTTAATAGAAGGTTGTACTATGTTCAAGTGGAGGGTCTAGCTAGCTCTAGCATTACTTATTATGGGAATAAAGAGGAAAAATAAGAAATAGCATTATTTTGACTAGAATTGTTTAATTTTCGTTATTAGATATAAGTAGTTATATAATCATTATTTTTGTGATAAATGCATTGAAATTTAATGATTACAAAACGTTTTTGTTAATGTTTATAAATAACGAGAAAGGAAATATTTTCCTGCTGCTATTTTATTGTTGTGATGTTTAACCTTGTGATATTTAAAACCACTAACCAAATAAAAACTGTGATATTATATAAGGTCAAAACGATAACAAATAATAATAAAATCTAAATGTTTAACTTCTTTTCTTTACATATCCTTTTCAATTCTCCTTTACTATCCTTAATTACAGAAAACAGTTTTTTACCGGATGTTTCTTCGACATCGTCTTTCAAAGCTGTTAGTGCTTCTTCTATAGCTGATTTTGCTTCTATAAGAAGTAATTTAATTTCCTCAGCAGTTTTAGAAGAACCATCGTCATTTGCTTTCTTTGCTTTCATCACTAAAGCCGAATATAGTTCATGATATAAGACACTACTGTATAAACTCAGTCTAGCATTCCCTGGGTCTAATGTCTTCGTTATTCCAATCAAGTCTTTGCTCATTTTGATTTTTTTGTTTAATATTTCTTGAGAAGTATATCCAGGTTGTCTTCCATACAACTGCAGTAAAGAATGCTTAATTGAATAGAGATGGTAATGATTAGGATGTAAAAATGTAGACAGTCTGCAAAGAAGATTTTCTAAAATTGTGACAGATCCTCCCATCATTTGAACGTTTTCGACTTCTTCTCCCATTTCCGATATTACGTTGCTAACTTGAGAATTACTAACTTTTACTGTGCAAGTGTTGCATGCCCAATCAGTTTCATCATCTAAAGGGTCTTCCGGCAAATGGATTCCGTTGCAAGGTTTGCTACCGTCTCCAAGACATTTCATAGCGCTGAGAAATGTACCGAGCTCAGTTGGGTCGCTGCATCTTAGACATTTACATGAAAAATATTTGGTGTCTTTCAAATGTTGTCTTCTAGCTTGAGTACCCCATAATGCATGGCTGTACATAGTCGACAAATGAGCGCCTTTTGGCACAGGAACTACAACTTTCATCTTAATTTTGTAAATGTCATTTCTATCTTTAGATGATAGGTTGAAGGTATGTTTAGTGTTAGGTACGCAGCTGTGTTCTATAAGGCACGTTTTCGCGTATAAAGCGAACAATTCAGCTCCTTCAGTAAGGCGTATTTCCAGAGCATTCGTGTCAATAATACCGCAGATTCGGTGAAGCAGTTCTTGAGATATCTCGGGTAAATGTTTGCTCTTAATATCAGAGTCTAGGTTGCTGATAAAATAATTCATTAGGTACTCCACTATGAACTCGTTTGCTTCACTGGAAAAGACATTAGCATCTTGAATTTACTAAATTGAATTTTATGAAAATGTAAGTGCAGAGTCAATTTTTAGTTTATTTCGAGAGAAGCTAAATTAATGAACCTTATACAATATTTATAAAATATTTTTGTATAAAACAAGTATACGTTTTATCAAACAAAAAAACCGTTTTCAATATATCTTCGAAGTGTAAGGTCAAATATCGATGAAATTTATATGGGACCACATCGTAGCTATACAGAACCCAACGCAAAAGACTTTTCCAAATCGGTTCATAAATAACGGAGTTCTGAGGTTACAAATACAAAAAAAAACGAATAGAGCCTTCTCTTTTTTTGAAGTTAGTTAAAAAGAAGATGGGAATAATTTTCAAATTGACTTACTCGTACGCTTCTGAGCCTGGAGCGCGGTCCTCCATATGCGACTGCATTTCTAGCAACTTCTTCCAACCTTCAGGGTTAGTTCTTTGGAGGAGAGCACATCTCAGAGGCAGTAGGGCATCGTGTCTAGAAAAACAATTATTTATGATAAATTACACGCTTAAAATTAAGACTAATTATTATAATGTTTTACGTAGGTAGGTATGTAGAATTGTAGACTCATGCGTGTATATAAATTATTAAGTTAAGAACTGCACCATACACTCGTAGGTTATATTAGGTAGGTATGGTACAGTAGTAGGTACGGTATTAGTGTAAAATACCCTTCATCGACTAAAACGGTGTGTTTTGATGTATTAAGTTTTTTCGGAATACTGACACTTGTCGTGTGTCATAGTCATATAACTAGCCAAGACTTCATACGCGTTTCTGATAGCTTCAATGACCATTGATCATAGGAATATGTGGGAAGAGTATGCAGGCTAAATATTATACCTAATATTTGTTTATAGTAGTTTGTGTGTGTGTGTGTGAGTGGTACCATGGGTTACTAAAGATCGTTGATTGAGTTACTCAAAAATGAAAATGAATTTAACATATGTTGTCAATTCATAAGATTGTCGTTGTTAATCTACTTTTAGGTGTATGTTTAATTGTTAAATCATTGTATTGACTCAACTACTACTGATCACGTGGTTTGGCCCGAGCTACCAATCAGAGGCGTCGAAGGTGGGGACTACTTTTGTAAAGTAACGACGGGTAGTCGAGCCAAGCCACAGCGACAGTATTATTCCGACCATCATTGAGAAAGGTTCTTTAAACTTTATTCAGTATTGTAAGTGTGATCAAAGTGAAATATACGTCCCGAAATGGATCGAGTGAGTACTAAGTATTATTTCCAAGCAAACTTAAATCGTCCGTCCTTAAATATAATTACACCGTTAGTCGTATTCTAAATAGCACGAACTCTAAAAATGAGCAGAATTTTAGTCAAAGGACAGAATACGACAACACATAAAATATTAATTCAATACTCAATACTTTATTGCAAACATATGTACACAAAAGTTCTTATTGTAGTGGTGAGATTACATATGACCCTGCTAGGGTATAGCAAATTATACATTATAATGCATTATAATGGGAGCGGACCGATTTATTCTACGTCTTTGTCAATTACTTATCATTTTATCATTTCATTCTTATTTTCATTAAAAAAGTAATTTAAATTATAATAACATTTTTCTATCAGGAATTGTTTTAATTTTTTATAATTCAATCTGAGCTATCTCACCTGTAATAATCAGCCATATTGTCCAGGACACATTCAGGGCGGACGCTCAGGATAGCGCACTCTAGGCCGTGATGGCGAGGATCTTTCAGACCTCGACAGTTTCCTGAACAGACGGGCCAGCCGCATCTGAAATTTTATATTTATGCAAGTTAAAATTGATACTGTAGTACCTAGTATCACAGCTCTCATAACTATACATCTTAAACCGAACTAAAAAAAGGAAAAGGTTCTCAATTCGACGGTATGTTTTTTTTGCTTGTTTGTTACGCGATTGATCCGCCAAATAGGAATTGATATTGATGATTCTTTTTTTGTTTGGTCAAACGCAGAGGTGGTCCCATATAAATTTTATCGTAATTGTTTTACAACTTTGGAAAAAAATAATAAAAACAAAAATGTTAGTTTAGTCTTCATGTCGGCTCTTAATTTTTTCTAAAAATTAAGTATCGAAAAATCAACATCAATATAAAACTTGAGTTTTCTGCAGTTCAAAAACGAAACGTCTAAAAGAACGAAAAATAATTTATTCCAAATTGCATGATCACTGTGCGTTGTCTGTCAGTGTGTCACATAACTGTTTGATATGTATGGATTATACTAATAATATATTTGTTACCTACCTACTATGGTATACGGCACAGTAGGAATCTACAATTCAATACGAGTATATACAGTGATAAGGACTAAACTAATCTACAACAAATTTACATACACGCTTGTATGTAATATCAGTAAACTAAAATAAAAAACGCCCCGTCAAACAAAAAAAAAATGGCTGAACCGATTTTGATAAAATATATATTTTAAAATCACCCCTAGAAAACCTGCTTCGCAATCAGTTCACCCGTTTAAGAGCTACGGTGCCACAAACTCACACACAGACAGACACACATAGTGGTCAAACAACGCCCCTCCTTTCAGCGTCGAGGGCTAAAAACTAAATTTAAAGATGATAACAGAATTTAGGTCGCCGTCTGCGGGTAAGATGCCCAAAAAGCTGAAGATGTTGCCTCGTTGTATGGCTAGACGAATTCGTCTATTTTATCTTAATTAATAAACCAAAACTATGAAAGAGACCTTAATTTAATTAAATTTATAGGTACCGGATTCTTACTTTGCACATCTTTCTCCCACATCAGTGAACACAGGCTTGTAGCAACCCACGCATGGCATGCTCGTTTCAGGATCTGGCATGGTTTTAGGCCCGAAGACAAGAGGGGTTTCAGTAAGCACCAGCTCTCCTGGAGACAGATCCCTGGAGGCGACTATAAAGCGGCCCAGGTCTTCTGAGCTGCGGACCTGTAAAACATTTTCATCTATATCATTATAAAAATGATGCTTAGCCAGTTCTGTCCATTGATGATCTTTTGAAAAACCAACTATTTAGAGAGAACTCGAATCATTATCTGTTTTTTTTTGTATGTTTTATACATATAGACTAGGAAACTCCTAGCGTTTTCTGGGTTTGGTAGCATTAATAAGTGCCAGGTTGCACCTCGGAAGACCAACTCCTTTCAGGATCAGCAATGGTCTACTTTATCTACAAATTGCTTCTTTCCTGTAGGGTGATAAGGTAGGACTTTGAGTGGCGGTCTCTCGGACTATTGGTCCTTTTATGACCGCGGATGGAACGAGTGTGGCTCAGTGAGAGCACGTGCCACTTTCAATCCGACGCACCCGTGTTCGAACCCCGCTGGCCCCTCACCACTGACTTTCTTTAGTTATGTGCGGATTTAACAATCGCTCTAAACCAGTGAGTGAAAACATCGTGAGGAAACCGGCATGTCCAAGAATTAATCACAACAATTCAAAGACATCCGCCAACCCACACTGGGCCAGTGTGGTGGGATTATTGCCCTATGAGAGATGGTCCGTGTCCCAGCAGTGGGTACGTGATGGGCTGATGTTGATGATCATGAACACCAGGGATAATTTCTTTTTCAGATGGTTCTACCAGTTCTTCACTAGTGTCTGCTCCGCTTCTTCACAGTAGTAGTTGGGCAGGGCAGCTCAAATCTCATTTACCGCGGCGGTTGCGAGTTCGATTCCCGCTACGGGAATACCGTGGTCCTCTTGATACGGATAATCCTAGTTAGTCTATGTACATTTTGTACATGTAGTCGTTAAAAAATGTTTTTGTACGTTTGGAGATCAAAAGATTAGTCGGTCAGGTATATCCTTGTTATAATTATGTATCAGCAGCATAACGGTACCTTTCGATAAAATCTAACGCAGTTATATCAAGGGCATATTTAATTTAATTATCTTCTAAGAACGCGTGCGCTAAGATGTTGATACCAGAAGGTGTATAATTTAAGCCTCGTGTGGAATTATTATACAATGTAACATAAGGGTGAGTACTAAGAATGGAAATGATTGCAATGTTTTATTAATTTCATTAGGATGTGAAATATTGTTAATTAGCGTGCTTCGTGCTATTACGATGCTAATTAACAATTTCGTGCGATATTTCATTATTACATCATAATCATCATCATCAACAGCCCGTATTAGTCCACTGCTGGACATAGGCCTCTCCCAATGCACGAAACTGAGCCCGATCTTCGGCTCTCCTCATGTAATTGCTGCCAGCTACTTTGCGCAGGTCGTCGCTCTATCTAGCCGGAGGGCCTACACCACGTTTGCCTAAACGTGGTCTTCACTCTAGAACCCGTTTACCCCTTCGGTTATCGGTTCTTCGACAAATGTGGCCGGCCCATTGCCACTTCAGCTTGCTTATTCTTTGAGCTATGTCGGTCACTACTGGTAGGACGCACTGGTCGAAGACTTTGGTCTTCAGGCATTGTGCGATAGGCGACGAAAAGACTTGTCAAAGTTACCCAAATGCTGCCCAGCCCAGCTGAATCCTCCTGTCGGTTGCCCTCTCAAAGTTGTTTCTGTCCAGTCTTAGGGTTTGTCTTAAGTATACATACTCATTATTACATAACGTGTATTAATTCATTCGCAATCTCAACAGCATTAATATAAACAGACCGCCGCAGTTTGCATTAGTGCGGAAATGGCGCAGTTTGCTGGTGCATACGTGCTGCCGTACGCAACGCGTGCTAAGCGATGGGTTGCTAGTGCAAACAATGACAGTATATTAAGGTGCTGTTAAAATACTGTCATTGTTTTTAGCTCGGATAGCGTGCATTCCTTGCGCAACTCAAACATGGCTCACAAGACTTTCGTCAATGTGTTCGCACCCTAAGACATTTTCTAGTTACCTTGTTATTGAAAAGTACTTAAATTATGGTGAGTGTACCTGCTTAGGTAGGTTGGAACTTATGAGTATGAAGTACCAACTATACTTAGTTTACCTAGTGTTTCTTGTTTTCTATATAATAGCCATGATATTGTGTTGTTCATACCTAGTGTATCCTAAAATATTTTTATGTACCTAAGTAGCTTTTTACAATCTTAGTTTCTGCCTGGGAATAACAGAATAACAGCTCTAATACTGCTACTAACATTTATCAGATTTTTCGCTTACCTTTGTTGCGACATCTAGCCAAATATTAAAGAACTACGCTACAAGTATCCAGGCTGAAGAGTTAGTATTTAAAAAGTATCCGCCAGGTGCAATAGATGGCGCTTTTTTCAACTTTCATTAAGTAACCAACAAGATCTATAGGTCTTTTTTATAGGTCTTTTGATTATGTTTACATATTTACCTCGTAGGCTGCATCTGCAGTCCCATTTTCCAAGCCCATTGTTCTGTGAAATTAAAATAAATAAAAATTTGAGAATACATATATATAATATATGTACCCACAACATCTATCGGCAGCAGGATACAAATAAAGAAAAATAAAACTGTGAAAAATTACATGCCTTTTTAGGAACATAAAACTTTAGGTGTAGAAACATTCACAAATCTAACAAAATCTAAAATCTGTTAATGGCCTGGTGGGGCATTTGAGACATCTACAATATATATATCCTACTATATACTTATCTAGAAAAAATCACGACTATAGTAGTGAACTCGGCTTTCAGTGGAAGTGTTTTACGTATTATGCGAGTGTGGCTCAGCATGAACTCTAACGACTTTCGATCCGACGCACCGGAGTTCAAGTATATGGTCGGGCATGAATTTCGTATTAACCTAACACTCGCTCTAAAACCGGTGAAGGAAATCATCAAGAGGAGACGGATATGTCCAAGATTCTAGTTCACGGACATTTGACATCTACCACCCCGAACCAGGCCTGTGGATTATGGCCCATACTATCTCCATGAGTATATGTAAAATAGGCAAACGATGAAGATGATAAAGTCAATATAGATTATCTCTTACCAGTCATGATAATATCTAACGGACGAGAATTGCAACCCTAAGCGTTCAAAGTTCAAAAGGTCTTTATTTAATTTTGACATTCTTAAAATGGCTTTACCATAGTATCGGAAAAATAACCACTACCCAGAAGACAAGGCAAGAAACTGAGGGGCATTTTTTATACTTTTGTTACAATATGTTTGTTTTTACAAGCTTTTATTTAACTTGCTATGTTTGTTAGTTTGGGTCAAATCTTGCAAGTTCAATCAAAACCACTTTCTCTTACCCTACGGATCGAAATTTTGCATACTTGTCAAAATCTGATGACAATGTAAAATTATGGTAACGACCAGCTGATTTGATGATGAAGCCGGAAAGTGGGCAATGGAACTCCTTGACGGATAATCGTAAACTAGTGTTTGGGGTAATTTTAATCTGCTCGCGGTTTCGATTACGAATATGTTAAAAGCTACTTTAGAAAAATATTTTTTTCAATAAAAATCTTGTTGACAATATTATGTTTCTTATGTGCCAGTTGGCTACTTGGCAGAAGTGGAATGTTCCTTGCATTTTTACCACTTTACCTAAACGTTCTAAACTGTGAACTTCGTAGCGTCTAAACATAGTCTTGGCAACGTCAGGTGTTTTACCGTGTCAAGGTAAAATTGGATAAATAGTTCAATGCTCTTGATCGAGATTCAAGAGTTATTGATTGGAGTGATGTCATGGCTGAATGCGAAGCCAAATCTGGCTATTGTCTGTGTAGATAGATGGTGAAGAGCGAGTGTGGCTCAGTGGGAGAACGTGCGAGTTTCGATCCAATACACCCGAGTTTGAATCCCGCAGGCCCCGCACCACTGACTTTCTTATGTTATGTTCGGATCTGACACTCGCTCTAAAAACGACGCAGGAAAACATCGCGAGGAAACCGGTATGTCCAAGAACTCATCACAAAAATTCAAGGGCAATGAACATCCACCACACTGGGCCAACGTGGTGGGTAATGGCCAATACTCTATGACAGAAGGCCAGTGTTCAAGCAGTAGGAACGTCATGGGCTGATGATGATAATGTAGAAAAGTTTACAGGTAAGCTTTTTGACGAAGAAGGTATGTTTACATAAAAACAATTAAAGAAAGTGTTACAATGGACGTTCTTATCACTCAAAGCGCTCTCTTTCAGACAATCTGAAAGATATCGTAACAAATGAATATCTAAAGTAACAATTTTTGTTTTACGCTTAATAGATCTATGTTTGGCCACTATCTCGCCTGATGTGACGCGATGATGTGGCTTAAGATGGAGCACATAGATCTAGAGAGAGACGGCAGTTGAGCGGCTGCTCAGACTGTCTCCCCGATGGTTCACCGAACAACATCCCGAAACACGACTAGGTCGAACATCAATATAACTAAAAAATTGAAAGTAAGTGATTGTAAATTTTGGCGCAGAACCAATCTAGGCAAGTGTAATACAATAAACATCATCATCATCATCATCATCAGCCTGTATTCGTCCACTGCTGGACATAGGCCTCTCCCAATGAACGCCACTGAGCCCGGTCTTCGGCTCTTCTCATCCAGTTTCTTCCGGCCGCCTTTCGCAGGTCGTCGCTCCACAATAAACATATAACAACAAAATTTGTTGTTGGATGTTTATATACGTCAATAATTAAATGAAATAGGGAATTAGAAAAAAAAATCTAGGCAAGAACCAATTTAGTTAACGCTACTGTAAACTCAACTTCTGCTTTATTTGTCGATAGCTTTATACATTATGTCGATAAATTAATACTAAATTACTAATTTAGTATTTAGTAATTTAGTATAAATTTTATTTAAATGTCTGAATGCAATGAAATGATTAGCTTGTTATGCATGAATTTTAAATATTGGTTGAATTGATTTATTAATTAATTGTATGTTATTTTCATAATTCATAATTTGTGATATCCTAACAATAAGGAATATGTATAGTCACTTCGAGCAGACGCAACTTTATTGTAAACAGTAGGTTTATGGGTCACCAAGATACAGGCTCTGCCTAGTTTGGGACCCGCTGGAAATATTTCGATGTACCTACCTACTGTTCTATGATCACTTTATATGTACGATGTATTCTTGAATTGTGTACTTAGATATCTGGAAGTAAATGATTCTTATTCTTATTTTATTGTAGCTTTTTTTCATGGATTAATATAGGT
This sequence comes from Petrophora chlorosata, assembly GCA_951640565.1. Taxonomy (NCBI): domain Eukaryota; kingdom Metazoa; phylum Arthropoda; class Insecta; order Lepidoptera; family Geometridae; genus Petrophora; species Petrophora chlorosata. Next base: position 3,958,870 of record OX621206.1, read on the forward strand.
TACACATTTTTATTTTACAAAATGAATCCTATCCTAAGTTTGTGAGGGTGGATGGATGATTTTGACTCAATCACGCAACAAATGAGAGCGAGTGTGGCTCAGTGGGAGAACGTGCGACTTTCGATCCGACGCACCCGAGTTCGAACTCGCTGGCCCCGCACCACTGACTTTCTAAAGTTATGTGCGGATTTAACACTCGCTCTAAAAACGGTGAAGGCAAACATCGTGAGGAAACCGGCATGTCCAACAATTTATCACAAAAATTCAAGAACGTGTGACATCCACCAACCCGCACTGGGCCAGCGTGGTGGATTACCATACTCTCTCTATGAGTATACTCTCTCTATGAGAGAAGGCCCGTGTCCCAGCAGTGGGAACGTGATGGGCTGATGATGATGATGACGCAAACAATTCTGAACGGATTTTTATGGAATTTGGTGGAAAACCTATCCTAGAAAAGGACTTGGGCTACTTTTTATCCTGGGTAACCACGGGTAAAACCAAGGGAAGCAACTAGTGTTAGATAACTTATCTCCAAATATTTTTCATACAAGACAAGCAATCGCCCGATGGTAATTAACATGCCTGCTTATATATCAGTTGCAGCACTAGGTAGGTACTTAAAATGTGCAAAAACTTGCTGAGCTCGTATGAAGTAATATGAAGCAGTAGGCCTTTCTGAGGGAATGGTTGATATAATGGTCACTGTTCACTTGGAATTTGTGTAGATTTTTACGAACATACATTATATTTTCATAAATATGCCAAGATTAATTTGTAAACTTCTCTTAAACAAATTATTTTTTGACAAAGATAAAGATATGGAACATTCTGCTTCTACAAAATAGCCAACTGGCACATAAGAAACATAATATTGTCAAAAACGAACATAAAATATTGTAATAAAGGTTTTAAAAAATAATAGTTTCGTGCCGTATCTTCTGAGTAGTGGTGCTATTTCCGATACGTTGGTAGAGTCATTGTAATAGTTGACTTTCAAAAGTGCGTCTGTAATGCCAAAACTGAATAAAGAACTTTCGAGCTTTGAACTTTGTAGGTCTCAAACCTTCACTGTCAGCAAAATGTCGCCCACAATTTCATTCAGACAGTCAAGGTCATGCCCCAGTTTTCTGGACTTGATGACGCGTCAATGCCCGTTTTTATGTCTTTTGTCTATGCTTTGTAGTCATAAAAATAATAAACATGCGGATTCTGTGTCATCATTGTCGTTATATTGTGAATGGATGTCAAAGAATAATAAAATTCTTGTTGGAAAATATTTTTTTTAAGAGAAGCTTTTAACAATTTTGTACTGCGAGTAGATTAAAATGAGCGCAAACATCTCCATAATCAGATCAGCTTGTCTGTCACCATTATCAAAGAATACAAACTATTACCAGGCCTAGCGCACTCCACTCGTACAAGTACATAGCCGGACACCGACGGCGGGTCGCGCGTCGTTTCACGTGCCGCGTCAGAAGAGATAAGAGCTATGCGATAGAAAGAGAGACACTCTGTAGGTTAATATGACTGGTAGATATGCAGCGTTACGCGAGTTGAATTGAATTTTATTGCGTCATAGCAAGAGTCGCTATTTGTTTAAATTTCTTCGCGGAGTGATGCTTCTGTCCCTTAGTATTCTGTGCTATTACTTAGGTACCATAATATTGCATTGACTTCGGACTTTGACAAGTAGGTATGCAAAATTTCAACGCCGTAGGATAAGAGGAAGTGGTTCTGATTCAAATTGAAAGATTTGACCCAAGCATTGCAAGTTAAATAAAAGCTTGTAAAAAGGGCGGTAAGTGGAAAATTTCTAACTGTGACATAAACTATATATACCTTACTACGAATGCGATATACACCTAACTTACCTAAAATAGCTGTAAATATGCAAGGTGTGGCAAAAATTTGGGACCTTCAGGGTAGGTCCTTTGCAGTGAGCTAGTTTTGTTCAAAGGGAACATCAGGTGCATTTTTGCGTATAGCTAAACTGCGTATAGGGACTATTGAAAAAAATGGCACTTGGGTAAAGAAGTCATTCCTCAAAAAAAAATAACATACGTCTTAATCGCCCTATTTCCCACCAAGTATGTTTCCTCTAAAGTAATGCATCAAAACCAATTGTAGGATTTTTAGAAACTTAAGAAAACCATTTTCCATAATGCAATGGAAAGCCATTTTCCATAAGTTTTCTTCTATGTACATTGGTATGAGGTTGGGCTTGCCGCCCAAGCCTTTCGTATTTTTAATAATTATTTTGTCACTTATGTAGTTTTGTACTAAATTCAAAATGATTTGGATATCATCACAGTTTGTAATAATGTCTGACTGACTGACTTTTATTTCTTGAGCTTAAATTAGGTATATGTTTTTCAGTACAGTTTTTAAGAAGTTACAAATTACAAATTACAAAACTCTTTATTGCATACCAGATACAAAACAATAAAAATAATAATAGCATAAAATTCCTTACAATGGTAGTACAATGGGCGGTCTTATCGCTTAAAGCGATCTCTTCCAGACAACCTTTGAAGTTCATTGCATTATTTCTGTGATTTGTAAAGGTTGTGCTACATTTGATATATGATTCCATGAAACGATTACACGAAATCAGAACTGGGTTATAGAATTCTATTTTCGTATTTCGCATGGAGAAATTCCTATATTTATCTATCTCCTATCGTTTAAGTCTGTGGAAAATTCAATGAAATACTTTATAATGATTGATATAAAAAACTTCTTAAAACTCAAATGAGTGTGATCTGCTGAGATAATTAATAACATTGAATCTGATACAGCGGAAATTGATTGTTATCCTTGCACCAATAACTCTCCCAAATTTTCCATACTCATCAACATTAAAACCGAAAAACATCACAAAGTAACTAGAATGCCCAAAAACGCATTCGACGACATAAAAATTCAAAAGTCAAAAAGTCAAAAGATATTTATTAATATTAAAAAGGCACTATAAAATCAATCTAACTAAACTAAATTTTTTAAACGTCAAATACACAATACAAATCAATTAAAATATGTTGAAACTGTATCTTAATAGATATCTTGATTTTGAAACAAAAAGGTAGGTATCCATGTCTACCCATTTCTTCCCATACTCCGATTGAAGTCCAGGCTCAAAAAAGAAATCCCAAAAACTGACTCTACCAGTGCTTCAGAAATATGTCCGTTAAAGAAGATAGCACCAAGAAACTCTGCGGGATGTCTCTTTTTTCAAAGAACATCATCCAAGCCGCACTCTATTGGAATTCGGCCTAATCACTGAGAGAGTCCTTATCCCAATAACAGAAACGTAATAACATAAACGCTCATTGAACAAAATATTTAGAATATTCGTACGTGCATTGCATACACTGAGGTGTCCTAAACAAACCACACCATAAAGTGTGCATGCTAACTCTACAAGACGATCAAATTAAACTGGCGGAAAATGCATTTGATGCAGATGTTGTTTTGAAATGCGTACAATAGTGATTTAGTGATAAAGAAAACAGATAATAAAAATAATGATCAAACAATAGAAAATGCTAAAGTCGTCGTTATGAAAAAAATACCACCGACAGGATATTATTATATTCTGGAGCAAAATAAGATTAACAAAATTCAAACACAAGCTCGTCTTAAAAATATCTGGGATATTAGATGGACTTATACGAATTGTTTAATTTTATTTTTAACTGATTGTTATTTGATAAAGTTCCCAGGTAAAAATTAGTTTCAATCTACATTGAGCTTTTTCAAGTGAACATACCACAAAAATTACTTACGGTTCAAATCTTACTCACACTTATAGACACAGAGTTGGACAGCACAATTACGGACACAAAACAGGACACACTAAACTTAAAAAAATGTGGAAGAACCATAAAACATATATTTTGGAAGACGATATGTGTACGAGCAGACGCAGCGCACACTGCTATGGCCAGAAGAAATAGATTTTCAGTTACGTAACTACTAAAAGTCGAATGTGAACGAACTGGATTTTTGCTTCCAATAGCTGGTCTATTTGAGGATGACAATTGCACTTAGAAAAAAAAACAAACTGCATTTAAAAAATGTGTCCAGGAAAAAAATCACCTTGATTAAAGTAGTATAATATATAAAATGAAACGATTCATAATGTTACTAAACATTAAGTGACATATATGAGCGATAAAAGCAATTCAAATGTGACAAAATTTTACAGAACAAGATATAAAAAACGTGCTGGAAATTAATGTGCGCGTAATTTCTACTGGAAGGAAGCATTAATTTAAATATATTTTTCATTGAGAAATTCTCTTTCATCTTTTATTCTATTCATATTTTATTTTATTGAATACAATTACATCGTAAGCATGCCGTTTAGTTGACATATTTGCATTTGAATTGAACTTTATTATAACGTATTGTAGCCAACAGCTGCATTGATAGTTTGCCAATTTTCTTTCTTTAGTAAATTTATAGGGGCTCGTGTTTTAAATACCAACATACCGCTAACACCATCACTTGTCACCTCAAAACTCGTCATAGTAGTGTGACGTAAGGGACAAAAACTGATAAACTCGATAAGCGCTCATTATTCGCTGAAACAAAAGATATTCTAACGCTTCATTTCTCTGGCAACGTTCCCAATGATCTACGAGGTAATGATGCTATTCTATTTAGAACGAGTATTGTGTTCGGAGCGAGCCGGGTCGGGTGTGCCGAGTGCCCCAAAATATTCTCGCCATGGACTATCAGAAACGTGAAATGCCGACTTGCGAAGTCTGCCAAAAGCCCGCTAATCAAACCTGTGGCGGATGCAAGCTCGTTTATTACTGCACAAGGGCACACCAGAAACTAGGATGGAGAGAAGGTCACAAATTCAAGTGCTGCGCTTTCAAAGTCCAGTACACAGATACTTTAGGACGCCACATGGTTGCCACGAGAGATATCCAACAAGGTGAAATGATTTTGAAAGAGAAACCTGCTGTAATAGGGCCAAGGATCACCTGCCCAGCCTTGTGCCTAGCCTGTGGGAAGAACCTCGAGCCGCAGAAGATTGGAAATACGTTTGACTTCTACAAATGCTCGCTTTGTAATTGGCCCATGTGCGGACCTGAATGTGAAAAGCATGAAATTCACAAACCAGAATGTAAAGTGATGACCGAAAGGAAGTTCAAAAGTACTGTGAAATATGAACATGCTGATAAAGTGGAAGCTGCTTATTGTGTTATATCACCGTTGAGAGTGTTGTTGATGAAAAAATCGAATCCTATGCAATTCGAAAATATCGTTAACCTGGAATCTCATCTGGAAGAAAGAATCAATACACCACTATATACAGTTTTGAAGGCCAATTTAGTGACATTTGTTGTTCAGGTGCTCGGATTGCCGTTTGATGAAGAAATAATACTAAAGGTGGCTTCAATATTTGATACCAACTCGTTTGATGTAAGAACTCCTGATGGCACGAAAAGGATGAGGGGCATTTACTGTACAGCATCTATGATGAATCATAGCTGTAAGCCAAACACTCGACATGTATTCATAGGAGACGAGCATCATATGGCTGTTATAGCTACCGTTCCAATCGCTAAAGGCGATCTGATTACTGCAACGTATACACAATCTTTATGGGGAACGTTAGAAAGAAGAAGACATTTAAAAACAACCAAGTGCTTCGACTGCGAATGTGATAGATGTAAGGATCCAACTGAATGTGGAACTAATCTAGGGAACATATACTGCTCAGTTTGCAATGCACCAGGAAGTGCAGCTGAAAATGAAGGAGCGATGTTGCTATCCACAAATCCTTTAGACGAAACTGCTCCATGGAAGTGTGAGAAATGTGACCACGTCATACAAAGTAGACAAATGTTTTGGGGAAATAGCGCCTTGAAACAAGATTTGAAGAAGCTCAATAAGTCAAGGCCGTTAGACTTCGAAGAGTTCATTCAGAAATACAGTCAAACGTTACATTCGAGCAATCATTTAGTGGTGCAAGCCAAGTTGGCACTCATACAAATATATGGCAACTGCAAAGGATACATGTTATCAGGTACATCAAATCTTATGTCTATATTTTTAGTAATTTTTAGAATGTTTTGTGTATTATATCACGTTTTACAATGTTTAGGTTTGAAACTTTATAAGCAGCGATATTTTTTATGGGAATGAATTTTCATTGAAGTATCCAAGTAAATACAATAATTTATAATACATGTTGTATTTTAAAATATCAATAAATGATGATTATGATTATGATTACATTTACATAAAATAATCCAAATCTGCTCAGCATTTACAAAACAAGCTTTTGTACGCATAATATAATAAAATATGAATTAAAAAAATGTTTTCTTTTTTTAGATAATGTATAATCTAGAAACTTTGTTTATGCACAACTACGTACAAAAGTCATGGATCGTTTGTACTCGTAACCTTTAAAACCAATACCCACCATTAGGTCTATTAGATTAGATGATGATCATGAGTTCATCATGTTCCCACTGCTGGGACACGGGCCATCTCTCATATAGAGAGTATGAACCATAATCCACCACTCTGGCCCAGTGCATGTTGCCCTTGAATTTTTTGATTATTTGTTGGACATGCCGGGTTCTTTCCTATGTTTTCCATCACCGTTTTAAGTGTGAAATCCACACATGACAATGGTGCAAGACCAGTGGGATTCAAACTCGGGTGCGTCGGATCGAAAGTGGCATATGCTCCTACTGAGCCACACTCGCTGTCTTAATTAATTACGCGTAAAATTTATTAAAGCTCGGATAGAAACTCTCACATTGATCGGGCCACATTCGTCTTCAGAATACATTGCATGCACCTAGGTTTTAAACACTACCCAAAAATCTTTTTCAGAGCTGTCAACCAGTCTGCTGAAGCGTAAAGTCGACCTCTGTCACGAACTCTTGGAGTTAGCAGACCAGCTGGAACCGGGCTGGTCTAGGTTCCGGGGAACATTGCTCCTGGACCTGCAAGCTGCAATGTCAATGCTGGCCAAGAAAGAGTTCGAGACTGGGCAAATTACTAAGGCTGCAGCAGAGGTAATTTATCAAGTACTGTTTTGTACCTGCTAACTCTTCAAACATATTGATATTCTGTAATAAAAGTGACATAATTATTAATTATAATGATAATAATGAATGTCCTTGTGAAAATATCATTGAGTTAAACTGGCACGCAGACATAATTTGATTTGGGCCAATTTCTCCTTAGACTGACTTTTCTTGGTCATTCGATCATATTCTTCAGCAAAATGAAAAGACAATGAAGGGAAGACAATATATTTATTTAAAGTTATCAATTATGTTTTTCCTAAAAATATTATTTCATGCCGTCGTCAGGCCTATTTTACTGGTAAAAATTTGTAAAAAACTAAGTGCAAAAAGACGAAGGTAATTCTTGTTGCACTAAAGGCACTACAACGGAAGAAGCAAAGGAAAAAATGCAGAAATTATAAGGGTAATCTTGTTGATATTTTATTTTCTTTATTTTGACCAAAAATTTTTTCAGGATTCACTGACTGACAGCATGGTGCTACTGCAAGAGGCGACGAATATTCTGCGGGTGGAACCATACATGAAGGAAACCCTGGAGAGGAAAATTCAAGAACTCGCCCATCAGCTAGACATGACGCAGGCTGAAGTAGCATAGTTCACAAAAACATTACGTTTGATTGATTGATTGTGTACGAGAGTTTTACCACACAATTTTCATTTTTGTTTTTACTGTGCGTATGTGAAAGAATTTTAAATGTTTATTTCAAGTATTTATTCACATCTGCTGTAGTCTGTAAGGTTACTAAAATGAAAATAAAACAAGTCATATATTATCAGTCGTATATATTTTTACTGAGAACCTAATAAAATAATTTAACACAATTTCAATTTTAATTAAAATTTATTCATCTTTTGACATTTCACAATGTTCTTAGATATGTAAAACAATATTAATGAGGTACAAAAAAAATATTTATCGGCAAAAACATCGTCGATACAGTAAAAGCTTTTGATTATAGGATGTTTTTTTTTTTTATGTAAGGCATTATCACTACATAGTATAAAACAAAGTCGCTTTCTCTGTCCCTATATCCCTATGTATGCTTAAATCTTTAAAACTACGCAACGGATTTTGATGCGGTTTTTTTTAATAGATAGAGTGATTGAAGAGGAAGGTTTATATGTATAATAACCGTGCGAAGCCGGGGCGGGTCGCTAGTTACTCATATTTCTTATTTCCAAAGGTATCATCATAGTCTAAAAAATCATATTATAAATTTTAATACATACAAAGACATACCTTTTGGCAATTTTAGATAATCTTGTCCGTGGCAGGACCAAGTTGTTTTTATTTCTTGTATGTGACGAACATCTTTATGTGAGATCATTTTGTCCATGTTTCCATAATATACAGTTATACTTTGGTATATGAACTCCCAAACATTGTCATAATATTAAGGTTTTTAAATTTGTGCCTGCATGAGCCTACGTTTTAGGCTCAACATTAAAGAAACAGACAAGTTCATAGTAAGATACAATTATTAATTAAAATTTTTGGTATTGATTAATAATAATCTTTAAAACTGAGGATTCGATTCCATCTTGAAATTTAGGAAGCCCACAAGATGTACAATACAATACATTACAATAACACTTTATTACACACCAAATAACGTATATACAATAATGAAAAATAAAATAAGTCACATAATACATCGTAGTTTTGATGTACAATGGGCGGCCTTATCGCTTAGATAGATTGTACATACATAAATATAAATTTATTTGAATTTGAATTTCAACAAACATTATATATCATATGCATTCAGCAGTGATTGTAACAAGTTTTTATTCCTGGTTGGAGAACATTGGTACCCAAACTAGGAGACCTGTGTTTTGGCATACCAATACCCCTGCCCGACATATTTAAAGGATCAGATAAAGATTACAAAAGAGTTTGCATTTAGTAATAATATATGTTGTTATGATACATGCAGTTTTAAGAAGATATATATTAGTTATATGTATGAATGCGTGGGTGTGAAAGAACAACTTGCCCGTGGTACGAGGTACTTTGGGCAAACTCTCCGTGGTTCCTCCAAGTAGTGTTATCTTACCTATTTAAATTAAAAGTCAGGCCATTGGGCAAGTTGTCATTGTGCTCCATCTGAGGCCACATCATTGCTTCACATCAGGCATGATAGTGGCCAAACATAGATCTTTTAAGCGTAAAAAAAAAGTTCGTGTAGCTGATGGTCTTGTGCCACGCCTGCCTGTATCAGATCTGATCAATTTGGGTTAATAACCGGCTAAACTGACAAGTATCAGTACAAATTGAACCACCCGACCGGTTTTCGAGCGGTACAGACGCTCATCTTTACGGAGAAAGCGCGGTCGCGGTGAGCGCTTGGCTTGAACTTACGAATGAGTGTCTGTACCGCTCGAACACCGGTCAAATGGTTCGACTACACCCTGTGTAGCCGGTTATCAACCCAATTTTTTTTTAAACGCTTAATAGATCTATGTTTGGCCACTATCTCGCCTGATGTGAAGCGATGATGTGGCCTAAGATGGAGCACATAGATCTAGAGAGAGACGGCAGTTGAGCGGCGGCTCAGACCCGTCTCCCCGATAGTTCACCGAACATAATCCCGAAACACGACTAGGTCGCTTGACGGCATGGCTTTGTTCGGTGGGTGGTATTACAACCACGGCCAGAGCCTACCACTCCAAAGCGCGTAAGCGGGTTTCAACACGATCTTTTCCTTCACCGTTTTAGAGCGAGCGTGCAAAATCTGCACTTAACTATAAGTCATTGGCAGGGCCGAGTCGGGATTCGAACCCAGGGGCGTCGGATCGAAAGGCGCACGAGTTCCCGTTGAGCCACACTCGCTCTTTAAAGCCACACTCGCTCTTAATTTCTCTTAATTAAATTATGAATAAGAACGTTAGTTTTAATAATTAATTTTTAGAAAAAAACAAAAACCGACTTCAATGTATCTTCGAAGTCCAAGGTCACATATCGATGAAATTTATATGGGACTACTTCGCAGCTATACTGAACCCGACGCAAAAAGAATTTTTCAAATTGGTTCATAAATGACGGAGTTCTGAGGTAACAAACATAAAAAATAAATACAATCGAATCCTCCTTCTTTTTGAAGTCGGTTAAAAATAATAGATCTAATAAATGATTTTAGATAATTTCAGTTTTCAGCGGCGTAAAATTGGTAGGCTTAGCTGTGATCTCGTCGTTTTTGTTCACACTCAAGTCCATTGTATCCTTGTTGATGTGAAGCATGTTCTGTAAGACTCGCTTTAACTTCTTGTTCGGTTGTGGCGAGTTCTCTATCACGAAGATCTTTTCTGTATTCTTGTCGTCCACTTCTACTCGTATTTGTTTCTTTTTGAACTGGAAATGTGCAAGGAAAAGAAAATATAAGATAACCACTATACCTTTTTAAGCTATCAGTGTCACTAGCATTTGAATTTGATTTAGAAACGGGATATTTAAAAACAAAACAAATATATGGTAATATCACGAGATAATTACCATGTATTTGTTTTGTTTTTAGAAACGATTCTGAATCAAATTCTAATCGTAACTGGTACTGTTATTATTTTCTCTCGTTTTTTTCAAATCAAATCATCATTTATTTGCCAGAATGTAATACAAAGCAGATGGTAATAATTAGAATTAAATTCAGTACATCCTACCATAACAATGGTGTGAAAACATAATATTTTTAAATTTAACACATAGCAGAAACATTTAAATAAAATAGAATTATCGAATAAAAATTTCACATTACATTCAATTAATTAATGTCAAGTTTTATAATTAGTTACTGCAAAGCTTCAAAGGAAATAAATATAATTTAAATGTCAGTAAAAAAAAAACTAAACTTTTGCACCTAGATGTAACAGAGTTTTATATTTTTTCTTGATGTACTTGCCTGCCTAGATATCGTAGTTACCGCAACCAATCCAAGAATAAAACCATATAAATTTCAAGCATATGAAAATTCAGTATACGTGATATATGGATGGTATTCTTTAGTAACGTGACTTCTATAGTTACTAAATCTAGAGATTCAGAGTCTGTTGGACCGTAATATAAAAGTTGATGAAATAGTAAAGTCATCATGTATTTCCACTTTACTCATTTAGTTTACACACACAAGCTTTGTCAGAGATAAAATAAACTAAAATAAAGTCTAGAAGTTAATACAAAAATGTACTCGCCCTACATATGGCTAAATGCGAGAGGGGTGACGGATAACAAAACATTAGAGAAGCTGGCAAGTATTTGAATTCCCTACTGAAGTCTCGCGTCACAGTCCTTCCCGTTTACTCATGCCCTTTACTATACTCCCTTTTCACGCAGCTACCTAACGTGTGAACTGAGCTAAGTGCTAGACTGTTAGTCCTGTAGAATGCAAAATAATACTTACAGAAGGACAAACGCAGCACCAAGAGCCGAACTTACACCACGCCACGGGTACGGTCCTGTCCATAGCTTTCCTGAACCTTACGTTAGTGAAGCCGTAGATAAGAGGGTTGACAGCACAGTTCGTGTACATCAAGTAATTGGCTGCAAACCACATTTTGTTGTAGCCACCGTCCACCTGAAGATCATTGATTAGAATAAATAACACTAACAGCATCTTGTAGAGTAGCTTGCAGATAAGTCCATACACGGAGATTACTCAGGAATGGAACCTTCCATTTCTGTGGTAGGTAAGTAAGGAGGCTGATGCTAAAGCCAAGAAAATTCGAATCCATGGTGTAGGAAGCGTGGCACTTGAGTTCCTGGTTATTTTGATTCAGGGAACCCTAGTGAGGGGACAGTCATGTTTGTAATCAATTTTTATTCAGCAGCAGACTATTTATAAGTTGATGATTGTGTAACTCACAATATTGATCTCCATAGGCAAGTTGTTCCTCCAGTATATAAGTGCTGTGTACGGTATACGGCATATGACCGCAGTAAGAAGGACGCAAGCCGTAATCCTCAGAGCCCGTACCCTGGCTCTGGCGATGACGCGGCCACCACCTCTGGAAGACAACTCGCGGACGCTGCACTCGAGACGCCACATTATTACTCCGTACTAGACAAAATGTTTGAAGTTCAAGTTCTTTATTCAATTTTGGCATCACAAACTCACTTATAAAAGTCAATTACTACAAAGACTCTACCAGTGAATCGGAAAAAGAACCACTAGCCAGAAGATACGGCAAAAAACTCAGTGGCATATTTTTTGTAGAATTTTTGATACCATACGTTTGTTTTGGACAATATTATTCATCTTATGTGCCAGTTGGCTACTTGGCAGAAGCGGAATATTCCATGCATCTTTGTCTTCTATGTTAAGTAAAAAGGAAGTAGAATAGAGTGAAAGTCTAATATCACCATTAAAATTACTATAGCAAAAACAACTTACAGTCAAAACCATGATGCCAAGAGGAATCCAGACGAGAAGACTCAGCATCAAGTGCCAGTAGACACCCATTATACGTACGTCTTCTGCGCAGTACATTTCAATGTAGTCTACCCATGGACGCTCCTGTTAAAGAAAAATGTATAGAAGTAAATAATAATATCTACCCATCAAGATAAGAGTGTGAGGGCGAGTATGAGAGTACGTGTAACTTTCGATCCGACGCACCTGAGTTCGAACTCTCGACTTTCTTAAGTTATGTGCGATTTCAAGACTCGCTACGGTGAAGGAATTGTTTCTTACCACATAGATCCTTTTTATAGCCCAGGGTAAAGCCAAGGCGAGAGAGATTACCCAAGTACCGACGATCAGTTTAGGTGCTGCGCTCTTCGTGACTCTAGCATCAGCTGTTAATGCTGCTGCAGCTAGGCGGTCGTATGACACCGGCATTACTGCTCCAACGCTTGCCAAGAGTAGAGAAGCTGAAAGAAATGTAAACAGAACCTTGTTTTTTAAACTTACTTGACTTAAGAAATAGAAAGTAACTGTTTTATATAATTGAGTGACGAGCTGACGAGACGAGCCGGTCGTTTGCCTGATGGTAAGCAAGACATGCTCATAGTAGTTGCAGCAGCACCCAGAACTTTATTTTTAAATGATCCGCAGCACTGTCACAGATTAATAAATAGTGGCACTGCACTGCGCTCGCCAGCCTGAGACAGTAGTTCTATAATGCCCAGTAATTTTGATTAAAACAATGCGCTTTAAACCGGAATATAGCATTTATATGTTCACATGCTTCTACTTGGTAGTTAAATATCTATGTACTTCTAAAGGCGGGCACTTGAAAAAGAGGCCTACCACTAAACGCAGTATAGTCTTCTTCTCCTCTCATGTGGGTATGTGGCCAACCCTGGTGTCAGAGTTTTTGACCGCCCGAAGACCTCCGACATGGCCTAATGACTGTTGTCCTAAGACAACCACCGAGACCAACGGCTTAACGTGTCCTCCGAAGCGCGGTAGCTCTCTGATGTAAATACACACACAAACGATTACCCAGCCAAGTTGTGACTGCTGCGAACGTGGCTTAACCTAGAAGATCTAGTACGAAAGGTAAGGCGAGCTATGCTACGAGCGCAACAGTAAGTAAGTAGTATCACAGAATACTAAGGGACAGAAGCGTCACTCCGCAACGAAATTTAAACAAATAACGATTCTTGCTATGGCGCAATAAAATTCAATTCAGCTCGCGTAGCGCTGCATACCTACCAGTCATATTAACCTAAAGAGCGCCTCTCTTTCTACCGCATAGCTCATATCTCTTCTGACGCGGCACGTGTAACGACGCGCGACCCGCCGTCGGTGTCCGGCTATGTACTTGTAGCTTCGTACCTACAGTGCGGAGTGCGCTAGGCCTGGTAGTATACAGTAAGTGGGAGACCTTTTCTTTTTCAACTCACCTTGCATGAACCCCTCAAACCGACAGCCAAAGTTCTTCAGCACATAATTTTGGTAAAACTCTCTGACCAGCATAAACCAGGGGCAGAACAGAAGCGTCAAGAAGTCGACGAAGGCCAAGTTTGCAATCAGATAGTTGGTAGCACTCCAGAGCCACTTGTTCTTTATAATGATGAGGAGGATGACGAAGTTAAAGAACAGGCCGCTGATGCCGACGATCAGCATGATGGTCGTCTTGAATGCTATTTCTCTGGCAGGTTTGACGTGCCATAGCGTATTTAGAAAGGGGTACTGGGATGTATCAAGCTGAAAAGATACTACATATAAACTGTGTTTTAAAGAGCCAGTGGCTTCGCTTAATGAAATGTGCCAGTTATAGATTATAATTTTAGGTACAAAAATATTTTATAAGGTGAAGAATGTTTTTTTTTATTACTAGTACAGTTTTTTTTTTACGCTTAATACATCTATGTTTGGCCACTATCTCGCCTGATGGGAAGCGATGATGTGGCCTAAGATAGAGCACATAGATCTAGAGAGAGACGGCAGTTGAGCGGCTGCTTAGATCTGTCTCCCCGATGGTTCACCGAACATCATCCCGAAACACGACTAGGGCTTTGTTCGGTGGGTGGTATTATTAGTCAACAATCTACTCACAGTTTCAAAGTACTCCACTGTCCAGTTGTTCCAATATTTCCCGCTGCTGTCACTAAAATCTTCATCATCCATCTTTCAAATTTCTTTCAAAAGCACAAGCTTTAAAAATTCACACCAATATTGCATATATCTCGTTCATTGCACGGTACTTTAGGTTTGGCGTCTGAGATAAATGGTAGACAGAATTTTTCCTGAAAAACATTCGATTAAGAGTAAGGGCTCTTCGTCTAAAAGCTTTGACGCAACTCACACACAATAGTCAAAATATATTTATAGGCAGCCGATAATGCACTTTAAACGTCACACGAAACAATTTGTATTATTTTAAAAAAGGAAGGGGGGGGGGGGATTTTGGGATCTTCAGAGTATGTAATGTACTCCTATACAGTGAGGAAGAATGATGAATTTGGGAGATAAAAAACTGCATTATAGGATTTTTGCAAATATGTACAGCTAGGCAAAAAAAAAACTTAATACTTACTACTAAAAAAACGTAGGCTAACTAACCTTACCCATCAAATTAATCGTAATTTTTTTAGTATATTTAACAAAAAGTTTTTCGTACTTTTCCTGCACCTTATAAATGAAGAAAAATAAAATTATATATGAAATATAATAATAATAACAAAAAATAGTTAATTGGACTTTAATTAAGTAACTGGTAATTAAATACATAAATTATAAATACAAAAAATTATGACGGCAGCACACGCGTCTTGGTCCAGTGCGTGAAAATGGGAACAGGCAGAGTTCAAGGAAAAGTTTCTTGCATTTTTATTTGTTTGCGTTTTAGTTTAAGTTAAGTTTCGCAAATACACGACCGATCACTTATTAGAGCGATTCCGCACTGCATCCGATCCGAATCCGAAAAAATGCTGTCCGAAGTAACTACAGTGCTATTTCTAAGAAAATTTTCGCACTAGATCCCATCATCCGATTTCTCGATCAACCATTTATGACGGATGCAGTGCGGAATCGCTCTTACTGTTTATAGGGTAGCCCAGTATCTCCCACCACTCGAGATAGGGTTTGGTTCAGTTGCAGTAATCCATTAAGCTGAAAGCTTTTTTATCGTGTTTGATTGATAGTGTCAAATAATACCTGTGACTGGCCTGAAGGTCATCGATTTAGATTGGGTTTTCCGCAGTTAGTAAAATAGTTTTTTCAACCACAGAAGACTTAATAGTATACTACTTAATAGTATACTATGCTCAGAGTTTCCCTTAAAGAACGTATCCGGAACGAGGTGATCCATCAGAAAACTAATCTCATCGATATAGCCCACAGGATTAGTCGACTGAAGTGACAGTGGGCCGGCCATATTAGCCGCAGAACCGATAACCGCTGGAGTTGACGTGTTCTTGAGTGGACACCACGAAATGACAAACGTAGTGTAGGACGCCTTCAGGCTAGGTGGACCGACGATCTTCGCAGGGTGGCTGGTGAATTTGGTGAAATTGGCAGGTGCCGGAGTCTCATTCCATTGATTTTCATATACCTACCAAAAAAAATATCGTGGCAGCCAAATCATGGTCATTTCCACTTGACTGTGATACTTGATCGCAAAGATGCCAATCGCGGATGAAAATACCGTGTGTGGTTAGGGCCTTAAGGACAGCCGTGGCGCTTACCACGAGGCGTACAATCTTGCTCGTTTATAGGTACCTAGCCCGTCTATCATTTTCATTGTTTCTTTCCGTTTACTGTTCTCATTATTAATGTGGGTATTGTTATTAGCGCCATCTAGCAAAATGTGTAAGAAGTGTACACAAGCCTACTGAATCAGATCTACTACAAATCCTCTACGGCGGAAACATCACCATTGCTGTACTTATTATTGATGTAGTTTAACTACTTCCCTCCAGAGAGCACTAAAATAAACTTAGTATGATATAGAGATAGAGTTTTCTCATTCTTGCCTGTTGACTCCATATTTTTTTCTTTACCATACAATATAAGTAAATACTCTTTATTATACACACATAATATGCACGAAAAGAAAGTCTTTAACTAGGGTAATATAATTAACGGTCTTATCGCAAAAGGCAATCTCTTACATATTTCCTTCTAAAATAATAGGTACCTACCTACATAATATTAACGTCGTGCGTCATGAAACAAAATCTCTAAATAGTATAAAACCACAGAATACTAAGGGACAGAAGCATCACACTGCAAAGAAATTCAAACAAATAGCGACTCTTGCTATGATGATGCACTAAAACTTTACTTTACGCTACAAAGATGCTACGGTATTCGTTTACTTCTAATCCAATCAAATTTTGATACGGTTTTTACTGCCATTTAGGGTTTTTTTATGGAAAGTTAATATGTCCTGGCGGTATGACGCTCATTCCCTGGAGGATGGGACGGCCCCTGGTTTGGGATGCTACTTGTGTAGACACGTTGGCGCCGTCCCATCTTCCGGAGACGTCTCTACGGGTGGGTGGCGCCGCTACAGCGGCAGAATCCCTCAAACGGCGCAAATATTCAGGTCTCGATAGGGGTTACCTGTTTGTGCCGTTTGGGGTAGAGACGTTGGGCCCGTGGGGACCAGGAGCACTAGAGATTTATAAGGATTTGGCGGGGCGGCTGGTGGAATCTACACGTGACCAAAATGCTGGCGTGTATTTTGGCCAAAGAATCAGCTTCGCAATTCAGCGAGGCAACGCCGCCAGCATTTTGGGCACGTTGCCGGACGACGGGTATCGGTTGAATTATCTGTAGGCCATTCAGTTGGCTCAACCGATACCCGGCATGTACATGGTATTTAATATCATTTAATTTAGTTTTATGTAGTTTTTAAATTATTAAGCCTTTTGTTATATTTTATTAAGTATTATTGTACCATATTTCTTA
Organism: Petrophora chlorosata; assembly: GCA_951640565.1. Taxonomy (NCBI): domain Eukaryota; kingdom Metazoa; phylum Arthropoda; class Insecta; order Lepidoptera; family Geometridae; genus Petrophora; species Petrophora chlorosata. Next base: position 3,976,292 of record OX621206.1, read on the forward strand.
TAAATAAAAATACATACCTTAAGATGCATGTGTAGTACCTATGTGAAATATGTATGGGATATGTATGTAGGTACAACACATTGTAATAAAGTTTTTGTATCGTAGAATAAATTTAATGATTTGTTATAAAGTTGTCAAAAAAAATTACACCACATTAGCACAGTATAATAATTAGTATCTAAAAACATTAATAAATTGCATTGCGTGCGAAGCCAGGGCGGGTCGCTAGTAGTAATTAAAGAGCGAGTGTGGCTTAGCGGGAACTCGTACGCCTTTCGATCCGACACACCTGGGTTCGAATCCCGACACGGCCCTGCACCAATGACATAATTAAGTGCAGATTTTGCACGATCGCTCTAATACGGTGAAGGAAAACATCGTGATGAAACCCGCTTACGCGCTTTGGAGTGGTAGGCTCTGGCCGTGGTTGTAATACCACCCACCGAACAAAGCCATGCCGTCAAGCGACCTAGTCGTGTTTCGGGATGATGTTCGGTGAACCATCGGGGAGACGGGTCTGAGCAGCCGCTCAACTACCGTCTCTCTCTAGATCTATGTGCTCCATCTTAGGCCACATCATCGCTTCACATCAGGCAAGATAGTGGCCAAACATAGACCTATTATGCGTAAAAAAAAATTGTAATTGACCGCTATCCCTCATTAATTTTGCACATACCTCCACACACTTTTTCACAGAATATAGCAACCTACTTTTACTGGTGGTAGGTTTCTCGTATGCGAGAGGCCGTCTGGGTGGGTACCACCGCTTTGCCAGTTATTCAGCCGCCAAGCAGTAGTGCGAAAGCATTGCTGTGTTCCGGTTTGAAGGGCATTGTAGCCAGTGAAATTACTGGGCATTATGAGACTCAACAGCTAATTGTCTCAGGGCGACGAGCGCAGTGCAGCGCCGCGCAGGATTTTGCAAAACAAAGTTCTGGGTGGCGCTGTTATTGTTATGGGCTGGCGTATTGCTTACCATCAGGCAAACGACCAGCTCGTCTCGTCAGTCAGTAATATAAAAAAAAAAAAAAAAAAAAAAAAACCTATTATAGAGCTTGTGATTGGTCATTATATACCGTGTAAGTGTATTATAATGAAGTATTTTATATACGACACACAGTTTTATTGTCTCGGTTTTCACATGGCTCGGAATTTCGGATGTTAGATCGCTTACTAAACGCGTTTTGATGCGAGTCGCTTATGTAGCATTGAGATGTGGGATCATTTTGAAATCAAGGCTAATGTAAGTTTAACGCGTGATGCCTATCTTAAAAGCACTCGGTGTTGACGTAAATTAAAAAAAAAAATTGTCATTTGCTTGAACGAATAACAAGTATTTATACTGGTGGTAGGTTTATCGTATGCGAGAGGCCGTCTGGGTGGGTACCACCGCTTTTCCAGTTATTCAACCACCAAGCAGTAGTGTGCGAGCATTACTGTGTTCCGGCTTGAAGGGTATTTTAGCCAGCGAAATTACTGGGCGTTATGAGACTCAACAGCTAATTGTCTCAGGGTGAAGAGCGCAGTGCAGCGCCGCGCAGGATTTTGCAAAACAAAGTTCTGGGTGGTGCTGTTATTGTTATGGGCTGGCGTATTGCTTACCATCAGGCAAACGACCAGCTCGTCTCGTCATCAAGTTACATAAAAAATAAAGTAACCTACGTTTTATCAAACAAAAAAAACCGACATCAATATATCTTCGAAGTCCAAGGTCAAATATCGATGAAATTTATATGGGACCACAACTTAACTATATTGAACCAAACACTGAGGGTTCACACGAGTTCTGAGGTAACAAACATAAAAAATACAATCGAATAGAGAACCTTCTCCTTTTTAAAGTTGGTTAAAAATTACCACTACACACAAGATAATAAAATAATAATAATATAATAGTCTTGAGCATCGGCGTAAGGTAGCATGTCTTTCAATCTTTTATAGGATACATTTCGGTGAATGTGCACAGGAGCTTCACGACCTAATTCCACCCTCCCCCTTCCATCACAGAACGAGTAGAAGATCGGCCAAATATCACCCTTATTTAGTAGACATTCCGCCAATTCGTACAAAGCGTTTTGGTTCCACATTTATAGTGCGTACTGCTAAGGAATGGAACTCATTGCCGTCTTCTCTGTTTCCTGATAACTACAATCTGGGTATCTTCAAGGCCAGAGTGAATAGGTATCTTCTAGATCTACGTGCTCCATCTTCGGCTACATCGTCGCTTAACATCAGGCGAGATGGTGGTCAAACGTAGGCCTATATTTTGTAAAAAAAAATAAAAAAAATAATAAAGAAGTTAGATAGGGTTCTATACATTTTTATTTATATAAGTATTTCATTTTATTCGGGTGAGGCTTCGATCCCTACCCTATAGGGTATATATGATAGAAGGGGTGAGGTATATAATTATAATAGATACCTACATAATCACCTAAGTAAACACTGCCAACTTTGACTTTAAAAAAGATTATTATATTATAAGTAACACTCCTAATTTTGATTTATACCTTTTCCCCAAGACACGCAAATCAATCCACATACCCAACCCCCCGGGGGTGGAAACCACCCCTTTCAATAGAAAGCCGCGTCATTTCTTCCCATTACATTTAATTCCTCGATCGCGTATGTCTCAGTGAATTTTTATCAGACGAGACTTTATTAGATTGTGTTCAGTCTGCGGGATTTGTAAGAACGCTTTCTTTTCGCTTTTGTATTAGTTTTTTTTTTAAGAGTAAGGAAATGTACCTAAGTGTTACTTTGAGAAGTCTGACTTAAAGGCGATCGTTACCCGTAAAAAGTGTTTTCAAAAGTGTTTTATTCGCATTGTTCATGTTATTCGTGTTTTTATTTAAGTCCTTTTTAAGCTATTGCATAGCTTCTATCGCGGGCCTTGAGCGTGGAGACCGAATCCAGAAATTCTGTAACGAAAATAACCTAACACCCCCCACTCCGAATGCTATGCAATAGCTTTACCGCGGCAGTCTCCGAGTGCCACACGTCTTTTTTTAATTTATTATAGAGATTTAAAGTTTGAAGTAACAAATTTTATAACAAAAAAACCCAACTTCAATTTTATTCTAATGTATCTTCGAAGTAAAGGTTGAATATCCATGAAAATATGGGATCATGTTGAAGCTTTAATGAACCCAATGCAAGAATTTTCGGTCCAAATCGGTTTATAAATAACGGAGTTCTGAGGCAACAAAAAAAACAATCAAATTTATAACCTCCTTTTTTTTGGAAAATCTTTTTTCGTCGGGTTCTGTATAGCATCGAAGTGGATCCACATAAATCACATAGGTAATATATATCATATTAAAATTATAAATAAATACAAATAAGACCAAATATACATTTTTATCAAGAATCGAACTCACATCCCCCTTTCGTGCCATGTGAGACCTACTCAGCCATTGCACCATCTGTCTAATTGCGCAAGCTCATTTAAAATCAAATCTAAAGTAACAATAACTTTTCTCCCTACAAACCACAAAAGTGCACTGTAATTTCATACAGAATGATGTCTACACATCTCCAGTCTTAATTCATACATATATCCTATTTTAGACCTTATTTCTTGGTGATAAATGCTATATATTTAGATGTAATATAAAACGTGACGTGTCGCGTCAGACACGTCTAGACGCTGATGTCTTTGCGACACAAAGAAAATTGTATTTTGTAATTAGGAATCTAATTATAACCCTTGGGATGTACTAAATTGTTATTTAATGCGTTTGTTTTTTATGTATTGATGTGTGGTCCTGTTCGAGAGCATTAAGGAGCATTTAATAAATATAAAAAACCGGCCAAGTGCGATTTATACAAACGGCAAAAAATCATGTCATAGGCCCTCTTAAATATTTTTTATTCTGTTTTAGTATTTGTTGTTATAGCAGCAACAGAAATACATCATCTGTGAAAATTTCAACTGTCTAACTAACTATCACGGTTCATGAGATACAGCCTGGTGACAGACGGACAGACAGACCGATGGATGGACATCGGAGTATTAGTAATAGGGTCCCGTTTTACCCTTTTGGTACGGAACCCTAAAAAAGGAAAATAATAAGAGTAAGTAATAACGCTAGATTCTTTTACTCGTATATCTGGGTGTAGGTATTTATAGTTCTTGGAGTGCGAGGTGTCCTACATAGAGAGTTTACAGTCTACAAAAAGAAACAAAATCGCAGAAAATCTTAAGAGGGAACGGCACGCTGAAATTTTCACACAAAAAGAGAAAACGTTTTTCTACCCCTAAACATTAACCAAATTCGAAGAAATTTGGACATGTAAGAGATGTTATCATTATTGAGGTTTGTAGGTTTTTATTTTTTCGATAATTCCTATAGAATTTGAATAAATGGACCCAATAATCTTGATATATACTCGAAAAATTTTTTTTCTCGAAAAGTTTGGAATCTCTTAACTTTAAAAATAGACATAAACTTGGAAAAAGAAAAACCTACAAACTTAGTTTATTCTCCATTTAAGAAATTGAGACCAAAATTACTAAATTTGGTTGAGATTTAGTGTGGTAGAAACGTTTTCTGCCGAAACGCCAATTTTAACAAAAATCTGAAGTTGATGCGAATTTAGTTAAATTATTATTATCATTATTATTTAGTTGATTTATTTAATTTAATTTACACATTTTCTGTGAGACCGTAAACCATTATTCAAATACCTAGTGCTCGCTGGCCGCGGCTGTGCCATATCCTCTTAAGCAATGCTATTACAATAAGTGATCTTATCCCTTAAAGCGATCTCTTCCCGATACCCTTCAGATGGACAGGACCGAAATGAAAGTAGGCGGCGGAGTGCAAATTATTTGAATTTAATACCTACGCTCAACGATCACAAACATAGATCCTGGCCCCTAACTAAGATTCCCTGTATCTAGGGAACCAGGAGTTATGGTGACCATGGTCCCACATCACGCAGACACGAAACAAATGCTTGCGCTTTTTTTTCTGTGCACAAACCGTTTGTACCGTCGCAAGGATCGATCCCGAAACCTCAATGGTGTATGTGATTTGAGTCTACCTGCCCAACCACTACACCACAGACGCTGTGAATTAGTTTATCAACAATCCTAGTTAGAGGCCATAACAGTTGCAGCACCACCGACACCCAGAACATTGTTCCACTCCACTGCACTGCGCTCGTCACCTTGAGACAAAAGCTGTCATGCTGCTTTCGCTGGCTACAAAGCCCTTTAAACTGCACCTTGTGTTCTACTGCTTGGCGGCAGAATAACAAGTAAATCTGTGATACTAACCCAGACGGCTTTTTGCATTCCAGAGACCTACTACCACGTGAGAATCATATATCCAATGCAAATTTCACTCAAATCAGTTCAGGGCCTCAATTCACTATGACAACTTCGCGATTCCCAGCTTCGAAATCACGTCGATTCCTTCATTAATAAACGACATATCTATGACGCAGTCATATATTCATATATATGATTCTCTATGACGCGTCATAGAGAATACAAATTTCGCAGATGTCGTTTATTAATGAAGGAATCGACGTGACCTCGAAGCAAGGAATCGTCAAGTTGTCATAGTGAATTAGGGCCCAGACGTTGCGGCGTGAAGAGGGAACAAACATACTTGCACACTATATACATACAAACTTTCGCATTTATTATATTAGTGTGAAAGTGTGATGTAAAGATCCAGTACTAAAAATTCACCAGACCGGTATTATCACGGCGGAAAATCACAGACTTGGGGTGCGCATTATGAAGCTCCATTGAACATTAATGCTTTCTTGTTAACGTATGAATATTTCAAATGTGCCCGATGTGCCGATAATGTGCGCGAATATTTGCGCTCGTACGGTTGGCAGACGAAGATGAATAATAAATAAAAACTGTTTTAATATATTTTGTTACTTCATTATTTAATTAACTATTTTTTGTCTCCGCTGATACAAATATCGTATTTATTAAATCACAAAAAACAATATTTTTGTTGCACATATTTAAAGACCTGTATGTTTTGACTATATCAAAACCTTGCCCCTAAACTAAGTACCTCTCGCCTTTGCATATACTTAATAATCCACTAGGTATATAAATGTAGGTACCCATTGGCATTGAGTACCTACAATAAATATATAAGATTTCAATACCTATATGCACTTATATTGTTAGTTTTTCCAAGTTAAGTTTCATATAAAATGCATTTTGCCATTTAACAGACCTTTAGATATCTAAAGAGTGATTATAAAAAAATCCAGCCAAAAGAAAAATTCAAGTAAAACTATAAAACAGATGACGTAGTGTTGACGACAGATGACGTAGAATTGTCTCCGTAAGACGATATAAAAAGGATAGAAGAAATTAAGTTGTGGTTGGTTCGGTAGCTCAGTGTTGAAGGCGTCGCCGTCGGGACGGTATTCCAAAGACGCAGGTGCAATATCATTTTTCTTCTACCTAATTATTTAAAAGCTTAAGTTTTTCGCCTAGCATGCACTAATGCATTAAATACCAATTATGCTTCGTCCTACCCCACTAATATTATAAAGGCGAAATAATCGCGACATTTTGTAAGAATGTTTGGATGTATGTTTGTTACTCTTTCACGCAAAAACTACTTAATGAATTTTAATGAAACTTTGCAATAATATCGCTTATACATCAGAATAACATAGCTACTAACAGAGGCTACTTTTTATCCCGGGAAACTGCGGGTGAAACCGAGGGGCGCAGCTAGTATTTTATATTTCCACCGTTTTTACGAACGCTACAATAGGGAGGCTGCATGTCCCCGCACGATAAGAAGTGCACACATTAGACAGTTGTTCAGATTTCGAGCGCAGTCTGTGTCTGGAACTAACGCAGTTTGCTTAAGGTCAAAATAATTGGCTGGTTCATATATACAGACAGGGTGAGTTTTACAGGGAACTATGGCAACTACCGAGCTGTTAGAGATAGAACAATTTTTGGTTAGAATCCATCTAGTGTTTTCCACATGTACAAATCTATATTTTGGGATTTTGAAAAAAGAACTGATTAATTGATAAGGTATAAAAAATACTTTCTTTTTATGGACCTGAACTCTGTTAAGAAAAAAAAATAGCAATGCCACTGGAGCAGTAAAGTTATGCTAGCGACCCAGCTACACTTGATTATAATTATAACTACGTCTAACGATCACATACATAGATCCTGGTCCCTAACTAGGATTCCACAAAACAAATGCTTGCGCTTTATTTTCTGTACACAAACATTTGTCCCGTCGCGGGAATCGAACCCGCAGCCTTAGTGGTGTATGAGATTTGAGCCTACCTGCCCAACCACTACACCACAGTGGCTGTCAAAACAATAAACACTCTGTATATCCCACTAATATTATATATACGAAAAATTGTATATCTTCTCGTATTAAAAAATAAATTCTGTTCGTTGGTAAGTGAACCATTTGGGAGTTCCCAAATGTAAATATGTGCTGAAGTATCTTTTTAAATGTTCATAAACAGTCCAAATTAGGATTTTATGTGTGAGAGATATGGATATCGGTCTTTGTAATAGTATTTTAGCTTACCCTATGTCTGAAGTAACCCTAGTAATATATAAATTAGCGGATTTAGCTTTAAGGCGTTTATAATATTTTGTTTTCACAGGGCAGTTTGGTCGCACAGAGACAAAACCCATCAAATAAATTAAATAAAGGGATTTTATGGAAAGAAAAATTAGAGAAGATGCTCGGATAATCGGAAAATTCAAAAACAATTGACAACGTTACTCGAGTCAAATTAATAAAAAAATAAATGATCACGTGAATAATAATAACTTGTTCAAAAATATGTGTTTCAAGACAAGTTTTTAACAAATTCGTAATCGGAACCGCGAGCAGATTAAAATGAACCCAAATACTAGTAATTTACGATTATCCGTCAAGGAGTCCCACTGCCCACCTTCCGTCTCCATCATCAGATCAGCTGGCTGTCACCATAATATTGTATTGTCATCGAACTTTGACAGTTATGCAAAATTTCAACTTTGTAGGATAAAAGGAAGTGGTTCTGTTTCAACTTGCAGGATACAAACAAATAAATAAATAAAAGCTTGTAAAGATGGACCTCCTTAATAATAGACATGAACAAGACTTGCCCCGCCGTTTCAACCTATATTTCTCGGGATAAAAAGTAGCCTATGTCTTTTCCAGAAACCTACATAGCATATTTCAGACATTTTCTGCGTGATTGACAAACATCCATCCATCCATTCTCACAAACTTTCGATAGTAGAACCACAGACTACTAAGGGACAGAAGCATCACTCCGCAAAGAAATTTAAACAAATAGCGACTTTTGCTATGACGAAATAAAATTCAATTCAGCTCGCGTAGCGCTGCAAACCTACCAGTCATATTAACCTACAGAGTGCCTCTCTTTCTATCGCATAGCTAGTCGCGCGTCGTTATTACACGTGCCGCGTCAGAAGAGATAAGCTCTTCTGACGCGGCACGTGTAACGACGCGCGACCCGCCGCCGGTGTCCAGCTATGTACTTGTAGCTTCGTGCCTACAGTGCGGAGTGCGCTAGGCCTGTAGAACTTAATTTGATTTATTCTCTTCCATAGAAAACGTCAGCCTGGCTACATCGCCGTTTATTTTCAACACGCAACAGTTTCAGTAAGGTTCTTTCCCCCTAATTAAGAGCTCATTCACACATAGCGCGAATTCGCGCTTTGAAAGCCCTTATAAATAAATTAAAGGAATAAGCTTAGTCATTCGTTCGTATTCATTAATTAAGATCACATGCGGCGGCTTAAACCAATCTGTGGAACAATTGGCTCCGTACGCGAGGATTAAGGTGACCATGAAAGTAACTCTATATGAGACTCGGGGTGATCAGTGCAATGCAGTGCTTTTTTTATGGAATTGAGTGATGAGACGAGAAATTCGTTCGCCTGATGGTAAGCGCAATGCCTGCTCATAACAATTGCAGTGCCACTCAGAACTTTTAATACCACAAAAAGCACTGCGTAGCACTGCATTTCGCTCATCACCCCGAGACATCAGATATTAAGTCTCATATGGCCAGTAATTTCGCTGGCTACAATGCCCTTCAAATCAGAAGACAATAATGCTTGCGCACTACTGCTTGGCGGCAAAATAACTGGCATAGCTCTGGTACCTAGTGTACCTACCCACACGGCCTCCCGCATACAAGAGACCTGTGTGACAAGTGCTTTTTATGGTATTAAAAGTTCTCGGTTGCAGTGCAATTGTTAGGGCAGGGCAGGCGTGGCGCTTACCATCGGGCGAACGACTTGCTCGCCTCATACAATAAAAAATAAAAACCTCTCTGGAAATCCCTGGTCACCCTACTTTCAAGACAACGAGACGTGTATTACTCTTATTCAAACTTTTGTATAGAATTCGCGGAGCACCCTGTGAGGGGGTGGAAAGGGGGTGGGGGGCGCTAATGATAACACACACAGATTCTTTTGTTTCCAAGACGCTGAGATACGTCTGCTGGGTAATCTGGTTTAACTTTTTATTGGTTTGTTTTGACTTAAGAAATGTGTTTGCAAAAGTGGTGGTAGGTATGTCGCTTTTTATTACCAAATTCTGGCACGTTTTTACATAATGAAACCGAATTTTGGGAAGCAACAGCAAACCTACTTTGCTAAAGGTATTAGACGAGTACGGTAGGTACAAAATAATTACAAAAATGTTTTATCCCAATAATTGTACATGATCATCATCAGCGCATCACGTTCCCACTGCTGGGACACGGGCCTTCACTCATAGAGAGAGTATGGGCCATAATCCACCACGCAGTACGAGTTGGTGGATGTCACATGTCCTTGAATTTTTGTTATAAATTCTTTGATATGCTGGTTTCCTCACAATGCTTTCCTTCGCCGTTTAAAGAGCGAGTATTAAATCCGCACATAACTTAAGAATATCAGTGAATGTGAATAATTGTACACGTCACTAAAAAAATTGCGTGTTTAAATATTGTTGCCACTTTTGGCGATTTAAAATAAAACAAAATCTCACATAGTTTTCCTAGAACCATGATTACCACACTAAAAAAAGTTAGTTTAAAAAAAAACTGTCAGTTTAAAAAAAGAAAAGTAATTCCCCGTTTTCAGCACCCAGCACCAAGCACAATGCTTAATAATGCTTTTGCAAATTTTGCAATACATTCATTAAGGCCTTTTGTTCTGCAAATACATTTTGGGGGTAGGCAAAAATTATAACATACTTGGCATTGTGTGGGGAGGCGACGCGGAATAAGTGCCGAAATATTGATAGGGTTGACGAGTATAAACTTTTTTGTTTTTATGTATATATTCATCTTCGACCGCATCGTCACTTAACAACAGGTGAGATAGCGGTCAAACGCAAGCCTATAAATAGTAAAAAAAAAATGTATTTTGGTATCATCATCATCCGCAGCCCTTTACATCCCACTGCTGGGTATAGGCCTCTCTCATGTCATGCCATTCGCCTCGACTGCGCCAATTGTGTCCAGGTTTGGCCAACATTTTGGTATACCTAACTATAATTTATTAAACTGGCTAAAGATCCCAAAATATATAATTAAAGAATCTTTGTAGAATAAACTTTATGAAATATACAATTGCACAAATATACAATATACAATATCTTAGATAAAAAAGTCCTTCAATATATTAATATTTATTATACTAATATTACGAGCCGCGAGCGAGTGTGGCTCAGTGGGAGCACGTGCGCCTTTCGATCAGACGCACCCGAGTTCGAACCTCGCTAGCCCCGCACCACTGACTTTCTTAAGTTATGTGCGGATTTAACACTCGCTCTAAAAACGGTGAAGGAAAACATCGTGAGGAAACCGGCATGTTCAAGAATTAATCACAAAAATTCAAGGACATGTGACATCCACCAACCCGCACTGGGCCAGCGTGGTGGATTATGGTCCATACTCTCTCTACGAGGGAAGGTCCGAGTCCTAGAGCCAGCTAGAGCTAGAGCCCTGATACTAATATTATAAATTCGCAAGTTTATATGAACGCGTGTTTGTGTGTTTGTTAATTCGTCACGCTGCTGTAACGGCCGAACGGATTTAGGTGAAATTTGAATTGAAGATAGCTTTATAACTATAAGCTACTTTTTTCGAGTGAATCCGTGGGACGCAACTAGTTCAAATTTATGATCAAATGATGAATTATAATAATTATTAAAGCAAGAGTAGTAAAAGTATTACAGTAAGGTAAAACATAAAATACAAAAATTACAGATTAAAAAATTAATCTAAAGACCACGTTTTAATGCATTGCCATCGAGTTATCAGCTACCCTAAAAGTTACAGTCGGATAGCTAATCGGGAAGTGCTCGAAATTCGAGTTGCTAGAATCCACCCGGAACGACAGGCAGACAGACAAACAAGAAAGTTACCTAATAAAAACGTGGTAATAATAAAATGGCAACCCTATCATACGTAGTTGCGAGATTTAAATCTCGCGTTAACGCTAAGAAAACACCCATCTAGAGGGTGCTTTAAATTCATTCAACAACACAAATAAGTAAAATTATTCAGAGAATTCTTCTTATTTGTTAGATGAAGTTGTTTGTGGTTTCTGGTGATATACGAAAGGTAAGAAAATGCTTTTGTCAATGTGTGTATTTTGTGAATAGGTATTCCACTTTTTACAAAGCTGACCGAATGAAACCCCCCCTCCTCCTCCAGCCTCTGTGACTGTTGGGAAGGTTGGCTTAAATGTCATATACCACCGAGGTTGCGGGTTTGATTCCCGGGACGGGACAAAGGTTTGTGCAAAGAAAAAAAGAAAAAAGTGCAAGCATATTCGTTTCGTGTCTGAGTATTGCAGGACCATGGTCCTCATAGATCCTGGGTAAAGATACAAGGAGTCCTAGTTAGGGCCCAGAATCTGTGTATGTGATCGTTGGGCCCATTTATTATTTAAAAAAACACTCGTAGTAGGTCTCTCGTATGTGGGAGGCCGTCTGGGTAGGTACCATCGCATTGCCAGTTATTCTGCCGCCAAGCAGTAGTGTGCAAGCATCACTGTGATCTGGTTTGAAGGGTATTGTAGCCAGCGAAATTACTGGGCATATGAGACTTAATATCTGATGTCTCGGGGTGAGAGCGCAATGCTTTTTATAGTATTAAAAGTTCTTGGTGGCACTGCAATTGCTATGAACAGGCGTGGCGCTTACCATCAGGTGAATTATTGGCTCGTCTCTTTGCTCAGTTCCATAAATAAGTATACATATGTACCTACTTATAAAATGAGCAAATTTATTTTTAGTTTTTAGTTTATTTTTAGTATTGTAACATGCATCCAGATCGGTGGGAAAAAGTCACAACTGAAGGGTGCCTGCAGATGGAAGACGGCGCCCAGCCGGCCCAAAAGAAGATGGAGGGACGATCTGGATGCATACCAATAAGTATATAGGCTGGTGCGAGGTGGCGCAGGATAGGGACGGCTGGACAGACCTGGGGAGACCTTTGCCCAACCGACAGCATAGGTTAAAAAAACATGAACGTTTTTTAGTCAGCCTGTATACAATAAGGCTTGAACAAAGCCGCACAGATCTCGCGAAGCATTCAAAACGGGTGAGCGCGCAATTACCGACGCAGGGATTTAAAATAAAATTACGTAAAGTCTGTTAAAATATTGAAACCGATACGCATCATCTTCTAGCATAATAATAAGTATGGACTATGTATTTCCAATATCCAATCTTCTAATCTATAATCTTCATGCAGGTATTTATTATCCAAAGTCCAAAGTATAGATAGATATAATAGAAAATTCTTTATTTGTAGGTAGGTACATAGGCGAACTTAATGCTAGTAAGCATCATCTTCTAGTTAACATCTGTGTAGTTTTTATGGTAGTGCAAACAAAATATAAAAGTAAATTTGGAAAAGTAAAAGGTCATACAAATTAATATAGACAGGAACTCACGAAGAGAAAATACCAAGATATACTTTTATCTTGCCTAATCAGTACCTTTTTGTATGTTTTAATGCTTAAACGCTTCATGGACGGATCCAAGGACAGATAGCAATGCGACTGTCGAGGCTGGAGTCGACTAGGACCACTGAATTTAAGTCCTATAGGCTCCAAGTTCCAGCGGCGCAAAAATATAATACAATAAATAAACCATACACACTACTTCGCAGGGTTCATAAATTTCGCTCCCTCCCTCTCCGGTATACTACCGCTACAGGCCAGAAGTCAGAATTAAGGAACAGCTCCCCTACCCATATGTCCCTCAAGCGCCAATCGTATATCGTGTTCAGCTCAAATTTATCTTCACTGCGACTAATGAGATACCGACTAATTATTATCGATTCAGGCAAGAAATCGAATTAATCTCATTAATTTATACCAAAATATGATAACTACAAGTTGAGATAAACTTAATGGGATAATAAATGGCATCATAAAATATTGTCGCAGTGAATCTGCACCCTAAACTGAACTCAACACGATATACGATTGGCGCTTGAGGGACATATGGGTAGGGGGGCTGTTCCTTAATTCTGACTTCTGGCCTGTAGCGGTAGTATACCAGAGAGGGAAGGAGCGAAATTTATGAACCCTGTAAAGTAGTGTGTATGGTTTATTTATTGTGTTATATTTTTGTATTTGTTAGTCTGTAAGGTATAATGTAGGTATATAATATATATTATAAGAGCCTCTGTTATTTTACTTTGTTGTATTTTAATATTCCCTGAAAAACGCTTTATTGCAAACATTAAATTAAAGACATTACATCAAAAACAATTAAAGAAAGTGTTACAATGGGCGGCCTTATCGCTAAAAGAGCTCTTCCAGGCAACCTTTGAAAGGAGAGGAATTATCAAAATGTTAAAGACGGGGACGTAAGGTCTACAATAATAATAACAAAATAAAATGTCAATAAAATAAACTACAATACAATAAGTACTATAATTAAGTTTGTACCTAAATACCTACATTAGGAGAGTTATTTTATAGTTTCCAGTGTTGTAGTAGGTAGGTACGATGAGATCTTAATTAAAAAACAAATACTTATTAAAATAAAATTAAATACTTTAGAACATTAATCTTGAAATCAATTTAGGTACATACCATAAGAATTTGGTATAAGAAACTTTTAACTAAATAAGTAAAGATTTGAAAAAAAATGAGTTATCAAATTATTATCAAAAAATATTTTTAATCTGCACCAAAATGCGCAAGGTTCATAAGTTGTCGGAATAGTTCAGCTACTCGCTCATAGATGGCGCTAAGATGCAGACTTTACAATATTAGGAAAGCTGCAAAGGAAAACATTGATAATAATTTTATATAACTATCATTGGTGTCATCAATGTGTATTGTGTATCAGTCACTTTGTTTATAAATTATTGAGTAGGTACATAGTTAGGTATACAGCTTGAACACTTCAACTGACTATCTTTGTTTCTTTTGAAGTTTTGCAAACCGCGTTTTTTGTTATATGAAAATTCAAAGAGATGTGACATCCACCAACCAGCACTGGGCCCTCTTGGTGGATTATGGCCCATAATATCGAGGGAAGGCCTGAGTCCCAGCAGTGGGAACGTAATGGGATGATGATGATAGCGCCCACTTGTCCGTTCAAACTTATTACATAGATAGATAGATACACACTTTATTGTTAAAAAAACCTTAAAAATAGCTACATGAAAAACAAGTACATTTCACAGTAATCAGCATACATACATATACATTATACACATAGTGCATTTCCAGTGCACAAAACGCTGACAACAAACAAGCTTCAACAATCAAAGCAAGCCTAACGAGTCCAATTAACTGAGCTGTATCAGATCTATAGAAACAATGGAATCCTGATCATTCGGACAACGGAGATAGTGTTATGACATGTTGACGTCTTATTAACTAGTTTATACGAGATGATGATTATCTGATAAAATAATTAATGTAACTTTTTTTTTACACTTAATAGATCTATGTTTGGCCACTATCTCGCCTGATGTGAAGCGATGATGTGGCCTAAGATGGAGCAAATAGATCTAGAGAGAGACGGCAGTTGAGTCGAGACCCGTCTCCCCGATGGTTCACCGAACATCATCCCGAAACACGACTAGGTCGCTTGACGGCATGGCTTTGTTTGGTGGGTGGTATTACAACCACGGCCAGAGCCTACCACTCCAAAGCGCGTAAGCGGGTTTCATCACGATGTTTTCCTTCACCGTTTTTAGAGCGAGCGTGCAAAAACTGCACTTAACTATAAGTCATTGGTGCAGGACCGAGTCGGGATTCGAACCCAGGTGCGTCGGATCGAAAGGCGCACGAGTTCCCGCTGAGCCACACTCGCTCTATACTACTTACAATACAATACAAAAATGCTTTATTGTACACTAAAAGTTTTAATTTTTTTATTATTTGCTATTTTATTAGTGTGTATTCTATGTAAGTGTATAAAGAAATTGAAAACCATCGCCTATTATTTCAGCGTTATTCCACTCCCAGGACGGTTGTCTGGAAGAGATCTCTTTCAGCGACAAGACCGCTAATTGTTACACTTCTGTTAAGTTGTTATTATTATTATTATTAATTTATCTGTTTGTGTTTCAATAAGAGTTATTTCATTTTCATTTTCTTTTAAATTAATAAAAAATCTAGTTACAGGATTGACCTTCTAACTACAGTACAACGGGTGGACATATCACTTAGAAGGAACTCTTCCAGTCAACCTTTGGGTGGAAAGAACCAACAACGGAGTGAGAGAAGTTGGCGGTGCATATATAAATTAAAAAAAAAAACCAATAGGTTTAATTTTTTAGCTTAAATTCACATAAATAGTATTGCCGTAAACGGTCAGTTCCATTGCGGTGGCATTGCTGTTGAGTGTCATCATCATTATCACCAGCCTGTATTCGTCCTCTGCTGGACATAGGCCTCTCCCAATGAACGCCACTGAGCCCGGTCTTCGGCTCTTCTCATCCAGTCTTCCGGCCGCCTTTCGCAGATCGTCGCTCCAACTGGCCGGTGGGCGTCCTACACTACGCTTGCCGATTCGCGGTCTCCACTCAAGGACACGTCTACTCTAACGGTTGTCCATCCTTCGAGAGATGTGACTAGCCCATTGTCACTTTAGCTTGCTAATTCGAATTCATAATCGAATCAAATCGAATTTTCGATACGTGTATCTGTCTTGAATAAATGTACCTATTTTCTTTATTTCTTTCTTTCTATTTACCCTTGTGGCACTTAAGTTCAGAAAACGACCACAAGCGGCAAGCTAATCAAATACCTACGAATGCCGCACTAGGTGTGTATGTTTAAACGGTTTATGTTCAGTTAAACGCAACATTCAGGTTAATTAAACCCATTTAATTTGATTATCCGAGCAGCAAGGGTTTCTTTTAAGTCTAATGGTGATTGCACGGTTACTTGGACTGGCTTAGACTTAGGCTTGATAGTAATTAGCCGATATATTCCAATTAAGGTATTTGCAGGCCTAGCGCACTCCGCACTGTAGGTACGAAGCTACAAGTACATAGCCGGACACCGACGGCGGGTAGCGCCAAAGAATACTAAGGGACAGAAGCATCACTCTGCAATGAAATTTAAACAAATAGCGACTCTTGCAATGACGCAATAAAACTCAATTCAGCTCGCGTAGCGTGCCGCGTCAGAAGAGATAAGAGCTATGCGATAGAAAGAGAGGTGCTCTGTAGGTTAATATGACTGGTAGGTATGCAGCGCTACGCGAGCTGAATTGAATTTTATTGCGTTATAGTAAGAGCCGCTATTTGTTTAAATTTCTTTGCGGAGTGATGCTTCTGTTCCTTAGTATTCTGTGGTATTTGTGCGAGTGAGAGTGATACATTTGAACGAGTGTAGCTCAGCGGGAACTCGTGAGCCTTTCAATCCGACGCACCTGGGTTTGAATCCCGACTCGGCCCTGCACCAATGACTTATAGTTGAGTGCAGATTTTCCACGCTCGCTCTAAAACGGTGAAGGAAAACATCGTGGCGAAAGTTATGCCGTCAAGCGACCTAGTCGTGTTTCAGGATGATGTTCGCTGAACCATCGGGGAGAAGGGTCTGAGCAGCCGCTCAACTGCCTTCTCTCTCTAGATCTGTGCTCCATCTTAGGCCACATCA
This sequence comes from Petrophora chlorosata, assembly GCA_951640565.1. Taxonomy (NCBI): domain Eukaryota; kingdom Metazoa; phylum Arthropoda; class Insecta; order Lepidoptera; family Geometridae; genus Petrophora; species Petrophora chlorosata. The sequence continues at coordinate 3,993,423 of OX621206.1, forward strand.
TTGCTTCACATCAGGCGAGATAGTGGCCAAACATAGACTTATTAAGCGTAAAAAAAAATAAGGTAAATTTTACAGTAATAATATGTCTGTTGAAGTCAGTTGACAGTAGTGGTCAACTCGTGTCCAGAGTATCGGGTTCGATTCTTGCCACGGAACAAATGTTTGTGGACAGATATAAACGGCAAGTATTCGTTCCGTATTTGGGTGTTGTGGGACCATGGTCCTCGGAGTTGTTGGTTTAGATATACCTACAGATATCCTAGTTTAGAGCCATGATTTAGTTACATGTTATTTATTTAATTTATGCACTAGCCGTTACCCGCGTCTCTGACCGCGTAGAATAAGCTTTATAGTTGTTCCTTAAGAAAATCTTTCTCGATAGCAAGCTCTCGTACGAATATCATTTGGACCACGTCGTCAAAAAGGCATCTAGGGCCTTAGGTTTTATCATTCGTAATTCTAGCTCTTTTGTAAAAATGAAAACCATAAAGTTACTATATTGTGCCTATGTCCGCAGTCACCTTGAATACGCAAGCCAAGTGTGGAACCCTCATTTCGCATCGCACTCATTGAGATTAGAAAGAATTCAAAAGAAGTTTACAAGATATCTAGGTTATAAATTCAAAATCCCCAAATTAAGCTATGAAAAACGTTGCTCACGTTTCCATTTACTACCTCTCGAAACCCGTCGCAATATCTCTGATTTACGTTACTTGATGAAAATAGCACAATCTAAAGTTGATTGTCCAGAATTAGTTTCCAAATTGTCCTTAAACGTACCTCCAAGGCATTGTCGTGTTCGAAACCTGCTCCATGTTCCATTTGCACGCACTATTTACCGTCAAAATTCTTATATTATTCGATCATCTATAGCTTTTAACAGCATCTTGAAGTCTGAACTCTCCAGCATAGATCTGTTTACTAGTAGTATAGCGTCAGCAAATGCAATAATGTTCAAAAAGTATACCACCGCCTACGAGTTGTAGTGGCTATGTATGTTAATGACTAGAAATTTATTATTAAGACACTATTTTGTATGTTATCTTTTTTAACTTACTTTATTACTATCTGTGGAGACTTGTAATTGGCTCTTTGTTAGCTACTTGTACTCATGTTTTTGTAATTGATAGCTGTAAGTCCCCCAAATAAAATAAAATAAAATAAAATAAAATAAAATAAAATATTTGTTTTATTAAAGTATCCTATAGATAACTTTTTCTAGGATAGAAACTACCTTTTACCAATCTGTCATATTCCTCCCAAAAAGCTAAAAACCTTATTAAATCACGAACCGTTAAAACCGCAAAAAATGGCGACGCCTATTTTAAATTGGGAACGACTTCCAACCGCTCGATTCGAAATTTAAAATCAAGCAGATGGAAGCTCATTAAAGAGGTCACAGATCAGTCACGGCTCGTGATACTGGCCGAATGCAAATCAACTACCGAGATACGCAAGAGTCAGTGCAGGGCTGCATAACATACGTGCTTTGCCAAAATAGTGAACAATTAAAAAGGGACAATATTATTTGATACTCGAAAATCTAATTGATTTATTAATAATAATATTTGATCCTCTTTGTATTAGTTCGACAGAAAATACTTCGACAAACAGACCGAAAGACTAGGTTAGGTCAGGGAATACTAACTATTTTAAGCTATGTCAGAGCAGTAACCACACATAGCGCGAGCCGAGCGAGCGAAGCGAGTGTGCCGCGGCAGCGGCCGGCGAAGCGCCAGAAAGTAAATTGAGAAAATCATTGTTTTTATTTATTTTATGTCACAGAAAAAGAGGATCAATCATTAAAAAAGTTAACCATTTATACTTTTTTGGTTGCTGTTTTTGCAAAATTAAAACGTTCATTTAAATACATGCCATAAAACATTATATTTGAGAGATATTTTGCAGTCGCGTTCTCTCGTCTCATCACTGAGATATAGTTTCGTAGTTATCGATTAAAATTTAAGCTTTATCAATGCAGCTTGAACCATTTCATATGTAACAAATTACCTTTTTACCAATGCCAATTACTTTTTTATACACATTCATTCCTTCGGCTTGATTTCCTGTACAAAAAAAGAGTTGAAAATCATATTATTATAAATACGAAAGTTTGTAGATAAGTTTGTTTAACACACCGGCTAAACAGATTTGGATGAAATTTGGAATGGACATAGCTTATACGCTGGATTAACACATAGTATACTAATTTTGAAATTCTACGCGGCCGGGTGAAACGCGCGGCACAGCTAGTAAAAAGTAAAGTGAGGTCCATTTATCCGAAATATTTTTAAAACATTTTATTTTATTATTTTATTTCGTTTTGTTTCATTTCGTTTCGTTTCGTTTCATTTAATTTAATTTCATTTTAAAAATGATAATGTTTTGCCCCTTTATGGCCTCCTCCACCCGGCTTCTGATATTCTTTGGGCTGAACACCCCTGAAAGATAAACGAAGCACTTAAAAACGTAATTATACACACCGATGCGCATGATTCACGAAATATTAGAATACTGTATTGCACATATTCCCCACTTACAAAACAACGTAACCAACTCCTTGCACGATCGATAAACTAACTTTAAACTACATGCAAAAGATTCAAATTTAAATGAGAGGAAACGGGCTCGCTGATTTTAAAATTTCGAATCACTTTTGCTTAGTCGTTGCACGCGTTACTTTTTCTACAGTAAAATGAACTGTATTTCTATTAGCTTAAAACTGATTTTTACAGAGGATGGCTCCAACATGAATGATGTGCCGTGGGAACATTTTGATTTGGATAGTTCTTGGGATGAATAAGAGCGAGCTGATCAGCCTGAAGATACTAAATAGGGTAAAACAAGCTAACTTTAGTTATGTAATACTATTATCTATTTTGTATAATATATCAAGTGTAGCTCAGTAGTAGCATGTGCGTCTTTCGATCTGACGCACCCAAGTTCGAATCCCGCTGGCCCCGCACTTACTGATTTTCTTTATTTATGCAAGTTTGTAGCCAGCGAAATTACTGGGCATATGAGACTGAACAGCTAATTGTCTCAGGGTGACGAGCGCAGTGCAGTGCCTCGCAGGATTTTGCAAAACATTGTTCTGGGTGGTGCTGTTATTACATAAGGGGCTGGCATATTGCTTTCCATCAGGAAAACGACCAGCTCGTCTCGTCATTCAGTTACATTAAAAATAACTCGATCTGAAAACGGTGAAGGAAAACATCGTGAGGAAACCGGCATGTCCAAGAATTTATCACAAATATTAGGTAGATGTGGATTAATACTGAGAAAACGAACATCTACACCAAAGCTCTACCTCGCTATAAATTTCTCTAACAAGCTCATTCAAACACTCAAAACTCCAACTCGATTCCTCGCTAATCGTCCACTAATCGATACATCGTTTCGAATTAGAATCGAATAGAATATATTAATACGTGGGAACTGGCGGACTTAGTTTGGAGATGTCTGCCGTTCTAAACCAGTGCAACAATGCGGCGCTGGCTGCTCTGATTCTGATGTAGGTGGACGTTCGATTGGTGTGGACATACCCTAGAAGTTTTCATCTGTTTTTCCTTAGGGTCATCATCATCAGCCCCTCACGTTTCCACTGCTAGGACACGGGCCTTCTCTCATAGAGAGAGTATGGGCCATAATCCACCACGCTGGCCCAGTGCAGGAGGATGTCACAAGTCCTTGAATTTTTGTGATTAACTTTTGGACATGGCGGTATCCTCACGATGTTTTCCTTCACCGTTTTGTAAGCAAGTGTTAAACGAGGCTTTTAATTGGCTTTTCTTATACTAATTTGTCAAACTACGTTGTAACAACAGCTGTTAGCCCACGAAACAAAATAAAATAAAATAAAAAAAATCCAAAAAATTTAAGAAAGTCAGTGGTACGGGGCCTGCAGGATTCAAACTCGGGTGCGTTGGATTGAAAGTCGGCACATGTTCCCACTGAGTCACACTCGCTCTATTGTTATTAATTCAATGAAATAAAGCCGTATCCTCACTAGCTAGTGGGAAGCGGAGACGCGCGGACAGTAGACATCACAAAGTCCGCTCGGATCGGCTTATCTCTGCATTTCCCTGCAACCGCGCCAAGTATGCGTCACTCCGCACGCCGATGTATCTCGTCTTGCTATCGTTTGTGTGTACGCGCCTTTATTTCTAATCGACGATTGATTTTGAATTGCAGTAGGTACCTAGGTTTAGACTGAGTAAAACGAATAAGTCTTTCATGGGCAATAGGGGATCGGACAGTAATCGTACAAAAATCTAAAATGTAGTTAGAACGAATGTTCGTCGAACCAGAAAGATCATTTAATCAATATTTTTGTGAAATAATAATGATTTATATTTTTAAATCAATAAATTAAATCTAATAATTCTGACACTTTTAATCTGTTCTTCATCTCAAACGAAACAACAATCACAGCGCATGACGTCATTTCTAGGCTTGTGTTTATTTTACGTTTTTGCTTTTCATAAAATGTACCTACGTTTTGCTAATTTTTTCGTTCTATTACTACAATATCGTCCCCAAACTTCACAAAACGTATTTAAATATCTTTGCAAGTTTTATTTCAAGAGTTAAGAGTTTGTCGTTTTCTACCTTCATATGACGTCACAAGTTTTGAGGTGACCTTTTGCGCGGCAATATTTAAACATAGTTTTAGGTACTTTTAGAGCGTTATTTAGTTAGTATTTTTCATGGCTATATATATTAATTGTAGTTAATATAAAAAACTTTCTGAAAAGTTGTCCGATCCCCTTTTTTACAATAAAATTCCAAAATGTAAAACGGAGCTCACAGAAAGTAGATTCCTATTGCGTGTGCAAAATATTCTAATGAAAAAAGCATACTAAACAGTTAGTAACTACATAGAAGACAAAGAAACATGGAACATTCCGCTTCTGCCAAGTAGCCAACTGGCACATAAGAAAAATAATATTGTCAAAAACAAACATAAAATATTGTAACAAAAGTTCTAAAAAAATACCCCTCAGTTTCTTGCCGTATCTTCTGAGTAGTGGTTCTTTTTCCGATACGGTGGTAGAGTCATTGTAATAATTGACGTTCATAAGTGCGTCTGTGAAGCCAAAACATGAATTAAGAACTTTTGAACTTTCAACTTTGATTTGCTGGACTTTTGTAAGTAGGTTTTTGTGCCTCGTGGGTTGTCTAGTGCGGCTGAAACGCAATCAAATCTGTAGTAATTAGATACCTATAGTTTTGGAACGTCTGTAGAGAGATAAGTTAATTAGTTTTAGAGCGAGTGTGGATCAGCGGGGACTTGTGCGCTTTTCGATCCGACGCACCTGGGTTCGAATCCCGACTCGGCCCTGCACCAATGACTTATAGTTAAGTGCAGATTTTGCACGCTCGCTCTAAAACGGTGAAGGAAAACATCGTGATGAAACCCGCTTACGCGCTTTGGAGTGGTAGGCTCTGGCCGTGGTTGTACCACCCACCGAACAAAGCCATGCCGTCAAGCGACCTAGTCGTGTTTCGAGATGATGTTCGGTGAACCACCGGGGAGACGGGTCTGAGCACTGCCGTCTCTCTCTAGATCTAGGTATGTGCTTCATCTTAGGCCACATCATCGCTTCACATCAGGCGAGACAGTGGCCAAACATGGATCTATTAAGAGTAAAAAAAAAAAGTACACTTTTTTCAAAGAGCAGTCACTTTATTCCTTTAATTATTATTATACCCAGATTTATGTATTTTTTGTTGAAATTGAAAGACAGCTTGAAAATGGAGCCTAAATTAGGTTAGATTTTAATTCGATATATACGGTTTTACAATAAAACTTCTGTAACTGTATATTTTTTGTTCATTTATTTATTAATTTGTATGTTTTTTTTTAGTACATGTTATTTCCAATAAAAACAATTATAGTATATTTTTAACAAATTGATTCAGACGTTAAAAATTGAATAAAAAAATTTCAGATTCAGATTCTTTATTGCTTCGATAGGCAGTACAAGTTGTAGGTAATTTGGTAAACGTACGAAGTCTTATATGGAACCCGTCCTTTGTGTATAATGAATAATATAATATGATCCAATAAACGCGGCACCCTATTAATGATATCCTACTGCTATCCTACTTCCTACTATAATATTATATACGCGAAAGTTTGTAAGAATGTATGGATGTATGGGTGTACGTATGTACTTTTGTTACTCTTTCATGCAAAAACTACTGAATGGATTTTGAAGAAATTTGGTATATCGGTACTTTAGAACTTGGAATAGCACATAGGCACAGAATACTGAGGGACAGAAACATCACTCCGCAAAGAAATTTAAGCAAATAGCGACAAAATTCAATTCAGCTCGCGTAGCGCTGCATACCTACCAGTCATATTAACCTACAGAGCGCCTCTCTTTCTATCGCATAGCTCTTATCTCTTCTGACGCGGTACGTGTAATGACGCGCGACCCGCCGCCATGTACTTGTAGCTTCGTACCTACAGTGCGGAGTGCGCTAGGCCTGCTGTAAGTTGAACCATGTTCATAACAATAAGATTATGCATAGAGAGCCCCTATCTCACACAAACTAACTACCCCTATACATACATGCACTAACTATAGCAAGTATGTATACTCCAACTAAAGCCCAATCCAATCTCCAGGAACAATAGCAATTCGAAATTCGAAATGTATGTCGCCACTCCACGTACTTCCGGTCAAGTTTGAATATCCGTCGGAGTTGGACTTCCGGCGGAAGCGGCCGAGGCAACATGGCCGTCTTTATCTGAAGAATTAACCGTGATAGTTATTCAAATGTGGAAAGGGTGTGATAAGGTGGCCTGAATGCTCAGTTACGACAGTTACTGAGGGGAATTATGTATGGGGTTTATAGGTGCGCCAGTTTTTAAACTATCTATTGTCTATGAACACTAAAAGTTTTTTATTATTTAATTTATTTATTTAAGCTCTATACGTTTGCGTATTATAGTAATTAATGTTTATATATTATAATATCATTTTCTATGGAATTGAGTAACGAGACGAGTAAGTCGTTCGCCTAGTGGTAAGCGCCACGCAGACGCAGTCATCCAGAACTTTAAATACTATATAATTAATTTTTAGAAAAAAAACAAAAACCGACTTCAATGTATCTTTGAAGTCCAAGGTCACATATCGATGAAATTTATATGGGACCACTTCGTAGCTATACTGAACCCAACGCAAAAAGAATTTTCCAAATCGGTTGATGGAGTTCTGAGGTAACAAACATAAAAAAAAAAACATCCGAATAGAGAACCTTCTCCTTTTTTAAAGTCGGTTAAAAAGTACTGCGTATATATAAAGCACTGCATTGTGCTTTATTTACTCCGAGACGTCAGATACTAAATCTCATATAAGTGGCAAAGCTGTGGTACCTATACCCAGACGGCCTCCCGCATACGAGAGACCTCCCACGAATCACAACTCAAACAAATCTACAACGAACAATTAAAATATATACGTGAGTACCTATACTTCCTATTAAATCTCTCCATGGATGAATAAGGCAACTGTCCCAAATGAAACATGACAACTTCTGCATGAGTGAATGTGGCTTAGTGGGAGCATGTGCGACTTTCGATCCGACGCACCCGAGTTCGAATCCCACCGGCTCTGCACCACTGAGTGTCTAAAAAACGGTGAAGGAAAACATCGTGAGGAAACCGGCATGTCCAAGAATTAATCACAAAAAATCAAGAACATGTGACATCTACCAACCTGCACTGGACCAGCGTGGCGGATTATACTCTCGACCCATACTCTCGAGACGGCCCGTGTCCTAGCAGTGGGAATGTGATGAGCTCATGATGATGATGAACTTCTGCACAAAAAATATAAACAATAATTCCTTAATTGTACTTTTTAAATATAAATTAATACACACAACGGACACGTAAATTGAACCTGGCCCCTTACTCGGATTCCCTGTATCGAGGGAATCAGGAACAACGAGTATCATGCTTCCACAACACCCAGACATGAAAGAAATACTTGCGCTTTTCCTGAGCCCTAGCCCGTCACGGGCATCGAACCCGTAAACTCAGTGGTGTATGTAATTTGAGCCAAGCTGCCCAACCACTAAACCACGGAGTCTGTCAAAAATCTCAAAACCTTCATATTTACTAACTACGTGTTCTCTTTCCTTCTTCTTAAGTTTAATAATCGTCAGCTTAAGTTAAAATTTAAAAAAATATATATATTTTTGTACTACATACCTATAATTTTACCAAGGGACAGAAGCATCACTCCGCAAAGAAATTTAAACAAAAAGCGACTCTTGCTATGACGCAATAAAATTTAATTCAGCTCGCGTAGCGCTGCATACCTACCAGTCATATTAACCTACAGAGCGCCTCTCTTTCTATCGCATAACCATTATCTCTGACGCGTCACGTGTAACGACGCGCGACCCGCCGTCGGTGTCCGGCTATGTACTTGTAGCTTCGTAGTTCGTACCCACAGTGCGAAATGCGCTAGGCCTGATAATAGTTTTTAGCTAGCACTTTTTTGGGAGAAGCCACGGGCTCTCGAAACACAGTTAATACTAGTTTGAGAGCCTATGGATTCAATACTACCTACTCTGTAAAAATATCTATTATGTCACAATAAATTAGTATTATTATTAATGTACATACAAGAGAAATCTAACTTACTATTCTAATCCTTTCTCAAGCGCCCGACACAATTAAACTCGTCGAAATCCACCTATATATCAAAACGCAAGCTAAAGGTGAGTTAGAAGGGTTATATAAGGGGTAGGTGGGGGAGGGTGGTCAGTGTTTGTGATTTGTAAATGGGCTCGGACCTTGGCCCTTCCTGAAGACGGGATATATCACGTAGCCGTGAGATAACTTTGTTTAGGGATTGTTATAGAGATGTTACGATGATACGGATTTAGTAATTTTTTGCAACATCTTTTTTTCATGTTCATGTTAGTATAAGAAATTATCCGTATTCTTTATCTCTGTGTAAAATATCAAACAATGGATAAGGAGCAAAGGACTGCTTCTTTATGTAAAGGAGCGCTCGCTATAAAACAGTGAGGAGAGGGGTCGTCCACTATCACGTGATGTATTTTTTAACGACTTTCTGACTCCCCCCTCCCCCCTGATGATATGTGGTGAGGTTTAAGACCATTCCCTCTACCCAAAATGACGTGTATTTTTTGGAACAAAGTATACCTATTAAAAAAATTCAGTATAATTCTGGATTGAGCACCATGATAAAAATGTCCAGACAGATATTTAATGTTGCAGGTTGTTTCTGAACGTTGGCTGGCAACGGGGAGTCAAGGTTGCGCGCCACTTTTCGGTTTACAAATTGCGCGTTCAATGAAAAAATAAATATACGTGATATCACACTACAACTTGTGATATTTCGTGAATTTTCCGAACCCCGATGAAAGAGGGGTCTTTCTTCCCAAATCCGTTTACGCGCTTTGGAGTGATAGACTTTGTCCGCGGTAGTCGTGGTAGTGATACCATTGAACAAAGCCATATCGTCAACCGACAGTCATGTTTCGAAATAAAGTTCGGTGAACCATCAGGGAGGGTTTGAGCATGATCAGCATGATATTTTATTGTAATTTTATTTGATTATTTATTGTGCACAATATGGGTCATGACATGCCTGAAATAAATGAAATTCGTTTCTTTTTGAACTAACAACTCTATACAGATCCGCTAAGGCGTACCCCTTTACAATTGTCTGACGAGATATCTTAGGGGCACAAAGGTTTCCGCAAATTGCCAAAGTAAGTGTAACGTCCGAACAGAAATACATTATCTGGACTTGAAGGGCGGTGGCGATCCTTAGATTTATCGTTTCGGACCTCCGTGGGCCTTGTTCTATTTCCTATTGTTTTGTTCTGGTATGTTTAATGTGGGCTTAAAGTACGGGCCAATTTGGTGAGTTTGATTCAGTTTGTTGGAAGTGGAAAAGCCAATTTTTCTCTATTAAATACTAAATGAAAAGATGGCGGGACGAGCTCGACAAAGCAACTGGCGTAAAACAGGGACGAGTGGAAGGAATAGGGGGAGGCCTTTGCCTAATACCCTATGCCTTTTTTCAGGTCCTAAAAAGTACCTATATACCAAATTTCATCAAATCCGTTCAATAGTTTCTGCGTGATTGAGTATCAAACATACATCCATTCAAACATACCAACATTCTTTATTCTAATATTTTATATATTTTAATATATTATATCTTAATTTTTTTATTAATTGTAAATATGGGTACTTACAAATTGGTCTTGATGTCAAATTTTTTGTAGCAGTGCTCCATATCTAGCCATATCACGGCGTACAATTAAACTGAGGAAATAATACAATATAATAAAATGAGTGATACATAGGCACAATGTCTAATAATGGAATATATACCTAATGAAATAATATAATGCCAATAATGTAAATTTGACTTGCCCAGTGTGAAATTCTATTTTATTCTATTCCATCCATCTATCTTCATAAACTTTCGAATTTATTAAGTAGGATAACATAAATTACTTCGGTAACATCAACATCATCATCAGCCCATTAAATTCCCACAGCTGAGACATGGGCCTTGTCTGATAAAGAGAGTGTGGGCCATAATCCGCCACGCTAGCCCAATGCTGGTTAATACGGAGGTCATATGTCCTTATTTTGTGATTGATTCTTGAACATTTGCGGGTAAAACTCCTGTTTTTAACTTAATTGAAAAAGAGGAGGTTGTTACTGCATAACTCTGTCATTTATAAACCGACTAGCTGCGCCCTGCGGTTTCACCCGCGGTTTCCCGGGATAAAATGTAGCCTATGTGTTAATCCAGGGTATAAGCTATCTCCATACCAAATTTCATCAAAATCCATTCTGTAGTTTTTGGGTGAAAGAGTAACAAAGGTACATCCATTCTTACAAACTTTCGCGTTTATAATATTAGTAGGAAGTCTGATTTGGAAAACATTTTTTGCGTTGGGTTCAGTATAGCCAAAGTGGTCTTATATAAATTTATCGATATTCAACCTTGGACTTCCACAATACATATATCAGAATTGAAGTCGTTTTTTTTAGTTATAAAATGTAACCGGTGTGAAGTTAGCGGCCTAAAGTTAGCAGCCTATGATAACCCGACCAAATTAAAAAGTCCAAATTTTTTTCTTTGTAATTTATGTATAATCGAATACAGATGAACGGCATGAATTAGCCTGGCTCCTTGCAGTGTCGGATAGCACTTGCAATACCAATTTACGTGAGAACACAGAACATGATTATCACGATTTCGCATGGGTCTATTTATGTTTTTTTTTAGGTCCTACATCCTCCGAGTAACACTTTACTTTTGGTCGGGTTATCATAGGCCGCTAACTTCACACCGGTTAAAATGTATTAGGTATATATATATATATAGTGACATGTCCACGTGCCAAGTTCAAAAGACAATTCCGCCACCGGCCAACACCCTCTGAAATTGGCTTAGTCGTATTTACATACGTCCAAGCTCGTTTGTTTTTCGAATCCACCACGGTCCGATGCCCAACAATAACTTGCTCAAGATGTTTCGAGCAGTTAATTCAGTTTGCTTTGATAAGGGTCCGACCCTCTCAAGTAGGATCCTCCAGGTGGGTGGTCAGAACTAGGACAAATATTGGAATTAAGAAATGTTTAAGGACATAATTGGTTGTGCTGAGTTTCTTAATTATGTGTTGATACTGGGTAATTATTCATATTCATTTATTCAATACTTGAAGTTATTATAAATCACACATATAGATGCATACCTTACTAGGGTGTAGAAAATAGGTTATTTTAACCCCCAACGAAAAACGTGTGTCTGTCTGTGGCACCGTAACTCTTAAACGGGTGAACCGATTTGGATGTGGCTTTTTTATTTAAAAAAGCAGATTTTCTAGCGGTGGTTCTTAGAATGTTTGATTAAAATCGGTTCAGCCGTTTTTACTCTCTAGGTTTTTGTTTGCTTTATTCATTATTAATTTATGTAGATAGTAAATAGTCAATTAAAATAAATTGTTAAATTATATTTATACATTATTAATTTAGATAGATATTAATAAGTAGGTACTAAACGAGAATGTTTAAAGTCGTTAATACATTATATTCTATGTTATTAAATTAAGTTGTTATATATTAATTAGTTTTGGTCTTGAACTTTTTAGGAAGGTTTGGTGTTTATTGGAAGTAATGTTTTAAGAAAACCATGTCCGATTTGTACAAGTCAATGTCTTACAAATCAATGATATTTTCAAATCGGAAGAAGGTTTTGGAAGGAAGAAGGAAGGAATTTAGTTTAACAACATGAATATAAATTACCTTTCTCGGAAACTGGTTCTAATCAAAATTATGGCTCAAATACCAGGAAATAGTCACCCTATTCTACTAATATTAAAATTCTGTGAGGATGGATGGATGTTTGATACTCAGTCACGCTAAAACTAATGAACGGATTTTGATGACATTTGGTAGGTTACTTTAGGTCCTGGAAAATTTTCAGCGGATACTTTTCAGCCCGAGAAACGGCGGGCGAAACTGCGGGGAGCAGCTTAAGAAAGTCACTAGTACGGGGACAGTGGGATTCGAACTCAGGTGCGTCGGATTGAAAGTCGCACATGCTCCCACTGAGCCACACTCGCTCTAGGGATCATTTATATGCCTTCAATTATCACTAAGAATCGCACGTTTAACTGCGCATGCTAACTGTAATTTAAGAAATGACTTAACTACCAGGAAAGTGAGCTCCACAGTTACAACCGGTATAATTATAAATTCCTCGTCACCCAGCGACGGTGGAACAATGTAGTTAATCCATCAGCCCAGTCTTCGGGCGTGGGAGATAAGACAAGGGCCGTATCCGCGCCACCCCTGTCTTGGCCACCCTTGCCTAGAGTAATATTGCAGATGGGTCAAGCCTTTGAAACGGTATGGCGTGGAAAAAGTTTCATATTTAGAAATTGTTTTATTTTACTTGTATTAGGTAATATCGATGCTGGATTTCATAACCAGTTCACAAATATTTTAAATTCATTCTGTTATCTATTTAACTACATTACCGCAAGCGTGTGTCGCAACATGTTCATAAGCGATTCGTATGCTTCTCTTTTAACAAAAAAAGGACAAATAAAGATGAAAATGTCCAATATTTATTTAAATTAAGGTGCCACTCGCTATTAAAAACGGTGAAGGAAAACATCATGAGGAAACCGGCCTGTCCAAATTTATCACCAAAATCAAGGACATGTGACATTCCCCAACACTGGGCACTGGGCGCACTGGGCCAGCATGATGGATTATGGCCAATACTTTCTCTACGAGGGAAGGCCCGAGTCCTAACAGTGGGAACGTAATGGGCTGATGATGATGACTAGCTGTTGTCCGTAGTGTCTCAATGTTGTTTTCTTTTAAGACTACCTTTATTAGTGTACTTAATTTTGAAGTTGACAGTAATCACTGGTTGCGGTCCTCAGAGAAGCAGCATTGTAATAGGCGTTAAGTTTTTCCTACTCATGTTTACCCTTCTATCACCTACTCTCTGTCCCTTGACCATTTCAAAGTCCACCCTTCTCAGCTTGTGACGTCCACCTGAGTCCGTCGTATGAATATTAATTCAACCATATCTTGACCCCTGCCCAGCTGTGGGCAGTGGGCAAGAAGCCGCCTTGACTTGTATGAATGCCTTGGCGAATAATTGATTGGATGCTTTGCCGTGCCTTTGATTCGAAATGTGGGATTTTGAGTTTGCATGGATTAATTAGAATGGGGTTCTAAGTTCTTGTGATATTTTTTTGTGGCTTAAGCCAAATTCAGGATTCAGCCGATTTCAATAATTATATAGGTAGGTACAGGAAATTTCTGTGGAAATAAAGCTGGCTTTTTTTTTAAGCAGACAATGTCCCAAAGCAATATTTTTTATTAACGGGCGAATGCCTTTATGACTGAAAATAACTCTACACTCTACTTACTAAAACTAAACTAACTACTTACAAGGAGAAGCAATTGGACAACACATAGACTATTAGCTTATAGATAGCTCAAATGACCATAGGCCTATAATAGTTAGCTCAAATGGTCCAACCCACTATCAGTTGGCAGCAAAGCAGTAATTGAATGTGACACCTTCGTGCCATTACCTACATCGCCTCATTATACCTATTTCACTGATTCTGTAAATATGTATTTACATACTTATAAATATGTGTCTAGGTACCTACTGTTTTCATGAACACATAGACGAAGTTCCCGCAATAATTATTGTTTTGGAGCCGCAAGCGAAATCGCATCTTACCTTCGTTACCCCTGGTCGGTCAAGTCGCAAATATTATTTTAATTAATTAATTTTCGCTGTTGTTAAGATTGAGATACGCTGGCAGAACCTTGTTGTAACAGAAAACTTAATTGGCCGGATTTTTTTGCCACCAAACTGTGAGATTCAACTACCTTATTTTGATATACCACCAGGTTACCATATCACAATATTGTTTCTGCCTAAAGGTATGAGTTGCTAGCCGACTGCAGACAGCAGCAGCAAACGACGTGTCGCAGCGACTCGTCGCTGCAGTTATGACGAACCTTAACTGCAGATGGCTGCAGCAGACGGCAGGCAGCGCCGTATTCCAGTTAACAGTCCGGCAGGTTCCCTTGCCGGTGGCACTATACTGATCTGCGGTACGGATGACCACTAAATCTTACCCGAATCACAACTCATTCTTCCGTGGTCCAACTCGTTCTTACACCTAGAGTGTAAATAAAAAGCGCGGAGCCAGAAACTCGCGTAGGAGGTCCTGAAAGAAACGAGCCGGCGACTTCCGCAGCGGAGCGAAGGTCAAATAAGGGAAGCGACATGAAAAGGTGACGAGCGATACTTCTGGTGGAGCCTACTTTGGTGATGATTTGTTTTTTTGGTGCTATTTTTTATTTTATGGTGCTTTTTTGGTGATCACTTACATAATAATCACTTACTTTGGTGGTTAGTTGAACATAAGCGTTTTATACCTAATCCTCATTTCCAGTCGGGTAGTTACGAAACTATCGACTGCCAATTAAGACATCTCTAATTAGGGATACTCACTTGACCGAGCGTGGTGTGGGTTTAGGATCGGGTCGGGCTCATCATAATAATATAATGTAAGATTATTGGATAAACAACGTCTCACGGTTTTCAAGCGTGAACAAACATCTTCAAAATCTGTAAATAATCAAAATTATTTTATAGAATAGAATAGAGTAGAATACAATATACTTTATTGTTCACTGTATACAATAATTAATTTTTAGAAAAAAACAAAAACCGACTTCAATGTTTCTTCGAAGTCCAAGGTCACATATCGATGAAATTTATATGGGACCACTTCCTAGCTATACTGAACCCGACGCAATCAAATCGGTTCATAAATGACGGAGTTCTGAGGTAACAAACATAAAAAAAATAATAAAAAGAAAAAATACAATCGAACAGAGAACCTCCTCCTTTTTTGAAGTCGGTTAAAAATGGTCTTAAATATAAAGAAAAATGAGTTTCAACAGCTGTGTCCTTTTTGAACATACAAAATTTTCGATTGTATCATATTTTATATCAGGATTGCGTGGAGGTATCAATTTGAAATTAATATCTAATACACAGGTCTACAGACCCTTAGAGCCGTAAAAAGATCAAGCTTCTAAGTCAACGCAATCAAAAAATACGGCCATTTTTGCCGCATATTTTAAGTTTGTGAGCGAGTGTGGCTCACGAGCGAGTGTGGCTCAGTGGGAGCACGTGCGACTTTCGATCAGACGCACCTGAGTTCGAACCCCGCTGGCCCCGCACCACTTTCTTAAGTTATGTGCGGATTTAACACTCGCTCTAAAAACGGTGAAGGAAAACATCGTGAGGAAACCGGTATATCCAAGAATTTATCACAAAAATTCAAGGACATGTGACATCCACCAACCCGCACTGGGCCAGCGTGGTGGATTATGGCCCATACTCTCTCTACGAGGGAAGGCCCGAGTCCCAGCAGTAATGGGCTGATGATGATGATGATGATTTTAAGTTTTCGAGTGCGCAAAGGAATCAAAAACAACAAGGTACTTCCCGTTGAATCACAAAATTTGGCAAGGAGCAAGGTGTTACTGCACAAGTAAAGGAAAAAAAATCCGTAACTCGTTTATTTGTAATTATATAGGGAACAATTATTTTTTTGCCTTTTCAAACGTACATTTTCAGTGGTGAATAGACCGTGATGTATATCGATGTATAAGACAACATTTTTACAACTACAAAGGAGTGTTTCGTTAGAGCAATGCTCGGTGAAGCAAGTTTGTACAGAACCCTAGATGCGCGAGTCAGACTCGCACTTGCCCAGTTTTTTTGGTATTTGATTTTTGATGATAATACTCCGTAGGTACTTAATCTTGTTTTGATTTACTATTGTCATTCTGCTCTCTATTTGTCAACGAACGTAATAAAAATATATAATATATTCTATTACCTTGCACGAACTATTTACAGAGGTCACATTAGTCCAACGACTAAGGCAGAGTTCACACTAGCCTATACTTCTGCACGAGCATAAAGCAGGAATCACACTAGCGCACAGTTTCTCACAAAACAGGCTGTTTCGTGTCGGGCGTTTAGCATTAAATATATGTTTTACCACCTTATAAAGATCGCGTCCAAGATGCACCCCGGGCGCAGCGCACGAAGCAAAGCGTACGACAGCACTTGCACCTTTATAGTTTGGGAGATAGGTGTCACTTACAATCACATACTTACCTATTTACTACTAAGGGACTACCACTTACTCGTGGTAGGTCTCTCGTATGCGGGAGGCCGTCTGGATAAATACCACAGCTTTGCCAAATAATTTGCCGCCAAGCTGTAGTGCGCAAGCGTTGCTGTGTTCCGGTTTGAAGGGTATTGTAGCCAGCGACATTTCTGGGCATATGAGACTGATTTGATGTTTCGGGGTGATGGGCGCAATGCAGCAGTGCTTTTTATGGTATCAGAAGTTATGAGTGGCACTGCAATTGTTATGGGCATTCGTGGCACTTACCATCAGGCAAAAGACATGCTTATCTCCTCACTCGGTACCATAAAAAATTAATATCTTAACTTAAAACTTAAACCTACATATTAAACATGAAACATTAATTTATTAAGTCATTTTTTAAAAACATTCACCAACCCATACTGTGCCAGCGTGGTGGGTTATAGACCATACTCTCTCTGTGACATAAAGCACGTGTTCTAGCTTTGAGAAAACAAAGTCAAATCACAACATTCACATCCTTGAAGTGTGGATCACGCGGGTGGGCAGTTGATCAGTGATGTGGTTTACTACTAGAAGCGTCAAATAATATTCTGCGTCAAAAACGCGCGATTTAATTGTCAGCACCTTTAATAGCAATCCTTAATAGGCGCTGAGCCTGACCAACTGATTTTAGTGAAGAGTTGACCAGCGGGTGAATATCCAATTTTAATTAAAATACTGTATTGATATCAAAATACCATCAATAATATCAATGTATCACTCAGTAGGCTGGCTCGATAAGTTAGTCAATATATATTTTTTATAGTTATCTTACTTTTCTGTTCTTATTTTATAGTCAGAGCTCCCAGGGAGAAAATTTATTTCAAATATATGAGCTTAAATGCAAAAAGCGGGTCGCGTGGGAGTTCGAATCTTGCAAAGTATGTTGACCATTTGTAACTCATACATAGCATACATTTTCAATACTGTTGCCTCCCTAATATTGTAATATGGTGAAATATGCCGCCAGCTACTAGTCTAAAGCTTCACTATACGTGTATGCAAGTGTGCCATGTGTGTGTGCCGTGATACCGGCCGTGACTGGCTGGAATGTTTATTGGACCAGGGCTGCGACCCTCAGCCATTATTAATAATATAACAAGCGAATTTCAGTAAACATATATTTAAAAACCCCCGACACAAAAACCTATAAAATGTAAAAAACGGCTGAACCGATTTTGATAAAACATGCTAAAGAACCACCGTTAGAAAACCTGCTTTCAGATAAAAAGAGCGGCATCTAAAGCGGTTTACCCGTTTAAGAGCTACGGAGCCACATACAGACACATAGTGGTCAAACTTATAACACCCCTCTTTTTTGCGTCGGGGTTTTAAAGTTATAAGGCCCAAGGATCAAATACGTAGATTCTTGCCTGTAACTAGGACTCCCTATATCTAGGGAACCAGGAACTATGAGGACCATGGTCTCACAACTAGACACAAAACAAATACTTGCGCTGTGTACACACATTAATCCCGTCGCGCGTCGCGGGAATCGAACCCGCAACCACAGCGGTGTTTGAGATTTAAACCAACCTGCCCAACCACTACACCACAGAGGCTGACGTATGCAATAATTAGCTGCGCTCCGCAGTTTCCCGGGATAGAAATTAGCGGTCCAAGTCCAGGATCTCCATACCAAATTTCATCAAAATCCGTTTAGTAGTTTTTACCTGATTGAGTAACAAACATCCATCCATCCTCACACTTTTGCATCCTACTAATATTATAAACGCGAAAGTTTGTAAGAATGGGTGTATGGATGTATGGATGTACCTTTGTTACTCTTTCACGCAAAAACTACTGAATGGATTTTGATGAAACTTTACAATAATATAGCTTACACATCAGAATAACACATAGGCTACTTTTTATCCCGGGAAACCGCGGGTGAAACCGCAGGGCGCAGCTAGTTTATAATATTACTAAGAAAAGGATAATAACTTCAATGCCCCCATCCCTACGGTTTAACACTTTAATGCCGGGTACACACAATCAGATATTTGTTTTAAATTATGGTAATAAAATGTCGGCGCGAGTCACGAGCGGGTGAGCGAGTGCGCGTGCGCAGGGACGAGCGGGATGAGCGGGAGGGGGGAGCGGGATGAGCGAATTGGATCTAGACCGTTTTGAGAGGAATTAAGTTTAACGAACGCTAGTTTACGTGGTTTTACCTGACTTGTAAGCCTCCTTCAATTGTGCAGTTGGGTGAAACTACGCAAATGTTGGGAGCGTTGACTGTTCGTCGAAGATTGTCTTGTTTGAGGTGCCGTTGTTGGTGTGATTTATATTAGCATTTGCTGTATATGGAAATTAAACAATGTCAAATATTGGCTATTTTTAAAGAACGCGTCAAAGCTCTCCTCTTTGTTTGATTATGTTCTAATTTAATCATTATTATTTTTATAATTTAATCTGCAGCTGTTTCGAAAAAACCACCGTCCTTTTTAAAGTCCCGTCGTCCCAAATTATGTTAGTCCTTTCTGTTCAAAGGTTGTCTGGAAGAGATCGCTTTGATTGATAAGATCGCTTATTGTTATGCTGATAACTATGATTTATATTTGTTTTTCATGTCCCACTGAGCCACACTCGCTCGTTTTCCGGTATAACCCTATTCATACGATGTCTACGTAACATATTTAATTTAGACAATACTGAATCTCTCCGTAATACACTTAAATCTCATAATTTCCTTTAACTGGTATATATATATTGGAGTTATGTATATTTGTAAAGAATTATGAAGAATGTTATTTCAACAAACAGTCTAGTCGTGCTAGTAACTTGCGTAGCAAACATAGATTTAATATGTGTATTCCTCAGGTAAATAATACTATGTACTATAAAAGTTCGTTCATAAATGCCATTAAAGTCTACAATCATTTGCCAGTAGAATTAAAAGTTTTAAGTGGCAATAAATTTAAGTATAGTTTAAAAGAAAATGTTATTAGAAAAAGCCCACTATAACATAGGTGAATTTATCTCACCCTAATTAATATTTAACTTTTTTTTCTCGTTTGTTTTGTGTTTTAGGGGAAAACATTGTATGTTCGAAAAGGACACAGCTGTTGATACTCATTTATACATTATATTTAAGACTATTTTTTGTACACAGTGAACAATTAAATATATTCTATTCTATTCATATAAATTGCATAAAAATTAGTTCAGTTGTTAAAGAGCTAAGTGGTAATAAATTACTGTATGAATATAATTCGCATTATTCATATCAGCAAGATTTCTTGAATTCTTCTTATTATCAAATTATCACAACGACTCTACCACCGCATCAGAAAAATCACCACTACTCAGAAGATATGGCCAGAAATTAAGGGGCATATTTTTTTAGAAATCTCGAAGATTATTTTGATGGTCTTTGTATTTTTCCCCAAATTTTCTACTTGAAGTCCGTATTCAAATCCCTATCTAAATCACGATTTCTAAAAATTATCGACACTGAATTTGAAACTGAAAGCGAGGATCGGTGTTTCAGTAAGACAATTTCACTGCAATTGGTACGGCACAAGCTTAAATCACTTAACTTACTCTTCAAATACACTGCTTACCAAACAGACAAACATCTATCAGTCACCCGTTGACTCGTAAAAACGCAGGTCACTGCACATCCCGCCCGAGTTCTTGCAATTTCCTTCGAGAAACTTCTGTGTCATTCTACCCACATATCACGTTGCTACTTCTAAGCAGATGTAAGTGCCCCGTGGAGTTTGGAAGTTACGACGTTTTGGCTCTAGCTGTGTGATATGTCAACGAAAATACGCCTCTAATGGGGTAGGAATACGGGTTACTCGGTTAAAGTGCTTGTGGTTTTGGATATACGGGAGGAAGTTCTGACGAGCATTGATTGGGGTGAGTTGGTGAAGAAAGAATGTATATTAAATTTATGCTAAATTTTTTGCCAAAATAAGGTAAAACCGTTTTCCAGACTCTTAGAAAGAAAAGAATGAAAATAAGTTTATTATTAAACCATCTTATACTAAAAACAGGGGTAATGGGTACAGTTAAATGAAATTAGATGGTCATAAAAGGACACAACTCAGCATAAAGCGCTATGACAGCGCGCTGGCATGCTTTACATGATTAGGTTTTGTTTTTCTCAAAATAAAACAGTACTTACTAGACAAAAAAAATCTTTTCGAAATTTCGTCAATTGTCAATTGACCATGCTGACTCTGATTAGCGGCGTAGTCTCGGTGCGCTTTTAAATGAGATATTAAACAGCTTAAAATGACATGGAATATAAGATACATTACATTGCACAGTACCTAGATAGCGTAACACTAAAGCAAGTGTGGCTTGCGGAAGCTAATGGTAAAAGAAAACATTGTGAAAACACTAGCATAACCAAGAATCACAAAATACAAGGGCATGTGACATGCTGACGTGTGATGATGGCCATGCTCTTCCTAACGGAGAATGCCCGTGTCCCGGCGACGGGGGAAAATGGGGTGGTAATGACGCTCACTCAAAAATCTTCAGACATTTTTATTTCCTTCATGCTCATATTCAAGTCAGAAGTACTTACAAAGTTTGTTTAGGCTTTCTTCCAATGCTCCGCTCTGCGTATTTTCTTCCCCTATAACCCCACCTAAAGGGTAGGGTGTGCTGTGGCATAAATGATCACCGACCAGCGCTGACGAAGACAAATGACACTCGCCGTCGAACTTACACAGAGATAAGGTAGGCTCCTTAAATTAGGTGCGTTTTACTTGACGACTCTCGTGTATTTTTCACTGTCTTGAAGGGTTAAGTGTTTAGCTTGGAAGGTTTGATAGTGTGATGTTTGTGTTCGGTAATTAATTTTGGAGAGTTGGTCACAATTGCAAATATAGTCCTCTATAGAACTGAAATGTGAATATCTGAAACAAGCATCAAACTTGCCGGGCTACTTGAAATAGTTGGTTGACAAAAAATCTTACGTTATTTAATGATTTACCTCTACCAGCGATCCCTGAACTTAGCATTTCTCACACAACAATAGAATACTACCAGAGGATGGTTCTAGGATAAATGTTATAAGAGGCCAGCCCCGCTTCTTCCATCTTCTTATTCCTAAGAGGTAAGAGGATTCTCAAGAGGTCTGCAACAATTTACCTTTGGCTTTAGTGTTCAAGACATCTCATAGGCGTTAGTGAACGATTTCACCACGCGGCTGTTTTTTACCACTATTTCATTTTCATATAATACAGACCTAGTGAGAAGATTAAAAAGGACAGCATAAACAGTTAGTGCTACTTGTAAAGAACACAAGAACTTAGTATATTCGCCTTAATAGAGACAATAAGAAAAGTGTTGATGGACATATTCTTAGTTTTACTCTACTTAGCAGTTTAAGTTAAATTTAAATTACTTATTGGTCTTATTAGGCTAGATTGTAATTCTAATGGCGGGTCTCTACTTGAGACGTCGTTATATTAAAAAAAAATTTCATATACAAATAAATCTCTCCATCGGGATCTTAAAGTAGATTTTGACAATAAACTTAAAAACAAATCGCCGAAACTCACGAACATAGGTTTTAATCATCATGAGAACGTCGAGGCTATACAGCTCCTCGACTACCCGGATATAATAAGAAGATTTAGAAGAACACAACCGTTTGATTTAGTGTAGTGTCTTGAGATAGTGAATTAGTGTAATGTAGTACAAGTGCTACCCATTATGAACACAAGAACATAGTGTCTTCGCCTTAATAGACACAATAAGAAAAGTGTTTATCGACGCATTTTTAGTATTAGCCTGTCTATCAGTACATGTTAATTATGTATTGGCCTAATCAATTGGCTACATTATCATAACAGAAATACATTTTATAAAAAAAAAACCGACTTCAATGTATCCTCGAAGACCAAGGTCTAATATAGATGAAATTTATATGGGACCACTTCGTAGCTATACTGAGCCCAACGCAAAATATTTTTCCAAATCTGTTCATAAATCACTGAGTTCTGATGTAAAAAAATTCAATCGAACAGAGAACCTTCTCCTTTTTGAAGTTAATAAAGGGGATCATGTCTGTGAAACCATACAAAGGAAACAAAAGTCTGGTAAAAAATTGCATTAAGCAGACAACATGAACTAGCTTCAATCCACTCTGTAACTTCCCCATCAGGAATTGGATAACACAAACCCACGAGTTATCTTGTACCAGTCGTGCTGGATAGTCCCACTCTCTGTTTGAGTTACCGTCCGCTTGCATAAGTTGTGGTGGAAGAGAGAGGATGAAGCGGATTAAATACAAGTATACATTTTATTAAAAAAAAAAATTACTTCAATGTATTTTCGAAGTCCAAGGTCAAATATCGATGAAATTTATATTGGACCACTTCGTACTTATACTGAATCCAACGCAAAAAGAATTTTTCAAATCGGTTCATAAATGACGGAGTTGTTAAGTAACAAACATAAAAATAAAAAAAATATTTGAAATTGGTAAAAAAATAATTGAATTTGTTACAAATCGGCCTTAACTCGGCGTTGTGCTAGTCGTTGAATCAGTGCTAGTCTTTCGTTGAAGCCGTTTGGGTGAAAATAGGGAACGTGGGGATAAAATCCCCAACTCCCCCAACTTAAAAAACTTACCCGCTCTACGCTTACCATTGAGCCATAGTTAAAACTAGATTATCTTAATGTATTTATATGCGGTCGTAGCTAATTTTCGGACAATTACTGTGGTCTTCCAGTTTGCTTAGGGTCTTTGTGTGGGGTCGAGAGGTGATTTGGGTATACAATAGGTATAAGATCATTACAGCTATCTAAAGGACTTTTAGGATTAAATTGTAGAAATTGAGCGTGATAAGCCAGTCTATAAGTACGAGTGGCCAGCCTGGTATACAGCCTATACGAAGGGAAAGTAGGCGAAAACGATTCCCTGTTGTAGCTTAATAAAAATGTTTTTTTAATATTATAATATATATGTTAGTCTTTAATATATATAATATGGGTTTTAGAATTACTTCACTAATGTAACTGTTGTTTTCTTAAGTTACCTGAAATAAAGAAGAAGTAATAATATACGTACGGCCGGTGTTCGGATCCCAACTCGGATGCAAAAACAAAATATTTTATTGTTTATTTTTTAAGCGACCCGCCGCGGCTTTGCACGATTATTATACATATAAACCTTCCTCTTCAATCACTCTATCTATTAAAAAAAACCGCAACAAAATCCGTTGCGTAGTTTTAAAGATTTAAGCATACATAGGGATATAGGGACAGAGAAAGCGACTTTGTTTTATACTATGTAGTGATTAGTAGTAATGTCCCAGTGCCCACAGAAATCATTCAACAAAGTACTGAATGTGTTATGTCTATTCCTAGTCCACTATCCAAAAGATATGGCATAAAACTGGAGGAGAAAGCAATGCTTGCAGTTAAGAGCCTGTCATTATTATAAAATTAGTACTTCTAAGTATTTACCGATTTTCTTTCAGTCTATATTTAACTTTATCAAAGTCAAAGTCAATTTTTTTTTGTGTTTTAATTAAAATCAATTTAATATATAATTATTTACCTAGAAATAATATTTCTATTTCTTTTTTAAACTAAAGGCTGAATATAATAATATTTATTCAATACTAGCTGCGCCCCGCGGTTCCACCCACGGTTTCCCTAGATAAAAAGTAGCCTATGTCCAAGTCCTAAAGTACCTACATACCAAATTTCATCAAAATGAGTTCTGTAGTTTTTACGTGAGAGTAACAAACATCCATACTTCCATACAACTTGAAAAGAAATGTTGTTTTTTTTTAATGTAACTGAATGATGAGACGAGCTGGTTGTTTGCCTGATGGTAAGCAATGCACCAGCCCATAACAATAACAGCATCACCCAGAACTTTGTTTTGCAAAATCCTGCGCGGCGCCGCATTGCGCTCGTCACCCTGAGACATTTAGCTGTTGAGTCTCATAATGCCCAGTAATTTCGCTGGCTACAATGCCCTTCAAGCCGGAACACAGAAATGCTTATGATTATGAGATTTAAGTATTTTATTTTATTTTTATTTTCTTTGGAAAACTTACAGTGATATATATTTAAGTTACTAAAAAAATATTATCTTAACACTGTTAAGCAGTTTTTGCATATAGAATCTAAGTTTACACTTATTTGGACGATATTCAAGATATATGTCATATGTATGTCCGATTTTGTTGTGCACATACCACCAGTCCGCACAAAGCGCTTCGCTGACTCTTTCATTATACGTACCGCAAAGGAGTGGAATTCTCTACCCGAATACTTATTTCCTTCCAATTACAACCTGGGTCTCTTTAAGACAAGAGTGAATAGGCACCTCATAGGCAAACGTGCTCCACTTTAGACCGCAACTACGCTTACCATCAGGTGAGTTGTTGTCAAACGTGAGCATAAAATACATAAAAAAGATGTTTATCGTTTTAAGACCCGCAATCACAAGCTGCATTATCTTTAGCTTTATTTAGTCTAACAAATTATTCATGTTATCAAACTAAGTTACGTAAGATATTCGTTGCCAAGCAATCGACCAGCGAATTTAGAATACTCTATGGTCCGAGCAATGGGTTGGGACTCGTAAATTCCTAACATCTTCAAATTCAACTATGTCCAACTATTGGTCAGTTGGGGATGTAGAGTTTTTGGAAGGAGCAAGAGCGTAGGCATAAGTACCAAACCGGAATGCTCTTGTTTACTTTCTTTAGTTTACACTAAAGAAAGTAAACAAGAGCACACTAAACGCTTTTGTTTAAACAAAAACTTTCAGGTTTTTCATGATTTCTTTTTAATTTTTCACACGTCAACAGAAAACCTTATTATTAAAGGATGTTATACACTCACACATTTAGATACAAACCAACATAGACTACGTGGGACGAATACCAAGCTGCTAACAAAATTTGTAGCAAAGAGGGTACGGATTAGCGTATCCAAGTGAATTTGGAATGTAAGCCTAACATCTACTCCTAGTAGTGAGTACTTCATCTTATCTCTCAATCAACCATTCAAATGTAGTCCCTTATGGGATTAAATAGGTATTCCCGGATGTTCAATAACAACGATAATTTACTCGACAAAAATATCGACATGAACTAGAAAACCAAAATTCTTTTAACATTATAACATAACAAAACTTTTAATTTTAATACGTGTCCTGCACTCGAAACGTTGTTTACTCAGTAGAGTAATGTAAAGTAATGTAAAGTATATTAAAAAAAAAATGTACATTATGATACATGACGTTTCCAGTAAAATTACATCCACGTGAATCAACTAAGACTTGCTTTTACACGAGCGGCGCGTTATTATTGCGCCTCTGTCAACGGAATATGAAATGTATTGGAACTCGGGATGAGCTGGTGACTCCTTGACCACCACCCGCCCGGGCCCCGCACCCTACACCCACCCCACGCCCTCTGACCTCTGGGCGGGGTAGGAAGGTGTGAGTGCTAATTTTGATTTTAGATTTGTGCGAAAGGGTTGCTTATTTTTATTGAGGACTATGTGGGAAGTAGTGTTTCTTCAAGACAATTATTATAGGTCAAAGCTAAGAATCAGAATAGAAGTATAGGCGTTGTCCTAATAATAGTCCTGTAGTCTATTTATCGTTCGAATAAGCGATGGGCTATTTGCAAGTTCGTCCCGATCGCGCGAATGTCAACGTTTGGTCGGCGAATGTATGTTTATCGCGGGTTCGCACGAGCAAAATTCGCTCGCATTGCCTAGTTGCGTTTTATTAGGACAACGCTTTATCTAGTCTGATTTTTAGCAGTCGAGATAAAATAAGGAATATTGCTAGATATTTTTAAGCGATGCCACCTGCTAAGCAAAACCAGTGTATCTTTGGTTCATGAAAATAAATCAAGTAGGTTTTTAGTTTAAACTTTTTTTTTTATAATTAATTATGAAATTGTTTAAAAACTAGAGATTAGAAGATTATGTAGGTGTAATTGTTATGAGCAGGAGTGGCGCTTACTATCAGGCTCTTGCTCGTCGCTTTCACGTAGTTAAATAAATAATTCATTTTTAAGAAACAGCCCACTTCGTTTCTTTTGTACCTTCAAAGTCCAAGTAATCGATGAAATTTATATGGCTACTACCTTAAAGCTATATATATATATATATATATAGTAAACCCAACGCAAAAAATAAAACATACAGTCAAAGCAAATCAAATCAAAATCTCTTTAATCATTTTGGCATCACAGCCGCACTTATGAACGTCAAATCATTACAATCTACCTAGTCGAATGAGAACATCCTCTTTTTGAAGTCGGTTGAAAAAAACGTATAAAAGGTATGCAGTTTATTGACTTTGGGCAAGATTTTTGCGATAAAAGTTACACAGATAATTACTTTCCAAATCAACCTGAAACTTCAAAAATCAATCAATCAATCAAAAGTTCTTTATTCAATTTTGTCGTCACAGACGCACTTATGAACGTCAATTATTACAATGACTCTACCACCGTATCGGAAAAAGAACCACTACTCAGAAGATACGGCAAGAAACTGAGGGGCATATTTTTTAGAACATCGTAAATAATTTTTATTTATTATCATCATCATCATCATCAACAGCCCGTATTAGTCCAATGCTGGACATATGCCTCTCCCAATGCACGCCACTGAGCTCGATCTTCGGCTCTCAAAGCTATACAAACTTATTAATTCAATAGATGTAAACCAAGACATACATACAAACAAACACATAGAAGTACACACAAATGTAAGAAAGCTTTGTCCGTCTGAAATCTTAGGGTGGTTGGTCTCTCCGTAATTCAGTTATGTAAGTGTGTGATGAATTCTGATTTCAATTCCTTGGGGTTATTCTGTAAAATTTAATTTGATTAGCAAAGAAGAAGCACTGATTAAAACATTTTTAAATCAAGGCATTATAAAAGTCAAGCAGTTCGTTAAGGAGTTGGGGGCTTTTTCTGACTTTAAGGTTGTGAATTACCCTTTGTTCGGTATTTCTTAAACAGTCGTTACTCTCTCATTAAGCGGAACTCAAATCCTTTCGATTTATTTGAATTAAAATCGAAAAGATGACGGAAAACGGTCACCGTCTTACGGACATCTGCAAGATTATAGTGCTACAAGAATATTTATGAACACTATGAGAATTAAAACGAACGCTTTCATCTTATAAGCCCTAAGCCCCCAGGTAAGCCCCCAGTACGGCTTACCACTATTTCTTAAATCAGTATTATTATAAGCTTACTTCGATTTTTCGTACTACGCACGAAGTCCTAAAAGAAAGCGTACTTTAGTATTGTATTTTAAGTTTTGATGATGTCATCGCAAATCATTCATTCAAATCGTACCATGAGATGTTTTTTGACAGCAAGTAAGAGTGTTTTTATGTCATATCTTGCAATCATAAAAAAATACTCAGTCGCGGCGGAAATATAATTGTTTTTAGCCCTAATTTACACAAAAATTAGTACAAAAATAAAACAACGCAGTAATTAAAAACACACAGTACAGTAACTTAAAAAACATATACTTTCAGATAGACTTTTTTTATGGAACTGGGTAATGAGACGAGCAAGACGTTGACTCGATGGTAAGCGCCACGCCTGCCCATAATAATTGCAGTGCCAGAATTTATAATACCATAAATAAAACGCACTCGTCACTGCATTGCGCTCATCACCCCAAAACATCAGATATTAAGTCTCATATGCCCAGTAATTTCACTGGCTACAATGCCCTTCAAACCGGAACACAGTAGTGTTGCGCACTACTATTTGGCGGCAGAATAACTAGCAAAGCGTACCTACCTAGATGGTCTCCCTCATACGAGAGACCTACCACGAGTAAAACGCATAGTATCTAAACAGAGCAGCTGCTTACAATATATGCTTTCCTTATCCATTCCACAGTCGCAGCCAGACTTCAACTTCCGTCCATTTCTAAGCCCAACTATCAATTGTATCAAAATTATCGTCCTGATAACGCTCAACTCCGAAATCCATTTCAATAGCTAGAATCGCCACTGTTCGGAATATGCACAGATAGATTTATTAATAACCAAGGGTGGCTTAGGGGGTAACTATGCCTTGGGGGCTGCCCAAGTAGGGGGTAACTTGGCAAACGTAAGCCGTGCGCCGGACAGGAGTGGTCATAACTAAGATATTTTGACCGTCAAGCAATTTCTTGGACGTTGGGATACAGGGTGCTTCAAGTTCGCTTCGGATTAATTTCGGAATATGATTAGGATTTGTTTAGTTTGTGTTACCTGTTTGTTTTGACTGGGTTTTGTTGGGGTATCGATGCTTGGGAAGGTTTGTACCTGCATTGGAAGATATATACCTAGGTGATAGTTTGAAACAAAATTTAAAATAGTAAAAAAATACAGATACTCTGCGGAGCAGAGTTTCTTGGTGCTACCTTCTTTAGCGGGTGTATTTCCGAAGCAATGGTAGAGTCAGTTTTCGCATTTATTTTCTGGGCCTGGAATTCTATTTGAGTGAAGGAAAGAAATGGGTAGACATACATCTTTTTTTTCATCAAAATCAAAATCCGTTCAGTAGTTTTTGCATGATTGAGTAAAAAACATCCATCCATCTATCCATCCTCTCAAACTTTTGCATTTATAATGTACATAGGCCTCTCCCAATACAATACAATACAATACAATACAATAACACTTTATTGCACACCAAATTACATAATAATATACACAATTATATAAAACAAAACAAAAAAAAAAATATACACAAAATATATCGTAGTTTTGACGTACAATGGGCGGTCTTATCGCTTAGAGCGATCCCAATGCACGCTACTGAGCCCGATCTTCGGCTCTTTGCATGTAGCTGCTGCCAGCTACTTTACGCAGATCGTTGCTCCATCTGGCGTGAGGGCGTCCTACACTACGCTTACCTAAACGTGGTCTCCACTCTAGAACTCGTTTACCCCATCGGTTATCGGTTCTTCGACGTATGTGACCGGCCCATTTCCACTTCAGCTTACTTATTCGTTAAGCTATGTCGGTTACTATGGTTCTCTGTTGGATTACCTCATTGTGGATTCAATCCTTCAGAGAAACCCCGAGCATAGCTCGTTCTATAGCTCGCTGAGCGACTTTGAACTAATGTAAGATATTAGTAGAACCAAAATATAATACAATAAATGTAACTAAAAATTCAAAAAGTTAATATTTTTTTTAGTTTCTTCTATAGGTAATCTATTTGACTTGGTTCTCCTTGGCAAATCTCTCCCAGGTTACAAACAAAGTCAGAATCAATAAAAAAAGATCCAAAGTTAAGACCAATCGTCAATAATATAAAGCTAGGTTAATAGCCAGCTCATTCTGCACAGGATTGGAGTGCATTCAGTTTAAGCTACATACACCTGTATGTTAGAATGCCTGGAAACTAGGTGGTTTCCAGGCATTCCAACATACTTTAACAATTAAAAATAACTGAAACTTCAATACCAGAAACTTGCTACTAACACAACTAACCTTAGCTGTAAGTCTGTGATAAATGAACTAACGTACTAATACTATAGATTGAAAGTGTTCTGATATAACGTCTTATTATTTTTTATATATTATTTATTTAAAAATATTGAGAATCCACACACCCTGTGTTCTTGGGATGAGCCACCAAAGAGCGTTGAATACGTTTGTAGCCGAGACGTCTGTGTATGGGGAGATATTAAATTCCGACTGACCGACACTCGGCGGGCGGTAATATAATATGCTAATTCCAATTACGTTTCTCAATATTATGATATTTTGGACCAAGTACTTGGTATTTTTATATAGAACTGTTATATTTTGAAAAAATTTTAAAGGATTCAAAGTTGAAACAAGTAAACATTTTATCAAAAAAAATAATAACAACTTCAATGTATCTTCGAAGTTCAAGCTTATATGGGACCATTTCGTAGCTATACTGAACCCAACACAAAAAATAATTCCAAATCGGTTTATAAGTGACGGAGGTTAAAAAGAGATATCCCTGTGTTAACTATGGTGCTATCTTCTCTATCAGGCGTATTTCCGAAGCACTGGGTAGAGTCAGTTTTCACCCGGTATTCAGTTCTGGGCCCGGACTTTTATTTGAGTATGGTAAAGAAATGAAAAGATATGTTTATCTTTTTTTTCTAAGTCAATTCAATTCAATTCAAAAGTTCTTTATTTCAATTTTGTCGTCACAAACGCACTTATGAACGTCAATTATTACAATGACTTTACCACCATATCGGAAAAAGAACCACTACTCAGAAGATACGGCAAGAAACTGAGGGGCATATTTTTTAGAACGTTTGTTACAATATTTTATGTTTGTTTTTGACAATATTATTTTTCTTATGTGCCAGTTGGCTACTTGGCAGAAGCGGAATGTTCCAAGCATCTTTGTTACGATATCTTAAGTTAAAATTTTAACGTTTTTAATTGATTTGTGTTATAAGGACGTTAAAATGTACTAATAGGCGAAATTAATGCTAGTAAATATTATCTGCCAGTTATCCTCGATGTACTGCGCGGTGGTGTACGAAATAAAAATGTAACGTGACCAAAAAACTATTCATTTCAGAATCTTCCCATTTTTTAGGCAAGTGCGTACGTGCTACGCAGTTCTTTTCATGGTATTAAACGTTCTGGGTGGCACTGCAATTGCTATGGGCAAGCTTAGCTTTTACCATCAGGCGAACGACTTGCTCTTCTCGTAACTAAGTTCCATAAAAAAGCTCATAAGCCGAGTTGATTTTATTACCATAAAATTCCTTTTGTGATGTAGGTGGAGATAGCACAGGTGTAGTGTTAAAGCGTTCGATTCTCAAAAATCTCACACGTATATTCTTTCTTACTGAAAGTGAATAGTCAGAATACGAAACTACCCTGTTGTAACAGTACAAAATTATTTTGCTTCATGCGTGCACAAATGTCTGTCTGATACGTGATTAAACCGAAGCCCTACATATCACGAGCTGACGTGCTCAAAGATGGTACAGTGGCTATTCCAGGCAGCGATCACTTTCGCTAACGAGCTGGCACCTGAAGATCGAAGCAAGAGTCGTTAGCGAGAGGCCCACTCGAGGCCTTCCTATTCGTCTTGCCGAAATCGACCCTGATATAGAGCTACAAATTAAAAGATACGCCCAACAGATGGCTGTTGGGCGTATTTGAAAAATGGTGGTGGGTTCTCGTATGCGAGAGGCTGTCTGGGTGGGTACCACCGCCTTGCCAGTTATTCAGAGGCCAAGCAGTAGTGCGCATGCATTACTATGTTCCGGTTTGAAGGACATTGTATCCAGCGAAATTACTGGGGCATTATGAGACTCAACAGCTAATTGTCTCAGGGTGACGAGCGCAGTGCAGCGCAGCGTAGGATTTTGCAAAACAAAGTGGTGTTATGGGCTGGCGTATTGCTTTCCATGAGGCAAACGACCAGCTCGTCTTGTCAGTCAGTTACATTAAAAATAAAAAATAAAAAAATGATAAATTACCTATCTAGCATGAGTTTATATAGCCTGGCATCTAACTAGGATTCCCTGTATCTAGGACACTAGGAACTATGAGGACCACGGTCCCCCAACAATTCAAAGAGACACGAAACAAATGCTTATTTTTCTGTGCTCAAACATTTGTCCCGTCGCGGGAATCGAACCCGCAACATCAGTGGTGTATGAGATTTGAGCCAATTTTCCCAACCACTACACTACAGTGGCTGACACACCACAGAGGCTGAATTTTCCAGGTATTAGGTACTAACTAAAATTTATAACTAATTAGGACTAATTATAAATTTTGGGAATCTCTAAACATTCCTAACTCTACACAGTCCAACTTAAACTGTGTAGTAAGAATCTCGAAACTGTAGTTAAGTGTACAAATTACTTAATTTAAGGTTAAGTTCACGTCGATCAGTCAAGTGCTCTAAATGCCCAGTTAAGTTCGAACTTATGGGTGTTCGGGTCCAGACCCTGTTTCAATTAAACTAAAGGTACCTACTATGAAGATACACCTGTTTGTTTTAGGTTGTATGTATGTAGGTATGTAATAACAGGTAGGCCGAATGATATATAACAGTTCACCTCAGGAAGAGGAAATGGAGCAAGATATAATTATATTAAAGACATGTAGTGAAAGACGTCACTGCTTTACCGAAGACGGCGAAGAACCTGACTCGTATCGACATCCTTAAAGACGTCGATGTCTATGCTAACGTTTAAGCAGACGCTTATGCCGACAAAGAAGATCAAGCAGTCTTCAAACCTGACACCAATTGAAAAAAAAATTGGCAAACATCGTTTTTTTATGAAAAATATATACGTAAATAGTAGACGTTAAGCAGTCACCGCGTCAATGCATGTACTTACCTGCAGCACTTGAAGCCTAATTGGTGCACTGCCTACATTTCAGGCCCCTTTTCACCCTTTAAAATTGCCCCATATTAGGTGTGCAAGAATAATGGTTTCAATGAAACCGAGATAGTTGCCGACAAAGATGTCGCCATTCAAGTCAGGGCAGACGCTAATGCCAAGACAACCACTAAGACATTGGCACCGACGACGTCAAAAACAGACGTCGTAAAATTAGTGGTCCTATATCATAGTCAAATACATCTTTGCTTTGATCGCTTTTTAATGACATTAAAATAGTTGAAATGTAAACAAAAGAATAGAGAATATGCTCCAGCAGTTAGAGCATTCATCATTATGATACATACCAACTATATTAGTTTCATTCATTCATTCACAAGAGCATCTTAAAGAAGGATTACGATATAACTGTTTTAGTTACACATTTACCTATTATAGACAGGTAATTGAGAATTGGTTAAGGTTTGTTGCAAAAAAATTGTCGTGATGAGTGAGACATCGTAATAGTGCAGACTCTGTAAACGAAATGCTTTTGTAAGTTTGGTTGGCCGATGGTTGGTCATGAATTCATGATATGTTGGAAGCTATATCTGCATTTGCATCAATGTTTAGACCAAATAGGGAATACGCATGAAATAATATTTCTTCTTCGTTTTTACTAAAATCACAGAATACTAAGGGACAGAAGCATCACTCCGCAAAGAAATTTTAACAAATAGAGACTCTTGCTATGACACAATAAAATTTAATTCAGCTCGCGTAGCGCTGCATACCTACCAGTCATATTAAACTACAGAGCGCCTCTCTTTCTATCACATAGCTCTTATCTCTTCTGACGCGGCACGTGTAACGACGCGCGACCTGCCGTCGGTGTCCGGCTATGTACTTGTAGCTTCGTACCTACAGTGCGGAGTGCGCTAGGCCTGCTAAAACGGAACTTATTCGCGAAAGGCATGAGAATATATCTTTAGATTATTGACACAACGCACAATATAGCATGAACTGACCAAGGATATCCTAGTTATTCATGCCTACATTTTGACGTTCCACGCAAATGGCGGGGCAAAATAAACGTGCATTACTCGTTATTGTTGTAATGAATTCCGACCCCATATTATACGGAACGGTAGTGAGTATTCCTAATTGTCCATATTTTGTATTCACATTTGTTCCGTCTATTAGATATACTGTACGGCATTATTGGATGTCATTAAGCAGCTTGTTATGCTCATTGTTTTGTATGAATTCGTTATTATTAAAGTATAATGACCTTATATGATAATGATAATTTGACGAGGTTTGGAGTTCTTTGATACGTGGTGTCTGTAAACCTCTTTAGATTCCCCAGACGTAAAAGTCTGGTTTGTGTTAAAAAATCAACTGTCATGTCAGCTATTCTGTCGTTAGTAGGCAACCTCTTCTTTTGCATTGCGTCATTAATCCCGGTTTCGGCTGGAGTCCGCATTCCTACTCCTTTCTCCCCCTTCGCACGGTTTTCTGCATCCTGCATTTTGAGTCTATTGCCAATCAATATTATCAATGTCTATTGTCATCGCGTCTTAATAATAATAATAATAAAAGATAAATCGATTTATTTCAGACTCATCCATAATTTGTTATTAACAATTTTCTTATATCTATGTTAGTATTTACAGTATAGCTTATCCTACTTTATCATTTTTCCCTGGACATGTATGCACTATGCATACATATCCAGCGACGCATAATAGGACCCTCCCATCGGTCCGCGAACACGCTCAGAATAGTGTTGGCACTTCCTCGCACCCGCGTCATCAGGGAGGCTACTTTTTTGCGTAGAGTAGCATGAAAGCCACCTGAACCTTTGTAAAAATACCTAACCCGCTGCAGAAGCGCGGGAGCCCCAACACCACTCTGAACGCATTATTGTACTGGACTCGCAGAGCATTGAAAGCCTTTGATGTATGTACAGTTCGCCCATAGGCTACACGTGTAGAACGTTTGGCAGTAAGCCCACCGGACACGAGATCTTGCTCCTGAAACTAAATCGTCTAGGTACGTATTGCCGACGTATTCCACCAATCGGAGGACATAACCTAGCCACCTCAAATGCCTTTTCCTCCTGGATATTGTGTGCTACGTCCCGTACTCCGTCAAGTTTACTATATATAAGTATAGCCATGTTATAATATTGCTGGCTTTTGTTGTAGGTACACTACAAGCACAGAATACATAACAATATTACAGATTTGGAGGTGATTTCAGAGTGATAAGAACAGAACAGTGATTAGACTGCCTACTTTTTCACATTTGCACAAAATTTTCAATATGGGTAGTCTACAAGTTGATCTCTTTGATAGAACAAAATAATAAATAATTGTCATTAATATCTAATTATTATTAATATAAAATAATAATAACGCCCAACGATAACATAGTAAGATCCTAATTCTTGGTCCCTAACTAGGATTTTCTGTATCAAGGCAATCACAAACTACGAGGACTATGGTCCCAAAACAACCAAACACGAAACAATTACTTACAACTGCTGGTACACGGCATCCTCACAGAGAGAATGTGGGCCAAAATCGACCACGCTAGCCTAGTGCTGGTTGATGAATGTCACATGTTCTTGAATTTTTGTGATAAATTCTTGGACCTGCCGGTTTCCTCACGATGTTTTCCTTCACCGTTTTTAGAGCGAGTGTTAATTTCGCACATAACTTAAGAAAGTCAGTGGTGCGAGGCCAGCGGGATTCGAACTCGGGTGCGTCGGATCGAAAGTCGCACATGATCTCACTGTGCCATACTCGCTCTAAGAGTATAAATTGGTATAAGTATAAAACCTCCAGTTTTGGAATTCGTGAATTATAATCATAAAACTTAATCACATTTAATTAATGCTAATTAAATTTCCATATAACTGCGTATGAGCGGTCTTATCGCCAAATCTGGCGTTATCAAACGTGAATGATTACACCTTAGCGTGTGTGAGGTTGCGTGTAGTGTATGTACCTACTCAAGTTGCTAAATTAAGCTGAACGCTAAAGAACTTTGTCGTTGTTAAAAGTTTTGATAGTTCTTTGAGAGGTGGTGCATTTTTCAAAGTTTGCGCTGCGGCAAAGTGCTTGGGCTATCGTAATAGAATTTGTAGTTTATTCTTTAATGTCACCTTTCGGAAGTGGTTTGAAGTAACCTTCATTATATGCGTAGTCGGTAAATGTTTGTGTTACTAGGTTGAAAGGCCACTTGAATCTGTATGAACATGCAGTTATTCTGCTGCTAGGCTTTGACAGCCTCTATGGTGAAGTGGTTGGGCTTAAATCTCATACACCGCGTGGGTCGCGGGTTCGATTCCTGCGACGGGATAAAAAAAGCACAAGCGTTTCCTTCCTAGCAGGTCTTTATAGTTCCTGGTACCCTAAATACAGGGAATCCTAGTTAGGGGCCAGGACTTTTGTATGTTATCGTTGGGCGTATTTATTTATTTATGCAGTAGTGCGCAAGTATTACTGTGTTCCGGTTTGAAGGGCATTTTAGCTTAACAGATTTTGATGAAATCCTACTAATTTTATAAACGCGAAAGTTTGTAAGAATGGATGTATGGATGTATGGATGAACCTTTGTTACTCTTTCACGCAAAAACTACTGAATGGATTTTGATGAAATTTGGTATGGAGATAGCTTATACCCTGGATTAACACATGGGTACTTTTTATCACGGGAAACCGCGGGTGAAACCGCAGGGCGCAGCTAGCAATATATACACTGGGAAATGCATAGTAGACGCAAAGTTTATCGCAAAAAATCTAGCTTCCCAGAATTGTGAATGTAAAATGGTTAATCAGTAATCGTAGTGCGATTACGGTAAATTGGTCCGTGGGGCACGGTTCTGTCACGCTCGAATATCAAACAGGCTTGAGCAACCACTTACTGGCCAATGCGTGATGTGCTTACTATGTCTTAGAGTAAAATGCACATAAGTAAAAAACCTCTTTTTACAAGCTTTTATTTAACTTGCCAAGTTCATTATTTGGGTTAAATCTTGTAAGTTAAATCAGAACCACTTCCTATTATCCTACGGAGTTGAAATTTTGCACAGTTGTCAAAGTTCGATGACAATGCAATATTATGGTGACAACCAGCATCAGCTAGTTGTCACCTTCCGTTTCCATCATCAGATCACTGATGATGGAGACGGAAGGTGGGCAGTAGAACTACTTGACGGATAATCGTAAACTACTAGTGTTTGGGCTCATTTTAATCTGCTCGCGGTGCCAATTACGAATTTGTTAAATGCTTGTCTTGAAAAATATGTTTTTTAACAAAAATCTTGTTTTTACGGGATTTGGTTTCGTCACTCGTCACACAAAATCACGCTTATATTTTAGATGTAAAAGTTTGTATGTAAGTGTGTTTATTACATCTTCACTCTTTAACATCTCAACGGATTTGAGTTGATTGATTTGAGTTGAGTGAAACTCAGAATGAAGATAGCTTATACTCTGTATTAACACAAGCCTGTGTTAATACAGAGCATTTTCTCGCAGAAAACCATGCATTTATTTCTTTAATAATTTTTTTACGCTTAATACAGCTATGTATGGCCACTATCTCGCCTGATGTGAAGCGATGATGTGGTCTAAGATGGAGCACATAGATCTAGAGAGAGACGGCAGTTGAGCGGCTGCTCAGACCGGTCTCCCCGATGGTTCACCGAACACGAATAACAGTAGTTTCTTGTGGCTGTGTGTTCAATTCGAAGTAGACATCATAATCTTTGGTATTAAATTAATAGCTGATTTTAGTTATTCAACTGAATTTGCTAAATTCAAGGATTCGTCATCACTAACCAGCTGCGCTGCGCGGTTTTGGCCGCTAGAATTCCGTTTATAGTTGCTCCTTCAGAAACTTCGTTGTTTCGGTATAAAAAGTATCCTATGTGTTAATCCAGCGAGCTATCTAATTTAATCTTCAAATTTCATCCAAATGCGTTTAGCCGTTGCGGCCTGACAAAGTAATAAACACACTAACACTTAAACACTTACATGCAAACTTCTGAATTTATAATTTTAGTACCTATCACAAATCTACGTTTGACCACCGTCTCGCCTGATGTTGACGATGTGGCCAAACATGGAGCATATAGATCTAGAGAAAGACGGCAGTTGAGCGACTGCTCAGACGCGTCTCCCAGATGGTTTACAGAACATCATGCCAAAACACAAGGTTTCTTGACGGCATGGCTTCGTTTAGTGGGTGGTATTAAACGGTCATAACCAACTCAAATCGAGTCTCCTTACGATGTTTTCCTTCACCGTTTTTAAAGCGAGCGTATAAAATACTTGGTAAGTCAAGTAAGGATTCAAACTCAGGTGCATTGGATCGTAAGGCGCTGAGCTTACCACATGGCCATACTAACCACACTGTTTAAAATAAACTGAAATAGGAGTTAGGTGGTTTTTCTTTGAGATACCGAATTGCTTAGACCAATCCATGATTACCGTCTACTTTAAATTCGCCTAAGATTTGCATAATTTTTCAATCAACAGATTTGTGAAATTCGTCATTGTATCGATCGAAAACGTACGTAATGTGCATGTGACTAACATAAATATGAATTTCTAAGTCATCAAGTAATACATTACGTCCGTTTTAAGTCACCAACTGGTGACGCAATACACGAAACAACAGGCTGCCCGAGTGCCCGCCCACGTCACACAATCCGACACCGTCTTTTTGAAAATGAAACATATTATAGTGTCGTGCAACGTACACGTCCTACAAAAAGTCGGTCAAATAGGTGACAAATGACGGTGAATTAAATCGGACCTACAAAAAATCTGATTTCGACGGAGGCACCTTAGAATTTCCGTATGATTATAGTTTTTTTGACAACCTTTTTAATTAAGCTTACTGTTGCCTTTACTATCCGAACACTACTATTTATTTATTCGGTTTTAGGAAGATTATCAACTATTAAAATCTATGTAGGCGCTTAATTAAATATTACAAAGTCATTTAAAAGTCTCCACTGTTAGTAATGTGTTAGTTACAATAAGCTGATCTAAAGAGTAAACGTAATTTTAAATTAATTTTGACTCATTCATTTTAATATGTCTGCACTCATTCTGATTACACTGGAAAGAAAAGAAAATTATATAGAATCTTTGAATTTATTTAAAAAAAATCACTCAGTTATCTATCTATCTATCACAAGCGACAACAATATGAATGAACGTGGTTGATATTACGGACGTATCCGTTAATATTGTGATTGCCACGACTTGACTAGCAACCACAATATTAACGTATATTAGTAGGTACTTCTAATTTTGACCGTTCTTATTGAGTTGTACCTATAACGTTTTTAATCGATTTCATAATCAGGAGCAGATTCTCGATT
The DNA here is from genome assembly GCA_951640565.1 of Petrophora chlorosata. Lineage (NCBI taxonomy): Eukaryota > Metazoa > Arthropoda > Insecta > Lepidoptera > Geometridae > Petrophora > Petrophora chlorosata. Next base: position 4,032,949 of record OX621206.1, read on the forward strand.
CAACACGTACTTTCACTCTACAATTTACAATTAAAACCTCCACGACAGAAAATCTCGTCTAATTCAAACTAGATTACTGATAGGAATCGAATCAACGAACGAACAAGACAAACGTGTAATCACACTCCGACCTTTAACCTTCTAAACTACCCGAGTCCTAACATCGGTACGGAATGTAAACATCGACTCATCTCCTAAGGCGCCATCTATAATTTACTAACAATGCACTCAACGCGTCCAATAAATCTTGACCCTTCGTTTCAAACTATTACTCCCTTCGATATTGCTGTTTGGTTCGAAACCGGGAGGGCGGGGAGTTCCAGCTTGAAAGGTTTCAGAAACACGCTCGATCGATCTGGGATCTATCCGGGGATATTGCATATTTATCAACCTTTGACACGGGTAACTACGTGGAAGTAACATCTTCATGGGTAGAGCAAAACAAACATGTTTAAGGTGTTTGAACTGCGGCGTGAGGTTTCATGGGAATGTGTAAGAGAGCATAATACCCAGGCATATTTATGTACCTACCTAAATTGGGAGAAAGAGGCAAAGGTAGGTCCTTTAAACACAGCGTCAAGCTACATTGAGGGCTAGATACATCAAAACAGAAATTGTAACAAACTATGCCAATATATAAATTTTTATGTAATGTTTTTAGGGTTTCGTACCCAAAGGGTAAAACGGGACCCTATTACTAAGACTCCGCTGTCCATCCATCTGTCTGTCTGTCTGTCTGTCCGTCTGTCACCAGGCTGTATCTCATGAACCGTGATAGTTAGACACTTGAAATTTTCACAGATGATGTATTTATGTTGCCGCTATAACAACAAATACTAAAAAACAGAATAAAATAAATATTTAAGGGGGCTCCCACACAACAGACATGTTTTTTTGCCGTTTTTATTTATATTGGTACGGAACCCTTCGTGCGCGAGTCCCACTCGCACTTGGCCGGTTATTTATAAATCACGTGATTTTTTAATACCAACATTTTCTCGTCGCGGGAATCGAACCCGCAATCTTGGTTGTGTATAAAAGTTAAGCCAACCTGGCCAACCACTACACTACAGTAGCTAGTCGAGGTTTTCTAGTTACATTCTTTGGTTTTTAACATAGCATTTTGAAATACAGCTCATATTGCATTACAATATTCTCACACGCAAAGATCTCGATACGACACTGCGGGACAGGCTTATTCTAGAAAGCGTTTTTAGCTGCTATTATTATTGGCCTCAGGTTTGCCTTTCAAGCTCTAAAGTTCGGTATTGAATTGTTAGGCATCACAAATGATCTCTACCACTGCTCGAAAAAAATATACTTTTCGGTAGAGTGATCTACAAAAGATGCGGCTAAAAACTGAGGGCCATTTTAGTTAAATCTTCTGCATCTCTAGGTAGAGCTGCTTTCTGAAAGAAGAGGTTGGTTTCATAATCTGCAAAGTAGCCAATGGCACATAAGAAACATAACATTGTAGAAACCCAAAACATTTTATTTATTACTAGCAATGAGAACGTGAAGGGCTGATGATGATGATGATGATGATGATGATGATGATGATGATTCCGAAAAACTGTCCACAATGATACAACCACGGAGCACACATTGCCAATCTTTTGTTTTGGTGTATAATAAATAATTTTTGGATTAGCCTTTTGTTTGGTAAAAAAGCACCGCAAAAATTGGCACGTTAGTTCTCCAGTGACTTGTAATCAGAATTATCCGCGGAATAGGCCCCTGGTCGTGATTCAGAGCAGTTCCCGGGAATGGAGGTCCATTTCTGCTCGTGACGGCGCTCAGAGAAATTGTCCGTAATGATCGAACATAGGATGCTCTTGACAAATACTGATGTTTTACAGTAAAGATTGCATAACCTGTTCAGTTTAGTATACCTTCTTGGGAAATTCAATAATAATATATAATAATTATAACTGAGTCACTTTGGACCGACATCCGTCCGGGATAAGTGGCATGAATTATTCTAAATTTATATTTTTTTAATAAATCAGAAAAACACTTTGCCCTTCAAACGTATAGTTTGAAGGGCAAAGTGTTTTTTCTTTTTGTTTTTTCTAAAGATTTTATTTATATTTGTGGTACATTCCTATTATATAGGTACACTACCAAACCGCATTGTTTCTCATACCTGTTCTATCCATCCAAAGGTTGTCTGGAAGAAATCGGTCTAAAGGATTAGGCCGCCCATTGTACCTCATTTATTTTATTTTTCATATTTGATGTGCAATAAAGTGGTATTGTATTGTACATTTATCACTTGACCTTTTCTTATACGACTTTTAAAATAAATATAACTTTATAAACTGTACAACTTCAATCTATCAAAAGACTACAATAATTATTTCGTATGGGAGCCTGCACGTCAAATCTATGCAGAGTGAAACTGATTTGAATTAAACTAATACAATTTCTTAATATCCTACGATATATAAAAAATAAATAAAAGCAAATCTATCACTCTCCATTGGTTTAGCTTAACTTCACTCACAGCTTATGTCAACAAATACCCTAATACCGGTTTATTATTACTGAAAACGAGCCCCGTTTTAAAGTGTCGCAAAATATAGGACTAAGCTTTTTCGTATCAACTTCAAGTGTAACCAAATTATGTGTTTTACTAGTGAAGCTACAATACAAACATAAGCCTGGAGCAGATTCCAATTTACCGTTGGTTGATGTAAGCACCACTGATGACGTCAAAACAATGTGCTATTTATGTTGAATACCTTAGTGATGTCACGGAGTGATGTCTCAGATAATATAAGGTGATATCACTACCACAGAATACTAGGGGACAGAAGCGTCACTCCGCAAAGAAATTTAAACAAATAGCGACTCTTGCTATGACGCAATAAAATTCAATTCAGCTCGCGTGGCGCTCCATACCTACCGGTCATATTAACCTACAGAGCGCCTTTCCTCTTTCTATCGCTTAGCTCTTACCTCGTCTGACGCGGCACGTGTAACGACGCGCGACCCGCTGTCGGTGTCCGGCTATGTACTTGTAGCTTCGTACCTACAGTGCGGAGTGCGCTAGGCCTGTCACTACGTAGCAGTGTCAATGATGGCACAAGCGCGCTCTATGTTAACATTTTAATCTATTTTGGATAGTAACTATTAGTCCAGTCATTTGGTAGTTTTACCTTTTTCCGGGAGTTTTAAAAATTGTTAATTTTATAGATCGGCGCTCGTACGCCAGAACTATTGACTTTATGAAAAAAAGGTAAGTAAATAAATTGTAGGTCTCTAGTTTTATTTTGTAGATAACGGTATTTATCGTAAAATAAGTTGGAATGGAGGTATTGTCAAGAAACTGCTTTTAGGCGCCATTTTTGCAATATGGCGGCGCGAGCGGCAAAAATACGAGGTGGCAACGTTGAAATTCGGAAAGAGCACATCAAAATCTATAAAATTACCAATTTTCAAAACTCCCGGAAAACTTTCCAGGTAACCACTATTTTTCGACTATACCTATATACTGCTGAAAATAATATATCTAGGACTATGTTTTTCTTTCAAGATTCAAAATCACACAGGCCTAAAATGCCTAATTTGAATACTTTCTTTTTTCACTGAAAATCCCATTAAGCCATAGGCATAAAAATTATATATTTTTTGTGGAGAAAACATATAAGTATATAAGTTTTTGTGGAAGAAGTATTTAAACGTTCTGCTTTCAAACATTTGCATCTACAAGCAGGTATCCCAATTTTTTTATTTTTGATTAGATCTTATTAAAAAACCCCGATTCAAAAATGACAAAAAATAAATAAATTACAAATTACTAATTTCTTTATCGCAAAAATATTTGTTACATGTGGTTGTTGTAACTCTGCCTTTTGTTTTAATTATTAAAACTGTGTTACAAAAGACAGCGTCTTCCCAAGATCAGCCTGTGTTTCTAACAATAGTAGAAAATTAAGAACTTAGTTTTTACTATTTATACCTGATTTATAATTTAAAATTAATATGTAAGAATTTGTGAGGTACAGAAATGAAAATATATAACAGGTTTTGGAAAAAATAATTAAATCTAAATAGGGTACACTTATATGCTTATTTTTATCATCATCATCATCAGCCGTTTATGTTCCCACTGTTGGGACACGGGCCTTCTCTCATATAGAGAGTATGGGCCACGCTAGCCCGGTGCGGGTTGGTGGATGTCCTTTAATTTTGTGAATAATTCTTGGACATTCCGGTGTCCGCACAATGTTTTCCTTCACTGTTTTAAGAATGAGTGTTAAATTCGCACATAACTTAATAAGTCAGGCGCTGGGCCAGTAGATCAAACTCGGGTGCGTTGAATCGAAAGTCGCACGTGCTCCTACTTAGTCTCACTCGCTCTCAAAAATAAATATAATAAAATTGTGCACGGTACAATGGCTAAACAACACCCGCTCCCAACCATGGCAATAGACAATACCAGTAGATCATCATAACAGCTAATGCTTGCTATCATGATCAAACCGAACACCTTTTAAACACCCCTACATAAACATTGTGAAATTCGTGTTCAAGTCTAGTTCTGACATTGAGCCACTTAAAAAGCTTTGCTATCAAAAGCCTTCGGTTGTCCAATTCATAGTTCCATGCAAGTGTTTATGCAAATAAATTCATTTCATTTTGTTTAGTATCGTTCCGTTACGTTATGTTACGTTTCGTTTCGTTATTTTCGTTTCGTTTCGTTTAATTTCATTTCATTTCATCATCATCATCATCATCATCAGCCCATCACGTTCCCACTGCTGGGACACGGGCCTTCTCTCATAGAGAGAGTATGGGCCATAATCCTCCACGCTGGCCCAGTGCGGGTTGGGCCATACTCGCTCTTAATCCAAACTAATTATTGGAAATGCGAAAATTACTCTGTCTGCATGTAATCTGTAAATAAATATTAGCTGCGCCATATTATTTCACCCGCGATTTTCCGAGATGAAAGTATCCTATATTCATTTCCAGGACCTAATAAAAAGCATTTTTTGAATTAATTGACAGCTATCTCCCCTGTTGTTAAGTGACGATGCGGTCGAAGATGTAGCACGCTCGCCTAGAAGAAACCTGTCCACTCTTGTGTTAAAGACACCCAGATTATAGCTATCCGGAAACAGATGCCGGCAGAGAGTTCCACTCTTTGGTCGTTCGCATTATGAAAATCGAAGCAAAGCGCTTGGGGCGAGCTGTAGGGATGTCAACAAATGTAAGTAAATGTACCATATATTTATCACCATTATTATCATCAGCCCATCACGTTCCCGCTGCTGGGACACGGGCCTTCTCTCATAGACAGAGTAAGGGCCACAATCCGCCACGCTGGCCCAGTACGGGTTGGAGGATGTTACATGTTCTTGAATTTTTGTGATAAATTTTTGGATATGCCGGTTTCCTCACGATGTTTTCCTTCACCGTGTTAGAGCTAGTGTTAAATCCACACATAACTTAAGAAAGTCAGTGGTACGGGGCCAACGGGATTCGAACTCGGGTGCGTTGGATCGAAAGTCTCACGTTCTCCCACTGAGCCACACTCGCTCCATGTATTTGAATAACTAAAACAGTAGAAAAATGGTCCTGACTATGCATAGAACAGTAAGAGAGCGATGTGTAGGTTCCCGCGATGTGCAGCCACAATGGTCGAGATCGTGGTAGAAATCGCTACAGGACATGCGCTATGCCAAACGTTATGTCAATTAAAATCCTACCTAATCTTTATAAATCTATATATATTTTAGTATGAAAGTTTTCGTGAGTTTGATTCATTATAAATATTTAATAAAACGGCTAGGACTCACGTAGTTTGTCGAATTAGTCGACCTAGGTTTCGAGCATGTCCGATGCTCTTCATCAGGGGCGAGTTTAGGCTGCGAGATCGCGGCGACCACTGGCGGTGTCGAGGCGAGATGCGCGGGCGGCTGCCCGCTCCGCACGACGCGAGGGGGGAGGTGGCGTCGGCGGCGCCTGCGGGGAGCGCCACGCGCCTCTCGCGCGCTGTCGTGTTGCCGACGACGACCGCACTAATGTCGGCACGAGCTCTTCATCATCACTGACAGCGTCGTTGCCGAAAGTTCCATCACACACCGTGCTGACTGTGTCACACTCTAGACTACCTACCACATTCTGTGTCGAGGTAGCATTAAGAAGTGGTTTCCACGCTGCAGATAACAACCATCCAACCACGGTCCCCGGTCCGGTTGAAGTTAGGACATCGAGAGATCTCTATTGCCTCACGCACTTTTCGAGGTACGAAGAACTTTTTCATCATATCTAATAAAACGTCTAATAAACTTATAACTAATAAACTTCATCATAAATATTTAATAAAACGGCTAGGACTCACGTAGCTAGTCAAATTAGTCGACCTAGGTTTCGAGCATGTCCGATGCTCTTCATCATTGGCGCTCTTTATTGATTGTACTTGTACTTGTATTGATTGTAGTTTGTTTTGTGTACCTATATAATAAATAAAATGATGTACCTGTTGAAATCGCCGCCTGCGCACGAATTCAAGCTCGCAATGTCCATGAGTTAAATAGCATGCACCCTAAACTGTCGTATGCACTGTACAGTCCAGCGCAGAGCACCAACGAGACGGAACGCCACGATTTTGCGTGAATTAGAACAACAATAAATAAATTATCCGAGTCGGCTCAGCCGCGGATGCAATTTACCATCCAGTGTATGTGTTGCTTTATTTTTTGCTTTGTAGAATATAATAGAAAACACTTTATTGCCATTAAGAAGGAATTACATTTTGAACATACTTTCTTATGATAAGTACAATAGGCGGTCTTATCGCTTAAGAGGATATGGCGCAGCCGCGGCCAGCGACCACTAGGTGTTTGAATATTGATTTACGGTCTCGCAGAAAATGCGTAAATTAAATTAAATAAATTAACTAAAAAATAATAATAATAATTTAACTAAATTCGTATCAATTTCAGATTTTTGTTAAAATTAGCGTTACGGGAGAAAACGTTTCTACCACACTAAATCTCAACCAAATTTGGTAATTTTAGTCTCAATTTCATAAATGGAGAATAAACTAGGTTTGTAGGTTTTCCTTTTTCTAAGTTCATGTCTATTTTTAAAGTTAACAGCTTCCAAACGTCAAAAATAATTTTCGAGTAAATATCGAGTTTTTAGGGTCCATTTATTCAAATTCTATAGGAATTATCGAAAAAATCAAAACCTACAAACTTCAATGACAGTGTGTGTTGCTTTGTAGTGTTTAGAGAAGGAATTTTGTGTATAATATTATACCTACAATTCAAACTACATTACAGTACAATAATGATTATAAATTCTTTATTAAACACCATCAAAATTATATGGTCAACGTAATAAAAAAGCAGGTGAAATTTTACTTAAAATCAGGATTTTTACTTTGTTGTTTGTTTTGAGAATTCAAAATCTTGGCATTGTTGCATGCGTGATCAAGAAAAACTCAAGTCAAATAAATTTTATAACAATAAAAACCGACTTCAATTCTAATGTATCTTCGAAGTCCAAAATCGAATATCGATGAAATTTATATGGGACCATGTTGAAGCAAACTGAATTTACCAAATCAGTTTATAAATGAAGAAGTTCTGAGGAAACAAACATAAAACAATACAATCGAATTGAGAACATCCTCCTTTTTTTGAAGTCGATTAAAACATGGCACATATTCCAAAGTAAAGTCTAGTGGCCATGTTGATTAATTTTCAAATAGTGACCGAAGCGAAACTAGCAGAAAATTTCATTAAAAAAAATCTGAGCATTATAAGACGAGTGAGGAGCACAGTGTCATTTTGTGTTAGTGAGGAGGCAGTTTATCTCAGAGTGAGGAGGTGCTTTTATTTTGCAAACCGGAGTTCTGAGTGGCCCTATAACTATTAAAGGCATGCTTACCGGCAGTACTATTAGTACTATTAGGTATCAATCATCTATGATATATTCTATGCCATTAGATAAAATACCTGCTGGGAAAACGTCTTACTCGTATACCGATCCCGCCCCCCGATTCAGAACCTCACGATAACGAATACCGAATCGATTTGACTATTATTGATATCGTTTTGTATGTTTCTTTTCGAGCTATTCCGCCTCGAAAATTTAATACGGTTTCGGTTACAATATTGGTATCGATTACATGTTACATTTACTAATTTTGTTTTGTGTGCAATATTTTACATCATATGTTATGAAACCGAATCGATCGACAACGAGTTATCGTGAGGTTCTGAATTGGGGGGCTGATTGCTTTGTCTTGCGATCGGTATTTGTTTCTGTAATTATCGAGCATTTTTACTCAAAGTCCGCGACCCAATCGCTAACCCAATCACGATCGCTAAAAATTATCAATACTGCAGTTTGAAAAGGCGGCTTGAAAGCGATCGGGATCGGCGTTACACGATTCTCGTGCAGCTTGTCTCATCACTAAAAAATACCTGTTACATAGGTGAGCTACGATGTATTCTACTAGCGCTTCATCAACATCTTGTACTGCACTAATCTGAAATCACAAAAGCAAATCCGAAAGCGCCGCGAGTAGGTACCGTAATTACGGTCTCAAATATCTCCCTCGTTAGGGCGACATAGGAAGAAGTGCTGCATTCTTACAAATTGATACAAATTATTTGAGCGAGCTACCGCTTTGTTCCAACGACGCTTGTTACGGCTGCAGAACGGCATTTTATTATTTTTTTAGAGCCAGCGTGGACTAAGAGTAAAAAACGCTTTCGAAACGCGGCGTTTAAATAGGAGCGTCTTTTTTAATAAATACTTCGTATAAAGAATTAAGAGTTATTTTTTTAAAGCTAAGCTGTTATATTTTGAAGTTTAAGATATGAGACTCCTGTACATACTCGTACCAACAATCGATTACTTAAAACATAGATGAGGTTAAGATCATTCATTTCTCATAAAGAATTACTTCTTCTGAATATAATATTTTATTTTGATAATTGGATAGTTTTATTGCTCCTTATTTTTTTAGCGACAGGTCGATCTTTTTAATTTAGACATACTATACCCACAAAATACATCAATTGAATAATTAAATAACTTCACTTACCAAATATATGATAGTTAAAATACATAATAATACATTTAAAATTAAATCATCTACCACGTTACCATGACATGTTAGTATATTTTTTTAACAGTATCACACAGGGACTGTCTTATATTTCTCTCATGATCCTTGATCCATACTTACACATAATAATATAAATAAGGAAGTGTATTTTACCACCTTACCATTGCAAAGTTGTAGTCAATCCCACTATGAAAAGTATACCAAAATGTTATAGCGTTAAATAAAACGTTTAAAAACCGCTAAGCGTTTAACTTATTAAGCAGGCGTCTCGCTTGTCCTCTCATTCCTTAGACAGAGTCCAAAACATCTTATTCGCGCCCTCATAAAAGTAACTGCTTTGGCTCGTTTTTATTTCTACCTCTGTACCTGTACGGCCACAGTATTTTAATAAACCACTTACATCTCGAACAATTGTCAACCTTAGTTACAATACTCACGGTAGGTTTTCCTCTGGCTGTTGAGTTAAATCATGTCTCCGCCACTTATATCTAGGACAAGATGCCTCTGAAGGACACGAGGAATTCCAATTACATTATTATGTAGTAATGTTTTATTTCAGAGGTATGGAGCAAATTAGTACAGCTATGCAGGACGAATGAAAATTGTAATGGCGAATCTGAAGAGGAAAAACGAAAGTTAAAGAGACTTTGATTTATCTTTCTACGTCTATATCACGGCTGTTATCTTAGCTATTTTTTAAAATCTAATACTTTCATTACAAAACAGATACTCCTTATTGTATACCAATAACATTAAAAGAAAATGATTACAGATAAACCTTATAACTAGGGTAGTACAATGAGCGGTCTTATCGCTTAGAGCGATCTCTTCCAGACAACTTTTGAATGGACAGTATCGGAAGTAAAGAAGTAGACGGTGGTGTACAAAAATTCATAAATAAATAATACTATTAAACCATTAGATAATTGTATAAATATAAATCCTAATAAATAAATATTTATAACTATAAACTAATAACTTAGTTAGTACTTAGTTTTAGAGCGAGTGTGGCTCAGCGGGGACTCGTGCGCTTTTCGATCCGACGCACCTGGGTTCGAATCCCGACTCGGCCCTGCACCAATGAATTATAGTTTAGTGCAGATTTTGCACGCTCGCTCTAAAACGGTGAAGGAAAACATCGTGATGAAACCCGCTTACGCGCTTTGGCGTGGTAGGCTCTTGCCGTGGTTGCAATACCACCCATCACCGAACAATGCCATGCCGACAAACGACCTAGTCGTGTTTCGGGATGATGTTCGGTGAACCATCAGCCGGCAGCAGCCGCTCAACTGCCGTCTCTCTCTAGATCTATGTGCTTCATCTTAGGCCACATCATTGCTTTACATCAGGCGAGATAGTGGCCAAACATGGATCTATAAAGCGTAAATATATATATATATATATATATATATATATATATAGTTTTGAGTATGTACATATTTATATTAATTTATAAAAACTCTATCCTTCGATGGGCATTACAGTAGGTAACCGATTCGACTACCGAAAGAACAATAATAATTTAAAACACAAAATGAAAAATAAAAAAGAACACATAATTACAAATAGAATTACAGTTGACAAATAGGTAGGTATTAAAACATGCAAATAATAATTATAACTGTAACTTGGCACTTTTCTTGTTGTGTTGACTATTTTAGCCATCCCTTTTGGTAACCATCTCATAGTATCCGCCGCAAATTGTAGGTTCGTTATTTTGCCGATAAGGGACTAAGATTTTTGTATCAAAATTGAATAAAGAACTTTAAACTTTGAGTACCTAAAACCTATAATATCCATTACATACTCAAAATACTAGGTAGGTATTTACTATTTTTGTGCGGTACAGTTGAAGTTAATGTTTAGTTACGGTGAGATATAACTTCAGGGGCTAAGTATCCTACTTATATTATATATCTACGTGAAAGTTTGTATATAAGTGTGTTTGTGTTTGTTAGTTTTTCACGCTGTAACGACTTAACGGATTTGAATGAAATTCGGAATGAAGATGAAAAAAGGGCGAACACTATGTATATAATACATTTTTTGTTACTAAAAATTTATTGTAATTTTAGGGAGGTAAAATTTGCGAAACAGAATTAGAACGAAAACTAAATACGCGTAAATTCGTCATAAAAAGCCTTGTAACCCGATTACGGTATTTAAAAATCAATAAAACTTCACCGGCTCTTCTTGAACACCAAACAAGAAAAGAAGCCGTAAATACTCAACAAATTTAAATTAAGTAATCCTCACGAAAAACGAAAACTCTTTTTAATAAACACGCGGAGCATTTCTACGAATTTAACGTACACAAAAATGACGGCAGCTCGTTAAGGAAATCTGGATTTAAAGTATGATAGACTTGCATTTTCGCTGTTTCGTTCTTGACCTGTATAAAGTTGTATAAACAGTCCAAGCTCAAGAGTGAAAATGTCCCACACCACACGCCCAGTTGTGTTTTTGTGGCATGTCGGTGTTTTAGTGGTATATGTACTAACGTGTTGTGTTTTAAAATAAATAAATAAATAAATATATAATGGTTAATATTCCACCAATATTACACATAATCAATCGAAATAACACTTGTTTGGAAAATAAAACAAAATCGAACTGTATCAATTTTCACTTCCCGCCAAAAAGTCCTAACGTTTATTGAATAAATAGTTAGTTTACAAGAACATAGTCTATTGGTCCCCAAACTAGGTAAACCTGTATCTTGGGGACCTCCTTCCTAAATGATACATATTGTTTTATGACAAAAGGAAAAACATCATTTTCTAATATGTTATCACTACATAGTATAAAACAAAGTCGCTTTCTCTGTCCCTATATCCCTATGTATGCTTAAATCTTTAAAACTACGCAACGGATGTTGATGCGGTTTTTTTATAGATAGAGTGATTGAAGAGGAAGGTTTATATGTATAATAACCATGCCGGGGCGGGTCGCTAGTAAAATATAAAATAAAAATTAACTTACGAGGCAAACTTCGAGTAGACGGCTGGATACTTTATCTAAGGAGGCAAAACATTGGTGACATAAGTTTGTGTTTGAGTGAGTGAGAACGGCAAGCGATTCTACATTTATTATTTGAATTCTAAAGTCAAGATGACTACGCTACAAGAGTAGAGGTAAAAATACCAAGTCGGATGTCCTCCTACCACAGAATTCTTAAACGCAGCTCTCGGAATGGGATGATTACTTCATCAAAACACACTTTAAACGTGTTACGTAAATCTAGTACCGTACCCCTAGCCACCCCCCAAAGGGTGTCCACCCCCTAAGGGGGAACAACACCCCAGGAAACGGGGGGTAAGACGATATGGGCGAACGTGAGCGCCGTCAAGAAACCTTGATTGCTTTTTTAATTAGTTTTTTTTTTCGTTCCCCCTTTTTCGCATCCCGACGATCGCTAAATATGTATTTGTTTGTGTGCTATGTATTGATTGATGCGTTGTTTGTATGTGTGCGTATTTGTTTGCGGTATGGGAAGTAATGAATTTTATGTTATGTCATCTGTTGGTGGGCCCAATTTTTTGTGATACAAGGCTCTGCATGAACATGTATCGAGGACCCTCCGCTCTACCAATATTATAAATGCGAGTGTTTGTGTGTTAGTGTGTTTGTTACCTCACCACGCTGTAACGGCTCAACAGATTTGAGTGAATTCGAAATGGAGATAGCTATATTACCCTAGATTAACACATACTTTTTATCTCTTGAAACCACGGGTGAAACCGTGGGGCGTAGCGTAGTTCAGTTTGTACCGGGACGCGAGTTTTGTTGTTTCTTCGGTCCAATTAGTATTGCCTGGAGAAGACTGCCCATTATTGCATAAAAGTAATAACAAAAAAAACTGACTTCAATTCTGATGTATATTTGAAGTCCAAGGGCGAATATCGATGAAATTTATATCGGACACTGAAAAATTTTCTTCTGAAACATTTTCCACATCGGTTTATAAATGACGGCGTTCTTAGGTAACAATCGTAAAAAAATACAATCGAATTGAGAACCTTATCCTTTTTTGAAGTTGGTTAAAAATTCGGTTAAATACAGTTTTTTTTTATTGACGATGCGGTCGACGATCTAGCACGCTTGCCAAGATAGTACCTGTTACCTCGAGACTTAAAGATTCCTAGATTGTAGCTATCGGGAAAGACTGGCTGGGAGTTCCACTCGTTAGCAGTGCGCATAATAAAAGTGGAAGCGAAGCGCTTAGTGCGCGCAGGAGGAATGTCTACCATTAAACGGTGGCGTGTTGCCGTACGTCTTGTAGTCCGATGATAAAACGTTTTGCATTTTAGTGCACAACTTAGCTATACCTAAATTATCTACGTATAAAATAGTTCATTTCATCTGTATACTAGTGACCTGCTCCAACTTCTCGACTCAATTTAAATATAAAGGTATTAAAACTTTTCTCAAGAAATTATATTATTATTATAATAAAATTCCCGAAGAATATTTTTAATTTTTTTAGAAATTCTATGAACGTTAGTGAAAACCACATAAAAAGTAAAGGTCACGCGAGTCATATTGTGAGGGAGTGTGGATCATGTAGTTTTAAGTTGTAATTTTATTGTTTCTTTTTGGACATTTCAAAATTTGAAGTGTAAATAAAGGTTAAGTTTTTTTTACGCTTAATAGATCCATATTGGGCTACTATCTCGCCCGATGAGAAGCGATGATATGGCCTAAGATGGAGCACATAGATCTATAGAAAGACGGCAGTTGAGCGGCTGCTCAGACCCGTCTCCCCGATTGTTCACCGAACATCGTCCCGAAATACGACTAGGTCGCTTGACGACATGGCTTTGTTCGGTGGGTGGTATTACAACACGTACAGAGCCTACCACTCCAAAGCACGTAAGCGGGTTTCATCACGATGTTTGCCTCCACCGTTTTAGAGTGCGCGTGCAAAATCTGCACTTAACTATAAGTCATTGGTGCAGGGCTGAGTCGGGATTCGAACCCAGGTGCGTCAGATCGAAAGGCGCACGAGTTCCCGCTGAGCCACACTCGCTCTGTTTGTTTGTTGGCGTTGGCATCCTTGTGCTTTTTTTATGCTACTTCTGACCCTAAAAGTATTGTATTGAGGCGAGTGCGCCTTTGTGAATGAACAATTCATACTTAGTTAGTAAATAAGATAGACGCTGATGTGTCTTTATTTTATACTAGTAAAATAATAGATATATTAGGCAAAAAGTAGGTACAGTCAGCGACATAAGTAGCTGAACTTTAAAAATCTTTTAATTGTCAATAACACCAAATATATACAAATTACATCACCATCAGCCCATTATGGTCCCACTGCTGGGATATGGGCCTTCTCTCATAGAGAAAGTTTGGGCCATAATCCATCAAGCTGGCCCAGTGCGGGTTGGTGGATGACACATGTCCTTGAATTTTTGTGATTAATTCTTGGACATGCCGGTTTCCTAACGATGTTTTCCTTCACCGTTTTGAACAAATTACATGCGTGTTGTCAATCAAAGATTCCCAAAATGAATGTGCATTAACTTTTGTTGACCGCACCAAGATTTTAGGGAGGTTTTGTACGATCAGCCCTCTAAGTCTCATTTTAAAATAATTATTAAAACCTCCGTCAAGTGTTAAAATCAAGTCGTCGCTGTCGAGGAATGTCCATTAGTCCTTCATAGCCCGGTAATGAGGGGAGAGTGGGCAAATCACGGCTCGACCATAGACGTGCCGGCACGTACACGCTTGGAGAATTAAATGTCGCTAGAGGAAAAATATAGAGTCAGTAGATATAAAAAAATCTTGATATTCATAATAAAATTAATTAACACACTTGAAACTATGAATATGACGGAAAATAAATATTGTAGTCATTATTATAGTTTTATAAATAAAATTTATATATTATTTAGTTTAATACAGGCATGAGGAAGTAAAAAATAAATTATTGATAAATCTTAAATGGCACATTGAGTAATGATAGAAAACAGTTTTTCTTATTTAGTTAAACGATTCAAGGCTGTTCACGCATAAATTATATAATAATAAATACATTTTGTTAATAAAATTATAATAAGTTTTATAAACAAAATGTATATATTACTTAGTTTAATACAGGCATAAGGAAGTAAATAAAATAAATTATTGATTAATCTTAAACGGCACATCGTGTAATGATAGAAAATAGTTTTTCTTTTTTAGTTAAACGATTCAAGGCTGTACACGCATATATATAATTTTAAAGTTCATTGCACTTTCCCATCAACACTCTAAGACCCTCAAAAAATTAAGCACACACACACACGTCTCACATTCAAATACGTATAAGATCACACGCACACAACCATCGAGTTTTAACTCTCGAGGCGTCGGTCCCCACTAATTTATACGTTCTTTCGCTTTCATTATAATTATTATTCTTGGCAATTTATTTTCGCACACGAGGGGGCACTGTCCCCTCCCCCCACAGTGGCAGGGGGGGGCTTCTTACAAATTCCCGTTTTTCGGTGGAACTTAACGCACCCTTTTCTTGGCCCTTTTTGTTTTTCATTACATTAACTTTTGAGACGGGATAATGTTTTGTCGGTATGTATTTTTTGGGGTAATGAAAGGTGACTTGTGAATATGTGTGTGTGTGTGTGTGTGTGTGTGTTATTGCATGAAATTAATGTATAAGATGATGTTATTGATTATTGTTTCATGATTAAGGCTCAAATGTTACTGATACCAATCAGAACTAAATAAATAAATAGAACTCAAAGGTTTATTAACACTTTAATTACCAGATTGTGGTTTTCGTATATGGTAATGAGATGAACGGTAGTATTAAGTGTTATGCCTAGTCTACCTCTAACAGTTGCAATGCTTTGATAGCCTCTGTGGTGTAGTGGTTGGGCAGGTTGGCTCAAGTCTTATATACCACTGAGGTTATGGATTCGATTCCCGCGACGGGACAAATGTTTGTGCAAGAAAAAGCGCAAGCATTTGTTTCGTGTCTGTGTGTTTTGGGACCATGTTCCTCATATTTCCTGGTTTCCTAGGTAAAGGGAATCCTAGTTAGGGGCCAGGATCAAAAAAGCTATATTGATATATTGATGTAGGGTGATTGTTCCAGGGTGACAGGTGATTGGGTGACAGGACTTTGCACTTGTTGTTTTCGTTAGCCAGTAAGATATTTAAAGTTTCAAAAATTAACTAAGTGTCATGTGTTAACGTCACGGCACGAACTCCCAAACAGATTCCAAAGTCGACTGCACTAAAAAAGTTAAAGACATAACACCACTACTGGCGTCTCCACAATTTCTCTCTAAACTTTTAAAGTACACAATTTACGTTCACATGCGCCGAGAACGACGGAGAAGTTTCACAAAACAAAAGCGATTACTACAGACTTCGACTACTCGAAAACAAAACGCAATTTTCTCTTAAGAAAATGAGGGAACTCTTTCTCCCCATTGAAAAATCATCAACACCCACGGCGTATGTACCGCCGGCCACCCGAGGGGGAAGATCTACGCCGCCGACTTGCGTACGCTTTAATTAAAAATAAAACATAAGAACGATGTAACTGGATGAGCCGAGGAGCGAAGGAAAAATGAAAGAGAAAGCCGTCCGCCCCCCTACTGGAAAGCTGAGGGGGGAAACCGAAGTCAGTCGTGGAACGACCACCGGGGGGCGCGCACCTCCCGGCGGCGTCACAACGGAATGACATCACTTTTCTTGTCGCTAATGAAGAGAACGTCTTGGTTGCCTTTTTACACGCTGAAGGCTTTTATTTCATGCGTTCCTAACCTTTGCTAATTTATTTAATTAGCTCTCCGCCTCAAAGAAACGGCTTAAGATAGAAATTTAACATTTTTTCTTCGCTGCAGATTCAAATTTATTCAGCATTTAAATTACCATATTTCGAGGGACATACGAAAGCGCAGCAAGCCGGCAGCGTCTCCGAAAACAAAACGTCAAAGATGCCAGTGCAGTCTAGACTTATTAATTTTCCTATCTTTTGGTTGTGAACGGAAGGCATTGACAGATCAGACTCTTTTCATTAGTCCCTGCACATGTGGGGTCCTTTGAGGTCGCCTCGTTAGTGACACGATGCTAAGAGCATTACGAGTCTCTGAAATAGTGTGTCGACCTCATTATTCTCCCTACATTTCCTTTTTCGCTAATGCATTGGTGGAGCTTGTTTACCGATGAAGTATCGATTTTAAAATGTGGGTGTTCGCAAATGGCTTTATGCTGTTTGCAGCTCTTTGATTTGTTTGAGACGTGGCTGTATAGTTATGTATAAAACTTGTCAACACAAAGTAAGACATAGAAATAAGATATTTTGTTGAAAAATATATTAAGGATGTTAACAAATTTGTTATTCGAACCGCGAGCAGATTAAAATGAGTCCAAACACTAGTAGTGTACGATTATCCGTCAAGGAGTTCCATTGTCCAACTTCCGTCTCTATCATCAAATCAGCTTGCTGTCATCATAATATTGCATTGTCATTGGACTTTGACAAGTATATAAAATTTCAACTTCGTAGGACAAGGGGAAGTGGTTCTGATTCAGCTTGCTAGATGACACTCGAACAAACATTAAAGTTACTTATGTATATACACACATACATTGCAAGTTAAATAAAAGCTTGTAATAAGCACTTTTCATGGAATTATTTCGTAAATTAAAATGTTAGCCTAAAATACCTACTCAATAACCTACTCTACCATGCTGTAGGAAAGTTGGAACAATTCCACAAGCATGGTAGAGGGTCACACTGTTTGAAGAAAATTTTCTTTGATTCATGATCTGTCTTGACCGAGTCCATGATAAAAGTTCATATTTTTAAGTCAACAGTCATAGTGGAACTTCGTTTCTTTATGCACTAATTCTAATTGCTTAAGAAAAAATAACTTCAAGCAGAAAAAATAACTAAAATGAAGCATCTTCTGTCTCCGTCATTATAATCGTTTATAAGAAAAACCTAACCAATTAACAGAAAAATATAAAATAAAGCAGGCAATACAAACCAAACATACCAAGTAAATCCAATAAAAACCAGATGTTTTCAAACCCCCTATACGCTCTCACACTTATCCAACCTCATTCGAGGTAACCTGGTTGGGGCACACGCTCATTCAATTTTCTAACCCATTTACGTCTCAGACGAACTCCTTGGAACAAAAAAAAGAAATAATTCTTCAACCGTAGATTTTCCGCGGTATAATTTCATAAGCAGTCGGTGCGGTACGTGTGTGCTACAAGTCAGTGACTGAGGTTGTGGCAATTTTCTTTAAACCACCTTTCTATTCAAGTCTGTCCTCGGGCTTTCTAGAAGTACTTTTTTTATGGAATTGAGTTACGAGACGAGGGCTGCATTTACCTGGTGGTAAGCAAAACGTCTGTCCATAACCGTCGCAGCACCACCCAACACAACAACAATTTCGTTGGCTACAATACCCTCCTTCTTTTTTTTTAATCTTTATTTATTTATAGAGCGTATCATCAAAAACATGCCTCCGTCATAGTGGAGAAGCTCTCTGCACAAAGATAATTGTTCTTTTTTTGGACTGGCCTTTTCTGCAAGAGTCTGTCTTGAGAAAACAACTTAGCCATATAATTACTCAAACGCCAAGTAGTGCAAACATTGGGTACTGTGTTGGCTACAGACCAACACGAGAGAAGAGAAGAAGATTACTGTGTTCCGGTTTATGGTAGCCTGTTTTAAGCGGAGCATTGTGACAAGCACAGGGCAAAGCTGTGCAAGATTATGCAAAACAAATTTCTGAGATTTTGCAAAACTGTTTGTAGCAGGCGCATTGGTGAAAGGCCTGTTCGTCTCGCAACTCAGTTGTGTATTTATAAAAATCATAAAAAACATCACAAACAGTGAAAAAGTCAAGAGGAGGCCTTTGCCCAGCAGTGGGACAGTTTAGGCTAAAAATAAAAACAACAACAACTTCAACAACATTGCTATCGTCACATATTTCTGTCGATACTTCACAGTTTCGGAGAACATATTCCAAAAATAATTTTACTTTAAAAAATAATGCAATATTGGCTGCCTACTCTTTTGGATTGGTATTACCTCAAAAATCTTTCAATCTTAGCTACTGACATCACTTCCAGCAAAAACGTGTGTTCGTTTTGCCCCGTATTTCCCTTTTGAATTGATTAGGTCGGTCCATATCGAGTTATGAATGGAGTTCAGATGTTTAACCTTAGTTTTTTTTTTGCTACGGTTTTCCAATATTCACCGACAGAGTCGAGAAAATTTCTATGGAAATGGATTAGAATGATGTTTTTTTGATTTTTTGTTTATTGAGTAGGTAAAATTAAACGCAAATAATGAGAACGCAAGCCAATAATGTATTAAAAAAATGAGAGCAAGTATGGGTTAGTGGAAGCATGACGTGCGACTTTCGATCCCACGCACCCGAGTTCGAATCCCGATGACCCTGCACCACTGACTTTCTTAAGTTAAATGCGGCTTAACAATCGCTGTAAAAACGGTGAAGCAAAAAATCATGAGGAAACCAGTATATCCAAGAATTAATCACAAAAATTCAAGGACATGTGGCACCTACCAACGCGCACTGGGCCAGTGAGCGTGGTGGATTATGGCCCATACTCTCTCTCTCTCTCTCTCTTGATGTACCAGTCAGCATTATACTGTTAAATGTTAATAATTATCTGTTATTTCATCAAGATCCTACAGATATTAAAGTCAGTGTGTTTGTCATCACAGCTTCAACGGTTGAACGTATTTTGATAGTATCTGGGTATTTCAGGTCGTGATATTTAAGTAGATATTTTTTTCCCAGAAAATTGACCATGTGGGTAAATAAGATAAAATAAGAAATTCTTTACAACAAACAACAGATACACAGCTTTTGAGTACTTAGTACCTAATTAACACTATACATAAGCAATGTACCTACAGTGAGTGCAAACGGAGTAAATTCAGCATGTGCTGTGATCACATCGTAGATGAGAACGCAGCGCTGTTTTTCAATTAACACCGGTCCACAAGGCACAGCTAGTAATTTATTAAAAGGAGGTAAGTATACAAAACCTACAAAATTCACAAATCTATATGTAAAATTCATAAGGCGAAGAAACCGCGGGGCGTATTAAGCCCAGCTAGGCCTGCTTAATGATCCAATTCCTGTCATGTTCAGGAAAGGGTTTACCCCCTAAAAAACTTGAAACAAACGCCGCAAAAACCGAAGACGTTCTCTCTATCCGACACCCCGTGGGGTGAGGGTGGGGTTCACCCCCGTGAATAATTATAAAAGAAATAAGATAGACATCGACTTCGCCGCGTCAGCTAGAAGATGAATAATAATGGTTGGTTGTTTACGTGTGGACCAGCCTTTATGAGTCGTTATGCTGTTTACGACGAAGATTTTGTAACGAAATAGCAGATTATTATTATAGCTGATAGGTGCTAAATAAAAACGGAGTTTGGAATCCGTTTAGGGATTTATGTGCGCGTTTTTGTGGTTCTTGATTTTATGGCCACCCATCGCTACAAAATAAGCTAGCTACCTTAAGTAGTTTCATAAAAAAATGTTATAGTACTCGTGATAGGTCTCTCGTATGCAAGAGGCTGTCTGGGTAGGTACCACAGCTTTGCCTGTTATTCTGCCACCAGTAGTGCGTAAGTCTCATATGCCCAGTAATTTCGCTGGCTACAATACCCTTCAAGCCGGAACACAGTAATGCTTGTGCACTGCTGCTTGGGGGCAGAATAACTGGCAAAGCTGTGGTACCTACCCAGATGGCCTCCCGCAATATAAAAAAGCCAAATATAAGCCTACACAAATAGCAGTTAAATAGTTAATTAGGAATGTTTGAAAATTAGGCCTCCCGCATATTACTTACTAGCTTATATCTTGTACAACTTTCAAAACTCTATATTATTATGTTTATAATACAAAGATGTCCTAGAAACCTAGAAACATATTAAACATCTGTAAAGAAACAGAAGATTTCACCGAACCGAAAGCAATAAACAGCTCGACGCGAAGCCGCCGCGCCGGAAACGCATCGCGTGTCGTAACTTTGTTTTAGGCTGCATCGCTTCTGAAAATAGATCAAGATATAAAAATACATTATTAAACATCATACATAATGCACTACCACTAATAATAATTAGCACTACTCACTTTACTTTACTTACCAAGATAATATTATACATCATCATCATCAGCCCATCACGTTCCCACTGCCGGGACACGGGCCTTCTCTCATAGAGAGTATGGGCCATAATCCACCACGCTGGCCCAGTGCGGGTTGGTGGATGTCACATGTCCTTAAATTTTTGTGATTATTTCTTGGACATACCGGTTTCCTCACGATGTTTTCCTTCACCGTTTTTAGAGCGAGTGTTAAATCCGCACATAACTTAAGAAAGTCAGTGGTGCGAGGCCATCGGGATTTGAACTCGGGTGTGTCGGATCGAAAGTCGCAGATGCTCCCACTGTGCCACACTCGCTCCATATTATACATCATTTTATAATAATAAAACCGACTTCCATTCTGATGTAGGTATCTTTGAAGTCCAAAATCGAATATCGACGACATTTTTATGGGACCACTTTGAAGCTTTACTGAATCCAACGCATAAAGAATTTTCTAAATCAATTTATAAATGACGGAGTTCTGAGGTAGCAAACATT
This sequence comes from Petrophora chlorosata, assembly GCA_951640565.1. Lineage (NCBI taxonomy): Eukaryota > Metazoa > Arthropoda > Insecta > Lepidoptera > Geometridae > Petrophora > Petrophora chlorosata. The sequence continues at coordinate 4,054,705 of OX621206.1, forward strand.
AAAAAAAACGATCGAATTGAAAGCCTCTTCCTTGTTGGTTAAAAATAGAAGAATTCCCATTTGAGCACCAATGCGTTGAACACCAACGATATTAACATTTGAGCGCCTACGGTAAGACTTAGCTACTGCAAGGTAAGATGTACAGAAAAGCAAGTCATCTACCTGTAATGTAATAAAGAAATGCCTTACCAGCGATGCGATTTTTGAAGTGGTAGCAAACATAATTCTTTCATATTTTAATACCAATTAAGAGAGCTCTTTCTCTCTCCCCGAATCGTATTCAAAATTATCGTTATTTAAAAGTATATTTTTAAACTTGAAATTTTTGAACAATATGTAACATAAACAAATTGTAAATAAATATTTAATAAAGCGGCTAGGACTCACGTACTCGTTGTTTGTCGAATTAGTCGACCTAGGTTTCGAGCACTTCCGATACTCTTCAAATAAAATTGTAAATAATTAAAAAAGTTGTACTTTTGTCATAATTACAACTTTACGATTACTAAGATTTAAAAATAACTATATACATTACTAGGTAAATGATTTTTAGGAACTGTTCAAGATTTTGAATGAATTTCACTGGACTACGCTTGTGACACATTATTTTCGTTTTGCTCATTTTGGGGGAATTCATTAGATAGATAAAATTAAATATAAAATTTAAAAAAACCCTCGACACATTTTAATAAAACATGTCTAAGAATGACCGCTAGAGAACCTGGTTTCAAATAAAAAAAACCGCATCCAAATCGGTTCACCCGTTTAAGAGCTACGGTGCCACAGACAGACACACATACACAAATAGTTTTCAAACTTATAACACCCTTCCTTTTTGCGTCGGCGGTTAAAAACAGCCCTTACTACTATAATTAGCCATCCATACAAAATCGTTATATTTTAAACTCACATCTTAAATAATGCACTCATAAAAACGAATCAAGCCAGCCGCCTTGCCTCAACCACCCAGGGGAGGTAGGGGTAAGACGGCGTGGCGTAAATTGATTACGTATAAAATTGTTAGCCGATGGGCCGTACTACTTATATGCGCCTTGGAGCGAGGACGTTTAACGCGATTCAATTTGCCTACGTCTGAAGGTGAAGGTGTAAATTTTTAAAGGAGTTGGAGATTTATTATGGAGTTGGCTTGATGAGTGAGTTATATGGAGATACAGTAAAGGTTAGGTTATGTGGTTTAGAGTGTTTATTAACTTTGCGTATTTTATTGCCTGCGTAGTGTAGGACGCCTATTGGCTAGATGGAGCGACGACCTGCGAATAGCAGCTAGAAAAAACTGCATGAGAAGAGCCGCAGACCGGGCTCAGTGGCGTTCATTAGGACAGGCCTATGTCAGCAGTGCACGAATACAGGCTGATGATGATGATGACTTCCTGCGTGTGTTTCCTGACTACTATAGCTTGGGAGTCTTCAAAACGAGAGTGAAAAGGTATCTTCTAGGCAAGCCTTTTCATCCTTGACAGCATTATCCTTTACCAAAAGTACTTATCAAAAGCAAGCCTAGGACTAATAGAAAGAATAAATGTTAGGGATATAAAGCTAGAAAGAATAAAGCGAGTGGAAATAAACAAAATTTCAATATTATGAGGACGATCAATGCAGACGGTTTATTCATTGGATATCATAAAACTAGTGCTGATGTAAATTATTAAAGATGCGAACGCCTTGTCAGCAGTGACACTCTTACATCGACTTTAGTTTCGGTAAATAATAACTTTTGTAAGTTGTTCATGTTATTATTACAAATTACTATGGTACATTTCTACGATAGCTAGATATTATTATACAGTTATTTGAAAATCCCAATTATTTTGTCTACGTATTCGTGTATTGAAAATACACTAGGCCTATGGCCCCATAGCACAGAAAATTAGTTTTTTTTTGTTCTGTTAAGTACTTGTATCATAATTTATTATCATATTAATCAGTACCTCAACAGTAGTCTACTCGCCTACTTGAATATTTGATTGCAAAAGCTAGCACTAAAATACCGAGACAAATACTTGTTACCTCAGCGAAACAAAAAACCTCGAAACGCAGACTGATTTAATGCACCAAACTGTCATAATGCTGAAAATTAAATAAAAAAAACAATGTCTGGCTCACATGCATAAAGTATAATTAAGGGCCAAAATGAATATTTAAACATTTCGCAGAGAGCTCACTCTTCGCCCACAATGACGTTTGGGGCGCCCAAATCTAGAAAGATACGTATTTTTGGAAGTCAAGTTCCGCCCAAAGACACACCGAGAGATTTCTTCCCGCTCGTTTCGCAATTATACTATTTTATTTTTATTTCGCCGTGAGATATCTACTCTTAATCCTACTGTCTACAGTTTTTTAACTAGTTTGTAAGACATCAGTCCATTCAAATTGTAAAAACTTAGTAAGGTCAAAAAGAAAAAAGAAAAAGTTTCTATTTCTTCTTAGTAAAATTTTCTTCGAATCAGAGCAATGTTAAACGTTAGAATCAGAAACTGTAAATAGCTTTTAAGGTTTTTATGGTAAATAAACTATTTATTTACAATCCTAGCCTACTATCCTACTTATAATTAAAAATGCGAAAGTTCTAGGATTTTTATTTATATTTTAACGCTTATCATCCCGAAACACGACTAGGTTGCTTGACGGCATGGCTTTGTTCGGTGGGTGGTATTACAACCACGCCCAGAGCCTACCACTCCAAAGCACGTAAGCGGGTTTCATCATGATGTTTTCCTTCACCGTTTTAGAGCAAGCGTGCAGGGCCGAGTCGGGATTCGAACCCAGGTGCGTCGGATCGAAAGGCGCACGAGCTCCCGCTGAACCACGCTCGCTCTGAATCGCTCTTATTCGCTATATATAGGTATATATATATATATTTAATTTAAATTTGTTTTACATTTGATATCTACCCCCATATTATATTATTCTAACAACAACGTACATAATATTTAGCGGAATTACACATATTTTCATTGCGTTTCAGATCTGCAATATTTTATAATTCTCTGTGTCCTAATGGCTTTATCGCCGGCGGGACGCCTCAAAGATACAGATACACGCTGCGAGGGCAGAAGAGTTTGCCAAAAATTATAATTTTAATTGCGGGCCCTCTACCCCACTCTCCCCCAGGACACAGCATTGAAATAAATATGTAGAAGACATTGTGTAGCGAGAATTTTTAATTTTATCGTTTTTCGATACTTAACATACAGCGGATTTATGGAAATGAGATATTTATGGGAGAGGTATACATTATATTCAAGGATGGTTTTAAATTATTATAGTTCCAAAATGCATCTTTAACTTTAATATATTTTAAAAATATAATAATAATATAACCTTCATACTTATTATTAAAAAGGTGAAAGTTTGTGAGGATGCATGGATGTTTGTTACTTATTCATGCAAAAACAACTGAAAGAATTTTGATGATATTTGGTAGGATTTCTTTAGGTTATGGAAAATAACAAAGGTTAATTTTTATACCGGAAAACTGCGCGTGATATCGCGGGACTCCAGTAGTTTTACTATAATTTAAGACATCTAAATCATCTGCGTGATTATTCCGATATCTACATCAAAAGTCAAAGTGAGAGTCGAGTGAAATGTATTTTGCCCTGCCATGGAAAAGGCAATAGTCCTGTTCATCCTTGTAAATAAATACTGTAAAATTTGTGAGGATGAATGAATGAATGTTTGTTACTCAATCCCGACCAACACGACCTGAGGTATCTACGTATCAAATTTCATCAAAATCCGTTTAGTATTTTTGCGTGATTGAGTAACAAACATCCGTCCATCCATTCCTTCATCCATCCACTCTCAGAATCGTTCGCATTTATAATATAAGTAGAATAAGATTCTCATCTTTCACGTAGCAATGGCACCAAAAATTAAAACGCTCGTGTTGATTCACCCCGAAAATCAACCCTTACCTCAAAACGCAACCTCTCGTTTCCGCAGCTAAAAAAATAATGAGTCGCAAACACACACGCCGAAAACAAAGGGAAGCCGAAAATACGCAAATAAGTGCGCTAACAATTTCCTTTTAGTAATTGTCTGTGCGTAAAATTTACGAAAAATTTTTGATTACGGAGCTTGCACCCTGAACAAACAACTACGGCATACAGTCCAAAATATGTATGCTCCAATCTTTTCTCATATGGGTGTGTGGCTAATCCTGGAGTCGGAGTTTTTGGATCGCCCGAGGGCATCCGACATGGCCCAATGACTGTTGTCCTAAATAACAACCGGGACCGACGCCTTAACGTGTCTTTCAAGCACTGTAGTGCTAAGATGGAAATACCAAACGGTCACTCATCCAAAAGATGACCACAACGAATAGCGTGTCTGTTACGAATGGGCGAGCTACGCTACTAGCGCTACCTAGTATGCTCTCTGAAATAATATTACTCCATCTCTAGTTATGAAAAATATCGGTAGAGTTAATCTAGAGCCGAGACGACTTCAGTACTCGAGTAGAGTTAAATAGGTTTGGTTTCAACGCAAGCCGGCGAAGTAATGTTCTCGGAAGACGGTAGAGATCGAATGTCGATATCGATAAATGGAAAGAGTAAGGGAGATTCTGAATTCTAGATTTTTAGCGTTGGGCTAGCTTAAATATCATTAAGGTTGCGGGTTCGATTCCTGCAACGCCACCAATGTTTGTGCACCGAAAAAAGAACTTAAAGCATTTGCTTCGTGTCTGAGTGTTGCAAGACCATGGTCCTCGTCGTCCCTTGTTCCCTAGGTACAAGGATCCCTACTTAGAGGCCAGGATTTGTGTATGTGATCGCTGGTGTGAGTTTTATCTACAATATCACTTGATGGAAAGACCCGTATTTATGAACAGTACTGGTCTAAACTCTTAGCTAAAAAATATCACAGCTTAGCTTAGCATCACAATTAGAGTTGTTGAGAGAGTTTTTGACAAGTGTTTTCCATGAAATGTCTAAGTGACTACTTGAAACTAAATAAGCAATTATTGTCAAAACCTTTGTAGATTTTTCCCTTTTTCTAGATAGCTTCATACATACTTAGTATGGCTACTACCGACTCTTGTAAGAGTATATTTAGTACTATGATATTTAGATAATCAATATAATGTCATTCCGAAATTTTATGAATAAAATTGAAAATGACTATAGTGACTAAGCACCGACTACTTATGACATAAATTTAATAATGTATAAACAATTAGAATCGGAATGTATGACTATTTGATTCTGTTGAACTGTAATAGAACTCCACTCATTATGCAACACCCTTACAGGGTATATACCTAGGCCGCTCATTGTAACACTTTCTTTAATTGTTTTATGTAATGTCTTTAATTTTATGTTTGCAATAAAGCGTTTATCAATCTATCTATACCTATAGCACTATTGTGACACTATTTTAACACCTGTCTGTTAATGAATAATTGAATATGAATATGATACTTTATGACCTAGAATAGGACTTAGGATACTTATCATCCCGAAAAACGGACACTTTCCAAGGAAGCAACTATAATCCGAATTCTATGCGGGTGAAACCATGCGGCACATTTAGTGTTATTATGAAATCGTAGGGTATGGAAGCAAAATTTTATTTTGTTATAAATCAGTGCGCGATTAAACTCGATATACCCTTACCACTTGCAAATTGTATGTGGAAATTTATGAAATAAATAGTAAATCTACATCGATAAGTCTCATCCCTTAAGAGGAGAGTGGGGTCGGGCGGCTACTCATGCAAAAATCCCGTCTCAGGTAAAATGAAGTCACAAGAGCTAAGACACGCCGCGGTGCAAAACGAACGCTACAAAACATGCACATTTTATTGTTTCTTGTGGAGGTAATGATTCCCCATTTTACTCTTATTGTTTCTGTTCTTTTCTATAGTAATACTATTTTCACCATTCACGTAATCCAGAACCACTATTACAAAAAACATGCTTGATGAATTTTTTCACCATTTTCAAATTACGCGTAAATACTATTCTAATGCGAAAAACATACTATACTGTTCGTAATTATATAGAAGACAAAGATGCTTGGAATATTCCACTTCTGCAAAGTAGCCAACTGGTACATAAGAAACATAACATTGTAGAAAACCATAATATTGTAACAAAATCTCTAAAAAAAATGACCCTCAGTTTTTTTTCATATTTTTTGAGTAGTGGTTCTTTTTCCGATACGGTGGTAGAGATGGTAATAATTTGACGTTCATAAGTGCGTCTATGATGCCAAAACTGAATAAAGAGATTTTGATTTGATTTGATAGATTTTTTGTGATGATTACATGAAAGAGAGTTTTGGAGTGTAAAACTTAAATCACACACAAGCAAAGCCGGGCGAGTCGCGAGTGAATGTATAAATAGTAGAATCACACCATGAACTGAGCTGTCGATATCAGTTAGGTGTAATGGAAACTATAACCACGCCCTGACCGTCCAAGCCCAATGGGCTATCACCAACTGGAACCATTTTCATTCGCTACTCTTAGTAAAATATTTAGCTTTGTAAGAAATTAATGTTTAGCTATCTAATAAGCGTAATATATAAACTCTATTAAATAGCTTAATACTATGAAAGTTCACTAAATTAAAACATATCGTAGGTACATGTGTAATGTTATTAAGGTGTAGTTTTATAATTTTTCACAGAGGAATTACACTTATAATGTACTAGCAACCGCTCGCGACTTCGTTCGTGTCGTCATTATAAATATAGCCTATGTCACTCAAGAATAGTGCAGATTTCTATTAGTGAAATAATTTTTTAAATCGGTTCAGGAGTTTTTGAGTGCATTCGTTACAAACATAAAAAAATACTTATCTTTCCTCTTTAAAGATACTAATGACCTAATCATATTAATGTATGTAATCTGTTCTAATGTATAGGTGTACAGACAAACTACTATTCGTACCACTACTATTACCATTACTATATACCACTACTATTCGTGGTATAAAGGATACCATTATTGAGTAATGGTATTAAAATGAAAATCATTGTGCTAACAGGGTAACATGCGGTAAGCCAGCTAACCTACCCAATGAAAGACAATGCGACGCTTGTCATGTTATTAAAAAATCCTACTAGACACAATATTTCACTGTACATAAAAGACACTGGCCTTTGAAACGCAGCGTCAAGCTACGTCAAAGACTAGAGGCTTTAAAATTGAATTTGTAACTATTATTATGTCAATAACTATTATTTTGTTATGCATTTTGCCTTTGATTTAAAATTATTTGATAGCATAATTATTATTTTTATTGATTTTTTAATGTAGTTACCTAATTAATTACCTCTTAACATTTTTATGAACTTGTATTTTTTTACAAACAGACATGGATGTTTTGTCTGAATCATTAATAAATAATTTGAATTGAATTAATAGTTTTATGTTTATGTGTTACTTACATAAATTTGTCGATACTTATAATTAAGTAAGTTTTCAAAAAAAATTGAGTCAAAATCCTTGCGTGAAGAGTTAAAACCGAGACCTACTGGGACTATCTCAGTATCGCGTGCCAGTGTCCACTCAGCCGACATATCAAAACCGAACTAATACGCACTGTTATTTTATTCTGACAGCTATTGCTCAATTTATAGCACATTGGATACGGTTTGTTATGCAAACAAAACACTGTTGGATATAAAATTATATTATTGTATATCTATGTATTAATTTAATTTTAAAAATTCACTGGTGGTACGTTTCTCGTATACGAAAAGCCGTCCTGGTTGGGTACCACCGCTCTGCCAGTTATTCAACCACCAAGCAGTAGTGCGCAAGCATAATTGTATTCCGGTTTGAAGGGTATTGAATCCATCGAAATTACTGGGCGTTATGAGACTCAACAGCTAATTGTCTCAGGGGGACAAGCGCAGTGCAGTGTTTGTAAGACAAAGTTTTGGGTGGTGCTGTTATTGTTATGGCTGGTGTATTGCTTACCATCAGGCAAACGACCAGTTCGTCTCGTCGTTCAGTAACATAATAAAGAAAATTACTGAATTAAATGTACATATGTTATAATCCTTTTTTACAAGCTTTTATTTAACTTGCAATGTTTGTTCGTTTGGGTCAAATCTTTCAAGTTGAATCAGAACCACTTTCTCTGAAATTTTGCATACTTGTCAAAATCCGATGACAACGCAATAGTATGGTGACAGCCAGCTGATTTGATGATGGAGACGGAAGGTGGGCAATGGAACTCCTTGACGGATAATCGTAAACTACTAGTGTTTAAGGTCATATTAATCAGCTCGCGGTTCCGATAACGAATTTGTTAAAAGCTTGCCTTGAAAAATAATTTTTTCATTAAAAATCTTGTTTATTCTTTGAATTTTCAGTGCTGTTATAATTTATAATCCCTGCTGGCGACTGTCACCTCGCAATCTTGTTTAGAGTTTGTTAAAATAACTTTAAATTTATTTTTCTTATGTTACGTTCTCTTCGCAAAATGTCAAACAGTATTGTTTTATTATTGCACCAAACTGTAAATACTAATAATATTTTCTATGAGATTCTCTTTAACCTTGTCTAGCCGATCTGTGTTTTTTTAAGTAAATTAACGAGAAGTATGGCAGGGACCCAAAACTATGTTAGCTGCTGACTTCTGCTACCATTCTCCGGCTCGTTCTTCAAGGACGAACCTTAAATTTTAACTTGATAAGTGGTAGCATTAGCGGTTAACTTTGTATACATTTTTAAGACCAGCCAAACGAGCCATCGCCCCCTTATATTTATTTTGAATTTTATGTATGAACATAGATAAACTCTTTAAAATTAAATAATTTAAAACATTTTTATTATTAATTTAAAATAGTTTTATAAAATAAATTCTTTTTCTTCTGGCTCGTTTGGCTGGTCTTTTTGTTGGTTTTCTTTAACCACGCATTTGAGATCCGCTGTCTCAAGAGTCGCGGACCTCGTTCAAACCCGTGTCCAGTCTATCTAATGGGACCACGGAGGTGAAACAACTGGAAAATAGAGAATTGAAATTACATTTTTCCGAAATATTTTTGCAAACTCGTTTATAAAGCTCTTGTATTCAAAACATTAATTAATTATATCGGTACTTAGTCTGAAAGGACCAAATTAATTGCACCCCGGGGGATCTAACCGTATTATCATCTTAAAATGATTAACAAAACATTTTTTTATTTGTTGATTTAGATTTTGTAGAAAATCGAGATTAGCATCATCGAGATCTTTGTTTTTTTTACTATTGCCAATCAACTCTTTGTTTTCGTTTTGACTCCATAAAAACCCACTTTGTATTTGATTTTAATTAAACTCTTAACTACCATTATAAGCTCTGTTACAAATTGACAAAGCCAGCTGCTATTCCATTTTAACGGTAAAAAAACGTTTTTACCTTTTTATCACATGGCAACCCTAAAACGTCTCAAGATACGGGAATTATGCTCTCGTACTACGCTCAGAACGGAAACGGATAGAGAGAAACAATTCAGTAAATGCACCCATACACGGCATTGTGACACACGTAGCACAGGTCATGCGATGCGGGGGGCTACCACGAAGCTAGATCCTACTAATTCCTACCAATTCCTGCTAATTCCTACTAATCTATACAAATTACAAAAATGGAAATGAGCCATTTCTGTAAGAAGATATTTTTGAAAAACCAACTGGGTTCGACTGTTTAAAGGGTATTCAACGCGAATCCACGATTTTTTGAATTTTTGTCTGTTTGTTTGTGTGTTTGTTATCTATAGACTCGGAAACTGCTGAAAGGATTTTAATATGGTTTTTTGGGTTTGGTAAGAACCAACATAGATTATAGGGTATGTAACATTAAAATTGGTTGGGTGACTACGAAGATATAGCTTCACCTCTTAGTAGTACGCGGCCCCATATACTGGGGAGGTCTTGCTAAAATGGTTTCCGAAAAAAGACAACTATGGGCTTCTGTCGTCTAGGTGGACGAAGTCGTGGAAAAAGCTAGTACTATTATAAAAATGGAACTGAGCTAATTCTGACTGTTTAGAGAGAATCCACAGATTTTAGAATTTTTGTCGTCTGTTTGTTTGTTTGTTTATATGTTTGAGATTTTAATGTGGATTTCAGGGATTGGTAGTATTAGTCCCAATTTAGGTTATAGGGTGTGTTACATTAAAATGTTGAGCAACTAAGAAGATACAGTTTGTTTTTTCTTAGTACGCGCTCTCATAATATACTTGGGAGGTTTTGCGAAGATGGTCTTAGAAAAAATACGAATATGGGCTTTCTCTGACGCTCACGCGGAGAACGCTTATGTTATAAATACGCGAGGTTGTGTGTGTGGTGGTGTGTTTGTGTGTGTGTGTGTTTATCAACACAAAAATATCGAGGGGCGCAAAAAATTGCAAAGTATTTAATGTGTCTTAATTTTGTTTATGTATACTGTGATCATTATAGAACATAAGTCAGTTTAGAATTTAGGATAGCAAAATAAATGTGCTAACACATTTTAAATAAGTCGAATATATTAATGCCTTGAAACCATTGGTAGCCCCCAACGCAGACGGCTACAAAACATCTATTGTGTCATGAATGGGGTGCTTTATACACATTGTGCGCGGAAACAAATTTTTTTAAGAACGCGTTCCTTTATCATATTTTAAAAATTCTTGCGAATTTCATTCACATTGTTTCAGCGCTTTAAGGTTCCGTACACTTGTTAAATAGGAGTTTTTAAGGTTTCCTCCTTGTTTCTGTGATGTAGAAAATATTTTTTTGTCTGATCGATGATTTTTAAATGTAGGTTATGTTAATTTTGCAGAGCAATATTACAAACAATTGTCTTAAATACAATTTGATAGCCTCTGTGGTGTAGTCGTTGGGCAGCTTGGCTCAAATCTCATACATCACTGAGGTTGCGGGTTCGATTCCCGCGACGGGACAAATGTTTGTGCACAGAAGAAAGTGCAAGCATTTGTTTTGTGTCTGGGTGTTGTGGGACCATGGTCCTTATAGTTCCTGGTTCCCTAGATAGATACAGGGAATCCTAGTTAGGAGTCAGGATCTATGTATGTGATCGTTGGGCGTTATTTATTTAGATATTAAAATGTCTCAATATTTTTACAAGTTTCTGTAACACTGGTAAACATGCAAATAGTATACATTTGTATATTGTTTTTTTCTGTCGCCATTACTTCACCATTGCATACCATTTCTTTTTTCAACCGACTTCAAAAAGGAGGAGGTTCTCAATTCGACAGTATGTTTTTTTTGTATGTTTGTTACGCGATGACTCCGCCAATTATGAATTGATTTTGATGATTCTTTTTTTGTTTGGTAGTTCATACTACAGAGGTGGTCCCATATATTTTTTATCAAAATTAGAATAGCGTTTTTTTTTAATAGCAAGATCAAAATATATAAGTTTAGTCTTGAAGTCGGTTCTTGTTTTTTTTCTTAAAATTAATTATTAACACAAACATTGTTGACATAGGTTCTTATAACAATGGACATAAAGTTAGCCATTAAAATCACCTGTTATTTATAATTATAAAAAAAAATATAACAACTAAAATATTATTATATAAGTAAGTATTAAAAATGTGAACCCATTAAAAAGTTAAAACATAAAATTGTTACAAGCTAGCTACGTGGTGCCGAAACAAGCATGCAAGGGTAGGTAAAAAAGTATCTAACTAACAAAAAAAACAAATAAGTGTTCTTGTATTCTACGGATCCCTAAAAATAACATGTTCTGGGTTCTGCGCAACATTGTGTGAATATATTTAAGTGTATTGCCGGCACGTGGTTTCCCTCATTCTTTTTTAATTTAAGTAAAATGCGTTCTATTCTTGAACTTGTATTGAATGGTATTGTATATTTTTAACACAACACATTTGTTTATTATTTTTAACCGACTTCAAAAAGGAGGTGGTTCTCAATTCGATTGTATTTTTTTATGTTAGAAAATTATTTTTGCGTTACGTTGGGTTCAGAGTAGTCTCTTATAAATTTCATTTGATTCCAATTTGACCTTGGACATCAGAATTGAAGTCGGTTTTTTTTGGCATAAAATTTATTATAAATCTTAGCGTGTCGCCTATTTTATAAACGCAGAATCATGGTTGTATACTGAAATATAAAACAAATATATATATATATATATATATATATATATATATATATATAAGTTAGTCAAATTAAAATTAATTATAAAATTAGAAAATGAAATATTAATGTAATATTAATTTACCGCTATAAATTTATTCTATAGCATGGACTGAAGGTACAAAATATCGAATTCAATTCCACCATGTATATCCAGATTTATTTATTCTGTGTCTAGTCCGTGTCTGTTTTCTCTAGGTCACCGAGTTGCACCCTACGCCGTATCGATTTGACACGAATCACGATTTGATGTTCCCGTGACGTCTCGCCACGCCTTTCCGTCTACACTAGGGTTGCTACATCTTAAGTAATAGTAGAGTAGCCCACAATGCTAAATAGGGATTTAGTCGCAAGTCGTGGGGACCTATTGGATTAAGATTTGATACCAAGGCGTGTTTCGGTTCAAGGAACTATAAAAAACGAACCGACACTTAAATTCTATATTTTTTTAAATATCAACAAATATTTTAATCGCATACCTATCTGATGGAAAGTGCCCTCATCATCATCATCAGCCCATCACGTTGCCACTGCTGGGACATGGGCCTTCTCTCAAAGAGTATGGACCATAATCCACCACGCTGGCCTAGTTGGTGGGGGTCACATATCCTCGAATCTTTGTGGTTAATTCTTGGACATGCTGGTTCCTTTACGATGTTTTTCTTCACCATTTTTAGAGCGAATGTTAAAGCCACACATAACTTATGAAAGTGAGTGGTGCGAGGCCAGGGAGATTTAAGCTCGGGTGCGTCGGATCGAAAGTCGCACGTGCTCCCACTGAGCCATACTCACACTGACAGCCCTAATGCACACTAATCCAAATATTGATGCCTTCCATCACACGCCTGCGTTTCCCGCCCATTTCCGCGCTATTTTCCTTAAGTTCCGTTATTTTGACTCGTTTGGATATGGAAAAAGATTATTGGTATGTAGGTAGTTTTTTTTTTATGTAACTGAATGACGAGACGAGCTGGTTGTTTGCCTGATGGTAATTAATACGCCAGCCCATAACAATAACAGCACCACCCAGAACTTTGTTTTGAAAAATCCTACGTGGTGCTGCACTGCGTTTGTCACCTTGAGACAATTAGCTGCTGAGTCTCATAATGCCCAGTAATTTCGCTGGCTACAATGCCCTTCAAGCCGGAACACAGTAATGTTTGCGCACTACTGCTATAAATAAATAAAATAATAAATAAATGCGCCCAACGATCACATACATAGATCCTGGCCCCTAACCAGGATTTCCTGTATCTAGGCAACTACGAGGACCGAGGTCCCACAAAGCCCAGACGAGAAACGCTTTGCTTCGACCTTCATAATGCGAACGGCCAAGGAGTGGAACTCTCTGCCGGCATCTGTGTTTCCGGATAGCTATAATCTGAGTGTTTTAAGACGAGAGTGAACAGGTTTCTTCTAGGCGAGCGTGCTACATCTTCGACCGCATCGTCACTTAACAACAGGTGAGATAGCGGTCACTCAGACCCATCTCTCCGATGGTTCACCGAACATCATCCCGAAACAGGACAAGGTCGCTTGACGGCATGGCTTTGTTCGGTGGGTGGTATAACAACCACGGCCAGAGCCTACCACTCCACAGCGCGTAAGCGGGTTTCATCACGATGTTTTCCTTCACCGTTTTAGAGCGAGTGTGCAAAATCTGCACTTAACTATAAGTCATTGGTGCAGAGCCGAGTCGCGATTCGAACCCAGGTCCATCGGATCGAAAGGCGCACGAATACCCGCTGAGCCACACTCGCTCTAAAGAAAAGAAACAAATGCTTGTGATTTTTGTGTGCACAAAAGAATACTTAAAACCACGAGACTTCGCTCTTCATTCAAAAATTAGATTGCCAAATACAGCCCAGTAATATTCCAACTTACATCGTTACGTAATAACACCCCTAAAATCGGGTAAAACTTTCAAATGGTAATGTGTTCACATACAAAGGGGATGACACCTAATTACATAAAATGTTATGCCCTTGTTATGACATTTAAGTTTCTTTTCAGATGAAATGTTCAAAGTTTTACGCCTAAATTGGTTAAATATTAGTTTATTGCATGGTGCCATCTCGCATTTCTTTTATTATGTTTATTTAGGTGTGAGCATTCCTAATTAACTCTCGTTAAGTCTCGTAATGCCCAGTAACGATGCGTTGGTCGAAACTAAGCTACAAGGTCTTGAACATCGACGTAAAATGGCCAGCCTGTTGGTTTTTACAGGATACATCAAGGAGAGTGTGCGACGGAATTAAACGAGTTAATTCCTCCATCTCCTTTCTACAATCGGACAACAAGACGTACGGAAACTCGGCATCCGTTTATGGTTGACATTCCTCCTGCCAGAACAAAGCGTTTCGCTTCAACTTTCATAATGCGAACAGCTAAGGAATGGAACACCTTATCAGCGTCTCTGTTTCCCGATTCTTATAATTTAGGTGTCTTCAAGTCCCGAGAGAATCGATATCTTCTAGGCAAGCATGATCCATCGTCAACCGCGTCGTCACTTTCCATCAGGTGAGACTGCGGTCAAATGCTAGCCTATCAGGTAATAATAAAAAAAAGTTATTTTTCTGGCTACAATGCCCTTTAAACCGGAACACATTAATGCTTGCGCACTACTACTTGGCGGCTGATTAACTGGCAAAGCGGTGGTACCCACCCAGACTTCCTCTCGCATACGAAAATCCTATCACCAGTAGATACCGACTTATAAATAGGTACTAGCCTACATTTCCACAGTAATCATAGAGTTAGTATGGGACTTCATCCTCTAATGAGCACTGACACACGGACTGAAAGACATCCCCCTGTATTGCGGTCGCGTGGAGTAAGTACTCTCTTTAAAGTGGTAGAGTTAGATACTGATATGGGTACATAGACAGAAATGGGCAGACATGCTCATCATTTTTCAAAGTCATCCTGATGGAAAGTTATGACGCCACGGTGGATCATTATTGCCTAGATGATACCGACTCACTCTGGACTTAGATTATAAGAGTCTTATGAATTATTATTTTATTATTTGTGTTAAACTTAGTTTGACTTGTCCAGCATTCGCCTCACACAAAAAAATCTTTGTTCGCCTCACATTTTGTTCTTAATTCGCCTCGAAAATATGTATTACTCTCGGTTTACGAATTTTTATGTTTTTGTGCTTATTTAATAAATATTTTTTTACATTGACTTTTTTACACATGAATGTGTGTATGTAATATTTTGTATGACATTGAATTTGTTTACAAAATTGTATCACCGGTCCTTTGGAACGTAGTTGAATTTCGTTTACGGTCGAACGGCCCGCGGTCCATTTAGTTTGGTCCTTTTACACTAAGTACCCAATCAGGTTTGACAGAATCATGTGCCTTCTTATATTATTATTAATACAAAAACAAAAGAATAAGTCGTATTTAAATATTTTTTTTACGTTTAGGTAGGTAATGCAAAGACAGCAACGCGACGCACACAAATGTGTTAATTGGAGGACCGCGATTAATGAAGGTGTGGGCGCCATGATGTGTGGAGTTAAATCAGCACGTTTGAAATAAGAATCTATACATTTGAAAATGGAACCGATGCTTTTGAAAATGGAATGTTTTGTTATAAATATTTAAGAAAACGGCTAGGACTCACATAGTTTGTCGAATTAGTCGACCTAGGTTTCGAGCATGTACGATGCTCTTCATAATTCTTCATTCATCATTTTTATAATGAATGGTTTTTTTTTCGTATTTATATTCTTCATTCTTAATATTTATAATGAATCAAATTCACGAAAACTTTCATACTAAAATTTGAATGTTTTGTTTGAAAATTTAATACATTTCATATTTTAACTTTTGAAAGAATGCCTATCGATAGTAGTGAACTGCATAATTTGTAGGTCAAGGCTTGGGAAAGGCGGAGTCGAATGAAGCGGCAGGTTGGGCTGGTATTCCTCCAGTATCGGTGAGAGAACAAACAAAAAAAAAGAATTAGAGTACTTATTTGCTGATGTTGGTATTAGGTATATGCGCTAGTGATGTTAAACAAAACTATTACAATATAAATTTCAGTCGATATTAGTGTTGGGATTTCAACAACTTCTTAATTAGAGATTTATAATACATTTGTTATGTAAATTAGTCTGAGTTAATATTTAAATGTTCTTCTGTTTGTAGTACCTAATAAAATAAAATAATAACAAAAACGTCAATAGAATGTTGATGGCAATGTCACGACAAATAATGTAACTTACATAGAGTTATTGTATTGTAACTACTAATTTAAATCTCGTTATTTAGATATATTAAGTCAGTTGTCAAATTGATTTCGTATAATAGTTGACTACTATCACTCGTGTCTCTCGTATGCAGGAGGAAATCTGTTTTTTTTTAGCATCACTTTGCCAGTTATACTAAAGTAAGCAGTAGTGCGCAAGCATTCTTCGATTTGAAGGGTATTGTAGCCAGCGAAATTACTAGTTACATGAGACTTAAAGTGGTCTTTATTATTATTATTATGTCGCTCTTTCTCACGGGTTTTACTCCCGGTCCTTTGGAAGGCTTGCGCGGGGACATGAGTCCAACACGTAGAGGCCTCTTAGAGCATTTAATTCAGATATGTAATGGGCAACACTTATCGGGGTTTGTTATTATTATTATCATTAAATTATTAAGATTATTGAAAATATAACTAGACTTAATATCTCATGTCTCGGGGTGATGAGCGCAATGAGTTCTACGTAGTACTTTTTACGGTATGAATAGTTCTGGGTGGCACTGCATTTGTTATGGGCAGGCGTGGCGCTTACAATCAGGCGAACGATTTGCTCGTCTTATAACTCAGTTCCATAAAAAAAACCATACGTGATCAGTGGGCGTTGCTATAGTGCAAATCTATGCACTTGATAAAAATCTCTTCGATTCATCCAATTAAAAAATAACTATTGACCTCTAATCTCTGGCCAGTTGGCCAGTACCAAACGTATAGGTCACGGGCGTGGCAGACATTCTTCCTATTAAGAGATTGCTGTTCCATTCTAAATTTGAAACGTATTCTAAAATTGAAACAGCAGGCAATCACTACCCGGAGCACGCATCTTAATACCATCTTGTGTAGATGTGCAGCAATGCATTTTCGCCGGACGGTGGATGCCGGATAACGGCCTACAGCTAGACAGTTATATGGATAGAAGTCTAGTGAGCTTAGTAAGAAGACACTCTTAATTTTTTGCGATTAATTAAGAGTAAACAATCGTTCAAAAATAGATAGATAGATAAATAGATAGATAGATAAACACTTTATTATTCACCTTAAGCATAGAAATTAAGAACAAGTTAAATGTTTACAACGGTGTATAAATGAGCGGTCTTATCGCTCAAAGCGATCTCTTCCGACAATCTTTGAATGGAGAGAAATAACGAAACATAAACGACGGAAAGATATATATGATTAGAGCGGCATTCACAAAGGCTTAGATAGATAGATTAATAGAGAAACACTTAATTGTTAAAAACCTTAAAAATAGGTATATGTAAAACAAGCTCATTTCAAAGTGATCAGCGTAACAATATTTAGTCTTATCGGTCAAAGCGATCTCTTCCAGACCGAGGCTTACAACGTACATCAGCTATATTAAATTAATAAATTGGAATAAATATAATTAATTAACAGTATAGTGAACCCAAAATGCTATATTATACATTACTGATGCTACATTATTGAAATTTAATTTAATAATATTGTATTGGTATTGGTACTCACATAATTTTAAGTCACTAGTAGTAAAATAAAATAAATTATTATTATCTTAATATTACAAAACATCAGTCTTTTAAGCAATTTTCTCTAAACATAACATGATAAGTAGATTATAGAAATTTAACCGGATTAGCGGGTTACTAAAGTGGCCGGATTAAACATCTCTTTAATCTATTGTTGGCCTCGATATCGAATTAAATTATACGTGTGGGTTACGTAACTAGTGTTCTGATGAACAATACCTTTGTCTGGGACTGGCCCAGGTTCGCCCTTTCACTTCGTGTCATCGTTTTGTGAAATTACTGACCGACAACGTACGACCTCGATTATAGCAGGCCTAGCGCACTCCGCAATGTAGGTACGAAGCTACAAGTACATAGCCGGACACCGACGGCGGGTCGCGCGTCGTTACACGTGCCGCGTCAGAAGAGATAAGAGCTATGCGATAGAAAGAGAGGCGCTCTGTAGGTTAATATGACTGGTAGGTATGCAGTGCTACGCGAGCTGAATTGAATTTTATTGTGTCATAGCAAGAGTCGCTATTTGTTTAAATTTGTTTGCGAAGTGATGCTTCTGTCTCTTAGTATTCTGTGATTATAGATCTTGAGTAAGTACGAAGAACAAGATGTTTTTAGATTTAGAATAGATTTTTTTATACATGACGAGACAAGCAAGTCGTTCACCTGATGGGACACATATGTACCTGTCTACTTGCCGTCTATCCGACTTGTGAACTTGCCAATATATCGGTTCGTGGATGGCATTCCAAATCGATCCAGGCCATAGTTGATAGACTGATAAGTATAGATAGATAAGTAATAGGTATATACATACTTACATACCTACAAAAAAATAGGTATTCCTTGGAGACGAGTAAGATCCTTTCCCAGTTTTGCTCATCAGTAGGTATCTCCGTACCTAGGTTTTTTTTAAATAATGATTTTTACATACTCACTAGCATTCATACTAGGATATGCTTAGTTTGTATTTTTAACCACCGACGCAAAAAGGAGGGGTGTTATAAGTTTGACTACTATGTGTCTCTGTCTGTGGCACCGTTGTTTTTAAACGGGTGAACTGATTTGGATGCGGTTTTGTTATTCGAAAGCAGATTTTCTAGCAGTGGTTTTTATATTATCAAAATTGGTTCAGCCGTTTTTACTTTTATAGGCTTTTTGTGTCGGGGGTTTATTTAATTTTAGCCTACTGACATTCGTTATTCCTATTGAAATAATATAATTATTACAAGAGATATTATATTCGTACCATAATAGCACTTATTTTCTTGTCGCGGTAATAAAATTAATATATATTATGCAGCAGGTAATAAAAAAACAGATTTCTAACCACATTATATCTGTAGTAGTTTTTAAAAAACCACCGTCCTTCCAAATTATGTTAGTCCTTTCTGTTCAAAGGTTGTCTGGAAGAGATTGCTTTGAACGATGAGACCGCCTGTTCTTATGCTGATTACTATGAAATTTACTTGTTTTTCATGTAGGTACATAGGTAAATTGTTAAAAACCTTAAAAATAGTTTTAAGGTTTTTAACAATTAAGTGTTTATCTATCTAACTTTAGAAAAATCCAATTTCACCCCAATCGCCCCCTTTTTCCGCACCAGACCCGTTGCAAGCCAAAAAGCAATCTACCCTCCTATCCACTTTTGTTTCTTCCATCGTCTTGAAATTTGTTCCATTGGTGTTACCAGTCTAAAACTTATTAAATTTCACTATAAATTAATTCAAGAACTTTCAAAACCTAACATATATTTCGATATTTTCAACTTGTCTATTGTCATTCAATTGAAATTTCTTGCAATTTAATTGCATTCGGATTGCAATGAGTTAGTTATTAGATATGCAAGTGTTTTAATTAACTTGTTATAAATTTATTAAAACACCGATGCAATCCAAGTATTATTGTTCTGTGATGCATTCTTGACTAAGCGCTTAACGATATTCTTTTATTTGCTTAAAGTAGTTAGACTTTCGTACGTATCACTTAACAAATGTAATATTCATGCAATAATTCATATGAGGAACCCTGCAGCGTGCTATTAAGTGACATCGCTTAATACCACGCTGAAAGTGGTACTGAATTAAACTGTCCCTTATTTAGCCAATTAGTTATAGAAGGCAGAACTGAAGTAGGTAAAGCATTATACTCCGTCCAACCATTTATTGAACTTTTGATATATGCATGCCTATAAAGTTTCGTAATTATTAAAGTGATGAACCATTGTGAAAAAATGTAATACTTTATGGGCAAAGTTTTTTTTATAATTGTCATGAGACGTGCTCTGTATCTTCGATATTGTTTGAGACAATAGATTTATATAACCAAAATTATTAAGTTGATATTTTTATTAAAAAAATATAAAGGGTTATTATAAAGAGTATATTAATACAAAGGGTTTTGAAACATCAGGTATTAAGTCTCATATGCCCAGTAATTTCGCTGGCTACAATGCCCTTCAAACCGGAACACAGTAATGCTGGCACTTGGCTGGCACCGACTCCAAATATATGAGTGGGTAGCGCTTATGATAATTATATTAATTTATTTTTTACTTTTGAGTGCCATTTGTGGTTTTGAAGTCGGTTTAGTTTTTTTTGAAAAATAATTTATTTTACCCTTTTTAGTGAAAAATAAGTTTTAATTAAATTAATTCAAAAAGTTTTTAAAGACATGCTTTTATGATCTAGAAGCCACATCATGACGAAGTTTAAAACGGGCTATCACAATTAAATGCATGTACAAAAAATTTCATGTCTGTCCTATATCTCTGTTGAGGAGTTCCCTCGCCGGAAGTCAATCCTGGGTGTATCTGCCATGTCATGGAGGAATTTAGAACAGGCTATTATGGTTAAATCCATTTACGAAATGTTGTGTCTGTACTATTCACCGTTGAGGAGTTCCCTCACCGGAAGTCAACCCTGGGTGAAGCAGGTGAAGCAGTCGAATACAAACCTCCACCTTTAGAAAGTTGGTTACGAAAAACCAAGAACCGACTTGAAGATTAAACTTATATTTTTTGTTTTTGCTATTTTTTTCAAAAACTACTAATAGAATTTCGATAAAATTTATATGGGACCAACTTTGAAGTATTACCTACCAATCAAAAAAAGAATCATCGAAATCAATGCATAATTGGCGGAGTAATCGCGTAACAAACACACAAAAAAAAAACAAAAAAAAAAAACATACCGTCGAATTGTAAACCTCCTCCTTTTTGAAGTCGGTTAAAAACTACAATAAATGGAATATTAAACTATCAAATAAAAACTACGTAAGATATGGCGGTATGGTCCTAGAGATATAAGCCTGCCATAACGAGCTACATTTAAAAAAAGTATAGAGACAAAAATAAAAATAAGAAACCTTTTTAAAGAAAACATTCATAAAAACTATACGTGACTACCCTCTTTACACATTAATAATTGTATGCAATTTCGCGTTGATTCATTAAGCAGGCTACACATGGGGGTCTTTCAGCGATGCATTATGAAAGGGCTCCTTGCGTGCGGACCGCGGGAACTCCAATGTGCTGTCATGTTAAGTGTAGTGTGGATATACTATAATTTTCTTTTTTATACTAAAATTTATAAGAGCCTTATATATGAAACACAAACAAGTCTTATCATCTCTTTTTCTAAATAAATGGTTATATTCATTATTATATATTTTATCATTTTCATCATTTGCCTACATGCGTTTACTAAAAAAAATATATGGAATTCCATGAAATTTTAACCTTTTCATATTTTTTTTACGTGTCGGCAAACAAGCAGACGGCCCGCCTGATGGTAAGCGGTTACCGTCGCCTATGGACATCTGCAGCACCAGAGGCATTGCTAATATAACGAATAACGAATAATAACGAGCTATAATAACGAATGAATTAGCAATATAAGTCAAATTTAAGTTACTTATTAGTCTTATTAGGCTAGATTGTAATTCTAATGGCCGGTCTTGATTTGAGTCAAGTCATTATATTAAAAAAAATATATTTAACGAACATATACCTTCTTGTATTCTAGCCTAGCCATTAAGTTTCTTCTAGAACTAATCATCATCATTTTACATCAGGTGAGAGTGCGGTAAAAAAAGACATAGAGGATTCCTAGACCACAATTTTGAATTCATTCAATTTTTTTTCTACTGAAATAATATGTACATATTATTTTAATATTTTTATTTATTATATTAAAATGCTTTTTTTTATTAATTTTACTATTATTTTACTTTTTATTAAATTAGAGTGGATATATACGTTTATTATGTACCTACCGTCCATAAGTAGTAACACCGTCCATATATATTTTTGTTTACATTCCTCCACTTCTGGGTTGTCTGGAAGAGACCGCTTTGAGCGATAAGACCGTCCATTGTGACACTAATATTGAGTTAATTGTTAGTTTAGTTCTTAATTGTTTCTGTATTGTTGTGTTATAGAAAAGAGTTATTTTATAATATTCTATTCTAATAATGTCTTATCCACACAAATCTTGTGTCCCAAGACGGATGGCCTACCCAGAGCTATTCGTTTTAGTTCAGTTTAACGACACTCACAATCCATTCAGGCTTTCATGCAAGGCTCATACAACCGTCATACATTATGAAATCGTTAGGTTTATTACGACTTTTTTTAAATTTACTTTGCAATCAGTAGATGGAGTTTTCAAAACATTTTTACAATATCGCTAGTCATTTTATAAAAAGCACTGATATTCTTTAGGATGGTTAGTTGCTAGAAAAACTAATTGAGGCATGACAGTCTAATTTGTTCTTATAAAATTATAAAGCTTCTTACTATACATACTTATGTATATACATATCATCATCATCATCATCAGACCATCACGTTCCCACTGCTGGGACACGGGCCTTCTCTCATAGAGATAGTATGGACCATTATCCGCAACGCTGGCCCAGTGCGGGTTTGGTGGATGTCACATGTCCTTGAATTTTTGTGATTAATTTTTGGAAAAGCCAGTTTCCTCACGATGTTTTCCTTCACCGTTGTAAGAGCATTTTTGAGGTACACATACCTGTTTATAAATATTATATCTACCTATTATAAAGTTTCTGATATTGAATGCATGCTAGGCGAAAATCTTAAGGTTTTAAATAATAAGAAAGAAGAAAAATTATATTGCTCGGGCAGGGATCGAACTTGCGTCTTCCGAATACCGTTCCGAAGCCTTAACCACTGGGCCACCGAGCCAGCTGCTCGAGCAATATCATTTTATTCTACCTTATTTAAAATCTTATTATAACGTTATTCTGTATTTTATTTAAACACGCAAATTCCCCCACAAATCCTAATTGAGCAAACACACAAATCCAGACACACACAGTATATTCTCTAATTTATAAACGGCCTTGGTTAATCTCCCAAAGGGCGGTGTGTGACACGTGCCTTGTTTGTTTATATAGATATTTGTTATACCTACCTACC
Source organism: Petrophora chlorosata (assembly GCA_951640565.1). Classification (NCBI taxonomy): domain Eukaryota; kingdom Metazoa; phylum Arthropoda; class Insecta; order Lepidoptera; family Geometridae; genus Petrophora; species Petrophora chlorosata. The sequence continues at coordinate 4,078,045 of OX621206.1, forward strand.
TATGCATACCTACATTCTGAATATAAATGGATGACACGTTATGATTATGTCGGATTAACTCCGAAGGTGCGCAGTCAGCGCCGCCATTGCAAAGCGTAAACTCCCGGAAGGACATCCTAATTGTTCGAAACCTGGTCGGAGTTATCCGACACAATCATAACGTGAGTATAGCTGTTTATATTTATAATGAATAATTCGACTCACGATAGCTTTCAAACCTTACCTATGCATAGATTATTTATCATAGTTATAGGTGTACCTATCAACCACCTTTTTAAGATATTTCACTTTAAATTTTTTCGTCTTTTTTTAAATAAGTACATTTTTAGATAAATGTATGGTTATAGATAATTATCAAACATTATTTATTTTAAACTAGCTATTTCCAAAACCTGAAGTACGTACCAAATTTCATCAAAATCAGTTCATTAGATAGTTTTGTAACGTGATTGATTAACAAATATACATCCTCACAAACTTTCGCTTTTTTAATTGTATAGGATCAGTATTGTAGTTACTGCGTTTTTCTTATCTAGTCTAGACTGGCATATTACTGGGCAAAAGGCCTCAGCCAATTCCTTCCACGTGACTTTTTCCTGCGTCAAATGTAAAAAAAAATGTAATACTATTATGTAAGCTGTGTCCCTAGGCAACGGTGTAGGTTTTCCTTTTTTTATTTGTTTGTTTTTAATCTGTACATATTCAAAAAGAAAGAAAATCCATCATTTATTTAATACACTGGTAGAGTTAGTTTTCGCATTTCTTTTATACACCCGGACTTCAGTTTGAATATAGGAAAGAAATGGATAAGTATATTTACCTTTTTTAAAGTCATTTTTACTTCAGTTACAATTTTTAGCAAATTTATAATTTTATTTGTGTTGTCTTTATGACGTTTAAAATTGCACTTTTGTGCCTATTTAATAAATGATATTTGACTTTGACTTTGATCTTTACGTCACACAAAAGGAATTTCATATTAATTTTAAAATTAAGTTTACATTAAAACGAATGTTTAGCGTGCCGAATGGGCTCAGCTCAGCATAAAATGCCAAGAGTTTAGCACAACTCAGCGTTGATTTTCAGCTGAAACCTGTTTTAATATAAAAGCTTTAACAGCTTTTATATGGGATATATAGAAATGTATAAACTTATGTATTTAAATAAATACAATAATTAATATACATATATATAATACAATAATTAAAATAAAAATATTTATTCATAGGTGTTAAAACAACAACTTTTTATAAAAACACTGACGACACCGAAGACAAACTTATTTAAGGTTTAAAAGGTGTTAATAAGAATAAGAGAAATTGTATAAATGATAAAAATAAAAAATAACTTAAAAATTAAAAAAAATAATTAAAATATATTATAATTAAACATACAGTGCAATAAAAACATTCATAACACATTTAACAGTCCCTGTCGGTAAATAAAATTCTATCTGCCACATATTTTGCCATCAGCAAGGACGTACTCCACAGACGATCCGACGACGGGACGTAACGAGAACTAAAATGATAACAAACAAAACAAAAACTGCAAAAAAAATTTGGTTAAGCGGCACACAACCCGAAACCGAAACGTTGGATTGCCCTCGAGATGGTTGGTACGGGTTGAAGTATGGGGCCACGAGATTAGCGGCTATGGTTGAGCGACTACATACGCAAACTGTATAATATATATATATATATATATTATACATATAATATATATATATATATATATATATTATGTTATTGTATGACGAGACGAGCTGGTCGTTTGTCTGATGGTAAGCAATACGCCAGCCCCTCACTGCACTCGTCACCCTGAGACAATTAGCTGTTGAGTCTCATAATGCCCAGAAATTTCGCTGGCTACACTGCCCTTGAAACCGGAACACTTTTTTTTTATGTAACTGAATGATGAGACAAGCTGGTCGTTTGGCTGATGATAAGCAATACGCCAGCCCATAACAATTATAGCACCACCCAGAACTTTGTTTTGCAAAACCTGCGCTGCACTGCGTTTGTCACCCTGAGACAATTAGCCGTTGAGTCTCATAATGCCCAGTAATTTTGCTGGTTACAATGCCCTTCAAACCGGAACACAGTAATGCTTGACGCACACAGTAATGCGGAACGCACTACTACTTGGTGGCTGAATAACTGGCGAAGCGGTGGTACCCATCCAGACGACCTTTCGCATACGAGAAACCTACCACCAGTTAAAGTGGTACTGAGTGATGAGACGAGTAAGTCGTAGATGTCCATAATTAAACGTTAACTCGTCATTCGGGTCTTATTCTATGGTGTGGGTGTGTGGCCAACCCTGGTGTCGGATAAGTCATTCATGGGCAATTGTGTACGTTTTTACAATAAAATTCCAAAATGTATAACGGAGCTCACAGAAAGTTGATTCAATTGCGTGTGAAAAATATTATAATGAAAAAAGCATACTATATAGTTAGTTATTACACAGAAGACAAAGATGCATGGAACATTCCGCTTCTACCAAGTAGCCAACTGGCATATACGAAAAATAATATTGTCAAAAACAAACATAAAATAAAGTAAACAAAAGTTCTAAAAAATATGCCCCTCAGTTTCTTGCCGTATTTTCTGAGTAGTGGTTCTTTTTCCGATACGGTGGTAGAGTCATTGTTATAATTGACGTTCATAAGTGCGTCTGTGACGACAAAACTGAAATAAAGAACTTTTGAACTTGAACTTTGGAGTTTTTAGACCGCCCAAAGGCCTCCGACATGGCCTAACGACTGTTGTCCTAAGACAACAGCCGGGATCGACAGATTACACGCCCTCCGAAGCACGGTAGCGCTCAGATGTAAATACCACACAAACAGTCACCCACAACTTGGGTTGTGACCGATGCGAGACCGAACGACTAGATGAGCTACGCTTCGAGCGCTACTCATTTGCTACGTCATTCGAGTGTCAATTAGGGATGACTGGTTTGTTTTTATGAATTAAACTATTTTTCATGTAACTTGTGTCCGTTTTATTTCGCTCTTCCTTTTTAACTTTATTTTATTTCGTCATATTGAGAAGCCTTACCTTTTTACTACTTAACATTTTTTTAATATTTATTGGGTTCAGATAGACTAGTAATACTACTTACACCACGCGCACTCATGACGGGTACAACGGCTAAGAATATCGGCTTGACATCATAAAAGAATCAATTCACTGATCATTTCCTCGGGATTTACTTAATATTTGATGTCTCGGGTTGATGAACGCAATGCAGTGCTACCAGGCCTAGCGCACTCCGCACTGTAGGTACGAAGCTACAAGAACATAGCCGGACACCGACGGCGGGTCGCGCGTCGTTACACGTACCGCGTCAGAAGAGATAAGAGCCATACGATAGAAAGAGAGACGCTCTGTAGGTTAATATGACTGGTAGGTATGCTGCGCTACGCGAGCTGAATTGAATTTTATTGCGTCATGGCAAGAGTCGCTATTTGTTTAATTTTTTTGCGGAGTGAAAGAAAGAAAAAGAAGGAACAATTTATTTTTGACAAAACTGCACACAACAAACAATGCACATACACATGTGCAGCAGGACAGAAAAAAAAAACAGTCACAGCGTGTGTATGGAAATCGCTGCCGTGTACAGTGCAGTCAAAAAAGGGTCTGTGCTCAGCATAATGTTGTGAAGAATCCACAACGCTGGTTTTCAGCACAGGCCCTTGGTGACGCACGAACTTGTTATGTTACGAAAATAAATAAATAATTGGACATTGGAGTGATGCTTCTGTCCCTTAGTATTCTGTTGCGCTACACAGTAAAATTCCGGGTGGGACTGCAATTTTTATGGGCATGCCTGGCGCTTACCCAGGGCAGACTTACCCTTCTACTTGGTCAGTCGCTTAAAAAAAATGTTATGTACTTATCTATATATGGTTCGTATCTCAATTACGGAGCCGCTCGCTCGCTTGCGCCTTTCGCTGATCTCCTAGCCCACGTCTAACAAACGCTACGACTGAAGCTATCCTTTTTTTGTGCTCTCCTTTACCGGGAAATGACTTTCAGACTCTTAATCTCCCGCTATCTCATTAAAATTTCATAACTCAAAACTGCGGATAAATTAAAAATTGTTATTAGTATCCGAAAAGATATATCTACCTTCTAGTTTACCGGATGCCGGACGAGCTTACTCTTTTATTTGGGAGTTTGTTGGTGGTATCACAGAATACTAAAGGATAGAAGCATCACTACGCAAACAAATTTAAACAATTAGCGACTCTTGCTATGACACAATAAAATTCAATTCAGCTCGCGTAGCGCTGCATACCTATCAGTCATATTAACCTGCAGAGCGCCTCTCTTTCTATCGCATAGCTCTTATCTCTTCTGACGCGGCGCGTGTAAGGAAGCGCGACCCGCCGTCGGTGTCCGGGTATGTACTTGTAGCTTTGTACCTACAGCGCGAAGTGCGCTAGGCCTGGTGGTACTTTATGTGCCAACATGGAAGTAACTTTCGTTTAGTTTTGTTTTCTTTAAATCACTCAAGAATTAAATTACAAAGAGTGCCGATTCTTAAAACATCAGTTATTAACAAAAAGCACTAATGTATATGCTTTAAACAGTTGTCTTAAAACGGCCACTGAAGATGATGAAACATGGAATCTGAAATATGTTCCTTAAAGGGTCATTTTTGAAAACATGGAATTTACCTGGCGCTGGGAGGGCCGGCTAGTATAATATAGGTACCTATTGTTTTTTACGTGCCAAGATGAAAAACGAATAACACCAAATCATACTATACCTATTTTATATTTTATTCGAGGCTAACCGCGAAGATTGGAAGGAGGGAAGTGAGGCCTTTGCCCTGCAGTGGGGCATAAATGGCTAATAATAATAATAATTTATTCGGACTATAAGAAACATTTAAAAATAAAAATGAGTCAAAACGGTCCAGCCGTTCTCAATTGATGCGTTTATCAAAGAATAGAATTAATGTAATGGAATCAGGCGCGACGTTACGGAAATTCATCTCAAAACTGAAAATGAAAATATGTAGTGTAATTACGCTGAATATATATTATATAACATTATTATTTAATATTATTATTTATAAGAAATACAAACAAAAACAAATAAAAAATACATTATACACCTAAATAAACAAAAATATATATTATTATATAATATTCAGTGGAATTACACTACATTTTTCATTCCGTTTCAATTATGAATAGCAATAATTTTATTTATATAGATTTGTACCATTATATATTTGCAAAATCTGTCTCTGTCTTTCTGTTTACCAACCGCACAAATCTTCATTGCGCAAAGGAAGGCGGCATCATATCGCGGTGGGAAAAAAATAAAATCCGAAAAGGAAACAAAACGTCGTGGATGGCGAGGTTTCTGATTTCATGAGACAGCTTAATAAGGTATATATTAATGCTATTTGGGCCACGTGGTTTAATAAGTGTCCTACGTGCTTTAATTTGGTAGGTATGAGCCAGGACCTCAAGTACCTATAACTACATATCTACCAAATTTCAAAACAAGGTTTTACATTTACAACATATAGTCATCATCAGCCCATCACGTTCTCACTGCTGGGACACGGGCCTTCTCTCATAGAGAGAGTATGGGCCATAATCCACCACGCTGGCCCAATGCGGGTTGGTGGATGTCACATGTCCTTGAATTTTTGTGATAAATTCTTGGATATGCCGGTTTCCTCGCGATGTTTTCCTTCACCGTTTTTAGAGCTAGTGTTAAATCCGCACATAACTAAGAAAGTCAGTGGTGCGGGGCCAGCGAGATTCGAACTCGGGAGCGTCGGATCGAAAGTCGCACGTTCTCCCACTGAGCCACACTCGCTCATTATCAACATATAGTATTATGCATAAACAAATATCCATCCATCCTCACAAACTTTCGCGTTTATAATATGAGTAGGAAGGAGGTCATTATCTGTTATATATAATATAATTATTATAATGTAAATATAAAATATAATATAAATATCTATACTATTATATTTTTTGAAGTTTTTTATTCACTACATTATATCTTTTATATTAATTACTTCGTACACCAACTGACCGCAATTTTTATCTCTTTATTCCTGTCTATCCAAAGGTTGCCTGTAAGAAGGTTTGGTGTTCAATAAAGTGTTATTGTATTGTATTGTATTGTATTATGTTGGTATGAATCATCGTCTGATACGAGTACAATATGTAGCAACCAAAAAAGGCACTTCTTATTTAAACACATAGAGCTAGATCGCTTTACACACTAAATTTTCCTTTACCCTCGTAGTCACACTATCTTCAACATTATTCCTTGAATATCAACATCACACTAATCACGTTAATATTATAAATGCGAATGTTTGTATATCTATGTAAGTGTATGTATGTAGGTATGTTACTTCTTCACGCTGCTGTAACGGCTCAATGGATTTAAATGTAATTCCTTATACTTACACCAAATAAATATCTTACACTGTGACTTAGACACTGTACTGTGGCTTAACACATAGGCTACTTTTTCATATTCTGTGAGAAAATACATAAATTATACATTATTTATTTAGTATTATTATGTTGCTCTTTCTCATGGGTTATACACCCGGTTCTTTGGAAGATTTGCGCGGGGACATGAGTCTAACACGTAGAGGCCATTTAGAGCATTTAATTTAGTTATGTAATGGGCAACACTTATCGGGGACTGTCTCTAAGTGCATCATTAGAAGATACAATCAAAGACAGCCCCCGATAAGTGCGAGGACTATTATTGGAGATATGGAAATGACTTATGATTGGGCTATTGAGGTGAATTTTTAATGGGTGAGAACCGGTCTATGATATGAGACCTCGGCACCTGCCAGTTCCGCCTCATAAAAAAATATTGAGGCAGGTGGTGACTCGCCACCCACTTAACGGGGCCCCCTTTAAGGGCCGCCGTACATTGGCGACGAGAGGGGCAACGTTGGTGTGGGTGGCTAAAGGGTGTCGAGAAGTATGCTGCAGTTTCACTTAAACGCTACTCCCGGCGTTATGCCCTTTAACACTTCCACCCTTGGAGCTTAGTTCTTAGCTCTTGCATCTCCACCCCCGGACGGCCAGTTAAGGCAAGCCGGGGGTCAGGGGTCTCATTTAGCCCCAGGGAGAATCTCGGGGTAAGGCTCAGTATCGCCACGCACCGACGACTCGCCACAAAGTCGCCCCTGGCATTACACATTTACATTGTTCAGTTTTACGTAAAGCTCAAATTTCAATTTCCGTGGCTTTATGTACCTATTTACTATTCGTCTATTATGATTTTCCAGTCAGATATACGACCACATTCTTCGCCAGGACGTTATGAAACAAGGAAACTATGCGAGCGGCGTGTTAATACAATAATGAGGCAATCGACTCGATTTGACCTCTCCATTTCTGCGGAATCCCGTCCATACTGTCTACACTGTACTGTTGTGTACAGAATTGTTGAACTTTTTGACGAGAAGCGAAATGTGATGTAAAATATACCTGTCCCGCCTGGACAAAAAGACGAAGGGTGAAGACGTCCTTCGATACGTCCGGGAGAGAATAAGCATGTACCGGAATTCGCGTGAGGAGCCCATCAACGGGAGTTTGCCGCGGCTGGAGCAGACTAGGACCACTGACTTCAAGTCCTACGCGCTCCAGGTTCCAGCGGAACACGCGAAGATGTTCTTCGTTCCCGACTTCTGGCCTACAGGAATAGTCTACCGCCGGTATAGGGAAAGTAAGCGAAAACAATTCCCTGTTGTAGCTTCATAAAAATAGTTTTTAATATTATAATATGTATGTTAGTCTGTAGGGTATATATAATATGGGTCTTAGAATTATTTATATTTTTTATTTAGTCACTAATTTTACTATTGTTTTCTTAAGTTACCTGAAATAAAGAAGTAATAATAATAAGTAACCAAGCTACACTCATAATACGTAAACAATATGAAAAAAATCATGAAACAAGGTTATTTTTTGCAGATGACATTAAGGTGCCATTTTCAATGTTCTACCGATTCGTGGTTCCTATATTTTTGTAGAACTATACAAACATAAAAAGGCATATCTACCATATTTACCAGACTTCGGCAAAGCCAAGGGATAACTGACATGCTATTCTAGGGGCTAAATTAGGATTGGAAATCCGGTGTGTCGCTTTAAAAGTCTCAGTAACTACCTGACCATATTCGATTTATGTTACTAATACGTTACATGTTCTTATGAAGTTAACAATTCCGTATGGCACTGCAATTATTATGGGCAAACGTGACGGTTTCATAAGGCGAAAGACTTGCTCGTCTCGTTGCTTAGTTCCTTAAAAAGCCTACATTCGATTTCTTACTATAACAGTTTACATAATTATATATCTGTTGTTCCTATAGCAAAACGGGTATCAGCTGAAAATCAGCACCGAGTTGTGTAAAACTCTCGGCATTTCATGCTGAGCTGAGCCTACGATAGAACGTACACACATATATTTATTATTTACTAGCGAACCGCCCCGGCTTGTGATTTCTTGAAGAAAGTCACAAATCAATGGAACGCAGTGGACATTGGCCTCCGATTGTATTGGTTTTGGGCCAGTAAATGTGGCTTGCATTATGAGAATAACAGTTGTACTAAGCCATACTTTCAGCAGTACGAAAAAAGATAATTATACAATAATTACACAAATAAATTAATATACAATATTATGTTATAAAATTTGTAATTAATTAATGTTGAAATATTAACATACTTATCTAATTTATATTATACTAGCGACCCGCCCCGGCTTCGCACGGTTATTATACATATAAACCTTCCTCTTCAATAACTCTATCTATTAAAAAAAACCGCATCAAAATCCGTTGCGTAGTTTTAAAGACTTAAGCATACATAGGGATATAGGGATATAGGGACAGAGAAAGCGACTTTGTTTTATACTATGTAGTGAAGTTTTATTTTTTATTATTTGTTTGTCGTTTTAGTGTGCCGAATAAATGGTTTTTCTTTTTCTTTCTTACCTAATGATTACATATGATTTACATATTATGATATGTATATCGTTGCGCGTATCTTTTTAAAAACATATTACATTACGGTGAATCCAGTAGGTTCTATCGTATGTCGATTGTTCGTTAATAAGTAGGCGTAGTCCTGTACAAAACGGTAATAGGACGATTTGCTACGCATCGCTGCGCGTGAGTGTTCCGACCGAGGTTGGTACAGGCGTGAAGGAAAATATTAACAAGAAATCTTATTAATAACATTATTCTAAAACCACGTTTTTAAGGATTTAGAATACATCGTCATCAAGTTGTGAGTCATCCTAAAAATTTCAGCTGGATAGCTACCTAGATAATTGAAAAGTGCTCAAAATTTGAATTGCATGTTTCACCCGGAACGACAGACAGACGGTTAGTTTTACTTAAGTAAAAATACGTCGTTGTTCTCTCTTCGTATCGATAATTTCTGCTTTTACATTTTTTGAAGATGTATGGATGGATGCTTGTTACTGAATCACGCAAAAACGGATGTTGATGAAATTGCGGGGAGCAGCTATTAATTACTATTATCATTTAGTCATTATAATTATTATTTATATTTATGCTTTTAGTATTATTATAGTAGGAACTATTATTAATTTTATTAATGATTCTATAGTATAATACTTTTCCACAAAACAGTACAAACATGACATAAACATGTTCACTCGTAGGCTCTTAATTACAGCCTGCGTGCGCGCACCCTAATCTAGCCCGGAGCGTGGCGAATCGCAACTCCTGTTCACGTGTAACCGGCTTTATAACAGTTAAATGAGTGTACAGCTTTTAGTATAATTGACTTTTATCATCACTGTGATAGGTTGGTTTCCTATAAAAAAGCTATCATCAAAAATTCATCAGATCTCTTAAATTATAATGAAAGTTAAAATTTAACGTATCTTACCTATAAATTCAATAATTTATATGCAATAAGGACATCAATAGAGTCGATTCTGTGTTGCGCTCTCTAAACCTAAGTGTAAGTTTAAATTATTATTCAAAGATTTTATTTTATTTCGCCCTTTGGTCAGGCAAGTCTCTACGACCATACCACCTTGTCTGTAGTTTTTTTTTTGATAGTTTGAAACATTACAATGATTTCTTTCGTATTTTAGTCAAAATCAATGTCACTCCTAGTACTTCAATAAAATGGTGGAACTTTATTCAAGCTCTCCATGGACTTTTTGGGAGAACATAAAAAGCAATGTGTCTATTTTGTTTCATTTTCCTACACTCGTGCACGTTTACGGATATTTTTACCTAAAATTACGTCAAAAATTAGAATTAGTCGCGCAGAATACGGATTCTTAAAAAGTAATTGAAGTTTAGATAAGCCGTGCGCGTCGGAATACGAAACTGCGTTTGAAACATGTAACTCTAACCAGGCCTAGCGCACTCCGCACTGTAGGTACAAAGCTACAAGTACATAGCCGGACACCGACGGCGGGTCGCGCGTTGTTACACTTGCTGCGTCAGAAGAGATAAAAGCTATGCGATAGAAAGAGAGGCGCTCTGTAGGTTAATATGACTGGTAGGTATGCAGCGCTACGCGAGCTGAATTGAATTTTATTGCGTCATAGCAAGAGTCGCTTTTTGTTTAAATTTCTTTGCGGAGTGATGCTTATGTCCCTTTGTATTTTGTGCTTAGAGCTCATTAAGTTAGAGAATGCAGCATAGAATTAGGGCCAGTAATTAAGTACTTTACTAAGTTATTCATTATAATTCGAAAAATTCTATAATTATATGATCTATGATGATATAAGTATAATAAAAAAGTATAACTTTTTTTTTAAGCTTTGTGGGTTTTTTATAATGATAATTTATTTTTTATTTAATAGTGTCAAGTAATTAAATGATATTAGTTCCAAATATGCTTCAAGTAGTGTTAAAGACCCTCTAGCGGTACAGTAAAGTAAATGAAACTTAACATGAAGCTATCTATTGGGAAAACATAAATGATATGTACATATCAGTCGAAAAACATTGGTTTTAAAAAATAAAACGAAATCGACCTCTATCACTTTTCACTTCCCGCCAAAATGTCCCAAGTAATGGAGTCCCACGGATGCACAACTTAGGTGTAAAAAAAGTAGAATAAATACCTAATTTTAATAAAGAATATTTTTTTTTAAACTCAACCTCAATTCCTAGCAAAGAACATCAGTGATCCAAAACGAGTGAAAAACCACGACGAAACTAGAACAACATTTTTGAAGAAAAATATATCTTTCAAGACAAGCTTTTAACAAATTCGTAATCGGAACCGCGAGCAGATTAAAATGAGCCCAAACGCTAGTAGTTTACGATTATCCGTCAAGAAGTTCCATTGCCCGCCTTCCGTCTCCATCATCCGATCAGCTTACTGCTACCATAATATTGCATTGTCATCGGATTTTGACAAGTATGCAAAATTTCAACTCCGTAGGACAAGAGCAAGTGGTTCTGATTCAGCTTGCAAGATTTGATCCAAACAAATAAACATTGCAAGTTAAATAAAAGCTTGTAAAAATCACAGAAAAGTTAACACGCTTAGATTTGGAACAAATAAAATAAAAAAGGCAATACCAACAAATGTACAGACCAAAGCACTAGCGTCGAACAAATCTCGTACAATAAACTAAACGCACGCCGTCCCCGCGATTATCTCGCCTTTCTCACACACTGTCGCACGCGCATTTGTTTAAATTACATTTGCATGTGCATACTTTCGTAAGGGCATCTGTCCACTGTGACTGCAAATGAAAACAACTCATCAGCCCATCACGTTCTCACTACTGGGACACTGGCTTTTTTTCATAGAGAGAGTTTAGTCCATAATCCACTACGCTGGCCCAGTGTGGTGGTCACATGTCCTTAAATTTTTGTGATTAATTCTTGGACATGCCAGGGCCCCAATTCACTATGACAACTTGGCGATTTCTTGTTTCGAAATCACGTCGATTCCTTCATTAATAAACGACAGTTTCCTCACGATGTTTTTCTTTATTGGTTTTAGGGAGAGTGTTAAATCCGCACAAAACTTAAGTCAGAGGTGCGAGTTAGTCAGAGGTGCGAAGCCAGTGGGATTCGAACTCGGGTGCGTCGGGTCGAAAGTCGCACGCGCTCGCACTGCACCACATCCACGCTTCTACTTACTAGATGAGAAATACTAGAAACTGATATTTGAGAGAGAACTCTGGAAACTTCACGATTGTTTGTGAAGCTATTTTGTTTTTATTATTGTTTACTAACCGGCTACACTCACGAGAATAAGTCGAGACACTCGACCGGTGTTCGAGCGGTACAGACGCTCATCTTCACGGAGTACGTGCGGTCGCGCCAAGCGCTCGCCGCGACCGCACGTACTCCGTGAAGATGAGCGTCTGTACCGCTCGAACACCGGTCGAGTGTCTCGACTTATTCTCGTGAGTGTAGCCGGTTAGTAAACAATAATATGAATAATACTCACGCTAGTTTTAATAATAATATTTTGTTTTTACCTACCTCTGTACTTTCTCTGTACTTTACTCTCTGTAGCCAGCGAAATTACTGTTTCAGGATGATGAGCGCAGTGCAGTGCCGCGCCAAATGTTATGGGCAGGCGTATAGCTTACCATCAGGCGAACGACCTCCTCGTCTCGTTATTCAGTTACATAATAAACCTATAACTAAAGTGTTATTACATTAATCAGAAACACGTGTTTGTCACAGAAGCGCAGTGCAATGCCTAATTGCCTACCCCCAACCCCTTTCCTTTATGACTGGTATATAACTTACTATTTCAAAATGTATGCCCAGCCTGACCTGCGCAGTAACCAAATCGCATACAAAATGGTATCTGCGCAGATCACATGATGCGCCAGTCAGCCGCCATCAAGTTTGGCGCGAGTTAATTAAATATAGCTTTGCTACTACGCGGCCACATACCTTACCGTCCGTGTAGAAGGAATCACGCGTGGGCGCAAACTCGTGATGCGCGCGCGCCGATTAAATTGCATTAACGCCGTATACTAACATACTTAGGTACTATCACACTAGGTCGTTTGAACGTTGGCGCTTTTGCAACGTGTTTGTGTTGTTGAATGTATGGATCGAATGATCGAACGATGATGAAAGCAAGTACGATAAAATTATCTGCATATCGTACTTGCTTCCGATTGATCGTATTGCAATTATTATGGGCAGGCGTGACGCTTACTATCAGGCAAACGACAAGGTTGTCTCATCAGTGTACTGCCATTTGGGCAAAATATACTTTGCTGGGCATTATGAGACTCAACAGCTAATTGTCTCAGGGTGACGAGCGCAGTGCAGCGCCGCGCAGGATTTTGCAAAACAAAGTTCTGGGTGGTGCTGCTATTGTTATGGGCTGGCATATTGCTTACCATCAGGCAAACGACCAGCTCGTCTCGGCATTCAAATACATAAAAAAAAATAGTCAAATTTCACTTTCCAAAAAACTTATCGCCCTAGTTTCATTTCCCAAATATATCTTTAGGAAATTTACATATCGCATTTTATTTACTTGGTTAAACTATCATTTGGCATCATTTACTTTGTCAAATATTTTTGGGAAGTGTTTGACTATTAATATTTTGCTCAAAGGGCAGTACAAGTTTTTTGCCCATACATTAGTAAGCCTGTCTCATCACTCAGGTCCATAAAAAAATACATGGAAACTGAATTTCGATGGCGTATGTGGATAACAATATCCTTATATCGAAAAAAACCCTGAAACCAAACCTTGTTACGTAAGTTTGTTCAGTTAAGGGTTGCACCTCGCCCGCGCTATACATGTTCTGCGCTGTCTTTTCACTAGCTATCACCAACACAACAGATTTATAAATTTATGAATCCAATGTACTACACAGCTATACAATTGCGTACTGTCAAGCGTACATGCGCAGTATCTGCAATTTTAAACCGACTTCAAAGATTTTCAATTGGTCTGTATGTATTTTTTTTGTATGTTTGTTACGCGATTATGACTTGATTTTGATGATTATTTTTTGTTTGGTAGATCATACTTCAGAGATTGTGGTTCTATATCACTTTTTTGAAATTGATTCAGCACTTTTTGAAAAAATCAACAATATCAAAATATATAAGTTTAGTCTTGAAGTTAGACATCTTTTCCAAAAAAATATCTCGCGTTTATTTGCATAAATGTGATAGTCCACAAAGCTTATACCTTACTGTAAGATATTTTGTTAGCAATAAACATTTTTAATAGTTGTGGGCTTTGTCAGCGAAGAATTTGCGATGTTTTCTTACATTGTTGAAGTGAGGCTTAGCACCCACTTATGTGGAAATTATGGAGTTAAAATGAACACTTGAGGTAAAGTATGTAACGATATAGGGCTCATTTTGTAGGGAAATATTTTAGGCATTTGCTGTGGGTTTCATATATCCCTTTCCTAAAGGGTAATGCTGCTCATTATAAGTTGTTTCTTTTTTTAGTACGTTTTTTATTACCACGTTTTTATTAAGTCAGTGTCTTGTTTCTGTCTGTCTGTCTGTCGTTTCGTTTCGAGTCTTGCAACTCCAATTTCAAGTTATTCCCGATTAGCTATCCGGCTGGAACTTTCAGAGTAGGTACAACTCGATGACAATGCTTTTTAAATCCATAAAAACGGGTTTTTTAGATATTTTTTTTAATCTATTACGGATTTTTGTTGATCGCATAAAATGTTTGGCTACTGTCTCGGTAAAGATGTGGCCAATGATTTTGGAAAGTGCGCGACGAAATTACATGAACTAATTCCTCCATCCCTATTATATAATCGAATGACTAGACGTACCATCCGGGGTTTACCGAGACAAAAAGTACCTTATGTCCTTTTCCAGGATCTGACCAAATTTCATCAAAATCCGTTCATTAGATTTTGCGTGATTGAGTAACAAACATTCATCTATCCATCCATCCATCCTCACAAACTTTCGCATTTATAATATTAGTAGGATTAGTAGAATGAGGTTTATTTCCCAAATGATGTTCAGTCTGTAAGATGCAGTTCAGGACTCCACATACCGCCCCCGGTTGATGCTATGCAAATAACGCGCAGTCTCGTCTCGGACCGTACGCAATCTGCGCTCAAATCGCAAGCAAACCCCGGTGCAAACATCTTGAGACCATTGATTGGGCACTGAGACTGCCTGTTTGATTTGTACACGTCGTTCTCTTAGTTGCTTAGTATCTATATAGAGCTGTTAACACTCATCATCAGGCCGTTATGTTCACACTGCTGGGACTCGGGCCTTCCCTCGTAGAGAGAGTATGGGCTCAGGTTGGCCCAGTGAAAGTTGATGGATGTCACATGTCCTTGAATTTCTGTGATAAATTCTTGGATATGCCGGTTTCCTCACTGTGTTTTCCTTCACCGTTAATACTGCTTTTTTACCGACGAATAAATGGAGTAGGTTCTCAAGTCAACGCGTATTTTTTTTGTGTATTACCACGCATTACTTGTTACAGAGATGTCTGTTTTAATTTTTTTTTTTTGTTTGGTTGGTCATACTTCAGAGGTGGTTCCATATTTTAACGGAATTGATTCAGCGCTTTTAGAAAAAATCAACAAAAAATATATAAACATAGAAACAAAAAATATAGACATAGTCTTCAAATCGGTTTGAGTTTTTTTCTAAAAAATAATTATTAATTAATATTAATAACACCCAAAGATTACATACATAGATCCTGAGCTCTAACTAGGATTCCCTGTATCTAAATAGAATCCCAGGTGCTTCGAGGACCGTGGTTCCACAAACACCTAGACACGAAACAAATACTTGCGCTTTTTTTTCTGTGTTCAAATATTTGTCCCGTCACGGGAATTGAACCCGCAAATCTCATACACCGACGAGGGGTGGTGTACGAGATTTGAGCCAATCTGCCAAATCACTACACCACAGAGGCTATCATTGGCTAATTATTTAGCTGGGTACCGTCCAGTGCCCCAATTTTGTTAACTATTGTCAAAATTTAATTTTACTTAGATTCGACTGTCATTGTTGCCGAAATTGTTATTCTTATCAAGTTTATATGGTCCTTGTCCTTGCTTCACGGAAACGTCGATTCCTTCATTAATAAACGACATCTGCGAAACTTGTTCTCTCTATGACGCGTCATATACCTATATGAATATATGAATGCGTCATAGAGATGTCGTTTATCAATAAAGGAATCGACGTGATTTCGAAGCAAGGAATCGACGTGATTTCGCTAAGTCGTCATAGTACATTGGGGCCCTGAACATCTGTCAGATGTTGCCATAGCAACGGCAGTGTTGCCATAGAAACTCTATCGGAACACAACAGTTTACTTAATACTAATTTAGTCAAAATAGATCTACTGCATGTTGACAGCAAGCCATCGGTCGAACCACGATCGAAATAAATAGTGAGCAGACTATCAATAAATTGTTAATTATATTTTTATTAAATTGTCAATGTTATAATTTGTCAAAATTAGGGCCCAGTGAGTATCTTACATGGCGGAACTATTCATTTAGCGTGTTGCATTCATTTTCCATCTTGTTTAAGAGCTCATTCATGTATAGGAAATTGATTGGATTGCTTTATTTCATATATTAACAGGATCAGTAAGCCCATTAATTTGAATCTAATGGAATCAGGCCTGACGTTGCAGAAATTTATCTCAAATCTGAAACGCAATAAAAATTTGTAGTGTAATTCTGCTGAATGTAGTATCTTCTACTATTACTTTGATGTTTAACAATGGTTTAACTATTTTAGTCCCATGTTGGGCGCCAAGATCCAATTGATCGTACAAACATCTTTTTATAGTTCCACTCATAATAATGTATGTAGTAACACTTGTGTATCGAATAACAAGGATCAAATACGTGAGATTTGTGATGTTCTCCTAGACAAAGCTTATTCTAGAGTTTGAATCAAGACTGCTTTTAATTAATTGGTATCGATTTTTGATGCCTTTTTTTATGGAACTGAGTGATGGGACAAGCAAGTCCTTTGCCTGATGGTAAGCGACACGCCTGCCCATAAAATTGCAGTACCACCAAGAACTTTTATTACCATAAAAAACACTGCTTAGCTACTGTTTAGTTACTATTGCTCATATCACCCCGAGACGTCAGATATTAAGTTTCATATGCCCAGTAATTGCCCTGGCTACGATGCCTTTCAAACCGGAACACAGTAATTCTTGCGCACTACTGTTTGGCAGCAGAATAACTAGCAAAGCCGTGGTACCTACCCAGACGGCCTCTCGCATACGAGAGACCTACCACAAGTTACCTGATAATTGGATAGGCTTTTCTTCTTTTTTTCGGGTGTGTGGCCAAAAACGGCGTCGGAAGTTCTTAGACAGATTTTTTTATTGGATGATTTATTGGATTTTAAAACTGTTTATTTTTTGTGGATCACAAAAAATAAACAGTTTTTTCTGGATCACAAAAAATAAAACAGTACAGTTGTAGTTAAGCGTTATTATATGGATGTTATCCCTAATTATTAAGAAGAATCCTTATTTGGAGTCTATATTAGTATGTAATGGTACGAGAAGTTTCTATAATTTATATATATGTAGTAAGTATTAATATTTTACTTAGTAACTACATATATATATATATATATATATATATATATATATATATATATATTTACACTTAATAGATCTGTGTTTGGCCACTATCTCGCCTGATGTGAAGCGATGATGTGGCCTAAGATGGAGCACATAGATCTAGAGAGAGACGGCAGTTGAGCGGCTGCTCAGACCCGTCTCCCCGATGGTTCAATATCATCCCGAAACACGACTAGGTCGCTTGACGGCATGGCTTTTTATATCTAGTATTTTTAGTAACAGACAATATTTCGTCAACTTGACATTAGAATTTTTGTTTTTATTATTCAACTGCATCAGTAGTTATTCAGTTCTTCGTATTTTGCAATAGATTGTAACATTGTAACTATAGAATAGGTCCACAGATTAGATGTTGGGGAACTAAGCCGTCTGCTTGCAGTGTCCACGTAAAGTTTGTCTGTTGAAGTTGTGTATACTTATACATACATACATATTTTGTAGTACCTACACAAACCCCATAGGACGTCTGTTTTATCGAGATAACGATGTTTGGTAAACAAATTCAACATTTTTTTTTTTAACAAACTATACCATCTTGCATAAATATAATTTAAAACACAAAAACTGACTTCAAGTCTGACGTATCTTCGAAGGCCAAGGTCAAATATCGATGAAATTTATATGGGACTGCCTTGAAGGTATACTGAACCCAACGCAAATAATTTTCCAAATCAGTTTATAAATGACGGAGTTCTGAGGTAACAAACATAAAAGACAAACAAAAAAGATATACTATCGAATTGAGAACCTCTTCCTTCTTTTGAAGTCGGTTAAAAATACAGCTCCAAGCGGTATTCTCTTGGCCCTATAGCCAACATTAAATAATTATTTAACGTATGCACCAACGCCGGCTAAAGGAAATTCGTCCATTGGATTCCCTATATAATATATGGTTTCTGCTTTTATTTTGTCAAATATACCAGTAGGTACATAGATTACTGAAACTAAATACTTTTACAGCAACAGTACAAAAAAATAGCAGCGAAGAAATCTCGAAGATCATCTAGACTCATTTTTTTGGGGCAGTCAAAACTTTACTTTAAACGCTACGTTTACGTTCAAGTCAACTTAATCCTGAAATTATTGGAATAGAATAGAATAGAATATAATTATTTATTGGCCTTATAACATTGTTTGTTACACTAGGCAAGTCAATTTTACATTATTGGTATACCTAGATAAAATAAAGACAACAATGGCAAGAAAAATAAAATACAATAAAATATACAACAAATCGAATAAGATTATTAATAACAATAATAAATACTTTTATTTATAATTCGCCCGTTAGGGCAGGCTAGTCTCTAGGACCATACCGCCATGTCTTACGTAGTTTTTATTTGATGTTTGAAAAAATTACAAATATTTCTTTCGTATTACGTCGTATGAGGGTCATCAGCAACAAGCCGGACCCTCTCCTAGTGCTTCAATAAAGTGGTGGAACTTTATTCAAGCTTTGCGTGGATTTTGGGAGTACATAAAAATCAATGTTTTTCTCTATTTTGTTGCATTTGCCTACACTCGTGCACGTTTACGAACACATAATGGTTAATATTCCACCGATACTACACATGATCACTCGAAATACCACTTGTTTGGAAAATAAAATAAAATCGAACTATATCAAAGAAAACAAAATGTCAAATGATTAGAATGAGGTTACGTTGAATGTTGGAATGAGCTTGCGTAAAATAGGAACAAGTCTTGCTTGTTTTTTCATCGGGCAAATGCCTTTATTACCGAAAACAGCTCTACACTCTACTTACTGTAACTAAACGAACTACTTACAAGGAGAAGCAATTGGACAACCCGCAGACTATTAAAGGCCTTTAGATAGCCCAAATGCTCCAACCGAAGTCTTGATTGATATAACATCTTTCTAGAGGTTTAACATTACCATCTTACCAAACGTCAGGGGGATTACCACCAACTTTTACAAGACAATCATGCTACAGGAACGTTTTATTTCAAGCTTACAATCATATTACTCTGATTCGTACCATGACCTTCGTAAAACAATATGTGTTTGTTCCTGCGAAGTTCCTGTCAGCTGTCAAAAAACACCTGAATGAATGATTTACGATGAGGCCACCAAAACTTCTCAACAATACAATATCAAAGGAAGCTTTCCTTTAGGACTTCGTGGTACGAAAATCGGAAGTAAGCTTAAAACAATACTGGTTCAAGAGATATTGGTAAGCCTGCAGGGCATTTCAAAACAACGTATCATCTGAAATTAATTTCGAACACTTTAACTCTCTGAAATAACATTTTAACAACAGACATTTAAAAGACATTAGCTGCAAGCAATCACATATCAATACGTTTGTCGCGGAAATTGAATCCATCTAATATTCTCAACGGGGAGCTACTGAATGGAGCTACAAATTTTGAATGTGGCATTTATTGCCTTTACGTTCCGGTGTCACTCTAAACTTCGACAATTCTTTATTTCGACACGACACATACTTCAATAAATATTGTTCGACAAGTCATTGTTTCGACTGAATTTTAAAAATTCGAAAAGTGTTGTCGAAGTATTTTCTGTGGAACTAATAGATCATCATCATCATCAGCCCATCACGTTCCCGCTGCTGGGACACGGGCCTTCTCTCATAGAGAGAGTATGGGCCATAATCAACCACGCTGGCCCAGTGCGGTTTGGTGGATGTCACATGTCCTTGAATTATTATGATTAATTCTTCCTTCACCGTTTTCAGAACGAGTGTTAAATCCGCACATAACTTAAGAAAGTCAGTGGTGCGAGGCCAGCGGGATTCGTGCTCGGGTACGTCGGATCGAAAATCGCAAGTTCTCCCACTGAGCCACACTCGCTCTAACTAATTAATACTTGTCGAGTTATGTTCAGTCTAAATAAAGAACTGTCGATCAAAATTTTTTGGAACTAAGTGTCATGGCGAAACAAAGAACTGTCGAAGTGCAGAGGGACACCCTTTACGTTCTCGAATCCTGTATACGAATTTTTGAATAGGGTCTGAGGCAAAGTACCTCAACCGTTACAGATAGAATAGTTTGTTGTTAGAAATCCATTTAGAGTTTTTCAAACCCATTTCTGAAAAAATCTATGTTTCAGCAATAATTGTTTTTTTTTCTGCATAAATGGAATTACAATGTGTACATCTCTAAAGGTTAGAGTATTTTCCGTAGCGATCCCTGTTCAAAAACTCACCTTGTTTACGTATATTGAAGTAAACGATCAGCTTATAACAGGAATACTGATTCAGATAATAACATTAAACTGTATTAATTTGTATCATGCTCGATTTTTAACCTACTTCTGACTTGTAACAACTCATAACGAAATATTAAAAACAGCCCTGAGACAGTTCAACCATTCTACAAGGTCCCAGAAATGGATGGCTCCAAAAAAACTGCGTGATTTGTGTGATTGTACATATTAACCGATAAATTTTCTCTCAGTGACAGTGAAAACTGTAACTAAATCCGAAATGTGGTTTAGAAGAAGTAAGCGAAGAAACGGAAATGAGGACGTGGATAGAATTTTTTTACTATTTAGAGATTTAATTTAAAAATGTGATAAGCAAATGCCACATCCAAAAACCCTCACTCCATAACCACACGTAACGAGTTACCCACATCGTATCGATATTATTAATTCGGATATGGATCCGATCGCCGGCGGTAAGCCTTATCTCTAAACTCGATAATCGAGTTACTTTCGATATATCGAATATCAATTTCACATCTCTGCGATATCCGATTCGCGCCTAGAGGTTTTTTTTTATTATCAAGGGGGTGTTTTAGCGATATTATTTTTCTGTTTTGTTTTTATGTATGAATAACATTTTTATAGAATGGAATATTGCGGATGAGGAAAAAATGAAGCTGCCTCCATGATCAAGATAACAGCTACTACTTTCATCTATGTCATCATCATCATCATCATCAGCCCATTACGTTCCCACTGCTGGGACACGGGCCTTCTCTCATATAGAGAATGGGCCATAATCCACCACGCTGGCCTAGTGCGGGTTGGTGGATAACACATGTCCTTGACTTTTTGTGAAAAAATGTTGGACATGCCGGTTTCCTCACGATGTTTTCCTTCACCGTTTTTTAGAGCGAGTGTTAAATCCGCACATAACTTAAGAAAGTCAGTGGTGCGGGGCCAGTAGGATACGAACTCGGGTGCGTCGGATCGAAAGTCGCACGAGCTCCCACTGAGCCACACTCGCCCTCTCATCTATGTATATTTTGTTAAATGTCTTCCATCTGATTTTTTATGATGTCAAGGCTGTCCTTGACATCATAAAAAATCAGATGGAAGACATTTGACAAAATATACATAGCATACACTATTTTTCAGTCAAAAACCTGTGTTTTTGACTGAAAAATAGTGTATGCTGAGTCGAAACCTTCCTGACGTCGCGCAACATTTTACTGTGTTTTATTTGTTGTCTTTGTTTTATCCTTATTTTAGTATGTTATAGTGTAATGTTATGGAACAGCCTTATGATAACTAGACTGAAGTAGCGCTCGTAAAGTAGTTCGCCTAACCGTAACAGTTTTTTTTATGTAACTGAGTGACGAGACGAGCTGGTCGTTTGCCTGATGGTAAGCAATACGCCAGCCCATAACAATAACAGCACCACCCAGAACTTTGTTTTGCAAAATCCTGCGCGGTGCTGCACTGCGCTCGTCACCCTGAGACAATTAGCTGTTGAGTCTCATAATGCCCAGTAATTTCGCTGGCTACAATGCGCTTCAAACCGGAACACAGTAATGCTTGCGCACTACTGCTTGGCGGCTGAATAACTGGCAAAGCGGTGGTACCTACCCAGACGGCCTCTCGCATACGAGAAACCTACCTTCAGTAAGAAGATCTTCTAGTTTAAGCAACGTTTGCAGCGGTCACAACTTGCATGGGTGACCGTTTGTGTGGTATTTACATCTGAGTGCTACCGTGCTTCGGAGGGCACGTTAACTCGTCGGTCCCAGTTGTTGTCTTAGGACAGTTATTAGGCCAGTTATTAGGGAGCCCTTCGGGTGGTCTAAAAACTCCGACATCAGGGTTGGCCACACTCCCACACGAGAGAAGAACACGTAGACTGAGGGTGTGGATGTGTGATATCATGAATATTTTCTTTCCTTCTATGTTTATATGAATTTTTACATTAAAATAAGAGAAGCTATATATTTACATTGTTTTTTTATGTTTTTACTTCAGAACTCCGTCATTTATAAACCAATTTGGAAAATTCTTGAGAGTTCAGTATAGCTACAAGGTGGTCCCATATAAATGTCATCGATATCCGACCTTGGACTTCAAAAAATGCTTATTTATCTTATTTGACCATAATATTTATTAATATTATATAATATAATCACAATATTAATTATAATTAAAGAAATTTACAATCGTCACAAAAAACAAAGAAATTAAAAAGATACTAAATTATGTACAACTAGAAATTTATATACAAGTGGTGACCATGCGGCAAGGTGCCAAGAACGCTGGCTGCATTCCCGCGTTGAATGGCTAAAGATAAACTTTGAGCCAGGAACGAGCCAGCCCTTTTGTCACCTGCAGCTTCGACAAGACGTAGGCAACTTCAAAAATATATAGGTTCATCAGAATAGAAGTCGGTTTTTTTTATTGTAGAATGAAAATCTTTCAGCTTATTTCGAACATAATTCGCTCACAATATTTTAATTAAATAAGCTTTTAATTTTATATTTCAAATAGATAGAAATCAGCTGCCTCACATGTTGTATAAAGAACGAAATTTGCGATCCTTCGAAGTTGCCCTCGAACTTTCCAAGACCATGCAAATTCCGAATGATAATCGAGTCCAAACATATTAATTTTAAGCCCACATCTGCATTACGTAACTAACGTAAAGTTATGGGCTACGGGTATGTTTGGGACTAGTTCGGGTCCTGAGGTCATGGGACGTACAGACAGACTGACGGTATTTCCATATATTTACATATCACACGATGTTAGGATCGCGGTGATTTTAAATGTGATTTCTGAGTGGATCTTGCAGGTAATAAATAGTATTGATAAGTTAGTACAAATAATTATGAGAAAGACAAGCAGTAGTACCGCCAGATATTTAACCGCCAAACAGTAGTGTGCAAACATTACTGTGTTCCAGCTTGAAGGGTCACTTTATGCCGAACAAATTTCTGGGTGGTACCTACTGCGACTATTATGGCGGCAGGCGCGTTGCTTTACCATAAGGTGAACGAACTGCTCGTCTTGTACAAATAAATAAAAATAAATTTAAAAAGAGGTACATAGACAATTAAACTTTATATAATAAAGAGCTATTTGAATAAAGTTAAATGTAGAAAATAACTTTTGTATTTATATAGAGAGACCTATGATTGCCTGTATTAGTGCAACCTTTAAGTATTAATACTATTATCTTATGCTGTTGGTCTTCTAAATAAATAAATAAAGTATGGAAACTTCAGGGAAAATTTTTTTTGCTGCAATTGATCGTAAAACAAGGATCTAAAAATCTTAGTCGTTCGATCAATCGAACTTTCAAATCAAACCACGCGGCTGGAAGGCTGGACTATAATGAACCTTGTCTATTTTCAAAATCTTGTTGCAAACATTTCAGTAAAAGGCTTTAAGTATATCGCAAAGTAAAAATTAAAATTAAGCTGATTTTTAAACGACTTCAAAATAGGAGAAGGTTCTCTTCGATAGTTTTTTTTAATGTTTGTTACCTCAGAACTCCGTCATTCAGGAACTGATTTGGAAAATTATTTTTGAGTTGGATTCAGTATACCTACGAAATGGTCCCATATAAATTTCATCGACATTTGTCCTTGGACTTGGAAGATACATTGAAGTCGGTTTTTTTTGTTTGATAAAACGTATATTTGTTTAAACATGAGTTGTTTGTGAATAACGTCTCAACACACAAATTCTCCAGACCAATACAGACACAGTTTATCCCTAGATTACGGCCGTGTGTGCCAGCTCGTAGGATAAAGCCCGATCACGGGATCTGCCGCAATCCGCGCCTACGTGTGTTAATACACGGTTTGTTGGTTCAGCGTGCAAGTTATAAGCGGCAGCGTCAGTGTTGCGTAGATGAGCGATAAGCGTGTTACGTTGCGTGGCCAATGATCAATGATACAGTGCTCTCTCTCTCTCTCTTCTCATCATCGAAAGAATTTGTAAAACAAACTTAATTTTCTATTTTTTAAATATCTGACGCCTATGTAAATGGAAATGACTATCTGAAACTTTAATGATAATTTTTTCGGAAGTTAGGCCTCTGATTTTTTATTTCTATAATTCCGAGTAAATTAAAAAAATATATATTAAGTCTACATATGTATTTACACAGAAAATTAATTATTTTGATTATGTACTAAATATTGGACAAGATTGTTTTTTTTTAATGGCTTTATGGCCCTCGTTTCCAGTCACTTAAGATTTTTATGTTAGGTACTGACAGACGACTTCAGAAGTAGGAAGTAGAACTCTTATTTTTGGAAAGCGTTTTGGTTCTACGTTTATAGTGCGTACTGCTTAAGAATGGAACTTCTTGCCGTCTTCTCTGTTTCCTGATAACTATAATTGTGTTATCAGGAAACAGAGAAATGTGAGTGTCATCAAGGCTAGAATGAATATGTATCTTCTAAATCTATTTTACGTGCATTATCTTCGCCCACATTCTCGCTTAATATCAGGCGAGATGGTGGTCACACGTAATAGACCTTTAATTAAAAATAAAAATAAACGCAGCAGAACTCTCATAAACTCTAACTTTGATAACTTGGACCATGCCATAACCCGTATAATTATAGTGCGTCCCTTGTTAGAATTAATCTCAGTTGGGCACGACATCTGTATTCGACAATTATGTCCATATGAAACCAATGTTCATATCGCTTACCTTATCTACCTGTACGGATGTGAAAGAGAGGGTGATACTCTTAAATATGATATTTGTGTTTGTAAGGTGTGAGGCTTAATGAGATGTGTTTAGAAGCACGTTTGGGGTTTTAACGCGTTTGGAAATGTTTGCAAAGGAGTTTGCTATTTTTATTTGTGTCTGGGAGTTTGTGCTTTTGACTAAGTGTTAATATATTATGTTAAGTTAATTATAATAATATATTTATAATAATTTTGAATGAAAATGAAAAAATATTTATTACGTAAAAGAGGCAAAGGTACCTGCATATTTAAGGATATGGAGCACCTGGTTCCACACTAGGCTCGAAACCCGTACTATAGGAGCCAGGACTCTTCCGTCGGGAGTACATCAAGTATAATGCCTTCAAATTAGGTACAATAATAATAACTAATATTCAATATATACATACATACTTTGTAATGGTTAGAGTGTGAGAGTGAGGGTGGGTGTATGTGAGTGTGTGTATTGTGTATTGATTATAATAATATTTTGATAATTTGAAAATTCTCTTTCATTTTGCAATAATATGTTTCAATTTTATATGTCTGTCTTCGCAATACCACAAAATAAAATATAAATAATAAAAATAAAATAATAATATCACAAAGAATACGCCTTTCCGTGTATACAAAAGGGATGATTTATCATCATAACAAATCAACAAACTGGACTATCAATTCTATACAATATTTCCAGTTTTGACTTATTCTATTGTATCTCTTGTCATCTTCATATCTTGGTACTAAGCAACCTGCCAAGACCTTCAAACCTGCGTAGTTCCTTTCGCAGTTAACTTCGATAGTTTTACTAAAACGGGTGCAGGTAATCTTCAAAATAGTGATGCGGTTGATAATGTTTTGGCCGGAGTGCCAGACACTGAGCAATGCTTTAAAGGATTTACCACCAACTATCTTTATTATAGTTAATTTACGTATGTCGTATGCTGGTACGTAGGGTATGGTGGTGTGTGGTGCCGTATGGTAGTGGTATTTCTAATTCACCTATATCTTATATAAAAATGCTTTTAATAAAATATTAATTATTTTTTACGATTTAAATATTAACGTAAATAAATATTTACTCTCTCTATTTTTATTTTGTATTAGGTACTTCCATACCCCATGCATCTGTTTATAGTTTTTATGTATACTGTATATAAAAAGTAAGTACCTAATAGGTTATACCACTGCTTTTACCATTCAATACTTGGAGAACAAAAATGATTCAAGAGAGAGAACACGACGAGCACTCGCGGTGAACACGTCGCGAATTCGCGGCGTTCTCGCGGCGTCTTTTATACAGTCGCTAGTAGAATACGTAAAGATATATCCACCAAATCGGAATATCAAGCCGCGCAGTTCTTTGCAGTTCGTCGATAAAGTTGTTAAAAATACGCCGAAGCTCACGAACATGGGCTTCATCATCATGTGAATGTCGATGCAATCCAGCTCCTCGACCACATGAATATAGTGAGAGTTAGTGTAGTGTATATTAATAAGTGAATGATTGTAATGTAGTACAAGTGCTACCCATAAATAACACAAGAACAAAGTGTCTTCACCTTAATAGAGACAATAAGAAAAGTGTTAATGGACACATTCTTAGTATTAGTCTATCTATCAGTTTAAGTTTTTTTTTACAAAAGATCTACGTTTGACCTCCATCTCGCCTGATGTCAAGCGGCGATGTGGCCGAAGATGGAGAACGTAGATCTAGAATATACCTATTCACTCTGGCCTTGAAGATACCCAGATATATGGAAGTAAAATGTAAATATCTTATTAGTAAATCAATTGGCTAGATTGTAACAAAAATTGGAACCATAATGTTTATGAAACCAAACTAAAGGAAAAAAGGCCTCGCAAGCGGCGGTTGAGTAGGAGTGTACAATGTTGAAGGATCGCGGCGAACTCGCCGCACGTGTTCGCCGCGAGTTCGCAGCATAAAAACGCTCGCAAATTGTGTAATAAGGCTGTAATCGCCGGACGAGCGACATCTCTAGTCCAAAGCAATTTATCTACAAATAAGCTTTCAGCGATACACAGCTAACACATTCCCGTATCTGGCTATTTATCTGGCTCATAAAGCAGCGTATCAAGCGCTGGCTACCGAAGTACCGACAAAACACATTATATCTCCTTAACAATGGCTTGAGAGACGAGATGGGAGTAGGTCTGCAGTATCAGCGAGTTAAAACTAACAAAAAAGAACATAATAAGGTTCTATCAGTTAATATTTCTTTAATAAGGGGTACGCGCGACACCTTCTGCGTAGAATTCGCTAAAAAAAACATTTTAAAAAACCTTCCTTAAAAAACATTAAGGAAATGTTTTTTTTTTCGGGATAAGAAGTAGATTCTGTCCTCAAGTAACTACACACCAAATTTCATCAAAATCCTTTCAGTCGTTATGGACTTATGTGGTAAGAAACACACACACAGACTTTCACATTTAAAATAGTATCTGCAACACGCGGTTTCACCCACAATTTTCTCAAATAAAAGTATCCTGTTAAAAAATAAAAAAAGTTGTATATATTGTTACTGATTTGTACCTATGTATATATCTTGTTATTCTTTTTGTATGGCCATTTAATTTGTTCACTATTACTTTATATTTTGTTTGCACTACCTTATAAAATCTCCACAGTACACTGAGGTTAACTGGAAGATAATGCTCACTAGCATTAAGTTCGCCTATGTACTTACAAATTTGTTTGTGCAATAAAGAATTTTCTATCTTTTTTTTTATGTTACTGACTGACGAGACGAGCTGGTCGTTTGACTGATGGTAAGCAATACGCCAGCCCATAACAATAACAGCACCACCCAGAACTTTGTTTTGCAAAATCCTGCGCGGCGCTGCACTGCGCTCGTCGCCCTGAGACAATTAGCTGTTGAGTCTCATAATGCCCAGTAATTTCACTGGCTACAATGCCCTTCAAACCGGAACACAGCAATGCTTTCGCACAACTGCTTGGCGGCTGAATAACTGGCAAAGCGGTGGTACCCACCCAGACGGCCTCTCGCATACGAGAAACCTACCACCAGTAAAAAAAAAAGTAAAATCTATCTATCCTTTTGCAGGACCTCAGGTATTTACATAGCAAATTTCATCAAAATGCGTTCTGTTGTTTTTGCGTGATTCAGTAACAAAGCATCCATCCATCCATCCTCACAAACTTACGCATTTATAATATAAATAGGATAGCAATATTATTATTAGGTAGGATTAGTAGGGCAAAATTAAAATTGTGTCAACGTATTAATTTGACTTTTTTTTGACAATGATGTTCAGTCATAAAATCCATTCATCGGATGGATGGATGTAAGGATGTTTGTTACAGCTTGGATGATTAATATAAGGTTATAAGATATCTCCACTCTGAATTTAACTCAAATCCGTTGAGTTGTTACAACGCGACGTGAAGAAGTAACAAACACGCTGACACACAAACTTTCGCGTTTATAATATTAACGAATAAAGTAAAAAAAATGTTATTCAGGTATTATAAATACATTTACACTAATTATGTCGCGCAGCAATCGAGGACTCAAAAAAATCCGAAGTAATAAAAATATATTTCATTAATTTAATTTAATTTAATCACCACGTTCTGGATAGGTATAAAAATAAACAATTTTGTATTTCCCTCAATTTGATTGTCATTTTATTTTCAATTTTCAATTTAATTCATCTTCAATGATGTGCTTTGGAATATCTTACTTAATATCTCAGCTTAATTAAATTTTGAACTTAAAACAATATAACTATAATGGTTGTAGTCATTATGCTCATATTAGCCTTAAGGTATTGGTGCAATTATGTATGTTTAACATCATTTACGTCTAATTTAGTTATGTTTTAATTATGGCTGTTTTTGTAACGCTGTTGAGTGCCTCAATAAATAAATAATTTTCTACAATTGAAAATTACTTTTTTTTTTTTTACACTTAATATATCTATGTTTGGCCACTATCTCGCCTGATGTGAAGCGATGATGTGGCCTAAGATGGAGCACATAGATCTAGAGAGAGACGGCAGTTGAGCGGCTGCTCAGACCCGTCTCCCCGATGGTTCACCGAGCATCATCCCAAAACACGACTACGTCGCTTGACGGCATGGCTTTGTTCGGTGGGTGGTATTACAACCACGGCCAGAGCCTACCACTCCAAAGTAGTAGTACTTATTGAAATAAAACTTAACTAAGTCACAACCGGACGATGTTATTCAAGAGAGTGAGTCCCACCGTCGTCGATGGTGTCCAGTAGTACGTAGCCGGTAGTATGTTGCGCAATTGGGCTTCATCAGCAATCGGTTCACTGGGATGTTGTAAGGCGTATATGTTCTGGGGTGGTCTCCATGTACTTCTGGCACCTAACACACTGAACTTACTAAAATAAAGACAAAACAAAAATAATAAACACAACACAATGAAATGTGCGATGTCAGGAAAAGGTTCCGACTCAGCATATTACATAGTTCGTTTTTTTTGATATTATTATGCTAACTTTAGCGTATGGTGAGTCGGAATCTTTTCGTTTTAAGGTACAAAATAGCTATTTTTAATGATATGATGTGTTGTGATCACCAGCGAATAGTGGCACCCAACCCCAACGTTAAGAAGGCCAATTAATCAGTAGCCGGTCTAATGAGCGAATATTTCATTGTCCGGCTCCTTGCACGATAGCAGCGAAAGGCTTGCCAAATGTATTATTGCATAGATAGTGTATTAGATAGATAGAGTTTACGTAGCCACTGTGCATGTATAAGTCGCAGGCAAAGGATGAAAATGAAGATTTGATCAATCACGGAGGATGATAAAATAACAAAACGATTTTATCATTTCCCTGAACAACATTTAGTGATTTGAACAAATACCGGAATTAGTTCCGTGAAATGAAAAAAATCTTACGAAATCACGGTATAATCATGTATTGGAAGGTTCACTTCTCCGTGGTCTGACTTGCTCTTACCCCTAGAGTGTATATAAAAAGCGCGGAGCCAGAAGCACGCGAGGAGTTCAAGATGACGAAGTGAGAGTTCTGGCGAGAGCCCATTTATTAAAACTGTGCGTCGTATCCCTAGAGATTTCGTGAAATGCCTAGGATTTGATATGAAACCTCCTGTCACATGATATCAAAAGCAAAGAAAAGATTATCATTTTGACATTCTTTGTAGAAACTCCTAAATAAATTAGATATACACTAACGCTGCACAGAATGACAAAATCATAATCCAAGTAGGTAATTAATTTGTCCAGAAGGACCAAAACATCCGCACATACGGTACCAAAACATTTCACAAACTACCCGCAATATATCTACCATTAAGTTTTCAATAAGGACGGGCACATATTGGTGAATATTCTCGGCTATTATAATTTTGATACGGGTAAGGGATCGCCAGTAGGAATTAACTTATCACGGTAGCACCGCATCTGCATACCTTAAACATTTATGTGGGGGGACGGATTAAGGAGAATAGTTTTGGGGATCACTTTACTTCTGACGCTACTTTTAATCATGTGAATTCTCAGTTACTTCGTGTTACCTTAAATAAAGAAGAAAATATCTCTACATTTAATTAACGACTCATATGAATCTATGCTATTGAATGTTTTCTTTATTTTGTCAACTTTATCAAAACAATATAAGAACAAAGGATAAATAAGGGGAGGTATATAAATTAAATTAAGACCAAATAAAGTTTAAGATAGTTATTGTGCATGTTTGTCTTTCCCTCTACATACTACTAGTACTATTACGTATTCTGTGATACTATTTTATTTCATTAGTTTCAATATCGTTCCATTAGTTTATTTCGTTATTTTTGGTTCATTCATTTTATCTATAGATGTGAAGTGACTTAGTGACTACTGTTCACTAGACAGACGACAAAAAAAAAATACCTCTACATGCAAATATAATTAAAATCAATCAAAACTATCACCCTCAGTCCGTCCCGTCGCCACCCCATTCGGACGCGGGTAGTAAGACACATATCTCAGACGGGGATGCAAGAAATGCCCGCACCCCAATATGTAGATTCCGACTTCTCCCGCTGGCTGTGGTCATTATTATACAAGGATAAATTATTTTGATACTTGCTACTTACTAAAATTTTCTATTGTTTCATATTGAGTCGATTTATAGACACTTTAAACTTGCTCTACTTAAACAGCTCTAGTTTACAAAATGTATCTATTTCTATTTTAAAATAATACTTATGGAAATACTTAATGTATTATTTATTTTCTTTATTGGCTATTACTACAAAACTTTAAACTGCAGATGTAAAAGTTGCGCACTTGAATAGTCTGCAATCTTACAAACAAAAAGTTGAAAATGGTCGTTAATTATCCTAAAAAATTCGCGGTGATAAAATATATGGGATCAAGAGGTCACGGCACGGTTTTTTTGTGATACGGAGTGGCCGCCGTCTACGAAAAAGCGTGTGTGGTAAGAGGCCTTAACCAATAAACATGTAAAAAGTTAACGCCTACTACCCCAATATAATGTTTCTGTGTCGCATTATCTTCTTCTTTGAAAGTATCAAAACTATTCACTTCTCAAAGAAGATGTGACGTAGCATACCTTCAGCCAATCAGCACGTAGAAAATGTTTAGTCTGTGGACCCGAGCAGACCCGAGTCTTGCCTCGCTCCGTCGGCATATGGCGAGAATATCCCTCATTGCGGACGACATGTTTCGATTAGACAACCCTTTATAGTTTAAGAGACATGACAGTGCCGATTCACGAACCAACTTAAAAAAGGAGGAAGTTGTCAATGCGAGAGTATACCTATATACTTCGTCATTTAGAAAACGATAATTTAATTTTGCGTATAGCTTCAAGGTGGTCCCATTTCATCGATATTCGACCTTGGCCTTCGAAAATACATTTTGGCGAAATCTTTTGGCGAATCTTTTGTCGTGAAATAGATGTTAGATACATTGTATAAAAACTAATATACAAGTTTAAGTATAGACATTCTTCCTGCAAATATACTTACAATTTACCTCTTTATAATATTAGTTTAAATCAAATCAAAATCTCTTTATTCAGTTTTGGCATCACAGACGCACTTATGAACGTCAAATTATCACCATGACTCTACTACCGTATCGGAAAAAGATCCACTACTCAAAAGATACGGCAAGAAACTGAGTAACAATTTTGGAGAGATTTTGTTACAATTTTTTGATTTTCTACATTATAAATAAGTATGCTTTTCCCATTACAATAGTCTTTACGTGTGATTAAAATTTCGCGTTATAGATTCGAGACGTAATGTCTTAGTACTGTACTCCTGTACTAGAACGTCTCAAGACGCAGGGTTGTCCAACGCAGACGCCAATAATATAATAACATTATAAACTGCGATTGTCGTATGTGTGTCTGAGAGAATTATTGATGCTCTACTGCACATGACAGAAGGTTCATATTAGAGATGCACCGGGTAATGATTGGCCGGAGGGAATTAGGTATTAGAACTTTTTTTAAACAATAATCACTTACCTAACTACGTAAGTAATAGTTAGTATTCTTTGCCCTAACTAGGATTCCCTGTATCTAAGGAACCAAGAACTATAAGGACCATGGTCCTACAACATCCAGACACGAAACAAATGCTTGCGCTTTTTTTCTGTGCACAAACATTTGTCCCGTCACGTAAAAACGAACCCGCAACCTCGGTGTTGTATGAGATTTTAGCCAACCTACACAACCACTACACCACAGAGACTGTCGCATTATAAATAATATACATCATAAATATTTCTTCAAGACCACATCATCGCTTAAGTCTCATATGCCCAGTAATTTTGCTGGCTACAATGCCCTTCAAACCGGAACACAGTAAAGCTTGCCTATAACTGCTTGGCTACAGAATAACTGGCAAACCGGATGGTACCTACCCAGACGGCCTCCCGCATACGAGAAATTTTTGAGTTCTAATTAGTTCAAACACATATGAAATACGCCGGATAATGGTCGCAATATCCCTAAGTGTCTACATCTCATTTCTGTAGGCTTCTATTATAGTTCCTGCAGACCGGACTTAATGTTAGTCCCGTGGGTATTGATTAAGCAAAGGCGTCGGACTTGAAAATTGGGTTTGAATTCCTTGATCTCTTGTCGTTCTAAAGCTACATGAACGGCTTTAATAACATTAGCTTATGTTATGTTTATATTCATATTTTATTTTGAAAATTAACGTGGTTAGGACACATAATTGATAATACGTTTTATGTTTGATGTATCTTCGAAGCCCGACGTCGAATATCGATGAAGTTTTTATGAGACCATGTTTAAGCTATACCTACTAAAGCTAACGCAAAACATTTTCCTAATCAGTTTAAAAATCAGTTATCAGTTTGGAGTTCTGAGGTAACAAACATAAAAAATGGAAATGAGAACCAGTTCCTAATTTTAAGTCGGTTAAATACAAACATACCTATTGTAACAAAAGTTCTAAAACAAAATGCCTGCCCATAACAATTGCAGTGCCACCCAGAACTTTCACTATGTACCATTAAATGCACTGCGTAGCACTACATTGTACACATCACCCCGAGACATCTGATGTAAACTTTATATACCTACGCAGTAATTTCACTGGCCACAATGCCCTTCAAACCAGAACACAGTAACGCTTGCGCACTACTGCTTGGCGGCAGAATAACTGGCAACGCGGTTAGGTACCAACCTAACCAGAGGCGTTCCATAAACCCTACCATTGAGAGACCTACCATGAATATAACTCTGACTTATTGAACTAATTAAACGCCTGTTATTTTTAGGTTGAGGCCCTTTACCGTATTACTTACCATTTCTAAAGATCGCAACGAAACAATAAATGTTTTGTTTCGTTTGAGTATACATTTTTCTATATAATAAATTCACTCGTAGAAGAAAAGAAAATTTAAAAATCCAATAAAAGAAACTTCAGCTATGCAGGAAATGAAAACAGAAGCGAATTCAACAATATACAGTGCCATACATCAGGCTTTTCCAACTTGGTCTGACAATGGAGTAGAAAGCTTTAGAGATTCTCGTATGCGAGAAGTGGTCTCGGTGGGTACCACCGCTTTGCCAGTTATTCTGCCGCCAAGCAGTAGTGCACAAGCATTACTGTGTTCCGGTTTGAAGGGCATTGTAGCCAACGAAATTACTCGGCATTATGAGGCTTAACAGCTCAATAATTGTCTCAGGATGACAAACTTAAAGCAGTATCGCGTTAAAAAAACGGTGCGGCAACTGTTAGCAGGCGTGCTGCTTACCATCAGATGAACGACATGTTCGTCTCGTCACTAACTTAACAACACTTAACGGGCACATGCACTGAATTACACTAAAAACAATACATTTATCTCGCGCAAATTCCTCCTCTACCTAACCATGCACTCGACGACCATTCCAAATTATTCAAACTATGGCGAACTGACGTTAAGATTTCTGTAAGGGACAGCGAAGTGGAATCACTTTGCAATTACAGACTGACAAATGGACGGTATTACGCACACATGTGCCCCCAACTTGGAGATTTAAGGGACACCCATGGTTTATCAAACTAGGGACGTTTCAGAGAAGTACCTACTTAAAGTTTGATTATAGAATATCGTTTATTGTGTAAAACTGTATACTGTATTTTTCTTAGTTACATAAAAGTTTCAACAGCTTACCTATTTTGGGTATACAATAATAATAGGTAGCTGCTTATTCAAAGAGCTTGTTTAGGTATAACCTGCAACGAATAAAAAAAGGCGGACGCTTCGTTGCCAAACTCAAAAGTGAAACACTCAAGTATACGTATTTACATCATGCTATGACGATCAGATCGGCTCGACATCGGCCTTTCATCCACTCAAACAAACATAACCAGTGCCATTGCTATGCTTCAGTTGTTGCTTAGCGAGAACCCATCCGGCTTTTTTATTCGTTCAAGGGTATAACATATTTTATACGCGTATTTTTCAACAAATCATTCAATGTAAGCTTGTTGCAAGTTCGTTTTCCTTTTATATTTATTTGATACGTCAAATTTGTTGCTGCAATGGAACGTAAGTTTGCTGCAAGTTTGTTTTTCTTTTGATATACACATAGATTTGATGCGAAAAATTTGTCGCGGTAATGGAACGTAAATTTGCTGCAAGTTTGTTTTTCTTTTGATATTGATTTGATGAGAGTGGCGAGAGATAGGGCAGAATGGCAGCACCAAAGGGAGGCCTATGCTCAGCAGTGAGAGATAACGAGCAGATGATGATGATGATTGATTTGATACGTCAAGTTTGTCGCGACAATGGAGTGTATACTTGCTGCAAGCTTGTTTTTCTTTCGATGTGCCGAACACATGTAGTTCTAACATGGCGTCGAGCTAGCTCGCGGTGATAAGATTCTCCGCGAAACTCCCAGGTGGGATCAGTGCAGTCACTATCTGAGCCTCAGATCCTTAACCATAAATGTTACATAACGGCTGTACTTCGAAGTCAACCTATGACGTAACAATGCCCGCAACGCCAGATTAAGCCTAACTTACGACAGCCACAACACGTCGTCCACACATATCCCTATATCATCATTAATACAAACGTTACAGTAACCGTAACTGATTGAATCTACCCAAGAACCAACCTATCAAGACCTGCGACCCTACAAGGGATGGAGGGAAAGTGGAAAGGTGGTAAGGTCAAGGGAGTTTGGTCAGGAGTAGATTTGCTATTGCGAGGTAAGTAATAAGCGTGAGCTTCGCCTAGCGCCCACGCGTCGCCCACGCTTGTGGCCTATCTGTGAGATGTGGTGTGGACTTAGAGGGGAACAGAGCGTAAATTAATAATATTAAGTACTCCAACAATCACTTAGGTTACTGGCTCTAACGTAGTAACTATTTATTAATCTGTAGCCTAACTAGGATTTTTCTTTTATCTTCATTTTTGAAAGGAGTTTTGTCATTTTTAACCGACGTCAAAAAGGAGACGGTTCTCTATTCAATTGTAATTTTTTTTATATTTTTTTTTTATATTTG
Organism: Petrophora chlorosata; assembly: GCA_951640565.1. Lineage (NCBI taxonomy): Eukaryota > Metazoa > Arthropoda > Insecta > Lepidoptera > Geometridae > Petrophora > Petrophora chlorosata. Next base: position 4,114,638 of record OX621206.1, read on the forward strand.
TTACCTCAGAACTTCATCACTCATGAACCGATTTGGAAGTCGGTTTTTTTGTTGCCTGCTGTGAGAATCGAACCCGCAGGCTCCGTGTTTAAGCCGACCTGTCAAACTACTGCACCGTAAAAAACAGTCATGGATGGTTATGACTAGGTAAATCTAATATTATCGCATTTTAGTTGCTTTTAAGTAACTGCCTACTAATAATATTATAAATTTGGTGTGTAGGTACTTCGATCATATATACCCATGATCGAAGTGTAGGTACTTTGTGTCCTGGAAAAGGACATAGGCTACTTTTTATCCCGGAAACCGCGGCATAAACCGTGAGGCTCAGCTAGTTTTGCATTTTTTAATTTACGAAATTGCGTATCAGACGAGCAAGCCGTTCGCCTGATGGTAAGCGCCATGCCTGCCCATAAGTGACCCATAATTTTTAATTGTAAAAAGAACTGTGTGGCTCTGCAATGCGCTCATCACCCCGAGACATCAGAAGTCTCATATGCCCAGTAATTTCGCTGGCTACAATGCCCCAAATGCATTATTTTAATTTATCTTGTTAAAGTGACGTCACACAATATTCTTGCGATTCCAATAAGTGATCATCAATCACAAATCAACATTACTTCATAATAAGGTAGGTACATTGTTAATAATATGTTTACCTAACTAACTGCATCCCGCGGTTTCGTCCACCTTTTCCCGTTATAAAAGGCCTATTTAATTCCAGGGTATAAGCTATCTCCATTCCAAGGGCATTGTAGCCAGCGAAATTACTGGGCATTATGAGACTCTACAGCTAATTGTCTCAGAGTGACGAGCGCAGTACAGCGCCGCGCAGGATTTTGCAAAACAAAGTTATGGGTGGTGCTGTTATTGTTATGGGCTGGCGTATTGCTTACCATCAGGCAAACGACCAGCTCGTCTCGTCATTAAGTTACATAAAAAATTTCACTCAGATCCGTCCGTCAAAGCGGTTGCGTCGTGAAGAGGGAACAAACACACTTTCACACTAACATACAAACTTTCGCATTTATAATATTGTGATAAGAAATAACATTGTCCAATATGCCGCAGCGAGAATCGTTCCAGACATTTACTTGCGTAAGACGAAAGTTTAACCACCAACTTACTGGGCATTATGAGACTCGACAGCTAATTGTCTCAGGGTGACGAGCGCAGTGCAGCGCCGCGCAGGATTTTGCAAAACAAAGTTCTGGATGGTGCTGTTATTGTTATGGGTTAGCGTATTGCTTACCATCAGGCAAACGACCAGCTATCTCGTCATCCAGTTACATAAAAAAACATGTTTTCCTTTTTAAATCGCTACTCTTTTGCCAATACATTTTCACCCTTACCTGAACCTTGTCTATATTCCCGGCACAACGCGCAATGTGTGAACTGTGAACAGAGTGCGCACTTCCGTGTATTGCTCATTATCCTTTATACGGATAGTTCCACATAACAGTCGTCACCTTTTACAATAGGTCTGCTTGCGATATACGGGTTAAACAGGAAGGGGCGAATACACAAAAAGTGTAAGAAGTAATAAGATTTTTGTTAAAAAATATTTTTTTCAAGACAAGCTTTTAACAAATTGGTAATCGGAACCGTGAGCAGATTAAAATGAGCTCAAACACTAGTAGTTTATGATTATCCGTCAAGGAGTTCCACTGCCCATCTTCCGTCTCCATCAGCAGATCAGCTGGCTGTTACCATATAGCATTGTCATTGGACTTTGACAAGTACAAAATTTCACCTCCGTAGTATAAGAGAAAGTGGTTCTGATTCAACTTGCAAGATTTGACGTTTTTTTATGTTGACGTCAGCACGTTACATTATTTTATTTTAGTTTATTAACTCATACACAGAAATATAAATTACAGGCTTAAGTTATCATAATAGGCCAATGATTTGTCAGTATGGCTTTCCCAAATGACTTTCGCATTTGTTTCCCAAAGTCAAACTGAGGACCAGAAAAGAAATGAGAAAAGTGACTTTAGGAGTCCTCTGGAAGAGACCACTTAAAAATAGTTTATGACTTTTTCTTTTCACAGAACACCACAAGAAAAGTATGTTATTAAGAAGAACGATTCTGGTTTGCACACATCTGTAGATTTCAATAGGCAAACGTGCAGGACAGAACATTAAAAAAATCATACCAATTCCCTTCAACCCAGAACACATACCTACAAAATAATTTATGACTTTTTCTTTTCACAGAACACCACAAGTAAATTATGTTATTAAGAAGAATGCTTCTAGTTTTCACACATCTGTAGATTTCAATAGGCAAACGTGCAGGACAGAACATTAAAAAATTCATACCAATTCCCTTCAACCCAGAACACATACCTACAAAGTTAGCACAAAACACAAATAAAAGTTAGCACAAATAAACTCAGATCGATTAAAACAAATACGTAGTAAAAACGCTGACGGCAGAGTGAGTGCAGCCAATATGGTAGAGCGGCGTGTTGAATCAAAAATGGCAGAGTCGACTCTGTAGTGTCAGCAATTTTTATCGGGGGCTAGGGCTGTGTGTAGGGCTAAAGGAACAGTTACGGATTTTTCCGAACTAACAAATTGATAGAACTAAAAACGTATTTTTTTCTGGTTTTTGAACCCCCGACGCAGAAAAGAATGTTATAATTTGACTACTATGTGTGTCTGTCTGTGGCACCGTAGCTCTAAAACAGGTGAACTGAATTGGATGCGGTTTCTTTTTATTTGAAAGCAGGTTTTCTAGGTGTGGATCTTAGACATGTTTTATCAAAATCGGTTTTACCGTTTTCACTTTTTAGGTTTCTTCTGTAGGGGGTTTTTTAATTTTAGTTTACTGAAATTCGCTTGTTATCTTTACTTGCGTTTTCATTATCAGCCCATTGTGTTTCCACAGCTTGAGCTAAGGCCTTCTCTTAAAGAGAGACTACTCAAACTCATATATTACTTTTTTATATAGAATTTGGTTTAGAACGTGAAGGAAAACATTGTGAGGAAACCGGCTTGTCCAAGAATTAATAAAAAAAATCGAGGACATGTGACATCCACCAACCCCCACTGGACCAGCGTGGTGGATTATGGCCCATACTCTCGCTATGAGGGAAGGCCCGTGTCCCAGCAGTGGGAACGTGATGGGCTGATGATGATGATTGGTTTAGAAACGAGTTTACTATCATGTTTTTGTTTTGGTTTAAGTTCTTAATTAACTATTTTGTTTCTAATGAAATTCTTATGTCAGTAGTGATCGTACAATATAATGTACAATAAAAAAAGATTATTTCTGATAACATTAACTCAACGGTTTAAATACGAGTGTTGTTGTTCTTATTTAGTGCACCAATTTTCACATAGGTATGCTAAATAAATAGCCAAACAAATTCAGTTACATGTGAATACATGTAACAAGTATAAATTTTAGCACAAAAGATCGACTTCAATGTACCTTCGAATTGAGGACCTCCTCCTTTTTTGAAGTCGATTAAAAACTGTAAGAAATAGATCAGTAAAAAGTTGTGATCCTAGTTCGATGGATCAGAAGCCGTCACTGCAACACACCTATCATAAATTTAATTATTTCATTGACTAAGGTCAATTGTAATAAAAATATTACAAGATACTTATAAAATTATGATTATAACGACGCAAGGACAAAACAAGAGTTACTTAAAAAAACATCGGATAAAAATTATTGCTACGGATACGGAATCCGTAATTACGGACAATGTACCCCATCTCAAATGACGTTCCCCGAATGTAAGCATACATTTTGTTTACATTATACACGGTTCCGAAAACACATTGTATTTGTTTAACTGAATGCTAATTATGCTGAAATGTGCGTTATCCTAGGTTCCTAGAGCTTTCAATTTTGGAATGTATCACTTGCATTCAGTTCCAAACGTGCTTACAAGGTTCATGTACCTACTAACCATACAATATTTTTAACCGACTTCAAAAAAGGAGGAGGTTCTCTGTTTGATTGTATAAATTTTTAAGCTATTGCATAGTTTCTATCGCGGGCCTTGAGCGTGAAGACCGAATCCAGAAATTCCGTAACGAAAATAACCTAACACCCCCCACTCCGAATGCTATGCAATAGATTTACCGCGGCAGTCTCCGAGTGCCACACGTCTTTTTTTTATGTTTGTTACCTCAAAACTCCGTCATTTATGAACCGATTTAGAAAACTCTTTTTGCGTTGGGTTCAGTATAGCTACGAAGTGGTCCCATATAAATTTCATCGATATATGACCTTGGACTTCGAAGATACATTGAAATGGGTTTTTGTATTTTTCTAAAAATTAATTATAGACCTATGACATTGTGTTAAATTAAATAATATTAATGCAATAAATATATGAATTATTAAAAAAAGCGAATGAATTATGAATCAAGTCAGTGACAAAAATAGCTGAACTTGAAGTCGTTGGTCGTTCTTATGCGGGAGGCCGTCTGGGTACTAGGTACTTAGGTACCACAGCTTTGCCAGTTATTCTGCCGCCAAACAGTAGTGCGCAAGTATTGCTGTGTTCCAGTTTGAAGGGCATTGTGGCCAGCGAAATTACTGGGCATATGTGACTTAATATCTGACGTCTCGAAGTGATGAGCGCAATGCAGTGCTACGCAGTGTTTTATGGTATTTAAAGTTCTGGGTGGCACTGCAATTGCCAAAAAAAGAAATGAAATGTATTTATTTGCGTTGAGTTAAAAAAAATATTAATATTAAGTACTTACGCCTGATGAAATTTAAATAACATTACGAAGAAACAAAAACTGAAAAAAAAACACATCGAAACTCGTCGCATTTGAAAACTTTTTAATTGCCCACGACTAAATTCGCGAACGTTCGACAAAAAGCTTATTGTTCGATTTTCGAATTTAAATTCCGAACGAAAGCTTCGATCGCCAACTTCGTTGCGTAGTGAAAATTGGAGTCTCGATTTTAAAATCGAATTAATAGACACTTGAAATAAAAAAATAATACACTTCACTTTAAGAGCCCGCATGGGTAAAATTTTGTTAACGTTTAATTTTTACTTATTTCTATAGACCTAGTAATAGCAAATATATCTTAATTTGAAATACTAGGTACCTTTAAGAACGTCTAAGTACCTTCTAATAAGTGTTTAATACAATTTTTAAGAGTAAACGAATGGGCCAATAACCCATTTTACTTAATAACTCAATGACATTTCTGATGATGTGTACCTACATGTAAAAAATCTTTTTTTTACGCTTAATAGATCTGTGTTTGGCCACTATCTCGCCTGATGTGAAGCGATGATGTGTTGTTTATTATATCGCGCTAAAACCCTTTTCATCGACTTAAAAAAAAGTGGAGGTTCTATGTTCCACTGTAGGTATATTTTTTTTATGTATGTTCACTGATTTCTCCGCCAACTGTTGAGCGATTTCAAAAATTCTTTTTGCGTTGTTTTCGGTATACCTACGAGGTGTTCCCATATACTTTTCATCAATATTTGACCTTGGACTTCGAAGATACATCGAACACGATATTTTTTTGGTCAAATATATACTATACATGTAGTTTTTATTAAGTTTAGCAAAGTTGAAAATTTTAGAGATTTGTACCACAAATGCTTTAAAATAATCTTGGTAAAATAAAGTACCTAGATACATTAATAAAATATCGCAATCATCCTATCGTATACGATTATTATTGTCTAATCGAATAAGTACATCGACTCTCGATTATAGCCCGCACTAATGGGCACGTTAGCATCGCTTTGTTCGACTCGTGCGCACTATTTCTAAATTACACTTTATAAGTTACTTCTAACTTAATTATACATATTGAACTAAGCACGTGGTGTCCGACCGAATCCGATACCGGGTGTGATTTGCTGATTAGAGATGTGCATTGCTGCGTTAAGATTTAGACTTGTCGATGAAATTTACGTAATATTATTTTTATAGAATGAATCTCGCAATCATCTTATCGTATACGATTATTATTGTCTAATCGAATAAGTATTTCGATTCTCGATTGAAGCCCGCACTAATGGGCACGTCAGCATCGCTTTGTTCGACTCATAGAACAGAGACAGGGATAGGAAAGAGACCTCAAAATGACTCTTATTGGTCAATAGAAATGTTTAGCGCCTCATACCTAGAGATAGTTGCTGAGTGTAACTTTTGAATATAAATAGGCCAGAAATCTAGTCGAGTGTCAGTTGATCGTTATACTTACTAGGAAAATAAACAGTGGAAAATAAACAGTAGTAAAGTGAATCAAGAAAAGGCATTTTCACTTCCACCCGCCAGCGCCCAGTCCAACAGTATCGTTGCAAACCGCAACAACGAATCGATTATAGTGAGTCTGGTTTATCATAATATACGCACATAAATAGTCAAATGGCATTGACTCCCATGTAAAACATCGGTTCGTTCTTAATTTTCCAACTTCTGTTTTAATTCTCGATAAAAATTTTAAGTAATATCGATAACGGTTCACATCCTTAATTTCTAATAGAGCGGCACGCGAGACGAACCGAATGAAGCGTTACAGAATATCGATATTGCATCGGTATCGGAACAATGACACGTTATTTAGATAATCCCAGCGACGCGTTGTTGTGAGATGACTCTTAATGTTCTAATGTTCTTAGAACTGCGGCCATAGAAAATAGCTTAGTGGTACCTTAATATTTTGTAACCAGACTTGTTTCTCATTTTTTCGATTTTTTGTATGTAGGTATTTAACAGAACACATCATTATAAATATTAAATAAAACGACTAGGACTCACGTAGTTTGTCAAATTAGTCGACCTAGGTTTCGAGCATGTCCGATACTCTTCATCAGGGGCGAGGTTACGCCGCGATCTCGCAGCTACGTGAGTCCTAGCCGTTTTATTAAATATTTATAATGAATCAAACTCACGAAAACTTTCATACTAGAACACATCATTTTATTTATTTTAACTTCTCGCTTTTTCCAGCGACTGTGTCCGTGTGAATGACAGAGGTAGCCCATATTATTCGTTTTTTTTTTCAAGACCATCTTTGCAAGACCTCCCCAGTTTATGAGAGCGCGTACTACGAAGAGGTCAATCTGTATCCTCGTACCAAACCTAACCGATTTCGATGTAACATACCCTATAATCTAATGATTAAACACCAAAACCGCAATAAAATCCGTTCATCTGTTTCCGACACTATAAATAACAAACAAACAGATAAAATATCTAAAAACCGAGGGTTCGTGTTCAGTACCCTCTAAAATCTCTAATTAGTCGATTCCAGTTGGTATGTCAACAATATCTTCAATGTACATAATTGGCTCAGTTCCATTTTTATAATAGTATAGACAGATTTAAAACAAAAACTTTTTATATAAACACTTACTAACCTATACCTAGTAACTGAAATATATTTGAAACTAAACTATATAAAATTGAATAATATAGGTATCTAAACATGATTCTATGGTAACTTAACTAACTATGACAATACAAGCAGGGCCTCAATTCATTATGACAACTTGGCGAAATCACGTCGATTCCTTGCTTCGAAATCATGTCAATTCCTTCATTAATAAACGACATCTCTATGACGCATTCACATATTTATATATCTATGACGCGTCATAGAGAAAACAAATTTCGCAGATATTGCTTATTAATGAAGGAATCGACGTTTCCTTGAAGCAAGGAATCGCCAAGTTGTCATAGTGAATTAGGGCCCTGTTCGTTAATCTGATAGTAAGCGTAAGCATAGGAAAGCGTAAGCATAGGTAAGCATAAGAACTTTGTAGCACTGCATTGCGCTCATTACACCAGATATTAAGTCTCATATGCCCAGTAATTTCGCTGGCTACAATGCCCTTCAAACCGGAACATGCTTGCATGCATGCTTACGCACTACTCCTAGGCAGAATAACTGGCAAAGCGATGGTACCTACCCAGATGGCCTCCTGCATACGAGAGACCTACCACGAGTAAGCTTTGCGAAGTACAGCACTGCGCTCGTCACTCTAAGACAAATGCTAATCAAGATTCATATCTTCGCATTACATCATATATCATAATGCCCAGTAATTTCGAATTAAATAGTGCCCTTCAAACCAAAACACAGTAATGCTTACACACTACTGCTTGGCGGTTGAATATCTGGAAAGCATGGCACTTCCAAGACGCACTACCATCTAGCAGACCACTAATTATTCTGTGCAGGAATGAACAATTTATTTCATTTATTCTTTTTTGAGTGAACATGTTATTAACTCCATCCAAAGGTTGACTGGAAGAGATCGCTCTTAGCGATAAGTCTGCCCATTGTACTTCAGTTTGTCAGTTGTTTTCATACACCTATTCATTCTTTTGTTTTGTGTACAATAAAGCATTTTGTAATTGTAAAGAAACACAATTGTGACTTTCAAACCCCAGTTTTATAATCTAACGACGTTATTATTACTATTAATACATATCATCCCCATCAATATCAGAACTCCTCCTTTACAATCGAAGTAACAAATTAGCAACCGAACCTATCACATATCATCAGATCGTGATCCTCACTAATTGCGGTGACCGGCCCCACTCGCGGTCACGACCGTACATCATACACATTTATCATAGGCGTATTGATAAACAATTGCCCTACCTTAAATGAGGGGGTCAACATTAGTCTACTATCCTTTATCTGACTCCAAAAGAAATTGCACTCAATATCGTCGTAAGTAGATATCAATATCGCGAATCAATTATTTGGTAGTTACAACCAATCAAAGCTGTCCGAGAACCAATTTTTCCGGTTACCAAATCAAACAATCGCAAGAGCTGTGTGGAACACACAAGGTTGAAAGTTGTGAGTGGAGCGGGAATAGGCAAAGATGGCATGTTGTCGGCATCTCTTTGTCGCCGGCCGACAAAGGCACGTGGGAACGGGCGCGTGCGCATTCTGCCCGCTAGAGTAGGAATAGTAATGTATGGTTCCATTTGCTGTAGATCGATTTTGTTTGATAGATTGATTTTTTGTGGTCATGCGTGCTGGGGTCAAACGGCGGAACTTTTACCTAACATTAAACTATCATTGTTGAAATGAAAAAATTACCGGCCAAGTGCGAATCGGACTCGCGCATGATGGGTTCCGTACCACTATCTATAAAAACGGCAAAAAAATCATTTTGTCACACAATCACAACGATTTTTGTATGATTTTTGTATCCCCTTAAATATTTACTTTATTCTGTTTATTAATATTATAGCGGCAACAGAAATACATCATCTGTGAAAATTTCAACTGTCTAACTATCACGGTTTATGAGATACAGCTTGGTGACAGACGGACAGACAGACAGACGGACAGCGGAGTCTTAGTAATAGTAAGTAATAGTTAGTATTTTTTGGTAATATAGTCCCGTTTTACCCTTTGGGTACGGAGCCCTAAAAGCAGTTAGTTTTTTTGTGACGGTTATGAATCTACAGGAAGAGTTGAAGCATTTCGGTTTTGCTCTGTAGTAACAAAACATCCTACTTCCTATTCTACTTCTTCTTCTTCTGGGTGTGGCCAACCCTGGTGTCAGAGTTTTTAGGCCGCCCAAAGGTCTCCCACATGGCCCGACGACTGACAACCAAAGACAACAGCCGGGACCGACGGCTAAAGCGCTATCCACACATTTCCGGGTCAGGGATTTCCGAGCTCCGATCCGTCCGGGCTCAGCGTGCCCTCCGAAGCACGGTAGCGCTCAGATGTAAATACCACACAAAGGGTCACCCATCCAAGGTGTGACCTCCGTGAACGTAGGAGGCGAGGTGTTTTACGAGCGCTACACGACATAGTACGATAAGGCGCAGCGTGGCGCCTAAATTCCAGATAAAAAGCAAGCGGCACATTGTATTTACTACTACTGTAATGAAAAGAAAAGAAAGAAAGAAAAAACCATTTATTCGGCACACAAAAACAACAAACAAAAAATAAAAAATAAATCTTAAATAATAAACATATGTGCCAAATGGGCTCAGCTGATCATAATGCATGCCGAGAGTTTTACACAACTCGGCGCTGATTTTCAGCTGATACCCGTTTTGCTATAGGAACAGTGAAAAATTGACTGAACTTATCCATAAAAAAATCTATACACATATAAAATAATAATATCCCACAAATAATGCTCGATTTGTAACACTTTACAAGTATGGGCTCAGTTCAGATTGTACCTTTAGCGTTAGAAGGTTCAGTTGTTAATGTGTGTTAAGTGTACAGTTAAATCTGTTGGCGACAATGCGGCCGTATCTCACACGTAATGCGCGCAGTGACAACGCTAGGTGCGGGACTGATTTTATAGCAGGATCGAACGATTTTGGTACCTACTTTGAAGCCCTAATAATTATTGTTAAGTTTCCGTAACACAAAACAAAAAAATACATCTTCTAGGATCACTTTGATTGTTGCGTCTATCCAAATAGATATACTCTCGATCTATTCCTTTCTAATACCAATAACCAATACCAATTGTGTGTGTTTGTTAAAGTAATTAATTTTCTATTCCGAACGAATACCACTCATAAACGAATCTCAAACCTAGGTCGACTAATTCGTCAAACTACGTGAGTCCTAGCCGTTTTATTAAATATTTAACATAAAGAAATGTAAGAATTATTAGATTTTATTTATTGATTTAAAGGTATAAATTATTATTATTTTACAAAAATTTTGATTGAATGATCTTTCGGATTCGATTCGTTCTAACAACATTTTAGATTGTTTTTCGGTTACTGTCCGATCCTCTATTGAAGTCGGTTTAAAAAATAAATTATTCTTTATTAAGTTTGTTCGATATTTTGTGGTTGTCTAATAAATGTCTCTTCTTTCTTTTCATTGACAGGTCAATAAAGGCACATTATCATGAACGCGTAAGGACCAAGACCTTTAACGTCCATGCAGTTAGTTTTGGCGATACGAGCACAGATTAAATGCTAGTTTCTACGTGACACAAGTCTCGAAACGGCGTCATTCCGCGGATATACTGCCACGGGCGTGAGTCCATGTCGGCGATTAAACTAATGCACGACGCGCTTAAGTTACTTTACAACGTAGGCTTAAAGTATAATGCTTGATGAAATAAGGGAATAAATGAGAACCAACTTCAAAAAAGGGGGTTCAAAGTACAAAAGTTTGTTATTTGTTTTTGGCATCACAGACGCACTTATAAACGTCAATTATAACAATGACTCTACCACCGTATCGGAAAAAGAACAACTACTCAGAAGATACGGCAAGAAACTAAGGGGCATTTTTTTGAGAACTTTTTTTTACTATATATTTAGTTTGTTTTTGATTATATTTCTTATGTGTAAGTTGGCTACATGGCAAAAGCGGAATGTTCCCTGCAGTTTTATCTGTATTTTTTTACGTTTGTTTCGCCACTACTCCGCCAAATATGAGTTGATGTTGTTAATTTTTTGTATCGTAGATCATACTCCAGAGGTGGTTCCATATAAATTTTAATAAGTCAAATATTGAAATCAAATATTCACAAATGTGAACCAATTAACAATTTATTAATATACCAAAATTATAATACCAATTAATAACATGACACTAAAACTAAAAACCTTAAAAAATATAATACTAAAATATATTATTAAAAGAAGTCCCTTTAGGCAAGGTTCCGAAGATACTGGCAGCGTTCCCCCTTTGAATAGCTAGACTAATTCTTTGTCCGAGGTAGCTGCCAGCTCTTCGGTCTCCTGTGATGTCGACTAACCTTTTTGCTATTTCTTTAAAAAGCTTTATAGCGCTAGGACCCCACGGACCAAGGGTCTTGACACCGAATGGGACAAAATCATATTCGGAGCCTAGACCCCTGTATTTGTATGCTTTCGCTTTTTCAGCCGCTTCACAAGCCGCATCAATTTTAATTGTCTCAGCGCTTTTTGAAAATATCAACAAAAAATAGGTACATTTGAAGTTTATGATTCAGCGCTTTTTGAAAATCAACAAAATATACATTGCAAGTTAAATAAAAGCTTATAAAAATAATGTATAATCCAATTTCTACTTTTCATTTTCCGGTCCCTTCAAAACAATACCACAGAATGAGAACCTTATATGACAATACCTAGTGTTTCTAACCTATACTAAAACAAGAGTCTAATGACTAAAACAGTATTCATTTGGTACCACCTAGTTTGATGAATTGTCGATAATGTTCAAATTCGTTTATTTTTTGTTTTTAAACTCACAAAGGACTTTGAACTGTATGTTGAAGCTTGTAGAGGTTGTAATCCTATATGAAACAACAACATGTAAAATGCCACACCGAACAGGCCACAAACCTTTTCGGACATTTGGCTTTTAGCAACATTTTGTATCGAGATCTTGTTACCCAAGCTCTCAATACGTTGTAACATTGCCTATACATAATCAGCATGTAGGTAAATACGTACAGGGGTCCCGCTGGACACGATGCGAAATGCCAGAGCCGTATGAAGGATGTATAAATCGGGGGTACTTAGAAGAATATACTGTATTAGCTTGAATATGAGTTTACATTAATAATTAAGACCACATTTCGCCGAAGTAATGACAAAATCGTATTATTATTTACTTAAATATTTCGTAATTAATTATTCATGCATCATGCTCATGCAACAAACAATTATTTGTTATTTATTTATTTATTATTATAAAACAAAACAATCAGTCGCGCGCGCGCATCCCTCCCGTGCGGGCGTGTTTTGCGTAACGAACAAAGCTACGTTTTGTGTTTTACAATGGCGAATGCTGTGAAATGTGTTAGTTGCAATATTATTATTGACGAAATGTTGGCGTACAAACAGAACAAAATATCTGTCATCGATGAAGATACATTGGTGCAAACTGCATTTGAAATTCGAAAACTCAAATAGTCAAGTCAAATTTAAATAGTAACCCAATGAGTAAAACTGATGTAGCAGCTAGGCTCTTAGCTTGTTTTTAAATCTAGCAAAGGCATTCGTTTAATATTTTTTTGACATTGCTAAACTACTTTTCTTGTAAAGCGCAGTTTTGTAAGCGTAATTTTCCACTATACTTTCTCTGTTCCTTGTATTGCGTGGAATACGAAAAGCGAAATTACTATGCGAAATAGTAGGGCGTATTTCCGAAGCACTGGTAGAGTCAGTTTTCACATTTCTTTTCAGCACTCAGACTTCAATTTGAGTATAGGAAAGAAATGGGTAAACATACTTACCTTTTTTTTCAAAGTCATGTTAACATAAGTTACAATTTTTAACTTATTTTATTTATATCATGTGTAATGTGACCTTTAAAAGTGCACTTTTGTGCTTATTTAATAAATGATATTTGACTTTGACTTTGACTTTTTGACTTTGACTTTAATACATTTATTAATGCGAATTACATTTCCTAATGAAGGAATTGACGTGACCTCAAAGCAAGGAATCGCCAAGTTGTCATAGTGAATTAGGGCCCAGCTAAAGCAGAGTTAGACGTCACAATTTGAGACTAGTTCGAATGGCCGACAGAAACCGATGGAAGCACACAACTGGATGAGACATGGTGATCACGATCTTCAGTCATGAAAGATCGATCGGTGCGAGAGAGATTCTCAAGCCTCGGACAACAACCCCCTTGATCAAGCCTAAGTACGTCCCATAAACGTCAGGACAGCGGGTCTCGACACGAACCTGCGACACACAGACACTACCGTATCGGGTTACTGATTTAAGGCCTGACGTCGTCACAATGTGTTGGCAGAGCTGTGTCTTAGATAGTGAGAGCAGCGGAAAGATCTTGCCGTTATGATACCTATGGTAAAATGATTTGATACAATTAGGTCAGGATAAAAATTATGCAAAAGGTCAATAACTTTCAAGGGTGCACTTGCACAATAAACTAACTCAGGTTTTAAAAGATGCGTAAATGTTTGGTGCGTAAAGTCCAGATTTGCTAAATGATTTTGCACTACTAAGTTAACCTACTTTCAAATACTCATTTATTAATGTAAGGGCTTGATTAGTAGTGACTATTTATTTCGGTCATAGAGCAAGCGTTGCCCCCATAAGCGTAAGCTGTATCCGCTAAAATCTATATCGTCATTAAAATATTAAATGTAAATTTGAATCAATTTAAATCAACATAAACGCGCCATTTGCGTGTGACGTCAAAATATGGGGATCTAGGATCTTCCTCATTGGTCTATCTATGTTGCATGTGTGTGTGTGTCAATAATTTACCAAAAGAGCGGGCTCTATGTAAAAATGACTAATATGCAGCGAGCCGCGTGACGTCAACATGTGGTTATTGCATGTAATCAAGCGTTTTGCAATTACGTTCTATTTTTCCAAAAATACAAATACCAATCATTGAAATAAAAAAAAAAATACGCAATTTAATCTTCAATAATTTTATAATCAATTAATACTGATATAATTATTGTTAATCAACTAAAATTAATTTACTTAATTTAATTTAAATTTAAGTTACCTATGGGTATGTACAATAGCCAAAACAAAGCTGGGAAGAAGCTAACTGCCAAAATACAAGTGTGTCAACACAATACCTAGTTTGGTGGCTAGAGTCGCAACAAATTGTAATTTGTACTATTACGAAATAAATACTGGTGGTAGGTCTGGGTGGGTATCACCGCTTTGCCTATTATTCAGCCGCCAAGCAGTAGTGCGCAAGCATTACTGTGTTCCGGCTTGAAGGGCATTGTAGCCAGCGAAATTACTGGGCATTATGAGACTCAACAGCTAATTGTCTCAGGGGTACGAGCGCAGTGCAGCGCCGCGCAGGATTTTTCAAAACAAAGTTCTTGGTAGTGTTGTTATTGTTATGGGTTGGCGTATTGCTTACCATCAGGTAAACGACCAGCTCGTGTCGTCATTCAGTAACATAAAAAAGTAAAATAAAAAAAAAATCAATATATTTTTTTAAATTAATAACAGTTATTAAATCAATTCTAAATGTTCACAGGAGTAATCTATCATAAAGTTATTTCTGGATTTTTCAACAACACATGCATATACCCTATTATTATTGGGGCAGTCTATGTCAGTTTGCACTAAAAAAATATTTTTAACGCTACTGCCAATCAACCGCGATCTCTATCTTATAGCAGAGAGGCGTGCATGTGATAGGTCGTTCAACACTTCATTTAGTCATACTACGTGGTGTAGTGGTTAAGATGGTCGCCGCGTAACTCATAGGTTGTAGCTTATGGGAGAAACAAATGCTGATCTATGGAAAAATATGCTACATTTTATGTAATACATTAAACAAATACATCCAGTATCGCCACGATTTAGTCACAATTTAGTGTTGTAAAGCTACCGATAGTAAGTTCATAATATCGATACAATCAAAAGTGCTCTAAGCGATAAGGCCGCCCATTGTACCGCCTCAAGTTAATGTATTTTGTGTTTTTTTGGGTTGTTTGTTTATTTGTTGTGCATTAAAGTGTTATTGTATTGCATTTTGCTGTGACTTAACTTACAAGAAATATTATGATCACACAGTTTTTTTTTTGTCTAATTCTACGGTTAATGATGTGATAGACACCGATGCATTTGGTGGCTGCGCCGCGCCGTTTTATCGCCCAACGAGTCTGTCAACAAATTTCCATTGTGATCCATACAGCACTAATTTTATTACAGGAGCCAATTAACCTTAGATTTAACGGGTTCAACTATATCAACTTCTTTATTGTCATCCTGTGTACACTTTAAAATATATCATCGATTCTGTCAACAGATTTAGAGACTTCGCAAGCGTGCAAATAAGAATGTTACATACACTGAAACCACCGAGAATGTCCCTAAATGACAGTAAAATCTACACCAAACTTCACTAGGTAGTCAAGAACACGAATAAACGGAATGTGTCTTATAATACATAGATATCATAGCCTACTATTGTCGACTATCGACAATATTATCGATACATGTCCAACACTACCACTATCCTAGTTCGGCAACACATATCGCACAAGCACAAGACACACTGTGTCGGCGTGCAAGTCTGACAGATGCCTGACAAATTTATGTGTCAGATAATCTTATCGTATCTGACAACATACGGCTTTATTGCCCACTTTCGGACTGAAGACGTAGAGGAGTAACGACCAGTACGAAATCTTCATACAATCCCCAAGTTTCAGGATTTAGAAACTGATAATAGGCTGATAATAAAATTTTGTTTGTAATATGAATCGAGATAAGAGCTGAAGAAAGAGCTGTGTAGTAGAAGTGTCAACATGTTGGCATTGTCCAGTTTAAAGTCATAAAGTTTTCGTCATAGTTTCTAAAATGAGCTCAAAGTATGTTTTTTTTTGCGTAACGGTTTGGTGGTTCGTAACTAGGATTTCCTGTATATAAGGAACCAGGAACTACGAGAACACCCAGACGCGCTTTTTTCTGAGTATCAGTCCCGTAGAGGGAATCGAACCTGCAACTTTCGCGGTATGAGAGCTCACTTGTCCGGCCACTGCACCACGGAGGCCCCAAAATTTTATAATTATTATTGATAAAATTATTTAAAGCAATTCCATACAGAATTATTTATTTTTCTGGGATGGAAAGTAGTTTTGTTACTCTCCGGCCCTGCAACTAGGTATCTCTAAAAACGCGTCGATCCGTTTTGACGTGAATGAAGGACTAACAAGATTTTTGTTGAAAAATATCTTTTTCAAGACAAGCTTTTAACAAATCCGTAATCGGAACCGCATATTAAAATGAGCTGAAACACTGGTAGTTTACGATTATCCGTCCAGGAGTTCCATTGCCCACCTTCCGGCTCCATCATCAGATCAGCTGGCTGTCACCACAATATTGCATGTCATCGGACTTTGACAAGTATGCAAAATTTCAACTTTGTAGGATAAGAGGAAGTGGTTCTGATTTAATTTGCCAGAACAACAAACAAACAAACATTGCAAGTTAAATAAAAGCTTGTAACAAATCCCACATCATCACATCATGCAGTATATTTTACAAAAAAGAATAGGTGTTTTTGTTTATGCTTTGGAATGTAATCACACAGGCATTGCTTAAATGTTGCCATCTCTCAAGAAAGATAAATTTAATTGCATTGTTGTCTCATTGATCCTACTTTACCTACTGCAGATAACTTTGCTGTGTTGTAGTGGTTTCGCTAGTACGCTTTCTAGCAGCGTGTGATAGGCTACGTATAGCGATACTGGGAAGACATTGGGGTATCTAAACGGGTCCTATGTATACTATACGACTCTGACAATATTGTTTGCTCTGCTGTAGTTTGCATTATTGTGAAACCAGCTTTAAAAGGAGGAAATTTTCTGTTTGACTGTATTTAGGGTGCGTTCACTCTCGGTTGCGGATGACTGATTCTGTTGCAAATTGTATGTATATGTACCCTAATCACACTACTAACATAAGGACTAAGAACTATATATGGATATATCATTACATTATATAACTATATATAATTTATGGAGTTAAATCCGTAATAAATAACTTTTATTTTATTTTTATTCAATTTTATACGCTTTTTATTTTAAATGACATTAGGTAGTTTATGAGTAAGTTTTACAAGTTGTGAGTTGGCTCTAGTCTCGTTAAAATGAAATTTCTCAAAAAACAAAAAATCGACTTAATAAATCCCATTTTCCATCAAGGCCCTAATTCACTATGATAACTTGGCGATTCCTTGCTTCAAGGAAACGTCGATTCCTTCATTATAATGCGTCATAGAGATGTCGTTTATAAATGAAGGAATCGACGTGATTTCGAAGCAAGAAATCGACGTGATTTCGCCAAGTTGTCATAGTGAATTGGGGCCCTGGAATGATTACGTTTTTGAGCGTATTGCAAATATTTCAAGAATTCAAATATGCAGTTTTTATTTTCTTTCCTTACTGTAAGGGAAAAAATATTAGTATCTACTGGGTAAGCGTGCTACATATTCGACCGCATCATCACTTCCCATCAGGTGATTTTAAATTTGGTGGTTTCCCATCAGTCTGTAGTAAAAAAAAACCTTAGCCTTAAAAGTCCCAAACGTTTTACACAAAAATTATAAAAAAGATTACATTCAGTCGATAAGAAAAATTCGCTTAGTCAAAGGTTTAAGCTGGTGAGGGCGGTACATCTACCCTCATTCCATGATAAATCATAAATTATACTTTTATTATACAAAATAATATATTATTTTTAATACGGAAAGTATTCACCACAAACCATAATTAATTTTTTGCTCTCCTTGCATGATGGATGAGATAGATAGATGAACGCTTTATTGCAAACATTAAATTAAAGACATGATTGTCGGGAAGACATCGCTTCTGAGAAGGAAAATTCCTTACAGTCATTTCTGAGCAATAAGACCGCTTTTTTAACCGACTTCAAAAAAGGAGGAGGTTCTCTGTTTGATTGTATTTTTTTTTTTATGTTTATTACCTCAAAACTCCGTCATTTATGAACCGATTTGGAAAATTTTGCGTTGGGTTCAGTATAGCTACGAAGTGGTCCCATATAAATTTCATCGATATGTAACCTTGGACTTCGAAGATACATTGAAGTCGGTTTTTGATTTTTTCTAAAAATTAATTTGATAGTTAGGTATTTGTCAGAGATATGAAAAATTCTCCATTTCTCTTGAGTTTATCGTATTTATCATTGAGGAAATGGTATTTATAAATTATTCTATCTGTGTCTTTTTCTCAATGACGACAATATAAACTCCTTGCTTTTACTCTACTGTAGCGTTTCAATAAAGAGTTTAACTATCTCATCTTTTCGCTAAGCATGCGCCCATCAATAAAAAAAATAACAAGAACCACATTAATAAAAGGAGGCGGAGAAAGGAGTACCGTAATAATAATAAAAGGAGCTTGCACACCTGGAACAAATCAGTGTTGAATATGATTATAGACTAACTGGCCACCGCGGCTTAAAAGATGAAAAGTAGCTTATGTCCTTTTCCAGGTCCTAAACTACCTTCATACCAAAATCCGTTCAGTAGTTTTTGCGTATTGAGTAAGAAACATCCATCCATCCATACAAACTTTCGCATTTATAATATTAGTAGAATATGATTAGTAGGACTTTTTCGTGGCAGGTTTGGTGGTCTTATTTGAAATTTTATATATAATTTAGGTATATATAATGACTAGTATTTCGCCGCGTGCGCGAGCTGCTAAAGCAGCTCGCGTGGGGGTGTGGCTGCTGTTTTTTTTTAAAGCTTCCTATCGATTACGGTTCTAAAGTTTTGTTTACCCTTTTTGTTCTGAAAACAAACTTTTGTATGGCGGCCATCTTGAAAAAAAGCTGGATTTCAAGTGATTGTGTGGCGTGCGCGAGCTGCTAAAGCAACTCGCGTGGGGGGGTTTTGCTTTTTTTTTATAAAAGCTCCCTACCGATTACGGTTCTAAAGTTATTTAAGTTCAGTTGTTCTGAAAAAAAGACTTTTGTATGGCGGCCATCTTGAAAAATGGCGGAATCCAAGTGATTTTGTGGCGTGCGCGAGCTGCTAAAGCAGCTCGCGTGGGAGGGTGTTGCTTTTTTTTTATAGACGCTTCCTATCGACTTCGGTTCAAAAGTTTTGTTTGGCTTATTTTTCCGGAAAAAAAACTTTTGTATGGCAGCCATCTTGAAAAATGGCGAAATCCAAAATTTTTTTTCATAATCGTAATCTATGACCCAGAAAACCCCTCGATGCAAAATTTCAGTCGGATCGGAGCAACTTCCAAAATGGCCGCCATTTTTTTTTCTTTTTTTTTTTAATTTTTCCAACTTTTCCAAATTTCCCTCATCGCCCTCTATGACATTTGGTCGAGCACCCTATACCTATCTCTAATCATTCAAAAGTTATTTACATTTTTATTTTGTATGGCGGCCATGTTTTTTTGTATGGCGGCCATCTTTTTTTTCAAATTTTCAAAAATGGCCCAGGTTTTGGGGCATATTTAGTTCAAGCGGTACCCCCATCCGATTTATAGTTTCCGAGATCCCTTGAGCAGTTCCATCTCGGAGACACCTTTCCATGGATTTCGGATTTTTCTGGTTGGTTTCAAAACACCCTCTATCCAACGGTACCAAACACTCCCCCCCACCATAACGGCAAGTCGGAGATCAATTCTGTCAATATGTCAGTCAGTCAGTCAGTCAGTCAGTCAGTCAGTCAGTGATGGTCTTCCAGTTTTATATTATATTAATAATAGATTAAAAGCAATCATAGAAATAAAGATTTTTATTAATTATGCCACTGAGCAATGAGACGAGCAAGTTGTTCATCTGATGGTAAGCGCGACTCTTACTCATAACAATTCCAGTGCCACTGAGAACCACAAAATACTAAGGGACAGAAGCATCACTCCGCAAAGAAATTTAAGCAAATAGTGACTCTTGCTATGACGCAATAAAATTCAATTCAGCTCGCGTAGCGCTGCATACTTACCAGTCATATTAACCTACAGAGCGCCTCTCTTTCTATCGCATAGCTCTTATCTCTTCTGACGCGGCACGTGTAACGACGCGCGACCCGCCGTCGGTGTCCGGCTATGTACTTGTAACTTTGTACCAGTGCGGAGTGCGCTAGGCCTGCCAGAACTTTCAATTCCATTGACCATCGGCACACCGTCACCCTTACATAGTACAAATAAACACAATACATATTCTTAAATAGTTTTGGCTCATTACACATTAATGTATCATCGTACATCGAAAGTTTGTATGTAAGTGTGTTTGTTACTTTTTCACGCTGTAACTCAACGGATTTGAATGAAATTCGGAATGGAGAAAGCTTTTACCCTGGATTTTTGCCCCGGGACGGCCCAAGGCACAGCTAGACGAAAAGTTTTAACTCATCCTTCAAACGAACAGCGAAGGAGTGAAACACCCTGTTAGAACTGCGTATTCAAATCAAGAGTAAAACAGATATTCAGTAGGCAAGCGTGCTACATCTTCGACCACATCGTCACAGGTGAGATCATGATCAAAAACTGGCCTGGTTAGAGAATTAAAAATATACACAATCACTACAGATAACCAGGTCCAGGAAATCGAGATCACATTCTTGATTTAGCACGATCTTTCGCACATTGCTGCGGTTACGACGCACGTCTGAGTTAGGGCTGCATTAGCGTCCTAGATACGATATCTTAACGCGTCACCCTCACGGCACGAGGGAATAGCACTCACTAGTATTGTAGGTTCAGTTGTCTGTGTGTTCCCTATTATTTTTATCTTCAAAAGGAGGTGGTAAGGCGGTCTCACTCCCAATCATATTTTGATCACTCTCTGATTGGCTTTACGCGTGCAGCTGACTAGCAAGCGGGGTGAGGTGAGCTTTTGTTCGACTTTTTTCGTTTGCTAGACTCAAAAATATAGGTGGGTTTTTACACTACGCAGTAAGTGTGACATCCGGCGCAAGAGAAGTATAGCGGACAAGAAGGAAGATGGAGGAGGGGGAGAGGGGGGAAGAGCGAAAGAGACGCGTTAAGTGGACTAAACAAGCCCATGCACTCAAAATATAGAAGCTCAAACTATAGTAAGAATGCTTAGGTTTATTTCAAAAACCCACAAATTAATACATACGAGTGCTGTGTATAAACTATTGAATCAGTAACCATAAAAAGTATAGGTACCTACTGAATACTGCAACTTTATCCCGCTAGAGGCGCTGGCGCGTTTAATAATAATTTAGGTTATTTTCATTGTGCAAAAAAAGAATTAACAAGATATTACTGATTAAACATTAGGGCTAGGTTAGGATACCCATCGTTGTTCGGATGAATATCGAGAAACGACAAGCTTCTCACAAAAAACACATGTCATTGGTTAAAGTTTGGTTATGTACCTACCAGCTTTATCAAAACACATTTCTGGCCATAAGTGATGAGATACACTTGTGAGTGCATTTTTATTGTTCTGTTACAGTTCAAAATACATAAATTGTGATGACATTGTGCTTTGGACGTCACCAAAGATTCAAAATACATCCTTTTCAGCTGTTCTTTTGACTTGATAAATCGTGCACTTTGTTGTCTAAGCATTGTTTTTAATTTACTGAATTTTAAATGACTATAAAAAAAAAAAAAAATTAAAATGCATTTATTTCGGGTTTCTGACGACCCATACATACAATTACAATTATCAATTCAAAGAGCGAACAATTAATTATCAATTAAATACAAATGAAATAAAATTAAATTAGAAATTAAAAATGATTGTCAATGTCAATAAATTATAATGGTCAAAAATATAATTATATGTATTTAAATAATAATTAGTCAAAATTCAATTTAATTGACAATTAATTATTCCTATATATTGGTATATGTCTACCCGGCACCACATGATACATGTTTGTCACAGCAGTGCCGAATATAGGGGCAATCCAGTCTCTCGGCTATCATCGCCAGGACTGCATTGCGGCTGACCCGCACCCTGCGCACCAGTGACGCGCACCTCTTGCGCATTGTTGCGTAGAAGCAATCGGTACGCGCTGCCGCGAACATGCCCGAGGCGCTGCAGAAACGGGGCAGCCGCAACACCGCCCTAAACGCGTTATTGAATTGTACGCGGAGAGCGCTGTATGCTCTCTGTGAATAGTTAGCCCACAGTGCGCACGTATACAGCGAAGTGCAGTACGCACGGAAAAGCGTAACCTTCACCTCAACTGAGCTCCGTGAAAACCTACGAGCCAACATATTCGCTCTTTTTGACAGCGCCCTCCGTTCCCGTTCGATGTCAACATTATCTTTGAGGTCAGCAGTGACTATATGCCCTAAATACTTGAATTGGTCCACTCTGTCGAGGGGGACGCCATTAAGACGCACAGGTGGAACACCTTGTTGGCCTTTAGCACCACCGGCCTCAAAGACCATGTATTGACTTTTGGTCACATTGTACTTTAAGCCGTGATCACTAGCATACTCCTCGCAGACCTGTAACAGCTTTCTGAGGCCACAGACCGACGCGCTCAGCAGCACCATGTCGTCTGCATAGCTCAAGTTGTTAACACATACGTCATCAACGTGACAGCCGACATGCCGACTGCTGAGCTCAGTGATCAGTGCGTCCATATAAATGTTGAACAGAGTGGGTGAGGTCAAACCACCTTGCCTTACTCCGCACTCCAGCTGATACGGCTCCGACAACGCACCCGCCCATCTGACATTGTTGACCTGGTGCGCATACCAATACCTGAAGATGTTAATCAGTTCATATGGTAAGTTAATGTTCTCCAGCTTCTTCCACAGGACATCATATGCCACCAGGTCAAAGGCCTTAGATAAATCGAGGAAGCACGCATAAACAGGTGTTTTACGATCCGTGTAATATCTGACGGTGTGCTTAAGACACAGTATTGCACTCTCTGTGGACAGTTTTGGTCTAAAACCAAACTGATTATCGTGCAAGTTTGTATATTTATCTAACTGTGTATTAAGCACACCATCAAACACTTTGGCTACAATCGTGGCTAGGGAAATGGGCCTATAGTTACTTTTGTTGGCCAGGTCCCCAGTTTTATTTTTCACTATAGGTACAACTACAGTTTTCATAAGATCCAGCGGCAGGTAAGAGTGGCTCACACATAGCGAGTAAAACATTGCAAGAACTCCAAATGTATGAGGGCCGGCGTGCTGCAGGTGTTCAATGCTGAGACCATCGTGACCCGGCGATTTTCCTCTTGTCATTTGCTTGATAATGTTAGCTACTTCTTTGGCTCTGACGCTCATATTTACTGTCCCGCTTAGCTGTTCAGCATTGAACACGGCACTGGCTGGTCCTAAGGAAGACTGTACAGAGAAATGGTCCCTAAAGATATCTGCAATGTCTTTATGGTCACTCACGCCGTCGATGCTCACAGGAAGGCCTGGCTTTAAGTTCTCCTTCTTGGTATTTTTCCAGAAACTACGGAAATCACCTTTTGAATGCTTTTCAGCAAGGGCATCCATCTTTATTTGGTCCTGATGGTCTTGGCACCATTTTAATCGTGATTTAAATACCCTTTTGCTATCATACATTTCGTCATACATGAAGCCAGAACTAGGCCTACCGCATGATACCCACTCTGTGAACTTCATCCTAGCGCTCCTGTGAGCATCGGCGACGTGTTTATTCCATCCTACTATGCGTGATGCACACCCTCCTTTCTTGCCTCCTCGATTCACAGAAGACGCTTCGCGAAAGGCGGCTACAATGTCGGAATAAAGTCTATCGAGAACTTGCCTGTGACTGTGGTCATTACAATAGAAATCAGCACAGTTTTCAAATTCTACAGGAAAATCAATCCGTTTCAATCTTTTATGACACTCTTTGGTATAATCAGCTATCTGTTCCTTACTTCTTACTCCCCACACTACATCTTTATTATCAAATGTGTTTTTAATAGGTAGTTTAGGTGTTAATAAATTCAAATCACATTCAATTATCAAAGGAAAATGGTCAGACCAAAGAGTGTCATATTTGACATAGACCCTAGTAAGAGCTGCTTTTGCTGCTTCAGTTACCACACAGTGATCTAGCCAACTGCATGACCCGTGTGCTTCACTGACGAAAGTGTATGTACCGGAGTTCGTACCCAGAAACTCAACATCAAAACATGACCAATCTTGATCATTACAAAAATTCATTAATTCTCTATAAAACAATCCATATATATCCGCATTATAATCACCTAATATAAAAACTGATTCAATACTATATTCATCAATAATAGCGCTCACCGTACTCAAGCAATCCGTAAAGTCTGGTAGGTTTTCCACTGAATTCGTAGGCATATAAATACTCATCACAATCACTGGTCGATCACTAGTTGTTATTTTGATAGCACAAATACGCGTATTATCACACTGCAATACTGATACTTGCTGGAATACACTACTTCTCCACAATATAGCGACGCCACCATAAGGTCTCCCGCGCAGGATGCCTGCGGACGTGTCCACCGCCGACGTTCCCGCGTAACCAAATTTGTTGTGGATAGTGCTCAAATACGGTATTTCGTCCGGCAGTAGCCATGTTTCCTGCAAAGCTATCAAGTCACAGGTTCGACACAGTTCTCTAACACTATCTACTGAGCGTTTTACGCTTTTACAGTTAAAACTTGCTAGATTGTAAGGACATCTATCCATTATTGGTTTTGTTCAGGCCGTTTACAGAAAAATTTCTGTTCATATTTTTGTATTTAAAATTTATAAAACGCCTAAATACAACGCCTCGAGGCCACATCTTTTCGTCAAGGTATAATGCTAATTTTGATTCGGACACAAAGAACTTATATGCTTTGTGATCTTTTTCTTTCTTCATAATAATTTTCTCCAATGACACAGATTCTTTAGTCTGACTGGAAATGTATTGAATTATGTCATTCTCTGTTGTGTCATTATGAATGTTCGTGATAAAAATCGGAATTTTCTTTTCGGCCGCCTTGAAATTACACTTGAGGTCTTTTGCTATGCCAGACTTGCCCAAGTATCGATACTTAGGTTGATTTTTACGATACACGACTTTTTGCCATCCCTCGCAATCATTGTTTACATTAGGTAACGTTTCATTTTCATACGATATATGTTGCCGCTTCATAACAAAGCTATCGCTCGCCTTATTTGTAGAAGCCAGCTGATTCGATACGTGGCGAGCGGGCGGGCTTAAATGCGCGGACGTCACAGCTGGTGTATCTGACGAACCGGTTTCGCATTCACTAAGCGCTAGTCGCGGCTCGACGCAGTTACTGCCGGTGGCAGGCCGCGGCGAAGGCGACGCCGACGGCGGCCGTTGCTCCGTACATGACTCATCCTTACTTTGTTTCGCTTCCACCCGCTTTATTTTTCTATATTGCGGTGTCTCATTATTTAACTCTTTAACATTTTTAATATAGGAATCATTCATTGACGAATTATGCAAATTCGAAAGTCCCATAGGGCCACTATCTAGTAACCAAGCGCCACGCTTTGCATTTACTTTAAAAGCCGACGCAGGAAGTAACGATACTATATTAAGCCATTTTTCATTAACACTTCCAGTCAAATATAGATTTTCAGAACTATTTAGCAAATTTAAAATTTTGTCATTTGGTTGTTTACTTTATATGCTAGTGGCGACATCTGCGATAAACTCTACGTCTTTTTCCTGGAGATGAAATCTTTTTCTGAAATCGTTATCGTAATTTATACCTGATTTTTTAGTGTTATATTTTTAGTTATTTTAAAAGATTAAACTAAAGACCGCTCTCTTTCCTCAAGGGTAGAGAACTCTTTTTAGGGTTAAGCTCGCCATAAATATATATATATATAAGACACATCCCCACAGAGTTTCTTGGTGCTATCTTCTCTAGCGGGCGTATTTCCGAAGCACTGGTAGAGTATTCGCATTCTTTTCTGGGCCTGGACTTCAATTTGAGTATGAGAAAGATGTGGGTGGACATGCTTCCCTTTTTTTCAAAGTCATAATATTTTAAGTTACAATTTTAAACGTATTTTAATTGATTTGTATTATTAAAAGTGATTTTTTGGGCCTATTAAATAAATATCTTTTGACTTTTTGAAACCTTTGTGTCCAAGTAGTGTCACTGACTTAAGCTAGTCTTTAAACCAGTAGTTTTGATAAGTACCGGTTATGTTCACTGATTCAAGATCTGGTTTTGTTTTATGGCGTACGATAATCGTGATTTGTCTACGATTTCAGTCACCCTACTTTATCAGCTATATTTTGTAATAATTTCTATATTATCTGCAATATTTGAAATGATTTGTATTTTATCAGTTTTATTAGTAACTAGCTGTGCCCGACGGTTTCATCTGTAATTTTCAGCTCTTATGACTTTTAGGCTCTTAGAATTTCCAGGACCTAAAGTACCTCGGTAAGTGTTAAATTCCAATTTCAGGTTTCTTCTAGGCGAGCGTGCTACATCTTCGACCGCATCGTCACTTAACAACAGGTGAGATGGCGGTCAAACGCAAGACACAGTATAAACAATGAAACAAAAAAAAAACATTAAAATCTGTTATTTTTGCGTGATTTAGTAAACAAAACATGTTATTAGTAACAAAACATGTTATTAGTAACAAAACATGTTATAAGTAACAAAACATGTTATTAGTAACAAAACATGATATTAGTAACAAAACAAGTTATTAGTAATGTTGTTGTTTTTGCGGGATCTAAATCCCGATTAGAGAGGGCCATCAATAAATCTCATTTCATTTTCGTTTCATAATTGTATGTCCCTTATTAACCATATTTATTATATTAATTTTAAAATAAATGTTTCTTTTTTTTATGTAACTGAATGCCGAGACGAGCTGGTCGTTTGCCTGATGGTATGCAATACGCCAGTCCATAATAATAGCAGCACCACCCAGAACTTTGTTTTGCAAAATCCTGCGCGGCGCTGCACTGCGCTCGTCACCCTGAGACAATTAGCTGTTGAGTCTCATAATGCACAGTAATTTCGCTGGCTACAATGCCCTTCAAGCCGGAACACAGTAATGCTTGCGCACTACTGCTTGGCGGTTGATTACATTATTAAATCGTGCAAAAATAACATATTAGAGAGATTAGTAGATTATCTACCCTTACAACCTTTTGCATCTAGGTATAATATTATATGTAGGACAGGATTATTATAATAATATATTGCTATTTTTTATGAATGGCTCGGATTTAAGCAGATTATTTATATAAACCTATTAAATATATTCTCGTGTAATAAAAAACGCCTACACTCAAGTTATGTTTTATCGGAATAACCCTAAACAGCTAGGTCATATAAGTTCCCTTAATATAACTTTTCCAGCTTCTAAACTGTCTCACACGGAAATTGAAAGGTTTTCAACGTATAGGAATACAATAGCTGTTATAAGCAATCCTGGCGCTTACCATCAGGCAACCTACGTATCTCCTTGCACAGTTTTATAAAAAAAGCCGGCGTCAAAAAATGTTTCGTTTCTGACGCTTTTTATGTTACTTAACCGATTTTGAATATACATACTTTAAATTTTGACATAAGCAACCGACTCTAAGAACTCCATTAAAATCTGTCTAGTTTTCCAGTTTAAACAAATAAACAAAAAATACATCATTCTGAATAGTGTATGTTCGTGTACTTTCGAATACACCATCGGCCCCCATGCAGTTGGTTTTGCCAAAATATTTTCAATGTACAGACATGGCTCAGTTAAAAATTTTTTAATAGTGTAAATAGAAGAGTACTGAGTTAAAAAGTACCTTAAATGTATAAGCATGTATTTTGAATCTCCATGTTTTTAACCGACTTGAAAAAAGGAGGAGGTTATCTGTTCGATTGTTTTTTTTTATGTTTGTTACCTCAGAACTCCGTCATTTGTGAACGATTTGTAAAATTCTTTTTGCGTTGAGTTCAGTATAGCTACGAAGTGGTCCCATATAAATTTCATCGATATGTGACCTTGGACTTCGAAGATAAATTGAAGTCGGTATTTGTTTTTTTCTAAAAATTAATTATAGTTTTTGATACTCGACCCGTGTCCGGTGTGCAAGCTCCTTATTGTCATCTACATTACTCAGTGCCTGTAAGGACTTTTTGGCGGGAAGTGAAAAGTGATACAGTTTGATTTTGTTTTATTTTCCAAATAAGTTTATTTCGAGTGATCGTGTGTAATATCAGTGGAATATTAACCATTATGTGTTCGTAAACGTGCACGAGTGTAGGCAAATGAAACAAAATAGAGAAAACATTGCTTATTATGTTCTCCCGAAAAGTCCATGGAAAGTTTGAATAAAGTTCCACCACTTTATTGAAGCACTAGGAGAGGGTCCGGCTTGTTGCTGTTGACCTTCATTCTCAGCAAAAGTATAATAAATGGAATATTAAATAAATAAAAACTATTAAATAAAAACTACGTAAGATATGGCGGTATGGTCCTAGAGACTTTAGCCTAACCTGACAAGCAAACTTAAAAAAAAAAACAGTGCCTGTAAAAAAAAATGTCTTTGTCGAGGGAAATCCCCGATAACAGTTACCTGACGTAAGTGTTATACGAACCTCCTTAATAAAATTATGCACCAACACTTCAAGTAGTATTTTATCTGAGCACCAACATAATGACAACATCAAGAATCTAATGTGACTGACATTAAGGAGAAGCGCCACTGTCTTCGTCTAAGTTACGTAGAGACTTGGGGTAGCCAATGATATTTACTAAAACGGCTAGTTACTTCTTAGGCCACGTTCATTCAAATTCTTGTCATTGTGTAGAACAAAATTAAAAAAAGAACAATACTTTTTTCAATGTCAATGCAGGAAATTGTCATTCGCAATCATTTGCAGTGGCTGTATATGTATAAAATAGTCAAAATAATAAATCAATAGTTATTAGATAAAATTATATTGAAGTAGTTATTTGCACTTTATAAAATTGAAATTTTGTAACCTAGTAACCTGTTTCGGTCTTTCAGTACCTATTATTTCCAGCTACTTCATATGCTCGTGTCGCATTGGATTAAAAATATCCAACAATGGAAAGCGAAACAGTGACAAATTTGTACGAATTTGAGTATTCCACGCTCCTAAAAAACCAAACTAAAAATGTGAATGTAACTTGGACAATCCCAAATATCTGGTCACTTTTAAAATCAATGCTCATGACGAAACAAACCAACCGAGAAATTCGCACAAACAAAGAAAAGGACTACGAGAACGATTTCGATAAAGATTCCAAGTTTCAGTTGAAGATAAAGATTATTGGGAATAATAACGATATATTACAGTACTACTACTTAGCACCCGAACCAGTATTTTTACAGTGCTCCCTCGAAAGATTTGGAATCTCCTCTGGTATCGGTAAGACGAATTATCAATGGGTTCAGGCAAACAAGTGGCAGTACTTGGGGATGGAGTACCAAGGTAGTTTAAACGGATTGTATAAGAATTCTGACCTACGTCTTTATTTCCATGCCATGATCAATACAAGTTCTTATAATGATGAATATGAAAACGAGTCTAAAGCTGTTTTTATTAATAATCTAGAAGATCTACTTAACGATTCCTTGTTCTCAGATGTAACAATAAAATCTGTTGATGGAGTCGAATTCCATGTCCACAAGGCAATTCTTTCCACCCGCAGTGCCGTCTTGAAAGCTCATTTTGTCCATGACACCGTCGAGAAGTTGACTAACGTCGTCGAATTACCGTTTGAAACTGAAGTGCTTAAAGAACTATTAGTTTTTATATATACAGGTAGAGCCCCGAACATTGATGAAATGCCGAAAAAACTTTTGAAAGCAGCTGATTTTTATCAACTAGATGGATTAAAGCGTCTGTGCGAGAAGTCATTGCATAAAAAATTAACTGTTGACAATGCAATTGAAACTTTAGAATTAGCAACTTTATACAATAACACGAATTTGAAAAGACTTACTCTAAATTTCATTAATGATGGACAACTCAATCTGGTACTAAAAACTAAAGGTTGGGAGGAATTACAGTCTGCTGCGGTGGTAAAGAGTATTGTCGAAAACTTTGTTAACAATTAGCAGTGATTACAATTATTTACTATACAAGGAACATTATTATTTTTTGTTTTTAAATGGTAAGCAATTACAGCGAAACCACGGAATAAGGTACTATTGTGTTTAATTGTTCAAAATGTTTAATTTTCACGTTAATTTCAATGATTTCCAATTAATAAATAAATTTATTTGATGCCAAACTTACTATTTATTTATTTAAGGTACACATAAGTGCACTGTAAGGGTGTTGTACTTACATATTTTTGAGTTTAACCTATTTAACATGCGTTAAATTATAACTATTATAATTCTACTTATGTAAATAATAGTCATATATATATTTAAGTAATTAGATTATATATTGTATATCATATGTAAGCCCTTAGTATGTCTATTATAATTTATATCACCACCGTCTGTGTATGTTTCGTTATTCCTCTCCATCCAAAGGTTGTCTGGAAGAGATCGCTTTAAGCGATAAGACCGCCCATTGTTACACCATTGTAAACATTTGACTTGTACTTAATCTCTATTTTTAAGGTGAATAATAAAGTGTTTATCTATCTATCTATCTATCTAATATTTGTAATTATTTGTATTACAACTATCGTATTACTATTACAATATTATTATTATATGTCTTTTCATTCGATTCAAATACATTTTTATATTACTACGACTTCAAATAAAGTATGTTTTTTTTAACTTTACTTGAAGATAGGAGTTGTTGATAATTATATAGTAGTATATTTACGTAGTATAGTACTACAGTAAGTACTCACTCTAGTAAAGTTATTTTTTTCTAGAACCACGGGGAAAGGCGCGGGTAAAAGATTCTATATTATATATATATTCATCCTGGCTGGTTTCGGCATCGGCGATCAGACTTCGTTTTAATTCTAGATTATGAGCCGGGATGTTCACTTCTTCAGTGGCTCGCATATCCAATTTTTTCTGTGAAAGTTCGTGCGCAATGAGGGCACGTCATTCACAAAATTGTTATTTAGATTGATTGATGTGTTAGAAGACGGTTTGTATTTAATGTGATCGCGTTTGGAAAGATTTCAAAGATTCTAAAATTATAATAATTACGGTTTCCTACTACTACTATCCTACTAGACCTATCCTAGTTAATACAAGTCCTTGTGAGGGTGTGTGTGTATGTGTTTGTAAGGTTGAGTGTTATTAACTCGTCTCAGGGTAACGAGCGCAGTGCAGTGTCGCGCATTCAAAAGTCTATGGCGCTGCCATTGCTATTGGCCGGTGTGTTGCTCACCATCAGGTGTTTTAGTGGTAGTAAGGGTGATTTTATATCTATATCAACACTTGAAAGTCTTTTCACTTTCTTAAATTTTTATAAGTGATTGCTTATTAGTTTTAAGCCAGTTGTCCAATTTGTTTTTAAAATTTTCACTGACGTGGCAGACACAACATCTTCAGGTAGCAGGTTCCAGTTGCGTACCGTCCTATTTTACAAACGTCCTATTTGTGTTGTTTTAATAGTCTGCTAAAACAAAATAAAACGTGTCTCCATCGCAAACTGAAAACACATATTTTAAAGTGTTACAGCACTTACAGAATCCATTCAAGCATAGAATGGAGCCTGAAAACGTTAACGGAAGAAAAATGACGAAAGGAAAATATGTAATGTTTTAATATTCCTATCCGTCACTATGCGGTACAAGTTACAAGCGAAAAGACTTCAACCCTCTCTGCCACAAGTGTTATTATTTTATACTTTCTACTAATTTACTACTTATTTTTAGACATGGTATCTCCGATAGCACGTTGTCTACTCTATGGCAACCCTGACTCGAAAAAGTGGGCGATATAGAAAGGTAGGGCGTAGATCGGTGGACCGGGGATTCTTCATTCTTTCAGCAGCGCTCGGTAGAACATTAAGTTAGGGGCAATCTCTGCCCGTCATAGGTTCAATAATTATAAGTAAGAATTACAAGTGTAATGAGGTTAATATGAAGATATTCCATAGACGAGGTGTTTTATTTCACAAGTCATCACAGTCACAGTCATCATAGGTGTTTTTTTTTAAGTAACGGAGTTATGAGACGAGCAAGTCGTTCACCTGGTAAGCGCCACGCCTGCCCATAACAATTGCAGGCCCATCCAGAACTTTTAATACCATAAAAAGCACTGCGTAGGACTGCATTGCGCTCATCACCCCGAGACATCAAATATTAAGTCTCATATGCTCATTAAACTCGTTGGCTACAATGCCCTTCAAACCACACAGTAATGCTTGCGCACTACTGCTTGGCGGCAGAATAACTGGCAAAGCTGTGATACCTAACCAGACAGCGTCCCGCATACGGGAGACCTACCTCAAGTAAAAATTTTCTCCGCGTTCTCAAGTCTCAAGTCTTTTCTCGTCTGTCCCTCATCATTTACACCGAGTGTGACGTGACGTGTCATTAGTCCGTTGATGAATGCCGCGCGCTAATGCGCCTCCATTCAAACAGATGCGTTGGTCGACACTTATTCAGTCGTCGTCACTTAGGGTGCCTTTCTACCAAAGCTATACGGAGCGGAGCGACGCGAAGCGCAGCGAGGTATCATCATCATCATCATCAGCCCATCACTTTCCCACTGCTGGGACACGGGCCTTCTCTCATAGAGCGAGTATGGGCCATAATCCACCATGCTGGCTCAGTGCGGGTTGGTGAATTTCACATGTCCTTAAACTTTTGTGATTAATTCTTGGACATGCCGGTTCCCTCACGATGTTTTCCTTAGTGTCTTTAGAGTGAGTGTTAAATCTGCAGATAACTTAAGAAAGTCAGTGGTGCGAGGCTAGCGGGATTCGAACTCGGGCGCGTCGGATCGAAAGTCGCGCGTGCTGCCACTGAGCCGCACTCGCCTTGAATGAATGAATGAAATAAATGTATTCGTAAGAATTTTGGTTATAATATTGCAAAGTGACATAACAGTTGTTTTTCCCAACAAATTCGGCCTTTGTAGGCGAAAAACATATTGAACATATTGAATTGAAATAATCTATCTACCTTTTTATTAATTGATCATAGCTTCAATTCGTTCAGCTTACTTGGACATGGACTCTTATTTAGCTGCCGACATTTACTGCTAAGACGGCGTTCCATGTGTGAATTTTAGCGCAAATATATGCTGAAATCGGGGAAAAACCTTTGCTCAGCATTGGGATCAAATAGGTTGAATTAATAAAAAATACAGAAATTGCTTCGGTAGCCATAAAAAGCGAAAAGAAATAAATTAATATGGTTTATTATGGAACAATAATGAAGAAAGGAACATGAATCTAAACTATGCGCTAAACTACAAAATTATAAGAATTTTGTAAGTTTCACAAATTGCCACAATAAAGCTTCTACTCAGCAAAATGCTGGTTGTAACAATAGTTAGTTTTCTTTGGTTGTAACAAGCAGCGCTGATCTTTCGTAGAAGCCGTCCGGTGAGATCACGGACACACAAAATAATATTCAAAACTGACAACATAACAAAAATAACATGTTTGTATGTTTGTTCTCTAAGCGTTCCAAAACCATTTATCCGATCGTGATGAAAATTTAGTGGGCTCTTCTTTGTATAAACGCGAGGGTTCCTGACCCAAAATATAAGTAGGT
Organism: Petrophora chlorosata; assembly: GCA_951640565.1. Classification (NCBI taxonomy): domain Eukaryota; kingdom Metazoa; phylum Arthropoda; class Insecta; order Lepidoptera; family Geometridae; genus Petrophora; species Petrophora chlorosata. Next base: position 4,148,693 of record OX621206.1, read on the forward strand.
ATACAGGCTGAAATTTTGTAACCTAACCTTTTAAAATGTGTGAAATAAACGCGCCCTTAGGGATGGCTTACATCTTACATCCAAATGTCTCTTACGCAAACAGATCCGAGCATTTACAATACAATATGTAATGTGTAACGAAGCCGGGCGTCAAAGTTTCTCCATAATATAACATTTCAGAAAATTCAGTGTTTTTCTCAATTTTTTTATTAGGCTTGTTGTAAGCGAGTGTGACTTAGCGGAGACTCGTGCGGCTATACATACAACGTACCGAAGTTCGAATACTACCACCGCTCTAATTGACTTTTTTAATTTGTACGTTTGTTTTAATATGTACTGAGCGAGTGTGGCTCAGTGGGTGCTCGTGCGACTTTCGATCCAACACACCCGAGTTCGAATCCCGCTGGCCCCACACCACTGACTTTCTTAAGTTATGTGCGGATTTAACACTCTAAAAACGGTGTAAAAAAACATCGTGAGGGAACCGGCATGTCCAAGAATTTTTCACAAAAAGTCAAGGACATGTGACATCCACCAACCCGCACTGGGCCAGCGTGGTGGATTATGGCCCATTCTCTCTCTATGAGAGAAGGCCCGTGTCCCAGCAGTGGGATCTTCATGGGCTGATGATGATGATGATGAATTTATGTACCCACGGACTTAACACTCACATTAAAATGGTGAAAGAACTCACTTTAAAATGGTGAGGAAACCAAACAAGGTTTTTTGGAAATAACAGAAAGAAAAAGGTTCACTCCAATCTCAATAGATGACGTACACGTTACCCTTAAGATGATTAAATAACGGAAAAAAAGATTCGACACTCTAGTTGGTGAGCACCGTAGCTCATTGGTAGAGCGCTTCTCGCGCTGAAGGAAGAGATTGAGATGCAGGTTCAAGTCCCAGCCGGTGGTCGTATTTTTTCTTTCCGAAAAACCTTGTTTTTTTTTACACTTAATAGATCTATGTTTGGCCACTATCTCGCCTGATGTGAAGCGATGATGTGGCCTAAGATGGAGCACATAGATCTAGAGAGACACGGCAGTTGAGCGGCTGCTCAGACCCGTCTCCCCGATGGTTCACCGAACATCATCCCGAAACACGACTAGGTCGCTTGACGGTACGGCTATGTTCGGTTGGTGGTATTACAACGACGGCCAGAGCCTAACACTCCAAAAAAGTTGTTTGAGTTTTTTGCTTAGCATACGTTAATGCTTCATATAAATATAATAATAAATCGTGAGGAATCACAAAGTTCAAGGACAAGTGACATCCACAAACCCGCACAGGGCCAGCGTGATGGTCCAGACTATGATCTCTATGAAGACCTGTGTCCCATTGTGTGATCTCTATGAAGCAGTGAGAACTTAATAACCTGATGATGATAAGACTTGTAAAGCACTTGAAGTTTGTTCTAATAAGTTTATTGTTGAAAAATATTTTTTTCACAACAAGCATTCATCATCAGCCCATCACGTTCCCACTGTTGGGCCTTCTCTCATAGAGAGAGTATTAACAAATTCGTAACTGGTACCGCAATCAGATTAAAATGAGCCCAAACACTAGTAGTTTACGATTATCCGTCAAGGAGTTCTATTGCCCACCTTCCGTCTCCATCATCAGATCAGCTGGCTTTCACGATAATATTGTATTGTCATTGGACTTTGACAAGTGCAAAATTTCAACTCCGTAGGATAGGAGTAAGTGGTTCTAATTCAGCTTGCAAGATTCCACACGGACAAACATACATTAATTGCAAGTTAAATAAAAGCTTGTAAAAACAATAAGGGCTGCTTCACACGTCCCTAGTTACTTACTGTCTAAAATACTTCTATCAAGAATCTCAAAGTAAACAATCTTAACACGGTTTGTCACCGTCAGAATGCAGGATCACTTATAAACGTCCATGTTGTTTATGTGTCCCCAGATTTAGTCTAATTGTAATGTGCGCCGAGTTGTGCCGATTTATCAGACCCTAGTGTCAGACTTGGGATGGTATAGAGTGTGTGCTGGCCAATATATAAAAATTTAATTTCCTAAAATATACTTAAACCTTATAAACGCGAAAGTTTCTATTTATAATTCTGGTAAGATAATGTGATGTTTGTTACTCAATCATGCATTTACTGAATTTATTTTGATGAAATTTTGTACGTAGACAAAGGCGGTGGTATCGCCAAACACTGTTACATTGTACTCTAAATAAATGTATTTATGTTATTTTGAAGCCAAAAATATCCATTCACCATAAGGGGTTATGCTGAAAACATCGACATTGGACATTTATGCTGAGCTATAGTCCCTTTTGGCACCACAAACTTTCTATCAGTAATTCACATTGTCATGTTTTATTATATTCTTTCTCTCTGTCTTTGTATTTTATGTTACGTGTGTCTTTTTCACTCATTCCTTTGTGATTTTCAAATTATTGTTTTTTTCTTTTTTTCCTTGAGTACGTGGTGTGTAGGCAATTTCATGCAAAGCCATTAAAGAATCTCTTGTTATCGTATATTTTTTACTGAACATTTATATCACTCACGCGTCTCCACAACATTTCTAGTCTTTGCATTGTCCAGTCCATCTGATCGCAGCTTAGTCCACGACACAACTCATACTATCCATTATTAGAATAAATAGGAGCCCTAACGTAATTCATCGATCCATTTTCTCTAAAACCAACACTATTTTCAGTGGCATAAGGTCTGAATTTTGGTCTAGTTCTAATGAAACATGTGTTTTATATAGCAGCGCTTAACCTTTATTGTGTTTGTGTTACAAAACTTGGGTGAAAAATCAAATATAATGTGTTTTAGACTTGACTTCATGCTTTATGGCTTCTGTGTCTTATTGTCACAATTCTACTAATGTCCTTTTTATGTTGGTTTCATAAGAGTTATGGAAATGTTGTTTGGGTACTAAGAATTCGGCCGGTGTTAGTCCGGTGCAGAATCTGTCCGAATTTACAAATCCAAGTTAAATTTACCTAAAATAATAGAGACAACACAACTAAGACAAAACACGAAGTAAAGTACTAAATTTATATATAATATAATTAATTAATAATAAATAACAAATATGTATATACCTACTTATAATTTATAGTTTAATATTTATTTAGAATTTGATTTAGAAACGGGATATTCAAATAAAAAAAAATTAAAATAAATTAAATAAGTAATTATTAATTAATAATCAAATCAATTTTTAAATCAAATTGTAGTGTCAGTGACCATGTTAGTTTAAAAACGTAATATTGATTTGTTTAAAATGGATTTGATTTCAAAAATGATGTCGCAGCCTCTAAATAATTAGGGTTAGTTGGCACTAATAATCATCATCATTAGCCCATCACGTTCGTAGTGAGGAATTAGGGACCAGAAATCATGAACTAGGTAAATGATTATTTCAGCGTCATTTAAAAGGACAACTTAATAAAGCCATAATTAGCTATTGAACTTAATAATTAAACTATTTAACCTTTCTGGTTAAAAGTTAAGGATAATAAAGTAACCCCACAAACATTAACGTAATGTGTGATAACCCGTATTCAGTGATAAGCAATTAACTAAGGCCGTTAAACATCAACGTTAGCAAATTAACGTGATCACGTAACCCGTCACGTAACACCGTATACTTTAACGTAATGTGTGAAGAGGGGAACGCTCCCATGGGAGAGAACATTAACTTTACCCTGTGTGAAATGGCTTGGAGTAATGTTTCTGGATTTAATCAGTCTATTTCGTTTTCATAATTTGTTTTACTCTGTCGTATGCGGGAGGCCGTCTGGGTAGGTACCACAGCTTTGCCAGTTATTCTGCCGCCAATCAGTAGTGCGCAAGCATTACTGTGTTAAATCATTATTTTAGGGTTCCGTACCCAAAGGGTATAACGGGATCCTATTATTAAGACTCCGCTGTCCGTCTGTCCGTCTGTCACCAGGCTGTATCTAATGAACCGTGATAGTTATACAGTTGAAATTTTCACAGATGATGTATTTCTGTTGCCGCTATAACTAAAAATACTAAAAAACACAATAAAATAAATATTTAAGGGGACCCCCATACAACAAACGTGATTTTTTTGCCGAATTTATAGATACTGGTACGGAACCCTTCGTGCGCGAGTCCGACTCGCACGTGGCCGGTTTTTATTTTGTTTTCGTAATTAATTTTTCTCGTGGTAGGTCTTTCGTATGCCGGAGGCCGTCTGGGTAGGTACCAAAGCTTTGCCAGTTATTCTGCCACCAAGCAGTAGTGCGCAAGCATTACTGTGTTTCGCTTTGAAGGGCATTGTAGCCAGCGAAATTATTGGGCATATATAAAACTTAATATCTGATGTCTCGGGGTGCTGAGCGCAATACAGTCCTACGCAGTGGTATTAAAATGTATTAATGTGTTTATGGTATTAAAAGTTCTGGGCAGGCGTAGTGCTTACTATCAGGCAAATGACTTGCTCGTCTCATCACTCAGTTCCAAAAAAAATGTCGCTTAGCATTATGTGAGTTATAGGCCAAAAAAAGGCTATATAAAAAAATAGGTACAAGGCGTTTATAAAATGGCGACTTCGCTCGTAACCTTATGAGTCTTATAACATACTAGCCTTTTCTGGTGACTTCGTCCGCGTAGATAACAGAAACCTAAAGACGTCTTTCTTTTCAAACTATTTTAGCAAGACCTCCCAGTATACGAGAGCGCATATAACGAAGAGATCAAGCTGTATCTTCATAAGCACCCAATGGATTTTGATGTAACATACCTTATATAATATAAGTTGGGACTGCTACCAAACCCTGAAAACCACATTAAAGTCCGTTCAGCAGTTTCTGAGTATAGACTATAGAGAACAAACGCACAAACAAACAGACAAAAATTCTAAAAACCTTGGATTCGTGTTTATTACCCTCTGTATAGTCGATCACAGTTCAAATATATTATCAAATATATTGGTTTAGTTCCATTTTTAAAATAGTATATAAAATAAAATAGTAAGTATATATATATATATATATATATATATATATATATAAATATATTTACATATAATATGTTTGGCCACCCTATTTTTATACACCCAACGATCACATACATAGATCCTGGCACATAACTAGGATTCCCCATATCTATATATAGGGAACCAGAAACTATGAAAACCATGGTCCCACAACACCCAGACACAAAACAAATGCCTGCGCTTTTTTTTTCTTTGCTTTTATCCCGTAGCGGGAATCAAACCCACAACCTCAGTAGTGTATGAGACGTGAGCCAACCTGCCGAACCACTACAGCACAGAGGCTGTCTAAATTACTAGCCATTAATTATAGTGAACCAAAAATCAACGTTCACTTTTCCAAAATAAATATAAAATTGACTAAAATTTAATAAAGCAAAAACAACAAAACTAAAAACTCCAAACCCCCGAACATAGACAAAATCATAAAGTCACATAAAGGCTAGTTCACAATAGACAGGGTGTATTATGAAATTTATTCCGAGAGGAGGCTCGTAAAACAAAAGTGCGACATAAATTGCCCTCCGCGGGCCGAGCACGCATCGGCGCCGGGATTTCCCGACATGTATGAGAAAACATTTTCCCGGTAAGTGGCAACGATCTGTTGCGGTTAATGTATGCTCTACTTCAGTGAGACTCGCTTTTTAAGTGCGACTCATACGCGATTCAATTAATTTTAATTATTTATTTTATTTGATGACACTTAAGATGTTAAGATTTGAAAAGATTAATGAACACACTTTTGACATGCAATTTTTTTTTACCAAATAAATGATATGAGTATGAGTTATAAAAAAAAAATATGAGTATTTAATAAAATTATATGAATTAACGTAATATTCTTGAATTAAAATATTTTATTTATTTATTTTATTTTGTTTGCTAACTGCTGTTAATTAAAATAATTTGAAAATTCAAAGTAAAAAAGCCAATTAAAAGCCTCCACAAATAGAAGTTAATTGGAACATTACGTTAAATATAAAATTCACCACGATCACAAAAGTAGAGAAACCTGTAGGAACTACCTTTTCTTTAGTTCCCTGTACCTACTAGGAACTGAAAAAAATAAGGGCATGGTTCTATAATTCCCAATATCTAGCAACATTTGAGTAAAATGGTTTTTTTGTCACGAATTACGACAGGTTATGCAATTTTATTTTTCCCAATGAAAAATGTTACTGAACAAGAAGGTCACTTGGCTGATTGATAATATTTTTTTTTTTCTATTTATAGGCTTGCGTTTGACCGCTATCTCACCTGTTGTTAAGTGACGATGCGGTCGAAGATGTAGCACGCTCGCCTAGAAGAAACCTGTTCACTCTTGTCTTAAAGACACCCAGATTGTAGCTATCCGGAAACACAGATGCCGGCAGAGAGTTCCACTCCTTGGCCGTTCGCATTATGAAGGTCGAAGCAAAGCGCTTGGTGCGAGCAGGAGGGATATCAACCATGAATTGATGACGGCTTGCCGTACGTCTGGTCGTCCGGTGATAGAAGGGGGATGGCGGAATAAGTTCATGTAATTCCGTCGTACACTCTCCGAAATGTATCCGGTAAAAGACCGTTAAACCTTGCGCCGATGTTCAAGACTCTGAAGCTTAGTCTTAACCAGCGCATCGTCACCAATAAGCTTATATGTTGTGTCAGTGGGTGTTGTGTCTTTCGCCGTTTCCGATGCCGGTTACCGGACCACGCCACGTCACATGTCGCCTACTTTACATGTTAATTAAATTAATCAATTAATTTTGTTTACCATAATAAGAACGCATTATATTATTGCAATTACACATATCATAAACATACGAGATGAAAATTTACGTTTTTTTTTTTGGAGTTAAGTAACTATCATATTATATTCGAAAAAGGTGAAGGAAAACATCGAGAGGAAACCGGCATATCCCAGAATTTACAAAAAAACATTAAAAATTTAAGGATATGTGACATCCACCAACTCGCACTGGGCCAGCGTGGTGGATTATGGCCCATACTCTCTCTACGAGGGAAGGTCCGAGTCCCAGCAGTGGGAACGTAATGGGCTGATGATGATTATAATATATTCTATGGGCCTTGTTTTCGTTTTCAAACTTTACTCTATTGCTTAATAATGTGATTTATCATTATTATTAATAATTTATCGTCGCCTATCTAGACAACTGTAAGAGACATAGCGGATTTTTTGCTGATGGGGAAAGGAGATTTTTTAATTGCATAACAGTATTTGTTTCGGTTAATACGATTTACAAAACAAAGACTATAAAAAAGTACATTAAAAATTGCCAAAAAACCTTAAAAAATAAATGAATAGAAAAATAGTAAAGCAACCTGCCTACCGTTACCACCGCACAGTTTAACCCTACGGGCTGCCACCTGTTGCTCCCACATGCCATACGGGCACATTCACATACCTACATGTGTGTATACGCCTTTACGTCCCGGGGCGAGGGGCTTAGAAGCATTAGTATGGGAGACTACGCACAATATGACAACGAGAGCTTCCAGTGCGCAAAAATGTCTTCAGAATAGTTGCAATGTGGTAACGTAGCATTGAAATCTATCCCAAATAAGATCAGCCATAAGATGTTCCTCAAAGCTATGCAATGTGTACTTGTACTAGGTTTTAGTTTAATACTGTATCTTACCCATTTTCCCTTTGTATTCGACCCAAGCGCCGTCTATTTTTTTCATCCCCCTTACTCATAAGTCGATGAGACAACGTTTTATAAGATGTTTTGTCACACTTCAACTTACGTTGAAATGAAATAAGGATGTGATAAAATTTGTAGTTGTTGTTAGCCAGAACTGTCACACGGCTCGGCCAAGGCCTCCACTTGACTCTTCCATTGTTCGCGATCCCGGGAAGAAAAATAACCTCAGACGTGCTCATTTTTATCGAATCAACTATGAATGACTGAAGGTCACTTACGTAGGTACATATGTAAACAGAGTCTTTAGCATAACGTTTTAAGATGTGCGAAAGAGAAGAATGAATGAGTTACACATAGGTTAGAAAGAGCAAAAGGATTATAGATTAAAATCGGAACGTCATGAAAAGTGTGAAAGAGATAGATGTGAGATAGTACAAGTATAAAAGAGTAAGTAATTTAGATAAGGTGTGAAACGGATAGAATAAGACTTTCGACCAAGGTGTAAGAGATAAAAAATAAAAGACCAATTAAAGTGAACGTCTCGTTTAATTCAGCCTTACACACATTTTAGGCGGTTTTATCCGTGATAAAATAAAACAAAGACTCCTAACTTATTAACTGTATCTTTTCAGCGTTCGAGACAGTACCGTATACGCTTTTATGTCCGTGACATGGGACTTGGCAAAATACACGAAAATTTTCAAAGGAAAGTGGTCGAGGGAAATTAAATTTACTTGGATGGGTAAGTTTTATATGGAAGTTAATATTATATCGTCGGGTGGTTAATAATTTTATATATTGTCGATTGGTTTTATTATATTATATTACATGCCACATTTTTTGTTTAGGACTTGAAGAGTATAAACCAGCAGGCATAATATTATATATATTTTTATTTAACACCATAATATAAACAGAAATATGAATTGAAAGCAAAACTACTTCAATTCTTGTTTGAATGGCATTTGTGTAGTTGCCATACCACAATTCCGCCAATGTCATGTGGATAAATCGATATTATTAAGGAGAATTTGATCAATAAAAAATTAGGAAAATCTGACAAATAAAAACAAAAATAAGAATAAAAATTTAGAATTCAAGTAAGACTATTATTTGACACATACATATGTAGTACACTATAGTGATGTCCAGTACGCCAATTGTCAAAATCGAAGTCAAAAATCATTTATTAAATAAACATGAAAATATACTTTTAAACGTCATGAACCTTTAATACAAATCAAATTAAAAATATGATAAAAATTGTAACTTAACATGACTTTAAAAAAAAGTTAGAAAATAAAAGTTATAAAGTTTGTGGAGTCCTTTAAAAAGGGAATTAATAGAGTCCTTAAGAGTTGGCAACGCATCAGCGATGCCTCTGGTGCTGCAGATGTCCATAGGCGACGGTAACCGCTTACCATCAGGCGGGCCGACTGCTTGTTTGCCGACACATTAAATAAAAAAAAATAAGTTAAGCTTGTCTATCCATTTCTTTCCCGTACTCAAATTGAGTTAAATTCTGTTACCGTGTACAAAATCATTAAAATTCAAATCCATTCAACTTCGGTTATAACAAAGATTTTTGTTGAAAATATATTTTTCAAGACAAGCTTATAACAGATCGTAACTGCGAGCAGATTATAATAAACCAAAACACTAGTTTTTTACAATTATCCGTCAAGGAGATCCACTGCCCGCCTTCCGTCTCCATCATCAGATCAGCTGGCTGTCACCATAATATTGTATTGTCATCAGACTTTGACAAGTATGCAAAATTTCAACTTCGTAGGGCAAGAGGAAGTGGTTCTGATTCAACTTGCAAGATTTGACTCAAACAAACAAACATTACAAGTTATATATATATAAAAGCTTGTAGAAACACACACAAGCTTCGTACCACTCTGCGCCTGCTGTCTTGATTATGTCATCGCTCCATCTCTTGTAGGGTTTTCCCGGTTTTAGTATTTTATGTATTGGGTACCAGTTGGTTACTACTTTGGACCAGCTTTCGTCTTTTACTCTTTGTACGAGTATATGTCCAGCCCAATTCCATTTCGACTAGAACTATTTTTGCTGCATCTTTAGCTTTCATTTTCTTCTTTTAATTTTATCTTTTAGTCTGAGACCCATAAAACTCCTTTCCATTCCTCTTTGGCATACTTTAATTAGCTAGAGGCAATGTCTGAGATCCTCCTAGTTATTATAAATAACCTCTTTGGTGGTTGGGCAGGTTAGCTCAAATCTCATACACCACTGAGGTTGCGGGTTCGATTCCCGCGACGGGACAAATGTTTGTGCACAGAAAAAGAAGCGCAAGCATTTGTTTCGTGTTTGGGTGTTGTGGGAACACAGTATTTCCCGGTTCCGTAGAAACAGGGAATCCTAGTTAGGGACCAGGGGGCCTACTCCGAGTTGCTTTCGTTCGTTCGTTTGTGCGGACTAAAAGATACACTCTTATGCCTGTTGCATAGCGCTGTCCCTTTCATCCGACAGAACGAAGATCGTAATTACTTTTTCAGAGTAAGGCCCCAGGATCTATGAATGCGATCATTGGGGTTAAATAAAAAAAAAATTATACTTTGCATTAAATTGTATTAATATAATGTGCGTACCTATTTGATCGTGTAGATATATGATAAAAATACCACCCATGGAAACAACTAATCAAATATTCGCGTCACATATTAAGCACGAGCTTCCAAAGAACTTAAATCGTTTGACCCCACTTGCTTATGGAACCTTTTCCAAGTCAAATGTTTTTACATTTCTTTCGACAGTCATATAAATGATAGATCTTTTTATAGTGACAAAGAAGTAAAGTATGTATGTAGTTGACCCACCTTACGTCGTAGTGGGACATTTAGCTCCCCACACACGTTTTGCTCTCGTGACGTTTTGAAGTTTTTCAAATGGCGTAGGTTAGAGGAATATGTCGTTTATTAAGAATCCTAATATATATTACTTTTTTATGGTACTGAGTGATGAGGCGAACAAGTCGTTCGCCTGATTGTAAGCGCCACGCCTGCCCATAACAATTGCAGTGCCACTCAGAACTTTTAATATCATAAAAAGAACAGCGGCAGCAGTGCATTGCGCTCATCATCCCGAGACATCAGATATTAATAAATCTCATACGCCCATAGGATAGTATAGGATTGTAGGATAGGATGGGATAGGATGGTAGGATATGATGGTAGGATATGATGGTAGGATAGGATGATAGGATATGATGGTAGGATAGGATGATAAGATGTGATGGTAGGATATAATGGTAGGATATGATGGTAGGATAGGATGAAAGGATATGAAGGTAGGATAGAATGATAGGATATGATGGTAGGATAGGATGGTAAGATGGAAAATAAGCATTCGCCTAATGGAAAACGGGCACCGTTGCTCTTGGACTGGCAATGGGTTTCTCGTATGCGAGAGGACGTCTGGGTTGGTACCACAACTTTGCAAGTTATGACCTTAATCGAGTTGTAAGTGACAAACAAGACAACAGTACCGGTGACTAACGTAACAGAGGAAAAGAAAAGCGTAGATCGTTTTATCTGCTTTTAATTACTACCCACCTGCAACATCCTAATCGTGATCATGACGCTTGTGAAAGTGCCGAAATATCAAGTTCTTAAAATAAATATTTTTATTATCTGTGTTCCGGTTTGAAGGGTATTGTAGCCAGCGAAATCACTGGGCGTTATGAGACTCAACAGCTAGTTGTCTCAGGATGACGAGCGTAGTTGCAGCGCCGCGCAGGATTTTGCAAAACAAAGTTCTGGATGGTGCTGTTATTGTTATGGGTTGGCGTATTGCTTACCATCAGGCAAACGACCAGCTAGTCTCGTCATCCAGTTACAAAAAAAAAAGATAAATATCCTGTTTATAAATTTCGTTCTAAGTCTCTTTGATAAAGGTACGAAAACAAAATTGATGGCACAAAGTTACGAACATGTCCCAAAAAGTACGAGTTTTGCAGTTTTCGTACCCTTCTGGCAAAGCTGATTTGAAAGATTTTTGAAAATTTGTCATTTTTTGAGTCGTCTTTAAAATGTAAGGATCGTTTCTGCAACTGGGTATTTAAATGTTATCGTAAATATACAGAACATAATATTGTTTAACATCTTATGACTTAGCCCGTATTGTCGACCGCGGTTGCCCAAGGCGACTGCGGTTGTTAGCGACCGCACACGACGCTGTTATGACCGCACTAATTCTAATGACGTTATTATATGAAATGTGATTATATGGATTATATTATAATGTGTGTCAGTCCCATAATGCATGAGAAGCGTTTGATAGGACGACTGGGTAGTCTTGATACTTAAATGCGACAAGGACGTCCATCGCGACAGAGATTTTTAATTTTTATTTTTTTATACTAATTCAGTTGTTTATTCGTAAAACCCACTCTGAATGGATTTAAAATGAATATTGAAAACTAACAAAGATAAATTTGGTACACTAATGTAAGCATAAGAACATTCGGGTCACGGATAAGTCACTTCTATCACTTTTTTGTACTAGGCCCGGACTGGGGTATGAATAAAAAAAATATTAACATACTTCACGTGTTTCAAATTCTTTTGAACATATCTGTTATTAGTTTACATGATTACTATATTAATAACTACCCGGTACCAAGCCGCCCCGGTTTCGCAAGGATGCTATCTACCAATGTAGTGTCATTTTTTGACGACTTGATTAAAAAACATTGAATTTTCTAAACTATAAAGAAAACTTAATTAGAATGTATCCTACATATTAACGTCTCGTAAACAAATCTCTAAATAACACTGAAAACCATATCAAAATCCGTTGCATGGTTAAAAAGTAAGCGGAGAAACAGAAATAATGCTTTTATGCTAGGGTATAAATTATTTCTAAATAACAATTTCTTCTATTATTAATAGAAAAAACAAACTCGCTTTATTGTTTTATACTATTTATAGATAATAATACATTTTATCTATATATATAAAACGCACAACGCACAGCATAAACCAAAGAAGACGAAAATTGGAATATAATACGTTTCTTATAGGATGTAGAGGTGCAATAAGAAAGGATTTTCAAAATTACCTACCATCGGAAAATCGCTGTCAAAGTCGCGGGCCAGCTAGTTGACATACATGAATAGTAAACGTGCATCTTGTACCCTATTTCATTTATTTCATAAATAATAAAAGAATTATTAAGATTTTAACTGTATTTCTCAAATATCAAATCTTTTAGCACCTACGCTGATCGTATCGCTAGCCCATACGGTAAGCAACAACCACCAACTTAAATGTAACTTGCTGTCACCGGCTCATCTAAAGTGTTCCCACCATCGATCATCGCGTGCTTATCTCCAACTTAAAACTTATCTCTAACTTAAAACGTACTATCTATGAGCTATTTATATAGCTTTTTAATTTTGTTTTGTTTGCAACAAGCTTTGTCTTACTGTTCCGGGTTGAGTGATGGTACTTTCTGTTAGATTTGATGGAAATTTAGGTTCTTATTAATAGTAATAATAAAAGTAATAGTAGTAATAATAAACTTATTTTGTTATTGTTTGTGTTTATATAAAAGGCTTCCGAGACTAACAGACAAAAAAGCACACCTGTACTGACTACTATGACTATAGCCCTAGAATTTGGAAGGAATATTTCTTGGAGTACCCGAGAAAGCAAAGTATGTATTAGGGATGCCCTGAAAAGGTAGTTATTTCTTAAATTCCACCTCTATGAGGGTTTACAGAGTAGTTTAAGAGGATATGGCAGAGCCACGGCCAGCGAGCACTAGTTATTTGAATAATGGTTTAAGATCTCGCAGAAAATGCGTAAATTAAATTAAATAAATTAACTAAATAATAATAATAATTTAACTAAATTCGTATCAACTTCAGATTTTTGTTAAAATTAGCTTTTCAGGAGAAAACGTTTCTACCACACTAAATCTCAACCAAATTTGGTAATTTTGGTCTCAATTTCTTAAATGGAGAATAAACTAGGTTTGTAGGTTTTTCTTTTTCTAAGTTAATGTCTATTTTAAAAGTTAACAGCTTCCAAACTTCAAAAAATTTTTTCGAGTAAATATCGAGTTTTTTGGGTCCGTTTATTCAAATTCTATAGGAATTACCGAAAAAATAAAAACCTACAAACCTCAATAATGATAACATCTCTTACATGTCCAAATTTTATCGAATTTGGTTAATGTTTAGGGGTAGAAAAACGTTTTTTCTTTTTGTATGAAAATTTCAGCGTGCCGTTCCCTCTTAATTAAATGCTTTAAAGTGAAAACAAAACGTTTCCGCAGAAAAATTTAAGCAACATACGTAAATAGAAAATTTCATTTCACATTTTTAAAGATCTCTGCAGAATTACCTACTCTTATTACAAAAACTGTGACTGTGTCTATATTTAAATTAAATATATTTTGGCGAAAACAATTGGGATTGATTATGTACATTCTACAGGTACCTAGGAGAAAGGACAAAAACTGTGAAAAAAAAAACATTATATTTTTATTTTTTGTGCTAACGTTTCTCTGAATATCATGCTAAAATGGTCGTGGAAAATATGTAATAATATCTTAATGTTTATATCTATCTATCTATACTAATATTATATAAACGTAAAATGATAAGTACCTATGTAGGTATATAGGTAATCTCTGGAACTATTGATGCGATTTTTAAAATTCTTTCACTGATAGAAAGCTACCCTATCTCAGATTAACATAAGCTATGTTTTATTCTGTCCTCGCGGACTAAGTCACGGGCGGTTGCTAGTATATATTTTTTATTTCCTTAGACGTATTTATTTTATTAAATAAATTATTATTATTATTTTTCATTTTATTATATTTATTATTTTTATTTCTGTTCTTTACGCGGATGGAACCACTGGATAAAGCTAGTAAATATAATAGGGCCGATGTCACTTAGCCATAGTATCAATTATGTGCGAGGTAGCCGCGGCTGACGAGTGACAAGACGGCTTTAGATCATATCGCGAGATGAGCCCGGTACAGGGTGATGCATGTTAAAAAATAAATATTTTTTTTATTTGTAGGTAATATATTTTTTAAGATGTGAGTTATTTTACTCAACAAAAGAAAATATCTAATTAAGGGATTTGCTTTGAAGATGATTAATTATTAAAGATAAAGAAAAAACATATCATACATAGTTCTCGACAAATTATTTGCATTATCATCAGTATTATGGTATGTGTACATTACATATTGTTACTAACAGCTAACAAATAACTATTCCGTGTGAGCAGGACTTCGTACTTTTCGATGGTGTCTACAATTAGGCCAATAAATTCGATGAGTTTTTATTACAGTAATAAAATAACTTACGTCATAATTTTATTATTTAATGAAATAATTTCCCATATAATAATATAATTTTATCAAGTAATATTTTTGTTTGAATTTTAATATGGTTTGACATTATAATTGATAATCTATATATTTTTTTAATTTCTTGTGTATTATGATTATAATAATGATTAGAATTGTTTGACGTAACTTCTATAGTATTGGCGTGCCACCTGGTAGAATATGGTTAAACTAAATAATTATGTAACATCATCTATTTACCCAAATTCGCAATAAATGAATTTAAATTTAAAATTATTGCATCGAGTCAATTAAAACTAGTTTGTTTATTGTAAATTTAAACTAGTATATTGACAATAAACAATATTGTCAATTTATAATTATTTCGCTACTAAAATTAAATTTAATGGTTATAACATGTTAGAACACTCTGTATAAAGAACCGTTACACATTACTTATTGGCTAGGATGCACTGCATCCATTGTCTCAGATACAGGACAAACAAAATTAATGACCAACGATTTTTCACTACATTTTTGTTGTTTGTTTTTTACCAGGTTGATATCGTACTCTTACACATTAGATAAATTAAATAATAATTCATCATTATAATCATGTTTTTAAAATATTTAAGTAAGCTTGTTTTGTTACCCTAATTAGCCTTGCAAACAGTTCATTTTGTTTTTCTCATATGAGTGAATATAATTCAAATAGCAAAGCGTGATGATGCGATAAACTGAATAGAACGTTCATATTACGGGAATGTGATATGAAGCTCCTATTATACCCGAAGTCGAGTGTGGCTCAGTGGGAGCTCGTGCGACTTTCGATCCGACGCACCCGAGTTCGAATCCCGCTGGCCCCGCACCACTAACTTTCTTAAGTTATGTACGGATTTAACACTCGCTCCGAAAACGGTGAAGGAAAACATCGTGAGGAAACCGGCATGTCCAAGAATTTTTCACAAAAAATTCAAGGACATGTGACATCCACCAACCCGCACTGGGCCAGCGTGGTGGATTATGGCCCATTCTCTCTCTATGAGGGAAGACCCGTGTCCCAGCAGTGGGAACGTGATGGGCTGATGATGATATGAGTGAATAAGAATTTTTTTTTTAATAAATATCTTAAACCTAAATAACTAGCTACGCTACGCTGTTTACCGGGATAAAAAGTAGCTTATGTGTTAATTCAGGGAATAAGCTATCTCCATTACGAATTCCATTCAAATCTGTTGAGCCGTTACAGCGTGAAGAAGTAACAAACAGACAAACACACTTACATACAAACTTTCTCATTTATATATTATTAGTGTGATTATTAAGAAGTAGATTTTAGAGGATATGGCACAGCCGCGGCCAGCGAGCACTAGGTATTTGAACAAATGTTTACGGTCTCGCAGCAAATGCGTAAATTAAATTAAATAAATTAATTGAATAATAATAATAATTTAACTAAATTCGTATCATGCTTCAGATTTTTGGTAAAATTAGCGTTTCGGGAGAAAACGTTTCTACCACACTAAATCTCAACCAAATTTGGTAATTTTGGTCTCAATTTCTTAAATGAAGAATAAACTAGGTTTGTAGGTTTTTTTCCAAGTTTATGTCTATTTTTAAAGTTCGAAAAAAATCGATTGAATATCGAGTTTTCTGGGTAGATTTATTCAAACTCAACAGAAATTATCGAAAAAATAAAAACCTACAAACCTCAATAATGATAACATCTCTTACGAGTCCAAAAATTTCATCAAATTTGGTGAATGTTTAGGGGTAGAAAAACGTTTTCTCTTTTTGTATGAAAATTTCAGCGTGCCGTTCCCTCTTAATGTGTTTAAATTATTTTTTTTAGCAATACAACGTTTTTAGTAATTATGTCACCAATTGGTTAAAGTCCTTGAAAAACACTACAAACTAATAACTCGCAAATAATTACAACAATCTTGCGTTAGATCTTGATAAGCTACTTTACAAAGTACAACCAATATTAACGGGTGCATTGATCACAGCGTTAGCGAGTGTGGCGCAGTGGGAGCACGTGTGACTTTCAATCTATCGGACCCGAGTTCACATGCCGTTGGCCCCGCACCACTGACATACTTAAATTATGTGCGGAATTAACACCCTCTTTAAAAACCGTGAAGGAAAACATCGTGGTGAAACCGGTGTGTTAAAGAATTACTCACAAAAATTCGAGGACATGTGACATCCACCTAACCGCACTGGGACAGCGCGGCGGATTATGACCCATGCTATTTATGAGAGAAAGCCCGTGTCCCAGCAGCGGGAACGTGATGTGCTGATAATGATGATGATGATGATGATGATACAGTAGGCAAATATCGGTGCGTTTTACGTAGAGTTAAGCGCAGGGGCTAGCTGGTAACAAAGCCTACGGAGATAAATACGGCTTTAAACGCTTCCATATACTATGCAATTTTACTCGTGGTAGGTCTCTCGTATGTGGGATGCCGTCTGGAAAGGTACCACCGCATTGCCGGTTATTCTGCGGCTAAGAAGTAGTGCGCAAGCATTACTGTGTTCCTGTTTGAAGGGCATTGTAGCCAGCAAAATTACTGGGCATACCTATGAAACTTAATATCTGATATCTGATTAATGATGAGCGCAAGCAGTGCTTTTTATGGTATTAAAAGTTCTGGGTGACACTGCAATTGTTATGGACAGGCGTGGCATTTACTATCATCCGAACGACAAGCTGGTTTCATCAATCAGTTCCAAAAAAAAGCTTCTCATAGCTATATAATAGCTGACAAATTCTTGCTTGTATTTTTTTGTGTAATTGAATGACGAGACGAGCTGGTCGTTTGCCTGATGGTAAGCAATTCGCCAGCCCATAACAATAACAGCACCACCCAGAACTTTGTTTTGCAAAATCATGCGCGGCGGTGCACTGCGCTCGTCACCCTGAGACAGTTATTTTTTATTTATTTATTTGTTAGACGGCCTTAGCCAATTACTTAATAAAATAAGTCTAAAATACAGCAAAAATCCAAAGAAATTCAGCTTGCTAATTCATCATCATCATCATCAGCCCATCACGTTCCCACTGCTGGGACACGGGCCTTCTCTCATAGAGAGAGTATGGGCCATAACCCACCACGCTGGCCCAGTGCGGGTTGGTGGATGTCACATGTCCTTGAATTTTTGTGATAAATCCTTGGATATGTCGGTTTCCTCACGATGTTTTCCTTCACCGTTTTTAGAGCTAGTGTTAAATCCGCACATAACTTAAGAAAGTCAGTGGTGCGGGGCCAGCGGGATTCGAACTCGGGTGCGTCGGATCGAAAGTCGCACGTTCTCCCACTGAGCCACACTCGCTCAAAAAATAAAGTTAAAAGTAAAAAAAAAATACAACCGAATAGAGAACCTCCTCCTTTTTTGAAGTCGGTTAAAAATATGTCAAACCGCCATAATAATGCCGTAATGCCCTTTAAACCGGAACACAGTAATACTTGCGCACTACTGCTGGTTTCATCAATCAGTTCCTTTAAAAAACATCCTTCTCATAGCTAATAGCTGTCAAATTTTTACTTGCATTTATACGCAAAACGCAGCGCAAGCTCCAAACTAGCGTCTTTAGAGCCCGGATCTATTAATCACAGGTTACTTCAGAAGTTTGAACTATTGACTAGATACCATCGGTGTTCGGCAAATGGTTGCACAGAGATATGGAATTATTGGTTTGCTACTTGATTCTGTAGCACTTTGTAGTAAATAAATGCTAGTTGGTGGATACTGATTTGTACTTAGGTATATTTCTTTTCGATCGTTGAAATTGAGGCTGCTCGCCCACGTCAGTCAATCGGTCGACGATTTTTTGTCGGAGAAAATGAAACATTCAAAGTTTCATATTGCAACCCCCACGTTCTACAAAAACTAGGTAAAAAAAAAACCCTCGTTAAATCTCCGAAACGCTTAGTATGGTTAGGTGGGATATTAACGGCGTACGGGTGAACGACTCCTCGCCTGGAAGTCCTTAGGTGGAAAGGAGAAGAAGGAATAAGTTCGCGCAATTCCTGGGCACACCCCTCGAAGTGCAGTCGACAAAAAAGTTGATTCTCCCGCAAAACAAACACCCCGTACCTCAACCACGAATAAAATGTAAGAACTTTATGTTTTTACTGTGCCTTGAACGATCAAAACAAGGCGGACGGAATCTCGCTAAGCAACAACTGAAGCATAGCAGTGGCGTTGTCGTTTGTTTGAGTGGACGGAGGGCCGATCGGCATAGCATGATGTAAATGTGTGCGTGAGGCTTGTGTACAAACGATCAAACCGGCATATTTTGAAAAAAAAGGAAAAAACGCAAGAAACAATTTATTTTGATAAAACTGCACACAAGTGTAGAAGAATTAAAAAAAAAACAAGTTACTAAGGCCAGTGTATGGAGACCGCTACCGTGTGCAGTGCAGTTAAAAAAGGTCTGTGCTAAGCAAAATGTTGGGAAGAATCCACAACGCTGATTTTGAGCTCAAGCCCTTGGTGACGCACAAAATTTTTTGTTAAACTCGAAAATAATTAAATGGACAGACAGTTTTAATATAGCGCTATAAAATACTCAATAATAAGTAAAGCTCAATAAAAATATATTATATTATTAATAGTATAAATACAACGCTCATCCGTTATACAGTGAATAAAAATAATAATAATATTAGAAAATATAAATTAAAAATAAATAGAATTGTTAAACTAACACAGGACCACACAATAGAAAATAGTAGGTACACAGTAAAATATTGAATAGAAATAACACCCGTAAGCAAATACCCACTTAAATTAGGCTTGACTGCTTCACTTTTGAAGTAGGCGACGAGGCGTCCGCCTTTTTTTATTCGTTCAACTACTGTGCTATTAATATTACCTATATTGTCTGTGCCACCTTGAACATGGGGCTACGTCAAACATTGTTAATTACCTAGGACACAAGAGCAAACAACGTTAGAAGGTAACGTAGCCATTATTTGATACCCGAAATAGGGCAAAGCGCGCCCTTATTTGATGGGCAAATACAACGACATTCTCGATACTGGTTCAAACTGGAATTGTTGGGAATTAGTTTCAACCAGCTGTACCCCGTGGTTTCTCCCGGGATCGTCCGGGATAAAAAGTAGTCTAAGTATCTCCTTTTCTAAAAAATATACCAAATTTCATCAAAATCTGTTCAATAGCTTTTGCTTGATTGAGTAATAAACACCCATCCATCCATTACATCTGATATTAAGTCTCATATGACCTCTCAGACCACTTTTTTTTTATCTGAATGTCGAGACGAGCTGGTCTTTTGCCTGATGGTAAGCAATACTTTACTCGTTACTCGCTGGCGTTTAGGCTTGTAAGCTAGTAAACTAGCTAGTAAACAACTCATAGTTGCTAGTACTACTAGTACGTAGTAACTAAGTTACCTATATATTTAAATATATGGGCAAATACAACGACATTCTCGATACTGGTTCAAACTGGAATTGTTGGGAATTAGTTTCAACCAGCTGTACCCCGTGGTTTCTCCCGGGATCGTCCGGGATAAAAAGTAGTCTAAGTATCTCCTTTTCTAAAAAATATACCAAATTTCATCAAAATCTGTTCAATAGCTTTTGCTTGATTGAGTAATAAACACCCATCCATCCATTACATCTGATATTAAGTCTCATATGCCCAGTAATTTCGCTGGATACAATGCCCAGCAAATTGTGAACAATATACATACGAGAAAATTTGAAAGCCAGACCACTTTTTTTTTATCTGAATGTCGAGACGAGCTGGTCTTTTGCCTGATGGTAAGCAATACTTTACTCGTTACTCGCTGGCGTTTAGGCTTGTAAGCTAGTAAACTAGCTAGTAAACAACTCATAGTTGCTAGTACTACTAGTACGTAGTAACTAAGTTACCTATATATTTATAGTTGCTAATCAGCCTCTGTGTTATAGTGTTCTGTTGGCTCAAATATAATACACCACTGAGGTTGCGGGTTCGATTCCCGCACCGGGACAAATGTTTGTGCACAGAGGGCCAACTTCAATGTATGTGAGGGATTGTGAACTTTGAAAAAGAAAAAAAAATACGAAAATGGTTGATAGTCGGACTACTTAACTCTCTACTCGCTGGCGTGTAGGCTTGTAAACTAATAAGCTAACCGTGTGTCATCATAGTTTCTAGTGAACTAGCTGCGAGTATCCCATTATTTGGTTTCATTCTCTACAAAATGTGTAGTTGGCTATTGAGCGAGTAGAAAGTTTTCTGTTATTACGCTAGCTAAATTACTGGGCATATTAGACTTAATATCTGATGTATCGGAGTGATGAGCACAATGCAGTACTATTTACATACTGTATTAATAGTTCTGGGTGGCACTGCAATTGTTATGGGCATGCGTGGCGCTTACCGCTTACTTATCAGCCGAACGATTTGCTCTTCTCAAAGTAAAAAAGAAAGAAAACATTTATATTGACCAAACTGCACACGGTACGACAATGATCACAACACAATAAAACAATTGGTAAATGATATACTAGGTGCTTGTGTATGAGAATAACTGCCGTGCACAATGCCGTCAAAAAAGGTCTCGGCTCAGCATACCTAAAGCTGTGGAAAAATCCACAACACTGGTTTTCAGCTCTCAATTACAATTACAAAACTCTTCACTGCATACCAGTTACAACACGACATAAATAATAGTAACACAAAATTCCTTACAAAGTTAGTACAATGGGCGATCTTATAGCTTAAAGCGATCTCTTCCAGACAACCTTTGGATGGAGAGTATCGAAAGAAGGAGTAGACGGCGGTGTGCAATTAAATTACAATGAGAAATACCTGAATACTTAAACATACATTCCAATACATACATATTAATACATATCGCACCTTCGGTGCTACAAAGTCACAACAGCTCAGTTTTGAATTTTACAGGAGAGGACTTTGAAGATTTTTTTCGCATTTATTGCCTTATTACTGGATGTCTAATTGTAGTAGGTTTAAAATCTTTATACAATTGATGCTTTATTGTGTTTTCTATAGTTTCATGTCAAAAGTTTAATTCAAATTACTAAAATTATTCTAATAAAACGCAAAACATAAAAAATACAACCGAATAGAGAACCTCCTCCTTTTTTGAAGTCGGTTAAAAAGTGTCCTGAATTGTGACTTTGTTGCACCAGGAATTATTTAGTTAAATGAGTTATGCCTTATTAGACATTTCAGACAGGCTTTTTGCACTCGTCTACATCATTTGTGTCGCTTTAGCTCCAACGCACGTCATAATCTCGCAGGCGCGGGGGTACAACTGTCTAATCAAACTTTGTTGGCCCAAAACGAATGGAAAAATGCACCAATAACCACAAAGGCACTCGCGCCATTTAGTAGATTTTTGCGATACTTTCACGGGTGTTTTTGTTGACCCGATATAGGCATGGCTCTAAGACAATTTGGCATACTTAACTCAATTTTGCAGTTTTGGCTATTTGTGACTTTGTTGCACCGAAGGTGCGATATATAAACATTAGTTTAGAATATGATAAAAAAAGTATATGGTATGTATTAGTATACCATGTACTTTTACATAATTACATAAAGATAATAAGTAGCAGCGGGTTAGGGATAGGATAAGAAGTGAGCATTTACCATATGTTTAAAAATAGACAAGGACTTGGCACGTCTGGTGTCAATTGGAAGAGCATTCCAAAGACGGATAGCTTGTACTGTGAAGGATTTATCATAATACTGTGAAGTGTGGAAAGGTGTTTTAAGTTGGAGAGTTTCAGATGAGCGTAAGGATCGGGAGTGGGAGGCATGAAGAAACTCAAAGCGTTCTTTGAGAAAGGTCAATTCAAAAAAAAACTGCTGACTCGTCCGCTTTTGAACTAACCGGCTAGTGGCTAGTAAACTCGCTTAATGTCATCGAGGCTTGAATGAAGCTTGTAATAATTCATAGCCAGATTCCATCGCAAGTGAGCCTAAATAAGGTTCTACCTAGTAAATTCCGCCACATGGAAAACAAGTCCGACCCGACCCCATCTAAACAATCGCAAGGCACTACCGGCCGTAACTCAACTGTGTCGCTGCGATCTGCGACGCGACACGCGCGGCGAAACGCGACAATTTGTCGCAAGATATCGCAGACGTATGGTGTTGTTTGTGCTGAATTGAGGGCGAGATGAGATTGTGCATACAACAGTGTTTTATTAGAAATAGAATTTAGTTTATTGTAACTTTGCCATTGCCATACGCTATAGCTGTGTATACTAGGCGATGCGCCTGAGCTTGAATTTATACCAATACTAGCTGCGCCCCGCGGTTTCCCAGGATAAACGAACCCTTTGTGTTAATCTTAGGTATAACCTACCTCCATTCTGAATTTCACTCACATCTGTTGAGCCGTTTCAGCGTGAAAAGGTAACAAACACGCTTACATACAAACTTTCGCATTTATAATAATGTGATCTACAGAAATCACATCGACTGATTATAGTGGTATGCCAGGTTGGCGGAGGACGTGACTTCGATTCCTCCCAATTCGATTCTTAATGTTTAACTTAAATAAAAATAAATCACCTATGGCCTAAGAAAAGAAACAGATTGGTTATGCTTCTGCATGACCTTTTCCAATTGCTTTATATAACAAATATTAATTATCTATATATATATATATATATATATATATATATATATATATGTAATACTCTCTATATATAATAGTCTCAAAATTGGTACGAACGGAGTACGAATTGACAGCACCACTTCTGACCATATACAGCCACAAAGAACAAAAAAAAAACAAAACGTCAAACAATTTAAATTTAGAACACACGCACCACACGATTACGACAATGGAATAGAAATTTTGGATTACTAAAGTTGAGAGGCAACGGCGACGGCGGTCGGCCTCTATTCTGCCGGTCACGCGTTCCACAGATTATATAGTGACCTTTGATTGTACCATACGAGTCTGGACGGGTTAATACATTTTTTATCAGAATTGGTGGCTCCATTTAGATCTATAGAGAGGTTAGGGCGTGTTTATCTGAATAAAAATTGTTTAGCAGTTACCCCTCTAAACTATTCGCTTTTGTGTGCTTAGTACATATTATCGATGGCTTTTGTATTCTTATAAGATTTAGGTTATAATATATAATGTATGTTATATTGCAAAAAATCCAAACTAAACTCCAGTTCAAGTTGAATATTATCAAAAGTGCGATAAGCAATAAGTCCGCCCATTGTACTTTAGTTTGTAAGTTGTTTTCATATACCTACGGATTATTTTGTTTTTGTACAATAACGCATTTTGCATTTGTGTATATGTTACGGCTGATAGCCGAAGTGCGGCTACACCTAGTTTTAGCCGGCTACAACTAGAAGCAGCCGGCTACATGCGGTTAAACTTAAATGTATCTTATGCGAGATTGTAAACTGTCGAAAGATTCTAAACCGTCGCTTTATTTTTCGGTAGATTATAATCTATCGAAGTGATAGATGATAATCTACATTATATTATATCTAGTATACATGTTCGCGGCGGTGGGGTGGCCCAAGGGCCACCCCCGCTTCACCCTAACCTACCGAGGGCTGCCCCTTATACGTTTGATTGGTGTGCGGCTGCACCTAGTTCTAGCCGCTATGATGAAGGCTAAACCTAGTTCTAATCGAAGATAAGTTGGATAGATCTAAGTTTAACCGCATGTGGCCGGCTGCACCTAGTTGTAGCCGGCTAAAACTAGGTGTAGCCGCACTTCGGCTTTTAGCCGTAACATATATATATTTGTTATAGCCCTGAAAAATTAAGACCTCAAAAAACTTGTATTTTACAGTTAGCAGATCTGTTTATCAGCTTACTGTAAAATCATTTAATTAGCAGTGAAATAATTTTCAAAACTGGATCTGTTGTTCCAGAGATTACCTCTTACATACATACATATAGGTACTTACAATTTAACCTCCTATTGTATTGTACATTAATACTTGGTGGTAGATGATGGACGTAGATTTTGAAGATTACTAAGATGATTAGGTTACTTCTTCACGCTATAACGACTCAACGGGTTTGAGTAAAATTCGGAATGTCTAAATAGTTTATACCTTGGATTGACACATATGGTACTTTTTAACTCGGGAAACGTCGGGCAACACCGCGAGGCGCAGCTAGTAGGCTATTTTTAACCGACTTTTAAAAAAAGAAGGAGGTTCTTTATTCAATTGTATTTTTTTTGTTTGTTACCTCAGAACTCCGACATTCATGAACCGATGGTAAATTCTTTACGTTGGGTTCAGTATAGCTACGAAGTGGTCCCAAAAAAATTCATCGATATTTGACCTTGGACTTCGAAGATATATTGAAGTCGGTTTTTTTGTTTGATAAAACGTATACTTGTCTTATATCGACGCAAAAAAGTCGCGGGCGTAAGTTTGCATTCACTTAATTTAAAAATAAAGTGAATGCAAACTTCATTTAATTCTCCGGTCAGCAGATTGCATCACAAGTTGCACATTTGACCACCGCCTAAGATTCGCCGATATGCTAAGCGGTCTGGCATTTACAATCGTGTTGTTACTCATAATGGAAATATGTTATAGTTATATACGTTATTGTTATTAAAATTCACTCGTGGTAGGTCTCTCGTATGCGGGAGGCCGTCTGGGTAGGTACCACAGCTTTTCCAGTTCTTCTGCCGTCAAGCAGTAATGCGCAAGCTTTATTGTGTTCCAGTTTGAAGGGCATTGTAGCCAGCGAAATTAATGGACATTATGAGACTTAATATCTGATGTCTCGGGGTGATGAGCGCAATGCAGTGCTACGCAGTGCCTATTATGGTATGAAAAGTTTTGGGCGACACACACTAAAACGTTTAGTATTGAGGCTAACAGAACTATACTCTTACTCTTAATATGCCTGCTAAAGCTATTACGACACAAAAGCTAAATGAATTATAGCTATTAAGCATGGCTATTTTAATATGTATATACATGTATGTTTTTTTGACGTGTAAATTTGTCATTTTACCAGTAAATTAATTATAATTATGTGTTATTATTATCATATTGTGCTCGTATATGTTTATCTCATATATTATATCTATTTATATTTATAATTTTAACAGTAGTAATTTCGAAAAAATCACCGTCCGTATGTAAGTCCTTTCCGTTCAAAGATTGTCTGAAAGATATCGTTTTGAGCGATAACACCGCCTATTGTTATGCTGATTACTGTGAAATGTTTTTCATGTAGGTTTTATAGGTTTTTAACAATAAAGTGTTTATCTATCTATATATATCTTTATCTACTTACGTACGTACGTGTGTAAACACTTAACAAATGGGTCGCACAAAAGTTGCCACCTTATCTTTTAATCTCAGCAAAACTCCTAATTAGTATTACCTGATAGCAATTTGCACTTTGTCTCAGTGTTGCAACATACAAACATACAGACATACGAAATGTCAACCAGATACAAGCTGTTAGGCACTTTAACTGCTAATTAAAATGAGGTTATAGCGTAGAGAAGGCAGTAGGAACTAGAGCGGGAAAGCTTTATTGGCCGCGCTGTGTCCTGTTTTTTTTTATGCAACTGAATGACGAGACGAGCTGGTCGTTTGCCTGATGGTAAGCAATACGCCCGAAAATTTATATCCTGTTTCCGCTAATTCCTGTTCTTTTCTTATGGAACTGAGTGATGGGACGAGCATGTCATTCGCTTGATGGTTAGCGCCACACCTGCCCATAACAATAATAGTGCCACTAGAACTTTTAATACCATAAAAATTATTACGTCATAACGACGTGAAGTTGACGCGAGGAGGTCCATTTTGAATGGGCACACAATCGCGAAGTTCGCGCAAGATTCAACAATCTTCTGCCGCTTACCGCCAAGAAAATCTGTCGACTCATGACAATGATCCGCGCCTGCGCACCAAGACATCAGTTACAAACCTCTACACCCGATCCTGCCTCTCAGCCACGGCCGTGGGACCATCCGAGAACGTCGGGACTCACGCAGCAAACCAGCTCAGTGAGGGTTACCAGGTGTGCCTATTGTGTTGCCTCTTTTCCTCAATCTCGCGTCTACTTTATTT
Organism: Petrophora chlorosata; assembly: GCA_951640565.1. Classification (NCBI taxonomy): domain Eukaryota; kingdom Metazoa; phylum Arthropoda; class Insecta; order Lepidoptera; family Geometridae; genus Petrophora; species Petrophora chlorosata. Next base: position 4,175,770 of record OX621206.1, read on the forward strand.
CCCGCTAAAACCGCAGATCCTTCGAAGCATAAAACCATCTAAGGGATTATCTGCCTAGCGGTTCCCGTATCGCACCTGGAAGTAGCGAAAGTAAAAAAACAAAAATAATTTCGCCGCCATAACAAATACTAATTTTTATTATAGGTACCTATACTTCGTCCAACCGTTTATTTAACTTTTGACAGCTCGAGTAGTGATGTCCTAATGCGTTACTGAATCGATTTATGAAAACAATCGACTTTATTTATGAATAAGTTTTAATCGATTTAACATGTTAATATTCCATTTTTGCACAACGTTTTGTATAGCTTTATAAAAATAATCAGCTGGTTAAATGGTTATATTGCATGTATTCATAAAAACGTACATTAATTATGTTGGTTGTTTTATTTGCTTAATTTGACTTTATATTTTAGTATTTATTTTACTGATCGATAATAATTATGTAGAAATGAAAATACTTAACAACCTTTTATATTTTTTTGTGGAAAAACCACCTTAATAATTTTGTTTATCAATGAATGGGCTCAAAAAATATCCAAGATAATTAGCACGTCTCGTCACTATTATGAAAAAAAACAGTGCAGTAAAGTATTGTATTTTTTCACTTTGGTTCATCACTTCAATAATTACGGAACTTCATAGGTGTGCATACTTATGTCAAAAGTTAAATAAATGGTTGGACGGAGTATAGGTATTATAGATACGTCACCTTCTGTTCTCTCTCCTCTACAATCCCGTCGTGCTTTAGAACAATAGACGCGTGGAAAGGTAGAATTGTCCCTTGGCTATCGGCTGTGTGACAATAATGGGTATCTTACCGTAGTAGGTCGATTTGTGTTCCGTAGCGGGTATTGAAACCGCAAACTGTACTATGAACCTGTCAAATGAACAGAAAACATTGCTTGTGGATATTCAAGATGTCTAAGGAGCGGGGACAAAGTCACCCCATGAAAACAAAACCTTGCATCAGTTAAGAGTAAAAAATTGATTCAAATATTTTTATTAGCAGGCGGGATATGCTTAAAGATATTGCAGTGGTAAACTCGTACCAGATTGTTAGCACCATTCGACTGCTTTCAGCATTTAAACTCATTTCGAATTTTCCAATTATTTATTTATACTTTAGCACAAAACAGTTTAACATGGAGGATTTAATGCTAGATAGCATTTTCTACCAGTCATCTAGGGCCCTAATTCACTATGACAACTTGGCGATTCGTTGCTTCAAGGAAACGTCGATTCTTTCATTATTAACGACATCTGTGGAATTCGTATCCTTTATGACGCGTCATATATATATATGAATATATGAATGCGTCATAGAGATGTCGTGTATTAATGAAGGAATCGACGTTATTTCGCAGCAAGGAATCGACGTGATTTCGCCAAGTAGTCATAGTCATAGTGCTTTAACAAAAACAAACTTTATTTTTTCTTTTATTGCTTTTCTGTAATGAGTGATGAGATGAGCAAGTCGTTCGCCTGATGGTAACGCAACGCCACGCCTGCCCATAACAATTACAGTACCACCCAGAACTTATAAACTTTAAAAGTACACCACAGCTATCGATAGGGGTGGTCCTCAAAATTGATAATATCGACAATGCCATCCCTATTCTATCGGTACATTACGATTCATATGGAATCGATAAAATAGGCGATGTAGCGGAAAATGGCACGGGCGCACGGTGAGTGCGTGTACCGGACAAAAGGTATAGATGGAGCGTGCTCTATGCATTGTGGTACACAGTATATGTAAAAATCAAAGAACCAACTGGAGAAATAAACAAAGAACTTTTGTTAAATTATTTCATAACTGCAAATAATAAACTTGGACGCTTTCGCTCGTTAGACCATGTAGAGCGTATGGAGGAGACCCGGACGGGTCTCCTCCATACGCCTAACTCCTGACTCCTCCTGACTCTACATGGTCTATGAACCTAAGCGTCTGCAAGACCTGAAGACGATTGGCGTCAGAGGCTGGACGCAGCAAGCCAAAAACAGACTTGTCTGGAGACAAATTCTCGACCAGGTCAAGGCCCACCCAGGGCTGTATCGCCTAAGATGATAATGAAATGATGAACTCTATCAAAGCGAAAATGCAATGCGTTTTTAGCAAAGTATTTTTTAATGTTAATACAAACCAAAAAAAATTATATGTATGAATAATTATAGAAATGCAGTGTCTGTAGTCTTACCTATGTTGGGTACTGTTTTACTGAGTATCGGTTTGAATGACACACAAGCAGTTCACTGAGCACTTAGAAACTGTCTCAGGGTGAAAACCGATGTTACTATTTCTGCTCTACCGCTGTCTTAATTGTATTTTATAAATTTTCCCGAGATGTATGTTTATACATTACACACATTGCTTATTAAATTTTATTGATATTTTCAGCATAAATTAATGAAACCTACAAACAAACATTTAACATAACGCATAAATAATTTGAAAACAAATATTTTATTAATAAGTCATTCTTTTTTATTCATAAAGTAATCGAAATATTTTCATCAATTATCTAGTAGTTAATAAAAATACCATACAGTGATAATGACTAAACGTGACGCTTTAACTTATTTCATAAATACTATATAACGTATAATCTTATTGAGATTAGTCTGAATAATGATTCATCTGATTTTCCCACATATATCCAACGCGAGCATGCATGCATTTAAATAATCTATAAAATTGTCATGCATATACCTGACAGATAAATAATAGAGATCAGATATCTCTTGTCGCGATGCAATAACATAGTATTGTGGGTACCCTGTGTTTTGTACTATAATGTCAGTAATATAAGGAGACTCGGAAATTGGTTCTAGCTTTGGGCCAGAAATGAAACGGAGTAAAGTGCTTTGATCTTGAATAGTTTCTATACATTTTATGTTAGCTTAAAACATTTGATAGCCTCTGTGGTGTAGTGGTTGTGCAGGTTGGCTCAAATCTAATAAACCACTGAGATTGCGGGTTCGATTCCCGCGACGGTATAAATGTTCGTGAACAGAAAAAAAAGCGCAGGCATTTGTTTCATGTCTGGGTGTTGTGGGGACATGGTCCTCATAGTTCCTGATTCCCTAGATACAGGGAATCTTAATTAGGAGCCAGGATCTATGTATGTGATCGTTGGACGTATTTATTTATTTTATTTTTTGTCAATGTATCTAATTTTTTCTTGTCGTGACGTCAGTTCAGATTCTCAATCTGACCCAGAAATAAACCTAAAATGACGTCATCGCAGCAGAAAAAATACTCAGCGAGAAATGGTAGAAAAGTTAGGTAAGTACTTTTTGTCCTGTGGAAAGTAGGAGCAAGATTAAAGTGAGCTCATGATGCGAATACATCTCAAAAAGGTATGCTACCTACATATAGCAATCTGCAATTTGGAATGGTAGACATTGGCAGCGATTACCACCCACCGAAAAAACAATACCGTCAATCGAGCTGGTCGTGTTTTGATATGACATTATGTGAACCACCAGAAATACGGGTCTGAACAGTCACTCAACTGCTGTCTTACATCGATCAAACTAAAAAAACAAGGTAAAATTCTCGAAATATAGAAGACACCGGGGTTCCTCAAGGGTCGGTCCTTTCTGCGACTCTTTTTCTGCTATCGGATTGAAATGTTGACATACCGCCTGCTCGCACCAAGCGCTTTGCTCGACCTTCATAATGCGATCGGCCAAGGAGTGGAAACTGCCTGCCGGCATCTGTGCTTCTGGATAGCAATAATCAGGGTGTCTTTAAAAATAGAATGAACCGGTTTCTTCTAGGCAAGCGTGCTACATCTTCGATCGCATCATCACTTAACAACAGGTGAGATATCGGTCAAACGCAAACCTATAAATAATCAATAAAAAATGAAAAGACACTTCACCAGTAGAGATAAAACAATTATATTTCAGAATTATTGTGAGATAGAACATCCATATTCGATTTAGAGTAGGTAACACACTGCAATAAAGCGAACACGGTGTCCTGCTGTTGCGCGTGCGCAGTCGTTCCTCCTTATTAGTATTGCGGTACAGAGCCACATATCATGTGGACGTGCGTCGATGGTTTGAGTATATCTAAATTTACAATAGAGATATAGTCACGATCAAAGACTGCAAATTCAATAAAACAACCGCAGGGTTAAGTTAAAAAAATATTAAGGTTTGAAAACTATCGTGAGTCGAAATATTCATTATAAATATAAAACGGCTCTACACCCACGTTATAATTGTGTCGAAATAAATCCGACCAGGTTTCGGACAATTAGGATGTCTATCTTCCGGGAGTTTACGCTTTGGGTTCGCGGCGCAGACTGCAGATCCTAATTGTCTGAAACCTGCCCCCCTACCCATGTCCCTCAAGCGCCAATCGTATATCGTGTTGAGTTCAGTTTAGGGTATAGATTAACGGCGACAATATTTTATGATGCCATTTATTGTCCCATTAAGTTTATCTCAACTTTTAGTTATCATATTTTGGTATAAATGAATGAGATTAATTCGATTTCTTGCCTGAATCGATAATAACTAGTCGATATCTCATTAGTCGCAGTGAAGCTATACCTTAATTTGAGCTCAACATGATATACGATTGGCGCTTGAGAGACATGGGTACGGGGGCAGGTCGGAGTTATTTGCCGACACAATTATAACGGGAGTGTAGCCGTTTTATGTTTATAATGATTAGTATCTGTTTACCTACTCTAGTTTCTATACTTAGATTTATTCTAAAGCATGATGAGATTACATACATTTCGGAAAAATATCGAATTCAATTCTGCGGCGTATATTTGTTACTAACTTATGCACAACACTACCGTCCCTTGCAGTTTCTTTGAGTCTTCTCCATATGAAATTTTTCTGGAAGAGAATTATTTTTGCGTCTGAATTATGCCCTAGATTGATGAGGAAAGTGGTGTGATGGCTGGTGCCTAGGACCTACCTAATTTTTTTTAGCTTTTAGTGCATTATCTACACCATCATTATCTTTCTTTTCTGACCGACTTCAAAAAAGGAGTAGGTTCTCTATTCGATAGTATTTTTTATCATTTTCTTTTTATGTTTGTTGCCTCCAACCTCCATTTATGAACCAATATCGAAAATTCTTTTTTGCCTTGGGTTCAGTGCAGCTACGAAGTGGTCCCATATAAATTTCATCGATATTTGACCTTGGACTTCGAAGACACATTGGAGTCGGTTTTTGTTTTTTTCTAAAAATTAATTATCAATAAAACTGTTAAACATAAAAATACCTATTTCATTATAAACAATATTATACATTTATTAAACATCAAAGCAGGAAACAAAAGTTCTCATAAATAATATAGTGGTAGAACAATCTATATAATCAGGAAACATGTTCCAATCACATGTTTATTTGCCACAAACGAGGCACATCATAATGCACATGCAGCTTTCTAACAGTATCACCGTTCGTTCATTTCACGTGTAACTATTTATTGGTACATGATTGGATACAATTTAATTTAAGTAACCTGTTGTATGGTCACGAATAAAGTGTACATTGAAGTACCGTGTTACAATAATATATTCAGTAAAATAATATTTCAAAGAAGCAATTGTGAAAGTAGTTATTATGACAGGGTTCTTAAATGTGTATTTATTATTGATGCTAAGTGTACAATATTGTTTTAGTGTTGTACACGTCTCCTGCTGTACAGACAAAATGAATTAACACGCGTCCATCTTCAGTGAGATTTACTTTCTATATTAGTTTAAGGTACGTTACGGCACGTTTTTCATACAAATTTCAACCATTATTAACTTGTTCACTAAATAGTAGAAATGCCTAAATTTATGCGTGGTAAACTATTTACGGGTGGTTCATCATCAGCCCATCTCGTTACCACTGCTGGCACACAGGCTTTCTCTTTCAATTTATGTTATTTTATTTTACCACGTTTTTATTAAGTCCCTTTCTTGTTTGTCTGTATTTGTCAGTCTGTCGTTCCGGGTGGAATCGGGCAACTCAAATTTCGAGCACTTCCCGATTAGCTATCCGGCTGAAACTTTCAGGGTAGCGCACAACTCGATGCCAATTCAGTCAATTCGCATTCTAAATCCATTTATTCTTTTGAGACGCATATAAATGTGGTTATTGGATTATTTTAGCCCGTGGGTTAACTTTTTAACCGATTTAAAAAAAGGAAAAGGTTCTCTGTTCGATTGTATTCTTTTTATGTTTGTCAAAATCAAAATCAAAATCTCTTTAAGCATTTTGGCATCACAGACGCACTTATGAACGTCAAATTATCACAATGACTCTACCACCGTATCGGAAAAAGAACCACTACTCAGAAGATACGGCAAGAAACTTTTTTTAGATCTTTTTTGGGGCATCTTTTTTTAGAGATTTTGTTACAATTTTTTTGGGTTTTACAATGTTATGTTGTGTGTTTTGTTATCTCAGAACTCTGTCATTTAAGAACCGATTTGGAAAATTCTTTTTGCGTTGGGTTCAGTATAGCTACGAAGTGGTCCCATAATAATTTCATCGATATTCGACCTTGGACTTCGAAGATACATTGAAGTCGGAATTTGGTTTTTTCTAAAAAATATTTTGTATCAAACTTAACATTGGATCCGACTTTAATACGTCATTTCACGTTGCTTTGGTGCGAGTGGAACTAGGTTGAGGAACACCCGACATACCCTCATCGCCGTCGGAGACGACAAACCGTATGCGTTCCAGATTTTACCCATGTAATATATTTTTTGTTGAATAAGAAAGAAAGAAAATGATTTTTTAAAGAAAAAAAATGATTTTTATTGCCAATAACTTAACATAACTTAATATAACTACAATATTTATACAGTATTATGGTTTGGCAATAAGGGGTAGGCTCAGCATCGTTCTGTGTAAACTCTAGTGAGTTTACACAGGGCTGGTTTTCAGCGTATAATATATTTTTCAATTTTTTTATCGCGAGCAGATTAAAATGAGCTCAAACACTAGTAGTCCCTCCTTCCGTCTCCATCATCAGGTTAGCTGGCTGTCACCATAATATTGCATTGACTTGAAAAATTTATTTTTCAACAAAAAAACTTATTTTATAATAAACTCATTGTCATATACATTATTAAAAAAAAGCGGAGGGAAATGATATGTATATATATATTAATATATGTTAATTTTAATTCATTGTACATTTACTATCTACCCCCATACGTATTATATGATTCAAACTACAGCCTACATAATATTCATCAGAATTACCATACATATTTTCATTGCGTTTCAGATATACTAGGGTACACTGCGTTTTTCCTTAGACAATCTACGTGTCCGTCTCTGCAGGGTGACTAAAGAATTATTCTGAACTTAAATTTATATGTAAAAGAAATATTTATCTTATCTTTACCATAAATAAGCCCATAAACTCTCACCCCATACGAAACCATCAAATACAATTTACGTGTTAACGCCCACCGTACAGAAGAGCACCTTATCAAACTTGTCGCTCGAACAGTTAAGTATGCCATTCAATCTCCCAATAATGTGCAATACACTGTGTTACAATGTCAACCGAACTTCCCTTGTGAACTGTACCTGTAGGTAAACCGTTTCATGCGCCACTTCTGTGAACCGAGCAAGTTTCTACTCTATGACATCAACTGACGATAGAGTATAGAGAAGCGCGCAATTATTTTCGAAAAAAGAACTCGCATTTTCATTTTCCGAATCAAATTACTTGAAATTGAACTTTATGTCAGGAAGATTACGATTCGTTTTCGTTTGGACGGCTGGATGTTGTGATACCAAAAGGGGAGAAAGGGCAAACACCGTCATATTAAGTGAGCACATGAGAGGGAAACGCGAAAATGTGTGGGAAAATAGGATATAGACGTTTATCGTTGGATTTTTCGCGTGATTTAGCCGCGACAAATCTGTGCTACTCAGCCGGTGTATCTTGATCCTTGTGTTTTAGGTTATAGGGTTATGTTTAGGGGTCAGTGTGTGTTGGTGTGATTTTACTAATACGCTGTTGACATAAGGGCACGTCGATTTATTGCCGTTTGTTCGGGAAAGGGGAAGTCGTGTTTATCTTTTTCTATTTGACGTAATTTGTCGTGATCGTATGTTTTGTGGTGAGCGGTCTTGTTGCTTTTATTCTAACATTCGTTCAACCCTATTCAATTATCATTGTGTTTTGTATCTTGTACTGCCTATTAACGTGTTTTACTTGAAAATTCTATGTTCTTATATTTTTTTTGTGTAATACCATAACTTTAAAGGCAGTAGGGACATTATGTTAATATTCACTTCTCCTTTTAAATCCTGGGCCCTAACCAGTATACCAATATCTAACGCACTAATAATATACAATATATAATTTATTTGCCAAAAATTTCAAATAACATTTTTAAACAACATACTGGCCTCAATATTTATACAAACACAACAGTTACACTAGCAGTTGTTGAGCCTCAGATGCTTAAGCTAGGCATATGCCTGTAATATATGATACTAATAGGAGAAACCAAACACATAACAAACTCTTGCACTTATGCTGTCTGTTGCACAGATATTGTTTTAAGATATTAATGTCTTAAAAAACAATTGAATTATCTTTAGGCCATCCAGTTGGCTCAACCAACCCGTATGTACAGTCATATAATTCATGTGCATTTAGTTGCCATTAGTTGAATTTAAAATTTATTTAGTTTACAGTGTGTTTTAACAAAAAGTTTTTGCCTTAACAATTAAATTATATTTTGGTTATAAATAGTACAATGCTCATAGATTGAAATACAAGTTCATTTACAATTTTGCGATACTTTGAGCGTCGGATAGACGGTAGGGATTGTTTAAAACATAGCGGAGATAGACAATCAACATACAAAATAAAAGTAGGTAGCAAGAAAATTGACTTATCAAGCATGGCATCAAGCTAGGAAACAGATTCTTGGCAACTGCAATAGATGCAAAATAAATATTGGTCATGACTTTAAAACCCGGACTTAAAAAAAAAAACAAATCTAGAGTGAACAAGTATCTACTGACCGAATCGTCATTTCCCATCAGGTGAGATTGTGGTCAAACGCAGACCCAGTCTGTTGTAAAAAAAAAAAGATTGCTCCATACCACACCAATCCGGTTTTAAAAATAAACCGGAACGAGCTACTTGGACAGCCTAGTTTCACTCTAATTTATTGAATTCAAACTCAAATTGTTTTCTGAAAGATCAATCATCACATTCATCACCTCTACACCATTTCATCATTTAACACTTACATTTGATTTACAAGCGCTTGAACCGAATTTAACTAAATCATCACTAATAAGACTATCGGGCCCTCTTATAGAATATAGCACAATTTATATAATAAAATTAATCATACGGAACCCTCGAGGTAAAATATAAGAGCAATACAGTGCGACATCGATACTGTGTAGGGCAGTGACTGATTTTCACCGATTTCACAAAATATGGCTTTTTAACAACTTAGAGACAAAGCGCGTACTACGTTACTGCTAATAACGATAATGCGGTCGTTCCTAATAGTTTTTGGTATTAGAAAGGAATAGATCAAACCATCGGCGTTATTATTTCGTTCACCTGGGGTCCAAATCCCTTATTTACTATTACAGGTATTTCACAAAAGGCTACTTTTAATCCTAATAATGTTTTAGTAGAAGTGATCTTATGGTATGATGTTACAATATCTTTGTTAATATAATTGAATTATATTGTCTAGCATCAAAATGTATTAACTATATAATAATTTATCTTTATCTTTATCTTTAAAAAACTAACTAGCATCGTAACACAGGTCTATCCTAGTACGAATGCTGGTGATTATCTTATATTTATTTTGTGTCAGAATTATGTACGAGCTATTTTTATACCATACAATTTGCTATTTTATTCAATTAAGATATTGTATTGTATTACATTGTTTTGCTTAAATAAAATAAACTGAAATTGAAATCCCGGGATACCGCAGGGGAGACCGCGGGGCGTAGCTAGTTAAGTATAAAGACGCTTATGACGCTTTGCGTGGCTTTAGGTACTGACCAGATTCACTATAAAATCGGGAATAGAAACGGTTTGAGGCCATAATTATCAGATGTATGATGCATGGTTCGCGATACTGCCTAAAGGTACCATTTGTCAAAGGAGTTAGTGGTTGGTATGGTTCGGCGAGGTTTATAGTGCAGTGGACGGACGTAGCAAGATGTTGGTGCGTATTGTATGGAAATTTTACACAAACATCCAAGTATTTCTGTGTTATTCCTCTCCCTAAATAGTTTTCTGGAAAATATCGTTATGAGCGATAAAAATGCAAATTTGCCGCTAAGTATACCTTGTATTTTTTATAAGTTTATTTGTTTATGCGAGTGTGCCTCAGTCGTACGTGCTCCCACGTACGACTTTCAATCCGACGCACCCGAGTTCGAATCCCGCTGACCCCGCACCACTGAATTTCTTAAGTTATGTGCTGATTTAACACTCGCTCTAAAAACGGTGAAGGAAAACATCGTGAGAAAACCGGCATGTCCAAGAATTTTTCACAAAAAGTCAAGGACATGTGACATCCACCAACCTGCACTGGGCCAGCGTGGTGGATTATGGCCCATTCTCTCTATGAGAGAAGGCCCGTATCCTAGCAGTGGGAACGTGATGGGTTGATGACTACGGAAGACATGCTTCTGCTAGGTTTTTTCTTATTTACTGCGTTAAAAGCCTAAACGATGGCTTAATTATACACATTCATTTGGGGAAGAATATAAATCAAAAAGAAAAGTATTGACTGCATTCTTGCATTTTATCTGATGATAAAAGATGTGGTACGGAAGATACTTGCCTATGATAAAACTTCATGGAAAGCTCAAGATAGGGCTTAGCGCATACTGCGCAACTGTTTATGGTTATTTACTTACAGCCTTGCATTTTACGCCTCTTGCACAAACACCAACATTTCAGTCACACTGACCTCTTGGATTCGGAAATATAAGCCTTACAGTGTACGCAATAAGGAAGAGAAATACTTTTTGGAAGGCAGAAATAAAGTTGCAATGTCATAGTACCTATTGCAGAGAACGTAAAACTTATGTGGAGCACGCTTCAGAAGTTTTATGAAGCTTAAAGTTTCCACTTAAGGGGTAAAGAGAATTTTTGATATGAAATTGATGGTTAGAGCATACTTGCAAAATTATAACTAGTGAAATATTGAACCTTATGAAATTTTGAGATGAATTTCCATGAATGTATCCGCTACCCGACCGTTTTTGGTGTGGGACCATGGTCCTCATAGTTCCTGGTAACCAGGAACGACTCGAACTGTCTTAATGGTGATTTCGAGGGTGATAATTAATTGATGTCATATGAGGATGATTATCATTAATTCAAAAATAGCACCCCAAATCATCCAGACGTCATCAAAAATCGCTATTTTTATCAAAATTAATCAAAACTCAGTGCCCAAGAGTTGCCGCTTTATAGATAGATGGATAGATAAACACTTTATTGTTAAAAAACCTTATATTATAGTACATTATATGTATATGTCTTTTAAAGTGGTTCTAACCTACAACTCTAACTGAATACATAGAATTCCGCATGTTACCAGATTTCTAACAGTATACCACCTACCAGCAGGCCCCAGGCTACAAGCTGTTGTAAACAATGGAATTGCATTATTAATTGAACGCAATGCAATTAAATTACACCCCAATGGTGCATGTTGCAACCCAATGGTGTTATTGCAACCAGTTGGTTGCAATAACGGTTTAGAAAAGCTCACAATGATTGCAATTGTTTTTTAATCGTAATTTTTTTTAACTTTCGACTGGGTCAGCCTTTGACTACGATTTCATCTGATGATGGCTTCATTTCGTTTTAAATTTAAATAAATATAAGTAATTAATATTTTACTATAATTATTATATTTATCAATTAAACTATGCATATAATTATGCACGCATGTAGGAATAAAAATGCGTGGGTTTCATATTGAAAAGGCTTTTATTCCTATTTTATATGATTTATAGGACAGAGCACTGCCGTTGGGAGCGATTTTAGCTGAGGATTTTCGTGAAAGAAGAAGAAGTCGCAGTAAAAACCAAGCATCTGTTTCTCTATAGACAGATTTAAGTTATACCTGTCCACAAAGGTTTACATTTGCGACATATCTATCAGATCCCAGTGCCGTTTCGCTAACGTGTTCGCTTCGAGTGGTAGACGCAATCGTCGCGGCGATCGAGAGCGAGTCGCAACAATGAGATCTTGTCACACACGTGTGTTTGGACGGGGACTATTCTAAATGGCGATTTTCAGGAATATCTCGAACGGTGCAGGTGAGAATATCGTATGCGATTCTCGAATGGACATTTTAATAATAATAAATTCATTTATCAGTAATAATTCAGCAAAGAAATAAGCATAAAGATAAAGCAGCATAAACAAATTCAGCAATAATACAGTTAACAAATTAAAAGTACCAGAGGCCCATAAAATATACGTATACCTTACAGACTAGTATAGATACAACTAATATTTTATGTCATGCTTGACTTGGAGTGTTGTTACACTAGGCAAATATATTCTTGCCTGATTTTTCCGTGAAAATTTATTTGAGTAGGTAAAAAGAAAAAAAGAAAAATCAATGTATTTGACATGACATACAATAATTAATTTTATAACAAAAAAAGTATACGTTTTATGAAACAAAAAAACCGTCTTCAATGTATCTTCGAAGTCCAATGTCCAATATCGATGAAATTTTATGGGAACACTTCGTAGCTATATTCAATTCAATTCATTTATTCATGATTCAGACAATATCCATATTTGTTAGTAAAAATACAAGTTCAAAAAATGTTAGTAAATAATTAATTAGCTACATTATAATTACAAAATAAAATCTATAGATATACTATCGTAGATATAATAGTATACTGAACCCAATGTAAAAAGAATTTTATAAATCGGTTCATAAATAACGGAGTTCTGAAGTAACAAACATAAAAAAAACAATCGAATAGAGAACGTCCTCCTTCTTTTGAAGTCGGTTAAAAAAGGCTTCAATTCTAATGTATCTTCGAAGTTCAAGGATGAGTATCGATGAAATTTATCAATGGATCTTGCAGCTATACTGAACTCAACGCAAAACAAAATTCCGAGGCAAATTCATTTAAAAATCGGGATCACGATCATAATCGCTATCCCTCTAAAACATATCGCGATAAATGCTTTAAGTTAGTTAGTGAGCCACCGCTTTGCCAGTTATTCTGCAGCGAAGCAGTAGTGCGCATTTATTATGTTCCGATTTGAAGGGCATTGTAGCCAGCAAAATTACTGGGTATTAAGAAATTTAACAGCTAATTGACTCAGGGTGACGAGCGCAGTGCAGTGCCGCGCAGGATTTCACAAAACAAAGTAATGTGTGGTGCTGTTACTTTTATGGACAGGCGTGTTGCTTACCATCAGGAAAACGACCAGCTCATCTCGACACTAAGTCACATAAAAAAGATAGACAATAAGCCAATAATATACAATAAGTATCGAATGTTTGCAGAATACTCGCTCAAAGCGCTCTACAGTGTCCTTTCCGCGTCCCATTGCTGGTATCGTTAATTGCAATCGCCGTCATTTTACGGTTACGCATTAGCATTATTGCATTGCATATCGATCCGGGCTGATCTCTCGAATGTGCTGCATTGTACTGTGAGAGCGAGTGTGGCTCAGTGGGAGCATGTGCGACTTTCGATCCGACTCACCCGAGTTCGAATCCCGCTGGCCATGCACCACTGACTTCCTTAAGTTATGTGCGGATTTAATATTTGCTCTAAAAACGGTAAAGGAAAACATCGTGAGGAAACCGGCATGTCCAATAATTAATCACAACAATTCAAGGACATGTGACATCCACCAACCCGCACTGGGCACTGGGCTGGGCTAAATCGGTATGTAATGTATAATATTCCATTTGTAATATATAAAAATGTAATATAATCATATAGTAGAGAAAAGAGTAATAATGATAACATGTAAATAAAAGAATGAAAGAAAGGTAGCTAAGAAGTGTAAGAAAAGTAGTTAAGAATAAGATATTATTATGAACAGTAGTTAAGAATATTAGTTAAGAACAGTAGTTAAGTAAAATAGAAATAAAAATGCAAAGAAATATGGCAGACAAAAAAAAACCAAACAAACGAAAAAAGAACAAAAAGAAAAAACAAAAAAAAAAACCGTTCAAATTACTCCTAGAACCAAAAACTAGATTTTAAGGATGCCACAAAATAAAAAGTGACAGTAAACGAGGGGCTTTAAGCGAATATTAAAAAAAAAACCGCGCCCTGGGCCAGCGTGGACTACGGCCCATACCCTCTCTATGAGAGCAGGCCCGTGTCTCTGCAGTGGGAACGTGATGGGCTGATTATGTGATGTGTGATGTGTACTGTCGGACTGACGGACAAATATTAAATTTTAATTTTGGACTTTTTTGCAGTACGCAGAATTCCTATTGGTTTTCAGGGAGGTTGTAGAATATGCCACGCTGACAGCTGCGTAGTGGTAATATTTTCTATTCGGTAGGTACGTCGAGGGGGACACCATAGTCACCTTTACCATCTCACCGTTTTGTTAACATGTGAACCTAAGTGTTTTTTTTTATGTAACTGAATGACGAGAGGACTTTTTGGCGGGAAGTGAAAAGTGATACAGTTCAATTTTGTTTTATTTTCCAAACAAGTGTTATTTCGAGTGATCATGTGTAATATCGGTGGAATATCAACCATTATGTGTTCGTTAACGTGCACAAGTGTAGGCAAATGAAACAAAATAGGGAAAACATTGCTTTTTATATTCTCACAAAAAGTCCATGGAAAGCTTGAATAAAGTTCCACCACTTTATTGAAGTACTAGGAGAGGGTCCGGCTTGCTGCTGTTGACCCTCATTCTCAACAAAAGTATCATAAAAAGGAATATTAAACTATCAAATAAAAACTACGTAAGACATGGCGGTATGGTCCTAGAGACTTTAGCCTGCCCTAACGGGCAAACTTAAAAAAAATGAATGACGAGACGAGCTGGTCGTTTGACTCATGGTAAGCAATACGCCAGCCCATAACAATTGCAGCGCCACCCAGAACTTTTAAAACAGCACTTTCGTACCAAATTTCATCAAAGTTCAGAAGTTTTTCCGTGAGTGAGAAACAAACATCCATCCATCCATTCATCCATCCATCCATACTTCGCATTTATAATATTAATACGATTTCAACTATAATTTTGTGGAAGCTCCTTTTACATGTTCCCATGCACGGTTTTCCAAGTGCCAACGTTCTTTTCTTCTGTTAAGTGTCATCAACGAACATGATCGACTATAATATCTATCCTATACAGAAAAAGTCAAATTAAGAAGTAATTCTTCTACTACCTACTACAGTTAAGGATTTTATGTACAAACAAGCAACCATTAACATACCAGTGTCCGATACCGGAAGAGAAGATTCGCACACGGACCTTCGACATCACACGACAGACGTAGTGATGTGACAAGTCGATGATGTCGTTACTTATCGATATAGACAAGTCTGTATGTATTAAATAATTGTCCATATCGATCATTTGGCGTAATCTTCACACTATTTAATTATTATTTCATAGGTTAACTATCGTAACCATGGAGCTCGCCAAGCCCATAGTCAATATTTAATTCAAAACCAACGTCAATCAAAGACAGCCAGCAAAATTACTGGGCATAAGAGACTTAACATCTAATGTCTCAGGGCGATGAGCGCAATGCAGCGCTACGCAGTATTTTTTATGGTTTTAAAAGTTCTGGGTGGAACTGCAATAGTTATGGGCAGGCTTGGCGCCGAACGATACCTCGTCTCATCACTCAATTCGGAAAAATATATTAAAATCAAAACGTCGTGTTTAAATACTTACAAGAATTATAAAATTGTATAAGAAACTTTCTTTAAACATTTTTTTGTTTTGGCTATAATATTTATCACCAGTTTCTTAACGGTTACACCCTGAAAACTTTATCTATTAAGATCAAAAAATCAAGAACTCGAACCGTTTAACCGTGGACCGTTAAATCTCATCTCGGGAGCTAGGTAATTATCCTGGCGACACTCCAAAGTGTCGCGCTCATTTCAATTAGCTCTCTTAAATATTCAATGTCTTTAAAATAGGCTGCGCGATTCCACGTCTTACGGACAAGCTAGTTCGGAAGCTGTGTTGCTATAAGTATGGAGCTCCCTAATTTTTTTGGGAAGTTGGAGTAATTGGGATGCTTAGTGCAAGTATTACACGGCAAAACATTGAAGGGCTTAAAATTTTGCGAAAATATTCTGAAAGAAGTTACTTAATCTGTTACAACGAGTATCCTAAAATACTACCTGATATAATAAACATTTATTATTATTAAACATTTATAATAAACATTTTTTATTTATACTTAAAATAAAAAATAAATGAATGATATGTTCTTGCCTCCAAAGACAAGATTCAAATAACGCTCAGCGTAAGCACAGAATACTTAATACTACGCGTAAGTTTTTAAGGCTTAGGCTCTCTTAACAACAAACATGGGTATTTTTAAACTCCAAAGTGCTGGCAACTCTGTTCAAGTTTCATTACAGTCGAGGTTAATTGTTGACTCGAGTTAGAATGCTGTGGATTTTATTTTTACGACGTCACCCCTACTTTTACGAGTTATGAAGTCAGAGTGCCCGATTATTACTCGATACTAAGATTTCAAATTCTACGCAAGTAATATTATGATTTTTCTTAGCCGAAATCTTTGAAGACAATTAAAACGGAACTGTAATAACGACAGAATTGTGTGTTATATCTAGGGTCTTCCGCCATAATATTGCAGGTATCATCACATCTATGACATGAAAGGTTTCACTACCAAAATTACATAATGGGCAAAATAGTAGCTCGATAGCCTATGAAATTGTATTCGCATTTAATAGGTACGTACTGAAGATAGAGCGAGTGTGGCTCAGTGTGAGCACGTGCGACTTTCGATCCGACGCACCCAAGTTCGAATCTCGCTGGCCCCGCACCACTGACTTTCATAAGTTATGTGCGCATTTAACACTCGCACTGCGGATTTAACGGCAAAGGAAAACATCGTGAGGAAAGCATGTCCAAGAATTAATCATAAAAATTCAAGGACATGTGACATCCGCCACTGGGACTGAGACAGCGTAGTAGATTATGGCCCGTTCTCTCTCTATGAGAGAAGGCCCGTGTCCCAGCTGTGGGAACGTGATGGGCTGATGATGATAATGATGATGTACTGATGATAAGATAAGCTTGTTTAGTGCAATTCAAGGGACTATCTTCCTTCCCAACCATCCTTTCCTTCTTGCTTCCTTCTCTCCCTCGTCCATTCTTTCGTTTACATAACTAAATTGTAGTGTAATTTCGATTTCTTGTTTTTTTTATATAGTTACTATTGTAAAACATGAACGCAACAAACCATGCCTTTATATATTATTCCTCACCATCCTCGGTTGTCTGGAAGAGATGCTTTGAGCGATAATAATAATATAATAATAACTTTGTGACACATATTGCTAAGTTTGTCGTAAACTGTTACTTTTTCTGTATTGTGGTGTTACCGATAAAGAGTTATTCATTCATTCTTTCATTGTTTATTTTTTTACTCATTAATTTCGTTCCTATATTCCAATGCTGTGGTTCTAAAAATTCTGGACACGTAAATTTGCACAAATTTCAAACACAGATTTCTTCATACTACAAAACTTAGTTCGACATGTTTATAATTTAAAAATCCTTTTCAAAAACAGTAACGGTGATTGACAGATGAATGGGGCAAAAATCCAACCAAAAATAGCATACGTCCCGTGACTCATCAAAAAGTCACACACATTTTAAACGAATCGATAATCGATTAGGGATCGATAACGTCTCATCGATATATTCGCATCGATAGACGCGTGGTATGTGCATCACTAGACAAACTTCTCTGTATTGGCATGAGCGTAATCAGGACTATAAGTAAAAAGGGTCCAGAAGACATTTAAAATTGTTCGGTAGAAACGTAACCTCTGTATAATGCAGAATTTTTTATTTTTTATCTTTTACGCGAGCATAACTGGGTCTTAATATAATGAAAAATCGTTTATTTATTTTTCTGATATAAATAACTAAGGTTTTTCATTTTTGTGATGAGAAAGAGGTTGGCCCCTGGTGCTAGATCCTCGCTACGCCCATCTTTCTCGAACTGATGATCATTGCCCGCGCATGCGCTCTATAAATAATATGTTGTAAAACGATTTTCGATAGATTAATCTGAATCGTGCGCGGTCGTGCGCCGGCGCAGGGATCTATTGTCGATGGTTTGTGATTTACAAATGGATAGAGGGGAATGAGCGAACTCTGGTATAAATAAAGTAGCAGACGGGGAGAAGGGCACTTCTAGTGCTTTCTTCGGGCACTTACTCAATAGATTAAGACCGCGCTAAGCTAAGCACTGCCTTGACTTAACGTTGATCTGTCGTAGTTTGCTTATGATATACTAACTTTTAGTCAAAAACAACACCTAAGCTACTGAGTCGGAACCTTTTTCTGACGTCGCGCAGCATTTCGCTGTCATGTATTTTTTTGTGTTTATTTTATCTATATGTTGTTTATGTGTCATGGATGTCTTGAAAACGATTTATTTTATTTTGTAATTTTTTCGTATGTTTGCCTCTATTTTTTTTTCTGTACACGTTGACAATAATGTACGCCATGATCAAGGCTTAACATACCTACATAAGTAGGTAGGTACTATATTAAACACGGCCTTTGTAACGGGTCGTTAAATATCAAGTGCTTTTCCAAAACAAATGAAATTCTTAGTAATCCCAGCCTAGCTCTAGTGTTAATTGAGACCTGACCACAGAATTGATCGCCTTGACTATGAAATATCAAAAACTTATATTAACGTAGGTATTGCCATCAAGTAGGACATAGTTAGGCATGTAGTACTATTAGGTATTCTGTGGTATAGTAGTGTACTAATTCTAATAGATTCGTCTCTCTACGGGAGACGCGCACGCGTGTGTCAGGCGTAATGTGAGCGCAGTGCTGTGGGAACGTCCGATTGGACTATTTGCTGGAAACGTTTAGTTTCTACTCTCTTTTCTCTTTCTGTAAATAAATAAAGTACTCGTAAAATATTGTAAAAAAAATTTAAAATATCTCCGAAGGGCGAAATAGCCTGAATCTCAATAGGGGATCGGACAGTAATCGAGAAAAAATCTAAAATGTAGTTAGAACGAATGTTCGTCGAACCAGAAAGATCATTCAATCAATATTTTTGTGAAATAATAATGATTTATATTTTTAATCAATAAATAATTCTGTCATTTTTAATCTGTTCTTCATCTCAAACGAAACAACAATCACAGCGCATGACGGCAATGCCGTGAGTCAAGCTTGTGTTTATATAACGTTTTTGCTTTTCATAAAATGTATTTTTGCTAATTTTTTCGTTCCATTACTACAATATATTTGTGGACTATAGTCCACAAACTTCACAAAACGTATTTAAATCTCTTTGCAAGTTTTATTTCGAAGAGTTTGTCGTTTTCTACCTACATATGACGTCACAAGTTTTGAGGTGACCTTTTGCGCAGCAATATTTGAAACATAATATTTAAACATAGTTTTAGGTACTTTTAGAGCGTTATTTAATTAAAATAGTATTTTTCATGGCTATATTAAGGGTTTTCCAATAAGAGGTTTCATTTTGAGATTTCAAAAATACGAGTATTTTTAAAGAGAAGTCAATAAATTTTAATACCATTGTAAAAAGGAAGGTATGCCATTAACATTTGAAAATAATATCAACCAAATGGCCGCCACAGCTACGCTTGCAGCACCATATCCTTTTCATAAAATTTTCCATGACCAATTCACACACACGCACATTTGCGGCTGTATGTCCTCGATAACTTCACGAATTCCATCTTTAAGGTCTTGAATTAATTGTGGAGCCTTGGCATAGACCTTATCTTTCACGTGGCCCCAAAGAAAAAAATCTAAAGGTGTTAAATCATAAGATCTCGGTGGCCAATTGTGATCACCTCTTCGAGAAATAATACGGTCAGAAAACTTTTCTTGCAAAATTGCGATTGTTTCGTTGCTTGTGTGGCACGTAGCGCCATCTTGCTGAAAGTAAACATCGTCCACATCAATATCTTCCAATTCTGGCCACAAAAAAACATTAATCATAGCTCGGTAGCGCAATCCATTCACCGTAACAGTTGCACCAGCCTTATTTTCGAAAAAGTAAGGTCCAATCACACCGCCAGCCCAAAAACCGCACCAAACTGTGACACGTTGAGGATGGAGAGGCTTTTCAACAATCATATTTAGATTTTCTGAGCCCCAAATGCGACAATTCTGCTTATTTACGTAGCCTCCGAGGTGAAAATGGGCCTCATCACCAAAGATGATTTTTCGATGAAAATCCGGGTCATTTTGATGCATTTGAAGGACCCAATCAGTGAACATACGACGTTTATGGTGATCGACCGGCTTGAGTTCTTGTGTTAACTGAACTTTAAATGCCTTAAGACTTAAGTCTTCATGCAAAATACGGTGTAATGTCGTTTGTGGAATGTCTAATTCCAAAGATCGACGAGGAATCGACAAACCTGGGTTTTCTTCAACACTACGTGCTACAGCAGCAATATTCTCAGTTGTTCTTGAGCGACGCACACGCTTTCGATTCTTCAAATCACTAACTTGTCCCAACATCTTAAATTTTTCCACCAGTTTCACTATTGCCGGTCGAGAAGGTGCTTCACGACGACCAAAAAGTGATTTAGTTTTGCGAACTGTTAATGCAAAATTTTCACCATTTTTGTAGTGAATTTTAATAATTTCAATGCGTTGTTGAAGCGTGTATCGTATCATTTTTAGTAATGGCGTAGTTTTTACTTGTCAAATGTCAAAAGATGATAGCTTCAAAATATACAGCTGCTCAAATAGCAGGCTATTCAAAATTAAACCTCTTATTGGAAAACCCTATATATTCATTGTAGTCAATTTAAAACACTTTCTGAAAAGTTGTCCGATCCCCTATTAGGTATATCAAAATATCTTTTAATGAGGCTTTACAGGAAATGGCAATTTATTGAATATTGTAATAACGCTTAACGATGACACATACAACCTGGCTTCTAACTAAGTTTCCTTGTATCTAGGGAGCGAGGAACCATGGGGCTGATGATTTTACACTACCTATTACCCGATACAAATAATTGCGCAATTTTTTTCAAAGCACAATTATTTTCCTAATTGATATAAAACGGCTAGGACTCACGGAAATCGAAATTAATCCGACCAGGTTTCGGACAATCAAGATGTCCTTCTTTCGGGAGTTTACGCTTTGGAAACCTGGTCGGAGTTATCCGACACAATCATTACGTGAGTGTAGCCGTTTATATTTATAATTTCTATTCGTTTCCTTATATTTCCTATTCGTCTTATAAAAGTCAGCAGTACTAAAACACTCTGCGCACATGTTCACCCAATCACATTCCGCTCGCCTTTCCGCGTTATTCAAACAAATGTCCAGGCGTAATTGTTAATTTCAAGCAAATGCCCGCAATAGCTATCTCGCAGTAACTAACGACGCCATTGGTAGATGCCTATCGGGTTTCTACGCGTGCAGGAGGGCCGCTTTACAAGTAGAACTAAACAGCGGTTATAGGCCGGTTAGTAATGAATGAGTTTAATTACAGTCTACGATGACGAATGGCTAATTCATTATTACGAATGGTTTTAATTTAATGGCAGCTACTAAAACGGATGGGGGACATGTAGTGTGTGGAACGATTGGCCATTGACTCAGGTTGTCATCCTAAATGGTCATTATAAGGGCTTCTATAAAAGAAGTTCAATTGTCAATAATTAATTTTTAGAAAAAAACTAAAACCGACTTCTAGACTAAACTTAATTATATTTTTTGATTTTGTTATTTTTTTGTGCTGAACCCATTTCGATTTAAAATTTATGTGGGACCACCTACCAAACAAAAAAATCATAAAAATAATTTCATAATTGGCGGAGTAATCGCGTAACAAACATACAAAAAAAACATACAATCGAATTGAGAACCTCCTAATTTTTTTAAAGTCAGTTAAAAATACAATAAATGGAGGGATGATGGAGTCCTTTAAAAGGGGAATTAGTAGAGTCCTTAAGGGTCGGCAACGCATCAGCAATGCCTCTGGTTCTGCAGATGTCTATAGGCGACGGTAACCGTTTACTATCAGACGGGCCGTCTGCTTGTTTGCCGACACATTAAATAAAAAAAAGGGAAGTGAAGATAGTTTGATATGCAGTAGGATTGAAGTTTTTAATCTAGCACATTATGGTAAGGGGTACTTAGTTAATCTATCAACTATCGTCTTTAATAAATCATTTTTATCATAATGTTTGATTTGACACGACCAGCAATAATGATGACTAAGAGTTAATTCCAATTACAAGTGTTACTTCAGCGAGGCAATGCCGTCAGCATTTTGGGCACGTTGCCGGACGACGGGTATCGGTTGAATTATCTGTAGACCATTCAGTTGGCTCAACCGATACCCGTTCGCAAATATTATTTAAAATCTTTTACTTTAGTTTTATTTAGTTTTAAAATTATTCAGCCTTTTATTTTGTTTGTTTTTCTGTTGAAAAGTGTCAATTAATAAATCTTTTAGCTTTAAAAAAAAATACAAGTAAACTAGAACTTGATCCCCGGTTAGCCGAGTAATATGTGAACCCGGCCCTTCTAAGCTATGCCTGCGCATAATACATGCGCACACGGCGCGTCGCGGCAGATCGATGGATCGCATCGATCGCACAAAGGATCGAGTCGTGATCTCGATTACGAAGGTATTCGAATGTTTAGTTTAGTATATAAAGTGCACTTTGTTCTACCTAGAGATGGGAAATGGAAAGAAATGTTAATTAGTTTAGATAGATCTTTGATTGACCGCCATCTTTAAGCGGTGCTTTGCGTGCGCGGTGCGACTTTTGGTATGACTCGTATGTGGGAGGCCGTCTGGATAGGTACCACAGCTTTGCCAGTTATTCTGCCGTCTAGCAGTAGTACGCAAGCATTACCGTGTTTCAGTTTGAAGGGCATTGTAGTCAGCGAAATTACTGGGCGTAAACTCGGGGGGATGAGCGCAATGCAGTCTTACGTGCAGTGCTTTTTATGTTATTAAAGGTCCTGGGTGGTGCTGCAATTTTTATTGGCAGGCGTGGCGCTTACCATCAGTCGAACGACTAGCTTGTCTTACTCAGTTCCATAAAAATCAACATTATCGGCTGACCGCTCTCATTGTTGCGACATAAACCTTCTCTCTGAGAGAGAGTATGGGCCATAATAATCATATCATATATCATAATCATAATCATTTATTTTCCAAAAATAATATAAGTATAATAGTTTATTCTAAGTTAACTCATATTTAGACAAACAAAATCGGGTTAAAGATAAATTATACACTTAGAAGTGTCGTTAGTAGCCGTACTAGGATAGGCCTGTGTTACAGCTACTACGATTCCTTCCTCTGGATTACAGGAAAAATATTTAAAGTAATCAAAAAAAAAACAAACAACCACGCGAGAGCAGCTTCGTGGATTTAACCACAGAATAATTATTTAACATAGATTCCTGAATTTTATGCAAAGCCGCACTCAGAATCGAACTGGTGTGTTAGATGAAAAATGATACCAGTTACCCACTCAGCCACACTCGCTCTCTTACGTATACAGCTCTCAAATCCAATCCAAAAACAAAACAAAAAGTGTAGCCCTAAAATAAGAGAAGTTCTAGCTTGGGAAACTATTAACACCTTCCGTGACGGACCCACTCGAGTGTAAACAGTGTGTTAAATGTAAACTGTTAAAAAAACCAGTTTTGACATCATTTCACGTCGATCAACGGCTGATTCAAAAAACGAAGCCCGGAGTTCTCAATGCGACTCATTTTATGAATGAAATAAGATTTTTTCCGCGGCACCGCGACCAATACGTGCTTTCCTTTCCCGCTCCGTCTACTGTGCAGTAGAAATCAGTATATTGGTTTTAAGAGCGTTATGTTTTAAATCAAGTCATCACAGTCTTACAGGTAGCGTACCGTACGCTACAATCACGATCTTTTTTTCTCAACGGTGACATACATAGATCTTTGGCCCTAACTAACTAGTCGTGTCTAGGAAACCAGAAATTATGAGGACCATGGTCCCACACCACGCAGACAATTTCTGTACATTTCTGTACACAAAAATTTGTCTTGTTACGGGAATCAAACCTGTAACCTCGGTTGTGTAAGAGATTTGAGCCAACCTGCCAACCAGTACTTACATAACAGAGGCTGTCAGTGTAAAGCATAATTGCACCTGCTCTAGGTAACTTGTCAGAGAGCACAAAGCGTTAAAACAGTTAATAATACAAAGAAGAGACGCCTGCTTTGTTTTCTTTCCACAACAGCGACGTGTATTTAAGTCAAAAGTCAAATAATATACCTTTTAAACGTCATATACAAATAAAACAAATCAGTTGAAATACGTTAATAATTTTAATATAAAAATCATGTCTGAAAAAAGGTAAGCATGTCTACCTATTTCTTTTCCATTATTATACAAATTGAAGTTAGAGCCAAGAAAAGAAATGCGAAAACTGACTTTGCCAGTGCTTTGAAAATACGCCCGCTAGAGGTTATTTAACAATCTGATGATATCGGTTTCTTGGTGCTATCTTCTCTAGCGGGCGTATTTCCGAAGCACTGGTAGAGTCAGTTTTCGCATTTTTTTTCAGCACTCTGACCTCAATTTGAGTATAGGAAAGAAATTGGGAACCATACTTACCTTTTTTTCAAAGTTAACATAAGTTACAATTTTTAACATATTTTATTTGTATCATGTGTTTATGACCTTTAAAAGTGCACTTTTGTGCCTATTTAATAAATGATATTTGACTTTGACTTTGACTTTGATAAGTTTAGGTACTGCCTCCATAAGTATACCATATAGACGACGTGCATTCATTTCGATTACTTTTTTAATTCCGTTTCGAACTATCACACTTCCGAGCTCACTCAAAGCTAGACCTATTGCTTCTAACTTTAGAATCTAATCTTGAATGCTTGGTCGCAGTAGTGTGCGTATTTTATAGGTTTCTTTGACTGTAGCAACGTCTTCAGTGCCGGGTCTTGAACGCAGATGTGGCTTGAGTAATGAGATTTTATTTGCAAAAGGTAGTTTTAAAACTGATGAAGAAGCTGAGAATCTAAGCAGAATCTATATGTTTGTAAATGATGGCGATGTAATCGTTTTAACCCCCGACGCAAAAATGAGGGGTGTTGTAAGTTTGACCACTATGTGTCTGTCTGTGGCACCGTGTCTCTTAAACGGGTGAACCGATTTGGATGCTTTTTGATATGAAAGCAGGTTTTCAAGCGGTGGTTCTTAGACATGTTTTGTCAAAATCGGTTCAGCCGTTTTTTACTTTTTATAGGTTTTTTTGAAGGGTTACTGAAATTCGCTTGATTCTATGACTAGTGACCCGCCCCGGCTTCGCAAGGGTTACTAACGTGGTGTAATATTTTGACAACTTAATTACAAAACATTGAGTTTTCTCCTCTATACAAAAACTTTATTAGAATATAATGTACATTAACCTTCCGTAAAAAGTCTCTGTAAATGACAGTGAAAACCGTATCAAAGTCCGTTGCGTGGTTTTAAGTTTAATATGCCTACATAATATATATAAATGTAAACTATTAATTTAATATGGAATGCAATAATAAATTAGAAATGTTTGGTCCAGTGTAACAAACAATATTATAAGGAGTAATACCATCATTTGCTACTTATACCAGGCCTAGCGCACTCCGAACTGTAGGTACGAAACTCCAAGTACGTAGCCGGACACCGACGGCGGGTCATAAATGACGAAGTTCTGCGGTAACAAACATAAAAAACACTATCGAACAGAGAACCTCTTCCTTTTTTGAAGTCGGTTAAAAAGTACCTTACTAATAAAGCGTAAGCGTACTCATTTGGCGAATTTTTAAAAGAAAAATAATACTCTTAACACCCAAATGATTATTTTAACTTTATATTCTCACATTTCACATTACATTACAATACAATATAATACAATGCAATACAATACATTCATTGACTAATGCCAATAATTGCATCCTCCTATCTTCTAATGTTGCTGTGCCCGACGGGGTCCATATGATACTTTGTACGTTTACCTAATTACACCTTGTACTACCAGTGGAAGCAATAAAGAATCTGAATCTGAATCTGAATTTAAAATGCAGCACAGACTGAAGTAACTAAAAATAGGCTATTTGGTTTATTGTTACCGCCAAATAAAGCCCAAACAAACAAATTGATTTGTCTTTCCAGATTATACAATCGGTTTATTTCGTAATCTTTATCTATATAAAAAAATGTTGAAGTGGTTTGTCTGTGATTTGATTATACGTTTCTTTAATTATAGCTAAACTTTTAGTGCTAATTCATCAACGTAGTAGCACAGAATACTAAGGGACAGAAGCATCACTCCACTAAGAAATTTAAACAAATAGCGACTGTTGCTATGACGCAATAAAATTCAATTCAGCTCGCGTAGTACTGCATACCTACCAGTCATATTAACCTACAGAGCGCCTCTCTTTCTATCGCATAGCTCTTATCTCTTCTCACGCGGCACGTGTAAAGACGCGCGACCCGCCGTCGGTGTCCGGCTATGTACTTGTAGCTTCGTACCTACAGTGCGGAGTGCGCTAGACCTGGTAGTCGTAACGTCAAATGTATGTGCACAGAAAAAAGTGCAAAAGTAAAACAACTTTTACACTTTTTGTTCCGTGTTTGGGTGTTGTGGGACCATGGTCCTCATTTTTAGTTCCTAATGCCTTAGATACAACGAATCCCAGTTGGCAACGGATCTATTGTATACATGTATGTGGGTATGTGATATTAGGGTGAAAAAAAAAGTTGTCCCTAAAAAGTGATATGTTTTCATATTGTTTTGTTTTCCAATAATAGGTACCTAGTGTTTTTTTGAATAATAATTGTGTAATTATCCGAAATCGTAGAGCATGATTTCTACGTCCATCTGTTATTTAATCAAAATGATGTTTATAGATACCACAGAAATATGTTTTGTAGGCAACCGCATGCGATCGTATAGCCAAAATACTATATTGATTTAATTTCATACATAATTTATTAACATAGGTTATGCACATATAAATTTAACGAAGTAAGCTTTTCACATATTGGTATGAGGTGGTGCAGGAGCGAGACAGGTGGAAGGAATTGGGGGAGGCCTTTGCGAAGCAGTGAGACAGCATAGGCTAGTTAAAAACAAATCCTCTCACAAATTTTCACCATAGGTTGCGACCAAATGAGAAATGGCAACCCAGATTTTTTTTATTTTTTTTATTTCCATACCTACTTAATAATCAGTAATCTTGAATCCAACTTTTTTTACATTTTTATTATGGCGTTAGGAAAAAGGAAATATCTTGTCATATTACTCCAAATAAACATAGAGCATTTTTTTTTTTTTTCAGGAAAACCAAGGCCCTCCCGAGGTAAGGTCGAGGCGTTGCCGCCAGAGGTTGCGACCAAGTGAGAAATGGCAACCCAGTTTTTTATATATTTTTTGTGATCAACATTTTTTACATTTTTAATATACCGTTAGGAAAAAAGAAATATCTTGTCATATTCATCCAAATAAACATGAGCATTTTTTTGCACAACAGGTCGAGGCGTTGCCACGAGACGTCACTAGTCTAAAAATACAATCGTAAAACTTATGCAGTCACGTGGAAAAGTAAAGTTATAACAAATCTCTCTCCAATACGGTGTCTTATGTAAGTTCTTAATCGATTGAAAATAGAGCAAAACTTTGTAAATTCGTTTTTAAAACAGTTTAATTTGTACACCACCTAATGGGAGACGAATTGGTGATGTGGCGGTCTTTATTTTTTTTTGATAAAATAGGCTTACGTTTGGCAACAACTCACCTGGGCCCCAATTCACTATGACAACTTGACGATTCCTTGCTTTGAGGAAACGTCGATTCCTTCATTGATAAACAACATCTGCAAAATTTGTATTCTCTATGACGCGTCATATATGTATGTATATAAATATATGAATGTGTCATAGAGATGTAGTTTATTAATGAAGGAATCGACGTGGTTTCGAAGCAAGGAATCGCCAAGTTGTCATAGTGAATTGGGGCCCAGATGGTAAGCGTAGTTGAGGTCTAAGGTGGAGCACGTTTGCCTATTCACTCTTGTCTTAAAATACCCAGGTTGTAATTGGATGGAAATTAGGATTTCGGTAGAGAATTCCACTCTTAAGCAGTAAGTAGGTATAATCACAGAATACTAAGGAATAATGAAAGAGTCAGCGAAGCGCTTTGTGCGGACTGGTGCACAACGTAAGGACTCTTCTCGCCTGGTGGTCCTAAGAGAAAGGGGATGAAAGAATCAGCTGATGCAGGTCTTGTGCACACTCCCCGAAATGTAGTCTGTAAAAATTCGATAGGTCTAGCCACTTGTCGTCTGTGTTTATTTATTTTATTTATTTATTTATTGAGATTTAAGGCTTTGTACCTTCTTTCCATCAACACATCACCAATTAATTTAAGGTCTGTTCCTACTATGACTAACTTTGGTCTGAGAATCTGTTCACACTGTGACAGACTTCAGCCTGGCGATCTGTTTGTAGCTAGTCGTACTGGCATGTCTCGTATTTTAGAGGCTGTCTGGGTAGTTACCACAGCTTTGCTAGTTATTCTGCCGCCAAGCAGTAGTGCGCAAGCATTACTGTGTTCCGGTTTCAAGGGTATTGTAGCCAGCTAAATTACTGGGCATATGAGATTTAATATCTGATGTCTCGGGATGATGGCCGCAATGCAGTGCTACGCAATGCTTTTTATGGTATTAAAAGTTCTAGATGGCACTGCAATTTTTATGCGATGGCATGGCGCTTACTATTAGGCGAACGACTTACTCGTCTTATCAATCAGTTCCAAAAATAGTTCGACCTCAATGTATTATTATTTCAAGTTTCCATTCTCTTGAACTGATTGATACTTAGTATTTAACAATACGAGAACATAGGCAGTAATTACAGAGTAGGTATAGAAAAAGAAAGAAACGGAAGGCATCTGCTTTCACAAGATGCTACAATGGAGCATGAAATGATCTTGCAGCCGCCGCGTTACGCATCGTTCGTGAATGATTTAGGGTTCTGTACCTAAAAGGTAAAACGGAACCGTATTACTAAGACTCCGCTGTTATCCCGCCTGTCTGTCTGTCTGTCCCTCTGTCACCAGGCTGTATCTCATGAACCGTGATAGTTAGACAGTTGAAATTTTCACAGATGATGTATTTGTGTTGCCGCTATAACAACAAATACTAAAAAACTGAAAAAACAAATATATAAGGGCGCAAAAACAAATATGTATGGGAATACAACAAACATATTTTTGTCGTTTTTATAGATAATGGTACGGAACTCTTCGTGCACGAGTCGGCACTTGGTCGGTTTTTATTTTTATTGCATCAATGGGTTTCTGGCTTAGTTTATGGATACCTATGTGTCAATAGACTTAATGTGACGAAATCTGCTGTTTGTAGCTGTTTTGTAAGAATTCGCCTTGGGAAGTAGGTACCACTTTTGCCAGATATTCAACCGCCAAGCAGGGAGACGGAAAGCTGAAAATCGGGCTCAGTGGCGTTCTTTAGAAGAGGCCTGTATCCAGCAGTGGACTGATGTAGTCTGATGATGGTGATGATTTTTAACCAACATCACAAAAAGGTGAAGGTTCTCAATTCGATGGTATTTTTATTTTTGTTACCTGTACTCCGTCGTTAATAAACCGATTTGGAGGGTTTTTTGTTTTGCTTTCAGTATAGTTACAAGGTAGTCCCATATAAATGTTATCGATATTCGACCTTGAACTTCGAAGATACATCAGAATTTAAGTCGGTTTTTTTGTTATAAAATTATTTATTTATTTTACGATCTGCAATTCTGCGGTTGAACCCGAGTGGACGACTCACTGGAATTTAACTTCGTTTTGGCATCGCCTGCGCCGTTCAAATACTCGTAGCTTTCCCTGACGACATACGGAGTTCTATGTTTAGGCGTTGGGTTACTGTTCACATGGATAAAAACTAAAAATGAGTCAGCTCAATTATGCAACGTATTTTATTTTACCTCGTTTTTACTACGTTTTTACAAAGTTTTTATTATATTACTTTCTTGTTTGTCTGTCTGTTATTTCGGGTGGAATCTTGCAACTCAACTTCGAGCACTTCCCGATTAGCTATCCGGCTGAAACTTTCAGGGTATCTCTATCTTAAACATGTCCTTATATTTTGCAGGAAACCGGAGCACGTAGGACTTAAAACTCGTAGTCCTCGTTGACTCCAGCCTCGACAGGTTTAGGTCCTGGACCCTTCCGCCGCACCTCTCCTTGATATACTTAATGATATCGTCTCCCGACGTGCTCTGGTCAAATCGGAAAACGAAAGTAAATCCGCATAGAAACTAGAGTATAATTAGTTATTTTTGAATATGTCATATAACAAACAAGTAAAAGTTAAACGCAACACAAATGTAGAAATCAGCTACCACATTTCACATCCGTATTTGCAAACACCATATTACCACCTTCCGTCATGTGCCATAATTGGTAACCTATCCCACAAACTAGACTCAATGCCACTAACAGTATGGGCACTTTGTATAAAATGTTTTTATTATGCGTTGCGAAAACCTGCATCATTTGTTTGGCGTTTGCTTTTGTATATATTATCTGTATTGCAAGTCTTTACTCACACATTGTTTATGAGCTTACGCGAACAATGCACCGATAGTTCTGTTAATTTGCTATGGAGGGGCGCGCTTCCAGAACTATTTGTATACCAGAACTATATTATGGAGACCATGTTCCCTACATGTCCCCGGAGCCAAAACTACAGACAAAATAGCTATCTGCTGCGAGCGAGAAGGTGTTTCAACGACTTGGCTACCATACATAATTTAAATGTATTTAACACATCTGTTGGGAATTTAAAACGTCTACTTACCGATGACTTTTTTAATCAAAATATTGATTGAAGAGTAGCAGGTAAGTGTACCACAGATTGTATAATAGTTATGTTATGTTATTTTGTTATATTACTGTTTATCTTTACTTGCATGTTTTTTGTTTTCCGTCAATGTTGTAAATAATCTGTCGCCTATATGTGGAAACTTGTAAATGTCCTTTAGTACAATATTTAAGTATCCCAGTCGTTAGACCTAGATGTAAGTTTTCCTAAAATTGTAAAATAAAATAAATAAATACTTAGCTACCCGCATTCTCACAGTGTACAGTAAACGGACAAAAGTGCATTAGCACCTTAAAGTTGATAATCGCCCACACGGTGTAAGCCCGCGCATGCTGCATATTTTATCTCTGTGTGTATAATGTCCTTACGCACACAACAAAACGTCATACGGTATAACTATGAGGAGGTGCACTTCATCAGATGCATGTGGTAAACATTAGAAAAAGATAACAGTATATACTCGCTTTCTTCTTAGTGAGTTATCCGGTTTTTACGCCGAGCCGACTCAAAACAACAGCTTAAATTCGTTTACTTAAAAAATGTGACAATGGTGGAGTGGAGTAAGTAGTAAACTCTTATACGATGGTCAATAAGGGTATGGGTTCAATCCTGAGTGCCGTGATCACTTTTTGGTATTTATTAGTAAGTTTAAATCCCTGTTAATATAACAAACTATAAGTTGCAGCCTTTGTTAAACATGAATTAAAATAGTCGTTCATAAGGGAACATTTATTAAAATCCAAGTTAAAAAACATTATGTAATTTAATAATTAATAACCTACTTATGATAAACATTTATTTACTTATAGTTTTTAAAAGAAATAGAAACCAATACATCTCTTATTACCTATTGGTTATTAAAGGTTTATATAAGCTTAAAATATTCATTTTCTCAAGGAAAAGAGGTTTGAAGCTTAACCCCTTATAACCATAAACTACAAATTTTTCTTTAAAAAATCATTCAAATTTACCTACTAACTATTACTATTACTAACTATGACTTAAAAGTTTTATCATCGGTAAATATTGTAGTAGTCTTCCAGTTAAAATCCATATATTCTCGAGCAAAACGCAATCATTCCTGTTTATATGCCTTCGCGTCAAACATGATTTCTTAGCAGGTATTCGGTGATGTAATCCTTCGGCATGGAGTCCGCGGTGGACAGTGCGCAATTACGTTTCCACTTATTGTTCTGTATTCGTTTCATATTGTTCCACCATAAAACGTCGCTGAGACTGGTTAATAACCAGCGGGCTTTCACTCCATACACGACTCTGCAGATCTGCAGACTGCCTTCCTCGTTGTGTTGTTTTACCTAACGACTCACAGTATTTCTCTAAAACAGAGTAATCTTTATTATATTAGAACACTTTTAAACTAGCAATTTACACCACAACGCAACTATAATAATATCATCACATAATCTATTATAACTTACACATAAGCCGATTTCATTGGAAATTTGAGATATATTAAGTCCATTTTTCTATAAAAGGCCACTATATTTGCCCTTTCATCGATATTTCTATTTGTTTGCATTTGTAATAATAACTATCAAACGAAACAACACCAGTAACAATAAATCTACCTCGCAACAAAGTTCACCAACCGACAAGTTCACAATTCTATTGCAGCTTGTTTCAAATCTACCTTCATCTTTTGAGAAACTGGTTAAAACATTAAAATAAAGAAACAACACCACATCGATGACATTTCAAACAAAATTCTAAAAACTTAAATGTAAAAACGATCTATAGTACGAGAGGATTCGAACCGACGTGTCGCATATCATGATTTATGACATTTAAACACTGTGCTAAACCACTGAGCCAGATTGACACTTAACCAATGTTTCGAAATTAAAAGTTATTAACTTGAAAAGTTTACGACAGGAAGACGATTGATAATTTCGCTCTTTGATTGGTTCATAATGAAAGAATACATTGTATGGGTGTGTGTGTGCCTGCAAACGCTTTGTAGAAGAAGGTCATTAGTGCGATTTACTTTGATGCTATTGCTTTGTGAGACTGCTACTGGATTTTTGACCGCCACTGTACATTGCTCCAAGCTAGATTACCCCTACTGTTTATACATTGTAAACTAGGCTCGCTCGTATTATACAACTCGCACAATAACATATAATCAGGTAATGCGCTTGTACGTTTGTAATGATAGGTGAGCTCTACGCACATGCGGTGGCTTAGGGCGGTTTTGCTATCAGCTGGGGAGAGCAGGGTAAAATATCACATGGCCAAGAGGCAAACCTTTAGGTTATGATGCTTCATTCTAAATTTCTTCCGTAATGCAAGTTCTTTCAAGAAAAAACTAATTATTTTATCAGTATTGTAATTAATTCATTCTGAACCTAGTAACTAAAAGTAATGTATTACATTTCTTATTTTTGCAATTATAGGTATTTTTTAAAAAAATATTTTATTTTTATGTTAATAAATTATAAAATACTTGTTAAATAAAATATAAATAGCCATGCAGTGTAATTGGAAATTAAAATCTTAACAATTCAAACGTAACTTCATCTTACCCTAACCTCCCCCCACTACTTGACACAGTTCCCTCTATAATTGTGGCAATTTACTGTACCACATAGTCGTATGCTAGGTTTATATGGACTTCTTTAGGCCCTTGTCACATCGGGAGTTGTAATATTTACCTAAATCATCTCAAACAAAACCGAATATTTTAAATGCAACAGAGTACAAATGTTGTCTGATTAAAGGTATTAAGTACCTACTTCCTACATCATAACGTATAGCTTTAGAAACCAATTCAACACGTGATAGCAATTTTGGTGGTGTTTTTGAAGCAGCACACACAACCCAAATTGGGCGTTATGAGCAGGGTGGCGAGTGCAGAACAGCGCTGCACTAGATTTTGCAAAACAAAGTTTTGGGTGAAAGAAATAAAGAAATAATTAGTTATTTTTAGAAAAAAACAAAAGCCGACTTCAATGTATCTTCGAAGTCCAAGGTCACATATCGATGAAATTTTTAAGGGACCACTTCGTAGCTATACTGAACCCGACGCAAAATTAATTTTTCAAATCGGTTCATAAATGACGGAGTTCTGAGGTAACAAACATTAAAAAAAAATACAATCGAACAGAGAACCTCCTCCTTTTTGAAGTCGGTTAAAAAGGAAGGCTATTTATTTGACACGACAAACAAAAATAATCTTAAACAATAAGAATATGCATAGCATGCCGAATAGGCTCAGCTCAGCATAAAATGCCGAGAGTTTAGTACAACTCAGCGCTGATTTTCAGCCGATACCCGTTATGATATGAGAACTGTGAAAAATTATACTTACTTCATTTATTTTCAATAAAAAAATATACTAGTAAACACTTTAATATTACAAGTACTGACATCTAATAAAACATGACAATGTAATTTATAATAATATATTTAAAATAATTTACTAGAAATAATGCTAATGGTGCTAATGGTGGTGGTCGAATCCCAGCAGTGGGGAACGTGAAGGGCTGAAGATGAATGCTAATGGGTGCTGCAACTGTTATGAGCAGACTTGTAGCTTACCATCGTATGTACGACCTGATCGTCTCGTCACTCAGTTGTATAAAAAAAGCATAAAAATCTAATAATGTAGACCCACCCTTGTCGGTATACGTACATAGCACAATAAATCCAAAACGCAGAAATTATTGCGCTCATTTCTTTCGCACCAGACCATTACACTTGCTTAGGCTTATTGCGACAAAGTGCTACGGCAGTATGTAGTTCGCCACGTCAAAACATATCGACGTAACTCGTTGCACAAGCTAGATTGAGCTATTCGCGAACAATTATTCTGTGTATTTATGCCAGTTTTGCTAAGTGTTGTGTGCAGAAAACGTCCCTTTAGGGCATGGGAATGTGAGACATAGAGACTAGTAATTGCATAATGTAGTATTGCTATTTTTCATTAGCATGCGAAATATTGTTTATTAGCATGCTATGATGTTGCCGTCCGACGCGTACTAAGCGATGAATTTTATTCATCGAATTTTGCAACTATAATTAGTTTAATGCTAATATAAATTTGACAGCTCATTAATGCTGCGAATGCTAATTAATCCAACATTAATAGAGAACGACGGTATGCAGTAGAGACCGCATGTTGGAGCAGATTGCTTCTAATGTGTAATCTGTGATTTTTTTAATACCTACTCACAGGGAAGTTTTGTAAATAACATGTATTGTATTGTCATAACCAACAAAAAAGTCTCTACACCGTTAAACTATAGTCCACGCGAACGAAGTCGCGGGCAACAGCTATTTTTTATATACAATCATTTAAGTATTCATATTTCCTACAAATTTCTGCACACTATCGTCTTTAAAATGTAGTTTTCTATACCCTATGGTTGTCTAGAAGAGATCGCTGCTTAGCGGTAACACCGCCTATTGTACTTATAAGAAATTACGTATTACTATTCTGTGGACACACAGTTACACAGACAGCCGGTGGACTGTACAAACCACACGATGGAAGGGACCAGAAGGAAAAAGAAAGGTAGGCAGACCAAAAAGACGGTGGGCTGATGATATCACAGACAGAGCAGGGAAAGACTGGATGACCCTAGGTAGCGACAGAGAGGCATGGAAGGAAATGGAAAGGCCTTCACCCAAAGAGGGGTCCATATTCCAAATGTAAATAATATAACTAACCATACTAACAACTAGTAAGTAAGTAAATCAACTAACATTACCTACTAACAACATCTATGTAAATAGGGATGTGGAAAAATAAAGGCTTTTTTATTATTTTATTTATTTATTATGTAGTATTATTATATTTATTTATTATGTACCTGTGGTATTACCAACTTAAATTCCTTTTATAAGAGCAATAAAGTGTTTTCTATCTACTTCATCGGGACGATGAGCGCAATGCAGTGCTACGCACTATTTTTTATGGTATTGAAAGTTCTGGGTGGCACTGCAGTTGTTATGAGCAGGCATGGGTCTTACTATCAGGCAAACGACATGCTCGTCTCATAACAGTCAGTTCCAAAAAAAGAAAATACTAAAATGTACACGTATATAATCACAAAAAACTTACTAGTATGTACAAGTAGGTAATAAACATGATGCTGACTGTATTAGGCAGATCACCAACATCTCACTCGCAACCTAAAGGCGCATCAAATTCATAAATAAGTCAGCGCGCGCGCAATCTCGCGGCCCATCGCAATTGTTTGTCAACTGCTGTCCATACTTGACAAATTGACAGCCGCTTGACAAATTGACAGCAACTTGACAAATTGACAGCCACTTTGACAGATGTGACGGTGTGGAGACGTCCGATAAATGATCTGGTAGTCAGTAATGAATAAATAAATATGCTCAACGATCACATATCCTGGCCTATAACTAGGATTTCTTGTATCTAGGGAACCAAGAACTACGAGGACCATGGTCTTGAATCTACACCTTAATCTGAGCTCATCACGATATGCGATTGGCGCTTGAGGGACCAGAGGGTGAGCCGGCTGGTTTCCAATGATTTTCATCACCATTTCAGTGCGACTGTTGAATGAATTTAGTGTTTTTTATTGTAAGTTTAAACATAATGTTTTGACTTTGAATTTTTGTTTAGACTTACGTTAAAACACTTATTTCATGTTATTCGATCACTTGATGTATGATAATAAATACTTACCATCAAATAAACAGATTAGGCAGACCTTATTACAAAAAATATTCCAGCTTAAACCGGTGTGGACTAGTTTAGGCTGCCCTTTTACTAGATTTATAAGTTTTCTGACAGCAAATTTACATTATACTTTTTAAATTTAAAAAGTAATCACTCATTACAAAAGAGTTTTCACCACAACTAGCGTCACGTCTTACGATCAATTGGATATAATATAATCAAAGATATAAAATAGGTACCTAACTAGAAATTCTTAGGGATGAAACAACAACAGAGTGTGTTTGTAAGCCTGGGAGTATCTTTCGAATTAATTGTCATAAATTGACGAATTCGTTCCTCTTTTTTAGGGTTCCGTAACCAAAGGGTAAAACGGGACCCTATTATTGAGACTCCGCTGTCCATCCGTCTGTCTGTCTGTCCCTCTGTCACCAGGCTATATCTCATGAACCGTGATAGTTAGACAGTTGAAATTTTCACAGATGATGTATTTCTATTGTAGCGGCAACAACAAAAAATATAACAACAAACAATTTAAAAACAATAAAATAAATATTTAAGGAGGCTCCCATACAACTACATACTCCCATACGATTTAAAACCCTTTTTACTGAACTTTGTAGTTTTGTAGAATCTGCCGATATATCGTACCGGTATCGGTTGTGACTGACACCCCTAATACTTACCTATTTTTACAATAGATTGTGTCAACATTTGACCATGATCTCACCATGAAGACTCTAAGACGGAAAAAGAAAAGGTATGCAGTTGCAGGTATTTCTACCACCAAGATACCGTGGTAGCTCAGTTAAGTTAGAGCGTTTCCTGTACTAAAGGAGAAGGTCCCGAGTTGTTGGCTCCAAGTTTGTTAAACTATAGCCAAGCATGCGTTATTGCTCAGAAATAAAAATCGATGAACTGACTATTCGATTTTTAGTAATAAATATTTATGTAGGCCATTTTTAGGGCTCTGTAACTGAATAAGAAAAAAAAAGGAAGCCATATTTCACTTCGTTGTCCGTCTGTCTGTCTCTCAAGACCCGTACAATTTTGTATACAGTTTTGTTTCTCATACAATTTTGTATGGAACCCTCGGTGGGCGAGTGAGATTTTTTGTAATTAATAATAATAATATCTAACATTTCCCTCGGCCCTGCACCAATGACTTATAGTTAAGTGCAGTTTTTGCACGCTCGCTCTAAAAACGGTGAAGGAAAACACCGTGATGAAACCCGCTTACGCACTTTGGAGTGGTAGGCTCAAAAACAAACGACAGTATATGTTACAAAATATAAAAAATATATAAAATGCAAATGTAATTGCATTAATTATTTTGTTCTACACTTTGTTTTTAACGACAAACATTGTTATTTCTTTTTCAAGTATAGTCACAGAATACTAAGAGACAGAAGCATCACTTCGCAAAGAAATTTAAACAAATAGCGACTCTTGCTCTTGCTATGACGCAATAAAATTCAATTCAGCTCGCGTAGCACTGCATACCTACCAGTCATATTAACCTACAGAGCGCCTCTCTTTCTATCGCATAGCTCTTATTAGCTCTTATCTCTTCTGACGCGGCACGTGTAACAACGCGCGACCCGCCGTCGGTGTCCGGCTATGTACTTGTAGCTTCGTACCTACAGTGCGGAGTGCCTCGGCGGGCCTGGTATAGTTACTTCCACATCCTCTAATTCCGCGGTACACTCCACAATTCGATAGACAGAATCGTGGTCCGACTACCGTTTCTGTTATTGTTCAATATGTTTCCAATAATCCAGTTTCGATTACTTACTTAGAAAGTACCGTTTCGCACGATGCTAGAAAGTGGGCTGGTGCGTGTGGAGCTACCCTTATGTTATAGTTTTAGAGCGCACGCTCTTGTTCCACTACTGATTATATGTAACGATAATTTTTAGGGTTCCGTACCCAAAGGGTAAAACGGGACCATATTACTAAGACTCCGCTGTTCGTCCGTTTGTCTGTTTGTCCGTCTGTCACCAGGCTGTATCTCATGAACCGTAATAGTTAGACGGTTGACATTTTCACAGATGATGTATTTCTGTTGCCGCTATAACAACAAATACTAAAAAAGAGAATAAAATAAATATTTAAGGGGTTGCCATACAAAAAACGTGATTTTTTGCCTAGAACATTCCCTAGAACCCGTCGTGCGCGAGTCCGACTGGCACTTGGCCGGTTTTTATTTTTAGCTGTCCTCTTCCATATCAGATGAACGATAGGCTCTTCGCGTTGCGTCATCGTCACTCAGATAAGCAAAAAACTATAATAATAATAAAAAATTTTTAGAAAAAGACAAGAACCGGCTTCAAGACTAAACTTATTTTTTGTTTATTTACTAAACTTATTCATTATTTTTGTTGATTTTTTCAAAAAGTGCTGAATCAATTTCTTTAAAATTGATATGGGACCTCTGAAATATACCTACCAAACAAAAAAAGAGTTATCAAAATCTATTCATAATTGGCGGAGTAATCGCGTAACAAGCATACTAAAAAAAACACATACTGTCGAATTGAGAACCTCCTCTTTTTTTGAAGTCGGTTAAAAATAATAATAACACCCAACAGTCACATTTCTATATATTCCTATTATATACTTCCTGGTTTCCTAGTTATAGGGTATCCTAGTTAGGGCCTGGACCTATGTGTGTAATCGTTGGGCGTATTTTTTTAATTAATATCTATAGCATAAGCTGTGGTCTTCAGTAATTGAAGAAGCATGTTTGTATGTGTATCCTTTGTAAATAAATAAATAAAATAAAAATATCTCTTAATACTTAAAAATCACAAATTCTTACTTTCCATAGCCAAAGTAATGAATATTGTATGTATCCTTTGAAAATAAATTGACAGCCTCTGCAGTGTAGTAGTTGGGCACGTTGGCTCAAATCTCATACACCACTGAGGGGTTCGATTCCCGCAACAGGACAAATGTTTGTATAAAGAAAAAAAAGCGCAAGCATTTGTTTCGTGTCTGAATGTTGTGGGAGCATACTCCTTGCATAGTTCCTGGTTCCCTAGATACAGGGAATCCTAGTTAGGGGCCAGGATCTGTGCATGTGATCGCTGGGCGTATTTATTTCAATAAAAAAATGATAATATAATTAATTTTTACAAATAACCGACTTCAATGTTTCTTCGATGTTCAAGGTCAAATATCGATGAAATTTATATGGGACCACTTTGTAGCTATACTGAACTCAACGTAAAAAGAAATCAAATCAGTTCACAAATGACGGAATGCTGATGTAACAAAGATAAAAAAAAGAAACAATCGAACAGCGAACCTTCCTTTTTGAATTCGGTTAACAATAAAAATATCTTTCTATACTTCAAACATCACTAATTCTTACTTTCCATAGCCAAAGTAATGGATATAGTTTTTGTAGCGCATCGTAGTACCTTTTGCAGTTAGCAGAATCACCTCTTGCAATTAAAAAGTTATTTCGATCGTCAACTGTTTTTGTTTAGATAACATGCAATTAAAGTCTAGACTAGGCACTGTTGCCTGATTTTTTACAGTTACGAAATCGAAGAAATAGAGGCAGTAATTAAGACATTCGATTTGTTACTTTTGGTGACGCGTAGGAATTTCGTTTCATAACGTTAAAGGAACAAAACATTTGACAGCCTCTGAGTGTAGTGGTTAGGCAGGTTGGCTCAAATATCATACACCACGGAGGGTCCGGTTCGATTTCTGCGACTGGACAAATGTTTCAGCAAAGAAAAAAAAGCAAGCAAGCAAGCCTTTACCATACTTTTACGACCATGGCTAAAATAAAAATAATAATGTTAAAGAGACCAAATCTTGGAAAAATCTCAGTAAAAAAATATTACTCAATCTAGGAACGCAAAAGATTATTGTAGTTTCCTAACTAAATTTTAAAACAAAAAGAAATTCGTAACTAGGAAGATAATGAAAACATTTGGATTGACTGTTATACCTAATAATAAATAAATACTTAATAATTCCCAACAATCTTATAAATACAACTTAGATTAAATTAGGATTCCCAGGAATTAGCCAAAATTTCATAACTGTACAGTCAGTCTCGTTGACATAGAGTTTATGTTAAACGGTCGCCCTGAGCGTTCTATCAGCTCAGATAAATCATGGAGCGGTGGACAGGGACCATGTAATTGCACCCTACGGCCTTCCCGATGACATATTCGATCAAAACCAGGCTCCTCCATAACGGTGCAGCACTTGTCAATATGTCATTGTGACTTGCAGATCGAGTTCTGGAAAATTGCACCAATAAACGTATGTAAAGGGACCATCCCTGGGGACATATCGATTATTATAATCGATTACTCGATATGCGCTCGATTAGACGTGTTTATGCGCATTCCTTGGTTGTAAATCTGGGATCGGGGACGCTGTGAGTTAATCGCCTATGATACGATTATCGTTCCTTGATATATGTAGTTGCTTGATTTGCAAAGCTAGACAAGTCAGACCGGGAGTTGTTATTTTAAGGGTCCCGTACCCTAAAGGTAAAACGGTAAGACTCCGCTGTTCGTCCGTCTGTCTGTCCGTCTGTCACCAGGCTGTATCTCATGAACCGTGATAGACAGTTGAAATTTTCACAGATGATGTATTTCTGTCGCCGCTATAACAACAAATACTAAAAAACAGAATTAAATAAATATTTAAGGGGGCTCCCATACGATAGACATGAGTTTTTTGTTGTTATAAAACAACAAAAAACTATAATAATGGTACGGAACCTTTAGCGACTTAACGACTCGCACTTGGCCAGTTATTTTTTTTAAATACGCCCAACGACCACAAACATAAATACTGGCCCCTGACTAGGATTCCCTGTATCTAGGAACCAGGAACTATGAAAACCATGGTCCCCCAACACCCAGACACGAGACAAATACATTCGCATTATTTTTTCTGTGTCCCATTGCGGGTATCGAACCCGCACCCTCTCAGAGGTGCATTGAATTGAATTCAATAAGAAGTACGTGGTTTTCCAGTATAGAGAACAGAGCTTTTATTTCTGAGTGGCACTGCAATTGTTATGGGCCGGCGTGGTGCTTATCATCGGGTGAACGACTTACTCGTCTCATTATTCAGTTCTATAAATAAACATATATAAATTAAAAATTAAAAAAAAACCCCGACATTTTCTCATTGCTTTCTCATATGCGTCTTAGATCCCTACTGCAGCTAACAAAAGAGCAGATGACCTTGATACAGCTAATCCGATTTTGATAAAACATCTAAGAACCACCGCTAAAAATCTTGCTATCATTTAAAAAAACTAACTCAAAAGGTTTTGTCCATTTTAATCTTCTCACTAGGTCTGTGTTGTCGAGGAGCTGGATAGCCTCGACGTTCACGTGATGGTGAAGCAGTTAGTGCTACTTGTAAAGAACACAAGAACATAGTGTCTTCGCCTTAATAGAGACAATAAGAAAAGTGTTGATGGACATATTCTTAGTTTTACTCTACTTAGCAGTTTAAGTCAAATTTAAATTACTTATTAGTCTAGTTTTACTATTAGTATAAGGCTAGATTGTAATTCTAATGGCGGGTCTATACTTGAGCCGTCACTACATTAAAAAAAAAAAAAATTTAAAAAAAAACTGCATCCAAATCGGTTCACCCGTTTATGAGCTACAGTGCCACATACAGACACACATGTGGCCAAACCTATAACACCCCTCCTCCTTGCGTCGGGGATTAAAAAAAGATAAAACGCTCAAACATTGAACTTTCGAAATTATAAGTTTGTTATAGTTCCTGTAACTTCCTGTGTTTTATTAATAAACGTCTTTAACTATACAAATTTCAATAAATACATCTGATAACATCATATAATAGGTATCAGTTTCACATTCATCAAATCCCGTATGATTTACGCCATAATTCTAATGCCCAATAATTTATGAACCGTCACACATTTCACATGAAATTACATCTAACCTACCGGTTAATTCACAGGCTGTACCGGGATCTGCGATGTAATCTATCGATATATCGATATATCGAAGCAATTACCGGTAGTATCGGTACTGATTTATACGATAATCACAGGACAGCACTAGCTTACTGTAGGAACAGTAAGGACAACGCAGAAGAGAAGTTATTCAACTTAAGAAACTTGCATGCTTGCTTGCATCTACATTATCAAAGATTTACTGTTGTATATACAGATACTTTCCCAGAAATATAATAGTAGCCAAAGTTTGTGAGGATGAATGGATGGATGTTAGTTCTTCAATCACGCAAACATTACTAGATTTTGATGAAGTTTGGTATGTAGATACCTCAGGACATTTCTGGAAAACCGCGAGTAAAACTTTGGAGAACAACACGTATAAGATAGATCCTGACCCCTACTAAGTTATATTGTGTCTAGAGAACGAGGAAAAACGAGGTACATAGTCCCACAACATCTAGACACGAGACAAACATTTGTCCTGTATCGCGCATCGAGCCCATAACCTCCTAGTCTTCGGGTGACTTGTCCAAACCACCACAGAGGCTGACATTATGAGAGCCTTTGCTTCAGGGTGCCACGCAAGGCGAACTAAAATTAAAAAAAAAACCCTGACACAAAAAACCTATAAAAAGTAAAAAACTTTTGAGCCGGTTCGATAAAACGTCTAAGAACCACCGCCATAGACAGACACATAGTGGTCAAAGTTATAACACCTCTCTTTGCGTCGGGGTAAATAAAAAAACATGCCAAGTGCAAGTCGGATTGCGCACGAAGGTTACCGTACAATTATCTATAAAAACGGCAAAAAACACGTTTGTTGTATGGGAGCCCCTTAAATATTTATTTTATTCTGTTTTATAGTGTTTGTTGTTATAGCGGCAACAGAAATACATCATCTCTGAAAATTTCAACTGTCTATCACGGTTCATGAGGTACAGCCTGGTGACAGACGGACGGACAGACAGACAGACAGACAGACAGACAGACAGACAGACAGACAGACAGACAGACAGACGGACGGACGGACGGACAGCAGAGTCTTTGTACGGAACCCTAAATAAGACCTTACCATTGTCGCAATTCCGGAAATGCCTGATAAAAAAAGCCACACATCGCGGGCCGCAAAAACAAAATGTCAGTTTCCATGCTTTTATGTATGTATACTTTAGTATACGACTATAGTACATCACAACTAACAAAAATTGGAGCTATACTCTGACCAGATCATCATCATCATCATCATCAGCCCACTATGTTCCCTCTGCTGGGATACGGGCCTTCTCTCATAGAAAGAGTATATCTGTCATAATTCACTACGCTGCGCTGGCCCAGTGCGGGT
The DNA here is from genome assembly GCA_951640565.1 of Petrophora chlorosata. Classification (NCBI taxonomy): domain Eukaryota; kingdom Metazoa; phylum Arthropoda; class Insecta; order Lepidoptera; family Geometridae; genus Petrophora; species Petrophora chlorosata. The sequence continues at coordinate 4,219,942 of OX621206.1, forward strand.
TGGTAGATGTCACATGTCATTGAATATTTGTGATTAATTCATGATTGGACGTGCTGGTTTCCTAACGATGTTTTTGTTCACTGTTTTATAGCGAGTGTTAAATCCGCACATAACTCAAGGGATCAGTGGGACTCGAACTCGGGTGCGTCGGATCGAAAGTCTCACGTGCTTCCACTGAGCCATACTCTCTTTGCCAGCGGTAAATTAATGTGGTACAGTCCCTACTGCTTATTACGCTGTAACATTAGTCCATTCAGGTAGGTTTGTTATTCATGTGCGGAACACAGAAGTCATGTGTTGGTGTAATTATGAGGCTCGCCGCTGCTTCGAAATATTACCCGTACGCCGTGGTTTGCTGGTTCATTCTTGGTTAACTTTCTAAGGATAGGGATAGAAAGCTCGACCAAATGTCATAGAGGACGATGGGGGAAACATGTAAAAGTTGGAAAAATTAAAAAAGGAAAAGAAAATGGCGGCCATTTTGAAAGTTGCTCCGATCCGACTGAAATTTTAAAAGCTGATGTCTCGATTAGAAGTTAGTGTTGAAAATAATCTCTCTGAATTATAATATGATGTTACTATACATACATGATTCTTTCTGACATAGCTGTTTGATTCTTGGTTACGTTTCTAAAGAATACATCGCCATACATTCTGAGTTTAGCTGGTGTCGCGATCAGGAGTTTTGAACATCATGTTTCTGATGTATTATATACAAGATTTTCTCTGACATAGCTGGTTGATCCTCTTATATCGATATTCTACTAAGAATTTTCTAATAAACTTAAAAGCTTGTAGTACCCGTTATACTCATTTTTTTATTATTATACCGAATGACGAGACGAGCTCGTTTGCCTGATGGTAAGCAATACGCCAGCCCATAACAATAACAGCACCACCCAGAACTTTGTTTTGCAAAATCCTGCACGGCGCTACACTGCGCTCGTCACCCTGAGATAATTAGCTGTTGAGTCTCATAATGCCCAGTAATTTCGCTGGCTACAATGCCCTTCAAACCGGAACACAATGCTCACGCACTACTGCTTGGCGGCTGAATAAATGGCAAAGCGGTGGTACCCACCCAGACGGCCTCTCGCATACGAGAAACCTACCACCAGTAGAAACCTACCACCAGTCATCACCAAACGTTTCTTTTTTGTTTCCACTTAATTGATCTATGTTTGGCCACTATGTGGCTTATGATAGAGCACATAGATCTAGAATCTAGATCTCTAATGCCTCGTCGTCTGCACCCTTCACCTAAGATCAGTTTTACCAAACACTTTTAACTTTATGCCTGTTACATAACGCTGTCCCTTTTTTTTCGACGGAACAAAGATCGTAATTACGAATCAGAGTAAAGCTCCTGTTAAATTATGACTGACGCACTCGTAATAAAGTGGACTGCGATTCAAATACTTGTTTGAACGAAACTAAAAGTGACTGTTCGACAGTCAATGACACAGTTACAGTCGACGTGTATTTAAATATAAACACACGTATGAGTTACATTCCAGGCGTAATGACTACATTCGTAATAAGCATGGTCGGTGTGGTTGTATTGGCTGGCGATGTTAAGGCGACGGTGGGAATTTTTAACAGACTTCAAATAAGGAGAAGGTTCTCTTTTCGAATGTTTTTTTTTTTGTTACCTCAGAACTCTGTCATTTATGAAACGATTTGGAAAATTATTTTTGCGTTGGGTGCAGTAAGCTACGAAGTGGTACCATATAATTTTCGATATTTGACCTTGGACTTCGAAGATACATTGAAGTCAGTTTTTTTCTATAAAATGAATACTTGTTACAAGCTTTTTTTTCAAGCAGAATCTATGTTTGAGGTAGTTGAAGAAAAAAATGTACTTTTTTTGTTTGCGATTTGTCAAAAAGTCAATGAAACAAAAAGTAAACAAAAAAAGGTACATTATTTTTCTTTTTTTCACCCAACGATCTTAAACATAGATTCTGACCCTTAACTAGGATTCCCTGCGCCTACCTAGAAAACCTGAAACTACGAGGACCATGGTCCCTCAACATCCAGACACGAAACAAATGCTTGCACTTATTTATCTTTCTGTCCCGTCGCGGGAATCGAAACCGCAACCTCAATGGTTAATGTGATTTGAGTCAACCTGCCCAACCACTTCACCACAGAGGCTGTCCACAGAGAGAGCTGAAATAAAATGTATCTGTTCTCCCCTTAACTGCAGCAGTTAAATTACCGCACAGCGTAATGCTATAAGTCAGGTGGAGTGAGTTAACCGTGTAAATATACCACTCGATAGGACGTATTGAACTTTCGTAACGACTCATTTAAATATTGGTGGTAAATTATGATGACACTAGCTGATACTCGGGACTCCGGCCGCGTAGAGTTCGGTTTAAAGCTGTTCTCTAAGAAGCTGTTCATTTTTCCGAGATGAAAGTATCCTGTCTGGAAGAAATCGTTCTTAGCGATAAGTCCGCCCATTGTATGTCAAATCTACTGTGTATTTTGTGAGTTTAATTTTTCTAATATTGTCTTTATTTTATTTGGTGTGTAATAAAGTTTTATTGTATGTCCTATTCCAGGACATACAATTGCTATTCCAGGAAATTTCATCAAAACCTGTGCAGTCGATATGGAGTTATGTGGTAACAAACTAACAAACACACACACGGACTTTCGCACTTATAATACTAGCTTCACCATGCGGTTTCACCCGCGGTTTCAAGAACCTACACACCAAATTTCATTAAAATCATATTTTTTTGTAACTGAATGACGAAACGAGCTGGCCGTTTGCCTAATGGTAAGCAATACGCCAGCCCATAACAATAACAGCACCACCCAGAACTTTGTTTTGCAAAATCCTGTGTTTGCGCACTACTACTTGGCAGCTGAATAACTGCTAAGGCAAAGGCATTTCATTAAGATTGAGTAACAACCATCCATCCTCACAAACTTTCGCATTTATAATATTAGTAAGATACACTCACTAACTCTACCTACCCCTGTAGTCTATAGATATTATATTTATATACCTTCTTCTTGCGGTACCTCTCCCCTACTGGAAGTTGGCCGTCAGCTCCGCATTTTCCTCTCTGTTCCTCGCCAGACAAAATAGATCTTCTATGCTGACGATTCTGGTCCATACTCAGACATTCTTGAGCCACGACTTTCTTTTCCCGACGTGGCGTTTCCCCTCTATCTTTCCGATCATATTTTGGAAAAGGCTAGTGATCGCGCCTGAGCACATGTCCAAGAAAACTTATTTTTCTTCTCTACATACCAAATTTCATTAAAAACATATATTTTTTTGTAACTGAATGACGAGACGAGCTGGTCGTTTGCCTGATGGTAAGCAATACGCCAGCCTATAACAATAACAGCACCACCAGTCAGGTCAACGGTCAGGACGAGTTCTCGGGATACATATACATAGGTACTTATATACAGAAAGTCTTTAATATTTCAATGGAATCAGGCGTGACGTTGCCGAAATTCATCTCAAAACTGAAACGCAATGAAAATATATAGTGTAATACCGCTGAATATTATGTAGGTTGTTGTTAGTTCCTAAAAACAACACTCTTTGTACGACACCGAACGCTAGAACGAGAGTACTCTCGTTCTAGCGTTCGGCGAGTCGACACGTGATGATGCCTCGTGCAGACGGCGAAACACGTGTCGTACAAAGCGGGATTACACTATATATTTTCATTGCGTTTCAGTCTTTAATATTTAATATCTTCAACATACCTTAATACATTTCATCATCATCATCATCAGCCTGTTGCAGTCCACTGCTGGACATAGGCCTCTCTAATTGCACGCCACTGAACATGATCCCCGGCTACTCTCATTCAGCTGCTGCCAGCCAACTTGCAAAGATCGTCGCTCCACCTAGCCTGAGGGCGTCCTACACTACGTTTGCCAATTCACGGTCTCCACTCTAGAACACGTCTACCCCAGCGTTTATCGGTTCTGCGGCTAATATGGCCGACCCACTGCCACTTCAGCTGACTAATTCTGTGGGCTGTGTCAATGACTTTGGTTCTCTGTCGGATAACCTCATTAAATACATTTACTAGGCATTATACTGTACTGCACATTATATTGATTGATTACATCACAGTAATAAAGCCATTTAAAGTTTATTAGTGGTGCTTTGTTAGGCAAACAATGTTTTGTTATGATTACTAATGATTATCATGTGTAATCATTAGTTATCATATGACCGTATGTTAGCCAATATAATTTGTATGCAGCATGATATAATGATGGATAATTTTAGTATTGGGCGGTAGTTATAAAGGCAGACATGTTAAGTCTAATCATAAGTCGAATCGAAAGTCGAGTCAAAATCAATAGTTAACTTAATCGTGCCATGTATGGATTACAAATTTTTTAATACGGTTATTTCAACAGTCAGCAAAAACTAACTTTACTTGGTCTATACTTAGAATAAATATGATAATACATTTTATAACAGTAAAATCGGTCAAGTGCGAGTCGGACTTGCGCACGAAGGGTTCCGTATCCATAAAAATGGCAAAAAATCATGTTTGTTGGGAGCCCCCTTAAATAATAATTTTATTCTAACATAAATAACACAATTATTTATGTTAGAATAAAATTATACAATAACTAACATAAATACATCATCTGTGAAAATTTCAACTGTAACTATCACGGTTCATGAGATATATAGCCTGGTGACAGACGGACAGACAGAGACTCTATTACTAAGACAGCGGAGTCTTAGTAATAGAGTCCCGGCTTACCCTTTGGGTACGGAACCCTAAAAAAAGCCGTTTTCGATTCTGATGTATCTTCGAAGTCCAAGGTCGAATATCGATGAAATTTATATGGGAACATGTTGAAGCTATCATTAACCCAACGCATGAATTTTCCAAGTCATGCCGAATGATCATGTCGCCGCACATGGATAGCATTACATAGCTCTACATAGGTAGAATACCTTGCATGAATGTGTTTAAGCTCTAGGCTTACTCTTACACCCACTAGCTATATAAATATCAGCCAACTGTTTAGGCACAAGAATTACAGCATTAAAATTAAGTGATAATAAAACTATCAAGCCGACACAGACCAAACATTGCGCCGACATAATTACACGGAAAATTATCGCAAATAAATAAGGCCTAAACACAGAATAGTATTGAATCTATTCGCGGCACAACACTAGAATCGTTCCATACATCAACCTGTCAAATGCCGAACCAATTGCTGTGTTTAGAACCAAAGGTGCGTTCGAACATGTCCCCACTCTGCGGAATTCGCGAGAGTTTCGCAATTCCCCAACGGTTACGCCCTGAGTTACCCACCTATTACGATCGCTACCGAACAGCCTTGACTATTACTTAGAGACCGACCATTATCCAAAGCGCGTAAGCATAGCTACATCGTCACCAGAGGCTGATATCTCGTCGACAGCTCGAATTACGCTCAGATTATCCTATTTTACCAGCAGAAGCTTCAGGCAGATAGCTAACAAGCGCGCTCGCGTACGTCACAGCCGCTCCCATATTTCCTCCTCTAATAAAACCGATGATAGTCCTGGGGTGTTCTAAAAAACGGCCACCGCTACATCACGGGAAGACTGGCCTCTCGGTGCTCGTATAAATTCTAATAAGCGTTTATTCTATGCGCCTCCCGAGGCAACAATGCTACTAATCTCGACTATTACTCTTGCGTGGAAATTTTAAAATTCAAACCGGTAGTTGTGTTCATGGTTAATTTTTAGTTGCCTCCTACGCTGGGATAATAAATTGTAGTGGATTGATGCGCGGGTTCGCTGCCCGGAGACTTAGCGTTTTGCTTTTTTTCTTGAGCTTCCGTGTAAGTTTGTAAGTGGTCTATGCGACGATCAGTCACGCTTGATAGATAATTCATATGCACGATGGGACATAAATAAATCTTCTTTAAGATCCATTCTATTTTAAAGTGTCGTGTTAGATTGGCGTGGCGTTTAACTGATAAAGGTTAAGCGTTTATTGGGATTTGGACGTATACAAAGACTGTGGCTCGTTAATTGATGGTTTGAAGTTTGTGGACGCTGTTATACAATTATATCTCTTCGACTTCGTTCACAATATTATACGTACGCCTGTGTTTTAGGAGTGTCTATGTTTAAGAAGTTTTTCGGATGCATACAGCAATTTGAGAGGGTTTTAAGTTCAGCAATGTGCTGTCACTGACTGGATAAAAAGCGAAGATAACCAAGGGTTTAGGACATAATTTGTTAACGTGATTGGCTTCTACTGATTTATCTGCCATCAAATCATACTTCATACTATTTTGGTCCATGATACTATCATACTCATACTAATATATTAAATGCAAAAGTTTGTAAGGATGGATGTATGAATGTTTGTTACTCAATCACGCAAAAACTACTGAACGAATTTTGATGAAATTTGGTATGTTACTTTAGGTCCTGACAAAAAACATAAACTACTTTTTGAAACTACTTTTGTGAAACCGCGGAGCGCAGCTAGTTAAATATAGTGCAACAAAAGTTATGATTACAACCAATATTGGAATTTATCATTTCAATGAATGTTATTGCTTACCACTAGCAAAGAACTATTACTTACGTACCACTAGTCTCGATGTCACCGCAAATAACTAAATGTCATACATATTCTTGTAGTCTGGATGAAATCGTTCTAAGCGATAAGACCGCCATTTGTACTTCAAATGTGCGATGTGTTTTGTATTATTTTTTAATAATTTGTCTATTTAGTGTGCAATGTGGTGTATAATGTGTATATTCGTTATATTCATATTTACTTATTTTTTATAAAATTGAATGACGAGACGAGCAGGTCGTTTGCATGATAGTAAGCACCACGCCTGGTCCATAACAGTTGCAGTACCACCCAAAACTTTGTTTTGCAAAATCCTACGCGGCACTTCACTGCCTTCGTCATCCTGAGAAAATTAGCTCTCAAGTCTCAAATGTCCAGTAATTTTGCTGGCTACAATGCCCTTCAAACAAGAACACAGTAATTCTTGCGCTACTACACAGTAGTTCTTGCTACTTGGTGGCTGAATAACTGGCAAAGCGGTGGTACCCGCCCAGACGGCCTCTCGCATACGAGAAACCTATCTCAAGTGAAACTAAAAAGACATCCCCGCAGAGTTTCTTGGTGCTATCTTCTCTAGCGGGCGTATTTCCGAAGCACTGGTAGAGTCAGTTTTTGCAATTATTTTCTGCACCCAGACTTCAGTTTCAATATAGGAAAAAAATGGGTAAACATTACCTTTACCTTAATTACCTTTCTTCAAAGTCACGTTCACTTAAGTTACAATTTTTAAACTTATTTTTAATTTTATTTGTAATATGTTTATGACTTTAAAAGTGCACTTTTGTGCATATTAAATAAACGATATTTGACATTAACAATTACACCAGTGTACTATTACATTTAGTACATTCATTTAGTTTCTTATCGTACTATTTTCCTTGTTGCCAGCAAAATAACTCGGCATCTGATGTCTCAGGAGCGCAATGCATTCCATTGTTCAGCTAACCAGACCACTTTTACTCAACCCTTCATATTGTTACACCGTTTAAGTTGCTTTACGTTTAGGTGTCGATACAAAACACGTTATTAAAGTTAATGGTGGCAGTAAGGAAGCTATCCAAACACCTGTAACACAATATCCCGGGTTAGTAATCACATTATTTCATACAGACCGGCCTGCCGTGTAAATTCGCTATCGGGGCTTCACGGAGTTTCGAAGATAAATGGAGGTTTTTACTATTAGTATTATTATTTTGATATCTATTTATCTTCTTAGGGTTCGTTTTTTTACAATATTTCTATAAAAAAAATATATACAAAAATGCTATAAAAAACCTAAACCTAGAGTGCCGCAGGCAGCGGGGCAGGGCCCAAAGTACCGGTGGTTAGGCCTGCAGAGTGTGAATCCTCCTGACAATACGTGCCGTGTCAAGGTATACTGCTTCTGCATTTGACTCTTAATCCAACCGTCTAGCGAGAGCCTCTTGAGATGTTGGTCAAGCCTCTTCGCTATAAGGCCGTTAGCCGAAACAACTATCGAGACAATAATCAGGGTCAATATCCCACATGGCGGTTACCTCGTGGGCCAAGTCAGTCACCAAGTTGCTGGTGGAAGATCCTGGCAACTTGCCGTTAGCAAGATAAGAACAACCGGAAATATTATGTCTGAGGGACTCGCCTGGACGAAAAGTACCACATCTGCATTTAGTACATCGCAGATCAGATTGCGTGGCCTCGTGTCCTGAAGGCAACAGTTCTCACTCTCGTCCGCGTAATGTATAGGAATAACAACCTGTGTTACCGTACAGCGCTCTACTGTATGCTCGGAGATTGAATGTCTTATCAGTAGTCAGGTCTTTGCTGTTTGGAAAACTATTAGAAACTTTTTGACAATCTTAGATTTTTAATAAGTATTCAGTAAGAAGGAAACTGCATTGATTATAGGAGTACCACGGTGAGTCTGTCTGTGGCACCGTAGTTCTGAAATGGGTGAACAGGTCCGGTATTCAGAATTTTCGTCTGTTTGTTTGTTTGAATCGGAAACTGCTGAACAAATGTTAATGTTGTGTTCAGGGTTTAATAGCATTAGTCCCAACTTAGATTAAATAAAATAAAGAAAGAAAGAAAAAACATTTATTTAGGACATCACACAACATTACGCTGAACATACTAAAATAAAATATAATAATGAATCAAACTCACGAAAACTTTCATACTAAAAATACTAAAATAAAGATTAAACAAAAACAATAAGTACAACACAGTGAAATGTGATTATAAGTTATGTTACACCAAAATCGGTTTTGTGACTACAAAGATACAGCTTGACCTCTTTATAGTACGCGCTCTCTTATACTGGGGAGGTCTTACTAAGATAGTCTTGGAAAAAATACGAACATGGACTTTCTATTTCGCTGACGCGGACGAAGTCGCGGAAAAGTTAGTCGACTATAAATCTATTTGCCCTACTACACATCTAACTGTATGATCACTGAAGTGTAGACTCAAATCAAATCAGTCAAAATAATTTTTAACTGTCATCCTCTGATGAGGAGGTTCAAGGTGGAGGTTCTCAATTTGACGGTAAGTTGTTTTTTTTATGTTTGTTACGCGATTACTCCGGCAATTATGAATTGTTCTAATGATTACTTTTTTGTTTGGTATGTCATACTTCAGAGGTGGTCTCATATAAATTATATCAAAATTGATTCAGCGCTTCTTGAGGATATCAACAAAAATAAAAATATAGACATAGTCTTGAAGTCCATGACTACCACCGTATCGGTAAAAGAACCACTACTCAGAAAATACGGCAGGGCATTTTTAGAGCATTTGTTTCAATTTTGTGGATTTCTACAATGTTATGTTTCTTTTGTACCAGTTGGCTACTTTGCAGAAGTGGAATGTTCCAAGCATTTGTGGTGTGATGACAATGTAGTCATTAATACATTTTTATCATTCATCATTTTTGTCTCTCTATAATTACGAACAATATCCTATGCTTTTCTCATAAGAACAGTCTTGGAACTCAGACTATGAATACAACCTATAAACAATATGTGCCTCAGGCATCACACCGGTGCACATACCTCCTACACCAAGTCGGCTAAAGGTCCCTTGCATCACCCTTAGATATGGACCTCACCTGGCCGAAGTAGGTCAGAGTATAATATATCTTCCTATTGTTCAGATATTTGCTGGTTTATATGACCGGTGATCGTTTGTGTGAGTTATTGAATATTAGTGCTGAAATGGGTGGTCTACATTGATTTAAGTGTATAGGTCTCAAATGAGGTCTATCGAGTTTATTCAAGGGACACGGTTGTGTTTATAACATGGATTATTGCAAAATCGTAAAAATATTGTTGACTAGCTGCGCCCTGCGGTTTCACCCGCGGTTTCCCGGGATAAAAAGTAACTTTTTTTTTACGCTTAATAGATCTGTTTGGCCACTATCTCGCCTGATGCGAAGCGATGATGTGGCCTAAGATGGAGCGCATAGATCTAGAGAGAGACGGCAGTTGAGCGGCTGCTCAGACCCGTCTATGTATTATTCTGATGTGTAAGCTATATTATTGTAATGTTTCATCAAAATCCATTTACTAGTGTTTGCGTGAAAGAGTAACAAACATACATCCATACATTCTTACAAACTTTCGCGTTAATAATATTAGTATACGTGTTGAAGGGAAGTAAGAGTGTAGTCTTTGAGTTTTGATTAAGTATAAAACGAAGATGGTGACGTCAATTTTGAAAAAAGTTTGAAAACAAAAAACACAAACATTTTGAAAAGACGACATGAAAATATCCTGCAAGATTGAAGAGCAGTCTAAGAAATATCTCGTAAGCTTTTGGCTTCCACTCTCCATTTGTTTTTTTTTCCGGGATATTAAACGATATAATGATAATGCATGGTTCGTATTTTCACAGAATAGAGTCGATATTACTATGCAGTGTAGCAGTAAACATGGTTAATCTATTGCATCACAAATATGGCCTATATTTAAATAATGCTCATAGCGCTGTGCTAATCACAGCGCGAGATCTGCTGTGGATAGCGGCAGATATACATCTATTCTGATGAACGGCATCGAAGCGAATACTATGTCTTTGTTTTAGTCTAGAGTATAGAAGGTGCAGTGGAGTAAATATTAAACACCATTCCACCATCGGATAACTAGACGATCGACACAACAGCACCCCTAAATCGTACAGTCAGTGACAAAACGCTAAACAAAAAAAAACAATTAAACAATTAAAGTAGCTAAACGTTTTTGAATCTTTGATTGCCTACACCTTCAATATTTGGCTTATTACTGTGACTGTTGTATTTAAAAAGTCTGTTAATATCCTGTGCGAATAGGGAAATTGCAAAAAAATGCATTTAATTTTCAGTGTTATTGCCAATTGAAAGATTGTAAAAGTTCAGCTACTTATGTCGCTGACTGTTCGTACGAGTAGAAGTTCCGCCTATTCGTACTGAACTTTTAGGTTTAAAAGTCATATATTCATATATATGATTCTCTATGACGCATCCAAATTTCGCAGATATCGTTTATTAATGAAGGGATCGACGTTTCCTTAAAGTAAGGAATCGTTAAGTTGTCATAGTGAATTAGGGCTCAGGTATTGGATGGTAAGCGATGATGTGGTCTAAGATGTAATACGCTTGCCTAGAAGATACCTTTCGCGGGTTCGACAGGGTTTTGTTAGGTACAGTTCAATACATGCGGACCCCCTACTGTCTGCACATTAGTCAACCACACTACCTGAATTCCAGAGACAGTGCACGCTTTCTTGACGGTGGTTAATGGCCACCCTATGCCCACTGCGAGGCTATTTGTAACCACACGTGTTTCAAATTTTAAACAATGATATTATTCGTGACGATAACTTGAATTTTGAATCTAATGTGGAAAGAGATAGGGGTCAGATTGAAATTGCCGTGGTCGTGACTTTTTTGAATGAAATATGTCTATATGGATCATTATGTCAATCTAATGGTAATCAAATGTAAAGCGTTTTGTATGTACCTACCTACTCGTATAGTGGTAGTAGCTATATTGTTGGTAGCTTTGTGATATTTTTAATAATGTATGATTATATATTTTACCCTACCCTCTGAGTTTAACTAAAATTTCAAGAATTTTTATGCCAAACAATTTACAATATTTTTGACGTTGATTTTTATTGTGTTTACGAGTGTGGCTCAGTGGGAGCAGTGCTACTTTCGATTCGACGAACCCGTGTTCGAATCCCGCTGGCCCCGCACCACTAACTTTCTTAAGTTATGTGCGGATTAAACACTCAACGTGAAGGAAAACATCGTGAGGAAACCGGCATGTCGAAGAATGTGCCACAAAAATTCAAGGACATGTGACATCCACCAACTCGCACTGAGCCAGCGCAGCGTGGCCAGGCCCATACAGTAATAGTAAGTATTCTTTGCCCATAATTTATATGGTGAACCGATTTGGATGTGGTGTTTTTTTTATTTGGAAGCAGGTTTTCTAGCTGTCGTTCTTGAAACATGTTTTAACAAAAATTGGTTCAGCCGTTTTTTACTTCATCATCATCAGCTCATTACGTCCCCACAACTGAGACTCGGGCCTTCCCTCGTAGAGAGAGTATGGGCCATAATCCGTCACGCTGGCCCATTGCGGGTTGGTACTTATTATAGGTTTTTTGTTTAGGGGATTTTATAATATATTTTTTTTAATTTAAATTATTTTATTTATTTCCGTAACAACTTTATTAGTGTGGCCCTACCTACAAAACTAGGCTGTTTCGCCTGTGTCTTAATAATTAGTTCCTTTCTATTTAATTCAATTTCTTCTAGTTACACAAATTCACAATTAAAAATTTTTAGACTAATTAACTAATTTAGCATCATCATCATCAGCCCTTCACGTTCCCACTGCTGAGACCCGGACTTTCTCTCATAGAGAGAGTATGGGCCATAATCCACCACGCTGGCCCAGTGCGGGTTAGCAGTCACATGCATTTTTTTTTTTAAATTCTTGGACCTAAAAGTGCTAATGCTATGCTTGCTTTTAGTATTTTTTTTTTGTGAAGAATTCTTCACCGGTTTCCTCGCGATAATTTCTTTAACTGTTTTTAGTGCGAGCTTTAGATCCACATAACAAAAGTCAGTGGTGCGGGGCCAGCGGGATTTGAACTCGGGTGCGTTGGATCGAAACTAGCACGATCTCCCACTGAGCCATACTCGCTCTTTTTCCCATTGAGCCAGACTCGCTCTTGAGCCACACTAACTCTCAAGTTATATGTTTCAGCCGAATTCCACACTGACTGCTTTACGTAAGCCATGTTTGTTAGCCTCAAGGATTGGCCGTAATCCTGAAGCTGTCAGAAGTAAGCCCTTGAAGCTTGATTTTTTTATGAACTCATTTACTTCAAAAACCTATTTTTTTTAATTATGACCATGGTTTTTAAGGTTTTGCGACAAAAAAGTTAACTTTCCAGATATTATTTAACCAATAACAGGAAATTAGGCCGCAGACTTAATTTTTCCATTTTTATATGTTTTTCAAGTATATTCTGAAACATAAAAAACATTGTGAATTAATACGCAATGAAAATTAAAACGGAAAATCATCCTTATCTCATAGCCAAAGGCGATTCAATAAAGACGTTCAAAATCCTCTACCATTAAATTAAAATAGGTGTGTATCTTTATTTCATTTATACAACAAAATACACAATTCGTCTAGACGTTGACGATACAATTATAATTACAATATTGAAACTAGGCATGTTTAGGCGCTATTTTAATTACTGAAAATCTGTAGGCGGGCCTTGAAAACTGGAAAATAGTCAAGGCTCAATTGATGAAAAAAAAGTTCGATTGATGGAACTTTTTTTTACGGAGTTGTGTGATTAGACGAACAAGTTGTTCTCCTGATGGTGAGCGCCACGCTAGCCCTTAACAATTGCACTGCCACTGAGAACTTTTAAAACCATAAAAAGCACTGCGTAGCACGGCATTGCGCTCATCACCCCGAGATATCAGATATGCGGTCGAACCACGTAGTCAGTCCTAGTAGGCAGCTCCTACATAGGTAGGTACGTTCTTAGTATACCTACCTAAGTCAGTCAAGTCATATTATAAACTGAAGGTTTTAAGAATACTATTAAAAATTATAAGAAAAATTCTATAATAAATAAAAGATACGCTTGACTTACTTAACCGTTGGGGTAGACGTGTGCTAGAGTGGAGACCGCGTATCGGCAAACGTAGTGTAGGACGCCCTGCGACTAGATGGAGCGACGATATACGTAGGGTTGCTGGTAGCGACTGGAGAAGGAAAGCCGAAGATCGGGCTCAGTGGCGTGCTATGGGAGAGGCCTATGGCCAGCAGTGGACTGATGTGGGCTGATGATGATGATGACGATTGACTTTGAAATGCCAATAATTGCGTTCTATCTTCTAATGTTGCTGTGCCCGACGGGCTCCAAAGACTTTGTACGTTTACCAAATTATACATTGTACTACATTTATGGAAGCAATACAGAATCTGAATCTAAGTCGAAACCTCAGACCACAATGAGAAAAGTGAACTCCTCAAGTAGAAGAATACCTAATTAAAAATATCCGAAAAATATCATTCGTGTCTTAATAATCTTATTTTAAGGAGTAGATTTCGAGAGCGAGTGTGGCTCAGTAGGAGAACGTGCGACTTTCGTTCCGACGCACCCATGTTCGAATCTCGCTGGTCTCGCATCACTGACTTTCTTGAGTTATGTGTGGATTTAACAATCGCTCTAAGAACGGTGAAAAAAATATCGTGACGAAACCGGCATTTCCAAGAATTTATCGCAAAAATTCTAGGTCATGTCACATCCACCAACCCACACGGAGCCAGCGTGGTGGATTATGGCTCATTCTCTCTATGAGAAAAGGCCCGTGTACCAGCAGTGGGAACGAAATTGGTTGATGATGAAAGACTATACCTATTTCGACCGGAGTCGATGATCAACCACCAGGTGAAAAATGTATCGAGGGTGCCATATAGGTAAGCATCACATATATTATATTGGATTATATTTAGAGTACGTAATTATAGCAGTGTATAATATATAGATATCGCTAAAACCGATGCCCCAGTTACAAGCGTACTTAAAAATTATTCCAAAATCTAACTATCAAAGTTCCATCCCGTGGCTTTATAACTTCCAATTTTTCCAGGCTTAATCCTTTACGGAGCTCATTTACCCGAGTTTTAATCTCAATCTCACCTCATTACCGTCCCGCGAATACTCGGAATAGCCAATTTGGCCATTAATTACCGCCCCCCTTACCCTTCCTTTTTCGAGTAAAAATAAATTATAACTCATTTATCGTCAAGCCCGTCTCGGGGATAAGAAATAAAGGGAATAAATAGATGTCACGTTGGAGTTACGACGTGAAGCGCCTCGCCGTCACGTTAACGTGAAGCCACGCCTTCCGACATGCGCAGAGTGCACACACGCCCACGTGTGAACACATACGTGTCTACGTCACGTAACTGGGGCACATATATGCTTGGGTGGGCGTGAGCGCGTGTGGGCGTGCCACGCGTGTGGGTAAATAGGTGGAGATAGGCGGAAAACGTTCGCGCTGGTGACATGTGCTATATATGGCGTGTGTGTCACGCATTGGCTAACGCTTGCTTAGGTATGTTTACACAAAAGAAGTATATCGCATTGTGGTTAGAAGAGGATTCACTTTTGGTGACACAGCATCATGTAGCCACGATTTATTTTTGCGTTTTTCCTCTCCCTGCGCGGTTGTCTGGAAGAGATCGCTTTTAGCTATAAGACCGCCAATTTTTACACTACAAATAAGCTTTTATTGTTAGTTTTCTTAATTATCTATGTGTGTAAATAAAGAGTTATATCATTTCATTTCATATAGCACCCTGCGGATAATAAGGAATGTTCACTCTGGGCGCGCCCAGTTCATTCTATCATTTGAAATTCTATTAGTTCACTCGTGAACACATTATGGCATATAATAATTTAACATGATTTGTTGTCATGGCTTAGAGCCGTCGCCGACGTCGGACTTTTTGTAGGTTGATAGTCGGTCCGATTTTCTCACCGATATTTGTCACCTATTTAAGACCGACTTTTTGTAAGACATGTGTGTCGCAATATGCAATGCAACTCCGTGTGTTTAATTTGCACCGATTAAAAATCAGTGACCGATTGTCTAACGTAGTCGGGCAGTCCTAAGGTCTAAATACCACAGTTATAAAATAGTTAAAAATTAACTAAGAGATCTAAGATTCACGTGAACACGTGTCCCATGTAGAGCATAAAAAAAAATTAAATGTTTTCTTTCTACTTCTATACTGCAACACAAATCATCGACCTATTTTTTACCAATATGCTGCGTGTTTTTATACATAGGTATACAAATCATTTATTAATAACTCCATAGTAACATGTCAGATAATCTTAAGATATTGTATCATTTAAATAATTATATAATTGTAATAGGTAAGTACATGGGTTATTCCCAAAGTACTCCATTCTTTTGTTCCAAGAAGATAAGAATCCCATACATTAATTCTCAAATTACTCCAAAGAAATATTAGTTTTATTTTTTATTTTTTTTAAAGTTGCATTTTACTCCACGTGTAGCTGGTTTTATTCTCAAAATACTCCAGTGATTTTTCAACATCAAATACCTAACTACTCCATCTAGATATTATAAAATTAACAGTTTATTTTCAGTTTCATTCTACTCCATGAGATGTTGAAAAGGTACAGTCAGTCTCAGTATTTATAAGCACTGTACTAAAATAATGCAGACGAAATATTTTTTTTATTGTGTTAGATGTTTACGTCTGTAGTAATTGGAGTAAACCTCGTCACACCACATATTTTTATTGCATTATATATTAAATATTTATTAAAACGAGTGTGAAAGAGACGGTTCAAAAGTCAAGCTGGAAAGCAGTGTCGCTATAACTAGCGCCGCCAGTATCGGTTCACACGCATAGCGCGATCAATGTGTTTAGAGAGAGAGGAGAGTAGAGTATTGTTTATCTATGTTTAAGTAAGGTGCAATTCACTTGCCTTTTTTGTAATAAGCGGATTATGGTCATTATATACATCAAGGTTAATTGGTCAGTTGAATTCACGGGACAAACAGAGTGCTATAAGTATCGAAGTCCCGGAGGGCAGAAGAATTTTAAAACGAAGTCAAATCTGTTTCATGGACGGAATCTTTTGGAGTTGTCCCATGCCGTTTCATCAGATCTATTCGATACATGTGGACGTGGGTAGCAATGAGAGTCAAACTCTAACATGTCCAGTTGAGTTTATTCTTCTACCCAATAAAGAACAAAAATACATATGAAGTTAAATAAATAAATAAATGCTCTAAGCAATACATTTCCCAATGCCATAACCAAAGGATGGTAATTTCCACTTCAAACAGGCAATATCATAGAACACACTCCTGCTGTAAACAGAAGCCGACACTCTACAAACAGGAACCTGAAACAAGCTTTGATTTTATTTAGATTGGTACATTTCTAGAATATTATTTTAAAATTAGGGCTAGAAAGAGACTTATTGTTTTTATTATTCAAGTTTGATGTATTGTATTATTTTAGGTGAGTTCTCATAGGTTTTTTTAACTATCGTGTTAATTTAACTTTTAATCCAGATATACAATTATTTTTCAAAATATTGTGGTAGATTTATTCAAAATTATATTTATAATGTAATTTATATTAATAAATATAAACAATTACAAACCAGTTACTGTATTTTATTCAAACTTTTCCTCGTGGTTAAATAAATTTTTATAAACAGTTTTGCACCTGACTGTACGTCAACTATCTTTTGGAGTAGGATGCAGCGTAAAACAGTTTTTTTTAATTAATAATCATTAAACAGAAATGGTTGGAGTAGTTTGAGAACGAATATACGGTTTATGAACTCATTATACTACAACTTATTACCTAAACAACCCTTTTGAAACTAGTAGTGTGGAGTACTTTGAGAACATTTTTATATTCTCACGGAGAAGAATGAAACTAAAATTATAAAATATATTTTTGATATTTTTTTCGTGGAGTAGTTTGAGAAAATTTCTTGGAGTACTTTGGGAATAAGCCAAGTACATATCTAATATTCTGGCAATTTTAAGTAGTTAAATGTAAATAGTAGGTACTATTTACACATAAATTCAATACTTACATAAAAGCGATCTCGCGCGACGCAATAAAGACTAGAGAATAAAACAGAATGGCAAAGCGAAAAAAGCAAATAATATTTCCCACCTGCGTCCGCAATTATCGGCGCGAACCGCGGAAAATTGCGGCCGAACGGCAAACTGACACTCGCGAACTTCCCTCAAAATAAAACTTTGGAAAAGTTCAACCGGAAAAGAAAGAAAACGCGAAAATAAAAAAGCCATTGACTCTGCGGTCCGGTCCCGAAAGTTTAGTTTCACTCGCTCCCGTCGCCGTCGCTCAGGGCAAGATGAATAGGCGTCGCTAAGCATTGCTTGGACTTTGTACTCGACTTTAGCTTGTTTTAGTCTTACTTGTAAAATTTGGTCATCAAAAATCACACAGATGTTGGATGTCCTTATTACGGGAACACGTCCATACAATAAATTACATCTACCAACCCGCCCCGGCTTCGTGCGGGTTTACATTAAAAATGAACATTTTACGCTTGAACTTTCCTCAAAAAAATCTCTTCATGGTGGTAAAAACCGCATGAAAATCCATCAAGTATAGTTTAGTAGTACTAAACTAATACAGTCAGACGCAGAAGATCGTCTTAGTTTTGTAACATTTTTAGATATTTTTAATTTATTATTACTTTCAAACGTTCAAAGAGTTAAATAACCTATGTGTTAAACTATATGAAATCAAAAATAATTACTAAAAATGGACCATAATAAACACTGAATAATAAATCCATGTTTAACATCTTTTGTCACTGTCCAACTTAGATTGAAATAAATATGTTAGAAAGAGACAAAAAACGATACTAGTACTAAGCAAGTGCGTTGTCTTAGCAACTACTATTTATTAGGGCCTCCGACGCCTTTGCATCCTACGGACGGAATCACGGCCGGAGGGATTTTTTTTTATCGCCAGAAGGATTTTCAGCGCTCGTTTCTGTCAACTAATTAGAGTTGGTCGAGAATAAAATTAAACGCGAATATTTGTGGTTGTAAACGCAACTTTATCAAACAAAAAACGAGACAATAAAGACATGTCGCAAAAACTTTTGGTAAGTATATAATTAATTTTTAGAAAAAAAACAAAAACCGACTTCAATGTATCTTCGAAGTCCAAGGTCAAATATCGATGAAATTTATTTGGGACCACTTCGTAGTTATACTGAACCCAAGGCAAAAAGAATTTTCCTAAAAATCGGTTCATAAATGACGGACTTCTAAGGTAACAAACGTAAGAAAAATATAAAAAAGAAATAAAAAAATATATTTTAAAATACAATCAATCCGAGAACCTTCTCCTTTTATGAAGTCTATATATATTTATATTATATATTATATCGTCTATATATATTTATATAATTATATTATATTTATTGTATTTTATTATATACACAAAACAAGCTACAATCAATACAGATCAATAGATAAATATCTAAGTTTTGAGTCTAGATTGTAATCCGAAAATATGTGTACATAGAAAGTTGAAATAGGTTTCGAGGCTATATAAAACTAAATAGGTAATAATTATAACATATTATTAGTATTTAATTTTAAATATGCACATCGGCATATTTAAAATTAAATACTGTGTAGGGATTTTTTACGGAAGAACGTATCCGGTATAATAATCTGTCGCAAAACCACAACAAAGACGACAAATTAAAATTTGTGAAATATACCTTCTACATCCTTATTTTGAAATATTTTAATGACCATAAACCGTGCTGGTTCAAGTTAGCGACAGTCTATAAGAAAAGTATGCACGCTATACAAAACAGTGGCAAGAAACAATACGGCCAAGTAACGCCGGATCAATAATATATAGGCTAAGAAACGGCCACGGAGCAAGCGAGGCATCCGAGGCCGACAAGTATGTACAGCCTACACGTACCTTGTCACAATAAGAAAATCAAACTTTTCTTCGCAAAGTAAAGGAGGTTGTTTTTCGCTATATTTAGATAAGGTACGAGTGTTGTAGATGGCTCTACATAGGCGAGCGCGAAAACAAATCAGTGCCCGGGAGGCGCAAATTGAGCACGTACCCGTTCCGGCTAATTTTATTTTGCAATTACACCCCCTACCCCCTTAGAACCCCACCCCTAATACAACATTCTTGGTGACACGACGCGACATCTAGCGGAACAGAGGTGGTACAAAAAATATATTAATTTATCGGTAATTTTCAAACCCATTTGCTATTCCATTGATTGAAGTTGTGAAGCTGATAAAAAGGTTTCTTTGATCTCTAGACATTATTGAGAAAAAAGTAAATACATGCTCATGAGAAGGTAAATAAATTACTTCTTTATTTCCGCTTTACCTTGAAGTGCTTTTGATTAGCAATGCTTCAATAAAACGCTTTTATCGCATCTAAAAATTTTGAATAGTCTAACTCAACCTTTAACAAATACATAGACAAGTTTTATTTTGCTAATATTTTTTATTGCAAATTATTTAAATTATTTTAATTTTATTTATAATTGTAGTAAATCCGCAATCAGCCTTGTTTTGTGTTGGGTTTGAGATGATGTACAATATTGAATACTTTCTCTAACCATATTAGGAAACTTAGATGTACTTCTTACTTCCTCTTGTTTCTACAAGACGACCTTGAGCTCTAGATAGACTTTACAACCTTAAAACATATTATATTAACTTTTTTTAGTGACATCACTTAAACTTTAACTTCCTTGATAACAACCTCCTTCGTATAAAAAAAAACTGGAGATTTCCTCAAATTAAAAACATTTTGTACTTCAAATAAAAAAAAACCGCTCATTCTAAATTGAAGCAATTCTCGTGGCACGTACGAATGCCTCTCAAAATAATATTAAATTAAAATATACCATTATAAAATCTAAAAAGCAATTTTCAATGTACGCATCCAGTCTCTGAAGTCTATTACTCTGCCCCCCTTCGTAAAAAGGTTGTAAGAAGGTGGTGGACACCCCCTCTTGGGGGGGTGATCGCCTCCGCAACCCTTTCGCTTTTCACCCCTCGGACAGGGTGATGTTAAGTTTGCAATAAAATAAGAATTAGTAATAAACAAGTTGAGATTGTAAGATTTGAAATCTGCAAGTCGTTGAGGAAACTAATTACTGATATTTTAAAATAATCAAAATCCTTATATAAAAAAATGAAGCCAAAGCTTATGACAAAATGATAACCACGTAAGATTTCTGAGAAAGGATCTTCTAGGATTTATTAATATAATTGCTTAACTTGTTATCTAAAAATCCTACACCCACCAGCAATTACTTCCCCATAAAAATAATCCCTGCCTCGCATTTTTTTTATCTCCCTGCCGTTAATTAAATTTCACAACACCCTGTACGCGCTAAGCTTCTCGCATTTCTTCGACGCTTCTTAAAGTGTTTTACATACAAGCTGCGTCTGTGTGCGATGGTAAATATCCACGCATAAATGTGTGCGTCGCTACGCATTTTTACCCCCACCCCCTCCTTAAGAAAAATACCTTACCCCTTTACGTGCCCGCCACCCCCTTCGACGTACCTCAAGCGCCCCTGGTAAAGAAGATATGAGAGTTTTTCAAAAAGCTTAATTTAAATGAGTCCCTTGGGACGACTCAATGGAGTATTCCTTAATTTAAATACTATCTTGAGGGAGACGTTTTAATTGGTATCGAATTTCGATTGGAGGCAAGTGACTTTGTTTTTTGAAGGTGATAGGTGTTTTGGTATAGGGTGTGAATTTAGGCTTATGTATTGTGTTAACGTCGTATTCATACATTATGTATTCAGCAGTCGATAAAGCTCTTCTGCAGAAGCCAGTTTTACTGAAACTAAAGCTCGATTGACCCAGGGAACCACGGTTGCATAGGCCCCATGCATCTGTGATCACTGGGAGACCATAGAATAGAATAAAGAACACTTTATTCCACTTAAGAAGGAATTACATTTTTAACATACTTTCTTATAATAAGTACAATAGGCGGTCTTATCGCTAAACAACGATCTCTTCCAGACAACCGTAAGCTATAAGGAGACCATATTAAAATTTGTAAACTATAGTGATGACCATGTGTGATATAAACTTTCCACGCGCGCTTTATTGAGAAGGTATATAGAATGAAATATATACGATGCAAATGCAAAAACAAAGCGTTTCGCTTCAACTTTCATAATGCGAACAGCTAAGGAATGGAACACCTTACCAGCGTCTCTGTTTCCCGATTCTTATAATTTAGGTGTCTTCAAGTCCCGAGTGAATCGGTATCTTGTAGGCAAGCATGATCCATCGTCGACCGCGTCGTTACTTTCCATCAGGTGAGACTGTGGTCAAATGCTAGCCTATCAGGTAATAAAAAAATAAAAATGGTAAAGATTACGTGGTAAGACGTAAGAGTTTCAGGCCGCTAATTGTTAGTTCAAATAGCCATGGTCTGGAGATATTGCGTGAAGCATAAAGTCATGCACGTTTCGTGAGTTGGTACGACTAAAGCGGGCTCCGTACGGCCTTCAGTTGATTTGCAATCGTGAAAAATTAAAACATGAGCTTTGATTACAAAAAGCAAAGCGGAGCGCAGTCAGCGTGCGGGTGAAAAATTGAGCGAATGTGTAACATATTTTCTTCGACAACTCAAATGGAGACCTATAACCAATTAATCCGCTTTACTCAGTTATTTCACACATGTTTTTTGAAGAAAACGCCGGCATTAAATTCCTAATAATATTCATAACAAATACCAAGGCAAAATAGAACAATTATTTCTGGGAGCTTTAGAAATAGAGTAAGTTATTTACTCAATGAAATAATAATTATTGTGTTTATTGGAGTTTCTGAATGAGATGTCTCTTATAATAAGTAACCGGCTTAAGCCTGGCTGTGTATTTAGCTGTGCCGTCAAAAGCAAGGGAATTTTAACCAATGCCCTCTGATTTTTATGAATGTACAATATTTTTTTTATGGAACTGAATGATGAACTGAGACTAACAAGTCGTTCGCCTAATGGTAAGCGCCACGCCTGCCCATAACATTGCAGTGCCACCCAGAACTTTAAATACCACAAAAAGCACTGCGTAGCACCGCATTGCGCTCATCACCCCGAGACATAAGAGCTTAAGAAATCTCATATGCCCAGTAATTTCGGTAGCTACAATGCCCATCAACCCGGATTAAAATTAATTTTTAATTACCTTCCACAATATTTCACTATTTTTAGGTACTTATATGTTATTAATCCAGTACAAACGGCTACACTCACATTATGATTGTGTCGGAATAACTACGTTCAGGTTTCGGACAATTAGGATGTGTTTCTTCCGGGAGTTTACGCATTGGATTCGCGACGACATGACGACTATAGTTTTCAAACATTAGGTAATGAGTCTTGTTTAATTTTCTACTTAAATTGCCAAACAAAGTTGGGAAAACTTCTACATTGCTAAAATTCTAAAATTTCTGTACGAAATATTTGCCTAAAATCGATCTTTTAATTCACCACACCCCTTCATTAACCAAAACAAATGACGTCGAAACAAAAGGGCCGACATAATCAATACACGTCGCGAAAACAATTTAAATCGCAAAATCTTACCCCGGTTTCTAATGAAACAAAGAACGGCCCCAAATACATGCTTCTTACGATTTATTTCTTGCAAGCAAAAATTCACCAACACTGGTGTAGGCGCGCACACTTTGAAATATGCGGTGAGTTAGGTAGCGCGGGTTTGCTTACGTTTTCTTTTGGTTTGGATTTTCTTTGTAAAGATGGGTTTTGACTTTCTTTGAGAACATATAATTTTTAGATAAAAGCAAAACCCGACTTCAATGTATCTTTGAAGCCCAAGGTCAAATATCGATGAAATGTATATGGGACCACTTCGTAGCTATACTGAGCCCAACGCAAAAATAATTTTCCGAATCAGTTCATAAATGACGGAGTTCTGAGGTAACAAACAAACAAAAACAATCGAACAGAGAACCTCCCCCTTTTTGATGGTTGAAAAATAACTAAATTCATTCTTTTAAAGCATTCTTGGTCAAAAATATGTCAACAAACGAACAAAATTACATTTCTATTTCGCTATAGATATTCAAACAGTGTATGTGTACAGGTGGGGGTGATTTCGCACCCCTTTTTCAACCCTTTCGGGGTCCAAACGTTTCTTCTCCTTCTTTACATTTATTTCTTATGGCCTGTTTCTTCTTCTTAAATTATAAAGCTCACTGGGGAATTTGCGGGTTTGATACTTGACATTATTAAAATTTTAATATTTATATTTATTTTTACTTTGAAGATGCGCAGGCTTTTTCTACATGTGAATATTTAGGTTTTTTCATTAGGTAATTACTCTGTGCTCAAAACAAATGCGATTTTTTTGTCCCGGAAAAAGAGACAATTTTTTAATTTAGGTTCATTGTAATGTTTTAAGTTAAATCAATGTCTAAAAATTGCAATAATTAATAATCAGTTTATATAACGACATACATCATACATAATCTTTGTGAATAAAAACGGTTATCGTGCAGTTAACGTTTTACATTTATCTAGTTTCTCAAAAAATAAGTTCTCGTTTGACTCGTGATAGGTTATAAACATTCCAACATTTACAGAGAAGTGCCAACTTACAACAAAGCCGAATCTAAAATTATCTCGTTTCCTCTCTAAAAATCTCATTAAAACCAGCACAAAGGCCACTCTCAAAACTACTCGGTCGCGGTATACCGGCAGCCGAAATGATGTTACAAAGGCGAGGAACTGGGCTAACACAAGTTTTCTATATTACTGTGCGTACCCCTCCCGCAACACCCCGCCCCATCCGCCTCACACCCCCTCACCCTGCCCCAAAGGGTTGATACCACCTTTGAAGATGCGCAGGCTTTTTCTATAATTCCTTCGCTCACTAAGCGATTTGAATTTCGTTAAGTCTCGAATTTCGGGTGAAAAATAATTGTCCGAACCGATTTTCCCGTACCTATTTCGCTTTTTTCTTCTTGGGTAAACTGAAAAGTGACTTAAAAATTGTCTTCGGACGTTTTTCGTACTTTTCGCTTTGCAAGGTCGAATTGTTCCACAAGTTTATTTATGTTTGTTACATTTTCGTTTTAGTTAGGTTTTGGTTACGTAAAAGGTTTGCGTTACGTTTTCGTTTCGTGATAGTGGCGTATTCTTTTTCTTTTAATCACAATGTTTGCGACTAGTGTGAAAGATATATTAAATAATAATATTTTCTGGAATATAGGTACATATTATTATGGTTAAGTATAATGGTAAGAAACCTACTTACCTGAATGATAAATTAGATGTCATCACTATCACCGTATAAGAGCGAGAGTGGCTTAGTAGGAGCATATGCAACTTTCGATCCGACGCACCTGGGTGCGAATCCCGCTTGCCCCAAATGTAATGTACGCACTCTCTCTTAAAACGCTGGAGGAAAAGATCGTGAGGAAACCGTTCTTCAAAACGTGATCACAAAAAATCAAGGACATGTGTTACCACCAACCCGCACTGGGCCAGCGAAGTGGATTATGGCCCATACTCTCTCTACGAGAGAAGGTCCGTATCCCAGCAGTGGGAACGTAATGCTGATTATGATTATGAATAATAGCACCATGAAATAAGATACAAGGGTTTATCAAATGTTCTTTAATTTATGTAATTGGATTGTCCGTTTTAATTAAAGTAAAATAAATGAATAAATAAATTTTATGCTTACGAAAAAAATTATCGATTAAAAATAACAGAGTAATTAAGAAAGAAGCAATTAGTAGTGAGTAGTAAGTAGTGTAGAGGTAGACGCTGTAGAATTCAAACCAATTTCAAGCATGTATTTGCTTATTATGCTCATGGTAGTGGTATGCGGAGACCGTCTGGATAAGTACCACAGCTTTGCCAGTTATTCTACCACCAAGCAGTAGTGCGCAAACATTACTGTGTTCCGGTTTGAAGGGCATTGTAGCCAGCGAAATTAACGGGCATATGAGACTTAACAGCTAATTGTCTCAGTGCAGTGCCGCGCAGGATTTTGCAAAACAAGATTCTGGGTGATGCTGCAACTGTTATGGGCAGGCGTATTGCTTACCATCAGGCGAACAACCTGATGTCTCGGGTGTTGAGCGATATGCAGTGCTACGCAGTGTTTTTTGTAATATTAAAAGTGATGGGCACCGCAATTGTTATGGAGAAGCGTGGCGCTTACCATCAGGCGAACGACATGCTCGTCTCATCATTCATCGCTTGTTCGATGTGTTAGTTCTAAGGTATATATTTATATGGGCCGTAGAATAAGTATATTACATGTGTAACTTACATATCTAATGTTGCCTGAAATAAAATAAAAAACAAGTTCCAAGTTTCTAGTTTTGTTGAAACAAAACGACAAAGTCAGGATTCTATTTATAGTCTCACAAAAACCAATGTACCGCAACGCGACATGTAAACGACAATAAGGCTCCTTGCACACGGCTCGAGAGATGTGCGATACGACACGCGTGTCCCCGACGTTCGAGGAAGTGCTTCAGATGATGGAGAGGGCATTTTAAGAGTTCATTTGTGGAAGTGGATTGAGCAGTTTCAAGGAAAACATATTTAAAGGACCTTAGGGTTTGTTAGATTAATTTTGAATGTAGCAAATATTTTTATATTTATTTTTTCTTTCTTTTGCCAGCATTTTTGACAATTTGTGATTTTAAAAGTATATGTTTGATTATAATTATATGTTTTAATTATCAAGAATGATAATGAAGTGATATTGAATACTGAATAAAATATAGATATATTGTAAATAGTTATACTTAAGCAGGAAAAGGAAATCAATAATTATTATAGATAGTTTACTTCATAATATTTTTTGCTAGGTAAATCCTTGTGGTCTTGTGGTATACAATGTAATTACAGTATCATATAATGGGCCATAATCGACCGCGCTGGCCCAGTGCGATTTGGTGGATGTCACATGCCCTTGATTCTTACGTGATCAATTCATGAATATAACTTAAGTCAGTGGTGCGGTGCCAGCGGGACTTGAACTGGGGCGTCGGATCGAAAGTCGCATCCACTAAGCTACAATCGCTCTATAACTACAGTATAATTTTGCTTATATTTCTCCTTCTTTCTTGTTATTTTTAATCCCCGACGCAAAAAGATGTTATAAGTTTAACCACTATGTGTGTCTTTGGCACTGTAGCTTTTAAACGGGTAAACCGATTTGGAAGCGGTTTTTTTATTTGAAAGCAGGTTTTATAGCCGTGGTTCTCAGATGTTTTATTGTAATCGGTAAAACCGTTTTTACTTTTTATAGGTTTTTTGTGTCGGGGGATTTTTAAATTTAGGTTTACTGCAATTCGCTTGTTCTATCATTTATCTCAAGCCATCTCCACACAACTCGCCGGTGTCTAGTCTCAACAATCTGTCTTCCTCAGACCTGTCAGCGGCACCTATGCATCGCACGTTTTCCGCCCCGTGTGTAACCGCCTTATAATTACTTAATCGCTGTTTGTGTTACAGATGTGCGCTTCTTAATGAATTGCGAGAGATATGCGTGTTTGGGTGTGCATTATCAATATAGTTAAGGGTGTCTGGGTGTCTGGTGACAAGAGTGAAGAGGTTTCTTCTAGGTGAGCGTGCTACATCTTCGATTGCATCGTCACTTAAGAACAAGTGAGATAGCGGTCAAACTCAAGCCTATATATAATTAAAAAAAGTTATAGAATTAGTGTAAACATGTTTACGTTGATGTTTACAAATTAAGTGACGGCACTACTTTCACCGTCTAGAGAGATGACATCGTGTCTTGATTCATTATTCTTGATGAAAATGTATTATAATTTATTTATTATTATTTTATATTATTATTTGTATTTATTTCAGTAAAATTTATTTGATTAAATTAATTTTAAATTTAAATTATTTAAAATACATTTAAACTTTCAAATTCATGAAATGAAATGAAACGAAACGAAATGAAATGATATTTATTTGTAGAAAGCACAGTCATAATAAAGGTAACAATGGTTTAGAGTTTTGCGTGTCTCACCATTTCTGGCATAGATATTTTCATAATATTACATTGTTTAAGTTAAATGAAGTAAAAAATCATTTAAATTTATTAATAACACGGCTAATAAATCAGGGACTCCCACCTCAGCAAACATACGACGCACTGCAGTACCGCGGTAACCTCATAAAAGCCGGTTGCGTCATTATACTGAACCCTTATGTCCTTCTCCAGAACCTAAAGTAAACACATCAAATTTCATCAAAATCCGTTCTGCATTAGTTTTGATCCATCCATCCGTCCTTACAAACTTTCACATCTATATATGTAAATAAAAATGAATCGCCGAAATGTTTGTACGCGCATAGCTTCCGAACGACTGCACCAAAATGGATAATAATTTTTTTATGTATACGTCAGGACAAGGTTTGTAACAGAAAATTTAACAAATAGAACAGATTTTTTTTCAATATGGCGGTACGAAGTTCCCCGGGTTAGCTAGTTTATAATATTATAGGATAGTATGTACTTAGATCAAGTTGTATTAACTCATATGTGATAGTTTCCTAATGGGTGCTTGTTTTCCATGAAATATTAATTTATCAGACCAATTTATTATAATTAAAAGGATCAGGAGCAGGCGCACAAACAAAGAAATTCCACCGATAAAACTTC
The DNA here is from genome assembly GCA_951640565.1 of Petrophora chlorosata. Classification (NCBI taxonomy): domain Eukaryota; kingdom Metazoa; phylum Arthropoda; class Insecta; order Lepidoptera; family Geometridae; genus Petrophora; species Petrophora chlorosata. The sequence goes on from OX621206.1 coordinate 4,248,327, forward strand.
AAAACTCCGGGCACTTGACGTCCCCCGGTGGATGCTATAAACCAAAAGTGACAACCCTAATGCGATCGCTTCTCTAATTACACTTGAAATTCCAAAAATTCGGCGTCATCCCTCCGTCTTAACCCATTAGGGTTCCCAACTCGCAAACTGCCGTTGGTCAGGATTATAAGGAGTTGTTTGGCTTGCAGTTTTCTTTACTCCTTGTGGTCCTTATTTATTTACTAGCTGCGCCCCGTGGTTTCACCCGCGGTTTCCCAGGATAAAAATCCTATGTCCTTTTCTAGGACCTAAAGTATCTACATACCAAATTTCATCAAAATCCGTTCAGTAATTTTTGCGTGAATGAGTAACATGCATTCATCCATCCATCCATCTATCCATCAATCCATCCATCCATTGATCTATCCTCATAAACTTTCACATTTATAATTTCAGTAGGAAATTAGTAGTCGGGTTCATTCATCCGTTTAAAAAAAAACAAAATAAAGTGTAAAAATATCTAGTGTAGTGTATTTAATTATTTAGTATAAAATATATTGTTAGAAAAAGCGTTGCTATTCAACGTGGCAATGCTGCCAGCATTTTGGGAACGGACTGGTAATGGTTTATTAGATAGTTTAGATAAATTCAATAATGCTAACAATAGCGATGACGACTTTGGTTTTGAAAATAAACCAGTAATTTGCAGAACTTCAACTTTGTAACAGAAACAAACAAATAAATTATTATTTTCAATTCAATTAAAACAAAAATGTATTGTAATATAGTTAGTGTTGTGTGTTTATATTTGTAAAAATTAAAAGTCAAACACATTAGCCATGCGCGTTCCATCCCATCGGCCTCACATTAACCCTCCAAAGAGGCCCCTGAAGATGCAGATGCTGTTTAATATTCCCCTCCTTCCTGGACGGATGCTTGTGTCGGATGTTTGGCAATCGTAGATTTTGAGCACCACGCAAAAAATTAATAAGAAGATTCGGAGGAGGTTGGTACACATTGATGCGTTATGCAGCATAAAGTACCTTTTCTCAAACATGCATGGAAATATCATTATTTTCGAAAATAGAACACGTGAAGTATCGAATTTACGGATCATTGAGGAATGACAATGTTACGGATAGAGAAAATCAAATCCATTGCAGGAGCGTTTTTTGAATTTGGAACATTACAACGCTCCAGCAATGTTGTATGAAACGGCGTGCTGGGGTTATTGAATACTCTTTGATTGGATCTCTTTTATCATTTTTGGCATACCAACGTAAATCTCTTTGCTTAGTACAAATTGCGTTCACGTGGCTGTATAGCCATAAATGCGTTTGCCTTTCAGCACAGATAATAAATAGAAAATTGGCGGCAAAGCTGAAAATTTGTCTTGATTTGTTATTTACATATATTATATAAATTAAATGTCATATAAGTTAATTAATTTAGATTAACTTACTTAATTAAATAATTTATATTGGTACCACTTATCACATTCAGTACACTGATTAATAAATCCAATCTATATTTGTTTCGCTTTGTAAACAGCTATACCGAATGAAAGAGACTGAATCCTACGACACAGGAGTTACCATAGGGTGGGATTCAGAGCTCATAGAATTGATTGTACTACACGATTTGTATTTACAATAAAATTATTGAATGTATAATATAAAAAGGATGTTTTATTTCCCTGCATTCTTATGATAAAAGCACTATATATTCCTTGGCGGAAATGGCAATTGCCTGTCTCGTATTAGTGTAGTCTTCCACTACAACTCACACTCGACCGGCAATTGCCTATTTCACGGCCTTTGCAATAATGTACTATCGTATGCGAGACCGCATGAGACATCGACAGACGCAGACTTGACGACAAGTAAAAATTATTACGCTTGTCTCGTATTATTGCTTATCAATTTTTATTGCTTTCCTCCTTTTCATGACGATAATTCAGCTTCTAGAATCTCTTAAACCTCCGACACCAAATTGGCCACATACTCACACGAGAGAAGATGAAGAAGCTTCTAGAAGAATACTATAACTGTGTGTATATGATAATGTACTCGTAAATCAGTAATCATTGGGTGTTGTGGGACCATGGTCCTCATAGTTCCTGGTTCCCTAGGTACAGGGAATCCTAGTTAGGGGCCAGGATCTATATATGTGATCATGGGGCGTTATTTATTATTTATTATAATTATTTATTTATTGTCCAGGTAATCCTTTTATTAGTTATCCAATGATCTCTCTTCTCTTCTCTAATCTGTATATATTATAAACAAGATTTTTGTTAAAAAATATTTATTTTTTAACAAAAATCTTGTTTCTTGATCTTATTTTATTTATAGTCCTCTGCATCCAAAGGTTGTCTGGAAGAGATCGCTATAAGCGATAAGACCGCCCATTGTAACACTTTATCTTTAAGTATTGTTTTGTAATTATTTCTTATTGTTGTGTAACAATAAATCTTTATCTATCTATCTAAATTTTCAAGACGAGCTTTTAACAAATTCTTAATCGGAACTACGAACAGATTAAAATGAGTCAAAACACTAGTAGTTTACGATTATCCATCAAGGAGATCCATTACCCACCTTCCGTCTCCATCATTAGATCAGTTGGCTGTCACCATAATTGCATAAATAAAATAAATGCATTTTCATCGAACTTTGAAAATAGTGCAAAATTTCAACTCCGTAGGATAAGAGGAAGCGGTTCTGATTTAACGTACAAGATTTGACCCGAACAAACAAATAATAAACATGGCAAGTTAAATAAAAGCTTGTAAAAAGGCGCTCATGTATTTGCTTATATATTATAGATCTTCTAAACTCCTAGGTGGATTTTGTTGCGGTTTTCACCATCATTTAGAGAACTTGTTTGTAACTACAAGTAACTTTTTAATAATATTCTATTCAGCAAATCAGAATCTGAACTTCATGCGACGAAATTAACATACTTTTTTTAATCACGTGCAAAATACCTACTTATTTATTTTATTTAACCTTCAAGCACTCCACTTTTATTATCAAACGAATAATTATTTTATCTTGCCAGGCTTCATAATTAAATTACCAACCATCAGGCTGCACTAATTACACATTTCAAATCATTACAGCGTCGCATGATCTACATCATGTAACGTATATGTATCTCTATTTATTTTATGCCGACCGCACACTCGCAACTTTTTGTGTCGACGTTGAATTTTGCTTTCGAGAAGATAGTTGTAGCAACTTTTAGCGCTCCTACGATAAACCACTTAAGGTGTTGAAATCAACTGATACATCGCCATGTTTCACAAAAATACGCTGATTTCCAAAGACACGATTACTTTCTGAAAATATAAACAAGAAAGTGACAGAAAAAAAATCTAACAAGAAATTAGATTAAAAATTGAATCCAAAAACCAAATTTTATTACATTGAGTTGTGACCTACCCTGAAAGTTTCAGTTGACAATAATATAGAAAACACTTTAGACAACACTATAAACAATACTATAGACAAGACTATGGACAAAACTATAGACAACACTAGACAATATCTTAGACGACACGAAATCTCCGAGTCTGCGGGTGCCGTTACCCGCCCGCAATGTCCTGCGACCTCATTAAGGCTCATCTCCACATCCCCTAATGAAATACGCTTTAATTACCGACAACACGGAAAAATCCAATCTTTCACTCACACACACATACAACCTGTGTGTACACTTTCTTACCCGAACTTCTAATATAAATTAAGAACCCCCGCAATATATGTATGTGTTGGTATTGTAAAGTCTTAAAAATGAGAGGACGGAGGAATCTTTAAAAGGGTAGGACTTAAGTGGGGGGCACACCCCCTGTCCTCGCACACCCCCTCGGTAAGGGTGTTGTGCGCCGCGCAAACGCTTTGTACGGCCTACTGGTTCTTATTGTCCATTGTTTTGGTTCAATATCAGGATGACGGAGGTAGGTTAAGTGTTATTTTAAGAAATTAATTCACGTTTTATGTGTGTTTTATTAGATTGAATTTTACGACAGGTTTAGCTTCACCTGAATAAGTTAGATAAGACGTAAAAGTTTACATCGTGACTTTGAGTCGCTTATTGTTAGAACGAAAATTGCAGCTTTTAAAAATAATAAATTCTAATTCCAAATCACAAACTACGGTCTGTAGTCGCGAACTATTCGAAACAAAAGAAAAACTTAGCTATAAACCGGTATGCGGTAATTTAAATCAACATTATAATGAGACCGTCTACCTTCGAATTGTACCCCATATTACCGTTCAAATACCGCAAAAGTTTCGTACAAAGACTATTCGTACCGCTTGCATCCACATTATACCTTTACCTTTGTTATTTACGTACTGTCATTGTCACGCACATGGCATCGCTGTTCCATTAAAGAACTATATCAGTACCGCTTTAGGAACACTGCTACTTTTGAACACTTCTCACAATCTTCGACCTTAAAGTTAAACTAGTAAGGTCTGGTTAGGTTTTGGCAGTAGGAGGCATAACTTTGCCAAGTTACAGGTTCATAATGACATTTATTAGAAGTCGTATTTGGTACATGACAATAATTAAAATCCATGCACGAACCTCTGTGCCATACCGTACCTCGCACGTGATGCTTTTAGCATAGCATTAACTTTCAAATTATTAGGAGGCGGAAAATCCTTCCGAATATGTATTTGAATTGATACTGGCTTTCAACTTTCGGGTTGTTTTTTGGCAACCATTGAAAGTGTTAAAACTTCTTAATTTCTTGGAAAAACAAACACACAATCGCTTTTAGAACTTGTTGGCCTGTTTGTCTGGCTGTTTGGATGGAGCAATGCATTTTTGATGTATAGAGTTTCTTACTTTGAGGACGTTTTATATTTTGTGTACTGTTGTGAACTTTGAAGGAATTTCCCGTGTATTTACTATACAATTTAATTGGCCAAGGTTATAGGAAAAATAATAAATAATGACCCCATTAATAACAGACAAAAGAGCCAAATGCTTAACCCAACAAGCATACAGCGCGAACAAAGTTCACTGCTCGAATCCCGGGAGTCGGGAGCCAGCAGGCAGTCCGCGGTCCACTCGTATCGCACTAATTGGCAAGCCAACGATGGTTTGTTGTCGTGAGCACTGACTCAGCTGGTTGTTGTTCAATTTTGCAGTTGACCAGCGGAAATATGCAGGAGAACGCGTTTAGTTATGTCTAGATATTTCACAAGTGCTGTAAAAATTTGTTGAAGTAATAATTAATTGTTAGGAAACTTCATGACTAAACATTGTTGATATAAAAACGGCTAAAACTCATGGTTAAACCGTAGTAATATTTAGTTTTTTTTTGTTAAACGTCGAAATATTTCCGAGTAAATTTTGGACATTCGACTAACGAACATTGCCGAGTAGGCGCGAATTCTACCGACGCCGCCCGCCGCGTCTTCAAAGCCGCGCACACGCCGCCAATTACGTGTAAACGCTTGCGTCGCGGCTTGATCTCACAATTCCCAGAAGAAGGACTACTAAAACGACCAAAACCTGGTTGAAGTAATTTCGACGTTTAACCGTGAGTCTCAGCCGTTTTTATATCAATTATAGCAATTGTTTCAAAAATCTAAGGCATGTGCTTTTCCTCAGCCTCATTTGGCTCGGGTGGTAGGTTGAGAATTAACTCTCTTTCTGCAAAATGACCAGCAGTGAGACCCTAATGCGAATCTAATGTATTTTCTATTACCTATACGTTTCTTGATTATCTACGACAGCACTCGCCAACAATTTGGTCTACATCGTTATCAAACGCTGGCCAAAGCCTCAGAAACAAAAAAGTCCTTGAAGTCAACTGTCAGAGCTCTGCTGAAGATTCTCGTGCTATCTAAAATTTCATTAACCATTTTTAACACTATAGAAAGTGCAATAGATGCTTACAACCCTGAGCCTATAGGACCTGGAAGAAATAATACCCATCATAAATACGAATGAACGAATTTATATGTTTGTTACTCAATGACGTAGTGGTTTGAACTAGTTCCTTTCAAGGGTCTGAACCTAATGAAAAATCATTTTTTTTTTATTATAATAAATTAATTTCAAATATTTTTTTTATTTTGCAAGATACTTTTCATTTCGGAAAAAGAACAGCTCAAAAGAAGCGCAAGTTTATACTACTTCCTTATAAAAACAGTGGTCCTTAACCTTTTATTAAGGAAGTTACGTGTAAGGAATGTGTCGAGTCACATGTCGTGTCAGGTTCACTGTTAGCACAACACCCTCTGTTTGCTTTCTGCCACTGGTTTGAATACAGAGCGATACGTGAGCTTTTTATAAATATTTTACCATTCTTACTCAATTTTCAGAGAACTTTAAAATTTACTTCTAAATATAACACATTTGCCCATATTTATTTATTTATAACAATTTAAGTTATAAGTCCTTGTCCATTCCATCATAGGACAACTAGACGCGCGGCTATGCTACATCCATACATGGTAGACATCCTTTACGGACAGCCAAGAAGTGGAACGCATTGCCAACGTCTGTGTTGCCTGACAGCTACAACCTGGGAGTCTTAAAATCGAGAGTGAACAGGTATCTTCTAGGCAAGCGTGTTACATCTTAGACCACATCATCGCTTACCATCAGGTGAGATAGTGGTCAAACGCAAACCTATATATATTATAACCTAGTAATAAAATACATTTTTACAAACTCTTATAAGTAATATGTATATTGTCATAATAATAAATAATTAATGTATATCTAAATATATTGACTACTTGTAACGCATGTGTTTGTTTATTAGTTTAGTACTTACCACTTGATGGAATTTGATGTAGTTGTCACAATCCCTTACAATATTTATTTATGATGTAAGCTAATATTTAGAGCAAATCCCATTCAGGTGAAGCCAGTGAAACTGCGCAGCCGTAATTTCTGCAGTAAAGAAACAAAGAACGAAAAAAGAAAGAACGAAAGAAATACAGCTTTAAAATACAACCCTTCCTGTATAACTTCAGGACTGTTGATGATTATGATGATGAGAACAACACCACACACGAACATGGCAAGAACCGCAAAACTAACCCTTCCCATAAAACATAACATAATTAGCGCCACCATAATGCACCAATTCATAATTTATTACGCATACCGCGTCTCCCCTTTCCCGAAACTTTCCAAACTCGATTACGGACAAAGAAAAAGTTCCTAACTTCGGAATTTAAAAAAAAATGAAGATAAGGCAAAAAGCCGCCACCGACAACCTTTATAATCGCATCAGCAAACCCTGGATTGTTCGCGCTCGCGTTAATTATTGATAGAATGAAACTTTTATCAAAACTTCAGGAGCAGAAGCCGAAATTATTTGAAAGCAAGGAAACCCTTCATAATGCCTGCGAAAATATTAAAACAAAGCCAAGGTGGCCCCGCCCGGACAAACGACTTAGGCATCTCTATGGAGCTGATGATACAAGTTTCGAGTAAATGCTGTAGAGAAGTTCCTGTGGTAAGTTTTTTCAACTTACCACAGGGTAAGTTAAAAAAAGAAAAAACACATACAAATGTTGCAAAAAAGAAATTTGTTGTAACTCTTATGTTTAGTGCATAGTGGAGTGCCAATACCTGTTGCAAATAGTTGCAGGTATGTCATATTGGCATGAATTGTCTATTCTAAATAAATATAATGTTTGGTCATCTAAAAAACTGGAAATGCCTTTGTATGAAGTTTTTATTTATTTTCTCTTATTAATTTTTTAAACATTAAATAGGGTTTCTTGGGTGTCGCATTCCTCTTCTGCTAACCTACTTATAAAATTTTATAATATGTAGTAGGTAGTTTTATATACTTATGTATAAATATCATAAAAATAGCTGCGCTCTTTTCGTAATTGTCACTCATAAGAAGGATAATACGAGTATATAGATGTAGATGTAGCATTATACTGTCTTAAGATTTTGTCTCAATGTTAGGCACGACTTCCAGGCTTCGCAATCTTGGGAGCATATATGCTGTTTTAAAAAAAGGCTCTTTTGTCAAAACGCATGAAAATAAAAATTCATCAGCGGGTTTTAAACATCAAAGATTGTGTAAATCAGTATTCAGGGGTTACTATCACCTCTAGATCTGTCACCGCGAAATCCGAAGACGACTGCGAGCGGGTGGTGATTAATACAACGCATCTCCCCAAGGTTTAATCGCTCGCTGGCAACATTTTTACCCAATTTTTGGGAGAACCACCCCCTGGCCACCCTCGCACCCTTCCGAGCCCACCCCTTTCTTTCGTTAAGATAAATTATCCTGCGATCAGGATAAAAGTGTAGGTTAAAATTGCCGCCTTTAAAATTCGGCGTTTCGCCCGCCTTAATATTTATGCCCAAATTAGTGTATTTCGCCCGACTTTCAACGGAATTGTTGAGTAATCATTTATTGTTTTCTGTGCTTTTGTTTTATCTTGCTAGATTTGGATATATTGTACAGCTAAGAGCTACCATCGATATTAAATTGAAAAGTGTTATAAAATTAGGTATCTTAAGTGCTATTGGTCTCACGACTGTAGTTTCTGTATCATACTTCTTCACCTTTGTTAAAAGTTGTTGATAATACATTTTATGACAACAAAATACCGACTTCAGTTCTGATGTATCTTTGAAGTCCAAAGTCGAATATCGATGAAATTTATATGGGACCATGTTGAAGCTATACTGAACCCAACGCTAGAAGAATTTACTAGAAATCAGTGTATAAATTGCGGAGTTCTGAGGTAACACACATAAAAAAAACTTCAATCGAATTGAGAACCTCCTCCTTTTTTTAATGAAGTTGGTTAAAAATTGGTATGCTATTGGTATGCGCTTAAATTAATTACAATGTTTAAAATACATATGTATTTTAAACTTGTTTTTCTAAAATTAATCGCAAATTACTCATCATTATTCTAATCACCAAATTTATAGATTTGATGATTAGAATTCTAATAATAATGGCTTTCAACGATTATACACAAATCGTGGCTCCTCACTAAGATTTTCATATATACGAACTAGGAACTAAGAGGACCATGGTCCCACAAAGATGCGAAACAAATACTTGCGCATTATACATATCCGAATAATCTCATTTTTTATTATTACAATTAAATAACTTAAAACACACACACATGAAACATAATATTGTCAAAAACAAACATAAAATAATGTAACAAAAGTTCTATAAAAAAAAAATGCCCCTCGGTTTCTTCTCGTGTCTTCTGAGTAGTGGTTCTTTTTCCGATACGGTGGTAGAGTCATTGTAATAATTGACGTTCATAAGTGCGTCTGTGATGCCAAAAATGAATAAACTCATGAACTTTGAATTTTGTAACTGTATTATTAGTAACATTTGATTGATTGATTGATAACACTTTATTGTACACCAAAATCATAACAAGAACAAATAAACATAGAACTTTAAAATTTAATTAGTACAATGGGCGGTCTTATCGCTAATAAGCAACAACAAAAAGCAAAGTAACATTATTCATATTCATATTCAATCATTTATTGCATCATACATGTTACAGGGATCTTAAATATTATAATACAGAGTCACATATGTACCCAATTTAGGGCATAGCAATATGAGTAGAAGCGGACCGACATATTATTACATTTTCGTCAAAATTAATCCTTAAAAAATTCGTCTAAACTATAATAATTTTTACTTACCAACTTTTTTTACTTGTGACCAACTTTATCTAGTTATAATTTTTTTTCTGTCTACCTCCAAACTTGTATCTTATAAATTAAGTAGTCCTTGTCTTTTGCAATATAACGATGCACAAATTATTAATTTTATAGTAAGTAAAAATAGATTAATTAGATCCGTAGAGAGGGGCCTGGTGACCTGTGATACAGGCATTATATGCCTACCTCAGGCACCAGGCTTCGCAAAACAGGCTTAGCATGGTTTACTTGTCAATAATTTAGTTACCTATTTTGTACCTTTTTTGTGAAGAAATAAATGCTTATTATTATTATTATTACTTAGTAATAGGTTTTTAAGTTTAACTTCAAATATTTTGTCTTTTTTTGAGCTTTTATCGTATCCGGAATTATATTATTTTTTACAGCCATGATGTTTGAGACAGAACTGTGTATTTTTAATCTTGAAGAGGGCAGTATTAAATTATGTTTATATCTAGTTTCATAACGTCGCGGTTTGTAATTTTTTTTGTCAAAAAATATAGAATATTTTCTGACGAATTTGCAAATTTCTAAAATGTTAATTAATGTTAATGTCAGTATTTTGAGTTTGAAGAAATGAGGTTTGCAACTATCTGGTTCTCTATTTTTTTTGCATAATAAAGATGTCTTGTGCATCAACACTGTTACCCCATAAGATAACGCCGTATCGCAACCAGGCTTCTGCATAAGCGTAATAAGCAGACAGTGCTGTTTTCGTGTCTGTTACTTTTTTTAATTCTCGTAGTGCATATGTGAAGCTAGACAATTTATGTTATATGTTTTTTATATGGCTCATATATTAATTTTTTTATATTAATTTACTGAGGAATAAACTATATTATTATTAATATTTTCTTTTTTATATGTACGTGTACATGTACTAGGAGAAAAGAATACTAACTATGCTATGAGTGTGCTTACTGAATAAATTCCTAATTTATATTATTTTATTTTTTTATATACATAATTGCGAATTGATTTTTTTGTACTTTGTTATAAGAGCGTGTGTGGCTCAGTGGGAGAACATGTATCTTTCGATCCGACGCTCCCGAGTTCGAATCTCGCTGGCCCCGCACCACTGAGTTTCTTAAGTTATGAGCGAATCTGACGATCGCTCTAAAAACGGTGAACCAAAACATCGTAAGGAAAGCATGTCTAAGAATAAATCACAAAAATTCAAGGACAAGTGACACCACAAAAAATAGTCAAGCGGAATCATAACATCATGAGCCCATCATGTTCCCACTGCTGGGACACGGGCCTTCTCTCATAGAAGAGCATGGACTATAATCCGTCACGCTGGCCCAGTGCGGTTTGGTGGATGTCACATGTCCTTGGATTTTTGTGATTAATTCTTGGACATGCCGGTTTTCTCACGCTGTTTTCCTTCACCGTTTCTAGTCAGGACAGATGTGTGGACGAATGATCTGCACATAGCGGGTCCAGCGGGATTCATATTCGAGTGCGTCGGGTCGAAAGTCGCACGTGCGCACTGAGCCACACTCGATCCTAGGAAGTATATAACATAAACAAAATACCCACACAGACAAACCTACTTCATGATTAAATACATAAAATGCCTATTGTTTCCCCATCAAACAGACCGATTGTTCAAGTTCGACCGGCCTATTTGTCCCTCACTCCTTTCCATCGCTAATGATTTCTTTGATATTTGAATAAGGTTTCGCTGAGGTTTCGCAAAACAATATTTTCTTGGTTTTAATCAAAGTCAGTGTAAGTCGATACGGAGAAATTCTTAGCTGTTTAATTAAGGCCGTTCGTGTGCCTACTGCAATATCGCTTTTCAGGAATGTTTTTTAACAATTCATTTGTTTCTCTAACGAATGCTTTTTTCAGAAGATCAGAAGTCGGTTTTTTTTTAATATGCCCTATGTTGACGTGCGTAGATCCTGGCCTAACTAAGATTCCCTGTATCTAGGAAAGCAGGAACTATGAGGACTATGGTCCTCACAACACGCAGACATGAAACAAATTTAATGTTTTCGCCTTTTTCTCTGTGCACCAAACATTTGTCCCGTCGCGGTGTATGAGATTTAAGCGAACCTGCCCAACCACTACACAAGAGACGGTCGTTCGCCTGATTTTAAGCGCCGTGCTTGCCCATTACATTTGCAGTGCCACCCAGAATGTTTTATGCAATGAAATGTATTGTGTAGCACTGCATTGCGCTTATTACAAAGGGACATCAGATATTAAGTCTAATAGTAATTTCGCTGGCTACAATGCCCGTCAAGCTGAAACACAGTAATACTTGCACACTACTGCTTGGCGGCAGAATAACTGGCAAAGCTTTAATGCCTACCCAGACGGCCTCCCGCATACGAGAAAACTATCTGATTGGACCTATGCATAAGTGGCGATATAATTATATGTATATATTCTAATTAAATAATAGATTTAAATCTATTTAAAACTTTTGATAGTTTTATTATACTCTGTACTTGATTCTCCGTCTAAACGACGTCAAAGCTAGCAATTATGAAAAAAAATACAAAAACAAATTCAAGTAATCAACTACTCAGACTCTCAGCCGTGCCAACACACACACATACACACATAACTCTTAATGTCAACACATACAGCGGCAATTGACATATATACCCAAGTAACATAACCGCGGTAGAAGAAGGAAGAACGAAAAACTTCCACGAAATTTGCTCGCCCAAATGACGACGCTTGTTTTTTTGTAGGTGGTTGCTTATAAGATGAAAGACTAGGGTGGATAAGACGCGGACTAATTAACGTAGTCTTTTCAATAACATTTTTTTAAAAGTCTCGGTTATTTTTGGGCTAGTTTAGATTACTATGCATACCTATAAATAAAATCTAGGATTTATAAAGGTCCTCCTGTATAAAGATTTTGAAATTATTAACACAGAGTGGCATTTTGAATCTCAAAATTTGTAAAAATACTTTATACTAGCTGTACCTCGGTATTTCACCTGCGATATTCCGGGTTGAAAAAGACCTATCCTAAGTCCTTTTTCAGGGCTTTAAGTACCTAGTTCTAAATTTCACTATAATTATTTCAGTAGTTTTTGTCTGATTGAGTAACAACTGAGTAACATCCATCTTCACAAACTTTTGTATATATAATATTAGTAGGAAGGATTTTAACTGTGGTTATAGGACAACTACAACCTGGGAGTCTTCAAATCGAGAGTGAACGGATATCTTTTAGGCAAGCGTGTTAGATCTTAGACCACATCCTCGCTTACCATCAGGTAAGATAGTGGTCAAACGCAAACCTAAAACAAATAAAAAAATCCTTTATTAAGACCATATACCTGAAACGAAGTAAATTACAGATGTAACCATTTTCTTCATAAAAATTATTGAATTTAATTATTTTGGGACATATTACAACAGATTGATTATAATAAGTATAATAAGTAGATACTTTAGTTTGCAAATTGGTTTCATCAAATCTTTTTGTTTGGTGTACAATAAACACGAAAATAACGAAAATTTTAAATTAATCAAATTATCTGTATCTAGATCTTTGGAAAATTAAGTAACACAATAGACTGTGGTGACGACATTCGCGTCATCAGTCATATCCACATCATCCTAGCGCACCCTAACAAACTTATTAAGATTTCCTTTCTTTTTACTCTGTACGCGGTTAGCGACGTATGACGCAAGCTAACGGCCTCAGGGGGGGTCGAAATGAGCGGGGGCAGGGGGACCACCCCCGCACGCATGGCCGCTCTCATGATTTAAGCACAGGGATAAGAATGAAATTAAAAATACATCCTCGCTCCTTGGGGTGCCAGGGAGACATATATGCAAATGGACCCCCAATTCACCCCCCTATCTTAGGGGGTATTTTTTTGTTAGGATGCTATTAATTTGGGGTGTAACTCACTAAGTATAAGCGTGACTGTACGCATATATGAGGGTAGGTATTCTTTACTTTCTTTCCTTTATCCGCTAAATTATGTGGGGATGCGAGAGGAGATTATGAAGTGAATTCAGGTGTAATTTATTATTTTTTTACGATGTTTGTTTTGATTACGCCCCTGTCTCATACGGACAGCGAAGTATAAGGTCACCTTACCTTACTTCGCCTAGAAGGAAAAGGAAAATAAAAGTAAAGGAGCCTCCTCCTCACTGTGTTTTTAATCTCACTTTATACCTCAAAGTACCCGACGAATCCAATATTAGATAGATAGAAAGATTAACACTTTATTATTCACCTTAAACTTAGAAATTAAGTACACGTTAATATTAAGCTTTGGAAACTATCGTGACTCGAAATATTAATTATAAATATTTTTACTAGTGATAGGTTTCTCGTATGCGAGAGGCCGTCTGGGTGGGTACCACCGCTTTGCCAATTATTCAGCCGCTAAGCAGCAGTGCGCAAGCATTACTGTGTTCCGGTTTGAAGGGCATTGTAGCCAGCGAAATTAATGGGAATTATGAGATTCAACAGCTAATTGTCTCAGGGTGACGAGCGCAGTGCAGCGCCGCGCAGGATTTTGCAAAACAAAGTTCTGGGTGGTGGTGTTATTGTTATAGGCTGGCGTATTGCTCAGTGGCGTATACCATCAGGCAAACGACCAGCTCGTCTCGTCATTCAGTTACATTAAATATATATATATATATATATATATAAACGGCTACACTCACGTTATGATTGTGCCGGATCACTCCGACCAGGTTTCGGATATTTAGGATGTCCTTTCGGGAGTTTACGCTTTGGAAGAACAACTTCTACAAGTTAAAATGTTTTAAATGGTTTAACAATGGACGGTCTTATCGCTATTAGTATTCCACCATTCCTATATCATTGACCAATCAACAGACCTACATGACAGATGCTGTTGTTCTTGAACGTGTCCGTTTCTTTACTTAGTTTTCCTTCACCGTTTCGTTAGTTTTATTTCTTTACATGTTACACCGAATGTCTCCGTTACTCTTTTACTTAGATCAATTTTACAATGCTACCTACTCTACGAGAGCTGCACTAAATGCTGCTCTAAGTGCGGGCCAGCTTCAATACCGTCTTCGCGTTGATAGCGGGACGGCTAAACTGCCCTTTCTGTCTGTTGTCTGTTGTAAAAAAAAAACCGGAGACAGTCAATGGCCGAAGAGAAATTATTGACTACAAAAAAAATATATTTAACTGGTTAATTTGATTTGAACTTGTGGTTTTGACATTTGATATTGTATCGTACTTGTATTTTGACTGAATTTTTTTATTGTTTTATTTTTGTTTCTTTTTTGTATTGAATGACTTGATCTGTAGTTTGGACTTGTATTATTGACTGATGTTTTATTAGAATAATTTTATTATATTTTTAAGTTTTTAGTTTTAGTTGTACATATTTTTTCAGTTATTTAAAATTATTGTATCTACTGGCAACATGCTAGTCTCGTCATTCAGATACATAAAAAAATGAAATCGATCTGCCCATACAAAGGTCGTGTGCTTTTAGCGATAAAACCTAATTATTATTTTAAGTTTTCTCATAGATGTTTCTTGGATTTCAAGTGTTTTTATTAAATGGTAATCCTTAAGATATTGTAGAACTTCACTTCTACCCTACTCTAATAGATAAATCGGATAACACGTAGCACGCCTGGGGGTGTTTCGAGTGATTTCTGTCTCCACATTCGATATTCAATACCGTGATTTGTCGTTTTCTGCGGTGTTCTGTAGGATCGCATCCAGGGAAAGCGATGATGTTGAATATAGCTTCAATTTAGGATAAAAGACAGAATAACAAAATAAGATCAGAGTCAGAAGAATGTAGGTACTTCTGTTAACTGAAAGGCTATTTTTTCTTTATGATTATGAACAATGTATAAAATGACTAGAAAGTTTATTATCATTATTTCATTATTAATATATTGTAATCCTAAATAATTTAAATGTAATATTAATTTAAATAGACAATTGCATTTAATAATGAAAATAATAGGTATATTAAATAAGGAATCACAAAATGTATAAAACTCGCACTCAGTGGCAAACGCCCTTACAGGCGTCATGTACCTACCTACCATACAATATTTAAGACCTTAAGACCCTACACATATGTGTTAAATGAATGTATATGAATGCAATCAGTAAATGAATTATGAGTATGATCTCACCAATATGGTTTTTTATTACGCTTAATAGATCTATGTTTGGCCACTATCTCGCCTGATGTGAAGCGATGATGTGGCCTAAGATGAAGCACATAGATCTAGAGAGAGACGGCACAGATTGGTTGGCACAATGTTGACGGACGAGAGACGCCACGTAGCGGCGGAGCTAGGTACTATTTTTAAAAATGGTTGCGTTCATTTCACAACAGTTTTTAAGCATTT
This sequence comes from Petrophora chlorosata, assembly GCA_951640565.1. Lineage (NCBI taxonomy): Eukaryota > Metazoa > Arthropoda > Insecta > Lepidoptera > Geometridae > Petrophora > Petrophora chlorosata. The sequence goes on from OX621206.1 coordinate 4,264,362, forward strand.
ATATATTATGTATAGCTAGAATATCATAAATAATGATCAACTCAGATATTTTTGTAAGAATTTCATTATTTCTTTTTACTATTGGAATACAAGAAAACTTCAGCAATGTGACTTCTCTTCCCCAACTTGTGGACTTGTATTTAAAAAATGACTTCCTCATAGCAAAGTTATATAAAAGTTTCAAAGTTAAGTGTGCCAGTCAGCCTAAGTTTTATTTAAGTTACATAATTGCAAAATAAAAATACATTCATGGATACAAAAATTATGAAATATGGCATGATATCTTACAATTGCGGCATCAAAGGCAAAAAAGTTGTTACCCTTGTTTTAATTTTACGAATTAATTTTTGTTTATGAAAATATGAATGATTTCTTAATAATAAGTAAAAAGGGTATCTAACAGTTCTGGCGTGAACTCAAAGCATAACCTAAATAAATCGACAGAGAAATATAAAAAAATACAACTCAGAAGCAATAAGTATTTAATAGTATCCTAAAATGTCGAACCAATTTTTGACTGAATTAAAAAGGGATAACTTAAAAAACCGGCAAGTGCTAGTGGGAGTCGCGCACGAAGGGTTCCGTACCATTATCTATAAAAACGGCAAAAAAATCATGTCTGTTGTATGAGAGCCCCACTTAAATATATATGTTTTTATTTTGTTATAGTATTTGTTGTTATAGCGGCAACAGAAATACATCATCTGTGAAAATTTCAACTGTCTAACTATCACGGTTCATGAGATACAGCCTGGTGACAGACAGACAGACAGACAGACGGATGGACAGCGGAATCTTAGTAATAGGGTCCCGTTTTACCCTTTGGGTATGGAACCCCTTAAAAATCGGTAATAAATTGGTTAGCGATAGCATGATATACCAACTTGCACTGGCTCACATCCCTAACACATTTGCGTGAAACACACGAGGGGTCGATAAGGATTTATTTGTCTCGGAGTGTCGACATCCGCGCCTAAATTGGATAATACGCGCCAGTTTTTATAAACATGTACAATTCACGTCGCGTACAAGGTAAAATAAATGTAGGTATATAGGCAAATATAGGCCATTTGTTTCTATAGTGTTAGGAAGTGTCAAGAGACTTTTTCGACTGTCAACTGATGGACCCAGTGGTGATTAATTTAATGCGAAAGGGTCCAGGTAGGCAACGCACCAGTAACGCCCCGAGTATTGCAAGTGTCCATAGGCGACGGTAACCGCTTACCATCCAGGCGGGCCGTCTGCTTGTTTGTCTATACATCAAATTAAAAAAAATGCGAGTGACCCTGCTAAACGACCGTCTACTGGTCAACAGAGCGTTGTGAACCTACAAGGTAGATGTCCAACAGTATATCTTTAAGCTACAGTTGTAGTATATTTTTAATTACAGATATATAGATAAATATATATATATATATATATATATATATACGACGATATATAGAATTTATGTATATACGACTAATATCTCAGCTTCTGCTGGATTCCAGCTTCCCAATCTGTTACAGAACAAAAACTCCACACATTTTCCTTGAACATAGTCCACAGAATTATTAATAGGTATTATGACACCAGGAATGGACTGCTGTTTTTTCTTAGATTAACGTAATTAATTTTTTGAACACCCGACGCAAAAATTAGGGGTGTTATAAGTTTGTCCAGTGTAACTGTCCGTGTGTCTGTGGCACCGTAGCTCTTAAACCGGTAAACCGATTTGTATGCATCTTATTTTATTAGTAAGCCCGTTTTCTAGCGGTGGTAGACATGTTTCATCAAAATCGGTTCAGCGGTTTTTTTAATAGGTTTTTTGTGTTGGGAGTTTTATAAATGTTAGTTTACTGGAATTCGTTATTCAATACTTTTTTTAACTTCCAAGTAGTTACAGAAAGATGTTTGACACCTCTTTCCGTATTGCCTCCACACCTGTTCTCCATATCCGAAACAAAAAACCCATGAACTTTGGCTCGATCACGCCTCGCATAGCAAAGGGCAGATCGATGCTTGTCAAACAATAAATGTCACGTCCACTCCCTCATGTTAATTTGCAAATTTAACATTAATATAAACCAAAGGAAAATCGCACTTATGTACTTAAATTTAGGGTAGTGAATGACTGTAGATATAAGGTTGTAAGAATACTTCCCGATTTTTTGAGGTGCGAACGGTGCCCCAATTTTGGCGAATGTTTTGGAAGATTAAAAGTATAGGGGAAATGAGTCACCTATGCATGTTTATGCTTTTTTTTTAGGGTGTTTTGTTTATTAACTTAAAGGCAGTTGAAGTGACATGTTCTGAAGGAAAATTTTAAAGAAATGGGATATTTAGTTTAATTGTGGCATGATGTGTAGATCTAAATAGAGCAGTAGTTATTTTTCTCTAAGATTCCAAGACTTAACAATATAACTCATCGTGTATATTTTCACTCATGGTATATGGCCTCTCGTTTGCGGGAGGCCATCTGGGTAGGTACCACAGCTTTGCCAGTTATACTGCCGCCAAGCAGTAGTGCGCAGGCATTACTATATTCCGGCTTGAAGGGCATTGTAGCAAGTGAAATTACTGGGCATATGACAGTTAATATCTGATGTCTCGGGGTGATGAGTGCAATGCAATGCTACGCAGTGGTTTTTATGGTATTAAAAGTTCTGGATGGCACTGCAATTGTTATGGGCAGGCGTGGCGCTTACCTTCAGGCGAACGTCTTGCTCGTCTCGTCACTGAGTACAATTAAAAAAAAATGTGGCGTGATCTGTAGATCCAAACTTAATAGTACTTATTTTTCTCTAAGACTCCAGTAGTTAACAATATAAATATAACAGTTAATGGAGCTTTTTACAATTAAGGAGTTCCATTGTACCAAAAACTTCAAGTAATAACTTGTTTATTACTTGATGTTTTTTCGTACAAGGGTTAGTAGTATCAGCATAATACGTCTCTGTAGAGAGAATAACGCATGTCGATTCTTCTCACAATGATATCGAAGAAAAAGATCACAAAAATTGTTTCGATATACACAAACATTAATTTATCTCTATTCACCACAAAAATAACTAAAGGATAGTATCTAATCTTGTTCAACTGCCTTTTTATATGCCTACTAGCTGTTGCCCGCGACTTCGTACGCGTAGTGAAGTAATCTAACCTGCTCCCGTCAATTTTTCACCCTAATAGGCGAGATAGTGGCCAAACATAGATCTATTAAGCGTAAAAAAAAAACCCGCTCCTGCTCCCACTCCGCTCCAATTCCTCCAAGTCCTATCCCTTCACTGTCCCGATCCTGCTTTCGTCCCGCTCGCGCTCCTATCCAGATCACGTTCTTTTCCTATACCATTGCCGCCGTCCCGCTTCTATCCCCATGATATCATTACCAACCCCTCCTATCCCGTTACCGTCCCCCTCTTATCCCGTTACCATCTTCCTCCTATCCTGTTATCCACCCGTTCCAATCCAGTTAATGTCCCTCTAGTATCCCGTTACCTTCGCGCTCCTGTCTCGATCCCGTCCTATCTCGTTGAAGCCCAGGACTTAACTAATCATTTTTAGAAAACGGCATGTCTACCCATCTTTTAGTCCTCAAGGTAAGCAAAAAGCTGAGCCTTGTGCACTAAGCGTCAGGTATGTTCCAGGGTTCAACTTATAATGGACCTATAGTTTTTCCCAAATTGCGTTAACTTCTATATTCCTGGACCGAATTTGAAGAAATGTGTATGCGTAGCGGCGGACCCCTTGGAACATATTTAAAAAAACTGCATTTCAATTCGGACCTTAGTTTCAGACCTTATCAGAGACAGACAGACAGACAAAAATCTTAAAAACTGTAGTTTTGGGTTCTGTTGCTCCCAAATACTGTTATTAAAATAGATTTAAAAAAATATCTGTAATGTACAGTAGCCGCCTTGTTACAGTTTTATTATAAGTATAGATTTCATAACAATTCAAAGCAAAATTGACATTCTATTCATCAAGTAATAATCTCAAGTCATTGTAAGGCTTAGCACCCACGAGTTCAAGCACGCATTACGCAGAACGCATGACTTATGGCAGTTTGTCATCGCAATCAAACGCGTAGAAAACCCGGCGTGTCTCCGATGTTTGATTAATGCCTTTCTTAATTACTAAGTTATCGCTCGAACGGGGGGTGATACATGTGTTCCAAGCTTAATTTATTGACTTTTGCGGCGGTTGTTTTAGGGTGCGTTGAAGTTTTTTGATGGTGAGTGTATAAGTTTTTCTTAGAATTAATAATTATTTTTTTAGTATGAGTTTTCGTGAGTTTGATTCATTATAAATATTTAATAAAACGGCTAGACTCACGTAGTTTGTCGAATTAGTCGACCTAGGTTTCGAGCATGTCCTTGATGCTCTTCATCAGGGGCGAGTTTACGCTGCGAGATCGCGGCGACCACAACGGCGTGTGGTAGCCTTTTTATTAAATATTTATAATTATTTTTTTACTAAAACTTACAAACATTTTTTCTCATCAACAATCTACTGATTTACCAGTTCTTCTGCCGCCAAGCAGTAGTGCGCAAGTTTTTTTTTATTACTGTGTTCCGGTTTGAAGATCATTCTAGCCAGCGAAATTAATGGGCATATGAGACTTAATATCTAATGTCTCCGGGTGACGAGCGCCATGCAGTGCTACGTAGTGCTTTGGTATTAAAAGTTCTAGCTGGCATTGCAATTTTTATGGGCAGGCGTAACGCTTACTATCAGGCGAACGACTTACTCGTCTCATCACCCAGTTCCTAAAATTACTGATAGGTTAGCGTGCTGTTAAAAATATGGCGAGTTAAGACTCTCTGTTACTCTCTGTGTTTTGAGATTTGAGTCTTCAGACTAAGGAATGAGCCATAAGTGAACCTTGCTAAGGTCAAATGAGAACGCGATCTTATAATCTTAAAAATATAAAAAGAAGCAAAAAATTATAAGATCGATCCAAAAAAACTTTGACCTCGCGTCTCCCGGAAGCTTACTTTTACTTTGAGCCGGTTTAGAGCAAAACCTTAACTTAACTTGCATGCCAAAACCTAGTCTTCCAAAAAACATTGATCAAAAAGCTCCAGGGCTCGGCATAAACTCATAATCACAATTTTAAGACGCCCGCCTTAAAACTGTCACCTTAAGCCTAATACACACTCGCGTCACGTTCCCCGCTCATTTGGAGTCCTCCATCGATCGGAGACAAAGCCTCGCCAGCCCCGATAAACGAATTAAGGAAATGGGAGATTTTTTATCTGGCGAGCCACAGCTTAAGCGCCAGTCACTACGTAATCTGGGCCGCGGGGAGACACGCGTCGTAAAGCGCGCCAATACTTTCTTATGCGACGTCCCTCCGATAATTAGACGTAAAGTTGTGTGTGTGCGTGGGCCTTTATGGTGTGCAGCTTTGTTTTTAATTTCGGGGTGTGTGACGGTAGAGTTCTAGCGATGGATCTTATTTGTTTGTTGGCGTATATTTCATTTTAAGTAAATTACTTGTGCGAGCGATTGTGGCTCAGTGGGAACACGTGCGACTTTCGATCCGAAGCACCCGAGTTCGAATCTCGCCGGTCCCGCACCACTAACTTACACTCGCTCTATAAATGGTGAAGGAAAAGATCGTGAGGAAACCGGCATGTTCAAGAATTTATTACCAAAATTCAAGGACATGTTACATCCATGAACCCGCACTGGGCCAGCGTGGTGGATTACTGCCCATACTATTTCTAGAAGTGAAGGCCCGAGTCCCAGCAGTGGAAACGTAATGAGCTGATGATGATGATGATGATAATGATGAAATTACTTGAAAAATATATATCAAAGTACGGAAATCCTTGCCATATTCACGCGCGTTATCGTAATGAGTTCGTACTCGCGACGTGGTAGAAAACATAAATGTTAAAGTTAAATAAACCTCAGCCTGCACATTAATAATGTAAGCTCAAAATACCTAACGGACAGAATCCAGAAAGTCGACCGCTATTTATTCGAGTGGGTATTTTTTTAGTGTCCGACTTTTTGTAACCCTTAATCCTATCCTAACCCACTGACGTAGCCATTTATTATTGCTGGTATATGTGTTTTTACTTATGTAATGACTTAATTATATATTTATTATGTACATATTTTTTATATTTTATAATTAGGCTTGCAATAGGTATATATTAAGTTTATGTGGTTTAATATTTCCCATAACACACTTTATTGCACCGCTACCTTTTTTTCTTGCACGTCCTGGATGACTGGTAGAAAATGCTATCTAGCATTAACTCCTCCATGTACAAACTGTTTTGTGCTAAAGTATAAATAAATAAATAAATGACAAAACATTGAAAACATGATGAACGCTTTGAAGCCTCATACCTCAGAGTAAAGAGTGTCATTACTCTGAGCTCCAAACACTAAACAAATGCCTTCCAACTTGACAGATAACAAAATACGTTTTATCTTTCGAACGTTCCCAAACCACAAAAGCCAATATAAACGTAACATTTTTAATAACATCTCGCAATATTACGCCGAGGAAGAAATTACAATCGTTCGTAAATGAACGAACGGCGATGTCCTCCCGCACATGTCTTCGCGAGCACCCTCGTGAGCGGTCTTGGTATTTTGAAATTTTGAAATTAATTAATTATTTTTTATTAGAGAAAACACTGGAAATGCAATTGCAGCAATGTGGATTATAAAAATGAGCGGATACTTTGTTTTAAACATTGATCAGCCCAAATAAATTTATAAGATAACATCTTCTATAAAAAAATTTGATTAATGTGTCTGAAATTTTGATTTGTTGAGTTTTTGAACGATAAAATAATAATATATCGAATACACATGAACAGCATTTTTGGCATGAAGAGAAGCGGTTTTGTGATAATCCAATATATTTATTCAATCGGTGCTAAACGAAGCAATTAGCTTGAACCTTTTAGACCCAGAAATGTTGACCTGCAAAGTTGATAAATAATAGATATACTGTATTTAATTTATACCAAATATACAGAAAGAATATATATACCATGCATACTTATTACATAACATAGAATCGGGAAAAAATATAAAAATGTACAATGGTTCGACTTATTCAATTATATCAAAACATCTCTTCACTTATCTTGATTGTTTACTAATAACGTATTTTTTTTAACAGCAAACACAATCCCATCTGTCTTGCGAGTATCAAAACCTATAACTCTCACACAACACTTTTAATTTTCCCTCCTTAAAAAAGGGAGGGCAGCGGTGTGTTTTCGGCGGGCAGAGTCCCGTGTGTGAAGGGACGCGGCCCACCCCAGGGGGAGGGGGGTCGGTAATCAAGGCACGCAATCTTCGGCGAACCCTTAAAAACTTTAAAACTCATCGCCGTTTCGCGCCGAACGCGTATGTACAGTATAGGTTTGTTTATTAATGCAATTTCTTCGGACTGGCGCATATTATGGATACGTTTGGGGTACGTTTGGATTTTTAAGTGTTTTGGGGTGATGTTTGATGAGGATTTAGGGAAAATATGTATCTAGATAAAATATTAGTCTTAATTATTTTTTAAGTCCCTAAATTAGTTATCTGCATGGTTTTTAAAAATGGTGATATCCTCACTGACCCATCCTCCAAAGCTGAGCTTGAACCCTCAAAAAAATTAAATATTGATCTTTTAACCCAATTCGTGACCAAAAAACTTGATTCTAGCGGTCACGTGTTCGTCAGTTTACAAAACCTTTGGTAGACTAAACTAAATTTGTAGACAGATTTGTATTTGGTTTACTATCATCACCGCCTCAATCACTCATCAGCTATTACTCTGACAGCAAAAGATGGACTATAGTAGTACTATTTACTTGCATAGACACTTTCGTCTGCAATTTGCCAGCAAAATTACTGGCCATATATCTAATGTCTCGGGGTGATGATTGCAATGCAGTGCTACGCAGTGCTTTTATACGTATTAAAACTTCTGGGTGGCGTTGCAATTGTTATGGGCAGGCGTGGCGATTACCATCATGTGAACTATTTGCTCGTCTCATCACTCAGTTCCATAAAAAAAACGCGAAATAAATTAAAATACTATTGGGGGAGGCCTTTGCCCAGCAGTGGGACAGTATAGGCTAGATAAAAAAAGTAAAATACAATAAACTACTCTATTGCGGTATGCCCAAAACTACCGATTAAAACTTACTCATCAAGCATCAAAACAACTTTGCATACCGAAAAAAACACATCCAATTTAAAAAAATCACGCATCCACCGCCCGTGAATAGTTCATTAAACTCTCTCATGTGTGCTCTATTAGTCATATCTTTGCATGTGTGCGTACACAGGGGGTTTTAATTTTTGGGGGTTCTTTAATGACACTTCTTCGCATCGATTTTAGCGTTTTACGAGGGTCCTTTTGTTTTGGACTATCGATTCGTTTTTTGTGAGGATCGAGTGCGTGCATACATGCTTGCGCTTGCATGTTTCACGTGGGGTATGTCGGAAGTACGAAATTAATTGTGACGTCATCGATTACTGTGCGCTGTGCTGTTGTTAATTTTTAGTCATTTATGTAAATGTTTGAATTAATTATTTACAGTTTGATGGACGCTTGAGCGCACGTTTTTACTGTCGGTTATCTTAGGATTCAGTTGAGGAAAATTATATTTAAGTTTAATAGACATAATTCACGGGGCGCTTTCACAAGTTATTTTCCTCAAGTTGTTTATAGATTATCAAGGAAACAGTTAAAGAAATACTCGCCCAGGGAACTTAGAGCAAAATCATAATTTTTACTTTTTTCAAAATTGAAATAGAGTCGGAATGACTCCTACTCATTTCGCCAAGACCGCGATGAAAACAGAAACTTCAACGGAAACTTATTAAGTCCACGGGCGTTTCTAAACTCAAAACAACGATACACATTAAAAATACAAATTAGAGAAACGAACAACTGGATGAAGACGCGCCAATGAAAGGGGCAAGTTGCCCCCCCAAACACCCCTTAAAAATTTAATTCATCACGGCGTACTGAGACATATCTCCTTGGTGTCCCTTCCCCTTTCTTCCACCATTCTTTGCTTTCTTGCAAGCTTTTTCCGAGACGATGAAAACACAACCTGTATATCTGCCTCTCACAATTACCCAAAACCCAAACGTACAGTTCTTACAATAGGGTCGAAAGACCCATGCACTTTGAAAAGTTATATAACCTTTTAGGTAATTCAATACAAAGAAGGCTGTTTCATTCGTTCGCATTGAAAGCTTAAAACAAATAAACCTACGAGGAGATAAGGTTTTGTCGGCTGTCGCGAGGTGATCTGACGATGCGTCTTATCGGGCACAGACAGCTCGTCATTAGCCTCGCTTCTTTACTGGTAACGGGGCTTTACAAAAAACTAAGGATACATTTAGAATGTAGCTGCCTGTGATAGCGGGGTTGCGGGAACACGATTTGAGCTACTTTTTTAAAAAAAGGTTAGGAAACTTAGGAATATCAAATATATCAAATATTATTTTTAACCCCCGATGCAAAAAGGAGGGGTGTTATAAGTTTGACTATTTTGTGTGTCTGTCTGTGGCACTGTAGCTCTTTAACGGGTGAACCAATTTGGATGCGGTTTTTTTATTTATTTGAAAGCAGGTTTTCTAGCAGTCGGTGTTTCTTAGTTATGTTTTATCAAAATCGTTTCAGCCGTTTCATTTAACTTTTTATAGGTTTTTTGTGTAGGGGTATTTGAAATTTTAGTTAACTGAAATTTTGACTGTGTTCATACTGATCCTTGTCAAGCTATACCTACGGTAGAACTACTTCCATCAAATCAAATCAAATCAAAATCTCTTTTTTCATTTTTGGCATCAGAGATGCACTTATGAACGGCAAATTATCACCATAACTCAGCCACCGTATTGGAAAAGAACCATTACTCAGAAGATACGGCAAGAAACTGAGGGGAATATATTTTTTCCAAAGACGTTTTGTTCATAAAAAGACGGAAAAGCAGTATGTATTTACATAATTTCGGCAACCGCTAACAAGACCAAAATCTGTAACCAATGAAATGCAAAATATTTTCCAGCAGTAGACAGGTATCACAAACAACGTCGCCCAGCCATTCACCCGAGAAAATCGGATCAAGCTACCTTAAAAAAAAGTTCGAAACTCTTCCACTCCCGACCATCCGTTGCGAAACTTTACTCGCCACTTCTCAGTTATTTTTCGTCAAAACTTTCTTATAACCTCAAAATCGAACGTCAAATTTTCTCGATACCGCTCTGTCTTCGCCAGTTCTTATCGGGAAAACCGCTTTTAATTAACTAGTAAATATAGGCTTATGTACTAGCTAACTCTACACATAATGAGTTAATAACACAACACTTGCACACGCGCGTCTCAGATGGAAAATTCACGCACACATCGACAGATTCACGCGCACAAAGGCGATTTTCACGTACATAAAACGCGCCTTTCTTCTTGTATTCTTAATTAGCGTGTCGTGTCTACCCGTCCCGTTCACTCCCGAGGTGCTAATTAGAAGGTTGTCCCGCTCCCGCTTTCTTAATACATTCTTCCTTTCGGCGTGTTTCTTTACGTTTTTATTGGTGTGCGTGTCTGTGTGCGGTGGTGTTTAATATACATGTACTTGTATGTCAGCGTAGTGGCGCAGGGGAAAATAGGATACCGAAGTGGATTGGAGACTTCTTAAAAAGTGAAAAACATGTTTAAAGCTGCAATTATTTTCCATTGGATATTTTTGATTATATTTTACAATAGGGGATCGGACAACTTTCCAGAAAGTGTTTTAAATTAACTACAATTAATATATATAGCCAAGAAAAATACTATTTTAATTAAATAACGCTCTAAAAGTACCAAAAACTATGTTTAAATATTATGTTTCAAATATTGCCGCACAAAAGGTCACCTCAAAACTTGTGATGTCGTATGTAGGTAGAAAACGACAAAATCTTCGAAATAAAACTTGCAAAGAGATTGTAATAAGTTTTGTGAAGTTTGGGGACTATATTGTAGTTATGGAACAAAAAAATTAGCAAAAATGCATTTTATGAAAAGCAAAAACGTAAAATAAACACAAGCTTGACTTACGGCATTTGCCTACAAATGACGTCATGCGCTGTGATTGTTGTTTCGTTTGAGATGAAGAACAGATTAAAAATGTCAGAATTATTTATTGATTTAAAAATATAAATCATTATTATTTCACAAAAATATTGATTGACTGATCTTTCTGGTTCGACAAACATTCGTTCTAACTACATTTTAGATTTTTTCTCGATTACTGTCCGATTCCCTTTTTTTTACGATTAATAGATCTATGTTTGGCCACTATCTCGCCTGATGTGAAGCAATGATGTGGCCTAAGATGGAGCATATAGATCTAGAGAGAGACGGCAGTTGAGCGGCTGCTCAGACCCGTCTCCCCGATAGTTCTCCTATCGTATACGTTTAGCACTAACTCGTGCTCGGACGATATTATCAATAAAACTTGGATAAAAGTACAGGAAAAGAATTAATACGAGATTTAAAGCACCTAGTGCAGGATGTGGTGGTCAAATTGGAAGTATATCTGCCAGAGGTTACCTATATAATATAAACTTAACAAATAATTCGAATTTAATCAGGCGTGACGTTGCGGAAATTCATCTCAAAAATGAATAATTATTGCAGAAAATTATATAGGTACGTAATTCTATAGCGGATGACATTGGCATACTAGTGGCTATCAGCTACCATACTACAGCAATTATCTATCTGCCAATGTACAATATATTTTCAGCAAAGTTTATTACCTCTCAACCATGTCAAAGCGTCATTTTATTTCAAATGAACAAAAATTTAAAAAACCCCCGACACATTAAACCTAGTAAAAAACGGCTGAACCGATTTTGATAAAACCTGTCTAAGAACCACCGCTAGAAAACCTGCTTTCAAATTTAAAAAAACCGCATCCAAATTGGTTCACCTGTTTAAGAGCTACGGTGCCACAGAAGGATACACAGACAGACACACATATTGGTCAAACATATAACACCCCTCCTTTTTGCGTGGGGGCTAAAGCAAAAGCCTCGCCCATGCTCTCCAATTTTTTTATCCTAAACTAACTCCAGAGCCAATTCTAATAAATCAAAGTCATTATCCTAATAATAGAGAAACCCCGAGCATAGCTCGTTCCATAGCTCGCTGAGCAACCACGTTTAGGCAAACGTAGAGTAGGACGCCCTCCGGCCAGATGGAGCGATGACCTGCGTAAAGTGGCTGTCAGTAATTACATGCGAAGAGCCGAGGATCGGGCTCAGTGGCGTTCAATGGGAGAGGCCTATGTCCAGCAGTGATGATAGGCTGATGATGATGATGAAGTATGTAACTCAATTTCGGAAATAAGTCAGAGACTTTTTTCCTTATGACGGCAGAATATTTCCCAACGTCTCGATCCAATATCACCAGCGTCCGCTTCAAATGTGGGTATACGCGAAAGGGTGTCAACGGGGGCGTCCGCGCCGCGCGGGAGGGGGAGGGAGCGCACATACACATAAACACTTATAAAACTTTTTTGACAACAGCCACCCTCTCACCCCTACAATTCGCTAATTTATGTTGCTTTTTTAATCAATACCGGCCTTATATGAAGAGGTATCGAGTCTTTGTGATGCGAAGACGTTTTGCCAAATGACGTCACTCGACGCAGTGACGTGACGTGTGATTTGTTCATGTGACGTCACTCTACCCACACGGATTGTTTTGGTTTGCGGTACATTTGTAACAGCGATACTTTATTTAATTTAATTGTAGCCAGTTATTCAGCAGCCACGCTGTAGTGAGCAAAAAATACTGTGTTCCGGTTTGAAGGGTAGCCAGCGAAATTACTGGGCATTATGAGACTCAACAGCTAATTGTCTCAAGATGACGAGCGCAGTGCAGCGTTCTGGTCAGCAAAGTTCTGGGTGGTGTTGTTATTGTTATGGGCTGATATTGCTTACCATCAGGCAAACGACCAGCTCGTCTCATCATTCAGTTACAAAAAAAGAAGCCAGCGATATTACTGATTAATATCTGATGTGTTGATGAGCGCAATGCAGCGCTACGCATTACTTTTTATAGTATTAAAAGTTCTGGGTGGCAAGGCAATTGTTATGAGCAGGCGTGGCGCTTACCATCAGGCGAACGACCTACACTTCTTATCACTCAGTTCCATAAAAAAAGTTGAACATTTTTCTAACTAGATTAGAAATTACTGTCCTCTTTTTTCAAACAAATTAAGCGGTTTAAATTGTATGATTTCTATGAAAAGTTTATTTTAACGAGAGATACCTACCCTTTGACATAATTAAGCCTCTCGAAGCTTCTTAAGAATTTACTAATTTATGTTGCTGTTATTCAATATAATATCTAAATTACAAATAATCGAGTTTTGCGTCTCAAAAACAGTTTGCAAATATGACGTCATGAAAAGTCAAAATGACATGTTAATGATTGGCGAAATATTATTTTTATGTCGCTCTTTCTCACGGGTTATAAAACCGGCCCTTTGGAAGGCTTGCGCGGGGACATGAGTCCAACACGTAGAGGCCTCTTAGAGCATTTAATTTAGATATTATGTAATGGGCAACGCTTATCGGGGACTGTCTCTAAGTGCATCATTAAGAAGATGCCATCAAAGACAGCCCCCGATAAGTGCGAGGACTATTAATCGAGATATGCAAATGACTTATGATTGGGCTATTGAGATGAATTTTATTAAATTAATGAATAATTTATTAATGTTTAATTATTTTTTAATTTTTTAATTAGTTTTAATTTATTTTATTATTATTATTAAACTCTTTATTTCAGACAGTATTAAAGTACAACAAAGTAAAATTAACAGAGGCCCATAGAATATATACCTTACAGACTCGGTCGGGGTCGACGCTCCTTCTTCTCCACTGTAGTGAAGCCATCATTGTCAACCTTGTTCATTTCATGTACTTTCAACGTCATACCAGACGTTGCAGGTGCAGGATTCGGTTTCAAGGCACGAGATGCTTGCGCATAAAACTTCTTCTGTAGAGCTGTATAGATATATGACGTCACTTTATATAGAACGTAAAAATGTTTGATAAAAAAAAATATATTATAATGTTTGTATATAATATATTTCTCTCATAAATCATAAATCATAAATCATAAATCATAAACATTTATTGCTAGAATATAGGTAGGTAATGTAGGTGTTACAGTAATAATTATAATGTTCCATAGAGAGAGTATGGGCCATAATCCACCACGCTGGCCCAGTGCGGGGTAGAGGATGTCACATGTCCTTGAATTTTTGTGATGAATTGTTGGACATGCCGGTTTCCTCACGATGTCTTCCTTCGCCGTTTTAGAGCGAGTGTTAAATCCGCACATAACTTAGGAAAGTCAGTGGTGCGGGGCCAGCGGGATTAGAAATGAGGTGCGTCGGATCGAAAGTCGCACATGCTGCCACTGAGCCAAACTCGCTCGCTCAATATTTTTATACAATACTATAATTAGAGAAAGAGTTTTTGAGAAAGAGGGTTTTTACAATTAAACGGTAATCCTCAAGCTGTCCCAAATATCAAACAAGGTAAGGCATATCGTCCTCAAATATATTCTCAGATACATCTTGAATCATGAACCAGCTACTTTAAGTCGTCAATCTTATCCTCAGAAATAAAGTTATATCGCAATTTTCCGTTTCAGCTACCCCCCTTTTGGACGTGTGATGCGAAAAATCTCAACCACACCGCAAACTTTATAACGAAACATATCGAAGGAAAACCTTCTTTAATCCATTGAGCTAAGATTTAATGCAAAAGCACATGTAATTTTGGAACATATTCTACAAACAAATTTGTGTTTACAAATATCCAAAGCAATTTAACTCTTACCTACTTTGCATAGGGTTGATAGCAAGTGCAAGATCGTGATTGTAAAGCTGTTAACACACTGTGATGGATGTCCCGTCTCACGCGTGACAAAACCGTCACGCTGAGATTTCATGCGATTTCAGTGAAGGGACTCGTATATGCAGATTTCTTTGTTTTGAATATGATTGAAGGTTCCCATATTTGAGAACGTATTATAGATTATTGTTGATTATGTTTTTGCATATCTTTATCTTATAAAGAACAGTAAGTATCAGTGTTAAAAATAATTGCTACATTTCATTAATTTCATTAGCAGGTGAAATATTACGCGTCAGCATGCTATTTGCTATTGCGGTGCTAATCGCTAATATGAAATTTTGCAGTTGTGAATTCACAATTTCATGCGTATTTCATCAATAGAAGACCATACATATTAGCAATAGAAGACCTCCGCAGTTCGCAATCATGCGGGAATGATGGTATGCTAAACGACGAGTTTAAGCATTCATCGAATTTTGCAACTAGAATTCATTTGATTAATGCTCATTGTATTAGCTTACTAAACTGCGAATATACAACATAAGTAGGTATAACATTAAATTTAAATCACTGTGTTCTGGCGTCAGAGACCTGAGAGCTATTGTCTCATGGTGACGAGCGCGTAAAACCAAGTGCTGGGTGACGCTGTGCAAATGTTTTGCAAGCGTGATGTTATTAATAAATACGTGCAGCTTAAACATATATGATAATCAATGATAATAAATATATATGTTATATTATATATATATATATATATATATATATATATATATATATTATATATATATAATACACATATATATATATTATATCATATCATATATATATATATATTATATATATATAATACACATATATATATATTTATATATATATAATACATATATATATATATATATATATATATAATATAACATATATATATATATATTTACTGGACTAAAAGATTTTGGTGATGTCTATCGACACGGTACTGATGCTGAGGCTAGCTTAAAAATCACAAGAACTAATAATTTTTAAACGTCCTTCAAGAAAATGAGGTTTTCAATTTATTTTTTTAATGTTGGTTAACTCAAAACTCCGTCATTTATGAACCGATTCGGATTTTTTTTATTGTATACCTAGCTACAATGTGATCGCATAATTTCATCAATATTCGACCTGGGACTTCGAAGATACATCATCAGAATTGAAGTCAGTTTTATTGTCATAAAATGTAGGTATTAGGTATGATAGCTACCAACAATTGAACTTTGCAATTTACCAATTCTCTACTATTTACCATTATTTTTCTACCAGTGTTGTCCCACTGCTAGGTAAAGGTCTCTTAACTAACTACTAACTCTCTACTAACTCTATTTCATTCACCAAAACCTGCTAAAATCAAGACCCGCTTTTAGTTTGATAACAAAATATTAATCATAAACCAAGAAGTTCATAATTACAATTACCGTTACGGACACACCCATGACGTATCTGCTCTTATTAGGCATAGTGCACACAGCCTAAGAGCAAGTGTGGCTCAGTGGGGGCTCGTGCGACTTTCGATCCGACGCACCTGACTTCGAACCCCACTGACCATTGACTTTCTTAAGTTATGTGCGGATTTAACGCTCGCCTTAAAAACGGTGAAGGAAAACATCGTAAGAAAACCGGCATGTCCAAGAATTTATCACAAAAAGTCAAGAACATGTGACATCCACCAACCCGCACTTGGCCAGCGTGGTAGATTATGGCCCATTCTCTCTCTACGAGAAAAGGCCCCGTGTTCCAGTAGTGGGAACGTGATGGACTGATGATGATGACACAGCCTAAGGATGTGGGTCATAATATCCCGATTTATGTGAGACGTCCTGATTTTAGTTCACGCTTGAAGCATCGTCCCATTACTATCCATCACCGTGGTCCTGACTTCCACTCGTAGTCCTGGATTTACCCACGTTAGTCCCAATTTATCCCACAAGTCCGGCACCACAGGCGCGCGTGAACCGTGGCAGATAATAACAAGTTACATACTTCTATAGTCCATTCAATACGCGCCGCGGGCCCGTGTGAAGGCCGGCAATGAACGTGCATAAATCTGCAAGAAATAAGAAATTAAGAAATAATAAATCAGCAAGAAGTAAGAAATTACAGACTGATAAGTTTCTTAACAAAATTTTACTATTGCTACCTGAAAACTTACAATACCTTTGTATGTTTTTTTTTATGTATATGACTGACGAGACGAGCTGGTCGTTTGCCTGATGGTAAGCAATACGCCAGCCGATAACAATAACAGCACCACCCAGAACTATGTTTTGCAAAATCCTGCGCGGCGCTGCACTGCGCTCGTCACCCTGAGACAAATAGCACTTATATTAGCTTTTATATTGTATTTTAGTGCACCTCAAGGTTTCTTTCTGAGGTCAGGAATTATTAACTTATGTAAAGAAGTCAACAATTATTAATTTAGCTTGACCTATTTTGTATTTATTTATAGTGTTAGTGTAAAAGAAATATACCATACTGCGCTCCCAAACTCTAATTACAGATGTTACTCAAAAACTTGCCAGCTTGTAGTGGGACTGGGCTGAACACTTCTGCCGCATGCCGGACGAGCTTTGGGCCAAACTAACTGAGTGGTGTCCTAACAATGGCCCACGGCCGCGGCCTCGCGGTAGACCTTGGTGAAGATGGCGGGACTACTTGGACTCGTATAAAAAGACTAGAATACAATAGCGATAAATCGTGAAATGTGGAAATAGAAGGGAGGCCTTTGCTCTGCAGTGAGACGAATATAGGGGGCCCGTTTAGTGGGTGGCGAGTCACCACATACCGAAAAATATTTTTTTGATGCGGTACTGGCAGGTGCCAAGTCTCATAAATATTATAGAACGGTTCTTATTCATTAACAATTCACCTCAATAGCCCAATCATAAGTTATTTCCAAATCTCCAATAATAGTCCTCGCACTTATCGGGGGCTGTCTTTGATTGCATTTTTTATTAAACATGCTCTTAGAGACGGTCCCCGATAAGTGTTGCCCATTACATATCTAAGCTAAATGCTCTAAGAGTACGTGTTAGACTCATGTCTCCACACAAGCCTTCCAAAGGACTGGGTCTATAACCCGTGATAAAAGCGACATAATAATAACGTATAGTGTTATACCACAGAATACTGGTTATACTGACATTTCGTTACCGTTTGATTGGTGTTTAATTTAATTAATAATCACTATATTGGTTTTTAAGTGAATACGGCTTTGTAATCAGGCTGGTGCTCGCGAGCTTGCATAATCGCTTCTTACATAATGCTATAACAACCGGGAACAATAGCATCATATACATACATATAGCAATCTTCTAACAACCTAAGGTATTCTATAATTGAAAGCTACCTAGTCCCAGTTACTGTAACACCATTACCCATTACCTACAATGGGGAGATAGCGATCGAGTGAAACAATTGCGCGTTCGTCAGCACATTAGCCGCGGGCTGCGCGCGCTTTATTGCAGTACTGTTTATTGTCTATTATACTAGACGATAAGAAACGGATCAGCATTCAGGATGTTAATTATTAACTATTATGTGTGAAAAGCGTATGATATTGGCTCTTGATTTTGATTATTTAAAACTATTGTAACCGATTTACTAACGTTTTTCTTTATCAGTCCAAATCGCGACGACGCTTGACCGGTTTCGGACCGTTTAGAGGTCCTTCCTCATGAGCTATGTAGGAACAACCGTCGCACTCTGAATTTGATTTAAATTGAATCTGTTGGGTTAAAATTTTATTTTGCTAGGTATGTCTTCTTTGTGTATGTTCCCTGTGTTGTGTGTTGTGTATGTGTCTCTTTATGATTTATTATTATTGTTTTGTGATTCCATTCTTCGAGGAATCACAAAACAATATCGCATCCTCACTCTAAAAGAATATTCTGTTCTTTTTCCGTTTTCTGTTTATCCAAGTATTAACTGAAAGTAATTTCCACTTATTCTTTATTGTACAGTGATGTCTCTGTATACTGAATATATTTTAATATCGATGGTGAGGCTGCTATTGGAAAGAAGATGCAAAGTAACAATGACCAAAAGTAGTCTGGCTATCAATGTACATAGACTACAATTTAGGGTGTATGCACAAGACACGCTGATCCCAATTCCAACTCATGACTACCAATCGAAAAGAGTCACTCTTTCGTTGTGCATGTACTACCAATACGCACTAAGAGCTTTGCTAACTTTATAAGAACTGCTAAGGAATGGAATTTACTATCGGAATCCTTGTTTCCAATAAGGTATAACTTGGGTGTCTTTGAAACAGGAGTGAATAGGCACCTCATGGGCAAACGTAATACCAGCCAGAGAAATTACTGGGCATAAGAGACCTAATATCTGATGTCGCGGGTGCAGTGCTTTTTATGGTATTTAAAGTTCTGGGTGGCACTGAAATTGCTATGGACAGGCGTGGCACTACCATCAGGCGAACGACATGTTCGTTTCATTACGCAGTTCCAAAAAAAACTTTCATTTACCATCAGTCACTTGTCAAACGTAAGTCTATTTTTAACCGACTTCAAAAAAGGAGAAGGTTCTCTGTTCGATTGTATTTTTTTAAGTTTGTTACCTCAGAACTCCGTCATTTATGAACCGAATTGGAAAATTCTTTTTGCGTTAGGTTCAGTATAGCTACGAAGTGGTTCATCGATATTTGACCTTGGTCTTCGAAGATACATTGTCGGTTTTTTTTATAAAATGTATACTTGTATCATAAAATCACGTGTTTTCAAGATTGTTGAACGAATACTAGGACACGTACTACCGCATAGCCTAAGGGATTAATTGGATATGCGTCTCTCTTATACACAACCTGAATACTCCACAAGAAGCTCAACTTATAATATCTAAGCATAACAAACTCCAACAACATTCTGGCAGCATAATTGCATATTAATATGGAATACAATTTTACTGTGGTCGGGACTTAGCGGTAATTATTGACCACTCGTATCGTGGTTACGCCCGTTAAGGTAGCTACCATATGACTATACATTGCAGTTTTGCTTTTCGTTGTTTATTTGCGTTTTCCAACAGCTTTACCCACAAGTAGGTAATTAAATAGGTAATTTAAAACTGGGCCCCGATTCACTATGGCAACTTGGCGAAATCACATCGATTCCTTGCTTCTAAATCACGTCGATTTCTTCATTAACAAACGACATTTCTATGACGCATTCATATATTCATATATATGACGCGTCATAGAGAATACAAATTTCGCAGATGTCGTTTATTAATGAAGGAATCGACGTTTCCTTGAAGCAAAGAATCGCCAAGTTGTCATAGTGAATTAGGGCCCAGGAGTTTTATTATGCTCAAGTTAAAGCTATAGTTGAATGGAGTATACAATGGATTCTCTCAAGACATTTGTTTTCCAATAAGTGTTTAATAAAAAGCGTAGGTACAGTTAAGATAACAAAATGTTATATACTGATTGATAGAGCGACGGAAGTCGCACGTTCTCCTACAGAGCCACACCTCTGTAGGAGAACGTGCGACACCTGCTTCACCCAGGGTTGACTTCCGGTGAGGGAACTCCTCAACGGTGAATAGTACAGACACAACATTTCGTAAATGGATTTAACCATAAAAGCCTGTTCTAAATTTCATAATAACATGGCTGATACACCCAGGATTGACTTTCGGCGAGGGAACTCCTGAACAGAGAATAGGACAGACATGATTTTTTTTTGTACATGCATTTAATTGTAATAGCCCGTTTTAAACTTCGTCATGATGTGGCTTCTAGATCATAAAAGCTTGTCTTTAAAAACTTTTTGAATTAATTTAATTAGAACTTGTTTTTTATTAAAAAGGGTAAAATAAATTATTTTTCAAAAAAAACTAAACCGACTTCAAAACCACAAATGGCACTCAAAAGTAAAAAATAAATTAATATAATTATCATAAGCGCTACCCACTCATATATTTGAAGTCGGTGCCAGCCAAGTCGGTGCCAGCCAAGTCTAAAAGGTAGTAGATAGATACTACCTACAAGTAGTACTTACTATATACATAGTATTTATCTGCTACCTATTAGACTTGGCTGGCACCGACTTCAAATATATGAGTGGGTAGCGCTTATGATATATTTTTAGTGTATTTTTCTCTTCTAGCGCGCTAGAACATGATTTTCTCGATTGCTGTCTCTTTCTAGACCGACATCTTTTTTTATGAAACTAAATGATGAGACGAGCAAGTCATTTGCCTGACGCTAAGCGCCTTACCTGCCCATAACAATTGCAGTGCCACCCAGAACTTTTAATAGGTACCACAAAAAGCATTGAGCAGCACTGCATTGCGCTCATCACCCCAACACATCGGATATTAAGTCTCAAAAGCCCAGTAGTTACGCTGGATGCAATGCCTTTTAAACCGGAACACAGTAATGCTTGCGCATTACTGCTTGGTGGCAGAATAACTGGCAAAGCCGTGGTACCTACCCAGACGGCCTCCCGCTTACGAGAGTTTCATCACAACTACTCTAGAGCTGCGGTTGACAGTAAGTAAGTATCAGCAATGCTGCAAAGATTCGATCATAATTAGTACAAAGATCCCAGCAGTTGCGGTGCCTACGAGTATAAGACCACTTGTTTTTCGTCGCCGTTGAAAGCTTTATTTCAATTACGGAAAATCCATATTATTTTATTATTAAACGGTGGTTTTCAATATTTTATGCACCTACATAAACTAATTACATAAAATACACACTAATAAAACAGACAATACATTCTTCGAGTTTTGCGTCCAAGCCGCATTCACGCTACAATATTCCTCAAACAATCACTTCAGTATCTTAGCCGAGAATTTCAAAACACGTCTCAGAACACACCTTCCAGCTAAAGATTCCTAAATCTCCACAAGCTCCAGTTTTCATATACCATAGTTATTGATAATAGAATCTTGAGGCAGGTATTTTAATAGGAGCACCGGCTAGTCACGTTGTGGGTCGGTGTGAGGGCTGCCAGGTGTTTAATTGTAGGCATAGTGTGTGGAATACTTTCCCTTTGTCTCAAGTTTTTTTAGGTTTATTTATTGAACGAAACAAGCTTTTTTAAATTTTATTATATTGTGTTTTGTTTCTCGATTAAAATAAGTTCGACAGTCGAACAAATGAGAAAAAGGTCTCACTAGTTTGACGGTCGAACTAATAAGAAAAAAAGTCTCACTAGTTCGACAATCGAATCGAACTAGTGAACGAAATAGAAAGGCGCTCCTTCACAAAAGCATGTTACGAAAATCAGTGTGACACGTTTCAGCAGGGAATCAGCGTCAAAAATTATTAAATATATTAGCTGACACCTATTATTTCCATATACTGGCAGCCCTGACCGGCCATGTTGCCTTGCGCGTGCGCCGCCGAACTGCACCGGACCGGTTGTTGAACCCACTGCCATACGGTACAATATATTGCAAGGTTATTATAATAATTAACTTCGTGATTGTTATTATTGGCCGCTTTGCAGTGGGCAGTGGGTAGTGACGTGGAGTGTTCGGGTATAACAGGGCTAGTTGGCAAACTTTGAAAAGCAATAGCAACATAGAGGTACATAGGTATATAAACATATACCTACCTCTACGAGTATGTTGCTATGGCTAGAATCGCCCCACCTTTCTAGGCGCTATGTGTACCTACCAACCTAGTACCTTGAAGTGGTTAAGTAATATATTTATGACCGATTTTAAACAAAACAAATACAAACGTATGATACACCAATCGTAATGAAAAATATAATATGTCAAATCATCAATTTATATAAAAATGGTATAATTAAGGAGTACCTATATAACATTAATCATAACTATATCAAAACAAATGGGCGTGTCATATATTTGGGTAAAAAATCAGTATTGCCATTCAGTGTGGCAAGGCGGCCAGCGTTCTGGCAAATGTGACAATATTAATTAATGTATTATGTGTTAAACAATAATATTATGTTTCTTATGTGCCAGTTGGGAACTTAGCAGAAGCGGAATGTCCCATGCACATTTGTCTTCTATGTTATTACTAATTGTAACTGTAACTGCTTTTTTCATTAGAATATTTTTCACACGCAATTTGAATCTACTTTCTGTGAGCTCTGTTAACATTTCGGAGTTTTATTGTGAAAACGTACGCCCATGAAGGACTTGCTCGCCAGTACTAGAGGAAGACGTTTATCGAATTCAAGTCAAAACAAACTTCTAGACCTTCAAAGCAATATCATCCTTACAGTTACGAGGAAGTGATTTATAAGGAGCGGGCGACGTATATCTGGGATCGTGCGTCGCTGACCGTCCGATGGTGTACGTACACTCTGATCGAGCTACAGCTTGCACGACCTGTACAGGTGGCAAGAGATGTTAACGGACTGCTTGAAACTAAGACCCCTCTTTATTTACAAGAAAACTACCAATAGGATCTTGTAAGATCATCTAAATGTCTGTCCGTCTGACACAGTTGTTTTTATAATTGTATTCCGTGACGGGCGTATTTGAAATGCCACTATAGATATTCTTCTGAGGACAGTTACAAGTTTCATAGCTACAGACATGTATGACTACAACAAGAATATGCCTTAATTATTCAAGTATGTTTAAATATTGATTGTCTTATTGTTGGCGAAAGAAAACTAGGCAGTTCGCACCCCTGTGCTAACCAAGATATTCACATATTATGTGAACATCATCATATTATATGGTTATTAACCACCGCTTGGTCTACCACTGCCAACGCCCTGCACCATCAACTCCACTGTCTACATGTAACTGAAATTAAATGAAAATTTATTGTTAATAAAAAGTTTGTGCTTGATGTCATCAGGCGCATCTTAAACACTAACACACTTAACTATATAGGTACTAATTTTACATTGAACTACATGATTGTACACGATATATGTATATTTATGTTTATACGTTTGTCAATGAAGTCTTCCAGCATTAACTTTCAGCTGAAAGTTGTATTTACTGGTTTCTCTTCTTTGTAGTACTTGTTTGTACCTTTTAGGAGCCATAACAACGCGTCAGTAAAAAAAGAAGGTGGTAATTGACACATTAAACAGAATCAGTTACCCTTAATGTTTCTACAGAACCATAGTCCTGTCCTTCGAATGTAGTAGAGAAGACAGATGAACAGTCGTTACCATTAATGATTATAAAGAACCATGGTCCTGCCCCCTGACGTGTTTATTTATGTGCAGGCGCAGGCGATGCCAAACATGGAGCATTCGCGCGTGTGTGACCCAGATGCGGCGAGTGCGGCTCTCCTGTGACGATTTTTGGACTAGGTATATTAATTTGATTGCGATATGGTTTGTAACCACCAAATGTGGGATATTGTGTTTTTAAAGTATAAAATGGCCTATAAGTAGACAAATACAATAGTCTTTTTGATGGAAAGAGGTCACTTATGGACGTTTACAGCCCATGTAAAGGAAGAATGTGATAGAGAATGGTCAGTTGTAAAAACAACCGTTGCGCCGCGCAGGATTTTGCAAAACAAACTTCTGGGTGGTGCTGTTATTGTTATGGACTGGCGTATTGCTTACCACCAGGCAAACGACCAGCTCGTCTCGACATCCAGTTACATTAAAAAAAAAATTGCTTTAGGTAGCTACGTCGTGCAGGAACGGCGTTGTACTGTGACATAAAATTACTAAGATTCCAAATTCTTCAGCTAGGCAGCCATTTACATAAGTTTTTTTATGGATCTGAGTGATGAGCCGAGCAAGTCTTTCGCCTGATGGTAAGTGCCACGCCAGACCATAACAATTGTAGTGCCACCCAGAACTATAAAAACCATTTAAATAACTGCATGGCCCTGCATCGTGCTCATCACCCTAAGACATCAGTTATTAATTCTCATATGCCCAGTAATTTCGCTGTCTACAATGCCCTTCAAACCGGAATACAGTAATGCTTGCGCACTTCTGTTTGGCGGCAGAATAACTGGCAAAGCTGTGGTACCTATCCAGACGGACCAGAGTGAAAGTAGTAGTCTAAGTTAAACTAGATGTAAAAAGACTAGGTTTTGAGAGCCTACGAGTAGAATCAGACAAGCCAGTCAGTAAATTCGTCGTATAGAGACCGCACGTTTGCCATTGGCGATCACGAGTCCCATGTTCGCTTATTAACGCCACGGGAGCGATATATCACGCCCTCATACTGGTCCTTGGAGCTTGGAATACCATACATGTAAGTGTGTATTATCCTGTGGTCATATCAGTTGGAAAACTTGGAAACTAACCATTAATTCATTTTGTCACAATTCAACTTGCTTTGAATTGAAATCTAGCATTTTGGATCTAGCACGCTTGCCAAGATAGTCTGTTCACTCGAGACTTGAAGATTTCTTCCTCTTCAATCCATTCCATCCTTCCAATCAAGAAGTCTTCAATCCTAGATTATATGAATCGGGAAAGATTATGATATTGCAAGTGTATTATATTGCTAGAAGGTCTTTATTGGTATGTAATGCAAACATTTACTACGAGGTAATGATTCTGCTCCACTGATAGCAGATGGCTTAATTTTTTTTAATAATTATGAAAAAGAAAAATTATATTGCTCGCGAAGGGATTGAACCTTCGTGTTCGGAATACCATCCCGACGCCTTAACCACTGGGCCACCGAGCCAACTGCTCAAACAACCAAATTTCTTCTATCCTTTTTCGATTCCTTTCCTTCCTTTCATTCCTTTTTCGACGGGGACGATTTTACGTCAATGCTCACATTTATTCAGTGAGTGAGCGAGTGTCTCTATGTGTCCTGCAAGCAATGTGCTTGCAGGACACATAGAGATATTTTTCGCTATCTATCTTTTCTACCGATCTGACCTGCCAAGTGCCAACTACAGCCAATGTGAGGTCCCTTGTCTTCCTATCACATTGTTCACAAGCAGGAAGTAACCTAGATGCTATCAGCACCAGTGATATATTTTTAGCGATAGAGTGAGGTGGTCTTGGCTGAGATTGTAGTTTATGTGGTAACAGAAACGGGTCGGACGATGAGAGGTTTGTGACGTCACCAGGAATAGTTAAGTTTTCTGCTAAGTATTATTGCACTGTATAGTTCATGCAAGAATGTTACATTATCTTATTGCAATTATTTATGTAATTTATCATAATTTAAATGATGAAGCAGTACCAAAATTCAGGTTTGAAATAAAATTAGATATAAATTATATATTATTTAAATTAAAGTTATTGTCGTGTCACTAGCAGTATTTGTTTTTTCATATGACATTATTGCATATACCTAAACATAAAGAATAACTTAGTTTAATATTAAGTATAAATTTAAAATTTCGAAGTTATTAATTTTATAATTATTGTAATGTTGTAGAGTAAATTATTCAGATTCGTAAACTTCAAACCTTCTAAAATTTTAATTGAATTCACATATTAATCGTGATCCCTGTTATTTCTCTTATCAATGACACAACTGTTTACCATTGAATATTGTATGGACCAAATACTTATTCCACGAAGATGTTTTTAATCTTTATATTAGACATTTAGGCTGAAGTTAGTGGGTTTAGAGCCTCAGTCGTAGAAGCACAATGGCGACACTTGTGCGAACGCTTATGATTACAGCGCGGGCGCAAGCTCACTGTCACATAATTGTGATTAATTCCAGTGAGCGTGTGGCTGCGGTCAGCGCAGGAATGTCGTATCGCTGAGGCAGTATGCAGCCGTGGTGCAGTGATACGCGAAGATATCAGCGAGTATGAAGACTTCAATACATTGCATAGCCTTTATTTTTAAAGACGCAAATATGCGTGTAATTGTGATTAATTCCAGTGAGCGTGTGGCGGCGGTCAACGCAGGAATGTCGAATCGCTGATGCAGTGTGCAACCGTGATGCAGTGATACGCGAAGATTCAGGCTAGTATGAAGACTTCAACACATTCATCATCATCATCAGCCCATTACGTTTGCACTGCTGGGATACTGGCCTACTCCCAGAGAGAGAATGAGCCATAACCCACCACGCTGCCGCTGGCCCAGTTCTGGTTGGTGGATGTCACATGTCCTTGAATTTTTGTGATTAAATCTTAGACAAGTTTTCTCCCGATGTTTTCTTCACCGTTTCTAGTGCCATTTAAACACATTGCATAGCCTTTATTCTTCAATGACGTAAATATGCAGACTGCAGACTTACTGTCATATAGTTAAAATTTATTCCAGTGAGCGTGTCGCTTCAGTCAGTTCAAGGATATCGTATCGCTGTAGCGCAGTGATCTTCTTTCAACTCGTTATTAATTTCAGTGAGCTTGGTTAGCGCAGAAATTTTAACTTACTTAACAGAAATTTTATTTTTTTTATGTAATTTTAGCGAAATTACTGGGCATTATGAGACTCAACAGCTAATTGTCTCAGGGTGACGAGCGCAGTGCAGCGCAGCGCAGGATTTTGCAAAAAAATGTTCTGGGTGGTGTTGTTATTGTTATGGGCTGGCGTATTGCTTACCATCAGGCAAACGACCAGCTCGTCTTGTCATCCAGTTATATAAAAAAAAGAAATTTCGTATCTCTGAGGCAGTGCCAGTGTGCGGGACCATGGCGCAGTAGTAAGAAAAAAAAGGATAGCCTACTTCAACATATCTATATACTCATATCATTTCATTAATTCATGCAAGAAACCTAGGGATATTTTCAGATTCGTGCCACGAACGGCCCTAATAAAAATAATAATAATAATAATAAATGTTTTTATTTCAGGCGTAAAATAACCATACAAAAATAAAAATAAATATCCGTATATAAAAAGTACAAGCAAAATAAAATACCTACAGTTAAAAACCGATTTAGTGAATAAGTATCACAGGTCATTTACGATTCGCACTCTGGTGCACCGTCAACCACGCCTTATAAGTTTATAGTTTTCTCTGTGACGGTAGCGTTGAATAATGTCTAATCGTGTACAGTTTAGGGTAAAGAAGTACAGATAAGCACAAAATGCATTTTATTAATATTAAACATCTCCGCTTGCCACCACAACCGCTCCTTGAAACCGCATTTGCTAATAGAAAACTCCTGCGCAGCGCACACTCTAGAATTAGGCACATTTCAACCCTCTGTAATTTGGCAGATTTTACGACATCACGACTTTTGCTCTGAGATTTATATTATAATTTGTGAAACTAATTTCTGAGTGAGGTCAACTTGCAATTAGTCCTTTTACGCTATTGCTGTAAACAAAGAGGTTTTGTTGTTTATTAAGATTACATTATATTATTAAAAAATAAATTTGTCTCGCATTTATCAAAAAAAATCAAGGAATCATACAACAAAACAACAGTTTAAAAAAGAGACGAAAGGCAGATTTATCGCCATACAGCGATCTGACAATATCTTCAGGTATCGATATTTGATTTGCATTTTTAAATACATAAGCGGAGGCTGGTGGAGTCCACATGAAACCAAAATGCTGGCGTGAATTTTTCCCAAAGAATCAACCTCACTATTCAGCGAGGCAACGCCGCGCCGGAAACGTGCCCAAAATGCTGGCGGCGCGCCGCCAGCATTTTGGGCACGTTTCCGGATGACGAGAATCGATTGAATTATCAGGGCCCCAATTCACTATGACAACTTGGCGAAATCACGTCGATTCCTTTCATTAATAATCGACATCTTTATGACGCATTTATATATTCATATATATGACGCGTCAACAATACAAATTACCGGTCATTTTCCCGGTCCTTTCGAATACAGATGTCGTTTATTAATGAAGGAATCAACGTTTCCTTGAAGCAAGGAATCGCCAAGTTGTCATAGTGTATTAACGGATGCGTGGAAGGTTATTCTGGAGCAGTGCCATGCTTTTTGTGAGAAGAGTGCTTGAGAGGTCTTTTTAATATTTTATTTTATATCTCTTTTTGATTTTTCGTATTCTATTTTACCAATGTTATTGTCTATGTGATTAATTTAAATAAATTGACATACATTTTTTTAAATTCTTTTTTGCATGACATGTTTCATTGATTTTTGTTGTTTTTATAATTTATTTTGACATGTTTCTGTTTAATATCAAATAGTGTAAATTATATGCGAATTAGTGTAATTGGTTTAGGCCGTACTAGTTTGTAATAAATAAATAAATAAATAAATAAATAGTGAATTAGGGCCCTGTAGTCATTCAGTTGGCTCAACCGATACCCGTATGTACACAATATTATTCATATCAGTCATCAGTTTATTTCGTTTAGTTTCCATTAGTTTATTTAGTAGTTTGTAATTTATTTAGCTTATTACTGCAAGTGTTTTTACAAAAAGACTTTGTTTTAAAAATATCTATTGACACGGTAAAAATAATAATTAATTGAATACATACTTGTATTTAAATCATCATGATGGATGGATGGATTTTGTAAAATTACGAGCACCTCAAACTTCCATAAATCTTACATACATCCTATCTTCGCAAAACTAGCCTTTTACCCACACAAACAAACCTATAACTGTCTGAGTTAATCACTAATTAGCGGTACACAGGGTACTATATAGCAGGGGAATCGTGTAACTCGGACACCGATCCCGATCGCTTTCAAACATGTCTTGTGATCGGTATTTGTGTCAAATTGTCGAAGTTTTTTACTCTAAATCCGCGTCCCAATCCCTTTACCACTCACGATCGCTAAAAAGAACGTTTTTTTCCCAACGACCACGTAATGTAGATCCTGGCCCCTAACTAGGATTCCCTGTATCTAGGGAACCAAGAAATCCCGTCGCGGGATTCGAACCCGCAACCTCAGTGGTGTATGAGGTTTGAGCCAACCTGCCCAACCACTACACCACAAAGGCTGTCTATTGAAGTTTGAAAGACGTTAACGCCTTCCAAATTTGAAACTGAAAGCGATTGGGATCGGTGTTCCAGTTACATGATTCCCCTGCAAGTCTAGGCACCTCCTGACTGGCATTAATCAGCAAATTACCATCATAAATAGATTTAAGCACTTGTGCTTGCGACATTCAACAATAAAACGTTGACCTAAATGCCTACAAGTTTTATAACCTAACTCAGGTAAACTAGGTCTTGTTTATAAGGCTTAAAACCCACCGTCTCCCTGCTAACCTCTGTGGTGCAGTGGTTGGGCGAGTCAGCTCATATATCATACATCTTGGAGGTTAAGGGTTCGATTCCAGTTGCTAGAAAATATTGACAGTTTTTTAATGCACAAAGGTGTTTGTTTCGGGTATGGATACAGGGAGTCCTAATTAAGTGCCGGATCTAGTTAGATATATAGGGTGCAATAGAATCCGATATTTTTCCGAAATGTACACTCGAGAGCAATGAATCCGGGTCACTTAAAGAATCCTAAAAATCTCGGAAACTAAAAATGCTAGGTTAATGCAATAAATTGTATTTAATAGACAATGTAATACTCCTTAAATGAAGGTCTTAAAACTTCTTAGTTATTGTAAAGTTATATCATAAAAAAATCAAATTTGAAAAAGGGCCACTTTCGATGATGGAACTACGAAATTACAGCATTTGGTTTTGCTTTTGTTTGTAATCTGTCATTTATGTGGGTACATAAACCATGTTGATAGTGCTCTATATTCATTATTCAAGCTGAAATTATGTCGCTTACGCCTGAAGAATGCACCAGAATACTTACAATGCTGGAAACCGGCCGGAGTCAGCGCGATACAGCCAGGACTGTCGGTGTGTCGCTGTCAACAGTACAAAGAGTTCTCCGACGTTACGAAGAAACTGGTTCTAACCTACGCAGACCAGGAACGGGCAGAACCAGGTGTACCACAGCACGAGAAGACCGATACTTGGTGAACACCATGCTTCGAAATCGCTTTCTCACAGGAACTGAACTCACCAATCAGTTTCGACGCCTCGGAGGAAGTAACCCAAGTGCATGGACAGTAAGACGTCGGCTTGCTGAATCTAACTTAAAACCCCTTAGACCTGCAAACGGCCCTAAACTGGAGCGTGGGCATCGTATTTCGAGACTAAGATATGCCCAGAGCCACGTAAATTGGAGTATTGAAGATTGGTCAAAAGTTATGTTCTCCGACGAATCAAAATTTATGCTCTACAAGCACGATGGAAGACACAGAGTGTATCGAAGACCAGGGGAAAGATTCAAGCAAGCATGCATCGAAGAAAAAGTAGCCTACGGTGGTACGTCTGTACTTGTGTGGGCCGGAATTTCTTCTGAAAGTCGCACAGAGCTGGTGATCATAGAAAACGGCTCTTTAACTAGCGTAAGATATGTGGAAGAAATCCTCAATGATCACGTTGGTCCATTTATGGTCAATTTAGGTGAGGATGCTATATTTATGCATGACAATGCCCGACCTCATACAGGTAGGATTGTGAATGACTACCTTCAAGAGATGAACATTACTCGTATGGAGTGGCCAGCGCGCAGCCCGGATATCAACCCGATCGAGCATGCTTGGGACGAGCTAGGCAGATGCGTAAAACAACGAAACCCTCCCCCAATCACGCTTCGTGAGCTCAAAATTGCTCTCACAGAGGAATGGGAGAATATTCCCCAAAATCGTATAAGGAACTTGGTGTACAGCATGCCAAACCGCGTAAACGCAGTAATGGAAGCACGAGGAGGCAATACGAAGTATTAAAATTCAAGAAAATCGTAATAAAGTTCAAAAATTTCATGTTTCCTATTTTTGTTTTAAGGAGAGATCAGCAGTTTTTTTCTTTATGTAATTTTGTGTTAATAAAATGTATGGTGACTCATATTTTTTTTACTTTCATTTAAGGAGTATTACATTGTCTATTAAATACAATTTATTGCATTAACCTATCATTTTTAGTTTCCGAGATTTTTAACATTCTTTAAGTGACCCGGATTCATTGCTCTCGAGTGTATATACTCAGTTCATGCTGAAAAGTGCGTTTGTGATGCCAAATGCGCAACGATGACATTGCGGAAATTCATCTCAAAACTGAAACGCTATTAAAATATGTACTGTAATTCCGCTATTAGTAAAAAACTTTTGAACTTTAAATTGAAATTCAGAATGGAGATAGGAGATACCTTGGATGACACAAAGACTATTTATGACGAGGCGCAGCTAGTATCATATCGAACAACCAGACGATCGGCACAACATCACCCCTACATGGTGGACGTTCCGCCTATCCGTACTAAACGTTTCGAATCATTTTTGGTGCGAACGTCGAAGAAGTGGAACGCTTTGCCGTCGTCTGTGTTCCACATAAATACAATCTGGGTGTGTTCAAAGCTAGAGTGAACAAGTACTTACTGGGTAAGCGTGCTACATCTTCGACCACATCGTCGCTTCCCATGAGGAGTGTTAGCAACGTAGAATAACTCTAACATAATGATAAGACTTTGTATTATTAGTAACGTAAGAAATAAAGTTGAATTTTACTTAGGGCCTAGAATAAGAAATGTATAGTTAGGTTGTTTCACTTTTGTCCTCCACCAATAGTAGAGCCAAAACGCATGGAAAATCCCCAGTTAGAGCGAGGAACCAAAGATACAAAAGAAATAGAAAGAGATAGAACATATTCGAAAAAACTTCAAGGTCAAGATAGAAAGAGATAGACTTATCGCGGCTCTACTATTGGTGGAAACTCGTGCGTCGCTCCTTATGACTGGGGGCGATTGCCAGGTATAAGTTTTGAATATAAGTAGAGCAATTGTCAACAAAATGAGTTAGTTACGATCAGACAGTCCACTGAAAATCAAGTAAATAAAAGTACCTCGAAGCAAGAACTGGAAGCGTTTTCTTCAGCCCGAACCAAGCTGTGCCCCCTACAATTGTTGGTCCATTTGAGACGGATCGCCGCTGAAGACTCAAGATTGAAATGGTACGCTCGAGGTCACCCATGCGTCGTGAATCGACCGACGCAACGACCGATTGGTCAATGAATACGCCCGCTACGACTGAAACAGAAGCCACTACGTCGACATCTACGGAAGTATCAGCCGGCACCGCCGCCTCCGCCGCATCCGTCGTCTCCGCCGCCGCGTCCGGTAGCGTCGCCCGAGGGCCCGCCGCCCCGACGCCGGGGAGATACCTGCGCTCCGCAGCGACGGCCGCGTCCGTGCCCCCTCTCGCGCCCGCGCCCGCATCCGCGCCTGCACCCGCGCCTGCAGCTGCGCCCGCGTCTGCGTCTGCACCTATGTACGCGACCGCATCAACGACCGCGTCTACGTCTGCAACCGCGAGAATGCAAACGGCACCCCAGGGCACTGTATCCACCAAAGGCAAGCGCCAGACCAAAGCGCGCGCCGCTACCGCGCTCGCTACTGCCGCGCCTGCCACCAAACCTGTAGCCCCAGTACAGATGTCGACAACGGGCAATCCGAAGAACCTTGGAGGAAGACCTGCCGTCCCACCGTTCGCGTCTTCGGAAACGTTGGTTCCACAATCGAAACAGACTGCAAGATCGACCAAATCTACTAAGAGGATGGAACTCGAAGCCCGATTGGAACTCCAGAAGAAGCAACTGGAAGCCGCTCGGTCCGCTGTTGCCTTGGCCGAGACAGAGCTAGAGCTAGCTCAATGCCAATCGGAACAAGATTCAGATGAGGATTTGGAAATAGAACGATCAACGCATGTCGAACAATGGGTGAAGCAAACCGCTGAATATTTAGAAGAACCCAAGGAACCAGAGAGACCAATCAGGAACATGGAACTGAAAGAACTAGCCGATGCCATCGTAAGCGCCACGAAAGCAGCTCAGCCGAGCAAAATGCCCATGAAGATATGGGACCTGCCAGAATTCAATGGAGCGCATGAAGACTGGTTGCCGTTCCAGAGAGCATTCGAGGACAGCAAGGCGCTGTGTACGAACGAACACAACATGGCCCGACTACGGAAAGCTGTAAAGGGAACAGCGAAAGAAGCAGTGCGAAGCCTTCTGTTTGTTGCCTCAGATCCCGAGGACGTTGTCGCTGCACTAGAGCGAAGATTCGGGAGACCGGAACAACTGATAGTATCAGAACTTGAGAAGATAAAAGCATTACCACGAATTGGTGACAGCCCACGAGATATCTGCATCTTTGCAAACCGCATCAACAATACCGTGATGACAATCAGCGCCCTGAAGAAACCGGGCTACCTGTGTTCACCGGACATGAACAGACACATCATAGAGAAGTTATCACCCATGATGCGGTACCGATGGTTGGATTACAGCAAGCGCGTAGGCGATGAAGAGCCTGATCTCTTGAAGATTAAGAACTTCCTGAATGATGAAGCGGAATTGGCCGCAACAATAGCACCTCCCGAGCCAGTTGGGAAGAAAAGGGTTGGTGGCCAGAGATACCCTGTGAACGTGACGCGAGAAGAAGAGAATCGAGAAGACGAAAGAAACACAGTCGCCGCAGCTCAAGAGGGTAACAGAAAGTTCTGCTTCCAGTGCGAAGGAGAGCATTGGCTCACCGAATGCAAGAATTTTAAGGAGGCTACTGTTGACCAAAGATGGGAAACTGCAAAACAGAAGAAACTATGCTTCAGATGCCTACGCCGGCGACACATGCGAAACGATTGCAGGGGACAGCCCTGCAGAACATGCAAACGACCGCATCACACCATGCTGCACTCGGAGCCAACGAAACGAGCTACGGCACCGCCCCAGCAGCAAGAGAAACCAGATACAAATGAAGAGGCAATGAATATTGTGAAATCCGTATACGCGGTAGCTGATGGAACAAAAGTATACCTGAAAATGGTTCCAGTAGACATATTTGGCCCTAAGGGATCCACTCGCATCCTGGCACTGCTTGACGAGGGGTCAACTATATCACTGCTCGACGCAAACATCGCTACTCGCATTGGAGCCACCGGCGAAAAGGAGCCTCTCATTTTGGAAACAGTCGGTGGAAAGATAATAGAAAAGAAAGATTCTCTGAAAATGAATCTGAAGATTAAAGGAGCACATAGAAGAGACAAGAGAACTCTCAAAGGCGTGCGCACCGTAGAACATTTGAAACTATCGCCACAGTGCGTGGACACGAGAGTAATAGAAAAATGCAGTCATTTGAATAAAATGAAAACTGAGCTTCTTTATGGAGAAGAGAGACCAGCACTACTGATCGGTCAGGACAACTGGGACCTGATTGTTTCCCGAAAGATTCTGAAGGGCAAACAGAACGAACCCGTGGCATCACTCACCGGACTAGGATGGGTGCTTCACGGATGCTGCACCGGAGCTGCTGCTGCACCAGTAAACTACGTAAACCACTGCCACAGTATGAACAAGGAAAAGGATATCGAAGATTTGATCAAGCGGCACTTCGAATTAGACTCAATCGGAATACAGCAGCGACGCCCAAGTAATGATGCCGATCAACGAGCCCTGACGATACTCGAAAACACAACGAAACAACTGCCAGATGGCAGATACGAATCCGGCCTGCTGTGGAAGGGGGAAAACGAGACGTTGCCGAACAACTACACCCAAGCCTACAACCGACTCCTGGGTGTGGAAAAGAAACTAGACAGAGACGCAACCCTCAAGAGCGAATACGAGAAGCAACTGACGAATCTGCTGGACAGTGGATACGCAGAAGAAGCCCCGACAGAATCCACTCCAGGGCGAACATTCTACTTGCCTCATTTTGCCGTGGTACATCCACAGAAGAAGAAGCTACGCATCGTGTTCAACGCCGCCGCCAGATACGAAGGAAAGAGTCTGAACGATGCCCTGCTGCCGGGACCCGACCTACTCCAATCACTCTTTGGAGTACTTTTGAGATTTAGAGAAGGGCCGGTAGCAGTCGTCGCCGACATCAAGGAGATGTTCTTGAGAATTCGCATAAGAAAAGAAGATAGAAACAGCCTGCGTTTCCTTTGGCGAGGAGAAGAGCGAAAGTCGAAACCCAAGGAATACCGCATGACATCGGTGATTTTCGGCGCAGCATCCTCACCAGCGACTGCTATCTACGTTAAAAACACCAACGCGAAGAAACAAGAGAAAGAACATCCAGAGGCGGCCAGAGCAATCATCAAGAATCACTATATGGACGATTACCTGCAGAGCTTCATGACAATCGCGGAAGCGAGAAACATCGCAGAGGAAGTAGACAAAATACATCGAACAGCTGGTTTTGAACTTCGTCAATGGGCAAGCAACGAAGAAGAAACACTGGTCAATCTGAGAACAGAAGAAGCTCCGAAAGAAAAGAAACTTGGCGAGGAAGAGAAGACTCTCGGGATGAGGTGGTGCGTTAATGAAGACGTGCTGGCATTCAACGTTGGATTGAGAAATACCCCAATTGAAGTCGCCAACGGAAGCAGAGCTCCAACGAAAAGAGAAGTCACGAGCGCCGTGATGTCCACCTTTGATCCGATGGGACTCGCGGCCCCAGCCCTGATAAAAGGAAAGAAACTGATCCAAGATCTATGGAGGACTGGGGTGAAATGGGACGAATCCATCGATAAAGACCAGCAAGAAGTCTGGAACCTATACTTGAGGGACATCAAGACGCTGCAAGAGTTGAAGATCCCCAGATGTCTGGCGCCTACAGCAACAAGAACAGGCGAGATGCATACTTTCGTTGACGCCAGCGAAATTGCTTATGCTGCCGCAGTCTATTGGAGAACCGAAAACGGCAACGGGGACATCCACATTTCCCTGATGGCGGGGAAGGCCAGAGTAGCGCCAGTGAAAACCACTTCTATACCTCGCCTCGAACTACAAGCTGCACTGCTGGGAGCAAGATTAGCTACCACCATCTCAGAAGAATCCGACCTGGAAGTCACAACTCGGGTTTTCTGGTCGGACTCTACCACCGTGCTGCAATGGATGAAAGCCGACCCACGGCGCTTCAAGGCATTCGTCGCTCACCGGTTGGCAGAATTAGAAGACATCACCAAACCACGCGATTGGAGATGGGTTCCCACCAAAGAAAACCCAGCAGATGATGCCACAAGAAACATGCCACGAGACTTTGATGACAAAGCAAGGTGGTTCAAAGGGCCCGCCTTCCTGTACCGACCGAAATCAGAATGGCCGGTCAAGAAGATAGAGAAAGAAGAATCAAGCCCAGAAGAAGAAGAAATGAAAAGAGCTACCTGTGCTACGATCAGAACCGATCAAGAACGAAGCATGCCTGACCCGAACAGATTCAGCAACTGGACTCGGTTGCTAAGAACTACAGCACGAATGTACATGTTCGTAGATGCCTGCCGACAGAAGAAGCGTACGGCCTGCAGTGAAAAGGGAAGAAATAAGAAATGGCTACCTATTGAGCAGAAATACCTACAGAAAGCAGAGAAAGCTTTAATTTGTTTAAGCCAAAACGAAACTTTCAAAAAAGAGATCAACGATTTGAAAAAAGGAAAACCGCTAGAAAATTCAAGCCGACTTAAGAAAATCGACGTAGCCCTCGATGAAGAAGACGTGTTACGCCTCAACAGCCGAACGGTGAAGATCCAAGACATTGGGGAGAATCAGAAGTTGCCAATCTTAGATGGAAAACACCGAATATCGCAACTTCTCATCGATCACTACCACCGACGCTTGCATCACGGAAACCACGCTACGGTCGTCAATGAACTTCGACAGAAATATTGGATTCTGTCTCTGCGCGACGCCGTTCGACGAGTGGCACATCAGTGCCAATGGTGCATCATCAGAAGACTGAAGCCCGGGATGCCGCCACCAGGGAACCTGCCTCAAGAGCGCCTGGCGTATAACCAACCGCCATTCACGTGTACGGGTGTCGACTACTTCGGCCCGATGCACGTCACGATCGGGCGCAGAAGAGAGAAGCGTTGGGGAGCCCTCTTCACTTGTTTGACGACAAGGGCAATTCATCTGGAGCTCGCCGCCTCATTAAGCACTAGCTCCATGATTATGGCGCTTAGAAGAATGGCTGCACGTCGAGGAAGCCCCAGAACAATATATAGCGACAATGGAACTAATTTTGTCGGGGCAGACCACGAGCTGAAAGAAGAAGCCAAGAAAATTCAGAACGACGAACTCATCGAGGCTGCTGAAAGAGAGGGAATAACCTGGAAGTTCATCGCTCCTGGAGCCCCCAATATGGGAGGGGCATGGGAAAGATTAGTGCGGACAGTCAAAACCGCACTCACTGCCGTCCTCAAGGAAAGAAGTCCTCCAGAAGAAGTTCTTCACACGCTCCTGACTGAGGTGGAGCACACGGTTAACTCCCGACCGTTAACCCACTTGAGCGCCGATCCAGAAGACGAAGAAGGACTAACCCCGAACCACTTCCTGATTGGAAGATCTTGCGGAGCAGCAGTACTGGGCGAATACGACGACACAAACCTCATTGGGAAGCCCAACTGGAAAACAGCCCAAAGAATGGCCGACCACTTCTGGAGTCGATGGCTGAGGGAGTATCTCCCAACCCTCATGCCAAGAAAGCTAGATGGCAGAAAGTATGCAGAGTTCCAGAAAGGCGATGTGGTGATCATCGCAGATTCCTCGCTACCGCGCAACACATGGCCGCGGGGAATAATCGAGGAGACTTTCCCAGGACCAGACGGAAGAACTCGCGTCGTGAACGTGCGAACCAAGGGCGGCGTGATGAGGCGCCCTGTATCCAGACTCATCTTCGTGACTGCGAGCAAGACGTTGCAGCCGGGAGATGGAGTGCTCGAGCCGTCGTGCACTGGCGGGGAAAGTGTTAGCAACGTAGAATAACTCTAACATAATGATAAGACTTTGTATTATTAGTAACGTAAGAAATAAAGTTGAATTTTACTTAGGGCCTAGAATAAGAAATGTATAGTTAGGTTGTTTCACTTTTGTCCTCCACCAATAGTAGAGCCAAAACGCATGGAAAATCCCCAGTTAGAGCGAGGAACCAAAGATACAAAAGAAATAGAAAGAGATAGAACATATTCGAAAAAACTTCAAGGTCAAGATAGAAAGAGATAGACTTATCGCGGCTCTACTATTGGTGGAAACTCGTGCGTCGCTCCTTATGACTGGGGGCGATTGCCAGGTATAAGTTTTGAATATAAGTAGAGCAATTGTCAACAAAATGAGTTAGTTACGATCAGACAGTCCACTGAAAATCAAGTAAATAAAAGTACCTCGAAGCAAGAACTGGAAGCGTTTTCTTCAGCCCGAACCAAGCTGTGCCCCCTACAAGGAGAGATCGTGAGATCGTGGTCAAATCTGACCCAGTCAGACGTAATAAAAAAAATAAAAATAAACAAAGTTTCTTTGCACCGTAGGTATTGCCCAAGTCATGGTGGGTTTACGTACTAATAGTATCATGTTTTGGTGCTCGGCACCAAGACACTTGAGATGGCGACGAGGTCCAGGAAGCAATTCAGATGTATTTATAACAATTGCATATTTACAGAGTGGCAAGCGGAGTTGAGTACGTTTTCAAACTTCTGAGTAGTGGTTCTTTTTCCGATACGGTAGTAGAGTCATTGTAATTATCGACGTTCATAAGTTCGTCTGTGATGACAAAAACTGATAAAAAAGGAATAACATTATTTTACCTTCTTCGCTTAAATGCAAACCTTCCACGAGGGTCCGCTCCGTATTACATAAAGCACCTAACTTTTATAGCAATAAAATAATTAATTTTTAGAAAAACACAAGACCGACTACAAGACTAAACTTGTCTGTTTTGTTTTCGTTTTTTATTTCAAAGAGTGCTGAATCAATTTCAATAATGTATATGGGACCACCTCTGAAGTATCACCTACCAAACAAAAAAATAATCATCAAAATCAATTCATATTTGGCGGAGTAATCGCGTAACAAATATACAAAAAAAAACATACCGTGGAATTGAGAACCTCGTCCTTCCACGAGGGTGTCCGGTCCGTATTACATAAAGCACCTTACTTTTATAGCATCTCACCGTCACCATTACCACTTGTTACCTTATACCACTCTTGTTTACTTCAGCTAAAAACAATCGGACAGATGTAAACCCGTCTGCTTATCAATACACATGTAAAAATGGTCGGTGGTCGCCACAAGGTTCCCGCAGCATAGCTTAGCACGACAGGGGCCATATTTCGCGCCTTTAATGTAGTCTGCAACACGCACTCCCTACACATCAATTCGTGACAGACGGACTTGTTGGACGTATTGAAGGTTGAAGGAAAAACGACTTTGTATAGTTGTGGTAGAGTTGGTAGTGAAGTGTAAGGATGAAACTAAAGTGAGATGCAGGGTATTGGTATCCGTTGTTGCAGAAAGGATATTTTGGCTCATAAAACACATTCAGTTATAATTCACTTAAATAAAATTGCTGTGATTAACATAAGTTACAAGTAAATAAACAAATACGCCCAAAGGTTCCTTTTTTATTAGTTAATTTATTTATTTTCTACAAAAAGAACGGCGATAAGCCAATTACATTAAACTTGTTATTAGATGCAAAGTAAGAGACAAACAAATTTTTTGTTGAAAAATATATTTTTCAATACGAGCTTTTAACAAATT
Organism: Petrophora chlorosata; assembly: GCA_951640565.1. Taxonomy (NCBI): domain Eukaryota; kingdom Metazoa; phylum Arthropoda; class Insecta; order Lepidoptera; family Geometridae; genus Petrophora; species Petrophora chlorosata. The sequence continues at coordinate 4,304,681 of OX621206.1, forward strand.
TGATTAAAATGAGCCCAAACACTAGTAGTTTGTGATCTGTCAAAAATTCCATTGCCCACCGTTCGTCTTCATCACCATAATATCGCATTGTCATCAGACTTTGACAAGTATGCAAAATTTCAACTCCGTTCCTACGGAAACGGTTTAATAGGAAGTGGTACAAATTCAACTTGCAAGATTTGACCCAAACAAACATTGCAAGTTAAATAAAAGCTTGTAAATAAAAAAAATAAGTCCAATGTGTGAACAGTGATGAGACGTGCACGTCGTTCTCCTGATGGTAAGCGACACGCCTGCCCAAACCAATTGCAGTGTCATCCAGAACTTTTCAAACCATTAAGAGCACTGCGTAGCACTCCATTGCGCTCATCACCCCGAGACATCAGATATTAAGTATCATATGCCCAGTAATTTCGCTGGCTACAATGCCCTTCGAACCGTAACACCGTAATGCTTGCGCACTACTACTTGGCACCAGAATAACTGCTGAGCTGTGGTACCTACCCAGACGGCCTCGACACGAGAGACCTACCACAAGTCAATGTATTTACATTCATCTATCTTTCTTTCTTTCTTTCTTTCCCTTGTGCAGTCACCCTTACCATGTTTTGCGTGTCCACACGTCACATCTCACAGGCGAGACGTCTACATAAGTCTCGCTCGGGAATGAAGCCACAAATCTAAGTCCGGCTTATATCCATCTTAGTGTCGATTCCTTACATGCTTACAACGGTCCTCGCGAAAGTAGGGCAAACAGCTGTTAGTGGTGCGAATTTAAATAGAGGAGTATACTATACCATAGGCGTAAATCATAGTTAGTACTCTTTGCTATAGGTACTTGCTATAGGTACATACCTAGCGGGTGACTTACTATTTTTATCTAGCGAGTGTAGCCAAGTGGTAGCTTGAGCGCCATACGACCCGCACCCATGTTCGATTCCCGACAAGGGCTTGCACCAATGACATAGGTGCGGATTTTGCACGCTCGCTATAAAAATGGTGAAGGACACATTGTGACTCAAAATGTATCCTTCCCATTTGTGAGGAATTTGCGGGTTCCCTCACAAATTGTAAGCTTATACGCTTTAGAGTAGCAGGCTGTGGCCGTGAAACCACCCACCGAACAAAATGATTTTTTCTCTTCACCCCATGATCATATACATAGACCCTGGCCCATAACTAGTATTGCACAAGGAATACTAATGGTTCCCTAAGTACAGGTTTAGGGAACCATCAGGAACTACGAAGACAACACCAAGGCACAAAACAAATTAATTACTGGGGATATGAGACAATTTTTTTTTTATTATTTATATGCGTTTGACCGCTATCTCACCTGTTGAGTGACGATGCGGCCGAAGATAGATAGATGGATATAATATCTGATGTCTCGGGGTGATGAGCGCAATGCAGGGCTACGCAATGCTTTCTGTGGTATTAAAAGTTTAGGGCACTGCAATTGTTATAGGCAGGCGTGGCGCTTACCATCAGGAGAATGAATTGCTCGTCTAATCATTCAGTTCCAAAAAAAATACCATTGCCCTTTTTTCAACTATAACTTTTTTAAACTATATTTTTTTCAAAAATACCATTGCACTTGTTCCGTAGCAGGAATCGAAACCGCAACTTCCATCTGCATCATAGGTCAAAATAAGTCTCTCACACCACGTTGTATGTGTATATATTGACACTCAGAAGCCGGCAGTGCTTGTCGCGGGGAATTTTCCGAAACTAGGCCGTGAGTCGGCCTTTTTTGCGTGATGGGGTGGCGGCAGCTAATCCAGCCACCCGATGTCATTCAGGAAGGCCTGCAGCTCTCCGATTTCGGCGCAAGCTTCCCTGAACGACCCTGGCGCGCCCAGAAACTCCGCTCGCCGCTGGGTCGCCACGCTGCTGCACTCCAGGAGCACATGCGCTGCTGTCTCTTCTGCCTCCAGGCAACCTCTGCACAGGGGGCTGTCTGTGTGAACAGGTGTTTGTTTAGTGAGCAATATACGGTGACTATTTCGATTATTTGTCGGAGTCCCGGTTGAGATTGCGGAGTTTTCTGGAGTTTCTCGGGTTTAAAACCGGGAATGCCCTTTGGATTGTCTGCAATCTTTAATATTTACCCAGTAGTCTCGATGTAACGTTGTATGTGTAATGCGCGTCATAAACAAACGTAAATCACAAACACATCAAACGCTCATATCTTTGCTTTATGAGGTAGTAAAGTTTACTCACAATTTAGTTATTGCGCACTATGCCCGCATGTTACTCAAATCCGCTGATTGTGAAATGTATAATTAATCCTTTATGATACCCTAATTTGCTAAGATACTTGTCTGGATGGTTTACTATTGTAACGTTGCGTCGCATACGCTGCGAGTCTACTCCAAAATTGTTAGTTTATCGATATGCATTTTTTATAGATCAATTGTCACCTACATACTTAGTCCATTTTGATTCTAAAAACAATAAAAATGAAAAAAAAAAACTGCATAATCAATTCGAATTTCCTTTTGCCTTTGCAGTATGTATGTAGTATGTAGCTTCTAATAGTTTATTATACCTACAAATCAAATCACCTCCAATATCCTACATCCTACCATGTTGAACAAGGCACACACCCACAGCTCTAACTGTACTTGTATTATAACAGGACCCACACACAAGCAGCGCTAATGTCGGGAGGCGTGTGTCCGATTTAACATATCGTGCAGACCACAGACAAGGAGAGCTACCAGTCAAATCGAGTTCGGCTTCGAAAAAAGCACGTTATCAGGTTTAATTTCATAGGTAAATAAAGATATAGCTTGTGCGTGAATTCTTTACCTTCTTCGCACCTTCCTTCTTTTCTTCTTTCGATCTCTCCTTTAACCATAAAACAAGTATGCACTATTTATTGCTTATAGGAACAAAGTTGATAAAATTCCAAATTGATTAAAAAATAGGATCGAGTAATGTGGACGCTAAGCGGCAAAACCCTTTAATCAATAAATGAGATTAAAAAATGTATACTAGGAAAAAGCACGTTCTTACGTTGTGAAAAAACTATCTGCAGCCTCTGTGGTGTAGGTTAGGTCAAATTTCGAATACCGCGATAGTTGCGCACTTTAGGGTAATCAGTGGGAAAAGGAACTGACTCAAAGTGCCCACTGCATCTCCGTCTGCAAATAGAGACAGGCTGCGACTGCAAGGTGCGTGGGCCGGCGTAACGGACGCGGTAGCGGCTAAATCAACCATTGTCTGATTGGGTGTAGCCTGCCGCATTCTCCAGCGTAGCCTATGCGTGTGCAGATATGGGCAAGTAGCACTGCACTTATTACAAGACTTAAAAACGAAAAGTGATTTGAAGAGAACCTACAAGCAAATCAAGCTCAGATCTAGATTTCTTATTAATGTTAATACTTACCTATTTTACAAATTAAATTGATTGCAGATTGTACTCATTTGAAGTCCACTACAGAGAAAATTTCAAATCTTGTCGAATAAAAACTAACAAAATTCAAATAAACCTCTTTTGATTTTGATAGTTCCATACTTTTGATAATATAGAACAAAATATAGTGGATAACTAAATCGTTATAGCACATAACACTGTAGAGATTTCTTTTTAATTCTTTACCCAAATAAAAAAAATCTTCTAGATTTGTATCAACGCGTATTTTTTTATAGTCATGAACGAAAGCCACCTCCACATTTTGTTGACTCTTCATCCCACACTTTTCACAATCTCGTGTCTATGCGAGGATTGCCAGGCTGTACGGCAACGCGCCACTGCACGGGACTCCCGCAGCGTCGATTATACTCGTGCGTACGACTGCACTCCTTATACGGTATGATAGCCTGGTACTTTGTTAACGACCATAGAAAGACTTTGATAAAGCTTTTAGCTCTTACCGAAGTGTTTTTGAATTCATTTTCTACATTATACATTATTCGAAATGGAATTAATTTAATGAAAAGCTGGTGTGCCACAAGGACCCATTTTTGGTCCACCATCCAATATCATATAATCGAAATAAATGTGATAGTACTTATTTTTAGCATTATTCAATTTAATAAAAGGCAACTCTTCCCATTCATCATGTTTATTTTTCATTCACGTGTCAAATTGTAGGGCAGAAGTAACTTGCGCGCACGAAGCCCCGCTGCGTAGAATATTCTCGTACACACAAGCATTCTCCTTATAAGAAGTAGGAAATCCTACAATATTACCTACCATAATATTATGATAGTTTCCAATCTTATAATAAATATTTTCATTCTTGATTAAAATTTATTTCTTAAGCTGATACACTTTAGTGTACAACAAGTTTGCATTAGCATTTTATATTATACTAGCGACCCGCCCCAGCTACGCACAGATGCAATTTACTAATGTGGTGAAATTTTTTGTTGACTTGATTACCAAACATTGAATTTTCTCTACTGTACATAAGCTTAATTAGAATATATTAACACACCTTCCCCAAAATATCTAAATGACAGTACAAACCGTATCATAATCCGTAGCGTGGTTTAGAAGAAGTATGCGGAGAAACAGAAAAAGATAGCGACATTGTTTTATACTAAATAGAGATTTGCATGAACTGTTCAACTATTTTGATAATATTGAATAAATTGATCCCAGTTTAGATAGTAATGATTACGAAGTAAGTATGTTTGCCTGGCGTTGTACGTCACATCCTACTTATGTACCATTATTAAAATTCAAATACGAAATGCTATAAGAAGCAGCTGAAATAGCTTCACTAAGTAAAAACGCCCAAAATTTTGTAATTTTTATGATGTCAACGGTATCTACTTTTACTAAATTACCGTAATTTAATCAAACAACGGCAAAGGTTGATCTATAGAATTCCATGTGAATTGGATTCCCTTGTATAAACAGAAATTGCAGTTCGATGTAAGGGAAAGGTCAGATCCAGTTAACTGTTATTTTAGGACCACTTACTACATCATTATAAATGTATCCGTAACTTATGTAAATAACCCCAAGTTATTGAGTATTAAAGCAATACTAATATCACATTAAATCCTTCTTGAATTGACATGGAATCATAAAACTCAAGGATTACGGGAGGTACTTTGTAGGCTTCTTACAATGAAATTGATATTGAGTTTCCGGGATACGTAACAGGTCGAAAATTTGTTGTGAAACTAAAAGTAGTTCGACTTCCCTGTGGTGTTAGGTAAATTGCTACTGAAAAAAATATATAAGAAAAAGATAACGGCAGCAGATCTGTTGAGCTAATTTAAATCATCACAAAAGTTCTTGAAGGTCTACTCTACAGAAAGAACGTAAAGTCACTGTAATTAGATAAAAAAGGTATAGCAAAAAAGGGAAAGTGAAAACTGCAAAAGCCTTTAGAACGTTAGAATCTGAAGTATGCCAAATGATAGTAAATCTAAAAATACAAATAAAGGAATATATTTAACCTAAATAATTTATTTTATTTTGTCTGGGCTCACAGCTATTTTTAAAAAATAATTTGATAATTCAATATAAAAAGCTAATTATCCGACACAAATAGCAGTTAACTAGATAATTAGGGATTTTTACAAATACATAAAGAAATAAAAAATAAATGCGAGATGGTACCATGTAATGCCATTTACAAATTGCAATGATGTGATAGTGATGATGTTAGGGCTGTATTTACCGCAGCCAGACTGCTTGTGAATAGATTTATATTGGAATGCTCAGACTTTACAATCTTTTAAGTTTTTAGATCTGGAGTGTTGAAGTGGAACATTCAAGAATATTTTAGCAATAAGGTCTGGACAATCAATTTTGGACTGTGCCATATTAACTAAAAAGCGCATATCAGAAATATTTAAACGTCATGGCGGAAAGCTGTTCTTATTTGAACCCGCAACAGTGCAAAATAAGCACATCAAAACATAACTATCAAATCGAATCCTTCACCGCCTTACATCACAAACATTCCAATGAATATACAATCACTTGCATAAATAAGTATACACCATAATAACGAGTGGAATTCAGTCCAAGCGATATATGACGTTACGGGCGCCGGCCGCAGCGATTCATGAGTAATGCTTTAGACCTCGCAAGCTTTTATTTATAACTATAACTGTAACACACGTAGATAAATGCGTACACTGCAGGCCAAATAGCAGTGTGCTATTAGCCAACTGTTGGAAAATGAAGACATTTGCGCACTGATTGATTAACGTGCCGGTTTGTGATTGTATTTCATTTGCAAAGCGTTTGGAGTAATAGGATGCAATTTAGCAATTGTAGGTGAAGAATTATGCAAGTCAATCAGTGAAGCTTCATTTAATGAACTCACTTTGACAGTGCATTTTCATTTTATCACAGCTCTTTGGTATAATAAACTAAACGTAAAACATACATTTTTAAATTAGAAAATGTAAACCCTTAAACTTAACTAAACCTAGCTATAAGTCTGCAATAAATTAACTAAGATAGGTAAGGTACTATGAATCAAATTTAGGTACTTATTTTAGGCATTTAATGTGTATCGCGTAATTTCACCGAAAATGCTATAAACTGATTCAACTATATCGTAAAGATAATTGTCGACAAAAATTTTACATTCACACTAATCACTTTTTAGGGTTCCGCACCCAAAGGGTAAAACGGGACCCTATTACTAAGACTCCGCTGTCCGTCCGTCTGTCTGTCTGTCTATCCGTCTGTTACCAGGCTTCTTATATCTTCTCATGAACCGTGATAGACAGTTGACATTTTCACAGATGAAGTATTTTTTTTTTATTAACCATCTCAGTATTTGGTGCTTTTCAATTAAAGTTCATGAAAACATTGGCCTCATTTTGTGTTTTCATAGCTTACATTTTAAGGATGTATACTTTTCCCTTCCAGCAGTGTAGTTACTTGCCTATAATTGTATAAAGGATGGCTCCTGTATCGGTTAGGATAAATAGCGGCGCGTGCACGTGTAGCTCGCATTACACTTCATGTTACTGAGGCGTATAGTTTTCTCGGCCGACAGTGTACAGGTATTCTGGATTGCTCCTGTACCGAGATGCATTGAATCGTGATTAGACACGTAACGGGGTATATTCGTGCATACAGAATGAAAATGAATTAATTAAATAATAATAATATATATAATTTTGAGTTTTGGGCTGGTTTCTGTTAAAAACATATTTAATTCGCATAAACAAAGAAACGTTTAAGATAAAATAATTTAAAATTACCAATAAAGTTTTATTTTTTAATTTTACACCTTTTTTTTAATTTATTTAAGGATCAGGGAACAGTTTCACTTACCTTTAAAGAAATCGTGTGACGTTACATAAAATTTTCAGTGTTTCTTTTCTAAAATATAAAAGAATATCTTTGCTAAACATCAGGCGAGAGTAACCAAACAGATTTTAAACGAGAAAAATACACTTTTCTAAAATATAAATATCAATTTAATAATCAATCAAGTAAATAGAATCATCAATTTAATGTCTACTTTTGATATAGGTTTTGGATGATTACAGTTTCTGTACCGTACGACACTAAAAGTGATCTGAAAAACAATGAGAACGGTACACGCGAGAACCATATTCGTGGCCATAAACAGCAGAAGTATGAACCTCATTTTGCGCATAAATAGAATCATCATCATCATCCCGTGTCTACCCACTCTCCTCTCACGCCATTTGTTCCGGTCCTGTCCATTCCGCATCTTCAGAGGGTAGGAAACCCTTCACTAAAAATAAATACAATATTTTTCTGCAACTTTGTACTACCTAGGTACATCAAGTCTTATATCATCCTACAAATATTATAAATGCGAAAGTTTGTGAGAATGTATGGATGGATGTTTGTTACTCAATCACGCTAAAATTACTGAACGAATTTTGATTTACTGAACGGATGAAGCAGTAGCTACTTTAGGTCCTGGAAAAAGGCGTAGGCTACTTCCCGGAAAACCGCGGGTAAAACTGCGGGGCTCAGCTAGTTTAAAGATAAGTCAATCATTCCACATATTCGCTCGTGGTCGGATGCCAACATGTCCCATAGTTAATAATCCAAGGTAAAGACACGCGGGGCTGTCACGGTAAATGATGTTGCGATTCACAACGAAGATAGATCTGTCCGCGGCGGACTTGCACCGACTACTTCGTATTCACTGGATTTATATTATTTATAACACATGGTAAGTAGTCTTGATTCCGGTTTGTTGAACTTCGCGACTTGAGCAAAAGCTTTGTTCAAAAGAAGACGGGCTTGTTTGCGTTCCATTGCAGACCAAATAGATTCATTATTTACGTCCTTTACTTTACTTTCTAGATCTTTTTCATTTGAAAAAGTAAGGTAAAGTAAAGGTAGTAAAGTAAAGTAATACATTTTTTTTTTATTCTATTCAATTTTGCAAAAGCTTTACCTATACAAAGAATATGGGATATTTTTATCCAACTGCACATCAAGTGTTATCTTTTCTTCATCATCATTTCCAGCCCATTACGTTCCGACGGCTGGGTCTCGGACCTTCCCTCATAGAGAGAGAGTATGGGTCATAATGCACCACGCTGGCCCCTGTGGGTTGAATAGAATTTTTGGACAAACCGGTTTCTCACGATGTTTTCCTTCACCGTTTTTAGAGCGAGTGTTAAATTCACACGTAACTGGAGAAAGTCAGTGGCGCGGGACCAGCGGGGTTCGAACTCGGGTTCGAACACTGAGCCACACTCGCTGTCTTCTCGCTATCTTTCATAATTTTACTAATACATTTATTTAGCCTTATTCATGCATTTATTCCCTCACCTTGAACCTTCGGGGAGACGGGTCTGAGCAGCCGCTCAACTGCCGTCTCTCTCTAGATCTATGTGCTCCATCTTAGGCCACATCATCGCTTCACATCAGGCGAGATAGTGGCCAAACATAGATCTATTAAGTGTAAAAACAAACCTTATAGTTTTAATTATGTTCATTGTTCGTTGTATTTGCCAAAACAATACCTCATTTCGAACACCTTCTAAGACGTATAAGGACCACGATTTCGCAATAGAACTTCAGCCAGGAACCAAATCAAACACACCATAATTTATTCCACATACCATTCCGATACACCCACTCGGTCGATTGCATGCGAACATGCATTTCAATGTATCACTGCATCAGTCAATGCCAGAGATCGACGCAGTAAGTAGATCGGTACTGTTGATTGCATTCAAGCGTTTGTTTATGTGATAACAATAGGCTAAGGGAAGGATAACTTTCAATGGAAGAATAAAATTATACTTACAACAGTTATAATTTTCAAAAGTGTCATCGAACGTCCTTCGAGTATTTGATTCCACCCGTAACATTAACTTGAGTCAATTCGGTCTGCATATTTCATAATTAATATAAGTACTTCGTTTAGTATTTATACCGTTCTGTGTTTTGAGATATGATAGCAATTTTGAATTTAAAACGTAATGCAATTGCATTTCGGTCAAACTGGATTCGTGGAAGTTTAATGTAAGTCTATTATCCCGTTTTTAACCGACTTCAAAAAGGAGGAGGTTTACAATTAACGGTTTACGGTATGTTCTTTTTTTTTGTGTTTTTGTTACGCGATTACTCCGCCAATTATGAATGGATTTCAATGATTCTTTTTTTGATTGGTAGGTCATCACTTCAGAGGTGGTCCCATATAAATTTTATCGAAATTCATTCAGCACTTTTTGAAAAAAATAGCAAAATCAAAAATATATAAGTTTAATCTTTAAGTCGGTTCTTGTTTTTGTTGTAACCGACTTTCTAAAGGTGGAGGTTTGTATTCGACTGCTTCACCTGCTTCCGGCCAGGGTTGACTTCCGGCGAGGGAACTCCTCATCGGTGAATAGTACAGACACAACATTTTGTAAACGGATTTAACCATAATAGCCTGTTCTAAATTCCACCATGACATGGCTGATACACCCAGGATTGACTTCCGGCGAGGGAACTCCTCAACATGGAATAGGACAGTCATGAATTTTTTTTGTACATAAATTTAATTGTGATAGCCCGTTTTAAACTTCGTCATGATGCGGCTGCTAGATCATAAATGCTTGTCTTTAAAAACTTTTTGAATTAATTAAAACTTGTTTTGCACTAAAAAAGGTAAAATAAATTATTTTTCAAAAAAAAACTAATTAGGTAGCAGATAAATACTATGTATATAGTAAGTACTACTTGTAGGTAGTATCTATCTACTACCTTTTAGACTTGGCTGGCACCGACTTCAAATATATGAGTGGGTAGCGCTTATGATAATTATATTAATTTATTTTTCACTTTTGAGTGCCTATTTGTGGGTTTAAAGTCGGTTTAGTTGTTTTTTGAAAAATAATTTATTTATATTTAAAACCTGAGTTGCAATTGTAGAGAATTTGGCTGCAACTTAATTCTACAGTAGGTTTGAATAGACATGTAGATAGATAAAAAATAGATAACTTACAAAACATTACAAAAAATACTATGACAAGGAGTTTAAGAGAAAATTGAAAAAAGAAGAGAAATCTAAACAATGGGTGACTTTATTCCTTAAAGCGATCTCTACCAGGCAACCTTTGATAGAGAGCAATGATCAAAATGGTAAGGAGCAGTGGTGTTACACTGTCCCTTGTACATTAAAGTGCGTGTGGTGTGATTGCCACTCTGATTAGAATCTATTATTTTAAATCTATTTCTATTAATGATATACTGCTATAGGCACAGTTATATTTTGTCCTTACTCTTCAACAAACTGCAATAAAAAATCTTCATAACCGTATCTCTGTTACCATAACCCGTTCTTCGTATTTATGCAAGCGCCGCTCTCTCATCATCCGTACGGAATCGGAGGCTATCTATCGGCTGGCAATTATTCAAATCAGGTACATGCATTGTCACTGCTTATGCGAGATTTGATCGGCTTCCAGTTTGATGAAGTACGGTAAGTGTGTGCTATGAGAAGGACATAGTATTCGTACTTACAGTGTAGAAGTTAGTTTCACAGAATACTAAGGGACAGAAGCATCACTCCGCAAAGACATTTAAACAAATAGCGACTTTTGCTATGACGCAATAAAATTCAATTCAGCTCGCCTAGCGCTGCATACCTACCAGTCATATTAACCTACAGAGCGCCTCTCTTTCTATCGCATAGCTCTTATCTCTTCTGACGCGGCACGTGTAACGACACGCAACCCGCTGTCGGTGTCCGGCTATGTACTTGTAACTTCGTATCTATAGCGCGGAGTGCGCTAGGCCTGGTTTTATGAAGTGACAATTCAATTGTTTTTTAGACTTCTTTGATAAATTTTGCCATTTCTTGTTTGCGGATCAGTTTTAAATATTCATTATTACCTGCAATTTTAAGCGTATCTCTGATAGAACAGCAATTTCCGCCAGTCTAGTTACATATAACGCAGGCCCTTACGTCATTAGATGTGCAACACATTGTACAGGATGTCTGGAGGCAGCGGCAATCTGATACGCACCTCGCTTTCTAACGCCACGCGAACTGGTAACTCCACTGGACAACAAGCCTTGAAGATTATCATTTTACAAGTGTTGATGTTTTTTTATTGTTAATCTCATTTGGTCGGGCAGGACTTGATTTTCGTCAATCATCAATCATTATCAAATTGGAAAAAAGTTAGTACAAGCAATTTCATTAACAAGTCTGCATTTTATACAGACAGACATATTTACATATAATTGGAGTTTTATAATGATAGATAGATAGATATAATTTAGATAGATATAAGATATATAATAATTATAATTATTTATTGCCAAAAGAAAATTTACAATTTTTTCTTACAAATAGGACAGAATACTTATTATCTAAAAAAATAGAGTTATCAGCGAACCCCAAACTAAGCACGAGGCCTGTGTCTTGGGAGTCGAGTGCAATTTTAACAAATCAAATTTAAAATACTGTAACCAAAGTAATTGAAAAACTTGACAAATGGCAATGTGGGATAGGTATAATAACTATGGTATGTATATATTTATTGTTAATGTAAAGTTTGATAGATATTGAGTTAGTGTGAGGGTGTGAGTCTGAGCGTGATGAAATGTGAGTGTGGCGAGGGTGAGTGTGAGTGAGTGTGTGTAAGTGAGGCGTGTGAGTGCGCGCTAGGCAGATATTAGATCTTCAGTCTCGGCATAGCTTAGTTTAAGTAGCCATTCTCTGAGCGATTTTTTACATGTGTACTTGGAATGAGTGTTAAATTCGAACTGTTTGCTAACCTTGTTGTAAGTGCTTGGGTGAGAATAGGCCGGACTACGTCTTGCTAAGAGAGATTTTGCCTGTGGAAGAGGAATCCTGAAGGCTCTTCTACTCATTATTCCTTCGTAGTCAGTGCGACTTTTCAAGCTGAAGTGAATTTTTAGGACGGCGTTATAAATGTAAAGTTGTCTAACACGCAGCACCTTAAATTCGTCAAAGAGTGAATCGGTTGAGAAACGAAAAGGTTTTCGTAGTGAAACCTTTAATAGTGCTCTTTGTGCTCTTTCGATATTAATGAAGGAGGACTTGCCTGCACTGCCCCATATGGTGATGCAGTATGCAATTATGGATTGACATAGCGCAGTGTATATTTGTCTCAATAAAGGTAACGGGGTGCAATTTCTCTTTCCGCCTATTGTACCCACTGTTTATTAACTTTGTGTTCTATTGTTTTTCAATAAAGCATTATTGTATTATTGTATTGTTTTTGTCAGGATTCGGACAAATTGAAGAGGCTATCTCACGTTTTTACCTAGGTCGCGTCTGCTTAATGGCCAACGGCCCGTTGGTCGTCCTAAGCATAGATGGAAGGACGAGGTATCTAAAAATCTTCGCGCCCTCCAAGCTGATTCTTGGCAGGACCAAGAAAAGTATGCATGATCGAGAAAAGTAGCGACTTTTAGTAACGGAGGTGAAGACCGATTTTGGGTCGCTACGCCAACAAGTTTTTGGTCTGCCGTCATCGTGAAAAATTCCCGAAATCGCAGCCACTGATCTAACCTTAATCGATAAAGATCAGATGATCTTTAGGAATCCTGACCCGGCAACTGGTTAGGTACAGTGAAGACTCGTAATAGTCTGGTTGTTTATGACCCTCACTCCCTCTGAGAGAAGACCCTTGTGCTCCAGCAACAGAAACGTTGATGATGACGATCATGGTCCCAACTCCTAACGTAATAAACTGATGAGGATGTGGGAGAACCTTGTCATGGCCCAAATTTCCAAACATACTTAGGCGGACTTAATGGGTAAGTACATCACAACTATTGCATGCAACAAACAAAAATACAGTTGTTAATATCAGCATATCAACAATTCAGCAAACATTAGAGTATTTACAATCATCATCATCATCAGCCTATTACGTTTCCACTGCTGGGACAATGGGCTTCTCCCATAGAGAGAGTATGGGCCATTATTCACCACGCTGGTCTAGTGCGGGTTGGTGGATGTCATATGTCCTTGAATTTTTGTAATTAATTCTTAAACATCACGGTTTTCTCACAATTTTTAGAGTTTTCAATTTATTTTAATTTATCGATATTGATATTCTTAAAGTTAAATATAATTGAAATGTGGTCCCAGTCCCCAGTTTCTGTGCACCAGCTGGTTACAACACTTTCTACATGAATTGTAGGTGCATGCATTGTAATAGTTACACGGTAGATACAGGAATGGAAAGTCTTTCCCCAGGCCGTGATTACCATTATATTCAATCGATTTACATTACTCACTCACTCGCTCGGCTTTATATACATATATTATACAATACGTACGTAGTACTAGTACACTAGTACTTTACTGGATCCTGGCGAGTTATAAAGTATAAATAATGGCTCTATGAAGTAGATACTCGTAGTTATGTACTAGTGGTAGGTTTCTCGTATGCGAGAGGCCGTCTGGGTGAGTACCACTGCTTTGCCAGTTATTCAACCGCCAAGCAGTAGTGCGCAAGCATTACGGTGTTCCGGTTTGAAGGGTATTGTAGCCAGCGAAATTACTGGGCATTATGAGACTCAATAGCTAATTGTCTCAGGGTGACGAGCGCAGTGCAGTGCCGCGAAGGTTTTTGCAAAACAAAGATCTTGGTGGTGCTGCTATTGTTATGGGCTGGCGTATTGCTTACCATCTGGCAATCGACCAGCTCGTCTCGTCATTCAGTTACATAAAAAAAAACGAATAAAGAAAATATATAAAAACATTTAAAATGGGTTGTCTGGAAGAGAAAGCTTTGAGCGATAAGACCGCTCATTGTGACATTATTAAGTTAGCCATTATTAAGTTAATTGTTATTTTAGTTTTAATTGTTTCTATATCATGGTGTTATAATAAAGAGTTGTTCTATTCTATTCTACCCTTATTTTTGATTATTTTTTTAACATTCCGTTGTACAATCAGTTACCATTTTTTTATTATTTTGTTCAATTACGCATACATATTTTTTTATATATTAAACAAAACTAATACTACCCGTCCAATAAACAATCAATACAATCAATCCAATCTGTAATAAAACAAATGTTCATTATCAGAAGGTGGTGAACCGGAATATATAATGACTATTTACCTAAGTAGATATAGTAGATTATCTCGTAAACTAAACCGCGGATAGACCAATTGTCATCAGCCTATTACGTTCCCACTGCTGGGCCTTTCTCATAGCGAGAGTATGGGCCATAATCCACCACGCTGACCTAGTGCGGGTCGGGGGATGTCACATGTCTTTGAATTTTGGTTGTCACGATGTTTTCCTACACCGTTTTAGAGCGAGTGTTAAATCCGCCTAAGGTGCATCGGATCAAAAGTCACACGTGATCCTATTCAGGCACAGTCGCTCAATATATACAGCTTAATATGTAAATACATATATAATTAATTTAAAAAAAAAACAAAATCCGACTTCAATGTATCTTCGTCATCATGTAAGTCCAAGGTCAAATATCGATGAAATTGATATGGGACCACTTCGTACTGAACCCAACGCAAAAATATGTTTTCAAATCGGTTCATAAATGACGGAATTGAGAGGTAACAAACATTAAAAAAAAATACAATCGAACAGAGAACCTTCTCTTTTTTTGAAGTCGGTCAAAAAGGAAAGTTAAACGGTCCAATAAAATAATAACACAACTTTTACATCGGAATAATAAAAAAGTTTTTTCTATTGTCAAACCCTGATCTGCCCATAAACTCTGAAGCAATAAAATATATTCCTTAAGTTAATACCATCAAGTTTTAGAATGTAAAACAAAATAATGTACCAAGAAATCTAATTCATTCAAATGTTCATAACCTTTCGTCAACATTGAATCTTTAACTTTATTCGAATCGTTCACTCATCTATTTCATACATCACTAGTCCTTGTATATCAGTACTGAATACTAGACTTGGATATTGAATTATATGAAACTAGCTAGTTTGATATAGTTCCAAATGCTAAAGGTGCAGCTGCGCCCTGCGGGTTCACCCGCGGTTTCCCGGGATAAAAAACGTATGTGTTAATCCAGGGTAAATACTATCTTCATTCCGAATTTCACTCAAATTCGTTCAGCCGTTGTGGCGTGAAGAGGGAACAGACACAATAACACACAAACATGTAGGTATAGAAACATTAGCATTTATAATATCACTCCAACTTGTTCGACACCCAGTAGCAAAGCGTGGACTGTATTGATGGTGCGGTGGTGGGCCGGAGAGAAAAAACACTTTTTTAGGAATACTAATTTTGGACCAATTCGAGACTAGAAAATATACGCCTAGCTAGCCTTACTATACGTGGAAAGTGTGGGAGGAATACTTTATAAATATATATATAGCCAACTTTATAAATCTATACAGGCCGTCCCAAGACTATGGGACATGAAGGGAAAGTACGTTAAATATCGTAGATAGCATATTTTACTGAAAGAAGACTTCATGTTATTTTTAAAAATTAGTAATACTGCATTCAAAGATATTCTAAAAATTATTTGCTTCGCCTGGGAATCCAACCGACTTAAATGTGAAAAAAAAATCACCCGTATTTTTATAATGCCAATCGAAAGAATGAACAAAAAATAATAATTCTTCAAAAAATAACATAGTATCTTAAAAGAAAAGAATATAATGCCCTGTATAATGGTAGTAATCAGTAGGTATAGACAACATTAATATCGTTCTCATGTTCGGCGGATGTTCTCTGAACTTCGACAGTTCTTTATTTTGACACGACACTTACTTCGAAAAGATATAGTTCGACAAGTCATTGTTCCGACTGAACATAATTCGACTAGTATTAGTTCGGCAACACTTCTTGGAATAGTAAAAATGTAATATTTTTGTTAAATTCATTTGTTTGTTTAGAAAACTAATGGTTTCTTTAATAATGTAGAAAGTAATTGTTTTAGAACTCTTATAGTGCAGCGTTACAAAAAGCTTGTAAAGCACTTGTAAGATGTAGAAAGAACTACCTTCGTCGGTATTTCCTTTGAGCTACAATATGGAGTCCTTTAAAAGGGATATTAATAGTCCTTAAGGGTCAGCAACGCATCAGCAATGCCTCTGGTGCTGCAGATGTCCATAGGCAACGGTAACCGCTTACCATCAGGCGAGCCGTCTGCTTGTTTGCCGACATATTAAATAAAAAAAAAAGCAACACTTAATTTTGTTTTACTCACGAACTTACTAAGTAATTGTTTTAGTTTCGATACACTTGGCATATTTTGCATTGGCAATTGACACTTATACTTACATTGAATTAATATATTGGTGATTATAGGATTTCTCGATTCTTCAAACATTTTTTTTTTTCTGTTTATAGGCTTGCGTTTGACCACTATCTCACCTGATGGTAAGCGACGATGTGGTTTAAGATGTAACACGCTTACCTAGAAGATACCTGTTCACTCTCGATTTGAAGACCCTCAGGTTGTAGTTGTCAGGAAACACAGACGTTGGCAATGCGTTCCACTCCTTGGCTGTGCGCTGCTTGAACTGCGCTGAAAAATCCGATTATGAGCTATAATAGGTTCATAAGTCAGTAGCATCAAAGCAAATCTTTACGTGTACTTTGTATGGTATTGAAAGTTCTGCAGTGGTTATGGGCAAGTGTGGCGCTTACCAACAGGTGAACGACCCGCCCGTCTCTTTACTCACTTGCATATAAAGAACACCTCTTTGACTTTGTAGTAGGTAGTATCCACAACTTTATCAGTGTAGAGCATAAAAGTCACATAAAACTAAACGGTAAATAATATAAAATCCTGTTCTCATAATTTCTAACAATCTTAGATAACGTACAATGTCATTACCTACGTCCCACATGTCTAATGCGATGTGAAACTAGATCTAAACTATAATGAGGCCTAGAAATATACCTAGAGCTATAATTGGTCCGCTTAACTGTAAGCTTTTACATAAAAATGTACTTACGTTCGACCGGCAACCGCACATTACGTGGTTAGTGAACCAATAATCATTTAATTATAAAGGTAAATACTTATAGGAGTATAACCCATTAGGATAATACATGCGTGCGATAGGATGCTATGAAAGCTATGTTGGGGGGTTATTCTAGAGTCGAGAGATAGTTTTCTTATATTTTTGCATGACTGGAATGGAAAAACTAGAGCATATTTTTTTATAGAACTAAGTGATGAGGCGAGCTGGTCGTTCGCCTGATGGTAAGCGCCATGCCTGCCCATGACCTAGAACTTTTAATATTATAAAAAGCACTGCGTCGCACTACATTGCGCTCATCACCCCGAGACATCAGATATTAAGTCTCATATGCCCAGTAACTTCACTGGCTGCAATGCCCTTCAAACCGACACAGTAATGCTTGCGCCCTACTGCTTGGCGGCAGAACAACTGGCAAATCTGTGGTTACTACGCAGACGGTCTTCTGCATACGAGAAACCTACCACGAGTACACATTTATGCTATAAAACTAATATCTATCTTGCGAGTTCCATCGTCGGGGAACGATGTCGTTCGGTATATCAAGGAGAGGTGCGGTAGACGGATCCAGGAGCTGTACCAGTTATCGCTGTCAAGGTTGGAGTCAACGAGGATGACAAGTTTCAAGTTCTTTGTGCTCCGGCTTCCAGCGAAGGTCTTGAGTTCTTCTGGCTCTCGAGTTTGGCCCGAAGGCATAGTGTTCCGGCAATAGGGAAATTAATTCATTAATCGTAGTTTTAGTGCTTATATATGCTAGTTTGTAAGTTATATATTTATATGTGTTAGTTGTAATGTTTCTTTGTCATGATCAGATTCCTTGCCAAGAAGTAACTGCAAAGTACTGCACATTCCCTCCAGAATACCGCCAACCTGTAGCATGGGCGCTCTCAATATCGCATAGTAATGAAGTCTCCTCCAACCGCTCCGGTATTAGCATATGGGTAGATAAAGGCTCCTTAATGGGCAATAGGCAGTAAGTCTGTTAGCGAAATTATGAGGATGTAAGCGGTAAGAACAGGAAGAGATTGCTTGATTAAGTTATTGGGTAATAGGATTACATGCCACTTTGTGTAACATAACATAGTATCAGTGTTTTAACAGCTTATTGTCCCTCTATAGCTTAAAATGACTTTGATAGGCACATGCCTTGAAGTGGTAGGCTCTGGCCGTGGTTGTAATACCACCCACCCAACAAAGCCATGCCGTCAAGCGACCTAGTCCTGTTTCGGGATGATGTTCGGTGAACCATCGGGGAGACGGGTCTGAGCAGCCGCTCAACTGCCGTCTCTCTCTAGATATATGTGCTCCATCTTAGGCCACATCATCGCTTCACATCAGGCGAGATAGTGGCCAAACATAGATCTATTAAGCGTAAAAAAAATGCTTACTAAAATTTATTTATGCGCTTTTTGAAGTTAGGTCGGCCTTGCATGCTAACTCAGATTCTACTCGAAGCATGCTAATAAATGGATTTAGAAAGCATAGTCATCGAGTTTTTAGGTTTGACGCGACGGAGCGCTGCATCGTTGTGAATGTTGTGTTGTCGTTGTTGTCGCTCATTAAAAAAAAAACGAAGGGATTTATATATATGTATGGGGGTAGATAGCAAATGTAAAATGAATTTAAATTATATATATATATATATATATTTAATTTAAAATGAAAAATGTTGTGTTAATTTGCTATCAACCCCCATACATATTATATTATTGTAACAATAACCTACACAATATTTAGCGGAATTAGACTGCACATATTCATTGTGTTTCAGATTTCAGATGAATTCCGCAACGTCATGCCTGATTCCATAAGATTTAACAGTTCCTGTGAGTAGTCCGTCACTCTGTCCAACACCAGAAAAAAGAGACAGGCAAAATCTGTCCCTTCTATACTCTTTTTAAATATTCTAAGGCACTTAGATTTCCACACCACCATCTATCAAACCTGACTATCGACACCAAAACAAACAGTCCGACATAAATAAATCAACACGCTGAATGTGTGCAAACAAACACTTTCACCGCTCCGCACGCGACCGACCGGTCCAAAGTTCGATTCCCGATAACAGAACTCTAATGAGAATACCAGTTAATTGATTTATTGGCCAACTGAGATTGCGAGTGGAAACTAATGAAATGCTTTTAGAGGTGGAACATGGGCAAAGTTCAAAATAGGGCATGGGCAAAATGTAGTTGTAACCGTTATGCTCATGAACCACTTGACTGTGTCAGCGACCAATAAAAAAAATGCCATTAATTTTATTGTTATGGTAAATCGGCATCTTTATTAGAAATAAACAAAAACCGACTCAAAACTAAACTTATACTTTTTGAAATTGGTGTTTTTTTTTCAAAAAGTGCGGATAAAATTTCGATAAAATTTATATCAGACCACCTCTGAAGAATCATCAAAATCAATTTATAATTGGCGGAGCAATCGCGTAGCACACAAAAAAAAAAGTCCAATTGAGAACCTCCTTCTGTTTTAAAATCGGTTAATTAAGTAATTCTAATCGATGTCAAAAAAAGTCAATAATAAAGCGGTGGCCACTCAGTTTTATAAAAAAAAACAATAACAATATTTTAGACCCACCCTTGTCGCTATACGTACAGTCGTACATAGCACAATAAAACCAAAACACAATAATTTTTGCGCTCATTTCTTTCGCACCAGAGCATTACGCCTGCTAAGGCTAATTGCGACAAAGTGCTAAGGCAGTATGTAGTTCGCCAAGTCAAAACATATCGACGTAACTCGTTGCACAAGCTAAATTGAGCTATTCGCGAACAATTACTCTATGTATTTATGCCAAAGTTACAAAAAAAATGCGGGGCTAATTCGTCATCTAATCGCTGTCAAAGATCGGTCCCAGCTTGTACCGAGTTGTATATTAAATAAATAAATAAATAAGGCCCAACGATCACATACATAGATCCTGACCCCTAACTAGAATTCCCTGTATCTAGGGAACCAGGAACTATGAGGACCATGCTCCCACAACACCCAGACACGAAACAAATGCTTGCGCTTTTTTTTCTGTGCATAAACATTTGTCCCGTCGCGGAAATAGAACCCGCAACCTCAGTGGTGTATGAAATTTGAGTCAACTTGCCCAACCACTACACCACAGAGACTGTCGAATAGCTCTCGTATTATATTGACAGCGGGTGCAGCGAGGTTATTGGAAGAGTCTCAATCAAAACAGAGTTAGAGCTGGTTAGCGAATGAGCGGAAATCCTATTTTTTTATAGGTAAGTGGGCATACGTTTGACGACATCTCGCCTGATGGAAAGCGAAGATGCGGCCTAAGATAGAGCACTCTTGCCCATGAGATGCCTATTCACTCTAGACTTAAAGAAACACAAGTTGTCGCTGATTGGGAACAAAGACGCTGGCAGAGCGTTCTACTCCTTAGCAGTCCGCATGATGAAGGAATCTGCGAAACGCTTGCAACGGACAAAGAAAACAAAATATCTACGGATAGGTACCCACCTCGTACATCGTTAATATCCCTATTAACGACGTACGGGTAAAACGACTCTCTCCGCCTGGAAGTCTTAATCCAATCATACTATCCTACTTCCTACTATTACTTATCCTATCCTACTTCCTACTTTTGTTATAAACTAGCTGCGCCCCGCGGTTTCACCCGCAATCCCGGAATAAAAAGTAGGCTATGTGTTATTCCAGGGCTATATCTATTACAAATTTCACTTAAATTCAATGAGCCGTTACAACGTTAAGAAGTAACAAACACACTTACATACAAACTTCGCGTTAATAATATTAGTATGCTGATTTAAAGGACAAACGTCTAAATTCTCACCATATATGTTTTTATTTCCAAATCATAAGAGCAACAACAAAGGTTTTTGTGAACTCCATTTAGATTTTTTTTGCGCCTAGTAGATCTATGTTTGGCCACTATCTCGCCTGATGTGAAGCGATGACGTGGCTAAGCTAAGATGGAGCACATAGATCTAGAAAGAGAAGGCAGTTGAGCGGCTGCTCAGACCCGTCTCCCCGATGGTTTACCGAACATCATCCCGAAACACGACTAGGTCGCTTGACGGCATTGCTTTGTTCGGTGGGTGGTATTACAACCACGGCCAGAGCCTACCACTCTAAAGCGCGTAAGCGGGTTTCATCACGTTTTCCTTCACCGTTTTAGAGGGAGCGTGCAAAATTTACACTTAACTATAAATCATTGGTGCATGGTCGAGTCGGGATTCGAACCCAGGTGCGTCGGATCGAAAGGCGCACGAGTTCCCGCTGAGCCACACTCGCTCTAAACTAGATAGGTATTTATTCTGTCCTAGGAATGTTTTGAGTACTGGATAACATTAAATGTTATGAATATTGATTTATTTCGAATACATTCTGATAAATAGAGTACGGTTGTCAACGGAAACTGTTGCTCAATTAAAATCCTTATCTTAATGGCTTTTGATTCAATTTCAAATGCAATTTAACTAATAACTTCGACCGCAACTAGTTCTATGACATATGGATTTAGCGCTTGCTCTATAAAAAATATACAAACAAAATGTATACATAGATAAATCAAGATAAAAAGAGCGAGTGTGACTCAGTGGGAGCATGTGCGACTTTTGATTCGAGTTCAATCCCACTGACTTTTTTAAGCTATGTGCGGATTTAACACTCACTCTGAAACGGTGAAGGAAAACATTGTGAGGAAACCGGCATGTCCAAGAAATAATCACAAAAGTCCAAGGACATGTGACTCTTAATAAAATTTGGAGGGAAATTTGAAATTGGAACGTTCATATTTTTACTTGTAAATAAATCAAATCAAAATCTCTATATTCATTTTTGGCATCACGGACGCACTTATAAACGTCAAATTATCGCCATGTCTCAACCACCGTATCGGAAAAAGAACCACTGCTGAACAATACGGCAAGAAACTGAGGGGCATTTTTTTTAGAGATTCTGTTACAATGTTTTGGTTTTCTACTTCTTATGTACCAGTTGGCTACTTTGCAGAAGTGGAATGTTCCAAGCATCTTTGTCTTCTATATAATTACGAACAGTATAGTATGCTTTTCTCATTAGAACAGTCTTTACGCGTAATTTGAATTTACTTTCTATGAGCTCCGTTATACATTTTGGAATTTTATTGTAAAACTTACGCAGTTATACTTACATCTTAATTAGTTATATTCATCTTAAATCAGTAATTCTATTTTTAGCTTCACCTCCCATTATTTAGCTAAGCAAATACAGGGTGATAGTTTTCACAGCAATTTACGCGCATTGTCTTGGACAGTGGACACCGCATTGTCTTCTGCCGTATTCATATGCCAACACTCAATTTATTGTCCTACCATCTTAACTATTCAGTTAAGCGAAATATTAGACATCTATTGTAGTAAAACAGAAGGTTTAGTTTTGTCTAGCAATGGCTTTAGGAATGTCGGCAATTATTTTTGAAATCAGATATATGGTGACGGCTACAAGCCTCTGAAGTACACGGCAGTTTATTTATTCCTATTAGTTAATTTATCGGTATTGTTCAACTAATTATTTTGCTTTGAGTAATTGCTTGTTCGATGAGCAATCTCTTTTGTTGTGGTATTGAGGAAATTCTAAGTTTCTAATGTTAGGGACATTTCTGAACGATTTATGCAAGTGTCATCAGCGAGAGGCACGTTGCAACTGCGTTATACTAAAACTGGCGCTAGTACATGCGATGCTCTTTTTTTTGAACATAAATCTGATTTATAATATTTTCCCGAGGATCTTATTTCATATAGAAAATATTAAAAAATCATTAAACAAAACAAAACCCACTTCAATTCTAATGTATCTTCGAAGTCCAAGGACGAATATCGATGAAATTTATATGGGACCACATTTTAGCTATACTGAACCCAACGCAGAATTTTCCAAATCGGTTTATAAATTACGAAGTCCTGAGGCAACAAACGAAAAAAATACAATCGACTTGAGAACCTCCGCCTTATTTTAAGTCACTTAAAAAATTATTCTAATTATTTATAATTATGTACATTAAACTTATATAAATACAGACATCATTATCTTATGTCATTTTCCAGGACCTCAATTCAAGTCAACTACGTACCAAATTTCATGAAAATCCGTTCAGTACTTTTTGCGTGTTTGAGTATCAAACATCCCTCCATCCATCCATCCTCACAAACTTCTGAATTTATAATATTAGTAGGAATTACTAGTCTCGGTCCACGTTTTCATGGTTCGTTTGTCCACAGATACTCTCCACGATACGAGACAATCGGTATACAGTTAAAAAGTTGATTTGATTGTATCTATAGGTAGGTACAATTATATAAATAAATAAATAAATTATAAAAATGGAATCGACTATAGAGGGTAGGCCCTCTATAGTCGATTTGTCGATTTATATAATAGGTTTATTTATATAATTTATATATTTTAATGTGATTTCCAGGGTTTGGTAGCATTAGTCCTAACTTAAATTATAGATTACTAGCTACGCGGTTCCACCCGCGGTTTCCCGGGATAAAAAGTAGCCTATGCGCTATTCCAAGTATTAAAGTACCTACATACCAAAATTCATCAAAATCGGTTCGGTAGTTTTTGCGTGAAAGAGTAACGAACATACATACATTCTTACAAACGTGCGCGTTTATATTATTAGATGGTTAGTAGGATTAGTAAGATAGGATGTTACGTCAAAATCAGTTGGGTGACTCTGAAGATACAGCTTGACCTCTTCGTAGTACGCGCTCTCATATGCTGGGGAGGTCTCGCTAAGATGTTCTTAGAAAAAACACGAATATTCGGACTTCCTATGTCGTTCACGCGGACGAAGTCGCTGGAAAAAGCTAGTTAATTATAAAATCATCGTTATTTATTACCAACTCACAAAACCAACTAGAATAATTTTTGAAATAAATCAACAACGCTGTTTATACGGGTGTTTGTTTATCAGTAGGAAACTTAAGTCCTTCGTTTAATTACGGTAGAAGTTCCGTCTGTGAAGACAACACAATGGCGTATCGGGTTACCTGAGGATCTTATTGCAGATAGATTACCTATTTTCGGTAGATTGTTGTTTAATAAGGAGATAATTATTTATCTATTTGAAAGGGTTGAGTCGCCACCACAAGCTAAAATCGCCGGTGGATCAAACTAGACGTGTGAAAGCAAGAAAAGAAAGAAAGAAAAAACATTTATTTGACTTCCACAAAATCAATTAACAAACTAAGAAAACAGAAATACAACAAGAAGAAATAAATATATAAATAGTATAAAGAGAGAGATAAACTTAAATGACTACAATGTGGTCCCAAATGGGGTATTCGCTTAGCACAATGTCAAGTGTGACGATAACTAAAGTCCTATTGAATGTAATATCATAATATTTAGTTTTCTTTGGTAATGTGTTGAAAATGTTATCAATTATGGACCTAAATAAATATTCTGTGCTATTTATTATATCACTGAAGAGGTACATATCGTCCCCTTACCGCAAAAACCAACTAAGTGCGCTTTTTAACAAGAGTTACGAATACCATTAGAATCTCCTCTTCAAGATCTACATACTAATGTTAAAATGAAAAAAAGGGCACTTAGTTGGTTTTTGCATTAATGGGACGATATACACATTTAAATAAATAAAATTAAATAAAAATCATATTTGCAGGCGCAAAGAAATTACCCATAGCGCAAATAAAATAACAATAATATAAAATAAAAATTAAAATTAAGATGCTTCACAATCGTGCTAGGTCACTTTTTGTTCCTGTGCATATGAGCAGAAATCCAACGCCCAAACATGGGGAGTATGTCAAACGTATGTTGTCAGAGACAGCCACAAGTAATTTGTTGTTGGACCGGCGCAAGCGATGCCAAAACGAATCCACTCGCGATCGCAACACGGCAAAGAAATCAGGGACTCCCACCTCAGCGGACATACTCGACGCACTGCAGTACCGCGGTAACCTCACGCTCAATATCAGCATCGTTCTGCATCCGTTCCGTCAACAAATGTCCTAAGCTCATTTTAAAAACAGTTACTGTACGAGTTAGTAACATATAGGTATTATTGTAAGTTTAAAACAAGACCATAAATAATTATGTATTTTTTATTTAATACACGAACGGAATTTAACCTTACTCAGAGGGCGCTAAGTTCTAACAGCGTGTGATATCTTGCTTCTAGTTTATAACTAAGTAATGTATCATCACGTAACGTGATTCACGTTGCATCAAATGGGTGTCTACTAAAGTGCCTGGAAAACTGTGAATAGAAAAGTTATGTAAAAATGAAAATAAAACTTGACAACCTTGAAAATGTCTTCATATTTTAATTTCATATGAATAAAATAGTATATAAAATCATAACAATTTTATTAGTCTTTTTGTTATCAAGGTCGATGCAACTTATCTGAGGCGTAAACAGAACTCATGTATAGCGTTATAAAAAAATTGTAAGCTATATAAGTCTGGATATTTCGTGATGAGTGAGTGTGTCAGTCAGTGGTATCTGCCATTAATATGGGAGTCTCTCTAAACTTCGACAGTTCTTTATTTCGACACGACACTTACTTTGAATAATATAGGTCGACAAGTCATTGTTTCGACTGACCATTATTCGACAAATATTAGTTCGACAGATAATACTTCGACAACACAAATATACAATTTACTTTCTGGCGCTTCGCCGGCCACTACTGCGGCACGCTCGCTCGGCTCGCGCGATATATGGTCGCTGCTCTAGCATTACCTAGTTTTTGAGGCCGTTTGTGTTGCGAAGTATATTCTGTCGAACTAATACTTGTCGAACTATATTTTTTCGAAGTAAGTGTCGTGTCGAAATAAAGAACTGTCGAAGTTCAGAGGACACCGCATTAATTTATCGAAGATATGAGTAGATGATCTTACCGCAACCTTCCGTTTTCCCTATTAACTAACTAATCTGTGCCAGTGTATTTAGGTCGTTTCGCTGCTATTAATTAACACACGCCGCGGCCTCCTCTATAAATCTGTCCAGTTGATACTGGCCGACGCTCGATAGACGCGGCTGATGGCGAACGCGCTGTAATTGCAACATGTCGATGTTTTAAGGCCTCTGCACACGATAGCCCATCTAATGGGCCAGCTGGCGAGCAAGTAGATACCCATGGTGCACTAACTGGAGAATATTTTTTAATATGTGGATGAATAGCCGAGTCTGATGGTCGCCACAGCAGCTACAACAAATCAGTCAAAAATAATACATACCAGTCGGTCATTATGGGAACATTGGATGGGTCATCGTGCACAAGATAGAGGCAGCAGAGACCAAGTGGTAGAATCTCTATTCTACCACTTGGTCTCTGCTGGAGACCGGGGTCTAATATACAACTTAGACGTCGGTGATGACCCTAAGACTGAGGCAACAAAGTTTTTAACAAAATGTGTCTCAAAACATGGATCACACAAGATATTTGCGCTTACCTTCACGTTTACATTAAGACCTAATACGTATTATTATTATTCAGATAATTATTAAGTTATTCTGATTCTGATTACTTAATCAAATTCAGACGAATACATGCTACTTTCTCTATGAAAGAAGGCCCGTGTCCTAGCAGTGGGAACGTAATGGGCTGATGATGAAGATGATTATACTTAATTGTTAATAATCAAATAAAAATCACGATAAAGGTCGATCATCTAGGTTTCGGACATTTTGGAAGTACTTCTTATGGGATTTTTAATGCATTTATTGATATATTTATTTATTTATTTATTTATTTATTTATTTATTTATTTATTTATTCATTCATTCATTCATTCATTCATTCATTCATTCATTCATTCATTCATTCATTCATTCATTCATTCATTCATTCATTCATTCATTCATTCATTCATTCATTCATTCATTCATTCATTCATTCATTCATTCATTCATTCATTCATTCATTCATTCATTCATTCATTCATTCATTCATTCATTCATTCATTCATTCATTCATTCATTCATTCATTCATTCATTCATTCATTCATTCATTCATTCATTCATTCATTCATTCATTCATTCATTCATTCATTCATTCATTCATTCATTCATTCATTCATTCATTCATTCATTCATTCATTCATTCATTCATTCATTCATTCATTCATTCATTCATTCATTCATTCATTTATTTATTTATTTATTTATTTGTTTAGATTATAACTTACGTTCTGACACCAAAACGCTAACTATATTAGGTAATTATTGAGAAACAAATACAAATTCGTAACAATAGTCCTTAATGATCAAACCGCATACGTCACCAGAGTGCTCACATACAAAAATATCCGAAACTAATTTCGACGTTTCCCATGAGGTAAAAAAAGTCTCCGCCTTTGTCCGACTCGTAACCTCACAAGAAACAAAATAATTAGGTAGTAGCCCAAATTTTGCTAAGAAAATAATAAGGGTTCTTTGTAAAAGAGATGGAGATGAGTTCGACTCACACCTGATGGATTGGTCTACCATAGCACTAGACTAGTACACTAGAGACAGATGGAAAGAGGGTGGGGTGGCCTTTGCCCTGCATTGCTCATGCTCTGTATAATAATAATTGATATAATATAATAAGGCCAGGGGCGACTTTGTGGCGAGTCGTCGGTGCGTGGCGACACCTGACTGAGCCTTACCCCCGAGATTCTCCCTGGGGCTAAATGAGACCCCTGACCCCCGGCTTGCCTTAACTGGCCGGGGGTGGAGATGCAAGAGCTAAGAACTAAGCTCCAAGGGTGGAAGTGTTAAAGGGCATAACGCCGGGAGTAGCGTTTTAGTGAAACTGCAGCACACCTCTCGACACCCTTTAGCCACCCACACCAACGTTGCCCCTCTCGTCGCCAATAAACGGCGGCCCTTATAGGGGGCCCGTTTAGTGGGTGGCGAGTCACCACCTGCCAAAATATTTTCTTATGAGGCGGAACTGGCAGGTGCCGAGGTCTCATATCATAGACCGGCTCTCATCCATTAAAAATTCACCTCAATAGCCCAATCATAAGTAATTTTCATATCTTCAATAATATTCCTCGCACTTATCGGGGGCTGTCTTTGATTGTATCTTCTAATGATGCACTTAGAGACAGACCCCGATAAGTGTTGCCCATTACATATCTAAATTAAATGCTCTAAAAGGCCTCTACGTGTTGGACTCATGTCCCCGCGCAAGCCTTCCAAAGGACCGGGTGTATAACCCGTGAAAAAGAGCGACAATAATAATTGAATAATATCTAAATTAAATGTTCTAGGAGGCCTCTACTTGTTAGACTCATGTCCCCACGCAAGCCTTCCAAAGGACCGGGTGTATAACCCGTAAGAATGAGCGACATAATAATTGTAAAGGATGTTACTATATTTTTATTATATTGGCCCATAAAAAGCTGATATAACTACATTGTTCATACTCTGATTTAATTAGAATAGGTCAATGCACTGACTTAACCTTGTTTATCTCTCCACATATCCGCTAACATTGGTACTGCAAAATAAATCAAAATGCAGTTCTCATGAACAGCCAACCTCAAATTGATGAATCACATCACACTATAATATTATAAATGCGAAGGTTTGTATGTAAGTTTTTGTTACTTCTTCAGGCTGTAACGGCCCAACTGATTCGAGTGTTTGGAATGAAGATAGCTGTTTTTTTATGTAACTGAATGACGAGACGAGGTAGTCGTTTGCCTGATGGTAAGCAATACGCCAGCCCATAACATTAACAGCACCACCCAGAACTTTGTTTTGCCCGGCGCTGCACTGCGTTCGTCACCCTGAGACAATCAGCTGTTGAGTCTCATAATGCCCAGTAATTTCGCCCCTTTTAGTAATTGTTTATGCCCTGGATTAACACATACGCTATTTTTTATCCCGGGAAACCGCAAGTGAAACCGGGTAAAAAATACATAGGCGGGTAATCGTAATTAAAGCCGATATTAATACGAGAACATATTAAATGCATTAATATTATGAAGTCTGTTAATTGACCAATGTTTATGGCAGGAAGCCGATAATTTAATTTGAAGGGCTTGTCTTTTGCGGCCAATAAATAATAATACGGCCAATAATATTCCCAAAGGTACAGGATATCTAATGACATCAGCTCTCAATGTATATTGGCGTTAGTTTTTGGCCCTACTCTACTATTACTCTCTTAAGGTGAATTAAGGCTCTCTCTCTCTCTCTAAGATAACTTTCTCTCAGTATCCCTGAGAGTGTACACTCCCAAGTCATTTTTCTATGCATTTATATTCATGGGTGATGCAGATGATCGAGATGTCTCTCTGACAAATATAGGGAAAGCAGTAAGACAGTAGATATCTATAATTAAGATTATTGTGAGACTGGGCTTTGTGGACATAGAGCTATAATGGTATCTGGGTGACAAGCACTGTGCAGTCCCGCACAGGAATTTGCAAAACAGGTTTAGGTCGTAACTATTATAGGCAGACGTGTTGCTTACCATCAGAAGAACGACCTGCTCGTCTCATCATAAAAAAAAGATAAATTAAAAACGCTGTCACCATGCATAAAGTCGAGTGACGGACCCTCACACCATAGTCACACTAAATTTCGATGTCAAAAATTTAGTATACTACCAAAGAAAACTTACTGTTACTTACTAAGTTGCAAAGGCAAATGCATCTTGCAGTCTTTCTCTTCACATCCACATGATCTGCTATAATTCAATACGCATTCTAATCTAATAAAATACATTTCGCCCACAAACAGCAAATGAAGTGAAACTCATAACACGGCCGTTTTCAAGTGTGTTCGCAGAAGCATAACATCTTATAGGAAGCGAGAACGAGCCCGTTCGTTATCATAGGACTTGTAAATGCAAATAGATATAGTCGACAGCGTCTAGCCTCCCGGACTTATACTATAAATAACAAAGTTTTGATTAGAGAAAACCCTTTATAAACAGCATGTATATTCATATGGGTATTAATTAACTAGTGATGGGGTCCACTCAAAGACGTGCCGCTGCGATTCTGTCGTGCGCCGGTTCGTCACTCCCGTCAACTGAGATAGCGGTCAAATGCAAGTCTCTTCAAAATTAACTGTTGTTTTGGTTGACTTTGGCAGGAAAGGATGTAAAGCTTAGTGAACTTTACAACATATCTCGT
This sequence comes from Petrophora chlorosata, assembly GCA_951640565.1. Taxonomy (NCBI): domain Eukaryota; kingdom Metazoa; phylum Arthropoda; class Insecta; order Lepidoptera; family Geometridae; genus Petrophora; species Petrophora chlorosata. The sequence goes on from OX621206.1 coordinate 4,335,231, forward strand.
TGATACGGTTTGTTCATCGAGTCCAGATTAGATAACTACGGGTGTTCACAAATGCTGAAACAGTTTAGAGAGAGTGTTTTTTTTTGGGTTTAATTTCATTTCTCTTTAATCATAAGAATAAGGTAACTAGGTAGGTGCTAGGTAGGTAGGATAATATCTCCCCAAATCTCTCCAGCGCTTCTTAGAAAAGTTCGTCCTGATTAGAATTGAGATGATTCCGCAATCTCTCCTTAGCCTCGGCGCCGTGGTACATCATCAGACACCCATTGTGTTATGACCTTTAATTAGTTTTATTGACGTGCCACACACAAAACAGCACGGTACTGATCTGCTATTCAACAACCTAAAATAAAACACGCAAACTACATCAAGACATCTCTATTCCTCTACATTTAACTGAGATACATTAACGATGTGCAACTGTTCCATTTAACTTCACAAGCACTAGATCAACTTAATAATATATTCCCTGTCACTTACAAGGAATATAAATTAGACGAGTGATTTCATTTAAATTTTGATAACGGACTTACGTGGGCGCAAGTACAGTGTAAGGCTTCGTCTAGGACGATTTAATTTCATGTGGGCTGGTATAACGTATCAGACAGGACAGTAATCCTGACAGATGTTTGGTTTGACCACGACTGAGTAGGTTTGATTAGGAACGGCGATGTGTGTGTAATGTGTATACTCAGTCCAACCAATTATTTAACTTTTGACATATGCACCTATGAAGTTCTGTAATTATTGAAGTGATAAACCATGAGCATGAACTTTATGAGCACTGTTTTTTTTTATAATAGTGACGTTATTTTCGATATTTTTCGCCCTCTATGATTTATAACCAAAATCATTAAGGTGATTTTTCCATTAAAAAGAATAAAGGGTTGTCAAATATTTTCATTTGTACATAATTATTATCGATAAGAAAAAATTAAAATATTAAGATATAAAGTCAAGTAAAACAACCAAAATAATTAAAAGCATTTTTTATGAATGCATGCAATATAGTCATTTAAACACCTGATTATTTTTATAAACAAATACAAAACGATGAGCAAAAATGGAATATCAATTTTTTAAATCGATTCAAACTTATTTACAAATAATGTCGATTGTTTCCAGAAATCGAATCAGTAACGCAATTAGGACATCACTACTTAATCTGTCAAAAGATAAATAAATGGTTGGACGGAGTATAGTTATGAATTGCTATGTCAACTTAACATAAAAGCACGTATGACCAACAACACGTCTGTTGCCGTTATACGGATATTAATGTCGATATTTGCTTATTATCGACTTACTAATCGATGGCTAATTCGTGTGAGTTCCCTTTTCCGTCAGATCGTCGACATTTTGTATGCTTTGGTTGCTTTGGGTGTGGCATTTAGGGTAAACACATTTAAATAGACATTGCTAATGTATGTTTTTATTTTGGTTATATCAATATGTGACGTACTTCATTTGATAGTAAATGTCACGTCTACCGTAAAAATATAAGTACCTAAAGATCTTTGAAAATAATTTAACAGTCATGTTGACTCCAGTTGTGTGAAAAATACCTACATATATCAATATTATCGTCTTTAGTATCATTCATTAATCAAGGAGCTTATCCACTCAACACCCTTCAGTCACGAATGTCACGCATGTCATCTCTAGCAAAACAAGCAATATCTATTCCAAAGATTACGCCTACAGCCGTGACGTCATCATTTTCTCAACGCGTCGCGCCTCTCGACTAGTGTTGCACGCCAATTATTGAAACTATCGACAGTATCGATAGACCTCAAAACTGGTCCTGATATCGATAGTGCTGTCAATTGTATCGATAATAATGATAAAAGAAAGTAAAAAAGAAAATACTTTTATTCAAGACAGATACACGTAACATAACATTAAACTATAATACTATAGATATATAGATAGATAAATAGAAAATTCTTTATCGCACAAACAAATTTGTAGGTACATAGGCGAACTTAATGCTAGTGAGCATTATATTATCAACAACAGTATCTTTAGTATCGTAACTATCAACGATATCAAGATTTAATAATAAACTGTTTATCAATAGTAGGTATCACTAATTCTGTGTTGTCGGTACTAATGCCATGATCGATACTATCGATGTCTTATCATTTATCGATATTGAGACTAGTTTTAGAGGAGACAAACGATCGAACGTAGTGCAACACTATTTTCGTCGTGTTATTGTACCATGCGCAGCTCGCACTTGACCATGCAAATAATTACGAGCGGATTTCATAAGTGGCGAATGTTGTGATGATATGCGAAGGCATGGATGCAGTGGTGTGCTTAAAATATTGTGCCTAATCTTAAGTAAACTACAACAAGGTTTGCTATAGTTTAGGTATATTTTAAAAGAGGTAATTCTGTTCAGCAAATTCTATTAATTAAAAATAGAAAATGTTATGTGTGAATCTTATGATGGGAAAGATAGAGAGGGGAAACGCAACGTTAAGAGAAGAAAGTCGCGGCTCTAGAATGTCGGCTCTAGATTATGGACCGGAATCGCCAGCGTAGAAGAGTTATTTCGTCTGGCGAGGAACAATGAGGAATATGCGGAGCTGACGGCCAACCTCCAGTAGTGGAGAGGCACCGCAAGAAAGTCAGTGGTGCAGAGCCAGCGGGATTCGAACTCGGGCGCGTCGGATCGGAAGTCACACATACTCCCACTGAGCCACACTCACTCTCATGGGCCTACTTTATCAACACACAATTACTTGTTCTTTTGATCAATGTAAAACATTGACGACATATGACGTAGAATCGTCCCCGTAAGACGATATAAGAAGGATAGAAGAAATTTGGTTGTTCAAGCAATTGGCTCGGTGGCCCAGTGGTTAAGGCGTTGGGACGGTATTCCGAAGACGCAGGTTCAATCCTTGCCCGAGCAATATCATTTCTCTTTTTTCTTCTATCTAATTATTTATAAAACGGTGAAGGAAAACATCGTGATGAAACCCGCTGACGCGCTTTGGATTGGTAGGCTCAAGCCGTGGTTGTAATACCACCCACCGAACAAAGTCAAGCGACCTAGTCGTGTTTCGGGATGATTTTCGGTGAACCATCGGGGAGACGGGTCTGAGTAGCCGCTCAACTGCCGTCTTTCTGTAGATCTATATGCTCTACCTTAGGCCACATCATCGCTTCACATCAGGCGAAATAGTAGCCAAACATAGATGTATTAAAGGTAAAAAAAAAAAAAAAAAAAATCTTACACAATAATTACTTCAAAAAACAAGACAAGTAGCGAAAAGCCGCCCCGCAGTCCTCTTAAACATGTCCGCTGCATGTATGTTAAAATCAACAGTTAGCCCACTCATTATTCAGTAGAAACTACAACTTTCATGCCCTCATACATATCCCGACGTAAAATACAGCGTTGAAAGCAAACATTTCATACAACTGATGTATGCGGACACATTCGCATAAATATAAAAAATCAGCGCATATCCGTCGGTCCGATGTATCGAGTTCCGTATCTGCTTTGAATACATTAAGTCATTAGATTAAAGATAGAGAGCAGAAGGGACACTTCTGTGGAAGGAAATATCGCATGGATTTTTTCAAAGAATTGAGACGCATTTTTTCATTGTTATACTTCTTAACTTCTGAACACATTTTATGATAAAATAAATAGAAAGCAATTTTTTCAAATCGATAATGTCATGAACCATCACACTGGAGCAACACTAAAAGAATATACATGTGTATGCAAATATATATGTATGCCAAAATTTAATAAATACCTATAATTTATACTTTTGCCCCTTTTTATACATTATTGGCTTGCGTTTGACCACTATCTCACCTGATGGTAAGCGACGATGCGGTCGACGATGTAGCACGCTTGCCAAGATAGTACCTGTTCACTCGAGATTTGAAGATTCCTAGACACGCCCGCAAAAAACGCCTTCTCTTTTTGCTTTTGTCACGCAAAAAATGCTCAAAAACTATGAACTCGTAAGATGTTCTCGCCTTGAACCTAGACACCAATCTAGGTTCATGTTTCCTCATAACTCCTTTTTAAATATTCAAAGCCGTAGCAAAATCTTCAAAGTTTTTATAATTGGTTATTTCGTTACCAAAGAACACATTTAGAAACGGTTGCGACTAAGAATTTTCCTTGTTTCTCTTTGGGCTTTATCTAATTCTTCTTTCGTGTGTAAACCCTAGTGTTGGAATTTTCAGACCGCCCGAAGGCCTCCGACATAGCCTAACGACTGTTGCCCTAACACAACAACCGAGACTGACAGCTTAACGTCGTCCCTCCGAAGCACGGTAGCACTCAGATTGACAGCCTCTGTGGTGTAAGTGGTTGGGCAGGTTGACTTAAATCCATAGAGGTTGCGGGTTCGATTCCCGCGACGGGACAAATGTTTGTGCAAAGAAAAAAAGCGCAAGCATTTGTTTCGTGGCTGGGTGTTGTGGGGCTATGGTCCTAATAGTTTCTGTTTCCCTAGATACAGAGAATCCTAGTTAGCAGCCAGGATCTAATGTGATCGTTGGGCGTATTTATTATTATTATTTATTATGTAAATACCACACAAACGGTCACCCATCCAATTTGTGACGGCTGCGAACGTTGCTTAACCTAGATCTGTAACGAACGGCTAGGCGAGCTAAGCTACGAGCGTTAAACTTTATCTAATAATTATAGTCCACGGTAAAGTCTCCTTTCTATCCGTCCTACAATATAATCCTAGGCTTCAATTGAACACATCAATCAAGAAGCTTTCCCCCTAACGAGTACGACGCACATATGCATAGAGAAGCCATAATTTAGTCGTTCGCCCAGTAACTCATACAGCTGGCGACAACCTGATTTGGCAGGTAGCGCAGGTAGCCTAGTAATGTTTTAGTGACTTGTGGATGCGGCAGTTGGATATTAGTAACAAGATTTAGAAGTTTTAGAGATACAATACAATACAATAATACTTTATTGAATATCAAACGAGAGCGACTGTGGCTCAGTGGGAGCACGTGCGACTTTAGATCCGACGCACCTGAGTCCGAATCCCGCTGGCCCCGCACCACTGACTTTCTTAAGTTATGTGCGGATTTAACACTCGCTCTTAAATCGGTGAAGGAAAACATCGTGTGGAAACCGGCGTGTCCAAGGATTAATCACAAATATTCAAGGACATGTGACATCCACCAACCCGCACTGGGCCAGCGTGGTGGATTATATGTTATGTATATATTATGGCCCATACTCTCTCTATGAGAGAAGGCCCGTGTCCCAGCAGTGGGAACGTGATGGGCTGATGATGATGATGATGAATATCAAACACACAGGAAAAACTATAGTCAACAAAATCAATAAACAGTGGGTACAATGAGCCTTATGGCTATGCGCAATGAGAAATGAGATGTTGCCTCTAAAAGTATCATACGACAAATGCCAAGTGAAGAGTAACTCAGTGAGAGCACATGCGACTTTCGATCCGACGCATCCAAGTTCGAATCCCGCTGGCCTCGCACCACTGACTTTCCTAAGTTATGTGCGGATTAAACACTCGCTCTAAAACGATGAAAGAATTCTACTGTTGGTAACCTCCTGCAGTGACACCGTGAACTTTGAATTGCATTTGCAAGCTGCAGTCACTGGAATATTACCAGCTTTATAGTGCATATAAGCCAAACCTACTAGCCCTGGAGAAACAGCACAAAGCTTCGAGCCCTTTCGTGAGGTGTCAGCCATGTTCGTGTACAACATGTTTAACCTATGTTCCTTGACTCAATCAAAAGGTACGTGAACTAAGAGCTAAATAACAATCAACGCGGCGGTCCCAATGCATGTGCAACTCACGACCTAATGTCGCCACACGCGACGCGATATGCCTGGCTAAAGGTTTTAGAGACATTTAATAAACGTTCGTCGGGAAAGCGATTTGTAAGCGCAAATTATTGAGACGCTATGCACGCGACGCGCGACGGTGCGTCGTTCCACGTCCGTCTTTTGTTCTTTTTAATTTTGTTCTTTAAGCAAATACGGGCGGGGCACATGTTTGGATGCATCACTCAATGAGACGGGCGGCGCCGTCGTGATGGGCCTTGAAAAAAGAGGCTTGACGATCTTCCAATCAGGCTGGAAACAGCAAAGTGCAGGAGAAGCAGGGATGTTTAATAGGGGACCTTTGCCCAGTAGAATAGGTTAAGTCATCATCATCAGCTCATCAAATTCCTACTGCTAGGATACGGGCCTTCTCTCATAGAGAGAAAAAGAGGGTTATCAGATTGACCTCTTGCCATTTTTAATTATAACAACGACTACCTGGCCCCGCGGTTTCACCCGCAGTTTACCGGGATAAAATTAGGCTATGTCCTTTCCAGGCCCCAAAGGATGTAAACCAATTTTTATCAAAATCCGTTCAGTAGTTTTTGCGTGGTCAAATAACAAACATCAATCCATTCATCCATTCATCCACAAACTTTCGAAATTAGGTATAATATTACTATAACTAGTAGGATAGGATAGGTAGGTACGCAAAGACTGCAAAGATTTTATTAAATGAACTTAGATAGACCTGGCTACTAGCTGCGCCCTGCGCTTTTACCGGCAGTTTTCGGGGATAAAAAGTACTTTTTTTTTACGCTTAATAGATCTATGTTTGGCTACTATCTCGCCTGATGTGAAGCGATGATGTGGCCTAAGATGGAGCACATAGATCTAGAGAGAGGCGGCAGTTGAGCGGCTGCTCAGACCCATCTCCCCGATGGTTCACCGAACATCATCCCAAAACACGACTAGGTCGCTTGACGGCATGGCTTTGTTCGGTGGGTGGTATTACAACCACGGCCAGAGCCTACCACTCCAAAGCGCGTAAGCGGGTTTCATCACGATGTTTTCCTTCACCGTTTTAGAGCGAGTGTGCAAAATCTTCACTTAACTATAAGTCATTGGTGCAGGGCCGAGTCGGAATTCGAACCCAGGTGCGTCGGATCGAAAGGCGCACGAGTTCCCGCTGAGCCACACTCGCTCTAAACTGTTGTACTGTTAATCCCAATGTTTTAATCCAGGTTATAAGCTATCTCCATTCCGAATTTCAGTTAAAATTCGTTGAGCCGTTGCAGCGTGAAGAGAAAATAAACACACTCTATCTCTCACAATAAACAACTCACATACAAACTTTGGCATCATCATCATCATCAGCCCATCACGTTCCCACTGCTGGGACACGGGCCTTCTCTCATAGAGAGAGTATGGGCCATAATCCACCACGCTGGCCCAGTGCGGGTTGGTGAATGTCACATGTCCTTGACTTTTTGTGAAAAATTCTTGGACATGCCGGTTTCCTCACGATGTTTTCCTTCACCGTTTTAGAGCGAGTGTTAATCCGCACATAGCTTAAGAAAGTCAGTGGTGCGGGGTCAGCGGGATTCGAACTCAGGTGCGTCGGATCGAAAGTCGCACGAGCTCCCACTGAGCCACACTCGCTCTAACTTTCGCATAACATTAGTGTGATTAGTCTGATTTATAGGTGAGTACCGTTTCGGATCGGAGTATCCGTATTCAAAATGAAACTAATCTGGATAACATATGCAGGCAAGCGCTAACAAAACGGTAGTTAGCCTGCATTCAACAAAATTCCATTCTAGATTGGTATCGTGTCATAACCTGCCACAGCGCAGGTTGGACACATTGTGTGGTGACACGGTCGTGAGTACCACGTACTGTTTGGATTGTTGTTTGGTGCTTTGAATAGAGATATCAATAAATATTACTGGTATTGTTTGTCCGTGAAATGTAGGTACAGTCAGCTGCGCTGATATGTATACACTCCCAAGTTTTCAAATGTATATATACTCATAACTTTCAAAGACAAGTGCACGCAAACATTTTTCAAATATATGTAGTCATCTTTTTTGTCAGAATGCGGTATACAATTTATGAAAATCATGTATAAGTCCCGACCTCGACCCCATAGAAACTTTGGAGTGTATACATATCAGCGCAGCTGACTGTACATGGTAGGTGCATCCACGTGTTTAGAAAGACCTGCCCCTCCACCTATTTTTCATCTTAGGTTTGGTCAGTTTTGGAGGCGTCAAAAGTTTGTTTATGTTATTGAATGATGAGACATGCAAGTCGTCCGATGGTAAGCGCCATGTCTACCCATATCAATTGCATTTATATTGTCATAATAGACACTGCGTAGCACTGCATTGCTGTCATCACCCCCAGACATCAGATATCAAGTCTCATATGCCTAGTGATTTCGCTGGCTAGAATGCTAATGCTTGCGCACTACTGCTTGGCGGCAGAATAATTGACGAAGCCTTGGTACCTACCTAGACGGCCTCCCGCATACGAGAGACCTACCACGAGTAAAACAAGTAGTGCACATTATAACCCTATGTTACATCAAAGTCGGTTGGGTGACTACGAAGATACAGCTTGATCTCTTCGTAGTACGCGCTCTCATATATTGGGGATGTCTTGCTAAGAAGATGGAAAAATACGAATATGGTCTTTCCCTGTCTTTCACGCGGACGAAGTCACGGGATAAAGCTAGAAACTTATAAGAGTACTGAATCGCAACGATTCTGAAACAGATTATCACTAGCAGGTGTGAGGAAACCTGATTTACCACCATCCTTTTTTAGTGATCAGATCAGATAGTCCGATAGCTTAGATAAATCTCTAAAGCCGATCAGTATCGGGTAGCAACGGTAAACATTGATACAAGCTGCGAGGCCTTCCTAATAATATATTGCTTGCTAGAGCTGGCTAGCTGTAGGCTAGCGCATTGTTATCTATTGAGCTTACGAGCAGCCTAGAAACAATAGACGATCGCCGATCGTGCCGCGAAGAATAATAATATTTTTAATAGCAATCAAGTTTAATTTTTACAGTAATTATTGATTATTCATTTGTTTTCATTTGTTTGTGTTTTGAGAAGTTGCGATCTGTCAAAAAATGTCAAATGCGGATTGAGCTGCTATCTTGGATTCAGAATGCAAAACGCTGCGTTGTATTCACGTGGTTCTCTGAGCGAGTATATTAAGAAAGATAAGCTCTCGTAGTAATCGCGAGGCGAATGAATTTAAAAAGAGTTTTTGAGATACTGATTCTTTAAATATAATATAATAAAGTATTTTTGTATTATTTTTTATTTATTTTGTCTATGCCCATAATTGATATGATTTAAAATAAAGTATTTTTATTTTTTCTGTGCCCGGATTTGATATGATCTGAAATAATTCTTTTTATTTTAATACTAGCTGATGCCCGCGACTTCGTCCGCGTAGTGGAGTATTCATCCGAACATTTTTCGTCCCATCATATTCACGTTCCAGTTCCTGTCCCGCTCCTATCTCGTTACCGTACCTTACCGCTTCTGTTCCGTTACCTTCCCACTCCCATCCTTTTATGTTCCCGCTCCTATAGCGTTACCGTAATGCTCTGGTCATGATTCCGTCCCACTTTTATATTATTATCGTCCTGCTCTGCTACCGATCATATTCCGATCCTAACACTTTATCGTCCTCCCTAGCGAACCTCCTATCGTGTTATAGTTCCCCTCCTATACGTTACCATCCCCTTTTTGTCCCTTTGTCATCCCACTCCAGTCCCGATATAATTACCAAACTTCATTTGTGAATCATGTGTTTATAGTTTCTTTGACCAAGTATCAAACGTACAAAATGCTAGCATAGTAGTTTGAAACATATTGCGGGGCTACAGACACCGGGTGGAAATGAAACGTCGGGGGGAAACTCCACGGACCCTTTACGATTCGTAATACCAGTAATACGCACAAACGGACGGACGGTGCGGCGCGCGTGGTCCCGGTCCGGGTTTGTGATCATTTACATGAGTTTGCGGTGTGGCGGCAGCGCCAGTCCGGCGCCATGTACATACATGAAGTCTGAGTAAAAGAAATCTTTGAAACCTAAATCTCCTATTTACATACACAAAGCTGTTGCCCGCGACTTTGTACGCTTAGTAAAATAATTCATTTTGCTCCTGGCTATTTCCGGCTGCTCTCGCTTCTATACCGATTTTGCCCTGCTTCTATCCCAATCCTATCCCGAATTCATCTCGTTTCTATTTTGCTCTCTTTTAGCTCTTATCTCGTTTTAAGTAGACAGAATACTTACATTATAAACATATATTTTCTTAACAAACTTTACCATCCGTTTAAACCTATCAGGGGATGGTATTCAAAACAATCGTAATAACACATGTGTCAATATATTTTTTGGCTAAGTATATGTAAGTATAGTATATATAGGCTAAAAGTCAATCGTCGTAGCTCCAGAAAAAATATTGTATGTCGCAGGGAAATGAGGATACCAGGAATTTCATGAAATCCCTAGGGATACGACGTCCAGTTTTGATAAAAAGGTTATATACACTCTAGGGGTAAAAGCTAGTCGGACCGCGGAGAAGTGGTTCTTCCCATACATGATTATACTATGATTTCGTGGTATCTCTAGGAATTTCGCGAAATCTCAGATATCCTCATTTCCCTGCGACACGTACGGTCAACTACAAAAGTTACTGAATATTTGTAAATCTTCGATTGACTACACCTTTAGAATTTCTTATTTTTCTGAATGTTGCATTTAAAAGTCAATTGAAGTCCTGTACGAATAAGGAAATTGTAAAAGATGCGATATTAGGATTCATTTCTTTTGCCTAGTCTATATACCGAGATTCGCTTTCCCCTTTTAAACAAAGGTTTTCCACACAAATGTTTGCCATCCCGTTTAGACCTTTTAAGATGTTTAAAAAGTGGTGAAACATGTGCGTACAGTATCTTCGATTAGTATATTATGTACCAAATTTCACCGTCGTAGGTTTAGAAAAATGTTATATTCCACCTGGTTTAACGTTTTTAGAGGTTAATTAATAATGTAAGTTTCGTTTTAATTTATTACTTTTGTTTGGTCTGTATACGAAATTTCATTGCTACACCTTCATAAACAAAAATTCTCCATACAAACTTTACCAACCTGTATAACCTTGTTATGGGGTGATTTCAAAACATGGTGGAATACGTGTTTAGAATTTTATTGGCTGAATATTTATAACAAATTTCAACATCGTAGCATTTAAAAATATTTGATACTTTCCACCCTATTTAACCTTGTTAGAGGCTGAATTTCAAAAAATGGTGAATTCCGTTTCAATGTATTTCTTTTGCTTACTCTGTGTACCAAATTTAATTGCCATAACTTCATGAACAAAGATTCTCCATATATTTTTTTTTTTACATCTGACTGAGTCAGCGTTTGACCACGATCTCACCTGATGGGAAGCGACGATGTGGTCGAAGATGTAGCACGCTTACACAGTAAGTACTTGTTCACTCTTGATTTAAACACACCCAGATTGTATTTATGTGGAAACACAGACGACGGCAAGGCGTTCTACTCCTTCGACGTTCGCACCAAAAAGGATGATTCGAAACGTTTAGTACGGATAGGCGGAACGTCCACTATGTAGGGGTGATTTTCATCGTCGTAGCTTCAAAAAATGTAACTTCATTCCACCCTTATTAAACCTGGTTAAGGGTAGATTTAAAAAAAATGTGAATCACGTTTTTAATTACCTCTTTTTTCTTAGTTTGTGTACCAAGTTTCATCATGACCACAAACTTCATAAATAAAAAAGATTTTCTATACAAACTTTACCACCCCGCTTGTTGGGGGATGATTTTTTATTTTTTATTAGAAGCACATATACCATATTTCATCGCTGTAGCTTAAAAATAATAATCTTAACTTTCCACCCTGTTAAGGGATGATTTTCAAAAATTATAAATCACGTTTTAATTATCTTCTTTTACCAAGTTTTATCATAGCCACGAAACTTCATAAACAAAGATTTTCGATACAAATTTTACCTCCCCGCTTAAGCTTGTTAGGGGATGATTTTCAAAAAATGGTGAAATGCACATCTATAATTTCATTAACTTACCACGTACACCACATTTCATCGTTGTAGCTTAAAAATAATAATCTTTACTTTCCACCCTGTTTAACCCTTTTAAGGGATGATTTTCAAAAATGGTAAATCACATTTTAATAATGTTTTGTTAGGTATGTACCAAGTTTCATCGCTATAAACAAAGGTTTTTTATGTAAACTTTACCACCTCGTTTAACCCAGTAAAGGGTTGATTTTTGAAAAATGCTGAAAACTTATTTTAAAGATTGATCAAAATTATATTATTTACCCTGTTTCTTTACTGTAGCTACAGTGTCGCATTAATAAAAAATCCTACTCCATACAAACTTTGCAACCCTATTTAATTACCTTAGGGGTTGAGTTTTGAAAAGTTACTGAAATTATATTTTTATATTCTTATGTTAAGTCAATTTACTAAGTTTCATAACTTTACTAAATAAACCTACACCATGGAAATTTTGCGACCCCAATAAATGAACTTAGGGGTTGAATTTCGCAAAATGCCGAAAACAAGTTCTTAGTATTTACATGCTTAATGCTCACACAAAATTTGATAACTACTGGTCAAGAAACAATCACTGTAGCATATATTATAGTTTCCGCATTCCAATCTAAAAAACCACACTAAACCCCCCTTAAAGGTTGATTTTCAAAAAACTATGATACACGTGTTCTTTTATTTCTTTTGCATAATATATTACCAAAGTTTCGTGACCGTGCGACAAAAGAAAATTTTTTCCCCATACATCTTATATGACCCCATTTGACCCACTTAAAGGTCAAATTTCGAAAAATCCGTTCTTAAATGACGCCTCCACTACTTGTAGAATACATAGTCCAAATTTCAGGTTTCTATGTTAAGCGGTTTCGGCTGTGCGATGATTGTAGAAAAAAACCCTGCTCTTTTATTATATAGATTTATTTATTTTGTCCTCTCTGGGCCCTGACTTCAATTTGAGTACGAAAAAAAAATGGGTAGACATGCTTACCTTTTTTTTTCAAAGTCATGATATTTTATGTTACATTTTTAAAGTATTTTAATTGATTTCTATGATGTGTATATGATGTTACCTAAAAAACGAAACTAGATACAACGTATTCTGCAGAAAACTTAAATCTTATCTAATTAAAAAATGTTATTATTCCGTAGATGAATTCAAAACTGACAAGCATGTGGAAAAAAATGACTCAATTCCGTGACACTATACTGACATATACAATATACTGACTTTTATAAAACATAAATCAATATAAATTAAAATGACTAAATGTACTCTCGCACTGACTTGCACACGCCCTTACAGGGTTCATGTACCAACCTAAGATATAATTTAAGACCTACATGATAAATTAATGTACATGAATGCAATTAATAAATGAATAAATGTTTAAAAGTGCATTTTTTGTCCTTATTTAATAAATATTTTTTGATTTTGCCTTTTATGATTCCATATTTTTTGTTCCCAAAACTTTTGTAAGTTATACCATGTTCACGCTAAATCTATTTGCTAACTTTAATCTACCATTAACAGTCTTACTAGGCTTAAGTTAATTTGTAAGTTGGTGATAAAGTAGGTAAGTTTAACTTCGTGAGTAGGTAGTTCCTAACGAAACAGCTAAACAAACCTGCATGATCCACACTCCCATATTTCATAGGTTATGCCTAGAAATCCCATATTTCAATGCAGAGTTAAGCCAGCTCCGTAATCAGCATTTCAAAGAGGGTTTGATCCTCATAAATATAGCTGGCGCAAAATAGAACAGACTTTAAGACTGGCCTTACACTGTTATCACACTGATGATTAGCGAGTGTTTTTATCGCGGCGAAATCGCTGCGAACTCGCGGTGAAATCATTGCAAACTCGCGGCGTGTTCGTCGCGTTCCTTCAATATTGTACACTGACACCGCTAGCGAAGCTTGACATTCTGTTTTGGTGGATATATCATTCCGTATTCTGCTAGTCACTGTTCAAAAGACGCCGCGAGGACTCTGCTACGTCGCGGTGCGTTTCCCGCGAGTGCACAGTATTCGCTGCGAGTGCGCGGCGTGTTTTGCTGCGAGTGCACAGTGTTCGCTGTGAGTGCGCGGTGTGTTCGCTGCGAGTACACAGTGTTTCCAGCGAGAGCGTGGCGTGTTCGCTGTGAGTGCATAGTGTTCGCTGCGAGTGCGCGGCGTGATCACTACGTGTACACAGTGTTCACTGCGAGAGCATGGCGTGTTCGCTGTGAGTGCACAGTATACGCTACGAGTGCGCGGCGTGATCGCTGCGAGTGCACAGTGTTCGCTGCGAGAGCGTGGCGTGTCTGCTGTGAGTGCACACTGTTCGCTTCGAGTGCGCGGCGTGTTCGCTTCGTGTGCACAATGTTCGCTGCGAGAGCGTGGCGTGTTCGCTGTGAGTGCACACTGTTCGCTACGAGTGCGCGGCGTGATCGCTGCGAGTGCACAGTGTTTGCTGTGAGTGCGCGGCGTGTTCGCTGCGAGTGCACAGTGTTCACTGCGAGAGCGTGGCGTGTTCGCTGTGAGTGCACACTGTTCGCTTCGAGTGCGCGGCGTGTTCGCTTCATGTGCACAGTGTTCGCTGCAAGAGCGCGGCATGTTCGCTTAATGTGTGATACAGCTTTTAGTGGTGCTACAGGAGAACACAAATGACCGTTCTATCTACAAGATAAAACTTACGGTTACGGTATTGGGCATTATGAGACTTGAGAGTTAATTGTCTCAGAGTGACGAGCACAGTGCAGTGCCGCGCAGGATTTTTCAAAACGAATTTCTGGGTTGTGCTGCAACTGTTATGGGCAGGCGTATTGCTTACCATCAGGCGAATTACCTCTCAATAAGTTACATAAAAAACATGCATTGGATAAAATAAAAGTAGTAGATAAAATTAATGAACAGATGACGCTTTGATGCTAACCATTATAGCTCGAACTTTTGTTGCGTAGGTTCTTGTTTAAGACAATGTGCAAATGAATTCGTTAACAAAACATACGGACGGACAACACGCATGTTGGCTTTGCATTCTATCTTGACGGTAAGTTATATTTACGTGTCGCGGATCGAATAGTTTAGAATTTTGTTGCGTTTCAAAGTGTAGTGTGTTTACCTTGTCATCTTCAACCCATTACGTTCACATTGCTGGGACACGGGCCTCTCTCATAGAGAGAATGGGTCATAACCCATCGCGCTGTCACAGTGCGAAGAAGTGGATGTCACATGTCCAATAATTTCGTGTTTCCTCACGATGTTTTCACCGTTTTTGGAGTGAGTCATCTGAACATAAGAAAGTCATTGTTGCAGAGCTAAGCGGGATTCGAACTTGGTTGCATCGAATCGAATGTCGCACCAGTTCCCACTTGCTTCTTGAGCTTATCTATTACTAGCTACGCCCCGCAATTGCACCTGCGGTTTCCCTGGACAAAAGTATGTGCCTATATGTTAATCTTATATTATAGGGTATAAGCTATTCATACGAAAAATCATCCAAATCCGTTTAGCAATTGCAGCATGAAGAGGTCACAAACACAATTATACACTTAGGTACATACATACAAACACTTACATACAAACTTTCGCATTTATAATATTAGTATGATGTGATTCATGACCATAAGAACTAATTCAAGAAAGGTCTTTGAACTTTATGAAAATATAGTTCCTTCCCGTTAATTAAATGATGTTAGCTCCCCATTCCCCATGTCATACATGCCCGTACAAGTCGTGAAGATAAGGCTGCCTCAGAAGCGGGCGACGTCAGAACTAATGAAGTGTGTTAGGGCAGTTCACATCTAATTAGAACGGCTTGTGAGGCTGCTACTATGAAATTACTAAATTAATCAGTATATTAACACATTCATAAACATAAACAAAAACACGTGGTTTGTAGATTAAACAAGTATATGATATATCAAACAAAAAATCCGACTTCAATGTATCTTCGAAGTCTAAGGTCAAATATTAGATGGGTTCATTTCGTAGCTATACTGAACCCAACGCAAAAATAATTTTCCAAATCGGTTCATGAATGACGAAGTACTGAGGTAACAAACAAAAAAAAATGCTATCGAATAGACAACCTTCTCCTTTTTTGAAGTCAGTTAAAAATTAATCTAAAAACCACGTTTTAATGCGCCTTAAAAAGAATAAATGGATTTAGAATGCGTTGTCATCGTGTTGTGAGCTACCCTGAAAGATTCAACCGGATAGCTAATCGGGAAGTTCTCGAAATTAAATAATAATTTAATAATATTCAGACAGACAAACAAGAATGTGACTTAATAAAAACGTGGTGATAAAAAATTATCGACTCCATATTTTTTTTACTCACATTGATGAGCAAACAGAAATACAAAAAGAAAAAACAAATATATAAATAGTATAAAGAGACAGCTAAACTTAAATGACTACAATGTGGTGCCAAATGGGGTGTCGCTCAGCACAAATGTGTGTCTAGATTTCACAGCATAAAGCATTTATTTCACAGTAGCGGCTGCACCCCGCGGTTTACCCAATAATATTCTCCGACTAGGTAATTAAAATCATAAAGCCTGCGACCGGTATAATCAGACCACTTCCAATCGACAGTAACACGACACGTGAGCTCGCAGTAGGCCCCTGTAAACTACACATGTCCGTAGTTAGTCGATATGAGAGATAACGGTGAGCGACGCTTATAAACAAAACTGTTAATAGCCGATGTAATATCTAAGCTGCAGGCTAATGAGATTGCTGAATCTGATGCTGGGTTTATAAGCGATATTATGATAAGGGATATAATAATTCCTATTTATATATATGAATTAAAGAATGCTTTTTCTTTCCGAAAAACGTTTGAAAAATACGACCACCGCCTGACCCCGCATTGCAATCTTCCCTAGGCGCTGTCAGAGGCCTTCGGGTGGTCTATAACTTCAAGACCAGGTCTATATGGTTATATACCTAGACATCCACACGAAAAGAGAGAAAGAGAGAGAGAGACGTCTGCCAATCTTTTGCAAAGCACGCACACTATCTACACGTATACTAATAAAATAAAGAGGTAAAATTGTAAGTAAGTATGTTTGTACGTATATTTGTATGGGGAAATCTTTGGATCTACTGATCCGATTTTGGAATTTCTCTCAACAATTGTAAGCTACACTATCCCTGAGTGACATAGGCTATATTTTATTATGTCGATGCGAACGAAGTCTCGGGCGGCTGCTAGTTTTATATAATTGACGTTGCGACAATTTTCTTTCTCTATTAAAAGATTTTTCAATTCCATAAAGATAAGCTGTATGTTTGTCTAGTTTTGTGTATAATGACCATTATTAAAGAAGATTAAGTAATCAGCTTAAATGAAAATGGAATTCGTAAATGTAGTAGAAATAAAAGACTTTTTATTTTATTTGATTATTATACTAGCTTTTTCCCAAGACTTCTTACGCGTGAACGACAGAAAAAGCCCATATTTTTTATTTTTTCCATGACCTTAGCAAGACCTCCCCAGCATATGAGAGCGCATTCTACAAAGAGATCAAGCTGTATCTTCACCCAACTCAATTTTATGTAACATACCACGCATAATTTAAGTTGGGACTAATACTACCAAACCCTGAATACCACATTGAAATCCGTTCTGCAGTTTCCGAGTCTATAACAAACATACAAACAAACAAAACTTATAAAAACCGTGGCCTCTTTAAATAGTCGATCCCAATTGATTTTTCAAAACTATCTTTAATATACAGATTGGATCAGTTCCATTTTTATAATAGTAATAGATAGATTGACCATTTATCTAGTTATTTGTAACCTGGTTATGTAGGAATACCGTCAACACAAGCATTCTTATGTTTTGTAAGCTCACGCGCAGCAATTAGCAAACAGCGCGGGCGCCGGCGCGGCAGCCAATTTGTTTTGTAACATTCCCTTTTACTATAGGTACACTTATACGGAGTGCTCTGGAGGAGTAATAGACGTCGGAAAAATGTATGCAAACATATTCATAATAAAATTATACATTAATTGTTATGCACACTTAGAATTTACAATTAATTAATGCCCCACGTGATGAACACACGATTGTTGCTGATGACAAAACAAAGATAAAGATGCAATGCCATTGTGCGCATAGGCACTCGTGGTAGGTCTCTCGTGAGCGAGAGGCCGTCTGGGTAGGTACCACTGCTTTTCTGGTTATTCTGCCGCCAAGCAGTAGTGTCCAAGCATTTCTGTGTTCTGCTAGCAAAATTACTGGGTATATTAGACATAATATCTGATGTCTCGCGGCGATGAGCGCAATGCAGTGCTACGCAGTGCTTTTATGGTATTAAAAGTTCTTGGCGGCACTGCAATTGTTATGCGCAGGCGTGGCTTACCATTAGGCGAAGAACTTCCTCGCCTCATCACTCAGTTCAATGAAAAACATGCCTCCGCCAAGTATCAATATATATTTTATATATAAATTTTATATATTAATATATATTTTATACGTACAGAACTAGTATAAAGCGGGCCAAAATACGGTCCTATAATAATTTTTAGAAAAACCAAGAACAGACTTTTGATGATGATGATGATTGAAGATGATTTTTCGTTTTTGTTATTTCTTCAAAAACTGCTATATTCAATTTCAATGAAATTCATATAGGACCACCTCTGGAAGTATGACCTATAAAACAAAAAAAGAATCATCAAAAACAATTCATAATTGGCAGAGTAATCGCGTAACGAAAAAAGCCGTACCGTCGAATTGAGAACCTCTTCCTTTTTTGAAGTCGGTTGAAAAAGCAGCCAAAGTCCTACTACGCCAGCAAAATAAAGAACAAATTTCTCTCGTCCGCACTCTAAAGTTCTTACAGCCATAATCTAGTGTTGGCCACGATTTATAGCACACCCTGTACGCAGTGCATTGTCGGCAGTTTAGTTTGCACTTTCACGTATTACAGTTATAGTGTACAGTAACGGGTATACTTAGTTATCTGTGGCGCGCGGATCGAGCGCGATACCAATCCAAGGTTTGCACTGCCTCATTAAATCAGCCAGTGTGTTTATTCAAATATACTATAATATTAAAATAAAGTATAGTAGGTATATAGTTTAATTTTAATATTATAGTAATATAGTAAAAAATGAAGAAAAGGAAATAATTTTTTAAGACGGTTAAATGACTTTTTGACAAAGAAATGCTTTTATTGTCCAAATGACTTTATTAATGACTCACAAATTTAAGCATACTTTAAGATGAATCGGTTCGCTCCTACTACAAATTGCTACACCCTATGAGGGCCATAAATATGTTATAACACCTAGTATGCTTGTGAAATGACATGTACCTATATATTTATGATGCAATAAATGATTGAGTATTGAGTATTATTTTTATTACAATTTGTTTAACTTTAAGTGTACATACAACGATCACATACCTTTTTTTATGTAACTGAATGACGAGGCGAGCTGTTCGTTTGCCAGATGGTAAGCAATACGCCAGCCCATAATAATAACAGAACCACCCAGAACTTTGTTTTGCAAAATCCTGCGCGGTGCTGCACTGCGCTCGTCACCCTGTGACAACTAGCTGTTGAGTCTCACTACACATATCCTACCTAGATACCTACACAGATCCTGGCCTCCTGATTTCCTTTATCTAGGAAACCAGGAACTACGAGGACCATGGTTCCACATCAGACAGACACGAAAGAAATGCTTGCAGTTTTATTTCTGTGCACAAACATTTGTCCCGTCACGAGAACCAGCAACCTCGGTGGTGTATGAGATTCGAGCCAACCTACCTAACAGAGGTTGTCAAGTTTAAGCGATAAAGGAAAGCAGTTCTGTTGTTTGACGAAATACTCCCAACTTCCTTTCTCCCTTTTGCTTTTTTATTTAATTTGACAGCAAACAAGCAGACGGCCCGTCTGATGGTAAGCGGTTACCGTTGCCTATGGATATCTGCATCACCATAGGTATTGCTGATGCGTTGCCGACCCTTCCATCACTCCGCAAAGAAATTTAAACAAATAGCGACTCTTGCTATGACGCAATAAAATTCAACTCAGCTCGCGTAGCGCTGCATACCTACCAGTCATATTAACCTACAGAGCGCCTCTCTTTCTATCGCATAGCTCTTATCTCTTCTGACGCGGCACGTGTAAAGACGCGCGACCCGCCGTCGGTGTCCGGCTATGTACTACGTTAGAACCAACTATCAGCGCCACGCAGTTTCTCGGCCGCAGCCTATTTGTTAATAATCCACTTAAACCCGTTGAGCCGTTACAGCGTGAAGAACTAACAAAACAAAACACAAACACACATACAGACGTTCGCATTTATAATACTAGTGTATTTAAAATCTTTTAAAGGCCAAATAGAAATGTTTTACTCACGAAAAAACGACGACAAACGAAAGATCGACTCTAGAAATAGAAAACTACGACTGATAACTTCGAGAACAGACTAGAGGAAAGACTAACATCAAACAAAATTTTCTTTCAATTAAAGAGTGCGGTCTATATGTGTCGGGTCACTCCCTTCCTTCCAATATGGTTGAGGGGGGTTATGGCTGGTCCACAAGTCATTCTCGTGAACGGGTGCTGCTTGCAGGGACTGGTCTGGTCACTCTAACTGCTACTGTCATACCTATTCATAAGTATTTATATTTTTCTGTTACTGATACTATGGCTATGGGACATCTCACTCGCTTTTTGTTAATTTTAATTTATACTTTATTACTAATTGCTATATTTTGAGACATTAAAAAAACATCCCGCAGAGTTTCTTGGTGCTATCTTTTCTAGCTTTCTAGGGTGTATTTCCGAAGCACTGGTAGAGTCAGTTTTTGCATTTCTTTTCTGGACCTGGACTTCAAATTGAGTATGGGAAATAAATGGGTAGGCATGCTTACCTTTTTTTTTAAAGTCATGTTAACTTAAGTTGCAATTTCAACATATTTTAGATTTGATTTGTTTTGTGTTTATGACGTTTAAAAGTGCATTCCACTCGTCTGAACCACTGGCATGTGTGTTAGGTACCTACCTACCTGTTTATTCGGAAGTAAAACATTCGTCCTCATAACTCTAAGCCCAACATATGTCACACTTCCATCAAGATAAAGCCTCGTCCACAATCACACGTACGACAGTCGTGACTTATTATTGCATAACATAAAATAACATTGTTCCATTTTGTTATAATAAAAGTTTTACTTATACTATAACTGATGTATAATCTGTGGTATCGCGAAAGCTGCCATCGCATCGTGTCGGATCTCGGTCGTGTTGTGACCGTTCGGGCTCAGATAAAGTGGACATGTGGAGAGGTGAACTTAGGAAGTGGACAAGTGGAATATATTAAAAAATTTGATATTATCTAAGTAAAGTATAGGTACTATATGATTGTTTTATGGATATTTACGGTTTGTTATTTTCGATTCGTATGGTATGTCCATACTATAAGACGCAAGGATAAGTGAAGCCGAAGGCTCACTGTATGGCAACCATGTAAGCAAATAGGAAGTAGGAAAAGAGAAAGACAGAGCAAAAGATGGAGACATGATATAGACAAGACCACAGGGGGATTATGGACAAGAATAGCAATGGACATAAATGGGTGGAAGGAGTTGGAGA
Organism: Petrophora chlorosata; assembly: GCA_951640565.1. NCBI lineage: Eukaryota > Metazoa > Arthropoda > Insecta > Lepidoptera > Geometridae > Petrophora > Petrophora chlorosata. Next base: position 4,356,792 of record OX621206.1, read on the forward strand.
AAGCCTAAGCCAAAAGGGCACACGGACCGCGGTGTCAAGAAAGAGCCTAAAATGTCAAGAAATTAGCAACGTACATGAAAGACATAAACTATAGTACAACGGGCGGGGTTAAAATATTATTATTACAATTTAAAGTTCAATTCATTTAATGCCACTGTTTGTTATTTTATTACAATAACAATTATTATTATTGTACAATTAGATACTGTAAATTTTAAATGTCATGTCTGAATAAATGACATATATTTTTATTTTATTTTTCGATTCAGTATCAGATGTGCACACGTTTGCGAATGAAGCATTGCTTGACCTAGTTTTTACCCGACTACGGCAAAGCCGTAAGGAAGGGTTATGTTTTTAGCAGTCTGTTTGTATTTACGTCTGTTTTACCGGTGCGCCTATACTACTCACCAGATTTTGATAAATGATGTGTCAATCTATTTGCTTTATGGTCCATAGGCAGGTGAATTATTTTTGCTATCGTATTTTATAAACTTTTTAGGCTTTTTTATGTCCTAGTTGGGTCTAAGTGATTAGTTTATTGATTGTAAGTAGTGTGTAGTAATATTCTTAGTAATAACATATTTAAGGAATGGTACCTCTGTAATTATAAATAATTGTTATTTTAACTTAATTTAATTATCAACGTAAAAACTATAGATTTTTTTATTTATACTTCTTAGATGTCCTATAAATAAATAAAACTAATAAATAAAAAACGCTAAACGATCACATACACAAATCATGGCCCCTAACTAGGACTCTCTGTATCTAGAGAACCAGGAACTATAAGGACCATGGTCCCACAATACCAAGACACGAAACATATGCTTACGCAATTTTTTTGTGCACAAACATTTGTCCCTTCGCGGGAATCAAGCCCTCGATAAGCTTGAACTCCATTTCATAAATTACCAGCGCTCTTTGTTTATTTCAAGCATTTCTTACAAACCTATTCACCATATCACCATGCACACAGCCTAACACTACTCATATCGTTACAACTTGCATACACCACTTTATGGTCCATTCTGGAGCCATTACTTCACAAAACGTTAGGTATTTAGACAATGACGGCCAAATAGAGGTAATTTAGGGTTTATAGTAATTGCATGGTCGTGTATGAGCCACTGTTTATAAATAACGAACATTATAGGGAGGTGGGAGTTGTTAAAAAGTACCGATATTTTATTATTAAAATAATATTTATGTACAGCAATTTATACTATATTTTCATTTATATACTATAATAATTATTATATTTATGAATACATTGGATTTATATGGCTATCGATTTATATAACCCTATATTTAATAAAATATTTGTGTTCTCATAAAAAAATATTCTCAACTATAATATTGGACTGTAAATTAAAATATACAAATTTCACATATGAAAACATTTTAAGGGAAACTTGTTCCCAATTTGTTTAGCTATGATATTGTAAATATAAGCTATTTGTTTTCCAAGAATAAATAAATAAATATAATATTATTATATCGATTTATCTATTTGTTGTGAAGTAGCCAACTATTAAGTTTGAATGTCAGTGAATATGGAGATCATTAATTCAATTTGTATTGCTTGGATTTATGTATTTTAGTGTAGGCATAGTCGCTAGTTTTGTAGTTTTCTAACCCTCTTTAAACGTGAAATATTGTGAGAGTAGGGGGAAAGTTGTAGCAAACATAGTGAAGTATAAAAAATTTAATTATCGATAAACGACGATTTTTCCAAACATCGATAATTTTACACATCCCTATAATACTGTGGCTAATACGGCTAAAACGACTATTGGGATATGACTTTACGAGCTGTAAAATGTACTGTCATATGTTGAATACTTAGAACTTGTACAATACTTTGGTTATGAAACTGTCAGTTTGTTGCGAAACTATGCTTTGAGACTCACGTGTCACAGATTTTATAACTTTAACACATTAACTTCAATGCGTTGAGCTAGCGGGGTTTTGAACTTGGGTGCGTCGGATAGAAAGTCGCACGCGCTCCCACTGAACCACACTCGCTCGTGCCTGGAAATGAGCTTAATACTGTTCAATGAAGATATTTTTGAAGGAACGACTGGAATCGACTATTTAGAGGGTACTGATCACGAATCCACGGTTTTTAGAAACTTAGTTTGTATGTTTGTTTTCTATAGACTCGGAAACTTATTATTTTAGATTAACGGATTTTAATGTGGTTTTCAGGGTTTGGTAACATTAGTCCCAACTAAGATATAGGTTTACATTAAAATCGGTTGGGTGAGTACAAAGATACAGCTTGACCCGTTCGTAGTACGCGCTCTCATATACGGGAAAGGTCTTGCTAAGATGGTCTCAAAAAATACGAATATAGGCTTTCTCTATCGTTTACGTGGACGAAGTCGTGGGAAAAGGCTAGTTTGAATATAGAGACACCATTTTCCTTTCCTGCAGCTACTGCATACAACACCTAGCGCAACCTGCGCGGTGATTAGGTGCGCCCGCGCCGCGCTGCGTCCCCGCCCGTGGGCGAGCGGCGCCCACGGCCGAAGGACAATGTACCGTAACGTACAGTGTGCTACTCTTAGGTGTTACTATAATGCGCAAGACTTGTACTTACAATTGGAAAAGAAGTAGATAAGAATAAATAAAAAAATAATAATAAAAGTAGAAGTAATAAAATAGTAATTATTAGAAATGTACCGACTAGTCGGGAAATTGGATTATTCGGCTATATTTGTATTCGCCGACTAGTCGGCGACCAGTCGCCGAATAGTCGCCACCGCACCACATTACATTTTTTCTAGTGTTTTTACGAACTAACCGGCGTTACTGAGTGGTTTTTAGAAAATAAAACAAAAGTAAGTGATTGACTTAGCTTAGACAGTTTAAAATGAAAGTACTTAATTGAAATTGAATAAAGTAAAGTATCAATGTCATGTCAATAAAGTTGACGATTTCATTTCAATTATTCATTCAATCCTGTTTAAGCATATAACCGACTATATTTGTCTACTAGTCGCTGACTAATCGCCTACTACAAATATATAGCCGAATAGTCGAATTTCCCGACTAGTCAGCGACTAGTCATATACGATAGAACGCCAATTGTGACACATATTGGTGTTACTTTTTTTTGTATTATGGTGTTATCAACAAAGATTTATTCAGTTCATTCCATTATGATGGGATGATAATCTCTCACGTATTATAAGAAACGGAATATAATAACTATTCATAAATTCAAAATTCTTTTAAAAAATCTATTAAGAATTCCCAAAAACTAGGTAATTACTTCGTTAAGATCCATTCTAAGCAACGCCACAGGCTACTTATTAGGCAACGACTATTTATCTCAAACTAGGTAAATATACATTGCAAACAGCATCATTCTGTATAAGCTCCCGTGGAGTTTCCATTTCGTTATATAGGGTACCGGGTAACACCTGATTATCAAGCGTATTGTGCGGCGAGCACGAGTGCAATACATTTGAATATATTTATACGTATTTATATTATCTGTTTGGTTTGTAGTTTTAACTTATGGAGATAGTGAGGACGCTGATCCAATATTCTTATTGCCACAGAGCCCGGCTTTTGGTCCCCTACATCTTAGGAACCAGAAATTCTAGTTGGAGCAAGGTCCTCCGAGAAGAGCGAGATCTACTTGTAGCTCCGCGCTTTGTTATAAACACAGTCCAATTGCTCCTACTCCAAGAGGAGTAGGAGCAATTGGACTTCCGACTAGTCAATGACGGTGATCCTACAACATTCTGTTGACACAACATAAATTAATACTTGTAACTTTGAAGCACAAACAATTATCCAGTACCAGAAATTAAACCAACAACCTTCGGGTATTGGATACATTACGACAAATTCACCTGTCCGATGTTCGCTAGGCTTTATCTCCTGGAAGTTTTCGTACACCATAACCGGCTTTTTCTTCCTTACATATTCAAGTCAAGTAAAATCAAAAGATATTTATGAAATAGGCATGAAAAATGCATGCTTTTTAACATAACATAGTCAAAGTCATAGTCACATAGTCATGGTCATTAACATAGTCATATATACATGCCTAATACAAATCAATTAATATAGGTTAAAAACTATAACTTAAGATAACTTGACTTTGAAGAAAAAAGGTAAGCATGTCTACCCATTTATTTTCCATACTCAGATTGAAGTCCGCCCAGAAAAAACAATGCAACAAGAATACGTTTTAAAAAACAAAAAACCGACTTCAATGTATCTTTAAAGTCCACTGTCAAATTCATGTAGGACCACTTCGTAGCTATACTGAACCCAACGCAAAAATAATTTTCCAAATCGGTTCATGAACGACGGAGATTTGAGGTAACAAAGAAAAAAAAATACAATCAAATAGAGAACCTTTTTTGAAGTCGGTTAAAAACTGACTCTACCAGTGCTTCGGAAATACGCCCGCTAGAGATGATTGCACCAAGAAACTCTACAGAACTCTCTCTCCCTCTCTCTTTGCAAGAAATTCTATTAATACAATATTTACAGGAAATACGAGTACCCTGATCTGTTACCTATAATTTCCGATCCAGAGTCCAGATACATGCAAATAAAGTCGGTGCGACGTCGCGTCCCACACGCGGTTATCTTTGTCATTTATCTAGCGACCAGATGCGACGCCGCCGGCAGCTATGCTGAGGCACTTTCTTAGGAACCAGAGGCCTCTTGTTTTATGAAACTGCTAGCTGCGCTGCGCGGTTTCACCCGCGTGGAATTCGATTTATAGTTGCTTCCTCGGGAGATGTTAATTTTCCGGGATAAAAATCCTATATGTTGAGCCAGAGTATAAGTTATCTTCATTCCAAATTTCATAAAGAGGTAACAAAGACACTTACAAACTTTCGCATTTATAATATTAGCCTGTTGTTGTGATCATTTTACTTTTAATAAGTAAGCACTTCTTCAACCTCTGGCTGGCTGATATCATCGACCGCCACCGTCGTACGTCAAAATATTTGGCTAACCGGGCAAATACAACCAATCAGTATCAACTAATAAAATTCCGAAACCTATACCGGAGCTTACGGAAAGTAAATTCAAATTTTGCGTGAAAAAAAATTCTAATGAAAAGCGCATACCATACCGTTAGTAATTACATAGAAGACAAAGATGCATGAAACATTTCACTTGCCGTATCTTCTGATTGGTTCTTTTTCCGATACGGTGGTAGTCATTGTAATAATTGACGTTCATAAGTGCGTCTGTGATGCAAAAATTGAATAAAGAACTTTTGAACTTGAAGTGCCTAGCTCAGTTAGAACTAATATAATATTAATTTCATAAAAAGATAATGAAGACATGAGATAAATAGTTTATATAAGCAAGTTTGAATATGTTTGAAAATCGTATTTTTTCCTGCCATTACATCTGCAGGTACGTTTTTACTATATACTCATACGTTATATACGTTACATAGTATATATTTATGAATCAATTCAGGTTCTCGGCATCACTACGGCGAGGAGTATTCGTTAGGTAACTAAATATTAAACTGCATCGAGAGTTTTATATATTTTTTGTGTAACTGAATGAAGAGACGAGCTAGTTCTTTGATGGTAAGCAATACGCCAAACCTAGACCAAGACAAGAACGGCCAAGAGAGTAAACTATTAGTGGAATTGTAATATTAAAACCATTTATCAATCAATTGTCTAGTGTTCAAGGCGATCACGAGATATCTTTGAAAACGGTCGAGATCGGTTTTCGAGTTAGACGATTGTTCACACATCACAGTAAGAAATACGTATGTGCACCTACATTTTTACATTGCAAGCCGTTCAGCTGTGGAATACTCTGCCTGTATCTATTAGGCAAGGAAAATCACTTAAATTTTTTAAAAATATCTTATATAAACACTATTTATCTAACTGTTAACTCTAACATGTATGTATTGTATTTATTTAAATAGGTATGTTTATAACTTATATTTATACTTTATTAATATTTATTATACTATATATATTATACTAATATTTTATTCATGGATATTTCTGCATATTTATATATACACATACATGTATATTTATTTTTATTTATATGTTTCTTTTTCATATGCACTTATTATTTATATAAGTCACTTGTGACTATTACATACCGGAAGAAATCGCTCTAAGCGATAAGACCGCCCATTGTACGTCAAAACTACGATATATTTTATGACTTATTTTATTTTTCATAATTGTGTATATGTAATTTGGTGTGCAATAAAGTGTTATTGTATTGTATTGTATGTGAAATAATGAACTCGCCTCATGTTAATAAAAGTCAAAAGATAATTATTAAATAAGCACAAAAAATGCACTTTTCAATGTCATAATAACACATAATATAAATTAATTAAAATACGATAAAAATTATAACTTAAAATATCATGACTGGCAAAAAAAATATTTCGGCTTTTTACCCCAATCCCAATTATACTTTTCCATACCATCGCGACAAAGTAGGTCGCGTATTGCTTATCAACTTATCGCAATCAATTGCTTCTCGCTCCACAATAGAGCGAGCGCCGTCGCTAATGAGCGACTCGCGCGCTTGAGGCACATATTCCCTCCCTTTTTTAGCAATTCTGATACGCGAAAGCGATATTGTGGTCACATAAGTGCAGGGCTGCTATCTAAGCACCGTTTAGTTAACCGTAAGTGGTTTTCCATAACTCTTATGAGTCATATATAAGTCATACTTACATTTGTGTACTAGATATAGATAGATAGAGCTTCGGCCACATCGTCGCTTAACATCTGGCGAGATATTGGTCAAACATTACAGTCTAAAACTTAAAAGTTTTTGTCTTAGAAGCGTTTTATTACCTGATAGGCAAGCATTTGACCGCAGACTCACCTGATGGAAAGTGATGACGCGGTCGAAGATAGATCATGCTTTCCTAGAAGATACCGATTCACTCTGGACTTGAATACAACTAGATTCTTAGAATCCGGAAACAAAGACGCTTGTAAGGTGTTCCATTCATTAGCTGTTCGCATTATGAAAGTTGAAGCGAAACGCTTTGTTCTGGCAGGAAGAACGTCAACCATAAACGGATGACGAGTGAGAAAGAGAGATAATTAAATAACTGTACATTGTCAGGCCTAGCGTACTCCGCACTGTAGATACGAAGCTACAAGTGCATAGCCGGACACCGACGGCGGGTTGCGCGTCGTTACACGTGCCGCGTCAGAAGAGATAAGAGCTATGCGATAGAAAGAGAGGCGCTCTGTAGGTTAATATGACTGGTAGGTATGCAGCACTACGCGAGCTGAGTTGAATTTTATTGCATCATAGCAAGAGTCGCTATTTGTTTAAATTTCTTTGCGGAGAGATGCTTCTGTCCCTTGATATTCTGTGACATTACATTCACCCAAGATATTCATCAAATGATGAGTGATCGCCAACATTACCAATTTTTTACAAGCTTTATTAACTTGTACCGTATGTATGTTTGTCCGGGTGGAATCTTGCAAGCTGAATAAGAACCAGTTCCTCTTATCCTACGAAGTTGAAATTGTCAAAGTCTAATGACAATGCAATATTATGGTGACAGCCAGCTGATCAGATGATGGAGACGGAAGGTGGGCAATGGAACTCATTCACGAATAATCTTAAAGTACTAGTGGTTGGGCTTATTTTAATCAGCTTGCGGTTCCGATTACGAATTTGTTAAAAGCTTGTCTTGCAAAAAATGTTTTTCAACAAAAAACTTATTAATGTACATATAAATACCTATATGACTATATTCGCAGTTGACTAAAACAAGCCTCGAAAATCGTTTCGCTTCCAATAACTTCATTAATATTCTGAGTCAGCCAGGTAGCCCTACACAACTGGGGCCTGTACAACGTACCATTTCATTTTATCACTCAGATATTATTGTCCGTACCCCATTTAATACAACGCGGAATTACAGATACGACGATATACGCCGTAAAATCAGTTGACGTAATAAGCCGGGAGTTTCATATATTTGTCCGACAAATCGATCGTTTTGCCGCATTACTGGATATATAATCTCATTTGCATGTTAGATATTTTGCTTTTATAGTGAAATTACCATTCAACTTATTACAAAGTGTATTTTAGTAAAGCACGCCTTGGGAGTAAGTGCTTGGCCTATCTCGATGACTGTCGGCCCAATAAGTTAGTATCTGTTATACTTCATAGTAAAGTATCTGTTACTACTTAGGGTATCTGTTACGCTGCGCGAATTTTACCTACTGTTGCCGCTGATCTGTTGTAATTTCGCATACTTTATCCGATTTCTTGACAGATAGCCGAGCGTTTAAGTATTAGCTACAACAGTTATGCATGCTGCTTAGTGGATAAGATCTTCGTTTCACAACAGTTATTAATGGTAAATACACGATTTTCTTAAGCTGTGATCTACTTAGCACCTAAAACAAGAAAATACAACTTGTTTGGTTTACTTGATTTTTCAGTGAAGGAAAACATCGTGAGAAAACCGACATGTCCAAGAATCAATCAAAGAAATTCAAGCACATGTGACATCTACTAGACCACATTGCGTCAGCGTGGCGGATACTATGGCCCATACTCTCTCTATGAGAGAAGGCCCGTGTCCCAGCAGTAGGAATGTAATGGGCTGATGATGATGATTATGCCCAATAATTTGATCTTAGATCTTGATTTTAGGTATTCGGTCATTCTCTTTTAACAAGTATACGTTTTATCAAACAAAAAACCGACTTCAATATATCTTCGAAGTCCAAGGTCAAATATCGATGGAATTTATATGAGACCACTTCGTAGCTATACTGAACCCAACGCAAAATCGAGAATTTTTCAAATCGGTTCATGAATGACGGTGTTCTGAGGTAAAAACATAAAAAATAAAATAGAAAAATACAATCGAATAGAGAACCTTCTCCTTTTTTGAAGTCTGTTAAAAACTACAAGATTATATGATTCTTGACGTCTTGCTTTGTCATTCTGTTCGTATGAAAAATTCTAATAGTGGTGCGAGGATTTGACTGTTGCTAGCAAAAGAATAAACTCTAATCAATATTTTATGGATAAGTATTTTCATACATGTAAGAAAGTACCACATAGCGCAATGAAGAAATGATAAGTTACAATTATACCATATTCCATAAAAAAGTTGTAATATTGAACACAAACGTACTTATTTCAAAAACAAAACGGGGAGTTTTTTTAATGAAATGCCGTATCAGCTCATTTTGTGTAAGACACAAACCATAGGCATTTATATAAAAATTATTTACCAAAAATATCAAAGAACATTTTGAAACAACATACTGCCCTCAATAATCATACAAACTATATAACTATATATTTATAATATAAATAAATAAATATAACTTTTAACCAAATTTTACGTTTGACAATTTTCAGCATAGACGCTAAATAAAGAGAATGGATACGAGTTTCAAAAACATGATATTCCGTTGACAACTACATTCCTCGACGCGATCCGATCACAAGCTTATAGGACACAAGCCGTTAAATAGATCAATCAGAAGATAAATACATGCATCGGGACCACACCCCCTCTCCATAAGCAGGCAGTGGACCGTCTTATGGTAATGCCGGATTTGCATTGATTGAAAGCGTTTGATTGGAAAATCTGCATTAACTGGTTGCACTACTACTAGTATCCTACATTGTAGCAGGAACAGCAGGATATGTTATCAATCAGTTGTAATTAGTGGCGTTTTAAGTCTTAAATTGGAGTAACGGGACGTTACAGTGGTGCCTTGTTGTTGATATAATTCTATATGGAAATAGTTTTATAGCACTGATAAAAGGTGCGATACAAACTCATTTAGAACTTTAGTAGCCATCGGTCTCTGTTTTTGTCAGGGCAGTCGTTAGGCCATGTCGGAGGCATTCGGGCGGTGTATGACTCTTACCAGGGTCGAACACACACCTAAATAAATGAGAGATTACAACTAGGTATGAATAGGCGCAAAATAACCAATAGGTACCTAATACCTAAGTTAGGTACAAATTCCACGACAATTATGTATTTTTTTTTTAATTTGAATATGATTTTAGTTGAATTAATTTATTAAATAATATTGTCTTATTTTCTACATTGTCTTCTAATTATAATTATTATTACATATTTAAAAAAAATTAAGTGATTAAATTTGAATTATGTTTATGACCCGATTTATTATGAAAATTATCAATAAAAGGGTTATCTGTTTTATTTGTTTATTTCAAAATCCCCAACAAGGTTATCGTCACCTAATGATTCACAAATCTTCACAAATCTTTTTCCTATGACTATGTAGAGACAAAAATGAGCTCGGAAAACTTGCTGTTACTTGTTTGTAGTCCAAAAGACATATAAAACAATGTTAACATCATTTGCCTTTTATTGTCTATTGTAATTAAACATCTATCCAAAACCAAATAGACCATTTAGGTCCACAATGTTGAACTCCTAAAACGTTGAATTTCTAAAAAACTTGTCTAATCCGAAATGTACAGTCGTTTTTCAGCAAAATTTTATTGCTTAGTACCTTCTGCGTGCAATTACCAGAACATGTGTTCGAAATCATGATTAACAGAATGTTTAACACCCCTGTATGCGGAAGTGCACGAATTATCAACGCGTCGCGTCGTCACGATGTAGGCTACTTACAACTGGCACGTACGAACAAGGGCTTCTCTGCATACATGCAGGAATCCAGTTTAGCCTTCTACAGCCTCCCATGCATGATATCAGCAGGAATTAATTTTCATCGTTAATGTTTAGTAGCGAATCGCTCTAGCTTTGCACGGGTGTGCATATGAATGTTTTGTAAACATAGAGCTTTCTCAAGACTTGGTATTAAAGACTGCACAGGACAAATAGCGTGAGGGAGAGGAGGCCTATACCCAGCAGTGGGTGGACACGGGCTGAAATGATGATGATGATGATGATGATGATCAAACTTCAACTACTTTTTTCATCATTTGCCTGCGACAGATATACAGATCCAGGAAGAGAACGATCCTTATTTATCCTTATATATATAAAAGAAAGAAAGAAAGAAAATACATTTCTTCAGGACAACAAAACTACACTGAACATACTAAAATAAAGAAAGAAAAAAAAACAATAAATACAACACAGTAAAATGTTGCGCGATGTCAGGAAAAGGTTCCGACTCAGCATACGCTAAGGTATTTTTAAGTACCTTAGCACTGATTTTCAGTCGGAACTCTGCCCGTGACATCACAAACAATCAGACGAAGACATACAAATAACATTTTTTTTTAACGGGCGAATCCCTTTACTACTGAAAACAACTCTACACTCTACTAACTAAAACTAAACTAACTACTTACAAGGAGGAGCAATTGGACAACCCATAGACCATTTAAGGCCTATAGATAGCTCAAATGCTCCAACCCACTACCAGTTGGCAGCGTACCCAAGATGCTGGCAGTATTGCCCCGTTGGATTGCAATACTGATACGTTGTTACTGTTTGTTTACATATTATTGTATGTACCTGCTTCCTTTAGATTTAGCTCATTGAGTTTTTACCTATACATTTGCAACGAGTAGGTAAGTACATTAGTATCAATCTTCCTCCTTTTGCTCATTACCTGTATAATGACAAAGGTACAAATGCAATCAAATCACGCATTGATCTGCGACCGACCACCAAGGATATGCAAAAACGGAGCAGTTTTTGTTGAGCCAATTATGTGACTGAGTTGCTCTTGTTAGTTTTAAATCAAAAACGTTTTATACGTAATACGTACGTACGTATTTGGTACACTAGAAAAACACTACAGAATGTTTACTGGTGGTAGGTTTCTCGTATGCGAGAGGCCGTCTGGGTAGGTACCACCGCTTTGCCAGTTATTCAGCCGCCAAGCAGTGCGCAAGCATTACTGTGTTTCGGTTTGAAGGGCATGGTAGCCAGCGAAATTACTGGGCATTATGAGACTCAACAGCTAATTGTCTCAGGGTGACGAGCGCAGTGCAGCGCCGCGCAGGATTTTGCAAAACAAAGTGGTGGATTATGGTGGTGCTATTATTGTTATGGGCTGGCGTATTGCTTACCACCAGGCAAACGACCAGCTCGTCTCGTCACTCAGTAACATAAAAAAAAATGTACTAGAATGTACTAGTGTATGTGTAGTGTATGTGTAGTAGGTCTCTCGTATGAGTGTGGTCAATGGCCTCCATTAGGTAGGTACCACCGCTTTGCCAGTTATTCTGCCGCCAAGCAGTAGTGCGCAAGCATTACTGTGTTCCGGTTTGAAGGAATGAAGCTTTGGAAATTACTGGACATCATTGTCATCAGCCCATCACGTTCCCGCTGCTGGGACTCAGGCCTTCCCTCGTAGAAAGAGTGTGGGCCATAATCCACCACGCTGGCCCAGTGCTGGTTGGTGAATGTCACATGTCCGAGAACTTATGAGATAAATTCTTGGACATGCCGGTTTTCACACGATGTTTTCCTTCACCATACTGGGCATATGAGACTTAATATCTGATGTCTCGTGGTGATGAGCGCAGTACTGTTATGGTATTAATAGTTCTGGATGGCACTTAAATTATTATGGGCAGGCGCAGCGCTTACTATCAGGCGAACGACTTGCTCGTTAAATTACACAGATCCATAAAAATGTCGTCACGTGCGTAAAGTGCACACACATATATGTATTAGGTACGCACACTCGTTATAATTAATTTTTAGATAAGAATAAAAACCGACTTCAATGTATCTTCGAAGTCCAAGGTCACATATCGATGAAATTTATATGGGACCACTTTGTAGCTATAATGAACCCAACGCAAAAAAAATTTCCAAATCGGTTAATAAATGACGGAGTTCTGAAGTAACAAACATAAAAAAAAACTCCTCCTCTCCTCCTTTACTACCTTTACTTACTCCTTTACTTATATTCCACCTCTTTGGAAGTCGGTTAAAAAATACAGAAAGCCTTTGAAAGTAACCAGCTCAGCAATTATACAGCACCCCTGTAAGCAATTTATCAACACATTGTCTGGATTTTCCATATCTTTTTCCGAAGGTGTATTATTTTTCTTTAAAAGACAATAATTCACGCATTCAAATACTCCGCCATTTTTTATATCGCGTGTGTTTCGCGCCTTTTTCGGGTGCGGGCGCGTCCTTAATAAAATTAGGCTTTTCTACGCAGAGCTTTGAAGATTTAGACCTGACAGAAGAGGCCGCCTTGGGGAAAAAAAGAAAAGAAAAGAAGAAGAAAACTCGAATAAATCCTAATATACATTTTTAATCTTGCTTTCAATAAGTGTAAACAATAATAAATGCCGGTTGTACATAACGACCAACGCTGATATTCGGACACGGACCGTTGCAATAATTATATTAGTAATAGACTACCACACCTTTGCCATAATATACTTCCGCCAAGCAGTAGTATGCAAACATTACTGTGTTCCAGTTTGATGGTTCCGGTTTCCATCGAAATAAGTTGGTAGTATAGTATAGTACAGTATATATCTGGTCGTTATTTTAACATTTATGGATTATAATTGTATCAATAGTGCCTCTAACACTTTTTTGACATTGACTCTTAATCTAATTTGCTTGGATCTCTCCAAATATTCTCACTCTAATATGTAATATATATAACCAGCCTTGCGTAAGCTCTCAAAAGCTTACTCAGAACTACGCTTGCCAAATTACCATCTTGTAAAATTTTATATTATTACGTGCAATTTGTGTTAGCAATAAAACATATCTATATTCTGTTCCATTTTATATACCTTTTGTACAATATTACAAACCAGTCATGTCACTATACAATGCAATTCTTTTTCGAACGTTCAAAACAAATCCGTCAAAGACATATCTTTCTCCGCTAACAAAGCGCCATCAGACCGTCCAAAACACCATTTACAACGAAGCAGCGACAGGCGAAATATGACGTCATTACCGCTCTACTCCTCCCTCACTCTATGCTTCTACTGCCATAAATCGCCGGATCTTGTCTCTGCTTCGCCCAATGTTGATTTAACATAGTTTTAGTGATATTGATTTTTTATTACGTAAATGCCTTCGTATTGTCTATGCGCACGCAAACGCCGACTTTAATTAATATAAAGCATTGTTCTCCTGATATATGGACACTATGGACAGTGCGGTGCGGCTTTGTTAATTCGAAAACACATTTAAATGTTACTACTGGATATAATTGGCTTTCGTGATATATAGATGTTACCTATCTATATTTATCTTTTCTATTGTAATACCTACTGTTCTAGTGTTCTATTCAGGGGAAAGCAATAAAACTAGATTTATAGTTTAGAAAATGTGTAGTAAAGACGTTACACATACAAAAGTGAGAGATAGTAATTCTAGTTTTTCTACGCTTTTGAATTAAGGGTAACTTTTTACCGAGTTACGCTATTTGATCTTAGGAGTTAGGTTACTTACTTGGGGGAAATATTTCGGTAGGGAAAATTATGTTAAGCTGATTGTGCTCAATAATTATTTATATTTTGTATCTATAAACAATTTTCCCGTGACGTCGTCCACGTGAACAATAGAGAAAGACCAGGGCCCCAATCCACTATAACAACTTGGCGAAATCACGTCAATTCCTTGCTTCGAAATCACGTCGACATTAATAACCACTGACATTAATAAACGACATCTCTATGACGCATTCATATATTCATATATATGACGCGTGATAGAAAATACAAATTTCGCAAATGTCGTTTATTAATGAAGGAATCGACGTTTCCTTGAAGCAAGGAATCGCCAAGTTGTCATTGTGAATTAGGGCCCTGTTCGTATTTTTCCAAAACCATCATAGCAAGGCCTTTCTAGTATATAAGAGCGCATACTACGAAGAAGTCAAGCTGTATCAATAAATAATGTATAAGAATACAAGAGTATTTTTAATCTGTGTCGAAATTTGTTGTTTTTTTCAAAAATCGAACAGGTTTTTCATATTTTCGAAATTGACCGCTCACTCGCTTTATGGTTACGCGTAGGCCATGTTTCCTTGAATTATGACTATTAGAAGGCCATAGTTACCCTCGATTCTACTAATTAATCCTATCTCATACAAGTACCCAGGTTGTAAACAAATCGCCTGTGGAGTAAATCGTACATGCAAATGAATACGATTAGATGGATTGAAATATTCGTCTTCAGTGCATTAAGTTGCCTTTACTTAGTGTACTTGGTACTAAGTTTCATCAAGTTTAGAATATATTTGAATGGAAGTCAGACGAATAAGTTTCGTAAAGTTATTTTACGTGGAGATGTAACTTTAGAATTGGAAATATATTTCTAACTCTTCCCTTTATTTTCAAAACCAAAGGTACGTAACAATAAAGCGTTATCTAATTTATCTAAATTTGTCTAATTTAATCTTATAAACCTAACTAATCTAACTCTTCCCTTTTGGAAATTATTCATCATCAGCCCATCTGTCTGTCTGTCCGTCTGTCTGTCTGTCCGTCTGCCTGTCTGTCCATCTGTCACCAGGCTGTATCTCATGAACCGTGATAGTTAGACAGGAGAAAATTTTCACAGATGATGTATTTCTGTTGCCGCTTTAACAACAAATACTAAACAACAGAATAAAATATATATTTAAGGGGGCTCCTACAACAAACGTGATTTTTTTGCCGTTTTTATAGATAATGGTACGGAACCCTTCGTGCGCGAGTCCGACTCGCACTTGGCCGGTTTTTTTTCATACCTTAACCAGTCTACACAATTCACAACGCTCATATAGCTGTTACAGCTTGCAGTTCGAACTAACAACACCAATTAGTTAAAGTTGCAAGTGGCAACTCGAAGTTTCCCTAATAAATACAGCCGTGAGTTTTCTGTTCCGTGCGCCAGGGGCGGTTAGCGACGTACATAGTTTGGTGACTAAACGTACGTAGTATAAACAAGAGGTTAAAGTTACCTCGGTGTTGTCGTAAAAGTTTTTTATGAATGTAAATAAAACAAGTATACGTTTTATTAAAACAAAAAAACCGACTTCAACGTATCTCCGAAGTCCGCGGTCAAGTATCGATGAAATTTATATATGGGACCACTTCGTAGCTATACTGAACCCAACCCAAAGAATTTTCCAAATCAGTTCATGAATGACGGAGTTCTGAGGTAACAAACATAAAAAAAGTACAATCGAATAGAGAACTTTCTCCTTTTTTTGAAGTCGGTAAAAAAGGAGCTAAAATGCCGAGAATATCTTAAACTCCAAACAAAATGACGAGAATTAAGCAAAGTTCGCTGCGGTCACAACTAGGATGGGTGACCGATGACCCGGGTTTTCTGGGTCAACTACTTGATTGTGAAATCGACCACTGTAAAAAAAATATTTAAATAGCTGACTGAGATACATCTTATACTATAAACTTATGAAAATAGATACTTGTAGCTGCGCACCAGAAAGAACCGTCTTCGCAGTTGTATCTCCCAGTTTGGCAGTTGTATTTGCTTTAGTTCCTCCTTCAAAAGTTTTTTTTGTCAAACCTAAGCCTACTTTATCATAAAAACAGGGTTTTCCCCGTTTTTCTTCACTACAGTTAGAGATTCACTTCTGCAATAGATTTGACATAGTTCATTCAGTGTTTTTAGTCTAGTAAAACAACATGTTTGCATTATGTAGCTACAAATGCCGCATAGGCACCAACCAACTGTATTTTGCACTATTCTGGCATTAAAAATTTAAACAAACTTATTAAATCGACTTCTATCCCTTTCAGTGTTACTTTGACATTATTTTTGTTGAAATATATTTTTTACAAAACAAGGTTATAATGATTAAAATGAGCCCAAATACTAGTAGATTATCCGTCAAGTCTGTCTCTATCATCTATCATCATCTATACCGTCTCTATCATCAGATCAGCTGGCTGTCGCCATAATACCTATTGCATTTTCTTCGGACATTGACAAGTATGCAAAGTTTCAACTCCGTAGGATAAAGAAAGAAAGAAAGAAAGAAAATTATTTATTCTTGATGATGGATAAGAAGAAGTGGTTCCACTTGCAAGGTTTGACCCAAACAAACAAACATTGCAAGTTAAATAAAAGCTGGTAAAAACACTAATTTACTAAATTTATGTTATGTATCCGCCGATTCCTTGCTTCGAGGTCACGTCGATTCCTTCATTAATAAACGACATCTGCGAAATTTATAATATGAATGCGTCATAGAGATGTCGTTTATTAATGAAGGAATCGACGTGATTTCGAAGCAAGGAATCATCAAGTTGTCATAGTGAATTGGGGCCCTGGAAAAAGGTCTCCCCATCTCCTTATTCACTATGCCTATCTAAAGAATAAACTTACATTCTTATCTACTTAAAACATAATTTGAATTTTTTTAATCGCCTGTGGAGTAAATCGTACATGCAAATGAATACGATTAGATGGATTGAAATATTCGTCTTCAGTGCATTAAGTTGCCTTTACTTAGTGTACTTGGTACTAAGTTTCATCAAGTTTAGAATATATTTGAATGGAAGTCAGACGAATAAGTTTCGTAAAGTTATTTTACGTGGAGATGTAACTTTAGAATTGGAAATATATTTCTAACTCTTCCCTTTATTTTCAAAACCAAAGGTACGTAACAATAAAGCGTTATCTAATTTATCTAAATTTGTCTAATTTAATCTTATAAACCTAACTAATCTAACTCTTCCCTTTTGGAAATTATTCATCATCAGCCCATCTGTCTGTCTGTCCGTCTGTCTGTCTGTCCGTCTGCCTGTCTGTCCATCTGTCACCAGGCTGTATCTCATGAACCGTGATAGTTAGACAGGAGAAAATTTTCACAGATGATGTATTTCTGTTGCCGCTTTAACAACAAATACTAAACAACAGAATAAAATATATATTTAAGGGGGCTCCTACAACAAACGTGATTTTTTTGCCGTTTTTATAGATAATGGTACGGAACCCTTCGTGCGCGAGTCCGACTCGCACTTGGCCGGTTTTTTTTCATACCTTAACCAGTCTACACAATTCACAACGCTCATATAGCTGTTACAGCTTGCAGTTCGAACTAACAACACCAATTAGTTAAAGTTGCAAGTGGCAACTCGAAGTTTCCCTAATAAATACAGCCGTGAGTTTTCTGTTCCGTGCGCCAGGGGCGGTTAGCGACGTACATAGTTTGGTGACTAAACGTACGTAGTATAAACAAGAGGTTAAAGTTACCTCGGTGTTGTCGTAAAAGTTTTTTATGAATGTAAATAAAACAAGTATACGTTTTATTAAAACAAAAAAACCGACTTCAACGTATCTCCGAAGTCCGCGGTCAAGTATCGATGAAATTTATATATGGGACCACTTCGTAGCTATACTGAACCCAACCCAAAGAATTTTCCAAATCAGTTCATGAATGACGGAGTTCTGAGGTAACAAACATAAAAAAAGTACAATCGAATAGAGAACTTTCTCCTTTTTTTGAAGTCGGTAAAAAAGGAGCTAAAATGCCGAGAATATCTTAAACTCCAAACAAAATGACGAGAATTAAGCAAAGTTCGCTGCGGTCACAACTAGGATGGGTGACCGATGACCCGGGTTTTCTGGGTCAACTACTTGATTGTGAAATCGACCACTGTAAAAAAAATATTTAAATAGCTGACTGAGATACATCTTATACTATAAACTTATGAAAATAGATACTTGTAGCTGCGCACCAGAAAGAACCGTCTTCGCAGTTGTATCTCCCAGTTTGGCAGTTGTATTTGCTTTAGTTCCTCCTTCAAAAGTTTTTTTTGTCAAACCTAAGCCTACTTTATCATAAAAACAGGGTTTTCCCCGTTTTTCTTCACTACAGTTAGAGATTCACTTCTGCAATAGATTTGACATAGTTCATTCAGTGTTTTTAGTCTAGTAAAACAACATGTTTGCATTATGTAGCTACAAATGCCGCATAGGCACCAACCAACTGTATTTTGCACTATTCTGGCATTAAAAATTTAAACAAACTTATTAAATCGACTTCTATCCCTTTCAGTGTTACTTTGACATTATTTTTGTTGAAATATATTTTTTACAAAACAAGGTTATAATGATTAAAATGAGCCCAAATACTAGTAGATTATCCGTCAAGTCTGTCTCTATCATCTATCATCATCTATACCGTCTCTATCATCAGATCAGCTGGCTGTCGCCATAATACCTATTGCATTTTCTTCGGACATTGACAAGTATGCAAAGTTTCAACTCCGTAGGATAAAGAAAGAAAGAAAGAAAGAAAATTATTTATTCTTGATGATGGATAAGAAGAAGTGGTTCCACTTGCAAGGTTTGACCCAAACAAACAAACATTGCAAGTTAAATAAAAGCTGGTAAAAACACTAATTTACTAAATTTATGTTATGTATCCGCCTCATCGCTTGACGTTTGATGATAAATACCATCAAACAGACAGATTAAGCAGTTCTAGCTTAAACCGGTACGAACTACTTTAGGCTAGCCGTTTACTTGATTTGCCTATAAGTAGGATAAGAGGAAGTGGTTTAACTTGCAAGATTTCAAATCAATTCAATTTATTCATCTTTTGACATTTCATAATGTTCTTAGATATGTCATAATATACAAAAAATAATAATATTGAATGACTAAATAATGATTTATCGGCAAAAGCCTCGTACATGTATATGTAAATAGAAATTATTAATGATTCAATTACAAAATAATGATTTATTGGCAAAAGCCTCTTTGATCCAAACATTCCATGTTAAAAAAACCTTGTAAAAATACAATCGAATTGAGAACTTCCTTTTTTTAACCTGGTAAAAAAATACAATCTTATTGAAACCTTCCTTCTTTTTTGGAGTCGGTTCAGAAATCTCTAAAAAAGAGACCAAACTACGAGCATTCATTAGTTCCAAGCCCAAAGGACTTGTTCATGCAAAACATAATCAGCGGCAACAACGCAAACTGGACGTCCCATACAAATCCAGTAAAAGACATAAAGCCGACGCCACCCATATTTCCAATATAACGATGTTTCCTAGATTTAGAGCTGGACGCATTGCGCTGCCATTCACATATCCAGCTTACTAATTAAGTCAACAACTAAGAAGAAAGCTGTAACTTTGACAATGTTAACCATACGTAACTGGCATACAGAAAACCAGAAACACAAGAGCTATTATAACTAGAACCGTTACCAAAAACGCTGAAACGCTCACGGGTCTAGATAGAGCGGTTGGTGTAAAAAGCGGAGCCGCGTTCATAGATCTATGCCCATTTAGACACGTCCAGCCAAATGCAGCGCGACAGTGGCGCCATATAAAGTGAACAATAGCGCACCAATGACAATCGCGCGCTGCCGTGGTGCCCTCATTATGTGCACCGTGTGTGACTCGGCGTTCGCTTTTGGAAAATGAGTTATGAATAGGATATGTTGCGTGTATCGGTAATTCATAGACCTAAACGGATAAGTGAATTACGGAATTTGCATTGATATAACGCACCTGAGGTAGACGTTTTACATTCATTGATTTCTTATAGTGCCGTAAATCTTAGGACAAATCTACGATATAAGTCTTATACAATGATTGATACGTATTGCAGCTGGTCATAAATCTATAACGTTATCTCAATAGGCTGGGTACCTACTGAAGATTTAATATGCAAAGTAAGAATAAATTATAGTAGTTCATAATTATATGTTTGTTTAATTTTTTTTTTCCTTAACCTGTTGTGGCCCACAGCTGGGCCCTAATTCACTAAGACAACTTGGCGATTCCTTGCTTCGAGGTCACGTCGATTCCTTCATTAATAAACGACATCTGCGAAATTTATAATATGAATGCGTCATAGAGATGTCGTTTATTAATGAAGGAATCGACGTGATTTCGAAGCAAGGAATCATCAAGTTGTCATAGTGAATTGGGGCCCTGGAAAAAGGTCTCCCCATCTCCTTATTCACTATGCCTATCTAAAGAATAAACTTACATTCTTATCTACTTAAAACATAATTTGAATTTTTTTATGGAACTAAGTGATCAGACGAACAAGTCGTTCGCGTGACGGTAAGCTCCACCCATAACAATTGCAGTGCCACTTTTAGCGTAAGTAATAGCACAGAATCCTAAGGGACAGAAGCATCACTCCGCAAATACACTCGAGAGCAATGAATCCGGGTCACTTAAAGAATGTTAAAAATCTCGGAAACTAAAAATGATAGGTTAATGCAATAAATTGTATTTAATAGACAATGTAATACTCCTTAAATGAAAGTAAAAAAAATATGAGTCACCATACATTTTATTAACACAAAATTACATAAAGAAAAAAACTGCTGATCTCTCCTTAAAACAAAAATAGGAAACATGAAATTTTTGAACTTTATTACGATTTTCTTGAATTTTAATACTTCGTATTGCCTCCTCGTGCTTCCATTACTGCGTTTACGCGGTTTGGCATGCTGTACACCAAGTTCCTTATACGATTTTGGGGAATATTCTCCCATTCCTCTGTGAGAGCAATTTTGAGCTCACGAAGCGTGATTGGGGGAGGGTTTCGTTGTTTTACGCATCTGCCTAGCTCGTCCCAAGCATGCTCGATCGGGTTGATATCCGGGCTGCGCGCTGGCCACTCCATACGAGTAATGTTCATCTCTTGAAGGTAGTCATTCACAATCCTACCTGTATGAGGTCGGGCATTGTCATGCATAAATATAGCATCCTCACCTAAATTGACCATAAATGGACCAACGTGATCATTGAGGATTTCTTCCACATATCTTACGCTAGTTAAAGAGCCGTTTTCTATGATCACCAGCTCTGTGCGACTTTCAGAAGAAATTCCGGCCCACACAAGTACAGACCCACCACCGTAGGCTACTTTTTCTTCGATGCATGCTTGCTTGAATCTTTCCCCTGGTCTTCGATACACTCTGTGTCTTCCATCGTGCTTGTAGAGCATAAATTTTGATTCGTCGGAGAACATAACTTTTGACCAATCTTCAATACTCCAATTTACGTGGCTCTGGGCATATCTTAGTTTCGAAATACGATGCCGACGCTCCAGTTTAGGGCCGTTTGCAGGTCTAAGGGGTTTTAAGTTAGATTCAGCAAGCCGACGTCTTACTGTCCATGCACTTGGGTTACTTCCTCCGAGGCGTCGAAACTGATTGGTGAGTTCAGTTCCTGTGAGAAAGCGATTTCGAAGCATGGTGTTCACCAAGTATCGGTCTTCTCGTGCTGTGGTACACCTGGTTCTGCCCGTTCCTGGTCTGCGTAGGTTAGAACCAGTTTCTTCGTAACGTCGGAGAACTCTTTGTACTGTTGACAGCGACACACCGACAGTCCTGGCTGTATCGCGCTGACTCCGGCCGGTTTCCAGCATTGTAAGTATTCTGGTGCATTCTTCAGGCGTAAGCGACATAATTTCAGCTTGAATAATGAATATAGAGCACTATCAACATGGTTTATGTACCCACATAAATGACAGATTACAAACAAAAGCAAAACCAAATGCTGTAATTTCGTAGTTCCATCTTCGAAAGTGGCCCTTTTTCAAATTTGATTTTTTTATGATATAACTTTACAATAACTAAGAAGTTTTAATACCTTCATTTAAGGAGTATTACATTGTTTATTAAATACAATTTATTGCATTAACCTAGCATTTTTAGTTTCCGAGATTTTTAGGATTCTTTAAGTGACCCGGATTCATTGCTCTCGAGTGTAAATTCAAACAAATAGCGACTCAATAAAATGACGCAATAACATTCAATTCAGCTCGCGTAGCGCTGCGTACCTACCAGTCATATTAACCTACAGAGCGCCTCTCTTTCTATCGCGTAGCTCTTATCTCTTCTGACGCGGCACGTGTAACAACGCGCGACCCGCCGTCGGTGTCCGGCTATGTACTTGTAGCTTCGTACCTACAGTGTGGAGTGCGCTAGGCCTGGTCAGAGTGATTAGGTATGTGGTCCATCCTTGGACAAGTTCTTGCGTAACATAGATCTAAAATAGCAAAAAAGGTCGAATCGAACCTCGTCACATCTTCATATAATTTTATCTTACAACTTTTACCGTCCTACATAAACTACAGTAACATTTTCACAATGCTTGATACTTGTCTCATTAAGCTCGACGCGACGGACTTCACGTCATTAAATATGTAAATAGTTGAATACGGCGCGTCCATTCAAGTGACATGTCAGGGTGTCGCTTCGAGTACACCTAGACCTTTTTACATCCATGTCGTTTTTACGTATATTGCAAGATTGTTCTATTTGTCTGATTGTTGTGCTGTGCTGACTGTATTTTTAACCGACTTCAAAATGGAGGAGGTTCTCAATTCGACGGTACGTATTTTTTATGTATGTTACGCGATTACTTCGCTAATAATGAACTGATTTTGATGATTTTTTTTTTGTTTGGTACATAGGTGGTTTCAGAGGTGGTCCCATATAAATTTTATCAAAATGGATTCAGCACTTTTTGAAAAAAAAAACAAATAAAAATATAAGTTTAGTTTTGTAGTCGGTTCTTGTTTTTTCTTTCGGAGCCTATTAGACAGATTTTGTAACACTGAGCCACACTGATGTACACATATGATATTTTCATTTATCATAGGCACATACGCTAAAGAAAAGTGGATAAAAACATTGAAATCCTATATGAACAGAAAGCCCTACATTAGCATGCCTGTTTTACTGCTCATAAATACAGTTAGTACTGTAACCCGTATGGAGATCTCTCTTGATCCGACACTTTGACATGTTTAGGAAATATAGGTAGCAGTTGAGTGTGCGATGGAATTATACGAGTTAATTCCTCCAGCTCCTTTCTACCATCGGATAACAAAACGTACGGAGTTTCCGTACGTTTTGTTCCGTACGGCATCCATTTATGATTGGCATTCCTCCTGCCAGAACACAGCGTTTCGCTTCAACTTTCATGACGCGAACAGCTAAGGAATGGAACAACTTACCAGCATCTCTGTTTCCTGATTCTTATTATCTAGGTGTATTCAAGTCCAGAGTGAATCGGTATCTTCTAGGCAAGCATGATCCATCGTCGACCGCGTCATCACCTACCATCAGGTGAGACTGGAGTCAAATGCGTGTCTATCTGGTAATGAAAAATAAATTAAATAAAGCATTACTAGTATTTATGTGAGCTAGTTCTTTAATTTTTATTTAATAACCTACACAAACACTTTTCACTTAGCGGGAATGGAACCCGCATCCTCAGTCGTGTATGAGATTTGAGCCAACCTGCCCAACCAAACAAAGGCTGACCTCTGTGTTGTAATGGTTGGTTATTAACCTGTAAATAATCAGAATGACGTAAGAAACACAAACTATATTCTAATTTACATAAGAAATACATGCGTAGGTATTCAAAACATGAACGTAGCTCTGGCAATTCACAACAAAACTAAAACCTATCACACCTGTTTGGCCGGTGATTTGATTAGAATTTATAGCATTCGATCGAGAACTATTTTCTAACTGCGCAGTGTATTGCTATATTAACGCCATGCCTAGTTCACTGACGTCACGCACATTCTGATTGGCTATATTAATTTTTTAGGTGCGGTTTCGGCGGAAAATTTTTATTTTTAGCGGAAAGCTTTTTTATGAAACGTATGAGACGAGCTAGTCGTGTGCCTGATGTTAAGCGCTGATGGTAGGCTGCCGATAGCGATTGCTTTGGTACAAAATTCAATATTCTGAGATACAATAACAATATACCTAAACAAAGGTTTAACTATGAAACTTTCAATTTTCCAACAAACAGTATTTTTAAGGACCATATAAAACTGTACCTCAATTTATTCCCGTTTTTCCGCCAAATATACTGACTAAGCCTTAAACCGTGAGGAGTGGAAGGAGGGTAGGGAGGCCTTTGCCCTGCAGTGGGACAAACCAGGCTAATAATAATAATAATAATAATACTGATTGTGCACCAAACATACTGATTGTGTTTCAAAATATATTCATTAAAATAATTCATAATGAGCACCTATTTTATGAATATTACATGTTCGCGGCGCTGGGGTGGCCCAAGGGCCACCCTCGCCGCACCATAACCTACTGAGGGCTGCCCCTTATACTGTTGGGCTGGCCCAAGGGCCAAGGGCTGCCCCTTATACTTTAGAGTGCTAAAAACAGACCAAATTTGGTGCACAGTCAGTATTTTTGGTGAGCGGTTAAAAATTTTCCTATTTCCAAAATGTCTGACGCAAGCCATCACAAAATATCCATTTACTTAGCTTTTTAAGCTTGACTTATTGTATAAATACATTAGTTAATCGATAACTTTGTCTAGCTACAGATGACTTCATTATACCTCAAAACTTTCTCAAGGAATGACGGCGAAAACCTCCTCAAAATCCATCAAGTATGAGTATTAGTATTCAAAACATGAACGTAGCTCTGGCAATTCACAACAAAACTAAAACCTATCACACCAACCGAACTAATACCGAAACTAACCGAAAACAGACAGATGCTGACACTTTCCGTATGGATGTGTGGCCAACCCTGGTTTCGGAGTTTTTAGACCGTCTGAAGGTCTCCGACATAGCCTAACGACTGTTGTCTTAAAACAACAACCGTGACTAATAGGTTAACGTGTCCTCCGAAGCATGGTAGCGCTCAGATGTAAATACCCCACAAACGGTCACCCGTCCAAGTTGTGACCGCTGCGAACGTTGCTTAACCTAGAAGATCTGCTACGAACGGCTTGGCGAGGTACGTTACAAGCTCTATTATAAAGAGATACTCGTAGTAACTCGCGGGAGGCCCTCTGGGTAGGTACCACAACTTTGCCAGTTATTCTGCCGTCAAGCAGTAGTGCGCAAGCATTACCATGTTCCGGTTTAATGAGCATTTTAACCAGCGAAATTACTGGGCATATATGAGACTTAATATATTGTGTCTCGAGGTGATGACCGCAATGCACTTTTATGCAAAGTTCAGGGTGGCACTGTAATTGTTATGGCCAGGCGTGGCACTTACCATCAAGCAAACGACTTGTTCATAAAAAAAAAAAGATGATATACTAAAATTTATAAAAATTAACAATATAAATTTCTAAATTATAGTTATGTACGTATAGACAAACATTTCCAATTACTGACACATCTAGTTTCTTACTTCTTACCCTTCCACCATAATACTCAATAAAATTTACATAGAAACAGCCGTATGTGAGCCGATTATACTAAATTGTATAAAGTACGGCACAAACTTGGCACCAAATGGTTTAGTACAAATTGTAGTTTAATTAAAACGAGTATATTATGACTGCAAGTGAGTTTTCTGAGTATTGTAACATGTTGACGTTATCTCGATAGAGGCAATGTATGTTTATGTATTTGTATGAAATCTATTTGGCTCATTATCTACACTTAGAATGAGAGTTAAATAATAGTAGTAAGATAACCAAGTAGTTCGAGTTGTATCTGAATGACGAGATTAAAATTAAAAAAAAAATATTTCATAATAGTACATATTACAATTTGTTGCGACTCTAGCCACCAAACTAGGTGTTGACACACCTGTACCTTGGCAGTTAGCTTCTTCCTAGCTTTGTTCTGGCTCTTTTACGTATAAGGTAATTAAATTTAGTTGATGAACAATAATTATATCAGTATTAATTAATTATAAAAATATTACAGATTAAGAATTAATAAAATTAAGTTAAATTAGTAGAGCGAATGTATTTAGGTATATATTTTAGTCAAGGAGCATATCGTCATTGATAAAAGTAGATGAGCCGGTCGTTCACCTGGTAAGCAATATGCCCATAACAGTTGCAGCATATTTAAACTGTATGTCCAATTTTTTATTTTCGTAATTTAACACTAGTTCTTGCGTCACTAAGGGCCTGCACTGAAAACCAGCGTTCAAAGTCAAATATCGTTTATTAAATAAGCACAAAAGTGCACTTTAAAGGTCAGAAACACAATACAAATTAAATTAAAAATAAGTTTAAGAATTGTAACTGAATTTAACATGACTTTGAAAAAAGGTAAGTATGTTTACCCATTTCTTTCCTATATTCAAACTGAAGTCCGGGTGCAGAAAAGAAATGCGAAAACTGACTCTACCAGTGTTTCGAAAATACGTATTTCCGAACCAACCAAGCAACTCTACTTTAGGACCAAGAAACTCTGCGGGGATGTCTCCTTTTTCGTTGCCGATTCTTCACAACATTACACATACATACATACATATGGACATATGGACATATGGTTCATTATGTGTATGGGTGGACAGACCTTTTCTGACTGCACTGTACACGGCAGCGATCTCCATACACATGCTGTAACTGTTTGCTTGACTTGTTTTTTTCTGTCCTCCTGCACTTGCGTATGTGCGTTGTTGGTTGTGTGCAGTTCAGTCAAAATCAATTGTTTCTTTGTTTCACCGCTCAGCTCAGCAATACTTGCGCACCACTGTGGCGGCAGAATAACTGGCTTAGTGGCACCTTATTTTATGTAACTGACTGATGACGAGCAAGTCGTTCGCCTGATAGTAAGCGCCACGCCTGCCCATAACTATTGCAAGCCAACTAGAACTTTTAATACCATAAATAGTACTGCGTAGCACTGAATTGCGCTCATCACCCCGAGACATCAAATATTAGGTGACACATATGCCCAGTCATTTCGCTGGCTACAGTGCCCTACTTACTTAATATTTAGTAATATATACTAATCTACATTCTCAGTCCCATTTAACAGCGAGTGACACTCTCGATTGAAGCGGACGCAGTAAATTAAACGAGTACATACCGGCACATTAACCTGTCTCCTGCATCACGGCAGTCTTAATTAGCACCTTCTAGCCTGTCGCATAGAATGAGAGTAATTAATGGTGTATAAGGATTTTAATAGGAGCTATTTTTAATAGGAGCGAGTGTGGCTCAGTGGCAGCACGATTTTCGATCCGACGCATCCGAGTTCGAATAACGCTGGCCTCGCACTTTCTTAAGTAATGTGCGGATTTAACACTCGCTCTAAAAACGGTGAAGGAAAACATCGTGAGGAAACCGACACGGCTACAATGCCCTTCAAACTGGAACACAGTAATGCTACTACTGCTTCGCGGTAGAAGTAGAATAACTAACAAAGCTTTGGTACCTACCCAGACGGCCTCCCGCATACGAGAGACCTTCCATGACAACATCTTCCAAATTTTGTATGTATTTAAGAGTCCAATTAAAGAGAAAATGAGTAAGGTGGTCTGTTTATCACTTCGAGAGGACATCCTCGATGGAGACATAGCCGGGCGCACGTATAGCGACCGCACGCCGCGCGCCGCGTCGACGCGCAAATTGCTTTACTCGCCAGTGGCAGAGGCGTGCCTACAGAGATCGGATTAGGGTACCGCAGGGGTTGACTTAAAACGATGTCAAATATAAAAAAAATAGATAAATATGCACAAAAATGCACTTTTAAACGTCATATGCACATCATACAAATCAGTTAAAAAACGTTAAAAAATTAAAATTAAAATATGACTACAAAAAAAAAAGTAAAGTGTGGCCAGACATGGTACCCATTTCTTTCCTATTACCTACTCAAATTGAAGTCCGGGCCCAGAAAAGAGATGCAAAAACGGACTCTACTAGTACTTCGGAAATACGCCCGCTGGAGACGATAGCACCAGGAAACTCTGCAGGGATGTCTCTTTTTTCTTTTTCTTTTTTTCTAACCGAACATACCCATCGCAGAAAAAGCTTCCTAAACTGATTGCACAAGCACGGGTAGTTATATAAAAAAGGAGCAAGCTTGCTATAAATAAATGAAGCCACAAAACTCCGCGCGGCGGCCATTTCTCTCTTGACCACTTTTTCCATTCGTCGCTAAAATTAGCTGAAGGATTGTTATTGGTTAAATTATTCAGAAGGCGTTCGATGGCTTTAAGTGAATTTCGCGATCGACCACCAGTATTTTCTATTGCGATCTTTGAGCACACAGGAGTACGGATATTTTTTGATATACCTTATATGCGACTTTTTCGAAAATCAATGCAACTTCTTTGTTGGAGCTAGTTTTAATATAGATTTTACATTAAATAGATTCATAGAAATGTATTCAATTTTACACTTGTCCAAATTACCTTCATAATACACGTTAATTTAGGAAAAAATAATTTAGTTTGTTTTTATAAGTTTTTATTTAACTTGCAATGTCCTGATTTCCTCTTATCCTACGAAGTTGAAATTTTACTGACTGATGACAATGCAATATTATGGTGACAACCAGCTGATCTGATGATGGAGACGGATGTTGGGCAATGGAACTCCTTGACGGATAATCGTAAACTACTAGTGTTTAGGCTCATTTTAATCTGCTCACGGTTTCTATTACGAATTTGTTTTGAAAAAAATATTTTTCAACAAAAATCTTGTTTTAATATAATTATATTGTGTCCAACAATATTTTACCATGTCACATGATTATATTTGAGTCATTATAATTAAAATAAAATTAGAGCGAGTGTGGCTCAGTGGGAGCATGTGCGACTTTCGATATGACGCATCAGAGTTCAAATCCCGCTGGCCCCGCACCACTGACTTTCTTGAGATATGTGCGCTAAAAACGGCGAAAGAAAACATCATGAGGAAACCGGCATGTCCAAGAATTAATCACAAAAATTCAAGGAAATGTGACATCCACCAAACCGCAATGGACAAGCGTGGTGGACTCAGGCCCATACTCTCTCTATGAGAGAAGGCCCTTATCCCAGCACCGCGAACGTGATGGGCTGATGATGATGATGAAAATAAATTTGGGACAGGTGAACTCTTAAAAAAGTTAATGTATGGTGACCAGTTTTTATTAAGTTCATGTCTTGTTCATCCGAAATTTTACTCAAAACATCGTATTTTAAATGAAACAGCGAATAGCACCCTTAATAACCAACCCTATCTTGTTGTTTCCTAAATAACGGTGTCTGATATCCCTCACGTTTCACACCTCGTCCGATTTAACATATTTCCTAGTTTCGGAAACATTCCCAACTCTTCTCTAGCCCATTTTTTCCCTAAACCTTAAAACTATAGAGTTCAAAATGGCTTAAATGCTGTTGATAAGATATAAAACTGTTTGGAAATGTTCAAACCGCAATTTTCATAGTTTGAATGAGTTTGTAATGTATCATTTTCAAGTCACGTTTTGGTTAAAAGTTAACGAACTATTTAGGTTTAGTTGTAACTGCTAATGTTGTAATTATAGCTAACATTTCAGAAGCACGAATTAAATAATTTCATGGAGTATTAGACCAAATATGAAGGATGGCAATGAAACAATTGCTAGGCAATCTGTTCAAATGCCAAAAGTTTCAAAACCTATGTTTAAGCAGGCCTACCGCACTCCGCACTGTAGGTACGAAGCTACAAGTGCATAGCCAGACACCGACGGCGGGTCGCGCGTCGTTACACGTGCCGCGTCAGAAGAGATAAGATCTATGCTTTAGAAAGAGAAGCGCTCTGTAGGTTAATATTACTGGTAGGTACGCAGCGCTACGCGAGCTGAATTGAATTTTATTGCGTCATAGCAAGAGTAGCTATTTGTTTAAATTTCTTTGCGGAGTGATGCTTTTGTCCCTTAGTATTCTGTGGTTTAAGTTAAAGGATATGTAACATAGCTAGAGCGAGTGTGGTTCAGAGAGCGAGTGATGTAGCTCAGAAGGAACACGTGTGACGTTCGATCCGACCCACCTGAGTTCGAATCCCGATGGCCTCGCACCACTGACTTTCATAAGTTGAATGCAGTTTTAACACTCGCTCTGAAAAAACGGTGAAGGCAATCTGTCATTGACCAGTAAAGAGAATTGGCTCACAGTAGTGCTTCACCATTATAGCATACGACAATTTTTTACGGGGTTCATCATCATCATCAGCCCCACATTCCCACTGCTGGGACACCGGCCTTCTCTCTTAGAGAGAGTATGGGTCATAATCCACCACGCTGGCCTAGTGCGGGTTGATGGATGTCCTTGAATTTTTGTGATAAACTCTTGGAAATGCCGGTTTCTTCGAGGTTTTCTTCACCGTGTTAAATCCGCACAAAGCTTAAGAAAGACTGTGGTGCGGGGCGGGATTCAAACTCGGGTGCGTCGAATCTAAAGTCGCACGTGCTCCCACTGAGCCACACTCACTCGCTTTACGGAGTTTTATGTATTTTAGGTAAAATCCGCTTATGTTCCGGAATGAGAGAGCGAGATGCGCAGTCACGTGTTTTCATAATCTTTGATACAATCCGTTTCAACATGACATCTTGTTATTTGTTTTCTCGTGCCTTATTAAAACAACAGACTTAGGCACAGGGCCACAGAATTTTGCTCTATAAATGAGAAAGTAATCCATTTATTTAGAATTTCTCATTTCGAATCTAAATTAGACGTTTAGTCCAAGCAGGAATGTGATACTTTCATCAAATTAATTAAGAATCAAAATAGTACGTCTTAATTTTATTAGTTAGACCTCAATTAGTAAAATAAATAAATTAAGTTTCCTTTATTAGGTCAAAAATGTTTGGCATTTTATCTTCATAACAGCCTCTGTAGTGTAGTGGTTGGGCAGTCCGACTTAAATCCCATACACCACTCATGTTGCGGGTTCGATTCCTGCGACGGGACAAATGTTTGAGCACAGAAAAAAAAGCGCAAGCATTTGTTTCGTGTCTGTTCCTGGTTCCCTAGGTACAGGGAATCCTAGTTAGGGACCAGAATCTATGTATGTGATCGTATGTATTTATTTTATTTATTATTACACAAAACGCTTTACGCTTATTGTTTCGATTTTAGCGATAAGTCCTCCGATTGTACTTTAGTTTTTAAGTTGTTTTTATGTACCTACGGCTTTTTGTTTCGTGTACAATAATGCATTTTGTATTCGTATCTGTAAAACAAAAACGTAGCCAATCTACTATTCGCAAACGCGAAATCGTTAGCTGAAACTGCTTAAACTTGAAATATAGCCAACAAAGAAAAGTTGAAACAGACAACACGTAGCCCTCGCGTGCCCTACGTCGTAAAGCGAGCATTACCAAAATACGTTCAGCACATGTACACGGCACACAGCTTATAAATTATACCAGTTTAAAGGGAACCCTTGCCTTTTGGGTGTAATTAATAACCCACCGCACGATAACATCTTTGGTAACTCTTACGTACCGAGTTGGTACGACACGCACGGATTTTTCATTGACCGACTTCAAAAAGTATGAGGTTCTCCATTGGAATGTATGTGTGCACGCTGGCACGTCAATATAAGCTCTAAGTGGACTGACTATCAATTTCGAGAGTATGCACACACATAATAAATCCGTATAATTATATTCAGAATTTCACTTGTAATTTGATGGTGATTTCGGCGCCGCTAAAGTAACCGATGACCTTACGTGTCCTCTACCGTGTTCGTGAGTAATGCCGCAATAACTGCTCAATTTCGAACCATCATGGGCGTTGAGTGAACGACGGCCCACAGATAACAGAGAAGTACAGTGACAATTAGGAATAAAAATATACAGATATATAATGCGTGCACAGTATGTTGTTTTTTTTGTATGTTTGTTACGCGATAACTTCCTCATTTATATTAAGTTGGGTTCAGTATAGCTTCTAGGTCCCATATAAATTTTATTGATATTCGACCTTGGACTTCAAAGATACTTCAGAATTGAAGTCGGTTTTTTTGTTCAAATGAATCTGTTGTTATGGGTGGCACTGAAAATTGTTATATTCAGGCGTAGCGCTTACCATCAGGTGAATGACTTGCTCGTCTCATAACTCAGTTCCCTAAAAAAAAGACTTCGATTTAAAGTTGACGAGATTTACGTAATATGGGGTCGTTGATTGGGGGTTTCAAATTTAGGTCAGTAAGCAGTAATTTACTACGACCTAATTTTTTGTAAACCCTAATTATAAAAGGTTTTTAACACCTGACGCACGAGTGGTTTTGCTGCCATTATTATAATGGTGACTTGCTTCAATGTTTTTTTATGTTTTATGAAATTACGTCATGGATTTTTCATTGAGCGATTACAGAAAAGCAAGTTTTTATGCATTCAAATTTCCTTTGACAAAATCAGATAAGGTCTTCTGGCCAAACACTATCGCCAATATAGGCCTCTGGAGACAGTGCCATGAAAAACCTGTCGATTTGCAAATCCGGCGTTGCAAATGGAGCTGGATCGGTCACACCTTGCGTAGGAACGTGGATCACATCCCCAGACAAGCCCTTTCCTTGCTTCGAAATCACGTCGATTCCTTTATTAATAAACGACATCTCTATGACACATTTATATATGATTCTCTATGACGCGTCTTAGAGAATACAAATTTCGCAGATGTTGTTCATTAATGTCATAATGATCATCGGACAGACCTGGGGTGAAGTGAAGCGCACGGCTCAAGACAGAGAAGAATGGCGAGACATTGGGGATTAAGATATAAGTAAGCAGTAGTAAATCCTCGGAATTTTACTAATCTGAACTCTATCACTAGGTAATAAGTATATAAATTATTATAAAATGAGTGTGTTATAGTTAGAATTTGTTTTATGTAATTGAGTGAGGCGAGCAGGGCGTTCACCTGATGGTAAGCAACACGTTTGCCCATAACAGTTACAACACTACCAAGAACAAAAAAAAAGTTTTGCAAAATCGTGCTCGCACTGCACTGCGCTCGTCACACTGTGATGATATTAATCGGGATTGGGATGCGTGAAAAGAGATGGGGAAAATCTTTGCCCAGCAGTGGGACAGTATAAGGTCTTAAAAACAACTAAATTCGAATATACAAATTTGTCACTTGAAAAATATTTACTGGGGTATAAAACTTGTTCTCTTAGATGTTTTCCTTTTAAGTGAATTTGTATTAACAAAACAAAGTTGAATGGCGGCGGCGCCCTTTGATACCTACACTTCATGGGATTTCAAAACAAAAGACTAATTTCATGCTTTATTCCCCATAATGTACGATTTATACAACTGATTGACGAAACGAGCTGGTTGTTTAACTGATGGTAAGCAACACGCCCGCCCATGACAATTGTAGTGGCACCGAGTAATACCATAAAAAGCACAGCGTAGCACTGCATTGCGCTCATCATCACATCACATATTAAGTCTCATATATGCCGCCAAGCAGTGGTGCGCAATTATCAAATCAAATCAAATCAAATCAATTGTTTATTTGCAAGAATACATACAATAAAGGTCTTAAAACTAATTACAACAGTCAAGTATTCAGCCTGCAAGCAAGCGTGCAAATATTATGTCAAGTCTCTAATTACTATAAAATGTATTTAAAATAATAATTGTATTTAATTTAATTGTATTAATTTAATTACATTCTCGATTAAAATATTCTATCATGCTATAAAAACAATTGTCCATTAAATAATTATTAAGTTCAGTTTTGAATGCATTGCCCTGCAACGATTTTATATTGTCGGGTAGTTTATTATACACTAGTATACACATATTAAAATTTTTTTTCATATATATATTTACGGCAAGGAGGTTTATTACGCAGCATTACTGTGTTTTGGTTTGAAAGGCATTGTAGCCAGCGAAATTACTGGGCATATATGAGACTTAATATGAAATGTGATGTTGACCGCAATGCAGTGCTACGCAGTGCTCTATTTTAGTTTTAATAGTTCTGGAGGGCACTGCAATTGTTTTGGACAGGCGTAGCCTAAGTCGTTCGCCTAAGGGTAAGCAGGTGAACGACTTGCTCGTCTCATTATTCAATACCACAGAAAAAAAAAGTGGCTTCAATTCCCAACAAACATTACAGACCGATGCTCATGTCTCGCGGATGATTTGCGGTTACAGTATGGTTACAAATTGACGATAAATGCTATAGTTTCACACGTAGCCGCCGACGGCAACGTGGCCGCAGCTGCTTGTTTATTTAACTTTGTTAGTACGGTAGGTATTCTTAGAAAACCTTTTTGTTGGTTTTGTAACGGACTCGGGAGGTTTCTGCAATATTGATAGCGTTTATTAATCAATTTCGACGACAAAATAATGAGAGTACCGGTTCTCAAAAAAGAAATGAAATGAAATGAAATAACTCTTTATTGAAACACACACAGATATTAAAAAACCTAACGATAAAAGCTTATCAGTACTGTAACAATTGGCGGTCTTATCGCTTAAAGCGATCTCTTTCAGACAACTGTGCAGAAAACAAAGCATATCTGATTTTACGCATTTTCTATGCATAACATTTTTATCAATGTACCTAAGTTAATTGTTATTTTAGTTTTTAATTGTTTCTGTATTGTGATGTTATAATAAAGAGTTATTTTATTCTATTCTTTTATAAGTTTTCTTTTTTGTTTCGAAGCAACTCTTGGTACAATACCAACGTCCATGCAAAATTTAAGCAACATTTTTGGCAGAATACAGAGCAAGGTTACGCATTCAGTTACTGCATGCATATTTTATTTTGTCCGTTAACATTAGTATTTAATTTAAGTATAGTATTAGTAAAGTAAAATTTTGGTATCCGTAATAGTTTCGCATCTTTATGATAGGGTTTTTATTTAGTTACAATTGTACATAGTGGTTTAATAAATAAATAAAAGTGTTTATGTAACTGTTATATAAAATGTATTTTACTACTATACAACTATTGATGTGAGATCATATACAGACTCTTTAATTTTTTTTATTAAATAACCATTATTATAGTATTTAATAATATCCATAATATTATAGTGTAGCATCTTTATGGTAGGGTTTTTATTTAGCCACAATTGTAAATAGTTGTTTAATAAATAAATAAGTGTCCGAAATTATATATAAAGATTTGCAAAGGTTGACCAAGAAGGTAATTCTCACGGTTTGCCATTAGGAATGTGCTATTTGACCACATGCAGATAGGCATTGGACAGGCAGGAATGGAAGAGGATGGGTGAGGCCTTTGCCAAATGGCAAACACAAAAATAACGATTCGTCCAAAAATTTAAAATAAATGTTTTTAATGTGAAGTATGTTTAGTAATTAGTTTAAGTTATCTTAAGATAAAATATGAAATCAACTTGTTGCCTCATTAATAACGAAACAAAATTCCAATCAAACACATCAATATCTCTTCGAACGATTCGAACAGCAGACAACCCGTCGCGGACCGCAAATTTCCTGCCTTCCGATGTGATTGAGGAATCACGGTCCACTCCACACACCTGCTTGCGGCTTTCTAAAGAAACAAATCGGTTTATATGAATGAAAAAAGGATGCCTAGTGCTTGTTGCCGTATCCGCTGCAAAGACATTGTAAACGTGTGTGCTTAGCAGATCTTATTAAGTACATGGTTGGTTTTCAGACGCTACAGTAAGTGCCTCAGCAGGCGTCAGACTTTTTGTTGGTCCGATTGTCGGTCCGATGTGTTTCACTGTCATTTATCACCTATTTGTTTTTCATTTATATATTTATTTGTCATTTATATATATATATATATATATATATATATATATATATATATATATATATATATATATATATATATATATATATTTATATATATATATATA
This sequence comes from Petrophora chlorosata, assembly GCA_951640565.1. Classification (NCBI taxonomy): domain Eukaryota; kingdom Metazoa; phylum Arthropoda; class Insecta; order Lepidoptera; family Geometridae; genus Petrophora; species Petrophora chlorosata. Next base: position 4,393,317 of record OX621206.1, read on the forward strand.
TATATATATACAACGAAGCAACGAAACGCGCAAGTCGTTCGCCTGATAATAAGCAACACAAAACAGTCGAACTTTTAAATTGCAATTATAAATATAAATATATATATATATATATATATATTAAAATTGCAATTTAAAAGTTCGACCGTTTTGTGTTGCTTATTATCAGGCGAACGACTTGCGCGTTTCGTTGCTTCGTTGCATAAAAAATACTTTGACAATTGTTTTCTATATCTGTCATGAAGCTAAGTAGTACAAATAAACACACACACGCACACACACTTTCGCATTTATAAATTAGTGCATAAGGTGATATGCTAGGATTATTCCTGAATAAAAACGACTAAAAGCACATTCTGAACACCTACATAGATTCATTTTAGTAAAGAAAATACGTTTGTAGAAAAAGTCCGGGTTAATAAAATAGATAGTCGAAAAATGTCCTAAATCTGGATAGAAAACTTTTACGGCGCATTTCGGCAATTTACAAAACCCCTACTACGACTTTCGAAACGGGTAATATTAGTCAGTTATTTTATTACACTGCAAAGTCTTTCATTCATAAATTTTCAGAATAAAACGTTAATAATGGATTGCAAAAAAGACTATGTCAGTGCTTCCGCCTACATCAGACTTTTATAGGTCCGATTTTTTCACCGACAATTGTCACCTATTTTGTAACCGATTTTTTGCAAGATTGTGCGTTGCAATATAAATGGCTGTACGTTTCATGTTCACCGACAAAAATCACTGACCGATTTTCTGACGTGGGCGGACAGCCTTATCCTTTTTCCTCATAGGATCAGATGCCACTTCTGCAATCAGCCTGGACTGCCACACAAACATAGAGAGAGTAACCATCTGATTCAGCGTATCTGATTTGTCCTCCATCGGACTATCCTCTATCTTCATATGACTTTGAGGATATAGTGAATAGCCTAATGTGGATCGCTGTGTGGTAGCCTAGTGGATACTCAACTATGGTCGTATGGTATTAATTATCATCTTTCATGTTTTTTATGTAACTGAGTGATGAGACGTGTAAGTTGTTCACAGTCTTCTCTCGTGTGGGTTAATGGCCAGCCCGTGTGGTGTAAGAATTTTTAGACCACCCAAAGTCTTCCGTGATTGCCTTAAAATTTCATTGTTGTTCTAAGGCAACCACTTGCACTGATAGCTTAACGTGCCTTTCTAAGCACGGTAGCGCTCAGATGTAAATACCACACAAACGGTCACCTATCCAAGTGGTGCCTGCTGTAAAAGTTGGTTAACCTACCAGATCTGTTACGAATGGCTAAGAAAGCTACGCCACGACTTCCTTAGCAGTAGGAATACTCTGGTAGGGATCGATGGAACAGCCGTTTATATATAGAAAGACAGCAAATCATTGTTTTTTGAAAATATGACGTATATTATGACTACGAGGACATGTATATCCTCGTGGTCATAACAGTATTACAAAATAGAAGGACCACGAGGAAACAGCGGAACACTACTATATAGTCTTAAGAAAAACGGTATAAATGAGTGGTGAAAGCCAGTGGTAAGGGTGAAATACCGACGCGGACGCGGCATGCTTCCGTCGGGCGAGGTATTCGAGCAAATTTTTACATTTCCACAATGCACGGACACGAGGCGCGAAAGATTGCACATGTACCCCGGGCTGACGTTTTTGGTCCCTTTTTAATGCTTTTCTGGGTGGGACAGCGTGAATTATGTTTTGTTTTCTTCAGGGGTGTTAATGCAGATTTGTTAGAAGATTTTATTACCTATCAGTTGTATTACCTAGACCGCCTAGTGTTATGCTGATAACTGTGAAATGTACTTGTTTTTCATTTACCCATTTTTAAGGTTTTTAACAATAAGTGTTTATCTATCTATCTATCTACCTATGTTAAAACCACTTACTTAATTTACCGTTCGTCTCCGAATTTTGATAAGTGTGGCTTATAGAAGACTTACAACATATTTTGATGGAATATGTGCGGAACGAAAACTATCGAGGGTATTGTTTTGGTCAGAACAGCATAACATTTAATCTTGGTTTCTGCGACTGCATTTTACTTGAATTGTTTGATAATGATTATCAAGTTAGCAAAACACGATAGACCTTAAGTAGTTTTGTTTAAGTATAAGTTATTTTGTTGTCTTAATTTAAAACCTGACACTAATTAACTAATTGTGATGTGAAATTTTAATTCGATAAATTTATCATCTTGTAATGTTGATTACTATACGGTACGGGTTATACACGGTAGCTTTTTTTCCTTATTATGGTTTCATAGTCATTATGATCCCCATTTTTATTAGAATCTAGCCAATTGATTAGGCTAATAAGTAATTTACATTTAAGTTAAATTGATAGATAAACTAATATTAAGAATGTGTCCATTGACACTTTCATTATTGTCTCCATTAAGGCGAAGACACTTTGGTTATTGTAAAATGTTAGGATCTTATTCTAATTATTACCATTTGCTATTTACTGCATTCTGGCAAATAAATGATGATTATGATTAAATACTAGACGATATGGTCGTACAGTGACAAGTCCATGAATCCGTCCAAAAAAGTATAACTTACTAGTCACAATCGTGAAAACTGAAGTAAAAATATCACAAAACCGTCTACAGCAATTCAAAGTACAATACTAATAAATCTGAAAATGAAACTCTCTCTACACCACGATCACGACAGAAACGTCAGGATTAATTATGGGTAAAAGTGTTAAAATACAACGTTTTCTACAACAACAATAGAATTGTCAAAACCAAAACACTACAACATTTTTATGCAATGTCTTGAATCAACAAGTATGCATTTTATCAAAAAAAAAACAACTTTAATGTATCTTCGAGGTCCAAGGTCATTATATATACTGAACCCAACGCAAAAATATTTTTCCAAATCGGTTCATAAATGACGAAGTTCTGAGGTAACAAAATAAAAAATAAAAAAATTCACGCCATTCAGCCACGAGGCATCATCAGGTGTCGACTCGCCGAACGCTGGAACAAGAGACTCTCTCTCGTTCCAGCGTTCGGCGAGTCGACACCTGATGATGCCTCGTGCAGACGGCGAAACACGTGTCGTACAAAGAGTGTTGTTGTTAGGAACTAACAACAACCTACATAATATTCAGCGGGATTACATATATTTTCATTGCGTTTCAGTTTTGAGATGAAATTCCGCAACGTCACGCCTGATTCCATTGCATTCCTTAGAGTAAAACTAATAATATGTCCATCTACACTTCTTATTGTCTCTATTAAGGCGAAGACACTATGTTCTTGTGTTCTTCACGAGTAGCACTAACTGTTTATACCTACTACGGATCACAACATAAAATTAACTTGAATATTTCTTCATAGTTAACGCACGTTTGAAAATCGAAAACTAATCTTCCCTCACCTCCTTGGCGTTTCAGTTCTACAACACTATAGCTTTTAGACACGTATCATAAAGTTTACTTTGGCTCAGAACTGTCAACAATGATCCATACACTTTCAGCGGTACTTTTTAATTAATTGCTCGCTTTTTGCTCTGCTCTGCTCCGTACCAATTTATGTTTTCCTAGAAATAACCGTAACCAGGTTAATGACACTAAGCATAAAAATCGCTCACGACCGGCCGCTAGAGAACTGTTAATTTGGTAAAAAGTAGATCGTTGACAAACGCATGATTGGTTTATAGACGTGATAGTTTTTTGAAGCGCTTTAAGCGAAGCTCAGAATTAGATTTTTAAGCCTGTGCCGTTGAGCTGGTTAAGCGATTTAAACCTTTTTCAAAAAGCCAGTGTTTTCAGATATAAAAAAGCCTTTTAGATACTGGCTGAAATTGAGGATATGATGATTTCATAGAACATACAAGACAAAGATGCATGGAACAATCCACCTATGCCAAGTAGCCAACTCGCACATAAGAAACATCATATTGTCAAAAACAAACATAAAATATTGTAACAAAAGTTCTAAAAATATTTGCCCTTGAGTTCTTTTTTGTACCTTCTGAGTAGTGGTTCTTTTTCCGATATGGTGGTAGAGTCATCGTTATAATTGACGTTCATAAGTGCGTCTGTGATGCGAGTAAAGAACTTTTGAACTTTGAACGCGGCTTTATTGCATTGTATGAATTCATAATTATTTAGAAAATATGACGCTATTTTCATTCTCATAAATATTAATATGTGCACAATACAATGCGGATCTGCACATCAAGTAAGACGTACCTACGGTGTACGCCTAAACAAACAAAACGTATCAAGCACCTTCATCCCAAGATCAAAGACACCCTAATCCAAAAAACACACTTCTCCCAAAATCCCTTAATACACCAAAAAAATCCTAAAGCACCCATACACCCGTAGAGGTGTAATAAAGGTGCCTACACACGGACGCCTCAAGAATTAAAAGAGGAAAACTCACGAGGGCGCACACAAAGTCCACAATGTCAAAAAAGTCTCCGTCAACAAACAAAGTGAGTGAAAAAAGTAAAAAAAAATACGTTACGAACTCCACATTCTTAATTTAACTTGAGTCACTCTTACATCCCCACTTGAATTTCGAACCAGAAACTTGAGAACTACCCACCCTCTCTGCGGCTTCCGAAGACAGAACACGCGCGAAGTAGCATTGGATTTTCAAGATCTCAAGTTATACTGGTCAAGTGACACGAAAAGGGAGGCAAAAGTAAGAAAGTCCCGTTTCTTGAGGCAATACAGTTGCTACGTATTATATGTGTGTGATATTCAGCCGATTTTGTTAGGGGTTTACCGTAACACGCCGTTTGCGGCACATTTACACGGTGCAGGAAAAATTGGATTATTCTATGTTACAGAATTTTTATAACAAGGTTATGTTTGCAGAATACGCATATGAATTTACTAAGCAAGATTTTGTAAAGTGCCGGATTAAATGCGAAATAGATGCTATTTTAAATTGTTTATATTGCGCACTGGTCGCAACCAATTGATTTGTAATTGTTATATCATATTCGAAAATGTCTTGTGTTCACGTAGTACTTTTTCAAACAACTTATCGATTTGATATTTGCAAACACCGAATATCAGGTTTGGCGTTTGCAGCATTGTCGGTATTGTTAGTTTCTAAGGTATTGATATAGCCAATCTTCAAATCCAGAGTGAAAAGGTATCTTGTAAATCTACATGCTCCATCTTCGGCCACATCAGGCGAAATGGTGTTTTTTTATGTTAGTGATTGATGAGACGAGCAAGTCGTTCGCCTGATGGTAAGCACTACCACTGACCATAACAATTGCAGTAGTCAGACGTAGATCTATCATATATAAAATATGTATATGTTATATGTTATATATATAATGAATATGTTATATATATATAATGAGGACTTTTTATAATTTTACTTCGATGTAAAGCATTTTTGTAATGTAAAGTACCTTTAGCATTGCTATTTTTTTTTTTTTTATGTAACTGAATGACGAGACGAGCTGGTCTGATGGTAAGCAATACGCCAGTCCATAACAATAACAGCACCACCCAGAACTTTGTTTTGCAGAATTCTGCGCGGTGCTGCACTGCGCTCGTCACCCTGAGACAATTAGTTGTTGAGTCTCATAATGCCCAGTAATTTCGCTGGCTACAATGCCCTTCAAACCGGAACACAGTAATGCTTGCGCACTACTGCTTGGCGGTTGAATAACTGGCAAAGCGGTGGTACCCACCCAGACGGCCTCTCGCATACGAGAAACCTACCACCAGTGCCTGAAATAAATTTAAAATATTATAATTTATAAACCCAGATAACAGCAAATGTGGTCAAATGACGTTACTTGACACCTTTTATAGTGTGCATACTGCGTACATATAGTACTATTCTAAATAATTTTAAACAAGTTGCTCTACTCGTGATCAAAGGTAGACAAGCACCTAACAAAACATTATTAGTTACAGCTACTTTACTGCGAACGACTTCCTAATGCAAATGCCCATTGACTACATCTTCGCATACTCAAAGAACAATTACAAAAACAGTACTAATGAACGTTTTGGAAGTTAGCACGAGAAGTAAGAATGTGGAGTGCGTACAAACAAGCTATTGCACTTAGTGAGTGAGCAGATATGCAAATTCTGGCTTACTACGCGCTGTGTGCGCCGTATGCAGAGATGAGACAGAGAAAGCTATGGAGAGGTTGTTGTTCTTATTTGTTTAAAAATTTAGATGCTTGCAGTTGAGCGCAGTGGAGACATAACCAATAATTTTAATTTATGCCCTAGTAGAGAAAACAACATTGAACTAATTTCGTATACACAGATAACATTGTCTAAGTATAACAGCGTCAGTTCACACTAGCAATGGCGGAAAAAAGAGTATAATATACACATGTATAAGTTGTAGGTAGATACTTGTAATAAGCAGCGTATTTTTCATAAAACATTTGGAAATATTTGACCAGTTACGATCATATGATAGTTTCTTAAGCAAACTGTAATACGTCTAGTAAAATAATTAAATATGTAACAGATGTAAGAGACATGTAACACCGCCGACCTCTCTAACTCCGTTAGTTAACTCCGTCCAAAGGTCGTCTGGAAGAGATCGCTCTTAGCGATAAGTCTGCCCATTGCACTTTACTTTGTAAGTTGCTTTCATGTACCTACTGAATATTTTTGTTTGATGTACAATAAATTTTGTATTGTATGTAAATCTACTCCACACATTGCCAAGTCCCTCAGGATAGCGACGTAAGAAGATAGGGTGGTTAATGAATAAAAAAATCCCGTTTTTTTCTCCACAGCTCAGTGATTAGTTACCCTTATAATGAGCGGTGTTTGTGTGCGTGTGTGGGGTAGGGGGATGCTTAAGTTTTTTTATATGACAGTTGATAAGGGAACGAGAATTAGGGGCTTTGTCTTATCGATCGCGTCGTGTAAGGAAATTAAAGTTTTGTATCAGTTACAGCTTCTGATTTATTATGCAATAGTATCTGCAATAATAATTATATGGTTGAGCTTTTTCATAATGTGTTTGATACGTTTGTGTACGCTATGTTTAGTAATAAGAGACAAGAAAAAGCACCTAGTGGAAAACAATAACAAGGCGGGAAGAAATCGCTTTTAGTTGTAAGGCTGCCCATTGTAAGACTTTCTCTAACTGTTTATATTGAATGTCTCATTTCATGTTTACAATAACGCGTTCATCTATCTGCAACAGCAGATACATTGCCGATACAATGTGTAGCCAACGAAGTGAAGAAGGCTACCTGAATCACTGATTGCGCTGACCTTCAAAACTATTTTTTTTACTATATGCAGTTGCTTAGCAGCAAGATCAGTAATAAGGCTGATTTCACATTATACCTACGCTGTCGTAAGTATTTTCTTTTTGTGTGAAAATCGTCGCAATCAATATGTATGGAATTAATGAGAAAGTTGCAAGTTTGCGTGTGTGTGTTTTGTTATGTGACTATCGGTTATATACAATAGTACCAAGCGATAAATTAAGAAAAAAAACAGCATTTAATTTTGAAAGTGTGTATAAATAACATTTGACTACGTGCTATGATCATTTAAAATAACAAGCTTGATAACAACAAAAAAATAGTACCCAACCTACCAAAATTTTCTTAATTTCTCATATCAATTTAATAAGATAGGACTATTTTCCTTAACATTATTTTTATGTAGTAGGTAATATAAGACAATATAACGATATTATAAAAGAAACGACAGGAACATACAAAACTGGTAAAAAGATCAAAACAAAGTGGAGCATCATAAAATTGTGTTGACGAAGACAGACACCTACAACATTAATAAAGCATTCGAAACTAGGCGTAGGTGTCGAAAAAAGGCCGATACTTTACAGAATTCAAATCAGAGAGAATCCGCACAAAGGCTCGAACGGCAAGATATAGGGCGCCGTCAAACAAACGCCTTTCTTAAAGCATCGCCTAATTTCAATATCCGAACGCGGACCGTTCGAAATCTCTCCTCGGGGAATAAATTACTCGGTCTATTCAATATTTCATCAGGGCAAGAGGCCGACTCTGAATATTCAAAACTAGAGGCGACACGTAAAGGCACGCGCAAGCCATTTTTCGCGCCTATCATCTTGGTAACAAAACGCACTGGTAATTACCCCCTCCCCGCACCTTCTGCCCCCCTCCCCTCCCATTACCCCCTCCGCGGGGGGAAGGAGGCCGCCCAGTGACAATTATTGATCAAAAATTCTCTCTCTTCTTTCGCAAAAGAAAACTTGGACGGGTTATGTGTCAACCGAAGGAGTTTGATCGTTTCGTAATTAGATATTATTGTTAATTACAAATATTTCATGCTAAAATTGACAATAAGAAAGTTCTAGCATTAAGTCATTAAACAAAATTTTCTAAAGCATAACGTGTTTTCCTTTCATCATAAAATTTTAACAAAGTAAAAGGAAAAGTTCTAAAAAAAAATGGATTCTCAGTTTCGTTTTACTTTATCACCATAACTGGCTTAGCGGTTATATGATACTTATTAGACTAACAATTTTTAATTAAAGCATTTACCTTATAGGTATACCTATTTTATGTCAGCAATATGATGTTTTTAATGCAACTTGTTTTTGTCCACAGTAAGTCCACAGTAAGATATTATCATTGAAGTAAATTAAACATAGAAACTGCATGATGTAGATCTCGAAAATACCAAAAAATACCTACCTATGTTTGTAGCGTCAAGGCATATAGCGTTAGAGTATCTTCTTCATAGCATCTCGACTAAGCTTAACTGGCTCTTGATCTAGTTGAAAGCAATACAGCACTTCTGCCCGACGAACCTAAAGGGCCATAAGAGGCAAACGTTTTATTTTTATTTGTTTCCCATATGCTTTGTAAAAATGTAACGCTATGGGTTACTGGATTACAAAGAAGTGAGCTGTCACACTCCGAATCCAGGGCATTAAAAGAAAATAGGCCACATCCTTCCAAGTACCAAGACCTCTTGTTCGCAGTCAACGCGGCCGCCTCGGCATATTAATTGCACGCGGTCCTACCGGCGGGAGGCAAGACATGGGGAGGCGAGGTCAACCGTCGCGCGCCATTGTTTTGTGCGTGCGACTGTACCGGGTAGATTTATCTTTACGTATTTACATCGGCGAGTACTTGGGGTTTTAAAAAGTTAAGCTAAGATAAGGTAGAGGCTGAAGTCGGCCAAAACGAACAGTTTGCTATCTTATACCACTGACTTTTGTTTTGTGTGTGACTGTACCGTGCGATAATATTTTATTTTGAAATTTTAAAAACTTAATGATTTTTCGCTGTTAGTTATTTGCTTTTCACGCATTTTGTGAGAGTATATTTCAATGGCCCACCAACCACTGCGCCAATTGCTTTTTGACAGTGGCTCTTCCAATAACGGCGCGGTATCGTCTGCGGTGTCGTCATCGACAAGGATTACATAATATACCCGTCGTTTGAACTTTTCATTTGAAGATTTGTGTCATAACCAAAAAATATTTTTTAAGAAAAAACAGCTGACTATTTTGATGTATGGTCGCAGTCGAAAGTCGAATATCGATGAAACTTATATGGAACCACTTTGAAGCTATACTGAACCCAACGAAAAAAAATCCATATCAGTTTATAAAAGACGGAATAACGTAACAAACATACAAAAACATACAATCGAATTGAGAACCTCTTTCTTTTTTGAAGTCGGTTAAAAACAGCCCATATACAGTCAAATGGAAGAACTCTTTTTCAGACGCACATTTTGGCTGGCTTACCAAACAGTATTGTGAATACAACGATGTATAAAATGACGGTTTGAAATCGCACTGTCACAAAAAAACTACTGGGAATTTCACACTTGAAAACAATTATTCACAATAATCAATACATTCATAAAATTGCTAAAATGGATGAATCAAGTCTTTTAAATTCCTAAGACAACTAACTATTCTCATTGCTACAAAAGTACAGCAATTCATAACTATTCTAAGTACCAAATGAGCTAGTGATTAGTCTTCGTTTTTAATTGCAAGTGAAAATTGTCTAGATTCTATTTAAGACAAGCTGCGCCTGCGGTTTCACCCACGGGTTATAAAAAGCCTAAGTGTTAATCCAGGGTATAAGCTATCTCCATTCCGAATTTCCCTCAAATCTGATTCTGAGTCGTTACAGCGTGAAAGTAACAAACTCAACAACACACTTACACACTTTCGCCTTTATTTACTTTTACTTTGTTTTTATGTAAAACAATTGAATCACAAGTTGGCTTATTGCCAATGCAATAGGGGATGGACAGTAATCGAGAAAATCTAAAATGTAGTTAGAAAGAATGTTCGTCGAACCAGAAACATCATCCAATCAATATTTTTGTGAAAGTATAATGATTTATATTTTTAAATCAATAAATAAAATCATATAGTTCTGATATTTTTAATCTGTTTTTCATCTCAAACGAAACAACAATCTCAGCGCATGACGTCATTTAAAGGCAAATGCCGTGAGTCAAGCTTGTGTTTATTTTACGTTTTTGCTTTTCATTAAATTTATTATTGTTTAATTTTTCGTTCTATTACGACAATATAGTCCCCAAACTTAACAAAACGTATTTAAATCTCTTTTCAAGTTTTCTTTCGTAAAGTTTGTTGTTTTCTGCCTTCACATGACGTCACATGTTCTGAGGTGTTTACCTTTTGCGCGGCAAAATTTGAACCATTATACTTAAACATATTTAAACATAGTTTTACGTACTTTTCGAGCTTTATTTAATTAAAATACTATTTTTCTTGGCTATATATAATGCTGACAGAAAAGTCGTCCGATCCCCTATTACAAATGTTAAGATTCTTCTTTTCAACCGCCAAGCAGCACTCTGCAAACATTACTGTGTTCTAACGCTGCTACCAGCGAAATCACTGGACATTATGAAACTTAAGAGCTATTGCCTCAGGGTGACAAAGTGCTGAGCTGCGCAGAATTTGATAAAAGATTATTGATGCCTATGCAACTGTTTAAGGCAGTGTTGTTTGACAGGTGAACAACCTGTGCGTCTCGCCACTTATGTATACTTTTATTTAAATAAACTCTAAATTCCCACGGTTAACCCACGAACAACGCAGGGCGTAATGCTTATAGAAGTACCAAAAGTGAAGTGTTACCAAATTTATTACCATTACTAAACTTCAGCAGCCTGTTTATAAATAGTCATTATACTCCTGATTCCTTGTCTTTGGTCGACTTTTGCAAAACCATTAGTTTACCTTCTTTACCTGCACAAACCAGGTAAATACTTACATAAAGTTTTAAAAGCAGGCAAACAGAACGAATTCAATCTAATTCACCTGGGAGCACATTTTAATAATCCTTTAATCCAGCTCAAACCGAACTCTGCAGAGTTCATCCGTAATCAAATCAATATAGAAGACTGCAGTCTATTTATATTACAGACAGTATTACAGACTAATATATTCATATTCAACCAATAATCCTCGGGAGCGGATTGTTTTCGACCCGACGAAACTAGGAGAGATGAGATTATGCAGAAAGCTTGCAGTCCTAATGCAACGCGGCGCATAAAATAGAATCGGAAAACCGATCGTCTCATCGCTTCCTTCGATTTTCCGCTCTGTCCATTATTGTGTTTGTGAGCAACATGCATGTAAATCATTCAATCCGCGGCGCACACACAAACATCATCCATCCCGGTCACACCTCCGCCGACGCACACCCACGAGAAAGGATACGAACAATCCACGGTGTTAATTTACGTACAGTTGGCAATTATAATTTTCGTATTCGTGTCCGTCCCTCTCTTTCCCGATATTTTTTATTGTCTGTCTCTGTTGCGGGGTGGGGGTTAAGATAAAGCGGCGAAGACGCGCGAGATATGTAGAATTTTTTAATAAAAACCGCGCTTCTGTGTGCGCTAAGTGATATGGCTTGTTCTTTTTAATTTCGTTGCGAATGCGAGCGTAGTCTAGAGATCATCTATCAGGCTTTTTTCTTTTTATTCCTCCGTCTACGTCGTGGCGTTGTGAAGATTTCGCATGGGATATGAATATTGATTGTTTCGCTCTCGACTAATGAAAGCTTGATTGGTGTACGCCGTTGATGTGTAATGAACTCACCGGGGGATACGAGGGGGACCTAAAAAGGTTTTTCTATAAAGTTGGAACTTTTTTTACCGGAGCGACTGTGAATGTTTTGCGTTTTAATTGAGTATCGGGTGTAAATTGTACGCGACATTCGCTCGAGATTTTTATGAATTATTCATTGGGGTAGAATATTTTTAGGCTGCAGTGGACGATAAGCAATGCTTAAGTATTTTCTTCAACAAAAATAATAACATTCATTGCGGTTTGGTAGTTAGTTGCTGATTTTTGTATTGATGCGTAGCTTGTCGTAGACGCGCTACATATGATCACGTAGGCGCGTCTACACACATGTCGAAGACTTCAACGCGCGCTTATATGCTACGGCGAACAGCGACACATCCACCCTGCCCGAGCAATATCATTTATGAGCATTTTTCTTTTTCTTAATTATTTAAAATCGTAACGCAAAAGTTCAAGAAATATTATGTTAGTATTAAGTAACATGACACTCGATGTGATGACTTCACAAAGTTTTTAATACATATATTTTTTAACGGCCAGACAAGTATGTTAAGTTATACCTAAGTATATTATTCTTAGTTTTTTGTAGGCTAGTATTTTTTTTAACATATTTGTCCATGTTAAGTTATAACTAAGTATACTTAGTTTTATGTAGATATTAATTGAAATTGGTACCGTATACGTATACGTATTTTTGTGTTATTCCTCTCCCTGCGAAGAAATCTGGAAGAGGTCGATTTAAGCGATAAGACCGACAAATACACTTTTGTTAAATAAACTTTGTATTGTTGGCTCACTTATTTGCTTGTTGGCAGGCTGATGCATATAAAGCGTTAATAATTAAATCAAATAAAAAATAGTTCTTCTATCTGTCTATAAGTACTCTTAAACAAGTATGTACCTTTTTAATGCTGATTTATTTTGGGCAAAATAGGAGATTATTCCCAAGTTTTACAAGCGGGCGACTAAAGTCTAAGGTAGAATTTCTTGTAAGTTTAATTTGAAAGCATAATTTAGTTTGCAGTTTCACTTCAGGCCTATCAAAAGGAAGTTCGTTCAAACCTTTATGAGTAAAAATTAAATTTGTTCTTCATTACTTAATGTCTTATAAAAGTTTAATTTTCACGGCGACTCGTTGGACAAGTTTCAGGAATGGGTATTTTCAGTAATAGAAATAGATGTTAATGTAACTCGCAATTTCGGAGTACGGAGCGGAGAGTTACGTACTTATTCATTTAGTATAACTCCTTGTAAGGTTTTGGGAAAACGTTTAGTAACGTAGAAATCTTAACCCATTTTTTTTTATGAAACTGTGGGATGATACAATCTGGGCCCCAATTCACTATGACAACTTGGTGAAATCACGTCGATTCTTTGCTTCGAAATCACGTCGATTCCTTCATTAATAAATGACATCTCTATGACGCATTCATATATTCATATATATGACACGTCATAGAGAATACAAATTTCGCAGATGTCGTTTATTAATGAAGGAATCGACGTTTCCTTGAAGCAAAGAATCGCCAAGTTGTCATAGTGAATTAAGGCCCTGGTCGTTTGCCTCATGATAAGCGCGCCTGTTGCCAAGCAGTAGTGCGCAAGTGTTCCAGTTTGAACGGCATTGTAACCAGCGAAATTACTGGACATATGATACTTCATATCTGATGTTTTGGGGTGATGGGCGCAGTGCTACGCAGAACTTTTTATGGTATTAAAAGTTCTGGGTGGCACGGCAATTGTTGTGGGCAAGCGTGGCGCTTACTATCAGGTGAATGACTTCTTCGTCCCATCACTCGGTTCCATAATAAATATTTTTTAGAAAAAACAAGAACTGACTTCAAGACTAAACTTATATTTTTTGTTTTTGTTATTTTTTTCAAAATTTGCTAAGTAAATTTTGATAAAATTTATATAGGACCACCTCTGAAGTATGACCTACCAAACAAAGAATCATCAAAATCAATTCATAATTGGCGGAGTAAACGCGTAACAAACACACAAAGAAAACATACTGTCGAATTGAGAACCTCCTCCTTTTTTTAAGTCGTAGAAAAAAAAAGTTAGCAGACCAATTACCGCAGAATCCTGTAAAAACATTAATTACTTTAAACATTCACATTTGTAAATTAAATGTGAATATCCTGAATTTCAGTCGTATTACTGAATTGACAAGAAAATGAATAGAAAGCATTCCTTTCAATACGGAATTTTTAGGCTTCGTCCTCATTCCATGGTATTGATATGCTGACGAGTTTTTTTTATGTACTTGAGTAATGAGGCGAGCAGATCGTTCACCTGATGGTAAGCACCACACCAGCCTATAACAGTTGCAGCACCACCCAGAATTGTGTGTTGCAAAATCCTGTGCTCGTCACCCTGAGACAATAACGCTTAAGTCTTTTAATGTAGTAATATCCACCATAGTATATATCCATCATAGTTAGTTAGTATATATCCATCATTATATATCCATCATAGTAATGTAGTAATACCCAGTAATATCGCTGGTTATAACGTTCTTCAAACCAAAACACATTGATCCTTGCGCACTACTGCTTATACTCGTACTAGCTGATAACCACGACTCCGTCCGTAAAAGTTAGGTTTATAGTTAATCTCTAAGGAACTGTTAGTTTTTTCAGGATTAAAAATATCCCGTGTCCTATTCCAGGACTTACATACAAAGTAGTACTAGTACATATCAAATTCCGTTCAATCGTTTCAGTGACAAACGCATACACACACACATACACACACACCCTAATATACTTTTTATACTGTTTAGAGATTAGTTTATTATGTTTTTATGGATTAGTTTATTATGTATAAATGGAGAGTGCGGTCGAAGATGTAGGACGCTCGCCTAGAAGAAACCTAACTAAACTAACTACCTTACCTAACTAACTAACTAACCTAACTAACTAACTAAGAAATGCAATGGAACTCTCTCTCAAAACTGAAACGCAATGAAAATATATAGTGTAATCCCTAACTAACTTTACCTAACTAACTCAAAAAGGAATTTCACTTAGAACTTACTTTCTTATAATAAGTAGGTACAATAGGCGGTCTTATCGCTAGCTGACAAGACGACCACAATCGGTTATAGAGAGTCAAGTTACACATTGAAATAACATGACTGAGAATGCATATGTTTTTCATATTCATATAGTTTATTAGTATTACAAAATGTAGTTCTTAGGTGGTAGGTTACAAAAATAAATGATTATTATGGACCCTGTTGGGCACAGCCAAATTGGTGTAGATAAGAGGAGGACAGTCATTTCGTTTAGTAAGTATGTCATCATCATCATCATCATCATCAGCCCATCAGGTTCCCGGTTCACGGGCCTTCTCTCGTCGAGAGAGTATGGGCCATAATCCACCACGCTAGCCCAATGCGGGTTGGTGGATGTCACATGTCCTTGAATTTTTGTGATAAATTCTTGGACATACCGGTTTCCTCACGATGTTTTCCTTAACCGTTTTTACAGCTAGTGAAAAATCCGCACATAACTTAAGAAAGTCAGTGGTGCGGGGCCAGCGGGATTCGAACTCAGGTTCGGATTGAAAGTCGCACGTTCACCCACTGAGCCACACTCGCTCAATATCTCGCTATGTATTATAGTATATATTATAAGTTATTTAAATAAAGTATTCATCATATATTCATTAATCGTGTAGTAGGCTTTGTTTATTAAAAATGCTTTTAATTGATTAAAAACTGTTTTCTCTTTTTTATATTTGATATTGAGCCTGGAAGTTTATTATATATCTTTATGCACATCAGAAAGGGACTAGCTGAGTGAAGCGCGTAAGAGGGAATGTTTAGGCATAGTAACCTTTTTATAAGGAATGAAGTGTCTCACTATTGAATGTACGGGTGTTGAAGAGACAAATAAACGTTACATCTATCTATCTATCACAAATCAAATCAAAATCCCTTTATTCATTTTTGGCATCACAGACGCACTTATGAACGTCAAATTATCACCATGACTCTACCACCGTATAGGAAATAGAACCACTACTCAGAAGATACGGCAAGAAACTAAGGGGCAGTTTATTAGAGATTTTGTTATTTTTTTTTGGTTTTCTACAATTTTGTTTCTTATGCCAAATGGTTCTTATGAACCATTTGGCTACTTTGCAGAAGTAGAATGTTTCAAGCATCTTTCAAATCAAATCAAATCAAATATCATTTATTGTGAATATAGGTGGTACATTGGTGTTACATATTAAATAATCTTTGTCTTCTATATATATGTACGAACAGTATAGTATGCTTTTCTCATTAGAACTTTTTTTTTATTCATTATTGGCTTGCGGTAGACCACTATCTCACCTGATGGTAAGCGATAAATAAATAATATATTCTTTACGCGTAATTTGAATTTAGGTACTCTCTACGAGCACCGTTATACATTTTGGAATTCACAAACATAGATTCAAAACTCTCCAAATAAAACTCAATCAACCTCACAGATTACCACCGACCAGTCAATGACATTCTCAAGTATGTGTTTCTTGTTAACGTCACGCACCGTCGACCATCTCACTCGACCACCACACCTACCAGCCCGGAACGCAGCTATGACTTGCAGAACTACCCTCTGCAACCGCGCGTGAAAGAACGACGGATTGGTAACGCTAAGACATATTGAAACGAACAAACAAGCTACAATCGACTTTAATAAAGTTTCTTTAGAATCGCTTTTAAAATAACCACGCTAATTCTAAACTCTAGCAAAGTGTCGATGGAAATTGATACGTATGACTAAGATTTTAAGTGTAGATTGGTATGCAGGGGTTGATGATGGTGAGTATCCGAAGACAACGTTCTGGTCTGCGTCCGAGACGAATCGTCTTCCGGAGTAAGACGTGATTTCTTGAAGAAAGTCACAAATCAATGGAACGCAGTGGACATTGGCCTCCGATTGTATTGGTTTTGGGCCAGTAAATGTGGCTTGCATTATGAGAATAACAGTTGTACTAAGCCATACTTTCAGCAGTACGAAAAAAGATAATTATACAATGATTACACAAATAAATTAATATACAATATTATGTTATACATTTTGTAATTAATTAATGTTGAAATATTAACATACTTATCTAATTTATATAATACTAGCGACCCGCCCCGGCTTCGCACGGTTATTATACATATAAACCTTCTTCTTCAATCACTCAATCTATTAAAAAAAAACGCATCAAAATCCGTTGCGTAATTTTAAAGATTTAAGCATACATAGGGATATAGGGACAGAGAAAGCGACTTTGTTTTATACTATGTAGTGATATTATTTTCATAATATTTTAATACTGGCTTTTACATTGATATTAATTAAAATGAACTTAAAATAATCTGACAATTTGAATTTAATATAATCATATTTTTCTAATTTTGTTAATATTACACACCATTGTTATTGTAGAATGTTAGCAATTATCTTTTTAATATTTATTATTTATCATCTTTGTATACAATATTTTGACAGTAAAAAAATTTGAATTGATCTGATTTAATTAAAACATTAACTTCATAGTCATAGTAATTTATTCATATTAAAAATACTCGTCACAAAATATGTATAATAAAAACAATAGTCCAGTTATTCGTACCACTTTGTTTCATATTACACTTCAATTCCACAATAATAGTAGAGCGTCCTACATTACGAGAGCCACAGTCCTATAGTATTTTCTTCATAATAAACTTTCGTATTAAAAACAAAAGACTGCTGGTCAGTCAATGACTTTCGCCGTCTAAGAAATTTGCTAACTATTCTGGCTATATAACTAACAGCCATTTTCCTGGCCCCAGCTTGTTAGCCAACTGTGAGAGACTCAGTGAATTGAAACTTTACCGTTCAAGACAAAAATTGAGTCATAATAGGCTTTTATTAATACTTTCATAATACAGAAAAAAGTATCACTCCCGCCATTTATTCGTTTGTTTCTCAATACTTCTACTTTTCGTGTGAACTAAGGTATGCTCACAGGACGTTCAGAGCTAGCATCAATGAAACAACTGCTTCGAGTTTCCGGCAGGCCTAGCGCACTCCGCACTGTAGGTTCGAAGCTACAAGTACATACACTCGGTCGGACAGCGACGGCGGGTCGCGCGTTGTTACACGTGCCGCGTCAAAAGAGATAAGAGCTATGCGAAAGAAAGAGAGGCGCTCTGTAGGATAATATGACTGGTAGGTATGCAGCGCTACGCGAGTTGAATTGAATTTTATTGCGTCATAGCAAGAGTCGCTATTTGTTTAAATTTATTTGCGGAGTGATGCTTCTGTCCCTTAGTATTCTGTGGTACTTCTTTTGCATTAATTCTTAACTAATAGTACTTTTGCTTATCCCAAAATATGATCATGTTTAGAACTGATCAGAACTTATTGTAAATATTTAGTGAATGTCAAGCTTTACAGGAAACAAGTATACATTTTAACAAAAAAAATCGACTTCAATGTATCTTTGAAGTCCAAGGAATCGATGAAACTTATATGGGACCACTTCGTAGCTATACTGAACCCAACGCAAAGAATTTTCCAAATCGGTTCATGAATAACGGAGTTCTAAGGTAACAAATGTATAAAAAAACATACAATCGAAGATATATAGAGAACCTCCTCCTTTTTGAAACCAGTTAAAAATATGAAATTCATAATATATCCGGGTAAATTCTTATTATGTGTATATGAAATATTAACGAATGCCAAGCGAAAAACTCAATTGGGCAGAGCTCTTCCCGCGCTGAGGGAAGATTGAGATGTGGGTTCTAATCCCAGCCGGTGGTCCTATTTTTCTTTCCAAAAACCTTGTTTGATGTCTGATTGAAATAGAAACACCCTTTTGTGTTTTTTGTGTAAATTGTTGAAAGAAAGTATTTTTTAATGAATATTGATTAGGTGACTGGTGCCGACAAAGTGTCAGGAATAATTACGGAGATGATGATAGAAGAGAAAGATGTCTCAGTCATTTTGTTTTTTTACTTACTTCCTTTTATTACATTTACATTTGGTTGGAGAGAAAAGGTAAAACTTTGTTCATAATTCACTGATAGAAAGCTACACTATCCCTGAGTAACATAGGCTTATATTTTAGGTATGATGTTACCCCATTCTGTTTAATACTACTATACTGGCTACACCTTAATTATTCGTAGACCTATGCACCCTAACAAATATTTTTAACTGACTTCAAAAAGGAAGAGGTTTTCAATTCGACGGTATGTTTTTTTGTTTTTTTTTATGTTTGTTACGGGATTGCTCCGCCAATTATGAATTGATTTTGATGATTTTTTTTGTTTGGTAGGTCATACTTGGTGGTTGGTGGTCTCGTATAAATTTTATTGAAATTGATTCAGCACTTTTTGAAAAACTAACAAAAACAAAAGATATAATTTTAGTGTTTAAGTCGGTTCTTTTTTTTCAATTTTTTTTTTTTATCTAAAGTCTACCAATAATATTTAATCGTATTACAATATATGTAGGAGGGCTCTTCTACAGCTTTAAAAGAGGGGCTTAATTGTATTCAAAAAAAGCACTAGTCTTGACAATCCTACTATCCTACTATAATTATAAATGCAAAAGTTTGTGAGGATAGATGGATAGATGTTTGTTACTCAATCACGAAAAAACTACCTACTGAACGGATTTTAATGTAATTTGAAATGTAGGTTCTTTAGGTCCTGGAAAAAGACATAGGCTACTTTTATCTCGGGAAACCGTGGGAAAAACGGCGAGGCGCAGCTAGTTTTTTTTTTAATATTATTTTTTTGTTTTTTAAAGTTTTTTATTTTATTTATTTATTTAATACATTAATTTACATTATTTATTTATTGAATGCATTCCTTAATGTAGGTAGGTACAACAGATGGTCATTGTACCTACCTATCTTGTGGTCATTACACTTCACTTCCTTTATAAACTTCTGATTTCTTGTGTAACTAATTATGCAGTCACGTCTTACTGCTGATTCGACTGCTTTTCTTTTTAGTTCGTTTTGTTACAAGTAATTAAAAATATAAATGAAAGTGACATTCTCCTTGACCATTTCTTAAGGAAAATTATGATCAACATTAAATAGTGAACGCAAATGCAATTAATGTAATGTATATGTATTTGTAAATACAGATGTATCTGTATTGTATATGTATGTATGATGTATCTGTATACAGATGTAATGTATCTGTATTTGTAAATACAGGTGTATCTGTATTGTATGTATGTATTATGTAATGTAATCTGTGTGTGTTATGTAATCTGTATGCAGGTGTAATGTATCTGTATCTGTAAATACAGGTGTATCTGTATTGTATATGTATGTATGATGTATCTGTATACAGATGTAATGTATCTGTATTGTGTATGTATGTATGATGTATCTGTATACAGATGTAATGTATCTGTATTTGTAAATACAGGTGTATCTGTATTGTATATGTATGTATGATGTATCTGTATACAGATGTAATGTATCTGTATTTGTAAATACAGGTGTATCTGTATTGTATGTATGTATTATGTAATGTAATCTGTGTGTGTTATGTAATCTGTATGCAGGTGTAATGTATCTGTATCTGTAAATACAGGTGTATCTGTATTGTATATGTATGTATGATGTATCTGTATACAGATGTAATGTGTCTGTATTTGTAAATACAGGTGTATCTGTATTGTATATGTATGTATGATGTATCTGTATACAGATGTAATGTATCTGTATTTGTAAATACAGGTGTATATGTATTGTATGTATGTATTATGTAATGTAATCTGTGTGTGTTATGTAATCTGTATGCAGGTGTAATGTATCTGTATTTGTAAATACAGGTGTATATGTATTGTATGTATGTATTATGTAATGTAATCTGTGTGTGTTATGTAATCTGTATGCAGGTGTAATGTATCTGTATTTGTAAATACAGGTGTATATGTATTGTATGTATGTATTATGTAATGTAATCTGTGTGTGTTATGTAATCTGTATGCAGGTGTAATGTATCTGTATTTGTAAATACAGGTGTATATGTATTGTATGTATGTATTATGTAATGTAATCTGTGTGTGTTATGTAATCTGTATGCAGATGTAATGTATCTGTATTTGTAAATACAGATAAATCATAATTAGAATTATAACTAAAGCGAATAGTATTCTTTGTTAAAGCATAAAGTATTGTTTGATAGTTTTTTTTCAGCGGGATTATATCACATATTTTCATTGCGTTTCAATATTCTTTGATTAAAGTGTGGTAGTTGGGGCTGTACAAAATCAGATAAAACTTTAAGTGAATTATTCACACATATTATTATGTAGTCTATGAAAGTCAAGTCAAAAGATATTTATTAAATAGGCACAAAAAATGTACTTATACACTTAATAAAAATCAATTAAGAAACGTTAAAAATTGTAACTTAAAATATCATAGCTTTCAAAAATAAAGGTAAGCATGTCTACCCATTTCTATGCCATACTCAAGTTGAAGTCCGGGCCGGGAAAACTAAAAAACTTAACATTCTAATTTTAAATCTTCGCTCAAGATTACGCAACTGGCAGTTCCATTTTTAAAAGTGCAAAGTGCCAGTAACCTCTGTTTAATTTCAATAGTGGGGTCGCGGGCTCAAGGTCATCGCCCCTGGGGCAGAGGGGACACTTTTACGATCAGCTGATATCTGCCCCACTGCGGTTATTATATTTATACAGTTGGCCATATCTGGCTACCGAGCTTTTATATTTTATAAAGTTGGCCATATCTGACGAAAGACTATTATGTTTTAGAGCTTACACTTGATTTTTATGACGCTCTCGGGAAAATTAAAGTTTACTTTAGTTTTGTGTAAAGTATGCTTGGAATTTATTTTGGTTTTTTATGTTTTAGTGCCTATGATTTGTGACGACATTAGCACGGTATAGTTTTTTTATAATTATGTGATGAGACGAGCTGGTCGTTTGCTTGATGTTAAGCGCCACGCCTGCCCATAATAATGGCAGTGCCACCCAGGACTTTTAATACAATAAAAAATACTGCGTAGCACTGCATTGCGCTCATCACCCCGAGACAACAGATGTTAAGTCTCAAATGCCCAGTAACTTCGCTGGCTATAGTACTTAAGATTATGTATGATGTATGTAAGTTAATATTTATAACGGTAGACCTAGGCAAACAAATGAAAGAAAAAACATGCAGTATTATTCAGTTCTGTCAAAAACTTCATGTGATGCTTGAGTAAACTACTATTATTATTATTTTATGTTTAGTTACAGTGGAAAAGGTGCTTCGTCTTTTATGCGGGAGTCTTTTAGTTTGTACTAAAATAATTAAGCAACGTACTATTTTTGTATTTCTTGGAGCACATTGGCTTCGCACGTTTTGTGACAACGTCTGTCATCTGCCAACGTCAACATACTTAGATCTAACATTTTGGAATTCATTCAAACAATTTTATTTTTTTCGTTCATAAAATCCTTGTTTGAGTTTTCGTTTGGCATTCGTTAATGCTTTATATAAATTTTATAAAAATTAAAATTATTATATTTTCAGTTTTTACGCTCATAAAGTGCGTCATATGATTGTTTTGCTTACAGGGGGACGAATGGCAATTTTAAGCCCTAGAGCTTAAATAAACATTTTTGAAAGCCCAAAATTGCATTCAGCTATACCACAGAAATCTAAAGGGATAGAAACGTTACTCCGGAAAATGATTTTTGCTCATTTTTTAATTTTGTTGTAGGTTAGTTTAGTTTTTATCATTCTATATATTTGTACATAATTGTTAATTGGTTCTGTAAATAAAAACTCCGCAAATAAATATAAACAATTAGCGACTCTTGCCATGACGCAATAAAATTCAGTTCAGCTCGCGTAGCGCTGCATACCTACCAGTCATATTAACCTACAGAGCGCCTCTCTTTCTATCACATAGCTCTTATCTCTCTTGACGCGGCACGTGTAACGACGCACGACCCGCCGTCGGTGTCCGGCTATATACTTGTAGCTTCGAACCTACAGTGCGGAGTGCGCGAGGCCTGGCTATTAAAAACCCAAATTAAACAAAAAACTTACCACTAATTGTTCTTACATCGCAGCAGAATAATGAACCATAGCATTTGTTTTGTGCACGAACATGAATAAGAACTTTTTGGCGGGAAATGAAAAGTGATATAGTTCGATTTTGTTTTATTTTCCAAACAAGTGTTAGTTCGAGTGATCATGTGTAATATCGTTGGAATTTTAACCATTATGTGTTCGTAAACGTGCACGAGTGTAGGCAAATGAAACAAAATAGAGAAAACATTGCTTTTTATGTTCTCCCAAAAAGTCCATGGAAAGCTTGAATAAAGTTCCACCACTTTATTGAAGCACTAGGAGTGACATTGATTTTGACTACAATACGAAAGAAATGATTTTAATGTTTTCAAACTATCAAATAAAAACTACGTAAGGCACAGCGCGCCGTGTCTCTAGGACCATACCGCCGCCGCCGCGGCGGTATGGTCCTAGAGACTTACAACAATATAACAATCTAATGAAATTAATTTGAGCAAATTCATAAAATTTGTGTAAACGAGTGCCTATTTACAAACGTAACGTTTCTACCCCCGATAAATGAAATACGTAATAACTCCAACTTGCCAACAAAAAAGAATTTTTTTCCGCATTGAGTAAAGTTTTACGAAAAAGTTCGGAACACTACCAGTTGCACTCAAAAGTTTGGGGGCTCGATAAAAAAGGTATAAACCGCGAGCTTGGGCAGAGGGCAGCGGGGAGGGAGCGGTCATCTCCCCCTGTTGCCCCCTTTTTATCTCCGCAAGTCAAGGGCGCGTGGGGCAGGTCCGCCGGCCGCCGGCTATTGACATTCTGTTTTCAAATTTTTACCTACTTTTTTCCATTGTCCGTAACTTTTTAATACAGGGGTCGACGAACTGAGTGGCCAGTGAGTGGTCCTATTAAATTGAGTGTTTGCAATTCCGGGTATTTGAATTTGGAATTGTGTACATTGTTTGGCATAAAGGTTTGACATATCCGGTCTTTTACTTTTTAATTTGCAGTTATTTTCGTGTCACCTTTCGTTTCTTTTTTTTTTCATTCAATGTCATTACAATTTCATTACAGAATTATGTCCAAAGCGAAACTCTTACTTTACGTGGTGATCATTTTATCTGTGGTGTCTTCTTTATGCACTTCAGCTGGTCAACAACACAGAACAATAATACTCTTAAGTCAACAATAGCAAGAGATCGTGATGTTTTCGAATTTTTATAACTAAAACTGAAGGACTTTCTTTTAATCTTTTTAACTGCGAGCTATACTTTCTTTTAGTCATTGATTATACAATACCTACTATTAACTAAAAAGAGTAGTTATACAAATAAGAAAGTATCTACTTGTAGAGTTTTAATCTCCATATAATCACCTCACTACAGAATTTAAAATAACAAAAACTTTTCATACTTAGAAAAGTTTTTGAGTTACTTTTGTAGTTTGTACTTTTACTTTTGTTACATTAATATTAGCTAAACACATCAAAAATAAATTTATATCGCAATTTCAATGTAATTTTGCAACGACGTGTTAGGCAAAAGAAAAAATGTGCAATTCCCAAATTAGCACTGGTGCAAGCAGTAAAATGTGTTTATATATAGAAGAATTGCACACTGCTCTCTTTACATCGCATCATCATTGTAGTTAGACTGGTAATAAGTAAGATTTAAATAATGAAATTTAATATGATTTAATTTAAGTGAAAATTTATTTTTAACCGACTTCAAAAAGGAGGAGGTTTACAATTCGACGCAATATAGATATATGTATGTAGTAAGTTTATCTATGTTGCATTGATAGATACTATGTATATAGTAAGTAGGTGGTATCTATCTACTACCTTTTAGACTTGGCTGGCACCGACTTCAAATATATGAGTGGGTAGCGCTTATAATAATTATATTAATTTATTTTTCACTTATGAGTGCCTATTTGTGGTTTTGAAGTCGGTTTAATTTTTATTGAAAAATAATTTATATTGAAATATAATTTAATAGTTATGTGTTGCTACTAACATTATTTTTATTACGTTTTAACAAATACAGATAAATCTGAAATAAAATAAATCATTACTGATTTTAAAAAATTTGATATTTATATTTTTTTCAAGAAAGGCCTGTGTGTGAATTCCGTACTTAAACTATCTACATTCCAATTTTTTTCAAAATATGTTTAGTAGTTACGGTGAAACGTGATAACAAACATCACACACACAAAATTTCGCATTTATAATATTATATTAAGAGTAGCTGACCCGGCAAACGTTGTTTTGCCATATAAATTAAAAAAAAATGGTAAGGGCGAACCTTCACTTTCACTTAGGGGTATGAAAAATAGATAGTAGCCGATTCTCAGACCTACTGAATATGCATATAAAATTTGGTAAAAATTAGTATAGCCGTTTCGGAGGAGTAGGTAACTAACATTGTGACACGAGAATTTTATATATATGATAATAGGATTACGACTATTTACTAAGTATATGTAGGCAAAGGCAATCGAGCTGCCCGAATTTCTATAACTTCTAAAGGGATGGTCCAAAGTGTGAAACAGGGCAACAATGCATGTCGATATTACCGTCATTGTGTCGTTATCCGCCATCTGACCGTCAGTGGTATCTGCCATCTTACACAACTTAATACCCGACGTATAACTATCTGCTGTTGAAGTAACACAACTCTGAAGTTTGGGAAGGTAACCAGAGCATTATCAAATAAATATCGATAATACACTTTATAACAAAAAAATCGCCTTAAATTCTGATGTATCTTCGAAGTCCAAAGTCGAATATCGCTGAAATTTATGTGGAACCTTGAAATTATATTGAACCCAACGCAAAAAAAAAACTTGTAAAATGACGGAGATCTGAAGATAAAAAAAATACACTCGAATTGAGAACCTCCTCCTTTTTTAAGTTGGTTAAAAAACATTGTCTATCTGACTTTATGTTTACTTTACTAGCTGTGCTCCGCGATTTTACCCACTGTTTCCCGGGATAAAAAGTATTACATGTATTAATCCAGGTTTTAAGCTATCGGCATTCTGAATTTCACTCAAATCCGTACAGCCGTTACAGCGTGAAGAAATAACAAACACACTTGCATACAAACTTTCACATTAATAAGTGTGATGTTAGAAATTATAGAAATTAATCTTTTTACAAACTTCTTAGGATCACCGACTTATGAGACTCCAATAAGACAATTGTAGTCATTATTCTGATAAGAAAAACAATTATGCTTGGAATTTAAAACAAATCTAGTCTGAAATTCAAAACTCCTAATATTGTATTATTGTGTAAGTATTTCTGTCAAAAGTAATTAATTTTGGCGAGTTTGTTTACATAGACGCATGTTTTGCCTTTTTTTAACGGGCGAATGCCTTTTTTTACTGAAAACAAACTACACTCTACTTACTAAAACTAAACTAACTACATACAAGGAGAAGCAATTGGACAACCCATAGACCATAAAAGGCCTATAGATAGCTCAAATGCTCCAACCCACTACCAGTGGGCAGCGTACCCAAGATGCTGGCAGTATTGCCCCGTTGGATTGCAATACTGATACGTTGAGCCAAATAAGTCCCAGCATTTTGGTCACGCATCGCATCGATCAGGCGCTCTGACAGACTTTTGAAAATACGATGAGCTCCCGGTCCCAACGGACCCAAAGTCTCCACACCAAACGGCTCAAATATGTAACCGCTACCGAGGTTAGCATATTTCCGCCGCTTGAGCTGCTCGGCCGAATTAGCCGCCGCGCCAGCCTTATTCTGCGTCTCCGGATGATGTGACGGCGCCACAGTATCGACGCAAGAAGCGTCCCACACTAGAGGCCGCCCCAACTTCCAGGCGATCAGGGCCATGCCGTCAGGCCTTTTACCATCGTCATGCATTAGACCATTCGGTTCGAGAATGGCTGCAACATTAACGCTGGTAAAAGCCCGGTGGATGATATCGTTAAGACTGGCGTGACGCAAAATTCAACCGGCACTTCTGGAACATGAGAGAACGTGGTGACCGAGTTGATCAACTGCAGTACCACACTGGCAACGATGGGCTTCATAACACCTTGCACTCAGACGTAAGCTAATAGCAAGATGGAAAGCAGATGGGTCTAATAAATTGCCAGTATTAAAAGAAGGGATAGCCTGCAACCAAAGCCTTGATTCCCACACAGAGACTGCAAGAAGGCGGGCACGATCTGCGACGCTAGAACACGTATCTAAAAGATGTTTCCGTGCTAGTCCGCAGAGCAGCCCATACCACAACCTCTGTGAAGCCAAAACTTTCGCAAATTCGGTATTTGGGCATGCTATCTCCTAGGTATTCTTGGCCTCAGTCAAATAAGCTACATCGGAACTGCCTAAAGAAGGTGCAAGGATCTTTTCTATTAATATGTACGTACCATGAACGGAGGACAAGAAGATGCTTTGACTAGATATTATGTACTTATCGCCATTGACTTAACAGATATATTTAACATTCATAACCTAGTTACTTCCCAAACATCCCAAAATCTACTTTACCCGCAACACATCGACATATCGCCACAAAAACTCCCAAACTTTTGAGTGACAGGACCGCCTCGCAATCGACATCGATAATCGATAAGGCTCAAAGCACCCGCCATCGCATCGCACTGACAAGCTATAGCTAAAGCCTGACAAGCTGGCTATAGCCTGACAAGCGAGCTATAGCAGAGCGTGTGCTATGTGTGAATGTTATCGATGATCGAGATGTTACGTCGAATCGATTCGACTATTACGATTGCTGGGAACAGGCTGATTTAATCGATTCTCCTTTTATGTCGTATGGGTACATGCTTGATTAGTACATCACAGATCTATACAGTGAAATATACCTACCTAACTTATCTTTCTGTTGTTCTACTAAACTCTCCATTTTCACTATCAAGTTATCAATGAGATGGTTAGTAAGCTAGCAATGCACCCAAGCACCCAATGCAGTCTATAGTATTACACTACCCAAGAACATTTTTAATTAGTCTTTTTTCAGTACGAACGTGGCACGTTCCAAAGTTATGGTTCCAAATAATAAAAAAATTTTAGATAAAACAAAAACCGACTTCAATGTATCTTCGGAGTCCAACGTCAATTATCGATGAAATTTATATGTGACCACTTCGTAGCTATACTGAACGCAACGGAAAAATAATTTTCCAAATCGGTTCATAAATGACGGAGTTCTGAGGTAAAAAACATAAAAAATGATAAAAAAAATAAATAAAAAATACAATCGAACAGAGAACCTTCTCCTTTTTTGAAGTCTGTTAAAAATAAATATCTATAGATGCAATAATAATATGGAAATGTTATAAGATTTAACAAAAGAGTAGCATGAGTGCCTTGATCTTTATTAATAAACACGTGACAATCGCAGAAACCTTAGAAATAACTGCTGCCAAGAAAATAAATATTGGCCATCACTCTAGATGCCAGAAAAACCGCCATAAACACTTAAAAGTTACCGATTGTTAGAACTTCAATAGTCGCCAATTTTTTTTCTGAACTGGACAAGTCGTAAATGAAATCAAATCCATTCTAAATAAATTGCCTATCGCCATGATCCCAAAGCGTCAAATCAATCAACCAAACACAAAAACAGCTGCCTAAAAATAAAAAAAACAAATGAATCCCGAAAAAACCTAGCCTTTTTCCGAAACTGTAAAACAGCAGTCTATTCTAAAATTTAAACTGGCAACTTAAAAGTAAACAAACTGCGGCTACTACAAAAACTCTATTTTTCTAAGGCAGTTCTTTGACCCTCGGCGCGTGCGACCAACTGACATTACTGCCAGTCATGTCATAATCATAATGGCGGATAATACAAAGGCAAATCGAATCTCGGAGATATCTAGCAGGATTACTTTACACAATTATGTTACTGTTAGTGATGCGTGGTGTAATGAACTCGGTCTAGCACTTGATAATGGAGAAATGACTTCGTTTCGAGATAAGGATTTGTTCTCGAACTCATTCGAGTGTCGGCATGCATTGCTATCATATCATTTCTCAGCTGAATCTTTTTACCAACCAACTAGCATGTAGTTTATTAACAATCAATGCCTACATATCTAAATGAGATCCAAAACGGGCCGCCCGCGTCTATTTGTGAGTATGCGTTCCTGGAATTGTTAGAATCTACTCTAGCGTCATTCTAAGAATCTGATTATGCGAATGCTGAAGTGCTTAGTCATGATTTTTTGTCATTAACTATCCGAATTCCGTGCTGCCTTGTTTAACGTGATTTTACTATCACATTTGCTAACTAACACGCTTTTAATATTATACTAAAAATTTTGTAGGTTACAAATTGGTGACTAATTAAATCAAATAAGTGATAGGTATGAGTGATCGATTGACAAGTGATAACACGAAATAATCATTATTACTCAGTTTACCACGATGTCATCATAGTTTCAAACGAACAAAAATCAATCGGGAAATCTCGATGCAATCGAATCGAGTGACGATTTCGTTTCGGACAGTGGGCGTGTGTAACCGATGAAAAAACATATCACTCCCACTCCGGCCGGTCGCGAAGCAGCAAACTTACCTCTTCTTCCATTTGCACAAATTGAACCTTATGCGGGCGCAATAGAGATGCGTCAAACAGAAGGGTCAAGTTTGCTGATCAGCAATAGCCGCACCACGCCTCGACACCCGTCATTGGCAGAAATAAAAACGGCGACCACGCGTAACTCGTCACGTCTCGACGGACAGTGAAATCGTGCGACCGGTGACAATGTGTCACCTCGCCATTTCAACCAGACCTCTCAACTCGAACACGACACTGCAAAAAATTAAACCAGCAAGAGGTCAGCGGAGACTGGACGCGTTATAGACTTATAATCGTGTCGTTGCGTCGTGCCTTATGAAACTACAGTTGAAGCTTCAATGAGCAAACGTTTATCCGCAAAAGGAAATTTCATCGATCACGCTCACAAATTGCTACGTAACTATCGAGATGTAAATCGCTTATGGCTACCGTTATTTTGAAAAATCGATTGTCGGTGGTAATCGATTCGTTACAGTTGCGTTGAGTTTACGCAGCTGTCTGTCCCACGGTCGGTATGCGACACGGCGACACAACGCGACACTCGACCGGGGCGGCCAGCGTGACGACCTATCGTTTTGATGCGAAATAATCGAGTAGAAAATCGGTTTTGAAGGACTACTCGATAGTTGCTACACTGTGTCTGAATTTGGGAAACGTGGTTGCGAAATGTTTGCAAGGTAATTGTTTGTATGCGCTTGCTTGTCTAAAAATCTAGATTACGACGAGAATCATTGTTCTTTTTATGTGAGTTTTTTACAGTTGTAGATCAAAAGTGCAATATCAGTAATTAAAACAAACCAAACGATAACAAGAAATCTCTTACAAATGACTCTCTACTTTTATTTTATGGATTTGAGTGATGAGACGAACAAGTCGTTTGCCTGATGGTAAGCACCACGCCTCCCATAACAATTGCAGTATCACCCAGAACTTTTTATACCAAAAAAAGTATTCCGCTCATCACCACGAGACATCAGATAAAGTCTCATAATACCCAGTAATTTTGCTGGCTACAATGCCCTTAAAACCGGAACACAGTAATACTATATCTGGAGAGACAAGGAATAAAATATAAATAAAATATTTGCACGCTACAAATTCTTCCGTCAAAACTAATTTCCAACTTTTAATGCAGCTAATAAAAAAAGCGTGGAAAGTCATACACGGCACACGTGAAGACAGACGGGCAATCGGGCAATTATACAGGGTGGGCCAGGCGCGGCCTGGCACCGAGCCGGCCCGAATTTGCGCTGGCATTTACACTACAACTACAGGGTGCTTCGTACTATATTCCTTTTGATTTTCATATATATCTTTTTTTCGATCAACAAACTAAAAATTAATAACTGAAGTATCTTAAAGTATAGCTAGTTGATGTACCAGCATCGTTGACCACTGACTAATAAAGTCACTTATGATACGAGTACAACCGAGCTAACATTAGAGAATTACATTGTCTTCAAATACCTACTTATAATAAAAACTAATTCATTAACTGGGTAAATACCAGTACAACTTGTTATTACTTTGACTATATTTTATTTTATAACATTGTTTTTGTTAAACGATTTGTAAATAATTATAGGAGGTACGTATTGATATTTTGACACTGTTTTTAAGAATACCTTTGTATGTTTTTTTATGTATATGACTGACGAGACAAGCTGGTCGTTTGCCTGATGGTAAGCAATACGCCAGCCCATAACAATAACAGCACCACCCAGAACTTTGTTTTGCAAAATCCTGCGCGATGTTGCACTGCGCTCGTCACCCTGAGACAATTAGCTGTTGAGTCTCATAATGCCTAGTAAGTTATATGCGGATTTAATACTCGCTCTAAAACGGTGAAGGAAGACATCGTGAGAAAACCGGCATGTCCAAGAATTAATCACAAAAATTCAAGGACATGTGACATCCAACAACCCGCTCTAGGCCAGAGTGGTGGATTATGGCCCATATCCATATTTTTTTAAGAGAAGGCCCGTGTCGCAGCAATGGGAACGTGATTAGCTGATGATAGTGATGATGATGTATTTGATATATTTTTGAAATTATTGTTTGCCGTCTCTCAAACTTAATCAAGATCAAGGTTTACAAAAACCTAACAATTTTTTGTTTCAAAATCAATAACTTAAAAAACAAAACACCCTTAAGACGGTTAATATGAAAGCTTATTCATTTGCATTTGTCGTGGCCGCACGTGTGTGCCTCGCGTGATACCGATGTATTACCGACCGAATGCGATACACCCTGTATAGAGTTAGTGAGGAGAGAATACAGAAGGGACAACCAATGACATTTTATTAGGCAAATTCTAAGTTTAAAATCCAAACGATAACACATAAAAATGAACAAGTTAATCTCATTTTAACAAAATAAAGTATAAATAAGTAAGTAGCAGTAAATTAACAAGTACATATACATTAAATAAATCGTTTTCAACGTATCTTCGAAATCGAAGGTCAAATATATATTGATAAAATTGGAACCAATTCGTAGCTATACTGAACCCAACGGAATCAGAATTTTTGGAATTGGTTCTTAAATGACGGAGTTCTGAGGTAACAAAAATAAAAAAATACAATCGAATAGAGTATTTCTTCTTTTTTGAAGTCGATTAAAAATTAAACTAAAGGAGACTAAACTAAAAGATATTAATAATATGTACATACGGGTATCGGTTGAGCCAACTGAATGGCCTACAGATAAAATTAAACCGATACCCGTCGTCCGACAACGGCATAACAAATAATAGCTTTAGATATCAAAACTCATCATCATCATCAGCCTTTATTAGTCCACTGCTGGACATAGGCCTTTCCCTTAGCACGCCACTGAGCCCGATCTTCGGCTTTTCTTCTCCAGTCACAACCAGCAACCCTGTATATCGTCACTCTATCTAGTTGCAGGGCGGCCTACACTAAGTTTATCTCAAAAATTAATACTCACAAATGTCATATCTGGTGCACTTACTCTTTGGCCGATATGAGCCGACGATGTATCGCCTTTAATGAATCAACCCCCAAAAACGTTTCGTAACTCGCTCATTAATGTGTGATCGATATGCCGTGCCGATTGTATCGGGTTACCCGTCTATGAAGTTTTAGTTGGCGATGTATGATGATATAATATGATAGGTTAGTGGGCGCTTTGTTTGCTTAGTTTTTAAGCAATGCAATGCGCCCACTGCATGTTAGGTAAACATTATTTAGTCATTGTATAGGATGAGTATGATGATAAGAGATATTTGAGCTTCATTGTACTGTATGCCTTAAATTAATTTATAAATATGCAAGGTCATGTTGAAACAATAATAACTATCAGGAATTGAGTGTTAACTATTGATTATCGTTAATTTGATTGTGGATTTTGTAATAAATTTTTATTGTCATTGATTGTTGTAATTTTCTGGGCAAGATATTACATTTCGTGTAATACATGGGGCCATTGTTTAATTGTTATAATTTATTTATTGAAAAATTCAATGGTTATAATTTATTAATTAATTGGAATTTTATTTATGATTATTGGGTTGTTATTTATTAGATGGAGATTTTGGAATATGTATTAAATTGTATTAGCCTTCATTGTTTTGTGTGCCTTGTTGATTTTGTTTTTGTGCATGGTGTAATTGATTTAACAGATCTAATTTGTTGATCAATTATTGTTAAAATTTTATGGTTGTAATTTATAAATTAATTTATAAATATGCAGAGTCATGTTGAAACAATAATAACTATCAGGAATTGAGTGTTAACTATTGATTATCGTTAATCTGATTGTGGATTTTTGTAATAAATTTTTTTCTTTTATTGACATTGATTGTTGCAATTTTCTGGACAAGATATTACATTTCGTGTAATACATGGGGCCATTGTTTCGATTCGATTTCTAGTTAATAAACGGATTAATTTTATTTGCTTTGCATGAGCTATATCATTGTATTCAATTCATCAATTATAATTCTTAGTATTTTGTAAGCCAGGTGTTACATTTTGTGTAACGCACAGAGCAATTAATTATTATTTTGCATGTTAGTTTGTAAGTTTTTGATTGTCATATTTTGCTTAAAGTGGATTATAATAAATAAAGAATTTAATGGTATCCCCAAATAGGGATAGGTTTCGCGGGCCGGGCCATGGCGCCCGGACAATAAAAAAAAAAAAAAAAAAAATATGATAGGTTACTGAAAATTGAGAAAAGTTTGCTAACAATGTGGTCTCTATACTTTTGTTGATGGTGACACAAGTGATACTAGTATAGTAATACGTATATCTAATTGATTTTGGAAATAAATTATATTTATTATGAACATGAAGTTCTAAAGAGCAAAAATAATATTAAGTATTTAAAAAAGCCAATTAGTCGTTTCGGGGCCCACCTCGTATTCTGAACAGACAAACAGAGAAAGTTTAGAAAATCTGTTCTTTTCTCAAGAAATCTTTCCTAAAGAGTTGTTTTACAAATGGTTTTCTCATATGATTTGTGAAAATATAAAACTACGATACGATACGACGTTGACGGTAGACGACTACGCGGCAACAAAATCGTACTAAATCGACTTTTCAATTTTGCGATTAGACACAAGCTACAACTTGCTGGCAACAAAAAAATCCTTTACAATTCCGACAATTGAACGCCACCATAAAACAATAACATTTCGTACCTTTCAAAATCCCATGTGCATAAAATCAAAACAAATAAATAAAAGCCTGTAAAAAGTATTTTACAACACCACAAAAAGTTTCAAAGAAATCGAGGCTCTACAGTTCCACACACAGGTATAAACTGTCCATATAACTATACATTCCATATTGGTGTACTGTTAGGGGCCTCGTTTGTATAGAAAATACCCTATTTGAAAGGACACAGGTAGGAAACAATAAACGTATGCATTGTGTGTCTGTCGGTTTGTTTGAAGGTGTGAGCAATAAAGAGAAAATAAAGTGGTCCGTAGTTGGTGCAGTAAAGATAAAGTGTGTAATGATTAGTAAATTCTGGAACGTTTCTTGTGAATGGATAGAACGAAATTACACTCGATTGTTCTATAATCCTTTTGTTTAGAAGAATTCATATCGTGATGGTGAGAAGTAGTTTTTTTATGTTAGTAAGTGACGAGACGAGCTGGTCGTTTGCCTGATGGTAAGCAATACCCCTGCCCATTGCAGTAACAGCACCACCAAGAACTTTGTCATGCAAAATCCTGGGCGACGCTGCACTACGGTGATCACCCTGAGACAATTAGCTGTTAAGTCTCATAATGCCCAGTAACTGCGCTGGCTACAATGCCCTTCAAACCGGAACACTGTAATGCTTGGGCACTTCTGTTTGGCGGCTGAATAACTGGCAAAGTGGTGGTACCCACCCAGACGGCCTGTCGCATACGAGAAAACTACCAACAGTGAATACGAGAAACCTACCACCAGTGAACTATGAACGCTATAGAGCTTGTAGGTATCTCAACAAGTGTATAAGGATAGCATTAAATGGTTTTTTTTTTCAATGTAAAGTTTTTTTTATATTATTGAGTGATGAGACGAGCATGCGATGCGCTTGATGGTAAGCAAAACCCCTGCCCATAACAGCATTTTGTTTTGCAAAATCTGCGCGGCACTGCACTGCGCTCGTCACTCTGAGACAATTAGCCCTTAAGTCTCATAATTTTGCTGTAATTTTGCTGGCTAAGATGCCCTTTAAACCGGAACACAGTAATGCTTACGTACTACTATTGTTGTCAGTATTGTAAGATGACTCCTGGAGCTCCTGAATTGAAGCTGGTCCTCGTTAGATTTAATCCTAAAGGTAATTTATTTTAACTAGTGGTCTATATCATTGTTAAATATGACGACATCAGTCGTCATATTTAATTCTAGTTGCAAGCCAATGCTTCAATCTGTTTATACTAAAACGTACTTGATTTGATAAAGAAAATATAAAAAAATAAGGAATTTATTGGTAAGGACACTCATACGTTACCTACGAATAGGTGAGACACACATTCTCAGCATTGCTGTTTTTCAGCTCCATCTGAGGTTATGCCAACTGCCATGCTGAAACACAATAGTCAGCATTTTAAAAACACACCTCTATTAAAGTTTTCTTTTTTACTTCAGACTAGGCTAACGTTTGACCACGATCTGACCGGATGGGAAGTGACGATGTGGTCGAAGATGAAGCACGCTTGCGTAGTAAGTATCTATTCACTCCTGATTTGAACACACCCAGGTTGTGTTTAATAGGAAACACAGATGATGGCAGGGCATTCCACTCCTTAGCTGTACGTATTAAGAAGGATGAGCCAAACGCTTCGAACGGATAGGCGGGACTTCTACCATGTGGGGGTGGTGGTTCTACCATATAGTTTTATTTGATAACTTTTGACTCGAGATAATTTATATTATAGACTAGAGATATGTTTGTTATCTATAG
This sequence comes from Petrophora chlorosata, assembly GCA_951640565.1. Lineage (NCBI taxonomy): Eukaryota > Metazoa > Arthropoda > Insecta > Lepidoptera > Geometridae > Petrophora > Petrophora chlorosata. Next base: position 4,429,464 of record OX621206.1, read on the forward strand.
ACTCGTAAACTGCTGAACGGATTAATGTGGTTTTCAGGGTTAGGTCATCATCATCATCATCATCAGCATATTACGTTCCCACTGCTGGGACTCAGGCCTTCCCTCATAGAGATAGGTCGAGTAGAGTATGGGCAATAATCCACCACGCTGGCCCAGTGCGGGTTGGTGAATGTCACATGTCTTTGAATTTTTGTGATAAATTCTTGGACATGCCGGTTTCCTCACGATGTTTTCCTTCACTGATATTAGAGCGAGTGTTAAATCCGCACATAACTTAAGAAAGTCAGTGGTGCGGGGCCAGTGGGATTCGAACTCGGGTGCGTCGGATCGAAAGTCGCACATGCTACCACTGAGCCACACTCGCTCTTCAAGGTTAGGTAATTAGCTTTAAATATGGGTAATATTTTGATATGTTACATCACAATCGGTTAGGTGAATACGAAGATACAGCTTGACCTCTTCGTAGTACGCGCTCTCATATATTGGGAAGGTCTTGCTAAAATGGTCTCGGAATAAACATGACTTATGGGCTTTCTCTGTCGTCCAGGCGGACGAAGTCGCGGGAAAAGCTAGTTAACAATATAAACTTAAATCAGAATGGCAGGAAGGTCAATCTAATCGTCAAAACCATAACAAAACAACGATAAATTTCTCCTCACTCAAACTAGACTTATCCGCACTTTTCATATATTTTTAACTAGAACATTAATAAACACGTCGTAAAGTGCTCGATAGAGCCATATTTTGTATTAATCACGGCAGGAACGCCAATCTCGTGTTTATATTAAACGAACATGTTTTAGCGGCAGTAGACGCCCCTTCACGTGACGAGGTATGTATAGGAATTTATAGGAGCTACCTGATTACCCAATTTTATTACAGGTTACTTAATGACCCTACTAGCATAGTTAGATGCCGCGTCTCCTTTATTTGTTCGTTTTGCTTGATAGCCTTATTATTTAAAGCCAGATTCACACTATTAATACGTTTTGTGTGGCGGTGCAGTAGGTACATCAGAAACCAATCGGATTCATATTGTATAGAGTGCACACTGCATCAAAGCGCATCTCGTCAGAATAGTCAGAATAGCGCATCTGGTCACGACGCTACACGTGTTAATAGCGTGAATCAGGCTTAAGTATCTTAAAAATAGACCTGTTTTCCATCTTCATTGTGTCATTAACTACAACAAATTTCAAGGCCAGAGTAAATAAATACTTTCTAGGTACATGTGCGTTATCTTTAGCCATATTGTCGTCTAACATTAGGCATGATGGCGGTAAAAATGAAACGTATTTGGAAAAGAAACTTAATATGTGGCCATCTATCGTGGGTTTGTGCCTTCACCAACTTATATGCCTGTATGTTCGGCCTTCTCTCAGAGATAAATATTGATTACAGTTTGTTAGTGATCGTAGGGCAGGCCTTGTGCTGCACCAGCCATTAGCTCTGGTCAACAGATTTATGTCCTAAAACTATATGGTTCTTAAACATGCAGTTTTTTTATGATGTATCTAAAGCATCTTTTCCGTTGTTGGAAATAGTGCATGCCATGAATACATAATCTAATACCTAATAAATAAAATGTTGTTGCGAGGCCGATTTCGGATAGAAAATTTGACCATGCTTTTTTTTAAGTCATTAAATAATTCTATGACATAATAACCTAAATAGTGATGACATTTTGCTTTCAAAGCAATATTGTGAAATTACAAAAAAAAAACAAAAGTCTCGTTGAAACCGCATTCCAGAGCAACAAAAGTCGAATTCATGTAATATTCATGTAATACTGAATAACACCTTTCTTTCCAAAATATTATTTCGTAACTGCTAAGCACGCATACAAACCTGCAATTAACTTCACCCCAATTCCTTTATCGGGCCATCAATTAATCTTGCGCCCACTGGCCGACAATTATCCGGGGGTTGGACTGTACTTTAGACGAGTTTAATTTTGGACAAATTACAATTTGGACGCTATAGATACATAGATATTGTCATTACAAGTAATATGTTTTAAAAATCCTACATAAGTGCATAATCATTTTATTATGATTCGGGTCTGGCTGTTGTGGGGAGTACCAAAGAGTTAAATAATAAGGATACGCAACGAGTGTTTTTCTCCCCACATAATATGCGATGACTTATTATTGAACGGCTTACTATCTTATTACAACCTGCACTAGGTTTTTTATTATAATGTCTGTTAAAATCATTCTTTGAAATTTAAGAATTATAAAACCTTTTTAGCAGCTTATTCTAGAAAGCTTTTTTGGACCTGAGACCACCTCTCTCGGTCTCTTAATCAGTGTGACTTTTTTACACTGCGATTAGAACTAGAATAATACCTGAATACGACTATTATAGCTGAGATGAGAATAAATCCCACTCGCGCCAACATGAAAATTCATGTAACAGGTAACACATAAATTAAGTGTCATTTTTATACCAAAAAAAAACAAGTTTACCGACGGTGCCAAAGATAAAATATAGTATTAAAAAAAAAACTTTGGACGGTGCAGCACAAGTGGCACTGTCTAAATCTGATATTTTAACAACTATCATGAGATTAATGAGCAAGAGTGGCGCTTAAATTAATCAGTTTAGGCATCACAGACGCACTTATAAACTTCAGTTTATCACAATTACTCTATCACAGCATCGGTAAAAACCACTACTCAGAAGATACGGCTAGAAACTGAGGGGCATGTTTTTAGAGCTTCTGTAAATTTATTTTGCATGCATCAGACAAGCGACTTGAAAGTCCGGGTGCACAGTTCCATAAAAAAAAGTAACATTTTCGTATACGTGGCAACCCTGACATGGTTAATGGGTCGACGTAAGTCATGTTGTGTTTATGATCCGGCATCGTTTGTGGCCGATTAATTTAATGTGGGGGCGGGATACAATATGTTTATATCAGGTGATAATATGGTAAAGCTACTAGTGTAAGCTTCGAGAGACCCAATTCCATTCAATATAGTCGCTTTAATTTTATTGTTTGATGGAAGTACACCCGAAGGCAGATATAACATAAGGGGTTTTAAATATGTCTACTAGAAAAGACCATCATGAATGTCATCATCATCAATTCCCTATCCCATCGTGAAATTCAGATAAAGTCGCTCATTATCGCATATATTAAGTCTATAGGACTGATCTACTAAAGTTAAAGTAAAAGCTATTTGTAAGTTACCTATTTGTAAGTTTGAAGTAACAATATAGTTTTGATTTTAAATAATATAAAAATTCATTTTTTTAAATGAATTATTATTATTATTAACATTCACTTTACAATTTTTCAATTTCAAGACGACAGGCTTTATTAAATTTTGCATATATTTATATTCCATTATATTTTGTAGCAACAACATAATCAACATATTTGAAATGTTTTAAACTGTAAAATGTTTTCAATTAATTCGATTAATCAAATCAATTCAATACTCGCCATATAATATTTGTAAGCAGTCTTCGCCTATAATTACGATGGCATTAACCATGCACCGACTATCTTAGAATTAAGTAACATTTAATTTTAACAATTTACATCGTGTTGGCGATAAATAAATAAATATGGATTTATTTATTATTTATTTATTTATTATCTAGCTATCAATCAATAGGGTTTGATTTGCATACGTGAGTTCAATGGGGAAATAGGGAAAATATACCCAAGTTACAAATATCTAATGCTACGCTTAATATATAAGCTATTAGCTGCTATAAACCACCTCCCTTACAAGTAACGTAAACCCCATTAAAATTGCGTGTGGCACCACATGACCTCAAAGACACAGCAGTATCCAAAAATGCTAATACAAGCGATGCTATCGCCTTACGCGTGATTTTGACCACGCATTCACACAAAACGTAACCCTTGAACTATCTGATAACCTTTAATCGCCGCCATCCTAACTTGACCTTCCCATCCCTCCCTACACTTGACTTAGTTCCCTGTTTGAAGAACGTGTGAGGATGAGGAAGGGATTTTCAGAGTTCTACTTGTAGTGGTTAGGAAAGTCATGCGACGTTGAAATATGTGTTGTGACGTCACATTTATGTCAGCCAATCCATTAATGCTGTTATCTTAAGTTCCGAATTGGTGGGTTTTGTTAAACTGAACGCCTTTATTGGCGGGAGGCATGACATCGCCGTGAAAAGTAAGGGTCGTCTTTTTGGTGTTTACTTTAATTTCCTAGACAGAAGATATAATTTGCAAGATAGTTCCGTTGGAATATTCATTATCATCTATTTATCTTGCACCTAGCTCTATCCATCCAAAGCTTGTCAAGAAGAAATCTCTTTAAGCGACAAGACCACCAATTGTATTTTAAATCTTCGATGTAGCTATTTTGTTAATGTTTTGTGTCGTGTTTTATTTATAATAACAAATTAACAAATAATGATATTAATAACAATTTGGAAGAATCAAATATCAAATTAATAGTAAGTATAATTATGACACTGTACCAAAATTTTTACCTAATACTGGTGCCGACTGTACATTGGAAGGCCATCACCAGGCCTAGCGCACTCCGCACTGTAGGTACGAAGCTACAAATACATAGCCGGACACCGACGGCGGGTCGCGCGTCGTAACAAGTGCCGCGTCAGAAGAGATGGGAGCTATGCGATAGAAAGAGAGGCGCTCTGTAGGTTAATATGACTGGTAGGTATGCAGCGCTACGCGAGATGAATTGAATTTTATTGCGTCATAGCAAGAGTCGCTATTTGTTTAAATTTCTTTGCGGAGTGATGCTTCTGTCCCTTAGTATTCTGTGCCATCATATACGCAACTACCCGTATAATCCAGGTAACATGTTCAAACCTGCAAACCACCTTAAGAACAATAAGCTACACGTACACACAAAAACTGCCCCTAGCTTGGTACACATTATTTTGTACCATTCCTAAGACTTTACAATCAGTTATCAGTTCTAGGAAAAGGTGTCGGGCTCTTACGGTACATAGGGTAGGTACATGTTAGCTTCCAGGTAAAGGCAGTGTAGTTTAATTTTATAGTTTGAAAGTAATTTTGTTAGTTTTTCATCTATATAACAATGAATAGTTTATTTTTTAAATTTTATTTTACCTTGTTCATCTACTTTTTTGCTTTCTGTTTTTATGGTACGTTTATTTGTCCGAAAACTGAAATGAAAATCTTAGATTGATAACCGACTACGGCATAAAAATGCTAATTTAAAAAAATATAACTGGAGTAGTGTTCTTTTTATGGACCGAATGATGAGACGAGCCAGTCGTTCACCTGATGGTAAGCGCCAAGCCTGTCACTAAGAATCACAGTGCCACCCGGAACTTTGAACAGCATAAAAAGCACTGCGTAGCACTGCATTGCCTCATCACCCTAAGACATCGGATTTTCAGTGTTTTAAATTGATATTGATTTGATTTCGAATAATAATTAATAAGTCATCGGAGGTGATAACCTCTTTCGAGTATTCTAGGCCCTGTAAGGAACATAAAAAAATATACCTAATATGTATTTTAGTACGAATAAATGATTATCTGATTATGCATACATTCATAGGTACAAACGCTGCTATATAAAAACATAGCCCTCACATTGGCTTCGCCGTAATCGGCCTAAAATAGCATTTTACTGGTGGCAGGTTTCTCGTATGCGAGAGGCCGTCTGGGTGGGTACCACCGCTTTGCTAGTTATTCTTCCGTTTAGCAGTAGTGCGCAAGCATTACTGTGTTCCGGTTTGAAGGGCATTGTAGCCAGCGAAATTACTGGGCATTATAAGACTCAACAGCTAAATTGTCTCAGGGTGACAGCGCAGTGCAGCGCCGCGCAGGATTTTGTAAAAAAAGGTGCTGTTATTGTTATGGGCTGGCGTATTGCTTACCATCAGGCAAGCTCGTCTCGTCATTCAGTTACATAAAAAAAGTATAGCAGTAAGCGCTTCGCTTCCACTTTTATTATGCGCAGTTGATCGAAGTGCGCACTGCTAACCAATCTAGGAATCTACAAATCTCGAGTGAACAGGTACTATCTTGGCAGGCGTGCTAGATCGTCGACCGCATCGTTACTTACCACCAGGTGACACAGCGGTCAAACGCAAGCCTATTACTTGAACAAGTATACGTTTAAAAAACAAAAAACCGACTTCAATGTAGCTTCGGTTGTCTGGAAGAGATCGCTTCAAGCCATAAGACCTAAGGACTGTATTATTGTCTATTTCTTTAATTTGGTATACAATAAAGAGTTTTTCTATTCTATTCTATTCTTTGAAGTTCAAGGTCAAATATCGATGAAATTTATATGGGACCACTTCGTAGCTATACTGAACCCAACGCAAAAATAATTTTCCAAATCGGTTCATGAACGACGGAGTTCTGAGGGTAACAAACATAAAAAAATACAATCAAACAGAACCTTCTCCTTTTTGAAGTCGGTTAAAAATAAATAAAAAAATGCACTATTATATCTAGGTGAACGAAGTCGCAAGCGGTTGCTAGTAATTAGTAGAATTACTTTACAACCACCTTTGATTTCAAAGAAACGACGGTGTGTGTCGACATCCAGGTAGAGACAGGAAAGTTTAAGTACGTTGCATTGTTTCTTTTATCAAACGTCACAAACAATAGGGCTGTCGGAATTGTGAGTAATCTACTTAAATGTATATTTCATCCAAACGATATATTGTTAAGTAATAGATTAAGTTTATTAGTGTTCGGTGAAGCTTACGGTTAATTATGGACTTTTTTATGATGAAATGGGCTTACGTTTGACAACAACTTACCTGATGGTAAGCGTAGTTGCGGTTTAAGGTGGAGCACGTTTGCCCATGAGGTGCCTATTCACTCCTGTCTTAAAGAGTCCCAGGTTGTAATTGGAAGGAAATAAGGATTCCGGTAGAGAATTCCACTCCTTAGCAGTATTATGGTATTATTAAATGCACATGCAACTGATTTGTAAGATTTTAGAAAATATTTGTATTTACTAGATATACAAATTACAAATTTCAAAACTCTTTGTTGCATACCCGCACATGATACCAGTTACAAAATAATAAAAATAATAGCATACAATTGCTTACAATGGGCGGTCTTATCGCTTTAAGATTACGTTTTATTAAGTTCTCCTACTAATATTATAAAAGCGAAAGTTTGTAAGAATGTATGGATGTTTGGATGTATGCTTGTTACTCTTTTACGCAAAAACAACCGAACCGATTTCGATGAAATTTGGTATGTAGGTACTTTAGGACTTGGAATAGCACATTGACTACTTTTTATCCCGTGAAAATGCGGGTGGAACCGTTGGGCGCTGCTAGTATGTTTATATATTTGTTAGTCTGTAAGGTGTTATGGACCCCTGTTAATTTTACTTGGTTGTATTTTAATACTGCCTGAAATATATAAATAAATAAAATAAATAGATACGTTCTACTTTTATTTATTAGATTTCTGATCGTATATATCGATATATATCGAGTAAAATAATAAATTAAAAAAAATATATGTTCGTATTTTCCACGTTAGAAGTTAAGACATTCTTGATGAATCTAGATTAGATTAAAAAAAAATTAAATGACAAAGAAAAAAAATAGAAAAGAAAATAAAAAAAATACGTAAAAGTTCAAGTAAAAATAAAACATAACACTTAAATTTGTACAGGGGGCGGTGTTATCGCTAATAATACCTTTGGGTGGAGAAGATTAATTGGTTAAACATAACATAGTTAGTCATACTTAAAAATATAAAAAATAGATTACAATAAAGATAAAAACAACGAAGCAACAAAATCCCTAACTCAGTCCAACCACACGAACCAACTAACTCTGCTATTTCCATGAACACTCCAAAAATCGAATCCAAACCGACCTCGATATGTTCCGACAGACAATTATGAACTTCCCTCATAGACTTCTAATTGCCAAAAAAAGAAAATAAACGTGGCCAAGTGTGTGTCATATACCACCTAAGAACGGGTTCCACACGTAATAATGCGTAAGTTTTTTTTTTAGGTATGCCAAAAAATATACTATTTCATATAATTTTAGCTAACCAGAAGCACAGAAAGCACAATAGTAGGTACCTACTACGTACTAGAAGTCACAACATTATATTAAGTAAATAAATTAAGTATATTTTTTCTTTATTACTTGAATGTTTAAAACTATTTAATACATTGTTCCTAATAACATGAAACTAAAACTAAAAACTTAAAAAGTATTATATAATAACTAAAATATATTATTAAAAGGGGTCCCTTTAGGCAAGGTTCCGAAGATACTGGCAGCGTTCCCCCTTTGAATAGCTAGACTAATTCTTTGCCCGAGGTAGCTGCCAGCTCTGCTTCTTATATTAAGTTGCAAAATGGCCATCACACTATTTAAACAACGCTTTAGACTCCTTGCTCTCATCATCATCATCATCATCAGCCTGTAGTCGTCCACTGCTGGACATAGTCCTCTCCTAATGAACGCTGCGGTCGGCCGGAGCCCGGTCTTCGCCTCTTCTCATCCAGTTTCTTCCGGCCACCTTTCGCAGATCGTCACTCCATCTGGCCGGTGGGCGTCCTACACTACGCTTGCCGATCCTTGCTCTCATATTTAATGTAATCAAGCCTATCGAAATCACAGAAGCAGATAACGATGTTACAAGAACCTTGTGTTAATACGGAACTCTAAAAACTCACGAAAAATAACCCACAGGCATCTAAAAAAAAGCACGGAAACATAACCCATCAAAGTTGCGAAACAAAACGACGGCGCAGACAAGTTGGTTAACTAACATAACTGGCTGAAAAAAGAAAACAACGAGTGAAAAAAGAAAATAAAACGTGGAAAAAGAAAAAGAGTGTAACGTGTAGGAAGTTGCACTGATATCGTGTGAACGAGGCTTAAACGAGCCGTGTTATGTGCCTGCCTCTATTATAGCACGGCGCGGATGTGAGAAGATTTTCAGGTGGATGGACATTCTTTTCTTATCATATTGTGCTTTTATATGTACATATATCTCATATACGAAAGAAAGAAAGAAAATACATTTATTCGGGACATCGCAACATTACACTGAACATACTAGAATAAGGACAAAACAATAAATACAACACAGTACAATGTTGCGCGATGTCAGGAAAAGGTTCCGACTCAGCATACGCTAAGGTATTTTTAAGTACTGATTTACATAATATTGTACATATATTTATATCTCATATGTATGTATATGTATATCTCATATATTTCTTCTTTTTTATAACGGACGAATGCCTTTATTACTGAAAACAAACTACTCTCTACTTACTAAAACTAAACTAACTACATACAAGGAGAAGCAATTGGACAACCATATATTATATCTATATTGGTATATTATCATATATTATATCATCATCATCAGCCCCTCACGTTCCCACTGCTGGGACACGGGCCTTCTCTTATAGAGAGAGTATGGTCTATAACCCACCACGCTGGCACAGTTCGGGTTTGGTGGATGTCACATGTCCATGAAGTTTTGTGATAAATTCTTGGACATGCCGGTTTCCTCACGATGTTGTCCTTTACCGTTTTTAGAGCTATCATAAATCCGCACATAGTTTTAAAAAAGTCAGTGCGGTGTCATCGGGATTCGAACTCGGGTGCGTCTGATCGAAAGGCGCACGTTAAGAGTACATAACAAAGGAAAAAAAATATACCGCATCCAAGCCCCGTCATATATTGCGAAACAAAACGTGTATGTAGCATATCTACTCGCCGGCAACTGAAGGGAAAACATTGAAAATTCGGCCGCTTATCGGGCGCTTTTAACTTTTATTTTGGGCGCCCCGGGCCGCGGGCGGGCACGGGTGGCAGACCAACGTACGGACTAGATATGGCCAGACTTATGAATTACTAACTGTATTGGAAAAAGCATACTATACAGTTAGTAAAATTACATAGAAGACAAAGATGCATGGAACATTCCGCTTCGGCAAGTAGCCAACTGGCACATAATAAACATAATATTGTCAAAAACAAACATAAAATATTGTAACAAAAGTTCTAAATAATGCCCCTCAGTTTCTTGCCGTATCTTCTGAATAGTGTTTATTTTTCCGATACGGTGGTAGAGTCATTGTAATACATAATTGACGTTCATAAGTGCGTCTGTGATGCCAGAATTGAACAAAGAACTTTAACTTGTACTTTGATTTAATGGCATTTAAGTATTTCTTTAGTCATAAATGTTTTTAATGTTACTAAGTGGCGAGACGAGCAGTTTATTCACTTGATGGTAAGCAATAGTCGCATCGCCGCGCGCTCAGAACTGTATCATGCTAAATCTTGCGTGGCACTACACTGCGCTAGCAACCCTGGCACATATAATGGCTCAAAAAATTACAATAAACAATTTTTTGCAATATTTTTTTATATATATTTTTGGAAACACTTTGAAACTCATGATTCCGTTAATTCAGGCTCCCAAGGAATGCCGCACCTCAAATCCCACTATATTGAGCTCTCAAAGAACCACACCCAAATTTTATAAAAAAAAGAATCAAAATACGCCTTTTCTTTTGTTTTTTCGTTGTTGAAAGTCCAGCCAGCTCTACCACCTTCCAATTTCAAATCTCATCGGCGCGCACGCGAGCGAGTATTTACGGCCAGTATTTTGGCCGTATGTTCTCACACGTCGGCCGATACACATCTGATTCATTACCACGCTCTCAGCGATCTACATTGTCTATGGTTCGACCTGACTGCGGCCATAGAGAATCTATGTACCGCCATACACGCCGTTAACGACCATAGACAAACATTATACTTGTGTAAGGAAGTGTGTTTGATTTATTTTCGGACTGAGTGGGGAATGGTGTTGGGCCCGTTTTGGAAAATATAACTCAAACGTAGAGCAAGCGATTTATAGTTGAAACGTGGTTGCAGCCACTTTCTATGGTTGCAACAAGGCAGCTATCAAGGCCGATAGATAGATAAAACTCTTTTGTACATATTCAGTTTGACTCTTTTTGTTTTAATGCTATGATTGTTTACTTTGTCTTACACATGTGTTAGCGAATTACATCCATCCATAGCCTACGTCACACTCCGACCATAAACAATAACATGATTAATTATTGAATTAAATAGATAACACTGAATTAGTTGATTAGAATAATTGTTTAAATGTTGTTTAATTATTGTAACGTGGTTTTATCAATTATATACATTTTTAACAGTTGTTTCATGATTACAAACTAGTGATTGTACATTTTGGCGCCAGCAGCAGTGGCGCCACTAGTAGTTTATTAACTTTATTATCTAATCATCAATTAAATAATGTAACTAACTCATCATAATTCTTAACTAAATATTTAAGCTACTAACGTTTCTTTAGTCGGTTAATTTATTGTAAAATAACATTCTTGATATAACTTAATGAACATGATTTGAAAACTCGTAGTTCGTATAAAAGTGACAGCTATGCTTGACAGCATTCATTGTGAATTAATAAGTGCTTTAAGGCGGAAGCTCTGCCCAAAATATAAATGTTGGAACCTAAACGACGTTTTGTTTAAAACCAAATCCCACGAACCTTCACACATGTTTGGCCATCACACATGTTCAGCAACGATGTGGCCGAAGATGGAACACAGATCTTTTATTTTTTGTGGTACCGAGTTATGAGACGAGCAAGTCGTTGACGTCTGACGGTAAGCGCCACGCCTGCCCATAACAAATGCAGTGCCACCCAGAACTTTCAATACCATAAAATGTACTGCGTAGCACTACATTGCGCTCATCACCCCGAGACATCAGATATTTAGTCAGTCGAGTGACTGCTCAGACCTGTCTCCCTGATGGTCAAACGTTCTTGTCAGCATAATCATTTATTTAATTGTTGGTCATAATTTGGGATCTTGTTCTCTTCATTCATAATCATAGTTAAGATAAGCTATCTGATTCTTAAAATATCTAGCGGACCTAGATATATATTTCTGCAAAACTTTCGTTACCTTCAAAGTCAAAAAGCACCCCTTGATCTGGTGGCTCTAAAACCAGATGTTAGAGAAGATGTGCCTCCAAAGCGGTTGCAGTAGTACCTACCTAATATTATATCTATAAAAGTTTAAATAGCTTAATCACAAATCTGAAACGCAATGCAAATGTCTAGAGTAATTCCGTGGAATATTATGATATTTCATTGCGTTTCAGATTAAAGATAAATTTCCGCAACGTCACGCCTGATTCCGTTAGATCCTTTAGCTCAATCACAAATTAGTGCTTTTCATAGACTCTTGTGTCGAGTAGAAAAACATGCAATAACAGTTGTTATGAAGATAGGTACAAAACGAACTTACAAACTTCTTATATTCTTTATTGTACACTGTCAGAAGATGTACATCGTAGATTATAAACTACATGTACAAAGGCGAGCTTAACCCTAAAAGAAGTTTTCTTCCAGTAAACCCTTGAGGAAAGAGAACTGTCACTTGAGCAAACTTAAACATGATAACTTCAAAAGTTCTAAACTACGAGTGACAAAAACACAGAGCTGTTAAAACCCAAACACGGCCGACACGCACCATCACCTCTCACCTCGTGACGCCATAAACCGTCTGACATGAAGTTTTCACCCCTACATATAGAAAAGTGGGAGTTCCAAAGTTGGAAACTAATCTAAGTGCTGTACCGAACAAGTTGGCAGACAAGTGCTAACGTAGCTGTTTTTTCTTTTTTTACTTTTTACTCGTAGTTCAGTCTTCGAGGAATGGCGGGTGATATGAGCATCGCATGCATGAGAGAGTTTCACAGAGTAGTTAGTGTCACGAAACACACTCGTCCTTTAATTTCAACATGATAAGTTATAAAAATTCTTTGAAGTTATAATTATACACAGATTGAAAAATAAATATTATGCATAATTGATATAAAACGGCTAACTCACTGTAAACGTCGAAAATTACTCCGACCAGGTTTCGGACATTTTAGAAGTCCTTCTTCTGGGAGTTAAGATATCAAGTCGCGGCGTAGGTCGCGAGCGCTCGCACGTAACGTCAGTTACGCGACCTACACCGATCTAAAATGTCCGAAACCTGGTCGGAGTAATTTTCGACGTTTACAGTGAGTCTTAGCCGTTTTATATCAATTATGAATAATAACACTCACGAAACTTTTCAAAATCTAATAAATATTATGAATACAATAAAGAATTAAATTGAACTGAAAATAATCGTTACACAAATAAAAGTGAAGCATTTATTAACACAAAAACAACAGACAAGCGTTTTGCTTTATACATGCTGAGAGAGCATTGGCGTGTAATGTAACAGCTCGGAAACAACCATCATATCAGTAAGAAAGGGCTCACCATAATTATTTGACTGCGAGCATTACCAGAATGAGTGAGGCTCAGTGGGAAAACGTGCGACTTTCGATCCGACACACCCGAGTTAGAATTCCGCTGGCCCTGCACCAATAACTTTCTTAAGTTATGTGCGGATTTAACACTAGCTCTAAAAATAGTGAAGGAAAACATCGTGACAAAACCAAGAATTCATCACAAAAATTCAAGGACATGTGACATCCACCAACACGCACTGGGCCAGCGTGGCGGATTATGGGCCATATTCACTCTATGAGAGAAAAGGCCCGTGTCCCAGCAGTGGGAACGTGATGGGCTGATAATGATGAGCATTTACTATTTCAGTACGCTAACTCCAAATTAACCCTCACGTCACTCGACGTACGCACATTTATCGCAAAAAAAAAACATGATTTGCCAAGGCAACCACATTCCCAAAATATAAAAACGACAAATAAAAAAAGTCAGCAACAATAAAAAATGGAAGTGCAGTCTCTAGCATTTTGTCTGCTCTGTCCTTACAAAAGACGCTAGCTCCGTGAGGGCAAAATATTCATTTCTGCTGCAACGACGCTCCTGAAGTTGCCACTCCGGTGAGCATGTGGGACTTCTCAGTTTGTTGTATGGCACGAGAAATGATATTTATAATTGTGTATCGTTTCACATAATAATATAGAGCGTGGATGTGATGTAGTCTTTGTCAATGGACAGGTATGGGGTCTGAAAGAACATGAATGTCATGAATAAAGATCGTACAACTTGCTGCAAGGTGTCTTACATGGTGAGGTATTGAAGATACATGTTTTATTTGCTTAAAGATCTCTGTTTGGCCACTATCTCACCAACTATACACCTTTACCGTAAATAATTATATCTATACATCAACTAATATGGACATAATTTCCCGCGACTCCGTCCGCGAGGAATTCGGTTTTTAGTTGTAAAAACCGAAGGAAGCGTTCGCTTTTGCGGAATAAAAAGTATCCACCAGGACCTAAAGTACACCTACGTACCAAAAGTTATCGAAATCTGCATAATGTGGTAACAAACATGCACACACCCTTATACGCACACACACATTTATGACATCAGATACGAAGTAGGATAGGATGTCACTATAGATATACACAAAGCGATCAATTGAAGTGGGACAAATCTGAAACTATTAAAAGGTAGAGTCAAAATAGAGAAACAATTATTTAAAAAAAACACGTTTAATGATTTAAAATTAGTTGGGTACTTTTCTGATTACCAGTAAACCAGTAAAACACCGTAAACCCTATCCAAGCCTTTCTGCCTTCGTGTCGACGTTCTATACAAAGCAAGAGTTGTTATACATTCTCTAGTAGTCTTTTCATTCATAATATTATTTTAAATTAAAGTGATTTTTTGATATGAAATGTAGTTTTCAATAAACGTAGCTCGTAGCTATACCTATATCGTAAGTAGTTCACACACATTGAGAGATTTGTAGATAGTCAAGAAAAATAATCACAATCGTCACCTACAATCACGCATGACTATAAAAACGCAAGCCAAGAAAGGTTAACCCTAATCCTGACATATACCGAAATTATATAAACAGCGAAATTATATAGACAGCCTCTTTGGTGTAGTGGTTGGGCATGTGGGCTCAAATCTCATATACCACTGAGGTTGCGGGTTCGATTCCCGCGACGGGACAAATGTTTGTGCACAGATAAAAAAAGCGCAAGCATTTGTTTCGTGTCTGGGTGTTGTGGGACCATGGTCCTCATAGTTCCTGGTTCCCTAGATACAGGAAACCCTAGTTAGGGGTCAGGATCTATCTATGCGATCGTTGGGCGTTATTTATTTATTTATTTATTTATATTCAATTTGCTTATCGCGATCACACATGTGCTCGACTCATGAGGTTGTTCGTATACTATGGTGGTTTATTGCCGAAATTAAAGCACCGTTTTCAAGAGTGTTTTTTATGTTACTGAATGACGAAACGAGCTGATCGTTTGCCTGATGGTAAGCAATACGCCAGCCCATAACAATAACAGCACCGCCCAGAACTTTGTTTTGCATAATCCTGCGCTGCACTGCGCTCGTCACCCAGAGACAATTAGCTTTTGAGTCTCATAACGCCCAACAATCTAATTACAGTTCTTTCTTTTTCGAGGGTATGTGACAAACTCTGGTATCCAATTTTTTTGATATTTTTTTTCCATGATTAGGCAGGCAGGTTCGGAAGTGAATTTTTGGCTTACTTTTGCCATGTAATGTGTTGGACTTAGTCTGTAGGTTCCATGTGTTGTGAATATATAAATAAATAAATAAATCACTCCTGAGAGTGACAAGGACGGAAATAAAGTCATAAAGATTACATTGGAGCGGTCCCGAGCGCAGCTATTGTTATGATTTTTATACATATTATAGTCAATACTACCTACTATTATATAATGTTACTATTTTAGAAGTAAGAAATAGAAGAGGAATGCGACACCCAAGACAAACCTGTTTAAGGTTTATAAGGTGTTAGATATATATAAAAAGTTGTAAAATTTATAAAAATAAATAAAAAAAAAAAAAAAAAAAAACACCGCCTTAGGGCCTTCGACATGGCCTAACTCATTTTTTGATCTAAAACAACAACCGGGGCCGACAGCTTAACGTGCCTTCTGAAGCACGGTAGCGTTCAGGTGTAAATACCACACAAACGGTCACCTATCCTAACGGTGACCGCGGCGAACGTTGTTTAACCTAACAGATCTATTGAATAATTAATTTTCAGAAAAAAACAAAAACCGACTTCAATGTATCTTTGAAGTCCAAGGTCGCATATAGATGAAATTTATATGGGACCACTTTGTAGCTATACTGATCCCAACGCAAAAAGAATTTTCCAAATCGGTTCATAAATGACGGAGTTCTGAGGTAACAAACACAAAAAAAAATAAAAAAAGTAAAAAAATACAATCGAACAGAGAACCTCCTCCTTTATGAAGTAGGTTAAAAAGGATAGATCACAAGTCTTACCGCTATGCAACGATCTCTTATAGACATCATCATGAATTGAATACGGCCGACCGCTGAACAAGATCTCTCCTAACGCTCGCCACTGCAATGAGTCGAAACTTTGACTTAGTTCAGTAATTTTTGCGTCCTTAAGTAACAAAAAAATTTTTTTTTTCGCTTAACCGATCTATGTTGGCCACTTTCTCGCCTGATGTGAAGCGATGATGTGGCCTATGATGGAACACATAGATCTAGAGAGAGACGGCAGTTTAGCGGCTGCTCAGACCCGTCTCCCCGATGGTTCACCGAACATCATCCCGAAACACGACTAGGTCGCTTGATGGCATGGCTTTGTTCGGTCGGTGGTATTACAACCACGGCCAAAGCCTACCACTCCAAAGCGCGTAAGCGGGTTTCATCACGATGTTTCCCTTTACCGTTTTAGAGCGAGCGTGCAAAATCTGCACTTAACTGTAAGTCATTATATATATATATATATATAATCATCCGAGCCGATTTCGGCTACGGCGACAATTTCTGCTAAATAATTAATTAATTGAGCTTTGGTGATATGCTCTTATATGGCTAATGTAGCCAATTTTGGCAGTGAATGTGCGTGAGCATTGCGTACACGTTAGGACGCCATTCACGTAGTTATAATGAATGTTAGCAGGTGGTCTGCTCTTAAGTTCGTCGCGCTTTGCATCCAACTCACGCCTTCTCTCATTTTCAAACGCGTATATATTACGTTTGACTATCCCACGCCATTCAGGGCGGGTCTCCGCCAATGATTCCCAACGAGAGGGCTCAATCTTGCATTTCTTCATAAGTCATTGGTGGCAGGGCCGAGTCGGAATTCGAACCCAAGTGCGGATCGAAAGGCACACCACACAGTTCCTGCTGAGCCACACTCGCTTTAATCAAACTTTCATGTTTTTTATATTAGTAGGACGCATAGTATTAGCTCAGTGATACAATAACACTGGCTTAAAGTGCGCGTCTGGCCAAGCATCCGCGCTTACGTCCATTGAATCGCGATAAAGAATTCCCAAAATTATAATCCCATTTGTGTTATCACGATCACACATGTACCCGCCGTATAAATCAAGGTGGTTTATTACCGAAATACGTTCGACCGGCAAGTTCCCCTTTATTAAGTAAGGTCAGATGCTATCGGGTAGAGTGTGAGCAATTGCACACACGGAACCGTGTTTGGCGCACGCATGGGAAATATTGTGGGAAAACTGTATACTAATCATGTGTACGTTGTGAATGTGGAAAAGTTTCGATGTCTGTTGTGCATGGAACGTTTAAAGGTGAATGAACTTTCAATTTAATTTGTTAAGGTATGTTTTAGGGCAAAAGACCAAGAGGCCGGAGTCCGAAACCTTGGTCCGACCAGGGCCCTCACTCTGATTCGTAATTACAAATCTTCGTTCCGTCTGATGAAAGGGACAGCGCTATGCAAAAGACATAAGAATGTCAGTTTTAGTCCGCACGAACGAGCGAACGAAAGCAACTCATACCAATGCAGTCGAGATCTCGCACACAAGAGACCTGACTTATAGCAATTTTGACTTAGTTTTGCATCAAGAATTTTGAACCTTATAGGCGTCTTTTATCTACCTCATCATCTGCCCATCACATTCCCACTGCTAGAACACGGGCCTTACCTCATAGAGAGAGTATGGGCAATAATAGAGTAGGCTCCCAGGTATCCCAGTAGCTAGAAATTCCAATCAACAAGACACTCCACGAAGCTGAAGATCGGATGAAGTGGAGAGAAACTATACGTACCCTACATGGAAGGAGTCACGATCCTCAACAATGAGGGAACGACTGAGGAGGAGGACATGCACATAGGATATAGATATGACAAAGGCGAATGAAGCTCCGGAAAATGCTGAAAAATGTTATGATACGAGTAACATTATGAAACTAGATAAGCTGGATCCTGTTTTACTTTTTTACATATAGTTGAGCCACAATGATAAGCGACGATGTGGTCAAAAATAGAGCACAGAAATCTAGAGAAAGACGGTATTCGAGTAACTGCTCAGATCCGTCCCTCTGATGATTAACCAAACACGGCGCTACGTTCTATCCGATGCACCCGAGTTCAAATCCCGCTGGCTTCGCACCACTGACTTTCTTAAGTTATGTACGGATTGAACACTCACTCTAAAAACGGTGAAGGAAAACATCGCGAGGAAACCGGCATGTCCAAGAACAAATCACAAAAATTCATGGACATGTGATATCCACCAAACTGCACTGGGCCCGCGTGGCGGATTATGGTCTCCCTGTGCGAGAAAGGCCGTGCCCCAGCAGTGGGAACGTGATGGGCTGATGATGATGATAGTCTGTATCTATAAATTGTATAAAGCATTTGAAAATATTCCTAAATTTTCCACGCCACAGGAAAAACCACTGAGCATAGCTTGTATCCTGCTCCATTATTGGGTCAGATGTTATCACACGTGGCCACATATTTCAGGCACACGCGTAATGGTAGTACGGCTTCATGTTCGGCTCAGGAAGCATTCGAAGGTAATTTGGAGGTATGGAGCTTATTATGTGTTCGTGCGTAGGATTTATACCATATATTTCATTTTTGTTGTTCAGCCTTTGACTAGGAAGTCTAGCCGCTGGATTTTAATGCGGAACACGCGAAGATGTTCCTTAGCCCGGATTTCTGGCCTGCAGGGGTAGTCTACTGCCGTAATAGGGAAAGTAGGCAGAAACAATAATTCCTTATGTGTTGTGTACCTAATAAAATATTTAGTTATTGTGTTATATTTTCGTATATATATGTTGTACTAACATATATATTCTTTGGGCCTATGTTAATTTCACTTTGTTGTACTTTAATACTGCCTGAAAGAAAGAAAGAAATAAATAAAAATGCGTTTCACATTTCAAAGTTGTCATATAAAGCTACAAGCGCCACGCGGTTTTACCCGCGTTTTCCCGGAATAAAAAATAGCCTATGTCTTTTTCCAGGACTTAAAGTACCTACATACCAAATATCATCAAAATCTGTTAAGTAATTTTTGCGTGAGTAACAAACATCCATATATCCATCTATCCTCACAAATTTTCGTATATATAATATTAGTAGGATTGCATTTTTTTTACAACAGACTGGGTCACCTTTTGACTACAATCTTTTTTTTATTTTGACAGCCTCTGTGGTTCTCTCTATGAGAGAAGGCCCGTGTCCCAGCAGTGGGAACGTGATGAGCTGATGATGATGATGATGATGAATGCTCTTCAAACCGGAACACACAGTAATGCTAGAGCAATACTGCTTGACAGCAGAATAACTGATAACACTGTGGAGCCTACCCAGACCGCCTCTTGCATACGATGGACCGTGTAAGTGTGATGTTCTTACTCATGGTAGGTCTCTCGCATGCGGGAGGCCGTATAGGTTGGTACCACAGCTTTGCCAGTTATTCTGCCGCCAAGCACTAGTGCGCAAGCATTACTATGTTCCAGTTTAAAGGGCATTGTAGCCAGCGAAATTACTGGATGATGACCGCAATGCCTTGCCACGAAGAGCTTTTTATGGTATTAAAAGTTCTGGGTGGCACTGTAATTGTTATGGGCAGGGGTGGCGCTTAACATCAAGCGAACGACTTGCTCGCCTCATCACAGAGTTCCATAGAAAAACGAATCTTCTTATGGGTAGGTACTCGTTCTCGGATATAGTAGCTTTCATAAACTATTCTACTATGCTTTCATATACATATTCTGTGCACTAAGTTAAATACTCAAAAGGTACATAACTCTAGTTAAAAACTGATTTAACTTAATTAAAACGTCCTCGTAGTAAGCCGCGATACATTCCCTAAGTTAAAACAACATAAGTTACAGTAAAGTTAATAAGCAGATCGCGTGAACAGTTATGAATAAAATCACCATTCGGTTTGTAAGTAGCCAGCTAATGCGTATTTCGTAGTGCTTGGAACATTTTGTTGTAGACTTGTTAAAGGAACTTTTATAAATGATTTTAAATTACGAATAGGTTGTACGAGGAAGATTTTTTTAACTTTTTTTTTATGTAACTGAATGACGAGACGAGCTGGTCGTTTGCCTGATGGTAAGCAATACGCCAGCCCATAACAATAACAGCATCACCCAGAACTTTGTTTTGCAAAATCATGCGCGGCGACGTACTGCGCTCGTCACTCTGAGATAATTAGCTGTTGAGTCTCATAATGCCCAGTAATTTCGCTGGCTACAATGCCCTTCAAGTCGGAACACAGTAATGCTTGCGCACTACCGCTTGGCGGCTGAATAACTGGCAAAGCGGTGGTACACACCCAGACGGCCTCTCGCATACGAGAAACCTACCACCAGTAAATACCGTTAAGTACCGTAAGTACCGATTTTAAAAGAAGGAGGTTATTGCGATTAAGTTTTACGAGGAATATTTGTTTACCGACTTTAAAAGGAGGAGGTACTCAATGCGTTTTTTTAATCCCGAACCGATTCGAAAAATTCTTTCAGGTTCAGTATAGCTTCAAGATGGTCCTACACATCATCAATATTTGACCTTGGACTTTGAGGATACCTACATCTGAAAAAACCAACTTTAGTTTTTTTTAAGCATTATCATCTACCTGTAGACATATTTTAAAATAAAATAAGTAGGTACGCTTGTTGTAGGCATAGCACATGCTTAAACGAAAATCTTGACAAGATTGTGGACAACCAACCGGGACTTGAACCTGCTTCACATTTTACGGTGACCACCATAATTCAATTGAGAAAGCCCTTTCTGCGCCTAGGTAAGGGAAATGTACGGTGTAAGGTACTGGTGTAAGGTAAGGGACTCCAGTCCCTTCCTAAAGAAGAAATTTCAAGTACCTACTACTTGAAATTTCTTCTTTCCAGAAATATGTTTTATAATGTCATATTTTGCTGCCACTTATTATCTCTATGTAATTTATCTCTATGTAATTATGTAAAAGTATATGGTATGTAGGTATTAGTATATTGATATCATATATATTAGTTTATATATGTCTTAGTATGTATGTACATATTGGAATGTATGTTTAAGTATGTTTACTATTGTAATCTAATTTAACACCGCCGTCTACTCCTTTCGATACTGTCCATCCAAAGGTTGTCTGGAAGAGACCGCTTTAAGCGATAAGACCGCCCATTGTACTACTTGTAAGGAATTTTGTGCTACTATTATATATTGTTTTGTAACTGGTATGCAATAAAGAGTTTTTGTAATTGACACTGTAATTTTTTCAAATGCGAGTAGACAACAGTAACCACATGTATATATAGGTACTTAGGTGCCTACCTACGAGGGATAAATCTTTTCCTCCAAAGACGATTGTTCTAGAAAAAAAAATACAATAAAATACAAAAATACTTTATTGAACACCAGGACAGGAAACAAAAGTTTACATCAATAAAAAATCATGGTTGTACAATGGGCGGCCTTATCGCTAAGTGCGATTTCTGACAGGCAACCTTTGGGTGGAGAGGAATAAAAATGAGCATTAAGAAAGTAATCAGGTAAGTAGATACCTCTTTGTTTTCTAGGATTATATGCGACATAATCCGTTTTATCAACCGTTTTCTGAACGATGTCCAAAATGCTGACATACATGCTACTAATGGGTAGTAGCATCTCTAAGTGTCTTGTATTTGACTTAAGTATCTGGTATGACAATAAACGCTTTGGGTTAGCCTGTAAGTTTACAATTGTAATTTAGTAAATAATAATTCATTGGGATGGCATTTTTGGGATTCTTTGCGAGATACCATTTGCAAATTCATATTCTATGAAATGAAAGTACCTAAGTCTATTTAAATTAAATATAGTCCTTTCATTTATGTCAATAAAATATTACATGAATAACTTGAACAGGAAAGAAACAGTATTTTATGTGTAATATAAGGAAAAGGTACGTACTATATACGCATTCATTAAATTTTAAATAATGTACCTTCCTACCCAATAAAACACAAGTATCTAAGATATTCCTTAATAATATTTTAGTATTTTTAAGTTATTATTTCAGACTAGGTCAGTATTCCAT
Source organism: Petrophora chlorosata (assembly GCA_951640565.1). NCBI lineage: Eukaryota > Metazoa > Arthropoda > Insecta > Lepidoptera > Geometridae > Petrophora > Petrophora chlorosata. The sequence goes on from OX621206.1 coordinate 4,451,837, forward strand.
TGACAAACTTAAAAAGGAAGGAAACGTTAAGTCACTTCCGCTCTTTAATTTCAATAAAACGGCACTGCCAAAAAGTGGGGCGTCCATGCACTTAGTGTCATCTTGGACAAGTCCCGTTCGCCTCGCTCGCCTTGACCTCGCCGCGACATCGGACGCAGAGTTCAAACAATACCTGTTTTAATTCAAATCAGGTAGCTCTCAGCCAATCATTGGACATTCTACAGCATTTTAAACAGAATGTTTCAGTCAGATCAGTTACTATGTTTTTAAATATTGTGGTTATGACGGTTCATTTCGAATAATGTTTGTGACGTCGCCGTCCCACGTATACGGGGAAATGTAGGTATTAAAAATACATACCGTGAAGTAGGCGTCACATGTGTAGGTATTCAAGTAATGTGACACATGTGTGGCGGGCGGGTGTGTGCGGGATGGGGTCGGGGGTGCGGGCGGCGGCAGCGCGTGTGTGTGTGTGTGGCCGGGGCGGGGCCGGGGGCGGGCCCCACACCGGCGCGGGCGGCCAGTCCCGCCGACCGCACACGAGCCGATATTCGGCATTCGCGCGACACCGCCGCACCGCGCGCTCGTCCCGCCGCTCGCAGCTCATTCCGCGCTCGCGAGCCTCCCGCGACACACGTACGTGTCCTCGCTCCCATTGCCACCCTCGTTTTCGCTCGCGCCGACCGCCCGCTGACGTCCGTGCAGTGCGTTCAAACTTTTCTGTGACACAGTGCTTCCTCGACGCGACTTCGATCTCTTCGATAACAATTTGTGAACTCGGACGGATTAGTGAAATGCGAAGATTGCGGTCCGGCGGGAAGGCGATTCTTTGAGAGACGAAAGGGTTGGAGTACGGGGTAACAAGCGGGCGGAGGGCGGCGCGAAGCCGCGCACGCGCCCGCCAGGGGAGCGCGCTGCGAGTCCGACACACGCGTCGACACCGGCGCGCGCTATGGACGACAAGCCGACCGCCGTCGGCGGTGAGGAGCATTACAGCCTGCGCTGGAACAATCACCAGGCGCACCTGCTGCGCTCCTTTGAGGCCCTTCTGCATGCGGAGACATTAGTGGACGTCACGCTGGTCTGCGCCGAGCGAAGGGTCCGCGCTCACAAGGTCCTGCTAGGAGCCTGCAGTCCGCTGTTTCGGCGGATATTCAGCGAGAACCCGTGCAAACACCCCGTTATCGTGTTGAAAGACTTTCAAGGATGGGAGGTTCAGGCCGTAGTGGACTTTATGTACCGCGGAGAGGTATCGGTGGCGCAGGAGCAGCTCGGAACTGTGATTCGTGCGGGAGAGTCACTGCAGGTGCGAGGGTTGGCCGACCAGGACCGCGAGGAACACGCCAGGTCGCCGCCACCGACTCCGTTGGCGCGGAGTCCGGTGCAAACGACACCGCCGGCGCCCTCGCCACCGGTGAGCCCGGCGAGCCCGCAACCGAGGCGGAAGCAGGCTCGGCCAAGGCGTCGTTCTGGAGAATCAGACACGCCAGAGAATCTCTCGATGCGCCGATCACCTAGCGGCGGGTTGAAGGCCGTAAGGCTGTCCCGACCGCGGTCCCCACCAAAACAGGAGCAAGAAGAACCCGAGGCTGAAGCCCCGCCGCCGCCTCGCATGTTCCCGCCACATCAAGACATGTTCCCACCCGTGCCACCTGCAGTCTCCGCTTTATCACTGACACCACCTCACAGTGAGTACAATTTATGTAAGTTTTTGAACATATTACCTACTTATTTACCATTTTAATTGAGATTCTAAATAGATGTGCAGTGTCTCTTTTGATAGTTACTTTTATTTGTGCAAATATCTATCAAAATCATCTTGTTCTTTGTTCAATTAATGATTTGATTTTCAGTATTATGTAAAAATTTACAAGTTGATCGAGAGTGACATGGTGACCCAAAAATTGTTTTTAGTCAGGATAAATCTGCTAACGAAAAGGATGGGCTGCGGCTTTTACCGTTAATTTAAGCAGGTCGATTTCTAATATTATCAAATAATAACTTAGCCATTAGTTTATTGAACAGCATTCGTATGTTAAAAACAAAGGTCGACCATCAGTCATACTGTATCAATGCCGTTTTGGATGAATAAATGCTCATTGGGTAAATAAATAATTACAACCGACAAAAACTGGCCTCGTACTTCATTGTCGAATCAATAAATTGGATCATGTGTATTTTTTACGAAACACAATTGAAAATATGAAACTACAATTCAGTGCAATCAAAGTAGAATGCGCAGTGATAAAAAAAGATACATAGACACATGCAGAGAATTAATTGACTAAGACTAAACATTACTCACTTAATTTCCGATCAGAATCTTATAAGTGATCAGTTACGAAAGTAAATGGAACGCCGCATGATGGACATACATGTGAATGTCTAATTAAAATCGAATCATCAAAGGATCCGTTATCGATTGCGCGTTATCGATTTCATAAATCGCATACAAGCCACCGGTGATTCGATTAGCGACCGATACCGAGTGTTAACCGGAACGTTACACAGATAAATTAAGATCACCTATTCATACGTCCAGTGTACTATCTCTGAGATCGCGTGAAAGGTTTTAACTTTATAAAGACCATTAACTGAGCATGTCGCAAACATTCGCCGTAAAATATCGTTTTAAATAGCCGTCGTATGTTCATTTCAGCCGGTCGTGTATGGTGCCTATAAACGTGTGTCAGTGTAAATTTTACACCTCAATAATTATTGCTCGTGGGTCTCCTTACGAGTATAAAAGAGGAAGCAATTCCAGCAGTCATCGTGTTTTACGAGCACTTTTCGATTTCTAAACTTGTTTATGTAGAAATGCAGTGATTGTCATAATCGTATGTGGGAAATCGCATTCTAATTTATAGACACGTCAGTAGTCGTTGTTCAGCTTCATCTCTTTATTAACTTTATGTGCAGCTGGTATTTCACTGCTTTCATCTGCGGCCGTAAATTCAAGATTAGCAGTTAGAATGAACATATGTACCTACTGAGATTTGCTTGACGGTAAATTTCAAACTAATCTATAGGATCTCGTTTCACAAATCTGTTCGGCGTAGATGTATAAAAGCTTTATTCAAGCTTGGCCTAGGACACATCAACGTCGTAAATTATAGGTACACAATCTATTTCAAAACGATACCTGCACGCTCAGAAATTACGGCATAATATATTTTACACAACGGCCTAAAGCCTCAGGTAGGAATTAGTCCAAGGAGTGGTTTTATACGTCAATTTTGTTTTATTGTTTCCTCAGTTTCGCGTATGTGCCGAGTGCTTGATTGCGCCATAATGGTCGTAGGTTGTAATGAAGGGTTGCACGCTCGCCTCTCGTCGACGTGCGTGGGGAAACTAAATACGAGGGGGGCTCGCAGAACGTTTCCGCACTTGTCATCCTCACTTAAATCCCATATCAAATTGCCCCGATTCGAATGTTTACACCTCATTTCAATCCTCGCATTCGAAACTTTAAAATTACAATACGAGGCTTTATTTTTTCTTTATATTAACTTTTTTATGTGTGATAATTGAAATGGCTACGTTAATTTCGTTTCCCAGTACACATTTGTAGGCAGCATGACGGCGGTTTATTACAAGTGTTCATTTTATTGTTTCCTCCATCTCCGTGTGTGATGAGAGCTTGATTATGGTTAATGGTGGTGCGTAAATGTAATGAGGGGTTGAGGGAACGCTGGCAATCACAGCGCTGGGATGGTTTCCTGATTGTGCCCACTTGAAGTTGTCAAGCAATTCCAAATTTGATTTTCTCGCTTGTTTTACATTACCGTGTTTTACTGCTTGGCTATTATGATAATTATATTGTAAAATGTTAAATAAGCTTAGTACGCGTAATAATAGAGTATGTACATTTTGCAATTAGCAAAACGTTTTTTGATGTTGCCTTTATCGTCTTGTGTGGTTTGTTATCTTGTATTTGTGTTAAAGCTTTAACTTAACTAGCAATAATGTTAATATCTTCTAATACTCGAATGACCTAATAATTGCAGCAAATAGCCTAGTGAATCGAAAGTGTAGGTCCTGTCAGTATCACTATGTAGCCAAGTATCACCAAGTAGTTGTTAACATTAAGTCGTCATAACTCACGCGATGTCTTGGGCCATCAGCTACACGACCTTCAAGGGTGGCAAAAAACGAGAAAAAAACGCGCTGACTGCGACATTGGCACGAAGCGGTGCGCACACGCAAGGGCGGGTAGTAGCAACATGATTCTGAGTAAATATGAGACAGGTCAATCAGATGCAAGTTGATGCATTTAGAGATCTTAATTAATACAGAATCGTATTGATAATTGTAATTGCTGCTATTTAGTTGACTGGGTGGCTTAGTTCACGTAATTATTAACAGTTATAATTATAAATCAATAGTGATTTGAATTACTTTTTGTCGTGTCAATGTTGCTGCATGATTATTAACTTTAATAAGGCACATTAATTATGTTTTTTGTGTGGGCTAGTTCTAATAGCACAGGTACGGAGATAAACACAGTGACAATAGTAAATTATGAAATATTGTAATAAAAACATGTAAAGTTAGTGCATAGGCTTGTTCGAAGAAATATCTGGACATCTAGAATCATATAAAATTTGAACTTATGTAATTATAATATATCAAATATTTTATTATACTAATCATTCTGGACAAAATAAACTAAAAGAAATTCAACGCAAATTAAATTTTACTGACAAGGAAATGTGTAAAACATTACTTGTAGACAGGTAATGAGTTACAAATTAACATTCATTGGCGTCATAAAATTGTATTTGTTACAACATTGCGTATACCTGTTACGCAGTCTAGACATTAGAAAACGTATTAGTAATAATGCTCTCAACATGACAATTATTTTATTAAACCGCAATTTGTTAATCATAATTACTCATTTGGATTCTTACAATATCCGTGAGAATTCTATTAATTAAGATATAAGTCATTTCAAAATGTAAACAGGAATGAATCACTTCATTCATGCCCATGAATGAATAATTTTACTATAGGGAAAGATACTCTGTTTCATCAAACAAGGAATTATATTATGGTTGCTCTTTTCCTATTTAGTCATCCTTGTTTCCTGTAATTTCAATGAGATTTCAAATAAACAATACATGAAGCACTACTACAGTTTCAAAAATTGTGACTCATAAAAAATTACAAATTTTCAAAAGTCGTTTTAACAAGTTCAGATATTCTGACAACTCAGGTCTTATTAATACGAGTAAGTATATAAATAGGGTACAGTAGAATCTAAAAAAGTAAATGGTAGTTTTTATTTTAGCATATCTTTTCTGGGCCCTGCCTTTAATTTGAGTATGGGAAAGAAATGCTTACTTTTTTCAAGTCATGATAACTGAAGTTACATTTTTTTATGTATTTTTATTTGATTTGTATTATGTATATATTTATTGTGCCTATTTAATAAATATCTTTGACTTTTAACTTTTGACAGCATACGTCTCTCTCCCTCTAAAACCATTGTCACCGTACACGAAGATGACAGCTGGCCAGCATGCACAGATTGCGCCCGCGCATTTACATTCAATCGGCACCGTTTCGCCCGGTGACCTACTTGTGTAGTTAACGCCTTTGCACAGAAGCCTTGGTTTTCACACAAGATTCACTTTTCACGTGAAATCTTATTAAAATGGTCGTACTATTTTAAATTATATAGCTAGGTGCAAACTTACATTAATACATACAAAAAATAACTCCTTATTGTATACCCTGAAACCCTGAAAATATAATTGGTGGACTTGTCGTTTAAAGCAATCTCTTGCAGACAATCATTAACTTTTACACTTACCTAAGTAAGAAATGCATCAAAGCGACCTGTACCTAGAGTAAGTATTCCTTGCATTAATAATAATTGACGCCATTAAATCTACTTCAGTAGTTACCTACATATTTATTCTATACTTAACGATAAAAAAATATATCATTTATTTTATTGTTTTATTGCCGTTTGCTTTATTTGTAGATTAATGTTGTCAGCGACGTTGGGACGAACTTGGGAACTAGCAAACTATTTGCGACTCTATCTTAAACGAACTCGTTCACCAACATATATGTAGTATTTGTTACGTATATAAAATGTGTTGTTACAAAATTGTAACGACGTTGTTTCTTAGTTTGTACCACTAACGAACTTAGTGTTTGGCGAACACATTCACGATTCATTTTGTATCAAACTAACAATCTAGCATCTGCCTAAACATCAGTTCAGTACAGACATTCATGATAAATAGTAATAAATTATGCATTATAGGTATGTATTTATTGATTTAGTCATCAAGCAACATAGCCAAAATCTTAACTGAATTGTGCCAAAAAGCTGAGCAGTTTGAGGGTAAATTAATAAAATTGATTGATTGATTGAGGGTAAATTAATGAATACTTAATACTCATACAATTTAACTATATAACTGTAATGTATTATTTATCTAGTATACCTAACAAAGGTATTCTGACTGCTTATGATTTAATAGTCTTATTAGATTTATCACTACGAACTCTAATAGAAATGATTATGAGACGCCAATCTGAATAAATAGGACAAACCCTATAATATATCATTAAAACATACCTACAATATTATTACGGAAAACGTCTCCTTTTCTTCCGATACTGTCCATCCAAAGGTTGTCTGGAAGAGATCGTTTTAAGTAATAAGACCGCCCATTGTACTACCCTAGTTATAAGGTTTATCTGTAATAGTCTTTTATGTTACTGGTATGCAATAAAGAGTTTTAGTAATTTGCATCAAGCCATGGCGTCAAGCGACCTAGTCGTGTTTCGGGATGATGTTCGGTGAACCATCGCGGAGACGGGTCTGAGCAGCCGCTCAGCTGCCGTCTCTCTCTAGATTTATGTGCTCCATCTTAGGCCATATCATCGCTTCACATCAGGCGAGATACTGGCCAGACATAGATCTATTAAGCGTACAAAGAAAGAGTGGTTCAAATTGACAGACGCCAGACTTTCCCATAGGGTTGCAACTTTTGTTAACTCTGACTGGCTCGCAAACGGTTCACCTGCTTAAAAAACATTATACTCTTTATGAATCCACAGCTGTCGAGTAACCCGTTATTCCAACCGAATTACAAACTAACAAATACAATGGAAACAGTTTGAAATTCAATCAATTAGTTATAGAAAATTATTAATCAAACAGATTTGATTTAAAACTACTAAAACTTAATAATTAAATAGTGGTAACATCGTATTTTGTGATATTAGATTTAAATGGGGCCATTTATCAACATATAATATTCCTACGTGATTAAGGATGGTCAAGAAGACCTCAATATGTATTACTAATAATACCACTCGTGGAAATGTGAATTTGTAATTTTTTTTTTTTTTTACGCCTTATTGATCTATGTTTGGCCACTATCTCGCCTGATGAGAAGCGATGATGTGGCCTAAGATGGAGCACATAGATCTAGAGAGAGACGGCAGTTGAGCGGCTGCTCAGACCCGTCTCCCCGATGGTTTACCGAACATCATCCCGAAACACGACTAGGTCGCTTGACGGCATGGCTTTGTTCGGTGGGTGGTATTACAACCACGGCCAGAGCCTACCACTCCAAAGCGCGTAAGCGGGTTTCATCACGATGTTTTCCTTCACCGTTTTAGAGCGAGCGTGCAAAAAATCAATTTCAAATGTGCATAACCCAAAAATATTCGCTGTAACCGATGTGTTGGTTATTGGTTTAGATCCAGTCACAGAATGATTGTCTTAAAGGCGTTGCCAAACAATAATTAATAAAATTTTAAAATAATTAGAAAGAAGAAATTTAAATTGCTCGGGCATCGAGAATCGAACATTGACGACTGATGACGTAGAATCCTCCCCGTAAGACGATATAACATGTATAGAAGAGATTTGGTCGTTCGAGCAGTAGGCTCAGTGGACCAGTGGTCAAGGCGTCGGGACGGTATTCCAAAGACGCAGGTCCCTGCCCGAACAATTTCATTTTTCACCTATGTAATTATTTCAAATCAATATATTATAATTGGTATTGTGACTAACTTTAATTCACCTATATATGTAACCTTACTAGCTGCGCCCTGCGGTTTCCTGGGATAAAAAGTAGCCTATGTGTTATTCTGATGTGTAAGCTATATTATTGTAAAGTTTCATCAAAATCCATTCAGTTGTTTTTGCGTGAAAGAGTAACAAACATACATCTATACATTCTTACAAACTTTCGCGTTTATAATATTAGTAGGTAGTAGGATATATATAATAAATATAACCATCTGAAAACAAAACAATCGGCAGCAGACGATAGTTCATCCATAAAGAATGCGTTCATTAGGCATTTGACAGATTCTCCACTTATTATTCCTTAAACTGACTATTTAAGCGTAAAGTAAATGCATCTCAAAACGTTTTAAAATGTAATTGAGTAACAAGACGAGCAGGACGTTCGCCTGATGATAAGAAACACGCCTGCCCATAACAGTTGCAGGATCACCCAGAACTTGTTTTGAAAAATCCTGCGCGGCACTGCACTACGCTCATCTTGCGACATTAGCTCTAAGTTTAAGATATAGTAGACATACCTACTTCGTCAACTTAACTGACCACCGCTTTGCCTATTATTCAGCCTCCGAGCTACTGCTCGGAGGCTGAATAATAGGAAACGGAACACAGTAATGCTTGCGCACTACTGTGCGCAAGCATTACTGTGTTCCGGTTTGAAGGGCATTGTAGCCAGCGAAATTACTTCATGAGATTCAACAGCTAATTGTCTCAGGATGACGAGCGCAGTGCAGCGCCACGCAGGATTTTGCAAACCAAAGTTCTGGATGGTGCTGTTATTGTTATGGGCTGGCGTATTGCTTACCATCAGGCAAACGACCAACTCGTCTCGTTATTCAGTTACATGAAAAAATAAAAACACGTGAAGATGTCCATATTATAAACTACAACCAATTACGCATAGATTAAATACTAGGTCATAGGTAATAAAATGAACCCTATAGACCTAGAAAATCACATACTACACACGACAACGCGTGTTACCCGATAATTGCTGTTTTAATAAGCCATTGTGTTCAACTGCTGGTTTTTTAACGCATCATGTCAGCTCTGAACAGGGAACACGTGTGTTTTAATAGTTTTAATTGTGGACGATGTATGTTTGATTGGCTATTTTAGTTGTAGTGTTGTGTATTGAAATCCTATTACATTTTTTTGTATTCACTTGTCTGTTTTTATTAGGTGTATAATTAATTCTGTACTAGACAAGTCCCGCGACTTTGTCTGCATTAAATTATTTAAGAATAGAATAGAATAACCCTTTATTAACCGACTTCAAAAAAGGAGGAGGTTCTCTATTCGGTTGTATTTTTTTTTTTTTTTTGTTTGTTACCTCAGAACTTAGTCATTTATGGACCGATTTGGAAAATTCTTTTATTATAACACCAAGATACAGAAAAAAATAAAACTAAAATAAAAAGTAAGGTTACTATCGTGAGTCGAAATAACCACTAACTTAATAATAGTGTCACAATGGGCGGTCTTATCACTCAAAGCGATCTCTTCCAGACATTGAAGCGTAGAGTAGCTATTTCCCAAGGAACTGTAGGTAATTATGTTCCTTTTTTTCCAATAAAAATCTTACGAATTTGAATTCTGTACTAATTAGGTATAAAAATTATCTAAATAGGGGCTGTCATATATGAAGCTGAAATTTAGCAGACATCCCTGCTTGGATTTCTGATTTCAGTACCTACAAATGGAAATACGGTTTTTTCATACACATAAACTGACTAGTGATCATTATGTAGGTACGTAACATTGTATAGACAGGTACAATCAGAAGTACATACTCTTATAAAACTAGGTATATATAATCTGAAACACCTACAGCTTATAGTACTTACTACTTTATCTAGATCTGTTCAGCACGTAGAAACATAGTACTAATCTGTGAACAGGTGAACTGCCCGTGAAGTGAGAGTCGGTCGTGAGCGGACCAACACTGGATACTAGGTATATTTAACTAGGTATTTGAATACTCGTTATTGTACTTACTTTCTGATATCGTATTGGGAAGTTTCCTTATGAATATCCTACGAGGAGTATCAAAAATTCGCGGAATGAAAGGGTTAGAAAGAGACAGTAATATTTTCTCATACTTGGGAATAATTCATGACTCAACTTTACTATAAATACAAAGTTTTAGCCAAATTGTGTCATTCATGTTTGAGATATCGCCAAGTCAATCAAATCCGGAAGAAAACTTCAACTATGCAGAAAATTTAGTTTCACGCTGTTATAAGACTTTTTGACACTGATCGTTGAATGTTAAGATATTGTTAAATTTTCAAATATGAAAAACAAAATACTTTATTCGCTTCAACAAAAACTTATTGTAACACTTACCTACTCAAATACCTATAGCTAGGTACTATCGTAGCAATTGTAATAAGTTAATTTAATACAAATTACCTTTTAAGTGTAAGTAAATCTATTTTTTAAGAGAAACAGACAGACAATACCTACTTTGAAATTATACATTAATTTGACATAATGTGTAATATTATCTGAATTAAATGATTTAATTATAAAATAATAATAAATATAATACCTACATGTATGTAGAAAATGTAGGATGTCGCATGTGTTAAAATAATATAATATAGTTAATAATTGATAACCATAGTTTCAAGTTAGCCCCCAACGCAATAATAATAATAATTTTATGTATTTCAGACAATAAAACGATTAAAAAAGTAAAAAACCAGAAGCCTATAAAATATAAGAATACTTACATGCTAACATATTTATATACAATTTATCAAATACTAACTAGGATAAGGGAATTCGTTTCGGTTTCGCCTCCCTGTAGTGCCGTAACACAATTCCTTAGGCTAAAAGTCTGGAGCCAGGAACATCTTCGTATATTTTGCTGGAAGCCGGAGCACGTAGGACATGGAAATTTTCGTCGTCATTGCCTCCCAGCTTCACTTCATGGATCCTTCCTCAGCACCTTCTGCAGCAAGAACCGTTGTTATTGTGGCTGCAGAAAGGAGCGGTGCCGCGGAGATCGCGAGTCAGTCGAAGTCGACGTTTCTTCTTCTACAAGGGTGAGGCATTCCTTGTTGACCTAGTTCGTATTCTGGGTGGCAAGCGTGGGAAGGCTTGCGCTATTGCTTACTGACGCAAAGTTGCTACCACAGGCTGAATCAGCACTTTTTCAGTGCTCGTAATCAAACAAATAGAACTGTTTTCAACCTGTGGTGAATCGGGGTCACTCGGAGTCGATGTCGTTGAGTTTAATACATTTCCGCCGCGTCGACAGGTTATATTTTATGCTGACTTACGACGAAATGATCGGTGCAGATCTTTACTAATGCGCAATTCGTTGACCTCATTTCTAAGGACAATGACGATATCCTCCGAACTATCAAATTTCGAACGTAGCTTGGAAATTTCAGCTTGCAGGAGCGTGATGTCCTTTAGGAGACTCGTAACATCGACATGGTCGAAACCCGGGGGCAGCTTGTGGAGATCACGCGCCATGACCGTCGGTATTCCATCAGGATCAGTCTGCTTCAGGACGAAAAATGACCTGTAGATCCTGGTCGCCGTGCCCGTCATTTCAGTGACTTCAGTCACTTCGGTGTCACCTAATATCTTCTTGGCGTCGAGTATTTCTTCCTCCGAGTTACTGGTCGTATAGCTTTGCTCAAGGCTGAGCATGACGTTCAGCATCTGCTGCACAAAGACGAGCATCTCGTGAATGATCACATTTAATAATAACTAGCTGACTCGACTGACGTTGTCAGATTTTCCCGAACTTCCCAATTTTCCGAGCAAAGTTTTCAAATTTTTCTTTCCATAAAAACCTAATTCGGACTACAACGAACATTAAAAAAAATGGCTCATCGGTCCAGACGTTCTCAATTGACTTACCAATGAAAAGAATTTCGATTTTATTTACATAGGTAAATACATAGAATACTAAGGGACAGAAGCATCACTCCGCAAAAAAATGTAAACAAATAGCGACTCTTGCTATGACGCAATAAAATTCAATTCAGCTCGCGTAGCGCTGCATACCTACCAGTCATATTAACCTACAGAACGCCTCTCTGTCTATCGCATAGCTTTTATCTCTTCTGACGCGGCACGTGTAACGACGCGCGACCCGCCGACGGTGTCCGGCTATGTATTTGTAGCTTCGTACCTACAGTGTGGAGTGCGCTAGGCCTGCTATATATAAGAATAGATAAACCAACGACATTTCATTAAAATTAAATCAATTATTTCCTTTATCCTCCAAAAAATATGTTTTGTCAATTAGCTCCGTTCTGTTAAGAATATTTTATGCTATAAAATAATTATACTAATGAATAAAATCTATATTTATAAAATGAATCATAATAGTAGTTTATGAAACCGGTGTATAACAGGGGTTATTAAAACGCGAGTGTGAGTTTATTAATTTTATAGTATCTCACGAGTGTTTAATTATCTAGAAAAAGTGCAGTTTTCTACACTATCTTATCCATTCACTGTCACTTCACTAAACTAACCCAAAAGGTTTTGTCCATTTCACAAGAGTGCGATGCCAAATCCTCGAACAAGGAAAAAAATAAAGGTTTTGTCCTTTTGAGTTCTTTTTACTAAGTCCGTATCGTCGAAGGAGCTGGATAGCCTCGACGTTTAGGTGATGATAAAATCCACATACGTGAGCTTCGAAAGTGTATAGTATATAAATATAAATATAATAAATATGTTAATATTTTGTTAAGTTCATAATCATAATTTTACAATATGAGTATAAATAAAATAAGAATGAATAGTGTAACACAATACAAGTAGGTTTATTATAATTATAATCATGTGTAATAAAAACAGATATCAATTAATATTTTATGTTTCAATTCCAATTCACCGTGTAATACGTAATTTATTACAATTGCAAACTGTTAGTAAATGTAATGAAACAGCTTTTACAAGAAAACATGCGATATTTTATGCAAATATATTTGCATCTTACGGAAATTATAATTAACATCATGTAAGCGACTACTTACATACATGTATATGTACGGATAGTTTATCGACTACTACAAAATTGATTATGCCTAATGGAGCTCGACAAGAAATTGTGAAATGGTTCCGCGTACGCTTATATTTAACTTTTTGATCAAACAAGGTTTTTCGTAAAAAAAAAAATACGACTACGACCTCCGGTTGCGACTCAAACTCGCATCTCAATCTTCCCTCAACGCAGGAAATGCTCTGCCCAATTGAGCTACGGTGGTCACCAAGCGAAGTTTCAAATTTTTTCTTTCGTTATTTTAACCTTTTTTAGGGTGAAGTCTTAAGAGTTTTTTTTCTTACCGAAAAACTTTATTTGAGGTTTTCGCTTGGCATTCGTTAATGCTCCATATACATATACATAATAAGAATTAAATTTTCGATTTTCATTTTCTGTGAATTTATTGTACACCGAGACCTTCCCCAAGATTTCCTTTAAATAATTAATTTTTAGAAAAAAACAAAAACCGACTTCAATGTATCTTCGAAGTCCAAGGTCACATATCGATGAAATTTATATGGGACCACTTCGTAGCTATACTGAACCCGAAGCAAAAATAATTTTTCAAATCGGTTCATAAATGACGGAGTTCTGAGGAAAAAAACATAAAAAAAAAAATACGATCGTACAGAGAACCTCCTCCTTTTTTGAAGTCGGTTAATAAACTGGTGAAAATTGCATCAAAATCTATCTAAATAGACCCGAATAAGCGATTTGACGAACTTTGCAATATTAAAAAAGTGTAATAGATATACCTAATTTACCTGTGAACATTAAATATTCTAATTGTTTAAATGTTTTTTTATAAGGTACCTACTCACTATCAATCTTTCATAACAATTGTACCTACATAGAGCTACATAAATATAACCAAAATACAAAGCCAGTAAATTTTCTCACCTAGCCACAGAATACGTATTAGATATTGGCTATGTAGAATATACTCATTTCTCGTGGCGTAAAGGGAATGTGCGAAAATGAGGTATAAATTATAATAATTTACTGCATGTCGTTGTTTAGGTCCCGTATGTGGATCACTGGTTTTCAAACTTCCCAATACTAAATTCTGTGATATTGATCTGTGATACTGAATTCGGTGGAGAGGACTTTACAAAATGATAATAGATATATAACTATATCAAAATACTTGTATAGTTGTCGTTTTACAAAACATTGGTTTTAATCCTTTGTGAGAGTAACACCAGTGCTCTGTTTTTTCAATACAGAACCCTAAAAAGTAAGATGTAGTTAATGAAAAGGTAGATAAATATTCCTAGATGTACTCACCATTAAAAGTATTTTCCTTATATTTCCTAATTTAAATCGTAACCTCGTAATCAAACCATCAGAAAGTAGATGAGTGTCGTTGCATATTTTTACTTACTAAAACCTGTGAATATCTAAGAAACATACGTTTGAAAAACAAGTATACATTTCCCAAAAATAGACCGACTTCAACTGATGTATATTCGAAGTCCAAGGTCGATTTTCGGTGAAATGTATATGGGACCACTTCATAGCAATACTGAACACAACGACAATTTTCCAAATCGGTTTATAAATGACGGAGTTCTGAGGTAACAAACATAAATAAATAAAAAATACAATCGAATTGAAACCTGCAAGTTTTGAAGTCAGTTAAAAAATGAAAAAATTTGCTCGGTTGTGGTTCGAACTGGTATCTTTGAAATACCGTTCCAAAGTCTTAACCAACTAGGACATCGAAACGCTGCTCGAGCGACCAAATTCTAAATGTTTTATCTCGTCTACGGGGACGATTCTATTTGACGTCATCTGTTGTCAATGTAATCAGGCCAACCTACTTTAAAATTTTTGATTTCCACTTTCCAAATAACTTAAAAAATACGGTAGCAAAGATGTATAAGCATTCTCACAGCTTTACGTTTTCCTGGCCTTCGTTGCGGTCTATAACCACAGAATACTAAGGAACAGAAGCATCACTCCGCAAAGAAATTTAAACAAATAGCGACTCTTGCTTTGACACAATAAAATTCAATTCAGCTTGCGTAGCGCTGCATACCTACCAGTCCACTACCAGTATATTAACCTACAGAGCGCCTCTCTGTCTATCGCATAGCTCTTATCTCTTCTGACGCGGCACGTGTAACGACGCGCGACCCGCCGTCGGTGTCCGGCTATGTACTTGTAGCTTCGTACCTACAGTGCGGAGTGCGCTAGGCCTGCTATAACTCCGACACCGTGGTTGGCTTCACACTCACACAAGATAGAGAGAGATTGGTTACTACAAATCTCGGCGTCATACATTACTTTGGGCACCACAAAGCCACTTTTGCTTTCGTTTATTTGTTTAATATGTCTCAGAGACCTGTTTTATTTTTCTCTTTTTTACCACGTTTTTATTAAGTCACTTTCTTGTTTGTCTGTGTGTCTGTTGTTCCGGGTGGAATCTTGCAACTCAAATTTCGAGCATTTCCCGATAAGCTAACCGGCTGAAACTTTCAGGGAAGCTTAAAACTCGATTACAATGCATTAAAACGTAGTTTTTAGGGTTCTTTTTATCTGTCTCTTTCTTGTTTAAGTATTTTTTGTTTTATAAATTTATGGTTGTCAATAAATGTTTATTCTTTCTTTATTTATTTACATTTTCACTTTAACGTTTTCAGTGGCGTCTTTACCCAAATGCCATCCACATCCATACAGATCCTTGCCGCTCTATAATTGAATATAATCTGCTCAAAATACCATATTTCACATTAGCTCTGATCATGTCGATATCATTAGCAATAACGATAGAAATATAGCTCTGGTTCCAGTTTGAGAACCTCAGCGAATCGTGTGTTGGCAAGCTCAGTCGCTGCGTCAATGGGAGTCGTTATTCAACGACTGACAAATGCCCTGTGGTTAATTGGACGAATACGGCATGCGTCCGGGACGCTGTAACTTATATCTTTTACGATGCGTGCCGCATGCCTATCATTATAAGGTTTGAGTAAGGGGAATTAGATGTCCTAGTTACTCTAGTTAGTTCCTCAGGCCTATTTTCCCTAAGTCTAGGAAGAAAGATAAATTTTCTCTGGCGAAGACTAAATAAAAGCCTTAAAAAAATCATATCCTAATCCTACTAATATTATAGATAGATAGATGAACGATTTATTGCAAGTATTAAATTAAAGACATCACATAAAAACAATTAAAGAAAGTGTTACAATGGGCGGCCTTATCGCTAAAAGCGATCTCTTCCAGGCAACCTTTGGATGGAGAGGAAATATCAATATGTTAAAGACGGGGATGTAAGGTCTACAATAATAATATAAACATAAACAATGTCAATAAAATAAACTTAAATAATAGATACAAAACAGCATTATACTATATTATAAATGTAAAGGTTTGTAAGAATTTATGGATTTTACCTATGGATGGATGTTGTCACTCAATCACGCAAAAACGACTTTACGGATTTCGCACCCGCGGATTCCGGAATAAAATGTAAGTATCATATGTCCTTTTCCAGGGCCTCAAGTACTTATATGCCAAATGTTTCAAATTCGAAATCACTGAATGACGTAGTGGAAGATCACACTGCAACTAGAAAATTCAACGTAAAACCAACAATAGAAACAGCGTAGTATACTGTAACAAAAACTAAAAGTGATGCTTAGAAGGAAGGAAACGCAGAGGAAAATAACAATATCAAGAGATTGAGTGACAGCGACCACTAATAATTATACAATGATTTATCCTATCGAAAGGTACACATTTGTGTATAAATAGATACTAAATCATACAGACAATGGAAAAATAAAACAATACTGAAAAAGATCTTGAATAAATTAATTACGAATCAACCACTTTATGCAACTTACTCGTAACCAAGTTGTAAGTCAAATTAGTCTCTTGTTGGAATTTTTATAAAGTTTGTCCTGTATGATGAGATGGATGAAATGCATAGATACACGCTAAATTACAAAATAATACAAACAAAAATAATATTAATTTTAAAAGTGAAAAATGAGCGGCCTAAAGGCATAAACGATATCTTCCAGTTAACTTTTCGGTGGAGAGGACTTTACAAAATGATAATAGATATATAACTATATCAAAATACTTGTTTAGTTGTGTCGTTTTACAAAACATTGGTTTTAATCCTTTGTGAGAGTAACACCAGTGCTCTGTTTTTTCAATACAGAACCCTAAAAAGTAAGATGTAGTTAATGAAAAGGTAGATAAATATTCCTAGATGTACTCACCATTAAAAGTATTTTCCTTATATTTCCTTTATAAATCGTAACCTCGTAATCAAACCATCAGAAAGTAGATGAGTGTCGTTGCATATTTTTTTCATTGGTACTCTCTAGTCTTTAAGTTACATGATCGGTGATTATAAGTTTGATGACATTTCAAATTTCAAAATAGTTAATAACAATGTTATCCAGGCAAGTCTAGAACTCTATCTATCACTAAAGCAATAATAAATGTCACGCCTGACTGATTTGATTGATGAATTAGACTGACGAACTAAACTGGTATTTTCGATTTACTTCCGGACATACTTTTTTTAGTCTGACTAATATGACACGAGCAATATTCTCAAGGCAATACAGCTTTGTCATCCGCAAATATGCCTAGCAGATCAATGTTCGATGTCTAATAATACAATCTATCAAAGAAATAATACCGGGACCAAGAAGCGCCCTTGTGGCACGCCAATAATTATGACCTCTCCGAATGAAGTGTGGAACCGCTTTCTTCAAAGTAGTGTATTATACCAAATTAAAGTGAGATTCAAATAAAACAAACTGGTCTACAAGTTCTCACAAGCAGTAAACACAATAGACGATGGTAGTCCACGACGTCAAATGCTTACGTGTCGAGATAAACAATTACACCGTGCGATAGTCATCGACATAAGTAGCGAACGCTTTAGAATTATATGTAAATCATTGCCATTTCGAAAAATACAGATTTGTTTGTCTGAAATCTCATAAAGTGCCGTTACTTTCCCATCACGCGAACGGAACTGGAATCACACATTACATTTAATTTTATACGAATTTAATAACAACTGAGGTGCGCGGCCAGCTATTGTTCCGCGGTCATGAGAAAAAGCCACTGCCCGATTTTTTTGTAACCGATAAAGAGGTGCCGACGCACTATCCCACCGAGATTGATGCGCATGCGCGTGCGTTCTCTGCCTGCCCGCTGCGCGCCCGCCACTAGATAATAATTAATATTCCATAATCCATTGAACCCTAAATTACTCCGCGAGCGTCCTTTCACCGGAGACCAGCGTTCATTACCGGTAGCAATATGTAGTCGTCACACATTCGTAATTGATTCTACCCGTTAAATTCGAAATTTGAATGAACGCTCGCTGAATGGGAACCGAAATAAGATCACGAGTGTGTTGCGTTCGGAAAGGCTGAGCGAGCCTCTCACTGCGCGGCACAATAGCCCGGCGCATACGGCCAGATCTCTCTCTCGATAAACAGATAAAAAAGTTAACCAAAAAACGACATGTCATGCATCTACGTGTGCTAGTCAATTTCACAGCGACCGTCATGGGAATCGAGCGACCAATGTACTGTAGAAAGCATATACTGTAGAAAGCAATTAAAATCGGTGCTCATGAAAACGGTCCCGAACGAAAAGTGCGATCGACACATGCAATTGTTGACAACGCAATTGTCGCGCTTTGCGCACGACTCTTTTAGATATTCAATAGATATTAGAGGCTTGGGACGAGACGATGCACAACACTGCTAAATCGTTCTCGGAAATTGTCGAGCTCGACAAAAACTTCAAAAAAAGGCAACGTCACATCGTCTAGTCATGGACCGGAAAATACAGACCGAACGACACATAAAGAACTTCACAAACTGCCTAATTTGAAACCTGACTTCTCTTCGGCTGGTCGAGGCGTCAAAACTTTTCTATCCTTTCATCTAACGAATATTCCATGGTTTTGGTTGGCACAATTTCTATGTTTTCGCGTCAAATTTTATTTTCCCAAATCGAGTGAACCTTTACAAACAGCCTAAAACTTTGTGTACATTGAGCTTATTGTTCGATCGCTACAAAAAGGAACTACTTAAGGGCCGAAAGTGGACTTTGCTTTTTTATAGCCGCAAAAAGGTCGGGCCGGAATCGAAATCAGATTATGGATCCTGTGATCATGTCCCTATAAGTTTATCAAGTTTCGGCGGACGAACAAAAGGGGCAAACCACAGACTTGGGATATATTTGACCACACAGATATTAAAGTGGGAATATGTGATCAAAAGCATGCCTCATTTAGAACGTGACTTCCGAGAGGGAATGGCACAAAAAGTGCCGCTGGTGTTTTAGGGTTGACTCAACATGGTTGTTTCTTCTGCTGGTTCTCTTGAAATAATTTATGGTAAGTTCATATATTTAGTTAAAGTTAAATTACAAAATCACAGGGACGATTTCATTAATCTCTTTATATCTTTTTAGTAATTACACATTTCTATAAAGGTTTCACTCGTGGTTTTCCGGAATACATAAAGTACCTACATACCAAATTTCATCAAAATCCCTTCAGTAGTTTTAGCGTGATTGAGTAACAAACATCCATCCATCCATCCTCACAAACTTTCGCATTTATAATATGAGCAGGATAAGGATATTTGCTTAGGCATGACATTTTACTATCCAATCCCTACGCATAGATTCGCTCCTTAATCCTAGCTAAACTCTCACCCAATAACCTAAATTATGAAAATGATCGATCAACTTAAACCTGTAGGTGCATGTAGCTTAAACTATACCAAGAAAACGGGTGTCATTGTTTTCTTGGTAGTATAATTGTAATTACTACAAGCCCTCTTATTGCCGAAGCTCGTAAGGTGAGTCACACATACCTACATACATACATGAGTGACTAATGTATCTGCGGTGACGTACACACTCGTTAATATACTGTGGAGTTAATAAGCACCTCCGCATAGAAACTGTTGGTTAATCTGTGCAGTTTGAGATTGTGTTTATGTGGTCGACCACAGTCGTAATTGTCGTTGTTGAAATCGATCTTAATTTTCAGTTTTGCCATTTATGGTGTGTACGTGTGTGGAATTACCTGACTCACACAACTGCCACTATACCCACACTAATATAATCCTAAACCTTATTATAATAATCCAGATATAATAAGCCAGACAGCCTCTGTGGAGCAGTGGTTGGGCAGGTTGGCTCAAATCTCATACACCACGGAAGTTGCGGGTTCGATTCCCGCAAAGGGACAAAGTTTGTGCATAGAAAAAAAAGCGCAAGCATTTGTTTCGTGTTTGGGTGTTGTGGGACCATGGTCCTCGTCGTTCCCGGTTCCCTAGATACAAGGAATTCTAGTTACGGCCAGCATCAATGTATGGGATCGTTGGGTGTAAAAAAAATCTATTTAAACCTTAATATTGTACCAAATACGAAAGTTTGGATGTTTGTTACTCAATTGTTTGCCTCGTGGTAGGTATTTCGTATGCGGGAGGCCGTCTGGGTGTGTACCACAGGTTTGCCAGTTATTCGGCTGCTAAATAGTAGTGCGCAATTACTGTGATCCGGTTTAAAGGGCATTGTAGCCAGCAAAATGACTAGGCATTGACTCAAACAAAGACTCAAAATCTGATGTCACGAAGTGATGAGCGCAATGCTGTCCTACGCAGGGCTTTTTATGGTATTAAAGTTCTAGGTGACACTGCAATTGTTACGGGCAACCGTGGAGCTTACCATCAGATGAACGACATGCTCGTCTCACCACTCAATTCCATAAAAAAACGCATTGTAACGACTAAATGGATTTGGCTCCTGGTATGTACAACCTGGGTTCGACGCAAAATGCCAGAAATGCAAACGACCAATAAACGCATTGTGCATTTTGCGTCAAACACGCAAACAAGCTATAAACCTAATTTTACGCAGACGAAGTCGTGGTTATCGACTAGTTTCTACAAATATACAGCATCAAGTTTATGATTGAAATGTATTTGTATATGAAATTATAAAAGCAACCGCCCGCGACTTCTACTATTTGTAGGGTTCCGTACCCATCAAAGGGTAAAACGGGACCCATTTACTAAGACTCCGTTGTCCGTTCGTCTGTCTGTCTGTCCGTCTATCACCAGGCTGTATCTCATGAACCGTGATAGTTAGACAGTTAAAATTTTCACAGATGATGTATTTCTGTTGCCGCTATAACAACAAACACTAAAAAATAGAAAAAATATTTAAGTGGGGCTTCCATACAACAGACATGATTTATTTTCCGTTTTTATAGATAGTGGTATGGAACCCTTCGTGCGCAAGTCCGACTCGCACTTAGCCGGGTTTTTTTATATTTATCACTATTTGAACAAATGGAAAGTACCTTCAATTTAAACGAACAAAATTGGTCTTTTCATATCAAAATATATACATACCTACTTATCACAAAACTAATTCAATTTCATAAACCTTCATTATGTTCATACCAATAAGTTATGGATATTTACTTTTAATTCAACCTTTTCATTATAAAATTAAAAAATAAATTGATATCAGCGAACGCACATAAGTAAAGAAAAGATACACAAACAAAGGTTTAAGGTTGTCCCAAAACAAAAAACCAGTAGCAAATTAATTTACCTTTAACACAATGAAGAACCGTCCATTCATTCTATTAATAACATCAATTATATAACAAAATAATTTCATATAAATTACAATGAAGTTTTTATTCTGTTTACAGTGAAAGTCGTACTCTATTATAAAGGCGTATCGATTCTTTTTTCTCGCATCATTTTTAAATCGATTCTCGCAGAGACCACAACCGACGAATACAAGCTTATTTTATTCCCACATGATAGACACACTCGTATTCAACGGAAGCAAGAATTACCATAAATACAACCGCAAAATGTTATTTTATATGTGAGAAACTAAAATTACTGCAAATTGCATTCGAATCGATATTTCAATTTGGATTGGAAGCGATTGGTACCAACATTGTTCTAGATCTAGAATCTAGAGGAAATCACATATTAATGTTGAAGTGGGTAATGTTGTTGATATGATCAAGTATACTTGCATCATTTCATTTGTAATTGTCGTTGATTGTAGCCAGCGAAATTACTGGGCATATGAGACTTAACACGTTTCCAGCGGCATTAATTTATCTGTACTTTCCATTATTGCGATTCGGGTCGTTTTAAACCTTGTCCTAAACCAGAGATTGTTGAAACCCCACCGCCCGCGCCCGTAGGAGACTGAAATCCTTATTTGGCGCCAAATAAGACAAATGTACGGTTTTTCGTCTTGATTATTATTAACAATGAGTTGATAAATCTGATGTTGAGGGATGATGAGCGCAATGCAGTGCTACGTAGTACTTTTTACAGTATTAAAAATCCTGGTGGCACTACAATTGTTATGGGCAGGCGTGGCGCTTACCATCAGGCGAACGACTTGCTCGTCTCATCACACACTTCCATAAAAAAAAGAAAGGCTCGTGCACACGAACAGTCCACTGCGTACTTATTACGGAATTAAAAAAACCAAGTTATTTGAGGTATGTTATGGTGAAACGTAATTAATGACTTTATTTGTGTTTTTTTCTTAACTATACAATACAAAAACTCTTTATTGTATACTAATACAATAAAAAACTATTACAGATAAACCTTATAACTAGGGTAATACAAAGGGTGCTCGCTTTGAGCTATCTCCCAACAACTTTTCGTAACTATATTTAAATGAATTATAATGTTGACATATAGGTACCTAGTATTGAATTGTAAGATTCCTGTAATAATAGTTGTAATTTGAATAAATAAATAGATAGTAGGCGTAAATGTATTCGTCAACAAAGGCGCAAACAAAAAAATCCGCTAAAAACAGAAAATGAATCTTTTTCATATGCACAAACTTTTAATCGGTTGAGATTCTTTTAAAAATTATTCAAGGGATACATTCATTGTTCGCAGTATGTAATTGCTAATGAATAGTAATAAAAAGCTAGCACAATGTTTAATGTCATAATTTATGTCATCATTAACAAAGTGGTAATATAATTTGCTTTGAATGTTTATGATCAAATGCGTATACTCGCCCCGATTTCTATTCATTAGCCAATCGCGCATTCTTAATGTCTACTTCGAATAACTTATCATTGAATCGACTATCCAAAAACGAGATGTAAGTTATTAAAACGTCATATTCGCCTATTCCGTGAGACAATGAGCGAATCGAGAAGCTCGGAAAACAATAGAAAGTAGGGCCGCCGACAATCCCACACGGCGAGGAAAGTTAACGAAATTACATTTCAATAGCTAAAAGCCAAATTGGACGCGAGCTTACGAAAACGAAATTATCACGTTAGCCCCCTAATTCATTTGTATGAACACGATTCTCTCAGAGACCGTGTGAGCGTGTGTGATTCACCTAATGTGTTCTTGTTACAATCGCCGGCTAATTCGGATCCCGTACTGTCATTGTGAACTAAACCTTAATTTTGATTCACACATGATGCTCTTAATCACATTTACGTGTCTTTTCGCACCGTTCTATGCGAGCGTCATTACATAAAGTAACGTTTCTAGGTAAGCCCCAAGCGGCCATTGTCTATCGGTGATAATCAAAAGGCACTCAAGGTTTACTGGTAGCTCGTAGTCTTATAAATATTAAGTTGCGTCGAGTTGCGGTATCTACACCCCATATTATTTATGTAATGGGGACTTACACTGGACACGCGATCTTCTCGAACAATGCAAGGATAGGCTGCCTATCGCAGTGCGACCTAGACTTCTTTTCATTTTAATTATTCCTCACATCGACTATTACTACGACGTATATTTCAGTGGAACAATAGATTAACCCAGTTGAAGCGCATTCTACAATGGTAAGGCGTTTCGTCCCGCGATATTATTGCTTTCGTATCCTTGGCGTGCGCGGTTATCTATCATGTGATCTATTGTACGTACACCCGACATCGGTATTAGATTATAGCGATAATTAATGCTGATTCCATACGACCTAGATTCGGGCCCGCTCGATAAAGTTAATTTACAGTTATAGTTGTAAATCTCGTTGCAAAATAAACGGCTAGCACGCGCGCCTGACCACAGACAACGCGGTGACTCCCACACGCCCGCGCCCGCGCCCGCCGCGCCACCGCGCCGTGTGAGCGACGTGAATGGGACCCTTCCTCGTAAACATCATCACGTGGCGACGACATGCCTATAACCCGACCTTGTCAGAGCTCCGTCTGCTCCCAACCCTTACGTCCGCGGACGACGCTTTTCCCCGAGCAGCGTAACACGGAAAACGCACGCATATGAGCCGAGCGAAACACAACACATATGCGTGACGCGAGGGACAGAGAGGGTGCGTCGACTTTTGTCTGAATGAACGGGGTGAACTCTGACAAGTTGTGTACACACGACCGCGAAAGGGTTGAGCCGAGTTGCGAAACTAAGTTCCAAACGCTTTCGATTTCTACGCGTGTTGCATATGGGTCGGACGAGCGGCGATCGATCGTAAACTAACTTTGTTGTACTAACTTGCAATCCAATTTCGTTAAGTCGTTTCGATTAATAGCTGTATCGTTCGACGTTCGAAATGAATTAAACTGTTCGAATACATTGCGAAAACGCCGTCAAGTGTTGAAAATTTTGTGAAAATGAAGTAAAAAGTAGTCGTGTCCAATGCGAACGTATTGCGGGCGTCTGGCCAGCGGCAGCGGCAGCGGGTGTGTTTCGTAAATCATTGTTTATGGTCGAACAGTTCTCTGAAGGGGTCCGCGAGACCGGAATTAGAAAGCGTCAAGTCAAGCCGACTCTGATACAACTAATTGACCGCAAGGTTTGCGCGGCTCGGGTACAGAATGTGACGTAAGAACCTCCTCTACTTACGGATTAACATTCAATAAAATCCAGCCGTTTAGTCGGCCAACAAAGAAAAACTTTTCAGTCTCTGCGGTCAAAACTTTTTATTTACGTTTGAAGGTTTTTCGTTCCTTTTTCCTCTATGGAAACCTTTATAACTAAAGGTAAGGAACTCTTATGCATGCGTTCTGTATTTAAACTTTAATACCTACAACTGAACATACTGAACATAGCTTTAAAAGACCTATATTTAAAAAAGAGTTAATGGATTTTTTTCGTATAAATCCTTCTTGTTTATTCCAAGGATTGTATGTAGTAAACATTATCATATTGTTGTAATTAAATTTCATCAGTTTTTATTATTTTCTCCACTTTTCAGAACACTCATTACAAAAACAGATTTTATCCACTGCCTCCAACAAGAAATCTAAACGGCTTCTCAAATTATAAATAGTCTCTGCGCTAAATCAGAGTGCTGTGGTATACCTACTTATACATACAAGAATCTTCAACGGCTTCCATAAAAAGTTCACTAGCACTGTATACGTACATCAGTAGGTTTGTACCTATACCTATGTGAATCCGAACAGCTCTGAGACGTAAATATAAGTATATAATAAAAGATATAGTAAGTATACGGTCGTCCCGCGACAAATCGATACAAACACGAGAGACACCGTATTATGTGTACTTAGATATTGTAACATTTGTTAGCCAGCTATAGCGGATTAAAATTAGTTTATTACTTGGTTCTTCATTGAGGTAAGGACAATTGAATCACCAAGTCCTGTCGTATCAAAACTACCACAGTAAAATGAATTATCATCCTTACGACTAACTTAACGGGTAAAAAAATTCCCTGATGACGAAAGCGGCCTTCTCTAACGATTGTTGTATAGAATAGAACCATAGTATAGTCTTTACTACTATTATTCATATATACCTAGCTTCGAGTAGACAGCCAAAACTTTATCTGAGATACCTAGGTACCTAATCTATGGTAGAACTAACAATCCTTCTGTCTTGCAAGAACTGTCAATGTCTTTACCTAGCGTTTCAAACCCTGGGAGGCGTATGTGTCCTAGAGTTTTCTAGACTTTCTAAGTTCTAGATATTTTTTAAATATGGACTGAAGTTTTCAAATAAAATCATTCCACGTTGTTCTACAGATATTTTGCCGGTTAGTCACAGATTAAAAAACTCAGATAAAAATACATAGATTAAAAAACATTACGTCATGACAGCAGACAAAATAATGCCATCTACAACAGTATGAATTCCGTATTTCCGTGTCGTATACATGGTCATACGTATATTCTACGGCGCCGAAGACGCGCCCTTATAGTCAAGAAACCCTGTCGTGGACAAGAGGCTACAGTTAAATACCTCTAACAAAAAGCTGCCAATGACATTCAGAATGTGCAGTCAAACATAATGATGCTTTTATTGAAATCAGTCAAACAGTTATGCTTCTATAAATACCTACTAACACAATTATTGCTAAAGAACTCTTCATCATCAGCCCATCACGTTTCCAATGCTGGGACACGGGCCTTGTCTTATAGAGAGAGTATGGGTCATAATCTGCCACGCTGGCCCAGTGCGGGTTGGTTGGATGTCACATGTCCTTAAATTTTTGTGATAAATTCTTGGACACACATGCCTCACGATGTTTTCCTTCACCTTTTTTTGAGTGAGTGTTAGATCCGCACAAAACTTAAAGTCAGTGGTGTGGGTACAGCGGGATTTGAACTCGGGTGCGTTGGATCGAAAGTCGCACGTTCTCCCACTAAGCCACATTCGGTAAACAACTAATTAATATAAATTCCTCATCCGAGGAGCTAAACTAGATGGCTATAATAAAAGAAAAGGCGCTGAAATCATAATCTTATCAATAAAAATAACTATTCATTACTTCCTACGACCAGTACTTAAAAGCAAAGTAAAAAGCAAGCATGAACAGCTAGATGTGCTATAACACCACTAACGGTCAACTAAGCGTATTCAACAAGTTAATTAAACGTTGCATTTTAGTTAATCGGAGTAAACCTGTACCTCATTCGCTTAGTCTTCTCTGCCCACAGAGAAATTACAGTTGGATAACTGGACCGGTCCTATATACATGGATAATTTTCGAGAAGGTACAAGAATAAATTTCGATTATGGCGAGGACTAAAAAAAAATTATTTAAAAATCTGTTATATTAATAATTGTAATTATATTAATAGTATATATAATATAATATAATAATAACAGATTTTTTAATGTTTTTTTTACTTATATGTTTGTTATTGGCTAAGATTCGAACAGGTTGATTTTGCAAAAGCAATGAGAGATCGTATCATTAGATAGTCTCATTATGACTACGATTAGGGCCCATTAGACATTTTAATCATAGGTGAAGCATACTATACGCGTTTACAGCAATTTGCGAGCAAACAAATCGACAAGCAGCAACAAATCATGAACGGTGTCGAGGCTGTGAGGGAATCCCCTCCTTGCGATTTCGTATTTTTCAACACAAATGGGACAAAAGATAATTTTGAAATTTTTAAGCATTATTATAAGTATAGAGTAGTAGTATAGTATTTTTGTTACATACTTCATACCTCCCTAGCCGGCTGTGTTCTATCAAAATTAACAAGAATAAATGGATTGAGAATGCATTGTCATCGAGTTGCGATCTGCCCTGAAAGTTTCAACCGGATAACTAACAGGAAGTGCTCGAAATTTGAGTTGCAGGATTCCACCCTGAACGGCAGACAGATAGACAAACAAGAAAGTGACTTAATACTTAATAAAAACGTGGTAAAAATTTGTCAGGATTTTTAGAACTTGTGACCTGGTCGGACTGAATAAGTCCCACTGTATCTTCACTGTGTCCTTCATTGGTTAATAAAGTCTTCTCTAGTAGTGAGATAAGCTAATCCACGATTTAATCCGATAACACTCGTATATTCACTTAGCGATATGTGCTCCGCTCGCTTGGACTTTAGCGAGGCTCTACCAGTGCCGATGTGGTTGTCGTGCACTGGACTAGCAAAAAGTGACAACGCCCATTATAAATCCCCCCATGTGTTAATTGAGCCTACACCTACTGCATTATAAACTATGTATATAAAAAGTCATGTTATGTTGCATTCATAAAAAAGCCAAGTGTTTTTCGTACAAACTATGTCATTCTTCAAATAAAACGTACCCTATATTTTGAACCTGAGATGAGTTAAGATGGGCACCAGCAAAGTATTTTGTAACTAGTTGCGCCCCGCGGTTTCACCCGCGCTTTCCCAGGATAAATGCCGGCCTATGTCCTTTTCGGGTTAAAGAATATTTATTTCCCAACAAGAAATTACATTTCACTTATATGAGAAAAAAAAAGGCTTAAAGTAAATTATGTGCTTCGACATTTTGTGAATATAAAAGTAACTTAGGCATAAAGCAGACAATATTATCATAAGACATTTTCTAACTACCCGCAGGGATAAAATCGTACCTAGTTTGGACGTATAATTTAAAGAACATAAAGTAACTACCTACATACCAAAATTCATCAAAATCAGTTCAGTATTTTTTGCGTGATTGATTAACAAACATCCATCCATCCATCCTCACAAACTTTCGCATTTATAATATTAGTAGTAAGTTTTTTTGTGATAGCCTTCATTTCACAATTATTACCTACGTAATTTAAGTGTCAAACCTATCCGTAAGTTTAGTTTCATCTCAGTTGCGCGCCCCAGTTTCATTCCCCTTTCTAGTGCGCGATGTCACTAACGGCCAGTTAACCATTCGCCAGTTACAGCGCCAGTTACCGGCCGCAGTCGCTTTGCATAATTACCGACAATCAATAAGACCACATTCATATCCTTCGGTAGTTTTTAAAATGACTGAGATCTGGACCGCGATATGGTAGAAACTGCTTAGAGTCGATCAAGCTTTCCTTGTGCTAGATGCCTATAAAACACCCACAAAGTATGTTATGCTTATGTAATTTTCCTTTTATTATTTTTCGTCATAATTCTAATATTTGACACAGCAATACTGGCATATGATTAAATTTTTTTATAGGTACACAACACAGCTATAATCTATACCTACCTACGTATAAAACAGTTGCGGGAACGACTCATTAACTGATAGCACTGATATAGACAGCGCACAGTCAAAACCACTAAAAGTATAAACAAAATTTGGAATACATATGTTCCAGCGTGAAGAAGTGCACTATGAAAGGATTGTCTAAATTTCCACGGGATAACGGGAAAACCGCGCACCGCGTGAACCGGCTAGTATTCTATAAATATTGAAATGTTAAAAAAGAAATGACTGGGCTATAAATATACTTACACACGTTATCAAGATCAAAAGATCTATTCAGTTTTGGCATGACTGCCGCAGTTATGAACGTCAATTATTACAATGACTCTACCACCGTATCGGACAAAGAACCACTACTCAGAAGATACGGCAAGAAACTGAAAGGAATTCCTTTTTTTAGAACTTTTGTTACAATATTTTGTTTGTTTTTGACAATAATATGACTTTACATTACATTAAAGTCATATTAAGCTTATTAAGCTAACAGCAAAAAAAAGTTGGTAATCAAAAGGCAACATTTCTTTTTTTACATTTAGACATATTCATTAGGTATTTATAATCATATCACAACACACCATATGTGCCTATTGCTAAAGTAGGACACAAATTATGTTTCATTATTAAAAGGATGTTCTAAGCCATAAGTTTTAGACCAAGTTATTTATGTGCCAATTAGGCACACTTAAGCATAAGCACTTATATAAACCTACTTGTAACACCGCGGCTAAACCTTAATTAGTAGTTAAACCACAGAATACTAAGGGACAGAAGCATCACTCCCCAAAGAAATTTAAACAAATAGCGACTCTTGCTGTGATGCAATAAAATTCAATTCAACTCGCGTAGCGCTGCATACCTACCAGTCATATTAACCTACAGAGCGACTCTCTTTCTATCGCATAGCTCTTATCTCTTCTGACGCGGCACGTGTAACGGCGCGACCCGCCGTCGGTGTCCGGCTATGTACTTGTAGCTTCGTACCTACAATGCGAGTGCGCTAGGCCTGTTATTATCTAGGTATCTTCAAGGCAAGGGTGAATAGGTATCTTCTAGATCTATATGCTCCATCTTCGGCCATATCGTCCTAAACATCAGGCGACATGGTGGTCAAACGTAGATCTATCATATACCTATATAAAAACATAATTATACCTACATCTAATATAACTTGCATCTATTTTACTTAAATTGCGTTAGAGATTAGTAGTCCATTTCTTTGGAAATTAGATGTCATTTATTATTTTTAAGTAAATATTTGTTAGTACAAAGCTCCCGTGGGAGCTCCTGCAAGAGCTTTATAAGCTAATATTAAGTTAATTGTTATTTTAGTTTTTAATTATTTCCGTATTGTGGTGTTATAATAAAGAGTTATTCTATTCTATTCTTTATACAGTCTAAAATCAATACTGATTTCAATAAAATATATAGGTACTATGCCAGTCAGATATGTGGGTTAGGTAACCATTTACCGTTTCGTAGGTAGTGTTGTGTTGGTAAGTAAATAATTCGAACTAAACGCCGCCGCGCCGCCTACGTAAGCCGCAAGAATAACAAATTTAATAATACTTCTGATACTTTTCTATGTAGAACTTGTTTAATACTTTTATACCTAAACATCGATTTCTTTGTTTACCGTCTACTTTGTTCCTTGAAGGTTAGATATATTGAGTTAAAACATAAGGCAAAAGTTACGCCATTAATTATCAAGGATAGCTTATTCATTTTCAACATAAATTTTAAATTAATTCATCTTCACAAAAATAATATTATTGTAAGAAGCCGGTATTTTGTTTGGGAGTCACATTTCACTTTCGAAGTGTTCACGAGTTTCGCGGACTACTAGCGCCATCTAGCGTTGAGTAGCTGCACTACATTTGTTATATTTCACAAAAGTAGCTATATTCTTTCTTTTATTAACAGTAATTCACATATCTCTAACAATTGTATCTCGTTGTTGCAGTGTTCGGCATGGACTCCCCCCTGGGGCTGTTCCCCCCCGGCATGGAGCACAAGATGTACCCGCTGATGGACGTGGAACACCGCGCGCCGCCGCTCGACTCACAACTCTTTACGAACGTTAAAAAGAAATGTGAGTACGCAAATAAAAGCTCCTATTTATAAAAGGGATGCTCCTATATATGGGAACAGGTTTCTCCTAGGCGAGCGTGCTACATCTTCGAATGCATCGTCACTTAACAACAGGTGAGATAGCGGTCAAACGCAAGCCTATAACTAAAAAAAAAACTAGGGTTTGAACTCCGGTGAGGCGGAATTACCAGCCGTGTACCGCTACTAACAGCTATGGGATAAATAAAGGCTCATCATCATCAGCCTCGTTCCCATTGCTGAAGCACGGGCCTTCTCTCCCAGAGAGAGTATGAGCCATAATCCACCACGCTGTCGTGCTGGCTGTGCGAGTTGGCATGTCAAATGTCTTTGATTTTTTCTGATTGGTCAGAAGACAGGCCAGTTTCCTCACGATGTTTTCCTAAACCGTTTTTAGAGCGAGTGTTAAATCCACACATAACTTAAAAAAGTCAGTGGTGCGTACCAGCGTGATTCGAACTCGAGTGCGTCGGTTCGAAATACGTACGTGCTCCCATTGAGCCACACTCGCTCTTAATAAAGGCTGATGTTAACAAATAGATACACAACACAAAGGTGCGTCGAGTTTTTAATTTATTATTGAACGCTAAAGAAAAGAGCTTTGACAGATAAGCATTCGAAGCAATTTCGTCTTTTCAATCACATCAACACTCGCTATCCAATGAGTCGGCAATCAAATGCAAGCTTATTGGAATTTAAAATAATGACCGCCCACAAACTTTATGGGGTGCGACCTTAACGGGATCATTTGGGGCGAATACTCAAGCTTTTAAAGTGAATAACTATCTAGACCTATCTACATTTATGCGTAAAAGCTGTCTGATTAAAGTGATCAAAACGCATCTTTTTCTAATCTTATTTATCAGCTTATAAGGAACCAAAACCTAAATCTACGAGTTATACACAACATATATTACAATTTCTTTTAAAAGTATGTAAAGCTCACGAAGCTTTTTAAGAATAGATACCTAAGTATATGCAAAATGAATTGGCAAGCCCCTATAACTGGTCTTTAATGCCTCTACCATGTCGATATCGTTAAATCTTGCCAATAAAATGAATAACCAACTAGCATAGGACGCTAAAACAAGGAACCAGTAGCGATAAGACAACAATGTATCGCTCCATAATGCACAAACTGCATCTCACACATCTG
The DNA here is from genome assembly GCA_951640565.1 of Petrophora chlorosata. NCBI lineage: Eukaryota > Metazoa > Arthropoda > Insecta > Lepidoptera > Geometridae > Petrophora > Petrophora chlorosata. The sequence continues at coordinate 4,484,131 of OX621206.1, forward strand.
CATCGAGCATCGAGCCTCGTCTCGCTCGCATCGCCGCGCGAATGTTAAACATCCATTGTTTCCCAGCAAATGTTTATTAAGACGATCTGATATCGTATCTCATAGGGAGCAGGCGACGAGTCTAACGTATGCTTTGAATGCCGAGTGCCGAGCTGGTCGCTGTCTCCCGGCTCGACACACAATAGTCGGCGATCGATTAGCGCCCATCGCTCGCTCGAGACTCGATGTTCGAGACAGCGTTCCCTCGCAATACGCTAACGAGCTCGAATACATCCTCTAATTTTTCAACCTCGCGTGACCCACCGCCACTATTAAAAGAAAAACTAATCTCCATAATAAAACATCATCGTTACGACCATCTGATCGGAATCGAGTTAACGTGCCCCGTTCGAATTATAAAACTATAAAGTTACGCGGGCGACATCGCCGTGCGGCGGCTTCGGCGGTTCGGGACTCCGTATGCATGTCCGCGTTTCTTTTTGACAAACGGCCCGTAATAGTCGCGTGCTCGCATCGAATTAATGACAAATCGCCGCCGACGGTACGTCGCCGCAACCCGCTCATTTCGGTCGTGTGTCGGTACCGAGTTATTGCCAAAACACGGTTATTAGATAGTGGTGCATTCGCGTAATGTCGTCGGTCGCAGTGCCTCGCCGCCTCGCTGCGGCACACGGCACATGTCGTGCCCGCCGCGCTGCAGCCTGCCGCCGCTCATAAATCACTAGCTCTATGCTTACTGTTTCGTAATCTAATTAGTAGACTAAACAGTTCTGTTTAGCAGACACGAACCCTAACTGATTTTTCTATTCCAGGGCGACCGAAAGGCCAGCACAGCGCGCCGCGCGGTGGTCCACCTCGATCGTGGACCAACGCGGAGCTAACGGAGGCTCTGCAGCACGTGTGGAACAAGAAAATGACGACGAGCCAAGCCTCGAGGATCTTCGGCATCCCTTACAACTCGCTGCTCATGTACGTGCGCGGCAAGTACGGGAAGAGCCTCAAATTGGAACAGCTGAGGAAAGACTGCATCGGGGGCCCGCTCGATGTGCTCAACTTAAATTCGGGGAACAACAACAACAACCACCCTTCGAAGCACGTGAAGGAGGAGCATCAGAACCAGGGCCAGCGGCCGGCGAGCTCAGAACCGGACATAGCATCGAGCCCGATGTTCAACCCGTTCCAGCAAGGGTTCTACCCGGAGTTCCCGCCGGGTTTCCCGATGCCGCTGAACATGCTTCACCTGCTGCCGCCGAACGACAAAGCCCGGGAGCTGTACCAGTCGATGCCGATGGCGCTCGACTCGCTGTCGGGCGTCAGCAAGGAGGAGGATTGTAAGAGCGACCGGTCCAAGGAGAACTCTGCGGACGAGGAAGGAGATTCGTACCGCGCGCCGCACCCGCCGCACCCGCCCGACAGCCGCCAGCTCCTGCACCACAACGGACAAGATTAGACCGGCCCAGTCTAGCGACTGCGATCCGCACTGTACCTTCGACCGTGGTAGACAAACTAATCGTAATTTAAGCGGATTCACCGGAATGCGAATTCTTTTCTCGCGTCTATAACTGGGAGTCGCTTAGTAACTCGAGGGTCTGAAACTAGGATTTTGTTAGTGTATAAATATGAGCCCCGATATGGATAAGTGCGTTTCGAAATAATAACTCCATTTAGGATAAATTAAACTCCTCGCTCTCTACGTAGCATAATGATCTCTAAAAATGTAATTTGGTTGTTATTTATTTTTTAATGCATTTGTTGAATAGAACAACCGTGAAACTTGATATACACTAAAAACTTTCTAGTTTCGAGAACATAACGTATCTCTAATGATATTTTTAGAATATATTTGTGAAACACCTTCCGGAGTTCGCGACGGACGACGTCCACATTAAAAATTAGTTAAATTTATATTTAAAAGGTGTTAATATTGTAAATGTATATTGAATCGCATATTTAAGTGATAGGCGATAATTTATTATTCAGAGGAGTGCAATAAGTATGAAAGGTGTTGTGATTGTTATCGTTATAAGACATACCGAATTCTGTTTTATTGTTAACTTCTAACATTCCGTTTTGACATTCCGTATTTAGAATATAGGTACTATTAGTTTCTCGTGTAGCTATGCCCTTACCATTAATAATAATAAAGATGAAATTTTAATTCTTACTTTTAAGGAACTCCTGATCTTTGTAAAAGTGATCTATTAGATGTTATGTTGACGTCATAGGTACATGCGAGCGCACATCTGCATCTCACCAAAGTTTGTAAAATATTTCTTAATGATAGTTATTAATAATATTCGATTATGAACAATTTTATTATGTAAATAGTTATTGATAAATGGGAAAAAATTAAATTTGAATTAACCATTCGATTAAGGTGGACATTTATGTGTCTATAAAATGGTGTATATTAGTGTATTTGTAATAATTGTTGTAGAATTAGTGAAGTGTACACAGTAAATCTTTCTGGAGGGTTCGGAGTTACGAGGGGAGGGTTGCGACGCACTAGTCACAAACACATGCACGAAAATACATAAAAAAACTTCTTCAAACACAAACATGTAACAAAATCAATTTCAATTCTATAATCGTGGACTTCAACAGTCAATTTTGAAAAACAATTTTAATTTTTTACTTTCCCAAAGAAATATGAGACAGTGCGCGCCAGGTTAGACAAATAAAGAATCAGCACTCAATGTTCAAATAATGAAGAGCTTTCAAAATTTTTTAGTAAATAAAAAGTTAGAATAAAAATGGGGTTCGATCCTATCTGGCTTTAGATAAATTGTATACAAATGATTTCATTAAAATTATTAGTAACAGTGTGATTAGTTGATGAGAAACATCATACATCTGTTGTACATACACTTATTAGTAATATTATATTTGTAGCTACGTTGAAAATTAATGTTTTCTTTATTACACGAACATTCCAAATACCTCTAACGTTTGTTTTTCAAACATTTGTCTCAATCAATTAAAATGTTTTAATAATCGTCAACACATTTCCATAAAGGTCTTGAACTCACTGGGGCACGACGTAAAGTCGAAAACATTATGGCAAACAAACGTTATGTCAAATATTTTTCACTTTGGCATAATCCAGTGCAGTGCAGACTGACCCTAACACTTAACAGAAGACTGATCACTATTTACGAGTCTATTTTATAAAAAAATATACATAAACATAATCACAGGTTCAGCGACGGTTCACATAGTTACACTTAGTGTCACATTCATATAACAATATATCATTACAGGGATTTTATATATAAACGAATTACATTGTATAATATGTAATAGTTTAACAGATTTTATATTGCTTTTTATCTTTTCGTTTACGCTGGCAACATACGATACCAACACAAGATAGTTTTCGCATCGCGCAGTTTAATTCATATTAAAATAGAGTCGATTTGTAAATTAAAGTAAGTGTAAGAAAGAATCGAATACTTTGATGTGAGAAAATAATGCATGTGCCAAAATGTATGATAATTTTGAGTGCGGCGTTCAATTACAATTTATCCGATTGGTTATTATTTATGAGCATGTATTATTTATTTTAGGTGCTACATTTTGTGTTGTGACTTGTGATCAAAGAGTGTTGTCGGACATTTATTTTACCTAATTCGTACAAATTCAAGCAGTATTAGAGTGATTTTGTTAAAGTTTTAATTGAGAGGTTTTTTTAATTAAGTTTTGTTATTTGTTAATCGTACGATTGTGGGGGAAAGTTTTATGGGAATTTCATCCTTATTGGAGCGGTACAAGTTTCTATTTCGTGTGCATTCCATTTAGACAGTTCCTTGATACCTAATTTCACTTGCTTTGTACTTGGACATATTTAACTATCTACCTTTTACGGCAGTCTACAAGATACAGTAGCTTCTCAACACTTTTCATTACGCATAGATATACCTACTACAGATTTCATCAGGAGCCAAATGTAATAACTTAAATATATAGATAAATAATTATATAAAATATCATAAGACATTAAGTACTTACGTTTTAGTTTTTAAACTTGTGATCGTAATTATTTAGTAGATTCAAATATTTAGTTCCTTTAATATTTCTTTGTTACTAGTATTTATATACTATAATTGCAATGATTTAGCTTTTAGATAATTGTTCTCCTTGAAGAGTATAATTAAGTTGTGTAATTTAATTTGTTGTATTTTTGCTTAATATTAATGACAAATTAAAATGATATCGTTACATTAGGGTGTAAAAAAGATTATCTATTTGATCTTAAATAATACGAAATAAATATTTATGTTCTAGTATCATTATTATCGTGTAATTGAAGTGAGATGATGGAGCGTTGTAGTAAAATTCGTTTACGGTCACCGACGTAAAGTGTAAAAAATAAATATGGAAATACCATTGTCTTGTTTCATTTACTTTAGTATACCATTTCAGACTTGACGCGTTTGACCTACGCTTGAGCGCGAACGAATGCGAAGCGAATCAGAACAAACACGGCACCGAGGTACACTGAGCATATAGCAAGGAAGTGTACAAGATGGTAATTGCCGAGCCTATACATACAATTTTCCACCCAAAACTTTTAATTTTATTCCGAGGTCATACCTTCCAAATTCAAACCGAAATGCAGCCAGAAGAACAAACTAAATGAGGAGGTTCTTTTGAAAACTTGACTATCCCACTTTTTGTGTTTATTCACAATCTGAGAAAATAGTTTTTTAAGTATGCAGCTTTGTTTTGGAATAATGTATTGACGAAATATTGTGTTTTAATCTTTTTTTCTGGTGTAATTATCAAGTTATGTCCCAATTTTATTTTCGCGGAGTGTAAATTTTAATGTTACCAAACAAAAAAAAACAAGTTTTGAAAAGAAGCTCCTCAAATATTAGCTAATCAAATGCTTTTTTCGAAAATCAATGGGGCAAGAAGCGCTATGATCTATATGTTTATAATAACGTAAAACTAAAATTTAATAAACCGTGTCCGTCAGAATGGCCGGTCACTAGTTAACGTTGAAATGGTCGCCAATAATTGCTACATAATTGCTTCTATTTTCTGCCACCCACGAGACAATTGCTGCCTATCTACTTCTATAATAAACGAAACATTTAGAAGTGACCGTCCGTTCTGACGTCAAGATGGCTGGTCATCCGTTCGTAGTATACATGCTGTGGAGAATCACTGAAATTTTCATTAGGCAATAATTGCTGCCCCTTTGCTGCCTTAAACTTTTGTATATCTCGAACTTGTAGCTGTTAAAGAAATAAAGATATCGATGAAAGTTTATTCAGACGTCCCCCATTGCCTGTGAGAAAAATCAGAGCAAAGTGCTTACGAAAAAAACGTGTAAACTTATTGAAAGGCAACACGATATTTTTTTGTTTATATAATGAGGGTAGATAAATTTTTACGTCGCTTGTGTTTTGGGTCAGACATATCTGTTTATTACTTGCTAAGCGAATAGTTTACGTGATTAAAGCAATTTTCATAAAAATATTTGACACAAAAATCCTATAAAAAGTAAAAACCGGCTAAACCGAACTTGATAAAAACATATCTAAGAACCATCGCCAGAATACCTGCTTTCAAAAATAAAAAAACGCATAGAAATCGGTTCACCCGTTTAAGAGCTACGGTGCCATAGACAGACACATAGTGGTCAAATTATAACACCCCTCCTTTGTGCGTCGAAGTTAAAAATGGAACTGAGCCAATTCTGTACATTGATGGTATTTTTGAAAAACCAACTGGGATCAACTATTTAGAGGGCACTAAACACGAATCCACAGTTTTTATAATCTATATAATAAATAAAAACTAAGATAAAATGAACTTACTGAAAATTTCTCGTATGCGAAAAGCCCTCTGGGTGGGTACCACCGCTTTGCCAGTTATTCAGCCGCCAGGCAGTAATGCCCAAGCATAACCGTGTTCTGGCTTGAAGGGCATTGTAGCCAGTTAATTACTGGGCATTATGAGACTCAACAGCTCATTGTCTCAGGGTGACGAGCGCAGTACAGCGCCGCGCAGGATTTTGCAAAAGAAAGTTCTGGGTGGTGCTGTTATTGTTATGGGCTGGCGTATTGCTTACCATCAGGCAAACGACCAGCTCGTCTCGTCATTCAGTTAGTATAAAAAAAAATAAGATATATATATGCTATGGCAAAAATCTACACTTGAGAAACGATCCGGCACCCCCTAGTTGTTAAGCTGACCTACTCAACCGGCACGGAAGTCGAACCACAAGCACTATTTTGAAAATCAGAAAGACGAATAAAACACATCAAATAAGATATCACATAAACTCATACCCTTTTTATTTCCATCATGCATCATTAAATACGATTTATAAATAGGAAATTATCAAATAATCCGGTGGATTTACAGGACGCTTACAAATTATTGTGGAACACTCGTTGTTGAGCAAATGCAAGCAACTTTCGTTTATATACTATGTACAATTTAGTCAGAGAAATATATAAATTATGGTAAATATGCGCACACTACACTGAGACAAAATTAACACATAGAAACAATTAATTAGTTATTAATCATTTGTTAAATCGTTAGACGCATAAGACATTAGGAGATACTTCATAATGTCAAGTGCACCCTATTTAGGGGTTATTCCCGAAATCCCTACTGACCATTCCCACTGGTGGGGATTTCGGGAAAAAACCCAATTCACCATTCGGCAGTAGGTATTATAATCAAAATATTCAGTTCCCTAAAGAAACAAAATCTCAAAAAAAATAAAATGTAACAAAATCTCTAAAAAAAATAGCCCCTCAGTTTCTTGCCGCATCTTCTGAGTAATGGTTCTTTTTCCGATACGGTGGAAGAGTCATTGTGATAATTTGACGTTCATAAGTGCGTCTGTGATGCCAAAATGAATAAAGAGATTTTGATTTGATTTAATTTGAAATCATCAAAACTACATGCTCTGTCTCTTTCATCCTCAACAAAAACAAATGAGACGGAGACATGTGGGTAATCATATTACCTTATTATATTCACCGGCAATGATGACAATGAAATAACGAAAATAATAGCATAAAATATAATAAATTCGATATCGGTGCCCAGTAAGGCGTGCTATACACATATTGGAGTCACCAATTTGGCTTGAAATTAGATTCGGCGTCATTTGTTTTACAAATCGAATATTCATCTAATCATTCGATTACATGCCGATAAACGCCAATCCGCACATGTATATAGCATGCCTAAGCGATACATGCATCCTTATGTAGAAGCAAAAAGCTCCATTGAAATTTTTAAAAAAGTGAGTCAGCTCGCTGATTCAGAACCTCACGAAACATCGTTGTCGACCGATTCGGTTTGATGACCATCCAAAATATTGCACACAAAAAATCCGTAAATGCAACATGTAATCGATATTGTAACCGAAACCGTATCGAATCCTCGGGGCGGAATAGCTAAAAGGAACAGCTACAACAGACTAGTCGAATCGATTCGGCATTCCTTATCGTGAGGTTCTACGGGGGGCAGATCAGAGAGACACTTCAAGAGTCAATGCAGTGAGTGCGCGCTTCATTTCAAGTTATGGCAAAAATCAAGTAGCATTCCTTTCCTTACACTACTTACGCTATCAAAGTAGAAGCTATTTCCATATAAAAATTCGAGTTAGTCATCAACTTAAAACTTAGAGGGGGGAAATTTGTTTTTTATCAGAATGAGGTAACTATTTTGTATTGTTTATTTGATTTGATATCACACGGCTTTGTTTTTGTTTTCTATATAAATGTATAAACAGCTTATTATATAGTAGTTTACAGTACGGATTGTATAGTATACATTTATTAAGTACTTATTTGATTATGTCCTAATGCCCGCGTTACACGACGCTAGTTTATGAAAGCTAGGAAGTTAATATTCTGGTGCCGGGGTAGGAAACATATGGATGCGGAATGCACAGGACCTGAACAAATGGCGTGAGGGAGACGAGGCCTATACTCAGCAGTGGGTGGACACGGGCTGAAATGATGATGATGATGATTCTGGTGCCTGGCTTACTATCTCGGCTTGGACAAAGTAAATTTTTAATGTCACAGTACATCGATAATATGGTCTGGCCCAAATGGTAACAGAAGACGCCGACCACAAGTATAGATGAAATAGACAAGAGACGGTGGGCAAAAACTGGCTGACAATCGCGCAGGACAGAAAAAAATGGTTTGAAACAAAGGAAGGCTACTGTAAGGGGTCTTTAGTTAAAATTACTTTTATATATATTTAAGGACTTTTTGTAAAGAAGTATGGAATAAAAGAGCTTCATTATTATTATATCGATAAAAGTCGATAATTTTTGGATATTGACATCTATACAAATAGGTTCAAAGTTAGATTTTGAAAAGTTTAGAGAGCTATTCATAACTGATATATCAGTTACTTGTGAAAGCTTGCGACGTACGTCGCGACTTGATCTCATAACTCCCAGAAGGACTTCTAAAATGTTCAAAGCCTGGTCGGAGTAATTTCGACGTTTAACCGTCAGTCTTAGCCGTTATATCAATTAGGTTCAAAGTTGTCCTGACAAGGCTAACTGCAGAGTTATTATATATCTTTTCAAGCCTGGTTGACACAAGTCCCACATAGAAGAGTAGTAGTTCTGTTTCTGACCAGCCTGTTTACTCACACCATCTTTATCCTAGCTTTGTGAAACTAACCTCGTGTAAACCGAGCACAAACTCAAGATGTTTTAAAATTATCTTTCCACTAAACATATAACATTGAATTTTATAAGCTGTAATTATATAGTTTGTAGAAAAATATTGGATTACGACTTAGCTAGGGTTCCGTGGATCGTTTACAATTATATCCCGACACGACGACGTACTATACTATATTGATTATACTCGTAATGCTAGTAACCCAATGTTGCGCCAGTACGCACGCTACGCACGATCCCAACTACATTTTGATACAAAGCGAAGGTAATGCGGAAGTTCTCGTACGTAGCCGCGTAGTGCGCAGCAATGTGCCAGCAGCTTAATGGTATGTATATGGTATTGAATTACATATTTCATATGGAATTCTTTTACGTAGCATATAAGATATCAACACACTAACCTTCTGTAGCTGTTACATCGTTTCAATCACTCTAGTATTTCTGATATTGATAAGCGCATGCTAGGCGAAAATCTAAAGATTTTTTAAAAAAATTAGGAAGAAAAATGATATTGCTCAGGCAGGGATCGAACCTGCGTTTTCGGAATACCGTCCCCGCGCCTTAACCGCTGGGCCACCGAGCCAACTGCTCGAGCAACCAAATTTCTTCTATCCTTCTTATACCGTCTTACGGGGACGATTCTACGTCATCTGTCGTCAATGTTATCATTGATCAACCGAACATTATCATTTTTTTTTGTCCCCGCCCGAGCAATATATTTTTTCTTCTAACTAATTATTTAAAAAATCTTCACTCTAGTATTGCTATTGAAATCGGCAATATACGTTCAGGCGGCTCTTAAGGCAGATGCGCGGTGCGGGAGGGGTGACTTTATAACACGAGCAATTCGTTCGCCTGATGGTAAGCGCTTGCCCATAACAATGGCAGTGTCACTCAGAATTTTACAAGAAACTTGCGTATACTGCATTGCACTCGTCACCTCGAGACATCAGATATTCTCACATACCCAGTAAGTTCGCTTTCAAACCGGAACACAGATAGTATGCGCACTACTGCTTAGCGGGAGAATAACTGGTAAAGCGGTGGTACCAACCCAGACGGCTTCCCTCATACGAGAGACCTACCTAGTATGGACGGATATATGACATAACTCCATATAAACAGACGCCGACTAGGGTCTCGCTTCAGCGATTTTAAAACTTATGTCACAAGACAGGCGACCTGCACCGCGCAGTTACCTACAGCCGCCTAAGTTAAACGGACCTGACAGTAACAGGGTAACCGAAAATCATTTTTAACTGTGAAGCAGAATAGATCAACAAGCCGATTATGATGATTCATAATAATCCATCGTAATCGGCATGCAGCTCAAAATGATATATACACCCAAATTGGACCATGACTGGTAACTCATTGTTTGAGCTAGAAATGAAAGCGTATTGAAGGTTCTGGATTTTTTAAACCAGCTCTTAGGGTTGTCACACAATATGACGACGGCAATTGATTCAAACACTGATTTGACAGCGACGAGTGTTGTGTGAGCACCCTCAAAATATATTCAATTAACACATCTAACATCCTCGTCAGTTCTTTACAAATTCACAATCGTAACATTCATTTAATTCGAATATAATTTAATTAAATATTTCAATAAATGGAATTTATTCTAATGTTAGATAAACCTTAGGGCACTAATGTTAAGCATTACATTAGCTTATTTGGTAAAATTCGTGCTATATTTTTGTTTCCTAGAAAGCCAAATTGTATTTTTCTAATTATATTTTTTAAATTTAAATTTTGACTTATAATTTATTATTTTTTACGTATCACAGTCCAGCATTTGCAATAAGAAAGATTTAGTAAACCTACAGGTACTATTTTCGTAGAGAATTGAGACGCAAAAAGTATTGTCTATGGTAAGGTTAGCATTTCAATACGTGCGTTTTGGTTGTTCTCACGTACAATTTGGCTGATTAGGAACGGTACAACGTTAACAACGGAACTGTTTAATTTCATTCAATCATACAAATAATTTTTCAACACACTTGCTTGTAAAGTGCCTCATATTGCGCCGTATTTAGGTTTATAAAAAATATTACCGCACTAGTACTTTTTACTTTATTAACCAACTTCAAAAAAGGAGGAGGTTCTCTGTTCGATTGTTTTTTTTTTTAATGTTTGTTACCTTAGAACTCCGTCATTTATGAACCGAATTGAAAAATTTTTTTTGCGTCGGGTTCAGTATAGCTACGAAGTGGTCCCATATAAATTTCATCGATATGTGACCTTGGACTTCGAAGATACATTGAAGACGGTTTTTGTTTTTTTTCTAACAATTAGTTATATTTATTTAAAATCTCAGTAAAGATCTTTTTATGTTTAAACAATTCATTTTATATCAATTCTGATGTATCTATCTATCGAAGTTCAAGGTCGAATACCGATGAAATTTATATGGGACCACATTGTAGCTATACTGAACGCAACGTAAAAATAACTTTCTAAATCGGTTTATAAATGACGGAGTTCTAACAATAAACAAAAAAAACACTCAAATTAAGTACCTTCTCCCCTTTTGAAGTCTGTTAAAAATAGTAAACATTTTTGCAAATATAAACCGTAATAAATAAATAAATGTATGATGTAAAGTTAATCCTATTTTTTTTTATTAAGCTGTTTGGAGGTTTTGTCAGTGCCTTTCCACAGCACGGCGCGCGAAAAAAGTTATCGCGCGCCATTTTTCACAAATATTTGTCTAAACATAAACAAGCTGTTTTTTTTTTATTTTATCCTCAAAAGTGTGTTGAAAAACATCGTATGAGACGCGTGAGCATTGGTCATTTGTATCATAATGTACTATTACCATTAATTATTTGCTAAATTTTAAAGCCATACTGGCAGTGATCCGTTACGTAAAAGAATAATACAATATAAAAACAGTAAGGACATCGATAAAACGGCTCATCTCAATTCGAATGCCAATTGTAAATGACCATATTTCACATGCATAGTGTACCCTACAGCAGGGTAGATTTTTTAGGGTGGCAAAACGGAATAACTGCAGGGGAATCGACTAACTCAAACACCGATCCGATCGCTTTTAAACATGTCTTGTGATCGGTATTTTTCTATGGATTGTCAACCTTTTCTACTCGAAGTCCTCGTAACAATCCCTATTCCAATCACGATAGCTAAAAGTGATCGATATTGCAGTTTGAAAGATGCTAAGGCATTCCTAATTTGCAATTGAAAGCGATCGCGATCGGTGTTGGAGTTACACGATTTCCCTTCTGGTCGCCATACATATGCGTTATCGATGTGATGCCTTACTGCCTAAACGTTGTAACTAATTCTACAAATACATATAATATTTACACCAACCTTGAAAATGTTACGACATTCATGAAGTTTTTAGCAATAGCACAACACGTCAATACATACGCTCATTTTAAAACTTTGTTCTCAGAACTACAAATTATTTAACAAAATGTACTCTCACACAACTAAGTTAAGTTCAAAATGGAATGATGTATTCCAACTCCCAATTTCTTCTTTACGACTTTAATTATATGTGGACTTATTATTTGGGATTTATTTCAATATCTAAAATTATTTAACATATTTTTAAGTAACAAACAATCACTTTCGTTCCTCTTTCTTTGTCTCCAGTAAGAAAGAGACTACACACTCACATATTTATAAATCTGTATGTGGCGAATAATAAAAAGTACTGAAAATAAGAAATCGATTTTGCATACAAAACAACGTTGGTCGATAAGTTCTTGATTCAAACTCATCGTGCTTTCACATCGTTAAGTGTGATACAAATCTTTGCATGTACCATATTAAATAACAATTGCTTTAAACATTCCAAAAAATCTAATTATAAACAATATTCTATCAATCGACATTTTATTTTAAGCTTTTTCTCTACGGAGCTCACTTTAGTGAAGATGAAATTCGTTTATTCACTGCGAATGAACTATAATGCAATCATTCATTCCTCGTGAATCTCAAATCAGAAGAATGAAATAAGAATAAAAAAATCTGTGATATTTTTTCAGTTATGTCATTGACAATAAAAAAACCAGTAATAATATCCAACATATGGCAACATTTATCGACTTCAACCACTCATAAGCTCAGAGTAAATACTAATGAAAATGAAAATGAGTTGTATGCAGTCGACGTAAGCTCGATAGCTTACTATTCATTCGGCCAAATATTCTTGGACTGGACTTCCGACAATTTATCGGTTTTCTGCATTAGCTATTAATTCAATACTTTCAACAAACTACAATACAATTTGATACGCCAATAACAACCATCTTACCCGAGAATCGCTTAGAAAAATATATTTTTTCCTTTGACGTTTCTTCGTCACATTTTGTCCGTATAATCTTTGATTGACGTAGGGTCGCCCGATTTCATTTCTTCGCACATTGGAGGTACCTCGTGATGATGGAATTTAGCTCTTGTGGTAACTTCGTACGGTCGTACCTAGTTGAGTATGAATGTACTACTTTGGTCAGCTGAAAGGAAAAAATGGTTTATTTTAATGGTCGGATAGGGGACCATCCATAAAGTACGTCACACGTTAAGGGGGGGGGGGGTTAACGAAAAACTTAAAAAAATACCAACTATCTGTATGGGCATAAGGTTTAAATTGTTTTGTTGGCGAGTTCACACTTGCTCTACTAGTGTCACGCGCCGGTCGTCTATGAGCCCTTTGGCCAAATGCATAAATTGCAAAATATGTGACGTCACACTAGGGGGGTCTCACAAACAATGTGACAAGGACGGGGGAAGGGTAAAAAAATCACGGAATTCGTGTGACGACATAGACAAGGATAGAGGGATTTGACAAGGCCACGTGACGAACAAAAAGTTCGTCACGTTTTGTTTTTTAATTATTGCCAAAACTTACGATTTGATTTGGTATGTTACTTTGGAAAAGTGTTCCTGGTTGGAAATAGAGTCGATTAAGACCAACTTGTTTTTTTTGACAAATGTATTTTTTTGGGTGAAACGTACTTTTTACAAAAATCTAATAATGGCAATATTTTTTTCTTCAAAATAAAACAGACAGTTCCTAAGAACAAAACCTTCTAACTACAAAAGAAAAGGTAGCTACCCTTAAGGGGCCAAAATTTGCCCCACCCTGTATATTGTAATTTAAATTCATTTTACATTTGCAATCAACCCCCATACATATTATATTATTCTAACAACAACCTACATAATATTCAGCTGGATTACTACATATTTTCATTGCGTTTCAGTTTTGAAAGTTTAATTGACAACAATAAATGTAGGGTACATACCTGAGAATGCAAATCCAACAAAGCTTCGAGCCCGATCGTCCTCAGAGCCTTCGCGTTCTTATATACGACATTATCTAACTCAGTCTTGTTTATCAGTACTTTTTCCGTTTCTGCAACAAACAATAATGTTACGATAGAAGTGCGCAAGCATTACTGTGTTCCGGCTTGAAGGGCATTATAGCCAGCGAAATTACTGGGCACTATGAGACTCAACATCTAATTGTCTCAGGGTGACGAGCGCAGTTCAGCGCCGCGCCGGATTTTACAAAACAAAGTTCTGGGTGGTTCTGTTATTGTTATGGGCTGGCGTATTGCTTACCATTAGGCAAACGACCAGCTCGTCTCGTCATTCAGTTACATTAAAAAATTTTAGTAGTAGGCATAATATAATTGTTTTTTGGGGTTCCGTACCCAAAGGGTAAAACGAGACCCTATTACTAAGACTCCGCTGTCCGTCCGTCTGTCCGTCTGTCACGCTGTATCTCATGAACCGTGATAGTTAGACAGTAGACATTTCACAGATGATGTATTTCTGTTGCCGCTATAACAACAAATACTAAAAAACAGAATATAGAAATATTTAAGGGGGCTCCGATACAACAGACATGATTTTTTATCATTTTTATAAATAATGGTACGGAACCCTCCGTGCGCGAGTGCAACTCGCACTGGGCCGGTTATTTTTCAATCTTTACCTGCGCTCGAAGTATCATGCCCTGAATTCCGTTTCTTTGGTGACGTTTTTGTTGGCGATCCATCGGTTGCTTTCACTGGACTGCAAAACAAACGTAAACAAATTAAATATGTTTAGCTTGAGGTTTTTTTTCCTAAATAGGATTCCCTGTACCTAGGGAACCATAAACTATGAGGACCATGGTCCCACAACACACAGATACGAAACAAATGCTTGCGTTTTTTTCTGTGCATAAGCATTTGTCCCGTCGCGGGAATCGAACCCGCAACCTCAGTGGTGTATGAGATTTGAGCCAACCTGCCCAACCACTACACCACAGAGACTGTCTTTGAACCCAAAATCAAATAAACGTCGACCTTACCTCAAAAGGCGCATAAAAACGTGATATATTTATAGATTATTTTTTTAATCTGTCACTTTTTTTTATCATCTATCGTAATTACCTTTCTAGTGTATGTTTGTTCTCCGCAGTAACATTCAAAACAATATCCGACTCGTCTGGCGGCCTTCTCAGCGGCGCGTCGTCATCAGACCCTGATGATGACGTCACATCCCCGTTAGGGAGCGGGGTCGAGGTAATAGGCTTGTTCTCTTTGGACTCCTCGTCGGTTACTGGCATGCTTTGGTCTTTGAAGTTCTGGAAGGGTAAATTAAATCAACTGGTCGAATCCAGGGTTTCTCTATAACCACAGAATAATTAATAGTACAAGTACAGAAGGCTCACTCCGTGAAGACATTTAAGGAAATAGTGACTCTCGCAACGACGCAATAAAGTGTTATTTAGCTCGCACAGCGTTGCGTGCCTAAAATTATATTAACCTACAAAGCGTCTCTCTTTCTATTGCGTATCTCTTATCTTTTCTGACGCGTCATGTGTAACGTAAAATATGACGGTTGTCTGGCATAGCCAGCACTGCCGTGGATCTTAATGTTGTGTCCCTTGCTACAAAGAGAAGAGGCTACCTTTTGCATGGGCCGGCAAAAGAAATACATGACAATAAAAACAGATAGTAATTCAAGTGAAAACTCTCACTATGAGTCATACGAAAACTTCTAGGCTATCTGTGCATATCTCTCCTTGGAAGAGTAAATTCATTACACGAAACAATAATAAAAAAAGTCAAAGATATTTATGAAATAGGCATGAAAAATTCACTTTGAAATGTCATATACACATAATACAAATCATTTTAATTGATTTAAGTTAATAATTGTAACTTAAAATGTCAAGACTGAAAAAAAGTAAGCATTTCTTTCCCATACCACAGAATACTAAGGGACAGAAGCATCACTCCGCAAAGAAATTTAAACAAATAGCGACTCTTACTATGACGCAAAATAATTCAATTCAGCTCGCGTAGCGCTGCATACCTACCAGTCATATTAACCTACAGAGCGCCTCTCTTTCTATCGCATAGCTCTTATCTCTTCTGACGCGGCACGTGTAACGACGCGCGACCCGCCGTCGGTGTCCGGCTATGTACTTGTAGCTTCGTACCTACAGTGCGGAGTGCGCTAGGCCTGCACATACTCAAATTGAATTAATTGAATAGTAATTGAACTGAGACACACTGGTACAAATTTAAATAAGCGTTTACTCACCTTATGGGACGTTCGAGGCCGTTTGACGACCAATCCTTTCGACCACGCGTTGATCCGCCGCCGCTTACGTTTCGCAGACTGAGTTTCACTCTTATCCCCGTTCTGCGGCGTCTTTGGAGTCTTACTAACATCCATCAGCGAGTCTACGATGAAAAATTTGCAAGTATTAGCTAACTTTATTTTCTACAAGAATCCGTCTTGGGTAGTACCACACCTTTATCAGATATTCAACCGCCTGGCGGTAGTTTTTTTTACAACTGACTGGTTCTGCGTTTGACCACAATCTCACCAGGGCCCCAATTCACTATAACTTGGCGATTCCTTGCTTCGAAATCACGTCGATTCCTTCATTAATAAACGTTCATTAATACGAGTATATACTTATGATTCTCTATGACGCGTACAAATTTCGCAGATGTCGTTTATAAATGTAGGAATCGGCGTTTCCTTGAAGCAAGGAATCGCCAAGTTGTCATAGTGAATTAGGGCCTTGATGGGAAGAGACGATGCGGTCGAAGATGTAGCACGCTTACCCAGTAGATACTTGTTCACTCTAGATTTGAACACACCCAGATTGTATTTATGTGGAAACAGACGACGGCAAGGCGTTCCACTCCCTTGACGTTCGCATTAAAAAGGATGACCCAAAACGTTTTGTAGTGTGCAAACTACTGTGTTCCTGAATTTGAAGGGTATTTTTTCAAGCGAAATTACTGGGCATTATCACAGGGTGACGAGCGCAGTGCAGTGCCGCACAATATTTTGCAAAACCATATTCTAGGTGGTGCTGTGCACTGTTTGGGCCTGTTGCTTACCATGAGGCGTAAGACCTGCTCGTATCGTCGGTTATACATATCAGATATACAATAATTTATTATAACATAACAACATACATAACTGCTGTATCAGGTCGAATATCCATGAAATTTATATGGGACCACCTTCACCTATACTGCACCAAACGCAAAAAGAATTTTCCAAATCAGTACAAAGACCTGAAGTAACAAACATAAAAAAAACAATGAAATTCATAACCTCCTAATTTTTATAAAGTCGGTTAAAAAAACTCCAAGCACTTACGTAGATTAGAAGCCGTATAGATAAAATCGG
Organism: Petrophora chlorosata; assembly: GCA_951640565.1. NCBI lineage: Eukaryota > Metazoa > Arthropoda > Insecta > Lepidoptera > Geometridae > Petrophora > Petrophora chlorosata. Next base: position 4,501,502 of record OX621206.1, read on the forward strand.
GTAGGTCAGTGTCCATAGCGTTGCCCTCAGCGTGCCGTTTTTTAGCGATCTGCTGACACTCGAGCTCAAAGTCGCTGTCCATTTCGACGTCGATCAGCGCGTGCGCGTGATCCCGCAGCGAGCACGCCTCGTGACGTATCTGCTTGTCTGACGACGTCCTGTTACGATGGAGGGGATAGGGTCAGTTTCTGAACTGGAATCCGTGTGGCAACTACCGTAATAGTTAAATATAGAATAATTTGTTGCCTTCCAAAGCACATCGAATTGCTCATAGTAAATGAAACCGTTCAAAAAGGAATTATTATTTGTACACAAAAAAACGATTATTCTATAAGTGATTTTTTAAATGTACTGTAACTGCATAATAAATTATACGTATTGATTTTGACTAATATTGAACAGCTTCCAATTTCTTATTTTTAAAACAGAAGTTTTGATTGTAATAATTATTTTGACCATTGACTAATAAATAGGAAATTATTCAATTTCCTATTTGGGGATCGGACAGTAATCGAGAAAAAATCTAAAATGTAGTTAGAACGAATGTTCTTCGAACCAGAAAGATCATCCAATCCATTGAGGAATGACACTATAGAGTCCTTGACAGCGTAACACTTTTGGAAAGCAATAGTTTTTTGACAGTAATTTTGGAGTATTTACCATACCTATGAAAAATTCTCCCATTCGCTTGAATGAAAATGTAACGTGTTCTGCGTTGCATTGCAGCCACTATAACTTCAGAAGTTCGTGGTTGGTCTGTAAAAGGTAGGACATCTGTACTATTCTGTACCCCAGAGTGAAAGAATAGGGAAATAGGGAATATGCATATGCTGTCTAAAAATCTAGAAATTACTTTTTATGATAGACTCCTGCAAACAGATCAAAAGGTGAAGGTCTCTTTTAGGTGGCCGAGTAATGAATACGTTCTAGCGTGGCCACAGAATATTAGTACAGATTTCGTACCATTTACAGAACAACTACCTACGACTTTCTGAAGTTATAGTGGCGGCGCTACAACGCAGAGCTCGAATGAAATTGCGGTAACTACATTTCCTTACTGTATGATTCTTATGCAATCATTAATATTTTGTTGTTAACCAGGTTTTATCTAAGATTAAACCAGTTAGGTAAATAAAATAATCAAATAAAATATATGACACATTTATACAATATACATACATTCATTATTTCCATACAGGTAAAATTTTCAATAGAAGAACTAATATTTTGATATAATTTACAAGACTGCAGCACAACTGATACTTAGGATATAGGTAGATAGATAAACACAATGTTAAGAAAACCACTTGAAGTATTCTAAATAGCATAGTGTCTCAGATAAATGTCATACTGTCGGAGTAGATCACAGACGTACTTATGAAAGTCAATTATAACATTGACCATACCACCGTATTGGATAGCACTAACTATACATAACTGTCAATTCACTACACTAACCCGAAACGGTTTGTCCTTTTGTGTCCTGAACAGCCTTGACGTTCACATGATGATGAAGTCTACGTTCATGAACTCGTTCTCACTATGTGGCGTTAATTAGGATTAGAAATCCGAGATTCGTTGCTTACATTTTTATTGTAGGATTGTGATCCATCAATGGAATTGGATGATTGGCCATAGTAATCGACAGCAAGGACCTGTAAGATAAATTTATTACACAAAATAAGAACTTATTTACAACATATGTTCTTACATAAGAGGCGAATGCCTTTACTATTAAAACAATTCTACTCTCTTCTTACTAAACTTTAACTTTTTAATTTCAAATTAAATAAAAACTATAATCATTAACTACTTTTATTACCTATATCTTAATTAAATGGTTTAAGAATGCACAATTTTAATACATTTAACATTTTACACAAATATGCAATTTTTTACCCGACGTAATGGGAACTCGAATGTTTATATGATGGCCACACTGACCACAAATCTGCTCAATATTATTTTAACTAAATAATACCAAAAACTAAATATATCAAGCCAAAATCAGGGTTCAAATAGTCGAACCCGATGTGTAGTTACATCCACATAAATTATAGTTACTGAAAAACATCAATAAACACAAGAAAAACACCTACCTGTGGAAACTTAAACCGTTAATACAATTTTCGCTTCGGTTCTTGCAACCAAGAATGGAACACCCGACCATACTTTAAAATTAAATTCAAAATTGTTTCTAGTACACAAGCACAAAGATTCACAAGAAAATAATAAGAAATAACACAACAAACATTAAAAAACCACAAGCCGACCCTGCCGGGCCACTATTTTGACTTAACACGGCATGACCAATGTCAAGAAAATGGGTTACGCGATAGAGACAATATGATAATAGTTGTACCTCGTTCTTTATAAGAGCCTGTTGTATAGCGCTATCCTTTTTTAGGTCGGAAAACTTCGTAATTATCCCTCTATAGTGTAAGACCTCAAAAATCCAATCAATATTTTCGTGACATAATAATGATTTATATCTTTAAATCAATAAATAAAATCTAATACTGACATTTTTAATCTGTTCTTCATCTCAAACGAAACAACAATCACAGCGCATGACGTCATTTGAAGGCAAATGCCGTGAGTCAAGCTTGTGTTTATTTTACATTTTTGCTTTTCATAAAATGTATTTTTGCTGATTATTTTCGTTCCATTACTACAATATAGTCCCCAAACTTCACAAAACGTATTTAAATCTCTTTACAATTTTTATTTCGATGAGTGTGTAGTTTGCTACCTACTTCATATGACGTCACATGTTTTGAGGTGACCTTTTTAGCGGCAATATTTGAAACATAACATTTAAACATAGTTTTCGGTACTTTTAGAGCGTTATTTAATTTAAATACTATTTTTTATGGCTATATATACTCATTATAATTAATTTAAAACACTTTCTGAAAAGTTGTCCGATCCCCTATTTTCGACTGCACGTTAATTATTATAATCTAGATTAAAATAATACAATTAATAATGTTGCACACCCAGAATAAAGGTACCAACTAATAAATTTGTAACACCCATAATACCTACAATCTAGTAGTAATAATAAACATTTCATTTCTAGAAATTAATTTAGTTCTTTGAATTTATAAAAACAACATTTCTGGGTTTTTGTAATAATTGTTTTTGGGGCTAAAATAGTCAAAATAATTAAAAAAAACTAACATTTTTTTCGTTTATTAGAAACAAAAAATGTATGGGCATATTTTTCTATCAAAAACTCACCCGGTATTGTTATGATAAACTTTTTTTGAGAGTACTATGTTTATTCATATTGATCCCGGCCCCTATGATTCCCTGTATGTAAAAACTAGAGGGTCTTGACTCCACAATACAACAAAACGAAGCAATGGTTTGCGTTTTTTCGTGCATGAACATTTGTCGCTTAAAGGGAATCGCATCGTGTTAAAGCCGACCTGCCAAACCACTACACCACGGAGGCTGTCAAACTTAACAATCTTTCTTACCCTTGCTTAGCTACCCTTTTGTCAAACTTAACAATCTTTCTTACTCTTGCTTAGCTACCCTTTTGTCAAACTTAACAATCTTTCTTACCCTTGCTTAGCTACCCTTTTGTCAAACTTAACAATCTTTCTTACCCTTGCTTAGCTACCCTTTTGTCAAACTTAACAATCTTTCTTACCCTTGCTTAGCTACCCTTTTGTCAAACTTAACAATCTTTCTTACTCTTGCTTAGCTACCCTTTTGTCAAACTTAACAATCTTTCTTACCCTTGCTTAGCTACCCTTTTGTCAAACTTAACAATCTTTCTTACCCTTGCTTAGCTACCCTTTTGTCAAACTTAACAATCTTTCTTACTCTTGCTTAGCTACCCTTTTGTCAAACTTAACAATCTTTCTTACCCTTGCTTAGCTACCCTTTTGTCAAACTTAACAATCTTTCTTACCCTTGCTTAGCTACCCTTTTGTCAAACTTAACAATCTTTCTTACCCTTGCTTAGCTACCCTTTTGTCAAACTTAACAATCTTTCTTACCCTTGCTTAGCTACCCTTTTGTCAAACTTAACAATCTTTCTTACTCTTGCTTAGCTACCCTTCTGGCCGATGTTGCAACAAACATCTATTCGTCCATCATGAGACTCTGGCTCAGGCCTGTGGCTAAGCTGGTGTCTCAATAATTTTAACTGTTTGTGTTTATTTTATATCTCATTTTGTGTACTAACATAGATTTAAAGATTGTGTGCTGTGTCTACTAACATATTTATGGATTTATGGTCCGAAATAAAGAATTTAACTAATTAATTAATTAGCTTCTTACTTTTGGCACTACCGGTTATATAATACAACCCTGAGTACTACTGTTACCGCCTAGTAAAGTACTAGTAAACTACGATATTTAGTACCTTTTCATATAAACTACATTTTACCTAGAAAATTACCCAAAACAAAATCTATGCTAATCAGTCCGGTACACTATGTATATATATTGCTTATATGAAGGCGGTATGTTGGAACTAATATTAATTTTCAAACCACAGTTTCGTCCGTACTTTGACGTTTTAAGTGCTGGCAAGAAAGGAAATCCCCTTTTTCTTCCTATAAAACCTAGTTGTAGCATACATGCTAAGCATACTTTTGCAAGCATGCATGCTATATTTTAATTTTATATTCCCTATTGTTTTACTGTTATTGTGATGGACTGATTCTGTAGCTCGGGTATTTCACTTATCTATAATTATATACATATCTATTTTATTTCAAAACGAGCTTCATACAAATTACATAGTTATGCACACAATACAAGCGGGCAAAAGGTTAGAGGATGTAACATACATCACACAACTTTACAAAACGCCAACGCTACAATCGCTACACACTTTACATATTTTTTATGAAGCAATTATGGATATTCGTACCTATTATTTACACCTCTAGCCCTTTGACTTTGACTGGCATCCAAGAAATGTAAAAGAAAGAGAACATATTTGTAAAAGGAGAGTTAAATTCTATCAAAAAGGGACATTGAAAATTAAATTATAAAGGGGAAGTCGCTTGTTCTTCATACTGTTGAATCACATAACAATATTGAAGATAAATAAATAAAATAAATGTAAAAAAGACAGAAACACTTAACATACTAAATTAGGGGCAAAACAATAAATACAACACAGTGAAATGGTGCGAGATGTCAGGAAAAGGTGCCGAGCACTCGCTAAGGTGTTTTAAAATACCTTAGAACTGATTTAAGAGTTAAGTGGTTTTTTAAGAGTTGAACATAGAAAACATACTTTTTAAAACTTTAATATTATGGAATGTTTTCATGGAATTAATGGAAGGCGTGATGAAAAGCTGCCGACTAAAGGTGTATACCGAATCTGCACATGTCATTTCAGTGTCACACAAAATAAATATACAATCTGTGCTCGTCCACTTTACCTGTCCGGGTTATACTCCAATGCGTTTGCGCATATAAGATCGATGTCGTCGAGAAACTCTTTCGCGCAGTTGTATTTGTGCATATCCACTTTCGTCATCATCGTCTCAAGGTCCATCGGCTGCTTTATGATGTCTAGATAATCTGTTACCTGTGGGTTAAAATGTTTTTCAAAGAATTGCTGTAGAAAATCTGTATTATCGAGTGTATATTATATTATCTGTATCGAGTGTATATTATCTGTGTTATCGAGTGTATATTATATTATTATCTGTATCGAGTGTACATTATCTGTGTTATCGAGTGTATATTATAGTATCTGTATCGAGTGTATATTATAGTATCTGTATCGAGTGTATATTATCTCTATTATCTGTGTTATCGAGTGACGAGACGAGCAGGTCGTTCATCGTATCTCAAACAGTTGCAGCACCACCCAAAACATTGTCATAAACTGTCCTCCGCGGAACTGCCCTGCGCTCGTCACCTCGATACAATAGCTCTTATGTCTCATAATGCCTTGTGATCATGCCTTATAATTTTGCTGGCTACATTGCAATTCAAACCGAAACACAGTATTTTTTTTTATTTTAAGTGTCGGCGAACAAGCACTCCTGATGGTAAGCGGTTACCGTCGCCTATGGACATCTGCAGCATCAGAGGCATTGCCGATGCGTTGCCGACCTTCAAGGACTCTATTAATTCCCCTTTTAAAGGACTCCATGTTGTAGCTCAAAGGAACTACCGACGAAGGTAAGTAATGTTAGCGCACTACTGTTTTGCGCCAGAATAACTATCGTAACTAATGTATCATGAAGAAGCGGGATGCTTCTATTAGGAGAATCGGATTTGTCTTGCCGATTAAAGTAAAAGCACTCTTATCACCTAGGACCTAGGACATACGTTTGTAACAGTCGTGGCCGCAAACCTACAAGAGAAGATTTTACAACTGTGCCGACCAAATGGCGTTGAAGCTAGTATAACTAGTACCATAGTCCTAGCAACATACCTCTTCCAAGTCCACAGGTTTAGTGAACTTGTAGAACCGCCTGTTGGAAGCCAGCTTGCGACAGATATCGCGCAGAAATATCCGCAATTCTCGCAGTTTATAGTCTTCTTTGCGCTTGCGTCGAGTCACTTCCTCTGGACTCTCCCGCGGCGGCGGAGGGGGCGGTGCTGTAAAGGTTAAATTACTTAGAAAAAAAAGGAAAATGCGGGTAGAACTCGCGTACTGCATAGGGTGCTGACCATCATTTTGCAAGTAAGCGCTAGTAGCGTAACTCGTGCAGCCGTTCGTAACAAATCTGCTAGGTTAAGTAACATTCCCCGCTGTCACCTTCTGGATAAGTGACCGTTTGTGTAGTATACATTAGAGCGCTACAGTGCTTCGGAGGGACACGTTAAGTCCCGGTTGTTGTCTGAACAAGTCGTTAGGCCATGGGTTAGCCACACACCCACACAACAAGAAATATTGTGATTGTCAATGGTCCTCTGAGAATTTGACCGAGCATTCTGAATTGTTTACCCATACCTTGGTTCTACAATGAAATGGCAGGAAGAAGGGAAGTATAGTACTTTAGATGGACAAGCTTATCTGACGCAGTGGATTTTTCCATAAAGTCAATGATTTTCTGTAACGACAAGCGGGAAGCCGGAAGCCCTTTACTTGTGCTTAAATTTCGCTTTATGCCAAAAAAAATATAGGTCAACTTTAAATAATTACAGGTTTTGAGTGCAAGTCAGTCAAATTCGATTACCTCTTGGCAGGGGGGGCGGCGGTTCGTGATTTTCCGCTGGCGGAGGTTCCAAAAGAGCTTCGGCTAAGATCGGCTTCAGGTATGCAATCACTTCGGCAGCGTTCGGCTCTCGCACTCTGTATACGCAGTCTTTGTAGATCGGGAACAGGTCTTGCAGCTGGAAAGGAAAACGTATATCTGTTGCTTTTTACTCAAAGGATTATTAGGAAACCTTTAATATTTGGTACCTGTCAAGAAGCGGCCGCGATAACGTACAATCTTAATTTGTTTAGCCCGATAGTCTTTTTTATAGAGCTTTCACCATGATTCCAGATGTAAAATATATTATGTTTCAAGGAACTTCGTGCGACTTAGATGTGTCATAACTTGGATTTACACAACATAACCTTTGCGTAGTTTTTTTATTTCTTTGCAGTCGCTAAAACACGCGATAAATATAACGAAAAAAAATAATTACTGTAATATGCACGGGAACCAATTACAAATATTACATAGTTATGATTATTTATAATAGCAAAATCAACGACAGAAGTATACGGGACGGAGAATAGTTATAATAATTTTATTAAAACTTGACACAAACTTAAAATTCAAGTACATTCTGTGCATCTTCACCCATATGGCGGGTATACTCTTTCAGTAGAAAAAAAACACATATGACTGGTCTTTTTGAGTCTTTAAACCTACACACATAAAAAGTAACAAAAAACATACATACACGTCGGATTGAGAACCACCTCCTTTTGAAGTTCGTTGAAACACACTAACCTCATGTGGCAACTCCTCATGTGCCACATTAGTGGTAGCCAACAGCAGCGTGTTTTCCCCCGCCGCCCGCGTCCGCCACAGTTGCAGCAACAGTGACGCGCCTTGAGACATCGACAGTGACGTCCACACCGACAGTATGTCGCGGATGAAGAGAACGCAGCCGCGGTCGGCGCGTCTGCACTCGGAGAACACCTAAGGAGAAATGAAAAGTTAATAGCTGAGTTGTTGAGGGTGTAAATCGTTAAGTGAAATAATTTTGTTCTTTTTTAATTTATTTTTACACCTCAGAGATCTGATTCGGTTTCGGGTTCGATTCCCGCGATGGGACAAATGTTTGCACTCAGAAACAAAAAAAGCGCAAGCATTTGCCTCGTGTCTGGTTGTTGTAGGACAATGGTCCTCATAGTTTCTGGTTCCCTAGATACAGGGAACTAGTTAGGGGCCAGGATCTATGTATGTAATCGTTGGATTATTTATTTAATTTAATTAGGGATTGACAATGACAGAGCAAAACAAATGAAAAGCGAGGTTCTGTGCCAGTTAATGCATTTCATTCAGTTATTTCGTTCACTTATGTATTTCATTTATTTAGTTGAGCCATAAAGGTCACTAATTTAGTTTCCTCAGTTCACTCAATCAGATAATTGATAATTAAAAATTAATCATCATGATTTTTTTCGTTACATTATTTACTTCAGTCGCACACGATATAACAGGAAACTCGCGGATATAACAAACTGCTCCTGTAAACGTCTGTGCTGAATGAAGCTTTCGTTTGTCGCCATAATGAGTTGTGTGACGAGGCAGTGTTCCAGTCGACCCAGTAATTCGCTGGCTATGTATGCGTAGAACACGACCGCATCATTCATTCTTTTCATTCACTCAGTCTTCTCGTTCATTCATTCATTTATTCTTTTTATTCATTCATGGCCGTTGTAGATGAATTAAACTCACAGATATAACAGACTGCTCCTGTGTAAACGTCTGCGCTGAATGAAGCGTCGCCATACTGAGTTGTTTGACGGCGCAGTGTTCCAAACGTGCTAGTAATGCGCTCGCGATGTATGTCTCTGAACACGGCCCACTTATGAGGAAGACGTTTGGTGATAAGGAGTCTCCTATTCTGTGAAGCAAATGTTTTAGTAAATTATCGAGAAACGTAAAGAAATCAATGTCGACACGTAAAACGACCTATCTATATTTCGCGCATGTTTTCTTCATTTCAACAATAAAATTATTATGATAAATCCATTTAATTTATAAAATGGAATTATTAACCTCTTGATTTTAGGATGGACCCGCCGCGCCAGGGCGATGTTGACGCTGTGACAACAAGGTAGGATCGTCTCGCTACGGTACGATAAGCCCAAAGCCACTTTTTTTCACAACTTGATACCCGCGCCTGCAGTAGCGGCACGCAGGTATCAAGCGTGCGCGTCGCTTCTTGTTCAGCTTATCATTACCTATGATTTTGCGGCGAAGGGAACACGTTGTCCAAGAGAGCGGCGGCGGCCTGCACCTGCGCGTGCAGTAGCGGCTCGCAGTGCGGCGGCAGTCTCTGCGCCGGCATCGGGCTGGTTCGCGCGCCGGCCGCCACGAGCGTGCGCATCCCTTCTAGGAGATCTTGTTTTGTTACTTCCACCTACAAACATTAACAGACACCTATACGTCAAAACCAGCTGAGCAATTTTGATATTCAAGGTTTTTTTCATTTTTTACAACGGACTGGATCTGCGTTTGATCACAATCTCACCTGATGGGAAGTGACGATGCGGTCGAAGATGTAGCACGCTTACCCAGTAGATACTTGTTCACTCTAGATTTGAACACACCCAAACTGTTTATTTGGAAACACAGACGACGGCAAGGGATTCCACTCCTTTGACGTTCGCACTAAAAAGGATGACCCGAAACGTTTAGTACGAACAGGCGGAACTTCTACCATGTAGGGGTGCCGCTGTGCCGATCGTCTAGTTGTCCGATTGTAGAATGGTGATGGGGGATCAGATTGTGCAGTTCTTGAACACATTCTCCGTGTTATTTTATTATTATTGTATACAGGGAATAACATTAATGTGTAGTAATACTGAAAGGTGTGTATGGGTATCTAGTCATGAATCATCGGGCAGAATATACAACCAAAAAAACACTATTATATTTTCCATACAAAGTTTAAAAATTATTAATTTGAATTATTTTGGACAATCCTAACAAACTGTGGCCTAGTCGAGGTAGTACGGGTCACTGACCGAGCTACTTTGTGCCTAGGCACAAAACAGATAAGTACAGAAATCAATCTACATACAAAGTGCGCTCGAGCAACGCACACATAGACACCGCTCACGGACACGATATCTGGGCACAGTTGGGATGCGAGCGCGAGTGCCATCCGCTTGAGACACGCGTCTGTGAACATTTTTGTGCAAAAATGGAGCAACGAAAAAAGGTTATTATAACTGTTCGGTGGACGGTTGTTTAAATTCAACATTAAACGGTGAATTGTCGTTTTTTAAGCTACCAGTTGTTTCAGAGAGGTAAGTAGGTATTTGCTTGTATTTCGATGGTTAATTTTCACGTAACACAAAATAGTTAGGTAGGTAGGTAAGCGCCCCGGCCCCCGGCCCTGCGCCGAACAAGCGAACATGACTTTGTGGCCTTGTCATATTTTTACAATTTAAAATTTGATATTTATTGTAGTATAAGCTGTGTTAGCCTTGTGTTCAATAATCTTAATGAGAAAGATGTTAATGTAAACTAATCGCATTTGTTTTGTCTTCAAAAAAACTTTATTCAGTTATAATAGTAACTGCGAAAAAATTATGTCGATATCTTGTACACTTATTTTTTTTAAATCAATCAATTTTCCTCCCAAAAACTTCCATCGCCGTCCGGTATGAAAGGTATGAAAAGTACATACATGAGATTAACTTCTGTATTTATCTGTTTTGTAGCCTAGGCGCTCTGTCTTTGAAAACGCCGAACATTTTACAAGGGCTTGATTTCGAGTCTCAAATACCGGAATTTCATACTGAACGGATCTTTGGACTCGGTCGGTTCCGTTCCCGAACCCACTCGTAAAAAAAAGGTATTTCCACATTTTTACACGACTGCCCAAAAAGGAGTATTTCAGGGTTTACGTATGTATGTATGTATTTATTTATTCCACCATTACTTCTTTTTGCCTGGACAGATTTGAATGCATTAAAACCATAATAAAAACATAGGTTTAAGTTTTTTTACCAGTTTTTTTTGCATGTTCGGGAACCGGTATACAAAAAAATCTCCGCGAACGGTACTTTTAATCTATGCCTTAACGTACCCGACTTGGCCTTGCCTTGATCAGTTTCAACTTTTTATCCAACTTGACGTCTTAGAATTCATATTCAGAAATAACCTAACGAAATTTCCGAAACGAAAACGGTCCTTTTCAGTGGAGTTTTATGGGGCGGCGTTAGAAGGTAACTTTGTTTGTGCCGCTCGACCAATGAGGAGCAGCGGCTATTATTTATTAGGATTACATCTTTATGATTGGTGCAATACGAAACAAGGCTAGCGAATCATGAAGCGGCGGCGAATGTTTGATAGCTTTAGTGTTTGCCGCGTTTTGTCAAAGATTAAACAGGTTTATTTCTGAAAACTGACTAAGTAAAGACGCGTTATTGATTACTGACTGACGAACACTCTTTTACTATGCAATGAAATCAAATGTTGGAAATGTCTTAACCATCATTATCAGCCTATTACATTCCTACTGTTGAAATTCATGCATGATGTTTTTTACATCCTATTCCTACGGTGGTTGGTGACCTCACATATTTTTTAAGAACATCAGCCATGCTCGCTCTTATTAGACGTTCATACTGATTAGATCCTTATTCCTAAATGTTAATTGGAGCGATGATGCTTAATGCTGTAATTAACAAGTAAGCATTAAGAAAAATAAAAAAAATACCCTGCCAAAAACATTATATGATAATTTATATTATTATTTATTTATTTATAACTTGCCTATGTCACTTGGGATGATTTAAGGATTCCGAGGATACCCCATACATCCAAATCTGTTGAGGCATTTATTGTGTAATAAAAAAACGCACATACATTAACCCCGAAAACATTACATTCCTTTTTTGGGGAGTCGCGTAAAAAGCAGTTTGCTTGAAAGTTAGTTGTAAAGTAAGGTTGATAGGACAGCTGGCTTTGCTAACTGAAGATAAAATTTGTTTGTCAGATCTGTACACGCGGCGCACTAATATTCTTTGTCACAAGTTCATTGCTCTTTATCAGCTGATTGTTAGGGTTGAAATGAACTTGATTACCAGAAATGTTTAAATTATCATATCTTGTGATTTTAAAAATTTTCTGGTAATTTGCACTTGGACTTGAATTATTAATAAGCTTCTATATGCGTGGTTTAATTATTACTACACATTTATGTTACACGCTGTATAATACAGTTGTAGGCGCCGCGGTTGTAATACTACCCACTAAACAAAGCCATGCCGTATGCGATATAAACGTATACTCCTAGTGCTAGTCTCTGGATCATTCAGTGAAGGGAGAAGAGTCTGAACAGTCTCTCGACTACCTTCTTCCTTTAGGTCTATGTGATCCGACTAAAATACCACGTCATTGTTTAAAATCAGGCCATATTGTGAACAAACAGATCTATAAGAGATAATCAATTATGTTGCAGATGTCTACAGACAGTGACGGTGCTTGTTTGCTTTTAAGATTTAATTTTCTGAAATGATAATTTAACTTACGTTTTTCGTATCGATGAGTAATGCATGTTCACTTTCATAAACTTGTGGGTACACCCTTCTGAGTGCTTTTAATACTGCTTCTGAGCAAAGTGCTTTTAGATCCGACCCTGCGAACAAAATAATGCAGTCAACGGTCGCCACAAATTCGGGTAAACTGGTCCTGACACAGACAGCTCATACCGCAGTAGATGCACCCCGCAGTTTCACCCTCGTGGTCAATTTTCCGGAATAAAAAAAACTATGCTACTCATGGATATAAAGAGCCTGTTTATAATACTTCAACTAAATCCGGTAGATTTTACGTGATTTAGTAACAAATGTACACATCCATACATCTTTACAAACTTTGGCATTGAAGGTAGGATTACAGGAGGATGACAGGATCACAAATATTAGTAGAATAGGATTACAGGACCACAGAAAAATTTAAAGTAAATGTGGTGGAACGTAAGAAAGCATACAAGGATTCAATTTACAATACAAAGGATTCAATTTACTGACACGCAATGCAGAGATGTAAATTATGCTGAGCACAGACCTTTTTTGAGTGCACTGTACACGGCAGCGGTCTCCATACACATGCTGTAATTGTCTTATTTTTTTCTCCTACACTTGTATGTACTATGATTGTTGTGCGCAGTTTTGTCAAAATAAATTGTTTCTTTCTTTCTTTAGTTGTTGAGCCTAGACATTCGGAAACATTTCCCTACCTCCGTAGCCTGCCGTGAGGTCCGCCACGTGTTGTAAGGTCTCCTCCGGCGGCTTGGGGCGCCAGTCACGCGTGTAGATATGCAAGATGTCGCGGCGGGCGGCGGCGTGCGGCGGGGGGAAGTGCAACTCGCGGTCGAACCGCCCGGCGCGCCGCAGAGCAGGGTCCACTGCGTCTAAGCGGTTTGTAGCGCCGATTATTACTACTTCTCCCCTAGAAAGACAAACATCTTGTCAATAACGTAGAACAGACGGCAAATGATTACAGTTGCCATGTCACTTTTTTTTATGAACTTAGTGACGAGACGAGCTGGTCGTTTGCCTGATGGTAAGCAATACTCCAGCCCATAACAATAACAGCACCACCCAGAACTTTGTACTTTGAATTGAATAGATATGAAATATCAGTTCAATAGAACATCGGAAAGAGGGTTAAAATCAACTTCTTAAAAGCAACGATTTCATAACGACATTAATATACATGATTCCTCTTTAAATTGCTCCATCAATACACCTGTCACAGGTCTGTTCGAGATAAATATCCAGCTAAGATGATTTTTTTACCAAATATTAGGCGCCATCGGCATATGGTATCTACAGCAATAAGGGTCAAAGACAGCATGTCTTTGATATTATAAAAATACCAGTTTACATACAAACCTGTCACACAATCCGTCCATCTCAGCTAGAAGAGTGCCGACGACACTCGTGTGTACTTGTTCTTGTCTCACGCTCCGAACTGGCGCTAACGCGTCTATCTCGTCAAAGAATATTATTGAGGGTTTCATTTTGTTTGCCTGTGGAAAGAAAAGTTCACTTATAAACGTCGAGGAACCACAAGGAGGCTATATTTCAAATAGAGACTTGAACTCTGCAACGCTGAGCATAGGCAACCAGGCTCCTCTACCATACGTCGAGGACGTGTGAAGTCGATGCTGATTGGCTAAGATTTTTGAGTTTTGCTAATCAGTCTAAGTAAGTTAAAAAAACTAAAACATAACATTTGGTTGTCTTAGCATATAGACAAATTTTCTCGAAAACTCTCTTCTCATAAGAATTTACAAATTCACTTGCTGAGAAAAACAATATTACATTAAAATATAAATGCCGGTAAGCTTAATGTACTTAGCCTAGTATACTAAATTATCTTACATATAACACACATTTGACTATTTAATTATTTAACATTAGTATAGTACTTAAATTTTCAAAATTATATTTGAGCAAGTAGAAATAAAAAAATTAAATTGACAATTATTATTATTATATCAACCTATTGTGTCCCACTGCTGGGCAAAGGTCTCCCCCATCTCCCTTCAAACATCTCTGTCCACAGCCACATCCATCCATCCGGGTCGGTAGGTTTCGAGATCGTCACAATGTCAATCACAATGACAAATGTCGAAATTGACAAAATTAACAAAATTATAACTGAGCAGGTAGACATAAAAAATTATGTTCTAGTTTTATAATCTTGCTAATACATGGTAGTCCTTAGAATAAAACTTCTTTTGCAAAGTGTACATTTATTTTTAAAATCAGAAATTATTTTTGTCGACTCAATTTTCTAAAGAAGTCAAATTACAAATTTCTTTAACGCAAAAATATGTTTTACATGTGGTTGTTTTAACTCTGCCTTTTGTTTTAGTTATTAAAGCTGTTACAAAAGACAGCGTCTTCCCAAGATCAGCCTATGTTTTTACAAGAGTCAGAAAGAGAAAACATCAACTCACCTGTTGAAACAGCAGCTTCAAATGCCTCTCGCTCTCTCCCACCCATTTCTTCAAGCAATCTGCTCCCTTCCTCATAAAGAAGGCCACTTTCCTCCCCCCAATCAAACTACACTCGTTCGCTAGTGCTCTCGCTAGTAAAGTCTTGCCGGTGCCAGGTGGACCATGGAATAGGACTCCTTTAGCTGGCCGGGTATTGAACTTCTTGAATAGGTCGGGGTACATTAGAGGGAATAGGACCATTTCGCGGAGGCATTTTATATGCTCTTCTAAACCGCCAACCTGAAAAGGAAATAGTTATCACCGATTTAAAAAAACTTACATATCAATCATTTTTTTAGTACAAAGAAATCTGTGTTAGAAGCACAAGTACAAGGAGATTTCCTCGCTCAACGGGAATCGAACCCAGGATCGTCACCCCATACTAAACTAGAAAAAAGGAAAGGAGGAAGTAAGGTAAGAAGGAAGAGAAGGATGAAAGAAGGTAGAAAGGACCGAAGGAGGGAAAGAAGTACAGAAGGAAGACTGCTTTAGGCGAACAAGCTTTTACATCATCGGATTTTCATGAAATAAATATAATAAATTTCATTGGGGAGACGGGTCTGAGCAGCCACCTCAACTGCCGTCTCTCTCTAGATCTATGAGCTCCATCTTAGGCCACATCATCGCTTTACATCAGGCGAGATATTGGCCAAACAATAAGAGTCAAAAAAAATTTTTATACATAAATTAGAAATTCATTATATTCAGCCGTAACATCCATAAGAACACACGTGCCCAACCACTAAAAAGGATCATCATCATCATCATCAGCCCATCACGTTCCCACTGCTGGGACACGGGCCTTCTCTCATAGAGAGAAGATGGGCCATAATCCACCACGCTGGCCCAGTGCGGGTTTGTGGATGTCACATGTCCTTGACTTTTTGTGAAAAATTCTTGGACATGCCGGTTTCCTCACGATGTTTTCCTTCACCGTTTCTAGAGCGAGTGTTAAATCTGCACATAGCTTAAGAAAGTCAGTGGTGCGCGGGACCAGCGGGATTCGAACTCGGGTGCGTCGGATCGAAAGTCGCACGTGCTCCCACTGAGCTACACTCGCTATTTAAAAAAGGATGAACACACAGAATGCAGTCTAACAACAATCTGAATGAACATGAATGACTTCTGGTTGAATGATAGTTCATTCAAGTTCCGTATTGCACTAAAACTACTCACTGATGAGAATCTAACACTGCCGTCGACTTCAACTGGTTGTATATCTCTCAGCGCCCGGTCGCCTTTCTTGTCGTCCATAGATTTGCTCTTCTGTCTGCCTTTGGTCTTGTTTTTCATGGACACATTAAGGTCCTCTTCAGTATCCGAACTGGATGTACTGCTGCTACTACTAGTTGGTGATTGAGCTGTGAATTTAAACTTAGTAGGTATAATTCTTTACTAGGTGGTCGCCTCTCTCTTTTGCTTAGTTGTTAACCGACTTCAAAAAAGGAGGAGGTTCTCTGTTCGATTGTATTTTTTTTTAATGTTTTTTACATCAGAACTCCGTCATTTATGAACCGATTTGAAAAATTATTTTTGCGTCGGGTTCAGTATAGCTACGAAGTGGTCCCATATAAATTTCATCGATATGTGACCTTGGACTTCGAAGATACATTGAAGTCGGTTTTTGTTTTTTTCTAAAAATTAATTATGTAATTATATATTGCCGCTTTATATTTTTTTTAATATTTATGGTTTGTGAATTTGGTTCTTACCTCTGATTTGATTTCTACGGAGAATTTTTGGTTTCCTCTCCCTTAAACTATATGGTTTCTTTCTTATTGTGAATGTTTTTGCTATAACAAAGTAAAGTTTTCTATATAAATACGTAGAAAAGTCCATGAAAAAATTATTATTTTATTAAACTTATTTGTATTTTGTATCTTAGTTAGCTGAAAATTTGCCAAGCTACCAAAAAATGCACTCTCAATAATGCATAAAAGCAAAGGGCGAAAGTGACATCGCAGTAACACAGCAGTGTCAACCATAAACAGAAGTAAGCAGAGTACAAATTTCAACAACATAACTCTTTCATAAAATACCTATATAACTAATTATATCTACATCGAAGAAAAGGGCGAAAGTGCCACAAAAATAACACAGCAATCTCAACCAAAACGACAAGAAAATAGAGCTTATTATATTTGGGATCGGACAGTAATCAAAAAAAATTCTAAAATGTAGTTAAAACGAATGTTTGTCAAATCCGAAAGATCATTCAATCAATGTTTTTGTAAAATAATTATAATTTATATTTTTAAATAAATAAATAAAATCTAATAATTCTGATATTTTTTATCTGTTCCGAAACACCAACACAATGCACGACGTCATTTCGAAGTAAATACCGTGTGCGAAACTTGTATTTATTTTATATTTTTGCTTTTTATCTAAATCATAACGATATGTTTTTCATACCATGACGACCCTAGTCCTTAAACTTCAAAAAACGTGTAAATCACTTTGCAAGTTCGCTTTCGTAGAGCTTGTCGTTTCGTATGCCTGCGTATGACGTCATACGTTCTGAGGTGACCTTTTTGACCGAAACAACATTTAAACATAGTATTAGGTACTTTTGCGACTTTATTTAATTAAAATGTTATTTTTCATGGCTTTATACATTATGGTTAATTTGAAACACTTTTTGTAAAATTGTCCGATCCCCTATTCAACAGCTTACCTCGTCCGCGAGTCTCTGCCTGTGCAATCTGCACAAACGCCGGCTTCGGTTTGCGCGTGCGGTTCGACCGTCGCGGCTGCCGGCTCAGCGTCAACTCACTACCAGACTCGGTTGATGATGATTCTGATGCTGAGAAACAAAAAAATACACGATATTTAGAATACAACAGAAAAATATAAAATTGCTCACCACGCTTGTTACGTATCTGTGTATCTGGATAATATTTTCCTCGACAAAGTAAGCAGTTACATATACCTCTTGCCTTACGTGTTTGAACTAGTCTCTATTATTGAATAAATAAATATTACAACGTCGCCATTTGAGTTCTTCTGTTTATTAACTTAGTACTTCTAAATTACCAAATGGATTTCGATGCGATTTTCACCATAATTTAAATAATTTCTTGACGGAGGTAATACATTTAATATTGTGTAATACGTTTATATTATACAGACATCCGTGTGAAGCAGAGGCGAACCGCTAGTTTAAAATAAAAACATCTATATGTCTACTCTAATCTATACAATACTACTCTTTATTGATAAAAGATCATAACATAAACAAAAGAACGGGTCTTATCGCTTATAGCGATTTCCATGTCACTGACGAACTAAATTCATGACAAATTCTCGAAAACTTACAGCCTACGAATATCAAAATTGGCTCGTAATATATATGTGCTTCCTATGAACAGATGTTTTGAAATTCTCATGGCAATAAGGGAATACATTGGCTTACCCTTGAACGAATAAATAAAAAAGGGCTCACCTTGCACTGTAGCGAGTGCAGAAACGAATCATCATAACTGGCCCTAAAATCGTGTTAAACGTTGCCCGTTTAATTTCAACATCGAAATGAACTAAAATGCACTACAAAAACACAATTTCCTAAATAAATATATACAAAAACATCACAAACAAATAATTTTTCAAAAACACATGAAATTGACAATTAAATAAGTGACAAAAGTCAGAGAACGTCATTGACAAAAGTTTTGGATAAATATGAAAGAGATTCTATTATAAATCCATTATAAATATACTAGCAACCGTCCGCGACTTCGTTCGCGACGGCCGCTGCGCTGACACAACGTTACAGTGATAATATCACATCACTCGGGGATAGTGTAGCTTTTATCAGTGAAATAATTTTTAGAATAGGTTCAATGGTTGCAGAGATTTCCTCCTACAAACACACATACCTTATCTCTTTATAATACTAATATAGAAATTAACAAAATATATTATGTTCATAAATATAAATACATATTTTATAAATTTCTATATTAGAAAAAAGCTACACTATCCCCGAGTGATGTGATATTAATATATAAATATATTATGTTCATAAATATAAATGCATATGCTTATAGCTTTAGCTATTAGCGCGCGGGTGCGAATACAACTAACTATTTACTTGTATTTTTGAAAACAGAGATTGTCGTCTATTTATTTAGTTACACTTTACAAAAAACTACGACCGAATGGTGATTACTTGCTTTTTCATTATTGGTAAATGGGCATACGTTTGAAGACATCTCGCCTGATGGAAAGCAAAGATGCGGCCTAAGATGGAACACTCTAGACTTAAAGAGACGCAAGTTGTAGGTTTTTGGGAACAAAGACGGCACCTGTATGTTGCTTACCTGTATCATGTTGACTGTCATCCTTCTTGGGCTTCCGGGCCTTTCGCCGCGTGGACCTTGCAGGACCTTGATTGCTGAAGACAAAAATCAAACCACTGCTATTATATAAACCTAACGGAACTAGTGTTTAGTACTAAAAGAAAACATGTCTAAAAGTAATCATAAGACGAGCAGGACGTTCTCCTGATGGCAAGCAACATGTCTGCCCATAACAGTTTTTGTAACCGACTTAAAAAAAGGCGAAGGTTCTCTGTTTGATTGTTTTTTTTTCTCAGAACTCCGTCATTCAAGAACCGATTTGGAAAATTATTTTTGCATTAGGTTCAGTATAGCTACGAAGTGGTCCCATATAAATTTCATCGATATTTGACCTTGGACTTCGAAGATACATTGAAGTCGTTTGTTTTACATTTAACTTTGCCGAACAAGCATACGGCCTGCCTGATGGTAAGCGGTTAAGTTGCAGCGCCGCCATCCTGAGACAATGGTTTTGAGGTCTCCTAGAAGAGGTATATCTTACTACAATTGTTCTATACAAACAAATACTTATTTCTGTTCGTTTCTTCTTCAAGTTGTTTCTTAGACCGCCCGAAGGCCTTCATAATGACCTAAAGATTTTTGTCCTAAGACCAGGACCGACGGCTTAAAGTAGCCTCCGAAGCACGGTAGCGCTCAGATATTAATATCTAACCAAAAACGTCCAGCCATCCAATTTGTAACCGCTGGAATGTTGCTTAACTTAGCAGATCTATTATGAACGGCTAGGCGAGCTACGCTACGAGCGCTACGAACAAATAAACAAATAGTGTATTTATACATACCTTTCGCTGTCCCGCGGTTGGATATTTTCTTCTTTCTCCTTCTTTACATCTTCTTTGGATGTATCACCATTCGTTTGCTCCGTCTTTTCATTTTCTTTCTTACTGTCTGCTGGTTTCTTTTCAATGACCGTTTGGTTGTTGTCATCTTCCGATTCAGATTCTGTTGCATCCTACAAGGCATTTACAGTTAAATAAAAGTTTAATAAAAGTAACATTTTGGGAATTTTAAATCTTCCAATCCTACTTCATCATCAGCCCATCACGTTCCCACTGCTGGGACACGGGCCTTCTCTCATAGAGAGAGAATGGGCCATAATCCACCACGCTGGCCCAGTGCGGGTTGGTGGATGTCACATGTCCTTGACTTTTTGTGAAAAATTCTTGGACATGCCGGTTTCCTCACGATGTTTTCCTTCACCGTTTTTTAGAGCGAGTGTTAAATCTGCACATAGCTTAAGAAAGTCAGTGGTGCGGGGCCAGCGGGATTCGAACTCGGGTGCGTTGGATCGAAAGTCGCACGAGCTCCCACTGAGCCACACTCGCTCCAATCCTACTTCCTTCCTACTAATCCTAGTTTGCTACTAATATTATTAATGCTAAAGTTTGTGAGGATGGATGGATGTTCGTTACCCAATCATGAAAAAACTACTAACGGACTATAACTATAATAATAACTAATGGATTTTGATGAAATTTGGTATGTAGTTACTTGAGGTCTTAGAAAAGGCCATAGGAATTTTGATACGGAAAAACGAACACTTCCTTAGGAAACATTCAAGCTAGTTGAAGTAATAATAGTAAGTTTTTAGAAAAATACAAAAACTAACTTCGACTAAACTTATATTTTTTGTTTTTATTTTTTCAAAAAGTGCTGACTCGATTTCGATAAAATTTATACGGGACCACCTCTGAAGTATGTCCTACCAAACAAAAAAAGAATAATTAAAATCAATCAATAAAATTGGAGTAATCGCGTAACAATCATTAAAAAACAAATACATACCGTCGAATTGTGAACCTCCCCCTGTTTTGAAGTCGGTTGAAAAGAAATACATAGTAAAACTTACATTAACTTTCTTGTTGTTATTAAATCTTGCCGAAGTTCTCCTTTGACGGGCCAGTTGAGTATCTTCATCAGTGTTAGTTGGGGCGCTTGTCCCACCGTTTTGTGTCTATAATAAATAAGTATAGATTGATAGTAGATACATAAAACAGTATGGTATACTCTATAAGTACTCAGATTTAGAGATATTATGTAACGGCCTATGCATAAAGTAAGATTAACAAAGTCAATGATGTACTGCAGCTTTATGTGTGAAACATCTAGAACTAGCAAACCTTGAGGTGGATAGACATATAGACTAGATGCTAGATGTAGATCTAGCTATAAAGGCTAGATGAAAGATAAAGATTCAGCCACATAGGCTAGATGTAAGATATAGATTTAGCTATATAGGCTAGATGAAAGATAAAGATTCAGCCACATAGGCTAGATGTAAGATATAGATTTAGCCACATAGGCTAGATGAAAGATAAAGATTCAGCCATATAGGCTAGATGTAAAAATTCTAAGGATATTTTCTTTCTTTTTTATATCACCTTGGTGCTCTATGTTTTAATCTTGTAATTTGTATTGTGTTTTAAGCACATCACGTTTTTGTGCAAATTGTTCTTGCCATTATAAATTTTTTGTATCTATATATATCTTGTGTTACGATCCGTGATGTCACCTCCTACGGAAGATCAGCGCTGGTTGCTTCAGCCGGCATTATGCTGAGTAGGGCCGTTTTGTAGCAATACCTAGTATTAATGTTTAGTTAAGTATTTGTTTAGTTAAGTATGTTTTTTGCTACAATAAACTTATTTCATTTCATTTCATTTCATATGTAAAGTTCAAAAATTTCATGTTTCCTATTTTTGTTTTAAGGAGAGATCAGCAGTTTTTTTCTTTATGTAATTTTGTGTTAATAAAATGTATGGTGACTCATATTTTTTTTACTTTCATTTAAGGAGTATTACATTGTCTATTAAATACAATTTATTGCATTAACCTATCATTTTTAGTTTCCGAGATTTTTAACATTCTTTAAGTGACCCGGATTCATTGCTCTCGAGTGTAGATTTAGCCATATAGGCTAGCTAGATGTAAGATATAGGTTAGATGTTAGATGTGAATCCAGCCATACAGTTTGCTAATTATTGCATTAGGCTAATGAGTGATTTAAATTTGATTTAAACTATTTGTACTATTCATCATTGTGTGATTAATAACACTAAGATCTTTAAATAAGTTTTAGCTGTATGAATAAATAGAACTTATGAGTTAGCAAAGATTATTTTTTTATTATGTTTACAGTCCAGCTAAATACCTACTATATATTTATGTTCTTTGAAGTCAACAATGTCCGTACACCTTAAAGGGCTATACTGAAAACCAGCGTCTGATGTCATTGATATTAGACATTCATGCTGAGCTGTAGTCCCTCTTGGCACCACAAATTTCATCTCATGTATTGTCTCGTTTTGTTATAAGTATTCTTTCTCTCTGTTTTAGTATTTTATCTTATGTGTCTTTTTCATTTCTTTGTGGTTGTCAAATAAATGTTTTTTCTTTCTTCTTTCTTTACTATGTTCAGGTTTTAGTGATGCAGACGAGCCCAAATACGACATACCATGCAGCACTCACTCTTGGGATACTCAGCCAAGTGAAAGTAAAAATGAACTTCCAAGATTTTTTCGAGTTTGTTGATCTTGATAGACCATTATCTAAATTGTTAGGTCAGAGTTAAGACATACCCAACATACTAATATGTGTTGTTTCACGCTACAGCTGTTTGCATCAATATCAAACTAAGTTACTATAGATACCCATATGATTTATGATTCTGTGCTGAAGATAATATGTATACCTGATTAACAAGTTTTTTCTGTGCGTGTGAAGCTTCATCTCCCGAAGTGAATTCATCTGAAGAGCTAAAGCCCGGGTATCCATAGAGATCTGGATACCCCTTCACCTTCAGCTCATTGGTGATCCAGCTTTCATTGAAGTTATGGTGGAGAAGTTTGCGTTTGCGGCAGCTTCTACGCACATCTGGGAAGAAAGAACATGCTGTTATCAAACCAACGGTAGAATCAAAGATTACTTTGTGGAAGCGTATTTTATATGACTTAGAGTACCCGAGCAGTGTTAGTTATTCTGTCAACAATGTGTAGGACTTACTCATTTTCTGTTGGGTATTTGTGATTTTATGATGCAGTCTAGAGAAGTGCAATATTTTTTTATTGACTCCCTGACCCTATTCATCAAAAATACCTGTCTTGTCAAACCCCTTAGCTAAGTAAATTGCAAATGTGAAGTTCTCGATTACTTGCTGTGCTCTACTTAGCCAAGATTTTCACAAGGACAACAAACATTGTTCATGAATACAGGTGCCAAAGTTTTAAGTGGCACTGCAATTGTTATGGACAGGCATTGCCTCTACCACTACACTCAAGTGTGGCTTTGTAAAACAAGTTTCTATAAACACAAGAGATGTCTTGAACTTACTTTCTTGAATAGGCTTGTCTTCACTGTCTTCCACATAATTCTTCCTCGGTCCTCGACTGCGTCGGATCCTGACACTCCTGTCTGCGGATTCATTGTCTCCGGCGAAAAACACCCTTACTCCCCTAGAACTGTTAATTTGTAACATCTTAACTGCTTAATAAGAAATATTTTATTTTGTGTTTGTTTTACATATATTTATTTCATAATGTTTTCAACTAACCTGTAATAATTAAAATAATAATTTTAGTTTCAAGAACTCTTTTACTTACCGTCTAGAATACTTATCGGGCTCGGTGTCACTCTCAGGAAAAACAATTCGCGGCATTTTGATTGTGCGCCGACGGCGGCTATCTAAACAGATAATCAAAAAGCTTTTTATAAATATTTGTCACAGAAAATAGTATGTATAAATACTACATGTGTATACAGCGTGTAACATAAATGTGTAGTAATAATTAAACCACGCATATAGAAGCTTATTAATAATTCAAGTCCAAGTGCAAATTACCAGAAAATTTTTAAAATCACAAGATTTGATAATTTAAACATTTCTGGTAATCAAGTTCATTTCAACCCTAACAATCAGCTGATAAAGAGCAATGAACTTGTGACAAAGAATATTAGTGCGCCGCGTGTACAGATCTGACAAACAAATTTTATCTTCAGTTAGCAAAGCCAGCTGTCCTATCAACCTTACTTTACAACTAACTTTCAAGCAAACTGCTTTTTACGCGACTCCCCAAAAAAGGAATGTAATGTTTTCGGGGTTAATGTATGTGCGTTTTTTTATTACACAATAAATGCCTCAACAGATTTGGATGTATGGGGTATCCTCGGAATCCTTAAATCATCCCAAGTGACATAGGCAAGTTATAAATAAATAAATAATAATATAAATTATCATATAATGTTTTTGGCAGGGTATTTTTTTTATTTTTCTTAATGCTTACTTGTTAATTACAGCATTAAGCATCATCGCTCCAATTAACATTTAGGAATAAGGATCTAATCAGTATGAACGTCTAATAAGAGCGAGCATGGCTGATGTTCTTAAAAAATACGTGAGGTCACCAACCACCGTAGGAATAGGATGTAAAAAACATCATGCATGAATTTCAACAGTAGGAATGTAATAGGCTGATAATGATGGTTAAGACATTTCCAACATTTGATTTCATTGCATAGTAAAAGAGTGTTCGTCAGTCAGTAATCAATAACGCGTCTTTACTTAGTCAGTTTTCAGAAATAAACCTGTTTAATCTTTGACAAAACGCGGCAAACACTAAAGCTATCAAACATTCGCCGCCGCTTCATGATTCGCTAGCCTTGTTTCGTATTGCACCAATCATAAAGATGTAATCCTAATAAATAATAGCCGCTGCTCCTCATTGGTCGAGCGGCACAAACAAAGTTACCTTCTAACGCCGCCCCATAAAACTCCACCGAAAAGGACCGTTTTCGTTTCGGAAATTTCGTTAGGTTATTTCTGAATATGAATTCTAAGACGTCAAGTTGGATAAAAAGTTGAAACTGATCAAGGCAAGGCCAAGTCGGGTACGTTAAGGCATAGATTAAAAGTACCGTTCGCGGAGATTTTTTTGTATACCGGTTCCCGAACATGCAAAAAAAACTGGTAAAAAAACTTAAACCTATGTTTTTATTATGGTTTTAATGCATTCAAATCTGTCCAGGCAATAAGAAGTAATGGTGGAATAAATAAATACATACATACATACGTAAACCCTGAAATACTCCTTTTTGGGCAGTCGTGTAAAAATGTGGAAATACCTTTTTTTTACGAGTGGGTTCGGGAACGGAACCGACCGAGTCCAAAGATCCGTTCAGTATGAAATTCCGGTATTTGAGACTCGAAATCAAGCCCTTGTAAAATGTTCGGCGTTTTCAAAGACAGAGCGCCTAGGCTACAAAACAGATAAATACAGAAGTTAATCTCATGTATGTACTTTTCATACCTTTCATACCGGACGGCGATGGAAGTTTTTGGGAGGAAAATTGATTGATTTAAAAAGTGTACAAGATATCGACATAATTTTTTCGCAGTTACTATTATAACTGAATAAAGTTTTTTTGAAGACAAAACAAATGCGATTAGTTTACATTAACATCTTTCTCATTAAGATTATTGAACACAAGGCTAACACAGCTTAATATACTACAATAAATATCAAATTTTAAATTGTAATAATATGACAAGGCCACAAAGTCATGTTCGCTTGTTCGGCGCAGGGCCGGGGGCCGGGGCGCTTACCTACCTACCTAACTATTTTGTGTTACGTGAAAATTAACCATCGAAATACAAGCAAATACCTACTTACCTCTCTGAAACAACTGGTAGCTTAAAAAACGACAATTCACCGTTTAATGTTGAATTTAAACAACCGTCCACCGAACAGTTATAATAACCTTTTTTCGTTGCTCCATTTTTGCACAAAAATGTTCACAGACGCGTGTCTCAAGCGGATGGCACTCGCGCTCGCATCCCAACTGTGCCCAGATATCGTGTCCGTGAGCGGTGTCTATGTGTGCGTTGCTCGAGCGCACTTTGTATGTAGATTGATTTCTGTACTTATCTGTTTTGTGCCTAGGCACAAAGTAGCTCGGTCAGTGACCCGTACTACCTCGACTAGGCCACAGTTTGTTAGGATTGTCCAAAATAATTCAAATTAATAATTTTTAAACTTTGTATGGAAAATATAATAGTGTTTTTTTGGTTGTATATTCTGCCCGATGATTCATGACTAGATACCCATACACACCTTTCAGTATTACTACACATTAATGTTATTCCCTGTATATGAATATAGAAACAAAACAGCAAGTGTATGTAGAGGATTTACTTTATTTCATGAACAGATTCACTGAAAATTAAGTGTATTGTATCTACTTACACTTAGTGGGCCAGCGTTTGATTGTCCTCGTGACCTTGTATTGGCCGCTCCTTAGCTCTCTCTGGGACCAATTGGTTGCCTGTTCCAAAAAACTCATCATATTATACTTTTTTTTATTGATGTAATGTTTTATAAATGGCTATGGATTTGGTAGCATATGAATTACCACAATGCAGGCTTCACATTTTGTACAATAACAATTTTTATGTATTCTTAGATATAATTACATACACCCCATGCCAAACATAAAAGTAATACAAAACTAGAATCATAACATTGCACTTTATATTATAGCAAAGGAAATATAGTAAAAAAACAACCCAATAAACCTAAAAAACAGAGAGAGACTGACTCCATGATGTGTATGCATATATGCATCTAGAGGGTGGGAAATGTATAAGAAGTAAAAACCTTCAGAGAACCTTTATTTTATTAGTATACCTTACATTATTGGATGTCTTATTTACTTGTTACTTAAATAAAAATTACAGATTGGACATCAACATATTTATGATAAATAATGTAATTATATTTATAGTTTTATCTGCAAGCTAGGCTAAATATACACATGTAGGTATACTTTGTCTGATGCACTAGGATGGGTTTATAGTCAAGTATTAAGCCACAAAGGAGGTCAACATAATGAATACCTACCTTGCAGCATCATAATAGGATGATTAGTTTACTGGACCTAGATCTTTTTATCGTGCAATTGTATGAAAAAGTAATTGTAAATCTTAACCATTGGTACATCATCAAAAGACAGTGGTTTTCATAACATTCACACAGACATCTATTGTAAACATGATTATGTATGAAGCAAGCATTTATTCAATCCCTTCAAGGGTACTTATGTAATAAACTCTAACAAACCATAGGAAATGGTCTAGAAAAATATATCACAGCTTTTACCAGCTAATATTTGGCTATATTAAGTAATAAAATAGTAACAAAACCCTTAAAAAGCACATGCAAACGCGTGCAAGTCGGTAAATATGTTCTTGGAAATCTAGGACAGGAAGTTGCAGTCCAAGTATTCTACACAAAGCTTGGGTGGCATATCTCCGCGAAATAATTATGATTCCTTACGGGACATTTCACCTTGTCGTCCAAAACGCTGCCCACGTCGTTCAAAGTGTAATTCCCTTCGTCTACCTCACCGTTTTCTCCGTTACTACGACGGGTTTTCACCATGGCGATAATACAGTTTAAACTCCCATTCACCCCACAAAAATCCGTCCCGCAACAGGCGAACAGTAACTCACACTCGCAACTCAACAATCGTTAAATAAATGCTGTGTTTCATAGTCAAATTAACAAATAGCACGACAAAGGACGAGCCCTATCAACCGCACATGTCGTTGAGAAGCGCCATGTTCTAATCTAATGAATTTTGCTCTCGGAACGACATTGGAATCAATTAACTCACCAATCAAATCTATTGTTTTCTCTTAAATTTAATTAATTTAGTATCGAAACTAGCTCTTACATACACAGCTAGGAATTTAATTTTTTTAGCTAAATAGGTACACATAAACGAATTTCACAACTCACGATGTTTTTATTGACAACTGTCAAAAACTCCCGCAAATTTGACATATTTGAAAACCTAGATTTTTGCTGCCTGTCTGTCTACGGCGGAGTTCAGATTTCAGAACAAGTTCTATGGTCAAAAGTTTACTACGGCTACGTGATTTTGGTCCTAGAAAAACTACTACTAGACTAGTTGTACTAGTTTTGTCACGGTTTTCACGGTTTTGTCAAGTATAAGGAAAAGGCTCTCAAAAATACTGTTTACCTTTACTTTTTTTAATATCTTATCTATGGCTTGGACCAAAAAGTAGCAATACCCTGTGACTGATAATGTCAAAGTCAGGACTTCTTGGCGGGAAGCATTGAGGTGTGCAATGGCGGGAAGTGAAAAGTGATACGATTTTGTTTTATTTTCAAAACAAGTGTTATGTATTTCGAGTGATCATGTGTAATATCGGTGAAATATTAACCACAATGTGTTCGTAAACGTGCACGAGAATAGACAAATGATTCAAAATAGAGAAAAACCGTTTCGTTTCATGTTCTCCTTAAAGTCCATGGAAAGCTGAATAAAGTTCCACCACTTTATTGAAGCACTAGTACAATACGAACCATAAGACCTCAATGCACCAATCAGAAGGCTAAATATGCCAATCAGCTCGTTACTCGACTCGAACCATAGAGTATAAACCAATCATAAATGTATAGTAATATATATTAAACAACTAGCTGCGCCCCGCGGTTTGCCAGGATAAAAAGTATACTATGTTACTTCTAATACCGCCAAGAATATGTGTACAAAGTTTAATGATGATCGGTTAAGTAGTTTTCGCGTGAAAGCGTAACAAACAAACTTACATTTATAATATTAATAGGGATTACATATTTGCATTGATATATCTATACTATTTATATAAAACAAATATTGTTTCAACCTATGTCTGTGAAACCATCCAACCGATGGGCCCCAAACCGGTTTCATTAGAACGGCAGTAATGCGAAGATGGCTTTAGATAGACCATTAAAACAATGCATTAGGCACATTCGTACTAGCACACGCGGGGTGTCCGCTATATATATATATATATATATATATATATATATATATATATATATATATATATATATATATATTACTTGGTTAATTCTGTGCCGTTATAGACGTACGCTGCTAAATCATAACTCTACTTTTTGTTTCGCTGAAGGCAGATAAAAAAGGGTAAGTTCGGGTAATTTATGTTTTGATGTAGGATTTTTTCTTGTTTTTGTTTGACTGCCGGCAACACTGTCGAATCTGTCGATTTGATCCTTCATAGTGATGTTCATGTACAAAAAATATCGCTATTTTTTCCGATATAATATATCCATGTTTAACGATATATCAGTCAAAAACATCGATACTTTCGATATATCGTATTGTAGAACGGAAAAGACTATTAGGAGTAAATAAGTCAGCCCACCAAGGTTAAAAATCAATCAACTTATCATATATATAACCAGCCATCTTATTTCTACCAATCCACCATAGATAATACAATATTTTTTAATATTTTTACTGGCCCGGATACGATGTCCTTTAAGCCATGATAATACAATAATCAAAGTAGGTCTGCAACTCGATCATGGTTCAAGCGGGGTGATACAAGTACAGTGCTACCTTCTTGAGAGTATTTCGTGAATCCGAATCGGGTTGGCGAACTTGGACAACAAACTAGATAGATTGGATATATATTTTGTAGTTGAGTTTTTATTGAAAATTAACGATAGGTGTAGCTGAAGTATACGTTTTGAACATGTTTGAAATGAATAAATATGTAAATTAATTAATGATGAGTTTTCCTAAACATTCTAATTTCGTACGATATTTCATATATCGGATAAAATATATCGTTTTATTTTTAGGTACACATATTAAGTATTTATTTATTAATATATCTATCGATATTATATATTGACTTCAATGATTCGATAATATTGAATTGATTCGATATATCAAATAAATGTATCGATATTTTATCACATATCGATTCATATCGAGCACCCCTAATCCTTCAGTACCTATTATTGTTCTGTGATTTGATATGTCATGTCGTCGTGTATTAATTAATTATAACGATATAAATTCGAGTATTCCGGAGGTTCTTTGAGCTAATTTTCTTCTATTATTATACCAAAGCGTAAATTGAAGCAATAACCAATAAAAACTATTTTTACAGCATCAAATGGAAGGTGTATTTTGGTGTCTGGGTTCAGTGTAATTTTGTCGTATTCTCCCAAACAAGTGTCGTCCCTTCAAGATTTCAGATAGCCAAGACGTTGAAATGGCTGGTAAATCAGACGAGCCATTGTCACCATCTGAGGACAAAGATCCAAACGATCCTAGAAAGCTTCAAGATGTAGATTTGGATGATGAGATTTCAGCGCGAATGACCGCTTCATACAGTGAGATATCCTTCCACTCCGACCAGGGACACTCTGTCGAACTAGACAAACCCCCAGGTCCATCACGACCATACAATCTACCATCAGAGAATCGCAAACAGGAAAAGTTTCCTCTAGATATGGATGGACATGTCCGATATGAAGGAGATATGACACATTATGTTGCTGATGACCTAGAATTTAAAATCAAATTATCTAGTCCTATCACTAAAAGAGGAGAAACTCCAGTATTTGGCAGTTCAAATGCCTCCCGCTCGAGCACTCCATCAGGAAAACTCTACCGACAAATACTAGCACCTCAAATAGGACAGATTGATATAACTGTGTTGAATGATCTCGAATATGAAGCTCAGAAGATTGCTCAGTCTGTTGATAACCTAATTGAAAATTTATCTAGCATATTGCATTCCAATTCCTCTCTTACTGCTGAAAATATGGAAGTATACAAAGATGCTGTTGGGAAAACTTGTGACGCAATGGATAATAATATAAAGAGTATGTACACAATACTAGCAAAGGGTGAGGAAGTATCCCAAGCTATGATCCCAGTGCAAGCACAAGCTGCAAGAATTGCAGAAATTAAACGACTTCTGCAATTATTTGAGAATAACTTTAAACCTTAATTTTGTTATCTAAATCAGACTAAGAAGTTGTACTGGAAAACTTGTTTATTTATGCTTTAACATAGTATATTTTATTTGTTTAAGTGTAGTGATTTAATTTTGTCATAGGAAATATTTTATAATAGATTTTGCATTCCTTGTGAACTTGTTTTATTTCCTCTTTGGTAAATTTCAATCCATAATATTTAACTAAGCAGAGGGCATTCAATAAAAATGGACCAGAATCCATAGGACCCAAAATAATATGTATTGTTTGGCTAAATGCACAAACTGTACACATAAAAAAAAAATGTTTGCATAGAGGTACATAAATTCAGATTTCTCCAAGATTTCGCCCAGTATCCTAACGATTTTTCTGTTAAGTAGATACTTGCGTGTACGTTAAATTAGAATATTCTACCATGTCGTACATTATATTTCATTTCTGGCAACTATTTCGATAAGTAAATTCACCATAAATATATAATAAAACGGCTAGCCGTAGCCGTATTAGTAAATATTTATAATAAATCAAACTCACAAAAACTTTCAAAGTAAATTCACATTGCATTGTGAACCCTAAATATTGGGTTATAGTGTTTTAAATGTCAAATGATGCACATTACGAATAATATTATTTGTAGGATGTACAAATTTGGAAAACTAGTAAATAGTCTGACTCGTCTAAGAGAGAGAGTTTAGCTATGTTGCCTATAATAATGACTTACTGTGGCGGGGGCAAAGAAAGAATATTGAAATTGACCACAATAACTAATATGTGCGTCTGTAATGCCCAAATAGATTATATAACTTTTGAATTTGAAAATATAATTTAATTTTGGTTTAAAAACTGCTCCTACATATTACTCTAGCATACAGTGATTTTGTGCGCAATAAAACACGCTAATTACGATGTTTTTACCTACTGTATTCATGCGCAGTATAGTTGAATTAATATCAGATTACTATGGCAACATTATGCTCTTTCTACTATGCCTGTTAGCTGTCAATGTCAGGTTAGACATTAGTCGATTTTGATTTGCTGTCATCCATCCATCCATCATTCATTCTGTCGAATTGCATCGACCGAGGTGGTCGTTGCTTGTCGTACTATTGAAATAAATTGTACATTTCTTTGATACAAAATGTAAATTGAATTAATAACATGAATGTTAACATCATTATAAGATTAAGCGTGTTGTTGCTGGATTTAGCTGCCGTACGGGTATAACGTGAAATGGGTGACGTCGTAAGCTTATTCTCTGTGATAGTAATGAAACTTAAATCTAAGTTCAATAAAAGTAAATTATATTTCCATTATGATCTTCCGTGGGAAAAACTCAAGACCGTGAAGTGGATGAATGAAAAAGCCTCTTCCAATAAGGCTTATGTGCCAACTACGGTAAGATAATGTCACCGCATGCATTTAATATTTGCTTATATATTTTCGCGTTTTAACATTTTGTGAATATATATTTATATGTCTATAAACCGACGCATTAAACTCAAGTTACTTCACCTATGTTAAAATATTTGAGATAGATATAAAATTGTTCTAAAATTATAAAATTATTCTGGTCTAAGATGATTATTTAAGTATTACAAAGCTGAATTTCTAAGTAGCTTACACGAAAGTATATGTAATCCATTTTAGGGGCATTAACCTCTATTGTACCACAGTAAGCTATACTTGACAAAAAAGTGCTCTATGAATAAATATTGTAGTACTTTTATGATTTACTATTGGAATTCGTTTTCGGGATGTTGACAGATTAATTATTGCCAAATCTGTTATTTGCTGATTTTAATATTTGAAAAATTTACTGTGCCCTGCTGTTTCACCCGCGATTTCCCGGCATATATAGTAGCCTACGTGTTAATCCTGGGTATAAGCTATCTCCATTCAAAATTTAACTAAATCTGTTCAGCCGTTACAGTATGTAGGAGTAATAAACACTCACACTAACAAACAAACTTTGAAGTTTGATAAAAGTAAAAAAAAGATCAAATAAAATTATTTAAATAAACAAGCATTTAGATTTTAGAGTTTCATTACCTATTTGTTTTAGGCAACAAACTTCTCCTATTTTTTTTAATGTTTTATATTAGCCTTTTTCGTCCCGCTGCTGGGCAAAGGCTGACCTTCCCTCTTTCTATGACCTTCTGTTCTTTTGATCTTCTTATTGAACTTAATTATTTTATTTATGTATAGAATACTTCTTGGTAAACAACAGTTCATTCAGTTTGCAGCTGGTTAGGTCAATAGACAAGTTATAGTCTGTTGGTTATGATGTTGCATTCCTAGCTGTTTTCGGCTACAGCGACTGACTTAGGTTAAGTTATTGTTGTTTGGTGCATCCTCACATGACTGACGTATCCAATTTTGGCTGTAAACGTATGATTACATGTTGGTTATAATAATTAAGTAAATACATCCTTGATGGTAGTTACTTAGTTGTAAGTATTTTTAGTTATACCTAAAGTCATTAGTCAAGGTAGAGAGGTTCAAAAGGTAGATATACAATAGGCAAATATTTTTGTTAATTATAATAGTTGATTACTAAAATAGGAATATGAATAGCCAGCAACAATATACTGGACATATGAACCTTAATATCTGAAGTCTCAGGGTGATGATCGCAATGCAGTGCTACACAGTGATTTTTAAGGTATTAAAAGTTCAATTGGCAGGCGCGGCGCTTAACATCAGGCGACCGACTTGCAAGTCTGATCACTTGATTAAATAAAAAAAACAATATCTAAACCAAGTAACTACAATGTAATTTAGACTGTCAGTCTTTCTCTCAATAAATAAAAATATATATTTTCATTGAGCATACTTAATCATCAGAATAGTAGGTAATGTCACGTCTCCCGGGCAATATTAGATTGTAAATAGGTACATCAATTATTATCCAATCTGTGGTCATGCAATAATAGGATGTTGATACCAGATAATTATTTTAGAAACACAAATAAAATAATGCTTTTGAAGGCATATCGCTATGTATCATCAGTGTGCGGTGATTGAACTGATTTGTGTATACATATATTATTATTATGTATTATTACATAGCTTTGAGATTAGATTGTCCAATATGTTGTAATTTTATATGACATATCTAGTTCGCATTATCTACCATTCATCTCCTGTCCTCATACAATGTTTACGGCTCGGCTACCCCATTTCGCCAATTGTAGGCCTAGGATTCCAAAATCCTGCATGGCACTGCGCTTTGCTCGTTTTTCCAAGAAAATAGCTCTTAATAATGCCCAGTAATTTCGCTGGCTACAATGCCCTTCAAACCGGAACACAGTAATGCTTGCGCAATACTGTTTGGTGGCAGAATAACTGGCAAACCTGCCCAGACGGCTCCTCGCATTCGGGATACTATAATTATACTTACATATACCTAGGTACTCCTCGAAGATTTAAATCCACTTATGAAGCTCTATAAAAATTCGAAATACCTACCTACCTACCTACCTGTCTCTTCATATTTCTTACTTAGATTTGCTATGAAATGTAGTTTCTTGCGTAAATAACTTAATACCTAACCGTTTATGTCGACAATTATGTATAAACCTGTCTTGTACTCTCCTACTTATGTAGGTACCTATTCTTCATCTACATGTAATGTTGTTGCTATGTTCTCGGTTCTCGCCTCAATAAGCACAAAACTCGTAAAATATACGCATAGGTACTAGGTACTTAAGTGCAACCAGCCGCGGTACTAAGTAAATGTTTTGACACAATACAATATGCTTTATTGTACCACCAAACAAAAATAATTAGTAGGTACATCAAAACGACTTACAAACTAAAGTACAATGGGCGGACTTATCGCTAGAAGCGACCTCTTCCTTCAACCTTTGAATGGAGTTATATATACAGGGTATAACATTAATGTGTAGTAATACTGAAAGGTGTGTATGGGTATCTAGTCATGAATCATCGGGCAGAATATACAACCAAAAAAACACTATTATATTTTCCATACAAAGTTTAAAAATTATTTATTTTAATTATTTTGGACAATCCTAACAAACTGTGGCCTAGTCGAGGTAGTACGGGTCACTGACCGAGCTACTTTGTGCCTAGGCACAAAACAGATAAGTACAGGAATCAATCTACATACAAAGTGCGCTCGAGCAACGCACACATAGACACCGCTCACGGACACGATATCTGGGCACAGTTGGGATGCGAGCGCGAGTGCCATCCGCTTGAGACACGCGTCTGTGAACATTTTTGTGCAAAAATGGAGCAACGAAAAAAGGTTATTATAACTGTTCGGTGGACGGTTGTTTAAATTCAACATTAAACGGTGAATTGTCGTTTTTTAAGCTACCAGTTGTTTCAGAGAGGTAAGTAGGTATTTGCTTGTATTTCGATGGTTAATTTTCACGTAACACAAAATAGCTAGGTAGGTAGGAAAGCGCCCCGGCCCCCGGCCCTGCGCCGAACAAGCGAACATGACTTTGTGGCCTTGTCATATTTTTACAATTTAAAATTAGATATTTATTGTAGTATAAGCTGTGTTAGCCTTGTGTTCAATAATCTAATGCGAAAGATGTTAATGTAAACTAATCGCATTTGTTTTGTCTTCAAAAAAACTTTATTCAGTTATAATAGTAACTGCGAAAAAATTATGTCGATATCTTGTACACTTACTTTTTTTTAAATCAATCAATTTTTCTCCCATAAACTTCCTGCGCCGTCCGGTATGAAAGGTATGAAAAGTACATACATGAGATTAACTTCTGTATTTATCTGTTTTGTGGCCTAGGCGCTCTGTCTTTGAAAATGCCGAACATTTTACAAGGGCTTGATTTCGAGTCTCAAATACCGGAATTTCATACTGAACGGATCTTTGGACTCGGTCGGTTCCGTTCCGGAACCCACTCGTAAAAAAAAGGTATTTCCACATTTTTACACGACTGCCCAAAAAGGAGTATTTCAGGGTTTACGTATGTATGTATGTATTTATTTATTCCACCATTACTTCTTATTGCCTGGACAGATTTGAATGCATTAAAACCATAATAAAAACATAGGTTTAAGTTTTTTTACCATAGTTTTTTTTGCATGTTCGGGAACCGGTATACAAAAAAATCTCCGCGAACGGTACTTTTAATCTATGCCTTAACGTACCCGACTTGGCCTTGCCTTGATCAGTTTCAACTTTTTATCCAACTTGACGTCTTAGAATTCATATTCAGAAATAACCTAAAACGAAATTTCCGAAACGAAATCGGTCCTTTTCGGTGGAGTTTTATGGGGCGGCGTTAGAAGGTAACTTTGTTTGTGCCGCTCGACCAATGAGGATCAGCGGCTATTATTTATTAGGATTACATCTTTATGATTGGTGCAATACGAAACAAGGCTAGCGAATCATGAAGCGGCGGCGAATGTTTAATAGCTTTAGTGTTTGCCGCGTTTTGTCAAAGATTAAACAGGTTTATTTCTGAAAACTGACTAAGTAAAGACGCTTTATTGATTACTGACTTACGAACACTCTTTTACTATGCAATGAAATCAAATGTTGGAAATGTCTTAACCATCATTATCAGCCTATTACATTCCTACTGTTGAAATTCATGCATGATGTTTTTTACATCCTATTCCTACGGTGGTTGGTGACCTCACGTATTTTTTAAGAACATCAGCCATGCTCGCTCTTATTAGACGTTTATACTGATTATTCCTAAATGTTAATTGGAGCGATGATGCTTAATGCTGCAATTAACAAGTAAGCATTAAGAAAAATAAAAAAAAGACCCTGCCAAAAACATTATAGCCTGTGTCACTTGGGATGATTTAAGGATTCCGAGGATACCCCATACATCCAAATCTGTTGAGGCATTTATTGTGTAATAAAAAAACGCACATACATTAACTCCGAAAACATTACATTCCTTTTTTGGGGAGTCGCGTAAAAAGCAGTTTGCTTGAAAGTTAGTTGTAAAGTAAGGTTGGTAGGACAGCTGGCTTTGCTAACTGAAGATAAAATTTGTTTGTCAGATCTGTACACGCGGCGCACTAATATTCTTTGTCACAAGTTCATTGCTCTTTATCAGCTGATTGTTAGGGTTGAAATGAACTTGATTACCAGAAATGTTTAAATTATCATATCTTGTGATTTTAAAAAGTTTCTGGTGATTTGCACTTGGACTTGAATTATTAATAAGCTTCTATATGCGTGGTTTAATTATTACTACACATTAATGTTACACGCTGTATAAAGGAGTGAGAGATGTCGGCGGTGTAATAAAATAATACCTAATAAACAATGTGTTCTTATCTTAAATTCAAATAAAAATCCATAAATGATAATAATACCTAAAATACATAATATCATATTAATATAATACAAATACATATATTACCATGATACCATGTCATAATACTAAATTAGGTATTCAGACTCGCTAATTTGTAATTTTATTTCTTTCCAAATTCCAATGATATTGTTATAAACGTAGTGGTTACTCGTATCTATTAGTGTAACAAGGTACTAAAATATATACGTACTTAGTATATTTATAACTTGACTGTAGGTACAGTAATTACTCGATCGTGTTCTGTGGAACTCGGATGAAAAGTAATGACTTCCATCGCTCCCCTTTTCCATCAGTTCAACCTTCGTACGTCCGTAACAGGCATGGGCTGGATCGGTTCGGATTCCATGTTTCCATGCCATTTGTTTCCTTAGCCGCTTCGTTGCACCTTCAGTACCCACTCAGATGTAGGTACTCGTAATTTTACGTACGACCTTGACCTACTTGTGCTAGAAGACTATACCTGTAGTTTATGTACCTATGCAACTGTAGAATTGTTTCGATTTCTGAAACAAAGCTTCTTTTAAAGTCAATCTCCTACCACAGCAAAGGATCGGAACGCTCTAATTCCTTATTCTATGTACCTACATCACACATTCTTGATGATTTGTCAGAGTCGTGAATTCAAGACGTAGAAGCGTGTTTTATCAGCTGCTAAAATTTCCGCAATCTGCTACGGGTAATTCTTCCACACAGTCAGCATTTAAGTTTCAGATTCAGACACATCAGACATGAAATCTAGTTGGGTGTTGGAATATAAGGATAAAAGTCTATTAATGTTAAATACAGTAACTGAAAATCCGAAATCAAAAGCAATATAGTGAGGTTGAATTATTTTTGTAACATTACACTATTTTATTGACGTTGCAGCAGGCGAATTAGATTCGTATTAGAAATACAAAAATACAGGGTACACAAAACAAAGACTATTTTATTTTTAACCGACCTCAAAAAGGAGAAGGTTATCTGTTCGATAGTTTTTTTTTTATGTTTGTTACTTCAGAACTCCGTCATTTATGAACCGATATGGAAAGTTATTTTTGCGTTGGGTTCAGTATAACTACGAAGTGGTCCCATATAAATTTCATCGATATTTGACCTTGGACTTCGAAGATACATTGAAGTCGGTTTTTGTTTTTTTGTAAAAATTAATTATTATCACAAATTGCCTATAACAACAACAACACAATACCTTAGAAAATTAATAAATAATCCACCGCCTGGATCTTTACAGTTGTCCCAAAGTAACCGAAATAAAAAACCTACTTAGCCCATTCCTCTATATTGTCTCAGGTGGAAAACGTAGCGAACGTGTGTACGCACGCACTATGCGTGGCGCCCGCGTCATTTGGCGCGCGCGAGCTACTCACTCGGTCGCTGAACGCTCCGCAGGCTATCGCGGCCGTGGTGTATGGCTTGGCGCTATGTCTGCTGTTCGCCGTCTCCACTACCTTCCATTCTGTATGCTGCTGCCGGTCTGATACGTAAGTACATACTACGTACAGAAGTAAGACGTCATCATCATCATCACACAATTTATCAGAGTCATTAGTATCGTCACGCTACCAGTCGCTTCATTTGACCTTGTTTAGACGCCAACCATATGCACTGCTTCTACCGGATTCTTCGAATCAACTGATTACCTTTCTTAAAATTATGCAGGCCAATGTTTTGTCCTAAAATGGAGACAACAAGATAGTATAAAATTATGAATCAAATCTTCGTTTCGAATCAAACCTTCGTTTTTTATAGAATTGAACAATACGAGCACGTCGTATCATTTTGAAATTTAAACTCAATAAATTAATACAAAAATATGTCCTAGTTCTAATTCACAACAAGCATAAAACGATAATTAAGTATTAGGTATATCCAAGTGGACTAGATCATCAACCTAAATGTAAAAATATTCACTACACATCTCAGCTAACTTATCAATCTTTCCGATCTATATTCGCGGGTCTGCTGCCGTTTTCGCGACTACTCTGTCTACGACTAAACCATTTAACAAAGTGTTTTTCTTCAATAACTGTCAAACTGCTTTTCTTCAATGTCTGTTATCCTGATAACCTCAGGCTGTCGAATGTAAATTGAAAACCATACATCATATTTCTTACGTTTTTCTTTCGTTTTGTTTGTGTTTAAACTGAGTGTGAGCCGTGTCAGCCACCGAGAACTGGGAAGCGTTGCGTGCGTATATCTATAAGTACTCTATGATACCATACCCTCTTTCATGAAATGGGTTAATGAGATATATGAAAACAGCATTGTTTTTGCTAACGAGAAAAGAAAACAGACCTCAGAAAAATGTCTAACAAGAGGGAGCGAGCGTCAAAGGAAAAGTGTAGTCTATTGTTCTCTACACTTTTTTGAAATAACCGTTCCAACAGGAAAATAGTTATTGATTGCCCCGTTATTTGTCTTTGTGCTTCATCTTCGACCACATCGTCGCTTCCTATCAGGTGAGATCGTGGTCAAACGTTGGCCTAGTCAGATGTAAAAAAGTAATTGTCTAAAAAGGAAATAGATTATAGAGGACAATTGAAAAAAGATAAAGTAAAACACGCACTTAAGTATTTTTTTGTTATTCTTTCCTACAGTGCCTAAGGTCCCCAAGACCTAAGTGTTTTTCTACACGTATATCCAGAAAAGAAACATACCTATTATTATTATACAACATGTTATTTTACATAACTCCCTTTGCAGTATTTTACTGATATTTTCCTGAAAACAGACGCTTATTGAAAAGAGCTCTTATATTTTCCCATTAGTCAACACTAAAAGCCGGTCGACGTTAAAGGGCACTCAATTAGTGCCGCTATTTCGGTCACATTGGAGGTGATCGAGAGAATAATATTATAAGATTGGCGAGAACGTACTTCGATTAACCTATTAATATTCGAGCACAAACCTAATGAATAAATAGATTTGGAAAATAATCCAGCCTAGCGTGACTTTGATGCGCGCACCGGGCTGTGTTCTTAAAGTTTTTTGTGTTTTTGTATCATTCCTAAGCAAGACCGTAATATTTAGGTCCGACACTGTCACTGCTCAAATTACATTGCCGTCATATACTCGTATCTTATATCCACCTAATAATTCTTTGCTTAAAACACGTACGTACGTCTGCGCTATTGTTTGTTGGGATTTTTCAAGTTATTTTTATCGCCACGTAGCTTCTCTTTTCATCGCTAAACTAATAGGTATTATACATTATTGTTACAACGCCATTTGAATTCTACTGCATAATGATAATATTAATACGAGCAACCTTCAGATGTATTCAGCCCAAAACAAAGAGAAAAGCCTTTTATGAACACTGACGAAGTCCCAAGGATACCTTTATACTCTTGTGTACCCTAAACACGTACAAAGACCTGTGAAGCCGTCCTAACTGAAATAGTTTCAATTTACCTTCATTTACATAACCTAACCAGGAGCTCCTTTCACATAAATTATGTAGGTACCCTAACTACCTGCCTTTTGGTTGAGGTAGTTGGAGAGGTAGGTAAATAGCTGGCTTAGTCAAAATAGAAAGACTACAAAAGCAAGTATTTGTAAACCGATATTAAATGTTGGCAAAAGCATCAAACAATATTTAGGGACCTCCAACTCTAACCTCCTCTAACAAAGCCGTATTTATATCCTGAACAACCCTTGTTGATTTAGAAACGTTTGAGCGTGATTGA
This sequence comes from Petrophora chlorosata, assembly GCA_951640565.1. Taxonomy (NCBI): domain Eukaryota; kingdom Metazoa; phylum Arthropoda; class Insecta; order Lepidoptera; family Geometridae; genus Petrophora; species Petrophora chlorosata. The sequence continues at coordinate 4,542,892 of OX621206.1, forward strand.
ATTTCTGTGCCTAGCAATATTGCGAACAGGGGTCGTGGGGTCATGAACTCTGATTTTTGATCATTTCTAAACACGCAAGCTTCAACTTTCAAGTGGGTCTGGTAATATCAATAAACCTTTACTCCCTTACCCCAATTCGTGACATAGTAATTTTCACCTTATCAAGATTTTATTCAAGTCCTATTTATTTTTATTTAGTTTATTAGTTATACCGACATAGCTGACCCGATACCTAAATGACCTAAAGTGGCAATAGGCCGGGCACATAATTATGTTGAAGAACCGATAACCGATGGGGTAAACGAGTTCTGGAGTGGAAACTTTTAGGCAAACAGAGTCTCCGGCCAGATGGAGCGACGACCTGCGTAAAGTAGCTGGCAGCAACTACATGAGAAGAGCCGAAGATCGGGCTCAATGGCTTGCATTAGGGGAGGCCTATGCCCAGCAGCGGACTCGTACAGGCTGGTCGTAATGGCTGGTCGTAAATGATGATAGTTAATCATGCTATTAAAAGACGACGCTTAATGTAGTAAACCACACACATAATACATATGTATTACTCGAAGGTCGAAACTCAATTTAACATACAACTCTTAAGTAACTATATTAAAATACTTGTACTGTAGACGTAGTTACTCAACTCTAACTTTAAATAAAGGCTATAATTATTTTTAGTATTGAATCAATACCTACTCGTTAAGCCTGACACCGGTAGAGCTTATTCAGTGAGGACCCAAATCAAGTTCCGAGACGTATAATACTGTCTCTCAGACACGGGAAAATCTCTCCGGAGACGTTGATGTAATCTCCTACAAATATCTTTATATGAGTATATCTGCGCTAAAATGAGTAGAAAATGTCGTTAGTATTTTGACAAGAGTTTGAAGCGTCTAAGTAACTTCCATGTGATAACTTTTTAGCATCTGATGTTAATTTACTCATAGTCATATAAATTGGACTTCGTAGGAGTGTACTCCTATGAAGTCCAATTTATTGGTATATCGCTGGTTTCATTTAACCCAGAATCCCAATATAAATATTGAAGAAAGTACTAAAATATCTTTGATCTACTTTCCAAACTATCAATTTATCTAGGCATCTATAATATCGTTAGTTTGGTATAGCTTGTTCAGGCAGGTACCCAAGTAAAGTTTACAGACGTTTGCCGCCTTTCAGCCTTCAGGCAACGGAAACATCCCTTTGCTTTGAAGACATTGACGTAACCCTTACACGTAAAAATCTGTGTAACTTGAGCTGAATCCAAAGTATTCTTGTTCGGAACTTGACAAAATCTTTTAGCAAACTTTAAAGCTTCTACGTCTGTTGCCTGATAGAATATTTTCAGCTTCACATATAAATTACCATTTACAAAAGTCTTATCAAGTCAAATATGTCCATAATAGTGTCAATTATGGAGCGGCATCCTTTGCTCTTAAATATAAAAGAAACATAAATTAATTTACGACGGCCAAAAACATCTAAATTAACTTACCATGGAGGTCAAGTGGGAAGGCCTTTGCCAATCGACTGTCCCAAGGGGCTAACAGTAACTACATACCTCTATTACATTCCCAAGACTCACAAACTATTTCGAAATACTCTCTATGCTAGTTATTTTACTTACGCCAACCCAATCATGTTTTATTTATCCCTATCATAAATAACCTGGTTAAGGTTAATTCTAACCCTCCAACAAATAGGCGGTTTCTATTCACCCCAGAATCCTTATTTAAATATTGAATGGATTAATATAATATGTTTGGCCTACGTTTCTAGCTAAGTATTTGAGTAAATCAATATCCGTCAGTAATAGTCTTCGGGGTCTTTTCCAATTACGTAGGTATTTAAGCAAATTCAACGCATGACTTAACCACGAATTTGTAAAGGAAATAATAATACAGCAACCCGTCATTCCGTTCGGGTTTCAATGTACTTTAGCCCTGAAACTACTTGGATCAAGATTTTATGATAATAAGCATACGTTAATTATGATTTATACATTTGTTTTTATTTATTGGGAATTGGCTTGCGTTTGACCACTATGTCACCTGATGGTAAGCGACGATGCGGTCAACGATCTAGCACGCTTTCCAAGATAGTACCTGTTCACTCGAGACTTGAAGATTCCTAGATACAAAAGCATTATCTTCCTAACTTCACCAAGAATTCTACTACCTACATCCCGAAACTCACTACAGTCTTATTCACTTACCGAGGCGAGATTAACTCAATCAATTTTAATTTATCCCTAACAAGAGCTAACCCTGTCGATGTAGAGGCATTTTGGAGCGAGATGGTTTCCGTCCTTCGACCGTGGTAAAAGAGGCCAAGGGCGCGCGATCGAGCTATGTCCGGAACACCGGATCGCGGACCGATTCCCAAGATGCTTGCTTGCGATACCGATCTAGACAACGGGTAACAGTCGGATCGTTTCGCGTTTACCCGCCTCAACGACTCAGTATTAAACTCCATCCAGCCACTGGAATGCAGCAACTTATTTTTCTTAAAACCTTATCCCTACTGTATTCAAAGCTGGAGCCTTGTAATATATTAATATGGCAAATAGCTTATTTAAGTTTCCATCTGGAAACAGCCAACAATAATAAAATTCAGATATTTTCGCAAACTTTTGCGTTGTTTTGAGATGGACCTTGAATTCTTACGTGAAAATAAATGAAAATCAAGGTTACGCAAAAATAGGACAGACTCGAATATAAACATCGGCATCGACCGTAGATAAGGGCGGACGGAATCGGTTAGTGGTTTCTATTTTAGAATCTCGTTTTAATATTCAGTGCGACTCCGAATCTGGATTTACATAAAACATATTCATTATTCATAAAGAAAATTAAATATGCGAAATGCCTAGACAAGCGATAACTCGGAAAAGCGTTTCGAATACGAGGATTTTGAAATGCTTTTTGGATTGCTGAAATTAATTGTTAACGAAGTAATTATTTTTCTGTTTGCCGCCTAAATTAGGTTACGTATTTACAAAATGTGTTATTAAATTACGTACGAATAAAAAACAATTGCGGATTCAAAATATTTGTAGATAGAATTCAATGATAGGTGACGACGACATGTTTGTGGTCGGCTCCAAACATTATTACATCCAATTTTAATGATGATGAAAACCCATTAATACGTACTCTTAGCCGATCTTTTCGTTCCACGTGTTGCCGGATGTTCGACAAGTTGGCAATGGCAACGCAAGTATGTTTTGGCCATTCCCGGCTTAGCAACACATTGCCGTAACAATGTCTGGCTGAAATAGAATGCTTATTTACTAACGCGTATAGTATGTACGTATTTTATTTGCGAAGTGTGATATAAATAATATGGATTATGTAAGAATAGGGCTTCTAGCTCGCGAGGTACATAGGTGTGGGTATACCAGGTATGTGCAAACTCCATACGAGTAATCCATGCGAGTGTTTTATAACTTATGTACCACCAAGGTCGTTCTTGCACCAGTTAGTTATGTTCAAAAGATGGATTCCTATTGTGAGGCTGTTCACGTGATCCTAATGTTTAATCTCCTCTTAGGCCGCTTCCTCTCCGAGTTGGTCAGAACTCAAGAGGTGGTCTAATGAAGAAATTGGCATGGCAACTACTATGAATGATTCAATTGTACTTATACTTATATAGCTGATCTAGAGGTTATCGCATCTAGATGTTTATAGAGTTGTTATGTTTAGGCAAGCGTTTGAATTTGACATTACCTACATACAAGCTTCATAATTAAAATACTTAAATCTCCAATACGTTAGCAAATATTTAGATTCTCATTATTAGTAAGGAATTTACGCCTGATAATGCTGCTATACGTACCCGTCCGGATTCCTATTTCGCGTAATCAAAAATTTATCGAATAATTAAGTAAGTATGTATTACTTTAAAGTATTTAATTAACAAATTCATATTAGAGATATGGCGTAATACTGCGGCAAACGTTCCTAAACGACTGAAGCATACCCAAGGCTCCTGTCAATCATTAGGTATCGCGCACGTTTACGCAATAAACACCCTCCATTTTCCTTAATTGCCTGTTCTCCATACACATATAGTAGAGTTCATAGCACATATTATCTCTTCTGTGGTAGCACTATAGGAAGACGTAAGATATATAACGACATCCTCTTGTCTTGGTCTTACAAGAAATTTAAACCACCGTAGTAAGCTTCAGAAAAGACTTCCATTTCAATGTACTTTGCGTTTATTTTTGCATTGATCTATATTTGTCTTTAATAGGGAAGGAGGTACCTATTACGAAAGTATACTCATACCTAATTTAGGCAGGAAATTACTCAGACTATGTGGTTTCCAATACCAATGCTTTCAGTTTAATACATTTGTACCTATATGAATCTGGTTTTGACGTTCGTGTTTAATCTTTAACGAAAAGAGGAACTAAAAAAGGAAAACTCCTATAAAGAGTAACTTAAGCTAAGCTAAAATCACAATTCACAATGTTTTCGCCTGCATGTTTTTTTTACTAATAGGCACTGTAATTAGTACTTTATCAAAGTTAACGTTTTTTTTATTCATGTAACAATGTTCGTTTGCCTGATGGTAAGCAATACGCCAGTCCATAACAATAACAGCACCGCCCAGAGCTTTGTTTTGCAAAATCCTGCGTGGCGCTGCACTGCGCTCGTTACCCTGATGCAATAAATATCTTGTAACATGATACGTCAGCTCACTATCAACTCCTATTATGAAAGTTATATAGCACGGCAGCCAGTACGACTAAAGTTTCGGCAAATCCTAACTATGCCTAGAGCTCTTTAACTGATTCGATTTGTAAAACTTCTGTAGCGTACTACTAAAGGAAACTGGAACGAAAAGCAAGTTCGCCCCGTTTCTCTTCAGTAGAAGGTCGCTCTTAAGATAAAACTTTTTCCGTATAAGCTTTTAGTAACGTACTAAAATATTTCTACTATTCATTCAGACAAAACCATGCTTATGTATGTATATACATATACATTCGTCAATTTTCGCAACGGGATGCTGACGCCTACTAATTTTCCAGTAAAATGAAACACTTCCTCCACCGCTGCGACCGCGCCATGATCTATATATTCATCGCGAGCTCGTACTTCCCATGGCTGACTGTCGGGACGCTGTCCTGCTGGATGCTGCGAGAGCTGCGATGGGCCATCTGGCTACTAGCCGTGCTGGGCATCACCTACCAGCAGATATTCCACGAGAGATACAAGATGCTGGAGCTGCTACTCTACCTGGTCATGGGACTTGGACCGGCGGCCATCATTGTCACGTCTAATGTACGTCCAATGCTTTTTATAACGCTTTTGTCATACTTCGCTGTATTCATGTAATAGTTCTGGAAGGCTCAAACATTACAAGGGTTCTGGCCAAGCATCACTTCTTGCTACAGCAAATAATTAGCAAAACGTTCAAATAGTCTGACATTTAACGTTTCATCATTTTTATTATCAATACAAATACAATACAAAAACTTTTATTTACCAAAAAAGAACTTACAAGTAAATACAATAATTACAGTAAATTAAGTACATACTATGTAATTACTAATGGTCCCCGCACTAGGGCAAGCCTGTATCGCGGGAGACCTGGACAGATTACTAGGTTCCAGTTTTTGAGAACTACAGTACTAATTTTAATAACAATAAGGTAACTAACTAAAATAGAGTATGAGTGTAGAGTATGCAAGGTTATGTGTGCTTATGTTAGGGTATGAGGGTGTGTGTTTGGGTGTGAATGTGAGTAGATATCGTAATGATATAATCATTTCTGAACGATCATTAAGGACTCGGTTTCGTCGTAATCTAGTGTTAGAAGCCATTTCCTTACTTTGACTTTAACACTATGCAGGGACATACTGTCTGTGAGATTGCATAGTTTCATAGTTCTCCTGTATAGAAAAGGAATGGCATAAAAAGTGAAGCGACTTGCAAAAGCTGATTTAATATTGGGGACTTTAATCTTGGTTCTACGTTGTTTTGTCATTGAATTGGGATTATCCGAAATATATTTATAATTATTTTTTTTGTAGGTAATTACGGCTTTATGGACGTAGAGTTGGCGGACTGTCAAAGTTTGTGTATCCCTGTACAAGGTTTTAGTCGGAAAGCGGAAGGGTCTGCGATACATTACCTTCAAGACAGATCTTTGAGCTCTTTCCACCCTAATCATGAAGGTTTTTGCAGCTCCTCCCCAGACAAGGATGCAATAACTTATGATGGATCAATCAAATATCAAAGGTGAACAATGAACATTTAGCTAGAACCCCTGGTCCCGAGAGAGGCTTGGTGTTTGGTAACAAAAAGTTTTTCTCCGCTAGTATTGGAGCTCGTGTGTCACATCAAAGTAATAAAGAATAGAATTACCGCCCACACGGATTTGATTCATTATTTTCAGCCACTTAGGGCAGTTTATATGCTGGCAAAATATGTAGGTCGAAACCATACTGATTGGCCGTATTCACTAGCGTGTCATTCATGCCGTGTTACGTGACAAGTGCAGAATACAAACTAGGGCTTCTTTCCTTTGCGACGACACCACTATCTGCCGGATACTGTTCCGAGGAGGAAATAATGTGCATGTATGTTATATGTGTGTATGTCTCGTTCCGGGCACGTTGTATGGAGTGTAACTGCTATTTTTGTGATACGCCGAAGCAAAAATGTTAGGCGCCCTTTGTAGAAGCCTGAGAGTTGGTAGGTAATATAAACAGGCCAGTTATGTGAACATCAGTTTTTTCTCATAAAGAATAATGAGGAGTTATGAGCTACCAAGTCTCGGTTGTCTATATACGTTTGGCTTGTTTTTGCCAAAATGCCAAGTATGTTTTGTAGTTAGTAACGCTATGATCATTTGGTTACGCTAGCGTCTTTCATTTGGTAGTACCTTTATTTAGTTAGTTGTTTGAATATTAATTAGTGTAACCGTTTATATAATATTAATGAAGGTTGTAGTTATGAAACAATAACCGTACCTAACTAATATTTCATTCCCTGTGGCATGTATGATATATGCTCTATGACGACCATATTGGATATACCAAAGGGGAAGCTGCACAATTAGTATAGCTATCTATCGTTTTATGTGCACAAAACAAACCTTCTTTGACAAACCTATTTAAGGTTTAAAAGGTATTTTTCTACGCTTAATAGATCTATGTTTGGCCACTATCTCGCCTGATGTGAAGCGATGATGTGGCCTAAGAAGAAGGTGTTAGTTAGATATAAGAAATTGTTAAATTTATATAAATAAATAAACAGCGCAGCAAGTCAATTCTTATCTCAAAACAAATATTGTCTATCTCTTGATTTGCATTATACTAAAACTTACATTTATTTCTTTACACTACACCTATTGTTTCTTTTCCACTGCATGCACTAGACTTGAGCAAAAAGCGTACCTACGTAAATAGGATGGCGTTATGCGACATCATCGCATTATACGTGCGTGTCTCACCTCCACACCTTCCGACCCTCAATTGATAAATACAGTCTTGTGACTGTCATGTAAGCCTTGAACTTTGGCCATGTGACTTTCTACGTTCTTGAAATTCTGGTACAAGTGCGCAAATAAGTGTTTTTGACAAGTTTTAATTTTGTCCATAAATATTCATATTTTTTTATCGAAATCTGAATCAACAATTGAGGTGACGTCGCTCGCGATACGATAATAGTTTAGCAGAGACATCGAGAGACCAATAATAGTGATGGAAACTATTAGTTTTTAACCGACTTCAAAAAGGAGGAGGTTTACAATTCGACGGTATGTTTTTTTTTTTTAATTTTTTTTTTGTGTGTTTGTTACGCGATTTCTCCGCCAATTATGCATTGATTTCGATGATTCTTTTTTTGATTGGTAGGTAATACTTCAAAGGTGGTCCCATATAAATTTTATCGAAATTCATTCAGTAGTTTTTGAAAAAAATAGCAAAAACAAAAAATATAAGTTTAATCTTCAAGTCGGTTCTTGTTTTTTTCGTAACCAACTTTCTAAAGGTGGAGGTTTGTATTCGACTGCTTCACCTTCTTCACCCAGGGTTGACTTCCGGTGAGGGAACTCCTCAACGGTGAATAGTACAGACACAACATTTCGTAAATGGATTTAACCATAATAGCCTGTTCTAAATTCCATCATGACATGGCAGATACACCCAGGATTGACTTCCGGCGAGGGAACTCTTCAACAGAGATATAGGACAGACATAAAATTTTTTTGTACATGCATTTAATTGTGATAGCCCGTTTTAAACTTCGTCATGATGTGGCTTCTAGATCATAAAAGCTTGTCTTTAAAAACTTTTTGAATTAATTTAATTAAAACTTGTTTTTCACTAAAAAAGGTAAAATAAATTATTTTTCAAAAAAAACTAAACCGACTTCAAAACCACAAATGGCACTCAAAAGTAAAAAATAAATTAATATAATTATCATAAGCGCTACCCACTCATATATTTGAAGTCGGTGCCAGCCAAGTCTAAAAGGTAGTAGATAGATACTACCTACAAGTAGTACTTACTATAGACATATTTATCTGCTACCTATTAGACTTGGCTGGCACCGACTTCAAATATATGAGTGGGTAGCGCTTATGATAATTATATTAATTTATTTTTTACTTTTGAGTGCCATTTGTGGTTTTGAAGTCGGTTTAGTTTTTTTTGAAAAATAATTTATTATTTAGGCCATTTACATTCAGATTTTTGAAACGAACCAATCCCCGATGTTACGTACCCGCTATCGTGGTAAATTATCTGGGACAGTAAGTATTCTATGTCCTATCATCTAAAGTACCTACTTACAAAACGTATCATCATAATCAAATCAGTAGATTTTGCGTGAATGAGTAACAAACATCCATCTTTTCCATTTATAATATTATTATGATAGTATGATTGCTAGGATAATTGCATCTTACTTGCATGTCTCACTTAACCACCTGTCGACCTTCGCTTGTTTGAAAATAAGCCTAGTGCCGATACTCGATGTGAACGACGATGATATGTTCTTTTGGTATGCACTAGTAATACAAAATAAAAACATAATAACGTATAATTAATTTTTAGAAAAAAACAAAAACCGACTTCAATGTATCTTTGAAGTCCAAGGTCACATATCGATGAAATTTATATGGGACCACTTCGTAGCTATACTGAACCCGACGCAAAAAGAATTTTTCAAATCGGTTCATAAATGACGGAGTTCTGAGGTAACAAACATAAAAAAAAAACAATCGAACAGAGAACCTCCTCCTTTTTGAAGTCGGTTAAAAATGATAGCATTCATCTACATCATTTCATTGAATTCCACGTACAACCTTTGTCTCTTTTTGCATAATATCTTCCTTCCATCGCCCGCAAACATAACCGGGTGTGGGCTTACATTTATGTTGATTAAACCCTGTCTCTAGAACAAAAACCGTATCTACGCTATCCAGCACCATTTCATACAACAATACAATACCACTTTATTGCACACCAAATAACATAGACACAATTATGATACATAGTACACATAGAGTACATACACATAATAAAAAATTAATTAAAAGCCACAAAATACATCGTAGTTTACAACGTTCAGTCGCTTTACTCTGTGACCTGTATCTTTCTGCTGTCCACGCGGACAAAGTCGCGGTTAAAAGCTAGCTTTGGTAAAAGCAGACTATACACCTTGAAGTAAACCTGGGTGTGTTAGAGCCAATAACCCTTTCTATGATTTTGAATAATCAGAAAGTAAAAAAAAATGCGTGAACGGGGTTCGGTCATGTATCTTCTGAATACCGTTCCCTCGTCAACCCTTTTAAATGCTAATGGAGGTGTGACCATGCGGAAATCATATTCAGCCGAATTACACTATATATTGTCATTGCGTTTCAGACTAATTAAATAAATTCAATGTAATTTTATTTCTATACTCATCGATCCTTAACGCATGTATCATGCCACAAGAACAAAAAGCGTCGTATGTAAATGGATCGCGTTATGCAACGTCGCATCGCATCGCAGTCGTGCATTACATAGCATATATGTTTCGTTTGATATAACACCTTCCGATAACCGAGACAAGTTTTATGTGAACTTTGAACTATGCAAGTACTATTCGGTATTCTGTGACTGTGTTACAGCAATGTGAAGTTTTTCTATGGCCGTTAATCTCTTGCGGGCAAAAATAGGAGCTTGTCGTATTTACATGACGTGAGCACGTAAGCCGACTTTTACCTTTGCCCAGCAGTGGGACTGTATAAGTTATATAAACAGCACGTGAGACAAGTAATGTTTTCAGAGAGAGCGGAGTTTGTTTAAGATAGAGGCAATGTTCAAACGTTTTTGCATAGGTACCTACCTACTTATTTTGCTTCGGTAGTTTATGTATATTGTATATGTCGTATTTGTGTTTCTGACAAGCTTTTTGTTCAGACATTTTTCCGCTTTTCTTTTGTTTTCTCTGCAGAGTTTTCATCTGGATAATTTCAGAGGTTTCCAATAAGTATTGATAGAACTTTGAGAACGTTAATTTATATTTTAATTGAATTTTGTTTCACGCTGAAACGTAGGCTTTTAATGTCAAAAATAGGTAATTGGACAACAGCGTTTGTACGGGGTATATGCTATTAATTTTCATCGGTGCGAAATAGATTGCCTAATTAGGTGCGTCTGTAGGGGTGTACCCATTTGTAAATGGTACGTAAGTACCTAGTTTCACTATATAGGCATATACCTACTACAGGCTTTTAAGCTGTTAACCAGTCTCTCTGCTTATTTGACTCGTAGTTTTGAGTAGCGGTAGGATGCTGGGGAATCGTCTAACTTAAACACCGATCCCGATCGCTTTCAAACATAGCTTGTCTGTGGAATCGGTATTTGTCTGTGGAATTGTCGAACTTTTTAATCAAAGTCCGCGTCAATAAAATCGCGATCGCTAAAAATGATCGATATTGCAGTTCAAAAGATGGCTTGGCAACGCTTTCCAAATATGAATAAGAAACCAATCGGGGTCGTTGTTCGAGTTACACGATTTACTGAATTTGCTGATTTCTGAAGTCCCAGAGACACAAAGGTTGGTATAATGCTTTATGCTATGGTACCTCACAACCTCTATCGGAAAATCGCGTATTTTTTTATTTGTATGGATCTTAGTGATGAGACGAGCAAGTCGTTCGCCTGATAAGTAAGCCCTACGCCTGCCCTTAACAAATGCAGTGCCACCACTGCCACTGCCACCCAGAATTTTTAATTCTATAAAAAGCACTGCGTAGCACTGCATTGCGCTCATCGCCCTGAAATATCAGATATTAAGTCTCATATGCCCAGTAATTTCGCTGGCTGCAATGCTCTTCAAACCGGAACACAGTAATGCTTGCGCACTACTGCTTGGCGGCAGAATAACTGGCAAAGCTGTGGTACCTACCCAGACGGCCTCCCGCATACGAGAGACCTACTACAAGTATTGTTTTGAAACAATGACTGACCCTACCTACTCTTAAAAATCGTCATTTTAAACGCGGTTCATAACATTTTCACGAGCACAAGAACATAATACAACGATAACAGTAAACTGTTTTTGTTTAACCATTAACCAAAACTGGCTCGTAAACACAAATTTCTAGTCAGCGTTTTTTTACAGTGCCATAAATGGACATTTTTATACGAATAGCGATTTTATTTTCTTTATGATATTCTTGAATGGGAAAATGTTATATTTTCGCTTACAATGTCGTATCACAGAAATCTGCTATATTCGAGCGTAACATCACAAATTACATTACTGAAGATCCGAAACAACTTGTGAAGTATTGTCCCGAAATTTTTTTCTTGGAAAAATGTTATTTTGCTATGACGAGGGGTCGGGTGGGGTCAAAGATACGACGACCTACTTTATCTTGTGTTTGACCCTGGAGTAAAAATGTACCAAATTAAATTTAACTTAGATACCAAAATTAGGAAGGTAATTTAGCAGGTACACATAAAAATATATTTAAAATAAAACCTTACTTAAATATTAATAAATCCTGAAATCTCTGAGTCACGAGTGCTTTGAGTTACTGAAAAGGAAAGTTTTCAAAGGGAAGCAATCTTGCAGGTAATGTAAGATTGCGCTACCTACTCGGAGTAGGTACAATACTCTTGAAAACTTTGCTCTCGCATTTCAGTTGTTTATTATGTATACGCCATCACCATTTGGACCATTAGATGCAATTTTTTACGAAATCTTTGAATAGGTACCTAACCAACAAATTCGAACAAAATAATTACATAGAGCTGAGAAACGTTTAAACTGGATTTGACCATTAATTGCCGAAACGTATAACCTCTAATCTTGTAGGTATGTTGTTTACCTACTCGCTTTATAAGCATATAAAAAGTAATTCTCCACCCATCTGTTCGTTAAGTATCGATCGTCGAACCAGTGATGTTAAAGTTCTGAAAACTCAGTACCTAACTGTATGCTACCCTATCAAACGCTTATTTTATTTAGTTTTTCATTTTTCCCCTCACCTTAAACGAGTACACATAGATAGGTAAGATACGTACTCGGTAAGTGAAAAATTCATGTCGCTTTGCCTTGGCTCCACTTAAATGCCAGTGGGAAAAACTAATCCATTGGAACTAATTGGACTCAGCCTGTTAAAAAATTCGTTCCATCGCTTCGGTTTCCGAATGGCGCATTTTGGCTCTAGAATTTTATATGCAAATAAGTTGTGACATCAAAATGCATGTTGGAAAGGCGAAATGGAGTAGATGGGTGGATAGAGACAATAGAGTACCTCTAAATTGTAAATTGACTACTGACGCCTCTGGGAATGGATTTTTCACGTTTTAAAAGATTTATTTCAGGAATGCCTTCATTCATAAACATCAGGATATTGAGAAAGTATATTAGGATATTTATAAGTATATTTTCTTGCAACTTTGACAATATTTGACTTGTACTTTATCTCTATTTTTAAAGTGAATAATAAAGTGTTTATCTATCTATCTTGTTATAATTTTGAAACGCTGAGAAAATCTCGTTATAATCATTGTGCAAAGTTGTAATGATTAAAAAAGTGAGTAAATGATAAGTTGACTGATGAGACAGAAATTTAACCTCTTAGGTACGACCGTCACCCCGGGGTGACACGCTGATACGGTGCTATAGTTCTGCTTCTTCCATTACTAAAATAAACTGTAGTAGGTTTAGGCATACACGAAGTTAAATAATAATGAAAATTCTAAGAAACTGTAGCTATTATATTTTTATTACTACACACATAATTTAGGCAGTATAAAAGTTTTGTCTGTGGTTTTGTGAAGGCATGGTAATAAAGTCGTAAACAATTTAAAACAAGTAAATCTTGTTCGAGTGCCGATGTCGTAACGAATCAAGGACGAACACTAACTTTCTGTTGTGCGTGTGGATTGCATACTAAGTGTAGTTACATATTGTACGACTTCTTTGAAAATAAAAGTAAAAAACCTACAGACTGTAAATATAAAAAGTAACAAAAGCATTTATAAAGGTCATTAAAGGCATAATTTTTTATTCAATTACAACAGGAGGAATTACAAAATAATAATATATGCACAAAATATAAGTTATATTTTGTGCATATATTATTATTTTATGTAGTCGCAAAAGAACTTCCTTATATCACAAAATATAAGTCTATATTTTGTGATATAAGTTCTTTTGCCGTAGGAACACTCTATTGACATTATGTTGTAAATTATAGAGAACAATAGGTTGTTTTAAAACAATTAATTTGAGCCTGAAATAACTTATTATCTATGTACCTACTTTATGTAATTGTAATTACTATAATAATTTTGTACCGGTTTTCTTAGATTATAATTTTATTCAGATATTTATTTTTCTTCTTAAGTATAGGTTTTTTACAATATTTCTATAAAAAATAATATATACAAAAATGCTATAAAAACCTAAACCTAATTTTATTATTATTAAAAGATTTAGTCCTATTAGCTGCATATTACCAAACAACTTTCGTTGCAACGTGTCCCGACTCGGCCCTGCACGCTGCACCAATGACTTATAGTTAAGTGCAGATTTTGCACGCTCGCTCTAAAACGGTGAAGGAAAATATCGTGATGAAACCCGCTTCCGCGCTTTGGAGTGGTAGACTCTGGCCGTGGTTGTAATACCACCCACCGAACAAAGCCATGCCGTCAAACGACCTAGTCGTGTTTCGGGATGATGTTCGGTGAACCATTGGGGAGACGGGTCTGAGCAGCTGCTCAACTGCCGTCTCTCTCTAGATCTATGTGCTTCATCTTAGGCCACATCATCGCTTCACATCAGGCGAGATAGTGGCCAAACATGGATCTATTAAGCGTAAAAAAAAAAGTACATTTAAGCCTTTAAATATGTTCATAAAAATAAATAAAACAACGTTCAGATTATTCTATTTTTTATATTGCTTTATCTTAGCTGTTGAGTAAGCTAATTCACTGGTGTGCTGATTTTTTAATGTATAGTTTGTACTTTGTTCGAACAATGGTTTTAATTTAATTTTGTCTGTATGCAAGTGTTATTTAGTTTAAGTTATTTAAATTTTATTGTTAAGCTTACGTATACTGCAGTAATGGAATTTTCAAATGCAACTTCGCTGAATAGAGCTGGGATGGGTAGGATAAAGAGAATCCTTATATAGCGAAACAAATGTTTATTTAATGTTGAAGGTTTTAGCATTGTACGCTTTTATTTCTCATATTATATATATGTATTATATGATTATCTGTATTGTATCTGTACCATAGCAAAAATAAAATTGGTATAGCTTTGCCGAAGCGTAAAATGAGAGATAGGCTCAGCCGAGCACAGCGGATGTTATCTGCCTAATGATAGCTTATCTATTTTACTTTCAGCACCAGTTCCCGGCCATGAACGACTTGAAGCTGGGCGGGATGCTGTATCTCATCGGAGTGTTCTTCTTCAAGTCGGACGGAAGGATTCCTTTTGCTCACGCAATATGGCACGTCTTCGTCGCTCTCGCAGCCAGCGTCCACTATCTTGCCATTCTTCGTCACCTCTTCCCTGACCTCAAAACTCAATGAAGACTGCCCGGTTAATCTATTGAATCTCCATTATTAGAGCTCTCTAGCTATTTTTGTAACGTACGACAACCCTGATTGGATAATTCGCGACGATTGTTGGCGAATTTTCCAGTCTTTGTGCAGCTACTCGTACATCCTGCGTGTCGGGCTGTCGGGTCACGTAGAGTAGGAACGTGTGTGTGTGTGTGACTTGTGTAGGTAGGTACCTAGTGATCTGTTCAGTGTGAAAGTATGAAGCGTATTCTGGTATCTTTTTTACCTGTACCAAAGCTTTTAATTTATCGATACGAATTTATTTTCACTTCCATTTCTGTACGTTATTCCGTAACAAGTTTAAACGATATCTAAATCGATACTTGATACGCTTTATCTTTTCACCGTTAGAGTTCAAAGGCCGAGTGCGTACGTAAATGTATACGAGTACTTTTTCTGATTGATAGCCGTGTTCCATTGACGGGTCATCTATACTATATCTGACATGAAGCTATCAATAGACTTGACGTTGCTCAATTTTAACGTTGCAGCTTGTCCCAATTTTTAACATGTTAGAACTTTACATTATACAGCAAGTGCTGTTATGCTGTTTTCTGTTGTAAACACTGACTTAGGTTAATAAAAACTATGCTTTGTGAGCTAAGTTCTTGCTTTCAAAGCTTTTCTGAGTTTGCCAGTGACCGTTACCCCAAGGACCGATATACAGTTACCAGCGTGTTTCCGGCATCTGGGCACCTCACTGCAATCGATACTGTATCTGTCATAGCTATCCAAACTTGAAAATCTGGTGAACACTTTAACAATTGATGTTGTCGACGTATTTGTCTCATCTTTGAAAATTATATTCTCACATAGTTTTCTATATAGGTAGCGATTTTATCTTTATAACATTAGTGATATTTGTATGACTGCAGTGTGGCGCTTCGAATCTGTTAAATCTCATTGCGTGCACGTAGTGCCCTTAGATCTGAAAGTAAGCGTGAATTTCAGCCAAATACCTACTTACAGATAATTGTAAATGTGTGTATATTTTGTAAAATATTGTTGAAACTTATTGTTGTAGCCTTCTTAGTCTATATCTCATAATCTCGAGACCAAACCAACCCTTTTAGAGTAACTATTTAAAGTATTTGGGGTTTTTAGAGAAGTTTATATACCTATCTTATTATACTTATATGAAATCCAGTTTTTCAGCGATACCTTTTATACACCTAAATGTGAATTTTCCTTAGAATAGTCCGTTATACATTTTAGCGTATCTACGAGTAGTTGAATGCGAATAAATGTGAAATAGATTTTAAACTTTGAACCTCTTTAATCTTCAGTTCCTTATTTTTATTTATACGTCCCAATCTAGATTTTATTGTAGTTATTGCTCAATCGTGTGACTAGGTAATATTTAGCTAGACTTCCAAAATGTATATTAAAAATACTCCTATGATTGAAGATGTTCGAACAGTGAACATGTACTGCATGAGTTTGATATCGGCGGCGAAGTGTTCGCAGTTGCGACAGCATTGTTCAATGCACAGACGCATCGATACGAAAACAATCGACTGTTTTAAAACTGGAGCGGACGCGCTTTCTAGCGCACCATCTTTACAATGGACAGAGGCTACTTCGCCGACCTTCTGACCTTTAGATCTGTGACTCCGATGAGAATGCCGTCTTGAATTAATCATTCAAACTGCTAATCATTGATACGCTTCCTTTACACCGCCGTGTACAATCATGAATCTAACTTTAAATTATTTTGAATTATTCATAAAACTTGGTCATAACAATTTCTAGTCATTATAATTATTTGCTTTTGTTACAAACATTAGTAGGGATGGATTTTATTTTATTTTATTGCAGTCATAAGTTCGTGATCAATATCGATTGCTTGATCAATATCGATGAATCCGGTAGTCAAGGTTGTCACAGGGTACAAAAATTAAATGATTGCATAAAAGATGAATACATAATTGAATTTATATAATTAATTTTATTAGTGGAATTATACTGTGCGGGAAACATTTTGGTGATTAAATAATTGTTCTCATGTCATTATTTATTTACACCCAATATGCAATCAGAAACTAACTTCTTTAATTTTATTATGTACATTTGTATTAGGAAATTTTTCAATTGTATAAAGTGCAAAGTAGGTAATAGTCATTTTATTTATATACATAGGTTTAGTAAAAAAGTATGAAGAAATATTCTGCTTTTAATGTTACCATCGAATGACGAAATGCAGGTTCAATTCCTGCAGTGTAGTGAATATTGTAAGTATTTGTAGATACATTTTGCAATTATTTCCGTGTTTACTGATCATTGTCCTCATAATTTCCGAATCCCTTAATAAGGAAGTATCCTAGTTAGGTGTCAGGGCTATAGATGTGATTGTTGGGCGTAATTTATTAATATATACTACTATATCTTAGGGAATCTCAGTAAAGTATTGTAAGTTCCAGATATTATTAGGGTCCTAGCTTTTCACATACGACAGTGTTCTTCCACTGTATTTACTAGGCTATTATTTTAAGCGTAGAGACCCATATTGGGATATCTTTCTGGGATATGTATTAACAAACTGCGCCAAATAGTACCGTTATTTCCCGCAATAATGTGTTCGACTCATCTCTAGAGGACCAAACCAACTAAACATATCCTTTTAACAGCGATATGGCCTAGTAAATATGCCTCAAGCAGTCTATGTACTTTGAATTCTGAATTTTATTTAATCCTAAATGTAAACGGTCAACTACAATAATATTACGATGTTTGTTCGGCAAATTCCAAGTCATCCTTGTCGTCATATTATGTTGAATGCTACAATATTTACAGCGACAAGGTTCAATTTTAACATAAAGTACCTAGTTGACCTGTTATGTAGCTACCTTATGTAAATGAGTAATCTCAGGGTCGAAGAGGACCGACTGCGTATCTCAAGTCTTCCAAAGATATGCCATTGGTATTTTAATCGAGAAAAAGGCAGTGCAATGTAATCGTAACAGATTATTTGAACCTTTTATGTAACGCGTTAGAGTACAAATTACGATATTCTGCTTTTTGCCATAATTTATTTCATTTTAAGTTAGTGACTTTTGGTTTCAGCTTTGTGTACATTTTAAAGGGTTTTAATACTTGCTTTCATGCCTGTTAGTAACCTCTAATTTTGAACATTCCTTTTTGTTGTATTTTCCGTCTTATAAATAAATTGCTTGGAACATTTGTATCTATATTATATTACAATATTTATAATTGTGAGTCAATAATAATACCTACATTGTAGTATTGTAGATATTATGATAAATAGGTAGATGTTTGATGTAAGCAACAATAACAGTTTATAGTGAAAAAGAAACAGGGTTTGTTTCGATAAATATGACATAATTATATTATTCCAAAATATTTCCAAATTCTGCAGATAATTAAAAAAACTATGCTTAATTACAATAAAATAGTGAATTTCAAAATAGTTCTATATATTCTAAACCTGAAGTGCAGTTAATTTTTGCAATGAAATCACGTCACCCCGGGGTGACGCTCACCCCTGTGAGGTTAACTAACAGTTGATACATACAAAATGCAAATAAACTAGCAATTCGTAGATTCTTATAAGCTGTACATTTTTTATGGCAAAAATGTATATCAGCTGCTACACTATCGCAATTTATTACGGCTGGAAAATGAAAACCTAATAAATCGCGAATATAAAGAGGCGAAATGTACCGACGTAATAATAATTAATATTGAATTATGCTTTGCAAACTATGAATTCAGAAAAAATAATTGTTGTCATATTTTATGCAAAATAAAACCCTCTAGTACCTAGTTACCTTCATATGTGCAATGTTTTAATATATATCATAATATTGATAAGGGAAGTTAGGATAGTCTGATAAAATTTTTGAAGTTGTTCATTACCTATTACATAAATATTCCATAAATAATTTTCCAACAAGTAATAGTTGTTGTCTTTGATATTGGACCCTGGTATAGTTTTGTAGAGGTTTTTGGGAAATCAATTAAATGGAATTTTACAAAGCATCATCTGTTTTATTTGTTAGTTAAGTATTCAATACAATACAAAATATGTTACACATTGTTATAACCACTGTATGAAAATATAAATTAGATGAGTGATGTGTTAAAAAGATTGACTAAGAAGTGTATCAAACTTCGCTTAGACTTATATTACATTTTAGATACAGTTTTAATACCTAAAATTTCAAAGCATTTCTCCATAATTCTGGCAGTTATTTCACAAAGGATCAACCTGTCATAGAATATCTTGACCACCTTGCCTTCCTTATCTTTTTCTATGCAATAACACTTGTCATAGAACTCTGTAAATATTGATGATACTTCATACAAATACTCGCACAGTGTGTGCAGATATAAATCTTTTGATACTTTTAGTATAGTCTCGGGGAACCTCATTAAGACCTTCCCTAGTTTCCACTCAGCTTCATGAGTAAACTTCAAGCCAGTTTTTTGGGCGTCTGCCAATAAAGTGTCGACAGATACTTGAGCATTTCGAGCTATTGACCTTATTCGTGTAAGAGCATACAGCAAGTATACTGCAGTATTGCCTCGGTCATCCAACATCTTATCAAATGAGAATATGTAGTCATTTACCCTGTTGTGAGATAAATCTGCATATTTGATACAACCATATGCTACAGCTTCCTGTGCTTGTTTCAGCTCTTCAGGGGTCAAAACACTGTCTCGCCCCTTTTCAATGAGCTTTTCCTTTGCCCTTGTAAGGCCTTCATCTAACAAGTTAATCAGTTTAATTGTGTCACCAGACCTTGTCTTGAATTTCTTTTTGTCTTCACCTAAGACAACCCCAAAGCCGACATGTTCAAATTTTTTCTCAGGTTTCAAGATACCAGCACGCCTGGCACATTGCTCTATTATGGCAAAATGGGTATATTGTCCTGCATCTGTCACATAAATAAACCTGTCGCCTTTTTCTTCCTGCACCCTCTGTTTTATAGTCGCCATATCAGATGTATCATAAGTGTAACCACCATCAGATTTGACTACAGTGAGTGGAATGCCAGAGTGGTTCTCTGGATCCCCCCACATAATCAGCCTTCCCTCATCATTTTCTAAAAGCCCTAAATCTTTTAGTTCCTGCACAATAACATGCATCCTATCATGGTAGAAAGACTCACCTCTATAAATGATATCAATCTCAAGTCGCTCATAGATTTTTTGAAACTCCTGACGAGACACTTCACAAATTAACTTCCATGCCGCTATGTAGTCAGGTTCATGAGATTGGAGTTTGACAACACAGGCATAAGATCGCTTTTTGAATTCTTCATCACTGTCAAACCTTACTTTAGACTCTTTGTAAAATGCTTGCAAGTCAGAAATAGGTGGCGAGTGAGTTTTGTAATCTGGGAATGTATCTTGTAAATGTGCTATCAACATGCCAAACTGAGTTCCCCAGTCACCTAAGTGATTGATCCTTAGCACATCGTTATTCAGGAACTCAAGTACACGGCAAATGCTATCACCAATAATTGTGGAACGCAGATGACCTACATGCATCTCCTTGGCAATGTTAGGAGATGAAAAGTCAACAATGACTCGTTCCCTCTTTGCTGGTGGGGGTTTGACTCCAAACTTGAGAATGCTGCTTAGGACATGCTCAGCAAATTTCTTATTAAGATATATATTTATAAATCCAGCTCCAGCTACTTCCATACGCTCAATGAGAGGTGAGATAGGTGTTTTGTTTAAAATATTGTTTGCTACTTCCCTGGGGTTCGTTTTCACGTTCTTAGCTTTAAGTAATTGTGAAATGGCCATAGCAGAGTTGCACTGGTAATCTCCAAATTTGGGATTATTACCGGACACCGTGACGGCAACAGGCGGGTCTTCTAAATCGGGATAAGCGGAGGCGATGGCCACTTCGAATACTTTTTCGAGCTCGTTGAGTATGGACACGTTGCCTTCGACTGAGCTAACATCTGTTAACAGAGAGGGTCGTTTTCGCGACTCTTTTTTGATTGCGCCGGACGCACCAGACTGTTCAGCTTTGATGGCATTTTCGAGGATTACTAAGCGGTGTTTCAGCTTTTCGTTTTCAGTCTGTAGTTTGTCCAGAGTCGCGTCGCCGGCGTAGCTGAGATCGTCTTTCACCAAGAGCTCCATCTCTGCCTCGAGAGCCTTTAGCTCTTTCTCTGCCTTAATGGTCCTTTCCTCCAACTTTTTTACGTCTTCCATTGTAAGATGTTGCACGTAAGATTTACTTTATCAATCAACAACAATCCTATTCATAGAACATTTGATAACTGTCGGGAGTTAAAATATTGTATCTATGAGTTAATTTGTATTTGAGGTTATCTGCCAGCGCAGCGCACCGCTCCTGTATAAGACATTGACATATTTGTGACGGTTGACAGTGACAATATTTTATATATAACATTGACAGATGAAAACCATATCAATCAGAACTGTTGTCATGGTAACCAAGGTCAAACAAACAGCGGCAAAAATATGTTTCAAAAATGGCAAGTGCGAATGAAGAGATAAATAATATAATATTATAATTTTACAACAAACTTTATATTAATTTAGACAGTTTAGATACATACAAACAGACATACAAATTAGTACAATTCACGCGTAATATTCAATGTGAAATGTGTTTAAAATTCAGATAAACGTTTACTTTTATTATCCTAAAGGATTACAATATTTCTCATGGCTCAAGGATGGCACATAATCAAAACGGGCTTGAATACGCTAATGGGGACTCGGACGAATCGATGTGGCTTGAAAACCTTACCAAGTAAGTATGCTTTTAGATTTTCTTTGCATGTTTGAATAATTAATGAGCCAGGTATATACAAGACGTCAATAAGGCCTAATCTAAGTACAATGCTCCTCGATCCGTGTCAAGGCTGTGCCAACCCTATGTGCCGATACAATACACTCCAAGTCTCTTTCATTAATTTTAGGGAGATGAAAGAAACTCGTATTAGAAACAGTAGCAGCATAACGTCGCCAACTTTGGAGAATATTTTTAAAACTTCTACAGACAATCCTAGGTGAGTGGTTTTTATTTTTCTCTTGTAAATATAGACATCAGTGTACCTATAGTCACAGCCTTATGATTTAAGTACTAGGCTGTGCTACATTGTAGCGAATAGATTATCCTGTCTAATTCATTCACTTCCGATCCTTGATATCGAGAAGTAAACTTGCAAAACTTTAAAATTCATTAGTTGGTTCAATTTGTTTATTTTATGACATAAACATTTCAGATTAAGAAGAACTTCATTGGATACCTCGGTGGACTATCTTACAAAGCCACCTCAGGGTCCAACAGTGGCGCACTCTGCTGGCACTTTGCGTCACAATAAAAGTATGTATGTCTACCCTACAATTTGCAGGGATGCATATTATATAGTGCTTATGTAGAAGTCCGTAGTTTCGACACACAAAAAATGGTGGATGTGGGCGCCGTGGTGTCTATTCCGAACTCGCCCTAATTAGAAGGCTAGTTACCGACAAAAACAACCTAAAAGTAGTCCATACTCAATTAACCTATCGTTCTAGTTTCGTATTTCATAAATACAATCAATTTATTAATTCTCATTTCATTCAATAAACAATTTCATTCGAATTCTACAAATTCAGGCTACCACCAAAACGGTCGACGAAAGTATACAATAAGGAACGACTTGGATTTCGGGGATTCCCCAAACGGTAGTAACGACTTCTTGCAAGACCTCATGCCGCACTATGTCACGCCCAGGCACAGGAGGCTCAACAACGTTGTTGATGAGGATTTCTATGACGTCATCATGGGACCGCGTAAGTACCTACCTATTGTACATATCTCTCCTATCCTACCGAAAACTAATAGTAGGCTATAGCTGAGCTGCATGAAGTGATCTCAATATCTTTGGATGATATGTTTTTGCGGCATGTGTTACTCAATATGTACAATGGGACATATTTATATCCTATTTATTATCCTACTAGCTGCACTATGGTTTCAGCCATGGTTTCACAGCATAAAAAAAGCAAAAAGCAGCCTATGTGCCAGGGTATAAGTTATCTCTATTCCGGATTTCACTTGGTACTTTTAAGCCTTTTGTGATTTCACTCAAATCCGTTGAGCCGTTAGAGCTTGATGGAGTAACAAACATACGCACTCATTCAAAAACGCGTGGTTTTGGTTCTTGGATATTTCGAGAGGATTCGAACTCTGATAACTCAATTAAAAGGCCGCAAACCTATCGCTTGACTACACTCGCTCTCTGTAAAGTTATTAAGTTTATTATCTGCCCGTAAATAGTATTTTTACAGCTAAAGAAAACTTCTCCGCGAAATGATCCACCCGAAAGGTCTATAACTTCTAATTTCAGGTCACCAAGAGGCAAAACCCCGCCGAAAGTCGGTCCCCAAAGAGAGTTCGACAGGATCACACCATAATAACTCAGTCAAAAAGCCCGCCGTTAAAATTGCTACCAAAAAGCCTGCGTCATTAAGTTCAGTTTCGAGTAAAAGCCAGAGGGATAAAGTTAAAAGTGAATTTGTTATCCCGGAACTTCCCGAGGGACGGCTCTTGGAAATGAAGATTTATTCCAATTGGGGAGATAAGTACGTCGTAGGACTGAACGGTATTGAATTGTTCGACTCGAACGGCAATGCGGTACATATTGAAAAGGTTAGTAATATCTAAGTAGGTCCTAGCTATCTTAACCTATCTTAAATAAATAAAATAGCTTTTTATTATTAACTTATACTTACTTACAGGAGGTAGTACTTATTAGAAGGACTTACTGAGTAAATAAGTAATTACATCGCATCTCACGATCTCACAAAATAGTGAGGCGTAGGTCACCTTACCTTCGAGCAAACGTGGTGTTAATAAACTAGGCAAATGGCTGTCTGCACTTGGACGATGATGAGCATTAAAGCGTGTGACTAGTAAATTAATATTGAGTCGGCGATGGTGGTTCAAAGAGTGAGGCGCGAAAATAAAAGTCCTTCACAAATCGCATTTGACCGGTATTTTGAAATAGTCTATTTAAATAAAAATTTAATGCCATTCGTTTGTAAACACATCACTTGAGAACCGCTGGACCGATTTAGCATTTTTTTTAATGTTTGTAATAGTCGCCAATTGTGGCATTTCAAGAATAATAAATATTGGAAAAGTTGTCCGGAAAACTGTAAAATTTGGGAATATATGACAACTCCAGTCAAGTCAGCGTGATAAAATAAACTTAACGTCGACGTCCTTTAGCACTGTCTGGATAAAATCCCTATTTTTTTATGTCGATCTTCCCTCCAGATATGGACAGACTCGGAAACGGGCGACCAATCCGAGCACGGGCGCGTGCAGAGCGTCGCGGACGCGGTGGTGCGCACGCGCGACGAGCGACACGCGTGGAGCGCGCCCGCGCCGCGCGCCGCGCCGCTCGCGCTCACCGCGCTACTGCACGCCAGCGTCAGCCTGGCTGTGCTGAGGATATGGGTACGTTATTGTAGGTTTCCAGCTAAAAAGGATGATCATGAAGTATCGTCTCGGAAGGGGTATTGCGCATGCGCGACAAACGGCACGAGTCTACCGCGCCCGCGCCGCTCGCACTCCCCGCACTACTACAAACTAGCGGCCTGGCTGTGCTGAGGATATATTATGGGTACGTTACTGTAGGTTTACGTTCTCGTTTTAAGACAACAGTAGTTAGGCCATGTCGGAGGCCTTCGGGTGGCTTAAAAACTCCGACATCAGGGTTGGCCACACACCTATACGAAAGAAGAAACGCAAACGCGGTAGAAGGTAAGTACGTACGAAGAGGGGCACGCTTGGACACCGCTCTACTGCATATTACATGCTGTGCTGAGTACATAGCTATATAATATATATGTGAATCGTAAAACTTCTTTGTTGCAGAACTACAACAAGTCCCGTATCTACTCTACGCGAGGGGTTCGTCTCGTGCAGATCCGGCTAGACGATCAGGTCATTTTCCACGGCGAGATTGCCAGAGCCAGTGGCGAGCTCAAAGGGCCATTGTCTTCTTTTGGCGACGTAAATATCTCCACTATCATCAGTCATTTTTTCTCTCATCACCGGCTATAACATGTGCGCTAATTCTTAAACACGTGTTTCAGACGATCCTTTTTACAAAAGACCCCAACATTCTCGACGCTGTAATGAAAAACGACAAGAACTTTCTCGACCTTCTAAAAGAAAATGAACCCGACACGACCAGCATAGAAAGACCCTCAACGGCTAACGATAGCAACCACAACCTGAGTCCTACGGAACTGTTGGAGGCTTTGGAAGGAGACGAGAGAGATCTCAAGTATATGGCAAAGAATATCAAGTTGACACTAATGTCGAATTGGGGGCATAGGCAGTTTATTGGACTTACAGGTGCGTTATTTTCCTTTTAAATAAACTGTCCTAAAAATGGCAACCGATTCATTTAGATCATAATTTTTCGCAGTAAATTTTTCGGCATCACGCTTGCAGCTCGCATTGGCAATTTGACGTCCATGTTTATAGCCTTCCTGAGATTACGATATATCTAGATTTAGAAGACAACAAAATTAAGAGGTATTTTCTTAGTAGGACAGCCAACGCGCTTCATGTACGGTACGACCCTTCGACGTGTTTCTCATAAGTCATCGTAACCCGGTTCTTGTCTGTAACTAACATAAAGAACCCTTGCTATGATTCATTTTTTTTAATGTAACTGAATGGTGCCACGATAATTATGGCTTGACATAGCGGGGGATCGGGATGCGTGGAAGATGGAGGAGACCTTTGCCCAGCGGTGGGACAGTATAGGTTAGAAAAAAAAAACTGAATGGTGAGACGAGCTGGTCTTCTGCCTGATGGTAAGCAATACGCCAGCCCATAACAAAATCAGCACCACCCAGAACTTTGTTTTGCAAAATCCTGCGCGGCGCTGCACTGCGCTCGTCACCCTGAGACAATTAGCTGTTGAGTCTCAAAGTAATTTCGCTGGCTACAATGCCCTTCAAACCGGAACACAGTAATGCTCGCTCATTACTGCTTGGCGGCTGAATTATTGGGCAAATCGATGTCATTTCCAGGCTTAGACATAATGTGCTACAACGAATCAGTAACCGTCCGCCGCGCTTACGCGTACACCGCTCTCATCTCCGAGGACCAAGCACCGGAACACAATCGGCTGGTCGACTGCTCGACTCTGTTCAACGGACGGAATATCACCACGGACTTTGAGGATATGTGGTGCACCAGCTTTGAGCCGGGCAGCGAGTTCGGACATATCGTTGTTGAGTTGGATGAGCCTACTGAAATTACAAGTGAGTAGAGTCTAGCTAGTTATTGTAATAGTCTTTTATATACTGACAAATCCTCATGGGAGTCCTTTAAAAGGGGTATTATGATACAATCGACTTATGGGTCGACAACGCATCATCAACGTCTCTAGTGTTACAAATTATTCATGAATTGGAGGAGCGCTAGGTAGCCGAATAATTCGATTCCTTCAATCTAGACGATGCGACGAGATGCGCCGCCATAACTAATGTCCTGTTAAAGTTTCTCACTCAAAATCACACTCCTGTTAAAGTGTGTTTGTAAAACTTCAACTTTGTATGTACTTGCAAAATTATCTAAATATTCAGCTTACCTGAAAAATTAAATCTCTGGTCTGGAAGAAATCACTCTAAGCGATAAGACCGCATTGTATTACCCTAGTCATAAGATTTATCTGTAATAGTTTTTTTTATTTTAATGGTATACAATAAAGAGTTTGTGTTGTATTGTATTATGTGTAACTGCCGTCTCTCTCTAGATCTATGTGTTCCATCTTAGGCCACATCATCGCTTCACATCAGGCGAGATAGTGGTCAAAACATAGATCTATGAAATCTAAAAAAAAAAAAATGTGGGCCAACCCAGGTATCGAAGTTAGAGATCGCTTAATCGCCCCCGACATGCCTAACGACTGTTGATTGTTACAATAAAACTAAAATCTATTTACGAACCTAAGCTTCCAGCAAACTTCAAATTCTCTTTAACTATTTAACAAAATGGTTAACGAGACTCTCGCTCCCAGGTATTCGAATATGGAACTACAATGGTAGCATAGACCTGTCGTACGCGGGAGCGCGTCACCTTCGCATCACAATAGACAACGAAACGCTGCACTACCGACCCATCCTACTGCGTCGGGCGCCGGGACACGTGTGCTATGATTATGTTCATCAGCTGGAGCTAGCCAGTGTTGATGATAGGTGAGTCTGGAACATTCTAAAGTAACATAGACTTATAGTAATCTGTGAGTTCTGTGACGCATTTAGTCTTAGGAGGACCTAATTACATGGATCTGTGAAACGATTTCTTAGAACATGAAACAACATCACACACATCAGGACAGCCTCTGTGGTGTAGGGGTGGGCAGGATGACTCAAATCTCATACACCTCTGAGGTTGCGGAATGGATTGCCGCGACAGGACAAATGTTTGTGCTATGGGAAAAAAAAGCGCAAGCATTTGTTTCGTGTCTGGGTGTCGTGGGACCATGGTCCTCATAGTTCCTAGTTCCGTTACATCCGTTACATGGTGGATTGGTAGATATTCTACTTCGCTTACACATTCAGTATGCCAACCGCCAACGAGGATATCCCTGTTGGAACCGTTCTACACGATGGTTAAAATCTTCAGTTATATTTGTATTAAAATCACGAGTGAACAGGTATCTTGGCAAGGGTGCAACATGACCGCATCGTCACTTACCTACCATCAGGTGGGATAGTGGCCAAACGCAAGCCAATCAACAATAAAATAAAAACAAGTTTGTAAAATGCACAATATTCTTTAACTCGCCTAATTTTTCAATCAAAGGTTATCTGGAAAAGATCGCTTTGAGCGATAAGACCGCTCATTGTAGCACTTTCGTTTTAAGTTTGTTATTTTTCCTTTTTGTTGTTATAACTTCTGGTGGTGGAACAATAAAGTATCTAATCCTTACTAAAATTATAAACGCGAAAGTTTGTATGGATATATGGATCTTTGTTGCTCTTTCATGCAAAAACTGCCGAACTGATTCAGATGAAATTTGGTGTGTAGATACTTTAGGACTTGTAATAGCACATACGCTACTTTTAACCCGGGAAACCGCGGGTGGAACCGCGGGGCGCAGCTAATTTAATCTAATCTCATTGACAACTTCCTTCCAGGCAAGAAGACGCACAAGACTCGGACAGTTTCCGCATGGACTGCCTCGTGTACGGAACCAGCGTGGACCTGGGAGCGCCCACTGGCTTCGTGCTGCAGCTGAGCGTGTTCTCCACGTGGGGGGACCGGTACTATGTGGGGCTGACCGGTGTCGCGCTATTTGACCCCACGGGGAACGTTATACCGCTCACTGAGACAAGTAAGTTCTTACCACGTTTTCATCGAAGCATGGATGGGTCTTTCAGAGGTCTTTTTCTTTTTCCGAAAAGTGGGCCTTCTCGCAGACACCGATAGTTTCTATCTACAGCTTCTAGCACTGCTGGGATGCGAAGATGCCGGTCGCTGAGACGTTTTCTACCAGAAATCACGTCATCAACTTATTACGTCCTTGCCACTATGAGACGGGCTTTCTTCTAGACTTCTAGAGATATCTCTTTCTTTTAACTCCAAGATCCTACAATATTATTTTTTTGTCACTAACAAAATGTTTGACAATATATTGATCAAGAATTTGAATCCAAATACTGCAAAATAAGAATAAAAACGAACTTTTAAAAAAAAAAAAAATCTTTTTTCTATTGAAGTTAGAATCTCATTATATCATACATTATATGCCTACGCAGAATCCTTATATGATGACACTAGTAGAATTATAAAAATGTATATTTAAACCATAAATTTCAAATATTTAATATAACCTCAAAAAAAATCATATCTCTGGATGTAAGTAGGTACTTTTGATGTTCGGGAGTTCTACTCGTGCATTTGTAACCATAAGACCGTTTTTGAGGTCATTTTTCATACTGTGCGTCGTCGATCCATCTGGCGGATGGTCTCCACGTATAGTCACCTAAAATTTGCTCTCGTTGTGGATAGCATTAGCATGAGCAAAAATGAGCGATGTTTCAGATGTGTGCGCTCACCCGGCGAGCGTGAACGTGCTGACGTCAGGCGCGCAGGACGTCCGGACTCCGGACAAACTGATCGACGGGGTCAACGACCGCGTCGGCGACGGATCGCACTCGTGGCTGGCGCCGGTGCTGCCCGACACGCTCAACAGGTGAGACGGAAGCCCTGGAACTCTACAAGTACACAAGTAGACAAGGACAAGCCACCACAAAATACTAAGGAACAGAAGCATCACTCCGCAAACAAATTTAAACAAATAGCGACTCTTGCTATGACGCAATAAAATTCATTTTAGCTCGCGTAGCGCTGCATACCTACCAGTCATCCTACAGACTACCAACCTACAGAGCGCCTCTCTATCTATCGCATAGCTCTTATTTCTTCTGACGCGGCACGTGTAACGACGCGCGACCCGCCGTCGGTGTCCGGCTATATACTTGTAGCTGCGTACCTACAGTGCGGAGTGCGCTAGGCCTGGTAGGACCTACCTAGGTAGCTAAGTTTATTTATTTATATTGCCCTATTTGTTTCTACTGCTGGGACACGGACCTTCCCTTTCTTCGTGGGCCATAATTCACCACAAAGGATGTCACATGTTTTTTTATGTAACTGAATGACAAGATGAGCTGGTCGTTTGCCTGATGGTAAGCAATACGCCAGCCCATAACAATAACAGTACCACCCAGAACTTTGTTTTGCAAAATCTTGCGCTCGTCACCCTGAGACAATTAGCTGTTGAGTCTCATAATGCCCAGTAATTTCGCTGGCTACAATGCCCTTCAAACCGGAACACAGTAATGCTTGCGCACTACTGCTTGGCGGCTGAATAACTAGCACAGCGGTGGTACCCACCCAGACGGCCTCTCGCATACGAGAAACCTACCACCAGACATGCACATGTCCATGCATTTCGAAATTTGATCGAAATGAAAGTTTTTTTCTATTTGGCTGACCGGGGATAGGAACTCCGGTGCAACGAATTCTAAGTCGCACAAGTACCCGATGAGCCACAATCGCTTTTATTTATTTTCGTTTTTAAAGACTGCTTAGATAGACTGTTAAGTCAGCACTCGCGGGAACTTTTATCCTTCCCGGTCACTGTACCGCTAAAGCTTTGAATTTCGCTGAGCATTTTGGGACTGCTTTAGGTACACGTACAATTCTGCCAGGTTTTTAATAGGTAGTGATGGGATTTTTACATGATTTGACCCGCTTTTTTCTTTCCAGGGTATTCTTTGTTTTCGATATCCCAGTGTCCGTGTATGGGCTAAAAATATGGAATTACGGGAAAACCCCTACAAGAGGCGTCAAGGAATTTGCTGTAAGTATTTTTAACCGACTTAAAGGAGAAGGTTCTCTATTTGACTGTATTTTTTTAATGTTTGTTACCTCAGAACTCTGTTATTCATGAACTGAACGGAAAGCTCTTTTTGTGCTGGGTTCAGTATAGCTACGAAGTGGTCCAATATAAATGTCATCGATATTTGACCTTGGACTTCGAAGATACATTGAAGCCGGATTTTTTTTTGAAAAAATGTTTACGTTTTTTCTTTACTTTCTAACACTTATTTTCTATGTCCTTACAAATTATTGAAAATATTAATTTTACAGATTCTAATGGACGATTTGTTGATCTACAACGGAACACTGGACTGTGCCAAAAACAGTGACACATTGAACCCTCAGTGGATTTGTTTGCAAAATGCTGATTCTGATAATCTGACTCCGAGGTAAAATGACACTTCCATTTAATAAACAAAATAGAGTTCGTAATAAAAGAAAATTAGTATTTAAAAATAATATTTGAAAAGGCTGTTACTTGATTTAATTTTCCTTTAGTGTAGATATTTACTGGCGGTAAGTTTCTCGTATGTGAGAGGCCGTCTGGGTAGGTTCCGCCGCTTTGCCAGTTTTTCAGCCGCCAAGCAGTAATGCGCGAGCATTACTGTGTTCCGGCTTGCAGGGCAACGAAATTACTGGGCATTATGAGACTCAACATCTAATTGTCTCAGGGTGACGAGCGCAGTGCAGCGCCGCGCAGGTTTTTGCAATACAAAGTTCTGGGTGGTGCTGTTATTGTATTGCTTACCATCAGGCAAACGACCAGCTCGTCTCGTCATTCCGTTACAATAAAAGAAAATGCAAATTAACGTAACCTTATTTTTCCGACCAAAATAACTCATCAATTTTGTTCTTCATTTTGTGTGACTCATTCGATTCCATCACAGAAAGTTTTTTTTTGGAGTGTATGAACGAAGACATGCCGTCAAGCGACCTAGTCGTGTTTTGGTATTTTCGGTGAACCATCCAGCAGACTTCTCTGAGCAGTTGCTTAACTGCCTTACAGTATTCCTCTGGATCTGTGTTTTATCTTCGGCCACATCGTCGCATAACATCAGTCGAGATAGTGACCATACATAGATCAACACGCCATAAAACATAAAACAAAGTAACTTTATTATTATTAAAACTACCGTCAGTATTATTCATAATTTGATTTACTAACCGTCCGTAAAAAGTCGAGACACTCGACCGGTGTTCGAGCGGTACAAACGCTCATCAAAGTCACAAAGTAACTTTACTTACTTTTTCCAGTCCATCCGATTGCAGCCAGCGCACGACGACCAGCGGGTCGCACGAGTCGGCCGACCAAGCCGCGCGACCCAACACTAGCGTCAACATACGCACGTTTCACCACAAGCAGAGACATCACTAGCGGGAACCACTGCATCATTATTATAGCGAGAACCACTTTATAATTATTATAACGGAAATCACTAACTAATTATTATAGCGGGAACCACTACATAATTATTATAAGGGGACCACGACATAATTGTTATAGGGGCGAAATTACTGTGCATTATGAGACTCAACAGCTAATTGTCTCAGGGTGACGAGCGCAGTGCAGCGCCGCGCAGGATTTTGCGAAATAAAGTTATGAGTGGTGTTTTTATTGTTATGGGCTGGCGTATTGCTACCATCAGGCAAACGACCAGCTCGTCTCGTCATTCAGTTACATAAAAAAACCACTACCTAATTATCATAGGACTGCTCTGTATGTACATTATTATTTACCAATGTACTAGCACAATAGGGGATCGGACAACTTTTCAGAAAGTGTTCAAAGTTAACCATAATGTGTATGAAAAATAATATTTTAATTAAATAAAGTCCTAAAAGTACCTAAAACTATGTTTAAATGTTATGTTTCAAATATTGTCGCAGCTTGGAAAGTGATTTATACGTTTTTGTGAAGTTTAAGAACTTTAGTCATGGTATGAAAAAAAAATCGTTTTGATTTAGATAAAAAGCAAAAATATAAAAATATACACAAGCTTCGCATACGGTATTTATTTTGAATGACGTCATGCACTATGTTGGTGTTTCGGAACAGATAAAAAATGACAGAATTATTACATTATTTTATTGATTTAAAAATATAAATTATTATTATTTTACAAAAATATTGATTGAATGATCTTTCGGAGTCGACAAACATTCGTTTGAACTATATTTTAGATTTTTTTTCAATCACTGTCAGATCCCATATTTATTCGTAACTAAAGTTTTTTCAATTGAAGTAAGTTGATCAATATTTTGAATATAGGGCGTACCCGTCCCATAAGACTCAAAATTGGAAATCCGTTGTACTTGCCTGAGAATGGTAACATTTTAAATCAGAATTAAGTTCTTTTATGTATACGATAACGTACTTGTCTCATTTTGAAGTACCTGCTGTCCTGGGAACCAAAGTAATGCCCCAGCTGGAAAGGCGTAGTTTAATTTTAAGTTAAATTACTATTATATAAATTAAATCAGCGAAATTTAATTGTAAAACCACATGTATTAAATAACGCATTAATTATACAAACATGAGTAAAAGTGTACTTTATGTAGAACATGAAATCATCAAATCATGTATTTATAATATCATCAAGAATTTAAATTAATTTAGTAGACTGCACACTAGCCAAATATTCCATATCTATATGATAAGCACTTAATACCTCAAAACGATAGTAAAAGTCAAGAAGAAAAAGCTTTTAGCGACCATTTTGTAGGTAACATACTTATAGCAGTAGTGTGTCTAATGTGAGTGCATGTTACATTGATGTCTATGTCTATGCTCCAGGAACGTTATAATTTATTATCCCTGTTACATTGTTTTGTACTGCATAATAAACTGTAATTTGTATTTGCTAGTTTTATTACAAGCTATTAACTTGCAATGTTCGGGTCAAATCTTGAAAGTTGAATCAGAACCACTTCCTCTTATCCTACGGAGTTGATATTTCGCTTGCTTGTCAAAGTCCGATGACAATGCAATATTATGGTGACAGCTGATGGAGACGGAAGATGGGCAATGGTACCCCTCGACGGTTTTTTTTTATTGGGAATTGGCTTGCGTTTGACCACTATGTCACCTGATGGTAAGCGACGATGCGGTCGACGATCTAGCACGCTTACCAAGATAGTACCTGTTCACTGAACTGAACGGGAACCTGACTTGAAGATAATCGTAAACTACTAATGTTTGGGCTCATTTTAATCTGCTCGCGGTTCCGATTACGAATTTGTTTAAAGCTTCTCTTGAAAAAAATATTTTTCTACAACAATCTTAGTTTAAATACACCGGAAGAGATGGACAGACGGAGACTTTTGTACACTTTATCGTAAGTTTAAGAAGAGCTTTAAAATATATATCATGGATCCATTTAGGCGAAGCGGACGTCAAGCGTGGTGCTTACCATCGGGCGAATGACTTGCTCGTGTCATCATTCAGTTCCTTAAAAAAATATATAATGTAATGCAATGGCAGGTGTCGTCAACGGCGTACATTTCGCGGGTTAGACCCAGTTTTAAAACTACTACGATCGAGAAAATTTAATCGAAATGAAACACAATATGCAATTCAGCTTAATTTATTATTAAACAATTAACAAATCACAGACTGTTTGTTGCATTAATCTACACAAATTAACATATGAGGGACTTGTATTTGATTGAACTAACAAGAAGTATCAACCTTGGACGAAATACTGTTAAGTTTGGGTTCCTACCAGCATGACTTGTTAATTTGAATGACTAATGTCATGCCACGACATATTTTACACAAGGTTTCGTTATAGTTTGTAAACGTTACACTGCGGCTTTGTTTCAATGGTTTTTAAGGAAGTGCGTTAATAAAATGGTTTTTTATTACACCATGTTTGTTATTTTATATGGCAACTATTTTGTACAACATTACTAACGTTTTAGGGTATATAACACAAGATTTTATAAACTGGAGAGTAAAAATGTAGAAAATGAATAGGTTTACAAAATACAACACAAAAATCTCTATTCCGTTCTAAGTCCTAAAGCCATTTCTAAACTATGGAAGAAATCAAGTCTCGCGTTCATGTTCAAGTACATTTCATAATCTCTAAGTAAAGGCAACTTCACCTCAGCTTTGATAAATTCATCAAAGATAAAAATTACAAGAGTATAGCGACCTACCGACTTATCTTTAGCATCAGTCTATCATCACCAGATTGTGTGTCAAAGTTATTAATGCTATGTTTATAAAATGAACATAAATATAGTACATATAGTACTAAATAAGCTAATTGTCTCAGGGTGACGAGCGCAGTGCAGCGCCGGGCAGGATTTTGCAAAACAAAGTTCTGGGTGGTGCTGTTATTGTTATGGGCTGGCGTATTGCTTACCATCAGGCAAACGACCAGCTCGTCTCGTCATTCAGTTAAATAAAAATAATATAATTTAGTATTAGATATTCGAGATGTATAGATTCGTGCACTCTAATATGGTATGTGGAGACGTATTCTACACATATGTCTGTGTAGAATATCTATCTACACAGACCATGTTAGTGTGTGTGTCTACAATTTCATATGGATGTATAATATTGTATAAATATAAAGTTAATACCTAATTTAAACGTATTGTTTAAACGTCTTATTTTATGGTATATAAATATGGTATTTAACTTTATACCACGGCATTCGAAGGTCATCCCAGTTTTGGTTCGAGAGACGATTATGGCGCGGAACTTCACAGTATTCAACTTTCAATTCGACTTTGGTAATATGTAACTGCACCTGCGCTTACTTCGACACACAATCGCACACTACGCGTACATTCAATCAATACAAAAAGGAACGTATTACAACCGGCGTAAGGTCCGAGGTTAACTGAAGAAGTAGACCGACCTGAGAACGCTGTTCAAGTCGAAATCTCCTTTGGCGGGCACTCGGCTCAGCAGTTTGTTGACGCGTTTCTTGTCGAAAGAACCCACGCTGTCGTCGGCCGTATCACTAGAAAAAATTAAACAGATTTCTATATAAAAAGGTTTTATGTCTAGCATAATAATTAATTTTTAGAAAAAAACAAAAGTCGACTTTAATGTATCTTCGAAGTCCAAGGTCCAATCGATGAAATGTATATGGGACCACTTCGTAGCTATACTGAACCCAACGCAAAAAGAATTTTCCAAATCGGTTCATAAACGACGGAGTCCTGAGGTAACAAACATAAAAAAATATCTCTTCTCCTTTTTGAAATCGGTTAAAGACTAAAAGTAATAGGGGTGTGATAATTGAGAGGATAGAGAAATCCTGGTTGACTTTGTTTTATGTTAGTTGATGTTGAAACATAATATAGTCTATAGAAAAATTTAAAAGTGAACTTACCTCGTTTTGTAGCTGTATCGTTTGACCAGGAAGTCGGACAAGTCGTCGAGTATCGGCTGCGAATGTAGAGCGATGAACTGCTCTCGGCAGATCTGTAAAACAATACATCATGAGCGATAGTAATCTTATCATCGTCGTCAGTTTGTTGTCATCAAGTCATTGAAAAAAAGAAAAAAAAAAAAGAAAACACATTTATTCCGGACATCACACAACATTACACTGAATATATACATACTAAAATAAAGACAAAACAAAAACAATAAAAACAATACAGTCAAACGTTGCGCGATGTCAGGAAAAGGTCCGACTCAGCATACGCTAAGGTATCTTAAGTAGATACCTTAGCACTGATTTTCAGTCGGAACCCTTCCCATGACGTCAAGAACAATCAGACGAAGATAAAAAACAAGCATTCAAATTCAATAAAAAACAAACATAAAACACAACAAAAAAAAAATGTATATATACAGTTATAACGAAGAAATAATAGTATGCTATGGCAACTCCACAAATGCCATCCAAACCAAAAACAAGAAGTGAAGTGAACGAAACTGTCAATTATCCTACATTATCTGTGCGAGTTTATCTAAGGTGCAGTGAGACCAGACTAGGAAGTATACGCTGTGGTATACGTGAGACATTGCCAAGACAGCCCTTCTTACGAGCGTATGGTCCATAATCGACATAGCTGGCCTAGTGCTGGTTTTGTTTTGGTCAATAAAGAAAGAAAAAAACATTTATTCCATACATCACACAACATTACACTTAACATACTTAATTAGGGGCAAAACAATAACAACAACCAGTGAAATGTTGCGCGATGTCAGGAAAAGGTTCCGACTCAGCACTCGCTAAGGTGTTTTAAAGTACGTTAGCACTGATTTTCAGTCGGAACCCTGTCCATGTCATCACGAACAATCAGACGAAACATTAACAACACATTTTGTATTTTTTTTTGTAGTGTGGCTTGGTCATTTTACTATGATTACAATTGTTGTGGTTCTTCGACATACAGCATTTATCACAATTCCAAAGTTTCGACGTACAGCTTTGACTGTTTATCCTTATTTCTTATTTAACGCCAACGATCACATAGGTCTTGGCCCCTAACTAGGATTCTCTAGTTCATTCAATAATTCAGTTCAGTATATCATATTATAACAAAAAAACCAACTTCAATTCTGATGTATCTTCGAATTCCAAGGTCAAATATCGATGCAATTTATATGGGACCACATTGTAGCTATACTGATAGAACCCAAAATTTTCCAAATCGGTTTATAAACGACGAAGTTCTGAGGTAACAAAACTAAAAAAACACAATCGAATTGAGAACCTCCTCAATTTTGGTAGTCGGTTGGTTAAAATGTGATTCGAACTTCAAAGTGAATTCCAAAGTTGTACTAATTACCATCAGGCGATTATCAGACCGAAACATATCTTAAGAGCGAGTGTGGCTCAGTGGTAGCACGTGCGACTTTCGATCCGATGCACCCGAGTTCGAATGTCGCTGGCCCGGCACCACTGACTTTCTTTAGTTATGTGCGGATTTAACACTCGCTCTAGAAACGGTGAAGGAAAACATCTTGCGAAACCGACATGTCCATGAATTTATAACAAAAATTCAAGGACATGTGACATCCACCAACCCGCACTGGGCCAGCGGGGTGGATTATGGCCTATACTCTCTCTACGAGGGAAGTCCCAGCAGTAGGAACGTAATAGGCTGATGATGATGATGCTCGGTTTGAGCGATAAGACCGCCCATTGTGACACTATTATTCGTTGTTATTTGCGTTTTTAATTATTTCTGTATTTTGGTGTTACAATAAAGAGTTATTCTATTCTATTCTATGATGAACATACCTTGTTCATTTGGTCGACCGTGTGCGGATGCGTCCAGAAACAGTCGTGTACAGAGACATACGTGAGTCCGGCCGCGGCGCAGTGCAGCGACGTCAGCATCATGTGGGAGGAGTCCAGCGAATGGATAAAGTTCGGCGGGAAAGCGTTGCGTTGCTTCATTGTGCACGGCCGCCTAGAAACATAACACGTTTACGAGTTATTGTATGGTACAAGTGTATGTTTGATTTGCTAACGGTAGTAATAATAGGGAATATGCATGCATTTTTAAAATCATGTGAATGTTATTAATGAAAAAAAATGTATCAAAATTTAACGGCATCATTCGTCACTAAAATGATTAAATGAAAATTTGAATCAATTTAAATCAACATAAGCGCGCCATTTGCGTGTGACGTCAAAATGTGGGGACCTAGGATCTCCTCATCGGTCCATCTAATTTACATGTGTGTGTGTCAATAATTTACCAATAGGGCGGGCTCTGTCAAAAATTGACCAATAAGCAGCGAGGCGCGTGACGTCAAAACGTGGTTGCACGTACTCAAGCGTTTTGAGATTACGTTCCATTTCTCCAAAAATAAGAAAAATAACATTGAAATACAAAAGACCTACGCTATTAATAATAATTATTATATCACTACTAAATGTTTACAGGAGTAATCTATCGTTAAAAGTAGTTTCCATATTTTTCGACAACACATGCATATTCCCTATTGAAAAACCTTGACATTTTATTTCATATTATACTCAAATGAACATTTATTTTGACATATTGATATAATAAATATTTTTTGACTTTTTTATAATTATAATTGGACGTAGTTAAGCAGAAAGGACTCAATCCACACAAAGTCACTTTTGAGTTATAGGCGTTTGAAGTTTAAGCTGTAATTACTCTAACACAAAATTACTTTTGTTTATTTTAATGCCCTTTTTATTTTAAATAATAGTTTGTATTGTATATTTACATCAAATTAGTTACATGTTTTGCAATAGATTTCGAGATATTAAGCTAATTGTGGGTTGAGTCCTTACAATTAAACTTAAAGTTTGTAAAGACAGACATATTTTTTAATTTCTCAAAATGGATTCAAAACTACACTTACTAGAAAATTATTTATTACAAAAAACAAAATAAGTAAAAATATTAAAAAGTTTTACATTTATTGACGTTGAATATAATACGCTATTAATAAAATTAAAAAAAATACAAAAACTGCGCAAAAATGAGCGCGCTTCTCAAAATCTGTCATCATCCAAATCAAAGTAAACAAACGAAAATTTGATTAAAACACCTCTGCTTCTTTATGACAAATCCAGTTTTTGTTAATTATCGATATCGAAAGTACAGGGAATTCCCGATACTTTTGAACGTTACCAGTACCGATTCTCTACGAAGCTAGTCCCGATTCTTTCGATACTTTCGATACCTGATGTCACGAATTTATTGTAATTTTTTTCTAGTATGATATTAATGTATGTCTTAAAGTCACTCGCGAATCGTTAAGTTTCCATTCAATTTTAAATTATAAGAATGTATTAACGTATTATGAACTTACAATTACTTACAACGTCCTATTATAATCCAAGGAATTTAACACAAAAATAATGCCGATCTTGCCACCGCCACTTCAGACAGATTGGGATCGCACTTGTGCTTTGTTTTAAGGTATGGCGTGGAATTTATTTGGTTGTTATTATTTCATAGTTTAAAGCATGATTTATAACTTTAATAGACAGACTGATTAGATGATTCTATAATTACGTCAGTCCACCTTGTTGATTTTGATTAGGTACGTTTTTTAATTAATTATAGGCTTGCATTTGACCGCTATCTCACCTGTTGTTAAGTGACGATGCGGTCGAAGATGAAGCACGCTCGCCTAGAAGAAACCTGTTTACTCTTGTCTTAAAAACACTCAGATTATAGCTATCCGGAAATACAGATAGCAAAGCGCTTGGCGCGAGCAGGCGGGATGCCAACCATAAATGGATACGTCTGGTCTACGTACGTCTGGTCGTCCGGTGATGGAATGGGGATGGCGGAATAAGTTCATGTAATTCCGTCGCACACTCTCTGAAATGTATCCGGTAAAAGACCGATAAACTGGTAACTTTGCGCCGATGTTCGAGACTCTGAAGCTAACCAGCTTAACCAGCGCATACAGAGTTAGAAGCTGTCCCGGTGTGAAATACCGCCTTACCTTGGCCAATATACACAGCTTTTTTGCTGCTACATTAGCCTTGGACTCTATGAAGCTGCCAAAGT
Source organism: Petrophora chlorosata (assembly GCA_951640565.1). Taxonomy (NCBI): domain Eukaryota; kingdom Metazoa; phylum Arthropoda; class Insecta; order Lepidoptera; family Geometridae; genus Petrophora; species Petrophora chlorosata. The sequence continues at coordinate 4,582,887 of OX621206.1, forward strand.
TTAAGTTAGATGTCAGGGTGACACCTAATAGCTCAAGGTGGTCTGTTTTCGGTACAGATACATTTCGAAAAGTGGGAGTTAGATAGAATTGACTCTTCTTCTCTTCTTTGCGGAGAAAAGACACGCTGGGGTTTTTGCTGCATTGAACTTGACAAGGTTGGCATCACCTCAATCGGATACGGCCTTCAATACCAAGTTCATGCGATTAACCATGGCCTCTTTTTGAGACAGGATCTGCACTCTACTGCTCCATGAATCGGTTATATATCTCTTACGACTGTGCTGTTGTCTGCAAACCCAAACATACCGGGTTTTAGCAGATCGTCAATATGCAGCAAGAAGAGTCGCAGAAAGAACTAAACCCTGAGGAACTCCTACTCAAATTGATTGGTCCCTCTAGAAAGTCCAATACCCATACACATAAACCAGTAGGTAGGCCATATGCTCGAAGCTTGCTAATAAGGCTGTCATGCCCTATTAAACCCTATCAAAGGCCTTTTAGACATCTAGAGAAACCGCAAGTGCTTCTCCTTGCTTCTCAATGGCCTCTCTCCAAATGTAAGAGTGGCATACGCAAGAAGGTCCCCAATTGACCGGTTTCGGCGAAAGCCATATTGTCGGTAACTAAGAAGCTCATTCGCTTCGAGGTATGCCAGGAGCCCGTTGTTCAGTACACGTCCAGTACTTGCAGAATATGGACGTGACTGAGATTGGCCTGTAATTTGAAGGGTCGACACGACTGCCTTTTTTGGGCACAGGTTGCACGTTAGCTAGCTTCCAGAACTTTGGCACTTGACCAGTCTCAAAAGAGAGACGAAAGAGCGCAGGCGAGGCGCGCAAGTTCTCAGAACTATGGCTAGAATACCATCAGGAACACTTGCTTTATTCACGTCATTCTATTTCGATTAGGTACGTAATTAGTTAATGTTGAACCAACTTGTTGATTTTATAATGATTATTCGAGTAAACTTGACTTAATTTGATCTCTGATAAATGAAACAAATTGTTGTGAGTGATATTTTTATACTTATTTAGTAAAATTGAATCCGAAAAATTCTTTGTTTCACAGTTTCTGCTTCATTGCAAGGTCCTTTTAATTTTTCAGTTTCGAAAGTAATGAATTCCCGGTTCTGAGTCAATATCGGCTAAAAATTCCCGTTACTGAGAATGGTACCGATACTGCATGCCCTAGTCGCCACTCTCTGATGTCATAGTAATCGTGTATTGATATTCTTTTTCCAATACAATCTGTTTTGTTTTTATCCAGCTTATTTTACATTTATTTGTACATATTTTGCGGTTTACTATGATTTCTTCAATTTTTTTGTATCTAAAAAATATTGAGGCATTATTTTTGTGACTTGAAGAGGGTTTTTTTTTAGATATTTTTATAATATTTATGTATTCTTCTGCGGTGCAAATTTGCTCGTGATGTTTAAGCTTACATTCAATCTTACTAAAATCCGTATCATTCGGCAAAAAGGAAAGGCCGGACTCTAAATATTTAAAAGTTATTGTTTTAAGATTTGGGTGGCTGTTAAGTACAGTTTTTATAATTAGGAGTATTTTAATGTTCCTATTTTGTCCTCCGCAGCAGTCGCTCCAAAGAACTAAATTCAAACGTCTTTCACTAGTCAGTGTGCAAGAAAATGGCAGAGTTGCTAGTTTCTGAGAGTAATTTACTAACAAAATGTTGTCACTATAAAAAAATATCTGGAATGTTATAACTTTATTTCAGATACATTATTTTTAAACCTCCATAAAATAGTTGGTCTTGACATAATTTTCAATCAAATGTTTTAAGTCGCTTCAGTTCAATTAAAAGTATTTCTATCAGTCATTACATATATTCCTTCCAAATGACTCAGCCTGTTTGAGTCGACTTAGTTTATTTGATATTAAATGTGTTGTTCATTTAAAGCCGGTTTTCTGAAATATCTCAAGTGTTTTGAGTCATTTCTGATAAACAAAAATAAATATTTGTGTCAGTCAACCTATAACACAGAAACGACCCAAACTGTTTAAGTCGTTTTAGTTATTTTATAAAATGATATTTGTAATCAAAACTAATTTTTAGAAAGGGTCCAAACTGTTTGAGTTTATTCTGATTTATCGACTTTAAGAACATACTAATAGAAACACATTACTCAGAAACAATCCAAGCGGAATGAGTTCGTTCAGCAAATAGATTTTGTGTGCTGTTCATACTGAGGGTTGAGTCGGGGTAGCGAAAAACCTAGTTTCCATGTACATTTTCAATATAGGGTTTTCACTACATGATAGATTCGACTCTCAGGAGTATGATGGCATACTTAACTCAATTTTGGCCAAAGTGTGGATTGAGTCCTTTCTGCTTAACTACGTCCAATTGTTGTTACTATTATTAATGTTAGTAGACCAAAAAAACTTACTTAATGCTTTATAATATTTTGTTGACTTATACATTTTATTGTTACCTGACTTTCAAAGTGTACGGATGTACCAAATGGAAAGAAATTATTTGAATTTGAAATATTACAAGCTTCTTTTAACTTGCAACATTCGGGTCAAATCTTGCAAGTTGAATCAGAACTACTTCCTCTTATCCTACGGAGTTGAAATTTTGCATACTTGTCAAAGTCAGATCATCATCATCATCATCATCAGCCTATTGCTGGCCTATTGCTGTCCTATTGCTGGACATAGGCCTCTCCAATTGCACGCCACTGAGCACGATCCCCGGCTACTCTCATCCAGCTGCTGCCAGCCAACTTGCAAAGATCGTCGCTCCACCTAGCCTGAGGGCGTCCTACACTACGTTTGCCAATTCGCGGTCTCCACTCTAGAACACGTGTACCCCAGCGGTTATCGGTTCTGCGGCTAATATGTCCGGCCCACTGCCACTTCAGCTGACTAATTCTGTGGGCTATGTCAATGACTTTGGTTCTCTGTCGGATATCCTCGTTCCGGATATGATCCTTCAGAGAGAGTCAGATGACAATGCAATATTATGGTACAGCCAGCTGAGATGGAGATGGAAGGTGGGCAATGGAACTCCTAGACGGACAATCGTAGGGCTGTAGTTATACTGACATGTGTTGGTCGACGGGCGCGCGGTACATGGCGGCGGAGGGCGCGGCGCGCCGGTAGTAGGGCTGCACGACCGGCAGCCCCAGCGGAGTCACCCACTCCACGCTCTCGCCGCACACGCCGGAGATCAGCCTGACAGAGGGGGACAACACTATTTAATCAACAAACTTCTAATTAAGAACTATTTGTGCTGAATAAAGGTCATACCCGTGTCGGACCTGTACAGGAGCTAATCAGAATCGATGTTGGATGCTAAATAAACTGTTCTTTTTTTAATATGTGATAGGGATTGAAGTTTTAGAAAAAAAAACATTTAGGGTTTGGAAAGTATCGTGGGTCGAATATTTATAATGAATCGAATGGTCGAATATTTATAAGGGGGTAACCCTTCACGGGTCCGACAAAGATTTTGTGACATTCTGTATAACTATGTGAAACTCGCGCCAAACTGTGTCACACCACGTGACCCAAACTTTTAATAAAATGATACTAGTAATCAATTGATTAGTTAACTTAAGAACAATTAATTAGTTAATTTAAGAGCAACGTCCATAACAAAAAATACCCTCAGTTTTGGGAATGCAATATACTCACTTCGCACAATCCGTGAACCAATCCTGTATGAGCTTGGTGGAAGTGAACATCTCCCGCAGGCTGTCGAAAGTCTTCGCCGTTAGGTACTGAGAGCACGCCCACACTTGGTCCTTAGGAAACTCCTCGATATCTGCAATTTCCAAGAATATTTGACGAATACGATGGTAGTAGAAATGTATGTACTCTGATCATTACAGAGTCCAGACTTTGGACTGATAATAGACCGAAACAGCGCCAGGAATTTAGACTAGCGTAGACGTGTTATTCAGTGGAGATCCGAGAATGGCAAACATAGGATAGGACAACCTCAGGTAAGATAAAGTCTATATAGTGGCTGGCAGCAGCTGGAAGAGAGTAGCCGGGGATCGTGCTCAATGGCTTGCAGTTGGAGAGGCCATGTCCAGCAATGGTCTGCGACATGCTGACGATCATGATGATCATACTGGTTTTAACCTATAGTCGTATTTTTAATTAGACGAATCTAACTGACAGTAACTAATGTCACTTTGTAAAATAATGTTGTATATATTAAAATATTATAATATTATATAGTAATAGTGATCCATATTTAAAGTAATAGTGATGCGTTCAGTTCTCGTTCAATCAGATGAATGAACTATGAGTATGAATAGTTAATCATTTCATATAAAAGAATATTATTTCTATTTAACAATAAAATTGTATAAAAGTGCTCTGATATAAGTTACTAATAGTATGTAACTAGTATGTAACAAGTTTCCTCGCAATGTTTTCCTTAATGTTTAAAACACTCGGTATTCAGTATAGGTAGATATAGGAACATAGTCGTCGAAAACTCGTTGGTATGTACAAAGCACGACTAAAATTCGAACCCCGTACCCGATATCGGCAGTTCGGCACACTAACTATTCACTAGACAATCGAGGCAATTTCATTCATTCAGGAGATTTTTCAATCATTCACTTTGTCACAACACTATTTTTATTTCATCAAAAACTGACAACACAGTAAACGTCAGTTGATTTCGTCTAATTAAAAATATGATTATAGTGTGTAATCTAATGAATGGTGGAAATATAGCCTAAGTTGCACGGATAGGCTTAATGTGTATACAACTATTAAACTAACGTATCTTCATAAAGTCGAATTTACTCCGACCAGGTTTCAGTTACGTGCAAGCGCTGGCGACCTACGCCGCGGCTTGATCTCATAACTCCCAGAAGAAGGACTTCTAAAATGTCCGAAACCTGGTTGGAGTAATTTCTACATTTACAGTGAGAACGAAACTTTTCAAAATCTGAATCTTAAAATCTCAAAATCTTATTGTATTGATAGTCTGACATTTCCGCGTTACCTTTCAACTGCTTAGCGATCTGCAGCCTCGCTCCGAACCTGGTGACCCCGTACACGGTAGTCATGACGGTTTGCTTGATCACCTTCCTGCGCACGAAGTTCTCCAACACTTGAGCCGCCGGCACGCCGGCCGCCGCGTCGCGCGCGCGCATCGCCTCCACCTGACGGGAAACCAATGTGTCTGAGGCGAGCGAGGGTTTTTTTTTAACGCTTAATGTGAAGCGATGATGTGGCCTAAGATGGAGCACATAGATCTAGAGAGAGGCGGCAGTTGAGCGGCTGCTCAGACCCGTCTCCCCGATGTTTCACCGAACATCATCCCGAAACACGACTAGGTCGCTTGACGGCAAGGCTTTGTTCGGTGGGTGGTATTACAACCACGGTCAGAGCCTACCACGTTTACGTGTCTGAGGCGAGCGAGGTTTTTTATGTAGCTGAATGACGAGACGAGCTGGTCGTTTGACTAATGGTAAGCAATACGCCAGCCCATAACAATAACAGCACCATCCAGAACTTTGTTTTGTAAAATCCTGCGCGGCGCTGTAATGCGCTCGTCACCCTGAGACAATTAGCTGTTGAGTCTCATAATGCACAGTAATTTCGCTGGCTACAATAACCCTTCAAACCGGAACACAGTAATGCTCGCGCACTACTGCTTGGCGGCTGAATAACAAGTAAAGCGGTGGTACCCACCCAGACGGTCTCTCGCATAAGAGAAACCTACCACCAGTAAACCAGAAGGTTATACAAATACAAAACTCTTTATTGCATACCATTCTACAAAATAAATAATAATAGCATTAAATTCCTTACTACAGTAGTACAATGTCTTAACGCTTTAAGCGTTATCTCTTCGAAACAACAAAGGATGGACAGTTACGAAAAAATGAGTCGACGGCGGTGTACAATTAGATTACAATAATAAATACCTGCATACATAAACATACATTCCAATATATACATCATCATCTGCCCATCATGTTCCCACTGCTGGAACACGGGCCTTCTTTCATAGCTGACAGCAATAACTTTTATTATATGCAGCACCAACATAAACTCCCATACAAAGTCGCAGATTTCTAAACAAATCCATCGCGCAAACGAAATTCGCACGACACATAAGACCTATACAAGTTCCAAGTAGGTTCTGTCGGCCCCGAGCCAATAACACCTGGCTCCGTCGGAAGATATTCTTTATTAAATGGAGGTGCTTCTACAGTGGAAACCTATACCTATCTACCTATTCACTACTCCCACTGTTCCGTAAATTCGTAAGACGTGTTCGGTAAGCTAGCTAGCTAGCTAGCGGCCTAGTGGTTAACCAACCACTAGGCCACGTCGGAGGGCAGTGCGCTTGTTACCAGTGCGGCGACGGCGCTGTACACGTCCTGCGGCCGCACGGCTGGCGCGAGGTTGACCGCGCGCGCGCCGGCCGCGTCGCCGCCGAGCGCCGCGTAGTGCTGCAGCCCGTTGCACGAGCCGTCCTGGTGCACCGGGAACCCGCACATGTACTCTACGAGCGAATGTACACACACAATTATAAACACACGGTAAATACGTTGAGGTACGTTTTTAATGCAAAATTCAGCCATTATTAACTTGTTCACTGAATAGTAAAAATGCCTAAAATTTATGCGTGTTAATTTCTGATACAAATTATACCATAAATGGTTAATAAAATAGTACAATTTATATCAGGTTTCTGATATAAATTGTACCATTTTTGTGTCGGAGTAAGCACTATGTACGCCCCGAGAAAATTTGCAATAGGGGATCGGACAGTAATCGAGAATGAATCTAAAATAAATGTAGTTAGAATGAATGTTCGTCAAACCAGAAAGATCATCCAATCAATATTTTTGTGAAATAATAATGATTTATATTTTTAAATCAATAAATAAAATCTAATCATTTTGAAATGTTTAATCTGTTCTTCATCTCAAACAAAACAACAATCACAGCGCATTTGACGTCATTTAAGGCAAATGCCGTGTGCCAAGCTTGTGTTTATTTTACGTTTTTGCTTTTCATACAATTTATTGTTGTTTATTTTTTTGTTCCATTAGGACGATATAGTCCCCAAACTTCACAAAACGTATATTTCTATGCCTTTGCAAGTTTTCTTTCGTAGAGTTTGCCGTTTTCTGCCTTCAAGTGACGTCACATATTCTGAGGTGACCTTTTGCGCGGCAATATTTGAAACACAATATATAAACATAGTTTTAGGTACTTTTAGAGATTTATTTAATTAAAATACTATTCTTAACGGCTATATATATTCATTATGTTTAATTTAAAGCACTTTCTGAAAAGTTAGTAAGTATTACATAGATGTGTCGCGATGTGTTAGCATACCCTCAGGATTGGGCGAGCGCACGGCGTTGGCTATCTCCATGCAGCAGGCGAGCGTCTGCCACGGCTCCTCGGACTGCGCCCACCAGCGCGCGCCATCTAGCGGCCGGTCGGCGGAGTCCAGGATCTTGTCCATTATACTGTCCGCGTACGCCACTCTGGAACATACAACAATATAATGAGCCTGCAGTATTTTTAACTATCTTCAAAGAAAGAAAGATAATGAGTTTTATTGCCGACAACCTAACATAACTACAATATTTATACAATTAGTTAAATGCGATTATAATTTGGCAATAAGCGGTAGGCTCCGTATAGTTCTGTGTATACTCTAGTGAGTTTACTTAGGGTTTTCTGCGACCCCTTTGCTCACTTAGATGTTTGCCGATAAGTACAATTTGTATCAGCGGATACAAAAATTTGTGAATTAAAAAAAAATAGATAAAGTGCGTTTTTTTTGGACGTATTCCTTTTCTAACGTATATATCTTTACTAGCTGCGCCCCGCGGTACCACCCGCGGTTTCCCGGGATAAAAAGTAGCCTGTGTGCTATTCCAAGTCCTAAAGTATCTACATACCAAATTTCATCAAAATCGGTTCGGTGATTTATGCGTGAATGAGCAGGCCTAGCGCACTCCGCACTGTAGGTATAAAGCTACAAGTACATAGCCGGACACCGACGGCGGGTCGCGCGTCGTTACACGTGCCGCGTCAGAAGAGATAAGAGCGGCGCGATAGAAAGAGAGGCGCTCTGTAGATTAATATGACAGGTAGGTATGCAGCGCTACGCGAGCTGAATTGAATTTTATTGCGTCATAGCAAGAGTCGCTATTTGTTTGAATTTCTTTGCGGAGTGATGCTTCTGTCTCTTAGTATTCTGTGGAATGAGTAACAAACATACATCCATATATTCTTACAATCTTTCCCGTTTATAATATTAGTAGGATTAGAGCAGTCACCTCTCGTCCACGGTGCTCTGCTTCATGGCGCCGGTAAGGTTGACGGCGTGCAGCTTGAGCCAGCGCAGGCCGCGCGCGCCGAGCGGCCGGCGCCGCGCGAACGCGAGCAGCGCGCGCTGCGAGTCCGCGCCCAGCACCGACACGTGCGGCGGGCACGCGTACACGCGCCCGCGGAAGTCCATGTTGTGGGGCAGCCAGAATATCGACTCCCTGTGGGTTCACATGTTTATTTATTTATTTATTAGGTATTCCAACAGAATTAACACAAAAACAATCGTATACATCATAAACAAAGACATCAAAATTGGTACCGCATTGATTACCACAACCGTGAAGTGCAAGTGACCCATCTGCACTGCCGCGAGTGCCTAACGTGAGTGTCTACCGCGATCTCTGCCTGAAGGCAATATTCAGTACTTCAGGACCAACGGGACATCCCACAGGAGCGACACAAAAGAAGGAGGTGCGTGGTGTCCAATTTTCTATGCCTAAGCAGATCTGCCGAAATACCATGTAGGTAACTGGTGTACCTAACGATTTTCAAATACAGTCCACTATAAATAATATATATTTAATCCAAAATATGTTCATTAAAATATTTCATAATGAGCACCTAATTTATGAATATTTCATGTTCGCGGCATGGGGGTGGCCCAAGGGCCACTCCCGCCGCACCCTCACCTACCGAGGGCTGCCCCTTATACCGTTGGGGTGGCCCAACTACCGAGGACTGCCCCTTATACGTTTGAGTGCTAAAAACAGACCAAATTTGGTGCAAAATCAGTATTTTTGGTGAACGGTTAAAAAATATCCTCATTTTAACACCACAGACTAACAATACGGCGGACTTATCGCTTAAAGCGACCGAGTATGTACTCACCTAAAGTGGTTAGCCAGGGACAGTTTATACAACATGTCGCACCACAGCGAGTGCATTTCCGCCCGTGCCCGGTTGATGGCGATGCGTCGTTTGAACGCGCCTGCCTTGTCGTTGTTACCGTCGAACTGAGAGTGGTCCAGTGAGGAGGACGGCGGCGGGATGTCCAGCTTCTTGTCACCACCGGATCTGTAGGAAAGAAAGAAATTAGTTTTATTACCAACACAAAATTAAATAATAATACGGCTACGACTTACGTAGTTTGTCAAACTAGTCGACCTAGGTTTCGAGCATGTCCAATGCTCTTCTTCAGGGGCTTAGTCTGCGAGATCGCGGCGACCACTGACAAACTACGTGAGTCCTAGCCGTTTTATTAAAAATTAATGAATAATCGCCGTCGAAAAGTATTTCTCCAGACGGTTTGGAAGCGCTTGCACAACAGAGACATGTTTGGCGCAACTCTGTTAGTAAGGCTGTTGATATTTTTGAAGATAATCGCTTACAAGACCTCGATGCAGAACGCCGCTCTAAAAGATCCGTCCTAAACCTTCTTACACCTATACCTACAATTCTAGAGGCCAGTTGCACTGTGCGCCCTGCAACAGGGTCTTTAAAACTATTGACGGATTACGCCGTTGACGGATACGTCAAGGAGGACATCATTAAATATTTATAATGAATCAAACTCACGAAAACTTTCATACTAAAATATTTTTACTTAGTTTAGAAATTAATAAATTGACAATAAGGGTTAGCTGTAACGCTGTAACGCACGCCTTATTTAAACGAGATGAACGATGACCAACAGACTAGACCAACTACATAATGTAGCAACAACTATAGTCTGTCCAAAGAAGAGTTGACTTGTCACATTTATGGAAAATATTAGTACAAGAAAATATTCAGTTCTCGTCACAATTTTATTATAGTCTGTCCAAAATGAGAAACACATTGGTATATTTTATTTTTTATTAAAGTTAACTTCTAATATGTTCACTTTAAATTCATTTCTTTAATTTTCCAGGTTAATGAGAAGCTATTAAGCCGGCCGGATGGTCTGATGATAAGTGAAGAGGGTAATACATCTGTGGATGTGTTATGCACAGGACGGGAACAAATGCCGTGAGAGAGCCTTTAGCCAGTAGTAAAAACGAGCTGAAATGATGATGATGATGGAATGCTAATACCTGAATATCTTCAACTGCAGGTCGAGTATGGGCTTGTTGATGACCCACGGCACCTCTCCCAGCTGGTTGAGGCTGTCCAGTACGGGATACAATTGCTCCGGAGGGGACTCTTCTAGACGCTTCCATTGGTTCATCACATAGAGTGGCATTCTGGGAAGAGAGATAACGGTAATCAAGTAGTCAACAAGAAAGCATACGTCCCGCCTTGGACGTCTGTAGACTCCAGAGGCAGGGAGAGTAAGAAGGGAAAGATTAAACATTTCTGAATTATGTGTGTCTTTGAAAAACCTTATGAAATTCGTGCCGTTACAAAGTGTAAGATACTTCTAGTTACCTTTTCTGCGGCATCGAGGTACCATCTATGTAACTTATTAAATCAGCGGCGTAGGTCTGACCAATCTCTCAGACAGCCTCTGTGGTGTAGTGGTTGGGTAGGTTGGCTCAAATCTCATACACCACTGAGGTTTCGGGTTCGATTCCCGCGACGGGACAAATGTTTGTGCACAGAAAAAAAAAGCGCAAGTATTTGTTTCGTGTTTGGGTGTTGTGGGACCATGGTCCTCATAGTTCCGAGTTCCCTAAATTCAGGGAATCCTAGTTAGGGGTCAGGATCTATGTATGTGATCGTTGGGCGTCATTAATTTATTATTTATTAATACTCTCCAAAGTTGTCATCAATCCACGGCAGTAGGCGATTCTACGACGCGCACGTTCATAGCTTCTTGATTACCCCTGTGAAGTTAGTGCCATTACCAACTTAAGATAAGTCTAGTTACCTTATCAGCGGGGTAGGTGTGACGAGGTAGGCTCCGAAGTTGGCGTCGGTCCAAGGCGCGGGCGGCGCGGCCGCGGGCGCGAGTGCGGCGCGCACGCGCAGTGCGGGCGTGGCGGCGCCGCTCCACAGCCGCGCGAGCACGGGATGCGGCTTCAGCTCCAGCCGCACCAGCCGGCCCCACGGACGGTGCACTTTGTACACCGCCGGGAGCTTCTTACTGTTCAATAAATGTTTGTAAATTACATAACTTTATTTGTGCAGCAAAAAGCATACAGAACAAATAAAAAAATAACTTAAAAATTGATATTTTACTAAAATAAAGCGACGTTATATATATTTAGACTTCTTCTTCTTGTTTTCAAAACGGCAACAAAAAAAAATTCGGATGAAGTCGTTGAGCGGAAAACTAGTATAAAAGATATACTTACACTTTAGCTTTTGATTTAAATGTGTTGACATCAATCTTGACATCGTTGATGATAATGTTATAGAGGAACTTGCCGACATTTTGTCGCATCTCTAAGGGCCACGGGTTTTCTTCCAGATCCTAGAAATACAAATAATTTCAATGTATGATAGATCCATTTATTCTAGGGGAGTCTTTTAGATATAACAATGCATCGACAAATTTCCGTATCGTATCGCTGTCGTGCCGGCCAAATAAGGAATGCCTGAATCGTATCCGTGCGGGCCGGTACGTTTCGCTAGTATTGTTTAAACTATTGTTACAATTACCAAGCTGGCGCCGCTCGTATGTTGGTTAAGTAGGTTCTGCCACGCTTGCCGCGCATTCTGCACGGGGCCGCGCCGCGTCGTGTACCACTCGCAGTACGCCGAGTACACTGCCGACATCTTGTCCAACACGCCATTGCATCGGTATTGCTCGATTTGGTACCTGTAGATAACAGTTGGTTGGGAGATCAGTAGCGTAAATAAGGTTGGAAGAAATGTTGTTGCTTAAGCAAACCGCTCGGTAGCCCAGTTGGTTCAGGTGTCGAAACCATATTCCGAAGACACAGGTTCGAGCCTTGCTCAAGCAAGACTATACTCTTCGCCACATCGGCGGTCGCTTAACATAAAGGCGAGATGGTGGTTAATGGTATATATTTCAATAGAATGGAAATATTTTTTATTGTATACCTACTACATACATAAATGATAAACACATTAAGATAATATAATAGGGAATATGCATGTATTTTTTAAAATGCATGAATAATGTGTAAAGGGCCCTAGGATCTCTTTATTGGTCTGTCTATGCTACATGTGTGTATGTGTGTCCGTCAATAATCTTCCAATGGGACGGGCTCTATGTCAAAAATTTGCCAGTAAGCAGCGAGCCGCGTGACGTCTACATGTGGTTACACATACTTAAAAGTTTTGCGATTACGTTCCGTTTTTACAAAATACGAAAAAGAAACTTGGAAATAAAAAGAAACTACGCAATTAATAATAATATCACTACTGCATGTTTACAGGAGTAATCTTTTAAAAAGTAATTTCCAGATATTTGGACTACACATGCAATGTGCATGTGGAAATTACTTTTTATCAATATTATAATCATATTACAGTATAGGATAATAGGTATGTTCTTACTTGTGATACACTTGTGTTCCTAGATCTCTCTGCAGCAACTTGAGCGTCGGACTGTACGTCTCACTGCCATCGACTAGCTTGCTCAGTTCGCCCATCAATATATCTACGAATTGGTCAACCTGCAACGACAAAGTAGGAATTAGCGACTTCCAAATATTGGAGTGGTAGTGCTAGGGTAGTACACCAGGCTGAAAGCGATCAAAAGGCATGATTTCGTCAAAAATAGATTATTCCAATACAAAGCTGCATACTTAAAAAAACTATATTCTCAGATTGTGAAAAAACACAAAAAGTGGAATAGTCAATTTTTGAAAAGAACCTCCTTAGTTTTGCTACAAGTTAACGCGTATTAGGTATGAAGAAATGTACAGAGCGGCGAGTTTATGAGTAATCCGAACTACGTCATTTTTCCATACAAACTATGCGTTTACGCTCCCGTAGCTTGTAGTAAAAACGTACACTAAGCCTACACCAATATATGGTGTGATAAAATAGCAACTATCGAAAATCTGACTGTCAAATGCTGCTTTTCTGAAAGTATCAGAAGTTCTTTCAAAGGTTGTCTGGAAGAAATCGGTTTGAAAAATTACAGCATACTGTTACACTGCTCACTATGTGATGTAGGTTCTTTATTATTTATTTTGGTGTTAATTGTTTTTATTTTATTTAATAGTTTATTTCAAGTAACACAGACTCATTACAATTAATAAAATACAATACATTACAAAATTACAATAAAATTAAAATTACATCAAATTATTATTATTACTATTATGTCATTCAATTTTAGTCTACCCATACCCCTCCCTTTAATCCTCGACGTAAAAAGGAGGGGTGTTTGTGAAGTTTGACTACTACACACATCAAAAGTGTCTAGGGATCAAGCATTTTTATGCGGATTTCTTGAGATTGAGATGTGGCTTTGTAATAAATTTATGATTTTATAAATTTATATGGATCCTTTTTGGTGCATTTCATAATTTGAATCAGGAACTGTGAATCAAATTCGAGTAAAAGATGAAAATCAGCTGTCAATATTTTCCCTATAAAAACATACAACGCATTGAAGACATTATTAGTGCTACTGTTTCCCTACTACTGATTAAAACCAACGTTATTATGGAGCGGCGACGTCATTTAAGCAGGGAAGAAATGCTCAGAGCCGTGGGAATGATAGAAGCTGGTTCCCGGCAACGTACTGTGGCTTTAGCTCTGAATACAAGTCAGAGTGTTATCAGTCGACTTTGGACACGTTACCGAAGCACTGGTACCGTGGCTGAGCGCCATGGAGGACGGTATCGCTGCACCACACGGAGACAAGACCGATACATTCAAATCTTAACTCGAAGAGCTCCAACAATAACCGCCATGATGTTAGCCGTGAGGCTTCATCACTCTTCAGGGAACTTAATTAGCGACCAAACAGTCAGAAACCGCTTGCATGAAGTGAACCTTCATTCCCGAAGACCGCTACGGGTACCATCTATAGCAATGCACAATCGTAGGATTCGATATCAATGGGCTCTTGAACACAGAAATTGGGCAGAAGAACAATGGCGTTTCGTGTGCTTTTCTGATGAGTCTCGTTTTGGTATGAGACCGGATACAAGACGTATACGACACTGGAGAACCCCTGGACGCCAACAGCGATTAAAATGGATCGAATGGATCAGAGGCAACCTCAACGCTCAAATTTATGCTGAGACGATTGTATCAGACGTCATCGTTCCTCTACAAGTGCAAATCGGTCCCTTATTTCAGTTAATGCATGATAATGCACGACCGCACACCGCAAGAGTTGTAAGACAGACTCTCGCCGCAGCTAACATCAATGTCCTGCCCTGGCCTGCTCAGTCGCCAGACTTGAACCCGATTGAGCATGCATGGGATATGCTACAGAGAAGAGCTCTGCCGAATATGGAGGGTATCCAGTCGCAAGAAGACCTTTTTTTGTTGTTGCAACGAACATGGGCGGCCATTCCACAGCGTGATTTGGATGAACTCATTTTGAGTATGCCAAACCGATGTTCTTGTGTTGTTAGTGTTCGCGGTAGAAACACGGATTATTAATTGTTTAAGTTACCCAATAAAATTTTAAAGAAAACTGTTATTTCAGTCTTTTTTTCGAACTTTAATGTTAGTGGTTCAAATGTCAAAAATCCCTTTATTAGGAAAATGGCAAATTTCTTTATTAATGCAAAGGTGACTTGGTTTATCGTTACTGTGACAAACGAAAACACTTTATTTGATGAATCCTTAAAGAAAATTTGAATTAATATCAATCAGGAGAAAAGTTATTGCAAAAATATATGTTGATCCCTAGACACTTTTGATGTGTGTATTTGTCTGTCTGTGGCCCGTAGCTCTTAAAAGGGTGAACCGATTTGGATGTAGTTTTTGTTTTAAAGCAGGTTTTCTAGCGATGGTTCTTAGATATGTTTTATTGTGTCGGGGATTTTTAAATTTTTTAATTTATAGTTATAGTCTATGCTAACCTTTAGCAATACCAGGCCTAGTGCACTCCGCACAGTAGGTACGAAGCTACAAGTACAAAACCGGACACCGACAGCGGGTCGCGCGTCGTTACACGTGCCGCGTCAGAAGAGATAAGAGCTATGCGATAGAAAGAGAAGCGCTCTGTAGGTTAATATGACAGGTAGGTAAGCAGCGCTAAGCGCAACGCGAGCTGAATTTAATTTTATTGCGTCGTAGCAAGAGTCGCTATTTGTTAAAATTTCTTTGCGGAGTGATGCTTCTGTCCCTTAGTATTCTGTGGCAATACTTACATTCAAAACTTTAAGATACGGGTACAGCGTGATAGCGGAATGTGACGCCAGACTCTGCGACTTTAGCGTGCCGAGGTTTCTGATGAACGCTTCCTTGATCACTGCGCGCCATTCGGTTTCAGTCTCTTGTAGTTTTGCTCTCTGAATGGAATATGAAAGGAATACATAATTATAGTCGTGCCAAGAAAAACTGAAGTTGTAAAAGTCAAGAAAGATACAAAAAATTTTTTTTTTTTATTATACTGTGTGATGAGACGAGCAAGTCGTTCGCCTGATGGTAAACGCCACGCCTTCCCATAACAACTGTGCCACCCAAAACTTCTAATACCATTAAAAGCACTGCGCAGCACTGCATCCATTACCATTTACCATTCATTATAAATAGTAACTAGTTAATATGCATGACGCAACTTACGCAAAACTTCACCGATTCCGTACTCTCATCTCGATTATCAATATTTCTAACTTCAATTTCTCCTTTTATCTCCACGTCTAATTGCTCCCGGCCTTTCGCTATCATCTCTTCAACGGACGCCAAACCTTCCGCGGGTGACTTTTTCAAGCCTTGCCTGTTATTATCGTCGTTCAGATGGTTTAGTAATGGACAGTTGTAGTCGAGCACTGGAAGCGTGTAGCGAGGCTCGAATGAAGGGTCCAACTGGCGAACTGCTTTGAGAACGACCTCTCGTTGGTCGTAGAGAAATTTGGTCTTGTCTAGCAAATCGTTCAGCGTAATGTTCTGAAAACAGATAAACGATTATGAGTTTTAAACAAAAAGTAGCAAAGCTATAGAATATAGATGTAGATACATAATGTAGATAAACATAGACATTCTAAGTATAGTCTAAGTAGTTCTCACCTTCTCCTGCATAAGTTTATAGTAATGATTCAACATACTAAGTTTGTTTTGTGTTCTGCTCCTTTCTATGCATTCGAACATGGCCGCAAAACTTTGTGCGTTCGGTTCAATGCCATCTTCCGCCATAAATGATAAGATTTCTTTTGTATTATCTAGAAAACCCTAGAAAAAGAAATCAAGTAGGTACATACATTTCATTTGAAAAGAAAATACAGAGCAATGTAAGCTTTTAGGAAATCTTACCATCCCAGCATATCCATGTAGCAGTTCATTAAACACCTTGATGTCAGTAATTTTGGGATGATCCGGCACTTTGTTACCCTTCTGTCTATAATATTGCAGTATTTGACGACCCTGGAAAAATAATATACTACATTTTCATTCGACTTCGGACTGCAAGTGCGGTGAACACTACAGGAGAACCTTTGTAACTTTTATTTAACTTTGTATTAGTGCTGGGTTTTCGCTACTAGGATGCATTTTTAACATAAACAGTAAAATTCATAATATACAATTTTATCAAGATCGACCTGTAATTAAAATGTATGCCATCAACCATCAATGTTCTTCAAGGTATTTCATAGTATTTATTAATGGACACTGCTGATATATATACTTATATATTTTTATTAACATAGGTCTCTGGGAGAACTAACAGCCCATTGTGACACTTATGTGTAGTTGGTCACTTTGTAAAACTGAAACATCAAATACCTTAAAAATGTGCTATTTGTTTAAAAAATTCATCATTCAGGAAATCAGACAAACTGTGCAGAGATAAGCCATTAACGCGCAGTACGGTAAGTAGGTTAAATACTTTGTAATTTTTTGCTTCTCTACATAACAATGTAAGATTAGAAAAATATATTATGTGAAAGTCATTTTACAAATCCCAACTTATGTTATTTATAGTCACGCAATTTGGCACCTATTCATTAGTGTGTTAGAAATATTTTACACTTACTGAAAAACGCATCTATCGCATTTGAAGGCCGTTCTGGCAATTCACATTTTTTTAATCTTATAGATCTAAGTTTAGCCACTATCTCGTCTGATGATATGCAACGATGTGGCCGAAGATGCCACATATATTTACCAAGAGGAACTGGTGGTTGAGCAACCCCATTATTCAGTCCCATTCCCTGATGGTGTACTGCATTTAACCATAAAACTTTATGAGGGAATAGTAAGAGATAAGAATATAAGTTAATGCTCACCTCATGCATCATGTTTAATGAGCACAGCAGCTGCAGATGTGCAGTCAGCAGCCTGTGCAAAGCGTCTTGCTTGCCTTTTTTCTCCATCTCCTTGATATTGTGCTTCATGTTGGACTCTCGGGCTGCTCGCCGCTTCTCTCGCTTCTCCTTCTTCTTACGTTTTATTGCTTGTTTTCTAAAACATATTCCAAAGTGGAGATGGAAGTACAATAAAACATTTATGGAATACTTTTTGAGGAGTAATATATTTCATTTGTGCGTATGAAATATACCTATTTATTTTGAAGATATTTTTTAATAAAAGTGATAGATAGCAACTGAGCGTTCGTAGTCATAGTATTTAGCGTTGAGTAGGTAAACATTTCACAGAGTCCTTCTTATTTTTTGCATTGTATGTATATTTATTACTTTCATTATTATGTCGCTCTTTCTCACGGGTAATACACCCGGTCCTTTGGAAGGCTTGCGCGGGGACATGAGTCCAACACGTAGAGGCCTCTTAGAGCATTTAATTTAGATATGTAATGGGCAACACTTATCGGGACTGTCTCTAATTGCATTATTAGAAGATGCAATCAAAGACAGCCCCCGATAAGTGCGAGGACTATTATTAAAGATATGAAAATTACTTATGATTGGGCTATTGAGACCTCAGCACCTGCCAGTTCCGCCTCATAAGAAAATATTTAGGCAGGTGGTGACTCGTCACCCACTAAACGGGCCCCGTTGGGCATGTTGCCGTTCATTAGCGACGAGAGGGGCAACGTTGGTGTGGTTGGCTAAAGGGTGTCGAGAAGTGTGCTGCAGTTTTACTTAAACGCTACTCTCGCACTTTAACACTTCCACCCTTGGAGCTTAGTTCTTAGCTCTTGCATCTCCACCCCCGGACGGCCTTATTATAATTATTATTATTTATGTATGTACATTTTACTCACTTTTTATTTTTTCATATTATATATATACACACACACACATTATATATATATATATATATATATACATTTATAATTTTACAAAACTCGGTGCTAATTTTCAGCTGATACCTAAAGTTGTGTAAAACCCTTGGCTTTATGCTGAGCTGAGCCCAATCGGCACATATATTTATCATTTAAGTTTTATTGTTAGTTTGCCGTTTCTGTGTGCCAAATTAATTGTTTTCTTTCTTTCTTTCTTTTCTAGTCTAGTAGTTATACTAGACTGACTAGTAGTAAAAAGTTATTTGATTTTTTATTCATTTTGCATTATCTAACTAGGCACAAAGCCATTGAATTAATACTAATAAGAAAAACTTACGCCTTTTTAATCTTCAACCCTTTTACTTGAGCTTCATGATCAATAGGGTCAACATGGTCAAATTCCAGGTCATCTCTTGTTTCAGCAATGTCACCGTGTAGGGCATTATCATCATAAATATCCTCTATGGCAGGGTGGGCCACGCCTTGAATTCTAAAAAATTATCATCAACTTTTTTAGGAAGTAATAATGAGTATGAAAAAAACCACTCTGTCTTTTATTAATAGAAAACATAATACATATACATTATAAGAATTATTTAGGTGGTGTTAGTTACTGTTCTAGATGATTCATTGACATCCTACATATTTTGAAGATTTTAACAAGCTTATCCTTATTATAATTATTAAATTAAAAGAATATCAAATAATTACTAATATGCCTTATGGGTATACCAGGTCCTATGAGAATAAAAGAGTGAATAAATAAGTTGAAGTTTAATTACAATATAATAATAAAATAAGTATGGTCAGGTTATACACTTTTTAAGTCATTTATAAACAAGGAAACTTCACTGTGAAGAATTGTTTAATCCCGCACAGGCTTTATGTGATTGATTAAAATGCAATTTATGAATGAGATCAAGGTAAACATATTTTCAAGAGATTACTATTATGATATACTTACTGCATATTTGATATGTGTGTCATAAGCTCTTGGTCATAGCTGTCCAACTGGTTATCAATAAAAAATTCTCTGAATACTGCATGTGGACTCCTTGGTAATGGTTTTACACTTCCATCGTCAAACTCTATATTTGATGAATGTCCTGTCTCAAACTCTTGAGTCAAACCTTCATTTATTGCATATTGTAAGTCCTGTAATCTCTGGTCATATAAAGTGGCTTTCCTAAAATTGTAATAGCTTTCTTTTATCATGTCTATGTACTTTTTAGTTTTGAATCTATCTTCTATTTTGGTTATTTGATGAGTTGTATAGACGAGGGTACATTTGTCATCTACTAAACTTATTTGGTTCACTGTCGCAGGCCGAGAAGCTTGCTTCAAAAGTTTCTCTCTGACACTCTGAAGCAGTTCAGGATCTACTTCTACAGGCGACTTGGCAGGTTTTGTGGTCAGCTGATGAAGTTGCCCGAGAGACACAGAACTTGAAGCTAGTTTAGAGAGATGTACAGCCTTTAGTTTACTTATAGACACCTTTGTTTCAGTCATTGCCTTTTCGCCAACTAAAAAAATAATATTCATATTAAGATTTGTTTACATTCTGATTGTGACACAGTGCAAATTAGTAAACAAACACTTACCCTCTAGTAATTCCCCATATTTTTTGTAGTTCTTGTATTTGGCCTTTTTTCTCGTAGACCTTAACGCGTTAACCGTTTTTGTGGACTGATATCGCGCAGCGAAAAGATTGTCTGGAAGCAAACAGGGAAGTTATGCAACTGTATAACCTCTTACTAAAAGACTAACAATACTATTTAAATTAATTTACTAACATTTAAACATTTGTGTTCAACGTCTTACTTTTAACACCCATGGAGAATGGAAGAACAAAATTACCTGCATGCTGACGACTTATCAAGATTTTCCGGCAAAATGAACATTTAATTTCAGGAATAGTGGTGCCTTTCAAGGAACTGTTTCCGGATATGGATACACCGTGGAAACCACTCTGATATAAATTCCTAGCCGATAGGAGCCGATGCATTATGTTCGACAAGAGTCACTAACACAATAAATTACTTGAACATGCCGAGAGATAAAACCACGTGAAAAATGTAGAACAAGCAAGAAGCAAGGCAAAACCTGAGAGCAAAACAAATCAAATGTGTTGACATTGACAATTTCCTAATCTTTGACTGCGAAGGAAAGGTCAATATTTGACATTGACGTATTGGAAATTTAACATTCATTCTGGGTCTACATCGAACACAATCTATACCTTTCTTTGATCTGTACCGAACCATAGATTTAAGACTCTATGTCGAACCTTGGAGTGATTCTGTGATGTCGAAATAAGTTATAAGGGTTATCATTAGGGAAAATCTCCTTACTTTATGGGAAAACACACAACTATGAGAATAATTATGTAACATGCACATTATATGAGAGTATTGAAAGTGAATCAGTCTGTAAGGTACAACGTATAAAGTGAATCGATTAGCCACTCGTGCACGACAAGTTAAAATAATAACATACGAACACCCAAATATACGTAACTCGCTTGCCGAGTTGGTTCAATTACGAGTCGAATATTCCCTCATCATTATGAAAACGCGTTCGAACTAAAATTGAAACCTTTATTTTGAAGGCACATCAGTGCAGCGGAACGTGCCAAAATATATCTTATGCACGGATAGCGAAAATTCTCAAGGAGGTAGCCTAAAACAATCATGACATGAGCATTAATTAATACGTTAACATTTACCTACTTTTAATTAAGTACAGTAAGGATACTTAACTATTATGTTTGTAACGCCCTAACTGGGTATATGTATTTAGTTTGGTGTACTTGCAATGAATAAATAAAATAAAATTCTTGATGGTTTATTAGAAGTGGTTGCGGCGGATTTGACTGGTGGACAATCCGTCGTCAGCTATTTTACCTAATCATTTCATATGAACCTTCTTTAAGTACTTCAAGGGATTTGAATATTGCACTTCTTGTTTGTATTGATAGACCGGGACAAGAAACCACCGCATGGTTATGGCACCGCGAACATGGGTATAGTGGCTAAGGCAGAATTTTCAAATCCCTTTTAGAATTTTACATTATATAAAGTATCACAAAATACCACTGATTGAAATTGAAATAATCAATAAAAGCAAAAAATAATTAAGTGGGTAGGTACTTATAAATTTTTATTATGTATGTTGTGATCCGGTTCTTTAAAGATACTGTATTCAGAATACAAAACCTCTTTTTTATAACGTTTTACGATTTCAAGTAATTGTGCTTTAGTCATTTCAAGAGAAAACTGAATATTGTGCCTGATTAGCCATTCCACTATTTCACTTTTTCTGGAAGTTGTGTTAGGGGACTTGTTCATTGATGTGTTTGTTCTTTCTACTAAGCCTTCTTCTTTTACATTCGTGTTACTCATTGTTTTCTTAAACTGAAAACCCATCTTTATAATATTTTGCCTAAGAATTTCTCGACTTCCTTTGAAATTGACTTCTTCTTTTAGTTCGTCGTATAACTTTTTTATCGGTGGCATTTCTTTCTCGATTGTATAAAAATCATTAATTTTTCTTCTTATGAGCCTTTGAACGCAGTCATCAATAACAATTTTGTCTTTCCTTATTTTACGGTTCTTTCCTATTTTGGACGATTCCCATGTCCCATCCAAATTGCCTTCTTTTGCTATATTTGAGACAGTGTGTAATGAAACACCTGAAATGAGTGTTTAAATATGAAATGAATTTGATTAACACTTGAGCAAGAAGGGAGTCGCGGTAAGTTATAGTAAGATTGTCCGACTACGGATATCTTAGAGACTTGATATATCATGATATAAGGCGTCGAGACGGTATTCCGAAGACGCAGGTTCGATCCCTGCCCGAGCAATGTCATTTTTCTTCTTCCTAATTATTTAAAATCTTGAGATTTTCGCCTAGCATGCGCTAATACATTCAATATCATCAAAAAATATGATATATCTACCTTAACAATGTCTGTCAACTCAAAGATCTAATGATAAACTCATTGATATAATATGTACATATAAAAAAAATATTGAACAAATTAAGGACGGGACTTTGTAATGTACGCATGGCAACACGTTTACCCGTTGCAGCAGCGACTCGTTCTCGAACTTTTTTTAATGGAATTATTGGTCCATTATTTTGTTTTTCCTCCTTACAAAACTGCAGAACCTTAAACACAACTTCTCTGATGTCGCTTAAGTCACCTTTGTTCACTTTTGGCATGTTCTTTGTGTTATAACAAAATCAATCAATAAACATTACATAGGTTTATAATTTACGAGAAACCATGAAAACAACAAACGCGTCATTGCTCCAAGGCTTCAAATGTCAAAAAAAGAAAAGTCAAATCCACAGACTAGTAAGAGATATATGGTCAAATCAAATCACCGAAAACCGAAATCATAGACTAAAGAGTCATCATCTCTGATCGAAACCAAAACCCATTACTCTGAGCCTCAGATAAAGTATCCAGCCTCAGATAAAGTATTTGACTGTCTACTCGAAGCTCTGAGCAGAAACCATAAATTCCACAAATTCTCAAATCTGTGCCGTCCACATGGATATTTATCTGAGCTTCCACAAATGCGCGGGCCGGTCCATGATGCCGTGCGTGGGCCATATGTTTAATCTGTCGCGTGTGGCGTGTAGTTTCTTTAGACCAAAGATTTTAGAACAGTACAAGAGATGTAACATGCGTCTATAAATATTTTGTGCTTACAAAGAAACAAAGAAGAAAGAAATTATTTATTGCCAAACCGTACACACAGAGTTTAAATTAGAACACAATATATTTATTAGCACAAAAATACAAAAAACAGCAGCAACAGGGGTAAAGCTCAGCACTGAGCTGCGGAAGGCAGCTCACACAAGGCTGATTTTCAGCATACCCCTATATACGAGTTTTTAAGCTATTGCATAGCTTCTATCGCGGGCCTTGAGCGTGGAGACCGAATCCAGAAATTCCGTAACGAAAATAACCTAACACCCTCCACTCCGAATGCTATGCAATAGCTTTACCGCGGCAGTCTCCGAGTACCACACGTCTTTTCTTTTTTTACAACAGACTGGGTCTGCTTTTGACCAAAGACGTTTGACTACAATCTATCTCACCTGATGGGAAGTGACGATGCGGTCGAAGATGTAGCACGCTTACCCAGTAGATATTTGTTCACTCTAGATTTTAACACACCCAAATTTTATTGTATTTATGTGGAAACACAGACGACGGCAAGGCATTCCACTCTTTTGACGTTCGCACTAAAAAGGATGACCAAAAACGTTTAGTACGAACAGGCGGAACTTCTACCATGTATGGGTGCCGCTGTGCCGATCGTCTAGTTGTCCGATTGTAGAATGGTGATGGGGGGATTAAATTGTGCAGTTCTTGAGCAGATTCTCCGTGGCGTATTCTGTAGAATACCGATAGGCTTGCGACTTCACGTCGATGTGCCAGGCTTTGCAGTCTAGTTTCCACCAACGTGTCATTACTGATGAGCCTTTTTGCACGTCTTTCGATCGAATCCAAAGCCTCAAGCTGGTACTTGGCTGACCCGTCCCAAAGGTGGCAGCAGTACTCCAGCAGGGTCTCAGATAAAGTTTTGAAATTTTTGAAATTGGTCCAGTAGTTTTTAGTTAGTAGTTTACTCGAGTAGACGGACCTTCGAGTAGACAGACATTTTATCTGGATTCACCATCATCATCATCATCATCATCATCATCATCATCATCATCATCATCATCATCCACAGCCCTTTACCTTAGATAAAAATTGCCCTTTACCACAAAATACAGACTAGTAGTACTAGTCTATATATTGTGCCTTTACATCCCACTGCTGGGTATAGGCCTCTCTCATATCATCCCATTCGCCTCGACTCTGCGCCATTCGTGTCCAGGTTCAGCCCGCGATTTTTGCAATATCGTCGACCCATCTTGCTTCCGGACGCCCAACGCTACGCTTGCTCTGTCTTGGCCACCATTCAGTCAGTACCTTACTCCACCTGTCGTCACTCCGCCTGGCCAGGTGTCCCGCCCAACTCCATTTGAGTCCCATAACATTTTTTCCGACGTCCCGAACTTTCGTTCTTCGCCTGATTTCAACGTTAAGGATATTAGATTTGTAGATTATAATTAATTTTATTTTAATAATATTATAATTTTATTATAATATTAGATTATAATAAGTGATATGTATTTATCAGTGTCAAGAAGGATTGGGATGTCAACCTGTGTCAAGACTGTCAAGTGTCAAGCAAAACAAACGCAATAGTCAACAAAACAGTCAAAACAGGAAATTTAGGGAAATCAAGGAAACAATACAGGAAAATCTGGGAAATAAATACGAAAAATCTTCTTACTCAATTGTGTGGTTTGGTATCGTTGATCTTTATTATGGAAGATAAAGGTTTTCTGTGTATGTGTCTTGACTCCTAAAACAATGTCGAAGATTTAATTGTCCGATTCATCAACAAAATACGTAACTCCATGTTTATTTTGTTTTAGTTACGGATAAGCTTACCAAGCGTATGCTGCAATTACGTTTTGAAAACGACAGACTGTTCAAGTCTAAGAAGCAGCCTTGGTTGTAAGTACACAAGTTACAGAACTCCTTAAGTGACAGAACCCACTTGACCTAGGAACTCTGAACATTCTAAGTGAGTTGCAGTTCATGAAGTATTACGGGTTTCAAGCCCATCACGTTCCCAATGCTCCTCACGATGTTTTCCAACACTGCTTTTAGAGCGAATATTAAATCCGCACATAACTTAAGCAAGTCAGTGGTGTGGGGCCAGCGGTATTCGAACTCGGGTGAGTAGGATCATAAGTCACACTTGCTCTCATTACAGGTTTGATTTCCTCAATGTATTGATATCAACTTACGAATATCTACTACTAGTAACCGCAGGTAGCTGTTACATTACTGATATTAGCTAATTCTATACTACAAGAATAATAATCCTATTAAAGATCTTCAATTCAATTGATTCCACCTTTCTTATATACTAAGGACCACAACAGTCCTTAAAGTAATTGTTTATTTTAATTGTCATCTTGTATATGCCCAAGAATTAAATATTTACCCATCGGCATTGTCAATTGAATTTCTTATTATAATACACATGGCTCGGATTTCAATAGGCAATTTTCCCAAACTGCCCTGCCCGCTTCTCTCATTAATAATGAGCTATAATACAATCTATTCCTTAAATAAAGCTCATTCAAAAAGCTTACAATTAAATTTGTACTCAAACTAAATTAATACTCCTTTTTTCAGAGAATTCTATAACATTTTACTGGATAATGGATTCCCTCCTGAGATGACTCTTGACCAAGTCCGGAAGAAATGGTCATACACTTGGGATGTATGTAGAATTATGAAGAAATATATCTACTAAACAAATTAGCCTACATTAGAAATATAATATATCATTATGTCATGCTGATACTGTAATTATTACAATTATATTTAACTCTGTCAGCAATGATTTTAGTATGGAACACCATTAGACAAATTGTTTTACTAACATTCAATGAATTTTGAGTCTTATTGCATTCATGAAGACTATAACTACTAACCACAACATTTAGATATTTAGTAACTGAATGGGATATGGGGGAGACCTTTCCCCAGCAGTGGGATCAAATAGGTTAATAAAAAAAAAAGTAACTGAATCCAAAGTACCACCACAGAATAAATAATAGTACTACATAGTTCATGGTACCACTGCATTCTTGTCTGTATTAGGTATATCATTTGAAGGGAAAAAACAGTATAGCTCTCTCGTATTTGTCTGTACTTGTTGCCTACATGATACTATAACCTATTTTCTTCTATTGTAGATGTATAAAGTATCAAAAAGAGAAAAGAATAAAGATTGGAAATATTATAAAATGTTTGACAAACACTTTGGAAAAACCCAAGCCTTGGACAAATATGAATCTTGTAAGTTTTATTAATAGTATTAAACATATGTACATAAGTATATTATATTATGAAAAATATGATTCAAATGGAGAATGTTTCCACTCACACTCAATTTTCAGTGTTTTACATGCATGACATTAAGCTATTATTAATCACAGAATACTAAGAGACAGAAGCATCACTCCGCAAAGCAATTTTAACAAATAGCGACTCTTGCTGTAACCCAATAAAATTCAATTCAACTCGTAGCGCTGCATACCTACCAGTCATATTAACCTACAGAGCGCCTCTCTTTCTATCGCATAGCTCTTATCCACAAAATATAGACTAGTATATATTTTGTGTCTCATCTCTTCTGACGCGTTACGTGTAACGACGCGCGACCCGCTGACGGTGTCCGGCTATGTACTTGTATCTTCGGACCTACAATGCGGAGTGCGCTAGGCCTGTATTAATAGCTCAATGATGCATGATAATATTTTTAAAGATAAGTAATATTATTAGATTAATCCATCAGCTTCACTGATGCCAATTTCTTATGATAATACGTATGTCGCGGAACTGAATGGGTTTAACACGTTTGAACAGATTTATCCATATATCCACACAAATATTTTAAATGCAAATGTTACTCTGTCTGTCTGTTCGTTACTTTTTATGACTAAACTGCTGAACCGATTTTGATGAAGGCACAGAAATACCTTGTAGCCCAGAGAAAGACACCGTATACTTTTCGTCCCAATTTGACACGTAGTTCCCGAGAGATAGCGAACCAAATGCCACATGTGAAATTACGATTATAGCGATTGGCCCCCATTTGGACCCCTTAATTCAGCCTTCATGTAAAACCCTTTTTTTGCGGTTGTCTACACTCCAT
The DNA here is from genome assembly GCA_951640565.1 of Petrophora chlorosata. Lineage (NCBI taxonomy): Eukaryota > Metazoa > Arthropoda > Insecta > Lepidoptera > Geometridae > Petrophora > Petrophora chlorosata. The sequence goes on from OX621206.1 coordinate 4,610,256, forward strand.
AAGAACCTGCATATATATTGTAGTTTTTGATATTTCATAAGTCGATACAGTAGAAATAGCATCACCTTCATCATCACCATCATCAGCTGTACTATCTGCATTAACACTGGAGCAGCTATGCCAGCGCCCCAAAGCCGTATCCGTTACTTCAAGGAGTTGGGATGGCTTAGGTAGATGCTGGCGGGGAAATGCACAATACGGGGTGTATTGTGCATTTCCCCGCCATGCGCGACGTCAGTGCAGGACTTATCGCCCCCACATAGAATAAGAATAAGATAAGTCGGTGAGTGGATTTAGCTTTTATAGGTCCCAAGGGATCGCGATATAAACAAATGCCACTCGCACGAAGTCGCGGGCAGCAGCTAGTTCAGTATTATTATTGTTATTACACTAGCAGCTTAAAGCTGATGCGTGTATGTCACTTCAGTGCACTTGTCCAATATTAAATTCGTCAAGTCTATTTTTAAAAGAGTTCACAGTAGGAGCACTTATTACTGTCTCTGGAAGCTTGTTCCACGCACTCACACCACGGTTCGGCAGGAAGTGTTTTCTGGGATTACTTGTACTTGGGTGCGTTACCAGTTCCAGCGTGTGCCCTCTCAGTGTCTTATTGTCATTGAGTTTGTATAGTATGTTCGACAGGTCCGGTACGTAATAATAATTGTTCAAAATCTTGTACTTAAGTCTCTATTAAGTCATTTCGTTGTCTTACGTAGTATTCCAGTAGTTACGCAATTCACATAGCAAACTAATGGTATAATTGGAATAATATTTAAACTTATTATGTTTTGTAGGGTCAAATGAGTGGAGATTGAAATTAATAACTTGCATATCTGAAGCGAAAGAGCATAATATGGATCACCTAACTATGTGGAGGTGAGCTTCAAAGATTTACATATTTAAATGATACCTGCTTCTTCTCTGTGTGGCCCAACCCTGGTGTCGGAGAATTTTAGGCGGCCCAAAGACCTCCGACATGGCCTAACGACTGTTGTCCTAAGACAACAACCGGGAACGACTCGACGGCTTAACGTGCCAACCGAATCACGGTAGCGAGCGGTCAGAAGTAAATACTACACAAACGGTCACCCATCCAAGTGGTGCCCGCCGCGAACGTTACTTAACATATCTGTTACGAACGACTAGGCAAACTACGAGTAAGCCAGTTCCCCCGGGGTCGATGCCCCCGTGAGTTTATGCCTGGGCAATGGGACCCACCTTGAGGCCCACCCCTACCACCCCCAGGGGGAGGTGGAAGAGGACAAAAAAAAGCTACAAGTGCTACGCTAAACTACCTATATGAAGAATATCACATCTATAGCCATTAGCGACATTAAACCACACTAAACGTAGAGGAGTCAATCCTCAAGGTGTTGCTCTATAGTCTATCTATAAGTAGGCACAAAGCAACTGGTTCAAACTTTTATATGTTACAGGACTATAGAAAGAGCAATGCGATGCCAAGAATTACCTGAAGACTGCTGTGTACAAGACATGCAAGGATTGTGGCACCATATGAAGATGGTCTTCTTTGTAAGAATTTTAATAATTTTTTACCCCCGACGCATACGAGCGGTGTGTCTAAGTATGACCACTATAGGTCTATCTGTGCCACCGTAGCTCTTAAACGGGTGAACCGATTTGGATGCAATTTTTTTGTTTGAAAGCAGGTTTTCTAGAGGTGGTTCTTGTTACGTTTTATCCAAATCAGTTCGGGCGTTTTTTTTAAGTTTTTTGTGTCGGTAATTTTAATTTTTGCATCACCCACCATGTTTGCATTGGAAAGTTCTATACAATGGCACAGCATTGCACTCTGTCCACATATTGTTCTTTTTTGGATTTAATTTATTAAATTCACATACCTACATTGAACCTGGCTCCTAACCACAGAATAATTAATAATACAGCCCTAAGGTAAGCCCTAGGTTTCCGTGTATCAAGGGAACTACGAGGTCCTACAACACCCAGACATGAAACAAATGCTTGTGTTTTTCATATTCATATATTCATGCTCATACATATATTATTACAGTCAGGTGTTAAAATAGTGTCACAAAGTATGCTATAAGTATGTACCCTGTAAGGGTGTTGCATAATGAGTGCAGTTCTATTATAGTTCAACATTCCGATTCTAATTATTAATAAGTATCTACATTATTAATTTAATTGAATGTCATAAGTAGTCTGTGTTTAGTCACTATAGTCAATTTCAATTTACATATTAAAAAATCAGAATGTTATTCATATTAATACATATAAGTTAATTGATAAAATAAAGTAATTGATAGAATACCTTTTTTTACTTTATACCACGTTTTTATTAAGTCACTTTCTTGTTTGTCTGTCTGTTTGTCGTTCAGGGTGTAACCTTGCAACTCAAATTTCGAGCACTTCCCGATAAGCTATTCGGCCAAAACTTTCAGGGTAGTTGACAAATTAATGACAATGCATTTTCATTAATTAGCATGCAATGTCGCCCTAACATCAAAGAGTGCATAAAAACGTGGCTTTTAACCTCCGACGCGAAAAGGAGGGTTATTATAACTTTGACCACTATGTGTGTCTGTGGCACCGTAACTCTTAAACGGATGAATCGATTCAGAAACGGTTTTTTGTTTTTTTTATTTAAATATCATGTTTTACTAGCGGTGGTTTTTTAATGTAACTGAACGACGACACGAACTGGTCGCCTGCCTGATGGTAAGCAATACGCCAGCCCATAACAATAACAGCACCACCCATAACAATAACAGCACCACCCATAACTTTGATGGATTTAGACATGTTTTATTATCAAAATCGGTTCAGCTGTTTTATAATATTTATAGGTTCTTTGTGTGCTTATTAAAATTTTTAGATTATTTTTTTAATCTGTCACTTTGTTATATAAAAAATAAACAAGAACTCCGGTTTATAGAGAAAACACCGTATAAAGCTCAAACGGCCCGCGGCTCCGGCCGACTGGCCGCTGTACGAGCCAATGCTGGAGTATTACGGGCGGCACGAGACGGAACAACTGGTCAACATGCAAGCTGAGAAGAACTCTTACATTGTCCTACCGAAGAAGAACACCAATAACAGGAAGACGGTGGACGGGAATGAGAACGAACACGACTTTCAGTGTAAGTACCTGTAGAGTTTGGTCTTTTATGTACTGATTTCTGATATTGAATGCATTAGCGCATGCTAGGCGAAAATCGTAATTTTAAATAATTATGAAGAAGAAAAATTATATTACTCGGGCAGGGATCGAACCTGCGTCTTCGGAATACCTTCCCGACGCCTTAACCACTGAGCCACCAAGCCAACTGCACGAGCAACCGAATTTTTTCTATCCCGTAAGACGATATAAGAAGGATAGAAGAAATTCGGTTGCTCGAGCAGTTGGCTTGGTGGCCCAGTGGTTAAGGCTTCGGGACGGTATTCCGAAGATTATATTAGTATGTTCGTAACGAAAGCACGCTTTGCACAATATTAAAGGTGTGGGTGGCACTGAAATTGTTATAAGCAAGCGTGGCGCATACCATCAGGTGAAAGTCTCCGTCTCATTGCCGAGTTGCATAAAAAACGAATATCTCAAAATTATATAGGATATATAGTATGCCCATACTTATAATGCCAGACAGGAATCTTTGAGTATATTATTACAGGGCCTTACCACAGAATAAATAATAGCACAAGACTGCACTAACATGACTGCTATATTTACATCTGGCCTCATTAATCACCAGAGAAAATCCCTAACACTTAACTCTGCATTAGTTTAAATATTTTTTAGAAGGAAAAACCTCTATGATGTCGATGACGTATTTATGTGTTATGAAACGTGTGTGATGCTACATTTACAATGCACTGTGCTATTTGTGTCCGTGTGATCTTACTGTAGACAAACAGACTGCACCAATTTAATATTTTTGGGAGAAATCGTTTTAAACATCTTGAATTATTCCCAAAAAGCTTGAATCTCTGTGGAGTCAGCACGAACCATTTACGAGAACGTAATCGTCCGTAACCGATAGCAATTTTCTACTACAAATTACTAAGTACGCCAAGCAGTAGTGCGCAAGCATTACTGTGTTCCGGTTTGAAGGGCATTGTAGCCAGCGATTTTTTTCTTTAATTCTTTATTGTACTATTGCAAGTAATGTACAAAAGGAGAACTTAATGCATTTTCTACCAGTTATCCAGCGACGGTAAAAGAAAGTTACAAAGCGTGCATCAAAAAGTTAAAAAACGAACGAAAAGAAACGAAATAAATATCGTAATACGTATTATCGTAAAAACAAAACCTTAAATTATTTAAATAAATAAAGTACTGGGCATATGAGACTTAATAACTGATGTCTCGGGGTGATGAGCGCAATGCAATGCTACGCATTGTCCTTAGGTGAAAGGGAGAAGAAGGAATCAGATCATGCAGTTCCTGGGCACACTCCCCGAAGTCACAAAAGAGATAGACAGGTATTCTGTGCCGAAGTGCAGTTGATAAAAAAGCGACAGACACCCAACTTTCCGTCTGTGTTCGAAACTTGTCAGCTTCTTTTTCACCAGCGCATAATCAATAATTAACTTAATTGCGCGACGTTCTATATATCTTAAAATGTCATGATTATTGATCCATGTAATCTCGACTCGATACGTTTACGCTACGTACCTACGCACTGTGGAAATAGTCGTGCTCACCCCACTGGGTTTTTATACTCATTCGGTCTCCCGTAGGAGTTGGACCCGACAACACTCCTATATGTACACGACATATATGTTTACTAACCTTCTCATAAAACATGCACTTGATTGCAATGAATAATTGAGTATTGACTTGAAAAGTTAAAGATTACCATATTTTCAGGGTCCAAAGATATCACGGAATCTTTCATACAAGTGAGGCTCCAAAACGACTGGCTATTCACTCAAAGAGTGCAAGCATGGAAGTGAGTAAACTACTCTTACGATAAGTAAGTCCAAGTTCATGCAGTAAACTGAAATATGTTTTCTTGTAGAGATTTTGTGGTAATTCTGAGACAAGAGCATGGGTTCCCTAACACGATAACGCCAAGAGAAGCGGGCAGAAAATGGTCAAGTACATATTCTGTAAGTATTTGTTATTAGCTTAGCTATGTTTCATCCACTGCGAATAATGAACGCGCTCGCCGCGCCACCACCTCGCGGCCGCCGCAACGCCTGTGGATTATTAATTCAATCTTATCTGTAATCTCTTTTCGAACCTTCAAACAAGTCTAAATATAAACACTAATACAAATTGATTCGTTATATATCTAAAGCTCAAGACATTCTTCTTCAATCATATTTTAATCTTTCTCATAAATTGATCTTAAAAATATATGTATCTCTCACCAGGAGTACCAGAAAGCAAAAGCCACTAACAATAAGTCGTGGCTGTACCATCATTTGTTCGAGTTATATTTAGGCGAGGGAACTCTTAGTATGAACCCGATGCTTGATTGTAAGTGAAAAGCTATAAAAAGATTAATATTATTGTAATTTCTTATATAGTATTTACACAAGATTTTCTTTAGTTAATAATAAAATGAGAAAATGGTTAGAATTTTACTATTGTAATTTCTTCTTGCTTGTTTTGGAGCGAACTTTAGAGTCTTCTATGGTGTCCGCGGTCGTGCGCGGGCGCGGGGGGCCAAAACGTACCGTTTCTTGCAGATTGGCGTAGACAATTATAAATGTTCATCTACTAAAATGCATGTAAATAAAATTCTTACAGTTATAGTATAAAAGATGGTGTTCTGTTTAATTACGAACAGAAAATCTTTTATTGTTGTCATATCTTTCATTTCATCATTTAGAGGCGTAGGTACACTATCTATAAGATACATCTAATCACAAACTGGGTTAAGTATATTTCCATCAGCGATGAACATGTTTCGGTAATAAAATAAGAGTTGAGTAGTTATGGAATAATTTATGTGCAATTAAACTTTATTGAACTAGGTAACTGCTCATCAGAATTTATTGTAAGCATCCGACTTTCACAAAAATAATTCAATAATAAATAATAATTCGTATTTTATCAGTTTATAACACCATGATTACAAACTGAATAGACAACGCTACTAATATTAAATACCCATAAATAAATAACTTTGGGTCGTAATGTTTGTGATTAAATAAAACATCAGCTCCCTTACTATGCTCGCTTAAAAATATAGGTATATTCCCTAGGGCAAGTGGTATGGGCGCTCAACTTGATCCAAGCGAGGACGAGCCTGGAAGATTTCTTCGTTGCAAATGCGAAACTAGACCCCAGTAAATGTTGGAGGTAGGTCAATTAATTTAAATTATTAACACGTTAATTTATCTTTATTTGTCATCTTTGTACACAACATTCTAGCAATAAAGAATTTTTTTTATTTTTTTATTTTTTTATTTTTGAGTACTCATACTTTGGGCAGTCACGTAGGTACGTTCTAAATACTATAATTTTCGATGTTCCTATTCCTTTTTAGGGTTCCGTACCCAAAGGGTGAAAACGGGACCCTATTACTAAGACTCCGCTGTCCGTCTGTCTGTCTGTCTGTCTGTCTGCCTGTCTGTCTGTCTGTCTGTCTGTCTGTCTGTCTGTCTGTCTGTACGTCCGTCTGTCACCAGGCTGTATCTCATGAACCGTGATAGTTTAAATTTTCACAGATGATGTATTTCTGTTGCCGCCATAACAACAAATACTAAAAAACAGAATAAAATAAATATTTAAGGGGGCTCCCATACAACAAACGTGATTTTTTTGCTGTTTTTATAGATAATGGTACGGAGCCCTTCGTGCACGAGTCCGACTCGCACTTGGCCGGTTATTATCTAGCCACCCTTATCGTCGATTAGTTGTTACTTTAATTATAAATAACATCTAATTAAAGCGGTTTCACCCACCGCCTCGGCACCAATTTTTCCGACGCTTTCTTCCCGGGTCTATCTCTGAGACGCTTTTTTTGCAAACGCCACTTAGAAGCAGATTAGACACATTAAATGGGTCCATATAATTGCTAACTACTTAGCATAAAGCTGGTCATACTTGTCAGCAAATACGTATTCTAAATGTATTTTCGAAAGTACCTACCTAATAGGAGAGGCTACGCAGTGGTGGGTGGGTGTAGGATGTTCTATCAGCTTTCATAACTCAACTCATTCAAATAGCTTTAAATCAATTTCTATTTGTAGACATTAATAAAATGCGACTGACTGAGCTTTGACTTTGTGGCTTTGAGCCACAGGGAAAACAAAGAATATATTTGGCTAATTTATAGGGTCATGTACATGTACCCGCCTAAATGGTTTAAATGAGCCATCGGGGATTAGTTTTAACAAATTAAATGACTTCCACAAATGGATCGTTTGTACTGAAACGCAATGAAAATATATAGTGTAATGCCGCTGAATATTATGTAGGTTGTTGTTAGAATAATATAATTTGTATGGGGGTTGATAGCAAATGTAAAATGAATTAAAATTAAAAAATATATATATAAATAATGTCTCCGCAATTTTTTTTAATAGATATATGTATATTTAATAATATATATGGTAATGAGTTTAATATTGTATATAAGAAAAGGTATATAATGTATTAATTTAGTGAATAATGTTAATAAAGAAATCCCTAACAACAACCCTCCTTGTACGACACGTGTTTCGCCGTCTGCACGAGGCGTCATCAGGTGTCGACTCGCCGAACGCTGGAACGAGAGTGGATCGTTTGTCTTATTACGGGTATTACGTGAAATTTTGAAATTTCAATAACCATCTGAGCATTATTTTATTAATAAACCCGCCCGGCTTCGCACACGGATGCAATTTACTAATGGGTGTTATTTTTTAAAGACTTGATTACAAACTATTGATTTTTCTCTACTACACTAAAATTAGAATATATTCTAGACCTTCCGTATATAAATGTCTAAATGACAGTAAAAACCGTATCAAAATCTGTTGCGCGGTTTAGTTAGAAGAAGTAAGCGGAGAAACAGAAATGAGGACGCGGATAGCGACTTTGTTTTTTATGTATTTAGAAATTTGGCTTACTTTGAAATGTGAACACAAATACTAATAATAATAACGCCCAACGATGACATACATCCTGGGCCCTAACTAGGATGAATACATCCATTATGTATGTAGTATATATGTATTATATCTTCAATACTGTTCTGCTTTAATCTATTGTTGTTTTTGTACAGGGAAGTCGAAAAGAGGTTAAGAAGCAACGGCATACCATTAGATCATAGTCTGTTAGACTTGCCTAATATCTGGGCATATTTGATCAGGACTTATAAGGTAAGCACCCACACCTACGTTGAAGCGAAATGAGTCTTATTTCTAAATGTTTAGGTTTGTTTTTTTGTTGTAGTGGAAAAGAAAATTCGCAGACAAAGGCGTTTTAAAAGAGCAATGGCCGTATTTCGAAGCGATGACAAAATATATGGAGATACAAGAGAAACCAACTAAGAGACAAAGTGCGAGGCAAACAAAACAAGAGACGATTGATTATGATATGGGAAATGACGATTACGAAGATGATATGAAGTTGTTTGATCTGAAACAGAAGATGGGGTTAGATTTAAAGCCAAAAGACGAGATAGGGGGGAACCAATGCAGGGCCTGCGCGAATGTCGATGCTTGTGTCGATATCTTTGAACATAAGGACGAAGACGACTTGGATGTAGCTTCTAAGTTAACGCTTGTCGCTGGAATAGAGGTTAGTAAATCCATGTACCCTATCTTGTGATAGTTAAAACTTTGATTGTGTTTTCTTAGTACTTCTTAGGTTCCGTACCGAGATATTGTTAATTCCGGTCCTTGGTAAAATTGCCCTAGGTATAAATATGTAATTGTTTTAGGTGGAGAGAGCGGAGAGCTTACCGTCCCAAATATGCTACAGTTGTCTACAGGAACTAGAAAACGCGTACAAGTTCCGGCGGAAATGTCAGGCAGTCGATAAACACTTTAGGGATTCTCCAAAAAACATTAAAGTCGAAATCGTCGAGAGAACCGATGAGTACAGACTTTCTCAAGGTGGAATGGAAGCTGGCGAAGACATCGCTGCTGACATAGATGACATGGACCGAACAGAAGATCTGACACATTACGACGCGATCACCGACGAAATTTCCGAACCCAAAAAGTTAAAAAAGAAAGAGACTAATAAAAAAAAACACATCAGGCGTAAGTACGAGTACTGGAAAGTGTGTGAGATCTGCGGTATACGTACCAAGAACCTCAAAAGCCACGTCGACGCTCACAACAGTGAGAGGCCTTACTCCTGCGACGTGTGTGGCAAGAAGTTTAAGTTTAAGAATGGCTTGCTAATACATAAGGCCGTCCACGACCCGACGCCGCGGAAGACTTGCGAAATATGCGGAAAGACGTTCCATGTCGTGGCTCACTACAGACGCCACTTCGTCCACCACGCCAACGAGAGGAAATACGCATGTCACACCTGCGGCAAACGGTTTAACTCCTTCGACATACTGCGGGTGCACAATAGGATTCATACAGACGAGAGACCTTTCAACTGTCCGGAGTGTGGGAAAACGTTTAGGACAGCCGGCTGCGTCAGTCGACACAAGCGGATAGTACATAGAATAACAAGAAAAGTTCAATAAATATGTGGAATCAACCTTGATTTGTTTACTTCATCGCTTGACCTATGGCTGGAATTATCTGATTGTTTACGAGTTTAAATGCCTCGGGGTACGTACATGCTTTATGTTTGATCAAGACCCAGGATTCCGCGAAAGCGGTTAAGGAATTTCGTAAAGCAGTGCTAATGGGTATTGTAAATTAGATAAAGTAAATCTTGTAGATAACGTTAGGCGCCTACGAAAGGTGTGTTGACATGACCGAAATTAAAGGAGCAACGTACTGGCCTATCTTGAGATGCTCTTATGCAGGTCGAGATTTACAGCCGTTTGCCTAATTGAAACTAGCACTTGTAAATATTTCATGAGTGCGAGTAGCGCAGCGCGGAGCCTCGGTTGACCGATAGCGCCCAAAAATAAAGGCGTCTTGGCTTTGCGGTGATGTGAGTGATGCGTATTTCCCTCCTTTCGAGTAGGGATTTCCCTTTAAATGCGCTTGCTTAGGCAAGTGATAAGGGGCTTTGTGTAAACGTAGTCGGCTAGGTAATAAAAGAAGAAACGATGAAAATTTAAAAGCAACTGAAATAGATTTTTTAATCGGCTTTTATTTTATTCCCTAACCCGATTTTAGGGAATCTATATTATGGAAGACTCATGACTCCTGTTCAATCAATCTATCTCTACTCTACATATCATATTTGTAACCTACTCATGACGGTGACGTGGTTAATAATAAATGAATATGCTCCACCAATCCTTATTCTAGTGAGGATAATTTTCTTTAGCTAGTCTTCGCTTACAAAGGAAATCTACTTGGTCATAATTATACGTCTTACATGGGTTACACGCGTGCCTGATTTGGTAGAGTATTTTAATTATTTTACGTGCCTATGACATCACCGTCAGTAAATACAAATCTAAAAACTAGTATGATCTTAATAGGAATCTTATTCCGCGCTTAATTAGATTCAGATCGTCTTTCCGGACGCACTCAGAGCTAAGAGCGTTCGACGCAGACGCATCCGCTAGGCCATCCATGCACGGCCGCGGGCAAGACGGCCGGCGGCGGCGCCTGCGCTAGAGTTCAACTACGGTTCAACGCTGGACACCTCAGTTCGCGACTAACCGTGCCGGCGAACAGACGTAACCCACATCATCTCGTCTGGTCATCGTAACCACGACGGCACGCAGCTATCGGTGCATCAAAAAAGAAAAAAGTACTTCCTAGTTTAATTTAGAATTAAAAGGGCGCCATGGCAGCTCCAAGTCTGGTGAGTTCCCATTTCATTTCTTTATGTTTGTAGACATTTTAACGAGATTCTTTAATAAAATGTGATATGGATAATTATCCACTAAGTAATTTAGATCATCGGGTTAAGAGTGGCAATCTTATCTCTACTCCACGTCTAAGTAGTATCTATTACTGTTTTACAGATATCTGGGTATTAATTTAACTTTGAACTAGAAGAGACGTTAGCTTACGTAATTAGTTTATTAAAACCAAGTGATAAACAATAGATAACTGCTAATATATCATTTATTTATAGCATGCGAAAGAGTTATGAAAATGTAACCGTATTTACTTCGCTTGATGAGAAATGAAACAAACGCATATTTATTTTTGAAGACAAAATTACACAATGCATTTCTAAAATACGTTTCTGTGTCACCAGTTTCAAAATGCACGCATAGTTAGCGTAAGCTTTATAAGACAGTATAGTTCAAGATAATAGACCCAAAGATTTAATATGTTTAGATTTTGATGGTGATCGACGTCTTGAGTAAACAGTAAAAACTTGAGGATTCTTCAATTTTAAGTTATTAATTAAATTCTTTCTCTAGAGATAACAACTTCACAGTTAACAAGTTTGCAACTTTATCTGGTTAAAACATTAGTGTGGATTTAGATCATACTCAAATAAGACATGCTGTAATTAATTGTACTACGATAGGTATAATAGGACCCGACGGTTCGTTAGTAATTAAGACCAATATGTATGGCAGTTCAATTCAAAGTTTGTAGGTGGAAATGAGGTGGATGAGCTTAGACCGGACCGTAAGAAAATGTACTTCTTCAGACGAATAAGCTTTTGAACCATGCAATCATTATTAAGCCAAAATTGCGAACAAATGCTTTATTTAATTTTGTAAGAATGATGAAATTTAAATAGAGCCACAAAATAAAAACATTGGTGCCTTTCTGGGATGAAATAACATAACAGCCTATCTTCTACCAATAATATGAAAAGAAACTCCGTCTACGGCAGCTTTTCGAGGAGAAATTAAATTAAACAATACGTTTCTGAAATAATGAACTTATGCGGCGCTGGTTTCACAAACTGAGTACGGTCGTAACCGCAGGCATCAATGCGAAAGTTTATTGCCCCAGGTGTGTTGCGCTTACGCATGTTTTCGCACCTCTGTCTGAGATGAAATATTATACAGGTGTTGATGGATCGATGTGTATTGACATAAGAGCAAAATATGTTTTGAAATTTGATTCGATAATAAAAATAAATAACTAAGTAATATGTTAGTTCCACAGCGCTTTAGGAGCTGGAATCTGGAATTGACAAATACTGAATAATGTAACAATGTGATCAGTATCACTTATTTGTTCACGTTTCAAACAACCTTTAAGTAGGTAGAGATACTGTACGTTTACGTATCCTGTAATAACCACTGATCTGTCTCTACACTTGCGTATCACAAACTATAGTTATTGCCTACGATATAGGTAGTTGGAATGTAGATGCATTTGTTCGAGTTAGTGATTGGTACAATTCTGACTGAGCCGCTTCAAGATTTGTTGTTCATTAGCTGTATAAACTGATCGGATCAGTTCACGTGTGTTGGATATCCGTCGTCGCTGGGGCAATGAGAAAACTTCTACTCCAAATAGAACTTCATACAAACCGAAGGTGAATCGAAGAAATATTCACAGACAGATTCAGTTAATGTAGGTAGGTATCTATATCAGAGGTATTTCATTGCCTATATTTCATTAGTATATTGACTTCTTAGCTGTAAAAGTCTTCTGTGTCTGTAGTATATACATACGTCGCTTAAAAACATCCTGTATAATGTAAGTTGCGCTTACACATACCTGCCTATAATAAGCATGGCGCCTGCAATCGATCATTGAACCAAATCACCTTCCTCGCTTCTGCGGCGCTCGCTCTAATGACACATCAGCTTACACACTTTACAGCAGGAACGGCTTCTGTGCTTGGGGTCTAATGATCCTTTTAAATTGTCTTAGTCAGGTTATGAAGCTTAATAGCATTAAAATACGTGTACCTACTTACAATTAATATTCGACCATTAATACACGACACACGACCACATCAATTTATTGTGTATGACCATAAAAAGAAAAATCCACGATCAAAGATTCCTTAGCTCCTTCATTCTCAAAGTCAAAAGTGACGCTTATTAACATTGATGTGCAAATCATGGTGTACTTACGAGTAGGTTAGGTAATTATAGGTGTCAAAACGGTGCCCATGCTTCCTAGCCATTTTATTTTAACTTTGTGCTTCTTTAAAACTCACTCAGTAATAGAGTCTTAATATCTACGTGTGAAATGTGACGCATCTCTAGTTTCCTGCAGTTTCGGCTCCTATTCCATCTTAAGAGCTTGCGAAAGTGTTCCAATGAAACTATTAATAAAATGCAGTACACATTCCAAACAAACCCTTGCTCGCTTCGTTAAATTACAAAATTAATTATACAATACTTAATACCTATAAACTACATAAATCTCTATAACGCGGCGGTAACAGTGAATGAGTTGAATAAATTAGATTAAATTTATTTTACCTACACAAGTTCAATACTTAGTATTGAATCGTAAGTAGTATAATAGTAGTAAGTGGTGTTATTGTGGGCAAGTAAGAATAAAGTCCCTATAATAAATTCTAAAATCACTAAACATTCTGTAAACCATCTGTTTACAATAAATCTATTTGGCCATGTTGGGAATGATAATTGAAAACCTACATATACTTAATCCCATGGCATGCCGTTCAGAGATTAATCTAAGCAGCCTCATAATGCTCCTAATTATCATAAATGTACGGTACTGTGTGTATGTCCTCATACTGTCCTAAGTTAACTATAAATTCAATAAAGCTTGTCTGAGCTCTCCGTCTGCATGACTCGCCTGGATCCCGGCCAAGGCCCAGCTTCAGCTTAGTTTCCTTTCGCTTTGTTTGTAAACGTCTAAACGTCATCGTTAAAATTAGACTTAATTCTTCTATAAAATCAGGACCGTTTGGCTCAAATTTCTTGAGCGGGATTTAGCCCAGTTCTGTTTTAGGATTACAACTCTTATGCAAAATTTATTTCGGTCGTTGCAGTTTTCACTAAACCCTTATAATTATTTAATCTATTTATGCCTTGAGAGATGCCTCACCTCCCACTAAAGGTTTTACCACTCATAATGTAGTATAGGTACCTATTTGTATCCACGCAATAATTATGCTAATGTGTCAGTTCCTATTTCCTTTGCAACTGACTGGTTGTAATAGGTAAACTATTTGCATCAATAAACATTATTGATAACACACCCAGCTTATCCCAGCTTATCTATGGTTTATGTACCAATTACTCAAAGGCATAATATGTAAATTTTGTAACACTTTAGCATTGATTGGGCAATAAATCCCTTCGAATTTTTAACTTTCACTGCACTTCTAATTGACACTACGCCCTTCGATCTGTGCACTTGTACGTAGGTACATGAAAGATGACTATTTTATTGGTGTATTACCACATCCCGTATGACCCTGATTGAAAAGCATCGACAAACTGAACATGACCCCCGAGTTCAAAGCGGCAACTAGTTTCCACGGCTCTAGATTGAGTGAATTGGTAACATCTGTCCCTAATCTGATGCCCTCATGTTGATTACTCGAAACATTGCATTGATTGTCAATAAATTAGTTATATAGCACATCTTATTTGGTCAAGTGGTCAACATTAAAGTGAAGTTTATCTACAAAGTGCTATCAAATGAAACGCTATCAAACAAACGATTTATTAAGCAGGGTCCCATTTTATTGATGGTGTGCCTTTTACAGCTGTTACACCTAGGTATATTTATTTGTAGGTCTATCTCTATATTGCTTGAGACATTATAGGTACTTAGAAGTGGATAATAGATGGATTTATTAATGTAAGCAGTCAATAATGATATTTATAACTGGTAGAGGCACCCAGGCATAGGGGAAAGGTTGACTGCAGGCTGCAGCAGTTGCAAAACATGGTAGATAAAAAGTCGTACGGATGTTTTATGGGGCATGACTTCATCTTCACGTAACAGTAACTTGCGTCTTCGTTACAAAGTTACAATGGAAAATTGTAAAAGCAGAGTAACTCTACACTTCTGTTAGACATAAAGTGCAATCCACACGGAGTTCGGCCCGCGGCGCAGCACCCTGGCATATGGCACTCGGAGTCGTCGCGGCGCGCAGTTAGTTAGCAATATTTGACCAATACTTGTACTATTATTCTGTGCCAAAACACGGAATATAATATTTGTGTTTACGTTGTTCTTGAAAACACAATTTTCCATAGCCCATATGTACTAACTTTAATTAACTAGGTACATAACTTGTTAATTTTACTTCATTTGCAGTTCTAAATTATTATTAAAACTAACGTGAAATCAAATCAATAAATCTAGTTATTGTAGTTCTAAACTAATCGTTATTTTGAATTTTATTTGACATGTTCACTTATGATGCCATAAAATTATCGAGAATATCATTATTTCGAAACCGTGCACCTGAGAAGCAGGTTTTGTTTTATGGGCGTTTAATCAACCAACGCATTTCTGTGATCTTATATAAATTTAAATTAATTTTATATTGAAAGTAAGCAAGTAGCTGTAATAGTTAAGAAATTAAAAACGATACATCTTTTAAAGAAATTAAAACAATGCCGATTTTACAGCCTCTATGTTGTAGTAGTTAGGAGACTCGGCTGATATCCGTGTACCTCGGGGGTCGTCGGTTCGATTCCCGCTACAGGATAAATGTTTGTGTATAGGTAAAAAACGCAAATATTTGTTTCGAGTTTGGTATTGTGGGACCATGGTCCTCGCAGTTCCTGCTTCTGCTCTAGGTATAGGAAATCGTAGGAAATAATGAAGGGCCAGGATGTATGAATGTGATCGTTGGGCGACTTATTTACTTATAAACGGCAGTAGATAAAAGTAATCACTTAAATTGAACGTATTTTCAATCATCACCAACGTCAACGTCATCATCAACATCATCAGCACCATAAAAATGTACACCATGTATATAATACCAAAATGCATTAATCGCAATCTAGAGTAGGTGACTTATTTCCATATTCAACCTAGGTGAATGCTTATTTTATAAATATTAATAAACCAATTTATTAACTAACCATACGCCTTAATAAAATAATTCATCTAGTAAAATGTAACGGCAATAAATCACTTTATGTTGCCAAAAATAGTAAATGATCACCAAAAAAATAGTAAAGAATCACCACAGTAGGCTCCACCAGAAGTATCGCTCGTCACCCCTTCATGTCGCTTCCCCTTCTTGACCTTCGCTCTATTCAGCCTCGTAGGCTCGCTTCATTCACGACCTCCTTCCGACCGCCAGCTTCTGACTCGGCGCTTTTTATATACACTCTAGGAGTAAGAGCGAGTTCAACCACGGAAGAGTGAGGTGCAGCAATTCGATTTGGTGGTCAATTACTAAATTCGATCTGCCGATACAATTTTTAGATACGTAGTGTATGGGATCTTAAAAATTATTTTGATGGTCATTATATTTTTTCCCATTTATTAATTTACGAATGCAAAATCAAATTGAATTCCAGATACAGAAGTGTTAATTTAATATGAATAATACATAACCATGCGTGCACCGATGTGTCTCATCACGAAGTCACGGCTCGTGTAGGTAGGTAGTAGGTACCTAGTTCATAGTAGTAATATGGCAGGTTATTAAAGTTGTTGTATGTCCCCAGAGACTGTGCTGGGTCGCCGTCACGCTGCTCTTGTGTGCTCCGTCGGCACAATGCAGGGAAATCACGTAAGTACACATCATCATCACCCCATTACGTTCCCACTGCTGGGACACGGGCCTTCTCTCATAGAGAGAGTATAGGCCATAGTCCACCACGCTGACTCAATGCGGGTTGGTGGATGTCACATATGTCCTTGAGTTTTTGTGATAAATTCTTAGACATGCCTGTTTCTTCGCGATGTTTTCGTTCACCGGTTTTTAGAGCAAGTGCTAAATCCACAAAGTCGGTGATGGGAGGCCAACGGGATTCGAACTCGGGTGCGTCGGATCGACAATCGCACGTGTTCCCACTGAGCCACACTCGCTCTCAAGTACATATAAAGCCTATGAGACTATCCACATTATTGGAGTTATTTTCAACTGCACTCAAAATTTAAAAAAAAGTACAGTTAGCAATAAAATGGCCAGCTCTCACATATTTTTTTATAATGCCAATTGATCCGATTCCATAAAAATCAAAACCTTGATATAAATTAAGGTTTAGGTATAAGAAAAGTCAGAAATCGCAACTTTTCCCGTATTTTTTTTAGCCTTATTATTTACATTTACCCCATAAATTAATTCACGAAAGCAAAATCAACAAACCTTTGAATAACCGGGCCGTACCTAACGCAATATAATATTCACAAACCTTCCGCGTGACCTAAAATAATTTTCAACAAAGACCTTAGATCCGAGTTGATAAACCTGAGATACCGAACATTGTACCTTCCAGGTTTACAGCAAACTCAGCAAAATGTTATGGGTCGTAAAAGTCCACAAAATTAGTCTCAGTGAACGAACTGTAAAATAAACACATACCAAAATTGTTTACGATGCAAAGCAGTAATCGATGTTTAAAATATTTTATGTTTTATTTTCTTAGTGAATCATTCAGGCACATTAACGTCCCAACAAACTCGTTAAAACATTATACGATGTAAATATTGAAGATATCATCTTAATCACGAGTATCACGACCCAAGATCAAAATTACTTTTATTGACCTGTCGCTCTGTTCTTTGTATCTTTTGATTTTATCAAGAGAACATGCATTTTCTCGGGCTAAAAAGAAGCCATCTAATGAAGTAGGTATAAGTACCAAGTTCCTTTTATAACTATCAAACTCAATAAGTTCGATAGAACTCCTCACAGCTACATTTGAGATACCTACCTACTAGGTATTTAAAATAATTTCAAAGTCGTTTCTTTGAGACCACACATCAAGCCTTTGTGAGCGTGCATGCTGGAAGACCACGTAGATAATTAGGTAACTTAGGTATTTCAATGGTAGAGATAAGAAATCTATAAATAGTAGTAGGTATACAGAACAAAACTAGAGAAACTGTATATCGTCCTATTTATTTTAAAACTGTCGCATTCAATTCCTTTGGTTTCTTTCACTGTAGCAAGCGCATCCATGCCTCTGCATGGACTCTTCCGAAGGCGCGAAACCGCTCGTAAATCTTTCAATAATATTTTTATCTCAGGAGTGCATCACAGAATTAAGTACAGCATTTAACACACACCCATATATTTCCATTAACAATGTGACCGAGCCATAAATTCGTTTATACATAGAACTGATTGATGTTCTACGAATATATAGAGAGGAATTATTCGGAGCTATGAAATCAACGGCTGGAGCATTGATCTTTTAATTAGGGTGTGGGATCTTTATGGGTTTGTAAAACTGTTTATTGCAAAACAAACTGTTAATTCCCATAAGACCTGACCCATGCACGAGTGTCAAATAATATCAGTACCTACCTAGGTACTACTCAGTACTTACAAAATCAATTACTTAGATAACGGAAATTTTACAGCGAATAATATAAAAACGGAACTATATTACATGAACTCATAGTTTTCTTACATTCTGCAAAATATTAGAAAACATAGGGGGATAGTAAGACAGCCGTAAATCAAGGAAATCCAGATATAATAACATGAAGGTACGATCTTTGCAAATTTTTTTTGATACTAATTATATATAGCAGTAAATATTTCAAGTTGGTCATTACAAATGTACGTGTTAGTATTCCAGTTGCAGTCTGGGTTTATCTGGAACCGAGACCTAATAATACATGTGCTACTTCTGGTTGCAATTCGAAGTATTCTGCCCGACCTAGGACCTACCTACTAAGACGTTTTATAAATACGTACTTTTACAATGTATGATGAGATCGGAGGAGATGAAGGTATCAACTTTTCTCCTATTAGAAATACTAGACCGGATACCGTTAAACAAGTAGGAGTACAAACCTAGAAAAAATACCTAAGTAGAAAGTTTGTTCCCCTCATTTATTACTGCCCTTGATTTCCCACTGCTGCGATACAGGCCTTCTTTTAGAGAGGGTAGAGTACGGGCAATAGCTCTTCAATGAGAGATGGAAAAATCATTTGATTAAGAAACCCGCAATTTTCAAACTAACAGTTTGTTTTTATTAAAAAAAGAACATCCACGGTAATTTTTTTGCATTACCTATTGTCTTTCAGCCACGAAGACATCCGAGACGCGATGCTCTCGATAGTTCAGATGATGCGGCTGACGGAAGACAAGCTCGAGAGGCACGAGTACCGAGAGAAGGCGCTCGGAGACCATGTCAAGAGGTTGCTGACGAGCCTGGACAGGAAGCATCGGGACTTGGAGCCGCTGAAGGGCATGATCTCAAGGCTGGACGAGCGCCTGTCCAATGTCGAGACTATACTCTTACATGTAGGTATCTTATACAATATGACCAGGTTATAGATCGGTTTTCTAAATTACTTCTGTCATTATGTTTATGAATAACAATCACGATTATAAAAGAAAGTATCGTATTGTTTGGATATTAGTAATTAGTCTTATGTTATTAAAAATGAATAACACTCACCCACGACTCTTTACAAACTATCGTATAAATCATTTATTTCGATCATATCTTTGAAGAAACGTTTGGCTAGGTAACATAAATATTACCAGCATTCTAAAAGCAAAGTACCTACTACTCTTGTCTATCTACTTTTGTCATTGAAGTACATATATGTCGTTGACTTTAGTACATTCAAATGTAAGTTGATACTAAATATAAATAGATAATAGTTAATTCCTTTAAAGTTTATGTAACCAATTGTTCTCTCCAGACATAATGTTATGATTGTAATTAGGTACGTATATGCTTTTCCAGAAAGAAGAACGTGAAAAGAGTACTCAAAAGAAGAACAACGAAGCTCTAGAAGGCATAAAGAAATCTATCCAAACTCTCACGAGCACAGTAGAGAGCCTGAAGACTAAACCTGCGGAGATAGAGAACAATTTGACCACGAACGACGACTCTATAGAGAAGAGATTGGATATGACAGACTCCAAAATAGACAGTGTGAAGGACCAGATTGAAAGTCTGAAGAAGAACTTTAATAAGGTCAGTGCTATACAGGAATCGCAAAATTCGTTGTTGAATCTTAACCGATCAACATAAGGATAGGAACCGAATGAAACAATCATAGTCGCTACGGCATTGTTATGCCTAGCAAAGTACCTAAATAATACCTGTGATAATACATAATATTATACTCTGCAACCCCCCGGGGCTCCCTTTGCATCGACACAATAATATATGTAGCCTATGTTACTCAGGACACTACACTGTAGTGTAACCTTCTCTCAATTAAAGAATTTTCAGAATAGTTTCAAATAGTTCCAGAGACTATCTCTTACAAACGTTAAAAAGTTATAAACAACTTTGTCCGTTTATAAATATGTCTAGGTCCCTTGGCCTGACAAAAAACAAAACCAATTATCGTAATCATTTGTCTTTATATTTTCTAGCTGGTTCTGGATATGACCGTTTTTAGGGTGACAGGCTGAGTCATGTGGTGGAAGTATTGGTATTGGTCAGTGGCCTTCTCTATCTCCACCAACCAATCTCATTCGTTTTCCACTCTACCTATGCAACATTGGCGAAATTGTGGCAACCCCACAGAAGTCATGAAAAAGAAGTTGAATTTATTGTATTTCAATAAATTGGCCTTCAATTTATGGTCTAACTAGCAATTGCCTGCGACTTCATTTGCGTCAAAACAATAAAATATAGCTTATATCGGGTCACGCGGCCATAGTGTGGCTTTCTATCAGTGAAAGAATTTTCAAAATCGGATCAGAAGTTCCAGAGTTTACCTCATACAAACAACTTTACCTCTCTTTAATATTGTTAGTATAGTAGGTTCCTTCCGTACACTCCATATTAAGTAGGGCATAGATACCATTCTATTTGCTTCCTTTATTACAGGACACGCTCCGTTCCATGTGCCTCGAAGTGGCTTCCGACATGAATCCCTTCGAGAAACACATCACGGACGCCGAGAAGCTTCTGAGCAAGTACGAGCTCAAGCTGAGCGAGTACAACGGGACCAAAGTACCGACGGATATCGTCACGTTGAGTGAGGTCGCGCTGGCGGACGAAGCCTGGCATAGCAAGATGACTGAAGGTAGGTCAAGCAACCTAGTGTTTTCTGGATAATGTTCGGTGAACCATGAGAGAGCCGGACCAGAGCAGCCGGTCGTCTTCCTCTAGATCTATGTGCTACATCTTCGGCCACATCGACGCTTAACATCAGGCGAGATGGCCAAACAATTTTATAAACGTTAAAAAAAGGTTTTTGTGTTTTATCGATCTCTTGAATATTGTGGTACCTAAAAAGGGGCAAATAATTCGAGGCAGACCCGATAGTCAGATAACATTGGGAGGTACGTGTTAGGGAATGGATGAGGCTCGTTCTATCGTCTCTTATAAAACGTTGAACAAGATCACTCTTATTTAATAGCTAAGGAATGGAACTCCTTGCCGTCTTCTCTGTTTCCTGATAACTACAATATAGGTATCTGTAAGGCCAGAGTGAATTGGTAACTTCTAGATCTACGTACTCCAGCTTCGGCCATATCGTCGCTTAACATCAGGCGAGATGGTGGTCAAACGTAGATCTATCATAGGAAGTTATATATAAAAAAAGATAACAGTTGAACTAGTCTGAGAATAACTCAGTGTAGGAATAGGAAAGTGAATCGCTTTGCATTAAAACAAGCTGGTAGGCTGCTAAGAATGTGAAAGTTATGTAAAATCGTCGGGACGGTATTTCGAAGACGCAGGTTCAAATTGTGCTCGAACAATTTCTCTTTTCTTCTTTCTGAATATTTGTATCTAAGCTTTAGCTTATTTATTATATTTATTATCGGCAAGTTGGCCCATTACGGTTCAAGAGAACAAATCACTAAAGTATACCAAACCTGAACGTTACAGAAATGGAACGTCAAGGTAAGGAGGTGAGCAAGATTCAGAAGCTGCTCGCTGACGCGGAAGGCGTGTGGAAGCAGCTGCCGAAGCTCACGGAGCTGCAGGCCGCCACCAACCAGACCCTGGAGGCCGTCGTCAAAGTCAATGCTAATATTAACGAGAACACTGACAAATGTAAGTTTATGCAAAATGTTAAACACATTCAGGATATGTCTTTTTTATGCAACTGAGACGAGCAACTCGTTCGCCTGATGGTAGCGCCATGCTTGCCCATAACAATCGCAGTGCCACTTAGAACTTTTAATACTATTGCAAGAATTATTCCATAGACAAATCCATAGATGATCATCGTACACTTTTTTATTTTATGTTTTAGCTTACGTATTATTAGATTTATTAGACCTGTAAGTATGTACATGAAGCCCTATGCAGTGTGTAGTGTAGCACAACCGTCTATGGCCTAGACACTCCTCTTAAAGTAACAAACGTTAAAAGATCGTCACTCTCGTCTTGTCACGTCGACGCTCGTGACCTACGCTGGCTGATATTCATGCCCTGTCATTGCAATCGGATACATATAAACGACAAATCCTTGCTATGTTACAAATCAATATACTATGTCATCCCTGTTTGTTCCAGCCGTAGGCGAGGTGACGACGAAGCTGCGGGAGCTGAGCTCGCGGCTCCTCGCTACCAACGAGGACATCCAGCAGAGCCTCACGCAGGGGAACACGCTCGCCGAGCGCGCCTTCGGAGACATCTCGCGGGGATACGACACACTACACACTGAGGTAACTATGGCCTGCAGGCACGAATGCGTCTTTCTCTTTTTATTCGCGACAACGCGACACGAATGTTCGTGCGATAATGTGGCTACAGCATAACAGATCGAAAATGTCTCTTTTTAGATTCAATCATTAATCAAGGGGGAGAAGGTGATGCTGCAGACCGCTGACAACGTGATCGCGAACAAGAAGCGCATCGAGTACGGCGTGCATCAGATACTGATGCAGGTCAGCGAACTCGTCATCAAGCAAGGAAAGGGAATGAACACCACCATCAATAATAGGTACGACTTCCGTTTTTTTTCTACTAGTACGCCCTGCAGTGCAATTTATCAAATTTCATCAAAATCTGTTCAGTAAGTCATCCATGCATACGACCATACATCCATCCTCACAATTTTTCCCATATATAATATTAGCAGGATTGGAATTTTGTATAGGTTTACGACTTCGCACGGTTTGTGTATACAGCCACCTGTCTAAAAGTAAAAAATAGTCGCCGTATTAGGTATTATAACTAATTTTTACTTAATTATGGCGTTTTGTCAGATACAGACCGTGCGTGTTTGGTTTTGGTTACGACCTACTGTCAGAAAGCGATTGGCAACGAACAAAATAATATATCTACGGTAGCTCGAGTCTTCTGTAAAATAAGTTAATGCGGCAGTTAATTTTAACGGTCAAACAATATAACAGTGACACAACTTAATAATAATAATATAATAATAATAAAATAATTTAATTCAGACTTAGGTAAAATCTATATTTGGTTAATAAGGTACTTATAATTATGTTAGTAGATAATTTGTAACATATCATTATTAATTTAAACTTCATTATATAAATCTTATTATTACTACCATTCAAAAATTATCAAAACTAACAATACTTATTATAGGAAAAATAAAATGTCTACAAATCATAAAAATGTCAAAATAAAGATAATTAAATACAATTCAATTCATTCATGTCAAAATAATAATAGTAATAAAAAAATTTAAAAATGTCAAATACAAGATAGGATATCAAAAAATTATCTTAGTCTATATTTCGGTTTGGATCCGGAATGCTCAATGTGCAATTTTGTCCAGTGTTGCATTATTGGGCAATCCAGATCCATTCGCCAGGCGAACAGCTGCAGGTAGCTGTTATCACTGCCGCGCACCCGGCGCATTAGGGATGCAACTCGCTTGCGCCTAATTGCTGCGAAGCCGTCAATTTGCGCGTCCGCAAACATCCCCGATGCGCTACAGTGGCGCGGCAGTCGCATCAGCGCCCTGAAGGCATTGTTATATTGGATACGCAGGGTGTCGTAGGACTTTTTTGTATGCTTGACCCATAGGCTGCACGTATAAAAGGACTGACAGAACGCTCTAAAAAGCGTAGCTTTCACTTGTTCAGTGCATCGTGCAAACCTACGGGCCAGCATATTGGCCCGAACTGACAACGCCCTGCGCTCCCTCTCCATGTCCACATCATCCTCAAGCGTCTCGGTGACCCAGTGGCCCAGATACTTAAACTTTGTGACTTTCGTAAGCATACTGCCATTCAGCATGACTGGCGGGACAGCGCAGTATGTTTTTGAACCCGCCTTAAACACCATCAGCTCGCTTTTGTTGGCGTTGTATCTGAGCCCGTGAGCCACCGCATAACGCTCGCAGATGCCGATAAGCTTTCTGAGGGCACTGATAGATGGGCTCAGCAACACCATGTCATCTGCATAACTAATATTGTTTACAAAAACACCATCTATCGAGCAACCGACATGGGAATTGCTAAGCTCACGGATCAGGCGGTCAATGTACAAGTTAAAAAGACTCGGCGATGTTAACCCGCCCTGCCTCACACCACATTCTAACTGGTACACGTCCGATAATGACCCCGACCATATTACAAAATTGCTCTGATTGCTATACCAGAACTTCAGAAGAGATACAAACTCATGGGGAAGGTCCGTATCATTCGACAACTTCTGCCACAACCTATCATACGCCACCAGATCGAAAACCTTAGATAAATCTAAGAAGCAAGCATAGACAGGTGTGCTTCTATCAGTGTAGTACTGGACAGTATGCTTGAGATTCAGGATCGCTGTCTCAGTCGAAAGCCCAAGTCTAAACCCGAACTGAGCGTCGTGCAGCTTTAAATGTCGTTGCAGCTGAATATCAATCACACCATCCAGTACCTTGGCGATGACTGTTGCGAGTGACACGGGCCTGTAGTTACCCAGGTTGGATGCATCCCCAGTTTTACTTCTAATTATGGGCACAACCACAGTTTTCATCATGGCCTCAGGCATGTATGAGTGGCCTACACAGAAGGTGAAAAACATGGCAAGTACACCCGGCAAATGAACTCCTGCATGTTGCAGGTGCTCTATGCTCAGGGAGTCATGCCCTGGGGATTTTCCTCGCTTCATATCCCTCACCACCTGTGCAACTTGTTTTGCCGTGATTCGCGTAATTGGCTTTCCTGTTCGTGCATCACTAGTCTCCGTCTCCGCTCCCATAGGCCCCAATGGAGATTGTATCCCAAAATGCTCTTTAAAAAGGTTGGCAATCTGACCGGAGTCACTAATGCCCTCTACACTCACTGGGACACTCGGCTTCGGGTTCAACTTGTTCGTCTCTTTCCAAAATTTACTAAAATTTTTAGCAGAATGTTGTGTCGCAAGAATGTCCATTTTAATCTGTGTTTCGTTGTTTTTACACCACTTAAGTTTATTTTTAAACACTCTTCGCGATTCCTGCATTCTATCACACACTTTACCTGACGATGGTTTCCCATGTATGATCCAATCATGAAACCGAAGCCGAGCCTCCCCATGCGCCTGCTTACAATGTTTATTCCAGCCTGTTGTATATCTATTTTTCTTGTAATTTCTTTTGAAATTTTTAGTGCAGTCAGAAGCAGCATCTCTAAGTGTGTCTACGATTGTTTTATATATTTCGTCAATTATAAGCCTATGTTCTAAATTATTGCACAATACATCTGCACATCTCTGAAATTCGCTAGGAAAATCTATCTCGCGTAACTTCGCTGTACATCTTTGCCGGTACTGGACAATTTGCGTCTCATCTCTCTCCCCCCAGATAACACTATCCGACACGAAGCTTCGATGCTCAACTTTAGGCACTAAAATGTTTAAGTTGCATATTAATTCGACCGCGAAATGATCAGACCATGACATCTCGTACCTTATGTTTACGCCCAGAATCGTTTGTTTGGCTATTTCCGTCGTGGTTACATGGTCTAACCATGACGTAGTCCCGAACGCGTCACTCAAAAATGTGTATGAGTTTGAGAGCAATCCCAAAAATTCGATGTCCGCGCATGTCCATCTCTGTTCGACACAAAAGTTTAAAAGTTCCGTACCAAACAGTGCACCCGGGTGAGCGTTAAAATCACCTAGCATGTACACTGAATCTGCACCACAGGTTTCTATAACGGCACTGATCTGGCCGAGGTTGTCTATAAACATGTCTAAATTGTCCGCTTTATCCGTAGGCATATATATCGACATTACCAAAAACTCACGATCATCAAGCACTACTTTAACTTACGATAATTAATGACTACGTATTGTTTTTGTTCTCACCCTGAGTGATGACTAGACATTTGAAAAGTGATACCTAGAAAATTCGCCTCTAGGCCTATAACTTCGATTTCGTTTCAGACTAGACACGATAGAAGCGTCATTAATGGGCAACCAGGCGCTGTCCCAGGTCAACCTGAGCTCCAAGATCGAGTCGGAGATTTCGAAGGTGTGGCGCCAGATCGGCATCATGCACGACCAGCTCAAGGCCAGCAACAGTGCGCTCGAAAAACTCAGCGTAAGTTCTATATGCGAGGTTTATTTATTACAAGGAATATACTTCAGTAGGTCCTTACACAAAATCATTGGTGACGATGCGCTGGTTAAGAATAAGGTTCAGAGTCTTGAACATCGGCGCAAAGTTGCCAGTTTATCAGGGTTTTACCGGATACATTTCGGTGAGTGTGCGACGGAATGAACTAATCCATCATCGGACGACTAGTCGTACGGCAAGCCGTCATCAATTTATGGATGACATCCCTCCTGCTCGCACCGAGCGCTTTGCTTCGACCTTCATAATGCGAACGGCCAAGGAGTGGAACTCTGCCGGCATATTTGTTTCCGGATAGCTATAATCTGGGTGTCTTGAGCGTGCTACATCCTCGACCGCATCGTCAGTTAACAACAGGTGAGATAGCGGTCAAACGCTAAACTATAATTAAAAAAATGTTGCTCTATATTTCAAGCTATGTCTATTATAGTACTGTATTCAAGCACAGAATAATAAATAATTCAAGAGAGATTTATAGGTTTTTGTTATACCACAGAATACTAAGAGACAGAAGCATCACTCCGCAAAGAAATTTAAACAAATAGCGACTCTTGCTATGACGCAATAAAATTCAATTCAGCTCGCGTAGCGTTGCATACCTATCAGTCATATAAATCTACAGAGCGCCTCTCTTTCTATCGCATAGCTCTTATCTCTTCTGACGCGGAACATGTAACGACGCGCGACCCGCCGTCGGTGTCCGGCTATGTACTTGTAGCTTCATACCAACAGTGCGGAGTGCGCTAGGTCTGGTTATAAATAGGTCAGTAAATCAACAAAAACATTAATAAAATATCATCACACACCTTTCCATTTCCATTGTGGTTAATTACATTACAATAGCCGAGTCTGAGCTATCATGTCCATCGTCCACTCGACACACAATTTACTAAGTATACCCTTGGTGCTATTAAGTCTTCTGTGGTATATCATAGAATAATGAATAGTTCTCATACCTCGTTTAATTCCGTTTCCCGTCCGCAGGAACAAACCGAGCACTACGTTAATAGCAGCACCACCACCATGGGAAAAGTTAAGGACGACGTGAGTATATTGGATTTTATACTACTGTTATTAAGGTTGAAATTGGAATGATGTTTAGACTGGCAAGCTTAAATATTGCCCTGAAATTTAAAGAATGGATAGATTGACTAGTGTGCTTTACTTATCATTCGATGTAAAGTCGAACGTGTAAGTAATTTTTTCATAAATACCTCTCATCAGCTACTGTTTGTTCGCTTATGACTTCTAAATCACACTAATAAGTATTATAAATGCGAAAGTTTGTATGTAGTGCGTAAGCGTTTGTTCACGCCGCAACGGCTAAACGGATTTGAGTGACATTCGAGATGAAAATAGCTTACGCTACTTTTTAACCGACTTCAAAAAGGAGGAGGTTTACAATTCGACGGTATGTTTTTTTTTTTTGTGTGTTTGTTACGCGATTACTCCGCCAATTATGCATTGATTTCGATGAGCCTGTTCTAAATTCCATCATGACATGGTAGATACACCCAGGATTGACTTCCGGCGAGGGAACTCTTCAACAGAGATATAGGACAGACATGAAATTTTTTTGTACATGCATTTAATTGTGATAGCCCGTTTTAAACTTCGTCATGATGTGGCTTCTAGATCATAAAAGCTTGTCTTTAAAAACTTTTTGAATTAATTTAATTAAAACTTGTTTTTCACTAAAAAGGGTAAAATAAATTATTTTTCAAAAAAAACTAAACCGACTTCAAAACCACAAATGGCACTCAAAAGTAAAAAATAAATTAATATAATTATCATAAGCGCTACCCACAACTAGTACTTAGATAGATACTACCTACAAGTAGTACTTACTATATACATAGTATTTAATAATATAAGGTAGTAGATAGTTACTAGCTACAAGTAGTACTTACTATATACATAGTATCTATCTACTACCTTTTAGACTTGGCTGGCACCGACTTCAAATATATGAGTGGGTAGCGCTTATGATAATTATATTAATTTATTTTTTACTTTTGAGTGCCATTTGTGGTTTTGAAGTCGGTTTAGTTTTTTTTGAAAAATAATTTATTACCCTGTGAAACCACGGGGTAATAAATAACTTGATGGATTCTGCAGTTTTCACTATCTTTTAAAGTTTTAGAGAACTTGATTCTCTTAACTTTTGGGGTGGTAACTTGGCAATGGCCGCAGTAGTGTAGGCCGACCTATTCGTACTTCGGGATTATATATTCGTAATCGGTGAACCATCGAGGTCTGAAGTCACTCAACTGCCGACTTCCTATATTCTTCATAATAAAACATTAATTTGACCTCTGTGGTATAGTGATTACGTAGGCTGGCACAAACATCATACACCATCGAGGTTGCGGGTTCGATTCCTGCGACGGGTCAAATGTTTGTGTATAGCAGATGAAAAGTGCAAGCATTTGTTTCGTTTCTGGGTGTTGTGGGACCATAGTTCACGTAGTTCCTGGTTCTCTAGGTATAGGAAATCGAAGTGAAGGGCCAGGAATGGCCAAGATCTACGTATATGATCGTTGGGCGTTATTTTTTTTATTTCAGGCGATGCTAATGTACAACAAAGTAAAATTAACAGAGGCCCAAATAATGAATGTAAATAATAATAAAATATAATAATATACCTTACAGACTAACGTACAATTATTATTATATTTTTATTATTGTAAGGAGACGTTCCCGCCATTAGAATTACAATCTAGTCTAATAAGTAATAATTTAAATTTGACTTAAACTGCTAAGTAGAGTAGTGTCTCTTAAGGCGAAGACACTATGTTCTTGTGTTCTTTACAAGTACCACTAACTGTTTATGCTACGGTTCACTGACACTACACTAAACTAACTCAAAAGGTGTCGTCCTTTTTAATCTTCTCACTAGGTCTGTGTTGTCGAGGCGCCGGATAGCCTCGACGTTTACTTGATGGTGAAGCCTAAATTCATGAGCTTCGGCATACTTTTTGATAACACTAGTTACGAGGTCCTCATTTGTACTAAATATTAAAATGCAATGGTCCAGGTGAGCAGCATATCGGGACGCATGGTGACGTTGAGCGACGACTTCAACTACGCTCTCGGGCGGCTCGGGCTGGTGACGCAGGAGTTCAGCCGCATCTCCAGCGGGATCGCTGACGCCATGGCTAGCCTCAAGAAGGACGTGCAAGCCGTGCACGCTAAAACAGGTCATTTTTTTCCCCTAGAGGGATTAAACTTAGTTACTGTCAGAATGGCTGGTCGCCTTTGACATCTGGCACTGCGTGTATATTCAGGAATTGCTACCAATTTGCTACTATTTGCTACTTTTGATATATTCTGAGAAATTTTAAAATTGAGTTGACCAGCCATTCTGATATCAGGATGGCTGGTGGCCACTTTGTTTAGCATGAATGGCGCAGAAGTATATTGTACTAATAATTGCTACTTTTAGCAATTAAAGTTTCAGTTTTGTATCTGTATTGGTTACAAAATATAACTGATTGAAAATTTTACTGAGACTTTTTTTTGTGATTTTACTGTTTTTATTTTTATTTTTTTTACCTGACGTAACTAAACATATAACATGACCTTAACCTTTTGAGCGTCACGCTAAAAAGTAAAGCCGTGCCCCCCACAGCTATGGAATTTTCATACGTTTTAGTCGACCACTTTCGGAGACTGTCGGACTGTCGGAGAGCACTTTTTTGTATGTCGTGTACAGCCGACCTTGATAGTCAAAATGTTAGTTCCTATTTTGCCCGTATTCATACAAATCCTTGTCGCGTTCTAAATACTACAGTGATGTACTTTTCAAAATTGCCGAAAGCTTTTTTAAAGTTTTTAGTCTTTATATTTATCTAATATATTTTTAATTAGTTTTTGTTTCCCTTGCAGATTCTGGTCCCGGGCCCCACAATATCACCAGCGCTGAGTAATTGCTGTAAATGAATTAAATAAGCCAAAAATAATGTAGTTTTAGCGAAATAACAATTAGTTTTAAGTTTATTGCCATGTAAAAATTAACTAAGCTGACTGAAATGTAGAATTTTTTAAGTGAAAAATAAAACACATTTAATATTAACTTTTGCAAATATTTAATCTCTTTCATAATTGTGGATCTATATATTTATATTGTACAAGTTATATGATACAATTAAATTTCTATCGTGACAGACGCTCCAGTCACACCTGACTGAATTCAAACCCATTAAATATATAACAGATGAGGACTTTCTAAGAAAATGTGAATAATAGAACTGTACAATCATACATTGATAATATGTAATTATAGATCTTAAACAATATACACACAAATTATTTGTCTCCCGTTTGGTTATTATTTAATTCAGAATACAACCTCGTTTTCCTATGTGCAATCAATATTATAATTAATAACAAATGATCGATACAATTCTGCTAATTTATAATAATAATAATTTCATAAAACCTGTGATTTTACTATTTAACTTGTTACGTTTATTCGTTAATATTATACTTTAATAATTTAAATTTAGAAAACATTAAACTTGTACACAGAACAAATAAATAACAGTTGCTTAGATCATTGACATCGGCTTTGTGTCTTGATAATGGCGATGGAAACTGCAAGTATGGATCTAAACAATTCAAATCAGAATATAACGTCGGAATCCACTTAAAGGTAAGCTTAGACACATTCGTTGTTATTTGAACAGCCTAAAATGGGACATTCGCTTTACATGTATTAATAATAACGATAAAAACAAAAACAACGCCGTCCCAGTTTAGAAAACACTAGGGAACGGAGGAATGTACATCTATGCGAACCAGTCGCTATTTCTTGGGAACTTATCTACTTAGTAGGATATTTGTTAATTAACATTAGGAATGTACTCGTGCTGCACCCGTACCCGGTGATATCAGATGAGTGGACTCGGCACACAGTGGCAGCGGCATACTAACACCCATGCACAAGTAGCATCAACATTTTACACAGTGATTCGTATGTACATGATTAATCGTACATGCACGTTATATTATAATTAATGCAAAAAATATTTACAAATCCTTAATTGTATGTGTTAAAAAGCACTTAATAGCCGTCCCACACCCCGCCCCCAGACTATCCAAAGATAAAGCTTAATTAAAAAAATAAAACATAAGGAAAGTATGTACACAAAAGTAACAGGTAAAATGAAATGTAACAAATCGTAACTTAATAAAGTTGTATAATAATGAAGCACATTAAGCTCTTATAACGCTTTAGATAATTCAAAAACATGCCTTACATCTATAATGACGAAAAGGGAACTCAAAACTGTAAACGTGAATCTATCGAAAGGCCGAGTATGAACGCGCAAGCTCCTATGTGAAGTACTAGGGTTGTCATGAGACAAAACCGTTCATGTCTGTGACATCTACACTTTGTACATTGCGGTATCAAAACGTGACGAGTGCGGCGCGGCGCTGAGAGCGCGCGGCGTGCGTGTCGACTGTCTATAGCGCGCCACTGTCAACACCGCGTCTGTTTACCCTAACGCCGACTGAGCCCTACTATTTATAATTTATTAACTCCTAACTAC
The DNA here is from genome assembly GCA_951640565.1 of Petrophora chlorosata. Classification (NCBI taxonomy): domain Eukaryota; kingdom Metazoa; phylum Arthropoda; class Insecta; order Lepidoptera; family Geometridae; genus Petrophora; species Petrophora chlorosata. The sequence continues at coordinate 4,642,389 of OX621206.1, forward strand.
GTAAGTCTCGAGTGTAAAATTGTGCCACAAGCGTTCTCGATGGGACAATCAAAGCCGCAACCTAACCCTGGTGGTAAGCGCGCCGTAACCGACGCACGCTACTGCTTAATGACATTTTCATTATGGAATTAACGTAGTAAATTCCTGTAGAGTACAAGGTTTTGAACCCTGTTCAATTTAGGTGGTACCTTCTCTACGATTTATATCGTTCCTTTATAGTCGTTCCTTAAGTGTTCCTACACAGGTGTCAAGGAATACTGATCACTGCTGGTGTTGAGAATCGTTTTTGGTCTGATTATTTTAAGTTGTTAGTTCTTAGAAAATATTTGTATTTATAAGTTTGAAATCGCTTATAGTAATTTGAAAATAATTGGTCTTTACTATGGAACTAGGGTGGTGTTGGATCCCTAACAAGCTGCCTTTTTGTACCTCTGTTGCTGTTAGGCCACGTCTCCAGACACCGATGTGGAAGCATCTCATTAATCATTCCGTTCAATATAAATATGTAAACATGTAGCTATGCTCAAACTTTCGATTCAATTTAGTAGTCCCTACCGCGATACATTAACACTACGTTTATATAGTCGTGGCCGGATATAGAGGTGATGGCTGTGCCCTAACTCCGTTCCCGCCGCGGAACCTACGAACATCTCGCTCTTACGTGATGGAACTTACACAGGAAGACATATAACTATACAAGTACGCCGTTATACAATCATTATATTAGGAAATGAACAAAGAAATGATTGCGTTTCAAAATAATCGATACAGGCAGTAAATCGCAGAAATTGCTAAAATAGAGGAACACGTTCGAAATCAAAGAAAAGGCATCAAAAGAAATGTCGACAGAACATCGACCAATTCTCGCTCTTCGAGTACCGGAAACGTTTCAGCAAAGTAATACATGACCACCCCATAATTTCGAGGCACTTACATGTGATCTTATCAGTAATGATATACAACTACTAACTAGTGGTACATTTTAGCTCATTGTCACCCGTCCGGGACCCGTTGATACAACGGGCGCGACACATTTAAAGCTATGGACATGTTTCACGACTAATCGTTAATAAACTCTAACCTAGCCTAACACGGAGAAAGAAGGGAGCTATCGTAGACGTACAAAGTTCTTAACTATATAAACCTACATTCAGCTCTTAAAACTTACAAACTGTCCGATAACCGGTGCGATTACATACAAAATTCGTGTAATAAAAATGAGTGTTCGAATTCATAAAAACGTCTAACGTGCCGTTCATGTTAAAAAATATACGTACCCCGGTGTACTGGAAAACATTGAACGAGTGCAAGTGTAGTGAAACTAGTCGTCCATTCAACCGCCACTCCTCATCCCATCGATTTATACTTTACGATTACAATAGTAAAGGTAGCCGACCGACCGCCGACCGACCGCCGACCGACCTACGAAGCGGCGCGTGCGCGCGTCTCCTATGTACAAATCGACAGTCGCCATAACAAAACAACAATAAGGTATATTTATGTATACTTTAAAACCGTCGTACATACACCTATGTACAGTTAACGGGCTCAGTTTATACTGAACGTATCAATAGGGTGGGGTCGCGCGGCACCCGCGTGGGGACTCCACGGATGTCTCTTCAATTCCTATAAAAGCTATATTACAAGAGGCGCAGGTCTCGGCGGGCTGGCCTGATACGGACAAACTTGATACACGCATTTGTTAGCTGTTTAGTTCGGAAAGAACAGAACTGGTGCAAATGTTTATGTTCGCAAATTAACAATACATAGTATACATTAACAAGGACGTTCTAACAAATGAATCGTGTGAAGCGTGTAACGTTCTGAATGGCCGTTGGCAACAATTACCTTAATAACAACTTTGACCGTATCATGTGCAATTTCGCCATCGTCCTTGACCCGGAACCTCGAAGGCTTAAAACATTAAGTCGGAAGTACCGCGCGACGCTTTACAAAATATTTATCTTATGTACATATTGTCGCTCGAAGATAAAAGTAGAACTAATCTAAGTTACGCTTGTATCACATTTTCGTAGAAACTATGAACCTGTAAGCCGAAACGCATCGCACAGAAATGTAATCCTGACTTAACCAAACTTCACAGCTTCGCAGTCACGCGACCCAGGCGACGAGGCATGGACTCAAGGCGGGGCCAAGCTTTCCCCGAAACAAAAGAACAAATAAATGCAAAAATATATATTACATCCTATATTTAATTGGTGTTTAGTAATGGATAAGGCATTCTGTGAATAATCCCCTATTTTCTCACTCGAGTGTTTTGAACTAGCAGCGTTTCTGTGCGACTCGCGTCGGGGACGTTTCTAGGACAATGTGGTACGGCCATCAGGTGCGTGGATATAAAAGGTGCGGGCGGGGGCTTTACCTCCGCGTACTCTTGGAGGAGGGGCGCGAGTGCGAGTGCGTGTGGGGGGTCGCGCCCCCCCCCCTTTCCTAACTGGAACATGACGCCGCCGACACCGGGGACAGGGGGGAGTCTCGGGGGCATCCCGAGAGTGTGACGACGATCTGCGGACGAAACACCATTTCAATTCACTCTTAAATAAGAACACAGTTCGAAACTTAGTATATTTGCTAGATGTCTAGTTCCTCGGCTAATAATGTTCCAGGATGATGAATGCATTAAAATATAAAGCGTTTCTACAAACTCATTGACTGTGTTTCGGCACACTTCAGCCATTCTGTGACTGCTTGGCTCTACAAGATAAAGAAGACAAGTCAACATACTCCTCTGCACTTCACTTTTACAGAACAATATTTACCTTTCGGCTCCCTGCATGGTTTCGATGCTCGCAAAGCCAAACGCCTTGCCAGGTTCCTAGGTTTAGCTTGCCGTCTGTGATTGGTATCGTCAATGAGGATCCCAGGAAGCAGGCTTTTACATGAGCAGGCTGTAGGAAAACAGAATGTTTATCAATTTATTAATTAGCTATCTACAAATGAACAAGATCTGCAAATCATTAACTGATAAGACAGGGATTCATGCTATTCTTCGGATTATCTATTCTATGGTTCAATAATGCATGATTTTTCCAGAAGGTTAACTTCAACATTGTTGAAATATAGGAGTTTGATCTGCCAATATTATGCTGAATTCTTTTTTTCAATACAGGATGGTTTTTTCCATTCTACATTCATAGGTATTCTCTCAATATAAACTCAATATGAGACAGTCAGGGCTATAAAGCTAGAAATCCAAAACATTAACTATTCACACTGTCAATTGACATAAAAAACAAATTAACCTTTAACTTGGCTTGATAATGTTTTGCAGTTGAATCTCAAGTATGTATGTTTTAAAAAATATAGTGTAAGTTACTGCAGACTAACTTCAATTTAATCGTTTGAATTATTTAAATGCAATGTATTTTCTATTTAAATTTATTTTGCTTCCATTCCATAAGGTGTGATATTATGTACAACATTAAATTAATGCTAATCTTTATTCATGAATAAATTGTATTAAAAAGAGTGTCGCTTTGGCCAATATGTTAAATTATATGTAAATAGGTGCAAGACTGAGTAATTGTCATGCGTATGTTAATGGCAAAGCTTCATACATATTGAATGCTTGTCTGCAATGCACGCATTTCATATGCCCAGGGGACTGTACAGGTCCACTGGGCATGGGTATTGTAGGTATGTATATAATTTTATAAGATTATAATACCGCTTATTCTGATTCCACAGAGGTTCTTAAGATGATTGACTGAACAAAATTCACTGACAAATATCAAAGTTACTTTAAGTACTCCGTGAAGTTCTTATATTTAAGAAAGTTGACATAGTGTAGCAGAAAGTTGGCGTTCAGTGACTAAACCGTTTAGGCATTTATTTATGGATAAGTATGTAGTAGAAGGTATGTAATTGAGACCCTTTTTAAATTAAATAACATCTGTAACTTATTTTAATGTTGCCTGAAATAAAGATTAAGTAATAATAATAATACATTATTTTACGGTACATATGCTGAATGTACAGACATTTATAGTACCTAACTAAAGAAGTATACTTTCTGCAGATATCAGTTTGACATTGAAATGTGTTAGCATACAACCACTTGGGATTTAATATTGTTACTGTCATTGTGAATTCACTCTTGCAATAACCAACAGTTAATAGTAAAATTATTGTAACTATCAACATACAAAATCATTTTTTTTTTATAATATGGATAACTCAAAATGTGGTGATGGTAAATATGCCATTCCTAAATCAAATCCTAATAATTTATTTATTTTTCTATTAGATTTATTAATGATTGTTCTACTGCAATACACTTACTGTGTCACCTCATAAACTCTTTTTGATCTAAGAGATCCATAAAACATGATTTGCACATTATCCTCTATAAACTAGTGTAGATAAGGTGTATGTTTAAGCATGTATGCTAGGCAGGTCCAATTTCAGCTGCATTAATAATTTAGGAAAGCCCCTAGGTAAACCTCCTTAATTATTCACCATGGGAAAAGTCAAGAAAGTCACTCCAATGTGAATGGGTAAACACTAACAAAAGACAATCAACCTTGAGACATTCCAATTTTAAAATAGTTTGTCTTGGTAACCAGTGTTTTGAATGTAAAGTTTAGGGTGTAAAAACTGATAGGTTTTAATGATAACAACTCACCATGTCGTCGGGGCCTTCGCACGAGTGGCGGTAGGGGAGCCCCTCGGGCACGATTTTGTTGAGCATCATCTCCATATCGTCTCTGACATCAGGGTCCCAGCTCTCGTTGAGCGCGAGGCTCGCCGAGGTGTGCAATACTGCAAACAACATTCACTGATCAGCTGGTGGTGTCGCGACGCGCGCACCTTTACACCGCACCGATAATTCACTTCCACATCGTTATCACTTAGCGTTATCGTAATAAGACAATCGCGCTAGATTATGTAGGGCAAATATGACAAGTTAGGGTGCAACATCGGCGGCAAGACTGTCACCTCCGAATACTCACTTTGGATGTGGCAGAGGCCGACCGCGAACTGCGAGAGCTCCGGCACCTGCTTGAGGATCTCCTCGGTGACCAGGTGCACGCCCCGGTGCTGCGGCCTCAAGTTCAGTTTCCGTTGAAACCACGCGGATCCAATCTGAATTCCTCGGTTCGAAGCCATGTTTAATTTTTAAAAACGCTACAGATAGATCGCAAGAACACAAACGATCTTACACAACATCACTTAGAACAGCCTTTACAAGAATTATACCACAATTATCATAAAAGATTCATTTTCAATCTTTAAATAGTAATAAATATACGGAGGTTAGAGGACAGATTCGACACCCTATTTTCTGCGGGAAAATGAAACAGTCGTCAAACGAAAGAGAAAAACGAATGTAATGTTGTCAGCGCAAATAAAGAATATACCGATTCGCTTTCATTCATGAATTTCTTGTTCGGCAAAAACTAAAATACTATGAAATATTTAACAAATTAGTATAATAAAAATTAACGTTTATTTATTCGCATAGATTATTACTTAGGTTAATGCGAATTACATTACATATTTTTAATTTTTAGGAAAATCCTGTAAAATGTCTAACAACACTACTATTCTATGTATGCAACATCGTTAACGCAGGGGTAGCGCGGGAAAATTTAAAAGTTAAATGATATCACAGAATACTGAAATCGAAAATTGTATTTGTTGTTTTAATTATTAAGGTAATTTTGGGTTTAGACAAACGTAGATATTTGTTAGAAATAAATAAACATAATCAAAACAAAATCATAATGAAATAAATGTCGCAAAGCAACGTAATTTATTTTATAGGAGTGCCAGGGGTGGCACTGAAACGCAATACTAGGTGTGGCGAAACCACTCCTCAGAATAGGGGAAATTAGTTTTTACTACAAGCGTATTCATTCAGGACGTGCGATTCGCGTACATTGTTTTATCTAAATAATAGTAAGCTACTTAGCACTTCCAAAATGGATCCTATGATGGATATTCTAAAAAACGCCGAGGAGCCTGAATGGCTAGAGACGAAAATTGTGGGTGATATTAGGCTCTGGCAAATCGTGTTCCTTTGTCTGGCTGGTGTCGCAACGTTAGGTAAGTCGTAGACCAAAAAATACTTTATTTAGTGTATAGTAGCTACATAATTTTGCAGTGACATAATATGTACTTATATTATATTATACGTATCCTACCCACCCAAGCTGAGTACCGTTTGAAATGGAGGCGATCAGTGCAGCACAATGTTTACACATTTGAACACAAACGAAGGAGAGACCTTGATGCGAAACGAGACCACCTCAACAGTAAACCTCTTTCAAACAATGAGAACGGTGTCCTCAAATATACTTATACCTATCTAGCACATGTAATCGTACATTCACAGCTAAAATTGGATACGTCAGTCATCGGAGGATGCATCAAACACGTACAGTAACCGAAAACGGCTAGGAATGCATCATCATCATCAGACATTACAATCAGTAGGTAGCTATTAGGAATATGGTATAAAGCTATTTTTCTTGAAAACAAATATAAATGTATCACCTCAGCATATACAAGCCCCCACGACCCCCACTTTTGAATTTACACAAAACCTATATTTTGGTTTGTTGCTAAGTTGTCATGGTGTGCTGCTGCTTCCGTTTCCGGATCCCGCGTACGAAGCAGCAAATAGAGGCAGACTACCAGCGGCGGAAGATCACCTGCAAGTTCCGCCAGCAGCTAGAGACCATACAGGATTCCAAAATGGATGACATGTCGTTGAAAGACGGTAAATAGAACATCATTGATAAAAGATTTCTAAGTTTCTTTAATTAGAACTGGGGCGAGCTATTCGTTCGCCTGATGGTAAGCGACACACCTGCCCATAATAATTGCAATGCCACCCAGAACTTTCAATACCATAAAAGTACTGCGTATATAGCACTGCGTAGCACGGCATTGCGCTCGACACTCCAAAACATTAGATGTTAAGTCTCATATGCCCAGTATATTATCGCGGTTACAATGCCCTTCAAACCGGAACCCTTGGTACTATTAAGTAATCTGTGCCGAAACACAGTAATGCTTGCGCACTACTGCTTGGCGGCAGAATAACTGGCAAAGCTGTGGTACCTACCCAGCCGGCATTAATTTTTTATTTTCTTCATTTTCAGTTACTTATAGGTAATTTTATAAGCGCGTCATGTTAATATTTTGTTAAAGTCAAAGTCAAATATAATTTATTAAATAGGCACAAAAGTGCACTTTTAAAGGTCTTAAACACATGAAACAAATAAAATATGTTAATAATTGTAACTTATTATTATGACTTTAAAAAAAGGGAAGGATGTTTACCCATTTCTTTCCTAAACTCAAATTGAGGTCTGAGTGCTGAAAAGAAATGCGAAAACTGACACTACCAGTGCTTCGGAAATACGCCCGCTAGAGAAGATAGCACCAAGAAACTCTGCGGGGATGTCTTTTTTTCACCTCTTTTAAAATGTCTCGGAATATGACAATGGACAATTAGGTATAAATTAGAATTAATAGAATGTCAAACAAGAAGTGCGAGTGAGGTGTCTCATAGTCATAGTATCAGTAACAAAAAAATGTAAATAAAATATAAGTAGGTGTCTCTGATCTTATCACGGAGTTTTATACAAAACTATAGCTACAACCCGCGCGTGGGATTTCGTTACATCGCCATCCGTACGGAACCACGTATTACATTGGGATGGAACTTATCCTATGCCCTTTTCCGGATTACAGACTATCTCTAGCTTTGACTTTCATCACAATTGGTTCGGCCATTTTAGCATGGACCAAAATATACTTTTAGTTTTATTTATGATATTAGTGAGGATCATAGATTGGTTAACCTATATATTATTTTTTTACGCCCATCGACCATATACATAGATCTTGGCCCCTAACTAGGATTCCCTGTATCTAGGGAAACAGGAACTATAGATACGAAACAAATGCTTGCGCTTTTTTCTGTTCACAAACATTTGTCCCGTCGCGGGAATCGAACCCGCAACCTCAATGGTGTATGAGATTTTACCCAACCTGCCCAACCACTACACCACAGAGACTGTCGAGGCTGCTGTCATATTGCGTAGGTATTAGATATATATGAGTCGCTGATAGTAGGTAAAGGTACATTATAATTTATTTTATCGATATCTATTACTGGCAGATACTTTCCGAAGACCACACGAAAATAGTTCAATTACTACATAACAAACTATAAACCATCTGCACAGCTCTACTAACACACTTTCCTTTGTTAATTTTACGTGTTAAATCTGTCATATTCAGTCACACAGTCTATTTGCATTGCCCAAACGAGTGGAGTGATAAGATTATAAGTATGATAGTGGTCGTATATGTGAACATTATTGCTCTGTTCGCGCGTAGCCCTGGACCTGCTCCACGAGAAAACAAGCCAAATGGGAGACAGCCCAGACAACCAGCAGGGGTCGCAAGTGTCGCAACCCAGCTCCATCATGTCGCCACAACAGAGTAAGTTATTATTTTAATCACTTTACACGCGTACGAAAATAATTTAAAATGAAGGTATTGTGATAACGAGACGGGTACGTGCACCTGATGTTAAACGCCACGTCAGGTATAACACTTGCAGTGCTATCTAGCTAGATCTTGGTATTGCCACAGAATATATAATAGTTTGTCAGATAATCAGAGAAATGGACACATCTACATTTCTCTGATCACAACTGTTTTGTCTAATTTTAGCGATGTGATTGACACTTTTTTATGATAGGAGTGTCCAACACGAGCAGTGCTGTGCCTGACGGTAAGCGCCACGCCTGTCTAAATCTTGCATTCAGCAGCTTCCATCCTTAAACGTAGTAAGTCTCTACAAAAAGTGCAGCTTATCTTTCATGTAACCTTGTTGAAATAGATCCAGGAACAATTTACTAATTACAGAATGGTTTCCGCAGGTTCATTGGACGCGTCGTTCCAGCCTGAAGGCAGCCAGAAGCCGGAGCCGCAGGTTTCCGGAATGAACTTCGTCAAGTTTGCGTCCAAGGTAGCCACGCTGTCCAAACTAGGACAACAGAAATCTCCGACATCGCCCTCGCCCTCGGGAAATAAGATGGATTTCTGAGTCTATTGTGTGTAAAGTATAATTTGTGTAGACATAATTACTAGTCTGTCCTAAGAGGCTTGGTAGTAGTAGGCACATTTATTATTCGTATTATTACGGTTTTATACTGATATGTACTTGCTATCGTCGGTGCTTTAAGCAGGTACTTAAGCTGAATGTCATGTATTCTACGAGATCTTACTGTGAATATTTGTGAGTAGCTCACTTAGTGCTAGTTGCGCCAACGTGAAATCGAAGTTAGCCAATGGGTTGATATAATTTTTGTATGAAAATTTACACATAATCCGGATTAACAGCGATTTGACCTTTGTGCATGTAGGCCGAATTTTACTTTGGGTAAATAAATGATAAACGATACTGCAGTAAGTTTTCTTTAATCTAGAAAATAAAAAATACAGTATAAACGGATTTTAAATCACAAGAATAATTACATATTCACAAATAACCTCCGTAATCTGCAGTTTACATCATCTCGCGTTAAAACTGACCTTCAAAACAATGATCCGATGTATGTAATAAATTTAAAGCAACATTTAACTTACACTTTATAATACATAAATAATACATCTTGCAAATAAAAATTACATAAATTCAAGTTAGCTAGATTTTTTATTAAATAGTTAAATTGTCCCTACACGGTCGTATTACGTAGCATGCTACACATCCGGTGTTGCTTCCTGCACTCCATGCTGGTACTGTAATGTTCACATAGATTCCGCATTTACTTGACTTAGCGAATTATATTAATATTTTTATATAAGGTTGAACCACTCAAACCATACAATTTTGCTAGCCTTCAGTCCATGACTCGATATTCTGACCAATCCCTTTCAAACACGATAACTAACGTATCTTACACACTAATATGTTCCAATTTGTATATTTTATTCATTAGATAATGTATTGTAATTTGTAATCTATTGCTATAAATCTTTCTGTTCGGGCAGCTCTTCAATTGTTCCAAATATTGAGCAACTATTTTTGGTGTTACCTGTAAAGGCTCGTTACAAGTGCTGAACCAAAGGACACGGGTAAAACGTTAAAATTGTAAAACATTTTTCTAGACAACGTTACTATATTTAAAAATTAAAAATGCAATTTGGAATTTAACATCTGTGTTGCACTTAAATATTAGATAGTAGATGTACCTCGGGCCTACACTAGCGAGCTACTTGCGCGTCCGGCGACGTCGACTTCGATCGTCGTAAATAAGGCCATTACAATGTATCCATCAGTTCCCCTCGGGGGGCCGTCTATTGCGAAATATACACTTTCACTTACATATAATTGAATCGGACCTACCTAAAACGTAAACGTGAGTTACTTATTGTTCGTTTGTATTGCTATCGTGAAACTAAACGGGAGCATCGTTATAAATTAATTAATAGTAATTAGTAAGAGTTTGTGCATTATACCTGTTCGATATTACGGCGATATACATTTTTACAATTGTGTAAATCAAAAGGAAATAGGCTAAGTTTATATTACATGTTACCCTACATGAGGATTGGTAATGCGTAAAACTTACAACAAAGTTACGTAAGCTATAGGTATAAACTTAGCGATACGCTCATGGGGGCAATGTCAACGGCTCACGCGAAATAATTGCAAAAAAAAAGAAAACGCACGAAATTTCCCATCACTAGATTAAGCAATCCCGTCAGGCTTTCTGGCCCATTTCCCAAGTGAGGCTTTAAATCGTCGTCTAAGACGGTATTTTCTATTTACCATGAGCGTATCGACAATCAAACGTGACGGATCATACAATCGCTCTCGATGGTCGCTACAGCTACATAACTGGGCCCCGTTCTATGACAATACACCACAACTCTACCCCGCACGAGTACGTCACGCGCGAGGTTCTCGGGAGGTATTATTTATATGGAATGCCGTGCGATGAGTTGGAGACTGTATTTCCATAAGCCCGGGCTGTTTCGGACACTCGCTAACGTTAGGAACGCGAGTTTGCCGATTGCAGCGCCACCGCTATAAATAGAACTCTCATAATTCATAATAAAGCATAATTTTGTTATCAACAAGTATGTACTACGGCAACATTATTTATTGACTTTTTATAGGCTAGGCTCGAAGATTTGACAATAAATATATCTATAAATACAATGTGCACATTCTCATGCTATTAAAACGTCCACGGGCAGTAGATAATAACATTGAGCATAACTGTGATTTATTTGGCATTTTTTTACATGTTTCGTTCGTAATGGCGTCTAGGTGAGAATAAGTACTTTGTGACGTCGGTGATTAACTGAAATATATTAACGTTAATAATAAATAAATACCAAAAGTATGACCTTTTTGAATACATGATATAGGGTACGTACGCACATTGCAGTATCGTCGCGGATACCGCTGCCACTCCGATAACATCTCTCAGCTTTAACATGTAATAATTTAGTGTACTTAAGGTATTAGGGTTTATAAACTGCGACTACAACAAAGTCATGAGTTTCCGTGCGCCGGGCGGCGCGGGCGGACGTTGGCACGACACGTGCGGCGGTGTGCGCGCCCGTGTGTGCGTGAGGCGCGGAGTGTGAGCGGAGCGGCGAGCGGAGCGGCGAGCGGCGCCGCGCGGGGTCGGCGTCTAGTTTCCGCCGGCGGCGGCGCGCAACTCTCAATCTCGCCTTATAAACGTTCTTCCCCTGTTTACGGAAAAAAAAAATATCTATTAGAATTTTCATGAGCGAGAGTTGCCACTCAATGTGAGACTCGATAAAGGCGTGACGATCTTAACACCTTCTCATCCAGATAAATAGAAACATCGAAAAGCAGGAATGTTCGGAAGAAGGTAACCTTTGAATAGATTTGTATGAAAATTATGATATCGATTTTCATCAAGTTGTAGCAATTTTAGAAAATGCACTCATACAATATTTTGCTATAGGATACTGAAAATCGTGCAGAAAGGAGTAGGAAAGCGGACCCCGGCCGAAGCTGGGATAATCCGACCGTGCTGGGTACACTTAGGTTATATGTTCCTAATAACTACATTCGCGCCGGGATTCGTCGCCGGCACCCGCTGTTCTCATGTTCTCTTGTACGAACTAGTCGCCAACAACGCTCCTTCGAGCGGGGCGTTGTCAAATTGGAATAGTTTTGCACACAAGTTCTAACAAGTTAACATTTTAAATGACAGTATAAGAACCATTCAATTTTTTTTTTTCAATATGAAATTTGCCTGTTGGTGTTTGGGGTTTAGCACTGTAAACTAAATAAATAAATAAATAACGCTAGGCAGAAGAGACATTATTTTGTTCCGTAACAGCACTTGCCCCGACACTCCACACAAATGAACCGGCCTGTACGGACACGGTTTGTGTGTGTGCAATTATTGTAGGGATGAGCTGAGGCAATCGAGCCGGAGAAGGACAATGCTATACGTAACATAAGTGTTTTTCATACTACTTTGCATTACTTGCTATCAAGGTATAATATATAATTTATAATCTATAATATGTAATTTACATTTAATAGAAAAAAATAGGGTACTCACGTGATAGTCTTCCGCTCGTTGGGCCTTGCGGCGGGCTGCGGGCGCGCGCGGTTGAGCACCTTGAGCAGGTCGCCGGCCTTGGCGCGCATGCGCGAGTGCACGTACACCTTCGAGCACTTGATGTGGTAGTGCAGGTAGTCGCGGAACATGTGCAGCAGGTCGATGGTGTTGTCGCGCGCCGCCGCGCACGTGTGCCGCGGGAACAGCACTGCGCCAAGGGGAAATGTACTTTATGCCGAACGCGGAACATTGCTTTTTGGCTGTATTCTCAGCGATATTACTGGGCGTAAGAGACTTAATTTTTTTTCTCGCTCATTAGATATTTGTTTGGCCACTATCTCGCCTGATGTGAAGCGATGATGTGGCCTAAGATAGAGCACATAGATCTAGAGAGAGACGGTAGTTGAGCGGCTGCTCAGACCCGTCTGACCGATAGTTCACTGAACATCATCCCGAAACACGACTATCACACGTCTAATATCTGCTGTCTCGGGGTGATGAGCGCAATGCAATTCTACGCAGTGCTTTTTATGCTATTAAAAGTTCTGGGTGGCACTGCAATAGTTATGGACAGGTGTGGCGCTTACCATCAGGCGAACGACTTGCTAGTCTCATCACTTAGTTACATAAAAAAAACTTCGTCTTCTTTCGGGTGTGTGGCCAGCCCTGGTGTCGGAGGTTTAAGCCCGCCCAAAGGCTTCCAACATGCATAACGACTGTTACTGAATAACAACCGGAACCCACGGCTTAACGTGCCCTCCGAAGGACAGTAGCGCTCAGATGTAAATACCACACAAACGGCCACCCATCCAAATGGTGTCCACTATTTATTTTATTTTCTTTATTTGGTTCACCAACAGTAGTACACTATGTTGTTGCTAATACTACTGTTGGTGCTAACGTTGCTTAACATAGCAGGGCCCCAATTCACTATGACAACTTGGCGAAATCACGTCGATTCCTTGCTTCGAAATCACATCGATTCCTTCACTAATAAACGACATCTCTATGACGCATTCATATATTCATATATATGACGAGAGAATAAAAATTTTGCGGATGCCGTTTATTAATGAAGGAATCGACGTTTCCTTGAAGCAAGGAATGGCCAAGTTGTCATAGTGAATTAGGGCCCAGATCTGTTACGAACAACTAGGTAAACAACTATCTGTATTTATTTATTATACACAAAACAATATATTCGTGACATGAATATTTTATACAATAAAGCTTTTTAAGGAAATGGCAAAAAGGTTAGTCGACATCACAGGGGACCGAAGAGCTGGCAGCTACCTCGGACAAAGAATTAGTCTAGCTATTCAAAGGGGGAACGCTGCCAGTATCTTCGGAACCTTGCCTAAAGGGACTCCTTTTAATAATATATTTTAGTTATTATATATTTTTATATTTTTAAGGTTTTTAGTTTTAGTTTCATGATAAAATTTTATACAATTACATCGTATTATTTTAGAATATATCCCAATTATATGTGTGCCTTATAGCTTTATAAACCAAAAAATTACATAATTTTTTGATTTATAAATACGTCTCGTCGATGTTTGAGTACTTGCGGCATACGTGCGGCAATAACGCTACAAGGGAAAATATACTTATGGCAATTTTCTAAGAATTATTTTTGTCTGGCACGTATGTCATCAATTGAGCCCACTTCCCCAACCTTATCCCTATTCCGGCTGCCTGTATACAATAAGTTGTTTAAAATATTGAGCAATTATATTGCTTTCAATTGCCATAAGTACGGGTTAGTGACCGCTTTGTATCAGAATCTCTTATTATTATCATTTCTAGCTGCGGTCGTCCTACTGCATGCTATAGGTCTCCCTACCTTCCTACACTTTTAGTTTTATAAAAAACTTTGAACAAAGAAATAAATCATTAATTTTTAGTAAAAAATCAAGAACCGACTTCAAGACTAAACATATATTTTTTGTTATTTTTTCAAAGTGTTGAATCAATTTCCATAAAATTTATATGGGACCACCACTGAAGTACGACCTACCAAACAAAACAAGAATCATTAAAATCAATTTTAAATTGACGGAGAAACCGCGTAAAAAGCATTAAAAAAAGTACCGTCGAATTGAGAACCTCCTCCTTTTTTGAAGTCGGTTGAAAAGAGACGTCTTTCTAGAGTACTGGTAAACTGGTATATTGCAATCAAGAGTGTTCCTTACCAAACGTAACATAACTGATATTGTCGCCGACTCTCGCGTCCGTGTCCACCAGCTCTAACGGCGGTTCTTTATGTGAAAACAGAACCTGCAAGAAACAAAATACGTCATTAAATAGGCAAAAAGAGGATAGTAAACACTCTAAATCTCCACCAGCATAAGATGTATTGATTGACATAATATGCTAGAGATGGCAATTCAAAATTAAACCTTAACCCTTTTACATGTAAGTAACACTGATTGGAGCACAGCAAAAAGCACTGAAAGATTAATGACCTTTGAATAGAGGTTACATATATGTAGCAGCCAACTAGCTTAATTCACCGTTCAATCAACAGCCTAGCCTCTTTACTAAGCAGCGCCGTTCAACTAGCGGCCTGTATATTATTCAGCCATTTGATCAAACAGCTGGGCAAATGACTTGGCTCGATGACGTTTAATTACTTGCCAAGCCTGTTCATTTATAAAACCTGTTTTCCAAAGTTTAATGAAAAAATGAATGAATGAATGGATTGTGTACGTTTTGTGCAAAGTGCACAATACACAGGGCTCGTGCTTAGTTTGGGGATCGCCGATAATTCTATTTTTTTTTAATAATAAATTATATTCTGTACTATTTGTAAGAAAAAAATGTAAAATATCTTTTGGCAATAAAAATTATCTTATTTTATAATACTTCATGTACATACTCCCTAGGGTCAGCATTTCACCTTACTGTAACGATGTTAACATACTTGATAACGCCACTGTGCCATCTACATTCATTTCACTTAAACTTTAGTACTCATAACTACCCAAATAGACCGAGATTCTTATGTTCGTGAATTTACTAATATTAATTTATATCTTATTACATTATTTATTATATATTAGTAGCTGACCCGGTGAACTTCGTACCGCCGTTTTTTTTAAATCGATTTTTAAAAAGTTTCTTTATCACAAACCTTGTCCTGACAATAACACAAAAAGAATTATCCAATTTAGTGCAGTCGTTCGGAAGTTGTGCAACAAATATTTCGGCGATTCATTTTTATTTATATAGACTTATTTTTATTATATTTATTTAAACTTCACCTTCTATCAACTACTGTTTAGAGATTGTGGGGCGCACACTACTACGCACCCCGTACGTTGGTTAGGTACCTGTGGCGCGGTGTGCGAGGCTCTCCGGCCCTCTTTGAGTTCCTGCATGAACACCTTCCCGATGACCATGTCATCCTCGTGGCGGAACACGGTGGAGAACACCACGGTCACGCGGTCCGTTTGCGCTTCCACGTATCTGGAAACAATACAATACAATAATGCTTTATTGTACACCAAAACAAATTGAAGATCACGCTCCGTGATATTTCCGTTACCTCTCCATGCACGGTTGTTTTTTATGTAGCTGAATATCGAGAGGAAACATTGAAATGGGAAGCTACGAAGCCACACACATAGTCGTCAAACTCTACTATTCCATGGCCCATGGGCCCATTATTAGTACTAGTGTCGGGGACTAAAAAACCAACCATTTATAGACATTTATATATTACTTATATTTTCATGTTACTGATACTATGACTATGGGACTTTTTACTCGCACTTCTAGTTTGACATTGTGTTATGTTAATCGTAATTTATACCGCTATGTTCGTGTTATATTTTTAGACATTTAAATCAAGTATACGTTTTATCAAACAAAAAATCGTCTTCAATGTATCTTCGAAGTCCAAGGTCAAATATCTATGAAATTTATATGGGACCACTTCGTAGCTATACTGAACCCAACGCAAAAAGAATTTTCCAAATCCGTTCATGAATGACGGAGTTCTGAGGTAACAAACATAAAAAAATACGCCCAACGATCACATACATAGATCCTATTCCCTAACTAGGTTTCCCTGTATCTAGGGAACCAGGAACTATGAGGACTATGGTCCCACAACACCCAGACACGAAACAAATGATTGCACTTTTTTTTTCTGTGCACAAACATTTGTCCCGTCGCGGGAATCGAACCCGCAACCTCAGTGGTGTATGAGATTTTAGCCAAGCTGCCCAACTACTACACCACAGAGGCCGTCGTAGTTGATTTGTATTATGTGTATATGACGTTTAAAATTATAATTTGAGTTTAGAACTCACAGCGTCTCATCCTGCCTGTAGTTGATAACGGCCCGCTTGTGGCCGACGTCGCCGTCCTCCTGCAACCGGAAGTACCGTTCGAACACGGACGCGAAGCAGTTTCGCTTGAGCAGGCCCACCTTCTTCACGATCTCCTCCCAGTCGTCCGGGATGCTCTCGCTGTCCAGCTCGAGGAGGACGGAGATGTTGTAACCTGGAAAATTGGTTACGAACATCATTACACACCTGGAAATTGGTTTAAAACGTCGAGACCTGGAAATTACAACCTGGGTCTCTTTAAGACAAGAGAGAATAGGCACCTCATGGGCAAACATACTCCAACTTAGACCGTAACTACGCTTACCATCAGGTGAGTTGTTCTCAAACCCATAAGCCCATTAAAGCCATTAAGTCTATTTAATCGTAAAAAAGAACCTGGATATTGGTTTTAAACATAGATAGATAAACAATTTATTGTTAAAAACTTTAAAAATAAAAAAACAAGTACATTTCACAATAAACAGCATAACAATAGGCGGTCTTATCGCTCAAAGCGATCTCTTTCAGACAACCTTTGAAAAGAAAAGATTAACATAATTTGAAAGGATGGTGGTTTTTTCAAAATGACTACAGATAAAATTGTAAATCTATATATAAATATAATATGTGAGATATACATATTATAAGAGCATAATTAGAACATAATTATAGACCTGGAAATTAGTCTCAAAATAAGAACGAAATTCGAAACGAGTCCAAGTCTTTATTTTAGAAGTTCCGAAGGTACAATCTATACGAAACATTTCCGTTATCGCCCATCTCTGTCTTTCCATTGACACATATTGTCATGTCTCCGCCGCTAACGGCCAGCCACACCACATGCTTCAAATTGCACAGATTCTGAACATTAAGGACCCAAAAACCAACAATAAAATTGACTCGCATTTGCTATTTCTTTAGCGGTTGTCGACATAACGCAAAAGTTTTGCAACAGGATATTACGTTGATGAAGAATCGCTAACTAAAACTATGGAATACTTCCTCAATTTGATTGAAAGTCTGTTTCACAAGGCGCAAATAAGTCGAAATCCTAAATGTGAATTTGACCGAACACGTCAAAACGTCCTATTCGTCCTTACCCACATCGCCATCTAAGCAAAATATATATGTACATAGTAAAAATCTTTTAATAATCAACTTTATTTGTTTAATACAGTAAGTCATTCAGTGAAACAGGAAAAGTTAATAATTTACTGCTATTAAAGTAAACAGACTTACTGCCTTGTTTAATTTAAGGAAACCATGCTAATTGATTTAAATGTAATTCGTAATACTCCAAAAAACTAATATTTTATAGTTTGTCTAGACAGCTAAATATTGATTTACAGAAAAAAGTTTTAAAAATAAATATGAAATCACACGTTTCTGGGTGTGTACATTGACACATTCCATATTAAATTTGAACCTGTTTCCTAAAAATACCTAAAAGTTTGTAGTACTAAGATAAGCCACATAATATTAATGGATATTGCTGGCTATCTTATCACTTTCCCGTTTTTGTACTCGACTGCCAATCTTATCAAATGACTTTGATAGTTTACTCTTTAACAATATTTTGAGCAGTGATATATGAACATATTACGATGAATATTAAATAGCTCTACTGGAATTATTACATACATGGATGCATGTAATAATTGCAGTTTAATAATCCTGAATATCTTATATTTTTTTGTTGAAAAATATACTTTTAACAAAATCGTAATCGGAATCGCGAGCAGATTAAAATGAGCCCAAACACTAGTTTGGGCTCTAGTTACTAGTTCTAGTTCTAGCTACTAGTTTGCTCGCGATTTGAATTGTAAAGTACTAGTGTACTTTACAATTATCTGTCAAGGAGTTGCCATTGCCCACCTTCCGTCTTCATCATCAGATCAGCTGACTGTCACCATAACATTGTATTGTCATCGGACTTCGACAAGTATGCAAAATGTGTACTTCGTAGGACAAGCAGAAGTGGTTCTGATTCAGCTTGCAATATTCCACCCATTTTCAACAAACATAGTTACATACATTGCAAGTTAAATAGAAGCTTGTAAAAAGGTGAAATATGTAAATTTTTGTCCTATAAATAATAATATCTATATAGGGATTCCCAATAAAGCAATTAATATTAATCTTCAATTTTAAGTAATGTAATGACGTTGAAACAAAAAAGGTAAGAAATATTTCCTCCTTTATACAACAACTTCATAAATTAGTGTATCAAACTAGGCAACAAATCAATGAATGCAAGGAAAATATAGCTAAATATCTAGTATGTGTAACAACACTAGCTCCAGTGGAGTGGGCATGCATTGTGCAACACAAAAACAGCTGTGTTCACTTCACTTTCCACTACATGCAGTAGTTGTAGGGTTACATTATATGTATAGCAAACACAATGCACATGGAGAATTTAAACTAAGCTTGTTCTGTATTTAGTATCTTAAAGAATACTAGCTGACCTGGCAAACGTTGTTTTGCCATATAAATTTAAATAAAAATTTTAAGGATGAACAGCCCTTATCACTTAGGGGTATGAAAAATAGATAGTAGTCGATTTTCAGACCTACTGAATATGCATATAAAATTTGGTAAAAATCAGTAAAGCCGTTTCGGAGGAGTAAGGTAACTAACATTGTGACACGAGAATTTTATATATAAGATAAGATATGAATACGTTTTCACTACTTTTCAAAATAAAATTGGTAAAATTGTTGAAAGCAAGAAAAATATTTTCTTATAGTCTTTTTAATCAACTGTATAATTTAAGTGAGGCCAAATTTAAATATTATGCACCATATAACATTCAAAATTCACATACATACTAAGCTTGATACAATACAACATATTATACACCAAACAATATTAAACAGTACAGGATAACTTATAAACTTAGAACATTGGATGAACTTATCACTAAAAGCGATATCTTCCTTCTTTTTTAATATTTTTACTGGCCCGGATACAATTGGAGTGAACTAAGGGAGTAAAAGGAGTAAGACTTAATTTATATTGTAATTTGTTTTTCATGACATCCTTTTTTATAAATGATTTAAAACTATACCTGACTCGGCCTCTGTAAGGAGGGGTCCATATACTCTTTTGAGAAGTTCATCTGCCCCATGTTCTTCTAATTGTTTGTAGAACTTCAGTGATATACTAACCTGGAAAAGAAATTTTGAAATTTATTAAGTTCATTTGGAATGGTAGATGCAGTAACACCAATAAAAGTATATTTTAATGTTACTATTTATAAACCTAAATAATTGACACATATTAGTACTCTTACAACAAACAAAACTATGAGGAAGTTTAATTACCCATACTAAGTTTCTATGTCAGTCATTACTTATTTACTGTATAAGGATTCAGCCATTATTCTAAGTATTGACTGTACTTGGAAAACTATACCTATATTATAAGATGTTACTTATTTCAAGGTTGGCCGAGCCCATGTTATAGCTATAGGTATTAATTAACAAATTAATACAGCATTAGGGAAGCAGGTCTGCCATATTTTATACATTAGTGTCAGGCCATAAAGTTGTGGGTGGTTTTTCGATAATTGATTAGAGAGGGGGGACCACAGAATAATAGTAACAGTTTGTTCTTCAAATAATGTGACCTGATTATAAGTATTCAGTTGTTTTAACTGTTTACTAAACAGCTACAAGGAATTTGTTTGTATTTACTGCCAATCAATCAACTTCTTAACACCCTGAGAGACATTGTTGATTGTTTAACTTTAGCTGTGAATTTATAAACTGTTGTGTAGTGTCACTAATATGATATTTTATTTATATACCTATGACTTGTGACTCATTGACATAGGTGATTAATCAAGCTTTAACTTTATGCTCAGTAACCAAAATGCTTTTGCAAATTGTTTGAAATAACACTCATAGGGCTAAGTGGAAAGATAGTAGAATGAGTGACTTGTGTGGTCTTGATTATAATTATTCTCAAATGCACGCATGACAGGTTATTTTAGACTTCTTGAATTAGACTTAGATGCCCTTAGAGCTAAAATAAAGGTTTACTTACCCTAACTTTGGTTTTATCTCCGTTGACATTAGATATATGAAAGAGTACTCCGTCAAAATCAGCTACTGTCACATCTATTGACTCGGGCTTTAAGCTGAAATTAAAATTGCTTTGATAACTTGAGTTTTAGATACTAGTATTCACATCCTGGGACCTTGTGATTGTATGGAGTGCACCCCGCTTCCAATGCACTGATATCAACAGTGCATATGGTACTTGTTATATTGTTTGCCACCAGTGGGCTCCAAAAACATTATATAGGACATTTCCTCACGCACACACGTAGCGACACCAATAAACAACTGATATGAGTCATCCATGCTGAGATAGGCATTACCGCGTCATAGGACACACATTCAAAAGTTATAATATTATCACCGTATTGTATGTTTCTCTGCACTTAGGACAAATTTGGAGTATGCGGTGACCAACGTGGGCCCACCCTTCGAATTTGACACTTGTCAAGGTACTCCCGAAAAGGGGTTATGGCCAGGTAAGAACCCCCACGAAGAATGCTTCCCCGTATCACAACACACTCAATATCGCTTATTAACGTAATGCACACTAGAGAAACAGGTCATAATCATAAAAAAACAGTAAACTTTCTAAGCGTAACGTACTCACCGCGCCAGTGCATTTTTATATTTAACTGTTAACGTTTCTTCTATAATTCTATTATTGATCTCGAGTAAGATCATTATTTAACAATTTATAACCTACAGTTTTATCATAAAATCAACGCCTATAGCACCTTCATTTAATTATTTGAACAGAAATCTTTGACGACGACCGCCCGTGTTTTAAGACAACCATAAACGACAGAAAAGAAAAGAGAAGCTCTATAAATGAATGAAATGTCGGCCATTTGTCCATAGACGATACCCGTATTAGTTTTTTTGACCTTTAGGTTTTATTTTTTATAACAATTGTTTGAAATTATCAAGAAAATAATATTAATTTCTTTCTTTCAAGATCAAAGCTATACATAAATCTTAATTATTTTCATTATCTGCATTTATTTTAAGATTTTTATTTATTAGGACATATCACGCAAACTTTTACGTAGATGTCGCTATTAGCGTACAAATAAATTTAAAAATGGCAAAAAACCTTTGAAAAATTTTTGTTGACTAGAATTGTTGGTGTAAAAAGGATTAAATCCATTGAAACGCTGCCGTTTGCGTTGTCGTGACGCATTTGAACTCGCGATACGATGGGTTAATATACTTAAAATCAGTGAATTAAATACAGTCAATAAGACTGAAAAAATCCATGACGAAAAATTTGCTGGACAGGTTGATTTTTGAATCTTTTGAGCATCTCCAATGCGTAATGACATCACGATTACGTATGTAACTGTAGTAGAAAATATTAGATGCACCCACACTCACACGTATATTTCATCACTTATAGCACTACAAAATGCAGAATGAATGTTGGTAAAGATGATACTTAACCTAACCTTAACCAATGTTCTTTGTTTTGTCATACTGTCTCGTTTGGCTACCGCCCTAATGTTTAACCAACAATAGCTTGTTTTTGCATTTGTTTGTTGGTATTTAAACATTTGCTTACTCATCACGGCAGTAGCGCCCCTAGAGGGATAAAGTAACAATATTATGTATTTTAGTAGAATATGCACTAACTGAATGAATGAAATGAACGAGGCCAAAAGATATCGGAAAATTACCGATATATATGCACCTATCCCTAACCCATCCCTAGTGACATTTGAATGAAAATTTTTGCTGAAAAAAAAATTGTCTATGACATGATCAAATCGAAATCAGCCGGAGGTGTGTGTTGAGTGTTTATGTTTTTGATTTACAAAAAAAACGTGCGTAATAAAAATCAAGCAACGAAATAATCCTGCGATATGAAGCAGCAACACGATGTCTAACCTGGTAGCTCAACTTGTTGCGGGGCTGAAGTCCCGTAACGTGGACGTCCAGCTAAAGACTGCTAAAGAACTCTACCACTATGCGAAGACGGAGTTACGAGAGGTCCCGCAAGAAGAACTCACACAGTTCCTCGATGAGTTCAATCAGCAGATTTCCGAGATGATATCTAGCAACGATGTCCACGAAAAGAAAGGCGGTGTTTTGGCCATAGGTAACGTTTTATCACAATTTTGAAGTCTAAGTTCAAATTGATATAATAATTGTATTATGATTTATATAAAATATCTCTGTTTTCAGTGTGTCTTATCGGTGGTGATTGTGATACCACTAAAACTAGAATAACCAGATTCGCGAACTACCTCAGAAACCTTCTTCCGTCCTCTGATGTAGGGGTGATGGAACTGGCTGCCAAAACTGTGGGTCGCCTGGCGACAGTGTCTGGTGTTAAAAGAGCCGAGTATGTTGAATTCGAGGTTAAAAGAGCTTTTGAGTGGTTATCTGAAGAACGCAATGAAGGTAGAAGGCATTCTGCTGTATTATTGCTCAAAGAGTTAGCCATAGCCATGCCAACATATTTCTACCAGCAAGTATCAGGTTTCTTCGATCATATACTTGTAGCATTGAAAGACCCTAAACAACAAATTCGTGAGGCTGCTGCTAAAGCCCTGAGAGCTGGGCTAGTAGTCACTACTCAAAGAGAGTCGGCTAAACAATCAACAGCTAAGCCTCAATGGTACATGCAGTGTTATGAGGAAGCCATGCTGTCATTTGAAGATGTTTCCTTAAAAGAGAAAGGCATAACAAAAGAAGACAAGGTACATGGAGGCTTACTGATCCTGAATGAGTTGTTGAGGTGCTCAAATTCTGATTGGGAGACAAAATACACATATCTTATGCAAAGTTTGGACACACAGAAAGATATAGCAGTTTCAGATGAGATCATTTTTATGAGTGCCAAGCTGCATAGTGCCTCGGTGAAAAGAGGCTATTTAAGTGATGGATTCAAGACTGAAAATGTCCAATACCCGGTTCCTATTTATGAATCAGAAGTCTGCCGTAGTTTACTATTACATGAATATGAGAAGATTTGTCAAGGTAAACTGCATTTCTTCACTATTTTTGTTACTTCTTCATCATACACTATAGTTGTAGATTAAAATTTTATTTCAAATATATATTGAACATTCCACTGACTTACAATCATAATTTTTTAAACATCACAGCCAGTGCGTATTCAAACGAAACATCATAAGTAATGTAATACATCAACATATTTTTACTTTACAGATGTAATGGGGCAAAGGATGCTCAAAGCTCAAGGAGTCCCACAAATCTTACTTATTCTAATACCAAGACTGGCTGCTTTTAACAAAGCATTTTTCATTAAAAAATACCTCAATTCAACCATAAACTACCTCCTCCTGTCACTCCGCAGTAGAGAGAAGGACAGGAATATGGCCTTCACAACACTGGGACTCATGGCTGCTGCTATTGAAAATGACATCAAAGTCTACATTCCCAGAATAATAGATGCAATCAAGCAAACATTGCCTGTGCGTGACAGTCAGACCAAAAAGAGGCTGTGGATCGATCCCTCCATTTTCGCCTGCATTACTATATTGAGTGATGCAGTCAAAGATCTTGTAATGAGTGATATAAAAGATCTTCTTGATGCATTGTTTGCAACTGGACTCAGTCCATCACTGACAATCTGTATGAGAGAGCTGAGTAACAACCTGCCAGCTCTAAAAGGAGAAATATCTGAAGGGCTACTCAACATGCTGTCACTGGTTCTGAGAAATAAACCATTTTTGCATCCAGGAGTACCCAGGAGCTTGGAACTGCAAATGACTATGAACCCGGTGACTGAGCCGCAAGACACTGCCAGTGTCGTCCTTGCATTGAGAACTCTTGGCACTTTCGACTTTGAAGGTCAACACAGTTTGTTGACCTTTGTAAGACAGTGTGCTGAGCATTTCATACAATGTGACCAACAGGAGATCAGATTAGAAGCTGTGAAAACTTCGGCGAAACTACTGGCAGATGCTGCAGTAAGAACTGCTAATACACCTTCTAGGACCCTTACCATGCTGACTGCTGAAGTGATTAATAAACTTCTAGTTGTAGCTGTGACTGACCCTGACTATGAGGTGCGTTTCTGGGTACTGGAATCTCTTCACGATATATTTGATATACATCTGGCACAAATTGAAAATTTGAGTTTTCTTTTTATTGCCATGAATGATGAGCAATTAGCAATTCGAGAATTAGCTATATGCACTGTTGGACGATTGAGTACTGTCAATCCCGCCTACGTCATGCCTGGTTTGCGAAAGACTTTGATACAGTTCTTGACAGAATTGGAGCATTCTGGTATGAGCAGAAATAAGGAACAAGCTGCCAGAATGCTGGACAATTTAATTCTACATGCGCCATCTCTTGTTAAACCATACATGGAAACAATTCTGAATGTGCTGGTGCCAAAACTAAAAGAATCTGATTCTAATCCGGGAGTGGTCATCAGTGTTTTGAAAGCAATCGGAGATTTGGCTGATGTCCATGGTGATAATACTGGTCTGAAGAAATGGTTGCCTGAACTGTTAACCATACTTCTTGAACTGCTGTCGGATGCAAGTGCAACAGAGAAAAGAAGCATAGCCTTATGGGCGTTTGGGCAATTGATTAGTGCTACAGGGTATGTAGTAGCTCCATACAAAAAATATCCAATTCTGATGGATGTACTATTAAACTTTTTGAAAACTGAGCAGCAGCCAAAAGACAGAAGAGAAACGATAAGAGTCCTTGGTTTGCTGGGTGCTTTGGATCCTTACAAGCATAAATTATCTAGGGGCCTTATTGATGGTCAACCAGACTCGAGTTTAGTGCCAGTTGCTGATAGTAAAGCTGAAGAGAACAATTTCGACATGACGACAAGTGAAATGTTAGTGAATATGTCGTCGCCAGTTTTAGACGAGTACTATCCAGCAATAGTCATATCGACACTCATGCGGATACTTCGGGACCCGACGCTTCAGCAGCACCACAAGAGTGTCGTCCAAGCTGTGACTGATATCTTCCAATCTTTGGGAATTAAATGCGTGCCTTACATCTCACGTGTAACACCAAGTTTGCTGTTCGTAGCACGCGCGACTGATAACAACGACTTCCGCAAGTTCCTCTTCACGCAACTAGCCAAATTGATTGCCATTGTGAAGCAGCACATCCGCAACTACCTCGACAAGATACTTGATCTGATTAAAGAGCTCTGGACGCCAACCAGTCCCCTGCAACTCACTTTGGCTATACTTCTGCTCGTTGAATACATCGCTGTAGCCCTAGGATCGGAGTTTAAAGTGTATCTTCCTCAGTTAATGCCTCAGATATTGCGAGTTCTGGCTCACGACCAGAGCGACGAAAGGGTCGTGACAAAGAATCTACTTCTAGCCTTGCAAAAGTTCGAAGACAACTTAGACGATTATATGCACCTGGTTATACCGTCTATAGTGAAACTTTTCGATGCGACGGACTGCCCGATCTCAGTCGCTAAAGTTGCAATGGAGACAGTAGACTATCTTTCGGACTCTTTGAACTATGAAGAACTGGTCTCTAGAATAATCCATCCTTTAGTTCGGAGTTTGGAAACGTGCGCGCCGTTACGCCCGACGGCGATGGACACTCTTTGCGCGTTGATCGTGCAACTTGGCCGGAAGTACACTGATTTCATCCCGCTGGTTCAGAAAGTGGTGGCCAAGCATAAAATACAGCACCAGAACTACGAACAGTTGCTTTCTAGGCTGCAATCGAGCCAGACTTTGGCTATGGACGAGTTCTTGCAGAGTACGAGACGGCGGCCGAGGAATAATAACCAAGAGGTGCGGAAAACTATATTCTATACAATTATAGCTTAGGGAGCTCTTTGTGTACGGGGATGATTATGTTTCAAAATGGTTAACGCGAGATTTTAGTCGAGCGTAGTTTCTATGCCTACTTCGTCATCCGTCGCCCCTCCCGTGCCGCGCCTCTACCATAGGATCCGCCTGGGTTAAACGCAACGCCAATACTATTGTTCATAGTATATTCTAGTCTTTCTTTTTGCAAGTGTCCTTCCTCCTGTTAAGATATCAAACAAAAATAAACCCAAAAAGTAGTCGGAATAAAGTCTAAAATAGCTTGGGGCAAATCATCCCACAGCTGGTTTATCGAAACTTGATGCCACAGCGTAATAAACATCGCCCCGCGTCAGGTCCATTTAAAAATCAAGAGATTTTAACTCCTTTTGTTTCTCCAGGCTCGTCTAGTAGTGTGCGATACTTCGCAATCGATCCGCAAGCTGTGCGTGAACTCGCATAACCTCAAGCTGGCTTGGACCGTGTCCAGTCGCGTGTCCAAAGACGACTGGCTCGAGTGGCTGCGACGCTTCAGCATCGGCCTTCTTACAGAGTCGCATAGTCCTGCGCTTAGGTAAGATATGCCCAAGACAATGTTTTGCTTAATGATGGTCATGAAGTCTTGGTCCAATCTAGACAATAAATTAATTTCTAATGTTTCTGTCATATCAATCATATTCTTGAGGTATTCGTAGATGACCTTTTCAGTTTTCATTTTATCATAGTTTGAGTGGAAAAGGCCGTAGAAATTGTGCAGACCGAAGGGTGGAATATGAAATATCTTAAATTAGGTTCTTCAAATTAAGATTAGCTTTTGTTTTAAAGTGAAAGATTTTCTTACACTATTCTAAGACTCATTTAACCATCTAACTTGATTTTTATTTATCTAAACCTCTGGTCGGAATTTGACCCCATGACCTCGCCTATAGCCACTGGTGCTTATCAAAAATAGTATTTCTAATACTCTACCCACGACATATGTAGGTACATTCTGCAGCGCCTGGTGAATGGGCACAATATAGGTAACGTATCTAAGAACTATATCAGATGAATTTCAAAAGAAATTCCAAAAACCGCATCGAAAACGGTTCATTCATTTTGGAGATAGATGGGAACATAGATGTGCACAAACATGTATACAAACTACCTCTTACTCCAAACGAATATTTTTTTATATAGATCTTAGTCCCTAACTAGGATTCCCTGTATGTAAGGGAACCAGAAACTACGAGTACCCCCCAAAACCCAGAGGCGAAACAAATACCTGCGTTTTTTTTTTACAAACACGTTCTCCATTCTTTCGTGAATATAATAAATATCGTTTACACAGAGTTAACTTATCCGTTCCGTCATGGGTAAAAATTAATTATAAATATTATAAAAAAAGTAAAATAGCCATCCTCCACAGAGCCTGCCTTGCGCTCGCTCACAACTACTCGCAACTTCTCCGCGACCTGTTCAACGCGGCCTTCGTGTCGTGTTGGACGGAGCTGGAGCCGTGCGCGCGCGCCGAGCTCGCCAGCGCACTGGAGCAGGCCCTCACGGCGCCCGACGCGCCCGAGCTGGCGCATACCGTGCTCAACCTTGCTGAGTTCATGGAACACTGCGACGGAAGCACGTTGCCCATATCTACGCATTTGCTGGGAGAGAGGGCCATGCATTGCCGCGCGTATGCTAAAGCTCTTCATTATAAGGTAAGGTTCTCTAACAGCGACCTCGCGCCCGAACTGGCTAAAAGTATAGCAGAGTTCCTGGGATTGAGGAAGTGGACGCAGCATGTCTGTCAACGCATTGTTGTGAGATCCTAACATACGGTTTCGTCGTCAATTTGTCAAAAAAACTGTCACCTCTAACTAATAAGTGTAATTTCTATGGTTTGTTTTTATTATGTTGAGTTTTTACTAGCAAAATAAAAGTATTATCTTTCTTATTCAGGAAGAGGAATTCCGCAGCGGCGCTACATTGCAAGTAGTCGAAGCTCTCATCCACATCAATAACAAACTGCAACAGAAAGAAGCGGCCGAGGGTTTGCTCGAAAGGGTGATGGCACAGCGCGAGGCTGGCGATGCCAACCTGAAAGTACAAATCCGATGGTACGAGAAACTGCACAACTGGGAGAAAGCCCTCAACCTCTATGGTGAAAAACTAACCTCGGACCCGGACGATATGGATGCATATTTGGGAGAACTCCGCTGCTACGAAGCTCTAGGAGAATGGGTGAAACTGTACAACACGGTATCCGAAAGCTGGTCGACGTTGAAATCGGAGGATAAGTACAAAGCGGCGCGTTTGGCCGCCGCCGCCGCGTGGGGACTGAACGAGTGGGACTCGATGGCCAAATACGTACATTTCTTACCGGAACAGACTCAAGACGGCGCCTTCTACAGAGCCGTGCTTAACATACACAATGGAGACTTTACAGTATCCAAGCAATATATCGATCTCGCTCGCACGCTGCTCGACTCCGAACTCACAGCGGTCGCTGGAGAGAGCTACCAGAGAGCATACGGAGCCCTCGTCAACGCGCAGCTGCTCGCCGAGTTGGAAGAAGTGATAACGTACAAACTAGTCGAGGAGAGAAGGGAGTCTATTCGTCAAGCGTGGTGGACGCGGCTGCAAGGCGGCCAGAGGTCCGTAGAGGACTGGCGCCGCATCCTGCAGGTGCGCGGGTTGGTGCTGACTCCGCGCGAGGACATGGCCACGTGGCTGAAATTCGCGTCGCTCTGCAGGAAGAGCGGCGCGCCGCGCCAGGCGCACAAGACGCTGGTCATGCTGCTCGGAACGGATCCCAGCAAGAACCGCGAGCTGCCGCTCCCGAGTCACGAGCCGCGGTTCACGCTCGCATACGCCAAGCATCTGTGGGTCGCCGGCGACAAACAACTGGCGTACGATCAACTACAACGGTACGTCGAAAATACAGAGAGCGGTGACCCCGACCACTCGCGTCTCTTGGCGCGCTGCCACCTGAAGCTAGGGTCTTGGTGTGAATCTCTCAACGGTATCAAGGAAAACTCCATTCCAGAGATTCTTCGAAACTACGAAGCGGCTACCGTACTCTCGTCTGATTGGTACAAAGCGTGGCACGCGTGGGCCTACATGAACTTCGAGACGGTTCTCTTCTACAAGAACCAGGACGGCGGACAGAATGTAGAGAAGCGCCCCACGGCGGAAACTATCACTCAGCACACCGTGCCGGCCGTCGAAGGCTTCTTTAAATCGATCAAACTATCTCGCGGCAGCTCGTTGCAGGACACCCTCCGTTTGCTGACGCTGTGGTTCGATTACGGACACTATCCGGCAGTACACGAGGCTCTGGTCGAAGGAATTAGAACTATCGAAATCAACGTGTGGCTGCAGGTCATCCCGCAACTCATCGCTAGAATCGACACGCCGCGGGCTCTAGTCGGAAAGCTGATTCATTCTCTCCTGATCGATATCGGAAAGTCGCACCCTCAAGCTCTTGTCTACCCTCTCACTGTGGCGTCTAAATCTTCGTTCGTGGCGCGCAAAAACGCCGCCAATCAGATTCTGAAGTCGATGTGTACTCACTCGAGCAAGCTCGTGAACCAGGCGGCTATGATATCGGAGGAGCTTATAAGAGTAGCTATTTTATGGCACGAGCAGTGGTACGAAGCTTTGGAAGAAGCCTCGAGACTGTACTTTACGGAAAACGATGTCAATGCGATGTTGAAGACGCTGGAGCCATTGCATGCGATGCTCGAGAGAGGGCCGCAGACGTTGAAGGAGGTCTCCTTCAATCAGACTTACGGGAGGGAACTCAACGAAGCTCAAGAATGGTGCAATAGGTACAAGGTAAGAGACTGCTTGAACATTATTTTCACGGCATATATAGAGGTCAAAGGCTGCTGATTCATATGTAAATAGCCATTTCCTAAGACATTATTCGGTATTTTTATCGTTTATAGATCTAAGTTTGACCATTATTTCGCCTGTTAAACGATAATGTGGTCGAAGACGAACCATACAGATCGTCGGAAGACCGCAGTTGAGCGACTGCTCAGACCCGTCGCCGTGATGGTTCACCGAATATAATCCTGAAATAAGACTAGGTCGCTTGACGGCATGGCTTTGTCGGGTGGGTGGTATACAACCGCTGCCGGAGACGGCCACTCCTACAATCAGTTTTTATCCCTGACTCGCTTGACGCACACTTTTCAAGATAAACAAGCTCGTCAGGGTGATATACTCTGTTAATTAACACAAATGTTGCTCAGTAACTAGTTACTAATCTGTGACAAATGTATAAGCTATTTGTTTCTAACTGCGTCATTATAAGTATACGCTGACTAATCGTCGAACGTGTCCAGGAGTCGGGGCAGGTCCGCGACCTGAACCAGGCGTGGGACCTGTACTACCACGTGTTCCGGCGCATCAGCCGCCAGCTGCCGACGCTGACGTCGCTGGAGCTGCAGTACGTGTCGCCGCGCCTGCTGGCGTGCCGCGACCTGCAGCTGTGCGTGCCCGGCTCCTACGTGCCTGACCGCGAGCTCATCCGCATCGCGCACATACAGAGCAGCTTGCAGGTACCGCTACCGGCTATACGCCCGGCAAGGAGTTTGCATCTCTTCGGAGTAAAAGATAGATAACTCCTTATTGTTACACCACCAGAAATTATAACAACAAAAAAAAGAAATATCTTAAAACTATACAAAGATAAGTGTTTATGAAAAAGTTTTTTGGCCCAGTTTTGAATGTCCATCCTGTTCCAATTGGCAGGTGATAACGTCAAAGCAGCGTCCGCGGCGGCTCGGCGTGCGCGGCTCCAACGGCAAGGACTACATGTTCCTGCTGAAGGGGCACGAGGACCTACGCCAGGACGAGCGCGTCATGCAGCTGTTCGGGCTCGTCAACACGCTGCTGCAGGCCGACCCCGACACCTTCCGCCGCGACCTCGCCATACAGCGATACGCCGTCATACCGCTCTCCACTAACTCGGGTGAGATACATCGTCATACCGCTCTCTATTAACTCGGGTGAGATACATCGTCATACCGCTTTCCAATAACACGGGTGAGATACATCGTCATACCTCTCTCCAATAACTCGGGTGAGATACGCGGTCATACCGCTCTCCACTAACTCGGGTGAGATACGCGATCATACCGCTCTCTACTAACTCGGGTGAGATACGCGATCGTACCGCTTCCCACTAACTCGGGTGAGATACGCGGTCATACCGCTCTCTACTAACTCGGGTGAGATACGCCGATATAACGCTAATAATATGTGACCACAAATCTCTACGTTGACATTGGCGCCCTCACCCCAATTCTTATGATCCTTGTATTACTTGCTTTAAGAATGTCAATACTTTTTATTTGTTGTATTACATAAGAAAAAATACGTATTGACTTACAAATTTTAATGCATATGCACTAAAAATTCTACTCTTCATTAAAACATGCATAATGATCATTATCCACAAACTTTCACTTTCCACGGCTGCCTCTCTCATAGCATGCTATTCACCTAAATAAGCATAAGTAGTTTTAAATAACACAAACGCTATACGCTAGAATATTAGATTAGTATGTGTAAATTGGTGACATTAGTCACGGTTAAATGTTTAATTAGCTTCTGGGCACTTAGAAAACCGATCAATTTATGAACGTTATGATGGAACGATGCTTTCTATCCAGGTCTGATCGGCTGGGTGCCACACTGTGACACTCTGCACTCTCTAATCAGGGACTACAGGGAGAAGAGAAAGTGTCTCCTCAACATCGAGCATAGAATTATGCAGCGAATGGCATCGGACTTGGATAAACTGTCTTTGATGCAGAAGGTCAGTGAGTGATGGGTAGTGTTGTTTGATCCAGGGCTGCTCGGCTGGGTGCCGCACTGCGACACTCTGCACGACCTCATCAAGAACTACCGGGTTAACAGGAAGTGCTCGTACAACATCGAGCACTTGATCATGAAGCGAATGACCTCGGATTTGGAGAAACTGATTCTTATGCAAAAGGTTGGTCGAATTGTGTTTTTAACCGCATAAAAGAGGGGTGTTATAAGTTTGACCACTATGTGTCTGTCTGTGGCACCGTAACTCTTAAACGAGTAAAACTGTTTGGATTCGGTTTTTTATTTGAAAGCAGGTTTTCTATCGGTGATTCTTAGACATATTCTATTGTCTTAGACATGTCGCACCTTCGGTAAGACAGAAGTTCGGTAAGATAGAAAGAAAGAAAGAAACGTTTCTTTCTTTCTTTCTAATGATATATGCCTTTGTTCTTCCAGAAATTCAAAATTTGTTTTAACAATTATGCCCTTGTCTTACCGAAGGTGCGATGTTATATGTGTCGAGGGTTTTTTTTATTTATAGTTATTTGCGATATTCGTTTGAGCTGGATATCGCTTGATGGAAAGTGACGCGATTGTAGTGTATCTCTTTTATATTCTATGACAATGTAAAATGATAAACCTCTTCTCGTGACGCACGCAGTGCAATGATTAAAAAAATATGAACGCAGTCCCTTGCCTTAGAATCGTCGAGAAAATTTTAATGTATTTACAGTTTGAAATATGCTACTTTTATAGTCTGTTCACTAGGTTTAAACTATCATTTTTAAATCGCCATGTTTAAACGGATGGGTTAGCTCATCCCGGGAGTACAGTTTTCTTTAATTCACATCATCATCAGCCTATCACGTTCCCACTGTTGGGACACGGGCCTTCTCCCGTAGAGAGAGTATGGGCCATTATCCACCACGCTGGCCCAGTGTGAGTTTGTTAACCGACTCCAAAAAAGGAGAAGGTTCTCTGTTCGATTGTATTTTTTTTAATGTTTGTTACCTCAGAACTCCGTCATTTTTTGCGTTGGGTTCAGTATAGCTACTAAGTGGTCCCATATAAATTTCATCGATATTTGACCTTGGACTTCGAAGATACATTGAAGTCTGTTTTTGATTTTTAGTAAAAATTAATTATTGTAGATGTTCTTGAATTTTTGTGATTGATTCTTGAGCATGCCGGTTTCCTCACGATGTTTTCCTTTACCGTTTTAAGAGTGTTAAATCCGCACATAACTTAAGAAAGTCAGTGGTGCGAGGCCAGCGGGATTCGCGCTCGGGTGAGTCGGATCGAAAGTCGCACATGAGCAAAATTAATATAATGGTCCAATTTATATCAGGTTTCTGATATTCATTGTACCATAAATGGTAATATTAATAAAATGGTTTTCCAATCAGCTGGCCGATTCAGAACCCCACGACAACATACCGAATCGATTCGATTGGATAACGATCTCGTGTCGTAGGTTTCTTCTCGAGCTATTCAGAACATCTGCCCCGAGGATTCGACACGGTTTCGGTTACGATATCGAAATCGATACGACAACGTGTTGCATTTACGGAGTTCGTTTTGTGTGCAATACTCGCAGAAAATTGTATTATTATCTAGACGATATAAAAATGTTTTCAAGTTATCAAAATTTATTATAACAACGTTTATCACGAATTAAAATACAATCAACAATTATAAGCGCCAGATATTGGTAGAAATATAAAAAAAACAAGAGCTTCGTAAACACCCACCTGCTGATATCCACTTGACATTAATGTTTAATCTATGCTTTAGACATTGACAAACCGCCAAATTTAAATGTCTATCGCAAATTGTTTTCTTTATCATGTTTTGAAATGATTAAAAGAAAATCGAGCGAGAAGACGAGCCTCATCAAGATTCGTTAGAAATGTTAAGTAAATACCAAAATTACAATTACATAGTATCACAGAGTACTTTATAATAATTATAAGTACAGTGATTTTATTTCGGTAGATTTATGCATCTTATTAAGTAATCTTATAGTAGTAGGTAAGTAGTTCTAAAACAATCAAAGCGAACTTAACCTATAAATAAATACTAGACTTTATTACATAGAATTAGTTTATGTTGAATCTTACTGTGAGTTTTATTTTATTTGTAGTAGATGATGTAGTTTATTTAACAACACACGGAATATACTCGGTATTGACGGTCAAATCTAATGCTTTCGAGTGATATGTTGCACTCGATAAGTTGTCGTGGAAATTAATCGGACGTTCGAAGACTTTGCTTCGATATCTGCATTGTGAATAACGTTCTCGGTCGATAAATACGCGTTTATCGTACGGTTACGATTGGTTATCGACTACGACAATTTGAACGTCGATTCGACTATTGTGAATTTAAAATATTTTGAATCGTACGATATCAAACCGAATCGATCGACAAATGAGTTGTCGTGAGGTTCTGAATCGGCCAGCAGAAACCAGATAAAAACTGTACCATTTTATTTTTGTGTAAATAATCATCCGTAAAAAGTTCACCACGCATACATTTAGGCATTTCTAATATTCAGTGAACAAGTTAATAATGGTTGAATTTTGTATGAAAAACATACAGTTAATTAACCCTCATGATTCCAGGTGGAAGTGTTCGAGCACGCTCTCGAGCACACAACAGGCGACGACCTCGCTAAGCTGCTCTGGCTGAAAAGTCCCTCTTCCGAGGTGTGGTTCGAGAGACGCACCAACTACACGCGCTCGCTCGCCGTCATGAGCATGGTGGGGTACATCCTGGGGCTCGGGGACAGGCACCCCTCCAACATCATGCTGGACCGCGTCACCGGGAAGTTCCTGCACATTGACTTCGGCGATTGCTTCGAGGTGGCCGTGACGAGGGACAAGTTCCCGGAGAAGATACCCTTCAGGTTGACCAGGATGCTCATTAATGCTATGGAGGTGAGGCTTTCAATTTTATTCGTTGGTACGATTGTATATCTTTTTCTCACTTTGGTATTTGTTATAGAGCTGTGCGTGGTGACTAGAGAAATGGAGAATTGGTTAGAATAGGTTAGACGCGCCGCGATCATACGATGAAACAATCGTATTAATGTCAACGGTGTAGAACTCCGCACAACGCGCCGAATTTCGCACTTCAGTGTCATAAGTATCATAACTGATCCAGTAAAGTGCCGTATTGCCTTACAATAAGGTATATTTTTAACATTTACGAATGACGTTTACAATTATTTAAACTAGTAATAAATGTAACGAAATAGGTGCATTGATTTCTTTGTAGATGTTTCGCTGACATGTGTGTGATTGGCGACATTCGGTAATTGGAGTGGTTTTCCTACAGAAATATGCTGACCACCATTCTAACCTAGTCTCCATTTGTCTTATGACGACAAACTCGTCAATCGTCATGATAGTCATTATAAATATAAACGGCTAGACTCACGTTATTATATATATATTGTAACAAAAGTTCTAAAAAATATGCCCTCAGTTTCTTGCCGTATCTTCTGAGTAGTGGTTCTTTTTCCGATACGACTCATTGTCATAATTGACGTTCATAAGTACGTCTGTGACGACAAAATTGAAATAAAGAACTTTTGAATTGAATTAAATTTGAATTGAATTGAATTATGATTGTGTCGGAATAACTCCGACCAGGTTTCGGATAATTAGGATGTCCTTCTTCCGGGAGTTTACATTTTGGGTTCGCGGCGCAAACTGAAAAAACTCCCAAAGCGTCAGAAATTCCTGACAAATATTTTGTTTTTCTAAAATCTAATAACAATGCTGTGGTAATTTTTGAACTTTCGCGATTCGAACACATACTTTATGATAATAAAACGGGACTTGATCGCGCTAAAAACATTAATTTTATTTACCTCAACGTTTCGACCAAGTTGTATTGGCCGTGGTCACGAGAAGACTGGAGAATGCGGGTATCAGCGTCGATGAAAGGCGGGCGTTGTCAACAACTACCCGTATTTAGTCTTGTAAAAGCATAGGGTTGTCATCACGGCACACTACACTGACGGTATCACTGGCTTTCGTCGTCGAACATAAACCGCGACGAGAACATTTGCTAATCACTGGGTTCCATGCTGCTGCCAGTTTAAATCCATCCTCTCGGTTGATTTGTTCATCCTGACGGTTTTTTAAATCTCAACCTCTTCACGTACCATCCTAGAATAGTGACGTTCTGTGGAGACGATTTTGGGGTCGTGTCTGTCTGTCTGTGGCCCTGTAGCTCTTGAACGGATGTACCGATTTGGATGCGGTTTTTTTTTATTTGAAAGCATGTTTTATCAAAATCGGTTTGTCCGTTTTTTTCTTTTTATAGGGCTTTTGCGTCCGGGATTTTTTAAATTTTCGTTTACTGAAATTCGTTTGTATTCAAAATATGAACCGGTACATTATGTCAGGTGACTGGCATCGAGGGCACGTACCGGCGCACGTGCGAGTCCGTGATGGAGGTGCTGCATCGGCACAAGGACAGCGTGATGGCCGTGCTGGAGGCCTTCGTGTACGACCCGCTGCTCAACTGGCGGCTCATCGACGCGGCGCGCCGCTCGCGCACCGACGAGCCCGAGCCGGCGCCGCCCCCCGCGCCCGCGCCCCCCGCGCCCGCGCCCGCGCCGCCGCTCGACCCGCCCGCCGAGACCAACCTCAACAAGCGCGCGCTCGCCATCGTGTGCCGCGTGCGCGACAAGCTCACCGGCAGAGACTTCCCCCACATCGACGAGCTCGTCTCGGTCCAGAAGCAGGTCGATCTGTTGATCCAGCAGGCCACCAGCAACGAAAATCTCTGCCAGTGCTATGTCGGCTGGTGTCCTTTCTGGTGAATCCGGAGTAAGTTTTGGTCTTTAGGTGTAAGTAAAAATGGAATGTGCTAGTTGGTTTTTTATGTGGTCGATTTGGAATCTCGGTTCGATGGATGAGACGAATTGTGCTGAAAAGTCTGAGTAAATTTGAGAGGCAAACATCGTCTTATATTTTTGTTATCTCTATTACTGTTTCATCTCTCGAATCGGATTGCATGTGCGGCGATCGAAACAATCTATTCTTATGTGCCTGTAAGTTTAGAAACTACGTCAATGGTAAAAATAACGAAAAATACCAGCTACCTCGACTTTTACGTGGATAAATAATATTACAAAGACACATGGTAGGTACATATGACTTTAGCGGTACTCTCTCGTTTTAACCCACTGACTCCGCCGCCATGATGCTTATCGTAAGGAATTCGTATTCGCGAACATCTGTAGGAATCAGTGTTCGCGATGCCGACGGGTTGTAGCATATATAAAATGAATTGGTTATCTACATATCCTTTTATAATATGGTGATTTGCATTGCTGTGTGTCTTTGAGCTTATGGGTTGTTATAGCTTTAGTAGTATCCATGATCGGGAATTACAATTAAATATACATAACTACGAGGTATGTAGATACTTGTTTATAGAAAAATAAGTTAAATAATTATGTATAACGACAAAATTAAGAATTGATGAAATCTAACGAACAAGGGGCATTTATACGTCTTTATCTATTTACTACTTGGTAAGTTTGACGAATGCAATGTTCAGAAAATATTTATACTTTTTAGTTATGTGAAAATATATAACTGGCACTAAATTTTATTTTTCTCAGTACATAGACGTTTATCAACTCGTGTAAATATTGTTAGTTTGTTAGGACTATGTTATAATTACAATAATTTGTTACATAAATTGTGTTGTGTTTCGTTACAAATAAATGCATTTTGATCACAAAACCGACAGCTTTTATTTTTTCTTTTACAATACAATACAATAATACTTTATTAATCACCAAAACAGGAAACAGTTTACAGTTACAAATAATAGTGGTAGAACAATGGGCGGCCTTATCGCTATGTGCAATTCCTTACAACCATTACTTATATAGGCAACCTTTGGATGGACAGGAATAAAATGGTAAAAATTTGCGGTCAGTTGGTGTATGAAATAATGAACTACCTAATATCTTCTTATATTATATTAGTCGTATATACATTAGTCGTCTATATAAGTATCTAATATTCCATTTAATCGTAGCATTGTGAGCGTTTTGGCGTAGCTGTAAATTCACAATTGTAAACTATGAATAAATAAATAAATATAAAATTCTCGTGTCACAATGTTAGTTACCTTACTCCTCCGAAACGGCTTTACTGATTTTTACCAAATTTTATATGCATATTCAGTAGGTCTGAGAATCGGCTACTATCTATTTTTCATACCCCTAAGTGATAAGGGTTGTTCACCCTTAACATTTTTTTTTAAATTTATATGGCAAAACGTTTGCCGGGTCAGCTAGTAAAAGATATAATTTAGTAAATACAAAACTTAATAAATATAATAGCATAGACATAATAATACATACAAACAAAATAATACATATATATAAAATACAATAAATATTATATATAATTATATTATATCAAACAGATACATATATTACGGTATATAATTTAGCAGTTGTTGGACAAGTAGTGCTTCTTAACAACATTTTTAAAGATTCCGATAGATTTACTTTTACCTACAGATCCAAAACTTAAAATATATATAATCTGAGTTATATTAAATATAATCTAAAATATATATTAGTACCTATTTTTCAAAGAGTTTGCTGTTATTACTCAATGGTTCAATCCAATTTTTTTTATACTGGAATGTAAAAGTAAGGCTACTGCTAATAAATCGAACTGAATCGAATGTATTTAAATTACATGTTTATCTAATCTATCTAATATGTATATGTACTAGAATGAACAAACTGTTTATCAGGATTGACATTAAAACCTCTAGTCAATGGCACTGGCCTTGCATTGTGCTGTGCCTTGGTTTTGCCTTTTAGCTGTTTGCGTCATCATTACCTACTTTCTCTGCGATGAATGTACAAAATTTATAGATATAGTAAAGTAGGTACCTACAATAAAAGTGTAGGTAGGCTCTTATATGCAGTGGCTGTATTACCAAAACCATGCCGTTAAGTCGTTTTCGGGATGATGATCTTCTGTGAACCATCGGGGAGACGGGGTCTAAGTAGTCGCTAAACTGCCGTCTTCTTCTCCATCTATGTGCTCAATCTTCAGCTACATCGACGCTTAACATCAGGCGAGATTGTGGCCAAACAGTCTATAGATAGATGAACGCCTTATTGCAAACATTAAATTAAAGACCATACAGAAAAACAAAGAAAGTGTTACTATGGGCGGCCTAAAAGCGATCTCTTCCAGGCTATAATGAGATATAAAAATTTTTTAGCCATTAGTACGTTTATAGGTAGCTATAATCTGGTGGTAGGTTTCTCGTATGCAAGAGGCCGTCTGGGTGGGTACCACCGCTTTGCCAGTTATTCAGCCGCCAAGCAGTAGTGCGCGAGCATTACTGTGTTTGGGGTGTGGTGATTTAGGGCATTATGAAACTCAACAGTTAACTGTCTCAAGGTGACGAGCGCAGTGCAGCGCCGCGCTGGTTGTGTTATGTTCTGGGTGGTGATGTTATTGTTATGGGCTGGCATATTGCTTACCATCAGGCAAACGACCAGCTCGTCTCGTCATTCAGAAACAATAAAAAAAAATCTATACTAATATTATAAAGAGGTAAAACTGTAAGTATGTTTGTAGGAGGTAATCTCTGGAACTATGTACCGTTCTGATTTTGAAAATTCTTTCACTGATAGAAAGCTACAATTTTAGTAACATGGGCATAATTGTTTATCTATTTAAAGATTTGTATATTTATTATTCTGAATAAATTCTTATCTCATATAGAACACTAGGTAGGTTTGGCATTCTTTGCCACTCACTAGAGTTCAGTGGTTCAACCAAGCGGAGAGAAAATTACATCTTCAGAGATGGTTTGTATCGTTCCAGTTGCTAACACAGTCAAGTACACTTTATATCCTGATGCTTATTAGACCTGTCCTGAATCCACTTGGTGTATTGGATTGTGCAGATTTGTACACCTATTACAATTTAGCAAAAAAAAACACAAAAACACCAGCGTGACTCCTACATCCAAGAGAGATAAGCAAGTGAGAAGTGATCTGATATTTATGATGTTATTTAATTTATACTCATCCATCATAGCCATGTCTTGTTTATGAAATAATATTTAATCGATAAGACGTCGAATGTCGTAAAGGTTGCTATAGTTGCTGGAAGGCAAGAATCAGCGAACCAGTCAAGCTGCTGGAACTATCTAACTGCCACATACGAACAAAAACACAAGTTGTTCGTCGCAACTGGCTAGGGATAGTCTCAATCATAAACGACTATCTAATCAGAGATCGTTTGCGCTAATCAGTTGGCCGGTGACCGCAGTCCGCGACAGACGCGCGCGCTCTACACGTTTCTCTCCACATCACGCGCTCATGGATAACTTCGAAATCGTCGACTTCAGCTCTTTGAGTAAGTATTTCCTTAATGCATTTTCCTACTGTTTAGTCCTCACTCGGCTGTATTTTATTATTGTTTATCGTATAAATACGTATTCCACTATGGTAAATTAATATAGCATGTAGTTTTTGTAAAAATAAATCTTTTACCTATAAACTTCTTGCGCGAAACCATATTTCATTTATTTGATATTTCCTAATAAAGTCTTGTAAGAAAATTGATGGTTTTGGTGCATCCGCTTCTTCATATAATTTGTTCAGTAAATTAGAAACAAACGAGTTCACCGTCAGTGTTTACAATACTTGCGTTAACGTTCCACGTACACTAGTCTGTTACCCTTGAAATTATTTTAATACTTCTATTATTATCGATATCTCGCACATCTAACTTCTGGGCAACCGGCAGAGATCACAAATAATTAAAGTGACCTTTCTAATCACCCTCCTTTTTGAGTGATATCTCTCTTAATTAAATTCGATACGATTAGTAAAATTCACACTGGATTTTCATTACAGGCGATGATATACAGAAGTTGGTGACCGAGGCCAACGTTATAAGGAAAAGGGCGTACTGTCCGTACTCGAACTTCGCGGTCGGGGCCGCGCTGCTGACCGAAGATGGTGGGAAGATTTATACAGGATGTAACATAGAGAACGCAACGCTAACTCCTTCGATATGCGCGGAGCGCGCGGGGATATCGCGGGCGGTGTGCGAGGGGTACACCAAGTTCACGAAAGTGGCGGTGGTGGCGCATCAGAAGGAGTTCACAGCGCCGTGCGGGGTCTGCCGACAGAGCCTCAACGAGTTCCGTGGCTCGGACGGAGACATGGACATCTACCTGAGCAAGCCGACGCTCGACAAAGTTCTGTGCACGAAGATGTCCAAAATATTACCACTATCGTTTGTGAGTTACAAAAAAGATAATATTGTGACGTAAGGAATCTTAATATCTACGCGGAAAATCTTTGGAAAGACTGACTTCTTTTTACAGTGACGCGGGTTTTCATACATTCGTATTTTGGCCTTGAATATGCAAAATAAATATCAAAAATTACATAGTAACAGTAGGTAATTGTTACAATACACCTAGAAATCTTCATATAATCACGTAATTTCTGATAGAAAAACTGCTTGACTGTAAAAAGCTTAACTTGAAGGTGATGACTATAAAATATTGCCGGAAGGGAGATTAAACTATGAGACAATAAAAAACACGTATGCAATCTCTCACAATTTTATTGCGTATTTTTATTATATACACATTACAAATGGATTACAAAATGCCTATTATCGAAGAATGTATCAATCCACATCTTAGCAACAAAACGTTTAACAACTTAAAATACAGAAATAATACAGTTATTTAGTAAAAACCAATAATAAGAACTTCTTAGATTATTGAAATTAACGATACGGGTAATCCCCTGCTGGCTTATAAATGCAGATAATATGACTATTAATCCTTATTACTAGGGTCGAACATGACTAAGTATCTAAAGTATTGTATAATTCGTCAAACCATTAAAAAGGCATATATTTTTCTTAGACTATGATTAGGTATTACTTTGAATAACATAAAAAAACATAGGAACAACGCCATAGTCGAGGTTGAGATATCGGACATCTCTGAAAATACTGCACAATTAGTTGACGATCCTATACAAAACAAAACGGAGAAATGAAAGTGCGGTGGTAAATATTATACTGCGAATATAGGTTAAATGGAAGGGTCACGCTTCGGAGTTGGATACCCTTGCCGATCATTTAATGACACAGATCGCGATGACATTCTGCCGGTGTCTCGTGACTGTGACTGTAACTTTGTTTGCAATACTATTTTATATGTACTACCTACTTGGTTTTATTTCTGGCAAGTAGGTACTACAATTATGTATTGCAAATAATTCTTATTGTCTATACCACTGCTTCATGGTGAATGATGTATTCGCCTGTTATAGGTACATATTAGCACAATACAACAATAGAATGCTTTATATATTATAGTAATATGTACACTGTTGGCGTTTCACAATAAATAAATAAATAAATACTGAATGGGGGCGTGATCTCTATTCAAATCAACTTCAAATTGACTTATCCATATATGTATATGGATGGAACAATGATTATTACTTAATTAATAAAGTCCTGATATAAATTTCTAAACGTTTGGTCGAAATCAACAAGTCTTAATGATATCATATATGCAATATAATAAAAATTGCATTTTAGTCATATTATATAACGATAAGATATAATATAGTTATATTATCGACACTGTTTGTTAGGTACACGTAAAAATAAATAAAATCTTACATTACTAACACAAACAAATAAATCTTTAAACAATAATAACATATGTTAAACAATAATAGTTATGTTAAGAATATGTATTTTTTTATAAATGTTCACTATATTCAGTCGGCGCTATGCGATTATATTGATGTAAATGCTATATGTATTTACATTTGTAATAACGGTATATTTTAAGAAATTCGATATTATAATTGGCAGCGAATAATGACTTATTGATTTTAAAAACAAAAACGGGTGGTTTTTTTTTCTGAAAGATAATTCGGCACTCGTGGCTTGGTGACTTGGTGGCGACTCGTGGTCATATGTTTTTTTCCAAAAACTTTGAGAATTAAGACGTATTAAGGAAAAAACAGCCTGTGTCCAAGAACCAAAAAATTTCGCGGACCTGATATGCCCCACTGGACACGTGAGGTGGATGGATTATGACCCGTTATTTATCAGAGGAAGCCCGTTCCCATGTGACAACAGTTACAACGTTGATGAGAACAAGGTTTGATAGGCAGAAAATTGAAGGAAGTAACCAATATATGTACATTTAGCGTAAATGCATGAATACTTCGATTATATATAGATTTAATCTAGCAGTTTTCTATAAATCACGGGATTGATGAATGGAGGCTTCTTGAGCTTGTTTGATGGTCTCGCTTTAACGTAGAATTCCATAGTCATGAAATCTTTCCACGATGACTGTCACCATGATAAAAATGTAATGAAAACTTACCAGATGATGAAGACTCCTCACCAGAAAGGACACCAACCAATATAACACTGGCACAGGTTCTCATTATTCGTCGCCGCCTTGATCAACAAATCTACTTGCTTCGGAACGCTCACCACCGCTTCTACGGAAGGGAAGTCTCTTCCCGTCAGCTTATCCCTTATCCTGTTGAGCGTGGCCAGCGCTCGCTTGTTTACATTAGCCTCGGGCGGTATCTCCACCGACTCGTAGTGCAGATGGTTGCGACTTCGGCTCGGTAGCGTGTAAGAGGAATCTATGTCCGAGCTGAACGTGGATTCGGTGAGCGATCGGTGTTCGTTGTCCACGAGTCTCCAGTTGAGGAGAGGATCGTATACGAACGCTTCGAGCACGGCCATCACGCTGTCCCGATGCTTGTGAAGTACGTGCATCACGGATTCGCACGTGAAGCGGTACGCGCCTTCGATGCCCGTCACCTGCGCACGGAGCATTCTTATTCAATTCGTTTATTAATAATTCAGACATAACATCTATATCCATAACAATAAATTATTTTTCAAAAAAAACTAAACCGACTTCAAAACCACAAATGGCACTCAAAAGTAAAAAA
Source organism: Petrophora chlorosata (assembly GCA_951640565.1). Lineage (NCBI taxonomy): Eukaryota > Metazoa > Arthropoda > Insecta > Lepidoptera > Geometridae > Petrophora > Petrophora chlorosata. The sequence goes on from OX621206.1 coordinate 4,687,008, forward strand.
TAAATTAATATAATTATCATAAGCGCTACCCACTCATATATTTGAAGTCGGTGCCAGCCAAGTCTAATAGGTAGTAGATAAATACTATGTATATAGTAAGTACTACTTCTAGGTAGTATTTATCTACTACCTTTTAGACTTGGCTGGCACCGACTTCAAATATATGAGTGGGTAGCGCTTATGATAATTATATTAATTTATTTTTTACTTTTGAGTGCCATTTGTGGTTTTGAAGTCGGTTTAGTTTTTTTTGAAAAATAATTTATTTTAACCTTTTTAGTGAAAAACAAGTTTTAATTAAATTAATTCAAAAAGTTTAAAAGACAAGCTTTTATGATCTAGAAGCCACATCATGACGAAGTTCAAAACGGGCTATCACAATTAAATGCATGTGCAAAAAAAATTCATGTCTGTCCTATTCTCTGTTGAGGAGTTCCCTCGCCGGAAGTCAATCCTGGGTGTATCTGCCATGTCATGATGGAATTTAGAACAGGCTATTATGGTTAAATCCATTTACGAAATGTTGTGTCTGTACTATTCACCGTTGAGGAGTTCCCTCACCGGAAGTCAACCCTGGGTGAAGCAGGTGAAGCAGTCGAATACAAACCTCCACCTTTAGAAAGTTGGTTACGAAAAAAACAAGAACCGACTTGAAGATTAAACTTATATTTTTTTGTTTTTGCTATTTTTTTCAAAAACTACTGAATGAATTTCGATAAAATTTATATGGGACCACCTTTGAAGTATTACCTACCAATCAAAAAAAGAATCATCGAAATCAATGCATAATTGGCGGAGAAATCGCGTAACAAACACACAAAAAAAAAATAAAAAAAAAAAAAAAAAAACATACCGTCGAATTGTAAACCTCCTCCTTTTTGAAGTCGGTAAAAAATACAAGTTCACAAAATTTTTGTAATTAATTAACTAGATACATTAAAATGTCAATAAAAATTAATAAAATAATCAATATCTCATAAAAAAAAATTTTTTAAACAAAGGCAAAAGGCAAAAGAAAATAATAATTTAAGGCAGTTCTATAATGTAATTGTGTGACAAAGGCCTATGATTTTTTTACCCACATTATGAAGATCTTTACAATTTGGGTTATGTGTGGTTTTACTCCTTACTGAGATATTCCGCTGCAACATGACAGATAATACCGTTGTATGGAAAACGAGGAAACGGGTTAAAGCTAACTGGAAATATAAAATAACTATGGTGACGCAGTAGCCCAAAATTAGCATTGGTTTTAGGTAGTTAGAGCCGCTGCTGGAGGTAAATCTGCCATATTTACTTGTATTTATTTCATTGTAGTTAGACTGTCTCTCTACTAGTAACTAACTTGTATTTGGAATCTGATGCACTGTACTGAACATTTATCTCAATTAATTTCGTCAAGGTCAATGATCAACTTGGATTAACGAATGAAATGACATCACTTAATTAGTCCTCTACTGTAATGAGTCACAGTGGCAAACTGGACACAATGATTCAAAAATCCTGGAATTAATAACGATATTGCAAATAAATTCCTTATTCTGTACTTTGCGAGTTCAGGGCCCCAATTCACTATGACAACTTGGCGATTCCTTACTTCGAAATCACGTCGTTTCTTTCATAATTCAAAGGGACACGTTTCGAACACGGATTGTATTAGAATATCATTCAACTTACCTCCATAGCATTGATGAGCATCCGCGTCAGCCTAAACGGTATCTTCTCCGGAAACTTCTCCCTATTCTGCGTCACCTCGAAGCAATCTCCAAAGTCAATATGCAGGACCTTCCCGGTGACGCGATGCAGCATGATGTTGGAGGGGTGCCTGTCCCCGAGCCCCAGGATGTACCCCACCATGCTCATGACGGCGAGCGAGCGCGTGTAGTTGGTGCGTCTCTCGAACCACGCTTCAGCCGATGGACTTTTCAGCCAGAGCAGGCGCGCGAGGTCGTTGCCGGGAGTTTGGGATAGAGTGTACTCGAAGACTTCCACCTGGGGAGAGATAGCGTTGATGATTACACTAATAATAATACATAGCAAACGACATATCGATTGAAAGGGGCGAAACAAATCAAATAACAAAAGATAACAAACATCACGCTTTCATCCGTTTTAACATACTCGTAAATATATGATCACACTGAGGATTATTTAAAAGTTTGATCTGCCCCTCTACCCATATGTCCCTCAAGCGCCAATCGTATATCGTGTTGAGCTCGAATTAAGGTATAGCTTCACTGCGACTAATGAGATACGGTCTAATTATTGTCGATTCAGGCAAGAAATCGAATTCATCTCATTAATTTACACCAAAATACGATGACTACAAGTTGAGATAAACTTAATATAATTCATTTATTTAGAGAAAACATTCGTTTTATAAGCTTACACAATATCTACTAAGAGGTAAGGTATGACTTTATGTCAGTGAGGGGGTATTACGCGTGACTATATGAACTGAGGAGTTTCTTTTCAAAACTTGACTATACCACTTTCGTTAAAACTGTTTTTTTTGTGACTTTCAAATTTACACTCTTCGAAAATAAAATTGGGCCAAAACTTGATAATTACACCAGAAAAAAGATTAAAAGGCATGATTTCGTCAAAAATAGATTATTCCAATACAAAGCTGCATACCTAAAAAACTATTTTCTGAGATTGTGAAAAAACACAAAAAGTGGAATAGTCAAGTTTTGAAAAGAACCTCCTCAACTGACCTTATGTTTCAACATGAGCTTCTGATTGTCGGAAGCGACTCGCAGCATGATCTGCTGCTCCGTGTTGAGCGACATCTTGTTGGACTTCTTGTCGCGGTAGTCGCTGATGAGGTTGTACAGCGTGTCGCACTGCGGGACCCAGCCGATCAGGCCAGAGTTGGGAGACAGCGGGACGACGGCGTAGCGCTGGATGGCCAGGTCGTGCCGGTACGTGTTCGGATCATCCTGTATCAAATACATCAGCGCCTTACCACAAGTTGCTTTTAACCGACTTCAAAAAAGGAGAAGGTTCTCTGTTCGATTGTTTTTTTTAATGTTTGTTACCTCAGCAGGCTTAGCATGGACCGGAGAGAAAAAAGTTTTGTCCCCTGTTTTTATCTACCTTTGAGAGATAAAATTATCTTTTCATCCCATCTATTCGAAAAGGACGACTTGGTTCGCTTTTATGTGCACCCAAAGGTGGTGTTTTCTATAAGAAACTTTTAGCGGGCAGTAATGAGTTTTTAATCCTCTTTATAAGTGCGCCGCAATTATCTTTGCCGCGCACTTTTTGAATTTGGAACATCTTAGTGTTCAGCACCAAAGAAATCGAACGCAAATATTGTTTGAATAAAGACTGGCTGGTACGACGGCCCATAGTCACAAATGTAAATATAAGTTTTTAGTTGTTTTAATAAAGGATACTATTTAATTTCAATTTAGTTGTTACTCTATGTTTTATTAAATAATAATATTACAATAAAATATGAGGCGCTTTTATTTTCTCATAGTGGGTGATGAAAAGTAGAGTGTATCACTCGGGCGCAAAATATATTTTTGGCTCGGGCGACGTACTTTGAAAAAAAGCGCCCTCGCCGTAAAAATATTATTTTGCTCCCTTATGATACAATCTACTATTTCCACCTTATATAGCACGGAAACAGAGGAAAAGATAAATTTATCCCCTTTTGACATTTGTGGTGGAAATATGTCTCCGCCTCAGAGCATGGAGAGGCTATCTCGTAAGATAGGGAGAGGCTATCCTCGATCCTTTGAGGTGGGTTTAATTTGTATTTCGATCAAAAAATATGTGTCAAGCATTTTATAACTATGTTTTTACGCGAGGCACTGGAGATTTATTAGAGATGGCAGCAACCCTTTTGAGATGCCGGACAACGAACTCCGACAACTTTTGGATCAACAAATAGTTTAATATAATTACATATTTACTAAATTATTATTTATTTTTTTGATATTAAATGTATTAGCGCATGCTAGGCGAAAATCACAAGATTTTAAATAATCTTAATAAGTTTTAATAATCGGGTCGGTTATCCGAAGACGCAGGTTCGATCCGTCTGAACAATATCATTTTTCTTCTTCATAATTATTTTAAATCTTATTATTGTTGTATTATTTATTTATTTGAATCACTTTCCAATGTAAGTAATATACTAGTTTATTAAAATTACGCAAGGTATAAAGAAAATATTTAAATTTTTGAGGTTACAGCACTACTAAAGTAAAATGACAATTTCATGTAACGAAACTCACATCATTTAACGTCATTTTAAATTAGACGCATAATAACATTATTTTAAAACCATAGACAAAAAGTCATTGAATGAATGACAAATCAAAATTGATTGAACATAATGTTATTTTTATTAAATTTTCTTAGTATGGCAACAATAACGGAGAGTAGGGCTTTCTCCAACGTGGATATAATATCCACAGGCTAGGCCGTGCTCGGAGGGTAGACAAAAGTGACAAAGGGTAAAAGATTTTTATCCTCTCCCCGGGGAAAATTGTCTCCAGTCCATGCTAAGCCTGCTGCAGGGCGATCATGTATTTTTTATTTCAATCAATTTCAATAAGAGCCGTATTACGTAGTAAAATTGAATATATTGGGCGTATACATAACGATTCATAGCACAATCTCGCTTTGTGAATTTGTCGGGTAACTGATTTCTCATTGAAATTGATTGAAATAAAAGATACATGATCGCCCTGCAGAACTCCGTCATTTATGAACCGATTTAATTATTTTTTTTTGCGTTGGGTTCAGTATAGCTACGAAGTGGTCCCATATAAATTTCATCGGTATTTGACCTTAGACTTCGAAGATAAGTTGAAGTCGGTATTTGTATTTTCTAATAATTTATTATTTTTATGCAACTGAGTGACGAGACGAGCATGTCGTTCGGCTGATGGAAAGCGCCACGCCTGCCCATAACAATCGCAGTGCCACCCAGAACTTTTAAAACCGTAAAAAGTACTACGTTTTGCATTGTGCTCATTACCCCGAGACAACAGATATTAAGTCTCATATGCCCAGTAATTTCGCTGGCTACAATGCCATTCAAACCGGAACATGGTAATACTTGCTTTCCTTTGTTCGTTCGAGCGGATTGAAAGAGACATTTCTATGTTGCATAGCGCTGTCTCTTTCATCCGATGGAACGAAGATCGTCATGACGAGTCATGGTAGGCCATCAGGTTTCGTGATATTGAATGTTTTACGCAAGAAAAAAAGTACAGTGTTCTAAATTGACCTAAACCACAGTATATAATAAATAATATTACAAGTACCTAAACTGCGTTGAAAAAGAAGTATTTTACTAAACGTATATTAGGATGCTTATCAACAACTGTTTTTATTCTGTCATAAAAATAAAGGTTTCTAGTTGAACTGGTAACTCCATTATATCAACTTTCGTACTATTTGAAACTATATCGAATCTAAAATACCAATATAAATGATGTTTTAATACCTGCAGTAAAGTGTTGACAAGTCCAAACAGCTGCATCACTCTCTCGTCCTGCCGTAGGTCTTCGTGTCCTTTCAGTAGGAACATGTACTGTTTGCCGTCCGAACCTTGGATGGTGAGCCGTCGCGGACGCTGCTTCGATTTGATCACCTAAAATATAAAATTACCTTGATAGTTCTAACTTTTTATAGCCTATTTTTAACTTGATAGTTGTATGACGTAAGAAATTATTAAATTTAGAAACAAATGTAGTCTTGATAAAATTGGCGCAGTCGGTAGGATTATCTTTATGAGCCGACTAACGGTCATCATGGAAAGTTCAGTGACGTCACAGATTAGGTCGAGGTCACTGACCTGAAGGTGGCTGTGCATGTGTGCTATTCGTATGATAGGCTCGTTGGGGACATATGAGCCGGGGACACACAACTCGAGGTCCTTGCACGTGTACAGCCGCTTGCTCACATATTGCAATTCGAGTGACGTCAGCGTACGGAATTGGTTCGCGATGCGTCGTACTACGTGGTAGTACAAGTCCCAGGCTTCGTTAAGGTAGCGGTCTTCTCCAGTTTCCTAAAATTTAAAGGTTAAAATTAATTATCAAGTGTCATTTTTTAAATCACATTTACTTTTTTATATTATTTACATAAATACTCCTAGAACCCAAGGGCCATCTCCACAGACGAGAGATATGCAACGAAGCCGTCCTACTACCGTCAGATAATCTCTAAGAACGAGCGATTATTCCGCCAGCGTATTGTCACGACTCGTAACGGAATCGCCGCGTTTCCGCCACGAGGCGTTGTGCAATAGTTTTGTTGAAAGAGTTCAATTAGGTATAAAAAACGTCGTAACGTCTTTGCTTGGCAGACATGACGCGGGCAGGCCGCCTGCGTTTGACAGCGGTGATAATATCGCCGCGATTCTCTCGTCCGTGGAGATGGCCCCTAAGGTACATAACATGTGCATCTACTACCTACGGTAAGTACATAACACTTACTCTGAACATTTCGCACCATCTCTGCGCTTCATGTAGGTCTCGACCGTACATTTGCAGGAACGAAACTTCTTTCAATGTTTCTGGCGGTCTATCCAGCATTGTGTGCATTTTGTCCAGAGTCTTGAACATGCCGCGGTAATCTTTTTCACTGAAGTATAATCTGGAAACGCAATCATTTGCAGTTAATTTTATTAACAATTTTGGAGTAACCCTCGTTTCATTGATTATATACAATATTGACGTTATACCTTGAAGCTTCATCCAAAGCAATAAACACTTGATCATGCCACAAAATAGCAACTTTGATTAATTCATCAGAAATGACTGCTGCTTCATTGACTAGATTCTGCGAATGGGCACACATTGTCTTCAACACATAATTCGCTGCATTCTTTCTATTAACAAACGACGACTTTGTTGCCACAGTCAATGGATAAACAAGTGCCTGTGGATGCGCTTTTCCAATATCTATCAGCAGGATATGCACCAACTTGGCAACCAAACTCCTCGGAGAGTCGATCCTGGCAATTAGCTGCGGTATCACTTGCAGCCATATCTTGATATCTATCTGCCTTATGCCTTCAAATAGAGCATCGTAAATAGCCGGATGGTGACCGTGATCGAACCACAACGTCAGCAGTCTCAGAGTGTCTTGAAGCGCATTTCCTTGTTTCGAAAGACTGATAGATTTAAAGAAACCTTCTATGGCAGGAATCGTATGAGTGTTGATGAAGTCTGCTCTCGAAACTTTCTTCTCGCCCGATCCTCCGGCAATGCTGCTCTCAGATATGTTGTCCTGGTTTTTGTAGAACAGTACAGTCTCGAAGTTCATGCAAGCCCACGCGTGGCAAGCCTTGTACCAATCGGGCGCGAGAATAGTCGCCGCTGCAAAGTTTCTCAGTATTTCAGGGATGGATAACTCGTTGATTTCTTGCAGAGATTCGCACCAAGAACCCAATTTCAAATGACAGCGTGCGAGCAATCTACAGTGATCATCACCTTCAGACTCGGTGTTATCCACAAATCTTTGCAGGACGTCATAAGCATATCTCTTATTACCGGCCTCCCACAAGTTCTTGCTGTATGCCAAAACGATTCTCGGTTCCTGCAGACGAAGAAGACAATCGGGGTTTGTGATAGGATCGCTTCCGATTATAGACAGGACTATTTTGTGAGCTTGGCTTATCGCTCCAGTCTTTCTGCAGAGGGATGCAAATTTCAGCCACGTGTGAAAATCTTCTCGCGGCGACATGACCAAGCTCCTTATCTGCAGCATCCTCCGCCAGTCCTCAACCAGTCTCTGACCTCCCTGGAGTCGCGACCACCAAGTTTTACGAATGGTAGTCCTCCTCTCTTCTACTAGTTTATATGTAACCACTTCTTCCAATTCTGTGAGAAGTTGGGCGTTGACGAGAGCTACGTATGCTCTTTGGTAGCTCTCTCCAACTACAGCAGTTAGCTCCACATCGAGTAAACTTCTTGCTGTATCGATATAGTGTCTGGACTCGGGCCATTGACCTTCATGAATAGCGAGGATGGCCCTGTAGAATGCTCCGTCTTGATTCTCGTCTGGAATAAATTCTACATATTTCTTCATTGATTCCCATTCCTGTAAGCCCCACGACGCCGCCGCTGCAAGTTTCGCGGACTTCTTTTTAACGTCTTCATTCATCGTGCTCCATTCGTCAGTGGTAATATTGAAAAGTTTCCTCCACTCGCCCATCGCCTCTAAACATCTCATCATTCCCAATTTTGAGTCCAAATCCTGCGGTTCTGTTTCCAGCTTCTTGTTGTATAGGTCTAAAGCTTGTTCCCAGTTGTGTAGTTTTTCGTACCACCGCACTTGAATGGCTGTGTTTTCGCCGTTCTTCTTAAGCGACGTGGCTTTATCTAAGAGTCCGTTTGTCGCTTCTTTGCGCTGGAGTTTGTTGTTTATGTTTATAAGTGCTTCAATTACTTTCGTTGATGGATTTTTCTTGTACTCTTGCTCCTGTAACATTTCAACAAATTAGTACAACAGTTAACATTAGCATCGTTTAAACAAATAATACAGCGGTATTATTTAACTTTGAAGTGAATCACAAATATTATACATATGAATATACAGCTGATACGAATATTACCTTGTAATACAGGGCCTTAGCATAAGCCCTGCAGCTTATAGCGGTATCACCCAACAACCTAATAGATATGGGCAGCGATCCTTTCTCGCAGTGTTCCATGAACTCTGCCAGGTTCAACACAGCCAGAGAAAGTTCTGGACAGTCTGGTATAGTCAGAGCGTGTTCAAGGGAGGCCACTAACTCCTTCCGTGGCGCTTCATCGAGCTCAGTCCAACAGGACATAAAAGCGGCGTTAAACAAATCGCTCGCCAGTTGAGGATAATTTTGAGCGAGGTTCGAGCAGGCCCTGTAAAAGTATACTTACTTAGCAGTTTCTTATTTAAGTTTTAAAATAAGAAAGCGATTAAAAAGTCAGAAGATAATTAAATAAAAAGGGGAAGACCATAACTCGCCTAATAGCGGGACTATTAGACTCCGTAAGGAATCCAACGCTGAGTTGACGCAACCATTCCAGCCAGTCTTCTTTCGACACAATGTTTTGTATCGACCAGCACCTCCGCAGGCTTTGCACATTGAGAGTCAACTTTTTTATTGTTTGCATTTCGGGTACCATCTAAAAGAAAGACAGTACTTTAAATTTAGTTTTGATTGGTTAGCTTTGTTAGCTACGGTATAATTATCGAATATTCTATGTTGCATACATATGGAAAAACATAAGTGAAAATATATATCGCCGTATGGTCGCACTGCGCGCAGATGAAATGAAAGGTTAAAATACTTACATTCTTTTGATTTCGCAATCGCGATCTAGTTTCATCCAAGTAGTCATCGTCGGATGCAAGTGTCGATATGACTTGGAGCCTCGTAACCAACACGATGTAGTTCGGACACTGGATCTTATGCTTCATCAAGATTCTATCCACCGACGGTATGTAGTCGATGTACTCGCGGCCTAGCTGGACGATCAGCGCACAGAGAGTATTCATCGCAGTCTGTCTCAACGCAGGATTGTTCTCTAAAACCTTCGCTAAAGCTTGGATAATCACAGCAGAATAAGGTCTGAAGTACAAATACATCGACAGATGTTCAATAGTCTCCATGGCCAACTTCGATATAGCCATTGGAACGTTCCTGCCTTCAAACAATCCAGTAATCGCAGGAACTATCGATAGCATTACATCATCCAAATTGTTCTCGAACTTCTGTATCGCCAGCAGAAGCTTTTCCGTCAAAAATCTGTCTTTACTGTTGTCGTATTTTAGAACTCTCAAAATATTCGGCAGTATCTTCCGGAGATATACTTTGAACTCGGTTCCGATCGCAACCGTTATGTGTTCCACCAACATGATCAAAGTAGGCTGCAGCTGGCTGTCCGGTGTCCAGTACTCTTTAATTATTTCGAATATATCCTCGAGGTAATTTCGTATGTGAATTTTGACTACTGATATGAGCTGCGCCAGCTGAGTCAACAGGAACTCTCGAAATTTGGCGTTGTCCGTCGTGCGTATTACGTATAGAAGGCTCGGCGTTACGCGAGATATGTAGGGCACGCATTTGATGCCCAACGTTTGGAAGATGAAGGTCACTGAATGTACGACGCTCGTATGGTGCTGCGCTAACATCGGATCTCGAAGCATACGCATTAGCGTGGTCACCACTATAGCTGGGTAAAACTGATCAAGAACTAATGGAGACATGTTCACTAGCATTTCGCTCACATTGGCATCGAAGCTTTCGTTTGGATTCGTCTCCTTGATAGGAATCAACGTAGAGACAGTTTGAAAATCGATGAGGCCCTGATTGACTTTATGTTTATATGGATCGAGAGCTCCTAATAGACCGAGAACTCTTATCGTTTCCCGCCTCTCGCGAGTGTTATTTTCCGTTTTTAAGAAGTTAAGGAGCATATCCATCAAGTTAGGATACTCCTTATAGGGTAATACAACATGGCCGGTAGCGCTCACTATTTGTCCAAAAGACCAAAGAGTGACACTTCTTTTTTCTAGCTGATTCGGATCAGCAAGTATGTTCAGCTGAACTGACATTAATTCTGGCAGCCATTGAATAAGCGCATTTCCACCACCATTAATTTCAGCCAAGTCCCCTATTGCCTTTAGTGTTGTAGTAACCATTGTGGAATTGCCGTCATGTTCTGTCAACTTAGGGACGAGGACTTTGAGTATCGTATCGACAAACTGCCGCGTGAGCCTCGGTGCATGCGATATGATGTTATTCACCATTCGTAGCGCTTGTTCTTTGTTTCGCGTAGATTCTGAATGCTGCAATTCCATAAGAACTTGGACAAACAACTGACGAAGTGCTGGTGTTGTATAACTCGGATTTATGTTGCTCAATCTTGCAACGACACACAACGCAAGTTCGCCGACATCAGGATTGGAATCGTTAACCGCAACAAAAAGACAATTGAGGTGCTCCTCAACAGCCAGATATTTGTCAAAAACGGGGTCCATGAATATTTCCAATACCCTGTATCTAACTTCGTGATCAAAATCGGAGCGACCCACAGACAACAACTTCCCTAAAGATTCATCAACTAACAAGTTCAAAGTGCGCGAATTTGTTTGGGCGCATCGTTCAACAGCTTTAATCAGCAACTTTGCAGCAGTCTTTACTGCTTCTATTCTTATGTCATGTTGTTCACTTTGAAGATAGTGATCTGTGCATCTTCTAATAAAGGACATGAGGGTGTTATTCCAATCAAAATCAAACGAGCCCAAAGTTCGCAACGCCAAAACCAACTTAGATGCGTCATGTGGCTCTACTAGCATTGCTGTCGTGAACATAAGGACAATCTGGTGTTCACCATTACTGGGAGCGTAAGGTTTCTTCCGTAATATCAATGACAGCATATTGAGAAGTCTATCAGTGATTTCTTTTTTCAAAGATGGCAAATTATGACTGAGCTCTTTGAAACATGTTGTTAGACGTGGACTAAGTCCTGTTGCTGACATTGGGTCAAGCAATTCTCTTATTTCATTGGCAACATTTTCTTTCATGGCAAAGCCTAGTAAAGTGACACAGTTAAATAATGGAGTGTCAGCTCCATTGCGTTTTTTGGGAGTTTCTTTGGTGGGGAATGTTAGTTTGATGATTTCTATAATTCTACCTAGATATTGTTGAACATCAGTTTCCACAGCAACACAAATTAAGCCTAATGTTGTGAATGCCATAGCTTTTTCTTTTTCCCTTCCTCTGAGAAAGGTCATCAGATGATTGATTGTTGACTTCAGGTGTTTTTTTGCAAATGCATCTCTATTGAAAGCAGCTAACCTCGGAATCATAAGAAGCAGCATTTGATGAACACTGTTGGATCTTGATATCTGTTGAGCCATTACCTCTGAAAGTAAAATAAACAATTTATAATATTTTACATAACATTGAATATGATAAGTTAATACATTAGTTAGTACATTAATTATGATATGTTTATATAGGTATATCAATCTTATTAAAGCCGTTATTGTAACAGTATCTGTAGTCTTACCGAGACAAATCTTCTCATATTTCTCTATAACTAGTTTCTTACAAATGCCTGACTCAAATATAGATGCATATTGAGCTTTATCTTCAGAAAAATGTTGTGATGTCCATGATCCTTGAATTTTTGAATGTAAAGAGAAAATCTCATCAGAAATGTCCAGCTCTACATCTAGTTTCTGCATGAGATTTGTATATTTCTTCTCCCAGGTGGCATTTGAGCATCTCAGCAATTCATTTAGGATTAAAAGTCCCCCGTGCACATGGTCATCTCTACTCAGACCTCGTTCTCTTCCAGCTTGTTCAGAAAATGAACTCATGGCCTCTTCATAGCATTGGATGTACCAATGGGCTTTATGACTCTGCTCTGGCAATTCCCTCTGGGTGGTCAAAACAAATGCAGCTCTTAATGCTTTTGCAGCTGCTTCTCTAATTTGTTCTTTTGGGTCTCTTAGAGCAATCATTATGTAATTGAAGAAGCCATTTATCTGCTGATAGAAGTATGAAGGCATTGAAATTGCCAGTTCTCTCAATATCAGCACAGCTGATAGCCTCTTTCCTTCATTCCTTTCTTCTGCAAGCCATTCATAAGCTCTTTTTATTTCTGTTTCAACATATTCTCCCCGTTTGATGCCAAGTGTGGTTGATACCCGGCCCATGGTCTTAGCTCCAAGTTCTAGCAGGCTAACATCAGTGGAAGGGAAGACATTACTCAAGTAATTGGCATACCGTAGGGCTCTGGTTTTACTGGTCTCTGTATCGCCTCCAATCAAACAAACTGAAAGGGTCAATCTTTGTTATTATTGATTTTTAAATGTGTAATAAGATAGTGTTTATTGTTCAACAAGCGCAATGGTCCTTGGGTCAGTAAAAAAATAATTGTCACAAAGTAAATTTCAGTCAAAACCCATAACCTATCCTAAACGGAAGTTACCTATCGTGAGAATTCCAGCTTTCTTCTCGTTGTTATCGTAGCTACAAGTCATTGCATGGATCTGCTGATTGAACTCATCCAGAACTTGCGTTAGAGTTTCCGGCGACATCTCCCGAAGATCTGTTTTGGCAAAATGCAGCAGTTCTCGTATAGCTTTGTGTCGCGTTTCAGGCTGCCGAGATTTTAGTCCTGACACCAACTCACTCACTTGTAAACTCGTCATTTTGTCGATACTAATACACTATCTCAAAGAGAATACACAATCTCATGAACCTCAAAGTATGCTACTAATTCATTTCAAAGTCCTTTTACATCAATTCAGCCTTACATTCGAAATGTTTCCGCTACAAACCGCATTTTACTGTTGTTTAACTTTATATGATAAAAACAAATATTTATATTTTTTTACTCAAATCAGAACGTAAACAAATATATAAAATCACCCACAATCCTACATGCATGCGGCCATTGTTATGTTATGTTTTTGTGTTAGCATTCGCAGTCATTTTTTCCATATTTTTTTTCTCTAGGGTTAGCATCAACAAAAGATTTAAAGAACAATGTTGGATCAATTAGCATTCGCAGTATTAATAAAGCGCTTAAATATTGGCTTTAATCAAATTAATTGTAGCTGCGAAATTTGATGAATGCTAAAATTCATCTTAGTACGGCAGCATGCGTGCACCTGCTTCACCGCATGAATGTAAACTGCGGCGGCTGTCTTCTAAATCTGCTAATGTTGTTGTGATTGCTAATCAATGGTGAGTGTCCCGTGATGTTGTAACTTATCGCGCTCTTTCATTTAAGGCCAAACATGAAGTATCCATAATCAATGGTTTATTTTCATTTTCCAATAATTTCATAAAACATGTAATAAAAGCGTGAAAAGCGTGCGGTTCGCGCGATTTACGAGTTGGGTCCACGTGACTCGTTAAGGGATTTTTTTAAGCAAGTTAATATATTAACTTTACCTTCTTTATATATTTATGAAAATATAATGCATGTTCGCAAAAACTTCCAAAAATTCAAAGTAAATAGTGACCATCATAACATTAACACTAGAAATAAGGATAGGATTGTTGTACCTAGGTATAGACTGACTAAAACGAATAAGTCCTTTATGGGCAACTGCGTACGTTTTTATAATAAAACTAGTATTTCGCCGCGTGCGCGAGCTGCTAAAGCAGCTCGCGTGGTGGTGGTGTTATTTTTTTTTTATAGAAACTTCCTATCGATTACGGTTCTAAAGTTATCTAAGCCTTTATGTTCTAAAAACGAACTTTTGTATGGCGGCCATATTGGAAAATGGCGCAATCCAAGTGATTTTGTGGCGTGCGCGAGCTGCTGAAGCAGCTCGCGTGGGATGGTGTTGTTTTTTTTTTATAGAAGCTCCCTATCGATTACGGTTTTAAAGTTATTCTCATTGTTCGGAAAAAAATCTTTTGTATGGCGGCCATCTTGAAAAATGGCGGAATCCAAATTATTTTTTCATAATCGTAATCTACGACCCAGAAAACCCCCCTATGCAAAATTTCAGTCGGATCGGAGCAACTTTCAAAATGGCCGCCATTTTTTTTTTCTTTTTTTTTAATTTTTCCAACTTTTTCGAATTTCCCCCATCGCCTTCTATGACATTTGGTCGAGCACCCTATACCTATCTCTAACCGTTTAAAAGTTATTAACATTTTTATTTTGTATGGCGGCCATGTTTTTTTGTATGGCGGCCATCTTTTTTTTCAAATTTTCAAAATTGGCCCAAGGTTTGGGGCATATTTAGTTCAAGCGGTACCCCCATCCGATTTATAGTTTCCGAGATCCCCTGAGCAGTTCCATCTTGGAAACCACTTTCTGGTGATTTTGGATTTTTCTGGTTGGTTTCAAAACATCCTCTATCCAACCATACCAAACACTCCCCCCCACCATAACGGCAAGTGGGAGATCAATTCTGTCAATATGTCAGTCAGTCAGTCAGTCAGTCAGTCAGTGAGTGGTCTTCCAGTTTTATATTATATTAATTAATTCCAAAGTGTATAACGGAGCTCACAGAAAGTAAATTCAAATTACGCGTTAAGAATGTTCTAATGAGAAAAGCATACTACACTATTCGTAATTACATAGAAGACAAAGATGCTTGGAACATTCCACTTCTGCAAAGTAACCAACTGGTACATAAGAAACATAACATTGTAAAATCCCAAAAAATTGTAACAAAATCTCTAAAAAAATTGCCCCTCAGTTTCTTGCCGTATCTTCTGAGTAGTGGTTCTTTTTCCGATACGGTGGTAGAGTCATTGTGATAATTTGACGTTCATAAGTGCGTCTGTGATGCAAAAATGATTAAAGAGATTTTGATTTGATTTAATTTGAATACGATAATTACGCACGAAAAAATTCACCACTGCGAAATTTCATATTAGCAATAAGCATCGCAATAGCACATAACAACACTACAACTGCAAACGAACACTATTTCGCATGCTAATGAATTTAATAAAAAATAGCAATAATTCCATGACTATTTTGTGCTGTGCGCCTGTGGCATCTTTAATCATCTATGGCACAAATATCTGTTTTATGTCTATGGTCCCAAGAAATGATGAAAATAGTTTGGAAAATAGTATCTCTTACTAGTCTGTGGTTGAAGCTTAGTATTCTGTGGTGTAAGCAAGTTGCAGTACTACCAGAATAGAAGATCTTTCCCCACATTTGGGGGTAATAAGGAACGTTTAAGGTTGTAACGAAACGATTCCATATGAAAGATAGGGTTACCGTATAGATAAATGACTCAAGTCTGACTTGTAATTTTTTTTAAGTATTATAAATTAACGTAAGCTAATTCTGTACATTGAAAATATTTTTAAAGTCCAACTGTAATGTAGGGAGTGCTAAACGTGAATCCATGGTTTTTAGAAGTTTTGTCTGTTTGTATGTTTTTTAACTATAAAGTAGAAAGCTGCTGAATGGATTTTATTGTTGTACCATTTTAGTTTAATGTACTTTGTATATTTTATTTTACGTTATTTTAATATTTACTTATTCTCATACTACAGCTTGCTAAACTGTAATAAAATGTTTAATATAGCCTGTATTAATGACATTTTATTTATTATACAATGTTTTCAGGGCTAGATAGTATAAATGACAACTTAGATTATAGGGTCTACGTTACATCAAAATTGGTTGGGTAACTACGAAGTTACTTTGTAGCATGCGCTCTCAAACTATGTATCTCATACATATTTGCGGTCTTGCTAAAATGGTCTTAAAAATGTGTATGGCTATATATTTCCGTGTCGTTCACATAGAGGAAGAAATAAAATATTGTAACAAAGTCCAAAAAAATATGCCCCTCAGTTTCTTGTCGTATCTTCTGAGTAGTGGTTCTTTTTCAGAAACGGTGGTAGTCATTGTGATAATTGAAGTTCGTAAGTGCATCTGTGATGCCATGTGATGTGATGTGATGAATAAAGAACTTTAAACTTGAACAGACGAAATCGTAGGAAAAAGCTAGTGTTAACTAAAAAGTTTAAGACACGAGTGTAGGGACTAAGGAGCAGCCGTCCTCCTCACTCTTGTTTTAAACTTTTGAGTCGGTAAGCATTTTATGTCGGTCGTGGTAGGTTTTTAGGTTTTAACACACATTTTTACTCTTAATTATTTACTCTCATTGAACGGATTCATAGGTATAGGCTATTAAAAAAAATCAACTTAATAAACATAAAAGTATGAATATGTTGTTTGTAGGCATTTGTAGGAATAATCATTTCGCAAAACATAACTTAAAACCCGCAATGTGCCTACACCATATTCGCCTTATCTTGATCTTGGGCTTCCCGGGCGAATGTGATGTGAGTGAGACACAGACGATGTGATGTGAGATAAAAATTGGAAATGATTATGGGAAAATTAATTAAGAGCTTGGTGACTTTTATGTGGCAACATCAAATGGAACGATGACGCGTGTATTTTCAATATTTTCTGGTCATGAAGTCTTGAACGACAAATGTCAAACAGCTGAGCGAGGTGACTGACTTGCCGTTTGTGTGGCTTGTTCTTCTATCTTGTTCACGGAATCGAAATATTATTCTGAGAAATTGTGGATTCAGAAACATTGCTCAAGAATAGAATAAATATCTTCAAAGATGAGCGAACTTAGTCAGGAGGAGGTAAGTGCGATTCGTGTTGTGTAAACGAAGCTAGGTGCAATGCGTATGGCCAATCTAATTTCGTAACAAAACAAAGCGTTTGTGGTTCTTTGAGGTGCGCGTACTAAGTGATGACACGCGGTGCTATTTCCCTTGTGTGCCTATTTCAGATAAGGAGACGACGTCTGGCGAGGCTGGCCGCGCTCAGCAGTTCTGGACCAGCCCCGACGGCCGCCGTGACTCCTGGCGCGTCTCTGCCGTCGCCCGACGCGCAGCCCTCTCGCCTCTCCCCTGCCCTGGCCCCGCGCGGCTCGACAGAACCGAACACTCCAGATGCCTCCAACACAAACAAAGAACCCAACTACTCAGATGGAGTCAGTAAAACAGAAGATCAGACTAAGCTACCCGCAGATGGCTTAATTGTGACGGAAAAGACGGACAATAATCTGATAGATGAAATGCCTGATACAAAAATGACAGATCTGTCTCAGACCAGACAGTACAATAGTTTTGATTCTATGGGTGATGACACTTTGTTGAGTTGTGGGTCAGTGAGGGTGAGCAGCTTGCCGCAGTCCACTGTGGGTGGAGGCTCTGAAGCTGGCTCTACTAGAGAAGACAGCACTTCTCGTTCAATTTCTCCAGCTCAGTTTGCAGAACCATCACCTGTGAGACCTCGTACTACTAATGCATCTCCCAGTTGCTCACGCCGGTCTCTTTCCATGGACGTTGATGATGTTTCAGACAGGAATTCACAATCTGAGCCACAACAGGAACCTATGGAGGTCAGTGTATTTTATATTATTCTACTTTAGTTTTAGTCCACATGCATTTACGTTTATAGTAAAAAAGTGCTGTTAATATTTGTGGGATAAAATGTACCCTTAGTTTACCTCTGTTCCTAATAGTATCCAAATCAGTTAAGCTGTTAAAATATGAATAAGTAAATAGGTAACAAACATACCAAGTATTGTTGAATACTATAAGATAAAGATTGAATTCCAAAACAAACATAATATAAATAAGCCATAATATTATCAGGTGGAGGATGATTCAACAGCATCTCCAGCACGGAAAATACATCGGTCAAGGACAATCAGCTGCACAGAGCTGACAGAAGAACAGCTTCGACATATTGTTGCCAGGATCCTACAGGTGTCATGGTCAGAGGACAGTGCAGGTATGACTGCTTTCATTATCTGAAAATATTCTAAATTAGTAATAATAATTGCTGCCATTTATTAACAAAGAATTGGTTTCAGGAGGAATTTTCGTGCCATCAGTAGCAGCTTCCCTCCTTGACAATCCCAAACTAAGTTTAAATGAACTGACTGCAGAAGCTTTAATGGATGTGATCTCACAACTTGTAGACGGGGCTGATCCTCTCAGTCAAAAACTAGTGGCAGTCTATGAAACCTCAAAGAAGCTCATTGAAGATTGTGGTGACGACACATTGACAAGTGGACCTCTTGGTTCCGAGAATGATACTACTAGCACAGCTGATAAGGCAGATTGTCCGACGCCTTCACTGCCTATTCAGGAAACCATGCCTAGCCAAGGCCTTGCAGTTAGCTATCTTTTGAAATTTTACAACAATATTAATATTTACGAAAGAGAGAATTCAAAGAAAAGTTCGGAGCCACCACTCAGTGACCTGCTGCAGAATTTACGAAGTATTCTGGTGAACCACCTGGTACTTGTTCTGCTAAGAAGATTTGACTTGGAGAAATGCCGAAAATCTCCACTACTGCCATACATTCTAATCGGAAACACACCTCTGGGCCTCATTCCTGAGTTGTTGTTAGCCACATACCAGGAGAAAGAAGTATTCGAGGAGGTAAGATTCTTATATTCAACTGTAAAATCAATTCTTAAACCTTTACAGCTGAGTTACGTAAGTTTAGTTTTGGCTTTTATTTCATCCATAGGCGAGTTAATTTTCATAGCCCTATAAACTCACAGCATACTTCAATCAGCTAGCTGATCTCTGCAAATCTCTTCATCTTTAACTAACAGTGACATAATGAAGGCATTTGTCTCCCTCCTGATGAAAGCTAGCTTCTTTTTAACCAACTTCTAAAAAGGAGGAGGATTTTAATTCGATTGTATATATTTATTTATGTTTGTTTCCTCAGTCAGAACTCCGTCATTTATAAACCTATTTGGATTTTATTTTATGCGTTGGGTTCAGTATAGCTACAATGTGGTCTGATATAAATTTCATCTATATTCAACCTTGGACTTGGATACATCAGAATTGAAGTTGGTTATTTTTTTGTTATAAAATGAGTTATCAATTGACAAGGACATTATGAACAGGTTTTCGTCCCCCTCCTTATGGGTATCCGCGAGGAGATGCGTCGCTGCGTGTCCCCGCTGGTAGGGCGCGGGCAGGGCGCTGCGCTGCGGGCTCTCCGCGCGCTGTGCGAGCTGCGCGCCGGCGCGAGGCACCAGCGCCGCCCGCTGTGCGAGCTCCTGGCCAGCCTGCCCAGCCTCTGCCCTGAATCCGTCACCACCGCCCCCGGGAGAGAGATTGCTAGGACTGGCTTCCTCGGACCCTTTTTTGCCGTGAGTATTAATACAAAATCAAATACAAAACTCTTTATTGCATACCAGTTTACAAAATAAATGAATAATAATAGCACAACATTCCTTACTATGGAAGTACAATAGGAGGTCTCATCGCCTAATGCGATCTCTTCCAGACAACTTTTAGATGGACAGTATAAAAAAAGGAGTAGACGGCGCACAGTATGAGAAATAATCTCAAAAACGGTCTTCCACTTTTTATATCTCTATTTGATAGAGTAAATGGTTTCAAATGCACGAGTAGAAATCCCGAACATCAAATTTTTTTTATTTTTTTTAAGGTTTTATTAAATATTCGAAATTTATGGTTTAAATATACATTTTTATAATTATACTAGTGTCATCATATGAGGGTATTGCGTAGGCATATAATGTATGATATATTATAATCAGATTCTAACTTCAATAGAAAAAAAGTTATTTTAAAAAAAGTACATTTTTATTTTTATTTTTTTATGGCCTTATTTTGTATTAGGATTCAAATTCTTGATCAATATATTGTCAAACATTTTGTCAGTGACATAAAAAAATATGAAATCCAAATCTTGTAGGATCCTGGAGTTAGAAGCTTCTAAAGATATCTAAAGAGAAACTAGCTTAGGGTTGCTACCTACACATACGTCTTCATCCAGTTTATATACAAATTTGTTACTTCATATGTGCGTCTGTGAAGCTTAAAAATATCTACGCTGCCTTTACGTTGCCGTAAATTCTTCTTAAAGTTTTTTATAATTGTACTTGTGATGCTTAACTTAAATAGAATATTAAATCTAAACTATCATGCTCATTAATAACTATAATACACTGGAATTTGAGTGAAACTAGTAACATAGAAAAATGTTTTTCTTTTACCTTGGACTTTTCAGCTGAATGTGAACTATTGCGTGTCAAAGGCAATTTACCTGTAAAAATAAACTGAAGTCATAGTTAAATTAGTTTTCTAAGTACCTGTTTAGTTAAAGTTAGTTTCTAACTTATAGCACAGAATACTAAGGGACAGAAGCATCACTCCGCAAAGAAATTTAAACAAATAGCGACTCTTGCCATGACGCAATAAAATTCAATTCAGCTTGCGTAGCGCTGCATACCTACCAGTCATATTAACCTACAGAGCGCCTCTCTTTCTATCGCATGGCTCTTATCTCTTCTGACGCGGCACGTGTAACGACGCGCGACCCGCCGTCGGTGTCCGGCTATGTACTTGTAGCTGCGTACCTACAGTGCGGAGTGCGCTAGGCCTGCTTATAGTTATATTAATTTGAACTTGTATCGACTGCCGACTTGCCGAGTCACGGTCGCACCGCAACTAGCGATTGTTTTTCCGTCCGGTGTAATGCGCTATCCTTAACCCAGTAAACTTTCTGAATTGACCTTGTTACTCGTTGTTTATATATCTGCAAGATCTTGCAAATATATAAATTAAATAGTTATTGAGAAAATCTTTAAAAACAAATCTAAAGATGTCGGTAACGAGACTAAATCTAAGATGTTTTTAACCCCCGACGCAAAAGGATGAGATGATGATGGAGGGGTGTTATAAAACCACTATATGTGTCTGTCTGTAGCACCGTAGCTCTTAAACGGGTGAACCGATTTAGATGCGGTTTATTTTATTTGAGAGCAGGTTTTCTACCGGTGGTTCTTAGACATGTTTTATCAAAATCTGTTCAGCCGTTTTATATGTGCGGGATTTTTAAAATTTTAGTTTACTGATTTACCCTTGTAAATTATGAAGCTTCTACAACAACAAAACTCCACCCCCAGATATCACTGTTCGCGGAGGAGAACCCACGGCTCGCCGAACGTTTGTTCGCGACGGGCGCGGGCGACCGCAGCCTTTCGTTCGCGTTGCAGCGCGAGGTGGAAGTGAGCCGCAACACGCTACACAACATCTGCCACAACGTGCTGCTATGTCCCGACGCGAGGGAACCCCTGCTTAATTACTTCGCCGCCATACTACAAAGGAACGAGCGTAGAGCTCAACTGCAGACGGATGAACGATCGCTAGCTGGTAAGTTGACTCGATGCTCCGAACACACTTTGCAACGTCCTACTGTGCCCCGTCCGTGACAAGGAATGCTTTCCACCCCTCAACTTCAGATCCGCCATGGCTTTCTTGTTCAAATTACACAATCCTTCACAGCGAGCGTCTATCACCACTATCTACGCGAGGTTAAAATAAACCGGTTCACAGACATTTAGACAAAGAACACTGCCCGACATCGTGCGAAAGCCCATCCACATACCATAGATCTATGGAAATCGCATACTGTCCGATTCTCCAGATCTTTCTTGCCGCACACCTGCAAAATATGGAATGGGCTACCGCCCGAGGTTTTTCCGCAGAGCTATAACATGGGGTACTTCAAAAGAAGGGTGAAAAGGGTCCTTAAAGGTAGGCAACGCACCAGTAATGCCCCGAGTGTTGCAGGTGTCCATAGGCGACGGTAACCGCTTTACCATCCAGGCGGGCCGTCTGCTTGTTTGCCTATTAGTCACATAAAAAAAAGAAAA
This sequence comes from Petrophora chlorosata, assembly GCA_951640565.1. NCBI lineage: Eukaryota > Metazoa > Arthropoda > Insecta > Lepidoptera > Geometridae > Petrophora > Petrophora chlorosata. The sequence continues at coordinate 4,709,215 of OX621206.1, forward strand.
AAAAAAGAAATGCTATTATTGTGTAAATGACTTTATTAATGACTCACAAATTTAAGCATACTTTAAGATGAATCGGTTCGCTCCTACTACAAATTGCTACACCCTATGAGGGTCATAAATATGTTATAACATCTAGTATGCTTGTAAAATGACATGTACCTATATATTTATGATGCAATAAATGATTGAGTATTGTATTGAAAACAGAGAGATTGTGTAGCATTCATCTATTTATATACGTAGCTATTATATGGCCGACAAAAGGTCGAGAACATTGCAAATGACAAGTCATTTACTTCCGTCTCTTTTGTTTACACAAAGAAAGCTTTGTCGTGTAACATTTCTTAAGAGACATTGCGACGAAATGCTTTTCAAACTTTTTATTTCACATGCCATTTCATCCAACATTTCAGCCAATGTTCATCATTTTTTAATAGAACAACTCTGTCGATGTTTCATAATAAAGACACCAAAATAAACAAGTTGACGCCTATGCCTACTGCAAACAAGTCATAGGTACAAATAACAATAGAATGAGGCCTAAATAACATTCAAATCGGTACAGCTATTAAAGTAACAAATGGTTTTAGCCCAGGACGCTGCGCGCTGATTGTAACAAATAACTATCACTGATGAAGCCGCTATTCTAGCTTGTAATTACTACTGAAAATAGACCCGCCACTTCTAACAAATGTCGCTCACCTCGTCTAATAGTTTAAACTGTATTGGCTGCCATCCAACTCATTCATTTTCCAAGATTCGTATTGAATCTTGGTTTTGCGTGTTACGGGTATATACTGTACATTTATTTATGTTTACGTGTTTGAGTTCCGCGAGGAAAACAGCTGGTGATAACGCGTGTAAACATGTTTATTTTCGGTACTCGTCCCGTCCTCGATTCGATTTGTTTGTCTGACGTTCTTATTCTTGGAATATTCGTGACTGAATTTACGTTTCTCAATCTGTATGTAATAGTTCGATTTACCTGCCTAAGAAAGCGGCTCTACGTTGTTTATTAGGCTTTAAAAATACTCTCAACTCAGTCTTCTTCCATGCATCAATATAAATAGATTTGTTTGAATTCTTTAGAAGAGGATATAAACAAATGCCTTTTTTACTCTGTAGATTATATGTATACAAGAAAGTTTTAGTGAGAATTTTGTTAATTGAAATGGATTCGTTAAACTTCTACGCTTCCGCTATTTTATCGTTTTTCCATTTGAAACAGTTAACATTAATCAATAAGATTTTTGTTGAATTTTATTTTTCCAAGTCAAGCTTTTAACAAATTCATAATCGGAATCGCAAGCAGATTAAAATGAGCCCAAACATTAGTAGTTTACGATTATCCGTCAAGGAGTTCCAATGCCCACCTTCAGTCTCCATCATCAGATCAGCTGACTTTCACCATATCATGTCATCGGACTTTGACAAGTATGCAAAATGTCACTTCCGTAGGATAAGAGGAAGTGGTTCTGATTCAACTTGCAAGATTTGACCCAAACATTGCAAGTTAAATAAAAGCTTGTAAAAAATTCATGTTATCATTAGATACATTGCAAAATAGCAATAATTAATGAATTCAAAATGCAATAATTAATGATTTTCGTAATTGACAATCTTGTTGTGCTATCGTGGTGACAATTTTATACTCCATACAATTAATTAAATTATTTCTTGAAATTATATCATAACAACTTTATATTAATGCATAAAAAATCGAATGTAAAATTCTTACAACTAATTACGTACATTTTATTATTATTCAATGCTCGATGAGGGTATGCTGATGTTACTATGTATTGCATTAAATGAAATGAAAAATGAAATTGTTTATTTTCCAGACTTTAAAATCCATTCACACATTAAATAATAATTATTATTATATAAAATAAAATGAAAAGAATGCTTGTTAAGTGATGGGCGTGTGGTACATCCGCCGGTGTAGTGGGCTGGAGTGCCAGCACGTAGCAGTAGGAATAAGACCTAGCACACAATATTATTATTCAGTTAATCAATAAATTATTCTGATTCTTATAATTTTATCTCCAGGCGACGGCTTCATGCTAAACGTGTGTTCCGTGCTGCAACTGCTGTCGGTGCGCATTAAGCCGGAGCGGGTGTACCCGCTGTACACGTTCCAGCCGGACACGTGGGTGAACGTGCGCGACGAGACACGCCTCTTCTACACCACGCAGGAGGCGCAGGACTGGCTGGAAGAGCTCAGTGAGTGTCTCCACTCACTTCTGGCTACTGTACACGGTTGCTTTGCGGTCTCTTTCAGCTTCCAGATGTCTTACTGGGTCTTCTGGGTTTAATACTGCTAGATGAGGGCCACAGTTGCTATGCTCTCATCTCAATGAAAAAAGGAAAGCCCTGAATAAACTCAGCACAATTCAGACAGCATAGATGTTTTGTCAAAAATGTCATATATATATATATATATATATATATACATATATATATATATATATATACATTATATATATATAAATATATATATATATACTAGCTGATGCCCGCGACTTCGTCCGCGTAGTGGAGTATTCATCCTGCATCCGAACATTTTTCGTCCCATCATATTCACGTTCCAGTTCCCGTCCCGCTCCTATCTCGTTACCGTACCTTACCGCTTCTGTTCTGTTACCTTCCCACTCCCATCCTGTTATCTTCCCGCTCCTATAGCGTTACCGTAATGCTCTGGTCCTGATTCCGTCCCGCTCCTATATCATTATCGTCCTGCTCTGCTTCTAATCATATTCCGATCCTAACCCTTTATCGTCCTCCCTAGCGAACCTCCTACCGTGTTATAGTTCCCCTCCTATACCGTTATCATCCCCTTTTTGTCCCTTTGTCATCCCACTCCGGCCTCGATATAATTACCAAATTTTTTGGCCCTAACTTCATTTGTGAGTCATGTGTTTATAGTTCCTTTGACCAAGTATCAAACGTACAAAATGCTAGCGTAGTAGTTTGAAACATATTACAGACTATAGAAATCGGGTGGAAATGAAACGTCGTCCACCACGGACCCTTTACGATTCGTAATACCAGTAATACGTACAAACGGACGGACGGTGCGGCGTGCGTGGTCCCGGTCCGGGTTTGTAATCATTTACATGAGTTTGCGGTGCGGCGGCAGCGCCGTTCCGGCGCCATGTACATACATGAAGCCTGAGTTACAGAAATCTTTGAAACCTAAATCTCCTATTTACATATACATAGCTGTTGCCCGCAACTTTGTAAGCTTAATAAAATAATTCATTTTGCTCCTGGCTATTTCCGGCTGCTCTCGCTTCTATGCCGATTTTGTCCTGCTTCTATCCCAATCCTATCCCGAATTCATCGCGTTTCTATTCCGATCTCTTTCAGCTCTTATCTCGTTTTAAATAGACAGAATACTTACATTATAAACATATATTTCCTTACAAATTTTACCTTCCGTTTAAATCTATCAGGGGATGGTATTCAAAACAATCGTAATAATACATGTGTCAATAGTTTTTTAGGCTAAGTATATGTAAGTATTTTGGCCAAAAGTCAATCGTCGTAGCTCCAGAAAAAATATTGTATGTCGCAGGGAAATGAGGATACCAGGGATTTCACGAAATCTCTAGGGATACGACGTACAGTTTTAATAAATAGGCTCTCGCCAGAACTCTCGCTTCGTCATCCCTTCGCTCCACTCGCGCACTCGACCATCACTCCACTCGGGAGGTCGCCGGCTCGCTACGCTCGCCACCTCTCCCCCTCGCTTCGTTCTGGCCTTGCGCACTCGTTCTGCTCAGGAACTCCTTGCGAGCTCCTGGCTCCGCGCTTTTTATATACACTCTAGGGGTAAATGCTAGTCGGGCCGCGGAGAAGTGGTCCTTACCATACATGATTATACCATGATTTTGTCGTATCCATAGGAATATCGCAAAATCCCAGATATCCTCATTTCCCTGCGACACGTACGGTCAATGACAAAAGTTTAGTATCCCTTTTTTTTCTGAATGTTGCATTTTAAAAGTCTTTTAAAATCCTGTAAGAATAAAGAAATTGCAAAAAATTGCATAATGTTACAAATCATCTATTTTGCTTAGGCACCTTGTTTAACGTTTTTAGAGGTTAATTAATATAGCGAGTTTCGTTTTAATTTATTACTTTTGTTTGGTCTGTATACGAAATTTCATTGCTACAACTTCATAAACAAAAATTCTCCACACAAACTTTACCACTCTGTTAGGGGATGATTTCAAGACATGGTGAAATAAGTGTTTATAATTTTATTGGCTGAGTACTTATAATAAATTTCAACATTGTAGCATTAACCAATTTTTGATACTTTTCACCCTGTTTAACCTTGTGAATTTCAAAAAATGGCGAATTACGTTTAAGTTTATTTCTTTTGCTTACTCTGTGTACCAAATTTAATTGCCATAACTTCATGAACAAAGATTCTCCATATACACTTAACCACCCCTTTTGAACCGGTTTAGGGATGATTCCAGCAAAATGGTGAAACAGGTGCTTAAAGTTTATCTGTCTGAGTATATGAACCGAATTTCATCGTCGTAGCTTCAAAAAATGTAACTTCATTTCACCCTTACTAAATCTGGTTATGGGTAGATTTAAAAAAAATGTGAATCACGTTCCTTTTTCTTAGTTTGTGTACCAAGTTTCATCATAACCACAAACTTCATATATAAAAAAGATTTTCTATACAAACTTTACCACCCCGCTTGTTAGGGGATGATTTAAAAAAATGTGAAATATATATCTATAATTTCATTGGATAAGCACATATACCATATTTCATCGCTGTAGCTTAAAAATAATAATCTTCACTTTCCACCCTGTTCAATCCTGTTAAGGGATGATTTTCAAAAATTATAAACGACGTTTTAATTTTCTTCTTTTACCAAGTTTTATTATATCCACGAAACTTCATAAACAAAGATTTTCTATACAAATTTTACCACCCCGCTTAGGCTTGTTAGGGGATGATTTTCAAAAAAATGGTGAAATACACATCTATAATTTCATTAGCTTACCACGTACACCACATTTCATCGTTGTAGCTTAAAAATAATAATCTTCACTTTCCACCCTGTTTAACCCTTTTAAGGGATGATTTTCAATGGTAAATCACATTCTAATAATGTTTTGTCAGGTATGTACCAAGTTTCATCGCAATACACAAAGATTGTTTATGTAAACTTTACCACCTCGTTTAACCCAGTAAGGGGTTGATTTTTGAAAAATGCTGAAAACTTATTTTTAAACTTGATCAAAATTAATTTACTTACCCTGTTTCTTTACTGTAGCTATAGTGTCGCATTAATAAAAAATCCTACTCCATACAAACTTTGCGACCCTATTTAATTACCTTAGGGGTTGATTTTTGAAAAGTTACTGAAATCATATTTTTATATGCTTATGTTTAGTCAATTTACTAAGTTTCATAACTTTACTAAAAAAACCTACACCATGGAAACTTTGCGACCCCAATAAATGACCTTAGGGGATGAATTTCGCAAAATGCCGAAAACAAGTTCCTACTATTTACATGCTTAATGCTCACACAAAATTTGATAACGGCTGGTCAAGAAATAATCACTGTAGCATACATTATAGTTTCCGCATTCCAATCTAAAAAACCACAATAAACAAGGTTGATTTTCAAAAAACTGTGATACACGTGTTCTTTTATTTCTTTTGCATAGTATACTGCCAAAGTTTCGTGACCGTGCGACAAAAGAATTTTTTTTCCCCATACATCCTTTATGACCCCATTTGATCCACTTAAAGGTCAAATTTCGAAAAATCCGTTCTTAAATGACGCCTTCACTACTTGTAGAATACGTGGTCCAAATTTCAGGTTTCTATCTTAAGCGGTTTCGGCTGTGCGATGATTGTAGAAAAAAACCCTGTTCTTTTATTATATAGATATACAATGTGGAGATGACAATATGACTTTAAATGAAAACACTGGCAATACTGGTTTATAGAAACATTTGTAAACTATCAAATAAATCCGAACATCGAAATTAAAAAAACATTTTTTTCTAACAAACTAAATAGCTTAAAACTGCAAACAAAATAAAACACCATTTATAAAATTGGTACACTGACCTGCGATAAGAATGGCAACGTAGCTTGGTTTCATTCATGATAAAGCTGTAGCCGACGCAGCGACGTAATGTTTGGCGCTATTATTCTTATTATTATTAATGCTCAATTACACAAATCAAATCATAGAATATTAACCAAATAGTCGGGCATCATTCACCCACAACACAACACAACAACAAAGATACGAGAAAACTCGCGCGGCGACTTCAAAAGAACGCGGGCGCATCCGAAATTCCAGAGAAAAACAAAACGCGTCACAGGCAGGAAGGACGTCCGGTGACACACTGACCGCGTAACCTAGACACGTCGACAAGTAAGCAAAGTAGAAACAAGCAAACTTACCTATCTCTTTCGCACATACATATTTTGCGATAGACATGAGTGCGTACGCATGCATTTTTTCTTATCTAGCTGTGATGACACGCTTTATGACTCTTATGGGCTCGGACATAAAGTATAATTTGCATTGAGAAAATAAATTTGAAAGAAAAGGCGTAGGTTTTTAAAGTAGCGACCTGGCAACGTGTGTCGTTAACCTGTCGCGTGCTCTCTTGTTTACAATACATCATGTAGAAAATACTTAAAATGAAAAATAATGTCCTGTGGCTAAACTACTGGATATATTCATTTGATTTTTTGTGTGACGGTTGGGAATATCATGACTTATACGAAGTTTCATTTATGATCATATTGTCCTCCCCACATTGTATATATACAGCGTGTAACATAAATGTGTAGTAATAATTAAACCACGCATATAGAAGCTTATTAATAATTCAAGTCCAAGTGCAAATTACCAGAAACTTTTTAAAATCACAAGATATGATAATTTAAACATTTCTGGTAATCAAGTTCATTTCAACCCTAACAATCAGCTGATAAAGAGCAATGAACTTGTGACAAAGAATATTAGTGCGCCGCGTGTACAGATCTGACAAACAAATTTTATCTTTTATCTTAGCAAAGCCAGCTGTCCTACCAACCTTACTTTACAACTAACTTTCAAGCAAACTGCTTTTTACGCGACTCCCCAAAAAAGGAATGTAATGTTTTCGGGGTTAATGTATGTGCGTTTTTTTATTACACAATAAATGCCTCAACAGATTTGGATGTATGGGGTATCCTCGGAATCCTTAAATCATCCCAAGTGACATATTACAGCATTAAGCATCATCGCTCCAATTAACATTAAGGAATAAGGATCTAATCAGTATAAACGTCTAATAAGAGCGAGCATGGCTGATGTTCTCTAAAAATACGTGAGGTCACCAACCACCGTAGGAATAGGATGTAAAAAACATCATGCATGAATTTCAACAGTAGGAATGTAATAGGCTGATAATGATGGTTAAGACATTTCCAACATTTAATTTCATTGCATAGTAAAAGAGTGTTCGTAAGTCAGTAATCAATAAAGCGTCTTTACTTAGTCAGTTTTCAGAAATAAACCTGTTTAATCTTTGACAAAACGCGGCAAACACTAAAGCTATCAAACATTCGCCGCCGCTTCATGATTCGCTAGCGTTGTTTCGTATTGCACCAATCATAAAGATGTAATCCTAATAAATAATAGCCGCTGATCCTCATTGGTCGAGCGGCACAAACAAAGTTACCTTCTAACGCCGCCCCATAAAAATACAACGGAAAGGACCGATTTCGTTTCGGAAATTTCGTTTTAGGTTATTTCTGAATATGAATTCTAAGACGTCAAGTTGGATAAAATTGAAACTGATCAAGGCAAGGCCAAGTCGGGTACGTTAAGGCATAGATTAAAAGTACCGTTCGCGGAGATTTTTTTGTATACCGGTTCCCGAACATGCAAAAAAAACTTAAACCTATGTTTTTATTATGGTTTTAATGCATTGAAATCTGTCCAGGCAATAAGAAGTAATGGTGGAATAAATAAATACATACATACATGCGTAAACCCTGAAATACTCCTTTTTGGGCAGTCGTGTAAAAATGTGGAAATACCTTTTTTTTACGAGTGAGTTCCGGAACGGAACCGACCGAGTCCAAAGATCCGTTCAGTATGAAATTCCGGTATTTGAGACTCGAAATCAAGCCCTTGTAAAATGTTCGGCGTTTTCAAAGACAGAGCGCCTAGGCCACAAAACAGATAAATACAGAAGTTAATCTCATGTATGTACTTTTCATACCTTTCATACCGGACGGCGCAGGAAGTTTATGGGAGGAAAATTGATTGATTTAAAAAAAATAAGTGTACAAGATATCGACATAATTTTTTCGCAGTTACTATTATAACTGAATAAAGCTTTTTTGAAGACAAAACAAATGCGATTAGTTTACATTAACATCTTTCTCATTAGATTATTGAACACAAGGCTAACACAGCTTATACTACAATAAATATCTAATTTTAAATTGTAAAAATATGACAAGGCCACAAAGTCATGTTCGCTTGTTCGGCGCAGGGCCGGGGGCCGGGGCGCTTACCTACCTACCTAACTATTTTGTGTTACGTGAAAATTAACCATCGAAATACAAGCAAATACCTACTTACCTCTCAGAAACAACTGGTAGCTTAAAAAACGACAATTCACCGTTTAATGTTGAATTTAAACAACCGTCCACCGAACAGTTATAATAACCTTTTTTCGTTGCTCCATTTTTGCACAAAAATGTTCACAGACGCGTGTCTCAAGCGGATGGCACTCGCGCTCGCATCCCAACTGTGCCCAGATATCGTGTCCGTGAGCGGTGTCTATGTGTGCGTTGCTCGAGCGCACTTTGTATGTAGATTGATTCCTGTACTTATCTGTTTTGTGCCTAGGCACAAAGTAGCTCGGTCAGTGACCCGTACTACCTCGACTAGGCCACAGTTTGTTAGGATTGTCCAAAATAATTCAAATAAATAATTTTTAAACTTTGTATGGAAAATATAATAGTGTTTTTTTGGTTGTATATTCTGCCCGATGATTCATGACTAGATACCCATACACACCTTTCAGTATTACTACACATTAATGTTATTCCCTGTATATAACAATTGTAACTTAAAATATCATGACTAATAAAAAATGGTAAGCATGTCTAGTCATTTCTTTCCCATATTGAAATTAAAGTCCGGTCCCAGAAAAGAAAGGCGAATACTGACTCTACCAGTGCTTCGGAAATACGCGCGCTAGAGAAGATAGCACTAAGAAACTATGCGGGGATGTCTCATTTTTGAAATCTTTAAAAATGCGTGAGTGACTTCTGGCTTTTGTACACGACTGCTATGCGGTCTCTTTCAGCTTCCAGCAGGGCGATCATGTATTTTTTATTTCAATTAATTTCAATAAGAGGCGTATTACACAGTAAAGTTGAATAAATTGGGCGTATACATAACGATTCACAGCACAATCTTGCTTTGTAAATTTGTCGGGTAACCGGTTTCACATTGAAATTGATTGAAATAAAAGATACATGATCGCCCTGCAGATGTCTTACTGAGTCTTCTGAGTATAATACTGCTATTCAAGTGCCATTGCTATGCCGGTATGCCTCAAGCTCATCAGTGCCATCATATCAACGAATAGGTGAAAGCCCTTAATAAAATCAGCACAAAACACAAGACAATATGATCGTCATCGGTACTATAATAATAGTATCTGTACACGTGCCATTATTTCCCGTCTTGAATACGATACTGTAACTCGTGCAAACACGCAAATCACTGAAACAGATGTGCGTTTCAAATATTGGATGCAGATATAGAACTGCATTTGTTAATATTTATCCTCCATTGCAGTTCCGCGAGGTTTACCTATTCTTGCTATCAAGGTGTAATTATTGTCAAAATTGTATTAATGATACCAATAAATTGATTATGTTTATGATTATTAGTAATTTTTAACTGACAGCCTCTGTGGTGTAGTGGTTGGGCAGGTTGGCTCAACTCTCATACACCACTGAGGTTGCGGGTTCGATTCCCGCGAAGGGACAAATGATTGTGCACAGAAAAAAAAAGCGCAAGCATTTCTTTCGTGTCTGGGTGTTGTGGGACCATGGTCCTCATAGTTGCTGGTTCCCTAGATACAGGGAATCCTAGTCAGGGGCCAGGATCTATGTATATGATCGTTGGGCGTTAGTTATATTTATTTTTTCATTTTTATTGTCCGACATAAACAATTTTTGATTTTCTTTAATTACAGATAAAGACCCGAACCACAAATGGCCTGAGGCGAAGTTCCAGACAGTTTGCTGGTTCCTGACCCTGCACATGCATCACGTGGCTCTCATTCCGGCGCTGCACACGCATCAGAGACGCATTCGGTAACTCATCAGACTGCCATACTGCGGCCGCTATTGTGCTAACACTCGTGTGGAGATTTTGCAATAAAAACTTTTTGTGGTCATCCGCGAATTTCTTATCCAAATTACTATTCAACCATTACTCAATAAGGCTTTCGTGTTCGCCCGATTTTGCCACAATTTGGCACGAAAGTTTTGGGGCATCAAGGGTGGCTATGGCTACCCTTTCTAGTAAAGTAGAATCAGAACAGTTCTACGATCTAATTTGAAAATAATAAATATCACATTATTCGTTTTTTTATAGAAGGTTCGTCATCAAGAAGATAAAAGAAGATTGTTGTTGCGTGACAATAAATCGTTTTGTAATTTAATCTAAGATACACATTAAAAAAAAATCCAACATAAATATTTCCAAACTAACCTTTAAAATATTACCCACTGAAATCGAAAAAAGATGTATATGTGTGAGGGCTTTTCAAAATGCTTGAAAAACTTAAGGCTGATTTACGTTAAGCCAATGACTTAGTCAGCCTTTATTGACGTTTCCAGCGCGTACCGCGACCTGCAGAAGGTGATCGAGGAGCTGATGGCCGCGGAGCCGCACTGGAGGAACAGCTTCTCCGCGCTGCGCAACCGCGAGCTGCTGCGCCGCTGGCGCCGCCAGATCAAACGACTGCACAGGTGACTAAAGACCTGCCTATTTTAACGTTCCACTTTGACGACCTTTGTTCAGGGCAGCAAATATTATTGCCGCATCAAGTACCGGTGGTAGGTTTCTCGTATGCGAGAGGCCGTCTAGGTGATACCACCGCTTTGCCAGTTATTCTGCCGCCAAGCAGTAGTGCGCAAGCATTACTGTGTTCCGGTTTGAAGGGCATAGCCAGCTAAATTACTGGGCATTATGAGACTTAACAGCTAATTGTCTCAGGGTGACGAGCACAGTGCAGCGCCGCGCAACATTTTGTAAAACAAAGTTCTGGGTGGTGCTGTTACTGTTATGGGCAGGCGTATTGCTTACCATCAGGCACACGATCAGCTCGTCTCGTCACTCAGAACATTAAAAAAAAAAGTATGACAACTCTCTTTGAAGTTAGCCAGTTCGGTCTTAGGAAGCTTTAGATCAATTTTGAAGGTATTTCAAAGTTGTTTATTATTATACTACTTTTGAAACAAAAAAAATATAGTCGGCAAGACATTTTTTTTAAACAACCAAGCTTAGCTCCAGTTGACTCTTTCACAATAGGAATCAGTTTTTCAAAATAAATGTCGAAATCGAGAAAAATGTATGAAGGTCTTTTACATACATTTTCTATGCTTATTGAAATTAGGCTTTTATTCATGAGTCGCCGTCGTCTCTGTTATCGTTTGACTTTCATATTAGTGCGTCTGTGCCTATGAATATGAAATGAGGAGTCAACTTAATATTCGTGTCGCAGATCGAAGCAGTGCGCCGAGACGGCTCTCCTCGACGGCGAGCTGATGCGGCGCGCGCTGCAGTTCTACTCGAGCGTGTGCGCCATGTTGTGCGCGCAGCTGCAAGCGGCAGCGGAAGCGGAAGCGGGAGCGGACGCGGGAGCGGGCGCGGGCGCGGCGCACGCCTTCCGCGCCACGCCCGAGTGGTACGTCGAAGACATCGCTGAGTTCATGCTCTTTGCTATACAGTGAGTATACGTAATCACTATTTTTTATTGTAACCTTTTGAATTTAGAATGAAGCCGCCGCGGGGCGAAGTTTACGCTTAGATAGTCTTTCTACGGGTGATTCCGCCCAAGCAACTTTACACTTTATTCCTACTCCTTTGAATTGAGATCTTGATTTCATCAAATCTTGATGGGTGGGAAGACACTAAGGAGACAGGAGGATATAAGGTTTACATAACTGTTTGTAGAATATTTTGCATTGAATCTATAGGCTCCGGAACAAATAAATGGATTTTTTCTTATTCCACTGTTTATTGATAAGCATTGGTTTTGGTATTGCGCTATTGGCGAGTCTCATTGTTTTAGTGTTATATTTTTAGACATTTTAAAAGATTTAAAAATGAGACATCCCCGCATTTTCTTGGTGCTATATTCTCTAGCGGGCGTATTTCCGAGGCACTAGTAGAGTCAGTTTCGCAATTATTTTCTGCGCCCGGACTTCAATTTGAGTTCGGAAAAGAAATGGGTTGATATGCTCGCCTTTTTTTTTAAGTGTAGATATTTTAAGTTACAAATCCTAGCTTAATTCGCCGTTCAATCAACAGCCTAGCCCCATTACTAAACAGCGCCGTTCAACTAGCGGCCTGAAAGATATTCAGCCATTTGATCAAACAGCTAGGCAAATGACTTTAATCGATGATGTTTAATTACTTGCCTAGGCTGTTCATTTATAAAGCTTGTTTTCAAAAGTTTAATGAAAATAGTACAATGGAAGAGTGTAGTGACAATAATAATGAATATAGCTGCAGCCCATGTATGTTAGATACGAATATAATGTAAGTAGATTATAATCTATCACTTCGATAGATTATAATCTACCGAAAAATAATGCGACAATTCACAATCTTTCGACAGTTTACAATCTCGCGTAGGATACATCTAAGTTTACGCACATGCCTAAGCATTAGCCAGCCAGTTTATTAAATGTTGTAATAGACGCTATGGCTGAATATCATTCAGTCCGCTAGTTCAACTTGCGGACTGAATGATGAACGGCGACGTTTAGTAAATAAGCTAGGCTGTTGATTGAACGGCGAATTAAGCTAGTTGGCTGCGACATGTATATTATGACGTTTAAAAGTGCATTTTTTGTGCTAATTTAATAAATGTCCTTTGAGTGAGTGTGTTGTGTGCGCGCGCGCAGGTACGTGCCCGCGACCGTGGCGGAGCACGTGGAGGAGCCGGTGGTGACGTGGCTGCTGAGCGCCGTGTGCCACTCGCACCTTATCAAGAACCCCTACCTCGTCGCCAAGATCGTCGAGGTGCTATTCGTGGTAAATCTCTCAGTTCCACTCAAACTAAAGGTATTACAGACATTTTTATATTTGTTTATTGATATTTTCGAAAATTTATCGGTATTGGAATTGAGTTCGGTAGCTATTTTAATTTGATATTTTGGGCAATTGGTATTGGATTATGAGTTGGGTAGTGACTGTAATATTTTATAAAGTGGCTTTTTTTAACCAGGGCGGCATATTCGCAATCAGCGACAAAGCCTAGCCATAGCCTTCTATGATTAAAACAAAGTGGCATTTGTAATTTGAAGTAAAAGTAACGTTGGGTAGTTCGGCCGTTCTTATTAGTAATATTGATGTAGAGTTTTTTACTATTTATAATGATGTCTCAATTACTTGCATGTATGTGCCTTCCTCGGTTTGTTTTTGAGTTTACTAAAATTTTGATGGAATGAATTAGTGCATGCTTACTGAAAATACATTAGTTTAAATATATTAAAGGAACAATGATTTTTGGTTATCGAGCATGGAATCGTCTAACTACTAATGAACATAAAGGAACCTGCAGACAATCTGATTTTTTTAATAGTAATACAAAACTATCTATCATTTTTCTTAAACTAGTATGCAATCATAAGCCTGTTTCGTGTTAATTATCAATCCTACATAGAGCTTCTTAAACCTAACATTCCTGACTTTTTAAATCAGTGACATAGGCTTTCTTTGTAAAACTTGGAAATGCCTTTCTTGTCCTTATTATATTTTTATGAAGAACTAACGAATGCCAAGCGAAAAACTCAAACAAGGTTAAATTATAATGGAAGAAAAAATTCGACACTCGACTTGGTGACCACCGTAGCTCTATTGGGCAGAGCTCTTCCCGCGCTGAGGAAAGATTGAGATGCGGGTTCAAGTCCCAGCCGGAGTCGTATCTTTTCTTTCCGAAAAACCTTGTTTGAACTTATTCGTCCTTATCAATATCGACAGCTTCTGTGGTGGTTGGGCAGGTTGGCTCAAATCTCATATACCACCTTGGATGCGGGTTCGATTTCCGTGACGGGACAAATGTTTGTGCATAGAAAAAAGCGAAGTATTTGTTTCGTGATGTCGTGGGACCATATTCTACATAGTTCCTGGTTCCCTAGAAACAGGGAATCCAATTTTGGGCACAGGATGTATGTATGTGATCATGGGTTGTTATTATTATTAATAATATTAATTGGTAATTATTATTATACTATGTAATAATGTGTACCTAGCTTTAGAATGTTACTTTTGTTTTGTATCTATTATTTTAGTTTATTATTGACATGGTTTATGTTTTTATTATTATTGTAGACTTACATCCCCGTCTTTAACATTTTGATAATTCCTCTCCATCCGAAGGGTGCCTGGAATCGCTTTTAGCGATAAGGCCGCCCATTGTAACAGTCTTTGGTTTTATGTAATGTCTTTGGTTGAATGTTTGCAATAAAGCTATCTATATATCTAATATTAATTCAATAAATAACCTACGAGGCGGTACATCAACCAGTGCAATAAGAGCCGTCGTTTCCGGTTCCAGAACGCGTACGGCAAGTTTATGGAGCATCAGCTGTCGCAGACGGCGCTGCCGAGCGCGCTTATGAAGTTCTACACGGACATCGAAACCACCGGACAGAGCACGGAGTTCTACGATAAGTTCACCATCCGGTTCCACATCAGCATCATACTGAAAGGCATGTGGGAACGGCCCATTCATAAACAGGTGAGGGGACCTTATGAAAACGATTTTTTTAACCCCGACGCAAAGGAGGACCGCTATGTGTCTGTCTGTGGCACCGTAGCTCTAGTAAAAAAAACCCATCTTGCTTCTGATGCTGCTTGATGATGCTTTGTGATCCACTGCTGGATATAGGCCTTTCCCAGAGACCGTTTTTAAAGATCAATGCATATTGACAGCGTCTGTGGTGTCGTGGTTGGACAGGTTGGCTCAAATCTCATACACAGAGGTTGCGGTTTCGTTTCCCACTATGGGACAACTTTTGTACAAAAAAGAAATAAGATTTTTGTTGAAAAATACTTTTTTCAAGATAAGCTTTTAACAAATTCAGAATTTCAATTCTTTTAAAAAAATCGGAACCGCAATCATATTTAAATGAGCCCAAACACTAGTCGTTTATGATTATCCGTCAAAGAGTTCCATTGCCCACCTTCCGTCTCCATCATCAGATCAGCTGGTTGTCACCATAATATTGCATTGTCATCGGACTTTGACAATTATACAAAATTTCAAGTCCATAGGATAAGAGGAAGTGGTTCTGATTCAAAATGCAAGTTTTAATCGAAACATTCCGTCCGAAATTAAATAAAAGCTTGTAAAAAAGCGCAAGCATTTGTATCGTGTCTGGGTGTTGTGGGTCCGTGGTTTCATAGTTTCTGGTTTCTTAGATAAAGGAAATCCTAGTGTTTTTTTAATGTAAATGAATGACGAGACTAGCTGGTCGTTAGCCTGATGGTAAGCAATACGCCAGCCCATAACAATAACAGCACCACCCAGAACTTTGTTTTGCAAAATCCTGCGTGGCGCTGCACTGCGCTCGTCACCCTGAGACAATAAGCTGTTGAGTCTCATAATGCCCAGTAATTTCGCTGGCTACAATAAAAAGTTAGGGGCCAGGATCTACGTATGTGATCGTTGGTCGTTTTTATTTATTTATATAGGCTTCGGCCTAACCATTCGCATTGAGCGTAGTTCTCGACGTGCTAAAGTTTTGGACGTGGTTTGTGTCGACAGGCGATCGTGAAGGAGTCGCGCTCGGGTCGCCAGTTCGTGAAGTTTATCAACATGCTCATGAACGATACCACTTTCCTCCTCGACGAGTGTCTAACGGTGAGTACAGTATCATGATCGCATCATCGCTTTCATTTCATTTGTTGACCAAATTACAATGTACGTTATATTAGGCTCGTAGCTTGTAGTTTTAACTAAATTATTGCAAACTATTCAAAAGATAGGTTATTATTATATTTGACTTTCTATTGACTGAGAATGGTCTGTCCGACGCAAGGCGATCTAAAAAACAGGGAGCGAGACGGGCGTGGTATTAATTGCCTGAATAATTAAAATGTCTATTTATGAAATGTTATCGCTCCGAACCGGAATACAACAGTGCGCACCAGGCGAGTTTGTATTCTATCACAACTGCACAAGGTTGACTTCTCTATGATGTAGCTAGCAGGGCAGTCGCGCCCGCAGTGTGCCGCGCCCACGTACAGTGCGCTGATTGGCGGCGGCACGAAAAGAGGCTAAGAACACCGCTCTTCTAGAGTTTCTCCGTTAACCTTCATTTGACTTTTGTTTGCAGTACCTGAAGCGCATCCACGAGGCGCAGGAGCTGGCGGCGGCGGGCAGCAGCGCGGCGCTGGAGGCGCGCGCGCGTGCGCTCGCGCAGGACGAGCGACAGTGCCGCTCCTACCTCACGCTCGCCAGGTACCGACTCTATGTGCGCAGTACTGCAGCGCAGGAGCTGGCGGCGGCGGGCAGCAGCGCGGTGCTGGAGGCGCGCGCGCGTGCGCTCGCGCAGGACGAGCGACAGTGCCGCTCCTACCTCACGCTCGCCAGGTACCGACTCTATGTGCGCAGTACTGCAGCGCAGGAGCTGGCGGCGGCGGGCAGCAGCGCGGTGCTGGAGGCGCGCGCGCGTGCGCTCGCGCAGGACGAGCGACAGTGCCGCTCCTACCTCACGCTCGCCAGGTACCGACTCTATGTGCGCAGTACTGCAGCGCAGGAGCTGGCGGCGGCGGGCAGCAGCGCGGTGCTGGAGGCGCGCGCGCGTGCGCTCGCGCAGGACGAGCGACAGTGCCGCTCCTACCTCACGCTCGCCAGGTACCGACTCTATGTGCGCAGTACTGCAGCGCAGGAGCGGGCGGCGGCGGGCAGCAGCGCGGCGCTGGAGGCGCGCGCGCGTGCGCTCGCGCAGGACGAGCGACAGTGCCGCTCCTACCTCACGCTCGCCAGGTACCGACTCTATGTGCGCAGTACTGCAGCGCAGGAGCGGGCGGCGGCGGGCAGCAGCGCGGCGCTGGAGGCGCGCGCGCAGGACGAGCGACAGTGCCGCTCCTACCTCACGCTCGCCAGGTACCGACTCTATGTGCGCAGTACTGCAGCGCAGGAGCGGGCGGCGGCGGGCAGCAGCGCGGCGCTGGAGGCGCGCGCGCAGGACGAGCGACAGTGCCGCTCCTACCTCACGCTCGCCAGGTACCGACTCTATGTGCGCAGTACTGCAGCGCAGGAGCGGGCGGCGGCGGGCAGCAGCGCGGCGCTGG
The DNA here is from genome assembly GCA_951640565.1 of Petrophora chlorosata. Classification (NCBI taxonomy): domain Eukaryota; kingdom Metazoa; phylum Arthropoda; class Insecta; order Lepidoptera; family Geometridae; genus Petrophora; species Petrophora chlorosata. The sequence continues at coordinate 4,726,832 of OX621206.1, forward strand.
AGGCGCGCGCGCAGGACGAGCGACAGTGCCGCTCCTACCTCACGCTCGCCAGGTACCGACTCTATGTGCGCAGTACTGCAGCGCAGGAGCGGGCGGCGGCGGGCAGCAGCGCGGCGCTGGAGGCGCGCGCGCAGGACGAGCGACAGTGCCGCTCCTACCTCACGCTCGCCAGGTACCGACTCTATGTGCGCAGTACTGCAGCGCAGGAGCGGGCGGCGGCGGGCAGCAGCGCGGCGCTGGAGGCGCGCGCGCAGGACGAGCGACAGTGCCGCTCCTACCTCACGCTCGCCAGGTACCGACTCTATGTGCGCAGTACTGCAGCGCAGGAGCGGGCGGCGGCGGGCAGCAGCGCGGCGCTGGAGGCGCGCGCGCGTGCGCTCGCGCAGGACGAGCGACAGTGCCGCTCCTACCTCACGCTCGCCAGGTACCGACTCTATGTGCGCAGTACTGCAGCGCAGGAGCTGGCGGCGGCGGGCAGCAGCGCGGTGCTGGAGGCGCGCGCGCGTGCGCTCGCGCAGGACGAGCGACAGTGCCGCTCCTACCTCACGCTCGCCAGGTACCGACTCTATGTGCGCAGTACTGCAGCGCAGGAGCTGGCGGCGGCGGGCAGCAGCGCGGTGCTGGAGGCGCGCGCGCGTGCGCTCGCGCAGGACGAGCGACAGTGCCGCTCCTACCTCACGCTCGCCAGGTACCGACTCTATGTGCGCAGTACTGCAGCGCAGGAGCGGGCGGCGGCGGGCAGCAGCGCGGCGCTGGAGGCGCGCGCGCGTGCGCTCGCGCAGGACGAGCGACAGTGCCGCTCCTACCTCACGCTCGCCAGGTACCGACTCTATGTGCGCAGTACTGCAGCGCAGGAGCGGGCGGCGGCGGGCAGCAGCGCGGCGCTGGAGGCGCGCGCGCAGGACGAGCGACAGTGCCGCTCCTACCTCACGCTCGCCAGGTACCGACTCTATGTGCGCAGTACTGCAGCGCAGGAGCGGGCGGCGGCGGGCAGCAGCGCGGCGCTGGAGGCGCGCGCGCAGGACGAGCGACAGTGCCGCTCCTACCTCACGCTCGCCAGGTACCGACTCTATGTGCGCAGTACTGCAGCGCAGGAGCGGGCGGCGGCGGGCAGCAGCGCGGCGCTGGAGGCGCGCGCGCAGGACGAGCGACAGTGCCGCTCCTACCTCACGCTCGCCAGGTACCGACTCTATGTGCGCAGTACTGCAGCGCAGGAGCGGGCGGCGGCGGGCAGCAGCGCGGCGCTGGAGGCGCGCGCGCAGGACGAGCGACAGTGCCGCTCCTACCTCACGCTCGCCAGGTACCGACTCTATGTGCGCAGTACTGCAGCGCAGGAGCGGGCGGCGGCGGGCAGCAGCGCGGCGCTGGAGGCGCGCGCGCAGGACGAGCGACAGTGCCGCTCCTACCTCACGCTCGCCAGGTACCGACTCTATGTGCGCAGTACTGCAGCGCAGGAGCGGGCGGCGGCGGGCAGCAGCGCGGCGCTGGAGGCGCGCGCGCGTGCGCTCGCGCAGGACGAGCGACAGTGCCGCTCCTACCTCACGCTCGCCAGGTACCGACTCTATGTGCGCAGTACTGCAGCGCAGGAGCTGGCGGCGGCGGGCAGCAGCGCGGCGCTGGAGGCGCGCGCGCAGGACGAGCGACAGTGCCGCTCCTACCTCACGCTCGCCAGGTACCGACTCTATGTGCGCAGTACTGCAGCGCAGGAGCTGGCGGAGGCGGGCAGCAGCGCGGTGCTGGAGGCGCGCGCGCGTGCGCTCGCGCAGGACGAGCGACAGTGCCGCTCCTACCTCACGCTCGCCAGGTACCGACTCTATGTGCGCAGTACTGCAGCGCAGGAGCTGGCGGCGGCGGGCAGCAGCGCGGTGCTGGAGGCGCGCGCGCGTGCGCTCGCGTAGGACGAGCGACAGTGCCGCTCCTACCTCACGCTCGCCAGGTACCGACTCTATGTGCGCAGTACTGCAGCGCAGGAGCTGGCGGCGGCGGGCAGCAGCGCGGTGCTGGAGGCGCGCGCGCGTGCGCTCGCGCAGGACGAGCGACAGTGCCGCTCCTACCTCACGCTCGCCAGGTACCGACTCTATGTGCGCAGTACTGCAGCGCAGGAGCTGGCGGCGGCGGGCAGCAGCGTTTTCCAACGTCAACAACAACAAATAGTGACCGAGTCTGTCCCCCGCAGGGAGACGGTGGACATGCTGCAGTACCTGACGGTGGAGATCAAGGAGCCGTTCCTGCGGCTGGAGCTGGTGGACCGGCTCGCCTCCATGCTCAACTTCAACCTGCAGCAGCTCTGCGGGCCCAAGTGCAAGAACCTCAAGGTACGCTACACTATTTATTTACCCGTAAACGGCAGAGGAAGCCAATATAATTTTAGCAAGACTTTCTCAGTATATGAGGAACTACGAAGAACTATGAAGAGGTCAAGCTGTCCTCGTAGTTGCCTAATTGTTTTTCATGTATGTAATACGTTATAAGGGGACTTATGCTACCAAAACCATGAACACCGCATTGAAATCCGTTCAGTAGTTAAGAGTTTGTACAATGACAAATCGCTTAGTTTGATCTCATATTAAATCAACAATACTGCAGCATTCGCTTTGTAATAAATATATGTTAAATTAAAGGATTATTGCTAACACGTTTCCTTTGCAGAAACACGATTCCATAAAATTTTCTCGATAGAAAGAAATCGTAAAGTAGCCTCCAAACCGTACAATAAACCTAAATTATTCAATAAATACTTAAAATTAGAACACGAAACTTTGTATAACAACTGAGTTAAATATTATCAAGCACTTTAAAGATTCAAATTTTATAAATCTGTATTATTTAGACTGTAAAAAAACATTACCTAAACTATCGCGCGTCGGAACCATTCTCACTCAGATAGCCCCTGCCGCCCGGTCGTCGCATCAGTCTCAGATAATTAAATATAAGTTCTTCGTTTTATGAACCTAATAACTGCCTACCTAGTTTAGAAGATAGGTACCTATACCTATATTTTTGTTCGAATAAATATACAAATGCCTAGTAGGTACCTACTACCTAGTAGTACCTACTCCTAATTTATGTAAGTATGGTCTCGCCCGCCGTCGCTTCGTTTCAATACACCAATTTTGACGTTTGTCAGTCATCCTGCCTAAGGACTGATCAATCAGTATTTTGGGTTTTGAAAAGGGGAAGTCGTTCAAAGGGGCTAACTGTATTTTCGGTTACCCTGCACACTGGTGTTGGGTAATAATATTTGAGTAATAATACATGAAAGTGACTCTAGTATTTTAACCTAGGTAAATAGGTTCTTTCCAGTTTCTAGAAGTTGAACTTTTTAGCGTTCGTATAAATCTGGTGTACATGGATGATGGTGCCACACACACACAAGTATCTTTATTTCCTATTCTAGGACCAAAGTATAGACTTAACAAACTTCATCAAAATCTGTTCAGTCGTTATATACATAAATAACGTTGTATAAATTGTATAATACTATTAAATAATTCATTATAAAAAGACAAAATTGACGTTTATACTGAGCTCGATCTATAATATGAAATGAATGAATTGAAAAATAGTCAGTCAAAAGTACAAAACCGTCAATTTTACCCTAACATAATACCGCTACTACCGTGGCGCGGTACTAGCGGTATGTAGTCCTCGCGACGTCGCTACGGCCGCGGCCGGCGCGGACGTCGCGGCGCGGCGAGCCGCGCCACGCCGTAGCGAAGGCGGCCTCGCGTCGCGATCTTGTGAGCGAGCGGGATAGACGCGCTAGCCGTGCGGTGGGAAAAATGGAGTTTTAGCTGAGGTAGTATAGGCCCTTAAGTAACAAAGAAACAAAATAAAAACAGTGGATTCTTTTTCAGTACCCATCCTCGTCAGCTAGGATCTCTAGATAGTCGATTTAGATTCTGATAGTTACCGAGAGATTCCTATGGTTTCTGACAGTTACTGAGAGATTATGATGGCTTCTGACAGTTACCTAGAGATTACGATGGCTTCTGACAGTTACCTAGAGATTACAATGGCTTCTGACAGTTACCTAGAGATTACGATGGCTTCTGACAGTTACCGAGACATGTTGCCGAGAGGTCACGATGGTTTCTGACAGTTACCGATAGATTACTATGGTTTCTGACAGTTACCGATAGATTACTATGGTTTCTGACAGTTATCGAAAGATGCGATCGTGTCTGATAGTTACCGAGAGATAATAGGGGATCGGACAACTTTTCAGAAAGTGTTTTATATTAACTACAATTAATATATATATATATATACATATATATATAGCCATGAAAAATGCTATTTTAATTAAATAACGCTCTTAAAGTACCTAAAACTATGTTTAAATATTATGTTTAAAATATTTCCGCGCAAAAGGTCACCTCAAAACTTGTGACGTCATATGTAGGTAGAAAACGACAAACTCTAAGAAATAAAACTTGCAAAGTGATTTAAATACTTTTTGTGAAGTTTGGGGACGATATTGTAGTAATGGAACGAAAAAGTTAGCAAAAATACATTTTATGAAAAGCAAAAACGTAAAATAAACACAAGCTTGACTCACGGCATTTGCCTACAAATGATGTCATGCGCTGTGATTGTTGTTTCGTTTGAGATGAAGAACAGATTAAATAATGTCAGAATTATTAGATTTTATTTATTGATTTATAAATATAAATCATTATTTATGTCACATAAATATTGATTAGATGATCTTTCTGGTTGGACAAACATTCGTTCTAAGTACATTTTAGATTTTTTCTCGATTACTGTCCGATCCCCGGTAATGTAATTATGGTTTCCAACAGTTATCGAGAGAGATTACGATGAGTTCTGACATTTACCGAGAGATTACGATGGCTTCTGACAGTTACCTTGAGTACACGATGGTTGCTGATTATCGACCCAATATTCCAGGTGAAGCGTCCCGAGAAGTACGGCTGGGAGCCGCGGCGCCTGCTGTCGCAGCTGGTGGACATTTACCTGCACCTGGACTCGCCGCCCTTCCACGCCGCGCTCGCCGCCGACGAGGTACGCTATGTCTATACCTACACTGTATACTACCACAGTATACCTACTGTGTGTGCCTTATAACGTAATGGCAAAGCTGTGGTACCCCACACATTTTCGTTACGTTATTCTTCAGTACAAATGCCAAGCAGTAGTGCGCAAGCATTACTGTTTTCCGGTTTGAAGGGCATTGTAGCCAGCGAAATTACAGCACCCTTAGCATAGACTAGAAACAAAAATTGTATCCCCTGTTTATATCCCTTTTTTGGTTTGACGAAAGTGGATAAAACAGGTGATAAATTGTTTTGTCTCCGGTCCGTGCTAAGGGGACTGAGCATATGAGACTTAATATCTGATGTCACGGGGTGATGAGTGCAATGCAGTGCTACACAGTGCTTTTTATGCTATTAAAAGACACTGCAATTGTTATGGGCAAACGTGGCGCTTACCATCAGGCGAACAACTTGCTCGTATCATCATTCAGATTCATAAAAAGTGGTCGATTATATGTTGCATTCTCTAAACATAAATTTAAATAACGTTTGGCAACGAATTAGGTTTTTTTTAACGTTACTAGTGACACTTAGTCGCTAGAGTTAGAAAGGTGAATGATTTTCTAAAAATAAGTGAAGTTTAGAGATAACGCGCGCGTCAGAATACGAAACTACGTTTGACACATCTAACTCTAACTTAGTGCAAATTACGTTAGAGAATGCAGCATAGAATTAGGGCCAATATCTCTAGTGGTTCGATCGAAACTGAAATCTCGCGAATTCCACGTTTTGAACCGTATATTCTCCAAATCTCAACAACCCCCGAACCGATTTAGCTAATTTTTCTTTTCGAATACCAAGCATACCGATAACTTTATTATTTTCTGTTGTGGGGCGCGCGTTCTTGAGTAAACAGAGGTTACCTTTATTATATAATGCGCTCTGCGTGGTAATCTTTTGTTTTTTGTATTGGTCTGTGCGTTCGTCAGAACAGAGACGGTATGTAATATAGTGCGCGCCACGTACTTTGTTCCCGTGCAATGATCAACTTTTAGGTAATTGAAGGAGAGAGAAAACCCCAGGTGACGGTGACGGCACCGCGCAAAACAATGACACCGTTAAGACAAATGCCTCTGCTGCGCTGTGGCTCATCGATTGCCATCGCCCTCGCACCAAAAATAAAACAAAACCGCCGTCTGTTTATGCACAGAAAAAAAGCGCAAGCATTTGTTTCGTGTCTGGATGTTGTGGGACTATGGTCCTCGTAGTTCCTGGATCACTGGGAATCCTAGTTAGGGGCCATAGGATCTATGTATGTGATCGTTGGGTGTATTTATTTATTTATATTGGGTTTAGTTAATTGGCGCATTATAGTGAAGCATGTGTTTGTGATTTTGCAGAGGTCATTCCGCAAAGAGTTGTTCGAGGAGGCGGCGGTGCGGCTCGCGAAGGCGTGCATTAAGACGCCCTCCGAGATCGAGCGGTTCAAGGCGCTCGCCGATAACGCATATCAAATCGTCGGTACGTTGTATTACGGTGTTTCTTTACAAGTTGTTTACAACCTTTTTTTTGTTAGCTAGTTAGGTTTACTTTAAGGTAAGTATACCAAAATTGTTTCCGACCACTATATTATTATGTTCAAATCTCGTAATCACCTCTGCCTTCGAAGTACTGATGGAAACTATAATAAGTACCAATATAGCCCACGTTCCTGTCGACCCTTGTGGAACTACATATAATGATCATTGTACGTCAGCATACAAAGTCAGTACAATCGTAACGTTTGTTCCAGTATCGAACCAGCAGAAGAGCGACGAGTACGCGGACGCGCCCGAAGAGTTCCGCGACCCCCTCATGGACACGCTCATGACGGACCCCGTGCTCCTCCCCTCCGGAAAGGTACCACAAACTGTCTCTATCGATCTCACGGTCACAGGACGGACCCGTGCTCCTCCCCTCCGGAAAGGTACCACAAACCGTCTCCATCGATCTCACGGTCACATGACGGACCCGTGCTCCTCCCCTCCGGAAAGGTACGACAAACCGTCTCCATCGATCTCACGGTCACATGACGGACCCGTGCTCCTCCCCTCCGGAAAGGTACCACAAACCGTCTCCATCGATCTCACGGTCACATGACGGACCCGTGCTCCTCCCCTCCGGAAAGGTACCACAATCCGTATCTATCGATCTCACGGTCACATGACGGACTCGTTCTCCTCCCCTCCGGAAAGGTACCACAAACCGTCTCCATCGATCTCACGGTCACGTGACGGACCCGTGCTCCTCCTCTCCGGAAAGGTACCACAAACCGTCTCCATCAATCTCACGGTTACATGACGGACCCGTGCTCCTCCCCTCCGGAAAGGTACCACTAACCGTCTCTATCGATCTCACGGTCACATGACGGACCCGTGCTCCTCCCCTCCGGAAAGGTACCACAAACCGTCTCTATCGATCTCATGGTCACATGACGGACCCGTGCTCTTCCCCTCCGGAAAGGTACCACAAACCGTCTCTATCGATCTCACGGTCACAGGACGGACCCGTGCTCCTCCCCTCCGGAAAGGTACCACAAACCGTCTCTATCAATCTCACGGTCACATGACGGACCCGTGCTCTTCCCCTCCGGAAAGGTACCACAAACCGTCTCTATCGATCTCACGGTCACAGGACGGACCCGTGCTCCTCCCCTCCGGAAAGGTACCACAAACCGTCTCCATCGATCTCACGGTCACAGGACGGACCCGTGCTCCTCCCCTCCGGAAAGGTACCACAAACCGTCTCCATCAATCTCACGGTCACATGACGGACCCGTGCTCTTCCCCTCCGGAAAGGTACCACAAACCGTCTCTATCGATCTCACGGTCACATGACGGACCCGTGCTCCTCCCCTCCGGAAAGGTACCACAAACCGTCTCCATCAATCTCACGGTCACATGACGGACCCGTGCTCTTCCCCTCCGGAAAGGCACCACAAACCGTCTCTATCGATCTCACGGTCACATGACGGACCCGTGCTCCTCCCCTCCGGAAAGGTACCACAAACCGTCTCCATCGATCTCACGGTCACATGACGGACCCGTGCTCCTCCCCTCCGGAAAGGTACCACAAACCGTCTCCATCGATCTCACGGTCACATGACGGACCCGTGCTCCTCCCCTCCGGAAAGGTACCACAAACCGTCTCCATCGATCTCACGGTCACATGACGGACCCGTGCTCCTCCCCTCCGGAAAGGTACCACAAACCGTCTCCATCGATCTCACGGTCACATGACGGACCCGTGCTCCTCCCCTCCGGAAAGGTACCACAAACCGTCTCCATCGATCTCACGGTCACATGACGGACCCGTGCTCCTCCCCTCCGGAAAGGTACCACAAACTGTCTTTATCGATCTTGTACGTGTATGACGCAAGAGGCAAGGGTTTCCTGAACTGGGAGTTCAAACACGAAAACTCACAAATGTCTAGCTAACTTTGAATTATTATTAGAACAACTTTGATCTACAAATATCTTTAATTTATTTTCAGATAATGGATCGATCTGTAATTTTACGTCACCTGTTGAACAGTGCCACTGACCCGTTCAACCGACAACCGCTTACGGAAGATCAGCTCAGTCCAGGTAAGAAAATAAGTCTTAAGTTTCACACATCTTTTAAATAAACTACCCGATAGCCGGGAGTCCGTCCGCGTAGGATTCGGTTTATACTTGCCCCTGAAGAAATTGTTCGTTATAACAGGATGATACCATCGTCTTCCAGGGTCTAAAATACGTACATACCAAATTTGATGTGATTAAGTAACAAACATCCATCTATCCCACCGCAATCTTTCGCATTTAATTTTATTATTTTTAATAGGAATCTAAAAGTGAAATACTACGTAAAATTTAAAAAAAAATTGCTTTTTCTGTGCAGCAACCGAGCTCAAAGAGAAGATTATCCAATGGCAGCGCGAAAAGAAAGCATCGACGTCTACGTCATAAGCTCCGAAGCCAATTACCAAGTCTGATGTATATAGGCAACATTATGTAAACACTATCGGCTGGACGTTTCCGCCTTTACCTGTAGAAGGAAGGACTATTGTCCCGTTTGTATTGTAGCATGAATGTGAGATTATTCCATGTGTGTAGTCTGAAGAGAATGTTCCACTGAGTTCTATATTACGAGTAGGTTTAGAATGTTTCACAAATGAAACATGTATTTTAAAGACGATTTTAGTAGACAATATATTATTCACACCTTTCTATTGTTACTCAATCTGCGTGACTTCAATCGGAGGTCACTTGTGCTATGAATGCCCCACCTCTGCATGAATTGTAAAAATACTTTTGATAGTGATGTACGTCATTTACACATCGATTTTACAAACGAATGGTATGTTCTCACTGATTCGATTCAACTGTTCGATCGTCGAAGTAGTGATTTTTTTCTCTCATTAGTTAGACCGTTGAACTAGTGAGATTTTTTTTTCTTATTTTTTCGACTGTTGAACTTATTTTAATCTACAAACAAAACACAATCTAATGATATTTAAAAAACGCTTGTTTCGTTAAATAAGGTTTATATTTGTATACATAATATGTTTGTACATTTGTACCACACTACTAGTTCAGGGCTACATAGGTGTGACGACGAGTGAAGAGGAGTGTTAGGTTACTGATGCACCACAACGCGCGAGACGAGCGAGCGGAGCGAGCGTGCCTCGGTAGCTCCCGGCGATGCGCCGGAAGAAGTATAAGCGTATTATGTGCGACAACGAATGAAGCAAACCTTATTTAATAAAACAATGGATTTTTAAATTTTAATAAATTGTTTCGTTTCTCGATTACTTCGTCGGTCGAACAAATGAGAAAAAAAATACACTATTTCGATGGTCGAACTAATGAGAAAAAAATCTCACATGTTCGACGATCGAACAAATGAATCAAACTTGTGGGAACAAACGAAACTAATCGGTAGTATCTCAATTGCCTAATTTATTATTACAAAGTGATCTGAAACATGCATTTATGTTTCTTTTAAATCATCACATAACTTTTGTAGGCCTAAATAATAAATCAACACATTTCCTTATGAGGTGCTTGTTTGGACTAATGTTTACAACATTTATACATCTGCAAAGCACACTTTCTTTGAATAATTTTAGTGTGGCATATTATAATCCTCATGCATTTTATAGAAACTATCTATTTTGGATTTCGCATGCAAATAAATACGATTTTAGCATTAGTGGTAGTCACACGTTAGTCTAACTAATGAGTATACTTTAGATATATAAAATAAATTAAACCTATTGGAATTTATCAATAATTTGAAATATAATTTTTATGCATAAAACAAAATTAGCAAAATGTATTTAATAGTAAACACAATATAATTTACTATTTGCATATAGTGATATTATGTTTAGTTTTTTTAGAAAACCTTATATGATGTATCTCTATGTTAATGTGATTTTGTTCCTTATTGGTTAGATAACATTTTGAAATGGATTTCATATCATATACCCTTAATATTAATCATTGTAATATTCTCAACGTAATTAGTATGGAGTAACTCAATATTTTCTGATCACTGCCAATCTATTAAGCATAGTATGTAGAACAGGCATTCCTAAATTAAAGTCCATTTCTGTAAAATTAACTTTGGTCTCACTTGTATGATAATTTGACATGTAATTTATATGCTAATAATGGATATTATATGCTAGAGGTATTTTATGTTGATGTCAATAAAAGTAAATAATTATGTATATTTGTTTTCATACCTAGTCCTACACATTTTATTACATTCTTATCATAACATGAGTGGACTCACTGGCCCAGGTGCGGATAACAGACTGAACTTGACACAGAAATTATAGAGTATTATTTATTTTTATAAATAAAATAACTGCATTTTGTAAGAAATTTATATTACACTAAAGTTGAAACTCGATTTTTACAAATAATATTACTTATTGTCAATCACCAATATCAAATTGGTTTACTTTAAAATAATATTCTTAAACATAATGCTGAAATATTCCAGACATATAAAACAATCACTTGTAACAATAAAGAGGTAGGTATATTATGTATGTAAAAAAGAAAATATATAGTGGAGATTTATGTATCTTCTTGCTTCAAAATCGTCATGTCACTGACTTGACACTCGTGTTAAGTTCAGATACATGTCTTCAAGTACAAATGAAACTTTGCATTTGTATGGCCATAGATGCTATCAACATACTATTCAAACTTATTTTTGTCTTTTGTCATAACTGGATCACACTATAATACTCATACATTACAACATCTTTTCTTAAATAAAATTACACAGACCCACCTTCTCCATCAAGAAATAAAGTAGTCAGACACAGTTTTATATGTTAATATGCTGAACTGAACCCATTGAAAGGCATTAATTGCCAAACAAAAACAATATTATTTGGCTTGCTCATAAAAATCTTTAGCCTGAATGACAATACTTTTAGTAAATTAATTTAGATTTGTTATGTATGTTGCAATAAAGGCCACCTTTCATAAGTTTTAAGTGCACAATTAAGAATAAAATTCCTAATCTATCCAACTTTTACTTCTACTATCTAAGTAGGAAAGGCAATCGAGATGCAAACAAACAAGAAATCATGTATAACATTCCAAAATAAAAGTTAAGCCTGGCTGTTTGCCGAGGGACATATCTCATTGTGTCAGGGCTTCTAAATCTCCTCTCTATTTCAAATGCTCTTGGAAGAGTCAACATTGGTAGTAAAAACCAAAATGAACATCGCACAGATGCTACTACAAACATAATGTATGGAATGAATAGCAAAAACGCATACAACAAGTAAGAAGCAGTCCTTCCAACCAAAATAGCTAAAGTCACTATTTCAGCCTTGCTATCAGTTTCCAAATCTCTAGTGTTGTTGCTATGTAGTATAGCCTCTGTGTTCAAGGCAAGTGGAACCGCATAATAAATAATTGGCCAATCAACTCTTCCTGTCTGTGCTAGAAATGCAAACACTACAGACACTGGGCCAAATATGACAAGCACTAAAATATCCCCTAGAGCAATGTATTTCAAACCAATCCCTCCAGTATATAAAAATGATGATGATAGTCCTCCAAAATAAACTAGTGCCAAATGTTCCATGCGTGCAGGCGAAAGTATAACTAAAGGAACAAAAAATGCACACCCAGCTAAATAAAGAATAGCACCAAGTGAAACCACTTCATCAACACTCAGTATATGATCCACAAGAGTTCGATCATCGGATTTGCGGTTGTCGATGCCTTTCACGAAGTCAAAATACGTATTAACGACATTGCCAGCGCCGTGGACCGGTATAACGGTGCAGAGGGTCAGCAGCAGCGTGCACCAGCTGAAGCCGCTGTCTCCGGGTAGGCGGTACGCCAGCGCGGCGCCGAGCAGCGTCGGCAGCAAGCTGGCGCTCAGCGACCACGGGCGCAGCGCCACTACGTATGTCCGCACTTTCATCAACGGACTCCGTGTTGATATCAACCTCTCCTTTGGTTGCTCGAGCAGATTACCTTCATCTCCAGGTACATCCACATCTTCAGATTTTTTAGCAATATCCATTCTAGCAAAAATCCGGAGTAAACATCTATAATAATCCCACGCACTGTCACAACTCACAGCATATCAAAATTGGTAAGACTGCAGGTTCTTGCGGTATTGAATATAATGATTGTACTGAGTTACTAAAATATTACGACCTAAATTCTTCAATTCCAAACCGGTAAAAAACTGTAAATTTCTATTTGATTTGCGATTGGAAAATCGGAATTTCACTTCGTTACTCTAATTTGAATTTTGACTTTGACTTAGTTTTGACGTTGTCACTGTCATTCTTGCTTTAACACAACAACTCAATTTTTTAATGTTACTAGTAATCCTTTGATTACCCATAAAACTTTTTAAATCATAAAATATATATAGGTAGCACTTGTTTCTGAGCAATATCTGTATGCAACACTATTTTTTAATAACTACTGTTGCATTTCTTTAGATGCTATACAAAAAAATATATTCAAAAAGTCGATGTCCGAATATTATCCCAAAAAGTTCGATTAAATAGATTGTACTAGTCGAATGCGAACAAAGCAATTTTGGGTTATTTAAGAAGTTAGAATCAACTGGTTGTAATTATTTACACCAGTATTATCAAATTAATAAGTAATATAACAAATGTAATAATCAATAAGGTAAAAGTAAAACGTCATGTTTATTATAATAGGTTACTAGTCAAAGTAAGTTTAATAAAATGAGACATCTATAAGTAAAATTTTTAAAGTAATGGATTAAGTTTTCTTTTTGTTTGAATTAAAATTAGCTTCAATTAATTTAACCCAATTTTCATATTGCTGATTATCCTCCTCGTCTAATTCTTCGCAGAACTTATCAATGTCTTCATCTTTAACTTCCGCATCATCATCATTCAATAGCTTCTTCTTTGCAACCGTTTTAATTTTGCTTTGAACTTCTCCTTCACTTTCATCAACACAAAATTTTATTTTCTTATTTTTTGTAGTTTTTTTATCATTAGCCCCTTTATTTATTTGAGATTGTTTTATTTTAAGAACCTGTAAGTCTTTATTTTTTGCTTCAGTAGCAATAGCAAATCTATCGTTCTTAATATTTAGTTCATTTTGCTTGTTTGTCTCGGAAGACCCAGCCGAGTGCAAATTTTCTTCAATAGGATCATCCGGGAATTTAATTCTTTTATTCAGCGTTTTTTTAACTTTGTCATCGTCTGTGGTTTTGTTTCTTTTTTTATTCTTGCCCATGTTTCTGTGAATAAACAAAATAATGTTTCACATAATGATTACTTTACAAAATATTAAAAGATCTCAGCAACACTGTAATCGTTATAGCCATTAAAAGGGTAAAAAGACCCATACATAATAATTCCACGCCATGACTGAAACTTCATAACTATCTAAGAACTCTAATACTTAATTTTAAAACCTTATACACATGAAAATTAACGTGGTTTAGACACATTATTAATAATAATTTACTCGTAAACAATATAATATAATAACATATAAACATAATTTTGATAATTAACTTTCACAGTATAATTGTAAACACGGCGAGTTTATAACAAATCTAGTGAGATTGTAAACTGATGGAATATCTTGAACGGACCCTTTAAATTGTAATGCATTTTATTTTGATGGTATCATAATTTATAATCTAACCATGTCACAACGTCAAATTGTGAACTTGCGAATAACAGAACCCAAAATGCGCGCTGATTGGTTTAATTGGCTCACTTGTCATTATCCCTGCTCCACGGTGCCATTTAATGGTCACCGGACGAAACAAGCCCGACAGCACCAAAGAATTAGAGGGATAGTTTACAATTTAGCAAGTATTAGTACATATTACAATATCGGAAAATGTATTAGATTGTAAAACTGTGTACTAATTGGTCCACATTGAACCTCCGTTCACAACTAGAGAGACGTCGTTAAATTAAATAAGCTATTGAACATATTTGCGTTAACTCTAAGGTTCATGGTCGGTATAGAATCTATACCGATTAGTGCACAATTTTACACTATACTATAGATAGACGGCGCGATTAGGTGTACATACATAAATCTACTACATATTAGTAATTATACGGTTCCCCGTCGAAAAGATCCACGGTTTGTCATCATATAACCTATAACATAACAATATTAATAAAAACCCATGGTTGATATTATGCATTACATTATACCTAGTTTACAACTGTATATACACGTAAGTTATCAATATGAATAGTATTTGTAAAGTAGATGCATTCTCACTGTTTTATTTAAAAAATAGGTAAAAATATCGTAATTATCATATTGATTAAGCTGTCACTTTTCCCATGATGGAGAGCTTTCATAATTATTTATAAGATACATACAGGTTACTGGCTCTAATGAACTCTGTACTCTACTTAACTAACTACCATAACTTGATAATATCTACGAATAGTTCAAAGTATTGTATAGTTATTTATTTCAGAAATACCTACTTGTACAAATTCAATCCACTTTACTCTTAAATTTTTCCCCGGCTGTATACTGTAATTTTATTTATTTCACTTGTTTTACTGTTGTATCGACAATAGGATACTTTACGTTAAAGACAATTAACGAATATTTACCCGGTACTTCCTATACCTGCTATATATTTAATACTGTCCCACATACCTATCCTGTAGAAAAAGATACGTATTTGAAAATTCAGGTCATCCAAAATTGAAAACACATTCAATAAATTTGCATACTGATGTCACCGGAATAAACATCAGGGGCGATTTTAGCTCAGTTAATATCTATTAATATCTAGCAATATCTCATGACACCGAGGAGCGATTCTACGCGCATTGACAAGCACAGATTTGACAGAAACTGGTCTATAGTTTTCCCGCAGTGCAGTGCTATTTTGCTAACTTTGAGATTTCTAAGTTTTTAACTCTTGTTGTGCCCGTCTGGTGATAATGTAGACAAGTCTTTTGTTTATCTTCTTAATAACAAGACGAACAGATGGATTGAACACAGATAAACATATAAAAAATGCTTACACGAAATAAGCAAAATAGAAACAATTTATTTTTGTTATCGCTAAAGTAATATCAACACAGCAGTTGTTTATTGGTTGTAAGTCAGTGAAATATGTTGAAGTGAAAGATAAACACATCGAACACTCAAAGAGATAAGAAATACAAGCACGTTTATACCTTTACGTAATAACAAGTCGAGGCCGGGTATGAGCATTCTGCCAGACTGCTACTAGTCACCGGGTAGACGCCGACTCGTCAATTACTATCTTGCCAGTACGAGTAGCTCCAATTCATTAATTGAACTAAGCAGTGCCTGTCGACTCGCTCGATCGTTTTTGTGCTCGTAGCTTTTGAGATAACTGCGAGAAAAATGTCTGAGAAACAGTACATTTTGGGAATGGACATTGGGACTACCTCTGTAAAGGCTTGTGTTTATGATTGTGATAATAAAGAACTGGTAGCCAAACAATGCAAGGATACTGCGGCTAACATACCAAGTGATCAAGGGATAGAGGGGAACAAGCAGGATGTACCAAAAATAGTATCAGCAGTGCACTACTGTATTTCCCGCCTTCCAAGAGATGTTTTACGACACGTTACAAAAATTGGAGTCTGTGGTCAAATGCATGGAGTAGTATTATGGAAAAATAAGTAAGTAATTCACCATTAAATAATTTATTAAAAAACCAGAATGTAAATGGCATTGTAAAATATCGCTACGTTTGATTTATGTTGATTTCATGATATTTAAGGCAAACGCAAATTGTTTTTCCTGATAGTTTTCCTAATTTTCCCATATTTATTTTACCTTCCTACTTAGTTTTTCTCTTTAGAACTCTTAAATGTTTAGGTGCCACTAACGCCAAACAAGTTGAGGTAATAAAATTATTAAATTTATTTATTTCAGAGCTTGGGAGAAAATCGAAAAAGATGATGTGGTTATTCGTTTTGAAGCAACGAGAGAAAATATGTCAGCATTGTACACGTGGCAGGATTCAAGATGTAAGCCAGAATTTTTAGATTCTTTACCTAAACCAGACTCACATCTCAAATGCTACTCAGGCTATGGCTGTGCAACACTTTTGTGGATGCAAAAACATAAACCAGAAAAACTAAAGAATTTTAATTATTCAGGAACAGTTCAAGATTTCATAGTAACTATGCTTTGTGATTTAGAGATACCTGTCATGTCAGACCAGAACGCTACGAGCTGGGGCTATTTTAACAATGAAAAAAATGAATGGAATTACGACATTTTAAAATCCGTAGATTTTCCAGTTAATTTATTACCAAATATTATGAGAAGTGGTGAATTTGCGGGAAAATTGAATTCGTCCTGGAACGGGATCCCAGCTGGAACACCAGTGGGTGTAGCTTTGGGTGATCTTCAATGCTCTATAATTGCTACTCTCGAAAGTAAACAAGATGCAGTACTCAACATTTCTACATCCGCACAACTTGCGTTTGTCGTCGATGGCATAACTGATTTAGGATGCAGTACTGTTGAACACTTGCCGTACTTCAATAATTCGTATTTGGTAGTGGCCGCATCGCTAAATGGAGGCAACGTACTAGCTACTTTTGTAAAAATGCTGCAGCAGTGGATGCTTGAATTCGGTTTTCCTATTCCTCAATCCAAGGTATGGGAAAAACTTATATCACTCGGATTGGATACAAAAAATTCTTCTACTATGAAAATTAATCCCCTATTACTGGGTGAAAGACTAGCCCCCTTGGCAAGAGCGTCTGTGGAAAATATCGACCTTTCCAATATTCATTTGGGCCAAGTGTTTAGATCACTTTGTGACAGTTTGATAGACAATTTGCACTCCATGATGCCGAAAGAGATATTGCGCAACGCAAACATAAAAAGAATAGTTGGTAATGGATCCGGTTTATCCAGAAATGCTGTATTGCAAAGGGCTGTAGAACATTGCTACAGTTTGCCTCTTGAGTTCACTTGTGGAGGCGACGCTGCAAAAGGTGCAGCTATAGCAATTATGTAGTGTAGTTCATTATATTTTTTAATTTTGCATGATTAAAGTGCATTTTTTTATTGTACCTATTTAATAAACCATTATCAAGCACATGACGCTTCCAACTACATTATACTATATAGATATTTTTTGTATAGTAATTTGTGATTGCAAGTACCTGCTTATATGATAGAAATAGGAAGTTCAATTAATGAGTGATTAGAACACACTTGTGATCATCATTTATTTAATTCAGATTGATAGTTACGTGTGATATTAATAAGTTGGAAGATCGAACATTCGTATTAGCGTTGGTGTTTCACGTTTTGTACCTACTATTTTATTATTAATACAAACTATATAATGGTCTTTAATTTTGCATGGCTTTTAATTATATTATAGAGAATAAAAAAAACAACCACTTACAGAATTTTAATTTAGTACTAGAAAATTATTACCTTATTCTTTAAATCACATTCGATTCACATTCTATGTATTGATGCAGGTGTCCCACGGCTACGCCATATGGAGGGCGACGTAGCTATTTTCACTAATGTATCTAAGGTATTTTTGTAGTTTGAGGAAGGTAGAAGTTTTCGAATTGACTTTTAAAATTAGATAACTTGTGCTCTTGGAATAGTTAGTGATCGGAAGCACATTTTAGAACTGCACAGCTTGAACTGTAAATGATCATCATCATCATCACATAGAAGACGTTACAGTACCAAGAACAGGTGTTTAAAGTGAAAGGGTTATTCTTACTTTTAAAAATAAAATGTAGTCTCCATTAAGTAAAACTATCTTTATTGTAACACTTACTATGTCAATAAATAAATAAATGTTTATGTTTATTCAATATTTAAAATATTTGCCCTCCATGTGGCATAGCCGTGGGATATATGACTGTATACAGAGAGATAATTTCGATTCTTTGACTAGTTTCAAATATGTTATGTTTACAGATAAGTCACAACGAGCACTAGATACCAATAGGACCTATAGACACCTATTGTCTTAAATAGTAGTTAATCAATTTATTATTAAGCAAAACATTTTAGCAGTTTGAAGGCTGTTAGTTTTCTGTTAACTTCTTTTTTAATTTGTTTGATAACTTTATTACCAAAATTTCATAATATTGCAATTGGCTATGGAAGAAGTGACCTTGGTATGTGCATACGTTATATAATACCTATTATCGTGTCCATTTAAGCCAGTAGTAGGTACTTAACAGATGTTTCGTCATCTACATATTTTATTAATATTTAGCGAAAAGTGTGATAGAAAATTAAGAATTTTATTTAATTTTGTTGTTTACTGTTTTACGCGGAATTTCAAATAGCAATTTGAAAAAAAGAACATTTAATTAAATTAGAATTTTTCACTTCAATAGGTAGTTTATTTGATTTATTTAATTGTTTGATGCCAGGAGTTATCAGCTTTCACCTAACTTTACCACTATCACTTCGGACCTCGGACTAATAATGCTGTGACCTTATGGTAACATGTATGTAAACTGTAGGTATGTAAGTGTAACTACTATTAGGTTTCTTTTTTGCAGTTTATTATTAACTACTCATTAAATTAGGTACCTACACCTCATAAACATGATTAAGTTGAACAATAAGTGCGTCACACTGATTAATTCTTAACCAGGAATATAATTATTATAATGAAGATGAATATCTGACCTTAGGAAACATAACTTTTCTACATTTAGTTAAAATCAAAAATATATTTCACTGAAACATAACCTCAAACTTGATTTTTATAAATCCTATATACTGGATTTTAAAAAGAAGAATGAGAAACTCACTTTCACTGTTTCGTTGCAACTTGGAACTCTTTCTTATATCGCTTAATTTTTTTTATGTTTTATATTTGTTTACAATACGCCCGTCAAACACATGTTGCGCGCTGAGGAAAACAGTTTTTGTACATGTCAACACTGGACCACAGACTAGTAAGAGATATACGTATCACTGGCTCCATGACACTATGTATATATGTGTGAGACCTCAATGACTGGCTCAGATCTTCGAGTAGACAGCCAAATATACTGGCTGGATACTTTATCTGAGGCTCAGATAAATTCGAAGATCACTGGACTACGTTCATTACCTACGCTCAGGATGCGGTAAACAGTTAGTGCGGTTGTTTGGTTGTTTCACAATAACTTTACCACCGTATTTGAAAAAAACCGCTACTCAGAAGATATGGCATGAAAGAAGAGTATTTTTTAGAGCTTTTGTTCATTTTATTGGTTTTCTTAGTTAATTACTAAGTAATTCTTAGTTAATTCTCTGAGATGTTATGTTTCTATGGTTACTGAAGTGAAATGTTCTACGTATATTCTGTTAATCTATTAATTAATTACCTTACAAAAACTTACTCTTAAAGATAATTATGTCAAAAAAGGTCTAGATTACACCTTGGTTGTAGTTTCTCGATGTTCGGATTCCTTAGGTATGTGAAGTAACGGAACGCCCTCAGAGGAAGTGCTCTTCCTCTGAGGGAACCAAATGGTATTATAACCATTGAGGAATGAATTCCAACTGTCCTGAGGTGAGACCTCAATGGTCCTGAGGGAACGCCTTTCGTAGTTACTGTCAAAGCGTAGCATACGTAGCAAAGGAAAAGTATTTAAATCATTGAGGAATATTTAAATCTTTGATACGTAGTATAGGTACTTTCTAGTCTGTGCGTATCATAGGCACTAAACGCACCCCGGTGTCTGTTGCTGTCACTGTCAAATTTTAGTATTGTCAATGTCATGGCTGTTTGTCAATTTTGTCTGTCAGATTTTGGTAATCATTTCTTCGGTTCTGTTTTCGTTTTTGGCATTGAGGTCTTTTGGTTATTTTGAGTGAATAGCACGTGGATGTCTGAATGTTTAAATACCTTTTGCATTTATTTTATGAATAAAAAGAGGAAAACATAAGGTAGTTCCCATGACGAGATTTGCCAGAGCCAAAGGTTCTAAATCTTCAAATGAAAGGGCACCCGAGGACAGCACACCATGGGAAGTAATGAAAGAGCAACTCCTGCAAGCAAAAAAAGATAACGAAGAAGCTAAGAAGAGGCAAGAGGTTGGTAAAAACATTTGCTCTCTTCTAGGCTGTTTTTGTTGGCTGTTTACGTTTTACGCGGAACTATATTATTAAACATCAAATCGCAATTTGAAAAAAGACACCAAGTTATATATTGTTAAATTTCAGGCAGAAAAACAACGCATTGAAAACTACGAGAATTTTCTCAAAGAACATAAATCCCAAAAAAGAAAGGCTACTTGGTGTGACTTTCCTGAGGCAGAGAGCTACAAGAGTAAAGTTCAACAACAATCTGAACCCCAATCTAAGAAGAAAAAGAAAAGCAAGCAGAAGCAACAAACTGACACTGCAAAATCAACTCTTGAGAATAACATCTCAACAGAAAACATTGTATCATCGCCTCATATCAAGAAATCTAAAAAGAAAAAACTAAATAAAGATAAATCTGTAATAGTTTCTCAAGACACGAAAAGTGAAAATGAACAAGTGGCTCCATCCAGTAAAGAAACCACTGAAGAGAATGTTACAGTAAATAATTCTCTAAAAAAAAGGAAATTTAAAAAGAAGAAACAAAACATACAAAACCCTGAAGAAGTTCCAAATTCAAAAGATAATTGTGATCAAAATGATCAACAACAAGGACAAAAGAAAAAGAATAAAAACAAGAAAAATAATAATGCTGCTATAGAAAGAGAATATAAAAGTCAAGATAATGAAAGCCATGTTAATGTTGAGGACACAAAAAATAACAAATCTAATCAAAACAAAATCCAACAAAAGAAAAATAAAAATGATAAGAAGTTAGTTGATGGTGTACCAGTACGTAGGAAGCCAATAGACGACCATAGCTTCCAGCTGATCATCAATGGAAAAGAAGTAGAACTAATGAGATATGATGGCTTTCCTATTATGAAGAGAGATGCAGAGAGATTAGACGAATTAAAGAAAAATATGATAAAGAAAGGCATACCTAAGAGTGAAGTAAATAGGACTCTGAAACTGGAACGCAGACGGGCCGAGAAAGCTTTGGCAAGGTTGAAGAGAGATGTTTGTTATAACTGCAGGAAAGGTGGACACAATTTATCTGACTGTCCGGAACTGAAGACGAAGATACCAGGTGTGGGGGCACCTGATGGGGTCTGCTTCAAATGTGGATCCACGGAGCATCGGCAGTTTGAATGCAAAGTCCAACAGGACAAGGAATTTAGATTCGCTACATGCTTCATTTGCAAAGAGCCTGTGAGTATATTACATTTATTCATCCTCTTTAGTGTAATGGTCGGGCAGGTCAGCTCATGTTATGTCGGATTCCCACAACACACAGTGCACAGAAAAAACGCGCAAGTATTTCTTTCGTGCCTTAGTGTTGCAGGATCATGGTCAGCCCAATCACCTAGATACAAGCAGTCCTAGTTAGAGACCAGAATATTTATTATTTACTATCAACATTTTACTTTGTCATACCAATTTACAGCAACAACTCTTCATTATATTTCAGGGTCATATAGCCAGGCAATGTCCAGATAACCCTAAAGGACTGTATCCAAATGGCGGGGGCTGCAAGCTGTGTGGTGATGTTACACACTTACGGAAAGACTGTCCCACTGTAAGTCACTGTTTATTTTATATAGGCCTGAGTGTCCGAGTCTTGTGCAAAATAACTTAGTTGCGCAATTATTAGTGAAGGCGCTAAGCTGTTGAGGTTATCTTGTGCGTGATTAACTGGTGGTTGGTTTCTCGGATGCGAGAGGCCGCCTGGGTGGGTGCCTTCGCTTTGCCAGTTATTCAGCCGCCAAGCAATAGTGCGCAAGCATTACTGTGTTCCGGTTTGAAGGGCATTGAAGCCAGCGAAATTACTGGGCATTATGAGACTCGACAGATAATTGTCTCAGGGTGACGAGCGCAGTGCAGCGCCACGCAGGATTTTGCAAAAGAAAGTTCTTGGTGGCGCTGTTATTGTTATGGGCTGCCGTATTGCTTACCATCAGGCAAACGACCAGCTTGTCTGATCATTCAGTTACATAAAAAAAGCCCAATGCTGTAATTATATGCCATAAATATTTACAAATCTGCTACCATAATGGTATTGTTTCTATAATCCATGATCATAAAATCAAATAACTGAATTGACTTGTGCTTTCAGATGATGGGTCAAAAAGAAGAAACCTCTATTAAGCTGCAAACTTTGGATGCTACGGACAATTTGGAAGGCATCGATCATAAAATGGGCACCGCACCCCAGGAGACTATGAAGAAACCTAAGAAAATAAAATTCTAAATTACATGTACATAATCAAAAATAAAACAAGTTGTTTCATAAACCTGTATTTCAAAATTCACAAGAAAATTCAAGGAATTTTGGATATCCCGTTACAAACTTGTTGTTTAAATAACTAATACCTACTAACATGACACATCCAAGTTAATACTCTTGTGAACAACATAAACATAAGTACAGTACATAGGCACTAACTTTGGAAATGATCTATTATAAAAACGTGTTTTTCCTATATCTACGCAGTCATAATGTCTTTAAATGGTAGAGTCAAGTCTTGCAAGTTTTGATTTGGTGGGATAAAGCAAGTAAAGCTGCTATCAACATTTTTACTGATGGTTGTGAAACTGGTGAAAATTAGAACTTCAGAAGTGGATTGAGAACCTTATTTATCGATACAAAAAGAGGAATATTTCTTTACTACACAGTACCTATACACAGTGATACATTGTCTAAAAAAAATATCTAGGTATTCCGTTATGAACAAAATGACTAGTTACAATGCATCAAGACTAGCCTTCAACTGCTCTACAGATTGACTAGCAATCTGTCCAGTGATGCCCTCTGGGCTCTGTGGATCTTCTCTCGTCAGTATTCTAGCAGCTTCTTCCAGGCAACGTATGGGTTCTTGAAGTTTATGCTTTAACTTTTCTTGGTCTATAAGGCCGTTTGAAAACTCGCTTCGGGCTAAGAACATCAGTGGGGCGTGGAGTTCGTATAGAATCATACCTGAAATCGAACAATATACAATACTTTATTATATTTAGTACAGTCAGTATTGCTCAGCAGTTCACGCTTGACCACTATATTATGATGAGATATAAAGTCTAAACAGAGTCGATCAAAAAAGCGTACGACATTTTTATGTAAAATTATTTTTCAAAAAAAAACTAAACCGACTTCAAAACCACAAATGGCACAATTTTTTTTGAAAAATAATTTATTTTACCCTTTTTAGTGAAAAGCGAGTTTTAATTAAATTAATTCAAAAAGTTTTTAAAGACAAGCTTTTATGATCTAGAAGCCACATCATGACGAAGTTTAAAACGAAGTTTAAATTGTGATAACAATTAAATGCATGTACAAAAAAATTTCATGTCTGTCCTATTCTCTGTTGAGGATTTCCCTCGCCGGAAGTCAACCCTGGGTGTATCTGCCATGTCATGATGGAATTTAGAACAGGCTATTATGGTTAAATCCATTTACGAAATGTTGTGTCTGTACTATTCACCGTTGAGGAGTTCCCTCACCGGAAGTCAACCCTGGGTGAAGCAGGTGAAGCAGTCGAATACATACCTCCACCTTTAGAAAGTTGGTTACGAAAAAAACAAGAACCGACTTGAAGATTAAACTTATATTTTTTGTTGTTGCTATTTTTTTCAAAAACTACTGAATGAATTTCGATAAAATTTATATGGGACCACCTTTGAAGTATTACCTACCAATCAAAAAAAGAAAATCATCGAAATCAATGCATAATTGGCGGAGTAATCGCGTAACAAACACACAAAAAATAAAAATAAAAAACATACCGTCGAATTGTAAACCTCCTCCTATTTGAAGTCGGTTAAAAAGTGGTAAAAGTTTGATGGAAACGCTGGTAGTAAAGTAACTCAGAGATTCGGTTCCTTTGAAACCATTAGTGGTCACCGTTGCCTAAACAGTTTTTTTTATGGAACTGATGAACAAATCGTTCGCCTGATGGTAAGCGCCTGCCCATAACAATCGCAGTGCCACCTAGAACTTTTAATATCATAAAAAGTATTGCGAAGCACTGCTTCGCGCTCATCACCCCGAGACGTCAGTATGCCCAGTTACTTAGCAGGCTACAAATTCCCTTCAGACCGGAACGCAGTTATGCTTGCGCACTACTGCTTGGCGGCAAAATTACTGGATAACCGGTGGTACCTACCCAGACGGCCTCCCGCATAAGAGACCTACCACGAGTGAATAAATATATAGCAATTCGAAATACCTACCATAGACCAGTACTTGTGATGCGGACTCAGTAAGATTTACACATTAGCACAGAACGTGTTTTTGCATAAAGCATAGTTCTTATTCTCACCTCTCATACGACTCTCGCCCGGACAGATAACATCTAATGTTTTCAGCACAAGGGAGCAAAACTCAGCTTTGCGCTCCAGCATGAGGTCTGGCAGTTCGTCAATAGTATACCCTTCGACGCGGCCGTACAGTTGTGCCAGCGAGTGCTTGATGGAGAGGAGTAGAGAGTGACGCGGGTGGAAAACGGCTTTGTACTGGAAGTAACGATAGAATCAATGTAAATAGAAAAACCTAGATGTTCTTCTTATGTAGTTACAATAAAGTTCTACTGCTTACTAAAAAAGAACTCATCCGCCACTATCAGAGATGATGAGAGAATAAGTGTCATCATGTTATACTAAAGTTAAGTGTTATTATACCTATGTCTACAGGCTCTTAGAGATATGTGTCGTAGCCAACTAGCTTAACTAGCCGTTCAATCAACAGCCTAGCCTCTTTACTAAACAGCGCCGTTCAACTAGCTTCCTGAATGATATTCAGCCATTTGATCAAACAGCTAGGCAAATGACTTGGATCGATGAAGTTTAATTACTTGCCTAGCCCGTTCATTTATATAGCCTTTTTTCCAAAGTTTAATGAAAAATAATAGGTACAATGGAAGAGTGTAGTGACAATAATAATGTGAATTTAGCTGCAGTCCTCGGTAGGCTATGGTGCGGCAACGCCGCGAACATGTGTGTTAGATATAATCATGGACTAAATATACAAGTATATTTAGTCCATGATATAATATAATGGCGGTTACACTCTCGCTCGAGTGCATTATGACGTACATTCCGTGCAATAGTTCGTTCTGCCCAAAGTTCTCGGAGATCGGGGGAGGACCGACGAGACGCATCGAGGACCAGAGCTCCCCAGTAGTCTCTCATTTTCGGCTTGTTTCTGTCTGTTTCGCTGGAAGTGTACAGGCGCCTTAAAAACATAAAATTGTACCTTATTAATGGTAGCTTCTCGTAGCTCTATAGCCTGCGGGCCCGGCTCCAAGGCGTCGAGCTGATCGATCTCCGCTTGTACCACCGCCAACATCTTGCGCATCGCGCCGCCTGACGTCTTGAACTCGCAGTTCTTGTCCGAGCATTTCCACTGAGCTTCGTTGTCTTAAAGGACATTATTCAGTTAGAAAGCAATCGTTAATTAAATAAATAAGCTCAAAGATCACATACATAGATCCTGGCCCTTAATTAAGATTCCTTGTATCTAGGAAACCAGCTACTACGAGGAGTTTACTAGAGAACTTGCTTGCGCTTTTTTTCAGTGCACAAATATTTGACCCGTCAGCGGAAATCGAACCCGCAACTTCAGTGGAGTATGGGATTTGAGCCTGCTCAACCACTACACCACAGAGGCTGACATAAATGCTTTTAGTTGTGTTGTGTGTGAAAAATAAAAACCTGTAGATAGTCTTTACCTCTTATCCTTTCGCTTTATCTAGCTAAATAGCTAAATCTAGGACCTACAATCTTATTGTTCTCGAAACGTTCAAAGAAGTTTCTTACCTAAAGGGTTGGTGGACAGTATGACTCCATTATCACACTTGTTACACTTGAGCGTGCTCAGCTGCGTGCCCAGCTCCGTCGGGTCGGCGCAGCGCGGACACTCGCACTCGAAGAACTTTGACTCCAGAATGTGTTGCCGACGCACAATCGTCGGCGAGAGAGCGTGCGTGTAGCATAAATGGAGGATGTCTCCAGATTTTATAGGAACTGCTGCTCTAACTTGAACCCTGTTGATTAATTGAAATTGAGCTCAAATTTCTTCGCTCCCTTTCAGATAGAAGATAGAGATCAATCATAGAGTGTTCTAAATGCAAACTTACTGGTAATCATTTTGTAGAATAGTGTGCACGATATTGGGGACGCAGCTGTGTGCGACGATGGCAAGTTGCGGATATATCGCGCGTATGCTGAAGCCAGCGCGAGATGGAACTTCCACGGAATTTACCTGTCAACGAAAATCTTATTGACCCTTGCTTACCTAAAATTGGGTAGTGTAATATCTACTGCTATATATAGAAGATATCTAGTTAGGTAGGCATCTAGGTAGGTAGTTAGGTAGGTAGGTTTATAATTAGGTATACATAGGTAGGTACCAGGTTACTACACTAAAGGGTCCGAGCGTATAGACCAAAATTAGAGCCTCCAATTATCTAGCTCTCAACAAATTGCCTATTATACTTATTAGAGTATTCCGTAAATGATTTACATAGTCCTATAGGTACCTCAAGAATACCGCAGACCCTCTGCACCAGTTCCTTGTCGAACCTGCTGCCGAGCTTGCAGTGGTCAACGAGGAAATTCGCGACGTTCACTTGGTCGGCCTCCCACGTCGCCGGCCGCTGCTCGCGAGCCTTTGTGTGGGTCTCCATTGGGTCTAGATCCCGTTCCCAGCGGGAAGGATCTTTCTCTTTAGCTAGAAGTAACCTAGAAGAGGAAAAATATCATGAAATATTTAAATACGAACTCGACGATATACCTACTGCATCTTTAAGACCTCCTTTTATACTTGTTCTAAGTCTTCTATGCCTTAGCTGGGTCCTATATACCTAGCGTTCCATACCGATCTCGGGAGTTGAAGACCCGCCGTTGAAGATGTCGCCTGGCTTTGACCCTTTTTTAACAGTAATAAATCGTAGCCTAATTTGACCGCTCGCGCTGGCTGCCAGTTCTTATTAAAGCCAACTAATTTAACCACAATACATTGGGGAATTCCCTAAATGATTCCGGCGTTCATGAAAGTTACGAACGAGAAAGGAACTGGAACGGGACGGAAAGTGGTCGGAAGGAGGATGAATTACTACACTACGCGTACGAAGTCTCGGGCAACAGCTAGTCTGTCTATGAGTTTAATTTAATAATGGTATTGATTCTGATATGGGCAATAGGTTTCCGTTTCTGATAGGTACTGGCGCTAAGTTACAGGAACTAATACGAAATTTGATGTGGATTATCCAACCAACCAACCTTTAGGATATTAAATGAACTTGCCTCAAAGGCGTAATACAGTCAAGTTGCGGCGAGCTCGCGGTCCAGTCGTCGACAGGCTGGAAGCGGACCCTCGCGGCTGAGAAGACCTCGCATTCTCCTGCGTGCTGAGGTGAGGCCTCGCACTCCGGGCTGCACACCGGCCAGCCGCAGCGCGAGCATAGCGAGTTCTCGACGGGACAGTAGCAGCCGAGGCAGAGTGGCGGAGTGTCTGGAAACACCAGTTTTTCTGTTGGCGTGGTAGGTTTAGGCAAGGAAGTTGATATTCACGTAAGTATAAGTTTAATCGTTTGTAAATATTATCTACTAGGTAAGTATTGTAGTACATGTACAAGATACCATCAGAATAACATAATTATGAAAACACAGTACCTAACGTACCTACCTAACGTACCTACCTACACAGCTATACACATTCTTCAATAGGTAGAATACCTTGATTTTAAGAGTGTTATTTACATATAGATACTCACCTACATTTAAACTTCGAGTAGACAGCCAAATGCTAGATATTTTATCTATTGCGAAGAGCATTTAAAACGATATATTATTAAAAAAAAACTTTTATGGAAACTTACTGCCAAATACATGCATATGATAATGAAATTATATTGAAGAGACTAGGCCAATTACAATTTTTCACCTATAAGTAAAATAACTACACGTAAGTTAAAGTATTACATTGTACAACATTAATAAAGTTATTGTTAAAAAAGGCCTGGAAAATATAGAATATAATAACTCTTTATTATAACACCAAAATACAGAAATAATTAAAAACTTAAATAAAAACTAACTTAATAATAGTGTCACAATCTTATCGCTCTAAGCGATCTCTTCCAGACAACCCACAAGTGAAGGAATGTAGACAGAAGTATATATGGACGGTGTTAATATACCTAATGCCTAAATAATAGGTAGATTACTAAGTATCTAAAGAGGTGGATAGACCTATAGATACCTACCTATATAGAGGTAGAGACCTATTATAATACATTAAGTGTAAAGTACTTAGATACTTTCAGACCCTATATAGCACCCACTAACTTTTTTAACTGTTACCGCAGCGCTAACGTTTTTAAACTTAAACAAAAACGAGAATAAACTAGGTAGATAGTCTAAACTTGCCTGGTTTAGGTCCAAAAGCGAACGGCGTGTCGGTAAATATCAACTCGCCACCGGCCAAATCCTTATTGGCCACTAAGTACCGGCCGTACTTTTCGTTTTTTAGCACATCGCAGTGTCTAAATTCATTAGCCATCTTCACGGAAATGTGATTTTTTTATGATTATTGCAGCTATTAATTTCAATAAAATAGTAAAATTTTCCGATGTGTTGAATGAGTTTCGCGGACGCGCGTCGCTTGAAGATTGCTTCTAAAATAAGATGCGGATGACCGAGACGGTCGAGATGTCGAGAACAGTAGAGCATTCGAGAATTGGAACTGGGTCGGCAGCGGCAGTGCTCTCGAAACGTCTGATTTGTTTGCAGCTTAGATACTCGTACATCTCTTGACTTAAATTATCTTCGAATGTTCTTTAATTTCATCTCTCCATAGAAGAAAAGCGGTGGATATAATTATAAAAGTTACTAAAAAGTGTGCAAACTTTCACTGATCTTTGAAAGATTTTTCGAATTTTGGATATCATTAGTAACTCAACGCCGATTAGGCAATACAGCTGTATAGTATATACATATTGTCTGGGTAATATGGACCGATGCCAATAAATGTTTTTGTTTTGTAGTCGTTTTCATCAGCGTCAGACTAAATAACATGTTCTATAGTATATATATATGTTACGGCTAATAGCCGAAGTGCGGCTACACCTAGTTTTAGCCGGCTACAACTAGGTGCAGCCGGCCACATGCGGTTAAACTTAGATGTATCCTACTTATCTTCGGTTAGAACTAGGTTTAGCCTTCATCATAGCAGCTAGAACTAGGTGCAGCCGCACACCAATCAAACGTATAAGGGGCAGCCCTCGGTAGGTTAGGGTAAGGTGGGGGTGGCCCTTGGGCCACCCCAACGCCGTGAACATGTATATTAGATATACCGAAAAATAATGCGACGGTTCACAATCTTTCGACAGTTTACAATCTCGTATAAGATACATCTAAGTTTAACCGCATGTAGCCGGCTGCTTCTAGTTGTAGCCGGCTAAAACTAGGTGTAGCCGCACTTCGGCTATCAGCCGTAACATCTACACTATATGTATATCAACACTATTTATAATAATCAATACATTTCATTAAAATTATTACTTATTGCTTTTAAATAAAAATAGCTACAAAGATTTCGCTTAGATCCATGTAAAATGTGTGCTTTGAGCGATAAGACCGCCTATTGTTATGCTGATTACTGTGAACTTTACTTGTTTTTCATGTACCTATATTTAAGATTTTTTTAACAATAAAGTGTTTATCTATCTATCTATCTAAAAATATATAATGTGGACAAGAAAATACATATATTTTTTAATTAAAAAACTTATGGGTAGGTATTTTAGCGACTCGGCTTTGTAAGATTTGATTTGATTTTATACATATTGAGTGATGAGTGTTGAATGGAAGCTACACGGTATATAGGTACTAATATTACTATAGGTACCTTCCTACTGATATTATACGGATGAGATGTAGGTAGATGTTTCTAATATACTTCTCAAAATCAGTGTAAAATTAGAAGCCAAATAGATTAAATTATTTGAAATTCCAACAAATCTAGTCCCAACTATATGTCACGTAATTTTCTTGAAAAATAAATAATTTTCATGATTTTTTATTAATTATGTCAATTTTTGATTATTTATACGGTATTGGTGAAAGGAACACTTGGGTGAAACTTTGGGATAACATAAAAATTCCTTTAGTGCGTGCAGAAATCACAAGAGAGACAGTACCATGCCTTCGACCCGTAAGTGCTATAATATGATTCTTACTCTTGATTACTCCTGTGATTATTTCTGTGCTAGGTTTATTGCTATAGGTACCTACTTTAGAAGTTAATCTGTGTCAGTCAGGACCTACCTATATGTAATACGTCTACCATTGTTTTATATAGGTATTTACGTTTCTACTTTGGTGTTATTTTAGGTACGCATTCCAGCATCATTATAGTATTACTCATTATTATTAGTATTACTCATAAGTAGGTATTTAATTTTTTAAGAGTAAACATCCAAAAATCTGGTGAAGATTTATATACCTACTTGTTTTCAAATACGCTAAATAGTGGTACCCTTAAGTGTAAATAATATAATATCCCTAATGTTCTAACAGGATGGCACTTTGGATACGATGACGATATGCAAAGACGAAAACGGTCAAATCGTTTGCCCGTATGGCGATGATACTTGCGAGGGCGACGATTGTGGTGGAGGATTTTCATTTTTAAAGTGGTTAGACAATGGTGTAAGTGTGTTATTGTATTTTCGGACTTACGACTCAAGCGTGTAATCAAATTAAAACAAAGAACAATTAAATACGCGTATTAGATAAAGGATTTCTGCGCTATCCTCATGCTTGCCCTTGCTTACCCACACCCGGCTCTTAATCATAGCAGCTAGAACTAGGTGCAGCCGCACACCAATCAAACGTATAAGGGGCAGCCCTCGGTAGGTTAGGGTAAGGTGGGGGTGGCCCTTGGGCCACCCCAACGCCGTGAACATGTATATTAGATATACCGAAAAATAATGCGACGGTTCACAATCTTTCGACAGTTTACAATCTCGTATAAGATACATCTAAGTTTAACCGCATGTAGCCGGCTGCTTCTAGTTGTAGCCGGCTAAAACTAGGTGTAGCCGCACTTCGGCTATCAGCCGTAACATCTACACTATATGTATATCAACACTATTTATAATAATCAATACATTTCATTAAAATTATTACTTATTGCTTTTAAATAAAAATAGCTACAAAGATTTCGCTTAGATCCATGTAAAATGTGTGCTTTGAGCGATAAGACCGCCTATTGTTATGCTGATTACTGTGAACTTTACTTGTTTTTCATGTACCTATATTTAAGATTTTTTTAACAATAAAGTGTTTATCTATCTATCTATCTAAAAATATATAATGTGGACAAGAAAATACATATATTTTTTAATTAAAAAACTTATGGGTAGGTATTTTAGCGACTCGGCTTTGTAAGATTTGATTTGATTTTATACATATTGAGTGATGAGTGTTGAATGGAAGCTACACGGTATATAGGTACTAATATTACTATAGGTACCTTCCTACTGATATTATACGGATGAGATGTAGGTAGATGTTTCTAATATACTTCTCAAAATCAGTGTAAAATTAGAAGCCAAATAGATTAAATTATTTGAAATTCCAACAAATCTAGTCCCAACTATATGTCACGTAATTTTCTTGAAAAATAAATAATTTTCATGATTTTTTATTAATTATGTCAATTTTTGATTATTTATACGGTATTGGTGAAAGGAACACTTGGGTGAAACTTTGGGATAACATAAAAATTCCTTTAGTGCGTGCAGAAATCACAAGAGAGACAGTACCATGCCTTCGACCCGTAAGTGCTATAATATGATTCTTACTCTTGATTACTCCTGTGATTATTTCTGTGCTAGGTTTATTGCTATAGGTACCTACTTTAGAAGTTAATCTGTGTCAGTCAGGACCTACCTATATGTAATACGTCTACCATTGTTTTATATAGGTATTTACGTTTCTACTTTGGTGTTATTTTAGGTACGCATTCCAGCATCATTATAGTATTACTCATTATTATTAGTATTACTCATAAGTAGGTATTTAATTTTTTAAGAGTAAACATCCAAAAATCTGGTGAAGATTTATATACCTACTTGTTTTCAAATACGCTAAATAGTGGTACCCTTAAGTGTAAATAATATAATATCCCTAATGTTCTAACAGGATGGCACTTTGGATACGATGACGATATGCAAAGACGAAAACGGTCAAATCGTTTGCCCGTATGGCGATGATACTTGCGAGGGCGACGATTGTGGTGGAGGATTTTCATTTTTAAAGTGGTTAGACAATGGTGTAAGTGTGTTATTGTATTTTCGGACTTACGACTCAAGCGTGTAATCAAATTAAAACAAAGAACAATTAAATACGCGTATTAGATAAAGGATTTCTGCGCTATCCTCATGCTTGCCCTTGCTTACCCACACCCGGCTCTTAATATTGGATTGTAGGGGTTGGTGCTGAGGAAGTGGAGTGGAAAACAAAACTACCTACTTTAAACAATAATTTTATTGTTCTCACAACTATACGTAATATAAAATGTGTTTGATATTATGTTACTGCTAAACGCAAGCAAGCGCAAATTCTGTATTGTCAAATCTAATAGGGTCGCCAAGATACAAGCCTAGCCTAGTTTGGGGCCCACCAACAATCGAATATCAAATCATGGTATGTGTAAATCAATATTGTAATATGATTGTACAGTGAATTATTGTAAATTTGGTAAATAAATTATTTATTATACTATGGCATAAAACAGATAAGCATTTATCTGTTTTGTGACTATGTTTCTCAGTTCTCACATTAGCACAGTTAAAATTTGGCGCTTAAAGTAGTAACCTTTCATTTGAGAACATTTGATTTATTTGCAGATATATACTAACATAATCAAACCTAAGCAGTTAATAATCCTTTCTTATAAATACAATATTGTGTTTTATTGCCAATAACAGTATAACGAGACCTTTACTTTTAATATAAATAATATTTAATAACGGAGTTGACTTCGAAAATCTTTAGGCCTTTTACGTCACCGTGCGTCACTGTCACTGGTGCAATCGCTACAGCATTTTTTAATTAACATTCTATAATAAACAAATAAATACTTGATAAAGACTATGACTAAGCAATTTTTTTATCATATGTTTTGTTTTTGTTTCCTTGTGTACTATTGATTATGCCTGCAGTTATTTATTAGCATGAAAAAGTGCTAATCGATAAGGCTAGTTCCGGTGAAGCAGCGCTCTCTTGCGGCAGCCTGAAGAAAATAAAATTGTCTTGTGGTGTGGTGCAGGAGGATCCCTTCTCGGCAAATTGCCCGGAATCATAGTGAAATAGTTACATTTTGTGAATTAAATTAAATCGCAGTAAGTATTTATAGTCTAAAATCAGTACCAAAATGATTTTTAGGGCCTAATACTTACCTAGAAAATAATTCTTAGAGGTTACATTTTTATGCCTTGAGCCGGTTTTATCGGGGACTATCGACGTCATACGCCTATTTCATTATTTTTTCGTGTTTCTGTACAATCCTAGTAGTTATAAGGCACATTATTCAATGGAAATTTATTATATTCAGCGAAAAAGGTCTACTCTATTTTGGTAATCGCTAAAGTGAAACGCTACAGGGGATCCCAGACACCTCTGCCGCCGCATGCGATTTCAACCTTCGAATTAGAACTTCTACACATTTCCTCGAAGGTCAAGTTTAAGGCCAACTGATTAAGAATTTTGAATTAGTTTTATTTAACGTAGGTATGTGATTACAAGACTTCAGGGTAATGTCGATTTTGATAGCTGAACGTTATGTAATACCTTGACTGAAAGTGGCTTGTAAATAAGTAGTTGCGAGTCAATCCCGACCCTGACACAGCTGGCAATGATTATTTGCGAGTCGCCTCGCTTATGCTAATGTCTCACCCGACTTAAATCATGTCTAGGTCATGTGACAATAATGTAAACCTTATCAAATAAATAACCTATTCAACTAATAAAATAAAATACATACTAAGAACTCACTATTGTTTTAACTACTATCAGCTTAACCTTGGGACACTTTAAACATACTCCATAATCAAGATCGATTTAGAGGTGTTGTTCTATTGTAGGGAATGGCTCCCCCATACTATGCTGATCTCGGAAAGAAGGCCAATGATGTCTTCAGCAAAGGATACCACTTCGGTGTGTTTAAACTTGACCTGAAGACCAAGAGCGAGTCTGGTGTTGAATTCACCAGTGGTATCACCTCCAACCAGGAGAGTGGAAAGGTAAATATATTTTTATTAAATATTTATGATTTGACGGTTACAAATTTAATATTGTGATATAATTAAGGTCCAATTAACATCCAGATTTGGCCAAAATAAATATAAACCTTTTGAGTGAAAAATATTCACTTTGCCCTAATCAGATAGCTAGGAAATATATTTCCTAGTACTTGCACGAACTGTCAATTTTAATGGTCTTGAAATCTGGTTTTATCAGGAGCTTGCAAATATTAAAGCTGTAGGTTTGACCTGAAACCCACTTCAACAATTTCTTTTCTTTTAGTAATAAAATAAATAAAAATAAAATTCATTTATTTCGGACAACTTGGTCCATAGTATTTTTTTAGTATG
The DNA here is from genome assembly GCA_951640565.1 of Petrophora chlorosata. Taxonomy (NCBI): domain Eukaryota; kingdom Metazoa; phylum Arthropoda; class Insecta; order Lepidoptera; family Geometridae; genus Petrophora; species Petrophora chlorosata. The sequence goes on from OX621206.1 coordinate 4,762,094, forward strand.
TACATGCAGCTTACTCACTATGTTAGTTCGCAATTAAAATTAAATGAAATGTAGCATCAATCTTGCTAACTTCATAACTTGTTTCAGGTTTTCGGTAGCCTGTCCTCGAAATATGCAGTGAAAGACTACGGTCTCACATTCACAGAGAAATGGAACACAGACAACACATTAGCTACAGACATCACTGTCCAGGATAAAATCGCAGCTGGACTTAAACTTACTCTTGAGGGCACCTTTGCACCACAGACTGGGTAAGAAATAAAAAATTACCAAGTCAAAATCCTCAGACATCTATCTGCACCTTGCTGTATCATACCACAGCTTCGCTAACCATATCTCAAAAGTACTATCATTTGCATGCCCATAAAATGACACTTTTCTATAAATAATGTTTGTTCCTGTAAAGAAAACTTGCAATTCCATTACATGCTTCTAGAGGGTTCAATGGGTATGTTGTAGTTCCATTACAGAGTAACAAGTTTGAATCAAATTTCAATTTGTGATTTAAGCATGTTCCATCTATTTAAACTCACACTATAGCTGATTATAAAACATAATAAATCCATTGTTTCAAATTGTATCATATAGTGTTGTGTATTTTGTTTAGAAGTTTCATTCACTAACTACTAATGCACAGCCTAGGACACTGTTGAACTCCATCTAACTTCTTAATTCATAAGTTAACATTAGGGTAACATAGGGTTGCAGTATAATCTTTGTCTTAACATGTCACAGTACTGTGTTTCTTTAGCTTCAACATAAAATTTGTAAAAAATTCCAGGGTGAAGTCCGGTAAGCTGAAGACATCATACACTAGTGAGTCTATAGCCATCAACACCAACTTGGACCTTGATCTGGCCGGCCCCATCGTGGATGCTGCTATAGTCCTCGGCCAAAAGGGCTGGCTAGCTGGTTTCAACACACAGTTTGACTCACAGAAGGCCAAGTTTTCCAAGAACAACTTCGCTCTCGGTTACCAGACTGCTGACTTCAACCTCCACACCAATGTGTAAGTATTTTGCATTTTGTTATGTCACTGGACCACACCCCATTAAGATGACGAAAATATTCTGCTATTAGTGATGCTAAGAGTCAAAATACTTCTATAGGTGAGTAAATAGGAATACCTACTGATGTGAAATCCTAGGAAAAAATACTTTTCCTGCAAGAATTTGAAGGGAAGGAGGACCTACAAATTATAAACTGATAATAATAGAAGTTAACAAGGGTTATTTTGTAGTGCAGGTTAATGCCCCCAATATCTGCATCATGACTCATTATGTAGGTTTATTGATTTATATCATTGCATAACATGTGCTCTACTTCGGTGCTCCGAATGTTATCTAACAGATGTCAAAAGGTTAACCGCTGGATAAGTCTAGTTGAGCCAAGTATTAGCTTTTGTTTTTTTTAACTTTATGCAAAACTGAAGTATTTTATGAATAAAAATCCTTAAATGAAAACTCAGTGTTTATGATTGTATTGTAACAATCAATAACTTAAAATATAACCTGAAACAATGCTGATAATAATTTGTGTTAGTTTTGATACTTCCTTTCAATAGTATTAGGTATTATTAATAATAATTTACGGGTGACACTCACATTTATGTTGGAGTATTCCAACTATTGTTTCGACCACATCCGGTGGTCTTGTTCAAGGCGAGTTCGGAACGATTATTATTAATAATGTGTCCAAACCACGTTAATTTTCATAATAAAGTATTAGGTATCTTTACTATTATAAATTGTAACTATGAATGTTTGTTACCTATATATACTCGAAAACAGCTGAACAGATTTTAATATGGTTCAGTGTTTGTTAGCATAAGTTTCAACTTGTATTATAGGTTTACATAAAAATATTTAATAGTCATAAAAATCGGTGTGGTGACTATGAAGATACAACTTGATCTTTTCGTAGTATGCAGTTAAATGTACTGGGGAGGTCATGCTAAAATGGTCTTGGCAAAAAGACGAACTATGGGCTTCCTCTATCGTCTACGCATACGAAGTCAGGTAAAGGTGATTACTTCCTTATTACAGTACTCAACTGAATGATCCTATTCATTCGCGCAAACGTAGTACCGCCGACACTTTATTACCAAAAATACCCAGGAAAACAATAAATTTGGCAACATAATCAATAAACAATATACATAATATTATAAATACCGGGCGTGTTATACAATTTTAGTTTGCGTGTTGATTACAAGTATGTAAGTAGGCTACCTAACATTGACTGGCTGGACATAGGCCTCTCCCTAGGACCTAACTTAGGTGTGTGAGGTTACACAGGGTTGCTGATAGTGACTGGAGAAGAACAGTCAGTCAGTTGTCCAACAGTGGATATATAGGTTGATGTTGAAAATAAATTTTTCATAACTAAAGAAAAATGTGATCTTGACACTTAAAACGATGAAGGGTACATAAAGTGGAAACTGGTTGAGCAGGAAATGGTCCCGAAACATACATTCAAGGACATGCAAAATCTGCAGCAGTTAGCCAGCTTAGCCCACGCGCTGGTTTCGGGCTCATCTTTCTCTGAAAGAAGGCAGACTTCCAGCAATGGGAACATAATGACTGGTGAACTGTAATACAGGTTCTTTAGAAACTCAGGCACCAGTCTCTCACAACGTTAGGTAGTAGTCTAAACTTTAGTCTTAAATCCTTACCAACAAGAAAGTGCCTATGTTAGAGAAAATAAATAAATGTTTTATTATTATTATATGATGAGCTGATAATGGTGATGAATAGCAGAAAAATAAAATTACTTGACATTATGAGCCAATGTCTCGGGGTGGCGAAGGCAGTGCAGTGCTGCTCAACATTTTACAAAACAAAGTTCTGGCCGCTGGAACTAGTGGAACTGTTATAGGCAGGCGTATTGCTTACCATCAGGCGAACGACATGATAGTTTCGCCAATTGTTTAAGTGGGTGGTTTTGAGTGGGTGGGCCAAAATGACGCCTGCTTTATTACTTTGCCTGGAACCTACTGCGAAATTACTGGGCTTATGAGACTTAATATCTGATGTCTCGGGGTGATGAACGCAATGCAGTGCTACACAGTGCTTTTTATGGTGTTAAAAGTCCTGGATGGCACTGCAATTGTAATCGGCAGACGTGCCACTTTTCATCAGCCGAACGACTGGCTCGTCTCATCAATCAGTAACATAAAAAAAACCAACAAGCGGGTACAAACTTTTTGTTTTCGTAGCGACAACGGCAAGGACTTCGGTGGCTCCATCTACCAGAAGGTGGCGGAAAACATGGAGTGCGGCATCAGCATGAAGTGGACGGCGGGCTCCGCCGATACGCTGTTCGGCGTCGGCGCCAAGCTCGCGCTGGACGCGGACGCGTCGCTGCACGCCAAGGTCAACAACAAGTCGCTCATCGGACTCGGCTACCAGCAGAAGCTGCGCAAGGGTGAGTCTAACTAATGGGGCTGCACCATCTGCAGTTAGCATTATGGCGCTGCTCCAATTTGTTAGTATTTCAATCAATCAAAATCTCTTTATTCATTTTTGGCATCATAGACGCACTTACGAACGTTAAATTATCACCATGACTCTACCACCGAATCGGAAAAGGAACCACTACTCCGATGATACGGCAAGAAACTGAGAGGCATTTTTTTAGAGGTTTTATAAGTATTTTTTGCTTCTCCACAATGTTATGTTTCTTATGTAGCTTATTATGGGGCTGCTCCACCTGCGTTAATGTTAGTGTCCAACTGCAGTAGATTTATGGCGTTAAACATTATCGCATTAATTCTTTGGCTACACTAAGGTATTAAGCCGTCAAAAGATATTCTATAGAGTGAGTGAGTGCGCAAGTCCGCACAATGGAGGCAGAAGTTGCCCTGCCTCCCGAACACCACGCAAGCACTGCCCACATGTACAGTCAAGTAGTGAAAAGCTTTAGTTGCTCGTTCAAATAAAGCGGCCTAAACTGTAAAAAATTGTAAATAAAATATTGTTACAAAACTTCTAAAACAAGATGCCCCTCAGTTTCTTGCTGTATCTTCGGAGTAGTGATTCTTTTTCCGATACGGTGGTAGAGTCATTGTAATAATTGACGTTCATAAGTGCGTCTGTGATGCGAAAACTGATTAAAGAACTTTTGAACTGTTGACTTGCTAATTGACGCGTTAAGAGGAAGATGGAGCCAAGCCTTTATGGACTAGCGCGTCAATTTTGCACTCGTTCCGTCGGCCCGCGCACGCCAAGCGCGCTTGGAAGCGTCTGCTTCAACAAGCTTCTGTTAACTTGTGTACTAAGCGGCCCGATCATCGGTTCTTAGAGGCTCGGCGAGCGTCTCGAGTCTTGACGAACCATTAAATGGCATAAAGTAATTAATTCTTTGAAAGCCATACGCGTTATTGTAAGGAATTCGCACTCGCGATGCCGATGGGTCGAGTGGCATAGCCGGTGATAATGCAGCTGAATGAATCAGATCTTAAATTCGACCTGGCTTATTGCCCGTAATTGTAATTGGATAACGGAATGGTTGGACAACTTTTTGTTTATTGTTTCATTTGCGTTGAGATAGTTCAAACTTCAAAGTCCCTGATTACTTGTCGATGATAAACTTTAATCGAACATAGTATCGAAGATAACAAGGTTGGGGCCATCAATATTGGACAAGCCTTTTAACACCTTTCATGATAAAACTTTCTGATCTAATCAGTTTATGGATATCGATCGTAAATGATGAAATGACAACAAAAAGATTTATTGCCCGTTGTCATGTCGAACGATATCATATGATCACAATGCGCTATTTTCTCAACGCACGATGTGCGTTATCTTATCGAGCGAATATATGTCTGATTTATATAACGTTGCTTACACACACATAACTAATCGCATTCCTCGTACACATGACGTCAGCACTTCTTGCACTACTAAATTATTCTGTGACCAAGCGTTTGTTGGTGTAGTGCGGACTGCGACAATCTCAAAATACTAAACATAATTGTAACACAGTACTGTGGAAAATGTTTCTGAGGTCAAATTGAAACTAATTTATGTTTAGTAACAGCCACCAACATAACAATGCCGTTTTCGAAGAATTAATAGTTTTAAACTATTATGATCACATATCACAAAGATATTAAAGTTTTTGCGATCTATCTTACCATTATGGTGCTTGCAACAGTGCCGAAATATCGAGAACTCAAAACAAATATACAGTATATAACCCGTTTCTGAACCAAATTGTAGAAGACTTTGCATGTTAACTCACTTTCAATCGTTTGTTTGTGTGAGTGCGCTGCGACAATCTCTTAGTAAGTTTGTATGTTGTCGTTCTCCAGGCGTGACCCTGACGCTGTCGGCCGCCATCGACGGACAGAACTTCAACGCGGGCGGACACAAGGTCGGCATCGCCCTGGACCTGGAGCCCTAGGCGCCCCGGGAGCTCCGGCTTTTAGTCTTGTAGATAATACATGCCACATCAACTGTTATATAATAATGACTTAGAGGAAGCGATAGCAAAATCAATTTATAAACATTACTCGGTGTCTGTATAGTGTATTCTTGCGTTCAGAACGCGTTAAACTTTACATTGTCTCTTTCTATTGTTTCGTCCTCGCCGGTTGTCGATTCCATAACGGCGGAAGCGCTTTCTCGAAACTTCTGAAGTATTATGTAGCGTTCTGATGTATTATGTATTTGAGCACGCGGCGTTTGAGCATCCTCCTGCTGAATAATTACATTGAATCCCAATAACATCGCCCAGTTATCTTGTAAATAAGCACCCATGGTGTTATATCCTATTGATTGAATGGTAATAAAATGAATAGTCTGTTGGAATCAACATGTGCTTTGTTTTATTAGAATACCTTGACGGTTATTTCCTTTCCTGCTCCTTGTCAACTGTAAAGTCTAATATTCTGAAAAATATTAGTTGTTTGCGCTTGGATGTGTTCCTACAGTGTCCATATCATAAGTTCAATAATTAAATAGTGATGTATTTTGTTATGTTCTTTGTTGTATGTACCTTCTATTTTATTTTATGTTTAATAAAATACTATTACATCTTTTATTCTATATTTTCTTTTTTGTGATTACTAGTATTTATTTTTTCGTCAAATCAATTGATTAACTTTTTCAACGCCAAAGTCGGCTGTACACGACATTAAAAAGTGGTCTCTACGCCGCGGTCGGCTTGAGCCGACTAGAACGTATGAAAATTATACACGCGTATTTTGGCGTGGGGAGCACAGCTTTGCTTCTTCTTTAGCTTGGCGGTCAAAAGGTTAAGTATCTGCCGTTGTGATAAATTAATTAGACACTAATTAGTAATAAAATATATTTCTGGCAACTAGCCAACTGTCGATTCCATGCTTTACTTTTTTATCTCAAGCGCTGATTTGTAACAACCGGAATATTTATGCTAAAAAAATTGCTTAACCTTCCAGTGAATTCAGATAGCATTTACTCGATAAATTGGTGTAATTATCAGACACCATACATGAGTCTAGATTCCCGCTACTGGACAAAGGCCATATGTCAAAAATGATTGGATTACACAGCCAACATCGTTTCCTTTGGTAGAACATCATATAAACAACTGTTACGTAAAAAGAGATGAAAGTTTTATTATATTACTAAACAAAGATCACTGTATGAGTTCCTCCTCCATAAGCTTGGCCATCCACTCTGGCTCGGCGGCGCCGATCTTCTCGATGAGGCTATTAACCTGGTAGCACAGGCTCTGTATCTGCTTGTCCCACTGCGGTAAGATCTCGCGAGCTGGAATACAACGAATGTGTGTATAGTCAGGCCTAGCGCACTCCGCACTGTAGGTACGAAGCTACGGGTACATAGCCGGGCACCGACGGCGGGTCGAGCGTCGTTACACGTGCCGCGTCAGAAGAGAAAGAGGTATCCGATAGAAAGAGGCGCTCTGTAGGTTAATATGACAGGTAGGTATGCAGCGCTACGCGAGCTGAATTGAAGTTTATTGTGTCACAGCAAGAGTCGCTATTTGTTTAAATTTCTTTGCGGAGTGATGTTTCTGTCCCTTAGTATTCTGTGGTATAGTCTTGTTTTTTTTTTAAATATAAATGCTGTCAAACAACCATACAGCCTGATGATAAGCGGTCACCGTCGCTTAGGGATCTACAACACCAGAGGCGTTGATGATGTGTTGCCGACCCATAAGGACTCCATTATGTAGCTCATGGGAAAGACCGACAAAGACAGATCATTCCACATCTTACAAGGCGAGCGAGTCAGAAATAATCTTTATACCACACCCACTCGGAAAGTGTCTTATTACTCGTTCATAAACGGGTTACAAAGTTCGTAATTTCTCCCTTAAAAATGTGCGGCGGGAAAAGTTATGGAATTTCATTACTGCCCTCCGAAGCAGGGCAGGAATGTTGTATGAAAATCCATTACTGCCCGGCTAGCTTTCTTTTGTTTTTTAGCAGCGAACATAAAAAAAAAACACAAACGTCAAACCTCAAAAAGGTCTTGTATGAAATAATTAGAAAAAAGAGGCGGGAAACATACAAACCTCAAATCTCAAAAAGGTTTTATATCAAATAATTAGAGAAAAGAGGCGTTTTTTTTTTGTTTTCTATTTTTAATGAAATGAGGATGGCAGCCTTATTCTGCAATACGAAAAAAAAAGCGCGGCAATTTATTTCGTTGCGTTAAATTTTGTTTAGTTCTCGAGTTTCCTTTAAACATACTCTCGAACAGAAATAGATCGTTTTCTCCCCTCGGTGTACAATGTACTATTTACTATTACTTTTATTATTCTGGGGTATAGTTGGTGGTAACCCCGCCGACGAATTTGGTGGATTCAACAGTAACTATGCCAATAAAGAGCATTCTAATAGCGCCTACAAGAGTCGCTGTACTTAGTAAATAAAATATTGCTGCTCGATAACTTGTGTACCACATTGGACTGGCTGGAGTACATGTAAGAGTATTAGTGCCCCCGGTGCTAAATTAATGAATAGTATAGGTCCCAAATAGGATCCTTGAGGGACTCTGCTAAACATGTTTCATTGGACAGTAAATTGTGACTTAAGTATGTTTCTGAGGTCAAATTGAACCTAATTTAGTTTTAGCAAGAGCTAACAACAGAATTAATAGTTATTAAACGATCAGGATCACATATCACATGGCACCTATCATGGCAGGAACATATCAAAAATCTCTCTGGTCGTACACGTAAACTAATATACATATTTAAGCAACTGCGACATGTCCTACATTTTAAATCCTTAAGCATTGTGTATTGTGCACTTGCTCAGTCCATCCTAAGCTACTGCATCTCAGCCTGGGGTTCTGCTGCACAAACTCACCTAATACTTCTAGAGAGATCCCAAAGAGCACTTCTAAAAGTTATGTGCTTTAAGCCGCGTAGATACCCTACACACAAACTATACAAGCACTGGTCTTTCCTGACAATCAGACAGCTTTTTGTCAAATCTATTATTATCAGACAGCATAGTCTTCTTGACAACAAAATCATGCAAGGTTTAAACAAAAAACGGAGAAAAGACCACATATTTAAAACCCCCAATGTTAGAACTGATTTTGGAAGGAAAAGTTATTTATGTATGGGACCTATACTATATAATCGTCTAAGTCAATCAATTCCGATTGCCACAAAATGCCGATATAAATTAATTAAATTATTAAAAAGTCATCTACTGACACTAAACTATACTGACACCGAAAAATTATTAAACAAACCTGACTAATCAACACAATACCTACATGCTGTAAAATTACATAATAACAAATACAAAATAAAATTATAATATTAATATTGCGAATTATAATATGATACATTACACCCATGAACACACACACACCCTCACACATACACTAACACACACTCACAACACAAACTGAAATATTGTACACAACTCGCTCAATCACACGACTCACACACAGTCATCACTTATCACTCAGTCACGCGACTACTCTCATAAACATCATATTTCAACTAATAGCAATATACGTACAAATACATAATTGTTTTAATTGTATTAGTATAATTCACCATTTATATCCTGTAAATATTTTTCTTTTAAATTACTAACAACCAAAGTAGCGTATTAGTTTTGTTGTTAGATTTTGATATTTCTAAACATACCTACCTACTCATGTACGCAATAAAATAGAAATAGGAGTAGCCGGAGTGACCTACTGTAACCCCGCTGTACAGGCTCAACAGAGACCTAGTGCGGGGGACAGAGATCTTTAAGGGTACACTATACTGTTTTGTTTTTAGTATAAGTATAACATATATCTTATATTATTGTACCTAGCTGTAAGTTTCTAAATCAATACACAATTCAAAAAAAAAAAAAAAATAATCACGAAGTTTCTAAAATTTTTCGAACTTTCTTACCACTATGGTGCTTGTAAGTGTCGAAATATCGAGGACTCAAAACAAATATGTACCTACATGGTAAATAACCCGTTTCTAAACCAAATTCTAGAATACGTATCATTCGCATTTTTTAACACCCGACGCAAAAAGGATGTTATAGCACAGAATACTAAGGGACAGAAGCATCACTCCGCAAAGAAATTTAAACAAATAGCGACCTCTTGCTATGACGCAATAAAATTCAATTCAGCTCGCGTAGCGCTGCATACCTACCAGTCATATTAACCTACAGAGCGCCTCTCTTTCTATCGCATAGCTCTTATCTCTTCTGACGCGGTAAATTTGACCACTATGTGTGTCTGTGTGTCTGTGTGTCTGTCTGTGGCACTGTAGCTCTTACAAGGGTGAACCGATTTGGATGCGGTTAATTTTATACTAGCTGACCCGGCGAACTTTGTTCCGCCTTAAAGGCAATAAATAAGCAGTTTTTTTTTAATTGGAAAAAATACAAAAAAAATTAAATACCTACATTAATCATTCATAATTATTTCAGTATTTTATTAAATAGGTTGCTCTTCATTTAAGTACCTTGTGATACACGACATTTTTTGATTTATTATCAGGCGAAAAAACAAACAACGCAGATGGTCTTCCGACCCGTGAACATGCCACGTATAATTGACCATGGGAAAAACATGAATGTTCTAGATTTAAACCACAAACTTTTAAGGATTGGCCTTGTGATTTGTTGATGGTCATGGCAAATGCAAGACGTATCGGAAATTGAAGTCTTTTAAATTCAAACGGCATATCGGTTGGGATCATCGGTATCCTCGGAATGAGAACTTCCTCACCTTTGAATTTGCCTATCATTATCGTAGCGTAAATTACATTGTTCATTAATTTTCTAACCACTAAACGCGTACCGTTGCACAGTTTTGGTTGGTTTATGTTTCGAAGCATGATTACTACGGAGCCAATCTTTAGGCGTAAATTGTGAGGTGGTAAGCCAGGCACGTGCAAAGAGTTTAAAATTTCAATTGGATAGTTGGTGGCTTCATCTTCATTTGTGACGCAGTCAATAGATTTGAATGAATGCATTGTTCCAATGATCTTATTTTGAATTATGTAGTTTAGGTCATCTACATCTTTATTCTTAGCCGCTAAAATTGCTCGCTCACTCAACCATTCATTACTTTTGTAGTTAGAAATAATTTCTGGAAATACATTCTTGATAAGTTCGTCTTTTGATGAGACAAAATTACAGAAATTATTTGGAAATGATATTAATCCGCTCGATTCATCGACAGGTACTTGACCATTACCGATAGTCAGCAATTGCTCCGAGAAATCTTCAGCAGATGTATCATTAAGCAATGTAACTCTCATGTTTGTTGTCAGTTGCAGTTTCTTCACATAGCGCCATAGATTTGACGATTTGAGGCAAGCGTTTATTTCGTCGGCAGCCGTAGATCTTGGAATTACTGGCAGTATTTGGCGGAAATCGCCAGACAGTAAAATCATTGCTCCTCCAAAACATCTCGAGTCATTGCGTAAATCTTTTAATGTTCGGTTAAGTGCTTCTAATGCACGTTTATGCGCCATTGTGCCATTGTCCCAGATGATGATTTTCGATATCGCTAAAACTTTGCCCATTGCTGAGTGTTTTGCAATAAAAGGTAAAAAAAAAAAAACAAAAAAGTAAGAAAAAAGTAAATAGATAAAAAGTATCCTATGTCCTTCTCCTGGCTCTAAACTACCTCCCTGCCAATTTTCAGCTAAATCGGTTCAGCCGTTCTTGATTTATAAATGGAGTAACTAACACGACTTTCTTTTATATATATAGATTTGAAAGCAGGTTTTCTAGCGGTGGTACTTAGACATTTTTTATTGTAACGGGTTTTCTAATTTTTAATAGTATGTATATAGTTCTAACTCACTTTCAAAATGCACGACGGAGCTGATCTGGTCGATGTATCCGTTCATGCGGCCCTCGCTGATCATGTGGCTGGCGATGCGCTCCGCCTTCGCCGGCGGCGTCTCCAGCAGCGCGCCCAGCTCCTCGAACGTGATGTTGTTATACAGCTTGCTGGCCGACAGCAGGTTGTGCTCGAACACCGCGCGGTCCAGGATCGTGGTGCCGTCTGATGTCGTTGCCTGGGTAACAAACACTAGTATTTCAACAAATTCAACCGTCCATCAACCATGTGCAACCCCTTCATAATGCGAACGGCCAAGGAGTGGAACTCTGCCGGCATCTGTGTTTCCGGATAGCTATAATCTGGTGTCTTTAAGGCAGGAGTGAACAGGTTTCTTCTAGACGAGCATGTTACATCTTCGACCGCATCGTCACTTAACAGGTGAGATAGCGGTCAAACGCAAGCCTATAAATAATAAAAATAAAAAATAAAAATAATCAAATATGAGGCTGGTGTAAAGAGTTGGTAAACAAAAACAAGAGAGAGGAAAATAAAGGGTTTCTATAAAGAAATAAGACAAATTAAATATATTAGCAAATTCATCAAACTGTACTCTATGAAGTAGCAAAGAAGCAGGCACACGTCCCGCCTGTTGGAAAGCAGTTACCTATTAAGCAACATTTTTTTTATGGACCTGATTGATGAGACGAGCCAGTCGCTCGCCTGATGGTAAGCTCCACGCCTGCCCATAACAATTGCAGTGCCACCCAGAACTTTTAGTTTTAATACCATAAAAAGCACTGCTTAGCACTGCTTTACGCTCATCACTCCGAGACATTAGATATTAAGTCTCATATGCCCAGCATTAATAGCGTCGCCGATGTTGTACATGATAGAGCCGCCAGCGCCGGGGAGCGATGTTCAGATTCGTCAAGCTTCAATAGTCTCGTTGAGTGACGACCCACCCCAAGCCACTTTAAAACTTTATACCTACATGTTTGAGTTTATTTTTGTCTGAGATCGGGTTCACCAAATCTTCACGGGAGACTTTTGTAAAATGATTGCCTGTCACTTACCTAGTAAGCACGGTAGGACGAAGAAATGGTAGAAAGAATGAGATGACATGGTAGAATGAGAGAGTGTTAGTCTGCCTCACAATACAATACAATAACGCTTTATTGCACACCAAATAACATATACACAATTATGGAAAATAAAATAAAAGTCACAAAATACATCGTAGTTTTGACGTACAATGTGCGGTCTTATCGCTTAGAGCGATTTCTTCCAGACAACCTTTGGATGGATAGAACAGGTATAAGATCTAATGCGGTTTGGTGGTGTACATAATACTCAAACACATAATTTATATAAATAATAAGTGCATACGAAATAGAAACATACAAATAAAAAATAAATACATATATGCGTATACATATATAAATATGCAGAAATATACATATGTAAATAAAGTTTTAATATAAGTTATAAACATACCTACATATATATTACTAGCTGACCCGGCAAACGTTGTTTTGCCATATAAATTAAAAAAAAATGTTAAGGGTGAACAACCCTTATCACTTAGGGGGATGAAAAATAGATGTTGGCCGATTCTCATAGATACCGGATAAGCACAAAAAATTTCATCAAAATCGGTCAAGCCGTTTCGGAGGAGTATGGCAACGAAAACTGTGACACGAGAATTTTATATATTAGAAGAAAGACTAGCTGACCCGGCAAACGTTGTTTTGCCATATATTAAAAAAAAAAATGTAGGGGTGGACTACCCCTAACATTTAGGGGGATGAAAAATAGATGTTGGCCGATTCTCATAGATACCGGATAAGCACAAAAAATTTCATCAAAATCGGTCAAGCCGTTTCGGAGGAGTATGGCAACGAAAACTGTGACACGAGAATTTTATATATTAGAGTAGAGACTAGCTGACCCGGCAAACGTTGTTTTGCCATATAAATAAAAAAAATAAAAAAATAGATGTTGGCCGATTCTCATAGATACCGGATAAGCACAAAAAATTTCATCAAAATCGGTCAAGCCGTTTCGGAGGAGTATGGCAACGAAAACTGTGACACGAGAATTTTATATATTAGAGTAGAGACTAGCTGACCCGGCAAACGTTGTTTTGCCATATAAATAAAAAAAAATAAAAATCCCATCTCTCTAAATGACTCTGTCAAATCTGCTACTCTTAACTTTCTCTCTTGCACACCGAGGCCCTTGTGCACTCCATTCATTTTTGAAGACGTCACTGAAGGCGAAGTCAAGAAATCTCTTTTATCTATCTCGACTAAAGCTATTGGAGCAGATAACCTTTGCATTCAAATGATAAAACCTATATCTACAGAACTCGCTCCCATAATCACTCACCTTATTAATTATTCCTTGACTACAAATTCTTTTCCCTCCATCTGGAAAAAAGCTTTTGTCATCCCTCTTCCGAAAACCGCTAACCCCTTATCTTTGTCCCAATTTCGGCCTATATCTATTTTACCTATCTTATCCAAAGTTCTGGAGAATGTGGTAAACAAGCAACTCTCTCTATTTTTATCCTCTCACAACCTATTGAGTCCGTTTCAATCTGGCTTTCGGCCCGGCCATAGCACAGTTAGTGCCCTGGTTAAAGTATCAGATGACATACGCTGGGCTATGGATAACAAACTCCTCACTGTGTTGACTCTTTTAGACTTCAGCAGTGCATTTAATTCGGTAGACTATGACATTCTTCTTGGCATCCTGTCCTCACTCAACATCTCTTCCTCAGTTATATGCTGGTTCGACGCTTACTTGAGGGGACGGTCGCAGTGTGTCCGGCATGATGAGAATATCTCTGATTGGTGTGATCTCGCTGTGGGCGTTCCCCAAGGTGGTGTTCTCTCGCCGCTCCTTTTCTCAGTTTTCATTAACGCTATTACCTCTGTTCTCTCATCGCACTTTCATCTTTATGCTGATGACTTACAGCTTTATCGCCATTTCAGAGCGGATGACATAGTTGTAGCCATTAACCAGCTTAACACTGACTTGAGTAATATAAGTAATTGGGCTAAATCCTTTGGTCTCCTTGTTAACCCCTCGAAATCTCAAGTCATGTTAATTGGTAGTACACACATGCTCAATCTCTTAGACCACTCAAGACTCCCAGTAGTGAACTATGATAATATACCTATCCCTTACACGAACACTGCTAAGAACTTGGGTGTTACTTTTGACAGTCATTTGTCATGGACAAGTCACATTAATACTGTAAGTAAAAGGGTTAATTATTCTTTCCAATCACTTAAACGCCTCCAAATGTTCCTCCCCTTCAGCACTAAAATAACATTAGCCCAAGCTCTTCTCCTTCCTCTACTCGACTACGCTGATGTCTGTTTCCTTGATGCCACGGAGGAGCTTTTGAACAAAGTGGAGCGTCTTCAAAACTTATGCATCCGATTTATATACGGTTTGCGTAAGTTTGATCACATTTCCGAGTACAGATCCCAACTTAAATGGTTACCCATCCGCAAGCGTCACGATTTTCATGTTTTATCATTTCTTTACTTCATTCTTTTTAATCCACGCGCACCTCCTTACCTTCGTGAGCGCTTTGACTTCCTTGTACCTCGTGACATCCAGTGCAGGACTTCGAAATCGCTACTTCTCAAAATACCCACCCACACATCCACTCGTTATGGTGGTTCGTTCACTGTACAGGCAGTTAAGCTTTGGAATTCTCTCCCCCACACTATTCGCGCCAGTCCCTCATTCGATATATTTAAAACAAGAGTTAAAAAACATTATCTTTCCATATAGCTTCGGTTTATTAGTATTTATGTATGTATTACTCCTTATAGTTTTGTATGGTATAGTTATATTTATTTGTGTATTTATTATATTTATATATTTAGTTATTGATATTTATTTTAGATATTTATGATTATAGTTGCTGATATTTTCTTGTCAAACCGTAACCGTACACTGAAACCTATTTGCTCATGTGACAGTTCTCTTTCCTCAAGGGTTTGCTGGAAGAAAACTCTTTTTAGGGTTAAGCTCGCCTTTGTACATATATTTTATAAATCATCGATGTAAACATTTTAGTGTACAATAAAGAATATATAAGAATATATAAAAAAATAGATGTTGGCCGATTCTCATAGATACCGGATAAGCACAAAAAATTTCATCAAAATCGGTCAAGCCGTTTCGGAGGAGTATGGCAACGAAAACTGTGACACGAGAATTTTATATATTAGATTAGATAGAGCAGTTACCTAAATAAATACAATACATACATAACATAGAGTTAACAGTTACTTAGTTAGCGCCTCACCTTGTAGTTAACTTTCTGGTGCGTCTGCATGAGCGCCTCGAACTCCTGCAGCTCGGAGCGGCGGATGATGCGGTCGAGGTACATCTTCTCGAGGATGGAGTACGCGGGCAGCTGCTGGCAGCGCTCGTCTTTGAACAGCGTCGCCAGCATCCTGGACCTTTGCTGGCCTGGGACGGGTGGAGTTGGAAATGTTGACACTGCTCAGACGCCCACGAATCGGATTGAATGGAAATGACGCTCGCCAGGGAGGGGGGAAAGTAAACACAGTTGACAGCCTCTACGCGGCGCGGCGTAGTGGTTGGACAAGTCGCTCATATCTCTTACACCGCGTATGTTGTGGATTCGATTCCCGCTACAAATGTTTGTGCACAAAAGAAAAAGTGCAAGCATTTGTTCCATATATGGGAGTTGTTCTGCTGGCCGATTCAGAACCTCACGATAACTCGTTGCCGACCGTTTGGGGTTATATCTTACGATCCAAAATATTGCACACAAAACAAATTCCATAAATGCAACATGTAATCGATACTGACATTCGAAACCGTATCGAATTCTCGGGACGGAATAGCTCGAAAAGGAATCTTAAACACGAGATCTATATCCAGTCGAATCGATTCAGTATTCGTTATTGCGAGATTCTGAATCGGGGGGCTAGTTTCCAAAAGCATTTTAATATGAGCGCTTATACCACGAAGTGTGTAGGGAAGGGAAACGCATACAAGTAAGCCTTCTGATTTTAACTAAGCTATGGCATTCCGTCCCTTATCTGCTTCATGGTTTATGCTAGTGCTTCTCTTACCAGCAGATGCCAGCACTGTGCAGATGAGTGCATTCCTCAGGCAAGTCATCCTCTCATCTTCGTGGATAATGTTGCGGTATGAAAGCTCATTGTACCTTTGTGCCGCTTCTATAAACTTCCTAAAACGGACAAGAATTTGTTTTTGTTAACATCCTTTTAAGAGAAGGGCGAAATAAATTATCTTTTTTGTTCTACCAACACCTGTATGCATATGGGGTCATCTCCGTTATCTATTTGTTATAAAACCGTGTTTACAGAATACCTAGATATATTTGTAACATTTTAAATAGGTCGAGTGACTCGACTTATTCTCGTGAGTGTAGTGAACGGCTCTGGGTATGCAATGGATTCCATCACATATTGGCGTACGTGGTAATGAGGAAGCAGATAAACTAGCCAGAGAAGCAATATCAAATGGTACAGAAGTTTACTTAAAGACAGAATATTCAGAAGTGCTCATAAAATATAAAAACAGAATAATAGCAGAATGGAAAGAATACTTTGATATTGCTTCTCTGGAAAAAGGCATATGGTACAGAACGATGCAAAGCGAGCCCCCTCACATACCATGGTATGCCAATATTAAAATAAGTAGACAACTTATTGTAATTGCTCATAGACTGCGCTCCGGACACATGCCCCTCAATAAATTTAAATACCTAATGAAAAAAGTGGAGAGCCCTAATTGTGACCTGTGTGGCGTTATGGAGGATGTTTATCATTTTTTGCTAGAGTGTGTTCGGAGTGTGTCTATTAGAGATAATCTGTATACATTAAAATCAATCTGCCAGTCTGATGTGGGTCTGTTCCAGGGCATCCTATCTGCACCAACTTCGGATGCGGCTAGGATGATCTATCAGTCCACATACAGGCTGGTTAAAAACAGTACCTAAGTATTAATCGAAATCAATATGGGACTGACATAGTCGTTGTACGACTCAAAGTCCCTAAATTAAAACAGATATAAAAAAAAAAAAAAAGAGTGTAGCCGGTTAGTAAATAATAATATGAATAATACTCACGTTAGTTTTAATAATAATATTTTAATTGGGGTTAAATAATCCTGTGTTTTCTGATTACGCACCTTCTATAATCCAAGACCCTGGCATAGCAAACTTTATAGTAAATCTGCAGTTGCTCATTGGTAGTTTCCGCTTGCAGCAGTGAAGCTCTGTTGACGAATGCTTCAGCTTGCAGGGGGTCATCAACCTCGAGGTACAAACGAGCTATCTTCAGGTAGGTTTCTAGTTTGTAATCCACTGAGTACTGTCTGAGAAATGAAAGATTATATTCTATTTGTACAATAGTGACATTGGATATGGGTAAACAAGAACCATTGTGTGGAAACTTATATAACAAATATATCAATTAAATAATCAAGTGACTAGGAATAAACTAACTCCACTCAAAACTTGTGCAGCGCCCTCACAGGGCACATGTATCTAGTCTATAAGACATCTTTAACACCTGTCTGGTACATTACATTAATAAATAAATAAATGAAACACTGACTTATATAACCACAGTAAATAATTATAATATTAAATTAGTCAAACAACACATTCGTACCACAACTTGCGGTTGCAGTGTAGTGCATGGTGGCAATCAGTTGCTTCAATATTATGAACATTTAGTGACATGCTCAAACCAACATCCTGCAGCTGGCCTGACTTGCCGTCAAGTAGATAACCATTGTGAATGCAAATTGTACTCCTTGGTCTAAGCATATCTTTAGTTCCAAATTTACACTTACTTCTGGCCAGTTTCAAGGGGTATCCCAACAAGAACATTTGCAGCTTCTTTCCAATTCTGATTGCGTTCATAAATGTCAGCTAAATGCTGTCTAATACTTGCTACCTAAAAGCACCAAAAAGTTAACTCAGATCAATGTCCCATGTAAAAGGGGTCATAATCATCAGATCAGTCAAATGTACCTGTTCTTCAAAAGAGATGACCCTTGGCTGGATGACGTCCAGAGCGAAATGTGACACTTCTTGTGACACTGGGTCAGGTAGTAGTGCAAGGTGAGTGCTGCAGTCAGTCAGCAGCTGTCTTGAGATCACCAGGCTTACATTCTCGTTTACAACTGGAAATAAACACGACTGTTAGGTCTGTTTGTATTGTGTGACGGGTTGCATGGTCTCACATATATAGACATCACATATTGTTTTAAGAAGGTTGGATAGTAGATAGGGACAGTGGATATCTCGTTAACGCCAGACTAGAGTCAAGCTCAAAAGGCTCTTCTTTCCCCGCTGATTTTCCCAGGCCCATTCCCTTGGCTGTGGTTTCGCAAGATAGTAGTATTTGCTCCTAGCTAGTTCTTTTATCAGCCTCTGCAGTGCAATGCTGGCTTTATAGTACAACATTTTTGAAGTTGTGCATGCATAATAAAGATAAGGGGCCATGGTCATAGGTAGAAAGACTCTTTGGTTGTTGGAAAAATATGATTTATGTTAAATACTTGACTAGTCTTGAAAACTTTGAGTATTGAAATTTTCTGACAAATAATAATTGTAATTGAAATTATAAAAGGGAAAACTAACTTGCTTCTACGAACGCTTTTAAACTTTCAGCCAGTTCTCCTTCTGTATTCTTAAGAATTTCCATGAGGACATTGCGATATCTGAAATTACAGAATATATAATAATATTATGAGTAGGTATAGTCAGGCCTAGTGCACTCCGCATTGTAAGTACGAAGCTACAAGTATAATGCTCGGACACCAAGGGCGGGTCGCGTCTCGTTACATGTGCCGCGTCAGAAGAGATAAGAACTATGCGATAGAAAGAGAGGCGCTCTGTAGGTTAATATAAGTGGTAGGTTACAGCACTACGCGAGCTGAATTGAATTTTATTGCGTCATAGCAAGAGTCGCTATTTGATTAAATTTCTTTGCAGAGTGATGCTTCTGTCCCTTAGTATTCTGTGGTATAGTGAGCTATCTGGCGTTCATTATGAGACGCCTATGTCCTGTGCAGTGAATGATTACAGGGTGATGATGATAATGATGATAGATAGATAAATGAGGGTGCGAAGCGTTCCCGAGCGTTCCGCACTTGCCTTGAAAAAGACTACAGGATGTGGTTGAAACTATAGTTGGACTACTCAAACTTAAACATAAGTGACACTCAAATAAATTATTAATAAATTATTATTAATAATGATAGATAAATGCTTTATTGCAAATATAAATTAAAGACAACTGAACAGCAATTAAAGGAAGTGTTACAATGGGCGGCCTTATCGCTAAAAGCGCGAGTATTAAAACTTGTACCTATTTAACTGTGCGAGACATAACCGACAGTCAATACCAATTTGATTTTAAAACTTACTTCTCAGCTTGATCTTTGTGTAAGCCTCCAGAATTTCTTAGTTCACTGAGATACTGGCGCACACCTTGTAAATTCAGAGGCATTATTATAAACTCACTGAGTCACCTGAGTCAGAATTTTATTATAGATTGTATTGGGTCTATTCCATAGAAAAATACTGGTATTTGTTAAAAATTTGCTGAAACCTGAATTAATTTCAATTTTACACCAATCACCAAACCAAAAGCAACTAGGGATGTCGAAATATATATATCCTAGAAATCGGAGAATATATATTTCAACGATACTCTATAGCGGTATTTTTGTAACGATGCTAATAATAAATTACGTATACTCTAGGTGGTAATACTAATGTGATAATACTATCTCTTATATCTCTATTTCCAGAGCCTATTAATAACAATCATGGTTAAACTTTTAATGTAAGTAGTACAATATTATTTAAGATAAAGTGATTAATTTCGAATCATATTATATTACTATACATTTTATCAAATTAATGCTGTAAGATGAGTTAATTAAACTGTTAACCGTTAATAACTCTCTAAATTCTTATATTAATAGAGGACATATAGATTTCCAATATGATTTATTTTATAAATATCGATATGTTAGTAAATGGTGAATACATCCCTACCTAGCCTCTAAATCCTAAGTAGACATGTGTAAGTAATGCGATTGATGCATTACGCGTAATATTACCCGATCGAGTAATGTAGCATTACATATTACTCGACTAAATTAAACATTACACATCACACCATAGCATCACACAGTGCACTGTTCTGTTCATTGCATTATGTCTATCGAGTCTATGCCTCACTGACACTATTCGCGCGCGCGTCTGAGAGAGAGGAAGCGAGCTTCATCGCACGTGCGCCCTGCCTGCCACTTGATTGAACTTCCATTTAAAACCGTATTACTAGAAAATTAAGGCGACAATAGGTTATTTTGGCACCGCCCCCGCCCGTAATATTTGAATGTTTTGAACCTCTCGCACAAAATAGATATTGTTATTTTGATTTGATGTACTCGCTCGTCACAAAAAAATAAGTAACTCGCTATCTCATGTATATGCGCTATAACTATCACTTGCTATTGCATTCGAGCATTCCATTACAATATCACACAAGCGATAGATAGTGCGTCCGACGCGAACATCTCAGGTGATGTTTGGGGTGATGAAGTAATGAAATATTACTCGGTACGAAATGTGATGCCATATCACATTACTTTTCAATGCACTGTTTCGCGCATGTCTAATCCTAAGGTAAAAAACGCAAAAAATGTTGACAGTGACGAAATCAAGAATTTTGACAGTGACAACAACAAGAATTTTGGCAGTGACAAACAAATGGTAAAGAATTATACACAGAATATACTATTCTTTTTTATTCTGTGTTATTTTGTTTTGTTGGTACAATAGTGATGTATTTAGTTTTTGAATAATCGATTATGCAGCGCAATTTATTCAATCGGTTGAAGTAAAAGTTCACCTAATTACTAATATATTATACCTAAAATGCAGTTTATCAGGTTTGATACCCTCTGGATTATAGAAAATTAATACTAGGTACTGATTCTTTGGACGTATTGCTAGAACGTTTATGCCAACAACACACTAATTCTGTCTCAAAATTATGGTATGCTACCCTTAGGTAGTTGTTTTAAGGATTTACTGTTAATATTACAAATTACTTAACTCTTCATTGCATACCAGTTACAAAACAATAAATATAAGTAGCACAAAATTCCTTAGAATGGTAGTACAATGGGTGGTCTTATCGCTTAAAGCGATCTCTTCCAGACAGCTTATTACTATTAAGTTGCAATTTTTAACATATTTTATTTGTATCATGTGTTTATGACCTTTAAAAGTGCACTTTTGTGCCTATTTAATAAATGATATTTGACTTTGACTTTGGATTGAACCTTTGGATGGACAGTATCAAAAGAAGGAGTAGACGGCGGTGGGCAATTAGATAAAAAAAGTGAGATGTTAAAAGCCACTTGCCTTTCTGCCAAAGCACATGTATATTGCAATTGCATTTTGCGTTTTGCAAGCTTGTTTTATTGTGCATTTATGACAAGGATTATGATAAGGTTAGGCGTGCAAGTGTAAACTTGTAGGTGGTTTATTCCAAAAATCCTCAGGAAGAAATCCCCACTGGTTGAATGGAAAATGCCCCAAATGTTAAATGGAAGAGATCGCTTTTAGCGATAAGTCCGACCATTGTTCTGTAGTTTTTAAGTTGTTTTCATGTACCTGCTGATTATTTTTGTTTGGTGTACAATAAAGTATTGTGTATTGTATTGTATTTATATTAACTGTAATTGTGTCATATGTATAATTGGCTTTCCGTTCGTATTACAATAAATGAATTTGTTTTTTTTTATAAAAGCAGCAAAGTCAAAACTCAATGAAGATACAACGTGTTATAGGTAGCTTAACAAATGATTTAAAAGAACAAATACCTTGGTGGGGATTTTTGGAAAAAATATTCCAATAATCCCCACTAGAACTTTGTAGCATGGCCAGTGGGGATTTCTGGACAAAAACCAAGAATCCCCACCAGTGGGGATTTTTGGAATACACCGTGTAGGTAGATGAGTGCTATATATTATAACGCCACCCGATAGGTATTATATCGTTAAGTAGAGATACCTACTTATAAACCTGTTTACGCCAAACCACGTGGTACCTACTTTTTATGTAAGGCGCTAACTAAACACTATTTGTGTTCGTGTTGAAATATTATATCGATAACCAGAAGCAAATCGACTAATTACAATGTCGAACGAATAGTCGATGCTCGTTCTCGTCTCGTTCTTTAATTTTATTTTATCTGCATCTCAAATACTCGTTCAGTTTTCAATGTTGGCTATATGTGACGTAAAAAAATTGAAAGAAGCGCCATATAAATTTTGTGCTCTTTTCGAGATTTATTTTATTCAGAAACCCATTCGTTGGGTTATTTGCATCATAAACTTAACTTGATTATGTTTTCTTTCATGTGAAATGATTTTTATAAAGTTTTACCGAGTATTCTGCTTCTAAATGCAGTTTTATTAGTTGCGTAGATTTGTTTTCAACCGTGGCTTTGGTGCAGAAATTTTGACAATGTAAAATGGCGGCGTCATTTGAACTCAATCGCAGAGCTTTCACTTCAAAAGTCGTGAATCACTATATGTTGTGAATTATAGTTATTTTAGTGGATTTTGCTATCTAGTGATTATAGAAAGCATTGTGTAATTGTGTTGGATCTTCTTGGGCTTTAAACAACTTCATCATGGATCACAATTTGGAGGATTCATTGACCATGGAGAGCATTGAAAATGTAAACAAGTGCAATTTTTTGGTTTCTAACTAGTGCTGCAATAAATTTAAACAAAATAGTATTTCTTAGCTTATTACTCAATCATTTGAAAATATTTAGTAAAATGTATTGATTAATTTTGGACTGATATTTTTATAAGTAGCGCACTCACTGTGCAAATAGTTAAGCTCAAATTTATGTACACATTTGAAATTTAACATACAAATATATCCAGTAATTTATCCCTATATGACAAGTTTACTATCAACATAAATAAATCTGTATTTTATGAACTGCTCTGTGCTACACAGATGGATTTTGATCACTCCGGAGTTGTAGTTAACCAGGAAGACATAACTTTAGAGGAAGGCGTTCAGGCGGGTGATATGCCTATGGATTTGGACACTATCGAGGAGCAACCTGCACTCCTAAATGCAGGAAGTGAGGAAGTTATCGGTAAGTAATAAGAAAGTATAAATTATTGTATTATTTAGAAATTTAATTCGCCATCTGAAAAAAATTAAGTGAGTACAGAAGTTAAGAGTATATTTAAGAAAAAAATTGTTTAAATGTGGCGCTGTTTTAAATTTTTGTTTACAGTGTCGGATTTTATTGGAGAACAGTTTGGATTTCAAGAGTATTCCATGCAGGGTGAGAATTCATCTGGGGCCAACATTACTATTGAGGCAAATGTAAGTACATAATCTTTTTATAGCAAAAGTATGTGTTAAGTACTCATTTGGCTATCCTCAGTAGTCACTCACATTAATATTTATTATTTGTAACTATTTTACATGTTACCTACGTACACTACAGTATGGGGGCCTAATATCCAGTTGAGTGTTAGGCATAGGCTTCATTCATAAATCCATTCTTGTTTACGGTACGTTTGAACTCTATTTTGATAATACAAAAAAATCACTTATTGCACCAATTCATGTCTTGGGCTGTTCTGGAAAAACTCTTCCTGATGTTCTCACTTTATACTTAATTTAAATGTAGGAAATATTCTTGCAGTACTTCTAACAATCTACTAATTAATAAAATTTTAACTTTACAGCAGCTGAGTGAGATGACAGGACAAAATGAACAAATAGTAAACTTGCAATATAATGACTGCGTCAATAAAGCAAGTACATCTCAGTCTAATGTTATTACAATAAAGGTAACTGAATTTCATAATCTGAGGACTTGGGATTTTTGGAAAGCCTGATTAATATTACAAAGTGATACCTGATTAAAGTATATGTATCTTTACCTTAAACAGATAGAGTGAAAGTGAATCAACTATGAATATTGATCAAGCTTTCTGAAACTTACATTTAATCTTGTACATACTAATTTGTAGTACTAGTATATCTTTGCTATTATTATATATATCAGCTCAAATTCAAACTGCTCTATTTTTATGTTTTATGATATTATCGGGTCTTTTCACGCACAATTTTAAAATCAAATAGCATTTTGACTAACCTCAACGTTTTGATCAAGTTGCATTGATTGTGGTCACGAGAAGACTGGAGAAGCGGGTATCAGCGTCAGGAACGGCGGGCGTTGTCACCAACTACCCGAATTTGATGTTATAAAAGTTGGTCACGACACACAATACTAACAATATCAGCAGATACAGTCGAAGATAAATCACGACGCGAATACCTACTAATCACCGGATTCAATGATGCAGATTACTTAAAATCCTCGATTGAAGTTACGGTACTTTTTTATCTCAATCGCTTCTCGAACAATTCTTGGATAGAACTGTCGATCGGTGGAGAGGATTCTTGGGTCATGAAGCTCGATCCAGTGGTTTGGTCCCGAGTCAAGTAGGTGCTTGGCAATCTTAAAAACTGCTCTATCTATAGTTTATAAATTATGAAAAAACTTGATTGGATGAATGGGAAATTAAGTACATAATAGAATTGTTCTTATTAGATGTATATGGTGTATTTCTCAGGCTACCCCGCAACATCGAGGTGGTAAAAAGGTCCAGCCAACTGCAGCATTACCACGTCAAGTGGCAATAGCCCCGAAGCCCACCAAGGGAGCATCTAATGTCCAATACGCTATTGCTCCAAAACCAGTAGCCCTTGTGATGAATAAAAATGCTAATTTGTCCAAGACAGTCCATATGAAGAATGTAGTACAGGGGCTTAAGGGAAATACTGTTTTAGGTGAGTAAAAATATGTCATGCTTCATATACAAAAACCTTACAGTATTGAACTTGTAAATAAAAATGGATTTATATAAGTATCTAATGGTTTAGTATTATTATTTATTTATGAGTTATTGTACACTTCGTCTACTCCTTTTCTTCCGATACCGACCATCCAAAGGTTGTCTGGAAAAGATCTCTCTAAGCGATAAGACCGCCCATTGTACTACCCTAGGCCTAGTTATAAGGTTTATCTCTAATCGATTTTTATGTTATTGTTATACAATAAAGAGATTTGTATTGTTTGTACAAAAAATATATTTACACATAGTGGTTAGCAAATGCCTATTTCTCTAATACATGAGAGATTTTTGAGAAAGTTTATTGAAGCAATCATTTAAGAGACTTATTGCCTTGCCATCAGCAAGCGTATGTTGAATAAATAGGAAGAACTTTGATTACAAATACTGCTTATTGTTTGCTTGCATACCTAGTACCTACCTACCTACTAATAACTAGCATTAGTGATTATGACCATGAGTAATTTCTCACTTAAGCTGAAAATATAGAAAGAAGTATAACATTTCTTTGCTGACCTCAATTTGGTTGTATATTTTCCAGCCCAGATTGGAAAGCAGCTCGTAATGGTTCCAGCCGGTTCAGCGGGTCAGAAGATAAAGCTGTCAAACATCAGTTCCACTGATGGAAACATACAGTTTCTGCGATGCAGCTCCGATTCAGTGAGGATACAATATTATTACAGTTTAATATACACTCAAATAAAAATGCTTTTAAATAAGTATTATATCTTATTGGTGTCTTTAGACACTAAATCAAATTTGTTTCTTGTATCAGGCTCAGCTGATAGCTAACAAGGGAGGAGCCAAACAAATGCGAACTAAATTCATTGTTCATGGTAAGCTAAAATAATTTATATTTTTAAAACAGTTCATGTCAATTAATCCTATCAGCCTCTCGGACAGCCTCTGTGGTGTAGTGATTGGGCAGGTTGGCTCAAATCTCATACACCACTGAAGTTGCGGGTTCGATTCCCGCGACGGGACAAATGTTTGTGCACAGAAAAAAAATCGCAAGCATTTGTTTCGTGTCTGGGTGTTGTGGGACCACGGTCTTCATAGTTCCTGGTTCCCTAGATACAAGGAATCCTAGTTAGGGGCCAGGATCTATGTATGTGATCGTTGGGCGTTATTTATTTATTTATTCTTCCGTTTATATTTCAATCTTAAAATTTTATTCAAATTCTGATTCTATTCTTTCTATTTTCTGTTGGTTAATAATGTCTTTTGTATTGAGCGTGACCTATATTCTTGATCACACTATTTTGTCATGACATCATCAGTCCATTACCTTCCCACTGCTGGTACACAGGTCTTCTCTCATAGAGAGAGTATGGGCCATAATCCACTATGCTGGCCCAGTGTGAGTTGGTGGATGTCATATGTCGTTGGAATTATGTGATAAATTCTTTAACATTTTGCTCAGTATGTATCCCCTCACCGTTTTTAAAGCGAGTATTAAATCCACATAACTTGAAGAAAGTCAGTGGTGTGGCGCCAGCGGGAATCGAACTCGGTGCGCCGGTCGAAAGTCGCACATGCTCCCACTGAGCCACGCTCGCCCGTAATAGAAATGCTTGGTATTCCCCAGGCCAGTCCCACAGTGACCCGTCGAACCAGCCCGCAGTGATCACTAAACTAGTCCCGGTGAGCACCGCCAGCCAGGCGCGGTACGTGATGCAACAGAAAACCGTGCCCATCTCTATTGGAGGGAATAAGGTAATATGTAGTGCGGGGGACAGAGTTCCTAAGGGTACAATATGCTGTTTTATTATCACTACATAGTATAAAACAAAGTCGCTTTCTCTGTCCCTATATTTTATTTTTTATTTTTTTTTAATGTGTCGGCAAACAAGCAGACGGCCCGCCTGATGGTAAGCGGTTACCGTCGCCTATGGACATCTGCAGCACCAGAGGCATTGCTGATGCGTTGCCGACCCTTAAGGGCTCTATTAATTCCCCTTTTAAAGGACTCCATGTTGTAGCTCAGAGGAAATACCGACGAAGGTAGGTCGTTCCACATCTTACAAGTGCGAGGAAGGAAATTGCGAGTGAAGTGTGTGGTGTGGGAAGTCCAGTTTTGTAAGATGTGGGGGTGAGCTTTTTGACGATGGCGAGATGTGCGGTGGAAAAATTGGGAAGGCGGAAACAGGTCAAAAAGCTCTTCAGAACATTCCCCATTATAAAGGCGGTAGAACACACAGAGCGAACCGATATCTCTTCGGAGGCTAAGTGGCTCTAATTTTTCAGATTCCTTGGGATCATCGACAATCCTAATGGCTCTTCGCTGTAGGGAGTCAAGAGGCTGAAGCAATACTTTATATATCCCTATGTATGCTTAAATCTTTAAAACTACGCAACGGATTTTGATGAGGTTTTTTTTAATAGAGCGATTGAAGAGGAAGGTTTATTGTATAATAACCGTGCGAAGCCGGGGCGGGTCGCTAGTTTAGTATAATTTATACTAACTCGTACCGCGTATTCTATGTAGGTACGTATACGTATACATAATAATATGTTTATGTATATCTGCGTATTATATTATATGTACCGCGGATAATGTTTGGCGCAAATAAATAAATAAATAAATAAAAAACGTGTAAAGACACTATCTCACTACACCCACATGAGAACATCAGCTCTGTTCCTTAATCTATTATTTTCGCAATATCTTTGTTTTTTATTGTTTTTATATATTATGTCGAAATGGCTTTAATTTTTAATAAATAATAAAAATACAGTTCAAGTTTAAAATTGTAACAATTTTTTTCTTAGCCTATACTGTCCCACTGCTGGGCAAAGGCCTCCCCCCAATTCCTTCCACCTGTCTCGCTCCTGCGCCATCTCATACTAATTTTCTTGGTGTGCGTCTAGCGCCAGATATTCAGCCGCCAAGCAGTAGTGCGCAAGCATTACTGTGTTCCGGTTTGAAGGGCATGGTATTATGAGACTCAACAGCTAATTGTCTCAGGGTGACGAGCGCAGTGCAGCGCCGCGCAGGATTTTGCAAAACAAAGTTCTGGGTGGTGCTATTATTGTTATGGGCTGGCGTATTGCTTACCATCAGGCAAACGACCAGCTCGTCTCGTTATTCAGTTACATAAAAAAAAGCGCCATCTTTTTCTAGGTCGGCCTCCGCGACGTTGTGCGTGTTCAGGGATCCATTGTGTGGAAATATTTGTCCAGCGGTCAGGATGCATACAGCTAACGTGGCCCGCCCTATCCCATTTATCCAATTGTAACATTAAAAATTAAATAGCTTATTTTTTTTTACAGGTCGTGTTAACTACTCCACCAAAGCAAGCCGTCAAAGTGGCACCCAAAAAGCCAATGATAGCCATCAAGACGCAAAGTCCGAAAGTGGTGACGTCGCAACGTATGTATCAAGTCATATCATAACTTTAACTAAAATTTAAAAGATCCCCGACACAAAAAAACCTATAAAAAGTAAAAAACAGCTGAACCGATTTTGGTAAAACATGTCTAAGAACCACCACTAGAAAATCTTCTTTCAAATAAAAAAAAGCGCATCCAAATCGGTTCACCAGTCTAAGAGCTATGGTGACACACATAGTGGTCGAGCATATAACATTATATTTAACCCCCGACGCAAAAAGCCCCTGCTTTTTGCGTCGGGGGTTAAATATAGTTCAGAAGTGTCTGCAAATTCAAAACAGAATTTAAAGTATTTCGGTTTTTGTAACCAAGCTTATAATATAAAAAATGAACTGTAAATAAATCATCAAATATATAAAATTCTCGTGTCACAATGTTAGTTATCTTACTCCTCCGAAACGGCTTTACTGATTTTTACCAAATTTTATATGCATATTCAGTAGGTCTGAGAATCGGCTACTATCTATTTTCATACCCCTAAGTGATAAGGGTTGTTAACCCTTAACATTTTTTTTTAATTTATATGGCAAAACAACGTTTGCCGGGTCAGCTAGTAATATAAATTTTTTTGTTCTTTCAGCGAATATTCAAACTCAGAAGGTTGTAATAACTGCTAATCCAACGCCGACCTTAAAATCCGCCGCGACCAAAACACAAGTACAAGTGAGTACACTTTACTAACATAATACAGTCCATTCGATTATTTCGTTCATTTAGTAAAATTCCGTAACTTCCATAACATAATTGCTGTGATAATAATTCTCTTAATTGATAGAAAACGGCTAAGACTCACGGTTTAACGTCGAAATTACTCCGGCCAGGTTTCGGACATTTTAGAAGTCCATCTTCTGGGAGTTATGAGATTAGCAGGGCAATCATGTATCTTTTATTTCAATTAATTTCAATAAGAAACCAGTTTCGATTATGGTTTTGCGATCACTTAACCCGTTTGTTGCAATCAAACGTCAACGAAAGCTAAATTGAAATAAAAATAACTTTTGAGAAACAAACTTTATATCGATATATAAACCATAAACAAGAGCCAGTACACAGTAAAATTGAATAGATTGGGCGTATACATAACGATTCATAGCACAATCTCGCTGTGTAAATTTGTCGGGTAATCGATAGGAGCACATTGAAATCGAGACATCAGAAGTTCCATGAACGCATTTTAACGATTGAATTAAATTTCTATTGCACGTTAGTTCGCAACATGCGATGTTCGCAACAGACTTACGTGATCGCCCTGTTGTTATTTATACCTCGCGCCAAACTTGATGGCGGCTGGCTGGCGTATCACGTGATCTGCGTAGATACAATTTTGTATGCGATTTTGTTACTGCACAGGCCACGTGGTGCGTCTGTCAGCCGCCATTAAGTTTGACGCGACTAATATGTGCGAACGCTCGCGGCGTACGTCGCGGCGTCATCTCATAACTCCCAGAAGAATAACTTCCAAAAGTTTTAAATCAATTATGAATAACACTCACGAAACTTTTAATTTATTTTATATGGAACTGAATGATGAGACAAGCACGTTCACCTGATGGTAAGCGCCACGCCTGCCCATAATAATTGCAGTGCCACCCATAAATATAATACCAAAAAAATTAATTAATACCACAAAAGGCACTGCGTAGCACTGCATTGCGCTCATCACCCCGAGACTTCAGATATTAATTCTCATATGCCCAGTAATTTCGCTGGCTACAATGCCATTCAAAACGGAACACATTAATACTTGCGCACTACTGCTTGGCGGCAGAATAACTAACAAAGCTGTGGTACCTACCCAGACGGCTTCCCGAATACGAGAGACCTACGAGTATCAATCAATAATCCTCTTGTTGTACAGATAGTGAAAGACAACACTACAGGACAGCGTACGCAGTTACACCCTATCAATGTTCCAGGGAAAGGGGTATGTAATATTTCCTTATCAAAGAGGTATGGTACTATCGTATGTGGTGTATATCACATTGTTTGTCAATAAGTTTACGTGTAAATGTAACTTTTTTTTTTTTTTTTTACACTTAATAATCTATGTTTGGCCACTATCTCGCCTGACGTGAAGCGATGATGTGGCCTAAGATGGAGCACATAGATCTAGAGAGAGACGGCAGTTGAGCGGCTGCTCAGACCCGTCTCCCCATTAAACCGTCTCCCCCCCGTATTAAGATGAATAGCGCAGTTCTAATCATACAATTATCTATCACTAATAGATACCAGAAGAGGTTTCTATTTGTGCATGACGCGACAACTCGCGTTTAACCTTTAACCTCTATGCAGAGGTCGGCCTGAGGCGAAATAAAACGTACCTTTACTGAATAACTGATCCAGAAGAAAAGGATCAGCCACTACCTACATTACATACATTTACAGGGTAATAAGTTAAATAAATGAAAGTAATAATGGGGGCTACATACCATTTTTTAACCGACTTAAAAAAAGGAGGAGGTTCTCTGTTCGATTGTATTTTTTTTTATGTTTGTTACCTCAGAACCCCGTCATTTATGAACCGATTTGAAAAATTATTTTTGCGTCGGGTTCAGTATAGCTACGAAGTGGTCCCATATAAATTTCATCGATATGTGACCTTGGACTTCGAAGATACATTGAAGTCGGTTTTTTTTTTCTAAAAATTAATTATTTTCAGTGAGATTAGACATTTAAACTGTTCAGACAAAACTCGGTGAAAACTGATCGCATGTCTTCTTATGTAAGTAAGTAACTGTTAGGCTGACCACCGGCCAGATGGTCCGATCATATAGTGAAGGGGGTGGGAAACTTGTGGATGCGGAATGCGCAGGACCGGAACAAATAGCGTGAAGGAGAGGAGGCCTATACCCGCAATGGGTGGACACGGGCTGAAATGATGATGATGATGAAGTAACTGTTAACATTGTGTTCCAGATCCAGTACATAAAGTTAGTAACGAACCAGCCGCCGACGCCGAAGCCGGCGCCCAAACCCACGCTCGCCATGTCGGGGAAAAACTTTCTGTTAACGGATAGCAAAGGTACAGTGAATGCGAATTTATGTGGGACAAAGTTATATCGAAAAGTTTACTTAAGTCTATTTTTGTTTATATGGAAGAAGATGTCATAGATGAGGAGGTGAAGATCTACAGCTTACATATCCACTTATAGTAATTTTTAAAAAGCAAAAACAAACGAAATATTGTGGTGGTTTGAACGAAACTCTTGATATCGTTTGCGTTTTACTAAGGGAAACAAGCTGTTTTGATAAAAAAAAATTGCAAAATGCAAAATTTTATCATTTGGAGTCGAAACAAAAAAAAACTAAATTGTCAAAAGTAAATATGTGAGTTTTTGATCCTGACATCCTCAGATGGAAGTGGGTTTAAAATGGTTTAATTTCACTCCTTGTACTTTGCCACATGGTTTTGAAAAGACTTAATACATCATTTTTTTATGTAACTGAATAACGAGACGAGCTGGTCGTTTGCCTGATAGTAAGCAATACGCCAGCTCATAACAATAACAGAACCACCCAGAACTTTGTTTTGCAAAATCCTGCGCGGCGCTGCACTGCGCTCGTCACTCTGAGACAATTAGCTGTTAAGTCTCATAATGCCCAGTAATTTCGCTGGCAATGCCCTTCAAACCGGAACACAGTAATGCTGCGCACTACTGCTTGGCGGCTGAATAACTGGCAAAGCGGTGGTACCCACCCAGACCCGACCTACCACCACCAATATCATTAGTAATATTTTTCAGGTAACATACTACAGATGACCGCAGAGAAAGTAATGAGCAGTCAGCCGCCACCTCTGCTCGTGACGACGGCCACTACATCCGGCAGCAGTAAAGGTAGAACTATATTCTCGTGACCACACATACATTTCCCAGTCCTAACAAGATTGGTGGACTGTACGTGACATATCCTACTTGTTTTAGCAAAAGCAATACGTTTGTATAAATAGCATAATCAGGCTGATCATTTGCATAATTTTGATTTATCTTTGCGATATAAAACCGCTCTAAGAAAACGCCTTTTTAAATATACCAAATTATAAAATAGTTTGGTTTTGCCTGCTTTTGTACAAAAGAACGAAAATAATTTAGAAAATGGAAAGCCCATATTCAAATTCAAATAGATTATTGACACCAAGACTCCAATTTGGAAACATATTAATTTTGGAACAAATTCAAAGTTCTGAAAAGTCAGTTGTGTCAATACATTTTGTTATAGTGGGAAAGTGAATAAAGCTAAATTGTGTTTTTATTGTAGTGCCTCCAAAGCTAACAAAGAAATTAGTGAGGATCGCGCCGGTATCGCACAAAGCCGACATGCCGTCAGCGGTAAGTGAGCCTTTTGTCTGTGTGCTTTTAAGTCGATGTAGATGCAGAATTTTAGTTGCGTTTTGCACTTACAGTACCAAGGAATAAGGTTTGAAAGAGCTCGACAAAATTTGAAATGTCTCGAGGCTGCGCGTGAAAATTGATAAATTTTGGTAGTATTTTGCTGGTTTTCCAAAATGTAATGACTAAACAAAAATGTGTTTGGTTTGTTACCATTAGAAAAAAAATATATACTTTTGTTGCTGAAAATATTGAGAACTGCGAATTTCCAAATTATTTTCATGTAGCAGTTTTTTTTTTGTTTTATGCAACTTAGTGACGAGACGAGCTGGTCGTTTGCCTGATGGTAAGCAATACGCCAGCCCATAACAATAACAGCACCACCCAGAACTTTGTTTTGCAAAATCCTGCGCGGCGCTGCACTGCGCTCGTCACTCTGAGACAATTAGCTGTTGAGTCTCATAATGCCCAGTAATTTCGTTGGCTACCATGCACTTCAAACCGGAACACAGTAATGCTTGCGTACTACTGCTTGTCGGCTGAATAACTGGCAAAGCGGTGGTACCTACCCAGACGGCCTCTCGCATACGAGAAACCTACCACCAGTAAGTTGTTGATTATTTTCCGAAGCTACCGAACCACATTTAAAAATTCTGTTCTGTTACTTTTTTAATTTGTATCCTTGCCGTGTCCAGCGTATTTTCCGGATCGCGTAATTTTTTTCTAAGTTAATTTTCGGCCTTTTAATAATACTTGCCGACAGTTGGTGATCCATGACGTGTACTTACGATATCCACCGGGAAAGATGACGAATACGGTCACAAAATCGGCGACAAATGTCGTTGAACGCTCTCCAGGTAGCAGCTAGTGACAGACCTGTGCAGCAGGGTGTACTAATTTCCAGTTCAGTTACATTTAAATAATATTTTGTCCAACATATGAGTCATTGTTACTTGAAATAAAGTTTTTTTTTAATGTTAAACATCATTCCGACTATCGGACCGACAAAAAAGTCTGACGCGAGCGGGCGGCAGCCTAATTATTAAAACGCTAGACTACATAAATAATATCCTCTTTTCCATCAGAAAGTCCGCGAAGCGAGCAAAATAGCGCACTGCTTGCAGTCGACGGCCGTGCCTACGTCGCGTGCGCCGCAGAGCCTGCTCGCTCCGCGCGCCGCCGCCCCCGCCGGCAGCTCGCTGCTTGAGTTCAGCGACCTGGCTGAGCGAAGCGAGCGGTCCGCGCCGGCGACTAGCGCGGGGGACACGGGAACTGACACCGGGGGAGCTCGAGATGTTAAGGTAGCTTTCTATCATTGTTTATTTATTTATTGCACGTCAATACTATATATATTATTATTTTTATTACTATACTTTACAATATATTATCGATTTTAAACAGAAATATCGATATATCTCAACAATCCTAAAATGCAGTTTTAGAAATCTAGATGGATTTTTAACAAAAAAATATTCTATCTCTTATGGTTAGGGTAGTTGCCCTGATCCCTGTTTGTGTATAATATAAACGTATTCAAATAAATTATATTTATATTGATTTCAATGAAATACAAGCGGGCTTTTCTCAGAGAGAGAGAGAGAGAGAGAGAAGGGAGCATGTGTCTCCTTTTTTACTTATTTTCTAACATTTCTTCCTGTGTTTTGTTCCACTTGAGCCGACGCTGGCGTCGCTGATATCGGACGCCGTGGGGGAGGACGAGTCGGTGCCGGAGATCAACAGCATGGAGGAGGTGGAAATTGAATATGAGAACACTTCGCGTAAACAGGAGGTACATACGTCCTTACGTAAAACATGAATAGGTCTTATCTATCCTAGAACAAGGTTGAGAATGCGTCGCTATTTTAATCTCTATTTATATTTTTATTGCTTATACTATACTATGTGTGTAATCTTAGTATAAATTACTATTACAAATGCGTATGTAAAAATCGCGGGCCGAACCTAGACACAAATAGCACAGAGTCGAGGTGAATGGCATGACATTATTAAACTTTCGCATTGGAAGTGGATGTAGGTGTAGATGTGAGTTACTCAATCACGCATAAACTTTTAATAAGATTTTGATGAAATTTTGATTAAACTTTAGGTATTTAATAAAACGGCTAGGACTCACGTAGTTTGTCGAATTAGTCGACCTAGGTTTCGAGCATGTCCGATGCTCTTCATCAGGGGCGAGTTTACGCTGCGAGATCGCGGCGACCACTGGCGGTGTCGAGGCGAGATGTGCGGGCGGCCGCCCGCTCCGCACGACGCGAGGGGGGAGGTGGCGTCGGCGGCGCCTGCGGGGAGCGCCACGCGCCTCTCGCGCGCTGTCGTGTTGCCGACGACGACCGCACTAATGTCGGCACGAGTTCTTCATCATCGCTGACAACGTCGTCGCCGAAAGTTCCGTCACACACTGTGCTGACTGTGTCACACTCTAGACTACCTACCACATTCTGTGTCGAGGTAGCATTAAGAAGTGGTTTCCACGCTGCAGACAACAACCATCCACGGTCCCGGTTGAAGTTAGGACATCGAGAGATCTCTATAGCCTCACGCACTTTTCGAGGTACGAAGAACTTCTCTCTGGACAGTACGGAGGCTTTGTCAAACCTGATGTAATGTTTGACGTCTGCGAGATGTGCATGCTCTGCCAGAGCCGATTTTGTTGTGTCCACATTCTTAATGCTCCTTATGTGTTCGGTAAGTCTAGTTGCAATATTGCGTCGCGTTTCGCCTATGTAATACTTGCCACAGTCGCACGGTATACTGTAGACTCCTGGCACGTTCAATGGATCACTATCCTTCGGTGAGCGTAGCAGCTGTCTTAGTTGACCCGGAGGACGGAAGAACGCCTTAATGTTGTACTTACGTCGTAAGAGATATCCGACTTTGTCCGTTACTCCTCTTACAAACGGCAAATAAACCGGAGACCGTTCCACCCTGGGTGGCCGCTTTAGCTCACTTGGATTCAACCACCGAGAACACTGACGCCAATTGTAACCATTACTCTTTAATACACCTCTTACGTGCTCAAGCTCGCTTTCTACGTATTGAGGGTCACACAACTTAAGCGCTCGATTGATCAGCGATCTTGGCACCGAAAATAAATGCGCAGGATGGTGATGTGAGTCCGCTTGTAGGTATCGGTCTGTGTGAGTCGGCTTACGGTGGACAGTATGGGTCAGGCTGCCATCAAGTCCACGAATCACCCGGACATCTAAGAATGGCAAGGTGTATTAAAGAGTAATGGTTACAATTGGCGTCAGTGTTCTCGGTGGTTGAATCCAAGTGAGCTAAAGCGGCCACCCAGGGTGGAACGGTCTCCGGTTTATTTGCCGTTTGTAAGAGGAGTAACGGACAAAGTCGGATATCTCTTACGACGTAAGTACAACATTAAGGCGTTCTTCCGTCCTCCGGGTCAACTAAGACAGCTGCTACGCTCACCGAAGGATAGTGATCCATTGAACGTGCCAGGAGTCTACAGTATACCGTGCGACTGTGGCAAGTATTACATAGGCGAAACGCGACGCAATATTGCAACTAGACTTACCGAACACATAAGGAGCATTAAGAATGTGGACACAACAAAATCGGCTCTGGCAGAGCATGCACATCTCGCAGACGTCAAACATTACATCAGGTTTGACAAAGCCTCCGTACTGTCCAGAGAGAAGTTCTTCGTACCTCGAAAAGTGCGTGAGGCTATAGAGATCTCTCGATGTCCTAACTTCAACCGGGACCGTGGATGGTTGTTGTCTGCAGCGTGGAAACCACTTCTTAATGCTACCTCGACACAGAATGTGGTAGGTAGTCTAGAGTGTGACACAGTCAGCACAGTGTGTGACGGAACTTTCGGCGACGACGTTGTCAGCGATGATGAAGAACTCGTGCCGACATTAGTGCGGTCGTCGTCGGCAACACGACAGCGCGCGAGAGGCGCGTGGCGCTCCCCGCAGGCGCCGCCGACGCCACCTCCCCCCTCGCGTCGTGCGGAGCGGGCGGCCGCCCGCGCATCTCGCCTCGACACCGCCAGTGGTCGCCGCGATCTCGCAGCGTAAACTCGCCCCTGATGAAGAGCATCGGACATGCTCGAAACCTAGGTCGACTAATTCGACAAACTACGTGAGTCCTAGCCGTTTTATTAAATATTTATAATGAATCAAACTCACGAAAACTTTCATACTAAACTTTAGGTCTAAGAAAAGGACATACGCTATTTTTTATCCCGGGTTACCGTGGGTGAAACCGCGTGGAGCAGCTAGTATGTGTATAAACCCGAAGGGATCTTATTCTGCACGTCACGGCGAACAACGTTTGTTCAACGTGTTTTGAAAATTCCAAGATTTTCATTCATGAAAAGATCTCGTAAAAATTTCCTCCTAGAACACAACTTGACAACCCTGCAACAATTCCACAACTGTTTTAAATGAGAACAATGATCCTAGCAGCTGGAGACGCAATAAAAGCAAACACAGATTCAAGTTAGGGTTGTCACAAATTACCTTTTGTTACCTATTTCCCTCAAAGCTCAACATATTTTGCTCCGATGCTTTTTAATCAACTTCTTTCGAGTCCATGTTTCTAATATAGATCGATGATCGACTGATTCATTTTCTACTGTTTTTGTCAACAGGTAATCACTCTTACTTGTTCTATCGATTCTTTCATTGTTTCTTTTTCAGCCCTTCTTATCCCACTGAGTATAGACCTCCTCTCCATCACGCCACCCCTTCTAGTCTTGCGCCTTGTTTAACCACTATCTATCGATTGACAGTTTAATATTCTTCTAGCATTTCACCGAAGACGAGAACACAAACAGTATGGAGCATGAATCGAGCAACGAAAGGCTCGAAGAAAGCGTCATAGTCGTGCCGTCCAATGTTCCTGACTTTAATACTAGCCAAGATGAAGAGGATATGTACCATGATGACACTGATATGTCAATGGTAAGCAACTATTTAATCTTTTGAGCGGCATGCTATAGAAGCAAAGTGCCCCCCACGTTGAGCTACACAATTTTCATACTTTTTCGTCAGTTCAAGCCAACCTCAGTGTAGAAAGCACTTTTTCGTTTGTCCAGTATTCACTGGTGGTAGGTTTCTCGAAGGCGGCCGTCTGGGTGGGGTACCACCGCTTTTCCAGTTATTAAGCCGCCAAGCAGTAGTGCGCGACCATTACTGTGTTCCGGTTTGAAGGGCATTGTAGCCAGCTAAATTACTGGGCATTATGAGAATCAACAGCTAATAGTCTCAGGGTGTCGTCACCCTGCGCAGTGCAGCGCCGCGCATGATTTTGCAAAACAAAGTTCTGGGTGGTGCTGATATTGTTATGGGCTGGCGTATTGCTTACCATCAAGCAAACGCCAACTCGTCTCGTCATTCAGTTACATTTAAAAAAAAACGACTTTAGCGGTCAAAGGGTTAAAAGTAGACCCGCTTGCTGGTTACCTGTGCAAATATGAAATGCGGCTACAGACAAGTGATTATTAATAATATTTTTTTTAGAAAAAGAGGTGACCAATGAAAAGCTGTTTAGAGCCCCGCTTTACGCTTCTCTGCTCCTTATACAGGTTTATAAAATCGGTACTAGTTTTTAATTATATGGAATTAAACACTTATAGGTAAGTTGTGTTGCCTACGAAAGAATTATACACAAAACCTTGCTCAAGAAATTCTCTAGATAATATTGAAAAACGTATCAAAATCCATCAAGGAGTTAAGAAACACTAAGCAAATAAACAGACAAGTACAAATGAGACTGTTCTACATTTCTATTTTTTATCACTTCATATTTGCGGAGGTTCTTTTCAAAACTTGACTATTCCACTTTTTGTGTTTTTCACAATCTGAGAAAATAGTTTTTTAGGTATGCAGCTCTGTATTGGAATAATCTATTTTTGACGAAATCATGCCTTTTAATCTTTTTTCTGGTGTAATTATCAATTATTGGCCCAATTTTATTTTCGCCGAGTGTAAATTTGAATGTTACCAAACAAAAAAAAAACAATTTTATCGAAAGTGGAATAGTCAAGTTTTGAAAAGAAGCAGCTCATTTATTCTTTTTGCCACGCATTGATGTATAAATTTATTTTAAAATGACTATATCTAAACTAAACACTTATTTTTGTAAAATGAATTAAATTCCCTGAAAAACATTTGCAGGAAGATCACAGCAGAAATGTGCAACTGAATATCGATGCCGATGTAATGGCACACCTGTCGCCGCAAAGAGACCAGAGCTTCTCCGATTCAGGTAATTAAAATAGGAAATTAACTACGCAATTTCAACTAATGAAATTTTCCATTACCATATTTTTCCTTCCTCTAAGTGTCTGTTGTTTTTTGTTAACCAACTTCAATTAAAAGGAGGTTCTCAATTCGACTTTTTATAACCGATTTGGATGCGGTTTTTTATTTGAAAGCAGGTTTTCTAGCGGTGGTTCTTAGACATGTTGTATCAAAATCAGTTTAGCCTATTTTTACTTATAAGTTTTTTGAGTCGGCGTTTTTTTTTAAATTTTTGTTTACTGAAATTCACTTGTAATATTTTTTTGTTTGTGAATGTTTAATACTTTCAGTATTGATGTACGACGGCAAGCCGGAGTCGGCGGCGGGGCCGGGGCTGCGGCCGCGCAAGGCGTGCAACTGCACCAAGTCGCAGTGCCTCAAGCTGTACTGCGACTGCTTCGCCAACGGGGAGTTCTGCAACAAGTGCAACTGCAACAACTGCCATAACAACCTCGAGAACGAGGAGCTGCGCCAGAAGGCGATACGCGCCTGTCTCGAGAGGAACCCAAACGCTTTCAGGTCACAACAATGCTATTAAAGTTTTTTGCTATTTCTGTCTTGTATATAAGTTTGTATAGTAATAATATATTTTTAGTATCAATATATAAGAATAATCAATGTATAATAAATATATATAATATATTGAAATTATAAAATTACATTATTTTCAATCTTATGGAATCAGGCGCAGCGTGGCAAATTTCATCTCAAATTTGACTCGTAATGAAAATACCTAGTGTAATTGTGCTGAATAAATTGATTATACTAATATTATTATACCTAATTTACCTAATGTATGTGTTTGCTTACGGGTTTCGTTTTATATTTTCTTATTTTTTACTGTGTACTATTTATTTATTGTGTGGTACTGTAACAATTTATAACAACTTCACTTGCATAAAAATTTTATTTATTTTTATTTTATTTTGATAATTTCCAATATTTATTTAATTTCTTTATTTATTGTATTGCGGATAGGCATTGTATATATATACTACTTATACTATTAAGAACATAATATATATTTCTATTTAGCTTCACTTTATATTTAATGTTTATAGCGTTATATCATACAACAAGTTCGTGCGTCACCAAGGGCCTGTGCTGAAAACCAGCGTTGTGGATTCTTCACAACATTATGCTGAGCACAGACCTTTTTTGGCTGCACTGGACACGGCAGCGGTCCTCCATACACATGCTGTAATTGTTTGTCTTGGTCTTATAAATTTGTCTTATTTTGTTATCCTACACTTGTGTATGTACTATTGTTTGTTGTGTGCAGTCTTGTCAAAAATAAATTATTTCTTTCTTTCTTTCTATTTCTTTCTTGTCTAGTCAGAAAAGTCATCAAAGTTCATAAGTTCTTTATTTCAATTTTGTCGTCACAGACGCACTTATGAACGTCAGTTATTACAATGTCTCTACCACCGTATCGGAAAAAGAATCACTACTCAGAAGATACGGCATGAAACTGAGGGGTATTTTTTTTAGAACTTTTGTTACAAAATGTTGTTTGTTTTTGACAATATTATTTTTCTTATATGCCAGTTGGCTACATGGCAGAAGCGGAATGTTCCATGCATATTTGTCTTCTATCATCCCGAGACATCGGATATTAAGTCTCATATGCCCAGTAATTTCGCTTGCTACAATGCTCT
Source organism: Petrophora chlorosata (assembly GCA_951640565.1). Classification (NCBI taxonomy): domain Eukaryota; kingdom Metazoa; phylum Arthropoda; class Insecta; order Lepidoptera; family Geometridae; genus Petrophora; species Petrophora chlorosata. The sequence goes on from OX621206.1 coordinate 4,803,067, forward strand.
TTAAACCGGCACACAGTAATACTTGCACACTACTGCTTGGTGGCAGAATAACTGGCAAAGCTGTAGTACCTACCCAGATGGCCTCCCGCCTACGAGAGACCTACCACGAGTAAAGATTTTGACCAACGATTTATAATAGTTTGAGGTCTTGGGTAAAAGTACAAGGAACTAGTTCTTCAGCTATGAGTATGATCAGATACTGATTTTTACGCGTGTACTGAACAATAATATATTTTTTATATTTTATATATATATTTTTTATATTTTTAATATTATAGGCCAAAAATAGGTAAATCCAAAGCTGGAGGCCCAGAAATAATAAGGCGCCATAACAAGGGCTGCAACTGCAAGCGGAGCGGCTGCCTAAAGAACTACTGCGAGTGCTATGAGGTAATCTAGATTCTTATTACTACTAGCTGCGCTCCAGTTTCACCTGGACTATTTTCCAGTATGCTATGTCAAAAAGTCAAATACCAAAAGATATTTATTAAATAGGCACAAAAAATGCACTTTTTTTTCCATACTCAAATTGAAGTCCGGGCCCAGAAAAGATATGTAAAGACTGACTACCAGTGCTTCGGAAATACGCCCGCTGGCGTAGATATGTCTTATTCCATGATCTGAATTATATAGTCCCTACTCACAAAATTTCATCAAAATCCATTTACTAGTTTTAGCATGTTTAAGTAGCAAAACATCCATCCATCCATCTGTAAATCAATCCTCACAAACTAGCATTTATAGTATTTAGTAGAATGAAGTACATAAACACACATTAGATTAACCCTTCACCTTTATAGAGAGAAGCCACTGGCTCCTGAAACACAGTTTCGAATAGTTCGGGAGCCTATGGAGTCAATATTAACCTTCTACAATACTTTATGTCAATATATGTTTTATGATATGATTATGATTAATTATTATGTACGCATTACAGGCTAAAATAGCGTGCACGCTAATGTGCAAGTGCGTGGGATGCCGCAACATCGAAGAGACACTGGAGCGGCGCCGCGACGCGCTGCGCCTGCGCGACAAGCTGACCGGCCCCACCTACCGACCGCCGCTGCCGCTCGGACAGATGAAGTTAGTACCTATATACACATACACAAGGTGCATTTTTGAGACGGGGCACTAAGGGCAGGAACCTTAACCGTTATAGTTACAGGAAAACGTTCCAAGGCCATCCATAACTGTTTGAGATATTCTGTACCGCATTCACGGATTTTAGAAAAGATGTACAGTCAGCGAAAAAAATGGTAAATTACCAATAATATTTTTTTATGCCAATCGATCCTGTTTGTTGTAGGGATCAAAAGACTATGGGACCATTTAAGGTATGAGCAGACCTAGCGCACTCCGCACTGTAGGTACGAAGCTACAAGTACATAGTCGGGCACCGACGGCGGGTCGCGCGTCGTTACACGTGCCGCGTCAGAAGAGATAAGAGCTATGCGATAGAAAGAGAGGCTCTCTGTAGGTTAATATGACTGGTAGGTATGCAGCGCTACGCGAGTGGAATTGAATTTTATTGCGTCATAGCAAGAGTCGCTATTTGTTTAAATTTCTTTGCGGAGTGATGCTTCTGTCCCTTAGTATTCAGTGATAATACTCACGTTAGTTTTAAGTACCTGGATGACTGAGCTTTGCTCGGAATTTTAAGACACATATTTTATTGTTAATATAAGTAAATAATAGATTTTCTTGGTCTAATCTAACCTCAAACCAAACACTCATTGGCTTAGTGTTGCTTAAAAATGCCATCTTTTGTCAAGTAGCTTTAGTGTTGCTGTGTCGGTAAAACAGTTTAGCTGATGGCCCTAGTTGCCAAAGCTTTAAAAAAAATAGTATTACTACTCGCCAATAGATGTCAGGAAGAGTCATATTTTTCAGTTTAGGTTTAAAACACGGATTAAACGACGTTTTCTAAAAATGAAACCTAGCTAAATCGATTTCATGAAAATCGTTGGAGCCGTTTCCGAGATTCAGATTATATATGCAATTTGGAGTGGTAGGCTCTGACCGTGGTTGTAATACCACCCACCGAACAAAGCCTTGCCGTCAAGCGACCTAGTCGTGTTTCGGGATGATGTTCGATGAACCATCGGGGAGACGGGTCTGAACAGCCGCTCAACTGCCGTCTCTCTCTAGATGTATGTGTTCCATCTTAGGCCACATCATCGCTTCACATCAGGCGAGATAATGGCCAAACATAGATTACTATTAAGCGTAAAATAAAAAAAAATTAATACAAAAATTGCTCGTTTAAAGGTATTAGATAATAATATAATTATGTTGGATTATGTTACATACCACAAAGTGTCTCCAGGCAGCCGTGCAGCTTCATGACGCCGGAGGTCATCGAGGCGGTCGCGCAGTGCATGCTCGCCACCGTGGGCGACGCGGCCGCGGGGGCGCGCGCCGAGCCGGGGGCGCTCGCCGAGCCGGGGGCGCGCGGGCCGAGGCCCGAGGGGGCGCCGCCCGACCCAGTCGAGGACATCCTGTTGGAGTTCTCGCGGTGCATGGCCGACATCATCAGCGCCTCGCACCAAGCGCTTTGAACGTAAGTTTAACTAATAACTATGACCAGCACTACGCTGAGTTGAGGCCGGTTTGCAACAATTACCTATATTATTTATTTATTCCGTCACACTTTTAATCTTTTTTGTTTTCTGTTTGTTTTTTTTTTTATGTCATATGTTTATAGTTAATTACCTAGTTGTTGCAAATAAACGTTTCTTTCTTTCTATTAGCTACTAGCTGCGTTCTGTGGTTATACCCGCGGACGGAAAGTAGCAAGTGTCAGCCTCTGTGGTGTAGTGATTGGGTAGGTTGGCTCAAATCTCATACACCACTGAGGTTGCGGGTGCGATTCCCGCGATATGAATGTTTGTGCAAAAAAATACGCAAGCATTTCTTTCGTGTCTGGGTGGGGCCATGGTCCTCGTAGTTCCTGGTTCCCTAGATACAGGGAATTGTAGTTATGTTACAGAATGTATGTGATCGTTGGGCGAATTGGACGTAGGAACAATAATAATATGTCCCACTGCTGGGACACGGACCTTCTCTCATAGAGAGAGTAATGGCCATAATCCACCAATTTAGCTCAGTTGGTGGATGTCACACGTCCTTGAATTTTTGTGATTAATTCTTGGACATGCCGGTTTCCTCACGATGTTTTTCTTCACCGTTTTTAAAGCGTGTTAAATCCGCACATAACTTAAGAAAGTTAGTGGTGCGGGGCCAGCGGGCCTCTAACTTGGGTGCATCGGATCGAAAGTCGCACATGCTCTCATTGAGCTACACTCGCTGTCTGAGCCACACTCGATGTAATAATGTGTAATATATCTTATTCGAAGGTGTGGCGTAGCTGTTGTTTATTTTTTTCAATCCCTCGATAAGCGCGTAGCATCAAGCGCTTTCGTAAGATGAAGTATGTTTCTTTTGTTAAACCCAGCGATGTAGTTACCTGTTGATTTAGTATTGACTGGTATACACTATTGGTAAGGCTGCATTTAAAAACTTTACTAGTCTTATCTCACATCTCCATTTGCAGTGTGTTTATTTGTAATTAATGCAATGGAATCAGGCGTGACGTTGCGGAAATTCATCTTAAAACTGAAACGCAATGAAAATATGTAGTGTGATCCCGGTGAATATTATGTAAGTTGTTGTTAGAATAATCACTACATAGTATAAAACAAAGTCGCTTTCTCTGTCCCTATATCCCTATGTATGCTTAAATCTTTAAAACTACGCAACGGATTTTGGTGCGGTTTTTTTTATAGAGTGATTGAAGAGGAAGGTTTATATGTATAATAACCGTGCGAAGCCGGGGCTAGTATAATCGCTAGTATAATATATAATATGTATTTAACATGTATACCCCTAACTAGGATTAACTGTATCTAGGGAACCAGGAACTATGAAGACCATGGTCCCACAACATCCAGACACGAAACAAATACTTGCGCTTTTTTTCTGTGCACAAACATTTGTCCCGTCGCGGGAATCGAACCCGCAATCTCAGTAAAACCCTTCTAGAATATTTTTCAACACAAGCCTACAGTATATTTATTTTGTTTCAGGAGGGCCGTTCCGCCTGTGATAAAAACATTCTAAACTGTAAATATAGATACTCAGTCCAAGTCTGCCAAATCTAAGCTAAGCTATACAAAACTGTAGTCTCTCTACTATGTAAAAGAACATGAAATAAGGTGTGAAAATTGTAAATCATCCAGTCTGTAAATAAACTGACAAACATACAAATAATTATGCATGTTTATATACTTCATCGGGCTTAATGTATTTAGAGGAGAATCAGATTGTATACATTGTTTTTAATAATAGATATAAATGTACATAATGTTTTTGTATGTTGTAAATAAAATATTTACTAGTCATAAGCATACCTTAAATGGTAGAAACGTTGTAAATACAGACAATAAAAAGCAGTTATTCATATGATCTTTGTTGTATAATTTTCAAACTTATTGTTTGGTTATAACCGTATAGACGAGCATTTGACCGCAGTCTCACTTGATGGAAAATGACGACGCGGTCGACAATGGATCATGCTTGCCTATAGGCCGACCGTTTAACTCGCGTATCGCCTGCGCGGTAAGAAGGGAGCGAGGGGAGATGTTAGCGGGTGGGTGAAAGGGGTGCGCGGAGCAGAGACGTAAGCTCTCTGCTCCGCGCACCCCTTCTTACCGCGCAGGCGATACGCGAGTTAAACGGTCGGCCTATAGAAGATACCGATTTCTAGCCTTGAAGACCCAGACTGACCCAGAATATAATCGGGAAGCAAAGTCGGTGTTTCATACCTTGGCTGTATAATACTTAAATTACGGTAAGTATTGTCAATCGGGTGCTTTTATGATTAAAAATATCCACATAGGTGCCTCCATCAGTGCCACGCTATAGAAGCAAAACCGTGCACCCTCCGCCGAGCTACGCAATTTTCATGTTTTAGACGGCTCAAGCCGACCTCGGCGTAGAAAGCACATTTTCGTATGTTGTGTATAGCCGACATTGGCGGTCAAACGGTTTAGTAGAAAGTAAGAAAGAAAAACAATAGAATAGGTAAATGCAGAAGCTGTATCAATCCACAGCTAGCGGCGGCGGCGCGGCGGCGCGGCGGCGTTATATAGAATAGTATAGAAAACACTATTGCACTTAAGGAATTACATTTTAAACATATGACGGTCTTATCGTTAAACCGCGATAAGAGACACAAGGTATATATACCTCTAGTTCTAGGTTCAAGACTATCACTTGAGCAGTTGGTTACTACCGCTACTCTATTTGACACTCACAAATGACCTTCCTAGATCTGTGATGCCCACAAATTAAAAAACTACATAAATTCCGTAGACCCACCAGTACGTACCACCATAGCGGTGGGTCCCCAAATAATTCCAAGTCAAGCCCATTTTTGCGAGTAAACGCTCAAGTAAGCGACTTTTCTTTAGTAGTTTAATTGTTTGCGTTACATGCATCGACGATCACTGTAAGCTAAAAATATATCAAGTAGGTGAACTAAATATAGTCGTCTCAGTCTCCACTCACGTGCGAAGTGATGTGGTACACAGTGTACGGAATCTTGTGTCTCGGTTCTATCTTATATTGGTTGTGTAGAAGTTATTAAAACCTCAAAAATCGGCTAAAATATGTCGCTCTTTAAAGACTTCAAAGTGAGTCCGAAATATGAGGTGCAAACATCTGAAAAGTTGGGCACGTAAGTATTTAGATGACAATGTTGGGATTGCAGTTTTTCTTGATACATTATTATTACTTAATTTACACTAGAAAGATGTATTAAACCCCTTGCGAGCAGAGGTTGGAGAGCCGATTTGTAATTAGGTCAATAATATAGAAGATTCATACAAGGCACCTTTGTAAAAGTACCTATCAAATTATATCAACACAATATGGAATAGGTTGAATATCAATAGGAGTTAAGAACTAAAGAAGTATTAAAATCCCTAGATAATCAAGTGATCACACAACTGGAATTAGCTTTCTATTAGAAGGTATATATTTTTCGTATGAATAATGAAAGAAGGTTTAAAATTCTGGATAACACCAATTAATTATTTCTGTGATAATACTCTTAAGCAAACGTAACTGTATTTCCGCTGCCTCAGACATGCAGTAGCAGCGAAAGATTTGAAAGGCGGCGAGAAGATATTATCAGACGAGCCGTTCATTCTCGGGCCTAGCAACGACACCTCTCTAGTTTGTTTCAACTGCTACACGCCGCTGATTAGCAAGTTCATGGTGTGCAAGAACTGCGCCGTCGCGCCGATATGTCCGGGGGAGGGGTGTCCGGAACCGATGCAAAAAAGTAAGTCTGAATTTTGTACTTATAACCATTATATTATTAATCTGGGTGTTTTAAGAGTGAACAGTGAGTGAGTGGTTTCTTCTAGGCGAGCGTGCTACATCTTTGACCGCATCGTCATTTAACAACAGGTAAGATAGCGGTCAAACGCAAGCCTATAACTAATATATAAAAAAGAAAAAAAGAAAATATATATAGCTAACGTTAAAGCAACAAGCAGAGTTTCCATTTATAATGTATCTAAAATGTAGCTTAAAACATAAAGAATTTGTACTTATTTGTATGTATAATCAGCTCATCTCTTCCAGTTTATTACGTTAAAAACGTAAAAAAATATTCTTACCTATTTGGTTTACGTTAATTTATTTCTTTCATGCCTCATACTTATTTTATGGGTTCTTTTCTTCATACTTTCTGGCGGCCATTACAAAAGATGTGCAAAAAAGTTTAACTTGGTATTTTAGGTTTCTAATTTTCTAATGTTTGTTTTTCACATTTCAGGATGGCACTCGGAAGCCGAATGCGACTTCTTTAGAACGTTAAAACTGACCAAGGGTCTAAACCCGATGACAATGGTTCAAAACGTAGAGTCTCTCTTGCCTTTACGAGCTATACTGAAGAAAAAGATGGATCCAGAAGGTTGGCAAGAGTTTCTAAAACTAGAAGCCCATTTGGAGAAAAGAATTGGAACTCGTGTGTGGGAATTCTATGAAAATACTGTGAAGGTAAGAGGTAATGATGACGTAGTTGCAGCATCTTCATTCGTTTACGAACAAGATGTAAAGCTTTTTGTTCGAATCCGAAAGAAAACTTCACACATCTTAATATACATTTTCTCGACCGCTTCTGATTGCAGTTCATCGATTCTCTAGGACTTCTCGAAGGTTCTATAGACTCGAACGTCGTCCAGAAGGTATGCGCTATCATAGACGTTAACAGCTTCGAAGCCCGCGGGCCGCTGATCCCTGGTATCGGCGTCGCGGAGATGTTACGCGGAGTGTACCTCAAGGCAGCGCTCTTGGCCCACGACTGTTCAGCCAATACGCACATGTCGATCAATGATAACTACCTGCTGGTGTGTCACGCAAGTGTGGATATAAAGAAGGGGGATCCTATTTATTTCAATTATACAGATCCTTTGAAGGTGAGTTAGAAAGAATAATTAAAAGTTGGATATTCTTACATTTAGTTTTAAGTTCCAAGCCAAAATTAATATCCTATAAAAAATGAGAATGTCCTCTCCTCTCATAATTTAGAAACTGTCCTCGAATTTCCTATCAAATTAATGACCATCAAGGTTTTCCTTTAATGAAATAGAAAAGTAATACCCATCTTGTCTCCACGTTTTCAGGGCACAACAATTCGTCAGCAACAGTTACAAGTCGGCAAATATGTAAACTGCTCTTGCGCCCGTTGCGCTGACGTCACAGAGTTCGGCACCTTCATGAGTTCAGTGCTATGTCCTGACTGCAAGACTGGATACGTGACGAAAGCTGGTGAAGAGTGGGCCTGTCATAGTTGCGAGAAGAAATTTGAACCGACGGGTCTTAGTAATAAGGTCCAAATGTGTACAGACAAGTTTGGGGTTATAAGTAAGTCTCTGTCTATATCCAACGGTCCCCTAGACCCTAGAGGGTTAAAATATGTCTTTACTAAAATGATTTATGTATCATAATGATGCGTTCATCTTCTGTCTTCTAAGAAACCTATTTATGCTTTGGGAAAGTCCCGTCTTCTAAGAAATTATATCGTTGAATTCTCAGACAAAAAAGACCCGCATGAACTAGAAGAGTTCATCAGAAATGTGTCACTCGTCCTATCTCCAAACCACTACATACTGGTCGATGCCAAGCAACGGCTGGCGGGAGTGCTTCGCGACACGATCAACAGGGAGCCGAGGCCGACGAAGAAACTCATCAAACGGAAAATGGAGTTGTGTAAAGGACTATTGCCGGTGCTGGACAAGCTGTGTCCAGGGATATCTAGGACTAAAGGTGATGTAGAAATAATTGACACTCTAATTTAAGGATATGTGAAATAGGGCTGGTTCCGAATCGTGACGTCTAGTCTATTCAATACCGCCATTATTACAAGTCATTAATCAACTCGATATTGAGAAGTGCGAGCGAACTAACATCAATTTTGAGTTGTGAGAGCAAACCATTCGATACTTTAAGCAGTAGCTCCTCTGGCTGAAAGTATCACCGAGTAAATAACTGGGTTTCAGCAGGCCTAGCGCACTCCGCACTGTAGGTACGAAGCTACAAGTACATAGCCGGACACCGACGGCGGGTCGCGCGTCGTTACACGTGCCGCGTCAGAAGAGATAAGAGCTATGCTATAGAAAGAGAGGCGCTCTGTAGGTTAATATGACTGGTAGGTATGCAGCGCTACGCGAGATGAATTGAATTTTATTGCGTCATAGCAAGAGTCGCTATTTGTTTAAATTTCTTTGCGGAGTGATGCTTCTGTCCCTTAGTATTCTGCGGTTTCGGTTTAAATTTTGAATAGCGAAGTTACTGGGTATTTGCATGAGACTTTATGATGTGTCAAGATGACGAGTATGTTGTAGTAAACACGCAAGATTTTGCAATTCTGAGTGGCACTGTAACAGCTGTTTTATCGCTAAGCGTGGTGCTTACGGGGCTTTCCGTTTAGCTCAGAGAAATGAAAAATGTGTCCATTTCTCTGGGTTAACTCATTACCCATATAAATAAAAGAAGAAACACCTTTCTTTGTGTGGAATGTAATTAATATGGATAAGTGACGTAAGTCAGGTACTTATTTATTATTTTTCTTTTTAGCCATCACTCTTTACGAAGTACACGTCGCCATGGTGCAACTGGCAAAGAAATTGTATGATGGTCGCGAACTAAATGAATCTGCGTATTTGGTAGGTAACTGATAACGCAATAAACGATATTCTATTCTATTCTATAAATATAGTAGTTTAATTTTCGAAAACGGAATTAATATTTAGATAACGAGAGTTCCCTATACGTATAGTGCGACAACGATGAATATGGCCAAAATAACTTTCGCTGTCACCTTGTAATTATAATAATAATAAACCGAATAGCTACATTATTTCAAAATAGCGCCTCCGATTCAATGTTTATGCTTGATTCATGCAGACTAAGTACATTCGATAATTTTTTACAGGATGAACTTTTAGCAGCAGAGAAATACTTGAAACGCTCACTGGAAATGCTATTCATTGAACCAGGCAACTCTCCCGAGGGCGAGCTCTGTGCAAAGGCTTTAGAAGAATACAGGGCGTTAAAAGCTACGATGGGCAGCGTACTAGATGGAATGCACGCTGATGGCAAAGCGTATATCACTGAGATCAAGGAGGAACCGGATGAAATAACCGTTAAATAAATAAAAATACCTTTGTTACAAGAACCTTGTTTTGTTTTATTTTTAAACAATGCTATATGTATTAAGTCAGAACAAGCAAAGAAGTTGTATGAAAGTACTCTTCTTGAGGACGGTGGCTGTTCGATACCTACTGTATCATCCAAACTTGTACCAAATCTGTATGGGTTTTTGCTGTCTAAAAGCATTCAAAATTACAAATCTGAGAATTCTATAGGTATACTCATTTTAATCTATATGATACCAAAGCAGAACTGCTTGTTAGAAGTCAACAGAAGATCCCATCTTCTGCATCTGCTACAGAAGATGCGACATTCATTTTTGAACGAAAGGCCATAGAGTCGGCAGGTATGTGTGTGCGCGTGTTTGATTTCACTGTTTCTGAACGAAATTTCTGCTGTCATTTATGTCATAACATAACTTTGACAGATAGAGAGGCACTAGGGATAAAAATATAAAATGGTATCGATTACATGTACTCATTACTTGTATCGAAAGAAAGTTTCAATAGTCTGTCGAAGTCTGATATGTCATGGAAACGGTTCGGGCAAGGTTGGTAACTAGAAAATATCGGGGAATCATGCCTCGAACTTGAATATCAGTTCAAATGGTGGTGACTTAAGATGGGTAAATTATTTTATTGATCATTTTGGCAATGTTTCTGTATTGCTATTCCGATCTCGAGGTCGTTTTGTAACGTTTTGCAAAGTAGGAAGACGCAGGATGTAATGGCTCCAAAACATCCGGAAATGGACAGGAACCAGGACGGTAGCTATTCATACTAGCTCTGGATAAGCTAAAGTTTAAGGAGCTGATTCTCAACTTTCAGTAACGGAGCGGCACTTGGAGAAAAGGTCGTTTTGGGCTGTAACACCCAGTATACATAAGCAGTATTCATTCTCATTAACCCATAGTTTAGAATAATACGATTGATCAGTCATAACACAAATCGATGCATGCAATGACTCTGCCTGTTATCCTTAACTGTCTATTTTAAGACAAAAAAGAAATCAATAGATCAACAATCTGTCTGTCTGTCTGTCTACAATCTGGCGTCTATTTTTTACTTGCCTTGTGTAACTTACTTCGTCATAATTATTAGGGTTCAGCAAAATTCTGATTGTGACTCATATTCTCTATGAGCTTACACTTCCGCATTCACCCACCAAAATCTGATGCTTTTACCTCTAGAGGTATTTTATTATTTATCATGCAAAGATATCAATCATACGTATATAATAACCTAAGCCTTCTCAACATCCCTGGTATCTTGGGACTTCATGTTCACAATCATACACTTAATAAGCTTACAACAACGTAAGATTTTACGAAAACGTACCCCACTACTCCTCTCAAGTGCACTGCTATGCTTGCGCACGCATACTTACATAAATCAGGGCAAAGTAGCTTTCTATCAAAGTATGATTTACTTCTTCACTATTTCTTATCTCCTGGTACTTTGTTCATAAAGTATGGTTAAATATCGATTAAGTTTTAATTTTCATTCAAGCAGTAGTGGTTGAACGAGGAATTGGTAATTCAATTCCTTCCCCTTGCATCCACCAGTAGTAGGTGATAGCAGTGTGGGTGCACGGGCCGGGCCCAAAAAAATAGTATACCTTCAATAATAAAGGACAGAAGCATCACTCCGCAAAGAAATTTAAACAAATAGCCCCTCTTGACGCAATAAAGTTTAATACAGCTCGCGTAGCGCCTCTCTTTCTATCGCATAGCTCTTATCTCTTCTGATGCGGCACGTGTAACGACGCGCGACCCACCATCGGTGTCCGGCTATGTACTTGTAGCTTCGTACCTACAGTGCGGAGTGCGCTAGGCCTGTAAGTACTAAGTATCGAGTAATCGAGTATAAGTATCGTTTATCTCTATTAGTGACCCCCTTTTCGGTTTAGCAGTATTGTATTTTTATCAATTTCTTGCTGAAATTATTCTCAACCTAAACAATACAGCTGAAATAAGGAACTTTTCGCATTATTTATATCCCGAGTACTAATTTCTCATTCATCATAGCGTTGCTACTGAGTATTCACCTAGACTTCTGGAGGTAATTATCACATTATTATTATAAGTATTCGGCATTTCATTGTTTGGTAAGAATTATGCTTTGGGGATTATATTTTTGTATATAGAATACATAACATGTAAGTACTTACGAATAGATTAGCTAATCCCCTAGCCTAGAGGGCGGCTTAAATCAAAGCGCTTCTTCCGCGTAAAAGTTACGCCAAAACCCCACAGATTTTGTAATATCTATGTAACTTTATCGTTTTAGCCCTTAAAATGTAGGTTTAAATAGGAACACACTGTTGTGTCAGTATTCTATCTTTAAATGGATGTTTCTGGGATACCCGGACAGGTTTTATCTTTCGAGTGTTTGTCAATAAACATCAGAATTCATCGTTTTATTTAACTGCAGTTGATAAGGATAAATAAGAGGTTTTTGTTTTTCCTGCTTGTAAGTATGTTTCAAATGTATACCTACTACTGAGCTGACTACTGAACAACAGCAAATTGTTATTGCTTTAGTACATTTTTATATAAATTCCACGCTGTATCAACTGGAACCTGAGCAGCAATGATGTCTATCCGGTAAGTATGCATTGATAAAATTAATCATGAGGAATAATATTAATAAAGTTTATTGTGGATTTATAAATATTTATTATTATTACTTTGTATTAAAGATATGTAAAGTTGAAAACCAAAACGGATCATAACCCTCCCACACATAGTTATATGATTTTAATTAAGGATATTGCTTAAAAATAGTAAATAAAAAACTATAAAAATTTGGCATAATTTTCTATATCTGCAACTATCTAACAATTTATCTAAATAATAGATACATTATAAAATTTTAACACTTCTTTTGTAGAGCAACAGCCATGGCAGACCAGTCCTCGGTGCTTGCGCTACTTATCTTGGCTGTGGGGGTCACAGTTCACTTTTCCCTCCATAAAGTGGAAGAAGGACATGTGGGGGTATATTATAGAGTAAGTAAAACTATTTTTAACCCAAACTATTTTGATTTTTTCATGGAATAGATTTTCAATAATTTTTCTCTCATATGTATATTAGTTTTGATTATTTCACAAGCTTTACTCCACTGTATATTATTTTTTGCCTTAATCCATTCCATCTAAAGGCTGTCTGTTAGTTATTACTTCAAGCGATAATACCATCAATTGTTAACTCTGGGTAAGATTCTATTTGCCTGATATAGGTGGTTGTAACAGCATTCTGTCCGAGCCTGAATCAGATTTGGCCAGAATGTTGTACAAATTAATTAACCAATAGTGTGATAATTTTTTATATAATATAGTTAAGCCTACCAGGGCGGCATATTCGCACAAGCGAAAAAGCCCTTTAAAATAGATAAAAAAAGGTTCTATTTCTGTATGTAAGCAATAAAGAGTATTTCTATTCTGCTAAGAATATAAAGAGAATAATAATAATATTTGCTAGCTTTTCTTATATATCATCTTGTTATTTTCAGGGAGGTGCACTGTTACCGGTGACCAGTCAACCTGGATTTCATATGATGATTCCACTTTTGACATCTTATAAATCAATTCAGGTAAATAAACAAATAATACTAATTAAGAAACTTCTTAGCAACAATACAAGGGCTTCGGGTAGCTGTCACTACTACTTTGCTCATCTTATTAGCTTCTGCTGGGCGATCATGTATCTTTTATTTCAATCAATTTCAATAAGAATCTAGTTTCTATGATGGTTTTGCGATCACGTAACCTTTTTGTATGTAATGTGTGTGTGTAATGTAATTATTGTACCTAGCCATAAGTTTTCCAAAGAAAATAAAATAAACAAATTTTGATACAGCTTTCACTATCATTTGGTGAATTTCTTCCGGAAGATTTATATTATAATATATTATACATGAATACATTGCACCGTGCGAAGCTGGGGTGGAACGCTAGTTTGCTATAAGTAAAAATATTGTCTTCGTTTTTATCACTCATCGAAAATTAAGATACTCTTTTTATGTTCAAGTCGTTGAGTAAGTTGTCCTTGACTTCCAGACTACCCTACAAACCGACGAGGTCAAGAACGTCCCGTGCGGCACTAGCGGCGGTGTGATGATCTATTTCGAAAGGATTGAGGTTGTCAATAAGCTAGAGCCCCCCAGCGGTAAGTAGTATTGTCAGTCTAGTCACAGATTACTGAATAGTTACTCTTTAAGTCTAGTTATGCTACTGGTATAACTTCTGGATATTTTTAGAACCAGGTAAATAACAGGAAGAATCAAAGAAGCAAGCTTACTGAAATAATACTTTGTCCATTTAATAACATCATTCATTTCATGACTCCTTCAGGAACACGCAGCAGTCACTTGACCTATGTTACTTGGCAGCATAATATGCATACTAAATAATAATATACTTAGCTTAATTACTGATCCTGAAACGTTTTGTTGAAAGCAATGGAATACATATTGCAATTTTCTATTTTCTCTTTTGCATTTGATAAAAATGATAGAACTCTAACATACATAATTTTTTTATTGCATTCATGTGATTCATATACGTACATAATTTATCATAGAAATTTTAAAGCTGATTTATGGTATGTAGGTACATGTTCATAGACCGTATAAGGGCGTTTGCAAGTAAGTACACATTGGTAATAATAATAAGCATTTATTGTCTTCGCAAAAAAGGTAAAAAAATAGGTAAATAAATTATTAACAAGTAAACTATGCTAAGCCTGTTTTGCGAAGCCTGGTGCCTGAGGTAGGCATATAATGCCTGTATCACAGGTCACCAGGCCCCTCTCCACGGATCTAATTAATCTAATTTTACTTACTATTAAATTTATAATTTGTACATCGTTATATTGCAAAAGACAAGGACTACTTAATTTATAAGATACAAGTTTGGAGGTAGACAGAAAAAAATAATAACTAGATACAGTTTGGTACATTGAATATCGGACTTTATTTTACTACCTGCTCCCCGCGGTTTCATGGGATAGAATGTAGCCTATGTGTTAGTCCAGGGTTAGCTTTCTACATTTGAATTTAACTCAAATCCGTTGAGCTGTTACAGGAGATTGTTGTTAAAGATGTAAAAACACTAACTCACAAACACACTTGCAGACTTTCGCATTTATAGTATTAGCACAGCCTAGTTAATATTAGTGTGATCTCGTCATGATGAGACTTCTCCCTTTCACCAGCTTTTTTATTTGACATTGTCTCAAAAGGGTTGAACTTCATCTGGCCGCACCAAATCGCACTATCCTATGTTTCTATCCTTTTCTGTCACTTAAAGCAGTCATTTACTAGAGCGAGAAAGAGAGCGGGAGTGCGACCGACTCGTCGATAGACCATAATACACTTCAAAGTTGATTCTGCACTCCAGTACTGGACATGGTGCGTAACTTCACGGCGGAGTACGACAAGACGCTGATCTTCAACAAGGTGCACCACGAGCTCAACCAGTTCTGCAGCGCGCACACGCTTCACGAGGTCTACATAGACCTGTTCGACCAAATCGACGAGAACCTACGGACTGTAAGACTAGCTCACATATATATATTTATGGAGGTTGTGGGGGTAGTGGATAGGTAGGTATAGGTTTTCACAGTAACGTTTGCGCTCTACTGCTTGGTGAATCTGGCAAGGTATGGTCCTTCCAAAATTGAATATCAGCAGACAACCAATGCACAATCGTACAATACTAATTCGATGACTGTGTAGTAATTTGTTGAGGTTGCGGGTTCGATTCCCGTTACGGACTGTGCACAAAAAAAAACATAACGCAATTATTTGTTTCGTGTCTAGGTATTGTGGACCCTCGTTTGTTTTTTGTCCTCGTAGTTCCTGGTTCCTTAGATACAGGGAATACTAATTAGGGACCATTTTTTTAACCCCCGCCCGACGCAAAAAGGAGGGAAGGATCTTTAAATTGCACTATGTGTGTCTGTCTGTGGCACCGTAGCTCTTAAACTGGTGAACTGAATTGGATGCGGTTTTTTTTTTTTGAAAGCAGGTTTTCTAGCGGTGATTCTTAGACATGTTTTATCAAAATCGGTTCAGCCGGTTTTTTACTTTTTGTAGGTGATTTGTGTCGGGTTTTTTTTTAATGCATTTTTAATCTATGTATGTTATTGTTGGGCGTTATTTTATTGTTTGTAAATTTTTCGCAGGCTCTACAAAGAGATCTGAACGAAATGGCGCCGGGGCTGCAAGTGCAGGCGGTCCGAGTCACGAAACCGAAGATCCCGGAGACCATCCGCAAGAATTACGAGCTCATGGAGGCCGAGAAGTCGAAACTTCTCATTGCGGCACAGCATCAAAAGGTAAAGAAAGAAAAACAAGAACTACATCTATACTAATATTATAGAGGTAAAATTGTAAGTTTGTTTGTAAGAGGTATAATGACTGGAACTAATGTACCGATTTTGAAAGTTCTTTCACTGATAGAAAGCTACACTATCTCTGAGTGACATATTTTGTTATGTCGACACGAACGAAGTCGGAGGCGGTTGTTAGTAGACAATATAGCTATTTTTACCTATAATTTTATTAATACCTGAGAGGCGAAGAAGAAAAATTGTAATAAAATCTTTCAGACAAACCCTTTAACCTCCGACGCAAAGAAGAGGGGTGTTATAAGTTTGACCACTATGTGCGTCTGTGTGGCACCGTAGCTCTTAATCGGGTGAACCGATTTTGCGGTCTTTTCATTTGAAAGCAGGTTTTCTAGCGGTCATTCTTAGACATGTTTTATCAAAATCGGTTCAGACGTTTTTTACTTTTTATAGGTTTTTTTTTTAATTTACTTATATACATTCACAGGTAGTAGAAAAAGAAGCAGAGACAGCTCGACGAAAAGCCATCATCGAAGCAGAAAAAGAGGCCCAAGTAGCAAAAATACAGTATGAACAGAAAATCATGGAGAAGGAATCTCTGCAAAAAATGGAGCTTATCGAAGACAGCATCCATAAGGCGAAACAGACGACTAAGGCTGAAGCCGACTTCTACCATCTCAAGAAACTAGCTGAGGCCAACACAGTCCTGTTGACAAAGGAATATTTAGAATTGAAGAAATATGAAGCTCTCTCTCTTAATAATAAGATCTACTTTGGCAGTGATATACCAAATATGTTCCTGCAAGCTACTGTTGGCGACAATATTGCAACAACCAAAGATTCCAAGGCTGAATGAAGCATTCAGTCATCACTCGACCCATCGCCTAGTCATTGAGTGATCCAATTTGTGGATCCTGTTGTACACAATACATATATTATACAATAAATTTACCTACATATGTATATATTTTTACCTTGTATCTCAATATACACACTGTCACTATGTGAAATTTTTTAAGTCCATCAACAGTGTTTTACTACAGTCGTTGCCTCTACTCTGTGCTGTGTAAATTGAATAATCCAATATGTTGTCGTCGAATGTGATAGTATATATTTTACCATTTTTTTCTAGTACTAGGTGTAGATGATTAAGGGCACTTTACAGTATTTCTTGTGTGTGTACCTTTTATTTGACTGACTGTAATATAATTGTTATTTAATTATAATGACTGTCTGTACTTAGGACATTTATTACAATAAAAGTAACAGATGTGGAAAATGTGATTTTATTGAAAAGAAAATTGCTTAATAAATACAAATGGCTTCATAACTTAGATTTTGTTGAAAGCGGCAATGTCAACAGACTGGACAAAGTCTTCAAAGTCCTGGATCTTTTCTATCAAAAGATCCACAGAAACCTTGTCATCTTCAATGACTGACATGATCTGTAGTTTGTTGATACCATAGCCTACTGGCACGAGTTTGGATGCACCCCACAAAAGGCCATCCATTTCAATAGTGCGGACAAGTTTTTCCATTTCTTTCATGTCTGTCTCATCATCCCAAGGTTTCACATCAAGGATGACAGAAGATTTGGCAATGAGGGTGGGTTTCTTTGATTTCTTGTCGGCGTAGGCTTTGAGACGCTCCTCGCGGACTCGCGCCGCCTCCGCATCTTCCTCCTCATCACCAGAGCCGAAGAGATCGACATCATCGTCATCGTCGTCCTTGGCGGCGGGCGCGGGGGCGGTCGTCGGCTTGCCTCCGGCGGTCAGCGGGCTAGCGCCCGCGGCCCACGACTTGCGTTCTGCCGCGTTGTATGACGCGATCTGGTTGTACCAGCGCAGAGCGTGCGCTAGGCTGGCGGCCGGCGCCTTGCCTACCTGCTCGAACACCTGAACATCGGCTTGAGACGGCGTGTAGCTGAAAATACAAATAAAAATCTTTCTTTCTCCCTTTGCACAGCTAGAAGTTTCAAGGGAACAGCTGCAAGTTCAAGGTCATGGTATGAGATAAGCTGAATCATGATTTAAAGTTAATTCTTTGCAAGATATTGATATTGGCATTTTTATTAGTCAGTTCACACAGGAATCTCAACGAAACGAAGAAATTGTAGGTTAGGAATTTGTGAGAGGGTCTGACGTGGTTTACTTTTACACCTTTGTTTTTAAAGAAAAAGAACTTACCCAGAGATATAACTCTTCTCAGCCAAATATTGGTTCAGGTCGTTGAGACCCTTTGCGGTTTTTACGTCTCCAATAGTCATTTTGCAGGAATATTTATTTAAAAAAATTGGCAAAACCACACGGTCCAGCCTGCGATAGTGAACGAGAAGAACGAGAGAGAAAGAGAAAGCAGAGGAAAAGACTAACGAATGAACGAAAGAATGATTTTAATAGAGCTTGCCGTATAATAATCGACTAAACTCGCTAAACGGTTTAAAAAAACCATAAAGAAAACCGGTAATATGATAAATTCTGGCACCACCCTCCGTTATTGACATTTGACAGATTTTGACAGTAGTTATTGTATCTGTCATCTGTTCCTTACATTTTTCAAAAACATTTTTAGGTACTATTTTCACGAAAATACGACGTAAAATCGATCGAGTAATTATTATAGCTATACACTTTTATTTTATTTTTGGTTCTTATGTAATTTTACTGTCTAAATCCAACAATAATTAATTAGGTTAGGGTTGAAACTTATGTAACAACAACATAAGGATTACACGTATTTGCTGTGTTTTGGCGTTAATATTTGGTTATATTGAGTCTTATTCCATAGCAAGGCATATGGTGGCCAAGTTTTAGTGTACAAAAGTCAGTGTAAAGTTATTAAAACAGTGTTTAGTTTGAAGTTTTAAGTGCGTCGATTTTGCCGCAGAATGCTGCGCCAGCCGTTGACCCGGGCGCTAGCGCTTAGCTCACCGTCGCGCGCGGCTTCTGTGGCGGCGCGCCGCTACGCCGATGTGGCCCCGCAGCCCGAGAAAATAGAAGTTTTCATTGATGACATACCAGTCAAAGTCCTTCCTGGTTCTACCATTTTACAAGTGAGTATTGTTTTATAATTATTCTATTAATTAATAAAAAGAAACACTTTGGTACGTTCGGCCAAGTATTTGAAGATAAATGAAGAAGAAGTGATATCAAAATTCACTACATTTGTCAAGAAATAATTTTCTCATCAATCAAATTACAAGTATTGAGAGTTGTCATCTCTTTGTGAGAGTTTGTTAGCTTCGAATCATTCGAACCCATAAGTACTTACCCAAAAACCATAACTAAACACCTCTTGTTCTCTACAGTATCCATACGACTCAAGTAAATATGTGGAAATCCCATAGAAGCCATTCAGAAGTAAAAGGTTTCACTGTATTTTGTCCATCAAGAGAGACTGAGGTTGTAGGTATGCCCTGCAATGATTGACAAATTGCCAAAGTCATATATGTTTATAATTGAAAATTGTACCAATAAATTTAACAAAGGATTTGATTGTTTATAAATAGTAAATATAGTGATTTCTGTAAGTAATATATTTGTCTTTGGCAAATTATCACTTTGAGTATTCATAAATTTTCATGGTTTGGTATTTATAAAAAAACTGGAACTAGCATATTTTTATGACTGAAAGATAAATCTCTAGGAATCAAAGTTGTGCTCAATGTTGTATATCGACTTATCAAGTAAAAGTCTAGCTAATACAACTTGCTCAATCATCAAACTTTAAAATTGAATGAACAGTGCTTTGAACACGGTTATTTTTTTAACAGGCAGCTGCACAAGTTGGCGTAGAAATCCCCCGTTTCTGCTACCATGAGCGTCTTGCCGTCGCTGGTAACTGCAGGATGTGTCTTGTAGAAGTCGAGAAATCTCCTAAACCTGCTGCGGCCTGTGCCATGCCCGTCATGAAGGGTATGAGGATCAAGACCAACTCGGACTTGACCAGGAAGGCACGCGAAGGTGTGATGGAGTTCCTGCTGGTGAATCACCCGTTGGATTGTCCCATCTGTGACCAGGGAGGTGAATGTGATCTTCAGGATCAGTCGATGGCTTTCGGTTCTGACAAGAGCAGGTTTACTGATATCCACTTTTCTGGAAAGAGGTAAGATTAGTAAAAAATTTAATTTGTTTTAAATGTAAACCTACTAGTGGTAGGTCTCTCGTATGCGGGAGGCCATCTGGTTAGTTACCACAGCTTTGCCAGTTATTCTGCCGCCAAGCAGTGGTGCGCAATCATTACTGTGTCCCGGTTTGAACGGCATTGTAGCCAGCGAAATTACTGGGCATATGAGACTTCATATCTGATATCCCAGGGTGATGAGCGCAATGCAGTGCTATATACGAAGTATTTTTATGGTATTAAAAGTTCAGGATGGTACTGCAATTGTTATAATCAGGCGTGGCGCTTAGCACCAGGCGAACGGCTTACTCGTCTCATTACTCAATTGCATAAAAGAAAAGAGAGAAGAACAATGCTCTTCTGAGGGTCGTGCGGTTGGAGTCGCGCCACAATGTGAATTTTAATTCTTTTGTGGTGCGAGTTCC
This sequence comes from Petrophora chlorosata, assembly GCA_951640565.1. Classification (NCBI taxonomy): domain Eukaryota; kingdom Metazoa; phylum Arthropoda; class Insecta; order Lepidoptera; family Geometridae; genus Petrophora; species Petrophora chlorosata. The sequence continues at coordinate 4,823,689 of OX621206.1, forward strand.
TACTGAACATCTGTCGACATACATGTGTGAGGAATTCTGGCCAAAGGGTGTCGTGTTTCCACGATTCAGAGGACGGCTGTAAGCGTCACCGCTGACACCGCAAGCTGACACCGCGCAGTTGCGTCACACGTCGCCGACTAAATGTGTCACATAAACATAAATATTTTAATATAAATTATATATATGTTAGTTCTAAGGTATATATTTATATGGGCCGTAGAATAAGTAAATAACATCTGTAACTTATTTTAATGTTGCCTGAAATAAAGATTAAATAAAAAAAAACTTGCCACAATATGAGTTAGTCGTGCATTGTCATTTTGTGGATAATACTTCGTTGTATAAATCTTTGGATAGATAAGATCACAAGATAATTTTCATACTAATATTATAAATGCGAAAATAAGTATGTAAGTGTGTTAATGTGTTTGTCATTTTTTTACGCACATGTAACAGTTCAACAGTTTTTTTTAAAAGTCAAAGTCAAAAGTCAAAATCTCTTTATTCATGTTTAGCACCACAGACGCTCTTATGAACGTCAAATGATCACAAGACTGCCACCGTATCGGTAAAATAACCACTACTCAGAAGATACGCCAAGAAACTAAGGGGCATTTTACGCCTAATAGATCTATGTTTGGCCACTATCTCGCCTGATGTGAAGCGATGATATGGCCAAAGATGGAGCACATACATCTAGAGAGAGAGACGGCAGTTGAGCGGCTGCTCAGACCCGTCTCCCCGATGGTTCACCGAACATCATCCCGAAAAAAAAGAGGAGGTTCTCTGTTCGATTGTATTTTATTTTTATTTTTTGTTCTCTGTTCGATTGTATTTTTTTTTTTATGTTTGCTACCTCAGAACTCCGTCATTTATGAACCGATTTGGAAAATTCTTTTTGCGTTGGGTCCAGTATAGCTACGAAGTGGTCCCATATAAATGTCATCAATATTTCACCGTGGACTTCAAAGATACATTGAAGACGGTATTTGTTTTTTTTCTAAAAATTTATTTATTTTTGTTTTATTGTGTTGTGATCGTTGTTGTACCATGTGCAATTTGGTCAACATAAATGCTTTCTTTCTTTCTTTCTTTCTTTCTTAACTGTCAGTTTAGTAAAGCTATTCACAAAGCTTATCAAATACATTTATAAATATTATCATTTATTGTTCAGGGCGGTGGAAGACAAAGACGTGGGCCCGCTGATCAAGACCATCATGACTCGTTGCATCCACTGCACCCGCTGCATCCGCTTCGCGTCGGAAGTCGCTGGCGTTGACGACTTCGGTACCACAGGCAGAGGGACAGAGATGCAGGTACTTTCATTTACCTAACATTCAGTGCAAGTATTTTTTTCTTTTTTTATGTACCTGAATGATGATGAATGACTGAATGCATATATTTTATGTACCTGAATGATGATGAATGACTGAATGCATGTATTTTAGTTACATCAAATTTTACACAAAATACATTCCATGAATACCATTTACTTTATTCATTCCTACCTCATGCGGAGACAACTGTGGTGGAGTGGACACATTTCCCGGATGCCTGAAAGTAGAGTCGCTAAGCGCATCTTTTACTCAGAACTTCAGAAAGGTAAGCGGAAACGCGGAGGCCAATTTCTGAGGTATAAGGATGTGCTTAAGAGACACATGAAAAGGTGTGAAATCGTGTCTACCAAGTTGGAAGCCCAAGCAGAAAATCGTTTGGAATGGAGGCGATCAGTGCAGCAAAATGTATACACATTTGAACACAAACGAAGGAGAGACCTTGAAAATGAAAATGAAAAATGTAATGAAATAACTCTTTATTGAAACACACACATAAAATTATAAATAATCAAAACAACGTAACAAAAGTGTAACAATTGGCGGTCTTATCGCTTAAAGCGATCTCTTCCAGACAACCGTGCAGAGAGAGGAATAACGCAAAAAAAATGGACGGTGGTTTTCAATATCTCAATACACTCACATAAACCAATTACATAAAATACACACTAATAAAATAGTAAATAATCTTAATACATACAATACAATTAAAATATAATAAACATACATAAACATTAAAATAAATATATATTAAATACATTATAATAACATGATAAAGATGATTGTAGCTATAGCGAATGGTAAAAGACTTTTACTTGGTGTTTAAAAGTATCCAGGGAGGGTGCCCGTTTAATCTTAGTTGGTAACGCGTTCCACAGACGAACAGCTTCCACAGTAAAGGAGCAGTCATAAAAAGTAAAAAGACAGTAAAAAGTAAAAAGACCTTGATGCGAAACGAGAGCACCTCAACAGTAAACCTCCTTCAAACACAGTTTATAATTACGTGAACGGTGTCCTCACATGTAGCACATGTAATCGTACGTTTACAGCTAAAATTGGATACGTCAGTCATGTGAGGATGCACCAAACACGTACAGTAACTTAACTTAAGTCAGTCGCCGTAGCCGAAAACGGCTAGGAATGCATCATCATATTTTTTACATAAAATGTTCTAATTATTTTTTTCAAAGTAGCAAATATTTTTACTTTGTTAAGAAAGTTACAAAATGCTTGCCTTTTTTAACCGCCTTCAAAAAAGGAGAAGGTTCTCTGTTCAATTGTATTTTTTTCAAACTCATGATATCTTAAGTTGCAATTATTAACGTATTTTAATTGATTTGTGTTGTGTATATGATATTTAAAAGTGTATTTTTGTGCCTATTTAATAAATATCCTAGGACTCTTTTTACGTTTTTCATCATATTGTTAGTACGATTATAAAGCCTAGATAGAATCGTCATCAATCCACCAGTCTGTAAAGTTAAACATGTCCATCGCAGGTGGGAACGTACGTGGAGAAGATGTTCCTATCAGAGTTGTCCGGTAACATCATCGACCTGTGCCCCGTGGGCGCTCTCACTTCCAAGCCCTACAGCTTCGCGGCCCGCCCGTGGGAAACCAGGAGAGTAAGATACTAATACTCTTTATTGTTTAACACATACCTACAATTTTTCTAACATTAAGAAATAACCTTATTAAGTATGAAAGTTTTCGCGAGTTTGATTCATTATAAATCTAAACTAATATTTTAAAGGGGAAAGATTTGATTGTTTGTTTGCATTGAATAGGCTCCGAAACTATTGAACCGATTTGAAAAATTCTTTCACTGTTGGGAAGCTACACTATCGCCGGGTGACATAGGCTATATTATATTTTCAATAAAATTAGGGATCCTTACTAAACCTCCAATAACGTAACCCAAGGTGTAAAAAAACACCTAAAATATTCTTTACATCGCGTGCGCTGCGAAAACTATTGATGATAGAATAAAATAATGTACTATGACTTTGCAGAACACATAATTATTTACAAAAACTGTCGCGACAGCATATGTGTAACTATTATAGTTATGACACAATAAGTGTTCTTTTATTTTAAAATTTTAATTGAAATGCCACCGCTAGAAAAGGCTCTTTATTTGTATCTTGGTATTAATCCTTATCGAAAGAAATTACTTCATATTCAAAACTGCTTCAATATCTTTATATAACTTTTTGAATTATTCAATTCGGACATTCCATTCAAAAGATATCACGAGTTTAAAAATGTAGGTAAGTATTAGAAAAAAGTTGCGTGGTAGCCGCTCACCCTGCTCGGCTATGCAGTGTAGGCAACACTGGGGTACGGGCCGCACAGGAGGGGAGATGTGTGTGTATAATTTTTAATTTTGAAATTTTTGTTAAATACCCGTGCAAAGCCGGGGCGGGCTGCTAGTATTTAATAAAACGGCTAGGACTCACTTAGTCAGTTGGTGGTCGCCGCGATCTCGCAGCGTAAACTCGCCCTGATGATGCATCGGATATGCTCGAAACCTAGGTCGACTAATTCGACGAACTACGTGAGTCCTAGCCATTTTATTAAATATTTATAACCTTATTAAGGCCTTAACGCTTGAAGCAATCTATTACTTTACTGTTTTTTACTTTGCTTACTATAGGTAGGACACAGGTTTGATGCCAGTCCATAGTGATGAGTTTTTTGGTTCAAAGTTCTTTATTTAGTTTTCGCATCACAGACGCACTTATGAACGTCAATTAGTACAATGTGTCTACCACCGTATCGGAAAAGAAACACTACTCAGAAGATACGGCAAGAAACTGAGGGGCATTTTTTTTAGAACTTTTGTTACAATATTTAATGTTTGTTTTTGACAATATTATGTTTCTTATGTGCCAGTTGGCTACTTGGCAGAATCTAAGCGAAATGTTCCATGCATCTTTGTCTTCTATGTACTTCTCTACCACAAAATACTACTAACTTCAGTATTTTTTTGATCTTAGGTTTTATTTGGTTTGTCAAGCCTAGTATCAGATCTCTAGTAACTGAAATCAGTTTGAACATGAACCTTAAATATCTAGATATGAACTTGGCAATAAATGCGCGTAATGCAGAGCTATGCAATGCTTTTTGGGTTATTAAAAATTCTGACTGGCACTGCAATTGTTATGGGCAGGTATGGCGCTTACCATCAGGCGAACGATTTGCTCGTCTCATCAGTAAGTTCTATAAAGAATTCAAAATCTAGTTATACCTAAACTTGACAAATAGAAGATTGCCTCGAATGAAGTTGGTGCCGTAAAACTTTTCTTTAAATAGATGTACACGCAGAAACATTAGGTCTAACCACAGAATACTAAGGGACAGAAGCATCACTCCGCAAAGAAATTTAAACAAATAGCGACTCTTGCAATGACGCAATAAAATTTCATTTCAGCTCGCGCAGCGTTGCATACCTACCAGTCATATTAACCTACAGAGCGCCTCTCTTTCTATCGCATAGCTCTTATCTCTTCTGACGCGGCACGTGTAACGAGGCGCGACCCGCCGTCGGTGTCCGGCTATGTACTTGTAGCTTCGTACCTACAGTGCGGAGTGCGCTAGGCCTGGTCTAACTGTAAAATTACAAGTCGCCTGAACCTCTACCCACTCCGAAGTTTATTTATCATCCTAATTTATTTGTCCTGTGTATTGTTAGTTTTGATAATTTTTGAATGGTAGTTTATAATAAGATTTATATAATGAAGTTTAAATTAATAATGATATGTTACAAATTATATACCAACATATTTATAAGTTTCTTATTAACCACATGTGGATGTTACCAAAGTCTGAATTAAATGATTTTATTATTTTATTATCAATTTGAGCGAGTGTGGCTCAGTGGGGGCACGTGCGACTTTCGATCCGACGCACCCGAGTTCGAATCCCACTGGCCCCGCACCACTGACTTTCTTAAGTTATGTGCGGATTTAACACTCGCTCTAAAACGGTTAAGGAAAATATCGTGAGGAAACCGGTATGTTCAAGAATTTATTACAAAAAGTCAAGGACCTGTGACATCCAACAACCCGCACTGAGCCAGCGTGGTGGATTTTGGCCCCATTCTCTCTCTATGAGAGAAGGCCCGTGTCCCAGTAGTGGGAACGTGATGGGCTGATGATGATTATCAATTTTATTTCAACGCTAATGATTAATTTTGTTTTTTAGATCGACTCTGTAGACGTTTTGGACCCTCTCGGCAGCAACATTGTTGTCACGACTAGGACTAATGAAGTTTTGCGCATTCTCCCGAGGACCAATGAGGTAAAGAACACGTCAGTGTGTACCAACTGCACATTACATGCATATTATATGGTTTAAGATATTTTATTTCTCAAAAGAATGAATTCACTTACATGAGAAAACATAATTTTAAACAATTTTGGGCTAACGTACTTTATAAAATGCAAAAGTATTAAAAAATATTTAAAAACTAATTTTAAAAACTAAAATGTCGGTAGTTTTATATTACCACAGAATACTAAGGGACAGAAGCATCACTCCGTAAAGAAATTTAAACAAATAGCGACTCTTGCTATGACGCAATAAAATTCAATTCAGCTCGCGTGGCGCTGCATACCTACCAGTCATATTAACCTACAGAGCGCCTCTATTTCTATCGCATAGCTCTTATTTCTTCTGACGCGGCACGTGTAACGACGCGCGACCCGCAGTCGGTGTCCGGCTATGTACTTGTAGCTTCGTATCTACAGTGCGGAGTGCGCTAGGCCTGGTATTACTAGCAAAAACGAAAACAAAAGTCCGGTCGTACATTGCGACCGACGACGGTACAAAACGTTTAGATGTTACAGAGTAAGCGCAACTGGAAGTGGCTCGGAATACAAATGTGTAAAGTGTGATGCCTTTTTTGTTTATGTCTTTTTAAATATATATATATTTTATTTTTTAGTCTTAGGTCTATTTTTTTTAATATATAAATATATATATGGATATTTTATTTTATTAATTATAAAATATTTATTCAAAATTTACAATTGTCACTTAAAAAAAAGATACTATTAAAAAGATACTAAACTATTTACAGAAATGTATATAACTAATAATTTATTTTATTTGTTTTTCGTAATATGATATTTAAGGAGTTTTTTTAAAAGTAAGCATAGATGTTTGATGTATTTTAGTAGTTTATTATATAATTGAGCGCCTTCATACAAGATATACTTTTTGCCACACAAAAACAACAAACTATTTGTTAGCGGTACATTAATGTCACTTGCACTTCTTAGTATGTTTTTTTATTATATGAACAGGAGATCAACGAGGAGTGGCTGTCGGACAAGTCTCGGTTCGCGTGCGACGGGCTCAAGCGGCAGCGGCTGGTGACTCCGATGTTGGCGGACTCGTGCGGGAACCTGGCGCCCGTCGACTGGGAGGATGCAGTCGTGGCCGCCGCCCGCGCCCTCCGGGACTGCCCGCCGGATAAGGTACCGTCTTTCCTACTCTGCTACCCTATCCAGCACCTATTATTATATACTAACTAGCATCGTAACACATGTCTATCTTAGTACGAATGCTGATGATTATCTTATATTTATTTCATGTGTCAGAATTAAGTACGAGTTATTTTTATACCATAAAATTAGCTGTTTTACTCAATTAAGATATTGTATTGTAGGTATTACATTGTTTTGCTTAAATAAATTGAATTGAAAATATTGTCAGCCACTGTGGTGTAGTGTTGGACAGGTTGGCTCAAACCTCATACACCACTGAGGTTGCGGGTACGATTCCCGCGACGGGACAAATGTTTGGGCACAGGAAAAAAAAGCGCAAGCATTTGTTTTGTGTCTGGGTGTTGTGGGACCATGGTCCTCGTAGTTCCTGGTTCCCTAGATACAGGGAATCCTAGTTAGGGGCCGGGATCTATGTGATCGTTGGGCGTATTTATTTATTATTTATTTATTTACAATTGTAACAAGTGTACGTTTTGTGAGACAAAAAACCGACCTCAGTGTATCTTCGAAGTCCAAGGTCTAATATCGATGAAATTTATATGGGACCACTTTGTAGCTATACTGAACCCAACGCAAAAAATTTCTAAATCGGTTCATGAATGACGGAGTTCTGAGGGAACAAACATTAAAACAAAAAGAAACAATCGAATAGAGAACCTTCTCCTTCTTAGAAGTCGGTTAAAAAATACAATACAAACATTTATTTTCAAACAGGAAACAAACGGCTTATGCCGACCTCGGCGTAAAGAGCAATTTTCGTATGTCGAGTATAGCCGACCTTGGCGGTTAAAAGGTTCAGCTTGTATTAAAATGTATTCCTTTCCTCAGCTGTTAGTGGTAGCGGGTGACCTCGCTGATGCAGAATCTCTGGTAGCACTAAAAGACCTCGCGAACCGCTTGGGGTCTGAAAACACTTGCACCGAACACTACTTCCCAATGGAAGGCGCCGGCACGGACCTGCGCTCCTCCTATCTCTTGAACACTAAGATTGCCAGTAAGTCCTCTGCATCACTTTATTGCGATTGAAAATCGTCGGTAGAAAATAAAATCAAAGGTACCTAAAATCTGTCACAGGTCTTCAGCAGGGCGAACACGTAAGTCTGTTGCGAACATCGCATGTTGCGAACTAACGTGCAATAGAAATTTATTTCAATCGATAAAATGCGATCATGTAACTTTTTATGTCTCGATTTCAATGTGGAGCACATTGAAATCGAGACCGATTATCCGACAAATTTACAAAGCGAGATTGTGCTATGAATCGTTATGTATACGCCCAATCTATTCAATTTTACTGTGTAATACGGCTCTTTTCTATGGTTTATATATCGATATAAACTTTGTTTGTCAAAACTTATTTTTATTTCAATTGAGCTTTCGTTGACGTTTGATTGCAACAAACGGGTTACGTGATCGCAAAACCATCATCGAAACTGGTTTCTTATTGAAATAGAGCGTATCTTCCAGACAACCTTTGGATGGATAGAACAGGTATAAGGTCTAATGCGGTTTGGTGGTGTACATAATAAACAAATATAATAGTCACAAGTAGCTAATATAATAAGTGCATACGAAACAGAAACATACAAATAAAAATAAATATGTGTTTATATAAATATGCAGAAATATATATGAATAACATAAATTATTAATATAAAGTAATATAATGCAATAAAGTATTAATATAAGTTATAAACATACCTACATAAATAAATACAATACATACATATTATTTACTATAATTTCAACCGCTCAACTGCCGTCTCTCTAGATCTATGTGCTCCATCTTAGGCCACATCATCGCTTCACATCAGGCGAGATAGTGGCCAAACATAGATCTATAAGGCGTAAAAAAAAAATAATAATTTGATGATTCTGTTACCAGACGTGGAAGATGCAGATTTCGTGCTACTGATCGGTACAAACACGCGTTTCGAGGCGCCCCTACTGAACGCGCGCATCCGCAAGGCGTTCATTCATAAGGACACCGACGTCGCACTGATCGGCCCTCCGGTCGACCTCACTTACGAGTACACAGTATGTAGCACTAGTTTTATTTTTTATGTAACTGTATGACGAGACGAGCTGGTCGTTCGCCAGATGGTAAGCAATACGCCAGCCCATAACAACAGAACCACCCAGAACTTCGTTTTGCAAAATCCTGCGCGGCGCTGCACTGCGCTCGTAACCCTGAGACAATTAGCTGTTGAGTCGTATAATGCCCAGTAATTTCGCTGGCTACAATGCCCTTCAAACCGGAACACAGTAATGCTTGCGCACTACTGCTTGGCGGCTGAATAACTGGCAAAGCGGTGGTACCCACCCAGACGGCCTCTCGCATACGGCATAATTGCTCCCGCGGTTTCACTCGAAGTTTATTTCTGTGTATACGATCCCTACCATTTGATTAATTGTACCGTTCACCACGCATAAATTTAGGCATTTCTACTATTCAGTGAAATAGTTAATAATGGTTGAATTTTGCATGAATAACGTACCACCTTAAGACTAAATATGTTCATCAAAACAGCTCGTTCTATGGAACCTTTGACACATTCTATAAGCAAATGTGAGTGGGGTTCAGGGTTCTCTAATGATACCACCGGACCAGTGCTAGTTTTTAATTAATATTCTTTTGAAACTACTTGGTGTACGTATCATACTGTTTACAATGTATTTTAGGTTTCAATAAACGTTATTATTATTATTATTATGTCGCTCTTTCTCACGGGTTATACAACCGGTCCTTTGGAAGGCTTGCGCGGGGACATGAGTCCAACACGCAGAGGCCTCTTAGAGCATTTAATTTAGATATGTAATGGGCAACACTTATCGGGGACTGTCTCTGTCTCTCTCTTATTATTATTATGTCGCTCTTTCTCACGGGTTATACACCCGGTCCTTTGGAAGGCTTGCGCGGGGACATTAACACTTATCGGGGACTGTCTCTAAGTGCATCATTAAGAAGATGCAATCAAAGACAGCCCCCGATAAGTGCGAGGACTATTATTGAAGATATGAAAATTACTATTCTATGATATGAGACTTCGGCACCTGCCAGTTTCGCCTCATTATTATTATTATTATTATTAATGATGGACATTCTCAACAGATCGTAAATTTATAATGTGATCATGCCCTTCCCAGCACGTCGGCGACTCCGCTTCCATCGTCAAAGACCTGGCAACCGGCTCCTCCACGCACGCGGTGCTCCAGCGGCTGCAGGGGGCGAAGCGCCCCGTAGTTATCCTCGGCGCCGACCAGCTGAAGGGCCCCGAGGGCGCAGCCCTGCTCGCCTACACGCAGGAACTTTGCGCCAAGTTGCAGGATGGATTGGAGGATAAGAGCTGGAAGGTACGTTACACTCTATAACCTCTAGGTTACACGCTGTAATCTTTTAGGCTACACTCTATAACCTCTTGGTTACATCCTGAAACTTGGGTAACACGTTGTAAATTCTAGGTTACACGCTATAACCTCTAGGTTACTCGCTGTAAACCTCTAAGTTATCAGCTATAACCACTAAGTTATCCACTATAACCACTAAGTTATCCACTATAACCTCTAGGTTACACGCAGTAATCTCTAGGTTACACGCTGTAACCTCTAGGTTACACGCTGTAACTTTTAGATTACACGTTGTAACCTCTTTTGGTTACACGCTGTAGCCTTTAGGTTACATGCTATGATCTCTAGGTTAAACGCTATAACCTCTACATTACTTGCTATAAACCTCTAAGTTACCCGCTATAACCTCTACATTACTCGCTATAAACCTCTAAGTTACCCGCTATAACCTCTACGTTACACGCTGTAAAGACGACAAGACGCAATTAATGGCATTTCAAAGTCAATATTTTTTTTTAATTAGTATGTATTAGTCATATTTTTGTAGTTTGTGTTATTATTATTTTCTTCTTATCATTCAATTAACAATATTTATTATTGTATAATTTACAACATTAAACCACATTATATGTATGTCATACTTGTTGTATGTAGGTGTTGAACGTACTCCAACGCACGGCCTCTCAAGTGGCCGCGCTCGACCTCGGCTACCAGCCGGGCGTCGGGAAGGCGCTGGAGGCCGGCCCTAAGGTCGTGTACCTGTTGGGCGCCGACAGCGGGGTGGTCTCCAGGGAGTCGCTGCCCGAAGATGCTGTGGTCATCTACCAGGGTAAGTCAAAAAGTCAAATGTCAAAAGATATTTATTAAATATGAACAAAAATGCACTTTTATACACATAATACAAATCATTTAAAATAAAATATTGTAACTTAAAATATCTACCCATTTCTTTCAAATCAAATGAAATCAAAATTTCTTTAATCATTTTGGCATCACAGACGCACTTATGAACGTCAAATTATCACAATGACTCTACCACCGTATCGGAAAAAGAACCACCACTCAGAAGATACGGCAAGAAACTGAGGGGCATATTTTTTTAGAGATATTGTTACAATTATTTGGGGTTTTACAATTTTATGTTTCTTATGTACCAGTTGGTTACTTTCCAGAAGTGGAATGTTCCACACATCTTTGTCTTCTATGTAATTACGAACAGTGTAGTATGCTTTTTTCATTAGACCATTCTTAACGCGTAATTTGAATTTACTTTCTGTGAGCTCCGTTATACATTTTGGAATTTTATTGTAAAAACGTACGCAGTTGCCCATAAAGGACTTATACGTTTTAGTCAGTCTATACCTAGGTACAACAATCATATAACAAATTGAAGTCCGGGCCCAGAAAAGAAATGCCAAAACTGACTCTGCCCGTGCTAAGGATAAGATGCGTCTACAAATGTAGCACTAAACTCAGTCTACTTTTTAGGGAGGTTTTTAGGAGGCTATGTTAGGAGGGGGTAAGTTTGACTTTACTATGGTTGAAGTAGAAAGAGAAGGAGGATGGCGGAATGATGGAAGGAAGGAGGAAAGGAAGGTTCCGGGGGACTAAAGGAGGGAGGAAAGTGTGTGTCAGTCAAATGTGTCAGTTTGTATGAAATTGAGAAGATTAGGAGTATGATGTGTATAGCATGTAAGTTTATATATAACAAAATATGATGATATGAACATCAAGAATCTATTGAACGTGGCCATAAAGAAAACTAATATTTTTCTAATAACATTAGTTGCCAGTCTGAATACGTCATGACACAACGGCGCAGCAAAAGAAACTTTTTGTAAAATCTTGTGCGGCACTCCACGTAATTATTCTACATAGTCATACAATCTGTCTTGTCACAATATACTCGAGGCAATTTTCTCTAATATAGTATGTGTTTAGGTCACCACGGAGACGCGGGCGCGGCCATCGCTAACATCGTGCTCCCCGGCGCCGCCTACACGGAGAAACGCGCAACCTATGTGAACGCAGAGGGACGCGCGCAGCAGACATTAGTCGCCGTCACGCCGCCGGGGATGGCGAGGGAAGACTGGAAGATCATCCGGTCAGTGATTGGTAGCTCTCATTTGTTTTGTGTGAAAGAGATAGAGCTATAGAAACGCGCCACGTGCGTGAACGCAGAGGGACGCACGGGGCAGACGCTGGCTGGAAATGAAAGGGAAGACTGGAAAATAATCTGGTTCAATATTTACGAAAGAAATGGTTTAGCACCAATTGCGACAATAAGACCTGTCCACTAAGGCGCTTCCTCATTTGGCCGACACGACAGCGACACGACACGGAAACGACACCTCGGCCTTAATTCACTATGACAACTTGGCGATTCCTTGCTTCAAGGAAACGTCGATTCCTTCATTAATAAACGACATCTGCGAAATTGGTATTCTCTATGACGCGTCATTTATATGAATATATGAATGCGTCAAAGAGATGTCGTTTATTAATGAAGGAATCGACGTGATTTCGAAGCAAGGTATCGACGTGATTTCGCCAAGTTGACATAGTAAATTGGGGCCCTGTTTTGTCGATGTCATATGGAGTACACATTGCACCGCTGTCAAATCCATGTCGTGTCGTATACGTGTCGTCCCAATGAGGAAGCGGACTAATTGTACAATATAATATATGTAATCAACGATTGAATGTAATTGTGTCCCGCAGAGCGTTATCGGAAGTGGTGGGCGCGCGGCTGCCGTACGACAATCTGGATGAGATCCGCGACCGCTTAGGCGAGATCAGTCCCGCGCTCGTCGCCTATGGAGATGTACAGAGCAACAACTACTTTGCACAGGCGCGCGCACTCGCGCAGGTATGGGCCTAGGAACTTTATCTTGATTTAAAATTAAATAAAATTAAATGAAATTAAATGAAATTAAATGAAATTAAATGAAATTAAATGAAATTAAATGAAATTAAATGAAATTAAATGAAATTAAATGAAATTAAATGAAATTATATGAAATTAAATGAAATTAAATGAAATTAAATTAAATTAAATTAAATGAAATTAAATGAAATTAAATGAAATTAAATGAAATTAAATGATATTAATTGAAATTAAATGAAATTAAATGAAATTAAATGAAATTAATTAATTTAACTTTTGACAACTATTATTACTATTAATGATGTCCTAATGCGTTACTGATTCGATTTATGAAATCAATCGACTTTATTTATGAATAAGGTTTAATCGATTTAACAAATTAATATTCCATTTTTAAACATCGTTTTGTTTTGTTTTATAGAAATAATCAGCTAGTTAAATGACTATATTGCATGTACTCATAAAAAAATACATTAATTATGTTGGTTGTTTTATTTACTTTATTTGCTTTATTTGACTTTATATCTTAATATTTAAGCTTTTACCGATCGATAATAATTATGTAGAAATGAAAATATTTAACAACAATTTTTTTTTATTTAAAGGCCACCTTAATAATTTTGGTTATCTATGCGCTCAAAAAATATCGAAGATAATTAGCGCGTCTCGTCACTACTATGAAAAAAAAAACAGTGCTCCTAAAGTATTGCACATTTTTACTATGGTTCATCACTTAAATAATTACGGAACTTCATACGCGTGCATATGTCAAAAGTTAAATAAATGGCTAGATAAGTCACATCGCACCACTGTCGTATCACTGTCGTGTCGGTCCAATGAGGAAGCGGCCTAAGTGTTGTGACGATAAAATATTTGTTATTTTCCCCCACAGAGCCTTCAGAAACCAGTTTCCGGTAAGTTGGACGTGCAAATGAAGCAGCTTGAGGATTTCTTCATGACGGACGCTATCTCCCGCGCCTCCCCCACCATGGCCAAGTGCGTGCAAGCCGTTCTTAAGCAGAAGCAGTCGCCGTATTAAACGACACCGGATGTGACACATGAGATACTCTTTTAGGTAAATTTTTAACTTTTATTACAAACAATGTTTTTGTTAAACTAGAAAATAAGTAAAAACCTTTTGTTAAATGCGAAATGTAAAATGACGGTTTAATTTAAAGTACCATTGGTTTTCAAGTTAAACCATTTTATAATATAAAGCATAAAAATAGATTTGGTAAGTAATACATTGTTAGATAAGCACAGTCGACATTAAAGCAGTGGCGTAGCTAGGTAACCAAAGGCCCCGGGGCAAAAAATAAACTAGGGCCCCAACTAAACTATTTAAAATCGTTTGTTTCGTATTCGTCGCGTTCCGAACTCTTGTTTATTTAAATTCCGAATGTGGGAGAAAATGTCACTAGTTCAATTTATAGTTTGTAAGTCAGAGTCCGAGGGGCCCCCGGGGCTTGGGGGCCCCGGGGCATTGCCCCATCTAGCCCTCCGGTAGCTACGCCACTGCATTAAAGGTACAATTGTATTAGAAAAAGAAAGTATTTAATTCCTTATTTCAAAGTAGATCATTCGTCTAAGATTGACAGTAAGTGAAAAATACTATATTTTCTATATTATATGATAATGTATACGTCAAATACAACAATTTCGCTTCAATTGAAACCGTTCCATATCGTCGGCTAGCAAACAACACCGCGCAAGTAATATTTCGCTACTTTACAGGAAACAACTGCATCCAATGGCATTTGAAAGTCATACCAGGCCTAGCGCACTCCGCACTGTAGGTACGAAGCTACAAGTACATAGCCGGACACCGACGGCGGGTCGCGTCGTTACACGTGCCGCGTCAGAAGAGATAAGAGCTATGCGATAGAAAGAGAGGCGCTCTGTAGGTTAATATGACTGGTAGGTATGCAGCGTTACGCGAGCTGAACTGAATTTTATTGCGTCATAGCAAGAGTCGCTATTTGTTTAATTTTCTTTGCGGAGTGATGCTTCTGTCCCTTAGTATTCTGTGGTCATAGGTGCTAAATTTCGACTTGAGCGGTCTAGTTTGCTAACCGACGATATGTTATTATGAAAATGACATATATTTAAGCAATTTAAATAATACATAAATTAATTTTATTTATATATTTATGCTGGTATATTTGTATACTATTCAGTGTATCAGGAGCTCATGTGTCGTATCAATTAATGAAATCAATCTAAGTTTATTCCTAACTTCTATCGCTTGAGTGCTATATATTCATATAAAATACAAAAATCTAGTTTAAAGCTTACAGTTTAACCAAAAATCTATAGCGCTCAAGCGAGTTAAGTTATTTTAGGGTAATTTATCTAATTTTGCCTTTCTGCAATCATTTTTACGAAGAAAATACTACAGAAGCGCTCCCCGTATAGTCGAATGCGCCACGTTACCCCATTATACCTCAAATGTCAATATTTATGAATAGTGCCGTTCGACTGTGCATGTATATTGTGATTTAAAGCTATTTATTTTGTTATTTAATAGATAAGCGCAACGTTTCCATTCTATCAATATTATAAATCAGTCTTTAACAAAATAATCATGTACTCTTTTAGAAGGAATGCGGGTTACTGAGAACGGATTTTCGAATGTAAGGACAGAATTTTTGTATATAGTAATGTTTGTAGCAATAAATGTAGTATAATGATTGTCGAAAACAAGTCTTTTATTTCATTATTATTTGCAATGACACGGGTAATTTTTAAAGAAATAAAAAGTTCTGATATTTTTAATAGTCTGGAATAGGCAGGGTAGTAGCATCAAGGCAGTTGAATTTCCTGTATTCCTGTAAAAAGAAAACGATAATAAGAATGGTGTGGGAGTCAACTGAGAGTGATTAAAGGGCTGCGCAGAAGAACGGACAGTCCGCAGGACGTTTTGTCCGCGAATATTAGACGCTTGGAATTGTATGCGACTCGGCTAACACAGACGAGGTACAAATTAAAAATTTTGTTATCTGATAATGAAAGAAAGAAAAGAAAGAAAAATAATTGATTTGACGACCACAAAATCACAGTCTCACCTGATGGAAGTGATGACGTGGTCGATGATGGATCCTAGCTGCCTAGAAGATACCGATACCGAAATTAAAATTAAATAATCGTCATGTGCGTTGAGTCCGCCAAGACTTTATTTTTCTAGCAAAATTTTTTTCTTCATTGTAGGCATTTGCATCGGCATCGATGCCGGTAAGAGGTAAGTATAATAGTAGGGGAGCCCACGAGGCTAAATGGGGATTTACTCGAGCGTCGTAGAGACCTATTGGGATGCAAAGCTTAGATGATAAGAAGAAAAAAATGTTATATGATATATACCTTTACATCGGTGGGGGAAGCGGCTATAGATTTTTAAATATGTAAAAAAAAACTGTTGCATGGACATCCTCGAGCGCATCAGATATTGATAGCATCAATGCCCTACGTATTTTTAATAATGTACGTATGTTAATCTGATCGTTTGCATGATGCGGGGGGTTGTATTTAAGGGTTGAAAATGAAAAAAAAAAAATTTTTATCGAGCGCGTCAGATTTTCTAAGGGAGTGTTAAGTACACCAAAAAAAAGCTCTCCTTCACTAATCTGACGATTTCGATGGGACGCAAACTCGCGGCGATTTTCATAATGTGCAAAAAAAAATCGCCATTTTGAAATACTCAAGCGCGTCAGATTAAGATATATATGGTTCATCTTTATGTTCTAAACGTACTGTCTCATAATCTGACGATTATCTAGAGGGATTCGCCTGATCTGACAAAAAAAAAATTAGAAAAACGGTTCACTTTAAAGGCCATCCCTGCAACTTCCCGCTAATTCCATTCCTGGGCGCTTGAAATTGTACTTATGACATTTTTGAGCTCAAAATATAATTTATGTGATATTTTGAGCTCGCTGAGTTCAAAGAAATAATATTTCTATGCATTTGAGCTCTCCCAGCTCGAAAGTCTGATAGATGTTTCATAGAACACTATTTTTGGAATTTTCAAACCGCAATAACTTTTGAATGGATCAACCAATTTTCACGCGGTTGGCACCATTTGACGCAGTTTTATCATCCTCATAAGTAATTTTGCAATTTTAATTGATCGAACCACAAATTTCGGAGTAATCCCGAAAAAACACTTTTTCGGGTTTCTTTCGTTCACGATATCTCTCGAACGAATCAACCGATTTTGACCAGCTTGGTGGCGATCGACGTGGTTTTTCAAGCTCAAAGGCGGATTAGTTTTTAAAGTTAATCGATAAAGCCGGTTAAAAGTTATTCCAAAAAAACCACTTTCAAAAAAAATTTTTTTCTTATTTTTTTAAATCATTGAACTTAATTAATTAAAAAGCTCAGAAAATAGCATGCAAATAAATAAGTGTATGCTTTTTTAGTAGATTACATGTATTTATAAAAAAATTACGCAGCTGCACGCATTTAACTTTATCGACGAATTTTTGTTATTTCTGCTTGCGGAAATCGTCAGATTATATATTTTTCATTATTCTTGAATTATTTCCTTCAAAATAAAAAAAAAATTAGCTACGCTGGAGAATGTCGAGATGACGTTTTTTTTTTACAACTTTGTTGCCCTCCCCTTTTTTTACGTCATTCTCAAATTGTCAGATTAGTGGAATATACACTTTTTAGGATGTAATTAACTCACCCTACCTTAATCTGACGCGCTCGAGAATTTCTGATGGTCAATTTTTTTTTACTAATCTGATCCTGTATCCTTCACGGGCGGCCTTATATATGGGCCTCATGTTTTGTGGAGGTACTTAACCGGGTACAAGGTATCCCCCTGTATATTAATCTGCCGCGCTTTAGTAAATCCCGAAATCCCCGCTTGGGCTCCCCTACTATAACCATAACAAGATTTTAAGAATTCTCACATCGACAACTTTCCGCGCAAAATGTTTGTACTTGATTTCCTTGAGGCAGTTGTTAGCTTGTTGAGCAAACTGCGCGTGCACGCCTTGTGTGCCGGTGAACGGAGACGGCTCCTTCTCACGTTGCCTCAGATCTTGTGTAAGTTTGTTCCGGGGCTTTAGGAACGCGTGCTTTTCTTTTTCTGAAACGTAATAACTTCCGTTACACTGACAAGTCGATGTGACATTTTCGATATCACGACTGGGTGTGGTGTCGATTTTGGCCACCAACCTGCACGTGGCCAGTGTGGTGGATGATAGCCCATACTCTCTTTATGAGAGAAGGCCCTTGTCCCTGCAGTGGGAAAGTGATGGGCTGATGATGATCATTCTAGGCATTTTCACCAAAACTACAGAAACTGCGAACCTACGCAGCTATAAATTGAAAAATAGTACATTGTACACCGAGGGGAGAAAACGATCGACGCCACCAGAAATAAAAAATACTGCTGTATTTTTTATTTCTGGTGGCGTCATCATTACAAAATCGTCGCTTTCACTATCAGATGACATTTCGAAAATTATTTAGAAAATTAAAAGCTAGGTACTGTTAAATTATCAATTTAGTTAAAACAAAATTTAACGCAACGAAATAAATTGCCGCGCTTTTTTTTTCGTATTGCAGAATAAGGTTGCCATCCGCATCATTTCAGTAAAAATAGAAAACAAAAAAAAAACCGCCTCTTTTCTCTAATTATTTGATATAAAACCTTTTTGAGATTTGAGGTTTGTATGTTTCCCGCCTCTTTTTAACCGACTTCAAAAAGGAGGAGGTTTACAATTCGACGGTATGTTTTTTTTTTTTTTATTTTTTTTTTGTGTGTTTGTTACGCGATTACTCCGTCAATTATGCATTGATTTCGATGATTCTTTTTTTGATTGGTAGGTAATACTTCAAAGGTGGTCCCATATAAATTTTATCGAAATTCATTTAGTAGTTTTTGAAAAAAATAGCAAAAACAAAAAATATAAGTTTAATCTTCAAGTCGGTTCTTGTTTTTTTCGTAACCAAACTTTCTTAAGGTGGAGGTTTTGTATTCGACTGCTTCACCTGCTTCACCCAGGGTTGACTTCCGGTGAGGGAACTCCTCAACGGTGAATAGTACAGACACAACATTTCGTAAATAGATTTAAACATAATAGCCTGTTCTAAATTCCATCATGATATGGCAGATACACCCAGGATTGACTTCTGGCGAGGGAACTCCTCAACAGAGAATAGGACAGACATGAAATTTTTTTGTACATGCATTTAATTGTGATAGCCCATTTTAAACTTTGTCATGATGTGGCTTCTAGATCATAAAAGCTTGTCTTTAAAAACTTTTGGAATTAATTTAATTAAAACTTGTTTTTCACTAAAAAGGGTAAAATAAATTATTTTTCAAAAAAAACTAAACCGACTTCAAAACCACAAATGGCACTCAAAAGTAAAAAATAAATTAATATAATTATCATAAGCGCTACCCACTCATATATTTGAAGTCGGTGCCAGCCAAGTCTAAAAGGTAGTAGATAGATACTACCTACAAGTAGTACTTACTATATACATAGTATTTAATAATATAAGGTAGTAGATAGATACTACCTACAAGTAGTACTTACTATATACATAGTATTTATCTGCTACCTATTACACTTGGTTGGCACCGACTTCAAAAATATGAGTGGGTAGCGCTTATGATAATTATATTAATTTATTTTTTACTTTTGAGTGCCATTTGTGGTTTTGAAGTCGGTTTAGTTTTTTTTGAAAAATAATTTATTTTTTCTAATTATTTCATACAAGACCTTTTTGAGTTTTGACGTTTGTGTTTTTTTTTATGTTCGCTGCTAAAAAACAAAAGAAAGCTAGCCGGGCAGTAATGGATTTTCATACAACATTCCTGCCCTGCTTCGGAGGGCAGTAATGAAATTCCATATAACTTTTCCCGCCGCACATTTTTAAGGGAGAAATTACGAACTTTGTAACCCGTTTATGAACGAGTAATAAGACACTCCGAGTGGGTGTGGTATAAAAGTATTTCTGGTAGAGTAGTGGTCATCGCGCCCGCTGGCTATAGCGCACATGGGCTCGAATCCCGTCCTGAATCATATTTTGCGGATTTTTTTGGAGTGGTAGGCTCTGGCCGTGGTTGTAATACCACCCACCGAACAAAGCCATGCCGTCAAACGACATAGTCGTGTTTCGGGATGATGTTCGGTGAACCATCGGGGAGACGGGTCTGAGCAGCCGCTCAACTGCCGTCTCTCTCTAGATCTATGTGCTTCATCTTAGGCCACATCATCGCTTCACATCAGGCGAGATAGTGGCCAAACATGGATCTATTAAGCGTAAAAAAAAAAAAAAACTCACTAAAATTTCATGGTTATGAGCAGGCGGTATTGCTTATCAAAAACCTACATATTACAGAAAAACTGCGTGCTACTTACTACTTCCATCAAGTTCTCTGTCACATTCACATACAGATTTAGTTAATTGTTTCTCATCAGTCTCCGTTACAGGTTCTTCAGTCTTATTTTCGGTTTTCTTTAAAACTTCGTCGCTAGTCTGTTGTGCTCCTTTCTTTGTTGTCCCTGTCGTTAATGCAAGACTTTGTCTATCGCAATCGCATTTATTTTCGCACATCTTTGCTAGTCTCTCTTCTTCCCCAGCTATTTTGTTTCTTTGAGAAATCAAGAATTTGGTGGAATTCTTTTCCTTTTCTAGTATTTTGTCTTTTTCTTCTTTCTGTGAGGCTCTAAAGAAAATACACTGTTACTTTTTTTGTAAATATACTCGTAAATGAGTGCGAAGTTTTAAAATTGATAAAAGATATGTTTCTAATGTTTTACAGAATCAAGTTTTTAACCTTTGTTCGTGTTTGTTGATTCCTTTGTTAACAAAATCGTCATAACGTTTATTTTCCTCAATTTGAAGACCTTCAATCTTTTTGTACAGATTTTTTGACCATTCTGTATCTGGTCTACCAAGAGTATGCTATAAAATAAGATTACCTATTAAAGGGTTTATTTCCCCTTAGAGTATGCATATATTCTCTAAAGGTTTACCGTAAAGTTAACTAAGTACATATTTGGCTGCCGTTAACAATGGCAGAACATTAGAATGCTGTCACTGAATAAATATAGTGACGCCGGGAATGACGGGTTTAGTTAAAAATGTAAAAAATCGAGAATGGCCCGATTACCTTTCTTGAGACCATCTTTATCTTGCATTTAAGCCTGTCTTGTCCCTTTTTGTGAACTTCTATCAATGCATCGTCGAGTTCCCTTTCTTGAGCTCTAAGTTTTTCAATTTCTCTTCTATCAGCTTCGTATTTTTCTATACCCCGTCTCTTACATCGCTCTATATCATCCTGAAACACAGAAACTGTTAAAAATGCTATTGTTTTGATGTAGCTGTTGTCACGTTCTTTACCTTTTCCATTTCTTCGATCATAAGGACTTCTTTCATGATTTTTGCATCTTCAAAGACACCTTGTTTTTCTATTTCCTTGAATTTTATTTCTTCTTCCTTTTTCAATGATACTCTAGAGAAGGATCTTGGGTAAGTACTTTAGTTGCATACAAAAAAGACGTGTGGCACTCAGAGACTGCCGCGGTAAAGCTATTGCATAGCATTCGGAGTGGGGGGTGTTAGGTTATTTTCGTTACGGAATTTCTGGATTCGGTCTCCACGCTCAAGGCCCGCGATAGAAGCTATGCAATAGCTTAAAAATAAATTTAGTCAATTTCAATTCAGTTCAAAAGTTCTTTATTTCAATTTTGTCGTCACAGACGTACTTATGAACGTCAATTATTACAATGATTCTACCACCGTATCGGAAAAAGAACCACTACTCAGAAGATACGGCAAGAAACTGAGGGGCATATTTTTTAGAACTTGTTACTACAATATTTTATGTTTGTTTTTGACAATATTATTTTTCTTATGTGCCAGTTGGCTACTTGGCAGAAGCGGAATGTTTCATGCATATTTGTCTTCTATGTAATTACTAACTGTATAGTATGCTTTTTTCATTAGAATATTTTTCACACTCAATTTGAAGCTACTTTCTGTGAGCTCCGTTATACATTTTGGAATTTTATTGTAAAAACGTACACAAATGCCCATGAAGAACTTATTCGTTTTACTCAGTCTAAACCTAGGTACAGTCTCAGTAAATACTAAATTAACTATTACAAATTAATTAATTGCTTTAATTCTCACATTTCCTTGTTGAATCTGACACATTCTAGAGCCTTTAATTTATCTATTTTCTCTCTCTCTGCATCTTGATCGTGAACATTTTGAATAGCGGATTTATGAGTTTTCTCTTGTTCCTTCGCTGCCTCAGCTGCTTTTAGCTGTATTTCTTTTTGGAACTTAATTTGAGCATCTCTTATTTCCAGATTTCTCGATTCACGAAGTGCACTGTAAAATTGTACGTTGATTTAGGTTAACGGAGATGGAATACACGAAGATCGAGAAGAGGTCACATAACATCTAGACTTATATTTTAGTAGGTAGCTGATCTCCGCACGAATTCTCCCGCGTAGAATAAGATTATGTACCTAACCTACTGTAGCTATTCCCTAAAGAACGGTCCTTTTTAACTGACTTCAAAAAAGGAGGAGGTTCTCTGTTCGGTTGTATTTTTTTTTTTATGTTTGTTGCCTCAGAACTCCGTCATTTGTGAACCGATTTGGACAATTCTTTTTGCGTTGGGTTCAGTATAGCTACGACGTGGTCCCATATACATTTCATCGATATGTGACTTTGGACTTCGAAGATACATTGAAGTCGGTTTTTGTTTATTTCTAAAAATTAATTATTCTGATATGAAAATGTACGTGATACATATATTTACCTCACCACAATTTCGAAAACGTGATCGTTTGCCCTTATCAAATACAGCTTATTATGATTAGAATATTAGTGAAACTGGTTTGATGAAAGTAGGTACCTACTTTAGAACTTGGGGTACG
Source organism: Petrophora chlorosata (assembly GCA_951640565.1). Lineage (NCBI taxonomy): Eukaryota > Metazoa > Arthropoda > Insecta > Lepidoptera > Geometridae > Petrophora > Petrophora chlorosata. Next base: position 4,846,691 of record OX621206.1, read on the forward strand.
ATTTGGATAGGACACTTTCATTCCGGAAAAACGAACAAATCCGCGACGGAGTTGCGGGTATCGGCTAAAAACTAAGTAGGTATATGTAGATGTTTTATATACCTACCTTATTAGTTGTCTGCCGTAATTACTATCTTGAAAAATTAACTCCTTGGCATTTTTCAAAGCCTCTGCTATGTTGTCCTGTTGTTTTTTTTTGGTATAGGCTTTGATAAAAGAAATGTCTGCTTTGCGCTGCTTTTCCTTCTGCTTTTCAAGTTGTGCTACGTGACCCTGAATAAAAAATAATGTACCCAAGTCTTTCTAAAAACCTTTTTGCAGAATTATTCTGTGAGATAGAATCTCTAGAAGCTAAAGCACTGGAGCGTATATACCAGTAAGAAATATAAAATCTATCTAAAAATATAAATACTTAAATAAAAAAAATATATAATATAATAAATAATTAATTTTTAGAAAAAAACAAAAACCGACTTCAATGTATCTTCGAAGTCCAAGGTCACATATCGATGAAATTTATATGGGACCACTTCGTAGCTATACTGAACCCGACGCAAAAAGAATTATTCAAATCGGTTCATAAATGACGGAGTTCTGAGGTAACAAACATAAAAAAAAATACAATCGAACAGAGAACCTCCTCCTTTTTTGAAGTCGGTTAAAAATCATCATCATCATCATCAGCCCATCACGTTCCCACTGCTGGGGTCACGGGCCTTCTCTTATAGAGAGAGTACGGGCTGTAATCCGCCACGCTGGCCCAGTGCGTGCCCAATAAACACATATATACTTATATTCTACCATACCTCCTAGTTAATTTATACAAACAAATACAACTATTATTTAACTTTTTAGTTGAATATAGAAAGGAAAAGGAATTCACTTTCTAGACGCTCATAAACTTACAGCTATAGTATCAGGCCAAGTTTTAATCCACTCTTGGGACTTCTCCGTCAGAGCTTTCAGATATTCATCTTTTTTGTTCTGTGCGGGTTCTTCAGGAGGCCCGCCTTGCTTTTTGAGCCTCTCCCATTCAGTTTTATGAAGAACTATGTATGTTGGACGAATCATTATATCAAAACTATTTACGAATGCTCCTGAAGTATTGCTTTTATGAAATCTATGGAGCTATGATTTTGTAGAGATGCAGATTAAACGCAGTATTATAATAATCATAATAATGAGGCGGAACTGGCAGGTGCCGAGGTCTCATATCATAGACCGGGTCTCATGCATTAAAAAATCACCTCAATAACCTAATCATAAGTAATTTTCATATCTTCAATAATAGCCCTCGCACTTATCGGGGGTTGTCTTTATTTTTTATGTTTATTTTTTTATTTATTATTAGATGATCAACAGCTTATACAAGAGATTCAGTTACAATCTTAAGTAATCATAATATAGGCTAATGAAAGATCATCCTAATTATTACAATTATTATGCATTTTGCGCTCTCTAGCAGAGGATAGAGGATTGATTGCATCTTCTTAATGATGCAATTAGAGACAGTCCCCGATAAAAGTTGCCCATTACATATCTAAATTAATTGCTCTAAGAGGCCTCTACGTGTTGGACTCATGTCCCCGCGCCTTCCAAAGGACCGGGTGTATAACCCGTGAGAAAGAGCATCATAATAAATAAATATATAATCATAATATATAAATATCAGAATAATAATTATTAATTTATTGTTCGAACTTACAAATACCTAGTAGCCTTAACCTTAATACTAACACTCGAGATGGACACTGAGTTCCATAATTTACTATATAATATATAATATGTGGTCCTAGGGGTCGATTCTCGCTGAGTAAGAGATTGTACTTAGATCAAAGATTTCTTGCACCAATTTTTTTCAAAATATGCGAATGCAGTTAAAACTTCAAAAAATTATACATAGGTCCCCTAAGCCCGTTTTCCTGTAGCTCCAATGGTTTGAGGAGCAGCCCTTCACGTTCCACCCCAAATTTTCACCCTGTGTTACGAGTGCCGGTCGTATTTATCTTCCGTACAAAATGGAAAATAGATATTTTGGTATGAGATGACGCCCGTGTCCTCAAATCTCCGGTGGTATTTTACTTATAGCACAGAATACTTAATAGTACCAACTTATAGGTACCAAACAATAAGCTCATTGTATTTTCAAAAGTCTGTCATAGCGCCTGATCGATGCGACGCGTGACCAAAATGCTGGGACTTATTTGGCTCAAACTCAACGTATCAGTATTGCAATACAACGGGACAATACTGCCAGCTTCTTGGATACGCTGCCAACTGGTAGTGGGTTGGAGCTTTTGGGCTATCTATAGGCCTTTAATAGTCTGTGGGTAGTGCAATTGCTTTCCTTGTAAGTAGTGAGTTTAGTATTAGTAAGTAGAGTGTAGAGTTGTTTTCAGTAATAAAGGCAAATGCGCGTAGAAAATAAAAAAAAATTAAAAGACATAATAACAAAATACAATACATAATAATAATATTCATTGAGCTAGATGAGCGAGTATGGCTCAGTGGGAATAAGTGCGACTTTCGATCCGACGCACCCGAGTTCGAATCCCCTTAGCCCCGCACCACTGACTTTCTTATGTTATGTGCGGATTTAACACTATCTCTAACAACAGCGAAGGAAAACATCGTGAGGAAACCGGCATGTCCAAGAATTTATCACAAAAATCCATAGACATGTAGGTATATCCACCACCCCGCACTATTCCAGCGTGGTGGATTATGGCCCAGCAGTGGGAACGTAATGGGCTGATGATGATGATGACTGAGCTAGAATTGCCCAACATGCGTGTTTGGTTTCTATATTATTTGGTATGGGTATGTACCTACCTACTATACCTACATATTGTATGTTGAAAAATAAGGTTTTCCAGTACAAAAGTACTTTATAACACATTTCCTTGTGGTTACAGCTACAGCTGTCTTTGATAGCTATTTCAGTCCGAATTAACGTAATTACATCAAGCAAGCCGGGCGATATAGGCGATTGACCGCGACTTCGCCCGCGCCATTTAAGCCAGCGCCCGGACCCATTCGTCACTGTCAGCCCGACTTTGTTTGCTGTATATTTTTGCATAAAAATAACTACAAGGAAATGTTGCGGTTATGTGATAAATGGTGTAGAGGTTCGTAACAATGTTTATGTTGGTGTCTGTATTATTGTTTTTATTAATTAGACTATTTCGAGAAGCCTTTGATCAACCATACTTTCCAAGACTGCCAGACCTGTTCGGTAGTTATAGATACTTCATAATATATGCGTTTAACCTAAATATTTCTGATAAAAAACCAATAATTTGTATGATATACTAGCTGCGCCCCGCGGTTCCTTTCCAGGACCTAGAGCACCTACATAGCTAATTTCATCAAAAACCGTTAAGTAGTTTTTGCGTGATAGAGTAACAAACATCCATCCATCCTGACAAACTTTAGCATTTATAATATTAGTAGGACTATTAGGAAGTAGGACAGGATATTAGCAGTATGTAGGAATGTTTACTTAGAACTGTGCTTAGAAGAACTTGGATAGGTAAGTATAACGAGGTGTTCGACGAGTTTCAATTTCGGGCTGTTGTCGTATTGTAGTACTGATTTAAATAAGCACTAGGTATCTTCAGATTATTAGTAGGCTCATAAGAGAAAGAGAAAAAGAGAGAGTACAAAGAGAATTAATTATATGCCTACACTCGATATTATCAATTATCCAGAGGCAAATGAATCGCTGAAATCAATGATTGAGAGATGCCATTGATTTAAATAGGCAATATAAAAACAATCACTGCACCCGGCGCGGCGCGTCGGTAGTGCCCGGACAAATGGTCGGATGGCAGACAAACAGACCGCCCGACAGTCCGACACACGTGTGGCGTGGCGCCCGACACTTTGTAACTGTCCCTTTGTTTTTACAGCGCAACGCTTTTTATGGAATGGTAAACGAGTACGTATGGGAAGCAGGAAGAGCTCGTAACAAATACCTAGATATACATAATCTGAAACGCAATGAAAATATGTAGTGTAATTCCGCTGAATATTATGTACGTTGTTGTTAGAATAATATAATATGTATGGGGGTAGATAGCAAATGGAAAATGAATTTAAATTAAAAATATATATCAATAAAAAACCCTTCGCCTTTTTCTTAATAATAATAAATATAATAATTAGTTTAATATTTTGTATATAAAAAATAAAACATGTATAAAAATTAATTTCGTAAATAATGTTAAATAAATGAAGAAAGCCAACAACAGCCACAACAGATTGTAAAGACATCAGAGATGTTATAATTCTGGATATTTTTTGTCATCTTAGTTAAGAGTATACGTATCTAATATCTATACATACATAATATTATTATAGGTACAATTAGATATATGCAATACCAACTCATGTCTGAATTATAAATAGGTATTGAATATGTAGATATATGTTGTTTTTCAGAAGTAAAAAGAGCAAACAGAAAGTGAAGATAAGTACATTTTTCATTCATTTTCCTTTACCGCGGGGCTAGCTGGAAGCACATCCGACCTGATCGAAAAGCCGGGAGTTATACGAGGTCCTACCTATCCTATCTCACTGAGTGGGAGTAAATTTATTCATGGAAATGAATTCCTATGCATTGCCGCTAGAATCTCTAGATACAGCAATAAAACTAAGTAACGTGTGTCGTTTGCAGGTAATGTTCAAAGTAAGAATCCGCCATGAGAAGTACCACCATGCAGTAGTGTGTAAACATTAGTTCAGAGTTCCGGTTTTGTTAATAATCGGATGATGAGCGTAATGCAGTGCTACGCAGTGGTTTTTACGGTATTAAAAGGTTCTGGGTGGTATTACAATTATTATGGGCAGGCGTAGCGCTTACTTATGAAATATAATTGGGTAAATTGTAAAGAAATTATGTGGCATTAATATATTGACATTTTACATAATTATTATATTTAATTTTAATAAATACAATATTATAAGTAATAAATAATAACACAACATTTGCACGCTGATAAAGCAATAAAACATGTGAAGCGACTAAAACATTTAAGACCTAAGTGTGTGTAATATAATTTAATGTACCATGTTTTATGCAAATAAACATTTTTGGAATTTGGAATTTGGCAACGCGTCACTCAGATCTAGAAAAAAAAAACTTTAATTCAGGTAACTTAAGGCACCCGTAGTTACATTATATAGTGACTAAAGTCATTTTAAACCCCATATTATAAACCTTACAGACTAACATACATATTATATCTAATATTAAAACTACTTTTATTAAGCTACTACACAACAGGGAATTGTTTTCGCCTACGTTCCTTGTACCGGCGGTAGACTATCCCTGCAGGCCAGAAGTCCGGGGCGAGGAACATCTTCGCGTGTTCCGCTGGAACCTGAAACGCGTAGGACTTGAAGTCAGTTGTCCTAGTCTGCTCCAGCAAGAACAACAACAGTCAACGAGCGTTGCACACCAAATCAAACACATGTCATTCAAGTCACCACTGTAGTCCCAACAATGAAGCCAACAAACTACAGTTGTAGATAAATGAGGGGTGCGGGCGATAGCTGGCGCCTCTCAAGTGGACAAACTTCAAGTGGTCCGTTTTGTCCCGCTTCAAGCAGGTAGCGCTAACGAGGTCTCCTCCCGGCGCTTTATAATTTTTCTACGCGACTGAATACCAGCCTGTAGTATCCAGTAACAGGGTGGAAATGCACCGGCGGTAGGTACCTTGTTACTATTATTTTTAATGGAAAAGAGAAAATTCTGTACATTGAAGATATTTTTCAAAAACCGTCTGGGATTACCTATTTAAAGGGTACTGAACACGAATCAACGGTTTTTAGATATTTTGTTTGTTTGTTTGTATGTTTGTTATCTATAGACTCGGAAACTGCTGAACGGATTTTAATGCGGTATTTTGGGTTTGGTATCATTAGTCTCAACTTAGATTATAGGGTTTGAACATTAAAATTGGTTGGGTGACTGCGAAGGTACAGCTTGACCTCTTAGTAGTACGTGCTCCCATATACTGGGGACGTCTTGCTGAAATGGTTTTGGAAAAAAGACGACTACCTTCTATCGACGCTTCTATCGTCTACGCGGACGAAATCACGGGAAAAAGCTAACGCTACATACAATACCATAACTGAAAAACAAATGAATGCTCAATAAAGTGTGACAGTAGATTTGACAATGAGTTTGAAATGGAAAAGAATATACATACATAAGTACAAGGTACCTGTAGAGTAACTTCACACTACATGTAACTACCTAGTATAGATAGATAGATAAACGCTTTATTGCAAACATTAAAGTAAAAACATTACATAAAAACAGTTAAATAAAGTGTTACAATGGGCGGTCTTATCGCTAAAAGCGGCATCTCTTCCAGGCAAGCTTTGGATGAAGAGGAATTATTAAAATGTTAAAGACGGGGATGTAAGGTCTACATTAATAATAAAAATATAAACAATGTCAATGAAATAACCTACAATATTAAAATAATAGATACAAAACAATAGCAATATTCTAAATGCCTATATAAATGTACATATACTAGGTACACATTATTACATAGTATATTATAAATATAGGTACTTACATAAATAGTATGATTAGCGACGTGGATTTCGAACCCTTTTCTTTTTCAGTAGAAAACTGTTATCCATTCTGTGCCGGCACTTACCTAGTGTCGGATATTCATTTCTCCGTCATGAATTCCAGCCAGTGTCGGATAATGCATATTCATGGCCTTCATAAATCTAGTGATTTTTTTCTCTTAGGTCTTTGAGGGGCGGGATGGTAATTATGGAGGGGGTGCTCTGGTTGTCGGTTAGGAAATGAAAAGTTAATGAAGTTTGATACTCATAGGGTTTTTTAATTTGATATAGGAAAGAAATCGGTAAACATTTTTAACTTTTTTCAAAGTCATATGTTACCATAAGTTAAATTTTTTAACATATTTAATTTCATTTGTATCATGTGTTTATGACCTACAAAAGTGCACTTTTGTGCCTTTTCAATAAACGATATTTGACTTTGACTTTAATTATTTATTTTAGATTTAAATATGATTATCTCTGTTATACAAGGTAAGTAGGCTACCTACTACAAATACAAGCATACCCCACAGCACCTAAACCAGAAATAAACTCGTATTTTTTCTTTGCAGGCAACCTGCAACTCGGGCCATATTATGAACCATCTTGCCTAACCACTATACTAAGCTTTCAAAAAGTCAAAAAATGTCTTCACATCAATCTCTGCACTTTGAGAAGTTTTAGTTGAATTGATACTTACCTTTAAGTAGATGCCTATATCATAATACATAATTATTGCACTGCGTAATTATAATTATAAGTACTTCTTCTTCTTCTGCCTAGCGATTATTATTCCTGGCTTCGGCCAGGGTCCGCTTTCCTACTCCTCTCCCTCCACTTCGCACGGTTTTCCGCGTCCTGTATTGTGACTTTATTGGCTCTCATGTCCGCATTAACAACGTTAAGCCATCGCGTCTTAGGCCGGCCACGAGATCTTGCTCCTGAGACTATAAGGTCTAGGCAATGATTGCCGACGTACTCCACCGGTCTGCGTAGGACATGACCCAGCCACCTCAAACGACTTTCCTGGAGCTTGTCTGCTATGTCCCGTACTCCGAGGCTGCCGCGGATGTGCTCGTTCCGGATACGATCTATACGCGAACGCCGCACATCCACCGCAGCATCTTCATTTCGGTGACATGAAGCTCATGGACATGTCGTTTCAGTGCGGGCCATGCCTCGCTACCATAAAGGAGCACAGGTCGAACAATGCTTTTGTACACTAGACCTTCGAGCTTAGGCGGCATCATTTTTTCGCACAGCACACCTGTGACCAGTGTGCCATTTAGCCCAAGCAGCGCTGATACGGGCGTTAACGTATAATTATGGGTACTTGTCTGAGTCAAAAGGAAAGACAAGAGAAACGAAGGAATAGTAGCTGCTCTACGCCAGCTTTATTATTTAACAATTTCGTTCTTACCCTGAAACCAGAAAATAATATGAGGTACAATACAATACAATAACGCTTTATTGCACACCAAACAACATAGACACAATATTAGAAAAACATAAGTACGTTTGTTTTCACACCAGACTCTGATTGCTTTCAAACTTGCAACAAAGATTTGAGCTGGTACATACTCTTAACACAACACTTGCTAGAGCCATTTGCAGAATTGAATCGGAACTTGATAATACTTTTATCTTCATTTCCAATTGAACTTTTACTGGTAGAGACCGGTACTATAGGGTAGAGTAGCGTTCAATTGAAAAATACGTAGCGCATTCAAGCTCGCAGCCAAGCTGCAACCGAGAAACAATAAATTTTACTTTGCTACAGCACTCCGGCTACAGAAACTACGGGTAACTTTTGAAAATACTGGGTTCGGACTTTTGCTACAACGTTGAGGGCAGTATTTTCCGAAGTTCGTCTAACTACTTAGCGATTTAACGATTGAAAAATATTTATTAAGCTATCCATTGCTATATAAATAAAACAATCAAAGCAATTATTATTTTAATTTATTATTATTATTTTATAAATTATTTATTTTCTTTCTTAAATTTAAGTTTTTTACAGTATTTCTATAAAAAATATATACAAAAATATTATAAAAAACCTAAACCTAGAGTGCCGCCGGCAGCGGGGCATAGCCAAAGCTATCGGTGGTTAGGGCTGCAGAGTGAGGAACCTCCTGACAATACGTGCCGTGTCAAAGAGTAGGTACCTACTGCCTTCTGCATCTGACCCTTATTATTTTTATTATTTTCATTAATCAATTATTACTATTTTTTGTTTTCTGTTTGTTTTTTTATGTCATGTGTTTATAGTTAATTAGTTGTTGCAAATAAACGTTTCTTTCTTTCTTGCTTTCTTTCTTTAAATTCGTACCTCTTTCTTCTTCTTCAGTTCATCTAAAAACTTCTAAAGTTTCTTTCAGTTCGTATAAAAAGGGAAAAATGTTGACAAACAAGCTTTTTAAAATTTTTGTTAACTTGTGAATTATTATTTTGTAATAAATTCAGTCATATAAAAAATAGGTACCCTTAAATGCCCTTCAGTGACATAGTTAATTGCTTAACCATTTAAATTAAAATATAATATTAACCAATTTTAAATTTTATTATTTATTTTATTCAATGCGCTGAATATGATTTTATTCAATGTTTTGTTTTTTTTCAGTTTCGCACCAATATAGTGTAAGAAACGAATTGTAAAATTAGTTTGCCAACTAAGTTGCGTTAATAATACCTACCTGGCGAAGTATTCCACAAAAACATAAGTTAAAATAATATGCCATCAGAAATTCTAAATGTGCGACATCGCTTCCATCTGTGCACTGTTTAAATTAAAAGTAATTTTCTTATGCAGAATTAATTAATGACTAACGAGCTCAATAGGGTTCATCAAGCGGAAGCGAGCGAGAGAGACGACATTATTATTTAGTTGGCACGAGAGAAAGGGAGGGAAGAGTCAGAGGCTGGAGTTGAATGAATTTATGTCGGACTATTCAGTAACGCGTGAATTTGGCGCGAGAAGGTTGTATTCGAGGTTGGTTATAAAGCTCTCGTGAAAAGCGCGCGAAATATACGGACGTGATATATGTGAAAAAAAAGTGACATTTAGAATGGATTGTTTTAAAAAGGTAAAAGTGCTAACTTAAAAAAATATAACTAGGTATGTCTGTTATGCGGATTTCTTCGAATATGTAGCAAGTCTTGTTAATTAATTTTGACAAGTGCGAGTAACAATATTGTTTGTTATTTCTGTAAGTTATCAGCGGCAAGTTTCAATTGTCTGACCTATGTTTCCGAGAAGAAATTGTGAATCATCGACCGATTTAAAATTGTACAACACTTGACTTGGTTTACTAGTCAAGTTTTACCTCAAAACTATGCATTATGTTGGTATGAATAACAACTGTGAAACATAATACGACTTGATATAATTATGTTTATGAAACAGAAAATTATAAGAAGATAAGGAACGTTTCAACTATTAACACACATCGTTTTAAATTTTGTTTATTTTTTAATATATTGGAGAAGCAAAGAAGAGAAGCTTTTTACAATAAAAATACACAGTAATTTATAATTAAGTTATTTATAAAAAGCTAATTACAGATTCTAACGAATTGATACTAAATACGAAGTTACACATGTGTGTTAATATTAGATCTAGGTATTTCATCATCATCAGCCCATTAAATTCTCACTGCTGGGAAGCGGGCCTTCTCTCATAAAGAGAGTGTAGGACATAATCCACCACGCTAGCCCAGTGCGGGTAAGTGGATGATCTAGGTATTTAGATATATACATTTTGGAAAACCGTTTTGTGCTAGATTATTTTAATTTATTACACTAATCCACGTGCCAAGGCAAATTGTCTATTTGTTAATTACCTTTTCCCGACCGAACGGCTGAACCGATCTTGATAAAATTTGGCACAGTTACCACTTATAGGACATTTTTTTTTTATCCCAACTCAACACGTGGTTCCCGAGGGATCGCAGTAAAACCCATGCGCACGAAGACGCGAACAGCAACTAGTTTTTTTATATTTACGTAGGTAATTACTGAACTTTTTACACTTTTTATGCACTGCACTCTATATAGGCTAATATTTGGAAAGGTAAAGAGGAAATATTAGGTTAGACGCACATAATAAAGATAAAGACATGTCCGGGAGCTTGCTTTGAAGTGATATATGAGATGAGACGCCCGAAATAACCAGGACGTATTGAAGCAACAACGTAGGTATATAACATGCATTTACCCAGCAACCCTTTATAATAAACTAGTTGCGCTCCGCGGTCTCAGCTGCGGCTTCTCGAGATAAAGAGTAGCCTAAGGTTGTCTGGAAGAGTTCGCTATTAGCGACCACCCATTGTAACACTTTAGCTTTAAGTATTGTTGTAATAATTTCATGTTGTTGTATGACAATAAAGCGTTATTTAATCTAATCTAATCTATGTGACTATGTGTTAATCCAGGGAATAAGCTATCTTCATTCCGATTTTCACTCAAATCCGTTGAGTAACAGCGTGAACAAACACTTACATACAAACAGTCGCACTTTTTAAAATTAATTTATTATTATAATTTTTACTAATTTTTTATTGTGGTTTGTTATTGTGGTTGGGTAGTTCGGCTAATACCTCATACCACGGATCGACAGCTCCGGTCCGGCCACTACGGGACAAATGATTCGCGTCTAGATGTGGGACCATGGACCTCGTAGTCTGTAGATAAAAGAAAATTCCTAGGGAAGTGTTGAGCATTATTTATTTGTTTTTATAATAATACGGTAAATATTTTACTTTAATATCCATAAAATACCTGTATGGTGTTCGAAAATTATGCATATACGCTTTATCTCTACAAGGCTCTACAATAACTCTACAATACCCATGTACAGTCAGCTGTGCTGATATGTATACACTCCCAAGTTTTGATGAGGTCGAGGTCGGGACTTTATACATCATTTTGATAAATTGTATACCGCATTCTGAAAAATAAGATGACTACTATATTTGAAAAGTGTTTGCGTGCACTTGTCTTCGTAAGTTATGAGTATATATAAATTTGAAAACTTGGGAGTGTATACATATCAGCGCAGCTGACTGTACATTGTATACAATATAAAGTAAATATATACTAAAAAGCGAGTACCTACCAGAGATTTAACAAAAAAATTGCCTATGTCGGCCGGACCATAATAACGAATCGATTGAAACCTCATCATCAAAATCGGATGAGTATAGTTTACGCGCTACGGAACATATGTAAATACAAACATACATAGACTGCTAAAAACATAACCTTTGGCTTGCCCTAGTCGGGTAATGAGACTATAGTTTTCTACAGTATAACAATTAGCCACGGAGATCTGTTTCTCATCTGTTTGTGTAGACCTCATACTGTTTCCGTAGCAAGGTGGTATTTTACCTACGAGCCGTAGCGCTTAATTTATGACGTTTGTTTATCAGTTTTTAAATTATCCCCACCCCTCAACTAAGTCAGTAGATAATGTTCCCTAAATGTAATTTGTGGTAAAACCCAGTGTCTCGAGGAAAGACACTGGGTTTTACCACAAATTTCGGCTCTTAAAGTTAAGGCTACTAGGCAATTGTAAGTTTGAACAATAAAAATGGATTATTTTTTATTATCTAAATTTTTTAACGGGGCAATTCCATTATTACTAACACTTCTTACTAAAACAAAATAAAAATACTATCAATAAACTAAACTATATCTAGACAAATCCAAATATGACAATGTGGTCTCAACTAAAAATGTAACTTACCCATTTTTAACTATTTAAGCTATTTAAGCTTTTTGAAGCTATTAAGGCTTAGATTAGAGGTCTCTTAAAACCTGTTTTGGGATGGTAAATGGTTGCAGTATTACTATGCATGAATTACAAAGTTTCATACAGGCTTTAGAATTCCAGTAACAACTTCTATAATAAAGTTTTCAGGAACAAGTTCTTTAAAACTTGTTTTAGTATACCTAAAACTGATAAAACTCGTAACAATGTCACAGCGGCCTGAGTTTCTAAAGTTTCGTCCACACGGATTGAAATACGAACCATTTTTATTTTATTTTCCTCGTGTGATTTGCGAGGAAATTCCCGACGAAGAACGCCGATAATTCAGCGAACTTGTGGCCGTAACTTTAGCATGGACTTGCTACTAAACTTTTTTAATTGGCTACAATTATACAAAAACTGTTCAGTTTAATATTTAATCTGTTGTGGGATAAAAATAATGTCTGATCTTTCGCGCGTTGGAGTACACTTTGCGGCGCTCGTACGCCAAAACTATTGACTTTATGAAAAAAAGGTTGACACATAAATTGTAGGCAATTGTCTCTAGTTTCAATTTGTATATAATTTTTTATCGTAAGGAGGTATCGTCAGAAAACTGCTTTTAGGCGCCATTTTTTCAATATGGCGGCGCGAGCGGCAAAAATACCAGGTAGCAAAGTTGAAATTCGGAAAGAGCACATCAAAATCTATAAAATTACCAATTTTCACAACTCTCGGTAAACTTTCGAGGTAAAACTACCAAATGACTGGACTATCTATTTTATATTAGGTGCTTGACCGTCGGCGTCGCCCAACGACTGTCAGTTCCATAGTTAACTTGCTACTCTTACTAGTTAGTTTGGTACAGGTACATAGGTCGTATAAAATACAACGAATACGTTTTGTTACGTTCGGAGTATCTACAGTACAAACTGGGAAAGAAATTAAACTATCTAACTAGACTCAAGAGTCACCTTATGCAAATTAAATGTGTATTGTAGTACGTTCGCATAAAGTATAAACTGTATCAGACGAACAAAAACTAAAAGAGTTTCCATCTTATACACTGTATGACGGACACACTCATAGATAAAATATACCTACCTGTAATGCCAGTATGGCGTGAAGTTACATATAATACCTGATACTTTTAAAGTATATGTATACTTATTTTATATGCATATTTTGTACTTATGTGTACACAATAAATGATATTTGATTTGATTTAAAGTTTCCTCTATGTATATATTTATCAAATACACCTTTATAATTTTATTTTATTGCATCTCAGTAAACACATATTTAGGAACAGAATAATAAAAATCATAAATGGTGACAGCGATGTACATATACTTTCACATACACAGACACAAATACACCCTCTCCCACACAAGCACACACAAACACCGCCATTTACACTTTATTATAAACCAAGACACCCACATGGTCTCCTTAGTTATAAACACAGACTAGCTCCAACGATTTTTTATGTATAAATTCTTAAGTGAAACATAACGTAACATGTACCTACATCCGTTATTGGCATTAAGCATTATGTTACATAACACGTCTCATTGTAATAAAATTAATAAATTAATATTAATAAAAAATATGTATAATTAATTATTTTTTTAATAATATTTTCTTTTATTAAGAGCTGTAGATTTTTAAATAAAAAAATAAATTAAAAATTAAAAAAAAACATTTCTTACTTTAGTTGTACAATAGTCATACCATAAGAAAACTATTCCTACCCGTGCAGTTCCTCTGTTACACTCAGTAAAACAGGCACACTCTCATTAGTCCCAGCGCGGCAATAAAACTGTTGTTATGCGTTAAATAACTAATTTAACGACTCCCCCTCACGTTTCCACTTTGATATCAGCAGCAGGAACTAATGTTGTGAATCATCTCGACGAATTCAATTATTATAACAAACGTGGAGACAAATATTTTAAATAATTTACAACTTACAATAGCTAAAACAAAACATAAACTGGAAAATAAATGTTTAAATATTGTGTGAGTATTATGTTTTTGCGTAATTCTAAACTTTGCGGATCGGATTTTTTGAAATATCTCATTATTTTTTACGCTTAATATATCTATGTTTGGCCACTATCTCGCCTGATGTGAAGCGATGATGTGGCCTATGATGGAGCACATAGATCTAGAGAGAGATATTTTTTACACATGTAGGTTATCGTAATTTATCCTTACTAATATTATAAACACGAAATATTGTATGTATGGATGTATCTTTGTTACTTTTTACGCAAAAATATCTTAACCGATTTTGATGTAATTTGGTATGTAGGTACTTTAGGAATTGGAATAGCACATAGGCTACTTTTTATCCCGGGAAACGGCGGGTGGAACCGCGAGGCGCAGCTAGTATAGGTATAAAAAATAAGAAATAAAATAACAATCACCTCCTGGTAGCGGATTACTTTATTAAATTTGTATATAGATATGTAAATATTTATGTCTATCTATATAGGTTATTTAGGGTACTCGTAGATTACTCAAACTAATTTAAATTAGTAATTTCTACTGTATAAAGTTATATTAAGTTAATCTATATTATTTTCTTTTTCCTCCAGCTGAGGCAACTACGAAATTGTATCTAAACAGGTCCTCACGATACAAACTTAGCCTAGTGTGAGAATCATAAGATAGAACATAATAATTATTTTTAAATAACTCTGGATAAATGAGTACCTAATCAGATAATTACCTACTTACTGTAATACCTTGTTGTTTATGCTTGTTTTTTTAATTCGCCTGTTTGGGCTGGCTAAAGTCTCTAGGACCATACCACCTTGTTTTACGTAGTTTTGTTATTTGATAGTTTGTAAAAATTACAATAATTTCTTTCGTATATCGTCTTATGAGGGTCATCAGCAACAAGCCGGACTCTCTCCTAGTGCTTGAATAGAGTGATGGAACTTTATTCAAGCTTTCCGTGGACTTTTTCGGAGAGCATAAAAAGCAATGTTTTCCCTATTTTGTTTCATTTGCCTACACTCGTGCACGTTTACGAACACATAATGGTTAATATTCCACCGATATTACACATGATCACTCGAAATAACAATTGTTTGGAAAATAAAACAAAATCGAACTGTCTCACTTTTGACTTCCCGCCAAAAAGTCTTGCTGTTTATGTATAAACGTATTTTCTTTTTTTCATATTCAAATACTTAACAAAAAAGTACACAAGCAATAAAAAAAATATCTCGTTTCAGATGTAATCATAAGACCCCATGATGGAAGAAAAAACGCTGGGGAGGAAACGAGGAAAACCCTGGTTGAAAACAAGGCTTTTTGTCACGGCACTTGCTTTGGCTTACGTTAACTCACAAGGTAAGTTAAAATTATTAATTAAGGAAACTATATGTTTATTCTTTTAAAAATCCTTCATTTGCAGCATTCTTCTCTTTAAATTTTCTCACAAGGGTGAACTAAATAGAGAGTAGTGGGAACTTAAATGCTAATATCCGATTATTTTAAAATTTTGAGTAATGTAAGTTCAACAGGATTGGTACTGGCAGGTATGAAAATAATATAAAAAAACTATGCCTTCAATAGCAATTTGATAGATACATAGGTATTTAAAAACTTCGAGCTATTTACATTTGACCACAATATAAGTAAAGCTGTACAGATCAGAATCAGTAGGTACAGAGTACTGATGGTAAGTGACGATGTGTTCAAAGATGGAACACGCGCACATAGATCCAGAAATCACCTATTTATTCTGAGCATAATACAATTGTAAAGTGATGTACCTATCATCATCATCATCATCATCATCAGCCCATCACGTTCCCACTGCTGGGAAACGGGCCTTCCCGCATAGAGAGAGTATGGGCCATAACCGATCACTCTGGCACAGTGCGGGTTGGTGGATGTCACATGTCCTTGAATTATTGTGATAAATTCTTGGACATGCCGGTTTCCTCACGTATTCCTTCACCGTTTTTAGAGCGAGTGTTAAATCCGCACATAACTTAAGAAAGTCAGTGGTGCGAGGCCTACGGGATTCGAACTCGGGTGCGTCGGATCGAAAGTCGCACGTGCTCTCACTGAGACACACTCGCTCTTATATGAATATGATGTACCTATATGAATTATGAAAGAATTAATTTAATCAAAGTGACTCGTTAATTATTCTCGAGTTCAATAACCCTAACCCTAGAGTGTTGTGGAATAGATCATATCAGTCTGCGACCCAATTTGATAACAATATAATTGATGAGTTGGAGAGAGAAATTGATCGTAGGTACTTTAAGTTTTCTTGGAATTATTATTTGTGTGCATTATATCTTTAGTATTGGAAAACAAGTCTAGCGAAGTTAACAAAATGAGCTAAATAATATCTTGAATATTATTACTGCATAACATTGTCTACTGACTGCTTGGTACTGACACTCACACGTTGAATTGTGATCGTCATAATTATATTATAGGTACCACGTATCTTCCTCGCTGCGCAATCCCAATCCCAATCGCAAGGGATTCAAGAACCATGAGTGAATCGGTAACTCGGCGATGGAGATATTACTGGCAATTATCTATACCTATTAAATTTAATTTAGATATAACACCGATAAGATATTTAAACGAAGAGAAAGTGACTTGTTGATTGGTAGATAACGTTTACTGAGAACAGGTGCAACTACAGTACCAAGCAGATTTAAAACACAAATCACTTCCAGCAGTCACTTACTTGCAAATTAAGCTCTATTTAGATTTAGAACAAGATTTTAATGCAGAGCGCAAGTAATATGGATACATACTTTTTTTTAAAGAGGCGTTTCTATATATATATATATATATATATATATATTTATATATATTTTTTGTGGTATATATTAACTGGTGGTAGGGTTCTCGTATGCGAGAGGCCGTCTGCCAGCTGCTGCCAAGCAGTAATGCGCTATCATTGCTGTGTTCCGGTTTGAAGGGCATTGCAGCCAGCGAAATTACTTGGCTTTATGAGACTTAACAGCTAATTGTCTCAGGGTGACGAGCGCAATGCAGCGCCGCGCAGGATTTTCTGGGTGGTGCTGTTAGTGCAGGCAAACGACCAGCTCGTCTCGTCAATCAGTTGCATAAAAAAGAAACCTTGTAGAAGCAAGGTGTCTGGGAGCCACACCTTCGAAGGTGATTTCAATAACAAATTGACTAGAGCCGCCAGTTACTTGCAAATAATTTACAGTCAGGTTTACATGGCGCTAGCTAACTTTATTTAGTGGACTTCAGATGAAAAAATATATCTAGGCTAGTGTATAATATATATAAAAAAATATATATATTTGTTTGTTCGTCTTCTGCTTTCGTGTATATTATCATGTGAAGATTTCTGAAAAAAAAGAAAGAAGCATTGACACCAGAAGCTCCTCGATTGCAACGTAGGTCAGGCATTAGCTAAAATAAAATAAAAAAATGTAACGAATAAATAAAAAACATAAACATAAACGAAACATTTTTCTTAGTTAGTCATTTCAAAACCACTGTGTCTTCTTTGATTGTATTTTGACTGTATTCTGTAAAAAAATACTTTTTTAAAGAAATCATACCTATTTACACCATATGCTTACTATGTGAAATGAACCCCACACCATGTAACTCTATTTTAGTACTAGTACTGGGCACTAGTAGTACTAGGTCTAATCTATTCCATAGCTTTAGTGATAGGGCTAAAGCACCGTGACTACACAGAATAATTAAGCCATTCCGTATAATTATGTCATATTCTGCAAAATATTAGCCATAACCACGGATATTAGGTATTAGCTGATGCCAAGCCCGGGAATTTTGCTCCATTATGCAAAATAAAACTAGTAAAGTGTTGCTGATCGTTCCTAACTTCCTCCTTTACAACACTTCTTGTAGAAATAACTTTATCATCGCATAGCCTGCGAGTTTTCTCTCGTGGGAGTAATGCCAAGGCGTTTTGAAGTTTGTCCCCTCTCCCAGATTTCTTGAGTGAGTGCGCAATGTTAGAAATGGCATTAAAATTAATTGCCGAGTGCCTACATTTGTAATAAGCGAAGAAAGAGAATAGTACTATAAGTGCTTATACGTACCTACTTTATAAGTACTTATTATATTTAAGGAGACAAACATTAATATTTTGTTTTTGTAAATTACGAGTAGATTTCGTAAATGTACGAAACTAAGTTGGTAGATAGACCTACCCTAGTTTACTAAATTGAGACGGCCGGCGCCGCGCGACGGCGTATTCCAAATCAGCTGTAGTTCTGTAGTTACTTTGCCGTTTTCTTTTGCCAAACAAGTTCCAAGCTACAGTGCCTACAGCCCCGCAGCGGCAGCAACGCACGCACCCAACACACGAAACGAATGCTCTACCTATTATATGTTTGTACGTCGTAACGGACTTTTCCTTCCTGGAAAATCGAACAGTTCCTTGGAACAACTAAAATAAAAAAAAATCTAATCTTCCGCGTACAGGTGCGGGCTGTGATGTGCGTGCCTTGCGGGCTAGTCGACGTACCTTAAGTAAACTATTTTGTAATTTGCAACTGATATTAAACAGCGCTTTATTTATGGTTTCCACTGGCATGCGTGGTACTCACATCGCGTAGTACGTACCTCTTAATTAAACTCCAGCAACACATGTCATGATGTTATTAAACTAAAGTGTTAGAACGATCAAAGCAGCCGTCATCTGTCACTAGAACCAGCTGTGGATGCCGAGAGATAGTGCCACAAAGGATCTGCAGTGAGTTTTTACTGGTGTTTGGTTTCTCGTATGCGAGAGGCCGTCTGGGTGGATACCACCACTTTGCAAATTATTTTACCGCGAAGCAGTAGTTTGCAAACATTACTGTTTCGGTTTGAAGGGCACCGTAACCAGCGAAATTACTGGGCGTTATGTGTCTTAGGGTGACAAGCGCAGTGCAGTGCCGCGTAGGATTTTACAAAATAAGTTCTGGGTGGTTCTGCAACTGGTACTGGCAGGCGTATTGCTTACCTTCACGGGAACGACCCGCTCATCTCGTCAATAAGTTACATAAGAAAAAAGGTTATCAAACCACAACCGCGATTTCACGTCGATACAAGTGGGCCTCTTATAAGCTTATGCGTGATCAAGTGACTTACATACATACATCCACAAATGCATACCTACTGAGAATTAATTTTAATATGGAGGGGGGGGGTACTTATTTTGAAAGAAGGACCGCGGCCGCGGGCCATTCGACTGTAAACGAAAAGCGACTACGTTCCAAAGGACCGGTGATAAAACTTTGTAAACAAATTCAATGTCATACAAAATATTAATCACATTCAGGTATAAAAGTTAAATGTAAAAAGAAACGTGCCTTCGTGAGTGAACAGTGCATTCGCCGGTAGCACCGGGCGTTAGCCTTGTAACTTATAAAATAATAGATCACATAAACCGCTTAATTAGTCCGCGCACATGTTGCAATGAGAACGATATTAAACTAAACTAAGCCGCAGATTAGACAGCAGTTACTTAGCCTTAGTCGTTAGAGGAATAGATCAAAGCCCTACGCCGTCGTCCGTATCTGTCACAGCTACTCGTGGCGCCAGCTGTTCGTTTGGATCAGGGTCGGATCAAGTGGATTGGACGCTATGTAATGCAAAGTGGAGCTCCAAGCAAAACTTTCCTTTTTCATTTTTTATTTTTTTATCAATAGACAAAATAAAGTTCAAAGGAGAGGAACCTAAAGTATTTTTCTTTTTAGTGCATATTTAATGTGAATATATGGGAAAAATGCATTCGCCTTAAATGTAATGAAAAGAACTTTCGGTAATATTTAGTTCTTAGTGTATACCTAGTTATATATACTCTAAGATTTAGTTCTAATCTAAATGATGGAATAGAGGTACTCGGGAATAATAACTCTACTCTCTTTTACCGTTTACAGAGTGTAAAGAATCCACAATGGTGCAGAGCAAAACTGAAATTTGAATGCTTATATATGTTAGTTCAACTATGGACTTGTATATTTGGTCCACGGTTCTACCCTGGCTTGGCCCGTTGTTTCAGTCCAACTTGTGCACTTACTATGTAAATATGCTTGTAGATTTATAATGGCTATTTCAGTTGTCTAAGTGATTTTTGAAATTCAAGGCTTGAGAAATTGCAAAAGCATTTACTAAATATGTTATTTTTTAATCGTCTTCAAAAAGGAGGAGTTTCTCAATTCGACTGTATGTTTTTTTTTTAATTTTGTATGTTTGTTAAGCGATTTCTCCGCCAAATTATGAATTGATTTTGATGTTTTTTTTTGTTTGGGACTTCAGAGTCATACTTCAGAGGTGGTCCCATATAATTTTTATCGAAATAGATCAGTGCTTTTTGAAATAAATAATCAACAAAAACAAAAATATAGTTTTTTTTTCTACGAAATAATTACTTCCACAAGCATTTGTTTTTTACTCAAATTTTTATTGGCTGAACCAATATTGCCTTCATTAGGAGAATAATGTAGACATCTTTCGAAAACCTCTTTTGTAAGACCATAAATAACAGATACATAAAAAAATATTCTTAATTTAAACTTCCAGAGCTATTGTTTAATTTATGGAGGTTATAAATATAATAACTCTTGATAAATAATTAGATTAACTTGATTTAATTGTTGCAGATATATCAGCATGCTGTTCCAAGGCGACGGGGTCGTGTTCGAGAGTTTGCGAAAAGGTAATGACAATGTGCATGCACTTTATAGTTGTATTTATACATTTAGTCCAGTCATTTGGTAGTTTTACCTGGAAAGTTTTCCGGGAGTTTTGAAAATTGGTAATTTTATAGATTTTGATGTGCTCTTTCCGAATTTCAACTTTTCCACCTCGTATTTTTGCCGCTCGTGCCGCCATATTGGAAAAATGGCGCCTAAAAGCAGTTTTTTGACAATACCTCCTTTCCGTCTTATTTTACGATAAAAAATTATATACGGCATGAAACTAGAGACAATTACCTACAATTTATGTTTTAACTTTTTTTTTTCATAAAGTCAATAGTTTTGGCGTACGAGCGCTGCAAAGTGGGTACATAGATAAATTGTAGGTAATTGTGTCTAGTCTCATTTTGTATACAACTTTTTATCATAAAATAAGTCAGCAAGGAGGTTTTGTCAAAAAACTGCTTTTAGGCGCCATTTTTCCAATATGGCGGCGCGAGCGGCAAAAATACGAGGTGGCAGAGCACATCAAAATCTATAAAATTACTAATTTTCAAAACTCCCGGTAAACATTCCAGGTAAAACTACCAAATGACTGGACTAAATGTACAAATACAAATGACTGAACTAATTTAAACTCATAAAATGTTAATTTTTTTACATGTTTACCTATCGTTCCGTAAGCCGCTAATGACTGATTCAACAAAAAGCAACTCACATTAATCGCAATAGCAATTCGCATTAATAAAGACAAACTAAATTAATTTGGAATCACTTGTCTCCCGTCCATTCCCATCCGCTGAATTTTAATCTCTCAAGGATTCCCAATCAAACTTTTCAGTGGAAACCTAAATTGACTAATTATGAAGATTTATTGCTTCCCCCAAAAAGTTTTTTCGTCTGGAGCTATTTTCGTAAGCGGCGAGGTCATTCAATATTTGTTCGACATAATAGCATTTTACAAACAACAAAAGATTTGACTCTCTTTGATTTCTTTCGTTCTTTTGATGTGACGTTTCATCTAAAACAAACATTTCTGATATAAATACAGAGATGGAGGCGTACGAATGTGTTTGGTTCGGGTTTTGAAAGTGACGAACTATAGCCGACTCTATCTCTATGCGACATTAATAACCATACTATACAAAATGTAAAGTTAGGTGTGTTTAAATATTCTGTCACAAAATGTAACAAAAAATGCCCTTATCTCTGATAACACATGCAGCAGTGGGTGGCACCAATACAATAAATCTAATCGAGTTGCAGCATGCATTCGTAAGTTCGTAACCGATTCTACCGTCTTCCTTCGTTATTGAAATATTATGCTAAGGAAACCGTCGGCAGCGTTGCGTCCATCCTAATCAAGCCGTTCTGAGAACAGGCGTCGAGTGAATAAAAGGTGAAATTATTGTAAGAGGAGACTAGTTCAAATACGTTCGTATTTAATTCCGTTCGTATTTAATTCCGTCGGTGGTTAGACGCCCGCTCCGCGTGACGGCCGCTTCCTCCCCGCGACGCAGTTTGAATAAGTTACGCAGCCATCGATACTTTTGAATCGTAAAGATGGAAGATAAAAGCTTTATGAGGAATCGGGCGTATCAAAATTCTTTTGTTATTATCCTTAGAATTATACAACTTGTCTACATATTAATCGTATTTTATTGGATTCGTTCGTGATACGATTATTTAAGCTTTGAAACACACTTTTGGTAAGAATCTACTAGCCGTTGAATTATCATACAATCAAAGAGCATTGTGTCTACGATTTAGATATCTTTATTTTCATTAAAAAACGCGTTTTTTTTAAAGATTTTATAAAAGAAAAATTGTCTTCATACATGAATTCGAAACTTTCTATTTTCAATGTCATGATTTTCTAGAAAAGCCATCGTGTTTTCAAGTAGAAAAAGAGGTAGCTCTATCGTAGACATCAGTCTATTGAGCTTAAAATGCCCACCACGTTATGTGCTTGATGGTTAGCAGTTAGTACCATGCCTGTCTGTAACATTTGCAGTGCCACCCACAACTTCCATACTAAAGTCACAAAATACCTACATAATTGTAAAGTCACAGTGTTTGATATGTTCAAGAAATTGTTGCGCTAAATATCGATAGTTTCAAACAATCCTATTGTCTCAGCCCTAATTCATCCGGTAATTTTTTAATGTCGCAGCTCGCAGGGACCCAGTTGGAGACAATCTAAATAAAGTGGCTGCTCGTAGTACTCGTTAAGCCCACTATTAGAGCTCAACCCCTTTTAATGACCCTTTTGAATTAATTGACCAATAATATGGTGTTCATACAAAAATAATTAGAAGACAAATTGCTATCGATTTTCTTGGTATAGTCTTATAAGAAATCCATATCGAACAGTAATTTCCCAGAGTATTTCGTCCCCTTTAGTTGATTTTGAGTTGACTGATACACTCGCTAGAGTAGGTGTATGTTCCTTGCTGGTACACGTGAATGTAGTATGTCGAAACGATTTTAGGTATATGCAATGAAGTATGAAGAAGAAAGATTCTACCATCATCATTTAATATGTACATATATAATACATTTTACTGATGCAATGTTATATTTACTACTTAAGATTCTTACCTTTCAATAAAAATGTTTGTAAAATGTCTGCACCCTTTCTAATAAACTATGGTACATCCCTTAATAATTAATTACAGACCGTTCATACAAATATAATTAAAGGACAAATGCAAATAAACTTGTTATTAGAGAAATAGGGTTTGACATTGTTTACTACTAGGACAGACAGGATAATCGCGCTAGATGAGAGGGCAATGCTATCCATGTAATGTCTTAATGGTGGCGTGGGGCGGACGGCGTAGTGAGTAACGACTTTTGAATGCAAGCTTAATAACATGCAGTTCAGGCAATTTCCATAGGGTTTTTCCTGAAAATATTGCGATAGTATTTTACATTTGCTCAATCATAACATTTTATGAAATTAAAATAGTTCATTTGCCTGAAAAATGGTATAAATTATGATGTTACGCTTTTATAATAGTTCTGCATGTTCCACCGGAAACTTGCTGATGAGTAGGTAGGTACTTAATGATGGTATCCATCTGATATACCTGAAAATGAAAATGAATGAAATGAAATGAAAATGAAAATGAAAAATAATTTATTACAGCAATAAGGTATCCTATGAGTAAATTTTTCGATTATAGGATAGAGTACCTTGTTATATTACCTATTGAAACTAGATGAGACTGGCATAATAATAATTTTGTTTAACTGGCTCAATTACTTCTGAATAGCTTTAATAGACATTGAATATCTTCTGGAAATTACTTGAAATAATGCCTACAATAACGTCAATAACATTAAGCGGCACATGTTCAGCAAAATCAAGCTTCAGTATTTACCTTCTATAAATAGACCGACTAAAGCAATTAAACCAACTAGCGAATAGAGTTGTATCTAGTACAGCAGTAAATTGCTTAGGCTTTTATAGACTGGCAGTGATGGATCTATCTGGCGAAGTCGGGTGCGACAGCCGATGGGCCGCGAAAAACATATTGCCCACTGGAGTGCCTACTGTCGGACAGTAGTGCTCACACACAAGACCGTCCGTATTTTTGTGAGCGATATAAGTGGTATTGACCGTATTCATACGTACAAAATACGTACAGCTAAAGGAGTGGAACGCCCTGCTATCGTCTGTGTTTCTTAAATAGAACCTGTGGTGTGTGTTCAAATCAAGAGTGATATACAATACTAGGGAAGCGTGCTCCATCTTCACATCGTCGCTTCCCATCAGGTGAGAATGTGGTCAAAAGTTGGCCTAGTCAGACGGAAAAAAATAATAATTGTTAATAATAACCGCAATTCTACCTGATTTGCGACGATCGATGGTCGATATGTCACTCAAAGAGCAAATTTCACTCGTCTAGATACGTGTTCTTATTGAAGGTAGAGCTATAAAATATATACCTTGTAAATAAACCTTTGTCAACAGTGAGTCTCACTCCATGTCTCTCCGCATTGTAAAAGTCGAAGCAAATAGGCTTCGTGCGAAGTAGGGATGTCAACAATAAATTGATGTCTAGATATGTGTGGTCGTCCGATGATAGAATGGGGGCAGGGGACTCGAGTCGTGCCATTCCATCGCACACTCAGTACATTACATAGTAACCTAATCCTATAATAGACCTACTTTAGGCATTCCTCTTTTGACATAAGGCATGGAAAACCCTGTATGGAGCTTTTATCTTTTAATGTGTAAAATTTAGACGTCGTCGACTAAACCGACATTGAAATAACTAATTGCTTTGGAAAATTCGATAAAATTTGTATGAATTTCATATTTTTCTTACGATACACTGTTAGGGCACCCCTGTTGCTACACTGTTGAGCTTGTAGCACACGTAATGGACTGGCAGACATGTAAACATACGTATTTATTACCAACAAGACGTGCGATTTTGTTCTCGTTCTTTTTATACGGCTCTTAATAAATTACACGTGAACAAAATATTTTTATGCTAATACACTCGAGAGCAATGAATCCGGGTCACTTAAAGAATCCTAAAAATCTCGGAAACTAAAAATGCTAGGTTAATGCAATAAATTGTATTTAATAGACAATGTAATACTCCTTAAATGAAGGTATTAAAACTTCTTAGTTATTGTAAAGTTATATCATAAAAAATCAAATTTGAAAAAGGGCCACTTTCGAAGATGGAACTACGAAATTACAGCATTTGGTTTTGCTTTTGTTTGTAATCTGTCATTTATGTGGGTACATAAACCATGTTGATAGTGCTCTATATTCATTATTCAAGCTGAAATTATGTCGCTTACGCCTGAAGAATGCACCAGAATACTTACAATGCTGGAAACCGGCCGGAGTCAGCGCGATACAGCCAGGACTGTCGGTGTGTCGCTGTCAACAGTACAAAGAGTTCTCCGACGTTACGAAGAAACTGGTTCTAACCTACGCAGACCAGGAACGGGCAGAACCAGGTGTACCACAGCACGAGAAGACCGATACTTGGTGAACACCATGCTTCGAAATCGCTTTCTCACAGGAACTGAACTCACCAATCAGTTTCGACGCCTCGGAGGAAGTAACCCAAGTGCATGGACAGTAAGACGTCGGCTTGCTGAATCTAACTTAAAACCCCTTAGACCTGCAAACGGCCCTAAACTGGAGCGTGGGCATCGTATTTCGAGACTAAGATATGCCCAGAGCCACGTAAATTGGAGTATTGAAGATTGGTCAAAAGTTATGTTCTCCGACGAATCAAAATTTATGCTCTACAAGCACGATGGAAGACACAGAGTGTATCGAAGACCAGGGGAAAGATTCAAGCAAGCATGCATCGAAGAAAAAGTAGCCTACGGTGGTGGGTCTGTACTTGTGTGGGCCGGAATTTCTTCTGAAAGTCGCACAGAGCTGGTGATCATAGAAAACGGCTCTTTAACTAGCGTAAGATATGTGGAAGAAATCCTCAATGATCACGTTGGTCCATTTATGGTCAATTTAGGTGAGGATGCTATATTTATGCATGACAATGCCCGACCTCATACAGGTAGGATTGTGAATGACTACCTTCACGAGATGAACATTACTCGTATGGAGTGGCCAGCGCGCAGCCCGGATATCAACCCGATCGAGCATGCTTGGGACGAGCTAGGCAGATGCGTAAAACAACGAAACCCTCCCCCAATCACGCTTCGTGAGCTCAAAATTGCTCTCACAGAGGAATGGGAGAATATTCCCCAAAATCGTATAAGGAACTTGGTGTACAGCATGCCAAACCGCGTAAACGCAGTAATGGAAGCACGAGGAGGCAATACGAAGTATTAAAATTCAAGAAAATCGTAATAAAGTTCAAAAATTTCATGTTTCCTATTTTTGTTTTAAGGAGAGATCAGCAGTTTTTTTCTTTATGTAATTTTGTGTTAATAAAATGTATGGTGACTCATATTTTTTTTACTTTCATTTAAGGAGTATTACATTGTCTATTAAATACAATTTATTGCATTAACCTATCATTTTTAGTTTCCGAGATTTTTAACATTCTTTAAGTGACCCGGATTCATTGCTCTCGAGTGTATTTAGGCCGGCTTCTGAAGCCTAGATCAAACGATAACGCCGTTTGATGTAAGCGACGAATAGACAAGGTTGTCAAGATGATGACTTTATTTTTTGGCGGAATGATGAGAATTATAGGGGCAAGTAAAAAACATTACACATTTTATTGCTTCTATAATAATTTTCTTCAGTTATATTGCCGTTGCTTTTTGATTTCTAAGTTTTAGAGGTTTTAGTTATAAGTGTATTAAATGTTTTTGATGTATGTTATGTCATATTCCAGTGATTCAGCGATCTATCTTACAACTCTATCATCTTGTAGGTTGTTGGTAATCTCTTACCTCGTGGGCTGGCTGGGCTAATAAACAATAGAAAAGCTATTGTGTTCGTTAACTACGAGTCAAATAATTCAAGCTGGTTACAAGAATTGCGCAAACACATTACTACTTGGTTTACTATACATATTTACCTAATTTTTCAACGAAAAAGTAGGGTGAAAAGGGTCCTTAAAGGTAGGCAATGCACCAGTAATGCCCCGAGTGTTTTAGGTGTCGTACGTCATACGCGACGGTAACCGCTTACCGTCCAGGCGGGCCTTCTGCTTGTTTGTCTATTAACTATATTTAAAAAATGGTCGTAAAGTATGTATATATATATTTTAAATATCTTAGTGTGAGAACTCCAATATCGTTTTAGTCACGTAACATCAACATACGTTACGAGCAGTCACTATGCGCGGCATTAGTCGGATTGTCCGATGTGACAACCACAGTGCAGTATCGGGAATTCGAGGATCGTGATCAGGATACTACCACCGCATCGTACCCACTGGCCTGTCCACTATTGAATGCCGCTCACGTACGCCAACTTTAGTCGCGGTTACCCTACGGCCACGGGGTTTGATTGATTTGATTTAGGGTTTTTGTAAATGTAGAAGTTTTGATTGCGCTTACATTGCGGCCCTAACTTGGCGGGAGTTGTGCGCAGCTGTCGAAGTTGAAGTTGTTGAAGTTTGCTTATTGAATGTTAAGTGTTTTCAGTTTTGGTTGCCCAAGACTACGTAACATAGTACTGAATGAAATATTTAGATTGAAAGCCTCTTAACAGTAATTTAAAAAAGTATTTGATATGAGAATAAGTATCTGAGAAAGGCAAACTTTACTAAAAAATGTATATCAGGAATAAATAGATTTAATTAATTTTATTTTTTAAATTTTCCGTAGTTTACATTTTTACTTAATTTTATCATTCACAATCAATCACCTAAACAAAATTACCAAAAAGCAACAAAATTAACTACCTACTAAATCCTGGGATCTAGTCCGATACCCTTCAGTAGAAAGTTGCAAAAACAAACAAGCAGTAGGCGGCTACCGGTTCAAAGGAGCTAAAATAGACACATCTGAAACCCTTTCATGTCGCCCGGCCCACGTCCGCGACACGTCTGCAGATCAACAATATAATTAACGCTTTCACAATTGGAATATGTTTTGACACTAATTAATTTTTTATATAGTTTGGAAACTAAAGTGAATCAAAAAGCGGCTAAAAGAGTTCACAACAGACCGGATCAGTGTCAACTATTGGTGCTAATGGCAATAAATCCCTTAAGATGGTTTTTAAGTGCTCTTACTGTTAAAGGTGTCGCAGATACTTAATAATTGGCGCGGATCACTGTTAATAGTTGTTTGAGTGTTGCAAATTATAGGTTTTTTTAGCCTATACTGTCCCACTGCTGGGCAATGGCTTCCCTAAATTATAGGTAGGTATGCGTGTAAAAAAATTCAACGCTATAATAATATCTGAAATTCATGTTCAATTCTTGTGGGTGCCATTGCGAATTCGAATGGTCCTGCTTTTTACAACTTCCTCGAACAATTCCTCGGTGATCGTAAATGGGTGTCGCAGGGGTGACGGGGGACAGGGGGAAGTGTCATCACATCACGTCGTTAATCACGCTGTCACGACGAAGTGATGTCTCCAGCGTTTTGGCCGAGTTTAAGTAGGTGACAGTTGGGAGAGAAAGATAGCTAGCATTTGCTTGGCGAGCTTTTGCTCGGCGAGCTTGCTCGTGTGTCTGGACTGCCGTTTTTCAATACTTACCTTAAATATGGCGTGGCTCCTCTTTTCTTTAAGTACAAATTTTAATATAGCTATATTTAAACTTCTAGTGAGATCCATTCAGTTTAAAATGTAGATCGGCTTCATTAAGCTCACTCAGTATGTAAAGTTAAGTCTTCTGTACGGTAAAGACGGGACTGATTGACACGCGAACTTAAAGCACGTTCGTCTGTCACCAACTTTATTACTGCTTACAAGAAGTTTAGTGAAAAAGACATACGCTTACATCGTAAATGTCTCGCCCGTTTTAAAATAAGCGTTTTACAAATAACTACAGCTTTGCACCCTCTTCGCCTTATTAGAGCTTTGTAGGTTCAAATTAGAATATAATTCTATGTGCAAATTGGTTGCAGCTACAATGTCGTTTATATGCAAAGAGTGTCTGGTTTGGTGATTATTTCAACGGCATAATATTAAAAATGGCTATCTACATGCTGTTACGAGAATGAAAGTGCGGTGGTTTTTTATGACAATTTCCACGCTTTCCGGTCTATAT
Organism: Petrophora chlorosata; assembly: GCA_951640565.1. Classification (NCBI taxonomy): domain Eukaryota; kingdom Metazoa; phylum Arthropoda; class Insecta; order Lepidoptera; family Geometridae; genus Petrophora; species Petrophora chlorosata. The sequence goes on from OX621206.1 coordinate 4,876,390, forward strand.
ATATATTATATTCGGAAAAGTGTCAAGAAACGATCATGGAAAGAAACCAAGCTCTTTCATAATGTCCATATCAGCTAGTCGATAGAACTGTGATAAGATTGATTTTAATTGTATCCTTTGTAAACTAGCACACATTCTAAAGATGTTTTAGAATCTTCATTAGCCTACTAGACAAACTTGTCCTCGGTTTTGTGACCACGTTTGCCAGTTTGTCTTTTTCTTGAGCCTCAAAGATGGGAGAATTTTTTAGTGTTTAAAATTTGAAAGCTAGTCACCTGTTTCTGAAATTGCAAGGTGTTCGCGTCAATCAGGCGATATGCACATTAGACTAATTCACTGGTGGACTTCAGATATATTCACTGGTGTACATCAAAGCGCTGCGATGGCATTTTGATTCCCTCCTTTGATTGTCGTCGGGCTGGCTGTCGCGTTTGCTATTTTAGACTGTATTGAAGTCGGCACGCTGATTTATTATTGGACTTAGCAATTACGCTTTAGGAATTCAAATATTTATTTTGTAGTTTATAGCTTGTTTTACTATGTATGTACTTGCTTGTTTTAATATGTATCTATTACATATGTAGCTTGTTTTTTTACGATAAACAAATGGTATAAATCGATTTTATATTAATTAATTTAGCCATCAACTCGTGTTACTGTACTTGCTTGTGTTCAGTCTTGGAAATCACATGTTACAGGTGTACATCATTAGTCATATACAAATGTAGCACCCATCTTACCATGACCACTGACGATTTAACCAAACCTTTCTTTTAGGAATAGTCAGGGACACTACCTAAGTTGGAGTATGATATATTCCATTCTCTAGCTTACTTTTAGCAATTATTACTGCTTTAGGTTCACCAGAACAGACTTTCAAGCAAAAAAAAAATATAGAGCAGTAAGACAAATCTTTAAGAGCTTCACATCTTTGCTAACTCTATTAACATCACAAAGGTTCATTAGTCATCTAAAACGCGCGTGTAGCGGCTTCCTTGTTGCAATAATTACTGACACTGTTGTACCTAGAGTAAAATTTACTCTCTATAGGCTAGCTATTTTAGTCGTAGAATGCTTTTATTACATTTTATTGTCGTTAAGAGCCCCTTTGTCTTTAAATTAGCAGTGAAATGTCACTGGAAGTCTTTATTAGATTATTAATAGCCGGTGAGGATGTCCATGAATTATCTTGTCACTTTATTGTTATTTTTTTGCCGATGGAGCTTTCTCAGTATCTCACGATGAATATTATTTTTCTACCGTTTCTATTGAATTTACATAATACCGACTTAAAAAAAGGAGGCGGTAATATGTTCCACCGATTTTTTTTAATTTATGTTCACCAATTTCTTCTCCATCTGTTGACCGATTTCAAAAATTATTTTCGTTCAGTTCAGCATAGCTACGAAGTGGTCCCATATACATTTCATCGATATTTGACCTTGGACTTCGAAGATTGAAGTCGGTGTTTTATTTTTTGTTAAATGGATACTTGTTAAATACCCAAAGTGCACCATACCTCGCACTCGCACTCCTGTCCCGCGGTTCTCTTTCCCCAGTTAAGGATAACTATTATTCCTACCTATACATAATCACAATAACGAATGGTTACTTTTACATCAATAGATGACTGACTATTTTAAATACTCTAAGATTGTTGGTTACCATAAGGAATGCTGGGATTTACTGATGTTTTTGAAGACTTACAACGTGATCTCTCACGCACTTCGCATTGAGGTCAGATGCAACGAAAGTGCAAGCAGCTTCCTATCATTCCTGAAATACGAAGCTGAACTATTCAGGTTCAAAACAAACAGTCAATACAGCCGACCAATAATTGAATAGTGTAACTACCCCGTAAAATGCTCCGTTAAATTTTATTACATTACAGTACCTAACTATAGTTTGACCACGTTTGTGAGTTGTCTCATACACCGAACAACGTGAATTTCTTTTTAAATTTCTACCTATCCATCTTCAGTCTATTTCAGTCGCACTGCTGGGATATGCTTTCATTATTCTCATCAGCCTACATCAGTCTATTGCTAGACATAGGTGTTACTGACGATATTGAGCCAGATCTTTGGCTTTCCTTCTCCAGTCGAAGTCGTTGTCAGCTACCCTGCGTATATTGTTACATAATACTCGTTTATACCTTTTCTAGAGGCAAATCCGCTTCTGTTAAATCATGCACACTTTACCTTATTATACGATATTTATAATGTAACTGGACAATCTACTCAAAGCTCATGCATCCATTCATGCTCATCAAGTATATAATATTTTCTAACTTCTTAACAGAGTCAAAACGTATCTTTCGATTGAGCAGCCGTCGGTCGCGAAATGGTTGTTACTGCGTCCACTGAATTCTAATAGTTCCATTGCGATTCTATTTGTCACGAGGGGTCGAGGACCGCCGTATCAGCACTGTCTATCAGCAAGCAGATCATGCTACCGGACTTCCAAATGACGGTCAAGGAATATGGACTATGATGGAATGCGTTATTACTTCATGAGAACGTTTGTTTTTGGTGTACTAGCTGCGCTCCGCGGTTCACCAGTGTGGACGTTATTTCAAATGTTTTTTCTGGACCTGTCTCAAGAAAGTTTAGCATAGTTCAGACGAGTTGGAAATCGAGCTAATAAATAATTTAGAACCAGAGTTACTCTGAATACGTTAAATCTTATATTGATTCTGATCAGATCTCTCTATTAGCTGAACATACTTCCAAACTGGAGAATGATGTACGAGTCTCAAATACTGAGTGGATATAGGAACCACGAAGGTTTGGGTGTTCATGAGAAACTAGTTATGATTTATTTAGTATGCATACTTCACCGTCATTTTCAGATAATACCAGTGATCCCGATCCCATGTTAGCCTCTACCAATGCCATCCACGTACACTGCAGGACGTGTTACCGCATGGCGTGAACGTCGCCCGGTGATGTCAGCTACTTCCGATTGCGGTATGATTGTGCAGGTGCCCATTCATGCTAATGTTAGTGGAGACCACCTTTTCGATGGTAACATGTAACATTGTAGTATTTTTCGTCTAAGATGATTAGTATTAGAAAATCTAAACAGTTGCAACTCAAGTTCTCAGATCAGCTTAACACATTTCAATAAAGAAGTCTTCATGGTTTCCTTTCCTTTCAAATTTACGTAAGTTCTTGTAATATAGTAATAACCTTTGTACTGATGCCAAGCCTTTTTGTTATTGCAAAGGTAAGCATCTGAGCATTATGATGGTGACACCCACAGTCGAGCCCAGTCATGTTACAGTCGCAGCCTGTGACATAATTATAAGAGCGCTTTTTATTCCGTCACCATTGACAAATGTTTGTCGTGGATTGAATAATAAACGATTCTTTTGAATGCCGGAGCGATGCATGAGAATATAACTCCCGTGCTCATGGTATCGTTTCATTCTGCATCTCGGAATTCAAATGTTTTCAAAGTTTGGACGCTTGTGGCGATGAAAAAGGAAATTCCTGAGTAATTCTTTTCAGTATCCTAATTTAGATTGCGCCACAAATTCCGGTTCAGCTAGCCATAGCATCGATTGCTGTAAAATAACATGAAATTCTTTAAATGTTTTTACTACATTTTTATGTTATTCATCAACTTCTTGTATGTAAGAGATTGCTTCAAGCAATAAGACCGCCAATTGTATAACCTTTATTTCATAATGTTTTTATGTACATTACGGTACCTTTATATTTTAAAAAATCGAGTTGCTAATTTCAATGTCCATGCCACTGACGTCAATTATAAACATTGTTAAATAACTATGGTTCATAGTTAACCTAAGAATTAGATAAATGTATAACTTCCAATCAAATATTTTAATAAATACCTCGATAGTTTCACAAAGTGGTAACTGAAAGGCACTCAAGTGTCAGTCACATTAGGAAGTGATATTAACAGACTAGAGAATGGTGCCAACATTCAACTGCCGCTGCCGATGGGAGCTCTTAGACAAGAGTGACTCACTCGCGACGGAACGATCATTAGACGAAAGATATAAGACGTAAAAACAACTCAATCTGTACTTCGTGAATTGATATGTTTGTATATTATAATTATGATGGAGAATGATGAATAAAATGATTAGAAACAGCAACATATCTAAGAGATTTTATATTGTAGTGTTGAAGACCTCTTGTGTGTATTTTGTATAGAAGCTACGCTGCGAGAAGTTGTTTCCTTTTTTAACCGACATCAAAACAAAGAGTAGGTTCTCTATTCGATTGTTTTTTTTTTGTTTGTTAGCTTCGCCATTCATAAACCGACTTGGAAAATTATATTTTGCGTTCGGTTCAGTATAGCTGTAACATACATAAATTTTATCAATATTTAACCTCGGACTTCGAAGATACATGAGAATTGCAGTCGGTTTTTTTGTTATAACTTGAATTATTATAACAAAAAAACCTAACACATAACATAATAATTGCACATAACGATAAGGCCGCCCATTGTTCTACCACTATTATTTGTAACTATAAACTTCTGTTTCCTGTTCTGGTGATCAATAAAGTATTATTGTATTGTATTGTATTATAAGCACAAAAGAGAGAACCTTACTGGAATCTATATATTTTCGATATTCTCTATATTTTACTTCTCATCTAGCGTTCACTAATCTTTTCGTGCACTTCCGCCTAGCCTAACGTTTATAAGGTCCATCTAAACTCTTTTATTTTCACATTATTTTTATATCATTCATCGAACTATTGAATTATATATGAGCTTATCGCGATTCTGCACCACAGTTGGTGCATATTAAGTTGGCACATCAAAAGCAATTGTCGAACAATAAGCTTGATACGAGCAAGTGTGGGTTTCTCGTTGTCCTGATTTGTATACAATGGATATTGTTCACACCTATCATGTTATTATCGTGATGGGTGCGTTTTATTCCATGGCGGGAGGTTAATCGGTGGCAATCCGCGAATGGTTTACGTTGGCGGTGACAATAATGATCATTCAAATCTCCTCGTAACACTTCTTTCTTAAACCTCAGCCTCCGACTCCGGTTCCGAATCGGTTCCGACTCCGATAATTCAAATTTAAAACCTCCGTCTCCGACTCCGGTTCCGGTAAAACCGCCTCCGTAGCATTCCTGCTCCAAACTTTCGAGTACTAGTAGGACTAACATGTCAACGGCGAATTCTTCATTAATTTATTAATTAATTTGAAATAATAACTATATCACCTCAATCACAGAATAACTGATGTCTCGGGGTGATGAGCGCAATGCAGTGCTACGCAGTGCTTTTTATCTTTTAGTACCATAAGTAAGTTCTGGGTGGCAGTGCAATTGTTATGGGCAGGCGTGGCGCTTACCATTAGGCGAACGACTTGTTCGTCTCATTTCAATAAAAAGAGTAGTACAACCCGTATTGGAGTACCTATTTTGATTTCAATGTTGTTTTTTGTTAGCTTGAAATTATTATTCAATAATTTATAGCATGGTATCTAATTGGTTCTATCTCTGTGAATGAACAACAACATTTTAATAGTCTTTCACAGTGGTTATTAATTTATTTCACTCGCACAATCTAAACGGTTCACCATTGATCAAGCGCTGTTATCTCATCATCATCAAAAGTACTATATGTATTTAGATTATTTACTATTTTATTAGTGAGTTATTGAAAACCACCGTCCATTATATTTGCGTTATTCCTCTCCCTGCTCGGTTGTCTGGAAGAGATCGCTTTTAGCGATAAGACCGCCAATTGTTACACTATAAATAAGCTTTTATTGTTAGTTTTTAATTATCTGTGTGTTTCAATAAAGAGTTATTTCATTTCATTTTACCAAAATAATAAAGTAACAAGGAAAGCATTCTGTGCTTTAAAACCATAGTGAGTGACATTTGATATCACGGGGCAGTAGACATGAACTCTACGATAACACTTCAGCTGTGATAACTGTAGATGCAACATGTTTATTTATGAGCAGTGAGACAATTTGAACGGTTTTGATAACACTCAACTGAGAAATCTCCATTACTTTGCCACAAGATTAGATTAGATAACTCATTATTGTTACACCACCAGAAATTATCACAACAAAAGAGAAATTACAAATTTAAAGACTAAAGTGTTACAATGGATGGTCTTATCGCTCAAAGCGATCTCTTCCACAAAACCTTTGGATGGAGAGGACTTAAAGAAACTGTTAGAGATGGCGGTCAACATAAATGAGATAATAGTGCATGTATACATATTTACAAAGAGTACAAACTATATTATTAAGTCAAAGTCAAATATCATTTATTAAATAGGCACAAAAGTGCACTTTTAAAGGTCATAAACACATGATACAAATAAAAAATGTTAAAAATTGTAACTTATGTTAACGTGACTTTGAAAAAAAGGTAAGTATGTTTACCCATTTCTTTCCTATACTCAAATTGAAGTCTGAGTGCTGAAAAGAAATGCGAAAACTGACTCTACCAGTGCTTCGGAAATACGCCCGCTAGAGAAGATAGCACCAAGAAACTCTGCGGGGATGTCTTTTTTCAGCATTCATTATGTACTACCTACTTACATATACATCTATACTAAATATATAATAATAGGTATATACCAATATATAAACATAATAATATCAATTACACAGATTATAAACATTATATACACCAAAGACATTACTTTATATTAGATATACACATTATAAATTTGAAAAAATACGCTACCTTATGTAGTAGGTACCACTCACAAAAAATCTATTATAATTTATCGTCGCCATCACTGGCTTCATTTTTCAATATTCAGTAAGTACAGAATCAGATCAGATATTATATAGGGTACGTAGTATACATAAATCGATGGTAATTCTACATGCGCACGTTTACTATTATAAGTATTCCATACTGTTCTTCAAAAATTCCTACGCGTACCTATCTTGAAAACTAAACTTATTCCTTGATTTCATTTTTTTTTTGTGGGTGGGTTTTACATGATGTATTCTTATATTTACGACAACCATTCAAATTTTTTTTATCAAACTAAAAGAAACAAATCTTTAATTACAATGTAATGTAATCGGATATTTTGAAAGCGCCATGTGATCGTCAATGTAACCACATCTGAACTAATAAATCCAGCTCAAGGAACTTTGATTTTAACTGCAGTAGAATTAAGTTGCACTACTGCGTGAACAATTTCACGTTGATAGGGTACTTGTGACTAAAAACAAAAATCTTTTGAATTAGGATTTAGGACTGTATGTCGCAAGCGCTAACGTATAATTTAGTTTGCTCTATAATTTTGTCAATTAATATAATTAAGAGTCTGATGTAGACCAATAACGGGCCTAACATGTGTTTACACCCGATCTAAACATTCGACCCTCGTTGCGCAAGTTTTACAGCTTCAGGTTTGTGGTTTGTTTGAAAGTTCGGAGGAACATATTTATGTTGGCAGTTTGAGGTATCGCTAATGATGAGTAAATGGTTTGATAACTTTGATAAATTTCTTTGAAGACTTTCAAGTAGTGTCGTAAATTCGTAATAATCACGGATAAAACATTTTCACAGTTCTTAATCTTTTTCTTTAGAACTTACCCTTCACAAAGTAGGTTATAAGTGGTGGACCTATTAAGTGATGATTAGGTAGTGAAATATAAATATGTCAAACAAATTTAACATATCGCGTTTTTGTTCCAGATGTCGCTGATGGACATAGTCTCGAAGCCAAAAGAAACGTTCATGGAAGAAAGAATACCTAACATCTACAAGTTTTGCGCTCCGACACTAGTAAGTTCGTAGGACAGTAGAAGGCGTCAGAATCCGATAAAGATCTCGGACGTCATAATAATAAAGATAGTTTACTGCCAGTATCACCCAAAGATTTTATCTAAACCTAGTTAAAATGTTTGTCCTTCGCTAGATATGATCCTTAAATATGACGGTAGCTTTCCCACAATAGGTAGGTACATATTGTTTAAGGCAAAGTGGGTAAAGTGATACCATACATTGAAAGCATTCACTCCCTCCTTTTGTCCTGTTCTATAGACCCCATGGAAATAAATCTTGGTCGAGTACTGTCAATAAACCGCCTATAAGCATTGTATTGTAATTGGTTGGGGTTTGGGTTTCCTGCTGCGATTCAAAGACAGCTATCGTATTACTTTTAAAAATTCTTAATTTATTGATTGAGGTTCACGTGTTTGTTCTCTTTGCAGACGGAGTTCTGGATATGTATGAACCATACGATACAGGGTAAGTTGATTTTAGCTGTCATCTATCGCTGTTTTTAATAAGAGTTTAGTCAACATTTTATTTTGATAAATACATACATATGCGCGAATAGACCCGATAAAACTTTTTAATCTTACGCAAATTTTGTTTATGTTTAGAATGCTAAACATGAACAAAAGTAAAGTAAAGTACGATTACGTAGATGGCTATAAATAGAAGTTCTGTAATTTTTTGGCAAATTGAATACCACAAATACATATTCTGGAAATGATGTTCTATCGCTACTTTTGCTTTAAAAATTGGACATAAAATAAGTACATAGTAGCTGTTGCTTTAATAGATGTTCAATACGGCTACATCAATTGCATCACGTCTAGGCTATCCTGCAAATTATCATCCGGTACTATATTTTCAGAAGTGGTATCTGGTTCCGGATGGTGGGGTCGTGCTTGCTGCGCGCTGGCTCGCTCTACATCCTGCCGACAAGGGTGCGCTAGCGCAATCAACGCGACTACCCTCACCGACGTCTGTCGGCGGAGCGATGAGATCGAGTTCTTCGACTGCGTGCAGAGGCAGCAAGAAGCGCAGTGGTGTTGTTGTGAGTTACAACAATTTTCAGCCTTCCCAATTCGTTATACCTACTAGTGCCTAAAAGCAAGCCTCCGAAGTCAGGAGGTCTTTAAACAGTTCAGTGAGCTGAAAATTAAAGTATGTATTCTCATTGCTGAATTCATTGGCTTTCTTTTGTCGCTCGCTCGTTAACTTAACAGCCTAATTAACTTACATTATATTTAAGTTTTATTTTGTTCTTCTAGCTAAAACTCAATCGGTCAAGTGCCACGACGCCTGCCGCAAGGAGCTTTGGAGAGTGAACAATACCATCGTAGAAACAGAAGCAAAAGATAGACTGATGAAAGTGTGTTACCAGTCGCCAGATATCGTCCACTGTTTGAACGAGTTGTCCGGACCTACTGATCATGTCGATACTTCGAAATGTGAGTTAGTTGATCTTGTTTTTAATAGAGTTGATCATATCCATAATGGTATACCACCATATAAACCATTATGCATACGATTAATTTGCATTTAAGCTTTTCAAGAAAGAAGAGCTTTTTAGAAAGGTCTGGGAGGTACATTAAAGAGTTATTATAGATATATGATGTTATATGCAGGTATGGTGCCTACCAAATGGGTTTACATGTTTATTGTTGGATACATATAGACCTCCCTCAAGTCACGTCATTAGGCACGAGTTTCACAATATTCAACAAATAATGATATTATATTATGGGTGTAAAAAGCTAAAAAAGCTAAGAGCTTCCTTTTACATTTTGGAAATATTTCTTTTAGATTTGTCCTGCTGCCCAGAGGTCCAAGACCCAAAATGCAGAAGCACGTGCGAATCAGCTCTAAAAGGAATAGACGATTCCCAGAAGATCGTTCAGGTCCTTCAAAACGATTGTGGACCTCCAGCCTTGGATAGTCCTCTATGGCTTTGCTTCTTGCGGAACGATCAGCATCCTGATCCCAAAGACTTGATACCGTATGATGTTGCTAAGCTGCATTGCTGTGAAAAGGTATACTATTGTTTTTCATACAATGCACTTCTGATGTTTCGGGGTTATAAGAGCAATGCAGTTCTACGCAGTACTTTATACGATGATAAAAATTCTGGATGGAACTGCAATGGTTATAGGGACTTTCATAGTTAAAGATGTTTCTGTGATTTCAAATAAAGGGGATATTTTTACTTCATAGTTTGTACTGTACTTATGCCAGTATAAATCCACCTACAGTACGAATTCCAATATCCAATACGAGAGATTTCGTAAGAGCGCATCTCAAGGTTCTCGGTGGTAGATGTCATCGTCATCATTAACTTACTCAAGAGCCCATTCCGTTGCTAATGTTGAGGCATGACGGAGTAAAGATACCTATAGCATATTATATATAATAGGTACAATCTTAGAGGGAGTATACCTATTAATATACTATAGGCTATCCTGTCCACTCGTATGAATATTGCTAGGTATTGCTTCGCTCATGCATTAGTATGTATTCTCTCATTTATTTTCTAACAGGCGTCTACGATAAATTGCAAACGGCTTTGCTTCCATACGTTCAACAACGGCTGGCAGAGCAACTGGCAGCGGTTCCATTCCGAATGCTTGAATGATCCTCAGGAAGTAAATTTAGCAGAATGTACTGAAGAAGGTCAGTGTCTTGCCATTATTACAGTAGCTGTTATTACATCTTCATCTGTACCCAATGATAAGTGATTGTAATGTATAGTCCTGACCATTAACCAGGATTTTGTTATTTAGGAACTCGTGTTTTTTTCTGTGTAATAAGTATTTAATAGTAATAATATTTGTTCAGTCACTTCAATATTATTAGCCTGCCTACCCTGGTTGGGTTGGACTTGCAACCAGGGTAGAGCCCACCTGCTCAACTACTACACCACAGACGCTATCCCTCGTCCCACATATAGACTGTCAAGTCACAAGGGATACCTACACGTTTCCAGTAAATTCTCCGTGCACCCTCGGGTGCGCCGGGCTCACGTACTGCAGCCAGCTCAACAACCGGCCGACCGGCCTGTTCCGGTCGTGTACCGCGCAGGCAGACGTCGGCGCACACCTCGCCGTCATCGAACAAAAGGGAAGTGGGTAAGTAACTTCTATTTTAGATTCGACTGATTTGCGAGATGGTTGCCAAACGTAGTTTTATCATGAATTAAAAATATTTACATTATATATGTACCTATAGCCAAATATATGTCACGGTCATCAGAGAACCTACTGTTAACCTACTATAACACCGTCCATATATATTTTTATCTACATTCCTCTACTTGTGGGTTGTCTGGAAGAGATCGCTTTGAGCTATAAGACCGCCCATTGTGATAATATTATTAAGTTAGTTGTTATTTTAGTTTTTAACTGTTTCTGTATTGTGGTGTTCTAATAAAGAGTTATTCGCTCCTATACCGCCTTGGGGTTTTGCTGAAAACCAGTGTCGGGTGTCAAATAACGACACTTGACATTTGTGCTAAGCCAAAACCCCATTTGGCACCACATAGTACCTTTGTACTTATACCTATAAGTTTAGACTGTTGTCTCTGTATACTGTTTATTTATTTATTTTCTTTTTGTATTTCTGTTTCCTTTATTTTGTTGGTTTTATGATTTTGTGGTCGTCAAATAAATGTTTTAACTTTCTGTGTTTCTCTCTAATACTCTCTGGTACATGTTTTTATGGAAGTAATGAGACGAGCAAGTCGTTCGCCTGATGGTAAGGGCCATAACAATTGCAGTGCCCCTCATCCCTCATGCTCATCACCCCGAGACATCAGATATTAAGTCTCATATGCCCAGTAATTTCGTTGGCTGTCTTTCAAACGGGAATTCATTATGCACTCTCGGTTGTGGGGGTCTTCTAGTACTTTAGCCAGTTGAACTTGGCACAACTTTGTTTCGGTGCGCGTAAGCAAACCGGAAGCTTAAAAAAACTGCGTAAGAAACAAAACGTTAAAAACATTGGTTACGAATTTCTATATCTGATAGCTCAAAGGACAGAGGATTTGATAATTTTTGTTATTTAATAACTTATTTAAGTATGTTTGATTTTCTGTTTCAGAGTGGTTTCCGTGCTAGACCTTCAGTTGCCGTTAAAGAATTCCAGTCACTGCCCTGCTGAAGTTTGGAGGAGCGTCGCGTGCGCATTGCATGTCAAACCATGCACTTTTAAGGTAACTCTAAGGTCACTATGTATCATCCCATTTCTGTCTTTTATAGTGAGTATTCAGCATAACATCTTGCTATAATATCATGCTGGGGTAGCAGATTAAAATATAAAGGAGTTAGAGCTTTTCCTTTGTTAACATTTTGATATTTACTTGCTATATCTACCCATCCTGGACTACTTATACCTATTTATTCTGTAATATCAACTGTGATGCCACAAAAAAAATTAGTTCTTAAAGGTTTTCTGATGTCTCGGGGTGATGAGCGCAATGCAGTGCTACGCAGTACTTTATACGGTAATTAAAGTTCTGGATGGCACTGCAATTGTTATGGGGACTTTCTTGTCACAAACTCAGTTCCATAACAAAAAACCTTCTCAGGGTCACAGCACACTTCTCTGTGAAGAGGACTGCCTGCGCCTCGTGTCGTCTTGCGTGGAGTGGTCGCGGGTTCCGCCGCAGAACTTGACGGCGCGCGCGCTGTGTGCGCGGCTCACCCCGCGGGACCCCAGCGCGCCTTGTGTGCCGCTCCGACAGTATATGACCCCTAGTAAGTAATACAGCGACGATTGTAAACCAAGGAATAGGAAACTTCTCTTAAAAGTGAAACTGATTTGCTTCAAAGCGGGAAGGATCGAATTGAGGTTTGGAATTTTTTCAGTTATAATTTTATTGATCTTGGTTTTTGTATAAGCAAAATAATGGTAAACAAACATTTGGCCCGCCTGAAGATGACCGCGCACCGTCGCCTATGGACACCTGCAACACCAGAAGTATTATCGATGCGTTGCTGACCCTGTAGGAAGAGGAGAAGGAGAAGATGAGATAATAATGGAGGATGGGCTTTTCGAGTTTGCTATTCTGCTCCATTGACAGAACTCGTTGTTTTTACATTAATGGATTTTGGCCACATTCCCAGCTCCCATCCACTTCTATTCGCTTTGAAGGACAAACAGTGCTGAGATGGGCTTTTCGAAATCAGAACAGAACATATGTTTATGTCGAATTAGTTTCAACTGGTATTTCTTTTACAGGTACAGAGCCCGCCCTGCTCTCGGCTAAAGAAGCAGTGACATCACCTTGCGCCGGCACCCCGTGCGGGGAAAACCAAGTCTGTGTTGTCAATAGGGACTGTCTGCAGGGAGACTCATGTCCGAGATACACGTGTGTTGATGGGTGCAGGCTTGGTGAGTTCTAATCACAGGAGTAATTAATTTTGAAGTTCCCAATTTTATGAAATCCAGAAAGAGCCTTCATCTTATTGAAGTGAGTGCTTCATCTTAGGCCACATCATCAGGCGAGATAGTGGCCAAACATGGATCTATTAAGCGTAAAAAAAAGAGACAGCATTTTGACAACGTCCTTACACCATACAATATTAAAATTAAACTCAGTCTATCTGTGTGTGTGCACTGGTTGGCCTGTAATCAAAGAACATATACTCTCCTTTAATAGACAAATTATAAGTATTTCCAGAGAAATGGAGAATGGTATTTCATGAACTCAAATGACAACAAATACTGAATCCTAGGAAAATAGGCGTACCTACGTTAGATTAATATCTTTTTGCAGGAGCAAACAGCCCATACTTGGTGCCAGTCGGTTCCTGGGTCCGCATCCAGATGTCGCTCCACACTCACCGCTCCTGCTTCAAGATCTGCAACTGCACGCGTAAGGGCCTCAGCCACTGCCAGCCGCTGCCGTGTGTTGAAAGGGAAGACTGCGTGTTGCATGATAAGATTGTCAAACAAGGTGAGCCTTCTACCTTTGTGAGTTCGATGGTAACTTTCCCATTTATTTAACTCTCAAGCAAACATTCGGATTTGAAGGGCACTGTGTCAAATAAAATTACTGGCCGTACATGAGATCGTGTCTCTGGGTGAGAAGCGCAGTGCGATGCCACGCAAGATATTGCGCAGCAAAGTTCTTAGTGGTGCTGCATGTCTGCAACTGTTATGGGTAGGGGTGTTGCTTACCGTCAGGACCCTGTTCTTCAGGTCCTTGTTCGTTTCATCACTCAGTTGCTATAAAAAGCAGGAGCAAACAGTTTAAAATATATGGTGCCAGTGGTTTCATGAGTCCGTTTAATATTTAGATGTCTCCACACGAATCGCGCAATGGCAACTTTTCCCCTTGTCGAAGATAGCTGTTCCAAACTATTGGTTTAGATAGCGTTGTAAGCCATTACTTAACAGTACTGAAGACCATGAGGAATTTAGCAGAATGGGAAATAAAACGGGTTTATGTTCCGTTCCCAGGGGAGAAGTACTACATCGAGTGCAACGAGTGCGTGTGCGTGTGCGGCGAGCGCGTGTGCGCGCGGCGCGCGTGCGGGCGCGCGGCGCTGCTCACGGGGCTGCCGTGCAACTGCCCGCCGCACCACCTGCCCGTGCGCGCGCGCTCCGTGCACTACCCCAACGCGTGCCTCGCCAAGTCAGTACATACCTAATGTAGGCGACACAGGCCCCTAATATATATTTTGGAATAAGAACTCCATTCAACTTATAAAAAATGTGACGTTTTTATTGTTATCATTGTTTACTAACCGGCTACACTCACGAGAATAAGTCGAGACACTCGACCGGTGTTCGAGCGGTAGGTACAGACGCTCATCCTCACGGAGTACGTGCGGTCGGTTTTTATTGTTGTTTGCTAATTTGTAACCAAAATTTTCATGTTTTGCTGTAATTTTCGCAAGTTACCTAAAGGATTCGCGGTTTTACTCGAAGGAGGAGACTGCTACTCGTGGCTACTACACCTACTGCAGCGAACTACATATTTCTATTTTTATGTATCTGATTGATGACAGGATGTCGTTCACCTGATGGTAAGTGCCACGCCGCCCCGCCGCCCACATCAATGCCAGTGTCACCGGTCTGATTCCGAATCCGATACGATTAAGTTTTTTATAACTTACTACTTATTTAATACTTTTTTAACAATGTTTTTTTGTTCAAGTTTCGGTTGGGGTCATCCAAATATTTCAGTGCGTATGGCGCTGTTATCGAACTGCGAAATGCAGATTTGCACGTTTACGGATATACCGAACACAACAATTTGGATGTCTTCAAGTCAAAAGGGGCAGTGTATCTTCCACAAAGTTTTGAGCCATAAAAGGGCAGTATAATACTTGTCAATTTCTTTCCACAGATGCTCGGGAGCCACTGATGCTGAAATACAATTTCGTCCAGAAAGCCCTTGCGGAGCCGAGGCGTGCACTTCCTGGCGGAAATGTTTGCCGATCGCTAACGTCTGTCTTTCCAAGCTGCAGTATTCGTGTCCTCAGTACATTTGTTGTAAGCATAACCTACCTATCTCCCTCTCTAAAAATTCTCCAGTATTTTCTGCACTTGAATTGCTAAGTGGTACTTTTTATTTATTCTTATATTATTTGCTTCTTTTGCCTATTTTGCACTGTTTGGGTTCTGTATCAAATGGATCCTTATTTCGTCGATCTCGTCGCAAGACCTGCCCCCTTACCCATATGTCCCTAAAGCGCCAATCGTATACCGTGTTGAGCTCAAATTAAGATGTAGATTCACTGCGACAATGTCTTATGTTGCCATATATTATTCCATTAAGTTTGTCTCAACTTGTAGTGATCGTACTTTTGTATAAATGAATGAGATTAATTCGATATCTTGCCTGAATCGACAATAATTAGACCGTATCTCATTAGTCGCAGTGAAGCTATACCTTTCTTTGAGTTTAAAACGATATACGATTGGCGTTTGAGAGACATATGGGTTGTACGTTTGTATGTCACAGGCCTTTAGCGGTCAAACATTGTTATTATGTTCCTAGATTTTAATGACCCAAACATAAATACAAAAAATTGAATAACTTTGCGGATTCTTAAATGCTCAATTTCCACGCACTTGGCTAGATTTTTATATAAGCATTTTTATTTTCAGTGAACACCTACGATGACTGTGAGAATTACCCATCGATGCCTATTTGTGACACGGATGGTCGAACGCACGCTAACCCTTGCTACCTTATCAACAGTCCGGGGAAGCGGATGGCTTATTGGGGACCGTGTTTGAAGAGATGTTCTAACGTAAGTACCAACGTGTTTGAAGACTGGAGGAGTATGCAAAGCAATTTCTATTAGATTGATTAATCCTGATGCTTGTCTGACCTATTTTCTTTTTTCCAGAATGGCACTGCGTGTGGAGTCAACGGCATTACATATAATTCCGAATGCGCCGCTTGGGCCGAATATGTCACCATCGATTACTACGGACCTTGTTACGCAGTCGGGCCGATATCAAACTTAATGGAGCCCAAGTGTATGATCGACAGAATCCTCTGTCCTTCATTGAAGAAAATGAACTGCGCTGGATTTACCGCCCCCGGGGCGTGTTGCCCAAAGTGTGGGGGGGCTTTAAGAATACTATATTCTCAAAAGCAAATCGATAGAGCCTTATACGGGACTAATATATCTGCGACAGTTATCAACTTGCAAAATATAATGAAAGCTCTAGACAGACATGTCAAAATAGCCGAATGCGCGCTCAGAGGCTACCTGACTATAGAAATGGAGATCTTCATTTCGGTCGAAACTATTCTCCATAATCCCACGGACTTGCAGTTGAAAGTATGTGTTTTAGAAGCGGAGAAGATAGCTGATATGATAAACAGACAGAGTGTTCTAATTACTAGTGATTTAGGACTCAGTGCTTTATCGTATGCGCTACCTGTGCATACGCATTTGACGCAAGGTGCGGCTAGAATAAGCATATCAATATTTGCATTTTTATTATATTCTTTAGTCATTTATTTATTAAGGTAGCCTTTGCTAAGATTGTAAATACTTTGTATATAGATAGGTAGTTATGTGATACAGATTTGTAAATAAGTTGATACGTATACTTATAGACACCAAATAATTAGTGCCATTATATTGAATATCAGTAGTACAATGCTTTGGGTTTGCTTTAATATTGTCAGGCACAGTATTGTAGATTATAAAGTTGTGAGTTCATAGTGCCATCTAGGTATTAAATAGGCTTCTGTAATTTGCAATAAACTTATGCGACTGCAAGCATTTAATACCAACAAAAAAGACATTAAGAAATAGTCCTTATACCAAATAATTTCTCTATTTAGAACTTGTTACAATTTATAAATGTTTGATTGTAGTTTTGAGATTGTTTAAACGCTTTAAGCAAAAGATTTATTAAAAACAATATTTGAATAGATTATGATTTTTATTTTGCACATAACACTGAACAATTGAGGAATATAACATTATATTGTGAGTTTATATTATCACAATTAATTGATCACTTATAATTATATTCGGATAAGTCTTTTTTATCGAAAAATATATTGATTCTGTCGAGTAGTTGTGGGTCCGTCACAGTTTTAGCGAGTTGTACGAAGCCACTTTGCAGCACCGGTTGGATTAGTTGGAACCTGTCCAAGGAAAACGTTAGGACCAGTTCCAGATATGCCATTAAAATGTTTTGGAAGCAGTTCCGTTGCACGTCGATATCCTGAAATAGGTATAACAGTTTGTTAGGGACGTAGAATGTAAGTCTCTGTGCCTATAATTATCTAGATTTAACTTTAATTTTTACCTTACTGATACTAAGAGACCTTTGTTGCTCGATTTCCGGTGGCACCGGTTGTGGAGGAATCAAAGGTTCTATATTTTTCACTTTATCATATGCCTGTCCATCGCTTATACTTATGTTCACTTTACGTGTATCCAAATGCTTATCTAAAATATCTGAGGCACTGACTCTTTTCTCTTTTTCTGGAATACCATTGACTTTATCTAATTGACGCACTTCTTCGTCGGTACTGACACATTTTTTTATAATCACTTCTTTGGTCTCATTTGCATCGTTTGCATCTTTAATAAAAGGCGTCTCATCAATGTTTTCATCGATTTCTCTTTCGTTCTCTGCGTGAATTTCTACACTTATAGAAGCTTGAGTGTTAGTCTTAAAATCAGCAAATGTGAACGGCTTTGGTTTTTCATCCAAATCAACTTTTTCGTCTAAATTTTCGTCTTGTTTAATAGGAATATCAGGTTCTTCTATGAATTCCTTTTTTTCTTCATAATAGTGTTCATAATGGTTTGACGAGGAATCTGATTCCACAGAGCTGAATGACATTCGCTCTTTAACTACTCCAGGATCATCAAAATCAGAAACATCTATTAGATGTTTGACGTAATTGTAGCACAGTAACTCCCACGTATTCTTCAAATCGAATATCTTTGTTACAAAACGATCATATTCGAGTGTCAAATTTAGTGAAGTTGTATAATTGTGTAAAATTATCGAAATATCAGGACCTTTTAATTTAAATTTATGTACACCGATGAAAAATATCTCAGTCAGTGCGATAATTTTAATTAGCCAAGATGATGTCGTTTGCTTGTAAAGGTTGGCAGCATGATCCAAATTGGAGACTTTCTGTACTAGGAACTTTAAACCAGGTCTCGAGTCGAACTGCATTGCCCTTCTGAATGATAATTCCAAACTTTTCAATAACAATTCTGTGTTGTCATTGCTAAGGAAAAACTTATAATTACAAATGTTGGCACCAGTTTTTAGACTGTCAAACAAAATGCTGTTGATCCCTTGAAATACATCCGAAGAGGCTTGTATCAGAACTGTAGCTATTATTTGAATTAGTATTTGATGAGCCAAGAGACCAACCACTAATCCTCTGTGAGGAATTCTGACTGTATACATTTCCGGGTTAAGAGAGTTGACTGATTCTTGTAAATAAATCAGGAAGATGTAGCTTCTGTCATCTATCAGCATTAAATTTTGCGAGGAATTCTTAGGTGTCAATTTTACTGGCCCTTCTCCTTTGATTTGTTCAGTTAAGAATACTTGCTGAGCCATCGCATGTAACCTCACATTGTCATTGACTGAACAATCTCTACGAGCTGCTACTTTCACTATAGCCAAATCCCCATAAAAGCTGTTAGAATTCTCTTTGAACGCATAGGTTAATTGTTTTAACGGAGTCAAGCTTACATTGCAAGCTCTATGCAGACTTGTACAAACGATCTCCCATTGGTTATCTGTCAGTAAATGTCCTGACGTTAAAATTATATGCCGGATACAAGATGCTCCTAATCTAGCTATAGGTTCTTGCGGTTGTGCGATGCATTCAACTAAGATCAGCATAATCTGTTTTATAGCAAAGGTCGCTTCAGGACTTTCTATTGGTTCGATTTCATCTTCCTCATTTTTCTCATCTACAGTTGATCTTTCGACATTGATTTGTTGCAAATGATGCAGATACACCACAATAGTATCTGTAGTCAGTCCACAGCATTGTTTAAAGTTTGGCATGACGCTATCCCAGTGCGTATTAACATTTGATATCTGACGAAGCCAATTCTGCACTGTGGGTAATAGAAGATGATTTATACAATGCAAACCAAAATGCGTCCCTGGTACGTCAACCGTGTTTCTCAACAGTTTAAATAAAGTTTCCATAGCAGCTGGTTGATTTTTCTTTGAGCAAACAACAGTAGCTGATATCAACCCTTCAATTAGAACATACCACACTTTCAATATGTTGCTTTGCTTGTCCAGTTTCAGCAAACACGTGTTCGTGGTGTTTGAAAGAGGCAATGTGGTTGATAGTTTTCTATAAGATATCAGTTCTTCATCACAAAGCTCGTTGTTGATATATTTCGTAACGTCAAGTGATGAGCTTGGGATAATTGGATCTACAACTGACAGTGGCATATCCCCTTTGATTCTGTTTCCGGTGTTGAATATGGGGCACTTGGGCATGTTGTACATCATGGTCAAAATATCTGCGCAATTTTCTAAATGATACAAGGCTTCTCTACACATATCTACTATTACTTTTTCAGACTTTTCTTCACTGAGCGGAATAAATTTACTGTTCTTTGAGAATTTCAGACTGAGGCTTGGCTTTGGCTGTGTTGGAGTAGTTACTTTCTTTGGCTTTGACTCTGTTGGTTGCGTTTCATCGTAGTGCAATCCTTTTATGTGACTCAACAAGCATAGGATGCAATCAAGTGCAGCGTTAGCGAAAACTAGCGTGTTGTCTGTGCTTAGGAAGACTTTGAATATTTCCAATATTGCGGAATATTGGTTAGAGTTGTTGGCGGCGCGGAGAGTGTTAAAAAGTGGTCGCCATCCGGACCGGATTTCCATTCGGTTAGTTTCAACAAACTCACAGATGCAGGATATGATTTGTTCCTGAAAATTTGAAGAAAATATTTGATCAGATAGCTTACTAATATAAAATTTAAATATGCAATAGGATTTAGTTTACCTGAATGTCATCATCGCAAAGTTCCAAGCAAAGGAGATTCTCGAACGGCTTTAAAAGGGCTTCGTTGAAGTGGAAATGTGGCAGCTCAACTTGTTGGTTCAGCAGTGCTGTGGCACAATCATGTAGACATTGAATTGCCAGACTTGAGATTTGAATGTCTTTGTGGCACGCCGCCTAGAAAAATAGAACATAGTTTTAGATATATTATATTATAAGTTCATTATTTTCTTTTTATTTGAAAAGACTGATCACATTTTATCGACAGCGGATAACCTTTTTCTTTCTGAGAAACTAACACATGTATTTCTTTTTTAACCAACAGTGTCCACAGGCAATGTCTATGATATCCAACTTGCCTGCATGAAATGTGGTCCGATGACTGTCCATATAGCCATGCGGTGCGCCAACGGTCTCGCTGCTCTTAAACACCGTAAAGCCACGTCACCAGCGCGGCATAAAGCTCTGGCAGCTTCTCCTCCACCACCATTACCCTTAGAACCTCCTCTCCGCCACCAAACTGTGTTGTTGTTAGTCAGATCTGGATCCCAGGACGTGAATAGCTAGTAAAGAAAAAATAATTTAACTATTATCATTTCCATAAATGCAAATGCAGCAATGTGGATTTGTATATAAGTTTGACTTACTTAGATGATGTTGTCATATTATCTACAAACTTCAAGGAGCACCTAGAGTCTTAAATAATTTATGTCCTAGATTCACTTACCAATCTGTGTTGATGCCCCACCAGTCTCTGCAACGCAGCCTTCAGAGTTGGCAATGTCGTAGTGGCAGCCAGTCGAGTAAATAAAGTATCGGCTGCAGCTGACAACGCGCAGCACACGCGGGCCGCTCCAGAACCGGATATTATATTACCACCCTGGAAATAAGAAATAGGTTAAAAAAAGTAGTTAAAAATTATCAGAAAGTAATCTACTTAATTTGAAAGGTTGGAAACTCTAAGTTATCAGTCTAGCAACTGGCAAGGACTACTGGTGAACATATTTATTTTGTAAACATAATAATTTCTCACCTCTTGGCGACAGGTCTCAACAATCTTAGACACAGACATGTCATGATTGAGATTCGTTTCCATCACAGGCTGTAAGAAGTTGAAAACATCCACGCTGAAATAAAAATTTGAAGGTCAGTAGTGAAACAACTGAGAGAAACATTAAGTTTCTGTTCCTTTAGTTCTCCAATTATTTTACCATGTCTCATCTTCTCTTCCATCCAACCCTAGCTTTGCATCCGCTTGAAGTATAGAAACAGTTTTATTCCTCCCAGTTTGCATAGTGACTATAGGGGTTGCGTTGTTCCCTTGCTGTCCAAATAGCGCGTGTTCGAAACTGGATACATATTGGCATGCGGAAAATATGTGTTCCCAGCACTCCGGTGCTTTAGAGCCGAGTTCCAGGCCACCTGAAGTATGAAATGAATTGAGGAACTATTATTATCTTTAATTTAATCAGATTTAATAACAATTAAATCTATTGTTATAAGCCAGCTTTTGGCTTTTGGTGCCGTGCCACACCAAGGGTTACTTTAGTACCTTATATTTACATTAATTAAGTGGTCCGAATATAATATATCATGATAAAAAGTTCATAAGATTTCTGGTGAAAGTCAACATTCTATAGCTATTTCCCAACTTAGTATCTGAATTGGTTGACAAAAAAGTGACAGATAAAAAAATAATCTAAATCCACGTTTTATGTGCCGTTAGGTCGGCATTGCATGCTATTAAATGAATTTAGAATGCATTGTCATTGAGTTCTAAACTACCCTGAAAGTTTCAGCCGGATAGCTAATCGAGAAGTGCTCAAAATGTCGGTTGTAAGATTCCACCCGGAACGGCAAGACAGTAAAGTGACTTAATAAAAAGTGGTGAAAAAAGTGTTTTAATAAAATCTAACATATAATCAAGACAAACCTGTTATAAGAATGTCAAGCGATAGAGCGTGAGTCGATAGTATCTTTCCATTTGGTGGTTGTGATATAGCAGAATTTGCCAGGAGAGCTAATATGCTGCTACAACGATTTTGCAAACTCAGAGTATTGCTTACTCGTGCTGCCTAAAAGTAAAAAAAATATACATTTTGTACTACTGTTAACAGCAGCTATTAGGCATTCGTTGATGTTATTCTTTAATCAGGAGTCTTTATTTAATAAAGAGCTAAATATGTCTTAATTTACCTTATGCAGCCCTTCAAGACATTGAATAGTCAGTCCTTCCCAAGCAATTCGCTTTCTCTTACCAAATGTGTTGATTTTCTTTGAGATCATTCCGTGCAACTTCTGCTTTTTGTTCTTATACCCTGTCAGAGGCACGCTTAGCACTGTCACCATTGAATCCCAGATGCAAGTTAAAATTCTAGAAACAAATAAGAAAATTCTGCAATAGTTCTGGGTTAGTGTTATTTATGGACATATCATTAGTAGTCATTCAAGTATAGGAAAATGAAATATCGTTTGATTGATGCTCAAATATATAGTCGTCGGTTAAAGTAATGATAAAAGTTTAGTTCTCTTTTGCCTTACCTTCTAGCCCATCTTAAACTAGCTTGAAGTTGCGGAGAATCATCGATAGTATGGTATAACATGGAAACTTCTTTTAGTTTCTGCCAGTCAGACATCACTGGACTTTGATCCAAACCACCAAGATCTGTAACGAGTTATTTAGTGATGAATAGTGTGATCGCCTACAACAACGTCATCAATATACATGAGTACCTTCACCTGAAAAATTACAGGTGGCACTTGAGTGACCTAAACTTTGAGAATTATACAATAGAAGCCAAACGATGGCTAACGACAACAAATTATTTTCAATTTAATCTAAATAGTCTGAATTTTAGAATTATAAATTTGGATCAAAATAGTGTGTGTAATAGGGGATCGGACAGTAATCGAGAAAAAATCTAAAATGTAGTTAGGACGAATGTTCGTCGAACCAGAAAGATCATTCATCAATATTTATGTGAAATAATAATGATTTATATTTTTAAATCAATAAATAAAATGTAATAATTCTAACATTTTTAATCTGTTCCGAAACACTAACACAGTACATGACGTCATTTGTAGGCAAATGCCGTGAGTCAAGCTTGTGTTTCTTTGACGTTTTTGCTTTTCATAAAATGTATTTTTGCTAATTTTTTCGTTCCATTACTACAATATAGTCCCCAAACTTCACAAAACGTATTAGAATCTCTTTGCAAGTTTTATTTCGAAGAATTTGTCGTTTTCTACCTACATATGACATCACAAGTTTTGAGGTGACCTTTTGCGCGGCAATATTTGAAACATAATATTTAAACATAGTTTTAGGTACTTTAAGAGCGTTATTTAATTAAAAAAAACAGACGTGTGGCACTCGGAGACTGCCGCGGTAAAGCTATTGCATAGCATTCGGAGTGGGGGGTGTTAGGTTATTTTCGTTACGGAATTTCTGGATTCAGTCTCCACGCTCAAGGCCCGCGATAGAAGCTATCCAATAGCTTAATAGTATTTTTCATGGCTATATATATTCATTGTAGTTAATTTAAAACACTTTCTGAAAAGTTGTCCGATCCCCTATTGTGTGTACCTGATTGAAGTCATTTGTTAGAACTTTACTAGAAAAATGTCTCAATAATGTTCCTGTGAACTTATCACAAGACGTACTAACTTACCGGACAGCAAATGTATTAGTGGGTGTTCAGACACAGGCGCGTCTTTTAAAAGGTCGTTGGCCAGTACTTGCTGATACAATTCTCTTAGCCATGTTGCTGATAGATACACAAGTACTCCGCTTCCCTGGACTTCTTCCACAAACTCATCTTCTGTTAGGGACTCTTGCACCTTCTGAAATATTCATTTATTTTCTTATCTTATGATAGAGTTTGTACAAACTTCATGTACTGAAAGAAGAGGTTTTGAGTTCAATCCTCAACTGCGGTGAAATATTTTGCAAACCAAAAGTGTGTAAGAAATAAATTGTCAAGTTCAAGTTGGAAGTAACGCAATGTTATAATACATAAATGTTTCTACTTCAATTATGGATGTGATACAGGTATTTTAGTAAAAACTTACATTAGACTCATTGTAATAGTTAGTCCGCCTTTGCCTCAAAGTGAGCAGCAGAGCTGCGTAAGTGGCGAGATAGACTCCATCTGCGTTCATAATGCAGGACGTGGCAGGAGGTTGTGTTGCATTGTGCTGGCAACATTTGGACGCAAACTCCTGCATTGCTTCGTCTACCTGAAAATAAGAGCGAAGACTTGTTATCTTTACTTTTAAATTTAAAATAATAAGGAAGTTTACTTTCGTTATTTTAAATGTGAATTCTTTTTTTATCATCATGCCTAGTTCTGTTTGAAAACTATCAATAGAAAAAATACTACTTTGTTTTACCCTTCTCCAATAAGCAGTTTTATAGTAATTTTAATTGTCACTCTCTTTATAAGTGCCTAATTTCGGCTTTATTGCCAGAGTTATCTTTGGTACTTACTTCTATACAAGTTCTGAGATGGAGTAACTTTGGAAGCAATGAATTCTGCAGGGTTTTGATGAATTGCCTGGCGTTGTGCCTTTCTAAGTCCACATTGCATTCAGTTATGGTACATCTGAAAACATAAATTACAGTAATGAAAAAACTTCAATTTACTATACTTGTATAATTTTGGCCCGAAGTGGAACAGATAGGAGAATAGGAACCTATTTAATTTAAAATTAATGTAATGTATTAAGACATAAAAGCATTGTCGATCAAAATTTGTATACCTGCCAAGATTCAGAGTCTTCGGTACAGCTTTAGTTTTGTCACTAATATAATCTTTGTCGGTGTCACTGCTTGATGGATTGTTTGCTCGTGAAGGTAGAAAGACATTGTCTGCGTCAGAATCTGCTTCACCGTCACTGCCGGAGCTTACGTTTTCTGGACCAGATGTGTCTGAAATTAGAAGCCTTGTGCTTTATTTATGCTTATCATCACAAATAACATTAAATTAATATGCATTACCTGCTTAATTAAAATGCATTTCAACGCAAAGTTTTTCTTACCTGATGAGTCGTGGTCTTTACTTTCATTGCTTTGTAGAACTGCAACTACGTCTCTGAAATAAGGTATTTCGATAGATGAAGAAAGAAAAGATTAGAGTGTAAAGGCAAGATTGCAATATGAATGAAGATCTTCGTCAAAATACATATAAAATAAAACAACGTAGCGTGAGTCAACCAAATAATTTTATTGATTGGGAACGGATTTTTGGAATTCGTAGGGAATAAAAAAAATGGCTATTACAAAAAAAATTGGCGCAAATTTTATATCGTTATACTTACCTATACGGACTTGGCAGTCTGGCTAGCGTCTGATAAGTTAGTGGTCCCGTATAATCAGCGTCATGCAGTTTCGGCCAGTAGCCTAATATAAGAGTGACTACTTCTGGTGCTATGTATTCATTGGTTCCAGAGCAAAGTTTCTCCAGTGCGTCGAGGAATGAAACCACGCATTCTACTGCAGCCGCTACCACTTCTGGGTTGCCGCTGCGACCACATTCTTCAATGCCGTCCATTATACTGAAAATAATAATTATAATATTAATTTTTGTAATAACTTTAAGCTACCGAATTTATTTCGATGAAGAAATTGAACTTTACTTCAGGTTTTGGAGTACTTCATACTTGGAATAGATTTTACTTTCTGAGGTGGAGGGCTGTGGTACCTGCTTACTGTGAGGATCATATCATCGGCTTAATGGTCATTTTATTTCACTAAACAGTAGCCCAATACCAACTGATAGTCTTTTAGGATTCTGGAGGATTTTCTTAGTGATTTTCAGAGATTTAACTAAGTCACAACCAAAACTCCTAGAATATTTACTCACAGTCTGATAATAGCCATATCATCACTATGCCTCTCATGTTGATCAGCTCGCTTCATCAGCACTAACTGGCACAGCCTCTTTGGATTCTGGAGCAGTTCTCTAGCACTCCTCAGAGGTTCCACTCTATGAGAGACTGGGGGATAGAGCAGCATCCTGTGGTAGAGAGCCTCAAGAACTGGTCGAAGATTGGAGGTGGAACCCACCAAACGGACCAGCTGGTTGGCTATACTGTAAAACGAGACAATATTGCAATTTGGTTTTCTTGATCCTTATCTTGAAGGATACTTAGTGGGTAAAGTAAAGTTAATTAAAAAAAATATTATAAGAAATCATAGATCCTGGCTCCTAACAGATACACTGCTGCACTACCCTACTGCTGTTTCCCTAGGGAAGCAGGAACTATAAGGATGGCCTCACAACACTTAGATACGAAGCAAATACTTGGTGTAAGGCTTAAACCGATTTTATTAGAGTTATTACTCTTAGCCTGTCTGAATAATAGTCAAAGATAAGTAGTTATTTCTAGAGTATTTATGTTTTACCAGGCTTACCTGTAAATAGCTTTAGCTTGTTTCCCGTTGAAGCTTGGTGCAGAGTTGAGGGCACCAGAGCCTCTCCCCGAATCATCTACCACACCTTCATGTTCTCTAGAAACATTAAAAGTAGGAATTTTCTGGATGGTAGTGCTACTGTATTGGGCAAGTTACCGTTTACTATTGTAGGTGCATAATGTGCATATTTTTCATCTATTCTAGTTACAAACGTTAGTTATTCCAATAAAAGTCACCAAGCTCACAGTTTTTAACGAAGAACAAAATCTAACACAAATTAGATTCTATTTTCGAGCCTTGCCTAAGGAGCGTTAGGTACCTTGACTTTATTCTCGTCCACCTTCGGGGTTCCTAGGAAAGATAATATGAAGGCGAATTTGGCATATCCTAGTTTTTCTTGTTATCTCTCTCAGTACATCTTACACATACACAGTTCTATACTAAAGAACTAACTGTATTTTGATCCTTCGAGAAGGCTTGTCTTTCAAAGTTCACATTGGGTAATAAACACCAACTATAATAGTGCTTACCTTGATTTAATATTCTTGTCCACCTTTGGTGTTCCAAGGAACGATATGAGAGACGGACAGAACTTCTGCCACAGGAACGTCGTGAAGTGAGAGTTACCGCTCACTCGCTCCGAGAGACTTGACATCAGCGTCAACAGGCAGTCCAGGAAGAAGAGAGCCAGTGGGTTCTGTTTTGGTGTCCTGTACATGTAAATGATTTTAATTGAATTACATATTTAGAGTAAGATGTGGATGAGACCGGAAATTGGAAGATACGAGTGTGACGAAAAATAGACGTCTAATTCAGCCATGGACGGATAAAGCTGATGCTAACTAATAACTATAGGGAAACGTTTTTTGTACAATATTAATATAAAATATTAATTTGTTTTAAAAACCAAATTAAGCTTACTTAGTGTTTTGAGGGAAACATGCTCCACTATTTTAGCATTAGTCGTTTTACAAACCCTATAATTCCGACATCTTAGAAGAAAGTAGATTAATCGCAGATTTTTATCATGAAGCTTCTAAAATTATTTTATGAACAAAGGTGACCAGAGCTGGGAAATGTCTTACAGTTGCGTTTCGGACAATCTTCCACACAGGTATTGTATGACCGGGATCACTTCGCTGTAGCACCCCACTGCTACGATGTGGTTACGTCCGAGCGGGGAGCCTTCCGATAACAGCTCTTGGCATTCTTCATCTGGAACCAGATAAGTAAAAAATACTGTTATTTGAACGGTAATCAAGAGTAGTACGGTAATTAAGAGTGACTTCATTTTTGGGTTTGAAACTCTGTTGTAGGGACGATGCACCATCAGGTTGCGTTGTGGATTATGACGGCCCATATGGAAGGTCTGCCGTTCACAATTCACAGACGAATTGATAATGATGATATGCAAGAGACAGAGATGATGAAGCTTATCATACTTGACACCACCACCGTCGCCAGTAGGTAGTATGCTGTAACTCTGCTGTCGGAGTACTTTTGAGACTGCAGATAGGCGTTCTACATGGCCTAACGATTGTTGTACTAAGACAACAATTAGGACGACAGCTTAACGAGCCTTCCGAAACATGGTAGCGCTCAGATGTAAATACCACACAAGCGGTCACCCACCCAATTGGTGACCGGCACCGCTGCGAACGTCGCTTACCCTACGAGATCTGTTGCGAACTACGCTATGAGCGCTACTGTATGAGGGTCCGAACTCACCCAGCTGCGCGCAGTAAGCCCGCAGCGCCTGAGCGGCGGCGGCGCGCGCGGCTGCAGCCACGTGCGGCGGCGCCGCGGCCGCCTCGCCGCAGCGGCCGCACGCCCACACGCACAGCCGCCCGTTGAGCGTGCGCCGCGGAGATAGCGCGAGGGAGAGGTACATGCGGAAGATTTGTACCTGGACCACAGATAATAGTAGGTCAGCGACATAAGTACCTAATTGAACTTTTACAATCTTTCAATTGACAATAATACCGAAAATATACAAATTACATGGATTTTCTTGCAATTTCCCTATTGCACGGGATTTTAATACACGTTTTAATTGCAATATTCAAAGAAATAATACAAATATTGAACTTGTAGTCAATCAAAGATTCACAAATGTTCAGCTACTTTTGTCGCTGGCCGTACAAGCCTGGACATTCAAAATCTCAGATTAGATCGCAGCCTGTGTAATCTATAGTAGGTACTTTTTAAACTTTTGCGATATGTATTCATTGAAAAATAATATTTTCAAGACAAGCTTTCAACAAATTCGTAATTGGAGCCGCAAGCAGATGAAATTGACCCAAAACAATAGTAGTTTACGATTTTCCGTCAAGGAGTTCCATTGCCAACCTTCCGTCTCCATCATCATCAGGCTATCACCCTAATATTGCATTGTCATCGGACTTTGACAAGTAATATGCAATATTTGAACTCCGTGGGTTAAGAGGGCTTGTAAAAACAATCTTAGTCTAGCCAACACACACGTAGCTAAATATTCTCTTTTACCTGAGTGTCCGGCAGATGGTACATAACAGATGCCGTGGCGCAGAGTAGCTGCGAGGGCATCCATAGCGAGTCGTCTTCCGGTTCGATGCCGCGGTGGAATCGATCGTCTCGTAGGATTTTCTGGACAAATAATAAACTCCTCAAAAACTAAATACGTAAAAAACTTGCATTTCTAAGAACATACTAAACTTGTACCTACCCTCTTAATTTCAAATACAACTAATACTGGATTCAAGTCCTATAGGTAGTCTCCAAGTTCCGGCGGTGCATAAAGAACTGTTCCTAATTCTGATTTCTGGCCTGTAGGGGTAGTAGGTATACCGGAGATACA
This sequence comes from Petrophora chlorosata, assembly GCA_951640565.1. Lineage (NCBI taxonomy): Eukaryota > Metazoa > Arthropoda > Insecta > Lepidoptera > Geometridae > Petrophora > Petrophora chlorosata. The sequence goes on from OX621206.1 coordinate 4,905,890, forward strand.
GGGAAGGAGCGAATTTTTGAACCCTGTGTATATATATGGTTAGTATATGGTTAGTAGTAGTGTATATGGTTTACTCAATTTTATGTTCTATTTTTGTATGTAAAGTTTGTAAGGTATATTTTTATAGGCCTCTGTTAATTTTCCTTGGTTGTACCTACTTAATGCTTACTTCTTGTGTTGAGATCAAACCGCCAAGCAGTAGTGTGCAAATATTACTGGATTCCATTTCAAAATTTATTCAAGCCAAATAACTGGGCTTTATGAGACATCAGACCTATTGTCTCCGAGTGAGGAGCGCAGTGCTGTGCCATGCATGCGAAGTTATAGATAGTGCTCAAGGCTGCAACTAATGGGCAAAAACCCGTCTCTTAGATATGGACGCAAAACGTCAAATGCGAAAGAACCGACCCAAGCCCTCCTATAATTTTTAATCTTAAAATAGTTCTGGTCAGTTGTTCTGTGCGCCCTGCAACCGGGTGTTCAAGACCAAATTCGGCTTCGCCACTCACCTGCGCTCGCATCCAAGTTGACAAGGTTTGCCGTCGACGGGCACGTCGCGTCATGGAGGACATCATCACTTACCATCAGGTGTACGACCTGCTGGTTTCGTTACTCAGTTGTAAAGGAAGACGCTGTAGGCTTCTTCTTATTCAATGAGGGGGCGATAAGTCCTGCACTGACATCCCGCATGGGGTGTATTGTGCATTTTCCCCGCCAGCATCTACCCAAGTCATCCTAACTCCTTGAAGTAACGGAGTGCGGCTTTGGGGCGCTGGCATAGCTGCTCCAGTGTTAAAGTTGATTGTAGGGAAGATGATGGTGGTAATGAAGGTGATGATATGCGTCCGGTTTCTGCCGTACCGTCTATTGACTTTGTTGCTTTTGTTCGAATGTCTTCCGTGGCCGCACAGTGCAGCAACACGTGTTCAACTGTTTCATCTTCCAGCATGCAGCCTCGGCATAGGGGGCTGTCAATGGTTTCGGTTTTATATGGTGATAATTTAAGTTGCAGTGACCTGTGATTAGGCCTACCATAAGGCGGAGATCCTTCCGCTGCAGCTTTATAAGATTGTTGGTTATGTTTCTATTGAGAGTCGGGAAGACGGCTATGGTGTAGGCTTACTTACATGGAACCCTTGCAGCGCGAAGCTGACGAGCCTCTGCCGCTTGGTTTCTAGCGCGATCTGCAGCGGCAGGAGACACGCGCGCCGAAGTTCATGTGACGGGCGTCGCGCGCTGCTGTCTTGGATGCAGAGGATTTCTGAAATGTTTTTGTAGGTTGGCATTTCTTCAGTAATCCCTTCCATTCCGTTTGGGATAATCGAGCACTTCCGATTGACATAGTAGGAAATCAGCGTAGTAGAGAATTCAGTCACTCAGCGGCAGGTCCTTCCTTACTACTTCCGTCTTCCGTCAAAGTACGTAGTAATAGTTAGTATTCTTTGGTCAAAGTAACCAGAAAAACATTTTTTGTCCTAAAATGGCCCTTACGCTCCAACGAGTCCTAATCGTAATATTCATTTTTAAAGGGTCATACTTTATTTGGTTCCCTCACATTAAGTACTCTCTTACAGTTAAGGCTTTAACATAATTAATAAATAAGTAAGTATTGTTAATAAGAATAAGACAGTTATTAATATGGAGACATCGCTCAGGGAAGCTTCTTTTGCATAGCAATAAAGGTTACCACACCATGGCTGCGCAAGTCTAGTAAATATAGACTTGCTGCGCTTAACGTACGACCCAAATGCATAGTGCATTTGTTTCATTGTTTCTGTTGGTCAGTGTTGGTTTCCTTGGTTTCTGGAATTGATATGAATTCAGAAACCTACAAAACCACTTTATTGCTGAACTTTGCACAAAATATTTTTGCCAAGGGCTGTTAGGGTATTAAGGTAGGTAGGTTCTTCCAACTATGTTTTTTTTTTCTACAGAAGTATCTCAAACCTTGTAGCTTTTCCGATGACGCATAGCTAGGTATCTAGATACCTACTATGTGGTGCCTAAGTAGATACAATATTCATTATCACAAAGAAGTAGGGTAAGTAGCTATAAGTATAGTAGGCTTGTACGTACGATGAGCCAATGAGCTGGTTAGGTACCATAATAATGGCGTAATTTGCATTGATATTTCAGGAATTGATCATTTGTACCTACTTACCCAGTGCATCTTGACATGCCTTCCTCAAAGTCGCCAACTTCGGCCCATTCGCTTCCTTGAAAATTTCTTGCAAGAGCTCTTCCATCTTAGTTTTCCAATTTACACTTAACTCATTTCAACATTCACTACCTATATTTTGATTAAAAAAGAACTCTTGTTAACATTGTTAGTTTGGAAAACGAGTGGGAGTCGATTGCAGGGCTTATCAAGAGGCCAACGTAAGCACACTGCCGGAGCATGCTCACTGGAAAAATCAATACGTGCGGGCGGTGCAGTCATGTTTGGGTTACTTTTATAAAAACATAGTCAACAGGTGGTTTTGTAATTGCATTGAGTCGATAACTTGATGCGTTATATTGTTTATTTTTCAGTGCATTTGTTTTAAGATGACTTTATGTATAGTTAGGTAGGTACATTTAATAAGAAGTTGACCGAAAACTGTCCGACGAAGTTAAATTCGAAGCGTACCTAGTAAACGAACCTAGTCGAAAGTATGTTCGTGTTACTTGATACAATTATATACTTATCCATCATTAAGTTATTCAAGTACCTACCTACTTATTCCATAATTTACTCAGTATACAATTATTTTATTGATAATATAAATTATAATATGTCTTCCTCCTAAGACCAACTAATCAAAATTTCGCGCTATTTCTAAACTTGTATGATGTCTATGTTATGTATCTGTAAAATCGATTATTAAATCAAAATCAACTAAAATGGTTTTATTCTTTTTAGGAAGCTTTGTCTATGGTTATTGAAAGTGTCATGTGTCAGTGTCAGAGTCCCAGTAGGCTGTCTATTGTCATGTCAGTTAGTCAGTGTCACTGTCAAACTGAGCCATAATAAAAATGGTGTCTTGGAGTGCTCTCGGTCGTTCTTTCGGTATAAATTTGCTGAAAAACCAGTTGAAAACACCATTATCAACTCAAAATGTAGCCTTTTCAACAAGCAATGCCTTAAAAAGTGAACACCGAACATTCGCCCTGCAACCATCAAGGTATGGTCTTCCGCAGTGATTACCTAACCAATTTTCTTTCCTATTTACTTTATGTTTAGTAAAATATTAATGAAATGGCCTTTAGCATTCCTTTCTTAGTATTTATCTATGATTTCCTATCGTTTTTCCTTGTTAGCAATTGATACTAAGTCTAAACATAACCTCGCATATTGTTTACCGCTGCAGATGGCAATGGGACAAATTCAAGGATATGATGCACTTCTACATGATGGTGGGTCTGATTCCGGTCGGCGCCATAATTTTCTACAGCAACGTGTTCATCGGGCCGGCTCAGCTAAAGCCCATCCCTGAAGAATACAACCCTAAACATTGGGAGTACCACCGCCACCCCATCACTAGGTTCATCGCTCGCTATGTTCATAACAACCCTCAGCAGGTATTTTTTTATATATTGTGTTTTTAATTAAAGTAGAATAAGTAGTAAATAGCGGGCTATGCTAGGCATATCTCTTGTAGATCGCATATCAAACATAGAAATTCGACAGCGTACAAAGGTCGAAGATGTGGGTATACGAATTGCGAGGCTAAAGTGGAGGTGGGCAGGACATTTGGCTAAAAGAGAGGACGGTAGATGGACCAGGGCAGTTACAGAATGGTGGCTAAGAGACGGGCGAAGACTAGTAGGCAGATCACCAGCCAGATGGTCCGATGACAAAGTGAAGGGGGTGGGAAACTTGTGGATGCGGAATGCACAGGACCGGAACAAATGGCATGAGGGAAAGGAGGCCTATATCCAGCAGTGGGTGGACACGGGCTGAAATGATGATGATGATGATGAAGTAGTCAATATAACTAACACTTCATACATATACTCAAATCCTTGGCTAGAGTGCTAAGGACAGAACTGTAATAATTAGGCAGATATGTCATTAGCCTGTATTATGATAACATAATCTTGTAACTTATATTCCTGTGTATAAGCAGTATATCATGTAATAAATAAATAAAATAACAAGAAATAAAACTGATCCTTTAACTTGTCGGGATTGTGAGCATGAATTTCTGATGATGATTTATATTGTGACAATGTCATTGGGTTAATTAGAAGTAGCTATATTACCAAAAACACCAATGTCTTATGCAGCTGTATAAAGGCTAAATTACAATGTATTTAATTTAATGCAAGAAATAGAAAATCATTAAAGAAACGGAGATTCAGATAACTTCCTCTTATACATCATATATAATTAAGTGGAGTGGGGTAACTAGGAAATGATTCCTGCTCACTGCTTATAAATGTATTTTCTCATGCTTATTTACTTTCCTTATTCAGGATTATGAAAAATTCATGCACTGGGTTGATGAAGAAAAACAGAGGATGAAGCTGCGTGAGCTTGAGAAGCTGATCATCAAGAAAATGGGCGAGCGCCAGGATTACCAGGCGTACTACTACAAGCCCATGGTCAACAAGTACCTCCGTATCAACAAACAGACCGGAGAGGAGCTCTATGACCGTCTCGGAGACAACTACAAAGATTAAATTATTTTCCCGATCATTGTTAGTATGTATTTAGTGTTCAAGTGAATTGTTATTAATTCAGTGTAGATAAATAAAACTTGTTAAATAGTTTGTTTTTCAACAGTCACCTTTGTAACTATTTATTAGCTTATTTATTTGCCGATCTTTTCAATTTCACCTCAAATGTATTTTCTATTTGGTTTTTATGACATGTGATATTTTATGGGGTAAATAAAAGATTAAGATTATGGTAACATTGTTATTTATTTTAAAGGAAATCTAACGATTGACAATAATACATTCCGAGGTCTGTGGAACCCTTACAAAATTAATGTCAACACTTAACTAGTGTATGCTAAAGGCGATCTGATATGATTCTACATTAGAACTTTGCTAAGGATTAAAATGTTAGATAGCTATGGTTCATGTTCTGTAGGTAACATGGTAGTGGATAACTCTAGAAGTATTTATACATAATATTTTATTGCTGTAATTCTCACTGTTTGGGTTCACATATAATTATTTCATAGACACATTTTTTAAACAATGTTGACTGTTTTGATGTTCATAATTGTTTAAAATATGGAAAACCTTAATAAATAAGCTTAATAATAATTATAAATACTGGTATCCTACGATTCACAATGCCCATTCAGTATTTGTGTGCATTTTCTTGAGATATTGTAACAATTTTTTTAGTGTATTACTTGCTGACAAATCGTGCATGTGAATCGGGAGGATTCCATCTGTATAGTAACAAAATAATGTTAATTTTCCAGATTTAGAATATGAAAAATATACCAATGTATTGTCCAATATGCAAATAGTAGAGATAGTTTAAATAATTGCTAAATCTACAAGCATCAACTAGACGAATAAATTATGGCCTACGCGGGATAACTAATACATTAACGACTCGTTTATAAGAGTAACTAACTCTGCGTTCTTTCACCCCGAACTTCGGTCAAAAAGTCTCTGAACGCGGCACGGCGTAAGACAATTTTATATGAAAGTTTAGGAGTGAAAGGTTTATTTCAGAGAAGTTACTACTTAAAACTGGGCCAAGACCTTTGGCGGTACCGGAATGCACAAAGCTCTTAACTACACTGTTACACAAGTAAATTACAAAACGATATGATTTCATTAACCCATTCGTTCAGTCTTCGCAGTTTGTAGAGTTCCAACTATGATCCAACAACTATGTACTTAGATTGCTTTTCAATAACATTTTGACATTTAAAACTATTTACAACATCTCCTTAATAACAATTTCGAGTAAAATTCGCAACTAAGCTCTCTAAATATCAACACAATTTTGTAAAATTAGTATCAAAGCGTAAAAGTAATGGAATTGAAAAAAATAATTAAAGTAATTTGTTACTCTACTATAATAGACTGTTAAGTATACGCTATTTAAAATTGTTTATCAATAATAACAATTTTCAAATCTAATATTTAGTAAGACGGCTACGAGTTTCTACTATTTAAAATTTAAACGCTTTAACGTTATTTGTTTTTCTCTTTCTCCGCTTGCGCCGCTAGTTTTGCTTCTTTTTTGGCTTTCTTCTTTTCTTCCTTCGCTAGTAATTTGGCTTGTCTCTCCTCTTCTTTGGCTAAAAGCTTCGCTTGTCTTTCTTCTTCTTTAGCTTGTTGCTTCGCCTCTTTTTTAGCCTCCTTTTCTGCCTTTAGCCTCAATTTTTCTTCTTTCTTTTTCTCTGCGAGTTCGTTTTTTCTGTTGTCATTGCTTTCGTCTTTTTTGTTTTTGTCATCTGGTTTGTTGTCATCTTCTTTTTTCTTCTTGTCTTCTTTCTGGGGTTTCGTTTTGGGGTTATCATTTTTCCTTTCAGTCTCTTTGCTGTGATCTCTCGATTTGGGCGGGTCGTCCTTGCTTGGAGGTTTCAGTGGCCGGAAGAAGTGTGTATTTTTTTGGGGTGATGTCTCTAGCTGTGTCACTATTTTCTGTGCACACCTGTAAACGAGAATATTAAATTAGCTCCATAGGAAGTTACTCTAGAAAATAGGTAAGTACATGAGGACAATAACTTCGTGTATGCGGAAAGACCAGGTATATAATAGGATTAAGTAAAATTATGTTCAGTTTGAATAACTTCGAATAAAGCTTTAGAAGGTGATTAGGTTAAACTTTTAGCCTTTGAGTAAGTAGGTACCTAAATGTTTATTGATTGAAAAACTGTGGTTTTTGGTTGAAATATTAATGCTCCATCTATATTACCGTATTCTAGTAGAAGCCGAGGCAGTAGCCGTGGTATTCTCACGCCGTCCCTCGCGGAACTCCCGTTGGAATTCCCTGATCGGAGGCAGCCGGCCGGAGGGCTCGCCAGCCGCCGACCCTGGCCCTCCCGTGTAGCTCAGCACTTGGTACTCTTGGAGACGTGCCTGAAAAGTATAAAGAAGAACTTCAAGCAAGTTTTGAATTACATTATTTTACCGCTATTCGATGGCAACCTTATATTTTAAGAAAATCTTTTGTATAGGTATATATATCTCAGCACCTACTACCTATAGGTACAAAAAAAATTCTTAAGTTATAAGTACGATGAATGTATTAAGCCATCTTCCATGTCTACGTTTCAACTGCTTCAGTATTTACATACATAGTTTAGCCATGTGGCGTGATATTACACCTACCTACTGCCGCCAAATGCGTGCTGTTGCAAAGTTGAGTGTAACAGCTGACAATCGCCATCTGAAGGCTTTAAATAATAGTTTATATCACCTTCATGCTGTGATGTTGCGACCGCCTCAGCGAGTTGGAGGCGGGCTGGCGAGGCTTGGGCGGCAGCGACGACGGCGCCGATCTCGGGACTGCACCGAGGCAGGTGCCACCACATTTCGCGCCGCCGCATAACTTCGTGGAACAGCTGCTGGCGACGTTGCCTCCGCTGTTTGATGATACGGATGAGACGCCTGAAACGAGATAGTTATGCTGTATGAGTGTTAAATGTGAAGGGCTTTAGCTGAGGTAGTTTCTGTGTGGATAAAACTTGATTACTTATATTGTCTCGTAAAGATTATTGAAGAAGTTTTAACAAGAAACTTTGCTGGTAAAGATGCCAGGCTTGGCCGATTACTTCCCTTCATGCTGACAAGTCTCAGCATGTACCCTTCGCTTCAACACTTGCAATACTTCTGAAATGTTCTGGAAACTTCTGGTTCCTCTCACCTGAGAGGGAAGACTCGCCGCTCGTGACAGAGTAGAGCGAGGCGGAAGCGGGCACCGACCGCGCGCCCACCGAGTAACTAGACACCGAGCCCGGCACGCCCCATGATTTCCCACTGCTGCTCGACACCTGGAAACCACGCCAATTTTGTGTAACTCGTCAGGTTAAAATACCGGTGAAAAGCTCTTAAGGTATGCCAGTATAACGCGACGGACTGGAACCATAGATGCCTCATCGATTAGTTACTCCAGTTCATTTTATTTTAGCTCTGTTAAGAATAGAATAGAACAAACATTTATTGTTTAAAAGTTTCAAAACTGTGTAGGTAGGTAACTAAAGTGTTATAAAATATAAAAGGTAAACAGCGTTAATCCTTATATGGACGTAAAATATTAATATAAATTCAGTATGTAGGACTTAGAACTACCTCTTGCCGCAGCAGCTCAACACATCATCCAGCGGCAGCAGCCGCCGACCGTCGCATCAGCCATGATTCTGGTTAGGTACTTCGATCCTTACCTGCCAGCTCTTGCTAGTGACAAGCCTCGGCGCCTGCCGCAGCCTCAAGATCTTGGCGCGGCAGATGACACAGCGCAGCGGCAGCAGGCGCTGACTGACTGCCATTTGGATGGTTTTCACGAAGCATCGCCGGCAGACCACGCGGTGGCCGCACGGCGATGTTTGCATCGTCGCCTTCGCGTTCACGCATATTACACACTGGGAATGAAAGTGAGTTGTTTAACTGAATATTCTCCAATGTGGTAAGATAGTGTCCCTTGTCGCTCTATCATAATACCTAATAGTATGGATTGTGGTTGGATGGTTTTTGCTCCATAGAATAGTTAATTAATAGGCACGGTAAGCTCATTTTCCAATATATAATAATTTTGAACCCCATTAACCCCAAGTAGAAAAATATTAAAAACCTAAACATTTTGGTCAAAATTAAAAATTGCGGAGTGTATTACTACTACTACTTACTAGGTAGGTACCTACTTTTATTCAAGTTCAAGTTCAAAAGTTCTTTATTCAATTTTGTCGTCACAGACGCTCTTATGAACGACAATTATTACAATGACTCTACCAGCGAATCGGAAAAAGAACCACTACTCAGAAGATACGGCAAGAAACTTAGGGGCATTTTTTTAGAACGTTTGTTACAATATTTTATGTTTGTTTTTGACAATATTATTTTTCTTATGTACTAGTTGGTTACTTGGCAGAAGCGGAATGTTCCATGCATCTTTGTCTTCTATGTAATTACTAACTGTATAGTATACTTTTTTCATTAGGATATTTTTCACACGCAATTTGAATCTACTTTCTATGAGCTCCGTTATACTTTTTTTTTTGTAAAAACGTACACAATTGCCCATGAAGGACTTATTCGTTTTATTCAGTCTAAATCTAGGTACTGCAATTCTATTCTTATTTCTAGTGTTTATGTTGTGATGGTCACTATTCACCTTGAATTATTGCAGATTTATACGAACATACATTATATTTTCATAAATATAAAGAGAAGGTAAAGTTAATAAATTAATTTGTTTAAAGACTCTTAATGATTTGCGAGGCGAGGACCCAACTCACAAATAGCGCGAACCGCCCGCTTTTGTAAAATAACTTGTTTATCCGCGGCAGAACCTCACAGCAAAATGCCATATGACAACATATGTGATCAATTTGTATCTTGAAATATTGTACTTATAAATGCGTCCAAAATTATACTAGAATAATGTTCTTGATGAGTGTGTGTGGCTCAGTGGGAGCACGTGCGACTTTCGATCCGACGCACCCGAGTTCGAATCCCACTGGCCCCGCACCACTAACTTTCTTAAGTTATGTGTGGATTTAACACTCGCTCTAAAAACCGTGAAGGAAAACGTAGTGAGGAAACCGGCATGTCCAAGAATTTATCTCAAAAATTCAAGGACATGTGACATCCACCAACCGGCACTGCCACTGGGCCAGCGTGGTGAATTATGGCCCATACTCTCTCTACGAGGGAAGGCGTGAGTCCCAGCAGTGGGGACGTAACGGGTTGATGATGACAATGTTCTTGAATACTTATCTATTAATTGTCTTCGGTATTGAATTACAAATAAACCTCGAATTAAACCTACGACTCAACGGTTTCACAATAGTGCGCATTGCTGCGTATCATCAGGCGAACAACCTTGTTAGTCAGGCCTTAAAGATAAAAAAAAATATATTCAGCTTTAGAGATAGTTTCGGATCACTTGTAAGTGTACTTAAAGGCTGGTGTATACTGTTTTGCCTATAAACTTACTTCTTCCTCTGGTGAAGTGGCTAACTCGGGCTCATTTTCTTCCAGCTTATTGAGCAATTTGTCCTGTAACAAAGAAAAACACACTAAGGAAAGTCAAGAAGGTAAAGAAGTCTAGGTTTCTGGGGGAATAGGTAACTACCTTACTTTAAAAAGGCCTGCTTGCAGCTAATAGCATAAGTCACAGAAATTATATGTAAGATAAGTCTAGGTGTCCGGGAGAATAGGTACCTAACTTTTAAACTGATTTACCACTTGTTAGCGCACCGCGGATTCACCTGCGGTTCCCGGAATAAAAAGTAGCTTATCTGTTTATCCAGGGTATAGCTATCTCTACTCCGAATTTCATTCAAATCCGTTGAGCTGTTACAGCTTGAAGACGGAACAAACACACAAAACACTAAGACATACAAATTTTCGCATTTATAATATCAGTGTGATGTGATTCGTGCTTTTGACTTTCTTTCCCGTATGGGGTTTGTCGCCAACCCTGGTGTTCTGAGTTTGTAGACCGCCCGAGGGCCTCCGACATGGTCTAACGACTGTTACTCTAAGACAACAACCGGGACCGACGGCTAAACGTGCCCTCCGAAACACGGTAGCGCTCAAATGTATATGTTACGGCTAAAAGCCGAAGCGCGGCTACACCTAGTTTTAGCCGGCTACAACTAGGTGCAGCCGGCTACATGCGGTTAAACTTAGATCTATCCAATATGCGAGATTGTAAACTGTCGAAAGATTGTGAACCGTCACTTTATTTTTCGGTAGATTATAATCTATCGAAGTGATAGATGATAATCTACATTATATTATATCTAATATACATACTAAAACTAGGTGTAGCCGCACTTCGGCTTTTAGCCGTAACATATATACCACCCAAAAGGCCATCCACCCAAGTTGTGACCACAGCAACAGCATTTGCTGTGGTCACAACTCAATCAAAATCGGGTCACGAGCTTTAAAACCTAGCAAGTTTAAGAGCTACGGTGCCACAGACACGCTGTCGTCAAACTTATAACACGTCTCCTTTTTGCATCGGGGGTTAAAAAATAAAGGATTGCAAACACATAAACAATGTCTTGTTTGTATATTTAGGTAGGTATATAAAGGTACCTAGTAATTACATCACATAAATAGATAAATTGAACGACAAGTCTAGAGGAAATCTACCTAGTATTGTAGTTGTTTGACTCATGTGCTAATATATTATAATGCATTTAGCATCACGTCTCAGTAAAAGAACTCCAAAGTTATATTCTAAACATAGTTAGACAGCAAGTTCAGAGTTTCGCAATTGCCCGCTGGTCTTTGTCTGATAGATGATGGTGCAATTTTCGTTGAAATCAATTCGATGGAGTGAAATAAGTTTAGTTTTTGTCTTATGACATTGCGTAGCTGCCCGCCGTCGGCGCTGTAACCGCAGTAAACGCGCAGCCCTCAGAGCGATAACTAAAACTTCAAGACATAAGTGACTTGAAATTACGACAGGTGCAAAAAGTCGGGCGTAGACGTAAGGTTTCCGCAGATTGGTTTCAGTGCATGTTAATATTCCGCCCGGTTCCCGGACTTTAATCGGAAAATTCCCGGAGGAAAAAAAAAGTTTTAACGAGTTCCAACCATTGTGCGGACGCTATTGTGTCGAGGAAATTTTACTCGAGCCGGGAAATGCACCGTCGCGTATGAGATGAACTTCTCCGGGAGCTGAAGTGTTTTTGAAAACGGTTAAAGTGCACTAGCTCTGAAATATGGCGGTAAACGCTTCTTATTGTCAGATTGCGTCGTTTTTTATTGGTAAGTCAATACTTAAAAAATTTGTTGTTAAATATTTTTAATTTTAAAACTTTAAATTAAAAAGTTTGTTACTTTCTCCCCTCACAATTCTTCCTCCCCTAAATGCATGAGCTTTTTAAATTCCAGAAAAAATATTTTATATCTATAATAATTGTCCTATTTATTTTCAATTTTATTAACTAGACCAGCGCATGTCTCATCGCTATTTTTAAAATAAAATATTTTCAAAATTTTGGTCTAACGGCATGTTTTATCAATAACTTATTAACGGAATAAACGAAATCACATCACTATGATTAGGTTTTTGCTATAAAATTTATATCCAAGTATTATATTTACATAATCACCTCTATGGTGTGCAAAAACCTTGTATTGGCAGTTATTATCTACCTGCTAATAAATGATGTATATAGGAAAATCGATGAATAGGGCTCGTATGAGGTAGGTGACTTGACATAGAAAATATCTATCAGAGTTTACTAACAATTATTTCACTTACCTAGGTATACAGGGTGGATTTTTGAGATGGGACAGTAATGGGACAGTATGAAAATGAAAAAATAAAATAACTCTTTATGGTAACACACACAGATAATTAAAAAACTAACAATAAAAGCTTATTTGTAGTGTTACAATTGGCTGTCTTATTGCTAAAAGCGATCTCTTCCAGACAACCGAGCAGGGAAAGGAATAACGCAAAAACAATGGTTATAGTTATAGTTACAGGAAAACGTTTTTAGGAGACCATCCATAACTTTTTGAGATATTTTGAACTGCATTTGCATGCCCTTACTGTCCCGTCTCAACAATCCACCACTATAGGACAGGTTTAAAGTAAAAAATATATAAAAACGTATTACCTGTGGTATTACGTAAACAAGCGCGTGACTGGTCTGTGTTTGCAAATATTTATTATGTCACTAGCTAGGAAGTCTTTTTTTATTTGACAATCAATATAGTGTCTGGGTACATAAATTGATAGATATAAAACGACATGGTAGGTACTTTTACACAACACTTACACTTTGAAGGAACTATATTATGAACATATTTTCTTATAAGTATATGCATTATGTAGTATACCATATGTAGTAAATAGGCGGTCTTATTGCTAAGCAGCGATCTCGTCCAGATGGATGTCTGGAAGATATCGCTGCATAGCATGTATGCTATAGTGAGACAATATTTTATAGACGATAGCGTCCAGAAATAAGTAGGTAGGTAGGTATGTAGTCTAATAATAAACTGAAACTAATGTCACAGTATTACTAATAGTTAGTATTCTTTGGTATTACAATCCATACAGTAGGCGGGGATCTCGCGGGGAGGCGGGCGACGCGGGCCGCGTCCTACCACAGAATACTAAGGGAAGCATCACTCCGCAAAGAAATTTTAACAAATAGCGACGCTTGCTATGTCGCAGTAAAATTCAATTCAGCTCGCGTAGCGCTGCATACCTGCCAGCATCCTCAATGCCTGCCAGTCATATTAACCTACAGAGCGCCTCTCTTTCTATCGCATAGCTCTTATCTCTTCTGATGCGGCACGTGTAACGACGCGCGAGCCGCCGTCGGTGTCCGGCTATGTACTTGTAGCTTCGTACCTGCGGCGGAGTACGCTAGGCCTGGTCCTACAAACTCGCTATAATGTTTGCAATAAAGCGTTCATCTATCTATCTATATTTATTAATGCTTTACCTAAGCATGCGTGCTTCTAATCCTTCAATTACTGCAATTCCTAGCATTTGCATCGCTTGATCGCGACATGGCCTTTGATTCCATAATGATAAATAATCTATGGTAATTTAAAGTAGACGGAAGTGCAAAATTGACCTTCGTGATCCTTGAAGAAAATTGTTGTATATTATCCTTCATCATTATCGTTCATAGTTCTTCTACTAATATTAAAAATGCGATAGTTTGTGAGGACGTATAGACGTGGACGTGTTTGTTAGGCACTCAATCACACAAAAACGAGTGGAACTCCCTGCCAGAGTCAGTCTTTCCCGATAGCTACAATCACAACCAAAACAATTCAACTCAAAAAAACTCTGAACTCTGACTCTGTTGAATCTTCAACTCTTGAGTGAACAGGTAGGTACTATCTTGGCAAAGCGTGCTAGATCGTCGACCGCATCTTCGTTTACCATCAGGTGACATAGTGGTCAAACGCAAGCCAATTTGAAACAAGTATAAGTACGTTTTATCAAACAAAAAAACCGACTTCAATGTATCTTCGAAGTCCAAGGTCGATGAAATCGATGAAATTTATATGGGACCACTTCGTAGCTATACTGAACCCAACGCAAAAAGCATTTTCTAAATCGGTTCATGATTGACGGAGTTCTGAGGTAACAAACATAAAAAAAATCTCTTTTCATCTCCTTTTTTGAACTCGATTACTAAAAAAAAATCGACTGAATGCATTTGACGTATGAAGGTAGAACACTTTAGGTCTTAAAAAATACACAATACTTTTAATCCTGAAAAATTTGAAACCACGTGTTGCAGCTAGTAATATGTATCGATTTATATATGATTTAGATGGTCATTGATTGTTGACGAAGATGCTTATTGTTTTTCAGGCATCTCTAAAATATGTTACATGGCAGCGCCAGTAGGGCAATGCGGTCACTGCTGCCCACACGATGACGTAGTGGATATACAGTATAAACTGTTTACTAGGTAAGTCATCTTTTTTTTACTACGAGGTCCATGGTCCCAAAACACCCAGACACGAAACAAATGCTTGCGCTTTTTTCTCTGCACAAACATTTGTACCGTCGCGGAAATCGAACCCGCAACCTCAGTAGTGTATGAGATTTGAGCCAACCTGCCCAACCAATACACCACAGAGGCTGACTTTTTGAATAATCATACACTAAGTTGTCGCACTTATCTTAAAAACCGTGATTATAATAACTTATCGGGGGCTGTCTTTGACTGCATGTTCTTAGAGATGTTGTCAGAGACAGTCCCCGAAAAGCGTTGCCCAATTCATATTTAATTTAAATTCTCTAACGTTTTGGACATTGTCTCCGCGTAAGGCTAGTCTTCAGAAATATAAAGGAAAAATAAAGGTTAGTTTATATTGTTCGCCTGGCTTGCCCATAGCAATTGCACCACCCAGCAGTACTTTTACACCATGCAAAGTACTGTGTTGCACTACATTTCGATTATCACCCCGAGACATCAGAAAAGTGTCTTATATGCCCAGTAATTTCGCTGGCTACAACGCCCTTCAAACCGGTAGACAGTAATGCTTGCGCACTTATATTTGGCGGGCAGAATAACAGAAAAAGTGGAGGTACCATTGATATCTTGAGTACCTACTTCAGATTTTTATACAGACGGCCAATATAGGTACTTATTAAGTTATGTATAAGTAGCTTATCTGTCTGTCTGTTTTGCAGGTTGAATCCTGACAACTTCCAGTTATTACCACTGGGGGATAATAATGCTCTCAGAAACACAGCGTTCAACGTGTCCAAGCCCACTGTGATATATTTGATGGGATTTTCAGAAGCTACAGATGGCCCCAGCACCACGTTGCTTAAAAATAGTAAGTGCAAAATTGAAAATTGTTGATGTAAAATAAATATAACTTAAGCCAGGTATATACTAAGGGGCTTTAAGTACCTATAACAGGGGTCTTTTCACCCACAAAAACTCTCAGCCATTTTTTTTTTATTTTTTTTATTCGTGAATAACAGTGATACATTTCGAAAGAACAACAAGATAACAATAACATTTGTTTTATCCATAAAAAAAATTGAAAACTTGAAAAATAGGTGTGTTTACTTTCGCTCGAGGCATGGCGCCCATGATAGTATGTTGCGGGTCTCTTAGAATAGTAATTTCGTAGAACAAAAGGCCCGCGAGGTACACCAGGTTGCCATGCCTCGGGCGAATGTGGAACGGCTGTAGGAAGGGTGTTAGGGTATGTAGTACCTACTATTAGGTCTTCTACCTAAAAAAGGTTCAAGTGTTAGGTATTCTGCTGTGAGTGGTAAGTCTAACTTGGTGTAGTGCTCGTAGCGTAGCTCGCGTAGCCGTTCATAACAGATCTGTTGGAATGAACAACGTTCGCTGCGGTCACCTCTTGGATGGGTGACCGTTTGTGTGGTATTTACATTTAAACGTTAAGGCGTTAGTCCTATTGTTGTCTAAGGACAACAGTTGTCAGGCTATTAGAAATTCGGACGGTCTAAAATTCCGACACCAGGGCTTACCATACATTCACACGAGAGATTGGAGATTGGATTGGATTGGAGATTGGTGTAGGACAAATCTAGAATTCGATCCAGTACGTTAGTTGGAAGTCGCACAAGAGTAACCTCTGTCCTATATTCGTTCTCAGCTAAGTATTACTTAGAACATAAATTCAATTAGTCATAACCATTCTACTGCACTGCGTTTGTCACTAAGACTTCATAGGATTATGCAAAACAAAGTTCTGTACTTCACACTGATAATTTAAATTTAAAGTTTGTATTTTTGTTACTTCTTCACGTTGTAACAGCTCAACGGATTGAGTGAAATTCGGAATGCAGATAGCTTATACTTTAAGCCCTGGATTAACACACAGGCTACTTTTTATCCCAGGAGACCGCGGGTGAAACCGCAGGGCGCATCTAGTTCTTACATAACATAACATGACAGGTTTTAATTAGATACTAGCAGCAGAATAATTAACATGTTTCTTTACACATGTTTCCTCCCCCAACACCACTGAACTCTGGATTAAGCCTTCCTCGTCTCTCGGACACTCTACATTTACCTTTTTATTGCAATTAAATATTAATTTCACCTCTTCCCAGCGTACCTAACGGAGTTGGACTACAATTTCATAGCCGTGGATTGGTCAAGGCTAATGGCATTTCCTTGGTGAGTAATTAGTTATTTAAAATTTAGCGCTGCGTTAGTTCTGCATAAATATTAACGATATTATATAAGGAGTTCTAATTTTGGCCATTTTATCAATATCATTTTACACAATAGACCTTAATGATGAAATGAAATTTAATCACTACATAGTATAAAACAAAGTCGCTTTATCTGTCCCTATATCCTTATGTATGCTTAAATCTTTAAAACTACGCAACGGATTTTGATGCGGTTTTTTTTAATAGATAGTGATTAAAGAGGAAGGTTTATACCTATGTGTAATAACCGTGCGAAGCCGGGGCGGGTCGCTAGTACATTTATATGTCTGAAACATGGGTATAGATGAAAATGGTAAGGTTTGTAATGGTTCCATCACCGTAAAAATATATATTTTTTGAAACAGTACGGATAGGTGGAATATTAACGACGTACGGGTGAAACGACTCTCCCGCCTGAAAGTCCTTAGGTGGAAAGGAGAAGAAGGGATCAGTTCGTGCAATACCTGGGCAAACTCCCCGAAGTGCAGTCATAAAAAAGCGGCAGACACCCAACTTTCGTCTGTGTTCGAGACTTGTCAGCTTCTTCTTCTCTATTTATGCTAATAGGTAATCTTATATCACTTTTTGAGTTTTTTCACAATCTGAGAGAATAGTTTTTTAGGTACCTTTTTTTTAAGCCTAATAGATCTATGTTTGGGTAATATCTCGCCTGATGTGAAGCGATGATGTGGCCTAAGATGGAGCACATAGATCTAGAGAGAGATGGCAGTTGAGCGGCTGCTCAGACCCATCTCCCTAATGGTTCACCGAACATCATCCCGAAACACGACTAGGTCGCTTGACGGCATGGCTTTGTTCGGTGGGTGGTATTACAACCATGGCCAGAGCCTACCACTCCAAAGCGCGTAAGCGGGTTTCATCACGATGTTTTTTCCTTCACCGTTTTAGAGCGAGCGTGCAAAATCTGTACTAAACTATTATAAGCCATTGGTGCAGGGCCGACTCGAGATTCGAATTCAGGTGCGTCGGATCGAAAGGCGCACGAGTTCCCGCTGAGCCACACTCGTTCGAGCTATGCAGCTTTGTATTGGAATAATTTATTTTGACAAAATCATGCCTTTTAGCCTTTTTTCTGGTATAATTATACCATTATTATTATGTTTTGGGCCAATTTTATTTTCGCGGAGTGTAAATTTGAATGTTACCAAACAAATAAAAAATGAAAAATCAATTTTATCGAAAGTAGAATTGTCAAGTTTTGAACAGAAACTCCTCATTTTAAGATTCGATGTTGCTTTTTTTGGAAATAAAGGCTATTTAATGATAAAGTCTATTACAAAAAATACATAAGATGCCTACATATACGTAGATACAGTACATAAAAGTTAGTTTATAGACATGATAATCTGGCAGAGCCCGACCCGACTAAAAGATATTAACTGCCAATTACGTAACGTTGCAAAGCTGTCTGGTAGAATATTTAATTAAACATAGCATGGGCTTAGATGTAAGTTTAAGGTACCGACAGATTGTCTGGTCTAAATTGAAGTTCTCATTATCACAAACCCGTGCCGGGAGTTATAACATAAGTTATATTAGTCATTTATTTTAATACAGTTATGGCTTATTATACTCTTGTCTTTAAAAAATGATGAGTATGAAATGCCTGGGTATTTCATAATTTCTAAACAATTGACCTTAGTTTTTAACCCCCGAAGCAAACCCCCGCGTCTGTCTATTGCACCGTAGCCCTCAAACTGGTGAACCGATTTTTTTATTTGAAAGCAAGTTTTATCATAATCGGTTCAGCCGTGTTTTACTTTTTATAAGGTTTTTGTAATGAATTTTTTAAACTTAAATTTTTAACTTGTCAGATTAACTTGACTGATTTGTCAGCCTCTGTGGTGTAGTGGTTGGGCAGGTTGCCTCAAATCTCATTCGCCACTATGGTTGCCGGTTCGATTCCCGCGACGGGACAAATGATTATGCACAGAAAAAAAAACACAAGCATTTGTTTCGTGTCTGGGTGTTGCGAGACCATGGTCGTCGTAGTACCTGGTTCCCTACATACAGGGAAACCTAGTTAGAGGCCGGGATGTATATATGCCATCTTTGGCCGCAATAAATATTGTATGAACATACTACAATTTTATTAATACAATCTAGAGTAGACAATGCGCTTAACATAGTAGTATTTTTGGAAAAAATATACGAATTGTTTTTATTAAGTAAAAACAGGCGTGAAGTCACACTGAATTGAACAATTTACGAACATATGAATTATTAAAAAAATAATGGCAAAATTTCAGTTATGTTACTTAAAGTTTTTTTTTAAAACATTCTATTGACAGAAAAACAAACCTTTTACTCGTATTTCTTTGACTTTCTTTAGGCACCGTTTAATATCTAAGTCACAATAGCGTTGAGAAAACTCATGTCAACGCCTTTTTTGGAATATACCCTCTTAAATTTTTGTGTCTTCGCAATAATATAAAAAACAACTTTACAACCGTATGACCGGAATCTTCAAGACTCGTGCGTACAGGTACTATCTTGGTAAGCGTGCTAGATCGTCGACCGCATCGTCGCTTGCCATCAGGTGACATAGTGGTCAAACGCAAGCCAATTAAATTAGCAAAAAAATACCTTACAAATTCTTACTAAAATCCTTGTGAACTAAGTAAAGTGCGGCAATTTTGAACTTGTGACACCGCTGTAAACGCCGTAATCCGATCTCGCTTTTCCACTGATTATAGACTAAAATGAAAAGCATTTTCTGGTGCGAGAACATTTTCAGGCTTTTATTTATGACTCTATGGCCGGCAGCCAAACTACTGCACTGGATTTATGTGGTGCTGTGTTCGCTCACTTATTCGATAGGACCACTAAATATAATTAAATTCTCGGTTTCGTTCGATACAAACGAGCATAAATAGAGATGTGGTATTTTTTAATTAGCTTTGTTTGTGATAGCTTATAAGGGTGTCAGGATGTGTCTTACTGCACTCATTCTGGTGTTTGATTTTTATTTTAATCGCACGTATTATTTTATTTACCGTACGCAATTTTTAGAATCTTCATGGATTAGGTATGGAGCGCAGGTGATTATGTGTCAAATGATATTATTGCAGCAATCCATAGTGTGTTTAGGTGTGATCGTTTAATTTATTGGAGACCTAAACTTGGTGTAGGTACTTATATATATATATATTATATAGTTTAGCAAATCTTCATTTTAGCTGTTCCCTGAGGCTGTTCCTGCTGTACCAAAGTTACTCCAGTATTTGAATAGGCTCAATAGGAACAATAGTCAAACAGCCACAATGGTTCTGCTGATAACGCGATCTTTAACATCCTTTTTTGCAGTATCCCAAAAACTGCGAAGGTTGGGTCGAGCCGTCCTGTAATTTGAATTTGCGATAGAAGAACTCACTCCCTTCAAAATGATCGAACATTATTCAAACACATGCTAGGTACCTACTCTTTGAGAAAATCCTCTACGTGTTTAACCTTGTGAGCAGAAATGAGAAGACTTAGTCTAGGTAAAGAACTAAGTCATCTAGTACACTTGATTTATTTAACGTTTTAGGTACGTAACAGCAGTACGCAACACACGGTACATGGGAAACCGGCTGGCCTACTTCGTTCAGTTCCTGGAGAGAGCTGGAGTGCCAGCATCTTCTCTGCACATCATAGGCTTCTCACTAGGTGCTGAGGCGGCGGGGTTTGCCGGGAAATACTTGAGAGCGAGCGGTGTTATGATTGGGAGAATAACTGGTATGAATATACTAGACTTTTTTTTATCAAATAGTTGTCCTTAGACTGGTTGCTCCACCTAAGAGTGATACATAAGCTCATTTATCCGCACCAGCACTGGATAAATGATAAGTTTCAACTTTATTCCACGTATCTTAGTAGGGTAGAACAGCCGCGCCACCGTTTTGCTGTAGGTTATCAAAGATCAAAACTTTTCTATCAAATACAGAATTAGTCGATATTCTCTTTAGTTGAATGTGTTGACGTTTTCAGGACTCGACCCAGCGTACCCAGGTTACGGCTTTTCCAACAGTAACGGCCACCTCACCAAAGGAGATGCCTTATTCGTCGACGTGCTGCATACGAACCCAGGGGTGTTTGGATTCCCGCTGCCCATTGGAGATGTGGACTTCTACCCTAACGGTGGCAGCTATGTGCAGCCTGGCTGCTGGGTCGATGAGCTGATAAGGAATAGGGAGTTTAGGTTTATATGTAAGTCCATTTCTAATATCGTTTAAGATTTGAAAAATTGTCCAAGGTTAGAAATCGTAGTTATCTCTTGACTTGTGTTGGTACTAGGTAGGTCTACCGTAGATATACAATAGGGGATCGGACAGTAATCGAGAAAAAATCTGAAATGTAGGTAGAACGAATGTTCGTCGCACCAGTAAGATCATTCAATCAATATTTTTGTGAAATAATAATGATTTATATTTTTAAATCAATAAATAAAATCTAATAATTCTGATATTTTTAATTTGTTCTTCATCTCAAACGAAACAACAATCACAGCGCATGACGTCATTTATAGGCAAATGCCGTGAGTCAAGCTTGTGTTTATTTTACGTTTTTGCTTTTCATAAAATGTATTTTGCTAATTTTTTCGTTCCATTACTACAATATCGTCCCCAAACTTCACATATCGCATAAATCTCTTTGCAAGTTTTATTTCGAAGAGTTTGTCGTTTTCTACCTTCATATGACGTCACAAGTTTTGAGGTGACCTTTTGCGCGGCAATATTTGAAACATAGTTTTAAGTACTTTTAGAGCGTTATTTAATTAAAATAGTATTTTTCATGGCTATATATATGTTAATTGTAGTTAATATAAAACACTTTCTGAAAATTTGTCCGATCCCCTATTCTTTATTATATCTGATAAATTTATGCTACCTTTTCCAATGAAGAAAAATTCCAGCCGCTTGTTTAGCCTGTATTAAGTTTGGAACAAAACAATGATCAGGCTTTTTCACAAAAACGGTTAATCATGTGTCAATATTCATTGACCATAAAACAAAAATTAAGACCTTTTCACACCTATGATGACTACTTACGTTCTGTCAAGTCATATTAATAATAATCATGTGTCATTCTACATTGTGCGTTTTCCTTTTGTGCTAATGAAACGCTAAATTGCGTGTAGCAATGCGTGTTACAGCCTAAGGCTCTATAAACCTAGTTTTCTGACGGGATGTCGTCAACCAAGTCATTTCAAAAGGCGTAAAAGCTGATTTGAACTGATATGGAGCTCTAAAAAGTTACAACAACATAAAAAAGGTGAGGAATTTTTGTGCTAATTTGTAGGTAGGTAAATGATGTTTATGTGTATAATAAAGTGCTATGTCATCGATGTAAGGAAATACGTATTAAGCTGAAGTAATAATAATAATAATAATTAATGCTTTATTGTACACCAAACAAGAAATAAACAAGGTACACGAAATTTTCTTAAAAACTATAGTACAACGGGCGGACTTATCGCTAAAAGCGATCTCTTCCAGTCAACCTTTGGATGGAAAGAACTAAAGGAGTGAGAGAGGTCGGCGGTGTAAATAAAAAGTAAAAAAGGCGATTAAGCGACACATAAAATATATATATATATATAAATAAATAATATATAAATATATATACAGGGAATAACATTAATGTGTAGTAATACTGAAAGGTGTGTATGGGTATCTAGTCATGAATCATCGGGCAGAATATACAACCAAAAAAACACTATTATATTTTCCATACAAAGTTTAAAAATTATTTATTTGAATTATTTTGGACAATCCTAACAAACTGTGGCCTAGTCGAGGTAGTACGGGTCACTGACCGAGCTACTTTGTGCCTAGGCACAAAACAGATAAGTACAGGAATCAATCTACATACAAAGTGCGCTCGAGCAACGCACACATAGACACCGCTCACGGACACGATATCTGGGCACAGTTGGGATGCGAGCGCGAGTGCCATCCGCTTGAGACACGCGTCTGTGAACATTTTTGTGCAAAAATGGAGCAACGAAAAAAGGTTATTATAACTGTTCGGTGGACGGTTGTTTAAATTCAACATTAAACGGTGAATTGTCGTTTTTTAAGCTACCAGTTGTTTCTGAGAGGTAAGTAGGTATTTGCTTGTATTTCGATGGTTAATTTTCACGTAACACAAAATAGTTAGGTAGGTAGGTAAGCGCCCCGGCCCCCGGCCCTGCGCCGAACAAGCGAACATGACTTTGTGGCCTTGTCATATTTTTACAATTTAAAATTAGATATTTATTGTAGTATAAGCTGTGTTAGCCTTGTGTTCAATAATCTAATGAGAAAGATGTTAATGTAAACTAATCGCATTTGTTTTGTCTTCAAAAAAGCTTTATTCAGTTATAATAGTAACTGCGAAAAAATTATGTCGATATCTTGTACACTTATTTTTTTTAAATCAATCAATTTTCCTCCCATAAACTTCCTGCGCCGTCCGGTATGAAAGGTATGAAAAGTACATACATGAGATTAACTTCTGTATTTATCTGTTTTGTGGCCTAGGCGCTCTGTCTTTGAAAACGCCGAACATTTTACAAGGGCTTGATTTCGAGTCTCAAATACCGGAATTTCATACTGAACGGATCTTTGGACTCGGTCGGTTCCGTTCCGGAACCCACTCGTAAAAAAAAGGTATTTCCACATTTTTACACGACTGCCCAAAAAGGAGTATTTCAGGGTTTACGTATGTATGTATGTATTTATTTATTCCACCATTACTTCTTATTGCCTGGACAGATTTCAATGCATTAAAACCATAATAAAAACATAGGTTTAAGTTTTTTTTGCATGTTCGGGAACCGGTATACAAAAAAATCTCCGCGAACGGTACTTTTAATCTATGCCTTAACGTACCCGACTTGGCCTTGCCTTGATCAGTTTCAATTTTATCCAACTTGACGTCTTAGAATTCATATTCAGAAATAACCTAAAACGAAATTTCCGAAACGAAATCGGTCCTTTCCGTTGTATTTCTATGGGGCGGCGTTAGAAGGTAACTTTGTTTGTGCCGCTCGACCAATGAGGATCAGCGGCTATTATTTATTAGGATTACATCTTTATGATTGGTGCAATACGAAACAACGCTAGCGAATCATGAAGCGGCGGCGAATGTTTGATAGCTTTAGTGTTTGCCGCGTTTTGTCAAAGATTAAACAGATTTATTTCTGAAAACTGACTAAGTAAAGACGCTTTATTGATTACTGACTTACGAACACTCTTTTACTATGCAATGAAATTAAATGTTGGAAATGTCTTAACCATCATTATCAGCCTATTACATTCCTACTGTTGAAATTCATGCATGATGTTTTTTACATCCTATTCCTACGGTGGTTGGTGACCTCACGTATTTTTAGAGAACATCAGCCATGCTCGCTCTTATTAGACGTTTATACTGATTAGATCCTTATTCCTTAATGTTAATTGGAGCGATGATGCTTAATGCTGTAATATGTCACTTGGGATGATTTAAGGATTCCGAGGATACCCCATACATCCAAATCTGTTGAGGCATTTATTGTGTAATAAAAAAACGCACATACATTATCCCCGAAAACATTACATTCCTTTTTTGGGGAGTCGCGTAAAAAGCAGTTTGCTTGAAAGTTAGTTGTAAAGTAAGGTTGGTAGGACAGCTGGCTTTGCTAAGATAAAAGATAAAATTTGTTTGTCAGATCTGTACACGCGGCGCACTAATATTCTTTGTCACAAGTTCATTGCTCTTTATCAGCTGATTGTTAGGGTTGAAATGAACTTGATTACCAGAAATGTTTAAATTATCATATCTTGTGATTTTAAAAAGTTTCTGGTAATTTGCACTTGGACTTGAATTATTAATAAGCTTCTATATGCGTGGTTTAATTATTACTACACATTTATGTTACACGCTGTATATTAATATATAGATATAGACACATACATATATACTACATACAATAAAGGAAATTACTAATAATTTAATTATCAGCAGCACTCTGGGAAAGGTAGTAACTTTTGACTAGGTTCTTAAAACTTACAAGTGTCTGTGCTCTTCTAATAGAAACCGGGAGCCCATTCCAGAGACGCACAGCTTGAACTGTAAATGACTTGTCATA
Organism: Petrophora chlorosata; assembly: GCA_951640565.1. NCBI lineage: Eukaryota > Metazoa > Arthropoda > Insecta > Lepidoptera > Geometridae > Petrophora > Petrophora chlorosata. The sequence goes on from OX621206.1 coordinate 4,930,837, forward strand.
GAAAGAAGTACCATGTTCGGGCGTTTTCAACTGAAGATTTTCTGATGACCTAAGGGAGTGAGAATTGGAGTAATGAAGGAACTGAAATCGTTCCTTCAAATAAAAGGGAGTGAAGGGATTGAACAAGACATTGTATAGAAGTGAAAGGATGTGAGTGTTCCGGCGAAGGCGAATGGGCAGCCACTTGAGCTTTGATCGAAATTGAGAGACGTGGTCAAATTTTCGAAGACCGAAAATAAACCTTATACAGTAATTTTGGAGACGCTCAAGTTTGTTCAGCTGGTCCTCCGTAAGGTCCAGAAAGCAGGCATCAGCATAATCAATGATAGGTAGAAGAAGAGACTGTGCAAGCGTAACTTTGGTTGCAGTAGGAAGGAAGTTGCGTAATCTTTTAAGAGATGCACCAGATGCAAACACTTTCCGACTAACAGCTGCAATCTGAGGACCCCATGAAAGAGAGTTGTCTAATATGACACCCAGATTTCGAACTTGGGTGCTGTATGGCACAGAGATACCACCGAAGTTAATTTGAGGGAGGGCTGAAAAATCAATCCTAGTAACCATTCTGGAGCTTCCAATAACAATTACTTGCGTCTTTTGGGGGTTGATTTTTAGCCCAAAACGCTTACTCCAGTCAGCTATCCTGCACAAATCGGAGTTAGTAGCTTCTATGGCCGCAGTCAACTTATCAAGCGGAGCCTGGGAGTAGATTTGGAGATCGTCTGCGTAAAGGTGATAGGAAGAAGTAATAGACTGTGATATAGTGTTAATAAATAGAGCAAAAAGAAGAGGAGATAAGACACCGCCTTGAGGAACACCGGCCCCAGCGGTACACCATGAGGAAAATGAAGTAGAAGGTAAATTGACTAATGACTTGGTACTATTTCAAGAGGTAATGATAGAGCTAAAATTTATAGACTAATGGCTAAAAGTATCTATTTAAACAACAACTTTTGAGCGAGTGTGGCTCAGCGGGAACTCGTGTGCCTTTCGATCCGACGCACCTAGGTTCGAACCCCGACTCGGCCCTGCACCAATGACTTATAGTTAAGTGCTGATTTTGCACGCTCGCTCTAAAACGGTGAAGGAAAACATCGTGATGAAACCCGCTTACGCGCTTTGAAGTGGTAGGCTCTGGCCGTGGTTGTAATACCACCCACCGAACAAAGCCATGCCGTCAAGCGACCTAGTCATGTTTCGGGATGATGTTTGGTGAACCATCAGGGAGACGGGTCTGAGCAGCCGCTCAACTGCCGTCTCTCTCTAGATCTATGTGATCCATCTGAGGCCACATCATCGCTTCACATTAGGCCAGATAGTGGCCAAACATAGACCTATTAAGCGTAAAAAAAATGCTTTGATGTCACGTCCTTATGACAATGCAAAGGTATATTTCTTCAAATACAAAGTTTTTTAGCCAACGAAAACGAAAACCGAAAGCAAAGCTCAAGATAACGTAAAGAATAAGCAAATTATGAAATCCTAAACAAAATTGCCACCAAAATTGCGTTAACGCGAAACCAGGTGACAACAAAGGGTGCGAAATAAATGGGCAATTTTACGAAAAAATCGACGAAATTAATTTTGGTCGTTGTCAGAGGGTCGTTTGGTAAACATGAACGCTAATAATAGCTTTTTCAGAGCCAAACAATCAGGGCTGGTCCCCGTAGTACGTACCTCCCTTGCGTCTTTCTACCTACCTTCTGCCAGGGGTAAAGTGAGTAATTCGGGATCGATTTGAAATTGTTGGGAAAGCTACATCTGAAGTAGGAATGTGTCTCAAAAGTGACGCTGGTAAAAGCAAAGTACGAAAACTCCTGTATTTACCTACCTACGTCTTTAAATCTGTCTCCTAAATTCAGTATAAAAAATATTCAGGGAACATTTTAATACAAACGTGTTCTTAATAATAAAAAATGCAAAATGTGAACCTTAATGGCGCTCACTCATTGCAAAAGGATCTGTGCAAGCAGCTCTTAGCTTTTCCAAAAAGAAAGTAGATTTTCTTTGTTGTTTTAAAATCCGCATGAACCCCGAAGCTTGGCGCTTCCACGGTCGCCCGTGACGTCAGAGCATCGATCGCGTCCCGCCTCCTGCCTAAACGCGGTTGTCAGGTTTGCTGGTATCGGGTAAAGGGTGTAATGCGTGGAATAATTAGTTTAGCCGGAGCAAACTGGTTTAAAGCGGCTCGCTGATGGAAGTGTTTCGATGTTGATGAGAGTTTGCGGTCGGGGAAAATGTTGTTGTTGCTAGGTTGTATTGACCCGTTGCTGGGCATGGCTTGCCTCTGATTCTTTCAATGAAATTCAATAAGTGTGGAAAATATCTTGCAAATTTTTACTTGTTCCAATATTTCGTCCATTACCTAAGTCATATTTTTTTTTATTATTTATAAAGCTTTTCGCTCCGCGCACCAAAGTAGGATTTCTGAACAATCTTTTAAAGTGAGCATTTAGAGACCTTCTTAAAATAAACGCATTCGTTTTACACTACGTTTTGTGTAGGTATTACAGTATTGCGGTCCCTACACATACAACACAAGACATCTAATAGGTACACGATATTTCCATTAAAAGCGAGTGCGGCTCAGTGGGAATGCCGCTAGCCCCGCATCAATGACTTTCCTCAGTTTTGTGCTGATTTAACACACGATGTACTGGCATGTCCAAGAATCACAAAAATCCATGTAGACGACGTGATAAAGGCCAACCCGCACTTGGCCAGCGTGGTTGATTAAGGCCCAGACTGTCGCTTTGAGAGAACGCCCATGTGAAGCAGTGGAAAGTGGTCACAAGCTCATGATGATTGTCCGATACCCAAACTTGGAAATCTTTATTGAATATAGGATATTTAAAATACACCTTCAAATTCCAAACTATTTTACCTAAAATATTTCGATCATCTGCAAAGACCAAGCTCTCTACTTCTTCTCATAACTTTGGTTAGATTAGAATGATCCATTCGTAGCAGCAATAATGACATGCCACATGATTATATGTCAGCCACAATTCATCTATATTTTGATATAAAACGAAGTACACGTGTGTAGCGCGAAGCGTACACTAAGCAGCGCGACAAAGACAAAAAATAAATCATTTATAAAAAATCAAATATCATTAAAATAAATCAAATATCATTTATTAAATAGGCACAAAAGTGCACTTTTAAAGGTACCACACGATACAAATAAAATTAAAAATATGTTAAAAATTGTAACGTATGTTAACATGACTTTGAAAAAAGGTAAGTATGTTTACCCATTTCTTTCCTATCTTTCACATGTTTACTAAATTGAAAAGTTCTCGCTTCGGTATCGCTGGTTATTTCAGATTTATTGTGGGTTGTTCAAATATGTATTGAATTCACACTTTCCTATTTGAATTCTTACATACCAGCACAAAATAGAGGCTATTATACCTACTACGAATTGGTAGGTAAGACTAGCACATTCTTGAAAAATATTTAATTTTAAAAAGCGATGATCGAAGCAACCAATCGCATTCAATTTTTTTCTGAAGAACTGTGACCACTTGGCACGTTGCCAAAGATTGATCGTTAGGGGAAATGTCAATAGCAGATTAGACGGGGCCGCCTAGAACCTGTCGTTATGAAAAATATACAACTTAAATGTTACTGGGTTACTAGGGGAAAATAGGCCGTTCTGCTATGCCATTGTTACGGTGGCAGGCACAAATTTCGAGGGGAAACGTTCGATAGTTTGAGCTCGTTTAAAATATGTACTTATAATCTTGTCTTTAGAAACTAGTAGCAGACCCCCGACACTCCATACAAATTCGCCGAGCTAACTGTCTAGTACTACTACTGGCGCACCGGCCTGTCCGCACACGTTTTGTGTGTGTGCGTAATTATTGTAGGGATGAGCTAATACGAATCGAGCGCGACAAGGACAACGCTATACGTAAGCAACCTAAGTGTTTCTCTTTCACACCCACTATCGCTTGGCTGGGAGACGTGAAATACCAAAAAATCTTCGATTCTTATTTGTGTAGGTGGTTTCTTTGCATCCATACACAGAACAATAACGAACCATTTTAAAAGAAATAGGCAGACCTCCGTCAGTCATGTCAGGTCCTGGTCAGCTCCACTGTCTTCAGCAGTTCTCCGTCTTTTTCTCAATATGTTTCGTCTATATGTCAAAGTCAAATAGTCAGCCGGCCTGCTCTACCTCTGTAAAGCAGGTCGTCGTCATCCAAAAAGGTCATAACAACCTCAAATAACATAATTGATCGCACATAAAAAATAAACATTTGAATCTCACTCATTAGTCATTCGCAGCGAGCGGTGACAACCGAGCGATGCAAGCACGGCATTGCCCATTTTTTCATCGGTTTGTTGCGGGTGACGACAATTTAGCGGGGGGTGGGAGTGTGCCTACAATAATTAATTAGTATTGACTAGATTGATCTATTAAACGGACGTGTCGAAGATAAACTGTTTTATTATTGGAATCAATACTCCGAACCATCAAATATAGATAGCGCTACCATATAAGCACAGTGGTGACTCCGATTTCAACTTGAACACTACGACTTCTGAGGTTCAAAGTGCATTCTCTGCCCTGACAACGGGTACAACGCAAAATAACTTCACAACAACCGAATAAGAAGATTCCAGCAGCGTCAAACATGGCTGACGAAGCAGAAGTAGCAGTGGTGTCGGTGTCTTCAAGGATACCCGAATTTTGGTGTGACCAGCCGCGACTGTGGTTCGTCCAATGTGAAGCTATCCTCGGTCCGCAGAAGCTCAGTGATGACGCCAGATACAACATGGTCGTTACCAAATTGGGAAAGGATGTCATACAGCAAGTCAGCGACATTCTTCTCAAGCCGCCAGATACGAAGAAATTCGACACATTGAAAGAGCGTTTATTGAAAGTGTATGAAGAGTCAGAGGTTAGACAGTTCCAGAAACTTTTGAGTGAAATGGAGTTGGGAGACCAGAAACCGTCTCAACTCCTACGTCGTATGAGGGACTTGGCTCGCGAAAAGATACCAGACGAAACTCTACGCATTATGTGGCAAGGACACCTGCCTGCTGCTGTGCGGGGTGTGCTAGCCGTCAGTGAAGCGAAAGACTTAGAACATTTATCGGTTATCGCAGACAAAGTTATGGAAACGACTCAACCCATGCAGCTGGCGGAAGTACAGGCCACGCCCAGTACCAGTAGCGACAATGCCTTCATTTTGGCCGAAATAGCTAAACTAAGCCTAAAGATCAGGGACTTGGAGAAAGAAAGAAACGATAACAGAAATTATAATCGTTATCGTTCACGGTCGCGCTCTGCATCTCGAGGTCGTAATACGATCCGCCGCACGCCGAACAGTCCGGACTGGCTTTGTGTTTATCATTTTAAATACCGACATAGAGCAAATAAATGCATAGAGCCGTGTGCATGGAAAAAGCCTGAGAGACAGGAAAACTAACTGAGGTGCAATCGCAGGCGGAGATATGCACCATCGCTCCTGTTCACCGCCTATGTTTATCGGACGATAATAGTGGACTTAAATTTTTAGTGGACACGGGTGCAAACATATCAGTGCTACCAGTGAATAAAAGTAAACTATCCAGAGCTATATGTGATGACTATAAACTGTACGCAGCAAACGGTACCGAAATAAAGACTTATGGTGTTAAGACATTAAATTTGGACTTTCGACTGCGACGACCGTACCGTTGGTCATTCGTGTTGGCCGATGTCAAGCAACCTATCCTCGGTGCTGACTTTTTGGCCCATCATAAGCTACTAGTGGACTTAAATAGAAGAAAGCTTATAGATTCGGTTACAAGTTTACAAACTATCGCGTCCGTGACTGTACAAGAAGAGCCGACGGTGAGAACAATCGACTGCACAAGTGAATACAGCGATATTTTATCCGAATTTCCCAACGTTACGAAACCGATGTGCTTCAAGGATACTCCACCGCATTCTGTAGTCCATCACATCGAAACAACGGGCTCAGCCGTTTACGCGCGCCCGAGACCATTACCACCGGACAAGTACAACAAAGTTAAAGCCGAATTTCAACGCATGCAAGAGATGGGAATATGTAGGCCCTCTAAAAGTAACTGGGCAAGTCCACTTCATGTCGTTACCAAAAAGAACGGTGAGTTGAGACCGTGTGGCGACTATCGGCAACTTAACGCGCTCACAAAGCCTGATAGATATCCGATACCGCGCATACAGGACTGTACCTACTTGTTATACGGCAAGACAATATTTACGCGGATAGATATGCAACGAGCTTACCATAATATTGGTATTAATGAACCCGATATCCCTAAAACTAGTTTGACGACCCCATTTGGCATGTACGAGTTTACAAGAATGACTTTCGGATTGAAAAATGCAGCACAGACTTTCCAAAGATTCCTCAATGACGAAGTACTAAAAGACTTAAACTTCATATTTATTTACATTGATGACGTCATCATCGCCTCGTCATCGGAGACAGAACATAAACAACACGTTCGAGAGGTACTTAAGCGTCTTGATACATATGGCATCACAATTAATATGGCCAAATGTGACTTCGGCAAAACAGAGCTGAACTTTCTGGGATTCCGAGTATCGACAGACGGCCTCAGACCTTTAGATGAGCAGGTCAAAGTCATATCCGAGTTTCCACGGCCGAAGACAGTAGATGAACTACGCCGTTTCCTTGGAATGCTTAACTTTTACAGACGCCACCTACCTAAAGCAGCCGAAATCCACGCGAAGTTAAATGTGTTTCTTCATAATGCCAAAAAGAAGGATAAAAGCTTAATTCCATGGACCGATGAGACTATTGAAGCATTTGACCAATGTAAACAAAGCCTACAAAGCGCAATTACGTTGGCATTTCCATCAACTGACGCACCGATCGCCCTCATGACAGACTGCTCTAACACCTGCGCAGGCGCCGTGTTGCAACAAAGAGAAGGTGACACGTGGAAGCCTTTGGGATTTTTCTCCAATAAACTGAGTGAGGCACAACAGCGGTATTCTACGTATGACAGAGAGTTGCTGGCGATCTACCTAGCCGTGAAGCACTTTCGTCCTTTAATTGAAGGCAGACCGCTTACTATATACACCGATCATAAACCGATAGTATACTCATTGCAGAAAAACACAGTTGGCAAGAACGATACGCCAAGACGAATTCGACACTTAGACTTCATCATGCAATTTTGTACGGAAATAAAACATATATCCGGGTCAGAAAATTCGGTGGCAGACTGTTTTTCACGTATATCGGCAATAGACGAATTATCATCATCATCATCACCTCTCGATTATGAAAAGTTGGCTGAGGCACAATGCGAGGACGCCGAACTAAAAAGTCTCATGAATATAAAAACATTAAAGTTTCAACAGATATTCATACCTAATTGCATCAAACCTATTTATTGTGAGGTATCATTGAATAAAGCACGTCCATATTTGCCTAAGGAATTTCGTGTATCAGCTTTCAACGCTTTACATGAGATCAGTCACCCCGGGACTCGCACGACACGAAAGATGATGCAAGAGCGATACATTTGGAAAGGAATGAATAAAGATGTTTCTCAATGGACTAAACAATGTATAAATTGCCAAAAATCGAAAATCCATCGACACACAATATCACCGCATGGACATTTTGTACACAGCGATCGCTTCGAACACCTGCATATGGATATAGTAGGACCATTGACATACTGTGATGGTTATCGATACCTCGTGACTATGGTGGACAGAAAAACTGGATGGCCTGAAGCCTACCCTGTAAAAGATATAACTGCTGAGACTGTTGCCGACGTCATTTACTTTGGATGGATTGCAAGATTTGGATGTCCTTTAAACCTGACAACGGATCAAGGATCTACATTTTTGTCTCATCTGTTCAGTCATTTAGCGAAAAGAATGGGTATTAAAAAATTTAGAACGACAGCGTACCACCCACAGTCAAATGGACTCGTAGAAAGATGGCACCGCTCGCTTAAGACCGCACTCATGTGTAGAGGGAAAACAGATCAATGGGTTGCAGAGTTACCATCCGTCCTACTCGGATTACGAGCAAGTCTTAGAGATGATACTGAGATCAGTGCAGCAGAGATGGTATACGGAGAAGCACTAAGATTGCCTGGAGATTTCTTTGAGCCGTTAAAGCAAGAAACTTCCGACAATGTAATGTTTGTACAGGAACTGCGTAGAAAGATAGCGAACTTAGCTTCCGTGCCAAGAAAAGAAATGCATCAAGGAAAAATATTTGTCCATCCCGATTTGACAGACTGCACACACGTATTTGTGCGCGTTGACAAGGTCACAAAACCGTTAACGCAACCATATATGGGCCCTTTTAAAGTTATCGAGAAGACAGACAAATATTTTAAAATATTGCAGGCAGACACAGAGAAAGTAGTTAGTATAGATAGACTGAAGCCGGCCTTTGCACTTACGAACGAAGAAGGCCCGAGCACGCCAAATAAGGCGACTGCAACTGTAAACAATGAGCCTAGAGTATCGAGATTCGGACGTACTATTAAACCTGTCGTCCGCTTTGCTTCGTAAATACATACAATATGTATATATAATGTTATATATAATGTGGACACGCTGCAAGGTAAATTATGCACGTTATATGAGACGAGAGCTACAAGACCTGCCAATGGTGGACATACAGAGAGGGTAGCGAAGCTCAAACAGCGGCCCCCCTCAACGAGTTATAATATAATAAGTGTTGTGTTGTAATGTGCCAAAATATAATCAATCGAAAAGTGCGCGTAACTCGTCATAATAATAAGCGTATAAAATATCAATGTTTAATCAATAGGTAACTTTAACTTTGTGTAATCTTTTGTTTATGTAATCGTTTTTGTTTACCCCTTGTATAATCTGTAATGTTTAAAAAATAAATAAAGGGGGATGTACTGTGCCTACAATAATTAATTAGTATTGACTAGATTGATCTATTAAACGGACGTGTCGAAGATAAACTGTTTTATTATTGGAATCAATACTCCGAACCATCAAATATAGATAGCGCTACCATATAAGCACAGGAGTGTCGCTTCTTTACGTAGTAATATTTAGTTTTCTTTGCTAGTAGGTTAGTATTCTTTGCTAGTAGGGTGACTTCGCCGCTGCCACCGTTTTCATGTTATGCTATAACTACGTTTTATTCTCAAATGCCAGAATAAAACGTAGTTATAGCATATTATGAGGAGCGAAATTTTTGAACCCTGTGCAGTAGTGTGTATGGTTTATGAAATTTTATGTTATATATTTGTATGTATGTTAGTCTGTAAGGTATATACTCTATGGGTCTCTGTTAATTTTACTTTATTCTACTTTAATATTACCTGAAATAAAGAGTTTAATAATTATATAAGGTAATATAATATAATATAATTATATAATATACTATAATATAATAATATGTATAATCATATAATATTATTATATTATATTATAATTATATAAGGTAGGATTAACAAATATAGGTATACAGTGATAATGACTAAACTTACCTACAACCAAATTAAAAAGTAAATTAATGTAGCATCGTTGAAATGTATAATAAGTAAATGTAGTTTAGTTAATAGTTTTATATTAGGATTTATTCATGTTCTTTTTTGCCATGATAAACCTATTACTATAAAACACAGACAATAGACTAACAACATAATTGTTTATTTGGTTGCATTGAATAGGCTCCGAAACTACTAAACCGATTAAAAATTCTTTCGCTGTTGGGAAGCTACACTATCCCCGGGTGACATAGGCTATATTATATTTTCAATAAAATTAGGGATCCTTACTAAAACTCCAATAACGTAACCCAAGGTGTAAAAAATTACCTAAAATATTCTTTACATCGCGTGCGCTGCGAAAACTATTGATGATAGAATAAAATAATGTACTACGACTTTGCAGAACACATCATTATTTACAAAAATTGTTGCGACAACATATGTCTCACTATTATAGTTATGCCACAATAAGTGTTCCTTTATTTTAAAAATTTAAGTGAAATGCCGCCTCTAGAAAAGGCTCTTTATTTGTACCTTGGTATTAATCCTTATAAAATAAATTACTTCATATTCAAAACTGCTTCAATACCTTTATATAACTTTTTGAATTATTCAATTTGGGCATTCTATTCGAAAGATATCACGAGTTTAAAAATGTAAGTATTAGAAAAAGTTGCGTGGTAGCCGCTCACCCTGCTCGGCTAGCTAGGCAGCACCTTATGCAATGTATGTAGGCGTCACTGGGGTACGGGCCGTACGAGAGGGGAGACGTGTGTGTATTAAAATGTTTAATTTAGAAATTTTTGCTAAATACCCGTGCGAAGTCGGGCGGGCCGCTAGTAGGTAATAAGTTTGAACGCACCTTCATCGCTGTAACACGCTACGGTAGGTACATAGTGTAGGTTAGTTGTAGTAATGGTTATGTATTTTTATTGTTTATTTTTAATTGTCTATTATAATCATAGGTACGGGATATTTTATTTAAATTAATTCCCTATATATTAGTATTTCAATGTCGATAGTCTAAATAATTATTACAATCGAAATGTCAGTTTTAAAAATAAGAAATTATTACTTTCAATTTTAGTTACAAAACAATAATACGTATTATTTATTATGCAGTTACGGTCGATTTAAAAAATTACTTTGAATAATAGTTTTTATTGTGTAACCAATTTAAAACTTCTATTTAATTCAATTCAATTTAACAATTCCTTTTTGAACGTTTTAATATTGAGCTCTTTGATGTTCGTAGCTCTTGGATTATCGTTTTTCAGATGGTTGCAGCCACATCCGCGCGTGGCGGCTCTACGCAGAGTCCATACAAAATCCTACAGGGTTCCCAGCCACGCTTTGTAGGGACTGGAAATCTGCCACCAGTAACTGCCGCTTTCAAGTCCATGGGTACATGGGATTTGCAGCAAGACCACCGTAAGTTACAACTAATATCTGTGCAGGTAATTTAAAGTTCTAGGTACAACTTTCATGGACGAGCGTTGCGTCCAAGCGTCACATAATTATAATTCATTATAAAAAGTAGAGCGAGTGTGGCTTAGTGGGAGCACGTGCGACTAGAGCGAGTATGGCTCAGTGGGAGCACGTGCGACTTTCAATCCGACGCACCCGAGTTCGAATCCCGCTGGCCCCGCACCACTGACTTTCTTAAGTTATGTGCGGATTTAACACTCGTTCTAGAAACGGTGAAGGAAAACATCGTGAGGAAACCGGCATGTCCAAGAATTTTTCACAAAAAGTCAAGGACATGTGACATCCACCAACCCGCACTGGGCCAGCGTGGTGGATTATGGCCTATCCTCTCTCTATGAGAGAAGGCCCGTGTCCCAGCAGTGGGAACGTGAAGGGCTGATGATGATGATGATGATGATAAAAAGTAGGTACATATAGACAGGCGTGAGTTGATCTCTCATAACCTTCCCAAGGTGAAAACTAGTGTTTATGGTTACCTACCTAGATTTGTTCCAAAATTCCTTTCTTCGGTGTTTTAATGCAAGTCTGTGTATGTGTATATTTTTGTTCGCAGAATGGCTGGGAAGATGTATCTCGAAACAAACGCCAAAGCACCTTTCGCGAAAAATGGCCCTTGACGTAAATATCGATTGTAAATCGAATTGAATCGAATTGGAAAACGATGACGACATAAAATTGAGCCGAATAACTACGAAACCAAATACTAGTGTCATTTTGTAAACAAAAACAGGGTAAAAATAGAATGTTTTAAAAATAAAATATTTTCTTTTATCAATTTTTTTTATTTTTTGCAGCAGCAATACAATTTATCCCCGTCTAGAACTAATTAGTTTCATTCGTAATTTTTTTATGATGAATAATAATAATATTTCTTCAAGGCACTAAATTGCAAAGAATAAGTCGAAACATATATTTTTAACATACGAGTCAGCAGCGCAGTTGTCGTTGATCATAATATTATCAACATTGGATCACGTCAGTTCGGCAGCGCAGTTATTCAAACAGTCGTACTGTTTGGGTATATTCCAGTTCGTCTGGGCTTGGCATTGTCCACCGCCATGCGTGCGTGCCGCCGCGATCCAGGACAGTGCCAGGTCGACGTTGTGAGCCAGTTGGTCGAAAGCTGTCTCCATTAGATCTAGTTCAACGGAATTCAAGTTGCCTGGCAGGTCGAACTTCTTGCAAATGCCGTGACGGTTTAGAAGCACTTGGACAGCGAGGTAGCTGCCAAAGAGAATTCAATACTACATAAGATAGAAAAGGAGACTGACGACCGACGGAGAGACAAGAGTTTGACGACTGTGTAATGCGTCAAGTGTATAATAAATGTATGCATCGATTTTACATGCTACCTACCTAATCTAGCTAAGAAAATCCTGTGTCTTAACCTCTGGTCTCAACCCTACGAGTAGCATACACGAGCCTTGAATCGAAATCTTATTTTTTTTTTTGTAAGGACAATGTAAAGGAAAACAGACTAAATAATTTTGAAATTTATTATTAATCATACAAAAAATATTTCACAGATATCTAATTTCACGCATAAAAGAAAACAAATTACAAAATCTTCCAAATATTAGCACATTCACAAGTTAGCGTAGGCACAATCTTCGAATCTTTTGGAAGTTTGGGGATTAAAGAATTTACACGAACAAGCGTCAAGTCTGCAAGTGGAGCTACAGAACTTGTTGTACCAGTCATATACATAGGCTAGTTTGGCGTTCAGCTCCGTCACTGCTATATCCACGAGTCGAGCTTCGCTGGTTGTTAGCCTCGCGATGCCGAGGTTCATACAGACCCCATGCCCGTTCAGCTCCACGGTGTTTGCGATGAATCTGCAGCAAAAACAGCGAGTTGTACCCGTTGTGACATTCATTCCTCTTGTTATCATTGAAATGTAGTATGCAGTATGTTTGTATTCGATGATATTGATCACGCAAGCACTGCCAGAGCCAAACTCAAATCTTATCTTGAAATGTTTACTTTACGTAAGGAGTTTCGCTGAACTTCAAATCACGTTGTACGTGGAACTCAATACGCGGTTGTAATAAGAAAACTGAACAGGGACTATATTTAGAATATTTGATAACGTCGTAAAATGTCGTGGCCATAATGCGGTATCGACTTAAGTATAAACTTTTTTACGAGGATTGACTGACATGGCGTATTTTATTATGGATAATTTTTAACCGCTCACCAAAAATACTGTTTGTGCACCAAATTAACCGTTCACCAAAAATACTGATTGTGCACCAAATTTGGTCTATTTTTAGCACTCAAACGTATAAGCGGCAGCCCTTGGCCGTTGGGCCACCCAACGGTATAATATAGGGCAGCCCTCGGTAGGTTAGGGTGCTTCGGGGGTGGCCCTCGGGCCACCTCAACGCCGCGAACATGTAATATTCATAAAATACGTGCTCATTATGAAATATTTTAATAATCATATTTTGGTGCATAACACAATCAGTATATTTGGTGCACAATCAGTATATTTGGCGGAAAAAATGGAATAAATTAAGGTACAGTTAAATACGATCCTTTTATTATTAATACGAAATTATTGATAGTGAAACGCATAATGACGCAATGTTTAGTTCCTAGACAGCCCTGAGCTTTTGCTTGGATCGCAAAGTATGTTACGCAAATTATTTAACTTTGTCTCCTAATAGAGTCCGTCTCAAATTTGATTCTAAAGTATTGCAACTGGTATTTCTGAACCTTTAAAAATACGTTAGAAGTAATTTCTAAGCTTTCACGACTTGAACCTGAACACTAAGTATTATGTTATTAAATGGATCTCATATCATGATATAATCATGATATAATCGCGTTAAAACATAACTAAAGACGTCCCTGAGTAATAAAAACCAACCCCATTGTCTTGACTACCTCAAACTCGAATAATAAATGATATAATTAAATATCTAGAAAACTTCTTAGGTAGTTTCCGCGTTTGTACTAGAAATATTAACGATAAAAATAATAATCACTTGGCTGGAGAAATAACTTGTGAAATGTCCGACTCAACGAAGCCCGTCACCCTCGGTATATCATGGCACAGGAGCGCGTGGGCGACGTTGTTCACCAGTTTCGCCAAGGCATGCGCTTCACTTAGATCTGCTGCTCTAACGCAGGCGCCATCTGAGCGGGTCACTGCGTAGGGTGCGTGTCTTACTGCGTCCGTCATCAGCATGGCGTTGTGCTGAGAAGGAAGAAAAGCAAATAAAAATAAGTTTAGTTAGCAGTAGTGCGAAGCATTACTGTGTTCCGGTTTGAAGGGCATTGTATCCAGCGAAATTACTGGGCATTATGACTCAACAGCTAATTGTCTTAGGGTGGACGAGCGCAGTGCAGAGCCGCGCAGGATTTTGCATAACAAAGTTATGGGTGGTGCTGTTATTGTTATGAGCTGGCGTATTGCTTACCATCAGGCAAACGAACAGCTCGTCTCGTCATTCAGTTACATAAAAAAAAAAGATTTTTGGTGACTCTGCTCAAGCCAGAGTGGTACAAGCTTGGGACGGGTATCCTGCCTTCAATTTGTGGAATTTAAGATTAGATCAGGTGTTTTTACATTGCTATACAGCTTGAAAAGTAATTATTACAGTATTTCTAATGCTAAGATGGCTGCTCACAGTACAGCATAGAAGACCATTTCATACTACGGGCAATAATTGTGTGTATATTGCCAGATTGAGGAAAAATCAGCATTCTTCAGTAAAATATTAAAAAACATATTACTCATTCACAGAATATGTCAATACTCCTGGAGCTTTTAATTAAATCTATCGATGGTGAACTAGTTCTGCATATTTATACTCGTAAGATCCATGTATCTCCAGTTAAGCCAACCTGACATACTACAGTCCACAGCCGTGCCATCAATAACTCGATGCGGCAAGGATAAAAGGATTTGTAAGGATTTGAAGAGGATAATCTAAAAGGATTTGTTCGAATTCGATTTAGACTGATTGCTATTGTAGGGCTTCATTAGCGGTTTGATTTATGTGCAAAACTGAGGCAAAACGATAGTAACTATATATAGCAGACTCAAGGTTCTGCTTCACGATCGATTTCTTGTCAATCATTCGATGGGCCATCATTATAATTGTATCATTTGGAGTCATGGCTGATTAAGATCATACGCTTATCATGAATTTTGAATAATTGCCATTCCTTTTATAGAATTCATAAAGAGATACAAGTGTATTTACAGAGAAGGATTGACACTAGCAGGATGGCTGCCAGACGGACATGATATGCCAATCTGATACCGATAGTAGGCAGAACCTGATGGGATAAAGATCGAATTGGGGGAGTGCTATATTATCTTTAGATTGGAAATATTTGAATGCGAATTTTGCTACTGAATTTGCTGCAGTTAGCTTTTTTTAGTGATGATTTCGTTAAACCCTTTTTGCATACTTGGAAATCATGCCTTTGTGAAAATTGTAGGTTGTGTTTGTCTCCAGGATGGACCATTTAGGTACTCATTTCGTCAAATGCTGTAATAAAACAGGCAAGTAATATAATTAGTCATATCAAGATACCTTAGCAAAGTCGAAGTACTCAACAGCCTTCGAGAAAAGTGGCACCAGAGAGTTTCCCTCTGTGCCTCCGACACACGGAACCCTCGTGTACCGAGGTTCAAGGCACAAGGCTCGAGCTGCCAGCGTACTGGCACGCATTTCAGGGACAGCTAAAGATCCGAGCAGTTTCCTAGGGTCGTACCATCCAGTCTCTTTTATAGTCTGCAAGAAGATAATAAATAATGACACCTAGCTATCGTATATGTAGATACTGATTCCTATAACCTGATAAAACGAAAACTACGAACATCGTAATCCCACAAAGCACACACAGTTCTTTGTTTTTTTTTAACGGTGCCTACGGACATCTGCAGCACCAGCGGCTTCTGCACAATTATCTTCGAAATCGAACTTCTTTGTAACAAATGAATCCATCTCGTAAACAACTAAACACCTCTGTTTCCACGGAGGAAGACAAAGTTGCTACAGTTGTTACGTGCATAATTTAGCAGATGAAAGTGGACGAGTCTGCAGCGGTAATGAAGATTAGGCGAGTTAAAAGTACCCTCTTACTGCCAACCTCTAGGCAGGTAACGTGAAAGTTTGCTCGCGAAAAAGGTAGAAAGTTACTTTGCAGTGTTCTCTGTACATAATATTATCAATTTTTCGACAATGTTTTAAATTACAATTTTTTATTTATTTTTTTTATTATTAGGATTATTAATATTAAGTTGAAACTGTAATTTTAATTCATAATTTGAAATGACATGTATATTTGTGTTTAACATTTGTATGCCTGCTTGCAGGTTGAATACAATTGACAATGAATATAGTAAATATGATCTACTATGTAATATTTGATGAATTCTGGCAAATAAATGTTTGATTGATTGATTGTTACATATAATTTCACTATGTTGATTTTTACTTTCTACTTATTACTTAATTTAAAATTTCGGGATAATGTTTTCAACATTATTTTAATACATAAATCAGTCATAAAAATATCCTATATTTCGGTAAATTCGGCCGGATGGATAAGGTTTTCAAGGTCCAAGTTATTGATTCCAATATTTTTAATTAAACATTGCTGTTCACTGCGGTCATTAAAAAATTGTGTGTGTCTGTTTAAGTACAAATTATTAAATTCAATTTAATCAACAGCCGAAACTCTTTCAATTCACCCGCATCTCAATAATTTGTGAATAATAGAACCTGCAGTAGTTGCGGTCCATTAACGAAATAATGAAGATAAGCCGAAATTGCCGAAGTTATATTATAATTTCGATAAGTTCGCGTGACAATAACGATATAATATACGTTCGCTTCTTTCAGCCGCCCTATTTATGTTTGGAGAAGCTTGTATTCATAAATATTAAAATATATCGCATATAAAAGTGATAAGAAAGACTGAATAAAAAACGGTCCGGTATCGGAAAGTTCATCGCCGAATTCGCAACAAAAGGCTCTGAGCCAAGATTACAGAAACGTCTCTCTTTGCCGCGGTCCTCGTTACGTAAGAGGATGGATCGGGACAAAAACAACGTTTAATTTTCTTGGAACTTGGCCCATATTACTTACTTAAGGGTTATAGATTCTACTTGAAAGTAACGTTGGTTAAATAAAATTTGTAAGGATATAGAGTATAATGTCCAAAGAAAATTAACAACAAGTGTTATACAAAGGGCTAGATATAGGTAGTAGAGCTAGTTTCAAATATAGAATCTATAGTAAGCTCAATGTCTCAATTTTTCTATTAGAAAATTATATTATCTATCCAGTAGCCAGATTAGATTAGAAATCTTTATTGTTACACCACCAGAAATTATAACAACAAAAGAAAAAGTAACAAACTTAAAAACTAAAGAGTTCTAATGGACGGTCTTATCGTTAAAAGCGATCTCTTCCAGACAACCTTCCTATTCAGGTATCTTATTGCATTTGGGACCGTTGACGTAGACGTAACAACTGTAAATTGACTGAGCGCGCTAATAATCGCGGCCCATTTCGGAAAACTATTAAAAGAAAACTATCACAAAACCTTTCAAAATAATTATTTTACTAAAGCACTGAAAATTGCCGACGCCAAATCGCTGGTGTTAAGTAATTCCGTGATGGCCTTGACCGTAAAAGTGGCTGTCCAACAGTTAATTTCTTGCTCAATCATCCACTCATTTTCAACTGGGTGTGGAGTTTCTCAGACCGTTGATAAGAATAATATGACTGACCACGGGTAAACCACATTTTGGCATATTGTATGATACCTAAGCTACACAAAATACGATTCCGGACTTGATTTAAGCCGCTAGGTGCTCATCATCATCTTCATCATCAGCCCATTACGTTCCCACTGCTGGGAGTCAGGGCTTCCCTCGTATAGAGAGTATGGGACATAATCCACCACGCTGGCCCAGTGCGGGTTGGTGGATGTCACATATCCTTGAATTTTTGTGATTAATTCTTGGACATGCCGGTTTCCTCACGATGCTTGCCTTCACCGTTTTTAGAACAAGTGTTAAATCCCCACATAATTTAAGAAAGTCAGTGGTGCGGGGCCAGCGAGATTCGAACTCGGGTACGTCGGATCGAAAGTCGCACGTGCTCCTACTGAGTCACACTCGCTCGGTAGGTGCTATGGCCATTAAATTCCACGCACCTGACAGTTGTTTCCAAATGACAAGGAATTACTTCTCTCATAAATACTCTCTGTCCTAAGCTGTGTTTGCAGCGTTGTAGACCTTAATTGCAATACGCAGTGGCCGTGGTCAACTACTGGTTCCATTACATCTTTAGGTATTCAGTCCAATTCCCGACAAGATGCCAGTTATCTCGCTTAACAAAATAGAGTAATAGACTTAACTTAATAAAGACTTAACAAAATAATGAAAAAAAAAGCTGTAATTGCACAAAGTACAACGTGTTTGCTAAAAAATTACTCAGACATTTGAGTCGAAATAGCAGTGATGTGAAACTTCTCTTCATTTCAGCCTCTGTGGTGTAGTGGTTGGACAGGTTGGCTCAAATCTTTTACAACACTGAGGTAGCAGGTTCGTTTTACAGGACGGAACAAATGTTTGTGCACAGAAAAAAAAAACGCAAGTATTTATTTCGTGTCTGGTTGTTGTGGGTTGTGGGACGATGGTCCTTATAGTTCCTGGTTCCCTAGATACAGGGAATCCTGTATACATATGTCTATGGTGTCGTTGGGCTTATTTATTTATTTTATTGTAAATGAATGATGATCTTAAGAAAGACAATCTTATGCTGTGTCAAAGGCAAAATCCACAGAGTTCGGGGCAGTGCCAATAGCATCCTAAAGACTGTGGCAGATAGGATCACCTCGCCGCTCTGGAAGGGTCTAGTTCGGAGAGATTTACCTATACTTAGCTAGTAAAGGTAAACAAAGGTATAATTATTATTATTTGTATTTATTTTCTCATTTTAATTTTTAACTTGTAAATAGGATCTTTGATTGTCCGAAATAAACAATTTTATTTTATTTTAAAGGGAGAAAAGTCCTATTCTTTCTATGACAGAAGGGTGACCAGTGACGTGTCTGTCGACACATTTATAGGTCAAATGCTGACCGTTCAAATTACCCGCATAGACACACAGCCCGGAGAATGTGTCTGCCATTATTGTTATTGGTTATTATGATTGGGTGCCGTTTTTGTGGCTGATCAAATATCTATAAGCTTTTATGAGTTTGGTTAATGAGGGATTATGGTTAATTGCTAATTGACAGATGTTAATTACCCTCGTTTATTGTATAGATAGAGTTTAAATTCATTTTAATTATCTATTATTAAGGTGAAGTTTAATTTTGTTTTGATTACAGGTGTACCTTCATTGAATTCAATTCAATTTAATTTATTCAAGCAAAATAATGTAATACAATATAATATCTTAATTGAGTAAAATAGCTAATTTTATGGTATAAAAATAGCTCGTCCTTAATTCTGACACATAAAATAAATATAAGATAATCACCAGCATTCGAACTAGGATAGACCTGTGTTACGATGCTAGTTAGTATTTTCCCTATTTAAACAATATACTTAATTTACTTATATTAACAAATATATTGTAACATCATACCATCACATCACTTCTACCAAAATAAATTATTATGAATGAATAATTAATTAGGTATTAAATTGATGAAGATGAAGATAGTGTGAGTTATTTACACCGCTATCATACTGACTACAAGTATATGTTTTATCAAACAAAAAAACCGACTTGAATGTATCTTCGAAGTCCAAAGTGAAATATCGATGAAATTTATATGGGACCACTTCGTAGCTATACTGAACCCAACGCAAGAATTTTCCAAATCGGTTCATAAATGACAAAGTTCTAAGGCAACAAACATAAAAACATTAAATTAAATAAATAAAAAAGAACAAAATACAATCGAATAGAGAACCTTCTCCTTTTTTGAAGACGGTTAAATATTATATTTACAACTTGATATTCTTAATTTGTATAATGTATGTTTGTGAGAATGGATGTATGGATGTTTGTATACTGATTAATCATTGAATGATAAATTAATTACTAAAATGAATAAGTTACGACGACGACGATGCATAGGTATATATATTGTATAAATTGTGCAGTATTTACACCGCTATAATACTGACTAAAATTACGATTACAAGTACAACTTGCTATTATAATTGCGAATGTTTGTGTGGATGGTTTGTGATGAGTATGGATGTTTGTTACTCAATCACGCCAAAATGACTGAACGGATTTTGATGCAATTTAAGTACCTGAGTACTTTAGATCCTGGAAGACACAAATAAACGCGGGTAAAACTGAGGGGCGCAGTTAATTGTTTAATTTTGGTATTTTTAAAATTGGTATTTTAAAATTGGTATTTTTAGCATTTTCATATTCACGTAGTGGGACTGTAATCGTCAAAATGTCTGATTGCTGAAATTGATTACCTGCATACCAATTGCCAATTGCAAAATTGCTCATCCTGAAGGCTGGAAGCACTTATAACTACATCAATTTTTTTTTACGCTTTATAGATCTATGTTTGGCCACTATCTGCCTGATGTAAAGCGATGATATGGCCTATGATGGAGCACATAGATCTAGGGAGAGACGGTAGATGAGCGGCTGCTCAGACCCGTCTCCCCGATGGTTCACCGAACATCATCCCGAAACACGACTAGGTCGCTTGACGGCATGGCTTCGTTCGGTGGGTGGTATTACAACCACGGCCAGAGTCTACCACTCCAAAGCGCGTAAGCGGGTTTCATCACGATATTTTCCTTCACCGTTTTAGAGCGAGCGTGCAAAATCTGCACTTAACTATTAAGTCATTGGTGCAGGGCCGAGTCGGGAATCGAACCCATGTAAGTCTTAAAGCAATGTTTATAGCAGAGATTGAAATGGTGCTGCAAAAGAAATAACAGAAGGCTAGATCAGAGCAGACCGGGGGTTTTAACCAACAGGTGGGTTTGTTGACCAAGTCTGGCACTATCCAGGCCTTCCATTCCCGATTGTCATGAGGATTTGCCCTGTCTACCAAAACAATGATAAAACTACATCAATGTTTGATTTGTCCTTGGACTTACAAATACAAATAGCTCCAATTTAAAATGAAACAACAACAATTATTTGCTTTCCAGCTTCATTATTCCTAGCTAACCAAAAATCGGCTTCAAGTTGGATTCGTTGTTGGTATTTATTTGTGTTGGCATGAAACTAAAAATACTTGAACTGCGGTTTTGGATGCATTGATTTTATCCGGGTGACATAGGTTTTTTTTAAATTCAACTACAACCTGGGAGTCTTCACATCGAGAGTATCTTCAAGGCGAGCGGCGTTACATCATCGCTTACCATCGGGTGAGATAGTGGTCAAACGCAGGCCTATAACAAGTAAAAATTTAAAACTTAAAAACAATGAGAATGCAAACGAAACTTTGGAAAATGTTTAAGTCCATGTCAATGCTGTTATTCTCAAAGTGAGGAACAACATCCTTAACTTTGGTAACCACAATTCGAAATACAAACCCGTAAGGAGTTCTCTAGTGCCGTAATGTTGTAGAAAAGAGCCCCGCTTCGACAATCATCTATCAACACATTATTATGACATCTCTAGTATCGTAGCTGTAGGTACGTATTTTAACTGAGAGTGCTAGTAATGAACGTATATTAGGTTGGATTAGACCTGTATTTTAAATGGCAGTTTGAGTCGGAGCGTAAGCCTCCTTTCATTCCGTCCTTCCTACGGTTTTCCGTTCCGTTCCATCTCGCTTACCCTGACTCAGCATCAAAGGGAAATAAGCCGGAAACATTGCAGACGCGGGCAAGAAGACACTTCTGTAACTTCCCTTTAACTCCCTTAGGAACGATAACGGTATAATAAAGCAATATAAACTTTTATTATCTACATAGTATTGTCACAGAATTATTGGTAGGTTATTTTATGTTGGTGTTCCTGACAAACTAAAGAAAAGAAAAAGTAGGTACATAAGCTATGAATTTTTCCGAAAAGTAATATAATAGAAAGTATTAACAAAAACTGATAGTGAGGCCATTTGTACAACACAACACTTTAACATAATCGTATCCAAGAAAATTGAAAACATAAACACACGCAGAACCGCATTTTTATTAATACAAAATTTTGGCATGCCAAAGCTATGTTATTCAATTTGAATCCAGCCACGCTAGATTCTTGTCACTACAAATTAAATGCAAATAAGCTCCCATCGCTTTTACTACCGAGACATGGTCATACAACGAAGCGGTTATTAAATTAGCTACTAGAGTAGTAGAGAGCATAAAACCGACCATCATTACACTTACATCGGGGTATTTGACGACGTCATAAATGTTTTGTGTCCTGACATTAACAGATCGTAAGGATCTATAATACTAGACTAGACGAAGGATGCAGTAGGTACTTTGCTACAAGTATGCAGTATACGGTATAATAATTGTACATATCAAAAATTTACAAATCTTGAATGTATTGTAATAAAACGTCAAGTCATTCAAAAGCAAGTACTTTCTAAGTACCTACTTGGTTTTCAATGATTTGACCTAATCGTTTGATATATGATTTGACATACTACTGCGTTTCTTGGTTGCTGTTTTGGGATTATGATACTCGTTGTACCTAGTCGTCGTTTTACGTAGATTATTACAAAATGGTGTCCTAGTAAAGTTTCTGGTTAGGATCTAGATGGCTGTTTATTTAAGTAGGTGAAGCAATCGCACCTAAGACCGTCAAACTTATTTTCTGAGTTGAGTAACATACTTACCTTTACAAATTACAAAACTCTTTATTGCATACCAGATACAAAACAATAAAAATAATAATAGCATAAAATTCCTTATAATGGTAGTACAATGGGCGGTCTTATCGCTTAAAGCGATCTCTTCCAGACAACCTTTGGATGGACAGTATCGAAAGTAGTAAATGGCGGTGTGCAATTAAATTACATTAATAAATACCTGCATACTTAAACATACATTCCAATACATACATACTAATACATATATAAACTAATATACTTATAACAATATACTAATACATACCATATACATTTACATAATTACATAAAGATAATAAGTAGCAGCGGGTTGGGGGTAGGATAAATAGTGAACTTTTATCACATGTTTAAAAATAGTCAAGGACTTGGCACGTCTGATGTCAATTGGAAGAGCATTCCACAGACGGGCAGCTTGTACTGTGAAGTGTGGGAAGGTGTTTTAAATTTGGAGTGTTTCAGATAAGCGTAAGGATCGGCAGTGGAAGGCATGAAGAAACTCAAAGCGTTCTTTGAGATAAGGAGGAGTGGAGGGGATGAATAGGATACTATAGAGCAGGGACAGGATATGAGCATTTCGGCGAAGACGAATAGGTAACCATTTCAGCTTTATACGAAATTCAGAAATATGCCTTTCTAAAAACTAATCAACAATGTCTTGTATCTCGATGTTAATGAGTCTTTTATTGTATAGAACCGTATTGAAATACCTTAGCCTACTAGTGTTCCGTGAAAAATTCAGTGCGGTCAGCGCTGACATGTAGCGTAAAAGCTTCAATGAATATTCATACTGCTATTGTAAAGGTTAATATATAAGGTCGAATAAGGGTTAGGCAGTTAGGGTGGATTATCAAGGTTTGGAACATTCCTAATCACTGAGTATATTTTACTGCTAAAGATAAAAGACCAAGGTTTATGTCGTAAAGTACCAAAATATATTCAGACGGCCTATGATGTTTTGAGTGACAGCGACAGTACCTAAATATTCTCTACGTCCTATTAATGTTATAAATGCGAAAGTTTGTGAGGATGGGTGGATTGATGGATGGATGTTTGTTACTCAATCAAGCAAACACTACTGAACGGACTTTGATGAAATTTAATATGAAAGTATTTTAGGTCCTGGAAAAGGACATAGGCTACTTTTATCCCGGGAAACAGCGGGTGAAACCGCGGGGCGCTAAAAAATATGTTCATTTGTGCAATTAATAAGGTTGTATTTGCCGCCGATTTTTATATGCTAGTTAGAAAGCTAGTTATATAAACTTGGATCTATTGTTTTGCCGTGTGTTCTCAACTGTTATGTAAGGAAAGGAAAATATGGACATAACCTCAGCAACCAACGGCACCATGCAGTCTATAGGCGAGGCACACACTATTACAAAGGCTTTAGGACACTCTCTGGCGATAACGTCCGCGTAATTCTTGACTATCGGTGCCTGGTAGCAGAATCTCTTGTCCAAGGGCATGTCCACGCTAATATAGCCGCTCTCCAGCATTAGCACTATGTCTGTGTTCTGGGAAAGGAAACAATTGTTAAAGGTAGTGTTAAGAATCTTCGACATACTACTGATTTTATAAATTACTGGTCTTGGCATAGGACATGCGATACTTTTTATCCCGGAAAACGAACAGTTCCTTAATGAACAACTAGAAACCGAATTCTGCGCAGACGGAGTCGCGTGTATCAGGTAGTCATTAATAAGATTCATAACCTTCGCAAACTTAAAACATTTGAAGCAGCGGAGTCGCAGTGAATTTGAAAACTGTATGGATTTGTCTATTTTTGTAAACAAACTAGTGACGAAGACATGTGCTGGCGAGGTTAGATATTATATAGAAGCAAATGTGTTAATAGAAGCAGATGGAAACAGATAAATAGGTTAGGTTACTCAATGGTCATGGATTATAGATTAGATAACTCTTTATTGTTTCACCACCAGAAAACATAAAAACAAAAAGAAAAATAACAAATTAAAAACTAAAGTTTTAGAATTGGCGGTCTTATCGCTCAAAGCGATCACGCGACAACCTTTGGATGGAGAGGACTTAAAGAAACTTTAGGAGACGGGAGTGTTAACATAAATGACATAATAAACAAGTGCATATACAAAGAGCTATATCATTTGAGATACTATAATAACATATACTACCTACTTACATATACATCTATATTAAATATATACCAATTATAATAATGAGAGAACGGCTCTAGCCTAGCCTAAAAGCTGACCATATTAAATTCAGTATAATTCATCAAAATATACCATCTTTTTTTACATGTTATGATGTTTGGGGATGTTCATAAAATGGTATGATATTATGTGGGTAGGCGCCTCAAGTCACATATATTGAAGAACCCACTCATAAACCTTCAGATGCACAATACCGATACCGCAACAGTCGTAACTCCAAACACAAACAAAACAATAAAACAGCTACACAAAAACCGCAATAGAAAAATCAATCAACGTCCACAACAGCTGAGTCAATTGAACCTGTAGGTAGGTAGTGCCTACGGCCCCTACGGGTAATATTGGATGCCTTTCTTCGACCATGCATGGTATTCGCAAGGCGGGGTGCTGACCTCAGGTGGCTTGTTCCAATCAATAAAACAATCGCTCTACTACAGACGCTTGACTACAACCTACATTTTTTGTTACTTGAACATGTATGAAGTAAATAGCTTTGTTGAAGCTTGTTTCAATTATAACTTTCATCATCATCATCAACAGCCCGTATTAGTCCACTGCTGGCCTCTCCCAATGCACGCCACTGAGCCCGATCTTCGGCTCTCCTCATGTAATTGCTGCCAGCTACTTTGCTCAGGTCGTCGCTCCAATTATAACTTTATCTGAACGAATTTCATTTTTGATACTTCGACAGCATAAGAGCGATTAGAGCTTGCCAAAGTGTCACCGATTTCTCCAGTATTATTTTTTGGCCCAGATTCAACCATCCTTTCGCTTAGACCGATATCAAACAACGTGAAAAATGTGTCTACATGACAAAAATAAATTCACTTTCATGAAAAAGTAAATCATGTCACTCTTAATCAACGTCTAGGAGCAAAATTTGCTGCATAACCTTCATAACATTATTTCGTTGTTTTGACATCAAAGCGCGAGGGAAGACAATCAGTGATTGATGTAAATGTTACTGAAATATACGTTTTAAATGCTTCTATTAAGCAACCTGAAAATAAAATGCGCTGAGAAAAAGATAACTTTCCTAGTCACATTTTGGAATTTTATAGACATAGCTGATGGTTTTCTTTGCGTTTTGTTTGTAATCCTAAGCAGCTTCTTTCCTAGATTTTTTCCCACGATAAGGTCAATAAGCTTCCGTTTACACAGTCCTCGTCGGCGCCAATCTGTCTGAAGCCAATGCGCATAGATTTCCCTCTGCTTCATTCCCATTCCCGTTCAGTGGTTCTTTCAGACATTGAAATGGCGCCTTTGTTGAGAAAAACCATTGTGTAGCCAAAAAATCGTTTAGTGGAATAATAAAATAGCATCGCTATCGAGGACATGCTTTTCCTGATACAATGTAATTTAGCTCGATAATCAATCAGTATCATCATCAAGCTTTGGAAGAGAAAAATGAATATAACGCCTTTAGGACCAAAAGTAAAGGTTAGCAATAATTTCATTCTGATTCTGATTTTGATAGTATAGAGTATAATATAAAAGCATAAGCTCAAAACTATTGTGCGAATTCCCAAATGCAAAAGTTTCTAATTCCTTCGATGGCTTCAATGCCATGTCAGACATCTGAGGTCTTAGCAAAGTCGCAACTCAAACTACATACATCGATAAGTTTCGAAACATCAAATAGCTACTTCGGCATTAGTTTCAGGAGAAAGCCAACTGCAAGCGTAGATATGCAAATTTTGAATGTTTCCAAGTTTTCGCATTTTAATGGTGTTAAGTTCTCTACTTCGCACTTAGCGGTTCGTGTACCTTTGTAGAGTTTAAAGTGAGTAGACGTTTGCGTATTTTATATGACATGTGTTATATCATAACTTGGAACCAACGTAATTCCGCTTTTGGTGGAAGTTTTATCATCAAGTAAGAAATTTTTCTTCGCATTACACATTAAGGTGCCTGAAGTGTCGTTTGGAGCGGGCGACGTTGAAAACTTCCAAGACTCATACATAACTGTAGTACTTCAGATGTGCCACTTTATCTTAGAGCTTCTCAAATATTAAGGAGCGTCAAGTATTCTTTTAATGAAAAGTTTAAATCTAATTGACAACTATTGTAGGTTTAAGACTTTAAATAATTAAAAATATATAAAATTGTGACAGGCAAAGGCAAATATAATATTAGATTGTATCTTCTTGAATTGTCATTGACGATGCTTTATTGAATTCAGTAGAATCTGACACAGTCAGTCTGGTCGGTATATAGTCAGAGCCAGGCTCAAAGAATCTTCTAAACTTTCTAAACAAAGATGTCCCAAGTCACCTGTAAACATTGCTGTAGTTCACAGCAGGCGCAGCTGAACGCTTGCACGCGACAGTTGGTGTCGATGTTCAGCAAATCCTGCACCACCTGACTCAGATCCCGGTTACAGCATTGCGAGTCCTTCGCTTCATACAGACGTAACCTGGAAGCGAATTGGGCAGAGAAGTTATTGGTGGCACGGTTTGACCATAGCGAAGAGATTTAAAAGTACCATAATTACAACTTGCACATATCGCATTATAGAACATATCGCCCCCTAATTGAATAATGGCTTTAACTTTTGTCGCTTTATAGATTTGACAATACTAGAAAACGGCGGTTTTGTTTTTCTTCTATAGGTGCAGGAACAAGACAACCTTTTTTAAAAAATTCTCTCAGATTTCTAAAAATTCCATTATCCAATACTTTCCATTTCTAAAAATTCTGTCAGAAAATAATGTATCCTTTTCATAACATAATGTAATTAGATCAAAAATAATTAATTATTATCATCATTATTAGACTTATAAGAGTTGTTATAGAAATATTCCCTCCACATAGCAAAGACTTCAACCCAAAAAAGCTAGATACCTACATTACAGTACAAGTATATGTATGTATATAATATTAAATAAATTAAATAAATACAAATACGCATAGAGATTCCAGTTTGAAGGTTCCGAGTTTTTGAATACAGTTTAGCGCCATGGTAAAACCGTAAAGCGAAGGGCAAAAGGAGTCAAGGGATGTTATCTGTT
Organism: Petrophora chlorosata; assembly: GCA_951640565.1. Lineage (NCBI taxonomy): Eukaryota > Metazoa > Arthropoda > Insecta > Lepidoptera > Geometridae > Petrophora > Petrophora chlorosata. The sequence continues at coordinate 4,958,873 of OX621206.1, forward strand.
ATTGAACTCGTGGCTGGCGTTACTTTTTATAGAGCGGCTTTAAGCGAGGTTTGGCAAATAAACACGTCTCTGGGGTTTCGTCGAATCAAAGAAGCATTAGCGTCGGGCTTGCGGAGTCGATTAAGTACCCACCTTTTGAGTTACATGGACTTTGCATCTGAAAATTAGATATCTTAATGAAATATCTAGACAACGGTGGAGAAAAACATTGTCAGAACAGACACGTGTCAATGAAACACAATAATCAGGGGTATGTACGACATCACAAAGTTGCGTGCGGAGAATTAAGGCCCAAGCTAAATTCAAAAGCCAATGTAATGTATGTATCTTAGAACCGAAAACGTAAAAGGCTGACGATGATACCGCCGTTACGCTAAAATAATCCATGAACAAATTACCACCTTGTTTGACGGCATACAAATCAGAGACATATTGGATCATCAAAGTCAGAAGTATGTCAATTTTCTACCAATATGAGAATCTCGCGATAAACTTTTGTAGCAAGCGCGTGGTAGTCACGGCAAGCTCGTAAAATATTGGCTCTTTTTATTGGCGAATTAACCATTTAATAGCATATTTAAGGCCCTCAGTAGACGCACAGTCTGAGAAAAAAACAGTGAGGATCTATCGAATCCCTACTGGAGATTCAAAGAAGCGCAAATTAGGCGGAACATCATTTCTAAAACACAGATAGTTGAGACAATACTAACTTAAAGACACTGATTAAAAATTATTTTCCCTTTCCAAGATAACAATAGCAAGAAATTCTGTGCTTTAGACTTTTGACAATAGAAAAGACACTAAGCAGTAAATACAGATAAGACAAAGACTGAGTCATTGCTGGATACGAAAACCCTAAGGAATTAATGGCGACCGCAAAAATATCGTTGATTTTCTTCGACTTCACTTCATTTCACGCGAGCAGAGTTGCTTGTTCTCGGTTTATGTAGTTTCTTTACTGACCGATGTACTGTGGTAAAAGTTTGTGTTTTGCGAACAGCCATTACATTCCCAGCGTGTTTGTGTGAATGGTTGCTGGCGATAACATGTGGTGTCCTGAGCTAATATTGACGCACCGAGCAGACTGATTTGGTAAATGCGGGACTGAATCAGCTGGTTCTAATATGTGGGACAAGGAAAGCTTGGGTAGGTGATAAACAATAGACTGATAGTGTTAGCTTTGCTGTCTTGAAACTAGAGCGACCATCTATTAGAGAGGCTGCTTATTGATCATTCATCCCTTATCTCCATAATTTATTGTCTTGGAGAATGCAAATACTTGGGAGAGCATAGAAAATAAATGAGTAAATCACAAGGATAATAATTTACCAATATACTTTTTATAAAATGTATAATGCTAGTAGCTTTATTGCTTGCTTTTACGTCGTCAATTATATGACTACTTTGACTACATTCTGATACTATTTACTTACAACGAAAGGAGAACGAAGACCCAATTCATACCTCAAAGTTTGCAGCACGTGAAACTATAAATATTTTGCAGTCAGTTTGTTCACTCTCGCGGCCATACTTCCTACTGAGCCCTGGTTTCAAGAGGTTGCGCATAAATACCTCCTCGTCTAAGCTACCCTAGCTATCTATTCCGGTAGTAAAACAGCTACATCTACACAGCTACAAGCTACGAGTCTCCATTGGGAGCCCGTCCTCGATTCACAGCCCTAGTTAAACGACAGCTTCTCTATCTTCCCGGTTTTATTACTCCAGTTCGCTATTAAAGAGTACTCTAACGGTAAAATGTATGATAAAATAGGCAAAAACTTTCGTAGAAAAGATTTATGTATTTTGTAAGAAGGCTTAATCTCTTGACGCTTGAGAACAAAGCATAGAAGTGAGAGGATTTCAAACATGCCTACAATAAGGATGTTCTCACGTATTTGTGTGTCGCACTTGAGCGACGTTTCGTCTCACATCACATGAAAGCTTCATTAAACGTTTAGAGCGGCTCCAATATCTTATTCAATTAAAACAGCTCGAGTCATGAAGATTTAAACAAGTACGTATGGTCCTTAGAGACATCAAACAAAAGTTAGGAACGGTTACCATTCGGCAAATGAAGCCAACTGTAGGAACGAACAATCAACGCTTCGCTAAGCGACAACAAAGAGAAACGATCATTAAAACCGCCCAAAAAGCGCCCTAATCTGTACTCTGACATTTAGCTAAATGCTAAAGCATATACACGATAAATTTAGACGGGTCGGTGCGAATAAACCGACGTTGTGACAGTGTACCAGACGAATGGTCCCTCGGGGTGGCTCCACGAGCCGTGAGGGCCGTGACGTCGCAGACGGCTGAGCCGCTCGCAAACAACGATAGGGCATTGAAAACGTCACATAACTGTACGAAACATGTTACGTAACGTACTTACTACTCTAGTTGGAGAGAGCCGATAAGCTTTGACTTGATTACGTGTTTCAACAATCTTATATCGTTCTTCTGTATACGTTAGACGTTTGGGAACATAATTGCTTCTAAGATTTTTTTATTCTGACTCATATTTAAGTTATATGCTATGATCAAGAAGCAAATTTGAAACCAATGCTTTAACCATCAACAAAAAAACGTGCCTATTATATATGGTAAACTGTCCTTGAAACAAATAAGTTGACCATCCCATGGTCGTGATCGTGACTCCCCAACAGTTGATTATCACTATTTAGGGCCAGTATGTATGTACTCAAGCGTACTCAAACACCCCAAAACAGAGTTAACGAGGAAAGCAACCTTATAAAACTTAATTATAGGTATATGCCGTTTAAGTACACATTAAGAAGATAAACCCGGAAGATTGTCTGCCTGGAAGCCCATCCACACATTAATTGGGATTGTGAAAACATTTTACGATTTAGTAGCAAGAATTTAAAGTCGTTGGAGTAAAAGTACGGTTTCTGTTTCAAATTGTTTCAAAAATAAAAGCAAGCAACAGTATCAAAGAATTTGAAGATTTGTCTATGTTATAATGCTGAAAGTGATTCTTAAAACTTGTTCTAGAGAAGTGTTGCCAATCAATTTGCACTCCTTGACTCCGGCAACTAAAGCCATTCATAAAAGCTACATTGACGATTCTCTAATTAGTCTAATATGAAAACCAAACAATTTAGTTAATTATTAGTAAGCATAAGCTTGTCATCGTAAAAAGACTTACTTTTTTATACAAGGGCACTGTTTCAGTAACAGAGCTACATATTGCCCTATAGAGGTGTCGGCGCCAAGCACCGATACCTGCACGCCCTCCCGAGGTTCCGGCATAGGAAGCACCTTCCGTTTAGGAGGGGGCAGCGCTTTCTGTGGTGTCTTGTCCTCCTCCTTACCGGGGCAGACCGGCTTCTTGCATTGGAGACGACGAAATGGAGCTATGAGTTGGTAATAGTATAATCAGAACCATGGTCTAGTTAAGTCATATTTTTAGCGGCAATTTTATTCGTAGTCATACAATAACAAGTATATATTTTACAAAAAAAAGCCCGACTTCAATGTATCTTCGAAGTCCAAGGTCAATTATCGATGTAATTTATATGGGACCACAAAAAGAATTTTCCAAATCGGTTTATAAATGACGAAATTCTGAGGTAACTAACATAAAAAATGCCATCAATTCCATTGAATTGACAACCTCCCCTTTTTTAAAGTGAAAAATATACGCAGTGACATAAGATATCCTCCTTTTTTGCCAACGCCATCTGATGGAACCTATATCTATATGCTAAATTTGATTGAGCGAGTGTGGCTCAGTGGGAGTACGTGCAACTTTCGATCCGACGCACCCGAGTTCGAATCCCACAGGCCCCGCACCACTGACTTTCTTAAGTTATGTGCGGATTTAACACTCGTTCTAAAAACGGTGAAGGAAAACATCGTGAGGAAACCGGCACGTCCAAGAATTTATTACAAAAATTCAAAGACATGTGACATTCACCAACCCGCACTGGGCCAGCGTGGTGGATTATGGCCCACACTCTCTCTACGAGGGAAGGCCTGAGTCCCAGCAGTGGGAACGTAATGGGCTGATGATGATGAAATTTGATTAAATAGTAAAACGGTTACAAATTGTTTCTGAATTAGACTAGGCTAGCCATGGTAGACGGTATGGTAACCTAGTGTAGGACGTCCTGCGACTAGATGAAGCGACGATATACGCAGGGCCTGGTAGTGGCTGGAGAAGGAAAACCGAAGATCGGGCGTTCTTTAGGAAGTCTATGTCCAGTAGTGGACTGATAGGCTGATGATGATGATGAGTTCTGAATTATAATTTTGATTTATATTGTTGTGTATCCGTTGGCTTATATCTCAGGACTTCTAAGATCATCATATTAATCTTTTACCACTTTATATTGCACAATATTATTCAAATACATGCTTAACCATAACATTAGCCAGTATAAGTGGTACTAATATGTAAGCATTTACAAACTATTTTAAGAAAACTACTTTTTTTATAAGATCTCAACACTTGCTTCCAAAGTTGGTGCCGCCTTCAATAAGCCTTAACTTTATTCTATGCAGTATTCCTTTCTTCTTGGATTCCCTTATCTTACAAGGCTCGGGACACACCGGGTCCACATCTGGAGGAATGTCAACTATCGCTCTCCTGCAATCATCGTCAGACTTCTTCGCGTAACATCGGTTCAACACACCATCACCAACACAATCGACAAATTTTGTAAATCCCGCCAAATTCGGCCACACACTTTTGGTTTTACAAATAAGATTTGATGAAAACATCGTCTTTTTACAGGAATTTTGAATTTAATTTAATTTTAACAGGGATTTGCTGTTGCTGCTGTGGGTTTTTCCAATTTTTATCTTTATTTGACGTTTATGGTGGAGTACATTTTCTTTTTGAAATGGCGGAAGAAGAAAAATTTAATTACGGCCAGTGTTTTAATATCTCGTTGCGGAGGTCATAAACTCTTGATGAAAGCATTTTTTATGGAACACTAATGAAAAACAGGAATTGCGCCAAGTTTTTTTTTCTGAATTATGTTTTTGGAGCAATAAACGTTTTATCCAGTGTTTTAATGCTGTGTTATTTTTATCAAGTCATACTAAATACTACAATTGCGACCAGACATAATAGCCCATAACGCCCAACGATCACTTACCTAGATTCTAACCCCTAACTGGAATTCCCTGTACCTAGCTAGAAACTATGAGTGCCATGGTCCCACAACACCCACGTAGGTACTTGCACTTTTTTACTCATAAACATTTTGCCCTGTAGTGGGAGCCGAACTCGCAACCTACTTGGTGTATGAGATATGTAGCTGACCTGTCCCCATCAACCACTACACCACAGAGGCTGTAATGTTATAAAGATAATAATTTTTCACAAAACAAGATTTTTGTTGAAAAATATATTTTTCAAGACGTGCTTTTAACAAACTTTAACTAATACTAGTAGTTTACGATTATTTTTCAAGGAGTTCCAGTGCCCACCTTCCGTCTCCATCATCAGAACAGCTGGCTGTCACCATAATATTGCATTGTAGTCTCACTTTGGCAAGTATGCAAAATTTCACCCCGTAGGTTAAGAGGAAGTGGTACGGATTCAACTTGCAAAATTTGACCCAAACATTGCAATTTAAATAAAGGCTTGTAATAAAACGAAATCACTCAATTATTTTCCGAGATCAAAACAAATCAGTCATCTGAATCCAATAAATAAAACTGAATAGCCAATGGCATCCAATCCAATACAAAGCCTGTATTTATAGGCCAGCGGGATGGTTTCAATTAGGGTTCCCAGCCGCTACTAAATTAGAATATTTTAGAGGATCACAGCCGCATATACATAGGTGTTCAAACCTGAAATGACAAGCCGTAAGAAAAAAATGTTAAAAATAATGGTGAAAAAAAAGTATTAACTTACTAAAAAAACTGCATAGCTGATGTACGCCTAGAACAAAATGTGCCTAGAAAAGTGACGAAAACAGTACGGACGTCTAGTCTGTGGACAGACAGAGCAGACGGGGTTTCAGCTGCAGTAGTGGCCTAGGCCAAGTCTGGTATTAACCAGGCCCTCCATTCCTTGGTGTCCATTAGCCCGTTTGGGCAAAAAAGAATGACGATTAGTGAAGCACAAATAAATGACAAATGCAAAAACAAGGCCAATGTATAGAAAATCATTAAAAACATTTCTGCACTTGAATCAGCTCTTTGTCACGGTGCAATAATTTCAGGTTAGTACAGAGCATAATTTTGCAAAAACGGCTATTTTACGGCTAATTTTGAAAACCCGGTTTTATTAAATGGCTTGAATGGTTGAAAATGCTTTATTTTTCTCTCAATATCGTCCTATAATGATAATAACCAACAAATTGAAAGATTAACATGTTGACAACCCTATAATCCAACACAAACCGATCTATTTATTGTGAAAAAGCCTTCAGTAGGTATTTATAGATGTTAGAGAGGGAAAGCTCGCGTCAATGCGCTGCCTTGACACTGCAGTATTAATAGTCTGCTCTCGGCCGGTATTGCCCTATTTCCCCTTTCTTCTATTTCTGAAATTACTTGGTTCGTTGAGTGTTTACAAACATGAATGTAAAATTGGGCTTCAAAGCTTACTAGCGTTTCATGATGAGTCGTGCCAACGGATTGGATAACTGCCGGTTTCTAAGGTAACCTACGGATGTCTTTGGTAGGTATTTGCCTTTCTATAATTTTTTTTCTTTTTAATTTTATTGTCACTGCGTTTTGACGAAGGGCCGAAGCTTTATAAGGAACTGGAACTTAATTCTTAGCTCATGGACGAAAGGATGAGGATATCAAGATAACCTACTTCTCTTATAGAACTGAATGATAAGACAAGCAAATTGTTCGCCTGATAGTAAACGCCACGCCTGCGCATAACAATTGCGGTTCCACCCAGAATTTTAATACCTTAAAAACCACTGCGTAGCACTGCATTGCGCTCATCACTCCGATTTCCTTCCTTATTTTCAACGCTCGTGACTACTATCGTTGGGGACTTTAGTAACAATATACATAACCGTATTGATTGACCAATTCAAGTGTAGTTAAAAATGGTAACGCGTATGAAACCGAGTTATTGCAGTGGTATAAATCAGTACCTACCTTTACTAACTATATCGCAGAAGTTTGAATAGGTCAGCCGCAGGGACCCGCGTAAACGAGGATTAATTGCCTGTTTGGGCAGACCTAGTTACGCCACAAAGCTTACTCATGATTTTTAAACTGTGAAATATTCAAAGTATGCCTTGTGGGTCTGTTTTGCCGTATTGACCCTACATTCCGGGAGTAACTTTAGGTACAGTAATGTTTTAAATTCAAAATCGTCTAACAATGATTATCATGGTTGTCTGGAAGAAAGCTTTTAAGCGAAAAGACAGCCTATTGTGATACGTATGTATATTTAGTTTATAAACTACATTTGTTCTTTTACTGTACTGAAGTGTTATAATAAAGTGTTTAATCTAATCTTAATCGGTATAATATAAATAAAATGTAAAAAGCCTTATAATTCCAATTCAATAATTAATATTTTAATGATAAGTTTAGCTTATTACATACCCAGTTGTAAGTATGGTTAGTTTACTAAAGGTTTGTGAACATGGACTCCTCTTTGGGTGAAGGCCTCTCCAACTCTTTCCATAGCTCTCGATCTTGGTCTATAGTAAACTAATCTTTTCCTGCTTGGTCGATGATTTCATCAGCCCACCGTCTATTTGCATGGTCTGCCGACATTTCTTCTTTCTTCTGGTCTCCATTGTCCACTTATCATTGTCGTCTATCAATTATATCGGCACTATGTACGTGTATAGTTGTTTGCCTATGGAATTCGCGTCCAACTGTTTACTCAGGCATCTCTACAACATTTCCACTTTACATTGCACCCGAATGAATCTTTTACCAACCTACCCTCACCCAGCTTTGAACTGTTAAAGCGGGCGCAATCTATTTTATATATACGATTGGGGCAGCAGGCAGGCAGGTATCAGTCGGAAAAGGTCAATATTTTAATTCAATATAAAATTGAAAATACTTGAGCTGACCTCTCCAAGTGAGTGGAGTGGATTTTCAGTTGACGAGTGAGAACCAATTAGGGAGTTTAGCGGCGCGCGGCTGCTTCGTCCTCGTTTAAAATGACGTCAGAGAAGTGAAGTGTTATGAAATGAAAACGATGCGATGATTGATGCGTGAGTGTGCTGTTGATTTGTGTTTTTGTTTTCAAAAAGAAGCGAAGTATGTATTTGAATCGACGCTTTTTAAGTTTTAAGCAATAACGCATGCTTGGCTATAGTTTAACAACAAGGAAAAAAATAAAAAATAAAGATATCATTTATTCTAACAAAACCTACACACGGTACAATAAAATTAACAACATTTATAACGATAAAATAATAAATATATTATATAGTAAGTGCTTGTGTACAAGAATCGCTGCCGTGCACAGTGCCGTCAAAAAAGGTCTGAGTTCAGCATAATGCGTGCAATGCATTGTCGTTATCAATCTGAACATGTCCCGACATCTTAATCACATTTTTTCCTTATCATGATTTTATTTGGGTAAATTGGCATTTATATAGAAAAAATATAATAGAAAAAAATTCGATGGCTTCCAGCGGTGATCCATCACGATGTCTAAACTCAGGAAATTGCGTGACTGAGTAGGTATTGAGGGTGGTCGGCGGCGGCGGGGACCAATATTGGATTAGAGAAAAACTTCGAAGCTGGTTTATTTGGGGAAAAGATGGCTTATTTATGTATCTTATCATGAAATAAGCCTTGCTCTATTTTATTTAGCGTTTGCAGTGTGGTTGAGCAGGTCAGGGTGAAACAAAGAGATGTAAATATTTCCGTCTTGAAAAAAATATTGTTGTCATGAAAAATTAGTACTTACAGATAATCCTATAGAAGCCAAATCTATGTCTCTCTGAATCTAGATCTGTGTTTAATGATTTTTGCAACTATTATGTGTATTTATTTGACTAAGTGTGTTTTGCTTTATGTTATGCTGAATGTATTGATTACCCGCTGGCGTACTGTGAATATCTCGTTTGCCAGCTACCATCTATCTATGTGTCATTCAAATTCCCAATCCCAGGCCGGACGTCAGTCGAGGTCAAACTCAAAACAAGATTTGCTGAAGATGAGACCCGCGGCAGGCAAACTGAATAATCGACCCAGATAACGTTTTACTGATGGACTTAATAAATGTGGGTAGGTAAACGAGTATGTACCTATGCCAATATCTCATACTGGGCAATTCACGGTTTTATTGCAAAAGCAATAAAGTTGTGATATAAAAGTCAGTGAAAAGCTCTTTGCCTGATTTATTATGTTCTTACAGCAACTTAACACTACAACGTTTTTAGAATAAACAAAGTCACAAAAAATTGAAATGAAAATTAATGGGACCTTTTATAACATTATTTTTTTAATTTTTTTTCTATGTATGTAGGTACTATTGATACTTCAATTCACTCAGTTTAGTCATAAGTCTTTCTTTTTTTATTACTTATAGGCAAGCATTTGACCGCAGTCTCACCTGATGGAAAGTGACGACGTGGTCGAAGATGGATCATGCTTGCCTAGATACCGATTCACTCGAGACTTGAAGGCACCCAGATTATAAGAATCGGGAAACAAAGACGCTGGTAAGGTGTTCCATTCCTTAGCTGTTCGCATTAAAAAGGTCGATGCAAAACGCTTTGTTCGGGCAGGAGTAATGTCAACTATGTATGGATGCCGAGTATCCGTGCGTCTTGTTGTCCGATGATAGAAAGGAGATGGAGGAATTAGGTCATATAATTCCATCGCACACTCACCGTTATGAATCCTATAAAATACCGACAGGCTGGCAACTTTACGTCGATGCTTGAGACTTTGAAGCTTAGCTTCAACCAACGCATCGTCACCAATAAGTTTTTTTGGCCCGCCTCTCTATGGAGTCCAAGGCTTCGAGCTGATACTTAGCCGAGCCGTCCCAGAGATGACTACAAGTTATAAGGGATTCTAATCATCAAAAACAGCCCATCACGTTTCCACTGCTGGGACACGGTCCTTCTCTCATAGAGAGAATATGGGCCATAATCCACAACGCTCTCCCAGTGCGGGTTGGTAGATTTCACATGTCTTGAATTTATGTGATAAATTCTTCTAAATTCTGGACAAGCCGGTTTCTTCACGATGTTTTCCTTCTCCAATAGAGCGAGTGTTACACCCGCACATACTCGTAACGTAAGAAAGTCAGTGGCACGAGGCCAGCGGGATTCGAACTCGGGTGCTTCGGATCGAAAGTTAGACATGCTACCACTGAGCCACACTCGCTCTATAAGGGATTATAATAAGAATTAAAAAAAAATGCAATTACATAATACATAGGTATGATATACCCTAGCCTAATACTAAGTATGCATAAAAAGTTTACGATTATTTTTCGTAGTATCACCGACTCACAACAAACCACTAAAAATCAATAAAGGCCATCGCAATTTTTCTACCACATAACTACCGTGTAAGAATTCTCGTGAAGTGACTGAGTCATGTGAAAATCCACAGCACACCACATCGCGTGCGGCGCGGGCACGCCCAGCCCACTGGCCAACGCAGAACTGACCGTGGATTGTGCTCTTTTTACCCAGAAATCCATTTAGGTGATATCAACCGCTTTGTACAGGCTTTTTAATGTAACTGTGCTAGAGACGAACAAGTCGTTCACCTGATGGTAAGCGCCACGCCTGCCCATAACAATTGCATTGCCACCAAGAACTTTTAATAGCATAAAAGTGCTGCGTAGCATTGTGCTCATCACCCCGAGACATCAGATATTCAGTGTCATATTCTCAGTAAACGGAGCGCTTACGTGCTTCGGAGGGCAAGGTAAGCCGTCGATCCCGATTGTTGTTTTGGATAAGATAAGATGAAATAAGAAATTCTTTATTGCAACTACAAACAAAAGATACACTGCTTCTTCGAGTTCTTAGTAGCTAATTAAAACTATACAATATTTGCAATGTACCTACAGTCAGAGTGCAAATGGAGTAAATTCAGCATGTGCTGGGTTTACATCGTAGATGAGAACGCAGCGCTGTTTTTCAATTTACACCGGTGCTCGAACTGGTTTTCGTCGAGATGGTAGGTATAGCAGGTTACATTCAATACCAAATTTTTAACAATGAATTATATTTAAGTCGCAGTAACCAGAAGAGCTTTCAGTATGCCATATTCGAACTAGAATGACATGGCGTGAGCATAGGGTATATGTGTGTATGAGAGGGGTATGTGTGAAGGCAGGTGAGAGAGGGTGCGTTTGTTTGAAGTACCTTCCGAGGTCTTGAACCTGAATACACAAGGCACGTCCGAGGACTTTTTCAAAGCGAGGACTTTTTGTGGGTCCTCGGATGATCGTGCTCGGTTTAGGACAACAGTCGTTAGGCCATGTCGGGCGGTCTAAAAACTCTGACACCAGGGTTGGCCACCACATTCTACACGAGAGAAAAACATTTATAAATAACTAATTCTAAGAATGTGTACATTACCATTTCTCTTATTGTTTCTATTAAAGCAAAGACACTTTGAATTTTGTGTTTTATGGGTAGCACGTTATACACTTGATATACACTCACTGTCTAATTGTTGACAGCTGTTCCTAAAGGGCCATCGTCAAGGGCCTTATGTTATGTGATCCTACTAGGGGGTAGGTCTCTCTTATGGGAGGCCGTCTGGGTTAGCATCGCCGCTTTGCCAGGTAGAAATCGAGTACAATCATTCCTGTGTTCCGGTTTGAAGGAAATTACTGGGTATATAGGACTTAATATCTGATGTCAAAGTCAAAGCCGAATATCGTTTCTGAGGTAACAAAAAAAAAAGAAAAAAAACAATCGAACAGAGAACCTCCTCCTTTTTTGAGGTCGGTTAAAAAGGTAAGTATTTTTACCCATTTCTTTCCTATGCTCAAATTGAAGTCCTGGTGCAGAAAAGAAATGCGAAAACTGACTCTACCAGTGCTTCGGATATATATGATGAGCACAATGCAGTATGCATGGTATTAGAAGTTCTAGGTAGCACTGCAATTGTTATAGCAAGCGTGGCATGTACCAGGTGAATGATTTGGTCGTCTCATTACTCTATTGCATAAAAAAAACCTTCATTTAACTTCCTAACGTCTAGGGAACGCTGCCAACTGGTTTAGTATTAGGAAAGAAAACTAACTATCTACTAATATTATAAACGCGAAAGTTTGTAAGAATGGATGTATGGATGTACCTTTGTTACTCTTTCACGCAAAAACTACTGAATGGATTTTGATGAAATTTGGTATGGAGATAGCTTATACCCTGGATTAACACATAGGCTACTTTTTATACCGGAAAATTACGGGTGAAACCGCAGGGCGCAGCTAGTTACTTATATTAGTGCGTTTGTGCTACGTATACACCTTTAAAATGCTTATAAATTGTCTAATTGCTTCGTTCGTTTTTACCCGTAGTTAGTAAAGCGTTCTTAGTAATAAAAGCAATGGTCCCGAAATTAAAGAAACAATATTCATAATTAAGGAATTTAACTACACCTACTCGTACCAGAAGTGGTTTACTACCAGAAGTGACTAACCTGATTAGCACTATATCGCGTGTTGTGCCGACACGCCCAGTCCGGTGGCCTGGCCAGAAACGGCCGTGATTTTGGTCACCCATGGTCCTTATGTAAATTTAGTATTTTATGTGAAAAACCTTCGCAGACTTTTGCACAAAACTACGGGAGTATTAAACATTTGCTGAATAATCAACTAAGCGTAATGGTCTACGCATATGCACCCGCCAGCTAAAGGAAGGAAAAATGCCGTCTGAAGTTAGCGCATTATTATTGTATTGCCTTCTACCGAGGTACCTATCACTTTGTTACACTTACCTTATAAAATGGTTGCAATAAAATCATCAATTACTGTATGTCTAGACTCTCTAGACAAACCTTACCTAGGTTTTGAGACATTACTACCCATACACGTTAATTGAAATGTTTGTTTTGATAAAACGTACAAAATAAGTTTGAAAAAATAAATAAAAAAAGGTATTTTTTTTGCGCACCCTACATTTTATAATACTAAATTTATTCTAGGACAGTTTATATCCGGTGTGAAGTAGTTTCGATATCCATCCATTCGGTAAAAGGAAAAGTAAATAGCTAAAAGGAAGGGCATGATGATACAAAAAGAATGGATCACAGAAAACAATGGATTAATTTTGACACATGTTGTTACAAAAATGGGCGCAATAAGTATTTTATTTGCTATACAAATGTTCATTTCTGCAGCATAGACCCGTCGCGAAGATTTACCGTAACATCAACGTGAAGGCTTTCCTAATACGTGTGGAACCCTTGAATAATGCTTCGTCGACAAGATTGATGGATTCGCTTTGAACGGCCTTCCAACCCCGCGCTCCGGTCACTTTCATAGTATGGTTGTATAACTAGCTATATATATATATATATATATATATATATATATATATATATATATATATATATATATATATAGCTATAGCAATCGAAAACGAAAGAAAGGTGAACTTCTTCATTAAGTTCTTTTCAATGTCTTTAAAAATAAAATAAAATAATGGTCATGTGAAGACAGATCCAAAGTATTTTGAAAAATTAAATAGTTACAGCCATTTCAGGTGAAATGGCAATATAGTTTATGATAATAAAACGGTACTTGATCTCGCTAAGACCATTTGTTTTATTTACCTCGACGTTTTGATAAAACAAAGTTTTTAGCGCGATTAAGTCCCGTTTTATTATCACAAACTATGTGTTCGTATCGCGAAAGCTTAAAAATTACTAAATGGCAATAGCTATTGTGACGTTATTGTTCGGTTGCGACCATAGATAACCAAGTCCCAACTAGAAGGTCCCAACTACCTTCTAGTTGCGACTTGGTTGCGACCGAAGAGCTTATATAAGTACATAGTAACGACATAAATTAACATGGTTGCGACATACAAGATACAAAAGACATTTTGCTAGAATTGAGATTTTTTTATGGAATTGAATGACGAGACGAGCAGGTCGTTCACCTGTTGGTAAGCGTAACAGATATCGAGTTTTTTTTTTGTCAAATACCCTGTTCTTAATTAATTCTGTGATAAAACGTACGTACAGCATAATTACTGGGCATACTGAGAAGAAATAATAACTGATCGTCGATTAAAACTAAAAATGTTGACTGTTTAGTGATGACGATGCAGTAGCACCGCATTCTAATTAAAAATCCGTGACCATGACCAACAGTATAAAAAGAAAATTAAATAAGTTTTACACTGCAACCTTTCTGCTTTGATAACAGCGTCCTACGAAATGACATAAAAACATACTTACCATATGAACCATGTTGTTTTACATATAAGTAGTCGATTCGAGGTTTTCCTTTGTTGACGTTTTATCTCATGCATATCTTCAGGTAACTTTAACACGTAACAGAGTTATCACACTGGTGATTTGCGAGCGTTTGACGCTGCGAACTTGCGGCGTGCACGCTCCATGCAGTGCGCGACGAGTTCGCCTCGGCACCGCGGCAAGTTCGCCGCTAGCGAAGCCTGACATTCCATTTTGGTGGATATATCATTCCGTATTCTACTAGTGACTGTCCAAAAGATGACGCGAGAACGTTGCGAGTTCACGTAGTTTTCACCGCGAGTCGTAAGGGTTCAGCTTAAACTGAGACGCAAAATGTGTAGGTACCTTTTATTGTAGAACAAATAAACAAAATTATAAGGTCTCTTATTGTATTGCTATTTTAAGAAGGGCGAGCCGCGTGGTCGTTTTGCGTTGTGTGTCGGCGTGAACTGACCATAAGTTTTGTTTCAAGGTACTTACAATTTTGGTGTTAAGGTGCATAAGCTCCCGCTCGGTGACTCTCCGGCGCGCCGTCTCCATTTGCTGCTGGCGGTACTGGTTGTACTTGTACAGCAGGTACATTCCGGGCAACGCCAACACCACGAACGGTCGCATCAACGTCGACGAACCGCTGCGGGCTGGCATCTTAACCACATTTCTCAGTCGCTGACATCAGTATACGATACACTGCTGCCGCGAAAGTGACACCCGCTTCAGTACATGCTTCAGTGCGCGCCCCAATGATACGCGAAACTTGTCTCGCTTTATTTGACACGTATAAACTATATTTAACTTTGTTGTTGTTTAACTTAGAGACCATTTTTGACTGTCACAATTAGCTTTTGATGCCGCGTTTCATACGCACAAATATAACGTTCATACATTCATAAGTTGTTTTTCAAGTCACTTAACAATATGGAAGAATTTTAACAATCTAATATTAAAAAGCACTTTTTATAGCGTCACTACGGGGTTTCTACGTTTTAATTTATTGCTTTATTAATTAACCTAATTAATACTTCAAGGCTTCAGCGTTTTCATTCCGGACCTGTAACAAAAGGAAACGTTTTTTAATTTATTGAATCGAAATGCAACTAACTAAATTACTAGCTGATGTCCGCTACTTCGTGCGCGTAGAATTTGGTAATGTCGCGATCCCTCAGAAGCCAAAACTATCTTATGTTCTTCTCCGGGCTACATTATATCCCTGTGCCAAATTTCATCAAGATCGGTTCTGCGGTTTAGTCGTACAAAGGCAACAAACAGACGAACAGACAGAGTTACTTTTAAAATCATGACTAAAGTAGAGAGCTCCAAAGTAACATTTAAACTAATTTAATGTAGATACCCCCGTCTCTTACCGGTTTATAAAGTCCTCTCCATTTAAAGGTTGTTAGTACTCTGCATGGAAGAGATCGGTTTAAGCGATAAGACCGCCTATCGTAGCTACTTTTTAGTTGTTATAATTTCTGGTGTAACAATAAAGTGTTATCTAATCTAATCTAGATGAGACTTTGTTTTAATTTTTAAACTTTTAACTATCACAAACTGTATAGTCATAATACATAAATATGTCAAAGGTCCACTAATAGAAAGTATTCTGTGACTATACCCCACCTTATCTGATAATCTGTTACCAGTTTACCACACACCCTATTTAATCCCACATCAGATATTTTACGTAATCAGGCACTCGAGGAAAACCGTCCATTATCAGTCCACATGTTCCCGTGAGGAAGCTATCAATCAGCGGCTGTTAGCTCCATTCTTGGCAGAATTGCGTTTGCCGCTATATTGGCAAGCGCGCTGTCAACTTATTTATGAACGCACTTGCTGTGGCAGCAAATTTTTTGTAATTAAAATTATAAATATAAAAAATTATAAACGTAATTAAAATTATAGATAACTAGCTTCACCCCGCGGTTTCATTCGCGGTTTCCAGGGACAAACAGTAGCCTATATACGTATTTGCCGAATTTTTCAAATTCCGTTCAGTTGTCGCGCCGTGAAGAAGTAACAAACACACTGACATACAAACTTTTGCATTAGTAATATTAGTATGATTAAACGTAGCTCAAAACTTTGAAATGTTGGACAGATTTTCATCAAATACATTAAAGAACCATCCCGATGAAACTAGCTTTCAATGAGAAAAATGCGCATGGAAAACGGTCTGGAGCTTCGAAGCGACAGACAGACACACACACAGACAAAGACAGGCGTGAAACATACAACACCCCTCTTTGTTAAAACAATATGGTTTAAGTAACCTATTGAAATACTTATTAATGAGGGAGTAAACCACCGATTAACAATTCACGTATTTTGGAGAGCATGCTATTAATCGGGTTGGTTGTTAATTTGTTACCTACCTCTATTTGTGGACAGAATTGCGTTCGCCGCAATATTGGCAAGCGCTGTGAACTAATTTATGAACGTAATTGCTGTGGCAGCAATTGTGCTATCTAGGTGATTGAGATTAGCAAATACAAATTGTGAATTACTACAGGTTCTTCACTTTTTGTATTTGTGAATGTCATAAGAAATGTTTTTTATCTACCTACTTATACTTTTTTAAGAAGTACATTTATTATATATATTTTATAAACAGTTTAGTTAGAATATAAGAGATTTCCATAATATTCAATTACCAACATTTACATAATATTCAGTTTGTGCGCAATTTAGCTAATCGAAAATACAAGTGAGTTTTAGGGTACAATTGAAGCGGATTGTGCAAATCATTCGACTTATCTTTTGGCAAGCTCGCTAAACCCTCTCCAAATATTTCCCAACCTCAGCCATTGTTTCGGAAGCATCCAATAAAAGTTGAGTAACACACAGTGATTAAGCTTCAGGCAATAATTTGGGTACGAATTTCTTTATACCACGCCGCAGTATTTGACGTATGATCATATTGGTAAATTTGCGCATTTGAATAAACAGAGCTATTTCAAAGAATTTCGGTGAATTGTACAACAACAAGATATGAGATAAGGATATAGTTTTTCTGCTTATCTCATATCTATCTACCTAAATTATTTCAAAACATTTTATTTTTTGTTAACCATCAATATCACTTTATTTCTAGTAGGTTCACCTCATAACTCAAAAAATTATAATATTTAGGCCGATAAACTCATTTCTCAGTACATGAGCTTACGTTCTGCATTCTTAAAATTACGTCATCCAAAGAAATCGAATCGAATATCGCTGTATTCAATATGCCTACATTAGGTACATCGCATCGGTTCAAGCCCGTGCCAGCCCGCTGTCAGCATTGATGCGTATCGACCGACACGACAATGCTTTGATAGACATCTAACGACTATCTGGAGAGGCCGTAGAATAGAGTATGAGTTGTTGCAAAAGAAGAATGATTGCAGGAGAAAGTTTTTAGGCTTCCACGGGACGGATTTATATGGCAGTCCTAATCATAAAATACGGAAGTGAGTTTGGTTTTGTTTAAACTTCCTTCAGCGCTTCGCAACGGAGCAACGAACGACTTGATTTAATACTTTGTCAGAGACAGGGAAGGCACAAAATAAAGAGAAAATAAAGGACAATGCATACATTTTACATAGGAAAAATCAGAATTCGGCGAGAAAACAATCAAGCTAGTCAAACAAATCTGCTGAGTGATCACTTATTAAACAAACTAATAGTTATGTTACTTGTAAACGTAGGCGCCTGAACATTGATTCTGACTCTCAAGATTACATCAAAAAGAAGATTACTCTTGTAGTCGTTTGCTTACTGCTGAGCGTCTTGATGCTCCCGACCATACTTGTCTTTGATAATCCTTCGCTTAATGACGGTTTCCACAACAAATATTATGGACACAAAAATTGGCAGT
Organism: Petrophora chlorosata; assembly: GCA_951640565.1. Lineage (NCBI taxonomy): Eukaryota > Metazoa > Arthropoda > Insecta > Lepidoptera > Geometridae > Petrophora > Petrophora chlorosata. The sequence goes on from OX621206.1 coordinate 4,977,108, forward strand.
GAACACGTTTGCCAAAAAAACAAGTGTCAGTAATTTCGTGTATAAAATACTTTCATTTTATCAGCGTGCCCCACGTGCCCCGTCCCAGCTACGAAATTCTGTACAATCTTGTAAACTGAGCAACGAGGCCAAGGTTAAGCGGTGACGCTTTTTGTAAAATATTTAGCTACAGCAAGATTACAATTTCTTCGCTTCACCAGGGTTAAAAGAAATTGCGCAAAATTAAAGGGTTGGGTGTAAATATTACCTATTCCTGAAGCTATTCAATTACTGAAAGTATCTTTATTCTGTTATTTATTTATTTTAAAAAGATGGAATATGTTCAAATCTTAGGCGTGGGGTAACCATTGGCTATGTCGCATTAGGGATGTATGAAGTATCTTCACAATGGGTATGGGGTACGGAGGTATGAATGCATGATTTACTCAACTATAGTGCCAAAATATTATCAAAAAAGCTTAGCTAAAATCTCCAATTAAAAGGTTACGTATGCTATCATAGTCCCAATATGTGTAGTTTACGAACAAAGCCAATATGCGTAGTAGACTCCTATCAACATTATCGAATTTAATTCCCCGTCGGGTCGTTTCTTTTGAACTTCGTCTCAAGTTATCCCTCCGAGCTCCTTGTTACGTTAAGGTGTTGATAGGGTTGCTATCGATAACGACTTTTTATAACGTACAGTCAAAAATATTTATGTTAAACCTGTACATTACCTTTAATTTGTTCAGACAGGTTGTCTCATCTCATCGTCTGTGCGTAATGTAAAATCAACCCTGCTTAATGAAGGTCTAGTCGCATTATATTTCTGTTGCTGAATATGACTAGGTAAGTAAATAATATGAATACAAATTGGCTCATAATATTAAAAGCTTTGAATTTTCAACGTTAATTAATTAATAAGCTCTTAATATCTGTTGAGCCGTAAGTGTAGGAGGATTTGTCTTCGATAGGTAAATGTTAGAAGAGTGTTTGTGACACTGGGTCCTCATTAATTTACTCTGGGTTTTTTTTTGTTATAAAATGAATTATTGTATAATAATACGCTTTTTCTAAGTGATCCGACGAAAGCACCGTATTGGTCCTTATCCCTATGGAACTTCTGGATCTCTGATTTATACATACTGTTTAGTCAAAATAAATACGTCTCAGGAAAGGTGTCGCGTGGAAGCCCTACGCAGGCGACGACGTAAAATGGTTTTCGCCTGATTGCTCAGCTGGATAACTGGCTTAAGGCTAAAAGGCGAGCTCGTTTTATGCATCGGTGCATGGCTTCCAGCGAGGCTATAGCTAAACAAAACGATTTCATTTTGGATTTAACTGAGAATCAGTTTCATGTTGTTTTTGTATGGCCTTTTATCGTTGTTTTCAATCAGTTTTTCTTCCGTCCTTGAATTGCATAGTATGTACGAAACGTTAGTTCGAGATACATTAATAAAATAAAAATAAATAAAGCCCAAGGATCACATACATAGATATTGGCCCTTAACTAGGATTCCCTGTAGCTAGGGAACCAGGAACTATGAGGACCATGGCCCCAACAACACCCAGACTCGAAACAAATGCTTGCGTTTTTTTTCTGCGGACAAACATTTGTTCCGTCGCGGGAATCAAACCCGCAATCTCAGAAAAATAAGAATATTGAATTACATCAGTTTCTGTCTCTCCATCGCAGTCATCAAGGCAAACGCGGAGGAATGTTAAGGCAGGACAAATGCGCGTCATTCTGACAGGCCTTCTCTCACAGGGAGATAGTATTGGGCCATTATTCCAACATTTAGCCCCAATGGATGGTTTTATCGGATGTCACGTTTTAATGACGTGAGTATATTTCAAGAAATCTATTTTGCTCTGCACCAAGAATAATCCTTCTTCCTACCATCTCTTTCTGTCCTACTAATTTTATAAATACGAATCTGAGTGTGAAATGTGAAATGTGATGATGAAACCTTGTTTGGTGAAGATGTTTGGATGGATGCTTGTTACTCAATCACACAAACGGATTTAGATGAAATTAGGTATTTCGTTATGTACTTTAGACGTAGTACTATTGTTTATTCTGTGCTTTAGGTCCTGGAAAAGGACATGGGATACCTACTTTTCATCAGAGTTGAAAAAAAGATCAAAGATCCCCGCAGATAAGGAGCTGAAAAAAAGACATCCCCGCAGAGTTTCTTGGTGCTATCTTCTCTAGCGGGCGTATTTCCCAAGCACTGGTAGAGTCAGTTTTCGCATTTCTTTTCAGCACTCAGACTTCAATTTGAGTATATAAAGAAATGGGTAAACATACTTAACCCTTTTGTCAAAGTCATGTTAACATAAGTTAAAAATTTTAACATATTTTATTTGTATCATGTGTTTTTGACCTTTAAAAGTGCACTTTTGTGCCTATTTAATAAATGATATTTGACTTTGACTTTGACATCCCGTGAGTAAAATGGCAGAAAGCAATTATACTGAGCCAGCAAAATCTTAATTTTGAAAGCAATCACGAAACTAGATCACAGTGCAAAACTTCACTTGGACCACTTTTTCTTAAACTTAAGTAAAGTTTTCTCGCCTTCTAAACTGGCTACAAGCAATCTGCTGACCATTACCAACTTTAATTCCCTGTCCATTGCTAGTCACTTCTTTACAACCTCATCACAACTTGGATCCAGTCTTCGACCAGAACCAATCTGCCCCCCTACCCATATGTCCCTTAAGCGCCAATCGTATAGCGTGTTGAGGTCGAATTAAGGTATAGCTTCACTGCGACTAATAAGATACGGTCTAATTATTGTCGATTCTGGCAAGAAATCGAATTAACCTCATTAATTTATACGAAAATACGATGACTACGAGTTGAGATAAACTTAATGGGACAATATATGGCAACATAAGAAATTATCGCAGTGAATCTACACCTTAATCCGAGCTCAACACGATATACGATTGGCGCTTGAGGGACATATGGGTAGGGGGGCAGGTTACCTACTGTGCACGTACATGGCACGTGCCGTAGTGGTACGTGAATCTGCGTTATACTTTCAGATTTGGATATTGAAAGGCATGCAAGTTGTGAAAATTCAATTTTGTGAAGATGTGTAGGTAAAGAGTAAGCGATCTTTACACGGCGCGGCGTCTGGGTATTGAAAAAACCGGCCAAGTGAGAGTCAGACTCGCGCACGAAGGGTTCCGTACCATGTAAACGGCAAAAAAAACATGTCTGTAAAATCAATCATAAAAATCATGTTGTATTGGAGCCCCCTTAAATATTTATTTTATTCTATTTCTTTAGTATTTGTTGTTATAGCGGCAACAGAAATACATTATCTGCGAAAATTTCAACGGTCTAACTATCACGGTTCATGAGACCTGCCTGGGGACAGACGAACAGGCACACAGACGGACGGACAGCGGAGTCTTAGTAGCAGGGCCCCGGAACCCTAAAAATCAGCCCCGTACCCTTGTAGTATTAAAAAACGTGTTCTCGTCTTATGATCAATTTCTTCGAGTTGGATACTTTAAAAAATAAAGAACCCACCTATGTTTTGCTTCACGCAGTCTAGAGATTAGTACGCGCTCAATTTATTTCTTACATCCACCTCCTCCCTCCTCCGGTCTTAACAGCGCTTTAGACACCCACCTTGCTTGATCCATACAAGCCGCTTATTGTCTTCTTCACATTTTCACGCTCACGGCGCGGCATCAGCAAAGGCGTCAGCTGTTATATGAAAACAATACTTCACTATGTATGTAGCGTTCGTAACGTAGTTCGCCTATCTGTTCGTAGCACATTTGTTAGGTTAAGCAACGTTCGCGAGGTCATCACTTGAATGGGTGATGGTAAGTTGATTTATTTTATGGAAGACCAAACTGTTATATGGATATAATGAAAATGAAATGAAAGTTGATTTAATATAGCTACAAATAATGTTTTAACATTTTTGAAATCTTTAAATCATGTGAAAAATCCAGTCAAAGTGCAGGATTAAAAATATTGAAAATACTTACATCAGTATGATAGACCATTCATTTTAAAACTACTTGATGTAGGTATACTCGTATCCCTCTCATTACAAGTTAGATGCATATTTGATACCCATTCAATTCTTGCCTCATGACAATAAACTTACGTACACTAGGTTCACTAATTACTACCACTACATATTCAGTTGGTATACAAAAGCTCACTAAATACGTTTACAGCTCGATTTCTGTATTTTCTGTTAATTGAAGTCAAGCGGTTATTGACACAGCAATACCTATTAGAACGATGTCAATAAAAATATAAGCCAATCCAATGTTAGGCATTTCTTGGAAACGCTTGCTGGCCTGCTAACTTTAGGTATAACTTATATAGTAGTAGGGCAGTCAATGAACTTTTACTATTCTATTTACTTTGTAGGTAACATAACTAGGTCTATCGTAATGATAAATGTTTTCCTTTCTTACCTTTCACTCCGCCTTTATGTGGATTGGTAACATGCTGATAAATAATTTTATTTCATAGAGTAGTTGAGCTGGAATATAGTTATCGGACGAGCTCGACAAATTTTATCCAGACTGAGCGCAACTGGCGCAAGACAGGGACGAGTGGAAAGATTGGGGGGAGGTTTTTGCCCAGCAGTGGGACACTAACGGCTAAAATAAAATAATAAATAAAAAGTAGTTGAAGATAGCGAGACAAACTCGACGCCTTTAGCGAATGGTCAACAACAGCCTCGAAGATCTCGACCCTGGAATTCTTGGGGAGAGGCCTTTGCCCAAAACGACACAGGCTAACAGTAACGGTCACAGATAAGTCTCTAGATTCAAAACCTTATGACCCATAATCTCTCATTGTGAGTGAAGTTTTGTCAGACTAAACTAAAACATCAAATTATAATTTATTTTTTATTCCGTTAGACAGAGCAAACGACCAAAGGCTGGTGCATACCTCGGCCAGAGAATCAGCATCGTTATTGAAAGAGGTAATGCCACCAGCCTTTTGGTTACCTTATCCTCGGACAGTGATCTGAGTCTATTTTCTGTGTATAAAATTTGTATGATATTGTTAAAGTTATTAGTTTATTTATTAAAAGTTTATAATTTAAGATTTGCATTTATTCCACCTCAGTTTCATAATAAATTTTTCGTTCACCAAAATATAAAATCCTTGCACAAAAAAGGAAAAATAAACAGAAACCAACCCTACAACTCCTCAAGTCTATTTAGTGAAAGAGGATCGCGGTTCGCAAGTCTCAAAACTCAGTGAGACTCTTCAAAAGGCTAATCAGCATAAAAGCTTGCTTTGACTCGCTCTGAACAAGAGTAAATAACATTAATGTAACTAGGTTACTTGTTACGTACGCTTGTTACTTGTTTGTGGTGCTTTGATGGCTTCAATGTGATTTTGAAACCATTGACTCTATGGCTGATTCAAAATCTTAGGACTCGCACTAAAATTACATGAATGTATCATAGGTTCCTATGTACGCTTATTGTTACTTGTTTGTGGTGCTCCGATGACGTCATTAATGTGACTAGACGTGATTTCCTTTAAACCTTTGGATAAAAGGTTAGGTAAAAAATCCTGGTTAAGTAGACTTGCTCTGAGAGAGAGTGAATTACATGAAACTATAGGTTACTTGTTACATGTAACTTTTTCAATGATTTCAGTAATTACCTTAGTGGTTATTGTATTTACTCCGGGATTTAAGTTCTTATTGTATTTTGACTTGTAACGTGTAGTTAATTTCTTGTTCTTTTTGTATTCTTTATTGTACACTAAAAATTTTTACATCGATGATTTATAAAATATATGTACAAAGGCGAGCTTAACCCTAAAAAGAGTTTTCTTCCAGCAAACCCTTGAGGAAAGAGAACTGTCACATGAGCAAATAGATTTCAGTGTACGGTTACGGTTTGACAAGAAAATATCAGCAACTATAATCATAAATATCAATAACTAAATATATAAATATAATAAATACACAAATAAATATATCTATACCATACATAACTATAAGGAGTAATACATACATAAATACTAATAAACCGAAGCTATAAGGAAAGATAATGTTTTTTAACTCTTGTTTTAAATATATCGAATGAGGGACTGGCGCGAATAGTGTGGGGGAGAGAATTCCAAAGCTTAACTGCCTGTACAGTAAACGAACCATCATATAATTTCTTTTTGTTTTTACGTGTTTGTTACCTCAGAACTCCGTCATTTATTGCGTTGCATTGAGTTCAGTATAGCTTCAAGGTGGTCCCTTATAAATGTCATCGATTTGACCTGGATTTCGAAGATACATCAGAATTTTTTTTCGGCATTTTTGTTATTAAATGTATTATTTATCGTAAGTCATCCGTTCTAATTTATTAAAAATATTTTGTTTGAACAGCGAAATTACTGGGCATATGAGACTTAACAGCTAATTATCTCAGGGTGACGAGCCCAGTGCAGCGCTGCGCAAGATTTTATAAAACAAAGTTCTGGGTGGTGCTGTTATTGTTATTGGTTTGCATAATGCTTACCATGAGGCAAACGACCAGCTCGTCTCGTCACTCAATTCTATAAAAAAGCTCTTTGTTTAATATTTCCGAAGAAGCGGCTATGAATACTTCTCAAAAAATCAAGAGTCTTCAAAAGGCTAATCAGCGTAAAAGCTATCTTTGAATAGCTTTGAATGGGAGCCAAATGACATTTACTAGATTACGCTTGTTAGTTGTTTGTGATGGTCGTCATTTTCATGAGTACAGACGACTTAATTTAAGTGTGGACAAGTTATATTGCATCTGCGTCGATGCGTCTGTGAGATGAGAGTCCACATTATTTTATTACAAGCTTTTATACTTGCAGTGTATGTTTGTCCGGGTGGAATCTTGCAACTGAAATAGAACCACTTCCTCTTATCCTACGCAGTTGAAATTTTGCATACTTGTCAAAGTCTGATGACAATGCAATATTATGGTGACGGCCAGCTGATCTGATGATGGCGACGGAAGGTGAACAATGGAACTCTTTGACGGATAATCGTAAACTACTAGTGTTTGGGTTCATTTTAATCTGCTTGCAGTTCCGATTACGAATTTGTTAAAAGCTTGATTTGAAAAAAATATTTGAGATATTTTGGTAAAACTGCACTCTCCAAGTACCTATTGTAGGAATAATTACAAGTTGTTGCTATGTTATTAAATGTTGTTGTAATATTGTTGCACTGTTTTAAGCAAAACAATTGAGAGGAGATGGGCGAGAGAGCCGAGTGGGCAAGGGAGATGTGAGAGATGGGCGGTGTTTTCTTTATACAAACTGTAGAAGTTACCTTTGTTTTATACTCAAACCATAAACGGTGTTGATGTGCCAATTAGTTCCTAAGGTTTTCACTAGATGGCGATAATAAACGAGCCGCGTTTTCTAGATCGCGGTGACGAGTTTCGCATGGAATATTAGGTTAGAGTTTACGGTTGTAATAAAATTTGTCTTTGAAAGCAGATCGAATTGGTTTTAATTACCTAACCCTTTCCAAGCCCTCACGAGGACGTGTGTACATCAGCTTGTACATGGTCCTTCGTGGCCGAATATTCGGCAGGAATCAGCTCACCCATTGGTGAATTATTTTATTGGCGACACAGAAGTCGTTGACTGGTCTAGCGGCAGACGCTATTCTAGTCGTGACAGTTACCAGGCGAGTAGCTGTCACTTTTGTACCAGGAGGCTACTGGTGTTGGTAGCTTCGGAACGCGGACGAGTCTCTGGAAGAAGTCTTGTCAAGTTGTGGAGTGCGGTTGCCAGTGCACGGCAAAGGTTTGTCTGTGGCACGGCAAGGTGATAGTTGTAAGTCTGTGGCAGTTTGGTGATAGCAGTGATAGTGAAGTTATTGGATTGGAACCCCGAAGTGTGAGTGCAATGGACAAACTGTAAGTACTTTTGAATTTATAAATCGTGTCAAGTTAAAGTGAACTTTATTTGTTTGAAAAATTAAACTTAGTGAAATTGTTAAAGTAGCTTGGACTTAGAAAAATTGTTAAAATTTAGTTTAGGACTTAGAATAATTTCTACAAAACGGGGGAACGAGGAATCTATGTCCGTTGTTCTACCCACTTGTAAAACACTTAGAAAAATTTTACTGGAATTTCCGAGACTTGTGATTTTTGCTTGTTTATTAAAATACAACTTAACGACAATACTTTAATTAGTTTGAACTAGTAATTTGAAATATTTTAAGGCACTTTGAATTGGTTTCGAATTTGTCTTGAGTGGAATCTCGTTGGTTATTTGGTTAATTTATATGTTGTTCGTATTATATTTGGTCAATAAATTTAATATTTTGTAAACATGGAATCTTTACTTCACTTTCAAGACGATCTTTTCTCGCGTATTACAAAGGCTAGATCTAATTTTAAAAAGTCGCCTAAGGAAAGATTAACAAAAGAGTATTTGGAAGGAAGGTTAGAATCTGTGGACCAACTCTGGTTCGAATTTATAGCCGGACACAAGGATTTGATGCGTGACCATGATCCAAGGGAATTAAAGGCGTCCTCATATATGAAATCTGATGTGTATGATAAATGTGAGGAACTTTACATAGAGTATAAAAGTGAAATTAGAGTATTGTTGTCAAAATTTTCTGTACCGATTCCAGAGGGGAATTCAACTAAAGTGGCACACTCGCATTCAAATGTGAAATTACCAAAAGTAAACATTCAAATATTTTCGGGGAAGTACTCTGAATGGATTACCTTTAGGGACCTGTTCCAATCACTGATCCATAACAATGGTGACTTAGACAATGTACAGAAATTGCTTTACCTAAAGGGGTATTTAACTGGAGAGGCCGAGCAATTGCTGAGCAACATTCCTGTCACTCAAAACAACTATACCAGATCATGGAAACTACTTGAGGATCGATACAATAATAAGCGATATATATCACATCATATTTTAAAACGATTGCTGAGTCAAAGGAACGTTGCTCATGAGTCAGCTAGCTGTCTAAAGGAACTTATCGATACCACAAATGATTGTTTGTCGGCATTGTCAAATATAGGTGTTAAGACTGAAAACTGGGATATATTGATCATACATATTATAACGCTGAAATTGGATCCCGAATCTAGAAGGCAGTGGGAATTTAGTGCCACTGATAACGATTCATCTGACGAATTGCCTACCTATAAACAATTTCAGGAATTTCTTACAAAACGTTACAGAGCTTTAGAATTTCTGGATTCTAGATCCAACACAGCAAATAAAAATCAGAATCGCAGTAACATACCGGTTAACAAAATGAAATCAATGCACATTGCAAAAATTCAGTGTCCATTTTGTTCGGAAGAGCACAAGCTTAATTACTGTCAGGCGTTTAGGAAAGACTCAGTAGATTCACGTCGTAACTTTGTTAAGTCGAACAATATTTGCTTCTGTTGTCTAGGAAGCAATCACTCTGCCAAAAACTGCCAAACGAATTTCAAATGCCGCATATGTAAAAATAAACATCATGCTCTTTTACACCCGTCGAGTGAGGGCATTTCTAAGGGTTATGTCACCCGTACCACTACTACGGAATCAAGTACGGGCAAGGACGCGGAACCAAGTTCATCATCTGCAAAAAATGATAGGTCAGAATCAGACCCAGTCATTTCATGTTTTACGCGGAAGATGAACCCGATTTTGCTTGCAACGGCATTAGTTAAAACTGTGACGACACGTGGTCAGTGTCACACAATACGTGCATTGTTGGACCAGGGGTCCCAATCGTCGTTTATAACTGAAGCGACGGTCCAACAATTGGGTTTAAAAAAGACTCCTACGAAAGGTCAAATTACTGGAGTAGGTGGAGACAAGGCTTTGATCTCCAAGGCTATTGTAAATATTGAGATACAGTCTCGATTGGATGCAAAAATCGTTATAAACGTAAAGGCACATGTGCTTAAATCCATAACCACACTTCTACCAACCAAAGAGATAAAAGCCGTAGAGTGGAAGGAGCTAAGCGACATGGTTTTAGCTGATCCAAATTATCACACGCCAAGTCGTGTTGATATGCTGTTGGGTGCAGAAGTATATGGTCAAATTCTTCAAGACGGAGTAAAAAAGGGGCCAAGTGGTGCTGCAGTGGCACAACGTACTTCCTTGGGGTGGATTCTCTCAGGTGCTCTTGATGAACCGGTCGGAACTTCTGAAATTAAGGTCATGCACATTGTAGAGGATTCAGGAAATGAATTATTAAAACGGTTTTGGGAACTGGAAGATGATGTTCCTATGTCGAAAGAGAAACTCCAAACGGATGAAGAGAAGCTCTGTGATGAAATCTTCGCTAAAACTACTACTCGGGATAAAGAAGGTCGATATGTAGTGCGTTTGCCATTTAAGGGTCCAGAGCCTGAAGTAGCAAATTCCCTGCAAATAGCTGAAAGAAGATTGTGTTCGTTAGAAAGAAGGCTGAAGAATGGTGACCTGAAACAAAAATACAAAGAGGTTATTAATGAATACATTGAACTAAATCACATGGAACTCGTACCAGAAGAAGAAATACGAAATTCAAAAGCGGTATACTTACCACATCATGCCGTGGTGCGTGAAGACAAGCAGACTTCGAGGGTTAGAACAGTCTTTGATGCGTCATGTAAAGGCACCAACAAAAGATCACTTAATGATCATTTGTTGGTAGGTCCCACCCTGCAAGCAGACTTGAAGCATCTGGTCATGAATTGGAGAATTTCCCGTATATGTTTGACCGCCGATATTGTAAAAATGTATCGACAGGTAAAGGTTCATGAAGATGATGTGGATTACCAAAGGATATTGTGGAGAAATGATGTTGATGTAGAAATAAAACATTATAGAATGCTAAGAGTCACATTCGGTCTGGCCGCATCTCCTTACCTAGCAGTCAAAGCTCTACAGCAACTTAGCCTTGACGAAGGACATAAGTATCCAGCAGCAGCCAAAGCAGTGTTAAGCCAGTTCTATATGGACGATTTATTAGCAGGATGTGAAAGTGTACAAGAGGGAACAAACCTGTATAGAGAATTGAACGAACTATTAGCAAAAGGAGGTTTTAGTTTACAAAAGTGGACAAGCAATAATGACGAACTACTACAGGAAATGAAGGATATTGAGAAGGAAAAGGTAAAGAATGAGTATGAGGAAGAAGAAATCAAGGAAGGATTGAAAATAAAAACAGATGAAGTAATGAAAATTGTTGGACTTACTTGGAACCGCAGCGACGACTCCTTCAGCTACAAGGTGGACATACCCGAAGTACAGGAACCTGCAACAAAAAGAACAATTATTTCTGAGATTTGTCGTTTTTACGACCCCCTTTCATGGGCAGGGCCTAGCATTATTATTTCGAAAATAATAATACAAAAATTATGGCTAGCAGGGCTGGACTGGGATGAAGCGGTGCCAGACAGTATTTTAAATGAATGGAAAACTTACAAAGGCGAATTAAAAATGTTAATGAACGTGTCCATACCTCGTTGGATTGGACTTGTGACTGGAGATTTCGTTGAACTGCATGGGTTTAGTGACGCTTCGAAGGATGCTTATGCGGCAGTTGTATATGCACGCGTCATTGATTCCCAAGGAAACATTAATGTATCGTTGATCTCTGCTAAGACGAAAGTAGCTCCAATAAAACAGGTGTCAATTCCGCGGCTTGAATTGTGTGGAGCAGTTTTGCTAACTCGTTTAATGATGGAAGTAGCAACAGTTATGAAGATTGAGAAAACTTATCTGCATGCCTGGACGGACTCGATGGTGGTGCTCTCCTGGTTGAACAGCCACCCAAGTCGCTGGAAGGTTTTTGTAGCGAATCGTGTGTCGGAAATCTGTTTGAATTTAGATTCACATCATTGGTCACACGTTTCGACCAAGTGTAATCCAGCAGACGTGGCGTCCAGAGGTCAATCTCCATCTGAGTTGGTAAAAAATACGATGTGGTTTGAAGGCCCAGACTTCTTGCACAAAGAACATATTGAGTATAAAAAACCTAAGAATGTAGAATCAGGGCTAGAAGAAGAAAAAACAAATACTCACTGCGCGACCGTCGCTGACTCATTACTGGATAGATTTTCTTCACTTACAAGGATGATCCGAGTGATGTCCTACTGCAAACGATTTGTTCATAACCTGAAACAGAAAAAATCTGAAAGACATGTCGGGTTTTTGACAACCCAGGAACTAAATAATACTTTGAATAGTTGTATACGGCAGTGTCAGGAAGAGAATTTTAGTGAAGAAATAGCTATTATAAATAAAAACGAAAACTTACCAAAACGCAGCAGTTTGCGAGCGCTAAACCCGTTCTTGGACGAAGATCAAATATTGAGAGTTGGCGGCAGACTGGAACGTTCTCCGTTGAGTGCAGGTCGAAAACATCCCATATTAATACCCAAAGAGTCGCATCTCGGCAATCTTATCGTCATGGATGCGCACAGACAGACTCTTCACGGTGGTCCTCAGCTAATGCTGTGCTATTTGCGGGCGAAGTATTGGGTTATGGGAGCTGGGCGATTGGTAAAATCATACTTTCGGAGGTGCGTGACGTGTGTTAAAACCACAGGGATTACACAAACACAGTTGATGGGGCAATTGCCGTCAACAAGGTCGACTCCAGCTCGTCCTTTTAGATCGAGTGGAGTTGACTACGCTGGTCCCATCCAAATACGTACAGCAAAGGGCCGTGGTAACAAATCACATAAAGGGTATATCTGTTTGTTTGTGTGCATGGTTACCCGAGCCGTCCACCTGGAAGTCGTGACTGATTTGACAACTGAAGGCTTCCTCCAAGCATTTAAAAGATTTGTGTCAAGACGAGGTTATTGTACCGAAATATGGAGCGATAACGCTACCAATTTTACTGGCGCTGCTAGTGAGTTGAAAGGCTTGTTCAGGAACGAGAAAGGCTCCATGGCTCAAGAAATAGCAGAGACCCTGGCCACTAACGGATGTTCGTGGCACTTTATCCCATCTCGCTCACCTAACTTTGGTGGGCTATGGGAAGCCGGAGTCAAATCCGTGAAGTATCATCTCAAACGGACAATTGGAATATCAACGCTTACCTACGAAGAGATATCGACCGTTCTGGCGCAGATTGAGGCCTGTTTAAACTCCAGACCTCTCTCTGTGATTTCTGGAAACGATGGTGATGAATTTGAAATACTGACACCAGGTCACTTCCTTGTCGGTGAAGCGTTGGTAACTCCACCCGACAAAAACTTTGAGTCGTCAAACGTAAGTTCATTACGGCGGTGGCAGTATACGCAGAAGATGACTCAAGACTTCTGGCGGCAATGGTCACGGCAGTATTTGACGAAATTTTATAAAAGGTACCGATGGTCGTCTCAGATGCCGCAGCCTCGTGTTGGTGATGTAGTGACGGTACGGGAAGACAATTTGCCAGCGTGTCGATGGCTTTATGGGAGAGTGATTGCAACCCATCCGGGACAGGACAATTTAGTCAGAGTTGTCACGTTGAAAGTTAAGAACGGTACCATCAAACGTCCTGTAAGCAAGCTGTGCTTGCTTCCAATCACTCACTGAAAATTATGTGAACATTATCTTTCACGAAGTGAAATTTAATTGTTTCAAACTTTGTGAATATCTGTGTTTTGTAAATACCTTTACAAGACAAGATAATGTCGACAATTGCTTCTGTTGCTTCAGAACTGATTAGGTCATTTGTGACACTTGTCTTACTTTAATTATTTTTGTGATTTATTTTAAGGATTTCTACTACTATGTACAGATGTTATTAGTTTATTGTTATGTTTAAAAGTTTTTATGTGTACCTACCTACTGTCTCACCAAGAAATATTGTTGTGGCGAAGTTTTAAGGACAAGGCTAAGTTTGTCCTTGGTGGGCGATGTATGTAGAAGTTACCTTTGTTTTATACTCAAACCATAAACGGTGTTGATGTGCCAATTAGTTCCTAAGGTTTTCACTAGATGGCGATAATAAACGAGCCGCGTTTTCTAGATCGCGGTGACGAGTTTCGCATGGAATATTAGGTTAGAGTTTACGGTTGTAATAAAATTTGTCTTTGAAAGCAGATCGAATTGGTTTTAATTACCTAACCCTTTCCAAGCCCTCACGAGGACGTGTGTACATCAGCTTGTACACAAACTTATAAGAGTATTTATGTCAGTAACAGCTATTGTGTCAGAGGAATTTGTGGTCAGGGTGACGAGCGGAGTGCAGTGCCGTGCAAGATTTTTCAAAATAATGTTCTGGGTGGCGCTGCAACTTTTTTGGTCAGGCGTGTTGCTATCAAGGGAACGACCATTCTCGTCAATCAGTTGTATCTAAAAAGATTACAATATTTTTTTTACTCCCTATAATCATGAGCTGTTCATATTTAATTCTGCCCTATACATAAAACATAAAAAATGTTTCTACCTATGTCCGTTAGACTTTGAAACCATCCAACCGATGTGGCCCAAACCAGTTTCATTAGAAAGGCAATAATACGAAGATGGTTTTAGACCACTAACACTACGCGTTAAAATGTATTTCCACTTTTAGCGTAATAGCACACGCTGGGTATCCGTTAGTCACATATAAAAGGAAAACCTGCTTCTTCACTAGGATTCTCTGTCTCCAGAAATGAAATGAGTTTTACACATGAAAATTTGGGTTGGTAAACAGATATAAAACACATAATTACAGGAAGCCGTAAAAAAATTGAGGTGCGTGTGAGGACACGAAGTCAGGCGTGTGTCAGCAACAATGCGCCCGAGGCCCTTAAAAGCATTTTATTCCGGTTAGTTAGATCTAAAAGCTTCTCAAACATTCCCAATCTGAAAGTCTTGTCCAAAAATAATGGAACTGATGCGGCAGATCAACAGTTTTTGAACTGATTTAACAGTCATAATGAATGTTGATATTATATCAACATTCATAATATCAACACCAATAAATCAACAATAAAGTTTCTTATAGCAACAGTTTCCAAGATAGACTTTGGTCGGCGCGTGTCTTAGATAAAAAAGACAATGTTTAATTAAGTTGAACTTTAATTGGTCTACTGGTGACCACACTTATGAACAAAGAGAATAATAATGCGTAATTAAACCTATTCACTTTCTTATATACCTAACCTTAGTTTATGCAGTACAGTTAAGTGCAGATTTTGCACGCTCGTTCTAAAACGGTGAAGGAAAACATCGTGATGAAACCCGCTTACGCGCTTTGGAGTGGTAGGCTCTGGCCGTGGTTGTAATACCACCCACCGAACAAAGCCATGCCGTCAAGCGACCTAGTCGTGTTTCGGGATGATGTTCGGTGAACCATCGGGGAGACGGGTCTTAGCAGCCGCTCAACTGCCGTCTCTCTCTAGATCTATGTGCTCCATCATAGGCCACATCATCGCTTCACATCAGGCGAGATAGTGGCCAAACATAGATCTATTAAGCGTAAAAAAAAAATGCGGGGGATATGGAAGCTTCGAGAACGTACTTAATCAGCAAATTCTATAGTAGCTTCTATAGTATAAAGTCAGCAATTTTAATGTGAACAACAACTATATCTACTATTTATCAGGTTTTTAATTTTTATACTTGTTACGAGATCAACACTTTCTTATCTCAACAAATGACTATTCAATAGTTTACAAAAATGAAGAAAATGACAAAAATACAATATCTAAGTACTTACTGTATGAAAATTATTGTCAGTTAGCCAGTTGATTTCATCTTGCTGTTTTGTTTCGTTTTTAGCAGGTTTTTATATAACAAGGACTTAAGAATGGCTGCTTTAATAAAAGATTTAACACATTCTCTTTGTTTCACAGAATACAAATAATGCATATTTAGCAAGTCTCCGTCTCCACTGTTACGAGACCAGTATTGCAGTACCTACGGGAATAGTACAAAGAGTGATGGGTTTCTCTTAGAGAAGTGCAATTCCTTGCAGCTCTCTCGTGCGGAAAATGACAGTCTGGCCAGTCCGCGGTTTAATATCGCTTCCTCTTTGAAGAATACCGGTGCTATTATTTCTTTTCAAGTGTGGATTACGGATAGTATTTGGACCATGAATATCTGTGGTGGCTGACATTCATTGTTATTTTCTTTGAGAGGGCCCGTTGACACATTGTGTGGTAGTAAGTAGGTAGGTACATCAGTATTAAACGAAGTCGCTATTTACATCTGTCTGTTTCTGTTTAGTTGCGTACTTTTAAACTTCCTACTGGATTTTAATGCGTTTCCCCGACTACGATTTATAAAATATCATAAAGAAGGTTTAAGCGGTATATATGGTTGATTTATACCCTCCCCGAGTTGCTAGTTTTTATTTTACCCCCGATGTAAAATTGAGTGTTATAAGTTTGACGCCCATGTCTGTCTGTGAGTGTGTCTGTCTGTGGCTTCGTAGCTCCTGAACGGATACACCGATTTCAATGCGTTTTTTATTGAAAATATGGTTCGTATTTGTATTTGATGAAAATCTGTACAGCTGTTTAAAACTTATGAGTCTTTACTATTTATCAGGTTTTTAATTTTTATACTTGTTATGTTATAATTTTTTATAATGTATGCTCTCGGCCAATAATTGCCGTTTAGAGTCAACTACACGCACTAATCAATGTAGAAAGAAACCAACCAACAGACTGTTAAATATTCTTCAGACAATTAAAGTCTTCTCTTTGTTTTATATAAAATGGAGCTACTACATTATACTTCCTAATTAGACAAAACATCCCACGACGATTCTCTGCTAACGCCCCGGAGCGTACAAATAAGAAAGTGGAGCGACTTTTGTTGCAGCTCACAGCGAAGGAAAATATTTCTTTCGTGTATCACGGAGAACAAATGCTCTCGTTATGCAGTTACGGTGACGGAAACTTCATTATGGTCTGACATAAAGTAGAAGCTACTTGGAGCTGGGTTCCAGATGCTTACAATACGATGAAATAAATAATAGATGTAACGCTGATGATGGTTAACATTTATTGCACATCATTATTAGAAAATAAATTATCATTAGAAATTCAAATCGAAGTTTTGAACACAAAGGACGTTCTTATTTAAAATCGGCGATCTCTGCCAGACTGAATGTTTTTTTAAAAACATTACTAAATTTTAAAATGTATGGATAGCGAGCAAGTGTTGCTCAGAGAGAGAACGTGCGACTTTCGATCCGACGCATCCGAGATCGAATCCCGCTGGCCCCGGACCACTGACTTTCTTAAGTTATGTGCGAACACTCGGTCTAAAAACGGTAACTAATATCGTGAAGAAACCGGTATGTCCAATTAAGTACAAAAATTCAAGGATGATGATGATGATGATGATATAGATAGCAGCAGTGATAGTGTACTACGCTAGCTATATTTCTGTGCAGGGTGTTCCCGATTTGGCAGCTTTTGTTCTATTCCCGACAGAAAGCTCTTGTTCATATCATAATACATAATACATATCATAATATTCGGAAGGATTGCGTTAGTTTTGGACAAAGGGACATTCTTCTAGATAGGCGATGCGTGATGATATTTATTGCTAACTGATATATGCGGCATTTCCGGGAAACGTCCTTGGGCGTTTTCATTTGTGATGCGTATGATATAAACTAAATTGGCTGAATATACTATATCGAGTTCAGACCGGTCAACATTTCAACCCGATTCTTTCGGAAAAGCTGATTTATTTCCCTTTATGTGGGATCAACATCTGTTCTTTCTGAGAGAACCTTTAATATTTTTATATAAACTTTTTGTAAATGTCCGTGACCTTAGCTCACTGCATGCAAGCGGAAGTGGAAAGCAGGGAGCGTTCATTCCAAGCCAAATAAAGTCTCTAGAAATAATAAAGCGAGATTGATACTATACCTACGGAATATATCTCAGCATAAATGAACCACATTTTGGAGGGCCGTGCTTGACCTACAATTATACCTGTGTTTGTTTATACTGCATATTGCTCTTCTAAAATGTTGTAGTCATTTGTTTCTGGAGCAGTACAACGCATACATGTGCGTTTAGTTATGAACGGTGAGCAGTTTTATTTACACGTTCAAAGAAAGGATATAAAGCGGCTAGTACAACTTAACGTCTTACCTACAACCCAACGATCCTGCCCACGCACTTCCTAAAAGTTGTACCGCCAGCTATATTCTAAGGCGTAACACCAACCAACTTGACAGACAACTAACATTCAAGGCCATGGAGTAGATAAATGGAGAATTATTCTGATAGTTTGCCTACTTTTCCTTAAAAACACGTCTTACCACACCGTACCTGGGATTGAAAAGAGAGCGCGGTTGTAATTGGTCGATAAAGAGTATTTATAGTGCTGGATGCACATCATTATTATCATCATCATCTTTACATTCCCATACGCTGGGGCACGGGCCTTCACTCATAGAGAGAGTATGGGCCATAATTTACCACGCTGGCTAGCCCAGTGTGGGTTGGTGTAAGTCGACTGTTTCTTGTTTGGCTTGGTGTATAATTGTCCTTGAATTTTTTGAGGTTCTTTGACATGCCGGTTTCTTCACGATGTTCTCCATCACCGGTTTTCGAGCTAGTATTAAATAAGCACATAACTTAAGAGTCAATAAAACTCCGATATGCATGAGTTCTTGATGAGCCACTCTCGCTCTATACTGCAAATGTGTGTAGGTAAAAACTGCTAATGTTCCGTGAGAGAAAGGGCCAGGTATACGCAGTCCAGTGGTTATATAGTCGATGATCCAAGAAAACAACACGCTCACTCACCCATCATAGTTGAAATGTCAAAGCCTAAAGGTCATGCCATTCATACTTAGGCAGCGAGTTTCCTTCGCAGCTTAGCGGTAGTTCTAATCTGCTGAACTTTCCCTTTGATTAACTTCGTTTAACCTAACTACTAAGTCACTTCGTTGAAATGGTATTTGGAACAAAAAAAAGTAAGTGGCTAGGACCATGGTCTGCACAAAATCACGAACATAGATTGGCGGCGCTTTGAGGGAAGGCTGCTTTAACATAGTACGGTAGATCGGTATGTTATTTTTGATATATTATATATTCTGTGACATCATCATCAGCCCATCACGTTCCCACTGCTGGGAAACGGGCCTTCTCTTATAGAGAGAGTAAGAGCCATAATTCACATGTCACTCACATGTCTTTGAATTTTTGTGATAAATTCTTGGACATGCAGTTTTTAGAGCGAGAGTTAAATCCGCACATAACTTAAAACGTCAGTGGTGCGGGGTCAGTGGGATTCGAACTCGGTTGCGTCGGATCGAAAGTTGCACATGTTCCCACTAAGCCACACTCGCTCTCAATTTTATATCGCTGGCAATTTTATAACCTAGCAAAACTTGGTCATTTCAACTAAGTCATAATGATAAAAGTAAACCAGTTCAAGTGTCTCCTTCGGGCGTGAGAAAGAAGCGCGTGTCCCGTATTAAATATTCACGCATCGCAAGCGACTCCTATAGGGGCCTATTCCAACGTAATAGACAAAATGTCTACGATAGAAATATATTCTATTTTACAAGCTTTTATTTAACTCGCAATGTATGTATGTTTGTCCGGGTGAACACTTCAGAACCACTACCTCTTCTCTTAGGGCGTTGAAATTTTGCATACTTGTCAAAGTCCGATGATAATGCTATATTATAGTGACAGCCAGCTGATCTGATGATGGAGACGGATGGTGAGCAATGGAACTCCTTGACGAAAAACTTATTTTACTTTATTTCGAAGGAAATGACAGTAGTAACTATTGGACTTTCGCGATCCGAATACATAGTTTATGATATTAAAACGCTACATAATCTCGCTAAAACAGACTTCGCAGTTATGTTTACCTCGGCCAAGTTGCATAGTCTATGGTCACCAGAAGACAGGACACAGCTTGTGCAACTTGGTTGAAAGATCGAGGTAAACAAATTGCTTTAGCATGATCGAGTCTCGTTTTAATGTTATAGATGATGGAAAAACGATATTTGCGACGATTTTCTTACGACGTAATAATCTACAAGTATACATTTTACAAAAAACCGTCTTCAATGTATCTTCGCATTCCAAGGTCAAATATGGATGAAATTTATATGGGACCACTTCATAGCTATACTGATCTCAAAACAAAAAGACTTTTTGAAATCGGTGAACAGTTGGCGGTAAAATCGGTGAACATACATACATGTAAAGTGGAACATAGAACCTCCTCCTTTTTTGAAGTCGGTAAAAATGTCTATGTGTGAGATATCTATCTCATACCAGGCCTAGCGCACTCCGCGCTGTAGGTACGAAGCTACAAGTACATAGCCGGACACCGACGGCGGGTCGCGCGTCGTTACACGTGCCGCGTCAGAAGACATAAGAGCTATGCGATAGAAAGAGAGGCGATCTGTAGGTTAATATGACTGGTAGTTATGCAGCGTTACACGAGCTGAATTGAATTTTATTTCGTCATAGCAAGAGTCGCTATTTGTTTAAATTTCTTTGCGGAGTGATGCTTCTGTGCCTTAGTATTCTGTGCTCATACGTAGACATAATCTCTAATGCGGTAGAATTGGGGCCTAAACCTTTTCCTTTTAGTCTATACGCAGCGTCTATAGGGTAATAATGGCTAGAGAGGGTAGAGTAGGTATATTCAAAATTTCAAGAGTTAAGAAATGAGATTTTGATCAAAGGAGTTTTACGTAGAATTCACTTATTGACACTTTTTTAGCTGCTCTTATTTTCCAACTCATAGCTTGCAATGTGTTAAACGTAGGTATAACAAAATTATTACAGCCTTGATAAAAAAGCACATTTTACCTTGAATTAAATTGTTTATGAATACACTTTTCACCTGGCTAGTTCTTTTGTGTACAGTCCTCCGTGAACGAACTATGAATAAGCGTAGCGTAGGCGTCCTACATTTAAATGAAATAAAAGAATAATGTACATTAGAAAACTTATCCAAAAAACCACGTTTTTATGGATTCACAATGCATTGTCATCGAGTTTTCAGCTACCCTGAAAGTTTCAGCCGCGTAGTCGAGACGTGCTCGAAATTTGAGTTGCAAAATTCTACCCGCAACGACAGACATACAGACAAGAAAGTGATTTAATAAAAGTGTGGGTAAAAAAATTGACGTTTTGAATTACAAACTTGTATTGTATTGCGTAGCGTTCAACTGTTATAAGAACTTTATTTTCTAAGCTATTTTTATACAAGGCAATTCTAAGTAAAATTATGTAAGACCGCCGATTTACCTTAGTTAATATTTATATTTTTCTCATATTTTTATGTTAGTGGTATGCAATAAAGTGTAGGTAATTGTATTGTATTGTATGTCACCGACGTGACGAGGCGCACGTG
The DNA here is from genome assembly GCA_951640565.1 of Petrophora chlorosata. Classification (NCBI taxonomy): domain Eukaryota; kingdom Metazoa; phylum Arthropoda; class Insecta; order Lepidoptera; family Geometridae; genus Petrophora; species Petrophora chlorosata. The sequence continues at coordinate 4,998,379 of OX621206.1, forward strand.
AAGAAATCCTATACGTCTGAATCACAGCTCTAACTTTTTCGTGAAAAAATGTTCAGTAGAAACTAGTGACGCACTTGTAAAACGTTCGTAGAACTTATCAAAACACACTAATATTATAAATACGAAGTTTGTATGCTAGTGTGTTTGTTACGTCACGCAACAACGGCTAAACGGATTTGAGTAAAATTCAGAATAGACACCTGGATTAACACATAGGCTACTTTTTATCTCGGTAAACCACGGGTGGAACCGCGGGGCGCAGCTAGTAATAATATAAATATGTTCAGCCAGCTACGAGCTACGAGGGTCTACGAGATGTGTAAACGTGCTACGCCATGAATAAGATGCTTCTTAAGACTCCGTAGAGCTGCTGGGTTAGATACTAAGGAATTCTTATTTTATAGCTACGGAAAGTTGATGTAAAATTTTAAGTTGGAAACAGCGTCAACTAAACAATGTATCTAGTAAAAGTAAAGTAGACGTCTGTCGGCTTAATAACAAAATTAAATATTTGTGTGCAAAATTAAACTCGTATTTGTTGTGTGTCTGAGTCTTGGGTAGTCCTTAATACATAGTTCCTGATTCTTTATTATGTACGTTCTCTAGGTGTGTAGCATTAGGGCAATCTGTGCATGATCTGTGAACATTATAATAATAATAACTTATTTATTAATTTTAAAAGTGTTGGTACAATAAGTTAATTTTAGAGCACTTGGTAAGTACTTATTGTAAGTTAACAAATAGGGTAGGTATAATAATTAAGCTATTTAAGGTCCACTAGTTCCCGCGCTGGGATTCCCTGTGTCGTGGGACACTAGTCTCTTCCGTGAGTTAGTCTATACGGATCTATTAATGGCTAGAAGGATAACTTAATAAATGTGAGCTAAAACAATAGGTACAGATTGATACAAAATTAAATAACTATCTTCATTATCTTCATTAAAATCTTCATTATTTTAGTTTGTTATTTTTTTCTAGCCTAGTTGCCAACAAACTGAAAGCCAGATATAGCACCGCAGCACTGTGACATACCGAGAAGGAGGTGGCGGAAGGAACTTGATGAATGATGATGAATGAAGAGGGCTCGGAACCGTACTGAATTGAATAAATGAAGGGAAGTCTTTGCCCAACAGTGGAACACGACGGCTAATATTTATAACAATAGTATATATTTTTTTCGAATAGACCTAAATCTTTCCGAGATGATACGCAAAACTGGTGCAAACGAAAGGCCATAAAGTACACTGCGGCATCGTTTGACCGATACCATAACTTGTGGCGGACAGCGGAATGTCCGCGGCGCGCGCCCCAGTGCGGATTGTGTGACGTCACCACCGCACTGCCCAGCGCCCAGCGCCCGGCGCCCGGCCGGCAACAACAGTTACCGACGCCAAGTTACAATAAATGTATTTAAGTACGATATATTTTTGTCGAGCGAGTGTAGCTCAGTGGGAGAACGTGCGGCTTTCGATCCGACGCACCTGAGTTCGAACCCGCTTGCCTCGCACCACTGACTTTACTACTTTACCACTGAATTTAACACTAGCTCTAAAATCGGTGAAGGAATACATCTTGAGGAAACCGGTATGTCCAAGAATTTATCACAAAAATTCAAGGACATGTGACATCCACCAATCCGCACTGGGCCAGCGTGGTGGATTAGGGCCCATACTTTGTATGAGAGAAGGCCCGTGTCCCAGCAGTGGGAGCGTGATGGGCTGATGATGATGATGATTATGATATTTTTGTCTACATTCCTCTACTTGTGAGTTGTCTGGAAGAGATCGCTTTGAGCGATAAGACCGCCCATTGTGACACTATTATTAAGTTAGTTGTTATTTTAGCTTTTAATTATTTCTGTATTTTGGTGTTATCTATAATAATAATAAAGAGTTATCCTATTATATTCTATTCTTTGATGTCGGAAATACATATTGATAGTGTATTTGTCTTAAAAGAAAAATCATTGTACTTTAGTTTATAAAACCTAATTTAATTTTAACTTCTCAAATTTAAAAGAACTAAATCTACACTAATATTATGAAGAGCAAAGGTTTGTATCTTTCTTAATATATAAAATTCTCGTGTCACAGTTTTCGTTGCCATACTCCTCCGAAACGGCTTAACCGATTTTGATGAAATTTTTTGTGCTTATCCGGTGTCTATGAGAATCAGCCAACATCTATTTTTCATCCCCCTAAATGTTAGGGGTAGTCCACCCCTAATTTTTTTTTTATTTATATGGCAAAACAACGTTTGCCGGGTCAGCTAGTATTTTAATATTTTTATTTTATTTTGGTTATTAGGAATAGTAAACAGCTACATTATACATATAACACAGAGAAGTTATAAAATAAAAACTTAATCATAAAAAAGTAATAGTAACACTATTCGCAGATTAACAATTAAATTTGCTGACTTACAAAATGTATATATGATATGAATATGTATGTACAAGTATTAGAAAAAGAAAAATAACAAAATAAGATTATAACATTATAAAGATAAGAAGCATATAATTGTGAAAGAGTTACAATTTGGCAATGTCGCTATTGCGAAAGTTTCTTAAGCACTGTCATTTTAAATTCATTCGCACTGCAAACAAATATGTCAATTTCTTCAAATATCTTCTAATATATAAAATTCTCGTGTCACAGTTTTCGTTGCCATACTCCTCCGAAACGGCTTGACCGATTTTGATGACATTTTTTGTGCTTATCCGGTATCTATGAGAATCGGCCAACATCTATTTTTCATACCCCTAAGTGTTTTTTTTTTTAATTTATATGGCAAAACAACGTTTGCCGGGTCAGCTAGTATTAATATAAGTGTCTGCCATTCGGCGAGCAAGAATGCGCAGGCCAGTGTTTGTGTGACATGTAGCCAGGGCAAACAAGCGACCAGCGCGCACCTCTCGCTTCTGAGCAGTTCTAGGTACGATATAACATAAACTGGCTACTAAATCCATGCAATCAAGATGGTTATTGACAATTTTATATAAAGTAATGGCTTTAAAGTATTTGCGCCTAGACTCGAGAGTTAGCAGGTTGTATTTACTGAGCAATAGGGAATGAGACGGATAACTATTGTGACATTTATGTTTGTAACGAATAAACTCAAAGACTACTGGACCGGTTTCAAAAATTATTTCACTAATAGAAATCTATACTATTCCTGAGTGACATGGGCTATATTTATTTATTTATTTAATAATGCATCACCGTGTACAATAGTTACATAACTATTGACCTGGGCCTGTAGTGTTAGGGTGTAGCAAAAAAACTTATACCAATAACATCTTTCTTATACATGATATGAGATATTTAGAGCGAGTGTGGCTCAGCGGGAACTCGTGCGCCTTTCGATCCGACGCACCTGGGTTCGAATCCCGACTCGGTCCTGCACCAATGGCTTATAATAGTTAAATTTTGAAAAGTTTCGTGAGTGTTATTATTCATAATTGATATAAAATTCTTTGTCCATTTATTTTGATTTTACTCGAGTGCGAAATGGACACTATTACTGCAGTGTGCTTAGACCTTAATGCAGCAGACATTAGTAGCGACAGTGATGATTCACCCACCACCGAACTTACGAACATCGCCGAGCGGGCGCGAACTCCACCGACGCCGCCCGCCGCGTCTGCAGAGCCGCGCACGCGCCGCCAGTTACGTGCGAGCGCTCGTGACCTACGCCGCGACTTAATCTCATAACTCCCAGAAGGACTTCTAAAATGTCCGAAACCTGGTCGGAGTAATTTTCGACGTTTACAGTGAGTCTTAGCCGTTTTATATCAATTATGTATAATAGTTAAGTGCAGTTTTTGCACGCTCGCTCTAAAACGGTGAAGGAAAACATCGTGATGAAACCCGCTTACGCGCTTTAGAGTGGTAGGCTCTGATCGTGGTTGTAATACCACCCACCGAACAAAGCCATGCCGTCAAGCGACCTAGTCGTGTTTCGGGATGATGTTCGGTGAACCATCGGGGAGACGGGTCTGAGCAGCCGCTCAACTGCCGCCTCTCTCTAGATCTATGTGCTTCATCTTAGGCCACATCATCGCTTCACATCAGGCGAGATAGTAGCCAAACATAGATCTATAGAGTGTAAAATAAAAAAAAAGTATAAAATTATTTAATTTTTTTACTTAAATTGGCAGTAAAGGTTAATATTTTATTATGTCGGCGCGAACGAAGTCGCTAGCGGTTGCTTGTAATTAACAATGTAATTTTACTTGTAATTTTATTATAATTTTGTTGCTTGTAATACTTTTCCAAATAATATTTTGGCTATTTTTCATTACAGTTTTGCGGTGACGCATTACCCCAAGGAAATTTATTTAACTTGCACCGATCCCACAAAAATAACAAAGTATTGTGCGATAAATATTTGATTGTATGCTTCGATAGTTTGAGTGTCAAATTTTGTTCTGTTTAAAGTTAAAGTTAAAAACACTTGCATTATTTTTAAAGTAAGGTGATACAATAATAGGGGGGGGGGGGGATCTTAAATGGTTCGAGGCGGGAATATATATTCCTATTTATATATGCACAAGCGCATTTATAGCGCATTATTCATTTTATCTATAGAAACTCCTGTTTGTGCTTTTCTCTCATTTGAAATAGACTCAAATCGTATAAATCAAAAACAAAAGTAGCGACTTCCCATCAAAACAGCCTATTCTATTAACTATATCTTCAAACCCGATCTCGTCATACAAAGCTTTCTCGTGTAAGTAATTATAGTTCGTTAAATGCGGCTATTCAGCTCGTTTCTATAGCACGGAACTTGTTTGTGCGCATTCAGTTAACTTCGTGGCAAACATTGTACGTAATTGGGAAGTTCAGTACTAGTCCGCGCACCTCGTCATACGAGGTGCGCGGTTTGTTTACCCCTAAAGTTCAGGTATAGCAGTTAAATGCGGGGTATAGTGAAACTTTGGTTTACCTCTGTCCCAATTTCCTAACAATGAAAATTAACAATTCAATAAATGATTCAAATACGAGTATGATGGTAATCCTAGTTGGATTTTATTATTATTATTATTTCATTTAAATGTTGTATGTGTAGTCTTGATAGGAAAAGTAAAGGAACGACAATGTTTATAATTTACTGTGTTTAATGCAAGCATTACAGTTTCTTCCGGTTTGAAGGGCATTGCAGCCAGCAAAATTACTGGGCATACGAGACTTAATCTGATGTCTCGGAGTGATGAGCGCAATGCAGTGCTACGCAGCGCTTTTTATGGTATTAAAAGTTCTGGGTGGCACTGCAATTGTTATGGGCAGGCGTGGCGCTTACCACGAGTAGCACGTCACATCACTCAGGGCCCTAATTCAGCGTTCTAACAACTTGGCGATTCCTTGCTTCGAGGAAACGTCGATTCCTTCATTAATAAACGACATCGGCGAAATTTGTATTCTCTATGACGCGCCATAGAGAATCATATATATGAATATATGAATGCGACATAGAGATGTCGTTTCTTAATGAAGGAATCGACGTGATTTCCTGGCCAAGTTGTCATACAATACAATACAATACAATTACAATTTATTGCATACCACAAACATTACATGAGAAAATATAAATCTTAACTAGGGTAATACAATTGGCGGTCTTATCGCATAAAGCAATCTCTTACAGACAACCTTTGGATGGATTGGACAAATGTTAAAAGGGTCATAGTAAATTTGGGGCCCTGGTCTATATTTGTTTTAAACAATTTTTCATTGTTAATTCCTCCAAAGTCCAAACCATCACAAAACTTAACGAAACAAAGTGAATACCTAAACACCGGGCGTCAGATGTCTCATTATTCATTCTGTTTCGCAAATCCTTTCAGAGCCGGACCTTTCATAACAGAGGTGGAGTATAAGCGGCTTGCGATGTGGTCTACTGGATAAAGAGCAAAGCTATTATAGTGGAGGGATAGAAACGATCGCAAATTAGTAGAAACGATGGAGGGATACAGAGAAAAATTACAAGTTAGGAGGGTCAAGTTGGAAAGAGAAAATACCCCGAAAATCGTGTACTTACATGATGGAGAAGTTGACCCATAACTGATGATGGAAGGTTGCGCTTGTTGTAAGATCGCGGGTGCCAGTATCTACCTACGTAATGTTTTTATTAATCTCTTGAGTTAGATACTAACTTTTCAATGATTTCTGACTCGCTCTGGCCCAGTTTTACGTGCAGATGATCAAAAGTTAAAATATATTTATTAAATACCCACAAAAATGCACTTTTAATCGTCATATACCTACACATCATCATCATCATCATCATCAGCCCATCCTGTTCCCACTGCTGGGACACGGGCCTTCTCTCATAGAGAGAGTATGGGCCATAATCTACCACGCTGACCCAGTGCGGGTTGGTGGATGGCACATGTCCTTGAATGTTTATGATAAATTCTTAAACATGCCGGTTTCCTCACGATGTTTTCCTTCACCGTTTTTAGAGCGAGTGTTAAATCCGCACATAACTTAAGAAAGTCAGTGGTGTGGGGCCAGCTGGATTAGAACTTAGATGCGTCGGATGAAAGTCGCACGTGCTCCACTGAGCCACACTCGCTCCTACCTACACATAATACAAATCAATTAAAATAGATGTGTTAAAAATTTAGCTTAAAATATTATGACTTGAAAAAATAAAGGTAAGCATGTCTACCCATTTTTTAACCATTTTTTACTCAAATTGAAGTCCGGGCCCAGTAAAGAAATGCGGAAACTGACTCTACCAGTGGTTCGGCAATACGCCCGCTAGAGAAGATTGCACCAAGAAACTCTGCGGGGATGTCTCTTCAAGGAAAACGTATAAAGTATTATTCAAAGCAAGATAATTTACGTTGTTTGCCCGATACATATTTTATCAGTAAACCAAATCCACTGAAGTACGTACATTTTACCGAACGACACAAAGAGAATGTCATTTCTTTTTTTTTACACTTTATAGATCTATGTTTGGCTACTATCTCGCCTGATGTGAAGCGATGATGTGGCCTAAGATGAAGCACATAGATCTAGAGAGAAACAGCAGTTGAGCCGCTGCTCAGACCCGTCTCCCCGATGGTTCACCGAACATCATCCCGAAACTCGACTAGGTCGCTTGACGGCATGGCTTTGTTCGGTGGGTGGTATTACAACCACGGCCAGAGCCTACCACTCCAAAGCGCGTAAGCGGGTTTCATCACGATGTTTTCCTTCACCGTTTTAGAGCGAGCTTGCAAATTCTGCACTTAACTATAAGTCATTGGTGCAGGGCCGAGTCGGGATTCGAACCCAGGTGCGTCGGATCGAAAGGCGCACGAGTTCCAGCTGAGCCACACTCGCTCTAAATAAATAATTCCGTTTTGTAAGTCCTTTTACGGTCGGACCTTTCAGAACAAAGGTGGATTCTGAGTATTATTGGTTAAATACTCAAAGGGTTAGTATACACCTACCTCTATATATAGAGTAACGAGTAAGTATAGAGCTACATAATAACACATGAAGGTAGGATCAAGTTTGGCTGGCATACCTATCTACTTAGTTCCTCGTCTTAACCTACCTTGGCCAAATATATTCTGTGGCCGTTTTTTTGCCATAAAATGGTTTACTAGTAGCCGTATTATTGGAAATCATAGATTTCTATCTCACGAATTGACTGGATGACTCGAACGACCCTTGTCCCCAATTTCTCATACATGTTTGTGTTGATAATGGAGTATTTATGTGACATCATCCTTAAATATTTTATAAAACTTAAAAGACAAAACTAGCAACTCTGTATCCCGTTCTCTTACTAACTTCCGTTCTCCCTATATGCCGATGCCGGCTTAATTTTGTACAATTTAATTATCCATGTTAATCTTCATAATTTGACAATGTATTAGCAAAGAATACTAACTAAGTATTAGGGTGTTATATTTTAACATACATACATAATTTCATTTATAATATTATATATATATATATATATATATATATATATATATATATATATATATATATATATATATTATATATCCTACCCAGTACATTTGGGTCTGGCCTTGTTACCTATTTCCCAACTTACCCCCTATTTATAAAATTTTCCATCATAACATGTTTTCATCGTGTGCTGTAACGGCCAGTAATTGGTCTCTAATCACAGGTATTATGCCTTCTGGTACGCCCCTCATAGAGGTGTGATCATTAACACAGTTTTCTTTATTTATGAGGCTTTTAATATGTTTAATCGGGTTGGTGATTTTGCTGTATTTTTAACTTTATATTTATAGTATTTATCTTCTATCTATACTATTAAAAAATATTATTATTAAAATAAAAATATATTATATATGGTGAGCGAGTGTGGCTCAGTGGGAGCTCGTGCGACTTTCGATCCGACGCACCCGAGTTCGAATCCCGCTGACCCCGCACCACTTTCTTAAGCTATGTGCGGATTTAACACTCGCTCTAAAACGGTGAAGAACGGCATGTCCAAGAATTTTTCACAAAAAGTCAAGGACATGTGACATTCACCAACCCGCACTGGTCCAGCGTGGTGGATTATGACCTATTCTCTCTCTATGAGAGAAGGCCCGTGACCCAGCAGTGGGAACGTGATGGGCTGATGATGATATTATATATATTATATTATTATTATTATAAAAATGGGAAAGAGCAAATTCTGTACATTGAAGATATTTTTGCAAAACCAACTGGGATATTGGGGGACTATTTAGAGGGTACTGAACACGAAACTATGGTTTTTAGAATGTTTGTCTGTTTGTATGTTTGTTATCTATAGACTCGGAAACTGCTGAACGGGTTTTATGGTTTTTTGGGTTTGGTAGCATTAGTCCCAACTTAGATTATAGGGTATGAAACATTAAAATTGGTTGAGTGACTACGAAGATCCAGCTTGACCTCTTAGTAGTACGCGCTCCCGTATACTGGGAAGGTCTTGCGACGACTGTGGGTTTCTGTCGTCTACGCGGACGAAGTCGCGGGAAAAAGCTAGTCTATTTTAAAGTTGAAGCCTAATATATCCGCACGCCTTGGGGTTTTGCTGAAAACCAGCGTCGGGTGTCAAATAACGACTCTTGACATTTGTGCTGAGCCAAAACCCCATTTGGCACCACATAGTAATCATTTAAGTTTAGTTGTCAAAATCAAAATCTCTTTAATCATTTTGGCATTACAGACGCACTAAGATTTAGTATAGTACGTCTTTGCAGACGCACTTATGAACGTCAAATTATCACAATGACTCTACTACCGTATCGGAAAAAGAACCACTACTCAGAACATACGGCAAGAAACTTGTCTCATTATACTGTTTTTAAATATTTTTTTTTTTCGTTTTGTGTATCTGTTTTCTTTATTTTGTTTGTTTTTTCTTTTTTTTACGCCTTGTAGATCTATGTTTGGCCACTATATCGCCTGATGTAAAGCGATAATGTGGCCTAAGATGGAGCACATAGATTTAGAGAGAGACGGCAGTTGAACGGCTGGTCAGACCCGTCTCACCGGTTCACCGAACATCATCCCGAAACACGACTAGGTCGCTTGACGGCATGGCTTTGTTCGGTGGGTGGTATTACAACCACGGCCAGAGCCTACCACTCCAAAGCGCGTAAGCAGGTTTCATCACGATGTTTTCCTTCACCGTTTGTAGAGCGGGCCTGCAAATCTTAATCTGCACTTTCTTTCTTTCTAACTCGTTCGTGTGAGTAAGACTGATTTCCAAGTTTGTAAATGAAACCACATGGTTATTACCTACGTAGATTTTCAATAGTTATCTACTTATCGTATCGAATTGGAACTGCAAACATCTGCAATTCTGACATTATAATATACTAGTTATTGCCCGCGGTTTCATCTTCGGCTTTCTGCATGATAAAAAGTATGCTACGTCCTTTCCCGGAACCTTAGTAACATCATATGGTTGAGGGGGTGATGGCTGGTTCACAAGTCATACTCGTGAACGGATGCTGCTTGCGGGGACTGGTCTGTTCTAGTCACTCCTACTGCTACTGTATTGTACTGCTACTGCTACTGTATACCTACTTGTATTTTATTTACACTTTTCTGTTACTGATACTATGACTTTGGGACATCACACTCGCATTTCTTGTTTGACATTCTGTTAATTCTAATTTATACGTAATTGTTCATTGCTATTTTCGAGACATTTTAAAAGAGCTGGAAAAAAGACATCCTCGCAGAGTTTCTTGGTGCTATCTTCTCTAGCGGGCGTATTTACGAAGCACTGGTAGAGTCAGTTTTCGCATTTCTTTTCAGCACTCAGACTTCAATTTCAGTATAGGAAAGAAATGGGTAAACATACTTACCTTTTTTTCAAAGTCATGTTTACATAAGTTACAATTTTTAACATATTTTATTTGTATCATGTGTTTATGACCTTTAAAAGTGCACTTTTGTGCCTATTTAATAAATGATATTTGATTTTGACTTTGACTTTGACATCAAATTTCATCAAAATACGTTTCGTGATTGCGCGAATGAATGCGCGTGATTGAGTAACAGACATCGATCCATCCATCCACAGAAACGCAAAATATTACTAAGTTGGAAGTAGGATTCTGGTAACACTGAGTATATTTGACCATTCATCATCATCAGCCCATTACTTTCCCACAGCTGGGATACGGGCCTTCACTCATAGAGAGAGTGTGGGCCATAATCCAACCACGCTGGCCCAGTGCGAGTTGGTGAATGTCACATATCCTTGAATTTTCGTGATTAATTCTTGGACAATGCCGGTTTCCTCACGATGTTTTCCTTCACCGTTTTTAGGGGCAAGTGTATTTAACCATTAACTTAGAAGAATTGATTCTATACAATAGATTATTTAGTAAACCATCAAGTTACAACCAATAAGTTTCCATTCCTTACATATTTACATTCCTACATACCCAGCAATAAGAGCATACTTAATTCAATGTCAGGTATTAGGTAACTTTATTTTCAAAGTCTTACTAAACATTCTGAATTTCAGTGAAAAATAATATTAAAGCCTTGTAAAAATTGGTATAAATAAATACCTAGATATTTTTTATAAAATATATTCCTATATTATAATTAGTACGATTTCAGACACTGGGACCTGAGACCCTGCTACGTAACACAAGCTCTTCGCCATCTTTGTTCCTATTCAAACACTCAGTCTATGAATGAATCCTATAATAACTTTCCCATTATTTTGTTTTGTTTCATAACTTCACCCTCGCCCTTCAATTACGGCCAATCGCCGACAGGTTATAACAGAAATCATACTCGTACAGTACTGCATCAACAGCAATTAGGTACCTACCGGTTGTTAGATGCATGCACGCGACCAATTTGCCCCATGAACACTGGTCATGTGTGTTCAACTTGGCATTTATCAAGGGCAACCTTCGACCTTACGAACGCTGCAACTCACCTCAAAACAACGCTCTCAACGGCTCCACTGTATACTATCGGAAGACACTACGGCAGCGGACAGGCACGTCAACGCTCACACGACTCTAAATTGACACGACACGACTACACAGACATTTTAGTTAATTTTGGGACATGGTTTTAGTGATGGTCAGGGTCCCGGCAGCGGTGCATTAGACCGGCTGGCGAGCGCGCGAGCCGGCGCGCCGCCTGTCTTTGACTGAACACCGTTTGAGCGTTTTTGCGCAAGCGTATTACAACGCAGGATCGTCCGAAATTCACCCTCAACTACCTACTCAGAACAATCTAAGCACCGATTTTAAAATTCTAAAAAAGTAACCTTATTTTCGAGCAGCAGAACTGCTTTTCGAATGGTCACCTTGGGGTTGATAAGGTCTTGTTGTAAGAATATTGCGTGTGCCGCACTGCACACGATGGTAATTAAATATGTGTTTGACAATGGTATTGAAGCTACAGTAGGTAAGGAGGCTGTGACGTCAATGAGGATGAGAGAGCGTTCGCGTGGAAACCGTTGTGAGTTCGAATCGGGCTCCAAAAAGCGCTTCAAAGCGATTTTAAAAGCCAGCTTTTATTTTCGAATGGAATCTAGACGATTCCCGTTTAATGATTGCGCTTTTCTCTGTAGGCCGGTTTGTGTGTGCTGTTTTGCCGTTTGAATACAACGTCTCTTAGATCAGAGTATTGAACATTACCGGTACTGACATCTAGGTACAAGGCCCTCAGTTTCTTGCCGTATCTTCTGGATAGTGGTTCTTTTTCCAAACAATACTTACGATAAAAACGATGGTAGAGTCATTAAAATAACTGACGTTCATAGGTGCGTCTGTGATGCCGAAATTGAATAAAGAACTTTAGAACTTGAACTTGAAAATTGATCATAAAAATTGTATATATGTATGTCCTCTGCCTTGTCTCATCACTCTACTCATTTAAAACCCTTTGTATAAAGAGTTGTGCAAAATTGTGTGATAAGTTAAATAAAGAGTGGACTAAGCTCATGTCGTTATACTTTTTTTAATTACATTTAGCAGCCTGACTACCATTTTTCAAAAATCCAGTTTAGTACCTATTCATTAAAATTCACCCGATGCTTCTAGATTCCAGAAAAAAACGTCCTTTCTGCAAAAGAAACGTTAGCCTACTAATTATGAACACTCCAAAATTTTGCCATGCCGTGTAGGTAGTACCTATGCTTTACCCTTCTAGGGTTAAGAGCTTTACCATTTTATTCGGTACTATCCGAAGACTTTGCTCCCTTTGTTTGCATATGCGGTCAGTGCTCTTGAATCGTCGCAGTATTGGGATAGAAATAGGCTTAGACAGGTAAATTGGCCAGACAAATATAGCACGGCTCATTGGTAACAAGCACAAATAAGCTCGGGTCATTGGTTCCGAACGAGTCTTTATGTTGGAATACGTCTTGCATGTTTGGTTCGTATGACTCGATACCATATTTTCTTGATATTTGGGTTTATATTTAAAAAAAATATTCGTAACTTTGGGCATGAGATATAATATGATATGGATATGAGATTTGAGTCAACCTGCCCAGTCACCACACCACAAGATAGACGAGTGAAGCCAACAACGTGTAGAGAGAGCCCAGTTGTCTTGCCTTGCCATAATTTACCATTGGTACGTGCTTCGGAGAGCACATTAATATATTTAATTCAGTTGTTATGCAAAGTTTAATGTTCTAATTTCAAGTATTTATTGAATAATTTAGGTTTATTGTACGGTTTGGAGGCAATAAAAAATCTATCGAGAAAATTTTATGGAATCGTGTTTTTGCAAAGGAAACGTGTTAGCAATAATCCTCTAATTAAACATATATTTATTACAAAGCGAATGCTGCAGTTTAGTTGATTTAATATGAGATCAAGCTAAGCGATTTGTCATTGTACAAACTCTTAAGCCGTCGCGTCGGTGCCAGTCTTTGTCTTAGGACAAACATCTTTAGGCCATGTCAGTGGCCTTCGGGCGGTCTAACAACTCCGACACCAGGGTTGGCAAATCCACCCCACCCGACCCGAGAGAAGACCATCGGTAGTCGTCTCTCCCCTTGCTGGTCAAGAATAGGCGAGTTCATTTGACGCCACTCGGTTTCTTGTCAGCACTCGGAGACGCTCGTCACGACTCGTCTCACTTCGGAGCAGCGTCGAATTTTCTTCCTTCTTATCTTATCTTGTTCTCCGTTTGGCAATTTAAGGTAGAAAGATAATTCTCTCCAGAGAAATGGTGCGTACACTCGTGTTGGTTGAGCCTCGGTGTCTTGCCGGCTGGATACAAATTGGGCTAGGTTCTCTCTTTCTCGTTTTTCGCGATGAATGTAGGGCGCAAAGCCGCAGGTAGTGATTTGTTTTCAAAGCATCGCGTGCCGAAGTGCAATCCAAAAACTTTTGGCTTATGATTGCGTTTGTAGATATATAGTTTGGTATTAATAATAGAAAATTGTTGCTTCTGCTATTTCGGCAGCGTTTTGCGATGGAACCATGAATGAAACATTTAGAACATTATTTTGACAGACGTTTCTTCATATTTTATAGAAATAAAGTAAGGTTTACAAAAAAAATTAGTAAGTAGGTAGTTATTGTTTAGGTTCTTGTACAATCAGTGACATAATTAGCTGAACTTTTACAATCTTTTAATTCCTCATGCGCCAATCGTATATCGTGTTGAGCTCAGATTAGGGTGTAGATCCACTGCGACAATGTCTTATGTTGCCATATATTATTGTCCTGTTAAGTTTATCTCAACTTGAAGTATTTTGGTATAAATGAATGAGATTAATTCGATTTCTTGCCTGAATCGACAATAATTAGACCGTATCTCATTAGTCGCAGTGAAGCTATACCTTAATTTGAGCTCAAGACGATATACGATTGGCGCGTGAGGGACATATGGGTAGGGGGGCAGGTTAAACATAAAATGCACTTCTTGTACTATAACATAATATTGTCTGTGTCATAAAATGCACTTCTTGTACATAATATTGTGTGTGTTTTTTTTTAACTGACAATTAAATTATATTTAGATATTTTCTTTAAAGCTTTGCTGTAATTAATTATAAAATTTGACATTAATTAATTGATTGTGATGTGAAATTTTTATTCGATAATTCTATTTTATTTAAATATTCTTGCTATTAAATTTTAAAATATTAGTCAAAGTCAAAGTCAAATATCATTTATTAAATAGGCACAAAAGTGCACTTTTAAAGGTCATAAACACATGATACAAATAAAAAATGTTAAAAATTGTAACTTATGTTAACATGACTTTGAAAAAAAGGTAAGTATTGAGTATAGGAAAGAAATGGGTAAACACCCATTTCTTTCCTATACTCAAATTGAAGTCTGAGTGCTGAAAAGAAATGCGAAAACTGACTCTACCAGTGCTTCGGAAATACGCCCGCTAGAGAAGATAGCACCAAGAAACTCTGCGGGGATATCTTTTTTCAGCACAATTACGTATAAATTAGTATTAACAGAATGTAAAACAAGAAATGCGAGTGAGATGTCCAATAGTCATAGTATCAGTAACAGAAAAGTGTAAATAAAATATAAGTAGGTATGACAGTAGCAGTAGGAGTGACTAGAACAGACCAGTCCCCGCAAGCAGCACCCGTTCACGAGTATGACTTGTGGACCAGCCATCACCCCCCTCAACCATATTGTAGGGAAGGGAGTGACCCGACACACAGAGCCGCCGCAAGCAAAGACATTTGAGTGGGCATGACTGTAAAACCTAGTCACTTCCAACTCAAATACAATTTTTATAGCTTTATTTGAATGACTAACTAAATTAGACATTATTAGAAATTAGACATTATGTTTGCACACCATTGTTATGGTAAGATGTACTGAATCTAATTCCAATTATTGCCATCTGCTTTGTACTACATTCTGGCAAATAAATGATGATTTGATTTGTCTATTAGATAACACAGTACTTTAACATCTACCTATCTCTCTATCTATTATCAATTAAGTGTAGATATTACAACGAATATGCAATACTCGTGGTGGGTCATCTCGTATGAGGCCGACTGGGTAGGTACGCTTTGCCAGTTATTCTGCCGCCAAGCAGTAGTGCGCAAGCATTGCTGTGTTCCAGTTTGAAGGGCATTGTAGCCAGCGAAATTACTGGGCATTTTTATGATACCTGATGTCTCGGAGTGATAAACGCAATGCAGTGCTACGTAGAGCTTTTTATAGTATTATAAGTTATGGGTGGCACTGCAATTGTTATGGGCAGGCGTGGCGCTTACCATCAGGCGAAAGACTTGCTCGTCTCATCACTCAGTTCCATAAAAACAAAACAAACACAAGCTACTTAGGTATGTTTGAACAAAGTTCCTATCATTACTTATCGATATATCTAACTATGGCGGTCGCGCTTCTCTGACAACTTTGTTGCCGTAACTTTATGTTCGAACTTGACGCTTGCAACTTTTGTTTCCATAGAGGTATATTCTTAAACCTGCACTACACTACTCGCGAAGTTAATCGAAGTTAAGCGAATACGAGAGTGTAGAAGGGCACTTCGGTTCGCTTCGTGCAACCTCGGCTCGCTTCAAGCGACTTCCGATCGTTGTCGGTTTTTGCGCCCGAGTCAAAGGATTCGAAGCGTACCGAACTTAGAGTAAACATAACTATAGAGCGCGCGTATCGTACTTCTCGCGCAATGCACAGCGTAGGCAAGTAAACTATAGCTAGCTATATTGATAGATATGTGGCAAATAGTGCTGGGCAATAATTGTGTTGTGTTAATGTTAACTCTATGGTACCGAAGTACGAACACGAAGCGTCTTACTACACTACTCACTTCTCAGATAGCAACGGCAACTGCCACTTGAACGTTATCCATATCCATGATGCATAGCGTGCGGGCGCTGATGGGCGACTGAGCTCTTCGCGAGGTTACACGAGTGTATAGACTATACACTCGTGTAACCTAGTCCCGTACTTCGGACTTCGGCCAACTTCGACCTTTGTCGAAGCAACTTCACGAGTAGTATCTCTAGATTTATGAGAAAATATAAATAAGATAAGTAATACATTTTTGGGTAATTAAATCTTTTTACTTTGATATTGTAATTATGCAATTATTGCAATTATGTTAATACGTAATATATATATTATAAATTATATCAAAACATTTACATATATGTATATAGGTAGGTAGATAGTAGGTACTTATATAAGAATAATATATACACTGGCACTAGCAACAATCACTGATTGGCTTAGGCAATTTGATTGATAGTCTTACCTATGCTGAAGATGGAAGTAAAATATTACGTAGGCGCGCTGCAATGTGTCTAAAATGGTCTGGCTATATGGGTAGGCGTAGGGGTGACGCTTACTATCATTCATTCATTTCATTTATTTATTTCTTCTATCTAAAGTTCAAATATCGTCTTATCTCTTCAAGAATGTACATAATACACATAATTCTATAATTGAGGCAAAATTAAGCAAGTAGGTTGGATGATGAATCTTCACTTATTTACTAATAGATAAAATACAATTTTTGAGGTCTTTGTCAAAACATTTGCTATTGAAACAAGTGCAATAATTAAATAGGTATACAAAAATTACATTACCATAAATAGTGCTTAAGCTAAAGGAATATCTAATTTCGCACTCGTTTTTCAACCTTTGATAGCTCAAACATTTGCTATTGAAACAAGTGCAATAATTAAATATACAAAAATTACATTACCATAAATAGTGCTTAAGCTAAAGAAACGACTATCTAATTTCGCACTTGCTACTCAACCTTCGATAGCTCAGTTGGTAGAGCGGTGGACTGTAGAGGAAGATAACGCTGTCATCCATAGGTCACTGGTTCAAATCCGGTTCGAAGGAATCTTTTTGCGATACATTTTAAGATATACCACGATATACTTTGCTTATTATATCTTTATTATGTACTGGGTACCTTTTATTGTTTTATTTTGGCTTTTCTCAACCGGGAATGACGTGCCAATAAAAAAAATTACATTTCTTGTTCATAGTATGAACCGATAGGTTCAATCCTTCTTGTAAGCTTATTATAGGTATTCAAGGATCAAACATCAACCTCAACGCTATCCAACAAACATAGACCTCTCAATAAAAAAAATAACGTCCTATTTAGATTGTTCCTGCAACAGCCAATTTGAATCTCACAATTCATCCTGCCGCTAGTTTTCCGACAGGCGCTACTTAGTCCGGAGCAGTTGCCGTAATAATGGTTTATCTAGCCTAGGTATATTGGTTTAACCTTAATGCTTTTGGTCTCACGCTACTATTTTTATGCGTGTTGGCTTGTCAAGGTTGCTGTAACATTTAGTAAAATGTTTGTGGTAACGACCCCGAAAAGATGACACGATATTATTTTTGCCGAGTTAAAGATAAACTATGAATACCTAGCGGGACTGTCTAGTTTTATCAAAATGGTATTTTGTTCAAGCTAAATCCGAATTTTTTGAAGTATCCCTTCCTACTATACTCGTCCTCCTATTAATGTGTATTGTAAGGCAATCCATTAATTTCGTCAGCTTCAGTACGAGCTGCGGTGTCCGAGTGGTTAAGGAGATGGACTTGAAATCCATTGGGTTCTACCCGCACAGGTTCGAATCCTGTCCGCAGCGTTTCATTTTGCTCTCATGTTTCCACTATATTTTTTTTACAGCAGATCTGAACGATCACAACTCGATCGAAGAACGAACAATTTGCTTTTTCAAGGCATTATTTCATTTTTTTTTAGCTGCATTAGTTCTCATATCAGCCGCAACGATATGGAGCGCTGGCGATGCTCTAAATCGTATTCAAGAGTACCGATTTGGGTTTTATACGATTGAATCAGCGGTTGATATCAACCCGATGTGCATTATCTGAGATATGGGTTGCCCCCCTGCATTGCTTATTCCATTATTTACGTAATCGTTAGGCGTTTATAATTTATATGAATAATGTGTAAACGTATGAAATTATATTATTTCAACTAGCTACTATTCATGATAATTTTATTTTTGGAAAAATAATTTGATTCTTACATGTAATATCTAGAGTATTAAATCTTCACACAACTACTTGTTTTTTTATTTTTACAACATGAAAAAATTTAAGTGCACGCCATCTGGAATACTTTTATCATTGCTAGCCCTAAAGTCTAATATTACTCCTTATTTCGTTTTGCTATTTACCGCTAGATGGCCTTATCACCAAGCCAACCGCGGTCGGATTGAACTGAGTCTATGTAGTTTTGCCACTCGTTGATAGATGTCACTAGTAGTAAATTTAGCTGTCAAAGACGGCTTGTTTATTTTTTTATACTGCAACCGACGACGCTGCGAAAACTTAGTTAAGTCACAGAATACGTTCAGCATAAGGTTTTCGTTTATTTGGCTACCTAGACAGATCTAGTATAGGTAGGCTAGTAGACCTATCCTCCAATACCTATTTACCTACAACCTATATACCTACTTAATTATTAGATACGTGAAAAAATGACTCATTATGATTAGTTGATGAAGTTTGAATAATTAATTGTTATTACGTATTTGGTGTCCTGCATACTCGACGCGGCCAGTTTCTATACCAGGCGGTAGAACAAAAATGGAAACCCGCAAGAAAGTTGCCGTCAACACGAGCCACACATAGATAATTAAAACTAAGAGGTTTATAAATAGCTGAGTGCGTGGTGAATGCATCAGGGTGCACTTTCATTCCTATTGATACTACTTATGTTAATTTAGTATATAATAATAATAAATTCATTTATTTCAGGCAATAATAAAAAAACAGAGTAATCATATCAGAGGCCCATATCACAAATACTTTAGACACTAATATATTATATACAATTTATAAAACACTTTTATTGAGCACGTAATACTGTCGAGCCGCTTTGGAGACTGGTGGCGTCTCGTAGCCTGCCTCTGAATTTTCTCAATTTGAAATCAAATATACCTAAGTGTTTTTTAATTTAAATTACCTTAAACCACGAGAACAAAGGAGAGAAAAGGATCTATGATACTAGTTCACGTCCAAGAACTAGACCCCTTTATCTAGCACTCCAACACGCAGTTTTTTAGTTCTTGTCTAACAACTTGACTTTTCTACATCCATAGCTTTGTTTTTCCATTTGTCGTTTGTTTGGTTTTATATCAGAGGACGGTAAATCCAAAACGCCAAAAGTAGAGCTACGTACCTCCTTATTTAATAAGTACCTAGGTACATAGCTTCTAAGGTCTGCGTAGCTTTATACAGGCTTTTATAAAATGGGCATAAGTAGGTACCATATTTGCCGCAGAACCGATAACCGCTGGGGTAGACGTGTTCTAGAGTGGAAACCGCGAATCGGCAAACTTAGTGTAGGACGCCCTGCGACTAGATGAAACGACGATATACGCAGGGTTGCAGCGACTAGAGAAGGAAAGCCGAAGATCGGGCTCAGATGTGTGCTATGAGAGAGGCCTATGTCCAGCTGTGAACTGATGTAGGCTGATAATGATGAGGTACCAAATTTAACAGAAAGCCAAAACAGTACTTTTCAATTACTTTATTAGTGAATGAATATTTGAGATGGATTTGTAATTTCAACCATCTTTAAAAAAAGGAGGAGGTTCTCAATACGACGGTATATTTTTTTTAAATTTTTTTTTGTATGTTGACGTTTCTTTTTTTTTCTTCAGGGGTGGTTCCATATAATTTTAATCGAAATTGATTTAGCACTTTTTGAAGATACTAACAAAAACAAAAAATATAAGTTTAGTCTTGACGTCGGATCTTGTTTTCTTCTAAAAATATTTTAAATCTGTTATATGTGGATAACACATTATTTTTATAGGTAAAATACCTATTTAGATAATTAATTACCTGCCTTTTTAAGATTTCGGTTTCTTAGACTGTTTCCTTCTACAAGTAGAGTCAGGAAACAGCAGAATCTGGCCTTCACGGTAACGGTTCATTTGTGTACAAAATCTATTAATCTATAGTATTTTATAGCAAAACCGATCTATTCAGAATTTTTTTGGACTTCATTTTGTGATTGTTGTGTCGAGGAATAATTGGTTTGCTGTTGTCGTCTGGGGTTTTTCCTTGATTTAGACATTTAGATTGCATTACCTAATTCAATGACTTATCTTAATCAAGGAAAATGCCTTGTGCTTGGTTTGAGGACGTTGTTGATATAACTGAGTAAGTACTCAGTTATAAGTCTTCTGTGGTTTAAAAGTTCTGACGAGATTTTTTTAGGAGATGGTTTTCAAATCAAAAGTGAAATTCCTAACAACGATCTCTGAATATACCTCCCTACCTTAACTAATGTAGAGTAGAGTCAGTCTAGTAGACTGTGGTAGAGTCAAGGAGCATAAAACCTGGTTATATCTTCATTGGGTAGAGTATAGGTACGTAAGTAATAGTTAGTATTGTTTGGTATAGGTATCTACCTAATTGATCTACATTGATGCTACACCATTAACAAAGTTCTGGGGTTGCTGCAACTTTTTTTTATACGCCCAACGATCACATACATAGATCCTGGCCCCTAACTAGGATTCCCTGTAACTAGGGAACCAGGAAATACGAGGACTATGGTCCCACAACACCCAGACACGAAACAAATGCATGCACTTCTTTTACTTTTTTTTTCTTGTTACGCTTAATAGATCTATGTTTGGCCTCTATCTCGCCTGATGTGAAGCGATGATGTGGCCTAAGAAGGAGCACATAGATCTAGAGAGTGCACAAACATTTGTTCCGTCGCGGAAATCAAACCCGCCACCTCAGTGGTGTATGAGATTTGAGCCAACCTGCCCAACCACTAACAGAGGATGACGAGTTGTTGTGAGCAGTCGTGTTGCATGTATGCCATCATTGCTTTTTTATGTTTTCTGAATTGTAGGTTGGTTTCCCTAAATTGAAATTCTCTACATTCCTTTTAAATTTAAATTTAAATACAAACAAGAATAGACCACAAACAGTTTTACTGTTATTACTTTGACATTTAAACACCATCTAACTCAGTAATAAAACGGAGGTTTACTGCGTCTTTTAAGGACAGACATACGTAAAACAAAGTGTTTAAGTTAAGGATAGATCGTAAAATTTGCATTTGAGAGATTATTCTCTAAAGCGTAAACAAAACTTAATCGAATTTATAGTGGTTGAAAATCTTCGAAAACATAAATGACGGTTAGTAACGGCGCTTCAGAGCGGTTGTGGCCGAGTGGTAACTTGTGTGAAGGTGATGATGCGTGTTGTAGCGTGAGTTGAAGAATGTTTCTGATTTGTCCATCTTCAATGCGGCCTGCTAACAAGTGATCTCTTCTCAAATCATTCAATCTTTCAATCTATTTATTTTTCTTCCTTTGAAACTTGGTCGTATATATTTATGCTACCGTTTCTTTTTGCTTAAAGTAATAAATACTGCGGCTGCTCGCATAATGTCATCGTCGCGTCGTTCAAAGACATTTTGCCAATCGTTACTGGTGGAGACTGGAGACATAGCTGTCACCTGAAATGTTCCTGAAATTATTAGAGATTTGTTACAATTCGTTAAGACACAATTGAAACAAAAGTTGGTGACTTTTTGGAGAGTTGCAAACAGTTTGCCAACAATTTCGATGGACCTTTACGATTCAAAGCCCCTGAGTTTGTTTGGACATGTACCCCGCAGTTGTAATACCACCCAACGAACCAGACTATGCCATCAAGCGACCTATTCGTGTTTCGGGATGATTTTTGGTCAACCATCAATGAGACCGGTCTGAGCTGTCGCTCAACTGCATTCTTCCTCTAGACATATGTGCTCCGTTTTCGGCCACATCGTCGCTTAACATCGGGCAAAAATCAAGATATTGGCTAAACAGAAGTTATATCTTTATAAAAGATTTAAAAAATGTCGAGAGGAGAGAACTATCTTGACCAATGATAATGCTAAAAGCGATTGGACCTTTATTATGCAGATTCTGCTGAGCTTTTGCTCTAGGACCGCGTAGGGCGAAGCGCTCGTCAAAAATTATTTCTTTTCATAATTGCTGTTCATTAATTTCATTAGCATGCGAAATATTGCTTTTAGCATGATATGGACTATTGCGTTACTAATTGCTAGTATGAAATTTCGCAGTTGTGGATTCACAAATTCGTGCGAAATATCATTATTCCACAACGCAACAGCATTAGCATTAGCAGATCGCATTCGTGCAGCATGCTAAGAGATGCGAAGTGGTGTGCTAAGCGATGAATGTTAGAATTCATCAAATTTCGCAACTACAATTAATTTAATTACTTGCTAATATAAATTTAGCAGCTTATTTATGCTGCGAATGCTAATTAATCCAAAAAAAAGCGTCTGGCGGAAACTGGCGCTTGTAAAAGCTCATGCCGTTGCGCCTTTTTTAGCGTTAATCAATACGTTAGCGCTAATCAATACGCTTCTTCATATTCAATGCGCGCACTTGTAACCCCTTGACCGCCAAGGTGATACGTAAATTAAACAAAAACAGCTTAAAAAGCGTATGATAAAAAAGCATTAGTATTTCAAACAAAAATATCAACTTATGGTAAATCGGTGCCGCGACTTATCAGATATTTAAGTGATCACAGGTATGGCAATATTTACAAAGGATTTATGATAAACTGTATATTGTGTAAACAGATAGGTAGATAAGGGCCTATAGTAGTTATCTTCTTTTCTTTTTACTATTATGTCGCTCTTTCTCACGGGTTGTACACCCGGTCCTGTGGAAGGCTTGCGCGGGGACATGAGTCCAACACGTAGAGGCCTCTTAGAGCATTTAATTTAGATATGTAATGGGCAACCCTTATCGGGGACTGTCTCTAAGTGCATCATTAGAAGATACAATCAAAGACAGCCCCCGATAAGTGCGAGGACTATTTTTGAAGATATGAAAATTACTTATGATTGGGCTATTGAGGTGAATTTTTAATGGATGAGAGCCGGTCTATGATATGAGACCTCGGCACCTGCCAGTTCCGCCTCATAAGAAAATATTTTGGCAGGTGGTGACTCGCCACCCACTAAACGGGACCCCTATAAGGGCCGCCGTTCATTGGCGACGAGAGGGGCAACGTTGGTGTGGGTGGCTAAAGGGTGTCGAGAGGTGTGCTGCAGTTTCACTTAAACGCTACTCCCGGCGTTATGCCCTTCAACACTTTCACCCTTGGAGCTTTTATTATTATTATTATAAGATTTAAAAAAATATTATTACTATTATTATTATTGATAATAATAATAGGTAACTTATTTATTCATTTATAAATAGATTATAATTATAAATTAATTATTTTTTTATATATTTTTAGGTTTTTATGTTTTTATTTTGTTTTTCATTTATTTTTTTATTCATATATTGGTATAAAAACTTATAATTAGAGCAATTGGTCAAGGAAAACATCATGAGGAAACCGGCATATCCAAGAACTAATCACAAAAATTCAAAGGCATGTGGCATCCACCAACCCGCACTGGGCCAGCGTGGCGGATTATGGCCCATACTCTCTCTATGACAGAAGACCCGTGTCCTAGCAGTGGGAACGTGATGGGCTGATGATGATGATGATGAGAGCACTCCGTAAGTACTTCTTGATGGGTTTACAAATATAACTAATAATTAAGATTGAAACTTATATTATAAAATTGTACCATTGAATGTTTGTTATCTTTAGACTCGAAAACTGCTAATCGGATTTAAATTTGGTTTTCAGGGTTTGGTAAGTAATAATAAGTCCCAACTTAGCTTATAGTGCATGTAACATCTTAATCGGTTAAGTTAGATTACAAAGATACAATCTCATCTCTTCGCAGTACGCGCTCTCGTATACCGGGGAGGTCTAAAAAACACGATCATGGGCTTCCTCTTTTATCTACGCAGGCAAAGTCGCGGTAAAAAGCTTTACCTGTTTGCTTTTATCTGAAATCGTTTCTTTGGACATTTCTCTCTTTTGGCACCACAAACTTCCTCTGTTCATGTATTTCGTACTTACATTAATACTGAACACAAGAACAAAGTGTCTTAGCCTTAATAGAGACAATAAGAAAAGTGTTAATGGGCACATTCTTAGTATTAGTTTATCTATCAGTTTAAGTTAAATGTAAACTGCTTATTAGCCTGATCAATTGGCTAGATTGTAATAAAAATGAGGATCATAATGACTATAAAACCATACGAAGGAAAAGGTATTTCGTACTAGCTGCGCCCCGCGGTTACACCAGCGGTTTCCCGGGATAAAAAGTAGCCGATGTGTTATTCCAAGTCCTAAAGTACCTACATACCAAATTTCATCAAAATCGGTTCGGTAGTTTTTGCGTGAAAGAGTAACAAAGACCCATCCGTACATACAAACTTTCGCGTTTATAATTTTAGTAAGGATTGTCTTGTTTTGTTATAACTTTTCTCAGCTGCTTTTTCATTTATTTCTTTGTGTTTTTCGAATAAATGGTTTCTTTATTTCTTTCATTCTAAAACAAAATATAAGATCAAAAAGACCTAACACATTTAGGTAACTTAAGTAGGTAATTAATCATCTTATATTACTTATAACTGCACAGAAATAAGTACCTACTTATAATAATTATGAGATTTTGTTAAACTACCTACCTATCGCAAACCTTTTTCATATATACCTTTTCATGGTCTACGTGCTCTTACCAAAGTGCGTTGAAATTGAATCATCTCTTTGGATTATCAAAGGAAAACCAAACACATTTTGTGGTTACAGAAATATGTCTCATGAAATAAATCATGAACCTAATGTTTTATAAAGGGGCGAATGTCTTTATTACTAAGGCCAATTCTATACTCAACTTAATATAGTTCATTTTATAACAAAAAACAGCCGACTTCAATACTGATGTATCTGCAAAGTCCAAGGTCGAATATAGATGAAAATATATAGGACCACCTTGAAGCTATACTGAATCCAACGCAAGAGAAAGAATTTTCCAAATCAGTTTATAAATGATTGAGTTCTGAGGTAACCAACATACAAAACAATCGAATTGAGAACCTTTTCCTTTTTTAAAAAAAACTAACCTATTACTATAGGTAGTTGCAAGAGAAGCAATTGGACAACCTATTGACAATTAATAGCTAGAACAGGCAGGCCTATACATATATAGCTACAATGCTCCAGCTTACTACCAGTTGGCGTACCCAAGATGCTGGCACTATTTTTATATGCATATTGCATATACATATCTATACCTATATGAGTATATATTTCAATTACTAATAGGTATTATTTATATACGTTGTATGTATGTACGATATATTATTATTATTTTATATCGAAATTAACACTTCGGTTGTTGTAATGTGGTTTTATTATTCTTACTTTTTCTTGCTGCTTGAATAATAGTAAATATGCAGGGTACAAGAGCATATTATGATTATGTAAATTAAAAGTTTAACGGAATCGCACGTCGCACGCCATCGATTGTTTCCACTTTCTTCCATCCGTCATAGTTCGAATGCCGGCGCGTGCGCAAGCGGCGGGCGCACAATCGCATACGCGAGCTGTTTCCACGAAGCGGCGTTTTGTCTCCGGTGTCAGATGCATAATGAGCGATTGGTGTTTACGTCAATGAATACCTATCTGTCTTTGTATCGATTTGTTTAGCGATGTGTAAAGGCAATTTCTCTGATGATTGATCAACCCTCGCTGTCCGATATATGGAGTGATGTGTCATCTATTTGGTTGTTATTATGTTGCTACACCGCTAGTTCTTGAAGCCTTTGCATATCTTTTCTGTTAACAGTTTTTCAGTAAACAGTATTAAACAGATTACGCGGGGGCGACGCGACGAGGGTAGTAACAAAAAATACTAATTATTACTGTAGTAGGCGCCGGGCATTGCGCCCGCACCCGACGCGATGCCCCCGCGTAACGTGTTGATGTAGGTCCGTTGTCCCCGTAAGCCGTGTCCCCGTTAAACAGGGTGGTACTTTAATAAAGTATTTACAAATATGTCCCGTTGTCCCCTTACTCTGTTTCCGTTGATATAATAAAGTAAACTTTATATTGGAAAACTACTTTCTGGTCACAGTTCTAACGTAACCTAACCTAGTGGTTGTATCTCCGTAAAGGGGACAATGGTACGAAAATTTAATGACGGCCTGTTGTCCCCGTAGCGGGGACAAGGCCTTCGGGGCAACGGGCTTACACTGACGTGTTTAGTGAAATTGTCATTTCAGCTAATTATCAATTACTTTTATAGCATTTATTTTAAATTATATTTTTTTACTTAACGCTATATTCTAAAGCATGGACTAAGTCATGCATTTGGGAAAAAATATTGAATTTAATTCCACCCTGTATACTGGTTCAGAAGTATTGGAAAATTAAGGCATAGGTAATATTTAATGTCAATAGTAGCCGAACCATAACATTGTAGAAACTCAAAAAAATTTAACAAAATCTCTTAAAAAATGCCCCTCAGTTTCATGCCGAATCTTCTGAGTAGTGGTTCTTTTTCCGATACGGTGGTAGAGTCATTGTGATAATTTGACGTCCATAAGTGCGTCTGTGATGCCAAAAATGAATAAAGAGATTTTTAATTGTTTTTTAACCTTGTGGTCTGAGCTGATTCAATATGTTTTCTCTGCCTAGCTATATGACTCGTCAACCCACTCTTGCCTATTCAAATTATCCACAACGAGTGGTCAGCTGGGACCCGGCCTCAGCTCAACGTGACCCTGCGGTTGACACAGTATCCTACTAATGCAGGAACTGACCACGGCACGGCGCAACGTGCGCAGACGCACGGGGAAAAGCAGGTGCCACTAGTTAGTATGAGCATATTGTATGTGTAGTATGAGCTTCTTTTTTGAAAGGCATTTGTGGAGTTGCCATATCACATTATTATTTCTGTTTTATACTTTCTTTATTTTGTGTTTTATGTTTGTTTCTTTTTAAATGTTCATAATGTCATGGACAGGGTTCCGCCTGAAAATCGGTGCTAAGGTACTTAAAATTACCTTAGCGTATGCTGAGTCGGAACCTTTTCCTGACATCGCGCAACATTTCTCTGTGTTGTATGTATTGTTTTTGTTTTTTCATGAAAAGCTTTTTAACACTTGAAACCGCGAGCACATTAAAATGATCCCAACACAAGTAGTTTAACAGTAGTTTAACGATTATCCATCAAAGAGTTCTATTGCCCACCTTCCATCTCCATCATTAGATCAGCTGACTATCGCCATAATATTGAATTGTCATCGGAATTTGACAAGTATGCACAATTTCAACTCCGTAGGACAAGAGGATGTGGTTCTGATTCAATTTGCAATACTCCCAAACAAACAAATAATAAACATTGCAAGTTAAATAAAAACTTGTAAAAATCCGGAAAATATCTAATTACGTCAAACGTAGTCTTGTGTAGGAAAAACTATTTCATAAGCTCTTGCTTAACATTCGTAGTTTTCTAGATTCCCACATTAGCAGGCAGTCTCTTCCAACATGGGCACGGAATGATAGCGAACAGACAAGAAATTGTGCACGTAAATGGTAGCAAGAAACGACGCCGATGGACCGTGCGGATTCCATGGAAGTATTTGAAACACTTTTACATTTCTACACTTGAGCAGTAATGTATGAAATCATTTCTATTTAAGCAGGGAATGTCATATATTCTTCTTCTTGACAGCCGCTGTGGAGAAGTGGTTGGGCAGGTTGGTTCAAACCACCATTAAGGTTCCGGGTTCGATTCCCGCGACGGGACAAATGTTTGTGGACAGAAAAAAAATAAGCGCAAGCATTTGGTTCATGTCTGGGTATTGTGGAACCATGGTCCTAGTTAGGGGCCAGGATCTATGTTTGTTATCGTTGGGCGTATGTGTTTATGTATTTATTATGTATGTATGTATTCTGTTTAATATTACAGTAAATAAGAAAAATTAAAGAGTGCTATTTAATTTTCTCTCTGTGATCTCGCTCTGTCTCACGTAAGAAAAAATCTGTAATGGAGAATGCTCTGAGAATCTTTTCGACCGGCCCGCCTGATGTTAAGCGGTTACCGTCGCTATGGACATGTGCAGCACCATAGGCATTGTTGATGATTTTCCGACCCTATTAATACACCTTTTAAAGGACTCCATGTTGTAGCTCAAAGGAAATACTGACGAAGGTAAATCGTTCCACATCTTACAAGTGCGAGGAAGGAAATCTCACACTGTCCGATTCTCCAGATCATGGTCCTTAAAAAGCGTTGCGTGGACAATAAATATCTTTATTTGTAGTATATAGGGTACTTAGTTTATAAATAAATACAATACAATACAATACAATAATTTACAATGCAAAGATTGGATGCAGGAGAGGGTCAAAGCAAACAGAGGAAAGGTACATAAACAAAGGTTAAATTGTAGGAAAAAAACCCACTAACTCGCATACTTTTACACAAACCCATTGTTTTTGTTTCGACATAAGAATTTGACGCAATCGTAGAGTCTAACAACAAAGCAATGAGAGATTTTTTTAATTATTATTTTAACTTTTTGCATCACCTGAATCATCGCAACCAAATGTTTGTGAACTGCGGACGTCGACGAGCCTACAATCTACAATAGAGGTGAAATTTGCGCGAATTAGGTACTTGTTTAATAACTAAAGAGTACGCTCGCTTTAAGTGACTGGTCAAAAGAAATAGTTTACTAGCATTCACTTATTTTTTAATGTAATTGAGTGAAGAGCGAGGTCGTAAGCAATACGCCTAGCGCCTATGCATAACAGCTGTAGCACCACCTAGAACTTTTGACACAGTCTAGACTAGAAAGATGAATAGACTGTGACATTGTTATGCAAAATCCTCCGAGGCACTGCACTGCGCTCGTCATCCTGAGTCAATAGCTCATGCCCAGTAATTTCACTGGCTACAATGTGAATACATAAACAATAATACCTAATTAAACCCACGGAAAACTTAAAAGTACCAAGATTGAAACTTAACAGAATTTGTAGAACGTAGCTTGTTCTAAATTCATGATAGTGAATCGTCCCCGTAAGACCATATAAGAAGGATAGAAGACATGTGGTTGCTCGAGCAACTGGCTCGGTTGCGTCGGAACGGTATTCCGAAGACGCAGGTAAGATCCCTGCCCGAGCAAAATCATTTCCTTCTTCTTAATTATTTAAAATTTCATGAGAATAATTGATATAGGTGCCCACATAGTGTTGAATATACATACGTATTTCGGCATGCGCTGATTATTATGAGTTGTTTTTCACTGATGTGATGGTGACTGTGCGACAGAATTTGGTGGGTCTCTGTTACTGCTTCTCCAGCTGTGTCATCGATGGCAGCGAAGCATTCAAATAAAAGGCGTAGGTATGTGATAGAGATCAACCACTGTCTTAATTATACACAAAAACTTCATGAATTATTCAAAATATGTTAATTAAATGTTTCTTTGTTTACTACAGCGATGATCGATTGCTTGACTATCCGCTACTTGTATTTTACAATTGCTCGTAGGTACCTGTACGATTATAAAATCGTGGAATTTTATTTTTTACTTTATCTTATTCCACTAATTCGTACAAAAATGTATTTATAACATTCTATTTATAATATTTACTTTGGTGTTTTATTAGGTATAGTTTAGTAGGTGAACAACCATAAATGGTCGTTTGTTAGGGTTATTCTGTTTCCTCCAAAACAGTTCCTGTCACCTCCAAATTTTATTAGAATATGAATTTTGTTTATGTAACCGAATGACTAGACTAGCTGGTCGTTTGCTTGATGGCAATCAATACGTCAGCCAATAACAATAACAGCACTATCCAGAACTTTGTTTTGTAAAATCCTACGCAGCGCTGCACTGCGCTCGTCACCCTGAGACAATTAGCTATTGAGTCTCATAATGCCCAATAATTTCGCTGGCTACAATGCCCTTCAACCCAGAACACATTAATGTTTGCACAGTACTGCTTAGAGGCAGAATAACTGGCAAAGCGGTGGTACCTACCCAGACGGCCTCCCGCATACGAGAGACCTACCATGAGTAACTTAATTCTTTTGATAGAGTCATTGTGATAATTTGAATTTTGGTAGAGTCATTGTGATAATTTGACGTTCATAAGTGCGTCTGTGATGCCAAAATGATTAAAGAGATTTTGATTTTGATTTTGATTTTGATTTTGATTTTACAATTTCATAAATTCTCTATTCATATGAAGTATCATGCCGTTGCATAAAATAATAACTCCCAATGATAATCTAAAAGTGCCGTGTCATTGACATTTTCCAATTCACTTGATCACATAGTGTATGTGCTACTGTCAAATTTAATTACACATTTCTATTTATTTCAGGATAAAAAAAACAACGTAACGTAACTTAAGTTACACAAGTATACACTTATCAAAAAAAAACGAATTCAATGTATCCTCGAAGTCCAAGGTTAAATATCGATGAAATGTATATGGGATCACTTTGTAACTATACTGAACCCAACGCAATTTTTTTTCAATTCGGTTCATAAATGACGGAGTTCTGAGGTAACAAACATAAAAAAAAAAACAATCGAACAGAGAACTTCTCCTTCCTTTCTCCGACTTCAAAGTTGGTTAAAAACATCTTTCACTAATAGACATACTCGTCAATAGACCTTCACGAAATAAAAACTTAAGTGCTCAATGCGTGTTTTTTTCTGCATTACTACTCTTGTAGTGTGCATTTTTATTACAGCTTATCTTCGTACTTTATCGCCAGGTATGTGTCCAGGTACTTACTTTCCTCGAAAGGGAAATCTTTTTACGTCAGTAAAAGTTTTCAAAGTTTCTTTGAAAGTCATTTTAACATTCCTTGTAAAAACACTTTCGTTTAATTTGTATTTTTAATGAACTTCAAAAAAAGGAGAAGGTTCTCAATTCGATTGTATTTTTTTATGTTATTTACCTCGAAAATCCTTCATTTATAAACCGACTTCGAAAATTATTTTTGCGTTGGGTTCTGTATATATAAATTTCAACGATATTCGACCTTGAACTTCAGAGATACATCAGAAGTGAAGTCGGTTTTTTTTAATTATCTTACGTAACAAGTTCTGACAGTGTCTCCTCGGCTAGAGATAGAGATGCTATCGTAAAAGCTTTTAGCTTGATGAGCGAGTGCATACTATTTATTATTTTTTCGAACGATAAGCCACGGTGAGTGAATTGTAAACTAAATGAACTATGCATTCTTTGTGCATTGCCCTTGTAGGACTATTATTTGTTCTGTGCCTGTAGTTGTTTATTGATTATGTATTCACTATTGCTAAGGTAGCGTATCTGCCTACGTTATTTTATGTTTTTATTTATTTTATTATGAAATATACAATCGTTTGAAATCCATAATTTAATACAATAAAATACAATACCATACAATAATGCTTTATTGAATACCAAGCACACAGGAAAAAAAAATATAACAATATCTAAACAGATTATAATACCGCGACTCGGCTCGCGTCGAAATAGGTTGATACGAGGGTCAAACTGATATTTTCATTCATCAACATTCTTAGAAAATCAAAAACTGATTAAACTAACTAAGTAGTTATTACTATTATTATATCTTTTCAAAATAGTGTCCGTTCACGTCAATACATCGCTGCATCCGATGGAACCACTGAGAAAAGCACTTTGCCACTCGTCCTTAGGGGTCTCTTCGGCGGCCTTTTGAAACGCTGCCAGTACTTCCTCAGCGTCCATAAAACGTTTCCTTTAAGTTTTTCTTTTATTTTTGGAAATAAATAAAAATCACAAGGTGCGAGGTCAGGACTATACGGCGGATGACCCAGTAATTCCACGTTTGACGTCGCCAAATAGTCGATCGTTCGCCTGGCGGTGTGCGACGAGGCGTTGTCGTGGTGAAGGAGGATTCTACTGCGAGGTCGTTTCTCCCGAACTTTTTCCAAGACAAGTGGCAAACAATTGTTAGTGTACCACTCCGCAGAAACTGTTTTTAGATCCTCTAAAGCAAATGACCTGTCCTTCCGAAGAACGACGCTACCATCTTTTTTTCTACGCTTCGACCTCTCTTCACTTTAGTTGGCAACTCCTCGGAAGGAAACACCCACTGAGCAGACTGTCTTTTGGTTTCGGGATCATAACAGTAAATCCAGCTTTCGTCACCCGTAAGTATGTCGAACACAGCATTTGAGTCACCTCCGTTAAATCTTTCAAGCATTTCACGGCACCAGTCAACACGACGGAGTTTTTGGGCCTCGGTCAAAATATGAGGTATCCACCGGGCACAAAGCTTCCTGACCGCTAAATGTTCATGGAGTATTTTGTGCACTTGACTCATACCGATGCCTAAGCTTGTCCGAATCTGCTGATAGGTCACTCTTTTGTCAGTCTCTATCATACGACGCACAGCACAGATGTTATCTTCGGTCGTCGCCGTAGAAGGCCGTCCCTCACGCAGATCATCGGTGAGATTAGTGCGACCACGCTTAAACTCATTAAACCAGTTGTAAACAGTGGCACGAGACGGGGCTTCATCGTGAAAGGCTAATCGTAGTATATCATAACTTTCTTGTTGACTTATATGTAATCGAAAGTCATAAAAAAATCATAGCACGAAAATTTTCTCGCGTTAAATTCATGCTGACGTGACACAGACAATTTTCAATTTGCCACCAAATTGTAAAACAAATGACAATTGAATGAAATTCATACTCAATAATATTGGCAAAGAGTTCCATTTTCAAAATTTAAATTATTTTTTTATTTATTTTGTTTACAAGTGGCCAGTTCTAAAAACTTTCAGTTTGACCCTCGTAATATATGTAGTGGTGCCCTAGGAAGTGTCAATTTTTCCGCGGTGAAAAGTACCGGCTTTTCAACTATCTCTTTGTCCGACCTGTTGCGCCGTTATGACCTGAGAAAAAAAAACTTACCTAATGAAAGCATCTACCCCTCTATACTCCCGCAGCTTCACACAATCCTTGAAGCCAAGTTAATTAATCCCTATTTTTCCAAATTCTTCTATATGTTTGGTTCGTGTATCCGTTCCAAAGGTTTGGTTGGACATTACATGTTGAATTCATCAAAGAATATACCTCGCGTCAAGCTTGATGGCGGCTGACTGGCATCTGCAGACTTACCACCATCTCTTAAACCAGTATTATTTTAAGCTTACTTCCGTTTTTCGTACCACAAAGTCCTGAAAAAAGCTTACTTTGTTATTGTATTGTTCAGAAGTTTTGGTGACGTCATCGTAAATTATTCATTCAGGTGTTTTTTGACAGCTGCCACTCCGCAGGAACAAAAACATTATTGTTTTATGAAGCTCATGGTACGAATCAGAGTAATATTGTAAGCTTGAAATAAAATGTTCCTGTAGCATGATTGTCTTGTAAAAGTTGGTGGTAAATCCACTGCGCAGATACAATTTTGTATGCGATTTTGTTACTGCGCAGGTCACGTGGTGCGTCTGTCAGCCGCCATTAAGTTTGACGCGATTTATGCAAAAAGTGTTATTGGGGCAACATCGTCATGTTACAAACTCAAGTTGAACCATTTGTTGAACTGATATCCACAGATCCGAGTTCACCGACCTCCAGCAGAAGTCTTGGCACGTCACCATCCAACATTAACGTCCCTGGACGTCTGCCAGACGGCTTGGCGCGTTACGGTTAACGCTCTTAGCTATACGGCGAGATACGGCCTGCCTACAGATGCGGTAGTTAGTATATTGTAGAATAGCTGCGCCCCGCGGTTTCACCCTTGGTTTCCCGGTGTAAAAAGTAGCCTATGTGTTAATCAAGGAAATAAGCTATCTTCATTCCGAATTTCACTCTAATCCGTTGAGCCATGACAGCGTGAAGAAGTAACAAACACACACACATACAAACTTTCGCATTTATATTATTAGCACAGTATTACAATATCAGGTAGTCATATTTTTGTAGTTTACTTATAATGCAGTCGATAAAACAATATTTTCAAAACCAAAGTCGTTATTGTTAGCGTTATCTAATCTAATCTAATAAACCAGTACCAGTGGGCAACGTTTCCAAAATGCTGGCTGCATTGCATTGTTGCTAGGCAATGCTTATCCTTTGGCCAAAATATAGGCCAGCATTTTGGTCAGCATTGTAAAACTGTGATATTTGTGTGAATACTTAGTGGTTGTCGTTTTATGTGTCTGTAATAAAGTCTAAAACCGTTCAACTCCGTATATTTAGTTGTGTATCAGACCCTGACTTAGAATGACCTGATTTCATAATAATATAAGATCTTATAAGACCGAGATTTAAAACTATATCTAAGTATTTGGTCCGACCTTCATTGCCGAAAGCCAAAAAATCATTATTATTTTGCCATTACAATGCATTGTTTATGCTCTCGTAATAGCAGACTCAAGTTTTTAATTACAGTACAAGTATAAGGCCTTATTTCAGCCAATTTAACTGCCAGTTCAACGACCTGCAACTATAATTAATTATTTCATCAAGTTGGAATAATTAGCATAAAATGATACGTAACGGCCGATGAAGCGTGCCTTTCGTTACAAAAAGTGGTCAGAAATAAACGAGTCCGAACACAAGAATATGATCAATCATCGATGTTGAACAACGTGTTTTGCGATGTTTAATTACGTATTTTTTATAAGAACCAGTGGAACTAATTATTTAGTCATCAATATGATGATTTCTTGATGACACAGGTGGTCTTTGTACCAATGACGAGGACATCTGTGCTAATGTCAGATAAGGTCAACATTACGTAATTGTACAACAATAATAAAATTGTTCGTTAATTGCAACAGTAGTTGCACATTAGAATGTACTTTACTAAACACTAGCGAACCGCCCCGGCTTAGCACGGATGCAATTTACTAAAGTGGTGTAACTTTTTTACTCTTGGCTCTTGATGACTTGATTAAAAAACATTGAATTTTCTTTACTATACAAAACCTTAATTAAAATGTTTGTACCTTTCGAAAAAAAAGTCAGAAGAAACAGACGACAGACGAGGACGCGGATAGCGACTAAGATCCCTACTGATATTAGAGCTTAACAATTGGCTTTCGTTTTCATCGTATACTATTTTGTTCAAACTTAAAAGATGTTCCCAAATAAACAAAGTATTCTTTTCAGATCAACGAAAGAAGAACATAAAGAGGAAAGAAATGATGCCGAACGAAATAGGTTTTCTTCATATATATCTACATATATAGTATAGGTAACATAACGAAAAGAGGACAGAAATGATAAAGGAAATAGGTATTCTGTTTTATGCATATACACCTCTTGACCTCAAATTAACGCTACCGTAATCACCCTCCTATTGTCTCACGTCAACAAAAACTGTACCTAATTCCCAAGAACTTTGATTTGCGATTCCACCGCTGCCGGCGGATACGCATCCTACTCGTTCCCCTATTCCACAGGAAATATGAATTGTTAACGTTTGATTTGTTCGCAATATAGAGGCAGTATGCCATATTCATACAAAGACTCTTGTTAGAATCTTCGGTTGTATTTAAGTGAATGATAAAAATTGCGCATATTATACACAACACAATAGGCTTGATTGTGAATTAGGTATATGTACCTAATTATAAACCAGAACAATAGTAATGGAAAAGTTTTTCACCTGGATGAAACTGATTTGAGGACTTAATTAGGCTAATGATTACTTGAGGACTTAATAAGGCTAATGATAACTTAATAACTTAATTAGCCTAACCATCACGATCAATTTTGGAAAAAAGTGTCTTTAATTAATTTGTGTCATTAAATTCGTTGTTAGAACAGATACTGTGATGGTATCATGGTGGAATAAAATTTGATATGCTTGTATATTTTTTTTATTTAATTGGTAGCGCGTAGATCATCACGTACAACGTTTAATTTTAATGTTTATTACTTGCTCTATTTTTATGAACTGGTCATGATCAATGATGATTAATTTTAGACAATAATTATTAAAGAGTAACTTAACTGATTGTTTTTTTGCCTTTGATTATCTGTACGTGTTATGAAATTTTCTTTTGCTTATGTTTTTTTTAATAAATTAATACGTCTTACTTGTCATACTGTCTCCATCTGTATATTGTGCGGCACCAACTGACGAGGCGAGGGGCTCGAACCGTTATGGGAATCAAATGACAATTTGACATTCTCCGCATTCGTTCCAAAGAATTAGGTCAAAAGTAAAATAGCTTCTTTCATACGCAATAATAAAATGGCAATATTTTTATTTGACGTCATAAATCATAATGGCTTGTATTTGAAACCGGAAGCGTTGAAACGTATATTATTGTTGTGAAGGGCAAAGGGTTCGACGATTACTTGATATTATATCAACGTACGAAAATAATTATTTTGTCGTGATTTGTGACACTGTTCCTTATGCGTAAGTATTCGTATAATACGTACCTACCTACCCAAGGAAGTGAATGGCACTATATGTAAATATTATGTTTTATTATGTCGTACACTTAGATATATGTATATACCTATGTATTATAAAATTTATTCCATACTAGCTGAATGATAAAATCGTGCAAAAATAATCTTATTTTTAACGGACTTCAAAAAGGGGAGGTTCTTAATTCGATTGTAAGTTTTTTTTGTATATTTGTTACGCGATTACTCCGCCAATTATGAATTGATTTTGATGATTCTTTTTTGTTTGGTAGGTCATACTTCAGAGGTTCCACGTCCCTAAATTTTATCGAAATTAATTCAGCGTTTTTAAAAAAAATTAAGAATATCAAGAAATATAGGTAGGTATAGTCGGTTTTTGATTTTTTTTCTAAAAATTAATTATTATTATTTCAAACCCCGGCTTACGGCGGTTAAAATTTACATTAAATATGAATAATTATTACAAATCCTTCGAGATAATCTCTAACTCAGTACATTTAAAAAAAATGATGTACCTACTTTTGAATCTAGTGTAGGTGCTACACATGCTATACACACCTAACAAGCTGTAGGTTAATTAATCTATGCTATAACGTGTTCAATTAATTAAAACAGAGTTTTACGACTACGTAAGGCATCAAAAATTCAATAAATTTTATTACCTATATAAAATTAATCGCTTGTACCTATCTATGTAGGCATGATGATTAAACAATTTGCGTAGTTACCATTGAACTAAATATTTGACCTTGGCAATAAAATCAGAGACATGGTTCCGTAGGTACCTTATCTCTTAGGCGGACAACACATTCAAATAACTAACAAAAAAAATGTCGTGGAGTTTTTAAATGCGTACAATTTGGTCGTATAGTACAACTAAATGAAACAATTAACGTTTCACACAAAAACGGATCCAAAACATAATATGTATTATAAAGGTGGGAATTTCAAATGCCTGGACATAAAGTCAATGTTACTCATAGAAGACTTTATTTTATTTCTGAAACTAAAATTAGAAAATAAAAGATATATTATTCAAGACTTTAATATTTTGCATTGAGGTGGCAATTGATGACCGGTGTCAGACCGCTTATGTGTACACGACATAACATATATATATATATATATATATATATATATATATATATATATATATAATGTTTGTGTGTCCTTGACTTCTCGGTGTGTGCAGGCCCTTATGGCAGCGTACAAAACATGTCAATTATTTTATCGTTAACATGTTTTTTTTATATTTTATCACCATTAGGCATTGTTTACTGCAATGTTATTTAGCTGTGAACTTAACCTTTTTAAACTGATTACCTATTATTATTATATAATATTATTATGAATTATTATTATTATTTATTCATTATTTTGATTAGATTGATATTGTATTTTATTGACAGCAAAAATTACACAAGAGTGTGTAAAAAACAAAACATAGAAAGTCAAATAAAAATAAAATATCTTGAAATATGTCTGTATACCAGCGCCATAGAAATAGCCCATAGAAATAGCCATAGAGTATTTTTTACTCAAGAGATCTGCACATTGTACTCATAAAGACCCGTATAATAATCAAAATATAAGTAAATAATATGTTCTACTAGCTGCACCCCGCGGTTTCACCCGTGGTTTCCCGGGATAAAAAGTAGCCTGTGTCCTTTTCCAGGACCTAAAGAACCTACACTAACCAGCAGCTACATTACACCTAATTTTATCGAATGCCGTTCAGTAGTTTTTGCGTGTTGAGTAACAAACATCCATCCATCCATCCATCCATCCTCACAGACATTCACATTTATAATATTAGTAGCACTTACATTAGGAGTAACGGAGTAACAATTTTAATTAAATTATCCGAAGCCTCTGGCAAATTATACTTCAAGTTTCGCCATCTCCATGCTAATGTTGCAAACAGTAAACACGTGCAGCTCAAAATAAACCATAAAGCACCATGATTAATTACCGCCTCCATAGCCCCGCGTCCTGCCCACGTGGGCTCAGTATGTGCTGATGCGATGAATACAATTAGTGCCTATTGTCATCCCACGGGGGCAGCGACCCCTGTGCTTGATATTGCTTTTTTTAAGTTTGCCCGTTAGGGCAGGCTAAAGTCTCTAGGACCATACTGCCATGTCTTACGTAGTTTTTATTTGATAGTTTAATATTCCATTTTATTATACTTTTGTTGAGAATGAGGGTCAACAGCAACAAGCCGGACCCTCTCCTAGTGCTTCAATAAAGTGGTGGAACTTTATTCAAGCTTTCCATGGACTTTTTGTGAGAACATAAAAAGCAATGTTTTCCCTATTTTGTTTCATTTGCCTACACTCGTGCACGTTAACGAACACATAATGGACAATATTCCACCGATATTACACATGATCACTCGAAATAA
This sequence comes from Petrophora chlorosata, assembly GCA_951640565.1. Lineage (NCBI taxonomy): Eukaryota > Metazoa > Arthropoda > Insecta > Lepidoptera > Geometridae > Petrophora > Petrophora chlorosata. Next base: position 5,037,605 of record OX621206.1, read on the forward strand.
CACTTGTTTGGAAAATAAAACAAAATTGAACTGTGTCACTTTTCACTTCCCGCCAAAAAGTCTTGCTATTGCGAAGAACGTAGGATATTTTTTCTTTCTTCATCCCGAAGGCTTCGCTCATCTTGTGCCAGTGTGCCAGTGTCAAGTTCAACTTAGGATTATAGGATTTTTTTTATCAGCGTCCAGTGCGATGACGAAAGAAAAGTTAAGTAAGATATATAAACTCCTTGGTCCAGTGAGATGGCATTTACAGCCAGCTTCTCTGTTGATCAAGAAGAAATTTAAACAAGCCGACGCTGTAGGTCTAGGAAGTCGGAGGCTAGCACACCGATTATATCTGCTGGGGAGTACTAAATTGTGCATTTCCTTTAACATTTTTACAGGACATAATATACAAATTCTCCAATTGAACTACGTAGTTGAACGGTTCCGTTTCTGCTTCCTTAAAAGGGTAATTTATGCTTTTGCAAAATGCCAGGCCTCATTGACGTTATTTCTCACTGTAGAGTCTTATTTTACTAAGGTCGTATTTGGAATCAAATATCTTACATTCAAAGAGCTTTTTACAATTTACTCTTGTTTACTTGTATTCTTGAATGGAGCTGTAAATCCAAGGCTTTAAGAGAACCTAGTGAACTAAAATACAAGTGGAACGACAGCAAGTGGACCCTAATTTGTTGTGCATTCCATTTTGAGTCAGTCGATGTAAGTAAACCGCAACAGAGCGCTACTTTACATTGTAGGTAGGGTTTGTTTGTTTCCTTTTATAGGTTTAATATTATCTTCTAACTTAATAATGTAAATAATGTAAGATCAAAGGATCTCCTAAAATTTTTCGGCGGTGGGAAACGTTCCTTATGATTTCTGGAAAGTTACCTTAATTCGGCGAGGTTCGGAGATTCTAATTTGGAACGTCAATTTCCTCATAACGTTCCAAATTCTAATCACCGAAACAACTTCCTTTCTTCTGATGGTCCCTAGTCATGCCGCTTGAATTTGGAACAATTGGCCTTATTAACTTTTTAATCTAGCAAAATGACAAAAGCTTCGCAATCGCATGGTCGGCATGCGGCGCACAAAGAGTAGGATGTAACTGTACACGGAGCAAAACATTTATATTTACGTTGTTCTCTTCCGCATAAGTACGGTCACTTGAGACTGGGCTAATTAGGTGGCTAGAAACTGTTATGTAATCTGTGTTATGGCAGGTATTGTTTGTGAATAAAGTCGTTGTGCCCGTGGGAATGAAAATGAAGTGATTGTTCGCCAATTTTGGTAGCGGATGTGTCAAAGGAGCAGTGAGAAGACTAAATACCTAATATCAAAAAGTGGTAGCTAGTAAGTAGTCTGTGGTTGAACAGTCTTTAGTTTCGTTATAGTTTCGACTGCTGAGACATTCACGATTTTTAGTTCTATAGAGTAGGCGTCGGCTGTAATCTACACCGGCCTTTGTGTACAGTTTTGAGCATGACATACTTATTCCAAACGTGCAAAGAAAATAGAGCCAGCAGTTAACTTTAAATAAAATAATAGAGACTCTAGATTAAGAGACCACTTTACTTTATAGCCAAAAACAATTTGGCGAATTAGGAAAAAAGATCTGGGAAATTACAGAGGAAAAACGTCGAATCACAGAAACGAGCACAAAGATTAACCGGTCGCAAATTGCCCGGGACCGAAAAGTGGCGTTGACCTTTCAAAACGAAGCAAATATCACAGAACTGACATTATTAACGTTAATATCCTTGAAATTACAGCTTTCTTTGCAAATCGGTAGCGGTGCAAGTAATTTTGCTTCATTTAGTTGAGTTAAGAGCGGAAAAATTCGTCGCAATTATCAGCAAAGAACCGAACGACAGCTTTCGAGTCTTCAAATGATGACAAATCATATTTATTTTAACCAGAAACATCTGAGCGACCACCGCGATTACACAGATGGAGCTGAAAGACAAGGCGTGGAACCCAGGCCGGTACAAAAAGCAGAATGAGTAAAGTAAAAGTTAATTTATTTACATAATCGCTAAAAACTACGTAAATATATGAATGAGTTTTTGATTATTCGCCCTCGTCTTGACCGCGTAGGTGTATCTGAAGTGGTTAAAATGAAAAAAATACTCGTAATTGTCAGGAAAGAAACCAAATTAACCCGACAGCTTTCAAGTCATCAGATGACGACAAATCGTTGTTCTTCAAGGAATCCCATCAGTTTTCGGTAGGTTACATGATATTTTGTGATAAGTCGTTAAGTTGACAGATCGCATCGTTACGATCTGTCAAAAGACAAATGGGAGTAAAATGGTAAACACCCAGAGGTCCAGGTTCTTATTCCGAGAATGTCCCTTTGTTTTAGACTTGACCATGTGTTTGCATCGGCGTTGTTTGAAATTTAAGGCAAATGTAGCGAATTGGGACAAAATAAACAACCATGTGTGGTCAATCATTTCTTATTCAAGCGACTAATTTAATAATGTCTGTCTCAAATAACAATCGTAAATAGAAAATGGGGAGATGTAAAGTCTCATACATGTATGTAAGATATCTCATGGTTAGTGTTCTTTTGCAAGTTCTTAAAGAAGCCACATTTTTTTTTATTAAACAGTGATGAGACGAACAAGTCGTTTGCCTAAGACGGTAAGCGACACGCCTGCCCATAACAATTGCAGTGCCATCCAGATCTTTTAATACCATAAAAAGCACTGCGTAGCATTGTATAGCGCTCATCACCCCGAGACATCACAGATATTAAGTCTTATATGCGCAGTAATTTCACTGGCTACAATGCCCTTCAAACAGGAACACAGTAATGCTAAGGCTGTTGAAAAACACTGCTCCATAGGCACCTTTCGCATACACCATTATTATCGTTTACTATGCAATAAGTGACAAGAGCCATCGACCCAGAGTGAATAACTGGCAAAGCTGTGGTACCTACCCAGACAGCGTCATTATATACCCACGGCCCCATAGAATACCATTCATTCCATCATCCACCACGGCAAATGGCATATCTCAGAGCAAACATTTTTGAAATGAAATGATTCTTGTTGGAGTCAAAACTTTCTAGACCAATTCGTGTGGGTCCTTTTTGCCACGGTATACCTAAATCGATCGTACTTCATTATATTTTGCCGTGTAGGTTACTGAAGGCGGCAATATCAAAGACATGTCATATAGCTCTGGAACAGCAAGCTATTCTTGGATTGTGAATAGTCATGTTACTTAATGAGAATGTTTTTTGTGAAGTGAATTAAATCGATCGATTGAATTTGATTGATACGTGATCGAAATAATTGTAAGAATTCGAAGTCAATAGGGCATGGTTTTAATATGAAATGGGTATCAAATCTTACTGATAGAACAATAAGATGAAGCGAGCTTACTTATAGCAGGCCTAGCGCACTCCGCACTGTAGGTACAAAGCTACAAGTACATAGCCGGACACCGCCGGCGGGTCGCGCGTCGTTACATATGCCGCCTCAGACGAGATAAGAGCTATGCGATAGAAAGAGAGGCGCTCTGGACTGGTAGGTATGCAGCGCTACGCGAGCTGAGTTGAATTTTATTGCGTCATAGAAAGCGTCGCTATTTGTTTAAACGTCTTTGCGGAGTGATGCTTCTGTGATATAATGAGATGTCTAATTTAGTTCATCATTCAAATAAAGCTATAAAATATGTATTTGAGTTGGAAGTGACTAGGTTTTACAGTCATGCTCACTCAAATGTCTTTGTTTGCGGCGGCTCTGTGTGTCGGGTCACTCCCTTCCCTCCAATATGGTTGAGGGGGGAGATGGCTGGTCCACAAGTCATACTCGTGAACGGGTGCTGCTTGCGGGGACTGGTTTGTTCTAGTCACTCCTACTGCTACTGTCATACCTACTGATATTTTATTTACACTTTTCTGTTACTGATACTATGACTATGGGACATCTCACTCGCATTTCTTGTTTTACATTCTGTTAATTCTAATTTATACGTAATTGTGCTGAAAAAAGACAGCCCCGCAGAGTTTCTTGGTGCTATCTTCTCTAGCAGGCGTATTTCCGAAGCACTGGTAGAGTCAGTTTTCGCATTTCTTTTCAGCACTCAGACTTCAATTTGAGTATAGGAAAGAAATGGGTAAACATACTTACCTTTTTTTCAAAGTCATGTTAACCTGTATTTCGTCGTCATCGCAATGACCCAGATAATAAGTGTTAACAATTGTTAAGGCGCAGCTATAACTTTTAATTATGGCTTCGTCTGGTGAAATTGAGATTAAAACGGAAACTGAACGTTTACTCTACCAACATTATGAGAAAGAAAAATTGGAACGGAAAAGACTGGAGAGTTTAGTAAACGAACTCAAAGGTCAAATTGAACAACTCCAAAAGAGGGAGCAGACCAGTAGTGCTCCGGAGAAACCGCTTAGGAACGAGGTTCTTCCTGCAACAGTCCAATATGAGACAGACGAAGAAGATCTCGCGAGAGAAACTGAGTGGGTGCGTCAAAAAAGCAGGAAGAAGAGGAAATTGAACACGTCACTGTCCCCAATACAACTAGAAAACTCCAGCCAAACACCTAAAGAAAAGCCGAAGGTTAAAAAACCACCACTTCCACCACCGATAGTAGTCGAAAACGTAAAAGACTACCAGAAGTTTTACGATCTTCTTTCGACGAGCGTAACGACAGATTCGTTTATCGTAATGATGATGAACGGAGAGAGCGTCAAAATAAACGCCAATAACGAAGACTCATACAGGGCCATTACTAAGCTGTTGCTACAAAACAACTGTCTCTGGCATTCCTATGAGAACAAACAAGATAGACCTATTAGGGTGATGGCAAAAAACCTACATTCTTCGTGCCTACCTGAGAGAATAGCTGAAGACCTAATACTCAAAGGATATAAAATCCAAGATGCGGTTAATAAACTCAGCTGGAAGACTAAGGAACCGCTCAATATGTTCATGCTTTCGTTTCAAAAAGATGAAACATAAGCAAAATCTACAGCATCAAGTCTATTTTAGGCTGCAAAGTAGACATTCAACCTGTTAAAACATCAAAGCTTATCCCACAATGCAAAAGGTGTCAAGCATATGGACACACACAGAAGTATTGTTCAAAAGAGCCTAGGTGCGTGAAATGCACCGGGAAACATCTAACTAGAGACTGTACTAAACCAGCAGAATCAAAACCAAAGTGTGTGCACTGCGGCGAATCACATCCTGCTAACTACAGAGGATGCATAGTAGCCAAAGAATTGCAAACCATAAAAAACAAACAAATAAAGAAAAATGTTCCTGCTCCCACCATCCAGGCTTCAAATACAAATAAAGTGAAAACACCTAGTGCCAAACAATCTGTCACAAAGAATGTTTCATATGCACAAATCACAGTAGGGGCTCAGCCGAGACCAGTATCCCAACCACCACCTAAGCAAACTAGCTCGGACGTGGATATTAAATTAAATAAGATCCTACAACTTATGAACTCATTCGATGAAAGATTGAAACAACTTGAAAATAGCACCAAAATAGCTACCTCAAAACATAATAAATGATTAAGTCACTAAAAATAATGGCATGGAATGCAAATGGGCTCCTTCAACATCAGCATGAACTACAGGCGGTCTTAACTACAGAAAATGTTGATGTGTGTCTTATATCCGAATCACACTTCACCAGAGAATCTTACATCCAACTCAAAGGATATAAAACCTATCATGCACTGCATCCCGATAACACTGCATGAGGAGGTAGCGCAGTCATAATAAAGGAGAATATCTACCATTATGAAGTACATACATTTGAAGAACAACACATACAAGCTATAGCTATTTGTGTTAAAACGAAACGTTATCCTATCACCATATCAGCCATTTACTGCCCACCAAAACATGCACTGAAAGCTGATCAGTACAGAAGCTTCTTGAAAGGACTTGGTAACAGATTCCTATTGGGTGGCGATTTTAATGCAAAAAACACCTTCTGGGGTTCTAGGCTTACCACAACCAAAGGAAAGGAACTATTGTGTGCTATCCAAGATATTAAATGCAGTGTTATATCGACTGGAAAGCCTACCTATTGGCCAACCGATCCACAAAAAATTCCAGACCTTATAGATTTCTTCATTTATAAAAATATATCATCTAGCTGTCTTAACATTGAGGAAGGCTATGATATGAGCTCGGACCACTCACCTATAATATTGACTCTAAGTGAAACTGTCGTCCAAAGAGAGAATAATCCCACCTTGGTAAATAAGAACACGGACTGGGAAAGCTTCAAGTTAGATCTAGACTCTATGATTAATCTGAATGTTCCATTGAAAAATCCAGAATAGCTAGATGATGACGTAAAAAAACTCATAGCAGATATTCAACAGCGTGCGTGGAAAAATACACCTGAAATTAAAATAAGAATTCATAGTAACTGCTATCCAATAGAAATTAGAAACCTAATAACTGAGAAGCGGAAACAGAGGCAAAAATGGCACACAACCAGAGCTCCACAGGACAAAAAACTGCTGAATAATCTAACAAAAAGACTTAAGAGAGATATTCAGAAGTTTAATGATGAAGCAATGAATACAAATTTAAGTCAACTAACATGTGATCGCACAACAGATTACTCTTTATGGAAAATGACCAAACACCTAAAAAAGCCTATTATGCAGATCCCACCAATAAAAGAAGCCAATGGAACATGGGCTATCAATAATGGACAAAAGGCTTCTAGATTCGCACAGCATCTGGAGCAAATCTTTCAACCTAATGAAGGGAGCTCAGACACTTTATTAAATAACACATTGAATTGTGAAAAAGAAATAAGACTCGTCACGCCAAGAGAAGTATACAACGAGGTCGCAAAATTGAACCGAAAGAAACCTCCTGGTTTCGATCTTATTACTGGAGAAGTTTTGCAAAACCTCCCACGTAAAGCCATAGTTAAACTCACCACTCTTATCAATGCCACGTTCAGACTTCAATACGTACCTGATATGTGGAAAGTTGCCGAAGTCATAATGATAGCCAAACCTGGTAAACCACCTAATGAAACTACATCATACAGGCCAATTTCTTTGTTACCAATAATGTCAAAGTTATTTGAAAAGCTTCTGTTGAAACGTATAAAGCCCATTATAGAAGAAAAAACCCTGATTCCAGATTATCAATTTGGATTTAGAGAGAAACATTCTACAATAGACCAAGTACACAGAATCACCAACTTAATCGAAAAAACGTTAGAAGAAAAGAATGTTTGTTCTACTGTCTTCTTGGACGTAGCACAAGCATTTGACAAGGTGTGGCATGAAGGCCTTGTATACAAACTTAGAAATATGCTACCAAAACAGTTTGCAGACCTCTTAGAATCCTATCTTACAAAGAGAATGTTCAGAGTGCGACAAGACGATGCTTATTCGGAACTTAAGCAAATAAAAGCTGGAGTACCACAGGGAAGTGTCTTAGGTCCAGTCCTGTACTTATTGTACACTAGTGATATTCCAGAATTAGAAAACAATACCATAGCAACCTTTGCAGATGACACAGCTATCATGGCTACAGGAGTCACTCAAGAGGAAGCTGTGGAAAAAGTTCAAACAGCCATCAACACCAAAAAATGGAGAATCAAACTCAATGAATCGAAATCTATTCACATAGATTTCACGAACAAGAGACCAAACTATCATCCGGTGTTCATCAATAACAAGATAATACCACACGAAAATACTGCCAAGTATCTTGGCATGACCCTAGACGCAAAGCTTCGCTGGAAGGCACATGTCAAAAAGAAACGCGTCGAGTTAGAGCCTCGCTATAGGAAGATTTACTGGCTACTTGGGAGGCATTCTACGTTGTCAGTGCACAATAAAATACTCTTATACAAACAAGTCCTCATGCCAATATGGACTTATGGTATCCAACTGTGGGGGTGTACCAATCAGAGCAACGTAGCAATCATTCAACGATTTCAAAACAAAGTACTCAAGGGTATTGTTAACGCTCCGTGGTACATTCGAAATGACGACCTCCATCGGGACCTGAAAGTGGACCTCGTCACTAGTGTAATAAAAAAGTTCGCCGAAGCTCATGAACGGAGACTTCATCACCACGTGAACGTCGAGGCTATCCAGCTCCTTGACAGCACAGACATAGTGAGAAGACTCAAACGGACAAAACCTTTTGAGTTAGTGTAGTGAAGTGACAGTGTATTGTAGTATAATAGTGCTACCCATAAAGAACACAAGAACATAGTGTCTTCGCCTTAATAGAGACAGTAAGAAAAGTGTTAATGGACACATTCTTAGTTTTACTCTACTTAGCAGCTTAAGTTAAATTCAAATTACTTATTAGTCTTATTAGGCTAGATTGTAATGTTTTTGAGGTGTCTTGATAAGAAACTTCATTAGAAAAAAAAAAAAAATGTTAACATAAGTTACAATTTTTAACATTTTTTATTTGTATCATTTGTTTATGACCTTTAAAAGTTCACTTTTGTGCCTATTTCATAAATGATATTTGACTTTGACTTTGACTGTCCCTTAGTATTCTGTGCTTATAGCACCGTCGCCTAATAGGCCAGGGCCTACTTTTTTTTAATCTTAAATTTTTATAGCGACTTTGAGTCGCTGTGCGACTATGTCAGCCCCATTGTTTACATTAATTTTGTACCTATCACTTAATAATGTTGAACACTAGCTTATATAGCGCCTTTGCTGCATCACATAGTGGAGCAGACAAGACGTAATGAAATATACCGTAAAATGAGGTTATTTTGCTCCGTGAAGGTAAATATGCTCCAAATTTAAAAAAAGTTTATTTCGATTAAATCTCTAAATATACAGGGACGTCTAAAATTTTTTGAACGCATCCGATAAATGATTTATAAAATTGGCAACACTGAATGAGAACTTCCGGTTTCTGACATTTCTTTTCTTTTTATCAGCCATTATTAAAACGTGTGCGTTTCGTAAAGAAAAAAATAGTCTGCAAAATCCACCTTCATCGACGAATGTACTTGGATATTTGAGGTAAGGAGGGTTTAATGCAAGTAGGTATGTAATTAGCTAACAATTACAACTAGTATTTAGAAAATATGTACATTAATTTAATTTTCTAACCTCTTTTACTTTGTCGTTCCTACTTTGCGCCATTTTTGGGGATATTTTGCTCCTGGAGCAAAGTTACAATTATGTTTTTGAATACTTGCCATTGTAACTGCCACATAGCTCATACTAAATTCAAATCGTTTTTCTGTAGGAAAATGCCTCGGAATTATGTAAGGAAAATGCCTAAAAGAAATTATAAAAATTATTCACAAGAGACTCTTCGAGATTGTCTAGCAGCAATAGAAAACAAAGAATTAACGCAAAGGAAAGCTAGTGAAATGTACAGGATTCCACGAAGAACTTTAATAAACCAACTCAGGCTTCTACGGTGCAACGAAACACCAAGGCCACCAGGAGCACCTACTACATTTACAGAGGAAGAAGAAAAAATATTCGTATCATGCATACAAAAATTGAGCGAGCATGGTTTTCCTATTACAAGTTTCGATTTGCGCATTGTAATACAATCTTATCTGGAAAAGATTGGGAGAAGAGTTCCCAAGTTTAAAAACAACTGCCCAGGCTTGGAGTGGGTGTCGAGTTTTTTGAAAAGAAATACTGAATTGTCACAGCGCCTCGCTGCTAATATAAAGCGCAGTAGAGCTGGCATTGATCGGGAAACTCTCTCAGATTATATTCAAAATTTAGCGGAGGTGTTAAAAGATGTTCCTCCAGAGAACATTTGGAATTACGACGAAACGAATCTATGTGATGACCCTGGGCAAAAAAAGATTCTGACGAGAAGAGGCACCAAATACCCCGAAATTATAAGAGATACATCCAAAAGTTCTACATCGATCATGTTTGCTGGAAGTGCTGAAGGAGAGTTACTTCCGCCATACGTCGTCTACAAATCTAAGCAGCTGTGGAATACTTGGACAGAAAATGGGCCGAAAAATACTCGCTACAATTGTAGTCCTTCTGGTTGGTTTGACATGAACATATTCAATGACTGGTTTTTCGCACTTGTACTGCCAAAGCTCAAAAAACAGGAAGGCCCTAAAGTCCTCATAGGCGACAATCTATCGTCACATATTTCAGTGGATGTTCTTAAAGCTTGCAAAGACAATAATATAAGGTTCGTGTGTCTTCCTCCGAATAGCACCCACTTGACGCAACCCCTCGATGTCGCCTTCTTTCATCCAATGAAAGTTGCATGGCGGAAAATTCTAACAACATGGAAGCAATGCGAACAAGGCATACGGGAAAAAACTGTTCAAAAGAGCAGTTTCCCAGTCTTACTTAAAAAACTTCTTAGCGATTTAGAAGAAAATAGAAAAGAAAACTTGAAATCCGGTTTCAGAAAATGTGGGATTTATCCGACCGACGCAAATGCCTTATTAGAGAGATTGCCTAAACCTGTTGATAAGACTGCGGCAGAAAATTCTTTCCTGGAAACACTTCAAGCGAAGAGAGTGGAATGGACTGGAGGCGTTAACCCGAAAAGACGGCGTACGAAACTCGACATTATTCCGGGAAGAAGTGTCACGGAGCTGATAGATAGTTCACAGGCGGACAAAGAAAACGAGGAGCCATGTTTTGAAATGGAAGCCCAGGCGTCGACTTCAGAACCCCGTCGTACAAGAATTCACAGCGACAGTACATATGCCGAGAGTGAAATATCTCTTCATGACTCTTCAAACGACGAAACATTAAATGATATGCTGGAGACAATGTTAGAAGAAGAGACAAACGTAGGCACTGACAAGGAAAGTTCTAAAACAAAAAATCTAAAACCACTCATAAAGAAAGAAGGAGAATATGTAGCTTTCACATACGAAGGGGAGGTTTTCCCAGGTATCATCACGAAAATTAATGATAAAGGACCGTACATATCCTCAATGAAAAGATCTCTCAAATATTGGAAATGGCCAAAACCAAAGGATGAGATCCAATACAATTGGGAAGAAGTTTTTGGATGTATATCTGCACCGAAGAAAATTGGTCGACGTGAATTTTATGCTGTTCCTGAACTCGATCAAATTTGGGGGACCTAAGATCTCAATAATTATTAAAAATAATAATATGATTGTTGATACTCATAAGTTTTTTTAGATGGTATTTTTAGTTGGTCACTTTTAATGTTTCTAATTTCCAGTGTTAGAAATTTTTATTTTTTTTTCTAAAAGTTTACATGTTTCTTGACACTTATGTGGCCTTTGGTGGTTTTAATAGTTTATTAGACTTAAGAGAAAATGATTCTAAGACTGATTTATCCAGAAAGTACAAATAAAAGAGTTCCTTGTACATTTTGAGTTTTATTTCATTCAAACCACATCAACATGACGAGAAAGACACAAAATTTGCTTCATCACTATTTATTTTTGGAGTAATGTAACAGCTGCGGCTGTTAACTTTGCCTCTGTTTTTTAAATGTGCCTGTTTTAGTGCAAGGTAAATGTAGGAGCAATGTTTCCAAAAGGCTGGGCAACATTGCTCCATTTTTGAATAAAAAAAATAAAAATAAATAAATTAAACAACTATGTTTGTCATTTAAATATTGCATCTAGAAGGATAAATGAGCCACTCAACGTTTTCTGAAAAGCCGTATTAAAGAAGGATTTTACGTGAGTCACACTTATCAAATTTTGGAGCAAAAACCGGAGCAAAGTAGCCTCATTTTACGGTACCGACATCGAGAAAATTGTAATTGTATCGAAGGGGTGTACCTTTTATTACAGACATTGACTGCCTATACTACCAAGTATCATCATCATTATCATCAGCCCATCAAGTTCCTACTGCTTTGACACGAGCCTTATCTCATAGAGTGCGTATGGGCCATACTCCACCACGCTGGCCCAGTGCGGGTTGGTAGATGTAAAATGTCCTTAAATTTTTGTGAATAATTCTTGGACATGCCGGTTTCCTCACGATGTTTTCCTTCACCGCTTTTAGAGCGAGTGTTAAGTCCGCACATATCTTAAGAAAGTCAGTGGTGCGGGGCCAGAGGGATTCGAATTCTGGTGCGTCGGATCGAATGTCGCACATGCTGCCACTGAGCCACACTCGCTCTTCTACACTCACTTAACTTACTACTAAGTATATTCATACTTAAACATACATAGGTATTAGGTATCTATTGTAATGGCGTAATAGTTCACAACTGGAGGTTCGATCCCGCTCGTTCTATAAGTTCTTTTAGTTAGTTCATCATAGAACCACAGATAGTAGAACTAGACCCCTGACACTCCATACGAATTCGCCCAACTTACTGTCTAGTACTACTACTGACGCACCGGCCTGTCCGCACACGATTTGTGTGTGTGCGTAATTATTGTAGGGATGAGCTAATACGAATCGAGCGCGACAAGGACAATGCTATACGTAAGCAACCTAAGTGTTTCCATTTCACACCCACTATCGCTTAACTGGGAGATGCGAAAAACAAAAAATCTTCGATCTTATTTGTGTAAGTGGTTTCTTTGCATCCATACACAGAACAATAACGAACCATTATAAAAGAGATAGGCAGACCTCCGTCAGTCAGTTCTGGTCCTGGTCAGCTCCACCGTCTTCAGCCGTTCTCCGTCTTTTTCTCAATATGTTTCGTCCATATGTCAAAGTCAAATAGCCGGCCTGCTCTACCTCTGTAAAGCAGGTCGTCGTCGTCATCCAAAAAGGTCATAACAACCTAATATACCATGATAACATAATTGATCGTACATATAAAATAAACATTTGAATCTCACTCATTAGTCATTCGCAGCGAGCGGTGACAACCGAGTGATGCAAGCACGGCATTGCCCATTTTTTCATCGGTTTGTTGCGGGTGACAACAAATTAGCGAGGGGGTGGGAGTGTCGCTTCTTTACGTAGTAATAGTTAGTTTTCTTTGGTAGAACTATTGGGATTGGGTCTTATTTCTCCCATTAGTTATTGCTAGATTATGACGAAACTGAGTCTTTATTGATCGTTTAGAAATGTTTATATAACTATGATAGTGATAAATATATATAGTGATATGAGTTGTTTTCATCTACTGTTTTTTTTTGTTTGGTGTACAATAAAGAATTGTGTAGGTATTGTATGATACTTACTCACATTCATACCCTTACACACACCCTTACCAAAGAAAACTAAATATTACTACATACTCTAACATACGCACACGTAACCTTGGACACTCTACACTCATACTCTATTTTTAGTAGGTTACCTTAACATTATTAAAATTAGGATATAATTCGCAAAAACTAGGACTTGTTAATCTGTCCAGGCCTCCCGCGATACAGGCTCACCCTAGTGCGGGGACCATTAGTAACCTCATAGTACTTAAATTATTGTGATTATTGAGAGTGGGAGCTCTTGGGACTTTCGATCCGACGCACCCGAGTTCGAACCCGCTGGCCCCGCACCACTGACTTTCTTAAGTTATGTGCGGATTTAACACTCGCTCTAAAAACGGTGAAGGTAAACATCGTGAGGAAACCGGCATGTCCAAGAATTTTTCACAAAAAGTCAAGGACATGTGACATCCACCAACCCGCACTGGGCCAGCGTGGTGGATTATGGCCCATTCTCTCTCTATGAGAGAAGGCCCGTGTCCCAGCAGTGGGAACGTGATGGGCTGATGATGATGATGATGATGATTGAATTTACCCGTAAGTTCTTTTTAGGCAAATAAAAGATTTTGTATTTTGTATGTCCATTCGATATTACGTGGTCCATTACCATGAATATCACAAATAACATGTTTTCCATAGCATTATCGGTCACGGGCTCTTGTCAGCACGTGGGTAGGAGTTTATCTCCGTCCTTCACGCTTGGTAAGCGCTAATCTCTGCGGCTTCCTGCTCCGGTTAACAACCAGCTTCATGAATATGTATTACTGTTTGATATCAGTTTTTGTGGGAGCTAGTTGGAGAGTTCAGAGACCTAAGGTTTTCGTAACTCAAGCGTAATAAATGCGTAAATAATATCTCCCGCCCACAAGTAGTTACCTAAGTAGAGAGGGCTCATAGTAACACGTCCGGCATAATCGGCATCATTGCATCGGCAATTTCTCGTAACTAATAAAAGATAAAAAAAAATTACATTCATCCTCAAAGATTTTCGGAATTTCTTCGAATATTACGTGTACAGCTCAAAACAAACATTGGTTTTGCGTGAAATGCATTTTATTTTATTTCCAAACGTAGTAATTCTTTTTATGTGTCTGAGTGATGAGACGAGCAAGTCGTTCGCCTGATGGTAAGCGCCACGCCTGCCCATAACAATTGCAGTGTCATTTAGAACTTTTAATACCATAAAAAGCACTGCGTAGCACTGCATTGCGCTCAATAAGAGTAATAACATGCCCTTATTAAAAAGATCGCATTAATTAATTAAATTGCTAACTAATAAGATGCCCTTTTAAAAGTAGTAGGTACATATCAGCGCAGCTGATTGTACATGACACAAAAAAATTGCTACTTTTAAGTGGCCTATATTTTAAGCACGCCAGTATATTTTTCAGTTCTCAAGTGAATGGCAAAACGTCCATATTTAGAATAAATGTCTTTAACGTCTAACTGATATATTGATCAATTTTTGTTCTCTTTGCAGACTATAAATCCAAAAACTATGGGTGATGGATGATACAGTTGCACTCATGTAATCCTGCAAAGCTACTACGTCGTATAAGCATTTTAATATCTACTGCTATCAAATATAATTAGTTAAACACTCCACACATAATGTGCCAACCGTTCTTACATAAAAACTCAAATCAAAGCGGTCATAAATCAGTGTTGGCCAACGACCGGTTGTAAATCTTGAATGCGGGCTGGGCTTTAGGTAAGTTTCACAAATCTTACAAGTCTTGTATGATTGATGTAGTGCAAACGTCACAAAATGAATATTGTACTGCGATATTTTACTTATAAATATTGAACTGCGCTTGGAGTGTATTGTCAAACATTGTACAATTGGAAGGGAAGTTCTGAAGGGTAGGCAATACGTACTACGTAGGTATTTGTCGCAGCAGGATGTCCCTAGGCGACAAGACAGTTAGGTACCGTTTACGAACAAGTCATGCGTCAGTTTGTTTACCACTCTCCAGTACACGTCTAATTGTATAATTTGATTATTTTGCGTGCACTTTACAGCAAATTATTTTACAATGTCCAGTAAAACTTTAGAAGTCTTTGTATTGCAGATGAGTTTAAGATAATCTAAGGAATTATTCCAGGGAGCCATTAGAGTTACGTAGTCCTTTTCAAAATAATAATGTAAAGAGCAACGGCTATTCAATTTGTAGCCAACCAAAATAATATAAAATGTTTGTATTGTGACTGGATGAGAAGAGGCGAAGACTGAGCTCAGTGGCTTTCATTAGGAGAGGCCTATGTCCAGCAGTGGACGACTACAGGCTGATGATGATGATGATGATGATGTATTGTGATTCTACTTTGTTTTATTATTAGACTTGTAAGTTTCGTAGATCAGGGCCTTGTCTTATCAGTACTTTCACTGCGAAACACTGAAATTGCGACAGTTTCGACATTGCCTTGTTTTGTAAGCGAGTGCGATAGTGATTGATATTATGTCTATTTTATTTGCATATTGAGTGATTTTAGAGCTATTTCGTTTAGCTGCTTATATTTTAGAATTTATTTGTATCGAATAATGTCGGCTTTAGACGGGCACTCAGCTTTTGCATTCTCTACAGTTTTGGTTACCACCAGTCACCTGTTGTCACATGCCACTCCCGACACCTTTAAAAGTCCAGTGACCTTTTGAGAACCTTGGTGGTTATTGTCTATCTTTACTTGAGTGTGTTAATTAATTAATCTATTAATAATGAAAAAAGGGTATATATTCAACTTTGTATTGTACTATAATGTACCATAAATTATGTAATGTATTTATTTATTTCCTAGATTAACAGCAGTTGACAGCCTCTTTGGTGTAGTGGTTGGGCAGGTGGGCTCAAATCTCATATACCACTGAGGTTGCGGGTTCGATTCCCGCGACGCCGACGGGGCAAATGTTTGTGCACAGAAAAAAAAGCGCAAGCATTTGTTTCGTGTCTGGGTGTTGTGAGACCATGGTCCTCATAGTTCCTGGTTCCCTAGATACAGGGAATCCTAGTTAGGGTCAGGATCTACGTAAGTGATCGTTGGGCGTTTAAAAAAAATAAAAAAGTTTTTAATCACTTATATTAAAACATATTTATATAAAAGCAATTCACGACTCAGTTATTCCTTTACAGTCAGGTTCAGCGACAGTCCATGTTACTTACCTTATGGACTTACCTTACCTTACTATGGACCTACATAGTTATCTAAGCAGTAGGTATTTTGATATTTACTAACATTTATTACACAAGTGAACGTTAAACACGCACCAGTAATCTGCGCTCGCGCACAAGTCTTTATAAGCTCATATCGTCACCCACGGAAACCCTTATAAACAAAGTTGTATTGACTTTTTGTAATAATTAGTCAATAAAAGTATCTCGTATTGGAAGTGCCTATAATTATATCAATTAATGTTTAAGTGAAGTCGATGTCGCGTCGGCGTCGTGTGAAACAGTGATTACCTAACTATATGTATGTGCGATCGAAGTTTTCTTAGAAAAACTTAACGATATTGTCCTTACGACATATATCAAAGAAAATTTAAATTATCAAAATTTAAAAAGCTCCTGACACAATGAACCATGTCTAAGAAGGTACTTTATGTAGATTTCTGTGGGGTATACTCGTGAAATGCTTGACCTATTCAATAAATGTTCGGATGGCTGAATACATGAACTGTGCGGAGCCACTGAATTTTAAATATCTCGGTCGTCATTTTTTTCTTTTTGTGGTCACATCATGTGCCCATATATTATGTGGCATATGTTAGCTAAGATGCTAACATACGCCAATTTAAATAAAGAATGCCATAAATAGAAATGAAGTAGATCTTCCGGCCGCTTGCCCCTTTCACCTGCGGTCAAATCAACCTTACCATGTCTAAGTAGCATTGTGCTAAATAGGCAGTTTGCGTCGACCATTAGTGCTGGCACTGCTGGCATACTTTCTCAGGGCATTTCCATAGATCGAAAAATATAGCGATATGTTGTAAGCCGCAGAGTTTAAAACATATAATACTACTTACACAATACTCGTACAATGCTATAGTATTTTTAGACTGAAAATAATGATAGAAAATGCAGTGTAGGCCCGTTGTCCCCGTAGGCCTTGTCCCCACCACGAGGACAACAGAACGTCATTAAATTGTCTTCTTTACAGAGATACACCCACTAGGTTAGGTTATGTTAGAACTGTGACCACTCAGCGCGAGCCGAGCGAGCGAAGCGAGTGTGCAGAGCCAGGAAGTAGTTTTCCCATATAAAGTTTACTTTACTATATCAACGAAAACAGAATAAGGGGACATCGGGACGTATTTTTAAATATTTTATTTAAGTACCACTGTCCCCCTTTAACGGGGACACGGCTTACGGGGACAACGGACCTACACCAAGATTGCCATATATATTGCAAAACTCTCCGTAGTATAATTTTATGATATCTTTGAGAACGTAAGTTTACACGTTTCAATGCACATTTCCATATTTTTATACAGCTGAGTGAGGAGACAAACAGGTTGTTCACTAAGATTTTAAATAATTAGGAAGAAGAAAAACGATATTGCTCGGGCAGGGATCGTCCTGCGTTTTCGACCTGCGTCTTCGGAATACCGTCCCGACGCCTTAACCACTGGGCCACCGAGCTTACTGCTCGAGCAACCAAATTTCTTCTATCCTTCTTATATCGTCTTACGGGGTGACGCAGGTTCGATCCCTGCCCGAGCAATATCATTTTTCTTCTTCCTAATTATATAAAATCTTAAGATTTTTGCCTAGCATGCGCTAATGCATTAATATCAAAAAAGGTTGTTCACTGGTGATAAGCAACTCCTACCCATAAAAATTCAGCACTCCAAGAACTTTGTTGTACAAAATCTTGCGTGGTACTGCACAGCGCAGTCAAGGACTCTTATGCAATGGAATCAGGCGTGACGTTGCTGAAATTCATCTCAAAACTGAAACGCAATGAAAATATGTAGTGTAAACCCACTGAATATTATGTATATTATTTGAATATTTATTCAGCGGGATTACACTTCATATTTTCATTGCGTTTCAGTTTCAAGGACTCTTATACTCGTATACCCAGTATTTTCGCTCCAACATGTTCAATGATCTTCAAATTGGAACACACAGTACCTTGTTTGCACACTACTATAAATGATAATATAGTGGTATGTATTGGTATGTAATGTATCTATGTATTGGAATGTATGTTTAAGGTATGCAGGTATTTATTGTTGTAATTTAATCGCACACCGCCGTCTACTGCTCCTTCGATACTGTCCATCCAAAGGTTGTCTGGAAGAGAACGCTTTGAGCGATAAGACCGCCCATTGTACTACCATTGTAAGGAATTTTATGCTACTATTATTTTTATTATTTATTTATTAATAAATAATAATAATAGTTTTGCACAAAAATGGTACAACGAATGACTTAGCGCTATTTAATTGTTAATTTTATTGTTTTGTAACTGCTATGCAATAAAGAGTTTTGTAATTGTAGTTGAATGATGATTTATATTTGGCGGTGGTTGGCGGTTGAACACTATTTTTAATAACGTTCTCGCTGGCATATCACTTCTTTCGTCGTTCCGAGGGCATTTTCTTTACCTTGATAGGACTGATAACAGCGACTAATTAACACGAGTCTAGTTATGATTTGTTTGTGGTTTCATTTTGATTTATTACGCGGATCTTCCTAGATAAGTTTGCTTTCTTTGAAAACTTTGCACATGTTTAGTCTGTATTATAAATGAGAAACTGTTATTCATGAATTCAATTCGCATTCTTCACTCCACAGCCGTTTTGTATCCTAGTGTACCATATACGAGGAGGACGAGTTTCAAGTCCTTCGTGCTCCGGCTACCAGCGAAGTACTGGCTCCTGAGTTTTGGCCCGAAGGCATAGTATTCCGGCGCTACAGGGAGACGAAGCCGAAGTTAATTCCCTAATCGTAGCTTTAGTGTTTAAATTGTTGTTGTTGTTGTATTGTTATATATCAGTAATAAAAATAAATAAATACACCCAACGATCACATACATGGCCTAACTAAGATCCCCATATCATATTTTTTTATGTCAATTATAAATGGAATAAAAAATTTAAAATTTAGTTTAGTTAGTTTTTAGTCTGTAAGGTAATAAGGTACCTATATATTCTATGGGCCTCCGTTAATTTTACTATGTAGTACTTAATAAAGCCTGAAATAAAGAGTTCATTATACTCCGTAGCTACGGCATAGTCATTTAATCTTAAACGGTGGTTTTGTTTTAGCTTTGTCGACATAATTTATAATAACAAGTATCTAGGTCTGCTCTGTGTATAAAAATAATAGATACTAACTAGACTTGTTATCATTCTATATTATTGAAACAAAAAAGTAATGCCATTACAAGGTGTAACGCCTCATTTGGTTTGTAAATAGAACATTTAATAACATACCGAGGCTTATCTACAAAATAATTAATAGCATAAATATAGATAGATAGATAGATAAACACTTTATTATTCACCTTAAAAATAGAGATAAAGTACAATTCAAATGTTTACAGTGGTGTAACAATGGGCGGTCTTATCGCTTAAAGCGATCTCTTCCAGACAACCTTTGGATGGAGAGGAATAACGAAACATACACAGACGGTGGTGATAGAAAATATAATAGACATACCAAGGGCTTACATATGATATACAATATATAATCTAATTACTTAAATATATATATGAGTATATAAATAAACTTATTTACCTAATTAATAAACATTTAAATTGTACTTTATCTCTATTTTTAAGGTGAATAATAAAGTGTTTATCTATCTATCTATGTATATATGTTTATATATACATACATACATACAATATATAATTAACATACATATTATACAATCCAAAAGTGAACGGATATTAAAAAAAAATAGAACTCCATAGCAAAATATAATGATAAATATTATGAAGTGGATAAATATAATTTCCTAACACGTTCTCTGAAAGTGGCCAGTATATCTATACTTATAATAAAACTGTAACGAAGCGGTTACTGTACATTGAAGATATTTTTGAAAATCAATTTTTTTAGGAGTATATGGTAGCAACAGAACCCAAAAATACAATTTTTAAAATTTTTGTCTGTCTGTCTGTCTGTCTGTCTGTCCGGGATAAACTCAGAAACTAGGGCACGAATTTGAATGCAGTTTTTTGAAATATATTCTGTGGAGTCCGGCGCTACACATAGGCTTTGTTTCATCAAAATCGGTCCAGTAATATTGAAGTTATGACGGAATTTAGGAAAAAATATAGGTGTCCACTATAAGTTGAACCTTTGTGCACATGGCTCAGCTTATACTGTTTTATTACTTACCTTCAGAGTTTGTAGAACTAAGGTATTGGTTCACACGATGGTATTCTAAAAAATGTTTTGTGGAGTCCTAGGCTACATAACAAACTTTGTTTTATAAATATTGGTTTACGAAAACTGGAATTATTACGCAATTTAACAACGTTGAGTACCTACCGATTAGCAATTTTAGTATGAAAGTTTTCGTGAATTTGATTCATTATAATTATAAATATTTAATAAAACGGCTAGGACTCACGTAGTTTGTCAAATTAGTCGACCTAGGTTTCGAGCATGTCCGATGCTCTTCATCAGGGGCGAGTTTACACTGCGATATCGCGGCGACTATTGGCGGTGCCGGTGGCGGTGGCTGGTGGAGTGGTATAACGTTGAGTACCGTTGCAAGGCAAATTAGCTGTTTAAATCGAGCCACCCATAGATAGCACGTCTTATCAAGGGGCGTTTTTCTGACTCGCGGTGACGGGTTTTATGGACATGGCGCTGGACCTGCACTGGAGCTTTTTTTTTTTATCAGTTTGCAAAACGCTTTTTTGCTGATGCGATTATGTCGCCTTGGAAAGTAGTAGAGGAATTGTACCTAGCGGTTCCCAATTTTTTTTAGCTATGGAACACTAAATTATGTACCTAATTTTGGCGGAACCCCAACTCATATTTGTAACCGACTTTAAAAAAGGAGGAGGTTCTGTTTTTTTTCTATGTTTGTTACGCGATTACTCCGCCAATTATAATTTGATTTTGATGATTCTTTTTTTGTTTGGTAGGTCATACTTCAGAGGTGGTCCCATATAAATTTTATCGAAATTGATTCAGCACTTTTGCGCGGGTCAGTATATCGATAAAAATGCCGGCCAGCGTCGGCAATTCTCGGAACCCTAGGGTTCCGTGGAACAACTATTAGTAACTGCTGGTATAGACGAACAAAAAGCATAGCAACACCGTACCGGGCCCGGAACGGCCGCGGCGGCTAGCTTGGCACCACGGCGCACCGTCACTGTCAGTTTTGCGTACGAATCGTAAAGGGTCCATGGCATTTCCCCCCGATGGCAATCCCACCCGTGTTATTTCCACCCGGCCTCCGTGGTCCCGTAATATGTTTTTTTAAACTGAACGATGACATTTGATACGTATCGTATACTCGGTCAAAGAAACTATAACACATTTTTCACCAATTTTAAAACATCCCTAAAAGAACTTGCTAAAATGTATATATCTAAATATAAAAATAATCCACTCCCTCAGACACAGACACACACACACACATCACACCTCGAAAACCAAAAACCTATGAAGCTGTTTGGTATGTAAGTTCTATAAGGGGATCATTACGAGAGCGGACAAAAGGAATGAGAGTTTATGTTTTTAAAGATAGGGCTATCAATTTTGGTAATTAGGATTGGGAGCGGAACGGGATGATAACGGGATAAGATAGGCATGGAAATGGGATAAGCGCGAGAGTTACAGAATAGGAGCGTAATGGTAACGATATAGGAGCGGGACTGGAGCAGGAGCGGAGCGGTACGGTAACGGGATAGTAGGGAGCGGTAACGGTATAGGAGAAGGACAGGATCAGTCCAGAACGCGGCGGTTACGGAATACAACCAGGACGATAACAGGATACGAGTGGGAAGGTAACAGAATAGAAGTGGTACGGTAATGAAAAAGGAGCAGGATGGGAGCTGGAACGGGAGTATTTTGGGACAGAAAATGGTCGGAAGCATGATGAATTACTACTACACTACGCGTACGAAGTCGCGGGCAACAGCTAGTAGTTAATAAGTACTGTTTTAAGGTATACCTAATAATAGCTATAAGTTGCTGTTATTAATATAATAATGCAATAATATAACTATGTTAGATAACCGCCTTCAAATAACGGATCCATGCGGGTGACGTCACGGGGTACCTATTCAATTTTTGTATACCAAAACTTTTTCCAGAATGTAACAAGTACTTTTTGAAAACCGCATCAAAATCGGTTCAGCCAAACCGCGAGATAATCGTGGACAAACATACATCGACTCGGCCCTGCACCAATGACTTATAGTTAAGTGCAGATTTTGCACGCTCGCTCTAAAACGGTGAAGGAAAACATCGTGGTGAAACCCGCTTACGCGCTTTGGAGTGGTAGTCTCTGGCCGTGGTTGTAATACCACCCACCGAACAAAGCCATGCCGTTAAGCGACCTAGTCGTGTTTCGGGATGATGTTCGGTGAACCATCGGGGAGACGGGACTGAGCAGCCGCTCAACTGCCGTCTCTCTCTAGATCTATGTGCTCCATCTTAGGCCACATCATCGCTTCACATCAGGCGAGATAGTGGCCAAACATAGATCTATTAAGCGAAAAAAAAAAATCGTAACAACACACAAACAAACGGGTCAAGCTCCTTTTTTGAAGTCGGTTAACAAGGAGCATAAAACCATAAAACCTGGTTACATCGTCAATGTCGGTTAAAAAGAACCTGACACGAAACGCCAATTGTAGTATTGAGGTCAGATTATGGTATAGATTCACTGCGACCATGTCTTGTGGTACCATCTTGTGCCATTAAAGTTTATCTCAGTTTAGTTCATATCCTATTTTGGTGTATATTAATGAGACTAATTCGATTTCTTGCCTGTCGATAACAATTAATTAGACCGTATCTCATTAGTCGCAGTGAAGCTATACCTTATTGAGCTCAACACGATATACAACTGGCGATTAAGGGACCAAGGCCCTAATTCACTAAGACAACTTGGCGATTCCTTGCTTCAAGGAAACGTCGATTCCTTCATTAATAAACGACATGTGCGAAATGTGTATTCTCTATGACATGTCATATATATGAATATATGAATGCGTCATAGAGATGTCGTTTATTAATAAAGGAATCGGCGTGATTTCGAAGCAAGGAATCGGCGTGATTTCGCCAAGTGGTAATTTGGGTCATTGGGGCCCAGTATTATCTAAGAGTCTTTTCAACAAACTTGATATAAAAAGTAGGACAGTATCCAGTTTTAAAAGTACACATACACTTGTTTGACTGGAATAATTGTAACATGTTCTGTTATTACATCGCGTGTGACAACTTGTTTATTTATTACAAGCCTTTAATTAGCTTTACCTATCCGTATATCTATTTGTAGATGTAAGTAAGTATATCAAAGTCATGTTTTTTTTTTTATGTAACTGAATGACGAGACGAGCTGGTCGTTTGCCTGATGGTAAGCAATACGCCAGCCCATAACAATAACAGCACCACCCAGAACTTTGTTTTGCAAAATCTTGCGCGGCGCCGTACTGCGCTCGTCACTCTGAGACAATTAGCTGTTGAGTCTCATAATGCCCAGTAATTTCGCTGGCTACAATGCCCTTCAACCCGGAACACAGTAATGCTTGCGCACTACCGCTTGGCGGCTGAATAACTGGCAAAGCGGTGGTACCCACCCAGACGGCCTCTCGCATACGAGAAACCTACCACCAGTAAAATCATAATTTAATTAATCATTATAATTTGTTTTATAATATAAGTTGATTTTGATCCAGTTGTGATGCTATGTTTAGAGCATAGGTTCCCATAGTGTTCCACGTGGACCCCCAGGGGTCCATAGGAGACCACACGGGGGTCCACGTAGACGTGAAAGAAAACAGGGGTTCACAAGTTGTCAGTGGGGTCCACGAAAAAATTTCTGGTTTTCATAATAAAGAACAAAAATTTTGGCTTGGATTTACCTATCAACGTAGGCAGGTGGCATCATTCACTCGGAAGTCTACCGACGGGGGTCTACCGAAAATAGTAAAACTTTGAAAGTGGTCGACGAGAAAAAAAGTTTGGGAACCTCTGGTTTAGAGCATTTTGCTTAGTACTTTTAACTATGCCGAATTGTATTTATGTATATTTTGTTAAGATAGTAGTTGTGTGCGAATAGACCGTAGTCTACAAGTGACTGAACGGAAGGTGTTAAGAAGAATCCTAGGACCTGTGAAGAGGGAGGATAGAAAATAGAACTTTACTGGTGGTAGGTTTCTCGTACTCGAGAGGCCGTCTGGGTGGGTACCACCGCTTTGCCAGTTATTCAACCGCCAAGCAGTAGTGCGCAAGAATTACTGTGTTCCGGCTTGAAGGGCATTGTAGCCAGCGAAATTACTGGGCATTATGAGACTCAACAGCTAATTGTCTCAGGGTGACGAGCGCAGTGCGGCGCCGCGCAGGATTTTGTAAAACAATGTTCTGGGTGGTGCTGTTATTGTTATGGGCTAGCGTATTGCTTATCATCAGGCAAACGACCAGCTCGTCGTGTGGAGGTTAAGGAAAAACAGAGAAATTGAAGATCTAGTGGCCGAGCCAAATATCATCTGCGAAATAAAAGCACACAGACGTCGCTGACTCGGCCACCTCGAAAGAATGGATGAGGATCGGGCTGTGAAACGAGCGTATTTGTGAGCGTGTTTGTTTGTAGTAGCCCAATTGTTTTTGTTTGTATTATTTCCGTAATTTTTTCTAGTCTTATGTCTATTGTTAAATCTTCCGACACTATTAAAGAATTACCTTCTAAGCAATGTTCACAAAGCACATGGTACGTTTCTGAACAATTACGTATTGGACGGAAGTGCTTTTGTTTGTGGATGAAAGAAGCAGTGTGGGTTGTTGGTAGGCCAATTATATCCGGTTTTGTCGGAACTAGGAAGACAGCTTGTTCTAAGCCAAATTGAATAAAAATAAGACAGATTTTGTGAATTTTTTTTTTAATATCACTTAAATAAAATCCACAGGTTTACTATATTTTCAAAATTTAGAATAAAATGAATATGAAATTAACTGAGGCACTTGGTACGTTTTAATCATTTAATATCTCATTTTACATTGTGTTCAAAAAAGCGAAGAAAAACATTGTGGCCCCTCTACAAAATAAAAACATTTTAATTTTAATTCAATTGGTATTTTTGCATGACGAAGCGCAGATGGACAATACTGACTAATATAAAAAATACGTTCCGTTTCTAGACTTTTTTGCCAGTCTTCCATAATTTACAATTACATAAAAAAGCTTTATCAAATCAAGCCGTGTACAAACTGCGCCAGTTGTACACAGTAAATTTAAATTTTGACAGTATAAATCGTTCATAAGTCATGCACATCATCGCATTGCGCAATGTTCAAACTCCACTGCACGCTAAGTGGTTGAAACAAGCTTAGCTTGTGCAAGTCGCAGTGCAATACAGGATGCGTTACACTGTGCTGTGCACTATTATTTATTCTGTGACAATGTATACCTAGTCCATTTGGTTACACATCCATATACCTAGTTAATTATTAATTAGTTAATTATTGCTTGGGTTGCGTTTGACCGCTATCTCACCTGTTGTTAAGTGACGATGCGGTCGAAGATGTAGCACGCTCGCCTAGATGAACCCTGTTCACTCTTGTCTTAAAGGCACCCAGATTATAGCTATCCGGTAACACAGATGCCGGCAGAGAGTTCCACTCCTTGGCCGTTCGCATTATGAATGTCGAAGCAAAGCGTTTGGTGCGAGCAGGAGGGATGTCAACCATAAATTGAACGCATATTTGTGGTAAAAAATAACAAGACTTCTTTATTCATTCATTGCTTTATGTAGCTATAAATCACACATATAGATACATGCATACCCCGCTAGGGTGTAGCAAACAGTAGGTCTATAAATTTTAAATAGTGTCACACGCGTTACACATTATTAATTTAATTAATGAATGATAATAAAAATAATTAATGACTATTGTAGATGTAAATGAATTATAATGTTGACATACACTACTGAATTGGAAAATTCCTGTGATGACAGATGTAATTTGAATTTGATTTAATAAATAAATTTATATAGGTAGTCAATAGCTAGGTAATAAAGTAGCAAGTAGGTAGGTAGTCGGCAAGCAGTAGCGCACAAGCATTATGTGTTCCGGTTTGAAGGGCATTGTAGCCAGAAAAATTACAGGGCATTCTGGCAGACTTAATATCTGATGTCTCGGGATGATGACCGCAATTCTTATTCTTATTCGATGAGGGGGCGATGAGTCCTGCACTGACGTCCCGCATGGGGTGTATTGTGCATTCCCCCCGCCAGCATCTACCCAAGCCATCCCAACTCCTTGAAATAACGGAGTGCGGCTTTGGGGCGCTGGCATAGCTGCTCCAGTGTTGAGGTTGTTTGTGGGGAAGATGATGGTGGTAATGAAAGTGATGATGATGATGTGTGTCCGGTGTCTGCCGTGCCGTCTATTGGCTTTGTTACCTTTGTTCGGATGTCATCCGTGGCCGTACAGTGCAGCAGCACGTGTTCAACTGTTTCATTTTCCAGCATGCAGCCTCTGCATAGGGGGCTGTCAGTGGCTCCGGTTTTATATAGGTGATAATTTAAGTTGCAGTGACCTGTGATTAGGCCTACCATAAGGCGGAGATCCTTCCGCTGCAGCTTTATAAGATTGTTGGTTATGTTTCTATTGAGAGTCGGGAAGACGGCTCTGGTGTGTTTGCAGTCCGTTCTCTTGTCCCACAGATTTTGGTGTTGGATTTCCGTATGATGACGCAGCTGTTCTCGTACTTCCATCGCTGATGGTTTACAGAGAACCTCTGCTTCGTCACTTACCTGTTTTCTTGCTCCCTCTTTAGCGAGGGTGTCTGCAGCGATGTTGCCTGGACAGGAACTGTGGCCCTTAGTCCA
This sequence comes from Petrophora chlorosata, assembly GCA_951640565.1. NCBI lineage: Eukaryota > Metazoa > Arthropoda > Insecta > Lepidoptera > Geometridae > Petrophora > Petrophora chlorosata. Next base: position 5,064,788 of record OX621206.1, read on the forward strand.
TTTCACTTTGATTTTGTATTTTTCAGTCAGTTCTTGTAGAGCTTTATGGCACTCTGCTACGACCCTAGATCTGGTGACGGGTCTTCTGAGTGCATATATGATCGCCGCACTGTCCGTGATGAAGATGAGGAGTTCATCTTCCTGGTCTTTTTCCAAGATAGGTGGTTTTACTTGCTTAGTGATTGCCCTTACCGCTAGGAGTAGAGCTATGGCTTCTGCCTGCAGAACTGTTGTGGTTTTGCTAAGGGCCTTGGATTCAGCAAGTCCGAGTTCCGGTGAATAGTAACCGCAACCCACCCCCGTTTTGTTCTTAGCACCGTCAGTGTAGATATTATAGGAAGGTTTTGGTTCTTCCACGGCGCTGTCTTCTGTGATTAACTCGTACCTCTTGTTGTCGAGGTGCGTGCTAGCTATCTTATCAGTTCCTTTACTGGCCTCTGGTATGATGTGTATTGCTTTGTCAAGTATTTTGCAATGGTTTATTGTGGGCCCATTACCCTTCCATTGGTTTGTAGATTTGATCCTTAGTGCTGATACCATTGCTTCTTGCTGTATGTGCAGATGCAGCGGCGTCAGGCCAAGGATGATGTCCAGGGCAGCTGACGGTGTCGTTTTCTTACACCCGCTGATTAACGAGCACGCCAGTCGTTGTATTTGCTGCAGTTTTGTGATTGTGGTCGCTAGATTAGTTCGCGGCCACCACACTACACATCCGTAGGTTAGCACTGGTCTCACTATTACAGTGTATAGCCAGCGGCAAAGTTTTGGTTTGAGTTCCCAGTCTTTGCCGACAGCTCTCGTGCACTGCCAAAGGATATTTGTTGCTTTTGTGGTGATATGATCGAGGTGTTTCCCCCAAAGTAGTTTGCTGTCTAGCCAAATGCCTAGATATTTTACTTCGTTACTAAGGCTGAGTGTAGTTCCGAATAGTGTCGGAAGTTTCAGACTTGTTGTTTTCTTCTTGCGTGTAAACAGCACCATTTCTGTTTTGTGTGGGTTTACGGATAGACTGTGGCGTTCGCACCACCTCTCGACTTCTCGAAGTGCCTTCTGCATCTTTTCGCAGAGAGTCGCCTCAAAGAGCCCATTTACCATGATGGCCAGGTCGTCTGCGTATGCCACGGTGACTATGCCGTCCTTGTTCAGTGATTCAACAAGTTCGTTTGCCACTACTACCCAGAGTAGCGGTGATAAGACACCTCCTTGCGGGCAACCTCTTGTAACGAGACAGCGTGTGGCGCTCGAGGATTCAATTTTAGCTGCTCTATTTGCCAGCATGGATGTAACCAGTTTGTTTACTATTGGGTCCACGCCCCTGGTTTTCAGTCCTTCTTCGATACTATGAAACGTCGTCTTGTCGAAAGCCCCTTCTATGTCGATGAAGGTAGCTAGGCAGGACTGCTTGTTTTCTAGTGCCGATTCTATTTTGTAAACCACCTGATGCAAAGCAGTCTCTGTCGATTTGCCTGATTGATAGGCATGTTGATTGTTGTGGATTGGGTTTGCCGCCAGTGGTCCACATCTTAAGTGTTTGTCACATAATCTCTCAAGCGTTTTAAGAATAAACGAGCTCAGACTTATTGGCCTGAACGACTTTGGATTTGTGTAGTCAGTTTTTCCTGGTTTAGGTAGAAAGACGACTTTGACTTCCCGCCATGCCTTGGGTATGTATCTCCATGCAATGCATGCCCTGAAGATGGCAATGAGGTGATTTTTTATTTTGCATAGGCTCCATTGAAGGAGTGCCGGAAAGATGCCATCTATTCCTGCTGCTTTATATGGCTGGAAGGTACTTATTGCCCACAACAGGGTTTCTTCCTTGACTATTGAATCCGCAAAAGCCCAGTCTTCAATGCCTGGTTCCTTCAGTGTTTCATTTTCCCACTTTTCATCTTTGTCTATGCGACAGTCAGGGAAGTGGGTTTGGAGCAGCAGTTCAAACTGTTCTTGCTCGGAAGCTGTGTAGGTACCATCTGCCTTTTTCAGTGTGCCTAGCTTCATTTGTTTATCGTTCGAAACGATTTTTCTTAGTCTCGCAGTTTCGCTTTCCGATTGGATGGAGTTGCTATATCTTTTCCACGAGTTCTTCCGGCTCTTAGTTATTTCTACTTTGAGTCGGTGTCGTGTTTTTCTATATTCTTGCCAGTCAGTGTCTTGATCGGTGTTCATGGCTCTGTTGAAATGGTGTCTGGTTTGTTTCCTCATTCTGCTGAGTTCCTTGTTCCACCATCTGTCTTTTTTGTGCGATATTACATTTCTTTCTGTTTTGAGAGGGCAGGCTGTTTCATAGCTTTTTATGATTGACCTTACCATGCATTCAATTGTGTCCTCTATATTTTTGGGTGTCAGCTCCGAGTTTGCATCCGCTAGCTGTGCTTCCTCCAGTGCCACTCGGAGTGTTTCTCTAAAGATAGATCTGTCAGTGTTTTTTGGATTTCTGTATGTACGTGGTTCATGCTTTCCCACGTCCAGGCTGAACCTAAGCCTCCTGTGGTCCGCGCAGGTGACCTCATCAGTCGCCACGCGCCAGTCAGTTATCGTCTCTGCTAGATCGTTTGTAGCTATTGTTATGTCAATTATAGTTTTAGCCCTCGAGGTGACGAAAGTCGGCTCGGAGCCTCTATTTAGTAGGCTGAGATTGTGTCTCAGAATAAAGTCGAGTATATCTTTGCCTCTTTCATTGGTGTTTGAGCATCCCCAGACTGTACAGTGAGCGTTTGCGTCGCACCCTACTGCACATTCCAGTTTATTTTCCATGCAGAAGTTCATCAGTTCTTCTAGAGCTGGTGGTGGCGTTTCGGCTCCGATATCCATGTACGCGGAGGCTAAAATGATGGTTTCGAGTTTTCCCTGGAGTTTTGTCTCCAGTCTCACTACGGTAAGGTCATCGGTGCACAGATGTGTTACCAATGACGCTTTGTATTGCTTCGGTACGTAGATAAAAGTCCGTGTTTTAATTTGCACTGGGGGGGAGAAAACGTTGCCCGGTAGGGCGTTGAAACCACTCACCTTTCCTCGGCTGAGATAGGGTTCCTGGACCAGTGCTATTGTGTTAGTTTGCTTCTCCAGTGTTCTGCGCAGCGAGGCAAAACCTGTGACGCTGTGTTGAATGTTAGCTTGAATAATGTCAATTTTCCTACTGGTGCATAGGTTATTTGTACTATCCGAGACAGTGGTGCTCGGTGTGTTGGAATTAGAATGTTGGTTACTGATATTCTTATTTTTAGGATCCATCATTAAAAAAAAAAACAAAGTTAGTATTGGTCCTGGTTTTTGTTAGGTGGTTGTGCGACCATTCCTAACTTATTGGTAGTTCAAGTTGGACGAGGAAGGCCCGGTATGGTCCGCATCCATGGAGGACGCCGGCGAGAATATGTTGAGGCCCATTATGTCGCCTGCAATATCATCCTCGCCGCCGCCCTCCACGTCTCGCAGAAGTTCCATTTCCTCCCTAATCCAACCCATATCCGCGCTCGGTGTATCTTCGTCGTCCACAGTACCGGGGGCTACCGGCGTGGATTCCTTCTCCCCGCCTGCAACCCCCGGCACTGCGACTTCGGCTTCACCGGGTTTGTATCCTCTGACCTTGACGTAGACTGTCGCCGTTGTGTAGTATAGACGAAAGCCTTCGCGTCGGAGGTTTGTCATATCCTCAGGTGGTATACCCATAATGAGGACGTGGTTATATGTTTCACCCGTCGGTTGAACCTCATGAGTGAAAATTGGCCACTTTTCCACGCCTGCTTCTGGATTTTGGGCCACGAGCATATTTTTGATTATATCTGGTCGTCTTGCCAGATCCTTCCTTCCCCGGCCGAAGTCGGGAATGTAAATTATTCCAGTGTGGTACTGGATTGCTTTACTCTCAGGAACGACCACGTACCCACTCGACCCTTCCCACAGTCCTGGTAAACGATTTACCGCAGTTGTGAGCCAAGCGAGCGCGTTGTCGTCCCTGGGAGTGTACCTTACTCCGCCACGGTAGAGTCGCGGGAGCGATGTTAGCTGTGGCATTTTTGTCGTCTGGACTCCCCCGTTTTCCAGGAAGTAGTTCACCAGGTTTTCGTTAAGAACCTGTTTAATTTGGGCTGCCCGGAGCTCGTCCATTGGTATGCGGTTTCGATCCATAACGACTACGTTGTAGTGCGCTTTGGCTGCCTCCGCATACGTGGACGGTCCCGGGCCTCCCTCTGCTGTTTTGGGGTCTTGGGGCTTTGTCGACCCGGTCACGGGGGCGGCAGCGGGGCTGTCTACTCGCACCTTCTTGTCCGCCGCTATGCAGCCGGTAGGAGACACGAGGTCTGCGCTCCGCTGCCGCTTCGCGCCCCTGGTAGCCTCCCCCTCCGTTCGCTCGCGTGTCTCCGCCTCGAGCACTGGGGTGACGGTGGCGCCACCCCTAGACGCTGCTTGCCCCTTCCTTCCTTTTCCTTTGCCCTTGCCCTTTGAAGAGCCCGGCCTTGGTTGAGGTGCAGTCGGGGTGCGGTCTAAGTGCGGCGCCACCGCATCCTTACTTGGGTTGGCGGCCCTACCATCGGACACTGTGTTCCCTTCAACTTCCTTTCCTTCGTCCTTGCCCACTGAGGGGCACGACATCGGTTAGGTTGTAGTCTGGGTGAGGTCCAGAGGTGGCGCCTGCGCATCCCTGTTCGGCTTTGCCTTGAGGTTCAGGAGCGCCTCGACATTTGCCGGAGTTGCCTGCCAGTCCCCCCGCGGAGTCTCCCCCGGTCTCAGACACGAGTTCGACTCCGCACCTGGGATATTGGTCGCGGACGGGTCGATGCGGGCCATGCAAACCGCGACCGCCGGCGCGAGCGCCGACAGGCCGGGCAAGTAGGCCACGCCTTCCCGCCGCTGCCGGTAGACCAGGTCCGCTAGCTCGGCATCACGTCTTCGGCGCTCCTTCTGCTTCGTCCGGTGGTTTACACCCCCGTGTATGCTTTGGGCGGTGTCGGTAGGCTTATTCGGCTTCCCGACACTCCGCCCGTTACCTGTTGATGTCAACACAGCGTTGGGTTCTGCCGACGCCTCCTGCAGCCTCCTTTGCTGCTTCCGCCTGCGCGAGTTGGGGCGCGGCGCGTGTCCTGGCTCGGGTTTGATGACCGCAATGCAATCCTACGCAGTGTTTCTTTGGTATTTAAAGTTCTGGGTGGCACTGCAATTGTTATATGCAGGCGTGGCGTTTACCATTAGGCGACAACTTGCTCGTCCCATCACTCAGTAACATAAAACAATGTCAAATTATGTATTACATTTACAAATTACATTCAATTGAATAAATGCGATCTGCAGCGTATACACAAACCCATCTAGCCTATATTTATATTATTTTATATGTTATTTGAATTCTTTCTTCTTGCATAATTACGCTATTGCAATTGTGCATCGTGAAAATATTATCTCAATAGTTTTGTTCCGTAAGTATAATATTGTTAGAATCAGAAATGAAATTTGCTTAAAAAGAACAAGTTCGAACAAGAAATCCGTTTAATACACAAAAATCAACTACAACTACAACAACAAAATTTATTAACAAAAAGAAAAGTATCCACTGTTACAGAAAATAACAAAATAACGATTGCACACTTGTAAATCAACGCTAATTACACTAATAATGGCTTACGTTGCCTTTATAACAATCGACAATATTTCTAGCAGACGTCCGTTCGCTACGAGCGCAAAGAAGCAAAATGGCCGCTCCCGTCAAAGCGCCCGTTTTTTATAGATGGCGGCAAGTTGCTCGGAGAAGTAGGAGGGAAGTTCCTTACAATATAATATGTAAGTAAGTATGATATGTAACATTTTAGTAGTGAAGTGACTGTATTGTGCTTCCCGTAAAGAATACAAAAACATTTATTTATTTCTTCTTACAGCTATCATTACAGGTATATATCTAATACGATGGTGTAGCTATCTTACCTATTTATATAACACAAAATTCGTAATGCTGTCATTGTGAATTCATTCAGAGAACAAGAAAATATCTCTACTGCAATTGCGATCATGTTAAGAGTGCGGAGTGCGCGCGTCAGAGGCGCATCGCGTAGCAGGTTAGTTCTCGCGCTCGGCACCGCCACCAGGCCAGGCCGCCTAGTAACATAGTGTTGTAAGAAAAGTGTTAATGGACACATTCTTAATTTTACTCTACTTAGCAGTTTAAGTTAAAGTTCCTTTTGTATTCTGTGGTGAAAGTTATTAGTCTTATTAGCATTAAGAAAAAAAAATTAACATTTTAATTTCAAGAAATGTGTAGTCTTTCCGAAGACGCAGGTTTGATCCCTGCCTGAGCAATACAATTTTTCTTCTTCCTAATTATTTTAAAGCTTAAGAAATGTGTAGGTTAAGAAAAGTTATCCTTTCCTACTACCCGGAAAAAAATCTACGCAGGTGAATACGCGAGGCACAGCTAGTATAAAAATAAAAAATAATACACATGAGCTCACTTGAAGCGATAAACCAAGTGCTATTTTTAAATTGCTCTACAAAATGAATACAGAATGGAACATCTTTTTAACAACATGGAACGTTTTAGTTCATTTAAATTGAACGCATCTATTTTATTTTATTTTAATTAAACGCATCTGTTTTTATATTTTATAGCAGCAATCTACAGGAAGGTGTTGTTCCAAAATAGGATAACTTAGTTTTATTTTACAAAAAATATAGTATAGTTACCGTACCGGTAGAGTGTAGTACAAGAGAAAGAGCTTACTTTTTATTACTAGATAAATTTTAACGCCTTAAACACTTGCTGAATTGACTATTATATTTTTAAGCATTAATGAATGCCAAGCGAAAAACTCAAACAAGGTTTTTCGGGACGAAAAAATTCGACCACCGACTGGGACTCGAACCCGCAACCCAATATTCCCTCAGCGCGGGACGCTCTACCAATTGAGCTACGGTGGACACCGGTGGGTTTCATATCTTATTTTAAGATATGTTATCATAAATTGTATGCAACACTTTAATGATAAATACATTTATAAGTAAATAAATAGAGCATTAGCACAGAAGTGCTAATGCTACTAACAATAAAGTATTCTGCCGTGAGCTTATTTGCAAATCGACACGTAAAGTGTGGCCCCAAGGCCCCGAAGTATGCAAGGACGCCGGTTTCGCACGAAAGAGGTTGTGTAGTTTCCAAGAAATATTGGCATACCTCCTTTTGGTGTATTTTTTAATATTGTTGATATTGATTGTTGATTGAGTTTATAACCTAACTTTTTCTTTCGCCATTGAAAATATACAGCCAATGGCGATATATAAACTCCATTGATAAGGCTAATACAAAATAATTCATTTTATAATAAAAAAACTCACAACATTCTTTTTTCACTTTGGACTTCGAGTCCAAGGTCGAATATCGATGAAATTTATATGGGAGTACCTTGCAGCTATACTGAACCCAACGCAAAAGGAAATTTCTATTATGAAAATGAATTTACCAAATCCGTTTATAAATGACGGAGTTCTGAGGTAAGACACATAAAAAAAACAATAGAATTGAGAAACTCCTCCTTTTTTTAAAGTTGGTTAAAAAATATGGTCTATGAGTAAATTTTTAACTTTTGCTTTCGTCATTGATAAAACCGCACAAACAGCACGAATATAATAAGGTGTGCGTTTTTAACATAAAGTTGTTGCCTAACTAGCTACTATTTATTTATTACAAATAAATAAAGTCATTTATTTCAGGCAATAATACATTTAACAAAATAAAAGTACCAGCGGCCCATAAAATATATACCTTACAGACATAACATATATACAAATGCCTTTATTACTGAAAACAACTACACTCTACTTACTAAAACTAAACTAACCACTTACAAGGAGAAGCAATTGGACAACCCATAGACCATTAAAGGCCTATAGATAGCTCAAATGCTCCAACCCACTACCAGTTCCAAATAACCAAAATAACCAAAATAACCAAAATTCGGCAAAAAATTATTATATTATAATTATATTTACTTATATATTAGGTATTATATTATTACGATTATATAGACGGTATATGATATTATTATTTTATGCTCATACTGGTTAGTTTGTTTATACACAACTCCACCGTCCTTTACAGTTTCTTTGGGTCCTCTCCATCCAAAGGTTGTCTGGAAGAGATCGCTGTGAGCGATAAGACCGCCCATTGTAACACTTTAGCTTTAAGTATTGTTTTGTAATTTATTTCTTGTTGTTGTGTAACAATAAAGCGTTATCTAATCTAATCTATATTATTTTCTAAACTACCCAGTTCTACCACAAAATAGATAAGTACAGAAGTCAATCTACATGCAAAGTGCGCTTGAGCAACGCACACATAGACACCGCTCACGGACACGATATCTCAGATCAGTTGGGATCAGTGCCAGCGCGAGTGTCATCCGCTTGAGACACGGGTCTGTGAACTTTTTGCGCAAAAATGGAGCTACGGAAAAAGAGTTATTATAACTGTTCAGTGGACGGTTGTTTAAATTCAACATTAAATTGTCGTTTTTTAACCTACCAGTTGTTTCAGAGAGGTAAAACGAACCATCGAAATACAAGCAAATACCTGTTTTGGACTTTCTAAAAATTTTCGCGCCGTCCGAGTAACCGTCGTGGCGTCACACTGCCGCGCCGCACCGGGTCGCAGGCAGCGGGCGCGCCCATTCAATTTAACAACCCTAGCGCGACCGCCGAGCGTCGGTATGAAAAGTGAAGTACATACATGAGATTGACTTCTGTACTTATCTGTTTTGTGGTTCTACCTAATAAATCGACGCCTATTATTATATTCTTATTCATTGACTTGGACAGACCCATCGTCGTAGATAAAATAACCTATTTAATTCCCATGCGTCATAAATGTTTATCATATACAATTATGTTTAGGTATACGTAGTAATAGTTAGTATTCTTTGGTTTATCCATCCCAGACGTACGAGTATATACCTATGTAAGTATAGTTTGCTTCTTTCAAGTGTACCTATCATCATCATCAGCCCGTCACGATCATATCTCATAGAGAGAGAATGGGCCATATTCCAGCATGCTGGCCCAGTGCGGGTTGGTGGATGTCACATGTCCTTGACTTTTTTTTTAAATTGTTGGACATGCCGGTTACCTCACGATGTTTTCCTTCACCGTTTTTAGAGCGAGTATTAAATCCGCACATAACTTAAGAAAGCCAGCGGGATTCGAACTCGGGTGCGTCGGATCGAAAGTCGCACGTGCTGCCACTGAGCCACACTCGCTCTCAAAATACCTATATAGGTACCTAAAATGGCCTACAAAACAAATAAGAAATCACGTACTAGGACATTACTCATTATAATGGAGTCGCATATTAAATAATATTGTGTACCTATTTATATAATATTGTATGCCAACGAGATCACATTTGGACCTACTAACTATGTTTCCTCAAAGATATACTCGTTGTAGGTTTCTCGAATGCGGGAGGTCGCCTGGATAGGTACCACAGCTTTGTTAGTTATTCTGCCGCCAAGCTGTAATGCATTACTGAGCCAGCGAAATTCCTAGGCATATGAGAATTAATATCTGATGTCTCGGGGTGATAAGTGCAATGCAGTGCTACGTAGTGCTTTTTATATATGGTATCAAAAGTTCTGGGTAGCCCTGCAATTGCTATGGCGCTATATGGCGGGGAGACGGGTCTGAGCAGCCGTTCAACTGCCGTCTCTCTCTAGATATATGTGCTCTATCTTAGGCCACATCGTCCCTTCACATCAGGCGAGATAGTGGCCAAACATGGATCTATTAAGCGTAATAAAAAATGGCGAACCACTTGTTCTTCTCATCAGTTCTATAAAAATGCTGTTTACAGATTTCAGATGTTCGAACAGTACCAACCATATACCTACGAGTACATAGTATTAAAAATATCCTGTGTCCTTTTCCAGGCTACAAATTTTTGCATTTACCTACTAGCAGGCCTAGCGCACTCCGCACTGTAGGTAAGAAGCTACAAGTACATAGCCGGACACCGACGGCGGGTCGCGCGTCGTTACACGTGCCGCGTCAGAAGAGATAAGAGCTATGCGATAAAAAGAGAGGCCCTCTGTAGGTTAATATGACTGGTAGGTATGCAGCGCTACGCGAGCTGAATTGAATTTTATTGCATCATAGCAAGAGTCGCTATTTGTTTAAATTTCTTTGCGGAGTGATGCTTCTGTCCCTTAGTATTCTGTGCTACTAGCTAGTAGAACTATTGTAAGAAGTATAAGGCCAACAGCTATTTAGGTCTATGACAGTTTTAAGATTTAGTTATGAAAACCACTGGATTATATCAATATCAATCAATTAGCCCAGGAATGTGGTTTTAACAATATATCATCTCAGTCCAAGGCTGCATTTATATTCATATAAGGTAGCTTCTACTCTACTTGTATATGTGTAATTGAGTAGCATTCTTAAAGTAGGTACCTACGTCGCAAATGTGAATAGGCATGTCTAAATTAAAATGCAATGAAAATATTAACAATATTATTAGGTTTAGTTCTAAAACGCCGTTAGTAGTGCCTTCACAGAAATTCAAGTATTAATGTTGTTGAAAGTCTTGTATAATATCTATCTTTCAAGGGCTCTAAAAAAAATTAATTTATTTTTTCTACGACGTATCTTAAAACTAATCCTGCGCGGCATTCCACAGCGTTCACTACTCTTAGGTCTCATAATGCCCATGCCCAATAATTTCGCTGGCTGACAATACATTACAAGCGGGACACAATAATGCTTGCGCACTACTGCTTGGCGGTAGAATAGGTCATATTATTATAATAATTATTTTTACTATTCAAATATTAAGCTTCTGTTTTGAGACAAGAGCGAAATGTTATTAAGGTGACAAGGTTTGTCTATTAAAGTGAATTTATTGTTTTCAAAGTGGTTATAATATCTCCATGAATTATTTAACGGTGTCATAATATCCACTTTGATATTATTTCCATAATGAATTCGAGATCAACTTGCACAACGTAAATATCTGTATTTTAGTTGCTGGTTTTTGACCCCCGACGCAAAAAGGTGTTAAAAGTTTGACCACTATGTGTGTCTGCCTGTGGCACCGTAGCTTTTAAACAGGTGAACCGATTTGGATGCGGGTTTTTTTTTTGAAAGCAGGTTTTCTAGCGGTGGTTCTTAGTTTTATCAAAATCGGTTCAGCCGTTTTTAACTTTTTATGTGTTTTTTGTGTCGGGGGTTTTTTAAATTTTAGTTTAGGTACTGAAATTAGCTTGTGTTATGTAGTTAGTACTTACCTAGTTTGTATATAGCTAGCGACCCGCCCGGGCTTTGTACGGGTGTGTAATTGTGTAATTTAATTGGTGGGTATATTGTTTCATTATTTTACTAAGAAAGCCGTAAATTTTGTTGTCGACTGTAAAATTATTTTTTTTTTGAACTGTTTAATGAGACTTGCAAGTTATTCGCCTGATGGTGAGCGCCACGCCTACCAGCACACCCAGATAAGTGCCACTCAGAACTTTAAATACCATAAAAAGCACTGCGTAGCACTGCATTGCGCTTATCACCCCTAAACATCAGATATTAAGTCTCATATGCTCAGTAATTTTGCTTGCAACAATGCCCTTCAAACCGGAACGCAGTAATGCTTACGTACTACTGCTTGACGGCAGAATAACTGGCAAAGCGGTGGTACCTGCCCAGATGGCTACCCGCATACGAGAGACCTGCCACGATTAAAATTAGCGTCAGATTGAAAAATAAGGCAATGGGACGAATCGCCCCATACAAAATAATAACTCTTCTTCGTCGGCCGTCTCGTCTCAATGGTCTGAGGTCCAGGACGAGTTGACCAATCACCCATATATTATACATTTTGACCTTCTATAGGCAGATACTAAAATAGGTTGCGGGTTCGATTCCCGCGAAGGGACAAATGTTTGTGCTAAAAAATGTCTGGGTGTTCTGGGCCCATGGTCCTCATACAGAGAAGAGAATCCTAGTTAGGGGCCAGGATCTATGTATGTGATCGTTGGACATATTTATTATTTTTATATATTCGGAGACTAGATGACCCGCCTCACAGCTTTTCCCGTTTTCCAGTTGGAATTTTTAAAATCCCCGTTTCTACAATGCCCCTCTATTGTAGAGAACGTCTCTTATCTTCAATGGTTTGCTGAGCGTCGTCTGACAGTCAGTTACGGAACTGTTTTATATCTTGAACAATTATGTAAATACTTACGATGACCATTATCTATAGATAGAGGTAACTTAAGATGACAATTATCTATATGGATAGAGGTAATGCAATCCTACTCATTCAGAAACATTGTAAACCCTTATTATCATCATCATCCCGTCACGTTCCCACTGCTGGGACACGGGCCTTCTTTCATAGAGAGAGTATGGGCCATAATCCAACACGCTGGCCCAGTGCGGGTTGGTGGATGTCACAAGTTCTGTAACTTTACCACGTTTTGTTTGCCTGTATGTCTGTCGTTCCGGGTGAAATCTTACAACTCTAATTTCGAGCACTTCCCGTTTAGCCATCCGGTTAAAACTTTCAGGGTAGCTCACAACTCGATGACAATGGATTCTAAATCCATTTATTAGCATGCAATGCCGATCTAACCTCAAAATGCGCATAGAAACGTTTTTAGATAATTTTTTTAATCTGTCACTTTCTTGTTAGTAATAAATTCTTGGACATGCCAGTTTCCTCACAATGTTTTCCTTCGCCGATTTTAACCCTAATTATATATCTAACCGTAAAGAACTTAGCAGCAATCAGCCACGACCGATATTCTACCGTCAATCCGCTCATTTTGATCGATCGCCAACCGCAATGTTATTTGAGTCCCACTTCTGTGTGTAACGGGCTTTAATAACATAATAATGGTGTTATTACTGACCGTCGCGTGTGTAATTGCCCTAAGTCGAGTGGGTGTTGGAATTGGCTTAGATAAGTGTTTTGACTTGATATCGTTCGAAATACAAGCAAGCACATTTTTTATACACTCGCTCTAATAATTTTGTTTTGCAACTTGTGTTGATACGTTGGCTCCTTCTCATCTCAGTGGATCAGTGTCAAAGGCCGGAGCCGCGGCGGAGGCTGCCGAAGATGCCAAGCGGCGGAAATAAGCTTCACTCAGCAGTGATTACATTTTTGCGCCGCTTGGTGTCGAAACCTTTGGTCCATGGGGTACGGGCACCAAACATTTGTTAAAAAATTGCCCACGTCTTGTCCAAGCTGCAGGTGACAAAATTGCTGGCTCATTCCTGGCTCAAAGATTAACTTTAGCCATTCAACGCGGGAATGCAGCAAGCGTTCTTGGTACCTTGCCGCATGGTCACCACTTGTATATAAATTTCTAGTGGTACATAGTTTAGTATATTTTTAATAGTTTCTTTTTTTTAATGACAATTGTAAATTTTGAATTAATTATGTAAAATATAAATTAAAAATTACAATAATTTTTAAATTAAATTTTATGACTAAAATCCGACTTCAAATAGAAATGGGACCAATGGTTAAGTTTTTTTTTTACTGGTTATATTCTTGCGTTAGACCACTATCTCACCTGATGGTAAGCGACGATGTGGTCTAAGATGTAACACGCTTACCTAGAAGATCCCTGTTCACTCTCGATTTGAAGACTCCCAGGTTGTAGTGGTCAGGAAACACAGAAGTTGGCAATGCGTTCCACTCCTTGGCTGTTCGTAGGATGAACGTGGCACCAAAACGCTTTGTTCGTACAGGATGTCTATCATATATGGATGTCGCATAGACGTGCTTCTGGTTGTCCTATGATGGAATGGAGTAGATGGTATGAGGTCATGTAGTTCCTGAGCACACTTCAAATAAACAAGGATTTTCCAAATCGGTTTATAATTGACGGACTTCGAGTACTTTACCTGAGTTGACGAAGTTCTGAGGTAAGTAACATAAAAAACAAGTATACAGTTTATCCAAATAAAACCGATTCAATTCTGATGTATCTTCGAAGTCCAAGGTTGAATATCGATGAAATTTATATGTATATGGGACCACGTCGTAGCTATACTGAACCCAACGCAAGAAGAATTTACGAAATCGGTTTATAAATGACGGAGTTCTGAGGCAACAAAGATAAAAAAATACAATCGAAATGAGAACCTCCACTTTTTTTTAAAATGGTGAAGGAAGTATAAATTGTGAGTAAACCACAAAAAAGGTTATGACGACCATTGCAATTGAATAGTGGAATGCCATCTTTCGGCACTATCCTTTACGTATTCTGTGGCTACCCCGGCAATGTCACTGATGATGACGACAAAGAACTTTGTGCATGTACTCGTACGAAAGTGCTCCTTGGAATTGACCTATTGCAGCGCGGAAATGAGATCAGCAAATATTCATTGATGATCTCTCGAGGATTCTGGATTATATGTATAAGACAAAACATATGAAATATGTAAGATTTTAAATCATGAAGAAAATTGAAATCGCTCGGACATCGAACTTGCATCTTCGGAATACAGTCCCGACGCTTAAATACTGGGCCACCGAGCCTACTGCTTGAGTAACCAAATTTCTTTTATTCTTCTTATATCGTCTTACGGGGACGTAATTATTTATTAAATCATTTATTTCAGATAAAAATCCATATTAAACATGTCAAATAATTCAATTAATGTACAATAATTATATTACATTTATTAAACAAAATCTAAATTAAAAACAGTCAAAACAAATAAAATTACAAATCAAATAAAATTATAAAAATGAGCCAATTTAAATTAAATTAAATCAAATCAAATTAAATTACATCAAATAAATCAAATCAAAATTAAAATTAATTCAAATAAAATTACATTAAAATAAACCAATTCAAATTTAAATGTAATAAATAATATAGCAGAAAAAATTATGCAGTTTAAAATAGGTTTCCGTTGGATTCGTCAAATTTGAATAGTATTGCAACACGTTTCAAGGTACTCAATTAAAGTTTATCATATACGTTAAGCTGGTCCATTACTTACTCATGATGTCCATTGCGCCATCTGAGCACACCCATCTGTTCACCTTGAATTAGGTTTTAGATAAACGTACTTGAAGCACGAAAGTGCATAAATTGTGAAGTGAAAGTCAAATAATGTAACTTACTCTTTCTGTAAGTTGTCTAATTTAGAAACGACGTGACTAAATTAGGAAGAGTTTTTATTATTACCTGATAGGCAAGCATTTGATCGCAGTCTCAGCTGATGGAAAGTGATGACGCGGTCGATGATGGATCATGCTTGTCTAGAAGATACCGATTCATTCTGGACTTGAAGACACCTAGAATAAAAGAATCGGGACACAGAGACACTGGTAAGGTGTTCCGTTCCTTAGCTGTTCGCAATGTGAAAGTTGAAGCAAAATTTCTATCTGTGCTGCTGTTCACGGTATATTGCAAACTGCAGCAGCAGACAGCAGTCATATTTTGACAGCAGTAGATATATTTTGACTGACGCAGCACCTTGCTGTCATTTATCAACATCGACAATAAAAATAAAATTGCGATTTCCGCCGCACGACTTGGATCAGGTTGCAATTTCAGAGTATCAACGACTTGGTTGGCTTGGATGACGCTCACATAAGTACGCATATGTGCTGAGTCAGTCAAAATAAATCTACTGCTTGTGTTTTGTTTTGTTTGCGACAAATAAATACCGTTTGCACACTTGTCAAACTTTACGTTAGCAATGTTTCAACATGAGTTTAACATCTCAAATGTTTTGCAAAGCGTTTCGTAACGTGTTCCAGAATCCAGACCATACGTAGATGTCTATTCCGATTTTCATGTTGGTTTAAGTTTGCGACAAAGTTTAAGATCTGTGAGATATTTTTCAGTAATCTCAAATTTATTAGACATTCATTTAGTAATCCCTCTGTGCGTGATTGTAATGGTCGATTCAATTTTAGGGGAAAGTGACCGACTGTGGGTACCGTCTACTACTTTAATAGTTTCCAGAGAGATTTCATGGATTATTATTGTAAAGTTGACTCTGAATATGAATATGTCTGTATCTGAATATGTTATTAATATTAGAGTCAAGTTGATATGATGGAAGAAAGTTTTAATATTACAACTCATTACCATATTCAATATTATGGTCAGCCTCTGAGGTATAGTGGTTGCGCAGGTTGAATGAAATCTCGTACATCACCGGTTGGTGGTTGGGTTCGACAGGTTGGGGTTTGATTCCTGCGACGAGACAAATGTTTGCGCACAGAAAAAAGCGTAAGTATTTGTTTCGTGTGTATTGTGGGACCATGATCCTCTTAGTTCCTGGTTCTCTAAATACAGGGAATCCTTTATATGAATAAAAAATAAAAATATTCTAGTGGAGTCTCAATATGGTGGACAGACAGCAGGCCCAGAAAGAGATGGCGTGATGAACTTGACAGAGACTTGAAGAATGGAATGGTTGAAGGGAGACCTCTGCCCAGCAGTAGAACAGTTTAGGCTACAGATCTCTGTGGCAGGTTAAACAAAGCACAACAACACAATGTCTTAGAGCTTTGTTGCAAGAGCTATTCTAGCTGAACATAGGTACTAATGCCGTATCAGTAATTCTGGCCCGTCAAATACTGTCACTGTGATATACTTAGTTTAAAACTGATATCGCCAGCCAAATGACTTGGTTTATGCGACAACGAATGGCCTAAGGCAACGAGCGAACTACTTAAGCTTTAGACCATGCAATTATAAGCTTTAGGCGAATAGACAGAAGTCGATTTTACCATAACTTTATTATGTATATCTACATACATAGTATAATAACATATGATTATGTCTTAATTGAATCTCTAAATTGTGTATGTAATAAATAATGTATATAATAAAGTCGCTATCCGCGTCCTCATTTCTGTTTCTCCGCTTACTTCTAAAAACAACGCAACGGATTTTGATACGGTTTTCACTGTAATTTAAAGATTTTTTGATGGAAAGTTAATATGTATGTACAATAGATGTAATTACGTTTTAGGATAGTAGAGAAAGTTGAATGTTTTGCAATCAAGGCATCATAATTTTTTTTTATTAAAACAAATTTGTAATCAGAACGCCAAGCAGATTAAAATGAGCCCAAACACTAGTAGTTTACCATTATCCATCAAGGAATTTCATTGCCCACCTTCCGGCTCCATCATCGGCTGTCGCCATAATGTTGCATTGATATCGGACTTTGACAAGTATGCGAAATTTCAACTCCGTAGGATAAGAGGAACTAGTTCTAATTCAGCTTGCAAAATTCCACCGGGACAATTATACATACATTAAAAGTTAAATAAAAGTTTGTAATGAGACCACATTAGTAAATTGCACGCGTGCGAAGCCGGAGCAGGTTGCTAGTTTTATTAAATAACGACCTACCAAGTGGCCAGTACGAAATAGTACAAAATATTTATTATTATTAGTTAATCATGTGCACACCATCTCAGGACCACGTGTGGCGTTTTTTGCCTGCATTCCATTGCCAACGGTTTTGTAAAAAAAGTCCAATGGTGTCCATTGTAATCGAGATCACTTACTGCGGCACAGATTCGATGATAGTCACTACTGTAATACTGTTGTTTACACAGGTTAGGTCATAGTTGTTTTCTATAGATGACATACATTACACGATATCTATATCAATATATACTGGAGGTGTAGCAGATTATGTAGCAGTTGCGTCTGTGGGAGGTTCCAAGGACGAATGGAACGTGTCCTGAGATGATGATGGGTATTTTTGACACCTACGTGATGCTGATAAAATTATGGTGGTAGTTTGAGAAGCAGGTAATCTTTCGGTCGTTAGTGGGTTGTTAGCGTATCATATTTTTCGGTGATTATCTTCAATTTTTCTTTTCCATGGTAAGGTATTGTTTTTGTACTGCCTTTAATGGTCTTGTCATAAAACAATGCTTCTTTATTCTACCGCTACGAATCATATTTGGTGTACAGAGTAGTACTTTTTATTAAAAATTAAGTTTTTTGTTGAAAAATATTGTTTTCAAGACAAGCTTTTAACAAATTCATAATCGACAAGCTGATTAAAATGAGCCCAAACACTAGTAGTTTACGATTATCCGTCAAGGAGTTCCATTGCCCACCTTCCGGCTCCATCATCAGATCAGCTGGCTGCCACCGTGATATTGCATTGTCATTGTACTTTGACTAGTATGCAAAATTTCAAATCCGTAAGATAAGAGGAAGTGGTTCTAATTCAGCTTGCAAGATTCCACCCGGACAAACATACCTACATACATTGCAAGTTAAATACATTGAGCTTTTATTTAGTAATAATAGCTCAATGGCTAAATACATTGAGCTATTATTACTTACGTAGTAATTATAGCTTAATGGTAAAATAACAATCTTCAAACAAAATTCCATGCGGACAAAATCACGTCGTCGGCTTATGTTATCATCATCGGACCTTCACGTTCCCACTGCTAGGACACGGGCCTTCTCTCATAGAGAGAGTATAGACCATAATCCACCACGCTGGCCAAGTGCGGGTTGGTGGATGTTACATATCCTTGAATTTTTGTAATAAATCCTTGGACATGCCGGTTTCCTCACGATGTTTTTCTTCACCGTTTTTAGAGCGAGTGTTAAATCCGCACGTAACTGGAGAAAGTCAGTGGTGCGCGGCCAGCGGGATTCGAACTCGAGTGCGTCGGATCGAAAGTCGCAAGACGAACCACACTCGCTCTCAGCTCGCCAGCTTATGTTATATTAGGGTTAATGAATAAGACTGTGAAGGTTCAAACTTCGTGAAGAATACATTCAAAATCTCAAGAAAATTATAAACACATCACTGCCATACAGTTCTAAAGAAGCATAAATTTTAAAAAGCGTAATAATAAATATCCAACCCCACATAATTAATCAACAGTCCTCTTATTATGTCTGGTCTGTCTGTCACGCCAATTGCACTGGGATCATTTACAGTTAACTTTTAACCCTGGCATGAGTAAGTAGTCAATGTCAACTTTTTTTTTATTGGTAGTTGAGCATACGTTTGACGACATCTCGCCTGATGGAAAGCGAAGATGCGGCCTAAGATGGAACACGCCTGCCCATGAGATACCTATTCACTCTAGACTTAAAGAGACACAAGCATTTATTAGGGGTTTTATTAACTTCAATATACAAATCTGCCCAAAATCGATGTCAACCAAATAAAGGTTTTCGTGAATATGGAATCTGTTACATACTCGTATAATAAATTTTTAGAAAAAATCACAAACCGACTTCAATGTATCTTCGAAGTCCGAGGTTAAATATCGATGAAATTTGTATGTGACCACTTCGTAGCTATACTAAACCCAACGCAAAAAGAATTTTCCAAATCGGTTCATAAATGACGGAGTTATGAGGTAACAAAAATAAAAAATAAAAAATATACAATCGAATAGAGAACCTTCTCCTTTATTGAAAAATGACAAAAAATAAATAAATAATAAAAATAAAAAAATACAATCAAACACAGAAGCTTCTCCTTTTTTGAACTCGGTTAAATAGGATTTTTGTTTATATTTATGCAAATGTTAAAGCACAGTTTTACAATCCAATTGTAAATGTGATTATAGTATGCCATAAGTATACTGAGTATTTTCAAGTCATAACTGTCACATAAATGGTACTGACAAACCACAAGTATGATACATATATGATACATAGATATGTGGTCAATCCAGTACAAAACAATAACTTCTGTATTTATTTATTTTTTTCCTCGTACCTAAGTCATGAATGGATTTTATTATCAGTAGGCGCTGAAGTGGTAACTATACGGACTTTACCAGTAGCCATTGAAGTAGAGGACAGTACAGTATGACTAATAAGATAATATACAGTCTAAAAATACGTCTACGCGTGGTGCTTCCCATATAGCCCTCCACAGAGCAGTCGGATTTTAACAAAAACATACTACAGAACTTACATGACATAACATACATTGCTGTGTTAGCTTATCCTGAAATATAACCATCAATAAGCAAGCGAGCAGTGGTTGTCTACTTGGGAAGAATTATTTTTGAAGACGACATCCATCACCGCGTGACTATAAGTCCAACTATAAGCAGAACGAAGCAAACAAGACATGGTTGAGTTGAAATGAGGACTGGAGGTGAAAAGTTTTGTATTGTTTTGATTGTACTTGTTATATCTTTGGCCCAAATGTGTCACATTGGTGAGTCAGGCACCGGCTGCGGGATGTGCAGAAATGGAATGGATTTGTAAAGGACACATAAACAATGTTGGGTTGGCCACATGTTAGTATAAATTTACTAGCTGACCCGGCAAACGTTGTTTTGCCATATAAATAAAATAAAATGTTAAGGGTGAACAACCCTTATCACTTAGGAGTATGAAAAATAGATAGTAGCCGATTCTCAGACCTACTGAATATGCATATAAAATTTGCTAAAAATCAGTAACGCCGTTTCGAAGGAGTAAGGTAACTAACATTGTGACACGAAAATTTTATATATATGATGATATAGGAGCAATGATTACTCTAAAGGTTTTGAAAAATAGCTACACAATTTTTCATCACTATTTTGCAAAGATATGCAGCTTTGGATTTGATAATAACTTGAGTGGACTTGTCGAAGTCTTTCTCAGAAAAAATATCCTGAATCAGATGTATACAATTATGCATATACCTAGATACTTACTGATTACATAATTATGTTCAAAGAATCTACATATTACCCTCGAAGGTTTTTTTATGGAACCGAGTGATGTGAGGTTGGCTTAAGTTTAGAATGGGGATTTATTGTACAGTTTTGTTACTGTAGTACTGTAGTAGTAGTAGAATATATGTAATATTGTCTTGATACAATTTTCTTTAACTACCTATATATATATATAGGTTAAAGAAAATTGTATTGTATGTAATGTAGTTAAAGAAAATTGTATCAAGTATATATAATATATATATAATATATAATATAATATAATATATATATATATAATATATATATATATATATATATATATATATATATATATATATATATATAGGTAAGTAGTACAATCTGTCATGAAAGTAAGACATTTATTTGACAACCATTTAGTTATAGAACAAACATAGTAAAGAAAGAGAACAAATAGGGAAAATACAAGGATACATATTACTCGTATATAAATAAACAATAACCATAAGTGAAATACAATAAAACATCTAAGAAAACTAGAAAACCTACTTTCAATTAAAGAAAACCGCATCTAAATCGGTTCATCCTTTTAAGGGCTACGGTGCCACAGACAGACACACATAGTGGCCAAACTTATTACACCCTCCTATTTGCGTCGGGGGTTAAAAACAAAGATAAAATAGTGGTGCCAAATAGAATGAAAGAAAGAAAAAAAAGACGTGTGGCACTCGGAGACTGCCGCGGTAAAGCTATTGCATAGCATTCGGAGTGGGGGGTATTAGGTTATTTTCGTTACGGAATTTCTGGATTCGGTCTCCACGCTCAAGGCCCGCGATAGAAGCTATGCAATAGCTTAAAAAAGAAAATTATTTATTCTCGCAAAACTATACACAACAACACACAAATACACGGGTCCTTCAACAAAAACAATGTATACAATAATAATAAATTTTGAGCTCAGCTTAACGTTGTGATTGTATCACAACGCTGGTTCTCAGCTCCGACCTTTGGTGACGCACGGTCATACTCGTAATAATTTAACTATATCCATTATAAAACATATAAAAGATTAACCGAATATGGTATAAATGTAATATAATACATATGAATAGTGCTTCAAACAAATATAGGGTTTTGGCTCAGCAAAAATGTCTAGTGTATTGACACCAGACGCTGGTTTTCAGCAAAACCCCAAGGCGTTCCAACAAGCAGCATACGGCCAGGCCTAGCGCACTCCGCACTGTAGGTACGAAGCTACAAGTACAGAGCCGGACACCGTCAGCGGGTCGCGCGTCGTTACACGTACCGCGTCAGAAGAGATAAGAGCTATGCGATAGATAGAGAGGCGCTCTGGAGGTTAATATGAATGGTAGGTATGCAGCGCTACGCGAGCTGAATTGAATTTTATTGCGTCATAGCAAGAGTCGCTATTTATTTAAATTTTTTTGCGGAGTGATGCTTCTGTTCCTTAGTATTCTGTGATACGGCTTCAAATTTAAAGAATAAACAAATACTAATAATATAACTACGTCGACTCACGTTGCCTGAGGTCAGAAGAAGTACCTATCTAATTGGAAATCCTATTACATAACGTCTATAAGGATCTTTTTGTTTAGATTATTTAATATTGATTTCCTTTGAGCACCTAAACAATTACTTCATATCGTTATACCAATCAGCTATAATCAAACTTCCGTCAAAATTCAGTAATAATTTTAAACAAATTTTTGTCGTTTTTTAGAATCGACACGGTGAAATTAAGAAGTAAGCTTTATTTCCTAATTCTGTCGTGTCGATTCTAATAAACGACAAAAATTTGTTTTGAAGTTTTAACGTCTAGACTACACTATGGGTAATATTTAGTTTTCTTTGCTATGGCTACCCAAAACACTGCAGTATGTCATGCACTCGTCTTTCTGATATTATTATGTTAAATATTTAATGTTATTTCCTAAAGTGATTTCAATGATTTTTTAATAGAACTGTGTGATGAGACGAGCAAGTCGTTCGCCTGATGGTAAACGCCACGCTTGCCTATAACAATTGCAGTGCTACCCATTGCATTTAATACAATAAAAAAATAGCACTGCGTAGCTCTGCATTGCGCTCATCACCCCGAGACATCAGATATTGAATCTCATATGCCCAGTTAAGTCGTTGGCTACAATGCTTTTCAAACCAGAATACAGCAATACTTGCACTACTACTTGGCGGTAAATAGCTGGCAAAGCTGTGGTACCTACTACCTCCCGCATAAGAGAGACATACAACGAGTACTGGTGACAGGTGCAATGCAAGTTTGCGAGCCTAAGTATCCAAAAGTTTTACTAATCATCAGGGCCCTTGCTCTCAGCATTGCTTCTAATTTGCGCCAAGCATTTTAATCCTTAAACATTCAACACCCACGCGTTTAATACAAGATTAATGTATAGATCGTAATCTCCACTAATTGCATCTTTGTAATTTTAAATTTAATCAAACGGGAAGGATTTTTAATAGTAAGGTTCCGGTGATCCTTAAGATGGGTCGGGAAGATTAGAATTATCAATATTCAATTATGGAGGGTCTAACGGTATTATTCAATTTAAAGGTCGGTGGTAAGGTTCACTTTATGTACCATGCTTCATACACAATTAACAATGATAATAAGTGCACATTAGTTCCATGTTATAATCACTAGATAGAAATTCTTTCTTGTCTGAAGTACATTATTTATTATTTACATTATAATACATATTATTATTGGTATATATTATTGTATATGTAATATATATATAATAGTATATGTTATTATAGTTTGTACTCTTTGTACATACATTTGTTTATTATGTCATTTATGATGATACCCCCGTCTCTTACAGTTTCTTTAAGTCCCTTCATCCAAAGGTTGTCTGGAAGAGATCGCTTTGAGCGATAAGACCGCCCATTCTAAAAATTTAGTTTTCACTTTAGCTATTCAAAAGGGGGACGCTGCCAGTATCTTCGGAACCTTGCCTAAAGGGACTCCTTTTAATAATATATTTTAGTATTATATTTTTTAAAGTTTTTAGTTTTAGTTTCATGTTATTAATAGGTATTATAATTTATTCATAAGGCCTTGTATATATATTTGAGTAAGTTCTTAAATTTGTTATTTAAATTTGTTGTTATTTAATTTGTCTTTAGTTTTTAAATTTGTTATTTTTCTTTTTGTTATTATGTTTTCTGGTGGTGAAACAATAGAGCTATCTAATCTAATCTACATTAAATTTTTAAGTTCTATTTTATTGTTTTTGTTATGTTATTGGTGTACAATAAATTGTTATCAATCATTCAATCAATCATTGTTGTTGCTGCTATGACTAAACTATAGACATACTATTTATTTGTAGTATTTTATATTCAAAGTTCAAAAGTTCTTTATTTAATTTTATATGGCATCACAGACGCACTTGTGAACGTCAATTATTACAATTATTACCACCGTATCGGAAAAAAACACTACCCAGAAGATACGGCAAGAAACTGAGGGTAATTTTTTTAGAAGGTTTGTTACAATGTTTTTTTTTTGACAATATTTTGTTTCTATGAGCTAGTTGGCTACTTGGCAGGAGCGGTATGTTCCATATGTCTTAGTCTTCTATGTAATAAGTAACAGTATAGTATGCTTCTTTCATGCTATTTTCAATTTACATTCTGTGAGCTCCGTTATACATTTAGGAATTTCATTATAAAAACGTACGCAATATTAGAAAAGAAAGAAAGAAAGAAGACAGAAAAACCATTTATTCGGCACACGACAAACAAACAATACAAAAAATAAAAACTTAAATAATAAATATATGTGCCGAATGGGCTCAGCTCAGCATATAATGCCAAGAGTTTTACAAAACTTGGCGCTGATTTTCAGCTGATACCCTTTTTGCTATAGGAACAGTGAAAAATTGACTGCACTTATCCACAAAAACAACAAAATATTAAATATTTTTTCACATTTTATTTGCAATCATTATCAAGATTTCCTCCCTGTTTTTTATACGTAAACAACAGGAAAGACTAGACCAATTGTTTTGCTGTAGTTCGATACTGACTATATGTAACGAGTAAGTAGTTCTTATTTTGTGTTCATACTGATTCTTGTCAAATTATCTTCTAAATACGTAATTGACTTAACTCAATGTAAAAAAAAGCGTGTCGTGAAAACGTTCAGGATCTTTCCACAATTTTCTTTGTACTACCCGTACCAGTCGCGATCACAGATTGAGCAGGAGTCGCAATCGAAAGTAACTCGATGAATGGCTGGTATTACCTACCCGTAATTTGGGCTGGTACAATCGACCACGGATATGGAAGTACACTGTAGTACCCTGTCGCAATATGTGGGGAACACAATCAGCTGCTTGCGTATCAAAGAAAGTGCATTTAAGTGCTTAGGCTTTTACTATCTTTCATGTTTGTGACGTCAATGATGGAGATATTTTTGCCACCTTATCAGTTAAACCACAGCACAGAATAATTAATAGAACAAGTTAAGTTTTTAACTGCAATGCTAGGTTTCAGCAGCTGAGTAGAAGTATAGAGTATTATCTACCAGTTTGTAAGACACTGGAGTTAGCGGTTATTACTGAGCATAATTTTTGACAGTGACCTCCGTTTAGAACATTGTAATGCGATCAAATTGTCAAGTCAAATTCAAAGTAAAAAAATATTATATAGGCACAAAAATGTTAAACGTCTTAAACACTAGTACAAATTAATTAAAATAACTACGATATAAATAGCACCCAGACATCATGTCTTTGAAAAAGATACCTTTTAAAGTTTTTCTACCCAAAGGTCAAAAGTCAAAAGATATTTATTAAATAGGCACAATAAATGCACTTTTAAACGTCATATACACAAATAAATTAAAATACGTAAAAAAAAATAATATTCATAGATATTAATTAAATAGGCACAATAAATGCACTTTTAAACGTCATATACACAAATAAATTAAAATACGTAAAAAAATTTAATTCAAAATATCATGACATTGACAAAAAAAAAGGTAAGCATGTCTACCCCTTTTTTTTCCATACCATCAAATTGGAATAAAGAAATGCGAAAACTGACTCAACCAGTGCTTCGGAAATACGCCCGCTAGAGAAGATAGCATCAAAATGTAGACACGAAGTATGAACGAAGAGTAACAAAGAAATTAGAAATGTTACAGCGACAATGTACTAAATGTGGCGTGTAGTTGCTGATAGAGACGCACCCACCTGTGACCTTTCCGGAACTGTGTTAATGGAGCAAACTTTTGTGCTGGAGTTTTGTTACTGAAATAAGTGCATGATAATGCTTACAGTGTAACAACCTTCATAGACTGGTGGATGTAGTGCAACTTCATCTGAACAGCCCCATATGTCCCTCAAGCGCCAATCGTATATCGTGTTGAGCTCAAATTAAGGTAAACTTCACTGCGACTAATGAGATACGGTCTAATTATAATCGATTCAGGCAAAAAATCGAATTAATCCCATTCATTAATACCAAAATACGATACTAGAATAGAATGTACTTTATTGTTCACTGTGTACAAAAAATCGTCTTAAATATAATGTATAAATGAGTATCAACAGCTGTGTCCTTTTCTAACATACAACGTTTTCCTCTAAAACACAAAACAAACGAGAAAAAAAGTTAAATATTAATTAGGGTGAGAAAAATTCACCTAGGTTATAGTGGGCTTTATCTAATAACATTTTTATATAATAACTACAAG
The DNA here is from genome assembly GCA_951640565.1 of Petrophora chlorosata. NCBI lineage: Eukaryota > Metazoa > Arthropoda > Insecta > Lepidoptera > Geometridae > Petrophora > Petrophora chlorosata. Next base: position 5,091,178 of record OX621206.1, read on the forward strand.
TTGAGATAAACTGGCCTAAATGGGACAATATGGCATCATAAGACATTGTCGCATTGAATCTACACCTTAATCTGAGCTCAACACGATATACGATTGGCGCTTGACATTAGGGGGCATTTCATGTATAGATATCAATATCGTCACATACGTCCAGTCATTCAATAAAGAATCAAAAACAATATCCAGTCATTCATGTTCTAACTTTGTAATATTACAGACAGAAAACTTATTGTTTTCGTAAAACTTGTTTGTGTCATACGAGTATCTATATCACAAAATAGCAGTTTATAGAGACATATTTATATAAGTAGTTAAACTACATACTTTGATAAAGTACAAAAAAAAATTGTGCCCGTAGAGTACAGAAAAATGGCTAAATGTAGAAAGTAGGCACGGACAAAAGGGTGGCACAATTTATGAGTGTTCCGTGCATTGTAATATTACCCAATTAACTGAACCGTAACCTGGTTATGACCACACCTTGTATTAAAGCATATTGAGGCCGCCAGTAATGATATTAAGTTTTCCAGCTCACTGAACTCTTAGACAAAGATCGATAGTGACGGTTGTAGAGTATCGTAAGTAGAGTATTGGAAGTAGAGTTGATATGTAGAGTTTGCTGTGATTGGTACATGTAGACTGAGGTTGCAGTAAATTCTTGTAACTTTATATTTTTAATATTATTTATTTTTTATACATGAAATTCAAGGACATGTGACATCCACCAACCCGCACTGGGCCAGCGTAGTGGATAATAACCCATACTCTCTCTATGAGAGAAGGCCCGTGTCCCAGCAGTAGGAACGTGATGGGCTGATGATGATGATATATAAAATGTCGACAAACGAGCAGATGGCCCACATGTCTTCTTCTCTCGTGTGGGTGCGTGGCCAACCCTGGTATCGGAGTTTTTAGACCGCCAAAAGGCCTCCGACATGGCCTAACGTTTGTCCTTAGACAACAAAAAGCAACCGGGATCGACGGCTTCACGTACCCTCCGCATGATGTTAAGCGGTTACATCTGCAATACCAGGGGCATTGCCGACTCTTAAGGATTAACAGTAATACCCCTTTTAAAGGACTCCATATTGTAGCTCTAAGGAAATACCAACGAAGGTACGTTCAACATCTTGACATCAAGTGCGAGGAAGGAAACTTGATTTAGATTTAAGATTGTAGAGCTACCTGACTTTTGATCTCTAAAACCTAAAGTAAAGTCATTTAAAACGAAATGATATAAAATTTTCTTGGTAAATGAGCTCAACTCTAAGATAATAGTCGTAAGTAGAGATTTTATATTGAGTTCACTGTTATTAGGTCATGAACTCGTAATTATGCTTAATCTACTTTCATTGTCGTATGTAAACCGTCTACTTTGAATACACCTTTGAAGACAAGAGAAGGTACGAATGTTAGGATTGCCACCCCTGACCGGATGATTACCACTGTATTTACTTGCAACTTGTGTAATCGTAGAACGTATATAGTAAATGCCTACTTTTTAACCGACATCAAAAAAGGAGAAGGTACTGAATTCGTTTATATTTTTTTTGTTTGTTGCCTCATTTATAAATTGATTTGGAAAATTATTAGGTTCAGTATAGCTTCAGCATGGTCCCATATAAATTTCATCCATATTCGACCTTGGACTTCGAAGATACATCAGTATTGAAGTCGTTTTTTTTTGTTATAATATGTATTATTACTAATATATAGTCAAGGCCAAATCATTTCCCATCTCGTAAATTAAAAACAAAAGATGAAAATGTGGGTAATAAAAATTAATTTAGTTTAGTATTTTTCAGTTACTGTAATTTCAAAGGAACTGACACACTAAAAGACAAGGTAGACTAAGAAGAACGTAGCTACTCATCATCATCATTATCAGTTCATTACGTTCCCAATGCTTTGACTCGATCCTTCTCTCGTAGAGAGAGTATGGGCCATAATCCAGCACGCTGGCCAAGTGCGTGGATCTCACATGTCCTTGAATTTTTGTGATATATTCTTGGTTTCCTCACGATGTTTCCCTTCACCGTTTTTAGAGCGAGTGTTAAATCCGCACGTAACTTAAGAAAGTCAGTGGTGCGGGTCCAGCGGGATTCGAACAAGGGTGCGTCTGATCAAAAGTCGCACGTCCTCCCACTGAGCCGCACTCGGTCTTACATACGTTACGTAGCTACTATTATAACAGATTTATTAATGAAAAAAGTTTTTTTTACCTCTTCGTCCTTTAACAACCCTACATTCACTTTGAAAAATACACGCGACTCAAAGCTTCAACTTTAATCTGCTGTAATCTTAATTTATAACCCGTCAACCACACATGAGCTCTTTGACCCCTTATCGCGATAAGTATTCTTCGAACTCCTTCCCATCCCCCAACTTTCTGTAAAACGACATGGTACGAAGATGGCAATGGCATATGTGACGGTTGACTGCACAGAGGGGAGACATCTGAATAAGCAACTGGAATTAGTACTGCGAAGGACAAAGTTGACAATATTAATCCATATAAGTTACAATACTATAGCCCTTAAGTTAAAGGGTTAAGAGTTACTTTTGAAGAGGATTTATAGTTTTCTTTGGCATGTCACGTTATTCATCATCAGAGTTGAAATAAGACGCTGCGGCTATACAAGTAGCCCTTTGACTTGACATCGGATGCCTTAAGAATAATGATTAATGTGTCTGCTACGAAATAAAGATAGAAATGTCAAATTAACTGGTGAAATAAACTTGTACTTAAAATAACTGAATTATGAGAAATGTTTTGCTTTTGGAACAGCCAGTGGTTATAGACAGAAGAAGAAAAGCATTTAGGTATGACCACAGAATACATAATACGACCTTTTTAAAACTAATAAAAATCAGTACATACCCTCAGTGCACAGCTAATTTAATTTATTTCTCCATAAATATATTTTTATAAAATATATTTTGTTGGAGCTTAGTTTATAAATTTGTGAATAATTGGTTCTACTTTTAATAAAGATTATTTATTTATTTAATATTTTTTTTAATTTATTTATTTAATTAAATTTTTATTTTCAATTTAATTAATTTTTTTTATTTATAGGAACTACAGACTTATAAAACATTTTGCCACTAGTTTAATGTTCCACCAATATTCGAGGACGTAGCGTACCGTCTTATGCAGAAGAAGGATTTTAAAAGCTCCCGGAGACGGACAACCTAATTATTCAAAAACAGGCCGGAGTTATTCGAAAAAATAAACAAAAGGACTAACAAAAGTTTTCTCACTCTTATTGAACATACAGATCACTGACAATATAGCCAGTTGCTTTTATGCTCCTTGATACAAATGGATAACAGTGATTTCGTAGACTTTGTGTCAAATCTTCATCAATTGCCGGTAAAGTTTACCTTTTTTGGTAATAAAAGTTCAAACGATTATGTACCTATAGCTTTTTATAAAGGTCGCCAGTCGCGATTACCATCGCTAATAAAATACAACATTTATACCGGAGGACCTTTTAACAACTAGGGATGAAAATTTTATTACCCTCAAAAACCGCATTCTAAAGATTTTTATAGCATGTTTATTGTGTTTAAGAAATAGATTGAAAGGGGACGGAGTTCCCAAGGGCATAACTTTGTATTTATGTCTCGTGGACCTCACGTTTATAGGGGCGAGAAACTCACGTACGCAACCTCGCATATAAACTCGATTTGAACTTTAAATTCTTCAGAATACAGCTGGAAATTGAGTGAATGTGCGACCGATGTATCAAAACGTCAAATATTTGATATCGCCGAGTTGACAGCGAATGTTTCTTCTGAGAAACCAAATCTTGAGTTAATGTATAAAAAGGTAAGATTAATGTACAGCAGAGGTGTGAAGAGTCATCGTTTAAGTCTTGACCTTCTCAGAAACGAGTGTCCAAATTAGTTTGATGATTCCGCAGCTATAATAATATTTTGGACTTTAAAATCAAGGGTTAATTTATCATTTCGTTACGATTTGGCATTGAGTTAAACCGAAAAATATATATTTTATTTTTATTTTATTTTATTAGGAGAGCTTACAGCTATTGTAACAAAATTATTATACAAATTAATATAAAAAAGCCGTAAGCCGTATACGTAAGCCTCCACAAATAGCAGTTAATTAAAAATCACGGATTTTTACAATGAAATGAACTAAGAAAAAGAAATGCGAGATGGCACCATGCAATGCCATTTACAAATATACCTATATACTCCCAACGATCACAAAAATAGTGCCTGGCCCCTAACTAGGATTCCCTGTATCTAGGGAGTTATAAGTTATAACTATGAGGAGCATAGTCCTACAACACCCAGACACGAAACAAATGCTTGCGTTTTTTCTTCTGTCACAAACATTTATTCCGTCGCGGGAATCGAACCCGCAACCTCAGTGGTGTACGATATTTGGGGTAACCTGCCAAACCACTACACCGCAGATGTTGTCAAAGTAAAAATATAAAAATAATGTATTAACTATATTGATCGTTGTGTTTAGTGGTCGCCGCGATCTCGCAGCGCAAGCTCGCCCTGAAGAAGAGCATCGGATATACTCGAAACATAGGTCGACTAATGCGACAAACTACGTGAGTGCTAGCCGTATTACATATTTATAATTTCACAGTTTGTACGTGGATATGGCAAACTCTAAACAGTAACGGTGGCGCATGAGCAACTTGAAACTTGAATGCATTAGTTTGTTTGACAATGCGAAATTAATGCAGCTGCTTTACTTTGGAATAACACGGCCCCTGCTCCACTGGACTAAGTTGTTACTTCTTAAACTTTGACCACCTTTCACTAAGACCTATAAGCACGTTCTAATGGTTGATGTTAGTAAATAGTTGCGAATGAATGAAGACAAACGCCGGCGTAACCGGTGACTAGTATATCCTCGAAAATATATTTCTTGTATTGATTTGTATTTTGATCTAGTGATTATTTGTGTCATGCTCGTGATATCCTTAGCATCCAGTATAATATCGTCCTACTACTGGAGTATACATTCGGATAAAGCATCTTCATTGTGTCACAATTTATGCTTTGCTGCATTGCTATATGAATTTATTTAAACATAAAAAACAAAAAATCCTATTTAACATCTCTTATTAACTTTCTTCACCAGTATTTATTTGAACGTCAAAGTCCATAAATGTTGTTTTCAAATTAAAACTGGGCCTTTATATGAAACAGGTAGCCTCAGAAAGGCACCGAAGCGATTAGCATCATCATTCTAACGCGTTTTTTATAATCTATAGATGATTTATGGTTTATTTTCTTTCTTTTTTCGTATCCCGGGTTTAGAGGTAGCCAGTTTCAAATGTCAACACTGGTTTATCGTGGAACCGATATCTTTTAGGATAGATGTCACTGACATTATTAGAAGACAACGTGGTGGGTGGTGACAACGTGGATATAGGTAATGAATTTTTGATACCTTAATTCTCTATTTATTTGTATACAAAATAAAATACAGCATAGTTAAAGGCTGTGATAGAAGCGGTACGTATACCTACCTTGAAAAAATTAAAAAGATAGCACGGTATAACAGGCGTGCTATGTTCTATGGAAATACTGTCTGAATACTGCATGTCTCATGTATGTGTGTGTGCCTATGTGTGAACACTATTGAAAACGGGTATAAAATAAGTAGTTTATCAAATTCCTCATAAACTTTTATAATTATATTTCCAACGGTTACGCGAGGACAATATGACATAATACAGTTTAACTTAACTTTCCGGCGGATTAATTTTATTACAAACTTATATTATTATCATGATAATAGAATAAAATACGGTCAGTCGTAAACATCTCATTGTAATCGTAAAACTTTTACGACTCTAAACTTTAAGGGGGGTAATTAAAATCCGACATAAAATGTTGCCCGTTACCACCCGCTAGAAAATCCTTTTCGGGGTTACCAGATGTCGTGCGAAACGGCCTTTTTTTAGAAGTTTGTGTGTCTCGTCCTAAATACACAGCTTTTTATAAAGATGGGTTGTAAAAATAAGTAGGTATTATAATTTGAGAAGCCTGCTTCTTCGTTGGTTATTCGTAGTAGTAAAGTAGTTCTTTTAATTTTTAATTCATTTCTGTCGTTTTCTTTTCTGAACTTGTATGAGTAGTAAACATTCCTCGTTTTCTATAGTTAATTGTTCTGCAACGTGGTCTTGAATTGTTCTCTTGTATCGTAACAGGATTTTGAATTGCATCCATTACTTTGTTGTTCGAGTTTCCAGTATCACACAAATTTAATCAGAACAATAATTTCCCACATTATGCAAATCAAGCGGAAACCGGAATGCACTCTGCGGTGGCCTCCAAACATGCGATAAGTCGCACCGACAAAATGTCGCATATGTCTGTCTGGCGCCACTGTTAGCAGATAACCCTTTTGTTTCAGATACGCTAAATGGACTGCAACACGATAATAGTGCGACGACTGATTGAAAAAAACGGAACTGTTATTTCGCGGTGATTCAATAACTAATGGTTCCGTAGATTAACCATATGAGAATATTAAGTTAAATATAAATATATGAAACAACATAGTATTTACTGAAACGTTTTAAGAGAAAGTAAAATAAATTATTTAAATGATCATCTCTATACTTAATTATTGTTTATATATTTGAGCTTTCTGATGGAAAACAATAGCAAACAAGTAGACGGCTGGGAGAAAAAGTTTCACCAAAAGCTCAACGACTGAATAGATGTGCACTTACAATACAATTGAATAATTCTAAGCTTCTACTTTCAATCGAATTCATAGTAAAGAGCTACTTGCAAAAGGCAACCTTCAGCTTAATATATGTGCAATACAGACCAAAGCTGAAAATGTAACTTCCAAAGTAACTTCTGAGATTGATGAAGTGGAACTTCAATAGAATAGATTTTATTTGCACTATTGAAGTTTTACTTTACGGATTGACAATAGGGAATATGCATGTGCTGTGGAAAGCTCTGGAAATTACTTTTAACGATAGATTACTCCTGTAAACATTTAGTAGTGATATAATTATTATTATTAATTGCGTAGTTTTTTTGTGTTTCAATGTTTCGCAACGTAATCGCAAAACGCTTGAGTACGTGCAACCACGTTTTGACGTCACGCGCGTCGCTGCTTATTAATCAATTTTTGACATAAAGCCCGCTCTATTGGTAAATTATTGACACACACATCATGTAGATGAGATCTATGAGGACCAATGAGGAGATCCTAAGTCCCCACATTTTGACGTCACACGCAAATGGCGCGTTTATGTTGATTTAAATTCATTCAAATTTCATTTAATTATTTTATTGACTAATGATGCTGTAAAAATTTTAAACATTTTTTTTATTAATAGTACCTATTCAATAATGAATCGATTCATGCATTAAAAAAATACATGTATATTCCCTATTTGCAAAAAATGCGGAATTCCAAAAACTTAGGCTTTTTTACAAAAACGCCCGACTACCGGTCGCTCGCCTTTCACGCTCGGCGCCAGTTTTTTGCCGCATAGTCATAGGTCACGTCTCAAAGAAAGGACTTTACAATAGTCATTGTGCTAATTTACTTTCTCATTGTTAGTTTTTATTGCTTTAAATCGTTCGGCCTCAATAGCAGGCTCAAATTTACGACTTACTTTTGGTAAATGGACAAATTACACATATTTGACTTAACTTCTAATTTACGTAAGTAGGTATTTTTTTCATCTTCTGCCGTTATTTATTCTGTTCCTTTATTTTAATGACCTGTGATATGGTGTAGTGCTTGGGTTGGTTCTCTTTTGGCGGTTACGGAGTTAAAAATACTAAAAACTAGCTGCGCCCTGCGGTGTTACCCGGGTTAAAAAGTTGCCGATGTGTTAATCCAGGATATAAGCTATCTCCATTCTGAATTTCACTCAAATCCGTTGAGGCGTTACAGCGTGAAGAGGAAGCAAACACACTAACATAAAACCTTTCGAATTTATAATATTAATGTGGTTGTGTATAGAAAACCAAAGTAAGAATTAAGAATTCTATGTCTAGGAGAAACAACATTTTTTTATATTTAAACAACAAATGACCGGCTAGGACTTGAACCCGCTTTATAATATTACTGAAATTCGCTTGATTATTTTTAAAGTTACTCTCTAATTTTGTTGTAGGTTAGTTTAGTCTTTACCACTGTATATATAGTTGTAAATCCCTAATGTAAAGTAATTTTAAATAATATTGTATTTAATATTTATTACTAAACATAACCTCAACTTGAACTTGACATCCAGCACAATATCCACTGCTATTCAGTCTCGGATTACTGCTAACCATGTTCGTGCATGATGCTTCTCAGGTGACTATTGGCCGTGACAAATTACAAAACGCTTATGTTTATTTTATTCTATGGACAATATACTTAGTATATACGTGCAGCATATTATAGGTAGTATAGCTAGTATCAGCAATTTATTTTTACGCTTAATAGATCCATGTTTGGGCGCTATCTCGCCTGGTGTGCCGCTTTTTTTAGGAGTTTGTGTGTGTCCTGTCCTAAATACACAGCTTTTTATAAAGTTTGGTTGTAAAAATAAATGCTTCTTCGTTATAGTTATTAGTGGTTCTTTTAATTTTTAATTTGTTTTTCGTTTTCTTTTCTGAACTCCTTAAACATTCCTCGTTTTATTTAATTAGATTTGTTATTTTTTTAATTAACTCAGTGATGAGACGAGCTAGTCGTTCGCCTGGTAAGCGCTACGCCTTCCCATAACAATTGCAGTGCCACCAAGAACATTTAATACCATAAAAAGCACTCAAAGCGCTCATCACCCCGACACATCAGATGGTAAGTCTCATCATCATAGGCCCAGTAATTTCAACAATGCCCTTCAAACCGGAGCACAATAGCTTGGCGGCAGAACAACTGGCAAAGCTGTGGTACCCACCCAGACGGACTCTCGCATACGAGAGACCGACCACGTAAACACAAATTTTTCATACCCACAGGGAAGTATGTGTGAACAATCGATTATTCAATGTGCAACCTTGTGCGCGAGATCATTGGATTCCCACGGTACATAGCACATGATATATAACACAGATTTAATAATAGTTAGTAGGTGCATGTCGCTCACGCTTGGTAGCGATGCGCCTTGAACGAATTCGTTCAAGCGATGTAGGTACCTACAAAAGTCGATCTTTTCATTAAATACAATATCTTGATACATTCATTATACTTAAATTCAACATATTGCATTTGAAACTATACATTTAAATGGATATTACCTAAAAACAATTCTACATATTTATATTCTTATTTTGTTGTTTTAAAAAGACCGCGTTGAGATCTTTTCTTAAAAAAAATCTTTACATCATTTTTTATCTAAGAATTTATATAATTTCTTATACTAATAAAGCCTACACCTATTCCACAATATAAGGCGTATTCCTCTAATACCAAGTATTTTTAACCAACTCCATAAGGAGGAGGTTCTCAATTCGATTGTATTTTTTTGTTTGTTACTTCAGAACTCTGTCATTTTTAAACCGATTTCATTCATATGGTGGTCATATAAATTTCATCGACATTCGACCTTGGACTTCAAAGATACATCAGAATTGAAGTCGGTTTTTTGTTATCAAATGAATTATTATTACTTATATTATTTATATTTTCTTATTTTCCTTATGTATGTAGTATTTTCGTAATGCCCTGTCACAATAACACGATATTTTAACGCTACACAAACATAGGTATTAGTTTTAAGTAAGTAGGAACAAGCATATAATCATAGACATAACATCCGTTTATTCAACGGATTACTATTAGCCTTGTTCATTGTTTTACGCGCCTTTTTAATCTACCATTTGTTTAACGAAGGTTTTAATTTGTTAGGCGTACTCTGATGAAGTTTCCGCATTATTAGGTGGCTGAATGATGCTATCAATGAAGACTATTAAATAAAATAAAATAAGTTTTTTCCGTGTGTTTACCATATTTCGATTGATTTTTAGTTTTCAAAACAAACACTTGGTTTATGATAGTTTGAAAACATGATCTACTGGACCTTTTTGCGGGGGTTAAAAATCACTGCATTGCGCTCATCACACCCCGAAACATCAGATATTAGGTCTCATATGCTCAGTAATTTCGATGGCTACAATGCCCTTCAAATCGGAACACAGTAATGCTTGTGCACTACTGCTTGGTTTAATGACAGCAAAGCTGTGGTACCTACCTAGACGGCCTCCCGCATACGAGGGACCTACCACGAGTAAATTTAACACGCATACGAGTAAAACGTAGTTAAACGCAACCGTTCTACATACCTCTATATAACCACAGAATACTAAGGGACAGAAGCATCACTCCGCAAAGAAATTTAAACAAATAGCGACTCTTGCTATGACGCAATAAAATTCAATTCAGATCGCGTAGCGCTGCATACCTACCAGTCATATTAACCTACAGAGCGCCTCTCTTTCTATCGCATAGCTCTTATCTCTTCTGACGCGGCACGTGTAACGACGCGCGTCGGTGTCCGGCTAAATACTTGTAGCTTCGTACCTACAGTGTGAAGTGCGCTAGGCTTGATATAACCACAGGTATAACTGCTTAAGACATGACTCAGGCATTCATCGAATACTGCAGTTGTATTATCTTTTGACTAAGACTCGCTTGTGATTTTCGACGTATTAGTAGATATATCTACTCCTTGTTGCCCAATTACAATAAATTATTTTTCAAAAAAAACTAAACCTACTTCAAAACCACAAATGGCACTCAAAAGTAAAAAATAAATTAATATAATTATCATAAGCGCTACCCACTCATATATTTGAAGTCGGTGCCAGCCAAGTCTAATAGGTAGCAGATAAATACTATGTATATAGTAAGTACTACTTGTAGGTAGTATCTATCTACTACCTTTTAGACTTGGCTGGCACCGACTTCAAATATATGAGTGGGTAGCGCTTATGATAATTATATTAATTTATTTTTTACTTTTGAGTGCCATTTGTGGTTTTGAAGTCGGTTTAGTTTTTTTTTTGAAAAATAATTTTTTTTACCCTTTTTAGTGAAAAACAAGTTTTAATTAAATTAATTCAAAAAGTTTTTAAAGACAAGCTTTTATGATCTAGAAGCCACATCATGACGAAGTTTAAAACGGGCTATCACAATTAAATGCATGTACAAAAAAATTTCATGTCTGTCCTATTCTCTGTTGAGGAGTTCCTTCGCCGAAAGTCAATCCTGGGTGTATCTGCCATGTCATGATGAAATTTAGAACAGGCTATTATGGTTAAATCCATTTACGAAATGTTGTGTCTGTACTATTCACCGTTGAGGAGTTCCCTCACCGGAACTCAACCCTGGGTGAAGCAGGTGAAGCAGTCGAATACAAACCTCCACCTTTAGAAAGTTGGTTACGAAAAAAACAAGAACCGACTTGAAGATTAAACTTATATTTTTTGTTTTTGCTATTTTTTTCAAAAACTACTGAATGAATTTCGATAAAATTTATATGGGACCACCTTTGAAGTATTACCTACCAATCCAAAAAAGAATCATCGAAATCAATGCATAATTGGCGGAGTAATCGCGTAACAAACACACAAAAAAAAAAAAACACCGTCGAATTGTAAACCTCCTCCGTTTTGAAGTCGGTTAAAAAAGAAATTGACACAAAGTAAATACAAAAGTAAACAATTTGTATGCGCCTTTTCAGGTTAGGTCGGCATTGCACGCTAATAAATGGATTTTGAATGCATTGACATCGAGTTGTTAGCTACCCCGAAAATTTAAAGAAAGTTTTAGCCTGATAGCTAATCGGGAAGTGCACGAAATTTGAGTTGCAAGATTTCAACCGGAACGACAGACAGACAAATAAGAATAAAAACGTGGTAATAAAACTGGGCGGCCTTATCACTAAAAACTATGTCTTCCATGTATGTTAACAGTAAACGATTGTTCGATACGTTGTTCTGAGCTTATGCACACTCAATTTAAGATAATTTGATAAAAGCATAGTTAAGAATATAAAACAACTTGAATGCCTTTCCTCACTCACGAAACATTAGCGTGTTTGACCTAATATATTTCTGCATTACACCGTTTGCTAATGTCACATCACTATACATATCATATTTTTTACCGACCACTTACAATCGCACTTTTATGCAGCGACAAATAGACTGATTAGCAGCGAATTACTCTATTATTATTCTCCTTTTTTGTACCTCATCTTAATCCCTAGACATAAATAATAAATAAGAAATAAGTTGGAGGATGTCACATGTCCTTGAATTTTTGTATTTAAATAAAGTGTGTCCAACACTTATCTCTTGAAGTTATCATGGTGCGAGTATGTCCAAATATTGACACCTTGTGGTTTACGCGTTTTTTTTCAAACAGACAGTCAACCCAAAAGTTCCTTTCTTACTGAAAACGTGTAAGTAAAGATATCTAGTTCATTCAGTTCACACAATAATGATTCGTCTTTATGTTGCAATAAGTTAAACATGCAACGAGCAAATCTCACGCGAAATATTTTCCTTTGTAATCATGTAGGTCGATGGTAGTAATGATGAAAAGTTATATTATTATTACGTAGATAATAAAGTACTGTTACGAGTTGCAATAATAATAAAATTGTTAATGTATAATAAATAGTAATAATAAAATCATTTATTCAATAAGGTTGTTAAACTTATTTGGCTAGTTGACAAATTTATAATATTGGGGTATCTGCTGCCGATCTAGGCTCATCGCCCGTGTTTCAGCGTACAGTGCCCTCCCCTAGGGTTATACAAATATAAAGGCTAGCCTGTAATAATTTTGCTTAAATACAATGACAAAAGAAAAGAAAACATAAAAGACGTGCGGCACTCAGAGACTGCCGCGGTAAAGCTATTGCATAGCATTCGGGGTGGGGGGTGTTAGGTTATTTTCGTTACGGAATTTCTGGATTCGGTCTCCACGCTCAAGGCCCGCGATAGAAGCTATGCAATAGCTTAAAAACTAAAGGAACTTATCTTACATGTTATGAGTTGTGTTCCTCTCTGTGAGTATAGTGAGGGTGTGTGTGTGTGTGTGAGATATAAAATAACATTTTTTCTCATATAAAAAGACATACTGTAATCAGTAGGCTGAAACTAGAGCACATCAACGCAACGTTTATTCGTAAGATTCAATTTCAATTTAAAAGCATAAACAATGTTCATATCAAATTGTAGTTTTAATGCCGCCAGCATTATAACTACCGCTAGTAAATTATTTATTTCATGGGCAATTGTGTACGTTATTACAATGAAATTCCAAAATGTATAACGGAGCTCACAGACAGTAGATTCAAATTGAGTGTGAAAATATTTTAATGAAAAAAGCATACTATACAGTTAGTAATTACATAGAAGACAAAGATGCATGGAACATTCCGCTCCTGCCAAGTAGCCAACTGGCACATAAGAAAAATAATATTGTCAAAAACAAACATAAAATATTGTAACAAGTTCTAAAAAGTATGCCCCTCAGTTTCTTGCCGTATCTTCTGAGTAATGGTTCTTTTTGCGATGCGGTGGTAGAGTCATTGTAATAATTGATTGATTGATAATTTATGCACAGTATACTATTTGTACATAAATTAATTATTGTATCTTTCGGGGAGAGCTGTGAACTGAAAAAAATTAAAACGATTTTATTTATTTTTTTATTTACTTAGTCTAGTTTGTTTTTAACCCCCGACGCAAAAAGGAGGGGTGTTATAAGTTTGACCACTATGTGTACGAGTGAACCGATTTGGATGTTTTTTTTTTATTTCAAAGCAGGTTTTCTAGCTGTGGTTCTTAGACTTGTTTCATGAAGTCGGTGGTTGTAAAATTTTTAATACTATAGTTATTTCTTTTATTTTTCATGGCTTCATGCATTTTGTGCATTCAGCCGGAGTCAAGTTTTATTCTGTGGTCAAGTAAAAAAAAAACAATGGCTTTTTATTTTAATGAAAAATTAAAATACAGTTGCATAAATCGTTAACAAACACTTATTACGATTTATATTTATGCAAACCAGTAATTAAACGTACATTACATGCAGGTGTGTCATTACATCATTGTTTTATACACATGATAATAAAATAATAACTCAGGTAGCACCTAAGTAAAGACAATACGTATATTGGTAACTTTATACCGGTAAGTACCTAACTATTTTACTTACATTGCAGATTTAATTACAAGTCAGATAAAAAATGTCTCTTGTTACATGACGTTTGTATGCAGTAGGTATGTTGGTAGTCGTAACTACTGAGTGTTGTCACAGTCTAGTAAATCATTATAGGTACTAGATTGTGTTGTTGTCTGATTATTTACTGTTTTGTACAACTTATTTTAAACATTTTTTTCTGAGATTTAATTTGTACCGATTTTGATGAAACATAGCCTATGTGTAGCGCCGGACTCCACAGAGCATATTTCAATAAACGGCATTAAAACTCGAACCTTAGTTTCTGAGTTTATCGCGGATAGACAGACAGACAAATATTTAAAAAAATGTATTTTTGTGGTTTGTTGCTCCCTTTTACAAAAAAATATTTTCATAACATAAATTGTCTTTCTGTACTGATTTATACAATAATTTCAATAATTTGCGACTGAAACAACTAAAACTAAGTAATTAGAAAGAAAAAAAATACATTTATTATTGACAACACACAACATCGCACACAACAGTCAAAACAAACATAAATAACAAAATAATATAAAAGAAAGATGATGATGATGATATAAGAAAGTGAGATTGCGTGATGTCAGTAAAAGGTTCCAACTCAGCATACGCTAAGGTGTTTTAAAGTACCATAGCACTGGTTTTCAGTCGGAACCCTGTCCATGACATCACGAACAATCAGAAGAAGGGGAACACTAGAAGAGATTGACAAAAAAGAATACACCATATACAACATACAACATCTAGCAATAACAATGGCTAAACCTGGCTGTGGTTGTAGATGTAATTAGAAGCCAATTGAGGTAGGAGTCACCTCCTGCATTCAAACACCAAACTAGGACGGTAATGTGAGGTCGTCAAACAAATAATTATCGCATTTTATCTGCAACAGCTGTAGGCGTACCAGCACAACGGAGTGCGTCATTGGGTATTTATCTAAATAATTCTTGAAACATCAATCAAGGAGGCAATAAACAATTGAACATGCATACTTTCTAGACGCGCCGGCTCCATTCCCAATATCGGTGAAATATTAACCATTATCTGTTCGTAAACGTGGACGAGTGTAGGCAAATAAAATAAAATATGGAGAGACATTGCTTTTTATGTTTTCCTGAAAAGTCAATTGAAAGCTTGAATAACTTGCACGCACTATTTTCTGTCAAAATTCTTATATTCTTTGATCATCTATAGCTTTTAACGGTATCATGAAGTCTGAACTCTCCAGTATAGATCTGTTTACTAGTAGAATAGCGTCAGCAAATGCAATAATGTTCGAAAAGTATACCACCGCCTACGAGTCGTAGTGGCTATGCATGTTAATCACTCAGAAATTTACTATTAAGACACTATTTTGTACGTTTTCTTTTTTAATTTAGTTTATTACTATCTGTGGAGATTTGTAATTGGCTCTTTGTTAGCTACTTGTACTCATGTTTTGTAATTGATAGCTGCAAGTCCCCCAACTAAAATAAAATAAATACATTAAGTTCCATTACTTTATGAAGCACTAGGAGAATGTCCGCTTGTTGCTGATGACCTTCATTCTCAACAAAACTATAATAGACATCCAAACGGGCAATTAAAAAAAATAAAGAATAAGCTGTAAAAAAGGTACAATAGGCGATCTCAATAATATAATGACGCTATTTTACGCATTTTATTTACTTTTATCTACAACAGCTGTAGGCGTACCAGCGCAACAGAGTGCGTCATTGGATATTCCTTTTACAATATTTATCTAAATAGTTCTTGTTCTTAATAACCACAATAAACATCAATCAAGGAGGCAAATTATACATGCATACTTTCTAGATGCGCCGGCGCCATTCCCTTTGTCAATAAATGTAATTGATAACCAATTAAATCGATCGTCGATGCCAATGAACTTTTACTTCATAGTAAACTAAACGGTAATAAAAATAGTTGGACTTTGTGATTTATTCTGTAACAATATTAGACGTCAGTATTGTATATACCCTCCACTTTCCCATCGTCCTGCCAACCTTTTTTTAATTTTTTTATTATTATTTATAGGCTTGCGATTGACCGTTATCTCACCTGTTGTTAAGTGACGATGCAGTCGAAGATGTAGCACGCTCACCTAGAAGAAACCTGTTCACTCTTGTCTTAAAGACACCCAGATTATAGCTATCCGGAAACACAGATGCCAGCAGAGAGTTCCAGTCCTTGGCCGTTCGCATTATGAAGATCGAAGCGCTTGGTGCGAGCAGGAGGGGTGTCAACCATAAATTGATGACGTCTTGCCGTACGTGTGGTCGTCCGGTGATGGGGATGGCGGGATAAGTTTATATAATTCCGTCGCACACTCTCCGAAATGTATTCGCTAAACGGTACCTTGCGGTTATACGGACGGAAACTGCGGAGCTACCGACTTGCGCCGGTATGTCCCACAAATATTTTTGTCTCTACTCTACGAGCACTCTCCCCTTCTTGGGGCTGCTTAAATCCACACAAGACTTCTGTCGTCGGGGGGTTCCTTCGATTCGCGCGCAGAACGCGCCGCGTGCCATTTGTGCGCAATTGCGCGATGATGGTGAAACCTTGAAGGTGTAAGGTTCGACCTTTGTCCGAGCAATTTTATTTTTCTTCTTTCTGAATATTCTAAATCTTTGATTCGTCCATTTATTTGTGGAATGAATAATTAGCCCTTACCTACTATTTGTAGTATAGGCCCCAGCCGTTGCGTAGATATTTCTCTGAATTGAGATATATGTTCCTACGCAACATTCTAGTTAAGTTATCGCCTATTGTCGAGAATGCAACTGATGTAATAATAGAGTAGGATCTTGTTAATTTACACGGCAGCGCGTGGGTTTTCTATAGTCAGCTCGTTAGGAAGGAATTTTGAAGAAGGTTGAATGGAATCATCGAACAAAGTAATCAATATTAAAGTTTCGTGTATAAAAGGCCATAGATCTTATATGTTAATCATTATTTTGACATTTTCAAAACATTAGTGTAGTGCAAGTAAGTGCTTTCTTCTGGTCAACGTTTTACCAAAAACAACATTCTCTTTGCATGCAAATGATCAAATTACATAACCACAAACCCATGATAGGTAATCGCACCTAAATTTATGTTTAAATTCAACTCTACATTTCATAAAACAAAGTTCAAATTCCATCAACGCTAGTTTTGCCAAAGAAAACCGCTTGCCCATGGGCAGACGGCTCGGCGCCTCACCTGTTCGCTAAGTAGGCCATGCATCTGGGTTCCTATTGGCCGGTGCTGAGGCAACCGGTTGCAGCCAAGCCTTTTCCCTTTTCTATACTATTGTGTGGCCTGCCGTGTAAACATCAGCTGATGAGTCGTTAACGTAGGGCTGACAGAGATATAATAACAGAATACCTGTAGGTATGTCATGGTCTTATGGTCGATCCCTAGTATAATGTGGTTAGGGAATTGAAGAAACATAATAAGAGATCGGACAACCTTTCAAAAATTATTTAAAATTAACTATAATGTGTAAATGTGGCCATGATAAATAATATTTTAATTAAATAAAGCCCTAAAAGTACCTAAAACTATGTTTAGATGTTATGTTTCAAATATTAGGGCGCAAAAGGTCACCTCAGAACTGTGACGTCATATGAGGGAAAACGAAACGATAAGCTCTACGAAAGCAAACTTGCAAAGTGATTTTATACGTTTTTGTGAAGTTAAAGGAGTTTCGGGTCGTCGTGGAATGAAAAACATCTCGTTTTGATAAAAAGCAAACATATAAAATAAACACAAGTTTCACACACGGTATTAACGGTTTCGTTTGAGATAAAGAACAGATAAAAAATGTCAAAGTTATTAGATTTAATTTATTGATTTAAAAATATAAGTCACTAGCTGCGCCCCGCGGTTCCACCCGCGGGATCGGGATAAAAAATAGCCTATGTGCTATTCCAAGTCCTATAGTACCTACATACCTAATTTCATCAAAATCGGATCGGTAGTATTTGCGTGAAAGAGCAACAAACATACATCCATACATTCTTACAAACTTTCGCGTTTGTAATATTAGTAGGATTATTATTTTACAAAATTATTGATTGAATGATCTTTTGAATTCAACAAACATTCGTTTTAACTACATTTTAGTTTTTTTTCCGATCCCTTATTGTCCTTATCTCATTCATTCCGTTCGCACTTCTACGACAGGGGTCCATCTCTCAGAAAGAGCGAAGTAGTTTGTAGTTTATGTTCTACTTCACTATAAATAAGACGGAGATAATAATAATAAAACATTTATTTATTTTCTCTCACAAAGGTATTTTCTTATAGGATTTAAGACTAAAGCTAAGACTTACTACCTAACGTTGTGAGAGACTGGTGCCTGAGGTAGGTTCTAAAGAACCTGTATTACAGGTCACCAGTGCCCTCCCGCGGTTCGATATTACGCCGTAATTTCTCTATGGTCCTATATAAAAAACTATAGTTATACAGCTTTGTTTATAACAAAAACAAATCTAGTGATACAATATCCTTGATACATAATAATGGAGATGGAGACGGGTCGCCCTAATCACCGTACGGAACAGTCGATCAACTGTTCTCTTTTTTTAGATCTGTGTGCTCCTTCTTCAATCACATCGTCCCGCGAGATAGTGACCAAACGGACCTAGATCTAGGTAAATACCGTGCCCTGTGGTTTTGACTGTGCTTTCCCGGGATAGTAGCCCATGTCCTTTCCAGGATCTAAAGTAGGTACCTACATACCGCTTCATCAAAATCCGATCAGTAGTTTTTGCGTGATTGAGTAACAAACATCCATCCATCAATCCATCCTCACAAAATTTTGCATTTATAATATTTCTAGGAAGTTTACCCACGTTTTCAGATGATGACAAAATGATAATGCTGTAGTACAACAAGAAGTCAGAATGAATATGAATAACGTCGTCATTGTTAACGTCAAGTTTTGTGATAACTAATGTTATTGGAAACTGTTAGTATTTTTTAAACTTTCACGATTCGAACACATCACACACAGTTCATGAGAGTTAGTCCCAATTTGGTACAACCGTCATTTGACCATTTTGTCCATACAACAAATCCCAATTC
Organism: Petrophora chlorosata; assembly: GCA_951640565.1. Taxonomy (NCBI): domain Eukaryota; kingdom Metazoa; phylum Arthropoda; class Insecta; order Lepidoptera; family Geometridae; genus Petrophora; species Petrophora chlorosata. The sequence continues at coordinate 5,110,454 of OX621206.1, forward strand.
GGTACAGCTTAAAAAACAAATGAATGAACAAAGGAATAGCTAGTTGAAGAGTACAGTTTCTAAGAAAAATATTAGTAATATTTAATAAAATACAGAAAATAAACCTAGAAACTTGTAAGTCGGTTATTTTATATTAAAAAAAAACGATTTCAATGTCGATGTATCTTCGAAGGCCAAGGTTGAATTTTGATTTTTATATCGGGCTACCTTGAAGCTATACTGAGCCCGACGCTAAAATAATTTACCAAATAAGTTTATAAATGACGGTGTTCTAAGGTAATTGACATAAAAGAAAATACAATCGAATTGAGAACCTCCTCCTTTTTTCGATCGTCAGTTAATTAAATGTACCTAATTATAATGTCAGCATAAATAAATGTCAGGGAATGATTAAATTAAATATCAAATAATTTGTAATTGTCATTAAGTAAAACCTTTACCTTGTAACTCTATATAAATCTAATAAAATAACCTAACCTCATTTTACTATGCGTGTTCTACAGTGCAGTAGTACAAAGTGAAAATAGCTGTACCTAGAGTCCCGGGGGTCTACTCAGAGTTGCTTTCGTTCGATTGTTCGTGCGGACTAAAAGAGACAATCTTATACCTGTTGCATAGCGCTGTCCCTTTAATCCGACGGAACGAAGATTCGTAATTTCGAATCGGAAAAAATAAAATGACCATCAAAATAATGTTTGAGATCCCATACAATTCTATCTAAAAGTTGTATCGGCAGACCAAATTTAGTAAATGACCACCAAATCGAATTGCCGCATCACACTCTTCCGTGGTCCAACTCGCTCTTACCCCTAGAGTGTATATAAAAAGCGCGGAACCAGAAGCTCGCGAAGGAGGTTCAGAATGAAGCGAGCCTACGAGGCCAAGTGGCGCAAAGCGGGGAGGTGGCGAGCAAAGCGAGCCGGCGACTTCCACAGCGGAGCGAAGGTCAAGTAGGGGAATCGAAATGAAGGGGTGACGAACGAGACTTCTGCTAAAATATATTCTCACCTCAGTAGTAAATGATCTCTAGTAAATGATCACTAAAGTAAGCCTACTTTGGTGATCATTTACTATTTTTTGATGAATATATTTTTTCAGTTGGTGATAATTTTTTGGTGAGTATTTACTATTTTTGGCAATATCAAGTGATTTTTTGCCATTATATTTTACTAGATTTGGTGGTTAGTTAAACATAAACCATTTCGAATCAGAGTAAGGCCCCAGTATCGGGGACAGTAATCCACACCCAGATGTACAAGCAGTACGAGAAACTAAGTGGTTGGTATACCTACGGTAATAAACTTGTTATTGCTCTTCCTTGACGCAATGAGGTTTATTTACGCCAATAAATATAGCGTTACCTCTGATAGCTGCTGTGATAGTAATTTACTCAATTACTTATAACTTCTTAGTATAGATAGATAGAATACTCTTTTTTGCACTTAATAAAGGAATTATAGTTGGTAATACATAATTACTATTAAAAAAGGGTGAAAGAGTTAAGGAAAAAGGTTTAGGATATTTTCTAAGGAAAAACTATATTAACCTTTTTTTGCAAAAGCTCACCTCAAATTTCTACATTCAGCGCATTTGACTGACTGACTGACAAAGAGTGCACAGCCTAAAGAATTGAAAGAAGGAATAATTCTATATATCGCACCTTCGGTGCAACAAAGTCACAAATAGCCAAAACTGCAAAATTGAGTTAAGTATGCCAAATTGTCTTAGAGCCATGCCTATATCGGGGCAACAAAAACACCCGCGAAAGTATCGCAAAAATCTACTAAATGGCGCGAGTGCCTTTGTGGTTATTGGTGCATTTTTCCATTCGTTTTGGGCCAACAAAGTTTGATTAGACAGTTGTGCCCCCGCGCCTGCGAGATTATGACGTGCGTTGGAGCTAAAGCGACACAAATGATGTAGACGAGTGCAAAAAGCCTGACTAAATGCCTAAATAATAAGGCATAACTCATTTAACTAAATAATTCCTGGTGCAACAAAGTCACAATTCAGGACACTTTTTTTGTTTTGCGTTTTATTAGAATAATTTTAGTAATTTGAATTAAACTTTTGACATGAAACTATAGAAAACACAATAAAGCATCAATTTTATAAAGATTTTAAACCTACTACAATTAGACATCCAGTAATAAGGCAATAAATGCGAAAAAAATCTTCAGTCCTCTCCTGTAAAATTCAAAACTGAGCTGTTGTGACTTTGTAGCACCGAAGGTGCGATATGTAGAATTGTAGAGGTGCACTATACAAAAGAATTTATGGGATTCCCACAGAAAAACGAGGAAACTGCGTGCCGCATGCCCGATATTTTGTAAATTCATAAATATTCGGATTGCATTCAAACGGATATCTGTAAGGAAAAAAAAGAATTTATTTCAGGTAACTTACAACCCATACAATTATCAATTTAAATAACAGAACAATGAATTATTAATAATAAACATTAAATTCAATATTAAAACTATATTTCAATCGATAATTTAAAATAAAATTAAAATTGATTTCAATACATCTATAAATTTAAATAATAATACCTAATCAAAAAATATTTTTAATCCAATTTTGTATGTTTCATAATAACAATAAAAATAATCTAGGCATATCTTTTGATCTGCGTGTCAAATAAAGTATCAAAAATTCCCACCATAAGGTCTACGGAAATGCATTTCGGTAGGTATTTTGTTTGTTGTTACACTGTGGTTTTACCCTGTCCAATAAATATAAATTGCCAGACATAAAACAGAATTTATATATATTTTGATGATTTTTAGGGTTCCGTACCCAAAGGGTAAAAAGGGAACCTATTACTAAGACTCCGCTGTCCGTTCGTCTGTCTGTCCGTCTGTAACCAGGCTGTATCTAATGAACCGTGATAGTTAGACAGTTGAAATTTTCACAGATGATGTATTTCTGTTGCCGCTATAACAAAAAATACTAAAAACGGAATAAAATAAATATTTAAGGGGGCTCCCATACAAAAAACGTGATTTTGCCGTTATTATAGATAACGGTACGGAACCTTTCGTATTAAAAGAACACCCAAGTATGTACAACAATCGCGTTTAAAACGGACGTTCTCTCGATGCTTCCTTTAATTTGTTTCATAATTGACTATCATATTCCTGACGTTATAGCCAATTAGGCCTCGTGAGCTTTCACATTTAGTTTATGTTGATGACTGTCTTTGTTGTGAAGTTCTCAAATTGATACTATAAATTGAAGAAAGTAGCTTTGCAAGTCGATTAATGGTGCCCCTTTTTTAGTGGCAGCGATATCAATGTATCAACTTTTGTATGTCAGACAAAAACCACACGTTATAGGACTCAATGCAAAACAAATAAGTTTTTTGTTGAAAAATTTTTTTTTCAAGTCAAGCTTTTAACAAATTCGTAATCGGAACCGCAAGCAGATTAAAATGAGCCCAAACACTAGTAGTTTACCGTCAACGAGTTCCATTGCCCACCTTCCGTCTCCATCTTCAGATCAGCTGGCTGCCATAATATTGCATCGGTCTTTGACAAGTATGCAAAATTTCAACTCCGTAGGATAAGAGGAAGTGGTTCTAATTCAGCTTGCAAGATTCCACCCGGAAAAAAATACATATGAAAAGCTTGTAACTTGTAAAAAGGGGTAGGTGCTTCAATGTGATATTTAATTAGAATTATTTTATAATAAATGTTTCTAATTTTAATTTGTCTTACTTAGTTCTCACGTATGCGGGAGGCCGTCTGGGTGGGTATCACAGCTTTGCCAGATATACTGCAGCCAAGCAGTAGTGCGCAAGCATTACTGTGTTCCGGTTTGAAAGGCATTGTAGCCAGCGAAATTACGAGGCATATATAAGACTTTATCTGTTGGCTTGGGGTGATGAGCGCAGTGCAGTCCTACGAAGTGTTTTTTATGCTATTAAAAATTGGGTGGCATTGCATTTGATATGGGCAGGCGTGTCGTTACCATCAGGCGAACGATGCTCGTCTCATCAATAAGCTACATAAAAAAAAGTGGGATTCCAGTTGATTGATGTACAAGGACTTATTTACTTATTTAGGACATATAGTGTAAAAGCATTTTCGAAAATAGGTAAATTATTTATTTTATTTTATTAACCGACTTCAAAAAAGGAGAAGGTTCTCTGTTCGATTGTATTTTTTATTTTATGTTTTTTATGTTTGTTACCTCACAACTCCGTCATTTATGAACCGATTTGACCAATTCTTTTTGCAAGGGTTCAGTATAGCTACGAAGTGGTCCCATATAATTTCATCGATATTTGACCTTGGACTTCGAAGATATATATATATATATAGGGCTTCAAAAGAATTCCTCGTATGGATTAGAAAAAAACATGCACATTTATTGGTTCTGCGTTTTTATTTTATTTTGAATACAATGTTTTGTATGATCACCATATCTGAGTGGTCGATCCATCAAGCGAAGGTCACGGTCGAGGTTTGACAGTTTGACGTGACTGACAAACGTGACAGCATCAATCTTGGTACCTACTATCTGGATAATGACGTTTTGAAGGTTTCAATCGATTTAGATGGACGATAACAGTTAAGTGTTTCGGGTACCTTTTGTGTTTTTGGATGTTTTAGGTATGGCGGCTATACTTTATAACCGACTTCAAAAAGGAGGAAGTTCTGAATTCGATTGTAGTTTTTTTTTCATTTTTTATGTTTGTTACCTTAGAACTCCGTCATTTATAAACCGATTCGGAATTTTTTGCGTTGGGTTCAGGATAGCTACGAAGTGGTCCCATATAAATTTCATCGATATTTGATCTTGAACTTCAAAGATACATTAAAGTTGTTTTTTTAAATATATATTGGTTTGAAGACTGAACTGCAGTATCTTATAGTTATTATCATTTTGTGACGTCACGTATGGAATGATTTGAGCATTTCCCCACCAGCATCTACCCAAGCCAAACTTCTTAATGTCACGGAGTGCGGCTTTGGGGCGCTGGCATATTTGCTTCAATGGTAATGCTGATGGTGCTGATGATGATGGTTATGATGATGATGGTGGTGATGAAGATGATGAACTGCAGTAACTGAGTGTAAGTGTCTACTCAACGTAGGTTTTATTAGAATGTAGGACCGGCAAGTAGACATTTTTTTGTACTAAGTCTAACTTCTGCGGGCGTATCAAATTCACATAGCCTATGGATCGAATCGTTATCATTTAGTATCATTATATACAGGACAAACAGTCCACTTTTTATAGTCAGAGAAAAAGTGCTTTCTATCTTTGTATATCATATTTTGTGATAAGATAAAGTACTAAATTATTGAATGACGTAGATGCCTTGTCTATAATCATCAAAACCTTCGGTTCAAATTCAGTCGCAAATATCCTAAATAATATAAATGCTAAAGTTTGTAAAGATGGATGTTTGTTACTTGATCCTACCTGTACTGCTTGGAAAATACCAATAAAACACCAACTTTAAGATTGTTACACTCGGTAGCTTCGCGGCCGGTCGGAGAGTGCGCGGGATGTAGGTACCTACATTCAGCCCGCGCCTTCTTGATCGCTCGCTTCACCAGTTCGAGTGAGTGTATTTATTATAGTACATTACACCACCAATTACTTAAACGGATATTGATGACATTTTGTTAGTTTTTTATTTATATAAATTTTACAACTTTTCTTATAGGCCTTTACCTTTTTTTAAATGCCTTTACCTTTTAAACCTTAAACAGGTTTATCTTGGGTGTCGCATTCCTTTTCTGTTACTTACTTACGTTGTTCTGTTATTTACTGGATCCTGGAATAGGACATAGCATCATGGCATTGAGGCATCGCTTTGTTCGTTGGGTGGCATGGTAAGGTAACCGCGGCCGGAACCTACCACTGATTTCCTCACGATGCTTTCCATCACCGTTTCAGAGAGAGCGTACAAAATCATGCATTCACTTAGGAAAGTCATTGGTGAAGGGCCTAGTTGAGATTTGTACACGGGTGCGTCAGATAGTAAGCCGCACAAGTTACCGCTCGGCTACACTAGCTCTATATATACATATCCAAGTTAATTTCTACATAATTGTTGTACTATATCTCACGACATCCTTCAACATACTTCCTATATAGACGAAACGTTTTGCTTCCACGTTCATCTTACGAACAGCCAAGGAGTGGAATGCCTAGCCAACGGTAGTGTTTTCTAACACCTACAACGTCGAATCGAGAGTGCTCACTCTCGATTCGAAGACTCTTATGATGGACGTGGAAGCAAAACGTTTCGTCCATATAGGAAGTATGTTGAAGGATGTCTTGAGATATAGTGTTCAGGTATCTTCTAGGCAAGCGTGTTACCATCACGTGAGTTAGTGGTCAAACGTAAACTTATAACTAGTTAAAAAAACTAATTTGTAAAGTATCTATGTATGTAGGTATACAGAGTTTACTGTAACTCATCGGTCTATTGACCGCGACATTCGATCGCTGAAGACAATGAGAAGGATTGGTCAAAGTTTATGGTCTGATGACTCTGATGAGGAAGAGGCCAGGCGAGGAATAGGCACTTCACCTTAACGGGACTGTATAGCCACAACGGGTAAATTAATTTTTTTGGCACTGCAAGTTCAATTTCATGATTTTCCTATTCTAGATAAGTAACTAGAGCTTTCTAGTTCATGGCGCCCATCGATATCGCGGGATCGATTTCCTTACAACAGTAATAGCGGCTCGGAATTCAATGAGATAAACCCGAGTTTTTCTCTTTTCCAAGAGAAAATTTAATAATTCATCATCCATTCAAAATATTTTATGTTCTTTTCCGTAACTTCAGCCTATGCTTCAGCGATCTTAATTTCAAAATATAATTATAAGATTTATTAATTATAAGAACTCATGGACATGTGCAATCCCGTACTGACCAATGGCGCCCAGACATATCATTGACGAATATTCAGAAGTCCAAGCTTAAGGGAAGACATACCAAAAAGCTCATAGGCGAGGACCTGTTTGAGACTCATTTACAGAGTCTCGACCATAGACGCAAAGTTGCAAGTTTGGTGGTATTTTATTGGGTACACTTTGGAGACTATGTTCAGGAACTACATGACCTCATACCACCGTCTATAACCAGTAAAACAGAAAAAAAAATTGCTGAAGGGCAATGGAGCGCAACATTTTCGGTGTTAAATTAACGGATCGCGTTCGAAACACCGAGCTGCGCTCCAGGACTCAAATTGCCGACGTACCAGATAAAGCCACAGAACTAACATGCAACTGGGCTGGTCAAAATCACCACCATGTGGCGTCCCAATATAGTGAGACCTCGCGTCGCGGCAGACAGCGTAGGAGATAGCGAGACGAACTCTAAGCCTTTAGCGACTACTGGTCTACAATAGATCGCGAAGCCTGAAAGTCATGGGGAAGGCCTTTGCCCAAAACTGGGACGACACAGGCTAACATTAACAGTAAGAAAATGGTGAAAGAGGTGATTAACGATTTATGTTAGATATTGAACCGTTAAAAGCAATGGCAGCTTAAACGACAAACAAGTATTTTAATCAATAGTATATTAGTAAGTCACATAAAGCTAAGACATAGTATTAATTAAGTTATGCATAGAATTACGTAGAACGGTAATTCTATGTAATTATATAAGTTAGTCTAGGCACTGTGTGTAGTGGTAATGAGAGTCGTATAAATACGACTAGTTGTGCATGTTGACATACTTGCAGCGCCTCTAAAGTTAAATGTGCCGTTTATTCTGTGTCAAATCAACTTTTTATGAGTAGCTGTCTGTCTATTTGCTTTTGTAAAGTATAAACATGTCAAGTAATGATTTTGCAAGAGTTAGTGCTTCCTACAAAATGTTTGATATGATGAAAGATTGAAAGTTATCCATTTCTACTTGTGGTAAGTCTCTCGTGTGCGGGAGGCCGTCTGGGTAGGTACCACAGCTTTGTCAGTTATTCTGCCACCAAGAAGTAGTGCACAAGCACTACTGTGTTCCGGTTTGAAGGGCATTGTAGACAACAAAATTACTGGGCAAGTGAGGCTTAATATCTGACGTCTCGTGGTGATGAGCGGAATGCAGTCCTGCGCAGTGCTTTTAATGGTATTAAAACTTCTCGGTGGCACCGCAATTGTTATGGGCAGGCGTGGCGCTTACCAAAAGGCAAACGACGTGCTCGTCACTCAGTCCCATAAAACCGTCCACAGGTCGTCTGTAAGAATTTGTATTATTGTACTTAGCGATAAGGTTCCTAATTTCACTCCTAACTGTATCTAGGTACATTCATTATTGTTGTTTAAGTAATTGAGTGACGAGACACCGTCTTTATTCCCAAACGGATACAACTTGTGTCTCTTTAAGTCTAGAGTGAATAGGCATCTCATGGGCAAGCGTGTTCCATCTTAGGCCGCATCTTCGCTTTCCATCGGGCGAGATGTCGTCAAACGTATGCCCATTTACCAATAAAAAATATTAAAAAAAAGACTAACAGGTCGTTCACCTGATAGTAAGCAACACGCCTGCCAATAACAGTTGCAGTACCTACCATACAGAACTAAGATGTATAATTCTTTATTGATACACCACCAGCAATAATAACATTTTTATTTGAGCCGTGGTCGTCCCTCTGCTATCAAAAATAATAACAACAAAAGGAAAATAATATACTTAAAACTATAGTGTTACAATGGGCGGCCTTATCGCTCAAAGCGACCTTTTTTTAACCGACTACAAAAAAGAGGAGGTTCACTGTTCGATTGTATTTTTTTTTTATGTTTGTTACCTCAGAACTCCGTCATTTATGAACCGATTTAAAAATTATTTTTGCGTCGGGCTCAGTATAGCTACGAAGTGGTCCCATATACATTTCATATATATGTGACCTTGGACTTCGAAGATACAATGAAGTCGGTTTTTGTTTTTTTCTAAAAATTAATTATTTTACATCAGATTAGGCCAACGTTTGACCACGTCCAACCAACAACCAACGTCTCACCTGATGGGGAGCGACGATGTGGTCGAAGATGAAGCACGCTTGCCTAGTAAGTATCTAGTCACCCTTGATTTGAACATACCCAGGTTGTATTTAAAAGGAAACAGAAGATGGCAGGGCGTTCCACTCCTTAACGTATTAAGAAGGATGAGCCAAAACGCTTCATACGTATAGGACTTCTGCTATGTAGGGGTGGCGTTGTGCCGATCGTCTTGTTGTCCGATGGTGAAATGATGGTGGTCTTCCAGATAACTTATAGATGGAGAGGACTTAAAGAAACCGTAAAAGAGATGGGGACGCACCTTCCTAGTTGTTTATTGGAATACTGGTTCAGAGCTCGTGACTCTTCACTTATTGAAGCAGTTTCCGTCACGCTGAATGTCAAAATCTCTGCCACACATAACTTGCAAATCACGTTTGTGATATTTGTTCAACTTATTTTAATGTCACGAGTCCAGTGCTTGAGCAGTACTTAACAAAACACGAGCCATAAAATTTGAGAAGCGTAGATATCTAGTTCCTACCTAGTTTGGACATGTACCTGTTGTGACGAGAAGACATAATTTTATAATGCAATGTAAAACCGTAGACATTAAAACCGTACAGCCCATACTCGTCGGGCTGCCAGTGATCTACGTGTCCAGTATAATGACATTTTCAGGGTGCTGATGCGATTGCCTCGCTTTTGCAGCGCATCTGAGATGTTCGCTAAGGCGCACACGGACAGCTTTCATACGATTATTTGCAAGAAAGTCGCTTTCCTACAACAGCGAGCGCGAGGCAGTCGCAACGGCATCCTGAGAATGGTTGTTGCCCGACAGGACTGTCCTATTCAAAATAGATGAATGAACATTATGATGGGTAATCCAACACAGTGTTCAGCCATTTGTTTTGAAAGAATTCATTTAATTTTGATGTAATTTGATTTGATTAATTTAATTTGATTTTATTTATTTTCATGTAATTTAATTTAATTTGGTTGTTTTAATTTGATTTAATCAGATTTGAAAATTTTGAAATTAATATTATTTATAATGACATAATGTGTACTATGCATTATTATTTGAATTAAATGATTTAATAATAACACGTCTCCGTCGTATGGAAACGCAACAAAAACAAATCTTCAAATCAAATCAAATCAAATATCATTTATTGTGAATATAGGTGGTACATTGGTGTTACATATTAAATATTAGGTCGCTATATTCAGCCAGCGGCATGCAATAATTTATAGTGAATCGAATTAATTTATAAAAGAAAATTAACATTAACTATTGAATTATGAAATGTCGCATTACACAAATATAATGTCAAGAATTCTAATACGTTAGCTATACAATGATAATGCAATTAAGATAAAAATAATTAATTTGTCAAAATTATATAAATTGATTGGTCAAAATGGATACAAATGTCAAGATTTAATAATAATACAATAATAGAATCAAGATTTTGTTAAAAAATAAATAAATAAAAATTTTCACAATTAAATTCACATACCATCTAAGTTGTCACTTAAAAAGTCACCCACACTGTAGTATGCCTTTTTTAGCAAAAGTTTCCTTAGACTCCATTTAAAAGTACCAGTGTTTGTGCATTCAGTGATGGCTCTAGGTAAGTGGTTGTAGATACGAGGGGCCATACAAAAGATGCTTTTATTAAGTAAGGCCGTTCTGTTGTGAGGAATCTTAGTATGAAAGTTTTCGTGAGTTTGATTAATTATAAATATTTAATAACCTAGGTTGATAATTTCGGCAAACTACGTGAGTCCTAGTCGTTATTACATGTTTATAATAAAAACAAATCTCTTTACATTTTACCCTATCTCTGACTTGATGGGTGAATTGAGGTGGATCAGTGATATAGATACTGTTCTATCGGACGATACATTGACGACAGTACGATAACCGAATGGATGCTATCTAATCCGACCAAACTACGACACAAAGACCTGTCAAACGGTATCTCGATGGGAGAAAATGAAGACAGGCATGTATCTTGAAAGTTGTTATTCATTTTTCTCCTAAAAATGTCCATTTATGTTCAAATATCTACAGAGATTTTAACTGTACAATGATACGTGGTTTAGAATGCGCTTTATACCAGTATAGATATACTTTTAAGCTCAGCAGTAAACCATACTGCAATATCAACTAGGTGCTTATGCTGGGGGAAAAGCGAATGTGGCTCGGGAGCACGTACGATTTTCGATCCGAGGCCCCCAAATTCGAGTCCCGCTGAAACCGCACCACTGACTTGCTTAAGTTATGTGCGGATTTAATACTAGCCCTAAAAACGGTGAAGGAAAGCATTGTGAGGAATGCGGCATGTCCAAGAATTTACCACAAGAATTCTAGGAAATGTGACATTCACCAACCCGCACTGAACCAGCGTGGTGGATTTAAGTGGATTATGGCCCATAACTTTCTCTACGACGGACGGCCTGAGTCCCAGCAGTAGGAACGTTATAGCCTGATGATGATGGCTCATTCTGTATGCTTAGCAAGCCGACTATAGCTGAATGCTGATAAAGCGATACTTACCTAGATCCCGGCCTCTAACTGGAATCCCCTGGGGCTATTGGAACTGCAAGGACCATGAGCTCCAACATCCAGACACGAAACAAATACTTGCTATATGTTTCTTTATCCTTCTCTGCCCCAGCCTGCAGTGGTAAGTTGTGTATCGGAGATATTGGTGACCACCCATCCAATAGTGTAATGCTCCTTTTGCAACTGAGCAGTGCAAGAACTTCTAACTCGAGCACAATAATGCTTGCGCACTGCGCACAAACGGTGGCAAATTTTCTACCACCACAAAGCAATCCATATATCAATCGAAGAACAGACAGATTGGCAACTTCGCTTATATATGTAAGTAGATACGTACCTAAAGAATGTCATATCTTACTGTTTTCTGAGGGTAAGTACCTATATGCCCCATATGAAAGGCATGTTCAATCAAGTAGATATTAAAGGTCAGTTCACACTGGTGATAATGAAGACACGACATATTGAGGTTGCATCTCGATAATATGGTGATAATGAAAACGTATGTCTTATTGTTTACTGTCGGCTGTGAAGCGTTCGATTTAGTTATAGAATTATGTAGAGATACAAGAACTATTATCTCTTCTGTGGTAGAGAGAGTGCCGAGAGTAGAGTCTGTATGACTCTGTATTCACTCGTGGTAGGTCTCTTGTATGCGGGAGGCCGTCTGGTTAGGTACCACAGCTTAGCCAGTTATTCTGCCGCCAAGTAGAAGTGCGCAAGCATTACTGTGTTCCAGTTTGAAGGATATTGTAGCCAGCGAAATTACAGGGTATAACTGCAATTGTTATGGGCAGACAATCAGGCGAATAACATGCTCGTCTCTTCACTCGATACAATAAAAAAAATGACGGTAGAGGGCTTCTGCTTTGTCATGCCGGAACCACCGCAGTTTGTTGCTAAAAAGGTCAGTTTTTTTCTTCGAAATTATATTTAAGGCTTAAAGGTGACATGTAGAGCCTGATTGTGAAATATTGTGGATTTTAGAAAACAGGATAAATCTTACATCTGAGGTATCGGGATATCTCAGGGTAAAGACCACTTCAGTGCAGTGCAAAACTAAAAGATATTTGGGCTAAGTTACCATCAGCACAGAACGACGTAGATTTTTCTCATATTTCATGGCATCATACTAATAATATTATAAATGCGAAAGTTTGTATGTAAATGTGTTTGTATGATAGTCGGATTTGAGTAAAATTCGGAATGGAGATAGCTTATACCCTGGGGCCCTACTCTGATTCGTAATTACGAATCTTCTTTCCGTCGGATGAAAAGGACAGCGCTATGCAACAAGGATAAGAGTGTGTCTTTTAGTCTGCGTGAACGAACGAACGAAAGCAAACCAGAGTAGGGCCCCCTGGATTAACACAAAGGCTAGAATAATAGAGAATATGATTCTTTATTGGTCATATAACTAAGTCCGTTGTACAAGGCAAGTTTTTATCCCGGGAAACCGCGGGTGAAACCACGGGGCGCAGCTAGTAGTACATACACCTTCAAATATTAGTGCATTGGTATCTTTAAATATTTCTAGCACATCAACTCCGTTATCTATTGAAGAAAGTGACACGTCTTGTATTAGACAGGATGTTTGCTGAAGATAGCCATTCGAAACTAGACCATATTCACACAGATGACTTCACAGTTACTATAGAAAACACATAGTAAGTATTTGCGTAGACACTTTTGATTATTCTGCGGTATTGGACCCGTTTCCGCTGCAAACAATAAATATATCCGTGTTAAGGTCTCCAATTCAATGTCAGTTTTCACATGTATTGTGATAATTGAAAAGTAATTGTTTGCAGTTTTAATTGAGGCCACAGATACTGTGGCATCAATTTCGCCTATTGACGTGTTATGGTATATTTTATTAACCGACTTGAACAAAAGGAGAAGGTTCTCTGTTCGATAGTATTTTTTTTATGTTTGTTTCCTCAGAATTGCTTCATTTATGAACCGATTTGGAAAATTCTTTTTGCGTTTGGTTCTGTATAGCTACGAAGTGGTCCCGTATACATTTCATCGATATTTGACCATGGACTTCAAAGATACATTGAAGTCAGTTATTGTTTTATTCTAAAATTTTTTTTTCTTTTTTGGGATTATTAAACCGCTATATTATATATATAACATAACGAGAAGCTATATAATACAAAATTATTAATAACGTTGCCCACAAAACTATGCGCACATTACCAATTAAAGTTGTTGACTTACTAAAACATATTTGAATATATATAAAAATATGTATAAAAATTTGAAAAAAATAACAAAATTAGTTTAAACAAAATTATATACGTATACTTAACTAGGTAGCGTCGCCCCACGGCTTCGCTCGGATACAGTGGTTTTTGAATTTAGGAACACCCTTAAAGCACCTTCTGAAGATTTCGTGATGATTAATGATTTATCAGTCAGCGATATTTGTCTTTACCGGTGGTTAGGGCTGCAGAGTGAGGAACCTCCTGACAATAAGTGCAGTGTCAAGGAGTACTGCCTTCTGCGTCTGACCCTTAATCCAACCGTATAGCGGCTCTAGCGAGAGCCTCTTGAGATGTTGGTCGAGGCTATTCGCTATTAGGCCGTTCACCGAAACAATGCCGTTATTATAATTATTATTAGGACCTACTACCACTTATCTCTACCCATTGCCACGATAGACCATTCTTTAAGGTGTACCATAAGTCTAGCTCATCCAAATTATTTGATTACAGAGCATTAAATTTTCCCTACTATACAAAAATGTAATTAGAATGTATTGTTCATATTAAGCATCTGTAAAAAAATCTCTAAATGAAAGTGAAATCCCTATCGACGTAATTACTTACTTCTTCTAAACTACGCAACGGTAGTTTAGAAGAAGTAAGCGAAGAAATAGTAATGGGGACGCGGCTAGCGACTTTGTTTTGTACTTACTATTTAGAGACTAGATACATATAATTAGGAATGTCGGGAACATAACAGAACAACAGCGAGGCAACGCCGCCAGCATTTTGGGCACGTAGCCGGACGACGGGTATCGGTTGAATTATCTGTAGGCCATTCAGTTGGCTCAACCGATACCCGGCATGTACATAGTATTTAATATGGTTTAGTTTAGTTTTGTTTAGTTTTTAAATTATTAAGCCTTTTTTTATACATATTATTATATTAAAACGTCAACATTGAATTAATATTTAGCAAGTTTATTATTTGACTCATGCTTGTTGGCTTATTTTTAACCGACTTAAAAAGGAGGAGGTTCTCAATTCGATTGTATTTCTTTTTTTGTTTATTTCATAACTCCCTCATATATAAGTAAACCGATTTGGAAAATTATTTTGCGTTGGGTTCAGTATAGCTACGAAGTGGTCCCATATAAATGTCATCGATTTTCAGCCTTGGACTTCGAATATACATTAGAATTAAAGTCAGTCGTCAGTCAGTCAGTATTTTTATAAAATGTATACTTGTTAAGCATTGTCTTGAACTATTAAGTCTTCTGTGGCATTGTTTTAAGTGTAATGACACAGAATTACAAACTAATGACTGCATTTGCAATGAATGAAAAAGTTGCATTTCAGGGGAATGTGTCATCTCTATTTTTGGCCAAATGTTGATCATCAATGGTTCACCTAACCACAACCATATACTTAAGTATGTTTCTTCAATGACTGAAAGTATTGATTTTGATGTAATAAGCAACACATGGTCACAGGGTCACCAGTCACTTATACAAATGGGTATTACCACATTCTGTACCAGTAGGTACAGATGTATTACCTACTCAATTAAACTCTGCGACAACAAGGAATTTAGTACTAGTATCGTTAATTAATGGCGTGCTAGTTAATACTATATATTATTATATGGCAAACGTGCTATAGTTAATATTATATATGGCTATTAATATAGCCATATCGTAATAAATTGTTTCTGCTGGAGGAAAATATTTCCGTCTGTTTCATATAGGTATTTCCTTACACTTTTTGATAGATATCACATCTCACTATTATTATAAATGCGAAAATTTGTGTGTGAGTGTGTTGGTTGTTTGTTACTTCTTCACGCTGTAACGGTTTAACGGATTTGAGTGAAATTTGGAACAGAGGTAGTTTATTCTCTGACTACAATACACTACAATAACTCAGCTGACCAATGATTCTGTCGGAACAGATGTTCATTAAAATAAAAGAAAGGAAGAAAATACATTTATTCGGGACATTACACAACATTTTACTGAACATATTAAAATAAGGACAAAACAAAAAACAATAAATACAACCATTGAAATGTTCATTGATTTTTTATGTAACTGAATGACGAGACGAGCTATGGTCGTTTACCTGATGGTAAGCAATACGCCAGCCCATAACAATAACAGCACCACACAGAACTTTGTTTTGCAAAATCCTGCGCGGCGCTGCACTTCGCTCGTCACCCTGAGACAATTAGCTGTTGAGTCTCATAATGCCTAGTAATGTTGCGCGATGTCAGGAAAAGGTTCCGACTCAGCATACGCTAAGGTTTTTTTAAGTATCTTAGCACTGATTTTCAGTCGGAAACCTTTCCGTGTCATCACGAACAATCAGACAAATCATTACAGTAAAAAAAATATTGAATGGTGGTCGCCCATCAGTTTCTTTTGAAAACGCAAGACGCACGTAGGTACTTACCTATCTATACCTCGCCTAAATCTTTCTTCTAAACGCTCGTTAAGTCATTTGTCCTTCTAACCACAGAATTCTTAACATTACAGGAACGAAGAAGCTCAGTTACACTCAGATTCCAAAGATTAAAGTGAACAAAGCAATCTTTAGCTATACTAAGTCATCAAAGATAAAAATAACCTTATTTCCTGCATACCACCGCGCTCCGCACACGAAGGGAATAATTATTAGCTAAACGTATTCAAGACGTCAAGATAAATGTCCTCTATTATAATATGGACACAATAAACAATCCAATATGTGTGTACAATAATATTAATTCACATACAATTTTTTTTATGTATACCAATAACATAAAAAAAACTGTTACAGATAAACCTTATAATGAGGGTAGTAAAATGGGCTGTCTTATCGCTTAGAGCGATCTCATCCAGACAACCTTTGGATGGACAGTATCGGAAGAAAAGGAGTAGGCGGTGGTGTACGATAATTAATAAATATTAATATTAATATAAACTAATATATATTCATAATAATAGTTCATTATTATATTCATAATAATGAACTTATTCCGCTATCCCCATTCTATCACCGGACGACCAGACGTACGGCAAGCCTCATCAATTTATGGTTGACATCCCTCCTGCTCGCACCAAGCGCTTTGCTTCGACCTTCATAATGCGAACGGCCAAGGAGTGGAACTCTCTGCCGGCATCTGTGTTTCCGGATAGCTATAATCTGGGTGTCTTTAAGACAAGAGTGAACAGGTTTCTTCTAGGCGAGCGTGCTACATCTTCGACCGCATCGTCACTTAACAACAGGTGAGATAGCGGTCAAACGCAAGCCTATAAATAGTGAAAAAATAAGCATAAACAATTTTATGATAGCATTAAAAAGCAGTATATACAAAATAATACTTTACTATAATACTATCAATCCCTGGTCCCGTTATTTGGGGTTGGGTCTCCTCACTTTTCTGGCGCCAAGTTAATCTGTCTTGGGCTATCGGTTATGGCAATTGGGCTTGCTTGAGGTCTCTTTTTAACCGACTTCAAAAAGGAGGAGGTTTACAATTCGTCGGTGTTTTTTTTTTTTTTTTTGTGTTTGTTACGCGATTACTCCGCCAATTATGCATTGATTTTGATGATTCTTTTTTTGATTGGTAGTTCATACTTCAGAGGTGGTCCCATATAAATTTTATCGAAATTCATTCAGTACTTTTTGAAAAAAATAGCAAAAACAAAAAAAATAAGTTTATTTTTCAAGTCGGTCCTTGTTTTTTCGTAACCAACTTTCTAAAGGTGGAGGTTTGTATTCGACTGCTTCACCTGCTTCACCCAGGGTTAACTTCCGGCGAGGGAACTCCTCAACGGTGAATAGTACAGACACAACATTTCGTAAATGGATTTAACCATAATAGCCTGTTCTAAATTCCATCATGACATGGCTGATACACCCAGGATTGACTTTCGGCGAGGGAACTCCTCAACAGAGAATAGGACAGACATGAACTTTTTTTGTACATGCATTTAATTGTGATTGCCCGTTTTAAACTTCGTCACGATGTGGCTTCTATATCATAAAAGCTTATCTTTAAAAACTTTTTAAATTAATTTAATTAAAACTTGTTTTTCACTAAACTTCAAATATATGAGTGGGTAGCGCTTATGATAACTATATTAATTTTATTTTTCACTTTTGAGTGCCTATTTGTGGTTTTGAAGTCGGTTTAGTTTTTTTTGAAAAATAATTTATTTATATTGGACTACCAGTTCGATGTCGGGCGGCCCTGTACCTCTCCTGTGTTCCGGTAGGTTCAGCGCAATTTGTACCACATGATCCTCGTTTCATCTTTAATATACATACTTACTTATAATACTTTTAAATATATATCTGCCAGCGAGTAATTTTATAGCCTAGGTAAGTGTTCACTATTCTATCTGTATTCATAAAGCCTGAACTATTATACACTAGCCGAGAAGTCGTCACCCGCGTAGAATTTGGTTTATCGTTGTTTCCTAAGGAGTTAATCGTTTTTCTAGGATAAACAGTGCCCTATGCCCTATTGACAAAACCTGAAGTACCTACCTACATACTAAATTTCATCAACATCCGTCGTTAGTAGGATTCTGTGATGTAGTATTGGTAGTAAGCATGTGTAGGTAATGTACTAGGGCGACATGTAGGTACTTAGGCTTATTAGGCTAGGAGGCCTTACTTATTATTGTGCAAGGTGCTTTAAAGCTTGGAGAAACAAACAAGTATACATTTTTAAACAAAAAAAAACGTCTTCAATTCTGATGTAATATCTTCGAAGTCCGAAATTGAATATCGATGAAAGCTATACTGAACCCAACACAAAAATGAATTTTTAAATCGATTTATAAATGACAGTTTTGACGGAACAAACATTAAAAAAAACAGTCGAATTAAGAACCTCCTCCTTTTTGAAGTCGGTGAAAAATAATGTTGAGTAAGTGTTTAGGAGATGGCGGGATGAGCTAGACTCTCACCTTAAAGATTGGTGTACGGTGCAAAGCATAGAGATACATAAGTGGAGGGAGGGTAGGGAGGCCTTTGCCTTGCCGGGTACCACCGCCTTGCCAGTTATTCAGCCGCCAAGCAGTAGTGCGCAAGCATTACTGTGTTTCGGCTTGAAGGGCATTGTAGCCAGTGAAATTACTGGGCATTATGAGACTCAACAGCTAATTGTCTCTGGGTGACGAGCGCAATGCAGCGCCGCGCAGGATTTTGCAAAACAAAGTTCTGGGTGGTGCTGTTATTGTTATGGGCTGGCGTATTGCTTACCATCAAGCGAACGACCAGCTCGTCTCGTCATTCTGTAACATAAAAAAAAACAACTTATCAAATTTATACAAAATCTATTAATTTTATTGGTTTCTTAGGATATTAATTCAAAGGTCGTTTATTTTACGTCCCGCCGTTAAAATACCCACAAAATGCTAAAAAGCACTTAAATTCACCACAGCTCTTCAATCACAGCTCAGGTAACCATAAACAAAGGTGTACTCGTAGGCATTACATTCCAAGGGGTACTACATATTATGAATAAACCATGTCGTTACGTAACTAGGCCTTGGCTGTCTATAGACATATACTCTTGAAGCATGAGCATACTGGGTACCATAGAATACACATACTTGATTATAAAAACTCCATTTAGTTGTGTACTCACAGCTTTGCTAAGGTTGACACATGAATCTCATTCGGCTTCGGACTAACCTATTAATAACTAAATTTATTTGTACTGTAGTATAGTCTGTGCATATATTGTTTATGATAATAAATAATTATATTCTAACCTATTAATTTAATTAATAATTTACGTATCTATTAAGCTAAGAGAAAGCGTTTAGTTACTTTTCCAGTTGATAGGAAGGAGTTAAAATTTCACGGATTATGCTATCTTGATTCTAATCGTAATAACGTTTGTATGTTTAAAATAATAAGTATTTCTCGTAAAAATAAATATTAGCGCCTTGCGTGGAGTAGCGAGTTTAGTGAACTTTTATGGCAATATTAGTTGCAAAGTTGCAAATTAACTTATAAATCTCTCTATAGTACTATTATACTATCTACCATCTTATAATAGATATAGACATAGACATAAATTTATTCATAATTATTCATTACAAGTCAGTAAACATAAGATTATTACAAAAAATTTATTATAATATTAATAAAATAATAATAATTTAAAATATCCATTAATATAATATTATATGAAATAAATCATATTTAAATCTTATAAAGGTTTCATGGCTAGAAATTCCTTATAAGAGTAAAATGACTGCATTAAAAGCCAACTTTTTAATTTAATTTTATATATATTTATGTTACATGTGTTAACAATGTCATCGAGTAACTTGTTGTAGACTTCTGGTCCCATTACGCGGATTGTCTTAGCAGTTTTTGTTAAGTGACGCGGCAAGCCAGCGAGCTTATTTGCATTGCGTGTGTTATATCCGTGGGTTTCTCCCCGCTTGGTATATGAGTCCAAGTTTTCTCGCGCATATAACGCGACCTGGAGTATGAGGAGGCAGGGTAAGGTCAAAATTCCTAACTCTGTAAAATGAGGTCTTGCTGATTCATCTTGTGCGATGCGTGCAATCACTTCTTACTAATACTCTCTGATATTAACTTTTTGGGATACCAATAATTCAATACGCGTCGACTACATAAATTATCCGATCTGTGCACATAATACCAACCCAAAGTACCAAAGAATACTAACTATTATTACTATAGTACGTAGTACCATAATACCGTACCGTGTACCGTAGTTATTTGGTCCATGGTAGTACTTTTATGTATCAGGTATCAGCCCATCACGTTCCCACAGCTAGGACGCGGGCCTTCTCTCATAGAGAGAGTATGGGCTATCTACCACGCTGCCTAGTGCGGGTTGGTGGATATCACATGTCCTTGAATTTTTGTAATTGATTCTTGGACATGCCGGTTTCCTTACGATGTTTTCCTTCACCGTTTTTTAGAGCGAGTGTGAAATCCGTAACCTTTATGTATTTATCCAAAAAACAGACAGCTATATATGTTTTTTGTGTACTACATGTATAATGTTCGCTAGAGCTTTACCCATAAAAACTCGCTTGAGCCCCAGGAATGTAATATAATTAAGTATTTTTATATGTAGGCTACGAAAATAGCAACAGCCCTCAATAGAATACATCTACCGGTATCTTCAATCAATCAGAAGGGAATCGACTAACTCGAACCGGTGTTCGAGACCCAATCGCTTTCAACATGCATTGTGATTGGTATTTGTATATATATAATATATTGCATATATTCGGTATATGACAAATATAAAGATCCGTAGTGGAATTATGTAACTTGGACACCGATCCCGATCGCCTTCAATTTCAAAGGAAGGCGTTAGCATTTTTATAACTGCTTATCGATCATTTTTGGTGATCGTGTTTGGAATAGACACATTGGGTAGAAAAGTTCGACAATAGGAAATATGCATGTAATTTTTTTGATGCAAGAATCGATTCGTTATAACATTGTAGAAACAAAAAAATTGTTACAAAATCTCTAAAAAAAAATGCCCCTCAGTGTCTTGCCGTATCTTCTGAGTAATGGTTCTTTTCCCGATACGGTGGTAGAGTCATTGTGATAATTTGACGTTCATAAGTGCATCTGTGATGCCAAAACTGATTAAAAAACATATATATAAATAGCGCATTCCAGAATACGTCCACCAATGAATTAACCAAACAAGCCTTGCCTTATTTGTACAAATAACTAATGTTTGATTTGACATGGCACGACACACCTTAGAATTTACATTAGATCTGTTAATGCCATCGTTTAGGTTGAGCTTGTTTGAGCTAAGTCAAAAAGTAGAAAGTAGTAGGTGAATGCTAAATGCTAAATGCTAAACCATATAAATAAGCAATAATAAAATTGTAACATAAAATATAGCGTAAAAATATTTCAGCCTGAAAGTACTATGCAAGCAGAAACGAAAATAATTAAAATCAAATAATTAATTGCATCAAAATCTTTTCAGTAGCTTTTGCGTAATTCAGTAAAAAGCATCCATAACCAGTAAACCACCCTTCAAACTATCAAATGAACGTTTTGTAGCTTTTGAATTGAGGGCTTTTTTAGGCCATTTTCCTTGCAAGTTCTTGCCAGAAAATAATTAGCCTCAAGCCAAACCAGAAGTGCAACCTTTATAACAGTTGAATTGCACTGGAAATAACACTGGGTGTCGCCACTGAATCACGCGCTTGAACTTTAAATTTAAATTCTTGAAACATGAGACACAAAGCAACAAACAAACAAAACAACTAACATAATATGTCTTACAACTTTTTCAAGTCATGACTGCAACAAGCCTTCTAAGAACCTCTTATCTGTAACTTATCAGCAGGTCTTTAAAAGTTATTGTAAGTTTCTCAACAAAATTGTGCAAGGACCGATAGCAACATTGTGGTCTTGAACGAATAAAAAAGGATGCCTCGTCGCCAAATTCAAAAGTGAAGTACAGCTATGCCGGTCCACTCGTTTGTACTTTTGTACACAAGCATTACGCACACATTTACATCATGCAACGCCGATCGGCCGTCAAATACACATATGCTTGATATCGGACCTCCGTCCACTCAAACAAACATAACGCCACCATTGCTATGCTTCAGTTGTTGCTTAGCGAGATTGCGTCCGCCTTTTTTTATTCGTTCAAGTGTGGTACTGAAAGTGCTTACTCAATATTAAGATGACTAAGAAAGCATGACTTAAAAATGATGTCAGATATTATTTTACAAAGGAAGTCCTTTACAAACTCAAATTAATACGACCTCCGTCTGACATGATGACAAACGAAAAAAAATACTTTATGAGGTTTCTCAAATAAAACTAATATTATATTTAAATTATTTATATAGGTACCTAGTAAAATTAGCATCATCATCATCATCATCAGCCTATACGAGTCCACTGCTGGACATAGGCCTCTCCCAATGTACGCCACTGAGCCCGATCCTCGGCTCTTCGCATGTAATTACTGCCAGCCACTTTACGCATGTCGTCGCTCCATCTGGCCGGAGGGCGTCCTACACCACGTTTGCCTAAACGTGGTCTCCACTCTAGAACTCGTTTACTCCATCGGTTATCGGTTCTTCGACATACGTGACCGGCCCATTGCCACTTCAGCTTAGCTTAGTAAAATTAGCATAATATATAGATATTTTATTGTGAGAGAGAGTGGGTCTGTGGGAGTACGTGCGACTTTTGATCCGATTAACGCACCCGAGTTTGAATCCCGCTCGCTTCGAACCACTGACTTCCTTAAGTCATGTGCGGATTTAACACTCGCTCTATAAACGGTGAAGGAAAACATAGTGAGGAAACCAGCATCTCCAAGAATTAATCTCAAAAAATCAAGGACATGTGACATCCACCAACCCGCACTAGGCCAGAGTGGTGAATGGCCCATACTCTGCCGGGACTACTACTCTGGAGGGATAGCCCGAGTCCCAGCAGTGGGAACGTGATGGGCTAATGATGATGATGATTTAGCAAATACATCAAAGATTTTTTAAATTTTGCCTCTAAGTTGAATAATATGATGAATTGATGGCATAATGACGGCTTCGATGAATGCTATTGCAAAAACTCGGGGTGGTCTATAATTTAAAACATCTATTACAAAGTATTATACAGTATTGCCAATGAATGAGCGCAGTGCAATAGTGCAACTCGACTAATTATAGCTCTCCGCGACCCTAAGATAACCTTTGCGCTTTAAGTTGCAAACACATGGTTACTCACATACAAATACGATGAATATTTTGAAATAGAGATGTAACCTAGGGCGTATCTAACATATTCGGCGATGACGCTTATACAAAGGTTTCTCGTATGCGAGAGGCCGGCTGGGTGGGTACCACCGCTTTGCCAGTTATTCAGCCGCCAAGCAGTAATGCGCTAGCATTACTGTGTTTCGGCTTGAAGGGCAGTGTGGCCAGCGAAATTACTGGGCATTATGAGACTCAACAGCTAATTGTCTCAGGGTGAAGAGCGCAGTACCGTGCCGCGCAGGATTATGCAAAACAAAGTTCTGAGTGGTGCTGTTATTGTTATGGGCTGGCGTATTGCTTACCATCAGGCAAACGACCAGATCGTCTCGTCATTCAGTTACATAAAAAAAAACAATAAAGGGTGAGGCAAAATTTTTGGACCTTCAGGGTTCATTTGATTTGATCGGTTACTTTGAGAGAAGATGTTTCCCTCAAAGTAACCTGATGGTAAATACTTAGAGTTGTCAAGTAAAGAAAGTCAAAAGATATTTATTAAATAGGTAAAAAAATGCACATTTAAACATTACATATACATAACAAGTCAAATAAAATACATTAAAACTGTAACTTAAGATATCTTAACTTTTAAAAGAAAAGGTTTTCATGTCTACCTATTTCTTTCCCATACTCAGATTAAAGTCCGGGCCCAGAAAATAAATGCGAAAACTGACTCTACCAGTGCTTCGGAAATACGCCCGCTAGAGAAGATAGCACCAAGAAACTCTGCGGGAATCTCTTTTCTCAACTCATTAGGTAATTAGGTATAAATTAAAATTAACAAAATGTCAAACAAGAAGTTGATTAAATTAAGCCCATGGCGTTTATTTTTTGAGTAGGTAATTTAATTATTGTTATTTGCTGTAAAGCAATGCAGGTTTTTTAACCGAAATTCAATCAAAAATAAATATGTAACCGATACTATGTAAGAACTACATTCCCATCCTGTGTGGCCGACCACTTTCTTCCATTTCAATGAACGACAAGACCGACTATTGCGTATTAATTGTGCAAAGAAATTAATTTTTAATTAGAGATCTGAATTCAGGAAGTTAATGCACTTAATCGCTAACACTTAACAGTTTCAATTTTTTTATGTAATTGAGCGACGAGACCAGCAAGTCGTTCACCTAATGGTAGCTCATGATAGTTGCAGCACCATCCGGAACTTTGTTTTGCTAAATCCTGCGCGTTACTGGTACTGCACTGCGCTTCGCTGGCTATAATGCCCTTCAAACCGGAACACAGATATGCTTGCGCACTACTACTGTACCCAACCTACCTACCTACCTACTTCTATCCTATAGCTATCCTGGTCTCGGCCAGCAAATTGTAACCTCCTACTTTTTATATATATTACTCTAACTACTCCTATCTTGAGTTACTACTGAACCACATTATAACATTCCTAACTAGCCTAGCCTAATCCTAGCCAATAGATAACAACCACTTAATACTACCTCTGCCTCATACCTACTTAATAAAATTTCACTAATAATATAAACTCTAACATTTATACCCTCATTATCCTACTCCAGAATTATTATGATTTGATTTATGTTTGGCCAATGTGATCATATAGTAATTAGAATCCTTTATACGTTGTGATACCGAAATAATCCATGATCTTTTAAGGTAATTAAAACAATTCATAACTAGCCCTAATAACTAAATATAAAAACCTGAACTATTATAAATATGAGTATCTCTCCTAGGTATTGTTACACTCTCAGTCATTCTAATTTGTATTTAAAGGGATAATTTTTGAATTAACAGTATTAGTTAAGCAAAAGGAAAATCTATTAAACATGGATATATATTTGTAATGAAAAGTTTAAAAGATTATTTAGAAATTGAAATTCTACATTTGAGAAATAAATGAATTTAATTTAATATAGAATAGTCTCGACAAAGGTTACAGCACCATCCATCCGCTGTTAACAGTGAATCTCGTCCCTGACTGGATAATTCTCCTTCGAGACTGTTCTCGGAGGTCCATGTACCTCAATTATTGGGAATTCATAAATGTTATTAATGTACTGTCTAGTCTGTCAGTTAAAATAGTTCTTCAAAAGGACAAGAGGACATTTTCTTTTAGCAAAAGTATGTCAGTCAGTTCGTTCCTAACCACACATCCATACAAGTTACTTTACTAGGTATTTAACAAATAAAACTTTCGCTACTCAGAGACAGAGTGCAGACATGGTACTCCGCTCCAAGTACCATCCTTCATGTTCATCCATCATCTAGTTCATTTCGAGACTTCCTCAAACTAGATTTAGTTTAAGAGAGTCTCTATTTAGGGCTATACAAATGCCCATCAACTTTGTTAGAATTCAACTAATGCCTAAGAATTATAATAACTATTAATATTCCTAAACTAGGTAAACTTCCTGTTCATATAAAATCTACTCCTGATAGTAATTTATCAGAGTAAAAGGTAAGTTCGTACTTTTAATCAAGTCTCCATAGGTAATTACCAAAGTAATATTATACCGCTGAGATAAGTATTCCATTTAGTCAGAATAATCCAACTCTACAAACATAGATATTAACAGTACCTAATTTGTACCAGCCATGATAATAAGTAAAATATTATTTCAATTCAATGGTGTAGGATTTAGTTATCCAAAATAATGATTCATTCACTTATCAGTCCTGTTTCTCAGGAAGAATCTGAATTAGACATTCAAGTTAAATGTAATAGTAGATTTAGACAGTGACTAATAAAATAGTATCTGCCACTTTAATAAGTGAAACAGAACCATATAACCAACTAGGCAAGTATGTCTAAAAGTACCATATGTGCTTAGTTTCTCTTGTTTAAGAAATTCGATGCTTATGGTAGACCTGGTCAGTGACTACAATAATAGTGTCTCTAATCCGTCTGGTATAGAGTTCACACTATAGGCTGCTTTTTGCTCACCTTAGTATAACCAAAATGTACCACTTGCACTTTTCTTTGAAGAGTCATAATCTGAATTATTTATAATTTTATCTTTTCAGCTTTCAACCTTTAAAACATTGATCTGAGTCAATAAAAGAATCACTATCTGTCAATAGTTTTATTTTAAAGTGAATATTCACCCAAATTGGAAAAGGATTATTGTTAATTAGCAATAGTTTTATCCATATTTCCTATTTCCCTCGGCAATCCTGAAAAGTCCTATTAACCTATGTTTCCTAAATGTTCCCTATCCATCTAAAAGTCTCCTAAAATGTAGTTACTTACCAAACCTGAAAAGTCCCTATTTGTTTACTTTCCCTAAAACGTTTCCTATCCACCTAACTTCCCTATAACCCTACTTTCTACCCTAAATATATTCCTAATCTATCTAAAAGTCCTAGCTAATAACAAATCTAAGGATAAATCCCACATTTACATTTAAACGTGTAAGTTTTCACGGTGTAATGAAAACCCCCCTATAAAAGACGCTTTCCGTAGCCACAGAAATTGTCACCTGACTATTCTAACGACGGGATTGAGAAGGTATCTCGACTAATCCTATCACCTGTGTGTTTAGTTTCCTTACCCAAGACCGAAGTCGGATGGGCTTGGAAACAGGACAGAGACATAAAAGGAAATAAATAAATATATAAATAAAGACCAAATCCAATGACTCTGTTCATAGTAAGGCAAGTGTGTTACCACATGGATTCACTTCGACGAGCCCCTTGCCCTCAGATAAACAGAATGCATTAGAAATGAGAGACTGGTTAGTCGAAAAGCATCAATCGACTGCTTGCTCGTCTCAGGCAAGCCCCTTCCGTTAGGAAGTTGAACCAAGGAGAAACCATTTAACACCGCAAGGCGGTACCCCTTTGGCCATGACACTTCGTCATGTGTGTTCTGTGATCAAACAACTAAGCTCTTAAACCACAAGCCGCGTTTTCCCTAGTAATAAAAAAAAACCCACTAAAGAAAACTTCTGTACACTGCCATCGCTATAACACTAAGAATCTATTATCCGAACCTCAGAACCCACAAAGGACTGCATCACAATCCCCTATAGACTCCAAAACTCAAACAATAAATCCTTTAAACAACACTAAAAATTGTAAATTAAACTCACTGAAATTAAATTAATTAACTATGGCAAACTCAGAAATCTTCCCTAGTAAACCCACCAACTAATATCGGGAGCCCAGCCACTCAAACACAGAGAGCGCCAAAATGTAAAAGTAAAAGAACCCCGAAATTTCCCTTGCTTCCCTTTATATAGCTTTTTGAGTCGCCACATCAGCGAAACCCTGGTACATCCTGCCACATCCTTTTCTTGTACACTAAAACCTTCTGTAACTCCTACGTGTTTAAATCGATAATCCTGCTTTCTACATTAATAACTGGTACATTGAGCGACATTTTCATTTTTACCAATCAAGATTAACTATCATCTCTCATGTATTTAAGTCATTATTCCTCCATCCTTACGTTAGCGTTTTAGGCCCTTTTAGAATTTATTAATTTCCGCGCATGCGTACTAACTACTGCGCATGCGTAGTAACCATCAACTGCGCTTCATCGCCCCGCCCACTTTAATTTGTTTAAATGTTTACTCTGAATATTGTTCAACAGTAGTGTGCAAACTTGCTCACTTTTTCCAATTAGCTATACTAAAATAACTTTATATTTATCCTGCTGAAAACCTTTCTCTGTTGATATAAGTATCTCAAATTATTGTTCGAATAATACTAAGCTAAAGGTTATAATTCTGTACTATGTAGATTAATTTTAATGATATTCCTTTATTTTATGAAATTTAATTCTCATTATTCTTACGCATACTCTATTAACTATATTCCTATGCCTTTATTTATTTAATTACATTAATTAATGCTACTCCTCATCTGTTAAAGATTCTGAAACGTTTATTACATAACCAAACAAGATAATCATTTATTTATTTGTGAAATGGACAATCGGGTTAAATGAACCTGACTTGTCACACTACTTGGCACCATTTGCCAGTATAAAAAGCAACACATGTTTTGCATTATTAGTTACATACATTAGTTACAGAGAGAGTGTGGCTCAGGGGGAGCTTGTTTGACTTTCGATCCGACGCAGCAGAGTTCGAATCCCGCTGGCCTGACTTTCTTAAGTTATGTGCGGATTTAACATTCGCTCTAAAAACAGTTAAGAAAAACATCGTGAGGAAACCGGCATGTCCAAGAATTAATCACAAAAATTCAAGGACATGTGACATCCATCAACCCACCTGGGCCAACGTGGTGGATTATGGCCCATACTCTATGACTATGGCTGATGATGTTGATGATATATTATCCCTGCTCGTCTGATATAATAAGAAATGCTAAGTGTATGCTCATATTCTGCAAGTCGTGATTCATGAATGATTCTGCCATCACGATGAATGTTACTCTATAATTAGCTCAGATAGGTGCGATGTGTGATCTCTTAACGTGAGGCAGTAAACATTATCTAATCGATTTAATTAACGATTACTTGTAAGCGTAATTAATTAGCTTCCTTGTCTATATAATTATTAATTAGCTATTATATAACATTGATTACTTTTTAGGGTTATGTACCTAAGGGTAAAACGTTACCCTATTAGTGAGACTCCGCTGTTCGTCCGTCCGTCGGTCTGTCAGTCTGTCACTAGGCTGTATCCCATGATCTGTGATAGTTGGACAGTTGAAATTTTCTCAGATGATGTATTTCTGTTGCCGCTATAACAACAAATACTAAAAAAACAGAAAAAAATAAATATTTAAGGAGGCTCTCATGCAACAGACATGATTTATTTGCCGTTTTTATAGATAATGGTACGGAACCCTTCGTGCGAGAGCCCGACTCGCACTTTGCCGGTTTTTCTTGTTCCTATGAAGTAAGTTTTCAATGTGATATAATTTAATTTTTGTAGAAATATAAAAATTGTGATTATTTTTTCTATGCTTAAACTGTAACAAAGCCAACTCTGTATAAGTATTGAAGATATTTTTTTTAACCAACTGTGATCAATTATTTAGAGGGTATTGAACATGAATCCATGGATTTTAGAATAGTTGTCTGTCTTGTTTTTTTTGTATGTTTGTTACCTATAGACTCGAAAACTCCTGAACGGATTTTAATGTGGTTTTCGGGGTTTGGTACCATGAGTCCCATAGGTATAGGAGTCCATATAGGAGTCCTATAGGTATGTAACTATTTTAGGCAATAATTAAGAATATTATTATAATTCCCATCACGCCAGCGAAATTACTGGGCATTATGAAACTCAACAGCTAATTGTCTCAGGGTGACGAGCGCAGTCCAGCGCCGCGCAGGATTTTGAAATACATAGTTCTGGGTGGTGCTGTTATTGTTATGGGCTGGCGTATTGCTTACCATCAGGCAAATGACCAGCTCGTCTCGTCATTCAGTTACATGAAAAAACGCACTTTACTGCACCGCTATCATTTTTTCTTGCATGTCCTGGATGACTGGTAGCAAAATTAAATGCTATCTAGCATTAAATGCTCCATGTACAAACTGTTTTTAGCTAAGGTATAAATAAATATATAAGTCCCAACATATATTTTTATGATTATAATTAAATAAATACAGGTATGTTACATCGAAAACGGTTGGGTGACCACACAATCCTCTTCGTAGTACGCGCTCCTGTATAAAAAGGAGGTCTTGCGAAAATGGTTTTGGAAAAAAGACGACTGTTTTCTTATTAAATATCGGCAAACAAGTTTACGGACCGCCTGATAGTAAGAGGTTACCGTCGCCTATGTGCTTCTATCGTCTACGCAGACGAAGTCGTGGGAAAAGCTAGATATAAAATAAAATGCGCTGTAAGTGCGACCCTGGAACAACAATAAAAATAGTTTACAATTTACTTAGAAATAAAATTGTAACCTCGTACGTGAATACTAGGAATTACGACTAACTCATTTGTCAAGGTTTGCCTAATTTCGATTTGAGTCACGTAAAATAAAATTACATATAATATGAACTAGAATTTATTTATTTCCAATTCGATTCGGATTCGAACTCGGATGCAGTTGGATGGAAAGATGCACGTAGTCCCCCTCAGCCACATTCGCTCTTTACCTAGTATATTTTATGCCTCCACGTCCTCGACCTCACTTTAGTAAGGTCATGAACATACACGTTTCCTTAATATAACATACCTAGCTTTCTCAATAAACGTGATTGTAAAACTGTGCCAATACTTCTTCGAGTCGATCCTTCTTTTTATATTTTTTTGTACCAGTACTCCGCCGCAAGCACAGCATTGTCCGTGGCATTGTACAGGTCCTCGCGTGTACAGGTGGTAGGACACGCAGGGCAAGACAAAAAGATTTCCATAGTCTAGGGAGAGACCCGCACTCGCATGCAATATCTGAGCTGTAGCCCCACTTGCACATGTTTTCCTTGCTACGGCCGACTTGGATCCGGAGTCTGTTTAAAGACTTCCATGTCGCCCAAGGCAGATTGTGTCCAGGGGGGAAGATATAGTCGATAAAACATTATATTTTATGTAATAGAAGGGCTGAAAGATACATTTAGGACCAGAAAGGCAGAGAGAGAAGCTGTTAAATTAATACAATGACATAACGAAAGATTAATAATAACTTTCGTTTCGAATGTTCATCAGTTTCCCGCCTATTCTTGGCAGTTATTAGCTAACTCCTTGAGTCACAGAATAAACAATAGTCCAACCTAAGTGCAGTATACGTATTGTAAACACATAAATATGTCATCCGCGTGTCTAGAGCGTGAAAGTATTACGTGATTTATGACCTTTTGGAGCTGTCGTCGCCCACTCGTCTAATATGAGGGGTTGGTGTGACCAACATTCTGTCATCATTCAGGATATTCTTAGAAATTAAAACGGATTCAGATTCTTTATTGCCTCTATATGTAGTACAAGGTGTAATTTGGTAAATGTACTAAGTCTTATATGGACCCCGTCGGGCACAGCAAATTAGAAGAGAGTAGGACACAATTATTTTAATTTCAAAGACAATATTTTTTTAATTAGATTTAGTCATATATTTCTAGATTTCTTAAAACGCAGTTAATAATATTTGGGTATATTTGTTATATGAAGGTATACCTACGCTGGTATTGAACATTTCCATCTGAACAAAAGGAGGGACGTAATGACGTTTTCTTTTTTAATACAGCTGACAGAGGCGGCTCGCTGCTCATCTAACCAGCCAATAACTTTTCCATACAATATTTTTGTTTGTTCTCTTTGATCGCGGAATACTAAAGTAAAACTTATTACTACCCTCTATGAAAGTCTCTTGTAAAAATAACCTAGTTTGCTCGCACTTATTGAAGAACCAATCATCGAATTTCGAATAGATGGGATGAAAAATAAATATCTAGGTACTGATTCCGAATGAAAGTACAAGAACAAAATCAGTAAAATAATGAAATGATAAATAGGTAAGGAGGAAGAATGTGAAAGGTAAGTATAGAGTACTCAATCATATTGTCGTTTACAAACAGAAATAATAATTCAATTCATCTTCAGCACGAACATCCAAAACTTTAAACTTTATGGATATCCTACACATGCTCTTACTGTCTACCAGAACTGCATCCCACTTTTACCATTTAAAAGGAATCTCTTTAATTAGCTAACATCAGTCTTATTTCTTAAGCAGTAATGTCTTTTTTCGCTTAACTGTCATCATAAGTGCTAATATGTTATGTAAGTCCTTTGTTTGAAGCAGTTGCGATGATATGTGAAGTTTATTATCTTGTATACTTGCTTATTACTTAATAGGCTTGAGGGTAATTACCTAATGTTAACTAAATGCCTTTAAATATTTGCAGGACCAAAGATAGTGTTAGTACGTAAGTAATAGCAGGCCTAGTGCACTCCGCACTGTAGGTACGAAGCTACGAGTACAAGTACATAGCCGGACACCGACGGCGGGACGCGCGTCGTTACACGTGCCGCGTCAGAAGAGATGCGTGCTATGCGATAGAAAGAGAGGCGCTCTGTAGGTTAATATGACTGGTAGGTATGCAGCGCTACGCGAGCTGAATTGAATTTTATACCGTCATAGCAAGAGTCGCTATTTGTTTAACTTTCTTTGCGGAGTGATGCTTCTGTCCCTTAGTATTCTGCGGTAATAGTTAGTATTCTTTGGTTTTAGACAGTACTAGGTATAGATATTTTTCATAACAGTAAAGTATAATATAGAGGCAAGATTTAAAAAAATCTTAGTCTTATTTCCTACATCATCATCATCATCAGCCCATTACGATCCCACTGCTGGGACCCGGGCCTTCCCTCGTAGAGAAAGTATAGGCCATAATCCGCCACGCTGACGCAGTGCGGGTTGGTGGATGTCACATGTCCTTAAATTTTTGGACATTTTCTCACGATGTTTTCCTTCACCGTTTTTAGAACAAATGTTAAATCGGCATTTAGTGGTGCCAGTGGGATACGACTCGGGTGCGTCGGATCGACAGTCGCACGTGCTGCCACTGAGCCACACTCGCTCTCCACATGCCATATAAATAAACTTAAATAACATTTATTTTTAGTTTACTTAGTTGCATAAAAAAATTAAAGTTTTTTTTATACTGCTGAATCACTGTTCGATAATGCATACTGCTGAAGAATAAAACTATGGTGCCTTATGATCGCCTATGATTCGGTAGGTATATTTTAGGGATGGCCATCCCTAAAAATATACCTAAATATACATCCTAGGTTGCCGCCGATCCTTTATGGGGATAGATTCAACGACTGGAATAAATTAAAAGGGTGTGGAAGCGTAAAGTGAAGTAAGGTGTGAAATAGGCAAGCATCCCCGAAAACGTTTTTTTGTTTTTGATTTGCCGGTGTGTAAAGTACTGCAGACGATTTAGCACCTGCTTGTTAAGGCTTTATGCCCTACTTTGATGACAAGTCCCAGCTGGTGTGTTTAAATTCTGATGTATCTTCGAAGTCCAGGGTCGAATATCGGTGAAATTTATATGGGACCACCTTAAAACTATACTGAATCCAACGGAAAGAGTTTTCCAAATCAGTTTATAAATGACGGAGGTCTGAGGTAACAAACATAAAAAAAAACCAAGAAAATATACATCGAATTGAGACTCTCCTCCTATTTTTGAAGTTGGTTAAAAAACACCTTTTTTAATGAAAGGCACACAGCAGCTGATTTCTCCAAGCTCTCTGACGAAACAAGAACACCACCCTACTGGGCACCCCTAAAAGCATGGAGTAAACGAGGTACTAAATAGTATCGAGCAACAATGAAATTTCGTGTTAAAGCTGCAATGGACTCATGTACCATGAACTAATGATTTTTATATAAAAAGTACCAGTCTTAAGGGTAGATTTCATGCGAAGTGTATGTGAACTATGTGAAGTGTAAGTATGCAGTAGGTAGATAGAGTAGCACATGAAACTCCAAAACTATTTAGTTGCTAAATATGAAACAATTCTGTAGGTAGATAGCGTAGTACATGAAACTTCAAAACTATTTAGTTGCTAAATATGAAACAATTCTGTAGGTAGATAGCGTAGCACATGAAACTCCAAAACTATTTAGTTGCTAAATATGAAAGAATTCTATAGGTAGATAGCACATGAAACTCCAAAATTATTTAGTTGCTAAATATGAAATAATTCTGAATTTGATAACGAATCTTTTTTTTAACGAACGTTTTAGTATGAAGCATGACATTGTTTAAGGTTATTGAATATGTAGCTCTTCTTAATTATATGTAGTGCTACTTATTATATCACAGCATATGCTGAATTTACTCCGTGCAATAAAAAAAATCTTATCTTGTCTTATGTTTTGAATTCATCATCAGCCGGAAGACGTCTACTGCTGAACATAGGCCTCCCCCATAGATCGCCATAACGAGCGGTTACTCGCTGTATGAATCCAGCGGCTCCCCGCCACTCTTACCAGGTCGTCGTTCCACCTTGTGGGGGACCTTGTGTTGATGCTTTGGATAAATTACAAAAATCATTCAGCAGTAGCAGTCTCACAGACTATCTCTATGAGAGAAGGCCCGTGTCTCAGCAGTGGAAACGTGATGGGCTGATGATGATGATGATGATTCAGCAGTACCCTGCAAATTAAAGCCGTTTTAAGAACTTGCATCGGGCGTAATTGTGCCATGCAGTCACCGCGACATTCGGAAATCTACCCAAAGTTCAATAAAAAAGAGGTAGCTCCACTTAACGACTAAGTAGTAGACCACCCACTGGGCAATTATTTGGCACGTCAACGTACAACTGAAGGGCCATTATTACTCCTGTGCTAGAGTGACGTGGGAACGGTAGGACCCTCCTATGCTGTGAGAGAACAATGAAAGAGTTAATCTATTCGATGATCATAACCGGAAGATGATTGAGCTGGTGACGCGTTTTGTGAATGAATATAATTGATTTTTGAGCAGCAGAGTCGACGGTTAGCGAGTTCATAAAAAAATCTAACAGTATATCTCAATGTACATGTTATCTCAAAATTAGTCTCGGATAGGGATGTAGCTAATGTAAAAAATACATTATTCCAACAAATATATTATTGATATTTGTTGGAAATAAAAATAAAAATATTATTAGAATAGTTTTTAATATTAATATTTAAGTTATTTTAGCTTAGAATTAGAAATTTATTTGTACTGTAGTCTAGGTATATGTCTTGAATATTTTTACTCTTTAAGTAATTCATGTCTTTTCAGTGTGCATTTTTACGGCCTTAAATTTAATTATTTATATATCAACAAACAGAGTATCATAAGTATAATAACACAACACACATCAAATAATCACACTAATTCACACTAATATTATATATGTGAAAGTTTGTATGTGTGTAAGTGTGTTTGTAACTTCTTCACGCTGTAACCGCTTGACGGATTTGAATGAAATTCGGAATATAGATAGCTTATACCCTGGATTAACACAGGCTACTTTTATCCCGGGAAACCGAGAGTGAAACTGCGGGGCACATCTAGTTAGGCACATCAATCTCATGCATCGTCGTAAAGTTGCCAGCCTGTCGGTATTTTATAGGATTCATCACGGTGAGTGTGCGATGGAATTATATGAACTAATTCCTCCATCTCCTTTCTACCACCGGACAACAAGACGCACGGATACTCGGCATCCATACATGGTTGACATTCCTCCTGCCCGAACAAAGCGTTTTGCATCGACCTTTTTAATGCGAACAGCTAAGGAATGGAACACCTTACCAGTGTCTTTGTTTCCCGATTCATATAATCTGGGTGTCTTCAAGTCTCGAGTGAATCGGTATCTAGGCAAGCATGATCCATCTTCGACCGCGTCGTCACTTTCCATCAGGTGAGACTGCGGTCAAATGCTTGCCTACTAGTATTAAAAAAAAAAAAAAAAAAAAACAAAGAGAAAAAAGGTCTTTGCTTTCGCATAACATAAAACTCTCCTAAACAACATTACTCTACAAATGCTTTTAAAATCGTGTTTAACAGTTCGTTTCACAATACGCGTTTTGAAACTTCAAAAGAAATAAAAACCTTTGCGAAATAGGCGAAAAGTTCAAACGAGTAGAGTTCAGTCTACAAAGCTCTTTGAAGTTAAATTGTGTGGAAACAATCCTCTTGTGCGAAGGACGGAGTTTTGGAAAATAAAATACTTTGCGCAAAATATAATTTACGCTAACAAATGTTATTGTCAAAGATTTTTGTAAAAATATTGCAGCAAGGTGAAATTTCGGTGTCTTTCAATGAGCAGAAAAGCACTTATATCTTAGCGTGATTGATGATGAGAGCTTTTGGATATTCACTTTTAAATGTCTGGTCATCAGTCATCGGTTACAATAATTCTAGTGCGACGATGAACACAGTCAAAATGGAAACATTTTTGTTAATTATGGTTATCAGCAGCGTTCGTACCTGTTATCTATTAAACTACGCAACTTCATTCAAGCATCATCGCATTTCATCGCAAGTCAATCGAATGAAAATTGCCAATTTTGACAACTTATTGACTGCTTTCGTCATTGAGGAATGACACGAGACGTC
Source organism: Petrophora chlorosata (assembly GCA_951640565.1). Taxonomy (NCBI): domain Eukaryota; kingdom Metazoa; phylum Arthropoda; class Insecta; order Lepidoptera; family Geometridae; genus Petrophora; species Petrophora chlorosata. The sequence goes on from OX621206.1 coordinate 5,147,003, forward strand.
AATGGCTTTCGTAGTCTGCTCACTATTTAGTTCGACTGTGTCTGTCTGTCACTATTTAGTTCGACCGCGGGCCGATGGCTTGCTATCAATATGCTGTCGAACTATTTTGGCTGAATAATATTATAAAAAACAAATTTTGTTTATATTATTTCCGTGGGGGCCGAGCACGCATGAAATCTATAGGGACTTGGCAAAACGTCTGGTAGAGGCGACGTGAGACTAGAACGCTGTCTCATATTGGGGTCAAAAAATCAGCATTGCCATTCAGCGTGGCAATGCGGCCAGCGTTCTGGGCACTTTCCCCTCCACCATAGGTCTTTTTAGAATAAATTTATTATATATATTTAAGTTATTTAAGCTATTTTAACTAAATTGGTATTCTGGAAACTATCTATGTAACTATATATATATAACACTTAAAAGATTTTTGAAAACTGTACAACTGCAACACGATAGAAGCACTATTGCGCTAAAAACAACTTGATTTAACAGAATACCAATTTTGAAACTAGTGACAGTCGAATCGTAGAAGTATCTCAACAGATATTTCGGCAATAGTTAAGAGAATTGAGGCCCTGTTAGGTTAAGCAACGTTCACGCCTCCACTTGGACACCGTTTGTATAGTATTTACCTACATCTGAGGGCTACCGGCAAAGAATACTTCGCTTTACTTCGGAGGGCGCGGTAAGCCATAGGTCCCGGTTGTTGTCTCAAGACAATAGTCGTTAGGTCAGGCCGGAAGCCTTCGGGCGGACTCCGAGACCAAGGTTTACTACCACACGAGATAGAAGATTGGTTATCACAAGTTTCAAGATGATCGTCAGTAACTGGTTTAAGTATCCTAAGTCCTCATCGCTGCTTGTTTACCGTAGGTAGCCTCTGTGGTGTAGTGGTTGCGCAGGTTGGCTCAAATCACATAAACCATTGAGGTTGCGGGTTCGATTCCTGCGATTAATGTCTGTGCACAGAAAAAAGCGTAAGCATTTGTTTCGTGTCTGGGTGTTGAGGGAACATGGTCCTCACACTTCCTGGTCCCCTAGATAGGTTCAGAGAATTCTAGTTAGGAGCGAGATTCTTATTTGTGATCGTTGGGCGTATTTTTTTTGTTTATGCCTTAGGCAGCGTATAGACGCATTCACTAAGTCATAGGCGATTGCGACAGTCAACAAAAACGTTCAAACCCTTTGAAACTGTCTCCAACAAATCTTAACTACATCTTATGCAATCGTCTAACAATAATTTAAGCCGACAATGCTCCTGTGAAGAATATGAGCGCGCCCTTATCGGTTCCATCTAAGCAGATACGATCTGCGCAGGAGTTTGCACAACTCGCTCCGGGTGCATTGTATTATTATAATTGTCATTTAAAATGTTGCCACATTGTAACTGTGTTATTGTTCGAGGGTATGTGAATGAATTTATATTATTATGAATATTCAAAATATCAATACAAAGTTTATCTGCATGATGTTGATGACTGATGAAGCTTGATGGGAAACATGATAATGATTTCTTAATCCCAAGAACTTGGTTATTAAAATCACGTATAGAAAATTAAAAAGTTGATGTCTCTGTTACGTTTTTAGGGTTCTGTAACCAAATGGTAAAACGGGACCCTATTGCTAAGACTCCGCTGTCCGTCCGTCTGTCTATCTGTCTGTCCGTTTGTCACCAGGCTGTAGTATCTCATGAACTTTGATAGTTAGACAGTTGAAATTTTCATAGATGATGTATTTGTGTTGCCGCTATAACAACAAATACTAAAAAAACAGAATAAAATATATTTGAGTGGGGCTCCGATACAACAGATATGTATTTTTTGCCGTTTTCATAGATAATAGTACGGAAATCTATAGTCCGACTCGCACTTAGCCGGTTTTATTTCAACTTCTCATACGTAATTTGAGCAGTTTTAGATATTCCGGTATATTGTGGTTTAATCTAAAAATAACATACACTTTATACAATCATTCATTGTAATTTGTAAATTATTACCTACTTTTATAAATTAGCTGCTATACCTAGAAATATAATTTTCGGTAGTGCCTCACAAAAGTAAAATTAACAAAGGACATCTTTTGAACAGTATATTTCTTATAATAAATTACTTTTTCGCAAGTTTTTAATCGCGAGAATCTTTGTAGTTCTCAACAAACCGTCAAATTGTATAAAATCATTAATATCGATTATCTCCCCCGATTCATCACATGCTCGTTTCTTGTCAACGTTGCCGCAGAATATCTACTGAGCAACGTTGTTTCAAATGATCGATGATTCGTGACTCGTTTAACAACGATCAATTTTCCATTGATTTCAAATTGAAAATGTCACGCAAACTTTATCTGCCTCATGGGGCGTGAGAGTCTGTATTTTGAATGCAATTTTAGTTTAGAACCCCTGTAGCTATAGGTACTATACTTAATACATAGGTACTTACTTTTTCTTTCGTTAGGGGGTGTAGCCAACCCTGGTATGGGAATGTTTCGGCCGCTCGAAGGCCTCCGACATCGTCTGACACCTATATTATATTTTTTTATGTAAGTTAATGACGAAACGAGCTGGTCGTTTGCCTGATGGTAAGCAATACGCCAGCCCATAACAATAACAGCACCACCCAGCCTTTGTTTTGCAAAATCCCGCACGGCGTTGCACTGCGCTCGTCACCCTGAGACAATAAGCTGTTGAGTCTCATAATGCCCCGAAATTTCGCTGGCTACAATGCCAATGATACAAAAAGTGTATTACTCTCAATTACTCTATAATTATGTGTACGTAATCACTAACATACGTATTTATCCCTAATCCCCATACGCGCAAATAAAAATAGCAAATGATACGATGCTTAATTTATATTTTGCAATATTGGTTTTCAATCTTTCAAATAGAGTCAAACCGATAACACTTTATTCAGTTTTGTCATAAGTGCGTCTGGAAACTAAGGGGCAATTTATTTAGAAACTTTGTTACAATTTTTGTTTTCTACAATGTTATGTTTCTTACCAGTTGGCTTTATTTCTCTCTAATATTCCTATTTTTCAAACAAAAAGCTCCGAACAGCAGCATTTTAGCCAAACTAAGTCACATTTTAACAGATGCACGACACAGCTCTATCGCTTTGTTAGAGCACGTAAATATACAATTTGAGTTTCGCAAGCTAACGAAACATTTTGATTCCAACGTAATATAATAAAAAAGTTACGTCACGGAGTCTTAAAAAGGTTTTTGGATAACAAAGAACAAAGTTACCACGGTGTTGTCGCAACCAGTGGATTCTTAGTAGGTAAGTTTAAAACAAAGAAGATTATAAAAGCAAATAAATTAAAATAATAATGCTTTTTAACCGACTTGATAAAAAAGGAGGAGGTTCTCTATTCGGTTGTTTTTTTTTATGTTTGTTACCTCATAACTCAGTCATTTGTGAACCGATTTGGAAAATTCTTTTTGCGTTGGGTTCAGTATAGCTACGAAGTGGTCCCATATAAATTTCATCGATATGTGACTTTGGACTTCGAAGATACATTGAAGTCGGTTTTTGTTTTTTATCTAAAAATTAATTATTTTATAATTAAATGGGCTCACGTTCGACAACAACTCATCTGATGGTAAGCGTAGTTGCGGTCTAAGGTGGAGCACGTTTGCCCATGAGGTGCCTCTTTACTCTTGTCTTAAAGAGACCCAGGAAATAAGTATTCTGGTAGAGACAATGAAAGAGTGATGTATTTTTTGACAAAAATAAGAAATATAGAATATACGGCTATAACAATTGCAGTGCCATCTAGAACTTTTAACACCATGCAAAGTTAGTAGGTACTGCATTGCGCTCGTCACCTTAAGACATCAGACAAGTCTCATATGCTTAGTAATTTCGCTGGCTACAAAACCATACAAACAGGAACTCAATAATGTTTGCGTACTACTGCTTGGCGGCAGAATACTAAGCGAAGCGGTAATACTAGTCCAGACGGACTTTTTTTTAAATTGGTAAATGGGCATACGTTTGACGACATCTCGCCTGATGGAAAGCGAAGATGCGGCCTAAGATGGAACACGCCTGCCCATGCGATGCCTATTCACTCTAGACTTAAAGAGACACAAGTTGTAGCCGTTTGACTCTCGCAGTCGAGAAACTACCACCTCTGCAGCAAAGCTAGTGCTGGTAGTGGACTGTATTTCTAAACGGCTTCTGGCTGGAGGCAGAATAGTGGAAGAATTAAAGAGTTGAGCTGGTGGAACGTATTTATTGGTTGAAGAAGACGAATTGTTGAGTCTATGGCAAAGAGAGCGAATTAGGTAACTATATGTCCTCACGTTGTACGGAGCACCTATTAGTTTTGCTTATAAACTGTCACAATAACTAGTATTGGGTATCAAGTGGGGATTGGGTATCAAGGGTGGGGAGAAGCTGACAAGTCTCGAACACAGACGGAAAGTTGGGTGTCTGTCGCTTTTTTATCGACTGCACTTTGGGGATTTTTTTTTTTTTTTTTTCTAATGAAGTTTCTTTATAAGACACCTCAAAATCATTACAATCTAGCCTAATAAGACTAATAAGTAATTTGAATTTAACTTAAGCTGCTAAGTAGAGTAAAACTAAGAATGTGTCCATTAACACTTTTCTTACTGTCTCTATTACGGCGAAGACACTATGTTCTTGTGTTCTTTATGGGTAGCACTATTATACTACAATACACTGTCACTTCACTACACTAACTCAAAAGGTTTTGTCCGTTTGAGTCTTCTCACTATGTCTGTGCTGTCAAGGAGCTGGATAGCCTCGACGTTCACGTGGTGATGAAGTCTCTGTTCATGAGCTTCGGCGAACTTTTTTATTACACTAGTGACGAGGTCCACTTTCAGGTCCCGATGGAGGTCGTCATTTCGAATGTACCACGGAGCATTAACAATACCCCTGAGTACTTTGTTTTGAAATCGTTGAATGATTGCTACGTTGCTTTGATTGGTACACCCCCACAGTTGGATACCATAAGTCCATATTGGCATGAGGACTTGTTTGTATAATAGTATTTTATTGTGCACTGACAACGTAGAATGCCTCCCAAGTAGCCAGTACATCTTCCTATAGCGAAGCTCTAACTCGTCGCGTTTCTTTTTGACATGTGCCTTCCAGCGAAGCTTTGCGTCTAGGGTCATGCCAAGATACTTGGCAGTATTTTCGTATGGTATTATCTTGTTATTGATGAACACCGGATGATAGTTTGGTCTCTTGTTCGTGAAATCTATGTGAATAGATTTCGATTCATTGAGTTTGATTCTCCATTTTTTGGTCCAATCAAAGATGGTGTTGATGGCTGTTTGAACCTTTTCCACAGCTTCCTCTTGAGTGACTCCTGTAGCCATGATAGCTGTGTCATCTGCAAAGGTTGCTATGGTATTGTTTTCTAATTCTGGAATATCACTAGTGTACAATAAGTACAGGACTGGACCTAAGACACTTCCCTGTGGTACTCCAGCTTTTATTTGCTTAAGTTCCGAATAAGCATCGTCTTGTCGCACTCTGAACATTCTCTTTGTAAGATAGGATTCTAAGAGGTCTGCAAACTGTTTTGGTAGCATATTTCTAAGTTTGTATACAAGGCCTTGATGCCACACCTTGTCAAATGCTTGTGCTACGTCCAAGAAGACAGTAGAACAAACATTCTTTTCTTCTAACGTTTTTTCGATTAAGTTGGTGATTCTGTGTACTTGGTCTATTGTAGAATGTTTCTCTCTAAATCCAAATTGATAATCTGGAATCAGGTTTTTTTCTTCTATAATTGGCTTTATACGTTTCAACAGAAGCTTTTCAAATAACTTTGACATTATTGGTAACAAAGAAATTGGCCTGTATGATGTAGTTTCATTAGGTGGTTTACCAGGTTTGACTATCATTATGACTTCGGCAACTTTCCACATATCAGGTACGTATTGAAGTCTGAACGTGGCATTGATAAGAGTGGTGAGTTTAACTATGGCTTTACGTGGGAGGTTTTGCAAAACTTCTCCAGTAATAAGATCGAAACCAGGAGATTTCTTTCGGTTCAATTTTGCGACCTCGTTGTATACTTCTCTTGGCGTGACGAGTCTTATTTCTTTTTCACAATTCAATGTGCTATTTAATAAAGTGTCTGAGCTCCCTTCATTAGGTTGAAAGATTTGCTCCAGATGCTGTGCGAATCTAGAAGCCTTTTGTACATTATTGATAGCCCATGTTCCATTGGCGTCTTTTATTGGTGGGATCTGCATAATAGGCTTTTTTAGGTGTTTGGTCATTTTCCATAAAGAGTAAGTTAATATCCCACCTATCCGTACTAAGCGTTTCGCAGATTCCTTTATCATGCGAACTGCTAAGGAGTGGAACGCTCTGCCACCGTCTTTGTTCCCAAACGGATACAACTTGTGTCTCTTTAAGTCTAGAGTGAATAGGCATCTCATGGGCAAGCGTGTTCCATCTTAGGCCGCATCTTCGCTTTCCATCGAGCGAGATGTCGTCAAACGTATGCCCATTTACCAATAAATAGAAAAACAAATCCAACAATCTAGTATACCTCTTTACTACATGTCTTCGTCTGATTGTTCATGACGTCATGGACAGGGTTCCGACTGAATATCAGCGCTAAGATATTTTAAAACACCTTAGCGATTGCTGAGTCGGAACCTTTTCCTGACATCGCGCAACATTTCACTGTTTGTATTTATTGTTTTTGTTTTGCCCCTAATTAAGTATGTTAAGTGTAATGTTGTGTGATGTCTGGAATAAATGTTTTTTTCTTTCTTTCTTACATACCTAATTAATTTTGCTACATTACCTCTTTGGACTCATTGGGAACTTCTTGAGTCATTACTCTTGACTCGCTGCACGGATCGAGAATGAGTCTGCAATGCAACATAACATTCCTTTGCCATTTACAATAAATCATTGACCAAAAGTAATACACAGACTGCTCTATAAAGCATCCACCACTTGTACTATTAATTATTCTCTGACAATACCTAAGAACAATGAAATTCCAAACAGTAGTAGAATTGTTTCCTTGTTTGTAAATAATACATAGCTGTTCAACACAAAAGGAACTAGGAAGGAAGGGGAAATCCGATTTGGCTTGAAAATTCAAACATATCTATGGATGGACTTAAGTCGACATTAGACCATAGAAGGCATACTCGTAGGTACATGAATGTATGTAATAGGGGATCGGACAGTAATCGAGAAAAAATCTAAAATGTAGTTAGAACCAATGTTCGTCGAACCAGACAGATCATTCAATCAATATTTTTGTGAAATAATAATGATTTATATTTTTAAATCAATAAATAAAATCTAATAATTCTGACATTTTCAATCTCTTCTTCATCTCAAACGAAACAACAATCACAGCGCATGACGTCATTTGTAGGCAAATGCCGTGAGTCAAGCTTGTGTTTATTTAACGTTTTTGCTTTTCATAAAATGTATTTTTGCTAATTTTTTCGTTCCATTACTACAATATCGTCCCCAAACTTCACAAAACGTATTTAAATCTCTTTGCAAGTTTTATTTCGAAGAGATTGTCGTTTTCATCCTACATATGACGTCACAAATTTTGAGGTGACCTTTTGCGCGGCAATATTTGAAACATAATATTTAAACATAGTTTTAGGTACTTTTAGAGCGTTATTTAATTAAAATAGTATTTTTTATGGCTATATATATATATATATATATTACTTGTACTTAATATAAAACACTATCTTAAAAGTTGTCCGATCCCCTATTAGTGTCGATCGATATACATACTAATTTGTATAGTAAACAACATACATATAAAAGAATCGTCCCTGTAAGACAATATAAGAAAGATAGAAGAAATTTGGTTGCTGGCGCAGTTGGCTCGGTGGCCTAGTGGTTAAGGCGTCGGGTCGGTATTCTGAAGACGCAGGTTCGATGCCTGCCCGACCAATGTCGTTTTTAAGGTTCCGTATCTAAAGGATAAAACGGGACCCTATTACTAAGACTCCGCTGTCCGTCAGTCTGCCTGTCTATCTGTCCGTTTGTCACCAGGCTGTATCTCATGAACCGTGATAGTTAGACAGTTGAAATTTTCACAGATGATGTATTTCTGTTGCCGCTATAACAACTAAAAAACAGAATAAAATAAATGTTTAAGGGGGCTCCCATACAACAAAAGGGATTTTTTGTCGTTTTTATAGATAAAGGTACGGAACCCTTCGTGCGCGAGTCCGACTCGCACTTGGCCGGTTTTCTTCTTCCTAATCATTTAAAATCTTAACATAACAGGTTCTAAATGACGAGCTGGTGGTTGTTACGTGCCTGAGTTATCGCACTAATATAATAAATGCGATAGTTTGTATGTGTGTTAGTGTCTTTGTGTGTGTTCCCTCTTCACGCTGAAACGGGATACATTACAAACGGCGATATATTCTACTCGTAGACTAATGCCTCGAGTACATATTATTCAATTTTGTTATGGTGGCGATATTACTCTTGAAAATAAATCAGATCTATACAAATGTTTTTACTGCATAAAACGTATTAGGCTATATTAAAGGCTTCCGTTAGGTATTTATTAATTAATCAGCATAACACGGACTAATTAAACTGAGAACTGAATGACCAGACAACTCATAATCCAAAACGCTGCAGCGTTCCAAGAGACTCATAAAATTTAGAGGGAAATAGGTACTCCTTGAGTTGAATGAATTGAACGAAAATTTAACGAACTTTCACGCACACACTAACAAGACTGAAAACAGCTCTTCTACAGATATGTATTTCATACACTAACAATGTTTTTCAAAATCATAGTTAGAAATATAACGTCATTACGGCATCGGATAATGGATCTGAAACAATAGATGTCGTTATCTGATATAACGAAGTTGATACGCAATTTGAAACTCCCATTCGTCCACGGAACGAAAATGAGGGAAAGTGTGTCTCGAAATAGCTGATTTTTTTTATAGAATTGAGTAATGATACAGCAAGTCTTTCATGTGACGGTAAGCGCCACGCCTGCCCATAACAATTGCAGTGTCACCCAGAACTTTTAACACCATAAAAAGGAATGCCTAGCACTGCGATCTCAGGGTGATGAGACATCAGATATTAAGTCTCATATGCCCAGTAATTGCGCTGGCTGCACTGCTCTTCAAACCAGAACACAGTAATATTTGTGCACTACTGCTAGGCGGCAGAATAACAGAATTTATTTTTTACCGTGTTTACCTACTTGGGTCCATCATAACCCTCCTTGTTTCGCCGTAGTCGGGCAACACATGTGTTTTGCATTTTTTTGGTAGAGTTTGTTCGGAATTATGTACGGTGAAGAAACCGGCATGTCCAAGCAATCGCTAAAATTCAAGGACATGTGACTTTATACTCTCTCTTTGATAATATAATTATTATAATAAAACCCAACGATCACATGCATAGATCCTGGGCCTTAATTCACTATGAACACTTGGCGATTCCTTGCTTCGAAATCACGTCGATTCCTTAATTGCTACATTATTACATAGAGAATACAAATTTCGCAAATGATTCGAAGTAATTAAGGAATCGACGTGATTTCGAAGCAAGGAATCGCTAAGTGGACATAGTGAATTAGGGCCCTAGTCCCTAACTGAGATTTCCTGTATCTAGGGGAACCAGGAACTATCAGGACCATGGTCCCACAACACCCAAAAACAAATGCTTGCGTTCTTGTTTCTGTGCACAAAAAAAACAACTACTACACCACAGAGGCTGTCTGATGGGAGATGAGAGAAAGAAAGAAAGAAAATGAGTTTTTATTGCCAACAACTTCAGAAAATAACAGGCCACGAAAAGTATATTTCTTTCCGCGTGAACAAGAGTTTTTCTTTTTTCTCTTTATATCACGGCCCCACGAGACCCTTCTCGTCCCTACACCTGATTCAGTCCCTTACATGGAGAGGAGAGGTCCGTGTCCCCAGTGAAAACGTAATGGGCTGATTACGAGTTTTTTTTTTACGCTTAATAGATCCATGTTTGGCCACTATCTCGCCTGATGTGAAGCGATGATGTGGCCTAAGATGAAGCACATAGATCTAGAGAGAGACGGCAGTTGAGCGGCTGCTCAGACCCGTCTCCCCGATGGTTCACCGAACATCATCCCGAAACACGACTAGGTCGTTTGACGGCATGGTTTTGTTCGGTGGGTGGTATTAAAACCACGGCCAGAGCCTACCACTCCAAAGCGCGTAAGCGGGTTTCATCAAGATAAAATCAAGCCAGGGTTGCACCCGTAGAGTGTTTATACAGAGTGATTGTCTCACTTTTACTAATATCCGCTCTATCACCTTTGTAATTTTGACGCATGAGTTTCTTAACAAGATAATGTTTGATTAGTCTATTTCCTGTCTAGATTGTGTCAGATTATATCTCAATTCACTGCTATTTACTTTCACAATGTATTCTACTGCTAGCAACCTCCCGCGACTTCGTTCGCCTAAAATGAAGCCTATTAGATGTATCTCAGCCTATGTAGCTTTTTTACTACTGAAAGAATTTTTTTGAATTCCAGACATTACCTCCTACAAACATACATAAAATTTTACTTCTTTATTAGGAAATAAAATATTGCTAATCTACTTCTTGAAATAATGGAACTGTCATACTAAAAACATATAAATAAAATAACATAGCATTTGAATTACAATCCTGGAAGCTTAAACTATATAAATTATCTTCTTAATATCCATCCACCTAAAGGCGTTATGCTGAAAACCAGGACATTGGACATTTTGTGCTGAGGTAGTCCCTTTTGGCACCACAAGCTTGCTCGTGCGCCTTTCGATCCGACGCACCTGGGTTCGAATCGGCCCTGCACCAATGACTTATAGTTAAGTGCAGATTTTACACGCTCGCTCTAAAACGGTGAAGGAAAACATCGTGATGAAACCCGCTTACGCGCTTTGGAGTGGTTGTAATACCACCCACCGAACAAAGCCATGCCGTCAAGCGACCTAGTCGTGTTTCGGGATGATGTTTGGTGAACCATCGGGGAGACGGGTCTGAGCAGCCGCTCAACTGCCGTCTCTCTCTAGATCTATGTGCTCCATCGTAGGCCACATCATCGCTTCTTTCTTTCATCATAGTGGCCAAACAAAGATCTATTAAGCGTAAAAAAAAAAGCTTCCTCTGTTTATGTATTTCGTATTGTCTTGTTTTGTTACTTTCTTTTTCTTTCTCTGTCTTTGTATATTTATCTTACGAGTGTTTTTTTTCACTTATATCTTTGTGTTTGTCGAATAAATGTTTTTCTTTCTTTTCTTTCTTCTGAATGCATACCATGCTTTTAATTGTGTGTGCATTTTTGTCATTTAACAATTATGTGCGAGATAGCCCGCGAATTAAGTCTGAGGAAGTGACTGATGGAAATACAGCTTTATGACTATATAAACCTGCTTTTTTACCAGTAGTTTTAGGCTAAATACTATTAATTAATAATGATATGAAGAATGATGATGCTGCTAAATGAAAGATTGCTAATGAATGCACCGGTCGCCGCTCGGAGGTGTTTCATAAGTACGTAGTAAGTGATTTACTAAGCATTCAGATTGACTAAAACTTGTGGTGACGAGATTGCAAAATAAAGTAATTGTTGACAGATATTGAAATCCTGTACACCTCTCTAAAGTTATCTTTAAGTGTATCCCTATCCAATATGCATGTATCCATACATCGTGGAGGGTCCGACCGCTGACTGATTTCACGGTAATCTCTCCAAGATTGACAGGCGCTGCAGTTACAATGGGACATTCAGGGCCTAATGTACCCCATTATCCTTTAATGTGGGCCGGGTTACGCCGGGTTAAGTCTCTTTGGATGAATCGATTTGGATTAGGAACGCTTGCGGAGACTGATTAGGAACTTTGCTTGACTGATAGATGAAAGGATAGAGAAATTCCTATCAGGGCTAGTTTTTTAAGCTAAGAATGTTCTTGGTAGGATTGAAACGTGGAATACATACTGATTGGTTGAGTATGGAGTATAAAGGATTTTGAAAGAAGTAGTAGACATGCAATACCGAGACTAAGAAATAAGAAGCCTACAAGCTTAGTGGTATGACAGAGTCTGAGAACAAAGAAGATCTTCATTCAATTACAGGTCAAAGCTCCACCAATAGGTTAGCAATTAACTTAGTAGTAAAGAACAATGTGTGAGTTGAAGAAAAACCCGCTCCTATTGGTTAATGTCTAGCTCAAATTAAAGCCACCGTGAAGAAAAGAACTTTCAAGAATTTCTCCTATCAAAGATATTTTTTAAGCTATGGTTTTGTAGAATAAAGCTTATTGACTCTACTGAAATATTGACACTCTAGAATCTTATCTATTATCTAATCGTTTGACACCAAGCGTGGAGCGTGATAAGGAATTTGATGTTAAAAAATACATGAGTGTTCAACAGGTGTTGACTACCCAGTTCCCGTACAAGCAGATCGAACATTTGGGTTATTAGTAAAGAGAAAATAAAGAGAATAGCATCGAAGCTGTGAAATAAAGCTCTATTTTGCAGAGCACATACTGATGATTATATTACATTGTTGTTAATTTGTTGTTATGGTCACTGACACTAGAGTTAGCAGCTTAGCACAAAATATGACCACGATATTTAGCATATAATTTTTAACGACGTAACATTTGAGTTAAAAACAAGACATTATTTTGAAGGCATGGAGTTGGTAATTCGGCAGTTTTCTTTCGCAAAATAATCATGATGAACGACTTCAAACTAAAGCAAAACATAAACCCTGAGCCGGTTACGATGCCAAGAAACTTCCTGCACAGAACAAAGATGCATTGAGTGGAGCTGTTTCCCATCGCAAATTAATTAGATGTGTGAACGTGGTCAACAGATGTGGACAAGATGCAATGACCCGAACTCGCAGTACGTTAGTGCTCTCTTTGTTAGGAATAAGGTTTATTACTTGAGAGTTAGTGTATTACTTGAGACCTGTCTAAGCTCGAACAACGACTGGCTTTCAAGTTCAAAAGTCTAACTTAAGAGTTTGCAAAGAAAAACAAATAAATGTCTACATTGACACTCCAGAACTGTAACAAAAGATTTGAAAGCAACAATCATGGACACAAAACTTTAAGACGATGACCGTTGCTCCCTCAATAGAAACGTTATTGATATACCATTAGAAACATGTAAAACAAATTATCCAACATATCCCATGCCAACTCTATCATAAATAACAAACAACGTAAAAAGCGCATCCGTACTGTCAATAATTTCTTACAACAATAATAGGAGATGTAAAGAAACCACCCTAAGAATAATATCATAGAATCTTACAATGTCGTTGATAAAAGTGCAAAGTAAACACGAAAGGACGGTGGCGTCATTAAAGTGACACTGCGGTGGTAAAAAATGGATTTTTGTGATTTTTGTAAGGGGATGATAACAAAGCCACCCCTTTGTAGGTCCGTGGGAATAAGAAGTTGTACCGTGATGGCGATTTGCATCCAGTTTGTCTAGGATTGGGAAACGGCGATTGGATTGTACAAGTTAAAGAACGGGATCGCTGATGTGTGATGTAAGGTATAAAATACGCTACCGGACATCTTGAATAAGGACACATGTGGTGTGTATAGTTTTTTTATCTAGCACTACAACTTATATGAGGGTTAATACATGTTCAATATAGAAATATACTCGTACCAAAACCGAATTGCCATTATTTGTAACGGTGATAAAGTAGGTACCTAACTGTTAAATATTATTAGCCTTATCTACTGACCCAGACAATGTGGTCGGTCCTTCTGTATTTTTTATTTATCGCAAATGTTGTAAATTATAAATTCAATCAGTATCCATAACAATGTTGATAAACCGTATGTACAAATAAGAAGAAATAAAAACAAAACAGTAGAACTGCCCCAAATGCTCTTGGCCTTTTTGGCCCGGTACGTCTTCGAACCGTTCTGCCCTAATTCAAATCCGTGTTCATAAACTATTTGATAAATCCGTCATTTAAGAACGGTAATGAGACGGAAATGTTTCTTTTTATTCTGAAATTATTCTTTGTCCCCATTGTATGGGCTAGGGAGATAATTTAATGGTTAAAATGAACTGATTTGAATAACTAACAAAGGTGTGTGTTTATATAAGTGTCTCAATGAATAGAGTTGTTTATGATATATCCTGATTTGCATGGACCATGAGACATGCAAATATGATATATCGTAAACTGTTAACTTATCTAAATAATGTTCGTCATAATGGTGAGAACTGATCACCAAAGTGCGTTTTTCATTAATATAGGGGTATTTTTTCAAACCTAGATGTTTTGATTTTATAATGAGAAACATAGGAGACATTATTATGCTTTAAGTAGGTACTTATTTGGTAAAGATCGCTCTGAGCGATAAGACCGCCTATCGTTATGCTGATTACTGTAAAATGTGCATTGTTTTTCATGTACCTATTTTAAAGGTTTTTAACTATTAAGTGTTTATCTATGGTATCTTTATGATAATAATTTTAATATTTAAAATAGTAATAGAAGAATGTGTCATAAACGTTGATACTGAAATAGCTTCGAATTAAATATCCTTGCGGCTTCTCTCAAAAAATATTTTAAAAGAAGCTAACCAAACCTTATTCAAAGTATTAATAAATTCAAAATAACGTAGGCTATTTAGTTTTTCAAAATACAAAAGATGTGTAAAGAATTATGATATCGAATCATTAATTTCTAACGGGTCCCTTCCCCTAAGATTGTATCAGTTTTTTCAACCATTGATCAAATCAAACTCTATTTGTATGAATCTGTCAAATATCCAGTGGTTGTTAACGATTGGTTAGTTCCCAGTAACTCCTTTCTTAATTCGTCACAGCATATGCTGTGCAGGCAAATGCAGATGATATGATATGTCCAAGAATCACAAAGTTCTTTAACATCCGCCAAACCCTACTGGGCCACTGTGGTAGCCCATATAGAAGGCCCGTACCCCAACAAAGGGAACGTAATGGGCTGAAGGTCTACGCGAAAAGTCACAGGCAAAGCTAGTCTATACTAATATTATAAAGAAGTAAAATATTAAGTATGTATGTATGTTTTTAGGAGCTTATGGAATTACTGATCCGATTTTGAAAATTCTTTCTCTATGGGTAAACATAGTCAAACAAATAATCTGCTGAAATAGCAAATTAATATGTAGCTACAGAATGCTCATTTCTACAGAATTCTCGGGCTAAGGTAAGGAAGTCAAACGTACCCACATAAGTATAATGTATAAGCTGCAAAACTATGACACACATTTTTAAATTCCAAAAAATAGGAGGAGGTAAAATGATATTGCTAAGTCAGGATGATATTAAATGATGATTGACAATGATATTCCGAAGACGTAGGTTCGAAGATTTCTTCTTCCTAATTCTAGCATGCGCTAATGCACTCAGTATAAAACAAGAATCCATAATAGATCAAAAAGTAAATCTAAAAACCACGTTTTTATGTATTTAAAATGCATTGTAATCGAGTTGTAAGCTACCTTGAAAATTTTAGGCGGATAACTAATCGGGAAGTGCTCGAAACTTGAGTTGCAATATTCCACCCGGAACGACAGACAGACAGACAAACAAACAAGAAAGTTACTAACAAAAGTTAAAGTTAGTTAGTAAGGAAGTTACTAAGTTGAAAAAAAACGTGCTAAAATGACACCCATATTATTTACAAATCATTTGCAGTGGGGCAGTTGGGACGAGACTCATTGACTATTAAGGTCCGTACACCGTCACACCATTGAAGTGAAAGTGAAGCAGCTGGCACACATTACCGCAGAGATATTGTTTACTGCAAATGCCCATAAACCATAAAATTGTGGGCGTGCATCTGCCTGTTTGCGATGTCCGGAATAATAACCGACGTGCGTGAGGCGGTTGACACGAAGAAAAAAGTTTGATAATAATCTACCTTAATAACCAAATGTACTGAAGATTCGGGTACTAGTTGACATTAAGACCGTTGCTCTGTGTTTTCGTAACATGCTGTAATTTAATTCATTTATCATCATCATTTCATCAACTTCTGTCTGCTCCTAAACTATATCTTTGATCCATAAGAGATGATACCCCGATGGTAACAATTATTCGTCCTTGTTTTTGTTGCACGCACTTTAGTCCCAATGCGGGAATCGAACCCATAAACTCCACGGTTTGATTTGAGCTGAACTACCTAACCGCAACACCACAGATCCTGCCCAAAGTCCCCAACACGTAGGATTTATAAGATTGAGGTGTTTCTAGCTACCTCACCAATTTCTACCTACCCCCTTTTGTATATTCGCGAACCACTTTTTCTTACTAGTGGTAGGACCACCGCTTTGCCAATTATTCTGTCGCCAAGCAGTAGGTGCATCATTATCATCATCATCAATAGCCTGTTTTAATCCACTGCTGGACATAGGCCTCTCCCAATGCACGCCACTGAGCCGATATACGATCTTATCTGTACGATCTTCGGCTCTTCGCATGTAGTTGCTGCCAGCTACTTAACGCTGGTCGTCGCTTATTGCCACTTCAGCTTACTTATTCGTTGAGCTATATGCTAGGTGCAACATAGCATTACTTTATTCGCGCAGGATTTTCCAAAACCAAAATTCTGGGTGGTGCTGCATTTGCTATGGGCAGGCGTATTGCTTACCATCAGGCGAACGAAGTGCTTGTATCGTCATTCAATAAAAAAAAATATAGCCTTGTACAAATATTGCCAAACTGAGTAGGTACATAACTTCTTATACCTACACATAGGTAGCAAGTTAATGAGCGCAATTACTATCTAGTTAATTAAAAAAGTAACTATCTACAAGGTAAGCAGTCAAGTTACAAAATTATTCTTGTGTAAGCAGAATGTAACAACTTAACGGAGCATGAGAATACATGCGAATTGTAATTTTATGAAAATTACGAAGTACTCCATCATTACTTAAACCATAACGTAATTGTTAGGGTATTTTGTTGAGTAAGGTAACTGGGTAATTAAATTAATTATAAAACCAAATAAAAAATACTTTCTATGGTCATTTTTAGGGTGCTCATTTAGAAGAGCGGCTGGCGGGACGTTTTGCGTAAGACAAGTGTATCATGCTGTAGCCTGTCGATGGTGAACATTTCACGTGTTCAATCATCATAACATCTAAGAAGATGATATCAGCAGCATCAGGAAATAGCTTTCGAGTTTGACTATACTATTTTTTTTCTTGATGCTATCTTCTGTAGCGGGCGTATTTCCGAAGCTCTGGTAGAGTCAGTTTTCGCATTTCTTTTCTGGGCACGAACCTCAATTTTTGAATGTTAAAGAAATGGGCCTACATACCAAATATCATAAAGATCCGTTCGGTAGTTTTTGCGTGATTGAGTAACAAACATCCATCCATCTTCACAAACTTTCGCATTTATAATACTGCCCTGCTAAGCCGAAAAGCGCTAACTCAATCAGAGTAAGTTTTGAGAAAAACGACTTTTTGTGAATAGATTTTTCCCACCTTCAAACGGGGGTTAAAACTCATATTTTTAAAACTGTTAAAACTTATATAAAAGTATTTTTGACCCTAGATATAACTGACATACCTAAATTATCCATAAATGGCACCATTATACCTATTTTGTGAGATACCGCTATTTTGATTAAAAAGATAGGCTTCAAAAATTGAGATACTGCTTTTAATCTTATTCTGCTCATAGAAAGTTCCATACAAAATGATTTTTTTTTCATATTTGTTGAAAATACCGAATAAATTTGTAATAAAACTTCATTTAATATTTTTTTAACAACTTTATTAAATGTAGCAGCAAATTACAAAAAAAAGTTAAAGCAATTTATTTGCTTTCTAAGAAATAAAATTAATCAAAACTTGGTAGTCCCCGCCAAAAAGACATTCTATTAGCAGGTATTAAACTGGAAAGAGATTTTAAAATATTTTTTTTTTTTGTTTGAGATATTCCTGCTGGTACTGTTTTTTTAGTTGGGGGTGGAAGTTTGTCTAATTTTAAGAACTTTGTACCTATAATGCTAGCCGTAATGGGTTCATTATCGAAACCAGTTCTGTACCTAATGTCAAAACTGCCTCTGTTAACTTCCACTTCAACAATGTCACTAATGTAAGGTCGTGGTGACAAGCGGGAAAGTTTGTATTGGGTCGTATAGTCTTGCCACTCATAAAAATCATCTATTGTCATTTTTTTGATATTTACATTTTTTCCAGCACTGTTTACAGCTTCACAAAAGTCATCAAAGTCATATATTTTATTTTTCATTCGCTTCATCGCCAATTCTACTCTATGGTGAAAAGAGTCTGCAGACATAAATGTGTGTCCGGCTTCGAAGTATTTAATAATAATCTTTTCTGCATTGATCTGATCCGAATTTATAACATAGATTAAAAACGAAAAAAACGTCCAGTTTTTATTTTGAGCAGAACAATTATCTACCCAAAGTACAATATCCCGATTTTCATATCCCGATAGAACATTAAAAAATGATAATACGCACTTATGATCTCATCTTTAGATCGTCCAGACAATGCTTCATGCCAAAGTACTGGATAGATACTGGATTCTTTTGAACCTTTTCTAGCTCCAATAGGCACGAAACTTTCATTATATACAACAATCCTGTGAGTGAAAACAGTCGACTTAAACATATCGATTCTCGGTAGCATTATGACTTTTTGTAAGTCTGCGGAGTACACAATGGTATCAGCGTTGGTTAAGTTGGAATCAGATTGATATTGTTCTCTTGATCTCTTGGCTCTTTCTAAATGACTTGCCCACCTGGTACAGCACTCACAGTCTTCCTTGAGATTGTCTTTATCATGCGTTTTATCGTGCAAATTGAATTCTTCACACAGTTCACATTCTTCGTGGCCCAATTTTACGAACGAAATATTCAAGTCTTGCAGAACTTTTCGGTACTTGTCGTAAGAGCATGTGATCGAAGGATTTTTTTCTACGTAATCTGTGTGTAGATGTGTAATCGACAAGTCACTTGGCAAATATAATCGTTTGGGCGCGTGTTCACGTCTATAATGGGATATGCTGGGTTCAAAACTAAATATGTGTTCCTTTATAGGACCATCGTCAATTTTGTTGTGAGGAGTGTTAGTGCATCTTTTGTCTACTGGAGCACTGACGGAGTCAATCTTATTATTACCTAAAGCAGTCTTTAAAGGCTTATCGTTAGCTGCATTATAACCCAAAGTAGTTAAAAAAAAAGTTTTGCATACTTTGCATGATGAACCTTGTGAGTTTTTAAGAAAATAGAAGAATGTAGTTTGTCTTCTGTAGTTAGTTGTAACAGATTCATTGACAGTTCTTTGCTTTACAGACTGGGAAGAAGTGTGGTGCAGCATAAAATCTTTTCTTTCTGTATCGCTTAAGTTCCAAAAAGAATTGTTCAATTGCTTTCGTTGCTCTTCCGGTATGTTTGTAATACATAAAAGCCTGCATGATGAAGAGCAGGGGGGTTTCACATTATGTTTCTCCCTTTTTTCTATAATTTTAGATATTTTTCGTTCTTTTAATGGCACTTCATACTTCTTTCTCTTTCTTACTGTCCCTGTTTTAGTATAAGTTATCAAATCAACTGAACTTTCTTTATTTATATCGTCATTTTGTGTTGTATTTATTGCTCGTATTTCTTCGTTTTCTGTAGTAATTGTTTCTACGTTATCAATATGTAGTATCTCACCATCGGTTGTTTGCAATATTTCTTCAACACACTTGGTCTTAATTAACACGGCGCACGCACTATCAACATTATCAACTGTATTATTCGAGATTATCTCTTGATTATTATTTTGCGATACTACCGGAAGAAGCTGATGGTACGACATGTTTTGCTCGTCTGCAATCGACATGTTTGGAATTGCGTTGTTTACATTCTGATCGTCATATTCTGCAATATTTGAACATGTAATCAGTGATGGGCCATCGGTAGTACTGATATTATATTCACTGATGAGAATAGAGCCTTAGAATAGAGGTTAATAAATCCGAAGATTTAATCGAGATGTTATCCCAGTCTTCAGATTTCTGACTCGTGACGTCTTGAATTTTATTAACGGTTTCAATTCTCGACGTAGATGACTCTGATGTAATGTAATCTTCAGGAAAATAAACATTTGGTATTATATTTTGGTTGTTTTCAGCAAAATATTGTTTTGCACTGTCTCGTTGGGATAAAGGATAGTCATCATTTGAATCATCACTGCTAGGAAAAAAGTCTGGGTCGATATTCTGAATGTCACGCTTTAATTTCTTTGAACCTTTAAATTTTTCTCTCAGAGACTTATTTTTTTGTGCTAAGGCCATCATCATTTTAGAGCTTCTGTGCGACATGGCTGATCTGCAACAAACCAACAACCATTTCCTTACTTAACTTATAATTAAAACATAGATTTCGCTCAACTAGTTACATTATTCCATTCAATGTAAATTTGACTTCTCGATTTGTTTTTAGATTAATCAGGAAAATAACAAACCACAGATACGTGGATTAGTACGGTATGTACTTGTAGATCGACTTTTACACTATCGTAAATAAAAACAATGTAACAGTGTAACCTGATGTGATTGGTGTACTTACAGTCGATGGCACATCAAGAATATTGTTATACCTACACTACGAATACGACTCGTATTGCATGCCTGATAAAGGCGGTCTAAAGGTTAACATATCACAATTGATGTGCAGTTGAGTGTATAATTAACTACTGAGATGAACACTTGTAATTTCAAAGTCTTGTTCTCGAAACTTCAAGTTTGAAATTAATATAACCTCAAAGAAAGTGAGAAACTAGAGAATTAACTATAAAAAACTTACCTTGATACTAATACACAAAAGCTTATGTCTTTAGAAATACTGTATTTAATAAAGTTTTCCTTATTTTAAACACACCATAAAACAAATTTGCTTCCTTCCGCAAACAAAACAAACTAAGAACTGATCGTTACTAATGTTTATCTTCCTGTCACGACACGCTCTATTGTGAAATGTAAGTGAGTGTAATCCTTATTACTAAAGATATTAAAGTCAATTTTGATTACCTACTATATACTTACGTATAGCCGTATCTCAAACCTTAGCGAACTAATAATACCCACATTTACTTAGCGCAAAAGCGCTAACTCCGGAACTTTTTAGAAAGATGAACTTACCGCTTATTGGCTTAAAAATTTAATTAAGTTTTTGATAAAAAAAATTTAAGCCTTTCTAGCCTATGTCAATATAAGGCTATTTGGCTTCATAAAAACGACATGCCGTCAAATCTCTTAGTAATTTAAGGAAAAATTGAGATATAAAAAAACTTCTTAGTGGTTTATTTTAATGTTTTAAATTAGATATCGCTATTTGGCTTATACCATTAGATGCGAAATTATTCTAGCTATTGAATGGTATAAAAAAAACTAAAAGGGCGTATCTCAGAGATAGCGCCTTTCGGCTTAGCAGGGCAGAATATTAGTTGGAGTCAGCTCTACCGATGTTCTCAAAATGATACGCTGAACTTCTATTAGGCAATATCTCAGCAAATCTTGACCTATAGAAGAGCAGCTGTTCTGACATCTTCTGTTTCCTACCTATCACCCAAAACACCATTAGCAGCGGCTGTCAATATAACAACCACACACAATAGGAACGCATTGAAAGTAACAGTAAAAGTACTTGACAAAGGTCGCGGAACAAACACCTCGTTTGTTAATTATCGACGCCATTCAGTGCCACAGATGAAATAAGAGTGTATGCGCCGGCGCATCCCGAAGTCACTCTCACTTTCGATGTAAGGCCGTAGAGTTAGAAGCTACGAGAAAAACCGTTGAGTTTTGTTGGTTATATGGTAATCGCATCAATCTATTAACTACGTATAATTTTGAAATGCTAAGCAAATACAGATAGGTACAGATTATAGAAAAAGAAAGAATTTGGGAAGAATTAGTACTTACATTAAAGAAATGAACAAGTAAGCACAATAAAATATAAACGTATCTTGGTATTGTGGGAACATGTTTCTCCTTCTTTCCTTGTTCTATAGATTCAAGGAGGATATGAGTATATGGTCGTTGGGTATCATTTGTAAAGTCTCTCTAATAACAACAAAAAGTAAAGAGTCAGTTCTCTTATATCCGTATGTACTTCGTAGTGGAAGAAATAGGTTAACATAGACAGATAGATAGATAGATAGATAGACAATTAATTTATAGGTATATAGGCGAACTTAATGCTAGTAAGTATTATCTTCCAGTTAACCTCGGTGTACTTTTGTATTCAAACTATGATTTTGATAGAAAAGTATGTATGTTAACCGGCCATATCTGATATCTCGGAATGATGATTAAGCAGTGCTACGTAGTACTTTTTATGGTATTAAAAGTTCAGGGTGGCATTGCAATTGTTATGAGCAGGCGTGGCTTACACTTACTTTTTTTACATCTGATCTGGGTTACCGTTTGACCACGATCTCACCTGATGGGAAGCGACGATGTGGTCGAAGATGTAGCACGCTTACCCAGTAAGTACTTGTTCACTCGTGATTTGAACACACCCAGATTGTATTTATGTGAAAACACAGACGACGGCGACGGCAAGGCGCTCGACTCCTTCGACGTTCACACCAAAAAGGATGATTCGAAACGTTTAGTACGGATAGGCGGAACGTCCACCATGTAGGGGTGTGCAGATCGTCTGGTACGATACGAACGACTTGCTTCTCATTTATCATTATCATTAAAAAATATTTTATGAACATTCATACGTAATTTTTGTGCCTATTCTCATATCTCACCTTTTGATTTTGAATCGAACAGAGCACTTTTGAAACTGCATTTCTAAAAGTTCCACAGTCCACAGTCAACAGGCTCGGTCTGCGGCCTCCACGACACGATTGTCTGCGGTGCGCATTGTCTACGTCGCGCGTCGTGCCGCGGGTTTGCTCGCGAAAAAGCGCCACTTTCACGATTCTGTCACTAATTACATCATTGTAGATGAGGAGCCAGCAACTAGGAATTGGTTGTACTTAAGATTCTTGACGTAGGTAAGCGTTTTCGTTAAAAAATTCCAGACACCCGGTTAATGTACATAACTACATAGGTAGTGAGTGTAGCAAGAAATTTGACGTTTATAAGTGCGTCTGTGATACCAAATTATTTTTATTATTTTAGCCGTTAGTGTCCCACTGCTGGGCAAAGGCCTCCTCCCAATCTTTCCACTCGTCCCTGTCTTGCGCCAGTTGCGCCCAGTCTGGATAAAATTTTTCGAGGTCGTCCCGCCATCTCCTTCTCGGTCTGCCGCGCCGTCTTCTTGCGTTGTCTGGCCTCCAGTCTGTAATGCGAAAACTGAATAAAAATATTTTGATTTGATTTGATTTTAATGTAAAATGAATATTTTTAATAAAGGTATAAGTTTAAAATATATGTATGTGTTACAGTTATATATATACGAGTATATTAATATGGATGCGAGCCGTTGGGCGGAGCGAGTCCTTGAGTGGAGACCCAGGGCTGAATCTAGAGGCCGCGGCCGACCACCGCAGCGCTGGGTGGATCACATCAGGAGACACACAGGCCAGGACTGGACGCACCGAGCTCAAGAACGCCGGGAATAGAGACGTAGGGAACAGACCTAAGTATATCTTAGAATGGATCAACAAAAGGCCCCCATGATGATGATGATATTAAGACGTGGCGTATTTAATGTGGCGTTAAGTAGAAAAGGCCTACTCCTAGTGGTGAAGGACTACAGTCTCATGATGATGATGAAGTATTAATAAGCAGCTTTATATTGTTGCCGTCTGCCAGTCTACCAACGTTTAAGCATTGTTCTTGTTATTATTGAGTTTTTGCGCAACTCTGCTTAGCTCACAATCGCGTCCACGCAACGTTTCGCGTCTTTACAAAATCGCGTGTGAATTTAGTACTTATTGTTTATTTTGCGGTTTTATTACGTGTAAATCAATTAAGATGTTTGCGTCAGGTTGGCAGTTTTATTGTGTTCTCGCGTTTATTGTCTCATTGTTTGGTCCCTTTTGTAGGCAGAAAGTCTGCAGTGACTGAAGCTGTTGGCACAGACGAGTTATTACTGTCTTAGCATCCCAATGTTAGCATGATGCGCGTTGTGTGAGCTAAATAGACTTTAGTAGCGCTCGTAGCGTAGCTCGCATATTAGCCGTTCGTAATAGATCTTCTACGTTAAGTAACGTTCGTAGCGGTCACAACTTGGATGGGTGACCGTTTTTTTTATTACCGAATAGGCAAGCATTTGACCACAGTCTCATCTGATGGAAAGCGAAGACGCGGTGGACGAAGGATCATGCTTGCCCAGAAGATACCGTTTTACTCGAGACTTGAAGACACCTAGATTATAAGAATCAGGAAACAAAGACGCTGGTAAAGTGCTCCATTCCTTAGCCGTTCGCATTATAAAGATCGAAGCAAAATGCTTTGTTCGGGCAGGAGGATTGTCAACCATTCACGGATGCCGAGTTTCCGTGCGTCTTGTTGTCCGATAGACTTTAGGTAGAACGGAGATGTATGGTATTTTCGGTTTGTGTGATATTCACATCTGGGCGCTATCGGTCCCGGTTGAAATCTTAATACAACAGTCGTTGGCCATGTCGGAGGTCTTCGAGTGGTCTAAAAACCAAATAGATAACTGTCTAAAACCAAAATAAAGATAAAAATTCACTCTAAAGAAACAAAAAACAAGAGAAGAGGTCTAAGAGGTAACTGTGTGTGTGAAAGGTAACTGTCATTACAGGAACTAAAAAGTATGACACTAGTGTTGGCCACACACCCACACGAGAGAGAGAGAGAGAGAGAGAGAGAGAGAGAGAGAGAGAGAATCATTTCGGTATCTGTTTTCCACCTAGCTGGTAAGTAATCCATTTCATCGATCACTATGAAACGATAAATTTTCTTGACGTGCAAACATCTACTAAACATAAACTAAAATCAGTCACACCTAGATAGTTAATAGACAGATATATAATTCAAAGAAATGGCCTACTTAATTAAGGTAACGGACTTTCCTTTCCCTTGAATATGAATCGATCGTTAATTTGATACGCTTGAAATAAAGTGACTTGATTTCTTTGATACGGTATGATGTGATGACTGTGTCATTGGCCAGTGTATCTCGTGATAAACTCTCTAACTCTCGTGTAGAGTCTCGCAGCGATGCTCGCCTCTCTCGCCTTCTGCTGCGAAGCAGTAGTGCGCAAGCATTTCTGTGTTCCGGTTTGAAGGGCATTGTAGCCAGCGAAATAACTGGGCATTATGAGACTTAAGCTATTGTCTCAGGGTGACGCAGTGAAGTGCCGCTACTAGGATGTCTTCAGAAGTTTTCCTTATAAAACATCTTTGTTTCCACATAAGTCAATGTATTTAGGCCCTGTTTGAGGCACCAAACTGCTACTTTTGTCACCTTTGTGTTGATTAAAGACCAACGTGGAGGTTGCTCTAAAGACCAACGTGAGGTCAGTAACCATCGATATGTTTGCTTGGTTTTTGACAGCTTTCTCTTTTTATTTTTTTTAATAACTATACTTATAGGTTTATGAGAAGAATTTCATTTCTCAAATAAAAACTCTCGATTAACTCTGTAATCCTCAACATGTTGATATAATCAACACATCAAATGCACAGATCTAAGTTTTCTTCTTGGTTTTATTTTTTTATTTATTAGATGATTTACAGCTTATACATAAATGTGAGTTACAATCTTAAGTTATCATAATATAGGCCAATGACAGATCTTCCTAATTATTACAATTATGCACTAAGTGCTCTCTATCAAAAGATGTGTTGTGTTTGTTTTTGTGTAAATAAAAACGATCAAAACGAGGTATAACAACAGCTCTAAGAAATTTAACTTCAAAAAACTGTTTACGTTAAGGTACTGTTTAGTTGCAAGTCAGTCTCGTTAACAAGGAATTAGACGTTACGATGATGGCACGGAGTGATGACATTTGCAATTTTTTTAGTGATACAATGGAGAAGTTTAATTCATAGTTCCTGTCTTGAATATTCGATCCTGTCTTGAATGCCGGATTTTCTATCCAATAGATTTTTTTTATTTTTTTTGTTTGGGTGCCTAATAGCTCTTGTTACAAAGTAGTTTGACAAAGTAAAATAAAAAGCCAATGAAAAGCCTCCGCCAATAACAATTAAATAAAAAATTAAGGATTTGTACAATTAAATGAACAAAGAAATAAGAAGTGCGAGATGGCACCATGCAATGCAATTTACAAATTAGAACGATTAGGTAGTGATCACGTTAGGGCTGTATAATATACAGTGATTCAAATACAGGATGGTTAAAAAAAAATCTAATAATCTTATTAAAATATTATATGGAGCTTAACGCTACCGATAATCAAAAACAACTTAGGTATACAATTATACATACGCATGAAAACTCGGCATCCGTACATGGTTGACATTCCTCCTGCCCGAACAATTTTTGCTTCGATCTTTATAATGCGAACAGCTAAGGACTGGAACACCGTCTTTGTTTCCCGATTCTTATAATCTAGGTGTCTTCAAGTTTCAAGTGAATCGGTATCTTATAGGCAAGCATGATCCATCAGCGACTGCTGTCAAATGCTTACCTATTCGGCAATATAAAACTTTGTTTAAGTTAATTAGGTTAGATTACTGTTCCTATTTTTTTTTATCTAAAATTGGTTTTATAGATAAAAAAATCATGAGTCGTATATTTTGGCGCTTGCGCAGTTAAACTGAAGGAGGTCATATTTGGCAACAAAAGGCCAAGTCATCATATTAAGATCTGTTAACCTCACATGTAACGGATGTCGCGCGGTTTAAATATCTTGCGATATAAATATCTGTAACTGTTTCTTTTTTCATTTTTATTGTTGTTGGATCTCAGTCTACTGTTATGCATACCTACATAGGAGGTTCTCTGTTCGATTGTATTTTTTTTATTTATTTTTTTATTTTTATTCTTTTTTATGTTTGTTACCTCAGAACTCCGTCATTTATGAACCGATTTGAAAAATTCTTTTTGCGTCGGGTTCAGTATAGCTACGAAGTGGACCTATATAAATTTCATCGATATGTGACCTTGGACTTCGAAGATACATTGAAGTCGGTTTTTGTTTTTTTCTAAAAAATAATTATTTATGGAATTGATTGATGTAACGTTTGATGCCCGTTCGCTCGCCTGATGTTAACCTCATCATTGTATATAAATAAAATGTACCTATGTTAGATCATAAGGTCATCAGATCATCTATGAGCCTTGTTTAGTATTTAATCGTTATTATTATTATTATAACAGCACTCATCCTCGATCGTGCATCAGTCAAGGCTCCAGTCACGTCTAGCCAGAACACTAACCAATGAGTAAGCAAGTGGCGCCCACAAATTATATGTCGCCTTCTATTCCTTTAAACCAAACTTAAGTTGAGTCAGCGACTCAGATACTTTAATCGTCGATCTCAGAAGATAAATTATTGACTCAGAGACTTAAAAATAATCTGAGTAAATTGAGCCGATGGCTGACTCAGTATGTCGCCATCGCACCATAAAGGGGCATGGTGTAGGAAGGGGTATTCACTTTCTTTGCACTTGTTTTATTGTACGTTACTAAGCGAGAGTCGTTAAGGTTAATGAGACACTTCCCAGGCCGGCAAGGCATCTTGCAAATCTTGTAATGCCCAAAAACACACTAACCTATAGATATTTTTATTGTGTTTCAGGTTTCAGATGAATTTCCGCAACGTCACGGTTGAATTCATTAGATAGTATAGGATACTTATATAGGACTTACATTTCCTTATACTCGGTTAGGTACCTAACTATTGTACCTATATATTTAATAACACATATTGATTCAATAGGATGAGCAAGCTGAAGTGGCAGTGGGCTGGTCACGTCTCTCGAAGGACGGACAACCGTTGGAGTAGACGTGTAGAGTAGAGAGTAGAGACCACGAAATGGCAAACTTTGTAGGACAGCCACCGGCTACATGAAGCGACGACCTGCGAAAGGCAGTCGGAGGAAACTGGATGTGAAGAGCCGAAGACCAGGCTCAGTGGCGTTCATTGGAAGAGCCTTATGTCCAGCAGTTGACCAATACAGGCCGATGATGATTCAATAGGTAGGTAACCTCACGTTATTCTTAGATTCTGAGAACTATCATCAGCTCTATCTACTTAACTTCAGCAACGCGCCATAACAATGAACGTATACAAACATCATCGCCTATAACAGCCCAATACCAACTTCAAAGATAAGGGCATAAAGTAAATAATAAATCACAAACATCCGCTTCCGAAATGCACCCGTATTATATTTATATTCATTTTATTATCGTCGTTCGCCGATAGATTGATGACAGAAAACTTTTGTGCACGGTGTTAGCTCTTCTCCTTTATGATTTTGGATTTTTTTTACACCTACCTATATTTTATTTAGTCGCATCCTGTTACAGGTGATAAACTTTATAACTCATAAGTATTTTCCATCAAGTTAAAATTATTTTACAGTTTTTTGATCAGATGTAAGAGCTAGGTATATAAATCTATGGTAAATTATATCTGTGATTATATGATGAAGTCAATATATTTTATATACCTACTTACAAGTCAATTGCACATTTTAATAATTATATAGGTCAGTAGATACTAAAGTTTTATGACATACTTATAGCTTATCTTATAAACCAGCGGTCGGCAACCTTTCAGTAGGCAGGGGCCACAAGATGGCAAAATCTAGCAAAGGCGGGCCGCAATTGTGATATTAAAAGCGGAAAAACATTTTATTTGTTTTATTTTAATAAATGGGCTAAATATAACAAAAAAATTAAACATACACAACAAAGTATAAAATCAAACCAACTACAAACTTCAGTGTGACGATTGAGGCTATTTGAGCGGCTATTTGTTGTATGTTTGGGTCGCTAGTGGTTTATATTATAAATTATAAACCACTAGCGACCCGCCCCGGCTTCGCACGGATGCTATTTACTTGTGGTTTAATTTTTTGACGACTTGATTGAATTTACTCAACTATACAAAATACAATTAGAACTGTACATACCTTCCGTAAAAAAATCTAAATAAATGTTAAAACCGTATCAAAATCCGTTGCGTGGTTAAGAAGATATTGCCGAAACAGATATGAGGAGGCAGATAACATGTAGAGATAATCATCATCATCATCATCAGCCCATCACGTTCCCACTGTTGGGACTGTTGGGACACGAGCCTTCTCTCATAGAGAGAGTATGGGCCATAATCCACCACGCTGGCCCAGTGCGGGTTGGTAGATGTCACATGTCCATGAATTTTTGTGATAGATTCTTGGACAAGCCGGTTTCCTCACGATGCTTTCCTTCACCGTTTTAGAGCGAGTGTTAAATCCGTACATAACTTAAGAAAGTCAGTGGTGCAAGGCCAGCGGGATTCGAACTCGGCTGGGCCGGATCGAAAGTCGCACGTGCTCCCATTGAACCACACTCGCTCTAATCATTTAATGCCCCATTTAATTTTCGCAGTAATATAATGTAGTTAGGTACCTATAATTATACAAGTGGCTTAGGTACAGTTAACAGGAAAAAAGTAGGAAGTAAGTAGATAGGCTGTACCGTGGCTGTACCTATATACATTTTAGTAGGTAAATATCATTCCAAATACTTTCAAATAACATTGGTATCAGAACTGTTCAGTTTGACATGGCATTGGACCTATGTATATTTTACAAGCTTTTATTTAACTTGCAATGTATTTATATGTGTTTGCCCGGGTGGAATCTTGCAAGCTGAATTAGAACCACTTCCTCTTATCCTACGGAGTTGAAATTTTTGTATACTTGTCAAAGTCCGATGACAATGTAGTATTATGGATGACAGCCAGCTGATCTGATGATGGAGACGGAAGGTGGGCAATGGAACTTCGTGACGGATAATCGTAAACTAATAGTGTTTGTGCTCATTTTGATCTGATTGCGATTCCGATTACGAATTTCTTAAAAGCTTGTCTTGAAAAAAATATATTTTACAACAAAGAACTTGTGATGTAGTTTATGTTTTTTAGTGGCTGTCTGTACCTAGGCAATCTAATCGTAATCGCAATCTGGTAGTTAACTCTGAGTCATTCCATACTATTATCTATTCTGTGGTCATGTTAAGATTGCCCGACTCATTGTTGCCTTACAATCAGTGGCGTAGCTAGGTAACCAAACGCCCTGGGGCAAAAAATAAACTAGGGCCTAACTAAATTATTTCAATAGTTTGTTTCGTATTCGTCGTGTCCGAATTCGACGTCCAGATTTGTCGTACCCAGATTCGTCATACTCTAGGTTCGGAATGTGGGAAAAATTTTCACTAGTTCAATTTAAAGTTTTTAAGTCAGAGTCCGAGGGGCCCCCTGAGCTTGGGGGCCCCGGGGCACTGCTCCGTCTAGCCCTCCGGTAGCTACGCCACTGCTTACAATCGCGAGTTCGCGACTAGGCGAATAAACTACGTGTATTTGGTTGTGTAGCGAGCAAATACATTAAACGGTTAGCAAATAAACTTACTTAACTATACGTAAGTATAGCTTACCACTTAAATTAAGTTGATAGCCTCTGCGGTGTGGTGGTTGGACAGGTTGGCTCAAATCTCTTACGTCACTGAGGTTGCGGGTTCGATTCCCGCGACGACGGGACAAATGTTTGTGAACACTTGAACAGAAAAAAAAGCGCATACATTTGCTCCTGTCTGGGTGTTTTTGGACCATTGCCCTCGTAGTTCCTGGTTCCCTAGATACAAGGAATCCTAGTTAGGGGTCAGGATCTTAGTATGTGATCGTTGGCCACATTTATAAAAAATAAACCTACATTTTTTACGTATTTTAATTGATTTGTGATTCTGTCAAAAGATATTATTGCCTATAATATCTTTTGACTTTGGGTCATATCCAAAAAAGTGGATAAATTTGAACCTTTTTACAAGTTATATAATAACTATGGTTAAGTTAAACCATTGAGCGGTCTTTATAATATCTAATTATGTTGAACGGAAGATGAAGCAGTAAAAATTTATTAAAATGAATTATTATATAAGTACCTAATCTTTTGCAAGTTTGGCTCATCCACTTTTACTTACCAATTAATCTTAACTAATTCTTAATACTTTAAAGTGGTAGAAATAGCTCGCTGCCGCTGACTAGACGTTGATGATTGATTGAGGGTAGATAAGTTATTGCCTATTGTTAAAAACCGGCCAAGTGCGAGTCGGACTCGCGCACGAAGGGTTCCGTACCGTTATCTATAAAAACGACAATAAAATCAAGTTAGTTGTATAGGAGCCCCCCATAAATATTTGTTTCATTTTAATTTAATTATTTATTTTTAAAGTAACTAATAACTAAATATTCTGTGAATATTTCTCTGCCGTTCGATTCTTCTGTTGCCGTTATCGATATCGAACAAAAACGAGCAAAAAAATTACGTTTGTTGTATAGAAGCCCCCTTAAATATTTATTTTATTCTGTTTTTAGTATTTGTTGTTATAGCGGAAATAGAAATTCATCATCTGTGAAAATTTCAACTGTCTAACTATCACGGTTCATGAGATGCAGCCTGGACAGACAGACGGACGGACGGACAGCGTAGTTTTAGGTGGTCCCGTTTTACCCTTCGGGTACGGAACCTTAAAAACGAGACTGACCTCACGTGCCGACACTCGTGCTGAAACTAGTTCATTCATGACTCTTCACACGCACATGATATGCGCAACAAGTAGGTAGTATCTATAATAAAATAGGTAAACAACTTTTTTTTTCAATTTGCCCATCGATCACATACGTAGATCCTGGCCCCTAGCTAGGATTCCCACGAGACAAATGCTTGTGCTTTTTTTTCCTGTGCACAAATATTTGTCCCGTCTGGGAATCGAACCCGCAACCTCAGTGGTGTATGAGATTAAATCCAACCTGCCCAACCACTGTACCACAGAGGCTGACTCACTCTCACTCACTTTATATTCACTAGTTTTCCCTGCGATTTTGTCCGCGTGAACGACAGGGAAGCCCATATTAGTATTTTTCCAAGACTATCTTAGCAAGACCTCTCCAGTATATGACAGCGCGTACTACGAAGAGGTCAAGCTGTATCTTCGTTGCCACCCAACCGTTTCTGATGTAACATAAATAATCTAAGTTGGAACTAATGCTACCAAACGCATTAAAATCTGTTCAGCAGTTTCAGAATCTATAGATAATAAAAATACAAACAAACAAACAAACAGGTTTAAAAGGTGTTAGATATAAGAAATTGTAAAATTGATGTAAAAGAAACACATAAAATTCTAAAAACCGTGGATTCGTGTTCAGTATGTAGGTACCCTCTAAATAGTCGAACCCCGTTGTGCCCCAGCTTCGAATTGGCTTACACATTTACAATTTGATCCTCAAGAAAATTACTAAATGATGATAAAAACCGCAAAAATATCCATCTAGTAGTTCAGTTTCGTAATGAAGGTACCATTACCTAACTAAATATGTTATTTAAAATGTAAGAACTACTTAGGAATTACTACTTAGGAAGGAATTAGGTGAGCGCCACGCCTACGCTAACAGTTGCTGTGCCAAGTTTGTGGTATTACTTAGCTAAGTAGGCATTCATGAAGATTACTATGCAAGTATTACTGTGTTCCGGTTTGAAGGGCATTGTAGCCAGCGAAATTACTAGGCATATTAGACTAAATATCTAATGTCTCGGGGTGATGAGTGCAATGCTACGTAGTGCTTTTTATGGTATTAAAAGTTCTGGGTGGCACTGCAATTGTTATGGGCAGGCGTGGCGCTTACCATCAGGCGAGAAAATCGCTCGTCTCATTACTCAAATCGACAAAAAATATACATATTATCGACAGCTACTCTATCTATCTTATCAGATTTTTTTGGTCACGTCAATCAATATTTTTGACTGAGTTTTTATGTAGGTGGCTGTATCCATCAAACTGGTACTGGAACAGCTGTCTCATCTGAATACCGCAAGCCACTCTGTACTTGTCAAAGAGAGGCCACCATTGTCTGAAGTTACACTTTTTTGCACATCTCTTACGGTAAATCATACGCCTACGGTAGAGAGTGAAATAATTAGGAACAGCCGTTTTCTAAAGTTATTTGTTGGGTATTTTTTGGTTATTTGTTACTGCCAAGTCTTAATTTTGACATTTGTTAGAACGGTTTCTAGTCTGGCTTTCTTTATTTTGCAAAGACATTGGGGATTGGCATTCGCAATTGTGTCGTAATTTTGTGATTGATTATCGTTATTGACATCACTTCGCAAACACTATCATTGAATTGACAGCCCGTTGGCTAATTGATCAAACCTTACATTTTGATATGCATTAGCGCATGCTGGGCAAAAATCTCAAGATTTTAAATAATTAGAAAGAACCTTGTTTATTTAGTTGTTGGTAATATTATACAGGTATTTACTTACCTACTCCTGCAGTATTTATGCCCGTTCCGAAATTTATGTATCATTTACTTTAATTAGAATGATTTGATGCGATGGTTCTTCCAAAAGAATGCTTTAATTTGGGTCACTCAATTAGGGACAGCCGTCTATCGGGACAAGATTAATTGTCCTACAAGCCCCCTCAAACATGACCCATTTGATCAGCTGACTGTATGAATACAGAAAACATTAAAAAACTCGTATAGATAATTCTATTATCCTTCTCTCCTTAACCCTATTTTTTACCCTCTTTTAGTTTGTACTTGGTTAATCTTCTCTCTCAACTATAGATCTTCAGATCTGTTCTCATAGAAACAGCTGGTTTTGTCTAGTTTACCGGTCTTTCATATGAAGGACGAATAATTAGTTACCTACATTGAACAACAGGTTTCGATAGCCAGTTTTTTTATATCGGCCGCAGCCGCAATTTCTAGAAATGTGTGTTATTTTCGATCGAAAAACAGTTAGATACTCGTAGTTACGCTTATTTGATTAAGAACGTATCTCGTTAGGCGCATTGCACCCTTCTATACGAGTTCAAGGTCTTGTCTTTCCATACGCTGACATTTAACTTGCCATTCGATATTGGGCTTTAAATATCAATGAAAAGATCAAACGCTACATTTGTTAAGGCAAATTGACTTTAGCGATCACGACGATAACCTTATTCGTATATTGTGGCCTTGCACCTGCTTTGGTTACTTAGGTACAAAGTTGTCCATCTCACTCTTGATCTCATAAAAGAGCATTGTTAAAAAGAGAAGGAGAGCATAGTTTTTCATGAGTTTAGTGCGGAATTGGATCTGTGGACAGCTACCTATCATCCGAAAAATAGCGCCAGTCGGGCAGTCACGATCAAGGCCGGTGCATTCGCCGACCGACTTATCAGATTTTATCAACGCTTGACTGGCTTTGATAGAGGTACATTAAGGGCAGACTGTTATCATGTTTTTTTCTCAACAGCTACCTCAACATTTTACAAAGTTAATTCGACTTTCAACGAGAGAAAACTTTTAACAACTAGATTAGAATCTTTCATACTTTCGTTTGCATCTGCAGAAAATACCTACTTGAAGCTGAAAATCACCTACAAAATTTACCTCAATATAGAAATGCCAATATTAATTTCATAATTTGTAGTATGAAGGTCCATACACTTAGATAACCTTATTTCCTTCAACCTGTACTCTGTTGCAACACAATATAAGCTCTAATTTTTGTTTAAATAGCCTAGCTACTTAAATTACAAACCCTTTTTCCAGTCATGAACTTTAATATTATTCAGCAAACTTTCATCACGAACTTTCATAAAGTTAAAACTTTTCTCAGGACCTTTTGCTTATTCAAACTTTCCCGAAGTCCGTTAGAATTTTATATCGTCCCTAACACTGTCCAAATCTTTATAATCCCCGCTACCTGTACAACCCCCGGTTTCTTTGATACGTTTTTTATTTTCCCCATCTCTTTGTCCGAAGTATTTTTTGTCCAGATTGAATTACTGGTTGTGAGGATGCAGTCATCATTCGACACACATACCAACTGCTAATTCGGCACTATTAAATCATGAAGCTCTGGTGTTAGAAAGGGATGTTAGACTCTGTTCTATACTTTAAAATGTGTTCGAAAGAGATAGCAGTAGCCTTGTCCCGTATAGGATCGTGTTTGCAATGATCTATTCACAAAAAGAATGGGCGTAGCGTGAGCGTAGATGATTTTGGATAAAGGACGAAGACGCATCTTTGACCTTAGTCGTGAGGTTATAAAAGAAAGCTTACTTCTTGGAATCCACAAGGGATTCATGGACTTAGATAGCCTTATTACCACTAGGTTCCTTAGACCTATACTTAGAAATCACATGGTTTTGGTTTGGAGGTTGATTTTAACTACACAAAATGCTCAAAACGTTGTAAAACTCAGGGTGTCGTGCAAATGTCCACTTCGCACTGGGAACTTTAGAAGTGCCACTTTTATTCTAAGTAGGTACCTTTAACTTTCGACAGCAATTTTGATCCTCTTTTCATAGATAGGTACTTTTATTATTTAACGTTGTACATTCTTCATTGCGCGATTAATGCAATTGCAATAACGGACAAGATTTCATGATGTAATTCCATATGTCATAAGTTTACGACAAGCGTCGTTCTGTGTATAGGTAGAGGTACCTACATGTCAAAGTAGGTAATGAAACCATCGTTTGGTGGGTGCGCCGTATCTTTACTGACATCTTCAACGTATTTAAAATACTTCAATCCAAGATAAAAGTAGATACCCAAGGAATCGTATGCAATATAGGTGGTGCCAACTGCTACCCAAATCTTCGATCATCAACGACCTGCGTTCTTCACTCTCGGATGTCACTTGTTTCACTAGCTGCAATCCTACAGAAAACCTAGTAGGAGCTGTCTAGAGGATAAAAAATTAAGTATATTGATTAGTATGTCCAAAAAGGCAAACTGTATCCACAATTTAAAGTTCGCTAACATCTCGTTGTATGTATTGTACCTCCTCTACTACATAAACGATTTTATGCAACACAATTATTTTAAAACTATTCCATTCTTTACATTGATTTCAAGTATCTGAGTAGGTACCTTTCTATATACCTAATCCGTGTCGCAAGTTTCATGTTCTGTAGTTCTATGCTCCAATATCGTTGTTTCTCATTGTGTAACTACCTAAATTCACTGAGACAAAACGTGAAATGTGTACCTATTCCCTTTGTGAATACTATTAATAATTATTCTGTCCCTTTGATTTACATCTGTAACACAATATTACTATTTTCCTGTTCAGTTAACTACATCCATTCCTATCGTAACAGTGTGAATAAATAAGAAGTAAACGCACTGTGTCACACAGTCACACTGTAACTCAAGTGGAATTAATTCATTTCTTATTGTGTCACAGTGCTACACATTGGGACGAGACTCAACGATAGTAAGAACAATTCATTAATTAGATCAGGGGTTTCCAAACTTTTTCAGTTTGCGGCGCACTTACAGGTTTAGTATTTTGTCTCGGTGCCCCCTAGCTAGTTGAAATAGGGTAGAATGATACTAAGTAGATAGGCACAAAAATTAAAACATCCACAATATGAAGCTGAGTTTTTATATTTATATACAAGAAAAACATTTATTATTTAAGAAAAATAGGAATTAAAATACAATGGCAACTTAGTCAATATGACGTGTCAGTTTGGTGATCACCACACATTTTTTCAAAAGTATAAGGCGTGCTATAAGTCTTGACACTATTTTCATTTGCCTAAGTTTAGTTTCCGAAGAATAGTAAACAGGAGGTCTTTACTCTCTACGGCGCACCAGGGCACCGCGACGCACACTTTGGGAACCCCTGAGTTAGATGGTTCCAGCTTTGAATAGGTGGCGGTGTCGAGTGCTGGCACGATTCCCAATGCGTTAGACAATTTGTTTACCAATTAATCCATTGGCTAATCAAGCTGCGTGCTTCGCGTTCCTTGTTAATAACGTCTTTACTATGTTTGGTGTTATGTGCTCGTGACTGGATGATAGTTCAATGGAGACTTTATAATAAGGAGCGGCGTCTCACACTAGTGAGACTTTCTATTTGCGTCGGGGTTTAAAAAAAGCAATTTTTGATTTTGACAACTCTTGGACTTTGGTTGGCGCCATGCAACGTCATACTTACCTAAGTCTGACTCACAATAATTCCGGTGGGCGCTAACCTAACGTTTTATCAAGTTCTCTTACTAATGGACAAATATTTCTGGGATGTATAGCCTAACGACTCGTTATCAGTTCCTATCGTTGAGTGATTCATTATGTAGATACATATTTTGGTTTATCTCAAGCAACTTACTCTCCTATTCATTAGGAACAATTATCAACGCTCTGACTGACATTAACGAGTAGGTCTATCTACCTTCTTAAGAATTTTTGAAATGACATCAATTTTATCAGTTCATTAAGTTTATACAGCTACGACTAGGGCCTTCACAGAGATAATACTATCTTATAGGTACCTAGGTACTTATTTATTTTTATGTATTTGTATGTTTTTTTATGCAACTGAATGACGAGACGAGCAGGTCGTCGCCCGATGATAAGCAATACGCCTGCCCATAACAGTTGCAGCACCACCCAGAACTTTGTTTTGTAAAATCCTACAAGGCACTGCACTGCGCTCGTCATCCTGAGACAATTAACTCTTAAGTCTCATAATGCCCAATAATTTCGCTGGTAATGTTGCAGTTATTGCAGTAGAGATTTTCTGATGCTTCTCTTAAGGCCTAAAATGAATATGACTAAGATCAAGGTATGATGAAAGTCTCTCATTCATCTGAACTCATTCTGGTTGGATATGAGAACCTAGATTATGGTCAATGAGAATGTTATCTTGGTAGTTGGTCATATTCTATATTTTGACAAAGAGCATCAGGATTAGTTCTCCAGGCCAATACAGCTTAGCTAGACGGCATTCGGAAAGTTTGTCATCTTCCTCAAGTCGCGCCAGATTCCGGAAAATAGCATTATGGCGCTCAAATGGAGTTGGGTGGAACACGTGGCCAGGCGGAGTAAGGTTTTGACAGCATGATGGCCAAAGTAGGGAAAGCGTAGCTTAAGACGTCCGGTGGGTCGAAGATATTGGAACAGATGACTGGATCTTACCGTTCTATTACCTTCACTTCCGTTATTTAATAAGTACCTACCTAGAACTGATTGTCCAATTACAGCCTATATTATTTTCCTGGCCACATTACGCACGTATAAAAAACAACAAACTACTAACTTGTTTTTGTTTGTCCTAGATGCATATTATCTGGTCATGCATCATGAAACTGTCAGCAGTAGTTAGCACACATCTATTTCGTGCGGTTAGTGCCTAAAATAAGTGCTAAATATGTCTGGTCACGACAGACACCGCTATTTGTTGATATAAAACCGTTCTTTCATCCTAGATCTTACATTTTTGTATGAAGACATTTCGGTCACATGATATTATTTAGCGCAGTTTCACAATAAAATGTGTTCACACAATATTGTCGCTTCTGAGAAAAAAAACGTTTGCCAACAATAGTAATGTGGTTAAGTTTTGTAAGAGCACGTTTATACTTGCGACACAGAGATCATACGAAGGACGCAGCGCCAGCGACGACCTTTGCGGTACCTACTACCTACTCAATTCACTTTAGTAAGAGTACGTACATTATACTTGAATCATAGAATGCTATTAAAATACCTGACAATAGTTTAAGAGTCAATTGTCTGTAACAAATCAGTATGAAACAATGCAAATCATAGATCAAGGGCAACGGACTCGAGCTTACGCAATGCAAAATAAAAGACTTAGCAATGGATAATACGTCTCATTTTATTTTTATATTAGGTACAATCTATAACAATACTTGTAACAGTCTTAAAACGAACGACTTAGTGAAACAGCGGTCAACGCAAAGTTTATCTACAGTATTTACATGTTCTTAGGATAATGTCAAGCGCACGTGAGGGATGCGAAGGGGCGAGGGGCGGTGTTCGGAGGGGCGGTGTTCGGAGGGGCGCTGTGCCTTTGGACGCCGACGGAACATGCGCCGGCGCCGCCGCGGGCGACGGCTTCAAAGAACTGTCGCAAATCGCTGACGGATCTCGTCGGCGGCGCTTGCAAGTTGTGCAAAGACGCCGCGCGTCTCGGTGTTGTCTCCGGTGGCATGACCGGCCGCGATAGGTGCTCGCTGCTCCGAGCTAGGCTCCCCCCGGTCTGAGACAGCGACTCGAATAACGCACGACGTTCCTTTACGGGAACGTACTTAGCGACCGCCTCGTGAGCGTTCGGTGAGCAGGACCGCGCTCTGTTTTCCATTGTGGAAGTCTTTCTCCTCGCAGCTTCCATAGCGTAGCGGCCGCGCTCGGCGCCGCCGGCGGTGCCCTCCCATCGCTTGAGGTATCGCCTGCCTTGCTCGGACTCGGCGCGGGCGGAGCGCGGCAGCGTGTGATGCTGCGCGTTCAGCTTGCTGCAACTGTCGCATTTAATAACCTCGGCTTTCCGAACAGGCGCGTCGACCACATCGGCGGTCTTCAGGGCGTCGATCGACAGGGTTAAGTCGAGGCTGCGATCGGACGAGGAGTCGTAGTCGTCGTCTTCCACGACGATGCCCTCGTCCGTTGCGGCGGGGGAGTGGTCCCTCCGCGGGAGCTGCGTCTCCGTGGAGGTCAGTAACCTCCGACGAGCTCGCGGGGGCGGGCGCGGCGGGCAGGCGGGAGTCTCCTGCTGGGGAGCCTCTCTCTTTGGTCGACTGTTGGTATCAGCTGCACATAACACGTCCAAGAAGCGCACCTGTGGCAATGGCGTCTGCCCCAGGATCTCGACGCACAGCGCGCGCACCCATCTCGCATACTCCGCCGCATTGCAAGTCTGCAACAATACACGCTAAATTAGACGTCATCTCAACGGAAAAATTATATTTATGACTTTATCAAGAAAACGTTGAAAGGAATCCGGATTTAAATTTGAATATTATAACGGAAACCGAATCGTATGCAAAGAGGATAGGGTGACAATAATGTAACAGCTGATCGGGACAGAACTAGTCACGGTCACATTACATTACAGGCTAGTTTTTTAAGGGAGACATTACGAAGAATACTTTCGTCAAACTTGTTTCTTTACGTGTCAACACCTTCGCGTTTCTAGCCGTTCTTATGTAAATAGCTCTATCAAAAGGTCGCCGAGCACAAAGGCTTTTGATTTACGGGTGTTTCGCTTTATTGAGGTCTATTAAAGCGAGCGAATCGTGAGAAAGGCGGAGGCGAATCTGAAAGGGGAGCGGAGGACCGTCTTGAAGACGTGCAGTTACAATCTCGTCTTACCTGCCTAGGTGTATCTATGGCGCTTTTGTGGTTTATTCAATAAAAACATGCCCCATAATGGAACAGCTGATGTTCTTGTGAAAGGATAAGTGAACGAGTTTAACAAGCACTTTCTCGTTACGTGTGGTCTAGAACCGGTTTATGTTTGTTTACAGATACATTCATATCATACCTATAATAGAAATCGTATTAGAATGTAATACCTAGTCAATACGCTAGTCTCAGACAGTGCAAGGAGTCGTGTATCTCGGACAATATTATAAAGCATTGCTGTTGAAAATTATTTATGAAAGCATTGTCATCCACAGACAATGACCAGTGGTCGCCTACGTGACTCCACATAACTAACATTGTCTGCGTTTAGGGTTACCAAAAACCCGTCCTCGCAACTATTGACATTTTGGCAACAAATTTTTAGAATCAAAACCACTTTATCATGCTAATTAATGCAAGTCTGCAGTTATTTATGGAATACTTAGACTTGAATGCTCTTCGAAACCTTGATGTCTATTTCAACTGCCGGACGTCCCCGAACACAAAGAATATGACATTGCTCAGTATAATATTAAACACAATCCCATTAGCAAGATAAACAATAATTATGTAGGCATAAGTATAGTAATATACACAACAAGCGCAAGCATTAACAAATAAAAACTACTTAGTACAAAACAAATACCAGTTGTTGCTTTACGCAATTTATAGTATGTTTAGTTAGACGTTGTTGCAAGGATGACTAGGTACAATTATTAAGATAATTTGTTGCAAATATCGAACCAGCAATATAATTTTAATGATGAAACGGGACCGATCGCAACCTTATCTGTGTTATCTTATGTCCAATGTATCTGTACACCAAAGTAATCTGTGAAACACGCGATCCACATTGATTTATCGGTTTTTGTTATCGGAAACCGTCCATTAGAGGCAATTAGAAAATTGCCGTCTGTATCGGTTTAAAATGGGAGCAATCAAGCGAAGACTGCGTGTTACAGTGTTACCCAGTTTACACTGTAACGAATTACATATTGAGACCACGAAAACTGGTATCAAAGGAAACCGAAAGTAAACTTTATCGGTCAATGTAAATAAATGCTGGTATTGTGCCGTAAAAGGGCAAAACAGCTGTTGAATTCAATATATGGTTTAGGTTAGGACATGGTCATCACGGGATTGAAAAAACTATGGAAATTCTCCTTAATTTGATTGTCTCGCTAGAAGCTATTCTATATTTTCTCAGTTGTCTCAAAAAAGTAGGTTACGGCACTTAACTGGTTGATGCTTCATGATCATGTCCAATTTGACGAAACAGACTAGAATGTAACAATCGGTTCCGCTATAGAACAACCGCTAGTTGAAATCGATACCGATAGCGTGATGGGCACAACAACAGTTTGACTTATTTTCACCCATTTCATGCTTACACTTCCCGGATATGGGCAAAATGACTTATGCAGCGGAAACGAAAGCAGTTCCTAGGAATTAATCGCAAAACCTGACGAAGGTAGGCACGTAAAGCAAAATTATTTGGTACTAGTAACTTGATATCATATTATTACTGCACTGGCAATGGCATTATGACAGTGAAACACAATGTGCTTACAGCAAGGAGTTATAGCTGCAGGTTATGGTGCGTGGAATGGATAAAGGTTTGTTTATAGACCTTGGAATAGTTTAAGTTTCATGTTTCAAGGTTACGTCTTTCTTTTAATAAATTAGTCGATACGATATGGTATATGATTCGACGGCTAGAAAAAGCGATTGAAGTACTGATATCGGAGCGCCCGCAGATCACATTTTAATTGAGTCATCTGTTCTATCATACCTGAAATGTGGCAACGGCAGAGTCGTCACGGAGCCTCGATAGCTGGAACGCGTTGGGGAGCGTCGTGGCGGTCCGCAGGTGCAGGCCCCGCAGAGGCAGCCGGGCAGCCGGCCTTCGAGGCAGCGTGCCTTCCCGCCAGGCGTGCAAGCAGCCGCCTCGGACTGCGCACCGCACCCACGCCCACGAGTCAACGTCGTCATTATAATACTGTCGGAGGACGCCTGTGAAAGAACGATTTTTGTTAGCAAAGCATAGTTATAATCTGGAACGACAATGAGTCTGTATACTACAAATAGATACTAGCCGCGTCGTAATCTTTTACAATCGAACTTTTGCAGCTTTGCTGACGCTTCACTGTTGTCAATTGACCAATATGGCGAATTTTG
This sequence comes from Petrophora chlorosata, assembly GCA_951640565.1. NCBI lineage: Eukaryota > Metazoa > Arthropoda > Insecta > Lepidoptera > Geometridae > Petrophora > Petrophora chlorosata. The sequence continues at coordinate 5,189,553 of OX621206.1, forward strand.
GCCAATGGGGCAGAACGGAAAATAACGATTTATTTTTAATGTTAGGTTTATTATACCTCATCCTATCGTGTGATGCACTGGGATCTCATCTGACAATTAAAAATATCTCATTTTCAGCAATGGTCGATTAGAGGATCTGGTTATTCGCATTTATGTGATGAGTTCATGAGTATCCGAGAAAGTGATACGATTTTTCTAAGAATCTCCTTCAGAGAAAGAAATAAGATTGTCATAAGCTTAGTTTAAGGTTTCTGAATTTTAATTATTTTTATTTGCCGTTCTGCACGAATTGAGATAGAGAACCTTTACATTGAGTGTACTTAACTTACATAGTTCTCTTTTTAACTAGTCCAAGGATAGAACATTCACCTTAAATCGATTCAACAGTCATGGCAGCAAGTCGTAAGCGTAACTAACAAAACATGGTCATAAAGAACATTTAACTTAAGTTTAGCAAGCACCACATTCACTTCAAAGCAGCACGTTTAAGCTACGCAGTCTATGATGTACGTAATAACTATATGAGGTCCATGAAGGGCTAAGATTTGATTGCTTATTAGGTTTTTGCAAAAATTTTATAATAGTAGTCAAGTTTAATGCAGATAAACGTCATTTTCTTATCTAACATGGGCTTATATTAGGCATTTCGATCAAGATTTATCTGTTATTGTTATCGTTAGTTAACATAAATTGAATGACAGCAGTTAAATGATTGAAGAAATTAGGAGGAAAAATGTATATATATTATTGGCTAAAAAAATTGTAGGATAATTTTATTAGGACATTGGACTTCTAGTACAGCGTTTAAGTTATTGGCATTTACACAATAAACCTAAACGAAATTTAACGAATCGCTAGAAAAATAGACGCTTGAATTTGCTAAAATCGATAAAGGTATTAGGTATAAAAATATTCTAAATGGGCAAGATACTAAGAGGCCAGTTACACTGTCAATTTTATCTCGCAATGAAAGTCCAACCTGCTCTAATGAGATCATTTTTTACCTATTAACAAGTTGCAATTACGAATAGTGTTATCATGTAGGCGGTACAAGGTATAGCTAAGTTAGGAACATTGTTAAGTGCAGCAAGGTAAATGATTATCAGACACATCTTCCTTTCAATTGTGCCTACATTACTCGAACGTTTATTTGTTCAGAAAGTTAAGAAAAGCACCAGTAGTAAAACCCACGAGATCATAATCATTGAACAAGTTGCAATTACGAGTACGAATGAAGCTGTGAATTATGTAGACAGTGAACTCGAGACAAGTTACATTGTCAAGTTCATCTGGCATGCTAGATGGTTAACTAGACAAATGTTCGTGATCGTCGTCGCTTCGATTTGCCTACAGCTTTTAAGCTGTTGAGGAAATCAAGAAAAATACCAGTAGAAAAGGTCCAGCAAGCTCAGAGGTCGTTTTCATTCATAAATTGTACGAGTTTTGCGATAAATTATGTAGCCAATGAACAGAGATAATTTAAATTGTCAAGTTTAGGCTGTATGACGTCATCAGATAGAGGTGCGTGAACGTCGTCACTTCAATTAGACATCACTGCTTTTAAACTGTTCAGTAACAAGAAAAACACAAATAAGAAAGCACAGCATACTTCGTGAAGGTCATTTTAATTCAAAACTTTGCACATATGTACGAATGATACTATAAATTATGTAGGCAGTCAACAGAGATAAGTTACATTGTCAAGTTCATCCGGCTTGCTGGAGTTTTATCAGATAGACGTGCATGAACGTCGTCACTTCAATGAAGTACTCGCGTGCTTTCACACTGCGTGATCGAGGTGACAGATAGGGCTTTAGGTATGATTAGCTTTCGAGATTAGTTTTGAGGTCGTGATTGTTAAGTTAGTAAAAAAAGTAAAAGTTGTAGAGGTGAATTGGGCTTAATGACTTGCTGCAGGGGCTTACTTGTACATAGGTAGGTAATAGGTATAGGTAACACGAAGGCTGACAAGGGTCTGTATGAACATGGATGGGGGATAGATAGATTTGCACAGTTTATTGTTGAATCCTTAAAAATAGGTACATGAAAAACAAGTACATTTCACACATTTATACCATACCCTGTTATAATTTAGTTAAATGAGTTGAAATAGAATTATTGATATTTTATATAAGTTTTTTATAGTAGTAGTCTTTAGTTGAAAACAGTAATGAAGAAAAATAAAAAAGTTAATTAGAGACTGTCCACATTGTTACAAAAATATTGGCACATTACACTTTTGTCTGGAGATGTCTAAAAATATGAATGGATTATTAATTAGGTATTCTATATACCTGATAAGTACCTACGGAATGAAAGTATAGTAAAATAGTTAAATAATGATGCCTGCTTGATAACCTGAAAGCATGTGACTCTATTGTTTATTCTTGGTCAAGCTGGTCAATAGGAATTTTCTTTGTCAATGAACTTATTAGACACAGCACAGGTTATTTTAGTATTCTTTATTAATAACTATGGCTATGAAATGTACCTACCTCCTTACCTTCGGTATGGAATAGATTTAAATAGGTACAGACCGGCAATTTGTTTTGTTCAGTGTGTTTTGATTGCTGGATATGATAGTTTTAAATTTAAATTAGATTTAAGTAGGTAAGTAGTTGTATTTTGTAAATACAGTTATGGAGCAGTAACTAAGTTCCAGAGCTTGAGTTGCTATTTTTAACCCCCGACGCAAAAAGTTTGACCACTATGTGTTTGTCTGTGTTTATCTGTGGCAATGTTGCTCTTAAACAGGTGAACCGATTTGTATGCGGTTTTTTAATTTGCAACCAGGTTTTCTAGCGGTGGTTCTTAGACTATGTTTTATCAAAATCGGTTCAGCCGTTCTTTTTACTTTTTATAGGTTTTTTATGTCAGGGGTTTTCAAATTTTAGTGAAATTCTTGTGAATATACTATGTCACTTTTCACTAGTTTGATTTGCAGGGACTGCAAAGCTGTCATTATTCAACTTATCTGATAAAAGAGGCACTATTTTTACCTAAATTTAAAAAGATGTGAATTTTTTATATAATTCTTTGAACAGCTGTTCATTGACTCTACAGCTGATTGAAATTGACAATAGCCATTAGCAAGGTGCACCGAGGTGAGCTTGATTATAATGATTATAGGTACCTAGTACAGCTGTTGTATGATTGTCTTTATATTTAAGCATGGTACAGCTGCTGTTGAATCCTTCATGGGTTCTTCAAATGCGTTATGTGGTGTCATAAAATTGTTTTTAATTATTGCATTAATCATTTCCATCATATTTTATTTATTTAACTGGATGACGTTTGAGCTGGTTGTTCTCCTGATCGTAAGCAATACACCTGCCCATAACTGGTACAGCACCACCCAGAACTTTGTTTTGAAAAATCCTGAGCGGTGATGCACTCGTAACCCGAGACAATTAGCGTAAGTCTCATAATGCCCAGTAATTTTGTTGGCTACAATGCCCTTCGAACAGTAACACAGAAATGCTTGCGCAATACTGCTTGACGGCAGAATGACTAGCAAAGCGGTGGTACCCACCCAGACGACCTCTCGCATACGAAAAACCTACCACCAGTAATGTACCATTAGTTGAGGTATACCAGAGATTTGAGCTGAACTGCGCCTGAGACTGACACAACAGAGTTTAAGTAAGTACCTACTTATTGTTATCTTATAGCACAAAATAAATAATAGAAAATACATACTACGTACGTAGTACCTACTTATAGTTAGGTAGGTAATTAGGTATATAATTTTTATATGGCGCGACCGTTGACCAAATTTAATGATATTATTTTATAAAAGAAAATATAAATAAAAATATTAAAAGAATAGGTTTAATTATATTTGTATGCTAAGTACCTGGATATAGTGGAACTCGTATATTTTTTAACAACAACGGGTCTTTACCCTATTTTCGCAATAAACGCTTGATTGATTAATTTGATTAATTCAAAACTTGATCAAATTATAATTTTGTTGCAGGTATTTAACATATATGGTAGGTATGTATGATGCTTAATTTTGACTTTCCTGGTACTTACTAGTTAGGTATCCTTTGGTACCTTCAAGTGGTAGTTGGTCAACTTGCAATGAGTCTGTTCACAGAAGCTTGTGTTATGCTAGTTGTATTAAGTTTTATGTAGTTGTATGTTGCGATCTAAGAGGGAGGCCTATGTTGAGCAGTGGACGTCTTCCGACTGATGATGATGATGATGATGTATGAGTTATGCACTGACCTGATATCCTGAAATCAGGATCGGCAGGGATTAGAGTTGGTCCAGGGGTAAGTTCCGGCCGTAGTTTCCTCAATCCGGCCACCACACGCGGCGCCGGGGACTGTTCACCCACTAGCATCGCCTCACCCTATCATTGCACCAACAAACACTTTACAGCACATTATCACAGTTAAATACACAAAATATTATCAATTCCTATAGAAAATTCACTTTATTTCACTATTTTATTTTTTTATTTTCAAGTATAACTAACTGTCAAAATCGTTTTTCAAACGTCGAATGAGTTCGTTGAAAATAGCGCGCGGCACATCGTCATTTGAGCTGATCGACTATTCGTCAAAAGAAACGAAACGACAGGCCGGCCGGCCGGCGCGCCAATGAATGAATGAATTTTGATTTTGCTCGCACTCGCGCGCCCCTCTACTACGATACGGCGACGGTTGGTTGTTGGAAGAGACATGGGGAGTTGTAAACAAAGCAGAGCGTAGTGCCATCTTTTGGCGAGTAGCATTTTGATAACTTATTACTCGTATTTTGCTCTTTATAATTTTTGTACATAATCATCCTAGCAACAAAAACGTTGCATCGCAATAATTTTATAGTCTTCCATGAGGGTGACTATAAAATTATTGCGATATTGAGTGTAGTCATTATTATTTACATAAAGTTGGTTCGAATGATTATTTTGCAATATTTTTCTAAAGAAACCGTCATTAGTCTCTTAGAGAAACATAATTATGTCGTGGATGTTATTTTTGCCTCCAGATTTCTGTGTTTTTCTTTGAGATTATACCTATATTAGCTATCTAATACCACATAATACTAAGAACAATATCATTCCATTATATTACCATCTAGCGACGAGTGGCGAAGCATAAAAGTTTACGAACAAACTACATCCACATCTTAAAATGAAATGATATTGTAGTTCTACGTTAATCACAAAGATGTCGCTTTTATAAACTACACCTACTCAGCTCAGCTTCACATGCCATCTATCGGTGGCTGTTGGAGTCTTCATTCTGTGGCCATGGTAGGTGTTTGCGGATTACTCATATTTTAACATACTGTGTTATAACTTAGTTCGAGAAGTAGCGATGAGCTGGTAGATGGCCGTAGTTTTAAATCTTGCTTACAAATTTTAAGAGAGATGGCGCTACCAGGCCAAAAATGGCAAAAGCAAAATTAATAATCTTTGATGACTCTGTAATTGGAATATAATATTATTTAAAAGCTTACATACAATTTTAATTTATGTACCACAAAGAATTTTATTTTTATGAGACGTGCTATTGTCCGCCTGATGGTAAGCAATACGCCTGCCCACAACAGTAACAGCACCACCCAGAACTTTGTTTTGCAATATCCGGCGCGGCGCTGCACTGCGTTCGTCACCCTGAGACAATTAGCTGTTAAGTCTCACAATGCCTAGTAATTTCGCTGGCTACAATTTCCTTCAAACCCTTACACAGTAATGCTATACTTATCACTAAATAATTTATTAATAGTACAAGTAGTACCTCCATCTATTTATACAGGTAGGTACATAGTGTATGGTTTACCTAGGTATGTGTCTACTTTTATACATTAGTATCTATCTATAAACGATTGGTTTCAGATAAGTTATTGGTACTGACACAGGTAATTTTAGTAATGGACCCTTTGTTAAATAGTAGGTACTATTATTTATTCTGTCTTTAAATTGAACAGTTAAAGTGTTGGTAGGTAGGTATACATTATTAGGTAGGTATATTATGTATAGGTATACCTTTTTTATGGTACTGCGTGGTGAGACAAACAAGTCTTTCGCCTGATGGTAAGCGTTACGCCTACCCATACCCATAACGATTGTAGTGCCACCCAGAACTTTTAATCATCATCATCATCATCATCAGCCCATTACGTTCCCACTGCGGGACACGGGCCTTCTCTCATAGAGAGAGAATGGGCCATAATCCACCACGCTGGCCCAGTACGGGTTGGTGGATGTCACATGTCCTTGACTTTTTGTGAAAAATTCTTGGACATGCCGGTTTCCTCACGATGTTTTCCTTCACCGTTTTTAAAGCGAGTGTTAAATCCGCACATAACTTAAGAAAGTCAGTGGTGCGGGGCCAGTGGGATTCGAACTCGGGTGCGTCGGATCGAAAGTCGCACGAGCTCCCACTGAACCACACTCGCTCTTCAAACTCGAACTTTTAATACTTACCATAAAAGCACAGTTATGCTTGCATACTACTGCTTGGCGGCAGAATAACTGGAAAAGCGGTGGTACCTACTCAGACGGCCTCCCGCAAACGAAAGACCAACCACCAGTATTAAAGCTAGCTAGTTTTATAGTCTGCCTATAGTTATATAACTATGTAGGTATATAAATACTAAAAACTTTCAGGAATATGTAAAAGTACTAAAAGAAAATTAAAAGAAAAAGTAGTTCAATGAATACATTTATTACAATAAGTAGTATTAAGAGAGTCGATCATTTTTAGGAAGACTACAAGCATTCAACGTTCAATCGGAAGACATCGAGATCAAAACAATGGCACATAAATAATATATAGAAACATTTTTATAACTAACAATTTTGTAGACAAGGCACAATTAGAAACTATAAACTAGACTTAGGATTATAAAAATTACAATAAAATTAAAACAAATTAAAGCTTTGTCATGGAAGAGACTGTTCATATCACAATAGCGGATGACCCAAAGGTAACGTCTACCAAGGGCGCCACTTGTTGCTCTCATCGTCAGCCGGTGGTCCGTCTACGTGACGCTCTTTTTGCTCCGCGTAAAAAGCCTCCAGTTGTCGCCTTGCCGCTTCTTGTTTTTTGTACTCCTGGTACTCGATCAATTTCCTCTTCTTTTTAGGCGGCAAGTTGCTGTAATCCATCGCCGGTTCGCACTGTTCCGGAACGCTGGGCGGCCTGGCGGGCTCAACTTTGCTCTCGGCCGAGGGAGTCGCCTCTAATTGATTAACAACGGGGTATGAGTATGCAGTTTTTGCCTCGTTATTAACCTTCGTTGGCGATCTTACTTTTCTGAGATCTAAAGTGTCGTTGTTTGGAACGTTCACTGGATGCTGGTAAATGAACTCACTCTTGTAGGACTCGTCTCTGTGTAAATATTTTGGTTCGGGTATCTCCGCGCTCCCATTGTCGGCGCAGTTCTCACTGCCTCGCTTGTCCATTATGTGCTGTCTGATTTTTTGCAGAATAATATCCTTCGCCTCGGCAGGCACTCTGTTGAAATATGTGTTCCTTTGTCCGTGTCCGTTTATTTGTTCGGGCGCAGCGTGGTGCGGCCCAAGCTTGTCTACGGTGGTGAGCAAACCCGATGTAGGAGGGGACCCTTTGTGAGGCTGAGGCATACGGCTTGCGTTTGACCTGTTGTATGCCCACTTTGAACCATCACCCGAGTAAAGAGAATCTTCAGCATCTGATGACGATCTGTCGTGGTCGCTGTAATAGTGATGCCGGTCCGAGACCATAGAAGACGGAGACGTCGGCGGCGAAAACGTGGGCCTTTCCGGAACTTGTATGGTGAGCGGTTGCGCGCTTATCAGCCTCGATAGATGACCGATTAGATTTTGGCTCACATTCGCGTCTAAGTCCGGTACCGACATTATGAATCGACACGCTTCTGCCGCGCATTGTCCGAAGCCGGCTTGGAACTTCTTCGCCTCCAAAACCGGGTCTTTAGGGCTGTGCAACTTTGTAAGATGATTAACGGTTAACTCAAGGATGTCTGCCTTCTCCAACTTGCTCAGGTTGTCGTCATCGATCTGCGGACAAAAAGACGAAGTGAGTTAAGCTACAGAGCAGGTGCTCGCGTCGGTTTCTCACGCCACGAGAGGGCACGTCACATTAATGTAACTGTACGAGCGCGACAAGTAGATACTCCTGTTTCTTTAATGGGCCTTGTACTTTTATTCCAGTTTCGCGGTAGGATAAGTGTTCGTGTCACAAACAGAAGGACGACCGGTCCGCGATATAAATAAATGCCGTGTGAATGGGTGGGTGATGGATTGTGTTTTGATGACCAAGAAAAAAAGGAGTTTTGTTCGCACTGGCAATTAACGCTGATAGGATGGAGTAAAAACAAACAAGTACGGAATTGGTAATTAGTTATTTTTATATGGATATGTGCGGGTCGCAAGCTGAGATACAAGCGCATAATTTAAATTGGATATAGTGAATGCAATTGAAGGTACAATAAATTATTCTGTGGCAAATCTCATTATAAACAAAAGTCATTATTTAATTGCAAATTAAAAGAAAACGATTTTATTAAGATATCTTTTAAGACAATCGGTTATAGAGAGGAATAATATTACAATAAACTTGAAATAAGTTCGGCGTTCTAACAATATATAATACTTATATAAGTTGCCTACGAAGGTAGGTACATTAATAAATTTTAAAATGTCTATACATTTAACAATAATATACTATATGATATATACCTACATACAAACAAACATCTATAAAATATTACTAATATACACAAATTAATAAAACTATATTGAAATGCACACCATCAAACATTTTTGTGATAGATATTTTAAACTACTACTTCGCCTAAATTACCCACATCTATATAAGATGTGGGTAATTTAGGCGAAGTAGCGCTTAATTGTGTATAAAATAAAAACAAAATGTTATAAAATATCAAATGAAACTTACCTCTAAAGCTCCTACCATGAGATCTTTAAGCTCGTCTAAGCACCGATTGATGCGCGCGCGCCGCTTTCGTTCAAGAAGCGGCTTCGTAATCTTCTTGTATTTTGCCGTCTTCGACAGAGGCGCCGGGTCAGAAGACATAATTACCTAAACAAGAGAAAACCGTATTAATTTCCGAATTTCAATCACTAAATTAACATAAATTCATCAAATTAAATCATTAACAAACTGATCTACCAATAAGCCACTAAAATACAGATCCGTCCTTATTTAAGTTCAATCAACATTAATAAATTCGGTCGAGTCTCCAAATTGGCCGATTTAAATACGAATTAGTATTCGATCACAACAATTTTTCTACCAATCATGTTTGAATAATAAATGAGGTATAAATAATACTCACTCGGCAAAACAGCCTTGAACTTAACACTTGGTTTTAAAACGATCACTAGAAATGTATGCGGGCGCCGCGTGAGCTTTTGAGGACGGGACGCGCGGCCCCTGTCGCGTCTTCAAATGTACTGCCTGAAAAAAGCCTTCATCGCCGCCCCCGCACCCCTCGCTGGCTGGCCCTTGGTTCCCGCCGCGCCCTGCCATTCATGCCCTGCGCCGGAGCACGTGTGGCCAACCGATCGGGTTTCTTGCATGCGTAACATACTTTCCCAGGGTTCTCTTAAGAAGCTGCCTTTTATCATGGTGTATTTTTAGCGTCGGCTTTTTAAACGTGACTGTTTATTTTATCAAAAAAATCTGTGGGCACGCGATTGGAGTTGAGTAATAGTAGGGGTTGAGAGCTAAATATATATTTATTTTCAAGCGAACGGGGTTAAAGCTTTTTTCTGTCGAATTCAAGAGCACTTCTTTTAGTGTAGATAGATAGATAGATAAACGCTTTATTGCAAACAATAAAGGAAATTACATAAAAACAATTAAAGGAAGTGTTACAATCGGTCTTATCGATAAAAGCGATCTCTACCAGGCTAGCTTTGGATGGAGAGAAATTATCAAAATGTTAAAGACGGGGATGTAAGGTCTACAACAATTATAAAGACATTAATTATGGCAATAAAATAAACTACAATACTATAATAGATACAAAACAATAGCAACATTCTAAATGCCTACATAAACACACATACAGTGTACCTAAAAACAAGTTGCGATTAGGCATTTTTTGTAGTATTTTGTATTTTGAAATATATCTACATCTCTTTTTAACAAACATGCAAGCATAAACAGACAGCTTTTTTCTTATGTAAGCTATGTAAAGATAGTTCGATGAGACCTAGCGGTACAAGCGGTACGTCAGACGTTTTACTATCAACTGTTCAGCATTGTCTTTCCAATATCTGTGTAAACACCTCAAAAACATTGTTTACAGTTTTATTTCCACCATAAAACAATTTAGTAAACCGTATTGTGAATTAACTATCGCGGTGACCGTTAACAGTTCGCTGTAAGCTCAAGTTTGATGTTACCGCCCTACGTCCCTTTCGGCCGTGTTTTACTGCAAAGATAAGAAAAACTAAGATAAAAGAGGTCCGTAATAAATGGCACGGACCCAAAATGGGACGTAAGTTAAATGGGACTTGCGGTAACTTTTTTGTCCTAAACGGCCAGGTATATGGCGCGAGCCCATCCCTCAAAAATTCCTTGGACTAGTTTATCGTTATGCCATTCCTTTTAGAGCATCATTAAATTATAAAAGTTTTAAGGCGGTAATTGCCTATAGGCGGATGGTTGACTTGGAAAATTAAATGAGATTAATTTGGGAACGCTATAGTGGACGGTTCTTGAAACGTATATTCCTATCTTCTTCTCTCCTCCTCTCGTGTAGGTGGATGTGTGGCCAACCGTGGTGTGGGGGTTTTTAGTTCATCCGAAGACCTCCGAAATCGCCTAACGACTGTTGTCCAAAGACAACAACCGGGACCGACGGCTTAACGTGCCGTTCGAAGCACGGTAGCGCTCAGATGTAAATACCACACCAACGGTCACCCATCCAAATGGTGACCGCTGCGAATGTTGCTTAACCTAAGAGATCTGTTATGAACGGCTAGGCGAGTTACGCTTCGAGCGCTATATTCGTATAAAGAAAGAATGAAAATAAGTTTATTATTAAACCACCTTATACTAAAAACAGAGGTATGTAATAGGTACATGTAAATGTAATTAGATGGTCATAAAAGCACCATGACAGCGCGCTGATTTTCATTTGTGCCCTTTGTCGTGATGAGTAGTTGCTAATTAACTTATAAGTAGGTATTTACATAGAAATAATTGATAATATTGCTACATGGGTACATAAAAAATTACATATGCAGGTTACAGATACAGTTACATATACTATTTATTTATTAAGTTAAGTTTAGTCAGTCAGAGTGGTAGGTACGTATGTCAATGAAAGAGTATATATAGGTACAAGTTGTTGGTTGATTTGTGACTCTTAGATAACAAAAATGGCAGGTTGTTCCGCGCCCGGCGGATGTTTCTAAAATATTGTTTGGTCTACAAAACGGCTTACTCGATACAATACCTGAACCTGCCCCCCTACCCATATGTCCCTCAAGCGCCAATCGTATATCGTGTTGAGATCAAATTAAGATATAGCTTCACTGCGACTAATGAGATGCGGTCCAATTATTGTCAATTCAGGCAACAAATCGAATTAATTTCATTAATTTACACCAAAATACGATAACTACAAGTTGAGATAAACTTAATAGGACAATATATGGCATCATAAGACATTATCGCAGTGATTTTACACCCTAATCTGAGCTCAACACGATATACGATTGTCGCTTGAGGGAGATATGGGTACGGGTGCTGATCACACAAGTTAGCAACCCGAACTTATTCATCACATCAAAAGACAATTAAGAATACATGATTATGAGATTTTGAATAAATAGCTGTTTTAGATTTGATTAGATTAGATAACGCTTTATTGTCACACAACATGAAATAATTACAAAATAATAGCTAAAGTGTTACAATGGGCAGTCTTATCGCTTATAGCTGTTTTACAAATATAATAAAATAAAATAAAATGATAAAAACTTAAATACGCCCAGCGGTCATATACATAGATCCTGGCCCCTAATTAGGATTCCCTGTATCTAGGAAACCAGGTAATACGAGGACCATGGTCCCACATTTGTTCTCAATAACTTTATATAGAGCAAAAAATCAAAAATCAGCTACTACAAAACATGTGTTACATATAAAGTGCTAAAGTGGTCTTATTTACCGCTAAAAGCAATCTCTTCCAGACTACCTTTGGATGGAGAAGACTTATAGAAACAGCCATGGTCTGTCTATTACTGTTTCTTTTGATCCTAGTTGGTATGTTGTAATAAAGTAGAAACGTCGATAAACAACTATTATTTATTTATTTAATTAATAGTTTTGCACAAAATGGTACAAGGAATGACTTAATGCTATTTAGCATTATCTACCAGTCTTCCAGGTCGTGAAAGAAATATAGTGGGTGTGCAGCTACGTTTTGAGCAGAAGTACGTTGAGAGATTAAATAAATTACATCAAGTTAATTCGATAAATTTTATAACAACCTAAAAATATATAGGGTAAACTTGGGAGAGATGCCTATAGTTTTGAAAAAATTATGTATAAAAATATATTTAAAACGGAGATAAAAAAAACAGTTAAAATACTTTAATCACATATATTTGTGTGAATTGAAATTAAAAAACATAATGAATTAGCCTAGAAACTACAGCCATTTATTTTTATATAGTCGATTGGGGATCTGTCCCATATATATGGGGGAGATGCCTAACGGTATTAGGGAAAGACGCCCATACCAGTATTTATACATAAAAAGAGGAGTTTTATTTGTTGCAAGTCGAACATTTTGCTGGATCTTCACTGCAGTCCTCGTGGAACCATTGTTTGCATTGAATACACTCCAACCAGTCACATGTCTTCTTAGTTGCGAGATGCTGTTTTTCTGTATACTTTCTTTTTTGAATCTAACTTAAGTTTTTTTGCACGCTCAGTTTCCATTTTCTTTTCAGTCTCAATCTTTATTTTTTATGTTTTCAGGAGTTTTTAAGCTCAGCATGTTATTTTTTTTTACAAACAGCTCGAGTGAATAATAATAATAAAAATAATTTATGGGCATCTTACCCCCAAAATGTCATAGGCATCTCTCCCAAGCGTCAGGGATAGATGCGTAATATGTTTTGAATAAGTGAAACGGAACGCACTTTAAAAATGGCGTCTTTTTAGTAACAGCTGATGACCGTGTCAAAGGTTATTGACGAAAAAAGTATGAATCGTTATCAGTAAATATCGTAAAATGTACGACAAAATGTTCCTAGGATTATTTTCAGGCCTCAAAATGACAACACTTACCTTTTTGAATGAAATATCTTCGAAGTACACAATGTTTTTTGGCAAAACATGTATTTCATCATGTGTCATGTATTTTTCCCGCGAAATGTTAGACGAAAGACTGGAAGTTGTCTAATACTTTTTTTGTTAATTTAGTTTTTATAGGCATCTCTCCCAGGTTTACCCTACAATATAATAATAACTATTGATTGATTTTAGCAGTTTTATTGGTTGATCTTGTCACGACGATACCTCAAACAGCAGGTGAGATAGCGGTCAAACGCACGCCTATAAATAATAATAAAAAAAACTGCTCTATAGTCTAGAACGGACCCTCTATGAATAATAGAATAGTACCTCTCTAGCATCTAAAGACGTATCGTCGTTTTTCATGGTAATAAATAGATTGTGTGGTGGTCAAATCATTCCTAAGTATTTCCATGGGTCAGATGCTTGACCTATTCGTAATAAAATATAAACAAATGACTGCCGTCATCTGCTATATTAACATACCTACCTACGAATAAAATGCATAAAAGCTATGACATGCATTCTACACCAACCACACATATTCTAATAAAACATCTCCAAATCTCAGTCCTAATTTCACAATAAACACTGACAGTATTGAGCAATTAAATTGACAAATCAGCACAAAGACAATTCGTCGATTCACTAATTAACAAGTAAGTGGTACGGTTTTATGAACATCACATCATCGCACTTACTATATTAAGACGATGAGCACAAAGCCAAATGAGTACCAACCAATTTAGCTTTCTAGTCTTTTTTTCTCACATAGATCTAGAGAGCGACTTTTAGAAAAGAGAAGAGAAGATGTACAGAAATAAGTTTTTTACGCTTTGTTTGGCCACTATCTCGCCTGATGTGAAGCGATGATGTGGCCTATGATGGAGCACATAGGTACATCTAGGGAGATACGGTAGATGAGCGGCTGCTCAGACCCGTCTCCCCGATGGTTCACCGAACATCATCCCGAAACACAACTAGGTCGCTTGACGGCATGGCTTTATTCGGTAGGTGGTATTACAACTACGGCCAGAACCTACCACTCCAAAGCGCGTAAGCGGGTTTTATCACGGTGTTTTCCTTCACCGTGCCAGCCGAGCCAGCAGAGCCAGCGTGCAAAATCTGCACTTAACTATAAATCATTGGTGCAGGGCCGAGTCGGGATTCGAACCCAAGCGCATCGGATCGAAAGGCGCACGAGTTCCCGCTGAGCCACACTCGCTCTAAAAGTCTAAACCCATTCAACCGTCATCAATGCTTCCACTAACCGACCAATTTTATCGTCAAAGTCCCAATGCCTACTCACACCAGAGTTATCATAAACCATCCATGCCTACTTCATTATCATTAGAAGCTGAAGGCCAGTGGGCGTTTTTGTTTATCTTCGGCACGCGTGGGAATCGAACGCGGCGGCCCGTTCTCACATGCCTGTATCTTTTACTCGTGCCTATAGTGAGTAAGTAGGAAGTGCAGAACAGACAGGTGTGACGATGGCTTAGTTTTCTGCCTAAAGTTGATAATACAGTCCAAGGTAATGCATTTGATGATCAAGTAAAAGTTACCCAAGAAAATATAAAAAAATATCCTTTACAAGGACAAAGTCTTGACTTAATATTTTGGAATTATTGTCTTTAAATAACTTTACATGGCATAGGTCCATCAATGGGGGAGACCTTTGCCCAGCTGTGGGACAGCATAGGTTAATATATATATATAGGCCTATCAATATACCATATACATGAAGCATGTTGTTTTTTTTTTCAATATTTTCATCTAGGGTGCCTTTTTTATAACTGATGACAAATATTTTCATAAGAAGATATCAATTACCTACGAGCCCCTCCAACTAGTAATCGAAATCACCGATGACTATCTTAATACTCTCATTAAACATTTATCTAAATAAAAAGACTATAAATATTGCAAAAGCGATTACCTACTACTCATCGTAGTCCTTTAACAATTTTCATTTTATGATCATTAGTGAGATTTACCCTAAGCATAGCTCGTTCCATTGCTCGCTGAGCGACCTTGTTACTCGATCATGCAAAAACTACTTATCGGATTTTGATGAAATTTATGTATGTATGTACTTTAGGTCCTGGGAAAGGACTACTTTTTATCCCGGGAAACTGCGCAGGAAGCAGCTAGTGATATAATATAATGTTACCAAAGTGTGGCATTCTCACACGCCTGCGAGGAACATTATAAAAATATTGATGATTAATTAAAATGTCTGCTCTGGTGACTCTTCTCTTTGCCCATCCAACTCATGTGCCGTGTCGTCACTGGAGTGGCGTGTGTGAAGAATTGAAGATACTGTAATTGTTTTATTATGATAAAGTAAACGTTGACTCATTTATGGAAACGTTGCACTAATCTGTGAAGTACCGGTGGATGGAATTGAAATGAGGAATGAACCTCAACTGATGACTTGATTAGGAGTGAGACGACTTAACTTTGGATGTTATGCCTGTAACATGTTGACGTAATAGCGCCATTGTGACGATGTATATCTGGCATAAATGGGCTCTGCCAGAGACACCGCCACAATGACGCTATTATATACCGCCAAGGTCTCTTATCTGGGCGTAAGAAAATCTAGCCTTGACAGTTTTTATTTTGTGCCGTTTGGATAGATACTTTACTCCCAAGGGAACGCAGAAATGTATTTTGGTTAAGAAATAGGGCATGATTAGCGACAATTTATACATTTGCATATGCTTTATATTTCTGTCCAGCCGAGGTTGAACTCTGGCCTCTTCCTTCAGGCCAGGAAGCACTTTACCACTGAATCACCGGAGCACTTACCTCGATGTCGCTAGAAATTTACTAAGATTGGCATATAGGTACCTAGTTGACCAAAAAGAAAAGAAGGAAAGAAAAACATTTATTCGACACAAAAACAACAAAGAAAAATAAAATAAATAATAAATTAAAATATTATATACTTATATGTATAGAGTAAAAAAAGTCGGTCTGTGTTTTGGTCAGAAGAAGTAGAGACTACGCGACGGCGACGCCAACGCCATAACATGTAGAGATGGTTGGATGGAAGGGTTTATTTTTCATATCGTCATTGGTTACAACATAATGAAAAGTATCAAAATAAAACAAACAAATTATATGACAAATGCAAATGATTATATAAACAAAACCCAAAGCGCTAATTGTTCATGACATAAGATTCGTTTATTTATGAGATTCGAGAGCTCTAGGAGAGGTTTTAAAATATAGCAAACAAAGCAACAAAAGCTCGTTTTTGCCATTCATTTGAGCCGTGCCGACTTTACGGACAATTAAGCTTTGTTAGATCAATCGTAGTCGATGGCCAACAATTACAATTTACTATTGTATTGTTTGAAAACCGTTGCTAAAGGTAAAAACTATCAGCAAATAAATGCAGTGAGTGCGGTGATATTGCAAGAGGTAAAAGATATAAAACTTGGGTGAAGTGCGTGCTATGCAGAAATGTTGGATTCCGTAGCAGTTGAAGTATTGTAAGTATTGTATAACCACAGGTATAACCTAGAATTTTCAAAGCAAATACGCAGGGTACGCTGCCAAATGGTAGTGGGCTGGAGCATTTGGTTACTGGTGGTAGGTTTCTCGTATGCGAGAGGCCATTCAGCCACCAAGCAGTAGTGCGCAATCCTCACTGTGTTCCGGTTTGAAGGGCATTGTATCCAGCGAAATTACTGGGCATTATGCAACAGCTAATTGTCTCAGGAAGACGAGCGCCGTGCAGCGCCACGCAGGGTTTTGCAAAGCAAGTTCTGGGTGGTGCTGTAATTGTTGTGGGCTGGCGTATAGCTTACCATCAGCCAAACGACCAGCTCGTCTCGTCGTTCAGTTACATAAAAAAAATGGGGCATCTATAGGTATTTAATAGTCAATAGGTTGTCCAATTGCTTCTTCTTGTCAGTATAGTTAATTTAGTTTTAGTAAGTAGTGTCTGTGGTAGTGTGTAGAATTGTTTTTAGTTATTGGCTTTCGCCCGTAAAAAAGGCAATCTTACTGACCGGACATTAATTGAACTGGGTAAATCACTATTATACTTTGACTGGGTAATCAAATCACACTAATTGTAGGTATATAAATGCGAAAGTTTGTATGTAAATGTGTTTGTAATGTTTCACGCTGTACGGGGTCAACGGATTTGAGTTAAATTCAGAATGGAGATAGTTTATCAGTCCAGGGTCCACCAATCCAGGGTGATTAGCATATAGTTTACTGTTATCCCGGGAAACCAAGGGTGAAACCGCTAGCTATGTATATATTAATGTCAAAGAAAGTCCTACATTTCCTAGTTCGAAGTTATTATCTTAATAGTTCATTAACATTGATGTCACAAGTCAAAAGATATTTATTAAATAGGTACAAAAAATTATACAATGATTTATTAGTCTGCGAATCTAGGTATATAAGTTACGGCTAAAAGCCGAAGTGCGGCTACACCTAGTTTTAGCCGGCTACAACTAGGTGCAGCCGGCCACATGCGGTTAAACTTAGATCTATCCAACTTATCTTCAATTAGAACTAGGTTTAGCCTTCATCATAGCGGCTAGAACTAGGTGCAGCCGCACACCAATCAAACGTATAAGGGGCAGCCCTCGGTAGGTTAGGGTAAGGCGGGGGTGGCCCTTGGGCCACCCCAACGCCGCGAACATGTATATTAGATATAATATAATGTAGATTATCATCTATCACTTCGATAGATTATAATCTACCGAAAAATAAAGCGACGGTTCACAATCTTTCGACAGTTTACAATCTCGCATATTGGATAGATCTAAGTTTAACCGCATGTGGCCGGCTGCACCTAGTTGTAGCCGGCTAAAACTAGGTGTAGCCGCACTTCGGCTTTTAGCCGTAACATATACATAATATGTATATACCTACATATTACATATTATACATAACTACATATTATGTAGTTGTTATAAACGGATAGTTCCTCTAGTTCCGCCATACTGGCATACAGACATGGTCACAAGTTAATTAGTACATTACAATAAAACAACAATGATATTGACTAAATTATGAATAATAATAATAAAAGGATTTATAATTGCGATTTCAGTCAAAAAATAACAATACAAATGTCAAAATGAAAATGAATTATAACAAATTAAAAATGTCAAATTATCAGGATACCAATCACACATTATATATTAGTCAAATTCTGTTTTGTCATCTTTAAATTCCTCAATGGTGTAGTAAGCTTTTATTAGAAGTTCAGATAGGGTATTTTTAATAATATTAATGTCATTTATTGAGCGGATGGCTGACGGAAATGCACTTTTAAGCGTCATATACACATAATACAAATCAATTAAAATTCGTTATAAATGGCACAGAATACTAAAGGACAGAAGCATCACTCCGCAAAGAAATTTAAACAAATAGCGACTCTTGCTATGACGCAATAAAATTCAATTCAGCTCGCGTAGCGCTGCATACCTACCAGTCATGTTAACCTACAGAGCGCCTCTCTTTCTATCGCATAGCTCTTATCTCTTCAGACGCGGCACGTGTAACGACGCGCGACCCGCTGTCGGTGTCCGGCTATGTACTTATAGCTTCGTACCTACAGTGCGGAGTGCGCTAGGCCTGTAAATGGTAACGTAAAATATTATGACTTTGAAAAAGAAGGTAAGCATGTCTACCCGTTTTTTTCTCATACTCAGATTGAAGTCCGGGCCCAGAAAAGAAATGCGAAATCTGACTCTACCAGTGCTTCGGAAACACGCCCGCTAGAGAAGATTAGATGTGGCAACAAATCCGAAAAGATATAATTTTATTTACTTTTTGGTATAACTGTGTATAATTTTATTGGCAAATAGCATAAAATTGATCGGAGAAAACGACAGATTCAGCGCATTTTTATTGTTTATCGTTCGTTAAAGAAAAATAATGGCAACACTCTTATTTTATTTTTCAGCATTTAATTAACCCAATTTTTTGTGTACTAAAATTTGGTTAAACGCTTGTTATGGATCAGACAATTGGGTACAGTTAAGTTAGTTTAAAAGTTTAGACGACCCGTCCGTCTGTTGACTGGTGGCAATAAACCGAGCGGTGGACGTTCACAGAACTAGTCCGTAACTCCGTAGCGGCGGCACGGCGCGGTGGCGGCGGGCGGCGGCGCCCGCGCAGCTAATTGACACTCTAAGAGGCGATAGCAAAATAATCATTAAACATTATAAAAATATAACACCACATAATTCATTTTATAAAAAAAAACTTCAATTCTGATGTATCTTTGAAGTTCAAGGTATTTATTTGGAACAACCTTGCTATATTGAACCCAACGCAAAGAGTTTTCCAAATCAGATTATAAATGACGGAGTTCTGAGGTAACAAACATTTAAAAAAAATATTTAATTGAGAACCTCCTCTTATTTATATTGGTTAAAAAGGGAGCATATATACTATAGTTATATATATTTAACACTATTCGGAAATATATGTATACCTATATAAAAATACACCCACTGATGTTCATTCAGTCAATGTTAATAGTACCTCTAGCAATGATGATATCTTATAAGTTGTCTGGAAGAGATCGCTTTTAAGCGATAACACCGCCTACTGTGACACTTACATTTAGATTATAATCTACCTATGTTTTGTTACTGTACTGTGGTGTTATAATAAAGTGTTTAATCTAATCTAATAAGATGTTTCATCATTGATGATACCTACTTTTTTTGTCTAGAAAATTACAAGTAGACGCATTGGTCGCATTTGAAACGTAGTGATTATTTTATATATTTTACCTACAAAAAGTGCCTATTTCTATGACTTATGTACTACCTAAATTTGACACACAGTACAATCCAAAAAGTAGAATTGCTTGCAATACCTACTGTCTTATCAATATTATAAATGCAAAACTTTGTAAGGATGGATGGATGGATGGATAGCAGTTTCATACTTAATCACGCAAAAACTACTAAACCGATTTTGATGAGGTATGTCGGTTCTATAGGTCCTGGAGAAGGACATAGGCTACTTTTTATTCCAGAAAACCTCGGGTGAAACCGTGAGGCGCAGCTAGTCGAAAATGTAAGTACATGTCGGTACTTGTAAGTCTTCAGTGATGAATGACATTGCTTATTTTGCTTAGTAAATATCGTTTTACAAAAACATACAAAAGTCACAGTAATAAATGAACTACGACAAGCGATGCAACTGAACCCGTCAACTCTTTCAACGCAAAGTAAATCAATCACCATCATTCATCACCGCTAATGTTTCTGCTGCCAGTAGGTACCAATATAGTTAGCGATTCTGAAGATATCTGTCAAAATTCGCCTCGGCCGGAAGCCTTGGCGTGGGAAACAGAGACGATCGGGTTTCTCAATAAAATCAAACAACTGTAATAAAGATAACTTTGATACGTTCCAAGTCTCGCGAATTGAGAAGTAGACTATGGAAATTGAAGTCTTATTGGATTTTTAGCTCACATTTTAAAAGCGCTACTACAAAACGTTTTAAAGTTACTGACTTTATTCTCTTGTTTGGAATGGTCGAGATCATTTGCGAATTTGTTTTCGCGACAGTTTTTTGTTTTTACGTCCGCGTGGGCTTGAAGATTTCAAGTGGTTACGGATAAGCCAGTAGGTGTTAAGATTTCTGAGTTCATTGGTACCTC
Organism: Petrophora chlorosata; assembly: GCA_951640565.1. Lineage (NCBI taxonomy): Eukaryota > Metazoa > Arthropoda > Insecta > Lepidoptera > Geometridae > Petrophora > Petrophora chlorosata. The sequence goes on from OX621206.1 coordinate 5,210,517, forward strand.
ATTACTGCCTTTTACGTATGCGATATTGGTCCATTCTGAGTTAGTCCTTTTTAAATTGCCTGTTGGTTATGCAATAACAATTTGAGAAGCAGTAAGTGGTAATCATTTTGAAACATGCATGCACTCTGGTAACCCCCGCTGTAAATCATGTTTTAGTGCTAGCAAATGTTCAGTTTTCAAAATCGGGAAATTGCTACTTTGAGCAACTTCTTTATGGATGCATCATTTTACTGTAGCTTTAAAAACATATTGTTATCATATGATATTGCACAAACACATTCGGTTCTGGGAATATCGGAACATTTTGCATGTTGTTTTTCGGTTATGACTAAATTTGTGTCATGTTGTACTAATATAAAATAGAGACGCGTCTCCACTGCTAATGTTTGGTCTAACAAGAGTTCAGCTATTTACAAATTTAATGGAAAGTTTCAGTTTTAAGTACAAAGTCTAGAACACATAGAGCCTTTCAAAACTTTACCGTAAATATCTATTATTTTGAAATAATTTCTACCCACTGTCAATGCAAAATCTTGCTCTGAATACAGAACAAAACGCCGCGTAATTACATATCCATAAAGGCGCCATATTTCACGTATCCGCGACGTTTCAATCACTTTTAATGACCATAATGAGGTGATTTTTAGAACTCGTTAAAATATTGATGAACTTTAAACTACCCACTAATTTAATTTTATATGCGCTCACGATGGCGCAAGGCGGATTGAAATGGGCGGCGCAGGCGCATAATAATAGTATTCGAAACTTCGGTCGCTTCTTTAGAAGGCTGATTATACCCCTTTGGAACGGCAACCTTGGCCTCTTAGACAGAAATAGGATCTAGAAGCTGATGTCTTGTCTCAATTTTGAAACGAAACTAATTTGTGAATCAAGACATTATAATTTGACAAGATTTTGAAGCGAATGCCCTGACGCCAGCCATTTTCTGGCTCCGCCGTAAGATAAATAACCAACCAGTAGTATACCGTCGCGGTCGCATGCGTCACTAAGAAAAGAAACAAAAAAGGCGTGAACTGCTTTCCTTTTTAAGGAAACAAAGGCAAAAAGAAACGATACGTAAAACATTCTTACGATATAGATTTTACTCTAAATTGTAAATGTACAAAAAAATGTTTAATTTAAAGTCAAACTATACCAGATTTTTCATAATTCCTTCGTAATAATAATAACTTATCCTCATCGTCAGGTCAGTCTCTACTTCAAAACAATATTGTCAGAATTGATCTGAATTAAAGACAAATTCCCATAATCGCATCTTTCCTAATAGCCCGCAAACTCATGCGAAACAATGAATCTCAACACTCGCATCGTAAAATGTTATCACAATAATCAGCGCCGTAACATCGTCATCTCAATTCAAATCTAGTTAGACTAGAACCACTCTCGGCCTATTAAGAAAATGGATTGTCACACACTGCCGAACGAAAGAGATCTTCAGTACCTTTGCGATGTGTGAAACTGTTTTGTTTTTCAGTTGGTCGGGTTATACGGTAGGTGCTGAAGTGGGGGCAGGGGATATGCAAATGGCAGAGCTATACTTGGCCACGAAGCGAGCCGGCCGAGACCGTGGGAAAACTATCGCCTGTGGCGAGCGTGGTGCAGGGACGGACTCGGCGGTCGTAACACTTTCTAAGGGGATTGATACGACAGTTCAACAGTTCATATCGTCAACATTCACAATATCAACACCACCAAATCAACAGCTCCCTTTAGCAATAGAATAATGGAATAATGGTATACTAGAACAATGGTTTACGAGATCAACACATGTCGAAAAATTATAAAAATATCAGTAGTTGAAATCGCTCGGTACTGATATTTTAATCTGTTGGTATAGTAAACTGTTGGTTGGTTGGTATATTGGTTGGTTGGCTTGTTTGTTGGTTGGTATAGTAAATCTTATAAACTATTGATGTAGTAATTTGTTGACATAAGAAAGTTTTGATCCCGTGAACCATTGGCTTAGTTGTTATTAGAAATTGTTGATTTACTGGTGTTGATATTATGAACTGTTGATCCATCGTATCAGTCCCCTTTCTTAGTACAGGTTGTCGACTGGTAGCGTGATTGCGTGGCATATTAATGTAGTAGCTTCTGATTAGTCAGTAATTATGGGAACCATATTCAAGGTAAGTCAGAGATGACCTTCTGATGTCAAAAACACTGAATGGACTGGGACTGGATATCTAAACAGATAGATATTTTTGGAAGAAATAAAAAATATAGTAAAGCTGACGCATAACAAGAAATTATTAAAGCTATTTTTAGTTAGTTCTCAAAACCAAAAAAAATATGCTACCAATTACAAAAACAGCTTCATGGCTATTGTTTAAGCTTTATCTGCCTTAACGCCAAGCTAAACAAAAAACCTGTTTTCACACATTGTAATATGAGACGGTCAGAAGTTCAGAACATGTCTTTATGTTTTAGACAGTTTTGGTTCTGAAGAATTTATCAAAATGATCCGTTTACAGCCACAATTGGGGTCGTCCGGCCGCGTCGTCACCTTTGAACCGAGCCGCAATACTGTCTGACAGGACTTCTCGACGCAACCTCGTTCGGAGGGCAACCACTGCTCTTATCTGTTTAATTTTTACGAATATCTACCATTGGAAGAAAATCTGTTATATATAGTTATCAGTCTAAGTGGTGAGTCCCCTCAGTTCGTCTCTAGATCCTCGTGCAGCCACCGCGAGCGTGACGACGCGACTGCGGCGCGAGCCGCGATCACGACTGACGCGCGACTCCTTGACGCAACCTCGCTCGCAGGGCAACCACAGCTCTTATCTCTTTTATTTTGACTGGTAACCTAGACAAGTATACATTAATTTTGACTATTAAGTATGTACCTAATCTTTGTGGATTTTGTGGAAGTCCAGATTTTATTATTATTAGTGTACTTTAATGAAAAAATAAGCAAAAGTGATCACTAAATAGTTGTCTAAAAACAGTTGAAGACGCCAAGGAAAGAAAAAAGCGTCGATGGAACAATTCAGATCTTGACCCCAAATAGATGGAAATGTTGGTCAAATACAGTAGGTATAGGAAGAAGGCAGAAAGACATTCAAAATGCATATTTTCTAATGCACTTATTACATAGTCTATATTTTGTAATGATAAAGTTCTGTTTGTACATCACTAGTGTCCCACAATCTAAAACGACTATAACAATAACTAGCTTCACTATCTCCGCATCTTTACGCGCTCAATTTTTATTGAAATGGCGGAAGAGCACGATCCATTCACCTATATTTCATCAACTCGTTTACATAAATGTCTGACCCGTCAGACTTCATTGCATTTCCTATTGCGACTGTTTCTCACTCGAACAATTGAAATTCTGTCTGCAAAAACTCGCCCGCGCCGCGCCGCCTCACTTTTGCCCGTTTTTTACCACAATCAATTAACAAACTTACGTAGACACTATTTACTAAACTATATTTTCCACGTACTAGCTATTAATACATCTGTGGAAATTACAAACCATCTGTGAGGTAATCTGTGGCTTAACGGGTATCCCGTCACGATTCTAATTACTTTTTATTTTATTTTTTCTACATCGGCAAATTGAATGCGTTGCAATAGAAATGACCCGCGACGGATGATGATGTTAGTTGATGGAATGGATGGTTAGTTGTTAGGTTGCATAAATATTTTATTTTTGGATATGACTAGCAGATCTAAACAGAAGCACTCAACGGATCTACTAGTAAATGTTTCTAGCTATAATGACAGATAGATTCATGTGTCAGTCTCCTAATAACGTGGTCAATGACCTTGAAAAACTTAGTGTTATTTTTGTGATGTATTAACCGCATAAACATTCAAGCGATTTTATGAGTTTTTACATAAAAATGACGCGAAACTGTAAGGTATTAAAAATATAATTTCTTCAAATCTTTGTTATATTATGTCTATTTAATAATTTAGTTCTTCCATAAAATATTGTATCTAAAGTGTTCAATAAAATATTATTGTATTGTATTGTAAATATCATCATCATCATCATCATCAGCCCATCACGTTCCCACTGCTGGGGCACGGGCCTTCTCTCATAGAGAGAAGATGGGCCATAATTCACCATGCTGGCCCAGTGTGGGTTGGTGGATGTCACATGCCCTTGACTTTTTGTGAAAAAATTTTGGACATGCCGGTTTCCTCACGGTGGTTTCATTCACAGTTTCTAGGGCGAGTGTTAAATCCGCACATAACTTAAGAAAGTCAGTGGTGGGCTTCACTTCCAAAATAAATTTTAATTCTTACCTTATGAGATTTTTAAATTTAATCATTTTATAACAAAAAAAACTGCCTTCAATTATGACGTATCTTTGAAGTCCAAGTCCGAATATCGATAAAATTTATATGGTATTAGTACCACATTGTATACCGAATCCAACGCAAATATAGTTTTCCTAAACGTTTTAGAAATGGCGGATCTCTGAGGTAACAATATAAAAAAACAATCGAACTGAGAACCTCCTTCTTTTTTTTAAATCGTTTAAAAATACAATTTATATGGTATAACTTTGCAATTTAAGCTAAAAATACAAACTAAATTTAAAATACAACCTTAAAAATATGTACTTGAAAATACGAGATTATGATAACTATGCATTTTTAGGATTACACAAGATATTGAAAAACAATCATATAAATTTATGGTGTATTTCAATTTCATTGTTTTTCAATATATTTTTTTAAATCTTTTAAAAATTAGGGTTACGCTCGCGGCGGCAGTTAGACAGGTTCTGGAGTATTCTAGCTTTAGCATTTAAATTAATTCTGCATAATCCTAGTATAAATTGAAATATGTACATATACTTGTTCATTCACTTTCGAAGCCTTTGACCCCGTCAGATCAGATTTAAATCCGCTTTACTCCACGCGATATGTGTTGAGACCAACTTTAATGTTTCATGACCTTTAGACGTCACGATTACGTCTCGTAGCTTGTATGGCTCTCTGTAATTTCTGTTTAGAAAGTTTGTAATTAAAGCATGAAAGTGTGCGCCCTCAAAAGCGTTTTGGACTAGAAAGAAAAAGGAATACTCGTAGTATTTGTTTGGCAACCACGCAAAAAATAATGAAAAACTTAAAAAACAAGATATATAGCGACTATGAAAAACCCGCAAAAAAATAACCGCATCTTATAAATATTAATAAAATAACAAAACGAAATAAATGGCATAAAGTTTGTAGTCATCAACATCACGTTCCGATTGCTGGGACACGGGCCTTCTCTCATAGAGTATGGGTCATAATCCACCACGCTGGCCCAGTGCGGGTTGGTGGATATGTGACATCCATCCTTGAATTTTGTGATAAATTCTTGGATATGCCGGTTTCCTCATGATGTTTTCCTTCACCGTTTTTAAAGCTAGTATTAAATCCGCTCATAACTTAAGAAAGTCAGTGGTGCGGGGCCAGCGGGATTCGAACTTGGGGGCATCGTCGACCGCATCGTCGCTTACCATCAGGTGAGATAGTGGTCAAACGCAAGCCAATAAAAAAAATCGGATCGAAAGTCGCACGTTCTCCCACTGAGCCACACTCGCTTTTTGTAGTGTCAAAGGGGATTATTGCTCAGCACAAATATCTAGTGTAATTGACACTTCTTCATTGACTTTATACTATGGTAGAATATAATATATATTGATAACACACTGGCGGGCGGGTGCTGATCGCTTTGCCGTGCGTGAAACTCCCTGGCGGTGTACTTCTACACATACAGTGAGTTATAAAAACCCTCTCGGACCCCTAAAGAGGCTAATCAGCATCGATGTTGGATCACAAATAACCTTCGATTTTTAAAATCTGACACGTGAAAGATATTGATAATTTATAATTATGAAATCTTAAAAAAAAATATCATCTTTTTTTTACCTAGCCTATGCTATCCCACTGCTAGGCAAAGACCTCCGCGGGGTGTAGGTAGTTTAATAATAAACCTGTTTATAGTGCCCAAAACCATGGTTTTTATAAAACAGTGTATTTTTTAACGGTTTTATTCCTTTATCAGTAGGTAGGTACTCAAAATATATATAGGTGGATATAATATCAATTTACTCATTTAAGGATTTTAATTATCCTTATGGGGCTTAAATAATGAGGAAAACCACATCAAAGCGTGAGTAGCCATGAGTAGTTTAGAATGACTAAGCGAATTAGCAAACGAGCATGCGCCGACTTTGTTTTATACTATTTAGAAAAGAGAAGAGTTTGGCCACTATCTCGCCTGATGTGAAGCGATGATGTGGCCTAAGATGGAGCACATTGATCTAGAGAGAGACGGCAGTTGAGCGGCTGCTCAAACTCGTCTCCCCGATGGTTAACCGATCATCATCCCGAAACACGACCAGGTCGCTTGACGGCATGGCTTTGTTCGGTGGGTGGTAATTACCACCACGGCCAGAGCCTACCACTCCAAAGCGCGTAAGCGGGTTTAATCACGATGTTTTACTTCACCGTTTTTAGAGCGAAGATAAGTCATTGGTGGAGGGCCGAGTCGGGATTCGAACCCAGTTGCGTCGGATCGAAAGGCGCACGAGTTCCCGCTGAGCCACACTCGCTCGTTTGTACTAAAGCAATGGAGAATGGGTATCTATGTCATTGAGTTATAAGTACTAAGTACTTAATTACTAAACACACTTAATTAATTGCACCTAATTACTCATAACTTAATTATCTATCAACATCGTGTTGAGCTAAAATTAAGGTAGGTTTAGCTTTACTCTTCGACCAAAATAATGTCAACGAAGGATTTACTGCTACTAATGAGATAAGGTCTAATTAAAGGCAAGAAATCCAATTAATCTTATTCATTTACGCAAAAATACGATGGCTACATGTTGATTATTTATAGTAAAAATAAATGTTACAATTAATCTATAACAAAGAAATATCTAAATCTAAACTAAAATTGCTTAAATATATATACAAAATAACTTAAATATATATACAAAATATAATACAATTATTCTAAAAGGCTTATGGTGGAAGGAAAAGTGCCCAGAACGCTGGCCGCATTGCCACGCTGAATGGCAATGCTGATTTTCTTACCCAAATATGAACCAGCATTCTGGTCACTCAGTGAATCTATATCTTAATCTAAGCTAAAATATACAGGGTGGAATTGAATTCGATATTTTTCCGAAATGTATGTACTCAGCATGGACTGAGTGAGCTTTAGATTGAATACGAGGCGTTATTTTAAAAATATATGATTAAAAAAATGTATTTTTATCTATGTTTGGCCACTATCTCGCCTGATGTGAAGCGATGATGTGGCCTAAAAATTACAATTACCTAGCTGAAATGTCTATTTCACTAGACAGGATACGCGGGGACGACGCGGCGGGGCGCGGGTGCACGGCACGGCTCCTACTGGCCTCCCTGCGTCGCTACATTTCATTCACATTCATTCATAAACTTTTCAGCTAATTGATAATTATATTTTGGCCAACTATTATCATTTTTATTTTTTTGATAAACATGGACTGAGTATATATACATTTCAGAAAAATGTCGAATTCAATTCCACTGTGTATAGATTAACTTCACTTGTAAGGATGTGGCATGATCTACCTTCGTCGGTCCTTTCCTTGAGCTACAACATGGAGTCCTGCAAAAGGGGTATTAATAGAGTCCTTAAGGGTCGGCAACGCATCATCAACGCCTCTTGTGTTGATGATGTGCAAATAAGATTTTTGTTGAAAAACATATATTTCAAGACAAAATTTAAAAAAAATTGTTTTTGTAACTGCGAGCAGATTAAAATGAGCCCAAACACTAGTAGTTTACAATTATCCGTCAAGGAGTTCCATTGCCCACCTTCCGTCTCCATCATCAGATTAGCTGGCTGTTACCATAATATAACGTATTCATCGGACTTTGACAAGTATGCAAAATTCCGTAGGATAAGAGAAAGTGGTTTTATTCAGCTTGCAAGATTTGACCCAAACAAACAAATGAAAGCTTGTAAAAAAATACGATATACGACGAGGCGCATGAAGGACTGGTGGTAGGTTTCTCGTATGCGAGAGGCCGTCTGGATTTTGCAAAACAAAGTTCTGGTGGTGCTGTTATTGTTATGGGCTGGCGTATTGCTTACCATCAGGCAAACGACCAGCTCGCCTCGTCATTAAGTTACATAAAAACAAAAAAAAAAGGACCAGTGGGTAGGCCGGTAGGCTCGGCATTATTAATCCATCCATTACTTCACTAACCAGAGACGTCAGCGCACTGAAAGGTTCTTACGTAAAACTGGAGGCAGATTCGATGCTGATAAAAAGTACCAACTTTTACTTTTTACGCTTTCGGTCACTCTGATTCTTACATTGTGCTGTTCTAATGGATTTATACCTACTATAGTTATGTAATTGGGAAATACCTACTTGATTTGATTTATCAGTAAGATTGATAATAACAAACGTAAATGACACACTTAATTGTAATTATATATTATAGTAACTACTTACTAGAAATATAAAAACAATTTATAAAACCAGTGAATGAATGCTTAATAAATTAAAAAATAATCGAAATTAATGGAAACTGGCTGATTCTTTGGGCAAAATAATCGCAAGCATTTTTTTGGTCAGCCCGCCAAACCCTTATAAATTTCGAAGGTCCAAACGGGCCAAACGTCTCTACCCCAAACGTAACAAACAGGTCACCCCGAATATTAATTAGATTTACGATGGATGGATGGATGTTTGTAACTCAATCACGCAAAAACTACTGCACGGATTTTGATGAAACTTGGTATTTGGTAGTTATATGAATAATTATAGTATGTAATATATTTGTCGTTAATAGTATATTATTTTAGTTATATATGATTGTTTTATTTTATTATCGTTTATATTAATTATTTGCTGTGCACCACCGTCTATTCTTTTAACATTTGTCCAATCCATCCAAAGGTTGTCTGTAAGAGATTGCATTACGCGATAAGACCGCCAATTGTATTACCCTAGTTAAGATTTCTATTTTGTTCATGTAATTATGTTTGTGGTATGCAATAAAGTGTTATTGTATTGTATTGTATTGTATTTGGGTTCTTTAGGTCCTGGAATAGGACATGCGATACTTTTCATCCCGGAACTACGAAGTTCCCGAGGAAGCAACTATAAGCCTTATTCAACGCAAAAAAAAAAAACGCAGACAGAGGCGTGGGCATCAAATCAGATTATTATAAAGAAACGATTTCCTTTTACTAGTATTTTGACTCAGGTTGACTTTTTTACAAACTTTCTTTCATATTTCTTCATTAAATAAATGAAAATATAATAATATAGTTATATAAACTACTACAGTAGTTTGTTAATTCTCATAGGCAAACGAGCGTGACTTTTACACATTACGATTCGGATCAAAGATATTACCCGTAAAATCATCGAATAGTACTATACCACAGAAGAGATAGTAGTACCAGGTAACAATATTGGTAGTAAGTGCCATCCTCACGCATCACTAACTAGGTAAGTACCATACTATTTCCACGGTCAATAAAAATTTAGCACCATTTCCCTAAGGACCAAGCATGCGTGCAGAAAACAACAGCTACGTTGTGTGACTTCAAGCACTTATCGTTTGAATTGTAGCAAATAGTATACCTAAAGGTATGCCCAAAAATCGTGGTCTTCTTAACGCCGTGCCCGTAACTAACACCAAATTGCGGGATCCATGGAGCATGGTTTCACCGGGCGCTTCCCACGGTCGCGGGCACGCAACGCAGCACCCAATTAGTTGGACATAGGGCTGCCACTTAGCTTTTAAATTAAAGTAATAGCATAGAATACTAAGGGCCAGAATCATCACTCCGCAAAGAAATTTAAACAAATAGCGACTCTTGCTGTGACGCAATAAAATTCAATTCAGCTCGCGTAGCGCTGCATACCTACCAGTCATATTAACCTACGGAGCGCCTCTCTTTCAATCGCATAGCTCTTATCTCTTCTGACGCGGCACGTGTCGCTTCAGCTTCTCTGCCTATAAATTCAAAGCTGGGACTAGCCTTTTTTTTATTTTTAAAACTAAACAAGAATGTGAAATATTTAAAAATTAGTCTAAAAACACGTTTTTAACGTAAAATGCATTTTAATTAAGTTGTGAGCTACCCTGAAGCCGGATAGCTAATCGGGAAGTGGTCGAAATTTGAGTTGCAACATTCCATTCGAAACGACAGACAGACAAACAGACAAACAAGAAAGTGACTTAATAAAAAAGCGGTAAAAAAAAACAACATCGTCGCCTTATTTTCTTATAAGTAACGAATGTTTTCTTATTGTTCTAATTATTTATTGGAGACATTCTTCCAGAACTTGTGACTTTATGATACTAGTTTATTACTATGATATCAATCTTATAACTTTCACTGAGCCCTATAAACATGTTTTAAAGTTTCTGAAATGTTATCCCATCAAACAAATTGTGAGGAAGCAGCCCTAATAAAAACTGAACTAATTTCTACGTTGCGCGTGCGCACCGCACCCGAGACGCCACGAATACAATCGCTACTTCGTTTATTAACCATTAAGAATGCGCAGAAAGATATTACAATTATAAACTTGATTGAAGTAGAACTGATTTTATTTTAGTTGTTGATTGTTTTAAAATGGATCAAGATGTGTCGCTGAGAAGTAAATAATCTTTAATAAAAAAATATGTTTATTTCTAGGTCCTTCCAAAAAATATTTCTACCTACTTACTATGTTTTGCAGTATAGCATCATCGATGTAAAAAGGATTGCATTAGTCCTTATTAAACTGAATTTTACATGATTTTATCTCAACTTATCTCACCTCCAATTATTTATTTAAATTTCTATTAACTAGTTGATACCTATGACTTCTTTTGCATAAAATTCGGTTTAGTTACTACTTCTGACAGCCTGATTGAGACAACTGAATTAATCTAATTCATTTGCTTCCATTGTACTTTGTAACTAACTGGCTGTAATCACTCCGCACTGTAGGTACGAAGCTACAAGTACATAGCCGGACACCGACGGCGGGTCGCGCGTCGTTACACGTGCCGCGTCAGAAGAGACAAGAGCGGCGCGATAGAAAGAGAGGCGCTCTGTAGGTTAATATGACTGATAGGTATGCAGAGCTACGCAAGCTGAATTAAATTTTATTGCGTCATAGCAAGAGTCGCTATTTGTTTAAATTTATTTGCGGAGTGATGCTTCTGTCTCTTAGTATTCTGTGGTGTAATTCAATTACAGCCAATAACAGAACCACTGAGTTAATTTAGCAACTTTTTGCATGTGATTTCTTTTAGATGGATGTTTATTACTCAATCACGACGTAACGACTGAATGCATGTGGATGTGTGATAGCATATTCTATGGTCAGGAAAATATAATAATTTTATCTTGGTAGGTACGAGTATAACAAACTGTTCCTTATGGAACAGCTATTGTAATAGATATAATAATATGTATGTGATCGTTGGGTGTATTTATTTATTTATAATCAGGGCATTGTAATAATAATAAATAATTTATTGTGACATAATAGATATTTTTACAGAGTATTAGTGAATCCATAGGCTCTCGAACAAGTTTAAACTGTGTTTTGAGAGCCAGTGGCTTCTCCCAAAAAAATGTGCTAGTTACAAACTATTATGTAGGTAAAATTATTATGCAGTACAAAAATATTTAAATTTATTTGTTTTAAATTAAGCTAAAAATTATTAAACTTAACATTAAGTAGAAGGAAAGGGATTGTAGCCAGCACAATAACTGGGCATTATGAGACTCAACAGCTAATTGTCTCAGGGTGACGAGCGCAGTGCGGCGCCGCGCAGGATTATGCATAACAAAGTTCTGGGTGGTGCTGTTATTGTTATGAGCTGGCGTACTGTTTACCATCAGGCAAACGACCAGATCGTCTCGTCATTCAGTTACATAAAAAAAACAATTTTAAGCCCAAGTTTTTTACAATACCCATAAAAAAAGATTATAAAAACTTAAACCTAGAGTGCCGCCGGCAGCGGGGCAGGGGCCAAGCTACCGGTGGTTATGGTTGGGTCTACAGAGTGAGGAACCTCCTGACAATACGCGACGTGTCAAGGAGTACTGCCTTCTGCATCATACCCTTGATCCAACCGACTATTTGTTACCATTATTGCACGTGAGTAAGTCTCGTAGAATTAGGTATCAGCTAGTATCTAATAAACGACTGCTTTTCCTTAAGTTATTAGGTAGGTAGTAACACCAAATATAGATGACGTGATGTGTTGTTATGAGCCAATGACGTCAAATGAACCACCGCGGTTAGGGATTAAAATTTTACTTATTTGGGTACATGCCTACGAAAACCACTAAAACCAACATTACAACTTACAAGGTCAAGCAATTAAATATGTTATTTATCATTTATTGGATTAATCTATCTATTAATATTATACAATTGGAACTGCGCCAATAAACTAAGCCTGTTTAATAATTGTAAGTTTTTTATTTAATTAATTATAGGCCTGCGTTTGACCGCTATGTCACCTGTTGTTAAGTGACGATGCGGGCGAAGATGTACCACGCTCGCCTGGAAGAAGCCTGTTCACTTTTGTCTTAAAGACACCCAGATTATTGCTAGCCGAAAACAGAATAGAATAGAAAACACTTTATAGCACTTAAGAAGGAATTACATTTTGAACATACTAAACAGATGCCGGCAGAAAGTTCCACTCCTTAGCCTTTCGCATTATGAAGGTCAAATCAAAGCGCTTGGTGCGAGCATGAGGGACGTCAACCAGAAATTAATGACTGCTTGCCTTACCTCTGGTCTTCCGTTGATGGAATGGGGATGGAGTAATAAGTTCATGTTATTCCGTCGCACACTCTCCGAAATGTATCCGGTAAAAGACCGATAAACTGGCAACTTTGCGCCAATATTCAAGACTCTGAAGCTTAGTCTTAACCAGCGCATCATCACCAATGAGCTCTTTGGCTTGTCTTTCAACGGTCGCCAAGACTTCGATCTGGTATTTGGCGGAGCCATCCCACAGGTGACAACAGTACTTCATTTATTTTTTAAGAAAATCTTTAAGAACCTGTCCTTATAAACATATGCAGTTGTGCAGCCGTTCTTGTTGACTGTACTTAAAGGAGAATATCAAAATAATTGGAATTGTGGCAATGATGTTTTGATATTGTTTTGTTTCAAAATGACGGTTGGAACGAATTACGACTAATTTATTGTGTACATTAAAGTAATTTTTGAAAAAACTGGGGTCGACTCCCTTAGTATTCTGTGCTATAATATTAAGACGGTACTGAACACGAATGCACCGTTTTCTTTAATTTGGTCTGTTTGTTCGAATGTTTGTTATGACTAGGAATGGAACGAATTTTAATGTGGTTTTTAAAGGTTTGGTAGTATTAGTACGTAGTAATATTTAGTTTTCTTTGGTATTAGTCCCAATTTTGATTAAAGGGTATGTTACATCAAAGTCGAATCTGAAATATTTTTTTAATTCTACTTGGACAAAGTCAGTGGTAAACACTAGTCACTTGGTAAAAGATCTTGCTTTTCCATCTTTATCGTATAGGTATTAACACAAAAGTAAAGGCATAAAATGTATAGGTATTAAATCACATGATCAAAGCCAATTAAAATAATTTCAGTGTTTTATAGGATAAGTGAAACAGGAAAGCTGCATATATGCCGCATTGGAAAGCCTTAATAAAGCTATGATAGATTTTATTGCTACACTTTTGTTATCTAAATCTTACTTCCTTTTTACTAATATTATAAATGCGAAAGTATGTGAGGATGGATGGATGGATGTTTGTAACTCAACCACGCAAAAACTACTAAACGGATTTTGATGAAATTTGATATGTAGGTACTTTAGGTCCAGGAAAAGGGCATAGGCTTGTTTTTATCCCGGTAAACTGCGGGTGACACCACGGGGCACAGCTAGTAATTCATATATTAAAATACTCGTGGTCAGTCTCTCGTATGTGGTACGCCGTCTTGGTAGGTACAATCGCTTTGCTAGTTATTCTGCCACCAAACAGTAGTGCGCAATCATTACTGTGTTCCGGTTTGAAGGGTATTGTAGCCAGCCAAGTAACTGGGCAAAATGAGATTTAATATCTGATGTCTCGGGGTGATGAGCGCAATACAGTGATTCGTAGTAACTTTTATGGTATTAAAAGTTCTGGGTGGCACTGTAATTGTTACGGGCAGGCGTGGCACTTATCATAAGGCGAACGACTTGCTCGTTTCATTACTCAGTTAAATCAGGCCTAGCGCGCTCCGCACTGTAGGTACGAAGCGACAAGTACATAGCCGGGCACTGACGGCGGGTCGCGCGTCGTTACACGTGCCGCGTCAGAAGAGATAAGAGCTGTGCGATAGAAAGAGAAGCGCTCTGTAGGTTAATATGACTGGTATGCAGTGCTACGCGAGCTGAATTGAATTTTATTGCGTCATAGCAAGAGTCGCTATTTGCCTAAATTTCTTTGCGGAATGATGCTTCTGTCCCTTAGTATTATGTGGTTAAATAAACAAAATCGATTGAAAGACGTACCAGCCGGCTGCATTTCAAAAACATTTCTGTCTTCGGTTTATCAAAGCTTTACCGCGCACCCATAAAATAAAGTACCGTTTCCGAAAACAAAGAAGACTAATGACTCTAGAATACGGTGTTGTAAAGAAATGAGTTTTGCTGATTTTGAAATAGATACTAATTATTACTTACGTGTCGGTATTTTTGTTTGTCAAAGGAACAATATGTTTACAGTTATTTAGAATATGGGTACCATTTAAAACAAAAGAAAATATTGGTTCCACAATTCTCAACCACTGGGTCGTCTGGAAGAGATAAAAGATCGCTTTGATCGATAAAACCGCGCAGTGACGCTATTATTAAGTTAATTGTTATTTTAGTTTTAATTGTGTCTGTCAAAAGTCAAAAGATATTAATTGAATTGGCACGAAAACGCACTTTTAAACGTCATACACAAAATACAAATCAATTAAAATACGTTAAATTTTTTTTTCCTATACCAGGCCTAGCGCACTCCGCACTGTAGGTACGAAGCTACAAGAACATAGCCGGACACCGTCCGCGGGTCGCGCGTCGTTACACGTGCCGCGTCAGAAGAGATAAGAGCTATGCGATAGAAAGAGAGGCGCTCTGTGTGTTAATATGACTGGTAGGTATGCAGCGCTACGCGAGCTGAATTGAATTTTATTGCGTCATAGCAAGAGTCGATATTTGTTTAAATTTCTTTGCGGAGTGATGCTTCTGTTCCTTAGTATTCTGTGTCTTTACCCAAATTGAATTCATATTGAAGTCCGGGCCTAGAAGTGAAATGCGAAAATTGACTCTACAAGTTCTCGGAAGACTCGGTAAAGAAGATAGCACCAAGAAACTCTGCGGGATGTCTCTTTTTTATTCTTTTATCGAAGATCGGGCTCAGTGGCGTGCTATGGGAGAGGCCTATAATATTAATAATAATAACAATAAATAACGCCCAACGATCACATACATAGATCCTGGCCCCTAACTAGGAGTCACTGTATCTAGGGAACCAGGAACTATGAGGACCATGGTCCCACAACACCCAGACACGAAACAAATGCTTGCGTTTTTTTTCCGTGCACAAACATTTGTCACGTCGCGGGAATCGAACCCGCAACCTTAGAGATGTATGAGATTTGAGCCAACCTGCCCAACCACTACACCTCAGAGGCTGTCATTATGTCTTGCAATGGATGATGTATAATGAAGATGATGATGATAGTGATTATGATTATGGTGTTACTAGCTGCGCCCCTTGGGCCTTGCGCCGACTGGGCCTGATATGTAGATCTATTTACCCACCATCTCGCCCGATGATAAGTGATGATGTTGCTGGCTCCTTACTAATATAATTCATTTTATAACAAAAACAAAGCTGACTTCAATTCTAATGTATCTTTGAAGTCCAAGGTCGAATATCGATGAAATTTATATGAACCCAACGCATAAAGAATTTTCCTAATCGGTGTATAAATGACGGAGTTCTGACGCAACAAACTAAGAACCTCCTTGAAGTTCTCATTTGAAGTCGGTTAAAAACTTTTAATAAGATAACAAAATGTAGAATAGAAACAAATGTCCTCCTATTAATATTGTAAATGCGAAAGTTTGTGAGGATTTATTGATGGATGTATGTAGGGACGTTCGTTACTTAATCACGCAAAGAAACTGAACGAATTTTTATAAAATTTGGTATGTAGGTACTTTAGGTCCTAGGACATAGGCTACTTTATCCCGAGAAACCCCGGGTGAAACCGCAAGGCGCAGCTAGTTTTCCATAAACCTAGCAAGCTTAGCCTTTTTAGCCATAAATACAAAGAGGTAACTCTCCAGCTCAAAGCATGTAAACCGTAGAGCCATGGGCCAATTAACTCGTAGCGGTTAATCACCTTCTACCGTGAGAACTGACTTATTACACGTTTATTATATTATAACCTACAGCAGAGTGACCATAAACCATATCATAATATAACATCGCCATGAATTTTACATGACATTGCTCTCTCTCAAAGAATCAAAGACTACAAAAACAATTGACTGCGCTCACCGGTTTACATAACTCACGGAACATTTGATATTCCTACCCAATATTCAATTTTTACAATATATTGGCACACCAAATAAAGAAACAATCCAAAAAAATAAAAATAATGACAAAGTACATTAATTTGAGGCGGCCTTATCGCTTAGAGCGATTTCTTATACCAACATGTTATTGTAAAATAACTAAATTACCTAAGTACGAGAGCTAGAACGAAACTGGAAAGAAAATAGGTCTACCTTCTATAGATCTACCAATATATAGGTATATCAACACCTTAGGTAACGTTTTTTTGTTTTTTTTTTAAATAGGACTGAGCAACGGTAAAGCGTTTACTTGATGATAAGCGCCACGCTTGCCCATAGCAATTGCAGTGCCACACAGAACTTTTAATTTCATGAAATTTATTGCGAAGTCCTGTGTCTGTTTCATATGCCCAGTAATTTATAAATTAGGTAATATTTTTAAGTTTATCCTCGTCATCGGCCTTAAACCGCCTTTTCTCCCTCTGACCTTGACGATGGCTCGCCACAGAGATGGTGAATCGCGTCTTAAGGAAAAATAGGCTGAAGAGCTCTCCACGTACTATATGCTCTCTCTGCCTGATTATGATGCTATATGATACCATATTTCTGAAGCTATTTAAATCTTTATAGATGGAAAGCCCTATGATAATTATATCATAGAATCTTAAGTAGCAGTAACCTGACTATGATAATTTATGTGGTTCCTAAGATTTTTATGAATGCCTAATTATGTGATAGTCACTGATTGAATGGTTATTGTGAAATATTGGATAATATGAAGTTATTATTAGATATTTTATTATAATTGTACATTGATGCCTGGTTGAGTGATTGGTAAGTTGGGATGAATCTGTTAGAGATGCTCAGAATGTATAATAAAACCTCAATCTAGCCGTATATAAATCTACTATGTATATGACATCTACTTTATAATTTTAATTATTTTTTTTCAAATTGGATTTATTTATTCTACTATCGTTAGAAAGCTGTTGACATGCGTGCTATTGTAACCTCAGTCTCATTGTTCCTATTTTTTTTGTTTGGTGCTTTTTTTACTTAGATAGGGTTGGCGTAGAATCAAAACAAATCATTTTATAAACATATTATTTTTATTTCTTCTAAACTTCTTAATAATCTTATCGTAAACGTTGATTGAAAAAAACCTAATGCTAACTCAACTTTTCTGATATCACAGTACAAACTTAGGTACTAACTACACTACACTCTACTTTGTAAGCGATAATATAAATGCTACCGACGCGGAAGACGTTGAAGTTAGGAATATAAAAATTAAAGTAACTAATTAGAACAAAAAACCTTACTTTATTATATTAGAAAAAACATAACTTCAACAAGCAAAGCGAGCAGGACAAACCATACATCGTTTTCAACACACATCGGTTCTAGGAACGTTAATAGTAAACAAACAACAAAACGTTTTATCACACGGGGTCACACGGTCCTTGAGCATGCGAGATCAGGAGGAGCAGCGGCGGTGGCGGCGCTGGTGGCGTCGTGCCGCGGTCACCACGGCCGCCACATCGACTGGGCGGAGTCACTCTCGGAGGCGGGGCTGTGCGGCGGAGAAGGCGGCGCGTACGCACGCTTCGCGAGGGCCGCTTCCACGTCAATCGGTGCCTCCGCCAGCCTCTTCACTCCTCGCTCCTGCAGCACCGTCCTCTGCACCATCGGCTGCTGAGGCACTGCTTGAGCCGCAACAGGTTGCAACGGCGTCGGCCTCGCCACAGCATTCGGCGCGATCGGTTGAGGCTGTGCCACTGGTGGAGCCTCTAACCTCCTTATACAATGACTCAAGTGCTGCAGCAGCCTTGCACCGGCTTGAGGATCCACTGGGCCTTGCCGCTGCATAGCGTTCGCGGCCAACGTAGCATTTGCAATAAACTGAGACACTTCCGTAGCACACTGTGTAAATCCGGCGCGGAAGCGCTCTGTGTATGACATTTCAGGTTTCAGCACCAACTGTCCTCGTCTCTTCAGGCTGTGGAGATGTCTGACAGTCAGTTCCAGGATGTCGGCTTTTTCCAACTTGGATACATTTTCGCCTTCGGCTTGGAGTGCGGTGACCATCAAATCTTTGAGTTCGTCAAGGCAGCGGTTGATACGGGCTCTCCTTTTTCTTTCCAGCATTGGTTTCATGACTTTTCTGTACTGGTATGTTCTGGAGACGGGTTCTTCATCGGGGTGCGCGTGCGCCGGTGGGTGGAAGGCGCCGTGCGGTGGCGACATGCTTCTAGCGGGAAGGATCATAGTGTGTGAAGTGACGCGCGCGAGAGTCTGGGAGCGAATGGCGCGCGCGCCGCCCGCCGCCTCGCTTTTATGCGCCCTACACCGATTGTGGCAAAACGCCCGTGATAAAACTAGGGGTGCCGCTAACAGTATTATGACAAATATTAAATATATATTAATATAAATAGAAAATGTATTTATTTCAATTAATACGGTTTACACCAATTGCATTAACTGAAGACAAAAATAAAAAATGAAATAAAAAATTATAAGTACATATATAAAGAAAAAAGGAAACAATAATATTACTACACGTTTATCTAGATCGCACACTCACAAAAATGCAAACAGTGACAAAATATCACACCATCCATTTGCAAACAAGTCACAATTTGGATTGGCATATCTGAAATAATAAACATTTTTGTTTTTAAATATACCTAATCAAAAGTAATAAACATGAATAAAACAAAACTAGTTATTATCATTGCTTAAGTAGTATATGCAAAATAACTTTATATTTTGACAGTTATATCCAATACATAATCAGTTTAAATAATCATTCAACTAAAATATATTTAGGTACGATTTAATTTATTCTATAATTATTAAATTAATAAGACGGTTTCCTATTTTTCTTGACATAATATATTTTTGGATTAATTTAAGAATTTATTTTTTACAGATGTAAGAGCCTTTGACGAATAATGGAAAATAAATTTAAAATAATATCTTTAAATTGTTTTAGTTCAATTAATCGTGATGAATCTTACGGCGTCAGTCAAAACAGCTGTTCTCTAAGACGGAGGGAGCCAGCTGATGTCACCTGGCCAGCACGCATTCCCACGCGACCCCTGCGCAGGCGCACCCTCTAAGATCACCCTATGGTAGGTACTGGATAATAGACAATAACGTCATTGCTTATATTTCACGAAGACTCGTGGCGATACATTAAAGCAGTGTTGAAGGGCACCGCACGATCAACATTTTTTGTATTATTCTTTTTTATACCTACAGTTTTTTATTTAAATGCATTCTACTTCAAAAATTTTCGGCATATTGTACTTTTAATGACGTTAAATATTATAATTTGAAAATTATATTGAGCTGGTTGCTTGAATCATAAAATAACAGAACAAAAAGCAGACATATAATTATTTATAGTAAATTTACGTTTGCTTGGCAACCCTACGGTGGCGGGCGGCGGCGCAGGCGCAGGTCTACGGTGACACGAGGCGCGTTATCGCCTCCGTCGGCGTCGTCGGTCACACAGGCGAGTAGAAATTACTGTTGCATTCGCTTTTTACAACCCTAGTGCTTTATGAATTATCATTTGTGACCTACTTCGTCGCTACAATTGTGTACTGCAGAAAATTTCGCTTGTGACTGAAGTGATAGATAAGCCACACGCGTGAGTAACATTATTATTTGCGATTAATTACAGTTAATATTGTGTAACGTCTTATCTACACAATAACACGACTAATTCGCGGTACTATTTCATATGTCATCGCATTTCAAAGCCTTATAAAAACATTCATCCTAATTAGTCAGTCAAAAACAATAACATCGGGTATCACCTTGCAAAGGTGTGAGTTCGTTCCCAGCACCGCTACTCGACTCGACACCGACCCATTGTGCGACCGAAGCCGCCGTGACGCTACTTACTCCAATTCTGTCTTACACCACCAGACGGAACAACGACGTAACTCACATAAGCCGCCTTACGACGACCCCATTTAAAGAACTACTCGCGGGTAGCGGGTGGTTACGACTTTCTGTTGCTAGTACACGCAAACCACGAGATCGAATAAAGACTTAAGTCTCAACTTCTCGTATGCAGTTACGTCTTTCTTTCCCGTTGAGTCTAGTCGTGGGAAAGCCCGTGCCGCGCGCGTTCCCACACACTCGACCGGCACAAGCCAACCGATAAATTATCATAATTCCATTGTGACTGAGACGGTACTAAGAAATTTTATACTTCATCAATCGCCGCGTTGAATACATTAGCGCGTGGGCACGACGCTTTGTTGACGGTGACGTAAGGAACAAGGACATTCCTTACCCGTAGGTCGTGTTATTTTTTATATCCCGTATACCACTTTACGACAACAGCTATAAATTCTGTCGACACCTTATATCGGCAGTGATTCTTTCTATTGTTTGTTGATATGCAGATGATGCGTCAATACTTAGGTTATCGAGTTTTTTGGTAAGAAATGAAAATGTACCCACATTTCGCTCAGCGATTTGCGCTAGATACATAAAACATGACTATTCCGCTAAATGTTACGTGAGACATGAATAGATCGAGTTCTTGCGGTAGAGTAAGATCGTGATAGCATATGCTTACTTTTGTAATAGCTGAAAGCTCTGTCACCTAAGATCATGATTTTGAAAACTCTTAAACTGTTAGAGTACGTTTTTTAGACTGATAAACGCTTTATTGTAAACATTAGATTAAGAGACATTACATAAAATAATTAAAGAAAGTGTTACAATGCCTTATCGCTAATCGAGATTTTTTCCAGGCAAATGGAATGGAGGAATTATTAAAATAAAAAAAGCTCAATAATATAAACTACACTACTAAATTAATAGATACAATAACAACATTATAAATAGATAACTACATATTAAAACATACAAAGACATCGTAAGATTTCTATATTTTAAAATTTAACACTTTTTACACTTCTAATCCAACAACTAAGTATACGGAACGTTTCTCACAGTTTTACATTCCCGCCTTCTTAATAATCCAACAGTCAATAACACTCAATATGTGCAATAAAATCGGTACATTCCACTCATTTATTTATAAAACATACCACTCCTCGAGCGCCACTTTGTGCACGTGTGCTCGAGAATAACTGTAACTCGAAAACATTCATTTATAGACTATATAATATATTATGTATGTTGTTGTGTATAAGTTCTAGTGCAACAAGGACATTGATGAATACGGGCAAAATTGGAAGTCATACTATCCAGCCATATTATTGACTGTCACTGAGGTTGCGAGTTCGATTTCCGCGACGGGATAAATGTTTGTGCTCAGAAAAAAAGCGCAAATATTTGTTTCGTGTCTGGGTGTTGTGAGACCATGGTCCTCACAGTTCCTGGTTCCTTAGATAAAAGGAATATATATTCTAGAATATATATTCTAGTTAGGGGCCAAGATCGTTGGGCGTTATTTATTTTATTTTATTTTTATTGGTCAAGATAAGTCTTTTTTGATGCGCAAGGTTCTATCTCCAAATTGTCCCGACTGTGGAGTTCCAGAGGATATTTACCATATTCTCATGGAATGTGTGCGGAACGAGATCTTTCGGAGAAGTTCTGTCCTAGACCTAATGCAAGTAGGCGACTGTAATATTGTTTTGGCCTATCCGTTATCGGATAAAGCCAAAGCACTTTATAAATTATATAGAATAGGTATGCAATGTTCGACACAGTAGATGTCGAACATTGCATATTTATCGATATTTACGTCTAGTAATTAATAATTTAAGATCAATAATAATATATAGTTGATTTTGTTAACTGAGCGGCATAATCGCATAGCGACTAAGCTCATTAAATAAAGAGAGAAAAAAAAAAAGATAAGTCTTAACGTTGAAAGAGGCGCCGCCGCCGTCGATAATTAACATTATTCTTGTTCAAGCACATTAGTGAGACACTCTGAGCGCATTCACAAGTTTTATTCACACGGACCACATTTTGCAGTCGATGTCCACAGACGTGGAAGATGCCGACCACATCTCAGCCACATCGCAACCACCAGGACATCGAGCATGAGCTGCTATATCGCAAACTCAACGTTGCGTCACCGACGTAAATTTTTTGCGAACTTCGTTTCAGTTATAGAGCCCGTCTACAAAATGAATCTAATGGAATCTGGCGTGGCGTTGCGGAAATTCATCTCAAAACTGAAACGCAATGAAAATATGTAGTGTAATTCCGCTGAATATTTTTATTCAATTGTTTTCCGTCTACAAATACTAGCTACAACGCAACTACATTGCAACTGCAGAAGTTGCAGTTACTCACAAGTAAACACTATTTTCCCAATTTTTGTCGCTGCGATTTTGAGTGTTTGTAGTACGTGTGAATGGGCTCTAATATGGTATCTGAAAACGAAAAGTAGGTTTATATTGAATTATCTAGACCGGTGATTTTCAATTTAGGTACTGTTATGTGATTTTAAGCTTCAATATTGGTATTAAATATGATATATTTCTAGTAGAGAACAGCCGTTCTTTACTGGGGAATATATCATAAAATATAATATCTCATACTCGCACTTCATTTTAGGGTTCCGTACTCAGAGGGTTGAACGGGACCCTATTACTAAGACTCCGCTGTCCGTCCGTCTGTCGCCAGCTTACCAGACGGGTAGGTATCTCATGAACCGTAATAGTTAGACAGTTGAAATTTTCACAGATAATGTATTTCTGTTGCCGCTATAACAACAAATACTAAAAACCAGAAAAAAATATTTAAGTGGGGTTCCAATAAAACAATGATGTTATTGCCGTTTTTATAGATAATGGTACGGAACCCTTCGTGCGCGTGTCTGACTCGCACTTGGCCGGTTATTATTTTTAGATAACTTATAAATGTTATAAACATAATGGTTATAATATAAAGTGAATTTATTTTATACATACATTTGTATATCCAGATATTTAAAAAGGTATTGTCGGAGTAGAGTAACATCGGTGTTTGATTTATGTCTTAAGTCATGTCTGAATAAAATGTGTCGGAATTCAGTTCTTGTGTTTATCCGTGAGTACCTTTAATTGGCTCACTGTTTCTATAAGTTATTTATATCCATATAACAGCTGTTGGACTTCCATAAAAAAAAATACAGAAATAAATATTGCAGAAATCCGGTAGAAGTTAGATAGGTTGTTATTCAATTTCTTGCATTGTATTTACACACCTGAAAAATCAAAATCCTGAAGCGCTATAGCTATAATATACATTTCTAGTAATTGATAATTGATTCCAAATATTGATCCAAAGTTTCGGGAGTATCGACCTCATAACACGACTTGAGGCGTAGGTACTTATTGACTCAACTTACAATATCGCGGTATAATCTATAAAAAATCAACATTAGAACTTGGTTAATATTTACTTTGCGCACTTGATATGGAAAAATACTTTATCACTGACTGGTAGACGCATTGGATGTTAAAATAAACAGGTGTGATACATTTAAAGACATTCAATGTCATATGTAAGGCATGCGATATTGAAAGGTGTTCAAATCTGGAACTGAGTTCCGATACTGGAGACCCAATTCCGGAATTCCGGAATTGATATCAGAACTGGCGATCATTAAAAAAAGTTGTGTTTCGAGTATAATCAACATGATCTACATCATATTTTTAATCACTTAGGTATACTAACTTTCAAAATATATTTTTTGTAGTCATAACACGTAATATTCAACATTATAAAATTAAAAACTATAAGTAGCGTATCTACATAAAATGTATAGAATTATATATTTTTCCCGTGTCATAGTCCACGTGGATAACAAGAAGCACCTAGCTTTTTCCCGGGCAAATTGTTGAACTTTGTACATAATAATAATATATTTGCAAAAAACTGCATACAGTTCTGTACTGTACTGCCGTACAGTTGCATAGGCAACTTTAGTTGCATAAGCAACTTTTTTTTTTGTAGACCGCGCGAAGAGTGGGTTACATAGTATTATGGGATATTTGCGTTCAGAAAAATAATAAAACTAAAACTACATATACCATTTTTTTAAATTAATCAATATTGGAATTCCGATACGGTTAGGCCTCTTAATTCCGGAATTGAAATATCCTAAATATGTGTCCAAAATTACGAAATTCCGGAATTTTGGGCATATGCCGATCTGATGTCTGGGGACGAGGCTATTTGTCATTCAATTGAGTGTGCGAGTTATATATACCTATATGATCTATATATAGGAGCTATGTATATGTTATTTAAGTATTGAAGCGTGCTGCTAAAATTACTGAATGAATCTCGTGGAGGCCACTAGCAGCCTATTATAAATAGACCTTCTCGTTATATAGATAGGTAGGTAGCTCGCCGTTTCTTGATGTGTATAGTCATTTATTACTTTGTAAGTCGTCTAAGAAGCCGTCCATCTTGGTGAAAAAAATCCACGTTTTACAAACATGTAACTTGATTCCAAGTAGATACTGAGTTTTTTAAAACATATTACTCAAATGTTTTCCTAAAAAAATTAGCAAATTAATATCCTTTGGCAAATGGCAAAATTTCAGCCAATGCGGTATCTCATTTGGTAAAATATATATTTTTTTTTAATAAATCTATGTTTGGCCACTATCTCGCCTAATGTGAAGCGATGATGTGGCCTACGATGGAGCACATAGATTTATAGAGAGACAGCAGTTGAGCGGCTGCTCAGACCCGTCTCCCCGATGGTTCACCGAACATCATCACGAAACACGACTAGGTCGCTTGATGGCATGGCTTTGTTCATCATCATAGATAAAACAGCCCTGTAATTAGAGAGTTTTAGCTTGTTTAATCAGTTCTTTTGCCAACCTGACGTAGTTCCTCGCATTGTAAATCAAATAAAAAGGCACCGCTTTAATTACCCAGCAATCTATCACAGTACATACGGTACCTACGCAGAGCCCGCCTACCGCCACGCCTGTCCGTTTAACAAACATGAGCGGAGTTGTGCAAACATCCACGTCGGAGTGTTTACAGAGCGCTGCCGATTGTCAGCCGGTGCCACTACGATTGAACGTTTTAAATTCTGATACTTCAGTGGAGAATTCATTATTTGTAGACTGCACCTCTATTATTATTAGGCTTATGTTTAACTAACCACCAGATCTAGTAAAATGTAACGGCAAAAAATCACTTTATATTGCCAAAAATAGTAAATGATCACTAAAAAAATATGACCAAAAAAATAAAAAACACCAATAAAATAGTAAATCACCTTTCGCTTCACTCGGCCTCGTAGGCTCGCTTCATTCTGGACCTCCTTCGCGAGCTTCTGACTCCGTGCTTTTTATATACACTCTAGGGGTAAGAGCGAGTTGGACCACGGAAGAGTGAGGTGCGGCAATTCGGGTAAGATTTGGTGGTCATTTACTAAATTTCATCGCCCGATACAATTTTTGGATAGAAATGTATGGGATCTAAAGATTATTGATGGTCATTATATTTTTTCCCGTATTATTGTATAGATTTAGCACTCGTCGCGTAGCTCGCCTAGCCGTTCGTAACAGATCTTAGTTATGCAACGTTCGCAGTGGTTACAGCTTGGATGCATGGGTGACCGTTTGTGTGGTAATTACATCTGAGAGCTACCGTCCTTGGAGGGCACATTATGTCGTCGGTCCCGGGTGTCTTAAGACAACAGACGTTAGGCCATATCAGAGGCCTTGGGGCTGTCTAAAAACTCTGACACCAAGGTTGGCCACACACCACACGAGAGAAGAATGATGTATAGGTATTCTGCCCTATTACATACTAGTTCTGTCTATAGCTTTTTTAACTAGGTATACCTGCGTATAGATAGAGGTTTTAGATAGTATAGAGGCTTGCGTTTGAGCACTATCCCACTTGACGGTAATCGACGATACGGTCTAGAATGTTTTCACACTTTACCTACTTACAAGATGCCTGTTTACCCTCAATTGATGACTTACGTCTTAGGTTATTGTTGTCAAATGTAGTTTTCAGAAAAACAGACGTTGGTAATATAGATTCAACTCTTTTTCGACTCTACCCCAGCGTCACGGTGTTTTAGTTGCTTTCTCGACCAGGTTTTGAATATTATATATTTTTTTCTTCTGCCGTGGCGTAGTAAAGACACCTCATTAACATTACAATCTAGGCTAATAAGACTAATAAGTAATTACTGCTAAATAGAGTATCACAATAATATTATAAATGCGAAAGTTTATATGTAAGTGTGTTTGTTACTTCTTCACAATGTAACGGCTCAACGAATTTGAGTGTAAATCGGAATGAAGATAGCTTATACCCTGGATTAACACGAAGGTTATTTTTTTCCCGGGAAACCGAGAGTGATGACGATTAATTTGATTGGCGTAAAATTGTATTTAACGAAAGCCCTTGGGACATAATTAACGTATTTTTTCTGTTTTATCAGCTACTTGTATCTGGCCGTGATACATGAATCACTCATCGTCACAAAAGTGCTCAATGTCAGTCTTATCAAAAATGATTGCCAATAACTTATGTTTATTAAGAAAAGAAAAATAATTCCAGTATTTTTAGTACCTACGTACCTCCTTTACATGTTGAAAACATTTATGATATTCAAGATAAAAAATAAAAATCATTTAAAATAGGCATAATTTTTTTTTTTAACACCTAATACAAATGAAATTTAAAATACGGTAAAAAAATTAAGTTAAGTTAATATAACCTTGAAGAAAAGGTTAGCATGTCTAGTCATTTCTAGCTCATACTCAAATGGAAGTCCGGGCCCAGAAAATAAATGCGAAATCTGACTCTACCAGTACTTCGAAAACACACTCACTAGAGAAGACCAAGAAAGCATCAAGAAGCCCTGCGGACATGTCTATTTTTTCTCTTTTTTAAACATATTTTACTAATACTAAAATTTAACACATGCTCTATGCTGATGATAATACTTTATTTTTTTTAAACCAACAAGGTCTTACCATGACACTTAAGAACTGAGTAATTTACTGATTAAATGGTCAAACTGGTAAAAATACTGATAATGAAGTGCTATTTTTAGGTTTTAAATGTACAGTACCTATGTCCAAAGGTTAAGTCCCCATTACATCGGTATCCTGTTTCCCTTCCTTGTTTTTGTTTTGACTGCGTTTGTTATGCGTCAAAGTTACCAATGGGTGATCTCGATATTAAATAATATACTAATTTATAATGTATTTATTTAGATAAGTTAGAAAGGTACACACCGTGAGAATGATTAGTCTGAAGTCACCGGTGATTTTGAATACGAATGGGACTCGTAATCAATTGATATCAACTATACCTACCTATACTGTACCTATATTATACTTATATTTAAATATATATTATTATTATATTATTATGATTATGTAGTCCGTATACAGATTAATTAATTAATAATAATATCATATATATATGATATTATTATTTCATACTGGTTAGTCTTTTATACACAACACCAACGTTCCTTACAGTTTCTTTGAGTCCTCTTCATCCAAAGGTTGTCTGGAAGAGATCGCTATAAGCGATAAGACCGCCCATTGTAAAACTTTAGCTTTAAATTTTGTTATGTAAAGCGTTATGTATCTATCTATCATCGCTGACTAAGTGGCTATCATTGTCACCGGTTCATAAACCGCATCCTTGTTAAAAAATCACACCATGTCACTAGTGAAATTGACATTCAAGCTGACCCTCATAATCAACTCAGATTTTCAAAGCGGGTGCGCTAAGTAACGGGCGCGTTCCCACCCCGTAACTTGAAACTAATTAGAGCGGTTTTTTGATGAGTGCGAATTTCGACTTGAACCTTGTGAACTACGCGTGTTAATGATTATCACTGTTTCTCGAAAGCTTCTCTCGTGGAATGCATCTTATGATGAAATATTATGAGTCAGGTGCATGCCACGCGCGTGATGGTAGTAAGTTTACATTTGTAATAAAATCAGAAGCATCACTCCACAAAGAAATTTTAACAAATAGCGACTCTTGCTATGACGCAATAAAATTCAATTCAGTTCGCGTAGCGCTGCATACCTACCAGTCATATTAACCTACCGAGCGCCTCTCTATCGCATAGCTCTTATCTCTTCTGACGCGGCACGTGTAACGACGCGCGACCCGCCGTCGGTGTCCGGCTATGTACTTGTAGCTTCGTACCTACAGTGCGGGTGATAATAGCCATGTTTGTATCAGAAACACACGGTGATACTTATAAGAAATGCAATAAACGATTGAATTGAATACTTTGATCACTTAATACAACATGATCTGTAGCTTTGATCATGCTGTCAATTAATTGAATAAAATATAGAATGGCCTAATAAAGAAATAAAATAAAAATCGTTTAATTCACGCAGAAACCTAAATAAAAAAATGATCGTATTGATTGTTCTCAAAATTTGACCCCTAAAAGGTAATTCCAAAGAAGTAAGAACTCGGGTGAACGGAGTACCTAGTAGAGGACGATTTGCATGTATTATGTAGAAGAAAGAAAGCGGCTTAGCACTAAACCACTAAAGAACGACGAACGAGTCTTTCCCGATAGTGAAAAGGTACTATCAATCAATCAATCAATCAATCGAAATCTCTTTATTCAGTTTTGGCATCACACACGCACTTATGAACGTCAAATTATCACCACGACTCTACCACCGTATCGGAAAAATAACTACTACTCAGAAGATATGATCATAAAGAAAAGATATGATCAAAACATATGAAGATACGATCATCTCAGACGATACTACGTATCTTGGCAAGCGTGCTAGATTGTCGACCGCATTGTCGCTTTTAGGTGACATAGTCAAACGCAAGCCAATTCACATATAAAAATAACAAATAAATATAGAAATAGATAATTACAATATCTATTTTAAGGTTCTTGTATTAGATTCTCCTCGTATTGGTCAATCAACGCTCAAGTTTTTTTTTATATGAAGATAACATATTCATTGACGCGACTTTTTTTTTTACTAAATAGCTTACTTTTGTAAACACAGTTGTAGAAAAATGTAAAAATGGTTTTTACGTGATGCTTCGAAGAATTACACATCATTTGATTTCTTCAGTTTTGAAGTTGGCAAACAAATCAAACGAGTGTCACCACGTGCACCTAATCACTATTCTTGAATTTAGTTTATCAAAATGATAATACTGACGAACTTCTTATCTAATCAGACGTAGGCATCCGATCGTCCGATGGGATTGTAAACTCAATGAATGATAAATAATTAGATAGGAGGACTTTCCTCATTCACCTACAACGTTTGATATTTAAACTGTTCCTCAAGAAGATTTTGAAAAGTTTCGTGAGTGTTATTCATAATTGATATAAAACGGCTAAGACTCACAGTAAACGTCGAATTACTCCGACCAGGTTTCGGAAATTTTAGAAGTCCTCCTTCAAAATTTGTTATTATTCATATAGCTAGGCTTGCGCTTGAATATGGTGGAAATTGAAGCATGCTCGAAGAAACCAGTCTCACTCTCGTCTTAAAGAGTGCTAGGTGGTAGCTAGTCGGGAATACAGATGCCGGCAGAGCGAGAACAAGATATTACACCTGCAACGAGCTACAGCTCCAAGAAACTCAACTCCCTTTACGCCTGCTTCATCGAGTTCAAATAGTACCTCCACAGGTTATTTGGCCTCACGTCATTGTAAACGGCGACCGTCCTCATAACGCGGACGTGAGAAACTGGACACGTTAGAAAAAATCGCAACAACCGCAGCAGCAACCGGTTAAGGCCACGGGTGTCAAATTCGCTACTTCTCGGCTCAAATGTTTGGAGCGTTGATGTCAACGACTATAGTTCAAGTGTAACCTAAAAACCTGAAGTTGAAGTAGACCTGACCGTGTTGGGTTCCGTGACTTTATAGGTTACGAGGATCAGATTAAAAGAAACATGGTTCCGTTTTATTGTCATCACTAATGAGTGATGAGTTATGGTATTCCATGAGCCATAGTTAACGACGAGAGCGCGCACCAGTAGAACTTATTGCTGGACAAAGAGGTTTCCCCACGATGAAACTTAGGCGCCATAAAAAAGTATCATTAAAAAAGCCACTGCTAGACGTAGTCCTCTTCTAATGGACGTCACTGAGCTCGGTCTTTGGCTCTTTTCATCCAGTTTCTACCGACCGTTTTTTGTCGTCGTTGCACCGCTTGGCTGACGGGTGTCCTACACAATGTTAACCAATTAACGGTCTCAACTCAAGGGACAGGCCAACTCTAATGATTGTCCCTCCTTCGAGAGATGTGACCAGCCAGAAGTATAGGAACGCAAAAAATCCTACTGTGTCTCTTAAAGATCCCCAAAATATTAAGGCTGTTTGTGGTGGCGTCTGATGCTATCGCACCACCTAACAACATAATGTTCTAGTGGCGCATTGAATGTTAAAATGGTGATTTAAAAACCTGTGGTCAGTTGAGGCCTAGATCTATTCATGATGCCATATATGATATTTTTGCCGGAACTGTTAGTAGAATAATTTATTTTATATTTTCTTTAAGGTTGTTCATGCAGTCAGTTACTTTTTGAAAAAGTTGGAGATAATCCAGAAGAATATCCAGAAAAGTTTTATCAAAATCTTTTTAACACCTCGGTTTTTAAAAAGAAAAAATACAGCACTAGACGTCTACTTACTCAGCAACAAACATTTTTGTTGAGTAACAATAAAATTCAAACGGAGAAGTTCATTCTAGTAACATAAGTAGTTCTTCTAAAGGTTGCCTGTTAGGAATTGCACTTAGCGATAAGGCCGTCCATTGTTCTATCACTATGTGTAGCTGTAAACTTTTCCTGTTTTGTTTTTTTTTTAATGGAACTGAGTTATGAGACGAGCAATTCGTTCGCCTGATGATGATTCGTGCCTTTGCACTCATCACCCCGAGACATCAGATATTAAGTCTTGTAATGATGCCCAGTAATTTAACTCAATTGGTGTTCCATAAAGTATTATTGTATTATATTTAAGTTCTTATACTAAAAATAATTATAAATAACTATAGACATACACATCAAGAGTACCTTTACTAATTCGACACCTTATAAAAATACAGAACCTAGAGGATAAAATCTGTAACGACGCGTGTCGAAAGCGCCCTATTTGCGGATTAACATGTGGCGGTGCATTACCGCGGGGCCTTTAATGGACAAATTGCTCTGTACACCAGCACTAACATTTAAATCAGACTTAATGGACACATTTCCATATGTACTGGGAGCTTATGTATGTTCTGGAATAAGTAGAGGTCTGTCTGTTGTGTTGCCAACAAACTTAACTCTACAGTAGGGAATTTAATTTAACTTATTATAAAAGTATTATTCGTTATATTTTTTCCTATTAAGCTGTTTCAGATTGTTGCTACTTGTGAAATGTCTCATGGTCATAAAAAGTTTTTTTTTTTTATTATTACTCATAGGCAAGCATTTGACCGCAGTCTCACCTGATGGAAAGTGACGACGCGGTCTAAGATGGATCATGCTTGCCTAGATACCGATTCACTCGAGACTTGAAGACATCCAGATTATAAGAATCGGGAAACAAAGACCCTGGTAAGGTGTTCCATTCCTTGTTATTATTTCCTTATTATTGGTTATTTTCATTAAGATATACTGTCCCACAGCTGGGCAAAGGCCTCCCCCAATTCCTTCCACCTGTCTCGCTCCTGCACCACCTTATACCAATTGTCTTGGTGTGCGTCTAGATCGTCTCATAAAGAGAACAAAACTAAACACTAACATAATTACTAAATATAATTATTATATTTAATTTTTTTAAGCTCAACCTACCCATTCAACAACGTTTGTACTATTATTTATTCTGTGACAACGTATCCTTTCCTAAATGGAATAATCTATAAGTGAAAAATATGCGATAAGATATTGCGCTAGCTGCGACTAAAACATCTCTTAAACGTGATGGTAGTTTGTTAAAAAGCTGTATTCCTTCAAACATAAGCATCGTATTGCCGTAATTAGTTCTTATTTTTGGTAAAACAATAACAGTACCTCGACGAGGGCTGCGGCTTTCACATGAATTTTATGTCAAAATACAAGTATTATTAGATACTACCTGCATCCCGCGTTTTCCAGGGATAAAAAGTATGTCCTATGTCTTTTTCCTGAACCTACATACCAAATTTCATCAAAATCCGTTCAGTGATTTTGCGTGATCCATCCTCACAAACTTAGGAAGGATTTTTTTTACGCTTAAAGATCTATGTTTGGCCACTATCTCGCCTGATGTGAAGCGATGATGTGGCCTAAGATGGAGCACATAGATCTAGAGAGAGACGGCAGTTGAGCGGCTGCTCAGACCCGTCTCCCCAATGGTTCACCGAACATCATCCCGAAGGATAGGTAGGAAGGAAGGATGGTTATCATAATGGGGCTATTTGTTCTGTGGTTCTGTGGTGTATACTATAATACCGTGACAGCAAAGCGATGTCACTTACTATAGCACGTTTCCACTAGATAGGAACCGGGACAACACAAAATCTGAATTCCTCTGCAAGTTAGTATATGCTTTATAAATATTATCTCTACAAACTATGGTTACTTAACGTGGGCCGACGCCTACAGCTACCGCAGTAAATATAACTCAATCAAGAACTACAAATCATCAGAGATCGAACCAGGATGTTTGATTGCAAATATTTAAGTGTTTGAGGTAAATGTGTGTTCACCGTTTAAATACGTGACGCAAATAAAATGGGTGGTTTTAGCATAGCATGGCATAATAATTTGTATTACACGCTCAATAGGAACGGTGTTTGTTTATGGCTTTGGTGTATACGTGATTCGATAAATCAATCTATCGATCATAGTCTGCCTGGGAAAAGATTGAGAGGATGAATTTGGTGTTTTTTTTTTTAATGATTAAATGGGCTCAGGTTTACAACAACTCATCTGATGGTAAGCGTAGTTGCGGTCTAACGTGGAGCACGTTTGCCCATGAGGTGCCTATTCGCTTTTGTCTTAAAGAGACCCAGGTTGTAATTGGAAGGAAATAAGTATTCTGGTAGAGAATTCCACTCCTTTGCGGTACGTATAATGAAAGAGTAAGCGAAGCGCTTTATTCAGCGCTCATATTGCAATGATGACCGCAACGCTGGGTAGACGTTATTAGACGATACGGACGATATGGATGAATCGGGCACAAGATCGCCAGGAGTGGAGGAAAAGAAAAGAGGTCTATATCCAAGAATGGATTACGAAAAGGCCTACATGATGATTGCAATGATGAATAATTTATACATCGAGACAGAAATTAGTGATAATTGATCGTCGTGCATCATTACCTTTGGTCCATACAACTTTAGAAGTATTGGGTTGCTTTGATGATTACTTCACGCTAGCGGTATTGTCTCTTGTCATGCGCCACTTCTACCTCTCCTGCTGACTTTAACATCGGTACAACGTCTTTTAAGGAGATACATGAATATCATCAATGAACTGAATCTTTTTAACCCCAACTCAGACAGAGGGCGTTATAAATTTAACGTGTGTATCTTTTGTATTATCTTTGTATCTGTATGTGCTATCGTAGCTCTCAAACAGATAAACCGATTCCAATGCGGTTTTTTAATAGAAAGCTAGGTTAATCGGAATGGTACATTTGATAAAATCTGTCTCGCTGTTTAAAAGTTATGTGCTATTTATTATACATGTGTATAACTGTGAATCGATGGTTCTCTAAAGTTTTATTTATATTGTTTTACTAACCAACTAATTTGATTTACTAACCGGCTACACTCACGATTAAAAATAGTGATTAAAATTGTAATTATGAATACTCACGGTAGTTTTAATAATAATATATTGTTTTTGTTTTGAGGTAAAGAGATGGAATAGATCGTGAGCTTAAACGCCTGCTTTATAGCACCTGCAGTGCCATACAAATCATCCAGTGCCATCCGTGCGATGAAAAGTGCGACAGCATTGCTTTATCTGAAATTCAGCTTTCACATATGTGTTAAGTAACCAAAGAGGTGACCCCAAAATGGGTCTTGGCCTCCAACAACAAAAGGCGCCTCTGGTCTCGGCGTTGCGCGTTCTCTTCCCAGTCAAAACAGCTGCAGTTCACGAAGATCCTTCTCGACCTCACCTAGCCAGCGGTATCGAGGCCGTCCGACCGGGCGACGACCCGTGGGTTGATCCAGGAACGCCATCTTAGCAGCTCATTATCCAGTGTTAAGTACCGACACTTTATATAATGAAACTTAAATCCACAAAAACAAATATACTGAACACGATAACCCTATGTAACTACTCCCAGCAAAATTATGCGTATACGCCTTTCAAGATGCATCAATCCATTTCTTCACATTCATAGGTCCCGCATTAACATTCGCAATTGAGTTATCAAGGTAATGTGATTTAAATTGGCCCTCTGACACCTGACGACCTATGAGAACATCCATATTCCACAAGAAGCAATACCAGGTATAGGTTAACTACGTTGATAACTTTCATACATACATAGTGGACAATCAAACATAATAAACATATCATAATCAAACATAATACAAATAATAAACATGGTGAATGTTTCTTTTTCAATATAATTCTTACCTAGCAATAATCTTGACACATTTCGTGTCGCAACATTTTAAAATTCTGTACCTATATATTATATCATTTTGGAATTTTGGATGTTGAGTAGTGATAAACATACAATAAGTTATTCTGTCGCTATATACAATAAGGCGTTGTGTCGCTATCTTATATAGCCTCGAAGGCTTACTAGATGGTTATTTTTAGGACCAACTGGGAAAAAAAACAGAAAATCTGTTCTAAACTAGTATGCGTAGTTCCGTACCTGCCCGTGACTTCTCAAAGTGGTCACACTGTATCTGTGAATTACTGGATTCCAATACGTATGCCCGTGGCAAATGCTCCGTATGCAAGCAGATTGAGTTTTTGTACATTTGCCTACATTCGCTTAGTGTGCGAGTTACGGGTATTTTTCTTTTAGATAAGCAGTTATTATTGGATGTGCCGCTGCCGTGCCTAATAGGTGATGGTTAATGTTATTAACTGAGTTCAAGAAATAAAGATGATCTGGATATGACAGATTTGAGATCGACAGAAGAGATATAAGGTTTTAAAACCATTAATTTTCCTTACAAAAATTGAGGGTGTTTATGATTGTATTTTAAGCTTGTCCTATTTATAACTTAATTGCAGGTCGATTCCCGCGACGGGACAAATGATTGTGCTCAGGAAAAAAGGAGAGCATGCATTTGTTTTGTGTCTAGGTGTTGTGGGACCATAGTTATCGTAGTTTCTGGTACCCTAGGCACAGGGAATCCTAGTTAAGGGCCAGGTTCTATGTTTGCCGTGCCTATTTTTTTATTTATTTTATAAGTAGTTGAGGTCTGAAAATTAAAGAAATTAAAATTAAAGGCTATTTGTAATAAACATACTATAATGAAATTATTACCTCTATGTTAAAAGAGCATAGATAAACTATTTTTGAGGCCTATCGCAAGGACCATATTTACCCCTTTTTACTAGAGTCAGAGCTCTTTAGGAAAAACAGGATTAAGACGGGCGAAGCCAGTAATCATAAAAAAGAAAATGAACTCCTGATTGCATGACCATTAAACTGAATAGGGATAAGCCCCTAGGCACAGTTTACGGCTTGCTAAACGGTACATTATTGCATTTAACGATCTTATAACTGGTTATTTTACGACGATTCATTTGTTTCAATGCATTGTATTGCAACTGCAGACGATATGACAATTGCCGTGATTGCAGGAAGGCACTGCGGATGGTGACTAATAATTTAAATTGATTGTCTTTCCAAGATCATTTGATCTGATTTGTTGTAACTTGAAACGTGGATAAAACGGTATGATTTCGATCGTTGGACTGTCCAAAAAAAAAAGATTAGTTAGTTAATGTTGGTTAGTAAGAGACGCAGAGCGCTTGGTTTATTAGAATTTGGTGTAAAATGATATTCATTAATTGTTTTATTACCTTTTGTGTCCCACTGCTGGGCAAAGATCTACCCAGTTCCTTGATGACCAATATAATTCTTTTTTAATTTATTATATAATATCAAATACTGTCTCTAAATTTCACTCTCCGTATAAAACCAAAAGTGATTTCATGACTTTATTTAATTAAATTAAACTAATATAATCTTTCGGAATCAAGTTGGCTAGAGCAAAGTGGCGTAGGATAAGGACAACTGGAGAGACCTGGGGAAGATATTTGCATAGCAGTGTATCCCACTGCTGCCAGAGTCAGTCTTTCCCGATAGCTATAATCTGGGAATCTTCAAGTCTCGAGTGAACGGTTACTATCTTGGTAAGCGTGCTAGATCGTCGAGCGCATCGTCGCTTACCATCAGGTGACATAGTGGTCAAACGCAAGCCAATTAACAAGTAAAAAAAAAAAGATGCGTAGCGCCAAAATTCAATCGAAGTTCAAGATAAATATCTTAATTTTCGTCACCAAAACCACTTAGTATATAAAGCACAAACACCAAGTTGAGAAGGACGTCCTTTATAGTTCCTGCGATGTTATCTCTTGGCAACCAAATAATTTTATCATATATGGCATCGCTTACATAAACTCTTTGGAATTATACAACGATTAGTGCATAACGTTTGTAGTTTAATGTATAACCGTTAGAGGGTAAACTTGAATAGTGATCGACGTGTCTCGGCACTGCGACAAGAGGTCAGCGTCTCTCTGCCCTCCACTTCCCCTCCCATCCCTCACCCTTTCCATTCAATGAATTAGTAAAAATATACACACAAATAATATTTTTACCACGTTTTTATTAACTTTCTTGTTTGTCTGTCCGTCGTTTTGGGTGGAATCTTGCAACTCAAATTTCGAGCACTTCCCGATTAGCTATCCGGCTGAAACTTTCAGGGTAGCTCACAACTCGATGACAATGCTTTCTAAATCCATTTATTAGGGTTTAACCTCGAAAGACGCATAAAAATGTTGTTTTTAATAGATTATTTTTGTCTGTCACCTTCTTTTAATATATTTTATTGCATTTATAAATTATATATATGTATACAACGTGTAACATTAATGTGTAGTAATAATTAAACCACGCATATAGAAGCTTATTAATAATTCAAGTCCAAGTGCAAATCACCAGAAAATTTTTAAAATCACAAGATATGATAATTTAAAAATTTCTGGTAATCAAGTTCATTTCAACCTTAACAATCAGCTGATAAAGAGCAATGAACTTGTGACAAAGAATATTAGTGCGCCGCGTGTACAGATCTGACAAACAAATTTTATCTTCAGTTAGCAAAGCCAGCTGTCCTACCAACCTTACTTTACAACTAACTTTCAAGCAAACTGCTTTTTACGCGACTCCCCAAAAAAGGAATATAATGTTTTCGGGGTTAATGTATGTGCGTTTTTTTATTACAAAATGCCTCAACAGATTTGGATGTATGGGGTATCCTCGGAATCCTTAAATCATCCCAAGTGATAATGTTTTTGGCAGGGTATTTTTTTATTTTTATTAATGCTTACTTATTAATTACAGCATTAAACATCATCGCTCCAATTAACATTCAGGAATAAGGATCTAATCAGTGTAAACGCCTAATAAGAGCGAGCATGGCTGATGTTCTTAAAAAATACGTGAGGTCACCAACCACCGTAGGAATAGGATGTAAAAAACATCATGCATGAATTTCAACAGTAGGAATGTAATAGGCTGATAATGATGGTTAAGACATTTCCAACATTTGATTTCATTGCATAGTAAAAGAGTGTTCGTAAGTCAGTAATCAATAAAGCGTCTTTACTTAGTCAGTTTTCAGAAATAAACCTGTTTAATCTTTGACAAAACGCGGCAAACACTAAAGCTATCAAACATTCGCCGCCGCTTCATGATTCGCTAGCCTTGTTTCGTATTGCACCAATCATAAAGATGTAATCCTAATAAATAATAGCCGCTGCTCCTCATTGGTCGAGCGGCACAAACAAAGTTACCTTCTAACGCCGCCCCATAAAACTCCACCGAAAAGGACCGTTTTCGTTTCGGAAATTCTTTTTAGGTTATTTCTGAATATGAATTCTAAGACGTCAAGTTGGATAAAAATTTGAAACTAATCAAGGCAAGGCTAAGTCGGGTACGTTCGCGGAGATTTTTTTGTATACCGGTTCCGGAACATGCAAAAAAACTATGGTAAAAAAAACTTAAACCTATGTTTTTATTATGGTTTTAATGCATTCAAATCTGTCCAGGCAATAAGAAGTAATGGTGGAATAAATAAATACATACATACGTAAACCCTGAAATACTCCTTTTTGGGCAGGTCGTGTAAAAATGTGGAAATACCCTTTTTTACGAGTGGGTTCCGGAACGGAAACGACCGAGTCCGAAGATCCGTTCAGTATGAAATTCCGGTATTTGAGACTCGAAATCAAGCCCTTGTAAAATGTTCGGCGTTTTCAAAGACAGAGCGCCTAGGCCACAAAACAGATAAATACAGAAGTTAATCTCATGTATGT
This sequence comes from Petrophora chlorosata, assembly GCA_951640565.1. Lineage (NCBI taxonomy): Eukaryota > Metazoa > Arthropoda > Insecta > Lepidoptera > Geometridae > Petrophora > Petrophora chlorosata. The sequence goes on from OX621206.1 coordinate 5,249,652, forward strand.
ACTTTTCATACATTTCATACCGGACGGCGCAGGAAGTTTTTGGGAGGAAAATTGATTGATTTAAAAATATAACTGTACACGATATCGACATAATTTTTTCGCAGTTACTATTATAACTGAATAAAGTTTTTTTGAAGACAAAACAAATGCGATTAGTTTACATTAACATCTTCCTCATTAGATTATTGAACACAAGGCTAACACAGCTTATACTACAATAAATATCTAATTTTAAATTGTAAAAATATGACAAGGCCACAAACTCATGTTCGCTTGTTCGGCGCAGGGCCGGGGGCTGGGGCGCTTACCTACCTACCTAACTATTTTGTGTTACGTGAAAACAAACCATCAAAATACAAGCAAATACCTACTTACCTCTCTGAAACAACTGGTAGCTTAAAAAACGACAATTCACCGTTTAATGTTGAATTTAAACAACCGTCCACCAAACAGTTATAATAACCTATTTTTCGTTGCTCCATTTTTGCACAAAAAAGTTCACAGACGCGTGTCTCAAGCGGATGGCACTCGCATCCCAACTGTGCCCAGATATCGTGTCTGTGAGCGGTGTCTATGTGTGCGTTGCTCGAGCGCACTTTGTATGTATGTAGATTTCTGTACTAATCTGTTTTGTGCCTAGGCACAAAGTAGCTCGGTCAATGACCCGTACTACCGCGACTAGGCCACAGCTTGTTAGGATTGGCCAAAATAATTCAAATAAATAGTTTTTAAACTTTGTATGGAAAATATAATAGTGTTTTTTTGGTTGTATATTCTGCCCGATGATTCATGACTAGATACCCATACACACCTTTCAGTATTACTACACATTAATGTTATTCCCTGTATAATGTTAGTCTCTGAGGTATTTTATCATAAGGGCCTCTGCGTTTACTTCGATGTGCTCTGCTATTATTGCCTGAACTTATATATATAAACTAGTATTTCGCCGCGTGCGCGAGCTGCTAAAGCAGCTCGCGTGGGGGGGTGGCTGCTGTTTTTTTTAAAAGCTTCCTATCGATTATGGTTCTAAAGTTTTGTTTACCCTTTTTGTTCTGAAAACAAACTTTTGTATGGTGGCCATCTTGAAAAAAAGCTGGATTTCAAGTGATTGTGTGGCGTGCGCGAGCTGCTAAAGCAGCTCGCGTGGGGGGTGTTTTGCTTTTTAATAAAAGCTCCCCATCGATTACGGTTCTAAAGTTATTTAAGTTCAGTTGTTCTGAAAAAATTACTTTTGTATGGCGGCCATCTTGAAAAATGGCGGAATCCAAGTGATTTTGTGGCGTGCGCGAGCTGCTAAAGCAGCTCGCGTGGGGGGGGTGTTCCTTTTTTTTTATAGACGCTTCCTATCGACTACGGTTCAAAAGTTTTGTTTGGCTTATTTTTCCGGAAAAAAATCTTTTGTATGGCAGCCATCTTGAAAAATGGCGAAATCCAAAATTTTTTTTCATAATCGTAATCTACGACCCAGAAAACCCCCCGATGCGAAATTTCAGTCGGATCGGAGCAACTTTCAAAATGGACGCCATTTTTTTTTCTTTTTTTAAAATTTTTCCAACTTTTTCAAATTTCCCCCATGGCCCTCTATGACATTTGGTCGAGCACCCTATACCTATCTCTTACCATTCAAAAGTTATTGACATTTTTATTTTGTATGGCGGCCATGTTTTTTTGTATGGCGGCCATCTTTTTTTTCAAATTTTCAAAAATGGCCCAAGGTTTGGGGCATATTTAGTTCAAGCGGTACCCCCATCCGATTTATAGTTTCCGAGATCCCCTGAGCAGTTCCATCTCGGAGACACCTTTCCATGGATTTCGGATTTTTCTGGTTGGTTTCAAAACACCCTCTATCCAACGGTACCAAACACTACCCCCCACCATAACGGCAAGTCGGAGATCAATTCTGTCAATATGTCAGTCAGTCAGTCAGTCAGTCAGTCAGTGATGGTCTTCCAGTTTTATATTATATTAACTAGTATTTCGCCGCGTGCGCGAGCTGCTAAAGCAGCTCGCGTGGTGGTGGTGTTATTTTTTTTTATAGAAACTTCCTATCGATTACGGTTCTAAAGTTATTTAAACTTTATTGTTCTGAAAAAATAAAACGTTTGTATGTCGGCCATCTTGGAAAATGGCGCAATCAAAGTGATTTTGTGGCGTGCGCGAGCTGCTAAAGCAGCTCGCGTGGGGGGGTGTTGCTTTTTTTTTATAGAAGCTCCCTATCGATTACGGTTTTAAAGTTATTCTCTTTGTTCGGAAAAAAATCTTTTGTATGGCGGCCATCTTGAAAAATGGCGGAATCCAAATTATTTTTTCATAATCGTAATCTACGACCTAAAAAACCCCCCGATGCAAAATTTCAGTCGAATCGGAGCATTTTTCAAAATGGCCGCCATTTTTTTTTCTTTTTTTTTAATTTTTCCAACTTTTCCAAATTTCCCCCGTCGTCCTCTATGACATTTGGTCAAGCACCCTATACCTATCTCTAACCATTCAAAAGTTATTAACATTTTCATTTTGTATGGCGGCCATGTTTTTTTGTATGGCGGCCATCTTTTTTTTCAAATTTTTAAAATTGGCCCAAGGTTTGGGGCATATTTAGTTCAAGCGGTACCCCCATCCGATTTATAGTTTCCGAGATCCCCTGAGCAGTTCCATCAAGGAAACCACTTTCTGGTGATTTCGGATTTTTCTGGTTGGTTTCAAAACACCCTCTATACAACCGTACCAAACACTCCCCCCCACCATAACGGCAAGTCGGAGATCAATTCTGTCAATATGTCAGTCAGTCAGTCAGTCAGTCAGTGATGGTATTTAACTTTTATATAATATAACTAGTATTTCGCCGCGTGCGCGAGCTGCTAAAGCAGCTCGCGTGGTGGTGGTATTTTTTTTTTTTTATAGAAACTTCCTATCGATTATGGTTCTAAAGTTATCTAAGCCTTTATGTTCTAAAAACAAACTTTTGTATGGCGGCCATATTGGAAAATGGCGCAATCCAAGTGATTTTGTGGCGTGTGCGAGCTGCTAAAGCAGCTCACGTGGGGTGGTGTTGTTTTTTTTTATAGAAGCTCCCTATCGATTACGGTTTTAAAGTTATTCTCTTTGTTCGGAAAAAATCTTTTGTGTGGCGGCCATCTTGAAAAATGGCGGAATCCAAATTATTTTTTCATAATCGTAATCTACGACTTAAAAAACCCCCCGATGCGAAATTTCAGTCGAATCGGAGCATTTTTCAAAATGGCCGCCATTTTTCTTTCTTTTTTTTTAATATTTCCAACTTTTCCAAATTTCCCCTATGGTCCTCTTTGATATTTGGTCGAGCACCCTATACTTATCTTAAACCGTTTAAAAGTTATTTGCAAATTATTTTCACCTATTTTGTCATGAAAAAAAACGTTTGTATGGCAGCCATCTTGAAAAATGGCGGAGTCCAAATTTTTTTTTCATAATCCTAATGTCCGACCCAGAAAACACCCCGATGCAAAATTTCAGTCGGATCGGAGCAACTTTCAAAATGGCCGCCATTTTTTTTTCTTTTTTTTTTTAATTTTTCAAACTTTTCCAAATTTCCTTCGTCGTCCTCTATGACATTTGGTTGAGCACCCTATACCTATCTCACACCGTTTAAAAGTTATTTGCATATAATTTTCACCTATTGTGTCATGAAAAAAAACGTTTGTATGGCAGCCATCTTGAAAAATAGCGAAATCTAATTTTTTTTTTCATTATCGTAATCTACGACCCAGAAAACCCCCCGATGCAAAATTTCAGTCGAATGGGAGCAATTTTCAAAATGGCCGCCATTTAATTTTCTTTTTTTTTTAATTTTTCCTTCTTTTCCAAATTTCTCTTATCGTCCTCTATGACATTTGTTAGAGCACTCTATCCCTATCTCTAACCGTTTAAAAGTTATTTGCATTTTATTTTCAAATATTTTGTCATGAAAAAAAACGTTTGTATGGCAGCCATCTTGAAAAATGGCGGAGTCCAAATTTTTTTTTCATAATCCTAATGTCCGACCCAGAAAACACCCCGATGCAAAATTTCAGTCGGATCGGAGCAACTTTCAAAATGGCAGCCATTTTTTTTTCTTTTTTTTTAATTTTTCCAACTTTTCCAAATTGCCCCCGTCGTCCTCTATGATATTTGTTCGAGGTCTCTATCCCTATCTCTAACCGTTTAAAAGTTATTTGCATATAATTTTCACCTATTTTGTCATGAAAAAAAACGTTTGTATGGCAGCCATCTTGACAAATAGCGAAATCTAATTTTTTTTTCATTATCGTAATCTACGACCCAGAAAACCCCCCGATGCAAAATTTCAGTCGGATCGGAGCAACATTCAAAATGGCTGCCATTTTTTTTTCTTTTTTTTTAATTTTTCCAACTTTTCCAAATTTTCCCCATCGCCCTCTATGACTTTTGGTCGAGCACCCTATACCTATCTCTAACCATTCAAAAGTTATTTGCATATTATTTTCCCCAATTTTGTCCTGAAAAAAAACCTTTGTATGGCAGCCATCTTGAAAAATGGCGGAATCCAAATTTTTTTTTCATAATCGTAATCTACGACCCAGAAAACCCCCCGATGCAAAATTTCAGTCGGATCGGAGCAACATTCAAAATGGCTGCCATTTTTTTTCTTTTTTTTTAATTTTTCCAACTTTTCCAAATTTCCCCCGTCGTCCTCTATGACATTTGGTCAAACACCCTATACCTATCTCTAACCGTTTAAAAGTTATTTGCATATAATTTTCACCTATTTTGTCATGAAAAAAAACGTTTGTATGGCAGCCATCTTGAAAAATGGCGGAGTCCAAATTTTTTTTTCATAATCGTAATCTACGACCCAAAAAAACCCCCTATGCAAAATTTCAGTCGGATCGGAGCAACTTTCAAAATGGCCGCCATTTTTTTTCATTTTTTTTTAATTTTTCCAACTTTTTCAAATTTTCCCCATCGCCCTCTATGACATTTGGTCGAGCACCCTTTACCTATCTCTAACCATTCAAAAGTTATTAACATTTTCATTTTGTATGGCGGCCATGTTTTTTTGTATGGCGGCCATCTTTTTTTTCAAATTTTCAAAATTGGCCCAAGGTTTGGGGCATATTTAGTTCAAGCGGTACCCCCATCCGATTTATAGTTTCCGAGATCCCCTGAGCAGTTCCATCACGGAAACCACTTTCTGGTGATTTCGGATTTTTCTGGTTGGTTTCAAAACATCCTTTATCCAACCATACCAAAAACTTCCACCCACCATAACGGCATCTGGGAGAACAATTCTGTCAATATGTCAGTCAGTCAGTCAGTCAGTCAGTCAGTCAGTCAGTCAGTCAGTCAGTCAGTGATGGTCTTTCACTTTTATATAATATAAATAATAATATAATAAAATATCTTTAACACATTCGGTGGCACGAGACGTCTTTTGAACAATAATTGGTTCCTATGCAACAAAATTGATATGAATTATTCAAAAGTACCATCTCTTTTTATAGCTACTTCGGAGTAATACCTAATTTTATAAACCGACAAATGTGATAAAAGTTGTCGCTACTCCGTGGCTTACATCGTGTAAATAAGCAGAAGGTAAAGCAATTAAAATCAAGTTTCGACGGATGTACCACCTCCGAAACAGCGTCAGTTAAATGAATTTAAACTACTGTATATTTTATACGATTTATATGAATACATACTAAAAACAAATGTAACTTTTATATAATCACGAGATGTTTTTGTAATATTTGAGCGAAATCCATAAATTTGGATTAAAATCCAATTTTCATATTTATATTAATTTAGCGGTTAAAATCATGACTTTATTAAGCTACGTAGGTATAATTTAGTTTTAATTTTTATTATCTATTTAAGATTATCTTAACATTAATCTGATTGTGTTTCGTATTTTTATTCAAATAATATTCACGGTGCTTGTCACATTACGGCTTAGAATTTTTTAAGCGTATTATTTATAAGATATAATATTTTTAGTAGCAGCATAAAATAGACTATATAGTGCCTTACACTTGGCACTTATATACATCTATAACAGGTTTTGATTGAAACAGTTATGTGCTATAATACAAATTAACATAAGCTTAAAAATTGGCTTTAAGCCCTGAAGCTACTTAATTAAATCTTAAGAGCTTCTGTAATGATTTATACCAAACTGGGTGGTCTTATTTCACAACCTACTGGTAGATAACTATTTGAAATGTATAATTAATTAAAATAAGAAACACCTGTTGTTTGCCGAAGATTGTTATTAATGATCTCAGTTTAATTGTTAAAAATAAAAGTGTTCGAAAGAGGAAGCCAGTTTCGAAATCGCTTTGGTGTTTTAAGTTACGGGAGCATTAATTAAAATCATACAAAGTTTGAATAGGTTTTTTGTAGGTATGTGCAAAGTGGCCGAACTGAAATTTTTGAATTGTCTCACGAAATTCAGATTTACTAATTTTAATTCGATTGTTTACAAGCGTATACATTTACGCATACAAAAAACATGAGAAATATATCATGAGTTAAAAATATGGAAATAAAGTCATCAAAATTACATTCGAGCGGTCCCGAGCGCAGCTATTGTTATAATGTTTATAGATATTATAGTCAATACTACCTACTATTTTAAAATGTTACTATTTTAGAAGTAAGTAATAGAAGAGGAATGCGACACCCAAGACCAAACCTGTTTAAGGTTTATAAGGTGTTAGATTTTTATGAAAAGTTGTAAAATTTATACAAATAAATAAAAAAAAAAGTTTTGGTGAAAATTTGACCAGCAGAAACATGGTCGCTTAATAAACTAATAGTGTTTTAAAACAATAAGTTGGACTGTTAAAATTATTGCCCGCGAATAATAGTGAAGAATGCTGACAGTTTCGATAATCATTCATTCTTCACATATATATAGACCTGCAGAACATTACAGAGTAACTTAAGTCAGCCTCTGTGGTGTAGTGGTTGGGCAGGTTGGCTTAAATCTCATACGCCACCGAGGTCGCGGGTTCGATATCCGCGACACAGATATTTGTGCACAGAAAACAAATACCTAAGTGAGTTTTTGGTTCGTGTCTGGATGTTGTGGGCCATGGTCCTCGTAGTTCCTGGCTCCTTAGAAACAGGGAATCCTAATTAGGGACCAGGATAGTGATCATTGGGTGTAAAATAGAAATAAACCTAATAGAGTTAAATAATTGTTTTTAAAAAATGTTAAAATATATTTTCCAAGGCAAGCTTTTAACAAATTGGTAATTCGAACCGCGAGCAGATTAAAATGAGCCCAAACATTAGTAGTTTACGATTATCCGTCAAGGAGTTCCATTGCTTCTGTCTCCATTATCAAATCAGCTGGTTATCAACATAATATTGCATTGTCATCGGACTTTGACAAGTATAAATTTCAACTTTGTAGGATAAGAAGTGGTTCTGATTTAACTTGCAAGATTCCATCCGGAAAAACATAGTTACATATGTACATACCAACATTAATTGCAAGTTAAATAAAAGTTTGTAAAAATTTTGGCCACATACAAAATGTTATGAAAATAAACCATAGCGTTGGTTATAGTTTATTTATATGCCGCATTCTCTTTCATATCTTTTATGTATGGTCAAGAAATTCTAGAATTGATGACGCGGTGACATGAGAACGATAAAATGTCTCTCTCCACCCACTCATACCAACGCCATTCATAAATCTCACAAATCTAATTGCACTCGAAACTAATAACGTAGGTGCTCTCCAAAGTGTATGTGTTTTCAGATATCTTGACACCGGCATCCGTTCGCTGTGGGAAAAGTGAACAGGTGTCGTCACTTACTGCTTTTACAGCAGCTATCACGCATTTAATTACACTTATACAAGCACTGCTACACGATTTTCAACCTTTACTTTTAGGCGTAGAGCTCAAAATATCTTTAAAACAAAGCACAGTTACGACTTATTAGTATGGTACGTGTAGAGTCAAACTAAATGTAAAGGCTAAATGCTATGAAGTATCAATACGGTCGTAAAACAGAACGCGATTCAGACACTGCAATTGAGACCGTATAAACGATACGTTTTTTGTCAAAGAAACCGTATAATTTCGGAATATGATATCGAAACCGCTTCTCTTTCCTCGGCCTTGAAATCTGCCTAAAGCTTGGAAAGTTCACACTGTATCCAGTTACAAAAAGCCGGACAAATGCGGAATTATTATGCGTTTTGGCGCTGGTTTGAAAATTAAATAAACTAAAAGTTATAATTATATTACTTACTATTTACATTTTAATTAGCAAAACATATTTTTTTTACACCAAATAGATCTATGTTTGCCCACTATCTCGCCTGATGTGAAGCGATGATGTGGCCTAAGATGGAGCACATAGATCTAGACAGAGACGGCAGTTGAGCGGCTGCTCAGACCCGTCTCCCCGATGGTTCACCGAACATCATCTCGAAACACAACTAGGTCGCTTGACATGGCTTTGTTCGGTGGTTGGTATTACATTATTTCAGTGTACCCCTATGTATCTGGAGAACATTTAGTGTACTAAACTTGTTAGAATTAATTAATTTATGGATTTATTGAACTTTTTCGATATAATGAATATTAACATTGTAGTCAATGAATTAAACTGAGGATGCATTCTTACTAATACCAAACACTGTTAAACAAAAGAACACAACGACTGTTCTAGATTTCAGCTCATTAATGTGGCTCAGTGGGGGCACGTGCGATTTTCGATCCAACGCACCCGAGTTCAAATCCCGCTGGCCCCGCACTATTGAATTTCTGATGTGCGAATTTAATCACTCTAAAACGGTGAAGGCAAACGTCGTGAGGAAACCGGCATGTCCAAGAATTTATCACAAATATTCATGGACATGTGACATCCATCAACCCGCACTGGGCTAGCAAGGTGGATTATGGCCTATGCTCTCTCTACGAGGCAAGGCCCGAGTCTCAGCAGTGGGAACGTAATGGGCTGATGATGACAACTAAATTCTTAACGAGATTTAACCCTAACTAGATTCAATGCATGACCCTTATTTTACCATCATTTAAGGAAAGCAGATAAACGTAATGACGTAGATATACGTAGATATTTATGTGTCACAAGGATCCTACGAAATCTAAATTTTGAATAGTTATAGATTTCCTTTAATCTGCTTTTTCAACCACTATATAAAGCTTAGTCCAAAAACCAAAGCCATTATTGAAGAAGATATTTATATTTTTTCCTATTTGTTTAGCATTAAAAGAAGAGCAGCATTGTTATGGGCAGGCATGGCGCTTACCATCAGGCAAACGACCTGCACGTCTCATCACTCAGTTCCATAAAAAAATATTAAAAAAGAGCAAGGGCCATACAACACAAGGTAGGTTCCGTAACAGGGCAAGGAAACCTTGATCGTGAATACTTATAGATTCTGCCCATTCAGCTTTCCCTAACCGTTAATATCTAGATCATTTTAAAACCGACTTCATTGCAAAACAAAACATCCGTCTGAGCATCATCTCGCTCTGTAGGTATTTATTTGGCGGCCACGTGTGAGGGGAGACCGTGGGAACGCAGCTCCCTCTGGAGATCTCTCGAGTAGGTATATTGTTTCTTGAGCACATGCCAGCCAAGCGGTGGGACTAGCGTGGATAAGCATGATGAACTTGAAATAGTTTAATCGATACCTTAGTTTAATCTGAAACGCAATGAAAATATATAGTGTAATTACTCTGAATATGTACCGGAATTAAACTACATATTTTCATTGCGTTTCAGATTTGGGATACATTTCCGCAACGATTCCATTAGATACCTAAAATTAAATTAAAATGATACCGTAGCCCTCATTTGTTTCATGTCAGGTTGTCTGGAATATATTATTTTTAGCGATAAGACCGCAAATTGTTAAAGTACATAAGCTTTTATTGTTCGTTTTTTTAATTATCTGTGTGTGTTTCAATAAAGAGTTACTTCATTTTTACATTTCATATATATGCTAAGGGTAAGTTGTTCAACGGCTTCACCTTGTAAGTAGTTAAGTTATTTTCGTGAGTAGTGTTTAGTATTTTTAGTAATAAAGGCATTTTTCTGATAAAAATAAAACATTGAGTTGTAAGAATGAAAGCAAAATATTGTTGAAAACTACAAATTAGAATCCTACTATAATATTATAAACGCGAAAGTTTGTAAGAATGGATGTACCTTTGTTACTCTTTCACGCAAAAACTACTGAATGGATTTTGATGAAATTTGGTATGGAGATAGCTTATACCCTGGATTAACACATAGCTAGCACTTTTTATCCCAGAAAACCGCGGGTGAAACCGCAGGGTGCAGCTAGTATAATTATAATAATGTATTTTAGTGTAACAAACCATTGAAATCAGTCCTTGCTAGAACCTCTCTTACCTTTATCCCAGCGGTGGTAATGTAAAGGGATAAATGCTGACAGCACCAGAATAAAGCAGTAAAACATTCAATAGCTTTTCATTCAATTTTGTTTTGTAATTGTTTTACACAACAATCTTTATTTTTTATTTCCCAATTTGCCGATTGGAATATGGTCGATTATACAATTTAGCTGCCATATATGTACAGACAAAATTTCGTGCGAGCAATATTAGACATTTGTTTAGGGTAAGTTCAAAGATAAATTATTATTAATAACGCTAAACTTATACATTTAACCTTCCTTAAAAATAAAACTACGCCACTACATTCTCGTCTTATCCACTCTATTATTCCCTAGCTCCCGTTTGATAGAGTACGCGTCCCGCATAAAAAGGAAGATTCGCCATCTGCCGTCGCCTTCCCTTTGAACAGAATCGAGTACCAATTTACAATATCCGGTAAAATAAGCAAAATTAGACCTTATGTTAAGGTGGTAGAGAATGCCAAATTTGTGGAGTTCGTCAAGAGACCTGGTTTTGCTATAAAGGAGTTTAAGCACAAACAAGCGCTTTCAGGAATTATTATTTTTGATTTGGTTACCTAATTATTATGAATGATGACCGTTATAATTAAAAAATATATCCATGATACGATATGAATTTTAATTAAAGCCTAAAGAAATAGACCTGAAAGCTCGTATTTCATTTGTCAACCCGGCGCCCGACCTGCTGTGACCCATCGCCTCGAACGTTTGGGAATTCTTTATATGAAATTCTATATATATACACTCACTTATCAAATCCCTAACATCACCGCGGACTTGCTCGCAAGTGAACCATTGGATGACAACTCGCCGCCCACACGCTTGCCATGGGGTGGCCGAGGGCTAACAACGCGCGTGCTCCGGGTAGAACACGAGCCGCCCGCGAATGGTTTGTTTCGAAAATGTCATATTTCCCAATATATATTTTGACCTTATAACACCTCGTTGACGCTTAGCTGTTACTCGCCGACCGCGCGATTACTACTTTGTGGACAATGAGTGGACCCCGAGCGGCGAGGCGTCGTTGGTCGGGTGTCGTTAATAAATGTGACCTTAACTCTGATGTTTGATAAAAGATAATAACTGATTTCAGATTATTCCAACATATTCAGTAACAGGGTAGATAGACTAAATAGTAAAAGACAAGAATAGCGGAAAATCAAAACTTTACCGGGGAAATACAGTGATTCTACGCTAAGTAGTGATTAAACGCTGCGTTTATTTACGTGACAAAACTAGGCTAAGCCAAACATATCACATTCCTATGTAGAGCTGCTTCAAATTTAATTTAAACAAATTATTCTGAAGGACTAATTTAGAGATAAGCGTATAATCTAAACTCGCTACGAACCTCTACGCGCCCTCTACGGAATCCTAGACCTACAATTACCGAATTCCATAAACTATTATCAAACTTTCAAATCCTATCTCATCATAATTACCGTTGCATTACTAAACTAATTCCTCTACACAACAACAAGCCGACTGACCACGTGTCCCTTATAAAGAGCTATTATTACCGAGTAGGTAGCGCGCGATCATAATTGTATTAATCATTCAGCGCGACCGGCAGACGTCGATTTTCTTCAACAAAGTGCTCTTGTTTGTTTTTTTCGTAAGGAAGTCGGCCGAAGGTGAACCGTGGGAACGTCGGGCGGGTGCACTTCCCAAAACATCGACGCACGGCAGCGAGTACGACATGCGCCGGTGTGAACGAGACGGAGTATAAGAAACTGTACCAGGTAAGGTGAGATGGAAGATATGACGTGTGCGCTCACAATCGCGTGATCATCTACAAGAAATAATAAAGCGGCAATAAAAGAAACACGAGACAACGGTAACCGTGAGCGCGCGTGTGAGAGGGACGGCCGCGGTGGCCGAACGTAGGGCTGCCAACCTGGTCTTAATATATAACATTATATATACACTGTATAATATACATACAGTATTGTACTTGTATACTTATTTCAGTGTTCCATACTTTTTGAAAAGATAGTATGATGAAATTAAATATTGTGACATGTCGAGAAACAGTTTTTTTTATATTGTACTTAATTATATACAGGGAAGCTAACTGGCAGCGACTAGAGAAAAAGAGTCAAAGATCAGGATTGGACCTTTTTCGACGTGACCAGAAGCAGACAAGTAAGCTGATGATGATTATGAGTATCAATGGTTGACATTCACGGTTTATAGACAACCTTATCCGCATTTTAAAATATATTATTACTATTGTAATACCATGAAAACAAAAATATTACATTTTTATAGATTGTAAAATTTATATCTTAATTAAATGCTCGTTTTTATTACATAATAATGTAATACGTATTTAATAATAAAAACGATAACAAGGAAAATAATACTATTTCTTGAAAATCTTTTGTCAACCCTAGCAGTAGGCGAAGGCTCGCGCTGAGTCGCGCGCGTTAGATCAATGATCGATGCGATAGGAGCGGGACGCGCGACAAACCGACGCGCGACGCGACGTGCGAATGAGACAGGAGATGCAACTTTGAAGAAAGATAAGGAGGGAGATATCGTTTGGCTCGTGGCGGTTTCAGCACGGGCCGTGTTGTTTCGAGAGAATGACGGTAGAGGGCGTAATTTTTAAGTAGGTTTGTTATTTATGATGAATTTAAATACAGCGTATTATTATTCTACGTTTCTGATTATTAGAAAATAATAATAAAGCTATAACGAAACAAACTTTGAGAACCATTTTCGTCAAAGCTAAGCATTAAACATTTGTTATATAAATGAGGATGTTCAATACGTTGAACTAATAAAATAAAATTAAAGGTTTATTAATTATAAAGAAATAATATTAATCTTTATTTCCATCGCCTCTATATTGTATTTAATGAACTTTACTTACTCTACATACTAATTTTGTAGGTATAGCCGTTACGATCTAGTAGCGTTACGCTGAATTACGAGTGCAGCGCCACAGTTATCGTAGCAGAAAACACTTGAGTTCCCTAAACTCATACTAGATGGCGAAAGTGGTTTACATTGTTCTTCAGAACTTCAGTAAGTATCCACATCAGTGTGTGTTATTGAGAGTTTCAAACGATTCTGTATAATAAATAATTTCATTTTTAAAGGGTTTCAATTAAAATATAATTTCTTAAGTGTTTTTTTTATTTAGCATAATTAGTTTTAATGTTATAAGTAGCATATTGCTGAAAAAGAAAAAACAGTCTGTCGCCAGACCGGTCTGCTTTAATTAAATCTACAACATTGTTTCAAATTATGATCAAGATCCGTCGTTGCGAATAATCCAATCCGAGTCCGACTTAACTCCTTAACCTTTAGGAGAATAATTATCGTTCCCAATTAAGCTATCAAATCGATAACTATGATTATCTGACAATTCTGACATCAATCCGAGTTAATTGTCAGAAGCTAATTTGACAGAAGATAAAAGTTGGTAGAACCGTGAAAAACAACAATACTTTCGGTGTGTACTTAATTCGCCTAATTTATTTTTTCTTATAATTTGATTGATTTCTCTATTACATAAAAATAAATACCTACCATTATTTCGACCGACAGATAAACAACGTAATTTTAATAGGTAAATACAGTAATCCCGTAATCTGAAAAAGTATTACTAAATGTTCAATGTCCCAAAATGGCTCAGCTCAGCATAAAATGCTAGTCAAACTTCCGTAAAAAAAATCCAAGTAATATTTATAAATAATAAAAATAATATCTTACCAAATTTCTGATATTGAATACATTAGCGCATACTAAGCGAAAAACTGAAGCTTTTTACTTATTAGGAAGAAGAAAAATTATATATCCATGTCCAATAAATGGTACCAGATAGAGATTAACTCACTGATAAACTGTCGTCACTGTACGAAGCTCGCTTCCGCTGTGAAATGTCACTGTTCACTATCAAGATCTTCGTGGTAATATTATTTAAATTGATAATTAATTTAATTTTGGCCATCATTTTATTTTAATTTTTTGACTGGTGTGGTAGGTATGTGATGATGAGAGTGAGTATCTATACGGCCAGTTATTTGCTATTCAAACCCTAAGTATTTTTTAATTTAATTTAATTTTTGCTACCTATAATAGGTACTGTTTATATTAATAATTTCCCCCTCTTTCTGAGGAATTTGGCGTCGCACGTTGTGCATTTGCCAGCGTCTACAATTCATATTTAGAATTTTGTAATATATTTTTTTACGAGCCTATTTTATATATTTTTTTTATTAATTATTGGCTTGCGTTTGATCACCAGATGGTAAGCGACGACGATGCGGTCGACGATGTAGCCCGTTTGCCAAAATAGTATACCTGTTCACTCGAGATTTACTGTCCCACTGCTGGGCAAAGGCCTTTATATTATTTGTAATAATATATTCAGGTATTGCCACATACCTATACGTTGGGATCTGCATTATGAAGAAGACAGAATATTGGTAGGAAATGTCATTTTAAGTGTAGCCAATGACTTAAATAATGACGATTTGTCGTATTGAGAACAAGAAAACATAATATGATTTAAATCTCCCACATTTATCAAGACTCATGATTACTTATGGTTAGAAAAAAATTAAATTCTGTTGTCACTGGCTGCATAGATATAATTTACCCGCGGTACTGTTACGCGTTGACATAAAGTCTGCAATTAGAACGACAGTCATTCAACTATTCAAATTCAAAAATAGAACGTTAGGAAGGCGTGTCGATTGGCGCTCGTGGGCCGAAGCCAACCGTGGCATTGGCCGGCCGGTCGCCAATCACGGTGGGAGGCTGACCTAGGCGTAAATTGCAGTAAGAATCAGTACAGAAATAAAAAAGTTACCAATAAATGAAATGTATATATTAAAAATATTCTGTGTTGTGTATATATTATTAATATTCCAAATATCATTAGTTTACAGATTCCTAAACCTACTTACCTACCCACTCACCTGATCCTTTTTATCCTTTCCGGTAAAAATGACATCCTTAATCCTCCATTATTTACACTTCATATGGTTTCTCTGCTTTAATAAAAAAACAATCCATAAGTAGTACTTAATAATCAAGATATGAAACTTGCACGAGAAGAAAGAAATGAAGATCCAACATGACATTGGCAAATGCACGAGTATGCAAAGCCATCCTCGACCGAAGAAATTTTTTTTTTTTTTTAGTTTGCCCGTTAGGGCAGGATAAAGTCTCTAGGACCATACCGCCATGTCTTACGTAGTTTTTATTTGATAGTTTAATATTCCATTTTATTATACTTTTGTTGAGAATGAGGGTCAACAGCAACAAGCCGGGCCCTCTCCTAGTACTTCAATAAAGTGGTGGAACTTTATTAAAGCTTTCCACGGACTTTTTGGGAGAACATGAAAAGCAATGTTTTTTATATTTTGTTTCATTAACTCGTGCACGTTTACGAAAAAATAATAGTTAATATGCCACCGTTATTACATAATATATGATCACTCGAAATAACACTTGTTTGGAAAATAAAACAAAATCGAACTGTAACACTTTTCACTTCCCGCCAAAAAGCCCTAGAACAAAACGATGCAGGACATAATATATTAATGTCTAATATAACACTGCTTTAGCACGAATCCGGAAAAAAGTTTAGTGTTATCATTTCATAAAATGTTCATTTTCTTCCAAATTACTCTTAAATCATTAATTTAATATTTAATAGAGACATTAACTTTATAAGGCGTTCGATAATATAATTATGATTAAAACCGTTTAAGTCTTATTATCTTAAATATGCTTTCCAATCGGATTTTAATAAGAAAATTCTCACGAGAGCACGCAATTATATCTTACTAGTTGATACTCGCGACTTCGCCTGCGTTGAATTAGGTTTATTAGTTACTAGCTGCGCCCCGCGATTCCACCCGCGGTTTCCCGGGATAAAAAGTAGCTTTTGTGCTATTCCAAGTCCTAAAGTACCTACATAACTAATTTCATCAAAATCGGTTCAAAATTTTGTGCGTAAAAGAGTAACAAACATACATCCATACATTCTTACTAACTTTCGCGTTTATAATACATAAAAGTAGGATTCCTGAAAAATATTTTTCTTTTTACGTTCCCACTGCTGGGACACGGGCCTACCCTCGTAGAGAGATTATGGGTCATAATCCACCGCCGTCTCTTTTACTGGCTTGCGTTTGACCACTATCTCACCTGACGGTCAGCGATGATGTGGTTAAAGATGTAACATGCTCGCCTAGGTACCCGTTCATTCTCGATTTGAAGACTCCCAGATCGTAGATGTCAGGAAACACAGACGTTGGCAATGCGTTCCAATCTTTGGCTATTCGATTTGCTTTTCCTGGAAAAAAACTATCTTATCGGGACTTCCAACTATACCTACCTACCTATACCTACTCTCTCTCTATGAGAGAAGGCCCGTGGTCCAGCAGTGGGAACGTGATGGGCTGATGATGAAGATGATGAACTATACCTACCTATACGAGTATGTGCAAGTAGTAACTGTCCATCCGTTGCTCTATTTTTACCAACAACGGAACGGAGAAGGTAAAAAAAAAGGATAAAATCTATGCGTTTGGGGTATAGGGAAGTTTGTTTATTTGTACACATTTCTATGTTCTTCGAAGTGCCTGAACCATTTTTGATGCGGTTTTCGGTGGCAGCATCAAAATATATTTATCTGAGATTGCTCTTAAATAAATTATTTTGCGGGCCACCAGGGAGCGCTACAAAATATTCACTATGTTCATTTGTCGAGTGGTTTTTAACTTACTTCAAAATAAAGAGGAAGTTCTCAATTCACCTGTTTTTGATGTTCGTTACCTTAGACCTCCGTCATTAAAAATCTTTTTACGTTGGGTTCAGGTTCAGTATAGCTTCAAGGTGGTCCCATATAAATTTCATCCTTGGACTTCGAAGATACATTAGAATTGAAATCAGTTTTTGTTATGAAATGTATTATTCAAAATTTCAATTTTGTCAAATAATATATGAGAAGAAAGAAAAACAAACAAACACACTTTACAATCTTATTAAATACTAGCAACCGCTCGCGACTTCGTTCGCTTCTACATATATAGCTTGTCACTCAGGGATAGTGCAGCTTTCTATTATTGAAATATTTTTTGAAATTGGTCCAGTAGTTTTTGAGTTTATTTGATACAAACATACACAAATACAAATCTTTACTCTTTATAATATAAAATAGTATAGTATAAATATAAAGTAAGGATAAAAGTGGATTAACGCCGCGATGTACTTAATAACTTAATTAAGTTCTAGGTCATCGTGAACACTAATTATAATGTCACTTTAAACAGGCTATCAGCATTTCACACAGCGTTTATGTTCATTAAAATGATATGGCTATGACAAATTGACATTTAATAATGTGAAAATAAAGAAGTGCGAGTGTGGCTCAGTGGTAGCACGTGCGACTTTCGATCTGACGCACTCGAGTTCGAATCCCGCTGGGCACTGACTTTCTTAAGTGATACGCGGAATTATCACGTCGTTCTAAAAACGGTTAAGGAAAACATCGTAAGAAAAACGGCATGTCCAAGAATTAATCACATAAATTCAGGAAAGTTTGTATATTTTATCTCGGTTTTGTCTATGTTATCATTTTCGTGAAATTAATTCTGAGAGATTTTAATGTAGGAGATGTTTTTTTTTATCGAACTGAATGACGAGACGAGCTGGTCGTTTGCCTGATGGTAAGCAATACGCCAGCCCATAACAATAACAACATTACCCAGAACGTTGTTTTGCAAAATCTTGCGCGGCGCTGCACTGTGCTCGTCACCCTGAGACAATTAACTGTTAAGTCTCATAATGCCCAGTAATTTTGCTGTTGATGTTTCGAAATTAAACTATATACATAAATACAAAAAGCTGTTACGTAAGTACTTACCTACGTAGCGTAACAAATCCTGAATATCTATCATCTAAGAGACTTGGACAATAATATAGGTATATATGCCTAATCAAATTGTCAAAAGAAATTATAAAATCATTTTTTAACGCCACGCCTGCCCATAACAATTGCAGTGCCACCGAGAACATTTAATACCATAAATAGCAATGCGTAAGACTACATTGCGCTCCCCGAGACATATATGTCTCATGTCCAGTAATTTCGCTGGCTACAATGCCCTTCAAACCGGAATAAAGATAGTTGCGTACTACTGCTTGGCGGCTGAATAATTGGCAAAGCTGGTACCTCTATGTGGTATTTCACTAGCTCAAAATAAAAAAATACCTTACCCATATCAGGCCAATCTCTGCCCAACTTTGCCCTAATGCCCCACACAGTGGGGCACATTTGTTCATATTTGTAAAATAACAATAAACCACCTGTACGTATCTTAATTTTTTTTCATTTTTTGTGTCGCACATGTGTATTTCTCTTGCAGGTAGATATGGGCTTACTAAAAAATTACATAGGGATTTAAAATGTCTCTTTTTCAGCCACAGGTTTGTTAATCCAAAATTTAAATAAAAAAACAAAGTTATCTTACGTATAATCTCTAAATAAGGATAATAAAATATTAATAAATAAAAACTAAATAAACTGAATTATTATAAACTACTAACTAAATAAACATACAGAAGATATTGCAATAACTTTTGGAAAACATTGCAAATATAATTAAAACATAATTAGGGACTTAAAATAACATAGGTGGTGCGTACAACACCATGTAGATTGTGAATTTTAATATTAGGTGCTGTACAAGTGGATTTGCGGGGACACCGATTCCTGAAATCCCTACAGTCCAAAGAGAATCAATGAAAGGGTGGCTTTTATGGAGTGGACTGTATATCGAAGGGGTGGTTTTCGCGGTTATGAAAACTATTTGAAAATGCTACTAAACCAAAATGTCATCAATCGTGCCTTAAGATAAAGGGGAACAAGGGATGAAAATATGCACCCACCTGTCGCTAGTATAGCTTCCAGATGTCCTTCCAGTGTTGGTCTGCCTTTCCTAGGCCAGATCCTCGAGGATATTCCGATGAGCTCCTTACAAACACGAGGTTCCAAAATGGCGTTCACGTGGTTCGTCCAAATGGCGATTAAATACAAAATCCTATAGATCACTGAAATCCAAGGGTGTATTGCACACACGCGTCGCGAATGACAGGATTTAGCGGGTTTGCGGGTCTATTTCGCTATTAAAACACATACAACTGACGGCGGCGGCTGCGCTCGTTGCGTATACCAAACGTCTTGCGTGAGAGACTATGGCGAAGTATATCGAATCATCATCTTCAAAATGGCGGGTGCATAAAGGAAACGGATATAGGGTAGGAAAATGTAAGGATGGCACGATTGATTTAAATGAACATAGACTAAATGAGCCAATTTAATAATCGGCGCTAACAATAGGATTAAAACTAATTATATGCTTTATTATTTCTTCATTCATTACTTCTATCTATTTTACTATTCTATGATTATTTCTTTTTATATGATCATATTTTGGTCGAAATAAATGAAATTGAATTGAATATATTATGCATAATAATAAGCCAAATAAAAAAATAGGCCTTTTCAGTTATTGAGTAAAAGATGTACATATTTTTCCGATATTTTTGTTGTTTAACGCCTTACCCACAACATTTTCATATAAATGACAAGAGATAAAGTAAAATACATTGTAGCCAACCTAATAAATAAAACCATTACCGTCAAACCGTAGGCTTCTATATCTTGCCATCAAATGTAATAAAATGAGGAACGAGGTGCTTGCCGTTGAGGTTTACCCTCAAATTTTAAGGTTGAGGATAAAGGGAAATGTTGCAAATATGAGGGAGTTATGGGCAAAAGGAATTCTCGGTGTTGGCTATAAGTGTATAATATAAAAATCAGAAGTCTTTGTCAAGTTAGGTGTCTGTCAAGTTATAGTCTGTATGCTTAACTTATTACGACGGATATGTCTACATACCTACTATTATATGATGTTATCATGCCAGTATTAACTTAAATACTTTAGTCGTGTATTCCTATTTTGGCCTTATAAACAAGAAATATTGTATTTACATAAATTAGCTAAGACGCTATTTGGATAGCAAAAATAAATAAAATTAAATAAATAAAAAGTTGAATTTTATGTATTTTCTTCTCATGCAATCTCTCCATCAATTTCTAAAAATACGCCCTTCAGTTTCTTGCCGTATCTTCTGAGTAGTGGTTCTTTTCCGATGCGGTGGTAGAGTCTAATTATGGACGTTCGTAAAAAGTGCGTCTGTGAACCGGACATATAAATTAAATAAAGAACTTTTTAACCTTGAACTTGATAACTAATTTTAATTTCGTTAAAATATTTTTCTGAAGGAAATAATGAAGGTTGTATACTGTTTTGTTTTCTTTTATCAAGCCAAACTTTCCCGTTTGCCCCTAAACTACAATTCTGTCCACGAGAAACCGGACACATAATAACTCTACAGCCGTTCGAAAATTGCAAAATTGGTAAGAAAGTTAACGTTAAAATGCAAAAGTGGTAAATAAAACGAGTAAAAAATCGAATAAGTGTAAAAAAGGATAAGTTACATCGTGGGAGAATCGCGCAGGTGGCGGCGCGCGACGGTTTGTGAACACGATATGACGGGGAGCTTTTTGCGATCTTGTTATTGATTTATAATTGGGGCCGTGATATTTGTCAGTATTGGAATTGGTATTGAATATTTTAAGACCGAGCATTTAGCGGGATATACAATACAATACAAGATTAAAAAAAATTGTTCACCAAAACAAACAAGTATACATTTATAAAAAAAAGATTTCAATTTTGATGTATCTTCGAAGTCCAAAGTCGAATATCGATGACTTTTTTTGCGATCTTGTTATTGATTTATAATCGGCGCCGTGATATTTGTAATTTTTGAAATTGGTGTTGAATATTTTAAGACCGAGCATATGACAGGTTAAGGATACAATACATAACAAAAATGCTTTATTCTACACCAAAACAAAAAAAAACGAAGATCAGTAATTAACTTACATTTGTAGTGTAGCGGGCGGACTTATCGTTAAAAGCGATTTCTTCCACCTTTGGATGGAAAGAACTAACGGAGTGAGAGAGGTCGGTGGCAAGGGTAGTGGAGTAGAAAGATGTTAAAAGGTTATTTGAAATTCTTACATTATTACTGAGGTCGTAATATTTAGAAAAAAAATTTCATTACATTCCTATTTTCTTGACTTTATTTGTTTTTTTATATATCGTGCTATATTTAAGCCGCAGTTTGCTAAAATAATAAAAGGTAAGCGTAAAATACTTCCAGTAATTAATTTAATCACCAAAAGGCAATATCTTATAGTTTTCTCGTTGAATATGTTAGCACTAAAACTATAATTAATCAATTAAATATCAGCAATATTTATAATTTCCCGCCAAGTTGGTGAACATTTATAATGTCACAATGTCTCGCCACCGGTCGGGGTAACGGTATACCGAGTTAACTTCTACATGGTTTTTTTACTGGCTAGTCCTATATCCTATAAACCCGCTAACTAACAGGTCCGCGACAAACTATTTAGTCTTATTGCCACTACCATAAGCGTACGCACTATTTTTACACTACCGTGCGTAAGCGTTGTCTCTTTTTTATTGGCTCATTATAACGGAGCCTTTTAAAATATCACATTACGCGTTTATTTTTAAAGCGCGTCCTTATAATGCTAGTTTACTAGTTTCTTTGTACTCAACTATTATGATTATGTATTCTATAAACCTCTTTGATAAGAATATAAGTTTGACTATGCATGTATATTGATTACAAAATTGTTTATTAGATTTCAATCACGACTGTTTTTGAATAAGAAAACGTCATAGATAAAGATATTATTATTCACAGCCATGCAAAGGCACGTACTTAAAAAGCGTTAGGGTTATGCCACACTGATTTTGACGCATGACGAGTGAGATAAGCAATAAGCATGCAGCACGCACGCTCGTTTCTATCACTTTGCATGTGGTACGCCTGCGCACCCGAGCGCGCCCGAGTGCGCCCGAAGACGACCGAACGCAGCCGTGGGAAAACGCGGCAGGTGTTACCGATCCGAAGCACTTCTTACTGAGTAAACACTCACCGTATACAAAATTATAACCGCCTTGAAGCGTCTGTGTAAATGGAAAACATATTTTGTGTGCTTAATGATACTGCTTACTTTTTTGGTGAGGTTCGGTTATCAGACGACGTTTTTTGCGACGTTTTTGAGGGACTCGTATCATTCGTGTTTTATTTTAGTTAAATTTATTGAGTCAACCTTAATTGGTACTGTTAAATGAAGTGTAGTCGTTAAGTCGATGTGACCTTATCCTCGCAGTTAAATGGAGAGGCGACGTTTAATGAACAGATATAAATGATTCGTACGGTTTGAGACGTGTCTTATCAATTTGTATCTACTTTGTACATTAGCTTGAATGTAGCGTTAAATGGGCATCCTTTTTCTGCATATAGGTGATAATGATAAATGTGGGGGCAACATCAGTAGACGTACTTTATGTTATGATGATATGACCAGTTTATATTATTACTATGTAAGTACATATTGTTAAATGTTTTTAGAAGTAGGTATCTTTTATCTAAGTAGGTACCTATTCGCTTATTAATTATTTGTCAATATTAAATGTGAATTACTACAAATATCTAATATGTTATTGTCGTTCTGATACAAATAACTCAATAAGAAAAAAAAAACAAGCAGATTATTACAACCTTAAATTAAAATATCAGGTGTGATGTTTTAGCCGACTGTTTAAGGTTTAAAAGTTGTTAGTCATATAAGAAAAATTTACATAAATAAATAAAAAACTTATGTTACACTGTTAAATATGTTACGAAGTAATAAATAATAATTAAAAAAGATATCATAATAACTAATTACTTAATAATAAATAATTAATTATAATTTCAAACAAGTATTGCGCGAATATAAAATTACGCTTTAAATATATATAGCTGTTTCTATTGAGCTTCGGATTCATTAAAATTTTAACTCTCGTTTTACGGCCGCTACTATTGACGACGTTCTAAATAAAGATTTCCCTAATTCCACAAACCAAACGAACAATTCTATTTCTCTGACTATTCTACTCCTTCAATGAACGAGTGCGCTATCATTACGGCACGCACCTGCCCGCTGTCCCGTGTGTACGTGCCCTAATTAAGATACAATTGCACTATGATACAATTGCAATATCCGTGCAGTTGTATCAGGAACGTGATTAATTTGTAATGAGGATGAGTATCTGGATCATCTACTAGATTTATAGAGTACGATAATAGCTGGATCAGGGTTCAAGTATTTTGTGTTTCATCATCATCAGCTCATTTCGTTCACACTGCTGGGACACGGGCCCTCTGAGAGAGAGTATGGTCCATAATCCACCACGATGGCCCAGTGTGGGTTGGTGGATGTCACACGTCCTTGAATTTTTGTGATAAATTCTTGGACATGCCGGTTTCCTCACGATGTTTTCCTTCACCATTTTTAGAGCGAGTGTTAAATCCGTGCATAACTTAAGAAAGTCAGTGGGGCGGGACCAGAGGGATTCGAACTCGGGTGCGTCGGATCGAAGCCACACTCTCTCTCATCTCTCATTTCGTGTTATAAACACAAAATGAGCTATTATTACTCAATGCTCAATGGTTTATATATAATTATTTCGTTTATCTGCTTTATTTAATGAACCCTATTCCATATATTTTAGTTGGTAAGTTCCTAAATTATTGTGTTGAAAAGGTTAATATTTAGCAAAAGTTACATAATTATAATAATAGTATTTTGTATTTTACTGTGTTTTATACTTCGTTAGGTAGGTATAGGTATTTTGGAGAGTTTACAATAAATTCTGACCTACTTTTTCATATTTTGATTGTTTATCTTTCATTTGCTTGGAAACACTAACATCAAAAAAAATATTTTACAATAATTTGAAACACACAAAACATTTGGAACCAAAAATTTACGTTATTAATAATAGTATATTATTTATGTTATTAATACCCAAAACATTTAATAAAATAAAAAGCACTGCGTAGCACTGTATGGCGCTCATCACCCCGAGACTTCAGATATTAAGTCTCATACGCTCAGTAATTTCGCTGGCTACAATGATACTCCAAGTACACGTGCTATTTCAGAATCCCTTTTAATAGTTCTGAGAAAAGTAATATTTAAAAATAACACTTCTTAATGACGAAGTATACGTACTTGATACTTAAATACTAATATTATTGCGACGTGGAACATACAAGTGTTTAAATTGCTGTGTCGAGACGTAAATAGTCAGAAAAATATTGCAACTCTACAATTTAGTTTCTGGAACTGGATATGTTCTTTCAGAAATAAGGGTAATTGAAGTCATTTTGTCTTTAAAATTGTTATTTTCTTACAATAAATGCGGCTCAAAAATAGGATAATGACGTTCACCAGGTATAATGTAATATAATAACTCTACGAAGATGCGGCGAAAATAACTACAAATAACAAGTTTGTGTCATAAAAATATCTTCATTTTTATAAATACTTTTCTTTAAAAACACCCTTTTGTAGAAACAATATGATCAGATATCGAAAAGAGCTAAATAACAAGCAACGTATAATCATAGATCGGGACGCGTCGGTCCATATTCCTTGTGCGTATAAAGTCTATCTGCTTCTGTCATCGTAAACATCCGAGAAAAATTGCTTTGCTTATCTTTAGGCTTGCTACAGAAGTGCAGACTAACCGCTGACGAACCAGAATAGCAACAAAATAGTGCTTGCTTATTACAAAACAGATATTTCTACAGGCAAGTTAGTACATTAACAAACAGAGGTCCAAAATATATTAACACATCTCAGTCCGTAAGTTTGCGCTTCGTTTTTATCCACTTTTTCTGTATCTATTACTTTTTCTATATCAGTAGTGCGCAGCCATTACTGTGCAGTGCTTTTTACGGTATTAAAAGTTCTGGGTGACACAGCAATTGTTACGGGCAGGCGTGGCGCTTACCCTCAAGCGAATAACTTGTTCGTCTCATTACTCAGTAACATACAAAAAAAGTATTTTGCAGTCAACTGAAAGTTGCTACAATATAATTTTACAGACACTGATGTTTTAGTTAGTTGGAATTATAAAAACTTTAAATAACTACATCAGCAACAGGTTTTGATTACAGCATAAACACAAAAAGTCGTACCGTGAAACCACCTTCAGTGGTTTAAACTTATATTCGTACGGCTCACTGCTTTCACAAAATATGGTTTAAATGGACAGCTTAACCACCAAAAGATCCACACTTACTTGTGAGTAAGACGAAAACGACTAAGGTGGGGTTTGCCGTACGTCTGCGTCGGACCTAACTTTTTATTGTGAAATCCAGTAGCTGTTGGTAAGTATGACAGGTAAACTGATGATTACCGCCCTCCAGGCGATGGCCCTTTACACAACGACGCCCAACGCGTAATTACACAAAAAGACCCGTCGCGTAATTATGCAGATACCCAGGGAAAATGTCATTCTGCCCGCGGCGGTATCGATGGGGTAATTGCTTCTCGGTCGGCGTCAGGTTCCTGATTTTCTTGATAAGTCTTCGAAGTAATCGTGACGGTGATAATAATATGATGTTCTATATAGTGCGGGTGTGATCGTGTTCGTTTTGTTGTAGTTTGCTTGGTAAGTTTACGATGTTGTTTTCCAATTAAAGGACGATGCGAATGAACATTGCAGATAAAAAAAACGTTATAAATTCTGAAGTTTAATTAACTTCTCTACCTATATGTAAACATGCTAAAACAAAGTAATTTGATGGTAAACTTTTCTGAATGCCGAAACTGCCGAGCTTAGTTTGGCCAACAAATTTCTCAGTTGTGGTTTGACTTCGCCACCAATTTTTAATCGAGATTCAAAATGGGAGGTTTTTAATTCGACGTGTATGTATTTTTTTTACTAATTTTAATTATAATAATTAATCAATAAATAATAATATATATAAATTATTACTATAATAATAATAAATAAATAAATAAAAAATAAATTATTATTATTATAATAATAATAATAAATAAATAAATAAAAAATAAATTATTATAATAATAATAATAATAAATAAATAAATAGGTACGCCCAACGATCACATACATAGATCCTGGCCCAGGAATTCCCTGTATCTAGGGAACCAGAAACTATGAGGATCACGGGCCCACAACACCCAGACACGAAACATTTTTTTCCTTGCACAAAGATTTGCCTTATCGCGGAAATCGAACCCGCAACCTCTGTGGTGTATGAGATTTGAGCCAACCGGTCCAACCACTACACCACAGGCTGTGAGTGTGTGTAGTACTTACAAAAATCTACTTAACTGATTTGTGTAATTATTTTATCGATTGAAAGAGTATACCCGCCATGCGTATAAGAGATAGAAATAAAACTCTAATAGGCTGGTTTCGTATCTTTATACCACGTTTTTATTAAGTCACTTTCTTGTTTGTCAATCTGACTGTCTGTCGCTCCGGATGGAATCTTGCAACTCAAATTTCAAGCACTTCCCGATTAGCTATCCGGCTGAAACTTTCAGGGTAGCTCACAACTCGATGACAATGCATTCGAAATCCATAGAAACGTAATTTTCACATTAAATTTCTTGTTTAAGATATTATTATATGCAGTTTAATGACTGCAAAAGTTGTTGAATTGTAAATTGTGATACCGATAGATACAGAAAGAAATATTTTGTCACTGATTAAAAAAATCAATCCAATATTATTGAAAGCCTTTGTTATATAGGTGCCACTACTGAAACCCCGTCATCCGGATTTCTACAGAGCAGTTGCATTAATGGGACGGTTTTGAAACAAGTCCATTTAATTAATAAATTGATTGAGTGTGTCCAATCAAATGGACGGCGACGACGCGACGCGACGAACGGCTGAAATGGGTTACAAGGCATATTGAAGTTATGGTACCCTCGTTGCGTAATAAACTCTTTAGTTAGCTATATTTGAGTGAACGAATAGATATAGAATGTAGTGCCATGCTTTGAATGCTGGTTTCGAAAATGTTATACTGAAAAACTTAAGGCACAGATTAAATACCACAGCTTTGGCAGTTATTATAAATAAATAATATAAATAAATAACGCCCAACGATCACATACATAGATCCTAACCCCTAACTAGGATTACCTGTATCTAGGGAACCAGGAACTATGAGGACCGTGGTCCCACAACACCCAGACACGAAACAAATGATTGCGCTTTTTTTTCTGTGCACAAACATTTGTCCCGTCGCGGGAATCGAACCCGCAACCTCAGTCGTGTATGAGATTTGAGCCAACTTGCCCAACCACTACACCACAGAGGCTGTCATCGGGGTGAACCATCGGGGAGACGGGTCTGAGCAGCCGCTCAACTGCCGTCTCTCTCTAGATCTATGTGCTCCATCTTAGGCCACGTCGTCTCTTCACATCAGGCGATAGTGGCCAAACATAGACTTATTAAACGTAAAAAAAAATTATAAATGCAAAAGTTTGAAACTATGGATGGATGGATGTTTGTTACTCAATCACGCAAAAACTACTGAAGATGTAAATTCTTTAGGCCTTGAAAAAGGACCTGGGAACCGCGGTAAGCAACTAGTTATTCAACAAAGAATTTACTATTTCGTTTCTGTTCTGGTTTGTTTAGCTATTTTAGTTAGCCAATCACCATCCACCAACTTAAACTCATCAACATCATAAAACAAAGCTAACGTTTTCAGATGCCTATGCTTAATTGTGTCCGTCACGCGATACAAACGGCTATTCATAGACGTAATGATAACGAATGATGTCCTAATAAAGGGTGTATCAACGGCCATAGTGCAAATACCGGAACATTACTCGTATTAACAAGTAACAAAGAGGTGAGTGGAGGAACAAGTGAGTGGAGAAACAAGTGACCGGAACAAGTGAGTTAGGACAACAAGTGACTATCAAATGTGCCGAACCTTTACGAACAGTACCGATTTTGTAATTGATGAATGTTGACATGCATATTTATCTCATTAAGCGACTTCAAAAAAGAAGGTTCTCTATTCGATTCCATTTTTTTGTTTGTTACCTCAGAACTCCGTCATTCATGAACCGATTTGAAAAAATCATTTTGCGTTGGGTTCAGTATAGCTACGAAGTGGTCCAATGTATACTTGTTTTTATTAACTTTTTATCATAAAATTTTTAAACTGACATTTAAATTGACGACTTTCTGACATTAAAATTAACATATAATAATCTGACAATTTGAATTTTATTTAATCATAGTTTTTGAAATTATGTTAATATTGCACACCATTATTATGGTAGAATGTTAAAAATTATCAGTATTATTTATCATTCATTCTGGCAATAAAGAGTTTGATTTGATTTGATTCGGTATCACATCATTTACGCATACTGTTAGAGAGACTATGTTTTGTTCAATGATATTATATTTCAGACTGGACCATAACAAATATTGCTATAGCTCAACCTGTCCTTTTGGTCATAGTTTGCAGTATCGACCCTATTGAAATATGAAGACTTGATGACAGTATTCTTCAATAGTGTACTGGCATCATATTATGTCAAATGAATAGAACTTCGATATTTTTATTTGGCATACGATTTTTTGTCACTACCTACTGGCTTTTGCATTAAAGGGTAACGTCAACCGTCATAGTGCACTAACCGGAACACCGTAAATAAGTGTACGACAAGTGGCAACACCGGAACAAGTGACGTCAAAGGTCAAACGCGGGCGTGTGCGCCGATTGTTCACGAACAATGCCGACCGTTAACGACTGTTGTGGATCTGTTGTGGTTTATGAAGGGTGATGCATTGTGGGTCGGAGGGGCTTCCTTATGGGTCTTCGTGGTTTGCCGATATAGCCGAGCAAAAATAAATTTGTATTGACGTGACGACACTCAATTACGCCCTTCTTTTTTGGGACTGGGCTTCATTTTTAAAGTTCAGGTGGCATAATTGATATCACACGTATACGGATCTTGCCGGTCGTAAAACAATTTTACTAAATCATAATTTTTTCATACATAAAATTCGTTCAGCCCATAACAGCTCATCTCGTTTTATGAGAACTAAAGCCATTGGAGCTATTTTTATTGCGATCGGTCACGATAACGAGTTACCCTTTGTAAATCAGTATAATCGATTGTCTCGGTGAAACCTCCAACCCCGCCATCGGTCCATCGGCTCCGGTATCTTTAAGATAAAATTGATTGGGTTCCACCGGTCTTCCGCGTGTTGAAAAAAACGCCGGGCACACGTGGTCACTACCGTTCATTTACGAACGCGAATTATGCGTAGTACGGCAGGTGGCAGGTGGCGGTGGGCATGGGAACTCGGGGTTGCAGTGAGTTCCCACGGCCGCGTCATTCACCACGCCACACCTGCGCCCTTAACGGGGATGGTACACACACGCCCGCCACGCGAAGGAAAGCGCCGATTAGAACCGACGCGTGTGCGCGTACGTATCCACGAACCCTTCAATGTGTGCGTTACCTATGTGCTCCTGTTCCTTGCTACAATCTTATCCTTACTAGGATTGTTTACTAATTCTTCTTACATATGTATGCGTCTTATCGCATGTGTGTGTTAGCGTTTGATTTATTCGCTTATTAGTTTTACGATTACGACGGTCGTGTTACATTTTCTTATGCTCCCGTAGTTTGTTTTTATGTTGCAGTGATCTATATGATAAGTACCCGCACTGTATTTTAAAAAGTCTTTTGAAATGTATGTATTTAATGTGAATTGTCTGCCTGTCTCGAAATGGTCAGGGTCCTGAATGTATATGGACAATAAATGTAAATAAGTTATTGAGAATGGGGTTGGCTCGATTGCTATCATTTTACGTCATATTTTGAGTATTTGTGGAAACCTTTTAAAGACAGTTTTTTATTCAACTTTAAAAAAATATTTAGTTTGGCTTCTAAACTCAAAGCTAGCCTGATTTTTTTATGCTCGGTAAACAGCCTTAAAGGCAAAATAACCATAACTGTTTGCCATTTAGCTATATTTTGCTTATTGCTTTAAAGGTGCCAAGTTATTTGTGGCTGAGAATTTATAGAATAGATTAAAATATATATAAGTAGTCGTTTAAGCGACCAAAGTTTCATTTGTTTCACATACAATTAAGTAAGTATTTAAACTAAATCATAAGTTATTCAAACATTGTCTTCTACAATATTTCTTCTAAGAAGCTTGTATTAAATCATCGTAACGTAAGCCGGTCAGCTTATTATTAATTTATAACCAATATAGATTCTTAGCTTATCAGGGATAGGGTATGCATACATACGGCCCTTTACTGTTGACAATGAGAATAACCTTATCTAAATAAGTGTCATGCGTCGCTAAGCTATGCCACGTGTGTGTCCCTAAAAAATACTAATGTGTTTTTTTGTTTATGGCTTCGCACCTCTGAGTGAACAGAGTTCTGTGAGCTTCATATCTTGCGCATTAAGCGAGTGTTTAACACTCGTGTTCTGAATTACAGGCGTTTCAACATTCTTCAAGTAGGCCATTGGCGCGTATTAGATCGCAACCCAATGTGTGAAAGAATGTGAAGTGAATGATGACAAGTGAATTACTCTACTCGCGGTTGGTCTCTTGTATGCGGGAGGCCGTCTGGGTTTGCCAGTTATTCTGCCGCCAAGCAGTAGTGCGCAATCATTGTAGGCATATGAGACTTAATATCTGCGGGGTGATGAGCGCAATGCAGTGCTACGCAGTGCTTTTTATGGCATCAAAAGTTATGGGTGGCACTGCAATTTTTATGGGCAGGTGTGGTGCTTACCTTCAGGCGAACAAATTGCTCGTCTCATCACTCGAGTTCCATAAAAAAATTGTTTTGTGTTCAACCACTACCGATGTGTCCCATGTATGAATCACTCTTTATATCTACAGGAAAGTATCCCCTTTTCAAAGTTACGTATTTCCCAAAATGACGATGTCCATTGTACCCATATTATAGCCCGCATGTTGTCTTACGGAATTTGTCGGCGTGTACTTACAACTACCGACGCCGCTCGCCCGTGCCGTGCCCGTCGCCGTTCGTTGCAGCGCGCGCTAGACGCGTGTCGAGCTTACACACACTTATCTGTCAAATTGTTCTATTGTCTTGTAAAGTTTGACTGTAATAATACTGTTATTTTTTACGATAATTTTATTATACTTATATCACGCATGTCGACTATCGCATTGCGTCGTCGTCAGTGTGTAAGTGTACTTAGGTATATCGTCGCCGGACGCGCGCCGCGCCGTTTGCCTGTGCCCGTCGCCGTCATAGCGCGCGCTTGACGCGTGCGTGCGTCCTTCTTTATTAAATTTTTCTATTGTTCGACACTTCATTTACTTGTATTGTATGCATTTACTTTTAATTTTTAACTGACTTCAAAAATGGAGGAGGTTCTCTGTTCGATTGTACTCATTTATGAACCAATTTGGAAAATTATTTTTGCGTTGGGTTCAGTATAGCTACAAAGTGGTGTCATATAAATTTCATCAAAATTTGACCTTGGGCTTCGAAGATTAGAAAAAGTCGGTTTTTGTTTTTTCTAAAAATTAATTATATTATAACTATATCTCACATGTTAACCTTCGGAATTTGTGATTTGTCAGACGTCGTCGTCGCCCGCCGTCGTTATTTGTAGCTCAGGCTAGACACGTGGCCTGTGATTGCAAATAATCTGCTACGATCAGTATCTTCATATTTTTAGACACTATTTATATAATTTGATGTTTTTCTATACTACGAAAATCTTGTAGACCCTTAGGAATTCGTCAGCTAAAAGTAGCCGCACGTCTAGCGTCGTTTGACGCGTGGCATGCGTCACAATTATCTGTCAAATTGTTCCTTTGTCAGGAAAAGTTGTTTGATAAATACTGTGACACTCATAACCCCACGCTTTTGTGTGTATAAATAGTTAATGTCAATGTTTTTCTATTAATTCAGTTAAGTTTTGGTTATTGAGGGAGCGTGGGTTGGCCGCGTGCTGTGCGTGTGCGCACTTGTGCATCAAATAGCTCAACGTAATATATTGATTTATGTAAATAATGTATTTAATTATTTCGTTAGTTAAGTTTCCTTTGCATTATATGCAAGTATTTTTAGATAAAATATGTATTATTTCTGTCTCTTTTTGTATTTTATCTTACGTGAGTCTTTTTCATTTATATATTATTTTTGTGGTTGTAGAATAAATGTTTTTTCTTTCTTTCTTTAGATATTCTGTGCTTTGTACTATGAGAACTCATTATTATATTAATGTAAAAAAGGAACAATATATATAGAAATTTCAGGTTATATAATAATAATAATTAATGCTTTATTGTACATAACATAAACATATTGTGTTGTAAATAAACAAGGTACACGAAATATTCTTACAGACTATAGTACAAGGGGCGGTCTTATCGCTAAAAGCGATCTCTTCCAGTCAACCTTTGGATGGAAAGAACTAAAAGTGTGAGAGAGGTCGGCGGTGTAAATAAAAAGTAAAAAGGACGACTAAATGACACATAAAATATATATATAAATAAATAATCAGGTTTGTACTAGACAAACCTGAAATTTCTATATATATTATTTGTTAATCTCGACTTGGAAGAGATTTCATTAGGTATTTAAATATTTAACACTTTCATTGCCCAAAAAAGTCGAGCCCTCACAAAATGTCGACGGAACAAAATCCCCCAAAGCTATGTCAACAACAAAGCTTTCCACGCGTGTGTGTACATCACACACACACAAAGTTTTTCGACGTATACTTACGTGTTTGATACGTTAAGGTAATACAAAGTTCCATTTGTAACCCTACCCTTGTGGAGAGGGGACAAAAAACGTGAAGATTTTATGTTCTTTTTTCAAAACCGAAGGCTGCACGTGGTCTGGTTGTGGTCGGCTTTTTTTCTTATAACGAAAGTATTAAGTGTAAAATTCTTCAGTAGAGAGCTGAGGTATTGATTACGTGGCCAGTGTCGATTTTGATACTTGAAGAATTAATTAAGTGGATGCTTATTACTTTTTGAAAGATTAATATTTAATAACTACGGCTAGCCTTATGTGTTTAGAAAATGAGGCTTGGTTAAAGAAAAGAAAACTAACTGGTAGACCTGATTAACACGGGATGGTTAGAAATACTGGGTAATTTGTATAAACGCGCTTGTAACGCGCCCACTGCGCGTGCGCGCAATATGCTCGGTGACATGATAGTTCGGCATGAAAATATTGACATATTTACGAATAGAATTGGAGTTTTTATTAAAATTGGATATTTATATTTAAATTTGCGTTGACATGCCAAAATTGTAATCATTATTATTAATTGACATTATTATTATTATTATTTGTATTTTAACATGTAATTGGCCCGCTACACGCTTTGGTTGTAGTACTGTAAGTGTAACGGGCACCTGAATTGAAATAAATAAATAAAAACACTTAGTAAATAGTAAATTTAAAAAACCTATATGCTTGAATACCATGAAATTATGATAAAGTTGATAGAGTTGATAAAATTAATTTAAAATGGTTTTTACATTATGTAAGTACTACTTACTAAAATGCTAATCTGTTAACGGAAACTTTTTTGAATTACTTATCTATGTC
This sequence comes from Petrophora chlorosata, assembly GCA_951640565.1. Lineage (NCBI taxonomy): Eukaryota > Metazoa > Arthropoda > Insecta > Lepidoptera > Geometridae > Petrophora > Petrophora chlorosata. The sequence goes on from OX621206.1 coordinate 5,283,693, forward strand.
TAACAAGAAAACGAAAATACTAATAAGATGCTGCTACGCAATCGCATGTAACAGTGAAATCTAGATATATGTTCAATAGTAGGTATGTATATAAATTAACAATTAAATGTCTATGGATAGGTTACGTACTTAAATAAAATAACAACATTTTAATGACCCATGTATGCATGTGTATTTATACGAACAAAACTAACACTTAAAAATACCTTACTCGTACCTTTATTTTAGCTCTCTGACTAACCGGCTTAATTGAAGTAGGTACTATTACATTATACCCTTCAAGAATAACATAAAATATTGTACAGAAACGAAAAAATAATACGCGACAACGAACTATAACTATGCCTATACACTTACATACCTTTACCCCTAGATAAAAATAGGATTATTAATTAATCGTGTAAGGATTTCTTGATAGCTATCTACAATTTTCTTTATCTAGGGGTACTTAATATTATATTCTTATAATATACCTCGTTTCCTTTGTGGCCTATTTATTTAATGCAAATGAGGCCTAATCTTACATCTTCTTGACACTCATAAAACATTATGACATCCGAACGCAATATCCATGGAATTAAACTTAAACCCATTAGAATAATATCGCCCGCCTTTAAAACTTAACAGTTGCATATAAATCGAAACAGGTTTTATCAATTGATATAAATAATTTGTTTGTTTTACAGTCGTTATACTTCAACGTGCGGTATACGAACAAATAAGTTCGCAAGCTTGCGCTACCTAGAATAATATGTAAAGAGAATTGTACTCGCTGCACAACTTTCTTATTTCTGTTATTTTCGGGTCATCATCATTAGCCTGTTGCAGTCCACTGCTGGACATAGGTCTCTCCAATTGCACGCTATTGAGCACGATCCCCGGATTCTCTCATGCAGCTGCTACCAGCCATTATTTTCGAGTATATTGTAGATTTTTAAATTATTTTTATTGTAGATATAGTTCACTTAATATGCATTACAGATAGTGTTTACCAAATATTCTTACTAAACGGAATACAACTGTGAACTATCGTTTCTTGTTTCATTTTTGTGGTCCTCGAATAAATGTGTTGTCTTACCTAATGCATGTAGTACGTAGTACCAACTCGAGCTAAAAGTTTTATTTACGAGTTTGTCTTCAGCAAGTTTTTTAATTCTTTTTCTTGCTAGCTCGGAGCCAAAATATTTTCACCTTTTGCTGTAATTTTCGCAATTATCTAAACAATTCGCCATTTTAGTCGAAGGACTGCTATTCGCGGCTACATTCTAAAACTTCATTCTCTTGATAAATAAAGTTGATTCCTACCTTTATTATTTTAATAAACCATAAATGATTTTAACGCGTTTTTATAGACGTATACTACACGTACTGAAACAAGTCGTTATTGAACCACACCTTTTTGCAATATAAAGTCGAATGGGCATATTAAACGCTCAGAAATTAATAAAGACGCATGTTAAGATATGGCTTTTCAAAAGTTTTTGTAACACTTGAAAGATAGAAAATAATCAAGATAATGTCAAAAATCTATGTAAATAAAAAATCTATGCTGTTCTTTGGTAAGCGCATCACAAGAACGGTTGGATCGATTTGGCAGTTTTTCTTTTTAAATGTTCGTAATAGCAAAGAAGACTAAATATTACTACGGTAATAGTCTAAACTAGGTTTCATGGAAAGAAAAATTTGAAAAGTTTGCGAGAAAATTGGGAAATTCGGAAAAACTGACAACGTCAGTCGGGTCAGCTAGTTAAATAGTATTTTTATTTCCATTGTCTCACTGAATTGTGTAGGATTTTATAAAATGACAATTGCGAATATTTTTTTATGTAACTGAATGCCAAGACGAGCTGGTCGTTTGCTTGATGGTAAGCAATACGCCAGCCCATAACAATAACAGCACCCAGAACTTCGTTTTGCAAAATCCTGCGCGGCGCTGTACTGCCCCGTCACCCTGAGACAACACACACCCTGATACATTTTAACGCCAGGGCCTCAATACACTATGACAACTTGGCGATTCTTTGCTTCGAAATCACGTTGATTTCTTCAATAATAAACGACATCTCTATGACGCATTAATATATTCATATATATGACGCGTCATAGAGAATACAAATTTCGCAGATGTCGTTTATAAATGAAGGAATCGACGTTTCCTCGAAGCAAGGAATCGCCAAGTTGTCATAGTGAATTGGGGCCCTGATCTGAATGACCACATCACAATTTATGTTTGTAGATTTTCTACAAATCTCTTTATTATGATTACTAAAACTAAGAGTCACGAATATGTTAAAATCTCGTATTGTAAATACAATTAAAATTCTTTCTTCCAATTATTTTACTGTTGGCTTTAAGCAAGCTACTATCAATATCGGATTTCTACTAAACGTTATTCGATAGTGAATAATATATTCTTATTGGAAATATATTATAATTTAATGGTTGTCATCTCATCGTGTTTACATAAATCGGTCTATGAAATATTCGAGTAACAATTTAAATTCTATTCTAAGAATGTAATTAAAGAAATGTATGACCAATAGGAATTCAAAACAGTGTTTGAATGGCGCCATTTAACTTGGACCAAATGGGTTCTACTACTGTCATCTGTAATCTGTAAGTTATTTATTATATGGTATAACTACCATATAATAAATAGCTTACAGACTTACTTGAAAATAGAAATAATTTTCGGAGCCCACAATTAAGCAACACAACCAAAACTTATTAATTGTGAACAGGATGGGATACTATTGGATGGATGCTAATAATCAATATTAATACCTAAGGTGTATTATATGGGCCGTTACATCTGTAACTTATGTAATGTTTTTTGCAATAAATAATAAATAAAAACCTTATCAATATTAATATTACAGTAATATTATAACAATAAAATTTTAACAACATTATATTAATTAATAAATCATCTTAACAAATAATCTTAAATACAAATTTAAAAGATGTCTTGTCAAATATCTAATCAAATAACCCACCCCTAACGTTACCCGGTGCAAAAGTGCCCATAACACTGGCGGCATTTCCGCGCTGGATAGCTATGGCTAACCTTTGCACCAGGTACGAGCAGGAGCGGGGGTATTATAATAATATACATATATGTAGTTATTAATACACGTTCTTGTTATTCTTGTTATTCTTACTATTTTACTGACTACAGACTTATTTTATTAAAAAACTTTATAATTGAAGGAGTTAACTTTATCTGGATTAAATTTATTGTTACGATCAACAATACCAATTGATTGCAATAAAGTGGGTTATTGTAAATCTATAAAAGGAGATAAGGGCCGATGTAAGGGATACATAAAGTTTTATTGTAATTGCTAATAATTTGTCGTTTATCTAACACTGCTGAAGTTTACTTGGAATGTTTGTTTTGGTACATACTGACGATATATGAATTTAACTAGCGTCTGCCAGCGAGTTCGTTCACGTGTTCCACAGAAAAAGGTACAGGGTAGTAGGAAATCGTATTCTCTACAATCTAGCCATATAATTCTCTCTTAATCGACAGCCCAGCTCAAATCTCATACACCACTGAGGTTGCGGGTTCGATTCCCGCGACGGGATAAATGTTTGTGCACAGGAAAAAAGCACAAGTATTTGTTTCGTGTCTGGGTGTTGTGGGACCATGGTCCTCATAGTTCCTGGTTCCCTAGATACAGGGAATCCTAGTTAGGGGTCAGGATCTATGTATGTGATCGTTGTGCGTTATTTATTAATTGAATTAATTAGGGTAATGAGTAATCTGAGTAAACTGATATATATATATATATATATATATATATATATATATATATATATATATCAGTATATATCAGTTTAAGTTACTCTTACGGACACTTCGGACGTTTTTCTACTTCATACAGTTTTGCGATTTTCCTACATTTTTTGTTGATAACACTTTATTGTACACAAAAAACATAAGAAAAACAAATAAACGTATAAATTGGCGGTCTTGTCGCTAATAAGCGATCGCTAATGAGCGATGTGTGATACGACAAAAGACAGTGGTGCACTTATATAATATCATAACTACTTTTGTACCTATACCTATGTAAAATTATATATCATACAAGTATAATACACATATAAATAATAATATATAGACGTTCTAAATAAATACGATTGTAACTGCATCATGTTATCAAGAAGTAACCAATAGTCCTAGCTGTACTAACGCAAGCTATCAATTTTACGCTTACAAACCAGCGAATCACAATCAAATACTAGGACTCCTATAATTCACCTATACCATATCCTTTACCTGACTGGAGGAAATGATTTATCAGTGTTGGTACGTGATTTGCGAGCCGGCGCGCACTCGCGATTTAATCGCAGGAAACGACACAGAGCGCTGCGGTAAATATGCGCCGGAACTTATCTATCCGAGCCAGGTGCTGGTCGTGATTCATATTGCCGATATATCCGTTTGTTCGCTATAGCCGCGAGTGACGGCGAAATGCACTGAGCTATGCCAATTGTACTAGACGAAGCTTGGGCGGAAACTAAGCTTATCTATGGTGAATGACAATCTGTCAGAGCGGGATTACAATATATTAGACTTTCATGCAAAACAAAAAATCAAACTACTAAGTACCTACAACGAGCGGACAGCGCTGAAAGCGATCTCTTCCAGTCAATCTTCGGTTGGAACGAATCCTTCTTCAGTACGTGTTTGGAATGAGTTCATTTAAATTGTAATCTCTAGATTATGATCAACTATAACATCAATCAAATCGCGCTCACAACAAAGCTCTCTAAACAAAATAGAACAAAACACATTTTCAATTACGATTCCGTATCAGACAAAGCTGATCATCAATAAGGCTTTACGGGAGCAATCTCTGTAACTAAGTCTCAGCAGTGCGGTGCGTCAAAGCCTCTATTCGTAGAAGTTGTTCGTAAAAACGGGTTTGCTCGCGCGCGCTACCGATATTGGAACGCGTGCGGCGCGCGCGCCCGGCCCCGCTCTCCCGGCACGCGCAACGCTCGCGCGCTCCCGGCGGCCCTATATAAACCCCGCTGCCCTTCCTGATTCTATCATTCCCGACTCACGCGTCGACCGCGCACGTCGCTTACCTCTCCCGATACTTTGTAAATACGTAGTCATACGTACTTTGTAAATACGTTTAGACTAAGTTCGTTGTAAATATACGATAATGTGTTTGGCTAAGGATGAAACGCAATCGCCGCAGAAGGAGATGACGCCGCCTCGGTCACCTTGGGCGAAGCTTCTAAACCGACAGGTAAGATCTTCACAGCACTTTGTATTTATGTTTTATTTTATACAAGTTAACGTGTTAAGTTTCTCATAACGGTTTTGCGACTCGGTGTCTTATCGTTTTTTTTCTTATCTTTACAGAGCTCAAAGCCACGGCTTCCGAGAAAAGTGACGACCTCCACGCGTGTTAATCTTAATAAGTGCTGGTCCAAGTTAGGAGAGTTGATCTCTAACGCGGGCCCGCGCACTGACCTGCCATCGAATAAGACTGCTTACCCGGAGGAGCCTCTTCTAGTACCCTTCTCCGACGTCTTCTTCCCTGTGGACCCGGTGAAACCGGCGCCGGTCGAAGACGACGACAACGCCGATAACGAGAACATCTTGAACAGCAACCGCTTCGAGCTTATCGAAGACTCCGAGGTCAACGATAACATGGCCAACGAAGTCCGCGAGATCTGCTACGCCAACAACCACAACTGTCTCGTATGTAAACATTGCTACTAACACGTTACAATTCTTCCTTTCCGTTAACCTAAACTATTTTTTCGGTACTAAAGCTGCAGTGAAAACAAAATCGTGTCTTCCAACAGTAGGTTTAGTGTTCACCAGCGATCGGCTGGCAAGATCCAACGTCTTCCATTAGACTTAGTGATGTGGACTGTGAAACATTGCCTCGACTTCGGTTATTGTGATTTAGTTGTTACATCTCTGTGATCTTTAGCGTTAAAGTGTCGAGGCGGTGAGTCACCAGTCTACAAGTTAGTTTTAAATTGTCACAAGTTTTGGTAGACAGCTTTAATGAGAACTGCACTGTAATTACGACGCACACCTTTTGGCTATCTTCCTTAACTTCTTCCGTAGATAATTGTTTTGATTTTCTTTTCCATGTTTTCAATCCAATGTCTTCCATTAGTTTGTAGTAGAGTTTTATATTGACTGTGATAACAGAGTATATTGATGAATTCAAGCTTTAATTAGATTGTAAGAAGATTTTATATGAAGATTTATAAAGAGCTCTCTAAAAGAATTATAATATTAATTTTTATCTTAGCATAGGTGGACGCGATGAATTGTAGACTAAGTACTTCCAATTTCTTATTGGTTCTCGCGTTCATTTTGGTATGATTACAACATATCATAAAAAAATTAATAGAATAGCTTTATTATAAGATTTTTGTGACTTTCGTTTCAGTAACTTTAAATTATCTTCTTACATTTTGTCATCTTCTCGTAATGAATTTTCTAAATTGTAAGTTTTGTTTACTTTAAAAAGTAGGCCGAATGTGCCAATCTCATTTATCTTTAAGTACAAATAATTATGTAGTTTTAAGCATTGTTTTAAGATTTGAGCTTTAACCCATAGATTAAGTGCCTTATTATTATTGTAATTGTGTTTTGATGAATTCTTCCATTGTGTCACTTTAGTAATTTTGAGTTTGTATGACTTCTATAATTTAGAATAGTTTGTAGACTGATCTTTTTAAGAATATTCAAGACTTTCGTTTGATCTCTTACTTTGATCGTTTTTTAATTAAATAAACGTAATGTACTTAAAAAATAATTTATTGTTCATATTTGCAAACATGCCTTCTACCCTTTACAACTATAACTTTATACCCTACCACACAGGATATAAGATAGATCAATTTCAAATCACACACACTCCAATATTTAATGACCACCTATCATAATGCTAAAATGATGTAGTTACAAATAATTAAGATAGAAAGACAACTATGACTATCAGAAAACACACTTCACTTCATTTCAGTACGCATATACGAAAAGGATTACACAGATTAAAACACATTTTCATTTACAAAGTCATGCTTGCGCTACTTCCTTATGTTCATGTTAAAAAATCCGCGAAAATGAACATTGTAATTAATACTGCCACACAGGTGTGCTTAAGGAAAAAGGGCTATAGGCGCAAAGGCGCACACGCTGTAGAATTTCTGGTTCATTGCAGATTGGAGTTGAGATTGCAGTACGTGAAACTCTGCGACGTCCTACGCGAGCTCATAAGGTTAATACGAGACTAGGTTCGCAAGGTTTGATACAAGACTCTGTGTGGGGAATAATATACTTAAACATGACCACCCCATACACTATTTTCAAGTCTTAAATCGCAGATATTAAAGCATTAACTTTACTTTGTTTATTAATGGGCAATGCCTTTATTACTGAAAACAATTCTACACTCTACTTACTAAAACTGAACTGACTACTTATAAGGAAAAGCCACAGACCATTAAAGGCTTATACATAGCCCAAATGCTCCAGCCTCCTACGTACTTTACTACAGAGTTCATTTTCGCGCCTTTTTTAAAACGTAAATTAGGACATACTCGTAATACATATTATAACAAAAAAAGACTGCAATTCTGATGTATCTTCGAAGTCCAAGGTCAAATATCGATTAAATTTATATGGGACCATGTTGAAGCTATAACTGAACCCAACGCAGAAAGAATTTTCTCCACCTATTTTTGAAGCCGTTTAATAATTAGCACAAACACAACTATATTATATTTTTTTTACAAGCTTTTATTTAACTTACAATGTTTGTTTGTTTGGATCAAATCTTGCAAGCTGAATCAGAACCACTTCCTCTTGTTCTACGAATTTGAAATCTTGCTTACTTGTCAAAGTCCGATGACAATGCAATATTATGGTGACAACCAGCTGATCTGATGGTGGAGACTGAAGGTGGGCAATGGAACTCCTTGACGGATAATTGTAAACTACTAGTGTTTGGGCTCATTTTAATCGGCTCGCGATTCCAATTACTAGTTTGTTAAAAGCTTGTCTTGAAAAATATATTTTTAACGAAAAGAATTTGTTGTACCCCTTGTCTTTTATGCGTGCTGAAGCATAAAAGACTTAATACTGAAGTGTACTAGGTTTCCTTTGTTTTTGTTTTTAGGTTTGTTTTTTTGGTTTTATCTTTGTTTCTACACCTAACTGATGGTTAATTTTCTCATACATGAAAATCCTATTCTTCTATGCTCCTGCGTAGAATCGCAGATAATAACAAAACATATTTTTTCTACCTGTGAACTTGCGCGCAACGAATCGTAGCAAGCCATTATAAAAGTCTCTATAATAATCTCTACAACTTACCTCACATCACTCTTAGCGATAAGGCCGCCCATCCTTTGTTTCTTTAGTTGTTTTATGTAGAATATAAATGAATCAACAAAAATCAGATACAATAATATTTATTTCCATGTTCAAGTTCCTTGGTAATATAATTAGTGATTACTAGGTTTAACAATATCGGATCTGTCTATACCAAACCTAGCCTCAATTCAATCAGCCTCCATGGTGTAGTGGTTGGGCAGGTTGACGCAAACAAAAACAGAAAAAAACGCAAGCATTTGTTTTTTATCTGCGTGTTGTGGAACCATAGTCCTCAAAGTTCCTAGTGCCCTACAGGGAATCCTAGGCCAGGATCTATGTATGCGATTGCTGGTGTGTGTTTTTTTAATTTTATTTTATTTTACATACAATAATAATATCGTAATTTTTACAAAATAAATACAGTGCATTACAGAACCTTTAGGGTTTTTTTTTTTTTTTTTTTTAATACTTATAGGCAAGCATTTGACTGCAGTCTCACCTGATGGAAAGTGACGACGCGGTCGAAGATGGATCATGCTTGCCTAGATACCGATTCACTCGAGACTTGAAGACACCCAGATTATATGAATCGGGAAACACAGACGCTGGTAAGGTGTTCCATTCCTTAGCTGTTCGCATTAAAAAGGTCGATGCAAAACGCTTTGTTCGGGCAGGAGGAATGTCAACCATGTATGGATGCCGAGTATCCGTGCGTCTTGTTGTCCGGTGGTAGAAAGGAGATGGAGGAATTAGGTCATATAATTCCATCGCACACTCACCGTGATGAATCCTATAAAACACCGACAGGCTGGCAACTTTACGACGATGCATGAGACTCTGAAGCTTAGCTTCAAACATCGCGTCGTCACCAATAAGTTTTTTTGCCCGCCTCTCTATGGAGTCCAAGGCTTCGAGCTGATACTTAGCCGAGCCGTCCCAGAGATGACTACAGTATTCCATGCATGACCGGACTTGTGCTTGGTAGAGGTTAAGAAGCTGTCCCGACGTGAAATACCGCCTGACCTTCCCCAGGACTCCCAACTTCTTTGCAGCTAAAGTAGCCTTAGACTCAATGTACGTGCCAAAATTGAGGTTGGATGTCAGAGTGACACCCAACAACTCAAGGTGGTTTGCCACCGGTATGGACACACCACGGAAAGTAGGAGTCAGGTTGAAGGGACTCCGTTTAGCGGTGAATAGACACGCCTGGGTCTTAGAGGCATTGAATTTTACTAGATTGGCATCGCCCCAATCGGAGACTGCCTGCAAAGCAAAGTTCATACGCTCGACCATCGCCTCCCTGTGAGACTGTATTTGTGCTCCGCTGGCTCGTGCCTCTGGTATGTATCTCTCTACAACAGTGCTGTCGTCTGCATACCCAAAAATACCGGGTTTAAGCAGATCGTTGATATGCAGCAGGAACAGAGTTGCAGAGAGAACTGACCCTTGAGGTACCCCGGCATTGATTGCCAATTGATCGGACGAGTAGCCGTCAAGGACCACTCGTATCGATCTTTCCCTCAAAAAGTCTGATATCCATGCACATAAGCCAGTGGGCAGGCCATATGATGAAAGCTTACCAATAAGGCTTTCGTGCCAAACCCTGTCAAAGGCCCTTGAAATGTCCAAAGAGACTGCAAGCGCTTCAAGGGTGCGGCAATTAGAAAGCAAGACTATTCTCGCTTTTTTTTTTTTTTTTTTTTTGTAACTGAATGACGAGACGAGCTGGTCGTTTGCCTGATGGTAAGCAATACGCCAGCCCATAACAATAATAGCACCACCCAAAACTTTGTTTTGCAAAATCCTGCGCGGCGCTGCACTGCTCTCGTCACCCTGAGACAATTAGCTGTTGAGTCTCATAATGCCCAGTAATTGTATTAATAGTTATTTGTATTAATTAATTAATTAGATTAAGTGTAACTTTAAAAACCTAAATATAAATAACTAAGACTATAACTACTACTACTTCCACTACTATTTATTAGTATCTAAATGCTGTTATCAAGTCGTATATCAAAAGCTTTAGCAAGAATATTTCAAGATCAAAATTTCTTCAGCTTGTAACAGAAAGTAAACCAAAATTAGAACTGAATGGAATGAGTATAATTGAACTAAATAAACTGAGTTCACATCAGTGATTAATTATCATTAATATTAAATTAAACTATTTATTTTAGTCAATATAGTATAACAAAGTAAAATTAACCGAGGCCTATAGAAATATACCTTACAGACTTACATACTAAATTTAATAAACCATACACACATCACAGAGCTCCAAAATTTTGCTCCTTCCCTATATCTCCGGTATACAACCCCTACAGGCCAAATGTCAGAATTCAGGAACAGTTCTTTTTGCACCGCCGGAACTTGGAGCTTATAGGCTTCTGTGTTCCTAGTCGACTCCAGCTTTGACAGTCGCATTGCTATCTGTCCCTGGATCTGTTCATGAAGCGCATGATAATTCTAACATATTCCTATTTTTTTTTTAGACTGTTAACTTTTTTTTAGTGTTCCATTAGTTTTGTACGTGCCCTTCAACTATGTACGTGTACTAGTTATTTATAAGTGGAAACTTTTAGTTATTCATAAGTATTTAATTACCTTAAAAAAATGCCCCTCAGTGTCTTGCCGTATCTTCTGAGTAGTGGTTCTTTTTCCGATACGGTGGTAGAGTCATTGTAATAATTGACGTTCATAAGTGCATCTGTGAGGACAATATTGAAATAAAGATTTTTTAAATTGAATTGAATTGAGTTATCAATGTTTTGTAACTGTTAGTTTTCCGAATAAAATAGTATAAAATATTAAAATGGCTTTCGTAAATGTAATATGAATATTTCATCTGGTATTCACTTCTTTCCATAAACGTTTTATCCTCAATGATTCTTAACGAGGTATTTTAATTATAATGGGCAGGACATATTTGCTTTAATTTCGATATGCTCTCTTTGTCGGCATCGAGAGTCAAGAGACAGTTTTACGTATTTACAGCAATAAAAAAATAATAATTACGATTTAAAAATACCAAATTGACTAAAAGCACTTAACAGTGAATAAACATATACATAACTACGTGTATAATGAATACATATTATATGTATCTATACATATAATAAAATCGTAGAACTAAAAAATCTGTACATGGAAGATATTCGAAAAAAAATCAACCAGGGCAACTTAAAATGAGTAACTGAACATATTTAAACAGTTTTTAAAATTTTTGTTTGTTTGTCTGTTTGTTTGAAAGCGTTAAACTTATAAACTACCAAACGGATTTTGATAAAATTTCCAGGAATTTGTTTAATTAAATCCTGATTCTAATATAGGCTATCGAAATTTTGCAAAATCTTCTTATGGGGGGGGTTAAATGGGGGGTGAAGTTAGTATGGAAAAAGTTATTTGATTGTCCTAGAATCTTAAAACTCAGACTGAATACTTATAATTACAAATTAATAAATACGGGTTCGAGCATTTTTCAAAATTTAGCAATGACGACAGAAAATAGATAAAATTAGTCTGACTTTCAAACGCTGTGTAGACTACGAAAATGAATGAAATACATAGGTGTAAAATTATAATTACTTAAAAAAATATCATGGTAGAAATATAATTTCAGCGTTTTCAGGAAATCTTACAAAATAACTTGGAATCTTTACACGAAGGAAACTATAATTATTTCAATACATGAAAATTAGTTTATGCAATAGAAAGTAGATGGCGTTAAAATTATAATTACATGAAAAATATCATGGTAGAAATATAATTTCAGCGTTTTTTTCAACACTTGAAAATTAGTTTATGCAATAGAAAGTAGATGGCGGTAAAATTAAAACTCGCAACCATAAAATTACTTTATGGAATGCAGCAGACCAGTGAATAATGTTAAAATATTTTTCTTTTCCAATTCGCTTAGGTCGACGTTACCTGATTTATGATTGGTATATCAGTAGGTACCTCTGTAGGGGTGTGGTGAATTTTGGCTTCAACCGTCCGGCTCAAACCGGCTCAAACCGTCCAAAAGCCTTTTCAAACCCTCTCCAGACTGTTGTCTGTGGTATGTGTGTCAGAAATGTGCTTCTGGCGTTTTTAAAGTTTTGCCAAGAGGACAATTCTGCAGAAACTTTAATGTACGACGAAGTATCTTTGTTCAACGAAAAACAAATTGATCTATCTAACAGATGACGACGCGATATGGTGGGAGAACCAAGTTTCTTTAAGAAGCATGCTTTAGGCAGGAAAATATACACTGTCCTGTCAATACCAGTAACAAAGCATGCTACTATTTACAACTGCTAATCCACAATTTCTGTCAGCGGCGCTACCTCATTTGCGTTCCTCAGAACAGTGGATAGTATTGAATGCCGTACATTCCATGCAGCCTGCAGATTAAGGCGCCTCCTGAATGACGACCAAATTTGGGATGAAATTCTAGCAAATGCAGTCGTGAAACTTCACGACGTATGCGCCATTTGTTTGCTGGGTGTTGGTATTTTATAGGCTTTCGAGCTTCGTGCAACTGTGGGAGAAGTGTCAAAACCATCTTGCCGAAGATATCCCGCCTTTATGCTTTGAAAAACTTTGAACAGGACGTGGACGTATCAGACGAGAGGGAGATAAATTGTTGTCTTACTATGCTACAAAATGTTGTCATTGCTAACGGTGGCGATTCATTAGACTTCGTGAATCCCGTAAAAATTGGCGCATCGACAACAATTGCAGGTTAAATTACGCTTCTTTAAAATTGGGCCACTCCGAAATTGTGTAACGTAACTCGGCTAAAGGAAGTGTCCCTACAAAGGAACCTGCTTGAGCGTTAAACTACAAACACGATCCTGTATGGAGTACTGTAGCCATCTATGGGGTGGGTCAGCCGAATACCAACTGGCAGCTCGGGAATCATTAGAACGTTTCCCAATTAATTTTATAAATAACAATGGTGGTGGTGGGGAAGAAACTGACAAGTCTTAAACACGGATGGAAACTTGAGTGTCTGTCGCTCTTCTACCGACAGCACTTCGGTAAGAATTGCACTAACCGATCCCTTCTTCTCATTTCCACTTAAAGGACTTGCAGGCGAGGATAGTAGTTTCCCCGGACGTTCTTAATGTCCCACCGATCGGTACGAAGCGTTTTGCAGATTCTTTCATCATGCGGACTCCTTAAAGAGTAGAACGCTCTACCAGCTTTTTTTTTCAAACAGCTACAAAGTCTAGAGTGAATAGGCATCTCATCTCATGGGCAACCATGCTCCATCTTCGCTTTCCATCAGGCGAGATGTCATCAAACAAGTGCCCATTTACCAATTTTAAAAAATATAAGTAGTCGACGCGAACGAAGTAGGGACATTTCTCTCTAGGTACAAAAAAAGATTCTACATAAGCGTTAAACTATAATCCACGTGAACGAAGTCGCGGGCAACAGCTAGTACTTAAATATACACATGCAAAACATGCAAAACAGTGCACTATAAGTTCACATATTTTGTTTTCGTGTTCGATGCTTTTTTACCGGTGCTGGTTTTTTTGCTAATGCTTTGTTTTCTCGTCAATTATTCATAGTTCTAATTGTTTGTCCTCATCATCAGCCCATCACGTTCCCCCTGCTGGGACACTGGCCTTCTCTCATAGGGAGTGTATGGCCACTCTGGCCCAGTGCGGGTTGCTGAATGCACATGTCCCTCACGATTTTTTCCTTCTCCGTTTTTAGAGTGAGTGTTAAATCCGCACATAAGTAAAGAAAGTCAGTGGTACGGGGCCAGCGGGATTCGAACTCGAGTGCGTCGGATCGAAAGTAGCACGTGCTCCCACGGAGCCACACTCGCTCCTCGGAGCCACACTGCTCCTTGTTTGACCTACATACATACTACAAACGGTGTAACGGCCACATCAATACCTACGAGTCAAGGAACAGTTCGGAATACGTGACATTTTATAGGGATTGGGGATGTCCATTCAAGAGGCACAAAGAGACGCGGGCTAACGTTTAAGAATGATAAATCGGTCGTATCCTAAGTCTGATTCGTTCCGATCCTGCCATATTCGTAGACATAAAGGTACGCGACACCCACCTCCGCTATAACGAAGGATGCTGTAATAGGGACCCGTGAAATCGCCGCGCCGTATCGAATCGCAGAAAAATTTCGGTTTTTCGGTTATTTCTTAGGGATTTGTACGGCCTTTCTTCGGCGATTCGTCGCGCTGAACGGGTGTCAGTATTACAAACACATGTCCTTTGATTTAGCGTTTGTACTGCATTCAGTGATCCGAGACGGCTTTTAGATTCCGCGTGCGATTTCACGGCAGAGACGCGTTACATTGATATTGACTTACCTTCCGTCACAGCTGCCTGAAAATTATAACTAGAAATGTCATTTATTGGAGATCTTAGAAATCTGGCAACAATAAGGTTGCTTTGTGAAATGTATGAGATATTATCATTCATCTTACTAAATGGCTGACAGTAATGCTATGTGCGATTTTCAATGATTATAATGCACGTGCAGCGTGTGTAGCCAAGAAAACATCAGTAACCGATCGAAACAGACCTATTTTCCATATTAAGCACCACCTAACGATAAAAATAATCATAAATTAAAAATAGTTTATCGTAATTATGCCATCCATGTGAGAGAGGATGTCATCCATGCCGATTTTGGCAACAACGGGCGACAACAACTTCTACGTTCTAATCAGTGGAGCTTTGATGATGGCATGATCTTATACGGTTAGCGTAACCAATTTTGCCATTGCAGACAAATTACAATGCCATTCACAAAGTTGTACTTGTTGTTGTTGTTGTGTTGTGTTGTTTGTTCGTGGGTGATCGTGCTATACGCCTTCTCTTATTTTCGAAAGTTAAACGCAATGCGCTTGACTAGCGCACGCCAATTAGGGCGGTTCTCCGCTAATGATTTCTAACAAGAGGGCTCAATTTTACATACTTCGTATATTTTTTATTGATAACAGTTGTGCAATTTCTCTTAATCTAAACTAACACATTTTAAACATGAAATAGGTTTGTCTTGTGTGTCGCATTCCTCTTCTGGCACCACAAACTTTATATTTTCATGTATTTCGTATTTTCTCGTTTTAGTATAAATATTCTTTCTCTGTGTTTGTATTTTATCCTACGTGTGTCTTTTTCATTTATTTCTTTGTGGTTGTCAAATAAATGGTTTTTCTTTTTTTTCTTTCTTTCTTTCTGCTTGCTATAATAAAATATTTTAAGGTAGTAGTAACCTATATGTATAAATGCCATAACAATAGCAAAGTATATGTCTTTTCTGAACATCTTAGAGGATAAAAGTATTTTAGGCATATGATTTTAGTGCTGCAAATTTTACCTGAACCTCTACAAATTTTTATTTACTTTAAATTTACAATGAAGGATCATCATATCAAATTGATGACCATTTTCATATAAGCTTACTTAAAGCATCAAATATTTTAACTTCAATTACACTTGAATTTTTTTGCGGTATATATAGTGGTATAATAGCTTTTTTATCGCTCAAAGCGATCTCTTCCAGACATTCTTTGAATGGAGAGAACTTAAAGAAACTGTATGAAACGGGGGTGTCAACATAAATTACATAAATATGAAATGTGTGTACAAAAAGTACAACATATACTACCTACTTACATATACAATATATAACAATATATACTAATTATAAACAATACAATAATATACAAAATATATTAGATATAAGAATATATACTTATATATACATAGTGACAATTACATAAGTAAACAAGCTTCACCATATCAGTAAAAGACACGTGTATCTATTTCAATACAATCTGACATTACTTTAGGTACCTACTGGTACTTACATACCAAAAGAATCTGTAATCCGCCCTTTATGCAACACAACAGTGACCAATATAATCAAAGCATTTTGTATAACACGGCATAGTGGCCAATATAACACCGTTTCCTTTGACGCACCGCCCAATGATTTAGCATAAATAGTGCAAGGCGGCTCGTTTGTTGTCACTTCGGCGCCTTTGATTTGTATAATGTAACAGTGGTCTGTTATGTGGAGTATTTGGAGCAGCTTGCGTTAACTTATAACTTACTAGGCTTTTGTGGAGAGTTTTTTTTTAAACTCTGTGATAAGATGAGCAAGTCGTTCGTCTGATGGTAAGCGCAACGTGCAATTATTGCAATGCCACACAGAACTTTTAATACCATAAAAGCACTGTGTCGGACTGCATTGCGCTCTTCACCGCGATATTAAGTCTCATATGCCCAGTAATTCCGCTGGCTACAATGCCCTTCAGACCGGAACACAGTAATACTTGCGCACTACTGCTTGGCGGCAGAATAACTGGCAAAGCGGTGGTACTTACCCAGATGGCCTCCCGCATACGAGAAATGCATATGAACATAATAGGTATTTTTTTATACCTGAAACACTGAATCCTCGAGTGAGTTTTCACATTAGCTATTCCATTCACAACATTTCAGTCTATTTTCTGAACGAAATTCTATATTGACACAAGTAAATTAGTACCTAGTATTTAGTTCAGATTAAAATAAAAGGTAATTAAATGTAAACGACTCTATAGTCCAATTCCGATTTCTTTGATATATGAAATAAATACCCGTATTAATATAACTCGGCCCATAACTTAGCTCACCGGCTTTAAATATACCTTTAATCCGACCTTAATCTCTTTTTAACTACCGCCATCACCACCGCGTCCACAGAACTCCCCGACAAAATTAGAGAACCGTGAAAACCAATAGAAAACCGCCACTTGCTAGCTAAAGCTCTCACCTCTCGCAACGCTTTGTACGGAACCCGCGACCGAAAAACAAATAACTCTCGCGTGAAATTCGGATAATGTTGTTGGTAAAACTGTCAATTACAAATTTAACACGTACATAGAGAAAGTAAAAAGTCTTACCTAATCTGAACTTTATGTCGTTGGGATACGATTGACGTGTAAGTTATGCAGGTGTAGTTTAAAGTTGTCGATAGAAAAAGAGTTCACGCTTCGGTGTTTTGTTGAAAAGCTTCGTATCGCTAAAAGTGGCGCGATTAACAAGTCTCTTAGTAATAAGAGCTTTTGAGGGTGTGAATGAGTGTTTCACGGTTTGCTTGTTTGTTTGAAAGCTAACACGAAGGCTTCATAACTGGCGCGTTCGGCGTGATTTTTGGCAAAGGAAGTTTGTTGAATACCCGTAGGATACCGATAGTGAAGAGATTAGCGAAAATTTATCACAGCTGGACGTTTCAATTATATTTGTCCTTACCTTTATCTATATTTGTGTAACGTTTCTTTAAAATCGTTGCAAAAAATCTTTAAAATCAACGTGTATGGCAAACTGAAAAAATGAAAGATTAGCATTCAAAATTGAATATTAATAAAAAAATGAATATATACCTAAACTTTTTCTCTCTGAGCCAAGTTATATGTAAGTTTGCTGTGTGTTAAAGTGGATCACAGTGCTACTTATTATAACGATTGAGATACGAGTATACCTACCTAACAATACCTTCTTTTACTCGCTTCTCTGTGTATTTACTTTTTTCCATCATGTGAATTTATAGTGAATACGTGAGTACTGGTATCTATAGTGTTGCCGTATAAAATGCATGGCTATTTGTGAACAGTGTTACTGCCTAATTAAATATTTTTATAGTATTATTTATTGAACTGAAAAAAATGTGAGCGTAAGAAAATCATACCGGTTTTTCTTTTTATTTGTTTCACATAACTGGGTGTACCCTGAACAAATAGACAGTAAAAGGCATATACAAACGTGCGTACATCCTTCTAGGTGTGAATACAGCATGCGTTCAAATATAACAAAAAGTTGTGTACTTATATGACTTAATTAATATTAATATTTTATATTGTTCTTAAGTTTTAAGAGTATTTAATGAATTCCAACTTTTTAAAGAGCACTTAAGTAGTTATTTAGAAGTTGTAAAACTAACACTCTTAGAACGTGAGAATATTAGCACTTCTAAGCCAAATGATGTTAAACTTTTAAAGTGACCATCACGCTCCTTTTGTCTAACATGAAATGTGCATTTGCAAAGTGTCACTTTTGTCAGTTTCCTGGGTGTCAAGTGTTGCAAGATGTCACTTTTTTTTTATCGGCTAATGTCACTAGTTCCGTGACGGCACTTGTAGGCTTCTACATACACGAGCTAAGTGACGGGAAGTGATTATTGGGGTCCATAATTAGGTGATGGTGTAACACTTAGCCGCTTCCGATTGGGTGTAGAGTGTCCATAGTGTCTAATGTGGAGGGATAATTGTTGACATCTTGTTCTTAAAGAGAACGAAACGAACCACCTAAACTGTTTCATTTATAATTTAACTTTCATGAAAATGTTTTTTTTTAAAGATTGTCATTAAAAGTTTAACCAAAGCTCTGTTAACTGTGTACCGATTATCGATCTATGTTTGGACATTACGAGTATCTCACCTGATGTAGGTTTAAAGAAAGATGGCATAAACGAGGTTTAGCTTTTAAAATATAGTACGCATTTATCCAAATTAGAATTTGTAACCATCAGTAATGGATTTTAATGAAAGGTACGAAGGTATTTTAGTTCCTGACATAGGACATAGAATACTTTTCAATCCGGAAAAAGGAACAGACAGGTTCTTAGAGAAAAAGTATAAAGCGAATTCTACACAAATAGAGTCACGGGAATTGGCTAGTAAATAAACAGCTATGTAACCATTTTTGTTAAAATTTCTAAATGAATGTACACTCTAATTTCGTCACAGTTAAAATTTATTTAAATGTATTAAAAAAATATACTTATAAACCAAAGTAATAATATTATGTAGGTAAATATGAGTAAACAACTGAAACAATTTACATAAGTATATTTTTAACTGAGTTAATGTAAGATGTTTTTATCAAAAAACTATAAACTCATCACTACGCACCGCGGTTTCACCCGCGGTTTGCCTGGACAAAAAGCCTATGTGCCAAATGTGTGGTAAATCCAGCGTATGAAAAAATCAACTACAAATGAATCTTCATTACGTCCCTTCGTTACGGCGTGAAGAGGGAACACATCACACTAACACATATAGAAACTTTCGCATTTATAATATAAATAAATGTAATAGTGTGATTTTAGGAAACTTATGGTCACCCCATATCCGTCCAGACTAGGCGCCTGAGCCGCAATATTTGACGCAATCAACGAGAGGAAATGTGCCGACAACACGCGCCTATTTGCCTCCAGCACAAATCACAAACACGTGACACTTGAAAAATAGAAAAAACACACTAAAGTTATATATCAGTTAAAACTCGAAAATATCTTCCTAAATGTATTTTTTACTTAGTTTTGTCGTTTCTTATGCACGCTTGGAGATCCTGGTTTGTCTCTTAGGGTTCCGTAACCCAAAAGGAAAAACGGGACCCTGTTACTAAAACTCCGCTGTCCGTCCGTCTCTCACCAGGCTGTATCTCATGAACCGTGATAGTTTAGACTGCTGAAATTTTCACAGATGATGTATTTCTGGTGCCACTATAACAAAAAATACTATAAAAAAAGCAAATAATTTTTAAGGGGCGTCCATACAACAAACGTAATTTTTTGCCGTTTTTTAAAGATAATTTTACGGAACCCTTCGTGCACGAGTCCGACTCGCACTTGTCCGTTTTTTTAAGATGGTTACTCTGCACGTGTAGCGGCAGCAATTTTGTGCGGTTTCAAATTACGGTGCATTCCAGTTTTTTACCGGAAACCGCGGATTTTTGGGCGACGATTGAAAGAACCGGCAAATTTTTGGCTGACAGTTATCTGCAGTTTTTTGGCCTATATTTAGGTACTTATCTAATTTTGGAAGCTGTTTGATGCTACTTTCCAAGACATGCGCAGTTTAAGGATAATATTTCTGCCTACTTTTAAGTATTAGTGACACTTAAAATTCCAAATAACTTGATAAACAGAAATACATGACAACCTAGTTATATTATTTTATTTAAAAACCTTTAAGAAGCCTGTAAGAAGTTGCATTTAAGGGCACCTATTGTTCTATCACTATTATACTTAACTGTAAACTTTTGTTTCCTGTTTTGGTGCTCAATAAAGTATTATTAACCGACTTCAAAACAGGAGGAGGTTCTCTGTTCGATTGTATTTTTTTTTATATTTGTTACCTCAGAACTCCGTCATTTATGAACCGATTTGAAAAATTCTTCTATTTTGCGTCGGGTTCAGTATAGCTACGAAGTGGTCCCATATAAATTTCATCGATATGTGACCTTGGACTTCGAAGATACATTGAAGTCGGTTTTTGTTTTTTTCTATAAATTAATTATTGCATGTTTTATTGTAGTAAGTAGGCCTCTTTTGCAAGAGTTGTGTTGAGAAACTTTATATTGTGTTACTTATATTCCATGTGTACAGTTTGGAAATAACTGAGTTTTCCACTACACCTTTACTAAGTATTCAACCACCAAGCAGTTGTGTGCAAACATTATATTGTGTTCCAGTTTGAAGCGAATCGGCATCGGCACTGCTTAATAGCTGTTGTCCCATGCAGTGCAGAGCACACAAGTGCAGCGCAGTGCCGTTAGGTATATTTCTAAACAAAGTTATGTTGTGTCCAGTGGCGTAGCTAGGTAACCAAAGGCCATGGGGCAAAATTTAAACAAGGGCCCCAACTAAACTATTTCAAATCGTTTGTTTCGTATTCGTCGCGTTCCGAACTCTAATTTATTTATATTCCGTATGTGGGTTAAATTTACACTAGTTCAATTTTATAGTTTGTAAGTCAGAGTCCGAGGCCCTCCCTGGACTTGGGGGCCCCGAGGCACTGCCTCATCTAGCCCTCCGGTAGGTACGCCACTGGTTGTGTCACACAACGTGAGACGCTCGATTTGATGCGCAGGTCTGTTGCTTACCATCAGGTGAACAACTTGCTCGTTTCACCACTCAATTACATACCAAAATGTAAGCTTTGCATTAAAAATTTGTTAAATAACAATATGCAGTATTTAAAAAGGTTACAAGTGTGTTACCTTAAATAGCCAAATCACTGACACATTAAGTATTATTTTAATTTTTGTTATTTTGATATAGACCTAACATCATGGTATTTATCAGATACCGTTTTTCGAAACTAAAATGCACGTGCATTCAATTGACAGAAACCGTCAGCTACTTATCTTGTTCGCCAATGCGGCTATTTCACTGAAAAAACAACCTAAAAAAAACGCATATAAATGATCCCAAAATCTCGAACTTTTTCTTAAAAACTTACTTTACCTTAAAAAATAAAACCATTTTGAAGTTGCCGGTAACTTAAAACCTATCCACTGACCGAAAAGAAAAAACTGGTCGAAAATAGTTTGAAAAAGAAAAAACAGCTCAAAAAATTTAATTGTGTATCGCAAAAATTTGGGCAAAATCTTAGCCCCGAGCACAGGAAATGAGTGAGCGGCAAAAAGCCCAATAAAAGCTTACAAAATGTCTTCGATTGATGGATAGCTGTAACACAATCATTCGCTACGAGAAAACTTAGGAGAGCCTTAAAGTGCCCCTTAAAAATCAAGTGATATTCTTCACTTTTACGGCAATAATGGGCAAGCTTTTGTTATACACATTGACACTCTAATAACAGCTACAGCCTTCAGTGATAAGATTGAAAATGCCTTAACAAACAACATGCGCATATAGTTTTTTGGATTTTCTTTCCAAAACCATTGAAAAAGGTTGCAAACTTAAACTGAGCCCTAAGCTACAGAGATTGGAGATCAAATCGCTTTACCCATGTATGATACGTAGGACTGTTTGTAATGTATTATCTATAACAATAGAGTCTGAACACGTGTTAGATGGCCACTAGAGGGGCATTTGAGCTTGTTTACGGATATCTACGATAATGGCCTTATCGCGACTTTGGTGGTGATTTTTACCTGTTATTGTAGGGTTCCATAGCATGAAAGTTCAGGTACAATTCCGTACGTTTTTTTAATGAGAAAACGATTTTGATGTCATATACTGTATCGTGAAAAATGTTTCACCATGGACCAAATAATATGGACCAGGCTTTCACTAATAAATCTGTAATAAATCGATATTTCACAATAAGAACATCTGAGATTCTGTAGCAAAGTCGAGAATAACTCTTACATACTTTAGAAGCATACATATAGTCAAGTATAGTACAATAAACATAGCATATAATAAGTACCTCAATATATAACCCATACCATTCTTATTCAACGCGTATAAAATTCTCAACAAAAACGCCCAGAAACTCAAATCAATTTCAAAAATCTTTAAAAACTTTTCATACCACAATAAGAATTTAAAAAGTGGGCGTTACTTTTACTGTCATTTTTATCCAGAACATAATAGCCGGCGGGTCTGCGCTCGCGCCGCTCTATTATAGACCATGTTAAAAAATATATACATCAAAAAATGTAAACGAAGCGTAGCCTTTGCGAATATTGGCAATAAATTTCTTTTGATTGAAACTCGGACCCATGCTGGGCTATACGGGCTCATTATAGTTCCAATAATTTCAGGTTTTTTATACAGAAAACCGTTTTTGGTGCAATGTTATTTCATAACGATTATGCAATATTTTTATTGGGTGAGCTTTGAAATCGGAGCGCGTTGATGTCTTTTGTATCAGAAATGTTTATTTATTGTTGTTTCACTTTTTAGCTTAAAATGCTAAGTAGGTTACGTTCCGATCTTATTTAAACCTTTTACATATACATTTATTTATTTTTATATATGTAGTAGTCAGAAAAATCAGCTGAAGGCGCTTGGCGAGCGCATTAGATTGCTCCGCGAGACTTTACAAATAAAACTTTTACTATTTTCCATCAGGCGCACGACTATCATCCAATTTAAAAGAAATAACTATTATTATTATATGGAGCCTGACTCGTCCCACTGCAGAGCAAAGGCCTCCCTTTCATTTTTCCACATTGACTTCCATTTTCCCTGACTCGTCCCGCCATCTCCGTCGAGGTTTGCCGCGGGGCCGTCGGCCGTTGTTAGGATGCCACTTAGTTGTTATTTTGGCCCAAAGTTCGTTCGGCATGCGGCAGACGTGTCAAACGTACAAAACTAATAACTGGTATCAATTAATTTAAAGCCTCTAAATATCAACATTTATAAAACTATGTAGTGTTGTTATTTTATGTGGAAGATGATCTCATAATCAGTTTAGGTAACTAAGAATTTGTTTTAGTTAGTAGTTTAGTTTTTGAAGTTAATTTTTAAGTGAAGCATTGAATGTCTTTCTACGTTTTTGAAAATAAAGAACTTTCTTCAGGTAAAGCAATACTCAGAAATTCAACTCCGCGCGTGACTAACTTTCATACATCGAACAAAACTGTGGCATTTCAACTTAAATCACTCCCATTCAGAATTTAAGCACCGGATGCATATCTCCAAGATACTGACTCATTCATTCATACTTCAAGTTAAGGATCTTTGCATGGCGAGTTTATGAATGGCCGGCGCATGCGCAATCGATTCACAAGCGGTCACTCGAAGAATGGCGGACAGCTTAAAAGGCTTCTCTACGCGCATAAGTTAAAAATCGCTTAAAATTATACAGGATGTGGGTGTTCCCTTGTCTAACATCAACTCAGATACCCATACAATAAATTGTTTTGGTTGTACTTCGCACAATCACCTTTTGTAGAGTTTTATGTAGCCGAGCAACTAAATTTTTCTCTTGAATTTCACCTATAATTTTCATATCACGAATTGTGATCCCAAAACTATTTATTTCATAAAACGGTTACAAAAATTACTAGAAGTTTACTTACATAGAGTTCTTTTGGTGAAAGCGTATGAAATTGGAGATTTTCCAGTTAAAGTTTAAATTTTATAGCACTGAATTAACCCGCATCATAAGTGGTATAGACAGTTTTGATATCTTCACTGACAAATTCTACCATTACGATATCTCAATGAACTACTTTGTACCACAAAAAAAAATTTTATTCTTAATTCGTGTTTGTTTGTTATTTTTGTGACATTTGGCTGTACTTAATTTAAAAAAAATATACATGAAAAATACAGAGCTGGCCACACGCTTCATAGAAACAACACCTGACCAAAGAGCTGGCGTTTACCTCGGCCAACGAATTAGTCTGGCCATTCAACGAGGTAAAGTCGCCAGTTTTTTGGGCACCTTGCCCGCGGACGGTGACCAAAATTCTGTGTTTTATATTTAATTTCATTTTTTGAATTGAGGTGTAGGTTAGTTTAGTTTTTAAATTGGTTCTGTAAATAAATATATGCCTGGTATGTTTAGTTTTTATCACTGTATATATTTGTAGATAATTGTTTATAAATAAAAATAGATTACATGTAAAATGATGAACTCTGCGATATAGAGTTGTTCCAAAATAAATAATAATTATTAATACATTTTCTTTCAAAAACAAATAGGGAAATTGAAACATCGATCCAAAATGATATCTACTTCGATGAGAGGAGAACTTCTTCTTGCACCCTGTAGAAAATGTTTCTCCAATACATTCTGTAACCATGTAATTCCTGCTTCCTTATTATCTTCTACACCACAAGCTACTTATTGTGTGAGTGCTATTGTAATGCTGGTTCAGTAGGTACAATGTAATGCGCTTTGCTCAATGAAATAGTATCCGTAACTCACTGATTAGATACGCGCACATTTTAAATAGCTCTCAAATGAATTCTTATAATAAAATAAATAAAAATAAAACGATTTTATTTCAGGCCATTTTCAATCCATAATATTAGTATGTTTGTTCATTTATCGCAGACTTATGGCTAAGGTTAGTGGTGTTAGTAATAAGTTTATGCTATTGAATTTTTATAAAACTAATCTTCTAACAACGCCGATAGCTCCTTGACGTGTTTTAGCAAGTATGGGTAATTTTTACCAAAATCTATACATACCTACTTCATTCTCAATTTTACATGATTGATAGAAACCCATATCCGTAGAATTTTGTTAATTGAAATTATAGCAATTTAAATGTGTTGATATACCTACGTTGTTTCTTTGTAGTCAACCGTAATGTTTTAACACTTATTTGAGATGCATATTATAATCTCTTTGTAACCCGTCCATTATTCAACCGAAATTGGACGTAGATAGCTCAAGACCATAATGAGTGGAAGAAATGTAGAGATACCTTTGCCCAGCAGTGGGACAGTGACGGCTAATAAAACAATGATAAAATAACTTCTTCATACCAGTAGAATATGTACAACTTATAGGTCTCGCTAATACGACCCCGCAAACCCACCGTAGTCGCACCACTTAAATGGCCTCGCACCGGGTAATTCCTATCTTTATTATCTCTACGTTTCACTTCATTGTAGATTCCACCATACATTCAGGGCTGTTACAGTATAATGTGATACGCTTTGCTTAATGAAATAGTTTCGGCTACTGCTGGCCGATTCAGAACCTCACGACAACTCATTTGTCGATCGATCCGGTTTGATATCGTACGATTCAAAATATTTTAAATTTACATCAGTCGAATCGACGTTCAAATTGTCGTAGTCGATAACCAATCGTAACCGTACGATAAAACCGTATTTATCGACCGAGAACGTTATTCACAATGCAGATATCGAAGCAAAGTTTTCGAACGTCCGATTAATTTCCACGACAACTTATCGAGTGCAACATATCACTCGAAAGCATTAGATTTGACCGTCAATACCGAGTATATTCCGTGTGTTGATATACTACATTTTCTACTACAAGTAAAATAAAACTCACTGTAAGATTCAAACTAAACTAATTCTATGTAATAAAGTACCAAGTCTAGTATTTATTTTTAGGTTAAGTTCGCAGTTTCAACGTTGTCGTATCGATTCCGATATCGTAACCGAAACCGTATCGAATCCTCGGGGTGGATGTTCTAAATAGCTCGAAAAGAAACCTACGACACGAGATCGTTATCCAATCGAATCGATTCGGTATGTTGTCGTGGGGTTCTGAATCGGCCAGCTGATTAGATACGCGACGCGCGTTTCAAGTAGTTTTCAAGTGAATTCTGGTGCATCCAAAGGTGTTGCATTTTCAAAAGTGTTTGATTCTGTAAAGTCAGTAGTACCTTATATGCCTGAAATAAGTTTTTTTAGGTAGACGTATGAAACCCTAAAAAAAATTGAAGCACTGTTTTGTTTCAATCACTCATGTGTACCTGGACATTAAGTACTTCTACCGTGCACACTAAGTGATTCTTCTACTCCTATGACTTTTTTCTAGAACCGCTTTCAGGACAAGGCCAGCTGATTCTATAACAAAACTGACGAAAATATTCGTGTTACAAACATAACGGTGCTTTTTTTAATTACCTAAGCTTTTTAGATCAGCTTATTATAACTACTATCACATTACTAACACTGCCCTGACGGGCGAACTTAAAAAAAACGAGGGGCCGTCTGTGTTGGGTACCACCGCTTTTCCAGTTATTCTGCCGGCAAACATGTTGTTAGCCTTAAACAGATTAATGCTAATATATCAAACCGATCCAAAAATTGTCTATTCATATGCACCTATCTAATCACATACTATAAGAATGAACCTTTATTCAATAAATGGGTTCACCGACGACAAAGTGGTTCCCAATCAGAGTTGGAAACTTTTAAATGACTTTGTAATAGTGATTACATAGATTTTAATAATTGATAGGCTTTCTAAAACCGAATAAATAAATAAATAAATAGAGTACACAGATTTTACTAATTTCACCAGTAATGGTCTAAAAAAATTAAAATAACTTAAGTTTTTTTGATAAATGCAAGCAAATCAACCCAATCCCAATATAAGCCCCAACCTTGCATAAACATTTCGAAACCCCTACAAATACCATTCTATGGTATTTCACACACCCCGCCTTCACTCGCCTCTGCTTGTTTGCAAAGATAACAAGAAGTCAATCTCCAAAGCTCCAGCCAAAACAAATATGTACACAGCTCTCAAGGACAGCGAAGTTATGTTTGGTTTATCGGAAATGTATGATTTTTAAAACCAGTAGAGATAGAACCACGTCTCTTGATAGACATCAAGCAGTTTGAGTAATATGAAGACTCTAGGTAAGCTGGTCAAGGTTTTTTCAGGAATTTTTAAGTTCAAGTCTTTTGGCAGATGATAAAAGTAGTTGAAGAGCTTGATTTATTGCAATAAATATATTATGCTTTTAAGAATCCTTAAGTAAAGCAAAACTTTTATAAGAACTGGCATAGACGTAGCCAGTAACCCACAGCTAACACAACTGAACAGGTAGTGGACTAGATTAAAATAAAATTGTAGTTCTAATAAACCACCAGTGGAGTCAACACGCCTGCCTATAACAGTTGCAACGCTATGCGCCACCCAGAACTT
Organism: Petrophora chlorosata; assembly: GCA_951640565.1. NCBI lineage: Eukaryota > Metazoa > Arthropoda > Insecta > Lepidoptera > Geometridae > Petrophora > Petrophora chlorosata. The sequence continues at coordinate 5,311,422 of OX621206.1, forward strand.
TGTACTGCAAAATATAATGCGGCACCGCGCTGGCCACTCCGAGACAATGTCTTTTAAGTCTCCTACTGGCCAGTAATTCCACTTGAAACAGTGTTCTTATCTATAACCGAAATACAATGTGTGCACACTACTGCTTGTTGGTTGAATATCTGGCAAATGTGTAGTTCCATAATAGTATAGTGGTACTTCCTAAGACGGACTCTTGTAGTAGTTACTTACGTAAGGAGTATTAACTATATGACCCATGTTGTGTTTAGCAGATGAAAGTCATCAATCAAAATAATTAATGTTTTCTATCACTAACCGCCAACATCCCAAATCATATTTTAATCAACTAAATCAGATCTGCCCTCATAAGGGCCAATACGCGCCCTATAATTCAATTAGGCGTCTTCCATAAATAGGGTTTTCAAATCCAAGAAATCTGAGGGCCCATTCAAAGCGCACGTGTGCCTACAATGGCCAACCCGTAACGCTCTGCGGGTCGCCGCGGACCCAAAGTGAGAAATTTCACAATACTGTCACACTATTGAAACGAGGGCCTTTGAGACTAGGTGTGATGGTCGCAAGACCGCGGATAATGGCGCAGTATGAGGTTATTGCTTGACTTTTTATAGCCACTCTGATTGGGCACCGCTTTGTCGTCGGTGAACCCATTTATTGGATAAAGGTTCATTCTTATAGTATGTGATTAGATAGGTGCACATGAATAGACAATTTTTGGATCGGTTTGATATATTAGCATTAATCTGTTTAAGGCTAACAACATGTTTGGCGGCAGAATAACTGGCAAAGCGGTGGTACCCAACCAGACGGCCTATCGTTTTTTTTAAGTTCGCCCGTTAGGGCAGGCTAAAGTCTCTAGGACCATACCGCGTCGTGTCTCACGTAGTTTTATATTTGAGAGTTTATAATTACATTTATTATACTTTTGTTGAGAATGAGAGTCAACAGCAACAAGCTGGACCCTCTCTTAGTGCTTCAATAAAGTGGTGGAACTTTATTCAAGCTTTCCATGGACTTTTTGGGAGAACATAAAAAGCAATGTTTTCTCTATTTTGTTTCATTTGCCTGCACGTTTACCAATACATAATGGTTAATATTCCTCCGATATTACAAATGATCACTCGAAATAACCCTTGTTTGGAAAATAAAACAAAATCGAACTGATTCACTTTTTACTTCCCGCCAAAAAGTCCGACGGCCTCTCGAATACAAGAAACCTACCCGTAGGTAAAGAATAATACACAAACATTAAAAACACCGCTATATCAGGTAACACTTTATTTACAAGTAATTAAAAAGTAATTCCCTTTACATTAGCTTGTCAAGTAACACAAATCAGTAAATTAAACATGCCGTTCTTAGCATTTCCGTTTCCCGCGCGTCAATATTGTCCCAACAAACGACAACACTAAAACAATGCAACCTTTCAACAAGTCTGCAGTCAATATCGGTCAATATTGGACGTTGTTCCTAATAACATAGAGTCAATTTTCCAACGTCTTAACAGGTTTTGAATGATAATCATATTCTTAACCTAACGCAACCGATTCAAATTACTATTATCTCAGAAACTGATTAGACATTTTGGACTTTGTGCGTCAAGATATATGGTTTATATTTGTAGTTTTATAAGTTAATATTGAAATAGCATTACTAACCTAGGCAACTATTCATAAAGTAAACTACAGTATCTACACAGGATGCAAGGTCGTTACCTGGTTTTATCACTTCCTTCTAAGCCATTAAATTGACTGGTTTCATATTATAAACAATGGTGTTATCGTGATCTGATGACAGCGTGATGGTATGCAACTTTATGATTTCAATTCAATTCAATCATTTATTGCATTTCTTAATGTAGCTAGGTACAATAGATGGTACAGTTTTAAACAGTTCATTAAGGACCATGTCGGGCACGCAATGTAGAGGAGAGGAAGCCTGGTTCTATATATAAAATGTTTATAGCAAAATTATCAAATTAACAAGAGTAATTATAATAATAATCATTATTTAAAAAGTTGATTGATTTAGCTGATGTTTAGTAAATAATAATAATAAACACATTCATTTATTTCCGGCTATAATGCAGTTAACGAATTAAAAGTACCAGAGGCCTATAAAATGACAGATTAACATATATACAAATTATAAAACACGAACACTAAGATAGGGGTATAATATTTCGGTGCAGCCTCTCTGTAGCGCCGGATAACTATTCTCTCGGGCCAAAACTCGGGAACCAGGAACATCTCCCTATATTTTGCAGTAAGCCGGAACACGTAGGACTAGAAACTTGTCGTCCTCGTTGACTCCAGCCTCGACAGGTTCTACCCCCCAACCGATATGTCCCTCAAGCGCCAATCGTGTATCGTGTTGAGTTAAAATTAAGGTATAGCTTCACTGCGACTAATGAGATACGGTCTAATTATTGTCGATTCTAACAATAAATCGAATTAATCTCATTCATTTAAACCAAAATACGATAACTACAAGTTGAGACAAACTTAATGGGACAATATATGGCATCATAAAATATTGTCGTAGTGAGTCTACACCTTAATCTATTCTCAACACGATATACGATTGGCGCTTAAGGGAGATATGGGTACGAGGGCAGGTCCTGGACTCATCCTCCGCAACTCTCCTTTGATATACTTAATGATATCGTCTCCCGCCATGCTCTGGTCAAATCGGGAGAGGTTATCGTCGCCCTGGATTCTAATAAATACACAATAAACTACGTATTTTTGTCTATATTCGTTCATCTCTGGGTTGTCTGGAAGATATCGCTTTGACCGATAAGACCGCCCATTGTGACACTCATATATTTTTTATGGTAGTTATTTTTTAACCCTACTGCACCCTCTACGCTTGCATACCAACTCGACTAGGAAACAAAATATCACAGTCATCAGTCTTATGATCTTATCGGCTAAATCTTTTGAGCCTCATCAAGTTTTTTAACCCCAGCTGCAATCTAAATAAAGATATGAATGTTCGCGACTTGTATTACAAGCACAATGAGTGCCCAAACTAGCCATCAATTAGGCTGACAGCTTCTTAAAATACATGTACGCGTGAAGAACCAAATAACAGTCAACAGTCCAGGTGCGTAGACAATTAGAGCATAATCACTGTATTTGGAGTGGTGTCACGGAGTTTCCTGGCGGTTCTTGGAAGTGCATTGTTGGCCGCCACCCAGAGAGGCCGTGTTTGCAAACGTTCTAAATAAGCCTAGCCCAATATTTGGCTTTCGAATGAACGAAACAATGCCTCCGGTGGGACAGTTAGAGGTTTCTTGTAAATCACGGGACAATGTTGACATGCGGGCTTGCTGAGACGAACATTTATGGTACGCCTTCGTTTGCTGTGCAACTTACTATTCATCAAATAGTTTTAATGTGATTCTGGTATAACATGAAGAGAATAATAATTAGAAATAATAAAAATACAAACAATATAATTTATTTTTTATCTGTTGCATCCGTAGATTCACTCTTCAAAGAAATAGTAGCGATTTATCCACCATGTACACATATGTTTGCCCACCGGCTAGATGGAGCAACGACCTGCGAAAGGCGGCCGGAAGAACTTGGATAAGAAGAACCAAAGTTCGGGCTCAGTGGCGTTCATTGGACGAGGCCTATAACGTCTAAAGGCTGTTGAAAGGATGATGATGATAATGATTCTCCTTCTCCTTCTTAAAGAAATATATATATAGATAAGCGAAATACCTGCGCAAAATCACTTCACATCAGGCGAGATAGTGGCCAAACATAGACCTATTAAGAGTAAAAAAAAAAAACGTCGCAGCGAGACCGCACGTGGCTGATTTTGGCGAGTATGTTTGCACGTCCACGAAGACGCCCGCCGCGGGAGGTTACCACTGTTACCATCGACCACCTTCAGTTCATTGTGCATTATTTATACAATTTACTTTATTTATAATCCTTAACAAAATAATCACAGCACGGACGACATTCTGACGAATGAGTTGGGAGTTTTACTTGTGACCATTTGCTTAGTAACCGATGGAGACACATCTGTTAACATGTTTGTTAGGAAATAACAATTGATGAAATGGTGATTTATATGTTTGAAGTAACTTATGAGACCCAACATGTAGAAATTAAAATAAGTTATATTATAAGGCAGGAGTTCATAGCACCGCATCGGAGCTTCAGGTCTCGCAGAATCTGACGTCATGATTGAAGAAAACTACTTTACCAGGTACCTTTCTTGCTCGTGGTAGGTCTCTCGTATGCGGGACGCCGTGTGGGTAGGTACCACAGCTTTGTCAGTTATTCTGCCGCTAAGCAGTAGTGCGCAAGCATTATTGTGTTCTGGTTTGAAGGGCATTGTAGCCAGCGAAATTACAAGGCATATGGGACTTAATATCTGGTGTCTCGGGGTGATAAGCGCACTGGTTTGCTACGAAGTGCTTATTGTGGTATTAAAAGTTCTGGATGGCACGTATATTATTATGGGCAGGCGTCGCACTTACCATCAGGCAAACGACTTGCTCGTCTCATCATTCAATTTCATAATAAAACGTACCTACTGATCAATCTGATCGTATATTAGATAAATGTCTATTTTAATGACAGACAGTTTTTGTAAAGTTCACTTTAAACATTATACAAACCTGCAGTAATTTTGTAATATCCCTTTGTATAATATTAACTTTTTACTTGTTAATGTTAACTTATCCTTTCTAGGAAGAACTTGTGGAAGAATAAATAAAAAAGCTCAGCCGCAAACCATACATCGCACTTGTAAGATGTGGAACGACTTACCTTCGTCAGTATTTCCTTTGAGCTACACCATGGAGTCCTTTAAAAGGGGAATTAATAGAGTCCTTAAGGGTCGGCAACGCATAAGCAATGCCTCTGGTGCTGCAGATGTCCATAGGCGACGGTAACCGCTTACCATCAGGCGGGCCGTCTGCTTGTTTGCCGACATATTAAATAAAAAATTTACAAGAGCTTATTTATTAAAAAATGTATCATCAATAACAAATGTCGAAGAAGAATATCGACGACAGAAATGTAGCTTATTGAATAAACATTATCATAGTATTGGCATCATAAACACCATCACTATGCATCCAATCATATCATAAGCGTCCAAATCACCTTATTTATTTATTCATAACTTAGCAATAACATAAATAAATGCATAATATTTGTTGCTCTACCTAGCACAACAAAGTATTCCTACCATCATCGTCTTAAATGTAGCACGAAATGTTTTTTTAAATCTCAACAATGACAACGTCCGATCCTTTTTGGCCAATGTTTGGTTAGCTGCGCGCACGCATTGTCGACTCGAAAATCAATTTACGATAATTGTCATTTATTATGAAATAAATATGATGCTTTATCCTGTCCCCTTTTCACTAAAAGGCCTATGTTGCCTCCCTATTGAATGTGATGTATTGAGCGTATTAAAATTTTATATTTTGCGCAGAAATTCATCGTAGCGAGAGAATATGTGCAAGATGGCATTTGACAATAATTATGAAAGGAGTCCATACCTTGGAAGATATTAAGCGGAACGGAGACGTGATGTCAGAAATGTTATCTCAGCTTGTAAGTTGTGAGCAGATGCTAGAGACATTAGCTTTGATATTAAATGAAGTGTACACTAAGCAACGTGATGAGGCATATTAGAATGATGTCATTGTATAAATACCTTAAAGGACATCGGACTTTTCAATGCATGTTCAAGTTAATTTCACAATTTGAAAAATCCAACTATTAGATTAGATAACTCTTTATTGTCACACAACAACATGAAATAATTACAAAACAATACTTAAAGCTAAAGTGTTAAAATGGACGGTCTTATCGCTTATAGCGATCTCTTCCATACAACCGTTGGATGAAGAGAAGTCTATGACACTGTAAGGGACGGTGGTGTTGTGTATAAAACAAAATAGTAATATCATATAAATACTACATATTCATAATAATATATAAGTCAATGTAATTATAGTATAGGTATCTAAACTACCTAGGTACATAAAAAAAAGTACATAGAGAGATAATAAACAGTTTAAAACAGATAAACAGAACTTCCGAGTAGCCAGCTGCAGTTACGTATCTAAGTAAAACTATTCGTCAATACGATCAAGTTATTATCGTAGAGATATTTTATTTATTATTATGTCGCTCTTTCTCACGTGTTATACACCCGTTCCTTTGGAAGGCTTGCGCGGGGACACGAGTCCAACACGTAGAGGCCTCTTAGAGCATTTAATTTAGATATGTAATGGGCAACACTTATCGGAGACTGTCTCTAAGTGCAATATTAAAAAGATGCAATCAAAGACAGCCCCCGATAAGTGCGAGGACTATTATTGGAGATATGAAAATTACTTATGATTGGGTTATTAAGGTGATTTTTTTATTTATTATTATTAGTATTACGTAGAGCCTTAAGTGTCCCACTGCAGGGCCTCCGTTTCATTTAGTTTTCATACTTTATTTAGTCTTGAAAAATGGGAGGACTGTCACCGTCCCCGTTTAAAACACATAATAATTAGAAGAAGAAGTAAAGAACTTCTCTTCTCTTCTCTTCTATCTCTACTATTTTGCGTGCTTCTTTGTATCTGAGGGAGAACTTATAGAGTTCGATAAGAAAGTTTCCATATCTCAAACAAAAAAGAAATAGTTCAATCAGCTAAGGTCCAGTAATAAAAATAATTATTTATTTATTTACTAACAAACTAAAAGCGAATTGAAATAAAACGGCTAAGACTCACTGTTGAACGTCAAAATAAATCCGACCAGGTTACGAAAATTTTAAAAATGACATTGAAATTATTAAAATGAAATAGTTTATTGTAATAATAACGGTACATACCAATTGCAATTATTACAATTATTACACAAATAACACAGAAGTCTTCCTTCTGGGAGTTATGAGATCAAGCCGCGACGCACGTCACACACGTCGCTATCGTTCGCACGTGCCGTGCGTGTCAGCGTGCGTAGGAATTTCGGCGTTTAACTGTAAGTCTCAGCCGTTTTATATCAATTATACACTCACGAAACTTTTCAATATCATAACTATAAACTGTAAACATCATATGTTTTTCTGTCACTGAATGACGAGAAGCAATACGCCAGCCCATAACAATAACAGCTCCACCCAGAACTTTGTTTTGCAAAATCCTGCACGGTGCTACACTGCGCTCGTCGCCCTGAGACAATTAGCTGTTGTGTCTCATAATGCCCAGTAATTTTGCTGGCTACAATGCCCTTCAAACCGGAACACAGTAATGCTTGCGCACTACTGCTTGGTGGCTGAATATCTGGCAAAACGGTGGTACCCATCCTAACGGTCTCGCATACGAGAAACTTACCACCAGTACGTAATTGGTCATTTTGTCCAATTCACCCAATACAGTTAACAATTATTATATACTTTTCTATGTTTTTTATACTATTCTACTACATTAAATTATATTTATTGTCACAGTTATATTCAGTATATTTTATTGTTCAAATTGAAGACATTTGAAATTGGCTTTTAAAGTGAATTTGTCACGTTTTAACTGCTAAGAGGTCCATTAAACCGCCTTTTGTTGACTATTGATTTGTAGTTGACTGCGATTCGGACCGTGAAATATAGCTACAGGGTGTTTCGGTTTGGTTAATAGCAATACATTTTATTGGTCCGGTTTGTAGATTATTGTGAAGTGTCTGGTGTTTCTAATAAGTTAGTAATAAGCAGTGTCTAGTATTGTTACAGTTTAAATAACGCTTTTAAAATGTCATAGAAATAATAAATGTACTGTAGGTAGTGTAGGTTTGGTATTTCTTGAACTTAATTATAACAGACTTAAAAAAGAGGTTGTATTTTTTTATGATTGTTACCTCAGAACTCCATAATTTATAAACTGATTTAGAAAATTATTTTTGCGTTGGGTTCGCTAGATATAGCGTAATATTTAGTTGTCTTTGGATATAGCTTCAAGGTGGTCTCATATAAGTTTCATGGGTATTATGTGTATACCTTGGACTTTGAAGACCCATCAAAATTGAAGTCGTTTTTTTGTTATAAAATGTATACCTACTTATTTAAATATCTAGTTGAATTAGAACTATTTTAGCAAACATTTAATTTTGTAATTCTTTTTTTATAATTATAAAAGTACACAAAATAACATAATGCTTTTATATTTTTTTATAGAACTCAATGTGTTCGTCTTTACACATTAACTACTTACTAAAATATTCAAATGCTATTTTGAAACACCCTGTGCATACAAAACCATTTAGAAGAACATCAAGCGACAAAATACAACAATGGGTGTAATAGCATCAATAACATTGTAAATGAATCGAAAGCTCTCTCGCTCCGACGAATCTTTTGCCTTTAGCATATTTAGCATGAATTTATCATCGTTATGATTCCTATTAAGAAATAATGACATCTTTAGAACACCTTTAAATGTTCCAAAGGTATTTATAAGACATGGAATTGGATTTATTTGTGCGTGATAATGTGTCAATTATATGTGAAAAGCATTGTGTTTTGGAACACGCTATTTTAGAAATAAACTTAACTACTAACTTAGGTAATAAACACAAATAATGTTCCTAAATCGCAGTTTACTCGTAGCGAAGTGAGCTGAGAGTTGAAGAAATGAGGGATACCACGTAGATCTTTGCTTCAGTAGTTTTAATTACTATTACAATTGCCAAGTACAAAAGTGCAACGAATTACAAAAAACAAGTTAACTACGGGAGTAAATGACAACACACTGGCTGTCGGATAACTGATTTGCGGGTTTCTCAGTTTTCTCTCGTAATTTTTATTTTTTCGTTTTTATGCATTTTCTTGTTGACTGTACACGATATAGAAATCCAATATATTTTAACACAACAAAAAAGAAACAAAAAAATATTTAACCATTCTGAAGTCATCAAACGGTGGACATACTAATTACAAAAGTACATGTATGACTGTCTGTTTTTATAATAGTACATATTTTAGAAATAAAAGTATTAAATGTTCCATAGTACAGAATAAGAAAATAATATCTCATTCTGTCTGATGCCGTCATGTACCTTAGAACAAATGGGAACTAGTCCTTAAATGAATAAGAATAAAGGTGGATCAAAAGTTTAATTCCGCGTCCCCATTTGGATTTGCGATTGACATTGAGACATTTGTATCTTATTACAATGAAATTATTGCTGAAAGTGCTGAATGAAGTACTATCAATATTGCAATGAATTGTCAATTGACGACTCTAACTTCTTAATAAAATTTTAGTAGTTATAAGAATATTATAAAATTATAACAAAACTACACCAAACCCGCAAACATCTCACCATCTTCAACAAAACAAAGAGTTTTATTTCAAGAAAACTCAAGTCATAATACCAATTTGTCCCCAATGAATAGCGGGCCACGTGTCGCTAGATCGCTATTGTCTGGGCCCGTATCGGGATTATAAAGCCCGAGGTCTCAGATCGAACTCAGATAACATCGGGCCTTTGTGCCCGAGACGTAGATCGAACAAGATAAGAACACTGAGCATTATTTGAAAAGCGAATACGAAAAAGTTTAGAAAAAATGCGCCACTGATGTGCTTGAAAATCATTGTGTCATTTGTTTTTTGCTCTTAACGGTATTAGAAGTTTTGATGGACAGAGAAGCCCCGCTGTTAAGGACAATGATTGACAATGATGTCTAGGCTAACCGCCGCGCCGTTTGTATGAAGAATAGCTGTCCATTAAATATTGGACTTAGGAAAGCATGACATTTTATAAGTACCATTTCTGTAGGAAGTTACTTACGTTTCCAAGAACTACTTACCTACCTTATTTTTTTATGGAACTGAATGATGAGGCGAGCAAGTCGTTCTCCTGACGGTAAGCGCCACGCCGGCCCAAAAAAATTGCAGTACCACCCATAAGGTTTAATACCACAAAAAGCTCTGCGTAGCACTGCATTGCGCTCAACGCCCCGAGACATCAGATATTAAGTCTCATGGGTATTTTTTTGAATTGCAATCCAGATCTAAACTAAAATATTGTAACTTAGGATAAGCAATGATTGTCATTTGTATTGTGCATCTATAATAAATAAATAAAATAAATGTGCCCAGTAATTTCGCTGGCGACAATGCCCTTCAAACCGGAACACAGTAATGCTTGCGCACTACTGCTTGGTGGCAGAATAACGGGCGAAGCTGTGGTTCCTACCCAGACGGCCTCCCGCATACGAGAGACCTACCACGAGTACGACCTTATGTTGGTATATAATATATATTATATATATATATATATATATATATATAATATTATATTATCTTTATTCTTGCGACTTGGATAACTCGGATTCAGCGGTCTCATAACTTTAGTTGTATCCCAACAGCCTTTTATACCTACATAAATATAATTAATGTTTACGAAGCTTTTGAAAATTTAAATTTATATGTGGATATGTGGCTTTGAAATAAACATTTAATTTATTTATTTTTATTTTATAACTCCTTATGTAGGACTTGTGAAGGTCTAAATGCAAACCAAATGCAAAACGTCGTGATTTGACCTCAAATTCGTACATTTATTTAAAAATGTTAAAAAGCGTTCGTGTTAGGCCATGTAATAGAAATATCACTAACATAGCTCTTACTTTTCATCTGAAACCGACAATTCCACTTCACAACAACGGCCACGTTTAACACAGACACTTCAAGGAAGTATCAAACTCATGTCCAAGTAGCCAACAAAAGAAAGCAATCTTAGCTGAACAATTACATGTAACATCTTCAATAGTTTGACCGCCTTCAAATATTGCTTGGCGGGAATTCTCGCGCGCCAGGCGTGAGCGGGCGGGGCACTTGAAACCTAGGGCGGGGCGCGCTGTACCCAGGGCGGGGTACTCGGAACTTCACTATTTGGACTTATAACAAGTTCTAAGAACCGAGCCAATTTGTTAAGATTAATTTCAGCGGTTTGATGTGCCGAAGAAGTGTGCAACCTTGTTAATATTCTCAATTTTGCTGTGTCATCGTGGGCGTAATAGCAAAATAAATTATATAAGTGGTTTCCTTAACAATTTTATATTTCACGCCCTGCATAAGTTATTAATTGTGATTTACAAATAAACTATAGGAGTATTTCCTTAACTTACAAAACAAGATGAAAGAAAAAAGATAGACACACTTATACCTCTATTTATAATATATATTTCCTTAAGTTACAAAACAAGACGAAAGAAAAAGAAAGACACACTTTTACCTCTATTTATAATATATATTTCCTTAAGTTACAAAACAAGACGAAAGAAAAAAGATAGACACACTTATACCTCTATTTATAATATATATTTCCTTAAGTTACAAAACAAGATGAAAGAAAAAAGATAGACACACTTATACCTCTATTTATAATATATATGTCCTTAAGTTACAAAACAAGACGAAAGAAAAAAGATAGACACACTTATACCTCTATTTATAATATATATTTCCTTAAGTTACAAAACAAGAAGAAAGAAAAAAGATGGACACACTTATACCTCTATTTATAATATATATTTCCTTAAGTTACAAAACAAGACGAAAGAAAAAAGATAGACACACTTATACCTCTATTTATAAAATACGAAACGTAATCTAACTTTATATTTAAACGATCATACGACTACTTTTGCTAATGAAGCTTCAAATAGCACTTTACACGGAGTAAATACATTTGGCAGCCCCTTTTGAGTTACATATTTCTACTATTTATTTATGTAGTTATAAGACATACACACATACTCCTTTCCCTATTAATAAATCACTACATTTTTGACAGCCTCTGTGGTGCAGTGGTTGGGCAGGTTGGCTCAAATCTCATACACCACTGAGGTTGCGGGTTCGATTCCCGCGACGGGACAAATGTTTGTGCACAGGAAATAAAGCGCAAGTAGTTGTTTCGCGTCTGGGTGTTGTAGAACCATGGTCCTTATAGTTTCCTGGTTCCCTAGATACAGGGAATCCTAGTTAGGGGTCAGGATCTATGTATGTGATCGTTGGGCGTTATTTATTTATTTAATATAAGGATAAATAAAATAAGTTCAGGTTGGTAAGCAACCTACCTAAACTTTTAAGTCACGTGACTATATCATCATCTCTGAATTATCTTACCTCGATACTGTAATCAATAAAATCACTAACAACACAACCGCCTATTTCGCAGACGACTTGTTATTATTATCCACACCAAGCGTCGTTAGGGCGGAGACCTTACCCTTGGGCGGGGAACCTTCAATGACCTACTTTGAGCTCCTTTGGACTAGTAAGAAAAAATCTTCGGCCTCTTGAAAAAAATAAATGAAGAGCAGATGATGTGTTCAATTTTGTGTAATTAATTTAAAAAAGGCGTGGTCAAGCAGCTGAATCTTTTAATTGTGGATTTTTCATCTTGTAATATCTGAGATAGTTACGCCCCGTTTTACCTATTTGTTTCCTCTGATTAGATTGATTGATTCTAAACGCTTTAAATCAACGGTGAACATATTTTTAAATGCTACAAGAATTTTATTATTTGTTTATTTATTTAACTTTTTTTTTCGGTCCAAATTTTATTTATTTTACTAATTATTGTAAGATACTAATCACATATTTTTTACGTTTGCATCGCACACTACAAATGTATCGTCTAAATATTGAAATAGTATTAGGTGCATTATTTTCATACAATATATTTGGAACAAAATAAAAACTCGTATCACAAAGGCCTCTATTTACCGTAACTCATATTATAAATGTGTAAAACCATTTAAATAGCAAAGTATCAATAGAAATGTTTCTTTGTGTTGGCGAACCAAGTTGGCCGTGATGTTTCACGCACATTTTATTCTGAAACCGAATTTATTGAACATCTTGTTCTTCGCCAAAGAAAACTGAACTTAATCAAGCTGAGATAGAGTTTAAAACCCCGTACATTAGCAGTAATTTGGCCTTAAAAGCATATCAAGCAAAATTGTGATTTATAAGTTACAAAATAAAACAGATTTTTTCCTGTCGTTGAAAATCACCTTAAACCAAAATCACAAGGAGGCTTTCATAGGCAGCTAAAGGTATCTGTATTGTTGTTAATCATTGAAGCAAACACTTGTTATTTTAAGAGATCATCCAAGCTTAAAGCTTCGCATTGAGTTTGTTAACAATGAGGTGTATAATGTATTATTTATAGGACACACTTGGTAGGCATATTCGGGGCCAATGAATGGCCATTGTAGGAGTATAATTGTTGGAGACGGTATATCATCAATCAGAGGTATTTCTTGACAATTGAACTGCAATATTGTTCGGTATGTATGGTGGTGCTGCTGAGGAATAGCAATTTCTCGGGTATAGAATTGGCGACACTTTTAAGAATGGCTATTTTAGTCGAAGCTAAAAGAACCTTCGGAGTGTTATGATAAATGATCGCGATCAAATAAAATAATGATAAAAATATGTATGATCTTGTTTAAAACCGGAATCATAGCATTATATGTTTAAAGTATAAATGTAGATGGGCTGCATTAAAATTCATTAAAAATCCAAGGAAGCAATATTTCATATAAAAATCTATTCCCGAGTGGGACAAAAAGCCGCGATTGAAAATTTAAATTAATATCCATAGGCGAAGTTTTTCAAACTCATATTGAACTATTTGTTATTTATTAACGTCGTTGTCACGAACTCTACAAAAAATGCCTCCACGGGGCTCCAAAAAATGTCCGACAATACAAACGCTAATCTTTTTTGGGCCACGAATTTACCTTGTCAAATGAAAAAGGGTCCAATTCTTATACTTAGTAACCATTAAATAAATTCAGGTCGCGTTTCAAAAAAGGGCTCGAAAAAAATGTCCGTGGGCCAACCGTAGGCAAACCACTTTTAAATATTTGTGCACATATGGCTTCCGGCTATTTTGAGTGGGTTATGCTAAAAAATTTAGAGAAAAAGGTGGAGGTTTTTTCTTCAGACATAACAATGCACATGTGCCCTATGATTTATACATTTTCGTGATTTCAAAGGGTCTCTGGCGTAGATTAGTGACGGTCCAGATAATGGAAACTTTAATCTGGATATATGACTGACACGTCCAGTGTGAGGGACAAGACTTTTGAGCATCCTAAGTCGATTGTGGAAGATTCTTTTGTACGCCAAAAGTTATTAAAAAATGCATAGTAGTTAAGCTACATCCATTCGAGAAGCTTTTGTATTAATTCCGGTCGAACACTTTTCTTCTCTACACATTTAACAAAGGCCACCATAACCCTTACATAATTCTCAAAGAGCCGAGTGGAACTTTATGCTACAACTAGCAACCCGCCCCGGCTTCGCACGAATGAAGAGGATGGTTTATATGAGTGTATTCTATATTAACCTTTCTCTTGAATTATTCTGTCTATTGATGGAAACCGCATTAAAATCCGTTGCGTAGTTTAAAAGATCTAAGCATACAGACGGCCGGAAGCGACTTTGTTTTATACTATGTAGAGATATGTTAAATGTCTGAGGAATACAGACGCTCATTTTCTTCAGTCTCTATGGTACTTTGTAGATACCTAACACCCGATAAAGCAGGTAGCTCTTCCGAGTCAGTGCGAAATGTCATCGCGACTTATTAGCAGTTCTACTATGAAGTCGTAACACAGTGAAACTTATAGCGTAGCGCGTGGAGTTATGGCAAGGAGCTGCTAATTATTCTTAGAACAAACAACGGTAGCTAGAACCTGGGTTCTAGAAAACAAAGAGTAGGTTGTATTTGCTCTCATAACTCGGTCATATAGTAAAGGAAAACAATAATGAAGCAGCAGTAACTGGAAACCTGCTGACGTAAAAGAGCACCAAATATACTAGAGGTTTTTTCTATATCCTTTTAGTTACTACGAATAAGGAAGCACAAAACCCAAAAATACAAAGAAAGATAATGAAACCAACAAGCAAACGTCCCAAAATTTGCTTAAGGGATGTTTATCGGTCTTTGTGACGTGGTTAGTATTATAATACTCCAAAACTTTTTCAATTATGAAGAGTTCTTACTACTTTCACAAGATGCACAAATTTCGTTCCGCGTAAAACCACCTCAATGAGTTGCGCCATCACAATGGAGATTTCAGCAGAACGTATCGCCCCATTGAAGTTAAAAGCATGAAACAGAAACAAGTCTATTCAGCATCACGTAGTCCTGAACCAAAGGATGCGAGAGCCCATTCAAGGGCCGTATAATAGGCGCTCATATTAAAGGCCTACTATATTATAACATGGCCAAAATGCATTATGTTATTTCCCGATTTGCCGCAATTCGTTAAAACCGACAAAGGGTTCCGTAAGCTGTAAAAACAATCCAAAAAAGGGGCTAAAGGGCTGCGTCGGATCCAAACTTAATCCTACTCAAAGTGTGCCGACGCGGTGCTATTTCTATTTTCAAAACAGTAGAAAATCCCTTTCGATATCAATTTGCCGCCTGAATTACTCCGTTTGGAACCTTTTTTAAAAATCACGCCGTGTTTTACAACATTTTTTGTGTTTCCTTGTGCTTTATGATCGCAAAAGAGTGATTCGTCAAGGTATTGTTATGTGATAGTATTAAGTTAATACAAACAAAAATATTTTGCAAACTAATGAAAACATCCAAATATAAAATTGATTTCTTATCTTTGCCATGTAAGGTTTCGCCCTTAATCACCACGTTGGGTATAGCGATCGCAGGACGCAGCTTTTTTGCTTATCTTTAATCTATTAATTTTATACAAATTTTAGAAGAAACTCAGAAAGAACAAAAATTCTTTCTTTGGTTTTTCCGTTTTGCACTTCTTAGAAATACTATTCCGATGTCATAGCCAACTAGGCCGTCGAGTATTAAAGCAACCTATTCTATACCGTTATCTCGTCTGACGAGGATGATTGGTACATTCATGTATTATACCTAAAGTATGCATTTTCTACTGCATGATGTCTTGCTGCTTTAATAGAGGTCGACAAGCCTCAAGAAAGTTCAACGATCAATACACATTTTGATTTATTTGACAGCCTCTGTGGTGTAGTGGTTGAGCAGGTTGGCTCAAATCTCATACACCACTGAGGTTGCGGGTTCGATTTCCGCGACTGGACAAATGTTTCTGCACAGAAAAAAACAGCGCAAGCATTTGTTTCATGTCTGGGTGTTGTGGGACCATGGTCCTCATAGTTCCTAGTTCCCTAGATACAGGGAAACCTAGTTAGGGGCCAAGATCTATGTATGTGATCGTTGGGCGTTATTTATTTTATTTTATAATTTTATTTATACAGTTTTTTTCAACACGGAAGCACAAAGGTAACTCTAGACTCTCGCAGACAATGCGCCATTTTAACTGTCTGGCCCATTTTTTCACGAAACGTTAGACCTAAATCATGCTAAACTCGGAATGCACAATCGAACCACGCCCACAAGTGCACATGTATTGAAGGAGGATTCTTTGGACCGTTGTTCGGGTGAAGGAATTGTTTGCTAGAAGGAATTTCGCATCTGGTGGCTACAATGAGCTTCCTGTACGGATTACACTAGATACGGATCTTATATCGCCTCGGGACATAGATTTTTTATTGAATTTGTGTTATCTATAGATGCATCGCGAGTTTATATTTAAGTGTATTGATTGATGGTGTATGTGTATGGTGCTGCCGGATTTAATGCCTATTGTTATATAGTACGTTATAATTTTATAAGTGAATGTCATGAAAGGTGATCATAGATTGTGTTAATATTTCACTGATATGTGGTAGGTCTCTTGTATGCGCGAGGCCGTCTGGGTTGGTAACACCGCTTTGCCAGTTGTTTTGTCACCAAGCGGTGCGGAAGCATTACTGTGTTCCGGTTTGAAGGGCCTTGTAGCCAGCGAAGGTGCTGGACATATATGAGACTTAAAATCTTATGTCTCAGGTTGTGAAGAACGCAATGTAGTGCTACGCATTTTTTTATTTTATTTATTTATTTTATTTTATTTTATTTGGAAAACATACAGTGATACATTACTAAATTACTAAAGTTAAAATACATCTAGACACCATTTAGACGTTTTCGTTATAGGATTCAAGGTTCTGGGTGGCATTGCAATTATATATGGACAAGCGTAGACAGGAAACGAACGACTTGCTTGTCTCGTTGTTGTTGTCAGTTACATAAAACAAATAGCAAACAAACAACCTGTCAAAATTTTGCAAATCAGATTTTTACGTACCATAATATAAAAACACATACAATCATGACGTTGGCACCTGACACTATATCCCGATCAGTCTTTAGAACCTACGATGACAGACGTTCCAATAGTCGCATAGTTGTTATTTCAGAGTTCAAGGCAGAGCAACCATGCTGTTCTGTTGCCACATCATGACGGGTGACCTCTTAACCCACTTTTTGCTTATTGCCAAAAGACAGCCTTTGAAACGTATTCCTATTAGTTCCTGGATGCCATATAAAGACCACCCTCATTTGTTCCACATCCGAAATACCAACTTCCACAAAACTTCACGGCCTAATTATGAAAAATAAGACATACTTTACAGTCCGCATATTCTCAGTTAAACACGTGCTGACCCTTTTTTGCTCGGAATTCTTCTAAAAATTAATTTCGTTCGAAATGGTGACGCAAAAAATACTAATTGCTTTTTGTGGATCGGCTCGTAGGTTTTTGCGTGTCGGTGCGTAGGTCTGTGTGTCTGTGACGGGCAAATGTGGGCTTTGTCAGCGAAAAGTGTCAAATTACGTGGCACGAGATGGGAGATAACATTAGGGTTGATACTCAAGCGTACAGCATTAAAAGAAAAAAATAAACAAACAATTTAAAAAACCTTATAACATTTTATAATACTCAAAATTACAAGAATAATATTTTCAAAACTTCAAATCTTCAGAAAAGGATTCATAGAATTTGTCATTTACTTACCTATCTAGATATGTTGTAGGTCCTACTACCTAAATGTGTTAAAAAGTATACAACGCTCCAATATTATCAATTTTGTTTAATATATTGCAAATACACATAAGGACTGGTATTCACTGCCATTTTTATAAAACTACCTGCATCCTTCACATAAATTATACTTAATTAAATAAATTAACGAAATTAAATACGTGTCAGCCCTGTCCCTAACTGACATCGTTGAGTTTTTGCGCGCATCCATTTTAGGTTTTTCGTAAAGATTTTGTTGTTAGATAAATAATTGGTTCCTAAGCCCAAACGTAAGAAGCAACGGCGCAACATAAGCAAAAAATAGATATTATTTTTTGGCTGGTAGAGTCTAAAGTGGTCTACTTTTAAAATTGATATATTTCGTTTCATGTTTGTATTACAGTCAATAAGCAATAAGCAACTAAACGGGAAGGAGCGGTAGATAAAACGCCGACAAGTTGGAGAAATATTTCCAAAATATTTGTATGCAATGCCGCGACCGCCGGAAGGCGGGTGGGGGTGGAAGGTCGCGGTGAGGGGGGAGTATCCGCGAGGTACCGGAATTTCAGTTTGAATGCGATGAATTTGAAACCACACATTCTTGGGAGGCATTCCTGTAAAGTGCGATTTGGACAGACGCAAAAAATTTGGTACAAGTATGTACGAGGACGTGTAAGTTGCAGTCCCACTTTCAAAGCCGGGATATTGCACACATTATGTAATTGTTCAACAGAAGAACAATTAACAAGTCTTTAAATTGTTAAAACTTACTTAGTGGCATAGGAAATTGCAAAGTAATTATCAGGAATCTGCAGTTACATTTGAAATTACAGTTATATTTTTTTATTTAGGTATTAGGTATTTATTTGGATTTATTCTAACCACAGGACAATATTAGTAGGCTATTTATTTATTCTTGTAAAATGTACCATACCAAGGGCAAGAGCCTTGCTGAAATATTGCTAAGAAGCAATATTTTAAAGCTGGTTTGAATTTGAAATAGCAAACGTTTACCTACACATTTCCATTACAAATAAATCCCAATAATAGTTTGGCGTAAATCTCCACACAAACTGGGCGGCTTTAAATCCTTGCTTATCTCAGAGACACCATCTCGGCGTACAGTTACAATAAGATATTCTGCAAACTGCCGGTAAAGCCCATGGAACACGGTTTATTTGACCCTAGAATGTGAAATTCACGCCTGAGTTAATTTCCAAACAAAAGCCTTGATCCTGCGAACCTCGATTCTTCGATCGCAGTTTTTTTTAATAATCTTGCCTGTGTACAAACGTTTTAGTAAAAGATTTTGTGGAGGCGTCGTTTTTAACAATACTGTATGAAGTTGCATTTTTATTTATGTTTTATATAAAAATATAACCCGCTACTGTAAAGAAATCTTTGAGATAGACAAGTGTTGATACAAAATATTTTCTCTATCGTTACTTACGGTACTGGCTGTAATAACGAAGCAGTACAAAAAAGACTTTTTTTATGGATTTTTTATGAGACGAGCAAGTCGTTCGCCTGATGGTAACCACGCCAGCCCATAACAATTGCAGTGCCACCCAGAACTTTAAATACCATAAAAAACACTGCGTTGCGCCCATCACCCCCTAGACATCAGAAGTCTCATATGCCTAGAAATTTCAGAAGGTTTCTTAGGCAGCTCATACATTTTACCGATAACTTAGAGTACTGTATCTGCTACTTTTCACTTTGATAGGTAAAGTACCTTTCACTACAATGGATGTTTTTTCCAGCATCATTCAGACATTAATAAGTTAAATGTTTTACCAACATCCTAGAGCCAAGTCTTCCCTTCAAAGACGCTTTCTTCGGTCAACTAAACACCAAAAAACGCCCGCATCCAAGCTCCCAACAAAACAAACAGCGCTCGCATGACGTCCCTCCATTATTCCTGCACATATTTGCACAATACTGTAATCCATTCACGCTACACTTGACACCAATATGCTCCTACATTCATCAAGGATTACCACCAGAGATGTTTATCAATATTTCCCATACAAATATTTAGAGGAACATCTCAGCGACAATGACGACATAATATTTGTATAAATTGTACAGATACAACGGATACATAATCTTGGTATTGTGTAATATCTTAGAGCAAAATTTTGCATGACATTCAATTTGATGTTATTGTTGTTTGCAGCTTGAGCATATATAGATTAGTATCTATGAACACTTGGTCATCACACCATCTTAGTCCCGTCATAATAAAAACTCTACATGTCTTTACATGTTCGATTATTTTTCTTCACATTCACATTTTATGAAAATCTTTACTCCCTATAGTTATTGATAATTCATAATGAAATAATAAAATAAAGAGCGAGTGTGACTCAGTGGGAGAATGTGCGACTTTCGATCCGACGCACCCGAGTTCAAATTTTGCTGGCACCATTGACCTTCTTAAATTATGTGCGGATTTAACACGCTCTAAAAACGGCGAAGGAAAACATTGTAAGGAAACCGGTATATACAAGAATTATTCACAAAAAATCAAGGACGTGTAATATCCACCAACCCGCACTGGGCCAGCGTGGTGAATGACCCATACTCTGTCTGTTAGAGAAGGCCCGTTTCCCAGCATGGGAACGAAATGGGCTGATGATGATGAAGCCGAAATAATAAACTCATTAGCTTTAAACCGAAATAATATGTTACATAAGTTGAATAGAATACTCCTTGATCTCATGGTCAAATATTAAGTGGCTTTGCTACAGAAGAGGTGATAAATAGATATTCATAGGGACCCGACATGAAAAGCCTTATCACGCCATACTAACCGTAACTTAACTCAGTATCCATTAGATATCTCCAGGGCCATCAAAATGTCCCACAAAACGAACAAATAAATATAATCGTCAACGTCCCACAAAAGGAACAAATAATATAATCAAACCGAGTCTTACCGTGCCACACTTATTCAGCCCAGTGGTCCAGAAATTACTCCAGACATCAGATAACGTTGGCTCCGATAAGTTGTCGACGAATCGACGCAGGATCTGATAAGACTTCATTCGATATCCTCACTTAACTCCGAGATACGATATGTTGAATATATTTGAACAGCGGATTAGTTTATAGAACCGGTTTATCGCTGGAAAAACAAAAGTAGGTATTTTCTTAAATATTTTTATTAATATTTTATAACGAGAAATTGTTGACGATAAAAATGTTAATGCATTTTCATTTTAAGAAAAATCTTGGTTCCTCACAAAGACAGCACAAAGATCTCGTTTCCTCTGATGAAATAGAAGTGCAAAATGGCAATCGCAATCGGGTAAAATTGCAAAGATATGTTTTAATCGGTTATGGTTAACAAGAAAACTTGAAGCAACACCAAGAAAAAGCCTTACGACCCATTTTCAAGATTATTAAAAAGCTTTGTTAATCTTTAACCGTCAGTTAAGCGTTCGATAAGCCTGTCCCGTTTCTTTACCCCACACTCATCATTGTAACTAACACCACACTACGTGACGGAGATTTAAGATAATTGAAGTCCCGTGGGGTCCCATTTGTTTTTATTTTTTATAATTAGAGACCTGTTCCGTCCGTGTCAATGACGCATGTTGTAAATAAAAGTAATGGTGGACACTTTATCGATACACAAACTTAGGGACTTAAAAATAGAGAGAAAAACTGAAAAGGGTTGCGGCAATGATGCGTGATGCGTAGCGCCCGAATTCTGTGAGCTCAGAATAATAATTAAGATAAGGAATAAGAAACAGAACCTACTACATCTAATATAATTCAGAATCCAATCAAAAAACGTTTCCATTGTAGCTATTAATGACCTTTTATTATCAAACTAATCATTTGTTACTACCATTTTAATCCTTAACTGTCATGGTTTTTGCCTGATATCAATATCCCATCAAACCACAAGAAAATGCTTCTTATCACGTAGTCTAATGACACATCACATAACTTAAATTCGGATTAAAGCTCCCTAATCAACATTCTATATTTAGTTGCCGCTTTAACCCCGACTTCCCGTCATCAATATCGTCGCGGGAGTTGAAGTCAGATGTCAGACGACTAGCAAACACGCACGACACTTCACGATGACAGATCGTCTTAAGTTTAATTTGATTACTGCAACGGCAGGCCTTAGAGGGGTTTTTGTGAATTCCTGGATACTGTCGAGTTTCGTGTTGTTCTTGCAATGATTAATGATCGTCTTGTATTTGTCTGATTAATTAAGGCTGTTAGAGAAGTTATTTCAATTATTTAAAAGAAGGCATCGCCTCTTGCGGTTAAAAATATACTCACGAGTTATTAAAATATATGTTGATTTAATATGCGAAAACATTTAAATATATTTAATATTAAGTTAAATGCAATAGCACAGGCGCGGCGTGGCGAAATTTTTCTTCTGTCTGAATATTACAAACACTTTCAAATATTATCTGCCATAGTTAAGATCTTCAAAAGGGGTTGTTTCCAATCATTTGTCTAAAATACTAATCTCTATTGCAACATTTCTTCGAATCCACTCAAAAATAACCACTTCACATTATACAATGCATAATCCTATTGTCTCCTCAAGAATATTTTTCAAATACGTCAAAAACTGAGTGTTTTTAATAAACAATAGAGGAATTTATAAACAAATGATTACCATTATCTTCTGAACACGTGCCGATGGCGTAGATAACATTGTGGTTCTGTGGAATGCATTTATCCTTTTTAGGGTTCGGTGGAAGTTGTACAATAGCGCTTGAATGTACTTAATTCCATGTAAAGCTAAAGCGAAGGCTTAGGATTGGCTGAACGCAAATGAGGTATCTAATCTATTGCGACACTAATAGCGTCAACTTTGTCTAACTTATAATAAACTAACTTACAATAATAATAAATTAGTGGAATTTGAGGTCCTGCCACGGTCATCATGTGATGAGGTTGGTTGTCTGTATACGTGTGTATTGTCTAAACTTTAGACAATACAAAGTCATCATGTAGTATTCTAAAGGCTCTAAAGGCTACATGATGACTACACTATGTACTCTCTGCTAGTACTGAATGCTATGTCGGCAGTCCTAGGTCGGGTGTTCACACACTAAACCACCCGATTTATTAGAAAAAATATATATATTCTGACTTGTAAAAATATTATTATTTTATAACTAATATACAATAATTCTGAAATATCAATCACAAAACAAATGTCTTATCAATATACATTTAAATTAAAAACCACAACTACAACTCTACATAATGACTACACTTACTATGTCATCTATCATCACAAACTTTCGCATATATAATATTAGTAGTTTATTAGGAGGAATAAGATAGTAGAATTTTACGTGTCAATAGAAACAGAATCATCAAAAAAAAATGAATAAAAATGATAAATGAATTGTTTCAATTGATACCCAACAAAGTTGGTTAACTGGACAGTATGTCTATGTGAATTGTGTACTACTCTTAAATAGCTGCGAAACCCTCAGTTTACAAATTAACCCGCTGCTGTCATTTATGAAGATATGACATCTATAATAAAGATGACAAGAGAAGCTATATGACATCTATAATAATAAAGATGACAAGAGAAGCTGTGGCGTGAATTCGAAAACAACGTCAAGGCAAGATTGAAAAAATTAATTCCAATAGACGCCGTTCTTACAAAATTGACGAGTTTTGAAAGGTTTTTTTTAATTTATCTGGCGAGGATCGTAATTTAAAATAACGAAAAAGTTATTTCGGCCGTCTATTTGTAGTCCGTAGTTCGTAAGTGACAAAGCCTTAAAAAATAACGATTGACGAATTCATTCATTTCCATTCGTGTTTCTAAAAATAATAGTAGGTATTTTTGATATTGAATGCATTATTAGCGCAAGCTAGCCGAAAATATTAAGATTTAAAATAATTAGAAAGAAAAAATAATATATTTATTAAGGTTCAAATCGTCTCTGTAAGACGATATAAGTAAAAAGAAGAAATTTGCTCGAACAGTTGGCTCGGTAGCCAGTGGTTAACGGGTCGGAGACGGTATTCCGAAGACGCAGGTTCGAGCAATATCATTTTTCTTCTTCGTAATTATTTAAAATCATAGGTAGATATTATTTAAATTTTATATGTGTACTGATTTTTTAATTTACTTTTATTCATTTATCAACCAAATCACAACAATTTACGTTATATTAGGCAATGTCATTAGTATCTATATAAATCAAGTCATAATTATAATCAATTATAATCGACTTAAAATAAGATTTTTTTAATAAGATCTAGTTTTGTTACACTTTTTATTTCTACAAACACAAACTGTCTTTTAAATTTCTCGTACTTACTATAAAAAGTTGTATATAATATAATACAATAATTCCTATGTTTCCTATTTTTTTTCTTAAAGGACTGCACTGCTATTTGAGTTTGTATAACCAAACTCAAATAGCAGTGTCGTAGGTTGTTTCATTAATGATAGCATCTCGGACGACACTGATAGTTTGTACGAGGATAATTATTTTAGTTAACTCATTAAAATAAATATTTCCTTTATCAACCCCTCTTCAAAAACGCCAATGCTCGCAAAGTTGTAAATAATTAACGACCTGCTTTACAACACTGAAATCAAACCTTCTAACACGGTATATCTAAAAGCGGTATTATCTCGGTTCGTTTAAAAAAATCCGGTAAAAAATGGTGGTGAACCCAGGGCTTCGGCTATTATCTCTGAACACCGAAGTCATTTTAGCTATAATAAGATAACATTAAGGGAAGGCGGGGGCTGTGGTGCTCAAACTTTGGGAGAAGTATGCTGTAGAGTTGGAAAAAATATCCGAAATAATAACACCAAAATCTTGACATAACAATGTTATTAATGTATGTAATACAACAATCATTACGGTTTACCTATGCTATGATGCAAACATCTAGAATGTTCACTAGTGCATGTATAAGAAACTTCTATAAATAATAATAAAATAAAATAAAATAAAATGCACAAGGTATTAATGGACTTTTTAAATGCAACGTTCAGAGATATTGAAGGCAAAATTTTGACAAATATTGAAGGTTTAGTCAATCATCACCTATGTTATAAAAAAATCACTTGCAATGTTTTCATTTACATAGCATCATCAAAGTCATCAGTGACATTTGTGTTTAGCCCTATTTCATTGAATTCATTTCCAATTGAAAAACAGTGAAAAGTTTGAGAACCCATCCCCCCTGAAGAGCGTGTCAGTGGACCTGTCGCTCGAACAGAACAGGTATAAGTTTTTATTTTCCGTTTCTGCGCGAGCGCACGTGTGCGACCCTCTTAATTACCGACGCATACCATAAACAGATCTTCATGCTCCTTTAAATAAATCAGAGGGAACTGCTTTTTTGTTTCTGGGGTTCCGAAATTTGGAAGTGAAAAGAAAACCTGGACAATATAGTATATGACTCATTTTTAATTTAGTTTAAATTATATCAAAAGCTAAGTCACACTTCAGCTTAATATGATGGGATAACTCATCATCAGCCTGTATTCGTCTACTGCTGGCATAGGCCTCTCCTGATGAACGCCAATGAGCCCGATCTTCTTCTCATCCAGTTTCTTCCGGCTGCCTTTTGCAAGTCGTTACTCCATCTAGGCAGTGAGCGTCCTACACTACGCTTGCCAATTCGCGGTCTCCACCCAAGGACACGTCTACTCCAGCGCTTATCCGTCCAGCTTGCTAATCCTATGGACTATGTCGGTTCTACATCGGTACGGTCGGTTTACTTTGGTTCTCTGTGGGGTTACCTCATTGCGGATCTTAGCTGATAACTCAAATAACACGAAATTAAAAAATCTAAACAAACATAACACAAGCTTTAGAAAATTGACAGCAACAATTTCGGAACTCTCAGCGGTGTATTCGTACTTAACCATTATCTTATTTTCTTAAGCCTGTAATTTTGGAGCACGGTTCTCGGTTTACCGAAGGCCCTGTTGAACCCAACGCCCGATGATCGATGTGATTCGTTGTTTTTTCAGGTTTATCCTTAAATCGATTTAGGTATTTATGGAATTAGGATGTTTGGATAAGGTACCGTGAGATGGCGAGACGGGATTAGAGTTTGATAGGAGAATTATTTTTTTATGCTTAGTTAGACCGAATACGTAGTTTTAGGGGGGCATCCATAGATATAGATAATATAGATAACCAAAGGTACTATGACATAGATATAATTATGATGGATTACATTGATTAAGTTTCAAATAGTTAGAAGAGATAGTAGAAGATCGGCCAAATATCACCCTTGCTTATTAGGTAGACATTCCACCAATTCGTACAAGGCGATTAGGTTCCACGTTTATAGTACGTACTGCTAAGGAATGGAACACCTTGCCGCCTTCTCTGTTTCCTGAATAACTATAGGTAGTTATTCTTTACAAAAAAAATACACATGATTTCTTCCTCATATGATTATAGCAATAATCATAAAATCGTTTCATTGAACTTAACTTAAAATTAAAGTGACGTCATGTTACAAATGTTGGTAATAGTAATCAGCGTATCTTCATTCTAAAATTAATTCTGTCACAAAACTCACGAATATTTGATAAGGGTATATTTTGTAGCCTCCCCGATGCGAGATAACCCGGTCCTCTGCCCTTCCTCACTCTTCCTTGCCCTCAAAGGTTTATTGTGGTGTTAAGCGATATTTTATTATCACCACGATAAAATTCCCCCACGCGGTCTCACTGTATTTATCTTCAAAAATCTCTTTTATTTGCCACTTTATCATCGTTATTTAGGAGCGTGATAAAATGATGAAGTTTTAAGAACTTGGATATATTTCATGTTCTTATTAAACGTTACTCTTTTGTTAAAGTTAATTTACAGTCACTACATGAGATTATCGTAAGGAAGCAGTCAATTTTTAAGTCTAACACTTTTTTTAATATTGTTACTCGTAATTGGCTTGCGTTTGACCACTATGTCACCTGATGGTAAGCGACGATGCGGTCCACGATCTAGCACGCTTGCCAAGATAGTACATGTTCACTTTAGACTTGAAGATGCCTAGATTGTAACTATCGGGAGTGACTGACTCTGGCAGGGAGTTCCACTCATTAGCAGTGCGCATAATAAAAGTGGAAGCGAAGCGCTTAGTGCGCGCAACAGGAATGTCCACCATGAAACGGTGGCGTGGTGCCGTAATTCTTGTCGTCCTATAACTAAATGGAGAATTAGTTGGTGCAATTCCGACGCACACTCTCCGAAATGTATCCGATTAAAGAAGCAATTATGAAATGTTGCTTAATTGCATGGCAATGGCAAATCAGCCATGTGTTACCACTTTAGTTCTTGAAAAAGCTCTTTTAGCGGCGCTGTTAACAACCCTCAACGGCCCGCCGCGCCGCGCCGTCGGCTTCTAAAAGTAAACCTCATCACATCCATAAACATTAATAAATAGTAAAACTAATGATCGTCAATAAGTGAAATTCCCTGAAAATGACTCTCGAAGGTAATTGTAGCGACCGCACGGGTCTCTCACAGTTTACAGCTGTAATTTACCATCATTAAGCTAAATCAAGTCGATGGACGCCAATCATCAATAATTAGGTGTTCCGGGCTTGCATTAAGCAAAAAGGTGTTATATTCCCGACTTTTACCTGTAAACCTGTACCTGTTAACATTTCATGCGAAGGGTTAAGGCAATCATTTGCACTCAAAAAACCGTTTAGGAGCGGTGATTACATGGTTTTGGTAACGAGTGGGCTCATTTGTACTGAAATTTGACAGTTTGAGAGCACCCGTGGACGGGTTTTTCTTCCAAGGCAACTTGTTTATGGCGCTGCGAAGTATCATGTCTGAAACAAATCGTTTCCGGTGAATGCGGAGATAATTCGAGACATCAATTTCGTTTATAAATTACAGAAATGTTTGGAGAGTTTGAATTTTATAAAAAAATATTAGGTACATTATAAAGTCTTTCCGTTTTCTTAATGCCATTAAAAACTGATTACTTCTCATCTCATATTAACTCCCTAAGAATTTAACAACATTGTATAAATTGATTTTATAACTTGTTCTAACATTTTGTTTTATTACGATGCGACATTGAACATACCTAGTATTTATGTTGCTTAGGTTGCTTCGAATTTTACTATGATAGTAATTTGATTACCCTTGGCAGCAGGTACTTATATAATAAAATACCTATATACTTTATTATTATACCTATATTTTGGCCACCCAGTAATGACAAAGAAGTTAGTACGCGCAACGAGTTATTCGATCGTCTGTAATACATAATTATATTTGTAAATATTATAATAAATAAATACGCCCAACCTGGAACTACAAGGACCATGGTCCCCACAACACACAGACACGAAACAAATGCTTGCGTTTTTTTCTGTGCACATACATTGGTCTCGACGCGGGAATCGAACTCGCAACATAGGTGGTGTATGATATAAACCGCTACACCACAAAGGCAATCCAATCGAAACGTCTATGGGTGGTATGGATTTTAAATCATCAATTGTGTTTAAAATTGTTCCAATACATTCCGCATTCTACAGGTGCATAAACGAAATATTCAGTCACAAGCAGAAATCGAAATTGCCCTATAATTACTGCTCGCTACTGATATTCCCAAACTTTTGGGCCTCAAATTAAACTGAGTATTATTTCGTGACAACGCATAATTACCGACGCAGCCTCCGGAAAAAAATATATATATTCAGTTTGGTAGTACTTAATTACAGTATGTTTTCAACCAGTGAACAACTTGACTTGAACAATTGGTCGAAAATTATTCGTTCGTATAACTAAACTATTATTTATTCTGTTCCACAGATTAACAAACTTAGTCAAACGTAGTATCAAACTTAATTGCTATCAAAATCGAATCAAATTAAAATAATCAGCTATTTTGAGAATTTGCAAGTGTGAGAATTTACCTTTTTAAAAATTGTCTGTCAAATAGATGAAATTTAAACATTGGTATAATTAGCCCTTTTTAAAATTGGCCATTCATTATTAAAGCCCTGTATATAAAAAGGCACATTTAATTACATAGTTTTTGTTAAAAATATATAGTAGTAAGTCTGTGGTGTAGTGGTTGGGTAGGTTAACTCAAATCTCATACACCATTGAAGTTACGGGCTTGATTCCCGCGACGGGACAAATATTTGTGCACGGAAAAAAGGTGCATGCTTTTGTTTCGTGTCTACATGTTGTAGGACCATACTCCTCATAGTACCTGGTTCCCTAGATACAGTGAATCCTAGTTAGTGACCAGGATCTATGTATGTGATCGTTGGGCAAAAGTCATAAAAAGAAGAAAAGGTTTTCCCCTATCAGTGGTTAAAACGATTGTAAACGTGCATAAACAAAAAAAGCTATTAGACGAGAACATATTATTTTAAATGTTACCTACCTATTATATTAAAGAATGCGGCCTTTAACCCATCGACTTTTTACCGATTGATTGCCAGTTAACCACGCTAAGGGTTGAATTACCCCTCCCTAACAAAAGAGTCAATTTCTACCAAATCACGTTCAACCCTCTGACGTGTTAATTTTGTAATAAATAACTATACAGAGGTTTAGACTGATTTATAAAGTATCAGTTTTATTGTTGTTAGTGAAAATATTTATGAATAGAAACGAATTTTAATTATTATAATTATTAATAATTATCTCCAGAATAAATAGGCTAGCGTTTATCAAACTAGCTGTATCCTGTGGTTTCACCAGTGGTTTCCCGGGATAAAAAGTAGCGTCTATGTTATTTTAGGGTATATAAGCTATCTTCATACCAAAAAAATCCTTTAAGTGATAAGACCGCCAAATATTTAGGATCTTCTTTATTAAGAGTAATTTTTGTAAGTTAACATTTGACAAATAAAGTTGTTAGTAAATCGTCATTATCGTCATCATCATCCAGTCTTTCACATCCCACCGTCTCTCTCGTAACATGCTCTTCGTCTCGATTCTATACCATTTTCGTCCAAGTTCAACCCACAATTTTTGTAATATCGTCGTCGTCGACCCATCTTGTTTCTGGACGCCCATAACAAAGAACTGTCGTACGTAGTAATAAAACTGTAGTACCTACAGTACTAAAATTGTAGTACCTAAGTACTAAAACTGTAGTACTTACAGTACTATAACTGTACTAAAATGCTGCAAAGCTTCAAAATTGGATTGTTTGTTACTTAACACACAGCATCAGACCGATCAAAGCTTCAATCTCCGAGTCACGATCCAAATTCACAACTCATTAGTTCAAAAAGAATCCTTACGACGATCCAAAGTACCCTTTAATGATGACGATTACACCTAATTCCTTCGCCAAGTGTTCGGGGAAGTGAAGGCGGTGCCTGTGTCCAGCCATCACTGAGTAATAATGCAGGTTGTAATTGAATGAGGAGAGGTACGGACCGGAAATGATAGAAACTAGTAAAAAGACGATTTAATTGTATGGTCTAATGGGATTGTAAAAGGATAAGTTAAGGGTACAAAGACAGAGATACATAAGGACCTAATTAATGTATATCTTCAAATATAATCTTATATATAATCTTATATATAATCTTATATATAATCTTATATATAATCTTATATATAATCTTATAATATAATCTTCAAATCCTTCTGGATTTGAAGACGAATGCCTTAATTAGGTACAGAAAACAATTCTATACTCTACTTACTAAAACAAAACTATCTACTTACAAATTAAAGAAAAGCAATTGGACAACCTAGCTATCATTAAAGGCCTATAGATAGCTCAAATGCTCCAGTCCACTACTAGTTGATAGGTATATGACTGTCGACATAAATTTGATAACAAACATTCCTACCCACATTTGTTAAAATATTTGTTTAACTATGTGAAAATAATTTAATGGGTCAATGCAACTTTCAGATGAGCTTTTAGAGCGAGTGTGGCTCAGCGGGAACTCATGCGCCTTTCGATCAGACGCACCTGGGTTCGAATCCCGACTCGGCCCTGCACCAATGACTGATAGTTAAGTGCAGATTTTGCACGCTCGCTCTAAAACGGTGAAGGAAAACATCGTGATGAAACCCGCTTACGCGGTTTGGAGTGGTAGGCTCTGGCCGTAGTTGTAATACCACCCACCGAACAAAGCCATGCCGTCAAACGACCTAGTCGTGTTTCGGGATGATGTTCGGTGAACCATCGGGGAGACGGATCTGAGCAGCCGCACAACTGCCGTCTCACTCTAGATCTATGTGCTCCATCTTAGGCCACATCATCACTTCACATCAGGCGAGATAGTGGCCAAACATAGATCTATTAAGCGTAAAAAAAAAGAAGACACTTTAGGGTATTGTGATATAAAAAAGGCAATAACGTTTATCAGGTTTTCGTGAACTTAAAATATATATTTTAAGTTGGTGACATCACACAACTTTAAATTTAATCTATAGGTACATCACTAATTATAATACATAACGCAACCACGTAATACAGCCGCAAACAGCTACAGTAAACCTATGTGACAACTAATTTATTCATCACTGTACACAATAGCATCTAAAAATTATAAAAACAGTTCTTTATCCAAGTAGTTTGACCACACAGAATATTTTGTTTTATTTTCCAAACAAGTGTTATTTCGAGTGATCATGTGTAATATCGTTGAAATATTAACCATTATGTATTCGTAATCGTGCACGAGTGTAGGCAAATGAAACAAAATAGAGAAAACATTGCTTTTTGCACCCAAGAAAAGCTTGATAAAGTTCCACCACTTTATTGAAGCACGAGAAGAGGGTCCGGCTTGTTGCTGTTGACCCTCATTTTCAACAAAAGTATAATAAATGAAATATTAAACTAATAAAAACTACGTAAGACATGGCGGTATGGTCCTAGAGACTTTAGCCTGCCTAAACGGGCAAAAATTAAAAAAAAAATATTCGCCTTGGACAAACTAGTTAGGCTATAAAGTTTGACTACATGCAAGAACCCGTATGTTATGTTTGCTGTACATAACAATGTACCTTAGACATGCAGCTAACAAGTTTCTTTGCCAAAGCATTCCAACTAAAGGTATAAAAACATTCCAAGTAGCGACAGCTTTCAATAGAACAATCTATAGACTTCTAAGTCACAGGTTCCATTAAATACAAACGCTTTTACGAAAAAAGTCGGCGCCTCTTTCCTTATTAACTGTCTGCTAGACATGATGAGCTGACTTGTAGTTGTAATAAGTATTTTGTACTTGTGATAACTCACTAAGAGCTAAATCTTGTCTTAACTAGCCACAGCCTCAGTTTAAGCTGTTACTGTCTGAATTTAACTTAGATTAATTACATAATAATTAATTAGAAAAGCACTAAGGTTAATTACAAAATAATTAATTAAAATAGCTTCCGAAAAAACGTAACTTTCTCAGAGCACTAACAAAGAACACATTTGCATGCACCAGTAAATTAAACACAGTCACAAACAGTAGCTGAACTAATTGCTAATTCGCTAGTGAGTTATAACTTGTTGTTTATTTATACTTGTGTTGTGAACACAGAGCGGTGGCGGGAGGTCTAACGACCGGCGCGCGACAACTATTGCCACAGTATTGCGCTGCGCGCACGCACCCGCCTGTAAGCGATGAGCGGCGAGCTGCCAGCATTTTGTTATATCTCCTCACAATTGACATTATGTACAACTAGCAACCTACTGCGGCTTTGCAATTTATAGACAGGGCTTAGTATTATTCTCTAAATGATTGTGATAGCCGCATCCATATCAGTAGTTTACAATAAGCAAAAACCGGACTTGCAATAAACGCAGTTAAGGAACGTTGTGTGTTCTTTATATATCATTTAAATTATTTATATAACTTAATCATAATTTAATTAAAAATGTAATCATGCAATGTATACCTACAATTTACTTGCTTTCGTGCCGCACTCTAAAGTCAAAGTCAAATACCTATCATTTGTTAAATTAGCACAAAAAATGCACTTTTAAACGTCATAAATACATTGCAAATCAAATTAAAAATATGTTAAAAATTGTAACTTAAGTTAACATGACAGAAAGAAAAGGTAAGTATGTTTACCCATTTCTTACCTATGTATACTTACTCATATTGAAGAACGGGTGCAGAAAAAAAATGCGAAAATTGACTCTACCAGTGCTCCAGAAATACGCCCGCTAGAGAAGATAGCACCAAGAAACTATGCGGGGCTGTCTCTTTTTTTCAACTCAAATTTTCATGTCAACTATCTTGCTAATTATTCATAATAAAGGATCCACATTGGCTTATACCAGAAAGGTATATCCGGTTCAGTAGTAGGTATTGTTTTCAACAAAGATGTTCATATCTGATATCCATATCTGATACAGATAATATCACCGTTATATTTACATAACTATTAAGGCACGTTATATGGAACACCCACAACTGGAATTTGTCGTCCGATGCATTTAGCTATTTACATATTTTATTCGCTGTTCTATCTTTGGGCGAGTTAGTGGCCAGCTTTCATTATATGAATACAGATTATGGTTTAAAACAGCTTATCTCTTGAGCCACACAACACGGAACACCCACAAATTGCTCGAATTAGTCGTCCGATGCACTTTCCTATATATTTATTGGCTGTTCTATTGCTTGTCGCCGCTAAATGGACGAGTTAGTGGTCAGCTTTCGTTATTAATCGTGGGACTTGGAAACAGGACTCCTTGGAGTGGCAAAAGATATGATTAAATGAGACTGGGGAACAGAGACTCTTTGGAGTGGAAAAAGATAATATTTTAAGGTTAATGCGGTTTAAGAGGATATGGCACAGCCGCGGCCAGCGAGCACTAGGTATTTGAATAATGGTTTACGGTCTCGCAGAAAATACGTAAATTAAATTAAATAGATTAACTAAATAATAATAATAATTTAACTAAACTCGTATCAACTTCAGATTTTTGTTAAAATTAGCGTTTCGGGAGAAAACGTTTCTACCACACTAAATCTCAACCAAACTTGAAAATTTTTGTCTCAATTTATTAAATGGAGAATAAAATAGGTTTGTAGGTTTTCTTTTTTCTAAGTTTATGTATATTTTTAAAGTTACCAGCTTCCAAACTTCAAAAAAGTTTTTCGAGTAAATATCGAGGTTTTTGGGTCCATTTATTCAAATTCTATAAAAATTATCGAAAAAATAAAAACCTACAAACCTCAATAATGATAATTTGGTTTCATCGAATTTGGTTAATGTTTAGGGGTAGAAAAACGTTTTCTCTTTTTGTATGAAAATTTCAGCGTGCCGTTCCCTCTATCCCACTTCGAAATTACTGGGTATTATGAGACTCAACAAAATGCTTATGGACAAAACAAGACACAGCACCATTAGGAAAGCAACAAAAACCCAGATTGCAGTACTAAAAACAAGAACCTTGAAGTGGAGATGGGCTGGACACACAATTCGAGGAGCAGAGAAATGAAGCAAATCAGCTAGTTTGTGGTATCCAAGAGAGGGAAAGAGAAAGCAAGGGCGACAATTTAAAAGATGGTATGACGAGATTAAATCACTTGACCGTAACTGGAAGCTTTATATTGAGATAGCATATCCGTTTCCGTCGATTTCTTACCATTTTTCTTACTTTTAAAGGCCTCGTTTCCGGTAAGTGGCGCCACCTGGCGGTTTCGCGCCATTTTTAGTTTACGTTTAATGTGCCGCGCCATTTTGGATCATTGGCGTTTAAGTTCCCGTCGAAGCAACTTGTGAGCAGCAGCTGTGGCTATGCTCACGTTGCTTGTTAAAAAATAATTTATAAAGTGCATTATTATAAAAACAAATGTAAGTATCCAAGAATATTATTTTGTAGTGCAATGATTTAATGGTTTTTCCGTTCATATTGAAATTTAATTGTATTAACATTTTTTCTTCTAGAAGGAATCATAACATTTATTTTTAAACGGTTTTTTGCCGTTCGGAGATCTAACATAATTTCGTTTGCAGTAATGGACGAGAATACTTCAACAACTGTGCCGCAGGCTGTGGCCGGACCGAGTGGAGAGGCACGCAAGCGGAAACGCAGCAGCTCTAGTAGAAGCAGCAGTTCTTCAAGCTCTTCCTCATCGGATAATAAACGGAAATGGTCGCGCCGTCATAAAAAGAGTAAACGTACTAGGCATTCCAGCCGCATGATGGAAAAGCTATTCAAGGAAATGGGTGAGCTTCGTAAACATATTGTTACTTCTGGTAAAAATGATCAAGATAATGCTTATCAGGATAGTGTGTCCATATATTCGGAAAGTGATGGGCTTTATGAAAATCTTAATCAATCTAACGATGCAAAGTTTGATCACGAACATTCAAGCGATCCGAATTTTACATTTGATATCGAAACTAAATTAAAAGAACCATCTATTCCAAAAACTCCTGATAGATTTTTGAAAATGTTGTTGGATGTTCAGCGATTAGGCTGCACCTCCTGGTCTGAAGTGAGATACGCTGACACACAAAAGCTGTATAATCACACCCCAGGTTTCATAGACTTGGCAACAAACGAAGAGGTAAAATTATATGACACCTTACGTCATCTCGCTCATACGGATAAATCATATGCAGCCATAACCTACTGCATATTACAACAAAAAGAATCACTGCAGGAAGGCATTCGAAATCTTCTTTCGTGGGCAAAAAAATACAAATGTGAATTTTGACAACCTAAGCGGAAAGATTGACGAGTTGTTTCTGAAGGGCGATTTTCATAAAATCTGAACTGATCTTTTACAATTAGTTTGCGGCCATAGAGCTGAAAGTGTCGAGATGCGCCGAGAAACTATTACTAGTCAGGTTCGTGATCCTTTAATTAAAGCGTCGTTAAATAGAATACCTCCTTCAGCGACCTACTTATTTGAGTCTGAGCCATTTACAACGACACTAGAAAAGGCCGGTGGAGTCCGTAAAGCTTTTTGGCCACCAAAAACTGAAAGTTTCTCACAAGTGAGACCTAACCAATCGAATCGCCGCCCCTCGCGGGGGCAAGGCGCACAAAAATCAGCAGTTCCATCGCGTGGAACTCAATACAATTGTTGTGAACCAGGCTCACAAATGCACATGCATGCCTATAATCTTCCCTCGCGGGGTGGATTTCATCACACAAACTACCCTACCAGAGGTCAGTCCTCAAGTGTTCAGTTCAATCAACACTACAATGGAAGAGGTGCATTTCACAACCGAGGCTCGCGGCCCGACAGTGGAAGTAACCGAGGACATCCAAATGCTTCCAGAACTTCTAGAGGAAGTCAAAGAAGGTACAACAAACAATGACTTGAAACGGTTCAAGGCGGGTCAGTTAGCGCATTACCAGTTGCAGTGGAAAGAATGGGGAGCACCAGATATAATATTAAAATTGATCAAAGGGTATCGCATACCGTTCTTTCAAAAACCTCC
The DNA here is from genome assembly GCA_951640565.1 of Petrophora chlorosata. NCBI lineage: Eukaryota > Metazoa > Arthropoda > Insecta > Lepidoptera > Geometridae > Petrophora > Petrophora chlorosata. The sequence continues at coordinate 5,347,769 of OX621206.1, forward strand.
ACTTGTTTACCCAAATGTAATGCAAAATCAGTTTCAAACTCCCCTCTCAGAGAAAATGTCTGCAATTATACACAAAATGAAAACGCAAGGCATTTTAAAAGCAGCCCCAACCTTACCAAGCTTTGTTTCTCCTCTATTTCTGGTTCCAAAAGGAGACGGATCAGTCCGTCCCATATTCAACCTCAAATCGCTAAACGAATATGTGAAGACCGAGCCGTTTCACTTGATAAACATGTATCGCATCCCAGACTTCCTTCAACCACAAGACTGGATGTGCAAGATAGATTTATCCCAAGCGTACTTTCATCTGAAAATAGAGGAGTCACACAGACGCTTCCTGCGCATCATATACAATCAAGAATTGTTGGAAATGACCTGCCTACCGTTCGGTCTGAGTACGGCCCCCAAAACATTTTCGATACTTACAAATTGGGTGGCCCAAATATTACGAGAAAGATGGAATATAAGAATTATAGTGTATCTCGACGATTTTTTAATAGTACACCAGAATCTAGATCTTATTCGCCATCACGTAAAAATCGCAGTTCACACATTGCAAAAACTAGGATGGCAGATAAATTTCGAAAAATCTCTCCTGTCCCCACAGAAGAACATAATTTATTTAGGGATAATGTGGAGACCTTGGGACAATCTAAAAAGCCTGCCATATCAAAAGTCAAACACCATACTCGAAAAAGTAAATCGAGTTCTCGAACAAAGAAAAATAAACGTAAAAGAATTACAAAGAATAGTAGGACTCCTGAACTTTGCCAGTTTTGTTGTGCCACGAGGACGTCTCAATCACCGGCATCTGTTAATGTTCATGAATTCACTACCCGACCAATCATCAAAGACCTACCCACTACCACAAGGTGTGTTCAAAGAGTTGAATTGGTGGGTTCGGAACTGCCAGTTGTCAACACCTATTCATTACCCTCCTCCAGCCAACTTCCTTGTGACAGACGCATCGGATCAGGCTTGGGGAGCACAATTGAACGATCAAGCACTCTGGGGCAGCTGGTCACAGATAGAACAGCATTTGCACTGCAACCAGAAAGAGATGCTGGCCATACTGCACTCGCTTCAGGGGCATGCGCACTCACTGAGAGACAGCTCGGTCCTCATACAATGCGACAGCAACACTGCAGTCGCTCACCTACGGAAAGAAGGAGGTACGAAATCTCTATCCCTATTGAACATAACCTATCAAATCCTGAAATTGCTAGACCAGTACCGCATACACTTCAGCATACACCATATCCCAGGCAAATTCAACAATCATGCCGACCATCTATCACGTCATCGTCAACCTCCAGAGTGGCACCTGCTACCGACCTGTGTGGAGATGGTGTTTGCGAAGTGGGGAACCCCAATGATAGACTTGTTTGCCTCGAAAACAGCTCACGTAGTGTACAATTATGTGACTCGAGATTTGAAAGACCATCAAGCTCTGTTTCACGATGCATTCAGTGTTCAATGGAACTACTCACTTGCGTGGGTATTTCCACCACCGTTCCTCGTCCCCAAAGTGCTGACCCATCTGAATCAGTCGACAGGAATATTCCTAATAATAGTTCCTCGGTGGCAGAAAGTTTTTTGGCGAGCAGATCTCAAAGCCCGAGCGCTAGATGCGCCACTAACCCTGAAAGATCTTCAGAAACATTTAATCGACACGTCAACGGGACTCCCGCCACCGAAAGTCGAGGACATAATTCTCGAAGTTTGGAAATGTGGGGGTGGTCTGAAGAGATAGAATTATGGAACTCTGATCAATTGTCATTGCTCAAAAATTCATGGCGTAAGTCTACTTTGAAAACTTACGAAGTAGCTTGGAAACGATGGATTTTATGGTCTAGAAATAAAAACATTAACCCGAAAATTCCAACTGGCTCACAATTGGCCCAGTTTTTATCAGATTTGTATCTAATTAATAAATTGTCGTATAACACCATACTATTACACAAATCTGTTGTTTCCACCTTATGTAACACTGAAACATCAAGTCAGTTAAGTTCGCACGTTCTTGTAAAGCATATTATGAAGTCCATCGCTCTACAAAATCCAAAGAATTCCAAAGCACCAATTTGGGACGTTAGCAAATTAAGTTCATACATAACCAGCTATCCCGTTGACATAAATAATTTATTTCAAACATCACGACATACTGCTATTTTATTGCTGCTCTGTTCTGGAAGACGTTTACATGACTTGACGTTACTTTGTGTAGATCCTAAACACTGTGTGAGATCTGACGATAGTTTAATATTTTGGCCTCAATTTGGTTCTAAAACTGACAGCATCAATTATAGACAGTCTGGTTGGAAATTTCTTTTAAATTCAAGTCATCGTAACCTTAATCCTCTATTTTGGATAGAAAGAACTATAACGTTATTAAATGAAAGACGCAATACTGCAAAGTCATTTAATCTATTTATTACAGTCAGAGGAATTGCTAGGCCCGCGTCGCGCACAGTAATAGCAGGCTGGGTTAGAACTCTCTTCAAGGAAGCTGGCATCGAAGCTGCACCAGGAAGCGTTCGTTCGGCAGTAGCTTCGAAGAGTTGGCTGGAAAATGTTCCCATGGACGAAATCTTGGCTCGTGGAAATTGGCGATCAGCTAATACATTTCAAAAGTTTTATAGACGTGAAGTGATGGAAAGCGGTAATTCACATAACGTTACGCAATTATTTACACCTGTAACATAAGATTATTTGATTAATAAATGTGATGATTTGTCTATGATTTAACTGATTAATGAATCGGAAATGTTTGTTTATACTTACATGAATATAATAATATAACTTATCATATTTGATTCCACATAATGGTTTTTAATTTTTATCACATTGGCGTTAGATGTACCTATATAACTACCTTCCTTATAACTTAAGTGGCGTCACCAGGCGATAACAAACAGGTCTCAATATAAAGCTTCCAGTTACGGTCAAGTGATTTAATAGAAGCGTTTTACCTGAAATAAAACGCATATTAAAATACTTACCTAACTGGAAGCTTTCACTTTAATTTCTGCCTGGTGAAAAATATTGAGCAAATGATCCAAAATGGCGCGGCACATTAAACGTAAACTAAAAATGGCGCGAAACCGCCAGGTGGCGCCACTTACCGGAAACGAGGCCTTTAAAAGTAAGAAAAATGGTAAGAAATCGACGGAAACGGATATGCTATCTCAATATAAAGCTTCCAGTTAGGTAAGTATTTTAATATGCGTTTTATTTCAGGTAAAACGCTTCTATTGTAAAAACAGCTGGTAGAACATGGTACAGACTAGCACGGGAAAGAGAAGGTTGGAAGTGGTTGGAGGAGGCCTTTGCCAAAGGGCACACAAATTCAAACCCAAACAAAGAGAATCAAAACAAATATTAATAAATGAAGCTGAATCTGACACAGGCTATAAAATAAAAAATAAAAAAATAAAATGAGACTCAACAGCCAATTGTCACGGGGTGACGAGCGCAGTACGGCGCCGCGCAGGATTTTGCAAAACAGAGTTTTGGGTGGTGCTGTTATTGTTATGGGCTGGCGTATTGATTACCATCAGGCAAACGACCAGCTCGTCTCATCATTCAGTTACATAAAAAATAAAAACTTCCCAATGTGTTTGATATTTCATTTCAATTAGCTAATTCTTAACATTTTGAATTTACTCCTTTTGGACACTTGACTTATAACTTAGACATAGTACGCAATTAATACGTACGTGTGCAATTAATAGTTCACAAATCTAATTACGTGTTTGTACCACCTATACATAAGGCTTTGCTCATACAAAATTTAAACCAGCCGCTGCATTTCGTACTTTAGTTTTAATCTTATTAATTTATTAATAACTTCGCTGATAAAAGTATAATAAAACGAATAAAACTTGTAAACTATGCACCTTGCTACAATGTTCCATTGTAAATTAAAACACATGGGTTAATAAAACACATTATTTATTACTACCAACTTTATGACACAATAAAACACTGACTCATACTCTACACAACTAATCAGTTCGAATAGCAATAAACAGTAAAAATCAAGCTTTAATTACAACAAAAGTACGTCTTCATAATTGAGATTCAAATTCAGATCAGTATCATAAGTCTGTGATGTTTTATTTCTTGAAAAAGTTCTATTTTATAACACGCACGCTCAAAACAGAGCGCGTCTAATCCTTAATTAAAACTTCAAAGTAAAAACCATCCTTTAACCGCACATTGCTATTAAAGTTGATACTCTACTCCCACTAGTCTATTAAGCCTTACTCCTGGTCTCATCATTCGGAAAATATTCAAAATAAAACACGATAGCAGGAGTTAGTTAAGGTTTAAGCGATAAGCGGAGGATCGTTTCATTTTATAAAATCGCGGTAGAGATAAACAAAACACTAATATACGAGTAAATCTTCTATTCCTCACAGAAGGACGCATATTCTGCTAGTTTTAGGCACTAAGTTTCAAAGGAGATAGGTAAAAATTTAAGTAAGTTGACGTAAAAGAGAAACTTTTGCAACAAATTTAAATCGGTGCAACAACCTCGAATCACATACATACCTACATACCTACTTATAATCTCATACAGTTTAAGATCAAGACTGCCTTAATTTTAGAGTTACTCGCTTTCCGCTTAAACTGGGACCAAGCCCCTAACGAGGAGGTCTTAAAACGAGGGGTTATTATCACCTCCCTCTTCTTTCAATCCGATAAAAAGCATCTTCTCATTAAACGTAACATTTTTGACTTCTTAACGATTATAAAAACCTCTTTTAAAGGTCCAGGAAGCTGTAATGTATCACAGGAATACATTGTAGGATTAAATGGAGAATTTCGAATTTATAATACTGACAATAACGAAGACAGAGACGTTATAAAAATGAAATAATGTCGCAGTTAAGACGGTTATTACTGGTAATTAATTGCTTGAAGTATTAGAATATTACTAAGTTTTTGAGGAATCCATAAATGACTGATACTAAGTAGGTAATCCTTAAAAATAATTCAAGAGCACCTTTTGTGTGGTGGCTTTTAAAATCGACGTTTATAATTATTATTATTTGGTTTGTTACAATTGTAAAAAGTTCTTAAATTTGACTCTCTAGTTATAAAGGCCCATTTAGACTATGTAAGTTTCTTGCTGAAACGGCACAATTGACTTGCTTTACCATTATGATAGGAAGAGATCGCTTTGAGCGATAAGACCGCTCATTGTGACACTATTATTAGGTTAGTTGTTATTCTAGTTTTTAATTATGTCTGTATTTTGGTGTAATAATAAATAATAATTCAATTCTATTCTACCTATGCAACTGGTTCTTGACGCTTAATTCTTAAATACCTCTAAAAATTTGTAATTTTGTATTGTTTACCTATGTTTAATTTACTTGTATATTTTATGTTAAAGTATTTATTATGTATATTTTATTAATTATGTTATGTATTTTATGTAATGACTTTGGTTTATGTAGGTATATTATATTATATAACAAAATTATCTTAAAGTAACACCGTCCATATATATTTCTGTCTACACTCCTTCACTTGTGGGTTGTCTGGAAGAGATCGCTTTGAGCGACCATTGTGACATTATTATTAAGTTAGTTGTTATTTTAGTTTTTAATTATTTCTGTATTTTGGTGTTACAATAAAGAGTTATTCTATTCTATTCTATTCTATTCCTAATGTGGTAATTTAATTTGATGGGCCTGCATGAAGTCATTTATACTTACAAGTTTAAAAAAGTTATCGACTATACGAAAAGTAAATCATTAATCAATAAATTTATCAAACACATAACTGACTAATGTTCCTTCAAAGACGCATAATCTATAGCACAAATCTAATTTGATGATGAATACTTATAAATAAATGTGACAGGTTGCATCTCCACGTATCCTACGCATGACAATCAGATTATGTATAAGATCCACCGAAGCAGACCATGTCAGTCCCACATATTTCATCATTTATTATATCGCGATGCAAAATCATCCATTTTTTTAACCAATTCGAAATAAGTTTACCTGCGATTCAGTTAATTGTTCGACAACCCCTAAAATTCTCCACCCCCAATTCTTATTAGTAACAACATTTTCTACATGTTTATCAAACTAGCCAACGGTAAACTTGAACCTTGTTGTATAAGATTTAGAGTTCACATTTAAAAGGTGGGCATGTGTTTAGCAGTAAAGTTAAATTGGTTAAAAATCTTATAAGGTGGGGTGACGCAACAAGTGTACAAGCAAACAAAAGTAGCGATTAGGGGTGATTTATACATTCTTTTATTTTTCCACCCCCGCGTTTTGTTCAAGTCATATCGTAACTGAAATTCCCACACTATACAAAGGGGGAGCGTTGTGATTTTTTTCTTTTAAAATTATTTTTATTTAACGGAGAAAAAATTGATACACGTGTAGCGCTTCCAAAAATATAACTATATTTTTTTAGTATTTACTTTTGTTTTCATCACATTTACAAAATTGTATAAACAGTAAACAAGAATAACATCATACATCTATTATAAAACATTCATTATAAATATAAACGGCTACACTCACGTTATGAAACATATTTAAAAAATGTGGAAGACCAATAATTTTAACAATTCATACTAGAGTTCTTATTAGAAAGAGCCAGATTTCAGAATTATGATTGTATTAAGGAGAATGCATATATAATTATAAAATCTAGATCTAAAGTAGACAAATATTAAAAAAAAACTAGAATTATTTATGACAACCCAAAAATACACTTTCCACATAACAATACTTAAACATGCATGTACTTTTCCCAGCATCAGCATACCTTATTAAATGATCAGATATAACAAGTTTTAAATATCCAACATAACATATTAAAACTTTTCAACAAAACAATTTGACCCCAAACATGAAGAACTTATTCGAACCCAAACAATTTGACCCCTCATCCCCTAACGTAACGCAAACGTGACAAGTGCGATCGCAAACACAATACACCACAATTACATAACATAGAGGGGCATCTATTCTTTAAAATTTGCCCTTCTCGTCACAATGCCAAGTTCGTCTCTCCCACGCACTTGTCACGCCATGGGGGCATTTTAACCCCCATTCAAATATGACGCAAAGTGTCTTCTTTCCTCTATCTATTCTTTCGAACGTCTTTTGTTCGCGGTTTGCATCTTCAGGACGTGGGAAACGGACTCGTAGTTGCGCAATCCTGAAAAAAAAAGATAAATGGACAGATAAAAATTGGGTGAAGGTTACAAAAGATAAAGAAAACGGTCTGATAGAGGTCCATTTTGTTAGTTTTCGGATGATAAAAACTTATCGAAACGATAAGAAGGTTGGTGTGAGTTGGGCATGATGAGGGATGATGAGCTTTTTATGAGTCTACGACGTTGACCGAGCGGTCTGAAAAGTCGCTTATAAACTTTAATCTCTCGCCTAAAAAAACATCCAAATTCAAGGAGTCATTTTAATAAATTACTACCCTTAACCGAAATTACAGCATTAATCTTACTACCAAAATCATTCGAGGCAATCCTTTGCATCAATTATCTTAAAATCAAAATTCAACCCCTAACAATACCTCCTAATAATCCTAAAATGGCTCTAATAGACATTTAATTATAGACCCGGGGCGAGTTCCACTGACCCCTTTTACACTTGTTTACATCTTCATCCCCCGCTCCATCCCGCGAGCGCTGAGCCATCAAAATGGTATGTTTAATTCCAATACCCCATACGATTTATTATAACAAAGCAGAACGGGAACGTTCGCCCGCTTGCCATCTGTCGTCGTTCCGAATCTCGAATCGCCGAAAAAAACTCAATGTGCGAGCAACCCTGGGAACCTAGGAACGACGAGCGTTCCCACGAACAACCCCTCAATTTTCAATAACCAAATTAGCCTTTGCGTTACCCTATTTCGGATATGAGGGAGTCGTGAATCTATTCATGTGGATAAAAAATGTTGTGCATCTCGCTCGTATGTCGGTGCGGTGTGTATTTTCATCCCCTTCGAATGCACGTGTTCAAAGATCGTATATTTGTGGTGCGCGCGTGTGTGTGCGAGAGCCATCGGATCGCGACACCTGCCGGCGCGCGCGCACCCCATTGGCTGAGCGAGCACTATCACCGCTACACTGATTTCTTATAACTTAATTTTTTTGTAATGCTCTCTTCGGACATGTAAGAAAAAATCCTACATGTTTGGACCGGTACGAGTTGGTTATTTTGTGTGTAGGTGGCATTGAAATCTTATTTGTATTTTTTGTAAACATTATGCTAATGAATTTGGATGATTCAAACTCGGGATAGAGAGATAGGGTTCACTTTCGTAGAACAAAAGTTACTGCATTCTTCATCTTCATACCGATCAAAAGATTCCTAACTCTTCCCTCATATAACTTCAATCACAACTATCAAAGTACCCATCATTGACCGTAAACTCAAACACCAAAATACATCCAATCACTAACAATCACTAAACCATTATCAACCTCAATTGACCAAATCAAGTGCTCACACGTGATCCCCACGCGACGAAGGTCACAGGTTCGCAGGTGACTTTCTGACCCCACTAACGTTACTGCAAGGGGCGAGTGATAGCAATCGCATTGTTACGGGGTCATTGTTGGCTAGGGGTAATGAATGAACAGCAGGGCTAATGTGTGGGGTCATGTTTGGCCACAGAGAGGCGTGTGGACGGCACGTGGACGCAGTTCTCATGAACCCCTTGATACTGTTTATTAGGATACATTGTGATGGGTTGATATTAAATTGGGGCGTAGATTAAGTCATATTTATGTTGAGTATGAGACTGCTTGGGAATATGTAGCTTCATCTTCCGTACCAAAGTGAAGCTGAATAAGTGTATCTACAAAAACAACATAATCTACGTAAAAGATAATTTATAGGTACAATTATTCATTGTCTTTTAATAAACGGAGTAAGACTAGTGAAATACACCTAGTACAGATTTATTAAAAATAGCCCATTCCTTACATGAACGTCAAAAAATCTCAAAGACAGAAAATCCTATTTGAAAGCAATCAGATAGATCCGTAACTCACGTTCTGATAATCATTAATCCAAGTTAACATTATCGATGATAGTAATTAGATACAAGTACACCATAAACAATCTTCTATCTGAGCCTCCAACAAAATATGGACCTGTACCGATACATTAAACTTATTGGGGATCGTATAAACCACTTGACTCACCCACACACGCACAGGGAGCTTTTCACGCACACGGGGCTTTTGTATCGGGGGCGGCGCGCTGGGTATATAAACCCGGCCGGCCAAACCAGCCCCACATTCCCGCTTGTGATCTCAACAGCGACACACGCACTCTACTTTCTCACAAACCTTTCAACATGTCTTACTACGCCAACAACGAATACATCATCGCGACAAACAACTCGATCAACGAGAACAAATACAACACCGAAAAAATGAAGAACAGCGGTTTCAAAGCTCTATTGAAGCCGCTAATGAAGATGATTAAGAAGACGACCAAGCGCGTTCCCGCCAAAAGCGTGGACACGCGGTTCGAGGACGAACAAAACAACAGCAACGAGGAGCTCGAGCGCAAAATCGTAGAGGACTCATGCCGCACCGGAGCCGCCTTCCTCGTCTACAATGAAGACAACTCGTGCGATATCGTGCCAGTGACCCCCGAGAACTTTTATGTACCTGTACACTTCGCCAGGACGGAAGCCGGAACTTTCTTCTGGACCGCCGCCTCCAAACAAGACGCCGACTTCGCAGCGGCTCACTGCTACACCGAGTGCCAGACCGCGGAGCAGCAGTACCCTATTTTCCAAGACCGCTGGGTTCAAGCTTGAATCTGCAACTAGCGACCACTATCAGTGTCTTCCGTGAAACCAGTGCCTGCTTCGTTGGTTTCTGCAACCGTCTGTGATGTTAGCTTTAATCGTATCGTTAGGTAGTTCAAAGGTGCCATATAGGGATAAGTTAGGTGAAGTATTTGCTCAATACTCGTGATAACTCCTCGAAAGCTTTAATTTTGCATTCTATTGTGATATTTTGAAAATGTTTTGTATTGTATAAAATTAAGGATAGGTTTAGTGAGCTTTGTATTGTGATCTTCCTTACTCGAGCTTTAATTGTTTTAGGAATAATAATTTATTTGACGAAAAGAAATGAGGTGAAAATAAAATATGAATTGAAATTAATTTACTCTCTTTCCTTTACCAAACCCCAACACGATATCTACAATTAGGCAGGAACACTACAAACACACAATTAGCAAACAAACAGAAGCTTAATAATCAGAACCACTAGGGCTTTAATCAAAGGCCATTCCGAGAGACTATTCAAAAAGCGGTCTGACAAGATCAACCATGTAATGGCGCGGGCGACGGCGCGAGCCACCATACTTGTATCGTACATATCTATGTGGTTGGACCAGGCCCGGTATTATGGAAGTCGCCATATCGAGAGAGCACGTGCACGGCCCGAGGCGAGCCCGTGCCTCGCTACCGGACTTTTAATGGTCTTTTTAACTCGGCCCGCTCTTTCTCTTGTTTTAGAATTATTTATGTGTTACAATTAGGCAGGGCATTAACTAATAGCGTCTTGTACTTGCGATGCCGAGACGTAGAAAGAGGTTGGCTTTTTAACGGACTTCAAAAAAGATTTTCTCTATTCGATTGTATGTTTTTTCCTCAGACTCAGAACTCCGTCATTTATGAACCGATTCAAAAAAATATTATTTGCGTTGGGTTTAATGTAGCTACAAAGTGGTCCTATATAAATTTCGTCGATGTTTGACCTTGGATTTCGAAGATACATTGAAGTCGGTTTTTTTATTTATACCTATTTTTGTGCTTAAGTGCTTTAATGAAAAGCGGTCATTTTCTTAATTTAATTAGCCTTAATATTACTAAAACATTATTTAAGAGTTATCATTCGATGTACTGGGACTCACAATAATGTTAGGTATTACATTTTGACTTTGCTTCATGTTGCTATGAAGAATAATTTCTTCGTTACGACAAGTCGTGAAAGATTTTTTTTTACGCTTAATAGATCTATGTTTGGCCACTATCTTGCCTGTAAGATGTACATAAATATTTCATGCAATTTTAATTATGTTAGTATATGTTTTTCATGCTTTTATCATTAAATCACAATGGTATTTGTTACAAGCAATTTCATGCAGCAATTCCATGGAAAGCTGAAGTAAAGTTCCACCACTTTACTAAAGCACTAGTCTCTAGAAGGTCCGGCTAGTGGTGTTCAATAATACCTACTTAAATTTATCAAAAAACTGAAATATTCCACATATTATATTTCATATTATAGTGCGGCGCCATAAAGAAAAATAGTTAGTAAAATGTATATTTTATTGCAATATTATTAATAAATAATTCTCATTTATAAACTTTTATTCTGTTTCTAATAAAAATGCAAACAAACAATTACAAGACTAACCGTAAAATTATGTTTTCAATTCAAGCATAAATATATACTATGAATTCAGTAAGCTGAAAACAAAATAATATCTGAATTTAACTTTGTAATGAAAACTCATTCGCAAAGAACCATTATTTTTTAAATTACATCTATTCTGTCATATTTATAATATTTAAGATATTTTATTAAGAAATTATTATTGTTGTAATACTTTTTGTTCTTGTAAATTGACAATATTATTTGTCCTTATCAAATCTTTAGGTTCCCATTATCATAAATGCAAAAACAAATCGCTTAATTTCACTATTAAATTTAATCACAAGTTCATAATCCGGATAAGCCAACTACAAAACTGCAAATTTATATCACACTAGTAATAAAACCTCATAATTATAGCAAAGTTATAAAAAACAAATAATAAATAATTATAGCAAAGTTAAAAAAATGCAGCTAAATTAAAAGCCAAAACCCACCTTCAACGCGACAAGTCTCAACCTGTCTCAAACATATGCATCTCGAACAAGTCGAAACTTGCTTCCACTCTTTGCGAAGCCTTCTTTTCATCATGAAAAAAGCATTGTGCAAAAGAATACTATCCATTGAAAAAAGCACACTATCTATAGAAGAAAAAGAATCAATTCTTTTCTTCCACCTATTGATGAACCTCCTTTCATCAATCCGGAACAATGAGTTGATACTTTTTTTTTGATCAGCCAGGAACAAATAGATCACGATTTATGTAGATTGCACGTGCGAAATGCAAAGCGTTGGCGGCTTATTGTTAGCTTTAATTGTTAGTAGCAAATGAAAGTTCATAGTTACGCAGTTAAAGAAATGTGACAAAAGTTAGAGTAAATCCATGCGAACGTAAGTTTTTTTGCGTATTGTTATTAAAGGTTGGGTATTGTTAGTACTATTGAAGTCTATGCTAGCTGAGAGAAGATTTCATGCATTGCTTTATTTTTTTAGGTATTTTATTGCTACATACTAACTTTAAAAAGGTTTTTATCAAATCAAGAATTATAAAGTAAGAATTTTATTTTGGGTGCTTACACGTGACAATCTCTATCAATTAAAGTTTGGAAACTATCGTGAGTCGAAATATTCATTATAAATATAAACGGCTACACTCACGTTATGTCACGTAATGTCTGCGCCGCGAATCCAAAGCATAAACTCCCGGAAGAAGGACATCCTAATTGTCCGAAACCTGGTCGGAGTTATTCCGACACAATCATAACGTGAGTGTAGCCATTTATATTTATAATGAATCTCTATCAAATTAACTTTAACTAGTAAGTTACTAATAAATATAATATTATTATAGTTTAAAAAATAAAGAGTGATATGGGTATTTTCCGTGGATGCAATATTAATGCGTAATGAATAAGTTAGGTTAAACTCAATGAAAATGAAAGTCCTTTATTATGTTCTTACTTACTCATTATAATAATTATATTATTTTCTCATCATGCCGTTGTAGAAAGCGGTTGGAAGAAGATATATTATGTGGTTAGTAGACAAGCCCATGAATAGTCACAATCAAATCAAATGACATCATTACATGAAATTGGCTTTCAGTTGGCATGAGATAATTTTACGTTGTTGAAAATATTTTTGCAAATGTCAAAATACCCGTGCGGTAAATTGTCCAATTCAAAACCAAATTCCTTTGAAGCTAATCACTAAAAGGGAATCAACATTAGTTAATGCAAAATCGTGGAATTTAAACAAAATTAGCATGCTCTAAAACCTCGCTAAATGGTTTTTATCCGTATCGAGTGGTTTCACGACTGCATAAAGTAATCCTCGCCGCGCCAAACGACGCCAACCCGATATGCTAATCGCAATTGATTAAAAACGTTCCCGCCCAAAGATACCGCTAGGAGGCGACTCGTCATAATTACCGTACCGAGATCTATAATACTCGGGTGAGATAGCGAAGTAGTCCGGTTTAATAATACCATACGCGGCGCTCCGACTCCGAGGGATCCGTGAGAAATTTCGGCAGATGTACAATTCTTGACGCGGTACGACGAGTGAGCGCTTATCTTTTTTTTCTCGTTTCAAGTTTTAATAATACGGAGCGGGTCCGGTATCGCGACTCCCTCGATGACTCACCGAAGCATTGTTACCTCATGCACGTGTTCGATCGGACGCTCGGGTTAGAAAGGATTTTTTGCAACCCTTATTTCGGATTCCGCAACTCTTGCAAAATTTGGGTTAATTTTTTTCAGACGCCAATTTCGGAATGTTGGAGCGGACACGTGCAATTGTTACTGTGGATTTTAGAATACTTAGGAAATTGAAATACTTTTCTTTTGATGTCTGGATGCACGTGTGGGGTTTTAAGAAAAAAAGTATTTTGAGCGCACTTATCTTGCGTCTGCCGCACGGGTAGTTATTAACGTTCAATTATTACGATCTATGACTAATTGGAGATTGTATTCGGCGCTCCAGTTAATTAATTTTAGATTCAGTTACATTTACGAGTGGGAACTGCCGATGATGGGAGCTTGATAAGAGCAATTAGAGCAGCGCACGCAGTGAGGGTGATTACACGCAAGTTAACGTTAATAGAGCTACCCTTGCCCTACGTTTACGATAGTGAAGGCACGCTACCTTACACCGAATTAAACCTTTACATGCACTCGTACATACAGTAAAAAAATACAAAGGTAAGCTTTGGTAACAATAATTAATAAAATAATAATAAATTTAATGCAATGAAATCAGGCGTGACGTTGCGGAAATTCATCTCAAAACTGAAACGCAATGAAAATATGTAGTGTGATCCCGCTGAATAATATAATATACATATTATAGGATACTAGCGACCCTCCCCGGCTTCGCACGGTTATTATACATATAAAACTTCCTCTTCAATCACTCTATCTATTAAAAAACCGCATCAAAATCCGTTGCGTAGTTTTAAAGATTTAGGCATACATAGGGATATAGGGACAGAGAAAGCGACTTTGTTTTATACTATGTAGTGATACTACCTACTATTATAAAATGTTATTAGAAGTAAGTAATAGAAGAGGAATGCGACACCCAAGACAAACCTGTTTAAGGTTTATAAGGTGTTAGATTTATAAGAAAAGTTGTAAAATGTATACAAATAAATAAAAAAAAATAATATATATTTTTATATATTTAATATATTATTATATTACATATAATATAATATATATTCAGCGGGATTACACTACATATTATCATTGCGTTTCAATAATAAATCCACACAATAATCACAATGATCTTGGCCCCTTTTTAAGATTCCCAGATATGAAAGAAAAGCGCAAGCATTTGTTTAAGAAATATTCTTATAAAGCATAGCTTCCTTGTTTTTTATTATTTTTTTACAGTTTTCTTGTGTAAAATATGAACATCATTTTTTTGACACTGCCATATTGTTGATGTTGTATCATAGCCATAGAGATCATCATAGCAGACCCCATTCAGCATTCAACATTAGCATTCTTAGGTTTTTGTCATTTTGAACCAAGCCTAGCATTACGAAAGTGCCCTGTACACGTATGTTCATTACAATAATTACTGATACAACAAAGCGACACCTTTCATATTGAATGCATTAGCGCATGTTTAGCAAAAATCCAATGACAATATAACCAGGTTGGATTAATGCTCCTTGCAAAAATCTCAAGATTTAAATTTAACTAATTATTTGAAACCTCAAAACTGACACCTGTACAAGGGAAGATAAGGAATTTGTTTAGCGGTGATATCATCTAGTGCATTACATACTTATTAGGTACATTAATTTCCCATAATTTGGCACTAATGTCATGGTCACATTTCTGGTCCATGGGACCATGGTCCTCGTAGTTTCTGGTTCCCTAGATGTAGGGAATCCTAGTTAGGGGCCAGGAACTACATATGTGACCGTTGAAAAAAAAACTTTGTTATTGAAATCATTAACGAGACATGGTATTAAAATGCCTACTTATTGGCAATGCTGGCCGTACGCGCGCACAGTAGTTCAGTGGTGATATCATCGCATGCTATTTGCCAGTATTTGCCCAGTTGATGGCAATCGAGTCAACTTGCGCGTACACTTGCGTCAACGATGAGCTGGCTCTAGTAATTAAGGACAAGTATAACTGAATAAAGTAATTTACTGAATTCTATCTAAAACATAAAAATAGGAACAAAACTAAATTCTACTCTAACTAAAGCAGTGAGAAAGTTTTGTTCGGAGTGCGATAGGTAAATTCTTGAGAAAATAAAATCTGCATATTTGAATTTTTGAAATAAGGTGCAGAAAAATGTCGTCAAAAAACAACCTGCATGGGATTTTTTGAATTTTTTCAAAAACCTACGATTTCATTTGATGAGATACTTTGGAGGAATGATTCCTAGTAGGAAATAGGATCGAATAAGAACATGTTGTTTTTTTTTTTAGAAATGACTTTTCTCTGCCTGTACCTTGTTTCAAAAATCCAAATATGCAGTTTTTATATTCTCAAAAATGCACCCGATTTTTCCTAATAACAAAACATCATCACTGCAAAGGAAAAGATACCCACCCTGAAGATCCCAAAATTTTGCCAAAGTTTTAGTTTAAACTGGGTTGGCAACACACCTACAGGAGAAGAAAAAATATGAGAAATATGTCTTACTTGAAATTGGTTCCATATTAACATAAATAAAATATATGTTTCTATATAATCTACGATACAATATAGTTTATCGAAGAGCTTAAGATAAATTCAAAACTTCCAACAAAAGACATCAACGCGCTTTAAATTTTACATTGTGTAAACAAACTTAAAACTTACAATCTAAAACGGAAAATTAAATGTAACAGTAAGTATAATACTAATATAAATAAACATAATTTCTCACTTGTAGTGCACTCACATGACTTACTTAGTACTCTACATTGAAAATCTTATTTATAAGTATTTCAGTTCGAAAATTTTAAACGTTGCTATTATCTATATAAATATTTTTTTATGCTTCGTCGGTAAGCACATCTCTTGAGAACGGCTGAAGCAATCTGGCATTTTTTTTAATATTCGTAATAGTCTGACTTAGATTTTTATGGAAGGAACAAATGAAAAAGACAACGAAAACTGACAACGTCAGTTGGGTCAGTTAGTTTTATATAAATGCATGAAAAGTTTTATTAGCGGCTTATTAGGTTCATTGTATTTCAGCACTGAACATAATGTTTTATGTATCAACAAGATTGATATAAATGTATTTGGTAAGCAACGATACCAAT
The DNA here is from genome assembly GCA_951640565.1 of Petrophora chlorosata. NCBI lineage: Eukaryota > Metazoa > Arthropoda > Insecta > Lepidoptera > Geometridae > Petrophora > Petrophora chlorosata. The sequence continues at coordinate 5,364,454 of OX621206.1, forward strand.
AGAATAAAATAACTAACGTGAGTCACCTCAAAAATGAGCGATTCATCATCAGCAAGAGTTTCCGTCAAAACTTTCAGAAATGTGTCGTGATGTGTCAAAACAGAAGCATAGAAAGGCCTTAACCACTCATCAAACAAACGCATGAGTCATTAGTTGATGGCGCGCGTGGCTAACAACTGAAACAACTTTACTCGTCGTATGGTCAACATCAATAAAATTACTTTCGAATGAGTCGCATAGGATGTTTGTTTAACGTTTATGGAAGACCTTGGTTTGTCTTGATAAACAAGATGTTTGTTGAAAAATATATATTTCAATACAAATTTTAAACAAATTTGTAATCGGGTCCGCGAGTAGATTGAAATGAGCCCAAACACTAGTAGTTTATGATTGTCCGTCAAGGAGTTCCATTTCACCTTCCGTCTCAATCATCAGATCGGCTGGCTGTCACTATAATATTACATTGTCATCGGACTTTGACAAGTATGCAATATTTCAACTTCGTAGGACAAGAGGAAGTGGTTCTGATTCAGCTTTTGAGCAAACATTGCAAGTTAGATAAAAGCACGTAAAAATATAATTTGTATTGATTGGCTCAGTGGATTAATACCATTATTCTTATTGCTAAGACCCATGCTTTTCAGAGAGAGTATGACCTAATATCTACCAACCTAGCTAGTGTAGCCTATGCAGTTTAATTAAACTTGATTACTATTTATTTTCATTAAAATTATTCCAAGGAAAGGTAAATAACAACAAATAATCTAATGTTGCCTGCAATAACGTATTAATAATAAATAATGGGACAGTCTCTATTCACATTCCTGAAATATGCCATTGGTGAACGCAGTTATTAAATTTTGCTAACCACTTTTTACTGTGATTTAAAATAATAACTACGTCGCATACGTAGTATATCGATATTGTCTCAAATCATGGTGATTTATCTTTTTCAAGAACACATCAGAAACTTTTCAGGACCTTTCACTACACTGCACAATGCACATTTTATAAACACTCAGCACTTTTGTTACACATGATTTTTATACTATAACACCAAAAAAAAACTAGGTACTTTTATTATATTCTTATTTCCCGTTACTTCCTGGTTGACGTTACAAAAATAACTGAACTCGAAACGGTAAATATCCCAAATTTATACTATCATCACCCTTCATAAACTGCGAAATCTTGTCTTTCCCACGGACCCTAAGTTACCTCTGACCTAGAGACTATTGTCTGCGAATTCTATTGTCTTGCAAATACTTCCTACTCCCCTTGTCTATGTTGAGGATCCTTCCGGGTTTAGTTCGAGGCGCGTCGGATAGATGGCGCTGTTAGCAAACTTTGGGACCGATTATATATAACTCTCAATATAAAAAAAAATTAAACCTCATTGAACCATATTTACATACATTTTACGAGTAAAATGTCACTAGACACTTTAAGAACTACAGAAAATTGTTATAAGTCAAAGTTGACACAAATAATTAACTGTAGTACCTACTAATAGGTATAAAAATAACTATTGACTTTTTTCTTTCTTAAATCTGATTACTAAAACAACTTTTTACATAAGTATATATTTTAAAAAGTAAGAGAATGGCATTATATAGATGGCAAAGTAATAGCAAGTAGAACTACGTAAAACGAGGCGGTATGGTCCTAGAGACATAGCCTGCCCAAACGGGCGAATTAAAAAAAAAGTAATAGCTAGTAGGTACTAGTAACAAAGTTTTATTGCAACTTCATTGTCACCTCGCTCCGTAAATTTTGAAATGTGTATTTTTCGACACATTAACTGTATTACGCGCATGAATAATAAATCCAATATTTAATTAACGGTGATATCATCGTACATTTATGATCTAAATGTATAGGAAATTATAATAATACACATGTATCTACATGTACATGTGTGTGTGTACATTGTCAGTAAATTGTAACTCGTGCACCGCACGCGACAAACAAGGCTAACAATAATGTAGGTAGGTTACCTACTATTCATTGGAATACATTACTTACATATATTAAAAAGAATAATAATAATAATTAAGTATTTATGATCTCATTCTGAACTTCAGACTGAAGTATGACGTCAGATTACCCGTATTCGTATGCATAAATTTAATGATCACATACATAGATCTTTGTCCCTAACTAGGATTCCCTGTATCTAGTGAACCAGGAACTACGAGGACCATGGTCCCGCAGCACCCAGATATGGAAGCAATACCTACTAAAATATGCATTAATATGTTAATTCCGAGTTTTAAAATGTTTCAATACATAAGCATAATTTAATATAATAATATATTTTTAAAGAAAGTAGTAGTGCGCAAGCATTGGGCCATCGAAATTACTAGACATATGAGACTTATAATATCTGATATTTTGGCGCGATGAGCGCAATGCAGTGCTACGCAGTATGACACTGCAATTGTTATAGGCAAGCGTGGCGCTTACCATTAGGTCACCATAATAAAGTTATCCTTCTAATAAATATCATAATTACTGTAGACCGTCTACATAACAGCGATGCTACGAGTGCGACCTCGTAGACTGCACTACGACTTCCCCGCCAAAATAGATGGTTCCAACAAAAAATAGTCAAAGATCAAAACCACTTTAAAAAAATACATCAATTTCGTTAATTGGCAATCATGACACGGTCTCACATGGCAATGTATATCGCGCTCGCGGCCCGGTGCTGGAGCCGTGGGAACGACGACAGTTGCGCGCGCCACCTGCCCCCCGCGCTAAAAAACATCCATTCGAAAATTCAAATTTGGAACAATTCGCCCGACCTTGGTATTTAGCTTTTTTATGACAGTTCGTAATTCGAATTTTGTATTATAAGATGCCAGATTGTCGTGTTGATGGCTAATGAATAATAAATGAAGGATGAATAATGTGCATGGTTTGATATGAGTCAGGAAATATTATTTGTGTGGATTATTTTTCATGATATGCCAATTACAATACATGCTGAAGTTGTAATGCAAATAATTGTAATATATTTTGAAATTCTAATAATTTGTTACCAGTTTATTTTAATAATAAGTACTTGAGGGTAATAATTAATTAATGGTAATAATAAATGCAAGTAACTTCTTGAAACATTTGCTATAACAGCTAATAAAACCTAATATGACAGTCTCTAAATTTAGAGCACCGGTAAATCTTACCGGTTTTTTATCTCCCATCACCCATAGATCCACTAGGTCCGAGAGTATTTACTGTGTGCGCGTCACCGTTGATTACGGGTATTGTGATTGTAGCGTTGATGGCAGATGAATAATAAATGAAGGATGAATAATGTGCAAGGTTTGATGAGTCAGGAAATATTTTTGTTAAATATTTTTTGTGTGGATTATTTTTCATGATATGCCAATTACAATAAATGCTGACGTCAAATAAGAATAATTATAATTGTAATATATTTTGAATTAACCAGATTTTTTAATAATAACATATCATTTTTAAACATTTGATACAACTTCTAAAAACGAATATGACAGTCTCAAAATTAAGAGCACCGGTAAACCTTACCGGTTTCTTATCTCCCATCACCCATAGATCCGCTAAGTCCGAGAGTATTTTTTGTGCACGCGTCACCGTTGATTACGGGTAAGTGCACCCGCGCGCGCCATATGTCGCGTGGATCGTGGGAACGGAACCGCGCCGAGCGCAATGTGTGCCCTCTCAGGTCGGTTTCAGACTAGCGATTGTGACGTGAACGTTGACGTTCTTACAAGCTCGTAAAAGCCTGATTTTAATATTTATTTATTTGAGAAGACGAATATATTTGACAATTCATCAAAAGTGCTCAAAGACATTCTGAAGTAATTTTTTAATCATTTAGAATCCCTTAACAGTAAAGTGCATTAAACTGACCGGTTGTCAGTCTCGATGCAGCTCTCGGTGACACCCAGCATTTGTATCGTCATCTCAGTCGACGGCAAATAATTAACGCAAATAGCTATGTTTCTTCGTCAGAACCCATGTTGATACTGACTCACCACTACCGGTTCGAGCGAAGACGTCGGAATAAGCCCGTGTACGCGAGTCCGATTTTTTGAAGCGGGAAATGTAGCACGCGTATAAGCGCGTACGCCGAAACGACCGTATACGCGCAGAAAAAAACGCTAGTCTGAAACCGCTCTCAACTGACGTCGCGAGCACACTGGCAACACAATCAATTTGAAAATTTAGCCCGAAGAACTTAGAGTTCCATTTTCAAAATACACTTTCTAAACTTTTCTTAATTTTATTGACAGGCGAAACTGAGTCGTAACTCGAAAAAGGTTGGTTTGAATGTCGAAGCAGTAGCATGTTTTGTTTTATGCACATGCCCTTATTGATGGACGGTGTATTATGAGTATGACTGAAGCCCAAGTACGCGTGAAAATGCTTGTTTGTGTGGCGTAATACTGTTTGTTTTTAATTAGTCTGGGATTGTAAAGTTGTTACAAGTATATTCTCACAGACACACTTGTCTATTTAACCGACCTCAAAACAGGAAGGAGTTTTTAAATTCGACTATATTTTTTGTATGTTTGTTACGCTATTACTCCGCCAATTATGAATTGAATTTGATGATTCTTCATTTTTTCTTGTTTTGTAGGTCATACTTCAGAGTTGGTCCCATATAAATTATCAAAATTGATTCAACACTTTTTGAAAATATCGACAAAAAATATAGGTATAGTCTTGAAGTCGGTTTTCGTATATTTTTTAGTTCATTTTCTATTTTCTTTAAATATATTAGATGCGCTTTGCACAAATATCTAGCGACTCTAGCTTATGGATTGACATTACAAATACCTACATAACCCAACGTCAAAAAACATGATGGGCTTATCGTGTCTTCTTTTTTATACGTCTAAAAATAAGATCCGTTCCATAGCCGTTCCTTCTCGCTTGTCACACAAATATCACCTTGATAATGGCAAAAAAAATAATAAGATCGGATCGAGGGGGAAGATGCGCGCAACTGGCGCGAGCGATCGTGGGAACGCCACCAGTTTTCAAATATAGAACGCCTTAGAAAAGGTGCAATTCTTTTTTGTTTTGTTAAGTTTTTATGTTTGTAATAGTGGCCATACGTGCGTCGAATGAATTTTGAAATTGGAACCCTTAAGTATTTCTGATTCAATGATAAGTTTAGAAAAAAATAACGTTAGTTGGTAGGTAATGCAGATTTCAAGTTTTGAGGAAGCTTTTTTGTGGCTATTGAAATTAGATTTTGGATGTTTTTATTATTACATTTATCTATCGTTATATATCCAGCTTTTATTTTAAAGATTCTGTATTATTAATGTGATAATAAATATGAAGACGAATCATAACAAGATTTTTGTTGAAAAATATATTTTTCAAGACAAGCTTTTAAACAAATTCATAATGAGAACCTCGAACAGATCAACTTGAGCCCAATCACAAGTACTTTACGATTATCCGTCAAGGAGTTCCAATGCCCACCTTTCGTCTCCATCATCAGATCAGCTGGCTGTCACCATAATATTGCATTGTCATTAGACTTTGACAAGTATGCAAAATTTTAACTCCGTAGGATAAGAGGAAGTGGTTCTGATTCAACACGCAAGATTTGACCCAAACAAAAATTGCAATTTAAATAAAAGCTAGTAAAAAATCTATGACTAATGTCTAACTGAATCATTAAACTAGAGATGACATCATTAACTCAAATCAGATTCACTGTCTCCCAAACATCTCTAAAAAACTTCAGAGTCCCAAACGTATGACGTCAAGCGATTCACTTTTCATAATCGATTCCACACTTAACCCTAGACTACGCATCTGCCTCCACAAAAGAACCCCGGGCATTATGGCGGCACGTATTTTTTCTTGACCTCGTTGCCTTTGTACCGAGGGGCGAACCGTGGGAACGATCTTGCGCAATCCTCGCTCCTTGGCCATATGCGACAGAAAAAAGTGCAATTATTTATTCCCCCTCGAAGAAAAGGGGAGTTGTGAGAACGTGACCCAACAATGCGCTTCCTGGCTTACGATACACAATCTTACAAATAACCCGCACGACATTTTCGCCTCTATTTTTACACTACAAGATCCCAAATTGCCCTGAAGTGTAATTCAAGTTTCATGTTTTTACAAAATAGTTACTTCGACTTACACATTCGAAATTAAACCTTACACTACCGGATTTAAGGCGAACATTTACAAGTTTTTACTTACGTGTTTTAATAGAATTTACGGATAGTTTCTTCAGTATGAATTATGCCTGCTGTGTGTTCAATGGCATTACGCGTGACCTTTAGATACGCGATTGTATGAAAATGATAATCGATCGCGCTCCGTTAGCTATTCTTTTGAGAACTGCTGAGAATCGCTTCCTACGCCTATTGTCGGTTCTACATGTTTTTACATTATCATATTTGTATTTTGTTTTTATTTTTACGATGTGAAACCGCGGATGGCTAGAGGCCCAGAGTTTTTTTTATGATTAATGAGACGAGCCAGTCGCTCGCCTGGTAAGCGCAACGCCTGCCCATAACAATTTCAGTGCCACCCAGATATTTACCCAGTGTTTGTTAGAGTTAGATTTCAAAGGCGATAGTTTCTGTAGTACAAGCTGATAAATTAGAAAAGAAAGGAAGAAAAACCATTTATGCAACACGACAAGCAAAAATAATCTAAAATATAAATTATCTTTACAAAGCTAACCTGACAACAAAAATAAAAAACGTGTCAAATGGGTACAGCTCAGCATAAAATGCAGAGTTCTACACCACTCAGCACTGATTTTCAACTGATACCCGTTGTGTTGTGGGAATTGTGAAAAAATTACTTATTTAATATACTCTAAATATTCCTATGCCTATTCTTAATGGTAGTAGAAAGCGAATGTGCGTACCAAAATATACCTACTTTGGTTTTTGTGGTACTATAAAAATATGTTTATACATAATACAATACTATTATAAAAAATTAAAAAAGGAAAAATAATAAAATATTTATATAATAATACACTATATATATCAGTTACTACTAGCTACTTTCGCATTTATAATATTATAGTAGGATGTGTTCTTTGTAAGACTGACATTATTATGTCATACTTGTACATGAATACCTACAACTTTACTTTTCTGAGCTTTTTATCTTTCTTTGGTCAAAAGCATTTATCGGGCCTTGAAAATCTTAATCTGTAAGATAATTTAAGAAGGATAGAAGAACGTGGATTGCTCGAGCAGTTGGCTCGGTGGCCAAGTGGTTAAGGCGTCGGGAAGGCATTCCGAAGACGCAGGTTCGATCCCTGCCCGAACAATATCTTAATTCTTCCTAATTATTTAAAATCTTAAGTCTTAATGGACTGGATAGAGAAACTAAAATATGATATTTTAGGTATAGTAGTTTTATATAATTATTTTAAATATCGAAAAGAAAATATAAGTAGATACCTACGACATCATACATCCGTGTAGAAATCATCGCTATTAGCGACGCATGCGCACAGTTTAGCGGTCGGGGTCACATTCGATACAATGGCAACAACGTGCCTGCGTACAGTTATTAATAGAAGTCAGAGTTCAGCGAATTTATGTAAACCGTGCCTTGACCGCTACCGCTTATGACATTAATCAGGTGTGTTATATCGAAACGCATGCGCTTTGAGGATACACGCGCTCTATGATGTTTATTTATTTCTTTTAATTATTTCTTTCGTTCGTTCGGACGAACTATGGGCAAGAATAACAACAGAGTGGTCCCCTAACGGCCGACGGCCTCGCGGCAGGCCTCGACGGAGATGGCGGGATGACTTGGACTCCTTCATGAAAGACTGGACGTCAATGGCGAAGAGCCGTGTAACGCGGAAGAATGAAAGGCAGGCCTTTGCCCTGCAGTGGGACACTTTAGGCTCTAAAGAATAATAATAATATTTATTCTTTACCACAAAACAGTTTTTAAAAACCTTGAAAAAACTTAATACGTAATATAATATGTGTATAAAATTATATAATATACTATCTCTACATAATTTAATAAAATTCATCCTTATTTATGTTGACGGCATATTATTTTTATGAAGTCAAACTTTAGTAAAATTACGTATTGCTTTGCAATTGCTACCGTTCATGGCATAAACTTTAAATATTCTCTGCGATTCACTCACAAACTACGATAAAGGTCACACGCGCGAAATTAATGTCTAGTTGTTAAAGTCAAAGTTCAGAAAATGTATAAGAACTAGGCTGGAATCGCTGCCGCTTATGGCTTAGATCTTCTGCGGAGACTGGAGACGTGTGGCGAAGCACGCGCGGCAGAGGTCGCACGCGAGGAACAATGTCATCAATGTGTGCATATTCAATTTATTTAATGAAGTCAAAGTTCAAAAATTTGCATTGTAGTCTCATCGCGTGCTTTTAAATGAGCTAATACATAATTAATTGTGTTAATAATTGATGGATAGACTATATTGGTGTCATTATCTTACCACAAAGTAGTGATAGTGTTACAACTGTGTATTAGTTTCTTAAGTTAATTATCACATAATATATTTTGTAATTGGCCCACTACACGCTTTGGTCATAATTGTAAGTGTAAATAAATATGTAAACAGATTAAAACATGAGCCTAACATTATTAATTATTACTAATGTTTTTTTTAACTTGCTACCTAAGAACTTATTTTTATAATGTTGGCTTGGCCCAAACACTGACTACCACATGACTACCCGGTGCAAAAGTGGCCATAACACTGGCGGCATTTCCGCGCTGGATTGCTAAGGCTAACCTTTGCACCAGGTACGAGCAGGAGCGGGGGTCGCCAGTTTTCTCCTTAATTCTACGACCTATACGATATTTTTAATTAGGTTTAATATTTAACCACATGGATTAATTTGGAGAAATATTATAAATGCGAAGACTATTAATACTATGAGAAGGACATAGGGTAATTTTCATCCGAATTTAACCCGTGGTTCCCGAGGCGAAAACGATATTATCAAATCCCACGCGCACGAAATCGCGGGTGGCAGTTAGTAATAAACCACAATAAGAAAAATAAATAAATGTTAAATTCGAGAGGAAAAAATTGTTTTAAGAATCTGGATATTCAATTATATCTTGGCTTGCTTTAATATACTTGACTTAATAAAAATAAATAATTAATTTAAAACTGCCCAAACTCACATTATGGGCTTATTCTGCATTTCTATATTTACGCCGCTCACGCTTGTTACATGTACCACACTAATATAAGCACGCGCGGCGCGTAGCGGTCGGGGTCACGCGCGCAGCAATGCCGTCTATGCTCGTACGTTTGCGCTTGCGCACGCTTTAGGCTTTTACTTATATTTACTGTACATAGCCTTATTGCTTCCGGGTAAATGTCGAACGGGTAAATGTAAAGCATGATACTGCATAGATCTGTTCGAAATAAAGCTTATAACGGTGATTCAGATAAGTATTGATCGAAGTACTAGAAACCACCTTCAGAGCTAGACTCAAATAGAAAGTAGACCTAAGCACTCACCACACAAACGCATTATTACAAACATGTTACTCTTGACATCGCACTTTCAGGCGGCGACATGACAAATACAAGACAAGAGATATAAGAATAATAAGCATTTGTCTTGCTCAAAGACGTGTGGGCAAACCTCTTTACTACGGGCTTGCACAATCACTTGTTTTAATTATATTTGCATTGACGAGTTATCTATACTTTGGACACCTTTGGAGCGGGGCTTTGGAGCCAGTTTTGCAAACCTCATTTCAGTAGGTACTGTTACGTAAACTTGATCACCTTTCGACGCTTCGATCACAAACGGCTCAATTGATTTCGTGCCATTAAAAGCTTTAACGCCCTTTCACTTACGTAAATTGGCCAGATTTGGATGCTGTTATGCACGTATTAATAGCGGTAAGCACGCTCCAATTGATTCGATAATAGTGATTTTATTGTCATATTTTATTACTTCATCCAAAACCTACTTATAATTGCTCTAAGTCAATGCGATGCGAAGCAAATTCGCGATTACTCAACCAGGCAGCGGTTACAGCGGGTGAAAGAATACCATTTCCGCCACTTTCATTGCTTCGGTGTTCAAATAGCATTTTGCAATTGGAACGTGCTGTGCGGGCACTTTATTTCATTGGCACGAGGTCCGGAGTCGAATCACGCGCAGCCGGGGCCGGGGCGGGGCGCGGGGAACGGGCGCCGGGGCCGGCTCGAGCCGACCGTGGGAACGATCTGCCTTTAACGTGTCGCACGTGCTGAGACGCTACCACGGCACCGCGGCCGCCGCGGGAGTGAGAGGGACGCACTGCTGCGTCTCGCCACGACCGACCAAGACATCACAATATTCTTTATCCAACAACGAAAGCAAAAAATAATACGACAATAAAATAACGAGAACCAACAATAATTTGTGAGCGTTCGAATTTCGAAGCGTGAAAGGGACACAGCCGAGTATTATTTATTCGAAAGTAAGAATAAAACTGTAATGGAGATGTTGATTTATCGCGAGGCGTCGCCGTCGCTACTGTATTTAAGAGCCGTTTGTTATTTTGCAATTGCGTTCGAGGCGAGCCATGATTACAATGGAATAAATTGGTGGCGAGATCGTTTATTAGAGTCTTTAGGCTGATGGCCGGAGGATTTGAGATAAGTGTCGGTTGCGCAGCACTCTGATGGTGCGGAGATCTTGCCGTGACGCAAATACGGAAGAGTATAAAAAATTGCTCCTTGGGTGACCTTTAGCTCGCCATATGCTGGAGCATGTGGCGAGATGCGAGAATCTCGGCGAAAGGTCTCGCGTCGGGAGGTCGCGTCGGGTTACATGCAAATGGCACATTTGGTGGCCACACTCTAGGGCTGGCCAAATGTCGGAGCTATTCATTGAGGATCGACGGTCAGTGAGCCGTGAAGCTTGCAAGTCCTGGCCTTAAACAGATGCATGTTCTAAATAGATAACGAAAAAAAGCGACTAATATATTTGGCGCCAATAAACATAACAAAGCTGATCTGAAAAAAACCATTTTGTCGCCGTGCCCTAAGCCCTTATTTTAAAATTCCAAATACACAGAATAACATGCAACCTTTGTGTCCCTTTGCTCTACATTTAGATAATAAATACGATTCGAGATAAAATTCAACGATGCTATAAAGAATAGATTATATATTAATGCATAGTTTTGTAATCTTTGTTATTACTCATTTTATTTTTACCCAACATATCTTACTAGTCAAGAGCAACATACTATGTTGTAGCACAATTTGTAAAGTAAATTTAAGTCTCTACTTGTTATCATCATAAAGTGCCGTTATATAAAGAAGCAATAAAACTACCCTCGACGAAAACAAAGCTTTAGGGTGACGTAACTTAAGCTGTTTTTGTCAAAGTCAGTGAAACACGAGTCCATCCGGTGACCAGCTCATTTAATAGACTGACCTACACGGTCGACAATCCTTACAATTCGAATATACAATCATCCATAAGAAAATAAACTATAGCGGTCTAGATTTAAGATTGAAAATGGGGCAAGCGAGTTTGCTAAATCTGTCGAAGATACGGGATGAACAATATTTATTGTTAACCCAACTATAGAAGCGTTCATTGGCTTGAACGAAACTAAATTGCGAACATCCGGGGTGTCTATTGAAGCGGTGGCTATTCTACAATATTATTATCTCTATTGATACGGCATAACAGGAAAATTACATCGTCTTTTCGGTTGCGAAGTCCTTTCAAAAAGATAAGGAAGTGAGGTACACTTGACGGTGTAACTTGATAGTTTACTGTCTACGCATTGTTTGATATCAAAGAAGAAATCTCCTCAATAGTTGATGCGCATACTATAGAGTATGCGCATCAACTGTTCATAATAAAATCTTGCTATATCAGAGAGTAAAAAGAAAATATTCGAAACTAAAATATTGGTCCATGTTTTGATTTTCTTATCACAAAATATCTGGACCGTGAGAGAATCAAAGATCCACAGAGTGACCTTTTCTTCTATACTTATAGATCTTCACTGATAATATCTTTGTTTCAAATCTGAAACCAAATAGGGACCGCATTTAGTGACAACAAAAACGATGGTAACAGAGACTTAAACTTTCACCTCTTTTTTCTTTTTGTTACTGAAAGACGAGTCGAGCTGGTCGCTCGCCTGATGGTTACAATATTGGGAAGGTTCTGATGCGGGTTCAAATCCTAGCCGGCAGTCTTTCCGAAAAACATTGTTTGAGTAACCAAGGTTCATATAATATTTGTTTGCGCAAGGCCGTGTTTAGAGGACACTAGTACATACACCTGTGTCTATAGCTGTATATAACCAGTGTACAGATCTTTGTAATAGTTGTTGCTTGATGTCAGTACTTTGTTTTGTATTTCCTCCAATACAGACAATTATAATAAGACGACTATATATATATATATATATATATATATATATATAAGAAACGAATTTATATCTCTACACCGTATATAAACGCAAAAGTGTGTTTGTTTGTCTTCGTGTCGACGTAATGTTTAGCACAGACATAGTCTACGATGCGGAGAAGAACTTTGGCTACTTTTTAACCCCCGACGCAAAAAGGAGGGGTAGTTAAGATAAATTTGACCACTATGTGTGTCTATCTGTGGGGCCGTAGCTCTTAAACGGGTGAACCGATTTGGATGCGGTGTTTTTTTTATTTGAAAGCATGTTTTCTAATGGTGGTTCTTAGATATGTTTTATTGTGAGGGGATTTTCAAATTTTTAATTAATAGTTATTATAACGAAAAAATAAGCGGTTTAGGTGGGATATCGTAATCACTTATCAAAAATTCAGTATTATTCACTAGAAAGACGCGGGCGAAGCCGCAAATAAAAGCTAGTACATAATTATTATTCAACCAATTTGCTGGTTATGGCTCCAGATTCTAATTTCTAACCAAACCCTTTCCCTTCTTTCCGTTGTGCTACAACATGGAGTCCTTTAGAAGGGTAATAAATAGAGTGCTTAAGGGTCGGCAACGCATCAGCAATGCCTCTGGTGCTGCAGATGTCTATAGGCGACGGAAACCGCTTACCATCAGGCGGGCCGTCTACTTGTTTGCCGATTTATTAAATAAAAAATAAAAAGGCGACATTGCTGTAAAAAAAAAAATATTTTAAAACATGTTTTTTAAAGGTCAAAATACCTTACATTATGAAATGATAAACAATCGATTTGCAATTTACCACTTTCCAAAGACATTACAATCTCAAATCGATAATCTTACCAAACATAGTATGTCCATGGTTCGACCTCATTATTTTCAAAATATGTCCTCAGAATTTATGGTTGCCGTCGAAACCGAGCACGATATCACAGCAGGGTACCAAATACAGTTAGCGACATTCGTATCGTTACAAACATAATTTACATTTAAAAACGTACTATAAAATAAAATTACACCAAAAACGGTCGTCATTACGCCGCGAGCAACCCTTTAAAAAGTGGCCCGAGTTAATCAATGGCTCCAAATTAAGTAATCTTACGTTTAACTCACCTTTAAATATTAAGTTAACGTAGGTACCTTTCACTGCCGTAGGGCTCACCATCCCAGAGTCATTAACAATAATTTTACGTGATAAACTGTAATTTTTAACAGTAGCACAGTAAGATAAGAAAAGTTTATAGTAAAAATCTTGTTAAAACTTGGTCCAAACTTATAAACATATGTATTATATTTTATTATACATCTACTATCATTAAATGTAAAATAAATATGTGGTATTTTTTTTTTTGGAACTGATTAAGACATGCAAGTCGTTCACCTGATGATAAGCGCCTCGCCTGCCCATAACAAGTACCACCCAGAACTTTTAATACCATAAAAAGCCCTTCGAACCGGAACACAGTAATGTTTGCACTACTTCTTGGCGGCAGAATAACTGGCAAAGCCGTGGTACCTACCCAGACGGCCTCCTGCATACAAGACCCCCCCACGAGTAGAAATTAAATAGGTAGTAGTATGATAAGTATCTAAATTTGATGTGTCTAGTTATAAGGCCCCGACGAGACTGGCATAAACCTATAAACCAAAAAAAAAAAAAGCACTTATAAAACATCTAAAATCGCAAATATAACAAAAAATATAGGATACAAATATGTTACATTTTCCCAATAAAATAGGTACTTTACTGTATTTTACTATCGACAAAAATATACCAAATGTATATTTTAATAGATAGCTTTAAGTGTAAATGTAAAGCACATAAAATGATCACCGTCTCAGTCAAATCAGCATATAAATAAGGTAGCCGATTTCCATAATTTCATGGCTATCATCAATTTAAAAGCTATTTACAAGTCACAGAATAACAAACTGTCAAATCAAATTTACAATTGCTTGATCTCAGATTTCTGATAACATGATGATGATGATGGTTTAGATTAAGAAAAATAGACAGAGCTACGAGAACATCTGATTTCTATAAACTAACATGACTGTAGTCCTTATCTATGTAAGTATTTTCACGGCTACGCAGCTACAGATGTCTACGAGCTACGCCGTAGCGTATCCCACTATCTGTCTCGCTTTAAATACATCTGTTTCAGTCCCGCGCGTGCAGTGCACGCGTCCCGCTCGCACCCGCAGCGCGCGCGCACTTCCTGCGCTCGCGTCCAGCCCGCGCCCGACTGTGGGAAAACACGGCAGGTGTTATGCGGGATCGTGAACAACCACGCATTACTATTCACATTATTCAACAATAAATAATAATAATAAGAAGCCGTGGAGCGAGTGGCGAGCACGCGCAGCGTCCTCGCCGCGCACATACTAATGGGTGGCGTGTGCATGTGTGCGTGCGTCTTAGAGTTTACACATGTGTGCGTGTATACTATGTTGTAGAATGTAGAGTGTACACTTGGTGAAGTAGGGAACGGGTTTTTTACGATGTTTCGTGTGGGCGGGCGCTCGTAGGATTGAGTTTGGTTAATTGTTTCGGGATGTTTACATGATAGGGCTAATCGATTTTATATACTTACTTAGATGTACGCTTATTTAAATAGAATATGTCTATGTAAATTGTATACGCTTGTAACATAATATTGGTATTGATAAAGCCAATGATGATGATTGTAAATCTGATAATCAAAGTGTCAATAGCCTTTGCGCGTAGGTGTTGTTTTTCTTATTTAGTTATTTTTTAACCGACTTCAAAAGGAGGAAGTTCTCTGTTCTATTGTATAATATATATTTTTTTATGTTTTTTACCTCAGAACTCCGTCGTTTATGAACCGATTTGGAAAATTCTTTTGGCGTTGGGTTCAGTATAGCTACGAAGTGGTCCCATATAAATTTCATCGATATTTGACTTCGAAGATACATTGAAGTCGATTTATGTTTTTTTTTTTTTTAAATTATTTAATTTAAAGTCCAAGAAGATACTAAATAACTTTACGTATGATAATTATGCCTCAATTAACAATGTGCAATATGTTCAGAAAATAAGTGATTACTATACTAGCACGTTCATAACTTTTCCTGCATATTTTTTTCCACGATATGAATAAACTCTAGTCATTCATGGTCCGCGTACGTTCTAGCAGCTTCTATGCAATTACCAACCGTACGTCAGCAGGCGGCGCGACGAGCATGCGTGAATGCCTGAACACTTACTAGTGCACTAGTGAATTAAACCATTCATGTTCACGTGTACGCGAAGCGATTTACAAAGCCCGCCAATTTTGTTTGAGTAATATAACTAAGTTTAAACTTTTAAAAGCGCTTAATCATTTCGATTAAATTTATATGGGACCATCTCCGAAATATGACCTACCAAACAAAAAAGAATCATCAAAATCAATTCATAGTTGGCGGAGTGATAGCGTAACAAATATAAAAAAACCGTCGCAAAAAATAAGTGATTTACTACTTACATTTGGTTTTGTAGTCTCAAAGCATCGCGTCGAGACCAATTATAGACGCACTTGGCTCGGCAAGATTATTATGGAACAATATTATATTCTCGCGTCAGTTACTGGGTGCGCCCGACTTTCGCAATATTGAAAATATTCGCAAAAAACTTATTTATTATCTTATGGACGAGGCGACGCGACGACGGCGAGAAAGAATGTCTACTTGGAAATGTCAACTTTACTCAATAAAATCAACATTGTTTTCTTGTATATAGTCTTTTTCACAAAATCTTTGGTTCATTTTATATAATAATAATGCTATGTGATCTTTAAAATGAATTATTGTCCATTCATACGCACTATTACGGCGTTGATCAGTCATTCATACACGAAGAAAACATTTTTTATTCATACATTTACTTAAATGAAAGCGTAAGTCGTGAGGACACTGAGGATTCGAGTACTCAATCTTCAGCATGCTTTACGTTGAATATTTAATTTTAACATAATACCTAAATACTAGCTTTATATTCACTTAGCTAATTTAGCCTAAAAATATATAGGTAAATCAACCAATAGTTAAAACGATAAATAGATAAGAATATGTGGATTAATAAATAGATCGTTAAATACATCAACACTTGCATATATAAGTACATATTTACATTAGAAATAAATAATTTAAAAATAAAAGAAGATATACATTTCATCAACCAACATAAATATCTTCCAGGAAACAATTGTAAATATAAAAGGCTTTATTATTATTATTACCTATATGTACTTGAGATTTAATCACCGTATTATTTATATATATGACATGACATCGAATTCATCAATTTGGTCGCCATCTTCGCGTTCAAAGTCCTTAAACGAGATTTTTAATTAACAATTTATTTGTGTAATAATTTCGACTTTCAATCAATTAAAAGTCGAAATAAATATAATACAGTTCACAAGCTTAATCAATGTTCTCTAAAATGAGTCTTTATTTCTGTTTAAGTAATAATTAAAATAACATGTGCGTTAATTTTATAAAGTGCATATAAGAGTTCTGAGCGTGTTAATGAAATTCAACCTGATAAATGGCACCATAAGGCGCCTGTCGAAGAGTGCTCGTGATGGGAAATAAGACCACCTCTGGTCACGACTGGAAGTAATTGAATATTAAATCTCGGAACATGCATGACTCATATATTTATTTCCATTTATCCATGTATTATTTTTTAATTATGCTCTGATTTTATTTTTATATAACATACTTATTATTTAATAAGTAGAATAATATTTATCGGCCATTGCATTACCATAGTTAAGGACTGTATTGTGTATGATTTCTTTAAATGGGTATACACTGAAAAATTGTTTACAAAATTTTGAAGTTTGAAGATTTGAATAATCTTTGGAAAAGCGAGGACCGCTATTATATAAGCAAGTATAAATAAATAAATTAAATATTATGTATTTTGGAACCTCTAGATTTGAAAATGATTGTGAGCCAATTCATAGTTTTTAATAAACCTAGAAGAACTGTTTAAACTGTTGGCAGACGTCAAAATTACTATGATCAGGTTTCGGTTATTGTGAAAGTCTTTTAGTCGGAGTCATTTTGACGTTTCTCCAGAGTCTTATAAAGCCCTTTATTTATTAACAATATTAGAACTTCTGTTACACCACTCAAGTCCTCTCGCGCCAATGTAAAATCGCGAGTTATAGCGCCACGCCTGCCCATAACAACTGCAGTACCATGCACCCAGATCTGCCACTTTTAATACCATAAAAAGCACTGCATAGCACTGCATTGCGCTCATCTCCCCGAGACATCAGATATAAAGTCTCATCAGCCCAGTTATTTAGCTGGCTACAATGTCCTATAAACTGGAACACAGTTATGCTTGAGCACTACTGCTAGGCGGTAGAATAACTGGCAAAACGGTGCTACTTACCCAGCATCCGCAGAGACCTACCACGAGTAAACAGTCGTGTTAATACGTTTTTGTTGGCAGAAGTAGGCCTCTAGTTGCCAAACCAGTAGCAAATTAACCCTATGGCGGATTGACCAATCCACTACTGCTAGTACGCTTTATAGATTAGAATTATGTCCACAAGATTAGAATCATAAAATTTTCTGCACTAAGACATAATTTATTTAGTTTCATAATCTCAATAATTTTATCTAAATCTAAGAATAAATGACAACTTTATAGTTTATGTTTAATTGAAAAGGAAGTAGTAATACAGAAAATCTACGTTTTTATTACGTCAATCTCCTAACATAAAGCCTGCGACGCAATGTTATATTCATAATTTCCTTTAATAAAATGAATTTATAATAATCTCTGTATCAATTAAGGAAACATTAAAATCGCATTTATCGTTATGCGGGGACACTATAAATCTGTTAACATTTCAGTTCCTGTTCTGTGCAATCTCATTTCCTGTAGACCTAGCTGCATAATACAATTATATTATTCTTACCAAAAGTCCTTAAAAAATTTCCCTTTAGTTGCTTGCTGTATCTTCTGGGCAGTGGTTCTTTTTCAGTAATTTACGTACTATATAAAAGCGTCTGTGATGCTAAAAATTAAAGAATTTTTCAATTTTGTTGATGGGGAATTATATGAAATATTATTTCACTAAATTAATTGCCAATGTATGCAATAGCAATAAATTTGTCAACAAATACGCCCAACGATCTCATACATAGATCCTGGCCCTTGACTAGGATTTCCTGTTACTAAGGTACCAGCAACTATACGGACCAGGGTCCCACAACACCCAGACACGAAACAAATGCTTGCATTTTTTTTCCTGTGCACAAACATTTGTTTCATCGCGGGAATCAAACGCGCAACATCAGTAGTGTATGAGATTTGGGCCAACCTGCCTAACCACTATACCACAGAGGCTGTTTTGACAATGATTTCAAATGAGCTGAATACTCAGGCTGAATATTAAAGTCAGAAAGTTAATAAATTAAAAGTCTTTTGTTAGAAGACTAGGCCCCTAACTAAGATTCCCTGTGTCTAGGGACCCAGGAACTACGAGAACCATGGTCCCATGGCACCTACCTATACCTACCTAACTATTATATATAATACATATGTAATGATTTTGAGATTTCTTAAATGAAGGTAAAAACAAATTATTTTAAGTAATATCGTATTTTATAAAATGTGACATAGAAATATAAATCTTCTACAACGTTAAGTACATTGATCAACTTAATTACCTTAATTTAATGTGTTTGATGATTTATACTAACTTTTGATATACACTCGCATTTCCTTGCTTTTTCTAATTATTATAATAAAGCCATAAATTAAATAAAAGTTAATATATTTTATGGTCAATAAAATAAAGTTACCTGGTACTATTTAGCCATATTTTGGAAGCCGTAAACCATTTTGAATAATCTTCATTAAATCTACTTTTTGGGTTAAACCTTTTTGACTCTTTAAGCATTCATCAAGCCACTTAATATAATAATTTTAATAGACAATTAAATACTTTTAACTCTTTTAGTTTAAGCGAGGAATAAAACAATTTTAAACTAAGTAGGTATATTGTGAGATTTATTTAATTATGCATATTTTTATTTTTTATTTTTTTTAATGTAACTGAGTGACGTGACGAGCTGATCGTTTGCCTGATGGTAAGCAATACGCCAGAACATAACAATAATAGCACCACCCAGAACTTTGTTTTGCAAAATCCTGCGCGGCGCTGCACTGCGCTCGTCACCCTGAGACAATTAGCTGTTGAGTCTCATAATGCCCAGTAATTTCGCTGGCTACCATGCCCTTCAAACCGTAACACAGTAATGCCTGCGTACCGGTGGTACCTACCCAGACGGCATCTCGCATACGAGAAACCTACCACTAATATACTATATATACCATATTAACTACTATATATATATATACTATATTATGTCACACAATTAGTTAATTATTAAAATATACACTGTTAATGTAAATATTTTTTTTTTAAGTCTACCAAAATTAAATTAAATTTTATTATTATGTTTAACACTAGTTGTGTCTCCTTTATCTTCAAAATGGGAACTTATTCGTAATGCTATTATTTATTATGTAGCTATAAATGTACCTAGTATTGTTTACTCGAGTGGAATCTAGGAAGCAAGATAATATCTAGATTATTTATTGTTAAGATTTTATTATTATTTTTTTTTTATTACTTAATTTACTAGTGAGAAGATTAAAAAGGACAAAACCTTTTGAGTTAGTTTAGTGAAGTGTCAGTGAACCGTAGCATAAACAGTTAGTGCTACTTGTAAAGAACACAAGAACATAGTGTCTTCGCCTTAATAGAGACAATAAGAAAAGTGTTGATGGACATATTCTTAGTTTTACTCTAGTTAGCAGTTTAAGTCAAATTTAAATTACTCATTAGTCTCATTAGGCTAGATTGTAATTCTAATGGCGGGTCTCTATTTGAGTCACCATTACAAATAAAAAAAAATTACTTCATTGCGATATAGTTGTTGGATTTATTGAAACACACAGATAATTAAAAAAAAACACAAACAAAACAAATTAAAAATACTAATAACTAATCTAATCTAATAAACCACTACCAGTGGGCAACATTCCCAAAATGCTGGCAGCATTGCCACGTTGAATGGCAATGCTTATCCTTCGGCCAAAATATAGGCTAGCATTTCGGTCACGCGTTGCTTCGACAAGAAGTTTTGATATATCTTTGAAAACTGTATGCGCCCCCGGTCCCCACGGTCCTAGTCTCGACCCCAAAAGGTTCAAATATGTAGCCACTATCTAGGCTACTATACTTGCGCCCTTTGAGGTTCTCCGCTCCTTCAGCGGCTGCGCCAGCCTTGATTAATTAACCTCTTAATTGCTTAAAAAACTTGGGTCTCCTTATTTATTTCCACCTTTCAGCCACATTACTGGGGATGTGAGACTTAATATCTGACGTCTCGGTATGATGAGCGCAATGCTGTGCTACGCAGTACTTTTTATAGTATTAAAAGTTCTGGGTGGCACTGGAATTGTTATGGGGAGGCGTAGCGCTTACCATCAACCGAACGTCGTGCTCGTCTCATCACTCAGTTCCATAAAAAACCTTTCAAAGTTACATCGAACGTGGTCACGAGAAGTTTGAATGGACTAACTGTTAGAACACCCGAAGAAAGAACAGCGAAAACCAACCTGGACAACCTGGGTCTCTTTAAAACAAGAGTGAATAGGCACATCATGGGCAAGCGTGCTCCACCTTGGACTGCAACTGCGCTTACCATCAGGTGAGTTTTTGTCGAACGTGAGCCCATTTAGTCATAAAAAAAAAACTTAAATGTAACAATATTTCTCGATTTCCTTTTATACTTCGTCAATAAGCAATTTAGACATAGACAACCCACTTTACTTTATTGTTGAACCTCGTGATTTCATTTTTCATTAGTCATGACGATTGTCATTACTAAAGAATAATTAATTTTTAGAAAAGAACAAAACCGACTTCAATGTATCTTCTAAGTCCAAGGTCAAATTTCGATGAAATTTATGTGGGACTACTTCGTAGCTATACTGAACCCAACGCAAAAAGAATTTTCCAAATCGGTTCATAAATGACATAGTTCTGAGGTAATAATCATAAAAAAATACAATCGAATACAAAACAATACTTTCTCCTTTTTTGAAGTCGGTTAAAAATGATAAATGATAATGTTGTTAACTGTCTTACATATAGTCCAGGATGTTTCACCAGAGATTGACATTAAAAATCATACAATAGCTAGATTCTAGCAACGCTATATAACTGCTGGTATCATTAGCATTGTATTGACGTCAACGGCTAATTTACTATGTACACTGCAGTGTCTCTCGAGAGCATTGGACAGGAATATTATGTAGTATTATAAACATTCATACCTACTCCTCGTAATTCTATTAGATATTGTTAGAAATAAAGTAAGTACCTACAGAAGTAACACTAAAAACGCCTCCATGAGACCTACTTACTCCTAAGGCTCTTAAATCTTTCATCGCGACGACCAAGCGTTTTTCTCATCTATAGCTACGGCCTGGCATTTCAAGATGGAAATCATGGACCAAATAGTCTTATTGAGGACTGAAAGGATCCTTTTGCGACTTATAGAGATGAGACGAAATGTTATCGATACTCTATTTCGATTAAACACACTTTAAAATAGCTCATGTTAACGTCGCGTCATGCTTTTTCATCGTCAAAGGATAAGCGATAAGCAATCTATGATTCGGCGAAATCAACAAAGATCTCAGAAGCGTAAAAAGCGCTGACCGGTAGTCATTAAAAAGATTACACAGATAGATGGACGCGCGCAGATAGATGTTTGGTTAGGCCGCCGCGGGCGCTGGTAGCGGTCGTGTCCGAATGATTATAAGGAATTAATATCTCAGTCGTAAATACGTCAGGGCGCCCGATAAACCGGCCGCGAGGCGCTGATATTAATCAGTAATACACGAACTGACTGGCCAGTAATACGTGAACTGGCTGGCCGGTAGTACCGCACTACCGCAGTGGTAATCCAAAGTTGGTAAGACAAGAGCCCGAGTGCCGGACGCGTCAGTCTCGGTGTTATTGTTTTGTTTAAGGCTACTGCTGCTGGGCAGGAGGCTATTATGTTGATACTTATCGATGAAATTGTCTTTTGATTTCTATTTTCAAAGACGTTGGGCGGCTAGAATAGATCTTTCTGAGATGATTGTGATGAGAAAGACTTAACTGTATAGACCGATCTTTGATAACCTAAATGGTATAGACATTACTCGTTACCTATTTAATCTATGCAGCAAAAAGTATGTTGGTTATCTCGCTCGCTGACTCACAATTTTAGGTCCACAAAATAAATTGATATAATTGAAATTGTTACGCGACAGATTATTCCACAAATGAATATGATCATGAAACCGCGCTAGCTCAATGAGACGGTTACGTGCTACACCACACTTAATTATCTCCATTGACGTAGGACTCGTTACGAGATCTCGACAAGAAAATTATAATTTATCCGTACCCGGAACTGAATCGCATCCTGAATGGAAAAAACCTAGGATTTATTATCGCTAGATTTATAGCTGCAGCTCCGGTTACGCTAAAAGAACATTTTCCCACTCAATATATCAGATGCAAAGTACAGAAGCCGGTGATTAAAAGATACTATCATAAAAATACCCGTCGATCGCTGGCTAAAGCAGCTACCGAATGCTGGAAGGCTAACTCTGTAATTACATACTCTCGATCTGTAAATTCAAGCTCGAATCATCAATGACACACACCCAGAGACTACAACCTATCAATTAAGTTGGACTCGGCAATTTAGCTTTTTATTTCTTACCTTCATCTCGCTCGCAACGGCCAGTCTGCCTGACAGTTGATATATTATACGATACCACAATTTAACATTCGAATACTTTACAGATAACTATAAATATCGAACTAAACACGCTAAAAGCACATTTGGAGATATTAACGTCGTATCTATCCGTGATAATTACTATTATACGAACCGTAAAATCGCGGTGACACCACAAAGTGAGCGATTGTAAAACTCCGTAAAAGAATATAAAATTCATAATGGGCTGTAAAATTTAGGTAGATTCGTATAAAATATGTCTTTTGAAAACTTGAACATCATCGCCTATTCAATGACGCTGCGAGGTCGGTAAGGGCTTTTGAAGTATTTTGTTATTTCTAGCGCGTCCTTCACAATAATGAGAAGTGGGCTTTAAACTGTAAGAGGTCTCTTGTCTGTCCGTTTGTCGGCGCGAGCACGTGGATATTTCGCGCACTTTACGCCAAAAGGGTTCTATGGGTTTCCAAGAATTTGGATAACGCCCATATCACACAAAAAATGATGGTTTAGCCCAGAGTTGTTCACGGTTATCAGTGAATATATTCAACTATTATTTTTAAGCCGTCTGTATACAGATTAGAATGCGCGTAATTCGCTTTTCTTGAATAACAAGCCAATAATTGCAAAAGTCGAACATCATTCGCTCCCGTTACTTATAATGAATGCAATTGTTGGTACAGAATAAGCCCGGTAGTGTTACCATTCAAGTAAATCCACTTTGAATAGAATAAATAGCAAGTATGAAGAAAATCGAGCGAATTACAATGTTATTATATTTACATACAATAAATACAATGGATATTTTTACGACTCAAAGAACAAATTTAATAAAGTTTGTACAGCAAGAATGTAACATTGCCACAGTTCCAATCAGTTTAAGAAACTGGCGTTGTAGTTGTACTAAACATTTGATTCTATACTGATATTTTCTTTCAAACTAGCTTTTTTCCGCGACTTCGCGTGAACTACAGAAAAATTCCGTACCTATTTGGATTTTTCCAAGACCTCCCCAGTATATGAGAGCGCGTACCATGCAGAGGTTAAGTATCTTCGTAGTCACCCAACCGATTTTTTATGTAACGTACCCCATAATTTAAGTTGGGATTAATGCTACTAAACACTGACAACCTCATTAAAATCCATTAAGCTGATTCCGAGACTAAAGATAACAAACAAACAAACAGACAAATTCTACAAACCGTGGATTCGTGTTCAGTAGGTACCCTCTAAATCGTCGATCCCAGATAATTCTTCCAAAAAATTTGCTGAGTTCCATTTTTATAATAGTATAGATAGATGTGAAAATGCTGAAAAAAAATGTTACTGATCACGTTCACACGGATCTCTGTCGCCGATACCATCCACCCCGCCGCGCCACCGTCGCGCCTGTCAAGAGGCGCGCCTATTTCCCTCTGCAAGCAATCCAAGTGTCTCCCTCGTGACACTCGAGGGCTTAAGTACAAAAGCCAGACATTTCACGTCGTTTGTTCCACACCTCGACTGTCCCTAATCTGTAAAACAAAAAATTGGCGCCACACGACCCCCATCGTGCAGTAACTGTCTTTACCCGCCCCGTCCCTTTGTTTACTCCCTGCACTTGCCTCTGTACCTGTTTTCAGCCCATTGTCGGCTAGTGGCTATATTTCTCGGAAAAATTAGCGTCTACACGTGTACAAGTGCGATGACGCTTTGTCTACCAGATAAGTTATTGTTTCCCTCGTCAGTAGCCTCTTGAGATACGCCGGCGAGGACAAAGCCCAAAGGAAAATTTAATTTATGGTACAATCTAACCTCAACTCAAAAAGAAGACATTTGAATATACGTCGTAAATTTTTTGCTTAAACCTCGCCAAGTGCGTCAATCTTTTGTATGTTTGCGGTTTTTCTAATACTAATTTTAAGCAAGTGCGTCAGCGTCCGTAGCATGCATTATCTAAACATCGGTATACGGATTTTTTCTACATATCTCAAGATAGATAGATAAACACTTTATTGTTAAAAACCTTAAAAATAGGTACATGAAAAACAAGTATATTTCACAGTAATCAGCATAACAATAGGCGGTCTTATCGCTCAAAGCGATCTCTTCCAGACAACCTTTGAACAGAAAGGACTAACATAATTTGGAAGGACGTTGGTTTTTCGAAACAAATGCAGATTAAATTATAAATATAATATATATAGATAATATATGAGATACACATATAAATGCATAATATGATAATAAAAACACATATATATATATATATATATATATATAAGTCTCAAGTTTAGAAGAGGGAAATGCATGCGTCAACTTATGGGTTCCAAGAGGTGAAATAAAGAAGAAACAGTGTGCACATGTAAGTCATTAGTCGGGGCGTTCAAATATTTGCAAAGGCTGCAAATCTGGGCGCCACCAAGTCGCTTTGTTGCGCCGCTTTATGTGTTAGCGTCTTGGCTTTCAAGGAACGGCAGCTACGATAATATTTGTAGAGACGCCGAATGAACACAAATGACCGTGGGATTAGGTGCCGGCTAATGCCAAAATCCACATGTTGTACACGTTTCGGTTAAAATGTCAAGCATTAACAGAGCTACCTGATGTAGCTGAAAGTCAATACCACGATAGTAAATAAAAGAGGTATGCAAAAGAGATAAGTATACCTACATACAACCAAGTAGGTAGTCATCAAGTGTAACATCTGTACAGTCATAGAAATAAAGGGCTACCTGTGTTAGAATTGCGCATGATTTCCTTACGTGATTCACAAAGAGAATGCAACAAATAAGGATATCCTTTACATAAATGCATATATGTAGATTAAGTGTACAAAGACCACAACCAAGCGACATTCAAAACAAACTTTCCTCAACTTAACAATAAAGAAATAATCATATGATAGATTAGAATCAGATAATGAAACAAGAATAGGTATATCTACCTGACGTCTACCACTGACCTAGACGATCTCTTGTCATCTCTCAGTAATGGCAGCAGGTTGGCTCAAATCTTATACACCACTGAGGTTGCGGGTTCGATCCCCGCGACGGGACAAATGTTTGTGCACAGAAAACAAAAGCGCAAGGAGTTGTTTCATTTCTGTATGTTGCTGTTGTGGGACCATGGTCCTCATAGTTCCTGGTTCCCTTGATACAGAGGATCCTAGTTAGGGGTCAAGATCTATGTATGTGATCGTTGGGCGTTATTTATTTATTTGTTTATTTAATGTTTGAGACAGTCTTAACCATTATTTACAAAATTAAGCGTACCTATAACATACATTCAAAATTAAATAAACAAAAAACTTACATTAACAATGCGGTCCCCTTTTTATCGACGCCTATACTCATTTCCTCTCTTTTACGGAGTAAACTGATGATGATGAGTAATTTAAGAAAAGGTTTTTACAACCTCAAAATTCCCTGAAGAAGGATGCCCACACTTTCTCGTTCTCTCTCTTTCTGACGATAATAATGACTAATCCGAAGAAAGACCTTTACGCATAACTGACCTCACGGATCTAACTACGTCACCATCACACCATCACTCAGGTCGTTACTTGTGATACCTACTGCGTCATTGGCAAACCGGTACGCGATTCCTCTAATCCGCGTAGTGGTTTCATTAATATGCAACCGATTTATTACCATGTCCCAATAACAAAAAGTGATAATGCTTCAGATAGAAGGAAAATGTTTGCTACATTAATTGCGACAAGGTTTAGAACTGGATGTGTTTTTTCGGTAATAAGCAAATATACAGTCATCGAATGTCAGAAATACCGTCATAGCTAAATGGCATCTCTTAACTCCGTCATCGAGTTTTATCCTAAGAACCGCAAAGGTGAATTCAGAAATTCAGATTGTTCTCAGAAGCCAATTTAATGTATTTGGAATGGCCAGCTTACTATTATGACGTTTCAAATCAAACGTTGGGAATCCGGGAAAATGGGCATGGGGGTTTTAGTCACATGCATTCATATGTTTCGGTAATTCACAGAGTAATCATGTGATCTCAGGTATTCCCTCCTTAATTTGTTCTTCGAACCGCGAAACATTAGTGTTCTTTGAATCAGCTTTGGTAAGTTCCGATTACCAGAGCTTTACCTGTCCGACATTTCAAATATTAGATAACCAAGAATTGGCTAGAGACATCATTAGGCACTAAGATTCCAGTAAACAGTTCGTATCAAAATCCTGCTATGCTATGTATGTCGACGGGCGTTACTTTTTTTTTTACGGTCGAATGCCTTTATTACTGAAAACAACTCTACACTCTACTTACTTAAACTAAACTAACTATTTACAAGGAGAAGCGATTGGACAACCCATAGACCATTAAAGGCCTATAGATAGCTCAAATGCTCCAACCCACTACCAGTAATGAATGGTAGTGGGTTCTATTATTATTAATTTTACTAATTACAATGATTATAAATTTATGTAGAGTGGTGTTGACAGATGTTACTAACTTTTGTAAAACGATTACAGCTAATACACTTATTACAATCATCCTACGTGCGTTTTTGTAGACAAGTCTTACTGAAACTTAACAACCCATATTTTAAGTAAGCCGAATGTAAACATTTTTAATTGCAAGAATGTTGCTCTCGAAGCCTTTCCGCTGACTCACAATCCAAAGTCTACAAAAACAAACTGCCTACCATTAAAAATATACATATACAAAATATTTCAACGAATCTGTTTACCTCATACCCGTACGCAGCACGAGCCCCGTGCCCCAGGTTAGGTAACAGTGAGTACGCGGCCGGTCACAAGAGTCACGTTCGTGCGTCATACCCAACCGGAGGTTGTTGGATCGCGTGGCTACTCTTATACAAGAAGTTAACGCCTCTGACGGCACGTACGCTTGGGTAAACTACCTAACCGTGCTAAAAACAAGGTAAAATGAAGCATACTTGGATTACGTGACCAGTTTTCCGCGCATGATCCTGACTCATCAGTTCTAGATGAAAGTTAGACCGTCTTCATCGTAGTCCAATCGTGAGTATGAAACAGTCTGTGAAATGTGGTATGTTGTAAATAGCAGCACGTGGATGGTAACGTGGTTGCGGCGAACACTGGACTTGCATGATGTAAACAAATGTGCGTGCATGACTGCAGTGCGCTATCTTGCATGAACTGGAACAATCGACAGATTGTCGTTAAGTGGTAAAATATTTTATAAAGACATTAACATTTGACAGCCTTTGTGGTGTAGTGGTTGAGCAGGTTGACTCAAATCTAATACACCACTGAGGTTGCGGGTTTGATTCCCGCGGCGGGACAAATTATTGTAAACAACAAAAAACGCAAACATTTGTTTTGTGTCTGGGTGTTGTGGGACCATGGTCCTCATAGTTCCTGATTCCCTAGATACAGGGAATCGTAGTTAGGGGCCAGGATTTATGTATGTGATCGTTGGGTGTATTTATTATTATTTATTTATTATTTGAGTGCGCTCTTAAAATGAACCTTGAAGGGTCTGCCAGGCATTCGTATGAAAATAATGGCAGCAACATAATATCGATAATATGTAGGTACAAATACGATTATGAATAATGGTTTGATAAATAAATATTTTATTAGTAAGTGTACTTATTTACATTTTACTTAAGTAGGGCCAATAAAATGGATTTACATAGATGTCAAACAAACCAGATAAATGACGCAGAATAATTAGCACAATGTCGTACTAAAATAACTTGGGTAAATAATGTCACAATGTAGAGACACATGTAACAATAGCATTGTATAACTTTGTCACAATACAAAACAGGGTAGTATTCAATTGTCCAAGTACATAAAAATTACACATTTAACCGAGGCAAGGCGTTAACGTGTTTACATACTTTCGTCAACTCCCTTATCAGATAGCTCTATTTAAATATGTATCAATGAATTACATACGCGTGCTTAACTACAGTCAACAACGAACGTTTATAAATAGGAAAATTCCGATTATTAAAGTCTTGTTGAGATAACGAGCATGACTCTCGTTAACACAAATCGGTTTATCGACACAACAATATTGCAAATGGACATTTAATAGTGTCAACGATTAGAAGCCATTAGAAAAGGAAAATTTAGCAAAGGTTTTTGGTGGTTTCGTTAATTGTAAATATTCCTTTGACCTCTAGAGGGGAGGAAAATTAAAATGCTAATTTAATTTCTGTTTGGTTAAAACCCAATAGAAAGCTGGTGGTAGGTTTCTCGTATGCGAGAGGACGTCTGGGTGGGTACAATCGCTTTGCCAGTTATTCAGCCGCCAAGCAGTAGTGCGCAAGCATTACTGTGTTCCGGCTTGAAGGGCATAGTAACCAGCGAAATTACTGGGCATTATGAGACTCAACAGCTAATTGTCTCAGGGTGACGAGCGCAGTGCAGCGCCGCGCAGGATTTTGCAAAACAAAGTTCTGGGTGGTGCTGTTATTATTATAGGCAGGCGTTTTGCGTCCCATCAGGCAAACGACCAGCTCGTCTCGTCATTCAGTTACATAAAAAAAGCCGAAGCCAGTCGCGAGGTGACTAAACACCAATTTCCTAACTTTGAGATGACTTGTGGTAGGTGAGTGATTAGATTTCATTTTTAGCCAGCGTAATTACTGGGCATTATGAGACTCAACAGCTAATTGTCTCAGGGTGGCGAGCGCAGTGCAGCACCGCGCAGGATTTTGCGAAACGGAGTTCTGGGTGGTGCTGTTACTGTTATGGGCAGGCGTATTGCTTACCATCAGACGAACGACCAGCTCATCTCTTTACATAAACAAGTATACGTTTTATCAAACAAAAAACTGACTTCAATGTATTTCGAACAAAAAAACAGACATCGGTAATTACAGACCTATTAGCCTTGTGTCGCACCTGTATAAAACATTCATAAAAGTGATAGAAAGTAGAATATCGGGAAAGCTCGATACTCACCAACCCCCAGAACAGGCAGGTTTTCGACGAGGCCTTTCTACAACAGACCATTTGCAATCACTGAATCAAATAATAGAAAAACATACTGAATTTAAGTTTCCTCTCTATCTTGCGTTTGTGGATTATTCAAAAGCTTTTGTTAGCATAACACATACCTCAATCTTTGACTCATTACAAAATCAACAAATTGACCCAACTTATATCCATTTATTGCAAAACATTTACAACAATAGTACCGCAGCAATAAAATTACAATCCACAGGACAGTCTTTCCTAATTCAGAAAGGAGTTAAACAGGGCGACCCCTTGTCTCCAAAATTGTTTACTGCAGTGTTGGAAGAAGTCTTCCGAAAGCTGGCAGTAGGCTGGGAAGAGAAGGGCATCGTTGTCGGTGAACGAAGACTAACCAACCTTCGTTTTGCCGACGACAGCGTCCTCTTTTCTTCCTTCTTTAGCAACTGAGATGGGACACATGCTAGAAGATCTAAGCATGGCAAGCCTCGAGGTCGGACTTCGAATGAACATGTCAAAGACTAAACTCATGACTAATAGCGTTAAACGCAAAGTGGAAGTGAGCGATGTGGTGGTAGAGTATGTCCATGAGTACATTTATTTGGGCCAACTAGTCTCCTTCCAGGCGAGACAGGACAAAGAAATTGCTAGACGCACCGAAAACGCCTGGAGGAGCTATTGGTCCATGAAGCAGCTTATGAAAGGGAAGCTTTCTATTTCCCTTAAGCGAAGACTCATGGACATGTGTATACTACCCATCCTCACATACGGCGCCCAAACCTGGTCTTTGACTGCTCAGCAGAGGTCCGCACTCGAGGTTTGCCAACGAGCAATGGAGCGCAGTATCCTCGGAGTCAAACTTACGGACCGCATTAAAAACACCACACTGCGCTCCCAAACTCAAATTATAGATGTCACCCAAAAAGCTGCCGGCTTGAAGTGGGACTGGGCTGGACACATTTGCCGCATGCCGAACGAACTTTGGGCAAAAGTAACAACAGAGTGGTCCCCTAACAACGGCCGACGGCCCCGCGGCAGGCCTCGACGGAGATGGCGTGATGACCTGGACTCCTTCATGAAAGACTGGACGACAATAGCAAAGAGCCGTGAAACGTGGAAGAATGAAAGGGAGGCCTTTGCCCTGCAGTGGGACATTGTAGGCTCGAAATAATAATAATAATAATAATAATGTATTTCGAAGCCCAAGGTCAAATATCGATGAAATGTATATGGAACTACTTCGTAGCTATACTGAACCCAACGCAAAATAAGAGAATTTTCCAAATCGGTTCATTAATGACGGAGTTCTGAGGTAACATACATGAAAAAATACAATCGAATAGAGAACCTTCTCCTTATCGAAGTCGGTTAAAAAGTGACTATTTTTGTAGAACTTAGAAGGCTTAAATTTATTATATTATTGTAATACCGTATATTAATTTGCAACCGCATGACATTATGTAAACCAAACCCAGTCAAAACCTTACTTATTCGCAGAATTATACGAGTAACTGGGTAACCCAATTGCCCTTGCTAATTTATTTATTTAGTTTACAATAGTAAGGTTACAGTCTTACACCAAAACGCTAACTATACCAGGTAGGTAATTATATAAGAAATAAATTCACATACGCAATGGTTCTTATACTATCATTTAAAATATCAACTTGTTGGAAATGGCGTGCATAGTGGAACTGGAAGATAATGCTCACTAGCATTAAGTTCGCCTATGTACTTACAAATTTGTTTGTGCAATAAAGAATTTTCTATCTATCTATCTATCATAGTGTTTGTTTGAATCGGTCTAATCAGGTATTTCATGAGACCAAATTAGACTTAATATCTGATGTCTCGGGGTGATGAGCGCAATGCAGCGCTACGCAGTAGGTACGTTTTACAGGTATTAAAAGTATTGGATGCCACTGCAATTGTTATGGACAGGCGTGGCACTTACCATCAGGACTATTTTTTAATTATGAAGGGTACAAAGGGTCCTTAAAGGTAGGCAACGCACCAGTAATGCCCCGAGTGTTGCACGTGTCCATAGGCGACGGTAACCGCTTACCATCCAGGCGGGCCGTCTGCTTGTTTGCTTAAAGTCATATAAAAAAAATAAATTTATATAGTTTTTTTAGACTTTTTTTAGACATAAAAAACTATTTTAAAATAAAGTTACATACGTGTACCAAAGAATAATAACTAATACTTACGTATGCTCATTATGCTTTAATCACAAAACATAATTATTGTAATATTGCCTAGTACCAGAAACAGGTAAGGGCGGCGCGGCGCACCTACTGCGAGCAAAGCGCAAGACTTTGTACTTATCTTAGGATTTTTATTTTAATTTAAGCGCCTCTTATCAGAGTAATAAAAAACTAATGTCCTAATACCCCTGCAATTATAATCGTACGATGCAATTATCTTTTGAAATCTTTTTACTACTTGTTTATCGGTTATGTCTTGATATCGGTTACATTTTACCCACCTAGTTATAGTATAGTTTATCGATAGACTGATAAATGTTTTTTTTTCAACGATCACATACCTAGATCCTGGCCCCTACTTAGGATTTCCTGTATCTAAGGAACCAGGAACTACGAAGGTGTCTGGGTGTTGTGGGTACAACACCCAGACACAAACAAATGCTTGCGCTTTTTTTCTGTGCACAAACATTTGTCCCGTTGCGGGAATCGAACCCACAACCTTGGCTGAGATTTGAGTCAACCTGCCCAACCAGTACACCACAGAGGCTGACGT
The DNA here is from genome assembly GCA_951640565.1 of Petrophora chlorosata. Taxonomy (NCBI): domain Eukaryota; kingdom Metazoa; phylum Arthropoda; class Insecta; order Lepidoptera; family Geometridae; genus Petrophora; species Petrophora chlorosata. The sequence goes on from OX621206.1 coordinate 5,397,389, forward strand.
AATAAAAAATCGATAACGATTGATGTGTGTACTGCCTCTACTCGATTACAACCAAGTAGTACCAACTTAATCTGTTGGTTAAACTTTCCAATATCCATTACCGAAACATGATACACTAAAACTAGCTAAGTAGCCATTAGCGCGTGCCGGGCCGTCTACGTCTGTCGAGTCCAATCCGTAATTACCTACAAATTATAATTTTTCCGCTGCCAGTGGAAAATTTTCAACGCTAGTTTGTAGCTAAATAGTGGTAAGTGTGTTTGTTATATGATTATGCTTTCTTAATATGTTTGGTTATAAAAATCTTAGCAGAGATGTTTTGATGTTTTCTGTAAACGGGTGGAGGAAAACGTTATGTAGTAGCTCTACTTTTAAGTAGAAAATGTGTTTTGGTTTTTACAAGGTTTCGTTTGTTTACCTAGAAAATTCATAAATATTAATAGTATTGCCAAATAAATAACTTAACAAGATGATAGGTTTGTCCAAATACATTTATTAAATTGTACAAATATTAAAAGTTCAGGAAACAATCTCCTTTAATAATTAAGCCCGTATGTAGGCGTTCATTTTATTACGAATATGCAGTAAAACATTTGTTATCTGTCCAACGTTGGTGTTAAAGTGGGTGTATTTCGGAGAAAGCACTGGGATGCAGAACTGTCGGCGTTAATAAACGCCAGGCCAAGCCGGACGCGCGCGGACAGTTTCTCATGGCGACGGAGCGACGCGCGTAGGCGACCGCCCACTCGCACGCGCCTCTCACGCTCATGCGTATGCGCAGATAATAGACGCCGATAGCTACTGCGCGCGGTGACGCACCAAAACAAGCGCCACTAAAGCGCCGCGCCGCGCTGCGCCGCCGGCGCCGCCATCGCAAGCCCCGTTTCAAAACTCGCCAAGCCGCCGCACAACGTCGACGGCCTTCTCAATACTCTCATTAGGCAAGATACTCCTCTCATTCAGGGCTTTACCACTGTAAAGCCGTCTGTCAATAATTATTACGGACCGTAATCCGTGATTGATGAACGCCAACAGTAGCTGAGAGCCGATCTCCGTAATTAACGCCGCGCCATTGTGCGCCCGCGCCGGCTATCGGCGATCGATCGCCTTACACCACCATTATGTCGCAACACTTCATACATAAATACGCGCTCTTAATTAGACGCTGGTTTAATTAAATATGTATCATGTCGAAATAGAAGCTCTGTTTGATCTGAAGCAGCAATAACACTTTGATTGATTGTGGAACGTAACAATTGATCCGAAGCAAATTATGACAAAATACCTGGCATGTCCGTGGAGGCGTACTACGCTACTTGCTACGAAATGCTACGCGTTATTTTTATTATGTAATGTAATGATTTTATTATTTTTTATTCTTTCATTTGAATTATTTGAACTAATTTACCTTCACTGCATCAAAACGTCGCATTATATGTAAATAAACATAGTTGCTTTTCAATTGAATTGTATGTTCCGTTAAGAGTGCCTTTAAAGCGGGTGCCGCGCTACTGCCCTGGTGAGTGTAGACCTAAATGGATTGTTCTAGGCTAGGCGCTAGAAGTTAGTGCCGGTAGCGTGCGAGTACAGAATCTGTCCCCATCGCCAGCAATTACCGGGGCCAGGCGTCGCGCGCGCATTGTTTACGGCGCGCACGCGCGGCGCGGCGCGTGTCCCCCCGCGCGCCCGCGCCGGCAGCTGCTCCGCACAGGTGGCGCGTGTGGGAACTCGACGGCTCCGAGCGTTCCCACGATAGCGCGCCCTCAGCTCGCTATATAAGCCCCCGCCCGACCGTCGTCACCGCATTCCGCGTTCAACGCTCAGCGCTAACGCACGCTCACTCACTCACACAACTACCGTTCACAAATGTCCAACATGTCTTACGAGATCGCGTATTCGCTCGCCGACGACGGCCCGCAGCCGGTCTCGCGCACTTATCAATATCGTAAAGTGATGAAGCCGATGCTCGAGCGCAAAAGGCGCGCTCGCATCAATCGTTGCCTCGACGAACTCAAGGAGCTGATGGTCAGTGCTCTCCAGTCGGAGGGCGAGAATGTCGCCAAGTTGGAAAAGGCCGATATTTTGGAACTGACAGTGCGCCACCTTCACAAGCTGAGGCGCCAGCGCCGCTTGTCTCTGAACCCCACCGTGGATGCTGACCGTTTCCGCGCTGGATTCACCCACGCCGCCAATGAAGTGTCCCGCTGCCTGGCTTCAATTCCCGGAGTAGACGTGAGGCTTGGCACTCAGCTGATGACGCACCTTGGACACCGCTTGAACGACATGCAGCGCGCCGCCGCCGGAGCCGACACTCCCCCGGCCAGCCCGCCCAGCCCTGCTCTCTCCACTGTGTCTTCCTCATCTGGATACGTGACTCCTTCACCGCCAGCTTCCCCGATGCCGCTACAAACCGCCACTCCCCTGGACTGCTCGGCCACCGCCACCTTCCACAAGAGCCCGGCCGTGTGGAGACCGTGGTAAGCCCCCGGAGCCCGGGCTGGCGGACCCGGCTCCGCGGTCACATCTGTTCCAGCACCGTTCGGAGTCGCACACTCGCAAGAGTCCGCCACCTCCATCGCTACAAGTGATTTTGTGAAATGTTAAACTCTAGATCTCACAATTGACATAGGTTTAATTTTAGCAGTAAGTTCAAACTTGAAAGCTTTAATCAAAAGTAGGTTGTAAGTTTATTGTGATATTAAAGAGTAAATATTATTGTATAAGAAAATGTTGTATCGAACGTAACTTGAGTTCGTTTTGTTATATGTTTATCGTTGAAAAGATTTCACACGAGTTGTGAACCAATTGCAAAAGAACAAGTTAATAAAAAATATTATGATTATAACACTATTTCTGCATTTCATTCCTATATCCCCGCTACACATAACACCTGCAAAATAATACAAATTAAAGCAATTTGGTTACGTTACACAGATTTAGTAATAATAATTTGATACAATAAGTAAGGCAAAGTCCATTAGCTTTTCCTAAGAACACTTTGTCAGCAGTAAGTGAATCTTCACAAGCTACCCATACCATAGTATTAGAAACAATCATAAAAGTCAGAAAAGGAAAATATCGACAACTTTTTACTAACAATATTCAACCAATACTAATAACATTAATTATAATTAATAAAAATAGTTCGTCGTTCATCTCGTAAAAATAGTACCTAATTTTTACAACATTGTCTGCCTCAACAAAGCGTCTGGAATCTGATAAATATATCATCAGTTATGTATTGAAAGGGGTTAAGGGCGCGGACGATCCCGGCCACAGAATAGGTAATAGTAGCCCAGCGCCCTGGCCCCGTGACCCCGCGCGTGGTAACTTTCCTGTTTACTTGATCTACATAAAGTATACTAGCTTGATTCCCTGCGCCGCTTGCTGCACTGCACTGCAATTGTATGTATATTCAAGAATTTACGTTTATTTGAAATTCGTTTTGCGCCATACATATCGGAAGCGAAATAAGGTCGAACCCTGTGAAGTATATTTTGAATTTCAAATAGGTATACCAAAACTTGTGAAAGAGTATTAATTTTGTGGTATTTCTTTCCTTATGGTAAAATCATAAAAAACATTGTTACCGATGCGTCTCATAAATTCAATGGCAATTATTTTTGTATGTTCATAATGAATTGTAACTCGAATAAAATTACTTTTATATTAAAATTACAAACAACACGAATTTTTGAGATTTTATTAGATGCATTAAAATATAAAAGGTCATGCATGACGTAAATGATTACCGACGTGATAAGATCAAATATTGTTTACTAAAAATATCTCATTTTATCTCTATACATCTTGCGAATAAAACACTTTTGAAAACACCTTAAAGCCAGTGTACTATTAACTATTCTTTGTAGCCGGGAACACTCGCCTGCATATCTAATAACCGCCTGAGATATGGAGATCAAGTCAACCTCGTATGGGGTCAGTCTCTGTAAGATCGGTGAAGATTTCATCATACAGGAAAATTAAGGTTTATTTACTTTTATTTGTAAACAACGTAAGTATTTTACAAGTAAGTTTGTTAATACGTTTAATTTTGTATTAGACTAGCATCCACCCGTGACTTTATTCGCATCGACATAATAAAATATACCTACCCTATGTTACGCAGGGATAGTATAGGTTTCTATCAGTGGATGAATTTTCAAAATCGAATCAGTAGTTCAAGAGATTACTTCTTACAAACATACTTACAATTTTACCTCATTATGATATTAGTATATATGCATAAGCTATGATAATATTCAAAACAGGAATGGTATGAAATGAAATGATATTCATTTATAGGAAACACAGTCAAAATAAGGTTTGTCAATTATAAAAAAAGTTCTGCGTGTCTCACCATTCCTGGCATACAAATAATAAAAAGTAATAATATATTTAATGAAAGATAAAATATCAATATAAAATATAGTCATCAATATTAAACGAACTTATATTATTGTATAGTAAGTACAATAAATAAAGTCAAAGTCAAAGTCAAATATCATTTATTAAATAGGCACAAAAGTGCACTTTTAAAAGTCATAAACACATGATACAAATAAAAAATGTTAAAAATTGTAACTTATGTTAACATGACTTTGAAAAAAAGGTAAGTATGTTTACCCATTTCTTTCCTATACTCAAATTGAAGTTTGAGTGTTGAAAAGAAATGCGAAAACTGACTCTACCAGTGCTTCGGAAATACGCCCGCTAGAGAAGTCTGAATATATAAATGCCATATCAGTACCGTTACTTACTATTACCTACGTCTCGGCCGGCATCTATCAATACAAACAACCTATGCAAACCAATATACTTCTCTAAAAAAACTAAATACAGCTATTTACTGTAATCCCATTGAAGTTTACAAAAGTTATTTTAAAACGTGTTTGCTAATTGCCGACTCTTCGCTGTGCAATAAACAATTTTCGGGTACTCATAAAACGTAATTACCGATACTTGAAAACAGGTAAATTTCCGCCAAAACCCGCCAAATACAGGTACCCACCACGTGACTGATAAGACTGTCTACAAACAAACTTAGTAAAAAAATAAGCTACAGATAGCAGGTAATTAGCACCCCATAGTAAAAAATAAATTTGAAATTCTAATTTTACGAGGCATATGACGTACAATACACAGAATAGAAGGTCAGAATTGTTTATAACTTGGACAGTCAAGGTTGTTTTTTCTAAAAAAAAATATAATCTCTGAATACATAATTATAATAATTCAATTAGATGCTAATACTAACATTTGTGACGTTTTATACGTAATTACGTCAATGGACATCATCGTTAGCGGTTAAATATTGTTAACTCAAATAAACACAGCTACTGCCATCTTTGGAGGATCTATGGCAATAATAACTGCAGCTTTCAGAGCGCCATCTGACAAAACGCTTTAAAACTAACAAAAGTTCGTGCAAGCTCCATTCCTACGTTCAAAAGATTTCAACGCGCTGCGACTTATGTTGCTTAAACCCAACCGCGTTTTGTTTCGTCGGTCGATGTTTCGGATTTAAAAGATAGATCGATCTTTAAGCATGTTTTGTGAGTGCTAAATCAATTTCGACAATTATTGGATGTAAATGAATATTTTTTTTAAAATTCGTTCTGTAATTACAAAATAGTACTGCTAAAGATACAAGTTTAAAAAGAAAATCTAAGTATTATCACGAATAACTATTAAATTGCGTTAAATTTATGACACTGTATTTTTATTAAATTTGTTTTATAATTTCAAAATATTACCTACAACTTAAGATACCAATCTAAAAAGAAAAATTTTTTTTACTGCACAACGATTTGTAAATGAAATTTACTTAGGCCATAGTGTTATAATGTTTCTATTGCTTCACTTAGTAATTACTTCAAACTGTTCTACTCTCTTACCATGCTATGATAAATCTGCAACAAAGATATTTGTGCAGGCTCACCATGAATAAAACATGCGAGTACAGTAATTATATTGTTTGAATATACTCGTACCTACATATTACTCACTATATGAATAATTCGATTAATAAAAATATTGTAATTAATGAATTCATTCTATTTAATTAATGAATTTGTGAAGTTATTTGTGTACCTGCGTCGTCAGTCGTCACCCAATACTAGGACGGGCTGCAGGTGACCAGGCGTTTAGGATAGCCCGTCGCCAACGTCCATACCACGTTGAAAACACCGGTTCTCGTCCGATCACCGAAGTTAAGCAATGTCGGGCGTGGTCAGTACTTGGATGGGTGACCGCCTGGGAACACCACGTGATGTTGGCTTTTTTGTTGCCCGCGGAAACATTATTATTGTAATAAATGATTGTATGTTCAAGATATTACAGTTATTTATTTTTATCGAGTGAAATATGGGAGAAACCATGAAGCATCCTTGCTTCGTGAGCACGCAAACAGGTCACTCACAATAGCCACATAGTTCAGCCACAAGAAGCCAGACGCAGCTTCTAGTGGCTGCGGCACGCTTCAACTTGTAGCGTAACCAAATTATATGGAATGTTGTCGCTAGCTCCGTGCACAGTAGTCTATCTTTTTTGTGCTCTGTGTGTCGTCATCGTCAGCCAATACTGTGAGACGCTGCAAGATTCTGAATATTTAGAAAACTCTGATGCCAACGTCCATACCACGTTGAAAACACCGGTTCTCGTCCGATCACCGAAGTTAAGCAACGTCGGGCGTGGTCAGTACTTGGATGGGTGACCGCCTGGGAACACCACGTGATGTTGGCTTTTTGCTGAAAACTTTTTTTTAGTTTTATAACCTAGCATCTTGGGTACGCTGCCTACTGGTAGTGGGCTGAAGCATTTGTGCTATCTATAGGCCTTTAATGGTCAATAGGTTGTCTAATCGGCTTCTCCGTATATGTAGATAGTTTAGTTTTAGTAAGTAGAATGTAGAATTGTTTTTGTAAAGGCATTCGCACGTTGAAAAAGAAACGTTTTATTAACTTTTAAGTATTCTGTGATCTAGTGCTGCGATTATACGATCGACGATGGGTCAACTTCTGGTCATTCTATAAGATCCGGGAAGGCGCCGTATAATATTTTATTGATTGCCAATATAATTAATATACCTAATACCTACAGACCACTTGACATCTACACAGGTCAGCAAAACAAGGAGGAGTAAACAACGTGGGGAGAGCATGCCCGTGCATGAGCAAACAAGGAACCGCGACACATCGATCACGTAATGTAACACATACACAACTTTGACCTGCGTTTAGAGCCAAATGTTTCCGGGTATCAGACGTGCACTGATCCGACATAGTGATTGACCCTGCTATTGTAATTACATTCAGGCCCGTAGGCCCGTAGAGGGAGTGTGGCTCAGGAGGAGCTTGTGCGACTTTCTATCCGACGCACCCAAGTTCGAATCCCACTGGCCCCACACCACTGAGTTTCTTAAGTTATGTGCGGATTTAACATTCGCTCCAAAAACGGTGAAGAAAAACATCGTGAGGAAACCGGCATGTCCAACAATTAATTACAAAAATTCAAGGACATGTAACATCCACCAACCCGCACTGGGACAGCGTGGTGGATTATGGCTCATTCTCTCTCTATGAGAGAAGGCCCATGTCCCAGCAGTGGGAACGTGATGGACTGATGAGGATGATGAGGCTAGTAGGGTCACGAACTATTTTTTTTTTAAAGTCTAAATTAGCGATATCTTTATCCTCGACATAACGTCTAAATGTCTACTAAGGTAGAATACAAAAATCTTGTACCTAATAAAAAAAAACGCGTCTCTGCACTTTTGCCAATTGATTAATTCTCAGACATTTTAAATACTTTTATAGTTTGGTAGGTTTTTAATTATGCAGCTTCAGCACACACATAATAGTATTTTACCCATTGAAATAAGCATTATAAGAAGGTATAATATAGGATATGATATTATTTATTATCTTTTATTTAAAGTTAAGATATTGAGAACAGATCATTAATTATTATTTTATTTACACCGCCGACCTATCTCACTATGTTAATTAACTACATCCAAAGGTTGATTGAAAGAGATCGCTTTTAGCGTAAGTTTATTTTTGGTGTAAGTTGTTTTTATTTATCTATTCATTATTTTGTTCGGTGTACAATAAAGCATTTTGCAGTTGTAATTGTATCATAATACCTTTTATAAATTTTTCGCATGTTTCGCAATATGGTATAGCCTGCAATATATCAGTGATTTAATGGACCCTGAAAAAAGTAAACTGAAAGGTGTGTTATAAAAATGGTGATTTACATCACCATGTGTGGCGAACTATGAGAATCAATGTTATGGGAAAAATAGGATACCTACCGAAAGAGCGCGGACGAAATTGAAAGATTTGCCCGAAACGCAGTGAATATTTTGTTTCGCACTGAAGTCTGCCTATCGAAACAATATGTAGGTATACTTAGGTATAAATAAAAATAATAAAATAAACATTTCCAGAAACGGCGTGCGTCTGTTTGTAGATAAGGATACTCACGCAGAAGTTATTCCTATTGCATCATGGCTAACAGCGCGCGCGCAGGTCTGGTGACGCGTGCTTGATAACTGCTGATTGTAGGGAAATATACCTACCTATATAGTATTGTAGTGTGACAGGAATATTTATAAACACAACCAAATAAATTATAAGGTATGGTCATAATAAGGTAAAAGCGTTAGGTTTCACCTTGTAATGACCATAGTTATTATTAACGGAGCTCACAGAAAGTAGATTCAAATTGCGTGTTAAAAATATTGTAATGAAAAAAGCATACAGTTAGTAATTACATAGAAGACAAAAATGCATGGTACATTCCGCTTCTGCCAAGTAGCCAACTGGCACATAAGAAAAATAATATTGTCAAAAACAAATATTAAATATTGTAACAAAAGTTTAAAAAAATGCCCCTTAGTTTCTTGCCTTATCTTCTGAGTAGTGGTTCTTTTCCCGATACGGTGGTAGAGTCATTGTAATAATTGACGTATATGTAATAATATAGAATAACTTTTGAACTTTATTTAAAAGTTTTCATTTTCGCATCGTTACGCCTTCTTGAATCCTATATTAACCCATTGAATGCTATTGAATACTTATTGTAAGAGATTTGATCTCGCTATGCCGATAGGTTACCTAAATCGTATTCTAAGAAACTTACGTAGTTTTACCCGCATTCATGAGTCATGGCTCACAAACTTTAAGACATGTGAAACGTCACCAATCCCACACAGCAACTGGCTGGTACTTTTACAGTGATGTCGTCATCAGTACGAGTTCTGTGACGTCATAATGAGTCACAAGACATCCCCGCAGTTTCTTGGTGATATCTTCTTTAGCGGACGTATTTCCACATGCACTGGTACTGGTCAGTTCTCGCATTCTTTTTCTGGGTTCGGACTACAATTTGTGTATGGGAAAGAAATGGGTAGACATGCTTACCTTTTTTTCAAAGTCATGATATTTTAAGTTACAGTTCTTAAAGTAATTTACTTGATTTATATTATGTGATGTTTAAAAGTGCATTTTTGTGCCTATTTAATAAATATCTTTTGACTTTTGGCTTTTGAGATAGTGGGCAAGTCCTGCCAGCAACCCAGACACGTAGCTTGTCTGTACTTGTATTATGATATAGCCTGCAATGACGTTACACTGCGCAAATCAACTTAAAGATGACGAAAAGTCCTAGCAACATCATGCCGCCATCTACTTAGTCTTGATATCGAATACCGTTTGATCGAATAACAAACGTTTGATAGATAATTTGTGAGATTGCTCGATCATCTGGAGGGTTATATGCGTACGAGCTCGTGATGGTTCGATCTCATGAACTAACGAACAAACGTGTTGAGCATTAGTTATTCCATCAAACGGCATTCAATTTCGAGTAGTGAATCAAAAATATCTAATAATAAAGCAATCGATAAGTAGTATCGATATCCTAAGCCATAGCTAAATATTAATGAAAGCGTTTATATACATTTGTTAGAATGTAAAACGGTAAGTCTATCTTTTGGTATCTCTTCCTATACTAAAATCGATTCATTAGTGGATGCCATACGTGCATCAGGCCTGTAAAGAATAAAGTTTATATTATTTTAATAGGATAAGCAACTATATAAAATAAAATAGGTGCGTTTGAATTTCTGTATTAGAAGTACAATATTTGTTCGAGATATTGTCATATCCGTAGTTAAATAAAATGGCGCGATTGATAAAGCGAGACAAACTCTCGTTGATAATCTCTATCAGGCATTTCATAATTTATAACAGGCCAGTCCGATGAGTAATGGTAGGTAGGTAAGGTACATCCGCAAGGCTGTCAAGACACTGCAACTAATTAGAGCTACTGTAGCACTATTAATTATGTAGGTATTTCGTATTATAGTAGTATTCCAGTAAATGATATGATGAAGGGATGTCCAATTGTCCATCATCGTGGAAATTCCAATGCCGGGAATTCAAAAAACGATTACCTAGTAGACTTCTAATAAAGGCGCACCTACGTATTTGTAATAATAAAAATAATCCAAATTCCCAATCAACCTACATTTATACAAACAGTTAAAAATATTTTTGCTAAATTAAAAAGAACAAATGCTTCAAACAATGGGGGATCGGACAACTTTTCAGAAAGTGTTTCAAATTAACCACAATTAATATATATAGCCACGAAAAATACTATTTTAATTAAATAACAATCTAAAAGTACCTAAAACTATGTTTAAATATTACGTTTCAAATATTGCCGCGTAAAGGTCACCTCAAAACTTGTGATGTCATATGTAGGTAGAAAACGACAAAGTCTTCGAAATAAAACTAGCAAAGAGATTCTAATACGTTTTGTTAAGTTTGGGGACTATATTGTAGTAATGGAACGAAAAATTAGCAAAAATACATTTTATGAAAAGCAAAAACGTAAAATAAACACAAGCTTGACTCACGGCATTTGCCTACAAATGACGTCATGCGCTGTAATTGTTGTTTCGTTTGAGATGAAGAATGTCAGAATTATTTATTGATTTAAAAATATAAATAATTATTATTTCACAAAAGTATTGATTGAACGATCTTTCTGGTTCGACGAACATTCGTTCTTTCTAACTACATTTTAGGTTTTTTCTCGATTACTGTCCGATCCCCTAATCTCGATAGAGTACCTATGATGAAGAGTTGGTTACTCGCGTAATAGCAATAAACAGCTACTTATAGTATCATATAGATAAGGATATCTTTATAGGTCTTATGTCAATGAGGTCTATATTTAGAGCATCGTCATAAAATACAGAATTCCTAACTTTCCACTTCTCATGAGCGGAAACTTTATTCAAGTCATGATAAGGACCATTCTAGTTAATAATGACGTGATTATGAATGCATTTATTTGTTTTATGTTATATTTGCATAGCATTACGTAATGGAGCGAGTGTGGCTCAGTTCGGGAGCACGTGCAACTTTCGATCCGACGCACCCGAGTTCGAATCCCGCTGACCGCACCACTGACTTTCTTATGTTATGTGCGGATTTAACACTCGCTCTAAGAACGGTGAAGGAAAAAATCGTGAGGAAACCGGCATGTCCAAGAATTAATTATATAAATTTAAGAACATGTGACATCTACCAATCCGCAATGGGCCAGCGTGGTGGATTATGACCCATACTCTCTCTATGAGAAGGCCTGTGTCCCAATCCAACAGTGGGAACGTGCTGGGCTGATGATGAAGATGATGATAATGATGATGATTACGTAATAACTGCAGGCGCTATCTGCGCGTTCATCATTTTCCTGTTGATTTATGTATAGTGTACATAAACACATGTATAGGACATAGGCAGGTAAAATATTTAAAAATATAAATAAGCAAACCGTTGGGGTTTCAGGTATCTCTTCCCTTTTTAACCCCTACGCAAGAAGGATGTTATTATATTGTTATGATGTTGTTGTGATTCTGTCTGTGGCACCACGGGCGAACCGATTTGGATGCGGTTTTTTTAATTAGAAAGCAAGTTTTCTAACGGTGGTTCTTAGACATGTTTTATTGTGTCCGGGATTTTTAAGTAGATATTTAGTAGGTGATTTGATAGATTTTTAGTAGGTGTAGGCCTCTCCACCATGCCACCCTTTTTGGTCTTGAGCCTTGTCAGGTAACCTATTCGACAATAATTTCAAACATAAACCGTTGAATTTCAGGGGGCTACCTATCTAACTATGGTAAGTAGCGTTATCGTTGTTGTACCTACTTATAATAATATAATTCATTGTTTCCAAATCTATGTTAGCAACTCAACGATAGCCCTGGCTAAGGCGTCGGGACGGTATTCCGAAGACGTAGATTCTATCCCTGCCCGACCTATTTAAGTTTTTCTTTCTGATTATCTTCTTCTTCTTTTTCCTGTCGATAGTATTTTTTTTTAATGTTTGTTACCTCAGAACTCCGTCATTCATGAACCAATTTGGAAAATTCTATTTGCGTTGGGTATAGCTACGAAGTGGTCCCATAAAAATTTCATCGATGTTTGACCTTGGACTTCGAAGATACATTGAAGTCGTTTTTTTGTTTGTTTGACGAAACGTATACTTGTTATAGGATCTAAAAAATAACCTTTTTATCATAATGTATCTACCTATAGATAATTAAATTTATAAAAGCAAGTGGACGTTGAACCCTGAAAGTCAATTCTTAAGATATTATTCTACTGCTTACTACTCTTATCATATCACTATTGCTGGCCTCCGCCTACTATCGAAAGAGAGCACTCCAATTGGTCAATCACCGACACCTGTCCTACTTATCTCAATCAGGTGATGTGAACGCATTACGCATTGAAAAAATCCGCAACAAATAACCATTTATTGCTTTGTTTTTCGGTACCCGTGATGCTATCGTTGTTGATAACCACTGATAACAAATCAGCGTTCAAATAGCACCATTCATTGTAACCTAACGTCATGTTCTGAAAATAGCGCATGCTAATAACGCGTTATCAGCTGCTATCGTTATCGAGTCTGGAACGTGCCACGATCTATCTCTTGTGCTGGTACAGACTAGAGTCGTGTTTGTCCACCTGTTTACCAATAGTAGATTAAGAGCCTATTGAGCGTATTACGAAACAATCACGCCATTTCGATACAGCGCTGATAAGTGATAACACTGATAATGCCAGCGATTGCACCTAATTGACATGTTCGTTTTGCTTGAGTGTTTAGTAAAATATCTACTTAGGTAGGTACCTGTAGGTGCATAGATTGAGTGAATATAATTATGTATATATGATAATTATGTGAATATAAATATGTACTGGTGGTAGGTTTCTACTGGTGGTAGGTTTCTCGTATGCGAGAGGCCGTCTGGGTGGGTACCACCGCTTTGCCATTTATTCAGCCGCCAAGCAGTAGTGCAGCATTACTGTGTTCCGGTCTGAAGGGCATTGTAGCCAGCAAAATTACTGGGCATTATGAGACTCAACAGCTAATTGTCTCAGGGTGACGAGCGCAGTGCAGCGCAGCGCAGGATTTTGCAAAACAAAGTTCTGGGTGGTGCTGTTATTGTTATGGGCTGGCGTATTGCTTACCATCAAGCAAACGACCAGCTCGTCTCGTCATTCAGTCACATAAAAAAAATGTATTTATCGAAAATATCGTATCGTATCGTTTATATTAAAATTGAATTTTTACGGTACGGGCCTATAATTTCAAATCGCTCACTTCTTTATATCATCAGCCTGACACTTCGTTACTTTGTCGTTCACACAATTTATTAGTTCATTGCTTTCTTCATCTTAGAGAAAAAGAAGTCGCTTTTTATTTGTTATTTAATGCAACAGTAACGATATTGAAATAGCAATAACAATGTACTTTTATCTCGCAGAAGGTAATTAAGAATGAGAATAAAAATTGTTTAAGGCTAAAAGTTTATATTTTATGTGAGGTACGAAATAAACTTTTTATTATTGATTGTACACGTGAGTACCAGGCACGTGAATTTAATACGAGATGGTTCGACGGCTTATCGAAATTTTATCTGTTAATGAAAACAAAAAGTAAAGAAACATAATCACGGCTTGTTAGAATCTATAGACCCGACTTGGATTTTGCTTTGCTGAGACAAAACTTAGCGAACGAACATCGAACTTCACGTGCGCCGCTCTGCCATCGTCCGTCCTAACATCGCGAGAGTGCGTCGTGGTCCTACCTTTCTTTTTTTTTACTCTTAATAGATCTATGTTTGGCCACTATCTCGCCTGATGTGAAGCGATGATGTGGCCTAAGATGGAGCACATAGATCTAGAGAGAGATGGCAGTTGAGCGGCTGCTCAGACCCGTCTCCCCGATGGTTCACCGAACATCATCCCGAAACACGACTAGGTCGCTTGACGGCATGGCTTTGTTCGGTGGGTGGTATAACAACCACGACCAGAGCCTACCACTCCAAAGCGCGTAAGCGGGTTTCATCACGATGTTTTCCTTCACCGTTTTAGAGCGAGCGTGCAAAATCTGCACTTAACTATAAGTCATTGGTGCAGGGCCGAGTCGGGATTCGAACCCAGGTGCGTCTGATCGAAAGGCGCATGAGTTCCCGCTGAGCCACACTCGCTCTAAACGCTCTACCTACCCTATACCGTCATACAATGGTAGAATTATCTGCTACCATGAGTATATAGTTTATACTGAGCAGAAAAGCTGACTAGATATTAAAAAAAAATCGTACTTTATTGATTCCTAGTTGGGATGGCTTGGGTAAATACTGGCGGGGGAAATGCACACTACACACCCTTGCTTACTCGATATGCGCCGCGGTACTTAAGCACCTACTTACTAAAACCACAGTTTTACAATAATACTGTGCTAATACTAAGCTTAGCTTCGCTGGTCCATTCCTATGCTCATACTTTGCTCAAATTTCAACAACGACGCATCAATAAACATAATCAGTGTCCAGTAACAAAAACATGTGAACAATATTCAGAAATAAATAAATAAAAAATCTCATTGAATATAGGTACCTACTGAACTATGTAGGTATTAGGTATTTACATCATCAACAGATCAAAATGTTACATGGAGACAACCAAACGGTTCAGAGGTGACTGGAAAATAACACATTATCAACGTGCTTAGTTAGGTATTTGATTTCAATTAAAAGTAATTAATATTTAGTACACTTCAATCGGGACATTTATATTTATAGTTACTTAGGTATATGATTGGTAGCCTGAATATATAGGTACCGCTACCATTATATATACAAAATTTCCCCGCGTTGAGAAAGAAAAGGCTTTTAAAAGAGAGAAAATTTCGAGTAATTTATTTTATATTGCTTTCATCGTTTCTCAAAACTACGAACACGTCGAGAATTTTTCAGCACCATGATTATCTGTCGTCATTTCTCATTGAAAGATAGGTAGGTGTTTTCCCCGCGCAGGGCAAAGAAATGGCCCTCACAAACAGCTCGCAAATACGCTAATCGAGCCAGACTTGCCTCCGGTCAAAGGGTGTCAAAGGCCTACGTAATTGCGCTGTAATTAATGTTCAAATCAAACTTTCCACGAGATGTCGTCAGTCATCCAATTAGTTGGTTTTTATGCGCCGCTGCGGTTGTTTGCGGTGGAATCTTCCCGCGCGATAACCTCTTATCAACGGCACGAGACCGCGCTCGCTTGTTATTTATACATCGAATACAGTTAACCAAGAAAATCCTATAATTATGTTAATAACTAAGATAACGTAGCAACACAGTGTAGCACTGCAGGCCGCAACGGAAATCTAACCACTGGTGGAGATACCTTGGTGAGGATTTCTGAAAAAACCAGCTGAAGTGGACTTAGTTATAGCAAAGGTACTAAGTCTTCTGTGGTTATAGTTAGGGACAGCCTTCTATATTTGTGATCGTGGCAGGGAAATATACTTATCAGAGAGAAAGCGACACTAACGCTAATCAAATAAAATTTGGAAAATAATCTGTAATGTGTAAAAGAAAAATTAATGGAGATAGAGACAGTTCGACATTTGAGTTGACCATGGGGAAGCACCCGACAAAACGATATATTGTAACGCCAAAGAAAGTAAATAAAAGTAGATGAAATAGGTATGTAAGGTGAGTTACAATCAAATTAATATATTATAATGCTGGTGTTCACGACTGTACCAGCACTACAATCACCAAGTATTGACACAATTGACTCACAGAACGTTGGCCGCTACTGGTGCAACACGTGCATATAAAGACTTTAATACTTATCGTGCGCCGCTGTATTCACACTTCTGAAGGTTCAGAAGTCCACATGAAGCCTACCGATTTTTTTTAAACAGTTACAGATTATCTCATTTGACATAATGGTTATCAAACCGATCGGCAAGGCATCGCGAGATCGCATTTCTTACGATAACGCGCACGGTTCGAATTTCAATAGGATCTAGGGGTACGATGGGCTAATTAGTGATTATGTCAAACGAAGATCTTTGATATGACGCCCGAAAGATAGCTTTCCGCTTTCCGTAGTCCTACATAAAACAAGTAAAAAATTATAAATTTGTTTGATGCACATCTGCACAATCACTAATCACATGTCTAAACCTAATTACTGGATGAGAAAGGTAGTTAGGCAAAAAAATCCAGGTTGGCTAGATACCTGATGATGTTCGGAAAAAAGAAAGATTACACCTATCCCACCCGCAAGGTGATTACCTACAACAAACATGAAATACCAGGAAACCAGGAATACTGAAGAGGTAAAGCAGATAAGCGTTCGTTTTGTGATTAAAAGTATACTAGTACCTAATGTGTAAGAGCATAATTATAATTTCATATTCTGTAAGAGCATAATGGATGGTTTTCGTGGTAGAGGCCTTCTTACAATATATGCTAGCCTGGTACTTCTTGTATTATAAGACTCGTAAGTAACAAACCGGAATTCGTCATAGATTAGAGTGGAACAGTAAGCGGAATCTAATCCACCTATAGACAATAGTGGAACAAGAAGTGGAACAAATCCATTAATGGAATTGTGCGATGGATTAAGGTGAAATATACCAAATAGGAGATATAGGTCGGAACCAGCATCACGCCAAACAATACTAATTATCAAGCTTTGAAACGATTTCCGATTTCTGTGACACGTCCCTTTTAACATCTTAGCACTGATTTTTATTACAAATTGTTGCGTCAGTTAAGTTCGTTTCACAATAATTGCAATATTCTCATAAATAGCCAACTCCGAGATCAGTCAATGGACTTGTAAGACACAGAAAGGAATCATCAAAAGGAAACCAGCTCACAATAACAAGCACTAAAAGATAAGCTACATTCCAGTTTATTCTATATTTAGCCCAGCGATGATTCCAGAACTATAAATGTTGTCACACTATCTTATGCGATTGCACTTAATCGTGCGCTAATCGATGGTCAAATAATCGTTAGCATTCGAGTTATCGTAGATGAGCAATGTCTACATATAATTAGTAGACCTAATTGTAGTAGACAATATTGGTATACAATACTGGTAGTCTTGTGTATAGATTTCTGTTTCGATATAAAAGATATATAGATACCTATGTTTTGTGATGATAGACAACAATGTAACTATACTCGTACTTAGAGTTACATTGTTTAGTATACGTTTGGTGTCTATCATCATTTATATTATAAATCGTACATAAATATTTTTTTAATATGATAGATCTACGTTTCACCGCCATCTCGTCTGATGTTAAAGACGAAGTGGCTGAATATGGAGCACGTTCATGTACCAGATACCTATTCACTATGGCCTTGAAGATATCCAAGTTGTGTTTGTTTGTTTATCGTTAATAAGTCGGAGCAACAGATCGGGTTTTTTTAATAGGCATAGTTGGAAATCCGGAGACTGGCATAAGCTACATGTTATACTGGGGATACAAATAGGTCCATAAAATATGGGATATGAACAAACCTAATGCAGCATAAATATGTATAAATAGCTTCTAAAACGCGCTCAAACACAAAATTCAGAACTTGGCTTAGGTTTATACCTTCATGTGTCTACTGCAAAAAGCGCCTGGCGTTTTCATCCGTGCGCCTGGCCGAACGCCTACCGCATTTTGCTCTTCTCTGTTTTAGTTAGGTTAAGTATGAAGGAAACGCTCCTTGCTCACGTCATAATCCTCATTCCCTTAGTCTAGAGCTGCCAAGCTGCTGTTCATTAGATCAGTGCAGAAACGCAGTTAGAAACTGATTAGATCAGCATCAATAAATATTTGCCTGAGCCTTTCACAATTGATTGCTAGTTGCGTCTCCATGTATGTTTTTGGTCTCGTAAGCCGCCCTTCTACTGTGATCCAACTTGACTTGAAATATGATCAGTTCGTAGTAGCAGTGTGTAAATATGGCCTTGTATATCAAGTGCTACGAACATCATCTATTCTTAAGTTCTTTTTGCCTACGAATTCCATAAAAATTGCTTTCCTTAATAAATGCTAGATACTTCGGAAATCGGGTGCAAAAGAAACAACAAATACCTAACGCCAGTTTATATTTCACACATAATTTATAGAACTTTATATCTAGCTTTGTTGACCATATGGTGGGCAGAGGTCTGCAGTTTCAACAGTTCTTCTTTGATGAGGCGCGTGATCTCAGATTTAGCTTTGGCGACGGCGAGTTCCTGCGAGCTTTCTATGGCGAGGTAGAGTTTTCTTTCGCCTTCTGGCGGCGTCTTGCCAGGCGGGACGTATGTGCCGCGGACTGTGATACCCGCTTCCG
Source organism: Petrophora chlorosata (assembly GCA_951640565.1). NCBI lineage: Eukaryota > Metazoa > Arthropoda > Insecta > Lepidoptera > Geometridae > Petrophora > Petrophora chlorosata. The sequence continues at coordinate 5,416,113 of OX621206.1, forward strand.
AATACTCGCTGATCAGTGCTAGCGCCTCCTGGAATTAACAAATGAGATGAAATTGAGTACATTTATTTGAGATGATTATATGCAATCGCTTGAAACGTAGCGCTTGTAGTGTAGCTGTAGCGCTCGTAGCGTAGCTTGCCTAGAAGAATAGAATATATACTTTATATGCTTGAATGTGAGTACAATACAGATGTTATATACAATTATTATTAACTGTCACATTTCGCCAATTTAATGGCATGCAAAAGGCATGCCTAGTCGTTCGTAACAGATCTGCTATGTTAAGCAACGTTCGCAGCGAACACCAATTGGATGGGTGACCGTTCTTGATGGAATTTGGCACAAATATAATCTGAAGCCGGGATACATAGGATTTTTATCCCAATAGGGGATCGGACAACTTTTCAGAAAGTGTTTTAAATCAACTACAATGATTATATGTAGCCATGAAAAATACTATTTTAATTAAATAACGATCTAAAAGTACCTAAAACTATGTTTAAATATTATGTTTCAAATATTGCCGCGCAAAAGGTCGCCTTAAAACTTGTGATGTCATATGTAGGTAGAAAATGACAAACTCTTCGAAATAAAACTTGCAAAGTGATTCTAATACGTTTTGTGAAGTTTGGGGACTATATTGTAGTAATGGAACGAAAAAATTAGCAAAAATACATTTTATGAAAAGCAAAAACGTAAAATAAACACAAGCTTGACTCACGGCATTAGCCTACAAATGACGTCATGCGCTGTGATTGTTGTTACGTTTGAGATGAAGAACAGATTAAAAATGTCAGAATTATTTATTGATTTAAAAATATAAATCATCATTATTTCACAAAAACATTGATTGACTGATCTTTCTGGTTCGACGACCATTCGTTCTAACTACATTTTAGATGTTTTCCCGATCCCCTATTTAACAAGTGGTTCCCGAGGGAAAGCAAGATAACTAAATTAAGAAGTAATATATAAATACAAGTATGATAAAGCTTTAGGAAAGGTTAGTTTTACGGTTTTCATTTCATAATTCAAATATCCTTGTAGATTAAAAAATAGAGTGAATGGTCCTATATTTTTAAGTAGAATATTAAACTCAATGTGTGCAAAAAATATGTCAAATTAACTAAGAAAACCACATATTCTGTCTAAATAACAGCCTGCTATTTATAACTGACTACCGAGCTGACTAGCAACCGCCCGCGACATTGTTCGCGTCGCAGAATAAAATTAAAGCCTATGTTACTCAGGGATATTATACATAGCTTTCGAACAATGAAATAATTTTCAAAATAGGGTCGGTAGTTCTAGGGAATACTTCCTACAAACATACTTACAATTTTACCTCTTTATCTTACTAATATTATAAATGCGAAAGTAACTCTGTCTGTCTGTCTGTCTGTCTGTCGCGCTTTCAGGCCAAAACTACTGAACCGATTTAAATGAAATCGGAAACAGGTTAGATTACTTCACTACGCGAACGAAGTCGCGGGCAACAGCTAGTAATATTTATTTTTTATTTATTTATTTCTTAATGACAATTTGTTATAAATATTATAAACTAGCTGATACCCGCGACTTCGTACGCGTAGTGAAGTATTCATCCTGCTTCCGACCATTTTCCGCCCACCATATTCCCGTTCCAGTTTCCGTTCCGCTCGTATTCATATCTCGTTACCGTACCGTACCGCTTCTGTTTCGTGTCCTTTCCACTCTTATCCTGTTGTCGTCACGCTCCTATCCCGTTACCGTACTGGGCCCCAATTCACTATGACAACTTGGTGATTCTTTGCTTCGAGGAAACGTCGTATCTTTCATTAATAAACGACATCTGCGAAATTTGTATTATCTATGACGCGTCATATATATATGTTTATATGAATTTGTCATAGAGATGTCGTTTATATATGAAGGAATCGACGTGATTTCGAAGAAAGAAATTACCGAGTTTACATAGTGAATTGGGGCCCTGCTCTGGTCCTAATATTCCGTCCCACTTCTATCCCGTTACCGTCCCGCTCCCATCCTATTACAGTCCCACTCTTATTCCGTTACCGTCCCTCTCTGCTCCCGATCCTATTCCAATCCTAACCTTTATCGTCCTGAACAGAATTCGTTGTATATATAATTTAAAAATAAAAGTTATACAATTAATTAAAAAAAATGATTTTTTTGTGTTGTTATTTTCACATTACATCATCGTTCACAGCGGTCCATGCCTCTTCCACTCATATACCACATACGCACACACTTTCAATACATAAAATATATTTTCATACTCTAGAAATAATTCATATGGCAAAACAACGTTTGCCGGGTCAGCTAGTATACATATATTTTCTTTACAAACTTTACCACCCGTTTAAACCTGTCAGGGGATGGTATTCAAAACAATGGTAATAAAACATGTGTCAATAGTTTTTTTGGCTAAGTATATGTAAGTATTTTGGCCAAAAGTCAATCGTCGTAGCTCTAGAAAAAATATTGTAAGTCGCAAGGAAATGAGGATACCAGAGATTTCATGAAATCCCTAGGGATACGACGTACAGTTTTAATAAATAGGCTCTCGCCAGAACTCTCGCTTTGTCATCCCTTCGCACCACTCGCGCACTCGACCATCACTCCACTCGGGAGGTCGCCGGCTCGCTACGCTCGCCACCTCTCCCCCTCGCTTCATTCTGGCCTTGCGCACTCGTTTTGCTCAGGAACTCCTCGCGAGCTTCTGGCTCCGCGCTTTTTATATACACTCTAGGGGTAAAAGCTAGTCGGACCGCGGAGAAGTGGTCCTTCCTATACATGATTATGCCATCCCTAGGAATTTTGCGAAATCCCAGATATCCTCATTTCCCGATTTGCGACACGTACGGTCAACGACAAAAGTTGCTGAATATTTGAAAATCTTCGATTGACTACACCTTGAGTATTTCTTACTTTTCTGAGTGTTGCATTTTAAAAGTCTATTATAGTCTTGTACGAATAAAGAAATTGCAAAAAATTGCATTACGTTAGAATTCATTTCTTTTGCCTAGTCTATATACCAAATTTTGCTTTCACCTTATAAACAAAGGTTTTTCACTAAACTATTTGCCATCCCATTTAGACCTTTTAAGATGTTTAAATAGTGGTAAAACATGTGTGTATAGTATCTTCGATTAGTATTTGTACCAAATTTCACCGTCGTAGGTTTAGAAAAAATGTTAAATTCCACCTTGTTTAACGTTTTTAGAAGTTCATTAATATAGTGGGTTTCATTTTAATTTATTACTTTTGTTTGGTCTGTATACGAAATTTCATTGCTTCAACTTCATAAACAAAAATTCTCCATACAAACGTTACCAACCTGTATAACCCTGTTATGGGGATAATTTCAAAACATGGTGGAATACGTGTTTAGAATTTTATTGGCTGAATACTTGTACCAAATTTCAAAATCGTAGCATTGAAATATATTTGATACTTTCCACCCTGATTAACTTTGTTAGAGGGTGAATTTCAAAAAATGCCGAATTACGTTTCAATTTATTTCTTTTGTTTACTATGTGTACCAAATTTAATTGCCATAACTTCATGAACAAAGATTATCCATATACACTTAACCACCCCGTTTGAACCAGTTTAGGGATGATTCCAGCAAAATGGTGAAACAGGTGCTTAAAGTTTATCTGTCTGAGTAATTGAACCGAATTTCATCGTCGTAGCTTCAAAAAATGTAACTTCATTTCACCCTTATTAAACCTGGTTATGGGTAGATTTAAAAAAATGTAAATCACGTTTTAACTATCTCCTTTTTCTTGGTTTGTGTACCAAGTTTAATCATAACCACAAACTTCATAAATAAAAAAGATTTTCTATACAAACTTTACCACCCCGCTTGTTGGGGGATGATTTAAAAAAATGTGAAATATATATCTATAATTTCATTGGCTAAGCACATATACCACATTTCATCGCTGTAGCTTAAAAATAATAATCTTCACTTTCCACCCTGTTTAACCCTGTTAAGGGATGATTTTCAAAAATTATAAATTACCTTTTAATAATCTTCTTTTACCAAGTTTTATGATAGCCACGAAACTTCATAAACAAAGATTTTCTATACAAATTTTACCACCCCGCTTAGGCTTGTTAGGGGATGATTTTCAAGAAATGGTAAATTACACATCTATAATTTCATTAGCTTACCACGTACACAACATTCCATCGTTGTAGCTTAAAAATAATAATCTTCACTTTCCACCTTGTTTAACCCTTTTAAGGGATGATTTTCAAAAATGGTAGATCACATTCTAATAATGTTTTGTCAGGTATGAATCAAGTTTCATCGCTATAAACAAAGATTTTTTATGTAAACTTTACCACCTCGTTTAACCTAGTAAGGGGTTGATTTTTGAAAAATGCTGAAAACTTATTTATAAACTTGATCAAAAATAATTTATTTACCCTGTTTCTTTACTGTAGCTACAGTGTCGCATTAATAAAAAATCCTACTCCATACAAACTTTACGGCCCTATTTAATTACCTTAGGGGTTGATTTTTGAAAAGTTACTGAAATTATATTTTTATATGCTTATGTTTAGTCAATTTACTAAGTTTCATAACTTTACTAAAAAAAACCTACACCATGAAAACTTTGCGACCCCAATAAATGACCTTAGGGGATGAATTTCGCAAAATGCCGAAAACAAGTTCCCATTATTTACATGCTTAATGCTCACACAAAATTTAATAACTACTGGTCAAGAAATAATCACTGTAGCATACATTATAGTTTCCGCATTCCAATCTAAGAAACCACACTAAACCCCCCTTAAGGGTTGATTTTCAAAAAACTGTGATACACGTGTCCTTTTATTTCTTTTGCATAGTATACTGCCAAAGTTTCGTGACCGTGCGACAAAAGAATTTTTTTTCCCCATACATCCTTTATGACCCCATTTGACCCACTTAAAGGTCAAATTTCGAAAAATCCGTTCTTAAATGACGCCTTCACTACTTGTAGAATACGTGGTCCAAATTTCAGGTTTCTATGTTAAGCGGTTTCGGCTGTGCGATGATTGTAGAAAAAAACTCTGTTCTTTTATTATATAGATAATAAGTATATAAATAATAAGTAAGTATGATAGGACGTCAATGGTACTGAGTATAACCTCACCGCATAAGATTTACCTTTTAACGATATGTACTACGCACAATGATAACACTTCTGACGCCTCAGCAGCTTTAAACAGAGCAAAATGAATGCACCGAGAAGAGCCAGTTTTAGCAACATTTTCTTCTAATAAATGATATCTTACAGTAAAGTTTTATCAGGCCTAGCGCACTCCGCACTGTAGGTACGAAGCTACAAGTACATAGCTGGACACCGACGGAGGGTCGCGCGTCGTTACACGTGTCGCGTCAGAAGAGATAAGAGCTATGCGATAGAAAGAGAGGCGTTCTGTAGGTTAATATGACTGGTAGGTATACAGCGCTACGCAAGCTGAATTGAATTTTATTGCGGCATAGCAAGAGTCGCTATTTATTTAAATTTCTTTGCGGCGTGATGCTTCTGTCCCTTAGTATTCTGTGGTGCTAACGCACAATAATAACACTTCTGACGCCTTAGTAGCTTTAAACATAGAAAAACGAATGCACCGAGAAGAGCCAGTTTTAGCAACATTCTAATTAATGATATTATTATCTTATAGTAGAAGCTTTCTTTAAATATAATGAGTTTAACTTGTCTAGAGGAGAGCCGTAAGAGAAGTAACTACTTCCACAATGCATCGCGGATATAAAGCGCAGTGAGAGCAGAGGTTATCTATTGAGGTTCATTGCAATATTAATAGGGTCATTACATTACAGTAAGTCCCTCGTACAAACTGCTATACAGATGTGGCAAAAGTTGGGACCTTTGGTTGGGTAGGTACCTTCTCTCTTGCAGTGAGGAAGGCCCTCCTTGTTTCTTGTGCATTGCACACAAACCATTAGTAATGCTGGTGTTGTAATGTACTGTGGTAGGTCTCTCGTAAGCGAGGCCAGCTAAATAGGTACCATCGCTTAGCCTGTTTTTCTGCCACCAAGCAGCAGTGCGCAAGCACCATTGTTCTGTTTTTAAGGGCATTGCAGCCAGCGAAATTACTGGGCATATGAGACTTAATATCTGATGTCTCGGGGTGATGAGCGCAATGCAGTTCTGCGCGGTTTGCATTGTATTAAGTTCTGGGTGGCACTGCAATTATGGAAAAGCGTGGCGCTTACCATCAGGCGAACGATATGCTCGTCGTTCAATTGTTTAAAAAAAATTAGGTGCATTAGTGGTTTTAAACTTATATATCCCCGCTCATGCCAAATTAGTGCAGACCTACCGTAAGTTACTCTTCAATGGTTTCTTCCGACTGAGTTCACCAGGATCCCCTAGCCAAATCCCCTAGAGGATCCTGGGGAAGTCCCTGGTTCGATTCATCAGGATCCCTTAAGGGGATGGAACCAATGCCCGCAGTCGTTAGTTAAGTATGAAATATTCATGTATTTCATGCATAAAATACATAAGAACGGTTTTGAAAAGAAGTGAAGAAGGTACATACATTTTATAGCATCCTAAGCGCAATAGTGACACCTGGCCCGCTTTAACAGCTTGATGCAGACAAACACAAAGGCTCCTATCAAAGCGAGTTTCAACAGCATTTTGTACGTTTACTTCTGAGACGTCGAGAAACGAACTAACCGTACGATGAAGCTCGCGAGTATGCATAGACGTGCTCGGGTTATCTTTAAAGGGCAATAAGGATTGATATTGCAAATAAATGCAGCAAATTAGGTCGATGCTCTTAATCTAATAACTGTCAACAAGTTACGATCTATTGTGGAAAACAATCTTCCAATTGAACCATAGTTTTAAACAATATTTAGAATTTTCGTCAGTGTCAAACAACGTTCGACTGCGTTTAATAAAAAAACAGGACAAGTGCGTGTCTGACTCGCGCTCCCAGGGTTCCTTACAAACTTGCTACACCGAACTTTGCAACTACATAAATGTACTTTAAAGAAATTGTCTCCTATACATCGATATACGTCACGGTTAATTCTCCAACAGCAAATGTAAGTTTGTAATTGCAAAAAATATTTTTTGTACGTGATATAACTTCAAATTAACGGTGTTCGGTTTTTTTTCTTTTACTTGTTCTGTGATACCTTCTTCATGAAAAACTTCATGATTCTAGGTCAAAGGGAAGTGCCCTAAGGGTTTTTGATTTATTTACGAGAGTCGAAATATGCGGCATAAATGGTTGCATTTTTTTTTTATTGGGATGACTTAGCTTAATTTTTTACAGCTCCAAGGGACCGTAGATCTAAGTATTTGATATTAATTTAAACTTTATACCTCCACGCGTTCCTGAGAAAAAGGGTCTTGACAGACAGACACTGCTGGTAGGTTTCTCGTACTAGTGGTAAGTTTCTCGTATGCGAGAGGCCGTCTGGGTGGGTACCATCGCTTTGCCAGTTATTCAGCCACCAAGCAGTGGTGCGCAAGCATTACTGTGTTCCGGTTTGAAGGGCATTGTAGCCAGCGAAATTACTGGGCATTATGAGACTCAACATCTAAATGTCTCAGGGTGACGAGCGCAGTGCAGCGCCGCGCAGAATTTTGCAAAACAAAGTTCTGGGTGGTGCTGTTATTGTTATGGGCTGGTGTATTGCTTACCATCAGGCAAACGACCAGCTCGTCTCGTCATTCAGTTACATAAAAAAAGACAGACAGATAGACAGACGATGAAGTGATCCTATAAGGGTTCTGGTTTTTCTTCTTTAATACCCTAAAAAATTTAAAAGCTTTCACCGTCGATCGTCTATGGACATCTGCAACTTCAGAGGCAATGTCGATCTCTTTCCGACCCTATATAATTAATTTTTAGAAAAAAACAAAACCGACTTCAATGTATCTTCGAAGTCCAAGGTCACATACCGATGAAATTTATATGGGACCACTGTTACTGGTAGCTATACTGAACCCGACGCAAAAAGATTTTTTCAAATCGGTTCATACATGACGGAGTTCTGAGGTAAAAAACAAAAAAAAATACAATCGAACAGAGAACCTCCTCCTTTTTTGAAGTCGGCTAAAAAGATAGAGATAGAACCAGACAGATAGAAAGGTATATTACCTTGCTAGTAACTCTCCACCGCGCTTGTTGCGGGAAATCATTGATCTCCAGTTCAGTTTCGTACTTCCTGAAGACTTCTTCCGCCGGCTCATTGTTCGACTCGTCACGGGGTTGGTAGTTCAGTCGCGTGTTAAGTTTAGCCGCTAGTTGTTCCGCCACTGTCTTGGCCTGCAATGGATAGGTAGTTTAGCTTTTGCGACGACAACAAACATAGATATTTTTATTTTTTATTATTTTTATTATTTATTAATTGCATTCATGTACATTAATTTATCATGTAGGTCTTAAATTATATCTTAGGTTGGTACATGAGCCCTGTAGGGGTGTTTACAAGTCAGTGCGAGAGTACACATTTGTATTTATATTGATTTATGTTTTATTAAAGTCAGTATATTGTGTATGTCAGTATAGTGTCACGGAATTGAGTCATTTTTTTCCACATGCTTGTCAGTTTTGAATTAATCTACGGAATAATAACATTTTTTTTATTTACATGCATCATAGATGTTTTTACGTACAAACAGAAGGTAATGTAACAAGCGACAGATTGATATTGCAAATAAAGATACTACTTAATGAAAAAAAGGACATGCGTTTAGTTTGAGAAAAGGGAAAGGAAATATTTGGTACTCGGCTAGGCTTATGGTATCGCGTATTGGTAGGTTTTAAGACACGGTCTCGAATCTGATTAAGAATTCATTTTGATAAAACAGCAAAAAGTATCATTTAAATTGCCGGTATACATATAAAAGACGGTAAGTACTTTATCATTGACGGACCCAGTCTGCTACTGCTATCCTATAAAAACTTTCTATATAATTCATTTTATAATAAATAAAAACCGACTTCAATTCTGAGGTCGACCATCAATGAAATGTAGGCTATACTGAACTCAACGCAAAGAATTTTCAAGAATTTTCCAAATCGGTTACTAAATGACGGAGTTCTGAGGTAACAAACACAAAAAAATACGATCTAATTGAGAACCTCCTTTTTTTGTTTTTGTAGTCAAATAAGGGGGTTCTCAATTAAGTCCTTTTTTGAGTTTTCCAAAATTTACGGTATAATATGCTCCATCTTAGGCCACATCATGGCTTCACATTAGGCGAGATGGTGGCCAAACATAGATCGATTAAGCGTAAAAAAAAATGTATAAAAGACAGTAGGTACTACTACTTTGTCACTGACTGGCCCAGTCCGCCATCCTATACTTTCTTTTAGGGCTTTATAGACAAGCCGACTTTATCGACAAGAAAATAGTTGCTCGAAGAGGTTTCTTCTTTTTTATTCTTTATTTAAGAACTTAGGCTCTTTGTCACAGTTCAACTTACATTGAAACGAATATGTTAGAAAAAGACAACACGTTAAACATTAAATAAGTATTTAATAAAGGCCTTGTTTGTAGAGGTTGGTTCAGATAGCGAGCAGACGTGTTTACAAACATTGCCAAGTGCATATCGAAAGAGGCGGAAAGGAGAATGTACTATTGACCTGAAAGTCATGTAAACAGTGATTCACCAATGTTAACCGTTATTTTATCCAGAACTTTCCAGATCGCCTGCTATTTGATTGATTTCACACTTCGCTTGACGCAGTTTTTACTTTTGTTACAATTTTTTGGGAAGGCCCGTGTACGAGCAGTGGGAACGTGGACGATGGGCTGATGATGATGTGATGATGTATGATATGATTGACCGCAATATTACTTTTAAAATTCCTGTCCATCTAAAGGTTGCCTGTAAGAAATTGCGCATAGCGATAAGGCCGCCCATTGTACCCACTGTTTATTAACTTTGATAACTATTGTTTTTCCTGTGTTTGGTATTCAATAAAGCATTCATCATCATCAGCCCATTACGTTCCCACTGCTGGGACTCGGACCTTCCCTCGTAGAGAGAGTAAAAGAAAGCATTATTGTATTGTATTGTATTGTATGATTGCAATAAACAATTGTGTATTGAAAGTAGAATTAATAAAAGAAAAAATAAAACTGATAACATTAATGCATACATTAATTACCGTGATAAGCGTGTGCGCGTTGGGGGCGCCCTTGAGGATGGCTTCCGCGGCCTGCTGCGTGGCTCCCTTCTGCTCGGCGCCGAGACCCTTCGCGAGGTTGATGCGCGACGCGAGCCGCCGCGCCAGCTCCAGCTTGCCGTCGGCCGCCGCCGGCGCCGCGCCCCCGCCCGGCCCGCCCGGACCGCCCACGCCGGGCTGCCGAGAAAACGGTAAATAGAGTAAGAGCTTCCAATCTAAAACGCAATGTAAATATCTAGTGTAATTGCGGAATTACACAAGATTTTCATTGCGCTTCAAATGTGAGATGAATCCTTTTCGATACTGTACATCCAAAGGTTGTCTGGAAGAGATCGCTTTAAGCTTTTAAACCGCTCATTGCTGTTGTAAGGAATTGTGTGCTATGATTATTTATTTGCTGGTATGCACCAGCTTACAAAATAAATTAATAATCATAAAGAGTTTTGTATTGTATGAATTTCTGCAACGTCACGCCTGATTCCATTAAATCCCTTAGGTAAACTTTGTATATGTATTAGACCGCTCATTGTACAATGTTTTTGTTTTATGTTTGCTGTAAAATAAAGAGTTATCATGTTTTTGGATGGACAGAAGGAAGAGTGGAATGATGGAAAGTTCATTGTACCTAACAATGGAAGAACGGAGAAGGACGGAGTGAAGGGAAAATAGAAAAAAGGAATGAAAGTAGGCAAGAAGGAAGGATGCAAGATATGATAGTAGAGAGGAAGGTTAGAAAGGTAGGATAGCAGAAAGGAAGAATAAAAGTATTTTTTTTTTGTTAGTAGAAAAAAGGGAAGGAAAGAAGGAATGAAGAAAGGGGATACATGACTTGCTGATAGCTTTTATGATATACACTCGAGAGCAATGAATCCGGGTCACTTAAAGAATCCTAAAAATCTCGGAAACTAAAAATGCTAGGTTAATGCAATAAATTGTATTTAATAGACAATGTAATACTCCTTAAATGAAGGTATTAAAACTTCTTAGTTATTGTAAAGTTATATCATAAAAAAATCAAATTTGAAAAAGGGCCACTTTCGAAGATGGAACTACGAAATTACAGCATTTGGTTTTGCTTTTGTTTGTAATCTGTCATTTATGTGGGTACATAAACCATGTTGATAGTGCTCTATATTCATTATTCAAGCTGAAATTATGTCGCTTACGCCTGAAGAATGCACCAGAATACTTACAATGCTGGAAACCGGCCGGAGTCAGCGCGATACAGCCAGGACTGTCGGTGTGTCGCTGTCAACAGTACAAAGAGTTCTCCGACGTTACGAAGAAACTGGTTCTAACCTACGCAGACCAGGAACGGGCAGAACCAGGTGTACCACAGCACGAGAAGACCGATACTTGGTGAACACCATGCTTCGAAATCGCTTTCTCACAGGAACTGAACTCACCAATCAGTTTCGACGCCTCGGAGGAAGTAACCCAAGTGCATGGACAGTAAGACGTCGGCTTGCTGAATCTAACTTAAAACCCCTTAGACCTGCAAACGGCCCTAAACTGGAGCGTGGGCATCGTATTTCGAGACTACGATATGCCCAGAGCCACGTAAATTGGAGTATTGAAGATTGGTCAAAAGTTATGTTCTCCGACGAATCAAAATTTATGCTCTACAAGCACGATGGAAGACACAGAGTGTATCGAAGACCAGGGGAAAGATTCAAGCAAGCATGCATCGAAGAAAAAGTAGCCTACGGTGGTGGGTCTGTACTTGTGTGGGCCGGAATTTCTTCTGAAAGTCGCACAGAGCTGGTGATCATAGAAAACGGCTCTTTAACTAGCGTAAGATATGTGGAAGAAATCCTCAATGATCACGTTGGTCCATTTATGGTCAATTTAGGTGAGGATGCTATATTTATGCATGACAATGCCCGACCGCATACAGGTAGGATTGTGAATGACTACCTTCAAGAGATGAACATTACTCGTATGGAGTGGCCAGCGCGCAGCCCGGATATCAACCCGATCGAGCATGCTTGGGACGAGCTAGGCAGATGCGTAAAACAACGAAACCCTCCCCCAATCACGCTTCGTGAGCTCAAAATTGCTCTCACAGAGGAATGGGAGAATATTCCCCAAAATCGTATAAGGAACTTGGTGTACAGCATGCCAAACCGCGTAAACGCAGTAATGGAAGCACGAGGAGGCAATACGAAGTATTAAAATTCAAGAAAATCGTAATAAAGTTCAAAAATTTCATGTTTCCTATTTTTGTTTTAAGGAGAGATCAGCAGTTTTTTTCTTTATGTAATTTTGTGTTAATAAAATGTATGGTGACTCATATTTTTTTTACTTTCATTTAAGGAGTATTACATTGTCTATTAAATACAATTTATTGCATTAACCTATCATTTTTAGTTTCCGAGATTTTTAACATTCTTTAAGTGACCCGGATTCATTGCTCTCGAGTGTATATTTGTTTGATGTACTGAAAAACTTCATCTCATCTCAGTCATCTTCTGAGCCGGTTTTATACCATTAACATGGTTTAGAAAAAACAAAGCTTTATTGCTAAGGTATAAATACTAAGTTCTCAATATTCTCTACTGTAAAAACACAGGCTGATCATGGGAAGACGCTGTCTTTTGTAACACAGTTTTAATAACTAAAACAAATGGCAGAGTTACAACACATGTAACACATATTTTTGCAATAAAGAAATTTATAATTTGCTAACGTAACAAGACTGATAATTTCTTTTAAAACTTAGTGGCAAGATCCAAACCAATTTTTATTAAACTAGTTCCTATTGCTGAAATAGTAAGACTCACTTTAATCTCCTTAACGATTTTCTTAGCGGCGAGCATGGTTTCAATCTGCTGGTCCAGGTCTCCTTCAACGTCCTCGTCATCAGAGTCCTGGAGACCGAGTGCAGCCTTCTGGTACTTCTTCTTTTCCGTCGCCGCTTGAGCTTCGGATTCGTCGAATTTGAAACCTAAGAAAAACATAATGATTTGACTGCATTTCATTGAATATCGAAAGGTTTCAATCAATCACTGTGTGGAAACATCAAATACAATAGCATCAGAAGTGCTTTTTTTTTTCGCCTAATATATCTATGTTTGGCCACTATCTCGCCTGATGTGAAGCGATGATGTGGCCTAAGGTGGAGCACATAGACCTAGAGAGAGACGGCAGTTGAGCGGCTGCTCAGACCCGTCTCCCCGATGGTTCACCGAACATCATCCCGAAACACGACTAGGTCGCTTGACGGCATGGCTTTGTTCGGTGGGTGGTATTACAACCACGGCCAGAGCCTACCACTTCAAAGCGCGTAAGCGGATTTCATCACGATGTTTTCCTTCAACGTTTTCCTTCACCGTTTTAGAGCGAGCGTGCAAAATATCGATTGCATCCATCCACAATGGTAAACAAAAAAAAAATACGCTACACGACCATATACATAGGCCCTGGCCCCTATGCTTGCCCTTTTTTTCACAAACATTTGTCCAGTCGCAGGAAGCGAACCCTCAGTTACTTATCTATTATGTGCCTCATTGGTGTATGACATTTGACCCAACCTACCCAACCACTATACCACAGAAGCTGTCAAAAAGTAGATGCATTAATAATAAAACGACAATTTATTTGGTAGTGCGCCCCGAGCCAATCTAACGTCTTAAAGAGACCTAACATTTTAGTACACGTGAAATTGTAACCCCTGCTAGGTTTCGCACACACCTCTTTGCCAATCCCCCGAAATCCATCTTCATAACGACTTTGTTCATGCTTAATAGGTTTGCTTAGTAGGTATAATTTTGCTTAATGCTTAATAGGTATAGGTTTTACGACACCTCGGTATTAGAGGGGTTTACTCTTCCTCCCTTCCTTCTTTCCTCCCTCACGCCCTTCCCTTTCGCAATATAAAACCTTACCTTTCCCGCTAAACCCGCCTCCCAAATGCACCTTCTTGCCATCCTTTTCTTGCGCTTCTTTATAAGTCTCCCACAGTTTCCTGAGTTCCGGTGTGGGCGTGGCACCGGCGAGTTCAAAGGCTCGCAGGACGTCGCCTGCGTAACGTCCTTGTTCCGGGGTTAGGAACGTCCACGCGAAGCCTTTGTTGCCAGCGCGGCCGGTGCGACCGCATCTGTGAATATAAGAAAATTTCTTGATTGATGGGAAATGATGAAAGGAGACCAAGACGCTTATGAAGGTGAAATGAAGGAAAGGCGAGATGAAAGAAGGAAGAGAGAAAGTGAAGGAGGAAAGAAGAAAGAGAGGAAGTGAAGGAGGAAACAAGGAAGAGGGGGGGAGGAAAGAAGGAAGAGAGGGAGGAAGGGAGGAGGAAGGGTGGAAGGGAAAGTTTTGAAATGAGTGAGGAAGCAAGGAGAGGTAGAAGAAATAAGGAACGAATAAGGTAAGGACAGAGTAAGTAAAATAGGAAATAGGACTTATTCTCGATTTCTCTCTCAGGCTTACTCTAGCACTATCTATATCTCTTGCGATGATAAACATTCTGCAGTACTTTTCTTACCTATGAACGTAGTCCTCGTAGTGATTAGGACAGTCGTAGTTGACGACCAACACAAGTTGCTTGACGTCGAGCCCGCGCGCCGCGACGCTGGTCGCGACTAGCAGACGCACCTTGCCGTTCTTGAAGTCCACAATCGTAGAGTCCCTGTCGAATTGATCAATACCTGTAACAGGCCACCGTTAATATAATTGTTTGGTAACGCATGATAGTGGTATCGGCGAATGTAGGCGCACTGTCATATCAGATATGTTATGAAATATTTAGAAATTCGTAAATACTGGACTGAGGAGGTTGAGGTTGGTGTACTCTCGGTTATTTTTGCAGTTTTTATGAACCCCCGACGCAAACAGATAAGTTGTTAGACACCTATGTTTGTCAGTATGTGTATCTATCTGTATCTTCGTAGCTACCAAACGTATGGACCGATTTCATTGAGGTTCTTTTTTCATTAAAAGCTAGATTAATTAAGATGTTTCGGATGTGTTTTATAGAAATCTGTCCGGCTATTTAGAAGTTATGAGTTATTAACAATTTATCGGGGTCTTTTAATTTTTTTATTTAATACTTGTGATATTATTATCAGTATAAACACATAGATAATTTGACTATACGCATACATTCGACGATACAAAATAAAACAATTCGAGGCCCCGACGATCTTGATTCTGTCGCTGAAATCAAAATATTACATTAGTAGACTTTGATCTTTGAGAAACTATCATGAAATTTTATGGTGATTGCAATAGTATAAAAATATTTCTTTTTCTGATACTTTTCTGTTGATATCCTTATTTGATCATGATTTTAAATCGGAGCTCTAATAAAATAAAAGTTATGCGATGACTGAGAGCCAACCTGTAAAAGAAATGTTTTATCCTGTAGTTTTTAAACTGTTTCTTTTTTCATTCTTTAAAACTATTTCAATTCGAGAAATAATCGAAAATAAATATATAAAGCTTGAATTATATTTGACAATAATGTCGTGGGTGGCGATGTAAATTAATGAAAATACGTTTTTTTTTTACACTTAATAGATCTATGTTTGACCTCTATCTCGCCTGATGTGAAGCGATGATGTGGCCTAAGATGGAGCACATAGATCTAGAGAGAGACGGCAGTTGAGCGGCTGCTCAGACCCGTCTCCCCGATGGTTCACCGATCATTTTTATAAGCACATCAACTGATTGTTTCTATCAGGTTTCAATTGTGTGTAAATATTTGAAACAACATCCTATGATAGAGCCAATTTCATACACAATTAATCATTTGAGTCAATCAGAAATACATCAAACGCCAACCTCTCTCTCTGATAAGCTTTTAGCAGTAAGTCTGCCCGTTGCAAGACATTTTTGTACTTTTTCTCATTTTATGGTGTACAAGATGTATGTATTGTGTTTTATAATCATAAAATAATATAATTTACATAAAATATGTAATATAAATTATATATAAAATAACTTATATACCATAATTATGTAGTTGAATATGTGGATTGGGGCAAAGAATTAGTCTCTGTGGTTACAGCCTGTTATTCAGACTTGTTATTCATGCCTCAGTTAACTGTATGGTTGTATGACTAATATGTAGGTATGCGAAAATGAAACCTGCAAAGAACACACAGTCTAAGTTGGCCCCACGGTCACTACACATAAACACTGGCGACCAACTCACCTCCATGTAGACTCATGCACTGGTAAGAAGCCTTCATGAGATCCTTCAGGAGACTGTCTGCATTCTCTTGCTTGTCTACGAACACTATGATACTGCCCAACTGGCTGTAGAGACCGAGCAGTTCGAGGAGTTTGAAGAACTTGGCATCATCTTCTAGAACGGCCACATGCTGTTCCACTTCTTTGCAAACTATGCTGCGGCCGCCCACCTGTGGATGGTTTTATAATTATAGCTTTTTTTTTATTTCGCCCGTTAGGGCAGGCTATAGTCGCTAGGTCCATACCGCCATGTCTTACGTAGTTTTTATTTCATAGTTTAATATTCCATTTATTATACTTTTGTTGAGAATGAGGGACAACAGCAACAAGCCGGACCCTCTTCTAGTGCTTCAATAAAGTGGTGGAACTTTATCAAGCTTTTCATGGATTTATTGGGAGAACATAAAAAGCAATGTTTTCTGTATTTTGTTTCATTTGCCTACACTCGTGCACGTTTACGAACACATAATTGTTAATATTCCACCGATATTACACATGGTCACTCGAAATAACACTTGTTTGAATAGTGATACAGTTCGATTTTGTTTTATTTTCCAAACAACTGTTATTTCGAGTGATCGTTTCACTTCCCGCCAAATGGGTCTATAATTATAGCTCTTGTGAATAAGGTATTTTTTAAACTTAGTAAAGAGGCTTTTTCGCTAATTTATATGCCGTTTATATACCACTTATATGCAAAAGAAAGTAAGTTTATGTTAAACGTGTTTCGGCACTGGTCAATTTGCGTTGTAACTTATATGTTAGAAAGAAAAATATTTTAAACAGCAAAAGGTTTGTAACAAGTTTAGCGTTAAACTCAATCGGCTCTAGGCTATCAATATAAATGATCAACCCTATTTCCTACCAGGAATGTTATCTGAAAGTAACCCATCAAATCAAATCGACAGTTTTTGAGAAATTTCGAAAAACATTGCCACACCCTGTATAAGTTTGTTGAACGGCTTACCTGGATTTCTATAGGTTTCTGCAGAATCCTTCTCGCCAGCGCTTCCATTTGTCTCGGGAAAGTCGCGCTAAACATAACCGTTTGCCGGTCTGGCCTTACGTTGTCGATGATCTTCATTACCTGTACAATATTAATTGTTATATTTACTTACTAGCTGACCCGGCGAACTTCGACCCGCCATATTTTTTTGCCGTCAATACTGTCTAAAGTCTAAGATTGTTTTTAAATATTTTTTTCATACAAACCTTCTCCTGACAATAACGAACACATATAAGAAAGATTTATCCAATTTGGTGCAGTCGTTTGGAAGTTATGCGCGTACAAACATTTCGGTTATTCATTTTTATTTATATAGATAGATTACACAAAAACTCATATAAGGACTACAATCTGCATGACCATGTCTGGACTAATGATTTTGCTAATAATTAATTTTTAGAAAAAAACAAAATCCGACTGCAATGTATCTTCGAAGTCCAAGGTCACACATCGATGAAATTTATATGGGACCACTTCGTAGCTATACTGAACCCGACGCAAAAAGAATTTTCCAAATCGGTTCATAAATGACGGAGTTCTGAGGTAACAAACATAAAAAAAATAAAAATAAATAAATAAAAAATACAATCGAACAGAGAACCTCCTCCTTAACCGACTTCAACGGTTAAAAACGATCAGGCCTAAAATAGATCCACGCATACAGACGTACGCAAACGTACTTTGCGTACTGTACGCGTGGCACTGTTTTAAGGCTAATTTAGACGCGGTCAGTGATCAGCGTCAACACCGGTGCCAAAAGTTTTTTTTTTATAACTGAGTGACGAGACCGGCTGGTCGTTTGCCTAATGTCCTTCCCGATTCCCGACTTCTTGATGTCCTTCCCGATCTGCATGCACAGTTCCCTGGTGGGGGTCATGATGAGAGCTATGGGCCCGTCCGTGTCTTCCAGTGGGGACTGGTCCAGTACGTGACGGAACATCGGCAGGATGAATGCGAGCGTCTTGCCTGAGCCCGTCTTGGCTGGTCGTTTGCCTGATGGTAAGTAATACGCCAGCCGGACCGTACGTCGCGTACCGTACGCGTGGAACTGTTTCAGATCTTAGAACAATAAATAATATAGTATACCTGTGGTTCAAATCCCATGTCAAACATCCTGTCAGCTTCATCCAACACGATATACGTAACTCTCCTGAGGTTGGTGACTCGTCCGGAGTTGGCGGCCAACATGTCTATCATGCGGCCCGGAGTGCACACGATCATTTCTGCGCCGCGCTTCAGTTCTGCTATCTAAAAGGAGACGTATCACATTTGTGTCGAATCTTCCAGATTATTGTATCTGAGGATTTTCATATCGCAGCACAGCCGGAAAAAAATATAAACGCATAGAATAAGGGAACGGACAGTAATCGAAACAAAATCTAAAATGTAGTTTGAACGAATGTTTGTCGAATCCGAAAGATCATTCAATCAATACTTTTGTAAAATAATAATAATATATATTTTTAAATCAATCAATAAAACCTAATAATTCTGACATTTTTATCTGTTCCGAAACACAACACAGTGCATGACGTCATTTCAAAGTAAATACCGTGTGTGAAGCTTGTTTATTTTATATTTTGATTTTTATCTAAATCAAAACGATAGTTTTCATGCCATGACGACCCTAAATTCCTTAAACTTTACAAAAACGTATAAATCACTTTGCAAGTTTGCTTTCGTAGAGCTTGTCGTTTCGTTTGCCAGCGTTTGACGTCATACGTTGTGAGATGACTTTTTGCGCGGCAATATTTAAAACATAACATTTAACATTGTTTTAGGAACTTTTTGGAAATTATTTAATTAAAATATTAAAATATTTTCAAGGCTATATATATTCCTTCACTTGTGGGTTGTCTGGAAGAGATCGCTTTGAGCGATAAGACCGCCCATTGTGACATTATTATTAAGTTAGTTGTTATTTTAGTTTTTAATTATTTCTGTATTTTGGTGTTACAATAAAGAGTTATTCTGTTCTGTTCTGTTCTGTTCTATATATATAATATATATATATATATATATATATATATATATATATATATATACCATAGTATATATATATATATATACTATGGTTAATTTTTAACACTTTCTGAAAAATTGTCCGATCCCCTATTATAACGCTTAGAAGGTATGTTTCAACAACGCGCAGTAACAGACGTAGGCTATAAATCGGTTATGTGTTTACTTGCCGCGTCACTCACACAAGCGCATGATGAGCGCAATGCAGTGCTACACAGTTCTTTTCACGGTATTAAAAGTTCTGCGTCACACTGCTTTGTTATGGGCGTGACGCTTACCATCAGGCGAACAACTTGCTCGTCCCATTACTCATTACCATAAAAACATAAAAAAAAACAAAATCACGATGAATCAGAACTCATTAATACAGCATACCTGTTCAGAAATACCAGTGCCTCCGTACACACATACGGTTCTCAAGCCGAGCGACTTGCCAAACTTCTTGATGTCCTTCCCGATCTGCATGCACAGTTCCCTGGTGGGGGTCATGATGAGAGCTATGGGCCCGTCCGTGTCTTCCAGTGGGGGCTGATCCAGTACGTGACGGAACATCGGCAGGATGAATGCGAGCGTCTTGCCTGAGCCCGTCTTGGCTATGCCGATTAGATCTCTGAAAAAATTTAAATTAATATATGTATTAAAATATAATATATATATAATTAATATATAATTAATTTTAATTATATTTATAATTAAAATGAATTGAATGAATGACTATAGAACGTTCTAGCAAAAGCTTTATAAGTATGTACACTTTTATGAGTACGTGTGTAAGAAATTCAAATTTATATATATTGTACGTGAAAGAAATTCATGTGATTCTGTCTCAAAGTAAATAAATATATACCTAGATGTTATATGCTAAAATCACAAACTTGCCATGTCAATTTCCAATAGTTATAGATTAATTATGAGTCATAGAAGTTATATCGAGAACAAAAAATTAAACAATTTAAATTAATAATTTTCGATAATTTTTCAGTATTGGTATGATTTGAAACTGACCTAACAGTTGTATAATTACTAAATCTATGTTTATTTCTTTTATTTTGTTTTATTAATTTACAGTTGCACAATACACGATGGCTAAGTTGTCATCTGAACGGTTTTATTAGGGCCAGAACGGTCCTATGTAGGCCAATGACGGTCCTATTCAAGCACAAAGTCTGGGCCTAGATATAGAACCTATTAAATAATATAACCATTCTTGGCTAGAACAGTCCTATATAATAAGCCCAAGGCGGTCCTATTTAGGACCAATGTGGTACTGTTTAAGCCCCTAGGCGGTCCTATTTAGGCCCGATGTGGTCCTATTTAAACCCCTAGGTGGTCCTATTTAGGCCCAAGGCGGTTCCTATTAGACCAGTGTTTATCGACAAGAAATCATTACTACAATTCACGTTACCTCTAAATGTTTTACTTTATATTAAAGTACAAGTACATTTACCATATAATTTAGGTTTAAGTATCGCCTTTTATGAAAGAAGCACGTCCATTGTATAGGGCAGGGAATCGTGTTGTTTTGCCATCTCTAATTGTAAGTATGTTACCAAATTATATTTTGAATTCATTGGCAATATTTTGTGTTAGTTTTAAGATACTGTAGTTTGGATTGGGTGATAAAATGATGGTTACTTTTCAATATTATTTTATTTTCTTACGAACTTGTGTGTTACATAAGTACGTTTGTATCGTGTAATGACGCGCAAAACAAACTATCTATAACAATTTTATTTTCTATGCATACAAACAATAAAATTCATCCATCATCAGATGAAACTGCGGTCATGCTTTTGAAGTTATAAAAAAAGATTTACTTCAAAATTATGCATAGATACACTTCGAGTGGATGCACTAATATAGTACTATCTTCTTTTTTCTGAATATTACAAGTAACAGTATCAATTACAGTACACATTATGTACAATCTGTAGATAAAATAATATATATATTAATTATATATATAATTAATATTAATAAAACCAGTGCTAAACCACTAAAAACCTGCTATTAAATAAAAAAATCGCATCCTAATCGTTATATAAATATAAATATAACAATATAACCTACCATCCCACCTAAGAACTACAATGTGGAATGCTAATAAACTATATGAATATTATATTAGTGTAAAAATTGTCTAACAAATAGCAATAAAGGCTTATTTTATTTTTTGTTTATTTTATATGAGATTACCTTCCAGACATGATAGCAGGTATAGCTTGAGCTTGGATAGGCGTTGGCTTCTCAAAATTCAGTTTCTTCAAAATGTCCATCTCTTTTTTACTAATACCGCAGTGGGCCCAGGACCTTATGGGCTTGGGACACCCCTTGCCCTTGACCCTTATGCCTTCTAGTTCTACTCTGTACGCTTCCACTTCTTCTGGGGTCATTCTTGTTAATTCACTAACCTGAAGAAGAAAATATATGCAATTAGATTTCCGCCTTCTGCCCCCCGATTCAGAACCGCACGATAACTTGTTGTCGATCGATTCGGTTTCATATCTTAAGATGTAAAATATTGCACACAATACAAATTCCGTAAATGCAACATTTAATCGATACCAATATTGTAACCGAAACCGTATTAAATTTTCGGGGCGAAATAGCTCGAAAAGGAACATACAAAACGAGATCGATAATAGTCGAATCGATTCGGTATTTGTTATCGTGAGGTTCTGAATCGGGGGGCAGGTTTTCCCTTATATCTGTGGAAGATCCGTTAGTTTTTTGTCGAAAAAATATGTGCCGAATTGTAATTGGTTGTGTTAGAATTTTTGAAGGCTAGGAGAATGAAAGTCAGTGATATAAATTTATAAATTGGTAAAAGGAGAAAAGTCAGCGATATTTGTTCAGGCCAAACCTGAACATATAATAAAAAAAAAGATAATGTCAAAAATGTCAAACTTCACCTGAGTCATTTCGGAACGGAGTTAGGGCAACATTATTAACTGGGTGATTTTCTGAACCGACGCGACGGTGCGGCCAATTAATAGGTATATAATAAATAATTAATTAAGTCCACGCATGTTTTATTTATACATGCGTGTGGTGGTCCTTCAAAAGTGTAAAATCAGTGCCAGTCAAGGTTTTAATAGCTATCGTCGGAATTACGAGCCCGTGGTGGCGAGCGTCTCGCGATACGAGTCGTGGTCAAAAGCCGGCCGGGACGGCCCGCAACCTCGTTCTGTCTATACAGAACGACAATCTACATCAGAAGCAGCATCTAGACAGAAGAAAGAGCATCGATTCATCTAGAAATCTTGCAATTTGAAGACGGAAATTTCCAGAAAAAGTGTGCGAAGTGAAGTTGGCTGCCAGTAGTGCGAATTGCTGAGACTGGCAGAATATTGCGCCGAATTTGCAATAGCTTCAAGGCGCTGTCAGCTGCATCGTACTATCTGTCACCTGTCATCGTAACACTGACGTGGGAACGTCAGACCAAAACAAAACCGACTCCAAAACAATTTCTAAAAATCAAAATTTTGCGAGAATAATTGTTGTAAATCCAAAGAACTTAAACTTATTACGTATATCTCACTATGGCGGAGTCTAAGGAAGCATTGCGGAAATACAGGCTGCTGCGTGGACAATACAAAGCGGTGATTACGCGCATGGAAAGTTTTGTGAATGATCCCATACATTTTGCGTCGGCGACGGTGGATATTTTGGAAGCCCGGAAAGAAAAGCTTGTAAGTGCGCTCAAGAACTATGAGGCGGTGCAATTGGATATCCTAAGTATCGACGAAAGTGACGCCGAGCAGGTTGGTCTCATTAAGGAAAAATATTATACCATTCTCGCCAAAATTAATGCTTCTTTAAAGGTGATAGGAAAAAGGTCTGTGTCAGAATGTCATAATGTGTCTACCTGTAAATTGCCCACTATCGATATAAATCCCTATGATGGGAAAGACTTTACAAAATATAAACCGTTTTATGATATATTTATGGCCATAATTGATAACAATAGGTCCCTTTCTGATGTTCAGAAATTGTTTTATTTAAGAAAGTACGTAAAAGATGATGCTCTGGCAGTAATTGTCAACTTGCCATTGGTGAATCAATCATATAAGGAAGCATTAGAGTTATTAAACAAGCGTTTCGATAATAAGGCACGTTTAATAGCAAACCATATTAATATTTTATTGGATTTACCTACTATGCAAAAAGGCACAGCGGCCTCTATAAGGTCATATGTGTCTGAAGTGCAGCAACAATTGCATGCATTACAAAATTTTGAACAGCCCATAGATAAATGGGATATGCTGTTAATTTCCATATTAACAAGAAAATTAGATCAAATTACTCACAGAGCCTACCAATTGGATAGAGACTCCGAGCAAATGCCTTCCATGGCTCAGTTGTTAAAATTTCTTGAAAAGCGTGCTATGGCGCTAGAAGATACCTACAATAAGGATACTTCCTATGAAAGTACCATCAATAAATCTAAACAATTTAATACCAAAGTGACTAATGTTGTCACGCATCCTAAAAGTTTGTGTAAATTTTGTACTAAAGATGACCATCCTCTTTTCAGTTGTCTGCAGTTCAAAACTGCAGCAATATTGGACCGCCAAGCATTTGTGCGGGACAATAAGCTATGTTCTCTTTGTTTAAAACCACACAGTGGTAAGTGCAAATTTAATTTTAAATGCAAGCTATGTCGGCAGGATCATAACACCCTCCTACACGAGGATCAAACCCAAACCAAGGAAACTGCAGTGACCTTATTATCGAACCCTGTTTCCAATGACATCTTGCTTCCAACTGTAAAGGTAAATTTAATTAATAAACAAGGTGAGCAAATCACTGTGCGAGCATTGCTTGATACAGGCAGCCAAGCATCTTTTGTTACATCTGAACTTGTGGAAACTCTTGGATTGATTGCTATAAATCAACAAAATAATATAATTGGAATTGGTAACAAACCAACCAAAATAAACCAATGTGTTAACTTGAGTGTGCTTTCATGCCTCAACAATGTAAAATTTAATTTAAAATGTCATGTGTGGATACAATAACAACACAATTGCCTCAACAATTCGTTAATATAAATAGGTGGCAAATCCCTAAGAATGTAAAACTTTCAGACGATGAATTTAATATCCCAGCAAAAATTTCATTGTTATTGGGTGCAGATATTTATTTCACTGTTACTAGATGGATGCATTAAAATACAGAATGGACCTGTCTTGCAGAATACCCTATTTGGGTATGTAGTTGGTGGCAATTATCCTGAAAGTGTCTGTAATAATGTAAGTAATGAAACTTGTAAATTAGTAACCAACTTTGCAATTCAAGATTATAAAAGGTTAGAAAATGTCATGGAAAATTTCTGGCTGTCAGAGAAGGTACCGGAACCCGCAAAGCCAAGGTGTAATGAGCAAGAGAAGGCTGAAGAAATTTTTCAGAGCTCTATGAGTTTGACAGATGGTCGTTTTCATGTTGATATGCCTCTCATTGCTCCTTTGGATGAGTTGCAGCTTGGGGATTCCTTCTCTGTAGCATATCAAAGATTTTTAATGTTAGAAAAAAGACTTCAAAGAAATCCTTTGTTATTGGAACAATATAAGTTATTTATAGATCAATATGTAGAGTTGGGACATGCTAAG
The DNA here is from genome assembly GCA_951640565.1 of Petrophora chlorosata. Taxonomy (NCBI): domain Eukaryota; kingdom Metazoa; phylum Arthropoda; class Insecta; order Lepidoptera; family Geometridae; genus Petrophora; species Petrophora chlorosata. The sequence continues at coordinate 5,441,130 of OX621206.1, forward strand.
ATAGTTGATATTTCGAGCTATAATGCTAATGGTGATCATGTTTACTTTCTAGCACATCATGCAGTTATCAATGAGGCAAGTAAAACAACCCGGCTTCGTGTTGTGTTTGATGGGAGTCTCAAGTCGAAGAGTCAGGTGTCTCTCAACGACGTCATGCTGAAAGGCCCTGTGGTACAGAGTGAGCTTTTTGATATTCTAATACTATTTAGAACTTACCTTTTCACGCTGATTTGTGACATACAAAAAATGTTTCGCCAAGTTATGATTAATAGCCACCAAACTTGTCTTCAAAATATTCTCTGGAGAGATGATCCCAAGAAACCCATAACCTGCCTGCAGCTGCAGACAGTTACTTATGGTCTAAAAGCATCTACTTTTTTGACAAGTCGATGTTTGCTGGAATTAGCTATTCGACATAGTGACGAGTTTCCTCTTGCTGCTCAAACATTGATAAGAAATACATATGTCGATGATGTTCTCTCTGGCACAGACAATATAAAAGAGCTCTATGATTTAAAAACTCAATTGATAGAGCTGCTGAAACTAGGTAGTTTTTCCCTACACAAATGGTGTTCCAATTCTTTTGAGGTTTTACATGATATTCCAGATGCACAAAAACAATTTAGTGACAAAGACATGAGTGGAAATAATGTAGTGAAAACTTTAGGCTTGATGTATGACATAAATTCAGATACTTTCACATTTTCTCCTGATATTGATGAGACAAATAATTTAAATACTAAAAGAAAAATACTGAGTTTCATAGGATCCATGTTTGACCCCCTTGGCCTGGGAGGTCCAATAATAGTAATAGCCAAATTATTTATGCAAGAGCTATGGTCTTTGCAATTAGATTGGGACGCTATAGTACCCCATGAACAATATATATACTGGAACAATTTTTTAAACAAATTAAAAGAGATGGGCAAGATAACAATAAACAGGTGTGTAAATTTTGAAGATGTTACCTCTCTAGAGCTAGTAGGTTATGCTGATGCCTCAATCAAAGCCTTTGGTTGTTGTATTTACATAAGAATATTTAAACAAGATGGATCAGTACAAACAAATATATTCTGCTCAAAATCCCGCATTGCTCCATTTAATAAATCATTGACTATACCCCAACTGGAACTCAATAGTGCTCTTCTTCTAGCACAACTTGTACATAGAGTCAGTAGAGTCCTAGAGCCTAGGTTTTCTCAGCTGAAGGTGTTTTTGTACAGTGATTCACAAATTGTACTAGCTTGGATTAAATCTGGCAATATAAAATCAAATATCTATGCCAGTAATAGAGTCAAACAAATTATAGAGCTCACAGACCAGAATCAGTGGGGCTATGTCAATACAAAGGATAACCCTGCAGATTTGTTGTCGCTGGGAGTTTTGCCGCACAAGTTGCAGCAAAGTACTTTATGGTGGCACGGGCCAACCTACCTTTTAGATAAAAATTATACACATAATTCGTTGCAAAATTTAAAAATGCCTGAATTGCCCACAGACACTGAGACAGATGATGAACAAAGCCTACTGTGCAGTATTGCAAAGGTAGAGCCATCATTTTCAGCTCATTTATTTGAAAGATATTCAAACATATATAAATTACAGAAAGTGATAGGGTTTATTTACAGATTTTATAAAAACTGTTCAAAAAATAAAAATAAAATAACGGACAGAAATCTTACTCCTGAGGAACTTCGCGACTCTTTGTCAGTTATTGTGCGTTGTGCCCAAAGGGAACATTTTTCTAAGGAAATAAATTTACTTTCTGCTGATAAAACTGTCAAGACAGGAATAGGTAACCTCCATCCTTTCCTTGACCAAATGGGAATTTTGAGAGTAGGTGGTAGGTTACAAAATGCCAAGGAGATGTCTTTCGATAAAAAACATCCGACTATTCTTCCTAAAAATTGTCACATCACAACCCTCTTGATTGAGAGAGAACATTTGAGACTCTTACATGCAGGACCTAGATTAGTATTAAGTTCTCTTTTACAAAGATACTCTTTAGTAAGCGGTATTCGAGAGGTCAAAAAAGTTGTGCACAAGTGTATCAAATGTGCACGTTTAAAAGCTGAGGCTGCTAGGCAGTTGATGGGATCCCTTCCGCAGGAGAGAGTTACAGCGTCCAGGCCATTTCAGCATGTCGGCGTTGATTTTTGCGGACCCTTCGACATGAAGGTTGCTAGAGTAAGAAAGCCTATGGTTCGGAAATGTTATGTAGCACTTTTCGTTTGCTTTGCCATAAAAGCTGTCCATGTAGAGCTTGTATCAGACTTAACAACGGAGGCCTTCTTAGCATGTCTCAAGCGTTTCATTTCAAGGCGAGGAATGCCTACTAATATATACTGTGACAACGCAAAAACGTTCAAAGGAGCGTCTAACATTATGAAAGAACTGTATAACCTACAATGCTCCAAAAACCACAGAGATACAGTCAGTAATTTTTGTTCTCAAAATTATATTAAATTTAAATTTATTCCAAGTTATTCTCCAGAATTTGGAGGATTGTGGGAGGCAGGGGTAAAGAGTCTAAAATATTGTCTAAAAAGAGTGGTAGGTAACCTATGTTTAACTTATGAAGAGCTCTATACAGTAATTGTGCAAATCGAAGGAATTTTAAACTCGAGACCTCTACTTACTGCAAATTCAAATGATTGTCAATATTTAACACCTGCACACTTTCTAATTGGAACGGCTATCACTAGCTATCCTGAAGTTGATTTAACAGAAATTTCAGTTAACCGATTAAAATTTTGGAATATTTGCACTAAATTAAAACAAGATTTTTGGAAGTTGTGGTCAAAAGACTACTTGAATCAGCTTCAAAGCCGTCCTAAATGGAAATATATGCAGCCAAACCTCAAAGAAGGTGATTTAGTTACCTATTGTTAAAAATTTAAATACTCGCCCTTTAGAGCCTTTGGCCTATGGCTCGCATTGTTAAAACATACCCCGGTGCTGATGGTAGAGTCAGAGTGACAGACATTAAAATGAATAACAAAGTTTATCGAAGGTCAATTAATCGTTTGTGTCCTCTACCTGTGGTTTAACCATGTTATGCCGGGCCCCAATTATGTTCAGGCCAAACCTGAACATATAATAAAAAAAAAAGATAATGTCAAAAATGTCAAACTTCACCTGAGTCATTTCGGAACGGAGTTAGGGCAACATTATTAACTGGGTGATTTTCTGAACCGACGCGACGGTGCGGCCAATTAATAGGTATATAATAAATAATTAATTAAGTCCACGCATGTTTTATTTATACATGCGTGTGCGTGTTATAAATATCACTGACTTTTCTCCTTTAAATGTGAATTTACAAACAAAAGGAAGCACCAAATGCGAGTATCATGGCTAAATTCAAAATATAGTAATTTCCCGCGTTTTAGCTTCAGAACGAGCGGTTTAGATTTACTGGACTTACGGACTCAGCGGTTAAGGCTACTAAAAACAACTTTTTTTATGGAACTGAGTGATGAGACGGACAGGTCCTTCGCCTGATGGTAAGCGCCATAAAAATAATACCATACAAAGTACTGCGTAGCGCTGCGCTCATCACCCCGAGACATCAAATATTAAGTCTCTATGCTCAGTAATTTCGCTATAATGCCCTTCAAACCGAAACACAGTAATGCTTGCTCACTACTGCTTTGCGGCAGAATAACTGGCAAAGCTGTGGTGACTTGCGAGACTTGCTATATATTCAAATGTGAAGACTATAGCGAGTATAAAGTATATCTACCTCTGTATAAAAAGCTTTCCTGAACGGATGGTACTCCAAACTCGTATGATCAACTTTAGCCAAATCTTTCCTCTGTTTTGAGGCGAGGTTCGCTGCGGCGTCTTTGATATCTTCTGTCTCTTCTTCTGATGAGTATTCCAGACCGTCTTGATTCTGTTCTATCAGTTCACCTGTTGGGAGATATTCTATTAAGTAAAATTATTGTTATATTGAAATTGCATCCTTGCGATGCCGGCTAATGTAAAATGAGTTGAATGATTGCGGAGTTTACCCTTGTTCTTCTGTTCTGTGACCTTTTTCTTAGCAGTTCCAGTGAGGATAACAACCCCAGTGCCACCTGCTGTTGGCACACTGATCAGACCCCTTTGCTGGTCTATTTGATTTACTTTGCGTACTTCCTGAAAGGAAATGATTAAAGATTTACCAGGCCTAGCGCACTCCGCACTGTAGGTACGAAGCTACAAGTACATAGCCAGACAACGACGGCGGGTCGCGCATTTTTACACGTGCCGCGTTCGAAGAGATAAGAGCTATGCGATAGAAAGAGAGGCGCTCTGTAGGTTAATGTGACTGGTACGCGAGCTGAATTGAATTTTATTGTGTCATAGTAAGAGTCGCTATTTGCTTAAATTTCTTTGGGGAGTGATGCTTCTGTCCCTTAGTATTCTGTGGATTTACTAAAAACTAAAAATCTATGACTATATAATTATATTGTCATTAAGTACAATATGTACTTTGGGTCCGTGGGGACCGGGAGCTCATCGTAATTTCAAAAGTCTGTCAGAGCGCCTGATCGATGCGACGCGTGACCAAAATGCTGGGACTTTTTTGGCTCAACGTATCAGTATTGCAATCCAACGGGGCAGTACTGCCAGCATCTTGGGTACGCTGCCAACTGGTAGTGGGTTGGAGCATTTGAGCTACCTATAGGCCTTTAATGGTCTATGGGTTGTCCAATTGCTTCTCCTTGTATGTAGTTAGTTTAGTTTTAGTAAGTAGAGTGTAGTTTGTTTTGAGTAATAAAGGCATTCGCCCGTATGAAAAAAAAAAAAAAAAAAAGGTACAATATTATGTTGACTTTAGGATTTAGGATATGAACTCTCTCCTCTTCACTCTGCAGTTTACTCGATGCAAAAGTTGACTGAAAGAGTTCTAAAAAGCATTTAGCAATAAATCGGCCCATTTCACATCAGTTTATTAATTTATTTTCATATACTGCTTTTTATTGTTTGGTGTACATATTGTACAATAAAGCCGATTGTATTATTAGTAAAATTATATACATATGTTTCTATGTTTAATTATGGGCAATATGTATAACAGTGATTAACAATCTGTCCTTCACTCCAGCTGTCCTAATTATCTATAATAATCCCTTTACATTTCAATACTAGGGCAAGAGTGAGAGAGAGAATGGGCCAATTTTTTTTTTCTTTTTGACTCACCTGTTGCACTTCTTGCATATAAGCATCTAGTGTGTCAATTTCATCTTCTGCTTCTTGTTTTGCTTTTTCTTCGGCTTCTTTCTTTTCTTTGGCTGCTTCTGAATCTGGTCCCCCTAAAAGTTATCGTATCAATTTTGACAGTTTAATAAAAAAAAAGTTTCTTTGAGCTTGATATTAAATATCTGATACTAGATCTATAAAGTATGCTTCACTTTCAATTATTATTTTAGTTTAATTATGCCTCTTTGACTAAGCAAACACAACATTATAAGAATACATCGCACCTTCGGTGCTACAAAGTCACAACAGCTCAGTTTTGAATTTTACAGGAGAGGACTTTGAAGATTTTTTTCGCATTTATTGCCTTATGACTGGATGTCTAATTGTAGTAGGTTTAAAATCTTTATAAAATTGATGCTTTATTGTGTTTTCTATAGTTTCATGTCAAAAGTTTAATTCAAAGTACTAAAATTATTGTAATAAAACGCAAAACAAAAAAAGTGTCCTGAATTGAGACTTTGTTGCACCAGGAATTATTTAGTTAAATGAGTTATGCCTTATTATTTAGGCATTTCAGTCAGGCTTTTTGCACTCGTCTACATCATTTGTGTCGCTTTAGCTCCAACGCACGTCATAATCTCGCAGGCGCGGGGGCACAACTATCTAATCAAACTTTGTTGGCCCAAAACGAATGGAAAAATGCACCAATAACATTTAACAGCCATTTAGTAGATTTTTGCGATACTTTCGCGGGTGTTTTTGTTGCCCCGATATAGGCATAGCTCTAAGACAATTTGGCATACTTAACTCAATTTTGCAGTTTTGGCTATTTGTGACTTTGTTGCACCGAAGGTGCGACATGTGAATCCGAGTATGAATTATATGATTCCACCTAACAGATATACTATCTATTATACTTTACCTTCATCACCAGAGTCATCTTCCAGTGACCATTTCTTGACATTAGGCATTTGTATGTTAGACATGATGCTTCCTTGCTTGACTTCCTTTTTGGTGGACTCGAGCTCCTTACGCTTGCGGTCGGCGCGCCAGCGCTCAATACGTTCGCGCCGCTTTTGCATCTCCGCTTCAAGACGGATTTGTTCTTCTTCCTAGAATGTTTAAATAAATGAATTTGGAGTCAAATTGAAAGAAGACTGCAATTAAAAATGTTTAGATTTTGTCAGTTATTTACTTTTATAAAACTGTGACTTCCATATGCACAATACAGTTAGCTACTTTTAGAGGATATACATATATTATATATAACAAGATAGACAAAAGTGATATTTTTATAAACTAAATGACATTATGACAGTATGAATATTTAGCAGCATCCCTAGTGAGTAGGCAGAATATATCCATCTAAGAATAATATCAGATGTATTTCAAGGGAACTATGAAGGAAGGAAGGAACCACGTTGTCATATGTGAATGTTGGTACATTGTTATTTAGATACAGGATTGATATTTATGTGTAGGGTACTTTTCTACTTTGTAGTTGTTATGTTTAGAGTGTTTTTTGAGCAAATAAATGTTCGATAAGAGTGGACTGTATGGACGAAACAAAAGGCAAAAATCTGAGGGTTTTAGGAAAAGTTATAATACTGTGCAAACTCACCAAATAATCCAGGCGATGGGTTTAAAAGCCGATATTTTGTACCTCTAACTGCCCTTTGGCTTGCGCGCTTACCTCCGTTTAGTTTTTGATACCTGATCGGCGACGAAAGGGGACCGGCCGGTGGCACAGTATTCCGCGTAGTTGGTAGCACTACTTGTTTCTATATGAGAACGATAGATAGGGCTTCACCCTCGACAAATTATGTGCAATAATGGCACCGAAAAAGAGGGATACGAGAAAATTGTCCACGCGGATGGCGGGAACCGAAAAGCGATAACCACGAGAGTCGGATGTTAAACTCTGAATGAATAATAATCTACTCGGAAGTTACCATAAACTAGAAACTATAACTATTTATGACATAGACAATCAATTTCTAAAATCGACTAAACAACTAAAGTGAACATTCCGCCCACCTAAATGGTACATTTAAACGACAAAGTTTCGAAAAAACAACAAAAATTGGGAAAGGAAAAATATTAAAATATGAAATTAGTTCGAAATTGGCAAGGGGCAAAGTTTAACAAGTGGTCTTTTGAATTGACTTGTAGCAGTTTGCACACTCGCAACACGACAAATACCATCAGCTCCTTTGTGCAAGGCAACTATACGACCCATACTCCACTTCATCGGGCTGCTCTGTTCATTTACAATCAAAACGAGAGTACCGACAACTATATTTTCCGCTTGAATCTTATTCCAGCGCATCCGTTGCTGTAGAGTATGGATGTACTCTTGATGCCATCTACGCCAAAAGTCCTGGTGCATTTTCTGAAGTAGCTTCCAGCGATGTAGAGCACTAACGTTCAAATCGACAAGCTCTTCTTCTGGAAGAATCGACAAAGGTTCTAGCGTCAGAAAGTGTCCAGGAGTTAGGGCCGAAAAATCATTTGCATCAGAGCTGAGGGGTGTCAGTGGCCGAGAATTTAACAAAGCTTCTATTTGTGCAAGCACGGTATAAAATTCCTCGAACGTAAGTCGTTGAGTGCCTATGACTCTAGCTAAATGACTTTTAACAGACTTTATTCCGGCTTCAGCTAGGCCATTGAAATGTGGACTTCCCGGAGGGCTAAACGAGAACTGAATTTCTTGAGATCGCGCCGCATTTTTCATTAAATTTTCTAAATAATTACTTGCGCCTACAAAGTTTCGGCCTTGATCTGAGATGATTTTACTACAACGACCGCGGCGTGCAATGAATCGCTTCAGCGCAGCAAGAAATGCCTCCGTCGACAATTCTGAGGCCAATTCCAAATGAATAGCTTTTGTACTAGTGCACACGAAAACGCAAATATAGCTTTTAAATGTTTTTACTCCTCGTCCACGACCGAGAGCAATGTCGAAAGGGCCACCGTAATCGATGCAAACAGTCGAAAAAGGTTTGATTTGACTAACGCGATACGAAGGTAAATTTCCCATAAGCGGAGCTGGCGCAGGTTTAGGATTGACACGAAAGCATTTCATACATTTTGAAATGACTGCTCGAACAGCTCGCTTAGGCGATAAAATCCAAAAGGTTTGAGCGAGAAGATTTTGCAAAGTTTGTGCACCGGGGTGCATGAAAGCTTTATGAGAGTCTTCGATAATTAATGAGGTAAGTCGATGGTCACGAGGTAAAAGCAAGACGTGTTTTGTTTCGAACTCTAGGTTTGAGAGGGCTAACCGACCGCCCACCCTCAAAAGACCCGCCGTATCTACGAAAGGCGAAAGCTTCCTTAAGCTCTTGGGTAAAGAGTTTGGGAAACCAGCTTTAAGCTTCTCAATCTCATTCGAAAATGCACTTTGTTGAACATGTTTTACTAGAAACATAAAAGACCTTTTGATTTCAAAAGGTGACAAAGGACCGAAAAGTTTGAAATTGAGGTTACTAGGTCTTGAGTTGTGCAGAAAGCGAAAAATATACGCGAGAACACGCTTGATAGTCGAAAGTGACGAATACCTATTTAAAATTTGTTCAACTACATTAGAATCAATAGATGTCACGAGAGTTAAAATCTTCTGCTCCTCCTCGACGATAGTTGAATCCACGCCTATTGACGAAAGCGAAACAGGCCATTCAGCTTCAGGCTTGGAGAGCCAAGTTGGGCCATTCCACCAAACTGTCTGCTCTACCAAATCCGAAGGTAGAGTTCCACGGGATCCGCAATCCGCGGGATTATCCGAGGTTCTCACATGCCTCCAACACTCAGGCGCAATTCGTTCCTGAATATGGCTGACTCTATTCGCCACATAAGTCTTCCACTTCGATGGACAAGACTTGATCCACGACAATGTGACTGTAGAGTCGGACCATGCGAAACAATGTTTGACTGTGTGGAAGGGACTGAGCGCTTCAACAACAGCAGTCATCAAATCCGACAACAGAACCGCAGCCTGGAGTTCCAGTCTGGGTATCGAAAGCTTACGAAGGGGTGCAAGTCGACAACGTGCGGAGCAAAAATATACAGAACAACGACCTTCTGCATCGACAACGCGCACATAAATCACGCCACAAAATCCACGTTCGCTGGCGTCACAAAATCCGTGGACTTGCAAAACGACAAATGACGATACCATCCGACGAGGGACGGAGATTGACGACAACAACGACAGCTGCGATTTAAATCGCGTCCATTCCGTAGCGATAGGTTCAGGGGCGTCATCATCCCACGCCACACCTGAAATCCAAAGAAGTTGCACCAGGTACTTCATGTAGAAAGTAACCGGGCCGAGAAAGGCAAGAGGGTCGTAGATACGAGAGAGCTCCGACAAAATTGTACGTTTAGTACATCTACGACTCTCTACGACAACTTTAAAGCGAAAACAATCCGAACGCGAAAGCCATAGTAATCCTAAAATCTTCAAAGACACGTCAGAGGTGTCCTCGAATCTTTTAAAGTCCTCAGAATACAAGTCTTCAGGGGACAGATCTACGAAAAAGTCTTTATGATTAGACGTCCATTTCCTGAGGTCAAAACCACCCGACGACAAAATTTTTGTAAGTTGTGACCTCAACTCTAGAGCCTGACTGATAGAGTCAGCTCCGCTAACGATATCATCTACAAAGATGTCTCTACTTAGTACCGCAGAGCCTTGAGGGTAGTCAGAGCGAGCTTCTCTAGCGAGTTGAGCGACGGCACGTAGAGCTTGGTACGGCGCGGATTTAACTCCATACGTAACAGTACGAAGCCTATAATCACGCACAGGCTCATCAGGCGACGCTCTCCACACAATGCGCTGATAATCTGCATCACCTTCCGGCACCAAAATCTGGCGATACATTTGTTTGACATCTCCAGTGAACACAACTGCATGCCAACGAAAGCGGACCAACAAATCGAAAATATTTGTTTGGAGTTTAGGCCCCGACAGTAATGTGTCATTCAACGAACGAGATCTAGAGTCCTTACTTCCGGCGTCAAAAACCACGCGCAGAGGAGTACTAACAGACTCAGGACGCAATATTCCGTGATGCGGAATATAATAAAATGGTCCATCATCGACAACAGGGGGCTCCACCTCTTCCATATGATAGCAGGCTTCATAGTCCTTCATGAACGAAACATATGCTTTCTTGTATTCTGGGTTCAATTGAAGTTTTTTCTCAATTGACGAAAATCTTTTTAAAGCTATGGCACGAGAATTTATGAAATTAGGTTTATCCAAAGGATCGACAAAGGGTAAAGGAACGACAAATCTTCCTTCATCAGTACGACAATGGTGTTGAGTGAAATACTCTTCACAGAGTTGGTCCTCTTTCGACAATGTTTTAGGTTGAGGTCCAACTTCCTCTACTTCCCAAAACCGTTTGAGAGAGTTATCCAACGACAAATTCGAAACGAAAAAGCAAATTTTATTTTGGGGGTTACGACAAGGAGAACTGGAAGTGTGATAACTAGAATCACAACCTCCCATCAAAATCCAACCAAAACTGGTATTCAAAGCATTGGGCTGCCCTGGTTGACCCCTCTTCAAACCAGGAAGCAACGATGACGAGAAAACATCTGCATTCAAAAGCATGTCAATAGGACCCGGACGATCAAATTCAGGATCTGCAAGTGTCAATCCGATGAGGTGTGACCACGACGATGACTCTATTTGTTGTACGGGTTGTTCAGAGCAAATTGATGGCAACACAAAAGCTTCTAAATCTAAACTAAAGTTCCTACTCATTGACTTTACACAGCACGACAATGACCCTAATGTGTCCGCCACAACATTTCCAATTCCATTAACCGAATGTTGACTTTTTGTTAGTGGCAACCCCAGATATTTAGCACAAGACTGCGACACAAAATTACTAGCACTTGCACAATCTAGTAGCACTCTAACTGGCTTAAAATTACCCCGACAATCTCTTACAAGAATTTTAGCAGTTGCAAACAACACGTTATTATTTTTATTTGTTGAAGTTAAAACTGTATTTTGATTCTTGGAGTCATTGGCAGGCACATCAGAAGTCTTCCTTTCAAAATGCAATAAACTGTGATGTGAGTAGTTACACCTGTCACACTTAACCTTTGAATGACAATTTCTAACTGAGTGTGAACACGAAAAGCACAACAAACAAAGTTTCTTTTCTTTGACAAAATCAAAGCGAGATTGAATCGACAATTTTAAAAACTTGTCACATATATCAAGTTTATGTTGTCCTGAACAACAAGCGCAATTGGCCGATGCCACGACAAATGATGATGACTTTCCTTTTTTAATATTATTAACAGTACTAGCTGGTTTAATATTTGACATATCTAAAGCACGATAATGTTTTTCTAGGAAACTTTGCAATTTCTCAAACCTAGGAATTTCATCAGAATTAAATTCCAATTGAAATGCTTCACGCGTCTGCCTGTCTAATTTTGACCACAATAAATGAAACAGCATAAAGTTTTTATCAGGTAGTAGGTATTTATCCAGAATAGCTAAGTTTTCTGCGAATGTACGATAAACACGCTCCAATTCAGAACTAGATTTTGATTTGATTGCCTCACAATTCAAAATTTTATCATAGTATGTGAAAGCCATCTGTCTTTTCCTGTTATAATATTTGTTTAATGTATTATATGCATCTACATAACTTTCATCAGTTAAAGGAAAGTTTTTTATTAAGTCATAGGCCTTACCTTGCAGACTTGATAGTAAATAGTGGAGTTTCTCCACATTCGATATTTCTCTCTTGTGCACTAGTGAGTCAAAAAGCTGAATAAATGATAGCCAATTTGCTTCATTTCCATCAAAAACCTTAATCGATATTTTAGGCAAATTAACCGATACTGTTGACGGAGTTTCCTGTTTATTTATTACCGGCACTGACATAGTTAGCAAGCACTGTTTGACTTCCCGAAACTTGCATTCGAAAGTGACTGTAGTTGGTAACTCATTCTCACGATCTTGGCGCACACTTAACGATGCAAGTAGCTTGCGTTGCGAAGCATGAAAATCCGACGCAATTCCCTCTATGTCCGCCAGCGTATAACCGCTTAACTTCGAAATATCCACCATCTCGATTCTCATTAGCGCATAATCACGCGCAACGCGAAGCTCATCGACAGTATCTTTTTTACCAGTCATTATGCTAGTTCACAAACACAAATAAAATTTTTGTTTTGTTTTTAACAACTTCACGAAAGTTTTGATTTTTTACAATTATGATATAATAACTTGACACTTGTTGACTTTGACAGCTCTTGCCAACCGAAACGAAACAAAGTAAGTCTATGGTCGAAAATGTTGCTACCAACACAACAATAAACGAAAGTAGGTTAATAAAGTTAACAAAATGGCTAACTATTTTCTCAAATAGGTGGTACCCTCTGACTATGAGAAATGAAATTATTTACGACGTAATTCGATGTAATCAATGGAAAAAACACTGAAATATACGAAAATAAGGTCACTACTACAAAGATACGGCTCGATGGGCCAAAAAATGTTATGTTTAGAGTGTTTTTTGAGCAAATAAATGTTCGATAAGAGTGGACTGTATGGACGAAACAAAAGGCAAAAATCTGAGGGTTTTAGGAAAAGTTATAATACTGTGCAAACTCACCAAATAATCCAGGCGATGGGTTTAAAAGCCGATATTTTGTACCTCTAACTGCCCTTTGGCTTGCGCGCTTACCTCCGTTTAGTTTTTGATACCTGATCGGCGACGAAAGGGGACCGGCCGGTGGCACAGTATTCCGCGTAGTTGGTAGCACTACTTGTTTCTATATGAGAACGATAGATAGGGCTTCACCCTCGACAAATTATGTGCAATAATGGCACCGAAAAAGAGGGATACGAGAAAATTGTCCACGCGGATGGCGGGAACCGAAAAGCGATAACCACGAGAGTCGGATGTTAAACTCTGAATGAATAATAATCTACTCGGAAGTTACCATAAACTAGAAACTATAACTATTTATGACATAGACAATCAATTTCTAAAATCGACTAAACAACTAAAGTGAACAGTAGTTAAAATATAATGTGGACTAAGTAGGGTAGTAAGAAATAGTCTGACACTTGATTGTAATGGCTACCTAGCTCAATACACAATTTACATCTCTCATGTGTTTCAATGAATTTCGGACTTAATAGTGGCGACGTATGGTGAAAAGTGTTAAAAATGGACAATAAAGCAGTGAAATTTGATGAGTTCAACCCACAAACGGACAATTGGGACATATATATCGATCGTTTAAACTTTTGTTTCGAGGCGAATGGAGTCGTGTTGGATACCGCTAAACGAGCAAATTTCTTCACAGTATGTGGTTCGCGCGTGTACGAAACTTTGCTCGCGTTAATCACACCAAAGCGAGCTAGTGACGTGACATTTGAAGAAATACAAACAACTCTAACAAAACATTTCAGTCCGAAACCAAATGAAATATCAGTTTCGTTTAAGTTTTACAAATGTGATCAAAAACGTGACGAATCCGCGTCGGATTATATAGCTCATCTCCGCAAATTAAGCTCCGCTTGCAATTTTGCAGACTTAGAACGAATGTTACGCGATAGACTGGTTTGTGGTATGCGGGATGATAGACTTCAGTACGAACTATTAAAACGTGACAATTTGTGCTATAAGGATGTGGTGGACGCTATGTTGTCGGCTGAAAGCGCGGGGCGAGACGTCCGCATGATCCAGAATGCAGCCGGGCCAGCGCCGGGCGGGTCACAGCCGTTTTTGACGCCTCCAAGTACTACACCGCACGCCGTTGTCGAGCCGATGGACATTAATGCAGTTCAATCAAAGAGCATCGTTCGTTTTTGCTACCGTTGCGGTGACCGCCACGCTGGAGAGTGTCGTTTTGTGAACACAATGTGTCGGTATTGTAAGAAAAAGGGACACTTAGAAAAGATATGTTTGAGCAAGAAAAAAAACGCAAGCCGAGACGTTAATTTCGCTGCAGAGCCGGAAGATCGTTTAAACGGAATCTACTGTGTACAGAGTACCAGCCGCATACCGCCCTACGAAGTGGCGTTGTCGCTTGCGGGGGTGCCGGTCCGCATGCAGGTGGACACGGGCGCTAGTTTCTCTATCATCAACGAACGAACTTGGTCTTCCTTGCGCGCCCGCCTTCCGCGGGATGCACTGCGCCCCGCCGAGCTATCGCTGCGCACGTGGACAGAGACTCCCGTCCGTCTCCTTGGACAAGTATCGGTGCCTGTGCAACATAACGCAGTGGTACGAGACCTTGGCGTCATCGTTGCTAAAGGAAACGGGCCAAATCTTCTGGGCCGCGATTGGTTCACACCGCTCCAGATAACGATGAATATTAACTTCGTTTCAAACGATCATAATCTTGAAATCGATCGATTGATGACTAAACACAAAGATGTATTTAAAGACGGACTCGGTACCTACCGAGGACAGCCAGTGGCAATTCATTTAAAAGCTGGCGCGACACCAAGATTTCTGAAGGCCAGACCTGTTCCATATGCCATCAAGAATAGAGTGGAAGAAGAAATAGACAGACTAGTACGAGAAGGAGTATTACGTCCTACTTCTTATTCGGAGTGGGCTACACCGGTTGTGCCGATAGTGAAGAAATCGGGGGAAATAAGATTATGTGGAGATTATCGCAGCACAGTCAATGAAGCGACTGAATCGGATACCTATCCTATGCCGACGGCAAATGAAGTCTTCGCTACCGTAGCCGGAGGCAAATTTTACTCAACTTTAGATTTGGACCGAGCATACACGCAGGTAGTTGTCAACGATGACACGTCCAAGCTATTGACCTTGAACACCTGCAAGGGCCTATACACCGTACATAGACTGGCGTTTGGAGTGAAGGCGTGCCCGGGTATATTTCAGCGTTTAATGACATCCTTGCTTGCTGGTATACCTGGAATAGCTGTCCTGATTGATGACATTATTGTGAGCGGCCGTACACGGCAGGAAATGCAGGAAAGACTAGACGAGGTATTGGGACGCATTAGTCGAGCTGGCCTTCGTCTTAATAAAAACAAATGCAAATTTGCTAAGGAGCAAGTGGAATTTCTTGGTTTTGTCATCGACGCAGAGGGCATACATCCCGCACCAAGCAAAGTGGAAGCGATCGTGAATACTCCTGAGCCCAAGAACAAGCCAGAGCTACAAGCATTTCTCGGCCTATACAATTTTTACGAAAGATTCATACAACACAAGGCGACAATACTAGAGCCACTACATAGGTTGTTGGAGACATCACAGGCATGGAAGTGGACAGAGCATGAACAAAATGCGTTCGACACCGCAAAACGTCTCATGACGTTCGACTTAACACTGGTACACTATGACTTACGGAAACCACTAATACTTACGTGTGATAGTTCGGAATACGGAGTTGGTGCAGTGCTGTCCCATGAAACTGACGATGGACAGGAACGTCCGATAGCCATGGCGTCAAGAACACTACATTCCCATGAAAGACGTTATTCCCAACTAGACAAAGAGGCCACATCTATTATGTTTGGTATTACCAAATTTCATAATTACCTGATGGGAAGACATTTCCGTATAGTAACGGACCACAAACCGTTGCTTGGCATATTTGACCCCAAAAAGCCTATGCCCAATATGTTGTCACCGCGTTTAACTAGAATTGCCATCTCTTTGACATCTCACAGCTATGAAATAGTCTACAAACCGGGAGCGGAAATCGGTTTTGCGGACAGTCTAAGCCGCTGGCCACAACCTGTTCCAGAAGAGCCTGAGCAACAACTTAGCGAAATTTTACTGATGGCTGAAAAACCAGAGGACTTCCCTTACGATGTGGAACACATAGCGGCTGAAACTAAACGTGACAAGATATTATCACAAATCATCTACTATATACAACGCGGTTGGCCCGCCCGAGTAACTGATAATGACATACGACCATTTTGGTTAAATCGTTTAGAACTATCGCTACAAGACGACTGTGTACTGTTGGGCTGTCGGGTGGTCGTGCCAAAGTCACTTCGCCTGGCGGTGTTGAGAATGCTGCACAGAACACATTCAGGTATAGTACAAACGAAGGCGCTGGCCAGAAGCTATGTGTGGTGGCCACGCCTCAATGAAGACATCGAATCGCTAGTGAGCACTTGTACTAAATGTCTTGAACATCGACACATGCCCCCAAAGACCGCCCATGAATGGATTACACCTACAAGACCATGGTCAAGGATCCACATAGATTTCGCCGGGCCATTCCACAACAAATATTTTCTAATTATCGTTGACGCGTATTCCCGTTGGCCTGAATTATTCATGGTGAACAATACCACTTCGGCTACGGTGATTAAAATTTTGAGAACGGTGTTTGCAACACATGGACTATGTGACGTGGTGGTGTCTGATAATGGCACATGTTTCGTATCTAACGAGACAAATCAGTTTTTCAGTGCGAATAATGTTCGCCATGTAACCACAGCACCTTACCACCCAGCTACAAATGGGCTGGCCGAACGAATGGTACAGACTATCAAGGACAAACTGCGAAAAATGGATGATTTAGCATGGGACATTAGAATTCCGAATCTGTTGCTGGGACTTCGAGTGACGCCATGCTCTACAACAAATAAAACGCCAGCAGAATTACTAATGAACAGACGTTTACGTACATTGCTAGACACAATACACCCGGACAATCTGCAACATAAAAGGACGGAAAAACAGATAAACAAGAACAATGAGATAAAAGCTAGAGAGACGAGCGTGGGCCAGACGGTAATGTATCGGAATTATGGTATGGTGGGTCCAAGATGGTTACCGGGCAAAGTATCTGATAAGGATGGTCCATCAAGTTACAGGATTAGAACAGAAGATGGTACAACGATTAACCGTCACATCGACCAACTTATTAAAATTACTGCTACAGAGTCCGGGCCAGAGGAGAGAGAGAGAACCATTGCAAATCCAGTTGCAGATGAATGGGTACAGCCAGAGAGTATGGACAGAAATGATGACACAAATATTACAGACAGCCAAGAATCGGAAATCATCATTGAAATCCCTGATGCTGATAAATGGGCTGATATGTTAGGGATACCACCATCCGAGACAAACTCGCCCGCACCAGGAAAAATTAGGAATAAGCTGGAGTTGCATTCCAAAACTCCATATCAAAGACCTAAGGATACCTTGTATTTGTCTTAGAGGCAACTTAATAATATTTGTATTTTCTGTTATTTTCAATATATTTATATAGTACTTTTGTTGATTGTTATATCATACTTGTGGGGGAGGTATGTCATATGTGAATGTTGGTACATTGTTATTTAGATACAGGATTGATATTTATGTGTAGGGTACTTTTCTACTTTGTAGTTAAAATATAATGTGGACTAAGTAGGGTAGTAAGAAATAGTCTGACACTTGATTGTAATGGCTACCTAGCTCAATACACAATTTACATCTCTCATGTGTTTCAATGAATTTCGGACTTAATACACGTCATGATCAGTCATTTCATAAATAGATAAGAAATGTGATAGTTAAACTATTCTACATTGCTATATGCCGTTAGGTGGTAAGGACTATCTCAGACTTTAAAAGCTATTACCGAAAACTACATCAAAATTCATCATCATCATCATCAGCCCATCACGTTCCCACTGCTGGGACACGGGTCTTCCCTCATAGAGAGAGAATGGGCCATAATCCACCACGCTGGCCCAGTGCGGGTTGGTGGATGCCACATGTCCTTGAATTTTTTGTGAAAAATTCTTGGACATGCCGGTTTCCTCAGGATGTTTTGCTTCACCGTTTTCGGAGCGAGTGTTAAATCCGCACATAACTTAAGAAAGTCAGTGGTGCGGGGGCCAGCGTGATTCGAACACGGGTGCGTCGGATCGAAAGTCGCACGAACTCCCACTGAGCCACACTCGCTCTTGGTCAAAATTGATTCAGCCAATTCAAAGATGGTAACATTGAAATATGTACCATATCTGCATATTAATACTATACCTTCTACATTTCATTGTCGGTAAACTGATGAAACAAATAATAAATAGATATAAGTTTTCTTAACATTGCTAAATTTACCTTATCAACTGATCCTGGATTGTAGTCTTCAGATTTCATTGTCTTTTCCTTAGATTTTGACCTCTCCCTATCTTTGTCAGGAGATTTCTTCCTTGAAGATTTACTTGAGCCAGATCCAGAACCATTTCTCTTATCATCTCGTTTATCGCTGAAATTTAACATTATTTCAACATTTCTACCTAGAAACAGTTGTGTTCTACTTTTAATATGTAATTAAGTAAAAGGTATGTATCCATGTTTATGTAAGTATTTAGATGTCACTTATCTATTTAGTTGTTATACACCACCTTCTAATTCTTCCGATACTGTCCATCCACAGATTGTCTGGAAGAGATTGCTTTAAGCGATAAGACCGCCCATTTTACCTCCATAGTTATTAAGGATTTTCATATTGTTAATTTTTGTAAATTGGTATACAATAAGAATTTTTGTATTTTTAACCCAGATAAGCCTGAAACTAAAATTTTCTGAAAATTTTGAAAAAAGTTACATTATTTAGTTTATTAGATCTTATGCAACATAAAAAAAATTATGAAAAAAATATTAAGTGTAAGGCTTTCAGGGAAACAGCCGTCCTATATGTAGGACAGTAGGATAATAAGAGGAAATAAAAGACCATTTATGACAAAACAGACTGTAATCAAAAAGTGAAGTTTATTAGATAACTATTGATTATATTACCCATTGTTATATGTAATTTACTAGATTAACACTATTTATGAATGATATGTTTCAAAACACTTGACACACACTCCAACATCACATTTCTTGCAACGTGTCAAACATTTTTTGTGACATTGACGACAGTGTGTTTGCTTCGATTGAGGAATAACCAGATGATTCATTTGGTCTTTACGACTATCAGCATGTTCATGATGGGAGGGTCGGCTAGGCCCTCTTTTGGCATTTTTTCTGTTTGATTCAATTAAAGCAATTGCTACCCTTCTGCGAAAGCCAAGATGATCCAGTTTTCCATGATTTATTTCGTCTGTCGTTCTGTAATCGACAGCACCACGTTCCTTTTTTTCAGTAACTTCGATGTAATCAGAGGACAACTAGATGTCCTGTTTTCTCGAACTGTCCCAGTGCAACGAAGGCCTTTCTTTGTTATCTCTTCCAGCAAGGGCGTCCCAGTAAAAAAATTATCAAAAACTACGTGGTAAGGAAGGTCGAAGCCACGTGAAATCAGCACATCGCAAAAAGTGAGAACAACGCTTGCACCCAGCCCCAATTCTTTATATATTGGATTGCACATAGTTGTAGCACCTTGGTATGGTTCCATCCATAAAACATACCCTAACCGTGTAGCACCAACCCAAGCTTTGAACCCGTACCTAATAGGTTTACCTTTTATGTGCTGTTTGCAGCCATGTCTACCATAGTAGGGGATCATGGCCTCATCTACACTGTAATGCTCTTCAAGAGGAGAAAACTCTAAGAACTTTTTATTTAGAAGTGTAACTAGGGGGCGTACTTTTGTGTATTTGTCTTGCAAATCCAGATTATCATTGACATGAAGGTGGCGAAAAATAAAGTCAAATCTATCCCTAGTCATAGCCGAGCTGATCAATTCATTCTTTGTATCAGGGGAGTTTTCCCAATACATTCTTCTACGGGGGAGCCATGAATAACCACTAACCAACAATATGCCGATGAAACATTTCATATCTTCAGTGGTTATGTCTCCAGGCAAATTCTTTTTGACAGCATATTTATTGCTCTCTGACACCAACAACGAAATAACATCTTCATCTAAGAAGTTTTCAAACCACTCAATTGGGCGCTTATCTTGGCAAGCGCCTTGAACATCTGGCCAATTCACGGGATTTTTTGCCAAGTCCCGTTTTCTCCATGCGTAGGTACGCCTACGTTTAGTTCGACCTGTAGAATCAGAAGGTTCTTCTTCTGTATCACTCACCATAATCTGCCCTTGAATCATTACTTCAGCCGGTTGCAGCAGAATGTTTCGTGGCAAATTATTCAAAGTTACATTATCTTCTTCACCCGAATCTTCGTCAGTGAGACAGTCAGGATCAACAGGAGGAGGTAGAATACATATCAGTCGTTCTCTATAATCTTCTTCATTATCAGAAACATTGTCTAAAGCATCTAAAATTTCATGCGCAGCTAACGGTCTGTAAAGAAAAAGTTGTATTATTGTACTAAAATCATGTATATTATCCTACTGTCCTATATATAGTACGCTAGTATTTGTAACAAGTTATACGTAATTTATTTATATTATTTTGCTAGAATATTTATTTAGTACAAAAGTTAAGGTTATCAACTAGATATTAACACAGAAAAAAACAACTCACGAGTAAAATATAACTTTTTATACATACCTGTCATTTGCCATGTCTGCAACGCACTTTTATTACACACTTATAAGGTAAAATATAAGGTAAAAACTGTTAAAATAACTGTCTTTTTATTTTTTCTAATAAAGCTGACACGTTTCTTACTGCAAATCATAAGACTAAATAATCTTAGATAAAGAGGGTATTCTGATATTTTTTTTTATTTCTACTGTCCTAAATATAGGACAGTAGGCTTATCTGGGTTAAGACGGTTACACAAATAGAGCAGAGCAAAAGCTTTCTAAATTGGTATGAGAAACCTTTAAAGAAGCCGTAGCTGTTTTCATCGACTTCAACTACTATTTTAGAAAATGCTGTACCTTTTTTAGAAATAAACAAGAGAGAACACAAACAAACCTTTTCCTGTCACGATCCCTGTCCCTATCACGGTCTCTGCTACGGTCTCTTTTCGACTCACGTTCCCTGCTACGGCTGCGCTTCCTCTTAGAGGTCTTGGAAGTTCTGTCGCGACTCCTCGATCGCGAGCGCCTCCGCTTGCGGTCCGGGGACGCAGACCTACTGTGGGACCGCCTCCGATCCCTATCTCGCCTGGAATCAAACTCTTGTTACACAACCAGATTTACAACTTAGCAAATTAATTCGAGAGCAAAAGTTATTTGTAACATACCCGCTTCGAACCATTTTACGCGATTATCCAATCATTTACGAATTACGATGAAAATTATAAAATGCGTGACACGCGTTGTTGACTGACATTGTTATCAGACATAGACAAAAAATACACATAGGATTTCGGGAAAAAAGTAAGATGGAATAGTCGATTAATTGACGACGTCACTAATATCGCTTGGGAATCGATTTTAAATGTTACCAAGCCTAACTATTTTCCCGGAAAATATGTAAAATATTTTTGAATTAGATACATATTTGCATAGGGTGTCTTCTACTGAAAAACTCCATGATTTCTTCCTTCTGCAAACAAATTGAGCACATGCCAAAACTAGTTTTGATATGTACGGCATTCTCATTAATTTAATAATATATATTGTGTCATTCTAATATAATAAACAAAATTGGGGAAAATTTATATTACCTTACTGGTAATTTTTTTATTTTGATTTGGACTTTACAAAATAATAATAAAACTGTCAGTGTCAAAAAAAATAACCTCATTTTAGGCTATATTTGATTTGTATGTCTATTGGTTTGGTACATAATAATATAAAAAAAAACAAGTTCTTCTTCATTATTCTGGTATATACAAAAACGAAAAATGGCAGATGACGGAGAAAATGTAAGTTGAAAACACAATATTCTCTTTAGCCTACTGTTGTATGGAAGATCGCTGTTTAGCGGCAAGACCGTTTATTTAAACATATTTTTTTTCTTCGATAGTAATCCAAACTATCATACATACTAAAACATTTTATTTCAGTAAATAGGTATGTACCTACTTAGAAATTGTATTACTGGAGTGTGTAAGCTGTGCCCCACTGTTTCACCCACATACTTAAACAATTTTCCAGGCTAAAAAGTATCATGTTATATGCCAGGTCCTAAAGTCTACATACAAAATTTCGTCAAAATTTCGTCAAAATCCGTTCAAACAAACATCCATCCATTCTTCCTCACAAACTTAGGCATTTATAATAGGTAGTATTATATTAGGTAGGTAAGGTACTAGTAGGATAGGATATCATCATCATTAGCCTCATCATTTACTAGTGGCAGGTTTCTTGTAAGCGAGAGGCCTGTCTGGGTGTAGTGCTGCTTTGCCAGTTATTCTGCTGCCAAGCAGTAGTGTGCAAGTATTACTGTGTTCTAGTTTGAAGGGCATTGTAGCCAGCAAAATCACTGGGCATTATAAGACTTAACAGCGAATTGTCTCAGGGTGACGAGTGCAGCGCCACACAGGATTTTTCAAAACAAAGTTCTGGATATTCCTGTTACTGTTATGGGCAGGTGTATTGCTTAACATCAGGTGAACGACCTGCTCATGTTGTCACAAAGTAACAAAAAAAAAACAGCCCATTACATTCACACTGCTGGACATGGGCCTAGTAGGATAAGATATATATGTATATATTTATGCATGTTTTAGGTGTCTGTGATGACAGTTAAGGAGCCCCTGGATCTCATCAGGCTGAGTTTAGATGAAAGAATATATGTGAAGATGCGAAACGAACGGGAACTTCGTGGAAAATTACATGTAAGTAACTGTCTCTGGTTATCTCCTCAATAATTAATCAGAATTAGAAACATGCCATTGGTCACAATCTTGTAAAACTTCCTTCTTACCTACTGCGTTGGTCTAGGAAAAGTGATACCTTTTACTAATTTTGTTTTTGTTTTATGCATGGATGGGTCATTTAAAGTTACAAAATACTTAAAAACTAAATACAAAAATTCTTGCAAAAGATTAAAATATAAATATTACTATAATAAATGTGTAGCAGAAGAATGAATCAAAGTGTAGCAGAAGAATGAATCAAAGTATGTATATACATACTTCTTCTGCTACGGTTATGGTATTAATAAGGTATGTCAATTATAACAATTACTACTGATGGTTGCCTAGACATAAGTTAGAATAACCTATTTATTAATACCCCCCTTTTTTCATGTAAATAATAAATACTTTAACATTATTATCTTTCTATTACAGGCTTATGACCAACATCTAAACATGGTTTTAGGCGATGCAGAAGAAACTATTACCACAGTTGAAATTGATGAAGAAACTTATGAAGAGGTATATAGGACCACAAAAAGAAACATTCCTATGTTATTCGTTAGAGGTGATGGTGTAATACTTGTGTCACCTCCAGTGCGTGTTGGCATTTAGATTAAGCTTTAGAATAAAACTCTTAAAATCTCAAAAATATTTTTATTTTTGACCCAGAATCTTCAGTACCTTCTCATTGATAAAGCTTCTATTCTTCTTTACTAACAACTCGTCTTCATCCATCGGTTCAATGATTGCACCTGCCTTAGTAATCACACTTGGTTGAATAAGCTTCTTATGAGCCCTCTCAGGAATAAATGTGTTTCCCAAAGGTGCCCTTATTGAAGCTTCATAATCTCTTACACTATTGAATGGAAACGGGATTTCCTTAACTTTATGCTGTGCAAGTTTAGGGTCTTTGTACTCTTTTATAATAACATCGCCCTTGTTTTCATCCCGACGCGGCATTTTCGGAGCTCCTTTTAGAATGAATCTGTTCTTTTTACGTTTTGGTGCTTTTACACCTTTACCTCCCCAGCTTCCCCATCCAGGTAAAGATAAATCAATGTCTTCAGGTTTGTCTTTATTTATCTCATCTTCTTTTTCTTGTCTGAAACTTGCAACAACATCATCTTCCTCGAAAACTTCTTCGATGTTAACTCTTGGAACAACTTGTTCGTCATCATCCAGTAAATCTGCTTCATTATCACCCTGTGGTAAAGCAGTATTCAGATACTTTGGTTTAACTTCAATGAATCTGTTTGGATCAATATCAGTGGCTCCAGATTCTAGTGAATTTTCTGAAGCTACTACATTCAGGATCTTGGCTTGAGAAGCAACATCTTTACCTCCTGTTTCACTAAGTTCTTTAGATCCTGTTTCTATTAATACGTCATCAATTACGGCTCTTTGCTTCTTATTTTTCAGCTTCAAATACTCCAAATTGTCAATGTCTGAATTTTCCTTGGCAGTTCGTTTTTTGTTACTCTTAGTCTGTTTTGATCTTTTCTCCATCATTTCGATTTGCTCTCTTAAGGCTTTTAATTTTTTTTCAACTTCATCAGCTACTTTGATTTCAAGAGTCTCGAAAGCTGAAGAAATATCAACAGAAGGTCTTGTTTTATCTTCTACTGTATTATTTGCTACTTCTTCTACAACCCAACCTGATGTAGCAACTGGTTTACTCAGTTTTGGCTTCTTGATTATATCTTTACCAACATTCTTCTTAGGCGCAACATTTTTCTTATTACTCTTTTTGTACTGTTGCTGTTTACTAGTACTTACTGCAATATCAATTTCATTCAATTGATCATCACTTTGTGCAGTAATGTTTACATGAGTTAAACTGTCATTAGTAGTTGAATTATTTTCATTATCTGCACCCTCATCTGACTCATTTTCCTTTGCCTTTTTAGCAATTTTATTAACACTTTTCTTCAAAATGCTAAGTTCATTCACTGTTAATTTTTGGTCATTATCATTTATTTCTTCCTCATCTGATTCACTGTCATGTTTAAGCTTAAACATTTTGTCCTTTAAATATTTCTTGTAACCAAAGTCAAATTCAGCATTAACATTAGATTTATTAGATTGTTTTAGCATCCAAGGATTCATGGGATCTTGTGCTAAAGCCACATTTGGAATTCCTTCATTGTCACCAGTTTCATCATCAGAGCTCTCAATATCTTGGGTTTTCTTAGTCAAACTTCTGCTTACTGCTAACTGTTCTGCTAATTGTGCTCTTACCTGTAATTAGAAAAGTTATGTTTGTAAAACTTTGATCCTAAAACTAAAAAGATAAAACAAGTCTCTAATGTAAATAAATTATGATACTTACATCTTTGTCATATTTTGCTCTGATCATCTTGTTCTTAGCCCATTTTCCAGTATTTTTGTGTCTCAATGTATGTCGCTCAAGTGCTCTTGCTTTCTCAATAGTTTCAAGTTTCTTTAGGGCTTCTTCAGGGTCGGTTCTTTGCAGCTCTTCAAATTCTTTTAGTTGTAGTTTCAGTCTTTCTTTCTTCAGTACCCTGTAAATTATTTTTTGTCATTAGTACAGACAGATACACAATCATTACTATCTACATATTCTTTATGCCATATACTGTAGAAACTCGATAATCCGGCCCTCAGTTGTACGGATTCGCGGTTATCCAGACTACCAACCGTGACCAAAGTTACAAAATGTTTAACATATGTACTAGCCAAATTTATGCAAGCATGAAAGTGTCGGAAGATAATGTAGAAGTTGTTTTATCATATTTTAAGGAAATGAATTTAAAGGAGTGTTTTTACATGGTTGTAGATGTGTGAGATTTGATGAAGCACTTCAGGCCTTGAACAGCTCTCAAGTGGTTTGAAAAACATGCACAATACCCACATTTCTTCATACATTCGATTATCTGGATTTTCGATTATCCAAATCCCTAACGACAACAATTAGTCCAGTGAATCAAGTTTCCACTGTATTGTGAAAGGAGTACAAGTGAGGGAACCTTGAGTATTGTTTATTCACTTTTACTCTTTTGACACTTAAGATAGCCTGAAAGGTGAATACTTTCTCCGTCCTCAAAGTCCATTCTTTCCTTCATGATGAGTCCGCCTATTATTCTCAAATCTACAGAAGCTGAATAGTCCATACAAAAACATTGAGCTCATGAAAGTTTTCATACACTATATTACCCAATATACAGGTAAGCTTTCTTAAATAATTCATATTTAAGACTATTTTTGTTTTTCGAGTCACATAAATGGTTCCTCTTACTTTTCTTTCTTTCTATATATTATTATTATTATTATGCAAGAAACATAAAAACATCTATGTTATAAACAGGTAAAGTGAAATGGTACAGACCTATGATACTTTTTGCTTTTGATTTTACTTTGCCTTTTAGCCTTAGCTTCTTTATAAGACTGCTGTGCCCTTAGCTTAGCTAAATGCTGTCTGTGCTCAACCATTTCTTCATAAGACATTGGATATACTTTCTCCTCTTCTACTTCATCTTCAATAAACAAAGGAGGATCAACTTCTTCCAATTCTTTTTCTAACTCTGACTTCAGTTCAAACCTGGCAAGAAACTCTTTAGTGGGCTGCAGTTTGGTTTCTACTGGTTTTATTGGAAACACAGCATATTCAGAAGTGCGACTCTTGGCTACTACAGGGTCCCAACGTCCTACTTTCTTCTTGGTTTCCTCGTATCCCGCAGCACGCTTTATACGTTCTGCTTGTGGCTTCTCAAGCGGTTTCGGTAATACTTTCGTACCATCGTGACTTTTCTTCAATTTTTTACTTATCTGCCGAAGATTAGATGTCTCCTCCAGCACTTTAGCAACATTATTAAGATTTAATTTATTAGTTCTCTTGATCAAATTGAATTCGGAATTAGCAATGGTGGGTTCACTACGTGTGGGCTCTGTTATGTGTTGTGTTTTATCGAGTTTAGACACAGCGCTTACAAGTCTGTCGTGCTCTGATGCGACGAACTCAGAGTCATCAATATCTTCCATGGTTATAACTGTTATAAGTTTTATTTACCAAGTCAAATATGTACTTTATTTTCAATGTTCAATAAACGTGACAACATAACCTCAAAATGAAATATGACAGACGACAGCTGGTGACAGCTAAGAACAGACAGCTGTACATATCAGCCAAGCAATGCAGCCAAGTATAGATCATTCACAAAAGCTTAGTCGATTATCATCGATAGCTGTATCGATTTTCACTGTTAAAATAAAATAATAAATGTATTATATTTTAACACTGCATAACTGGAGTTCATGTAGACAACTATGTAATATCGGGTTATTTGATAATCATGGTAGCCTACAATATATATAAATTATATCATTGGGTTTTTAAACTCTAAAATTCAATAATTAAATATGAATTTAAATGTCCATAAATGTACAAAAACAATAATTTAATATATTGTCTAATATTATTTAATTAGATAAATATAAATGGTAAAAATGTGCTCTAGTTTAAAAAAAATGAATTTAAGGGAATAGAAGATAGTACCTTCTTTGGATTTCGTATTTATGTAGCCTCCCATAAAATACCACACTACATTAATTTGATAATTAGATATTAACGTATTACCAACTTATTTTACTAATTTCGACTAAGTAGTTATTTAGGTAGGTAATTTTTATATGAGAATGTTATAAAAGAGTTTATATAAATCAATGCATTAAAGAAGTTATTTATTAATTTTCAAATAACACATTTATCAGTTGAATATAAACAGTTGGAAAAAAACTCGCTCACGCGCCTTGCGTGTGTGGCTGTACTTGCGTAAGAGTTACAAAAACAGACATATCGTTGTTTTAAGCAGTGAAGATGTTAACATAAATGAACAGTTATATGTATTAATTAATTCCATAGCATGGAAAGACAGGAAACTGGTTTAGGTATATCCCCCACGTTTCTGGAAACGTTTTTAGGTACCTTCTGCTAGCATGGCATGGTTTAAGATGTTATATAATATTAGTCATCATTACCACCAGCAATAACAGGCATTATATCGGATTGAGAGTTAAATTTTTTAGGTCGCAGATAAGTTAGATGTGGATAGTAAAATAATCTTGATATATTTTATGTCATGTTATTAGTTTTAAAGTTTGTTGTCTTAATTTAACTTATATCTAAGGTTTACAAAACTGGTACAATACGTAAAAAAAGAGATGGAATATGGAATCCATTAAATAATAAAATTCTTAAGGTACTAAATGCGAAGATTCGTCAGAAGAGTGCGTCAAACCTGGTGGTGGAACATTTTCGTTATTTTCATTATTCTTCTCATTACGGGAAAATTTATGTCGCAGGCGATTACGATACAGTTTCGCCTCATCGGTGCATTTTACTGTTATAGTATTCCTGTGAAAAATACGATTAATTTAGTTCCTTCATAAAAACAAATATACGCATTCACACGTAATATACGCAAAAATTGAGCTTAGAAATGTTGAAGCAAAATGACATAAGTAGTATTACCTTACTAAATTCTTAGGTACTCCGCTTTTGTTTGAAACCGTCATTATGATATCGTCAACCAAATTAGGATCTAAAAGCTTCTTTGCAGGTTTGTTCAGATGTGCTGGAGACTGCTTGCCTGTGAGAGAATGAGTTGCTAATACTCTAAAACAACAATTGTATCATATGAGAAAAACTGTAGGTGTAATTCAAGAATATTAAATAAAATATAATATACAAACATCTTACTTGCGAGGAAAAATTGCTTGCAATAACTGCCTTGTTGCAGTCGTATGGGATGACCAGTCGATATCATTTAACAATCTAGCAGGCACCATAGCGTGACCATTTCCAATTGGCATCTGGAATGTTATAAACATGTTCTTAATCAAATAGACTATAGAATTAACAAAAATCAGAATTCAAATTTAGATCTAAATAATACCATTTCGTTTGAATAAGTAGTTTGAGCGGACATTCTACGCACACGCGTACTTTCATTCGAGTTTTTACGATCAGCTTCTAATTTAACGGGAATTTTAACATCAACGTTTTGATTGTCAGCCTCAATAGTTTGTTCTGCGCCTGTATCACACATAATTATTTCGTTGTTATCTTCGACATTATTAATCATTCCGACACTGCCAGCTACGTTATTAGAAACAACCCAGGAGTCATTTGGTTCTGCATAGGCATCTTCGTTTTGTTCAGACTCCGACATATCTATAACTCCGTTAGAAGCACTATTCACTCTCATAACTAGGGACTGGAAACGACCATACAAATGTTTGAGCACCAATTCTATTTCTTCGATCTTAGCGGTTGGTGGCTGATACCATGCATTATCGGTTTGCGTTCCTTGGTCGAAACATAGTTTAATATTATCTGGAACAACTTTTCCAGGTAGTGGTGTACTGCTCATAATTGAACGTCGTCGTTGGTTCAAAGCCGGGTTTATTGTTCCTCTCTTGTGATGGATATTTGGTTCATAGCGAATATTCTGGTGATGAATTTGATTTATGTACTTTGTCATCCTACTATTTTGAGGCTTCATCTCTTGGAGTACCTGGTAATAAATATGTTATATTATTAGTTTAACACACTGTAAGATTAGGGAATATGCATGTTGTAAATTACTTTTTTATGATAGATGACCCTAGAAATATTTAGGAGTAATAAATACTGTATGTTATTATTTTTGATCACGTCATGTTAGTATTTTAACCTCAGTGGTGTAGTGTTTGGGCAGGTCAGCTCATGTGTCATAGTAGTCATATTACCTCTGAGGTGTCGAGTTCCATTTCCGCTACATGACAAATGTTTATGTACGCAAAAAACAATTATTTTTTTGTAGTGGTCCCCATATATTCTGGTTACCTTAATACATGGAATCCTAGTAAAGGGCCAATAACTATGGACGTCGTTACTGTTTATTGTACCTCTGAACGATCGTTGGGTGATATTTAATACTTAAAGCCCTTTCGTACGCAGCCAAGTATGCAAGTTTCCGATATGTGACGACTTTAGTATCTAGATGACTACGATTGCAGACATCACGCGGTTTGCTGTTTTATTGGTAATTTTTGAAAGCTATCACGCCCTAATTTCTAGATTATTGACGTACTATCACACACGAACTGTGTGTAACATAAATAGATAAACCAATAAGAAAATCCTAGTTGTTAAAATATAATGTATTCGAGCATTTAAAAATACATGCATGTTCCCTATGTAATTTAAAAACATATTTTTTTAACATCTAAATGCAAGTTGCATCTATGTTAATATTTAACGGTCTTACTAAACTAACCTCTGTCTCGCTGTCACTCGTGCTATTTTCGCTCTTAGCAGTTATAACTTGTGACACATGACTCTGTTGTCCACCCATACTAAGTTGTAAGCTATTTTCTATAGAACTCGAGTACTGAAATATACAAATATTAACATCAATATAATTATGTTATAAACAAACCAACAATGATAAAACAAATTCCTAACGGTACATACCTGGCCGGATTTCATTTCTTTTATTGTACGCATACACAACTGCATAACGTTTTTGAAAGGCTGGTCTTGTCTCTCTAAATAATCCTTATGTTCTCTAACTTCACGCTTGTATTCTGTAAAAATAAGGATTTTTTAAGTTTATTTATGTGATTAATTTACAACTTAAGAAATTTCCAAACCATTATAGAATTATACCAACCTGAAATCCTGATGACTTTCGCGCGTCGCGGCTTATTGTGTTTCAAACTTAAAAATAATTTGTTCCCTGGTTGAAGATCACTTTCTTTGTATGAAAACGTATCTACATTTACAATTCCGTATGAGGGAAACACATTATCTTCATCTAACCATTCCACTAAAAGCCACATGTGTCGAGCCATTGCTAAATTAAAACACTGTTCTGTACTTGACCATGCACCAGTTGTTACTAAACTACACTGTACGTTAAACTTTATACTAATGCAGGACTCAGGTAAAAATTCAACAATACAATTTGAAATCACGGATCCCCAACCATATCCGACCCTAACGTAGAACGACGTGCAGAATAAAAAACGCAGCTCAGAGACACTGCAATAAACGGATAGTTGCCTTATCTGTTTGACTAGGTACTGTGCTATTGTCTACCGATATGAAATAATAATATGTATATGCGTCGTTGTAGTCTGTTTTTGTAAATTAAAAATATTAGATTTACTTGGAGTTAATATATAGATACCTATCAATAGAAATAATAACAATTGAATCAAGATTATAAATATTATGCAACTGATATCTACTCTCTCTCTACAGGCAGACTCCGCATGTACCTACGTGCTGTTACATACATTAGGTATATACCATGAAAAAAATCTGTAGATCGACGACGCGCGGGAAGAAAACTGTCATAACTTATGTTTTTTTTTATGGAACTCAGTGATGTGACGAGTAAGTCGTCCTGATGGTAAGCACCACGCCTGCCCATAACAATTGCTGTGCCTCCCAGAACTTTTAATACTATGAAAAGCACTACGTAGCACTGCATTGTGCTGATCACCCCGAGACATATGCCCAGTAATTTCGCTGGCTATATAAATTCGCTGGCTATGCTTATGTTTACTTAGCGATGTCATACTGCATAATTATCGTTTATCAAATTGACATATCTTTGTTTTACCTAATCAACCTAATATAATGAACAACTAAAGTGTATATTATAGTATAATGAATTTAAAAAATATGCTAAACAGAACACTACATAAAATATATAAACCGTGATGTTGTATTTTTTAAACTAGGTAGTACCCAATACCTATAGACTCGTGAATCCCCATAGTTCTGTAAGATATCTCTATATACCGAAGTCACGGCCCCACAGCTGATGATCATTCATCGCACTAAAATCATGACATTACTTAGCGTTATTTTAAGATTATTTCAGTAAGAACTTGATTTTGTTGTACAATTCCTAATAGGCACTTTGAAATATAATTAAACTGTGTTTATTCAGTAAGTATGTACTTGTAATACTTTCAGTAAGCATGTTTAAATACATGTTTTTTGTATGATGCTTAGGTATGTAAGTATATGAATATCTATTTTTGTAGGTAATGAATTAACTGTATTTTGTGTCAGTTATGTATCTGTCGGATCGATTAAACACATTTCTTATGGGGAGGTAGGCGGCTTAAAATAATCCTTTACGTTCAGTGTCTCCCATTTTGTTCTTACTAAAACATAATAAGAGTTTCATTGTCTAATACCATTCATTTTTATGACTCTGTTCAAAGAAACAGTCGCAAGGATAACAATAATAACAAGTTACAGGCCTGGAGAAATTCTTTGGGATTTATTTTTCTACCTGACTTTTAAGACTGTAAGTAGCGTGGTGTTTAATGTTATGGTCCACAAGAAAGTACTTAAATAATAGAACATCCCAATTATTGTCTAGTGTAGTTGAGTGTCTCGTTGCGGAAGTGTCTTACTTACATAAGTGTATGTAATTATTTAGGTAAAATATTGAGTAAATAGTGGGGAGTAATCTTTTTTCTCATAGTGTAGTGACTCCATGTAAGTATGCAACACTTTTTAACAATACGATTAACTAAATTATGGCCACACGTAAATAGTCATTCGATTTCCCATTAGTTAAAATGACCGGTACTGTTAATAATTATTTATGTTTTAAACAATACATATGTTGAATGAGAGTGCTATACGTGTAGTAATTCCTGGGTTAACATATTGGTCTTTAAAATAATTTTACTTTATTACTTCATATTTATTTTAATTATTAATATAACATAACTACATTGTATTTTAAAATAGTTGTTGTAGGTACTTTAATGACATATTTTAGGTTTAGAATGTATTGGCTCTATTGGCGCACAACTTATTTATCAAAATAACATTTTTACTAACCGCGAAGTTTAGCGTTTTGATCAAGTTGCATAGATCGTGGTCACGATATTTATGTAGGCAGGCAGTTTTTGATATTTCATAAGTACCTAAATTATGTTATCATAAAAGTGTATTTATGCTTATTATGAATATATGTTAGTTTATGGTTATATTAATATTTATTTTTTAGGATTTTTATTTATATAAGTATCTAATGGTTTAAAAGTATTATTTATTTATGAATTATTGTATACCACCGATGCTGTCCATCCAAAGGTTGTCTGGAAGAGATCGCTCTAAGCGATAAGACCGCCCATTGTACTACTCTAGTTTATCTGTATTAAGGTTTATCTGTATTTTTTTTATGTTATTGGTATACAATAAAGAGTATTGTATTGTACTTAAATGCATCTATACTTAAATTTTCAGTTGATTACCTAAGCTGCTATGTCTACACTAAGAATGAGTGCACCAAATACAGACTATGATGCAGCTCAAGCCCTTCTAGACCTTCAAGGACCCATGAAACATGAAAGTTCTGAAGCATGTAAGCCATTTAATGTATCGAATGTACACAGAAACAGCTATTTGTTTTATCGAATTACTTACTATTTAATTTACCAAATTATACAGACATAGTAACGTCTTAAATTTGAATCATAGTTGTGTACTTAAATATCTATTTTTAGATGTTTGGCGTGGTTCTGATACCAGGGAAGATATGGAAAAAACAGCAAAATTGTTTTGGAATTGCTTTATTTCATCTGAAATTCCAGTAAGTTACTTCTTTTCCTTAGAACACATTAGATGTAAAATTAACTCCATTCTAAGTAGATACTTAAACAAGATTGACGAATGCTAATACTTCTTAGGTTTTCCTCTCAGGTTTGTCAGTTCGTAATTTCGAAATAACATTTACAAGACATTTAGTGCGTTTCAAATTTTTTTGTCTATTTTATCATATTTTTTTGTTCATAAATAATCGCTCCTCAGCTTTAAGTCCACCAATAGATTTTTTACTTTGTCTTTGTTTTTTGTATATCTACCTAAGTGTCATTATATTGAACCGATTGTTATTTACAGGCTGTTTCAAATCCTATTGATAATAATAGAGGTGTAAAGACCACAAGTTCAGCTCAGTTTTCAAAAATCCCGAAATCATTTACTGATTACAATACTAACTTAAAAGGTGGATTAACTCCTAGTGAAAACATATCTGGCCACTATATAGATAATGACAGAAAAAACTTGAAAATACCAGCTAGTCACACAGCAAAACATTCTCAGAAACTGACACGGTTAAAAACACCGGCAGGATCGAATGTAAGACAACATAAAGCTGAAGTAACGTCACGAGAAATAGGAACACAAACTGAAGAAAGATATTTCAACCCTAATATCGAATTTATGGAGATCACAATACGAAACCTATATGAAAGGATTCAGTCATTAGAAGCTCAACTTAAAGAGAACGATGCACCAGCTATAAATTCTGGCTTTAACAGTTCAGAAAATGAAGAAAATGTCAAAGATACATCTGGAAATCAGAATAACGACTATAGTATGGTACGTATTTTGTTTTTAAGTGTAGTTTTGTACTGTTATAATATAGTTATGGAATAACAAATATTTTTATAATATTTCAGAGTGTAAATGATGACTCGAATGCGAGTCATTCAGAATACTCACACAAGACCCAATATGAAAATCCTGATTACCGTAGACGTAGTGGTCAAATAAAAGATAATGCTCTCCAAAGCAGAGTGTTAACAAATCACAAAGATTTCCCGTACTCTAATGATATGGTAAATACGTTGATTACACATTACACATTTCAAATTTACTGTTCTGGTATGGACAGTAAACGTAATTGTTTAAGATAAGTAGTAGTATTAGATTCAAATTACGAAGATTTTATTGCAAGATAGGTAAATAAATTAGATACAGTTTTTTTCACATTACTTACTATTCCCCACAATAGGTCAGGCCTGTCTCGGCCTGTCTCGTAGTTCAAAGTTCTCAAATAAGCATCACGACAAGAGTCACTTCCGCAGTATTTACTTAATAATAAGTTATAAATATACGGATAATTAAAACAATACCATAAATAACATCAAATATGCTACATGAAAAATGTAGTTACATAATATGTTTACGCTTATTCAATAGTATTTAATAAATTCTTCCGTATAACATTATTTGTGTTCAGGTCCCTATCGGCTATGGTCACGCAACGGTATCTGCAAGACTCTTGAAACATATAAATTGGAATTCATATACTAGTGCTACGCGTAAATTACTTACAGCAGTGTTTTCACGCAGGTATAACATGGTTTTATTTTATTATTAATAACGAATTCAAATATTTTTCTGTTTAATCAAATTAATTTAATACATACCATATTATTACCATTGTTTCTTTTCAGAATACTAGCTACGCATTCGCTCACAGGGAAACCGTCTCCAGCATTTCCAAATAAACCGGCAAAAAAGAAATTAGACCCTGCACTTGTGAACGATATCGTACAGACAGTTGTTGAGCGTTGTTCTGTGCCAGAAAATGTCGTGAGGTGAAGTTAATTTTAAATTGTTTGCTGATCAAAATCATTGTATTATCTAATCTTCTTTTAGTATAAATGTCTTTATTTCAATGTGTAAATTAATTAATTATAGTTTTATTATTTTTTGATGAAATTCATAACTAATTTAATTATGTTTGAATATAATTTTTGATATCTGTTACAGAACAAGTATAACAACAAAGTGTGCTGATGAAAGTAAAATGTTTAAAACGCGCCAAAATAACAAAAAAAGACGGCCAAGTAAAAGAAATCGCGAGAATATTCCTCCGACAACGTCGGAATCGGAATAAAAAATAATATAAATACTGAATTTGTACAAAGCAGATACAATCATGAAATGGCCCGTAGAAAAGGTACTTTAATGGTTTTAAAATTTTTCTATTAGTAATTTGTCAATTAATTAAGAAAAATTAACGTCAAATTATTCTTTCAGGTGCTGAGCAGACGGAAAATTAATTTTAGGAACAGAATGACTCCGCCTGCTAGAATTTTTATTCTCAGTTCCAGTCTCAAACCTGGAAAAGGAGGAGTGTGGAATGAAACTAGTCTCGGCTATAATTTTAT
This sequence comes from Petrophora chlorosata, assembly GCA_951640565.1. Classification (NCBI taxonomy): domain Eukaryota; kingdom Metazoa; phylum Arthropoda; class Insecta; order Lepidoptera; family Geometridae; genus Petrophora; species Petrophora chlorosata. The sequence continues at coordinate 5,476,970 of OX621206.1, forward strand.
AAATTTTATGCAATGAATAAGAAATTATTAATACAATGTTCTCATATTTTTACACCAAGTTTCTATTTAGTACAAGCAGACGATTTACGAAATAAAGCACAAAAATAAGAATTATAACTATTCTATTATACAATAGCTACGTCCCGTCCCGCGGTTTCCCAGTATAAAAAGTAGCATGTGTTAATCCAGAGTATAAGCTATCTCGATTCAGAATTTCACTTAAATCTGATCAGCCATTACAGCGTGAAGAGGGAACAAGCACATTTAGACACAAAACTACTTATATACCTACAAACTTTCGCATTTATCAATTATAAATTAATCACTGCGCTACGTAATATATCAGAATATAAATATAATATATATTTCGCTAATATTACTATCTCAGATAAAGTTGGCTGTCTACTCGAAGTATTACTATACTTATTTGGCAGCCCTATGCACAATCAATAAGAAATCGACTAAAACAATTCCGATTTTACTGAGTTACATCACTAGGCAACGTACGTTTCGTGACGTGACCCAAACGGGCGAATTAAAAAAAAGTTTCGTGACGTGACATCATGCTTGACTAACGTCTGTTTGCTGTCATGAATGTCATCATTGACATCATTCGTTTTCGCTTCGCAGAAATGGCTGGTTAAAAATCGGAATAGTTGTTTTGATACGAAATTATGCAATTTTAATTGCGATAGTCTTTGTGTCGTGTGTGGCTTGTCGATACGTAAAGTAACAATGTCTTATGAGACGGATCTGTCGATATCAGTGCCTCGTTCATGTGTAAAAGAATTCTACTCGAAATATTTCAATTTGGTTGAAACTTTTTACTATGTCACGCTATCTGAGAATAAATCGAGTGCCTCGTCAGAAAAAAACGATTATGTGTTCTTCGACGTCAACTTTAACTTGAATCCAGCAGATGGGAGCTATAATCCACGGGAATTAGTCGCTCGTATACAGGTTTGTAATCTAGTGAACTTAATTACCATGTTTTGTGTCTTAAAAATCTTCACGCTTAGAATGCTAGTAACAAGGTTGTGTCACAGACGGAAATTGGTAATGAGTCTTGTGTAATTTATTTTAATCTGAATGTAGATAATGCCCCAATCTCATATCGTGCAAATCATAGGGAGGGCTTTAGGATCACATAGTTAATAAAGGATTTCAAGGAAGGGGGATAGTAAGGGAAACCCAACTAACTACCCCTAAGGGGGCTTATGGAGATGCTTGCTTTTTAAAAGTGTATGAGTGTATGAACACTATTGAAACACCACAACACAATACAGAGAAGCAAATTTAAAAGATTAACAAATTTTAACAAAGTAGCTAGTTATAAACGTCATAATGGGTGGTTATATTGCTTAGAGGGATCCCTTCCAGACAACATTTAACTGTGAGTTTATTAGAGGTCCAGTAATTAGTTTGTATGAAACCTCTAAGAGGCCACAATCTAGCGGAGGAATATTAATAATTTTACCTTATATTTTATCAGCATGTAATAAATCAGTGATCTGAAAGCATTTATTAATTTTAACTTCGGTTGCCATTTTCTATAATGGACAAGTAATTATGATATCACATATTATATATTATGTAAGTATATTATTTGTATATAAAAAATACTCTTTTACACTAATTACTGACAATCAGGTATTAGAATCCATTTAGATTATTGCTTTTGTTAGACAATAAACATTAAACAATACATAAACTAAATTTCCAATAAAACTACAAAACTTCTTTATAAAATTTTAAATTGTTCCATCAGCATCGTAAGTGCAACTTCTTATATGTATATATATATGATTATATATACATCATACATAAACTTAGTATTGTTCTATAGCTCTAATTATTGTAAGCTTCGAAAATTTAAATACTTATATGAAGGTTTGTTCTTCTTCTTAGCCAGTCGATCCTTCAGCTTTTCATATTTTTTTGCATCAGTACTCTGCCACAAGCACAGCATTTTCCATGGCATTGTACAGGTCCTCATGAAGGTTTGTTAATATGACTAGTTTTTAAACTATTATAACGTTACCTAAAAGAGAATGAAACAGGAAAGAAGAATTAAGTGGGAATATCATACAGAATATAAAAAATCAAATAAAAACAGATGTTGAAAAAGTAGTCACATTTGCCAAACAATTAATTATCCTATTGCCTGCAGTATGTATGACTTGTAAACCTTGAATAACTACGAGCTGATAACAAAAAATAAACGGTGTTATTGTGTTAGCTTATTCATAACCATAGTATTCATTAAAACCTTTTAGATCATTTCATCCATACTAATTTTAGACTTTCTCAACTATCTTTAAATAAGTATTGAATTCAATATATTCTATACATAAAAAAAAAGTATTCAAACAATATTTTTTTACAATCACGTCACAGTATTTTTCAGCCTAAATATGTGCTTTTTGATAAGTATAGAGTTGACTATTTCTGCATCCACAAAGGCTGCTTTTGCTGTGGGAACATATTATCATTTTCCAAGACAACAAGATATAATCCGTAAATCTAATAAAGCATTTTGTTTTGAAACAATTTTTCAATGAGCTCCAATTTGATCTGTAATGATTTTGGAAGATATGGAAGATTATCCCAAAAGGAAGTAGATATCAATATTTTCATCTTGAACTGATTTGTTCTTTCGCACTTTGGTGGCCGACCCGTTGACGGTGTCATTGGATGCGACAAATTGGAAACGATATTGGCCGCAGTGGCAGACGTCAGCGCACCTCGCTCGCGCTTGTTTGGGGGCCGCGGCTCGGCGGCCGCAGCGGCGCGGGCGCAGTGGGCGCGCAACCCGGATCTCGCGGTGCCCCGCTTCCCCTTCACTCGGCGGCGGCGGGCGCGCGTGGAGGTGTGCGCCGACCGGGCGCGGCCACGAGCGTACTCAGTAGTCTCGCGAAGCACGCCCGCGCCGCTCGCACTCGCCCGATGCCATGCGACAACACGACTCTCGCACGCACTAACACGATATTATGTACGCGGTTGACAACTCCCAGGTGAGCGCGACGTCCCACACTACACACCTGCCGCAACGCCGCGGTGCCTCGCCGCGCCGCAACGCAACCGCGCGACCTCAGCACGCGGATGTTGCCGCGAGTTTCACGCTGCGGTTTGCGTTCATCGCATTGTAATGATGTTCATTCACGGCGGCCGATATAGCGATCCCGGAAGTAGAGCCGGTTCGTTAACGTCAGTAGGTATGCTAATTACTGTGGATAGTGCTCAAACGTATACGAAACAGAACTCTGATATTAATCGAGTGACGTGTGTTGTGCTCCGAGGATTTTATTATAAACAGTATATTAAAATATTATTAACAATCTTCTTCGATTCTAATTGGATCGATTCTAATCTTGGAGAAAAGTCGATTGTAATGTGTAGCATGTCGTATGTCACGAGATCCGAGATCGTGGTCGTTTGTCATTAAGTAGATGGTATTGAATCTCTTCGCAGTAATTTTGTGAAAGCAGTGAAGTTTAATTGTTGTATGTTCCTTAGTTATGCATGTGTCGCAGATGCAGCTCTGTTTGAATCAAGCACTTTCACTTCGCCTCCAAGAGCACTGATTGATTAGCTGTTTACGTTCGTTATCTACGATATATGATCACGGATTTGGAATTTAGATAACAGGCAATACATTAGAGCCTCTTTATTTTACTGTTCAATTTATATCACAGTAGATAATTACTAATCATTTTGAATATCCGATAACCTATCTAAGCTTCAGTATCTGTAATCATCATATATATAAAATTCTCGTGTCACAATGTTAGTTACCTTACTCCTCCGAAAAGGCTTTACTGATTTTTACCAAATTTTATATGCATATTCAGTAGGTCTGAGAATCGGCTACTATTTTCATACCCTTAAGTGATAAGGGTTGTTCACCCTTAACATTTTTTTATAATTTATATGGCAAAACGACGTTTGCCGGGTCAGCTAGTTATAATTATAATAAACTAGAAAGTAATAAAATACTTTCTGCATTAGACGGCTTTTGCAGTGTTGCTTGTCTTGGTTTTGAAATGGAAGATACATATATATTTCTTAGACATGTGAGGAAACTTTCAGTAGGTAAGTAACTTGTAACTCTGGCATGGTCAGGTCGTTCTAATTCATACTAGGTACAGGGATCGTCTTAGTTCTACGACATTGAAATATCACGTCAAAATAATATGTGAAAAAAATCTTATTTAAATATGGATTATTGTCATCATCAGTCATCATCATCATCAGCCCATTACGTTCCCACTGCTGGGTCTCGGGCCTTCCTTCATAGAGAGAGAATGGGCCATAATCCACAACCAAGCTGGCCCAGTGCAGGTTGGTGGCTATCACATGTCCTTGATTTTTTGTGATTAATTCTTGGACTTGCAAACGGCATCTCGATGTTTTCCTGTACCGTTTTAAGAGCGAATGTTATATCCGCACATAACTTAAGAAAGTCAGTGTTGCGGGGCCAGCGGGATCGAACTAGGGTGCGTCGGATCGAAAGTCACACGTACTCTCACTGAGCCACACTCGACTTCGGGTATAATAGGAGCTTCATATCACATTCCCGTAATATGAACTTTCTATTCAGTTTGTCGCATCATCACGCTTTGCTATTTGAATGATTATCATTCATTTCAATACTTTTCCAAAAACTGGCGAGCAAATCCAGAAAGAACTAGGTATCACTCGGCTATCTATAGGCCTTTAATGGTTTGTGGGTTGTCCAATTGCTTCTCCTTGTAGTTTACTTTGGTAGTTTTAGTAAGTAGAGTGCAGAGTTGTTTCAATAATAAAAGCATTTGCCCGTTGTAAAACAAAAAACACTCACACACACTCACACTAAGTCAACACTCATTACTAAGTCCAATTTCGTACTGCAGTTTGCCTTACGTTTGCCTATCACTAGTCCTTGCTAACTTTCAATAAGACAATAGCATAGCCTGATATCAAATATTGTCGTCGTGCGAAGCCTGCACCGTCCGCATATATCTTTACGGATGTTCCGCAAAAACAAACAGAATACAAAAGAGGTCGCTTATCGCTTTCTTATTTAAAGCGACACGACTAGTTAAGTAAGATCAATATTGCATCCTGCCATTGTATAAGAAGGATAACTACATCTCTTAACCAGCTGGGAATCCCTAATTATGACCTCAATCAGTGCTTGAACTTTTTGTCTTTCTTCTGTACACGTTTTTGTCTCAAAGCATCCTGTTCTGTAACCCTGTAACAGACGATAAATAATGATCTGTAGTCTCTAGTGCAGGCGTGTCACAATCATAAATAGATTATACCTAGTCAGTTTCGCGATCAGTCAAAACAATCGATTTACATTGATAAAAAGAGTTGCAAAGCAACCTTCTAATAATGAAACGTATATCAGCTGTATCCGGTATGATTATGCTCTGATGTAATAAATGTCAATAAGCAGGCATCGAGCGCGAGTGAAACGATATGGGGCCCACTCCACTTGTGGTATGCGTTGACAACAATAGAATTACTGATAATAAAAAACCTAAAGCCGATAACGAACCATCATGACGTCAGCTAATGCTAAGTCTGCTAACGGCGAAGCTGACACTATCTCAACAGTAAAATATAATAAATAATAGCAAAATAGTCGAAATCGACGCGAGATTCAAACGGATACACAATTTACTAATTACTTGTCACTTTAAATAGTAAATCCATAAAACCAAAGTATTGCAATAAATTTAAACCAGTTGATACATATTTGTCTTCAAATTCGTTTTATTGTTTTGTGGAAGAATACTTAATTTGGCCCACACGGCCGTCACATTATAAAAGTTTTGTCTAACAGTGATTTATGTCGCATAACTTTTTACGAGCATGATTTATGGCAATTTGGAAACTAGAAAATTAGCTTCTTTTATTTATTTATATTTTTATTTATTAGGCTTCTCTCTTCTTAAAATGTATAAATTAAACGTTCTTTAATTGTCATGCCTACCTACTAACTAAATCAAGAATAAATTATGCACACATCAGAAGTGAGATAAAAATCTATTAATTTATATATTTTTTTATCAGGAAAACAAACATATTTAAAAGCAACTCTCGGCTTTTCTCACAGCCTGGCCCTTCCGTGAAGGTCCAATCTGATCTTGTTTATTCCATTTCATGATGTCATTGCAAATTATTCAACTCGAGATCAAATACGTCAGTATTTAATTTGCAGTCACGCGAAAGATATAATCTACATTTATTTGAATCACCTTTGAACAGTTAATCGCCCGATATACCTAAATGTAGGAGCTTAAACGTGCAGCGTTAGATTTTATCAGAAAAATCTTTGCCAAGAATTAATCACTGGTTCAATGAATACATGAGCGTTGGCTTTTAGTGCATTGTTATCGAGAGTTTGTTATGGATACCAATTGTTTATGTGCGTATAATATGTAAGAGTATGTGTACGCACGCGTGGATGTGTGCTTGCTTTGTGTAATGTAAAGTGTGTCGTGGTCGCATCCTGGTCGCAGTGACGCCACATCGCCTGAGGTGGCGCGCGTCGACGTCGCTCATATGCCACTACCCTATTGGTCGCTCTTATCTCTTCGACAAACCAGCACCGATAGAATTTCTCCACAAACGGAACTAATTGTGCCTACTCGCTCACCCGCAGACTTGTTATCGTCAGACTCACTGTTCTGATATTTGCTGTAAATAACTTCTCGTAAATTGCATTATAAAATGAGACGATAAAGCGGTAGCTCATATTTTTTTCAGATTCGTTGTAGATTTTTTTTTCTATACCTAACCAATGAAAACTTTAGCGAAATACTGCTGATAAATATGTACCGTTTGTCTATTAGTTATGATTAACGTCAAACAAAAGAAGAGACGTTGAAATTAACTAAATGTTTTATTAATTTGTTCCAATTATCTAGACAACATTAGGATTAAAATTTCTAGAATGACGCATGAAGAACGATAACCTTTGCTGATTTGCCCTGTAAACTTACAAATCAAATTATATTGCTTGCCCTATAGTGACATCTACATAATAAATTAGATAAAATCATTTATTTATATTTGTTACATAAACATGAGGACGATTGTTATATCGAGGAAGAGAAACGTTAACCAATAGCCGAGTTCCATATTAGGCAAGAAGAACCAAATTCATATACCTACTTAGCCTTTTTATTTTAGTACTATACAAATATGGCGACTTTGCGGGGCATTGTTGCAAGTTGCAAAGAACTCTAACCTAACATGATGTAGAAACAAAAGGTGCGAGCGAGGACAACGAACAAGAGAAACACAACAAACCCATAGATGCAAGCACGTACGAGCAGTCTAAATGTAAAATGGTAAAATAGTAACTGTAACATTCTCGAATTAGAGAATAAACGAGGACACTGCCACTTAGCACGTTACGTCACTTTGTAGACTATTTTAATAAGTTCGAATGGCATTTCGACGTTGATTTACTTACCCATATTGGGCTGAACTGTTTGAAATACCTTTTAACAGAAAGCGCAACTTGCTGGTGCAACTAACATCCTACGTTTTCTAGAATCTGATGCAATAAGGTCTCTTAAATTATATGAACGAGTTATCTACCGATCTTGATAAAGTGAATGAGGTATCTTATAATCTCGATTAATTCGAGCCATTAGCATGGATGATTCACTGAGCACATTGTTCATACGAACGATCAATTGTCGACATCCGTAACAGCAAGTGCAGTAAATGAATAAATTTTTAGTTCAGACTAAAGCTTCTTCGGAATTTCAAATGGTATAGATGCTATTGCGTTTTCTGTACAATATCTAACCTAGGTAGTTTCTTCAGAGAATATATGGGAATGAAATTCTTCTGATTTCCATGTTTCTAAGAAAAATTTAAACAGCAGTAAATTAACGCGGCCACTGATGTTTATATGCGGGATAATCCGATGAGATTTTTTGTTGCTACTCGTCATGAGGAGGAAGTCGTTAGATAGACCTGTTCTGTTTCTTTTCCTGAAGTAACTGATCGTCTGATCAACATTAGCGGATTTCCCACGAAATATATATTTTAGCACCACAAAAATGTAGACACAATGATTCGTTTTTTTGCTACCTTTTTATTGTTTTGTGTAGTGGTTGGCGCATTTGTTCCCTTTTTTTGATGGTTTCATCTTTCTAGGATCATTATAGCATTGCCTAAGTAATTATGCTAATATGATATTCTTAAACTGAGAATTTAAATGAGCTACACAATCACCATTATGGTTGACCTCAAAAACATGCGTATAAATCACTATTTGGGCGATTGACGTACAATGTGGGGATTATTTTTATTTGCGATTAACTTTTTTGCTCAATTTACACAAAAACATCAAAAACAGTTTTAGTGTCTTTGCTTACGTATTTTTCATTTGAACTTAGTGAGACAAGCAACACTCGTGACGTACTTGAATTCAATAACCGGATGTTCGTTATTTTTTTATAATCTTGACTTTGAGCAGCGATAATATGGTTGGCGACTTGTGTATACGATAGCAGTACGATTCTAAATTGATATAGGTACATATCTACCTACAACATCAACATTACTACTTTTGTACCTATTCTAGTTTTTACTTGATACGTTGCATAGATCGTTGTACACCGTCGAATCGAGCGGACGGTCTGCACACCATATTTTTTAGAAAGTTGCATCCGGCTTGCAGGTAGGCGGGTCGCTTCCGTGCTCGCCCGGATGTAGGCCCAAGAGACCTACTGAACTTTATCAACAACGAATGCCTATGAATTTGTCTAACAACACAGTGAAACCTTTTGACAACATAAGGATGTTTTTACGAAAATTCTTGGCAAATTAGTCTTGTCTATTTAAAATATTATTATATAAAAACGACCCAGCATGAATAATTATCATCTGTTAATTCAATCTATTCAAGGACCTACTTGGAAACGTGCAGTTGGCAACCTGAATCTCTTGAATTAAATTATCGTGATCATCGTTTCTAATAAGGCTGTTTGAGGCGGCTTGCCTTACAGATCCTCCGGATTAAAAATGTATAGGATTCAGTTAGTACTTCAATTGCGTGTGTACGCGGTGTAGTCCATTAAAGCTTCATTTTAATCTGAAACGAATCTGGATTTAGTTTCTCAGCCAACCGACAACTGGGTCTCAAGGCGGATCTTGCTCGCTGTGACTAACCAGTATTTTGTAGATATTATTCAGTTCTGTAACTGTGAGAGTGTGCGGTTTTAAGAGGAGATATTTTCGAGGATTTTGTAGAATAATGAATTACAACCGGTACGCTCGAAGTTGCGCACACGCTAAAGGTCAATGATCATCTGTAGATCCGCTTCGGCGCCCTCATGACCCTGTCCTGAGACGACTCCGGTTGTACTCGTATAAAATTTGCTTATTGATCGATAATCATCGCTGCAAAGCGCTTCATTCGTATATTTTTTACGGTTGATTATAACCGGAGATATCCTTGGGCGTGGGCGTTACGTTGATGTTTTCAATTAAATTTTATTGATGGCTTTTGTGTGTATTCGCTTCACTAATAAAACAACAATTGATTTGTTAAATAGGTCTTCGTAAATCTCGTGCGATCTGGATGAAAAGTGGTTCCCTCATCATCAATACATTTAGTTTTGTTCATCTTAAATCTGTCATTGATATTGAATCTATAAGAGTGCGTCTTAGAATCATAATGATTCTGTCTTCAGTTCAAAATGTATGTGAAGATCTGGTTTTTCTCAAATTTTTATCCGCGACTTATTTGAAATTCATCCAACAGTCCGTTTGCATCATTTGCTGTTAAACATGCGACGAGGACAGTCCAAACTTTTACATGTATTCACTGAATACCTGTTTGTGATTTTTTATCAACTTCATTCATTGATTTAACTGTCCAGTGATTAAGGGTCTAAATTGCTTTGGTGTTTTGTCGGCTGCTACGTGACAAATCGATCATGATTATGGTACGTTTAGTGAGATATGTATAGTATGTCAAATTCTTTATATAAAAAGTGATATTATAAATATATCAAACTTGAATCATCATTTATACATTTGTATTTATCATTTTAAACATTTTCTTCAAGAATGCGGATAACTTTCATTGGCCCTGCTAATCCAGATAAAACCTTTACGTCATACGTCCCAATGAAATATCCATCGTATTGTTAATGATTTTTCTGCACCTCCCAATCTAATATTGAGGTTGATTTGTTCCAGAAATATGTGGAGTCATCACTGGGATGGGCCGGGGAGCGCGGCGAAGACTCGAGCTACGACTCGGAATGTGAAGACGAGAGCGCCCATCGCGCTGCGTCTCGCACACCTTCTGATACCCTCGCTGCGGAGTTTGCGGAGTATGTCACCCTCACACCACCTCCTTCGCAATCCAATCAGGTCAGTTCACTCACCAGACATATTTAAGAGTTACCAGTATGACTGTAGGAAATGAGAAGTCAAATTAAAATTCAAAAGCTTTTTATCTAGTTTAGGCATCACAGATGCACTTATGAATAAGGTTGAGTGGAGGTACTCATTTCATAGGTTTCTGCTTTATTTTTCTCTATATTAAGCTCCACAATTCAGTGAGGACTTAAATTATTAGGATTCTGTACCCAAAAAAAGGTTTAATTGTATGTCATTGACGCAAACTCAACTAATAACCAATAGTGATAATCGACACAAAAGTTCTAATTTGAACTGCGGACTCGGGTGTTTTCCTATCAGATTCAAAACCGTCACACGAAATCTAGGAATTTTCAACCTTAAAGTAAAGCGCTTAAAATTTCTAATTCTTTGGGTACCAACCACATCCTAGTATGGCAATATACACACATCAAAAGTGTCTAGGGATCAACATATATTTTTGCAATAACTTTTCTCCTGATTGATATTAATTAAAATTTTCTTTAAGGATTCATCAAATAAAGTGTTTTCGTTTGTCACAGTAACGATAAACCAAGTCACCTTTGCATTAATAAAGAAATTTGCCATTTTCCTAATAAAGGGATTTTTGACATTTGAACCACTAACATTAAAGTTCGAAAAAAAGACTGAAATAACAGTTTTCTTTAAAATTTTATTGGGTAACTTAAACAATTAATAATCCGTGTTTCTACCGCGAACACTAACAACACAAGAACATCGGTTTGGCATACTCAAAATGAGTTCATCCAAATCACGCTGTGGAATGGCCGCCCATGTTCGTTGCAACAACAAAAAAAGGTCTTCTTGCGACTGGATACCCTCCATATTCGGCAGAGCTCTTCTCTGTAGCATATCCCATGCATGCTCAATCGGGTTCAAGTCTGGCGACTGAGCAGGCCAGGGCAGGACATTGATGTTAGCTGCGGCGAGAGTCTGTCTTACAACTCTTGCGGTGTGCGGTCGTGCATTATCATGCATTAACTGAAATAAGGGACCGATTTGCACTTGTAGAGGAACGATGACGTCTGATACAATCGTCTCAGCATAAATTTGAGCGTTGAGGTTGCCTCTGATCCAAATCAACTCAGTTCTTCCGCCGATCCAAATACCCGCCCATACCATGATGGTTCCACCACTATAAGGATGGACTTCCTGGCAGGATTTTAATCGCTGTTGGCGTCCAGGGGTTCTCCAGTGTCGTATACGTCTTGTATCCGGTCTCATACCAAAACGAGACTCATCAGAAAAGCACACGAAACGCCATTGTTCTTCTGCCCAATTTCTGTGTTCAAGAGCCCATTGATATCGAATCCTACGATTGTGCATTGCTATAGGTGGTACCCGTAGCGGTCTTCGGGAATGAAGGTTCACTTCATGCAAGCGGTTTCTGACTGTTTGGTCGCTAATTAAGTTCCCTGAAGAGTGATGAAGCCTCACGGCTAACATCATGGCGGTTATTGTTGGAGCTCTTCGAGTTAAGATTTGAATGTATCGGTCTTGTCTCCGTGTGGTGCAGCGATACCGTCCTCCATGGCGCTCAGCCACGGTACCAGTGCTTCGGTAACGTGTCCAAAGTCGACTGATAACACTCTGACTTGTATTCAGAGCTAAAGCCACAGTACGTTGCCGGGAACCAGCTTCTATCATTCCCACGGCTCTGAGCATTTCTTCCCTGCTTAAATGACGTCGCCGCTCCATAATAACGTTGGTTTTAATCAGTAGTAGGGAAACAGTAGCACTAATAATGTCTTCAATGCGTTGTATGTTTTTATAGGGAAAATATTGACAGCTGATTTTCATCTTTTACTCGAATTTGATTCACAGTTCCTGATTCAAATTATGAAATGCACCAAAAAGGATCCATATAAATTTATAAAATCATAAATTTATTACAAAGCCACATCTCAATCTCAAGAAATCCGCATAAAAATGCTTGATCCCTAGACACTTTTGATGTGTGTAGTTCAGCTTTCCCTGAAATTGTGTAAGTGACGTTTGTTAATTCAATATCGATGGTTCCCCAGACAAAGATCGAGTTCGCAGTAAAGCTGGGTTACTCCGAGCGGCTGGCGCGCACGGCGTTGCAGCGGCTGGGGCCCGACCCGCCGCGGAACGAGCTGCTCGCCGAGCTCATCAAGCTGGCGGCGCAGCAGCCGCCGCGCGCGCCCTCGCCGCCGCCGCCGCGCGAGCCCGACCCGCCGCCCGACCGCGCGCCGCTGCGACCCATCGTCATCGACGGCAGCAACGTCGCCATGAGGTAACCTCGTCGCTCGCATTCACAAACTAATCTATTCGCGATTCCGGTTCACCGAAAAGGTTAAACGCCAATAAATTACACGTAATTTATCGAACTAGAACCATTTTCATCATCGATAACACTGAATATTTATGACATGTCTCGTCCCGTAGCCACGGCAACAAGGAAGTGTTCTCGTGCCGCGGCATCGAGATCTGCGTGGCGTGGTTCCGCGCGCGCGGACACACCGAGATCACGGCGTTCGTGCCCAAGTGGCGCAAGGAGGCGTCGCGGCCCGACAATCCCGTGGCCGACCGCGACGCGCTGGAGCGGCTCGAGCGCGAGCGCGTGCTGGTGTACACGCCGTCGCGGCTGCTCGGCGGCAAGCGCTACGTGTGCTACGACGACCGGTACGTGCTGCGCCTCGCCGCCGAGACCGACGGCGTCGTTGTCTCCAACGACAACTACCGCGACCTCGCCGCCGAGAGCCCCGACTTTCGGCGCGTCGTCGAGGAGCGCCTGCTCATGTTCTCGTTCGTCAACGACCGCTTCATGCCACCCGACGACCCGCTCGGCCGCGCCGGGCCCACGCTCGACGCCTTCCTGCGCGCGCCCGCCTCGCGCGCCGACCCGCCGCCCGCCTGCCCCTACGGCCGCAAGTGCACGTACGGCAACAAGTGCAAGTTCCACCACCCGGAGCGCGCCGGCCGGCCGCACAAGTCCGTCGCCGAGCGCCTGTCCGAGCGCGCCGCGCGGACGCTGCGCGCGCGCGACCTGCACACCGTCAGCCTGCCGCCCGGCGGTCGCGCGCCGCCCGCGCCCGCCGACAAGCGGCCGCTCGCGCGCGCTCACTCCGCCGCGCCGCGCTTGTCCGACGCCGCCGCCGCGCTCGCCACGCATTTCGACCGCGCGCAGGTGCAGCCCGCGCCGCCGCCCGGCCCGCCCGGCCCGCCGCCCGACGCCAACCCGCACCGCAAGCTCGCGCGCCAGCTCACACTCAACCCGGCGTGCGACCCGCGGCTGCACGGCGCGCACGCACACGCGCACGCGGCGGCGACGCGGGCGGGCAGCGCGCCGGCGCCGGCGGCGGTGGGCGGCGCGGCGGGCGCGGCGCGCGTGTCGCCGGCGGCGTCGGAAGGCGCGCTGCAGCACTGGGACGCGCGGCGCCGCATGCACTACCACCTGGCGGGCATCTTCCCGGAGGCGCAGGTGGCGGAGGCGATGGCGCTGTACCCGGAGGAGACGGACGCGCAGACCATGTGCGCGGTGATCCTGGCGCGGTACCGCCCGAGCGAGGCGGCGCCGCACTGACCGCGCCCGAGCCCGCGCGCGACGATGAGTTGCTGCCGATTTTTTGTGAAAATCGCGCCGACACATTCGCCGTCGGCGCCGGCCGCCGCGAGCTGGACGTGTGCCCCGGAGCTGGCGGCTCCGGTGGCCGCGCGCGGTCGCGATTTTATAAATCGATCGATCTGAGCGCGGCCGACCATTTCTATGGCATACTTTTGGTAGGCGTTTATATCCTATGTAAAATTCACCGTGTTATGTATATGCTTCTGAGAAGTGTATGTATCGATAGATACGAGCAGAAAAATCTATTATATTGACATTGTAATCTATATTCTTAGTACTATATAGGCGTTATGCTACATTCTAATGAATACTAATAGACCTACTAAGGTTGTAGGTTATTAGAGGTTGGAAAAGCAGTGACTAAAATTTTAATTATAATTCTTCAATCTACTAAACTTGCTTATTAGAAAATTAATCCAGTGAATGTCACTGAGGTCCTGAGTCAGGATGTAAAAAATTATATACAGCATCTGTCAAAACTAGAATAAGAAATTGATAAATTGCTAATAATATTTAGTTATATTTTTATATTTACTGCATAGGTATATTTATATTTTCTTACTATGCATAACTATATACGCGGTTGCCTCATATATTTTATTGTTGCCTTATTGGTTTGTTGGACAATGCATTGTCGAGACTTGTTAAAATGTTATAATCATGTTCTATAAATAATTATTTGTATTTAGTCAACTAACACTCTTGTTTGCTCTTGTTACTTTCATCTCTTAGACGTCTATAAAACAAAGGAAATGTTAATATAATTATATTTAGGTGAAAAGGGCCAGCTATTTTTATTGACTAATAGTCATTATTGTTATAGATAATACACATAAATTTGTTGTTTGATTTTTATTAAATTGAACTGATTAAAAAACTTTAATGCAATGCATCGATTGAAAACGTAAGATAAATATATCTACCTTCATGCTTTACTCCATACATTGGAGTTTATTATTATTTGTATAGATAGGTGTATGGAGTAAAGCCTGAAATATTTAGCATAATTGTAAAATCAAATTTTACCATAATCATAATAGTAATCAATGGTAAAGTTTGATTTCAGAAATCAGAAATATTATGGGATCGGCAAAGGCCAATCAGAATAAGGATTGGCAGCTACGAATTGTCATCCCAAAGTATTTCCGGTTGCTGCATATTACATTCCTTTTAGGAATGCTTAACATATTTCATGTCTTTTTTTGACATTATAGCATTAATATTTTATAAATATTGTAATTATAATAGTTTATCTCATTACAGATTGTTTATTTTCTTTTCACTCGGTTTTGGTTGTTTGTTACCCTTTTTAAAATCATACTCATGTATGGTTTGCTCTCTGGTTTTTTCTGTTCTGGCTTATCAGAGAATTCAATAAAATCTTGTCCAGTAAAGGCTCTATTGAATGTTGCTACTTCTGAAGATGGATTGAATACTCTTGTCTTCTTACTGGTTCTATACAAATATGTGAATGTGGTATTTTTATTTGAGGTTTCATCTTTCGTGTTTTCGTCTACATCCATTTTCTCTTGAATATTTTGAATTTTTTGAGCAGAACAATTTTCATTCTTTGCTATAGGCGGAGGAATCTTATGCAGCTTTGCTATATCATTAACTTTACTGGATAGTTCTTGTAAGAAACCATTTTTTATAGACAGACAGGTTGTAGGAATTCCAAAGTTTATAGAAGTAGTTTTTCTCAATCCATTTAAGCATATAACTGGCACGCCAGTTGAAACACATGCTTCCATCAAAGGTTGCACTAAAGTCCGAGGGTTAACTGAAGATTCTATGATGACTGCAGAGCATTCTTTTCTTTTTAAGGAATCAGTACATTCCATTATACCAAAAATAAAACCATCCACTTTTCTGGAAACAAAAATATTACAATACAAAATGATGTCATATTGGTAGTTGACCTACATGTTAGCATTGAAAAAATACATTACCATAACTTGTCAAGGCTAAGCGTGCATTATCTTCGTTTTAGACAGGTAGAACAGCAGCATTGTTACATAAGTCTCATCTATTTTGAATAAATTTGGTTGCTTTAAGAGCATGTGGCATCCACATTTCCGCATTAGACCATACTACATGGCCTGAGACCCAGGAGTGGTAATACTTACTTTATTTTTGGTTGTTTAGGCCTTTGGTCTTTAGGTATGGCTTTAAGTTCCTTCCAGTGAGGTTTTTTGAATTCTGGTATTTCAACTTTGTAATTAGAGAGCGCATCTTCTAAAATCTTAGCTTGTTCCTCTGGCACATTAGGCCTGTAAACATAAATTTGGTAAAAATGAATTATAATACAAACAAACCTGTCATTTTAACTTTTCACCTGTTTTTCTGTTTTAATCATAGATAGCTATTATAATACACTAGATGTCGGTGGTTTTAATAATTAAACAACAAATAAACTAACCAAAATATAGGATCAGGTCGACAAAGAGTATTTTTGATAGTTTTCTTGATTTTGGCCTTGTTTATTGTTGTTTTCTTTTTTGGTAAGGTTGCAGCTTCCATGGGTTTCTTGTTATCCATTATTGTATTTGGTCTAAAGAAATTAGTAGCTACAAAGTCCACAAAACAAAACAATAAACATAACCTCACTCTTTAACCTACAATATTTGACAGAACAGTTGACTTTGACAACCTTCCCACGATAATAAGGCCGCGTTCAGAAATCACCCAGTTAATGTAATAATTACCCTAACGCCGTTCAGAAATGACTCAGGTGAACTTTGACATTTACCCTGAGCCGTTCAGAAAACCAATTGGGGAGAGTAAAAGTTCACCTGACAGGTGAAAATATTCACCGATAAAAAAGCGGGTTACGATTCTCACCTGTCAGGTAATAGTTGTCAGTTGTCATTTTCCTTTACATTTTGCAATATTTTTGCATTGTTTTTTTGTTCATATAAATAAAATAAGCGATTCGTGTATTTGAAGCAAAATCTAAGGTAAAATTCCGATATTAGCCAAAATAACGCAGTTAAATCTGATAAACAAAAGCGCGGGAAATTTCGGTCTTGAAAATGATTGGTTTTGATTGGCTGGCTTATTGTATTACTCGATGCCCGTTCAGAAATGCGTTAGTTAATTTTTAACTTGGCATATCACTGAGATTAACTGACAAGTATTCACTCGTGAACATTTACCCATTTCTGAACCGGCCTAAATATGACAGGACATTAGTCAAACAAAAAGTATTTGGCTTCGCACGATATATAGATTTAGCCAGTCAAATATTCTATCCGGGGAGGGGGGGTGAGGGCGCCTTCCCTTGCTTCATAAGCGTTATAGTCCTTAGCTCATGGACCAATAATACAAAGCCCACGCAAAATCCGAATATTCGCCGAATACCCAACCGACTTGCACCCCCGCCCCCGCAACAAAATAGTTACTATGCGCCGCGCTCGGTTAATGATAGACGGAAACATCATTAACTTGTATCAAAAATAAAACGCATGTATTCTAAGTATCATCTCTACCTACATCATACACGTTCAGGAGCACTGTGGTATCTATTATTAGCTCCACATTCAAATCCACTTACATACTCACAACTTATTGAAAATTCAATCAAATTCTAGCTTCGACACTTTTTACGCAGAAAAGTTTCTCAAGTGACAAACTTGGAGAAAGTCAATTGTTTCTCCGAGTGCAGGAAGTGAAACATACAGTCATACCTATAATTTTGTTTACGCCTCCGCGGATTGCGTCCTACCTAGCACGTCCTATTCAAGTCATGCGTGTGCAGTTTGTGTTCTTGTACTTATAGTTGCTATGACGTATAGGTATATATAATAATCCTGGTTTCGTCCTGGCTGTGGAAAGAAAGCTAGGTATTGAATGTACAAGCGCATGCTTAGCGAAAATCTAAAGATTTTTAATAATTAGAAATCCCTGTCCGAAGAATTTCATTTTTCTTTTTTAATACCAGTCAAAATTTCTACCTATAACAAAAATTTTGAATTATTATAGGTATGGTATAATAACACTTACCTAGGTAGGTACGTTATTCGAAATATAGTGACATCGTAAAACTATGGTCCTATGGTGTAGGGTAGTGATTCCTATGTAATAAACACATTTTAACTTTACTATGCCTACTCGTAGATTCACGTAACATAATACTTACCTATCTATAACACCCTTCGAAGTAGATACGCAGTATCATTATTAATTGTTATTCTGTGCCTGCCTATATCACAAAATAATGAATAGAAGTACCTACGTTCTAGTAGTAGGTGTACCTACAAATATGAATCGTTCTCTATAAACTACGCTAGATATGAGTGCAAAGTGCAAGTATTTCTAGTTAGCCAAGTTAGCTTGGCATTATGTTTCGAGAAATTATGAGGATCTCCCACTCCCACGGCTAAGTAGGTATTATCTGCAAGATTTTTATGTTTTCCTACTGTCTGTTCCCAGATACTGATAGTTCTATTGTCGTGAAATAAAACCCGGAAATCTTGTGAATTACTTTTATATTTAGTTTTAAATAAGTACAATTGCGCAGCTTGTGACGCTGCTGTTTTCGGATAGAGACACTCGTTAGATGGTCGCGTTGCCATTACGAAGTACTAGGCACCGCGCCGGTTTAAATACACCATCAGGAGTCGGCCGCGACACCTATCTAACCTATTTAATGTACATGTGTGTTGTGTTGACAAATAAATGTTTTATCTATCTATCTATCTACCCTGTAAAGTAAAACATCCTACCTACATTATCACGGTTTCCTCACTAAGTCAACAATTGTTTTACAACCGGGTATTTCCGAATGAACACTCAATTGTCTCAATCTTTTACGACATTCGGCAAAGACAACCAGGGTGCACTACAAAAGAATATATAAATCTCTGCTTAGAAACTTACTAGGAAGTGGCTTGCAAAAAATGGGTTTTTTGTGGGGCCGATCCGTTGGCGAAATGCATTGTTTGGCCGCAGGGGCGGGGGTAGCGGTAATAACTGCAGTGAGGGTTGTAATGAAACTTTTACCTGGGACTATGCAATTCGATCTACGAGGGTCTAATAGACGTTAGAACGTTTCGAATAGTTCCTTTGTGGGTGTCGTGTTGAAATGTCGCGGAGAAACGAGAACTGGATGCTCGTTGAGTGGAGTGTAGGCGGTCGCGAAGTGGTGCATGTGAAGTCAGTTTTGAACCCTGTGGCTAAGGAGCTGAAGGTCGGTGATGCGATGACGCTGAACAGGCGAGGAGAACCGCATACAGCTACGCTTATTGCCCGCGCCAGTAAGTTACTTCGCCTAATTAGATCGATTACGATCACTACATAATAATATGTATTAGTTTAATTAAATCCAATACGAATTTAGCAATTGATTTAATTTTATGTTCACCGTTATTAAAAAAAAATACCTTTTCACTATTTCTTTTTATTATGGTATAGAAACACTAATAAAATGTAGATATAGATATAAATATAGATAGCCGCCAATGGTAGACAATAGGCCGCTCTCCTTCCCATGTCTATGATACGTATACACTTACTAAGTGTAATTCTTTCCATTACCTGAGCCAGTACCCAGAACCTGCAAACCATGAAATTGAACGTAACGGTCGTGCCATCCCTTTGAATCATTGTCCGTTGCTTATTCAATAGGTAGTTATTCTTTGTCAGTATAGTAGTTGCATCGCAATCATTCAGTTGTGTTCAGTTGTTCTGAACTGATACCAGATAAGAGGACGCGTTCTGGTTCTACTGGTCTGGTCACTTCATTGGAGATCTATCACGATGAATCTTCCTCAAATAGTGGCCCAAATAATTAATGATTATTCAGGTCAGAATGTTTTTAAACTAGAAAGTAATAAAATTGCGATTTATTATAGTTTACGTTTCGGCGGCTTTGATGCAAATTAGTACTGGATCGTGTTGCAAAAAATAAAGCTACTTAGACAGAAACTTCTCATACCTCGATTTTATAATTTTCACGTAATTAAGATAAATATGTTCAACATTACAGAAGAGCGCGATCAGCTGAGCCCGAAGTTCGAAGAAGTCGCTGGTCCAAGCCCGAAGCCTGATGAAGAACCCAGGGATTTCTCTCCAAGTGGGGAGTCTTCCTGGGCACCGAGTGACGACGATAACGCGTCTGGAGAGTCTGATCACGTATGTACCTTTATTTTACTACCTGTTATTCTAATTTGAAAATATTATAAAGTCATGGTATTTTTAGTCGATACACTGCCGCCTCTTGGTTATTACGTCACTCAGATTGATCCTTCGAGTCGTTCCGCTCTTCCAGTATAAGACAGCAAATTGTTGATAAGACTTAAATACAGTCAATGACATAAGTAGCTGAACATGTTCAATAGTTCAATTGTCAATAACACCGAAAATATGTAAATTACTTGCAATTTTATGCAATTTCCTTAATTGCACATTAACACCCTTTTTAAATGCATCATTCGGTGAAAAAAGGGAAACATTTAAGGTGTAGTCAATCAAAGATTCACAAATATTCAGCTATTTATGTCGCTGATCGTACAAAGCTTTAATATGTACCTACTTTTTTCAGGAAATCCGCAAGAAAATCAAATTGGAGCATCACAGGCGCCAATACATAAACAGAAGAAGCAGCAAGAAAATCCTAACTCCCTCACACAGAGCCAACGCAGTCATACCAAAAATAATTCAGGACGCCCTTTCCAAGAAGAATGACGTCAACCGTAAACGGGCGTACAATGGAATCAGCCGAAACGGATCCTTCAATAAATCTCTACCAGATTCTACAAAGAGAAACAATACAAGCGAAGTCGGGACACAAATGGTCACAATTGAAGCCCGTGAACTAGCGGAAATTAGTAACAGTTTCCGCATATTGTTCAAAATGATCGAAGAACTCAAAAGACCAATGACTAATGAACCCAAACTACAACCTAGGGAAACAAATACTATAGAAAATATCTCGAATGCAAACGAAACTGTCATACAAGCCGTAGAGGAATGTGAAGAAACTGAGGAATTTGAACAGGAGGAATTCAATCGTTCCGATGATAACGTTTTAATTACGAATAGATATGCCTCAGTGAGTAAACCGGCTAAAACTGCGAAACCAAAACAGAAAGAAAATAATGCGGAAAAAAACGAAAAAGAAGAATGGGTAAGGAGCACGCCTTTTGGCGAATTCAACCTTATAACTTATAAAAAACAAAGAACAAATAAAAAAAATTGCATCTTTTTAAATCAGTAAGAAAGTAAACAATGTACTAAGCTATCGTTACAATCGTTTCAGATACCCATTGGTAGTGGAAAGACATTGATACACGCGGAGCAGTTTTCAAAAGTGAATTGGAAATCTTACACGGTAGCTACAAGAACATTGCTTTTGGCTGTATTTCCGAGAAGGTACGTAAGTCCCCTTATATTTAGTACCTACCTAAGAATAATCTGTTTTTGCACCTACTAAACTAACTTTCTGAATTTTGAAGATTAAGAAAATTATTAGAAGATTTTATTAAAGTTTTGGGTGGCACTGCAATTTTTATGGGCAGGCTTGGTATCAGGCGAACGACATGCCCGTCTCATAACTCAGTTCCATAAAAGAAATGCATTTAGTTTGTTTGTAGATTGCAATCGTTTGTAAACTAAGCATATATAATAAATACAATATATATATATATATATATAGTTATATTAATAACAATATATGTATTTTAATTTTCAGGATATTAGCGACACATTCGCTGACCGGCAAGCCGTCGCCGGCATTCCTTAACAAGCCCGCGAAGATGTGCCTCGATCCTAAAATCATATCAGACGTGATCATGGAAATCATGGACAGGTTCGACGTCAAGGAAAATCTAGTCAGGTAAGAACACACGTTATAAGTGGCTTGTAAAACTTATCAATAACTCGAGAAGGATCGAGGAGGATAATCGTGGTAGGTATCTCGTATGCGGGAGGCCGTCTGGGTAGGTACCACAGCTTTGCCAGTTATTCTGCCGCCAAGCAGTAGCGCTCAAACATTACTGTGTTCCGGTTTGAAGGACATTGTAGCCAGCGAAATTACTGGACAATATGAGACTCAACAGCTAATTGCCTCAGGGTAACGAGCGCAGTGCAGCGCCGCGCAGGGTTTTGCAAAACAAAGTTCTTTAAGTTCTTAAGTTGCTTTATATGTTATCAAAAGTTCTGGATGGCACTGCAATTGTTGTGGGCAGGCGTAGCCCTTACCATCAGGCGAACGACCTGCTCGTCTAATCACTTAGTTCCAAAAAAAAGAGGGTTTGATTCCCGCCACGAAGCAAGTTTGAGTCTAGAGAATTGAAACTTGCTAGTATTGGCTTTGTTTGTCGATAATCTCGCTTATCATCCTTTTCAACACAACAATAAATGAAATTCTTATCTCATAGCCAACGAAAAACATGCGGATCTGAGTTCGTACTCCTCCCTAAAATTATATGTATTTGCGGGTTACAGAAGACTATGTCTTAGCACTGGAAACTAGACTGATAAAAGAGTAGAACTAGAATTATTTTTAACAAGGACACCCTATTTTTAAAGAGTTCAACGACATTCCACCTATTATATGTATGAAGTCTTATTTTTTCGCTGAGTAGTTCTCATGCACATTCATTATAGTAACTGCTCTCACGTTTTTTTCAGGGGTATAATAACAACAAAATGCGCAGACGAATGCAAAATGTGGAAGCAACGAGTGAAGAAGAAGAAATCGAACCAAAATCAGTCTAGGTCTTCAAGTAACCAGGAAAATGAAAACCTGCTAAAGGAAGCTTCGAAAACCCCAATTAAGTTGCTAAAAAGTAAACGGGAATAAACAATAGAATAGATAATTACATACTACGTATACGAATCTCTTGTCTATAGACCTTTTGGTTTGTTATGAGAAAAAATATTTAGTTTTAAATATTTTATTATTAGTGGTCAATTAATCATTGATGATTATACCTACCGCTTTGCCAGTTATTCAGCCGCCAAGCATTACTGTGTTCGGGTTGGAAGGGCTTTATGAGACTCAACAGCTAATTGTCTCAGGGTGACGAGCGCAGTAAAGCGCCGCGCAGGATTTTACAAAACAAAATTCTGGGTGGTGCTGTTATTGTTATGGGCTGGCGTATTGCTTACCATCAGGCAAACGACCAGCTCGTCTCGTCAATCAGTTACATAAAAAAACCTAATACATTTTTCTTCGTTCAATATAATTATGTAGAATGCCAAAAATGTAATTGATAGACCGATAGTGATGATACTAGTTTTTTGATGTAATTTTTTAGCTTTCTTGGCTGTGAAATGTTATTGATTGATTTTATGGAAACAATAAAATATGACAAGCAATTCTAAATGTTTATTTGAGTATTGTATTATTTTCATGACTTCTCATTTTGTGGAACAAAATGCGAGTCGAGGCAAGGTTGACTAGAGTGTAAGTTATGTATACATACAATTATAAAAGCTTTAAATTTAATTTAAACTATCTATATAACTGCATAGGTTTCATACAAAAAAACTTGTATCTATCCTAACAAGTGATGAAGGAAATATTTTACGGCTTCGAACCCAGTTTGTCAAATGCGCAATTATTTCTTATTTTAGTAAATGCCACATTCGAAAACAAAATGTCTAACCTTAACGTAAACTATACCACAGAATACTAAGGGACAGAAGCATCACTCCGCAAAGAAATTTAAACAAATAGCGACTCTTGCTATGACGCAATAAAATTCAATTCAGCTCGCGTAGCGCTGCATACCTACCAGTCATATTAACCTACAGAGCGCCTCTCTTTCTATAGCATAGCTCTTATCTCTTCTGACGCGGCACGTGTAACGACGCGCGACCCTCCGTCGGTGTCCGGCTATGCACTTGTAGCTTCGTACCTACAGTGCGGAGTGCGCTAGGCCTGACTACACCTTGTTCACATCGGAAAACTTCCAGTAAGTAGATATGATAAAATTATTACATAGAGACTTATAGAATACAGTAATTTTGTATGAAACAGTGCCAATTAGATATCTACGTTCCTTGTTGGAAAATCCCTGGGGGTGACAGTATCAAGTCCAGGTTCGTACTGGCTATGATTGCTCGCATCAGCATCATTTCATCTGGGGTAAATCTCCAGCCACTGAGGTTTCCCAGGCTCTGCAGCTTCGGTAAACATTC
Source organism: Petrophora chlorosata (assembly GCA_951640565.1). Lineage (NCBI taxonomy): Eukaryota > Metazoa > Arthropoda > Insecta > Lepidoptera > Geometridae > Petrophora > Petrophora chlorosata. The sequence continues at coordinate 5,501,130 of OX621206.1, forward strand.
CATGAGTAGTTCCACTGTCTCGCACGAAAGGCGGGGCGCGTTCGGAAACCATATCGCTTCGAGGTTATCGAACTTGTATCGACGGACCATTCTGGAAATAGGGTTTTGGACTTTAAACTATGGCTTTTTTCGTGTTGAACAAGTTAATAACTGCCTCTATAAAGTACTTAGATCAATATGAGTAACGTTTAGATTGTTAAAATGTTGTTAGAAGTAAAAAAGAAACACATTAATAAAAGTACATTTTAAGAGCAAGAATGGTTTCACGGTGCGGCCAGTACTTTTATTTTAGACATTATTTAGGATGTTGCTCATATAAATAGTTTGACATGAACAAATTATCAGGTAAATGGGTCTGCCCCCGATTCAGAACCTCAGGATAACGAATACCGAATCGATTCTACTGGATATCGATTTCGTGTCGTAGGTTCCTTTTCGAGCTATTCCGCCTTAAGAATTCGAAACGGTTTCGGTTCCAATATCGGTATCGATTACATGTTGCAGTTACGGAATTTCTTTTATGTGCAATATTTTGGATCGTACTATATCAAACCGAACCGGTCAATGAGTTATCATGAGGTTCTGAATCGGCCAGCTGAACCCTAATCAGTTGCTGAACTGCCGTCTTTTTAGATCTATGTGCTCACCTTTGGCCACATCGTCGCCGTAACATCAGGCGAGATAGTCGCCAAGAATGTATAGAAAATATAAGTTAAAACTAATGTTAAAGTGACAACTTACCGCGCCATATCTTGATCATCCAACTTAATCTCATCACCAATGATCAACTTCTTCAATTGAGGGCTGCCTGTCATCAAATACTTAAGACACGTGTTCGACAGATTGCCCTGGATTATTTCGATATGCTCCAACTTGTTAAACGGTATCTCTTCCTCGTGTGTTGCAGTTTGAATCTGGTAGAACTCTAAACTCTCTAGATTCCTACAAGTCTCTGCTATCCTAGTAAAGTTGAAAGATCCCGATGAACCAGACAGCATCAAAGTCAAAATCCTATATCCAATCTTCTCGAGCAGTTGATGCAATTCGTGACATTGGAATTTGTTTAGTTTTATTTTATTTAGATTCGGCAATTCCTTTATGTGCTGTAAAGTCCCTGATTCGGGCTCTTCTAAGTAAATAGTTTCAATCATAGGACAAAGAGCGACGATGGCTTTCATCGTTCTCATATTAGTTTGGACGTCGTGCCACATCTGTGTGATCAATATTCTCCTCGCCATACATTCCTATGTTTACAACGGTCAGGCTCTGTGTCAGCTGCGCATTGCCTCTCAGCATCGCGTCTATTCCAATCTCCGTAATATCGGTTTCGCCTGATATATCGAGCAGTTTCAGGCACTTGTTATATTCCCCGATACATTTTAACACTTCATCATTGGCAATGTAAGGGATATTCAATACGGTAAGATTCCTCAAGTTCTTAATCATTTGATACATAAGAGATAAATGCTCGTCTTTAACCCAAACTCCTTTCAAATTGAGCGAAGTCAAATGCTGTCCTTGTTCGACGATGACCTCGACCACTTTTCTATAATAGGGGCACGGGAACATGCCCGTCGCTAGACTCTTCACGTTTTCCTTGAGCAATAACTTCATGGTGTAATATCGAATCGAGGGGTCTAAATACTCCGAGGTAAGGATGAGGTTCATGAGATCTTGGAATATGTCATTGGTCGCGCCCATGCTTTCGTAGTACGAAGACACCATCGCAAATTCGAACGCTGCATCTTCTTCCGACGTCACCCGAGACAGGGCGTGGATGAGTTGTCTCGCGACGAGAGATAGCGTCATCTCTTGCAGCGGCGGAACGGGTAGTCTAGGCGACATTTTCACTAACTAAAGTATCACTTTCACTTATTTTTCACTAATAGTCATTGAGCATCGCAGTCGGCTGCGAGTGTCGGTTTGTGTGGAGAAAGAGGTGAAAAATCCGTGGTTATTTAGCGCACGCGCATCGCGCGCCTGGCACGGCGCCAGCGCACGTTTATAACAACACAAACTCGTGTATTTTTAGATATTTTATAAAAGGTGTTTATAGCTCACTGGGCATGCAATTGTTATTATAACGTACGCATAAAAATTGAGATGGCTACGTAATCTACGAGCAAAGTCTCGTGATAAATATTATGCCCGACTTTTATGGATATGATTAAGGATAATTAAAAAACAAACTGCGGATGTAATTCAAACTGATTTAAGTAAACAAGTTTATTTTGATATGCTGATACATGCTATTTTTGTAATACTCTGTATCGTGAATCATGAATTGCTTTGACTCAAAAAATGTGAGATATTTAAAAATCAAGAGTTCAGAATAATGAACACATTAAGCTCATCGAATGGAATCAGGCGTGACGTTGCGGAAATTCATCTCAAATCTGAAACGCAATGAAAATATCTAGTGTAATTCCGCTAAATATACATAAAATATATGAACCGCAATGAAAATATTTTCATTGCGTTTCAGACATTAAACTCCGGTAAAATACATACCTTTAACAAAATCTGACAAACATACATTTGTACAAGAAATACTTTTCTATATTTAAATAACATTTATTACTCACATTCATTCCTTAATAATAATTATCTTAAATAATATTATTTCACTTCAACTAACATATTTCAGTTCTTACATTCACGTGGGTATGGCCAGGTTCTTCGCGAGTTGCAGCAAAACTTGTTCCGTACTGAAACACCAGTTCGCGATGTCTTTGGACACCTGTTGAAATGAATATTTATAACGAAACTTTTGTAGTTATATGAAACCCTTTAAATACTCAGTTCCCTCTTTTCGTAAATTACACAACCCTATGAAAATTATAGGTGAATCTCTTATTCATAAACGGTTGCGATACGACACGGATACGACGCCTGTTTTGTCTTACCGATGCGTCGCGTAAACTTCTTCATTTATCTATAGTGCGGCGGCGGGTGAATTTTTACCTCAAGTGTCTTATAGTAAAGTCTTGTTTTCGTACATTTAACGTCGATGAGAAACAAATACAATGTTGGAATGCACTATTCCGTGGAAACGTCGCACCGCTGTCGTATCCCTGTCGTGTCGCTGTCGTGTCGAACGAATGAGGCCTTATGTGGCACAGTGCGATACTGGAAAATTCGGTTCAATTGATGTTTCAATCACATCATGGCGCCGCGACGCGTCGCGACGTTGCGATGTGCGGCCTTTACACTAAATGGATTTTCTCGTCACGCGGCTCGCTGATTATTAGTAAATGTTTGACGCCCGCCCTATTGGTAGATTATTGACACACACACACAAGTAGACAGACCAATGAGGAGATCCTTGGTCCTACATTTTGACGTCACATACAAATGGCGCGTTTATATTGATTAAAATTTTCATTTGATTATGTTATTGACAATTGCCTTAAAGAAATTTAAACAATTTTTTAGTGTTTTAATGAATAATTAATAATATATGTGCAATAATGAATCGATCATGCATTAAAAAATACATGCAAATTCAATTCATTTATTAATAATTCCGACATAATTATCCATATTTGTTAGTAAAAATGTAATTTTATAAAATGTTAGTAAGTAATTAATCAATTCGTTTCATTAACATGTCAAAATAAAATCAAAACAATAATCAATATGTCAACAAATAATTTTAAATCAAAGTCAATATAAAATAATAATTTAATTCTGTTCTATATTTATTCTATATTTTTTTATTTCTTTATTGCCTAGTGTTTACCTGACACCAGTGCTCGCCGTGGTGCGGCTCGGCGGCCTTGCAGCGCGCGCGCACATCTTCCTGCTGCGGCTCCGTGCCATGTAATAACTCGAACTTGTAGAAGTACGCCCACGCGTCGCCGAGGTCCGGGTCGATTTTTACCTGTCAAGTTACACTTCATCAACAACACTTGTCGAAACAAGAAAGATTATTCATTGGGACGACACGACAGCGACACGACAGGGATTCGAAATTTGTGCGACATGTACTCGATAAGACGACAAAACAGGACCTCATTCACTATGACAACTTGGCGATTCCTTGCTTCGAGGAAACGTCGATTCCTCCATTAATAAACGACTTCTGCGAAATGTGTATTCTCTATGACGTTTTATAGACAATCATATATATATGAATATATGAATGCGTCATAGAGATGTCGTTTATTAATGAAGGAATCGACGTGATTTCGAAGCAAGGAATCGGTAAGTGGTCATAGTGAATTGGAGGTGTCGTTTTCGTGTCGTGTCGCTGTCGTGTCGCCCCAATGAGAAAGCGGCCTTCCGCCTTTAAGCATCTGTAACACTAGAGGCATTGCCGATATGTTACCGACAATTAAGGAGGAGAAAGTGGGTAAAAGAAGGGCTGACCTCCAATACCAGCGCGGAAGTACGTCGTATATTTTCCTTCTAACAAGCGAATTGCAGTAAAATAAAATTTAAATAACCCCCGACACAAAAAACCTTTAAGAAAACGGCTGGATCGATTTTGAACCAATGCTAGAAAACCTGCTTTCAAATAAAAAACCGCATCCAAATCGGTTCACCCGTTTAAGAGACACAGACAGACACACATAGTGGTCAAACTTATAACCTTTTTGCGTCGGGGATTAAAAAGGGTTTTTTTTTTCCCTTAATATATCTATGTTTGGCCAAGATAAATTGTAAATTGTTTTGGTAAGATAAATTGGAACACACTGCCACAGGTTGTATTTGACGGAGTAAATATCCCTTACAGTGAAACTGTCAGGAATCTGGGAGTAATTTTTGACCGATGTTTTACTTGGGGTCCTCAATTGGAGGCTACGAGCCGTAAGATATTTGCTTCTGCTGGGTCGCTGAGAAGACTACGAAATTTTTTGCCTACTGCGACTAAAGTTACGCTTGCACAGTCCCTCTTACTCCCTATACTTGACTACGCTGACGCCTGCTATTTAGACCTCACGGAAGACCAACTTAACAAACTTGAGCGACTTCAAAACTTTGCAATTAGGTTCATATTTGGCTTACGTAAATATGACCATGTCTCCGACTTTCGAACTAAGCTCAAGTGGCTTCCAATTCGCCGTCGCCGGAATACCCACATCCTCTCACTTCTGTATAACATATTATTTAATCCGTCTTCTCCTCAATACCTCAAGGAGCGTTTTCAATTTCTACACGCGTCCAATCCCTGTCCATTAAGGTCATCAGAAAATCTCTTGCTCAAAACTCCATCACACAGTAGCTCATTTTACGATAAGTCCTTCACCGTTGAAGCCGTTAGACTTTGGAATGCGCTGCCAGTGGAAATTAAACGCTCCCCATCACTGGCCACTTTCAGAGAGCGTATTAGGAAATTATATTTATGCACTTCATAATATTTATCATTATATTTTGCTATGGAATTCTATTTTTTTTTTAATCCGTTCACTTTTGTATAATATGTATGTAAACTATATATTGTATGTATGTATGTATATTAATTAGGTATATAAGTATATTTATATAGTCATATATATATTTAAGTAATTGGATTATATATTGTATATCATATGTAAGCCCTTAGTATGTCTATTATATTTTCTATCACCACCGTCTGTGTATGTTTCGTTATTCCTCTCCATCCAAAGGTTGTCTGGAAGAGATCGCTTTAAGCGATAAGACCGCCCATTGTTACACCACTGTAAACATTTGAATTGTACTTTATCTCTATTTTTAAGGTGAATAATAAAGTGTTTATCTATCTATCTATCTATCTATCTCACCTGATGTGAAGCGATGATGTGGCCTAAGATGGAGCACATAGATCTAGAGAGAGACAGCAGTTGAGCGGCTGCTCAGACCCGTCTCCCCGATGGTTCACCGAACATCATCCCGAAACACGACTAGGTCGCTTGACGGCATGGCTTTGTTCGGTGGGTGGTATTACAACCACGGCCAGAGCCTACCACTCCAAAGCGGTAAGCGGGTTTCATCACGATGTTTTCTTTCACCGTTTTAGAGCGAGCGTGCAAAATCTGCACTTAACTATAAGTCATTGGTGCAAGGCCGAGTCGGGATTCGAACCCAGTTGCGTCTGATCGAAAGGCGCATAAGTTCCCGCTGAGCCACACTCGCTCTAAAAGGGTAAAATCAAATTACAGAAGATTGATACTTACAGTACGGTTGAACCATTCCCGGCATTTGTTCAGTTTTCTCTCTGTCCAGAACAGCTGTGATACAGCCAACAGCACATGCGCGTCGTGTTCGCATTTCTTCAACGCATCCACCTATAGCAAATAATCAGTTCAGTGCCGTAAATGTGAACTGTAAAACCACTGTTGAAGATTGTATTTGGCTAGAATAAAGCAGACAGTGTAAGGAATAATTAGCGGTCAAATCTTTGAGGCAACAGTCTTTTATTTTTTAAGGATCCGGGGTGCAACTAGAAAATAAGAATGAGAAGAAGGGTCCTTAAAGGTAGGCAACGCACCAGTAATGCCCCGAGTGTTGCAGGTGTCCATAGGCGATGGTAATCGCTTACCATCCAGGCGGGCCGTCTGCTTGTTTGACTATTAGTCATATTAAAAAAAAAACTTTTGATCCATTCAATTATGATATGAATTCGAAATATCAAATTGTCGAACCTAAACCAACATATTCTAATTTATACTGTAAAAACGATTAGGTACATCATGATTAATTTTTGTCATTGATAATTTAAAGAGAATCGGTAAACTCCTTTCCTTTCTTTTCCTTCTGAAGGAAATAGTCCCGTGTTCATAACTCGAATGCGGCGAAATATTTTGTGTACCTAAAAAGTTTGCTAGAATCGGTAACATTAAAATCGGTGACATTAAAAAAACGCACGTCCATGAATTAAAAAAAAAAAAAAACTATTGAAATTATGGATAAATCAACAAATATTTTTTTCATCCCATCTATTCGAAAAGGACGACTTGGTTCGCCTTTATGTGCACCCAAAGGTGGTGTAGGGATTCTACTCTAGAATCCCTCACTTCGCTCTGGATTCAAAAAAGCGCCCTGGCCGTAAAAATATTATTTTGCTCCCTTATGATACAATCTACTATTAAGTTTTACTGCAATAACTAACATTTAGTAAATTGCTACGGACTTGAATGTGCTCTCTTCGGTCATCTCGCTGTCGCGGTTTTTATTTGCTGCCACGAGCGTCTACGTTGGTGTGGAATGAGGGTTATCGCGTTTCGAATTCATCAGGAAACCAAAGATTTATGTGTAAAATTAGTCGTAAAGTTAAAGGGCAGACACTTTTGTGAAAGTAAAAAGCTGCATACTGAGTCACGTGTAACGACCCTCGTTTTGGCAAGTGTCCCAAACTCTCAAATTGAATTTGAAGAATCCTAAATTAGGGAATTTGCGTAGCAGATATCAAAATAAAATGAATACATTATTGGACATTGGATTTGGGTGTTATGATATTTCTAACAAGAATTATAATTAGAAGTGAAAGTATGAATTTAGTATCCACGGTTTAGGTGGCAGTATCCGACTGAAAGAGCAAAAAAGGGTCTTGACAGACAACGAAATAATCCAAAATGGGTTCCTTTTTCCCTTTTGAGGTACGGCACACCAAAAATATTTTTTTTTTTATGGATCTGAGAGATGAGATGCGCAAGTCGTTCGCCTGATGGTAAGCGCCACGCCTGCCCATAACAATTGCAATGCCACCCAGATACTTTTAATAGCAAAAAAAGCAATGCGTAGCACTGCATTGCGCTCATCACCCTGAGACATCAGATATTAAGTCTCATATGCCCAGTAATTTCGCTGGCTACAATGCCCTTCAGACCGGAACACAGTAATGCTTGCGCACTACTGCTTGGCGGCAGAATAACTGGCAAAGCTGTGGTACCTACCCAGACGGCTTCCCGCATGCGAGAGACCTACCATGAGTACGTACGAGTAGTGTTACGTTTGTTACATGTTACGTTTGTTATTACAAACTTTTATTTAACTTGCAATGTATGTTGGTATGTAAGTAACTATGTTTGTTCGGGTAGAATCTGGCAACTGAATCAGAACGACTACCTCTTGTCCTACAAAGTTGAAATTGCATACTTGTCAAATTCCGATGACAATGCAATATTATGGTGACAGCCAGCTGATCTGATGATGGAGACGGATGGTGGGCAATGGAACTCCTTTTAATCTGCTAGCGGCTCTGATTACAAATTTGTTAAAAGCTTGTCTTGAAAAATATATTTTTCAACTTATTTTTAAGTTATAATTAAAAAAATACAGACATTCAATTTATATATGCATATATACATATTTAACAAAATCATATATATGATTTTGTTTTATGCGGTCATGTCATGTTGTCGAGCGCAGTGCAGCGCCGCATGATTTTGCAAAACAAAGTTCTGGGTGGTGCTGTTATTGTTATGGGCTGGCGTATTGCTTACCATCAGGCAAACGACCAGCTCGTCTCGTCAATCAGTTACATAAAAAAAAATGTCGCTTCTTTGATACTTAATTTTTTTGGTATTAATGTTCTACTTGCGTGCGAACGATTTGCTGCAAACTTACACTTTTAGTTTTCCTCTGCGGTCGTGACTCCATGAATATGGCCTCTGCCCACAGCCGCCCAGCGGTGGGGCACTCTTGCAGGGCTTTGGCCATTACTGCGTTAGCGATGTCGGCACTGCCATTCCGCCTCTCTAGTCTTACGCTTTCTAACCTGTACATAATAATTAATTTTTAGAAAAAAACAAAAACCGACTTCAATGTATCTTCGAAGTCCAAGGTCACATATCGATGAAATTTATATGGGACCACTTCGTAGCTATACTGAACCCGACGCAAAAATAATTTTACAAATCGGTTCATAAATGACGGAGTTCTGAGGTAACAAACATAAAAAAAAAAAAAAAAAAAATCAATCGAACAGAGAACCTCCTCCTTTTGAAGTCGGTTGAAAATGGGTTATAATACTTAATCATATCACACTAATATAATAAATGCGAAAGTTTGTATGTAAGTGTGTTATTTGATTTTACACCCTGTAAAAGCTCAATGGATTTGAGTGAAATTCAGCATGAAGATAGCTTATAAGCTGGATTAACACATTGGCTATTTTTTATCCTGGCGCAGCTAGTGTTTATGTAGTTTCTAAATTGTGGTCTCCTCGTTGCAGGCTTGCTTAGTGAGGAGACTAAAATATATTTACCTTAATAGATAAAAAGGTGTCCGCAATTTATAGTACTTCTGTATGTTTCCTAGTTTAGCATGTACCTACCTATGTAATCTATACCACAGAATACTAAGGGACAGAAGCATCACTCCGCAAAGAAATTTAAACAAATAGCGACTCTTGCTATGACGCAATAAAACTCAATTCAGTACGCGTAGCGCTTATTAACCTACAGAGCGCCTCTCTTTCATTCGCATAGCTCATCTCTTCTGACGCGGCACGTGTAACGACGCGCGACCCGCCGTCGGTGTCCGGCTATGTACTTGTAGCTTCGTACCTACAGTGCGGAGTGCGCTAGGCCTGCCTATATTACCTTTATTGCAGTAATACATTTTTTATTTCATTTTCAGTATTATAAATAAATGAAAAAGTTTCACATAATAAATCGAAGTTATTTGAAGTTATGGTACCAGTTCCCATGGATATATAGGGGGTTGGGGGCGGTGTCCAGGCGGTCCAAACGTTTTATAAATAACTGTGTTTGTATTAAATGTAAGTATTTAGCATCAACATGAAATCGCGGTAAACCTATGTACAAAAATGAACACTTAAACCGACTTTAACCCGTTCTTTTGGCGTAAGTGGGCCTGTATTGCTTACCATAATTCTGGATTCTTCGGATTTCTTAATCTCGCCTTCTCCAACACGGATCTTGCTTTGGTAATGTGTTTAAGTTTTTCTTCCAATCTTGACAATAGTATCCACATCGGTATGCTTGTTGCACATTTCTTCAGCTGAAATTATGAAGTAAATGGATAAAATACTAAAAAAGGGTAAAATAAAAGCTGATAAAATAATATAAAATAAAATAATAATAGATATATAAATCAATAGCTACGAACTAAGATTCAATGATTAATATTTATATATTAACTAGTATTTCGCCGCGTGCGCGAGCTGCTAAAGCAGCTCGCGTGGGGGGGTGGCTGCTGTTTTTTTTTAAAAGCTTCCTATCGATTACGGTTCTAAAGTTTTGTTTACCCTTTTTGTTTTGAAATCAAACTTTTGTATGGCGGCCATCTTGAAAAAAAGCTGGATTTCAAGTGATTGTGTGGCGTGCGCGAGCTGCTAAAGCAGCTCGCGTGGGGGGGTTGTTGCTTTTTTTATAAAAGCTCCCTATCGATTACGGTTCTAAAGTTATTTAAGTTCAGTTGTTCTGAAAAAAAGACTTGTATGGCGGCCATCTTGAAAAATGGCGGAATCCAAGTGATTTTGTGGCGTGCGCGAGCTGCTAAAGCAGCTCGCGTGGGGGGTGTTGCTTTTTTTTTAATAGACGCTTCCTATCGACCACGGTTCAAAAGTTTTGTTTGGCTTATTTTTCCGGAAAAAAAACTTTTGTATGGCAGCCATCTTAAAAAATGGCGGAATCCAAAATTTTTTTTCATAATCGTAATCTACGACCTAGAAAACCCCCTGATGCAAAATTTCAGTCGGATCGGAGCAACTTTCAAAATGGCCGCCATTTTTTTTCTTTTTTTTTTAATTTTTCCAACTTTTCCAAATTTCCCCCGTCGTTCTCTATGACATTTGGTCGAGCACTCTATATCTATCTCTTACCGTTTAAAAGTTATTTGCATTTTTATTTTGTATGGCGGCCATGTTTTTTTGTATGGCGGCCATCTTTTTTTTCAAATTTTCAAAAATGGCCCAGGTTTTGGGACATATTTAGTTCAAGCGGTACCCCCATCCGATTTATAGTTTCCGAGATCCCTTGAGCAGTTCCATCTCGGAGACACCTTTCCATGGATTTCGGATTTTTCTGGTTGGTTTCAAAACACCCTCTATACAACCGTACCAAACACTACCCCCCACCATAACGGCAAGTACCACTTCTATTTCTGTCAATTATATGTCAGTCAGTCAGTCAGTGAGTGGTCTTTTAATTTTATATAATATAATATCCACTGATATAATAAGTAACGGGTAAACACTAAACAGTGAAGCCAGTGGTAGGTGAAATAAATTATTTTTCAAAAAAACTAAACCGACTTCAAAACCACAAATAGGCACTCAAAAGTGAAAAATAAATTAATATAATTATCATAAGCGCTACCCACTCATATATTTGAAGTCGGTGCCAGCCAAGTCTATAAGGTAGGTATATATATGTGTAATATGAAATTACTAGCTGCGCCCCGCGGTTTCGCCCGCGATTTCCCGGGTTAGCCTATGTGCTATTCCAAGTCCTAAAGTACCAACATACCAAATTTCATCAAAATCCATTCAGTAGTTTTTGCGTGAAAGAGTAACAAAGATACATCCATACATTCTTACAAACTTTCGTGTTTATAAATAATATTAGCAGGATTCCGAAATAAAATTATGAATGATTTTATTAATGAAAACAAAGTGAAATAGATGAGATATAACCATACAGGTGTAATTTTTCACTTAAAAACATAGTAAATTACCGGTATTTTAGAAATAGCCACAAACGCGTTTCCCTCATTTTGTCAAAAAGATGAAAAAGTCACATTACACATGTCACACGGATTAATACGGTTCTACGTCGCCAATTTTTTTTTAACTGATTGACGAGACGAGCTGGTCTTTGCCTGATGGTAAGCAGTACGCCTGCCCATAACAGTAACACCCTCACACGTCCTCGCGACTAAAAAATAGTCACTATTATTAAATGTTTTTGTTGGCGATTTGTTTTTAGTTTAAATGTCAGTCACTCAAACGGCCTCAACGGAAGACCAGCGCTGGTCACACGACCAGCATAACGCTGAGTTGAGGCCGGTTTGCAACAATTACCTATTTTATTTATTTACTGTCAGACTTAAAGTTTTTTTTTTTTTTCTTTAGTTTGTTTTTCATGTCCTATGTTCATAGTTTATAAGTTGTTGCAAATAAACGTTTCTTTCTTTCTTTCTTTCTAACAGCACCACCCAGAATTTTGTTTGCAAAATCCTGCGCGGCGCTGAACTTACCTCGTCGCCCGAGACAATTAGGTGTTAAGTCTCATATTGCTCGGTAATTATAAATATATTAAATTTCACACAAGCGAAAGTGAACCTTACCCCCTGCGAATAAGTGTTATGCGCGTCATCATTCTTGCCCATCTGTTCCTCTATTTGTCCTTTCATCATGTGCAGTTTGGCGTAGTCGGCGAACACTTTGATCGCTTCTTCTAGAAGATTCAACGCAACGCTGAGGTTGTTGAGGGCCCATTCTAGTTTAGCTGACTTTATCATTACCTGTGGATGAAACTTTTTATTTAGAAATGCAGCTTAAAATATAAGTAAACACTTGTCGAAAATCTAGTTGACATCAGACGTGCCAAGTCTTTGGCAATATTTAAGCAAATGGTCAAGGCCCACTATCTATCTTCCTACCAATAACACTGCTATTATTATTTTTATGTAAATAAGTATTATATTGAATGTATTAAAATAATATTTTGATAAGTATATATTAGTCTATTTTAATAATAATATTTTTGTTTTTGTGTGTATTAGAATGTAAATATTAGTATGTATGATTATGTAGGTATTTAGTTGTAATTAACAAAGTTTGTTGTACACCGCCGTCTACTTCTTCTTCCGATACTGTCCATCCAAAGGTTGTCTGGAAGAGATCGCTTCAAGCGATAAGACCGCCCATTGTACTACCATAGTTAAGGACTGTGTTATTGTCTATTTCTATAATTTGGTATACAATAAAGAGCTTTTATATTCTATTCTAGTTATTCTAGAATTTTGGGCAAGCTTTTCTTCTAGAAAAACTGAATTTTTGACACGAAAATACAAAGATTTCTTTTTTATATCAGGTTACCTACCTATTTTCTAACAAGACCGCGTTGTAAAATATAGTTAGTATAGCTTTTTTAGCTCGGACATGGGTTGCCTTCCCAATTTCTCATTTATTCATTGACCAAGGAAGCTTGGTTGAAAAAACAGAACAACACCATTATCATTAATGCAACTAGCCTGATTGAATTGGATGATTTGAATTACGATGCGTCGGGTCGAAAGTCGTCTCGTAACCAGTCATATTGGCTTTTTGCAATAAACAAGATTTTTTTTAAAAATATATTTTTCAAGACAAACTTTTAACAAATTCGTAATCGGGGCCGTGAACAGTTTTTATTTTTTTAATATCTTTATTTAAATTAAGGACTTGTCCACCATTGCAAGTCAGTCCCATCAAGAGCAGAATAAAATGAGACCAAACACTAGGTTATAATTCATTATCCGTCAAGGAGTTCCATTGCCCACCTTCCGTCTCCATCATCAGATCAGCTGGCTGTCACCATAATATTGCAGTCATCGGACAAGTATGCAAAATTTCAACTCCCTAGTATAAGAGAAAGTGAATCTGATTCAACTTGAAAAAAATATACAATCGAACGGAGAACCTTCTCATTTTTCAAAGTCGGTTAATAAAAGCTTGTAAAAGCCTACTTACCCGCGGCGTGGGCGCAGAAGCGCGAGCCTTAGCCAGCAGCCGTCTCGCTCTGTCGTACTCTTTGTTCTCGCTCTCCAGCTTGACGGCCGCCAGCCAGATCTCTTCAGAGTTGGGGTTGGCTTGGAACGCGAGGGACAGGATGCCTCGCGCCGCGGGCACGTCACCTGGAAATTACAGTACGAATAAGGACTCGTCACACACGCCCTCGTGGGGTTTCTACTGTTTTTACCTAAGATTTACTTTATTTTACTTACCTTTTAATGTCATATGTATGAAAATCAAAATATCGATTTTATCGAATTGTAGCAACTTTAGGCAGCCAATAGAAGAATTGATTTCCGTGATATTAATTTTCTGATAATCGATTTTAGACAGAAAAATGTATTTATTCAAAAATCCAGATATAGTTGGAATAATTCTAGATGGATTTCTAACAACAAAATATTCAGCTCTAACGGTTAGGGTTGTTGCCATAGCGATCCAAGTTCTAAACTCACCCAAAACCTAGTTCAAAAAACAGCTTAACCCAATTAGCTTAGATCCAACTAGCGCTATCGTTCACCACATTATCACTTACCCGCGAGCCATTTCGACTTGGCCCCCATAAGCCAGAGCACCTCACTTTTGGGGCAATGCGCGACCGCCCTCTGCAGTAAAGCTTCCAAACTGGCGCGCGTCCCATGTTGCTTCTCTAAGTACGCCGCGCGCAGCCAAATAGACTTCTTCGAAGGAAACACTGAGAGCGCGTAGCCGTACACAGCTCGCGAGCATTCGTACGCGCCTTCGTTCGCACACTGGGAAATTAATTTAGATTAATCACACTTTTCATCCACAACAAGCAAATTTCAGTAAGCACACAAAACCTATAAAAAGTAAAAAAGGCTGAACCGATATTGACAAAACATGTCTAAGAACCACCGCTAGAAAACAGGCTTTCAAAAAAAAAACCGCATCCAAATCTTATAGGTTTTTTGTGTCGAGGATTTTGTCTTTGATTTATCTAAGGAGATAAATCATAAAATTATCTAGATTTCAAAAGCACATTTTTTTTTCTAACCTTTGCTGTCCCACTGCTGGGCAAAGGTCTCCACCAAGTCTGTCCAGCCGAATAACATAAAATATATCATAAAATAATATAACAACATGTTATATAAATGTTACATGTATATAAATAAATGTATATAAATGTTACATGTGACATGTTATATAAATGTTACATGTATATAAATAAATGTATATAAATGTTACATGTATATAAATAAATGTATATAAATGTCACATGTTACATGTATATAAATAAATGTATATAAATGTTACATGTTATATAAATGTTACATGTTTATAAATAAATGTATATAAATGTTACATGTGACATGTTATATAAATGTTACATGTATATAAATAAATGTATATAAATGTTACATGTTACATGTTATATAAATGTTACATGTATATAAATAAATGTATATAAATGTCACATGTTACATGTTATATAAATGTTACATGTATATAAATAAATGTATATAAATGTTACATGTTATATAAATGTTATATGTATATAAATAAATGTATATAAATGTTACATGTTATATAAATGTTACATGTATATAAATAAATGTATATAAATGTTACATGAATATAAATGTTACATGTTACATGTATATAAATAAATGTATATAAATGTCACATGTTATATAAATAATATAACATAAAATAATATTATAACATAAAAGCACAATAACATAAAGAAAAGAAAGATGTTGGGGAGGTCTAATTCGTGCAGTAGGACATTCAGTTTTAGTCATATATTTTATATTAGAAGGTTTAAAGACTTACTGCATCGGCATCTTCCATCCATGTATGTTTCTGATCTTCGGGGTCAATTCCGGTTCCAATAACTGCACGAATGATGGCCTGTTAAAACATAACAGTTAAATTTATTAAGATACAAAATAACTTTAAAATATTTAGGTATTATGAAAGTTTTCGTGAGTTTGATTCATTATAAATATTTAATAACAAACTACGTGAGTCCTAGCCGTTTTATTAAATATTTATTTAGGTATTAGTTTCAAGACTAAAAAGAACGCCTGCATTTTTGTATTTTTTGTATTTTTCTCGAAGTTTGAAGTTTTCCTGAAAATATATGTTGCAATGTTAAAAAGTTCTTGTAATTATCAAGTTGTGTTTTTACCTGGCAAGTATGTACAGCGCCCGATTTCTCTGCTTCCATAGCTTCTTTGAACCAATGTTCCCTGTTAATTTCGACTCCGTTGGCGCTGAGTGATGTGATCGCGCGATCTATGATCTTTTCTACCATGTGTGTGTTACCTGAAACATAAAATAAAAGTACGAAATTTACATATACATGCATCTATGGGAACTCTGGAAATTAGCAATGTTTTAGTGTAATGTAATGAACATGTAAAGTAATGTTTTAATGTATTTTTTTATGTAACTGAATGACGAGACGACCTGGTCGTTTGCCTGGTGGTAAGCAGTACCACCCAGAACTTTGTTTTGCAAAACCCGGCGCTGCACTGCGCTCGTTACCCTGAGGCAACTAGCTGTTGAGTCTCATATTGTCCCGTAATTTCGCTGGCTAAAATGTCCTTCAAACCGGAACATAGCAATGCTTGCGCACTACTGCTTGGCGGCTGAATAACTGGCAAAGCAGTGGTACCCACCAATCATTCATCAGTCATTATTTATTTATGATTTTTATGGTAGGTCTCTTCTGCAAGGTGGCACTACAATGAAACAAAGAACAGGCGAACGATATGCTCGTCTCATTGCTCAGTTGCACAAAAAAGTTACTAACCATGAGCCTCTTCCAGTTTGGCAGCGGTCACCCAGATCTGTCTATCCGTCGGAATATTCTCTCTCGCCTTATTCAAGACTTTCCTAGCGTTTTCATATGTTTCAAGTCTTGCCAGCGCGAGCCAAAGTTCCACAGAAGTGGGGCAACACTCGACGGCGCGGGACAGAAGGATGCGGGCATCTTCAGGGTTTTCCAGCTCGACTGCGGCTTTCCAAAGGCGCACGGAGTTCGGTATGTGTTCTAGGGCTTTGCGGTACACGCGGCGTTTGGCCTGGAGTTGGGAAAAAATGTTCATAACTCATTGTAAACTAGCTGTGACCCGCGGTTGGTCAATTTTCCGGGTTAAAAGTATCCGACGTCTTTTGCCTTCCATTACATCATCTTTTCACTTCGTCAAAATCTGTTCAGTAGGTTTTGCTTGATTGAATTACAATCACAAACACCCATACATCCATCCTCACAAACCTTCGTATTTTTAATATTAAGTAGGATAATAAGATAAAAGAGTATTTCTAAAATCTGTTCAGGCTGATTTTGTTCACTGATAAATCTTTACGTAATAGAGTACTCCATAGTAAATAAAACACTAATTAATAACTGTAGTAGTTTGTCTTGCAGGAAAGAAGAACACGTCATTATCTCCACCAGAAAAAAAAAGATTTCTATCTTTTTTAATAACTTTAATAACATTGCGAGTTAAATTAAATTATAGCCTTCATAGGTTTTCAAAAACCAAGAATTTGAAATTTACATCAGAATTAACATATACCTTAAAAAATGTAAACGCTTGTATTTGTGTAATATCATACCTACCTAAGAAGCATGTAAGTAAAGCATAAGCATTGATTGCTGTTATCTAGTTAAGATATTGTTCCTACCTTGACTTCCTGCTCCAAATCAGCAGCCTTAACCCATATCCTGACACTATGTGGTAGATTTCTTGCAGCGTGGGCTATGACTGCTCTTGCTGTGTCTGGCGGTTGTAACCTCGCAGCTTCTAGCCACAACTCTTCACTGCTCGGGTTCACTTCACATCCTTTCATTATGAGGTTACGGGCTGATTGAACTTTGCCTGGACAGAAATGTTTAAATACAGTGATTCTGCACAGATTTAACTCGTCTAAGTAGAAGTAGTCGAATAAGAAAATATGGATCATGTTCGGATGTCGTTTCTGTCCAAAGCGGAGATGTGCGGAGATGCTCGAAGCGGAGACGAGAAGAGATGTTTTTCAACAAAGGTGTATCCAAGCTGAGCGGAGATGCGTACTGACTGTAGCGGAGATGCGTACTGACTGTAGCGGAGATGCGTACTGACTGTAGCGGAGATGCGTACTGACTATAGACTAGCGGAGATGCGTACTGACTATAGACTGCGCCTGGCGTTGCACTAGGCGAGTAGCGAGAGTGGCAGATGCACGGGCGGGGCTCGCGGGTCGAGGGACGCGAAGCCGGGCTACCTAGCGGCGCCGCTCACTACACGCCGCTCACATCTCTTCTCGTCTCCACTGCGTTCAGTTCGCCGTCGCCAGATTGCGAGGCGCAGCTCACATCTCCGCTAGCTCGATCGCGCCAAACAAAAATGATACATCTCCGCTCGGTGGTATCCACTGAAGCTGAGCAGAGATGATGTGTGAATAACGAATTTCTATTGGTTGTTAAAAACACAGCTCCTCTCCTTTCGTCTCGTCTCCGCTTTGGTGGAGTCTGGGCCTTAAGGTGGCGATTGACATAAATATTCACTCAATGTGAGCGCGTTAAAGTCGAATATTCGGCATGTCAGTACAGCGAGCCGAGCAGCTCGATGCACCAGAGCACGCTCCACCCAGCTGTCGGATACTTGGCGAATCTCTTTGAATGTTCATCACAAGTCAGTCGCTAGCGCGAGCACCGCCGTGAACACACGTGTCGATGCGTTGTTGTTGTGTCAGTTAGGTAAAGTGATCACAAACTAGGTAATTTCTGTGACTATTCTCTGTTCTAAATTAGTTTGTCTAATTGTATATTATTATTTTTTATATAAGAAAAACACAAGCAGACGGCCCGCCTGGATGGTAAACGGTTACCGTCGCCTTTGGGCACCTGAAACACTCGGGGCATTACTGGTGCGTTGCCTACTTTTAAGGACCCTTTTCACCCTTCTTTTAGAGTGCCCCAAATTATAGCTCCGCGGGAAAACCTCGGTAATTGTAATATTATACTAGATATCATTAATTAATAGTAAAATAATAAATTTGAAACATTTGAACAAACCTGTAACTTCTTCCAATCTGGCACTAGCAATCCACGCCGGCGGATGGTTAGGATTGGTTTCCCTCACAGATTTCAGCAGCAGCCGTGCCTTCTTGATGTCATTAATATCTCCTCCATAAGTCGGTATCATGGACTGCAGGTCTGTGAGGTAGCCTTTAGGATCAACAACGGTTTGGCCAGTGACGGAGTCTGAGGCTTGGGACAACTTGACCGTCATAAGGGTGTTCCTGGCCTGGCCGATCTTACGTAAATCCAAGTCACCTGAAATCACATTGACATTGTTATTTACGCAATTCAAATAGTCCACAGATTATTTCGTATAAGGCCCGATTGTTTACATTGATATACAGTCAAGTGGACAGGCTAAATAAAATTAATAAAAGTCAAGTTGTTTTTTCGCATATTAAATACTGCATAATAGTGAGTCTTGTCTGAATTTGGAGAGAAGTTTTTCGGAACACTTACTTTTGTCGAAATAAATAAGGAAGAACTTTGAAGTTTTATGTTTTGTTTTTTTTTTGCTTTGTCACCTGTGAAACATTTTGGCTACGAGCGAATTAAATATTTTAATATCCGTTTATATCCATAGCTTACATTGTTGTTTACGAGAATGATAACTGTGTTAAGAATGGTTTACCTGAAGGAGTTAACATTCCTGGAGTCGTTACACCCGGCATCATAGACGCTAAACCAGATCCAGGGTCAATGGATGAAGAAGATTCTCCACCCAGGTTCCTCGAGAGCACACTGTCTGGCAAGGGAGTAAACTTCTCAGCACGAGCGTTTCTTTGCTTCCTATTACGAGCATCACCTACTTCTGGTATGGCTGACCATTCGTCTTCTGATACTGTTTTCAACTCTCGCTTCAAGTCTGAGAACTGCTGTTGGATTTTGGGTCTAAAAAAGACAACATGAGAAGTTAAGTAAATTAGCAGCTGGCTGATATTATCATCATCAGCATCAATAGCCTTGTTTTGTCAGTGGTAGAGATTTTAGGTAGAACATGACAAGAACTGCATACCCACAGCCGAATTAATCCATTAAATTCTGAACCATAAGCCATTATCGTAAGGAATTCGCACTTGCAATAGTGATGGGTTAATACTAGCCAAATTTAAAGTAATTATTTCCATCAATACCATCACTTGGTTAACACAAGCCCCGACTGAAATTGTCCATGTTTTGATTTTGTTGCACATATGCACTTGTGTATTTTGTTTCTTGTTATTGATATCAATTTTACCTTTCCTGACGGTATCTTTCCAAGTCCTCTTTGAGTCTTTTTTCTCTGTACTCTTTCCTTTTCTCATCCATTCTCTTGTCAATTGACTCATAGATGGCATCAGCTTCAGCATCATCTTTATCATAGGGATCCTGTGCAAAGACAAAATATTGACATAATTTAATTTAAAATAATTTTTGAGTTTTTTATAATTAAAAGTGTTTATTAATGTTAGTAGACCAAAAAAAGTTACTTAATGCTTTATAATATTTAAGTGGGGTTTGAGAAAATCTAATTCCATCAAGTGAAACGTATAAAACTTAACTCTCTCTCAACTATTTGAGCAAAACTTAGCTGAGTTTTTCTAGAATGCTCAATTCGGAAACCGGCCCTATAACATTTTATTGTTACCTGACGTTCAAAAGTGTACAGATGTACCAAATTGAAATAAAAAAAAAATTGAACATGATAAATTGGATTATCATCTTTGATAATGTGTACTGTGAAGTATTTACCCTAGTAGCCTTACTGGAGGACATTATTTGTCAGTTACAATTTTTTTTATGTAACTGAATGACGAGATGAGCTGGTTGTTTGCCTGATGGTAAGCAATACGCCAGCCCATAACAATAACAGCACCACCCAGAACTTTATTATGCAAAATCCTGCATGGCACTGCACTGCGCTCCTCACCCTGAGACAATACGCTATTGAGTCTCAAAATAGAGGTCATTCATTAAAAAACTTTGTCAATGGTTGATGCTTACCTTAGAGAAAAGTGAACCACTGTACCCTGAGAATTCATCATAGTTTGAGTCATTCAAGTCTTCGTCATCATCTTCTTCTTCTGTTTTCTTGCGTTTTGTAGGTGGTGGTGCATGGCGATCATCACTGAGAACAAAACCAACAATATTAAAAAACTGACACAGCTTTGTATTTGCATTTTAATTCATACCTTATGCATTTAGATATCTTCTAATTAAGATATATAAGATAAATAAATAAGATTATGATGAAGGGTTCAAGCAGGACATTTACTACGAAAAACATATCTGTTTAGCGGAATAAACACTAGTTTCTTTTTCTTATCTGACTAGCAACAAATGGATTGATGATGATTGTGTACTTACGATACATCATTAGCGTCCCTCGCAGGTCCGATATCAGATCGAGTGGTGAATCCAGTGGCACTGAAATCAAAATTAGACAATTAAAGCTACTTAAGTAGGAAATATTTTTTGTTTGCTGATGACATAGTACTGTTTGCAAAGTCCTCTGAGGAATTACAAGAAATGCTCACAGACCTTGATACTCAACGCAAACAGGTCAGCTTGTCTATTAACACACAAAAAACGAAGGCAATGACTAACAGTGACAAAGAATCAATAACATTGAACAATACGGAAATAGAATACGTAGATGAATATTATACCTAGGACAAGTGATCTCAACAAAAAATATAAGAAGCAAAGAAATAGAAATGAGAATCGGGAAAGCATGGAAACAGTACTGGTCATTTAAGGAAATAATGAAAGACAAGAAAATGAGCAGTGGTAAAAGGCAAGCTGTTCCAACACTTGCATACTCCCTATACTAACGTATGAATGCCAAACATGGACACTCACCAAAACACAACAATCCAGACTGCAAACATGCCAACGTGGTATGCAGAGAAGTATGTTGAGTAAAAGGCTTATAGACAAAACAAGACACAGCACCATCAGAAAAGCAACAAACACCCAAGATGCAGTACTAAAAACAAGAACTTTAAAGTGGAGATGGGCTGTACACACAATTCGAGGAACAGAGAAATGGAGTAAATCGGCTAGTTTGTGGTATCCAAGAGAGGGAATGAGAAAGCAAGGGCGACAATTTAAAAGATGGGATGACGAGATTGTTAAAACAGCTGGTAGAACATGGTCCAGACTAGCACGGGAAAGGGAAGGTTGGAAGGGGTTGGAGGAGGCCTTTGCCAAAGGGCACACAGATTCAAACCCAAACAAAAGGAATCGAAGCAAAGATCAATAAACAAAACGGAATCTGACACAGGCTATAAATTAGACATGTGTAAGTAATGCGATTGATGCATTACGCGTAATATTACCCGATCGAGTAATGTAGCATTACATATTACTCGACTAAATTAAACATTACACATCACACCATAGCATCACACAGTGCACTGTTCTATTCATTGCATTATGTCTATCGAGCCTATGCCTCACTGACACTATTCGCGCGCGCGTCTGAGAGAGAGGAAGCGAGCTTCATCGCACGTGCGCCCTGCCTGCCACTTGATTGAACTTCCATTTAAAACCGTATTACTAGAAAATTAGGGCGACAATAGGTTATTTTGGCACCGCCCCCGCCCGTAATATTTGAATGTTTTGAACCTCTCGCACAAAATAGATATTGTTATTTTGATTTGACGTACTCGCTCCAGTCACAAAAAAATAAGTAACTCGCTATCTCATGTATATGCGCTATAACTATCACTTGCTATTGCATTCGAGCATTCCATTACAATATCACACAAGTGATAGATAGTGCGTCCGACGCGAACATCTCAGGTGATGTTTGGGGTGATGAAGTAATGAAATATTACTCGGTACGAAATGTGATGCCATATCACATTACTTTTCAATGCACTGTTTTGCGCATGTCTACTATAAATAAATAAAATAAACTAGGAAATATTGGTATTTGTTTAGTAAATAAACAAAGCTTACCCTCTACCAACTCCAGCAACATAACCTAGCGGAGCTGGAATTCCAAGGAAATGTTTCTTGTTTTTATTTACAAAAGCCTGAGGAGGCACGGACATGGTTGTTGACTATGATTTTCACTGGTATGTATCACTTATTTCTCTCACAATTAGCAAATAAAATGCAACACTTTTACGACAACAAATCGATAGGCGACATAGGCCTAGTGTTGAGTAGGACTTACATGAACCAGTACATTTGTCCCGTACGCGACAGAAAATTGTAAGAGCGGCTCAAAATGAAAAAATGTAAGACTTCAATACGAATGTCCCGCTCATGCTCATTGGTCCCGCTATTTATCTACTCCTCACTCAATGAGGCGACGAGCCGGAGAGTCGCGACAGTACATTTTCGTTCGATGGAGATGACAAAGAGGGTGAATGTGATGTTGTTCTTCTCTCTGTCACTGCCTCACGCGATGTTGTTTGAATGAACGTCGAATATGACCGTGTTCGCCCGAAACTCCGAACAAAATACAAACTGTTGTATAACTATCCAAAATATGTAGACAAGTTTTACTTATGTTTTACTTTCACATCAGTAAGTGGGTTTGGGTATACTTAAATGAGTCGTATTATATATACAGAATACAGCAAAGATAATATTAGGATTCTCCTAATAGTGGGTAAATATAGTATGGATAAAAAGAATAAATGTTCACATTTATATATATATTTATATATTTACTATATTTTTCTTATTTAGATAACCACAACTTTATTACGCTTCAACATTAAGAATTTATGATCATGTCTTACTATAAGTATGAATACCTACTTGCATAAGCGACTCATAATAATTGTCACTCATAATAGTAGGTAGGATATTTTAGGTAATTGTAATATCGCATGTAGTTCCTGATTCATTATCTAGTGGAAAAGTGTGACACCAGTACAAAAGCCGGATATCGCTTCATTTGAACCGTAGGAGCTCAATGGACCTCGAACGCCTCGCCTCATTTGAAGCGGTACACAGTACTGGCTCAGTACAAAAAAGAGGCACCTCTTACAAACTCATTTTAAAACCGTGTCCTACCCAAGACTACATAGGCCGCGTTCAGAAATGGGTAAATGCTCACGAGTGAATACTTGTCAGTTAATCTCAGTGATATGTCAAGTTAAAAATTAACTAACACCTTTCTGAACGGGCATCGAGTAATACAATAAGCCAGCCAATCAAAACCAATCATTTTCAAGACCAAGATTTCCCGCGCTTTTGTTTACATATCAGATTTAACTGCGGGTATATTTAACTTCTCGGGTGAGCCTCACATCTAGAGAACGCGTCCCCAGGCGGCGGACAGGGGAACGCTCGGCGCTTTGGCGCCGGGTAGGAGGGAAATAAAATACCTCCCGCGGACCAACAGGCCGGAGAAGGAAACTCCGTTATCAAACCCCTGCTGCGGGCTTCTCCGACATATTCGGAGTAGAGGTCGTACACAGTGCTGGGTGCTTAGGCTGGAGCACTCCAGAAGGGATGGCGGCGGAAGAGCTCATGATGAGCCAACGGCGGCGCCCACACTCTGGAAGAGGGTGACAGTCTTAGCGTCAGGTGGCAACCGGCTGTAAAAACCACATCGCCAAAACAAAACAATCTCCTAGTATGAAAGCACAACACAAGAGAATAAGTATAACTGCTAGGGCGTCCCCCTCAAGCGACGGTCAGATGCGATCACATGCGAAACATGTTAAGGCGTCCCCTGTAAGCGACGAAAGAAGACGCAGCGCAAATAATATGCGCATAGCTACATGGAACATCGGTTCCCTGACCGGACGCAGCCAAGAACTGGCAAACACATTACATAGACGAAATATTAACATCTGTTGTGTACAGGAACTCAAATGGAAAGGGTCGAAATCCAGGGACATTGGTAGACATTACCAACTATTGTATAACGGCACATCAACAACAAGAAATGGAATTGGCATCATCCTCGACGAAACACTAAAACAAAGAATAATCAAAGTAGAAAGAATAAGTGACAGAATTATGTGCGTAAAATTAGCTCTAGATAACCAACCAACTTTAAATATAGTATCAGTATATGCCCCCCAAGTTGGGTGCGGCAAAGAAGAAAAAGATATATTCTGGGGAAGCCTAGAAGACCTTTTAAAAACCATACCTTTAGGAGAAAGAAAATTAATAGCAGGTGATCTGAACGGCCATGTAGGTCTGAAAGCACCGGAAAACTCAGTGATACATGGGAATTTCGGTTTTGGCACATCTAACAGCCAGGGCCTTGACATAATAAATATAGCGACCCAATTCGACCTCCCGATCGTCAATACCTATTTCCAAAAGAAGGAGGAACACCT
Organism: Petrophora chlorosata; assembly: GCA_951640565.1. Classification (NCBI taxonomy): domain Eukaryota; kingdom Metazoa; phylum Arthropoda; class Insecta; order Lepidoptera; family Geometridae; genus Petrophora; species Petrophora chlorosata. The sequence goes on from OX621206.1 coordinate 5,526,109, forward strand.
TATAACTTACAAAAGTGGTAATTCGGCCTCTCAAATTGACTATTTTCTGTGTGACAGATCTATTCTGCGCAATTTCAAAGACTGTAAAGTTATACCAGGAGAACCACTAACCACCCAACACAGACTTCTCGTGGCCTGTTTAGTATTGCCAAATTGGAATCAAAAACCGAAATATCAAAAATATGAACCCCGCATTAAATGGTACAATATACATAAATCAGCAGGCGATACATTTACTGCCCTCGTTGATGCATATCTGAAAGAGACACTTCCAGATCTAAAAGATAGCAACAGTCTCTGGAACGAGTTTCACATTTTTTGCCTAAAAACCGCCAGAACAACTCTAGGTGTCACTAAAGGAAAGCTAAGAATTAATAAGGATCCTACTTGGTGGGATGATAATGTCAAATCTCATTTAAAGGAAAAGAAAGAAGCTTTCAAGAAATGGCAAGAAACAAAAATGGACAGTGATCGCTTGGAATACAACATAATAAAAAAGAAAGCTAAGAAATGTGTTGCAGTAACGAGAGCTTTATCCAACGACCACCACTACAAACAATTAGAAAACGCAAAAACAGACACAGAAATATTTAAATTAGCAAAACTTCGAAATATTCAAACAATGGATATCAAACGTAACAAATACATCAAGGATTCGTCCGGAAAATTGATAACCACAGACAAAGAAATCAGTAAGAGGTGGCAAGAATACTACCAAACACTTCTCAACGAGGAGTTCCCACAGGAACCACTAACAATACTGCCATGCGCTGAAGGACCAGTTAACGAAATCTCACCTCAAGAAGTCAAAGCAGCTATACAAAAAATGAAAAATAGGAAAGCTGCTGGGCCGGATGAGATTCCATCCGAGCTGTGGAAAAACTTGAACAACACCGGCATAGCATGGTTGACAAAGCTATTCAATGAAATCCTTATTGCCACCAAAATACCAGATATGTGGAGAACCAGCAATCTGATACCCTTCTTTAAGAATAAAGGGGATGTTGCGGACTGTGGAAACTATAGAGGAATCAAACTAACCTCTCACACCCTTAAGATCTGGGAATGTGTCCTCGTAAAAAGGTTAACAAAAATAACAAAAATTACACCGAACCAGTGTGGATTCACCAGCGGAGTAGGCACTACAGATGCCATTCACTCTGTGAAAATACTCATGGAAAAATACAAGTCTCGCAAGCAAGATCTACACCTTGTTTTCATCGATCTTGAAAAGGCGTTCGACCGAGTTCCGCGAGAGCTTATCTGGCAGGCATTGAGAGCACAACTAGTGCAGGAGCATTATATTGAGCTTTTTAAAGATCTGTATCACAATGTAACCACAAAAGTGGTCAGTCCAGCAGGAACGAGTGAACCATTCGAGGTCAGAGTAGGTGTTCATCAGGGCTCAACCCTAAGCCCTCTTCTATTCAATCTGGTAATGGACTATATTACTGCAGACATACAGAAACCAGCACCGTGGTCATTACTGTACGCCGACGACGTGGTTCTTATAGCCGAATCGTTGGCAGAAGTGCAATTAGACTTGACAGCATGGCAGGAGTCCTTGGAGAGAAGAGGGTTGAGAGTCAGTAGACAGAAGACTGAGTATATGTACTGTGACTTTTCTGATGCCTATAAAGACGCCATTCCATGTCCATGCATCGACAACAGAAACCTCAACAGAGTTGAAGAGTTCAAATATCTCGGATCCATCGTATCACCCAACGGCTGTGTAGAAAAAGATATACAAAATAGAATCCAGACAGCCTGGCTTAAATGGAGATCACTTTCTGGCATCCTATGCGACTCTCGTATGCCAATTAAAATCAAGGGCAATGTATATAAAAGGGCAGTAAGACCAGCTCTACTATATGGATCCGAGTGTTGGCCGATGAAAAAGTTGGATGAACAGAAAATTCACGTCACGGAGATGAAGATGCTGCGTTGGTCTGGCGGAGTATCTAGAACAGATAAAATAAGAAATGAATACATCCGCGGTACTTTTAAAGTTGCCCAGATACACGATAAACTTAGGGAAAACCGCCTACGCTGGTACGGACACGTGATGAGACGAGATGATGACCATATGACTAGAAGAGTAATGACCATAGAAGAGAAAAGAAGAGGCCGGGGACGACCACCAAAGACCTGGTTACAAACAATAAAAAATGACATGGCATACACAAACACGAAAGAGGAGACAACCCACAACCGTACGGTGTGGCGCAGGAGTACTAGGAGGGCTGACCCCAAATAAATTGGGACAATAGCCAGGAGAAAGAAGAAGATCAGATTTAACTGCGTTTTTTTGGCTAATATCGGAATTTTACCTTATATTTTGCTTCAAATACACGAATCGCTTATTTTATTTGTATGTACAAAAAACCAATGCAAAAATATTGCAAAATGTAAAGGAAAATGACAACTGACAACTATTACCTGACAGGTGAGAATCGTAACCCGCTTTTATATCGGTGAATATTTTCACCTGTCAGGTGAACTTTTACTCTCCCCAATTGGTTTTCTGAACGGCTCAGGGTAAATGTCAAAGTACACCTGAGTCATTTCTGAACGGCGTTAGGGTAATAATTACATTAACTGGGTGATTTCTGAACGCGGCCATAAACTGACATTTATTTTCCTGTGTGGCTCATAAAGAAAAAAAACACAGATGTGGTGCTGCTTACTAAATAAAAAATCGGTACAATGCCGTATTTTCTGTTAATTAAGTCAGTTATTATTCAGTCAGTTATATTATTCATTTCATAGAACATACGTTCAAGGCTCTGAATATACATAAAACTGCAGTTCTCAGTTACGAAAACTAGCTTCACCACGCATCGACACCGTACACGAATCTTACGATACGATAGGCTCGTATTTATAGCGCGGATCTCAGTAGGTTATAGTATATAATTCTGTATCATAATTTTTTACATTGAATCAAGAGATTGTCATGAAATCTGAATATTTTCAATCTTTTTTTATAAACCGATAAGTTACCGAAACAATGTTATAGCTGTGGTTGTAACTTGACATATCACGGTCGAAAAATACGTCAAAACAAAACTGTCAAAAGGAAAAGAGTTGCCAAGCAACCGAATTGTTGTTTGATTGAAATTGAAAATTAAAAATATTTTGAGAATTTCTTGCTTTAGCATTTTACAAGCGCGTAGCTAAATGCTGACTGCTGTTATTGTTGGCTTGACTTGTTTGTTTGTCCAAACTTGCCTATCGAATCACATCAATCGTATATGGTACAGAGTTCACTACTAAATAATCAAGACATGGGTTCTAACGAAAACAGTGTTTCCACAAAAGAATTTTTAAGCTTTGAAAAGGCTTGTGAAGCGTTTAAAGACAGCGACGAGGAGATAAAATTGATATTTAGCGAGATTAATAAGTTATCTGCTGGCAATAATACGGATAAAGTGATATCTGACGATGTCGATGACATAGAGTTGATATTAAAGAGAGCTGAAGACATTGCTCTTGAGACGGACAATTTGTTGAAAAGTAGTCCCATAGCTGCTGTTATTAATGGCATAGTTCCTCATTCGAATGAGACAGTTATCCCTCAGATTAAAGTAACGAAACCTGAAATTGAACAGGAAGAAAAGTTTAATACAGGAAATGGAAACAACAAGGTAAGTGCTCATTTTCTCGAGATGTGGGCCCAATATTTTCCTTGAACTTTTTTACCTACCACCTACACTATCTATTCCTATATTGGACAGTTCAGGAAAACCACTTTCAGTTCTGTGTAAGGTAGGTATAGACTTATTCGCTCACAACTACTAGGTCTACTACAATAGTTAATTAATTTAAGACCGTGGGCCTATCGTGCCTGCGGGGTGACGACTGGTGCAGCCCACTTGCATCATGCATTACATTCTACAGAATCGACAGAATGTAATATATGTACATATGCAATGTGTCGCTATAAACTAGTTTCCCAACCAAATAAAACTTATCTACTACAGCAACAAACCTAGTGGCCCTCGAATCTAAATCTTTTTAATTGAACTGAGTGATGAAACGAGCAAGTCGTTCGCCTGATGCTAAGCGCCACGCCTGCCCATAACAATAAGTTCATAATTTATTTTCCTTAATCATTTTTAAAAAAACAAGTGATACTTCTTATTTATTTTATTAAATTAACTAGCCGAGAGCTGCAACTCCATCATCCTAGAATTTGTTAGTTGTTCTTTTATTAGTTTTTCCGAGACAAAATTATCTTATGTTCCATTTCTCGGACTTGAGGTACCTATGTACATACAATAACACCAAAATCTGTATAGTTGTTATAGAGCTAAGTGAACAAACACATACACACACATTTACATATAATATTAGTAGGATATCAAGGTTCTTCCTCTTCTGTAGAACTTTCTTTATTTATCCATTTATGTCATTTAAGTACCTAATACAGATTTTGTTTTTGGTACTTTACTAATAATACTTTTGTAGTTGTTCGTAATGGGACAGTGTAAGACCAAAGCACTCCACAGTTGCAGCGATTAGACTGCCACACAACTGCAAAATTGCAAGTTGTTTGTTAAGTAGTATAAATGTTTATTTTATTTAATGAATTAAATTCTTGAAATCTATTTAAAATATTTACTACCCCCGCCGTGCAATTTCACCCGCGTAGTATTCGGTTTATAATTGTTCCCTCAGGGATTGTTCCTTTTTCCGGGATGATACCAGAGAAGGCCAAAATCACCCATTTAAAGCTCTAGCTCTAGGGGTGATTTTGGAAATAGCTCCTTATACATATTATAGCTCATTAGCACCAGCGTGAGCAAGCTATTATAAGCAAACTGTAAAAATTTACCCCTTCTCATAGAGATGCATATATTTCCTTTTTACTTAAGCCTATCTGTAGACATAGAAACACGCAAAAAATAATGTTGACCCTTAGAGCCTCTTCTAATTCCTCTTGAATAGTCGTGTTGGCCTTTGCAGCAGCAGTAGAAAGAAAGAAAAAAAGAAAGAAAGAAAAACCATTTATTTAGCACACAAAAACGACAAACAAAAATCAAAAAATAAAATTAAATAATAAATATATGTGCCGAATGGGCTCAGCTCAGCATAAAATGCCAAGAGTTTTACACAACTCGGCGCTGATTTTCAGCTGATACCCGTTTTATGGGAACAGTGAAAAATTGACTTTACTTATACAGTACCTACGTAAATTAAAATCGTCTGCAATAATTGAAAGAGGCAATTCATTTCTGCCGCTCAATCTCGCGAGATATCGTAAAATAGCTCGAGATGTCGATCAGGGTCCTAATTCACTATGACAACTTGGCGATTCCTTGCTTCAAGGAAACGTCGATTCCTTAATTAATATTAATAAACGACATCTGCGAAATTTATATTCTCTTTGACGCGTCATATATATGAATATATGAATGCGTCATAGAGATGTCGTTTATTAATGAAGGAATCGACGTGATTTCGAAGCAAGGTATCGACGTGATTTCGCCAAGTTGTCATAGTGAATTGGGGCCCTGGATTACATTCCCTAGTAGTAATGGAGTTAGGTGGTAACAAACATACACGTTACTTCGGAACCGATTGCGAAAAACTCCTACTCTCGAAGTTGTTAAAGAATATGTATACCTTAGGTAAACAATGCAGTTGGGTAAAAGCAGCTTTAAAAGAGGGGCAAACAGAAGAACAGCTGGGTTGGGCAGTTTTGGGAAATTGCGTCGAGTATTTTCTATTCCACAAAGCCTTAAGACAAAAGTCTTTAATCAGTGCGACCTACCTGTCTTTTGACAGTTTTGATCACATGTCTTTCTTATGGATTCGTTTTTGGTGTCCATGTTGTATTCTGCCAGTGGTTTACGAACATGAAACTGTATTCAGTTTTTACGTAGCGTATAATTTACGTATAATTAAGATTGTTCGTAATAATTTTTCCGCAAATATTTATCAACAACAGCTAACGGGACGGTAAATTATAAACAGTTGTTAAATTTAAAATACTTTATTACCTATTTGTTCTCATTACTCCTCAAACACTGGGCACTTACAGTTACAAAAATAAATTATGTTATTATAACTTAATTACGACTCTATATTAATTTGTTTCGCTAAGATCCTCAGTCCGGCTAAGGATTCCTTTGCCACTGGCTCTATGAATGTTGTTGGTAAGATGAAGCCGTACCGGCCGGTATCGCTGAGTTCCACGGTGAAGGTGTACTTGATGCCTTGAGACTTTGCCCAGTCGTCAGAGCCCCCGGCGGCAGGGTAGAGAAGTCCGCTAGATGAGCCTACACTGTATTTGGAGCCTCCAGCTTGAACAACAGCCTGAAAGAAGGATCTTATTAATATCTTAAGATAATGTCATTTCACAACCAGAAAAAAAAAGCAGATTAAAATAATTTGAAACTTCAGGCTCCGCGACTGCGGCGGCGAGCGGAACGATGAGAGTTCGGTCTGGTAGCATACGAGAATACAAAATGCATAGGTAATGTTTGCATGACACAGTCACCGCCTTACTCATCGCCCCGCTAGTCACTGTCGTCAAAAGCGCTACCTCAGACTAACAATCAACCCTACGCCTCTTGTGACTTTAGCCATAAAACTACTGCTCGGCGTAACTTTCGCAGCCTTGCCAAGCTTGGCAAGTGCTTCAGCAAGTGTGGTCAAACAACATCATTAGAAACTGTGACCTTTAGAACCTTGTGGTAGATTACAGGCTGTAAGTACGGGCTTTAATTTTGAGAGAAGGTCCATGTCCCAGCAGTAGAACGTAACAAGAAAGTGACAGATCAAAAAAATATTCTAAAAACGTTTTAATGCATTGTCATCGAGTTGTGAGCTACCCTGAAAGTTTCAGCCGGTAGCTAATCAGGAAGTGCTCGAAATTTGAGTTGTAAGATTTCACCCGGAACGACAGATAGACAGACAAATAAGTAAGTGAATTAATACAAACGTGGTAAAATGCTGATAATTAATATATTTGGATGCCAGTTATTGAGCCGCCAAGCAGTAGTGCGCGAGCATTACTGTGTTCCGGTTCGAAGGACATTGTAGCCAGTAAAATTACTGGGCATTATGAGACTCAAGAGCTAATTGTCTCAAGGTGACGTGCGCAGTGCAGCGCCGCGCAGGATTTTGCAAAACAAAGTTCTGGGTGGTGCTGTTACTGTTTTGGGCTGGCGTATTGCTTACCATCAGGCAAACGATCAGCTGGTCTCGACATTCAGTTACATTAAAAAAAACTAACACATGTAAAGGTTTATTACCTCAGCCATCCTCTTTCCAATATTATCCAAGTCCTGGTAATCAGGCGGCAGTGCGTTGTCGTATCCCCACGGGTACAGTATGTATTGTCCGTAGCTGTGATATGTCATATACGCTGAGAAGTTTGCCGCGCTGCTCTTGATGAAGTCCTATAAAATAGAAAATAACAATCAGCTGTTTGGTTATTTCATGTTAGTAAAGGAGCGAGTGTGGCTAAGTGGGAGAACGTGCGACTTTCGATCTGACGCACCCGAGTTCGAATCTCGCTTGCCCTGCACCACTGACTTAAGATATGTGCGGATTTAACACTCGCTCTAAAAACGGTGAAGGAAAACATCGTTAGGAAACCGGCATGTCCAAGAATTTATAACAAAAATTCAAGGACATGTGACATCCACCAACCCGTACTGGGCCAGCGTGGTGAATTATGGCCCATACTCTCTCTATGAGAGAAGGCCCGTGTCCCAGCAGTGGGAACGTGATGGGCTGATGATGATGAAATTACCTAGTACACGTCATTTTAGAATTTATATGGAAAGCTATACTGAACCCAACGCAAAAAGAATTTTCCATATCAGTTTTTAAATGACGGAGTAATCGCATAACAAACATAAAAAAAATAAAAAAAATATACAGTCGAATTGAGAACCTCCTCCGTTCTTAGTCTGTTGAAAAATATAGTTTAAAATTGTAATAGGTACCTACGTATGTAGTGTAAAACCTTATAACTAACCTTGCAATGAAAATGACATATGAGGAAAAATTCCTATTGTCTGTTTGATTCCACTTATAAACCTATTCTTCGAAAAGAAATCGTAAACATAGGAAGCTGTGTTATTAAGATTACTAGTAGTTGGTCATAACTAACGACACCAATTTCAAAACGCAGATATATTGTAGATACCTAAGTAAATCTTCTGCAACAGAAGATTAGGCCCGGCCATGCATTGATGGTGCAAGAAATCAAAGAGTATATAATCTCTACAAGCCTTTTTTCCACAGATTTTACGCTGGTAATCTCTGGTCGCCAAAAAAGAATACCAACCACCATTTTTTTTTTAAATAATTTTTATACATAAATATTCAAACTACCTTCCTATTATATACCAGTATATGGTAGGTAGGTAGGTTTAGTTAGAGCGAGTGTGGCTCAGCGGGTACTCGAGCGCCTTTCGATCCGACGCACCAATGACTAGTTCAGTGCAGATTTTGCACGCTCGCTCTAAAACGGTGAAGGAAAATACCGTGATAAAACCCGCTTACACGCTTTTGAGTGCTAGGCTCTGGCCGTGGTTGTAATACCACCCACCGAACAAAGCCATGCCGTCAACCATTTCGGAGACAGGTCTGAGCAGCCGCTCAACTGCCGTCTCTCTCTAGATCAATGTGCTCCATCTTAGGCCACAGCATCGCTTCACATCAGGCGAGATAGTGGCGAAACATAGATCTATTAAGCGTAAAAGAAAAGTAGGTACCTATAAAACCTACATATAAATACTACCTATCTACGATATTGAGCATAGAAAATGCTAATACTTATTGCAACTCGCATTATCTATTGAAATGTGTTCAATCAATACACGTGTCACTGGACACTGCCTTAGAATTTATTAATAACAACTACTTATGAGGAGCGAGTGTGGCTCAGCGGGAGCACGTGACGTGCGATTTCCGATCTGATGCACCCGAGTTCGAATCCAGCTGGCCCCGCACCACTGACTTTCTTTAGTTGTACATATTTAACACGCGCTCTAAAATGGTGAAGGAAAACATCTTGAAGAAACCGGCATGTCTAACAATTAATTACAAAAAATCGAAAGATATATGTATATGCGACATCCACCAACCCGTACTGGGCCAGCATGGTGGATTAAGGGCTATACTCTCCCTATACTCTCCTAGGCACAAAACAGATAGGTAGTCTAGGGTAGAATAGGTACCTCTATCACCTTATTGTATTTCAATATCTACCAGTAGAATATGTTATCGATATGTAGATCTATTTATTTTACTTAGTGTAAATTCCCGTGCAGCCCCTATTGACATTTTTGTTTCACATGAACTAGAATAACACGCCGTATATGTTAAATACGTTAATAATGTTGCCCCTATTTCGTTACGACCCCATTCCAGTCCAACAAAATCTAATATGTTCTGGAAAATTCCTTACCGATAGAGCTTTAGTCTCAGGTTCGGAAAAAGCTCTAGCGCCTCTGTAGATTTCACTGCACGGGCTGTTGGATGCTCCTTTGCCTCCCCATCGATATCTAGAACATGAGAAAAGGTTGTTAATCTTCTTCCTCATTCAACATGGTTTTACTGTAAAAGTTCCTATGAGAGGTACCTTAACTCTTTTCCGCGTAGCCGTTTCATAAGAGAAAACCTCATTTTACAACATACTCGTTGGTACACTTCAGTCTTGATTATGTTATTATAATTGCATTCTGTTTTGTATCCTTTTTTTCAATTTAGTCCTTACCCAAAGTTCCTGTTAAGATCAGTGCCCATGCATCTGGCAGGGTAGCCAGGCTTCCTGTTTTTGCGCCAGAGACGATCAGTCTTGTGCGTGTACTCGTAACCATCGGGGTTCACGACTGGTAGGAAATACCTAAAAAAAAGTCCCCAATGAAAGCAAGCATTTACGTAAGCTATTTTCAGTTTACTGCGGATCTTGCTAGCGTCTCTTTTTTTACGCCATCTACATCCAGTCTTATAAATTGCGTATCAGAACATATCGTACACATACCTAATTGCTACTACTAGGATAGGATAGTTTATCAGGTATAAGGAAATCTCACCAGTCAATGTTCTTGACATCGTCAGACTCCACGTCAAAGTTCTCGGCAAACTGATTGATGAAGTAAGTGACCGTTGCTGGACTGATCCATTCACGGGCATGAATACCTCCATCAATGAACACTGCTTTGTTTGACGGCTGGCCGTTTGATATTCTCAAAACCTGGAGAAAACATATTTTTTTATTACTAATCGCAAAAGATTTTAGATATATTAAATGGTTATGTGAAAATATTTACTTTGAGATCTCGTCCTTCAAAAGATTTTCCAATAGTGTTAACGCTGATAATTGAAGGATAAGTTTTGGCAAGGTAATCCATAAAGCCGTGGATGTCTTCTATCCTGTGATACTGCTTCCATGTCATGCGATGTCCTGCCAAATATAAAAGATATATTATTACTTCGCTTCTTCAAACGTTGCATGTCTTTTATCCAAGTTATTATTCTACAATATATTCTATTGGGTAAATAAGATTAGTGACAAAATTGACAGTTCTAAACAGTACAAGAAAATCATCAAAACATTGCAGTAGGGTACAGTTAGTTTAGTTATGATGTGAATCACGTAATATGTTAATTCCTTAAACATTCGCCAAAATGTTAAAAACACGTTCGACACAGAAAACCCAAAATCAAGTATACAGCTATACAGCTTGAATATTAGGACACTCATTGGTGTAAAGTACAGATTCGGTGCCGAATTTCAACAACGAACCCCAATTTGCACTCGGCCAATACTCCATGGGTAAGTTGAGCGAATTATACCCCATGTAGGCGCCTATCAGACCTATTCGGCGGTGAGAACCCCTGTAACGCCAAAAATCGTAAGCTCTTGCTGGAACAAAATGTTAACCCTTGGAATACTGCTGCTCAACATATCGCTAACTTATTTTAATAACCATTATACGAACCTCGTCTGTCTTGAAGTTCTAGCTCATTCGCATCCAGTGGAGGATTTTCTTCGTTGATCCTCCTTTGCAAGTCCTCTATGACGACTTCGAAAGTAATGTTACCTCTTTTGAAGACTTGCGTTACGTTTTGTATGGCGTTTGGCTTGACCAGTATATCGACGGAGGATTGATTGCCTCCCCAAGTTGAAATTACTGAAAAGTTGAATACTATTAGACATCTGCTTTGGTTTATTAATTGATAACATTTCTTTTAAAAGGAGCTTACGGCTTCTACGTCGCAGTCTGCCAAGGGTAGCTCGAACTCCAGTTTTATCTGTGGAAACCTTCCATAACTGGGCGCCAGTGTAGTCCATTCGCTCAGGTTCCTCCTTTGCCAGTGGAGCTGATTTGAAAACGGAAGCTTCAGAATCCTCTGCTTCTGCTGGATCGTCAGTTGAGATTTCAGCTTCATCGCTAATTTGTGGTGATGATACTTCTTTGTTGAATTTGTCAATTGATATTTTAGCGTTGTCTTCATGGATTGGTTGTTTGACTGACTGTCGCGTAGGCCATTCTGGAAATGATTGCGCAAAACCGAATAATTAATGAATGAATGATTATTATTGTTCCTAAGTTCGGCGCGGTCGTGACTACTCGTGTCACTCGTGACTTATTATGTATGATCACAGTGTAACGGGTATCCATCTACCCATTATATGCAGGTACGCATATACCTAAATTATGTAGTTTCCCTTTTGTTAGAATGAAATAGGATGTGTTCAGTGAATTTGTAATGATCTACGTGATGATATAATATGATCTTTGTTCCACTTTTGTTTTTATTTTGTAGTTACTCGTAGTTACATTGTGATTGTTTTACTGGGTGGAAAGATTTATCTTGCATTGATGTTCATTGATATAGCATAAACAGATGCGTACTATGCAAAATGCATGCGGGTTTTAACAGGATCAAGGTATTATTCGACTAACGACGTCATCTTTTGTCAAACTCGTGATTGATAGAAAAAATTAAATAATTCATAGCAATGATTTTTTTTGTAGGATGTTTAATATGGAAATCTTTGGCCATTTTTTAAGCTGACTACATTGTTTTTTATTACTTATAGGCAAGCATTTGACCGCAGTCTCACCTGATGGAAAGTGACGACGCGGTCGAAGATGGATCATGCTTGCCTAGATACCGATTCACTCGATTCACTACATGATGGACATCACTTTGTCTTGTTGCTTTTGCTTAAATTTCATCCTTTTATTTCCTTTATACGATATTTATCAGAATCTTACACTATCAAGGTAAAGGTCCAGTTTGTTAGCCGCGTTAATTCTTCACACGTTACTTGCCAGCTTGCTACCATTGCATCCTACCCTACAATTATTAAAAATTTCTGACTCTACTAATATGCTTTATAATTGATCAAACGACGGGAAAGAAGTGGCTTAAATTTGAAACCGGGTTTCTTAACATACAAATTTCCTTTACACTTTCGTCCATAATCAAGTGTTGCATTCATAAACATTTGAGAAACCACATAATTTACGACCGCCACGACACCTCCGCCATTGTTTTCATTATCGGCGCTACTTAGCCAGCCGTTAATTGAAATGCTAAACTCGTTCGCACTGTCACATGCATAATGGCTTTCTCTGGACCTGGCTTGTTTTCTTTTCATCTGAAGCTTATGTCAATGCTTGTATTAAACTGTTATAATTTTGCAACTGAAGAGATATCCGCATACAAAAGCAAATCATTAACTAAAACATATTAGTCAACAGAGAGCATTTTTTTAGTAATGTTCCTTTAAGCTCCAGAGACTAAAGTGAATTAACTTTTTAAAACTAGGAATAATATACATTGCTTTACCGCCACATTATTAAAAACAAAAATTTTAAACGTCTGGCCCCGTACTAAATGTTCCTCGTCGCGGCATAATAATGTATCATAGCGTTAGAGTTCTGTGCATTAATCCGAATAAATAAAAAGGCGCGACAGCTAAATTATATTTTTGTTACAGTAATTATATTGATATATTATTATTTTCTTTTCCCGCAATCAAAATAAAAAGCATAGGTAGTTAAGGCGGGTAAAACCTAATAGCACTCGTCACTTGTTAAATGATTGGTCTTATATCCATGTAGAACAATAATTTATAAACCTTATTTACTGTTAAACATTGTCTCTTAAACCTTCATGATATCATTTCAACGTATGGCGACTAGTGTTATAAATTTTAGACCCCTTATCAACAGTTTAAGAATAAGGACAAGTAGTTAAGTATTAGATACTTTTTTATACAATAAATATCCCTCTTTTTAAGTCTATGCCATGGCAAGGAACTTGCACAAAGTTTTCCTCGATTTCGTATCTTTAATTTCATTCACGTAAAGATGAAGGCGACTGTTTGTAAAGAATCGTGGTTAATTCAAAAACGGTAGTTGTTGTCGATTTACATGTTTAGTTTCCGCTTCCGTTAGATTTTTAGTTTTATATTTTACATGTGGGAACTGTGTCAGATATTTTAAACGTTTATATCTAACGGTGCTTTTAGGACTAAACGATTTAGATTAAAGCGCAATCGGAAGTTATCTATTAAGTTTGTTATGTTATTAAAAGGTCTTAGAAGTATATTCCCATATTTTCAGTTTATTTATTTTCATAATATTCTTAGATTCACAGCATAGTATTTAATCCCTTATAGCTAGTTACATGTAATTTGTGTTTTTTGTAATTACATTTGAGTTGTTTTAAGTTTATTCTCGTTTTTATAATTAGATAACCAGAATTCATAAATTAAACAGTTATTGTGATCAAAATTATTCAATAGTAATGAACTATTACTATAATAAGTAGCAAATTGTTTGTATTTTTTTTAACAATATGTATGTAATAGTGTGTCCCTCAAGTTTTTGGCTAAATTATAAATAAACTAGCGGCGCCCTGCGGTTTCACCCGCGGTTTCCCGGGATAAAAAGTAGCCTATGTGTTAATCCAGGGTATAAGCTATCTCCATACTAAATTTCATCAAAATCCATTCAGTAGTTTTTGCGTGAAAGAGTAACAAAGGTACATCCATACATCCATACATCCATTCTTACAAACTTTCGCGTTTATAATATTAGTAGGATTGTTTCCCTCTTCGCAATCAACTTAATATACAAGTAGGTACTTATTAATACTCATTGACGATTCCTCTCTTATAATTATAACGTTAGTTTGATTTCCTCAAAAACCAAAAAAGTGAATAGATGATGAAAAAATAAAAACATTATTTACCTTCTCCCGGTTGCAACTCGTTGATGAGCGGTGTGCTTATACACGATGTCACAAACAGCAGCAGCGCGACTGCGCCGCTCAATGACCCCATGGTGACTGCCGTGCCTGCCTAGCGGTCCCTCGCCGTCAGGTGACCGCAACTGATGCGCAGGCGCACGCTTGCTCCTTTTAAGCTCTGATTCTAACTTATCGGCAACTAGCCAGCGCATTCGGCTTTCCACAGCGATTTGAGCCACTAGTTCGATTTACGTTATTAAAAATAATTAATTAAACCAAAAAAACACTGTTTTGTTACTATTAAGCGATTTTTCATACTTGTCACTATTTTGATATTGTGTTAAGTTTGTTTGTTTTAAAGCCCCAATACTAAGTATGTTAACAAGCAACCGCACGCGGTATTCACGAATTTAATAGTTTTAGATTGACTCAAACTGGCGACGTGACGGCTGGGTAGGAAATACCCTTCCTCATAAGGCTCTTTGGTAGAGTCAAAATCCTCCAGTGTCTCTAAGTGAGTCGCTTATTCTATAACGGTAATGACAGTCAGTCACAGAGTTTTGATATGTAATATACCGGTACTATTTTAGTATAGTCCTTATAATTACGGTTTTATCTCTAGCATGGGTACGAGCGGTAATTTCAGCGTTAGACAGATAGTTTAGAGTGCCTTCTGGTGAAGTGTGCTTAGTAAAATTATCATTTGTTTGCATTTAACACGACGCCAAGTACACGTGTAGGTACTTACTTTTACATTCTCGTGATTCTACTAGATTGAAGGGCCAAGTTATAAACAGGAATAAAAAAGACAACGTAATATCTCTAGCATCACATGCGCTGATTGCAGAGTTAGATATCTAGCCAGTTTAGAGTGCCTTCTGGTGGAGTGTGCTAATTAAAATTATTCATAGTTTCCATTAAACATGTGTACTTACTTTACAATCTCGTGTTTAGATTAATCTGTAGTACTAAGTTTACAGACAAATAAAAAGCTCAAACATTGTTCAATTTGGGCATCACCGACGCACTAACGTTTTGAACATCTAATTCATCATAATGACTCTCCCACCCTTCGGAAAACAAAGACTAATAAAGTTTTTTTACAATAACTATCTATGTAAAAAAGAACGCAAACTTATAATTTGTTGATAACTACTACACGTTAACATGCAAGTGTGGAGCAGGGGTGAATCACTTTCCTGTTCCTCTTACGTCCAAAATAATTTTCAATACAGAGGCAAGTTTTGTTATCACTAAAATATCATCGCTTCTAATCGATTCTTGGTAGGTATTTGCGAAAAATCTTCCAAATCAGGCGCCACGATGTCGATTTGTGTTTGTTTTGGAACCAGAATAACAACCTACCTTTTGGGTCTTGACTCGGGCGCCTCGCCCGGTCATTGACACCAGTTGCAGTTATTTAACATCGGCGACAAACTTTGTTTAGAGTAAACACGTTTTTAACGATTCATTTATCTAATCATTGATGACTTTTTCTAGCTAAATCGATTAGGTAGGCGTTTTAGTCGTTAAATGACGTCGGTTGGGGAAAATAACGTCATATTGCTCTACATTTTATACAATGCTTCTAATAAATAGCATGCACTTTCTTTCAAGAAAGCTATTGTACTAATACGTTAGTTTTCTTAAACCTTTAGTAATACTATGTTTGTAGGTTAACCAGTATGCAAAGCAGAATGGCAAGGAAAACTATGAAATACGTCGAAAGCCTAAGTCAAGACCTTTCTCCGCCGGCGTTATCGATTCAAAGAAAAGAGAGTCAGTTAAAGTAGCTAAATTTACTACGAATTCTCCGAAAAAGACTGCTAGTTGTAAACACGAAAATCTGATTGAAGAGCTGAAAGATACGAATGAAAGAGCAAGGAGACTTGAGCTGCAAAATGTGCAGTTAACTGAAGACAATAGAGCTTTACGAAAGAAATTAGAACAGGTAAACGAAGAAAAACACGTAACTGACTTAAAACTTGCAGAATGCGAAAAGTTTGTAAGTAGACTAAGTAAAGAATACGAACACCGAAATTCTGAATTGAAAGATATAAAAGAAAATGAAAACAGGCTTTTGGCAGAACTGACCAGGGAGAGAAATGAGCGGAAGAATTTAACAATGCAACGTGACAAAGATTTGGCCACGACTCAGGATCTTCAAAGGCAAGTTAAAGAAATGGAGATGATATTAAAAAGGAAACATCCTGATTCGGTTTCTGCTTTAATCGGTAAGTAATGAAATAACTTTTTAAATATAACAACTAAATCGCTTTTGAACGCTGCAGTCATGAAATTATATTGATACCTTATAT
Organism: Petrophora chlorosata; assembly: GCA_951640565.1. Taxonomy (NCBI): domain Eukaryota; kingdom Metazoa; phylum Arthropoda; class Insecta; order Lepidoptera; family Geometridae; genus Petrophora; species Petrophora chlorosata. Next base: position 5,542,662 of record OX621206.1, read on the forward strand.
TGATTTCAGTGGCGTCCAAATCATCAACTGTAGAAGACAATAAGAAAAAGTTGCTAGAAGAGCGCATTGCTCGGTTAGAGCAAGAGTTAAAAGATAAAGAGGATCATTTCCAGGGTATATTGCTAACTTTACAAGAAAAATTCGGTGACATGAAACAGAAATATGAGAGCCACATTATTGATGTCGAGAGGCAGTTGATGGAAGACCGCAAAGTTAATACTGAGCTTAAGAATAAGATAAATAGAGTTAATATTGTAGACTCAGCCGTCCAAACAGTGCCTAGGAATCAACATACTGTGTCTTCACAAACCCTTATAAAGCCTGATAGGGCTTCGTCTGCTGTGAGCAGACTGTCGCAGAATTCTACATTGTTATTGAACAAGTTAAAAGAAGATAGCTATTTAGTGGCAACTATTAAAGGTTTACAGTCAGAGTTGACTGTGAAGCAGCGGACTATTGCGAAAATTAACAGAGAGACCGAAGAGCTGAGGAAGAATTTGCGTAATTTGCAAAAGGAAAAAGAAGGTATCGTATGCAAGTCGCAAACTTTATAATATATATTTTATTTATAACTTCGTGCCGCTGTGCCCTTTTTTAATTGCTAATTATCAGGGTACCTTTCCAGAGGTCCACTTCTATAATATTATGCATAAGTGTGTTTAATTTAGTTTATTTTGGTCTGCTTGAATTATCACTCAGTTTTTTTTTCTATTTCGTCTTTAGTGTTGCTCAACTTGAATCCCCACAAGAAAGTAGGCGGCAATAAAAACAAATCCACTGAGAATTTGCTCGCCAGAATGAACATGGAAATGGAGTCGGAGCTGACAGAAGTCAAGCAACAGAAAGAGTGTCTCGTTCAGGAGAGAAACAGTCTACTAGATTCACTGAAACGGACAAACGAGGAGTTTATATTGTTAAAGAAGAAAAGGATTCAAGATGTAAGTGTTTTGCGTTGTAGTATGATTAACTTCTTTTGCTGTATGTAAATTTTCGTATCATTTTATGTATTCCAACTGCAACTAAACAAGTATACCGTCATGGAGCTACGTAGATAAACAAGGTCATGTTTTTCATGTTGATCCACTATTATTACGCTACTTTGAATTAATTTGATTAGTTTTTATTTTTAACGTGATCCGATGCTTCTACTTAACGACTTGTGTTGTGATACCTACTGTGCCAACCAATGTAGTAAGGTGGTGAGCGAGATAGGATGGTAAATAATCCTAAATGACGTATATGTTTTATGGTATGTGTTGACTTATTTGACAAAGGCGATGAAAGTATTTCAGCACAGACTTATTTGACAAAGGCGATGAAAGTATTTCAGCACATGGCAGGTTTTATGCTGGAATTAGAGGCCCTATTTACTACACAATGCCAAACAGTGTATCAATACTATTCAATACCTGACATGCGCTAAGAGCGAATACCAATTTAAAAAGCTCGTAACAAAGAAACTCCATTTCTTACAGTTGCATACTCTCCAACTGGCCCACGAAAAGGAACTAATGCAGATGAACATGCAAGTGTACCCTCTTCAAGAGGAGATCAAAAACCTGCACAGAACTGTGGAATATCTTCAAGACCGTGTCCGCAACTCCGAAGATAAACTCACGAGAAGTCACGGAGGTTTAAGCAACGTGGATATTCAAGCAGGAGGTGACAACCATAGTGTGAGAAGTGGCAAACGGGATGCGCGCTAATTTTGTAGTGTTTCATTCAATGTGTGCCCGCTTCTAGCTCAAAATTCGTATACTATGTAAAGATGTTTCTATTGGACAACGCTTTTGTTTACGTAAGTATTTTAATGCAGGAACGAATTGAATGTGGCTTAGTTATACTTCGCCGTTGCATCCTCGAGATTTATATAATTCACAAGGTAGTTCCACTCCATGAGCTGGGCATCAAGCACAATTTTAGAGCTGTCAAAAATAAAAAGCACAAAATGACTTATTTACAACTCCCGCCCTAGAGGGCGCCACTAAGCTCTGTCACCTCATTCGCTTTTTGTGTGCGGGCATCGTAGCATCGAAATTCTTTAATATTTTTTCTAAATCAAGTAATTAGTGTTTTTATCGTCTATTTAACAGTTAATTTCAGTTTAAGTGCTATGTGAATAAGAAGTCGTAAGGAGGAGAGATAATAAAGGTATGAAACACACGAAATAAAACTCGTGAAACATTTATAACGGCATGAAAGTTCCGATAGCAACTATCAGGGTGAGAACTTACCTATCTTTCCGCCTTGACTTCCAATCTTCATGTTTAATGTTAATCAAGAAACAGTATTTACTACAATGTAGGTTATGTTACCTACTTAACGATGCAGTTGTGTATTTGTTGAATCTGTATTTCTATTTTCGTTACGAAGGAAACTGTGTAGTACTCTGGAAGGATTCATTATTGAAAAGGTCATAATAATAAAAAAAAAAAAAAAAAATACCTTATGCCTTCATTTGCCTTAATTTATAAAAATAAGTAAAAAAAAAAACGTTTTAATATCATAACATCTTTAAATAATACGTATGACAAAATACTGACTAAATAATAAATTTACTGGGCTTAGTAACCAGACAGAATAATTTCACAACTACCCTCAGTTATAAATTTTTATGCGACTAAATACGCAACTTCAGTACTAAAAAATAGATATTATGCTAAGACAATATCATGAATGCATCACATTGTAATGCTTTTATTAAGTCCTATACAAAAATCAAGTGCCTTGGAACTATGACGCGATCACAGTCGTGCACAATCTTTTTTAGCGCCACGACTTGTTCGTAGTGAAGGAGTTAAGAGTCAGAACACGGTCATAACATTTGCGTTGCCTTCCTTACGTGCAACGACCACATTTGAACTATTTTTTATTGCCTAATGCAACAAATTGAGTGCCTTAGAACTATGATACGGTCATAGTCGTACACAATCTTTTTTAGTGCCGCGACTTGGTCTAGTCAAGTCAAATAGTTAAGAGTCATAATACGGCCGTAACATTTTCGCCGCCTTTCTTTTTGCAACGGCCACATTTGATCTATTTTTATAGCCAAATGCAATAAATTTAGTGCCTTGGAACTATGATGCGGTCATAGTCGTACACAGTCATTTTAAGGGCCACGACTTGGTCGTAGTCATGGAGTCATAACATATTCATGACTTTTGCGTTGCCTTTCCTTCATGTCACGCCTATATTAATTTGATAAATTGTTAAATTGTTATAGCCTAATGCAAAAATTAAGTGCCTTGGAATTATGACGCGATCATAGTCGTTCATAGATCAAATTGTCAATCAAAGCGACGATAGACGTGCACAACATATAATTAAGTGCCTTGAAACAATGACGCGATCATAATCGTGCATATTTTAAGAGTTACGACTTCGTCGTAGTCAAGTAATTAGGAGTTATAACACAGTCATGTTTTCTGCGATACCTTCTTTTCACCCAACAGCCACATTTGATATATATTTTAGCCTAATGCAACAAATCCAGTGCCTTGGAACTATGATGCGATCATAGTCACACACATTATTGAGTGCCTTGGAACTATGACGCGATCATAGACGTGCACAACGACAAATTGAGTGCCTTGGAACTATGATGCGATCATAGTCATGCATATTTTTAATTTTAACTATAATTCAATTTAGTCATCTTTTGATATTTTGCATTGTTCTTATGTATATTTTAGCGTTACGACTTCGTCGTAGTCAAAGAGCCAAGAGTCATACCACTATCATGACTTTGGGGTTGCCTTATCTTCATGCGACGCCCACATTTGATGTATTTCTTATAACCTAATACCTAAAACAAATTGTGTGCCTTGGAACTATAATGCGATCATAGTGGTGCATTTTTAGCGGTACGATTTGGTCGTAGTCATGCAGTTAGGAGTCATAACACGATTATGACTTTTCTTCCTTAATGATACGCCCACAGTGGCAGAGGCCCAGTATACACCCACTATGGAAAACTGTCTAGCCGTAAAAATAGCAGATTTTAACGTATGCGTATAATGTTCGCTCAACTGATTTTACAACAAGTTAATATTCACAATGAATAGATTCCAGTGGCATACTACTTACTTATGGTGACGTCACCGCGTTCTGCGGTGGCTTCTTCTTGATCTAGACTTTAACTAGTAGAACACGAACGTTCTTGATGCAAATTATATTAAGCTTTATGCAGCCTACTGTTGTGTGATGAAAGATAAACAAGAAGTTTTTGGATCGGAGATTGAAAAGGAAATCTCTAAACGTTGGGGGCGTATCTATCTTATATAGTGACATCAGACCTGAAAAAGGCTTTCACTGAAACTGTTCTTGTATAAATTTTCAGTTAATGGGTATAAAACCATCTAAGTTGACTCTTCAACTAATAAAAACCAGCGCGAGCTAAAGAATACATAAATCTATCTGTCAGATCTCGTCAGTCATCCTATATTATTAGAAAGGATATGGAAAAGCTTAAAAATTCGATCAAATTATTATATTATGATTACGCCTTACAAACACAATAAATCAAAGCAACCTGATTTAACGTATATTACGCTAGATAAATTCTTTCCTCTTCGGAAAAATCCTTGTAGTTATAATACTGAGGCAAATGAATCTGTTTAGAAATCTGGCTTTCAGGTTAAGAAGGCTAAAATGATGAATGCTTTGATGTCGAAGTAAATAGTTAGTCAGCCAGAAAACCGAACAGGCAAAGTAGCCAAAGGTATCGGGATACACCGGGGTATCGTATCACGACGTGGACTGCACCGGCGTCGTTACCAGGAAGTCAGCCAGAAAACCGAACAGGCCAATTAGCCAAAGGTATCGGGATACACCGGGGTATCGTATCACGACGTGGACTGCACCGGCGTCGTTACCAGGATCCATGGAAGTCACAGTCTATGCCACAATCCAAAACTCGTTTGAGGTTTTTTCCTAACATGGAAATTAATTTCGAAAGACCCCTTTATCTATCAGCACAGTTGAACTGTGGTATAAAATGCTTATAAAATATCATTACTGAAACCATTATTTTTTTTTTCTCACGGTATAATATACGATATAATAATACCCAACAATACTTGAACTTATCTGATTCAAAACTAATAAATATAAATTTAGGAATAGAACCAATCAAACCGTCCAATATCTGCAGCTGTTGTGATAAGTACCATTCAATGATTTACCTTTAGGTAATATTTTTTATTTTATATAAATTCCGAACTCGACTTGGTGATCACTGTAGTTCAATCGGGCAGAACCCTTCCCTTCTAATTAATGTTGAGATGCGGGTTCAAGTCTCAGTACCCATGGGTTGTTTAAAAAAAAAAAAAAAAAACTTTTTTTCATCATTTTGTGAATTATGCGTTAATGCCTAATAAAAATATGGCGGCCAAGAATCAGTGATTAAAATTTGAGGAGCAGATATTCGAATGTCAATGTCAAATGGACTGCTCGGCTGACAGTGCCAATCTTCTTTCCTAAGCTCTTCAAACCTGTAGTATCCTTACTCGGAATCACGTATACCAGCTTGTTCCAAATCACATTCTTGATTTGGGCTAAATTCAATCAAGTCCATAGACGGTTACCCACATTAAAATTAGACAATGTAAAATGTCTATTATATTTTCGGATTACAGTTCATAAATGAATAACCAAAAAGGAATAATGATAATATTAATATACATTAAAAAAAAAAAAAAACAGTTAAAGAATCCTAACATAAATTATAACCGCAAAATGGTCATAATTTTCTTATTGAAAATACGTTATTTGGTAATAACAACATTTTACTGTGTCATATATAATTAGTAACGGACGTTACTCGTATGTGCTGGAGATTTTCCCTGACACTTCTTTTAACTGGGTGGAGTATCATGTGTGATAATACGATAAACAAGAGCCAGTTATTATTTTTCCCATTTTAAAAATTGACGAACAATATTAACAATGGGCAACTGGCGTCATGGTCATTCTTTACTAGAACAGTCAACCATAGTATCCTTTGTTCCAATCTCTGGCATGTTAAGAACCAATACTATTTTATACATATCATGTCAGGAAACAAGTTAGCCTTTGCACTTCAACCAGAAACAGACAAAATTATTCTAAATTTTGTTTCAAATATATTCCCAACGATGACTACTCCAAATTACAACAAAATAAATGGCAGTTTCAGGACGATGTGTTCAATCACCATCCTTTATATAGAATGTATGAAATTGTAACCAATTACGCAGTAATTTCTAATAGATTATAAATTTGCCGGGAACAGTAACTTTTGTCATACAAGCATATAAGTTGTAAGGCGTTTGTTGCCTTTACTTTCGATCAGAGGCAAAGTTTGAACTTTTTTGTCATGAAAAGAAAACCTTGTACATAATACGAGCATCTCGTTAGAAGGTAGATAGATCAAAAGGATTATATGTGACAGTTGAATAAACACTGCGATTTTCTCTGCATACTTGTGATGCATAAACCTTAGCAGCTTACTTACGGAGTTTTCTATTGACCTTATCAAATAAGCTGCCGTATAATATGAGTACTATTTTGCTAAAGCGGTGTAGGATTCTAACTAAATTATGTTAAATCATAATTTATATTATACAATTGTTATTAAAATATTACATATATGTGTTGCTCATATAAATATTTTTACTCTGAGGAACATGAAAATTTCGCAAAAGCTCTAAACATCTACCTTGTGAATTATATAAATCTCGAGGATGCAACGGCGAAGTATAATTGATGGTTAAACAAACTTACCAAGTGAAGTTTGACCGTAATTATACAAGCCGTTGCATCCGAAGAGATTTATACTAATAACCCACCCGTGCCCTAATTTGTTGTCACAAACCCTTACAAATATTAAGTACCTACTAGTAGTTTACTTAACCTGTTTTGTGGCCTTAAGATTTTGCGAAATGTTGTTGTCTCTAAATCAAATGAGGTGACAGAGCTTAGTGGCGCCCTCTAGGGCGGGAGTTGTAAATAAGTCATTTTGTGCTTTTTATTTTTGACAGCTCTAAAATTGTGCTTGATGCCCAGCTCATGGAGTGGAACTACCTTGTGAATTATATAAATCTCTTCGGATGCAACGGCTTGTATAATTACGGTCAAACTTCACTTGGTAAGTTTGTTTAACCATCAAATATTTTACTAATTTAGGGAGTCGCGTGCAAGAGAAAATGTTTTTGTAGTTATTTAAGGTTTGTACGATGGAACGGTCACGGAAGTTTATTGTTGGCCTAATTATTAAAATTGTGTTAAAAAATTCCGCTGCATTGCAGTAGAGGAAGTAGTAGTAGAACATACTGTGTTTTTTAATACTAGCTGTTCCCGGCATGCGTTGCAATGCCAGATTTTTTGGACCAGGACCCCTAGCGTTTGTACTCGCCAAATTTTCATCACAATCGGATTAATAGTTTATGTATGCATAAAGGACAAACATACAACCATTCATATTTATTTATATAGATTTGTAGTAGAACTTGATGCTATAATATTAGTTATAGTTCGATACTGCCTATTTCCTGCGACTTCGTCTGGGAAAGCCCAATGGTTATTTTTTCACGACCTTTAAAGCAGGGAGTCTTGCTTAGACTCCCTAGTACGTAGATATAGGTATATGGAAGCGCGTACCTCCCCTACGAAAACGTGAAGCTGTATCTTTGTTATTATTCAACCGGTTTTGATGTAGCAGACCTTATAATTTAAGTTGTGACTTTAGAATAATCGATCTCATCTAGTTTTGGTAATATATCTTCAACGTGTTAGGTAGGTATTATTTTTCCATAGCTACCTTTTATTCTACTATGCTATTCTATGTATTTAAATAGATAGATAAGTAAGTAATAATCGCATAAAGTACATAATTACTACGTTTCAAAATGTATTTGATATAGAGAATGCCTACCTATATTTTACTTCTGTGACTCTACGTGTTGAAGATAGGGACCACGCTATATTTATTCTGAATTAGATGTTACTTGAATAAGGTTTTAACTTTTTAAAGTGTTCTCGAGTGCCTATAGTCAAAAATATGGTGTAGGTCCGTTGTCCCCGTTAAACGGGGACAGTGGTACTTTAATAAAATTTTAAAAATACATCCCGATGTCCCCTTACTCTGTTTCCGTTGATATAGTAAAGTAAACTTTATACTTATGGGAAAACTACTTTCTGGCGCTTCGCCGGCCGCTGCCGTGGCACGCTCGCTTCGCTCGCTCGGCTCGCGCTGTGTGGTCACAGTTCTAACATAACCTAACCTAGTGGTTGTATCTCCGTAAAGGGGACAATGTTACGGAAATTTAATGATGTACTGTTGTCCTCGTAGCAGGGACAAGGCCTACGGGGACAACGGGCCTACACTAAAGACATTTAGGTGCGTATTGTGATCGTTGGTTGTCTTAGAAGTTAGATTATGTATGAAATTAATAATTCATGTAAATTAACGGCCATCTCTATTTATTTATCGTTGTCCAAATAATCATATCATGAACCGCTATATAGGTATTAGTATATATGTCCCTACCTACATTGCAGATTGTTACATGGGAGAATATATTTATTTCGGTTACTGGAAGTAATGAGAGAGATTGGCCGTTTGTACGAGTAGGTACCTATTTTATAATAGTGTTCTCTGAATAATAAAATATATATATTTCGGTAAGGTTCCTACAGTAATGAGGGTGTCTAGTCAAATTATTTTTGTGAGTGTTAATGCGTTAAGCCCACCGTTGGTATGATGTTGTGCCTTTTTAGCTTTAAAATTAATAATAAATTTATTTGTGTAAACTGTGTTTAATTCTTACTATGCAACACGGATAGAAAACAGACAAGCGATGTCAGAGTTCCAATCTTGACAATATCGAGTTTTAAATCGTCATAAAATCGGCCAATCAGAACCAGGATTCGCTGTCATCGTGCCGTAACACTATATCCGGATCGAACCCTTTAGCTAATTCCTTTACAGCAGCCATCAGCTCTTTACCAGTAGGTTCTATTTCATTCGGTGGCAGCAAGAAGCCGTGTTGGCCAGTATCTCTGAGCTCCACAGCGAAAGCCTGAGTGGTTCCTGAAGCGTAGAGCCAGTCTATAAAAGCCCCGTTAGCGGGGTAGACAAGGTGGTAGGTATCGCCGTACTTGTAGCGAGTGCCACTGCTGTTGCCAAATGCCTGGGAAAGAAAGATTTTAATTGATAAGTTGCTTGTGATTTTGGCGGTTCCAGCTGAGAAATCATAGAAGTAGAATTTAGCCCTTTAATATCTGCTTTTTTCAGGATGTCTATCGTAGACGTTATTTCAGTTAACATATTTATAACAAAATTTTCTCCCATAGGTTTACACATCCTTGTGTGTAATCCTTATGTGTTTGACCTTTTTAACGTTATGGCAGTCCTAACGTTAGACCTATGTGTACGTACCTATTCTTCTCTCGTGTGGGTGTGTGGCCAACCCTGGCGTTGGTCTAACGTTAAGTTATTCTAAGTGTATTTACCTGAGACATTGCCTTAGCCGTAGTCCACTGTAGTATTTTATCTTTCGTGGGATTAGGTCTGCCACTCCAAGGGTACAATATCAACTGACTGTACGAGTGTAAGTCTAGTAACGCGCTTGGTTTCTTTTTAGATGACATTATCATGTTCTGAAAAAGTATAAAAATAGGTAAAATTTTTTGGTAGTTAGAATAAGGTAGGAAGGAATCTATTGGCAAATGATTTGAAAAATACTCTCGACAACCTATTTTAATGTTTATTAATTTGACTAGCTGCTAGGATCTCTTGAGATCCACGTGTTAAATTGGGATAAAAAATATAATGTTTCGGGCTATAGGCCACCCTTTGTGCCAAATTTCATCAAGATCGATTTAGCCATTTAGTTTTAAAAAGGTAACAAACAGACAGGAGTTGTACTTTCGCATTAATAATATTAGTGTGGATTCGGCCTGATACCAGCTGATTCTTTCAATCAACATGTACCTACTTATAAGTATGTATCAGTCTTGCCAAATCTAGTAATGTAAGTATATCTACCCGGATTGCAATAGATTCAGCTTCTGAAAAGGCGTGAGGTCCCGAAAAACCTTCGCTGCATTCAGATTTTTCTGAGACTCCGACAATGTCCCAGTCAATCCTGAAAAAAAGATGTGTTTTATACATTTAGTTAGTACTAAATTGTACAGATTTGCACTTCGCCATAAGGTATTATGTAATAATTAGTATTCTTTGGTATTATTGAGACCCCTATGATACGGGTCATAATAATACAGCTATGTCATTACAGTCGTTGATACGGGCCATATCAACGACTTTTTCTAAATGGCATAGGTATATACCTAAGAGTAAATAATACAGGCTATAAGGTAAGGTACATACTTAGTTATTTAGAGGTATGTAGGGCAAGTATGAATGAATAATGAAAGAAAAATGTGATTTAAATATAAGTCGAATTACGTGGATTCTGATGCTTTGTAGGGTAGTTTTACACTCCTGTAGTTGGGAACGTTGGGGTAGAGCTCGCATTATAGATTAAAGCCCTACAGTTAGGTTAGTAGGTTACCTATATCTACAGTTAATAGAACAGTGGATTCTATTATTTAAAAAAAGGAGGTTAATCGTAAAGAGTTAAACTTTAATTCACAAAGAAACACCTTATATATCTACCAGTGTTTTTGTTCCCGATTCGTAGGACGTAACGGTAACTTCTAGTGGCCAGCATGACCCATAGTTAACCGCGTCATCACCTTCAAGATGAGACTGTGATTCCAATTAGGTAGATCTCAAAATTTGGCTGTCTCCTCGAAGAGATACATACCTAATTTAAAAAAAACTTACTCAAAATTTCGGTTGATGTCGACACCTATGCATTTCTTCATTATCCGCCGGTTCTTTCTCCAGAGTCTGTCATGAGTGTGGGAGAATACGAATCCATCTGGATTTAGTACTGGTACAATTATCCTAAAAAAGTATAAAGTGATCAAGATACCACGGAATTCTTCTTCTTCTCTTTATCTTTCTAACGTAGATTAGATTACCTGATATACCAATAGACTTACCATTCAATATTTTTCATGTATCTCGGCATATGATCGAACTTAGCGACGATTTTGTCGAGGACGTATAAAGCGGAGGTTATACCGACCCACTCCCGTGCGTGGGCTCCAGCCGTTATTAGTATTGCTGTGTTGTCTGGATTGCCGTTTGATATTTTTATCATCTAAACATAAAATGTGCGGAAAACTAGATGAGTATGCAAAGAAGCAAGTGAAGTGGAGTTTGGAGAGGTCTTCTGCCTGTAGTCGTACAGGGTGTGACAAAATTTTGGGATCCTATACCTAGTACCTTTTCTTATGGAGTGATGAACTGCATCTTACTCTAAGAACTGCATAGTCGCTTGTTAGGTGTGTATTTACAGTTAGTGCATAGATTGGGTTTGCACTAACTTCACATATATATACCTAGGTACGCCTAAAGCAGAAGCTAGAATCAAACGTTAATAAATTTCGAAGACTCTACTGTTTTAATTTATATTTGTTACCTTAATTGCTCTTTTCTCCGCTGTTTGACCAATAGTCTTTAATTCACAAATGGAAGGGAAATTATCAGCCAAATAAACTAAATATTCCTCAATAATAGTGAATGTTGGATACTCCTTCCAATTAAGTCGATGTCCTGAAAAGGTAAGTTAGGTAAGAGTACGTAATAAAGGATTATAGCTCAGCATAGACTCAGTGGAACGCACGCGACTTACGATCGGAGTTCAACCCCGTTCGGATTTAGCACTCTCTATAAAAACGGCTAAGGAAAACATCTTGAGGAAACCGCAGTTTCCTTACTGGGCCAGCGTGGTGGATTATAGCCCATACCTACTCTCTCTGAGAGGAGGCCCGTGGGAAGGTAATAAAATAAAAAATAAGTAACGCCCAACGATCACATAGATCCTGGCCCCTAACTAGGATTCCCTGTATCTAGGAAACCAGGAACTATGAGGACCATGGTCCCACAACACCCAGACACGAAACAAATGCTTGCGCTTTTTTTTTGTGCACAACCATTTGTCCCGTCGCGGGAATCGACCGCAACCTCAGTGATGTATGAGATTAGAACCAACCTGCCCAACACTACACCTCAGAGGCTGTCAAATAAAAATGATATTGATCTTGTATTGATGATGACGACTTACCGATTTAGCTAGATTCAATGTAGGTAGATCGAAAGATCCTCGTACATGTATTTAATTTATGTTTTGTAGCATTGTATTGCAAATGGTGACTGAGAGCTCTTATTTCTTCTCATTAGTATGCAGGTATCTACCTACGTAGATAAATATCGCTGTTATCATACGCTTTGCACACATTAACTTTGATTTAAAATACTTAGGTACCTATGTATATAACTGAACTAAATACCTACCTAGGTACTTACCTATACCACCCTATACTTAGAATTGTTCCTTAGTTAAAAAATATGTACCTACATAGCTGCCTAATCGACTCACCTATCCTCAAAGTTTTTTCATTCCACAGCGCTGGTTCCATTTTCAGTGAGTCAATTCTCCTCTGCACGTCCATAATCTGGACCGTATGGTTGAGCTTCCTTGCGTTCAGGAGTCGATTGACCTTTACCTTTTTGTCTTCTAGGACAAGGAATTCCGCCTGGGCGGCGTCAATGGCCCATAGTGAAATATCTGTAGGATTTATTGTTTAGATCTTATGGGGGTACATACCTATCCAGATTGTTATAATAATGGCAATATATTCGGCTTATGTTTAACTAACCACCAGATCTAGTAAAGTATAACGGCAATAAATCACTTTATATCGCCGAAAATAGTAAATTATCATCAAAATTAAATGCCCATTTTAGTGTGAAATTGGAACCAAACATTTTACAACTTGCAATCCTACTTAAAGCAACCAACTCTACATATAAACACGGGTGTGTAGTAGGCTCCACCAGAAGCTCGTCACCCCTTCGTGTCGCTTCCCCCTACTTGTCCTTCGCTCCGCTGCGGAAGTCGCCGGCTCGCTTTGCTCGCCACCTCCCCGCTTCGCTCCACTCGGCCTCGTAGGGTCGCTTCATTCAGGACCTCCTTCGCGAGCTTCTGGTTCCGCGCTTTACTCTAGAGGTAAAAGCGAGTTGGACCACGGAAGAGTGAGGTGCGGCAATTCGAAGTAATTTGCTAAATTTGATCAGCCGATACATTTTTCGGATTAAAGTGTATGGGATCTCAACTGTTATTAGGTAGGTACTATAATAGCCTTTGCCTAGTTCTCGGATATTTAAGGTGGCGCAGATCACTAACTAAAATAAGGTAAAATTTGGTACCTTTGTCTTCTACTAATTTCTGGATAACTTTTATATCCGCGTCTCTACTAAGCTTTGATTGCCAAACCTGCGCCCCTTCATAGGATGCTGCTTGTTCTTGTAGAGTGGCATGGCTTACTTTCAACAAAATATGAAAATTAACACATGTAAACAAAATATGAAAATTAATTGAGTATACTTTTAGCCTATAACAAAATTGCCTTTGGAATATTAGCTCTGAATTCTTCTTCATATCCAGAAACATTTCTCATACAATTAGAACTCTGTCTAATTAGTTCTATTCTCTAGACAGCCGGATACGATATTTTTTTAACAAAATTCCCTATATTTTGAAGTGGTATAAAGTTGTATTAGATTGACAATCATTTTCTTATTGTATTTGATATACATTTATTCATTGCTTATTGTATTTCAATCTATATTCTTAGATTTTGCCTATGAAATAAGTATAAATCTTACCAAAATACATAAAAAACCAATATACAATAAAATGACACATTGAAATCGTAACACAGTTCTATATTCTCCACATTTTGAAATGAGTTATTGTATATATTTGATATATTTTTATTGCCTGGTATAAAATATATTTGTGTGAAGTTTTTTAAATAATAAACAGTATTTGATGCTTGTAATATGTTTATTAACATAACTCTATATACAATCATAGTATTTTCAATATAGAAACATGTAGAATCCCACATAAATTTCATATAAATCGAGACAACATTGAAATCATTTAGGCTTGGTGTTTATTAATGTAGGTATTAGTAACAGGTTCTATTTAGTGTGAAACATCACAGTTTCTGGCATAAAAATAAAATAAATGCCACAAACAATGAACGGCAACATAGTCATTTTCATCGCCCGGATTCATCTAATATATCACAATTAATCCACTTATCATAAATAAATTATAATTTTTAAATTATAATCTTGTCTTAATATTTCAAGTACAAAAAACAATGTCAAAAACGATTCACTATTAAATCTGATCACATGGTCCACTGTTGTGCATAAAACGCAAACAATACTTTTGCCCAATGGTTCATTAGTCTCATTTTCACGTTTGCCACAATCATCACCAATCGTCAATGGAAATGACACATATCTATAATGTTTGTCTTCTAATGAAAGTACATAGATCTCTTACACTTTATGCGCTAATACATAAGCACGTTGATGAGTGATTGACACCGAACCAGCGTTCTTCGTTAAATAGAAATCGACGATCACTCACAATGAAAACAATTTCGAGTCAACGAAATGGGCCTTCGGAGGCTAAATAATAGGGTCACGTTTCACTAGTTCATGTTAAAGTAGCGTGTTCTGTAGTGGAACACTGGAGTCCTGGGCTAGTCGACGTCGCCGTTCGTCACCGTGAGGGGTTCCTCTTCCTCGTTGTAGTCGAGGGACAGGACGGAGGCGCGCCGCCGCTTGCCGAGAGGCGTGTCACTGCACTCGCTTCCGGAGTAGGTCCGCTTGTCGGCCGGCGACGAGGCCCGGTTGCCGTTCACGGTCGCGTGCGTCGCCCGCAGCTCTTGTTGTAGGAACAGCACTGTGCTCTGCATGCCCTCCACATCCTCGTCTAACTCCTGGAGAATCTCGTCCAGCTCTGAAAAACAGTTTAGTATTATTGTTGTGTTGATTGACTGTAGCATCTCTACATAATATATAAATAAAAAAAAATTAAAACCCTGAACAAAACATGTCTAAGAAACACCGTTAGAAAACTTGCATTTAAATTAGGGCTACGGTACTCTGACAGACACATAGTGGTCAAACTTATAACACTTTCCGCTTCCCACATTCTATAGGCTATTCTATAACTACGCAATGGATTTTAATGCGGTTTTCATCAATAGACAGAGTTATGGAAGAGAAAGGTTTATTATAAACCTTTTTCTACATCCGTGCGAAGCCGGGGCGGGGCGCTAGTAGTTTTATAAAGAATAGTATCTCACCTGATTGTGACTTTTTGACTTCTTCACTGAAACTCTTTTGTAATGCAAGATCGCCTTCCAATTTAGCTATTCGTCCGCTCGACGTCATGCGTCCCAAGTCTTCATTCTCTTGGTGCAGCAAGCGACATTTTGCCATCAGCTTTTTCCCTGTATTCGAGTCCGGAGTGAACTTCCACGCGGACAGTTCATTTTGCGTTTCTTCTAGTCTAGCCTTTGTGGATGTCAATTCTTGCTTTAACCTTTGAATAAGTACATTAACTGCTGGGTCCAGAAGCGTCGGCCGACCGTTCAAACTCGCATGCGAAGACTTTAATTCCGTAATCTGACTCTGAAATGTAAAATTTTGACTTTGTAACTTCCATCAACGCATATGTACAATATTTCGTGAGATTCAAATCGAATTGGTGCAAGTTGACGAATCAGCGGCATTGTCATCACCAGCAATGATTTAATTCTTAGCTTGAGAGCTCACCCAATTTTTTTATATTAATTTGAGGCACTCTTTGATTTTAACAAGATGAAGTTGATTTTTTGATTGATTTGAATTTGATTTTAACATACACTCGGCAATCTTAGAGGTATTCAAGAAACAGCAAGTGATTCAACACAAGAACAATAAAATGTGGCAATGACTTTGCAAAATGTACTCAGATATTGAAAACTTCCAGCCAGGGACAAACAATTTTAGTATTAACAATGATAACTTACTACATAATCCTGTATTTCTTGCTCCTTAGCAGCAAGCCTCCTAACTAACACTTTCTCCCTGTGTTGTGACTCAGCATATTGTTGTTTGATCCTATCCTCTACCTCTTTCGCCTTTTCCAAGCTACCTGCACATATTAAATTAAATTTTCAGTACATTTAGCTACAGTAGTTACATTGTTCTATGTAAGATAGACCATAAAACAATTTGCAATATTTTTTCATGAGCTCGATATGAAAATTATAAACAAAAATGTTTATAGATCTATACTAATTTAGGAATTGATGGGAATTTTTTTACAAACAATAAATTATTATTGCTTGTGAACAAAATGCCAATACAAATTGTAATACATGTGTACAATATTTTTTTACATCAATACAAATCGACAACACCTTAACTAAACCTCATGAGAAACAATTTTAAATGATTAACAATTAAAATATAGCACAACATGGAAATTGATAACAGTAGTAATCTAGAAATAGGTATGCCACTCATAGAGTAATTTGTCTACTATTATTAATTTCCGAGGATAGATTATTGTACTTTGCTTGTAATAGTACTTTTTTTAATTAATTCAGCATCTGTATGCCCTTGACGTTCCTGAGACTGCTCTAGTTATGAAGAGGACCAGCCTGAATGAAAGTAGTAGAAGGGTTGGGGGTTGTTCATAGGATAGAACCATGTAATAGTAACTGAAATATTTTTATCATCATAAACATTTCAGCTGTTATTGTTTTGATGTCTAATAATGACAATGAGCTACCACTACCTCCTAAATGACATATGCCTAAAGGTTAGTAAGGAGGTATTGGTAGTTAATTGTCGAATTAAGCCATATTAAACAGTTCCCAAAGAAATGTTGTCATCATGCAGACATCACTTGTTCGATGGGTAGATTGGGTCGTGTTGTTGTTGCAGTGGCATGTGCAAACAGCCTTCAATTCTATATATGGGATAGGCTTGATACTTTAATAACGAGTATACTACAAATCAAAATGAAATTACATTTGTTTTTTGAAATAACCATTTAAAATTCACACCTTGAGAGAAAATAAGATTCAAGTGGAAGACTCATTCACCCACATGCCACTTTGTAATGCTTCAAAACATATATTTTTTTACAGGAGACAAACAGAAGACAATTATTCCAGAATAAATCTGTAGAGTAACTACAATTATTTTTTGTAGATAGTTTTAACATATCCTTATCTCACCGAATGCAGTCTAGGTTAACGACTGTTTAATGAGTTAAACAATGTTGTGTCCAGTTTTGCTCATATTTAATTTATCCATATTACATAACATGGGCTCTGACCATGTATGGCCAGGGCCGATATAAATAACCCTTGCCTATACCCAGCATAGACTCGATGCCGACTGCATCTGGTGTGACAAAGAATTTAGATTATCGAGTCAAATGTAAGTTCATAGGAAGAATACTTCAACAGATTGTAGGTACTAATAGAATAACTTAAAATATATATAATTTACAGAAACTTAAGCATTACAAAATGCATCCAGTATATTAGCTTTCTAAGCACTCAAAGAAACCAACACCAAATGTACAATACATACAGAATCAAGAATTAGAGTCGACACTTATATTTTTAATAAGAATTAACAACTGCTTAAGCAGTGTACTTAAACCATTGAAATCTGAGCCATGCACATAATCCTAAGTAATTCAATCTCAAGATACCGATTGGGTTCAGATACAGAAGGCTCTCATTAGCATGGTTTTGATGGCTACAGCTGTTTTGCTTGAATATTCCACATTGTGGAAATAGACCTCCTGTTATGGCAAGCTCACTGTATCCAAAGAATTAACCCCTCAGTATTGCAATTACAAATTTCTTACGATAACACATGTCGGGGCTATATCAATAGTTAATAGGAGTAAAAATTCACCAGCAGCCACTATTATAATTTGCTTATCTAAAATGGTTCATTTACACAGTAATTTTAAAGTGTTTAATTAAATTTAGTTAATCTTTATGTTATGACTTTTAATTGATGGAAAGTTATTTTGATGCCACTGGAGTCTATATTAAATGCTTCATATTATTGATATGATATCAGTTGCCAACAGGATTCCAGAAGTAGCATGTAGAACAATAATAATCATTTATATCTTATCAGTAAATACAATAAACAATATGCAAGTAAATAGTTACAATAGATAGTTACATAAAATAACAAGCAGTAACAAAACAATCTTATTAATACGGCAAAATAAGTGAAGAAAGTATATTTACTTTTAGCGAGTAAAGACCGGAATCAGCCGTAGCCCCAGCGAGGAGCATTGCTAGCATTCCGGACAACACCAACACAAGCCCGGGTCTTGCCGCAGATATCACTGCACCTGGTACCAACATTATGCACTTCCACTGAACACTCCACTTGCACACCGCAATTCTTCACCTTTGATAACTCCGAACACCTAAATACACCTTGGTATCACATTTGAAAAAACTAAACATTTTCAACATCACATCATCAACATAACGGTAACAGTATCACTAGATTTAGTTAAAGCATTGTCGATTTGATAGTATCGTATCACGCGCCGCGGTACCAAGCCGATGTAACTGTCGTAAATACCTTCCAGCTGTTTGTTCAATGTTTCGAGGTGGTCAATGTACAAGTCCTGGGTTTTCCACGCGGAGCGCAGCGAGTCGGCCGAGGCGGCGTCGAGCTGGTACGAGGTCAACAACACGCGCACGGATGCGGCCGCTGCGCCGCCCTCGCTCGCCGGCTCGCCATGCCGCTCGCTCTCCTCGGACATTGCACTCTTGCTAACACGTTAAGAGCACCTTCTCGACTGCAAGCAAACGAATGCCATTAATTCCACAAATACGATTTCATTTGCATTTTGTCCGCCGTTATCAGAAACCTGTAATTCACAAGGAGTATAAATCGTAATTTACTAATAGAAGTGTGCTTTACTTACGGTATTTAAATATTTATGATAGTTTTATACTTCGGCTTGTTACAATTTAAACTGAAACTATCTATCACTAAAACTATTACAAAATATTTTAGGTCATCAAACGACACACGACACGACAGACGCCATTTTATCACGTACTTCATGACGTAGCACTAGTACTGTAAAGTTGCCAGCATTAAATTAACGTTCATGAGCTCGACCAAACATAAAGAATTAAATTATCTTTGAGCTCCACGCTCACAGGAACAATGCATCAAAACCCATACCTACGGCATGATTATAGTAAAATTACTCTAAAAATCAGAAATAATTTTTTTTTATTTTGTGTCATGCAGTGTCTAAAATCTTTTTGTTGTGCACCTACATAGTAACTTTTTTATAGCTGGTAGCACCAAATAGAGTTGGGACTTGGGTACACAACGCGACGTACGCGTAAACCGGTAAATGCACTATGCAGTTTCAATTTGGAAATTACCGGTTTCCCACTTATACTTTACGGGACAAGTAAGATTTGTTTTAAAGCGGCCCGTCTACATTAAACTTGAAAAAAGCTGCCACCTTGTGCGGATGGCATAATTCTTTGGTTAGGCATTATTTAAATGTTTCCTTACAGTGAATTTGATTCAAACATTACACACATATTAAAATTTATAACAAACGCACAAGAAAAAAGGGAGCTCATAAAAATGGTGAAAAAGGTTGTATTTAGCAGTGGTTACTCATCATTTCAAATAATATGACGCCTGCTAATATTGCTGTAGCAATACACATATAGGTTGATTTGCATAGGCAACTGCTAAAAGTGCGTTTGCGACGTATTCTAGGATTGATTCTTATTCAGAGGACCCACTTGGTGGCCATTATCTTTATGACCTACCTATTGTACCTACCATAGAATTAGAGCACTCTAATTATATCTACCTAGTAACCAACCTCAGTTTTAAATCCGTTACAACAGGGTAGCGCCACAGTTTGTAAAACTGATGTAGCGCTCACATCAACAGTTTATAGGTACTTAGATACCTATATACACTGTTGAATGATGGTAAATATGATAACTGATCAATAATTGTGAGGCGTCCTTAGCTTAATAAAAATGCATAAATGAGTCTGTTTATAGGTGTCTTTATTTCGTAAATCTATATCTTACAGAAATTATATTTAATGAACAATTACTTAACATCAATTTAACTAATTAATGTTTAACATTTATTTTATTGCTAGCTTAACACTTAAGTTAGTTTATATCACAATATGTACAAATAGGGTTGCTCAACGAGGCGAGCCGGCATAGTAGGGTCTCCACACTTCTTGACTTGAAGCGCCATACAGTTGTTTTACTTCGTCACTCGTGTCGCACGGCTGGAGTCCACTCGGATCCCCCGCGCCTTGGAGATCTGTGGTTATAGAAATTCCCCCATCGATATCGCTAATCTTGATCTCGCTCGGGAACTGTTCCAAGTTGTGTTTATCCGCAGAACTATGTAGATGCACGTGGATTTGATTCTGGTTAACGGTCGAGTATAAATTAGGAAGAATCATTTGCGGGTTGGGATTGATGTATGGCGCGTGCGATTGTATACAGGCGGGGTTATTGTTGATGTTGTTGTACTGATAGTTGTTGTAGTTGTAGGTGTTGGCGGACCAGGAGTTATAGTAGTTGGGCTCGTAGCGCTGCGAGGAGGCGGCGTTGAGGTCGGTGAGCGAGGTGCTGGCACCGGGGCTGCCCTTGGCGAAGCCCGGCGTGCTTGGCTGGTAGTTGCTGTAGTCCGCGTGCGGTCCCAGTGGGATCGGATCTGGGAGAACTGAAATAAAGAGAAACAACTGGTTATATTTTGTTAACGAGACTATGCATTATCATTGGTGACCATTTTATGCCCGCCAATTGGTATATTTCGACTCACGATAGTTTCCAAACCTGTATGTATCTAATAGGTGAAAGAAATAGAGAGAGACCTACGCCCTGCAGTGGCACAATAGGTATATATATATATATAGGTACTTGGTGCTAGTTAATCTAAGAAAAAAGAAAAGCCTTTCCAAAGATACGCTCGAGTAGATCTGTAAATTTATTTCTTATTTTAGTAGGTGTTCATTTTTATTAAAATTGCTGCGGCAAATTATAAGCGTAATGACTTATAATGTATTATTTTATCCAACAATCCAGTATCTATCCTGTGGTAAACCGCTCCATTACCGTGGTTGTGGATATAAAACGAGGAAGTTTATTATCAAATTCTTACTTATTGAAAAATATGACGCATTTAATATTACTATGCTTCAATACATATTAGGGAAACTATAATAATAAATCAATAATTGTATTTTTCATCATGTTATAGAGTGGTTAACCACTATTAAAGGCAAAACTTTGTTGGAGAAGTACCTACGCATTTATAAAATAACTAGTATTTCGCCGCGTGCGCGAGCTGCTAAAGCAGCTCGCGTGGGGGGGTGGCTGCTGTTTTTTTTTAAAAGCTTCCTATCGATTACGGTTCTAAAGTTTTGTTTACCCTTTTTATTCTGAAAACAAACTTTTGTATGTCGGCCATCTTGAAAAAAAGCTGGATTTCAAGGGATTGTGTGGCGTGCGCGAGCTGCTAAAGCAGCTCGCGTGGGGGGGTGTTTTGCTTTTTAATAAAAGCTCCCCATCGATTACGGTTCTAAAGTTATTTAAGTTCAGTTGTTCTGAAAAAAATACTTTTGTATGGCGGCCATCTTGAAAAATGGCGGAATCCAAGTGATTTTGTGGCGTGCGCGAGCTGCTAAAGCAGCTCGCGTGGGGGGGTGTTGCTTTTTTTTTATAGACGCTTCCTATCGACTACGGTTCAACAGTTTTGTTTGGCTTATTTTTCCGGAAAAAAAACTTTTGTATGGCAGCCATCTTGAAAAATGGCCGAATCCAATTTTTTTTTTTAAATCGTGATGTACGACCCAGAAAACCCCCCGATGCAAAATTTCAGTCGGATCGGAGCAACTTTCAAAATGGCCGCCATATTTTTTTTCTTTTTTTTTAATTTTTCCAACTTTTCCAAATTTCCCCCATCGCCCTCTATGACATTTGGTCGAGCACCCTATACCTATCTCTAACCATTCAAAAGATATTTTCATTTTTATTTTGTATGGCGGCCATGTTTTTTTGTATGGCGGCCATCTTTTTTTTCAAATTTTCAAAAATGGCCCAAAGTTTGGGGCATATTTAGTTCAAGCGGTACCCCCATCCGATTTATAGTTTCCGAGATCCCCTGAGCAGTTCCATCTCGGAGACACCTTTCCATGGATTTCGGATTTTTCTGGTTGGTTTCAAAACATCCTCTATCCAATGGTACCAAACACTACCCCCCACCATAACGGCAAGTGGGAGATCAATTCTGTCAATATGTCAGTCAGTCAGTCAGTGATGGTCTTCCAGTTTTATATTATATTAATAAGCACCTTTAATTATGAACTTGATTAAAATAATTCTAGTTGGGGTATTATAACTTTGCATAACGTCTCGGTCAGCCTGGTCCTTGACAGTTTACATTTGCCAACAAGAACTAAAAACTAATAAAAAAAGGAAGAATATGTAGTGCTCAGGCACAATCTCTTCTAGTAGCATAACATGCAAGTGTAGCATTACTTATAGTTGAGCGTTCGACTAAATTTTAATGGTGATATTTAAACCCGGCTCAAACATTTTATTATCCGATCTGGGTAACATTTTTTTTTATGTAACTGAATGACGAGACGAGCTGGTCGTTTGCGTGATGGTAAGCAACACGCCAGCCCATAACAATAACAGCACCACCCAGAACTATGTTTTGCAAAATCCTGCGCGGCGCTGCACTGCGCTCGTCACCCTGAGAAAATTAGCTGTTGAGTCTCATAGTGCCCAGTAATTTCGCCTAACTAGACGCCCTTAAGAACGTTATAAGTTATAACATGTATGTGCCTACTATGGTCTGTGCCACTGCTGAGAATAGGTCTTCCTTTATTTCTTTCAGTTATTAGATACTGGAAAAAACTATACATAATAAACCTAAACCTAGAGTGCCGCCGGCAGCGGGGCAGGGTCCAAGCTACCGGTGGTTAGGGCTGCAGAATGAGGAACCTCCTGACTATACGCGCAGTGTCAAGGAGTATTAACCTCTCCATTAGACCCTTGATCCAACCGTCTAGCGAGAGCCTCTAGAGATGTTGGTCGAGGTTCATCGCTATAAGGCCGTTCACCGAAACAACTATCGGGACAATGATCATTATTATTATTATTATTTAATTCAAAACTATTTATTATTATGAAAATCACAGTCTCCACCACACCGTTCGGAAGAAGGTCCACTAACCAGAAGATAGGAACCTACATTTCAATCAATCAATCAATCAAACATTTATAAGTTAATTAGTCATCTTAACACATAAACAAACAAATAGTGGACATCAAAACTGCGGGGGAATGCATAAAAAAATATCTTACCAGGAGGTATGTGTATTGTAGGGTCAGGTTTGTAGTAAGGAGGTTGCAGGGGCCCGTAGGCTGGGTACATGGCGGTGGAAGAGTAGCCTGTGTTCCAGTCACTCGCGCCCAGGATGTTGCCGGTGGTATCTGAAATTAATTAAAGGAACCTATTAGAAAATGTTAACATCAACGGCATGTACTGCGTAACGAGTAGATAAATAGACAATTCGTGGTCTATGGTTTAAAAACAGCCATAGAACAAATACTCGCACTTTCTGTTTTGCTAAATTTGTCCCGTAGGAAATCGAACCCGCAATATCCGTGTTATGAGCCGACCTGCTCAACCGCTCCTCGAAAATATAGACATAACACAATGTGCTCTGCCCTGTGTGTATGTTATGTGTGTCATTATCATGTGTATCTTATAATTAGTTGTGTGTTTGTCTGCCTCATTCTTCTTTCAAGTCGAATCACAGTTTATGTGGATGAACAAGATTTTTGTAGAAAAATATATTTTTAAGACAAGCTTTTAACAAATTCGTAATTGAAATATGAGGCCAAACACTAGTATTTACGATTATCCGTCAAGGAGTTTCATTTCCCACTTTCTGTCTCCGTCATCAGATCAGCTGGCTATCATTATCATATATTGCATAGTCATCGGACTTTGACAAGTATGCAAAATTTCAACTCCGTAGAATAAGAGGAACTGGTTCTGATTCAACATGCAATATTTGACCCAAACAAACAAAAATTGCAAGTAAAGCTTATAAAAGTATGTCACAAAAAGTACCTAAGTGTACGGACAAAAATCACAATTTAACTAAACTCACTGCAGTTTCTCCATTGACGTAGATATGTCCTAAGAACTTAATTCGGATTCCAAGCAGAGAATATTAATCTTCCATCCAAAAACACTGGTTAGTCACCTAATTTCCTTATAAAAATTGCAATTTTATATTAGTATTCTTTAGGCGAACTAGTCGCACGTTTTATGTATGTCATTGTCTATATAGATATATCCGAAATATATTGTATGAATGATCAGTTAAATCCATGCCGTCAAGCGACCTAGTCGTGTTTCGGGATGATGTTCGGTGAACCATCGGGGAGACGGGTCTGAGCAGCCGCTCAACTGCCGTCTCTCTCTAGATCTATGTGCTCCATCTTAAGCCACATCATCGCTTCACACCAGGCGAGATAGTGGCCAAACATAGATCTATTAAGTGTAAAAAAAAACGCTATAGTACCTATTATTGTAAATGAAGTTGTTAAGTATGTCTGTCACGCCTACGGAACTACTTACTAAGTAGGGATTGCCAGCTGATTCATACGGTTATAGCGAGCGATAAACTAACGAAAGTGAGGTCAAGTCTTCGATCTTCGACCGCATCGTCACTTAACAACAGGTGAGATAGCGGTCAAACGCAAGCCTATAAATAATAATTAAAAAAATAAATTCTATAAACGAACTTGCTGTTCCATCACTATCCACCTCACTAATTCACGTGAATTATCATAACGGTGATAAACATAGCCTATATCTAAATACTACATATTATAAAAATGGAACTGAGCCAATTCTGTAAGTACAAATTTAAGATATTAGGTACCTATGAAAAACTAACTGGGATCGACTATTTAGAGGGCACTGGACACGAATTCACGGTTTTTAGAACTCATGTCTATTTTTTGTTTGTATGTTTGTTATCTACAGACTCTTTGCCGGTTATTCAGCCGGCAAGCAGTAGTGCGCAAGCATTACTGTGTTCCGGCTTGAAGGGCATTTTAGCCAGCGAAATTACTGGGCATTATGAGACTCAACAGCTAATTGTCTCAGGGTGACGAGCGCAGTGCAGCGCCGCGCAGGATTTTGCAAAACAACGTTCTGGGTGGTGCTGTTATTGTTAAGGGCTGGCGTATTGCTTACCATCAGGTAAACTCTTGACAACAGATTTGATATAATGCTTAATTACATAATGACGAAAACTTTTGAAAATACTAATTGTTTTATGATAAGGCTAAATTAATTTACTAAAAGTTAAAAATAAATGTAAATTAGTGTAACAAAAAGAAATTAAACATAATGGGAAGAAACTTACTATTAAGGCACAGGCCTTACAGCCTAGTTTATTAGTTAGGGTCTCACAAACAAAGTTGTTACAAAGTGAAATAAATGAAATTTTTGAATTTTTGGAATTTTAAACGAACAGACCGTCTCGTCATCCAGTTAAAAAAAAAAGATTAGGAAACTGCTAAACGGTGTTTAATCCGGTTTTCAGGGTTTTGTTGCATTTGTTACAACTTAGTTTATAGGGTATGTAACATCAAAATCGGTTGGGTGACTACGAAGATACAGCTTAACTTCTTCGTAGTACGCGCTGCGTAGCTCCCTCTGTTGTTCAACAAGTATACGTAGTGATTACGTTATTTGTCCTATCCTGCTAATATTATATATTTTATGTAAAAGTGTGTGAGTGCTGCAATGAGTCGACCAAGTCTTTCGCTTGATGTTAAACGCCACGTTTACCCACAACAAATACGAGTGATACGGTCAGGTAGATTCCGAAAAATATAATTTTTAACCGACTTCAAAAAGGAGAAGTTTATTACGCGATTAATTCGCCAATTATGAATTTATTTTGATGATTCTTTTTTCGTTTGCTAGGTCATACTTCAGAGGTGGTCCCAAATAAATTTAATGGAAATTGATCCAGCGCTTTTTGAAAAAATCTACAAAACCAAAAATATAGATATGGTCTTGAAGTCGAATTTTGTTTTTTTTTTCTAAAAAATTATTTTTCATCTCTTGTTGATCTGTATGGCCACTATTTCGCCTGATGTTAAGCGACAAATGTGGCCATGCAGAGATGCATTAAGAGGCACTGCTGATCATGACTAATTTCATATGAATCCGGTGAAAGCCTTGTAAAAATGACACGAGGCTCGGCACGATGCCAGACCCATGTCCATTGCCCACTGTCTGAGTAAGTTTTATGCAGAAACATGTTACGACTTTGAGTAATCGCGGCTCCGAATTCTTGAAAATTTATTTCCTCCTTTGTTGTGTTTGGTTCTGCCCCAATTCAAGCTATTTTGTATTATTTCAAAGAAACTACTTCTAATTTAGTCAGTTTATGATATCGCATGGATTCTGTTTATTAACTAGGTAGACTACAAATACTGTATAAATATAAATATTTTAAATAATGTTATTACCCGGGCAGGGATCGAACCTGCGTCTTCGGAATACCCTACCGACGCCTTTACCACTAGGCTACCGAGCCGACCAACCAAATTTCTTTTATCCTTCTTATACCGTCTAAAGGGGACGGGGGGTCTTTTAAAAATACTTATAGGTACTTAGCTAAGCTTTACGAGACCACGAAGCTCGACCACTCGTTTGTAAAAAAACAACTTAGGTATTGAAAGGACAGGAAAAAGAAGAATTCAGGCTCAATACTCAATCATTTATTGCAATCATAAATAAATACATCATAAATATGGGTACATGATATTTCAAGCGACCTAGTCGTGTTTCGGGATAAAGTTCGGTGAACCATCGGGAAGACGGGTTTGAACAGCCATTCAACTGTCTCTCTCTAGATCTATGTGCTCCATTTTAGGCCATACCATCGCTTCACATCAGGCGGAATAGTGGCCAAACATAGATAGATCTATTAAGCGTAAAAAATCAAGAGTACAAGATGGAATAACATATTTATGACCCTCATGGGGTGTAGCAATTGTAGTAGGAGCGAACCGATTCATCTTAAATTGTACTTAAATAAGTGAGTTATTAATAAAGTCGTTGTCTTAGCATTTCTTCGTCAAAAAGTCTTTTCACCGTCTTATAAAAATAATGTCATTTTCTTATTTTTTTTTTATTTCGTCAGGTATTTTATTACATATTCTCACTGATATAACGTTTGGGCCGGAACTGTGTATTTTTGATTAGTTTTGATGGAGGCAGTAATAATTTATGTGATCGGGGAGACGGGTCTGAGTAGCCGCTCAACTGCCGTCTCTCTCTAGATCTATGTATCCATCTTAGGCCACATCATAGCTTCACATCAGGCAAGATAGTGCGCAAACATAGATCTATTAAGCGTTAAAAAAAAAAGGTATAAATCTTGTTGCGTATCTCCGTGTTTGATCGGCTTGCTTTATAAAAAATGTGAGTACTTCGCAAAAATGCCTACTTCGGCTCCGATCATCAGAGATCACGCAAAAACTTCTACTTCAGAGCGAGTGTGGCTCAGCGGGAACTCGTGCGCCTTTCAATCCGACGCACCTGGGTTCGATTCCCGAGTCGGCCTTGCACCAATGACTTATAGTTAAGTGCAGATTTTGTACGCTCGCTCTAAAACGGTGAAGGAAAACATCGTGATGAAACCCGCTTACGCGCTTTGGAGTGGTAGGCTCTGGCTGTGGTTGTAATACCATCCACCGAACAAAGCCATGCTGTCAAGCGACCTAGTCGTGTTTCGGGATGATGTTCGGTGGCCAAACATAGATCTATTAATTGTAAAAAAAAAAAAACTTAAAAGAACTTTACAATAGACTTGACAACAAGATTAACATAAAGAGTGTTTCCCAAAACGTGGCCTGTTTACGTTACAGCAGCTGAGTCAACGCGCTTGCTGATTAAACAAATCACTACTAACTACGTACGTATGCCAAACACTAATTTATTTTATACGCATTGTTGTCGTATTCTTATTGTTGTCGTTTTGTACACGCGAGGTGTGGCACGTACACACGCTGTATAATGTTTTAGGAGGATTGCAGTTTGATCTTATCTTTCTCGTTTGTAGTCAAGGAAAATATTAAGATTACCTAGCCCCAAAAAGTTAGGTACTGACATAAGTTATTTTTACAACTTAAAAATAACGTAAGTTAACGTTATTACGTTACGAGGTAACGTTATTTTTATAATTTAAAAATTATATATATAACGTAAGATATTTTTTAATTGTTTCGTAATCTATCAAATTCAAATACATAAAAAGCATGTATTTATGTTCACAGATTAATCTAAACTAATATTATAAAGAGGAAAGATTTGATTGTTTGTTTGCATTGAATAGGCTCCGAAACTACTGAACTGATTTGAACAAATATTTCACTGTTAGGAAGCTACACTATCTCCGGGTGACATAGGATATATTATATTTTCAAAAAAAATAGAGATCCTTACTAAAACTCCAATAATGTAACCCAAGGTGTAAAAAAAATTCCTAAAATATTCTTTACATCGCGTGCGCTGCGAAAACTATTGATGATAGAATAAAATAATGTACTACGACTTTGCAGAACACATCATTATTTACAAAAAGTGTCGCGACAGCATATGTCTAACTATTATAGTTATGCCACAATAAGTGTTCTTTTATTTTAAAATTTTAATTGTAATGCCACCGCTAGAAAAGGCTATTTGTATCTTGGTATTGATCCTTATCAGAAGAAATTACTTCACATTCAAAACTGCTTCAATATCTTTATATAACTTTTTGAATTATTCAATTCGGAGATTCCATTCGAAAGATATCACTAGTTTAAAAATGTAAGTATTAGAAAAAAGTTGCGTGGTAGCCGCTCACCCTGCTCGGCTAGCTAGGCAGCACCTTATGAGGTGTAGGCGTCACTGGGGTACGGGCCGCACAGGAGGGGAGATGTGTGTATATTATAATTTTTAATTTTGAAATTTTTGTTAAATACCCGTGCGAAGCCGGGGCGGGCTGCTAGTTTATTATAAAATAATCAGCATCCAACATTTTTAGGTGCTCAATACTTATGGCCCAGACTGTAAGACGCATAGCGATAAGACTGCCCTGTACCATTGTCCAGTGTTTATTGATTATACATATTGACTTTCGTTTTGTGCTTTGGGCATTCAATATACATAGAATTATTGTATTTTATATACTAGTGACGAAAAGCGCATCTTTGATAGACAGAATTTGCAAATTACGAAGTATAAAAAGTTTGCCTATTTTAGGTAGATATAAGTACATATAGGCATATAGTTATTTATAATAATAATAATAAATTCATTTATTTCAGGCAATAATACAGTTAACAAATTAAAATTACCAGAGGCCCATAAAATATATACCTTACAGACTAGCATATATACAATTTAGCTACAATTAGGGAATTAACTATTTATAAGATCTGCTAATTTCAGAACCTAGTGTATTCCATCTATTGATATTTAAAAGACGAATAAAAACCTGTAGGATTTCACGCCATTAATATCAATTTATTATTTATATCCAATCTATATCCATTTCATTGCAACTGACGCAAACGTGTGACCCTGGTAAATACCCAAGCGATGCAACAGAACCTTTCCACACATGTACCAAGGCTATATTTATAGCTTACTATAATAAATCGAATAAAGAGATAAAAAGAACATTTTGTAAGATATAGATAATTTAGAGTAACAAATATTTTTACTACAAAACTTACAAGTCTATATCTTATCAACATTTTAACTTGCGCCAGTTTAAATTCGATATAAATGCTGACAAACCATACAAATCTATTTATCAATGCCACAAGCTTGTTAGTGTGGATCACTGTTTTCTGAAACATTAATATAACCTAGCCCGCGATTTCGTTCACTTTGACTCAATAAATAATTTATTTATACTTAATGCTAGATAGCATTTTCTACCAGTCATCCAGGACGTGCAAGAAAAAATGGTAGCGGTGCAGTAAAGTGTGTTATAGGAAATATTAAACCACATAAACTTAATATATACATAATAGGTATAAGCATATTATGCAAGCCTAATTATAAAATATATACTTAAATATATACATAATAAATATATACTTAAGGCATTACATAAATAAAAAGACGCCAATATAGCCAAATAATAATATTGTCTAAGTGCAGTGCCGCGTAGGATTTTTCTAAACAAAGTTCTGGATGGTGCTGTTATTGCTATGGGCTGGCGTAATGCTTACCATCAGGCAAACGACCAGCTCGTCTCGTCATAAAATTACATATAAATATAATAGAAAGAAAGAAAAGTCAGAAAAACCATTTATTCGGCACACGACAAACAAATAATACAAAAAATAAAAACTTAAATAATAAATATATGTGCCGAATGGGCTCAGCTCAGCATATAATACAGCCTATGCCAGGCCTATTGTAGCTTTCTATTAGTGAAAGAATTTTCAAAATCGGATCAGTAGTTCCTCCTATTAAATGTAATATACGCGAATAATTAAAATTCTTCTTTGAGCAAATATAAAAATACACCATTAAGGTTGCGGGTTCGATTCTCGCGACGGGACAAATGTTTGTGCACAGAAAAATAAAATAGGCGTAATTACTTATTTCGTGTCTGGGTGTGGGACAATGGTCCACATATGGTTCCCTAGATACAGGAAATCCTAGTTAGGGGCCAGGATCGATGTTTGTGATCGTTGAGGAAAAAAATCTATCATAGGAGTACAAAGAAACACGTAACTTCGGCCGTCACTGGATTTGACAATCTTTAAAAAAATAATTGTACCCAACCAACGACACAACCAGATAAAATAAGTGCGTCATAGACACGCACTACGAGTGGTCTTGCGTAAATAAATGAATTTTTATGTCATATTAACGTGCGTAATATATATACTTGCGATTCTGTGAGTCACTTTACCAACTGCTGTTACAATTACAGCTATAGAAATTAGTTCATTGAGGTCCATTCACAAACTGTTCAAGGGAAAACTAATAAAAACACAACTAGATAATCAAGAACAAACCTCGTGTAAACATGGGGCTATCCATGTTTATACCTACAAACCCATCGGACATGGGAAACCACTATCAAATTGAAATTATTTACATTAAATTTAGAACTCCTACACATGAGTCAACCTAAATAGAGGCTTCAGTTATAACCCATGCTATAGGTACGACAGGAAAAGGAAATCTACCTACGCAGAAGCAATATTTTCTAATGTTTTATCACAGAATACTAAGGGACAGAAGCATCACTCCGCAAAGAAATTTAAACAAATAGCGACTCTTGCTATGACGCAATAAAATTCAATTCAGCTCGCGTAGCGCTGCATACCTACCAGTCATGTTAACCTACAGAGCGCCTCTCTTTCTATCGCATAGCTCTTATCTCTTCGGAGCACATAGATCTAGAGAGGGACGACAGTTGAGCGGCTGCTCAGACCCGTCTCCCCGATGGTTCACCGAAGATCATCCCGAAACACGACTAGGTCGCTTGACGGCATGGCTTTGTTCGGTGGGTGGTATTACAACTACGGTCAGAGCATACCACTCCAAACAATGTACTTTTATCTAACTAGGTATATAGTCATTATTGTTCTAGTAGGTAATACCTACTAACATATACCTACTAGGTATGTGTTACTGGCTAGGCTATATATTCCTACGGTATAAATCTTATAACTCAAATTAATTTGAGTTGTCTCAGGTTTTATAAGATTTTACATTACAACGCACCTACTACGTTATAATGTAGAGTTAGCAAAGAATTACCTATTGTACATCGCATCGTATGGAGCAAACAAAATGTACCTAAAATATTCCAAGATTCTTTGTAACCTGCTTTCAGTGTTCGCCCTGTTACCTAGAAATCTACAGGCTGGATAAGTTTGTAAATTGTCTCAATTACAGACTAAAAATTATTCTTTTGTAGTGTTTTTAACAGACTTCAAAAAAGGAGGAGGTTCTTAAGTAGATTGTATTTTTTTTGTTTGTTTATTCAGAACTCTGTCATTTATAAACCGATTTGATATTGCTACAAGGTGGTCCCATATAAATAACATCGATATTCGACCTTGGACTTCATGGACACATCAGAATTGAAGTTGGGTTTTTTTGTTATTAATCTTTCACCCTGTATCAGAGAGCTTCGATATTCCCATAAAATCCCGTCCAAATAGCAAAATCGATTCACTATCGATACTAAATTCGTTAATTCCCCCAAATCGTGCTTAAAGAGCTCGCAAATTAGTGGCGTAATTCGAATCAGTTTATGAACCAAAAGTGTTCGATAATGATTTTCAGTACGCACAAACGAGAACCTAGGTATGTAGGTACCTACATAGGTACCTAGGTAACGAGTCGGAGCGTTCGCCCGCAGTGAACGAATCCACTTCATTTTGCGGTGCCAACGTTCACTGTTCCTAATTTTGCTCGCTCGCACATGAAATTAAAATCGGTTTTATGTTTAAATGAGATATGCAGTTAATAAATATTTAATTAGGTGTCTAAATAAAAGCTCGTTGGGTGTTGTGGTCTGCGACGGGTCGTGTAACATAGTGTCGTAGGCAGTGGGAAAACCGCAGAATGTAAGTCAATGACGATATGACGAATTAGGTAATGTACCTACATTTGATTAGCCGTTAACAGAATGTGCGTAAGTGAAACATGGGTTTACGTTTGGTCGTAGTTCAGTTAAAATATGTTATTTCAATTATATACCTAGCTTATAGCAAACTTAAATACCAGTAGAATTTATATGTACTTACCTAATTAAAGCCTTTATTACATTATTTGATGGACAATACTGTTTTTATTCATACTTAATACTTGACATTAATATTTTATTGCACACCAAATAAAAATAATTCATAAAGGTAACCTACTTAACAAAAAACATCGTAGATTTGAAGTGAAATGGGCAGTATTATCGGTTAAAGCGATTTATTCCAGACAATCATAATAAGCCAAAGACATAATATACCTCTTTTATACAAAGTGGAATCGCAATATGAATAATTCATAATCGTTCTTAAAATTATTCTAGGAACAATTCTCTAGGTAAGTGTAGATTTTCCACCAGGCTCTCATCAAAATGTACCTACTCTTATATCTCGGTAGTTATGAAGCTAGAGCCGTAGGCACGGACAGGGCGCCTAGGCCTGCCGGTGACATGGGATAATTACCAACCCCTACCTTCAACCCCCCCCCCCGCACCTCCCCGCGGCGATGGTAATGTCACATTAACACCCCCGCCCCTTCGCGCGCAACTGTCAAAACATCGCGAGAATATGAAACAAATGAAAACAGCAGATTTAAAACGAATTTACGTGGAAATGTGTTCGAGTAGTGGAACATTGCAGAGTATTTTGCGAGAATAATTTTCAACTTCGGAAAATTGGACGTCTGAGGCGAACAACAATTTATTTTCAATTGTAGTTTCAGTTGCAGTTAAAAAGAGGTGTTCTCCTAGAAAATATTTGAAATATTATAATGTAAATAATTTCCAATAATGGCCGGGGATCGTGCTCAATGGAGCACATGCAGTTGGAGAGGCCTATGTCTAGCAGGGGACTGCGACAGGCTGATGATGAATACTTTCCAAGCGATGATACGACTTTTATATGTTGAAATGCGAAAGTTTGTGAGGATGGATGGATGGATGGATGGATAGAACCTCTCAAAACTCTGCGCGCACCCTGCGTATTTCCGAAGCACTGGTACAGTCAGTTTTCGCATTTCTTTTCTGGGCCCGGACTTTAATCTGAGTATGGGAAAGAAATGGGTAGACATGCTTACTTATTTTTTTTCAAAGTTAAGAGAGATATCTTAAGTTACAGTTTTTAACATATTTTAATTGATTTGTATTTTGTGTATTTGACGTTTATTGCATTTTTGTGCCTATTTAATAAATATCTTTTGACTAGACAGCGCAACACTATGATCGTCTCCTATAAATAAGTTATTTTACTGGAAACAGAGCACAATCGTACATATACTACTATTTTCTATGTACTTATGAGTACTTTATTGGTTTTATAAGTTGTAAACTTAGATATATTATATATACATAATTAGTAATTTATGTCCAGGAAGTTATCAATGCATATAATTATACACCATCGTTTTCTGCCGCCTTACGAATCCTCTCCATCTAATCATCGCTTATTAACGATCAGACCACCCATTGTAGCCCATTGTACAATTTTTTTTTTTAAGTTCTATATTTTTTATTTGCACCTTTATTTTATTTATATAAATTTTTTTTGTACAATAAAGAGTAGATAAAGACGAAAAAAGATTATTTTTTTTCAAAATCAAAGATAGATAACAATAAAGAGTTATCTAATCTTTTAGATTTTGAAAAGTTTCGTGACTGTATTCATAATTCATATAAAACGGCTAAGACTCACTGTACTATAATACTGTTTACAACGAGTCTTAGCCGTTTTACGAGTATATCAATTAGTTATCTAAACTAATCTAATAAACAGCTACCAGTGGGCAACGTCCCCAAAATGCTGGCAGCATTGCCACGTTGAATAGCAATGCTTATCCTTTGACCAAAATATAAACCAGCATTTTGGTCACGTTTTGCCTCGACCAGAAGTATTGCATCTTTGAAAACTCTATGTGCCCCAGTCCCACGGTCCTAACGTCTCTCATAAAGAGTTATCTATTCTAATCTATATTCTATTTTTGGTTAAGGCTCGTTAAATGCATTAAATTTCAAATTGTGTTCTGGTTTCGCCCAGGTATCACACTGTCGTTACACTAGCAACACAAACGCGTCATTCGATCAAGCCGTTGATTAGGTGTCGTAATTAACGCCTTTGATTAACACCTCGTTCTTGTTACACGTGTGTGCTTGTCATTAGTGTTATAATTGATTGGCTTAGTGTAGGTTCAGGATTAGCGGCTAAGGAGTAAAACTGATGTAAATAGTTTAGAGCGAGTGTGGCTCAATGGGTGCACGTGAAACTTTCGATGCGAAGCACCCGAGTTCGAATCCCGCTGGCTCTGCACTCACTTTCTTAAATTATGTGCAGATTTGACATTCGCTATAAAACGTCGAAGGAAAAACTAGTGAGGGAATCGGCATGTCTGTAGTAATCACAAATATTTATGGACATGTGACATCCACCAACCTTCATGGACAATTGCGTACGTTTTTACGATAAAATTCCAAAATGTAGGTATAACCAAAGAATTCTAACTATTACTGTATAACTGAGCTCACAGAAAGTACATTCAAATTGCGTGTGAAAATATTCTAATGAAAAAAGCATACTATACAGTTAGTAATTACATAGAAGACAAAGATACATGGAACATTCTGCTTCTGCCAAGTAGCCAACTGGCACATAAGAAACATAATATTGTCAAAAACAAACATCGTATCTTCTGAGTAGTGGTTCTTTTTCCGATGCGGTGGTAGAGTCATTGTAATAATTGACGTTCATAAGTGCGTCTGTGACGCCAATATTGAATAAAGAACTTTGATTGATTGATTGATTGAAACCGCACAGGGCCAGCGTGGTGGATTATGGCCAATACTCTCCCTATGAGAAAAGGCCCGTGTCCCAGCAGTGGAAACGCAATGGGCTGATGATAGGCAACGCATATGTACTTACCTAAATTTAAATAAACAAGATATACCTAGCTATAAATCTTTATCTTTGAACATGAAATTGATAACTGCCTAGTCTAGTTACTCTTGTCATGTTAAAAAGAGCATAAATCACGTTAAATTCTCTCTGGAAGCTATAAAAATCCCATAAGAATATTCTCACCCTCTAGTCGTTTTGTTTTGTCCGATCGCTTACAACGAGAGGGCCTGTAACTCGATACATCCTGTGTCGAGCCTCCGAGAAGGCTGTGGGACGAATCCTCACTATATTGTTACTGAAGTGATGTACCTACTTCGCTCACTTAAACGCCTATAGTTTTACGTTAGTTACTTTTGTACGTATGTATGAGAAATATAAAGTCAATAAAAAAATTTTACTCATGGTAGCTTTTTCACACCACAGCTTTGCTAGTTATTCCGCCACCAAGTAGTAGTGCACAAGCATTACTGTGTTTCGGCTAGAAGGGTATTGTAACCAGCGAAATTACTGGACATATAGATAGATAGGTAAATAAACACTTTATTCTTAAAAACCTAAAAAATAGGTACATGGACAATACGTTTTATCAAACAAAAAAACCGACTTCAATGTATCTTCGAAGTCCAAGGCCAAATATCGATGAAATTTATATGGGACCACTTCGTAGCTATACTGAACCCAACGTAAAAAGAATTTTCCAAATCGGTTAATAAATGACGGAGTTCTGAGGTACCAAACATCAAAAAAAGAAAAACATACAATCGAATAGACAACCTCCTTTTTTGAAGTCAGTTAATAAAAAGATGTAACACGTGGTAGGTCTCGTATGCGGGATGCCGTCTGGGTTTGTCACACCACAGTTTTGCTAATTATTCTGCCACTAAGTAGTAGTGCGCAATCATAACTGTGTTCCGGCTTGAAGGGTATTGTAGCCAGCGAAATTACTGGACATACGAGATACTCGTATAAGACTTAATATCGGATATCTCAAGGTGATAAGCGCGATGCAGTGCTATGCAGTGCTTTATATGGTATTAAAAGTTCTAGGTGGCACTACAATTGTTATGGGCAGGCGTGGCGCTTACCATCAGACGAACGACTTGGTCGTATCATCACTCAGTAACATAAAAAAGCTTGTTTAATGAATTAGAAATAACTGATTAAACGTTGAACAGTAATAGAACTCCACTCATAATGCAACATCCTTACAGGGTACATACTTATAGCATACAGTGACACTATTTTAACACCTGTCTGTAATAATATATGTATGAGCATGAATAAGTGAATATAAGTTTTTTTTTAAAAATTTTTTTAAGACAAATAGTAGTAATGGTAAGCGCCACGCCTGCCCATAACATTTGCAGTGCCACCCAGAACTATTAATACCATAAAAATCACTGCGTATCACTGGATTGCGCTCATCACACCGATACATCAGATAATTAGTCTCATACGCCCAATATTCACTGGCTACAATGCCCTTCACACAATCACTACAATGCGATTAACACAGTAATGTTTATGCGCTACTGCTTGGCGGCAGAATAACTGGCAAAGCTGTGGTACCTACCCAGACGGCATACAAGAGACCTGCCACGAGTACCTATTTATAAAGTAAAAATATACTCATATTGATGTATACTTAATTATTTTGTTGAGGAAAATTAATTATAATTTGTACAACATTGTCACCACACCATACCTATACAATTTTTAAGAGAACTTAAATAATTATATAAAATATAAATTAACCATGCACTTATTATTTACTTACACGCCTCCAAAAATTTGGTACAAAATTGTCCTGTTCACCAATACATGGATATTTTATAAATAAATACTAACTGCGCCTTGTGGTTTCACCCGCAGTTTCCCTATCTGTTAATTCAGGGTATAAGCCTTAGAGTATACATATTAGTATAAAGTATCTCCATTAATTTCAATTCCAAACTTTATTCAAATTCGTGTAGCTGTTACGGCGCGACGCCGCGCCGGCGTCAAGAAGTAACAAACACACCATCACACAAAACTTGTCATTTACTTAATAATAGTACAGTTTTTTTA
The DNA here is from genome assembly GCA_951640565.1 of Petrophora chlorosata. Classification (NCBI taxonomy): domain Eukaryota; kingdom Metazoa; phylum Arthropoda; class Insecta; order Lepidoptera; family Geometridae; genus Petrophora; species Petrophora chlorosata. Next base: position 5,580,480 of record OX621206.1, read on the forward strand.
TTGTAATACTATGATATTAGCGTGATTTGTTTAAAGTTATAGAGACTGTTAAGAATATTTTTTAAATTAAAACAACCAATTCGACATTGTGTAACCCTGAAGCTTATTGAAAAGAATGCTTCTAGCCGAAATATATTTTTTAATTTATATTCTCTATACAACTCCAAGATAGGTACGTAAATAGATCGCTCTAAGCGCCTATTGAACTTCCTTAGTTATAAGGTTTATCTGTAATCGTTTTTTATGTTATTGGTAAGTATACATTAAAGAGTTTTTTGTATTTATATTTGTACAATATACCTAATGAAATGCATGATACGGCACAAACGGTAACATTGTCCAGTTCAGTGCGTCCGAATCTTAGGACACGTTCACTCTGCGCAATGTAAGTTGTCTGGATTAGACGTGTGGCTATCAACTTAGCGGGTTACAGAACAAAATTTACTCATTTACTAATAAAGACACATTTATTTAACACCCTTACAGGACATCCCAATATGATGCACTAAGAAAACTATATAATAAAATTATTTTAAATATACTTTAGTGCTATTTATATGAATTTTGGCTGGCTACAATGACAAATATCAATTTTTGTAAAACTTTTGTTACCAAAAACACACAATTTATGCACTAATATTAACTTACAAGATAGAACAATTGAACCATTTGACCATTAATCGATTGATTTTATTTGATTGATTATATTTGGGCATGTGGTTTTGACATATTGTTTTGTATTTTGACTGTGTTTTTATGTAATTAAAACATGCGCCAGCCCACTACTAATTGACAGCGTACCCATGATGCTAGCAGCATTGCCTCGTTTCCACACCAACGTTATCTTTAAAAACAAAGGCTTCACAATTAAACCAAACCGCTGCCGCGTCCACTTGAGTAATATTCTCGTTCCACAGCGGCACGAAAAGTATGAAATGTAGTGTACTTACTAAATATTATTACAGTATCCGTAAAGCACGCGATAACTTGATCTATCTCCATTGAACTAATATTATTATTATTATATTAACTTATTATTTATTTATTATTCCAGGAACTTCGTACTCTCTCTCTCACACACCCTCACACAAACACAAATTCACACTTCACGCTCCCCCCACTCACACACATACTCACGGACTACACCACACACGACACATACTCTCCCACTTATGCACAAACGTATGTATTTGCCTCTAATTTTGTATTTTGTAACATATTATTAGTAACTGACGTTTTTCTTTTTGTCATAAACAATATGTGTATCAACTAGGAAGGAGGTTCCCAAGATACAGGTTAACCTAGTTTGGGGACCAATAGACTATGTTTTTATAACCTATTAATTTTTCAATAAACGTTATTATTATATTATTATTTAGCTAAATAAATATTAATCGCTATCGCTTGAGCTTACGCTGTGACCTGTTTCGTGGCCGTACCAAAGGTATTGTTACAGGCAATGGATCCGGGCGATTGACGCCCGTTGATACAGCCGGCCGGGCGCGTAGTATACGTAACCCTATCCGACGAACACGCGATACGCGCGGCTAGCGTTACCTATCAGATCGCTGCGCGTACGCATGCCTACTGCTCGAGATATCACACCCAAGCTATTTGTATTGACAGTTGTGTTGAGAAAATAGCTCATTTAATTAATCATGTTTAATTAGAAGTGAATTGAAACAAAGACTTACTAGACCTGATGAGATAAAGTTAACAATTGAATAAAGAGAAAGAGTAGCCAACCAAAATCTGAGATTTTTTTAAAATTTATTTATTTATTTTAATCACAATATATAACATCCTTACAGCTAAAAAATGGCAATATGACATGAACTAAGTATGTACATTGAAAATCTATAAAATACTAAAGCCGTTTTTAATGAGTTTCATCCAGAAACAATTCCACAGTGAATGTTTTAGTTTGGATCGGTGAAGCTACTCTACAAGGTATGCGCAGAGCTTTGCTGCTTTGACCGGAGATCGTGCTCTTCCACTGTATAATCCAATCATTACCGGCTGACGGGACAGTGCACTTATTTAGTTCTAAACCTAAATAAAGTATGCGCTTTGCTCTCACGAGATCGGATGGACTCTTTAACAAGGGTTTGTTGAGAGATTTCCTCGCTTACAAATTATATAGCCTCAAATTGGAACCCGGGATAAGTCGGACTTTACGCAAATTACCGACACAAATTTTGCAATATTTTTTGTAACAAACGTTAAACATATTACCGACAGGAGGCAGCCGTAACACGTAGAACAATAATTGATTGTATTGAGCTCGACCGACACCTCAAAATTGTATCAAGAAATTCAAGAACGAATATTAATATTGCGTCTCGTTCGTTCTCCGGCGTCGAAGAGAGAGAGGTGAGGGTACCAAGCGTGGCTATCCGATACGCGTTTTCCTTCGAAGGATACGAGTACGTGATTCGGTGTGTTTTTTTCGTGGGTTGAATTATTTGTAGGGCTTCGTTATGTGTTGCTCATTACTGTACAAGCGGGTATCCTGCTGGCAGCGACCGCAAATGCGAGACATTACGAGAGCCACCTGACCTGGAGATGCAGCTCTGGGTTTAATGCTTCATTCGTGCTACGTGCCCGCGATACTGGCCGATGCAATCGATGCTTTTGTAAAATAAAAGCTTGATAGTTAAGGTGCTACTTCGATTATGATAAAAAAGTATGATGTGAAAGAATAGGGATAGGTAATGTAAAAGTTGAGGTAGACACTACATTGATTAACAAACATCTTCCGCTGGCTTCCAGTTCTCATTTCTTTTCTTATACATTGCCAAAAGGCTGTTAGTACGAATTTTCTTTGCCATAGAAATAGTAAAAATTAGAAAAAATAACGTGAGGGAACCATTTTGGTTTTGGTTTTCTAAGTATATAATCATATGCGGTGGATAAGTTCGGGCGGTCAAGTCGCCGCCACCGCAGACCGCGTTATTTCGACGCAAAACCTCTACATTCTACTATATTTTAGCAATTATACTGCCTGAATTGAGCGTAGTTTTATATTTAAATTGCGATTTAATACATTTCATTTTTGGGAATTATCATACAAAGAGTGTTAAAAATGTTATAGTAAAACTCCGGGTTTACGTCTTGTTTACGTCAATTATTTCTACTTTAGTTTCGTTTAGCCTTCCACGAATTGGCGGCGATGTGATAAAATAGTTAGCATGATTAGTGTTCAAATCATTAGGGAAATTTCAGAAACGAATAGTTATTTCATTTATTATATGTTTTATAAATTTTTAATAAGCTATAGCTAATGCAATCGTCCAAAGCTTCAAGGAAGACTCAACAAAGTTAATTAGGCTTCGATGACTTTCAGGATCAGATTTTTGCCTATTATTTTGAAAGTGAACTGACCAAAGCTAAGAGTTTAAATTTATTCCAACACCGACCAACACTCAAATCGGTAAACCCATTGCGGTTTTCGTATTTGACCATGCACTTACAGCGTAGGTTCATTCGGAATGTTAGAAAACACAGACATCGGAAAATAGTGTCAATTGTAATGAGTAAGGGAAAGGTGACGGGATGAATAATAGAAGTGTTTGGCGGGAAAAGTTCGGCGGAACATTTCACCGCGGTTTTAGGTCGCTAATTTGATACTTTTCAACTGGACAATGTACAAATATGCAGACGATTTGTAAATGAAGAGTGACTATCGCAGCAGAAATAGAAAAGGGGACCGAACTAACGCTAAATGCGACAAAAACAAAAGAGCATCGCCAGGTGCATGAGATAGATTTCGTCACGAAGGCTTTGATATCAACAAGTAGCGTCCAAATTACCTCAATTTATGGGTTAAAAATGATCCAATTATAAAATTGACGTATCGATAATACTTCACATCGGCTAACTGTCCGCTCGATTCAGGAGTTGTGGTTTGCGGCTGGCGAGCTTCGTTCTGCCCGCAGAGGAACGCCCACCATACATTTTAATAGTTTTAATGCCCCTAGAAATCATCTTCAGTAGCCAGAACAGCCAGTAGCTACTCGATTCTTGCACCGGCTCTAGACAATTTATTTTTTTGTTAAAATCCTTTATAAAGACGTTATTTTTATGTCCACTACGTGAGTAATCTGACCAGGATTTGGACTGATTGACGGTCGGTGTTTGATAAATTGTGCCGAAAGTTATAATCCGAAGTTTTTCTGTGCAAGGTGGATGGGATGATACATCAAATTGAAAAATCATAGTTCAATTTATTTTATACAGTTGTCCGAATAGAGGCAAATTTTGATTTTATATTTTACCTGAGTTATCTGTCAATCAATTGAATTGTCAGCAGGCAATTGAATTCTGCGAGAGAAGCTTTTAAGTAATTTCGAGTGTATTTCAAAATCTAAAATGTTTTCATGCTCGTTATGTCACTTAAGTAATCAGGTGCACCAAAATCGAACATAGGTGTGATTAAAACTTGTGAGCATGTGAGGACGCGTGCCGTCGCCACCACACCGCCACGGACGGAGGGTAATCCGGCCGCTTATTACATCCCACAGTAGCGCACCGATTGAAACCGCAGCTTCGGCCACAGCTCTGCAGATCGGCCGATCTATCGCCAGCTTTCGTTATCAAATTTTCACACGGACCCTCGCACTCGCACCGAGATTGACTTTATTTGAGCAAGTGTAACCACAAAACTATGCGTCCTGAACCAAACAATTTAAACTTCGCTGTACATAGCTCACTGGATTCAATCTACCGACGTTGGACACCGTGAATTATAGGCATTGTAATGTGAAACCATCGAAAGTATCGGAGGTAGCCGGCCGGTAGCCAATCACGATCTGAGATATTGATCATCGAAATTGATCAATCAAATCGAAAATGTACCGGAAATAAGGCGCTATAAGATGTAATGTTATTCTTCGAATTGAATGTTTTAGAAAATTGATTTGGCGATAATTTTTGTGGAGGTGTGAGAAATGCAGTTACGATAATCGAGTTTAAGGGGTTTGATAACAGTTTACTAATAAAATTCTAGACTAATATAATTTTGAATTAAGTTTGATCACGTTCATATTGTCCATACATTCTTAGTAGGTACTATTTGTTTAAAATTGGTATCGTGATGTGATAAAATACCATGTACCCGCGCATTTTGTGATAAACGAGCGAACTACACTAGATTTCAGCGTCAAACCCACCAGCCTGATTACTTTGGATTCAAATGGTGATAGGCAAGCACTTATGAAGCTACTAGAGGTGACACCGGAGAAGTATATCAGGCATATTATAAAAAGATTGCTAGCACTTGGTAATTTTTTCGGTGGTAAAGTTCAAATTCCGGTTTAAAAAGTATCCTGGACCATGTTTTATTCCTTTGTCCTAGGATCTAAGTTTACTTACTAAATTTCATCAAAATGCATTGAGTACTTTTTGCTTGATGGAGTAAAAAACAAACATATCATTCATCTTTACAGACTTTCGCACTTAAAACATTAGTAAAAAAGACAGGATTCCAAAAAAAAATAGACAAACGACAATAAAATAAACAACTGACTGAAAACTGTATTCCATTGCGTCTAATATGTAGCGACAATTAAATTAGTAAATCATTTGTCTTCTTCATACAATACCTACTTCAAATGAACCTTTTTATTAGAAAGGAAGTCTTTGAGATATTGGCTGGGATCGGCGGGTTTACTCGTACTTGTTATCCAACAAGTACTAGTGAGGTGGGTTTGGATGGAGCTGGATGATTAACTATTTCTATCGAGCAAACAACAGTTGTAGAATTATATTATGACAATACGCGGACGATGGTTTGTAATAGGTATATTTTAGTTATCATAGTTTTAAATAAAGGTATATATAGGTAATATAAAAGGTTTGAAGGGCATTGTAGCCAGCGAAATTACTGGGCATTATGAGACTCAACAGCTAATTGTCTCAGGGTGACTAGCGCAGTGCAGCGCCGCGCAGGATTTTGCAAAACAAAGTTCTGGGTGGTGCTGTTATTGCTAAAGGCTGGCGTATTGCTTATCATCAGGCAAACGACCAGCTCGTCTCGTCACAGTTACATAAAAAAGGCAAAGAAATTTGTTCAAAGCTAGGGTTCAATTTTTATATTAGTTCTGTCTACATATTCCTAGGTCTATGTCTCACGGAGTTACAGCGCGGCGTCTGTAATGACATTGTGCCGTCAGTTTTTTCTCGAGATCGCGTTTGAAGTTATTGTTATTATTCCTCTGGAGAGCAGAGGTCGACAACCTTGCAGCATCTCTCAATGGAGATGAAGAAAGCTTGACAGGTTGCCGATTGTGGGTGATAGGCACCCGCGGCGATTTGAAGGTTGATCGATTTTGTGAATGAAAGATAACTGTACAATCGATGTATCTAATGTTGTAGAGTCGTTTGGGGGGATGGCGGACGGTTACTAATTTGATTAACTGATGGAAGATTATTATACTATTATTTATTATATCAGCCGTCACTTTCCCCCTGTTGGGCAAACACCTGTTGTCTCCCTCCATGGAATCTACTATATAAGCAAATATTATTTTTAAATTTTTGAATGACGTTCCTTAAAACCATATTTTTAGAACAAGATTGTTTTACCTTTATGTTTATAAAAAAACACATCTTTCAAATTTGAAGTACCTATACTATCGGTTTTAAGAACTGAATTATATTTACCTATTTACTTGATACATTTCATAAACTCAAATATAAAAAATGATCCGGTCCAACAAGCGTCCCACAATCTATACGCTGTTTACGGGCACCGGTACCGGCGAGTAATTTCGGTAGATGCGGGGACGAGGGCCCAGACAATCGGAACTGGTCAATTATGTGAGCTGATGGAACACCTTGCGAGCCGCCCGCGCCCGCACGCCGCCTGCCGCCGGCACGCGTGCATGACGCGCTGTGTGAATGTGTCCTTATGATGTGAGTGTGTACCTACCATTTAGTGTAGCAAATAAACAAGTGTATTGTGATAACATTTAGGTATGTTTATTTCAGTATAATGGTTGCGTTCAAATCTTGAAAAAAATATGTTCACTGACCCTGTTATTTGTATAAAAAGTAACCTATTACAGATTGAACACAACAAATAGATCTTTTAAGGACGTATTTAGCGTTATCTACGCTTCAGCAGAGATCTGGAGGAGGAGGAGATAGCGAAATTAATTGTAGTTACTGTGTCAAAAGCGAAGAATTAGCAAAGAACGAAGAAAATGGTAAAGAATATAGGAAAGCTAAAATAAAATAATGGTAGCATTTTTACTTCTCTACTAATTCAAGTAAATAATCCTAAGCCTGTGAGTTGACGCGAGTTTCTGATGTTAATAACGCGGCGCGAAGTGCAGATTGGCGCGTTGATGAAACTCGCGCAAAATTGCCTTGTAAACGCAGCGGAGTGCGCGTACCTTATGAAATTAACATGATGAATTGTAGACAGGACACGCAGTTGAGCAAGAACATAAGAGTTTTGTTTTATTATAATCTATTGCAGATATGACTGGAGTGTTGGTTGATACGGTTTTCGGTTCCTGTGTTGGACGATTTCAGAGTCCTTATTTTGAAAAAATAAATAGGTAAAGTGATGAAGATGTGTGTGGGGAAGAAACTGCCTGCTGCAAACCAGTGATAAACAAAAGCAGCGGGCCTTGTATTATGCAATAAAGACATTTTGTATATATGCTCTATCTTCTGTCACACAGCCGTTTTCAGGCGAAACAGAGTGGCCAAACAGATATAAATAGTCTATAAACGATGAAAAATCCATAGGAAAATAAAGAAAAACCATTTATTCGGCACAAAAAGGATAAACAAAAAATAAAACTTAAATAATAAATATATGTGCCGAATGGGCTCAGCTCAGCATAAAATGCCGAGAGTTTACCATAAGTACCCGTTTATTTTTTCTATTAGGTATGATCTATATTGTACGTATTATGTCCGAGGGTGGTAGCGTGATGAAGAGAAGGATAATACATAACAGTGCGATGACAAGGAATAAAAAAAAGTCTTTTGATAAGTACTAGTTCCATGGGTTATTGTAGGTACTACTTTATAAAGTCTTTTGTCATGGTGGACAGCTCTTTTCAAAATAATTTTATATGTTCTTTCTTAAATAGAAGACAATGCTACTAAAACTTTTCATCAAGCGGTGTCTAAACATTCTTATGCGCCTGCGCAGAAGTTCGTCGGCAAATAAGACGGCAGTTAGAGCCCCTGATTGTGCTGAAACGCTGGCAGGCAGTAATGAGCACAGATTACGCAGTGACTGTTGCCTAAGCTGCGACACGGATATTAATAATGTTAACGCAGAGGCACGGACACTTTACAGTTATTTAGGGCGTACCTAATTATGGGAAAATTTGCTGAAGTAATCCGTGACTGCTGAGAACTTATGTTTGGTATGTATCATAGCTTTATGATGATGATATGGTTTTTAGATCCTTTTTCAACTGATTGTACTTTAACCTTGCAAGCCTAAACAAGTTAATATACCTATATAAAAACGTAGTTAACAAGTTAATATAATATATATTTAGGTAGCGAACATCACCCAAACGGAAGTCCGATAGACTTCCACAGAAGTCCAGCGCTGATCGTACGACCAGTACTTGAGTTGAGGTCGATTCGCAACAAATTCAATTAAAATTTAATTAATCTACAGGTACTTTATTTGGATGAAAGTACTCGTAAAACTATTTATACTATTTTAATATATAGTCCATTCTTTTTGGGAGAACATAAAAAGCAATGTTTTCAATAATTTCTTTTATTTTGTTTCATTTGCCTACACTCGTGCACGTTTACGAACACATAATGGTTAATATTCCATGATCACTCGAAATAACACCTGTTTGGATAATAAAACAAAATCGAACTGTATCACTTTTCACTTCCCGCCAAAAAGTCTCGGAGAAGCCATTACTTTTTTGTCAATCTTTTGCCATAGATAACATGTCTTGTTATACCTACCTACAGATGATGGAATCCATTTCAGTAAGGGCCGGTTAAGTGTTATCAAGAGCGAGTGTGGCTCAGTGAGAGCTCGTGCGACTTTCGATCCGACGCACGCGATTTCGAATCCCGCTGACCCCGCACCACTGACTTTCTTAAGTTATGTGCGGATTTAACAATAAAACGGTGAAGGAAAACACCGTGAGGAAACCAGCCATGTCCAAGAATTTTTCACAAAAACTCAAGGACATGTGACATCCACCAACCCGCACTGGGCGAGCGTGGTGGATTATGGCCCATTCATGAGAAGGCCCGTGTCCCAGCAGTGGGAACGTGATGGGCTGATGATGATGATGATGATGCAGTGCTATCATCTTTAGTGAATTGTGTTTAAAAACTTTGAATGTACTCACCTCCCGTAGACAACGGAGCATTAGTCTTGTATTCTCCTCGTTCTTCATGCGACAGGGTCCGTATGCACCTGGCCGGTGTTTTGTACTCCATGTCCCGAAGCGACAACGGAGCGCCATCGCACAAGAACGTGCGAGGAAGCCCGAACGTCCTTATTTGGTGTGTTTGAGCATTCGTACCTGGTGGAAAAAAGGCTGCTAACATAAATCAGCAATCGAATTAAGGAATACAAAAACATAGCGGAGTAAACTCTACGAAACTATTAGTTAGAAGAATTTTGGTAAAAAGAGGATAATAGTTGTCAGTTATTTTTATTACCAAATAACTAGAATTATGCTAATTTGGTCAACAGCTTGGTCAATAAAAAAAGACTAACGCGAAAAGCCGAAACTACCGATACTTTTCAAAATCTATTTCAAAGTTCATTTAAAAAAGCTTAGACTAGGTGATTCTTATAAAGTCGAAAAAATAAAGCCTTGTTTTAGTTTAGGTATTGCCATTTTTATTTTATATCAACACATATCTGTGAGAAGTGTGCTTGTAAGGTCATTATTTTATTTGGGTCTGGGTTTTTTATTTTTTATTATATTTTATTTGATACCTTTTACTTTCTTTTTATTTAGTTTCAATTATGTATTTAATTTTACTGATGTTATTATTAATTTTGAGATTTTTGACACCAATTTTTATTTATTCACTTAGGTAGGTACTTTCTTTTGCATGACCGTGTTTTATGTATTAGGTATTACTTCATGACATATTTCTGTTTTCTTCTCGTAAGTATCTAATTACGTTAGCGAATTAGTGTAATTGGTCAAGGCCGTACTAGTTTGTAATAAATAAAATGAATTAAAAAATTAAATAAATCAACTCAACTGGGTTTCCACTTTGAAAATGAAACTTCCTGTCCCTAGTCTTCAATTACATAACAATGTGTCAATCACCTTATTAGAATAGGTGGTCTTTTGTACCTGAACCCAATTATACCGGTAACATACTCTTATTTAGAAAGGGCCGCCGCAAATCGGCCTACCCTTGGTCCCAGAAAAAAAGTATATAAAAAACCGTACATAATTAGTTTATGAGTTTACACAATGCACGAAATCTATCTGCCGCAATTATATCGTGAAATCGAGACAAACAAAATGCAGTCTGTTAATTATTAAATTTGTTGTTATGCCTGCCTATTTTAATAGGCTGTAGTGACACACCACTGCGAGTATCGATATCGAGGCATTTTGTGTAATTCGATTTAAGCCTTTCTTTACCATTAAAATTGATGGGTATTGCCATGCAAATTTTCCCTATATTTGGCTTTAATGTCAAGATCAGTCATATAGGTACGAAGAAGTGATATGTATATATTTGATAAAAGCATAGGGGCCCTGGATTTAAAACAGTATGATTTCAACTTTTAATTTACTAATATACCTATATATACCTTTAAATAATTGTTTCATACAGTTACTTCGGTTTATATGAATGACGAATCTAAATGTTTATGCACTTTCTAAGGAGCACGATGAGGCTATCTGTAATTAGAACTGTGATATAAATGTGATATATATGTAATATATGTGATATAAATGTGTAATACCTAATTTTAAGTTTTAAAACTGTTTGCATTTAAGCATGTAGATCTGTTGATAGTCCAAATAAATAGATAAATAAGTAGTAGTAGTAGTATTGCAAGTTCTAGTTTTCGTTATATATTATCCGTTTATTTTATTAGATGCCAACATTCCAGCTCATAAAAATCCTAAAATCACCACGTAAAGGATGGATGAGTTTCTTTTTAGATTCATCGATAGTCGATACCGTCAATGTTTACTCCAGGGCCAACCCTGCGAAGGGTCACTCTGAAGCGGCTTACGCCGGGGCAGTCGGGGCACCTACAAATTAAGTCCATTAACTCACAACTTTTAAGTCGCGGCGCACGCGAGATCTTCCTTTCTTGTCCCTCCGAGTTTGGGGCTTATTCGTTAAGTACTGCCTTTTGTTTGCCCTTTCCACTCTTTGTTTTGATATCTGCTCTGTTTAATAAACGGGATTTTCGTTGTTATGCTTCGCTAAGAGTTCTGATGGACGTCCAAATTAGTGCGAGTACTTAGAGAGGGACATTATGAGTGTTATAACATTTTTGACATTGGATATAAGCTATGATGTTTTATAATTAAAGGACTCTGTTTAAATATTTCATAGTTTTACTAATGTTTAGTTTTCTTTGGTTTTACTGAATTTAGAAATTGAGTTAGTATTGAACCGGAGAAACACAAACAATCTAGAAGATGATAGAAGATGGTAGGTATATATCGGTAAGAGTACTACGTCCTTGATTGCATCGTCTTTTTCCATCACATTCATGCCTAAATGCATACATCACAAATATACGTATAAAATGCATATTGGCATATTGGCTTTAGTAACTACTTATTGAATAGCCAAGAGGTACTTTTTATTCTCGACTCTACCTCTTTTACCTACTCTACTATTTTCCTTTTGTAGTTATTTCTGGTGTAACAATAAAGAGTTATCTGTCTTTATACATATACACTAGCTGACCCGGCAAACGTTGTTTTGCCATATAAATTAAAAAAAAATGTTAAGGGTAAACAACCCTTATCACTTAGGAGTATGAAAAATAGATAGTAGCCGATTCTCAGACCTACTGAATATGCATATAAAATTTTGGTGAAAATCAGTAAAGCCGTTTCGGAGGAGTAAGGTAACTAACATTGTGACACGAGAATTTTATATATAAGAAAGAAGATAAATCTATATGATCTACATATATCTATCTCTACGTACATAGCAAATCCATCATCCATCTCTATAATGGTAAGACAGTAAGACATGACAAACGCCTTCTTATTTTCTGTGTTTTCATTTTACGAATCATCTTAGAACATATCCGATTTTTTAGGGAACTACCTAAGTGATAGATGAGCAAGTCGTTTGCCTGATGGTAAGCGCTACGCGTGGCTATAACAATTGCAGTTCCACCCAGAACTTTTAATACCATAAAAAGCACTTCGTCGCACTAGTAGTTATTGCGTAGTTTTATTAATTTCGGATTTCTTAGGTGTATACGAGAAACATTAAATGTTTAGTCCAATCTGACTTCTATAGTTTCCAATTGGTTAGGACTATTTTGAAGTACAAAATCTTGGTAAAACCTTGAGTCACCTTCGTAGATCTCAGAATAAGTTTTCACAATCCATAACCTTTTGAGTTCGGTTTAAAGTCCTTTCATATAGGTAGTCATATGTAGAGACAGAGACACAAAAGTGATCCTTTCCAGTTTCAAAGCAGTTGCATGTGCGTGAGTAGGACTTATTACAGATATAATTTCACTATTGTTCGCCGCCGGCTTGCCACTCCATATGGCGTAACGTAACGTGTTTTTTTCGCCTGTCAGCCAATTTCGTCGATAGTTCGAATGTTCGAACTTCTTTTGTAGGACGCCTTGTGTGCTCGGCGCACCTATCTATAGAGCCCTTTTAAGCTATGGCTTGCAAGACGTTTATATTTTACAGCGGTAAGGTGAACTTATTAGGTAAAGTATGCTTATCAAGTCAAATGAATACTTATGATTCAGTTACAGTTTAAACGACCGACATAGAAGTTAGTGACAAATAAAATGTTATTAACCTTTTACGCGTTAGTAGATAGTAGAACTTTGGGCTCTATATAATGAGTGGCTGAAGGGGTTCAAAACAAATAGAGAACGAAAACAGAAAAGCGAACTATTTTGACAAAATCTTCTTCTTCTCTCGTATGGGTGTGTGGCTAAGCCTGGTGTCGGAGTTTCTAGACCGCCCGAAAGCTTCCGACATGGCCTAACGCCTGTTGTCCTGAGACAACAACCGGGACCGACGGCTTAACGTGCCCTCCGACGTACGGTAGCGCTCAGATGTAAATACCACACAAACGGTCACCCATCCATGGTGTGACCGCTGCGAACGTTGCTTAACCTAGAAGATCTGTTTCGAACGACTAGGTGAGTTACGCTACGAGCGCTACACAATAATAAGTATTAATCTTTTTCGGTGTCTCCCGTTACGCGAGCACGAACTTAACAATTGTTAAACAACAGATGCCAAAGATCTTTGGAATCTGTGGATATCCATGTTTAACAATATAATTTATTATTATTATTATTATTCAGCCTGGTTTGTCCCACTGCTGGGCAAAGGCCTCCCTACCCTCCTTCCACTCCTCACGTTTCTGGGCTATTGTTTGCCATCCCATCAAATAGGAGTCCAGTTCATCCCGCCATCTCTTTCTGGGCCTATACAATATTTAATTTAAACTGGCTCAGCAATAAATAAAATTGGCGGGGTTGAGGACTCGAAGATATAAATCTCGGTTTCAGTTTAAGTATACTTAAACAGTATACATACTGTTTTCATATTTTTCATGTCCGAGATCGAACTCATATCCCCTATAAATACTGGCCCAAGTTTCGCGTGACCGAGCCGACATCGACATCGCGATGCCGGAAGACGAAGGTTTGTGTATTAATTAGTTCTGAGGGTTGTAAGCGGTTTTCGAATATTGAAAGTTCAAATAAAATATTATTATCATTTTGGAAATGTCATCCTTTTGTTGAAGAATATAGCAATATGAAAGACTAGCGAGTGGACTAGGCCAGTGGTCGCCGCGATCTCGCAGCGTAAACTCGCCCCTGATGAAGAGCATCGGACATGCTCGAAACCTAGGTCGACTAATTCGACAAACTACGTGAGTCCTAGCCGTTTTATTAAATATTTATAATGAAAATATATTAGGCATATAGTCGACCTCTAGGTATATCTTGCTATCAACATTGGTAGGTCCCGTGGGAAGAAACGTTTATCTCCACTCGGTATCGCGGTCGCACCACCGCACCGCACCGCACCGCACCGCACCGCACCGCGTACGTATCGCACACTACAATTATACGATAATAATAATAATAGAACTACTCTTTATATTTATAATAAACTGACAAATCGTTTGTGACAATATATGACCGAAATTTTCAGGGAGACAAAAGTACGTTGTTGTACTAGTTATCTATGCCAGTATCTCATAATTTACGGTTACAATATGAATATCAGCTCTGTGTCAGCTCAAATGGCATATACCTTGCAGGTTCAATTCCTGCTACGGGTCAAATATTTGTGCACAGAAATTTTGTTTCGTGTCTGGGTTTCTGATGGTCTTCTTAGTTTATAGTTCTCCATATACCTACAGCGAATCCTTGGGCGTTACTTATAATTATATACTACCAAGTCCGCGACTTCCTTCGCGGAGTCATAATAAAATATAGTCTATTTTAACTATTTTTTAACCGACTTCAAAAAGGAGGAGGTTTACAATTCGACGGTATGTTTTTTTTTTTTTAATTTTTTTTTTTTTTTTTTGTGTGTTTGTTACGCGATTACTCCGCCAATTATGAATGGATTTCGATGATTCTTTTTTTGTTTGGTAGGTCATACTTCAGAGGTGGTCCCATATACATTTTATCGAAATTCATTCAGCACTTTTTGAAAAAAATAGCGAAAACAAAAAAAAATATAAGTTTAATCTTCAAGTCGGTTCTTGTTTTTGTTGTAACCGACTTTCTAAAGGTGGAGGTTTGTATTCGACTGCTTCACATGCTTAACCCAGGGTTGACTTCCGGCGAGGGAACTCCTCAACGGTGAATAGTACAGACACAAAATTTTGTAAATGGATTTAACCATAATAGCCTGTTCTAAATTCCACCATGACATGGCTGATACACCCAGGAATGACTTCCGGCGAGGGAACTCCTCAACAGAGAATAGGAGAGTCATGAATTTTTTTTGTACATAAATTTAATTATGATAGCCCGTTTTAAACTTCGTCACGATGTGGCTGCTAGATCATAAATGCTTGTCTGTAAAAACTTTTTAAATTAATTTAATTAAAACTTGTTTTGCACTAAAAAGGTTAAAATAAATTATTTTTCAAAAAAAACTTAAACCGACTTCAAAACCACAAATAGGCACTCAAAAGTGAAAAATAAATTAATATAATTATCATAAGCGCTGCCCACTCATATACTTGAAGTCGGTGCCAGCCAAGTCTAAAAGGTAGTAGATAGATACTACCTACAAGTAGTACAATACAATACAGTACAATACAGTAGTACAATAGTTACTATATACATAGTATTTATCTGCTACCTAATAGACTTGGCTGGCACCGACTTCAAGTATATGAGTGGGCAGCGCTTATGATAATTATATTAATTTATTTTTCACTTTTGAGTGCCTATTTGTGGTTTTGAAGTCGGTTTAAGTTTTTTTTGAAAAATAATTTATTTAATTTTATACAATATATTAATATATATAAATTTTATAAAAATATTTATTTATTTATACTTTAGCACCAAACAGTTTGTACATGGAGGACTGAATGCTATATAAATGATAGATAGCATTTTCTACCAGACATCCAGGACATGCAAGAAAAAATGGCAATGGTACTAAATACTAATATATAGTATATATATATAGTATGCACTCTTTTATTATCATTATCATCAACACATTACGTGCAACAGTAGGTAGGCTCACAAGATAGCTATGGCTTTGATCTTTTCCCCAGGAGCGTTTTCGGGCTTTGTCGCCAGTTGTTAGCGCATGTGAAAGCCTACTATGAAAATGACTGCTAAATCATGAGAAAGTCCTCCAATTCCCGTTACGTATGGCCACGTTAATAATAATAAATATTTTAATTGTTTGCGTCCCTCATGCGGTTTGAGCCCGACGTCGAATAATAACAAATTGTGCTCGTGACGCGAGTATTACGTGTCACATTAGTTTTATAATTTCATTTCGGTTTGTTTTTCAATTTAATTAACGTAGCTATTCGCTCTCTTTTGGGAATCGTGTTGACGTTGGTTTAGGATTTTTTACATATAAGTAGTCATTTATTATTGTGCTTATGACAATAGATAGCAATGAATTTTATTATGGTATTTATTGAAGAAGCAAAATCTGTTTTTTTATGGAACTGAATGATGACACAAGCATGTCGTTCGCCTGTTGGTAAGCGCCACGCCTGCCCATAACAATTGCAGTGCCACGCAGAATTTATAATACCGTAAAAATAGAGACATCAGATATTAAGCTTCATATTCCCAGTAATTTCACTGGATACAATGCCCAAAACCAGAACACAGTAATGCTTGCTCACTACCGCTTGGCGACAGAATAACTGGCTACTAAGCGGAGGTACCTTTCATGGATCTACTAGACATTATTAAAAAGCAGAATACCTACATTACCTATCTTCATAAATTATACCTAGAGAAGCTGGTTAAAGGTAGAGACTTACTGGCTTAAGAAAACAAGCGGAGGTACCTTTCACGGATCGACTACAAATTGTTGAAAAGGAGAATACCTACACTACCTCTCTCAAGGAAATATACCTAGACAAGCTGGTTAAAGTTAGAGATTTACTGGCTTAAGAAAACAAGCGGGGGTACCTTTCACGTATCTACTAGACATTATTGAAAAGGAGAATATCTACACTACCTCTCTCAAGAAAATATACCTAGACAAGCTGGTTAAAGTTAGAGACTTACTGGCTTAAGATAATTATTTTTTAGAAAAATACAAAAACTGACTTCAATGTATCTTTGAAGTCCAAGGTCAAATATCGATGAAATCTGTATGAACTTCGTAGCTTTACTGAACCCACCGCAAAAAGAATTTTCCAAATCGTTTCATAAATGACGGAGTTCTGAGGTAACAAACATAAAAAAAATACAACCGAACAGAGAACCTTCTCCTTTTTTGAAGTCGGCAAAAACAAGCGGAGGTACCTTTCACGGATCTGCTAGACATTATTGTAAAGGAGAATACGTACACTACCCCTCTAAAGAAAACATACCTAGACAAGTTGGTTAAAGGTAGGGACTCACTGGTTTTTGATCGCGGTTCCCGCGGCCCGTCGACCGTCACCTTGATGGCTTTTTGGTAGGTTGTCACTTGCGGCGGGCTCGTTGCTATCGTGATGGTTAACGAGAAGCTCTTCCCTGAAACAATATGCATTATTATGTCATGAAACTTATTAGAACATAATTAGAATTATAATAAATGAATTGATCACATCAGGAAAATATCCTATCCCACTAATTTCTACTACTTTTTTTTATAAGTTTGTGAGGATGGCTGTTTGAATGTACGGATGTTTGATGTTCGGTACTTTAGATCCTGGAATAAGACAATAGGGTATTTTACATTAACATGGGGAACTTTAAAAGAAGGGTGAAAAGGGTAATTAAAGGTAGGCAACGCACCAGTAATGCCCCGAGTGTTGCAGGTGTCCATAGGCGACGGTAACCGCTTACCATCTAGGCGGGCCGTCTGCTTGTTTGCCTAATAGTCAAATAAAAAAAATACCACGCAGGTGAAACTGTGAGGCTTAGCTAGTAGCTGATATTGAAACTGTTCACTTGCTGATGGCTCATCATCATCATTAGCCTATCAAGTTCCCACTCTGGGACACGCGCCTTCTCTCAAAGAGAGAGTATGGGCAATAAACCATCACGCTGACTCGTTCTCCACGGCTCACGGCTTAATGCTATTTATCTTTCTAACACTTACATTACTGATCAAAACGATGATCAGTGAGAGTATTGTCCTAAAATAAATAAAATTTTACAAATAATAGTACATTTTACATAACAATTACGCATACTTTCATTCTCTGATGACTTACTGTGTAGTATTTTGGGGTACAGCAGCCGAATCAGATAGAGTCTTTATACTACAAAAACGTGCGATCAGGTACATTTTGGGCCTAAAAAGTAGAGATTCATGCAGAGAAAAATTTAAAGAGCTCAATATTATGACAATGGTTGGAGAGTTCATATACCAGAGCATACTGTATGTTAGGGAAAATATGGACAAAATGACCACACATAAAGTTGTCCGTCACATAGACACTAGAAATAAAGAAAATTTGATCCTGCCACGGACAAGATTATCGAAAATTACTAAAAGCTAAACTGTTATATGTGTTAAACTTTATAATAAGATACCTTTGGAAACAAGAAACATGAGTAATAATGAACTTATGCCTTACATAAAAAAAAATATCTTATTAATAAAAGCTTTTACTGTATTGACGAGGCTTTTGCCGATAAATCATTATTTTGTAATTAAATATTATTATTTTTTGTACATTATGACATATCTAAGAATATTATGAAATGTCAAAAGATGAATAAATTGAATTGAATTGCATCGAACAATATTGTAAAATGTACCGCAACCGACGTTATAAATTGAATTCCAATTCTAAATGTGTCACCAATTCATGTTTAAATAATGATATATCAAATTAGGGCGTCAACAAAAATGCAGCCGTACTATAGGTATAACACAACTTAACAAATTGTTATTATATATATATATATATAAGATATACATATATATATATATATATATATATAGGTATATCTTATATATTTTGTATATTATATTATTATGTACCTATGTTTATAATTGGTATATATTATTGTATATTTAATATAGATAATAGTATATGTTATTATAGTTTGTACTCTTTGTACATACATTTGTTTATTATGTCATTTATGTTGACACCCCCGTCTCTTACAGTTTCTTTAAGTCCTCTCCATCCAAAGTCTGTCTGGAAGAGATCGCTTTGAGCGATAAGACCGCCCATTGTAACACTATAGTTTTTAAGTTTGTTATTGTACTTTTTGTTATTATGTTTTCTGGTGGTGAAAAAATAAAGAGTTATCTAATCTAATCTAATCTAACACAACAGGCTTGCAAAACTAGATTTCATGTAAATAATTTAGTTATTTAATTTGTTACTAAGTAGATAGGTACCTCTAGATCCTTCTAGTTCCACTATCCTACTAATATTACAAATGTGAAAGTTTGTGAGGATGGATAAATGGATGGATGTATGGCTGAATGTTTGTTTCTCAATCAAACAATAACTACTGAACAGATTTTGATGAAATTTGGTATGTACTTTAGGGTACTTTAGGTCCTGGAAAAGAACATAAGCTACTTTTTATCCCGGGAAACCGCGGGGTGCAGCAGCAGCAAAAAAGTGTTGAAGAAATAAACCGGTAAGAAATAATACCTTGTATTAGGTAGCAATAGTGAACATTTTAAATTCCACCCTGCCATTGACACTAATACCAAAGAAAACTAAATATTACTACGTAAAGAAGCGACACTCCCACCCCCCGCTAATTTGTCGTCACCCGCAACAAACCGGTAAAAAAATGGGTAATGCCGTGCTTGCGTCACTCGGTTGTCACCGCTCGCTGCGAATGACTAATGAGTGAGATTCAAATGTTTATTTTATATGTGCGATCAATTGATGTTATTTGAGGTTGTTATGACCTTTTTGGATGACGACGACGACCTGCTTTACAGAGGTAGAGCAGACCGGCTGACGATTTGACTTTGACATATAGACAAAACATATTAAGAAAAAGACGGAGAACGGCTGAAGACGGTAGAGTTGACCAGGACCTGACCTGACTGACAGAGGTCTGCCTATCTCTTTTAAAATGGTTCGTTATTGTTCTGTGTATGGATGCAAAGAAACCACTTACACAAATAAGAATCGGAGATTTTTTGGTTTTTCGCGTCTCCAAGCGATAGTGGGTGTGAAAGAGAAACACTTAGGTTGCTTACATATAGCGTTGTCCTTGTCGCGCTCAATTCGTATTAGCTCATCCCTACAATAATTACGCACACACACAAAACGTGTGCGGACAGGCCGGTGCGCCAGCAGTAGTACTAGACAGTTAGCTCGGCGAATTTGTATGGAGTGTCAGGGGTCTGCTAATACACTGCATCCTGCTCATCATGGCAGTGTCAGAGTTACCCAGCATTCCCTCTGTCATGCATGGCATTGCTCAGCGCTCGTCACACTACGTGTTCACAAACCACAGTGTTTGCAAACTATGTACATGTAGTATGCACTAAAGAAAAAAGGTAAAAAATAAAAATCTTCTTGGCTTGTCGGCACAGAATAAATCATAGTTCTACTTGACGGCCAGAAGGTGAATGCGAAATTCCAAAAAGTTTCTAACTTTGGTTCTCGTATAACCAGGCCTAGCGCACTCCGCACTGTAGGCACGAAGGTACAAGTACATAGCCGGACACCGACGGCGGGTCATGCGTCGTTACACGTGTCGCATCAAAAGAGATAAGAGGTATGCGATAGAAAGAGAGGCGCTCTGTAGGTTAATATGACGGCTAGGTATGCAGCGCTACGCAAACTGAATTGAATTTATGAATAATTGATTTTTTAGCTACCAAACAAACAGTTTCACACAAAAAGCTAAAACTTCATAATGAGCTACGCCTGAAACTGAATACATAGTAAGGGCGCGCTCTCATTGGCGCCCTAACTACTGCCGATTCCAAATTGCGGAAAATAGCGAGCTTTTTGGGCGCCGATTTGCGGTCGCCAATAATGAATGCACCGATAAATACCGAATAAAATTACAGTTAAAATGAGTGGATTAACATGTCTAATGCAGATAATTCGTGTGTAGAGCGCACTCCCAGTATAAATGACTGATTACGGTCAATTTCGACGATCAATTTGGTAGTGTTTAGGTATTCTGTTTTGGGAATTGCTAAGCTTAAACATTGCGAATATTTGTAATATCTTCTATAGGTACCAGCTATCATTTTAGTGAGATTTTAAACCTCAATAGTCTTATTAAAATATGGCTTCACATGATGCATAACTTTGGAAGAATCGAATAATGGCGCCATACCCTTTTACATTTATAAGTGGTTTTTGGGCCAGTACTATGTCAACCTTCAATATGAAAGTACGCCAAGAGTAGTGTTGCCAGGTCCAAGGTGTCAAATTTCGGAACGGAAGGTTAAAATAATCGGAATTTGGTTTTCAAATCGGGACAACTACAATGGCTGGTTTTTCTGAATCAGCGCAAAAATTTTAAGTTTTAAATTATAACTAATTTCGACTAATCATAATCATTAGGTAATGTGTCTTCTTTTATCAAAATTATCGAATAAAGGACAGACTAAAGAGGTTAGGGAAAAATCGGGGCCTTTGGCGTCCCGATCAAAAGAGAATCGGGACTTGTCACTAGACCCCTAAAAATTGGAACGTCCCGCGCAAATCGGGACACCTGGCGACACTAGCAAAATCAAAATCAATCAAAATCAAAATCTCTTTAATCATTTTGGCATCACAGACGCACTTATGAACGTCAAATTATCACAATGACTCTACCACCGTATCGGAAAAAGAACCACTACTCAGAAGATACGGCAAGAAACTGAGGGGCATTTTTTTTTAGAGATTTTGTTACAATTTTTTGGGACTTTACAATGTTATGTTTCTTATGTACCAGTTGGTTACTTTGCAGAAGTGGAATGTTCCAAGCATCTTTGTCTTCTATGTAATTACGAACAGTGTAGTATGCTTTTCTCATTAGAACATTCTTAACGCGTAATTTGAATTTACTTTCTGTGAGCTCCGTTATACACTTTGGAATTTTATTATAAAAACGTACGCAGTTGCCCATAAAGGACTTATTCGTTTTAGTCAGTCTATACCTAGGTACAACAATCCTATCCTTATTTCTAGTGTTAATATTATGATGGTCACTATTTACTTTGCATTTTTGGAAGTTTTTGCGAACATGCATTATATTTTCATAAATATATAAAGAAGGTAAAGTTAATATATATATAGATAGTATAATATAGCCAAGAGTGAGATTAATTTTGGAGTAGGTATGTTTGAGTAAATGTAGGTACTCAAGAAAATATGAATGGATGAATATTGCATCCTTTATATTGAAAAATACGTATATAGTTATTATACCTACATATATGCAAGTACCTATCTTAATCGTTTTAATAAAAAAATATAATTTGTTATGTAGGTATGTGAATTTATAACTCAAGAAAAACCTGTTTATTATCTCTATGTAGGATATTTATGTATGCTAGAAACAAAAAAAATCGTTATCATTTTGCCTTGTTTAATTTAGGTATCTGTTGGTCAAGTTAAGTTTAGCGGTTCTCACGTATAGAAGCCTGATAGTAGGCTCTATCTGTCTATTTGTCATTTCCTGAAACTAAAACATGTAAAGACTTGACCCGACTCGTGTGGAGCTTACATGACAGATAATTTTAGTTCTGTTTACTTTGGCATTAGTTGATTTAATTATTTAATTTACTTATGTACCTACACTGATTTTCTTTAGCCAGAGATAGAACTGAAATGGAACTGAAAATGAACTGAAATGGAACCAACTATTGAATTGTTTTATTGATGCACTAGCTTTTTCCTGCGACTTCGGCCGCGTGAACAAAGTTCAAAGTTAAAAGCTCAAACGACAACGACAGAGGAAGCTTAGTCGTATTTTTTTCAAAACCATTTAAGCAAGACCTCTCCAGTATATGAGAGCGCGTACTACGAAGAGGTCAAGCTGTATCTTTGTAGTTACCTAACCGATTTTGATGTAACATACCTATAATCTAATTTGGGACTAATGCTACCAAGCTCTGAAAACCAAATTAAAATCCGTTCAGCAGTTTACGCAAACAGACAAATCTAAAAACCGTGGATTCGTGTTCAGTATACCTTCTAAATAGTCGACCTCACTTGGTTTAAAAAAAATTAGATATACTACGATAAGTTATTAGATATATTTATCATAATGATTGAATTTTGAGACATTGAACTCTTTGGGTACATATATAATTTAGGACGGGTTTCATAGAGCCTCTAGAAAAAAGTATCGTAGAGATTGTATTTGATATATTTATGTAGGTAGTAGGTAAGTTCGGCAGTAGACTCCTACCTCTTAACAATCATATTATATTGAGTAATATCGGTGTCGCTCTGTCACAAAGAGATATTAAAATCGCCCGACAGTACGGAAACAAATCATCATAAACGTTAAAGGCGTGTCGGAACGATGTGAAATATCGCTTTTAAAATAACTATTAAACTTAATGCATTTTACATGATCACTCATCAGCAGTTTAGGACCTAACACAATACCTGAAGAGTTGTAAAATATACATTGTAGCGAAAACGTCTTCGGGAGGTGTTGAGAGTCTTGCGAGCGACGCGTGAAATATTCAATTATTGTGCGCCGGCGCAGGTGGGTTCGACCAAGGAGGGGCGAAGAGGGACGGCGGCCATTTTGATTTACGATCGAGCGTAAATCCTGAGTGACATTTGTGAGTGAAGACGAATCGTGCGCCGTCTCTTATGTGTAGCAACTATGACACGATTTTCAGGAAACACGCTTGCGGTTTTGCCTATATTGCGGCTTGGGTATAGTAAGCTCACAGTTAGCCCAGGCCTGCGAATGCAATGAAATGGAAACGCCAGTTTCGTGCCGTTTTCAGAGCAGAATGAATCCGATCGTGAGCTCTCAATGTTGCACTGTTGGGGTTCATAAACATGTAATGTTATTTGCTTCATGATGTGTGAACGAGCACTTAGTTGCAGCTTTGCTTTGCTTTATTTTTTTGTATTCCTTGACTGTATCTATAACAACTGAAGTCTTCACTATAAGTTTTGTTATAAAGCAGAGAACTACTTAAACCTCGATGCCTGCCAAGGAATACTTCAAGTTTGCCACCCTAACCGCAAGACCGTTCAACTTTCATACGGGTTAAAATCGCGGGAATCTAAGCATTGAAAAGCTCAATTTGGTTTGGAAAATAATGTTCTGAAGACTAAGGAACACACTCTTTAATACACTATTACACTTCTTGACAAATCAATTATTGCTCACAAGCCCCATACTGACATTTTATGTGTACGTATTAAGTATTATTTTTATCGGAACTCCTAAATATCTATGTACACATAGATATTTAGGAGTTCCAATAAAAATAATGATGCTAGCTAAATATATGTCTGTACATACAACATTTTAAGACATCAAACCAGTAAGTATAAATCTAGTGGAAGTAAGTTGCAGGTGCACAACAAAAAATCCGAAGACTTCATGAAGCCAAACAAACGAGCGCAATCTCGATCCAAATATTAAAAAAAAACTTGAACAAACGTGATACGTTGATGACCCTCCGTGAAATGGTTTGGTCACAGCACTCTCGCCGTGCCGTTTACGTACAGCCATCATATGAATAAAGTCATAACATAATACTATAAGATCAGCGTTAAAGGCCTCGTTCACGCCTCCTGCTAAGTGTTTCTTGTGGAATAAAGCGCGCAACACGAGTACGTTTATGTCCATTATTATCGAGTCCCCAATAAGATTGATCTCTGATTTTGGGATAAAAACTAGAGCTTTTCCTTTGATCTCTTTTACTTTCAGATTATGTTGACTAAAACTCGGATTGACTTATTAGAGATGACTCAAAAACTTTACTCTTGGCTTCTGTTATACAGAAGACACGGATCAGCGCAATCGTTTACTAATTCCATCACCATTTGAGTCAATATAGTGTCTCTTAAATGGTCAAATGTGAGATACTCAATAAGCTTTTAGAAAAATAAGTGGTCAGTACATGAAAGTGGTGAAACAGGCTCATCTAGAGAGTTCAGATTGTTGCTAACAGTACCTCGTTCCTAATTATATGTTCAATTTGATGACAGACTCCGAGAGAGATGTCTTTCGAAACTCGGACGAGATTAGAGCAAGATGTTAGTCACAGTCGCTTACGAAATACGCATGTTTAGGATTACCCGTGAATAAGATGTAGAAATATTCGCTTGATAACATTATTAGGTGAATTTGTTGCTTTTGTATATCATTGTAATAATAACTTGCGATGCCGAGATTTTTTTTGTTCGAATGACAGTAAATGTGGTTCACATTCTTATTATAGTCGAGAGTTGATCCGCTTTTTCAGGCAAACCATATTATGGTCACCACTTGTATTACATTCCTAAATCAAAATCAAATCAAATCAAGTATTTAGTTGTATATAGTTAGTTTTAGTTGTCTAGTTGTCTATAGTTGGGTATCTTAACAATAAATTTTCCTTTTTTTGTTGTTGTAAATAGTTCTTAGATAAATGAGTTGTTATACTTACTTTTAGTATGAATATTAACAAAAATATCGATTCTTATGTCTTCCTTCAGGGTTTTCAAGATGTCAAGAACGCTGGCTGCATTCCCGCGTTGAATGACTAATGCTAATCTTTTAGCCAGGAATGAGCCAGCCCTCTTGTCACCTTACTGAAGAATATAGTGGACACAGATTTCTATTCTTTCTTTACATGGTATTAAATCTACCCAATACCCGTCTGATTTAATCAAGTAATACTAGTCATATATCTTGATGAGCATGTCACAACTAATGGTAGTTCACAACACTGACGCTGGATTTATTCCTCGGGTCTCTACTACCGGTGCGGTATCGTGTTACTTTGCCCAGTATCGATGTCTCCCCATTCACTGATTTTGGAGTTTTTATTAGGTAATTAGTTCATTAGTTTCAAAAATTATTGTATAAACGGTATTCATGTTGTAAAAAAATATTTTAAATTCCAATACAAATGTTTTGTTTCATGGACTAAATGATATGATATGACCATGCTTACCTCTTTTCGCTAATATACAATTTACATAATTCTAAACTTAAATATTAAAAATTATTCTAAAAGGCCTATGGTGGAGGGGAAAGTGCCCAGAACGCTGGCCGCATTGCCACGCTGAATGGCAATCCTGATTTTTTGTGTATTTATATTAAAAAATAAATTTTTATAGAAACATAGTTGCTATGTTGGTACTTGTGCGATCTAATACCTAATTATTACAAACATCGTGACACATTGAGTTTCATCAGTCTATTTTAGTTCACTTATCGAGAAAAATAGATATTTTAGTACGTATAATAAAATTATGAACAATATTATATTACATCTTTTTTATAAATGACAAAGCACCATTGTTTACCGCAAAAGGATTATTTAATTAACAGATATTATTTAATATTGACTCAACTCTTATGTTTGTTTTGTTGTTAGTCTGGAAATAACCATCATAGTGTGAATGAATCTGAGGGAATTACAATAATATGTTGCGCTTTTGCTTACATCGTCTATAGTTGGGGACTTCCAACCCATTATAGAACCTTATCGAGCCAAGGGACAAAAACATTGAATCATTAAACACAAGAAACAAATGTGAAAAGAACTTATAATTATGTACCTATGTATATAGTTATGTATTTCGAGCTGACTGCAATCTTCACTGTCATGTGGTGGACAACCCCAATCTTCTTTCAGATTCAGATTCAGATTCAGATTCTTTATTGCTTCCATAGGCAGTACAAGGTGTAATTAAGTCAACGTACAAAGTCTCATATGGACCCCGTCGGGCACGTATGTCTTTGGAAGATCTTTCAATGATCTTCGTGTGTTGTTGGCCCGTAGTACTGAGATACCTTATATTTTGTCAATATCTTTCCTTCCTGCCTTCTTATTTCCTCTTAGTGGCAGCCTTCGTTATCTTTTCCCTTCACTTCGCGTTATTTACGATATTGTCTTCAGTTAACAGACCGATCATCTCTTCTATTACCTATCTGACTGAGAATCTCATTTACTGCACTGAATGTATTATTTCTGTAGCGTCTTGAGTCTCTGAATTTCCGTCAAGCACTAAAAAGAAACAAGTTCCCAAAATCTAAATAGATAGATTAATATTATAAATACGGAAGTGTGTGAGGAAGGATGGATGTTTGTTGACACGCAAAAACTATCGAACTGATTTTGATGAAATTTGGTATCTAGGTTGGTAGGTTTTTTAGGTCGTGGCAAAGGATTTATGCTATTAATTATCCCGCGAAACCGTTGGGTGCAGCTAGCATGAGAAATATAAACTCCTTCTTTGTCTGATCGCTTAGAACGATCTCTTCCGGACAACCGTAGATGGTGTACGGAGGAATTTCTGGTGCATATCCTGTCTATTGGCAATGTCATGTACGCCAAGACAAGTATAAAGTGATATAATGGCTGGGACTCCCTCTATAGAATATATATGTTATATATGTTTGGATATATGAATATATGTAAGAATATATGTTTGGATAAAACATTGAATCATCTTACATAAGGGACAAACAAACATGTTACTGTACACTTACATCGGGACTTCCAACGTTGAACCTATAACCACAGAATACCTAATAGTACTACATCTAAGGGTTAACAAATGGCATTATAACTAAATCCTATACCTATTTGAAATATACGAGTATCTATTTTCTTTTTATTTTCCAAGATTGTAAATCTTTTGGTTATATCAGGCCTAGCGCACTCCACACTGTAGGTACAAAGCTATAAGTACATAGCCGGACACTGACGGCGGGTCGCGCGTCGTTACACATGCCGCGTCAGAAGAGATAAGAACTATGCGATAGAAAGAGAGGCGCTCTATATGTTAATATGACTGGAAGGTATGCAGCGCTACGCGAGCTGAATAGGATTTTATTGCGTCATAGCAAAAGTCGCTATTTGTTTAAATTTCTTTGCGGATTGATGCTTCTGTCCCTTAGTATTCTGTGGTTATATTAAGGTAATAGATATGAATGCGTTTTGAATACGTGTATTTACTACCTACATCACAAATTCAAACAGGAGAAATTGTATTTAGATCGATGTCATATTTTAGCATTATAGATGTAGATTTCTGGAGCTCCCAGAGATCTTTACCTCTTCGAATTTTAAATCTTTCGCAGGATCGAAGTAAGTAAAAAAAAGAAAAGAAAGAAAAAACATTTATTTGGCGACCACAGTCACACACTAACAAAATAAAGAAAGAAAAGAATACAGAATTACAAAAAGAAAAATTAAATATATAAACAGTATAATTATGTTTAAATTACTACTACCTATGTGGTGCAAAAACGGGTTTTCGCTCAGCACAAATGACAAGTGTCAGTATTTGACACCTGACGCTGGTTTTCAGCTAAACTCCAACGCCTTATCCGTGCGGATAAGGCGTAAGTGACATATTTTTATATCGGCCACCATGATACATTTTCCATTGCTAAGCCAACAAAATTAGTAGAAACATGATTTTGCCAACAAACATGTCTGCAGCATGGGTCACTGAGAATTCTTCGATTTTAAGTCGTTCATGCATGTGGGTCTATAATGGCGGACGGTGCAACAATGGAACAGTAAAGTGCCAGAGTCGTTTATGCTCCGCTGCGGTTTGGAAATTAAAATCATGTCTGCTCCGATCTGATGATGTCCACGTGAAAGTGTGAGGAGAACGCAATGTATCTAAGTTGTATGAATTGAAAATAAAAAGTTGGTGGAATCAGGCTATAGTTGGGGCTAATCTGAAGGTATTCAAGCTGTTGAAATTCTGTCGAAAATTAGTGGAACTGTTCAAAAGTCTACTTATCTTCATTCATAAATAACTTAAATAATAAATAAAAGAAATAAATAACGCCCAACGATCACATACATAGATCCCAATCCCTAACTACGATAGGTTTCCCTGTATCTAGGGAACCAAGAACTATGAGGACCATGGTTCCACAACACCCAGATACGAAACAAATGATTGCGCTTTTTTTTCTGTGCACAAACATTTGTCCCGTCGCGGGAATCGAACCCGCAACCTCAGTGGTGTATGAGATTTGAGCCAACCTGCCCAGCCACTACACCACAGAGGCAGTCATGTATATGAATGAAGATTAGTTGGAAACCTAACAAGTCTTACGAAACGATCATTTATTTATTCTTTATAAAACGTATGCGTCTGAAAACTACAAACGGAACAAAAACAACGAATATTGTTGGAAAATAAAAGCTATATAACTACTTACTACATACATAGTATTTATCTACTACCTATTACACTTGGCTGGCACCGACTTCAAATAGATGAGTGGGTAGCGCTTATAATAATTACATTAATTTATTTTTCACTTTTGAGTGCATAAACTGTTTGAAATTAGGTACTAAACTTGGAGGCTTTGAAATGTAGAGGCGATCGAAGACAAAAAATGCTTACATATTTTGTTTGCATTGCGAAATACATGAAACTCTATAAAGTTATTAATACACACATTATGATAGTGGCTTAACCACTTCTACCGCGATAACCAACATAGAACTACATTTAATAACACTTCATTCGACACGAAGGTCGAACTCGTAGTTCAAGGATGTTGTAGGTTAAATCAAATTATAATGATTGGTCTTGAGAGACCTAAGTCACTACGAATAAAGTTATGCAATAAGTAACCTTGTAATTGTAGCACCTTATCACAATAATTAAGTTTTCTTTTCTATCATTTTTGTGAAGTTATTTCAGTAAGATTATATTAAGACATAGTACCAAAGTGTTACGGCATTTGCTACTTAGAATGTACATTCTGTGTTTTATGATACCAGTGCTACTCAAAAATACAGAACAATAAGCATTTTTTATAACTACACAAGATTAAGAACAATTTAGTGTCATTTTTAAGGTTATATACCACATGCATAAAAACCGGAAAGAGTAGTTACTTCGTCTAATGAATCATGATTCTCACCTTGTTATTAGAAACACAACTATTCTAAACCTACTCGTATTTTATAGAGTTATGCAGTTACGCAGCTATCTATTTTTAACCGACTTCAAAAAGGAGGAGGTTTACAATTCGACGGTATGTTTTTTTTTTTTATTTTTTTTTTTTTTTTTTTTTTGTGTGTTTGTTACGCGATTACTCCGCCAATTATGCATTGATTTCGATGATTCTTTTTTTTATTGGTAGGTAATACTTCAAAGGTGGTCCCATATAAATTTTATCGAAACTCATTAAGTAGTTTTTGAAAAAAATAGCAAAAACAAAAAATATAAGTTTAATCTTCAAGTCGGTTCTTGTTTTTTCGTAACCAAACTTTCTTAAGGTGGAGGTTTTGTATTCGACTGCTTCACCTGCTTCACCCAGGGTTGACTTCCGGTGAGGGAACTCCTCAACGGTGAATAGTACAGACACAACATTTCGTAAATGGATTAAACCATAATAGCCTGTTCTAAATTCCATCATGATATGGCAGATTCACCCAGGATTGACTTCTGGCGAGGGAACTCCTCAACAGAGAATAGGACAGACATGAAATTTTTTTGTACATGCATTTAATTGTGATATCCCATTTTAAACTTTGTCATGATGTGGCTTCTAGATCATAAAAGCTTGTCTTTAAAAACTTTTTGAATTAATTTAATTAAAACTTGTATTTCACTCAAAAGGGTAAAATAAATTATTTTTCAAAAAAAACTAAACCGACTTCAAAACCACAAATGGCACTCAAAAGTGAAAAATAAATTAATATAATTATCATAAGCGCTACCCACTCATATATTTGAAGTCGGTGCTAGACAAGTCTAAAAGGTAGTAGATAGATACTACCTACAAGTAGTACTTACTATATACATATTTATCTGCTACCTATTAGACTTGGCTGGCACCGACTTCAAATATATGAGTGGGTAGCGCTTATGATAATTATATTAATTTATTTTTCACTTTTGAGTGCCATTTGTGGTTTTGAAGTCGGTTTAGTTTTTTTTGAAAAATAATTTATTATATTTAGAATTAATTTATAAATAATCATGTGGCCAAACCAGTTGGCAGACCATTGAATGACGTATATTGCTGGTCTTTACGCTATAGTTCCACTGGCATTTCAAAGAAAAGCGACATTTGCATTGTTGACGTCAAAAACTAGTAAGTTGCGGGAACTTTTCTTAATTAATGGAAAAATAGGTGATCGGTGACTTGAATGGGAATGGCAAAGAAGTTGTTAGAAGTCGTGACGTATTCGGTTTTTGGGAGGTATTTATTTTATTGACTTGGCTACATTCGTGTTTTGTTTTATTGCCCTAGCGACACGCTTGACTCGTACGATAAAAAAAATATGTTCTTATACATTACTAGCTGACCCGGCAAACGTTGTTTTGCCATATAAATTAAAAAAAAATGTTAAGGAACA
This sequence comes from Petrophora chlorosata, assembly GCA_951640565.1. NCBI lineage: Eukaryota > Metazoa > Arthropoda > Insecta > Lepidoptera > Geometridae > Petrophora > Petrophora chlorosata. The sequence continues at coordinate 5,611,826 of OX621206.1, forward strand.
ACCCTTATCACTTAGGGAAATAGATAGTAGCCGATTCTCAGACCTACTGAATATGCATATAAAATTTGGTAAAAATCAGTAAAGCTGTTTCGGAGGAGTAAGGTAACTAACATTTTGACACGAGAATTTTATATATATGATGATGATGATATATATTAATGTATTTTAGTAATCCTATAAATATTATAAATGCGAAAGTCTCTCTCTCTCTCTGTGTGTGTAGATAGATGGATAAGATAAACACTTTATTGTCAAAAACCTTAATAATAGCTACATTAATCAGCATAACAATAGGCGGTCTTATCGCTCAAAGCGATTTCTTCCAGACAACCTTTGAACAGAAGGGACTAACATAATTTGGAAGGACGGTGGTTTTTCGAAACAAATGCAGATTAAATTATAAATATATGTATAAATATAATATACATATGTATAAATATAATATATAATATATGACATATACATATAAAAGCATAATATGACAATAATAACACATATAAATATATATATATATATATATATAAAACAAGTGTATGTGTTGTTAGTGCCTAAAACTCATTGCGGGGATTTTGATTATTCGTATTATAACTTGTTATAATTTAAATAATAAAATTATATATAACTTAATTTCAATTTATAGGTAGATACTATATTTTACACATCTCTATAAAGATTTATTATAAATTATCGAGAACATCAAAATTGATAAGTAGTTTTAAAAATCCTAAGCAATAACACATGCAGACGCATCTAACCAACTTTTTTATTTAGAGATAGATAAGGAAAGAGATACATGCCATCACATCTGGCTCTTCGAGATACATGAACGCAACGTTCGATCCCTGATGAAGACTTTTATCAAGCAAACCATTATAACGTAAGTATATATACATAAATAATTTTGTTTCTTACTTAATGCCATTTATTAATAAAGTATCCACATATATTTACAAATATATATTATATACCTAGTAATACTAAAATATTTATTAATATATATATTCATCTATTTCACTATAGGTATGTGGTTAGTAGCAGACTTATAATATGTTAGTAATAAAATAAATTTAATTACAAATAATTATATTTATATAGCTTTGTATAATATTTAGTTATATTTATTATTATATTATTTAACATTAACAAAACAAAATAAATATTAATTTAAAGCTTAAACAGAATTTAGGATAATTACTATAAACCATACTAAGATAAACTAAGGTTCTAAATACCTTAACAGCGTGATGAATATTCATCATGATACCTACTCGCGGAATGTAAACAGTTTCCGTTATTGAGACAGGTCGCGGTTTTTTCTATTTTTCCTCTATTCACTAGACAGGTAATGCGTCAACGCAATAGAAATCATTGTGCGCCTAATTTAACTGGTCATCATCGTCGTCAGTAACTGGCGAACTGAAAATAGTGGACGAATAAAAACCATATAGAAACTGTTTCAATATGATTTTAATTACCTCATTAAGAAGGGAAAATAAGACATTGCTCGGACAGGGATCGAACCTGCCTCTTCGGAATACCGTCCACCACCAACGACTTAACCACTGCCTTAACCACTGGGCCACCGAGCCAACATACCTTCTCGAGTAACCAAATTTATTCTATCATTATATCTCAGACAGATGACGATAATCGTCCTGTTCACATTGATAAACCGAATAAGTCTAATATTACAATTAGCAACATGTTTTAATGGTAACGCAAGCCCAATCAAATTAAATTCTGTTTATATGTATTTTTTTTTTATCTGTTAATTTGCTTGCGTTTGACCACTATGTCACCTGATGGTAAGCGACGATGCGGTCGACGATCTAGCACGCTTACCAAGATAGTACCCGTTCACTCGAGACTTGAAGATTCCCAGATTATAGCTATCGGGAAAGACTGACTCTGGCAGGGAGTTCCACTCGTTAGCAGTACGCATAATAAAAGTGAAAGCGAAGCGCTTAGTACGCGCGGGAGGAATATTGCCGTACGTCTTGTAGTCCGGTGATATATACCTATATGTTTTTATTCGTCCACTATAGACACGAGCCGTTGTCTACATCTACACTAGTATTCTACAAAAGTTAAGTTTGTAAGCTTGTATGTTTGTAAGAGGTAATCTCTGGAACTATAGATCAGATTTTCAAATTCTGACACTACTAAAAAGCACTATCTCCGATGTACATAAACTGCGTGTGAGACCGCGAGGCATAGCTAGTGAACTATATTATTATGAGTCAACCCAACGAATTTTACATGTATGAAGCAATTATTGGTACATGGTTCCTTATAATTCCTATCCTATCCTAACCCATTGACGTAGTCATTTATTATTGCTGGTAAATGTCTTTTTATTTATGTAATAACTTAAGTATATATTTATTATGTACATATTTAAGTATATATTTTATAATTAGGCTTGCACTAGGTATATATTAAGTTTATGTGGTTTAACATTTCCCATAACACACTTTACTGCACCGCTACCATTTTTTCTTGCACGTCCTGGATGACTGGTAGAAAATGCTATCTAGCATTAAGTCCTCCATCTACAAACTGTTTTGTGCTAAAGTATACATATAATTCGTTTTAATTGGGTTTTATCACTGCAGAAATGGTATGGACATTCTACAATCTGACTTCCTTGATCCTGAATCCTGTATCCGGTCCTGTCCGAATGGAGTCAAGAATTCCAGTCATTTAAATAAAATGCGTGATATTTGTTTTATTGATAGAGAGCTTATTTTTTGTAAGACTCACCTAGCTATAAGTTAAGATAATCGTCAAACATGACAAAGATTTTTTAGGTTTAATAATTACAAAGACAAATAATATCAAGAAATTTTCAATATTAAATTAAAATATTTGAGCTTTAAAATTAAATATGTTCATACGTTATTTACATACCTAATAATAATTATAAGGTTGGATATAATACCTATTCGACATTAAGTCTTTTGTACAGCCTCTGTGGTGTAGTGGTCGGGCAGGTTGTCTCAAATATCATACACCATTGAGATTGCGGGTTCGATTCACGCGACGGGACAAATTTTTGTGCAAAGAAAAAAAAGCGCAAGCATTTCGTGTCTGGGTGTCCTGGGAGTTCTTGGTTCCCTAGACACTTGGAATTCTAGTAAGGGGCCAGGATCTATGTATGTGATCGTTGGGCGTATTTAATTTACTCGGTATTTCTTAACAAAGAATTGCTAATACCTATTAATTTTTTACAGTATTTCTCATTCAATTTTTAATCAGCTAACAAACGATCACTTAGCAGCGACGACACGACACGGCGCCGACACGAGAACGTAACGGAGTGGTAAATGCATTTTCATATTCGTGATTTAGAAAATGCGCGTTTCCTTACCGCAGACGATTATTTTGTTTATGAAGGGGACTCGGATGGAACGCGCCTTAATCGCGTGATCGTTTAGATTTCTTTTATTATACACTTATATTTAGTTCCGCGATGAGACGGTTTGTGAAATTAGAAAATAGTTAGATAATTTTACTATTATTAATAAACATACCTTATGTTGTAATTGAGCCGGGGAAGACTGCTAAAAGGCTGATAAAAGACTTTTATATAACAAAAATAAAAGAGTTTAGTTAGAGGAAAGGTACCAATTATGGATTACGTCCCTAATATGGAAAAACGTAATAAAACGTTTTCTAAAACTATCTTTATCCCTATAATGTATGTATGTATGTATGTATGTCTGTAGAATATGTTAATAATTTAACCATTTATTATGGCAAAAGTAACCAAGGCAAACATGGTATTTGAATTCACAATGTTTTTTTCCTTAAGAAATTTATACGGAACACAATTTAGGTATTCTCAGAGAAGGTATAACTTTCTGGAAAATAATATTACAAACCAATCAATTAACAACGATGTCATACTATTTCCCACGACGTCACAACTATATAGCATTAATAGTAGTTAGGAAGTATCAAAGCGCATCACAAAACCACCTCATAATATTTTGTATGAATATTCAATAAAAACCACAACTCTAACAAACGTTATGACGACAACACGGAAAACCGGTTCGTGATCCACCGTCCGCGGACCCGTCATCAGTTCTTCGTCACTGCTTCATTACTATCATATGTTTTCCGATTTATCCATGACGTATAGGCTTTTTAGCGATTTTTGCGCCATTTTATAAGGCATGTTTTCCCCCGATTTTTTGGACGGGTTTCTATGAAATGACTCTCGAACTATCGAACACTTGGCATAGGTCAAGCATACTTACAAAAATGCGTAGGTTAATAAAATATGTGTTGATAATAGGCCAAAAAAATCTGGTCGATCATAATCATTTTTAGATATCGTGAAGCTAAGGTTACATATAGCCAGCGTTACTCAAGGCCATTACTTATATTTTATTACTTCTAATGTAATTAACCGAGAAAAGAGCTTGTTATTTAGTTTGGTGTGGTAGGTCTCATGTTTAATATAGGCAAAGTAAGAATAACAAACAAATAGAGAAGCAGGCACCTAGCAAGTCTATTTGTTTGGTTTTATAAACAATCATAAGTCAATGAGTTCATGCTTCGGTGGGCGGAATTGGTATTGTTAGGTCCTTCTTTAACCCGCTCTACTCTATCATCCTTACTTTAAAATACAAGTTAACATTTTATATAAGAAAACCGACTTCAATTCTGATGTATCTTTGACGTCCAAGGTCTTATATGGGACCACTTCGTAGCTATACTGAACCCAATGCAAAAAGAATTTTCCAAATCGGTTTATAAATGACGGAGTTCTGAGGTAACAAACATAAAAAACACAATCGATCGTATCGACTTTCTTTTACCGCCACTGGATAACTGGCAGAAAATGCTTTAGCATTAAGTTCTCCTTTTGTACACATTATTGTAATAGTGCGATAAAGAATTAAAAAACATCGAATTGAGTACCTCCTCCTTTTTGAAGTCGGTTAATCTGTTATGTTTATTAACTTTGTTAACTATTGTGTGTTTGGTATTCAATAAGGTATTATTGAATTGTATTGTATTGTATTGTTAAAAACATACATTGTATGTTTATGAAACATTCGCATAATCTATGCCTTTTAACTTCCATATAACCATATCAGTAATATCTTGTAATTCCTGCTCGCTGTATTACAGGGCCGGTCATTACTCTGTAGGCCGTAAGATAATAATTGGGTAATCCGCCGCCGCACCGCCCGGTCCCGGGTGTGATTTGTATGCCCAGGACCTAATGGCCAGATTACTACTTACATCTCTATCTACATACAAAAGCGAAATACCGCCACGTCACTGAATTACTGACTGACATATTTGCTCATGTGACAGTTCTCTTTCCTCAAGGGTTTGCTGGAAGAAAACTCTTTTTAGGGTTAAGCTCGCCTTTGTACATATATTTTATAAATCATCGGTGTAAAAATTTTGGTGTACCTACAATAAAGAATATAAGAATATAAAAATAAGACTATGGCCTATAAGGGCACGTATGTTCTTCTTGGCTTCTATGAAGAAAGCCTTTTTAAAACGTAGATAATTGTCTAGACAGTGCTTACAGCTTACCTATTAACTTTTAAAGATATAATAGATAATGAGCGAGTGTGGCTCAGCGGGAGCACGTGCGACTTTCGATCCGACGCACCCGAGTTCGAATCCAGCTGGCCCCGCACCACTATCATTTTTAAGCTATATGTGGATTTAACACTCACTCTAAAAACGGTGATGGAAAACATCGTGAGGAAACCGGCATGTCCAAGAATTTAGCACAAAAGTTCAAGGACATGTGACATCCACCAACCCGCACTGGGCCAGCGTGGTGGATACTGGCCCATACTCTCCTACGAGGGAAGGCCGGAGTCCCAGCAGTGGGAACGTAATGGGCTAATGATGATGAATAGATAATGACACGTTATCCATGACGTATAGGCTTATAATCATCAGGAAACAGGGATGTTAGCTAGAGCTACGGTTTACAATTAGGCTTCTCGCAATATCTTGTGTAAACGGACTCCAGATGATTATTGGACGGCAGATTATCCTACGCCCGAATGTGATTTGTGTGCGCATGACCTAATGATAGGATGGTGGGTTCCCAACGAGTCACACCAAATCCAGTCACAGTGTTACTGGATGGGATTTTTTTTCCCATCTTGTTACACTGTTGCTAGTTGCAATCTATTTCTACAAATGTGTTCCTAACGAGTCAAACCGAGTGTAACAGCGTAACTCGTTGGGAAGAAAAAAAATTCCTTTTCCAACCTGTCACACCTTATAACCTACTTTATTTCACCTAGAACTATAGGTATATTCATGAGTAAATTTACAAAAAAAATGATTAAAAATTTACAAAAATATATATGGGTAACTAAATTCTCTTTGTAAGTAACAAACAAACTTTAAAAATATCACAATAGGTGAATAATTTATAACAATATTATAAAGAGAAAAGATTTTTTTGTTTGTTCCCATCCTGTAACACTGTGACTCGATTGGGTGTGACTCGTTGGGAACCCACATTTTATTGCCAATTCGCCGATACCGGCAGGGAATTCATGACAACTATCTGGTAGTGAGTCATTTTAGGGCGCAGGTGTCCCGCACGTCTATAGTATATTGTTTTGTGTTCATGACAGTTCTGTTTAATGAAAATATCGGCATATTACATCAGAAGTATCTCTTCTAGGTACAAAGTACAGAATAATGCTTTACCAAACAAGAAATTAACAAGGTACAAGAAATACTTAAAACTATAGTACAGCGGGCGTACTTATCGCTAAAAGCGATCTCTTCCAGTCAACCTTTGGATGGAAAGAACTAATGAAGTGAGAGAGGTCGGTGCTGTAAATAAAAATAGTAAAAGAGGACGACCATATATAAAAAAACAACTATATAAAATATATATATAAATAAACAAATATATAAATATATACATATAGACAAATATATATACATATATATATATATATATATATATATATATATATATATATATTATATACCTAGACAGATATAAAAAACATATATACTACGCAACGTAACCTAATTAGCTTAACTGCTTAGCCTTTTATGTTATTATTTTTTTTGTATGATAATTATTATCATCTACATCATCATCATCATAGAGAGAGTATGATAGTTATAGACTTCTGCTAATACAAAAATAGAGTGACTCACCCCTTCCACTCCTGCCGACGAACCTCAAATCATTGAACTTGGCGACCCTGTTCTTCATGACCGCTGAGTTGTTCCTCAGCTCAGCGGAGCAGTTCTCATCATTTCCGGCTCTGACAGTGACCACGGTTCCGTCCAGGACCTCTCCAAGGGCCACCACCTTGAAACCTCCTGGCAGGGTTTTGTTCGATCGCCAGTGCTGAGGCAGCAACGAGCACATGTAGTCTGGGCTGCCCGTTCTTACTGTCGACAGAGGAAACGCTGATTTAGAATATTTAATTTTTTTTTCATCTTCCCAAAATTTCACTAATTTCTAGGTAGGTAGGTACTTAAGTTTAAATACGTTTAATTTAGAAATATGTACTATGTTGACAATATCTGAATCTGGACTCTAATTCACTATGACATCTTGGCGATTCCTTGCTTCTAGGAAACGACGATTCTTTCATTAATAAACGACATCTGTGAAATTTGTATTGTCTATGACGCATCATATATATGAATATACCTATGAATGCGTCATAGAGATGTCGTTTATTAATGAAGGAATCGACGTGATTTTGAAGCAAGGAATCGCCAAGTTGTCATAGTAAATTGGGACCCAGATCGTTGGTGCCCGTAGTAGTTATAAAATTGTGTCACAGACACTAACTACCGATAAATAGAGTAGTTTTGGGACATTAAATGACATTACATCGCCAAAAATAAACTAATTAGTCATTAAACTGCAAAAATCATACATTTAGGATATGAATAAGATAAGACGTACAACTACTAAATCATTTGTCTAGATCTCGTCAAGCAACACAAAGGAAAAAGTTTCGAAAGTTATAAACAAATTCCATAATGTAGGTACAATACCATTTTAATAAGGAAAAAAATATTTTCCTTTACTACCGCTGATAAAGCGTAAGTAATTATTACCATTTCTCTGGTATTAATAGTATTACCAGAAAAATGGTTATAATTATTACCTACGAATATTTTATACATCGATCGGAATGTAAGCACTAACAAGCGATCAAACAACATTGCTACCTCAGTTATTAAAAAAGTTAAGTTGACATTATTAAATGAAATAATATTAATAATTGGTACGTACTAATTTAATTATTTATCAATCTTTAGTCAATTTCGTAATGTATTTGATTGTATTAAGTTGTTAAAATTATAAACTCAATTGTTTTAATAATTGTATAATGTTTGCACATAACTACAAATCTTGTGAGTGACATTCATGTGATGCTCAGAGGGGTTCCGACTGTGTCAAAAAAGGTGTTTATAAACACCTTCCTTTAGTTTTATGCTAAGTGGGAATGGAAACCATTTTCTAACATCGATTAGCATGTAGCACAAAATATAGACTAGTACTAGTCTATATTTTGTGCAATTAGTGTGTTGTATTATAGTGTGTGTTTATTTTGTGTCTGATCGATTTGTTTTATAATCAGTTTAATGTTGTATGTTGTCTTCAGTATACATATGTAAGTGTTCTTTCTTTTTTCTTCTTACTACTCTTGAAGAAAAGCCCTTTTTATGTGTGACACTAACAGTAAAACCGTCACAAATGACCCACAGATTACGAAACAAACGAAGTGCGAAATCCTAAATTCCTCACGCAATTAAAGATGCGGTTACACGACTTAAGAGCGCGCGATTTAAGAACCGCGTAACGGTCGACGAAATCGTAAAAAAAGTTTAATAGTGAGTGTGGTTTCTCTATTTACGGAAGTTGAGGCTGCGTGGCTGCGCACAAACTGTGGGCCGAGTGCGGGCGGTGCGGTCGGAAGGGCTTTCATGGCGCTGGGAACCCGAGGCGGCTGTGGGAGGTTTGCTCTATGAAACTCTGTCTAGACATTGTTTTGACTTCTGTTAAATAAACATGTGCAATTTGAAGGAGGTCTTTCTGTAAGGTTTTCCTGATCTTATTTTAAATCCGCACACGGCACATCTCGGACAATACCTACTTACTTCCACATTCTTACAAAACATCACACAACAGGGATAGAACTTTCACTGTGATGTCAGCCTGCTGTCCTTAGCTGAACAACTCTAATCTTTCTTTGATAGACTTTAAAAAAAGGAGAAGGTTCTAAATTCGATTGTAGTATATATTTTTTATGTTTGTTACCTCAGAACTCCGTCAAATAAAAACTGATTTGAACAATTCTTGCGTTGGGTTCAGTATAGCTTCAATAGGCTTCCCATATAAATTTTATCGAAATTCGATCTTGGAATTCGAAGATACATCAGAATTGAAGTCGGTTTTTACCACGTTTTTATTAAGTCACGTCAAAGTCAAAATAAATATCATTTATTAAATAGGCACAAAAGTGCACTTTTAAAGGTCATAAACACATGATTCAAATAAAATATGTTAAAAATTTTAACTTCTGTTAACATGACTTTGAAAAATAGGTATGTATGTTCACCTATTTCTTTCCTTTACTCAAATTGAAATCTGGGTGCAGAAAAGAAATGCAAATACTGACTCTACCAGTGCTTCGGAAATACGCCCGCTAGAGAAGATAGCACCAAGAAACTCTGCGGGGATGTCTATTTTTCAGCTCTTTTAAAATGTCTCGAAATATAACTATGAACAATTAGGTACGCATTAGAATTAATAGAATGTCAAACAAGAAGTGCGAGTGAGATGTCCCATAGTCATAGTATCAGTAACAGAAATGTGTAAACTTTTATTAAGACTTACCATGTAGGTAATTAAGAATGCGCATAAAATTATTGTATGCAAATATATATACATAAACTGGTCTTCCCCGTTTCCCATTTCCATTCAACATCTTATCAAGGCCTTATTACACAAGCGACAAGAAACAAGCGGAACTTGTTAAGAATTTGTGATGATTCATCTAAAATTACACAAGTTGCTGCAGACAGCCGCCAAAATATGGACTTTGATACTACGGGCGCCGCGTCGTGCCTTTCTTTGGAATCAATATTTTTAACCGACTTCAAAAAAGGAGAAGGTTCTCTCATCATCATCATCAGCCCATCACGTTCCTTCTGCTGGACAACGGGCCTTCTCTCATAGAGAGATTATTGGCAATAATCCACCACGCTGGCCCAGTGCGGGTTGGTGGATGTACTACATGTCCTTGAATTTTCTGATAAATTCTTTGATATACCTTTGGTTTCCTCACGATGTTTTCCTTCACCGTTTTTAGCGTGAGTGTTAAATCCGCACATAACTTAAGAAAGTCAGTGGGGGCCAGCGGGATTCCAAATCGGGTGCGTCGGATCGAAAGTCGCACGTTCTCCCACTAAGCCACACTCGTTATTTTTTTTATGTTTCTTACCTCAGAACTCCGTCATTCATGAACCGATTTGAAAAAATATTGGCGTTGGGTTCAGTATAGCTACAAAGTGGTCTCATATAAATTTCATCGATATATGACCTTGGACTTCGAAGATACATTGAAGTCGGTTTTTTAGTTTAATAAAACGCATACTTGTTTGTAATTGATGTGGGTTCCTTTCGGTCATCCTCATTGCTAAGTTTTTGAATTATTTACCACTGTACGTGCATTAAGTATATTAATAGGTGTTATTATAGATTACTTGAATTGTGCGACAATTCCTACCCTACTAATATTATAAATGCGAAAGTTTGTGAGGATGGGTGGATGGATGTTATTTACTTACGCAAGAATTAATCAATGAATTCTAATGAAATTTGGTACGTTGGTTCTTTCAGACTCTGGAAAAGGGCTCGTGCTACTTTACTTCTCTTAATTTGAAATTGATTGTCTTTTGAAAAAATCAACAAAAACAAAAAATATAAGTTTGGTCTTAAAGTTGGTTTTTTTTCTAATAATTGATTATTACTAACATTATACCCGGAAATGCTAAGAAAATTTTAATGTTATTAAAATTAATTTGGTGCCAGTTTTCCAAAATTAAGAATTTTAGGTAGGTAGATGAAATTTAATTATCCAATCAAACATAAACATTACGATGATGGATGCAGGAACAATAACTATTATTGAATTTATTGTGGAACATGTTCATTAATTATGTGGTTAAGTTCATTAAAGAAGAACCATTATTTGCAGTTATAATTTTATTTTAATTATGCCGCTACTGCATTCCAAACCGTTTTAACTAAGCAAATGAACTTTGTCAAGAAATTTCACTTAGGATTTGATATAACATGTTATTGTAGTGGAGTAGTTCCCCCAGAGTCAACCGGTGGACCATGTTCAGGAATATAAAGTATCGTATCCTATCGTTCTGTCAAAACCTTTTTAACCCCCGACGCAAAGAGGAGGGGCGTTATAAGTTTGACAACTATTTGTGTCTGTCTGTGTGTCTGTATGTGGCATTGTAGGTCTTAAACGGGTGAACCGATTTCGATTCAGTTGTTTAGGGTTTCGTACCCAAATGGTAAAACAAGACCATATTACTAAGACTCCACTGTCCGTCTGTCTGTCTGTCCGTCTGTCACCAGGCTATATCTCATGAACCGTGATAGTTAGACTGTTGAAATTTTCACACAGATGATGTATTTCTGAGGCCGCTATAACAAAAATACTAAAAACCAGAATAAAATAAATATTTAAGGGGGCTCCCATACAACAAACGTGATTTTATTTGCCGTTTTTATAGATAATGGTACGGAACCCTTCGTGCGCGAGTCCGACTCGCACTTGGCCGGTTATTTTATTTGAGAGCTGGTTTTCTAGCTGTGGTTCATGGACATGTTTTATCAAAATCGGTTAAGCCGTTTTTTACTTTTTGTAAGTTTTTTGTGTCAGGGGTTCGGTAAATTTTTGTTTACTGATGCGTTAATTTAGTGCAGTGACAGTGTGTCTTAGTAAAGTTAGTGCTACCCGTAAAGAACACAAGAACATAAGTGTCTTTGCCTTAATAGAGACAATAAGAAAAGTGTTGTGATGGACATATTCTTAGTTTTACTCCACTTAGCAGTTTAAGCACAGAATACTAAGGGACAGAAGCATCACTCTGCAAAGAAATTTAAACAAATAGCGACTCTTGCTATAACGCAATAAAGTTCAATTCAGCTCGCGTAGCGCTGCATACCTACCAATCATATTAACCTACAGAGCGCCTCTCTTTCTATCGCATAGCTCTTAACTCTCCTGACGCGGCACGAGTAACGACGTGTGACCCGCCGTCGGTGTCCGGCTATGTACTTGTAGCTTCGTACCTACAGTGCGGAGTGCGCAAGGCCTGGTTTAAGTTAAATTTAAATTACTTATTAGTCGTATAAGGCTAGATTGTAATGTTAATGAAGTTCTTAGATATCCGCGTCCTCATTTCTGTTTCTCCGCTCTCTTTTCTAAACCACACAACGGATTTTGATACGGTTTTCACTGTCATTTAGAGAAAGGAAGGTTAATAAATATGTACTATATTATGTAATTAAGTTTTTTTTTTTTTATGTAACTGAATGACGAGAAGAGCTGGTCGTTTGCCTGATGGTAAGCAATACGCCAGCCCATAACAATAACAGCACCACCCAGAACTTTGTTTTGCAAATTCCTGCGCGGCGCCGCACTGCGCTCGTCACCCTAAGACAATTAGCTGTTGAGTCTCATAATGCCGAGTAATTTCGCTGGCTACAATGCCCTTCAAACCGGAACACAGTAATGCTTGCGCACTACTGCTTGGCGGAAGTTTTTGTATAGTTGAGAAAAATCCATGGTTTTAATTAAGTCGTCAAAATATAACGCTTTATTAGTAAACAGCATCCCTGCGAAGCAGGAGCGGGACGCTAGTATAGATTAGATTAGATAACTATTTATTGTCACACTAATAACTAAAATAACAAACTAATAAATAAAATGTTATATACTTATATAGTCCCTGATCTCTAATTTAGATTTTCTATAAATAAAATAAATAAATAACGCCCAACGATCACATTCATAGATCCTGGACCCTAACTAGGATTCCCTGTATTTAGGGGACCATGGTGCCGCAACACTCAGACACGAAACAAATGCCTGCGCTTCTTTTTTCTGTGCACAAACATTTGTACCGTCGCGGGATTCGAACACGCAACCTCAGTGGTGTGTAAGATGTGAGCCAACCTGCCCAACCACTACACCACAGAGGCTTTTAATGATCTATTATCTTTTCAGTCTCAATACCCAGTTACAAAATAAATATATATATTTATCAGTGACTCTGTTTATTTCCGTAAATTCTTATCCCGTAGCACCAGGACTATTTACTTTTATGTGCCCGTCCTGAGGATTGGTCAGAAGTTTTATTTCACATCCAACAAAGTAATGCATAAAGTAGTTATAAGAACATGCCTAAAATATAAAGCATATATATTTATTTTATCATATCCAATTAGCTGTTTGTGCTAAATGAGTCATTAAAAGAAATTCGATCTGTTGTAATATAAAAAGCCCTGTTTGTCAATCTGGGGTATTATCACCGGCAATCTAAGGTCACAAGTTAAGTAAAAATCAAAATGGGTTTTTACATATCAGGCAGCAACAAACTTTCAGATTCATTTTCGTCGGGCGTGTGAAGAATACTATAATGTTAAAATTGAACATTTTGCAAAACCCTATGACCTTAAACCTAAATTCAAACCCACGATGAAACTTTTGCAGTTCCTTAGTGGATTGGTACAATATAGCCTATCTAAGATCCATATTAGATATTTTTCAAAGCTGCTACCGAAAACCGGGAGTATAGAAATGTGCAATATACCTCCCGCTTCAAATGCATGTACCTTCTTTATTCGATCGTGTATAAAAATGAAGTTTGCTCAATCAACTGTATCTTCCTACTCTTATTTTGACTGCCAAAACCAAAAAGAATTTCTTTGCAAAGCTATTTCACTATTTAGCTATTATAATAATTGCTGTTGTGATTTATAGCTAGAAATCATATAAGATCTCTATACAAAGTTTGTTTTTTAAACATAAATTATACACTTTGTGAAACATGCAATAGGTTTACTGTAAAAATAACTTAAAATTGCTGAACAAATAAAAATATAATGTACTGAACAAGAACTGTAACGTGCCACTCACAAAACAAAGTGGAAAAACATGTTACGTAAGCAGGCTCTCATTTACACTCAAATGTATTAAATATGTTGTGGCACCCCTGACCTCATTAGCCTGCATTGAACGACCTCATTACTATGTACACTGCCGTGTGTGGCAGCCCTAGCTACCCTATAATAATAAAGGCAATCGGAATTATTGGTGCTTCCATAGAGCTAATGTTTAATCGTTGTTTTAGTCAAATGGTATTCAAAATCAAGCAGCCGCATTAAGAGTCTTCTAAACAAAGTCAAAAATAGAACGAGTTTCCCTTGTGAACATGGATTTCCTTGAATACGAGAGTGGTTTTTCAAGAGATCAATTTCTATACCCAATAGCCATTTATTTCGCAGATCTGAACGAAAACTATACCATTTGATAGCCCATCTTCAAGCATCTACTACAAGACGACTTTTTCGAATGTAAGTACTTACATATTGGTCAAACGCGGCCCGCTCATATTGTTATTCCTGTCTGTCAGATTGTCGTTTATGTTAGCGTTACCAGTTTTTCTATTTCATTTAATAACTGTGAGGAGTGGAAGGAGGGTAGGCCTTTGCCCTGCAGTGGGACAAACCAGAATAATAAATGAAAAAAATGAATAACCACAAGTCATACTCGTGAACGGGTGCTGCTTGCGGGGATTGGACTGTTCTAGTCACTCCTACTGCTACTGTCATACCTACTTATATTTTATTTACACTTTTCTGTTACTGATACTATGACTTTGGGACATCTCACTCGCATTTCTTGTTTGACTTTATGTTAATTCCAATTTATACGTAATTGTTCATTGTTATTTTCGAGAAATTTTAAAAGAGCTGAAGAAAAGACATCACCGCAGAGTTTCTTGGTGCTATCTTCTCTAGCGGGCGTATTTCCGAAGCACTGGTAGAGTCAGTTTTCGCATTTCTTTTCAGCACTCAGACTTCAATTTGAGTATAGGAAAGAAATGGGTAAACATACTTACCTTTTTTTCAAAGTTATGTTAACATAAGTTACAATTTTTAACATATTTTATTTGTATCATGTGTTTATGACCTTTAAAAGTGCACTTTTGTGCCTATTTCATAAATTATATTTGACTTTGACTTTGAATAGTAATAATTTAATAACAATTTTTATATTTTTAACCGACCTTAAAAAAGGAACTCCGTTATTTATCAACCGATTTGAAAAATTATTTTGCATTAGGTTCAGTATAGCTACAAGGCGGTCTCATATAAATTTCACCGATATTCGACCTCGGACTTCGAAGATACATCAGAACTGAAGTCGGTTTTTTTTGTTATAAAATAAATTATGCATATAATTATTAAAAGTATTAAACTTATTTCTATTAAATCTATTAACACTGATATATCAATTATTTAGCAACCAGTTTACTGAAGTGCCAGTAGTCTTACAATTTCACAAGGCCACATTTTTCAGCCTTTTAACAGTAACAAGTAAGTTCAGTTAACGCAAACAAAATCAAGAAAGGCTCGATTGTTAGGTAGCGAAAGTAACTTTATTATGTTTTGTTTAGTGCTTTGATTAGATTCGAGATCAGTTTTGTTTGGTTTTTTAATATCACACTTGGTTCTAAATGACTACTCGCGCGACTTTCTCTACGTACGCGTTGAAGTCTTTTATTCGGAAGGTTCTACTGTTTTGGTTTTCCTCGTGTTTCTAATGACACTGAATTTTTTCAGAATTTGAAACTTCTTCACTTTCGTAGTAAATCTAAGTTGCGAAAAGTGTAAACTGCCGTGTTATCTTAAACGTCGACGTGCCCGCGGGTTTTATCAAAATACCCAATTGCGTCAAGTTCATAAAATTGGTAGAGCAAATATTTATGTTTTGCAAATAGTAAATACATATGGTTGTGCTGTTAGAAGTAGTGTTAATTTATTATAACAATAATTATGTAGTATTTGGAATAATAATTTATATAACGTTGTCCTTTTTATTATAAACTCTATTTCATTATCTATTTCATTGCATTTTATGCTGAGCTGAGCCCATTCGGCACATATATTTATTATCTAAGTTTTATTTATAATTTCTTGTTTGTGTGCCGAATAAATGGATTTTCTTTCTTTCTTTTTTTATTTCATCCTAATCAGCTTTATAGAATTACCCAAAATATAATATACTAACTAGTTTCAAATAATTAGTTTGCTATTCTAAATAGTTTCCTTCTCACAATATTGTTTGTAAATGATGAATTATTGGTTCTAATGTACCTAAATATAACCATTCCATTGAGGACATATCCAGAAAGCGTGAGTTTAGTGTTAGCGGAGTTAGAACCGAACGAGCATCATAACTATAATAGCATGGCTATTACATTTATAATCTTATTATCTCCTTACCAAGGTCCGGATACTCCTGTAAGGTTTCTTCGATCAAAGTCTGCTGCCACCACGGCTCCAGCTCGGCCATCTCCCGTCGGCGTCGGCCCCGGGACTCGTACGGTAAATGCATCCTTCACACCATCACACGCCGGCCGCGACCTCGCCACTTGCCCCACCGGTCACAATGAACCTTCGATGGACACGTCACTGATCAGAAATTGTCGCTCGTGTCAAGGTCAAGTGGATTCTTGTTTTGGGACGAGATCCTCCGATATGTCCGATATGTATGATGGTTCTGGCGCACTTCCAAATATTTGTATTGGATATATTAGTTTGTTAATTCAATCCTAAGTTTCACTGAACTTCGTCGTTAGCGCTGACACGATAGTTTGCTGTTGATTAGACGATCTTTGGACGATAATACTAGTTCAGTCTCTTGATTTGATTGGCAACTCCAACTTATGTTTTAATAATATTACCTATTGTTTGCAAGTAGTCCTTAAACAAAAATACACTCGTACACAATAAATTATCATAAATTGTCCTCGTGTGAGTCGCAATCGCGGGTATAAAATTATTAGTCTTTCCTTATTCCGAACTTCACTCGTTGAGTTCTAACTTAGTTTAAAGTTAGAACAGGCCTTGACGATTTCTTCAACTTCACTTTCGTCATTTTAGATGAGTCACGAGCGCTCCAGTCTAAGTTGTCCAATTATTTGCGATCATTTAAAAGTTCCGGAGAATTTCTTAGAACACGCAGGGACGGAGGCGCGAACGGAGTGTCAACATCAGCTGAGTTTGTTTAAGCAAGATGTTTCCCGCGCGTCAGCCAGTGACGGTGCCGGTGCGATTATGTAAAGCGTATTTTTTGCGAATGCCGCGTGTGTTGGTAGCGTAATGCCCCGTGTCCTCGAGCGATGCGATCGCTCGGTGTTCGGCGCTCGGCGCTGGCGACAGGTTCGCGGTGAGTCAACACTCGCGGAGGCTGGACGCGTGTTCGCTGTCCGCGCGACTCTCTACTACTGAACCGCCGCCATTCTGTCACTCGCTGCCTCCATTCTCTGCGGTCAATCTGCGGTTTGGCCACGCTTCATTTGTCGAGAAAATGCGCGGTGTTCTGCTCCCGCTCTCTCACACGACTCGTGCCTTTGGTGCGAGCGAGAAGCGCGCAAGTTTTGAGCCATTAAATATTTTTGTTTAGCCCTATTGTCAAAAGAAAATATTATGAGCATTTTCATTATATGCGCATCTCTAGAGTTCACTAGAGTTGCTTGTGAGGAGAGCCAGAGACACTTTTTAAGGATTATTCTTTGAAGCATGCAGTTTGCATATAACTAGGTGTATTCTACTTATAACATTAAAATTAGTGCGTTATCAACCGCAAAAGTAATTTACATATTACATAATATTGTTTGACAGTGGTTGCTAATGTCCGTCCAAATTAGTGATACTAATGATGTTTGATTGCCAACGAAATAATATAATGTTTGACACATTCGAGTTGATAAATTGCAGGTTCATTATTATAGCATATTGATTTTAAATCATGAGACGATGCAACTTTCATTGATGTTTTTTTTATAATAATATGAAGTAAAAGACTTGTAGAGTTAATCTCAAGAAACGCGGATGGGCGTGCACTCGGCTGGGCGGGGCGCCCCGCCTACTGTCGCGAAGACGTAATCGCGAGCGGAAAAATGCACCATTGCGCCGCGCCGCCGGCCACCCGCACCCGCATCGCACCCGTGCCGTACTCGCGCCGCAATCGCACGTAGTTGTCACGTTGGGACGGTTGGAACGTTCGACGCACTTGTTGCGCTAAACACGCGAGTTGTACACAATCTTTTGTGTAAGAATTTATATCATTATTTTATCAACACGCGAATTTGTGAATTTAATAATCATTTCATAATAATCAAATATATAAGTTGACGTCTGATCTACGGTAAACGTAACTTTTTTTTTATTAAATCAAAAACCCGCACAAACTGAAATCTTTTGACCTCGTCATTACCATAGACAGAGGTTAAGAATTCACGTGACATAATTACACAAGTGGCGTGTCACCGATAACCGCAGGCCCGAAACCCGCACCCGTCGATTTTTGCGGGTTCGCTGTGCGGCAAGGAACCAACCGCAGCGGGCCCACGAATTAATTAGTAACTGCCCTCAGTGGCACCACCGAATCTGTTTGAGAATTGCGGCAGACGGTCGCTGCTTCGCGAGGAATAGATAGCCTAAACAATCTTGTACGACTTCTTGTAGAAGTCCTGGCGTCATTAGTATTATAGTGGAAATGTTTGGTTCTTTACGGATATGTTTTCAATCATTCCTACATTGCATTGATTGAAAACATAACCGTAAAGAATCTAATATTTCCACTATAATACTAATGACGCCATAGTGAAGGATTAATACGGGAGTCGTAGTTCTGCCCTGTATATTAGAGTTTAATTTATTTTATACCGAAATGGAATTATATTTATTTAGAAACAATTATGTACAAATATATACAGTGATAAAAACTAAACTAACCTACAACGAAACCTATTTCTTTTATTAATTTGTTAATTGATTTTGACATGATAGTTTAAATACTATGTGAATTAAGTACGAAGCAAATCCGTGGCGAGGCGATTTTCTGTGGTTGAGCGTTGAAGTTTTATTCAATCAGACAGCCTCTGTGGTGCAGTGGTTGGACAAATTAGCTCAAATCTCGCACTGCGTAGGTTACGGGTCCGGTTCCCGATACTGGGCAAATGTATGTGCCTAGAAATCGAGTAAACATTTTATCAAACTAAAAAAAAAAAAACTTCAACGCATCTTCGAAGTCCAAGGTCAAATATTGATGAAATTTATATGGGACCACTTCGTAGCTATACTGAACCTAACGCAAAAAGAATTTTCCGAATCGGTTCATGAAAGACGGATTTCAGAGGTAACAAACTAAAAAAAAATACAATCGAATAGAGAACCTTCTCCTTTTTTAAGTCGATAAAAAGCGCAAGCAATTTTTTGTATCTGTGCGTTGTGGGATCATGGTCCTCGTAGTGGTCCTCGTAGTGGTTCCTGGTTCCGTAGATACAAGGAATCCTAGTTAGAGGTCACAAATAATGAATTTATGTGATCATTGGGCGTTATTATTTATCTCTTTATGTTGCTTGCTGCTTTCAGTTGCTTTCAGTAAAGTATAAGTGTGAATAATACGAGGAAGTACTTATGTATAATATTATAGAGGGAAATTGACATATCAGGTGACATAGTGGTCAAACGGAAGCCAATTAAC
Organism: Petrophora chlorosata; assembly: GCA_951640565.1. NCBI lineage: Eukaryota > Metazoa > Arthropoda > Insecta > Lepidoptera > Geometridae > Petrophora > Petrophora chlorosata. The sequence continues at coordinate 5,631,676 of OX621206.1, forward strand.
AGATAAAAAAAAAAAAAAAAAAAAAAATTGACTGGAATTTAGACTCAATATGATATCTACGTCACAATGACGTGTTCGGGCTTCTAGGTTGCTACGTCAATAATTGTGCACAAAGGTGTGGTTATCTAGTACTATTAGGTAATATGTGGTTATGGGTAAAATATTATGAGCAAGACTATTGATAATACATAGTAGCATTAGCAGCTATTGTCTGCATATATATTAATCGCAAAACTATTTTCGCCTCTGTCGCAATTAATTGATTAACAAAATGAATCAACTTGTCTGCGTAGCGATACTCACTTGATTCATTTTGTTATTTTGTTAAAACAAATGATCACTATACATAATCATCCAAGCCTACTTCGGCTACGGCGACAACTTCTGCTATATAAATAATTAGTTGATCTTTGGTGATATGCTCTTATATGGCTAATGTAGCCAATTTTCGCAGTGAATGTGCGTGAACATTGCGCACACGTTAGAATGGCATTCACGAAATAGAATTATTTTTCCATTTCAATATAGGATCCACACTATGTCTAGGGAACCACAAACTATACCTAAACGCACTGAAACCAATATTTCAGAGCGTGTGCCTTGTTATGTTTTTATTTACTGAATATTGTGATGTGTCAGTTATGCAAGTCATTTGATCATTGACACACATTTATTACCGCAACTCCGTCGATTTTTGCGGTGGCCGACGACGAGACGACACGCGGCTGCGGGAAAGCAAGAACTTTAGACAAGAAATAAAACTGTGCCCCCCCTCAGTTTTTTTTTTTACGCTTTATAGATCTATGTTTGGCCACAATCTCACCTGAAGTGAAGCGATGATGTGGCCTAAGATGGATATGATATGGATGGATGGATGGATCTTATATTTTATGTAAGATTTTGCAGTGTCTTAATATGATTAACAAGACGTTGTTTAACTCGCTTTTCTGTATATTTACTTAATTTTTTTTTCCTTCCATGTGAAATTATTGTCCTTACCTATATACCTACGTAAATAGTTTAAAACTAAGTAATTATAGTGTTGCCATCATATAAGTTGCATGGCTATTTGTAAACATTGTTTTTGTCCAATAAATTATTTATTTACTTAAAAAATAAACTTTCTGACCACCACGCTTTAGAAGCAAAACTGTGAACCCCTCTGCCATGCTACGAAAATGCAGTAATAACGGATAAGTAATCTAAACTTTATAAATCGCAAAGCGTAGCCCTAGAAGGTATGTCTACATAGATATGCACGACATCGACCTAATTCTGTGTCTTTACGACCTATACCTAGTAAGGCTAGCAATAATGTTAGCACCATTATCAATTTCCTGATGGGATCGTGTTAGCTGATGTATTCTGATTTGACTTATTTTAGTCATTCTAATAAGAAAACGTATTAGTACCATGAGATCCAAAAGGATCTCAAAAGCGTACAATTCAATTCAAAAGTTCTTTATTTCAATTTTATCTTCACAGACGCACGTATGGACGTCAATTATTACAATGACTCTACCACCGTATCGGAAAAAGAACCACTACTCAGAAGATTCGGCAAGAAACTGAGGGGCATATTTTTTAGAACTTTTGTTACAATATTTTATGTTTGCTTTTGACAATATTATGTTTCTTATGTGCCAGTTGGCTACTTGGCAGAAGTGGAATGTTCCATGCTTCTATGTCTTCTATGTTATTACTAACTGTATAGTATGCTTTTTTCATTGGTATATTTCTAACATTCAATTTGAATCTACTTTCTGTGAGCTCCGTTATTAACATTTTGGAATATTATTATGTAATAACGTACACAATTGCCCATAAAGGACTTATTCGTTTTACTCAGTCTAAACCTAGGTACTGCAATTATATCCTTATTTCTAGTGTTTATGTTGTGGTGGTCGAACATACATTATATTTTCATAAATATACAGAGAAGGTACAGTTAATACATTACAATTTGTTTAAAAAGGGCTCTTAATGATTAGCGAGGACCCAACTCATAAAGAACGCGAACCGCCCGCTTTTGTAAAATAAAAATAGCTTCTATATCCGCGGCAGACCCCCACAGCAAAATGCCATATGACATTAAGCTGTGGAAGTATGCAAAGTAAACTAACCGAGCCGTAGCTACATATATCAGTTAATTCCTTAATTTTCCTGATAGAGCATCGATATGAAGACCCCACTGCAACTTAGAGTCTATGCCTATACCTAAGAATACCGTCGCCTTGTCTGTGTCGAGTTTAACACTATTAAGCATTACATTTGGCTCTACATGTCTAAAGTTATGCAAAGATTTGCTTTGGACATAATTCTGTAATGAAATTGTAATGACATTGAATGAATAAATAAATAAAATAAGAAAAGAGAACTTTAAATATTTCGTCTTTTTCGCGTTTAGTAACAAGTTGTTGGCAGCGAACCAATTTGAAACAATATCTAATACATTATTTACAGTTACTAGTTTACTGTCCTTCCTATTTACCTTAAAGATTATCGATGTATGATCCGCAAAAAGTACAATGTCTGCAAGGTCTTTCACCATAAAAGGTAAGTCATTTACGTACACTAAGAACAAGAATGGCCCTAAAATTTAACCCCGTGGTACACCCATTTTGACTAAAGATTCAGATGAAGAGACGCCATTTATACCAACTTTTTGCTGCCTGTCAGTTAGGTAGGACTCTACAAGATCCAGAGCAGTGCCACGAATTCCGTAGTGGTGGAGTTTACGAATCAGAGTACTCTACGCAGTCAAAAGCCTTGGAGAGGTCACAAAAAACTCCAATGGCATCCTGTGAACTCTCAAGCTTCAAGCACATGGGTAACTAAATGTACCCCGGCATCTGTTGTTGTTGCTGCTTTTCGTGAAACCGAACTGATTCTCGTTCGATATTCTGTGTTCGTTAAAGTGAGACAATAGTTGCCGTAGTATGATTTTTTCAAATATCTTACTTACAGCAGGAAGCCCAGAAACTGGTATATAATTCGAGGGGTCAGTTTTGTTACCTGACTTGAAGATGAGAGTAACTTTACTTTTTTTCATCAAATCGGAAAATGAACCTGTATCAATGTACAAATTAAATATAGCCATGAGATGTGGTGCGATTATTTATATTATTGACTCTAACATTTTTACGGAGAGGCCCCATAAATCTTCCATAGCTTTAACATTAAGGATCTGAATGTTTTGATTATTTTAAAAGTGGAAGTATATCTGAATTGAAAATCTGGTAAGTCTAATGGGAAGTTATCTTCCAGGAGAGCCTCTGCTACATTGGGACTAGAATTAAGCGATTTAGTGACATCTAACGGTATGTTAGAAAAGAAATATTCAAAGGCGTTGGCTACACATTTTGGACTAGAGACTTGTTGATTATCAACCATTAACTTACATTCAGAATCCGTCGCCTTGATACGACCAGTCTCCAAACCTAACAAAGTTCAATAATAGGAAATATAGTATGAATATTGAGAACAAATAAACCCGTATATAGGATTTGATTGGGATTCGTTGGGAGCTCAAAATAATATTATCTGGGTTTAGATGCGACAAGTATTATTAGGATCTGATTTGTGGGATCGGTTGGGAACTATTTCCGCAAAAGGTAAATCTTCGGTGTTCGTTAGTCTATATGTCAATCTCAGGAAAGGCGAAAGAGTACGGAAGGTATGAAAAACCACTTGTAACTGTAAATTAGGTCATTCTTATAAAGGTAACCTAGATGTGTCAATTAATTTGACGTCTTTACTTATTCATTGGCATATTGAGTGTTTATACCAATAGGTATACACATTCTAAGTAGGTAAGTAAGTTTAAACTCAGTTTGAGTAGCATTGAACTCCCAAGAGGAGTAAGTTATGCCAGTAATATATTCATCGTGTGGTTAGGGCCTCTCGAATTATGGGCAGTTTGCTCATGTAAGGAAACACGCCTTTATAGAGAGGCGATAATGAATGCTGTCTAACAAGCCTAATTGTATACCGACAGGCGATTATGCAGATTGGTGTTTACGTTAGGTATTAGAGAGAAATTGTAAGCTTATAACATAATTGACAATTATTGAGTAAGACTGTAACGAACTTAGGTTCGTACAATCATACAATCATACAATCTCCTTACGAACTCTATATTTACCACTACCACAGTCTAATACATATGATTACTATCATGGACCAAATATACAAGAGGACTGTCAGTCACCATACAAGAAACCGTACACGGATATTTAGTACCTGCTAAGGCGCTAGATGTCGCTAAGAGTATATCGCTCGTAGTAGTAATCGATAATATTGCAAAATGTAAATTTGGCAAAGGCGGTTTTGAATGTCAACGAGACTAATGTCATTCTCTCAGCCGTTTTGACGTGATCGAGCGGCCGGTTTATCGTTCGGTCGATTGATCGATCGGTCGGTCAGTTGATTGATCGGTCTATCGGTTGGTCGGGTCAATCAGTCGGTGGGTCGGTCGATCGATCGGTCTATCGGTCGGTCGATCGGTCGATCGGTGGGGTCAATCAGTCTGTTGATCGGTCGGTCGATTGGTCGGTCGGTCAGTCGGTGGGTCAGCCGGTCGGACGGTCGGTCGGTCGATCGGTCGGTCGGTCGGCCGGTCGGTTACTCAGTTAGTCAGTCAGTTAACTACGTTAATCAATCAATCATCACCATCATCACTATCATCCTATTTCCAGGATAAGGGTCAGCGCCCTAGATATTGCACGGATTATGAGCGTTTTTAGGAGGTACGATTTTTAGTATGGCGATTGACAGTCCTCTTGTATATGTCCATTTTACTATAGTCTGTCATCAACAACCTATCGCAGTCCACTGCTGGACAAAGGCCTCTCCAATTGCACGCCATTGAGCACGATCCCCGGCTACTCTCATCCAGCTGCTACCAGCCACCCTGCGAAGATCATCGCTCCACCTAGCCTGAGGGCGTCCTACACTACGTTTGCCAATTCGTGGTCTCCACTCTAGAACGCGTCTACCCCAACGGTTATCGGTTCTACGGCTAATATGGCCGGCCCACTGCCACTTCAGCCGGCTAATCCTGTGAGCTAGTCATAGTCATAGTAGTCATAGTAGTTTATTCATATAAAAAATACACGTCACAAAATATAACAAAAAACAATAATCCAGTTATTCGTACTACTTCGTACCATATTACACAATAAATTGCAATTTAATGTCATCGATTAAAAATAGATCATAGGTTTAATCAAGTAAGATAAATACTAAAAAAAGTCAGCAAGTATACAAAAATGTCAAGTTCTATCTAGTCCCTAAGAATTCTGCGTAGCTGTAGAAAGTTTGGTTGATAAGCCAACGTTTTAATTTCAACTTAAACACTCTCATACTTGATGGTTCTTTTACTTCTTCGGGAAGCTTATTGTAGACCGTCGGCCCCATGACATGCGTCAACTTGTCAGACTTGGCAAGAGAGCGTGTCACGGTGGCAAGTTTGCCTTTCCGACGGGTACTGTATGGATGGGATTCGCCTATTTTCCCGAATGAGCCCACATTTAACCTTACAAAAACAGCTACTTGCAATATCACTATGGAAGGGAGTGTGAGGATACCTAATGATTTGAAGTGCGGTCTAGCGGAGGTATCCTGTGAGATTCCTACAATAGCTCGCACAGCTCGCTTTTGGAACCTAAAGGCTCTCTCCCAATCTGCCGCTCGGGCCCACAATTCTGCACCGTATTGTAACAGAGAGTGAATAGTGGCGAAGTAACAAGACCTTACCATCCCGGTTGGCAAGAATCGAGACAGCCGGCCGAGTGCGAAGCACGCGCCTCCTAGTTTTCCACATACTTTGTGTATGTGTGACTCCCAGGTAAGGCCACTGTCTATCTCGAAGCCTAAGAAGGTGGTGCTGTCCAATTGCTCGATTTTTGTGCTGTCCGCTAGCACGCTCAGGCGACGAACAGTACGGCCAGATAGGTTAAAGTGCAGGAAGTGTGTTTTCGAGAGATTGAGGACTAGTCCATTCTCTCGAAACCATTTGGCCAGCAGTGTGGCGGTGTCGTTCAATCTTTGTTCTAGCTGCTCTAAGGACGTCGCTGTTACCACAGCGGCTACATCGTCTGCGTACATAAATGTCTCCGCAGTTGCAACAGCGTACGGCAAGTCATTCAGAAGCAGCGAGAACAGTATGTTAGATACTGCTGACCCCTGTGCCACTCCCATTTTTGTCGTTAGCGGGTCTGATCGCTCCCGTCCACCGTCGCCTACTACCACCTGAGCTCTCGCGTTCAAGAGGTCTCTCAGTATCATGAGCGGTTTGTCATGGATGCCGTAGTGCTGCATTTTTATGGCGAGAATGGTGTGATCAGCCACGTCGAACGCCTTCGATAGGTCACAACACAGTACTGCAACTTGTTGCTTCCTCTCGCGGGCGTCAATCACGCGGCGTATCACCTCCCGCGCCAAGGTAGTTGTCGATCGACCTTCACGATACGCATATTGTCGGTCGGATAGCGCGTCTATTGACGATAGATAAGCCACCAATCTAGAACTCAGACCGTTTTCGAGTACCTTCGCTATCGCTGGAATTATTGAAACTGGGCGATACCCGTCAATATTTTCCCGCTTTCCTTTTCCCTTAAAAATTGGAGACACCTTGCTTATTTTTAGTGACTCAGGAAAAACCCCATCCTTTAAACAGCGATTGAATAAATGCGCCAATACCGGAGCGATAGGACCCGCGGCCATACTCAACAGTTCCATCGATATCCCATAAACATCTTTGGATGGTTTGGGTGGAATGCGTGTTATGATAATGCGATATACCTCATCTGCCGTGAACGGGCGCAAACGCAGCGAGCAGGCGGCGGGCGCGCACGCCTCGCTCAGCGCGCGTCGCACGCGGGCTGGTTCGGCGGGCGGCGCGCCGCACGCCACCGCGGCTCCTACGAACCTCTCGTTCATCGCATTAACGACTTCTTTCCTACATTGAAAAGGTTGACCGACTGAGTTCTTGACGATGTCCGTAATGTCGAGATTGCATGTGTTCAGTTTCCCTCTCTGTTCATTCACAATGCCCCACATTGTTTTTGCGGCATTTTGGCTTTTACTTATTATATTAGAATAGTAATCAGCTCTTTCATTGGTTAGCAAATCGTCATATTTTTTATTAAGATCAATAATAAAATTATTTAAAATGTCATTTTTAGGAGTCCTATTAGCTAATTCAATTATATCAAATAATAGTAATTTAAGATTTTTAATATTAGCTGTTACCCACGACTGCTTATTTTGTTTCTGGGGTACGCATCGCAATGGGAAACATACTTCGTGCTTGTTACAAATAGCATTTATTATAGACATCGCCAATCTCTCAGGCGATGGACTACGCCTATCTACCTCATCCCAATCAATGCTCTCAAGGGAGGCTACAAAATTAATGCGGTTCATTTGGGAGTAATTTCTACTCTGTTTACTAGCAGATTCTTGGGTTCGGGCGGGCAGTATAACTTCGGCACGAATAGCCAAATGGTCACTTAGGTAAGTCGTGACTGGAGACGTCGTTATGACCTCAGGTAACAAATTTGTATAGAGGTGATCGAGGCAAGTGGTACTGCGCGACGTCACTCTCGTCGGAAAATCCACCAAGTTGACTAAGTCGTGACTCGACAGTATGTCATACAATCGCTTCTGTTCAGCGTTAACATCGCCTAAGCAGTTAATATTAAAGTCACCAACAATAATGCACTGCAGTTCCAACTCGATGATTTTATCCACCAAACTTTCAAAGTGCAGTAGGAACTCGTTCGAGCTAATACCGTTGGTCCTATAAACGCAAACAATTGTGTAGTTATATTCGATTATATCGATCGCAGCTATCTCACAATATAGTTCAGTTGACAATTTAACTATCTCTAAATTCTCAACAATGTTCAGCCCGTCTTTTACATAAATACACGATCCTCCATGAGCGACATTTTTCCTACAAAAACTAGATCCTAGTTTGTAGCCATTTATATTTATACACTTTAATTTGGATTCTACTAACCAGTGCTCAGTTAAAGCAAGTATATCACATTTCAAACTGCAATTTAATAACACTTCTAGCCGTTGTGTCTTACGATCTATTGATGCAATGCTATGTCGGTGACTTTAGTTCTCTGTCGAATTACTTCGTTCCGGATACGATCCTTCAGAGAATCTCCAAGCATAGCCCTTTCCATAGCCCGCTGAGCAACTTTAAATTTGTGGATCAGCCGTACCGTGAGTGTCCACGTCTCGGCTCCGTAGGTCATGACAGGTAGGACGCACTGATTGAAGACTTTTGTCTTAGACTATAGACTGTGCTACTACTATATTTATACTACTATATCTTTGTAGGTAGTTTGACAACAGGGCAAACAATGAATTTAAAAATGATTCATCGATTTCCCTAAATGGACTGACGTTCACATCGCATTATTCCTGCTTATTGCAAAAGCCGTGAATCACAATATACAACCTGACAAAGTACATAGACACTTTGTCAGGTTGTGTTTCCCAGCTTTGTGTGTATTTCTATGTAGACAGTAGGTAAATTTATTGTAGCCAGCAAAATTACTCGGCATTATTTTATTTATTTATTAGGTTTTCCAAATACAATCATATACATCATAAACAAAAACATCGAAACTATGGTGAAAATCCAATAACAGGAAAACACAACTTGCAACTTATAATATTATGACACGCAATTGTCTCAGAGCGACGAGTGCAGTGCAGTGCCGCGCAGGATTTTAGCAAAACGATTTTGATGGGATTTTTTAATTGCCTGAAATAAATGAATTATTATTTAAATTTAAAAACATATATCTGTGTGCTGCTGTAACTGTAATGGGCTGGTGTCTTGCTTACCATCAGGTCTCGTCAGTCAATGATATAAAAAAATACATTTCATAATACTTAGGTACAGTCAGCTGCGCTGATATATATACACTCCCAAGTTTTGATGGGGTTGAGGTCGGGACTTTATACATAATTTTGATAAATTTTATACCGCATTCTGACAAATAAGATGACTGCATATATTTGTAAAATATTTGCGTGAACTTGTCTTTGAAAAGTGTATATAATAATAATAATAATAATAATCGATCATCCTGTCGTCCACCGGCGTAATTCCGCATACACTCCACACTAGCCTTGACACACTAGATATACACATCGACTAACCTTCATACTTCTTCAGAAAGCTGTAATATTAAACACGTGCAGAATTGTACGAAAGTTTTTATCTATAGATGAATAAGAAATTAAACTTAAAACACTGATTTTCGTTTGGCCAAAAGCCCGCGATTATTAGTATTACCTCGGCAACGAGAGATTTAAAAAAAAAAACATAAATAATAATAATAATAAAGCCTTTATTTCCTACTACATATTATTATTATTTTTATCTCTATTTATCTGTATCTATTTATGTTATGTACCAAAACTTTAAATATATTTTCAATCTTATACTATCTATCTACTAATATCTATATATGTATTTATTTTAATGCTTTAGTAGTAATCGCCTCCTTGGCGTAAGCCTCCCCCATCTCTCTCCACAGCTTTCTGTTTCTAGCTATTGACATCCATTGTGCACCAGCTTTTCCTTGGAAGATGTCTTCCCACCTTTTCTTTGGCTGACCTTTATTCCTTGTTTCGTTTCTAGGCACCCATTCTGTGATTCTTTTTGCCCAACGACTATCTTCCATCCTACAGACATGTCCAGCCCACTTCCATTTTAATGATCTTGTAATTTTTGTAACATCTGTTATTCCCGTTTTCTTTCGAATTATTTTGCTTCTAATTCTTTCCTTCTGTTTTATGCATGCTTCTTTCCATTTTCCTTTGGCAAATGGCTAATTTTTCTCTCATCCCCGTCTTTAACATTTTGATAATTCCTCTCCATCCAAAGGTTGCCTGGAAGAGATCCGCTTTTAGCGATAAGGTCGCCTAATGTTACACTTTCTTTATTTGTTTTTATGTAATGTCTTTAATTTAATGTTTGCAATAAAGCGTTCAATCTATCTATCTAGAATAATCAATTTATTGGTAAAAATGTACATGTCAGATCAGAATAAGATTAAAATTCAAAATAAGTCAGTATTGCACAATATTATAAAAATATAATAATGATATTAAATAGAAATAGAAATAAGATTAAATAAGATATACAATAAATTATTTGATAATAATAATAATATAATATTAAATCCATCATTATAATTGATTTACCGGATTTTTAGAACAAAATCCTGTACATCATAGGACGCCTTCTCGATGGGCCATGCTTTGAGCTTGGGTTTGAATGACGGACGCCAAACAAGGTGTATCCGCAACGATGAGTCCCAAACTAGGCGAAAGCCTGTGTTTTTGGATTCAGAGATACGATTTATTAATTTTACACATCACTCCGCAAAGAAATTTGAACAACTAGCGACTCTTGCTATGACGCAATAAAATTCAATTCAGCTCGCGTAGCGCTGCATACCTACCAGTCATATTAACCTACAGAGCGCCTCTCTTTCCTCGCATAGCTCTTATCCCTTCTGACGCGGCACGTGTAACGACGCGCGACCCGCCGTCGGTGTCCGGCTATGTACTTGTAGCTTCGTACCTACAGTGCGGAGTGCGCTAGGCCTGGTTTGGGTGCGAGTTTCTGCATGCGATATATATTGTAATAATAATATAGGTATTTCCTATGTTTTCAAATATAGTTACTCGCGTTATAGGCATTAATGAAGTAGGTACCTTGGGTAGTTTGGTGTTTGTCGGGAAAATGTCGTACCATTTGCCAGTTGCTTTAGGATCAGGAAAATATTGTTGTTTATTAGGGTAATTCACCGATATGGTCTAAAGTCTAAACCTATATTTATGGCTTCAATATTTGGCTTACTTGATCAAGAATAGGTATTAACAACCTATTCCTCCTGTCTTATTCTTGATTAATACCTATTTACTCAAGTGAAATTAAAGTAGGGAAACCACTTACACACCTACACTAAGTACCTACATACTAATTCGATAGGTAAGTATAGCGGTATAGCTTTGAATTCCATCATCATCATCATCATCATTCATCATTTCAGCCCGTTTCCACTGCTTGGTATTGGCTTCCTCTCAGGCAGTTACAGAATGGTGGCCGAGAGATAGGCGTAGACTAGAAGGCAGACCACCGTCCGGACGATCCGATGATATAGATAGTGAATTTCTATAGGCACATGTTCGATTTCATTCAATTCAATGGTAATATTACAGCCTCTGTGGTGTAGTGGTTAGGTAGGTGGGCTCAAACCTCATACACTACCGAGGTTGCGGGTTCGAATGCCGTGACGGGCCAAATATTTGCGAACTGATAAAAACGAAAGTATTTGTTTTGTGTTTGGGTGTTGTAGGACCATGGTCCTCTTAGTTTCTGGTTCCTTAGATAGAGGGAATCCTACTTAGGGCTCAGGATCTATGTATGTGATCGTTGGCCATTATTATTATTTATTAAGAATTTTGATAGGTAGGTAATCTAACTAAGCTTAGAGACTAAGTAAAGAAGTTTATTAGCAGGCCTATAAAACAGGCCAAAGTTGAGTACTAGTCACAGCACTGTTCTACAAATCTACTTTTTATCTCTACTTCAATCGCTTAGCTAGCATAGCATGTCAATACCAGTGCCTGTCGCGACCTGTAATTATCGTCCACCGTGTTCCCCTCTAATCGTAACGTCAACCGCTGTCATTACTTGTTCCCCCTTCTCGCACAACAGTCTATGGCAGTAACTCCCCGATTCCTAGACTGTGCAGGACACTGAACACGTGGTTCGGAAACGAACCTGTTGATGTTTTCTCAATCAAGCTGTACCAATTTCGTGAGCATTTGTTCACGAAAATAGCAAATTAACTGTTAAAACTCACTATCAAACTTATAGGTAAGAAAAATGATGTGACCTGGATACCCGATACCACCATCGCTGGTGGAAGCTTCACATAATTTTTCTTACTTACTGTATTTAGAGCGAACTATTTTCTGTTTTTTTTTTATGTTATATATTCTATGTTACTTTACATGTGAACGCTGTGTTTACCTGTTATTGGTAGTGCATTTAGCCTTATTTAATTTTGAGAAATCTTTGTCTTTAGAATAAGAAACAATGTAACTACTGTTGGTGAACCAAATAAAGAAAATAAAATAAAATAAATAAATAATCGGCTCAGCTGTCCGACGGACGGCGACGCTCTGCAGTAATCTCACTGTGGACAAGAAATGCTAAATTAAAAAGTATTTTTAAATTTTTGATAACAATGAAATAAAGTACTTACTTAACTATAAGTTAGGTCTAATTTCGCAAATGGGCTTGTATACCAGTGGCATAGGTACCTAGACCTACCTACGAGCTCATGGCGTGATTGATTGAAAGAGGTCAGTTTTGTTACTACAGCCAATGGAAATCTCTAACACCAAAAGTACCTAATACCCAGGAGGAAAAGTAGAGATGAAAGTGGTTACATATGCTGGCCCTACTGACTCTTGTATACACATAAAATACTTTGAATTCGCCTGCGTCAATGGTTTGCTGTCATAATTGCCAGCGCTGGACTTAGCTAGAATCCACCGACTTCACAAGCCTTTTGGTTAAATCTTTTGGATAGACATGAAATTTTATGTATTTTATAATATTAATTTATCTATTTAATAAAAAAAATATTACTTGTTAAAATAATATTATTTATTAAGTACTTACCTACTAGTAGGGTACTAAGTCCTCCAAGATTTTTCAACGTGAAACGATTTATCGATAGTCAATAAAATCGATGCATTAGAGTGTTTAATTTAATTCATTCGATTGAAAAGATTGTGTACTACGTACATGTGAGCTTGTCGTGCTGATTAAATATTTGACATGCGGCATGTATGTGAATATTTGGCGTAACTAACTTACTAGAATTACATGTATCTAGAGAACTACATTACTTATTTCAGTTACTTGACAAAACATTAATAAAAGCGCTATCTATCTGAAAACATACCAACTATCCTTGGTGCTGCTGTCTACCGTTTACAGTTCAAACTATGTCGTAAGGACATCATGCAACAAGGTGAGTGACTTCTTGGTTTGGACGCAAATTAGTAGATGGCGCTTTACTTAGGGGTTCCACTACTATTCAACAGATGGCGTAATGTGTCAGAATAAAAAGTTTGTATAATTTAAAGTTTAGTATTAGGTATTCTGTGGTTTAGTTGTAGATTTTTAATACAAATTAAAATCAACGGTGGTGTATTACGGTCAAGAAGCTTGACTTCCATGATGACGGTCTAAATCCTTGTATGATGCGTGTTATTCATAAGTATAATATACCTAAGTAAAAAAAAGATGCAGGTAGGGAAATATCCTATATAAGTTTATAGTTATTATAACAGTAGGTACCAACCTACTTAACTACTTAGGTATTGTTTTATTTAATTGTTTCAAGTTTTTCAGCAATACCTACTCAAATCAAACAAAAGTAAAATACCCAACTAGCTTAATTAGAGCCTCCCGACTCTCGGGGCTCCACAGTGAGCATATCCTTGCCGGATTCGGCTCGGCTGGCTTCGGCCATAGAGGCGTTCAGGCATAATCCTGCGGATGGTAGCATCGCACCACCGGCCGCTAAATACGTAAATACCTAGGCCCTATTAGTGATCCGCCTTTGAAACCAATGAAATATTTAATGATTACCTATAAATCTTTTCAGCTAAAAAAGGTCAACGGACAACCAATAAATAAAGGAATTCTCGTTAGTAAATATTTGGATAGTGCGCTCACAATATTTTTGAATACATTTTGCCTATGTCCAGCGGTCACGCCCTCTCCGTGACACAATGGAAACCATGGAACATCACCGAGAGAACCGAACTGCAAATTGTTATTTCCACACCATAAAGTTTTCTAAAAGTTTCACTTTAATAATAAAATAAGGTAATCGTTTGCTCCGCGACTATTAATCTTAGCTTTGAATGAGTTTTACTTTTATAGCAGATGGCAAAAAGTTGATGTCTTTCGAAATTTTATGTGTATGCCAACTTTGGCTTTTTTATCCGAAGAGAGGCAGACAGGCTGTCGTCTGAGATGTTCATGTTTTTCTAATAGTTAACAAAATAATAGATGTAGGTACTTACACATTACTCTGATCAATGGTACCTAATATTTTAGCCTACGACCTACCCTTGTCGGTATTTTCTTCGATCTACAACTTGGAGTCCATAGAGTAAAGAGGTATTAATAGAGTCCTTGTATGTTGGCAACGCATCAACAACGCCTCTGATGTTACAAATACGCGGCAGATAGGCGACGGTGACCGCTCATCATTAGGCGGGCCGTTGCTTGTTTGCCAATATTGTGCATACTTACTTATAATAATATTATAAACAAGAATCCGTAAGAGATTATTAAATTAAACGAAAACGTTTTATGGATTTAGAATGCATTGTCATTGAGTTTTGAGCTACCCTGAAAGTTTTAGCCGGATAGCTAATGAGGAAGTGCCCGAAATTTGAATTGCAAGATTCCACCCGGAACGACAGACAGACAGACAAACAAGAAAGTAACTTAATAAAAAACGTGGTAAAACCAGAATTCGTAATAGAATAAAAAAAAACTACGTTTTTAAGGATTAAGAATGCATTTCCATCGAGTTGTGAGCTACCCTGACAGTTTCAGCCGGATAATTTAAGTTGTAGATTCCACCCGGAACGACAGATAGACAGACAGACAGACAGACAAACAAGAAAGTGACTTAATAAAAATAATTTATTAAAAAATAGTAGGATTTTCATCACGTGAAGAAAAATGTACCTAACCTACCTCTCGTCTTATATATATGTCGATAAGATTCATACATTTTCTAGACACAGAGCTGCCCCCGAACTTGTAACTAAAATATTTTAAGAATAATATCTTTACCACGCCTGCCATTGAATACTTTCATTGTAGATAGTAGATCTGCCGCCGGCCGGGGGCCTTGCAACCAACATTCGCCATTTATTATCTGCTATCAATGGCTTGTCGCGTCGCGCCCAAACAAAGCTTTCTGAGGTATGAACGACCACCTCTCCCTGACCCCTTCATTTCTATTAGCACCATGTCAAAAAGTTCTTCCATGATCGGTGAGATGGGTCTGCAGTGGCTGGTCAGTGGATTATAATACGTTTAATGGCGTGTAATGAATAGCATAACATCCATAAAGTTACAATACGGCCACTCGAACATGCCCTTTTATAATAATACGTGATTTATTGAGAGCCGCGAAATCTGTTTGTTTTGCACGTGTTGTCAGAGAAACGCCTCCGATCTCAGACTGGAGACAGAAGGTGAATGCGTGAGGCCATGAATCAAGACGTGAATGAATTAAATCAACTATCGGTTTACCTTTACGTTCACACATGAAAAACGAAAATATTTTTATGAAAGAAAAGAATAGAACATTCAGAAATATCTTTATTTTTAAGGTGTGACAAAGAAAAGACCCAGCTCAGGAGAGACAGGACTTGATTATGATAGTATTTTATTTATTAGAAACTCAGTTTTATTTTGCTTTATGCTTAGTGTAAGTGTTGTAGTCAAAAAGCATGTAAACCCCCGGCAGGCTCTTGATTAGGTACTTAGACATTTATTTAGAACCAAAAAATATTAAAACATAAAAAATATATCGTTTATTCACAAAAAAGTAACTCTGAAATTTATAATGCGATTACACTACACATTCATCATCATCATCATCAGCCCACCACATTCCCAATGCTGGGACACGAGCCTTCTCTCATACAGAGAGTATGGGCCATAATCCACCACCCTGGTCCAGTGCGGGTTTGGTGGATGTCACATGTTCTTGAATTTTTGTGATTAATTATTCTTGGACATGCCGGTTTCTTGACGAAGTTTTCCTTCACCGTTTTTAGAGCGATTATACTTTCACTTAAGTAAAATAAAACAGCTGGTATATAAGTATGTACTTTTAAAGAAAAAAATTTAAATATCATAGACCCTATAGGCAAATAATACTCACTATTACTTACGTACTATAGGTATAGGCTGAATGGTCCTACATATTCGAACATGTATTTTTTTAAAGATTAAACATCCAATAAAAAGCTTGCTCTTTTTACGTCTCTTCATAGATGATCAAAGATATCCTTATAGCCGCGGATTCCACAAAGCAGCGACAGATGTCCAAAACTTTATCTCGCTTTTTAAAAGCTTCTTATGCTGGATAAAAAGTTTAAACCATTCATTGGACACAACACCTACGTAACGATGCATTGTAGACAATACTAGGATAAATGTGACGTGAAATTTTATGCGAAGGTAGTATAATCCACTTAGAGGCATGTCGTGCTTCTTTGTCAAAATAGTCTTTGGGATAAAAAGTAGAGCTGTACGGTTCATTGATTTGTAAAAAATAACTCCGCGGGGCACCTTGTGTGCAAACAGAGTGTAGGGTGCCGTCTACAGATGCGAGCGTTGAGCTTCTGGGGCACAGATGGCTCTAGTGTTTTGTTTGATTTGGATGTTGATTTGTTGGTCTATTTGATTGAACATGTTTGACATGTTGTGGGGTAAAGTGTTTGATCAATTTACATAAATTAAAATTCAGCACAATTAGGCGAGAATATATCAAAAATTTGTAGTAGCAAAGACCTATTATCGAATTCCTCTGTCAGAACTTTTAACAATATTACATTTTTGTGATTGAATGACGGTAGAGTCTTAATGTAATTACTTGAAAAATCATAGTGATTTTTTTTTTCAACTACGACATAGTTACAAAATACTGAATTATCGACCTGAAATGTATGCATTATTAAGTGCAAAACTACAACACAATGCACCATTTATTTAAGGACTTTTTAAGTTATGTGCGGGTAAATATCTCGCTCTAAAAATGTTAAAGAAAACAGTGAGTGAATTATAAGGAATCCAAAATGTCTAAGTATCACAAAGTTCAAGAAAATGTGACTTCCACCAATCCTCACTTGGCCAGCGTGTCGGATTACGGCCCATAAACTATGTGAAAGTTTATTTATTTATTTTACACCATACCATATTTACCATATTTTTCATGAAATGTTTTCTAGTTAAAGGTACCCAAAGCAGTAGTACAATAGCAGTACCAATTTTAATCCACATATAGCAGACTTTTTATGTAACCGAGTGATGAGATGAGCATCTCGTCCGCCTGATGGTAAGCGCTATGCCTGCCAGATTCCGCAAACACCACGACCACAAGCCTGCATGAATGAAAATGGTACCCAAACACCTACAATAGTTTTTGCCACTTCGACCGTCTCTTTTAATATCTTATTGAACGTTGATTTATACGAACTTTTGTTACACGAACTCTACGTTAGAAATAAAAAGAAAAAAGATTTAAATCGTGTGAACATAATTGTTGAAATTTTAGAATTTTACGCTCTCAATAAAGAGATTGTGGGCATTTATGGGGCATTTAAGAATGCTATGGGGTTTTTGATAAATGACGTGTTTTGCCCGTGCTTACGTGCCAAAGTCATTCAATACTTGATAAACGATCATGTTCATTGTTAGCGCTACTAGGTGCTAAAATCTGTAGCGTTTTTGCAAGATGTTGAATTGCAGTGAATTATAACTCATTCTTAATAAGAGATATGAGTGGGTCGTTTTAAAGACAGCGTGATTTCCAAGGGAAAATCTTGCTGTCTTGGAGAATACGGGGTGTAGCAGAGGATGTTATTTTTAGGTATTAGGTATTTTTCAGTAAGTACCTACTGCGTTACGTTCTTTAAGTTATGAGCAGACGAGACAGCGGCTGACATCAGCCAAAAAATTTCGTGATTAAAAAAACTAAAGATTAAAAAGGTACAAAAGATACTTTTAAACGTCTTCCACACGTTAAACGAATCAATTAAAAATACGTTAAAATTGTTAACTTAGATTATCACACCATTGAGAAAAAAACTGCTTAGATTACTTTGCCACCGAATGATTTCTCCTTCTTCAAAGCATAATACGCCAAGGCTATCCATAGTACGTACCATTTTATATTGTAAAAAGCAAGCATGTTTATGAATAATGCGATCACTATTTGTAAACCCCAAGCAAAACGATATCATAAAACGTTCTCAGTTCCCAGTCTGCGTACGTTTGCCGCCTTACCTCTATAAAAATCCAACGCAGCGCAGACGCGATGCCATATTAGATCACACATCGAATTCCACGTTATTGCATTCCAAATAAATCCCATACAAATCTCGCGCCGCCAATAAGCTCGCGTCTAAGTTTATGTCGCGTGGAATATCAGTTTTCCGACTTTACCCAATAAAGGGTAGCCCCTGATCCGTTAAGTAAACAGAAAAAAAGGAAGGCTGGCGGGCCGCGAGGCGACGTAACGAGTAAATCACGGGTAAGCCCCAATACGAGACGCGGCGCGCGGCAGCACTCGCTTAAGCCCCGTAACCCCTTTAAGTTCCACCAGTTCACCTTCCGATATCCCGTATGTGCTAAATAAACGAGTCGTGTGCTTTCTCGCCTCTTTTCAGGCGTGCGAGTTTTTTGTTAGCCAATGTGGTAAACTTGCTTGTAGGCAAATGTCTAGTACCTTTACCGAATTTGCATTTTACCTGGTAATGCAATGTGCGCTTAGCCTGCTCCATGCTAGGTTCTGGATTATGCAGCGGATACGTAGTTCTATTATGTTTTCTGTGCCGTTTTTTGTAGCAGGTTGCGCATTACCATTATTTCGTATGTAACATACATTTCTCCTCTTACAAAAGCCATCATAGATTATCGGAGGTATTTTTTGTACAACTTTCCTGACGTGCGGAGGACTTTTTTGCCAACTCTTCTTGAATTCGGCCTAGAGGCTATATCTCAAAATCGAATTGCCTTATAAAGTTTTCCAAAGCTACCATAATCTCGTACCCTTTGATTCTTAGGCGATATCGTAACAATGTAAGCAACAAAGGCCAGATCGAGGCAATTGGCTCGCGCGTGACCGAGGCCACCGAGGCGCGCGGTGACCCACCTCGCCTCACCACCGCCTCACCGAACTACTTTGCCCGACACCCTTTACACAAATTGATTTTAAATGGCGATTTATTTCCGCCTCATATCGCCGATCCGATCTTCCTATGAGTTTTACGGGCGGCTTTACGTGGGGTTAAGAAAGTCCTAGTTATAAAACGGTTTATTTCTTTTCATGACGGTACTTAGCCGCCCTCTAATTATGCCGGATTAACCCGCCGAATACCTTCATTAAACGGTATAAAACGCCTCTCAACTTTATCGCTACGATCGAGTTTGAAACGTCGAACTCTTTGTAATAACAAAGTCCACGTTTACCTAGAAATGGAGGCTAGTTATAAAACTAAAAGTCTAACGGTGACAACGCTTTTTATCTCGGATTCTATACATAACGGGTGCTTAAAATAAAAGTTCGTCTCTGTTGCAAAATTTTTACCCTTTTGCGAATTTGTGCAAATTACTTTATGAGCGCGTTTTGAATAGTGAGTTTTTTGTTGAGGTAGTTTACAACTGCAGCGCGCTGGAACGTCTGTTGAAAGTCGAACCCGGCCGCGTTCGAAAGGGGGTTGATTTTACGAGCGTCGCGATCCGCAGCGTCGTACACTAAACCGTCGAATAATAGAAAATAAATAGTAACCCTTCGGTGGCGGCGCGTTTGCTGCCGAAAGGTTTACTTTTATTGCCGGTGACTTTCTTTTACTGACTACCCCTTCATAATTGCTAGGGTTGAGGATAAAAAATAGAAATCGCTGTTCCTTAGCAAAAACCTCTTTGTTTATGTTTTAGCAAATTGTGATAGCATTGTGTAAAAATTGCAATACAATGCATACTTTTGTAAAATTTTGCCATTAGCAAAAATAAAACAATTGTTGCCAATTTTGAACAAAATTTAAACCCGTTGAATTTTTTTGCACATTTATTTTCTAATTTCACGAAATCTTAATTAAGGTTTGGTGAAAGAGGGTAGTATTAAATTTATCTTCTCAGCGGGGCTCGTACCTGCTGGAACGGCGATGTTTCAAAATGAACTATATATCTTTTTTTTTCTCTAATGGTCGTTGCGAGATTGGGACATTTTGCAACCGCAAAGACTTTTTCCAGCGGGGGGTGTCACCGACTGACGTAGTTTTTTTCGTTTCACTGGTAGCTGTCAGTGGCGACAATGCGTCATGAGTGCGTACTGAGTAATGTCCTGAGATACGTAATAGAGACGTTAGTGAGAAGTATTGAGAAAGTTTGACCGATAATGGCTGTCAGTAGAGATCTTGCGGTCAAGAGATAAGTCAGCCAGTGATTTGAGTACCTGACTTTTTTGTTCTGGTGTCTTAGTACCCTTGGGTTTTTTAACCTTTATGACATACATGTACCTATACTAAAGTATCTCCTATTCCTAAAAGAGTAGGTGCCAGATCATATTTGTCTAATGTGTTACCAATATGACCAGAATCTGAATGAGCACGGATGATATTTTCTCTATGGTTGGTGTGACCAGTATGACCAGAATCTGAATGAGCGCGGATGATATTTTTCGATGGTTGGTGTGACCAGTATGACCAGAATCTGAATGAGCGCGGATGATATTTTTATATGGTTAGTGTGACCAGTATGACTGTTGATGAGTTGTATTGAGTGATGCGATGAGCAAGTCGTTTGCCTTATGGTAAGCGCTACGCCTACCCATAACAATTGCAGTGCCGCCCAGAACTTTTAATACTATAAAAGCACTGCATTTGCGCTCATCACCCCGAGACATCAGATATTAAGTCTCATATGCCCAGTAATTTCACTGGCTGCGATATTTTTCTATTGTCAGTGTGACCAGTGTGACCAGAATCTGAATGATCACGGATGATATTTAAGCGGAGCGTCACTGTCTACTTCGAAGTGACGTTATATTAGGACAACGTCGACATTTGGTTTCCGTCATTACGCAGATTCTTGTTGTACTATAATAAAATTGTTTAAAAATAACTCCTACACTACTAACAGTAAGTCCTTCTCTACTAACAGTAATGCGTACTCACTAACAGTAAGTTCTACTCTACTAACAGTAAGGCCTACTCTACTAACAGTAAGTTCTGCTCTACTAACAGTAAGTTCTACTCTACTAACAGTAAATCCTTCTCTACTAACAGTAAAGCCTACTCTACTAACAGTAAGTTCTACTCTACTAACAGTAAGGCCTACTCTACTAACAGTAAGTTCTGCTCTACTAACAGTAAGTTCTACTCTACTAACAGTAAATCCTTCTCTACTAACAGTAAAGCCTACTCTACTATCAGTAAGTTCTGCTCTACTAACAGTAAGTTCTACTCTACTTACAGTAAATCCTTCTCTACTAATAGTAATGCCTACTCTACTAACAGTAAGTTCTGCTCTTCTAACAGTAAGTTCTACTCTACTAACAGTAAGTCCTACTCTACTAACAATAAGTTCTACTCTACTAAAAGTGAGTTCCATTGGACTACTACTAGTTTCGAATGACATCCGAAAGTTAGCCTACCGAAATTGTATAAATAAATGATCAAAGTCCCGCTTTGAAGGGCATTGTAGCCAGCGAAAGTAATTAGCATATGAGACAGTATTTGATGTCTTGATGTAATGAGCGCAAATCAATGTTACGCAGTGCTTTTATAGTACACAAAGTTTTGGGTGGCACTGCAATTGTTATGGGCAGGCGTGGCGCTTACCAAGACGAAGAAAGAGGGCGAGAGAAGAAGGCGAAAGACTTGCTCGACTCACCACAAAGTTCCATAAAAAAGAAATTTAAAGTTATTTCGGTGATGAACAAATATTTTACAATATTTAAATGGACAGAATGGCGTTAACAGTGTAGGGTAATTTAGTGTATCGGCTCAACTGATTCGGGAAATAATAGACGAATGCAGTTCTAAAATTAGAGTGACTAAAGTATTTTCATCGACTTGAGTTTACATGGCGGTAGAAAACAAAAGTCAAAGTCAAATCAAAATCAAATTATTTATTGACATAGTGTAATGTACAAGGTAAGTATTGAATCCATAGGCTTCCGAAGTAGTCGAAACTGTGTTTCAGGAGCCAGTGGCTTCTTCCAGTTTAATACGAGAGTGTTTAGATACGAGAGTAAAGTAAGAGTAAAGTATTTTAGATACGAGAGAAAAAATCTACTTATATGACTTAGGGGATCAAATGTATATTTTTAATAATGGTCAAACGTCTTTTAAACTTAAGTTTGAGCTGAATGTAGTCAGAAAATTACAAACAACACTGTTTTTACCACGTTTTTATTTAGTCACTTTCTTGTCTGTCTGTCTGTCGTTCCGGGTGGAATTTTGCGACTCCAATTTCGAGCACTTCGCGATTAGCTATCTGGCTGAAACTTTCAGGGTAGCTCACAAGTCGATGACAATGCAATCTAAATCCATAAAAACGTGATTATTAGTTTTTTTTATCTTTTACGGACTCTTGTTTTAAATCATATTAAAAGAACTTTTGAAATCATTTGAAAGAAAGAAAGAAAGAAAAGAAAGAAAATGAGTTTTAGTGCCAACAACAAATACAAATACAAAAACTCTTTACTATATACCAATAACATAAAAAATGATAACAGATAAACCTTATAACTAGGGCAGTACAATGGGCGGTCTTATCGCTTAGAGCTCATCTCTTCCAGACAACCTTTGGATGGACAGTATCGGAAGAAAAGGAGTAGACGGTTGTGTATAATAAATAAATACATTGTACTTACTTGTATTACATCTAGATATTTACGAATCCTCGCCATGTAAGCCTCCTCTCGCTCTAATACCTAAGGCTCGCGACACACGGTGCGTTTTGTTCGTCGTCGTCGGCATGCATGCGTTTGGAAGTAGCGACGAGCCATACAATTTTATCACCTCTAATGGTCGCCCGTAGTGATTTGTAGCGGCCATGTCCTACCATCCTTGAAATGAGTTGTTTCCAAGTTATCCTCACCTTCTATCTTGAAAAGGGATGAAGCAATTTTACATAATTTCTAAAATTGTGTCTTACAAAACCAAAATATATATTTTCTTTTTTTTATTGGTTTGTGTTTGGCCACTATCTCACCTGATGGTAAGCGATGATGTGGTCTAAGATGTAACACGGTTATCTAAAAGATGCTTGTTCACTCTCGATTTGAAGACTCCCAGGTTGTAGTTGTCAGGAAACACAGACGTTGGCAATGCGTTCCACTCCTTGGCTGTTCGTAAGATGAACGTGACACCAAAACGCTTTGTTCGTACAGGAGTCTACCATATATGGATGTCGCATAGCCGTGCGTCTGGTTTTATTGATACAAGTAAATAAATTATATAATAAATAATATATTATTAATACGCTCATACAAAGAGGCCCCTAACTAGGAGACCCTGTAACTAGGGAACCAGGAACTATTAGGACCATGGTCCCACAACACCCAGACACAAAAAAAAATACTTGCACTTTTTTTTCTATGCACAAACATTTGTCCCGTCGCGGGAATCGAACCCGCACCCTCAGTTATCAATGCTCTATTTATTATTTATTATAACACCGCAAGCTGACACTACGCAGTTGCATCACACGTCGCCGACAAAACGTGTCACATTCATATTTTTAATATAAACTGTATGTATGTTGTATGTATGTGTGTAACTGTATGTGTTCTAAAGTATGTATTTATATGGGCCGTAGAATAAGTAAATAACATCTGTAACTTATTTTAATGTTGCCTGAAATAAAGATTAAATAAAATAAAAATTGCTAAAAATATTTAAGTCCACGTTGCGAATCGGCACCGGTCGGTGCCGATTAAATCGGTGACCGGTAAAAAATCGGTGACCGGTGCCTACTCTACTAACAGTAAGTTCTGCTCTACTAACAGTAAGTTCTACTCTACTAACAGTAAATCCTTCTCTACTAACAGTAAAGCCTACTCTACTATCAGTAAGTTCTGCTCTACTAACAGTAAGTTCTACTCTACTTACAGTAAATCCTTCTCTACTAATAGTAATGCCTACTCTACTAACAGTAAGTTCTGCTCTTCTAACAGTAAGTTCTACTCTACTAACAGTAAGTCCTACTCTACTAACAATAAGTTCTACTCTACTAAAAGTGAGTTCCATTGGACTACTACTAGTTTCGAATGACATCCGAAAGTTAGCCTACCGAAATTGTATAAATAAATGATCAAAGTCCCGCTTTGAAGGGCATTGTAGCCAGCGAAAGTAATTAGCATATGAGACAGTATTTGATGTCTTGATGTAATGAGCGCAAATCAATGTTACGCAGTGCTTTTATAGTACACAAAGTTTTGGGTGGCACTGCAATTGTTATGGGCAGGCGTGGCGCTTACCAAGACGAAGAAAGAGGGCGAGAGAAGAAGGCGAAAGACTTGCTCGACTCACCACAAAGTTCCATAAAAAAGAAATTTAAAGTTATTTCGGTGATGAACAAATATTTTACAATATTTAAATGGACAGAATGGCGTTAACAGTGTAGGGTAATTTAGTGTATCGGCTCAACTGATTCGGGAAATAATAGACGAATGCAGTTCTAAAATTAGAGTGACTAAAGTATTTTCATCGACTTGAGTTTACATGGCGGTAGAAAACAAAAGTCAAAGTCAAATCAAAATCAAATTATTTATTGACATAGTGTAATGTACAAGGTAAGTATTGAATCCATAGGCTTCCGAAGTAGTCGAAACTGTGTTTCAGGAGCCAGTGGCTTCTTCCAGTTTAATACGAGAGTGTTTAGATACGAGAGTAAAGTAAGAGTAAAGTATTTTAGATACGAGAGAAAAAATCTACTTATATGACTTAGGGGATCAAATGTATATTTTTAATAATGGTCAAACGTCTTTTAAACTTAAGTTCGAGCTGAATGTAGTCAGAAAATTACAAACAACACTGTTTTTACCACGTTTTTATTTAGTCACTTTCTTGTCTGTCTGTCTGTCGTTCCGGGTGGAATTTTGCGACTCCAATTTCGAGCACTTCGCGATTAGCTATCTGGCTGAAACTTTCAGGGTAGCTCACAAGTCGATGACAATGCAATCTAAATCCATAAAAACGTGATTATTAGTTTTTTTTATCTTTTACGGACTCTTGTTTTAAATCATATTAAAAGAACTTTTGAAATCATTTGAAAGAAAGAAAGAAAGAAAAGAAAGAAAATGAGTTTTAGTGCCAACAACAAATACAAATACAAAAACTCTTTACTATATACCAATAACATAAAAAATGATAACAGATAAACCTTATATCAAAAAAAATCTGTCGGTGATTTTTTAAATACGCTGAGGTCCTGGTTCACATAGTTTGTAAACGAAAAGTTGAGTAATTTTAAAAACTCATAATTCATAACGTAAAAAGGAGATAAAAATGTGGAATAAATCCCTCGAGTAAAGTGCGACACATCCGTTCATACGAGCAGTTTTGTCACAAAAATATTACATTCTCGTATATTTATAGTTAAAAGATGATTTTGTTGAAATGGAGCCAAATTTCCGGCGCGGAGCTTTCAACGGAATTTACAAAAAGCGCCATAAATTGGCAAATAATCCGCCGCATAACGCAACCTTTGTTTGGCCACACGTGCTTTTAATATCTCTTCCACATCCGAACAATGGCCGGATTTAGTCTTTGTATTGTACGTTGCCTAAATGTAAGCAAACACTCGTAAAAAGAAAAAGAAAAAATCTGCGATTGGAATTTTTGAAAATATTAAAAATATAGATGTTAATAAATTTATTAAATGATATGCGGACAAAGGGACGTGACTGAATGGGACGACAATCGGCCGTGTCGAATTTGTCATGAAACTGTGCGCCTTTGTTCGGGCCGTGAATGCCGTGTGAGAAGGAAGAGCTTCCGGTGCCGTGGCCCAGGTTTTATGCACGGGGATACCGGATCGATGCCTCAGGCGATATCTTGCCATCGACGTCCTACATTGTTGTTTTTTGCGCTATAACTGATACCTACGATGCTCTCTTTGAAATCTTTTCAAAAATATATGGTACCTGTTTCGTTTGCGTGGGAGAGAAGCTTCAACATAAGAAGTGCTCTAAATGTTCAAGATAAAATAGCTAATAGGATAACAAGTATTTAATAGAAAGAAAACATGCTCATAATTATTATTTTTGTTTTTGAAGAGTAGCCAATTAATTTTATTATTAGGTACAATATCGGTTTTTATTGCTAAGTATATATAGATTTATTGGTAATAACAACAGACCTCACATACCTACCTCATAATTTTTTTAGACACAGCGTCACACATGTAGTTTATATTTTATATTGTTCCACCTGCTTATTATGTTGAAGATTAAACAATATAAATAGAGTCGCAACAACTAAATTATCCCTTTTCAGAATACTTCTTCAAAATTTTAAAAGTGGTAATAATTATTGGAAGGTTTAAAGAGTATATCTAGAACCACTATAAATATTTGGCTAGTTTACTTTTATCTCATAAAAAATCGTAATAGAGCAAGTTATAATAATTAAGCATATTTTTACATTATTCTTAAGTAGATGAAATCGATTAAAATCAGTGGATTAACTCATTCTGCAGGCTAAATAAGTCGGATTATAATTAACCTTCTATCGACGTCACCGCTACCACCGCTACCCACCGACAGCTTTCATAAAGACTAACAAACAATCCCGTCGGCATTTTTGAAACAAGAAAAAAATTCCAGCATGTGTCGATGGACGCATCGACGAGCCCGTGTATGATACGCGGAAAAAGGATAAAAAAAGGGAAAACCGCGTCGGAACAATCGAAGCTAACTTATAAAATATGTATCCCGGTGCAGGCTTTTGAAACTGGGACTATTTTGACCGCGATCGGGATTTTTGGGACAAGAGAATGGGATCATAAAGGCACAGTTCCCGCTATCGCTCGTTTTTGCCGGTTGTGAATTATCTAACGCGCCTATGAAGAGAATTGGTAAAACTGAATTGTTAACGTTTGCAGTTTTGCTTGTTTGTAAACTGAATACTTTATTAAAATGAATGTAATGAATGTTGTTGCTATTGTAACTGATTGGGCTATATATATAATTAATGGGAAGGCTTGTGCATGGTGACTGAGCTTCTACAATAGCTAGGTACCAAGCTACAACTTTATTTTTGTTAGAAATTCCCATTCTTATCATGATCATCATCATCAGCTTACGATCCCACTGCTAAATCATGGGTCTTCTCTCATAGAGAGAGAGTATGGACCATAATATACCATGCTGGCTCATTGTGAGTTGGTGGATGCCACATGTCTTTACATTTTTTAGATTTTACACACGCTGATTTCTTCACTATGATTTTCTTCACCTTTTTAGAGCGAGTAAAACTGCACGTAACTTAAGAAAGTTTTTGGTGTGGGGCTAACGAGATTAGAATGCCAGATTCAGTCTTTCCCGATAGCTACAATCTAGGAATCTTCAAGTCTCGAGTGAACAGGTACTATCTTGGTGAGCGTGGTAGATCTTCGAACACGTCGCTTACCATCAGGTGACATAGTGGTCAAACGCAAGCCAATTAGCAATAAAAAAACTCGCAAAAAATTTCGTGAAGCCAAACTCGCTTAAATGTTATACGGGGCCTTAGTTGGAAAGTCGCATAGTTTACAGCGCAGCTATACTCGCCATTCCAAATCTCACAATAACATCAAAAGAAGAAAAAAATGTTAAAAATACTTCCGTACACAGGAGTTGACAGCAGACATCCATAAGATGGCGCGATCTGATGTCTGCTTGCTATCAGCGTGCGATCAGCACAAAAACGTGCTGTAATGTGCTGGTCATTAATTAAGAGATACGACTCGGGTAGGGGTGTCTGTCGGGTGTGTATAGCTAACGTTTTGCGGAGTAGCATTGATAAGAATTGGGTGTTCATTGGAATGGAGTTGTGATTAGCTAGTCTTTTAATCAAAGGTGGACTGTACTTACTCACTTTCATTAGAGTCAAAAATATTAATTTCTAGATGAAACAGAGAACCATAAAATTAAATGCCATAATAATGAGAAAGAGTCTTGTCTTAAATTACTTTATTCTAGGTAAATAATATGAGAAGAAAATATGCTATAGGTACATTACCGAAATGTACCTATATCTGAATGTTATATATTACCTGGATTGAAACCTGCAGTCCACGAATGAGGCTAATATATCATTAGCTCTTTTAGATCATGAGTACTGTTGATGCACTGCAAAAATATACCAGCTGTCAATATGTCGTCAAGCGTTATAAATGGCTTCGCTGCCGCCGCCGGGTCGCCTCGTCTTCGGACATTTATAACTCTCCTACCAATCTCGGCGTCATTTTTACCCGTCATCGCTAATTTGCCATTGTTTTCCCTTCTGACGCCACCTTTTTGCTAAAAACCATAAAATAGATAAGCTTTTTGTTATTTGGGTCTGCCTTAATTGATTATAAACGATAGAGGTGATGTCCGATCGCATATTCTGGGTAGAAACAAGGCGAGGATAATTTATCATTAAAATGTTGGTGCGGAGGTGCTAATGAAGTCTGCATTGTTTTTGCTGATGATTATTGTTTTGTCAAGATGACGAAATCCCGTAGCAGTTAGATATGTATGTCGGGTAGAATTTTTGAAATCATTATTTGCATGAATCGGCTTCTACGTTCTAACGTTTCACCTAAAATTCAAAGTGCCCGAAGCTTTCCGATAGCTACCACTATCTTTCCGCCAAAAAGCGTTCGCAATGTATGGAGTAAGCGAGTGCACTTTGCCGCTATCTCCCCGGACTCGTTGCATATCGCATCGGCAATACGTTAGGCGGCCTCCGCATCGCGCGTCAAGGCGACAGGCAGAGCTGCAGCCTGGTTGCTATAAAGCACGGTGCAATAAAGAGAATGGATGCCGCCCATCGTCAGGCACCGGCCGCCGGGAGGATTACCCGAATCGCCACTATTTATCGCTTGAGCCTTGCGCCCAGGTGCCATCAATCTATTTAATGATCGGGTCAGCACATACTCTTGTTCTTTTTGCAGAGCACCCGACGCCCGGCGCGGCAAAACGAAGACGCGGACGCGGAGGGAGATGGACGTTTGATGAGGCGCTTTTGTGTCGATCGCACGAAGTTAAAAGGTTCTCGGACGCACTATTAGTATTACGGCTTTTACTCATTTTTCAGGGGTGATATTGGTTCGCGGAATAGAGTTTAGGAATATTCAAATTTGCTCCATATAACATAAAAGTAGTTCTATACAGCTAAAGTTGAAATATCGCAAGATAAGATAACATAACGTTTCTTCTCTTAAATTAAATATTATCGTCATCAAATAATGCCCATTCTATTGAGAGGAAAGCCCACACACGCGTAAATTTTTCAACGTTAAGCTTACGGTCTTAAAGTTCACTGCCGGGATCTTAACGCTCTAAATACCTTTGACATTTTGTGCCTACTTAAACACTGTAAATAAATCAAGCTTAACCCGTGAGGGTCGCCACCATTCGACGGTCAATGGCTCAAGATAGCCGTACAAAAGGCCATTCGGACGACGCGACCATACATCTGGTGGGATCGTGCGCGGAGCAATGGACGCAAGGATTTGACGGGCGTTTACTCACGGAGACTCACGGTTAAGCTTTGTTTAAACGGTCCTTGTTCTGTTTGAATTTGGAAGTCATTTTCGGGTATGGGTTTGGAGATGTGTAAGAGTTGGGTTGAATTAAGGGTAGGTGTTGCTAAGCAGTTGAGTGGACATGTAAGTACGCTGGGAATGTATAGAATGCCCCGCTTGTGTATTTTGTCATTTTTGAGGTATTGGTTAAATGTAGGTACTTATGGTTCGGTAGATGTTCAGATCAATTCTAATGTATATATTTTTTGTTACGGTTAAAGAATATATTTCTCATAAGAATTCACAAATTCACTTGCTGAGAATACCAATTTTTAGATTCAAATATAAATTAATGTCTAGATTATATAAATTAATCTAGTATACTAAAAACAAAACATATATTAATTATATATATTTTATTTTATTTCATGTAACACACATTTGAAGTTTCGTATTTTATTGGGATAGTTCACACGTATAAAATAGGCGGTAGTATATATATATATATATATATATATATATATATATATATATATATATATATATATATATATATGAGGATATATACTATTTAAACAATTTCAAAATACAAGGATTATAAAGCTATGTGTAAGTACCAAGGCGTTTCCCTGTCAGTAAGAGAGAGAGAGCTACTGTTCTGTTCTGTGTGTTGTATCTGTCTTGAACATTGAGGGTGTCATTCCTCAATGGTCTTGAGTAAATGTATTTTCTTTCTTTCTTTTCTTTCTTTCATCTGTTTCCTCAATAAGAATAAAATAGAATAACTCTTTATTATAACACCATGATACAGAAACAATTAAAACTAAAATATCAATTAACTTGATACTAGCGTCACAATGGGCGGTCCTATCGCTCAAAGCGATCTCTTCCAGACAACCCACAAGTAAAGGAGTATAGACAAAAAATATATATGGACGGTGTTATCAACAAAAAAAATAATTTGACGTTATAGTAAATATAATATACATAAACTATAGTCCTTACATAAATACATAGCATAACAATAAAATATACATAATAAATACTTTAATATAAAATGGACAAATAAATAAACCTATATAAAACATAAATACAAAATAACAAGTGAGAAGATAAAGACTAACAACAGCAGACGAAGCATAGGTAGCAGCTATTGTGTAAGATAGAACTGTTTTACACGATTTTTAAAGATGTTAAGAGAAGGACCTCGTTTGATAAGACTTATAATTTAAAAAATAAATTTCGAATACGTATTTCCACAACATATTTTATACAATTACAATCAACCAGCCTCAACCACCTTATTTTTAAATCTACAACTTTCATGACAACATCGATTTATATATTCAATTCTCTAAGTAAACTACAAACGTCCAAATATTAAATCACGTTGGTCAGGAATGCCCCAAATTAGGTCTCATGATGCGATTAGGAGTAACGTGCGGCGCCCTACCTCAATAAGCCGGGTCTTGTCTGGTGTAAACTCGCTTACTTCACCTGAGCAAACTGCCACCCGACACGGGGTGTTGGGTGCGTTCCCGTTCTACGACGGCTTGGTGGGAAGGCCGTGACGTCAAATTGTAAATTTGCAATAAAAAATTTGAAAAACTATTTTTAATTTGAATTGTTGGTGAAAAACTAATAAGCATAGTAAAAAAAATAGTGAATTAAATACAATACTTGGACAACGAGGAAACAAATTATATCTACCTTCTCTCAATACCTACATATACAGGCTATATAATTATATACCGCTATCTATATCTCTTCTCTAACTTTTCTGTTTTTTTGCGACTTTCATGCAAAGTATTCAATGGATTTTGAAACGGTTTACATCATTTGGAACATTTTTTAAAGTAGTCAGTACATTTCTATTTGCACCCGTGAGCTGGGGCGGGTCGTTAAACTGGATAATGTGTTGATTGCAAATTCATTACATTTGAACTATTGTGTAATCGTTAGTCGATACGTCGCGCGTCGTCTTGTATTATGATCAGGGGAAGCCGTGTCTTCTAGGCAGTAGTAATATTTCCACTTTAATTTTGTCCCGAAGAAGAGCAATGGTCCGTTATTCTAGGCAGAAGTTGTGTCTTACAAAACTAAATATGAAAGGAAAAGAGTCATAGAGCTCGTATTTTTAACCGAGTTTAAACAAACTAGAAAAAAAACAGTCGAATAGAGAACCTCCTCCTTTTTTGAAGTCGGTTAAAAAAGGAGGAAGTTCCCAATTCGATTGTATATTATTTTTATGTTTGTTTCCTCAGCACTCCATCATTTATAAACCGATTTGTAAAATCCTTCGATATTCGACCTTGGACTTCAAAGATACATCAGAGTCGAAGTCGGTTTTACATTTTTGTTATAAAATGTATTATAAATTATTAAAAATATGTAATTTATACGAGTGTTTTACCAGACTTCGGTAAAACGATCATGATCCTATTTTGATAAAGTTAAAAAAACCGTGTACAATAACAGTACAAGGAAAAATATTTATTTACCTTGTAGAATGGAAACAGTCCGCAAGGCGGGTAAAGTCGTGGGCGGGCGGCCCACAGTTCCGGTCAAGTCGCGGGCGGCTCTCGGCTTCCGGTCGCCCAATTTGGCCACATTCAGCCCGAGGAGGGGGCAAGACGTTTGATACCACCCCTTGCAGTACCTCAAACGCGCCGCCTTCAGATTACACTTTACTACAGACCTGAAAATTGAAAGTTGAGAGTTCAATTCTCATGAAATATTTATTTTATTTATATGCTGTGGAAAAAGTATCTTGTGTATCATAATGTTGTAGAATATCAGTCATAATCTGTAAAAAAGAAGACATATTTTTTATCTCTATTTTTTTTTATGGTATGAAATTAAAAGATTTTATGTCACATAATTGAAATCCATAGTTTAATATATATGTACCTATTAGAGGGTAATTTATGACTATGTTAGTAAATAATTAAACGCTAATTGTTATTAAACTCTTTATTTCAAGCAATATTAAAGTACAATAAAGTAACTTAACCATATAGAAAATTAACAGAGGCCCATAGAATATATACCTAACAGGCTAACATACATACATACAATACTATGACAAAATAATATTACTTTAATAATATATTAATTTACTGTTTCTAATATTTATTTTATTTGCTAATGTAATTTTAAGTTTTTATTGATACTACTATAAATAAATGAAAATAAATACACCCAACGATCACATACATAGGTCCTGGCCCCTAACTAGGATTCCCTGGATCTAGGCAACCAGGAACTACGGGACCATGTTGTGGTCCCACAACACCCATACATGAAACAAATGCATGCGCTTTTTTTTCTGTGCTCAAATATTTGTCCTGTTGCGAGAATCAAACCCGAAACCTCTGTGGTATATGAGATTTGTGCCAACTTGCCCAACCACTACACCAGAAAGGCTGACACTGATTCAAATTTATTAATAAAATTAAACATGTCTCTTTGATGATAATGTTGTGTTTGAATATTTAGGTAGTCTAGTCACTGTAATATAAAGTTCCATAATTAAGATTGGTGGAGGACTTTTAGGTTATATCTTGAAAGCCTATCTCACTAAAACAATTGAAATATCGTCGTTCTATGTCTTGTACACATTTGATAATGAATAAGGAGTTCAGAAGCTTATAAACCATGTTTAGAATGTATCGGGTCTATTCGCGCAAATATACATCTTTGAAGCGTAAAAAAAAACGTATGTGTCTTCTCGTGACCACGATCAATGTAACTTAATCGAAACGTCGAGAAGTCAAAATGTTATTTTGATAAATACATACGTATGCGCGAATAGAACCGATACATTCTAAATATGAATACAATTCGCGAAGTTTAAAAAGAACTAGCTTATAAACCAATCCGTTGTTAAGTCAAGTTAACACTAAACCAAATTACAAGATGAGCTCAAGTGAATCCCAGCCGTTTAGGCAGCTTAGGCCGCTCATCTGGGTGGCTTGACCAGCCAGGTCGGGCCTCAGGCCTTGCAATTAAACGGGCCTTCGGCCGAAACTAAACAGAATACCCTTTGACGACGGCGGCGGTGGTCAGGGGACATTTACGGTCTATATACATTTTGATAGGTAGTTATATACCTTATACTCATAAGGTACAAACCTAAGCTCATAAGGCTCATAAGTCCTAATGTGAGACATAACATGATACTGATATATTAGTTTAGAAACACAGGACGCACAATCTTTACAACACCTATCGTTTTTATTAAATTCAAGCATTCCGGTAGAAAAACCGCTGTTTTAGTTGCTAACAAAACAAATACAGATAAACAAAGAATCCAAACGTTTTAAAATAGGTACGTGGAGATAAAATGTGGCTCGACTTGTGAAATCTCCCTTTTTTATGAAAGTGCATATTAATTAATACATCCTGTCTTCTCCGCATATAATTATTGCAAAAAGTTCGCCGGCCTCTCGCCGCATGATTATCAAAACAAAGGTCCTGTGAGCCACACTTAGGTGTACAGTATAAATGCTAACAGTAGGCTAACTTCAGGCAAAGTGTATTTCAAAGAAACGATGATTTGAGCTGACTGATCTACATAACAGTTTATTGGCGAAGCATACCTTGAGTTAAGTTGTTTAGCTTCATGTTATTCAGAAATGTCACTTAGCTTTTGTGATGGCAAATATACTTTATGACTATGGGAAGATACAAAAATGTAATGGAATCAGGCGTGACGTTGCGGAAATTCATCTCAAAACTGAAACGCAATGAAAATATGTAGTGTTTATTTAGCGGGATTACACTACATATTTTCATTGCGTTTCAGTTTTTAGGATAGAAAAAGCTTTGGATAAAATTTTATGTTTGACACACACAACGCACGCAACAATCACGAGGACATTGTTATTAAGATGGATTACTGCGCACTCATTATACAACCTACTAGGTGGCCAGCAACAGCTCATTAAGGAGTCAGAAGGGTAAAAAGTAGAGACCCCCCGTATCAGGCTTTTTGTAAAAAGAGGCTTAATTAGGCCTCATGCGGCTTCCCTACCCCTGTAACTTTTAATAAATGTTCGGGAGCGCCGGCTACACCCTGCATGGGCCTGTGTTGGTGGATTACCGGTATAATGCGGTGTAATGGTCTTCATTTTGTAAATTCTTTGATGTAGGCCTCTTTGCTGTAAGCTTTGGGGAATTTTAAAGTCCAATGGCGATCTACACTGAAGAGTTGCATTTGCATGAAAGAAAATAAACGGTCGTTTCTAGCCATTATTGACGTACAGTCACAATAATATATGGGCTGGTTGAGTTTTAACTGACTACAAAAAAGAAGGTGGTTCTATGTTGCACTGTACCTATAGCTGGTTCATGTTTAACCGACTTCAAAAAAAGAGATGGTTCTATGTTGCTTTGTATTTTATTTTTCTCCGCCAACTGTTGACCGATTTTAAAAATTCTTTTTGCATTCAATTCAGTATAGCTACGAAGTGGTCCCATATTTCATCGAATTTGACCTTGGACTTCGAAGATACATTGAAGTCGGTTTTTTTCGGTAAAATATATACTTGTAGTTGGTAGCTAATACATTCAATAAAGTATATGTATATAAATAGTATCCGAATCCCAAAATCCATTCTCATATCTTTTCTCACAACATAGACAGTGACATTAATAAGCTGAAATTAGGAATGTTCCATACAGGTATTTACGAGTACTTCCCACGTTATTCCTCGCGCGTGTGCCCGCAGCTAGTACTCGTGGGAAGGTATTAGATATCTCGAATCAGTGCACATCTCTGTTTCTGAATGAAACCCCCAGATCCAAGCGTCAGATACTGTTGTTACACTCGACCACGACTAATATAACTTGACCTGCACTCCCCTACCAAAACTAAGTGAATGAAACGAGAATGGATAATATTGTCAGTTTTCGGGGATCAACGTTAGTTGGACGTATTATTTTAATAAAGCGATGCGCCCACTTATCAGCGCCATCTGTGTGCCGTGGGCACAATGACGGATCATCCTATAATGCGGACGTAAAAAAATAATGTACATTGTAAATTTTTTGTTCGCGCTATTCCGGGTCATTGTTGCGTTGTTTAATTTTATGGGGTATTTTAAGCAAATGATACGGTTTTATCTTTGCATCTGTATGATTGTAAGATAGAGATCTTGTTGAATGAGCGTACTCGTTTTATAAACGCAGTAATAGATCTGTTTATAGATTTTAGATATGCGAATATTTTGGACCAGTCAAAGCCGTCACAGGTAGTCAGTTTTTCATTAGGAAGTTTTTTAGGAACACCGTTTTCGTGAAAAGCCAACGGTAGCTACCAGAAAATGTTTGTCTCACGATCCATAATGTATACGTAGATTTCTACATTTCGAAATGTATATCCTCTTAATCCTAACAGACCCTGGACCGAAAATAACTTAAATAAAGAGAAGCTAAAAATTATGCATAATGCATGATAATATTTCACTGAATTGAGTATCACAATTCTATCGATATCGATACTGTTAGGAAATGATTAATTTAAATCAAACCCTTGTTTTGGGCTCCTAACTAATTACTGTACCTAAACTACACAACCTGTTTAGTCTATAAACTCCGCAGCTCCTATATTTTTGATCAAAAGCCGCCGCTAAGGTCATCTTTGTTAATACTCCGACACGGCTTAAAAAACCCCGTGACGGATCGACATTAATGATGTTTACACACGTCTCTATACATATCAATGGTTTACAGTCCCGAAGGACAATAAGAGCGCCATAAAGCCGCTGCCACATCGGCGGGGTATCTGCGATCTGTGTCTCAATGGAGGTTATTTACATAGCAATAAGGAGATAGAATCGAGTCTCCGCAGCCGGCACCTTATCTCTGTTATTGCCAGTGTGCACGCGGCTTATGGTTGGGAGGAATTGGCTTGGGCTACAATATATTAATAGTATGGGCCCACTTTTGGAATTTATTCCAACTTCTAAAAGCTAAACAGCATTACTTTTTTTTTTACACTTAATAGATCTCTGTTTGGCCACTATCTCGCCTGATGTAAAGCGATGATGTGGCCTAAGATGGAGCACATAGGTCTAAAGAGAGACAGCAGTTGAGCGGCTGCTCAGACCCGTCTCCCCGAACGTAAATTCTGTATTTTTTTTTACTGGTGAAATTTATGCCAAGTGATTGATTGATTGATAACGCCTTATTGTACACCAAAAACATAACAAGAACGAATAAATATAGAACTAAAAAAATTGACTCGTACAATGGGAGGTCTTATCGCTAATAAGCGATCTCTTCCAGACAACCTTTGCAATGCACATTTATTTTGATGGATTTGAGATTCTTTTAATAAATTACATGTTTTTAGTCGTTTACACATGAACACAATGCGAATTTAGACAGTGCAATTTTCAGTCTTCATTTTGCCTGCTATTTTTCTTTTCATGTTTCTTTTGGCGTTCCTGTTCCTGTTCTCGTTCCGGTACCCTTACTCGTTTCATTTCCTACTCCTGTTACGGTGTGTTTGTGTGTGAACTGAATTTAGGCTGTTTCTACTAACTACCCTTACTGTTATTTGTGTTGTGACGAGATGTAAGGAGTTTTTAAACAACCGGCGTAGATTTATCTGTTAGTGGAAATGAGATTGCAGACGCAACGATGTCTACACATCAGGTTTGAAAATTGCAAGAAGGGAAGGTGAATAGGTACGACTACGTAGACTATTTTGCCCACAATCTTTGTTTCTTTAGATCGCTAATATCGCTATTTACATAAAGCTCATTTCCTAACTGCTACATAATAAGAGCGTACTCCAAGTAAGTATAAAGCTATAATTAGAATATGTTCAGTAATTAGGTACTTACTTAGTTCATCTCTGAACGTCATACTCAGAAAAATCGTTCAGATTCCCAGTTGAAAATTTCCATTACATATCTAACCGGATTGTGAACGATTAAATACTTCGTAGAAATTTAATACCTTTTTAATTAAAAGTTTTAATCACCATATGCTAATGATTAAGACTAGGATTAGAAATAATTTTATGAAAATATATAGGAGCTGTACATACTGTACATTAAAAATCTGATTAGATTTTCGTAAAGTATTTCAGATCCTTGTTAATTATGTTATCCGTCACATTTATTGGTCATTCAACAGCGTTTGTTACGACAATTTGGCCCCCGATGTTATACAGGGTGGGGCGAAATATTAAAATCGGAATTTATGAAGTGTGACTCCCGTTTGAAGGCAGAGGCACCGTGGCGAACCGATTTGTATGGAAATTCGGTCGGGAGCCGTCGTTGAACGGTGTCGTCGGGTGTTATCGCCCGGAGGTGCCATTTGATGGCATAATTTGGACAACGAACGTAAACCCGACCAGATTTATGTATGTTTGTACTGCTTTATTGAATGTTGTGGAGTGGGACACGCTTTTATGGCACCATTGTTGGATTCGAATATGTCGTGCGTGTATGAATCTATTTTAACATAAGGTGGGCGACAGCAGACGACACGTTAGCGCCAAGTTTGGTCTAGAAAAAGCTTGTACCTTGCTCAGCGATGGCAATTCATTCCCAACTAGATAACTGATTGGAAGGTAATTATATCTCTAGTTGT
The DNA here is from genome assembly GCA_951640565.1 of Petrophora chlorosata. NCBI lineage: Eukaryota > Metazoa > Arthropoda > Insecta > Lepidoptera > Geometridae > Petrophora > Petrophora chlorosata. Next base: position 5,669,888 of record OX621206.1, read on the forward strand.
AGAGATGTTCTAGCGATAAGGAAGCTTTGAAATATTATTACTTTAATATGGGATACTATTATATGCTGAGAAAGTAAATATATATACAAGAAAGTATTAGTAATGGAGAAGTAGGGACATTCAAACATAATATTACAAATTATCTGTCATCATAACACATTAGGCGAGTAAGTTGTCGTTTTAGTTTGGTTAACTTTCACAGAATTTTTGTGGATTCACTGAGTGAGAGACCATGTATATCCATTCTGTTCCGCGAGTTAAAACTTATTTTTTAACAAAAATGGCACAGTCAATATTTTGCAGTATATACCTACACAATATAAACCTGCAACGCGTTTCAAATGAGAATAGGATCAGTTTACCAGCTAACTTCAGTGTCTTCTGTCTAAAAAATAAAAGAGTTCAGTCATTTGGTAGTTTTACCTGGAAAGTTCTCCGGGAGTTTTGATAAACCACACGCGCGTTGGAGTACTCTTTGCGGCAATCTTACGCTAAAACTATGTATTGACTTTATGAAACTATTTTTTTATGAAACTAATTATAAACTATGTATTGACTTTAAAAAAAGGTAGAAACATAAATTATAGCTAATTGTCTCTAGTTTCATTTTGTATCGTAAAGTAATTTAGTAATTTACTTCTCTCTACCCCTTCACACCAAACATCTTTTCGTGACAACTCTTTCAGCATTGTTGCTGTACGACTGTGGAATGGATTACCGTTGAGTATCGAAAAAGCGACCTCTAAAAAAGTATTCAAGCGACAAACTCGTGAATATTTCATCTAAAAGGTGTCAAGTCCTCCATGTACAAACTGTTTTGTGCTAATGTATAAATAAATAAATATAAAGTAGGTATAAGTAGGAAAGGAGGTATAATCAAAAAACTGCTTTTAGGCGCCATTTATGACGGCGCGAGCGGCAAAAACACGATGTGGCAAAGTTGAAATTCGGAAGGAACACATCAAAATCTATAAAATAAACAATTTTCAAAACTCCTGGAAAACTTTTGAGGTAACCACTATTTTTATATATTTCGAACCAAATGACTGTACTAAAACGAAAGTGACAGACTAGGTATAGGGATACTAGAGTGAAGTTAGCTGGTAAACCAATCCTATTCGTATTTGAAATGCAGTATATTGTGAAAACAAAGAATAAAATAAAATGTCTTTTTAACCGACTTCAAAAAGGAGAAGGTTCTATTTACGATCGTATTTTTTAGGTTTGTTCCCTAGGAACTTCTTCATTTATGATCCGATTTGGAAAATTATTTTGGTGTTGGGTTCACTATAGCTACGAAGTGGTCCCATACAAATTTCATCAATATTTGACCTTGGCCTTCGAAGATACATTGAAGTCAGTTTTTTTTTATGAAATGTATTCTTTTTACCTTTTTTATCGCACTAAATATTATTTCAACTAAACTTTAACTTCAAAAAGTAAATGGCTTCTGGGCAGTTTCTACAATTTCACTAATGAACCAGACCTTCCCCATGTCATTACATCCACGTAAACGAGGATTTTGGAGAAAGAGGAATTTAAACTGCTGTTGCAATTTCACTGTGTCCGTGGAAAGCCGCTGAGCCGTCATATCGGTTCGGCTGGTTGCAGCGGGATGGCATGAGCCAGGTTTTTACGCGTCCATAACTGAACCGCCTATGGTCAGCGTGAAGCACCGATAGACAAATTGCTGGCGACTATTTTTTATACGTGGTTTTATCTATACCCGAAAAAAAGCGTGAAGGTACAATCAAAGAATGTTTATTATTGACGTTGACTAATACGAAAGTATATACAAACTATAAGGCTGCCAAAGGACATTCAATTATTAAAAGGTAATATTTAGTAATTGGCTCTTGTGTCAATGTCTTAAAGGAATTTGTGTAGTAACAGAAATACGTAAATATTTGCACGTACATTAGCCGTTGTAATAAGCGTGCATGCAACGCTTATTACAACGGCTAATGTACTTTTAAGATCATCATTCTATGTATACCAACATAAAATGTTATCTTGCAAATAAATTATTCTTTTTCTTATAGAGGAATAAGATTTAGTTAAAGCTTATTTCAAGCTCGTCCGTTAACACTTACCCAATTTAATCTCAAACAAAATGTACTTTTTTTTTGTATATTTGAATGCACTCGCAGAAAACTCTTGACGTATGAATGATGGCGACACAGTCGTGCTTCCCTGCGACACGACACGACGCACGTCACTGCGACTCGTCGCGTGTCAATTACGCCTATCGGGCACTGGTTGTTTTATTTATTCACACGGACTGTCCGATATTATTAGATGTAGCTTTTTAGGCGAATCCGGCAAACAAGTGCTTTTTCAGATGTGAAGATATCCTGTGTTGTTTACCTGGTTCTTTGTTTTTCAATTGTGCGTACAACTAGTACCTACTATACTCCATCCAACATTTTGACAGCCTTTATGGTGTAGTGGTTCGGCAGGTCGGCTCAAATCTCACACATCACTGAGGTTGCGGGTTCGAGTCCCGCGGTGGGACAAATGTTTGTGGAGAAGAAAAAAAAGCGCAAACATTTGTTTCGTGTCTGGGTGTTGTGGGACCATGGTCCTCGTAGTTCCTGGTTCCATAGATACAGGTAATCCTAGTTAGTGGCCAGGATCTATGTATGTGATCGTTGGGCGTTTTTATTTAATTATTTAACATTTGACGCTTTCATTTGTACGCTCGCTCTAAAACGGTGAAGGAAAACATCGTGATGAAACCCGCTTACGCGCTTTGGAGTGGTAGGCTCTGGCCGTGGTTGTAATACCACCCACCGAACAAAGCCATGCCGTCAAGTGACCTAGTCGTGTTTCGGGATGATGTTCGGTGAACCATCGGGGAGACGGGTCTGAGCAGCCGCTCAACTGCCGTTCCTCTCTAGATCTATGTGCTCCATCTAAGGCCACATCATCGCTTCACATCAGGCGAGATAGTGGCCAAACACAGATCTATTAAGTGTAAAAATAAAAAAAACATATGCAGGCCTATGAAGTTCAATAATTATTGTAGTCATGAACTGTAGTGAAAAAACCAATACTTTATGGGCACTGTTTTTGTAGTGACGAGCATTTAATCTTCGATATTTTTTAAACCCATAAATTTAAACCCAAAATTATTATGGTGATTTTTCGATAAAAATGTCTGACCTACCTGGTCGATGTTGCCGAATAATACATTTATCGTTGTGTTTTACATGAACCATTTGTAAAGTACTGCAATAAATGTAAGTTCACATATATTTAAATAAATGCAATAATATAGTCATTACTGACTATTTCTATAAAACAATACAAAACATTGAGCAAAATTTGAATATCAATTTGTAAAATCGATTTAAAGCTCTTCATAAATGAAGTCGATTGTTTTCAGAAATCGAATCAGTAACGCAATTAGGACATCACTACTCGAGCTGCAAAATATAAATAAATGGTTATAATACACTTTCATATTTAATTAGGTGATTCGAAAATTGGTAACCAGACACATAATTAACTAGTAAGTTTTTGTGGTTGTATTAAATTATAATGCAGCAACGACATTAAATACTAGCTGCGACACGCGGTTTCAATCGCGGGGTCATTCTGGACTAAAACGTATCGATTAAGCTATTTGTTACGGCGTGAAGAACACACTTACACACAAACTTTCGCATAATGGTCTATGGGTTGTCCAGTTGCTCTTCCTTGTATGTAGTTAGTTTAGTTTTAGTAAGTAGAGTATAGACTTGTTTTCAGTAATAGAAGATAGTAATAGGAGATTAATAGATTCAGTAATAAAGGCCCGTAAAAAAAAGACGTGTGGCACTCGGAGACTGCCGCGATAAAGCTATTGCATAGCATTCGGAGTGGGGGGTGTTAGGTTATTTTCGTTAAGGAATTTCTGGATTCGGTCTCCACGCTCAAGGCCCGCTATAGAAGCTATGCAATAGCTTAAAAATAAAAAAAGATATATTAATTTTTTAATCCAGGTATTTTTATATTTTTGTTATACAATATTTTATAAAAAACACAAATTTAAGCGTACTAAACATTCTGTCAGTATTGCCCCGTTGGATTGCAATACTTATCAGTAATGCAATCCAACGTTGCGTTAAGCCAAATAAGTCCCAGCATTATTTTGTTTTTAAACATTTGTAGCGCTCGAGTAAAGTTTTTGTTAGCTAGTTCCATATACAAAATGTTCGTGTCGAACAAAAGCTCTAAACGTACTAAATAGGACTAGTTGAGGGCTGTTACTGCTAAATAATAGTAGACACGGAAGTCGAACTAATACGCCAAATTAAAAGTGTTGCAAATTGTAAATGCTCATGAATATACATAATATGTAGTTGGTTGCGTACGTAACTATTAGTATTTAAAAGTTTTATTGATTCACATCAGCCCATTACCTACATTCTCACTGCTGGGACACGGGCCTTCTTTCTAGCGAGAGTATGTGCCATAATCCACCACGCTTGCCCAGTGCGGGCTGGTGGATGTCACATGTCCTTGAATTTTTGGACAACCCGGTTTTCTCATGTTGTTTCCCTTCACCGTTTTTGAGAGTGAGTGTTAAATCCGCACATAGCTTAGTCAGTGGGATTTGAACTCGGGTACGTCAGATCGAAATCGCACGTGCGGTACTGAGCCATACTTGCTCAAAGTTTTGTTTTATTGTAAGTCTCCCTTTGTTGGGTAAAGATTTTACGTGCTTACAAGTCCTTTGTTGCACTGGACCCAATGTAGGAAACACAAAATGTTAAGTTGAGCTGTTTTTAGGGTTACTGATAAATAAAAATACACCGGTCCGTTATACGTGTAGGAGTTTTTTTTGTCTGTTTGCTTGTTGTTTGAGTAGTCTTCTACTTCTTCTTCTTATGTGGTGTGGGTGTATGGCCAACCCTGGTGCCGGAGTGTTAGACCACTCGATGGACTTCGACATGGCCTAACAACTATTGTCTTAAGATAACAACCGGTACCGACCTGTTTAACGTGCCCACCAAAGCACGGTAGCGCTCAGATCTCACCACACAAACGGTCACTCATACAAGTTGTGACCTCTGCGATGCTTATACCTAGAAGATCTATTACGGACGGCTAGGCGAGATATGCTATGAGTGCTATAAGAAGTCTAGTAAAAATGAATATCAGGAAGGTCCTAGGCACTGTTGTTCTGTAAAAACCAAGTTTAATAAAAACATCCATCCTTCAAAAAAAATACTGTATCGCTATCAAAAAGTCGCTGCCGCAGGCATCAACATCTTACCTACAACTTTTTCTGATTTACAAAAAGTTATAAAGTTTTCAAATCTAGGGAAATGATCTCAGTAGGTCATAAGCAGTAGTTACAATGTGCTGATTATAATAAAGTTTATATTGATATCGACGTCTGTATCTCTCCGAAGCTCGAATGCAAATGCCGGGTGGGGTGTGTGAACGCGCAGTTGGCTGCATTGTGTGCCCCCTTCCCCCTCCACTACCCCTGACCCCGGTGCATCCCGCGAGAGTTTGTTTTTCGGGGCAAATAGCTATAGGCTTGATAATGGCCTCGCGGGTCATGGGAACGGTGTGAAAGTTGCTCTATATTGTAATTTATGTTTGCCGTGTATGGAATTGAAGAAATATTTACACGATTTAGTAAACTTCCCGCATTCAGTAAAGTTTTCAAAAGTTTTCGTTGTAATTTAAGTAAATTAAATTGAAAAACTGTGATGATGTATTGTATAATTTGGCTGGAAGCTGATTATAATTTGGCTTCGAAAATGCTATGACAAACAGACAGACAGACATGTAAGCGAAAACTACAAGGCACTCTTTGGGCGCGGGCTCTAACAGAAAACTTGACACTAATACAGTATAATAAATCCTAACGTGCGTTTATAAATTTAAAGAACTGGCATAAATAATCATGTTTTCATAGAACTTAAGTAGAGCAAATTAGCAGCCATCGCCACTGTATCGGAGTGGCGGATGGGTTTTGATTTTTGTAGTTTCGTATTATTTGCGTATTTATCCGCCCGCCGGCCGGCAGATACATTTATTTGCGCCATTCTACCTCTCCCTCCCCACCCCCCTCGTTCGATTGATCGCGATATCATTGCGATAATAGGAGCAGTGCGATCGACGCGGTTCCGTCACGCAGAAATATGGCGGCCGAGCTGGTCGACGCGACAGAGCGCGTCGGATTGACCATATACGACAACGATAATGTTGTTTTGTCGGTGGCGGTTTTGGAATAAAAATAACACCTTGTTCGGTAATCTAGAGGACATTTGAAAAAAAGAAAAAGAATGAAAGTATGTTCAAAATGTAATTCCTTCTTAAGTGCAATAAAGTGTTTTCTATTCTATTCTATTCTAGAGGACGCTATGTGCGAGCGCCAGCTGGCTGGTTCGACGACGCCGAAATGCAGTGCTCATCAAGATAACGCAGAAGACGTAAAAGCCTGCCATTCGACACCACTTCTTCAGCTTTGAAGTTTCAAGTTTGCCTGGACGAAGACTTAAATAATGGTAATGCACACTAGCACAGTTAAAGTCACGCTTGGTTCCGACAACATAAATCACCATACAAGCTGTACATGTGTGCTTTATAAAAGAATTGCTTTACAGGGCGTGATGGGGCATTGAACCGAAATGAGGTTTTTCGCGCTGGCTGGGTGTGTATCGGGTAGTTTTTAATCATCGTGCGCTTTTTGTTTTTCGGTTTCATTGCTAATTATTAGCTGCTGATACTAAATCAGAAGCTAAGATTTGACGTAAAAAATTTTCAATGTCAACTTTAGCTGGGCCTATACAATTTGAGTGGGATTCGTTGGGAACCCAAAATAATATTATCTGGGTTTAGATGCGACAAAATTTAAGTGGGATCCGTTGGGAGCTACTCTGTTAAAACTTTCTCCGATAATATTTTTAGTCAAATACTAATTGCCTAAAAAATAAATAATTCTGATAGCCTAATTTGTCAAAGAAATCAATAATTCCTATTGGGACTACATCTTTTTTTTACTTAATGCCTGTTATTGTGCAGCTCTATTTTACAACGCCCTACCGCCGCCGTACGCTAAAAGAGAAATCTGATTTTTATGAAGTGTCAATTGCCTCGCCAACTGCCGATCAATCATAGTAAAACAACTTCTGGGTAAGTCGGTGGCACAAACAAACATTATCTTCACAAAACATGCAAATCATCTCGTCCACAATAGACTACGGAACCCGCCGGAGACGTATGCAAATGAGGCTTCAGATATGGCCTTTAAAATGTCTCCTTTTAATGGCTATACGGTTAAACTTTTAACCAAACATTCGTCAAAGCGTTTAGTATAAAAAAGCTGAGTATTTGTCATGTGAGGCGCGCATACGCATTCATTCGGTTATCAATTTAAAAGTCGGCATTATCCGTAGAGTTAGGGGCATGAAATAAAACATTTCAATTTGGAGATCCGGTTACGACCCCCGTTTCAAATCTGCATTGTGGGTCTGCGGGACCCCATATAGTAGTAGTTTTTGGTACAGTCACACACATTTATTGTTACAAGAATTAGGTATTAATTTTATGGAATAAATACCAGTCACATGTAATTAATAATTTGATAGTTGTGTACCAAGACCATGTCGATAATGTGGAAGTCGTCGTTGATAGTTGAGATGGACGTTAGGGTTTCACATTCAAAAGGAAATGCAAGAGTAAAAGGTATTTTTCTTACTTCTTGCGTTAGAAAATACATCTCGTGTTATACGTGTGGCTTAGAGTTGTCTATAACGACAGAAGAAATAATAATAATAATACTGATAAATATAACTGAGGCTGAGGATACCTACTTACTACAAGTGTGTAAATTTTAGATACAAAAATTTTGTATACAAATTACGATTTCTCAATCATCTCTGGTTGGTTTACGGGATGTCATGGGTTCGAACCCCGTCCCAAGTCTTAGGTACTTTTTCGTACCCCATAATTTGTTTTTTATATATTTTATTTATCAAAACAGCAAATTCAGCAAGAAACAAGCTTTAGTTTGCAAGTCACCGTTGCACGCGCTAGTCCCCGCAGCGGGCGCCCCAAAACGCAGTGTATGCTTGGTTAGGCCCGCGCCTCCCGCCCGTTACAAGAAAGGGGTAGTTAGCCGCCATTGTCTCACACCCCAACTGCACTGCACTACAGTGCTCCAACTGTAGAACTCGGTAAATGATACTTTTTAGTCAATGATAGAGGATAAAATCGTACTGTTATCAGAGACAAAGTGAGACAGATCTAAACATGTCACATGAAGTAAGCAGTAGAAGATAAAGTACGGAGTACCTAGCTTTTTGTATTATTGGCTGCGATCACATTCCAGTAATACAACTCAGGATTATATTAAAGTGGCGCACTATTACCAATCTCACCCCAACTTTGCATAGAATCCTACTATCCTACTATAAAATATTATAAACGCGAAAGTTTGTAAGAATGTATGGATGTATGTTTGTTACTCTTTCACGCCGCAACGGCTAAGCGGACTAGGATGAAATTTAGTATGGAGATAGCTTATACACTGGATAAACACATAGGCTACTTTTATTCCGGGAAACCGCGGGTGAAACTGCAGGGCGCAGCTAGTAAAATGATAATTCAAAAGAGTTCAAGAAATAGTACATATAGGTATCTAGACTTCTAGTAAGAAATCTTACTTTTACATTTGAGAAATATTGTAGTAGTTATTCTATGGCAGCACAGTTGCTAGGATTCTGTGATTCAACCAATTATATAACAATGTCGGACTAAGATTTTAAATTTGAAGACAAATATTTTTCATAGTTCGTTCTCAAGATCAGAATAGCATAGACTTTTCTATACCGATGTATATCAGAATTTAGGATTGATCAGTCTACACGTTTCGACTAGTACTGAACCATCATCGAAATAACTTTGAACTTTGATCATTTTTATAGTATCTTTAGGCAACTAATGGGGCTCAAGCGTTACTGTAGTGCCTCTGGTATGTTCTTAGAAACCGAATAGCGAGATTTATGTCCAGAGTTTTCAAGTGTAGAAACTCTATTATAAGATGTCTATCAGAAAGAGTTTTTCTGACTATGTATGGACGGTGGTTGCAAATCGCAATCTAATGTGTACGTGTATCTACGTGTACAAATATTGTATTCATTTTTTTTTTTGTAATTTTTTTTTTATTTAATTTGTATTTTACTTGTTATTTTATATGTGATGTGCTATGGATCCTGTGTCTGAATTAAAGAAACATTATTATTTACTCGTGGTAGGTCTCTCGTATGCGGGAGGCCGTCTGGGTAGGTACCACGGCTTGCCAGTTATTCTGCCACCAAACAGTAGTGCGCAAGCATTACTGTGTTTCGGTTCGGTTTGAGCATTGTAGCCAACGAATTTACTGGGCATATGAGCTTAATATTTGATGTGTCGGTGTGGTGAGCGCAATGCAGTGCTATGGTATGAAATGTTTAGGGTGGCACTGCAATTGTTATGAGCAGGCGTGGCACTTACCATCGGGTGAACGACTTGCTCGTCTCATCACTCAACTCCGTAAAAAAAATCGCACTTAGAAATTTGAAGTCAAATATTCTTCATAGTTCGTTCTCAACATAGACTCTTCTATATCTATTCGTCACAGAATTTATAATCGATCAGCAGAGAAGTCTACGTTTTGAACATTGCTTAACCGATACTCATCATCATCATGATCATCAGCCCATCACGTTCTCACTGCTGGGACAGGGGCCTTCTCTCATAGAGAGAGTATGGGCCATAATCCACCACGCTGGCCCAGTGGGGGTTGGTGGATGTCACATGTCCTTGACTTTTTGTGAAAAATTCTTGGACATGCCGGTTTCCTCACGATATTTTCCTTCACCGTTTTTAGAGCGAGTGTTAAATCTGCACATAAAAATTAAGAATGTCAATGGTGCGGGGTCAATGGGATTCGAACTCGGGTGCGTCGGATCGAAAGTCACTCGTTCTCCCACTGAGCCACACTCGCTCTTTAAACCGATACTCAGTCCCTGCAAATGGCAGTGAGTAGTCACTGTCTCCCCACAAAGACGCGGGATACAGTAAGCTGTTGACACTACACTTTACAGCCGATTCTGCTTACAGTTCTCTCCTAACATTTCGCAATCTTTGCTGTTTTAAATTGCAGTTAAAAGTTTGTCGGTGATCAGTAGTGATCACTGCTTTGCGAATGATGTTTGTGATTCTTCATTATTCGTTCAGAACATTGTGGTTCTTCTTCTTCGCCTTTTTTTTAAGACAATTTTTGCTAAATATAATCATACTGATAATTTTGTCATGAACAGTACATTACTCCTTTATTTTACTTACATTTACCGTTTTAACATTTGTTACGTTATTCCTCTCCATCCAAAGGTTTATTTATTTATTTATTTATTTATGTATTTATTTATTTATTTCTTTATTTAATAGTTTTTCACAAAATAGTACAAGGAATGACTTATTGCTATTTAGCATTATCTACCAGTCTTCCAGGTCGTGAAAGAAATATAGTGGGTGTGCAGCTATGTTTTGAGCAAAAGTACGTTGAGAGATACTAAATAAATTACATCAAGTTAATATGATACATTGTAACAATAGAAACATATATACAAGGTTGTCTGGAAGAGATTGTTTTAATAAGACCGCCCATTGTTACATCATCGTAAACATTTAATTTGTACTCAATTTCTATCTTTAAGGTGAATATGTTTAAGGTGTTCTCTAATGATACCACCAGACCAGAGCTAGTTTTTAATTGATATTCTTTTGTAAATACTAGGTGTAAGTATCATACTGTTACAATGTATTTTAAGATTCAATAAACGTTATATTATATATATTATTATTAAAAATAATAAAGGATTTATCTATCTATCCATCTCTTTTATTTATTGAGCCGTAGTTCTGGAACTCTTCCATTGAATGTATTTTAACTCTTTTGCGTTCTTGGTTGTAAGCTATTAGCAAATTTTTTTTTATTGATTAATGAGACGAGCTAGTCGTTCGCCTGGTGGTAAGCGCCACGCCTGCCCATAACAATTGCAGTGCCATCCAGAACTTTTAATACCACAAAAGTACTGCGCATATAGCACTGCATTGCGCTCATCACCCCGAGACATCAGATTTTAAGTCTCATATGCCCAGTAATTTCGCTGGCTACAATGTCCTACTATATTTACTGTAATCAATGTTAAAGAAAATTTGATTAAAAATAAGATTGGATTTCAATTCCCTTAAAGGACACAGAACTTAATTTCAGACTATTCTCCACAAAATTATTTCAAGCTTGTATGATATAGGAAAAATAGGGTCATAGTCGGCGTTGGTAAACATTATTTTCCACATAAAGAAAACGTCAATTTATAATAACGAAGTGGCAAAGTGGGCACTGCTTTTAACGACGAAGCATTACAATATCGGTTTCAATCACAGATAACCTTTCTCACCTTACATTACAAACCTAACAATCCCAAACTAAATCGCATCTGCCATCGCTAATCCGGCAACAAATTACAACTATACGTATAACAATAAAACTCTAAAGTTCACGTCAAACAGTAGTGCGAACGTAATGAATGGGCCCGGCATTATAACCGGACTGCAAATCTAGTTTGTAGGGGAGTGCGGCTGCTTCGGTGAGCCTCCATGGCCAGACGCTCACCACACTCCGGCGTGTTCTGTTCCCACAACACCCAGCTTTAGAACAACCTATCCACCTTCAAAACTTTCACAAGGCATCATACTTTAACGTTCAAGAATAAAGTTGAGATTCGTGACGCAGCGAAATGGTGTTTGCAATATTTTGGGGTTGCGTTTCGTGGCCGATCGCTATAACGTGTTCTTTGTCGCTTTAGCCGCGTCCCTCTCACACAATGGCATACTTATTAGGGATTTAGTCCAGATATTAGTTGGGGATGTGAGTATTGTTTGGATTTTAATAGAATTCGCCTGCGCCCCGGGCGGTTGCGTACACGGACATGGGGTGCGGATGCCGAGTGCACGTGGTAGCTTCTGTTGAGAATTGTTAGCGGGATAAAGTAACGTAAAGTTTGATTTCTCTCGTGTTCACAGAGCTTTTAGCTTGTTTTATTCGTTACTATGTAGCTAAACTCCGTGTCTATTCCTTAGCTAAATTATGGCGTAGAAACTAACGTGTGAATTTCTTAAATAGTTTGGACGTTGATGCAGTAGGATTCCCCATTATTACGAATATTTTTTGTTACTTAATATACTTGTAAGAGTAACTTTGTATTTGTTTATGTTCTGCATAAATATATCATCAGAAATTAACTTTCTAGGGTTTATAACTGATCTCAGCATATTCTTGAATGTTTATAATTTCTCAAGATTATAATCTAAAACCTTTCAAATCAAAGAGTGCACATCAAAATTTGCGACGATAGTGAGTTTGCTTAACGGAGGATATTTATAGTTGGATGCACACCACAAGGATGCTGCACCGAGGGCCCCAGGCCCTGCCGTCCGCAGCGGATCGATAGGGCCCCTCTATCGCGCCCCTTATTGAAAATTATAACAATGGCACACCGCGCGCCTGCCGCCCTCTTAACACTCACTGATTTCGGTCATCATATGTGGATGTGACGAGCAGCTTTGTTGCCAAAATATTTGATTAAAATTAAACTTCTAAATTTCCAAAATTGTAAACCAAACTTATGATAGCTTGTGCATTGTATTCTTTAAATTAAAAGCGTAATAAAATTTGTTTATATTACTTGATATCAAGAGGAAGTTGTTTGAATTACATATTACAAACACAAAGTATAATTGCCAGATCTGGTGAAAAGTTGCACAAGTGGAGTTGATGGAAAAGAACGCCAAATATCCTAAAACCGCGTAAAACTCGACTCGGCGTTTATCGTTAGATCATCTTCTTACTAAAATTCTTCTTGAATAAAATAAAAATATAGCTTGATCAAGAATCGCATCCACAGCATCAAACATCGTGCGTGGACGTGTTAATATATCGGTCGAATCGCAGGGCGGGCGGCGCGGGCGCGGGCGGCGGCGTGATGCAGGGATTATAATGAGGCACAGCCCCACTAAGTATTTTCGACATGCCGAGCCGGCGCCCGACAAACATTCGGGGGTAACGAGTGCCCAAACAAATTGCAATCCGAACAGGATCGACGAGTTAAAAGTAGATGTGACTTTGGATGGATGATAGGTCAAATTTCGTACAAATTCGAGTTCAGTATAAAACTTGAATTTATTATATCCATTTTTGCTTTCAGGTAGAAGGACTATTCGTAGTTACCTCTAAAAAGTTAGGCCTAGAATATCCGAGAAATTGGTAAATACGTCAGGAAAGTAAGAACTTATCTGATAAATAAAGAAATAACCCTGTTGAGAAAAGTTGGTGTCTGAAAACCGGATTAATCATAAAAGAATCTCGACATCAACAATGTATACGGCACATAGTAGAATATTTTAGAAATTGTACTTTTCACGCGTCCATTAATTTAACTTCTTTGTTACGGTTTCTAAAAAAAAATTGAGCACCAGTAGTAGCTAGAAGTAAGCCAAGGCACGCGTTCTCAGTTTTTTAACTCGTATACCGTCCCAATTTCTAGCCCCTTCGAAGAACCAAGACTGTTGGCAAAATACTGGAACTAATTCCATTATTTTGTCGCGTGGGTGCCATAAACGTCCCACAATGCGGCCGGGCTTAGATCAGTCATTAGGCAAAGGAATCTTTTATTCAGTCAGCAATACTGGGAACGTCAAGCCAAGTAAAGAAATCTGTCATTGTTCTGTTCCAATACGTGTATTGTATTATTGTTTTTACTGTTTTGTCCTCTTTGTGTGATTGTTAGGAAGTTAAATGTAGTTGAGCCATTGTGGGCTTTGTCTCCGATGTCACGGACCTACATGAGGTCTTTGGCTGTTGCAGTCGCATAGAAACGACGTTTATTAGAGTCCACGGGGACCTGTCGCTTGGATTGAGGTGTCGACTGTGTTATTAGTCATCACCTTTATCGTACGTCCTGTGGTGTGTCCAATTCTTAACACGTCAGGGATGAACAGTAAAAGCCATTATGGGTTGGCCTATTTTCAAAACGATAGTAGAAAAGATAAATGTTTGGTCCCAATAACGGAAACTTCTGTCGCCAATGGAAAGTTATTTGTCAGTCGTACTAAGTATCACTGTCGTCAATGACTCCATGAAATTTTTGGAATAAAGAATTGGACATCAGGCATAAACTTTTTAGGCATAATAAACTGTATGTTAATATGCCATCGATTGATGTTCACGACAGATATCCAAAATGTTTAGGATTCTTCGAATAAGAACAAAACCTCCAGAAGTCACACTGCTATAAAACATAAGAGCATATTTTGGGTTTCCTCTTAATAGCTTAAAACAATACAAAATGGGTCAAGTTTTTTCACTCAAGGCAATGTTGCCAATATACAGACAAAGCAACAAACAATCAAGTAACACCAGTGGCCATCCAAAGACAATATTATTTATGACAACAGAAGCTGTTTGACAATAAAATTAGGAGCGCAAAAAATAGGACAAAACGCAAAAACGCAGTAAAGTTTTAACTTTCTAATTTTTTTAACGAGTTGGTTTGCTTTATTGAGTCTAACTATTATTTATATTTCATAATTTCATTTTGTTTTACCTCTCATTGATAATCATATAAATGTAGAAATATAAAAAGCGTTACTTCAATTACACATTTCTAGTGTAAGCTTCGAGTAGACAGCCAAATTTTTATTTGAGAGTGTTTTATTTTGATGCTCGAGTAACTTACAAAACCCTTGTTAGTTATTAAAACAAAATACGTCTTTTGTTCCGTCTGTCTTCTAAATATCCTATCGGAACACATGGAGTACCTACTTGTAAACAAAGGTGGCACGTTATCAATACGGAACCAAACCAAAACATAACGGCACAATCAGCGCAGCAACCCTTTCTTTCATTATACAAAACTGTAACTGTTTACATTTCTTTTATTGCTTAACTGTACCGCATTGATGTATTCTAACTTGTCGAACGGTATCGTGCCACGTCGCGGCAAACGTCATCACGCGGCATCCCGTTACCGTCATAAACCTTCAAATAACGGGCTAACTGGTCCATTTTCGAGCAACCCTTTCAAGTTATAAATAATTACACAAGACACCGTAATGGTATTAACGGGTGGTTATACAAAGAGACAGTTATACAAAGCGTAACGTTACTCGTCCTTGGAAAAGAAAGTACAAAAGACTTTCTCCGTGAAAGGGTGACCACTTCCTAGTTGTGCGTGACGAATCTGCGGAGAATGCACCGTTGCTCGGAATTGTAGCATATTGTGTTTGAAAGTGATGCGGCCTAGTTAGTAGTCCCACAATGGTCAATGTAGAAATAAATGGGTCCAATATATCATAATACCTTTTTGCAATTCACGACGAAAAATTATACTCCAAAGATACATCTTTCAATCTAAAAAAGTACAATCCGGATCAGAAAAGAGTACCTACATGCACCATATAGCCGTAACCAGATTTGCTCTTAAAATTGTGTGTCCAAAAAAAACCACACCAAACAGCTACTTTCAAATAGTACTTAAAAGGAATTAAGTTATTATCCTTATAGATTTAAGATTGTTTCATCTCATAAAATTGAACAATTTAGCTAATAATACTACCAGAGAAAGCTTAAAACATAGATTGTTTAAGAGATTAGTGCGGATTACCCGCATATTTATTCTACTTTTTTGTATTTATAAGCAGCTTCGATATTATTTCTTAGCTAACCAGTCACTTAGGCTATTTTGCTCATGTTTAATCAAATATCTCTCGACTTTCTTTATTTGTTAGCCTCTGTGGTGCAATGATTGGGCAACTTGGCTTAAATCTCATACACCCTTAGAGTATATAACTAGGTATGTATACTCCAACCTAACTATAGTTATGTGTACTCTAAGCATACACCACTGAGGTTGGGTTCGATTCCCGCGACGACGGGACAAATGTTTGAGCTCAGAAAAAAATGCGGGAATGATAGTTAAGGGCCAGAATTTATTTATTTTATTTATTTATTATTTCTAATTATACTATACCGTAAAAGCTTTTAACTTTTAATTATTTACGATGCGCATAATATGTAGTTTGTCTTTTATTTATCACAGATTTAGACCACGATGAAATTAAAGTTAAGATTTCTCTGACCCTGCTATTCTGGATGTAGTGTCAACTAATATTGACGTAAGATTGGATACAATAAGGCCAGGTTAAGGTGGTTTTTCATCCAAAAATTAATCATGATTAACCACTAATTAGTAGAAATACCTACATTTATACGTGGGGAACTATTAACATGTGGTTATTTATGCAAAATCAATCAAATTTTTAACCGACTTCAAAAAAGGAGAAGATTCTCAGTTCGATTGTTTTTTTTTTACGTTTGTTACCTCAGAACTCCGTCATTTATTAACCGATTTGAAAAATTCTTTTTGCGTTGGGCTCAGTATAGCTACGAAATGGTCCCATATAAATTTCATCGATATGTGACCTTGGACTTCGAAGATACATTGAAGTCGGTTTTTGTTTTTTTCTAAAAATTAATTATACAATTTATTATCAAAAAACTTAATATCAGACTAGATTTACCTGTTACCCCAAGATAGTTACATGGAATAGTTAAACAGTGTTTGCATAGTTTGTCGCCGTGATTAACACAGATTAGCGCCAGTTTGCACAGCCTCTATGGCACTACAGCTAAGATGTCACTTGCCACCGCTAGCCTTGATATAGTGTATGCTAATATTTGACGTCGGAATGGCTATGATAGCGGCAGCAATGCCAGATTAATTTCATGGTAGAGCTAGGGCAGTCATCATAATCGTTATCATCATAAGCCGGATAGCTATAATCTGGGTGTCTTTAAGACAAGAGTGAACAGGTTTCTTCTAGGCGAGCGTGCTACATCTTCAACTGCATCGTCACTTAACAAAAGGGGAGATCAAACGCAAGACTATGAAAAAAGCCCATCACATTTCCACATCTGGGACACAGGCCTTCTTTCATAGAGAGAGAACGGGCTATAATCTGTCACGCCGGCCCAGTGCGGGTTGGTGGATGTCACATGACCTTGATTTTTCCGGTTTCTTCACTATGTTTGCCTTTACCGTGTTTTAGAGTTTTGAAGAGCGAGTGTGGCTCAGTGGGGGAATGTGCGACTTTCGATCCGACGTACCCAAGTTCGAATCCCGCTGGCCTCGCACCACTGACTTTCTTAAGTTATGTGCGGATTTAACACTCGGTCTGAAAACGGTGAAGGAAAACATCGTGAGGAAACCGGCATGTCCAAGAATTAATCACAAAAATTCAAGGACATGTGACATTCACCAACCCGCACTGGGCCAGCGTGGTGGATTATGGCCCATTCTCTCTCTATGAGAGAAGACCCGAGTCCCAGCAGTGGGAACGTGATGGGCTGATGATGTGTTTTAGAGTGCAAGGGTAGTAATATTGACATATCAAGTGTAAAACTTGACTACGAAAAACTTTGCGTGGTGAGAGTACCTGTTTTATAAATTTAATGTTAACTTTTTTTTATGTAACAATGACGACACGAGCTGGTCCTTTGCCTGATGGTAAGCAATACGCCAGCCCATAACAATATCAGCACCACCCAGAACTTTGTTTGCAAAATCCTGCGCGGCGCTGCACTGCGCTCGTCACCCTGAGACAATTAGCTGTTGAGTCTCATAATGCCCAGTAATTTCGCTGGCTACAATGCCCTTCAAACCGGAACACAGTAATGCTTGCGAACTACTGCTTGATAGCGGCTATAACTGATACAAGTTGTAGATTTTTTCATATAATCTAACAACAGCCATGTCATTCTTCTGCATACACTGCTAACTATGAATTTTTACTAATGTATTCTCAAAATAGTTTGCTGTACGATTCCGATTCAAGCGATGTCTCTGTCAAACCATACAAATCTGTCAGATTAAATACTTTTACACAGTGTTCATATCGTCGTGCAAGCCGGCCTCAAATGGTAGATCGGGAAAGTTAAACCTACCCAATTCGATACAGAATAATACTAACACCGATTGCAATGTAAAATGCACATTCAGTTCATTCAAAATGATACAAAATGTGATGAAGTGTATACAAAATGATGACTTACAGCCTCAAGCTTCTCTATATCACTAGATAAAGTGAAATAGCTTATGAAAATCACATTTCCCCAACAAGCCCGTTCCCTAAATGCGTAAGCCGTTGAGTAAGACAAGTCGTTCTAATCCTGTACGTCTTTATTCGGCTGCTTGTTGGAATCCAGCTATTCAGAGACGGATTTACGAATAGATTAAGAGCTCTCGATTAACCGTGTTTCACATCGTTTTGAGAGGCTATTTTGATTTGTCTGATTTGAGAGGGTTCTGTGATGTTATCACAATGATTGTAATAATCGTCGCTGTCGTAATAAGTAGGTACGTACTTGGTATTTCTTTAGGTAAAGTGATATATGCAACTACTTTATTACAGAATTAACAACGGGCGTTACGTTGCCAATTGACAGTTAATTTGAATAGTTTCTACAAATAAAATAGAAAATTACACCAACAGGTTAAGTAGGTAGGCACGTATCTTAAACTTAAGTGTATTAAGTGTCTTAAACAGGACAACACAGATGTTATTCGCTCGGAAGTGTTAAGTGAATAAAACTTGTGTTTCCTACGAATATGTTATGTATTTGACATAATTTCTCTACAATCGAAACTGCCACACTATCTATAAGATATAAGCGGGCGTCGAAGCCGATAAAAACTTATAGTCAAAGGTTGGCGTTCAAATACGCGGCCGGTAGTTGGTCCGGGCGCAATTGCGAAAGGCACGGTCAATTCGCAGCTCAGTGCTCTCTGTGCCATTTCAAAAAACTGTCGCGGATTGGCCGCTATCGATCCGCTCCCGTCTCGCTGGGTCCGCTACCACTCTGCATGTGGGTGTTAATTCATATATGCCTCGTTAATTCTCCTTAACGCCCGCGCCGGTGGACTAGCGGCGGACTAATGAATTTCAATTTGTTGACGGCCGCGCAAAAAACTCGGGTTAGCATTAGAGAGCGCTTTTCGGATGGTGCTGTCAATTTGGCAGCGATATGGGTACGAGGTGGAGTATGTAACTTAATTGCTGTTGTACAATTCGCATATTGCTGTTCTGTGGTTGAGAAAGGGTAGGTACGACTGTGATATACAACAACAAATGTGGTATACAAATATAAATTTTATAAAAAAAACCGACTTAAATGTATCTTCGAAGTCGAAGGTCAAATATCGATGAAATTTATATGGGACCACTTCGTAGCTATATCAAACCCAACGCAAAAATAATTTTCCAAATCGATTCATAAATGACGGAGTTTTGAGGTAACAAACATTAAAAAAATACAATCGAACAGAGAACAAAAGAAAAGAGGGCTTAAAACATGAATAAGTTACATTATGTTTAAGCCTGCAAAGTTGGGCAGCACCAGGCATAAATACTTATTCGCTACTTGGTAGTTAATCTAGAATTATCTCATATCTCTTCGAAAATTGAGTCCATTCTGTAAGCTCCATTTTCTCAATAAAAAGAAAATTTCGCGCCGGGTTTACAGCATAAAAGTTAGAAAGTCCTTGTGACGTGACGCACCGCGACCGCGCTTCATTCATATTCGCGTGTTCACCTGTTACCAAATTGAATAATGCGGTTGAAAGGAAAGTTATGAATTCGAGCGACGGAGGAGAGAAGTGCTGAAGTGTCGGAGAGTTGCGTTTACACGGGGTGTTGGGTTGGTAGGTGAGCAGGCGAACATTTGTTCGCTTGCACAGGATAACTCAATTTACATTGATCATCGGAGTTTTATACTTAAATAATTGTCAATGTCATAGTTTTTTGTAAGTAATAGTTAGTATTCTTTGGTTTTACCATGAAAAACAATACCTATGCTACATCGATAAACTTTATAAAAATGTTTAACAATTTCAGATTCAAAAGTATGGCGCTATACTCGTATGGCGAAATATATCTTATCGTTCTTATAGCTTATATATATTTTATATATAAGTTTATTTTATAGTTTATATTTATTTATATTTATTTTTCTTTCTTATTGTTCTTATTAGCCACGTCTATGAGTATAACAATAGAGTTTAAAAAACATAAGAACCTCACGAATTTCTGTCAAAAATCTCATATTAGCCGCACTCGGTCGTTTGTTCACATTTAGTTCACTCGGCGTAGCGAGAATGTGGCGGCGCGTGTCAACTCGCCCGTCAACCGAGCTGTGGCGGTTGTGGGCGCGGGTTCCGAACCACATGGAATATAGTAAGCTTATTCATCGAATTGTTTCTATTAATTAACGAAGAGTTCTATTACAAATCTATAATAAGCCACGTTCAAAGTTCTCTCACAAATCTAACATTAGCCGCGCTCGGTCACACGCGCGGCGAGGATGTGGCGGTGCGTGATAACTCGCCCGACAACCAAGTTGTGGTGGTTATGAACGCGGGTTCCAAATCACATGAAATAGGAAGATTAATAATAATAATAATAAATTCATTAATTTCAGGCAATAATAAAAAACACAGAGTAATCATATCAGAAGCCCATATCACAAATAACTTAGAGACTAACATATATAGAAAATTTGTGGAATACTAATTCTTAAAATTAGGGAATTTAAGTGGCGCTTCCCTGTAGCGTCGGTAGACCACACCTTCTGGCCAGAACCAGAAGTTCGGACTAAGGAACATCGTCGTAAGTGCTGCTGGAATCCTCAGCTTGTACGACTTGAAAGTCGTTGGTCTACTGTTGGTTGGTTGTTGGTGTTGGTTATTCATCGAATTTAAACTCCTAACACTTGTAGGTACGTTATCAGTGTATTGTTTACATTAGTTAACGGAGAGTTCTATCACAAATCTATATTATAAGCTGCGCTCGGGAGTTCTATCACAAATCTAACATTAGCCGCGCTCGGACGTGTGTTCACACGCGGCGAAAATGCGGCGGCGCGTGACAACTTGCCCGTAACCAAGCTGTAGCGAATGTGAGCGTGGTTTCCGAACCACATAAAATAGTAAGGTACGTTATTAGTGGACTGTTTCTATTAGTTAACAAATAGTTCAATCACAAAACAAACACAAGCCGCGCTCGGTCGTGTGTTCACACACGCGAGGATGTTGCGGCGCGTGACAACTTGCCCATCAACCGAGCTGTGGCGGTTGTGGGCGCATTTCCGAACCTCATGGAATAAACTTGGGCAGGTGTACTTATTTGTCAATTGTTATTCAATTGTCAATTGTTTTACATTATATACATATTTTCAAACTTAAATGCCTTAATTTGTCTTATATTCAGGTTGCCATTTAAATTCATTTCAAATAGACACTTATTCAACTTCTATGTAAAAAAGCATAGGTAAAAAAATAATAGCAAAATAGCATTTGACAGAAGCAAATGATTTAATCACTGAATTTTGAAATGGACTTTTCGGACCAAATTATGAAGCAGCTCACGATTCGACGAGTCCTTGAAAAAAACACTGGCCAATTTTTATTTATGTACAGCAACATTTAAAAACCCAATTTCAATATTAACGACGTTGTTACAGATAATTATTATTCGTAACTGCATTTCTTTACCGAGAATCCATTGTCATTGTCCCGTTCCGGCTTTTTGCTACAATTTCTTTTCAACTGCTCTATTTAAGTTGCACAAAATATTTACATTTAACTGTAAAAGTTTAGCGAAAGGTCCGCGAAAAAAATGCTTTACTTTTGGGCTCTACTTTTTAACGATAGTAGAGTAATAACTTTGGGTCGACTTTTACCTAAGCAAATAAAGACATTTTTATATTGCAGTAGGAAAAAGTGACATTAAAAAGTAGACCGTTATGCAAACGATGGGTTTTACAAGCGTCTAGCGGTAGAAATTGCACTATTAGCGCGGAATAGATAATAATACTCTATTAGTGGGAATACTTGGTAAATTTAACTGATTGTTTTATTGCTGAGTATTTGGACCTGCTCCAGTTTGGTTCTGATAATAATTAACGTGATAAATATGATAAATATTTTATTTGTTATTTAAAAAATACAATAGTTTGTAATAATTTACATAATTATCATCATCAGCTCATAACCTTATAATGTTTTTTTTATTAATGCTTTTTATTTATGTTGTCAATTTGCTAGTTTTTAGGTAGGCAGGTACTTAAGTTTTAATTACGTATGGGAATATGTACTGTGTTGACAATATCGGAGTAGGATTGGTGGTGGCCGCAGTAGATATAAAACTGTCACAGGCTGAATATCGCAAGAATACATGTCTATCCTTCTTTTTATTATTTAGAAAGAAAGAAAGAAAGAAAAGAAAGGAAGAAATAGGTTTATTGTGGCAAAAAATAAAAACAGAAATACGAATAAATACACTAAAATTGCAATTTCAAGTATTAATCTAAACTATACGCTAAATTATAAAATTATTAAAATAAGAATTTACTTTTAGGTACGTATTGCCACAATACGGCCTCCACTCAGCAAAATGCTGGTTGTAACAACCAGTGCTGATCTTCTGTAGAAGCCGTCCGGTGACATCACGGACACACAAAATATTTTTCAAAATTGGCATCACTAGTTACTCACACAATATTATTTTAAATTTCACACAAACAAACATACACCGTCATTACAAGTTTGTGCAAATACTTGGAGGCGGCTTTTATTTCGCACCACATTCGTTTAGCGAAGTAGTACCAGGAAGTTTTAGCATAAGATTTCTTCCGAGCTCCAAACGCAAACGCGCCATACCATTACCGATCAAAACGGCCCAAGTCCTAAACCCTAAAGTTTACGTCTACCCTCTTTCAATCGTAAATCATAACAAACATCTTGCGTAACCTTTCGTCGGCCACTCGGGCCCAAGTGCCGTTAATTGACGCCCGGGTGGAAATTGGTCGCTGTACTCGCTTCCGTGACTTAATGACTAGCCGCCCAGTGGATGGACGCCGAAACCCATTTAGGCGTGTGCAATTTGTGTATGCAGGGTTAGCCGACTGGATTTGGTGACGGACGCCAGCTTCGACTACCTACGAGTTTATGCTTTAAGATGGTTTGGAATTGGATGAAATATTGGTTTTAAATGTAGGGAGCAGAAATTGTGGAAGCTGTGCTCAATCGTATGCTATCCATATGTGAGTGAATGTTTGCGAGTAGGTTAGCTGCTAGTTGGAATTCTATTACCAGGCATAGCGCACTCCGCACTGTAGAGTCAGGTACGAAGTTACAAGTACATAGCCGGACACCGATGGCGGGTCACGCGTCGTTACACGTGCCGCGTCAGAAGAGATAAGAGCTATGCGATAGAAAGAGAGGCACTCTGTAAGTTAATATGACTGGTAGGTTTGCAGCGCTACGCGAGCTGAATTGAATTTTATTGCCTCATAGCAAGAGTTGCTATTTGTTTAAATTTCTTTGCGGAGTGATGCTTCTGTCCCTTAGTATTCTGTGCTGATACTTCACAATCAATAATGTTTTATACACAAGAGCAACAATCAGAAAATGCTCTCTATGGTATTGCTTTTATAACAATAGTTTCAAAGTCACAATTTCTCTCCCTTGCTAAAAACTGTGTCCTAGAAAACTCATTCACCTAATAAAACTTATTGTAGCAAGAACTTCTATTGAATACTACCAGCTAGTCAAAATATTATTTCTAACGAAACGCACAGTAGCTTCTTTCACCAAAAAGAACCAAGTAATAAAGATAACTTGGGTTGGTTATTGTAAAATTGTTTGGGTCATTTTATGATTTTTATTACCCTGGACTTTTATCTCGCCGCTTTTGAAAGGCGCGCCCCGACTTTCTTATTTTTTTAATGAAAACCATAGGTACTGTTTATCTAGGTATATATTGCCTATTGTTTTATAAAATAATACATTCTTAGATGTTATCGGTACCTATTCTAAAATAACTAGCTTTTCAGGTACAATTCGGAGAGCTTAAAGACTGGCGGCTAATAGTAATTTTAAAACTTTCGCCATTCGAACACATAGTTTATGATAATAAAACGGGACTTAATCGCGCTAAAACCTTAGTCCCGTTTTATTATCTTAAAATATGTGGCAGATTATATGCTGGTATATCAGCTGAACTTCATATACAGTAAGAGCAGTAGTGCGCAAGCATTAATGTAATCCGGTTTGAAGGGCATTGTAGCCCGCGAAATTATTGGGCATATAAGACTTAATATCTCATGTCTCAGGGTGTTGAGCGCAATGCATTGCTATGCAGTGCTTTTTGTGGTATTTAATGTTCTGCGTAGCACTGCAATTGTTATGGGCAGGCGTCGCGCTTACCATCTAGTGAACGACTTGTTCGTCTCATCAATCAGTTCTATAAAAGAAGCCGAAGTATTATTTTTAATAAATACATCTAAGGTCTGATAATGCTCATCAAAGATAGGGTAAAAGTTCTTTGATGTCGTGAAATATACGTACAATCTTCCTAATCAACCAAAAAGTGTTTCGTCTCTCTATTTATTCGGTTCATCAAGCGATCGGAGAGATTCGTTTAGGTTTTAAAAAAATTCTCCGATTCGTTCGGAGATGGTACGGAATAAATATTAATAATAAAGGAGGGTTTGCCTTCCAAATTACGCAGAGAAGGCGCAGCGTGTTGACGACTCCTAATTTGACGTAATTTACATAGATTATGCCGGTTCGCTGAGTGCCAATCTTTTTAAGTGGCTTCTTCTACTCATTTTGTGTTCCTGCCGCGGCCCAATAAGGAATTTATTATTTCGAAGAGCGTTCTTTGCGAATTTTTTATGTGTTTTATGAGGTGAATTTTTGGGTTGTTTGGATATTTCCCTCTTCCGCTGAGGGTTTACGTGCTAGGGTGCGTAATTAGTAAAAATAAGTACGAGTACTCGAAGCTCAAGTTGGTATTCTTTTATTGGTAGAAATAAATTAAGCTTGAGTTTTATAGCAAGGTGTACAATCTGTTATGCTACAAATCTTCCTTAAAATGGCCGTTTTAGATCGATATTCGATTTTATACGAGCGTAAAAAGTGGCAAACGAATTTCCGCTAGCCGCGGCGGCCGCCGTACATTCGGCTCGCAAACAACGCCTAATCCTGCCTCGGCCACCCCACTTTGTAAGCCAACATTATCTCATGTTATTTTTCGATATTACCCCGTTTACGGGGGTTCGGGGAGCGTAAATCAAATTTATAGCCTTTTTATACAGGCATTAAAATTTTATCAGAGAGATTTCTTTCTACGCCATTGTCCAGTCGAGCCCTGTCACCCCCTTTTGACTTTCGAGGGCGATGAGTCGGAGGATTTACGTGTTTTTGCTAAAATCTCGGAATACTGCTGCGAAAATATGTTTTATTATTTTTCGTGAATGCTATCTGATATGTCACCTGACAGGGGAAAATAATATATAGTAAATGATAAATGGACATAAGTGCTGAGAACTAAAGAATGCTTTTATGGTTATTTTTCATAAAATACTGTAAAATATTATTCACGTGGTAAAATACACAATTACACATACACTGCATGTCCCATCAAATTTGGAACCCATACAATGTATACCTTTTAACCCTTTACCTTTCTTTCACTCATACACAAAATCGCAATTTAGAGCGGCCTCCATTTAGATTTTTTATCGATATATCAGCGCCTACGGGCAGACCTACATTGCTACGGCGTAGCAACGGCTACAGTCTACGGCACTACGGTCTTCCGGACTGAACAATAAAATCACATAGATACAGTGGAATGCAGTACATGACATTATTTAAAACCTGATTTAAATTTAGAACAATGTAAAGAACACTCAGCAGAGGTAGGCTCTTTTCTGTTGGTGGGTGGGTTGTTGAGCATTATGCCCACGTGGGCGATCGGAGCGCACATTCTCGTGGGAAAATAAAATATCAATGATATTTTTATCATTATTAACTACAGCTTACACGAATTATATGGCACTTGTATGCTATACATAAAAAAAGGAAAAGTAGAAATAGCGACGATTCAAGAACTTACCGAGCATAATCAAAACTCAATTGTTTATTGCAATCATATATGCATGTACATTTGAAGAGGTCTATTGAAAGCGTTAGTTAATCTATATGACCCTGACAGGGTATGAAAATAGAAGTAATAGAAGCGAGTGGACCAATGCATTAAATAAAAATTGTTATTTTATAGTCATATAAAATAATTAGATTTTGATTTAAAATATCTATTTACTTGTCATTGGAAAATTCGTCTAAGTTGTAGAAGCATTATTAATTCGGTATCGTTTTAACTTTTTTAAGAAGGTTGATACTATGCTTATGCATATATACTCGTGTTTTGGGATGATGTTCGGTGAACCATCGGGGAGACGGGTCTGAGCAACCGCTCAACTGCCGTCTCTCTCTAGATCTATGTGCTCCATCTTAGGCCACATCATCGCTTCATATCAGGGGAGATAGTGGCCAAACATAGATCAATTAAGTGTAACAAAAAAAAATGCATAATAGACCTTTAATTTTGTCTTTGAATTGCATAACTTTTTAACACTGCTGCGGATGTAATACACACAGCTATGTTGCAAAATAAATAAATTAAACTTGATATCCTTTTTTATATGCGTTATTTTTTATCTTTTTTAAATAACGCACAACGTCTATTAGATTTTTTTACAATCTTAGGTACTGCAAGCTTTTATGTTGACCCATGGGATCTTATCGATATGTGATGTCGAAGCGTGGCCCGCGGCGAGTCGGATTTTAAGCCGCGGTTCCTGCATTGCGACAGAACCCATTTTATATTTTTTGCGGAGACTCATTTAAATGATGAAGTGTGTGTACGTGTATCTAAGCTCCTATATAGCTACGTATATATCATGCTATCTTTGCTTGTACACCATTTAAGTATTATTCAATCCACCAACCTACACTGAGCCAGCATGGTGGACAGCCGTAAGGAGAAGGCTCATGTCCCAGCCGTGGGAATATAATGGGTTGATGATGACGATTATGAGGTAGTTTACGCCCTTAAATTTAGAGCTAAAACTCTGTATGGCCAAAATCTCGGCATAATTTCTTCAATATACCATATTTAAGGCTTAATTAGCATAATAACCATCTGTGTTGACTACAGCGCAGCATCATACAAGTAACTGTATTAACAGTATGGGCACATTAAGATTTAATAAAAGCTATAAAAAAGAGACATCTCCGCAATGTTTCTTGGTGTTATCTTCTCTAGCGGGCGCATTTCCAAAGCACTGGTAGAGTCAGTTTTCGCATTTTCTGGACCCGGATTCAATTTGAGTATGGGAAATAAATGCTTTTTTTCGGTCATGATATTTTAAGTTACAATTTTAAACGTATTGTGATTGATTATAAATATTTAATAAAACGGCTAGGACGAGTCAAGACGATGATCAAGACGACGGTGTCGAGGCGAGGGCGGGCGGAAACCGCCCGCGCATCACACCGCCAGTGACCAGTGACCGTCATGACACCGCCAGTGGTCGCCGCGATCTCGCAGCGTAAACTCGCCCTTGATGAAGAGCATCGGACATGCTCGAAACCTAGGTCGACTAATTCGACAAACTACGTGAGTCCTAGCCGTTTTATTAAATATTTATCAAACTTACGAAAACTTTCATACTAGTATTGTGATTGATTTATATTATGGCGATTATATTGATTTATATTATGTATATGACGTTTAAATGTTAATTTTTGTGCCTATTAGATTAGAGTGATAAGAGTGTAAAAGATTTATTTTTCTTCGCAAACTCCATCAATATTGTTTCATGATTTCATGAGAGTGAATATTATATAGCAACCCAATCAATTTTTTTTTTAATTCTATCGATTTCTCTTTCAGCTTTATCTGTTTTCAATCTTTATATGAAAACAATTATTGTACTAAGAGATAACAGCGATGTTATAACCAACCGCAAGTAGACTATTCAAGGTCGCGCTTGAGGTTTTTACCTGCTTCTTTTTTCACGTTGACAGCTAGTTTTTTTTTTGTTGCTGTTGTTGAAAGAATCTGACAGTACACAGTGAAGTGCCCATACTGCGAATCAAGATATTGTAGCCGTAATCACTCGTGCATTGAAACATTTGCGCGTTGGCTCAAACAAAATTTCAAATTCAACGGAGGGCCGCGTCCGTCTGGCCACAGCTTTTTAATACGACCAAATAGGATGCTAGTACATTATGAGTGTAATGAATTAGTTCAGTACTTTAGCTAAAATTTACTCATGAGCTTCACAAAAAATATTTTCACGAATACGGTTTATTTGGTAATAATTAAATATTTGAACATAAACATAAAGTTAAAATGTAATGCTAAAATATTTCGGCATTCAAATAATAATATCATTTTAAGGTATTTATAACCATTATTAACAAATGTTTGATGACAAAGTTATAAATCAGGGTGGACAAACTGCATCAACATTAATAAAATTAAAATCTTTCAGGGTTTGTATAAACTTTTTGTCGTTTTGACAATTTTTAGCGTTAATTAATAAATAAAAATTATTAGCGTAACGTAGCATCTACAGATTATTCCCAGTAAATAAAATTATGATAAAACACCGCTTTAGAGGGCTCCATCAATATCTATATGACCTATGTGATGAAGTGGTTGGGCAAGTTAGCCCATATCTCATACACCTTGGAGGATGCGGCTTCGATTCCACACAAAAACATGCAAGATGTTGTTTTTATCTGGGTCTCTGGGTGTTGTAGAATCAAACTGTTTGGAAACGCTTTGGTGAACTTGTTTCTCACTTACCATAGTAAGAAACAAGTTCACCGAAGTTCCACCGCACTCCGCATTAGACGGTGCTATTAATTTCTTTACACTTACCTATGTTATTGATAATTAAATTCCCGTAACAAAACTAACCATTATCTTATTCACTGCTTAGGCTCAGTGTCGAACCAAGAGTGAATCATAAGCCATGGTGGCCGGGTGCTGCCGTGCCGCGCTAGACACGAATTAAAGCGCGCTATAGTGAGGGGAGCTCTATTCAGAGAAACTCAACGCGACATGGACACCACAATGGACGAATGGTCAGAGCTACCTTTTTTAACAGAACTGAGTGTTGAGACGAGCATGTCGTTCGCCTGATGATAAGCGCCACGCCTGCCCATAATAATTGCAGTGCCACCCAAAACAATTATACATTAAAAAGCACTGCGTAGTTCTGCACTGCGCTCATCACTCCGAGACATGAGATATTTAATCTCATATTATATGTGCAGTAATTTTGGTGGCTACAACCTTCCTTGCAGGTACAGCCCTTGAAACCAGAACACAGTAATGCTTGCGCACTATCTAATGGATTGTGTGAATACGTAAAATTTTAATTTTTGGTCAAAGTACATATATATGTTTATTAATAGATCTTTATAAATATAAAAAGGCATAGCGGACGAAAGAAAGGAAGCGCAATATGGGTGTAAATTTTGACATATACCTACTATATAGATTTCTGGACTTTGCAAACAAGATATATCAAACTCAAACTCAAAATCTTTTTATTCTTGTTTGGCATCACAGACGCACTTATAAACGTCAGATTATCCCAAAACTACAACGGTATCGGAAAAAGAAAATACGACCACTACTCAGAAGATACGGCAGGAAACTGAGTTGCATTTTTTTTAGAGATTTTGTTAAATTTGTTTTTGTGTTTATACAATGTTATTTTTCTTATGTACCAATTGACTGCTTTGCAGAAGTGGAATTTTCTAAATATATCTTTAGCATCCTTTTGGTTATCTGACTATCTTTACTTTGCTTGATTCAACATCAAAGCCAAAATAGTCTGTTCTAGTCACTACTAGAACTTAAAAAGCACACTACAACTCGCTACAACATACAACAACATTGTCACTACAACAGCCCAGTTCTGCTTGTTTGAGTGCCGGCATACCGCGGCCGCCTCTGGCAATCAGCTAACCGGATTTGCACGCAAACACAATCGTCGCCACCGCCCTGTCCGCGACGCGTTCCCGACTCTGAGGCCCGGTGACAGGAAATATATATATATATATATGTACGAGTAACTTTCTATAGGTGATTAGTAGTTAATCATTATTTTAGTAGGTAATAATTTATACCACTAGGTGCAATTGATCATAATAATTTTTAGAAAAAAAACCGACTTCAATGTATCTTCGAAGTCCAAGGTCAAATGTCGATGAAATTTATATGGGACCACTTCGTAGCTATACTGAACCCAACGCAAATAATTTTTCATATCGGTTCATAAATGACGGAGTTCTGAGGTAACAAACATAAAAAACAATCGAATAGAGAACCTTCTCCTTTTTTGAAGTCGGTAAAAATATAAGAGTCACCCCGCAGAGTTTCTTGGTGCTATCTTCTCAAGCGGGCGTATTTCCGAAGCACTGGTAGAGTCAGTTTCCGCATTTCTTGTCTGGGCCCAGACTTCAATTTGAGTACGGGAAAAAATGGAAAAACATATTTTTTTAATTTTTTTTTCAAAGTCGTAATATTTTAAGTTACATTTTTTAAGTATTTTAATTGATTTATATGATGTGTATATAATATGACGTTTAATATTTTTTCACTCTCTGGCAATTACACCTGCAACCACAATCATTGACGTCGTTGGCGCCACCGTTTGCGTCGCGTTCTTACTCTGAGACCTTGCGACAGGAGATTGAGGTAGATATTTTACTATAGGTTTTTTTTTATTATACTAAATGACGAGACGAGCTGGTCGTTTGCCTGATGGTAAGCAATACGCCAGCCCATAACAATAACACCATCACCCAGAGCTTTGCAAAATCCTGCGCGGCGCTACACTGCGCTCGCTATAGGTAGGTATTCTGAAGTTGATGGTATACAATCTACTAGGAATAATTTCTAAAGGTGAGGCCAGCAGACCCTAGCACTAGGTATATGAAAACACAATCGCTTGGTACCTAATACTAAAAACTGATCTTCGTGCAAACACAGTCGTCCGGCACTGATGCTCAAGAGATATCTGTCTTATGTCTAACCATACACTTTTTACTAGTTTCATCATTTTGGTTGTCACTAGCTCAGCATTCTGCTGGTGGCTATAACCCAGTCCAGCATTTGAAAATCTGATGCTCATGCGTGGTGAAAAGATACCACCGCCATCTGTATCAGCACTATACGTATAAACATTTCTAATTAAGCAGGCACACCGCGGCCAGATCTCTGCACGCCAACACAAGTTCGGTGACAAAATTTCACCCAAGAGACTATCCAGCCATCCTACCCATATGTCCCTCAAGCGCCAATCGTATATCGTGTTGAATTCAGTTTAGGGTATAGTTTCACTGCGACAATATTTTATGATGCCATTTATTGTCCCATTAAGTTTATCTCAACTTTTAGTTATCATATTTTGGTATAAATGAATGAGGTTAATTCGATTTCTTGCCTGAATCGATAATAATTAGTCGGTATCTCATTAGTCGCAGTGAAGCTATACCTTAATTTGAGCTCATCACGATATAAGATTGGCGCTTGAGGGACATATGGGTACGGGGGCAGATTAAACGAGCACCCTCGCTGAATACTTTTCAACGCCGAGTAAGTCTTTTACTATTCGCATTACCTACAATCATCTATATCCTATTATTATAATGTATGTAATTTTATTTATTTTATATGTATGTTTATTATATTTGAAAAGCCCGCCTTTATAATGGGGAATGTTCTGAAGAGCTTTTTGACCTGCTTCCGTCTTCCCAATTTTTCCACCGCACATCTCGTCATCGTCAAAAAGCTCACCCCCACATCTTACAAAACTGGACTTCCCACACCACACGTTTCACTCGCAATTTCCTTCCTCGCACTTGTAAGATGTGGAACGACCTACCTTCGTCGGTATTTCCTTTGAGCTACAACATGGAGTCCTTTAAAAGGGGAATTAATAGAGTCCTTAAGGGTCGGCAACGCATCAGCAATGCCTCTGGTGCTGCAGCGACGGTAACCGCTTACCATCAGGCGGGCCGTCTGCTTGTTTGCCGACACATAAAATAAAAAAAAACAAAAAAAAGTATTGTATGTATTTACTATTTTATTAGTGTGTATTTTATGTAATTGGTTTATGTAAGTGTATTGAGATATTGAAAACCGCCGTCCATTATATTCGCGTTATTCCTCTTCCTGTAAGGTTGTCTGTAAGATATCGTTTTTAGTGATAAGACCGCCAATTGATACAATACTAATAAACTTTTATTGTAAATTTTTAATTATCTGTGCGTTCTTCAGTAAAGAGTTGTTTTATTTCATTTCATTAATCTCAGTGCCTTACTATTATTTGCAAACATCATCACCATCATCAGCCCTTCACGTTCCCACTGCTGGGACACGGGCCTTCTCTCATAGAGAGAGTATGGGCCATAATCCACCACGCTGGCCCAGTGCGGGTTGGTGGATGTCACATTTTTCTTGAATTTTTGTGATAAATTCTTGGATATGCCGGTTTCCTCACGATGTTTTCCTTCACTGTTTTTAGAGCTAGTGTTAAATCCGCGCATAACTTAAGGAAGTCAGTGGTGCGGAGTCAGCGGGATTCGAGCTCGGGTGCGTCGGATCGAAAGTCACACGTTCTCCCACTGAGCCACACTCGCTTTGCAAACATATTTTAGGTTTATTATTGTAACTTGATATAATTGTCCTCTGTTGTCTGTTATTCCTCCTTGCTTTAAAATTACCGTGGCTAAATTGACCAACGTTTGAGTAATTTGTTGTCATTGATTCTAGGCTATAGCGGCAACAATCATTGAATTGTTTTATGTCTGTTAGAAACACAGAATAATTAAAAAAAAATACAGACTTCTCAGACTTGACTTCTGAGACTTGTCAGAGTTCTGCTTGAGATCAATTATCTTCTATCAATAACATAGTCCGCACAAAATATATTTTCCTATTTCACAAAACGCAAATATACCACAGCACAGCATAGTTCACAATATTGTGAATGTGTTGCGGACGGTAGCTAACACTTTATTAGAGTGTACTTGACACGCCATGTTCATAAAACACTATCGAGCATCACTATTGTAGACATCTGCACTGCACATTGGTGTGTTTACCATGATTGTAAAGTCCCTTTGTGCTATGGTATAGTTACTGGTATTAATATACTATTAAACTTTTGAATTTATGCGAAACTATAGTAGGTAGGTACATGTATTTATTAGTTTGTAGATTTTAATTAAGTAAAAATATTTTTACGTATAAACAAAGGTGGGTCAGTGAAAGAGGTAGGTAAATTTTTAAGATTTTCATTATATCGATTTTTTCTATACTACTTACTTACAATATTTACATGCAGATTATACAATATACACAGATTCATTGACACGTGTATTTAATGTACACTTTCTAATAAATATCTCTTACGCTATATACAATTTACAACATATCCTCTTTTAATAACAAGAGGTTTAAAGTAATCAGTCGTTTTTCAAAGAGTAAAAAAACATTTAGAAGTACCTAACATTTATACAAACTTTACATCAAGATATTCTAAACAGATGACTTTAAAATACAAATTAAAATATATATCCTCAAGCTTGAACACATCTGCAATAAAATGTCTAACTATCTATCAACATTTACAATAGGTAGGTATCTATAGCGCTAAACTATGCAATTGAAATCCTAGATAGATCTATGAATAAATATCTGATATAAGTCAATGTACTTTGGAAAATACTATATTTAATATTTACAAGCTCATTTGTTTATCACATTTTACCGAATCCGTCGCGAGGAGACGGACCTAGACTAAAAACACTAGCACTATAACGTCAATAAGGTCGCCAAACTGATTTGTGCGTCGATATCGTCCCGTTGATTTTGGTGGAAGTCGGGCTTGTGGAAAGAACCCTTGTGGTTCGTTGCGAGGGGGCTTTTAGTTCGTTGCGGATACGCGGCCTATCCGCCACCGTGGAGTCCGCCGCTTGAACACGCTTCATCTCCTGCAATTCCACATTCGCGGGTCGCGTCGGATGGAACGCAGACTTGACCACTTCAATCGGCTCTTCGTCAGATTCGTCAGTAATTGTCGCATCGTGCATCGAGTTCACTTCCGATTTAGAGTCGGCTTTAGATCTGTCGGGACTGGCGTTAGCCATGCTGCGCGGACTGCCACTTTGTCTGCTACTCGTCGGAGAAAGACGGGCGCTCGATGTATCCATTGGCGATACATTGTTTTGTAAATGTCTTAGTGCATCGTAAGGGCTCATACCATTCTTCAGTGAGAGTTCCGGTGGTAATGACTTCAATGCGAGATCAGCAGGATGTGGGAATGGCAGAAGCCCATTTGGAGGTAGGAATGCTCCAGGCGGAGGCAGTAATCCACTCGTAGGAAGATTCGTCATCGCCGGCGGGAACGGAAACAGATCGGCTCCTGGTAATGCTACCGGTGGGGTTGGTAAGGGTGCTGGGCTACCTGTTAACAAAAGGAAAAATAGGATTAATGGATTTGTTTCAAAATATAACATATTCGGGAGCATCCAACGCTGTCTGATTTGGCAACATGACGTAATATGAGAGACGAGCCCCCAGGGATGTCTCGGGGCGCAGGGGCACTCCGTCGATTCCCAGTACACGGGGGTGCATAATCGTACTAAGGATAATGTACAATCTGTAGGCGTTTAAAGGCGGCATCACCGAAAGGGATGTTTTTTTAGTGCGATATCGGGAGGGTGAGGGTGCAGTATCTATTTATCCTTGCACGACATAGTTCTTTGCGAGGCGGACACGACATCGTAATTCGGTACGACATGTCTTTGCGAGTGTCGGCGCATCAGGCATGCGAGGCACGTGTGAAGCTGCAAGGTGTACGTGTGCTCTACAAAGGCCGATCGCGATAAGGAAGCGCAACTATCTCCATCGCGGTGGACAAAGAGAGCTCGAAACGTGAAATTTTCATTAGCAGCTGTGTTGAAAAGTTCTTGCCGTCGAGCTTTGATTCTCGACAGCGTGTAAGAGAAGCTGCTGTATAAAAAGGACACGACTGAGGCGCAGATTGGGCCACAAAGAGCTCGGAGGTGGTGCTACGTTCGTTACTCTTTTGCACTTTTTCTGTTTGCAGCAGTGGCAGTGCGCAGACCACTTTAAAAGGCAGCGAGGGTGGCGAGGGTCGTAACTAGGGGGTAATTTGGCGAGGTGGGGGCCAATATCGGCGTCGCGCCTGATTGAGGTGATTCCCGATCGTTGAATTTGATTCTGTTTTGCTTTGGACGTTATTTTTAATTAGCGTTTATTGGGTTTAGCCTTGTTCCCTATTTCGAATCCGGTTGTAACAAGATAACCCTATATTTTTTTATAATAATTTTATCTTGTAATAAGAAATGATACCAATGCTAATAATTATAGAAAAAGCCTCGTCTGTACAATCGCCAGTGTAGCTCATACGCAGACTACACTCTCCCTATTGCGCTAGCCCCAAGCGATACTGGTAAAAGGAAACCCAAAAATAATGCAGTCCAATTATCAAAGTTCATGAATATCTGCGCCGCTCGGCCCCGGCCACTCCGGCTCCGGCGCGCACGTTTAATAAAACTCCGTAGGTGTTTGAGTACATCGCTCCTCGCGTTTCTGCGACGGAAACAAAAAGTGGCCGGTGGCGCGGTCGCCTACATTGGAATAAAATTGACTCCACACTCTCTCGAACGCGAAGGCAGTGCTTTTTTAACCGTTTTCTAGACCCCCCTTAGCACCCAGCGTACTTCAGCGGGTGGTTTTGCTTCGGTCGGGCCGGTGTTGTTTTGCAGAGCTCAAGAGATGCTCCTTTTATTTGAGCCGCTTTGCGTTGTACGGCCTTGAGGGCAGCTCAGTTGCGAGCAACATGTTTTTGAGTGTTGTTTGCTGAATCCGGAATTTTAAATTAAGAAATACCGTAGTTGTTTGTTGATTTCAGTTTTAAACAGAATGTCGGATTGGTTTAGCTTGTTATTAAACCGGAACTGCAAAACTAATGAACTCGAGCAAACATATTTTTTATTTGAAGTACCTTAATGTAATTAGGTAGGTAGTACTTATATCTCTTAATGACGACCGCGTTCTTACTTTCTAACTGCTTTTATCCAATACATACCTTTGACAAGGGCAGCAGTAGGATCCCTCATGGTCGGGGGCCTGAAGTAGTCAGCCCACGCGTAGTTGAGGTAGGCCGCGTCCAACCAGCCTGGGTTGAGAAGGAACGGACTGAAGCCACCGGGGACACCGTAACCGTAATCTAGAACAAAAAAGACAATGATAAGTTAAATTACTCTTGTGAATAATTTTGGTTCATAAGATGTAGAAGTGATGATGATGATGCATTCCTAGCCGTTTTCGGCTACGGCGACTGACTTAAGTTAAGTTACTGTACGTGTTTGGTGCATCCTCACATGACTGACGTATCCAATTTTAGCTGTAAACGTACGATTACATGTGCTACATGTGAGGACACCATTACACTGTTCACGTAATTATAAACTGTGTTTGAAGGAGGTTTACTTTTGAGGAGTAGATGTAGAAGTATTATATGTACTAAATAGAT
Organism: Petrophora chlorosata; assembly: GCA_951640565.1. Taxonomy (NCBI): domain Eukaryota; kingdom Metazoa; phylum Arthropoda; class Insecta; order Lepidoptera; family Geometridae; genus Petrophora; species Petrophora chlorosata. The sequence goes on from OX621206.1 coordinate 5,706,495, forward strand.
GCTCACGTTTCACTCAAAGTAACTACTCGTAGAGGGGAAATGAGTGCAATGCCAATGCTTTCGTCTAGACAAATTTATGTTTGCGAATCCAATGAGAATTGAGGTTTTTCTTGACCCAATAGTTGGGCAATTGTGTGATTTGCGATTTTATTAACTAGTGACGTCTGCCATTGCCTTATACGGACGTAGTGAGTACTAAACTCACAAAGACTTCGCCGTAAAGGCGGCGACACACGGCCGCGCGCTGTTTACCGCGCCCGCCGACTATAACAAGTCCTGTATACAAAACGAGCAGTTTTACTACTGCAGTTAGCCGGCTCCTCTGTGCCATACGTTTTTACGATCCTTCACCGTCACATTGCCTTTCGCCTTTCATAGCGAAACGATTTTTATTTGTTTAATCGATAGACTACTGAAGACGCCACGGCCGACGTCTATTTTGGGTTAACAGCGTTTTTAATCTCAATCGAATCGATCAGGTGTATCAGGACTTTTATTACGGGATCAAGACTTTTATGATGTACTTCGTCTACTTTGTTTTGAACTCTTTATCTGATGTTTGTTATTGTTTTGAGTAGGCTAATTTTGATCGTAAACAGTCTTTTGTGATGGGTGTTTACAAAACAATTACTTTATTTTGAGTGAACCCTTTAGCTGAGAGATTAGCGAGTGTTCTGGGAGAGGGTTTCTGAAATCGCGGGTATTTTAAATTAAGTGCGTGATGGATGGCCCGTCGCCCGTCGCGCTGTCACGCGGCATCCAGGAGAAGAGCGGAGCGAAGAGCATCGCTGCAATAATAACTTAAATGCTCAACTCGGAAACGGCCGCTCCATTTGTTAATGCCAGTATTCAATTTAATTCAGTTCCCGAAACGTTACACATGCGGGGCTTTGAATATTAACAGGGTTAAGAGCGTCTCTAATTGTGAATGATTAATCATTGAAACAGCAATTTAAAGCGCACCGGAGAGTTAAATTAAAACACATTGCATCATTTATCTAAACGAGAGTTATGAGGAGACAATAGTGTTTGGAAACGCGGTTTATTTCTCAGTTAAAATTCGAATCCATAAAGTTATTTCTATCTTAATCACCGTCGACCTAAAAAATTACAATGGGTTAAGAATGTGGCTCGAATCAAAAGAGTCGCGGCCAAATTGGTACCGCTCGGGCGATAAACTAATGAATGATATGAGACATAAGTGTCAAAATGAGCATTAAATAACTGTAGCGAGATGAGATGCGAGCTGGCTGCGCTGTCACTCGTAAATTAATGTAAGGAGATGTGCGTGAGTTAAATGGAATCAGAGTTATGGCTCATAATTCGGGCGGCTTCGGGCAGGGTGGCGACGGCCACGCCGCATTTATAGCGTCTTCGTGTGAGCTAGTTTAATTGTCTCTGTTGTATTGATTTATGGTAAAGTTGTTTTCAATTTCAGTATGAGTAATACGATGAGGAGAGAGGCCATCAAAACAAGAACAGTTGAATGTAGTAGGTTCACTAACGAATTTGGGTATACGTAGTTTTTATCGTTCGTCTTTTGTTGGTTGCGAGCAAAGAAAAGCGTTTGAAGTATGTTGTCTTGGCGTTAGTTTAAATGACTTTCGCAACTTCCGCGATAATTTTCCTCAAAGTTCACAACGAATCCTTGGCAGTCGTGAGGCTGTTGGTTATGAGGGTCGCTGGATGCGGTATTTTAGCAACTAGCAGGGACATAAAATCCATATTTTAGAGGCAGGGGTATGTGTCGGGGTGCGGGGCGGCCGTGGGGAGATCAAACGGGAGTTTACGACGCGGCCCAGAGATTGTTTACATCTGTTACTCGGCCGTCGCCGCACCGACGAACTTGGTAACCGCTGGCGATGCAAGTGCGGTACTAAACTTCATGATTGTTTCATTAGGTCAAACTTATAGAATGCTCCCTAAAGTTATAGCGTACGAACCAATTTCATCGCTTCAATTAGGCGTTGGCACAAATTATTCTTTAGATTTCCTTTATTCATTGGTATATATAAAACTAAGTCTAAATGATTGCGAGTTTGTTTTGATTTCAATGCCGTTAAATATGCACTAGCTTGTCGTTGCAATTATCATTAGTTACTTCAATGTCACGTTTGTAAAAAAACATTATAATCCAACGCAACGTAATTAACATCTCCGGTATGCGTAAACACAGCGAAACTAAACTTACCATGTCATGAAAAACAATTTAATTATACTGCAGCTAAAACTGAGTTCGTTTTACTAACTAGTTAATTATAATTAGTGTGTTTGTAACGCGGTCATTAAGTCGGTGCACATTGATCGCTTTATGAACTTGGTGGAGCTCGTCTTTGATCTTAATGACGGTAGGATGTTAGTTTTTCCGCATACTGTCGTTTTTATTATTGGCCGAAGTTTGGGCGCAACTGTTTGTTTACACAGACGGTCTCGGTGAATGTTGTAACGTCCAAAATAGATTTGTGGTGTCAAAACATTATGAATACCGTTTTGATTTCATGGATTGATGTCTTTATGTGGCAATCTGAATCTCCTGATGTTTAGAGATTAACGACTTTGATTCTTGCTTCAACGTCTTATTTTAAATTGGCAAGTCAATATCTATACTTGTCAGTATACGATATATCTTAGACAGTGAGTTTTACAATATGTCCCACTTATTTCACTCATAACTCTGTCTTGAACTGCTCTTTTTTACGGTCCTCAGACCTTAAGCAACTCAGATTTGAGTTATAATCTTCTTGAAATCAACAACTTAAGTTAACATCTTAAAAGGAAAACAATGAGTCAATATCTATACATAAAACCAATAAGACACGAAGTATAAAATCACGTTCGTCTGTAAACACCAATAACCATTTATAAGCCCCACGTCAAAACATGACGCTCACTTAAGAGTTAATTCCTCGTCGTAAAAGCAGACAACAATCGTGGCTATTTTCGGAGGGACTCGTTTACAGCAATTCTTCGAGTAGTCGAGATTAAGAGCACGGTAATTAACGTCTCAGTGATTGACTGTTTCTCACGTACCGGCAATTGCGCACATGTTGGTAAACGCTGAGGTTTTCACAAGATTACAGTCGAGAGAATAAGTGTTTCTTTTAAAAACGCATAATAAATGTCAATCAAACCGATGTTACTTGCATCATACTCGATCTTTTGGATTCGATACGTTAAATCTCGCGAGAGGCCGTTTGCGTTGGTTCCACTTTGCCAGCTATTCTGCTGCCAAGCAGTAAGCTTTATCATATTGCGGTTTGAAGGGCATTATAGCTAGTGAAATAGCATATTCATATATAGGGCTTAATGTATGATGTCTCGGAATGATGAGCGCAATTCAGTGCTACGCAAAACTTTGCTTAAAAGAAAGTTCTGGATGGCACTGCAATTAAGGGGAAGCATGGCACTTATCATCAGGCGAACGAAATGACCTTCGCATTGCTCCGTTGCATAAAAAAATCTTTGAATCTTTGTAGATTTCTTTTTATTTTTCTTCTATAACTATGTGGATGACTTGGCCGGTTGGTAAGTGGATGGATATAGCGAAGTCATAAAAAAAGAGATATAGTTATTATAATATAAGATATAGTTATAGAAAGATATAGTTGTTTTTTCACTTGATCTAAATTTTTTCACATTAGCGGTAATACAAATATTTGACATATCTATGACCTTAGTTGGAGACAAATTAACAGGATCTGTGGAAATCTTTGGGCTTACAGCTAATATTCTTTATCTGGGAACTTTAAAGTAATTTACTTTTGAAAAGCAGTTCGAACTAAATGTAGTTTGATCTACAAACGTTTTTGGCATCGACGGATTTCAGATTGTGATGAGTCGCGATCTATTAGTGAAAGTTATTGATATTGCTTTTTAAATGCTAGGTACAAATACAGAAATAAAACTGGTCTGAGTGTGGTTAGATGCCGCGGCGCCGCAGAATCGACCTCGCTGGATTGGCGGTGCGCCAGGCACCAAGTCGCGCGCGCATCCGGACTTTTATCATTTTGTGCGAATCATTGACGTGCCGAAAGGACTGTTGTTTTTATAATACTTTTATATGTTATAATATTTATGATCATTGTTAAAAGACGGATGACAGACATGGTATAAATGTACATTTATGTCTGATTAAATATTTTACTGATACACAAAATATATTGAGAAGTAGTGAGCAGTTTAAATGTACAGTTTAAATTAATTTAAAAATTGAATTATATTTATAATACAATAAAATAAAAATAAATAAATTTGATAAAATATAAGAGTAATTAGTCTTAGTAAGTATTGTGTATTAACTTTTTGTGATACCTAAAGACGTTACTAAAATAAGATTATTATTTAATTGAAGTAATAATTAGTAATTTATTCTGACTTGACTATAAAGCTGAAATTATAAGGCAACCTGTTGATATTTATTTTAGGAAAAGTTATGGAGTAGATACGTAAGTAACGTATTACTGAAACTTACTTTGCTTAGTCCTAGGCTCTCTTGGTCCATCCACTGTGACTTTAATAGCTTTGGTGTAGGAGGCGACTTGGCTGGGGTACGTGCTGATGGTGATGGTGAGGGAGAAGGACTTGCCGCGCCCGCTGCGCCCCACGAAGCGGAGGTCATTGAACTTCGCCACCTGGTTCTTCATCACTGCGGTGCAGTTCCTTAGCTCAGCCATCACGTTCTCGTCGTTCCCAGCCTTGATCGTGACGAGAGTACCATCCTGCACGTCGTCCAAAGCCACTACTTTGAAGGCTACCGGCAGTGACTTGTTGGAGCGCCAGTGGCCCGGCAGCGCAGAACACAGCACCGCCGGGGAGCCGGTCGCCACCAGCTCGCCGTGACTCTGCCGGTAGTAGTCGTGGATGTGCGAGTACACGTCAGCCATGCTGGGCGCCGGGGGGGTCGCGTGCGGAAGGTGCATCGACTTCGGGCTACCCTCGATGAACACCGCACCTACTCTCGACACGCCACTGAGGTCCTATGTCACGCCACTGTTATCTAAACACTCCGGGAAAAGTTTTACAAACACGCGAACAAATTCGAAACTCGCGGGTTGCGTGCGCGAGAGCGCTCGGCGAAGTTGTGCGAAGTTCGGGCGCGAGACGCCGTGTGAGCCGCGGTCGCGTCTCCACTCTGCACCACTTGTTGGGCGCGGACGGCAAGACGCCGGGCGGGGAGTCGGAAAAATAAACGGGCGGCCGCGCGCCTCGAGACCGCAACCGAAGACTCACGACTCGCACCGAAGTGACGGCCGAGGAACGCGTGCACGCGAGAACTCGGTTTCGACTGATGACTGTGATACGACGCGACTTTTTCCGATGGTCAATATTTTGCGTTCGCGCGGTCGCCGCCCCCACCCGGGTGGCGGCCCCTTCGTCTCGTAAAAAGCGGGAAGGAGACGAAGGGTGCGGGTGATGCGGTGGTGCGATGGGAACGAGCGGGACGGCCGCTCGCGGTCTCTGCGTTTTTATAAAAATGCTCGTCGGAGTGGGACGCCGCGGCGCGTTCCGCCGGGATGGAGTGGGATGGGTGGATTTTTTTGAATCACCTCGGTGACGTATCGTGGAGCGGCGGTAATTAGGCTGCGGGGCGGCGGGAAACCGCGGCCGGTGCGAAAACCTATCAACGAGCTCATGAAAAATTATGATTTTCATGTTTGAAATCGGCGGGAGTCGAGCCGCACTCGCGGGGTGGCACTTCATTTTGTTGAAGCACGCGAACTTTCTACGGGGGCTTTTGACTGACACGATTATTCACCGTGTCAATTGAACAGATTACAATTTTAACGGGCCTTCGGTATTTCCCGCATTCTTCATAACAGCTGTGCAGTCTATTTATATATAATATCGCCTTCCTTAAAATCAGGGATGATACGTTGGCCAAAAAAGCGCTGTCCTAATATTTTGTTTCAAAGTCTGTATATGTCTCGTTATTCTTATAAAATATATTAATAAGAAATACAATATAAGCTGTTCATAATAAAAATTTAATGGAAACTTTTTTCTAAGTTATCTGGTTTCTCAAACAAATGAAAGTGACTTCACACTTGATAGTTCCCGCAGCGCGTCCGCGTGTGGTTAGCCGCGAACGTGCGGTGAGAGCGGGATGCCGCGTATGAGCGGGATGGCACATAGCAGGGGGCGGGGCGCGGGCGGGGCGATGGAACTTCTGAGTAAGTTTCGCGAGTTTCCCGCGCTTTTCGCGAGGAACTGCACGTCACCTACGAGGGCCTACGAGCGTAGAGTTCTACGAATGAGTAGCGTGTGTTCTAGACTCCTATAAATAAAAGTATCAGGACGATGACAGTGTTTAATTTTCTTAAAGTAAGTTATGTTTCCAAATTCATATAAAAACACACATGCAGTGTTTGTTCAAGAAATATAAACAAGTAGTTTAAAAATCGACAACAATAACTCAATGGTAACCAATACTGAAGTAAAAAAATTGTTTGTTACTTAATAAGCAATAAAATCATTATCATTAGGCCAATATGTTCACATTGCTGTGGCATGGGATTTCTCTCATAGAAAGAAGCCACTTTACCGTGTGTCAAATTCACACAACTTTATGAAAGTCATTGACCGAGCGTGTATTCGAACTCCGGTGCGTCTGATTTTAAGTCTAACGAGTTTCCGCTAAGCACACTCACTTAGCCATAAATTAAATTACTAAGAACCCACAGAAGTACCTACATTTTGCTGCTGTAATAATATTTAAAATCCCTCTCTACCTACATTAGAACGTGTGTATTAAACAACACTAATAGTTTTCTAGATAAAATCAACCGCACCAAACACAATAACATATTCAACTTTAAACATACAAACAAACTTTACCACCCTTATCTATTTACTTAGGTATACATACCTACTTATCAAATACGCGTAAACATTTATAGCCTTATCTCTATGAAACAAAAACTAGTACCGAAATAACAAACATGTACACTCGAGAGCAATGAATCCGGGTCACTTAAAGAATGTTAAAAATCTCGGAAATTAAAAATGATAGGTTAATGCAATAAATTGTATTTAATAGACAATGTAATACTCCTTAAATGAAAGTAAAAAAAATATGAGTCACCATACATTTTATTAACACAAAATTACATAAAGAAAAAAACTGCTGATCTCTCCTTAAAACAAAAATAGGAAACATGAAATTTTTGAACTTTATTACGATTTTCTTGAATTTTAATACTTCGTATTGCCTCCTCGTGCTTCCATTACTGCGTTTACGCGGTTTGGCATGCTGTACACCAAGTTCCTTATACGATTTTGGGGAATATTCTCCCATTCCTCTGTGAGAGCAATTTTGAGCTCACGAAGCGTGATTGGGGGAGGGTTTCGTTGTTTTACGCATCTGCCTAGCTCGTCCCAAGCATGCTCGATCGGGTTGATATCCGGGCTGCGCGCTGGCCACTCCATACGAGTAATGTTCATCTCTTGAAGGTAGTCATTCACAATCCTACCTGTATGAGGTCGGGCATTGTCATGCATAAATATAGCATCCTCACCTAAATTGACCATAAATGGACCAACGTGATCATTGAGGATTTCTTCCACATATCTTACGCTAGTTAAAGAGCCGTTTTCTATGATCACCAGCTCTGTGCGACTTTCAGAAGAAATTCCGGCCCACACAAGTACAGACCCACCACCGTAGGCTACTTTTTCTTCGATGCATGCTTGCTTGAATCTTTCCCCTGGTCTTCGATACACTCTGTGTCTTCCATCGTGCTTGTAGAGCATAAATTTTGATTCGTCGGAGAACATAACTTTTGACCAGTCTTCAATACTCCAATTTACGTGGCTCTGGGCATATCTTAGTCTCGAAATACGATGCCCACGCTCCAGTTTAGGGCCGTTTGCAGGTCTAAGGGGTTTTAAGTTAGATTCAGCAAGCCGACGTCTTACTGTCCATGCACTTGGGTTACTTCCTCCGAGGCGTCGAAACTGATTGGTGAGTTCAGTTCCTGTGAGAAAGCGATTTCGAAGCATGGTGTTCACCAAGTATCGGTCTTCTCGTGCTGTGGTACACCTGGTTCTGCCCGTTCCTGGTCTGCGTAGGTTAGAACCAGTTTCTTCGTAACGTCGGAGAACTCTTTGTACTGTTGACAGCGACACACCGACAGTCCTGGCTGTATCGCGCTGACTCCGGCCGGTTTCCAGCATTGTAAGTATTCTGGTGCATTCTTCAGGCGTAAGCGACATAATTTCAGCTTGAATAATGAATATAGAGCACTATCAACATGGTTTATGTACCCACATAAATGACAGATTACAAACAAAAGCAAAACCAAATGCTGTAATTTCGTAGTTCCATCTTCGAAAGTGGCCCTTTTTCAAATTTGATTTTTTTATGATATAACTTTACAATAACTAAGAAGTTTTAATACCTTCATTTAAGGAGTATTACATTGTCTATTAAATACAATTTATTGCATTAACCTAGCATTTTCAGTTTCCGAGATTTTTAGGATTCTTTAAGTGACCCGGATTCATTGCTCTCGAGTGTATATTGTTTTACGACTTGAGAGTTATTAAAGTTTTTCAAAGACCACATTTTGCCGGCACCTTTGAGATCTCGGCTTCTTATCTCTATTGTAAACGGTCCATAATACCCCAAGAGGTAAGTTTACCTATTGTCTATATAGGCTTTGCTATGAAAAAAGAACTGCAAGGTTTATGACTGTAAAAGTTTGCAAAAATATTTTATTACATACATTTTGCGGACATTTTTATTTTACAATTTGCGGGTAGGGTTGTAAAGTTTATAAGGTATCGGTTTTATTGTGGAGTTGAAAATGTGCCGATATTAGTGTATGGTTTAGTTTTCCTCTGCCTAAATGATGGTAGGTAGGTATAATGTAATGCAGGTACAGGTTTTGATATACATGTGGCTGTTTGAAATAATTTAGAGATTTGGTAACGTGTTTGTTCAGGCATCACATAGATATTTACGAATAAAATAATTAAAAGATATTTAAATAAAAAATCAGCATTGCTATTCAGCGTGGCAATGCCGTCAGCGTTTTGGGCATATGCCTTATTCCTTTTAGATTAATTTTAATATGTTTTGTTATATTTTTAAGTTTTTAGTTTTAGGTGTATTATTTTAATTTTATAATTTAAGCAAGTACATCCTAGATACTTTTGCAAATAAATTGTCTATGCATCATCATCATCACTACATAGTATAAAACAAAGTCGCTTTGTGTGTCCCTATGTCCCTATGTATGCTTGAATCTTTAAAATAAGCAACGGATTTTGATGCGGTTATTTTAATAGATAGAGCGATTAAAGAGGAAAGTTTATATGTATAATAACCGTGCGAAGCCGGGGCGGGTCGCTAGTCATATTATAATAGGTATCATATTAACCCTGACTAAATAGTAAATAGAACTACAGGCATATTATGACTAACCTTCTGCGAGGCAAAGCCTACCCCTGAATCTAGGAATTGGTATTATAAAATACTCTATTTAATATTTAATTTGTAATTAAAAATTTATAAGGTTATTTTGATGATTTACTTATAATTATTAACTTATAGTACTTTGAAATTTAAGGTTAATAATAAGTAATACAATTATAATTTTATGGAAATGTAGTTGGCCACCAAAAGGTTACCGATCTAGGAGCAGAACATCAGCCTGATAGATTGATAAGTGGCCACGGTTGATGGGAAGATGTGGATGAGAAAAACACAAGACCGGAAAGGGTGGCGTGATGGAGAGGAGGCCCATACTCAGCAGTGAGATAACAAGGACTGCAAAAGCACAAGACCGGAAAGGGTGGCGTGATGGAGAGGAGGCCCATACTCAGCAGTGAGATAACAAGGACTGCAAAAGAAGAAAGGAAGAAGAAGAAATAAGTTACTTGCGGCTATATTTTGATAGGAATTCGGCAGAACTTTTTCCTCTTATATTAATTATATTATCTATAAATATTACATTTTGATTAGAATTAAATAACATATTGACGTAGCTTGCAGTGGGATCCCAGACTAGAAAGAGATATAATATATGAGCTGACTTAATCTGCCACGCAGACCAAGTGCCGCTTGGTTCGTTCTAAATGTAATGAAAAAATACAACAGAAATATTTAGAACGCCAGATAAATCTTAAAAAATTAGAAAGCACCGAGGCTAGGTAACGCCGGTGAGTCTTCTGTTCTCACAGATCTGTCAAAGAATTTCTCTCAATTACTGCAATAAAAATTATATTGTAGGCAAACACCGAGTCTTTGAAGTACGCGCCGGCAGCTACCGAGCGGTTTTGTGCAACCCTGCACGGTGAACAGCGGCGACGAACAATGCGCCTGCGCACAATACGTTTCTAAGACTCCCTTTATGTTGGCCCAAACATTGGCATTGGACTATTGTAGCCCCTTTGTCAGCTATTTACCGATTCGGGCTGTAACATTGAAGGGATGTCAAAAAGCCGCTCGGTTGAAAAAATGTTGGTCTCAATCCGAATCGTTGAATAGAGTCATCGACTCTGAAAATAACAATTTATTCTCGTTTTGTTGCATTTGGCGAAATTATTCTGGTGATTGTAAGTTAATTAGAGCGGTTTCTATAGATGATGCTTTTTGTTAACAATGTATAAGGAGAAAATTACTTACTATTAGTAAGGACATTAAGAGAGCGGTTGTGGCTCAGTGAGAGTATGTACGACTTTCGATCCGAAGCACCCGAGTTCGAAACCCGCTGGCTCTACACCACTGACTTTCTTAAGTTATGTGCGGATTTAAAACTCGCACTAAAAATGGTGAAGAAAAACATCATGAGGAAACCGGCATGTCCAAAAATTAATCACAAAAATCCAAGGACATGTGACATCTGCCAACCTGCACTGGACCACAGTGTATGAGAGCCAAACGGCTCATACTCTCTCTATGAGTAAAGGCAGTGGGAACATGATGTGCTGATGATGATGACAATGAGACCCACTATAAATAAATAAATAACGACCAACGATCACATACATAAATCCTGACCCCTAACTAGGATTCCCTGTATCCAGGGAACCAGGAACTACGAGGAGCATGGTCCCACAACACCCAGACACGAAACACATCCTTGCGCATTTTTTTTCTGTACACAAACATTCCTCATAGTCCTCATAGTTCCAACATTGGTCAACATTGGTATGTCAATATTGGTCCTCATAGTTCCTGGTTCACTAGATACAGGGAATTCTAGTTAGGGGTCAGGATTTATGAACGTGATCGTTAGGCGTTATTTATTTATTTATTTGTCCCGTCGCGGGAATCGTACCCGCAACCTCAGTGGTGTATGAGATTTGAGCCTACCCGCCCAACCACTACACCACAGAGGCTGTGCGTGTGTATTATTTCCGGTGTACCAGTACCAGTAGGTAGGACCAAATGTGTGATGTCCATAAACACCGTAATATGTAACTCTCTCATCATCATCAGCCCATAACGTTCCCACTGCTGGGACAGCTGTCTTCTCTCTTAAAGTATGGGTCATATACCACCACGCTGGCCCAGTCCGGGTTGGTAGATACCACAATGTCTTTTAATTTTGTAGTTCTTGTACTTCGATCATATATACTATGATCGAAGTTCTTGTACAAGAATAAGTACATGCCGATTTCGGATTCGTATTCCTGTGCTTTGGGTCAACATTTCGCAGTGACAAGAGTATTGCTAGATAGAGTATTATTAGGCCTAGCGCAATCCACACTGTAGGTACGAAGCTACAAGTACATAGCCGGACACCGACGGCGGGTCGCGTGTCGTTACATGTGCCGCGTCAGAAGAGATAAGAGCTATGCGATAGAAAGGGAGACGCTCTGTAGGTTAATATGACTGGTAGGTATGCAGTGCTACGCGTGCTGAATTGAATTTTATTGCGTCATAGCAAGAGTCGCTATTTGTTTAAATTTCTTTGCGGTGTGATGCTTCTGTCCCTTAGTATTCTGTGGTATTATAGAGTTTACTAGTGGTAGGTTTCTCGAGAGGCCGTCTGGGTGGATACCACCACTTTGCCAGTTATTCAGCCGCCAAGTAGTGCGCAAGCATTACGGTGTTCCGGTTTAAAGGGCATTGTGAAGCTCAACAGCTAATTGACTCAGGGTGACAAGCGCAGTGCAGCGCCGCGTAGGATTTTGCAAAACAAAGTTCTGGGTTACACTGGGTACTGGGCCTGTTACTGTTATGGGCTGGCGTATTGCTTACCATCAGTCAAACGACCAGCTCGTCTCGTCATTCAGTTACATAAAAAAAATTGCTCTGAACCATGTACATCATCGTCATCATCATCAACAGCCCGTATTAGTCCACTGCTGGACATAGGCCTCTCCCAATGCACGCCACTGAGCCCGATCCTCAGTTCTCCTCATGTAATTAATTGGAGCCAGCTACTTTGCGCTGGTTGTCACTCCATCTAGCCGGAGGGCGTCCTACACTACGTTTGCCTAAACGTGGTCTCCACTCTACCATGCACACTCTCATGTAAACCTGCCCAGTAACTAATAACAGTTCCACACATGTCCAAACGTACAGTAATCGTCTGGCGGGCGGAAGTGCAGCAACTGCCGCGGCAGGGTTAACTTTAACTGTAGTTAATTGCAAACAAATGTCGAAGGGTTAACTTAAATGGTTGTGAGGTTTTATTGATGTTTCGGTAATTAGTTGAGGTGATTAACGGGATTGCTAGATTGAATGTTAAAAAACTTATAAAATGTTGGTTTTTAGGGTTCCGTACCCAAAGGGTAAAACCCTTTTACTAAGACTCCGCTGTCCGTCCGTCTGCCTGTCTGTCTGTCAGGTTGTATCTCATGAACCGTGATAGTTAGACAGTTGAAATTTTCACAGATTATTTCTGTTGCCGCTATAACAAAAAATACTAAAAAACAGAATAAAACAAATATTTAAGAGGGCTCCCATACAACAAACGTCATTTGTTGCCGTTTTTATAGATCCCTTCGTGCGCGAGTCCGACTCGCACTTGGCCGGTATTTTAAACCATATTGGGCTTTGTAGCTAAGCGACCACTTTGTCTCATAAAGAGAACAGAGAACAAAAACAAGTAAAAGAGAACACAACAAAAAAAACAAATCTTATGTAAGCCCAACTCCAGCAATCAAATTAAGATTTCGACTTCTTCGCAAGTAGAGTTGGATAATATAACTACTATTTTCGGTACCTGTATTTAAGAATATATTCTTACAGAAATATATTTCTGTCGAATATTTAATTAATGTTTTAGCTTAAATGTTTTTCAAATAAATGTTTGCCTCTTTCACCTCTTTCCTAATCATTGAGAAAATGTTATTTTTGATCGTTTTTTTAGAGTAATCGTGCATAAACTTAAAGGTAATATTTTCCCATCATTCCGGTATGATTCTAAAGTTTACAACTCTATAAATACGGGTTCTAAATTATGGATAATATAAAGACAAAACGTATATCTGTAGTAACTACATTAGATACCGGATTAACACATTAGAACCATTAAATACCGGACACATTGAAATTACCTACTTAAAGCAAAAGTATTACAGCGAAAAAACGGCAGAACATTAAAAAATACCTGTATTAAAAAGTTCGTTGCACTTTCATAATGCCGTCCTCTTGAATTTATCCCTACTTCTTCTTAAGGTGCCACAATGCCTCGCCATTATCAGCTAGGTACCCTGCTGTTGTTGGCTCCACTCGTTCTCCTCTCATTCCGCAATGTTTCTAAACGTTGACACAAAGGAGAAGGGTCCTTAACGACGAATGTATGGACCGAACGTAACTCTGTAATTGGCCACTTGAGTTTTAAGGGATACCGGAAAGGTTGATTCGAAGACTTATGAAGGGGTAGAAAAGTCTTGAAAGCAATATCCTGAAATAGAATCAATTCAATTCAATAATTTCTATAACAAACTGTTGTAAAAGTTTTGATGGAAAAGTTTGTTAAAAAATAAAAACTACCCTAGTAACTTTAATTCAATTACACATACGAGTAGAACTAAAGCGTTAGGTACGCTTTAGCTTTATGAAAATTAAAAAATTAAACCAAGCCAGTAATGTCTCGATTTACTCTCGTGGTCACCGCTCTTTTGTTCAGTAACTTTGTACAAAACTATAATTCTATTTATGTTGATTTTTATAACGTAAATATAAAACATATTAAGGTAAAATAAAACCATTTTCATTAGTAAAAATATTGACAGAAAACTGATTTTATAAGACAAGTATAGCGCTCGTAGCGTAACTCAACTAGCTGTAGCTGTTCGTAACAATTCGCAGCGGTCACAATTTAGATGGATGACCATGTGTGGTATTTCTGAGCGCTACGGTGTTTCGGAGGGCACGGAGCCGACGGGTTATTGTCTTAATAAGTAATTACATAGAAGACAAAGATGCATTGATCACTCCGTTCCGCACATAAGACACATAATCTTGTCAAAAACAAACATAAAATATTGTAACAAAAGTTCTAAAAAAAATGCCCCTCAGTTTCGTGCCGTATCTTCTGAGTAGTAGTTCTTTTTCCAATACGGTGGTAGAGTCATTGTAATAATTGACGTTCTTAAGTGCGTCTGTGATGCCAAAATTGAATAAAGAATTTTTGAACTTGAAATTTAACTTGAACTAAGACAACAGTCGTTACGTCGTGTCGACCAGGACTGGCCACACACTCACACAAGACGAGAGAAGAAGATTGTATCAAAAATGTTCATACAATAAAAATATCCGTTACAGCTTGCATAAAAAAAAATCCTTATGTGTTGTGTACTAGAGTGATAAAATACTCAGTTATTGTGTTATGTTTTTCTATATATTTATTTGAGTCTGTAATATATATAATTTATGGGCCTCTGTTAATTTGAATTTGTTGTAATTTAATACTGCCTGAAATAAATAAATAAATAAAATAAAAGATAAAGCAATGCCATCTCTGCACTATCCTAGCTCTACCCACCGGACAGGGGAGGGCAGTAAGTATTGTGCAAATAGAGCAAATCCGGTAAGCGCCCGCGGCTCCAAGGCGACCCATTACAGGTGAAGTACCCCCACACTAACTTCTACCTAATCTGCTGCATCTTGAGCCACTTTTGTAGAAACTTTTACATGAACTGCTGCCTCTCAAACCACTTTCATAGTAACTGTAACATAATCTGCTGTTTCTTGCTGCACTCTAGCTCCCACCTAATCTGCTTCTTGAACCACCTTCGGAGTAATATTAGCATAACTATATCTTGTGGTAGGTCTCTTGTATGTGGGAGGCCGTCTGGGTAGGTACCACAGCTTTGCCAGTTATTCTACCGCCAAGCAGTAGTGCGCGAGCATTACCGTGTTCCAGTTTGAATGGTATTCTAGCCAGCGAAATTACGGGGCATATGAGACTTCATGACATATGAGACATATCTAATGTTGGTGGCACTGCAATTGTTATGGGCAGGCGTAGCGCTTACCATCAGGCGAACGACTTGCTCGTCTCATCATTCAAACCCATAAAAAAAGTCTGTTTCTTATTGCACTTTGTTACCAACTATTGCGTAAACTATGGCCAAGTGTTCCTTACAATGGGAGCAGGATGTTTATAATTACGTAGGTAGGTATATCGATATATTATTCTGTGAAGTGATTGTGAAGCAAGCAGGAAGTGAACGATACTTTATAAATGTGTTATGGTATTTAATTTAATCCTATAATTGTAGAACAAATTGTTGTTGTTGTTCTGTACATGTGGGATTAGGGATCAGAGCGCTACTCTTTTGTAGCATTTATTTATTTTGTACTAGCTGCGCCTCGCGGTTTCACCCGCAGTTTACCAGGACAAAAAGTAGCCTTTGTCTTTTTCCAGGACCTAAAGACGAAAACATACAAAAAAAACAAACTGCCCGGGATAAAAAGGTAGCATGTACTTTTCCAGGACCTAAAGTAGGTACCTACATATCAAATTTCATCAAAGTCTTTTTAAGCGATAAGACCGCCCATTGTAACACTTTAGCTTTACGTTTTGTTTTGTAATTATTTCTTGTTGTTGTGTAACAATAAAGCGTTATTTATCTATCTATATATATATCTATCTACCACAGCTGCTGATTCAAATATTTGACTAACTAAAGCCCCGCCAAATACCATCAAAAATAGACCCCCGTCATCACATAAATATTTGCCATCGAAAAAATCCTATAAATCCGAGTAATGAGAGGCGCACACATACAGTGTGAAATTCCATAGCGAGAGGAGGGTGGGGAAGCAGGGATATTATAAACTAAAAATATCGGAACCGGTTTTTTAAACGACTTCAAAAAAAGGACGAGATTCTCTATTTGATTGTATATTGTTTTATTTCTTTTTTATGTTTAATACCTCAGAACTCCGTCATTTATATAAGGATTTCGAAAATTATTATTGTGTTAGGTTCAGTATAGGTTAATAGTGGTCCCATTTCATCGATATTCGACCTTGAACTTTGAAGATACACATGAATTGAAGTAAAGTAACAAAAAAAAATTGTTATAAATATAATTAATTAAAATGGAATTAAATATCATGTGTAGTGAAGTTCATAAATACGTAGTAACTCATTTATTTTAGTTATGAGTTCTAAACGGCATAACAAAAAATGAATGGGTTACGTGAAGTTGTAATTCTAGATGGCCACTGCATAAATGCGCATAA
Organism: Petrophora chlorosata; assembly: GCA_951640565.1. NCBI lineage: Eukaryota > Metazoa > Arthropoda > Insecta > Lepidoptera > Geometridae > Petrophora > Petrophora chlorosata. The sequence goes on from OX621206.1 coordinate 5,723,149, forward strand.
TATAAAAAAACATAAATGTCACCCCTATATTGTATAGCTTACAAATATATGAAGTAACAAAAATAAAACAAATAAAGTGTATAATAATATTTATATCTATGGTTATGGTGTATAACATGAGGTTTCATTATTTTGCCTAAACCATGAAACCATTTTGTACATTTTATACCGTTTTAATACCGGTTTATCAGTACCGAATACAAACCTCTCGGGGGAGTATGGAACTCATTACCGGCACGTGACACGGCCACGCCGCCGCCCACTCGCCCCTCAACTCTGTTATATTTCGACAATGAATTATTGAGTACGCGGGAAGCTCATGTGTTAACCTTAATGTTAATGTTCCGATTTGACGAGAAAAACAAAAAATTAAGAGATAAAGTATTTATCACAACTTGGGACCGACAAAGAACCGGTATATTTGCATATGTGGTAGGTACATTAAAGATAAAATGTATAAAAATATATTTTTTTAGATCAATATAATAATTAAGTTTAAATAAAAAAATTAAATAACGCCTGTGTCTCTTTTAAACTATGCTATACGAACGTTTGAGTAGTTATGTGTAGTATTAAAAGTAACTAGTTATTAGTTCTTTCCATCAAAAGATTGACTGGAAGAGATCGTTTTTAGCGATAAATTCGCCCGTTGTACTATAGTTTAAAAGTCTTTCCTGTACCTTGTTAATTTCTTGTTTGGTGTACAATAAATCATTATTGTATTGTAGTAAGTTTAAGATCAGTTTTTCAAAGTTTTATCCGAAACACTATCTATTTTAGCAACTCTCAAGTTCTCAACATCACGAGTCATCAACCGCGCACATTGTTAATTGCACTTGATTGATGACGCAATACAAAACGTCAAATTACCCTACAAATGTGTGCCGACTGCCGACTGCCGAGCGAAACGCGACAAAGCCCGACGTTTCACCCGCCCGCCGTATTTTTCTAATTGAATCATGTGTGATTTATTATTGGTCTGATGATGTATCATTCTTTCAACAGCAGCCGCGGCTCACCCCACGGGCTTGCGGCCCAAATTATTGCTACAAATGTTCACATCCGCGATTTTTAACTGCCGCACCGTTTTGCCCCATACTCCCCTCGCTCTGTACGTTTTTTTATTAAAGTGAGTAATCGATTTTTGGAGAGTTTATTGAAGAATAGCGAGTGCGTAATAACTTTAAATAGACGCGTGGAGCCGTGCATTTGTTATTGTTTCCCTGCTTTGAAGTTGAAATCTCTCACGGGGTTTTTTGAAGTGTTCTGTAACAAGGTGTAGTAAAATGTTTACTACCTACAATATTGTCAAATCCTTGACTCCCTGGTCTTTTATAGAAAACAAATTATAACAAATAAAAGTTATAATTAGAAGGTTATTTAAAAAAAATGTAATTATGGCAGGTAATTTTTTTTGCCAAATGATCACATCTATATTTCCTGGTCCCTAACTAGGATTCCCTGTATCTAGGGAACTAGGAACTACGAGGACTATGCGCCGCTAAAATCCAGACACGAAACAAATGCTTGCGACTTTTTGTAATGTTCTGGATACAGTTAATACTCGTACCAACTTAGAAAGTATTAGAAGGTATATATTATTATAGAAGGTGTATAGATTCTATTTATATATTCTACTACATATTTACCATATTATATTTTGTCCTTCTTTACAGTAGGTACATGTAAAAGTGCAGTAACACTCGCCTAAGTTTTATACAGTAAAACACTATCCATTCTACGCTTCCGTTCTGGGCGCACACAATGTGAGGCGGTACAATGTGCGCGCCGGCTGGAAACTGCATCAGCTGATGAGGCTCTGATGAGAGTGCAACCCTGGCTGGATATTCTAGCTAAGTTATCACTAGGAAACTGGGAACTGATTACATTTGGTGTGAAGTATGCGTGGTATGTGCTAATATATGATTTCATAGACTTGAAATGGAATACATTCAGAAACACAAAACTAGAAGCTCAATAGGTAATTATTACAAGCACAATAAGAAAATAAATAAGTAATAAATGCATCCAACGATCAAATACATAGATCTAGGCCCGTAACTAGGATTCCCTGTAGGGAACTAGGAACTACGAGGACCATGGTCCCGTAACACCCATACAAGAAAAAAATCATGCGCTTTCTTTTTTAGTGCACAAACATTTGTCCTGTCGTGTGAATCGAACCCGCAACCTCGCAGTGGTGTATAAGACTTAATCCAACTTGCTCAACCACTACACTAACGAGGCTGTCAACATTAAAAAAAACTGCTTTAAAAAACAACGTTCGTAATACGTTTTGTGTTGAGTGCAAGATACATTTTATGCAATTTACTGTTGATCGCAGAATTCATAACAGTGCTAAAAATCCAATCCGTTAAATCAACTAAAAAAATTGCACGTATTATTATTTCCAAATGAACTGAAAATAAATACTCGTAACCAGGCGGCGAGCGCGGCTCCCCACGAGGGTTGTCACATTCGAGTTTCCGCGTCACCGACCGCCGACAAAACGCGGCGTAGGAAGCGCCGACACCCCTGATGGGACTGGTTCCGTGTGTGCCCTATGAGGTTCGTATCCTTGTCTAAGCATGCTACGTTATAGGGCTGTCATAATAAGAATTTAAAAGCTTATCTTTTAAAAGTTAATTCTTTCACTTCGCAATTATGCTTATATCTAAGAATTGAACGAACAATACATTCAAGTATAGGAACACCGAGTCCATATCTAACAACAATTGTATTGAACATCAACAACACATTTTAGTAGACAGCTTAATTACGTCACACGCTTGTTTACGTACGAATAGCTTTACATTTTAATTACAGATTAACAATTAAATTAGAAGAAAAGTTGGCGATTGTCGGACAAAAATCGTTTTAAGATTTATTCATGACAAGTTATGAGTAAGCTAGCGTCTAAATATAAAAATAAAGATAATTAATTTGTCAAAACATGCTTGTAAGGTCTTAACTTATGAGCTTGAAAAAAAAATAGTTATATGTAGGGCCTGAATCTTTTTAATCTTGCCAATGAATTGGAAAATAAGACAAATTAATAAGTTTCCCTCGTTGCCAACCCTAGCATAATGTGGGCAAGCGCGCCGCGACGCCCCGCCGCGTCATTGTAGGCCCGCGCGGCGCGGCGCTCGCCGAGTGACGTGACGTGACGCCTTTGAATCGCACTTTTGTTTTGCAGCCCTTAATTATCTTGATTAGGAGTGTCGAATTTATTCACAGGTGCTGCTATTTTCATACGTTTTACTTAAACGTATTCATAATTATTCAGTTTGAGCTTACTTATAACGCCGATTTGTTTATATTCAAATCAATATCACTTTATTCAGATTTGTCATGACAGACGAACTCAGGAACGTCAAATTATCACCATGACTCTACCACCGTATCGGAAAAAATACCACTACTCAGAAGATACGCCAAGCAACTATCTATTTTATGAATTAAATAGATATCAATAATTAATCTTTCAAACTGTATATTTTACATTTTGTATACAGTCAGTGGCAAAAGTAACCAAACATTTGATTTTATAAGAAATTCAATAGGTACACAACTTTAATGTAGATCATCATTGAGTACATAAAAAAATCGTCGTATACTGTACCTAGTATAAAACATGCAGAAAGAAGAAAAAGTTAAAGAAGCTATATCTATTTACAAATAAATGATTCTATCTCAATTTGGTTATAAAATCAAACATAAAGAATTTTTTTTGTATTCATGAAACTACGTTAACAATTTATTCCAAAAAATTAACCGCCATTTTAAAGGCATATATATATATGTATATCATAAATCGAACTAGCAACAATTATGTTCACTCAATGTGGAATGCTCGATGGCGAAGGCAGTGGTACGTGACCATGTGACGGTTGACTGGTTGGGGTCATTACCACTATATGCCCGCGACCCACCGCATTGACTTCTTATGTGATAGAAGTAATGTAAGTACATGGTTAAGGTCTTGGGCTTGGGAAGTAATGTGTAAAAATAATATTATATCTAATTACCTCATAATATTTCGACGCGAGGGGACAAATGTTTGTGCACTAAAAAAAATAGCGCAAGCATGTGTTTCGTGTCTGGGTGTTGTGGGGTTCTAGTAGTTCCTGGTTCCCTAGATACAGGAAATCCTGGATCCAGGATCTAGGTATGTGATAGTTGGGCGTATTTATTAGATTGCAAAGACTTTTAAATCGTGTTTTTTTTTTCGAATTCTCTCTTTTTATTAGATTTTTTTTTATATTTTATAATATATGTATCTAATAAAGATAACTGACAGCATTATAGAAAAACAAAATAAGCAAAATGCTTAATAATTTAAAATCTAAATAAATTTAAACTAAAAGATATTAAACACTATGTACATGCCGGGTATCGGTTGGCCAACTGAATGGCCTGCAGATAATTCAATCGATACCCGTCGTCCGGCAACGTGCCCAAAATATATAGAACCGACTTCAAGAATAAAGATATATATAATATATGCATCTGATATTTTATTTTACAATGGTAGTAGCTCGATGGCGCCTCTAAAATACGGTGCGACTTCGCACATTATACCAAGACGCGTCAGCTGCTGCCGCCCGATCACGCGTCATTTTTTTACGGTACCAAATAGTCATAATAAAAAGCCAATAAAGTCATAAACGCAGCTAAAGGCGCATCTCCTGCGGCTAACCTAATGGCGGCATTTGTTCTAATGACGTTTAAACAAATAAAAGCTGATATCTGTATCAAGTAAATACAGCGTGATTAAATTATTGATTTTTAAAATTATACGAGTATATATATTTTTATTTATTTAATATGTCAGCAAACAAGCAGACGGCCTGCCTGGTGGTAAGCGGTTACCGTCGCCTATGGACATCTGCAGCGCCAGACGCATTGCTGATGCTTTGCCAACCCTCAAGGACTATTAATTCCCCTTTTAGAGGACTCCATGGGATAGCTGAAAGGAAATACCGACGAAGCTAGGTCGTTCCACATTTTACAAGTGCAAGTAATTATTCTGCATGTGTTTGTTCAAAATTAATTCAATTTTTTGACAAGTTTATTAAGTAAAAACTTAATCAGCGTCTTAATCATTATCGTCAGTCTATATCAATCCACTGCTGTCTGTACCCTGCGTTGTCTCTCCATCTTGTCGCAGAGCATCTACACTATTCCTTTGCCGATTCAGTACCAGTTCCACTGTAGCACCACTATCCCAGCGGTTATGAGTATTTTTTTTATAAGCCTGTTTCGTCCCACTGCTGGGCAAAGGCCTCCCTTTCCTCTTTCCATGAGCCTCTGTCCATTGCTGTTAAGAGCCATTTCCTTCGTAGGCGTCTAGGTCGTCGCGCCACCTACGGCGGGGCCGGCCCCGTGGTCGTGTTGCTCCGGCTGGAACCCAGTCTGTAAGGTGTTTTGCCCACAGCTGGTTTGGCATACGACATACGTGTCCAGCCCAGTCCCATTTTAGCTGGGCGGCTTTCTGGGAAACATCCAGGATTTGCGTTTTAGAGCGCAGTATCGTATCGGTTATGAGTTGTGCGCCAAAAATCTAAATGTCAAACCATGATATTTTGAAATCAAATAAAATTTATAAGATCTTAAAACAAGTTGGCTCTCTACAATCTACCAATCACACTGGTAATTGATTGAAATATTTTAACCAATCGTTAAGTTAGAAATTATAAATTAAGTTTAGCAAGTTATTCTCGTTATGAAAGAAAGAAAGGACAACACATTTATTGTTTTTATTGTATTATGCAAAAGTTATAACTGATAATTGATAACGCACTGTTTTCTGTAATTGGGCGTTCTTAAATTTTTACGACACCCTTTATATCCAAATATAGCTGTAACAGGTGGATTATCCGTTTTTGTCTTAATACCGTCAGCTGGTGTATCCAAGAGTTTGTAATTAACAACGTTTAACATTCGACCTGTTGTTTTGGAGCAATTAATTAAATAAACCTTCTGTTCTATGCCCATGAAGGCAGTCTACGATTATGTTATGTCCAAATGGGACATCAGTATAAATTTAATTTTAATTGTGCTACAAAAAACGCGCGCTAAATTTGACAGTAACACCAATTCTTAAAACTACTTCAAAAATTATAATTTGGGTAAAATTACTAATTATTGGCAGTCTAAGCAATATGGCACCGTTTAACCACTCCATTTGCTAATAATATAATATTTGTATAGACTCGGTTCATAATCTTTTAAAATAAATCTTTACATGTTGGAAACACCTATACCTACTTAATTCTTTTTTTTTTCACTCTTAATAAGCTATTAAAAACGTTTTAGTTAAAATATACCATTGCACCATTTACTGGCACCTACTGACATATTGTTGGCATGTCTTGGACCAATTACTGGCGCCAAGTGCCAATAAAAGGCATACATTTGTCCGATTGTTGGCATTTAGTATTTTTAAGACTTCTAGATGATCTTAATACTCGGAAACCTATGTACCTATGAAAAATAAAAGGAATGCCAAAATACTTGTTAATTATTAATTAAAAAAAAACACAAAGGTTAACGGTTTAAAAAACACAGACAAACACGTTAAATACCTAGTATATATTGATCGAAAGTTTACAAAATAAACTGTCGATTTTTTTTAAAACGCTGCTTAACGTAACAAAAAACGCATTTAATTACATGTGTACTTCATAACAAACTTCATAGAAGTAGGTATTGATATTTAAAACCTACAAAGTTGTTCCCTAAAGAAATATTACATTGGTACATAGAATAATAGAGTATCAGTATCAGTAGTAAGTAGCTGGAGTGTATGGGAGGCGGTGTAGCGGGAAGCCGACACCGCACCGCGTTTGCTTTATCAGAGGATATGCTAGGAGTCTGCAGCTGTTTTATAAAGGTGCTCCTATTTGGCAAACCTTTATAAAGAGAGAAAGAGAAAAAACATTTATTCGACAACCACAAAGACAAATGAAAAAGACTCACGTAAGATAAAACACAACAAGTATACGTTTCATCAAACAAAAAAACCGACTTCAATGTATCTGTAATGTCCAAGGTCAAATATTGATGAAATTTATATGGACTACTTCGTAGCTATACTGAACCCAACGCAAAAAATAATTTTCTAAATCGTTCATGAATGACGGAGTTCTGAGGTAAAAAAAAAACAATCAAATAAGAACCTTATCTTTTTTTGAAGTCGGTTAAAAACAGAGAGAAGCAATACTTATAACAAAACAAGACAATACGAAATACATGGATAGATGAAGTTTGTGGTGCCAAAAGGGACTATAGCTCAGCACAAATGTCCGATCTCAATGACATCAGATGCTGGTTTTCAGTATAACCCCTTAAGGTGCACGGATATTGATGAATAGTTGGTTCAACAACTATTTATTTTGTATTGTAGTATTGTTGTAGTGTATTGTTTATAAACAACGTTTAACAGTAAACCTTCTTATTTCTTCTTCATTTAACCATAACTACTTTCTGACTCTCTGACACTGCTCAATGGTTTGGAATGCAAATACAGATATTGGCAAAGGTATACAATCGTATGCAAATACAATTTTTTTGGAGTGGTTGGTGACCAACCTTAATCACTTTGATTTTTTGAAATTCTGTTATTGAGACTCACTACTGGTTAAGCTACTTGAGAAACCATCGTTATAACTTTACCCATGCATCAAAATTACAATCCTGACTTGGCCCCGCACCTAGAGCTGATTTCAAATACAAAATGAGCGTGTCTTCTATTTCATATTCTATCTCGCTCTTCGAAAATAATACCTACCCCGTGTCGTCTAGTTGTAGTAGAAACGGGCTGGTGACGAATACGACTCAAAACATAGTTACCTGTGTAAATTAAAATTCGTCCCAGGAAATTTGAAAACGGTTGGCGATTTACGAAACACCAGTAAGAAAACAACTTCAAGCCCTGTCAACATACGCAAGCATCGCGTATATCTACTATCGGTCGACTGTATTCCTTGAGTTGGTTCTTTATTCAAGATTATAGGTAACTAATCAAGCGCAACACCGCCTCCTAGCCTCAATATCTGCTAACTCAGCGCGCGATCCTATCAGCGGCGTCAATTGCCCGTGCCAAATGCCACTTCCTCACCCCTCCCGCCTCTCAACCCCACACCCTTAAAGGAAACAATCTTATCTGTGCGGAGGAAAAAGCTGCGTGATTGAATGCTTCCGCCGATGTCATGAAACAGATAATCTTGGGAACAATGCGTATGACGGTACGCACTTGAGGGGAGGAAGAATGATGAGGTGCTTCGGTTTATAGTGCAGTTTTAATCGACTGAAAAGAGACTGCGTAAAATGACGTCACTAATAGATACCTACTCTAGAGTAGCTATAAGCCAAGAATAGTAACTATTATTTGTATACTATAAGTGTTCATATAAGTTTAATGACCAATTAAAATTTTAATGCAACTATAACTACGGACTGGTACGAAATTTTGAATGTGTAGGTATATTAACAGTTTCAAATTTGACGTGACTTCTTAGACTTTTTAAGCTATTGCATAGCTTCTATCGCGGGCCTTGAGCGTGGAGACCGAATCCAGAAATTCCGTAACGAAAATAACCTAACACCCCCCACTCCGAATGCTATGCAATAGCTTTACCGCGGCAGTCTCCGAGTGCCACACGTCTTTTTTTATGGAACTGAGTATTGAGACAAGCAACTTGTTCGCCTGATGGTAAGCAGGACGCCAGCCCATAACAATTGCAGTGCCACCCAAAACTTTTAATACTGTAAAAGGTACTAGGTAGCACTGCTTTGCGCTTATCACCCCTAGACATCAGTTATTAAGTCTCATAAGCCCAGTAATATTCTCAGTAAGAATCTGTTTAAAACAAAGTTGAAATAAAAAACATGCTAAAATAGCCAAAAAAAATATCCACCTTCCAATTTAATTAATGTACTCGTAATCTTTTTAATGTTATAAATATACGTATGGACTTAATCGCGCTAAAAAACAAAAGCTTTTTAGCGCGATTAAGTTCCGTTTTATTATTTTAAACTATGTGTTCGAATCGCGAAAGTTTAAAAATTACTATATATAATTAAGTTTTTATATATAACATAAGCCTATCTAAGGGCACGGCACACCTGTCTTAAAAATATTAAGAAACAAAAGCTTTTTAGCGCGATTAAGTTCCGTTTTATTATTTTAAACTATGTGTTCGAATCGCGAAAGTTTAAAAATTACTATATATAATTAAGTTTTTATATATAACATAAGCCTATCTAAGGGCACGGCACACCTGTCTTAAAAATATTAAGAAACTTACGATTCTGCTGGGCAGATGTATAAATGCCTGACAGACGGATGCGCGTCCGATTACCGCGTCTACGCACCGATTATCTTTTCAAGCATTAATTGCGATCCTCAAACAATGCGTAACCTCCTGGTTCTAATAGCTCTATAAAGTCGAAATTACACGGTCCGTTAGTCCGGTCGACCGTTGCCATGTTTGTGGTTCATTGCGCTTCCTGAAGTGTAATATGGGATCTGTATGAAGGAGAGGTAACAGCTGGAACGGGCGACTTAAGTTTGGTTCTGTATCGTAATAATGAGTAGCCGCACCTACCTACATCTCAATAAGACCCTATGAATATGTCAGATGAACTAAGTATAATTTACCCTAAAAATATAGAACATGGGATCGTCTCCTTGTATAATACGCGTCAAACTTAATGGCGGCTGGCAGACGCACCACGTGACCTGCGCAGTAACAAATTCACATACAAAATTGTATCTGCGCAGATCACGTGATGCGCCAGTCAGCCGCAATCAAGTTTGGCGCGAGGTATACAAGTATTCTTGGCTGACTGCAGCTATGAAGAGGTGATGTCATAAAAGTGCCTAGCCTTTAATATTTAATATTTATTTTTATAACTTATTTGTGGTAACTTATAATTAACTATCTGGACTATTCTGTTCCTATTATTATAAACTCTGTGAGAATAAAATAAAAAAATATATTAATACTTTTTTTTTTAAGAAACTGAATGACGAGACGAGCTGGTCGTTTGCCTGATGGTAAGCAATACGCCAGCCCATAACAATAACAGCACCACCCAGAACTTTGTTTTGCAAAATCCTGCGCGGCGCTGCACTGTGCTCGTCACCTTGAAACAATTCGCTGTTGAGTCTCATAATGCCCAGTAATTTCGCTGGCTACAATGCCTTTCAAACCGGAACACAGTAATACTCAAGCACTACCGCTTGGCGGCTGAATAACTGGCAAAGCGGTGGTATCCACCCAGACGGCCTCTCGCATACGAGAAACCTACCACCAGTATATTTGCTTTAAACATAAATATTTATATGTATGTGAATACACCTGCAATCAATATTAGTGTTCATTGTTATCGGTTTACTAGTTTGAAGTTTGGATTACGTTGTACATTGCGCTTACGTAAAAGATACCACCCACCGAACAATGCCGTGCCAAGCCTAATCGTGTTTCGGGATGATGTTCGGTGAACCATCGAGGAGACGGGTCTGAGCAGCCGCTCAACTGCCTTCTCTCTCTAGCTCTATGTGCTCCATCTTAGACCACATCATTGCTTCACATCAGGCGAGATAGTGGCCAAACATAGATCTAATAAGCGTTAAAAACAAAAAAAAGATTTTTGGATATTTTTTCCCGATCTGATCATCGCTTTAACAATGAATATAAACACTTAAGGAAAAGTCTCCGATTTTCCCATTTCCTCGCGCCAATCTCCAGGGAGCGTCATAAACCGATGCGGGCGGCGCGCGGTCGCGTCGCGGCTCATCTTCACGGGTCGGCGGCGGCGCTGCGATCGGCTCCGTATAATGGGACCCGACCTTATCGCCGCAGATAAAACAACTTTGTCACACTCGCTGCCTCTTTCGATACGATGATACAGGATTGAAGAAGCCTTATTTCGGTATTGTAAAAACGGTATAAAATCATCTTATGGGGTATGAAGTTATCTTATACGGAGTTATACCTATCATCTCTAATGGTATATAGTTGTTTTATATATTTAGATTAGGTACTTTTGAACGAGGTACGAGCTCATATTCACCGGTTGGTGGCAGCCGTTCAGGATATTACAACATAAAAAAAACGTTGCCACACTTGCTGCATTTTGCAATTAAAAATGCGATATTTTTAAATTGCGGTATTAAGCCATATATCATAGATCTAACTCGTTAGACCCCTAGGAGTGCAATGATAATTTTAATTATATATAATTTTTAGCTTTTTAATATATAGATTTGGACTATTTTAGATTTTCCCTGCGGTTTTACGGGATAAAAAGTCCTAAAGAACCTACATAACCAATTTCATCAAAATCCGTTCAATAGTTTTTGCGAGATTGAGAAACAAACATCCAGCCATCCATTCATCCATCCTCATAAACTATCGCATTTATAATATTAGTAGGATATATTTTACTATCATTGCAATTTAAAGAGTCGCATCGGTGACTGAGAAAATATGCCTTATTTAAACGTTACGTACCTATCGTTGGTTGTTCGCTTTAATGAACGTTAAAGGGAACTGGATTAAGATTGCGAGAGCGTTATTTTATTCCGGTATATTTGAACCGAAATCGATCTTTAAGTTCGAGGCCCGACAGAAGTAGACGCTCTGGAGTTGCTCGATTTGCTCCAACATTATGTTAACGTGCGGGATTTTATGTTCGATTTTTTCAGGATAAAAATGAATTATTCAAGGGTCTATAGGTAGAGAAGGCAAAGTATAGGATGTAGAGACAATGTCATCATTTTTGATGAGAATGTAAGTAATGTAACAAAATTTTTATGGTTGATGATTTGATTTTGAGATGTAAAATATAATAAATGCTATGAGAGAAGTTTGGCCTGTATTACTCAGGCAAAACTTAAACGTTCATTGATAAAGCTATTAGAGAAGACTACCAGAACGCCAGCTTTTGATAAGTTACGTAGTAACCATAAATCACTATCCATACTGTAGTCCACACCAACGTCCCCAATGTTGGTTGACACAGGTTTTCTCTTAGTTTTCTCTTAGTTATCGTAGAAAGAGTACGGCCATAGATACATCACGCTGGGTCAGTGATGGAAGTCACATGTCCTTAAACTTTGTTATTCTGAGACCTACCGGTTTCCTCGCGATGTTTTTTGTCACGGCACTTTATATACAACAAAATAAATAATAATATTACCTCTAAGTATAAAAAAAGTGAAGGAAAACATCGTGAGGAAACCGACATGTCCAAGAATTAATCACAAAAATTCAAGGATATGGACATCCACCAACCCGCACTGAGCCAGCATGGTGGATTATGGCCCATACTCACTTTATGAGTGTAAGCCTGAGTCCCAGCAGTGGGAACGTGATGGGTTGATGATGATATTAAAAGCAAATGTTTAAAGCGAAACACCCGGCATCTGATTCTTGCTGCCCGAAATCCACAGCCAAAAATGAACACATTTATTTCGCGAACTCCATCCCGTTTGAAAGGAACGAGCGTGCAGATACACGTGAACTGAATAAAAAAGGCCAACCGAATTTTCCTGTGGTCAGCGGGAAAGCAAAAAAGCGAGCAAAATAGTAAAAACAAAAAACTATCATGGGCACATTCGGCGGGGCCGCGACTTTATAGCCGCGATAACGAAGGCACGCGTATTGGACGCCGGGAAGCGATTGACGGTTATCTGGGAATTCTTGCGGAGAGCTTTGTTTTGCTGTATGGATTTTTTGGTGCGGATATTGCATAGGATTGACCGCATATAGAAAGAACAGTAGACAGTACAGCACAGTGAACAGTATTGCGCATAGCGATAAGGCCGCCCATTGTACCCACTGTTTATTTACTTTGTTAACTATTGTTTTTCCTGTGTGTGTGGTATTCAATAAAGCATTATTGTATTGTATTGTAACAGTACAGTTTTGGGTAGGTATATACCTAAACGTGAAAGAAAGAAGATATTCTTGACAGGGATAAGGTAGGTATAGTTTGTATTCCACCGGGTTTTATATGCAGATATATGCAGTGAACCTGATATCTGCTATACTTATATTGAATTAATATTTAATATAAATAATTAATTATATCAAACTGTGGAAAATCGATTAAATATAATAAACCTATCAATACACCCCTCAGCCTCAAGGCTAAATGAAGATATAACTTTTTAAATCCCTTAATTCTGATGCGATGTAACGCGTAACTAGGTACTCCAACTTTAAAATCACCGAGACAGGAAACGTCTATTCAATGTAAAAATTGCATAACATTCGCAAAAATCTAATGAACCGTGCATCCTATATGAGCAGTATGGCAGCTACCGATTGTTAACATGTCAATGCCACGAGTGCCACAATAACTGCCCGCCCGGACGCCCAGAGACGTCCAGCCGGCTCGGGGTTACCAGTTATAGCGGCCGACGTGGAAGTTGAGCGGTGACTACGTTTTATTATATTATTAGCGGTACGAAATTATCTAAGCAGAAAAAATCAATAACATCTCAAACAACAGAAGTACAATAATATGCATTCAATTATAACCAAGACCTAAAATCATTGATTTTTCTATCGATCCATCGATGAAGCTGGAATAAAATATTTTAAAAACGATAAATCGGAACAGTGTCAAAAACCTGTGTAAATAAAACTTGCACCTTAAGAATTTCCTAGCTCTAGAAAGAAGAAAAAAGAAATGTAGGGAATAGGAAAGAAGGGAATAGGAAAGAAAGTGAAATAAAAAAGGAACGATAAAAGAAAGAAAGTAAGTAACGGAATGCAGGAAGGAGAATGAAAGCAGGAGTGGAGGACGAGGAGGAGGAAGAGAAGAAAGACATCTAATTTTCTAAATACTATTCCTGCGTCGGTGAAGTTCACTGCTTCACTGTTGTTTCGCATATTCTACGTCCATAGACGCTGCGCGACACAGATATGCAAGTAATCTGTCAGTTTGACGAAGGTCACAATCCGGGTCGTCGAGACGGGGCAAACGCGTGCCCGGACACGCTCGTTTAACTTTTTTGCTCCGTTTTGTTTCTCCGTTTGCGTAAATATGGGGTATCGGACAAGGGCGGAAATGGTTAATTAATGGGAGTTGTTGTTTTTAACCTTTTTTACTCCTCAAACAAATTGCAAGATATGGCTATGATTGTAACAGAAGTTCAACATAAACAAATGACTGCTGGTCATTTATCAAATCTTTATTTATTTATTTATTTAATCTTTATTTAGTAGTCGCCTTTGAATTATAAGTAGTACGTACGTACGTAGTACTTATAACTATGTACTTATACTATTATATAGTAATGGCCACATTTTCTTTTTAATACTTACGAGTATACAATGATAACCAATAAAATTAAGATTAACTGTACCTATACTATTTAGATTTTGTTTACGAATAGCGTTTCAATTTCGGATTGTATATCTCTAGTTGTAATAAAATATTCGCATATTTTTATTCAATAATGCTCGACTACTGACCATTTTTTGGGCGTCATTGTTGCGTAAATACACAGATCAGTTTTCTACTTGACATTTCAATGCGATTGCGCGCTTGTCGGATTGCAAATCTCGAGCAGATGTTTATTCAGAGCATTCACAAAAATTATCGCAACAAAATCTAAATCCATACACCATAACTAATTATATCCACCATGTAATAGTGTGTCGGAGAGCTTGTATAAGTTGCATTGTTCAACGATATCTTTTGTCGAAACCCGAATTACTAACCTACTTTTGGGGATATTTCACCAAAAAACGTCAGTAGAGATATCACGCTTTTTTGGTTCCGAATGCGAGTTATATTTTCTTTTGTCGGGTAGGTGTATTAGGAATATTTAGCTGTATAGTTTCGGTGGAGTTTCGGCTTGCGTTCGGTCGGGCGAGCCGTATTACAAAAGTTTGATGGTTGAGTCGTTCGATAGGGTATCGATTTAGCTCGATGTTCGTTTTCTGCTTGTTTGTTTTTGCAATATTCGGACGTATGTAGGTTTTCGGGTTTGCGGTGTGTCCGCGCTGCGAGTTGGTAGGTGGTCTGCGACCCGACGCGCTTGTTGTTTTGCTGTGAGTTTTTCTATTTCGCTTGTCAACACACGCTGCTGATGCGTTTTTGTCAAATTGAAATATATTGTGTATATCTGGATCTTGAAAGCTTTGTACCTTGAAAATTAAACTTACTGTAGTATTATATATTTTTAGAATTACTTTTGCAGCTTGGATATGTGCAATGCGAATCTTGTTTAATTTGTTAACTTTTCGATATTTCAACAAGTCCCACGACCTAACTTAGACCCGTAAGCCACTTTGTCCACAAATACTTGAACACCATTAATACGCACACAGCCATAAATCTACGTGTAATTAGATGGTATCTCGGCAAACACAGACGGCGCGTGTTTGCCTTCATCGGCCGCTGCCGGGATGATTAAGGACCTTGCATATCGGAGGTCTCGCACGTTTATATATGCTACGTATATAATATGCTTTAAAGAAGCGTTTCTAAGATGACAAATTAGTAAGAGGGAAGAATGGAATTCACTCTAGACGGAGAAGAAATCTATGAAGCCAATGCGTAGAGCGAGAAAAGTTGTTTATCTTTATTTTACAGCAACACGTGTTGATGGCACAAGACTGCTCTGCTTAAAGACATAGCAAAGTACATTTTCAAAATATGAATGACACTTTAACTGATGAAAAACCTAGCTAAAATTGACCTATGTGGATGTAAATGGACGATCATGATGAAATTGCGTTAAATTAAAATATTACTAAAAAAATATTTATTTATTTATTTTAGCAAAACTTACAGCCAATGCATATGATAATGATATTATGTTTAAGATAACTAGCCCAATTACAAGTTTTCACCTTTAAGTAAAAAACAGTATGTTAGTTTTATTCGTACGAACAGTAACGCATAAATATAACTAAAGGATCGTATGTTATGATACAAAAAGAAAGAAAATATATTTGTTTAGGACATATAGAGTAGTATATATATACGCAACACTACACTGAACCACAATACTAGGTGTATATTTAACATAAAAATAAGGTTACATACTACAATGACATGTTGCGCTATATGAGGAAAAGTTTTCGACTCCGCGCATATACTAAGGTAATAAATACCGTTAGCGCTGATTCAGTCGGAAAGCTTTGTCTGACAACGGCGCGTAGTGCAATCGTGATAGAGTCCTAACACCACACACATACCCACGATCCACGTATCCGCGTATCCATGTATAAATCTATTCATTTGCTTGCAAAAGCTTTGTACAAACAAGGCTAATGAACGCCGGTGCGCCCTAGGCACCGATAATTTGGTTACGCTCGTGGCTAGCGCCTCTCGATTCCGTTTTTATTTTGCTTTAATCAAATTATTTAGTCGCCGGTCGCCGACTGGCTTTTGGGTTAATTGCTGTTGTTTGCTATCATACGGGATGCTTTAGTATTAAAATTGTAATCCATATAAATTGCGACATTTTGGCGTCCTACTTTGCAATTGTCATCTTGATTAATAAACTACCCGAAAATATAAAATCGTTGCAGGGCAATGCATTCAAAACTGGACTTAAGAATTATTTGATGGACAATTGTTTTTATAGCATGACGGAATATTTTAATCAACAATGTAATTAAATTAAATACAATTACTATTTCAAATACTTTTTATATTAATTACAGACTTGACATAATATTTGCACGCTTGCTTGCAGGCTGAATAATTGACTGTTGTAATTTTTTAGTTTTAAGATCTTTATTGTATGTATTCTTGCAAATGAACAATTGATTTGATTTGATTTGAATTTAGCCCTTATACCTAAGTTGTTATAAATATTACTAAGGTCACCTTTCTATCTGTAAGAGCACTTTTGCGAGAATTATCCGGCGGCTAGCTTGCAAATGAAACTGTGTATTATGTGCTAGTTTATATTTAATAAGCTTAGGTTTCACTTGCGCGAGAAAGCACTTTCACGGTTCCCGAATTTCTCCAATTTTAATTTCTACAACATATAATAGTTAGTGTTCTTTGATATTACGGAGGCGACTGACTTTTAACATGGGCTGCGCCTCGTGGTTTCACCCATGGTTTCCCGAGATAAAAATTAGCCTATGCCCTTTTCCAGGATCGAAAGAACTTACATCTCAAATTGTATTCAGTGGTTAATAAACATCCATCCCATCTATCCACCCTCACAGACTTTTGCTTAGGATTAGGAGGAAGTAGGATATATGGCGTTACAATCCAAGCAAGGTGCCGTCATCGGCATCAGCCATTACGTTCCCACTGCTGGGACTCGGGCCTTCCCTCTTAAAGAGAGTAAGGGCCACAACCCTTCACGCTGGCTCAGAGCGGGTTGGTGGATGTCACATGTCCTTGAATTTTTTTTTTAAGATAAATTCTTGAACATGCCGGTTCCCTCACGATGTTTTCCTTCACCGTTTTTAGAGCGAGTGTTAATTCTGCACATAATTTAAGTAAGTCAGTGGAGCGGTGCCAGCAAGATTCGAACTCGGGTGCGTCGGACCGAAAGTCGCGCATGCTCCCACTGAGCCACACTCACTCTTTAAGCCACACTCGCTCTTTCAAGGCGCCGTAATACATCAATATTGCCAATCAACGATCAATCAAACAATGATCAATTACAAGCTAATGATACCTACTAGTCAATCGCAACCTTTAGGTACTTTTAGCTACACGAGCTCCTGCAAAAGTGCTCTCGATTCCACTTAAACTATTATACGCCACCATAGAGATCCATTATTATACACCATGTTTATAAACGTGACATGCTTTTTGAAGCTATGAAGGAGTACCTACAAAATTCAAACTGTAAAAGATTAGCAGGGGGAACTAAATAAAAATGCTGGTTTGATGCGAAAAAGAAATTGGAGGGTGCGTGTGGGCGTCCAGCTTCGAATTTTCACAGATTTTTATATATTTAAATAGGGAACGATTAGTGGAGACCGCGGCGTCATACACATACAAATACTGCCAACATAAAAAAAAAACAAAAAGGCCGTGGCCCACTTGCATCTAGTTTTATTGGTTTTTAATTCACATCCCGCCAAAAGATGGCGCAAAGACTTTCAAAATAAATAGTTTTAATGACAAAGGTACTTATTGCAATTAAGACAAAATATAAATATAAACAACCGTGCGTCGTCCACACAGACTTCAAAAATTCCTACTAATGCAGAACATAATAAACACATACATAATAATACATACAAATGAGTAGAATATAAACAGTTTTTCACTGGCTACAGCGCTGTCGTTGTAATTCACTGACAAACGCATATAAAAGCGCCGAGTCACGGACACAGACATGCTTAGAGACGATAAATTCACAACAAGTTTAAAATAAACAAATTGGAGGAGATGTTAAACTCGTAACAAGTTTAAAATAAAATACAGGAAGAGTATTTTATTGTAAAAATGAATGTGGTTGGATAGACACATTAATAATAATTTACGGGTGACACTCACGTTCAAGTAAGAGTAGTCAAACTATAGTTTCAACCACATCCGAAGGTCTTTTTCAAGGCGAGTGCCAAGCGCGACGCGTTCGCGAGCGTTCCGCACTTGCCGTTGAAACTATTGTTGGACTACTCCGACTTCAACGAGATGGTCACCCGTAAATTATTATTAATAAGAAAGAGTATTACTTATATACAAAATATGCAATCTGATTACGACCGTTTAATTTGAGCGAGCGTGAAAAACCGGCACTCTATATCTACGTCATTGTTGGTGCAAAGCCATGTTGGGATTCGGACTCAGATGCATTGGAACATAAGGCGCACTAGTTATCGCTAGATCACACTCACTCTTATGCAACTAAACTCGGTTTTTAACGAGTATATGAAACTGGAAATGTTCAGCAACTTTCATTAGTAAAAATTCTAACCGCAATGAACTTTTTCAAATTGCCACACAACTCTTTTTCTTTGTCTGTTACGGAAGGTAAGGAAATCTGCAAAATCAAATTACTATCAAACTTTACACTTCTGTAGTACCTCATACGACTCTATAGTTCTCTATGTTCGGTCCTATAGGAGGTAATTATGCAGCTCCGCTTTTTAGCGCGTCCACTAGCGAATAAAATATAAAACGGGCCGCAACTAATGATTTCACGCTCGTTCGGTTTTTGTTGGACTTATTTACATTTTATTTACTTGCTCTATGTACTCACTGATGTTACAGTCATGGGTCACGTTTCGAACGGTGTGTGATGTTTTTGTAAGTTTTTAATTTAATCCAATTAACTAGTTGAAGACATTTTTATTTATCCTAAGTCTATATAACCTCAAGTAGGTACCTAAATATTTGAAACCTGTTAATCAGACAAATCTCCGTTTCCTTGGTGTTAATATACGCAAACTTCTCTGCTGTTAATAGTAACCTTTTTATTACAGAGCTTAATCGGATTTTGAAACCCTGAAAAAAATCTGGCATATTTGCTGAGGATTACATATTTCCTTCGCTATTGATAACTATTACTGAAAATGAAATAATTTACGTCCATATTACAACGCCTGCTTCACATAACCAGATTCATAAATTAAAGAAAACGTTTTCATTTCATTCTAAATTTGTTTTTAATTATGTACGTGAAATCAAATTTACAGCGAAAAATGCATAACAAAATCCTTGAATTTTAAAAGCGCCATCTGTATGAAAACGCTGAAACTACCAAGCTTTTTATGTAAGCTCACAAAGCTTTCACCTTTGGCCACAAAAGTGTGGATGGCGTTGCCAGCGCGAAAATGTCTGTAATGGCTTGAATTAGCATTAGATATATTAGGTAAAATATCATTAGATATTGCCTAATTACCTGACTCTTGTTTCTCTTGTAATGCGCCTTTTAGAGAATTCGTCCAGAAATAGTATTACTAAATAAGTATTTTTTATGTTCGGTATCTATCTAGTAACTACTTACCTACTATTTGCCTTCATGAAGGTATACTGGTAATTAAATTTCATTTGTAATTAGGTACTAATAGGTAGGTAAGTTGTTGCAAAACCACATTTCTTACTCGTGGTAGCGGAGCGATTGCGGGAGGGCGTCTAGGTACGTACCACAGCTTTGCCAGTTGTGCTACCGCCAAGCAGTAGTGCGCAAGCATTACTGTGTTCCAGTTTAAAGGGCATTGTAGCCAGTGAAATTTCTGGGCATAATATATGAGACTTAATATCTGATGTCTCAGCGGAGAGCGCAATG
This sequence comes from Petrophora chlorosata, assembly GCA_951640565.1. Lineage (NCBI taxonomy): Eukaryota > Metazoa > Arthropoda > Insecta > Lepidoptera > Geometridae > Petrophora > Petrophora chlorosata. Next base: position 5,743,391 of record OX621206.1, read on the forward strand.
CAGTCCTACGCAGTGCTTTTTATCGTATTAATAGTTCTGAGTGTCACTGCAATTGTTATGGGCAGGCGTGGCGATTACCATCAGGCAAACGACATGCACGTCTCATCACTTAGTTCCATAAAAAAACTATAAATTAAACAGTACCTACCTATGTACTACGCATTGATCTGATAATCATCGAGCTTGATGGTAGATAGGTACTTTCATTTTATTATGTTTGTTTGTTATCAGCACGTAAGGTTCTGTAAATCATAATGCAAAAACAATTGAACATTAATTTTTTCTAATGATTCACGTTTTACCATTTACGTCATACAATTTCAAAGAGGGATAAACCAGAACGCGGTCCACTGGACAACTCTGTCTATAAAAACATATTCATCATCATCATCATCAGCCTATTACGTTCCCACTGCTGGGTCACAGGCCTTCTCTTATAGAGAGAGTATGGGCCATTATCCGCCACGCTGGCCCTGCGGGTTGGTGTATGTCACATGTTGCATTTTTGTAATTTATTTTTAGACATGCCGGTTTCCTCACGATGTATTCCTTCACCGTTTTTAGAGCGAGTGCTAAATTCCCACATAACTTAAGAAAGTCAGTGGTGCGGGACCAGTGGAATTCGAACTTAGGTGCGTCGAATAGAAAGTTACACGTGCTCTAACTAAGCCACACTCGCTCTTAAAAACATATTAATAGGTAGGACACCAGAATTATCCATTTCAGATTTCATAAAAACATGTGCTCAAGTAAGACATTGTAACTCAAAGATGGCCAGCGAATCCACCTCGACACTTCTATATTTACTCACGTGTCCAGCAAAGGTGGCCGGAACTATAAATCCACCGCAACAAAAACTCAGGAAGACTCGTTGGTGGCCCCGCACCTACTAACTATTACCTAATCTCGCTCTAACCCGAAGTAACTCTAACCTAATCTGTGACAGAGTACGTAGATACTATTTCATAGACTGTGGTCCGGTGTCAGATTCGCTTCCTGAAATACGACCACTCGACGTGTGCCATGAAATTGTTATGACTAGTTTTTATCGTAGCGAAACTAATTCCTATGAACAGTATTAACCTCTGGATTAACATGGTCCGTAAAGATTAGTTTGGTGTGTTGTTTAAAAATATATATTTACATATGTTCTTTTTTCATTTATTGGTTTATGTTATTGGACACTATCTCGCCTGATGCTGTACCTAAGTTTAGACTGCCTAAAACGAATAAGTCCTTCATGGGCTATTGCGTACGTTTTTATAATAAAATTCCTATATGAATAACGGAGCTCACAGAAAGTAAACTCAAATTGCGTGTGGAAAATTTTCTAATAAAAAAACATAGTATAATAATATTTAGTTTTCTTTGGTATAACTACGCAAGTAATAGTATTATTTGGTATAACTGTTAGTAATTACATGTAATTACTTCCATGTAAGACAAAGGTACGTGGAAGATTCTGCTTCTGCAGAGTGGCCAACTGGCACATAATAGTGTTCTAAAAAATGCCCCTCAGTTTTTTTTTCTTGCCTCACCACTAATATTATCTTGTCAGATTGGTAGTAAAATATAATAATTATGAAATTGAGACATATCTCTGTCTTACAGTTTGGTAAACATAATATGCTTCGGTCTCAGAAGTACCGGGGACTATGGAGAAAGTTTCTATAAAATCTATAATGGGGAATGTTCTGAGGAACTATTTGATCTCATTCCTCCATCACGGTTTTATTACCGCACTGCCCGACATCGTGCGAAAGCCCATCCACATACCATAGATCTATGGAAATGGCATACTGTCCGATTCTCCAGATCTTTCTTGCCGCACATCTGCAAAGTATGGAATGGGCTTCCGCCTGAGGTTTTTCCGCAGAGCTATAACATGGGGTATTTTGGAAGAAGGGTAAAAAGGGTCTATAAAGGTAGGCAACGCACCAGTAATGCCCCGAGTGTTGCAGGTGTCCATAGGCGACGGTAACCGCTTACCATCCAGGCGGGCCGTCTGCTTGTTTGCCTATAAGTCATATAAAAAAAAAGTTTAGTTCCGTTACATTTTATTATATTCCAGACAGCATAAACATGAAGCTCGACAAATCATGACAAACATTCGCAGTACTGGAGACCATTTGTCCTTTAAATCACTCGTACTCGGCTCCAGACAGGATCATTTCATATTTCCGCGGGTCCATCTCTCACGCGCGCTCAATTATTCACCGGGGGCGGGTCCGGTCAAAAACCCGGTCAAAAGTAATGACCGGTGAACGTGAAATTACACGTGTTACAATGATGATCCTGTTTATCCGTTCCGAGTAATTTTCCCGGGTGTTTGAAGAGCAGTTAGGTTTTGACCGTAATCGTTTTATTTAACGACCCACCCGGGTTTTGTTGTTTTAGCCGGGTGTGATTGCTGTACCTACGCGGTCGGTTTAAGTTTTTATGAAACGGCCTTTTTAGGGGAATTACCCGGTGTTGTGTTAACTTTGGCGCAGTAACAGTGGCTATGGCTAGTTCAGTTTGCGCAGCTTAGTAGTGCGGACCTGAGTGGAACTTAGTTAGAAACTAGCACAATAGGGTTATTGTACGTATTACTGAATCTGAGTAGATGTGTCGTAACAATGTTCTAAGTATATGACTGAGTAAGTACTTACATAGACAGAACAAAATATAACCGTGATAATTTTTTTTAATGTAACTGAATGACGAGACGAGCTGGACGTTTGCCTGATGGTAAGCATTAACCAGCCCATAACAATAACACCACCCAAAACATTGTTATGCAAAATCCTGCGCGGCGCTGCACTGCGCTCGTCACCCTGTGACAGTTAGCTGTTGAATCTCATAATGCCCAGTAATTTCACTGGCTACAATCATAATATAATACATCATAGTAATGCTCGCGCACTACTGCTTGGCGGCTGAATAACTGGCAAAGCAGTGGCACCCATCCAGACGGCCTCTCGCATATGAGAAACCTACCACCAGTAAACAATAATATAGAACATAATATAGGTATTCAAAAAGTATACCTACCCAATCGGTTGGAGAGCATATCTAATACGTGGTTGGCTCTGGCCGTGGTTGTAATACCACCCACCGAACAAAGTCAAGCCGCCAAGCGACCTAGTCGTGTTTCGGAATGATGTTCGGTGAACCATCGGGGTGACGGGTCTGAGCAGCCGCTCAACTGCCGTCTCTCTCTAGATCTATGTGCTCCATCTTAGGCCACATCATTGCTTCACATCAGGTGAGATTGTGGCCAAACATAGATCTATAAAGCGTAAAAAAAAATGTATATTCCTAATTCTACTATTATTATAAAAGTTTGTATTTTAATGCGTAACTGTGTTTTATAACCTCTTTACGCCGCAACGGCTAAACATATTTGGATGAAATTCGGAAAGGTGGTAGCTTATACCCTGGATTAACATATTGGCTACTTTTTATTCCGGGAAATCGGGGCTAAACCCACGGGGCACAGCTAGTTATCAAATATAAGTACTTAAACATTCCTTCTGCCCGAACGAAGCGTTTTGTTTTGGAGTGGTAGGCTCTGGCCGTGGTTGTAATACCACCCACCGAACAAAGCCATGCCGTCAAGCGACCTAGTCGTGTTTCGGGATGATGTTCGGTGAACCATCGGGGAGACGGGTCTGAGCAGCCGCTCAACTGCCGTCTCTCTCTAGATCTATGTGCTTCATCTTAGGCCACATCATCGCTTCACATCAGGCGAGATAGTGGCCAAACATAGATCTAGCAAGTGTAAAAAAAAAAAACTTCATAATGTGAACAGCTAAAGAATGGAACACCTTACCAGCGTCTGTTTCCCAATTTTTATTATTTAGATGTCTTCAAGTCCCGAGTGAATCATTATCTTCTAGGTAAGCATGATCCATCGTCGACCGCGTCGTCACTATCCATCAGGTGAGACTGCGGTCAAATGCGAGCCTATCAGGTAATTAAAAACAATAATAATAATTACTTGTACCACTGTACAGAATAAAAATATAAGTATAGTGGGTCCGCTCATTGTACCATTACCATACTAGTTTAACTATATACACTCGAGAGCAATGAATCCGGGTCACTTAAAGAATCCTAAAAATCTCGGAAACTAAAAATGCTAGGTTAATGCAATAAATTGTATTTAATAGACAATGTAATACTCCTTAAATGAAAGTAAAAAAAATATGAGTCACCATACATTTTATTAACACAAAATTACATAAAGAAAAAAACTGCTGATCTCTCCTTAAAACAAAAATAGGAAACATGAAATTTTTGAACTTTATTACGATTTTCTTGAATTTTAATACTTCGTATTGCCTCCTCGTGCTTCCATTACTGCGTTTACGCGGTTTGGCATGCTGTACACCAAGTTCCTTATACGATTTTGGGGAATATTCTCCCATTCCTCTGTGAGAGCAATTTTGAGCTCACGAAGCGTGATTGGGGGAGGGTTTCGTTGTTTTACGCATCTGCCTAGCTCGTCCCAAGCATGCTCGATCGGGTTGATATCCGGGCTTCGCGCTGGCCACTCCATACGAGTAATGTTCATCTCTTGAAGGTAGTCATTCACAATCCTACCTGTATGAGGTCGGGCATTGTCATGCATAAATATAGCATCCTCACCTAAATTGACCATAAATGGACCAACGTGATCATTGAGGATTTCTTCCACATATCTTACGCTAGTTAAAGAGCCGTTTTCTATGATCACCAGCTCTGTGCGACTTTCAGAAGAAATTCCGGCCCACACAAGTACAGACCCACCACCGTAGGCTACTTTTTCTTCGATGCATGCTTGCTTGAATCTTTCCCCTGGTCTTCGATACACTCTGTGTCTTCCATCGTGCTTGTAGAGCATAAATTTTGATTCGTCGGAGAACATAACTTTTGACCAATCTTCAATACTCCAATTTACGTGGCTCTGGGCATATCTTAGTCTCGAAATACGATGCCCACGCTCCAGTTTAGGGCCGTTTGCAAGTCTAAGGGGTTTTAAGTTAGATTCAGCAAGCCGACGACTTACTGTCCATGCACTTGGGTTACTTCCTCCAAGGCGTCGAAACTGATTGGTGAGTTCAGTTCCTGTGAGAAAGCGATAGGATAGGATAGGATTGTGAATGACTACCTTCAAGAGATGAACATTACTCGTATGGAGTGGCCAGCGCGCAGCCCGGATATCAACCCGATCGAGCATGCTTGGGACGAGCTAGGCAGATGCGTAAAACAACGAAACCCTCCCCCAATCACGCTTCGTGAGCTCAAAATTGCTCTCACAGAGGAATGGGAGAATATTCCCCAAAATCGTATAAGGAACTTGGTGTACAGCATGCCAAACCGCGTAAACGCAGTAATGGAAGCACGAGGAGGCAATACGAAGTATTAAAATTCAAGAAAATCGTAATAAAGTTCAAAAATTTCATGTTTCCTATTTTTGTTTTAAGGAGAGATCAGCAGTTTTTTTCTTTATGTAATTTTGTGTTAATAAAATGTATGGTGACTCATATTTTTTTTACTTTCATTTAAGGAGTATTACATTGTCTATTAAATACAATTTATTGCATTAACCTAGCATTTTTAGTTTCCGAGATTTTTAGGATTCTTTAAGTGACCCGGATTCATTGCTCTCGAGTGTATATATTTAACTATATATAGTTTTTTATTAGTTTAGTTTACTTAATATCTAATGGCCCGGGGTGATGAGCGCAATGCAGTCCTACGCAGTGCTTTTAATGGTATTAAAAGTTTTGGGTGGCACTGCAATTGTTATGGGCAGGCGTGGCACTCAACTTTTTTTAATTATTTTGTCAGGGCACGGGGTCGCGTGACCATATCCGACAAGTTGATTTATAGGTCACACGCACATTAAGTAAAAAAACATGGTCACATGTCGGTTGAGACATCTCCACTTTGTTTGTTCTGCAGCACATGTTGGTGCAAAAACTTGGTGCCAAGCAGTCTGGCGTGGTGCTCCCGAATATTTTTTGTAGGGGTCACATTTGATATTTTTCGGTTTCCGGATGCTGTATGTCTCAACGTAGATCGAAGATCTCAACGCTAATTATCACCTACTGTGTGGTATTTCTTATAAAAAAAGGTGTGTCAGTGCTACATTTACGATTTTAAATAAAAAATGGTAATTTTAGGTTTAATGCATATACAATAAATACCTCTACAGTTCGAAAACAAAGATGCATGGAACATTTCGCTTCTGCCAAGTAGCCAACTGGCACATAAGAAGAATAATATTGTCAAAAACAAACATAAAATATTGTAACAAAAGTTCTAAAAAATATGCCCCTCAGTTTCTTGCCGTATCTTCTGAGTAGTGGTTCTTTTTCCAATACGGTGGTAGAGTCATTGTAATAATTGACGTTCATAAGTGCGTCTGTGACGACAAAATTTAAGTAAAGAACTTTTGAACTGAACGAAATTGAAAAAATATGAAATGGGATAAAATTAGGAGTACATATTGGAATAGCATGAATGAATGTAGGCTTCACCATCACGTGAACGTCGAGGCTATCCAGCTACTCGACAACACAAACCTAGTGAGAAGATTAAAAAGGACAAAACCTTTTGAGTTCGCTTAGTGAAGTGTCAGTGAACCGTAGCATAAACAGTTAGTGCTACTTGTAAAGAACACAAGAACAATGTCTTCGCCTTAATAGAGACAATAAGAAAAGTGTTGTGATGGACATATTCTTAGTTTTACTCTAGTTAGCAGTTTAAGTCCAATTTAAATTACTCATTAGTCTTATTAGGATAATTTTTAATTTAAATGACGGATCTTAACTTCAGTCAAGTCATTACATAAAAAAAAATATTGGAATAGAGGTATTAGGTATGTATGAAGTATTAAAGTCTGTATATCATAAAACTACCTACTTTTATTTGTAGGCCTAATTAAAATGTTGAAACAGTTTTACCATTACGATAAGCCGAGGCGAACCCTTCAGGTCTACCTATCTATAGATATGTGCGTTTTCTAACTATGTCTTACTAAGCCCTTGTAATCCTTACCTCATGACATATCAAAATCTTCCCCAAATACAGTCATCAACCCACACATACTCGTCTATCTAACAATCTGATATCTTCCAAGCCCCCCGAGCCCCGAGCCCCTGAACCTCGAACCCCGGGTTCTTGGCGGGCCTTCAAGAACGGTTTAATTAACTTAATAAATATACACTCCATTTCATTAAGCGCATACGTCAAATGTTATGAGCGTCGGTAAACAATACGTCTGTTGTGTGTGTCTGTTTGAGAAGATGAAGAGCACATCCGCTTACAATTATGAAACACTCTCGAAGAATCTAATGTCGTAAGTAAAGAAAGAAAGCAAAAACAAACATTTATTCGACAACCACAAAGAAATAAATGAAAAAGACACACGTAAGATAAAATACAAAAACAGAAAGAATGTCTACTTATACCAAAACAAGACTTTAACAAATACATGGATAGATGAAGTTTGTGGTGCCAAAAGGGACTATAGCTCTGCACAAATTTCCGATGTCAATGACATCAGACGCTGGTTTTCAATACAAGGTGCACGGATATTGTTGGTTTCAAACAACATAAAAATATTATACATAAAAACCTATATGTTTCTCCTGAAAATAATTTACCTCCCAGTTTTTGGTCAATAGTTTTCCAACAGTGTGTGGTCGCCGCGATCTCGCAGCGTAAATTCACCCTTGATGAAAGCATCGGACATGCTCGAAACCTGGGTCGACTAAATCGACATACTACGTGAGCCCTAGCCGTTTTGTGAAATATTTATAATAGTTTTCCAGTTTGACTGCAGTTGTCTCTTACAAAAAAAACCCTAGACTATAAAAAAGAATAAACCATGGCGCAAGTACATCTTGACAGCAATCTTCTTGTATGATATCTAAAATACAAATAGTGTATGCAACAAGAGCAATAATTAAAAATAACACGACTGCAAAAAAGACAATTTAAAAGTTATGCACTAATTTATTATTCCTAATTTTTAAACATATAGCTTATATATTTTTGTAACCCCTTTTAGTTTTCTTTATTTTGATAGGTTTTTTACTAACGTATTACTATTTCGCGCCATAAATCCGCCATTTTGTTTTTATTTTCAAACACCTATCTATGGACACTTGGGTATTTAAGACGAATATAACAATACCATAATTGTCGAAATCCATACTGCCGTTTGAAAGATACGAGGTTATAAAGAAATTTATAAACACATTCAAGATACACAGCTCACAGTGAGACTGATCCACAAGTTCAAAGTCGCTCAGCGAGCTATGGAGAGGGCTATGCTCGGAGTTTCTCTGAAAGTCTTATCTTTTCGCAATGAGGTAATCCGACAGAGAACCAAAGTAACCGACATAGCCCATAGAATTAGCAAGCTGAAGTGGCAATGGGCTGACGAAAGACGTGTCCTTGAGTGGAGACCGCGAATCGACAAGCGTAGTGTAGGACCCTCACCGGCCAGGTAGAGCGACGACCTGCGAAAGGCGGCCGGAAGAAATTGGATGAGAAGAGCCGAAGACCGGGCTCAGTGGCGTTCGTTGGGAGAGGCCTATGTCCAGCAGTGGACGACTACAGGCTGATGATGATGATGATGATACAAGATACGCGCGAAAAAAAACATAACCCTTCCTTGGTAGTCGGGTAAAAACCAAGACCGCAAGATCACATAGGTAGGTAGATGTAGTCATATCGATATACTCGTCGCGTTCACTTTTCCTATATCAATCGGTCTTTGGAATATTGACAATCTGCGAGTTTATATATTGTTGCGATGCCAACTAATACGATTAATAATTGAGATAAATCTTCCGAACAGGTTCTTAACTTTGCACACATGTGAAGTCTTAATTTTAATAATTCCAACAATAATGAGACATTATTACGAAAGCTTCTCATATTTAACTTCTGAAGAATCGACGCTGCCTAATGAAGCGAGGGGAAACAATTCATTATGTGTGCGCTGTATGTGAAGTGGGTTATTAAATTCTGTGAATAATCGTAAGCTATTTATCTGTATGATTGAGGAAATACTTCAACATTTGATTTTGGTGAGGGCCGTTTGTTTTGAATTTCTGTTGACAATATGATATATGAAAAATCTTAAATACCTACATAATAATATGTAGGTATTAAATAATGACTGTGCTTAAGTCAGCGACATAAGTAGTTCAACTTTTAATTGCCGATAACACCAAAAATATACAAATTACATGCAATCACAGAATATTAATGAACTTTTTAAATACAACATTCAGTGAAATTAGACTAATATTGATGGTGTAGTCAATCAAAGATTCACAAATGGTCAGCTACTTTTGTCGCTGACTGTACCCAAGTATTTGATAAAAGTTTTCTTAATAAAATTCACGGTTGACTGGTTTAGTTTTAAATGACATTATTAAAACATCAAGAAAAAGGCAAGAAACCCCACAATAAATGTTACTTTCAAACATTAATAATCCCTTAGAGATCCATCTCAATTCACACCAGCAATATCGGTTATACTTCTTCCCTCTCATAGATCACTCGCTGACAGGCCCACTGCTTCCGTAATGAAGACAACACTCCTACAAACTATAATACGCCATCTAAATGCACCGTCGACAGGCATAAACAATTGAAATAATTATCAGGATAAGCCTACGGGATCAACTTGGAAAGCCCTCGAGATTTTAACCCTTCTAAGGACCTCCTGACAGCGTCTTATGCAAATTCACAAACTTGTGCCAATCCGCTGAGATTCGCAAAACCACCTCTCTGCCTGCTATACAAAATTGACCTCTATCACACCCGATAAAAGCTTACCTTTCCTTAAATGTGACAGTAGTTAAGATTTTCTTACAGAATGTGAAGAAAATAGATGCTCAATTGGGTCTCTGTATGATAATATGGCAACTTATGTTTTGTTTAGCTTCTCGGATAGTGAACTGCTTTGAGATTTACTGAACATGAATGAGCTTTTTGTGATAATTGTTGTTTAGCATCCTAATGAATGCTAAGCTACTAAAATGCAAATAGAAATCATAAAATAGGTAAGTACCTAAATATTTAGTATAATCTATATGTCTTGTTAGCGTTTATATACCATTTTATCTCGTTTCATATGGTAACAAAAGCAAGGCTATGTAGGGCTTAGTACGTAATAGATTCACTATACCTAGAGGGAGGTTTCTTGTATAGTTCTAATATTCGTGTGCTAGAGGCTGTCTGGTTTGGTACCCGCTGAATGTTTCATAAAAAAGTAAAAAAGTCCCTGAAGTGCCGTAACACAATTCCTTCAGTAGTTTGTAAACTTTCGCGATTTTGATTTTTAAATTGTGCGCCAACAGACCCGATAATATCGTAAAAAACATAAGTCCAATTCGCGAAAGTTTAAACACTACTGAAAGAATTGTGTTACGGTACTTCAGGGACAGGACTATTTTACTTTTTTATGACACATTCAGCGGCTATACATTTATTAATATTTTTTTGTTGAAGATACACATCACAACAAATGAGGAAGTAGTTTAATGTGTATATTTTTATTCTTAAGTTCCTCTAATAAAACCTATAGGCCCGTTTCAAGTTTAAAGCAGATTAACACTTGTTAAATAAAGCGTCGTAGACACAATGTGTGTTTACAACCTAAAAAAATTCAGACATCATTCATTCAAAGATTCATACATTTCCTGGGCCCTTTTCTTTACAATAAAATTAATAAAATATTGGACATATATTCATTATCAAAATCTGAGGTCAAATTAAAAGTCACTTCCTGGTTAAAGTCGCTTACTTATAATCAGACTGAAGATCTACTTAGTATTGTGAAATGACCGTATCCGATTACCTTACTATTATTAATTTCGGCTCCTTAACATCTCTTTGGACACAATATAATATATATATATATATATATATATATACATATAATAAAATACCTGTACGCTCAAATCTAACACCCTCTCACACACACACACATACACACACACACACACACACACACACACACACACACACACACACACTCACTATACTCACAGAGAGGAACACAACTCATAACATGTAAGATAAGTTCCTTTAGTTTTTGTGTTTTCTTTTCTTTTGTCATTGTATTTAAGCAAAATTATTACAGGCTAGCCTTTATATTTGTATAACCCTAGGGGAGGGCACTGTACGCTGAAACACGGGCGATGAGCCTAGTTCGGCAGCAGATACCCCAATGTTATAAATTTGTCAACTAGCCAAATAAGTTTAACAACCTTATTGAATAAATGATTTTATTATTATTATTATTATTATTAAATAAATAATCTACAGAGGTGCAGTGATTCTCGCGGCAGTTAAATGTGGTTGAATGATTGCTCCAAACTCTTTATAACTAGAGGTAGGTATATTCAAACAAGGTGCGTGTACAGATGTGAAACTTCGTGTTGTCACAGAATAATTAATAGTACAAGTAGTATTGCTACAAAGTATGGTTGAACTGTTTTCATTCTCGCTTGGACTTTGAAAAATTCGAAAAGCATGATGCTGAATAATAGAAAAAGGGCTGTAATTAGATTATTACAAACGAGTTGACGTTTGTAAGCCCGAGTAGAAAGCGATGAGGGTATATCATCGTCACTAATTTGTAATAACCTTTACGATTGTGTATCATACTTTTGTGAGAAGACATGTAAATAACATACACTGGTAAAAGAAAATCGATACCTACCTCACTGTTACACATACAGATATAATGACTTTGTTGTTTAAAATCCATCTTGAGGTTTTGAAATCCACTAAAACTGCATTTTAAGATTGTAGAAAATATCTATTTTCAGCCTAAAATCGATAAAATGTCTTTTTTTTCAGGTCACTCTTAAAATCATTAAATTCAATTGAAATCCATTCTGTTTCTGATGGAACAAGTAATTGTATTATCTTACGATTATTACGGTTAATAAGTAATTATTTTACGGTTGCTAACTTCGGTTTTTACAACTTTATGATAATCGATATAATATTTTTCATACAAATCTGCCTAAAATCGATAAAATTCGAAATTGTAATTTTACGAAAATACTACTTGTCTAACAAGACGTTCAACCAAATGTGAACGTTCACGAAACAGACCTACTTAACGAGTCGGAAGCGGTTACACATCAAAAAGAGATCTGTTCCGTCTTCACGTTATGGACGAGCGAATGGTGTGAGGGGAGACTCGAGTACAGTCGCCGATATTATCTTAGAAATCTCCATGAATACAAGAGTCAGCCATTTTTTTTTAATTCTCCAAGTATGCTCGTCAAAATCGAGCAATTAGTTGTATAGACCAACTGTGTGTGTGCAAAGTTTAATCAAAGTTAATGCTATTTGCTTTTTACTTTTAAAAAATCATAAAATAACATTTTGTGTCATAGGCTTGATTGGATGATTCGATTTCTTACTATTTTTGGTAGGTTATACGATAAGTTGTTTTACCGATATTAAGGTATTTTATCATCTTTACGAGCTGCTGCCCGCAATTTCATGCGCGTGGGATTTGGTTATATTGCAATTGGTATAAAAATTCCTTCTCTGAGCTACAGGCTATCTCTGTCATCTATCATTATATGATCATTTATATGTGATCTGCTTCGATATGATCGAAAGTGACCTGTTTGAAATATCTCCAAATATTTTTATTACAATCAATATAATTTCCTCTAAAGCCTTTTCGCTGCGATGATACCTAGAAAGTTACGAAATAATTCCCCGGCGAATCAAAGGCTCTCGTGCTTGGGTGGCCACCGATAACAATTGTTGTTTGGACCTCAGAGAATCCAAAAGGCCCAAATATCTAATTGGAATTTCTAATTAGAAGAAGCTCTGCTTTTACGGGGCTAATTAGTTTTTGGGGTGAACGAAAAACATATCGATTAGAAAACTATGTTTATTAAATTGATTGCCTTTTTGTTAAGTTCGTTTAATAAGTTTGAGATTAACAAATTCCGTAACTTTTACGAAGTTTGGCATATTGATTAATATAGGTGTTTCTTGATTTTTGCTAATATAGAAATTTTATGAATTTCCAGCTTGAATAGAATGATAGTGCCGTTTACTTAGGCATTTGTCCGACCGCCGACGAGGAAGCGACTGGCGATTGGTAAATAAAAGAGATACATATATTGATAGTGGATCGCTGACTGTTCACACTGCAGACGAGAACACTCTTTTCACTTACTTAAGAACTATAAAAAAACTCGCTCAGCGATGCACTCTTGGTGGTCAAAACGATCGCTTGGTACAATACGCATACAACCTTTCCTACCGGAACGACCGGTGCGAGTGATCGCCCAGCGCACTTGCATCCTCATTATAACCCAGTGACAAAACTATTCTCGCTTATTGTTGCACGCCAACTCGTTACTAGATTCTAGCTCTACTCGTTCCTCGCTAATCGTTGCCGGTGGGACAAGTGCCTTAGAAAGGCATTCAACGGGAAATTCATTATCGATATCCATTTGTAAGTGTAAGTCTCATGTTTGCAACATGTCTTAACTTAAAGTGTGTGGAAAGTCTAGCAATACAGCTAACACAAAATAAATGATGTAGGTCATCGCTTCGCATACGTTTACAACATTCATAAAAAGTGTTGAGGCGCGACTTCGGAGTGTTCTATTATACGATAAGTACGATACAATAAAAGTTAATTTTAAGGGCTCGTTTATTGAATGAATGAAATCTTGGTACCATAAAAGGCTTAATTAGAAGCTCTGATGCATAATCAAGCTTTTTATCCATATTGATAAGAATAATGTGGTATACGTCGTCAGTCGGCATACCTGACCCATCGCCTTTCAGAATGCTTTGAGTCCGTCGTAGAATGTAGGTGCAGGCAAAAAGTGCCTCTCCCTGGCTTCAAACGGAAGGGTTGCTGGACTCGCAGTGCGTTCTCGTTAGCTTGGCCGGTGGTGCTCAAACTTTCGTAATGAGACATTAAACTGTATTTTAAGTATTACCAGTAATACGGATTATTGGATGTTATCTTTCTTTCAAATATATAATAGCAACTACAAAAATAATTGTAATGTTTAAGCCCATATAAATATATATATATATATATACCTTAGAACTAAATAAACATATTTTTTTTTTATATTTATGTGACATGTTTATGTAGAGCGAGTGTGACTCAGTGAGAGCATGTGCGACTTTCAATCCGACGCGACGCACCCGAGTTCGAGTCCCACTGGCCCCGCACCACTGACTTTCTTAAGTTATGTGCGGATTTAGCACTCGCTCTAAAAACGGTGAAGGAAAACATAGTGAAGAAACGGGCATGTCAATGAATTTACCACAAAAATTTAAAGACATGTAAAATCCACCAACCCGCACGGGGCCAGCGTGGTGGATTATGGCCCTTACTCTCTTTACGAGGGAAGGCCGAGTAGTGGGAACGTAATTGGCTGATAATGAAGCGTGTAATTTTAATATATTACATTAATTGATATTATATTTTTTGTCCCTAACTATGACTCCCTGTATCTAGGGAACAAGGAACTAGGCAAACCATGGTCCCACGACACTCAGACACGAAATAAATGCTTTTTATTTTTTCTGTGCACGAACATTTGTCTTGTCGCGGGAATCGAACCTGCAACCTTTGTGGTGTATGACATTTGAGCCAACCTGCCCAACCACTACAGCACAGAAGCTGCCTGAGGCTGATTTATTTATTTATTTATTTATTTAATTCTTTATTGCACTATTACAAGTAATGTACAAAAGGAGAACTTAATGCTAAAGTATTTTCTACCAGTTATCCAGTGATGGTAAAAGAGCCCTACAAAGCGTGCATCAAAAATGAAAAAGAAAAAAAAACTAACAGTAAAACAAAATAAATATCATAATACATATTATCGTAAAATATATAACATTTATATGGTTGAAATTTAAACAAGTTTTACAATATAACAACTTAGTTTGAACTAAAGTAACATAAATTGTTCTTCATTTCTAGATAGTAATAATATTATTGTACGAGTATGTATTTACACCAGAATTTGTACACACTGACTCATACAACAGGTATAATTAGAGATATTTGTAAGTTATAAATAAAAACTTTTAGCTATTATTCTTTTAAGTTTTAAGATCAAGGAACATAATATTAAGTCTACTTATGTACATCTAAGTAATATCATTAAATGGAAGACACTGAAACCCACGACACAGGTTTTCCTAGTGTGGGTTCCAGGGTTCACCTTGCATTGCATAACAAACCTAACAATTGCAAATTGTTCTACATCTCCGATGTGTATAAAAATTGTTAATTGTTACCGGGATAAATAAAAGATATTTTATTATTATTATTATGTCCCTCTTTCTCATGGGTTATACACCTGGTCCTTTGGAAGGCTTGCGAAGGGACATGAGTCCAACACGTAGAGGCCTCTTAGAGCATTTAATTTAGATATTTAATGGGCAACACTTATCGGGGACTGTCTCTAAGTGCATCATTAAAAGATACAATCAAAGACAGCCCCCGATAAGTGCGAGGACTATTTATTGAAGATATGAAAATTACTTATGATTGGGCTATTGAGGTGAATTTTTAATAGATGAGAGCTGGTCTATGATATGAGACCTCGGCATTATTATTATTATTATTAACAAAAAGTCATATAACATCAGAGACATATTTTAATGGTCATACAATAACATATTACTATTTAAAAATATTCACCTGTCACAATGAACAAAACGTTGACAACCACATTAGATACAATATAAATCTATACACAACTACGTAATGAAAATGAGCCCTTTCTTCCACGGTCAAGCGACCCTCGGACATGCCGGCGGCCCCTAATGTGCGCGTGTGTTAAATGGAAGGCACGAGCAATTTATGTGAAAGGGTTCAGATTCTTCCCTTAGTGAGTTTTATGTTGTACCAAGGCTAATTTCGAGCGATTTTGGGTGTTATACGAGTGAGCAGTGAAATCGCGATTGCATTGTTATTTAAGGAGTCTACGGGAAGATGTTATTGTTGCCAAATCTGTGTAAATGAATGTTTGCCTTAGGGTGCCTGCCCAAGTCAAACAATCGGTCACGGTTTTTTTTTCGGTGAAAATGAAACATACGTAGTTTCATATTGCACACGTCCTATACATATAAAGTCAGTTAAACAAGTATACATTATATAAAAAAAAAACCGAATTCAATGTATCTTCGAAGTCCAAGGTCGAATATCAATGAAATTTATATGGGATCACTTCGTAGCTATATTGAACCCAACCTTAAAAATAATTTTCCTAATCGGTTCATAAATGACAAAGTTCTGAGGTAACAAACATAAAAAAACATACAATCGAACAGAGAACCTCCTCCTTTTTGAAGTCGGTTAAAAATAGGTGACAAATTTCGGTAAAAAATCCGACCGACTATCGAACCTGCAAAGAGTGTGACGACAGCGGTGGCACTTACGCATATTTGACAACACAGAACGAGTAGCCGCAAGGTAAGTCAGTGGTTTGAGTGCTTGACCAAAGTTTATCTGAAAATGTATTTATTTAGCCAAGTGTTCCGATAATTAGAATAATCGCAACACTTGGCTACAAAGTGAAGTCTAATAAGACAAGTTTTAAAAGTTAATTTCCAGTTAGACTCATTCTTCAATATGAACAATCTTTTAAGCACTCGATGGCTTGCGTACCTATTCTATTACATTAGTAGCAAATATGATGCATTAACAAAACCACTTCAAAAGCGTTTGATATAAAGTTAATCCATACCAACCCACATATCAAAGTAACTAACAGATGAAGGGCGAACACGTTCAAGCCATTATCCCTCACGAGTCCGACTTTTGTTTTAAAATGTAGAAATTAAAGTTTCTTTTTTAGTCGGAACAATTCTAAACTCGACAACAACTTGTATTTTAGCAGCGCCCTCGCGTGTTTGTGGAAGTTTAAAAAGTTCCTTTAAAACGGCGATTCGTTTCACTTTACCCCACAACAGTGCAGCGCATTTTGTGGAGCCAGAACGTAAGCTTATGCTCTTTTTGGAAGTAAGAAGATTTGACAACCACATTTTTGTTAAACCATAGCAGGCTAAAATACATTTAGCAAATACATATACATATCCTAAACATATATAGATGTGATTATTATACATCATTTTACATGAAATTGAGCGTAGGGTCACCAACCAGGATCAAATTTTGGTTCCGTAGACGCGACGTTACGGTTTCGATCCTACTTCTGTTTTAATGTCATAAAAAACGAGTTCCTTAAGGAGATATCTCATATTTTCGTGTATCGTATAATGTCTACGGACCTAGAATTAATTACCCATTAGGGCAGCATTGTACTTTGTACCTATAAGCGAAACCAGTCGGAGAACGAGACGAACGGAAAATCGTCATACGTTTATGGTTGAAGTTCCTCCTGCCAGAACAAAGCGTTTCACTTAAACTTTCATAATACGAACAGCTAAGGAATGGAACACCTTACCAGCGTCTCTGTTTCTCGATTCTTGTTATCAAGGCGTCTTCAAGTCCAGAATCGGTATCTTATAGGCAAGTATAATCCATCGTCGATCACGTCATTACTTTCCATCAAGTGAGACGGCGGTCGAATGCTTGCCTATCAGGTAATAAAAATAAAAAATAAAAAATCTTAGAACCTGTATTACTGTTTTACACAAAAACAATATAGCTGAATATATTAATTGGCCAGACGAGTTTAGCTAGCCTAACCTATAAAAATGAAGTAAAAACTTTTTATTTTATAACCCATACACGTTTCCGGGAATCGTGAATATGTAACATTTTCTATACCGCAAGACTGATCTGTTCATGGATTCTTTGAATTTTGTGGATCGTTAGTTATTGGGACTATTGACAGTTTCTTGCTATGTCTGGTTAGTTGATATAAAACGGCTAAGACTTCAAAGTATTCTCTATTACATTTTGAACACTTTTTCATTCGTTTAAACCATTTTTGAAAACATAAGGTCCATTGATCTGAGGGCATGTTTTTCACGTGCTGGTTAAAAGCTGTCACGGCCGCTTCTGGCCCTGTAAATGTCAAACATCTCATGAAATTGTTGGTTAAACGTCGAAATTACTCCGATCAGGTTTCGCACATTTTAGAAGTCTAAGAATAACTAATAAAATAAAATAAATATCTAAGAATAACTAGCAAAGCAGTGGTACCTACCCAGACGGCCTTCCGCGTACGAGAGACTATCAATAGGAAAATAAAATAGAGTAGATAAGATATACTTAATTATACAGATGTAAACCAATCACACTGGTGTTTGTTACGAGTATATAGGTATACATCTATAGGTGCAGCAATTAATCAGTGCATTTAGACGGATTTTAAAACATCTGGCGGCTGCACTGGAAGAATAGAATCCATACCAATGGATGTTCTCATAAGTCACTTCTTCTTAAAGTGACAATCTAAACTTAATCTAAGACCTGCAGGTGTTATAGTACAGTGTTACACCTCGCAATTAATCAGTGTGTGCGTTTGGGCGGCGCAGGCGGGCGGTAATTAGATTTAAGAACAACTGGGCGGCGTCACTGGGAGAATGGCCTGCATTAATTTGAGCTTCTCTAACGAGGGCGACGGACGCTCCGCTCGGGTAGGACCTTTAGACGTGCGGTGGAATGGAGTACCTGTTGAACTGCTAATTTTTATATGACACTGTGAAAGCTATTTAAAAAGCCACATGATAGTAGGTAGTAAAAGCTAAACTAGATAAAATTAACACTTATAAATATACTGTGTGTGTGCTTAACTCTGCAGTGATTACATTTTTATGCCACTTAGTGTCGAATCCTTTGGTCCATGGGGTCCGGGCACCGAACATTTATATAAGAAATTTGCCCACGTCTTGTCGAAACTGCAGGTGTCAAAAGGGCTGGCTCTTTCCTGGCTCAAAGATTAGCTTTAGCCAATGCAGCCAGTGTTCTTGGCACCTTGCCGCATGGTCACCACTTGTATATAAATTTCTAGTTGTTGATAGTTTAGTATCTTTTTAATAGTTTCTTGTTTTGTGACAATTGTAAATTTCTTCCTAGTTCAAATAATTTAGTCATATGATAGAGTTATTACATAAATCTCCGTATTTTAAATACCTCATAACGTATAAAATTATAACAGCGATAATACTCGCAGCAAGAAAACGTCAAGCTGTTAAATCTGTCATACAGGCTTTTCTCGTAAACTGTAATAACACAAATGCTTTAAATCTGCATACTATATATTTTTAAATTTTGCGTTGTCTGTACTCACATTTGAGTTAATCTGCTTAATCTGGTATTCACAGCAAGCTTAAATGAGTATATAATCATCCAATATTCTTTCAATTAAAACTTTCGTAGAGCTATACTTTTAATGCACATTATTAAGTTAACGATCACAATCATCCTGACTGATTACTTTACCAGCTTGTACCCGCGACTCCGTCCGCGTGCAATTCTGTTTATAGTTGTTCCCTCAGGAAGTGTTCGTTTTTCCAGGACAAAAGCCTATGTATACCTAGTAGCTGTCCTATTCCAGGACCTAAAGTATCTACATACTAAATTTCATCAAAATCCGTTCAGGCGTTATGAAGTTAACAAACACACACAGACTTTCGCATTTTCGCGGAAGTAGGATATTCAATCTCATTACTTTTACTTTGTTTCAAAAGTATTTTTGTAGAATTGCGTCCTCTCCACATCTTTCCTTGGCCTACGTAGTCAAGCTGTGTCCGGCTCGGCAGTGCTACGCGTCCACTGCGCCATGTTTATTGCAATCTGGTGGTTAAATGCCCGTCTGCTTACCCGCTTATACTGCCCCTTTTGTTATAAATTTACTAGCGAATAATTATTATAATAATTAATTAGGTAATTAAAATGTGAAGTTACAAAATAGAAAATCTATCTAAACAGACATTTTTAGATTTTCATTCTAATTATCATCATCTGGCAAGTAATATATAGCATATATTTTGTGATATAAAATAATCTATAGTTAAAGTTATGGTTTTATTTGAGACATGGTCACTTACGGACTTCACAATGTAAACTATAACATTGCCGTTATACTTTAAAGTCAAATAACTAATACTTTAATTGAGATTAATTAATTCAAGAGCTGCTATTAGAACCCAGCGTGTGATTTCACCACGAAATACAAAAATAGTACAAGAACCATCCTTGCAGCATTCTCTCTTTTCACATGTGCATGCATATTCAGAGTAGGTTGAATAAATCAAATGATGAAAACCTTCAGGTACTCATCCTGACCCTCATTACAATAAAGCGATGCAGCGGTCCTCTCCTCAAATATTGATCATAGCTCCCTTACAACACAAAATCAAACCTTTTATTTAAGTCCGAGCATACAGAGGGCGCGAGGGCACTGTTTGCGGCACAAGGGCCAAGGGCCAAGGGGAGATAGTTCAACAACCCTTTCCCTTGACCGGAGATAAGTAAGAGATTCACAATTAGGATTTAATAATTTATGACCCAAATAAAATAAGGTTGTTGACATTTAGAAATTAGGGTTAATTGTTTGTAGAACGCAAAATCATTTTAATATGTTAAGCTTGGTAAAATAAAAACACTCATGGCGAAATCCTTACTAATATTATAAACGCGAAAGTTTGTATGTATGGATGTATGGATCTTTGTTACTCTTTCACGCAAAAACTACCAAACCGATTTTAATAAAATTTGGTATGTAGGTACTTTTGGACTTGGAATAGCACATAAGCTACTTTTTATCCCGGAGACCGCGGGGCGCAGCTAGTTATAAATAAAACCAACCCAAACTAAATTAAAATGATTGCTATGTTTAGTTTTAGTAAGTAGAGTCTAGAATTGGTTTTAGTATTAATTACAAGTGTAAGTACCTGGATTTCGGTTTCATAATTTATGACCAAAAGATATGAGAAGGAAAAAGGCTAACATAGTTTTTCCCGAAGTTTTATGTACACAATAAGAGCAATGCAATAAAAAGGAGCATCGGGTGCACGGGGGCCCCTTGGGAAAATGACAGCTGCAACACTAATGGCTATCAGTGACCGTGTAGTAGAGAAATGAAACCGGGTCTTTGGCAAAATTCCCAGTTACCTATCTAAGAAATGTTATCAGGAGGTTATTGCTTACATTTAACGTGACAGAAGATAAAGGAAAATGAACTTACCATATTTATGTAGTCCCAGTTAAAACCTATTCAAGTGGCATCGATGGTAGAGGACCACCGGGTCACTTGTGAAATGACAGCACATTTCGCTTATGAGCGAGTGTGGCTCAGTGGGAGCACGTTGGACTTTCCATACGACGCACACCAGGTTGAAGCCAGAAATCGTAGCTGCTGGCTATGCGAGTCCGTCTACGATGCGTAGTGTCCACTTTACGATGACATACGAGTAGCTACGAAAGTCCATCTACGGCGCGTAGGTCGGTCTACACGCTATGCCGTAGTACCTAAATGTTCTACGGCTCGTTAGTCAGTTTTGCATTTAGTTAAGAGGATATGGCACAGCCGCGGCCAGCGAGCACTAGGTATTTGAATAATGGTTTACGGTCTCGCAGAAATTGCGTAAATTAAATTAAATAAATTAACTAAATAATAATAATAATTTAACTAAATTTGTATCAAGTTCAGATTTTTCTTAAAATTAGCGTTTCGGGAGAAAACGTTTCTACTACACTAAATCTCAAGAAAATATGGTAAGTTTGGTCTCAATTTCTTAAATGGAGAATAAACTAGGTTTGTAGGTTTTCTTTTTTCTAAGTTTATGTCTATTTTTAAAGTTAACAACTTCCAAACTTCAAAAAAAATTTTTGAGTAAATATCGAGTTTTTTGGGTCCATTTATTCAAATTCTATAGAAGTTATCGAAAAAACAAAGACCTACAAACCTTATAAATGATAACATCTCTTACATGTCCAAATTTTATCGAATTTGGTTCATGTTTAGCGGTAGAAAAACGTTTTCTCTTTTTGTATGAAAATTTCAGCGTGCCGTTCCGTCTTAACAACATGCATAACTAAATTAGGGCTTAATTTAAGTCTAAAATAAATTCTAGTGAAGTATTAAATAACTCTAAATACTTTTCGAAAAGTATCTTGATAGTTTGACGTTTTGCCCGTCAATCTAGCCGTTTGTATATTTCTTTCCGTTCACTGGTATAATATCAATTATTTCAAATACATACATATATAAAAAAATATTTATTGACATGATAAATGGTTTGTACCACTTATCAGGTCAATAAATAAAAGCCTCTGGTCCTTGACGCATCAAATTCTCAACATCATACAGAAAGATCACAAAATCCGTTTTAAAATTAACCTAGACTTATCCGGTAAGCAGATTGTGAGATACGGGTGTCCGGGCCGGGTAATAGGCTTCGTTAACTAGATCCGACCCGCGCTTTTACTTGCGCACTGACTGCGGGCTAATCTGTGGCTCTAGTACGTTGGGGAACTTCGTATTTGTAGCTAGGTTCCTCTGGCAGATTTAGTTACTCACCGAATCGACGAATAAATATTCATTAAATTGTAATGCTCTTTTTTATTTTACGGTTGAGTGCGTGACGACACGCGTCAATTTAGTTTTTAATAGGAGTTATTATTATAAGTAGTATTTTTTTAGGTTATTTTGTGGGTTTTTTACAAAATATTGCGCTTATATCATAATATTAGCGTATTGCTTGCGCTTGCGCTTAATCATCTCCATATTTTTTTTAATTAGCGTAGTAAAATATAGGCTAATATATGACATAAGGACGTACAAATGTATGATCTGATGAATACCATAACATTGAAAAGATTCTTTATTTATCCTATAGAACTCTAAAACTAGATCAAAAAAACATGTTTACATAATGTTAGTTGCACCCCACGGTTCCCCGGTTTCCCAGGACAAAAAGTAGCAGATGTGGTCATCCAAGCAATAAGCTATCTTCATACCGAATTTCAATCAAATCCACTAACAATACTTACTAACATATACAAACTTTCGCATTTATAATAATAGTGTGATATCTAAATCTGTGTATCTTTATCTTTTATATTAATGTTAGAAGATTGCCAATTTACAAATTCTTAAATAATTAAAGTACCATAAAAATGTTTTTACAAGCTTTTATTTGCCGTTGTCGTTGTATCGTTTTATGTCGTATACGTTGCCATGTTCGGGTCAAATTTTGCAATTTAAATCAGAACCACTTCCTCTTATCCTACGTAGTTGAAATTTTGCATACTTGTCAAAGTCATAATATAACAGCCAGCTGATTTGATAATTAAGACGAAAGGTGGGCAATGGAACTCCTTGACCGATAATAGTAAACTACTAGTGTTTGGGCTGATTTTAATCTGCTCCAATTACGAATTTGTTACAAGTTTGTCTTGAAAAATATATTTTTCAACAAAAATATTGTTACCTAGTTTATACAACTATGGTTAATAAATAGGTTATGTTACGTCATAATGTCATTCATTCTTTCACGCGTGGGTGTGTAGTTAGCTCTATCGTGTCCTAAGACAACGAAACAGGCGGCTTACGCGCTCTAAAACACGGTATATAGCGCTCAGATATAAATACGACACTAACGGATAGCCAAACAAGTGGAGACCGCAGCTAAAGTTGTTAAATCTAACAAACCTATAACAATACCTATAATAACTAAACAAGGTTTAATCACAAAATACTATTTACGTCATCGTCATCATCCCATTACGTTTCTAGGTTTCTTTGCTAGGACATGGGCCTAATTACTAAAACAAAAACTACTAGTAATCATTTTTCTCAGCGTCTTCCCATCTAATATCTACGGTTTGCGGGGACTATCCTCGGAGGGTATATCACCGGCTGCTATAGGAAGTGCGTCGTTAGTTAGCTCAAAGTGTTTCATTAATTAACGTCACCTACCTTGGGCTGGCGAAGGCTTCGCTTGGCGCATATTTTAGACGGCGGTTTCAAGGATGTGCCGGAATCATCCATTTTGGCGTTATTTATTGTGTGCCGGATTTTCGAGTGTCGAAAATTCTAGTATATGAAGCTTTGGTAGAGCTTAAAAACTTTATTTTAGGTGAACGATTAATTACGTAATTTTTAACTTCATGCCAAAAAAATTATTACAAATAGGCAATTCTATTTGTAATGTTTTTGTAACACGTTTCTGATGCTACTTCTGGCTAATACTAAGATGATGTCACTCATAACAAGAATTGTTTAGTTTACTCCCTTTTAACTTCAACCTTTTTATGATGTGCATTTGTTGTGAGAATATTTCACTGAATTTACTAAGGGTGTAACGACGGTATCAGCTGATGGCAGCGGCGACGGCAGCGGTAGGCGCCGGCTCCTGCGAGCGCAGCAAGGCTTGGCAGCTAAATGCCGCAAGTGCGGCGCTCCATCCCGCTTGCACCGCCGCGCTCGCCGCACCTCTCGCTCGCGCCGGCGCGAACACGTGTTTATTTGTATGTTTTATCCTTCGGCGGCTTTAAACCCAACCCACCCTGACCGCAAAGTGCGCTCCGCCGCCCGCCGCGCCCGCGCCGTCGCCGCCTCTCGCTCGCCGCCAACGCCGCACCGACTCGCCCGCGAAACTTTGTCCGAAGTCGACGGGCGCGGACGTACGCGCGTATTAATAGCCACCGCGAGCGGTCACCGCAAGCGAGCGAGGCCACCCTTACGTCGCGAGTCGCATCACGACCGCGCCGACAGACGCACGCCTCGCACGCACCCTTACCCACGTAAATACTCAGCCGCCAACGCACGAGCGCCGAAAACGAAACTCCAAAAAAAGTTTAAAAAGAATCATCGAAAGCGAGAGCGACGTGCGTGCAGCCGTCGCGTAAATACACACCGCGCAAAAAGTGCCGCCGTCAGTGAAACTAGTGGAAAGTTTTTTCGCCGCGCGCGGGGGAGCCACCCCTTCGCGCCGGAAAAAATCAACCCCTCGCGTCCCGCGCCCGCCCGCCGCCGAACTTTTCATTCACCGTGGAAAAAAGTGTGGCAAGGCCGCCGTGACGTCACCGCGTCAAGTGACCGGACGTTCCCTAGCAACGACTCGTCACATCTCGTCATCGCGAACTCGTAACTAGAGAAGTAAAGTGTTCGGATCGTGCGGCAATGTTGTCGCTTTCGTGTGATTTCGGTGCTGAAGTACAAGAATTGAGAGTGGACAGTGTCATGAAGCAGTGTTGAAATAAATCGGATTCTATGTGTAGCACGCAGCGAGCCCGGGTGTCGAGGATGCACCTGACGGGTGCGACAAGCGGCGCCGTGTCGCCGGACACCAGCTCGACGCTACTGCACGAAACGTACACGAAGATGACTTCGGACATCCTCGCGGAGCGTACGCTGGGCGACTTCTTGTCGGAGCACCCTGGGGAGCTGGTGCGGACGGGGAGCCCGCACTTCGTGTGCACGGTGCTGCCGCCGCACTGGCGCTCAAACAAAACGCTGCCGGTCGCGTTCAAGGTGGTGGCGCTCGGAGACGTCGGCGACGGGACCCTGGTGACAGTCCGCGCGGGGAACGATGAGAACTGCTGTGCGGAGCTGCGAAACGGCTCAGCGGTGATGAAAAACCAGGTCGCCAAGTTCAACGACTTGAGGTTCGTCGGCCGCAGCGGTCGCGGTGAGTGCTGAAGGTGCAGTTATGTCACACGATGTCTTATTTTATTATTCTTAAAAAGCCCATTTTTCTGTTTCCATTTTTTTAGACTTATTCGTAATAGTTTCAATTTAAGATTGAGACACCAAACATTTAAACATACATAATTTTATGCAAACATTCTGAAAATTTTTTAAAACATTGAACGTTATTTGAGATTCAAATAATAATTATGCGGCTTAAAAGTTTCCGCAAGTTTATTAAGTAGGGGAAAACTCCTTGACATTGGAAAATACTCAAAACTTTTTCCTTAACGAAGTTACATGAATGTAAATGCGGAGGGCGGGAGATTGGGCGGCTATTTCCGCCCAGGCAGCTGTCCCGCCCGCCCTTTCTTAAGAAAGTTTACTTTTTACGTGGGGGAAAGCATTTACTTTGCTCAGTTATTGCAATAACCACCTGTTAAGCATTTAGAATTACGTTTTACGCACTTTTTCTGTTTACAACTTTCAAATTGTTGTCACTAATATTTATAGTCAATTAGCTGCGCAATAAGCGGGTTCCCGGGTTAAAAAGTAGCCTATATGTTAAATAAATAAATAAATTACGCCCAAAGATCACATACATAGATTCTGGCCCCTAACTAGGATTCCCTGTATCTACGGAACCAGGAACTATAAGGACCGTGACCCCACAACACCCAGACACGAAACACATGCTTGCACTTTTTTTTCTGTGCACAAACATTTTCCCCGTCGCGGGAATCGAGCCCGCAACCTCAGTGGTGTATGAGATTTCAGTCAACCTGTCCAACCACTACACCACAGAGGAAGTCAAAAGTTAATCCAAGGTATTTCAGCTATATTTATTCTGAATTTCACTCAAATCCGTTAAGCCGCTGCAGCGGATGCAGTAACAAACAATTTATATTATTTATCTTAATATTTAAATGTATAAGTTAACATGCAATAATAAATAATTAGAAAAAGACAAAAAACCTTAGATGTTTATTTGTAGTTGACAAAGAGTACATATTACATGTTTTTCTAATACGTCAAACACTTTTAAGCTACCAGCCCACTGCTGTGCTCGCTACGCTTGGTACGCATCAGCATCTTTTTTTTGGAAATTTTCCGTTAGAGTATTTTAAAATTTTTCTCGGAATACATCTGCGAGGTAAGGAACGTGCTCGATTTAAAAACAGAAACCCTTTCCTTCCTTTCAAACATAGAAATTTAAAAAAGTATTAAAAGGTAATGAAGATAACTATCCTAGTGAAGTCTGTAAGTGTGTGGGGATGTGTGGGGAACGAGATGATACGAGATAGTCTGTCAATTATAACCTAAATAGACCACTAAACATGTTCTTATCATTAGCAAATCTATTTCTAAATGTCTCTCAAGACTTATTTGACAATGACAACCATTATGAAAGTGAGTAAGCCCTTAAATTGATCTTCATGTCATTTCCTATTGTTTTTTATTGTTAGTTTTTATCGATGTTAGTAGAGAGTATTTTACTGTCAATAATATGTATTTATTTATATAAGTATTTCTATTCATGTCTATGTATTATAGTTTTGCATTATCTATGTAGCGTATTTAAATGTTATTTATTTAAATAATTTATGCTTTTGTTTTTATGATAATATGTATTACGATATTTATTTTGTTTCTCTGTTAGTTTTTCAACTATTTGATGCAAGCTTTGTAGCTTTCTTTTGCCTTCACTGGATAACCTCCTTTTGTACATTAATTGTAATAGTGCAATTAAGAATGAAATAAATAAATAAATTAGGTTACACACTCATAAATGCATAACTTTGACTTTGAAATGAAGGCGGGTATCGTGTGTGGCGTGCGTAGTGTGCGCAGGAATAGACTAGCGGCATTATTGTGTACAAGCTGTTGTTGAAAATGTACAATGTAACAGTATCCTGTCTCTGACCATTTTCCGTCCCACCGTAGCCCGCTTGTGCTCCCGTTTCGCTCCTATCCCTATTCTGTCTTACTTCTATCCCGGTGCCGTCACGCTCCGGTCCCGATCTTATCCTGCTTCTATCTTGATCCCGTATCGATCCTATCCCGTTAAGTCATTACCGTACCGCTCCCCGCTCCGTTACGGATCTAGTCTCTTTTTTATCCCGATCTCATCTCGCTGCGGTCCTTACTATTATATTAAATAAGTTTTCCTGTACATACTTAGTAACCCTGTTATATACCCCAATTTTAAGTAAGTAAGGAATCAGCCTGACTAAAAATAGTAGGACTTTAATACTAGTCAAAATATATTTATTAAATAGGTACCAAACATTTACTTTTAAACGTCAATTACTCATAATACAAGTTAATTAAAATAGGTTAAAAAGTAAATATCCTAGACCCTAGATCTGTATGATTTTTATACTATTAAAAATACTCGAAGTACCAGATTCACCATACAATCTTTAACACCCCGATTAAACCTGTTTTAAAAAAAGTTTAATTTAAAATATATAATGATTTATACTTTTTTGGGTTTTTTAATTGTATTAAGTTTCATTGTTGTAGCACATGCTTAACCTCAGTAAGGGAAGATTTAAAAAAAATGGTGAAGTTTTTTTGTTTTGCTTTTACACCAAGTTTTATGACTATAACTTTCTAAACAAAGATTCTCCATAATCTCTTAGGGGTATAAATCAAGAAATCCTATTTTATCTCTTGATTAATAAATTACAAAAATTAAACTTTTAAAACTTTTGAGTTATCATCACCCTTGTTACTTGTAACATAAAAGAGAATGATTTAAGAAAATAAAAACATGTGTTTATTTACTTATTTTAAAGAGTATTATTCCTAAGTTCAATGTTACTTGCTTAAAGTATTTAACTTTCTGAGTACAAACTTTACAACCTAAGTTAAGGGATGAATTTAAAAAAATAAATTTTTGTCTCGTTTAGGTCTTCTAGGTCTATCTTTTAGGTCTTGTAATATAAGCTAACTGCTTTCAAAATGTCAGCGCACCTCAGTTAAGTCTTTTGTTCAGGATCCAAATGTCAGTAACTCCTTTTAGATGCACAGATTTCAATGAAACCATATTTTGGTTTCCTTTCATCATCTAAAAACCTGCGCAAGATTCCAAAGACTACATTCCAGCAAACTACATCAAAATTCGTCTAATAGTTTTTGCGTGATGAATTTATATATACATAAAGGTACAAAATACATACATATATATATATATATATATATATATATATATATATATATACGTAAAAGTGATAGTCTTGGTTTTTATTGTTTTCATATACACAAAAAAATATTTTCCTTTTGTTTCTATTCAGTAGGAACGGAATGGGTTGATGACGAATGTCACTTCTATGTACAGATTTCGCCTTGGTTACAGTTTTATTATATGTATAGTTTGAGCTAGTACATAGGAATTGAAACATGTAGAATGTGTAGTAGGTACTCTTGGTATATTTATCTGAACTTTCAGATATTGATACAATTCATCATTATCATCATCATCATCATCATCATCATCATCATCATCAACCCATTACGTTCCCACTGCTGGGACTCGGGCCTTTTGTCATAGTAATTATTGGCATTAATCCACCACGCTAGCATAGGGAGAGTTGGTGGATACACATGTGCTCGATTTTTTGTTATAACTTCTTGGATATGCCAGTTTTCTCATGGTGTTTTCCTTCCCTGTTTTTAGAGCGAGTGTAAAATCCAAACATAACTTAAGAAAGTCAGTGGTGCGGGGCCAGCGGGATTCGAACTCGGGTGCGTCGGATCTAAAGTCGCACGTGCTCCCACTGAGCTACACTCACTGGCTTTGAATATTATTATGATCAAAAAGTGTTTTTTTTGTAACATCCTATAGAAACAAACTGTAAAAAAATGCCGTTGCAATTTCTTCCGGTAAAAAATCTCAAACAAGAGTTGATTGTCAAATAAATTATGAGGTAAAATCAATTCTCTACACGGTCTCAATGCATCTTAGTGGATTCAATGTATTCAATTTTTGTGATTCTTGGAACGGAAATGCGGCTTAATCTGTGTGGAACCGATTTACAGGGGCGAAATTTCGCACAAGCCTACTCGGCAATCAAGAATCGGTTCGCTCCACCACTCAGATTGCTATACCCTGCCAGGGTCATATGAACGTACGAAATAATATGATGTATTTGATCTTTGATCTTTAGAGCGAGTGTGGCTCAGTGGGAGCTCGTGCGACTTTCGATCCGACGCACCCGAGTTCGAATCCCGCTGACCCCGCACCACTGACTTTCTTAAGCTATGTGCGGATTTAACACTCGCTCTAAAACGGTGATGGAAAACAACGTGAGGAAACCGGCATGCCCTAGAATTTTTCACAAAAAGTCAAGGACATGTGACATTCACCAACCCGCACTGGGCCAGCGTGGTGGATTATGGCCCATTCTCTCTCTATGAGAGAAGGCCTGTTTCCCAGCAGTGGGAACGTGATGGGCTGATGATGATGATGATTTGATCTTTAACATATGGATGCAAAAATTGTGTAAATGAATATGAATATGAATAGTAGAAAGAGGGAGTGTGGCTCGGTGGGAGTAAGTGCAACTTTCGATCCGACGCATCCGAGTTCGAATCCCGCTAGCCTTGCATCACTGACTTTCTTAAGTTATGTGCGGATTTAACACTCGCTCTAAACACAGTGAAGGAAAATATCGTGAGGAACCCGGTATGTCCAAGAATTAATCACAGCACATTCATGTGACATCCACCAACCCGCACTGGGCCAGCCTGGTGGATTATGGCCCGTACTCTCTCTCTATGGGACAAAGCCCGTGTCCTGTGGGAAGGTGATAGGATGATGATGATGATGATGATGATGATGATACGGAATTAAACATAGAAACCTATAATTATATTGCTAACTGTTAACTGCATCATCTACTGGCGCTTCGTTTCTCGTCGCATATAAATATGACTTTGGCTTATTCCTTTTCTGGCGCATCACCACCGGCCGCTGCCGTGGCATGCTCGCTTCGCTCACTCGGTTCGCGTGTAGTGGTGCACCAGTAACCTAACACTCCTTTTCGCTTCGCTCGTCGTCGCACCTATGTAAGATTTTGCCCTGTATTAAACAAAACATTCACATTTCATTCGTCCGATCATGCATGGAATACTGCAGCCATCTCTGGGACGGCTCGGCTAAGTATCAGCTCGAGGCTTTGGACTTCATTGAAAGGCGGGTAAAAAATCTTATTGGTAACGATGCGTTGGTTAAAGCTAAGCTTCAGAGTCACGAGCATCGACGTAAAGTTGCCAGCCTGTCGGTATTTTACAGGATAAGTACATCACGGTGAGTGTGCGATTGAATTACATAAGTTAATTCCTCCATCTCCTTTCTACCATCGGACAAGACGTACGGAAACTCGGCATCTATTTATGGTTGACATTCCTCCTGCCAGAACAAAGTGTTTCGCTTCAACTTTCATAATACGAACAGCCAAGGAATGGAACAACCATACCAGCGTCTCTGTTTCCCGATACAAATAATCTAGGTGTCTTCAAATCCAGAGTGAATCGGTATCTTCTAGGCAAGCATGATCCATCGTCGACCGCGTCATCACTTTCCATCAGGTGAGACAGCGGTCAAATGTTTGCCTATCAGGTAATTAAAAACAAACATCATTAAATCATATTTTTGGATTTTTGAAAAAAAGAAATCCTGCCAATTATCGATAAAATGTCCTTTTAATGAATTCTGCTGATAAGGAACAAAAAATTGTAACAGCATATTTTTCTACAGTCACTACAAGTTGATGAAAATCGTTATTAAAATTTTCATAAAAATATGCATAAAATCTTTAAAAGTTGCGAAAACGTAATTTGCTACTTATAAGTGATTAATAAATTTTTGAGGGAAATTTTGCTAAAGTCGCTAAACGCGATAAAAATAGGTGTATAAAAATCTAAAAAGTACCTCTGAATATAACAAACAGAACTGATTTGTGATTTAATCTATCCTAACTGATTGGCGATATATCTCCGCAGAGCTAAAACTACTGGTCCTAGAAACAAGAAGTTTTGAATGCAAGTTTGTAAAATGGGAAAAGGGGAAATATTTTTTGAAAATCAACCCCTAAAAGGGTTAAATGTGGTGGTAAAGTTTGCATGGAGTATCTTTAGTTATGAGGTTAAGTTGATGAAATTTGGTACACAAGCTAAGCAAAAGAAATTAATGATTACGTGTTTTACTGTATTTTTCATAAATTAACCCCTAAAAGGATAAACAGGGTGGAATGTTATATTCTTTTTAGTGATACGACAACACAATTTGATACATGTACTAAGGTAAAGACACTATAGACACGCGTTTCGTAAATTTTTGAATTTCGTCCCTAGACGGGTTCAAACGATGTGATACAATTTGTATGATGTTGACAATATACAAACTTAGTTAACGTAAATACAATTTTTCTAATGGTGGTGAACTCAATCATGAGTAACCTCAACCTTGGATAAACGTGGAGACGTTGGCGACGCATCACTTGTTAGCCCTTTCGGGGGTTGCAACTCCAGTTGAATTAAACTGGTATAATACCAGTTACGCAAGGTTGAGTTTAGGACACTACCAGCGGAATTTTTTTAAGGTAATCAGTTTGTATATTGTCAACATCTCTACAGTATACAATGTAACCTGCGCGGACGAGTCTTTGAAAGGAACGAGTGTTGCCGACCCATAAATTGTGTGCCACGCACTTTGTGTTCTAATCCCGACTCAGCCTTGCACCAATGAACCAATGCACTGTCGGCAAAGACTGGCCATCAAATGCACGTCTGCCCTATAGCTACTCGTAAGTGCAGATTTTGCAGGCTTGCTCTAAAACCGCAACGGAGAACACCCTGAGGAAATCAAATAAACACAATAAATTCACTAAATAAAGCCTTACTGTCAAGCAACCATATAGTGGTGTTTCGGGATGATGGTCGGTGAACCATCAGAGAGATGAGTCTGAGCAGTCGCTCAACTGCCGTTTTCCTCTAGATCTATGTGCTCCATCTCCGGCAACTATATCTTTAAGCGATAACAAAAGGATTTGCCCTATAAACCTGAAGCGTGAAGTTTTTCTTGTTGACTGTACTTGAACCTAATATAAGTAGTAATGAAATATTGTGCCGAATTGGGAATAGGCCAAACTGAGGATTGTACCGAATTGGGATACACTCTTGCAAGTTTTGACGTTATTTCAACGTTGATAGTGGCGCCGTCACTAAATATCATTCACCCTTGGTAGGTATCTCGAATGCCGTAGTTACTACAGCTTTGCCAGTTATTCTGCGGCCAAGCAGTAGTGCGCAAGCATTAATATGTTGTGGTTTGAGGGGCGTTGTAGCCAGCGAAATTACTGGGCATTAACATCTGATGTCTCGGAGCGGTAAGCGCAATGCAGGTCTACGCAATGGTTTTTATGGTATTTAAAGTTCTGTGTGGCACTGCAATTGCTATGGTCAGGCGTGGCGCTTACCATCAGGCAAACGACTAGCTCGTCACATCACTCAGTCCCATAAAAAAATCATGTCGCACTTTATTACATAAATCAGGATTCAATGATTCTACTCTGTGGTGAACATTCATCATCTTCCTAATGCAGTAAAAAATGTGATTAATTCTATTAATCTTTTTATGTTCTCTGCGGTGTGAAGCTCTAGAGAAAACAGTCTAGACGAAGCATCCGATCAAAGGAAATTGGAAGACTCACATTAGCGAGTCCGTCATGCGAATTAAAAAATCAACCGTCTCTAGAGAAACCGCAGTCCGAAGTTCCACGTTGCGCTTTAATCTCGAGAATCCCGGGCTATATTTCAGCGCTGTGCAAATGAAAAGTTAGTCTCCACGTTCTTGAAGAAACGGCCCGCCTTCTCGGCACGCCAGCCAATGGAAAATGCCGGGAAAACGATTTCTTCCGTAGAGGCGGGGCGCGCGCTCGCTGCGGTCGCACAACCATTTGAATAAAAATTTCTTCTTTGAACAGTTCTTTATTTCGAATATATTGCGGTGCGTGGGCAGAGTACCAACTGCGCTTTAATTACGGCCGATGTTTTATGACTGCATTTATATCATAAGGATATGTTCAAAGGACTCGCATGGGTGGTCGAACACGGTGCAATATTAAACGCGTCTTCGTGAACTATCAGAATGTTGCAATACATGATCGATAAATCTCAAGAATTTTCCACATGATCGTGAAAAACAAAACAAAAGACGGCCATCAGGAAGAACAATAAAAAGGTGCTATGAACGCAACTCCTTCGAGCGTAGGCACGCAAACATCGTGTAGGCGGGACGGCGGCACGCACGGCCGCGGTCGTCAACTATAACAGCCCTTGTCAACCATAACGCGCCCGCAACCCGGTTAACCGGCCGACCCGGCGCCCGGTCTACCAGGCCGGTTTACCAGCCCGGTTAGCCGCGATGGAAAACTACCATTTCATTTACGGTCGCCCCTTGGTTTCGGGGTAGTTGCGCTAACAGCAGAAGCCGCAACTTGTGTAACTATGCTTTGCGGCGTCACGCGGCCCACTCACGCTCTATTAACCTATGTTTTGTTATTAGATTGCTTATCGGAGTCTTGCACAATCGATAAAGTCATGATAAGTTGTGAGTTAAGTCATGGTGACCTACTAGAAATGTAGGGTGATTTGATTATCATGGAGAAACGCAAGATCTACACAACAAAATCTGCTATTATTATGCCGCATCTGAATATTGATTATCAGTTCCATGTAAGCAACCAATACTAAAGGTCAGTTTTATCACATTTACAGACGCGTAAACGTCAAATATGGCATTCACGAACGATTCCACAGAAAGCGTTGTTTCAAAATCTGGTGACATCTGAAATCTGAAACAACAGAACAACTTAAACGAACGTTAAAAATCGTACATAAGCGTTAAATTTAACGTTTAAGCTACGGATAACGATGCTTTGATACAACCCTCCCTAAGAGGACAAAACTAGAGAATTCATAGGCACACGTTTTGTCTTAAATTATTGGAGTCAACGTAAAAATATGTCACGTTTGATCATTGAGTGATTTCAACACTATACGACAGTGGTTTAGAAATACAAAGCGGGAAAGCCTAACCAAAACGAGCTTCGGTCCGGGCTACCGCACAGCGTTTGTCCATTCCGGTGAGACAGGTCATTTGTAGCGATCATAGTTGTCAAAAGCCGGGCCTCGCTGCGCTGCGCTACTTTTGACAACTGTACCTGCCATTCACTTTGGATACCACCACGTTAGTTTTGGCGCAAGTTCAAATGTTAAGCTGCAGTCAGTTGCTATCTTTCTGTAAATAAAGTAGGTATTTGAAAGCCAAGTTTCTAAATAAAAACATTCTAATATGATTAATATATAATCACACTAATTTTATAAATGCAAGGGGGTAACTATGTGTGTAGTGTGTTTGTTACTTCTTCACGCTTAAGGCTCAACGGGTTTTCGTGAAATTCGTAATGAGACAAAAGAAAAGAAAGAAAGAAAAAAAAATTGACGACCACAAAGTCATACACTAACAAAATAAAGAAAGAATAAATATATAATAAACAGTATAAAGAGATAACTATGCTTAAATGACTACTATCTGGTGCCAAATTGGGTTTTCATCATCATCATCATCACCATCAGCCCATCACGTTCCCACTGCTGGGACACGGGCCTTCTCTCATAGAGTGAGTATAGCCATATACCACCACGCTGGCCCAGTGCGGGTTGGTGGATGTCACATGTCTTTTGAATTTTTTTACCCTGGATTAACACATATGCTTTTCTTATCCCGAGAAACCGCGGGTAAAACCGCGGGGTACAGCTAGTGATAAATAAAACCAAAACAATTTTTAATCAAAAATTAGTAAACTTTGTATAAATAAATCGGACACACAGTTTATTTAGTTTTCAGGAAAAATCTTGAGGAGAATAGTTTATTAGAGTTACTTTGCTGTTAGTTCAATGACCTTTGCTTTTTTAACCGACTTCGAAAAAGGGGGAGGTTATCTGTTCAATTGTATTCTTTTTTTTTATGTTTGTTACCCCAGAACTCCGTCATTTATGAACCGATTTGAAAAATTCTTTTTGCGTCAGGTTCAGTATAGCTACGAAGTAGTCATTTATTGCTATTATGTATATTATTACCGGTATATTTACCAAGTTTATTACGACGGATGGAGACATTGATCCGTTCAAATTTAGCCGCTAATACTCGTCAGAACCTAGAATTATATCAGCTTCAAATATTCAACATAACTTATGCTAGTCAAATTCACCTAACACAAGGTAAAAAAGCCGCCACAACATAAGACACGAGAGCGATGCGCGCAAGCCGTACCAGCCTCGGCCCGCCACCGCGCTACCTAAATAAATAACCTCTACTTAATGCGAGCAGCACACGATACCGTTTATGAGCTCACAATTTGCTCGCCCCTCTACATGCTAAACGATTGACACGAAGTTCAGGAAGTTTTCTTTGATTTGAGGGTGCCGCGGGCAATGTTGCCATTGAGGGTACTTCAACTTTTTTTGGCGCTAGTTTTGTAAGCTTTATAACATCTAATGCTGTCACGGCCTACAGCTGATGCATTTGGATGTATTTGGATTTGCATTGTAACAACTAATAAATAGATTGTCCAAATAAAATACATATAATAAGCTTGAGCGACTCAGAAATTTCTGTATTAGATTCATATTTTGCTTGCGCAAATATCATCATGTCTCTAGTTTTCGTGACAAACTCAAGTGGCTTCCAATACGCCTTCGTCGGAATACTCATATTCTTTTTCTTTTTACAATGTTTTGTATAGATATATATATATTTTAATAATTTAAGTGTAAAATCATTTCATTCGTCCTACTTATTATCTACTGCACACAATCCTCTTTAAAATGTTGTTTACCTATGTTTGTCTGGAAGAGATCGC
Source organism: Petrophora chlorosata (assembly GCA_951640565.1). Lineage (NCBI taxonomy): Eukaryota > Metazoa > Arthropoda > Insecta > Lepidoptera > Geometridae > Petrophora > Petrophora chlorosata. The sequence goes on from OX621206.1 coordinate 5,779,947, forward strand.
TGCTTAGCGATAAGACCGCCTATTGTATTTATAGGAAATTATGTATTACCAACTGTAATTCTGTTTTCTTTTTTTAAGTGCAATAAAGTGTTATCTATCTATCCATCTATACATAGTTAGGATTAATCTTGTTTCTACCTTGTAACACATAGGTATAGCACGTGCATCGTCTTCATCTTTAACTCGAAACAATTAAGTTAACTGTCTAGTGTAGCGAGCGTGCTTCGACACTCGCACCACCGTAGCTCTACGATAATCCTACTCGCGAAGATGTTAAGGACATTCCAAAGTCTTCGAAATCATTCGAAATCACTTAACTTGACAATTTATTTTCTTAGTATTGTATATATTATTAACGGAATATTTACTATGTTTATTATTTGATTTGAGTGTTCGATATTTCGGCACATTTACAAGCGCCATGATCACAAATGAACAGCTAATTGTCTCAGGGTGACGAGCGCAGTGCGGCGCCACGCAGAATTTTGCAAAATAATGTTCTTGGTGGTGCTGTTATTGTTATGGGCTGGCGTATTGCTTACCATCAGGCAAACGACCAGCTCGTCTCGTCACTCAGTTAAATAAAAAAAAAAGACGTGTGGCACTCGGAGACTGCCGCGGTAAAGCTATTGCATAGCATTCGGAGTGGGGGGTGTTAGGTTATTTTCGTTACGGAATTTCTGGATTCGGTCTCCACGCTCAAGGCCCGCGATAGAAGCTATGCAATAGCTTAAAAAATTGAAGTATTTGCGGGTGGACGGTTTTTGAGCAAACAAAACTGTCTACCCTCTAATCTAATGGTCCCTCTAATGATAAATTTCCCGTTAATAATAGGTATATACTATACTAGTGTTAGTGACCACGATAGTTTAAAAACTTATATTGTCTTATTTACTTAGCTTTGTAACAATTTATGTTTATGTACTGAAGTGTCAATTACTTACAATCTCAAGAAAGAATTGACTGCGCTTCAAGTAGTCAGTGTAGACGAGCGCTATCGTTAGGCCCAATATACTTCACCCTTAAGTCTTAGTAAAAATAAATAAAGAAACTTTACTCGAGTTTTAAACTGAGACTTCTCAGAGGAATAGCAGTGAGGTTTCTCTTCGCATTACTTCTATTCGAATATGTAAAAAGGCACTACAATAAAAAGACCACGAACAAAACAAGACCCCAATTCACTATGGCAACTTGGCGAAATCACGTCGATTCCTTGCTTCGAAATCACATCGATTCCTTCATTAATAAACGACATCTCTATGACGCATTCATATATTCATATATATGACGCATCATTGAGGATACAAATTTCACAGATGTTGTTTATTAATGAAGGAATCGACGTTTCCTTGAAGCAAGGAATCGCCAAGTTATTGTATAGTGAATTAAGGGCCAGGACAGTAAAAATATCCGACTAAAACCGCAGTTTGACAGACAGGTGAAACTTCTCATTAAGAGATATCCACGCTACGCTTTCGCCGGCGACATTCCCTAATAGCTGGATGCAATCCAATTTGACAGCTGTCAAATACAGGCCGCGCCTTGTCGCAGTCGCGATTACCGGCGACGGCGACGTAACGACGTGCTAATGCCTGGCGCTAATCGACTGAATTAATATGCCGATGTAAGGTGCTTACGGCGCTGTGATTATGTCAGAACGGTAAGTACTCGTGGTAGGTCTCTCGTATGCGAGAGGCCGTCGTCTAGGAAGGTACCACAGTTTCGCCAGTTATTCTGCCGCCAAGCAGTAGTGCGCAAGCATTACGGTGTTCCGTTTTGAAAGGCATTATATCTGATGACTCAGAGTGATGAGCTCAATGCAGTGCTACGCAGTGCTTTTTATGATATTAAACGTTCTGGGTGGTACTGCAATTGTTATGGGCAAGCGTGGTGCTTACCATCAGGTGAACGACTAGCTCGTCTCATCACACAGTGCCAAAAAAAGTGAAAGGTGGAAGAAGGTCAAATGTCTACACAAACAAATTTAAATAAGTCGAGTTCCAACAAATTGACATGTTAAATGACAGTATAAGAACCATTAAATAAATAAATAATAAATAGCGCCCATCGATCACGTACATAGATCCTGACCCCAACTAGGATTCCCTGTATCTAGGGAACCAGAATCTATGAACAACACCCAGAGACGAAACAAATGCTAGCGCTTTTTTTTCTGTACACAAACATTTGTCGCGTTGCGGGAATCGAACCCGCAACCTCAGTAGTGTATGAGATTTGAGCCAACTTGCCCAACCACCACACCACAGAGGCTGTTATTTCTCAAAAATTACCTGATGTAGTTAGCGTTTAGGTGTTAGACTGTAAGCTTACTATTATTAAATAAATAAAAATAAATAAATAAATAAAGCTTTTGCTGAAACTGAAACTGAAACATATATCCAAAGAAAACTAAATATATATATCTAACAAAAAACCACACGTAACAACTAATATCGTATACTACATTTTGGTTATATTATGTCAACTGCTTGCAAAATGAGAATCTAAAAACTTGGAGCCCTTCGGAACTCGTGACCTTTTAAACTCCTGAGTAACATGATATCGAATTCAAACCCTAACCCTTGACACTTGTATCGCCGCACCGGCGGCACCAGCGCGCACGTTCATCCACTCGCGTTAATAAACTCCGATAGGCCGCAACAAGCTGGCCGCGTGTAGCAGCTCCATTTTTAACGAGCCTCACCGCCGAGCCCGCAGAAAGTAGCCTACACATGAAATCACGTATGAATGAAACTTTTTTTCAGTTTTTTCGCGTTTACCCAGCGGCGTGCCGCTCCGGGCCCATTAAAGCTTACATGTCACTCTCCCGCGACCCCCCCTCCATGTCGGGAGGTGGGATGAGCGGGAGGAAAAATCACAAAATCGGTATTGGCCGCATCCCGCAGCGAGAGCGGCCGCCAAAGCGCTCTACAATACAGCTTTGACGGACGGTCATTTAATATTAACTGTGGTTTTTCCGCAGATGGAAATGTTTTTTTTATTGGCAACGTTATGTCGTGATGAAGTGGCCGACCCGCTGTTTGTGACGCGCTCTGATGTGTTGCGGCCGAGCTGCTCTTTTACATACTCATGTTCAAACCGTTTCAAGTGATGCTTGTTTTTATGCGATGTTTTGTGAAGCTCGTTGTCACATTAGTAGCCGTTCGCATGCGATCAAACCGTGTAATATCACGCGGCAAAAACATAGGAATTTTTTAACTGTTGACAAAATTTGAACGGGTTTTTGATTGTCAATTATTTTGGTCGCGGATAGGTTGTATATAGGCTAGCGCACATTGTTTCTGGCCGCAGTCAGACAGATTGCATCTCAAAAATCTGCACAATAAATTGATCGTACCTATACACTTTATAAAGCATGCTATACCAAGGCGATACGGATCGTATTATTGCGCAGAATGTTTTGGCGTGTGCGATGCGGTCCGCCACCCCGTCCACTGCGCCCCTTCACCAGTATGCTAGTAGACTTAACTCTATGCTATCACTACGATTTGAAACAAATGACGACATGACGTTGAATATCAAATACAAATGGGGCTCAAATAAGTACGCTTGATATTAAGCGTATTTTGAACCACAAATTTGACATTTGATTTATTGGGCATATGAGACTTAATAGCTCATGTCTCGGATGATGAGCGCAATGCAATGCTACGCAGTACTTTTATGATATTAAAAGTTCTGGATGGCACTGCAATTTTCATGGGAAAGGCGTGGCGCTTACCATCAGGCGAACGACTTGCTCGTCTTACTCAGTTCCGTGAAAAAAGCATTCTTAGAATACTTCGATTTATCCAGCAAACTGCGGATTTAAACAGTGTGGCCTTACATTCCTACCGTGGCCCGGCATAATGTGCACTTACCTTAACCGAACAAATTTCATCCAGCACAGAAATTGAAATGGAGCCAGCTATAAATTTTAAACTTCGAACAAGTGATCAAATTCGAACTACAAAAAGTGGGCGCCGCCGAAAGAGAACGACCACAGATTGAATTTATGGCTCACGCTCACTTTGACTGAAAAGTTTGTTCAAATAATATTCTCGGTTGGAATGATTACTTTATCAGCGATTGCTTGAATCTGGGTTTCATGTGTACCAAAATTAAAGTCTCTTTGATTCAGATGTCTGTAAGGTCTCCTTTCAGTTTCTAACAATCAAATAATAATATTGTATTTAGTGTCGTAATTATTTATCAATCGATCTAGACAAAAAAATGAAAACCTTTCTATTAAATAAATGTTGTTAGAGTCTTGATTAAATTTTCGACGACAAATTATTATTATTGAATTGATTATTATTATATTATTATAAAATAATGAATAATTAAATATTGTAATGAATAATAAATCGGTCCGCTCCACCACGTAGATTGCTATCAACTCCCTGCGAGGGTCATATGAACTTACAATAGTACATTATGGTACTAGTGTGTAATGTTGGTGATTACCGCTGAGGCACCATTGAGACCTGAGCCGTTAGGTGAGGGTCTTAAGAGAGCCGAGGATGGTAATCATCAATACACACGTGTATCATACGACGTTTTTCAACACACTTGTGAATAAAAAAACAATAAAAACTCATTTTCAGTGAAAACGAGTTGTGAAAAATGATTCGCTATGGCAGGAAAAATAATCAGTTTTCCTATGCGCGCGCATTGCGATCAGCCACAGACTAAAGGGATGAGGTTTTTTTTATTTTCCGCGCATATGGTTTGCGCCTATTCTGCCACGTACAAAATGGAGAATTTAAAGTTTTCTTTTATTACAGAGAAAACAAAATTTATATTTGAGTGAAAGTTTTATTTATTAAACACGTACGAGTTAAAATTATCTATTTAAATAAGACGTTGCATGAAATGAGCAAGCAATAGGAACATTAATTTATTTGTTAATTAAACACGATCTTTTTTTGAATAAAAACTTTTTAAGAACAAAGCACCTCAACCAATAAAATTAAAAAAAAAAACTATAACTCACTAGTGAGTTATAACAATGAAAAGTCACAGTTTGATTATGGGTGTCATTATGTGCTTAATTGCGGTGACCATAAAGCCACTTTATGAGCAAGTGTGTTGAAAAATAATATTATGTATGAATAGTAGTAAGAGTCTCTCTCAGTGAGAGCACGTGCGAATTTCGATCCGACGCACCCGAGTTCGAAACCCGCTGGCCCCAACTGATTTTTTAAAATATGTGCGGATTTAACACTCGCTCTAAAAACGGTGATAGAAAACATTGTGATTAAACCAGCATGTTCAAGAATTAATCACAAATATTCAAGGACATGTGACATCCACTAACCTATGTTCATCTGTACATATGTTCGCTATGAGAGAAGGCCCGTGTCCCTGCAGTGGGAACGTGATGGGCTGATGATGATCTAAAACGGTGAAGGAAAACATCGTGATGAAACCCGCTTACGCGCTTTGGAGTGGTAGGCTCTGGCCGTGGTTGTAATACCACCCATCGAGCAAAGCCATGCCGTCAAGCGACCGAGTCGTGTTTCGGGATGATGTGTTCGGTGAACCATCGGGGAGACAGGTCTGAGCAGCCGCTCAACTGCCGTATCTCTCTAGATCTATGTGCTCCATTTTAGGCCACATCATCACTTTACATCAGGCGAGATAGTGACCAAACATAGATCTACTAAGCGTAAAAAAAGATGATAAATAAATATAAATAAAAGTTACAAAATAAAAATAAAAAAGCCTTTTATATCCAGTTCTTTAATTTGACATGATGAAAAAAGAAAAAACACTGAAACTCCCTTTATACATAGCACAACCAAAAATAATATTTAAGCAATTTAATTATTGTAATAAATAAAAAAAAAACATTTGGGTACATTTTATGCAGGTAATTATTAGGTCTAAATTAGGTTGTAATTCATTATAATACACTGGAACCCCTCTCAGGTGAAGGCCTCCTCCAAAGCTTTCCACTTTTCTCGGTCTTGGGCTATTTTTTGCCATTGTGGGCCAGCAATTTTTTTGATATCGTCTTCCCATCTAGTGAACAGAGGCAGACCGCCTCTATAGCGCTTACCCAATGAGAATGAACTTGATGGAAGGGTCAAGTAAAAAAAAGATGATAATGAATATTATATCTAACAAGATGTTAAATATAACTATTCAAATAATCACAATTATTGACGTATTTTCCGTTTATTACAGGCAAGTCGTTCACCCTCACCATCACCATATCGACAACGCCGCCGCAGGTCACTACCTACAACAAGGCGATAAAAGTGACCGTCGACGGGCCCCGGGAACCACGCTCCAAAACCAGTTAGTATGAACTTGTCAGTTTGGACTTTTTTACTTTACAAAACTGTGAGTTAAAAGACAATATCTTGAACTATCCACTTCTGCCAATTTGCCAAGTAGCCAACTAAATCATAAGAAACAAAATATTGTAGCAACCTAGAAACCAACAAATTATAACAAAAGTTTTACATTAGAAATAAAAAATTGCCCTCTAAATTGTCAGCCATGACCATGTTTACTTTACGAAATAGCTGTGAGTTAAAAGACAATGATAACTTGAACTATCAGCTTCTGCCAATTTTCCAAGTCACCAACTAAATCATAAGAAACAAAATATTGTAACAACCCAGAAACCAACAAACTACATATTATCACAGAATAATAAGGGGACAGCATCACTCTACAAAGAAATTTAAACAAATAGCGACTCTTGCTATGGCGCAATAAAATTCAATTCAGCTCGCGTAGCGCTGCATACCTACCAGTCATATTAACCTACAGAGCGCCTCTCTTTCTATCGCATAGCTCTTCTGACGCGGAACGTGTAACGACGCGCGACCCGTCGCCGGTGTCCGGCTATGTACTTTTAGCTTTGTACCTACATTGCGGAGTGCGCTAAGCCTGCTATAACAGAATTTTTACAAAAATTGCCCTATAAAAAGTTAACCATGACCATGTTAATGGTGGTATTCTAATAGAGTTACTTCACATCGCTCTGAAATAAGTAAGTAATAAAATAGTCTGCGCCACGAATCCAAAGCATAAATTCCCGGAAAAGGGACATCCTAATTGTCCGAAACCTGGTCGGAGTTATCCGACACAATCATAACGTGAGTAGCCGCTTTTTATTTATAATGTAAGTTTATAAATATTATGTAGTTTCAGAATGTATCTGCAGTTCTCGAGGAAAGATCCTCCCATAATTATATCTATACCATATGGCAACGCTTGCGCAGGTTTTCTTTATAACTAAAAACTTAGTAACTCAAATATCACTAGCTATAAGTCTGCGAAAAATCAACTAACATAAGGTACTAATAGTATGGATCAATAATAATTGGTCTTAAATAGTCTTTAGTAAGTTAGATCTTAATAGTCTTTAGTAAGTTAGATCTTAATAGTCTTTTAGTAAGTCTTTTGAGTTTTTTTTTGTTTCCTGTCTTAAATCAAGCTGGGCAAGTTTTGAAACCTTTTTAATGTGAAAATCCTTAACCCAAATCAGTACCTAACTATTTGCGCCAGCAGTCCTTAAAAAATGAAAGGTTGTACCGAAACACTTCACAACAAACAAAGCAAACCGCAAAACATTCAGAAACATTAGGAAACAGCGCCCTAATGGCGGTAATTTATTAATAATTTGCGAGAAAACTGATGCTTCACCTTTTCATGTTCACAAGGCGTGAAACGAAAGGATGGATTCCTTTACACCACTACAAACAAGCAAATATTACAAAAACATAATATACATATAAGAGGCAGGTAGGATGAGATTGTATGATATCGTTTTTACCATGTTTTTATTAAGTCACTTTCTTGTTTGTCTTGAGGGTGATGTTTTTACAACTCAGTTTCATAACGGATGAACAGATTTAGATGAGTACACAGCTCATCAAAATCGTTGATAATTTGTATAGGAGCTGGAAAAGGACATACGCTTTTCTAACCCGGGAAAACACTTGCTCGAGGAATAAAGGTATTTTACGTGGACGAAGTCACGGGCACAACTAGTTAACAAACCACGTTTTTATGAATTTAGAATGCATTGTCTTCGAGTTGTGAGGTACACTGAAAGTTTCAGGCGGATAGCTAATCGGTAAGTGCTTGAAATTGCAAGATTCTGACCCGGAATGACAGTCAGACAAATAAGAAAGTGACATAATCAAAATGTAGTAAATAAAAATAACATCATTCTTAATGTAAAAATAAGTTTTTTCACTTTAAATCAATAGCCTTCTGGAATGTCTTCAAACATACGGAAAACAAAACAACAAAACAATTTGAATAGTTAGAGACGCCGCATTGACAATAACAAATGGTGTAGGCTCCGTCCCATCTCGTCCCGGCCCCGTCCCAGTCCCATCTCGTGCTCATTACGTGTCGGATCTCACCTAACGCTCGATCAATCCGTCGCGCGGAAGAAATTAAAATAATTGCGCGCCGCGGGATAGTGCCGGCCTTTCAGGGACGGAGGTTGAAGGGTTAAGTAACGTCGGCACAAAAACTAGCTTTGAAGTTGATATTGAACTAGCCTTGAGCAACCTCCGCCACCGCTTACTGCAGCAATAAAATAGACGTGTATTATAATGACTGACGGTTTAATTTTCATTAAATAACGAATTTCAGTAAACTACAATTTACACACCCCTGACACAAAAAAAAGCTGTAAAAAGTAAAAAACGGTTGAACCGATTTTGATAAAATATAGTCTTAGAACCACTGCTAGACTGCAATAAAAAAAAGGGATACAAATCGGTTTTAAGAGCTACGGTGTCACAGATACACATAGTGGTCAAACTTATAACAGTCCTCCTTTTTGTGTCGGCAGTTAATTAAAGAGCCGATTAGGATCTTTGATAAGATTTTACTTAACCAATGTAAACATAACAAAAGTGATCGGCATGTCCGTCCTACCGCCACGGTCTCAAAAAAGTTTAGCAATAGTTTCAAATCTAAGCAATAAGGGTTTTTTAATTAAAGTTTGGTAATTGATGTTACACTTGTACTGTACTAACAGGTTTTATTATAATTAATTTTTAGAAAAACACAAACACCGATTACAATGTATCTTTGAAGTCCAAGGTCATATATCGATGAAATTTATATGGGACCACTTCGTAGCTATACTGAACCCAACGCAAAAAGAAAAAAAATCGAACAGAGAACCTTCTCCTTTTTTGAAGTCGGTTAAAAATTGAGCCTAACTTCTAATTAAAATTATTTTTACGATGCGTGCTTGTTTTTCAATCTGTACTTCTAGCTCACTAGACGAATGTGAGGGCACAAAGGAGGCTGCTGTAATGAATCGGTTGTTTAATTAATTAGTCAAGAAAGGGACGCGGGAGGAGACCCCCCACCCCCCTCTAACCACCCTTCCCGTGTGTGCATGCCCTGCATATTGATTTATTATGCCGAGCCCGAGACGATATATTATTTAATTCTAGTAAGTTCCGCCGCGTGTTAACACGGGTTCTGTACTTGAATCGATGGGAATCTGGATCAGTGATGTTGGGGGATAGGTATGTGGAGTCTGTAGCGTTGTGGATATACGAAGAGTATTAAAACTACCTTCATATTACTGCACAAGTGCACACATTAGAACGAAGGGTTTGTGATACTGTATTTATGTGATACTTCAAAAAAAGGAAGAGGTTCAATTCAATTGTTGATTCAATTGTTAATTTTAAATATTTTTATGTTTGTTACCTCAGAACTCGGTCATTTATAAACCGATTTGGAAAAATCTACGTTGAGTTCAGTATAGCTACGAAGTGGTCCCATATACATTTCATCGATATTTGACCTTTGACTTCGAAGATACCTACATTGAAGTCAGCTTTTTTTGATAATTTTATGTTTATAAATAATTAATCATACCTACTGAAACTTTTTGAATCGATGAGTGTTTCAGTCTAGTCTATCCTGAATCTGATATCGGTGTTTTGATCCGGTCATAAAATTTGAGACAAACAGAAATTCTTAGCACCTAAACAAACTGCAGGACTTTGTACGAGGCAACGTACAAATTACAAAGCTCTTTATTGCTCACTAGTTACAATACAAAAAATAATAGTACAGATATTTTAAATTCCTATTAAGTACCTATTGATTTGTTAATGCTGCTTTCATTAATAAATCATTAATTATTGCTTTGGTGCAAAGTTAATAATTTTTACATGTTTTACGTATTGGCTTACATGGTCAAACAGCTATATAATAATTTTTTTACAATAAATTAGAGTCTAAACAGCGCTCGTTGGATTTGATTAATCTGCGACGCACTCAGATAAAGTATTTGGCTGTCTACTCGAAGGCGACGCACCTTCCTTCCTAATAACTGGAATTATCTACATGCTTCCTTCAAATTCATTATCTATGTTTTTTTTATGGAACTGACTGATGAGACGAGCAGATCGTTCGCCTATAATAAGCGCCACGACTGCCCATAACAATTGCAGTGCCGCCCAGAATTACTAATACCATAAAAAGCACTGCATGCATGCGAGCCATCAGATATTAAGTCTCATATGCCCAGTAATTTCGAAATACTATCTTTCACGAATTTCCTTTCTGTACCCATCCCATCCTATCTTCGTCCGTTCAACAATAAGCGACAAAACAGATTCCATAAACACTGCGGATATTACGCTGTACTAACCCTTTCCCTATTTTTACCGTCAACCAGCCACCAGTCGGTGGGTGGCATGTTTTACCACTACCGCTGCTGGCAGTAGCCGCCTACAATTTAATACACACGTTAACGATGTTTTTCTTAAGGCAGCTATTTTGGGTGCGCAAGCGCAGGGACCACCCGCGCTTGGCGCTTGGCAATGGCTGCAGGGCATTGTTTACGAGGATACTGTTGTTTACGGCCTTATTGGATAAGTTGGGCTACGATTTAGTCTTCATACATTGTTTGGGGTTGACGAACTCATTTTTGAAACATGTGAGAGATTTTTGAATATCCGAAGTTCAGTCTCGATGATTTTAGTTCCACGATAAACATGTCAAAGGCAATACATCAAGTTTGCTATCTATTTTATATATCCTACTTAGAGCACACATTAGGCCAGTTTTGATTAACGTATCATCAACTTCAACTTACCGATTCGTAGCTTCTGATAAACAGAGCCGTAGAATAAAAGAAGCGTTTCTAAAACTATGTAAAAAGTTATGGAGCAATTTGCTTGAAAACTTAACTATGCATCTATTAAAGACAATACACATCCAACTATGTAAGTAAGTACTTCATGCAATCTTTCCTGCACTTCCAATCGATAGTCACCCGATGCTCTTAAACAAAAAGCATTCTCAAGCAAACTTAACCCGTCTGGGCGCACACATGCAGACACAAAGCACGGCTAACTATTACAAATACTTGGCATAATAAATCTAACTAGACCGGACTGGACCGGCGGACGCCCCTCGGTAATCCTTTAATCAGGTCCACAGGAGCCCTTGCCCGCAGGACGCACCCTATTTTTCCCTCCTGAAACCCCCACTTCTCCCCCCTCCCCTCGAACGGTGCAAATGACAGTTTCTAATTCCAACTTGCCATGAAAGTGTGTAATTGTTGCGCCGTTGATTTATACACTCGAACCTTTTGCGCGGGAATTGAGCATGTGTGCCGGGTAGGGTTGCTGCTTTGGAATCGGGTTTCGATGGAGAATTCTAATTTGAATTTAGAAACTGGAAGATTGAATAATGATAGATGAAGAAGTAAAACGAAGACGTAATATTGCAGTATTGCTGAGATTATAACCTGAAACATGAGAACTTTGAGAGATTTTGTGAGTAAAATTACTCAATTTGTATTTTTCTTGACAACAAGACTTCTGAGGTAAACTGTGCATATGATTTTTATCTTTGGAGACTGATAGAGTTGTTTCTTTGGAAATATGACTTTTTTTTTTAGTTTATCATTGATAACCCTGTAGGCAGGATCACCAATTCGAGTGTTGGGCGCGTAGGCGAATCCAATTGTGTGTCGATGTGTGCGTCTGCATTTGTCAATTGCCGCTCGGAGCCGATGAGTGCACTCATTTATGCATTTTCTAATTATTCCATTCTTTATTGAACACTATTGCGAGTAGTTCTTTCCTTAAGCTTTTTGTAGTCATTTATTCTTGTATACTACTCGTGACAGATACAATTTCATTGATACAAATAAGTTTTGGATACAAGTATTTACTTCCAAAATTATAAGTTTTATATTATTAGTTATTTAGTAAGTTTACCGTCGTGAAATATTTTAGTAGAAGATTTTAAATTAATTAGAAACTAAAAAAATTAATAGCTCAGGCAGGGATCAAACCTGCATCTTCGACGTCCCGACGCCTTAACCACTGGGCCACCGAACCAACTGCTCGAACAACCAAATTTCTTCTATACTTCTCATATCGTCATAAGATTTTCGTCTAGCATGCGTTAATGCCCTCAATATCAAAAAATATTCTAGTATAGTGCACTAGCTGCGTCCCGCGGTTCCACCCGGGGTTTCCCGCGACAAAAAGTAGCCTATCTGCTATTCCAATATCTAAAGTACCTACATACCAAATTTCATCAAAATCGGTATGGTGATTTTGCATGAAAGATTAACAAACATACATCCATACATTCTTACAAGCTTTCGCATTTATAATATTAGTAGGATTTAGTTACACCACCCACTAAATAGCTAAAATATTCTATCACCGTGAACGTAAACAAACCGTTCTGTTTAAAGCGGTACAGGATTGAATTATGTCGCGTCGCGTGAAGAATGTCGCGTAGACCGTACACAATGCGGGATTGTCACGTGAATGCCTACACAATATCTATAGGTACCTATCATTTAAATAAGTATATATTGTTACTGATATATGTATGTATAAATTATTGTGTATTTTTATATTTTATGTATATTATGCTATTTATGCTATTTATGTTCTTTTGAACATAGAATACTAAGGGACAGAAGCATCACTCCGCAATGAAATTTAAACAAATAGCGACTCTTGCTGTGACGCAATAAAATTCAATTCAGCTCGCGTAGCGCTGCATACCTACCAGTCATATTAACCTACAGAGCGCCTCTCTTTCTATCGCACAGCTCTTATCTCTTCTGACGCGGCACGTGTAACGACGCGCGACCCGCCGTCGGTGTCCGGCTATGTACTTGTAGCTTCGTACCTACAGTGCGGAGTGCGCTAGGCCTGTTTTGAAGCCAATAATATCCTATACCTAAGAATACTAACTATTACGCTATAGTCCCTTTTGGCATCACAAACATCCTCTGTTTATGTATTTCGTATAGTCTTGTTTTGTTGTATTTTTATCTTACGTCATTTATTTCTTTGTGGTTGTCGAATAAATGTTTTTCTTTCTTTCTTTATGTGAAACTAATATTGTTTACTCACAAGTAAATCACATTTTTTTATATAAAATGGATCATACAAAGTAACAAGCGCCAAAAATAGAAAGTTATTGGTATAAGCTATCATTTTCAGGCAATCTTTTGATGAACTTTTGAATTATAATTAAATAATAATATTTATCTTGTGTGTGTGTAGAAACTTAATTTTATTTATATTGTTTACGTACAGTTTTTAAATTCATCAAAAATCAGTCCAGCAAAATCTAGAAACTGATCATATCAACATCGAAGAAGTACAAAAACTGTTATTACATTTTGTCATAATTTTATAAAATTTGATACGGAGTCAATCAATTACAACTATACTTTACAGATGCTGTTAAACGTTATCTGCAAATCTATTCATACACAATATATTTCTCTTCATTCATATAATTGACATATAGGTACTCTAGTTATCCATAAAGCGACCTTGATTAGCGTCGATTGGCTTGCAACGCAATTCGGAAGTGCTGAGTCGCGAACACTGAATAGAGAATCAGGGGTGTTAATTTGTGCATGTGTGCGTATAGTAACTACGTAGGTACTACTCGTACATATGTCTAGAGTATTATATGCTCATGTCATAATTGCATTTGCTTTTCGCTCGTCATTTGTTAATGAACAAATGACGGTTGTACCGAATTGGACTAACTCTGAGTTATGATTAAGAGTTTTATTTACCAGTTTCTACATGGAGGACTTAATGCTAGTGGGTATCTAGCGGTGTAGTAAAGTGCGTAAAGGGAAATTTTAAAAATTCTCCATTATAGCCTAAAAAACTTTATATACCTATGGTAAGTATGTAAAAATATACTATATATACTATTATTACCACAAACTTATATACCTAAAATAAGCACGGCCAGGCCCAGGCGTACGGCAAGCCGTCATCAATATATGGTTGACATCCCTCCTGCTCGCACCAAGCGCTTTGCTTCGACCTTCATAATGCGAACGGCCAGGGAGTGGAGCTCTCTGTCGGCATCTGTGTTACCGGATAGCTATAATCTGGGTTTCTTTAAGACAAGAGTGAACAGGTTTCTTCTAGGCGAGCGTGCTACATCTTCGACCGCATCGTCACTTAACAACAGGTAAGATAGCGGTCAAACGCAAGCCTATAAATAATAATAAAAAAGCCTAATTTTAAAATATTTACTTACTAGTACTACTTTCACTGTCATACAAATACAGATGCAAAAATACAAATACAAATGTCATATAAATACAGATTTACGAGTTGTTGACTTCAGTTTGGATGCGTCCTAAGTTCTCATCGTTTGCAGATTTTTTTATTAAATAATTTATATATCTACTGTAGTAAAATGCTTAAAATTTAGATAAATATTAATAAATAAAATTAATAATGAAACTAAATAAACTCGTCATTATTCTCAAAATTTGATATTTCTTGAGTGATTTTAATAAATTAGAAAGACAAAAAATTATATTTCTCGGGCAGGGATCGAACCTGTGTCTTCAGAATACCGTCCCGACGCCTTAACCACTGGACCACCGAGCCAGCTGCTCGAGCAACCAAATTTCTTCTATCCTTCTTATATCGTCTTACGGGGACGATTCTACGACATCGGACGTCAATGTTTACATTGATCAATTACATTGGTTCAATCCTTACCCGAGCAATATAATTTTTATTCTTTCTAATTATTTATAATATTAAGATTTTCGCCTAGCACGTGTTAATGCATTTAATATCAGATTTTTTTTTTGACTATGCAACGAGTATCGTATTATTTATGAACACTTTGAGTGAATTAAAAATACGATACTCGTTGCATAGTTTTGAAGATCGTACGACCCTTGCATCTTAAAGGTTCTCCCACAACAATAACAATAAGACCCTCCACCACAACCCTTACAAAGGTAGAGAGCAGTAACAGAACGGTGTGTCGAATTCCGTGCCTCCACTAATTTCTAACATGTGCTCGGGGAGCGTCACACGAGTGTCGATGAATTATCGAGTACCTCGGGACAAATCGAAGGGTGTCAGGAGGAACGAACCGTATTGGAAGTAGTTATCTGTCGGTAGCTCTGTTGGTTTCGATAGGTTGAGGTGCCGTCTTGATGCCGCACTAACTTAAAAACATGTTTATTGCGCTCTATTTAAAAACCTTTTCTTACAATTAACCATCACCTACTTACATTTTCGCCCATTGTACTTTAGTTCGTAAGTTGTTTTCATGTAACTATTAATTCGTTTGTTTGGTGTACAATAAAGCACCACCAAGGGTACCACCGCTTTGCCAGTTATTCAGCCGCCAAGCAGTAGTACGCAGGTATTACTGTGTTCCAGTTTGAACGGCATTGTAGCCAGCGAAATTACTGGGCATTATGAGACTCAATTGCAAAATGTCTCAGGGTGACGAGCGCAATGCAGCGCCGTGCAGGATTTTGCAAAACAATGTTCTGGGTGTTGCTGTTATTGTTATGGGCTGGCGTATTGCTTACCACCAGGCAAACAACCAGCTCGTCTCGTCATTCAGTTACATTTAAAAAAAGCATTTTGTAATTGTAATTAATTGTAATTAAATTGCCCTTGTGGCAGCAAATAAATGTTTTTCTTTCTATACATAAATTTCACTCTCATAAGTTAGATAGAGAATTCTATGTATTTTGTCTCAAGCATACGCTCTAAATTCATAAAACCTAGTAATATTGCAGTAAAATGAATAACTTTGATGTGCTAAAACGACTAACGGTGATTCAACGGATTGTCTATTATTGTAATGCGATAAAGATAATAATGAACACTGCCTTAATTTGAACTAATAATTTTTAACAATATCATTGGTCAAGGAGGTCTCCGTAATTTTTTTAATGGCGCCATTAATGAAAATCATCTATTTTCATAAAGATTAATTTGTCATTGTAGTTTAATATAAATCTTTTACAATAGACATGACTCGCAAAGAAATCCTTAAGGATCTCTTCGTTTTCTCGTCTTGTCATGATCTGTACAAATCGATCAATTCGCAGTACCGAAGGACAGCTAGTATCGTACTGATGTAGTGTTGTCTCTCCTAGGGCAGCAGCAGCAGTTCCACTTCGCTTTTGGACAGCGGCCGTTCCCATTCCCGCCAGACCCGCTCGGCGGGTTCCGAATGCCGCCTATCACTACGTGTCAGAGTGAGTATTAGATTGGTTCATCTCTATTAAGTGGTAGGTCTCTCGCTCGCGAGAGGCCGTCTGAGTTGGTAACACCGCCAGTTATTTCATCGAAAAGCAGTAGTGCGCAAGCATTAATAAATAAATAACGCCCAACGATCACATACATAGATCCTGACCCCTAACTAGGATTCCCCGTATCTAGGGAACCAGAAACTATGAGGACCATGGTCCCACAACACCCAGACACGAAACAAATGCTTGCGCTTTTTTTTTCTGTGCACAAACATTTGTCCCATCGCGGGAATCGAACCCGCAACCTCAGTGCTGTATGGGATTTGAGCCATCCTGCCTAACCACTACACCACAGAGGCTGTCAAAATTATTACTATGTTCCGGTTTGAAGGGCAATACGAGTACGACTAAAATTTTGATGTATGACGCATACGCGTGAGTCAAAATATGAATTAAGCGGTCAGAGTTTATATAAAGTCGACGACAAGAGCATTATAGTGACAGAATGAAATGAAATGGCAGCAGATAACCAAACACAAATCATGAAAAAGTATCTAAACCAGCTTAAAAAGTAGAAACAAATTCAAACCGAAAATCTATCCATATCCATCCGCAACCGGCGCGAGTAGTTCAAAAGTGAATGAGTCACCAAACCGTGCGGCGATACGCTAAACTACGTTCACTAAAGCGCGGATTCAATCAGACCCCGGCAAAAAGAGAAGCGAACTGACTGCGGACGCAATCGAACAAGCATGCACCGACCCCGGTTAAATCCACGGCTACCCCAAAACAACTCACGCGGCCCGAAAAAATAAAAACATTCACAAATCGACGCTACGGGCACGCGCGTATCGTATAAAAACCGACTCCGCCGATCGCCGGCCAAAAACGGAACCGTGATACCGACAAATAAAAGCCGGTAATACTCTCGAAAAAATAACGTGTACGCAAAGCGTGGGCAGCGATCGCTGTCCGCTCTCGACATCTTTATAAGTGGAAGCCGCCGGAGTATTGTTTTCGATTACTGCTACTCCGTGTGGATTTCAATAGAAGTTTAATTTCTGGATTTCAAAATGCAGGATAAATTTAAATTGGTGACGTAATGACAATCACTAAATGCTAATTAGTGCGTGAGTATGCTAAACCTGCATTTAGGTTAGCTAAATACTAGTGTGCTTTTAGATTGCGGCACGCTGTTTCGTAATTCCTGCGTAAAAAATTTTATGATAAACAATAAGTACACGAAAACACGATATAATCCAATTAGAGAGGATAAATTACGAAACGTAGAGCTGTGAAAACTCAAGTTATAGCTGCAATAGTGACTTAGAATATTCATTATCTCTGCGTGAACATGTAGACTAAACAAAGATATGATGGAAACTCCTTTACCAGATCCAGAAAAGGACCGCTTTTAGTCATAAAAGGATGATTTGAGATGAGACCAGAAAGCCGCTGGAAGAAACTTCTTCCACATTTCTAAGTGGCTTAGGTTAAACATTTCTAAAAACTATTTCTTTCTGCAGACATGAGTCAGTTCGGGCTAAGTTCGAGCAACTCGCATTGGGGCTACGGTGGCGCGGGCGCCTACCCTGCCTACTTACCGTCGTGTGCCGCACCCACCGCCACCCAGTTCAACCCGCCAGCCCTCGGGTTTGGTAGCACTGTGCCAGACCAGACACCTACGCAGGACTTTACGGCTAACAACACAGGTATATCCTTCTTCTTCTTCTTTATTGTATTAGACTGGTAAACATCCTAGCAGGCGCCTCGTGGACCTACACCGTCGCTTAAGGACATCAGCGTAAGCATAAGCATTCTCCGTGTGTTGCGATTTTTAAAACCCTTTCTGTGCGTCATTAGCTGCTCTTACAATTTAATTTAAATTTTCAAGACTTTCTGTATAAATTATTAATTGTAAAAATCTTTAATCAATAGGTATACTTATTGATAAATTTGACACATACGTCAAGTGGTTTTATAATAGTCACATCAGGAATATATTTCCTCCGCATTTCGAATTATTCGTGTCTATTGATAAGCGACACGATTTTAGTGTTGTTATAACATGGCTATAGTATGTATTTCGGGCGCGCAACGGCAATAAATTCATCGGTGGATCGGACGCGTCCGAGCCGCTGTAAATTATAATGAGTGCCGGTTAATGTCCGGTCGCCGGACGGTAGAGTCATCCACATGGGGGATGCGATGCGATGCGATGCGGTTGTTGTATGGTTTTCTGGTCATGGCCTTAATTCTCCTCAAGGTCATGATCAGAATGGCCTTGGCAGTTAAAATCTTGATCATGCTTAGGTAAAGACCCCATACTAACAATAAACTTGATTAAGGACAAAGAAAAGCTGTCGCAGGAAAGATACACATGTAAATAAGCACAGAAATAGATCTATGAATTGACTAGCAAGAGCAGAATTTAAACCGATCTTCGGAGTACTGTTCCAGAATGTTCCAAAATGACAATGAAAAGCGTTAGCACATTACATCTGCAGGGCGATAATGTATAATAATAATAATAATTTGTTTATTCATTTAGAAATGTTGGTACAACGAAACTTAATATTAGAGCACTCGGAAACTTATTCTAAGGTTTACAAATAGGGTAGGATAATAATTAAGTTATTTAAAGTCCACTAGTTCCCACACTAGGATTCCCTGTGTCGTGGGAGACTAGTCTCCTCCATAAAATGCTTTAATTATAGTTAGTATATAGGGATCCATATTCACAGTTAGGAATATAACTAAATAAACGTGAGCTAAACAATAGGTAGGATCAGATATGTCTTTCAACTTAGAAGTAGCCATTAAGCTTTTTGGTTGTCCTGGTCCCTAGAACTATTTATTCTAGGTGCGTACAATAGTTCGAGTATCATAACTACCTTGTTTCATGCGTCCAAACTCGAAATCAAATACAAAAATAATAAGCTCGGCAAACATCCCGACACGTACAATACACACGTATCTTTTATTTCAATCAATTTCAATAGGAAACCAGTTTCGATGATGGTTTTGCGATCACGTAACCCGTTCGTTGCAATCAAACGACAACGAAACTTCCATTGAAATAAAAATAAGTTTTGACAAAGTTTATATCGATATATAAGTAAACTATAAACAAAAGAGCCGTGTTACACAGTTAAATTGAATTGATAAGGCGTATACATAACGATTCATAGCACAATCTCGCTTTGTAAATTTGCCGGGTTGCGTTGGAAGTTATCGATAGGAGGAGTACATTGAAATAAAGACATAAAAAGTTACGTGATCGCATTTTCTCGATTGAATTAAATTTCTATTGAAAGAAAGAAGAAAGAAAATACATTTATTCCGGACATCACACAACATTACACTGAATATATACATACTAAAATAAATACAAAACAAAAAACAATAAAAACAATACAGTGAAATGTTGCGCGATGTCAGGAAAAGGTTCCGACTCAGCAAACGCTAAGGTATCTTAATTAGGTACCTTAGCACTGATTTTCAGTCGGAACCCTTCCCATGACATCACGAACAATCAGACGAAGATAAAAAACAAACATTAAAACAATAAGAAACAAACATTAAAATTCTATAAAAAACAAACATAAAACACAATAAAAATATATATATATATATATATATATCATCATCAGCCCATCACGTTCCCACTGCTGGGACACGGGCCTTCTCTCATAGAGAGAGGATGGGCCATAATCCACCACGCTGGCCCAGTGCGGGTTGGTGGTATATATATATATACAGTTACGCAAACCTCGTTCGAAACGTGCAGCAAAGCAAGCAGACAGTAATTAACCAGCTTAAGCTGGAGGGTAAAGCCTGCTATACCTATACTGACGAATCGGTCGAGACAGCGCAAGCAAATCCAAACGCACTATAATGTTTTGGAAAATATGGATCAATATCAAAAAGAAAATAAAAATAAAAATAAACGAGACCACCAGGACTGTGAGAGGTAGGTAACTACATCTATTTACTATACTAAAACTAAACTACCTAATACCTAATCTAGCTAAGATCTTATAAAATTAATATATATATTTATAGGTAACATTTATTTACGTATTATGTACTATGTGTACACAATACGCAAGTGACAACAATGAAACTGCACCCGGTGAGGTGCAATATTTTGTGTTGTGTTAATGTGGATTCACACTTTTTGGCATCTCATTAGATGCAGCTTCATGTGTCTCCTAAATGTACAAATTACTTTCAGAGCTCGCAACGGCGGTGGTAAATCGTTCCAGCACTTACTCGCTGCAAATTTAAAACAGCCACGAAAAGCTACAGTTCTGTGAGGAGGTGTGACTAACAAATATGATGATGCTCGTGTGCCATACTTGTGTCTCTCATGAGCCCAAGTTAATTTGTGAAACAAATATTCTGGCCTTCCCTCCTTAATGACACCAAAGAGCAATGTAGCAAAGTGAAGCTTTCTACGAGCTTCCATCTTCATGAGGTTAGCTTCATTAAGGAAGGGAGTAATATGTGCACGAGCAGGCACAGTAAAGCAAAAACGTGCACATGCATTTTGTACTCTCTGAAGCAAGCATTTAGTTCTTGATAAAAGACATGGTCCATAAACCACATCTGCATAGTTTAGCTTTGAAAGAATAAGCGATTCACACAGTGTTATCCTCAAATCTACACTAAGGTAAGGTCTGACTTTGTATAGTACCTTCAACCTATAAAAACAGTTTCGCACAGCCTCTTGCACATGGTTCTCAAAGCGAAGGTGGCTGTCCATTATCAAACCCAAGTTACGTGCTTCAGAGACACACTCTATTGGTTCATTCTGGATGGCAACCCTAGGGTTGTGACACATTATATTTATGATCTGCTTTTTTGACCCCATGACCAAGTATTTTGACTTTAAGGGATTCAGTACCATACAGTTAGATTCAGACCATTTTGCTAACCTATCTAAATCCTCGTTAATTTTTGTTACAGCCATGTCTGTATCATCCGGTGAAAAATGTATGTAGACCTGCAGATCGTCGGCATAGATATGATACCGACAGTGTTTGATGCCTTTGACTATGTCTGCGCTGTACAGTATAAAGAGAATTGGGCCAAGTATTGACCCTTGAGGGACGCCCCTATTATTAAGTTTGCGTGATGAAGTTGCTGTTTTACCATCCAAACCAGAGACCTCTACAAATTGGGACCTCAAGTGCAAATAGCTATTGAACCACTTTATAGTGTTTGTATCAAAGCCATAGTATGCTAACTTTGATAAAAGAAGGGAAATATTAATTGCATCAAATGCTCGTGAAAAATCAAGTAGTACCAGTATCGTACCCATGCCACGATCCTGAGCTGCAAGCACGTCATCAACAACATCAAGTAATGCTGTTGCAGTGCTGCGTTTTTTGCGAAAACCTGACTGAGTCGGTGGCAAGATTTCTTCATCCTCCAGGTATTTTATTAGTTGATTGCATACTACCTTCTCCAATATTTTAGAGAGACATGGCAGGATACTTATGGGACGTAAGTCTTTTACTGTTGTGACATTAGGTTTTTTAGGAATAGGTTTAATAAGAGAGATTTTCCATAGATCGGGGAAAGTGGAAGTTACCAGGGAAACGTTAATTATTTCAGTAATTAATTCTAAAGTATTTGGCAATGTAAGTAAAATCATTTGTAAAGTAATTTGATCCACACCTTCCGCATTAGAAGAAAGTCCGTTTATTATTTTTGCCACTGTAAACACACTAATTGTATCAAATTTAAAAACTGATGTACCATATCTATGGTATTCAAAGTAAGTAAGGTCAGAGATATTGACGAAGTCTCTACCAGGGACATTAAGGAAATGAGCATTTATCATGTCAGGGTTACAACAGAAAGTAGGTATATCAAAATTATTTATATTGGGAATAATAGTTGATTTGAGATTTTTCCAAAGTTTTTTGGGGTTTTTTATATTATTATTTATGTGACTATCAAAATACACTTTTTTTTCCTGATGAATTGCACTAATGACTATATGTTTCATATCTTTGTAAGACTTCTTATGAGTGTCTTCTTTAGAAAGTTTGTACTTGCTATGACAACGATCACGAATGCTGATCATGTCTTTGACAGTGTCAGTTAACCAAGGGTATGATTTAATTTTAATACATGCAGTTTTTTTGGGGGCGTGAAGTTCAAAAATATTAAAAATGTAGCTGGTAAAAATTGATACTAAGTCGTTTACATTGTCTGAATTATTAAAAGCCTCCCAATTAATCATATATAAATCTTTATTGAAAAGTTCCACTATGATATTTTTAAGTGGTCTGTATACAATAGTATGCGGTATAGGTTTTTCAGCTTTGATGTTGAATTCAACAGATATAAGTGCATGACTACCTAAATCTGGAATATAGTCTACCTTTACAGAAGAAGCCTTTGCATCGGTACATACCAAGTCTATAAGAGTTTCACTGTGGTCTGTAAAATGAAAAAATGCACGTAGGTTCGCAATATGCGACGTTTGCAACAGACTTACGTGATCGCCCTGCTGTTAATGGTATACAATGTAAAACGTTCACCAGACCTTGTTCATTCTGTCTCGAGAATGTACGGATGTCTCAAGTTGGGGATGAACAGCCACACTAGAATGTGTGGAATGGGTCCGGCAGTCCTATTGCGGTCATTTTAACTCCGTCTACAAGGTTAACTACCATTCCATTCAATACCTATATTGTGCCCAGACTAAACTTCTTAAGACAAATATGGTGGATTCAAAGTTAAAATACAATTAATTCTATATATATATAAGGAATTGTTCAGTATATATAACTTTCAAGTATTTAAAATCTAAATTTACACCGACGTCTACTCCTTCTTTCGATACTGTCCATCCAAAGGTTGTCTGGAAGAGATCGCTCTAAGCGATAAGACCGCCCATTGTACTGCCATTGTAAAGAATTTTGTGCTCTTATTATTTTGTAACTGGTATCCAGTAAAGAGTTTTGTAATTTGTAATGAGGGACTTCCATTCACGTAAAAATAGGTAGGTACGTAGTATGTGATAATAGTGTATTGAAATTGAAAACCACCGTCCGTGTGTTTTTGCATTATTCCTCTTATTAGAACGCTTTTAGCGATAAGACCGCCAATTGGTACACTTCTGGTTAGTTGTAAATATTGTCAGTCTTTGTTGTCCGAGTGTGTTTCAATAAAGAGTTATTTCATTTCATTTTCCATATGTTAAAAGTTTATGTTACCATATCTGGATATAATTCTTATTATCGTAATGCGTCTTTTTAATAGATTTTTTTTTCGCTCTTGCAATTCTTTTTTTTCTTCGGGCCTTTACGAGGTTGCTGGTGATGTATGTGATAATCGCTACGAGGTATATATGGAGAGCGTAATAACTTTTGATTAACAAAATCAATTATAATCAAAATATATCTAAATATTGTAATAGGAGAAAGATTATTAGATTGGCATATACCTATGTGTCAATCTAATATTTTATATTATGTCTCTTTGTTCGCCTAAATTAGCAGAATTTTGTTGAACAGTACCCCGCTATGGACTGATACTTTTGCAATTGATATGTATCTAAAGTTCTTGCAAATAAGTAATTTTTTGAGCTACGAAAGAAATATTACTTTATTAAGAATGTACTTAAATTAATGTTTATAATAATATAAGGCATTATATAAGCACTACACAATAATAGATATAACTAAACATCGCATTGTGCATAATGCATCGCGTCGCATCGTAATAACTAGCATCGCTTGCAGTACGCCTATAGTCGCGATATCGAAGAGGATGTAAGTCGTAAAACTGTTGGTAGATTTAATTTCACCCTACTGTTTTAATGAGTCGTTGTCTGGCCGCTACCAGCGGGTACGGAACAATGTTTCAATAAACTGTTAATATGAACGCAATCCATCTATTTTACTCCTTTTATCTTCTCAACTTTGAAAAGGCTTAAATTGATTTCGCACGTACAAATTTAAATATTTAGAGCGTCGAAATAACTTTCTCTAAATAAAATCTTAATAAATTTTGTCGCAATATATTGATTTACGTATGCTTATAAATGTAATTATATTGATTTTAAGTTTATTTTTGTTTGTGCAGTTCTCCCCGATACGACGGGCGTGGACCTTGACCAGCAGTTATCCGGCTTGGTGGGCTCGTCTCCCTCCCACCACGGCAGCTTGCTTCCTCGGTACAACAATAACACCGACTATAGCCTCTCCACCGGCCCACGGTCACTCAGCGACAACAGCTCACAGCCAGAATCACCAGTACAAGATGATCTCCTCACATCAAATACCACCACAAACATAGGACACAATCACACGAACAGCTCAAACTTCCCGTCTCTAATGGGATCACAGAACGCCTCGTACGGGAGCAGTAACTGCAACAACTCTTTATACCCAGTTTTACCCGCAAGTTTGCTGTATAGCCAACTGTACACGGCTGCAAATCAGACTCACAACTTCCACCCGTTGCATTCAAACTCTATACACTCAACACAGAACCATCACAACGAGTTGCAAACGATGATGGATCAGATTTCTTCGACGACGAACAATCATAGACAACACAATCACGGCCAAGAGCTGTTACTAGGAGGCGGGAACTCTTGTGCAGCAGCGGCGAACAGAGGTGAAGATGTGCGAGTGAATAATCTAGGACAGAGGGGCAACCCTCAGCCGGACAGCAACACAGTGTGGCGACCTTACTAAAATCAGTGTGACGCTTCTTTCTTTTCACCAATTTGATGTGTGAGAGACATTGCCATAGCGATGCCTTAGCAATTTTTCCCACGCATTTTGTGTAGTGTTCAATGTGAAGATGTGGCCAGGTCTGGGAACATGCGTTTTGTGACTGTTCCTGCAGCAGTCAAATGTCCCACGCCCTTTTAAAGCTGGCTGTAATCTCGTTAGCAAATATACATGTAGCGGTAGTTTTTCATGAGAAAGAAGTTGTCAATAAATTAACAAAATTGTATGATAGGGTCGGCAGCAACGAAGTAAACCTCGATGAGATAGATAAATGTAATTATGTATAGATAAGTATGTAAATTACGATGTTTTGATGTTCACTCCCGTCCTGAGATTATACGATTTTTGTTTATTGTAAGGCAAGATTAAATAGAAAATAAGATATATTTCATCAAAAATAAAATGTCCGCCTTGCGTTTTATTAATTTTTTGATCGTACTCAAATTTAAATGACTTCAATTATTAAAAATATTGTTTTGTTTTATTACCGACATCAAATATGTTTTTTGTGTAAATAAAATTTGTGAATAATTTGTTGTAAATGCATCTTGTAAAGTGCAATAGATGTGCAATTATAAAGTTGAGTAGGTGTATACTAAAATTAGGTTTAAGTAACGATATCTGTTGAAGTATGTCAAGTCTGTCCATTTGTAGATATCATAGATATTTGACTTTTATTGTTAAAATGCGTTTATTAAATATTTTTCAGTATAAATTGCTCTAAAACACATCTGAGGTAATATCGTAGAATGAGGCTATTTGAAACTGTTAAGCTTAAGATGTACAAATTATAATCTGTCCATGACGTGCCCATTTCTGAGATGCTGGTAATCTTTCAAAGATGAAGTATGGGGTCTTATCATATTCCACATGGATCCAATAATGCGACTTAGTAGCAAAGAATACTAGCTATTACTATAACTTAGTAGCAGTAGCAATATTCACTTCGTCAGTAATCAAATAGCCCGATTTTGCAACATAGTTCTCTTCTTGTCCATTTTCAATTTGTTTTTGTTCGCTTATTATCCGAATTTTGTTATAAACAGTTATCTGTTATGGTAAACCAATATGATAGTTTTCCATCGCAATATCATAATTTTTATCGTGTTTTGGAAACTAATTAATTGCGTAGCAACTAATTTTGTATTTGCCTCATTATCGTTGCTATCATTTCTGTTGATTATCATTAGCGGAATTCAATTGGAAATAAATAAAATTTACAAATAACCGGTGTGTTTTGTGTTATCCAACTGCATCTATATTATGTCCCAGTTAGACTTAATTTGGAAATGTTAAAAAAGTCTGTGGTGATATGTTATGGCCGTTTAAATTATTTACAATTATGATTAGGTAAGTTACATAAAAATCTATTTTAAGCACTCGCCATTATAAAATGTTACATGCCCTTTTAATGCAAGTTGAAAATAAGCTACTGCTATTTGATTCTGTACCTGTATATATATACTTACTTTACATAGACATTCCTGCCTTATCTACTTACCTGCCATACATCTCATTATATCCAGCAGAGTGATATTTGGCTGCGAACGAAACTGAAATAAATATCCCAGTCTCATTAATTTGCGCCAATGCGATGCGACGGACAGCGCGACGCACGCCCACTGCTTGTAGGTAAACCATGAGGTAGGTGATTAAAGAGACAATAAAACTTAAATTAAACAAGTATACATTTTATCCAAAAACAAACCGACTTCAATGTATCTTCGAAGTCTAAAGTCAAATATCGATGACATTTATATGGGACCACTTCGTAGCTATACCAAACCCAACGCAAAAGTAATTTTCCAAATCGGTTCATAAGTACCTAAGTATCGGTTCATAAGTATCGGTTCATAAGTATTTAGTATTTAAATGTCGGAGTTCTGAGATAACATACCTATATAAAAAATAAAAATATAATCGAATAGAGAACCTCTTCCTTTTTGTGAAGTCAGTTAAAAATGAAATTATGAGTTTCAAAACTAAATTTTAATTTTACAGTTTATAAACTTGCTACGAAGTCCACCAAATACACAAGTACACCGCGTTTCATATATTTTATAAGACAAAAGAAAGAACAATGTTTGTTTATGATCTGATGTGCGACCTTAAGAAACGGGAAAAGTCACAGTCACACAACGTACGAGTAGGACCTATACATACGTAGTAAGATAGGTATATTTATTGCGGAAGTGCATTTATAAAACTTTTGTGATATTCATCATTCCACTCATATCCGTCGGCGGTACAATAAAATACAAAACCTCTATATTGTATACCAGTAACAATAAAAAAAAAGCCAAACCAAGTTTATCAAGCTGCCATACCAGGCTTCGTGGAGCCGTTGAGCAGAGGCTTCTTGACATGTGTCACATTGCATTACCTCATTTCAAAACTTTAAAAACTCATAACCCAGAAGGCCCCAGCAAATATTGTAGGGTTTGCCCTTTCGGTCTTTCAATATTATAAAATAGTGCTCCCCTCGAAAGTATCATATTATGTCCTTTTTCATATTAAATGCCCATTGTAACACTTAAGTTTTTAAGTTGGTAATTTTTCTTTTGTTTTACTAATTTCTGGTGGAGTAACTATGAAGAGTTATCTAATCTAATCTAATTTCATCAAAATTCTTTCAGTAGTTATTGCGAGATTGAGTTCTAATGAAAAAAGCATACTATATATTGTCAAAAACAAACATATTTTTACAAACGTACTCAAAAGCACTTTCCGTTTCTTGTCGTATCTTCTGGGTAGTGGTTCTTTTTCCGATGCGGAAGTAGAGTCATTGCATTAATTGACAGGCATAAGTGCATCTATGATGTAAAAATTGAATGAAGAATTTTTGAAACAAACATCCATCCATCCTAACAAACTTTCCTATTTATGATATAAGTATATAGGAAGTAGGATTCTCCCCAATCTTCCAAAACCATAGCCACTGTAACAATAGCGATAAATATATGCGATTCCATCGCAGCGCGGGCACAGCGGGAGAAATCGATGCTGACCGATTTGAAAGACTATAATGAGATTTAAAATTGCGAGGTAATTAATGAGGATTAGTGCCGATCCCTCTTGATGGATTGCAGTGCGTTTATTATGTATCTATAAACTACCGCCGTTAAAATTATTATTATAAGCGTATTAAACATTAAAACCTTACAAAATAAAGCATTTATCTGAATACAAGATGCGCCCCGCGTTTTCACCCGCGGTTTCCCGGGGGTTTCCCCGGATAAAAAGTAGCCTTTATCCTTTTCTATGTATGAAAGACCTGAAGCATCCAAAACATACCAAATTTCAACAGAATCCAATCAATAGTTTTGATGTGATTGAGTAACAAACATCCATCCATTCATTCATCCATCCATCCATCAATCCTCACAAACTTTCGCATTTATATTAGTAGGAAGTAGGATTATACCTATGAGTATTTTATCAAATATTAACTTTGCTGTACAAGAAGACATCGAGAACAGCCGTGACAAACTAATGGCTGGTCACCAATGATTATGCTCCATGCTGGTCACCGAAATCTTATAAGGTATAGGTGGAGTACTCGTGTGTCAAAGTGTTACCTACGAGTATGATAGATAATAGAATAGCTAGTAAATACTTAAGTGTCCTTAGGTAGGTACACACATGCTTATTTTTTATACAAAATACGCCCAACGATTACATACATAGATCCTGGCCCCTAACTAGCATTCCCTGTATCTACGGAACCAGAAACTAGTATCAAAGAAAACTAAATCGCTGTTATGGTCATGGCCCACAACACCCCGAAACAAAACAAATGCTTGCGCTTTTTTTCTTAGCACAAACATTTTACCCGTCGCGGGAATCGAACCCGCAACCTCGGTGGTGTATAAGATTGAACCTGCCCAACTACTACACCACAGAGGCTGTCACTTTACACTGATGGATTAGAATTGTGGCGATGTTATTTGAAAGTAGAAGATTTTAATAAAAGCCTTCAAATAGGTAGTTTCGTTATTTTCCAATAGTGTAGTTTACCCAAAATAATGAGGTCGTTACATAAAATTGATATTCATTTTACACGTTCAGTGTTTGCAATTAATTACAACTATCAATAATTTCGCGCTTCGTCGAGTGAAAACTGCTACACAATGTATAGAGGCATATAATATAAAATGTATATCGGAGCTCACAGAACGTAGATTCAAATTGCGTGTGAAAAATATTCTAATGAAAAAAGCATACTATACAGCTAGCAATTACATAGAACACAAAGATCCATGGAACATTCCGCTTCTGCCAAGTAACCAACTGGCACATAGGAAACAATATTGTCAAAAACAAATATAAAATCTTGTAAAAAAAGTTCTAAGAAAATGCCCCTCCGTTTCTTGCCGTATCTTCTGAGTAGTGGTTCTTTTTCCGATACGGTGGTAGAGTCACTGTAATAATTGACGTTCATAAGTGCGTCTGTGATGCCAAAAATGAATAAAGAACTTTTGAACTTTGAACCTTTAACTTTGAATGTTCTGTAAATGTAGGTTCGAGATACATGATACCTACATAACAACACTGTCTTTTCGTACTCGCAATGCCAGTAGCTACATAATAGACAGTTTTAGGGCGAAGCAAGATATCCCCTAAGAGATTCTTAGTGCTACGAGTATCTTTTCTAGCGGGCGTATGTCCGAAGCACCGGTAGATTCAGTTTTAGCATTTCTTTTCTAGGTCTGAACTTGAATTTGTTAATGGGAAATAAATGGGTAAATATGCTTCTTTTTTTTCATAGATATGAAATTTCAATTTTTTTAACGTATGATGATTTGTATTATGTATGTACATATACCGTTTAAACGTGCATTTTTGTACTTTCGCGTAATAAAAGTATTTTTTTTTTACGTTTAATCGATCTATGTTTGGCCACTATCTCGCCTGATGTGAAGAGATGATGTGGCCTAAGATGGAGCACATATATCTAGAGAGAGACGGCAGTTGAGCGGCTGCTCAGACCCGTCTCCCCGGTGGTTCACCGAACATCATCCCGAAACACGACTAGGTCGCTTGACGGCATTTAATATTTAATAAATATCTTTTGACTTTTGATACGTACTCCAAGATGTCACCTTGTCAATGTGCTGTAGTAAGAGAAGAGAATGATAGCAAATGTACCAAGGTAAACTTTTCAAATTTGACAAAAACTTAAGCTGTCGATAGTACTACCACAGAAAGTACTGCGAATTTTGTGGTACGCAGACTAACTTAGATGTCATGAAACGTCATGTCGAAGCTACTGTAATAAATTTGTCTTCACAGTTATTCTCCATGAAGTATATTATATTGGACGCCGATCCAACACACCTCATGATCATCAATAGTCCATTCCGTTCCTAGTACTGGGACACAGGCCTTCTCTCTTAGAGTGATTATGAGCCATAATCCACCACGCTGGAACAGTGCGGGTTGGTGGATGTCACATATCCTTTAGTTTTTATACGATGATTTCTTTTACTGTTTCTAGAGCGAGTGTTCATCCACATATAACTTAAGTAGCTTAAGAAAGTTAATGGTGTGGAGCGAAAAGGGTTGGAACTTGGGTACGTCGGATCAAAAGTCGCACGCGCTCCCACTGGGCCGAACTCGCCAACACACCTTATAACAGCAAATTAAATTAAAAACAAAGTCCAATCTACGCAGCAGACCGGCAGCGCCGGCTTATCATCGTCATTTTCATAATGCAGCGCATTTAGCCCTCCTCTATAATGCATGCTCTGCCGCGCCACCGAACACATCGTATTAATTACATACAACGCTTAATTATTGATTTTTAGCATTAAATACGTGCGCATTTTGGCTGGCGACCGGACGCCTGATTTATGCGACGATAGGGTGTCTGGAATTATATTTATCAGTAAAGTGGATGATAAATTTAATGTCCAATGATACCTTCATTGGACATCAATTTTCTCATAATTTTCTTATTAAAAAGGAACCTTCTGTATTTAAAAAAATCTGAATTCATTTGCCTGACTCTTCAATAAAATAGTCTATAAATGACGTCTTTCCGCGTTTGGTTGTTCCTTCTAAGAAGATGGATGAACCTTGGAGTTGGTTCAGTAAAAAAGATGGCAATATATAGGTCATTGCTCGCCACTCATACTTGACAACTTGTTTTTAAGAATAGTGATCTGAATACACCCGGGTATGCTCTTATCGTGTAAATTATTAGTTATATGAGTTAAACACAAATGTGAACAAAGTAGGTATTGACAAAAGAACGACTACTCGTATTATCTCAAAGAGAACCGTCCTTCAAAAACCTTATTATATCTAGAACGACGACGTTTTCTACCAAAAGATCGAAGAA
Source organism: Petrophora chlorosata (assembly GCA_951640565.1). Lineage (NCBI taxonomy): Eukaryota > Metazoa > Arthropoda > Insecta > Lepidoptera > Geometridae > Petrophora > Petrophora chlorosata. The sequence continues at coordinate 5,811,589 of OX621206.1, forward strand.
TTAGTTTGTGTGCCGTGATACATAGTTATAACACCCATAGTTATAACATACAGCACACCAAATATTAAGCGTCACGGAATTGAAGTTTCAATGTTAAAATAATCGTTTTATGACTTTGAGAGCTTAAAATAAATATGTACATACGCCCAACGATCACATACATAGATCCTGGCCCCTAGCTAGGATTCCCTGTATCTAGGGAACCAGAAACTATGAGGACCATAGTCCCACAACACCCAGACACGAAACAAATGCTTGCGCTTTTTAACAGACTTCAAAAAAGGAGGAGGTTCTCTGTTCGATTGTATTTTTTTATTTTTTTTTATTTTTTATGTTTGTTACCTCAGAACTCCGTCATTTATGAACCGATTTGAAAAATTCTTTTTGCGTCGGGTTCAGTATAGCTACGAAGTGGTCCCATATAAATTTCATCGATATGTGACTTTGGACTTCGAAGATACATTGAAGTCGGTTTTTGTTTTTTTCTAAAAAATAATTATTTTCTTTTCACAAGCATTTGTCTAGTCGCGGGAATCGAACCCGCAACCTCAGTGGTGTATAAGATTTGAGGCAACCTGCCCAACCACTACACCAAAGAGGCTGTGTTGTGTTAGCTTAGGTGTAATATACTTGGTTTTAGATGCAATTTTTATAAACAATACTTTGAAATCAGTTTAAACAAATAACCAAAATCCTACAGCACGTTTATCGTATTGATGTAGGTACAGCCTTGTAATGAAATATTTTCATGAAAATTCGTTTAAACTACAATAATGAGCTGAAATTATACTTGCCTCTAGCCACATCGAAATAAGATTCAACATTGTGTGGCAGGTATTATATGTAGAGAATAAATTATACAGGGCCAGTAAGCGCTCAGTGGACCGAAAGAAATAATTATGTTAATGTTTGATGTCGCTATATTGGTTCATGCCTATGTGCATGGACATTTTCATTTTACAATGTAGGTATGTGCTTATCTAGTACTAGCTTTTTCCCGCAACTTCGTCTGCGTGAACAAAGTTCAAGCGTAAGAGGCAGCCCATATTCGTATTTTTTCAAAGACCTCCTTAGCAAGACCTCCCAAGTGTATGAGAGCGCGTTCTACAAAGAGGCCAAGCCGTATTTTCGTATAGTTCACAAACATACAAACAGACAAAAGTTATAAAAACCCCTTAAAATAGTCGATCAGCACAAAACAGCCGCCAAGCAGTAGTGCGCAAGCATTACCGTGTTCCGGTTTGAAGGGCATTGTAGCCAGCGAAGTTACTGGGCATTATGAGACTCGAAAGCTAATTGTCTCGGGGTGACGAGCGCAGTGCAGCACCGCGCAGGTATTTGCAAAACAAAGTTCTGGATGGTGCTGTTATTGTTTTTTTTTATGTAACTGGATGACGAGACGAGCTGTAGTGTTAGTCTGTAAGATATTTATTTATAAAATGGGCCTCTGATGCGTTTATTTCTAAGTACTATGTTACTATTGCCGGAATTAAAAAAAAAAATTCCACCGAAAGGTAGAACATGATGGAATCTATACCTAATCAATCTTAACATCTTTATCTGTACCCATGTTTCAGACAAATAAATATATTTCATTAAATAGCTTCATTTAAGGCTGGGTTAGATAAAATACTATGCAACACGCCCACGTCATACCAAGATCATTGAAAACAGGGCCATATTTCACTATGACAACTTGACGATTCCTTGCTTCGAAGTCACGTCGATTTCTTAATTAATAAACAATGAATCTGCGAAATTAGTATTATCTATGACGCGTCATAGACAATACAAATTTCGCAGATGTACTTACATCTCAAACAATCAAAGTGAAATCAAGGAATCGTGGGGCCCTGGGCCCTAATTCACTATGACAAGTTAGCGATTCCTTGCTTCGAAATCACGTCGATTCCTTCATTAATAAACGACATCTCTATGACGCATTCATATATTCATATATGACGCGTCATACAAATACAAATTTCGCAGATGTCGTTTATTAATGAAGGAATCGACGTGATTTCGAAGCAAAGAATCGCCAAGTTGTCATAGTGAATTGAGACCGAGGACAGAATACTAAGAAAATTGCTACAGAACTGCCGAATACGGCAACGTGTAATTCCAAACCGCACAGCGCCTGCCGAAATTAAGTGCGAGTTGGTCGGCACGTGACACCGGCAAATGCGCTGTACGGCTGAACCTGAATACTGCCGCTGTGTACACCCGCCTTAATTGTGAAACTTCATCTAGTGTGTCACTAGCGCACACTTTGAATGGTGCATGTGTATGTAGGACTGGAAGATAATGCTTTAGCATTAAGTTTGCCTATTCAAGAAATATATCTTGGTGACTCCGTGTCTTAATCCGTGAATCATATCTGTCTCTACACTTTATCAATAATATTATATCATTCCGCCGACCGCCTAAGAAAAGGCTTGCTGGAACCACCTACCGCCGGAGCATCAATCAACGGTACCTTGGAATAAATGGTTGCATCCGTTTCTTGATTGGTAGGAGTAAGATTCCTTACGTACTCTTTTCCTTTAACAACAGGCCGAAGAAGCTTCCCTTTCCCTTAAGCAGCAGTAACGATGTATTATGTATTAAAAGTGTATTACTAAATCAATCCTAATTTATTATTACAGCTTCAAAGTTCATCTCTCTCTTCTAGGAAAGGTACTGTACGTGCGGAGGTCATCGATAAGTAGAGCTAGCCAGGGGATCTCCGTTACGTTACAACGTTATGTACCCAAATTGTTTATTCCATGAAACGCGTAGCATAAGTAGCATTATGGTGGCATTGCATTGCGCTCACCACCTCTAGATATTAGATATTCCGGCTCGCGATCGACTCACGGGTATCAGCTACTAGTAAATAGATTAAAAAAGCGAGAGAATTATTCAGTCTCTAGTAATAATCCTACAAATACTATAAATGCGAAAGTTTGTGAGGATGGACGGATGGATGGATGTTTGTTACTCAATCACGCACAAACTACTAAACGAGTTTTGATGAAATTTGGTATGTAGGTGCATACTTTAGGTCTTGGAAAAGGACTATGGGCTATTTTTTGTCCTGGGAAACCGCGGGTGAACCGGGTGAAAGTTGTAACACAATTTTTAAATACAGAAAGAATATCAACTGTCAAACAAGGTATTTCGGAAAGAAATAATTCGACGAACGGCTGGGATTTCAACCCGCATCTCAATCTAACCTTCAGCTTTTTTTATTTCTTATTTTCCTTTCCGAAAAACCTTGTTTGACATTCGTTGCTTGGCATTCATTAATGCTTCATATCAATATAATAAGAGTAAACTCTCGTCTTTCATATAAGACGTCTTTGTTCTACTCTAATTGCCAATGTGAATGCCAACCATTTCTGTATTGAATTGTATGTATGTAATTACGGGCTTTCATACGAACCCTTTTAATTACTCCTTTGTACTACAGTAATGTGAAGACGTACACACATACTTGCAAACTTAGCAATTCAATTTAGATTGTATCGCGAAGAGAATATGGTCGAAAATGGAATGCGAAAATAAAGTAAGCTTCTAGATTTTCTTTGTATCCAATTGACAGTGGAAATTGTGTTGTGTCGATTGTAAAGACGCCAATTATTGCAATAAATGTGTTCGCATCGCCTGTTGCTGACAGCGTATATAAATCGCATATCGTATAAAGGAAGATTTTAATTTGAAACTAGTTGGAAAACATTTTTTACTCTGTGTTGCGTTAAAACAAATTGTGATATGACTTGCCTACCAGTTAAAAAGATATTAAAATAGAGGTTTCTGATCATCTGATTATAAAACTCGTTCAGCAATTAGGTTAACTGTACCATAGGGGATCGGACAGTAATCGAAACAAAATCCAAAATGTAGTTAGAACGAATGTTTGTCAAATCCGAAAGATCTTTAAATTTTTGTAAAATAATAATAATTTATATTTTTAAATCAATAAATAAAATCTAATAAATCTGTCATTTTTTATCTATTCCGAAACACAACCCAGTGCATGACGTCATCTCAAAGTAAATACTGTGCAACAACAAGTAGTTTGAGTTTATTTTATATTTTTGTTTTTTATTTAAATCAAAACGATATGTTTTTCATGCCATGATGACCCTAAAGTCCAACTTCACAAAACGTATAAAACACTTTGCCAGTTTGCTTTAGTTAATTATAATTTAATAATGTACCTACCTAATTAAATATCATTTGGATATAAAATGTTCGTAGGACAACTCTATATTAAATATTATCAATTATCAACCCTATTCATGAGTATTTTTAACCGAATGCATTATAATACTTCCAAACATCACCAACTGGTTCAGCAGTTGATTTAGATTGCCATTTTTAATTAAAGTGGTGAGAGTCTACCCCCGAATCGGAATATTTTAATTATCACCGACCGTCGCGTAAATTTCCCACGACTGCTATAAAGAATAAACATTGCCATTGTCTTAAGCCCCCGCCAAGAAATACGGATAGGGCTGTTACGTAGCAACACTTAACATTTTTCGCAACGTTCGAACGGTACCACGTGCCGTATAATTTTGTGTAAATTATTTTGGAATCATAATTTAAATTATTTTGTAATAAACTATAAGAGATTTAAAAACACAAATGTAAGCCCAATAGCTTTTTGAAAAAATAACTACACACAATTTTTTACACTAGGTATTATTTCTTTAAACTTACTTAAAATACCTACTTACATGGTGAAGCAATTGGATAACCAAATATCTATCCCTAAAAGACATTAAAACATAAAATATTTAAATTTGGAACAAAGACACAGAGTTTTATGAAGTACCTACAAAACATTAAACAATTTTTGTTTATAATAATATGATTGCTAAAACACTAACAAAAAGGTAGATATATCAAAAACTCTACATTTAACTCAGATTTTGGTTATAAGAAGTTTTTTTATTAACCTATTAGATCCCACTGCTGGCAAAGGTCTCCCCCATGTCCCTCCATTGCGATCTCAGGCCAGTCACTCCGGAAAGCGTCTAAATCGTCCCGCCAACGTTTTCTGGGCATTCCTAGGCGTCGAGGCCCGTCTTCAGGCACCCATTGTGTGCCTTTTTGGCCCACCTTTCCGAGTGCGTTTGATAGATGTGGATCGCCCATTCCCACTTCAACCTGGCTCTTTAAAAATAAAAAAAGTATTAAATAAATTTGTTTAACAGCTCAAATATGTATTCAAAGACTTTCGAATTGTTTGTGTCATCATAACTTTTATATCTAAATCTTTTATTGCTATTTTTTGTAGCCAGTGTCAGCCCTACGCGGCAATGGCTCAAGTCGTCGGGTCCGGTCCCTAAGGGCCCATTCGCGGTCGCCGCCTGATTACCGCCTTGATTTCAACCCTTCTTTACTCGAGCTTGAGAACGTCTGAGGAGTACTGATGATTTTATTAAGAAAACCTGTGTTGTTGTGGGGCTTTATGTAGATATGCAATTTTAATAATAATATATCATATTTAAATATTATTTTATTTTGTTTTGAAATCCAACGGTAAGTATCACTAATTTACCAAAGCAAACCTCCTTTGGTTTTTGTGGTACTATAAACAATATTTTAGTATAAAACATTTCGTTTAATAAACTAAAAAAAAAACTAAGTTTGCCGTTCATCCAAGTAAGCGTGCCCAAATATAAATCAAAAATCTAATTAACTGGAATGAATAAAAATAGGTCTATTATAATTGAAGTTATTTTACTTTTTACCTTGTAGCTTTACCTACATAAATAAACTAGTATTTCGCCGCGTGCGCGAGCTGCTAAAGCAGCTCGCGTGGGGGGGTGGCTGCTGTTTTTTTTTAAAAGCTTCCTATCGATTACGGTTCTAAAGTTTTGTTTACCCTTTTTGTTCTGAAAACAAACTTTTGTATGGCGGCCATCTTGAAAAAAAGCTGGATTTCAAGTGATTGTGTGGCGTGCGCGAGCTGCTAAAGCAGCTCGCGTGGGGGGGTTTGCGTTTTTTTATAAAAGCTCCCTATCGATTACGGTTCTAAAGTTATTTAAGTTCAGTTGTTCTGAAAAAAAGACTTTTGTATGGCGGCCATCATGAAAAATGGCGGAATCCAAGTGATTTTGTGGCGTGCGCGAGCTGCTAAAGCAGCTCGCGTGGGGGGGTGTTGCTTTTTTGTTATAGACGCTTCCTATCGACTACGGTTCAAAAGTTTTGTTTGGCTTATTTTTCCGGAAAAAAAACTTTTGTATGGCAGCCATCTTCAAAAATGGCGGAATCCAAATTATTTTTTCATAATCGTAATCTTCGACCCAGAAAACCCCTCGATGCAAAATTTCAGTCGGATCGGAGCAATTTTCAAAATGGCCGCCATTTTTTTTTCTTTTTTTTTAATTTTTCCAACTTTTCCAAATTTCCCCCGTCGTCCTCTATGACATTTGGTCGAGTACTCTATATCTATCTCTTACCGTTTAAAAGTTATTTACATTTTTATTTTGTATGGCGGCCATGTTTTTTTGTATGGCGGCCATCTTTTTTTTCAAATTTTCAAAAATGGCCCAGGTTTTGGGGCATATTTAGTTCAAGCGGTACCCCCATCCGATTTATAGTTTCCGAGATCCCTTGAGCAGTTCCATCTCGGAGACACCTTTCCATGGATTTCGGATTTTTCTGGTTGGTTTCAAAACACCCTCTATCCAACGGTACCAAACACTCCCCCCCACCATATCGGCAAGTACCACTTCTATTTCTGTCAATTATATGTCAGTCAGTCAGTCAGTGGTCTTTCAGTTTTATATAATAGAACTAGTATTTCGCCGCGTGCGCGAGCTGCTAAAGCAGCTCGCGTGGTGGTGGTGTTATTTTTTTTTTATAGAAACTTCCTATCGATTACGGTTCTAAAGTTATCTAAGCCTTTATGTTCTAAAAACAAACTTCTGTACGGCGGCCATATTGGAAAATGGCGCAATCCAAGTGATTTTGTGGCGTGCGCGAGCTGCTAAAGCAGCTCGCGTGGGGTGGTGTTGTTTTTTTTTATAGAAGCTCCCTATCGATTACGGTTTTAAAGTTATTCTCTTTGTTCGGAAAAAAATCTTTTGTGTGGCGGCCATCTTGAAAAATGGCGGAATCCAAATTATTTTTTCAAAATCGTAATCTACGACCCCAAAAACCCCCCGATGCAAAATTTCAGTCGAATCGGAGCATTTTTCAAAATGGCCGCCATTATTCTTTCTTTTTTTTTAATTTTTCCAACTTTTCCAAATTTCCCCTATGGTCCTCTTTGATATTTGGTCGAGCACCCTATACCTATCTCTAACCATTCAAAAGTTATTTGCATATTATTTTCCCCAATTTTGTCCTGAAAAAAAACCTTTGTATGGCAGCCATCTTGAAAAATGGCGGAATCCAAATTTTTTTTTCATAATCGTAATCTACGACCCAGAAAACCCCCCTATGCAAAATTTCAGTCGGATCGTAGCAACTTTCAAAATGGCCGCCATTTTTTTTTCTTTTTTTTTAATTTTTCCAACTTTTCCAAATTTCTCCCATCGCCCTCTATGACATTTGGTCGAGCACCCTATACCTATCTCTAACCGTTCAAAAGTTATTTACATTTTTATTTTGTATGGCGGCCATGTTTTTTTGTATGGCGGCCATCTTTTTTTTCAAATTTTCAAAATTGGCCCAAGGTTTGGGGCATATTTAGTTCAAGCGGTACCCCCATCCGATTTATAGTTTCCGAGATCCCCTGAGCAGTTCCATCACGGAAACCACTTTCTGGTGATTTCGGATTTTTCTGGTTGGTTTCAAAACATCCTCTATCCAACCATACCAAAAACTTCCACCCACCATAACGGCATCTGGGAGAACAATTCTGTCAATATGTCAGTCAGTCAGTCAGTCAGTCAGTCAGTCAGTCAGTCAGTCAGTCAGTCAGTCAGTGATGGTCTTTCAGTTTTATATAATATAACTAGTATTTCGCCGCGTGCGCGAGCTGCTAAAGCAGCTCGCGTGGGGGGGTGGCTGCTGTTTTTTTTAAAAGCTTCCTATCGATTACGGTTCTAAAGTTTTGTTTACCCTTTTTGTTTTGAAATCAAACTTTTGTATGGCGGCCATATTGAAAAAAAGCTGGATTTCAAGTGATTGTGTGGCGTGCGCGAGCTGCTAAAGCAGCTCGCGTGGGGGGGTTTTGCTTTTTTTTATAAAATCTCCCTATCGATTACGGTTCTAAAGTTATTTAAGTTCAGTTGTTCTGAAAAAAGACTTTTGTATGGCGGCCATCTTGAAAAATGGCGGAATCCAAGTGATTTTGTGGCGTGCGCGAGCTGCTAAAGCAGCTCGCGTGGGGGGTTGTTGCTTTTTTTTTATAGACGCTTCCTATCGACTATGGTTCAAAAGTTTTGTTTGGCTTATTTTTCCGGAAAAAAAACTTTTGTATGGCAGCCATCTTGAAAAATGGCGGAATCCAAAATTTTTTTTCATAATTGTAATTTTCGACCCAGAAAACCCCCCGATGCAAAATTTCAGTCGGATCGGAGCAACTTTCAAAATGGCCGCCATTTTTTTTTCTTTTTTTTTAATTTTTCCAACTTTTCCAAATTTCCCCCATCGTCCTCTATGACATTTGGTCGAGCACTCTATATCTATCTCTTACTGTTTAAAAGTTATTTGCATTTTTATTTTGTATGGCGGCCATGTTTTTTTGTATGGCGGCCATCTTTTTTTTTAAATTTTCAAAAATGGCCCATGTTTTGGGGCATATTTAGTTCAAGCGGTACCCCCATCCGATTTATAGTTTCCGAGATCCCTTGAGCAGTTCCATCTCGGAGACACCTTTCCATGGATTTCGGATTTTTCTGGTTGGTTTCAAAACATCCTCTATCCAACGGTACCAAACACTCCCCCCCACCATAACGGCAAGTCGGAGATCAATTCTGTCAATATGTCAGTCAGTCAGTCAGTGATGGTCTTCCAGTTTTATATTATATTAATATAGTTCCTAATACTATTTAAATACTTACTACGAGTAGGTACATCTATTCCACAGTAAAATTAAATGTAACAGTGTATGTACAATCTCTCTTCCTCATTATAATAATATCTCCCCATACTCCAAGTTTAACGATTACAACAGAACTAAAGGGCCGCTTCTCTTCGCTGAGTAGTTTTCAAGGACGGTTACACACGATAGTAAGGAAGATGTTATGACTCGTTCCAATGTATGCAAGTAGGTTCAAGTGTAAGGGGGCGCGTTAATTAAAGTTGTACGTGAGAAGATGTTCCCAGAAAACCTGTAATCTATAAAGCATAAAGTACATAATAATCATATATTTTTTAACCGACTTAAAAAAAGGAGGAGGTTCTCTGTTCAACTGTTTTTTTTTTTAATGTTTGTTACCTCAGTACTCCGTCATTTATGAACCGGTTCAGTATAGCTACGAAGTGGTCCCATATAAATTTCATCGATATGTGACCTTGGACTTCGAAGATACATTGAAGTCGGTTTTTGTTTTTTTCTAAAAATTAATTATTTATGTAACTAAGTAGCGAAACGAACAGGTAAAGCCATGCCGTCAAGCGACCTAGTTGTGTTTCAGGATGATGTTCGGTAAACCATCGGAGAGACGAGTCTGAGCAGCCGCTCAACTGCCGTCTCTCTCTAGATCTCATCGCTTCAAATCAGGCAAGATAGTGGCCAAACATAGATCTATTAGGCGTAAAAAAGGTCATTCACCTGATGGTAAGCCTCATAATAGCCAATTGTAGGTATTACTTACTTAAAAGATTCGTATCGAATAATTAAGGTTTGGAAACTATCGTGAGTCGAAACATTAATTATATATATAAACGGCTACACTCACTTTATGGTAACTCCGACCAGGTTTCAGACAATTAGGTCCTTCTTCCGGGAGTTTACGCTTTGGATTCGCGGCAATCAATCAATCAATCAAAAGTTCTTTATTCAATTTTGTCGTCACAGACGCACTTATGAACGTCAATTATTACAATGGCTACCACCGTATCGGAAAAAGAACCACTACTCAGAAGAAACGGCAAGAAACTGAGGGGCATATTTTTTTAGAACTTTTGTTACAATATTTTATGTTTGTTTTTGACAATATTATTTTTCTTATGTGCCAGTTGGCTACTTGGCAGAAGCGGAATGTTCCATGCATCTTTGTCTTCTATGTAATTACTAACTTTATAGTATGCTTTTTTCATTAGAATATTTTTCACCGAATATCTGACAAAAATGTTAGTATCGATCCCACATCCGTGATATCTGATAGCGGACTGACTAGAAGCATACCTCGTCATCCACTTTAACCACCCTACATAATAAAATATATTACTACGTCGTATTTTTATGTAGGACCGATATAAAAATATATTAATATTTTTGTCATGTAATTTTGTTTATGGTATGCAATAAAAGTGTAATTGTATTGTATTGTATTAAAAGCCTAGATAAGAATTCCTAAATTCTTGCAATTAATTTTTAATGCGGCTACATAAGTGTGGCAAAATAACTAAGTACTTACAACACTCTTACACAAAACTACTGGTATTATAATCACATCAAAGTGGAACACTATCGTTCAAATTAAACTAATCTACTTCAGAACTACACTTACATGAACGGTAATCTTTTGAAAGCGTTTTCCACTCGCCTTTCAAACGCACGCTCCAGTTTCCAGAGACGGAGCTCATTCTAACCGCAACACCACGTAACGCCATCTAGTGGCGGATCGAAACACCAACAGCACACTAGCGCCACTGACAACACACACTTTTTATCCCCTTGTAAACATACTCACCCACACAACAACCGCGTAAAAGTGCCAAAAATTCTACACTCAACTTTTGCTTTAAGCTCACTTCATTGCCTCACGCAACATTGAACCCTATATTTAAGAACCAAGGTTGAAATCCAAATAACTCTTATTACGATTGACAGTTGTTTTTGCTTGGACAGAAAACTTACCACAGAAACAAAACGACAAAAGTAGACATCAATGAAACGTGACTTCAGCTGTTTTGGATTGCAAAGCGAACTCGGAAGCTTAACAAAACCGAAAGGCAGCGCGTTCATTTTACTTAACGGTAGTTAGGTCGTTTTCTATTTGCACGTTCTTCTCTTTCTTAGGGGAAAGCTCAGATTCATCAATGTGTGCGTAAAACTTGGTGTGTGTACGTGAACTTTCTTAAGGAGTACAGTTTCTTAAGAAGGCGAAGAAAGCGGAAAGGTTCGCTCTTGAGCGTGTTTTGTGAAAAATAGTGACGACAAAGTTCGGCGCTGCGCTACGAGAGGGCGCATTCACGATTTTGAAGAAAAAGTAAGTTCGTTCAACGCGTAGAATATAAGGGCGGTGCGCGGTGGGTAGACATTTGTGACGCTTGCCTCGCGTTTTGTTCAGTGGCTATTTCTTGCACGTTTGGGGTGAAAATAAACTGCGATTGTTAATTTTGATATGCGATGATTATTTTTTGTTTTACTATGTATGTATGCGTATTGCTTAGTAAAAGAGTTCAACGCGTCACCCTTCATTTATATTATAATGTAACCACAGACTGGCCCTATTCCTTAAAATTCGCAATACCGATTTGCTAGAGCTTATGATATAAAATCCACCCTCTAACCGCAAGCGACCAGTCACATTACTGCCGAACCCCGCGACAAATCTCCAATTGCAGCCACAATCACAACCCATTACGATCTTAACGAATAGCGTGTCGCGGTTAACCGCAAAATCACCAACCGACCAATCACAGCTTTTCGCGCCATATATTTTCCTCTATCTATTTTTCCGAGGGTGAAAATCTTAGAAACCACACGACTAACCGCAAAGGTCAGGTGATCGACCAATGGGAGATCGTAAATATAACCGCAAGCCACGCCCTGCTAACCGCAAACCAACCACAACGCGAGACCGTCACTCGTCATCGATCCTATTAATGACATACTTTTTTCGGAGTTAAGCTCGCGGGCGTTTGCGGCTGGCTGAATAATGCTTTGTTAATACTACATTAAAAATAAAACCGTTTTAAAAAATAAATTGCAGCTGGTTTTTTTTTGGAATCAGCTTAGATAACGCTTATTTATATTTTAGAAGTCGGGTGCTGAAGATTTTGATCTGGGCAAACTGGGCATCATCCTTCGCAAAGATGAAATATTGATTCGCGCGTAGTAAAGGCTCGCCGCACACACGCACGTTATCGCGTTGAGACGCACGGACACAGCCGCGACCGCATTATATTCATAATGAATACAGCTATCCCACTCGCCGCTCGTCTTTGACTTTGTATAAATATATTTTGTCTCATTCGCACAGTACTTGAGCGGGCCATCGCCCGGGGAAGGAGAGGGACGGGCGAAGGTTAGGAGGTCGTCTTCGAGAGGTCGCCAATTTCTATTTCATTAAGTGGCGCGTCTGAAACCGCAGCGGATCGATGCCACCTAAAACCTGGAAAAACCGGATGAAAGCAATTCCTGCAACCTACATTAAGTTTTATTTCAGTACCTTAGTGAAATCCTGCTGTACCTAACAAAGAACTTTTTTCAAAGTCATGTTACCATAAGTTACAATTTTTAACATATTTTTAATTTCATTTGAATCATGTGTTTATGACCTTTAAAAGTGTACTTTTATGCCTATTTAATAAACGATATTTGATTTTGACTTTGACTTTGAAAGCAAACTTGCAGTCATAGCCTCTCTGAGCTGTTTTAGTTATACAGAGCTTTCATTTGTAAGATTTATATGCCTGTCAAAGAGACTTAAGCCTTGAACAAACCTACAGGTTTCACCAAAGTTCCCTGAAATGTACACTATTCTAAAATTAGAAATCCATTTTCACAATTATAAAAACAATTGAATGTTGCTCGAAAGCTCCAATGTTGTTAATGAACTTACATCTCAAGTCATAAGGCTGCAAAGTTAGCGAGTGCCCTACATTCAACCTAAATATAAATCACCTCCAATGACTTCCAAAGATGCCTCATACAGTATTAATGCCTCCACATATTGTATCCCTCCTTTCCAAGAGTTCTTATTGTGATTTGAGTGCACATCAACTATTCATCAGAGGACATGGGATGGGGCCCTCAAAGATTGTGCTTGTACCTATGCAAATATGTTTTGGTACTTCGTATGTATGAGCTATAAATCATATATTTTTGATGGCATGTGTTGGTGGGGTGCGAGGAAGTAACTGTCCGTGTTCTGTTTGTTTGGCAGGAGCTAAATAAAATAAATTGTAGTGTCCAGAATACATCGACAGATAGTTTTTAGGGTTCCGTACCCAAAGGGTAAAACGGGACCCTATTACTAAGACTCCGCTGTCCGTCCGTCTGAGTGTCCGTCTGTCACCAGGCTGTATCGTGAACCGTGATAGTTAGACAGTTGAAATTTTCACAGATTATGTATTTCTGCCGCTATGACAACAAATACTAAAAACAGAATAAAATAAATATTTAAGGGGGGCTCTCGTACAACAGACATGATTTTTTTTGTCGTTTTTATAGATAATGGTACGAAACTCTTCGTACGTGAGTCCGACTCGCACTTGGGTGGTTGTTTTTAACGATTTGGTTAAATTTGATTGGCCCAGTATAATTAATCTGTTGTGCCATTTGGTAAGAGTACGTATCTAGATTTTAATTATCAATTTTAATTAGCAAAGCTTTTCGAGTTAATGAGAATGATGAGATGAGAAATTAATCCAGTCCATCCAAAAGGTAGTATGTTTACATACTAAATTCAACCATTATTAACTCGTTCAAATGCCTAAATATGCGTGGAGAACTATTTACGTAATTTATATCAGGTTTCAGATATAATTGTATCATTTTATTAATTATGAGTAAATAACCTCCCGTAATAGTTCCAGAGATTGTTTTAAGCGATACGACCGTCAATTGATAAAGTTTATATTGGTAAACAATAGAGAGCGAAACTTTTGCTCTTTAGAATCACAACAGGACATCTCAGAACAGACATAAACAGTTCCTATACACACGAGATGTTATATAGAAGTTGTGTGGAGGAGTAAGAAATGCAAGTCTGCGGTCAAACTCAGTCCATATCGGACCATACTTTCTTAGAACCTACCTACTTATTCTAGAATGTTAATCACAATTAACATCACACTTTTCTAATTTTTTTTATTTTTTTAACGGGCGAATGCCTTCATTACTGAAACCAAACTACACTCTACAATACAATACAATACAATAACACTTTATTGCATACCACAAACATAATTACATGAACAAAATAGAAATCTTAACTAGGGTAATACAATTGGCGGTCTTATCGCGTAATGCAATCTCTTACAGACAACCTTTGGATGGATTGGACAAATGTTAAAAGAATAGACGGTGGTGCACAGCAAATAATTAATATAAACGATAATAAAATAAAACAATCATATATAACTAAAATAATATACTATTTACGACAAATACTTACATATTACATATTATAATTATTCATATAACTACTTATACTCGTACTTACTATACAATACATAAAATAAATAATATAAATATTTATATATAAATAAGAAACTGTGTGTAGCAGTTTTAGTGCAGAGAGGAAAGGTAATGGGCTTTTACTATTCTTTTAAAATTATTAATTGTTACTAAAAATAAACTAACTACTTACTAAAAATAAACTAACTACTTACAAGGAGAAGCAATTGGACAACCCATAGACCATTAAAGGCCTATAGGTAGCTCAAATGCTCCAACCCACTACCAGTTGGCAGCGTACCCAAGATGCTGGCAGTATTGCCCCGTTGGATTGCAATACTGATACGTTGAGCCAAATAAGTCCCAGCATTTTGGTCATTTTTCTTTTCTAATTGTATTGTATGTATTAAGATGATTTACTATTTAATTAGTGTGTATTTTACTTAATTGGTTTATGTAAGTGTATTGAGATATTGAAAACCACCGTCCATTATTTTTGCTTAATTCCTCTCCCTGCACGGTTGTCTGGAAGAGATCGGTTTAAACGATAAGGCGGCCAATTGTTACACTTTTGTTACGTTGTTTTTATTATTAATAATTTTATATGTGTGTTTCAATACTTATTTCATTTTTTTTTTCATTTCACGAAGATCTCAAATCTAATAACTACGAATTAATCCAAATATTCTACCGCAATACCTACATTCCAAACAAACCATAACACAAAATGCCAATAGCCGGTAAGGCTTGAACAAAATTCTACCGCATCGCAAGCTTTCATCCCCTTCTCAAACGAGCCCTTATATTAATTAGCAGAATATTTTGGGGGATATTATTTACGTAATAAAGCCTTATTTAGCACCCTCCAAATGAAATATGAGCAATTGAAGAGAATAAGTACTAAGCACGCCCGTTAACTTCACCAGATATTCGTCTCGGTGTTAAGGAAAATTGGCTTGGTTGTATTAAGTTCGAGCGAGTGTGGCTCAGTGGTAGCATGTGCGACTTTCGATCCGACGCACCCGAGTTCGAATCCTACTGGTCCCGCACCACTGATTTTCTTAAGTTATGTGCGGGTTTAACACTCGCTCTAAAATCGATCAAGGAAAAACATCGTGAGGAAACCGGCATGTCCACAATTTATCAAAAAAATTCAAAGACATGTGTCATCCACGAACCCGCACTGGGCCAGCGTGGTGGATTATGGCCCATACTCTCTCTATGAGGGAAGGCTTGAGTCCCAGCAGTGGGAACGTAATAGGCTGATGACGATGATGATGATGATGATGATATTAAGTTAAAGAGAATAGTTAAAATTATAAGCAAGGACGATGAGATGGTTTTTGTTTTGTTATGTCATTGAGTGAAGAGACAAGCAGTCGTTTATCTGATAAACAATACGCCTGCCCATAACAGTTGCATCACGAACCAGAACTTTGTTTGGCAAAATCTTACGAGGGACTGCACTGCGCTCGTGACCCTGAGACAATAGCTCTTAAGTCTCATAATGTCCTAGATAAATTATTTTTCAAAAAAAACTAAACCGACTTCAAAACCACAAATGGCATTCAAAAGTAAAAAATAAATTAATATAATTATCATAAGCGCTACCCACTCATATATTTGAAGTCGGTGCCAGCCAAGTCTAATAGGTAGTAGATAAATACTATGTATATAGTAAGTACTGCTTGTAGGTAGTATCTATCTACTACCTTTTAGACTTGGCTGGCACCGACTTGGCTGGCACAGAACACAGAATGTGACAGTGACACAGAATCATCAAAATCAATGCATAATTGGCGGAGTAAACGCGTAACAAACACAAAAAAAAAAAAACACCGTCGAATTGTAAACCTCCTCCTTTTTGAAGTCGGTTAAAAATATAGAAAAAATACTGGTAGTAAATCATGAATGAACTCAAATAATTTAGGTATGTATATGATACTCATGCATTTATTAACGAAAATAAATTAAAATTGGCATATTGATAGTGCATATTTTGTGCATATTTGGTCCTGTTTTAGAGCATATTTGCATGCATATTTTGGCATTTTGTTAGTGCATATTATCTAGTTATCATAACACGATTCTTACTGACTTACTACGAATTCCCTAACTACATAACAAATCTCTTTCTGACTCTACCTACTTGACACTTCTTTTTTTTATTTAGGACTTTGTCGCTAAGCTACCAAATCATCCCATAAAAAAAACAGAGAACAAAAACAAAAGAAAAGAGAACCCAAAAAAAAACAATGACATTTCAACATTCACCGCTTTGCCAGTTATCAGGCCTAGCGCACTCCGCACTGTAGGTACGAAGCTACATGAACATAGCCAGACACCGACGGCGGGTCGCGCGTCGTTACACGTGCCGCGTCAGAAGAGGTAAGAGCTATGCGATAGAAAGAGAGGCGCTCTGTAGGTTAATATGAATGGTAGGTATGCAGCACTACGCGAGCTGAATTGAATTTTATTGCGTCATAGCAAGAGTCGTTATTTGTTTAAATGTCTTTGCGGAGTGAAGCTTCTGTCCCTTAGTATTCTGTGCAGTTATTCAGCCGCCAAGCAGTAGTGCGATAGCATTACTGTGTTCCGGCTTGAAGGGCATTGTAGCCAGCGAAATTAATGGGCATTATGAGACTCAACTGCTAATTGTCTCAGGGTGACGAGCGCAGTGCAGCGCCGTGCAGGATTTTGCAAAACAAAGTTCTGGGTGGTGCTGTTATTGTTATGGGCTGGCGCATTGCTTACCATCAGACATGACTAGCTTGTCTTGTCATTCAGTGACATAAAAAAAACATTTGCTTATGAATATTATTGTGTAGACGTAGCTACATCACAAATTGTCTTTCCTCCAAGCCCCACCTAATCGCTGTCTATTGAACCAACGTGATTCGATCACAAAAAGTCGACACACATTATTTAAATACAATGGTTGTTCGTTAGGCAGCCTCAGGAGTTCGATGCAAGATTTAATTAAATCGCCTCCCCTCCCCGCCCCGCGGGAAGTGACTTCCTCTCCCCCGCCACTCCCTGTATTACCCCTGCCTTACTGTGATCACAGTGCTTAGAACAAACAGTAAGGAATGTAAATAGCTTAACCGACTATCATAACACAATCCAAAAACTGTGTACCTATTTTAAAACATACTTTTTTTTTATGGGACTACGAGTATGTGATGAGATGAGCTATGAACGTCTAATTCACAAAACAAAATAAGCTAGACTCTAATGATTACATTGAAAAAAGCTACTGAAACAGATTCCCAGGTAAGTAGGACCACAGCTAAAGACTTAAGCCTCCTTACTGACAAAATTTGTACTGTTGCCTGGTGCGACCCTAGTCGGCAATTTCCTCGAGGCTTGATTTATTGTCGCCTCTGGTCGCGAGCGTGCCTCAGAAGAGCTAAAGGATTGCAGGAACCTTTTTTGTCGGTGTCTGTAGGCTGGAATGGACCTGAATTGATTTCTCTAACCTGTGTTTTTTCTATCTCAAAACTAATTAGGCCTAAAATGCGTTGCATAATATGAAAGTTGGCAGACATATTTGACTACTTAATTGGTGATGAGAAGATGTGCAGAATAATCAGTGCATAAAATTGTATCCTTTTCACTGCCCTGGGAGCTAGTCACAATGACAAGGACCTACAAGATTTGGTTAAACTTATAAATTATGTCAATTCATCAGGTTCATCACAATAATATTATATATGCGAAGGATTGTTTGTGTGTAAGTGTGTTTGTTACATCTTCATCGTCGCAACAACTGATCGTATTTTTTAATGAAATTTAGAATGGAGATAGCTTATACGCTGGACTAACGTTTGCTATGACAAGGGGAACGGCGAAATATTCATACATATCCATGTATGTAAGTGTACTTCTCCTTTTCGTCAGGTATCGAAGTTGTTTCTCGCAGCAAGTTTATTTCAATAGGGGATCGGACAACTTTTCAAAAAGTGTTTAAAATTAATCATAAAGTTTATACCTATATACAGCCACGAAAAATTATATTTTAATTAAATGAAGTCCTACAAGTACCTAAAACTATGTTTAATTGTTACGCTTTCATTACTGCCCCGCAAAAGGTAACCTCACCTTTGATTAGATAAATTATTGGGTTTATTGAGTTATTGAGAAATGACGTCACACGAATTTATCTCACAACATATGACGTCACACGCTTGCAACCGAAACGACAAGCTTTACGAAAGCAAACTTGCAAAGTGATTTATACGTTTTTTGTGAAGTTTAAGGACTTAGGGTCGTCATGGCATGAAAAACATATCGTTTTGATTTAGATAATAAGCGAAAATATAAAATAAACACAAGCTTTGAAATGACGTCATGCACTGTGTTGGTGTTTCAACAGATAAAAATATTAATTGAATGATCTTTCGGATTTGACAAACCTTAGTTCAAACTACATGATTTCGATTGCTGTACGATCACCTATTAGAAATTTGACTTAACATTTCCCCAGTTCATTTGTCAAATTGTAATAATACTGGCTCTGGTAACAGTCATTTCAAAAATAGGCATGCAATAACTCGTACGATTCGAGTGCGAATTATACGCGGCTCGACGGGATTTATTCCCCTGAAGGCGCGACCCATAGCCAACTTTTCCTTTCCACATAAAGCACAGAATACATAAGAGGTAAGTGTGTTTCGCTGTCGGCGGCGGATCGGGTCACTTTTTCTCGCAGTATATTAAGACGGGATCTTTCGGCCCCGGGGGTTCGCTATGATTTATATTCCGCGTTCCACGGCCGCACCGGTCACCCTCGGACAAGGCTTGAGTTCTCCTGATGTGTATCTAGTGTTGCAATTTAATTCGACTATAGGAATGACATTACTGTAAAATACACAAATCTTTATTTAGCTATTAACTTGTTCATAGGTACTTATAAAACTAAGCTATGTTTAGCTCGTGTTTTATATACTGCAAAGAAACAGTTTACCATGCACACCGTTTCTGATAACTGTTTCACACTAGGCTCGTGGCAGATGCCGTGGAAGTCATACAAAAAATATATATATATATATTTAAGTGTAGTAGTGGTAGTGGTTTATTATATTAGATTAGTTAAGATAGATAACGCTATTTAATTTAATATCTGTTTATTTAGGTCTAAATAATTTGATATTATATTTAAGTTATGTGCGGATTGAACACTAGCTCTAAAAACGGTGAAGGCAAATATCGTGAGGAAACCAGCATGTCCAAGAATTAATCACAAAAATTCAAGTGACATCCACCAACCCGCACTGGGCCAGCGTGGTGGATTATGGCCCATACTCTCTCTATGAGAGAAGGCCCGTGTCCCAACTGTGGGAACGTGATGGGTGTTGGCAACACCAACAAAGCTTTTTGTTTACTGGTAACTGAGTGATTTTGACGTTTTTTGGGTAACCGAACTGTCATGGTTTGACTAAGCAATTTTGTATTACGTTGTCTTCAATATACCATAATAAATTAATATTTTGGCCAACCTGTGTTTGGATTTATACATGCTTCGAGCCGGATAGAACACGCGGCGACGACATTCGAAGGCGAGGAGAAAGTAAGCCGCTGTTAGAAGAAAAAGGAGGTTGGTCATCGGGATCACAACGAGCGAAGAGGTGGACGCGAATCAATCAACCGAGCCAGCTCTATTTTCTCGAAGTTCCTGCGAGACATAAGGGAAAAAAGCGCAATCAACCCCCGCTTTTTTCACGCCAATTTTGGAGAGAAGAACATTAGAAGAATAAGGTATCATCCACGAGGCAAGAAAAATTTTTTGGCCGCCATTCACAGTGACATTTACACTGTGCAAGCAGCCAATTGCTGTGAGCCACGAAACTACGGAACAGAAAAATCCGGCCCTCTCATTGGTCCGCGAGTTCTACAAAATCAAGCAACCAATCGACGGGTCGACTGCAGCTTCGCCAGCGCCCCCTACTGCAACGAGTGGAGACAACTGGAACTGCGCGCGCGTCGGTTCGGGTTTTCGGCAGGAATTTATAAGTTACCTAATTTATTTTTAAGAAAGAAAACGTGTAATTTGAAAGATGTCTGAGGCGGAGAACATCAAAAAGTTAATCTCTTCAAGAGGTTACGTTAAAGGTTCAATGACTCGAATTATAAATCAGTATTGTGATGAACAGGAGGTAAGAACTTTCAGTGTGAGTAGTTTGGTAGTTCGCCGAGACCGATTAATTTCTTTATTTGCCGAGTACGAATCGCTGTGTAAAGAAATCTTGTGTTTTGATTATAATGATAAAGAGGACATTTCGGAAACTGAGGCAAGCTACTATTCTGCGCTCGCCATTTTAAATAGCGCAATAGGTGAACAGTCACAGATAAAATGTGAAGGCACAAGTCAGGGCGAAGTTAAGCACTTCTGTAGTCCTAGAACTAATGTAAAGTTACCTGTGTTAGAAATAGGCAATTTCTCTGGCAAGTACTCAGAGTATGTATCGTTCATTGAACTCTTCAAGTCAATAATCGATCGTGACGCGTCCTTACATTTAATACAAAAATTACATTACCTTAGATCATTCTTGAAGGGTGAGCCTCTTGATCTTATCAAGAACTTACCTCTCGTGGCTGAAAGCTACGACGAAGCGCTAAAATTGCTCGATGCAAGATACAATAATAGGTACAAAATTATCAGTGAACACATCACAATGCTTTTGGATTTGGATGCAATAGCTAGGCCGTCCTCCTCTCATTTTAGGGAATTTATCTCTCATATCAAACAAAACTTAGCTGCGCTTCGAAACTTAGAAGCAAAGGTGGACGAATGGGATCCAATATTAATATGTTTATTCCTTCGCAAGCTGGATATTAACACTGCACGCAGCTACCAAATGGAGAGAGACCAGAAGCAGCAGCCTTCGGTTGGTGAGTTCGTGGCCTTCCTAGAAAAAAGGGCCACAGCAATGGAAAACACGGAAGTGCCTAGGCAGCTCAGCCAGGGCCGAGTCGTCAACGCAGTAACATCATCCAAACCAGAAAAACCATGCCAGTTCTGTAAGTTAAATAGCCATAAAATCTATTTATGTCAGAAATTCAAGTTATTACCCTGCGTAGACCGCATAAAATTTGCAAAGCAAAAAGGGCTGTGCAACATTTGCCTAAATGTGCATATGGGCAAATGCAAGTTCCATTTCAGGTGTGCTCAATGTAAAATGGATCACAATACGCTTTTACACAACAACGAACAGAAACCGGTAGTAATGATCTCTGGTAAAGAAAGTACTAATGTCTTAATTCCCACAGCTCGAATAAGATTAACAGCCCATGATGGCAGAGAAGTGCACATAAAAGCCATCCTGGATTCTGCATCGCAAGCCTCCTTGGTTACAAGTAAGGTTATAAAGGTTTTAGGACTTACCCCTGTGCAAGATAACACACAAATAATTGGGGTAACAAGCTCTAAAAACCAAATTAAGTATTCAATCCCATTGAGAATACACTCACTAAAGTCCCCATATGAAACAACCGCAAACTTTCACGTAGTTGACAATATTACATGTTTTTTGCCTCAGAAGAAGATAGACCCTGCGAGTATTGTAATTCCCTCAAACATTCAGCTTGCTGATGAGGAATATTATAAACCCTCTGAAATTAATATGCTAATTGGTGCCGATATATTTTTTCAGGTCCTATTGCCCACGGAGCCGAGCAGCACTGCATCGACGCAGGTGGCACAAACTCTGCCACCGCGCGCGCAGGCGCCGCGGCTGAGCTCCAGCACAAAGCCTGAGCATCACAACAGCAGGCAACCAGGCATCGAGGGGGAGTTACCAAAAATCATCAACACAAAATTGGGGTATATCATAGCAGGTGGCTTGCCACCTCAACAAGAGGTAAACAAGGTTGTTTCACTTTTATGCACCAAATGTGAGTCTGATGTCAGCAATGTACTAGAAAGGTTTTGGGAGGCCGAAAGGGTACCACATGTTTTCTTAGAACATGATAAAGAACATGAGGTCATAGAAAAAATTTTCCGAGATTCAGTTAAATTAGAGAACAATAGGTTTCAGGTTGATTTACCCTTAAAAGTACCAATTTATGACGTAAATCAAACCTTAGGTGATTCCTTTCACTTTGCATTTTATAGATTTCTCAATTTAGAAAAGAAATTGCACAAAGATTTAGAGTTGCTGTCTGATTATCGAGATTTCATTCACAAATACATTGAGTTAGGGCATGCTCATGTCATTAATGTGCAGAACTGGGATTTCGAAAAGGACCCCACATACTTTCTGCCACATCATGCGGTGATCAACCACAACAGCAAAAGTACTCGCACACGTGTGGTCTTTGATGGATCAATGAAAGCCAATAAATCTTTAAGTTTAAATGACATCTTGTTAAGTGGACCAACAGTCCAACGAGATCTTTTTGACATAATATTGCTATTTAGGTTTGGGGATTATACTTTCAGTACTGATGTAAAGAAAATGTTTAGAAATGTGTTAATTAACCCAGACCACACATCGCTGCAAACTATTTTGTGGCGCGATAAGCCTGATGAGCCAATAAAATGCATTCGCTTAGATACAGTCACATATGGTCTAAAAAATTCTAGTTACCTTTCAAGTCGATGCTTGCTGGAGCTCGCGAATAGGCATGAAACAAGCTTGCCTCTGGCTTCATTTATCATCAAAAATTGCATGTATGTGGATGATGCGCTATATTCACATTCTGATGTTTCAACATTGCTTGAGGCAAAAAGGCAGTTAATACAATTGCTGTCAATAGGTAGTTTTGAACTACACAAATGGTCATCTAACTGTAACAACGTTCTGAATGACATACCTGCACCATTAAAACAGCTTGATGAAATTGAGTTGCAAAAAGAGAATTATCAAATTAACGCATTAGGCTTAAAAATTGATACAAAAAATGATTGTTTTGTACTAAAATGTCCAGATAATTTTACCCCGAGTTCATCAATTACAAAGCGAGAAATATTAAGTCAAATTTCAAAATGGTTCGACCCAATGGGTCATGGGGCCCCTATAATTGTAAAAGCTAAAGTTATTATGCAGAAGTTGTGGTTAGAGAAAATTGCATGGGATGAAAGTCCAAGTCAGGAGCTGAAGGATGAATGGCTTGACTTTGCTAATAAGTTGGCTGCTATGCAACCAATTCATTTTAAAAGAAACATTCAGATTCCCCACAATTCAGAGGCAGTTCAGCTGATTGGGTTCGCAGACGCATCCAGTACCACAGGCTATGGTGGTTGCATTTACTTGCGAGCAATTGATGACACAGGTAAGGTAACGGTATCGTTACTCTGTTCGAAGTCAAGAATCAACCCATGCTCCAAACCATTGACAATACCTAAGCTTGAGCTAAATGCTAATTTACTGCTTGCACAATTAATGGTAAAGGTATATGACATCCTTAAATTAAAAATAAAAGTAAATGATGTCTACTTACTATCTGATTCTCAAATCGCTTTGGCATGGATACATACAAAGTGTGAAAAGTTAATAGCTTATGTGTCGAACAGAGTAAGGGTTATACAATCACTGACAGGTAGTTGGACCTGGGCCTTCGTCAGGACTGAAGACAACCCCGCGGACGCAATTAGTAGGGGAATGGACCCCCTTGAGCTTTCAGCTTCAAGTTTGTGGTGGAGCGGTCCAGACTTTCTACTAAACAGGGAGTATACATTCGATACTAAATTACAGAGCCCAAAGAATCTGCCAGAGCAAAAACCTGCGGTATCAGCTTCAAATGAGGTAGTACTTTTAAATACCTTAGGTGATGAAATTCCTAACCTAATAAATAAATATTCTGACATCAACAAACTCATTAGGGTGTTAGCATATGTATTGCGATTTTACAATAATATTAAACCTACGGGTAATAAAGTCAAGTCAAATTATTTGACGAGCAAGGAGCTTCATCAAGCTTTATTATTGTTGATCAAAACTGAACAGCAAAGTTACTTCAGTGACGAAATAAAATGCTTGCAAAATAATAAACACATTACAGGCCCTCTGAAACCTTTGCATCCATTCATAGATTCACAAAATATGTTGAGAGTAGGGGGACGGCTAGAAAATGCGAATATTCCATTTCAACAAAAGCATCCCATTATCTTACCAAAGTATTCAAAGATAACAGCGCTCATCATTCATCATGAGCATCTAAGATTGCTTCATGCAGGGCCCAAATTATTGTTATCACATCTCAATCAAAGATATTGGCTAATAAATGGAATGAGACAAGTAAAAAAAGTTACTCATAAATGTTTAATTTGTTTTAGGATGAAAGCTGCCTGTGCAAAACAACTGATGGGAACTCTGCCGCAACAGAGAGTCACTGCATCCAGAGCCTTCCAAGCAGTCGGAATAGACTTCGCTGGGCCGGTGCTACTAAAAAATTCAAGGATAAGGCGAGCATTGCAAACTAAAGGTTACATATGTGTTTTCGTCTGCTTTCAAACAAAAGCTATTCATCTTGAGTTGGCATCAGACCTCACCACAGATACCTTCCTTGCCTGCTTTAAAAGATTTATATCGAGAAGAGCCCTGCCTAGCGAGGTCTTCTGCGACAATGGAAGTGCCTTTCGAGGGGCAGCCAACCATCTTGTTGAATTGTACAGGCTCAACACCTCTGCAGACCATCAAACCCGGGTGCAAAATTACGCATCTGAACAAGGTGTCAAGTTTCACTTTACACCCAGTTACTCACCTGTGTTCGCTGGTCTTGCAGAGAGTGCAGTTAAAAGCATGAAATATTTCTTAAAAAGGGCTATTGAAAAATATGTACTTACGTATGAGCAGCTCAGCACTGTGCTTTGTCAAATAGAAGCTGTATTGAATTCTAGGCCGCTGATGCCAGTATCTTCTTCAAACATTGCAGATTTCAGTTATTTGACCCCAGCACACTTTCTGGTAGGTGTGCCACTCACCTCTTATCCAGAGCCAGATGTCTCAGAGGTACCAATCAATAGACTAAAATTTTGGCAAGTAGTAGAGAATATAAAGCAACGTTTCTGGAAGGTCTGGCACAAGCATTATTTAAATGTACTTCAAACTCGTCCGAAATGGCGCGATGATTTGCCAAATGTTAATGTAGGCATGTTAGTATTGTTAAGAGAGCCTAACTCTCCCCCCCTGCATTGGCCTATGGCTCGTGTAACCAAGGTTTATCCAGGGCTGGACCAAAAAGTGAGAGCATTGGAAGTTACTGCTCCCAATGGAAAAACTTATAAACGATCTCTCTCAGGAATATGTATATTGCCATTAAGTTAGTATAGTATACCTATTGCTATTAAGTTAGGATTAATTTAAGTTTAACATGAGAATAGTTCTAAAATGTAAAAACTAACATGTAAAAGGAGAATAATGTTAAGTAAGCATATATGTGTAAAAGCACAATACCTAGTTTGTAAGGAAGATTAAATACATAAGGCATACAGTTAATATAAGTCAAGTCCATGTAGAATTTTGTAACGCCTAAAAGTTTAAAAAAATAATAGAGATTGTAAAAATTTTGCAAAGTATAGTAAATTCAAGTCGAAGGTTGTAAATGTATAAAATGTTGTTAAGCCTTTTGAGGCCGCAACATGTTGGCAACACCAACAAAGCTTTTTGTTTACTGGTAACTGAGTGATTTTGACGTTTTTTGGGTAACCGAACTGTCATGGTTTGACTAAGCAATTTTGTATTACGTTGTCTTCAATATACCATAATAAATTAATATTTTGGCCAACCTGTGTTTGGATTTAAACAATGGGCTGATGATGATGATGATAAGTGACAAAAATCGATATCGGTATAATATAGAAGTAGTGATCTCAAATCTAGAGCTTCCGGACATTTCATATACACTGCATACATTTTATAATATAGGTACAAATTGATATTATTTAAGAATGCACACTTTTAAACATGAGCTTTTTATCGACAAAATATAAGATTCCAATGTAAAATCAAAAAACGTAAAATTTGGAGCTTTAAACCTAAATGGGATGGATATTACTTATTTATTATGAAAAATGAATTCTAGTTTTGGCTTTATTTCTCTCGCAATATATTGAGATGGGATCTTTCGGCCCCGGGCGAGCTCGGGACGATGATTTATATGCGACTCGCGGGTCACCCTCGCCTCGGACGACAAGATACGCATTTATGTGAACAACTCGCTTTTGCAACTTTTGCAAAAAGTAGGCAATGCGCAGAGCAATAATTGAACGGTCAGCGACATAATTAGCTGAACATTTGTTAGTCTTAGATTGACTGGACATTCAATGTATAATGTCTTTTTTACTCAATGTTAATTTAAAAAGCGCGTAATATAAGAATAAAATAAATAGGTACGCCCAACGATCACAAGCATAGATCTTGGCCCCTAACTAGAATTCCCTGTATCTAGGAACTACGAAAACCATGGTCCCGCTACACCCGCAGACACGAAACAAATACTTGCCCTTATTTTTTTTCTGTGCACAAGTATTTGTCCCTTCGCGGGAATCGAACCCGCGTCAATGATGTATGTGATTTGAGCCAACCTGCCCAACCACTACATCACAGAGGCTGGCCTGTGTCGGTATTAATGTCAATTGGACGATTGTAAATGTGAGCTACTCTCGTATGTCGATGACTGAATCAGTGCTAAGGTATCATAGGTCTACATGATACGTCGAGAGTGAATAGGTATCTTCTAGGTAAGCGTGTTACATCTTAGACCACATTGTCGCTTACCATCAGGTGAGATACTGGTCCAACCATGCGCTGGTGGAGAAGAAGCTGACAAGTCTCGAACACAGACGGAAAGTTGGCTGTCGCTTTTTTATCGACTGCACTTCGGGGAATGTGCCCAGGAAATGCACGATCTGATTCCTTCTTCTTCGACCTTAAGACTTCCAGGCGGGGTGAGTCGTTTCACCCGTACGTCGTTAATATCCCACCTATTAGTACTAAGCGTTTCGCAGATTCCTTTATCATGCTTTCCTTTAACTGCTAAGGAGCGGAACGCTCTGCCACCGTCTTTGTTCCCAAACGGATACAACTTGTGTCTCTTTAAGTCTAGAGTGAATAGGCATCTCATGGGCAAGCGTGTTCCATCTTAGGCCGCATCTTCGCTTTCCATCAGGCGAGATGTCGTCAAACGTATGCCCATTTACCAATAAAAAAAAACGCAAGCCTATAAAAAGTAAAAAAAAAACCTACCCAGTACGCTATGCTTATGTTTAAAATATTTTTTTTCTGTGACATTTTATATCAGACTACGATAATAAATAATAAATAACGCCCAACGATCACATACATAGATCCTGGCCCCTAACTAGGATTCCCTGTATCTAGGAAACCAGGAACTATGAACACCCAGACACGAGACAAATGCTTACGCTTTTTTTCAGTGCACAAACAATTGTCCCGTCGCGGGAATCGAACCCGCAACCTCAGTGATGTATGAGACTTATTAGTCTTAAAACCTATGACTAAGTTTACTAATATTATGTATGTATGTACATTACTGCATTAAATAAATAAATAAATAAATAAATAAATAAATAAATAAATAAATAAATAAATAAATAAAAAAATAAATAAATAAATAAAATAAAAAAAGATTTGAGCCAACCTGCCCAACCACTACACCACAGAGGCTGTCTGTCTGTTTAAATCTATATTGTTTATTACACAACGTCAAAGTTACACCATATAATATTTTGTGTATCACGCGATACATAAGTACAAAAGATTGCCCGAGAAACTTTACGAAATCATTACGCATAAATATTTTCATCAAGTCGAAGGGCTCCGAGTTATCTCATCAAACGGCCAAGTTTCAAAAAGACGTTTTGTACCGAACTTTCCTTATTAAGGGCCAACAAACTTGTACTTTCATATCAGCTACTAATTAATCACAAGTATTCTCGAGTATTATGGAGTATTTTGGAACCGGAATCGACAAAGTATTAAATTACAACCCGGACTCGGATGTGCTAATAGCCTTAATTAATAGAGAAGTTTTGGGTTTTCGGGATGGATACTTACTACGTTCAATATTTGTTGAACTTTTCTCAGTTTGGAGGAAGATTATAAGTTTTTCACATGGTTTTGTTCACGGGGTTGTTTTTACAAATTCCAAACTAGTTTTTTATGGAACTGAGTGATGAGATGAACAATTCGTTCACCTGATGGTAAGCGCTACGCCTGTCGATATGCGATTGTTATGGGCAGGCGTGGCGCTTACCATTACCTGAATTTTAGCATTCATCAAACTTCGCTACTACAATTAATTGTATTAATTCTAATAAAAAATTAGTAGCTTATTAATGCTGCGAATGCTAATTATTCCAACATTTGTTGGCAGGTATGTCTTTACAATATCTCTTATTCACGCTATATCTAAAACAAGCTACTTGTATCTATCGCCAAATTAGCTCCCGAGACAGAGAAGTTCATAAATAACGTTATTCGTCCTTTTATCACGCTCTGAGGGTATATCAGGTGTGTGATACAAAATAGAAAGATACCGTTGCCATCTTGAACCTAGAAGCCTCAAGTACAAGGTTGCCATGTAGAATTCGCATAATATACTTAATGTAGAAATTTTTATTCATCATCATCATCATCATCACTGATTGCTCTCTGCTGTTCATCTTTTTTTTATGGTACTGAGTGATGAGATGATGATGTTCGCATGATGGCAAGTGCCCCGCCTGCCCTCATAAGCAAAAGTCAGTGCAGTGCCGCGAAAGATTTTGCTAAATAAAGATCTGGGTGGTGCAGCAACTGTTATGGGCAAGCGTGTTGCTTACCATCAGGCGAACGACCTGCACGTCTTGTCATTCAGTTACATTAAAAAATATGTATTTGAAGAACCTATGCTTTTGCATCTTCCCATTTTATTATATCCTAGAACACGTGTGTGTATAAATCTCTGGGGTGGACAAAGAAATGATAAATAACGCGCGTGCGTGTGAGTTATACTCGTCATATGATATAGTGCGCGGGGACCCCGTAACTGTTGCCTAACCTGTGACTTGGTTATAAACGGCCCAGCAACTAGTTGGGGAAAACATCCCTGAAGGTTGGCCAGAATTTCGTGGCAACAAGATTTCATTTTTAATCTACTTCAAAAAAGGAGAAGGTTCTCAGTTCGTTTGTTTTTTTTTTAATTTTGTTTTGGGGTTCAGTATAGCTTCAAGGTGGTTCCATACAAATTTCATCAATATTTGACCTTGGACTTCGAAGATAAATCAGAATTGAAGTCGGTTTTTGTTACTTCTTCACGCTGTAACGACTTCACGGATATGAGTGAAATTCGAAATGGAGGTAGCTTATACCCTAGATTACCATAGGCTACTATACTACTATAGACTTGAAGGTGAAACCGTGGGACGCAGCTAGTATCACATATATGCGGCTGAAATGTGCGACCAAATACGCGTGGCACTATTTTAGCCCTAAAAAGGTAATTTTGGTTATCCAAAAACACATCAGTTAGAACAGTACAATTCAATACACTACAAAAATGCTTTAATTTACAAAAAAACCAAGCATTGACATGGTACAGAAAATACTCTAAAAAGTATAATACAGCGGGACGACTTATCACTAAAAGCGATCTCTGCCAGTCAACCTTTGTTTGTCTTTGTTTGACCACTGTTTCATGCTGTATTGTGTAGTATAAATTCCTTTACTTCCTTACTTTCTTTCTTCCTATTTCACAAACCTAAAGGAAAACACTAATCCGAAACGAAACAGACAAACTTAAATAAAAATGGCTTTTCCCAAAGAAATTTACTTCATAGCATTATTTAAGCTTGGCAGTCTCACAGATTAAATACTAGTTACTATGTGAGTCTCGTCTCTCAATTGCTATTAAAGGATTAGTCGGGCACAAAGCGATGGCATTTTGTTCCTTGCCCCTTGTCCAGTCCCCCTCACCCCTTCAGCTCCCCTGCCCTTCGACCCTCAAGACCTTTGTACATTTGCATAGCTTTAGAACGGGCTTAGGTTTTTTGCTTCCACTAAGTTCTTAAAGGATAAAGGAAGGAAGCTTTACTCTAAAGTTTTGTTGTCTCTTTTGTGGATGTATATGAGGATAGGTGGAACGTGTGTTGACTCGTTTTATTTTAATTTAAATAATTATAAAATATACACAACTTAACGAAGATCACTGAACTTTGAACTTTTACCTGTCATCATGAAAGTCTGCTGTTTTTATGTATATATATACTCAATATATATATTATGTACATGTGTTGCGTATATATTGGAATTATATTATAATATGTATATGTTTTATAGTTTGTATAGACAATATAGATGTATTTATGTATAAATGTATTTTGTATATCTATATGTATATATATATATATATATATATATATATATATATATATATATATATATATACACATACATATAGATATATATATATATATATATATATATATCATATTTTGACCATTTTAGTTTAAAATCATTTTCTACTTATTATCTACTGCACACTATCCTCTTTTAAGTGCTGTTTTCCTTACCCTATGGTTGTCTGGAAGAGATTGCTGCTTAGCGATAAGACCGCCTATTGTGCTTATTGATTATGTGTTACCAACTGTAATACTGTTTTATTTTTTAAGTGCAATAAAGTGTTATCTATCTATCTATCTATCACTGTATTGGCTTACATGTTTATTCACTATATATTAATTAATTAAAAAATAGTAATAATGTGTAGGTATTTGTCCGTATTGACTATTACAAAGCGTACTCCTAACTTCTGAATTTATACTTTATATACTAGCTGCACCCCGCAATTCCACCCGTGGTTTCCCGGAATACGAAGTTCATAAAATCTGTTTAGTAGTTTTCGCGTGACTGAATATCTATCTATCTATCCATCCTCACAAACTTTGCAATTTATGATATAAGTAGGATACGTACTTATTATATACTTCTGTACGAATATTTTTTCAATGCTAAATGAGTCGTTTAGTACGTAAGAAACTATAACTTAAAACACGGAAAAACGCATGGTTCTAAATCAAATGCATACGCAACAGCCGAGTTCACTAGCTGAGGATAATTTGGTTCAATTCCCAACTAAACTTATCTAGGCTACGAGCAATAAAAATAAACACAGCGACGTCACAGACAATCCTGGGCAGAAGCCTCGAGTGAGCTCTTAAGCCTGCTTTCTCTCTTAATTATTAATTCAGACTCAGCTCCTAGCACTGCCCTCTGCATATTCATGTGGACGAAGCTTTACATACCTATTTAGTAAATGTTGTATACTTACCTACCGCTAAATGATTTATATTAAGAAAAAAAACAGTAAACAAATAGAAATGCAGTAATGCTTGCGCGCTACTGCTTGATGGCAGAAAAGCAAAGCGGTGGTACCTACTCAGATGGCCTCCCGCATACGAGAGACCTGAAATTCTAAGCATAGTTTTTTTTTATAGAACTGAGTGATAAGATGAGCAAGTCGTTCGCCTGATGGTAAGCGCCACTCTTGCCATTAACACTTGCAGTGCCACCTAGAACTTTTAATACCATAAAATGCACTGTGTAGGACTGCATTGCGCTCATCATGCTAAGACAGACAATCAGATATTAAGTTTCATATATGCCCAGTCATTTCGCTGACTACAATTCCCTACAAACCGGAACACAGTAATGCTAAATATGCAGATGTTAATGTAATGGTACAGCTTAGTGGCCCATGTAATTCTCAATCATGTCTCAAATTGTTTTTTGTCGTAGCTAATATTTGTTCGTTCTAAAATTCTAAAGTCAAGTAACATTACTAGAAGATCGGAATTTACGTCATTTTCACTTATTATAATGTAAAAACTATTGCTGTAAACTATGTACTACTTATATAATAGCTATGTACTTACAGCTCTGTCTTACCTGGCAATACCTGAGCACATTCCTCTGCAGGCAGTCGATGAATACCTTGAATTTCCGACATCTGTCACGCGAAGGATCGCCAGGCACGCGCCGTCACGCCGCCGCGCTATCATCGGCATTCTGATGATGTAATTAGCAATAACGCACGTGACGTCACAGATTCAATATTTATGAGGTTGTAGGTAAATTATGAAATTTGTGGAAGATATTGAATGCATTAGCGCATGCTAGGCGAAATTCTAAAGATTTTAAGTAATTAGGAAGAACAAAAACGATATTGCTCGGGCGATCCCTGCCTTTCTTTGGAATACCGTCCCACCGCTTTAACTACTAGGCCACCGAGCCAACTGCTCGGGCAACCAAATTTCTACTATCCTTCGTATATCGTCTTACGGGGATGATGTTACTCTTTATTCTTTCGATTTTGTTCTTCCTAGTTATTCAAAATCTTAAGACAGGTAGATAGCTGTTATAGAAACAGTTTTGACTTGTAAGACAAAAAGCAATACCTCAACGCACTCCTCAATAAGGAACAGATTTAATAGTTTAACGTCTACTCGTCGAAGTACAAATCAAACCAAAGAAAACAAAGCCTATTTTAATAACATCAACCTATTGTCCAGCCGCGTGCTGAGTCTCCGGAAAATATAACTTGCAATACATTTTTGACGCCAAGCGAATATGCTAAAATGAATCCTATCGCATTGAAAACAAAGCATATATTTCATTGTATAATGTGTAGTGGAAAAGTTGCAGGCTATATTGGCGTGATCACAGGGTTGACACGCGGGACATCGCCGGCCAAACTTCGCCGACGTCTGTCTGCGCCAAGACACCCGGACTCACGTATCGCTCTCGGTTATTTGTAAATTGAACTTGTGTGAAATAACGATACTTATGTAGCCTTGTAGAGGAGCTACGGCGGAGCACTCGTAGCACAAGTTGCGGCTAAATTACTCGAACGTGCTCTAACTTTCTTTGCGCATGAGAAATAATGCGTAAGTTTTAATTATGAGTAGTAAGTAAAGTCCCACAAGATGAGTAATAGATTCTGCATCACATATAGGTTAAGATATGCGGATTCAAATCAAATCAAAATCTCTTTAATCATTTTGGCATCACAGACGCACTTATGAACGTCAAATTATCACAATGACTCTACCACCGTATCGGAAAAAGTACCACTACTCAGAAGATACGGCAAGAAACTGAGGGGCATTTTTTTTAGAGATTTTGTTACTATTTTTTGGGGTTTTACCATGTTATGTTTCCAGTTGGTTACTTTGCAGAAGTGGAATGTTCCAAACATCTTTGTCTTCTATGTAATTATGAACAGTATAGTATGCTTTTCTCTTTAGAACGACATTCTTAACGCGTAATTTGAATTTACTTTACGATATATTTTCGATTATGTTATTTATTTATAAGTCCCTTTTATAACCATGACTGAAGCGAATATATTAATTTTGATTTTGATTTGATTTCAAAGGGTTATAAAATTATGGCATGTTGCGTCTTAGAAGGAAACTGCAAAGGTGAAGTTAGATACCAATAACCTACATCAAATTCAGCTGTTGGTAAACTCCACGCCTACTACAATATTGACATTGCTATATACATAGAAATTAAAATTACAGTTATGCACGGCACTACACCGCACTTATCGATATGATTTATTGTGTTTCTGTCAGACCCGCCTTTTGCAGGAAACCACCGCACGGAGGAACACCACTAATATTATAAATGCAAAAGTTTATATGTCAGTGCGTTTGTTCCCTTTTCACGCTTTTAATTAAATTTGGTGTAGATCTACTCTGACTGATATCGAATCAAATCATCATTTATTTGCCAGAATATAGTACAAAGCAGATGGTAATAAGTTTTTTTTTATGTAACTTAATGACGAGACGAGCTGGTCGTTTGCCTGATGGTAAGGAATACGCCAGCCCATAACAATAACAGCACCACCCATAACTTTGGTTTGGCAAAATCCTGCGCGGCGCTGTACTGCGCTCGTCACTCTGAGACAATTAGCTGTTGAGTCTCATAATGCCCAGTAATTTCGCTGGCTACAATGCCCTTCAAGCCGGAACACAGTAATGCTTGCGCACTACCGCTTGGCGGCTGAATAACTGGCAAAGCGGTGGTACCCACCCAGACGGCCTCTCGCATACGAGAAACCTACCACCAGTAAAGTAGAATTAGAATCAGTACATTCTACCATAACAATTGTGTGCAAGCATATTATTTTCAAATTTGATAGCAAAACACATTTCCCAAATTCAAGATATACAAGTCTATATCTTAGAATAACACATAATATAAAACCGCACATAATTGAAAACTATTTTCAATCGCGAGTGAAACTGCAGAATGCAACTAGTCACAGTAACACATTATCCACACACTTACATACAAAGTTTCGCGTTTTATATTGTGATTATTAATCCTACTAATATAATAAACGCGAATGTTTGTAAGAATGGATGTATGGATGTATGGATGTACCTTTGTTACTCTTTCACGCAAAAACTACTGAATGGATTTTGATTAAATTTGGTATGGAGATAGTTTATACCCTGGATTAACACATAGGCTACTTTTTATCCCGGGAAACCGCGGGTGGGACCGCGGGGCGCAGCTAGTCACACTATAAAATGCGAGAGTTTGCTTGTTTGAAAGTTTGGTTTGAAACACATTATTCCTACCAATAGGGGATCGGACAATTTATCAGAAAGTGTTTTAAATTAAACAATAATATATACAGCCATGAAAAATACAATTTTAATTAAATAACGCTCTAAAAGAACCTAAAACTACGTTTAAATATTATGTCTCAAATATTGCCGCGTAAAAGGTCACCTCAAAACTTGTGATGTTATATGTAGGTAGAAAACGACAAACTCTTCGAAATAAAACTTGCAAAGAGGTTCTAACACGTTTTGTGAAGTTTGGGGACTATATTGTAGTAATGGAACGAAAAAAATAGCAAAAATACATTTTATGAAAAGCAATAAAGTTAAATAAACACAAGCTTGACTCACGGCATTTGCCTACAAATGACGTCATGCGCTGTGATTGTTGCTTCGTTTGAGATGAAGAACAGATTAAAAATGACAGAATTATTTATTGATTTAAAAATATAAATCATTATTATTTCACATAAATATTGATTGACTAATCTTTCTGGTTCGACGAACATTCGTTCTAACTACATTTTAGATTTTTTCTCGATTGCTGTCCGATCCCCTATTCCTACTATGAGTTCTATATCGACAGGTGATACACAAAAACGCCATGGTGAAAGCACGCCGCGCTCAGCATTCCGCACACGTGCACAGGGGGACCTGCGTAGTGTATGCGTAGTTTATCTACGCACCCCATCATTGACTAAAGACACCTAAAGGTACTATTTAACACCTATGCTAAAATGGGCATGGAATGATACGTATGTAGATAGACAGATAACTTCTTTTTTTATGTAACTGAATGACGAGACGAGCTGGTCGTTTGCCTGATGGTAAGCAATACGCCAGCCCATAACAATAGTAGCACCACCCAGAACTTTGTTTTGCAAAATCTTTCGCGGCGCTGCACTGCGCTCGTCACCCTGAGACAATTAGCTGTTGAGTCTTATAATGCCCAGTAATTTCGCTGGCTAATAATGTAATAATAACTATATAGAACACCTTAAAGATAAAATGATTACAACTTAAATCCTATCCTACTAATATGATACTTCAAGTCCCGAGTGAATCGGTATCTTCTAGGCAAGCATGAACCATCGTCGACCGCATCGTCACTTTCCATCAGGTGAGAAATGCGGTCTGCGGTCAAATGCTAGGCTAGCATTTGACAGGACAGGTTGATCAGGCAGTAAAAAAAAATTATAAATGCGAAAGTTTGTGAGGATGGATAGATGGATAGATGGATGGATTACTGGGCATTATGAGACTTTTTTTTTATGGAACTCAGTGATGAGACGAGCAAGTCGACGTAACAGCTAATTGTCTCAGGGTGACGAGCGCAGTGCAGCGCCGCGCAGGACTTCGCAAGCAAAGTTCTGGGTGGTGCTGTTACTTACCATCACGCAAACGACCAGATCGTCTTGTCAATCGGCTATTAAAAAAATTTTGTTACTCGATGACGCAATAACTACTGAACGGATTTTGATGGAAATTGGCATGTGACCTACATGCCAATATTCAGAAAAAGGAGGAGTTATTTTGCATATCTAAAAATTTTGTAAAAGTATAGCCAAGCATGCGCTATTGCTTTGAAACAAAAATTCTATAAGGTCATCATCATCATGATGAACAAATGCATGTAGCAATTGGTAGATCGAAATAATAGTATTACTACATGCATTTGGTCATCATCGTCATGATGAACAAATGCATGTAGCAATTGGTAGATCTAAATAATAGAATTGCTACATGCATTTGGTCATCATCGTCATGATGAACAAATGCATGTAGCAATTGGTAGATCTAAATAATAGTATTACTACATGCATTTCGTCATCATCGTCATGATGATCAAATGCATGTAGCAATTGGTAGATCGAAATAATAGTATTACTACATGCATTTGGTCATCATCGTCATGATGAACAAATGCATGTAGCAATTGGTAGATCTAAATAATACAATTGCTACATGCATTTGGTCATCATCGTCATGATGATCAAATGCATGTAGCAACTGGTAGATCGAAATAATAGAATTGCTACACGCATTTGGTCATCATCATCGTGATGAACAAATGCATGTAGCAATTGGTAGATCTAAATAATAGATTTTTTTTGACGCCTAACGATCACATACATAGATCCTGACCCCTAACTAGAATTCCCTGTATCTAGGGTACCAGGAACTATAAGGACCATGGTCCTACAACACCCAGACACGAAACAAATGCTTGCGCTTTTTTTTTCTGTGCACAAACATTTGTCCCGTCGCAGGAATCGAACCCGCAACCTCAGTGGTGTATGAGATTTGAGCCAACCTGCCCAACCACTACACCACAGAGGCTGTCAAAATTGCTACATGCATTTGGTATATCTAGCTAAATACTTGAAATACAATATAGCCATATCATCGCCAGCTGAACACGTGTAATTACACCTGACAGCTCTTAATGCCTAGTAATGCTCTGTAAATAGAGCATTAATTAGTTGGACAAAGTCGTTTGTCTGCCTTTAATGGTAATTGTTAGTCATAAGTATTCGGGTAAACAAGATAATGCGGACGGTGATGTATCGTTGGATTGGTTAGACGATAGATATGCTAATTAGGGCGTTTTTGGTTGTAAACTTTATTTTGACAAAGTTCATCTTAAGAATAAGAAAGATATAGTACTTCTTATAATCCATTTTTGTTCCACGAGTCCAAAAAATATAGGTAATTACTCGTAATTCAGTACTGAATTAAATTCAGTATTTAGGTAGGTACCTCATGTGAGGACAGCTGCGTTCTATATAAACCGTGTGTTCCGGCTTGAAGGGCATTGTAGCCAGCGAAATTACTGGGCATTATGAGACTCAACAGCTTATTGTCTCAGGGTGACGAGCGCAGTGCATCACCGCGCAGGAATTTGCAAAACAAAGTCTGGGTGGTGCTGTTATTGTTATGGACTGGCGTATTGCTTTCTATTAGGCGAACGACGAGCTCTCGTCATTCAGTAACATATAAAGAAAAAAAAAGCTCTGAACAGTTTAGGTGTTTCATTAATGTCCAAATTTTAACTTTAGGTATTCAAACTCGTTTCGTAATTCTATGTTCATCAGTCTATTTTGGACGGGCAAATGCCTTTATTCTTAATAACAATAATAACGCCCAATGATTACATGCATAGATCCTAACTAGGATTCCCAAATTCCTCAACTACGTAACCAGGAACTTCGAAGACCATGGTCACACCCCATAACACCTAAACATGGAACAAATACTTGCACTTTTTCTGTGCACAATGATTGTGCACAGAAAAGTAGTTTTCCGTACCGGGAATTGAACCCGTAATATATGCTAACCTACCTAACGATAATACAACAAAAAAAAAAATTAAAAACATTTTGTCAAATAAATATTCTACTCCGTTAGAATTGTCCCTGACTACAACCTTCCTCAATAAGAAGCCTATATATGTCCTTTTCCAGACTTAAAACACATACCAAATTTTATCAAAATCCGTTTAGTAGTTTTTGCGTGATTAAGTAATAAACATCCATCCATAGTCATAAACTTTCGCATTTATAATATTAGTAGGATGTAATTCAAGATCCAGCCAAGACAAAAACTAATTACGAACACAAGCATCACAGATAACATATTTACGATTGTCCGGTCCACTCCAAGCTCCCTTCGTTCCGCAAGAAATTAATCTGTAACTAGAATCAGGCTCGTTATGAACGATTCAAGAAATCCGACCGTTCGGAATTCTTGGGTAATTTCACACAAGACTGGGCGCCCCCGCGCTCCTGTCCGACTTATGGGAAAAACTTGTTCAATCAGCGTAAGTAGCTGTTTGCTGCCGGACCCCGGAATCCGGTGTTGTTTGCAAATTAGGAGTTATTGGTGGATGCGGCACAATTTGTTACTTTGTTGCCATTCGAAAAAATCTGACTTCAGTTTTGGGAAGCGCTAGATGAGGTGACACTATAAAATTAAAAATTAATATCGCTAAGGCGCAAATATGCTAACCTCGGTAGAGGTTACACCCATATTTTAGCTGTTTAAAGTAGAGATTCCGTGGGGACCGGGAGTTCATCCTATTTTCAAAAGTCTCTCAGAACGCCTGGTCGATGCAACGCGTGACCAAAATGCTGGGACTTATTTAGCTTAACGTACCAGTATTGCAATCCAACGGGGCAATACTGCCAGCATCTTGGGTACGCAGCCAACTAGTTGTGGGCTTAAGCATTTGGGCTATCTATAGGCATTTTAATTGTCAATAGGTTGTCCAATTGTTGCACCTTGTAAGTATTTAGTTTAGTTTTAGTCAGTAGAATATAGATTTGTTTACAGAATTAAAGGCCGTTAAAAAAATATAGCTAAAAATATGTTTTCTGACTCTACCATGCCCCATAAGTTATATGCCTAAATCGCATCAAAATTTCTTCCCCGTTTCGATAAGATTAGATAATTAGATAAAGTAAAACCATTTCTTCGACACGACAAACAAAAGTAATCTTAAATATAAAGTATCTTAGAAAGTACCTAACAATAAAAATGCTTAGCGTGCTGAATGGGCTCAGCTCAGCATAAAATGCCGAGAGTTCAGAACAACTCGGCGCTGATTTTCAGCTGATACCCGATTTACTATGAAAACTGTTTATATATGTTATAGCAAAACAACAAAACGTGTTTAAGATTAAAATGCTTCTTTTACTTCAATAAAATATTTTTTCACAACCTCTTAGTCAACTCAACTCATCTTTAAACATCTTTTTACAAACAAATGTATAACAGCCGGGCTAACTCTAAAAATGTCAGTTTGTTCGTAGCTCTATGCTACTTATTGAATTAAATGCCTGTCTGGTCGGCGGACGTAAATGGACAAACCTGAGAGGACAAAAGAATTAATATCCATCACTACAATATGCAATGGCCTGAAACAAGATTATCTGGTTGTTAGCTTCTATGTCTGGTGTTTTACGTATTTTCTATAGAGATGTTATTATTCAAACTGAATC
Source organism: Petrophora chlorosata (assembly GCA_951640565.1). NCBI lineage: Eukaryota > Metazoa > Arthropoda > Insecta > Lepidoptera > Geometridae > Petrophora > Petrophora chlorosata. Next base: position 5,851,631 of record OX621206.1, read on the forward strand.
AAGCAGATATAATTGCTGTATTCCAATTGAAGATGATAAAAGACGTCTGGTGGCCTCTTGTTCCTACAGGGCATCCTCTAACCGATGACATTTCAATGCATACAATAACCTAGTCCAGTGAGGGTCATATTCTTAACCCTAGATCACTAACCTTATTTTTCGACGCTTATTACGAACCTTCGTCGTTTCGACTACGGTATTTAAAAAAGGGGGTTAAAGGGTTTTATTGAAATAAAATGTATACATTTTTATTTTTATTATTAATGAAAAGTTTTTATTTATATTATTTCTTATGTTTATATTAACTAATATGACACATTTATTAATCAAACAGCCTTACGAATGAGATCATAGCTTCGAAATCAAGAGTTGTAACATTTTTAAAGTTCTTACTTAAAACAATTTATAAAAAAATTTAAAGAAACAAACTGAAATTATTATAAACAATGAATCTAATAAGCTAATAAAATGAAAATTTTGGTGAAAACCTAGTTACTAATACATTTGTGACATACGTTAACGTGTTTGTCATTTCCACAAAGAATTTTACGCGATGGTCGTATTATCAAATCACTAGATTGTGCTGAAGAGCTAGGTATTGAGTCTTCAATAGACTGTAGGGGAGATGTATCACTTCTCGCCTGATCATCTTGACCTGAAGGTTGCTGTTGGGTCAAAGTAGAAACTTCTTCATCGCCATCCGTTTCATAAGTTGGATCAACCTCGACGCGGTCTTCTCTCTCACTCCCTGATGAATTTTCGTCATCGCTTTCGTCTTGTAGTAATAACTGATGAATAGTGTCTAAAATAATAAGTAGCAATATCAATAAAAAAATGTACAAAAGTAAAAATGACGAAGAACTACACAAACGAAATAGTACAAATATAACGTTATTACTAACCTTCGTCGCGTTTCGTTATTAATAAGCACTACCGTCCATCGCAGGGGCAACGGGTCAACTGAGATTAGCCACAGTATGGAAGAAGTGCGATTGAGCGCGCAAAAGTTAACACGATTTTTTTAAATCCGCGTTGTCGAATCGACGAAGGTTCGTAATCTAGGGTTAAGAAACATTTTAGAAAACTAACTAGGATTAAAAATTTAAATCTACCGGTAGTAAGTAGGTATATTATATATTTCCATTACTTGCGTCCTGCGGTTTCCCCCGCGGATAAACAGTTAGTAATATTATAAAAGTACTGGGCATTATGAGCTCAACAGCTAATTGTCTCAGGGTGACGAGCGCAGTGCAGCGCCGAGCAGGATTTTGCAAAACAAAGTTAGTCAAAGTCTGGTTGTTGTTGTTATTGTTATGGACTGGGTATTGCTTACCATCAGGCAAACGACAAGCTCGTCTCGTCATTCAGTTACATAAATAAAAATTCTGTTGTTCCCGCGGTCAGTTTATTCAACGAGATGCATAAAATATATAGTTTATTTTATAATATTGCTGTTCACAGTTAACTTAGAGCTATGAATATTACTCGTATGTTTGCATGTAGATCGTTTACAAGTAATTAAAACTAACACACGACATGTTATCTAAAATTACTTTTATTGACAAGTTTCAATTTAGATAAGTATATTTATAGAAATGTTTAAATATTCCAATTACAATTTAAAATATTCAGTCTACAAGTTTCGCTGCATTAGGTAGAGCTACAATTTAAGGTAAATTCTAACAAAATTAGATATACCCAACTGGCCTAATCTATGTCAAATTTATCAAAAGTCTGTTTAATGATTATATTTATCTTGCAGTAATGGCTGGCGAAGCAGCAGCAGCGTTGCTGTCCATTCAAGCGATACAGTCGTTGTTCAGGACATTTCAATCAACCCTGGAATTTGGCTCTTACTTGTGCCCGATTGACACCCCTATTGAAAAAGTCAGTAAGTAAAATGAATCCTTCCGTTACTAATAGATGAAGATGCCTCCAAGGCGTGACTAAGTCTTTGGCAGGAGAGATACCCTACAGCATCACCAATTTCGCTTTCCGAAATACTTCCCCCTAGACACAATCTGCCTTGGCTGACATGGAATTCTTTAAACACTCCGGACCCAAGTCGGCCGCAGCAAGGAAAACATGTGCAGCTATAGCTCTTGAATATCTAGAATATCTATAGATATTGAATGTGAGTGCGGTGTCTCTCCCCAGACTATGGCACACCTTTTGTCTTGCCCTGCGTATCCCGCCACCTGTATACGCTATGACCTATGCAATGCCCGGATAATGCTGAGCTTGTGGCGGAGTACTGGTCCAAAAAAATATAAAGCCGATGGATCGACTGGCTAAGAAGAAGTAAGTAAAATAGTTTTGTACAAGAACTTGGCAAACGTTACAAGATAAAGTTCGCTTAAAAATGATTATTCAACCCACATTATCGAGATTGATTTGAGATACCTATTTGTTATTTTTTAATGTAAAAGTAAATAAACCATTCCGCCTGATGGAAAGCGGTCAGCGGTCTCGCTTATAGACATCTGCAACACAAGACGTATTGTTGATGTGTTTTAAATCATGTTAAAAAGGGAGGAGGAAAGGATTCCCATCCTCTCCCTATACGCCATCCCCTCTGATGGGAAGCGGTCACCGTCTCGCCTTTGAACATTTGCAATACCTGAAGTATTGTCAATCTGTTTTCAATCATGGAAATAGGAAAGGAGAAAGAGGATGGGAATTCTCATACTCCTCATAACCTTTCTCCCGAACGGGAGATGAAATTGGGAGATCACGTCGAAGCAACTACAATATAAAACAACTATAAATAATCACACTTTATTATTGTCCACAGCATCGATAGATTACTTCAACTTCATCATCATTGGAGGTGGATCAGCTGGCTCAGTGCTTGCCAACAGACTGTCAGCATGTCCATCTGTGTCTGTTCTCTTACTAGAAGCAGGAGGATGTCCTCCCTTGGAATCCGATGTAAGTGCTAACCCACCTACAAGATTGAATTCTATGTCAAATATGAAGCAGCTTCTACAAGGGAATCGTACAAATCGAACACCGATTAATGGAATTATCTAACTTTTCTACTAAGTAAGTAAATAAGCCCGCTTACCAACCACGATTGCTAAAATGATCGATATCACAGTTTCAAGGATGCTAACGCTTTCCAAATTTGAATTTGAAAAGGAATGGGGATCGGTGTTGGAGGTAAAAAATTCCCCTGCTGATTCTGCTTTGGTTATGCTCACCACAAAGGTGACCAGTTACTGGCATCTTATTTCATTACAGTTTAAAGCTTCTTTCATTGATGATTTGTATATTTTCAGTTTCTGGGCTACTTTCCTATCTTACCTCAAACTAAGTATGACTATAATATGACGTCTGTCAACGATGGCTACGCTCTTCAGAACCTCCAAGGTGGAGTGGTTGGCTTGACGGTGGGTAAAATGTTAGGAGGAGGTAATAGCATAAGTCACGCGCTCTTTGTGAGAGGCAGCATACCTGACTTTGATTCTTGGGCAGAGGCTGCTAATGACTCATCGTGGTCTTACTACGGACTTCTGCCCTACTTCAAGAAAAGTGAAAACGTTCTGGATAAATGCATTGTAAAACAATACAAAGAATACCATGGAACATCTGGTCCCATAAAACTAAAAAGGCAGCACAGCGCAGAAAATAATGGAATATTAGAGGCTTTTGCTGAACTTGGTTATGCCATTCGTTCTGATACAAACAATCAAGATCCGCTTGGAGTCACAGAGCCTTTGCTTCAAGTTGATAATAAGTTTAGACAAGGTGGACTAGTGTCCTACATATACCCTGTAAAAAATCGCCCAAATCTGCACGTATTGACCGGTGCTACAGTGACCAAGATCATATTTGACCAAAAATTGGCAACTGGAGTTGAGTTTTCTTATAATGACTGTTCTTACGTTGTGCACAGTAAAAACGAAATTATTATTTCCACTGGAGCTTTAAAAACGCCACAAATACTCATGCTTTCTGGAGTTGGACCATCGGATCACTTGAGGAGCAAGAATATCCCTGTCGTCTCAGATCTACCAGTTGGGAAGAACCTACACGATCACGTAACGGCTCCAATGATTTTCGGTTTAGAACACGATACATCGCCGGCTTCTCCTTTAAACCCTTCCCAGTTTCCAGTGCCTATGACTTGCAATTACGCTAACCTGTACAACAGCAGTGCTGAATTCGCTACGTTCCAAGGAATCAATTTACTCTTTTCTCACGACAGTCCAGGTCTGATGCAGATATGCCTCAATGCGTTCAAGTATAATAAATTCATTTGCCAGAAATTGTATGACGCTAATGTTGGTAGAAAAATTTGGTTTACTGCTCCCACATTAATGCACCCGCTTTCAAGGGGCGAGCTCCTGTTAAACACTACCAACATCAACGACCAACCTCTGGTAAGTGTTAGATACTTGTCAAACAAAACTGATTTGATCGAATTAGCTAAGGTCTTGGCTTATTCAATAAAGATTCTCAACACAACATACTTTAAAAATATAGGAGCTGAGTTTATTGACTTTAATCTTTGTACTGAACACACAAAATTTAGCGTTGAATATTGGGAATGTTACGCTTTGGCTATGTCATCGTGCATGTGGCATTACTGTGGTACTGCAGCTATGGGATCTGTCGTTGATGCCAAGTTACTCGTGAAAGGGGTCACTGGTCTTCGAGTGGTTGACGCTAGTATAATTCCTGTGATTCCTGGAGGTAAAATTAATGCTGCGGTTTTAGCCATTGCTGAAAAAACTGCAGATGTTATCTATGCTACTTATAATTATACTAACTGTTGTTCTTGTTGTAAATAAATGTTCTTGCTGTTCTTGTTGTGTGTGTAGCACAAAACAATATCGATGCATCCATAATACGAGTATATTATTTAGAATAACTATTATTTACTGAATAAAATCAGAGTTGAGAATTGATTTGTGTTTTGTTTATTTTAATCTTGTTGTTTCGAAGAATGTTTTCTACCTTTACTAGCGTATGCCTGTAACTTAATCCGAGTACACATAGATAATCTACCTAATTACACTTTTTTACGGCAATGATGGTGGATTTCCCAATTCAACCTTGTCCGCTTGTTCTGACTGAAAAAATCCTTTATATACATCTATGTGAAAGAAGTATCTATAGTAAATTTTTCACAATTCTCATAACGAAACGGGTATCAGCTTAAAATCAGCTTCGAGTTGTGCTAAACTCTCGGCATATTATGCAGAGCTGCCCGTGCGGCACGCTAAGCGTTTTTGTTGTCAAGTTAGCATTCTAAGGTAATTCATGCTTAAGATTATTTTTGTTTGTCGTGTCAAATAAATGGTTTTTCTTTCTTTTAAGTACAAAATGATGAAATAAAACTTTCCCTCCAGGCTCCAGTTCCCACGGGGCATCTCAACTAACCGATGACATTTCCATACATGTACCTAAGGGTAGTGAGAGGACTGAGGGGACAGAAGGGTCACAGCGGATGTCTTAAGTGGCAGTGAAAGGGCTAGGGCGGATATTTATATTCCCAATGTATCCGAGAGGCCGAAGTTGGCAACTTGGTGACAAGTTTGAGGGATCTTGTCGCTTATGAGTGATGTTTGGGACACTTGAGATCGTTAGTAGTTTCAAGTTTGCGGTGTTTTCGAAATAATATCCAAGTTATATTGGCATTGACTGTAAAACGGAGAATTGCTCGTCGCAACATACATATTCGCAGATTTATGTCAGAGATGAATTAAGTAATATTTTAGACCATGAAGTAAGTCCACTTAAGACTAAAATAATATTGAAACTTTAAATATACAACTAACTTTTGAAGGCATATATATATAACATCACAGCGTTTTTTTCTTATAAAGGTCTAATAAAACCATTAAAGCGTCACACCATTAATAACACACGTTCCTTAACCACGCACGTATTATATATCAAACTACTTAAAACTGCAAAAATCTTTTTATGAAACCAGTCCTGCATCCAAAATCTCTAACTCAGGGTACCTATTACCGTTTTGCTCAACATTTCCCATCAGTTCGAACGTTACGAATCAGCCGGGCCCAGGGGACGGTGTTCGATCACCGTCGCCTACCGTTGTCGCTAGATAGATGGCATTGACTGCCAGCGCGAGATGTGGAATTAAAAGCCATTGTAGGCGGGAGTGCCGGGGAATGAGTCGAGATTTTGAGGTAATTATTTGGGTAGATTGTACTGATGATATCTTGGTAAGTGATGACGGAGAATGGAGCTAGAGTGAGTTTGAAAAAATGCAGAATAAACTTTTCGAGGAAATTTAGTTCTTCTCACAAAGTGAAATGAGACCAACAGCATTTTACACAGTTTTTTACGAGATACCACCTCCCTGCCGCAGTCAGTCTATCCCGATAGTTACAATCTAGGAGTATTCAAGTCACGAGTGAACAGGTACTATCTTGGCAAGCGTGCTGCATCGTCAACCATCAGGTGAGATAGAGGGCAAAAGCAATAAAAAAATAAAAAAAAAGACGTGTGGCACTCGGAGACTGCCGCGATAAAGCTATTGCATAGCATTTGGAGTGGGGGGTGTTAGGTTATTTTCATTACGGAATTTCTGGCTTCGGTCTCCACGCTCAAGGCCCGCGATAGAAGCTATGCAATAGCTTAAAACTTAAAAAAAAATTGTCTTATAAGACAATAAAATAAACAATTTCCTGGATTAAAAATGTAGATATTAAGTTCAGGCAGGAACTGGGTTAAAAACTTTTCTAAATGATTGTAAATATTCTTAAAAATAGGCAAGATTTATTAAGTCACGTCATATGAGCTTTATGCAAATACAGGTGAAGTTTTTTCACGTCCCTAGGAGATTTTGTGACAGTCACGGGCCTTTGCGTACAATATATTAAGAAAAAAAGCTTTACTAATGCAACCGATGAAATTATGTTAATGCAAACCAGAACATCCTGGCCCATCTCGCTCCTCAACTCATCCGGGTCGTGTCCGACCCGGAACCGGTCGAATATTTGCCCACCGGTCTCTTCAGTGTTTGCTTAGTGCAACTCTCATTTACGAAGTTAGACGTCCGAGGCCGCTTCTGTCTCATTTGGATAATGCTAAGTAAATACGGGAATTTTCCAGTGTAGCCCCGCTATTTTTTATTATTTTTTCATGCATAATTAAAAATGCTCCTACCTAAGTAGGTACCTACATACTGAAATTAAATTAATCATTTAGCAACCTCAAAAGTCTCTAAGATTACACCTATGTAGTAATATTTAGTTTTCTTTGCTAAGACACCTCGTTAAACTTAAGAATTTCGGGTGGAAACTGTTTCAAATGGTGTTAAGTGACGATGTTGTCTAAGATTGTAGCGTAAACTAACCGACGTTATAGGTTTACTCTGAATAATACTGTGGCCAGTAAACTTATTGGGTAGATATTTACTAATTAAGTAAAATAGGCTACCCAAAATACCGATTAATTATTTTGTAATTTTTAAAACATAACTATTCTCGTAACAAAAACACTGCGATCGGTTGGCGCGGCGCCGACACCCGCGTCCGCGACAATAAAATTTTACGCAACATAAAGCAAAAACACACCCCGCGCATTACCACTGTTATATCTAACGGCCACCCTATCTTGAACCGCACACTTTGTCCCAACGCCCACGAAAATCTTTTATTTGAAGCTCGTAAGAGGGGTAAGAGAGCTCAGGTTATGCTAGCTATAAAACACATCTTGTTACGTTTGTCGGATATAGACAAAGTTCTCCCGGATGAGATAACTATGAAAAGTTAAACTATAACATTGTACGCCTATCTTTAATGTGTGCTGCTTCCCTCGAAACTATCACTTATTTTAATTGGAACGGGATATTGAAGCCATCATTTTACTTAATGATAGAGGTTTATTTTGAAGGCTAGTTGCTAGGTAAATAAAAAAGTTATGTTCTCGTGAAATAAGCTATTTAGTACTACGCAACTTTAGGGGGATTTTCATCCGCCCATTGATTTATTATAACAGTTTTGATACTTCATAAAAATATTTTAATATAAGCAACAATATAAGCTTTATTGTACAGAATAGTTAGTAGAGATTTTTATATGGAACAGTGATGAGACGAGCTTGTCGTTCGCACGATGGTAAGCGCCACGCCTGTCCATAACAATTAATGGAATAATATACTAGGAAGCTAGAACGTCTGTAACATTCTATTTGTCTTTTGCAGAAAATAATAGTTTCTAGGTTGGCGCTTTGCGTCTATTTGGTCGCGACCTTTGGCAGGACTTGATTTAAACCTTTGTTTAAACTTAAAGCACGAAATGAATAATAGCCATTGCTTAGTTTATTACTAGCTTAAGTTTTCATCAATTATAAATATATGGCAGGCGCATGTAGGTATATAAAAATATTAAAGTGATTGAGGTTTTATTCTACCGTAAATTATTATTTAAAACCTATATAAATTATTATTTTGTGTAATATAGTATATTATGATCAATACCCTATAACTACCTAAAGATGTACCTATATAATAATTCTTACTATCTATACCACTGCTTCAATGTGAATGATGTATTCGCCTGTAATAGGTGTACATATCAGCACAATACAACCATAGAATGTCTTATTTATTATAGTAATACTAGCTGACCCGGCAAACGTCGTTTTGCCATATAAATAAAAAAAAATGTTAAGGGTGAACAACCCTTATCACTTAGGGGGTATGAAAAATTGATAGTAACGGATTCTCAGACCTACTGAATATGCATATAAAATTTGGTAAAAATCAGTAAAGCCATTTCGGAGGAGTAAGGTATCTAACATTGTGACGCGAGAATTTTATATATAAGAAGAAAGAAGATGTACACTGTTGGCGTTTCACAATAAATAAATAAAAAAATCAAAATTTTCAAGTATCAAGACATTTCGTGCGCCGTATTAATCTCGCAGAATTTTAATGTTTGCCCTCGTTAGTCGATAATAAGACGAGTTGTATCAGTCAAATATTGATGTTGGAGCTCCTGTTATATTGATTAGCGAGGACTAGTCTTAAAGCTGTCTTTTTAACAATATTTTGGTTTTGTTACGTTTTTATTGCGAACTAAAGCTATAGACATAGCTCAGCGGATTAGCAAGCTGAAGTGGCAGTGGGCTGGTCATATTTGCCGCAGAACCGATAGCCGGGGTAGACGGGTTCTAGAGTGGAAACCGCGAATCGGCAAACGTAGTGTAGGACGCCCTGCGACTAGATGGAGCGACGATATACGTAGGGTTGCTGGTAGCGACTGGAGAAGGAAAGCCGAAAATCGAGCTCAGTAGCATGCTATGGGAGAGGCCTCTGACCAGCAGTGGACTGATGTGGGCTGATGATGATGATTTTTTTTTTTATAATGTCGTGTCACAAAATGACACTTCATTAGCAAATACAATCTAGCCTAATAAGGCTAATAAGTAATTTGAATTTAATTTAAACTGCTAAGTAGAGTAAAACTAAGAATATGTCCATCAACACTTTTCTTATTGTCTCTATTAAGGCGAAGTCACTATGTTCTTGTGTTCTTTACGGGTAGCACTAACTTTACTAAGACACACTGTCACTGCATTAAATTAACTCAAAAGGTTTTGTCCTTTTTAGTCTTCTCACTAGGTCTGTATTGTCGAGGAGCTGGATAGCCTCGATGATGATGATGATGACGTTTTTATTGCGTCTTCTTCTTCGCAGTCACAGTTCCTACTGCGATTGACAGTAATAGTGAAACTATAGCGAATATCCTATCCTACACGCGAAATATTGCGAGGATGGTTGGATAGATGTTTGTTGCCCAATCACACAAAAACTACTGATCGAATTTTGATTAAATTTAGTATGTAGGTACTTTAAGTTTTGGAAAAGAATATAGGTTACTTTTTATCCCGGAAAACCGCGTGGCGCAGCTAGACTAACATAAATGCAAAAGTCAGTCTGTGAGGGTGTTACCACATAACTCCATAACAACTGAACAGATTTTGATATAATTTGGTACGTAGACACGTCCTGAATCTATTTCAGGACGTGTCTACGTACCAAATTATAGGGAAAAACATCAACATTTTCATCATGGAAAAACGAACTGGTATTTAGGAAACAACTATTAACCCACGCGGACTAAGTGTCAGCTAGTTTAATTTGCATTTGTAATAATAGCTGATTTTCATTTTATTAGTCGATGGTTAGACGACACTGCCATCTTTAATTTTAAAACAAACCACACCTCTACTTATTATTTACTAGCTGTGCCCCCCGGTTTGACCCGTGGTTTACCGGGATGAAAAGCCTATGAGCTACATCCATTCGAATATCACTCAAATCCGTTGAGCCAGTACAGCGTGAAGAAGTAACAAACATATACATACTTACATACTCACTCAAACTTTCGCAATTATAAAAATAGCGTTATATAAGCATCTTCGTGGTATGTGATAACCGTGGGTGATAAGCGTTTATGTATCAGCACATGTATCTCCTCGCGCTGTTGAACTTCCTAATTAGATTTGTACCTTTTTTTATGGAACATTGCTGAGACGAGCAAGACGTTTAACAACAACAATGACGACGAGCAAGTCGAGCAAGTCGAGCAAGTGGTAAGCGCCACGCTTGCCCATAACAATCACAGTGCCACTCAGAACGTTTAACACTATAAAAAGCACTGCGTAGCACTGCTTTGCGCTCATCACCCCGAGACATCAGATATTAAGTCTCGCTGGCTACAATGCCCTTCAAACCGGAATACAGTAATGGTTGCGCTCTACTGCTTAGCGGCAGAATAATTGGCAAAGCAGTGGTACCTACTCAGACGGCCTCCTGCATACGAGAGACCAACCACGAGTTATATCGGTATGTATAACGCATATCACATAATACTCGATAAGTGATACGCGGCTATGTATCGGCACACTGCAGAAGCGTTAACTTAATAAACGTTACAGGGCCCGTACATTTCAATTAGACAGGGTGGCAACTATCTCAACTGTAGGTAATCTTGTTAACCTCCTCGCGCGAAACTTCCTAAGTAGATTAGTAACTGTTGTCAAACACTATTCTTTACGATGCTCGTTGAGGTATTTGTAGCATGTAGTCGTGACTTCTCTAGATTTTTTTTCTATTTACAAACGAGTGATGTACACCATATCATGATTCGAACACTTCCTTCCCACGGTAATAATATAATCAACTAGCTGCGCCCCACGGTTTCACGTTCCCCGGGATAAAAAATAGCCTATATGCTATTCCAAGTCATAAAGTACCTACATACCAAATTTCATCTAAATCGCTTCGGTAGTTTTTGCGTGAAAGAGTAACAAACATACTCGTATATCCATATATCCATATAGGGAACCAGGAACTATGAGGACCATGGTCCCACAGCGCCCAGATACGAAACAAACGTATACACTGACGCCAAAATCATACCCGTTCACCCCTAGATTTTGACGACTACATCTAAGTACTTCCAAAACATTTTTCGACACCCCAATCCCCTGTAGTGTCTCGGACACGTCTCGGACGCGGGGTAATGCGAACAAATGAGCGAAGGCTACGGAGCCAAATTAGATTCTCGCTGGTCTCCCGGACCGGGTGGTCGCCGGGACCGTCTCCCCGACCGGCGGATAACCGAGCCCGCTGCCGCGGCAAGCGCGATTTGTATCGCCTGTTTTATAGATAGTCTGGATACTGATTGCTAGGGGACGGTTGAAATTGGTGTGAGAATAGGCAATGCTTTTCCACTAACCAATATTATTACTTTCAAGAGCTATGCCGCCGTTGACGATTATCAAACCATGCTAGGCTAAATCTTTGCACATCCCGAGGAACTAGAGAACTACCTGAATATTAAGTTTAGATAAGAAGTAATATCAAAATATAAAAATCAGCATACTTCTCGAATCAAATTATTGGATTAGACTGTAGGGATAGTAGAAGTAGTGTCGCCATGAATGATAGATGTGGTAGGGTCGCCATGTGCAGTAGGTGGATGTTTCTAGTGACAATGGTTTTTTTTTATATGACATAGACAAACAAGCAGACGGCCCGCCTGGATGGTAAGCGGTTACCGTCGCCTAGGACACCTGCAAACCTCGGGACACTACTGGTGCGTTGCCTACCTTTAATGACCCTTTTCACCCTTCTTTTAAAGTACCTCTACCTAACCTCGGGCGGTAGCCCATTCCATATCTTGCAGGTGTGCGGCAAGAAAGATTTGGAGAATCGGACAGTATGCGATGGTGGTGGATCAGTGAAAGGCGGATAGTCTGTATACGTGTATATTATCTAAATGCTGCTAGCATGCGCTAATGCATTGAATATCATAAATTTGATAGGGATTGCGTTATCATTAGAACATGTTGCTAATTGTAATATTAGACTTGTTCAGTTGATCAATGTAAACATTGACGATAGATGACGTTGAATCGTCCCCGTTAGACGATATAAGAAGGATAGAGGAAATTTGGTTGCTCGAGCAGTTGGCTCGGTGGCCTAGTGGTTAAAGCGTCGGAACGGTAATCCGAAGACGCAGGTTCGATCCCTGCCCGAGCAATATCATTTTTCTTCTTCTTAATTATTGAAAATCTTGAGATTTTCGCCCAGCATGCGTTAATGCATTGAATATCACGAATAAGACTTAATTAGTATTAATATACCCAGAAATTGCAGAGCTGCCTGGTTCTCTACTACCAACCAAACACAGGCATGCGAAAGCTTATCATATCAGTATATCACTGCATAGCTGCCAATGTCGGACATGTCCGGTGACCATAGGGCGTGAACTCACGGTGATTGGTCAACGTTATGAGCAGTACTGAGGAAATTCCGAAGCGCCTTGAGACGATATCCGAGAATCACATAACAATGTGTTTACGTTTGTGCTAGGTATATCCGAAGTTTGTGTTCCTAGGTATGCCTATAAATACGGAGATGAAGGATATGCACATACAGCAAAAGATTGGGTATGTGACCTATATATAGAATAGAGTTCATAGGAATCTCTAGGAATTTCTTTATAAGTTTACTTTTTTTAAGCACACGCTGTATGTTAGAATCTCGCTGGTCTCCCGGACCGGGCGGTCACCGGGACCGTCTCCCCGACCGGCGGATAACCGCGCCCGCCGTCGCGGCAATTGTATTCGGCGTGGTTTATTCGATAATTTAAAAAACCTACTGGTGTATTGTAGTCTAAGGATGTTTTATATTGCCAATTGAATATTGCGACGTAACAAACTGAAGTTATAAACATATGACTTGAATAAAGTCCTTATATTTGCCGTCTCTTTCGTAACGATGAAGATTGCAAGTAAACTGTAGTCTATTTTAGAGACTATATGACTATTCCTAGAATCTAGCTTATAATTTTCTCAGAATCGAGAGCAAAGGCCAGTTGACCAGCTGATCCGTTGACCAGCGCGACCTACCTAACAAAAGGAAAAATACTGACACATGAGTGTGGCTCAGCGGGAACTCGTGCGCCTTTCGATCCGACGCACCTGGGTTCGAATCCCGACTCGGCCCTGCACCAATGACTTATAGTCAAGTGCAGATTTTGCACGCTCGCTCTAAAACGGTGAAGGAAAACATCGTGATGAAACCCGCTTACGCGGTTTGGAGTGGTAGGCTCTGGCCGTGGTCGTAATACCACCCACCGAACAAAGCCATGCCGTCAAGCGACCTAGTCGTGTTTCGGGATGATGTTCGGTGAACCATCGGGGAGACGGGTCTGAGCAGCCGCTCAACTGCCGCCTCTCTCTAGATCTATGTGCTCCATCTTAGGCCACATCATCGCTTCACGTCAGGCGAGATAGTAGCCAAACATAGATCTAGAGTGTAAAAAAAAAAACATATTTTTATCATAACGTAATACAACGTAAGTAATAGTTAGTATTCTTTGGTAGTACTGAACTTACGTGAGTCATCAAAATCCGTTCAGAAGTTTTTGCGTGGTAGAGTAACTAACATCTTCTTTTTGACGAGAATTCGGTGAACTACTTTCTCATCATACCGGCAGATATTCCAGAAAAAATACAAAATCTTCAAACTTGCGGAAAAAGTGTCTAGTGGTAGTTGTCTAGTGGTAGTAGCCCGATTTCTACCCACCTGGATTTATAATCGTAGTAGGATCGGTCGGATAGATAGTGACTTGATAGACACTTGCAATAAACGAATGTTTGAAAGGTACGTAGAATAGAATAGAATAACTCTTTATTATAACACCATGATACAGAAACAATTAAAACTAAAATAACAATTAACTTAATACTAGCGTCACAATGGGCGGTCTTATCGTTCAAAGCGATCTCTTCCAGACAACCCACAAGGAATGGAGTGTAGATAAAATATATATGAACGGTGTTATCAACAAAAATAACACCGTCCATATATCGAGCGAGTGTGGCTCAGTGGGAGAACGTGCGACTTTCGATCCGACGCACCTGAGTTCGAATCCCGCTGGCCCCGCACCACTGACTTTCTTAAGTTATGTGCGGATTTAACACTAGCTCTAAAAACGGTGAAGGAAAACATCGTGAGGAAACCGGTATGTCCAAGAATTTATCACAAAAATTCAAGGACATGTGACATCCACCAACCCGCACTGGGCCAGCGTGGTGGATTATGGCCCATACTCTCTCTATGAGAGAAGGCCCGTGTCCCAGCAGTGGGAACGTGATGGGCTGATGATGATGATGATCAACAAAAAAATATTTAACATTATAATAAATATAATATAAACTATAGTCCTTACATAAAATATATAGCATAACAATAAAATATACATAATAAAAAGACGTGGGGCACTCGGAGACTGCCGCGGTAAAGCTATTGCATAGCATTCGGAGTTGGGGGTGTTAGGTTATTTTCGTTACGGAATTTCTGGATTCGGTCTCCACGCTTAAGGCCCGCGATAGAAGCTATGCAATAGCTTAATAAATACTTTAATATAAAATGGACAAATAAATAAACCTATATAAAACATAAATACAAAATAACAAGTGAGAACATAACGACTAAGAACAGTAGACGAAGCATAGGTAGCAGTTATTGTGCAAGATAGAACTGTTTTACACGATTTTTAAAGATGTCAAGAGAAGGAGCTCGTTTGATTGAAAGAGGTAGGGCGTTCCAGTCGAACAGCTTTGACAGTGAAGGAGGAATCATAAAAGGTAGTACTATGAGCAGGCGTTTTTAACAGTAGGTTCTCTGGTGACCTGAGTAACTGCGAATTTGAAGTGTGAAGGAAATCAAAACGTTCCTTAAGGTAGCGCGGGGAACTAGGGTGGAACAGAATACTGTAAAATATTTTAAATTTGATTTGTTAAAATTGCACTCGACTCCCAAGACACAGGCCTCGTGCTTAGTTTGGGGATCGCTGATAACTCTATTTTTTTTTTAGATGATAAGTATTCTGTCCTATTTGTAAGAAAAATTTGTAAATTTTCTTTTGGCAATAAATAATTATCTTATCTTATCTAAAGGTGAGACAATATATGAGCATTCCGACGAAGACGCATGGGAAGCCACTTGAGCTTTACAAACGTACTACAAGTAACCAAACGTATTACAAGTAACCAAATCTAAAATAGATCCTTAGGCACCTATAATGACTCCGGTTTATTAGTATTTATGTATGTATTACTCCTTATAGTTTTGTATGGTATAGTTATATTTATTTGTGTATTTATTATATTTATATATTTAGTTATTGATATTTATGATTATAGTTGCTGATATTTTCTTGTCAAACCGTAACCGTACACTGAAACCTATTTGCTCATGTGACAGTTCTCTTTCCTCAAGGGTTTGCTGGAAGAAAACTCTTTTTAGGGTTAAGCTCGCCTTTGTACATATATTTTATAAATCATCGATGTAAACATTTTAGTGTACAATAAAGAATATAAGACTCCTGTGGCTAACAGTTCCTAATCCAAAATTAAACCGACATCTCATTCCAAGGCCATCAATTATTTACCCGACCGAATCCTGTCCGTCAGTAGCCCACCAGAGTTGCCCCAACGCAGCTATCAGGTTGGTAATATACTTATATACCAACTAGGAGGTATTTATATACCAACTTGGTATGAGCACTCGTTTTATTGTCTCTTCGTATGGTATGAGCTAGGTAGGTTGTAGTTGCTCGGGTTAGCAGTCGGGTGTTTGATTTACACCCACCAGCGTTTGTCCAGGTGATTGGTCAAAGTACGAGCTTACCATTAGTGCGTTGCCTTATTGACTGGCACTAGCTTTGTGGGCCAGGATGTTAGGACTAGACCTAATGAACGTAAAAGTAGGGTGTATATATAGTATATTTTCTCAGTACATAAAAGATTTTTTTGAAAATATTATTCGGTTTTACGGAATTCAAGTATTTTATTCCAGGACCTGAAGAACTTACCTACCAAATTTCATCAAAACCCGTTCAGTCGTTATGAAACTAAATGGTAACAAACACAATAATTAAATGATATTCTAATATTGTAAACTTTAATATGAAAGGGACCAGGAACTACAAAATCAAACAAACACTAAAATGCTAGTGACAAATATCTATTTATTTCGAAGTAGGAGTCGAACTCGCAACATTTGAGCTACAAGTGTATAGCACAAAAGGCACAGTAGTATCTTAGCTACGGTAAATAAGAATATAAGCTACTTGTTCTGATTAAATGCCTTAAACAAGTTGACTTGCTTACATCCCCTCTGATTTTTATCCGCCAACAAGCCTCAAGCACTTCATAATAATAAAAAGCTGAGCCCTTTCGTCAACCTAATGCCGTAAGCCTGACAGATCCGCATAATGCCTTAAAGCGCCTGTTTTTAGACCGGGACCCCAGCGAGTGTAAACACGACTTGGGTTCCTCTGCCGGAGGCGTGCGCCGCATAACAGAGCGTATGCTCTACAAAATCAGCCACATCGGTACTACGCATACTGAAGCCTTTTGACAGGGATACTTGGCTGTGTCAGTAATGCCGATTATTTATTCTGTATGTATTCTATTCAGCGCAAGTGAAATGTGAAGTTAATGAAGCTAGCGGTATTACTAATATCTTGAGTCTGATGTAGAGCAGATGGTGACCTCCGGAAACTACATACATTGCGATACAACTTTTATATATGACAATTCCATATATTTTATACAGCGAATATTTATAGCAATAATATTTGTTTTTAAACTCAAAGGAGTTTGGAAGCTTTGGCATGATCCGCCATTTTTATATTGTTTCAAAAAGGCGTACTTATACTTATGAATGGGGACATAATATATAGCTAAACAAAAAATACATACTCGTAATGACTCACATTACGAAGATAATTGGATATAAATAGCAAAGTACCTACTACAAAAATATTTCAATTCTTTATTTTAACTAAAAATTAACAAACAGCCTCTGCCAACTGTTTCATTAGTTGGAAATGTTGTTTTGTATTATACATTTGACCTTCATTGTAATCTAGACTTTTTTGAAAGAAGGTACTTGACATTCTTACAAATAAAAATTAATTATCATTGATTGTTTATTTTCATGGTACAAAAACAGCCTTTTGCAGGAGTTTATATCTCTATCATACAAGTGCTTAATTAGATCATAACAAAATGTATATGGGACCACGTGGCGGGTATTTTAACTCATAAAAGAATCACAAGTTCAATAGTTTTAGAGTAATCAGTGTATTTTGTTGGGATTAGTTGTCTATTGGTAGATATTGTGATATGCGTTTGCACATTATATCACGTAAGTATATATTGTGCTGATCATAGCTTGTAGGTCACATAAGTGGAGAGTAAGCATGTACTAGAGTTTATTACATGATCACGTGCTACAATAAGAAATAGTATAAATAGTTATAGTTTTAAGGGACGATTGTAATTCTATTATAGAGATTCTGAAGTAAAGATGTGTTCCAGAAGTACGCTTTTTCCTTGCGTCCAACCCCCCACAATACAACATATTTAATTTAAATTACAATTACATACCATTTATTTGTGTTATTTGCTAAGTAATAAAAAAATATGTTTCATATAAATTATTAGATATTTACATAAATTATTTTAGACATGTAAATTTATTAATGATGGCCTAATCGAGTTCAGATAATATCTGGCCTACTCTACTCCGACAATACTGTACAGATCCCAAAAAAGACCCGCAAAAATAGGATTTTGTTTTTATAAATAAAACAATTCCAGTGGCGAGAAAAGTATTGTGTATTGGTTAAATAAATCAAATTTTACATAGTTGACCTAGTGACGCGTGAGAATCTCGTTACCGCGATCTAGGAATCGGTTCTCGTTTGAGGGCGACATCTAGTTAATATTTAAGAACTAAAATTACTTAGGCTAACAATTTATACGATTCGAACATTCCGCCCGCCATGGACCAACTGTCCATAACGAACAATCAAAACCTAATCTAAAAGGATATAAACATTAAAAGTACAATACGCTACTTATGATTCAGTTCTGATTATAAAACACAAAAGAAATTAAACGAACATAACAAATTATCAAAGTGTAGTTATAACAAGCTGATATATGAAAGTAAAATTAAACAGATAAATTTATCAACACAATGTTTATAAGGTTACTCGTACCTAGACAATTCCTAATTAGACAACTTCTACAGTATCAAGTAAAATACAGGCAACTACAGCTGCTATTGAACCCTTACAAATATGTACTTAATATTACATATGAATTTGTACAGTGCGTTAGATATAGCAACAATAAATAGCACAATGTGTTCAGTATTGCTGACTGAACCAATTTTAATCATCAACATCAAATTTCGAGTTAAATCTATACATTCTATAAAAAAAAATACACGACATAAATGTTTATTCTGTAACAGGGAGAATACAAAGTTTGGATACTGGTCGCTTCATGGTAACGCCTTTGCAACGCAAGCTTACAACGCGAGTCACCTTGTCCAAACCACTATGCTTCTCAGTAATTATGCCATAAAGCCATCTTGCTGGTGGCATATCGTCTTCTTTAACTAAGACAACATCCCCGATCTCAGGCTCTAGGGTGCAATTCTTCCACTTATGACGCTGTAGGAACTGCGTTAAGTATTCGCCAGACCAGCGTTTCCAAAAGTCCTGGACCATACGCTGTGTCAACTGCCAACGCCTAAGACCACTGACATTTGAGCCTTCATAGTTCAACTCCGGAACAAGAACTAAGGGTTCCCCAACAAGGAAGTGTCCAGGAGTTAATGGGAAAGGATCTTCCAATGTGTCACTCGAGCGTGATATTGGTCTCGAATTGAGGCAAGCCTCAATTTGAGCCAACACGGTAGTGAGTTCTTCAAATGTCAACGTAGTGTCGCCAATAACTCGTTTAAGGTGATGCTTCGTCGACTTAATACCAGCTTCCCATAGTCCCCCAAAATTAGGACTATAGGGTGGTATCCTATGCCAGATTGTGCCGTTTGAAGAAAGCCAATCCGCAATCTCTGATGCTACATTTGATTTTTCCGCAGCAAGTAAAGCCTTTAGCTCTCGATCAGCGCCTACGAACGTAGTCGCGTTATCGCTCCACAAATCTGAACAGTGGCCACGCCTAGCAACGAAGCGCTTAAAAGCTGCAAGGAACGTCTCAGAAGTGAGATCACTCACAACTTCTAAGTGGATAGCTTTCGTTGCCATGCACACGAAAAGGCAGATGTAGCCCTTGGTGGAGCGATGACCTCGACCCTTCGTTGTTCTCACTGCTATGGGCCCGGCGTAATCTAGACCGCTTTGTCGAAAAGGTCTACTTGGGGTCACTCTAGATGAAGGTAGGTTTCCCATCATTGGGTGAACAGTTTGCGACGAATATCGCAAACACTTCACACACTTGTGAATATAAGATTTCACAAGGTTCCGCAAATTGACGATCCAATACTTGGTATGGATGTAACTTAACATTAATTGTGGACCCCCATGAAGAGTTTTCTCATGGGCGTCCGCAATCACTAATTTGGCCAAGTGGGACTGACGTGGAATGAGGATGGGATGCTTACGATTCTCCGACAAATCAGCACCATGCAATCTTCCACCTACCCGCCAAATTCCATCGTTGTCCTGATAAGGGCTGAGAGAAGAAAATTTTCCTTTTTTACTCTTAAGATCTTCTTGATTTAAATATTGACCTTGACATCTTTTTATGCAGATATTCATGACATCTTGCAACTCTTTAGCTGTCAACCAGGATTGTCTAAGCTGATCACGAGGTAAGTAGAGTCTCCTGCACCAAGCCAGCACTCGAAGAAGTCTTCTCAAACAAGAAAATCTTTCCAGGAAAGGATCTCCCTCTTCAACATCACTGGTAAGAGCATGACACTTTAATTTTAACTTTCTTTCTTCCAGGTTTGTATCTTGTAGATCTCCTTTACTAAAGTTTATTTTTTCCAGATGCAGCCATCGAGGACCGCGGTTCCAGAGTTCATTTCCAACACACTCCGAAGGTTGTATACCTCGCGACGCGCAGTCTGCAGGATTGTCTTTTGAAGCTACATATGACCACTGGGTTCCATCCATTATGGTAAGTATTTCAGACACTCGGTTGGCTATGAAAGTCTTCCATCGGCTAGGGTGGTTGCTTAGCCAAGCAAGAACAATTGACGAGTCCGTCCAAGCATGCAAATGGTGCTTGGGTATGTCAAGCGTTTCTGCGACTTCATTCAGAAGTTTGGCTAATAATACGGCACCACACAATTCGAGACGAGGGATCGACACTTG
Source organism: Petrophora chlorosata (assembly GCA_951640565.1). Classification (NCBI taxonomy): domain Eukaryota; kingdom Metazoa; phylum Arthropoda; class Insecta; order Lepidoptera; family Geometridae; genus Petrophora; species Petrophora chlorosata. Next base: position 5,872,336 of record OX621206.1, read on the forward strand.
CTTAATCGGTGCCACTCTCGTCTTGGAGGTTATTAGACTCACATGCACCTTTCCTTCCTGATCTATGACACGCATATAGACCACCGCAGCATATGCGAGATTAGATGCGTCTGAAAAGCCATGGAGTTCAAGACACTTGTCATTTTGACTTGTCTTGATCCATCTGGGGATACGAATTTCGCTGAGCCTTGAAAGATCGTTGCGAAATTGGATCCAATCTTTGAGCAATGAAGATGGAAGTTTATCATCCCATTCAATCCCAGAAAGCCAGAGCCTTTGGATGAATATTTTGGCTGTTGTGATAGCAGCTGCATACCACCCCAAGGGATCGAACAAGCGAGCGATGTCAGACACAACACGTCGCTTTGTAACAGGCATCTCAAGTGGAGGAAGTTTGACGGTGCATTGGAATGTATCTGCTTCTCTATTCCACGTTAGCCCAAGAATCTTCATGATTTCATCCGTCTTTAGCTCTATATCCTGTTCAGGTACAGTCTCTCCGTTTATGTGGTCCATCAATTGATCACTGTTACTCGACCATTTCTGAAGTGGAAATCCACCACGATCGAGCAAGGTAGTCATTTGGTCGTATATTTGAACTCCTTCAGTTGCAGAGAAACAACCAGACATAAAGTCGTCCATGTAAAAATCAGTAAGGACGCGACTAGACGCCAACGGAAATTCAGCGCCTTCATCTTTCGCTAACTGTTGCAGAGCACGAACTGCCAAAAATGGTGCTGACGAGGTTCCAAAAGTAACCCTTAACAGGCGGAGATGCTGTAATTCAGCATCTGGATTTTCACGCCAGAAAATGCGTTGAAAATCTGCATCCTCGTCAGTTACCTTCACTTGTCTATACATCTTTACGATGTCCGCTACAATTGCTATTGGGAAACAACGCCAACGCATTACTAAATGCCTCAACTCTGGTTGTAGAGTGGGGCCTGTCATCATGTCGTTATTTAGCGAGACTCCGTTTGAACCTTTGCACGATCCGTCAAACACTACCCGGACCTTCGAAGTGCTTTTGCCTTGCCTTATAACAGCATGGTGGGGTAGATATACAGCATCCGATTCAGCGGGGTTGCTGACTACCTCCATGTGACCTAAACGAAGATATTCGTTAATCACCTTAGAATATTCCACCTTCAGATCAGGATCCTTGGTGAAGCGTCTCTCCAACATCAAGAAGCGTTTGCGGGCAATCTCCTTCAATCCTCCATACTTGCAGAGTGGGTCATCAGTCCGAAACGGAAGTTTAACAACATACCTACCACACTCATCTCTTCGGGTTGTACGGGAAAACAAGTCCTCACAATGCTGCTCCTCGGGTGTCAGGTGTTTGGATTTATGAGATGATGGTTCTGCCTCCATCTCCCAGAACTTCTTTAATAGTTCATTATCGTCAGATGTAAACAGGTGCATACTGACGATATTACGGCATTTGTCACTATGGCTGAGTTCATCAGGCGCGTGTATTCGACCAGAGAGGATCCAACCAAGTCTGGTGTTTTGTGCAACAACAGACCCCGGTGGACCCCTGATTAAACCTTCCAACAAAATCTGGCTATACACCTCCGCCCCCAATAGCAGATCTATCTTGTTTGGAGTTCCAAAGGATGGATCTGCTAGTTCCATAGATGACAGTGCTGACAGAACTTGCACATTAGGCAAGTTGGTACTAGGCAGGAAACACGTCAGTTTAGTTAAAACGTGTGCCTTCACAATAATGGTAAAGCTGGGATCAAGGCGTGACTGAAGTTTTAGCAAAACGGTGGATTTCGACGCAATGGTCGAATCCCGGTCACCGCCTAACCCACAAACTAAACCTGTCTCAGGAGTTTTCTTGAGACCAAGCATCTGCACAGCAGATTCCGTTACAAAGGATGCCTGAGATCCCTGATCTAGCAGAGATCTTAATACTGCAGTTCTATTCTTATTTGACTCCACCTTTACTAGAGCGGTTGCCAAAAGAACCTGACTGGGAGTATTCAGAATGCACGAAGTGATCGGCGGGGCATCCGATGATTCGCCATCGATCTGTGATGAAGATGTTGAAGCTGTTACTGACGCAACAACACTTTTATTCACAGATTGATCAACCTTGACAGAGTCGTTAGTTGATTTTGGGTTTTTGGGATGTAATAAAGTGTGGTGTTTTTTCTTACACAGGCGACACCTCGTGGACGAATTGCATTGAAACACCGAATGATCGGTATTTAAGCAGTTGAAGCATAAGTGGTGAGTTTTCGCAAAATCGCGTCTTACATCAGTAGATTCCCTTGCAAAGCCTTTACAGTTGCAGATTTTGTGACCTTCCGAGCAAAACGAACATGAAACTACAGTTGCAGTGGCGACGTGAGTATAATTTTGCTTTTGTATTTTAGGATCTAGAAATTCTATAGACCGAAACCGATTTACAAGAAATTCTTCGAACATTGCCATAGTGGGTAACTCTTGGGACGATTCAGTTACCTTTTGTTCCCACTTTTTTCGAGAATCAGGATCGAGTTTCTGACTTATCAAAAAAATTATCATAATATCCCATGAATTTATGTTGACTCCTAAATTTTCTATACCGTGCAAACATTCTTTAGTAGTATCCAATAATAGTTTTAATCCACTAGATGATTCTGTTGTTAAAGACTTTTGACTGGTGAGTTTTTTCAAAATACAGTTGGCTAAATATTTTTTATTATTATATCTGCTTTCCAACTGACTCCAGCACAGTAAATAGTTATCCGCTGTGACTGAAATATGTCTCAATAATTGCTCGGCCTCACCTGTTACAGAACTCTTTAGGTAGTGTAATTTTTGCACATTGTCTATTTTATTATTATTATGTATCAAGGAGATGAACAAGTCACGGAAGCTAGCCCATTCTGCATATTTACCAGAAAACTTTGGTATTTCTATCTTTGGCAACTTAACTGCAACATGCTCAGACCCCCGACTTTCATTAGATTTTGGACTAGGATTTGATTTTAGTGTTACCAAAACATCTTTCAACAGAGATTTATATTCAATATAAAACTCCTCAGTCGAGTCAAAAAAATCATTAATAACATAAGAAGAAGCCTTTAAAGTTTCACTCTTAGTTTCAAGAAAAATTTTACTATGATTCCCTGAAAACTCCTTCCAGTGTTGTTCCAACGTTTCTAATCGAGTTTCAACATAAGACAATGTAATTCTATCCTTAGATGTTTTTTTGAAATTAACTTTCGATTTATTAATTTGAGCAGCAATATTTTCTTGAAGTTTAAAATAATCAGTAGCCATTGTAAACAATCAAAATTTCTACCTATTACAACAGTACTACAACTACTTTAACGTTCCTAAAACAGATCTACAAAAATATCAAGTACAAATTTTAACAATAAAAATTTTCTAAGTTAAAAATATTTTTGCCGAATTTTTCTAAGTCCAAGATGTTTAACACAAAATTATTCTAAGTGTTTGAGATTAGTTAACTTCGCTACAAAATTGGGCATAGGTTCCCCGTCGGAACACTTTTGAGGAAACTATACTAAGTCTTAAACACTTCTAAATTTTTTAACATGCATTGATATTTACTACTATACTAATCTAAAGTTAAAGTTCTGATTTTCTAAGCAATAAGGTTCAAATTACTATAACACTATTATGGATTAAATGTACTCACAGTTTTACGTCACCACCACTTCACAACTCACACTTGTCCATTATTCGTTACGTCACGTCGCGGGCGCAGCTATTCAAGGGGAAAGCTGTGTCCCCCCGATCCGCAGTCCTCCCGCGCTCGAACTTAGAGGTTCCAGTTGATGATCCAGTTGACAGTCCAGTCCAAGGGGAAGCTCCTCCCGCTCCACTCCTCAGTCTTCAAATTTGCTCCACGTAGTACTTGCTCGCACCACTAGGGGGCGCTTTCGTCGCGCAGTGGGTCGTGTATGGCGTCTTACTAAGAGGCTCACTCCCCACGTTGCGGATACCGCAATGATACAAAGTTGGACCGCACACAGTCAACAGAAGCCTCTTGTCACCAGGTTTGAAAATTCCCGGCAAACGAAGGACCATGTACAGATCCCAAAAAAGACCCGCAAAAATAGGATTTTGTTTTTATAAATAAAACAATTCCAGTGGCGAGAAAAGTATTGTGTATTGGTTAAATAAATCAAATTTTACATAGTTGACCTAGTGACGCGTGAGAATCTCGTTACCGCGATCTAGGAATCGGTTCTCGTTTGAGGGCGACATCTAGTTAATATTTAAGAACTAAAATTACTTAGGCTAACAATTTATACGATTCGAACAAATACTTTAGGCAGATATGACTTAACTGACACTGCTATTTAGAATATATTATACCGTACAAACATACATACACGTCAAATTGACTTTTACTCGTGGTAGGTTTCTCGTATGCGAGAGGCCGACTGGGTGGGTACCACCGCTTTGTCAATTATTCAGCCGCCAAGCAGTAGTGCGCAAGCATTACTGTGTTCCGGCTTGAAGGTCATTGTAGCCTGCAAAATTACTGGGCATTATGAGACTCAACAGCTAATTGTCTCAGGGTGACGAGCGCAGTGCAGCGCCGCACAGGATTTTGCAAAACAAAGTTCTGGGTGGTGCTGTTATTGCTATGGGCTGGCGTATTGCTTACCATCAGGCAAACGACCAGCTCGTCTCGTCATTCAGTTACATAAAAAAAGGATTTTTTGAAGTTTCTACATTACCATTACCACACGTCTATAAATCTTTTAAAAAGTAAGATAAGTGACGTACCGCGAAGCAATTCCATAAAGCAAGGTTGCTCGTACCTGTCTCTTATATACAAAAGTTATTTAACCTTAGCTACTGCCTCTACCATAGAGGCGTCGGAGGGATTGAAAAAATTGTGTCTCCAATAAAGGACATCATTAATTCTCGCCGGTCGACGCAACGGTCGGAGACGCGGAGATGCCGGGATTGTAGCTGTAATGGTGCTACGGATCAATATCCCGGGATTGAATTCTTTGTGGGATCGCTATTGTGTGTTTAATGGCGAGGGATATAAAGCTATTAGGATATAAAACATGTGTTTCAATGGCATATAATTTCATGAAATACTTATATATTATTCATATATATTATTAAACATTTAAAAATATTCATTCAAAATCAATTATTCACAATCCTCTCCCTGATATCCGCTTTCAATATATGTATATTGAGTGTACTTTGCTACAATACCATTTAAGAATTATATAGTACTGTGTTGATAACCATTCATTGCAGGTACCTACTATGATTCAAATACCTCAGTTCAGAGCGAGTGTGGCTCAGCGGGAACTCATGCGCCTTTCGATCAGACGCACCTGGGTTCGAATCCCGACTCGGCCCTGCACTTATAGTTAAGTGCAGATTTTGCACGGTCGCTCTAAAACGGTGAAGGAAAACATCGTGATGAAACCCGCTTACGCGCTTTGGAGCGGTAGGCTCGCCGTCGCCTGGCCGTGGTTGTAATACCACCCACCGAACAAAGCCGTCAAGCGACCTAGTCGTGTTTCGGGATGATGTTCGGTGAACCATCGGGGAGACGGGTCTGAGCAGCCGCTCAACTACGGTCTCTCTCTAGATCTATGTGCTCTATCTTAGGCCACATCATCGCTTCACATCAGGCGAGATAGTGGCCAAACATAGATCTATTAAGCGTAAAAAAAAAACCTACAGAACATAAGCACCTACACAATAAGGTACCTACTGCTATCCCTACGACCAACACCAGAAGCCGCCTCACCGAGCCTACCTAGTTATTTACGCAGCATACCAATCTCATTACTCCGAACATTTTTTAAAACCTTCGAAAACAATTTCCCAAGTGGTCCGAGCCCGTCCAAGTATTTCTTTCAAATAATTATCCGACAAAATCATCCCAGAATTCTTGCGGAGTTCGTTAGGATGTTACGGGATCCCCTTCTCTAAGCAGAATTAATGACTGCCTTTATTGAAAGTTCAATTTTTTGATTAGGCCGGGAGGGGCCGATGCCCTTTAGCCCGGGTCTGTTAAACACCGGATAACAGGGTATTTATTCATTCGGCCAATATTGATTTGATTTATTTTTTAACTTGGTCTTTGAAAATTATGTTCGTGACTTTATTATTTCACGGTAGAGTTTTGAAAAGTACTATTTTTATGATAGAGATATTGTTGATAGACAAATAATGTCGACTCTGTAGGTATTTGGAAAATTATAATAAACACATCCATCAAAAGGAAAGAAAATGCATTGAAAGGCACCGAAATACTATTCTCTATCCTCACTCGTGGAAGGTCTCTCGTATGCGGGAGGCTACCACTGGGCAGGTACCAATGAATTGCACACTGTTATTCTGCCGCTAAGTAGTAGTGCGCAACCATAACCGTGTTCCGGTTTGAAGGGCATTGTAGCCAGCGAAATTAATGAGCATATGAGACTTAATATGTGATGTCTCGGGGTGATAAGCGCAATGCAGCACTACGCAGTGCTTTTTGTGGTATTAAAAGTTCTGGCACTGCAATTGTTATGGACAGGCGTGGTGCTACCATCAGGCGAACGACTTGCTCGTCTCATCACTCAGTTCTATAAAAACACTGTATTCGAGCCAAAAAGAAAAATTATAACTTTTAAACAATCTAGTAGAAATCTAGGCTTGCATCCATCTATAACCCTATCATCATAAACTAATATTACAATATATCCGACATTGAAATAAGGGCTCGTGTAGATCGGCACACGTTGGCAGCTTGGAGGCAGCGGCAGGTGTCGTTCACGCTTCGCGCCTCAGCAGTCAGCACACAGCCGACCCCGCGTTACTACGGCGACGAGACACAATTAACTGAGCCTGCTGCGCCTATAGCGTGTGTACGGAGCTTTATGAAGAAACCTTGTAAAGTGAAGGATGTGGATCTTTAGTGAAAATGGGATCTTTAAGAAATCGTTACTTTTAAGAAGTAAAGAGACGTGAAACTGGTTTTGTATGAATTTTTAGAAATTGAATGGCCTTGAAAACGACCATCTATAGTATGTAGGTGTCGAATGAAAAGATTGTGTGTGGTGTCCCTATTTACTCAATATGGTGAAAATATACTATTTAGCAAGAAACGTGCGTATTCTAAATTTTATTTGTCTGACGCTTTGTTAGTTTCTTTTTTTACCACTTCTAATGGCTTTAAATTGACTTATGGGTATAGAAAAGATATAAAACTTTTTCAAAGTGAGGATCATTCCAATCAGCATTCGTCAGCAGATTTTCATGAAATCTTAAAACGTGTCACACGGAAAGGTCACACGCTTGACAAAGGCGGGCGGAAGGATCGCTTCACAAAGAAAGAGGCCGGAAAGCCTAAGGGGAGGATAGTTTGAGAAGGGAGGCGGGGACGGGTCAAGTCAAGGGACAGTGGGAATCTCGTTACTGTTTTGGAAAATATAAAATAGGTCAGAGATACAAAAGGACAACATATTATCATTCTATAAAGGATTATTCTTTCAATCTAAAAGATTTCTGTGTTCCAATTTCGAGAAGTGTAAACATTAAAATCTAAGTTGCTGTGGCTGATAAGTCCGTGTTTCTGACTTAGTTTACTGAAAACCTGTAATATATGGTTTCCTGCAAACCTAATTCGCAACAAATAATTACCTGATAGACGAAGCTGTGGACGTCAGCGTAAAAAGCGACACGAAAGTAATTACCAAACATTTCTATATCATAGTTTATTCAATGATAAGAATCTGTTCTGATCTGTTTATCAAGAACACGTTTCCGGTTGCGAATTAACATATCTAAAGATGACCTTTCCTCTATCTAGTTAGCAAGCAGGACATGTTCTCGCATGTCCGTTACAATCAATCTCATTTGTCTGCAATTAGAGAGGCTCCGTCGCGTCGGCAGTTTCTGTCTGTCTGCTAGATCAAAGTTGAACGGTGGAAGTTAGGAGGTAGATTCTGGAGGAGAGTGCGAAGTTGTTTTGATGCTAAATTAAGTTGGTTCCATAATGAGCCTTTTAGTGTGTGTATTTTTTCTTTTAATTGATAAACCTAATACTTATGGTCAGATTTTATATACTAATGGCCCGGATTGCTTAAAACTGGTATTTGATTACGTGTCCCCCTGTCAGTACTGCGCGTAAGCTACCATGAAGCAGACGCGCACGCTGATTATATCGAGTATGAACTGTCTGTAAGCATCTTTTTTACCTTCACTATTTGTTGTGCGGGTCTGCACTGCCCACGTTACTCTGGGACGACCGATCGACCGACTCCAAACGGGCTACCTCCACGATTAGAACGATCCTGAAGTGATGTGGCTCGCCCTCTCCATAATAGTGCCACGCGGTGTGACATCGTGCCCATGTGATTGGCTCGCACCGCGTGCGGTGAGGCGCGCACACCGAGTTTTCTGCCCGCGGTTTTCTAATCCGGGCACCGAAATTTGTTCGCATTTTCGACGCAGCTGAAATATTTTATCTCTGTGTGGAACTTTTGGGAGGACGAAGTCAATTATAGAGTTTTATTTGTGTTATCTTGTTTTGTAAAATGCTCGCTTTATAATAGAAACTGGCGGGATAAGCGCTGGATTACAAAGCATTTTACACTTTTCTACTATACCAAGTAATGTAAGGTTTGAAAAAAGCGCTTAGCAAATTTAACATTTCTCGAGACTGCGCATGAAAATTTATGAATTTTGGTAGATTTTGGCGATTATTAATCAATATGTAAGTAAATAATAATAATAATAAATAATGTGCAAGTAATACTGTGTTCCGGTTTGAAGGGCATTGTAGCCAGCGAAATTACTTGGTTTTATAGGACTTAACAGCTAATTGTCTCAGGGTGACGAGCGAAGTGCAGCGCCGCGCACGATATTGAAACCAAAGTTCTGGGTGGTGCTAGACTGACAGAAGGACGGACAGAACGATTTTATACAGAAAGAAGAAAGAAAAAAACAATTTATTTTTGACAAAACTGCACACAAAAATCAATAGTACATACACAAGTGTAGGAGATCAAAATAAGACAAATTAATAAGACCAAGACAAACAATTACAGCATGTGTATGGAGGACCGCTGCCGTGCACAGTGCAGCCAAAAAAGCTCTGTGCTCAGCATAATGTTGTGAAGAATCCACAACGCTGGTTTTCAGCTCAGGCCTTATACCCTTATAAGGTCGTTGTTGTTGGACTTTGAACTACGGACCCCTAAAAACGTGTGATTCTTATTTTCTGGATAGTTAATAAGATCTCTTCCCTACTGTGTATTTTTAGTCTATGCCTGCTTCAGCTATCGAGTAGGCATTGACAATGTTGACTCTGTGACAACTTCAAACTTGCAAAAATATACATAAATTCTAGTGGAGATATACAGAACATAATAACAAAATATAATAACAAAATACTATGGAGCTCCTTCTATGTTTTAAGCTCTTTAAATTTGAATTAGCCCTATGTTAGCTACTTCAAGTACATGTCTCGAGGCCCGTCCTCGGTTTTTTACCCTAAATATTATTTCAGTCTCTAGTAGGCTGAAATATAAAAAAAATATTACGTAGAAGGTAAGAAACCAAAGTTTTATAATCGAAGCCTGCTTTATATTTGTACTCGCATATAGATGCCACACTGTGCCCCACTGTGCTGTGATTACAAGCCAGCAATTAGACAATTTTGCAGTTGATAATAAGCAACGCAAGAATTAATTATCTGGGTACGGCTATGAGAAAAAAGCTCTCAAATAAAGAAAAATAAGTACTTTCCTTTTCAATTGAGCAGATTCTGAAGATACAACCTTCCAAAATGAGTGCAGTTAATAACATAAGCCGGCCACGGCTCACGATTAACGCGTTTGGAAAGAATGACATCATAAATGCGCCTGATAAAGATGAAGATCTTACAGAGATATCTGAAGTCAAGACAGCTAATAATGGCACGCAGACGAACGTCAATCTTAGACGTAAAGGTACATGGACAACTGCTTTAAACATTTTTTCCTGTAGATTCATCATCTAAGGCGCTACAGCCCTGGGTAGGCCTTGGCCTAGTCGAGAATTTGTCTCCAGACAGGTCTGTTACTGGCTTGCTGCCTCTGACACCAATCGTCTTCAGGTCTTGCTCTACGCCATCGAGCCACCATAGCTTAGGTCGACCACGGCCTTGGAAACCACCCGGTTTTCCTTCTAGGAGACTTTTAGGTGTCCGGGTCTCCTCCATACGCTCTACATGGCCTAACCAGCGAAAGCGTCCAAGTTTCACTATTCCTGTAAATAACCTGATGATAATCTCGTTTCCTAGAAGTTGTATCACAAATCCCTACCTGTGAAGCACTGCTAAAATTATTAACGAAAGTTTGTGAGGATGGATTTGCATATATTTGGGTTCATAATTATAGGTATTGAGCGTGACATGGTACATAATTGTTTACTCTATTCTAATAAATTCGCTAGCTATGCCTTCCAAATCCTAGAAAGTGTTACGAACCAAAAGGGTTTAATACGAAAATGGTGCTTAAATTAGTCTAAAATAAGGTCTAAGTTAAGAGTTCTAAAGCTTTTACATTTCAGCACAATCTCCTACGGAGTCTCCTCAAAGATCTCTTAGAAGCAATATCATAAAGCAAATAACACCGAACATGAAGCCAAAGAAAAGAAAATGTAAGAGTGTGCTTTTACAGACTTTTTACTCAATGAATTATATGAACTATGCTAAGCTATTTTTAGGGGGCCCTATTACTAAGACTCCGCTGTCCGTCCATCTGTCTGTCGGTCTGTCACCAGGCCGTATCTCATGAACCGTGATAATTAGACAGTTGAAATTTTCACAGATGATGTATTTCTGTTGCCGCTATAACAACAAATACTAAAAACCGGAAAAGAAAACATATGAATGGGGCTCCCATAAAACAGATATGATTTTTTTGCCGTTTTTATAAATAATGGTACGAAACCCTTCGTGCGCGAGTCCGACTCACAATTGGCCGGTTTTTTTAATGCAAAGCTCACGTTTCTCATAGCCTTGATTCGTGTGCTTATACGTTTGCGTCACAGCTCACAATAAATGGTATGTTTCCAACTACCGAAAAATCGAGGTTCTCAATTTTAAAACTGATATGGTTACCAAAATGAACAAGTTCGGACGTTGCCCCGAATGTCAGCTTCTGTGGTGTAGTGAATGGTCAGGATGGCTCAAATCTCATACATCAATGAGGTTGCGGATTCGAATCCAGTGAATGTTTGTGCACAGAAAAAAAGCGCAAACATTTGTTTTGTATTTGGGTGTTGTAAGACCATGGTCCTCCTAGTTCCTAATTCCTGGTTCCCTAAATACAGGGAATCCTAGTTAGGGGCCAGGATCTATGTATGTGATCGTTGGGTGTATTTCTTTATGTATTTAATGTTAATTAACAATTTCATATTGTTGTACACCGCAGTCTACTTCTTCTTCCCATACTTTCCATCCAAAGGTTTTCTGGAAGAGATCGCTTCAAGCGATAAGACCGCCCATTGTACTACCATAGTTAAGGACCGTGTTATTGTCTATTTCTTTAATTTGGTATACAATAAAGAGTTTTTCTATTCTAAGAATAGAATAAAAAAATGTTGAATAGAAATTCTACATTTCGTGGGTAGATGTTTTATGAATTGTCTTGCAGTAAAATTTTTCAATGTTCGGTATGGTTAATTTCAGTAAAGTTAATGGATTGGAAGAGATATCACCGGCTCAGTGTGATAAATTCGTTCATAGACGATCTGGAGAAAGATTATCCGGCGATTTGTACTGTGACTGTCATCGGGAAATCTGTTGAGGGACGAGATATAAGGGTAACAATGAATACAGGATATACCTACTTGAAAAATATAACTACCTATTTATATATTTTTATTATATCGAGCCATCTCATTTTCCCAGTTTTAACTATGTATTATATTTTTTATTTTAAAACGATTTTCTGATTATAACAATAAATTCTTTATGTATAGGCCGACCGTTTAACTCGCGTATCACCTGCGCGGTAAGAAGGGAGCGAGGGGACATGTTAGCGGTTGGGTGAAAGGGAAAGGACGTAAGCTCTCTGCTCCGCGCACCCCTTTCACCCACCCGCTAACATCTCCCCTCGCTCCCTTCTTACCGCGCAGGCGATACGCGAGTTAAACGGTCGGCCTATATTTATACATTGGCACCATTTAAAATAGTTTATTTTGTAATTTAAAAGAAAATGCGTAAGTTTATTTTTAAATATAGTTACTTCTTTGTGTACTACTGATTTCCTAAAGCATTAAAACACATTATTTTTACATACATTAGTTATACTTACGTATAACTTTTATAATAAAACTGCACTTCTTTTCAAGATGCTCAAAATATCAAACAGCGACGCCTCCAATGAGGCGGTCTGGCTGGATGGGTCCATTCACTCCCGCGAGTGGATCAGCACGGCTGTGGTCACGTACATCGCCAACCATCTCGTGAAGCACTTCCATAAACTAGCCCCGACTATTACTAATAAAGACTGGTGAGACCTGTAACGTTATTTTGTATTAGCTGCAGTTTGGGTAAAAATTTAGTTAGCTGCAGGACTTTCAGGTGGTCTAATTATATGTCTTGCTTGGACTTATATAAAATATTCACTTTGGGACATAGGGCATTTTATTATATATTTTATAGTAGTAGACAGTTAGCTCGGCGTATTTGTATGGAGTGTCGGGGGTCTGCTATAGGTACCAATAAAACGGAAGTTTACCTATATTATTCTATGCGACATTCAAGGGCGGCATCTGGGCGGCATGCGGCATCTTTGCCAGTCACCGGTATCAGAAATAAAAAAAATCTAAAAATGATTATTTTCTCGGCATGGTCTATGCCTTAAGGCCTTAGTAATAGACCAGTATCAATCTAAGCATACTAGACTACTAAAATAATGTACATACAGTTTCGATAGTGTGATTTTAATTTTTTTAATTTGAATGTGTTACAAAAGCATAAACCTAATTATTGACAAGGATAATTAGCTGATTAAAAAGAGATCTTTGTCGTCGGTTTTCTTTGTCAGTCTTTTTATTCTAAGTTATGTCTGAGAAAAATTAAGGATAGATGTTATTAATATTCCAAATGCTATAACGAGAGAATCTAGTCGATCAGGCTTGGTAAGCGAGTTTTCTAGCAAAACCTTGTAGTTAGCCCCTTTTTCCGATGACTCGTCACTTTGTCTCAAAAGAAAATAATTCGTTTCAGGCACATAGTCCCAGTGCTAAATCCAGATGGTTACGAGCATACGCACTTGCGCGACCGGATGTGGAGGAAAAATCGAGCCTGCTACGACGGCGAGTGTGTGGGTGTTGACCTCAATAGGAACTTTAGGTACCTCCTGACTCTATTAAGGCTTGTGTGTTATTTTTTGTTTGTTGTCACGAGGAGGTTTTTTTTGTTTGTTACCTCACAACTCCTTCATTTATAAACCGATCTTGATAATGTCATCGATATTCGAGCTTCGTCTTCGAAGATACACCACATCACATCAGAATTGAAGTCGGTTTTTTTTGTTGTAAAACTTATACTTGCATATTAGACACATTATATTGTTTTAAAAATTAATAAGATGGTTTTAAACGTGACTCTGTGATAACTAAAATATCTCTGTTTTCTTTGAGTGCACCTATCCGTCTTATGTGTCTTGTGTCATTTTTTAAGTGTCAATGCAATATTAAGATAAAAAGCCTAGAGAGTAATAAATATGCAATTTGAAAATAAGCATGAACACACGTTTGTTTTTTTTTTGCTTAAATAAATTGAATTGAATATATTATATATATATATATATATATATAATATATTGTGTTAGTAACACTTATCTTATGTTAGTAAACATCAAAAAATACAAATAATAAAAATAAAATACTTATACATACCTATCTATCTAAACATAAGACGTTCCTACTTCAATAACTTCATAAAACTCTAAATATGTACTAGCCGTAGTAGCGAAGTCAGCTTGGAGTTGATGAAATGAAGACAACACCACTTAGATTTTTGCCTCAACGATAGTTTAATGATGATTTTACAATAGTTAATTGCTTAGTACAAAAATGGTAACGTAATTCGCCGCGATTGGCTGCCGATGACGTGTAGCTGTATTTATTGCGTGAACATCGCGCGAGGTGTTCTCGCCGGTGCGGCACTGCAGCGCCCTCCGGTGCAGGTACATATGTACAACGGCGTCAACACTAACATTGTTCTATATTATACAGCTGTGGGTGGGGCATCAACGGAGATCAAGGCGGGTCGTCAGAGGATCCTAACAACGTATTTTTTAGAGGTCCCGCACCATTCTCAGAACCAGAAACAGTTGCTGTACGGGTCTGTATTCATAATTTTCTTCTAACTAGACAAAATAATGCATTTTTTTATAACTACCTGTCTCGGAATAACATTACAATCTAGCCTAATAATATTAATTAGTAATCTTAGACTGACTTAAATGACTATGTAGAGTACTTGTATTATTAATTGTTCTGTGGTAAAGTATAACTAAGATTGTGTCCATTAACGCTTTTCTTACTGTCTCTATTAAGCCGAAGACACTATGTTTTTTTTTTCATGTACCTGAATGACGAGACGAGCTGGTCGTTTACCTGATGGTAAGCAATACGCCAGCCCATAACAATAACAGCACCACCCAGAACTTTGTTTTGCAAAATCCTGCGCGACGCTGTACTGCGCTCGTCACCCTAAGACAATCAGCTGTTGAGTTTCATAATGCCCAGTAATATGCCTATGTTTTTGTGTTCTTAACGAAACTTATAGGAGAGCATGTTAATATATTGTTCCCTTATTTTGCACACAACTTCATTCTATCCCTGTAACACCCAAAAGATAGTAAACCGGAAGATTTTTGGAATATTTACTAGTGGACCGCATTGCCAACGTTTGTGGTTCCTGACAACTACAACTTGGGAGTCTTCAAATCGAGAGTGAACAGGTATCTTCTAGGCGAGCGTGTTACATCTTAGACCACAACATCGCTTACCATCAGGTGGTCAAATGCAAACCTATAACCAGAAAAAAAATCTATCATTATTTTTCGTTGAGTTGCGTTGCGTAAATTCTCCTCCGTATTTTTTCAGGACATGATTTTGGGATCAACGACACCCTTCAAAGTGTTCCTGTCATTCCATAGCTATTTCGAGATGATTATATTCCCATGGGGTTACAACAACGAGCCGTGTGCGAACTACCTGAACTTGTTGGCGGCTGGCTCGGCCATGTCAAGGGTAACGCCACGTAAGAGACTAATGCTCGAAATCACCAACAACACAGCAATTTGAAGGACCTTCTGCAATATAGACGAAATATTAATCCTTACTCTTATCACGTAGTACTATTGTCTAATCCATGCTCGCACTTAAGTCACTGTTTTGTGTTTTATTTTGTAGGGTCCCTTAAATTGTAGTACTGTTGGTGAAATTGGCCATTAGTAGGCAAGTATTTTTTATTTATTTTTTATTTAGATTACATGAATCTTATAACTAACACTAACTGAAAAAAAATATTAACCAACGTCTTAATATTATGTAACATCGTTATCAATCTGAATTCTTTCTCAATCAATGATAACATAATATTCTTGATAAAGAACATTTATTTGAATAATTCAAATCTCTTACTTTCAGGCTATATATGAAACCACGGGCATGACCTACAAGGTGGGTTGCACGAAAGACCTGACCTATGAAGCCTGTGGAACCAGCATTGATTGGAGCTATGGAATAGCCAAGATTCCATACTCTTACATGATCGAGCTTCGAGGCAAGAGACACAAGTTCAGGTTACCTAAAGACCAAATCTTGGACACAGGACGAGAAATTTGGAACGGTTTGAAAAGTCTAATGAATTACGTCGATAACCATTAATACAACTTTGGTGCAGCTACTTCTACCAGTTAAACTGCTGCGGATCATGTTGAGTCTTTATCAAAATTGTGCTTGTTTCGTGCCTTCGTAACAATTCAAAGTTTTTGTAAAATGAGCCTTGTGGTTATTTATTTAGAGATGCAATTTATAAATCAATACACGCTCTGTATAGTATGATTCGCTTTTATTTCTCCAAATAATACAAATATTATCATCCAAAAAAAGGTATAAATTTATGATACAACAGTCTATGACAGACCTACATTATTTTCTACCGAGGATCGCACAATTCAGGCATTTTTTTCCATCGACGAAACGCGCTAGCGCCATGATTGCGTTACAGACTTCTTTACAGCAAGCTTTGATTTCCACTTTCGGTAGCAAGAATTTGTCTTGTTTGCTTCTCAACTCGATGAGGTACGAGAAGGGGATACGAGCGGTTCCGTAGCTCCAATCTATACTAGTGCCACAAGCGTAGTACATGATGTCTTTGAAGTTGCCAACTTTATACACACGACCATTCGTTTCGAAGATCGCCTGAAATATAACGGAAACGTTTATGACAAAAAAATGCACCTTACAACGATTCCCCAATACTAATCACGTCTCCAAGTCATGGTTCCAGCTTTCGATGAGGTGCACGGCTTCTAAAACATTGAAGTTGAGTTCGGTCTGGCTTTGATACGACCAGTTCATGGCCTTCTCCATCTTGGTCTCTTGCCCTCTACTTTACCAATGTCGTTAAGTTTATGACAGAAAAGTACACTATGTGGAATACAATTAACATCACATTTGCGGAAAGTTAAGACAGGTAAACAGAACATATTTTATCCATAGATATTACTTGTCTCATTTTGGCATGCGGATTGTTTGAAATCTTTGGTAGCGGCACATTTTTCTTTTCAACTAACATGAATCTATAAATAAACTCATCACCTTTGTCATACACGTTGCTCCTTCCAACAAATTGACATAATCAGCACAAGGCTCGGCATTGAAGCACCATGGGAAAGAGATCACTTCACTGTACGCATGGAACGTCAGGAATATCTTGAACGGTGTCCCTGAATATAAAATTATATCCTGTAAAAATATTGAACTTTATTAAGTTACTTGCATCGAAGATTTTCGTCTGTTGCAGGATTGCAGGACACCAGCCCAACCCCTCCTCTCCACAGACACACTAGGTAGGTCTCTCGTTTACAAAAGGCCGTCTGGGCTGGTACCATCGCTTTGCCAGTTATTCTACCGCTAAGCAGTAGTGCGCAATTACTGTGCTCCGGTTTAAAGGATTGTAGCCAGCGAATTACTGGGCATAAAAGTCTTCATATCTGATGTCTTGGGATGACGAGTTCAATGCAGTGATGCAGTACTTTGCATGCTATTAAAAGTTCTGGGCGGTACTGCAATTTTTATTGGGAAACCTGATAATACTACCATCAGGCGAACAACTTGCTATTCTCATTACTTAACTCCATAAAAAAAAGAGTCAGCAACAAATTGACAATGCCTTCGGTGTTACATATTTGTATAAGTGAGTGTGTAACAGTCAAACCTCGGCTTGTTTGTCACTGTATTGTATTAGAAAATGAATATATTCCTCAAATTATTTCCAAAAACCGAAAATAGAAGTGTGATGTACCTTGAGTGCAGTAGTTTCGGGCTCCGAGAATGCTTCTGTTCCTCGATAATTCAGATGATAAGGATCACTTGATGACATGTCAGATCCATTTTTGCCCCAATTATTACTGTAATATAAAATACATAATCCTATACTGAACAAAACATATAATCAACATATTGTTAGTCACGATGACGCTTTGGATTCTCAGATTCTATTCAGAATTCGAACCCAAAGCGTAAACTCCCGGAAGAAGGACATCCTAATTGTCCGAAACCTGGTCGGAGTTATCCGACACAATCATAACGTGAGTGTAGCCGTTTATAATTATAATAAATCTTTCGACTCACGATAGTTTCCCAACCTTAATATTATAATGTTTTTTTTTTTTACACTTAATTGATCTATGTTTGGCCACTATCTCGCCTGATGTGAAGCGATGATGTAGCCTATGATGAAGCACATAGATTTAGAGAGAGACGGTAGTTGAGCGGCTGCTCAGACCCGTCTCCCCGATGGTTCACCGAACATCATCCCGAAACACGACTAGGTCGCTTGACGGCATGGCTTTGTTCGGTGGGTGGTACAACCACGGCCAGAGCCTACCACTCCAAAGCGCGTAAGCGGGTTCAAAGGGCCTTATAAATAAATAACATGGTCAACATGTCTTAACCTATTGGCATGCGAATATTATATGTCATGCAGAATTAAATATTATAAACATATTAAAATAGAATTACACAGAATAATTTATATAAATGTATTTAACTCTCCCTATATTCTAAAAATTCTTTGATAGAGTAAAAGTTTTGTTCCATAAGCGATTTAAAAGTTCAATACGAAATCTTGAATATTATTTGGCTTTCAGATACACTTACCCAAAGTTGCGGTTGAGATCCACACCAGTTATGGTATTTCCAAATCGAGCTCTACTTTTTCGCCACATGCGATCTACTGTAAATGTATGATGGTAACCATCTGGATTCAAAATCGGTACTATGAACCTAAAACAAAGGAACAGTTCATTCATAATTCATTTGTTTATTGCATTCATTACATTTAAATTGAAGCAGAGTTCATAATAGAGAACTATATTATTAGCATCCATGTATCTAGAGAAGTAGGAACTACGAGGACCATTATCGTACAACACCCAGACACGAAACAAATATGTGTGATTTTTTCTGTGCACAAACATTTGTCCCGCAGCGGGAATCGAACCCGCACCCGTAACCTCCGAGGTATACATATATAATAATATGAAGTGTAATATGATAGCATAAACCAAGAAGTAAGCACTTTAGGTGCCGCAATAGATGCGCAGTGGCTATAACGCAATAAAAATTATTACGATACAACTTAAGGTTTTATCTTTTCTTTTATGGAACTGGGTGATGAGACGAGCAATTCGTTCGCCCGATGATAAGCGCCGCACCTGCCCATAACAATTGCAGTGCCACCCAGAACTTTTAACACACACACAATACACTGCGTTGCGCTCATCACCCCGAGACATCAGATATTAAGTCTCACATCCCACTAGCTACAATGCCCTTCAAACCGGAACACACTACTGCTTGGCGGTAGAATAACTGGCTAAGCTGTGGTACCTACCCAGACGGCCTCCCGCATGCGAGAGACCTACCACGAGTAATTAAATTAAAAAAAAAAACAATCGTCATTTTGCCCGACTGCAAAGGAAGGATTATGTTTTTGCTTATACAAGTCATAGGTAGAGATCTTTATCGCTTGAACGAATTCATTATCATCAGTTACACCATTTAATAATATATGATTATTGATTACATACCAATCTTTGTTGGTGACAAATTCTCCAAGCATATTAAAATTCCTTGCTATGTGGTCAGCTATATAGGTTACCACTGACGTACTAACCCACTCTCGCGCATGTATGGCGCCGTCTAACCATACACCTGTGTTTTTGGCATCACTGTTGGATATTTTTAACATCTGTAAATTAAACATTACAAAACACGCATCAAATGTTGAATAAAGAACGTCCTAATTTTTTTTATTCTCTTACTTGAATCCTCGCCCCTAAGGGCCGGACTCCACCAAAGCGGAGATGCGTACTGACTGTAGCGGAGATGTGTGCAATGTTTGGTATTGTATGTTAGTTTAGTTCGATCTGACACGAAAGCCAGACGACTAAATGTCACTATTACTAAAACAGTATCTTCTTTTACTTGAAGAAGAAGAAACAGAGTCTGAAGAAGCAGAAGAAAGAAGCGTGTGCGCTGCACTAGGCGAGTAGCGAGAGTGGCAGAGGCACAGGGCGGGGCGGGGCTCGCGGGTCGAGGGACGCGGAGCCGGGCGACCTAGCGGCGCCGCTCACTACACGCCACTCAGATCTCTTCTCGTCTCCGCTGCGTTCAGTCGGCCGTCACCAGCTTGCGAAGCACAGCTCACATCTCCGCTAGCTCGATCGCGCCATACAAAAATGATACATCTCCGCTTGATGGTATCCACTGAAGCTGAGCGAAGACGAGATGTGTGAATAACGAATTTCTATTGGTTGTTAAAAACACAGCTCCTCTCCTCTCGTCTCCGCTTTGCTGGAGTCCGGGCCTAACTAGGATTCCCTGTATCTAGGGAACAAGCAACTACGAGGACCTACTACACCCAGATACGTAACAAAAAGGATGTTATATCGGCTTTTTTCTCCAATCACTACCAGTCAACCTGCGTATATCGTCGCTCCATCTAATCGTAGAACTTTTTTATTTTTTCATTATTGGCTTGCGCTTGACCATTATCTCACCTGATGGTAAGCGGCGATGTGATCGACGATGTAGCAGACTTACCAAGACAGTTCCTGTTTACTCGTGATATGAAAACCCCTAGATTGTAACTATTGGGAAAGACGGCAGGGAGTTCCACTTGTTAGCGGTGCGCATAATGAAATTGGTTTTATGATTGATGTGGACGTCCTATATATATCTCATGTTAGTAAATAAAACGAATGTTGATACCTTTATATCTCTTCCTTCCACAGTTTTTCCTATGGCAATAACCGAACATGTCGACGGATACTGTATTTCTAGAGACTCCATAAACTTGTAAACTTTATCGAGAGGATAAAAATCTTTCCAATCTATTATATGAGCTGAAAATAATAACATTAAACCACGAAAATTATAAAATACTTATATATAAATTAAAGTCTTAAATAAACTATAAGTCCCACTTGTGCCAACGTGAAATTACGGTTTTAAGATCAAGTTATGTGTCAGTTTTCATTTAAAAACAGCCTGCGACTTCACGCGCGTGGGATCTGGTTACATCGCATTCCCTCGGGAAACACGTGTTTAATTGGAATCATTAAGGAGTGCCATGCAACAACTCTAGACCGTTCTACGCAGACGGAGTTCAGCAAGTTTTATATAAAAGACCTACGTGCATGAGGAAGCTTTAACCGCATGGGGCTGAGTTTCCGTGAGCCAAAGGAGAACATCGTCGAGCAGTTGTTCATAGTCACTTCGAATGGGATGCTCCTCTCATGCAACATCTTCCTAACCTGCAGCGCCCTCGTGGATTCCACCATCATTTCTAGCCCGGATTCCCGCTCTTTGCAAATGCTTATAGCTGTAAAAAAAATCGATTATAACAGGCCTAGCGCACTCAGCACTGTAGGTGTGGGGTATGATCCTTATTTCCTAGGTTTTCAAAATGAAAATCTCACGGTTTTCGAAAATGTAGCACAGGCCGCGGCAGAATGAGGTGCGTTGGCGTGTCCTTTTTTTCTCTCTCTCGGCTGACAGACGGCTCCCGATATTTTTGGTACGTCAAAATTTCCCCCGCACTCAGCCCGGCCCTCGCCTGCGCCATCGCTTTAATGTTGCCTTATAAAAATCACCTATTACTACTCGGCGTCGGGCACAGTAGGTACGTACAAGTACGCACCCAAACAACATAAGTACAAGTAAGTAAACCGGACACCGACGACGGGTCGCGCGTCGTTACACGTGCGCATCAGAAGAGATAAGAGCTATGCGATAGAAAGAGAGGCACTCTGTAGGTTAATATGACTGGTAGGTATGCAGCGCTACGCGAGCTGAATTGACTTTTATTGCGTTATACCAAGAGTCGCTATTTGTTTAAATTTCTTTGCGGAGTGATGCTTCTGTTCCTTAGTATTCTGTGATTATACGAGAAACCCTTTTAAGATTAGCAAAGTTTTAGAGATCGAGACGATACCTAAGCATATAAATTAATACAGAAAGAAAGAAAATGGAACCTACTATATATACAAACTATTATTATACATAATTATAGGTACATACACATATGGAAGAAGCCTATTTTTGCAGTATTTAGAATTCACAGATCTTACCGCCTTTTGTATCCAAGCTTTTTAGAAACACTTTTTGGCCTTCTTTTAAAAACTTTACGTCCCATATTTGATATCTATTCTTTTCCACTTTGACTGACTTAATACGCTAATTTACTGGCGTAGTTTAAATTTTAATGCAATAAAGAAGCAATAAGAATACTATTTAAAGTTGTTCATACAAAAATTTAGATTCACATTGGACATTTTAAGAAAACGTAATGTCATGGTGGCAGTAATTTTGCCAGAGATTATTGTTAAAAATCCATAGATTTTATTCATAAGCGTTCGAAATAGTTTAGGTACCATATTATATAGATTTTAGTCTATGTACTGTAACATCCCTTGCACGCTTGATACACTTGTTTCGAGAGAGGGAGTTTATGCTATTAAGCATACTCATTGCAAAATAACAAATCCTTTAAATCTTTTAATTAAATCCGCGCATAACCCTGATTCCGTCGATCCATAATCGCAAGCCTCCAGCCTCCCAAACAATAGGCTGGCAAGTCGCAGGCAAATGGGCGCTAAGCCGTGCCACAGAAGAAGTAGTAGTAGCAAGGCGCGAACTCGCTCGATAATTACGTGTAATCAGATATTTTCAGAAACGCCTCGACGGTCGCCCTCGTCTCGCTCATGCACTCCCCTCTAATGAAACAATGGTGCTACTGTTGGAAATCACGTGTTCCATTTCGATGTCATTTCGATTCAATGTTGATATCGTTATCAAATGGAATCAGGCGTGACGTTGCGGAAATTCATCTCAAATCTGAAACGCAATGAAAATGTGTTGTTGTTAGGGTCAGTTTAGGGCTTTCTTTTTTTATCTTACATTATTTTTGTAAATTATTTTGTATACATTATTTACCTACCTTATTTTTATATACAATATTAAAGTCAATAAAATATTTACAAATAAATAAAAATATTGGAGCAATTTTTATTTATAGGTATATGTATAAATTTTTATTTTCCATTCATTTTACATTTACTTTCTACCGCCATACATATTATATTAACAACAACCTACATAATATTTAGCGCAATTACACTATATATTTTCAATGGGTTTCATATTTTTCAGAGTTCATATCGTTCATAGATAGACAATGTTGATGAGTTACATGGTCAAGACAAATGTTTTGTGATCTGCTGCACATAAGCACTAAATTAATTTGGTTTGAAGTGCACAGTTTCCAGCGAAATTACTGAGCATTTTATGAGATTTAAGAGCTTAGGATGAAGAGGGCAGTGCAGTACCGCGGAGGATTTTGTTACACAAAGGTCTGTGTGGCCCTGAAACTGTTATGGGGACGCGTGTTGCTTAACATTATGAGAACGACCTACGCGTCTCGTGACTCAATGAAAAAACTTATTAGATTATCATTTTAGAAATTACATAAATTCTAGTTAGAGTTAACAAATAGTAAGGGAGACTTCTTGGCTATCCGCTAATCCGTCGGTGTGACACGATGCCACTGTTGTGTCACATTCTAGAAATGAGAACAAAGCCAATTAGAACCAATAATATGTCGCGGATCTCTTGGCAACCCTTTCACCAGACGTAGTTACTGTTTAAAATATCACATTTTTCCTCAATTCGGTTCTGTACGCTATTTAGCCAACATATAAATTAATGTAATGTATAAACTTCTAAGTAGGTACTAATGATTTCTACGTCCTCCAAATTTGATGTGATTATAAAACGGCTAAGACTCACGGTCGGAGTAATTTCGACGTTTAACCGTGAGTCTTAGCCGTTTTATATCAATTATGGATAACACTCACGGAACTTTCCGAAATCTAACACACAGAGAGGATCCTACACATCGCTACCCGACGACGTGGCAGGCCCAGAAGAGATGGCGGGATGAACTGGACTCCTATTTGAAAGAATGGCAAACAATAGCCCAGTGAGATAATCAACAAAAAATAAAATAAAATTTGAGTTAAGTTGTTACAGTTTGAGTTAATCAACAAAATGCTATGACGCAGATTTTTGGTAGCCCGGTAATCAAACGGTTACGCGCATAGCCACCAAAGCGTCATGCCGCATCTCGATAAAAGTCTATTTAAAGTTGAAATGAGAACATTTCGAGTTAAAACCAATGGTAGAGGCTAGATCTCTCGGTAGCCCGCTAACCAGTCGGCGGGGCGCGTTGCCACCCAAGTGTCGTCTCGACTCGGTCTTATGCGCGTTTATCTTTTTAATTGTACCCCTCCCCCGCTGGGGTGGCTGGTTACTAGCTAGATTTATCCGTATCAACATAGTAGGTGCGTTTTACTTGAGCTGCAAGACTTAGCATGGTTATTGTGTTCGAAAGTTAATGTTTTACCTGAGTTGTCTTCTTTACCTATTCTATATCTACCTTCCACTATATAGGTATATAGTCCTACTTTATGCTTCCATATCCTATCATCGTATATCTATACTTCCATCAACTATACTTGAATCCTACATCTATCATCATCATCAGCCCATCACGTTCCCACTGCTGGGACACGGGCCTTCTCTCATAGAGAGAAAATGGGCCATAATCCACCACGCTGGCCCAGTGCGGGTTGGTGGATGTCACATGTCCTTGACTTTTTGTGAAAAATTCTTGGACATTCCTCACGATGTTTTCCTTCACCGTTTTTAGAGCATGTGTTAAATCCACACATAACTTAAGAAAGTCAGTGGTGCGGGGCCAGCGGGATTCGATCTCGGGTGCGTCGGATCGAAAGTCGCACGAGCTCCCACTGAGCAATATATCTATACTTCTACACTAATATTATAATGAAGTAAAATTATATTATCTATGTATTTTTGTAGAAGGTAAACTCTGGAACTCCTGACCCGATTTTGAAAATTATATCATTGATAGAAAGCTACAATATCCTCGAGTCACATAGGCTTTATTTTATTATGTCGACTCAACGAAGTCGAGGGCTGTTCCTAGTTCCACTATTGTTTGAAATGTTACTGTGACCAACAATTATTTCCTTATTACCAATCCCTTACATTTCCACGGCTGGAACATGGGCCTTCTCTCAGAGCTTCCTTTGAGCTTATTTTAAGCCATGCTAAATCTATTTATGACATAATAGTTAAACAACTAACGTTAACTATATAGAATACTAGCTGCGTTTTGCGGTTTCACTCACGATTTCCCGGGATAAAAATCTTATGTTCTCTTCGAGGTCCTAAAGCACCTGCATACAAATTTTATCAAAATCCATTCAGTAGTTTGTTTAAGTTCAAAATTCAAAGCTCAGAAGGTCTTTATTCAGTTTTCGCATCACAGGTGCACTATGAACGTCAATTATTACAATGACTCTACCACCGTATCGGAAAAAGAACCACTACTCAGAAGATACGGCAAGAAACTGAGGGGCATTTTGTTTTAGAACTTTTGTTACAATATTTTATGTTTGTTTATTACAATATTATGTTTCTTATGTGCGAGTTGGCTACTTGGCATAAGCGGCTGTTTGATTGAGTATCCATCCATCCTCAAAAACTTTCCCATTTATAGTATTAGTAGATACTTTAACCTCTAACGTTAACTAGAATACTAATTTAGGGTTAGTATTGAGTTTACGATGACGCGCCGGGCGGCGGGCGGCGGCGGGCGGCGCGGCGCGGCGGCGGGCGGCGGGTCATAAGCAGCTTCTAATGAAAAACAAAGCAGGGATGCCACCCCTGGCCACCCCACTGCGTTTAGCAACTAATTGTTAATCCCTAAAACTTACTATTTATTTGTTAGGCCAAAATAGACTGTATTGTCGTAGTATTAAGATCATGTGTCATGGTAGCAAGATTTTATAGAATATTATGGTTTGGGAATTGAGATACCAAGTTATGGTAGCAAATGACTTTTAGGAACTTCGAAAATATGAATCGATTGTTTTATTTTAATTAGTCAGATAACGAATTTTAGTAAACTAAAATTTAAACACCCCGACACAAAAACCTATAAAAAATTAAAAATACGCCTTAACCGATTTCGATAAAACATGTCTAAGAAGCACCGCTAGAAAACCTCGTTTCAAATAAAAAAAACCGCATCCGCTCCCGTTTAAGAGCTACGGTGCCACAGACAGACAGACATACAGACAAACATAATGGACAAACTCATAATACCCCTCCTTTCTGCGTCGGGGGTTCAAAATGGGATCCGTCTGAGATATAGCCAATAGAAGTCTATATAAACCGAAGTTTTGGGCGTATTGCTTTAACAATATTGAATATATGATCGTATTATTACAGTATAAAAGAACTTTAATCGGTTATATGTACACAATGTGTATCGTAATATGTCTGTAGTCTGTATAAACAAGGGGGCTTATTCTGCACATCATGACGAAATCCGTTTGTTTAACGAGTTTTGAATATTCAAAGATTTTCATCCATGGAAAGTTCTTTTAAAGTTTCCTCCGCTTAATGTAAAAAAAACATCACGATACAACAATAGAACAGCTGTTTAAAATGAGAACTATGACCCTAGCAGCTGGAGACGCAGAAATAGCAAACACTGTTTCAAGTTTGGACTGTCGCATATTGCTGAGATAAAAATAATTTTTCTTTTATATGGTATAAAAAAAAATATTATTTTAGTTTTACTTAACTTTTTTTATATTATACTTTTTTTTTTAAATACGCTATGGCCAACCTTTGTACACGTCAAGTTGTTCCCATGTTTGATCAGAATAGTCCCCCTTCGGCTCTACCAATACTATATACATATTAAATCAGACGTTCTAAGAGGCTCTATGTAAATCAGGAGCTTATATAATAGATTGGCATGGTGTATGAAGCCAAAAAATAGGCAATAACGTGGAAGTTAAAAAAATAAAATTCTATAGAAAATTCGAAAATTCCGATGAAAATACATGTCACTAGTGTTCACTTAATCCTCAAGACCTCAATGTAATCCTCAAATTATATACTTCGTCTTTGATCCTTAGAGCAAGTAGTGTTCTTCCGCAGAGACTTTGTTTGAATGGTATTTGTGGAGTTGCCATACCACAATTTCGCTAATGTTACTTAAAATAAATAAATAAAATTGAAATTATTTATAAATAATTAAAAAATATTTTATGATTATATCTATCTTTGCATAGAAGTATCTCAGAAAGCTCAGAGGACACTAGTGTTCTTTCTCTGAGCTTCAAAGATATAGAATTAAAAATTCTTTTTTTTCCTTATCCCCACTTGTGGGATTTGGCTTTGCACGTCTTGTGCATCTGCCAAAGTCAAGTTTCGTTCGATTAAGTTTGGCTCAGGAGTTTGGTATGAGGTTGAGGTTTACTAAGGTACTTTGTAATTACGTAATATAAAGGTAGGGAAACATTTTCGCGCGAATTAGAGTAATAATTTAGAAAATGTGGAAAAAGGATCAGGAAGGGGTAATCTTTGTATCTACTTCAGATTTTTTTACTGACGGACGCAACGTAACATTCTGTCACATGTCCAAAGAGTCATATCGTCTATCGAAAACCCAAAACAATAAAATATTAAAGTATCATAAAACTATTTAGAAAACCTCAAATATGTACCTACAATATAAGTGATACTGCAGCGATGTGACCCCAAAAAAACAAAACAGTTCTACATAATAACAAAATTAATCATGTAAATTCCTGGTCTAAAATGGATCCACTTTCCTTCACCTCCACGTTAAACACCAATATTTAGTACTCACTAAACTACCCACACGCCGCGGTTTGGTCCTAGTTTTCTGCGGTGAAAAACAGCTTCTGTATGTACATGTACTTCTAAATCAAGTTATCGCAATGGATGCTTTGAGTCCACTGGCTTCGGCGTGGGAAAAGGATCCGAAAAAAGAAGACCCGAAAATTACAATGAATAAGCCCTTAGAATCGTCAGGAGCCTACTGTAACATACATAATACTTATCTAAAATACAATAACACTTTCAATTACTACATGTACGACCCAGACAATGAACCGAATATCTGCTTCAACGACAACGCACCACAACATTATAACTTAGTAACAAAAGATGCACAAAAAATTAAAGATGTTCATAAAAATGGCCAGATATGTCGTAATGGGAACGCTGTAGTTGTGGAACAATTACATGATAAAGTAAACAAACCATATTTTGTGAAGGCTTCCCGTGCCTCAATCAACAGACCAATCAGAAGTCGAGCAGAAAATATAGGTTAAAAAATTATAATTAGTCATAATCTCACTTTACACGGTTGGTTAAATCGTTCTTTAAAATATTTCATTATAGAAGGAATAGATATAATCTGGGTGTCTTCAAGTTTTCATTTTATTGAATTGAGTGACGAGACGAGCGACTTGTTCACCTGTTGGTAAGCAAAACGCCTGCCCATAACAGTTGCAGTATCCAGAACTTTTTTCTATTACTAATTAATTGGCTTGCGTTTGACCTCTATGTCACCTGATGGTAAGCGACGATAAAAAACCAACTAGTAACTAGTAGCTTTTATTTGAAAAATCCGGCGAGGCGCTACACTGCGCTCGTCACCCTGAGACAATAAGCTCAGTCTCATAATGCCCAGTAATTTTGCAAATTACAATTTACAAATTACAAATTTACAATGGAACCGGAACTACTGGCGAAGGCATTGGCATTATCCATCGTCGACCGCGTCATCACTTTCCATCTGGTGAGATTGCGGTCAATGCTTGGCATATTCTATTATAAAAAAAACATTTCAAAAAGCATTTCTTTAACTTATTGTATAAACATAAAACAAACATTTTCTATTTCAATGAAGAAATCAAGGAACCCACACTCTGCCCTCCCTTGGACTGGCACAACTATCACAGACTAGACGTAATCCACAACTTCATGGATACACTGGAATATGACTACCCTTCAATCTGCACCACCGGATCCATCGGCAAGTCTCTTGAAGGACGAGATTTGAAGGTACGACATATCTACAGTATTTACTCGAAAATGTTCACAACTAGACGAAACTTGACTCCGTCCGCGTAGATTTCGGTTTATATAATAGCTGTTCCCAACAAAGTAATAAAGCTGGAGTATATGAAATTGAACGATTGAGAGCGAGTGTGGCTCAGTGGGAGCACGTGCGACTTTCGATCCGACGCACCCCATTTCGAACCCCACTGACCGCGCACCACTGACTTTCTTAAGTTATATGCGGTTTTAAAACTCGCTCTAAAAACGGTGAAGGAAAACATCGTGAGGAAACCGGCACGTCCAAGAATTTATAACAAAAAAGGACATGTGACATCCACGAACCCGCACTGGGCCAGCGTAGTATATTATGGCCCATACTCTCTCTACGAAGGAAGGCCCGAGTCCCAGCAGTGGGAACACAATGGGCTGATGATGATGATATGAAATTGTATTTTTGTTTTTTATGGAACTTGTAATGAGACGAGCAAGCAGTTTGCCTGATAGTAACCGCCATGCCTGCCCATAAAAATTGCGGTGCACTGCATATCATCCCGAAACATCAGATGTTAGTCTCATATGCCCAGTCGTACGAATATAACGCAATATTGTCCTTATTTTGCGATGCGTGGTTAATACTACACAATCGTCGAGAGTCGCTCTTACAAACATTAGATACAGATAATAATATTATATACTCGTAATATGTATTATGTTCTAGAAATTGGTTCCGACTGAAAATCAGTGCTAAGGTATTTTTTTTTCAAAGAATGTTTTTTGTCGTATTTTTACTTTCCGAAAAACCTTGTTTGTTTTTGGCTTTTGTTAGTGCTTCATATAAATATCATAAGAAGGTTTTAACAATAACAGCAGCACCCAGAACTTTGTTTTGTAAAATCCTGCGCGGCGCTGTACTGCGCTCTTCAGCCTGAAACAATTAGCTGTTGAGTCTCATAATGCGCAGTAATTTCGCTGGCTACAATGCCCTTCAAGCCGGAACACAGTAATGCTTGCGCATTACTGCATTATTTATTATCTTTAACCTCAAGCCTAACTTAGCTTTCCCTTGCTTTTTACTCCTAGATACTTAGGATATCCAACAGCAACGCCAGCAATAAATCCGTGTGGCTGGACGCTGGCATACATGCCCGCGAATGGATCGCTCCTGCCACCGCTACGTTTATAGCGGACAAAATCGCTAAGAACTTTAACTCATTGCCAGAACACATTACTAACAAGGACTGGTAAGTATGATTAATCTAATGGAATCAGGCGTGACGTTGCGGAAATTCATCTCAAATTTGAAACGCAATGAAAATACCTATAATATGTAATTCCGCTGAAGAACACTCGATCTTCAGCGAAATTACACTAGATAATTTCATTGCGTTTTAGTTTTAATTATGATTAATTTAACTAGATACTATTTAACTTTGGACAAAGAAAATCGTCGTAATGAATATGACATATTCCATTAGCCTTCTTTATCCAAGTTTATAAATAAAAAGCGTTTGCCAGGTACTTCTTACCAGTGATGAATCCGGACGGATACGAATATTCCCACACCAATGATCGCATGTGGCGCAAGAACCGAGCCTGGCACTGCGGTAAATGTGTGGGAGTTGATCTCAATAGAAACTTTAGGTAAAAACGACAACTATTTTTTTATTATAAGTTCATATTATAAAAAGAAAGAAAGAAAAAATACACACACGTAGGATAAAATACAAAAATAGACAGAAAGAATACACATACAAGAAGAAGAAAACATACATGTATAAGAATATACATTTATGGCTATAGACTTCTCAATGAGACGTTTGAGAATAGTTTATACGACCCGCGGTCTGCGAGCAACCACGGTTGCATGAGCCCGAGTAAGCGTACGTATTTTTAACCGACTTCAAAAAAGGAGGAGGTTCTCTATTCGGTTGTATTTTTTTTTTTTTTCGTTTGTGTAACCGTGGTTGCAACCGAGCACTTGAGAGATTAATGAAAAATATGATAATCATAATATCTGCGTTATTCAGAGTTTAGATTATCTATATCGATGTGTCATCACATCACATCAGCTACTCTAGCTCTTCATTCTGAATCTCATTTGCCCAGCAACTGATAAAAAATTGTTATAGCCACGGCTGGGGCGGCAGAGGTTCTTCAGAATATCCGACGAATGCATTTTTCCATGGACCTGAACCTTTCTCTGAACCGGAATCTGCTGCTGTCAGGGTAAGCACTTAATATTAGGTACGTATGACCTTGATATTTAAAAAATATTAGTTCTGTGACTTCTCAGTTTCTATTTAACGCAAGATACACAGAACCTGGACACGAGTGGCGCAGAGTCGAGGCGAATGGCATGATGTGAGAGAGGCTTATACCCAGCAGTGGGATATAAATTTAGCACAAAAGTGACTTCAAAGCCTCAAAAGGGTTTTTTTTTATGTTACTCACTTACTAGACGAGCTGGTCGTTTGACTGATGGTAAGCAATACGCCAGCCCATAACAATAACAGCACCACCCAGAACTTTGTTTTGCAAAATCCTGCGCGGCGCTGCACTGCGCTCGTCGCCCTGAGACAATTAGCTGTTGAGTCTCATAATGCCCAGTAATTTCGCTGGCTACAATGCCCTTCAAACCAGAACACAGCAATGCTTTCGCACAACTGCTTGGCGGCTGAATAACTGGCAAAGCGGTGGTACCCACCCAGACGGCCTCTCGCATACGAGAAACCTACCACCAGGGATAATTAAGCCACATCATATCCTATCCTTCCTACTAATATTATAAATGCGAGGATGGATGGATGTTTGTTACTCAATCACGCAAAAACTATTGAACGGATTTTGATGAAATTTGGTATGTAGGTTCTTTAAGTCTTGGAAAAGGACATAGGTTAATTTTCGTCCAGTAAAGTCTAAAACCAGTCCAGTGAAACTGCGGGGAGCAGCTAGTAATCTACGCCTAAAATATTTTTTTTGATAAATCTACGTTTAACCGCCATCTTGCTGATGTTAAGTGAGGATATGGCCGGAGATGGAGCACGTAGATTTAGAAGATACCTATTCACTCTAGCCTTGAAGATACCCAAATTATAATTATCAGGAAACGGAGAAGACGGCAAAGAGTTCCATTCCTTAGCAGTACGCATCATCGAGAAACCTGTATGCGAGAAACATGCAACGCAATATATCCTTATTTCACGACGAAATCGCGGGCATTTACTATTAGCATTTCATTGTACAGAAGTATTGTAAAATTATAAATATATGTCGTATAAAACCGTTGCATTGCAGGTAGGTATTTGATTTACGGCTGGATCCTGTTTGCTGTATAATCTCTGCGTGGAATGGTGACGACACGATTTCGGTATCAGCGCACATTTATTGCCAAAATGATGTTTACGCTCGTATATCGCAGTGATACAATCTGGAGGACTAAATAATGAAGTTGTACGACTACAACTACTACTTTATATTTATATAAAAAAAGCGTAAAAATGCGTTAGCGTTTTAAAGCGTTTCGCTTCAACTTTCATAATCTGACAGCTAAGGAATGGAACACCTTACCAGCGTCTGTTTCCTGATTCTTATAATTTAGGTGTCTTCACGTCCCGAGTGAATCGGTATCTTCTAGGCAAGCGTGGTCCATCGTCGACCGCGTCGTCACTTTCCATCAGGTGAGACTGTGGTCAAATGCTAGCCTACTAGGTAACAAAAAAAAACACCATTCTACCTTATATTTGTAAACCTTTATGTTGTGTATGATGCATAAAATCTGCGCTCAGTTTTAGTATACCTAACATTTATTATGGAGCGAGTTGTTGCTGCGACTTTGCTAGACTATCGTTGATCCCACGAATTGACAATCGATATGTTGCAGGTGATAAACCTTGCAACTCCAAATTGTTGTTATGCTATAGTCTATTGTATGCATATACTAGCGACACGACCCAGCTTTTCACAAGTCGTATATACATAATACAATAAACCTTCCTCAAGCAGTTTTCTAAACGAAGCTTTATAGTATTTTTAGAAATACTAAGCGAATACTCAGACAAACAGTTATTTTAAGTACCTGACTACTAACCTACTGCAATAGTGCAAAACTTAACCTGCTCTGGAGGATATTGGCCCAAACTATCTATGAGAAAGGGCCTCTATTTTTACAGTAGGAATGCAAACGGATGACGATGATAATGCTCCACAGCCTCTATGGTGTAGTGGTGGGGCAGGTTGCCTCAAATCTCATACACCATTGACAACCTCAAAGGGTTTGATTCCCGCGACGGGACAATTGTTTGTGCACAGAAAAAAAATCACAATCTTTGTTTCGTGTCTGGGTGTTGTAGGACCATGGTCCTCATAGTTCCTAGTTCACTAGATACAGAGAATCCTAGTTAGGGGCCAGGATCTATGTATGTGATCGTTGGGCGTTATTTATTTATTTATTTTATTTATTTAATGTCTTAATTCCACAGGACATGTTATCAAAGTCCGGCGTAACATTCTCAGTGTACATGACTCTGCACAGCTACGGACAGGTTATTCTGTTCCCATTTGCGTACCAGGACGACCCGTGCCCAGGGTACGTGAGGTTGCTGGAAGGAGCTACGTGCATGTCCAGGGTAAGGTCAAAATTTCAAAAAGTGACCCTTGTTGGGTAGTTTGTTTTGCGTTTACCCTAGTTTACGGAACCCTAAAAGATTTTTTCACTGCCGTTTAGATATGCGTGTGTGTGTTCATTTCTTTTTCTGTAAAAAAAAAATGTAACCTACAACAATTGAATTCGGGTTAAATTAATTGTATGAGTAAAAAGTAGTTTTAATAATTCAATTGAAGAGGTAACAATAAGTATACCTCCTTCCTTGTCTTTATGAGTCATAAATTACCATTGAGTCACTAATAACAGAAGCTCCTGATTCATCTATTAACACAAAAACCGGCTATCTCTTGGTCTTGTTGAAAAACCTCCCACGATTACTTTCCTTTTGTTTCGACAAGGTCCTTATCTGCTCATATCATGATCTTTTGTAACAGGCTATTTACGAAACCAGTGGGAATACGTATAAAGTGGGCATTTCAAGAGATGTCATGTACGGAGCAGCAGGGACCAGTAACGATTGGAGCTACGGAGTGGCCGGCATACCGTACTGCTACCTGATAGAGCTGAGAAGCAAGCGGCATAAGTTCAGGCTTCCAAGTAAAGAAATAGAAGAAACCGGAAACGAAATTTTGAGCAGTGTGTTCGCTTTAATGGAGTTTGTGGATAATTACACCCCGCCGAAAATTATTGGCGATACTCTCGATGATTCCGAAGAGGATGAACTGTAAGTTTAAAAATATAACCTCTACCTTTTTGAAAACTTCGGCAAAATACTTCTTGGAGAATATTTGAGAGCTGCCAATGTCAAAATGCAAAATTTCATATTAGCTTCAAAATTCTCCGTTTCCGAACAAAAATAACCTTTTTTAATCACAAATACCATACAAACAAGTCGTGAAGTGAACCTTTTCATAACTCGAGATAAAGAAACTGATAACAATATTTCAACAATATTTCAACTTTTGTCTAACAAAATTATTCAAAGTGGCACCACAGAGGCAAACTACTCAAGTATGGGTGGTAACATTTACTAGGGAGGGCCAGAGGTACTTTGTGAAGACCCTGGACACCGTTGGAGGTACTTATTGGTAACTTAGTAAAGTAAAAGTAGAAACCATGTATAAACTTTATACTTCATATATGTCAAATAATATTCAATAAAATATCATAAATCAGTCATGATAAGTCTTGAGACAACAATAATGATAAACAATGTATTTTAATGTTTTTATTCTTGATGTAATTATAGTAATGTAAGACATATCCCATTCCCATAGGGTTCTCTTTCATGGCGACGTAAACATAGCACAGGATAGCCTTCTTTACAAACTTATATACGAGTCAGTGCTTTAGTCGACAAAAACAAGTCTTCTCGTGACCACGATCAATTTGGTCAAAACGTCGAAGTGAGTTTAAAAAGGCATTTAGATAGAAATTTGGGCGCAAATATGTTATGGTGTGATAAATTCGGATTTGTCAGATTTCATACAAAAAATGGTTTTCCCGCGGGTCAATCGCGGCACAGAAGAGATAATAGTAACTGCAATTTATCACGTTAGTGCAAGTATGCCTGATTTACCTCGCCCAGTAAGTAGCGCAAATCTTAAAGTAAAGTAGTGATTTTTTAGAAGGTACTAACTGGGTTTTTTTCCAGCAATTAATATCTGGAAGGAAGAACGTAGCACGATGGATATTATGGTAGAAGGCCCCAGAGCCGCCCAAATAGCAGGCATGCTACATGAGAGAGAGATACCGTACTCAGTGGCTGTGACAGACGTGAGCATGATGGTC
Organism: Petrophora chlorosata; assembly: GCA_951640565.1. Classification (NCBI taxonomy): domain Eukaryota; kingdom Metazoa; phylum Arthropoda; class Insecta; order Lepidoptera; family Geometridae; genus Petrophora; species Petrophora chlorosata. The sequence goes on from OX621206.1 coordinate 5,907,500, forward strand.
GAGAGAGAACAAGCTGCAGTCTCTAAGTCACTTCGAAAAGGTTCCACTTCTAGTAATCGTAAGTAAACTTTGTTTATAATAAGCGACACGCTTCGGCTTAGATTTAAATACATACACCTTCCGTAAGAACTTTAATGTAGAATTTAAAGTAATGGTGGAAACCACATCAAAATCCGTCAATTAGGTTTATACAGATGTTTAGACAAACGTGGATGAGAACTTTGGTTCATACTCGAACTATTTTTTTATGTAACTGATTGACAAGACGAGCACGTCGTTCGCCTGATGGTAAGCAGCACGCCCACCCTTAACAGTTGCAGCACCATCCAAAACTTTGTTTTGCAAAATTCAGCGCGGCACTGCACTGCGCTCGTCATCCTGAGACAATTAGCTTACTGCTTGGCGGCAGAATAACTGGCAAAGCGGTGGTACCCACCCAGACGGCCTCTCGCATACGTGAAACCTACCACCAAAAACTATAAAAACATTTTGTTATTAGAAAGCTGCTAACGCTATGTAATGCCGCGCGGGAATTTGCAATTGAAAGTTCTAGGAGCACTGCAATTACGGGCAGGCTTTACCTTGCTCATCTCATTTCCTCCAAAAATAAAAAAGACATCATTATGTATGTATTAATTAAAATTAACATTTAATATTAATTTCACTGGGATAAAAAAAAGGATTTATTTCACTGGTGTAGGAAATTATCTATAATGACTGAACTATTGTTGAGAATGGTAAACGATTTAAATATCTGTTATTCAACGTATTTAAAGTTAAAAATAACGGCGAAACATTGTTTCTGGTAAAATTTACAAGTACTCTAATACCTCCACTAATTAATTACATTACCACACATTAGCTAATTGACTCGTTAGCATTCTCAAATCGTGCAATACTTTTCTTATTACAGGTATAGGTTGTTTATCTTACCATACTTCATTAACGAACGTAATAGTTTTAGGAATCATTAACACTCCTTTATATCAATACAAATTACTCAATATTCATGCTTTTATTGGTCAAGTATATATATCAATAAGCATGAGTTCTAAGTTTAGTGTTTCCCAAGACGTTGACAACACATAACATGCCAGGTCGAGTGACAATGGACTGGAAGAATTACCACAAGCTCGACGTCATTTATGCGTTTTTGGACAGTCTCACTGAGGAGTACCCGTATCTATGCTCCGTCATTGTCATAGGCAAATCTGCTGAGGGAAGAGATCTTAAGGTAAAGTCTGCTTTTACATTAATCTCAAACCATATATTAAAGTTAATTATTTTTTATTTTCATGGAATTTAGTGATGAGACGAGCAAGTCGTTCGCATGATGGTAAGCGCCACGCCTGTTCATAACAGTTGCAGTGCCACCCAGAACTTTTAATACTATAAAAGCACTGCGTAGCACTGCATTGCCCTCATCACCACATCAGATATTAAATCTCATATGCCCAGTAATTTCGCTGGCTACAATGCCCTTCAAACTGGAACACAGTAATGCTTGCGCACTTCTGCTTGGTGGCAGAATAACTGGAAAAGGACCTTCCTCATACAAGAGACCTACCACGAGCAAATGTAATATAGGATTTGTTTTTTTGTCAAAGATACATACGTCTTGATGTCGAAAATTACAACTGAGTATGTATTCAAGTCACGAGTGTCCTCTATCTTGGCAAGCGTTCTTCATCACTGCATTGTCACTTACCATGAGGTGAGACAGGCAACTAGTCCAATCGACAAAGACGTATCTTTGATGACGAAAAGCTGTTTTTATTTTTTCTTTTACAATTAAAATATCTTCCATGCGTATGGTGGCCATTTTTAACCGACTTAAATAAAGGTGAAGGTTCTTTGTTCGATTGTTTTTTTTTATGTTTGTTACCTCAGAACTCTTTCATTCATGAACCGAGTTGGAAAATTCTTTTTGCGTTGGGTTCAGTATACCTACGAAGTGGTCCCATATAAATTTCATCGATATCTGCCCTTTGACACTTTTACCTTGGACTTCGAAGATACATTGAAGTTGGTTTATTTTGTTTGATAAAACGTATACTTGTGTACAATACGCTTCTTTTTCTGCTACAACGGCTAATACTTAACTCTAAACGAATTCTTTACTTTTATCCCACTCAAAGAAGGGAGTCTGACGATAGGTAAATAGCACCAAATGTTAATACAAACTAGTTATTAATTAATCTTAACATTCAATTGTACCAATTCTTTCACGTTTCTATTTGGAATGTTTCCAGATTCTAAAGATATCAAATGGCGACGCGGACAACATAGGCGTCTGGGTGGACGGTGCCATACACCCTCGGGAGTGGATCAGTACAGCTGTGGTCACGTACCTCGCTGATAAACTGGTTAGGACCTACCACGAGCAGCCGGATAGCATCACGAATAAAGATTGGTAAGTTTTAAAATTAAAACCATGATAAGATATCGTGAAGACGTCGCGCAAACTTTATGGCCATTGAAAGGCACGGCATGTGTCCTATACATTCTGTGCCTATAGCGAGGTATACTTTCTGCTTATTCAAAGGAATCCTTTGTTTTTTATTATAATATGGCATTCTTATCTAGTAGCAGCTGCATTCTTATCTAAGAGCTGCCAATTAAAAAATTAGCAGAGTAATTTAAATTGGTGGGCTTAAATCAAAATACACTATTTGTACCGTATCTTGTACGTAGTAGCGTGTGTTGAAAAGAAAAACGTTTATATTTATTACCTATCTATTTATTTTTTAATTTATTTATTATTACAAATCATCTCACCTTTGTGTTTTTTTAACAGTAGTGTCTACTGTCAGACAGATACTACCACACTTACATAGTTTCACCAATTTGCACTGGGCAAAATGCTTTGCGTTCTGTTTTGTCTAGTGGGTGGAAAAGCTACAAGCAGCGATAGCTTATTTTTTGTAGAATAAGTGTTACTTATTCAATTCAATTCAAAAGTTCTTTATTTCAATTGTGTCGTCACAGACGCACTTATGAACGTCAATTATTACAATGACTCTATCACCGTATCGGAAAAAGAACCACTACTCAGAAGATACGGCAAGAAACTGAGGGGCATATTTTTTAGAACTTGTTACAATATTTTGTTTGTTTTTGACAATATTATTCTTCTTATGTGCCAGTTGGCGACTTGGCAGAAGCGGAATGTTCCATGCATATTTGTCTTCTATGTAATTACTAACTGTGTAGATTACAAAGATCATCGAATTCTATGAACATAAGCGGCTTGGTACCCAAAGTTTATTACAAAGATAATCGTATTCTATGAACATAAGCGACTTGGTACCCAAAGTTTATTACAAAGATCATCGTATTCTATGAACATAAGCGACTTGGTACCCAAAGTTTATTACAAAGATCATCGTATTCTATGAACATAAGCGACTTGGTACCGAAAGTTTTTTTTACTTTTTGTTTACAATCGTTTACAGGTACATACTCCCAGTGTTGAATCCAGATGGTTACGAGTACACTCACACACACGACAGAATGTGGAGGAAGAATAGAGCGCGCTATGGAGAGTGTATTGGCGTAGATCTTAATAGAAATTTTAGGTAAGCAGCACGATACAACAAAGTTCTTAAAGTTATAAGTCAAAGACGAATGATTTTTTTCCTTTACTTTCTTATTTTAGGTTCGAATTTCGAAAGGATTTATAATTAATTTTTCGTAAATTATGTATCACTCGTTGTAGGTCTCTCGTATGCGGGAGGCTGTCTGAATAGGTAGTACATTTTTGCCAGTATTCTGCCGCCAAGCAGAAGTGCGCAAGCACTACTTCTGGTTTGAAGGGCATTGTAGCCATCGAAATTACTGGGCATATATCAGACTTAACATCTGATGTGACGTTATATCACCCCGAGGGGTGACGAGTGCAATGTAGTGCTACATAGTGGTTTTTATGGTATTGAAAGTTTTGGGTGGCACTACAATTGTTATGGGCACGCGTGGCGCTTACCATCAGGTAAACGAATTGATCGTCTCATCAATCAGTACCATAAAAAAATCCACTTTATTTATTATCCTTCCTTCTAACATGAGCTATTTTTGTATATTTTAGCTATGGCTGGGGAGAGAAAGGTGAAGAAGGCTCATCAGAAGATCCGGGAAATATATTTTTTAGAGGATCCAAACCATTTTCCGAGCCCGAAACTGCCGCGATCAAAGTAAGTTCACGGTGGCCAATAAATTACTTATTTCATACACTCATTTTGAAAATAGTTACTGTTCCTGTAAAAAAAATACATTAATCATTGCGTTCAAGAAATGTAGAACTATTAAGTAAATAACTTTAAATCAGCCAGACAGCCTTTAGACAGCCTCTGTGGTGTAGTGGTTGGGCAAGTTGGCTCAAATCTCATGCATCACTGAGGTTGCGGGTTCGATTCCCGCGACGGGACAAATGTTTGTGCACAGAAAAAAAAAGCGCAAGCATTTGTTTCGTGTCTGGGTGTTGTGGGACCATGGTCCCCATAGTTTCTGGTTCCCTAGATACAGGAAACCCTAGTTAGGGGCCAGGAATCTATGTTTGTGATATTTGGGCGTTATTTATAAAATTATTCTACAGCCTGCAGAAGCTGAATGACGCGACGAGCAAGTCGTTAGTTTGATGGTTATCGCCACGCCTCTCCGTAAGAGTTGCAGCAGTTGCAAATCCTCTAAACTTTAAATCTCTGTGGTGTAATGGTTTGGCAGGTTGGCTCAAATCTCATACACCACTGAGGTTGCGGGTTCGATTTCCGTGACGAGGCAAATGTTCGTGAGTAGAAAAAAAGCGCAAGCATTTGTGTCTGGGTGTCGTGAGACCATGGTCCTCATAGATCCTGGTTCCCTAGATACAGGGAATACTGATGTGATCGTTGGGCGTAATTATTAATATTTATTTATTTAAATAATACTTTTTAATATACATCAACATATGTAAAATCTAATTTAATTTTACAGAATTTTATAGGGCAACCAGACTCCAACTTCAAGGTGTTCCTATCATTCCATAGCTACGGAGAAGTGATCATATTCCCGTGGGGCTACACCGGCGACCCGTGCCCTGATTACGTCGAGCTGCTCGAAGGAGGCACTGCTATGGCGAAGGTAAATAAAAAACACACATTTCAATAGTTGAGTTCTTCTTCTTCATGTTGACACGACGAATGGTTGAACAAAAATTTCTCATCCTCACTTTTTATAAATATTTAATAAAACGGCTAGGACACACGTAGTTAGTCGAATTAGTCGACCTAGGTTTCGAGCATATCGGATGCTCTTCTTCAGGGGAAGCTTACTCTACGAGATAGCGGTGACCACTGTGGCTTGTGTGGTCGACAAACTACGTGAGTCCTAGCCGTTTTATTAAATATTTATAATGAATCAAACTCACGAAAACTTTCGTACTAGAATCACTTTTTTTGTTAAATTCCAAAGATAAAGAAGTTACCATAAAGCAAAGATAATATGAACTCAATTCTGGCTATTTTTATACCTCTCGTGGGGAAATAAAACTGCAGGAGAATCGTGTAACTCCAACACCGATTGGTAGGCGTTATCATTTTCAAATTGCAATATCGATCATTTTTAGCGATCGTGAATGATCGTGATCGTAGAAAAGTTTGACAATTCCACAGCCAAATACCGATCACAAGAAATGTTTGAAAGCGATCGAGGTCGGTGTTCGAGTTAGATGTTTTTGTTTTTTCTGTTAGTTAAGGCTTGCGTTTGACCGCTATCTCACCTGTTGTTAAGTGACTCATAGTGAGTGCTGGTCTCACTTCGAAGAAGAATGCTGGGTTATGGCAATGGATTATGCATTTTACGTCTCACATGAACTCCTGTTTCTATTACTAGAACCAACAAAGGTTCAGCCCATCGATTCCACTCTTAGTGTAGCATGTCAATCAATCAATCAATCAAAAGTTCTTTATTCAATTTTGTCGTCACAGACGCACTTATGAACGTCAATTACTACAATGACTCTACCACCGTATCGGAAAAAGAACCACTACTCAGAAGATACGGCAAGAAACTGAGGGGCATATTTTTTTAGAACTTTTCTTACAATATTTTAACATGTCACCAGAAGCGTACTTATAACAATAGATTTTTATTTAATTACTAGCCGATACCTTGGACTCATTCCGCATAGAATTTGGTTTATAGTTGTTCCCTAAGGAACTATTCGTTTTTCCGGAACGAAAAGTACATACCAAATTTTATCTTAATCTGTTCAGTCTTTATGGAGTTAGGTGGTAACAAACGCATACACGCTTACCACAGACTTTGGCATTTAAAATATTAGTACGATTTATAGGCGTACCATCAACGATCCCGAACTCATTTTTTTTAACTACTGTCTAAATGAGCGCCACGTTAAATTGTTCAACAGTCGATATGTTTTTATTTCAGGCCATTCACTCCACTAATGGTCACACATACAAAGTCGGCAGCACCAAAGACCTCATGTACTACGCCGCCGGCACCAGTATCGACTGGGCGTACGCCGTCGCCAACATCCCCTACTCCTACATGGTGGAACTGAGAGGAAAACAACACAGGTTCCTCCTGCCTAAGGAAGAGATAGTGTCAACCGCTACGGAAGTCATGAATGGAGTGATGAGACTCATGGACTTTGTTGATAGACGTTGCAGGAGTACCCAGTCGTACGCCTCTTCTAAATGACTATAACTTAGTGAAAAAAAGTAAAACGGATTATACCTACGTTTAAGCAAGTACAAACATACTATAGAACGATATTTTATAATGAAGTTTAAAAAGTATACATGACATCATAGACCATGTTGCAATATTTTTGAAATGAATTTACCTAAGTAACATTAATCAATAAATGAATTATTTAACAGCAATTATCTTTTAGTTAAAATAATCCTGCCCGCTAATGTGATGTAAGAGATAATGCATTTAATAAGTAGGCACTTGATACGCATTAACATTTTATCGCTACATACATTACTATATTCTGAACGCAATGACCTGTGCCAAATAGCTCGATGTGGTTTCCAATATAATGGATACAATCCAAAACTTTTTACTCGAACCATTTTTATCCGACCATATTTTAGTAAGGAATTCAATTTCAACAAATGACACTTTAAAAAATTTCGATAACTTTATTTACAGACTTTGCATTATCTTATAATACAGTCAACAATTTTAAACATTACAAATTAAGATTCACATTCATTAAAATCTAACGTAAAAACACCTATCGACAATCATTATGACCGAAATCGTATCCAACTTTACACGACCACAAATTGTTCGAACACCGTAAACGTCAAACACCGGGGACGGTAAACAGCGATATAGCCAATTTGATAAATCCGAATTGTATTTGAAAATTCCTGTATTCACTGAAACACTAGTACGGACGCCAGACGTCGACTGGCCGTCGTTCGGGGGTAACGAGTGATTTGCTGCGGGTTCGCATGCCTTGCTCGCCCCATTCGGGCGACGCGGGTCTTTTCTTTCCAGACACAGACGCTGTCGAGCCTTCATCTTCTCTGTCTCGATCTGGGCTGGAGTTATTGGAATCTTCTTGAGGTGGAGGCGGTCGAAGCCACCAGTCGTAGCCTCCATACAGTTGCGAATAGAGCCACGCGGGAGGCGTCGGCAGGAGAGGTGAGTTGAGGAATAATTGCGCTGCTAGCGCACTGTGGAAGAGGCTAGATGGTGCCGGCAGCGGCTGCAGCGGTTTTCTCCTCGTGACGGAGGTAAAGGCGCCGGGGCGCTCGTCGGGAGGCGGGCTGCTGGAGGCGGTGACGGATATGTCGTCGTCTTGGGGAGACTCTGGACGAGAGTTGGCCGGACTCGTCGTGCTGTGCGCGTGCATTGTTATTGGGTTGTCTGACGTTACATCTGCAGACAAATGCATATTTTAAACATAGGTACATTCCTTTAGTTAATAGTTAATTTTTGGTTACACCGGAATGTACTTAAAGATACAGAAAGAGGAAACCCAGCACAGATGAAAAAAAGAGAAATTCCTCTACAGAAAATTATTTTTATTAAGCCTTTTTTTATAAGGTTTTTACCTGTGTCAGGAGGAGGTGGCGGTACGTGCTGCGGCTGCGTGTGCGCAGGCGGCAGCACGTGCGGTGTGAAGTGCGGATGCGTGGGAAGCAGCGGGGGAGGGTAGTGGCGGGCCAGCGCACCCCACTCACCGCCGGGCAAACCGGCTAACTGGTGTGCTATACCTGCAAAATGAAATAATAATAAAACGATGAAAAACACGGATAAACATTATCCTGTTAGAGATAAACATAATGTTATCGAAGGCAAAACAATGTAAGGAAGTCAGACTATAATAAGTTTTGGTATGTTTCATGCCTAAAAAATCTGATACGCTTATTAGAACTTTATTGATGGTAATAGTAAAACAATAGTATTTGTATTGATGATACTAAAAATAATTGAAATAATTTAATCTTTCCATTTAAAAAGAAAACTGAAACCATAAACCAACATCAACAGGCACATAAAAGCACTTTTGTCTCCTTTCGAATGTCTACTCAAAATGCAATCAACAAAACAATAGCGCTAAGAGTTATCGCGCGAAACGCTCCACTAACGCTAACGCGGCGCTTAACGCACTCATCAGAATATTTAAATAATGAGTGAGCCGACTTCGCCCGTTCTCCCCTAAGTATTGTGCTATTAGTTGAGCTAGACAGTACTTAAACTTGCGCTGGTGAGATTTCTGCTCGATGTAATTGTTTCAAGAGAAGATAAAGTTCAAATGAATGGTAGGTATATATTTCTTCATCATTGTAAACTACATGATTCACAAAAGAAGTGTGTCCAAACATACCCACATCCACATGTGCTAGAACGGTTCCGCACTGCATCAGATCCGAATCCAATCCGAAACCGTCATCAATGATTGATACGGAAAACCGATGACAGGACTCGGATCTAGTGCGTAACCTATCTTAGAAATAGCACTGTGGTTATTTCGGACCGCATTTTTTTGGATTCATATCGGATGCAGTGCGGAAACGCTCTTACCGTGATACCTTTTGTACGGTTTTCTACTGCACCACAAGCTTGTTACACTTGGCGCCTTATCTCGACTGTGGCACTCCTCAATTGTTACCTACAAACGCCTTCTTTGACGTCTGCTTTGAAATGTTTGCGAAGACGAATTAACGCTAATTTAATATTCTCTGCTGTTTGGTATTGTATGGTACGGAAATTCAAGTATTATGACGATTTCCTTGAATTCACCTTGTCTTTTATTTAGGTACTAAAAGTACCTACTTAAACGATAATATTTACTGAGTAAAAACTTTGAAAAAGGTCAATAAAATGTAAAATATTGTTATTATATAAAATTGGATCAAGAGGACTGTTGATTACACTTTTATAGCTCCAATCACGACCATAAAACAAAAATAGGAAATGTGTTTTGGTGTCATAATTTCCAGTTGACATTTTTAAGCGCATAAATTAACAAAGTTCGCCGACGCGACCCCGTATATTCGGCTTAACCCTTTAGCACCCACCTTGGGTAATTCCCACCCCGGGCCAACCCAACCCTTTCAGCAATAGAATAAATTACAGGCCGTTTTATGTCGCAGATACCGACGCTACGAAAATGTAAAACACATTATTTTGAATCCGACCGCTTAGCCTTTATAGGTGTAGTGCTTTATGAGTTCGCTGCAATTAGACAAGCTGCTTTTTAGGATTAAGGCAGGTTAATCCTGTCTCAAGGCTGGCTTTTACGATAACGACTCGAGATGTCGAATCTCGGTTGTTCGATTCGAAGCTACATTGTTACTTACGCCGTTTTTATCTGGTTTTTATAGTGTAGGTACAATGAATTTTAATAAATACGGCACTTTATCGAGCAATTCGAATGGCGTTTAATACTGGGGCGAGTAGCCGAGAGGCGGTATTTAAGGCTTTCTTCGAGCTAAGAGCATCCGCAGCGCAGACAATATCCGCATCGCTCGGAGCGCGGACAGAGCAAAAAATAAAGCTCAAGATTACCGCCGAGGCACAGACTCGAGAGGGATTTTCTGATAGCAATAGAGAAAACAGTGGAGAAGCGCGAGGCGTATTAACTAGAAAATTCTTTGCATTTTTTTTAAAGGTAAGGTAATGTATAACCTACTATAACGACTAACGACTAAAACGACTTAACGATTTAACGATTAACGATAACGAGTTAACGATTTAACGGGTTTACCATCTTTATCGACATTAATCGTATGTTTACGTCTATAAATCATAATCTATAACTTAAACACCTTAATAAAGATGCTCTCACATTTTTGCAATTTTTCACAGAGTTTTGCAACAAATTTGCAACAGTTTATTGAACCCTCAAAAAATAAATCGCCAAAGTCAAGACGGCAAACAATCCGCGATTCTTTTCTTATCCATGACATGAAAAATGGCGAGGCAACGATTCATTTCGTATTCCCCGTTGAAAGATGCAAAAGAAAGGGCAGCTACAGACGATTTCCATTCGTTAAAAATGTTGGAATTCTTTGTGTTGTGAGCTTTGTGTGTAATCGTAGTGTAGTGCGACCGACTAGTCTGCGTCCGTAATTAGCAGCCATAGCCATGGAACTAGGGAAGGTTTGGGGCTCTTGGAGCTATTACTATTGCAGATATTATTGGTGGGATATTTGCCGTTAATAATGTTTACCCGGAAGGGTGGGTCAAAATGGGCCGGGCGTCGATGGTTAGGAAGATCCAGAAAACGTTGGCGGGACGATTTGGACGCTTTCCGGAGTGACTGGCCTGAGATCGCAATGGAGAGGGATCCATTGAGGGAGATGGGCGAAACTTTTGCAAAGCAGTGGGATCAAATTGGTTAAAAAAATGTTTACTCTTACTAGAGTCACACTACTGTGTTAGTGACTGGTGACTTGAATTTTTTCACTTCCTGCACTTACAGGTTACAGGGTCGTCATTGGAAATATATTTGATACTGTATGTCCATTAGCGACGAAGACCACCTTCCAACAGTCACGGATTGCGATTATCTACAACTCTTTAAAACTAATAACACAAGTATACGTTTTATCAAACAACAAAACCGACTTCAATGTATCTTCGAATTCCAAGGTCAAATATATATATAATATCGATGAAATTTATATGGGACCACTTTGTAGCTATACTGAACCCAACGCAAAAAGAATTTTCTTCTAAAATCTGAGAAAATAAATCTGAGGTACTAGAAATCTGAGGTAAAACACAAAAAAAGCGAATAGGAAACCTTCCCCTTTTTTAAAGTCGGTTAAAGAAAGTACTATAAGAATTACAATATCATTAAGATATATATGTTTATAGTAATTTACTGGAGGTAACTCTTTTCCACTTGAAATATAAGACCAAAATTTGCAGTTCATATTATTGCAGTCTTCATTCCCCCTTAATCGATATCTTGGATACATGCACGTTAGCAATCATGTCATTAGTCAGTACATTCCGGAGGCGGTAATGCAAATTAGCTATTCTCTAATTAGATAAGATGGCGTTACGCCTGTTAGTACGGCTAAGTGATACACATATTTGTGTAGGTATTTACATAATCTATTAGCGGGCATGAGACATTTACAGAGTATTTAAAATGAGTTGGGATGGGCAAAAGATACATAAAATAGAAAATCAGATCCCAATTTTGCCCAAAAATACATCATTATTGAGTTTTTAATAACGGAAACAAAGCTATTGAAATAGCCCAAAGTATCAAGACGTTAACACCGTCGTAGCTCTGGATTGGCCGCATCTGAAGACGTGCCAGTCCGCTACATTGCCCGGACGAAGGGGTTTTTCCGACTTTGAAAAATCGCGCCGCCACGCCGCGAGAGGGTTGAATCCAAACATTTTAATGCCATTTTCTAAATTGCGTCCTGCATTTTTCCTCTAATCCCGCGTTAATCCGCGAAGACGACCCGAAAGAAACTGGATTAAAGTATCTACGTTTTAGTGATTTCGATGTCCCTAGATTAAGGCGAAGGGCGGACTTTTTTTGACGATACTCCGAGACCCTTCTCGTGATTAGGAAAGGGTTGGTAAAAGCTCTTTCGAGTAATTATTTTACATTTCTTGAAGCATCCACTTACGTTGCGCTTCAATGATTTCCCTTTTTCTTTTGTCTCGGGGATAGGTTGGGGTCTGTTCTGACCCTAGACAATGAATGTAGATTTCTTGTCACAAATGCTTTGTAGTACTTTATTAGGAAATACCTAAAATATATCTTTTAAGTTTCATTACAGTAAACTCCTACTAACGTTACTGACTTACGTGTTTCTTATTGTTTTAGCCAGAATCAGAATGAATTTTATAAATCTAGATTTTATAGTATTTTTACTAAGGCCGTAAAATATAATAGGTAAAGCGATACACTCGCTCTGAAAACGGTAAAGGAAAACATCGTAGGAAGTTCAAGAACCAAATCTTTGAGCTGTACACGCGTCGTGGCTTATGGCTTATAATTTCTCTCTTCCTCTGTAACTTCTCTCTCTCTCGCTGTATCTCTCTCTGTCCCTCTCTGTGTGTGGGAGAAGACTCATGTCCTAATATAGTGAGAACATAATAGGCTTATGAATATGATATTGTAACACTAGCTTTAAGCCTAAATAGGTTTTGTCTATTAACAGTGTCTATCTTTTCTATATTATTAGTACGAGCAAATCCCTTATTCCAAGTCACTCAAGCAGATAATTAAATAAAGTTTGCGTGGGAGTGTCACATAATCACGAGTGAACTACTAAGATTGCCGTTTTGTTTGTTCTGAAGGCGCGAGCGTTTAATATCGCTCTCTTGAGAAAGTTTCAACTTAAATTAATTTCGGTAGTTTCGCGTGTCAGCATCACATGTGAACTTTAACTACATTGCTATTATTTATGAACGCTGTCATAAAATGATGCAAATACTTAAACGTTTTCATCACTTTAATAGTAAAAAGTGTGTATGTATCTATATAAACTATTTGTTTTCTTTTACGTTTTTTTTATTTTTACGTTTTTCACGTGCGTCACCAAAGGTTTGAGCTGAAAACCAGCGTTGTGGATTTATCCACAGCATTACGAGTATGCTGAGTTCAGACCTTTTTTGATGGTACTGTGCACGTCAGCGATTCTCGTACACATAGCACCTAGTATTTCATTTATTATTTGTTTTATTGCTTTATTGTGTTGTGACCATTGTTGTACCGTGTGCAGGTTTGTCAATATAAATGTTTTCTTTCTTTATTTATGTATTTAATAGTTTTGCACAAAATGGTACAAGGAATGACTTAATGCTATTTAGCATTATCTACCAGTCTTCCAGGTCGTGAAAGAAATATAGTTAGTGGGTGTGCAGCTACGTTTTGAGCAAAAGTACGTTGAGAGATACTAAATAAATTACACCAAATTAATGTGATAAATCGTATAACAATAGAAAAATATATGTACGCTTTTAGGTTAGAAAAGGAGGAGTGAACTTATTAAAACAGCAGTATTGAAGATAATATTAGTTATAAGGGTAAACTTTCTTAATAAAATGTTCATGGACGAGACGCTTAAATTGTCTTTACTATTAACTTTTTGGATTTTATCTGGTAACGCATTCCACAGCCTTACTGCCACGACAGCAAATGAGTTATCCATGAAACCAGTTGAGTGTTTAGGAGTGGGGAGATGTAAATTATTTGAGGATCTTAGCTGTCGGTCATGAGTGTCCGCGAGAAGTTGAAATTTTTTCAGGTATTCAGGAGAATTTGGATCTTTTAGTACCGTAAAAAGGAGGCAGAGAATTCTTATATTCTTACGCTCACGAATTGGGAGCCATTTTAGCTTGGCACAATATTCGGAGACGTGGTCGTATTTCCGAAGGTTGAAAATGAAGCGGCTACAGGTATTTAATAAGCGATCAAGCTTATTCAAAAGTTCATCTTTCTGTCCACGACATATACTCGTATATTGTAATAACCCAAGTTTATCTATTTGAAAACGTATACTATGTGGTCTGGGTCGGTAACACCGCACCTCTTTGCTATTTATTCTGCCGCCAAGCAGTAGTGCGCATTGCTGTGTTCTGGTTTGAAGGGTATGGTAGCCAGCGAATTACTGGGCATAATATGAGAATTTATATCTGATGTCTCAGAGTGATGAGCGCAAGTACAGCGCAGTACTGTGCATTAAAAGTTCTAGGTAGCACTGTCATTGTTATTGGCAAGCGTGGCGTTTACCATCAGGCAATTGACTTGCTTGTCTCATTGCTCCGTTGCATAAAAACACAAACAGACATATTGTAAACACAAGCACGCCATCAAATGCATAAATAAAATAAAATAAATAAAAAATAAAATAGCTTAGTATTTCTTGTGTATTATTTTTAACATATTATTCTTACTTTTTACATTACATTGCATTATACATACATATATATCATTTTCATATTATATATGTACTATACTAGGGGTTCCCAAAGTGTGCGCTGCGGCGCCCTGGTGTGCCGTAAAGAGTAAAGAGGGGCGACCATTCTCCGGAAACTAAACTTAGGCAAACGAAAATAGCGGTGTCAAGCCTACCACGCCTTATACCTTTAAAAAAATGTGTAGCGATCACCAAACTCACACGTCATATTGACTAAGTTGCCTTGTATTTTATTTCCTATTTTTCTTAAATAATAAACGTTTTTCTTGTATATAAATATGAAAACTCAGCTTCATACTGTGGATGTCTTAATTTTGTGCCTATCTACTTAGTATCATTGCACCCTATTTCAACTAGCTAGGGGGCGCCGAGACAAAATACTAAACCTGTAAGTGCGCCGCTAACTGAAAATGTTTGGGAACCTCTGTACTATAAATTATATTTTCATTAATTTTGTTTACTTTAATATTATATTAAGGTATTCCCTTGTAGGTATTATTACTTTTATCATTATTTATTCTCAATTATTGTTCAAACTAGCTGCGCCCCGCGGTTCCACCCGCGGTTTCCCGGAATAAAAAGTAGCCTATTTGCTATTCCAAGTCCTAAAGTACCTACGTACCAAATTTCATCAAAATCGGTTCGGTAGTTTTTGCGTGAAAGAGTAACAAACATACATCCATACAACCATACATTCTCACTAACTTTCGCGTTTATAATACCTATATTAGTAGGATAGTAGGATAGGATGCATACCGATAATTAATTTGCTGTGGAGAGGTGCGCCTTCTTAAGTGAAAAGTACGATACTAGATAAAGGTACTACTGCAAATGATTGGATAAATACACAGAGCGGAAAGTTAACACTCCAAGTAACTAAGAAAAGGAAAAGTAAACCTGATTCTGCGAAACTTCCTATAACTAGTTTACCCATAGTTTCTTTGTAAACATATAGATATATCCGCTGAGCGATGACGTCACAGCCAGGAGCCACCAAGACGGATGCCGTCGTACATCATAAGGTTAATAAGAGGGCTCCCGAGCTAACGACGGCGCTTTGTCAACGTGCCTTAACCCGCCCGCCATCTTGCCCGCCGTTCCCGCCATTTTCGCCATGTTGGATTTCAATCTGCTTAGCGCTTAATGAATTTGCGTCTATTGATTTTGTTTAACCCCTTTTTGTTTTGCTTAATTAACCTTTCGGTGGAAATAGTAGCCGTGACAGGGGGTTGTTTGTTTTTGTAGTGACAAAATAGGACTTCATTAGGCAGGATTGGAGTTATAGTGATTGGCTTTCTTGTTATTGGATTCATTCCGCCTATGAAGAAATTTCTGCCAAGATAAGACTAATTAGTTTTCGAACTTCTTAGTTCGCAATTTACAGGTGTGGCAAATTTTTGGAACTACTGGGCATTTGAGACTTAATATCTGATGTCTCGGGGTGATGAACGCAATGCAGTGCTACGCAGTGCCTTTTATGTTATTATACGTTCTGGGTGGCACTCCAATTGTTATAGGCAGGCGTTGCGCTTACCATTAGGCGAACGACTGGCTCATCTCATCACTTAGTTCCATAAAAAAGCCTTCAGGGTATTTTGGAAATATTGGAAATAGGGATGTTTTGTTGTTTTTCTTTTTGATAAATGATTATTTTCTGCCATTTTGTACCTTATTGAAAAATCGAAATATTCAGATTGTATTTTCTTAAACATTCACGTGGTTTTTCCTGAAAACATAAATTAATCCACTGCAATAGAAAAGGTGCCTATCTTGTAGTTTCCAAAATATTGCCACACCCTGTATACGAAAAAGCAACTTTAAATTAATAAAAACCTTAAAACGATCGTTAAACATAAAATAATAATACCTTACTATTTACTGTTTATGTCCAAATGAATTCGGCAAATTAACTACTTATTCGCGTTTCGTGTATTCATGCAAACGACTGGAAATATTGAGTTATGAAAATTGCATTGCATTTAGAGTTAATGGCGCACGAGTCATCATTGAGCGAATTCATTTCGTGTAGAGGTGAGTGCTAATAATATCGATACAGGTCATAAATATCGTAATCGATTAGAATAATAACGGTATTCGCCAACCCATATCGTGGTAGGGTAATTAAATAAAGCGACATGTACTATAAACTTTTGATTTTATTTTCCACATATGTTAAAACAAAACCAGAAAATCACAGCGCTGTCAGTTTTTAAAACTAGAAATTTGAATTTAATTGAATTCAATTTATTTATTGCAATCATTGTTTAGCATGTGCAAGGTTTATATTTTTATTTCATGTAATTATGTTCGTGGTATTCAATAAAGTGTAATTGTATTGTATTGTATCATATTATTATGTACCTTACAAGCACAGGTATCATGGTGAAGGAGATAACATATAACCGTAACTGGACACAGCAATACTCTGGTAGGAGCGAGTGGGCCGCGAATTTCATGTACATTAATTATACCTGATACTCATCCTGATCTGATATTCATTTATTTCTGTAGCTTTGTGTTAAAGTTTTGCACGCTGGCACGTCAAGATAAGCTTTATGTGGACTGTAGATTTATCAATTTCAGGAAATGAAAGTATACACACATATAATAAATCCGTATAATTAAATTCCAAATTGAATTTACTTGTAATTTAGTGGTGATTTCAGCGCCGCTAAAGTATGTTTAGACCGATGACCTTCCGTGTGTCTTCTACCACATGTACGCGAGTAGTGCCCAATAACTGCCCTATTTTGAACACTCGTGAACGTTGAGTGAACGACGGCCCACAGATATCAGCGAAGTACAGTGACAATTAGGAATAAAAATATACAGATATATAATGCGTGCACACAGTTAATGATAACTCGCGGCATCCCTAGCTAGTACCATTTAAAGGTATAAAGGCAGCGTAAAAGCGCGAATCACGTCATACAAAAGCCTGTATGAGGTGGGAGGGACATTTAAAATTTACAAATGCGTAATTATGCACCCGCATTGTCGCGGGGAAAGGGGTAGCGGCAGTCCCCGTTTCTTCCACCCTCCCCCCACAATCCCTGCTTCCGGGCCTAATGCTATATTTAATTTTCTCTAAGGCTCTCTCATTAATAATGCGAGAGCTGCGACTTTAAGTGGCGCTCACACGGCGACGTGAGCTGGACGGATGTATGAATATATGGATATCGCATTCGCTGGAAAATTATCGTACTTTGATGAACATGGTGTCTATTTCTAGCATATCTAGAAATGACATGGGTTGGTTCTATGTTATTGCTGACCAAAGTTTTATAACATATATTTTTAATTATGTACTACTACTAAGCTACTTTTGCCAGCCCAGATTGCCATTAACGATGTTGATCTCTTATCGTCATTTCTAATTTGACCTTTCTATAATTATCACCTCCAATCTCCGAACCTTCGCACATCCTTCTAAAAGTTGTGTCTATAAGAGCATCGCGCGTTCGTGAGTGTGTATAATTTATCATGATTTTGCAGGGTTATTGGTACTCGCAGCTAAGAGGGCGCCGGCCCTCATCAGCCGCGGAACAAGGAATTTGCGTATTCAAGTGTGAGGGAATTAGAAATTGTTGCGAAAGAGTACCTTTGAAGCTGAGTGTCGCTTAGGTTGAATTGCAGAGCTTATAAATCAATAAGCTAGCCGTAAACCTTTAAGATAGACGTATCTGCTTATCTATGGGCTTAAACAATTGTGTCAACCATTCAGGTAATGCTTTCTTTTTAACCGACTTCAAAAACGAAGAAAGTTCTCTATTCGATTGTATTTTTTTTTATGTTTATAACCTCAGAACTCCGTCATTCATGAACCGATTTGGATTTTTTGCGTTGGTTTCAGTATAGCTACGAAGTGGTCCCATATAAATTTCATCGATATTTGACCTTGGTCTTCAAAAATACTTTGATATCGGTTTTTTTGTTTGATAAAACGTGTACTTGTTATCTAGCCGGCCCGCCCCACAACCCGCGTTTTTAAGTTAATAATCCTTTCTTATTGCATCTTTAAACCCTGTAAGGAATATTTATTATATTTCAAATTTCGAATTTCATCTTACATCTTCAGTGGTTTAGCTGTGCATTATTTGACAATCAGTGACCAACGCTGTAACGGAACTGTTTTATATGTAAAGATTGCGTGTTGACAAACACTGATCTTCGTAAAATGCACTATATTTTTAACAGACTTCAAAAAAGAAGAAGGTTCTCAATTCGATTGTATTTTTTGTGTTTGTTACTTCAGAACTCCGCCATTTATAAACTGATTTGGAAAATTATTTTTGCGTTGGGGTCGATATTTGACCTTGGACTTCGAAAATACATTGAAGTCGGTTTTTTTTGTTATAAAATGAATTTACCTTTCTCTGAAATAGTCAACATGGTATACATTATACAATCTCTATGATATACCTATGTATTTACTGCCACATTTATTTATTCGTCATGTCTAAAAAGCGAATCCGATATTATTAACCAACCAATATTATCGAAACCTCTACCCACTACCAAATCTAAGTCGCATTACTATCCAAATAGAATTAATATAGGGTGATTCCGTCACCCGTACTCCCAACACGTACAAGTAGGTGTTGCACAAGGCGCGAGGTGTGTAATTGAGTTACAGCCCTTTGACACCCGCCGTAACGAGGTCCCGGCACTTGCGTACTGAGACTTGCAAGCGGACTGAGACTTGGGAACGTACTGAGAGACTCGAGCGTAGTGAGACTCTGGATAATTCAACAACGGAATTCGATTTCAGAGATGTGTCTCTGTTTAATACGTTTTGAGGATTACTTATTTATTTATTTATTCTTAGATTCACAGCTTTTTTGAGTAATTTATAGCTGGTTACATATAATTTGAACTTAAGGCAAAAAAAGAATCTACATTATGTAACTTAACAATTTATATTTTTATTTTATTTATTTTTATGTTACTTAACAATTTAATGTTTATTTAATTATTGCGAGAACAGATGTTAATGTTGAGTGTAATGAAATGTAAATTGTAACAGCAAATTAAGTAGGTAAATAGGAACACACTGCCATCTATCTAGAAGATGTAATTAGTATCTACTTAGTTGTTACTACTGTTACTGTTGCTATTATAGTTTTACATAAGTACCCCAAACCTTACAAAAATTTAATATAAATCTACTTGGGTACATATTTAACTCTGCACATTGGGTACATATTACTTTTTTTTTAACTGGATGACGAGACGAGGTGGTCGTTTGCCTGATGGTAAGCCCATAACAATAACAGAACCATCCAGAACTTTTTTGCAAAATCCTGCGCGGCGCTGCACTGCGCTGCAACGCAACGCTGAGCTCTGCGTTGTCTGCTTAGTGGAAGCACGTTAAAAGGTACGAATAGTTGAAATGTAGTAGGCTGAGAGGGAGATGGAACGTTTATGTTTTTTATATACCTACTATATAAATATAACTTGTCGTACCTTGTTTTATATGAAATTTCTCAATTCATGGTTACTGAAAAAGATTATTTTTAATTTCATTTGTGTAAAAATCATCTAGAACCACTGTAGTTTTGTTTATAGTAACAACAATTTAATATTTTCCTCTAGACCGTCATAGTTTTCAAATGTTATATAGCTATGTAGATCTGGTTATAAAGTTTATTAGGTGCAAGCTATTCAATATGGGGTGCAAATCGTTGCCTATGCCGCCGCCGCTGCCTAGCGACGCCCACCGTAGCCGTAGCTACGAGACGCGTAGCGCGTAGCACGTTGCCGAGATGAGGATAAACCATTTCGTTGTACAATTAGAGAAGAAATAGATATACCATAACCTATTATCTACACTTATTATCCACAATTCGTGCAAGAGACTACTTCTAATAATACATTTTTGAACAAAAAAAACCGACTTCAATTCTAATGTATCTTCGAAGTCCAAGGTTGCATATCGATGAAATTCATATGGGTAGTCCCTTGAACCTATATTTAACTCAACGCAAAAATAATTTTCCAAATCAATTTATAAATGACGGAGTAATCGCGTAACAAACATTAAAAAATACCATACAGTCAAAATGAGAACCTCCTCCTTTTTGAAGTCGGTTAAAAAGCACAGTGAGGCACTGCATTACACTCGTCACTCCGAGACATGCCCAGTAATTGCATGACTGCAATGCACTTCAAACCAGAACACAGTTGTGTGGCTTGTGCACTGCTGCTAGGCGGCAAAATAACTGGCAAAGCGGTGGCCTGGGTAGGCCGAGACGGTCTCTTTGGACGCAGTTATCAACGCCACACGCAAACCTATTACTCATAAAGTAACCCAAGGAGATATATCGAGATTATAAAGTTGATCCCAACAAACTCTGTCCTTGCCAGGTGTCAAGGAGGGTTGGAAATTGATAATTAATTGTTGCGCGAAACTTATCGCGGACGAAATCCCCTTTTGAGGGCGAGAGTGACAAAGGTCCGAAGTGACAATTTAATAACTGGGTAGAATAGAAACGTTGCCGACTGCCGTCAGGTACAGCCAGTATCAGGTAAGTAAAAATTTTAGGACCATGTCACAATAACTTTACTAGATTAACGTTTGCCTTTTTACTAAACACTTTGTTTTTGAAATAGTTAGTGCGAGATGATACTAAAATGTATGCTTTTTATCGATATTATGAGTTTCAGAAAGGCTACAATGAAACTAACAATAGTGAAAAATCTTACAGAAAAGAATATATATAACTCCGAAGGTTACGAATAGTCTTTATACTATGACTCCGTGGTGAAACTATTATAAGAGTACTATCTTGTACCGGCGAATTCGGTTTGTAGTTGTTTCCTAAGGAACTATACGTTTTTCCGGGAGGAAAAGTACCTCCACACCAAGTGTCATCAACATCTCTTCGTACTATCGTTATGGTGTTATATGGTTACCAACACATACACAGAGAGAGATAGAGAGAGATAGGAAAAGAGATAGGGAGAGAGAAAGAGAGAGAGTGAGAGATTGCAAGTAACGAAAAGCATTTTCCATCACGCGAACCGTCCATATCCCACACTTTTACAAATATAACTTTTATTACGTAAACTAAGTGGCCAGATGAGCACGTCGTTCACTTGATGGTATGCAACACGCCAGCCCATAACAATTGCATCGCTACCTAGAACCTTGTTTTGTAAATTCCTACGCAGCACACCATTGCGCTCGTCAGCCTGACAGCTATGCCCATTAATTTTGCTTGAAACAGTGCACTTCAAACCAGATCACAATAATATTTGTACACTACTGCTTGGTGGTTAAATATCTGGCTAAGATGTGGTACTTCCCAAGGCGACATGACTTACCGGACAATTTAAAAGGCAGCGAACCCATGAGAGGGTCAGGCGCGAATCTCGGCCCGAAGTGGAAAGGATGAAAGCCGTGATGGCGAGTTTTAGACCGCGGCTCGCGCGGCCCGTCTACTGTCACCTTGATCGCCTTCTGGTACGTCGCCACTTGTGGCGGCGATGTGGCCAGCATTATAGTGAGCGTGAAGGATTTCCCTGGAAAGAAGGAACGTGATTAGTTTTTTAAACTACTGATGTTCACATGACCGGGCTGAGGGAATCTGGCTTATATTTTTGGAAGGTTCCACTCTCCCGCCCTAGCCACGACCGTAGCTTGATCTTCGCATCCTGATTTTTCTTACCACATTGCGGAAAACATATCAAGACATTTTATTTAGAATACTTAAATTACTTCAAAAGTCAAAGACAACGATTTACGAAGTATTGAAATAGCGTTTATAACTAAAAGGCACTTTATTCTACGACACGGGTTTATATTTCATAGCAATTAGCTCGCAGACTTTACAAAACCAAGCATACACTAACATGAAATCAAATGCGGGTTTCGAGTATCAACCGATGAAGTTCCCCGTAACATTCGGCGGCTGTGTCGATACGCCACTGATTGTTCAAACGCCGCCGTGTTTGCGGCCGCTCTGCGGTGGATGTGTTGCGATGGCATTTCGACTGCTCCGCAACACTTGATATGAGTATTAGTTTATTAGTGGAATAGGCAACTTGTACCAAAATACGATCAAAATGAAATGACAACCCATAATATAACTCACACACATATTGTCTTAGAACAACAACCGTTAGGTCATGTTAAAGGCCTTTAGGCTGTCTAACTCCAAGACCCACACAAGAGAACAAGAACTCTTACAATTATTAAACAAGTATACATTTTTTCAAGAAAACTGATTCAATGTATCTTCGAAGTCCAAGGTTAAATATCGATGAAATTTATTTAGGACCACTTCGTAGCTCTACTGAAACCAACGCAAAAAGAATTTTCCAAATGACGGAGATCTGAGGCAATAAACATTTTTGTTTTTTAATATAAAAATAAACAATCGAATAGTCAGAATCGAGTATTAATAGAAAGAAAGAAAGAAAATACATTTATTCAAGACAGATACACGCAACATTACATTAAGCTATAATATCATACTACATATAACAAATAATATTATACTATACATACAACAGAAAAAAATAACACATGTAATAACTTACACATATAATATATATATAATAAATACATAATATAATTATTTTATAATGGAATATTGCGCGATGTCAGGAAAAGGTAATAATAATTTACGGGTGACACTCACGTTTAAATTGGAGTAATCCAACTATAGTTTCAACCACATCCGGTGTGTTCCGGTGTGTTGTTTATTATTAATAATAATGTGTCCAAACCACGCTAATTTTCATAGTAAAATCGAACAGAGAACCTTCTCCTTTTTGGAAGTTGGTTAAAAAGTAAACATAGCAGTCATTTTATTCCAACTAACCCTCACTTGGCCGTTTTTAAATCTCCATACAAAAAGGTATGCGACACTTCGTGTTGGCACGCGGTTTCTTCCACGCCGCCGCCGGCCCACAAATCAACCTTCACGTCAGGCTCGTGACAATTCCGATGCATTCCTCGCTCACTGAGTTTGACGGCTTGAAGACGTGTTTCGTTTTGTTGTGTTTTTCCTTAGTTTACTTAGTTTCTTCTGTCATGGTTAGCCGCTCCGATTAATTTTATTTTGGTCCGAGGTTACCCGTTGAAATCGTCGCCATGTGCGTTATGGTAACAAATTCGTGGTCGCAATTCCAATGGGTTAATTAGACTGCTAGCCCACTTGCTACTTGTGGCTCGTGACAATGTCGATGGATTCCATAGTCATTCGCTGGATGGTTTGAAGACTTAGAGTTTTTAATTTTTTTCAATAATGGCTGGGTCTTAACAAATTTGAAATGAAAATTTTTTGCCATATTTGGGACTTCTTATTTCTTTTTTCATTTAATTGTAAAATTCTTCATTTCTATTCAATTTTGTTTTTTGCGGAGGCTTCTAATTGACTGTCAAACTGTTTTGTAACAACAGCTGTTAGCTGTTAAACCAAAATAAAATAAAATAACTATCCTTGTGGACCTATGCTAAAAATAACTAGAAATAACCTAACTATCATGATTGTACGGAACAGTAATAGTTTAATAATATTCATAGTCAAAGTCAAAATTATTGATTAAATAAACACAAAAATGCACATTTAACATCATTACGTAACAGTTCCATGTTAAAAACATATTCCCTCACCTTTCCTTACACATTTACTACATCAAAACGATATCATTACCCGGAATAAAAGAAACCTACTCTGCATTCCACCGCGGCGCGGCGGTGCACAAAACAAAAGAGATGGTAACATTCCCAGCGCCTGGCCTCAAGCCAAAAGCCGCGGCGT
Source organism: Petrophora chlorosata (assembly GCA_951640565.1). Lineage (NCBI taxonomy): Eukaryota > Metazoa > Arthropoda > Insecta > Lepidoptera > Geometridae > Petrophora > Petrophora chlorosata. Next base: position 5,931,687 of record OX621206.1, read on the forward strand.
GGTCCTCCGAGCCATGAAAACGGTATAAACACCACCCAGCCCTCTCCCCCGACCTGAAATGAGCGGCCACCCGCTTATTTTCATAAAACCCGCATAAAAACTCGACTTGAGAGATACCAAGGCGTTGTTTGTGTAAATGTACTCGGGTACGGAAAAAATGTCTGATGCATTCGATATGATATGGTAATGAGGTCGTTGCTACTAGTTTAGAGAATTTCGGTATACCGACACAAGCATATATATATTTAGGTATTCCACGGTTTATGTTTAAGCTTGTTTTGCAATAACTAAACCTAATAGCTTTTTTGTTGTTTTTTGTCGGCCGGTGTTTTTACGAATCAAGGAGTTAACACATTTACGCAACGATTTTATTAGATTTCCTGTTTGAATAGCTAATTATATGTGTGTGAAATATGCTTTTTACAAAGAACTGTATGCATGAATTTGAGTAATACCGCGTAATTTTTAAGCATATTTTATTTACGTAATAGGTACTTATGTAATTATATGTCCGGGGCTCTAAAAGATAAACCAGGTTTACTTCGAGTTACCTTAGTGACTATCAGACAGACTCTTGAATTATTCTACCTAAGCATGTTTGCATAAACTGCTGTTAATTGGGCCAATGCATGCCTAATTCACAACGGCTCCAAACCCACCACACCGCATACTCGAATCAAAGCTCAATTCAGCATTCAGTAGGTATAATACAACTTCATAAATCATTGAGTTATTCATAAAAAGGCTACTGGCTTTCCCCGAGCGGAGACGGGGGCGCTAACATATTGCATAGCACGTGCGACACACTTCATAAACTGCTGATATTGATCGCGAGGGGGCGCCACTGATTGTTCATAAAAATATTATAGCTATGGGGATAAATACGAACCAGCGGAGACTCGAAAAAAAATAAAACGTCTCTAGAATATTTTATGAACCTGAAAATATTTATATAAGCTAAGTAATATTCAATAATATGCTAATAAAAAATATTATATTATGAGGTATATAAAATAAAAACTGGTGACGCCATCTACCGAAGCGTGGTGGAACGAATGTCTAGTGGCTTATATACAAACTACATAGGTAGGCAGGTGTGAACAATAAAATCACTTTATCAACGATGAACATTAAACATATCTTCCTCGATGATATTTTCGAAGAGCATAATTTAAAATGTTCTACTCCCAAGTAGGTAAAGTTACGAGGCTAAATACAAACGGAATGGAATTATTTCCAGAAGTTTCCTTTTCACCTCAGATTAAAAATCAGCTTTATAACGTCATAAAGTGCGCAGAGCCGCGTTAAGATAAGAGTTCTCCGCTTCCGAGCTAAATAAAAAATGAGCTGCAATCGTAATAGCGAGCGCCTTTGATCTCGGTTTCAAGGCTTACGGGGGATTTTCGGCTTACTCGCCCAATTTGGATATAAAATACGTATTGCGGACCGATACGCATTAGGGACATTAGTGAATTGACTGTGAACTCATATTCCTCCCTCCCTCCCCCCACACATGTCACTCACCCGATTGCCGTCGGTAGGTACAACGGAATAAACAACCTGGTTTCTGCAAAAGAAATTGAGGCAGCATAAAATTTTTACCCCTCGCCAATAAAACGTACCTAATACAAGCGAGACACCGTAAAATCCAAGTTTATTGAAGCGTCTCAAAAGAACAAGAGGAAAAGTCAAAAGCGCGCACAATTAAAAACCTCCCGGGGGACGCACCTCAAGCCGAGCGGTCAATATTACTTCGCGAGACCCTCAATTTTCACCACTCTCCCCGGCGCTAATAACAATAATTAGGAATGAGTGGTTCAATAATTAAAAACGGAAAGAGAACAACTCCAAAAGACGGTCAAACCGAGAAGAAACTCCTTCTATCTCCCTCGTTAATTGCGGCGCCGAGTCTTCGTCTCGGTCACCCTCGTCTCAATTTCTTTTATATTTTTTTTTTACCCGCTTGCATCTCGTTTAAATTAATCAGAATCGAGGAAAGCAAGTCGTCAGAAGCTTTACGTCGGAACTACACGGTAAAATTAAAGGAAAATCATATCAACATCATAATGCTTACTCATAAATTATTAAAGTCCCTTTTTTCTTACTTTTCATTTTTTCTCATGACCCAAAAAGTTACCAATAAATTACTTAAAGTGTAATGAACATGCAATGTGTAAGACACTATACCGAACCAGGAGGGAACCGGGAGGGCACTGGTGACCTGTAATACAGTTTCTTTAGAACCTACCACAGGTACCATAGGTATTTGTACCTAATTTAGTCATAGTCTCGACATTGTGACACCTTTTGTGAGAGAAAATAAATGAATTATTTATTATTTATTAATAATATTTCCCTGAAATCTATTTCATATAAAATCAGCCTTTGACGTACCGCGAAATAAAACTAAAATCATTAATAGCTTTTATAAAATTTTAATGGCCAGTCCATTAGCATAATAAGGTTCACAAAGGCTAATTTTTATACGGTATAACGCAACATATCCGAGAGAACATTAAATAACTGGGCTTGAAACCATTAGTTCGTAAGGGCAGACGGGTGCAGTGCATCAAAGGGGTCCTTAGAGGAGTTAATAACGAAAGGTGAGGCGATCCTTCCGCCGCGGCTTTCTATAAAAATAATTCTCTACAGGGGAGGTGTAGGGCAGAGGGCGTGCCTATTGTGTCGTTTTACCAACAACGTTTGGTTAACTGTCGGCTTTGTTTAAGGAAAAAGTTTGAGATGTGTGCGGACTCGTTTGCTTAGTCGTTCTGAAAGGAGACTGTTCAATCGTCTCACCGTCACATTATGTCGTGCAGTACCTTATAGACCATCACGTGCCATCACGTTGTCTTTTTACAATTTTATACCGGTATTTAGGATCGCAAAATGTATAAAATGCTTACAAATTGTGCAAACTTTTTATCAAAGTACAATTCTCAATGCAATTTCGCATTAAAGTCATACGGTGCCGGCAATTAAAGAGACTACGCATGGGGAGAGAGGGGACAAACGAGCCGGTGCCGTATTTGTCGTGTTTTTTATCGCGGCTCTAAGGCAGGGTCAATCAATCGATTAGCAGATGTCGCTCCTTGACTACTGGTGCGGTAAATTGGCCTCTTACGTACCAACCGAGGGTATAATAAGGTAAGGTTTAATTTAAATCCCTTCTGCCGTTGTTGGTGCTTTTATCTATTTAGTAAAGACTTTTACTTTATCACTTTAAGCAGAATCTGCGTCTCAATTCTGTGTAGCAGACACAGAATTTAGACGCAGATTCTGATTAAATTCAACTTCATGATATTTGATGTCAGCGTAAAAGTGTGAAAGATGTTATATATCTATCTTGATATTAAAAAATAATGTAGATTAATAAATTAATAACTACGTTTTTATGGAGTTAGAATTAATTGTCGTTGAGTTGTGAGCTACCCTGAAAGTTTCAGCCGAATTTCTAGACGTCTAATCGGAAAGTGCTCGAAATTTGATTTGCTGTCTATCTGTCGGTTGTTCCGGGTTTCCACCCGGACAGACAAGAAAGTGACTTAATAAATTTTTGGTAAAATTTTAAGTAGGTACTGTCGCCAGTCTGTACATCTAGTTGATACGGCAAAAAAGAGAATGCCCAAGACGATGATGATAAAGAAAATTATATTAATTAATATCCTCATCCAATATCCCCAGTGAAAGCTGTCCGTTCCCCATCCAGCTGACACGGCGAACCTTTGCAAAAAAGTGGTCGGGGCTCTCATTAAATTTTTCGCTTATTAAAAATTCCCCGCGCCCCGTCCCTTGGCGTTAGATACGCTACTTTTTATCCAACAAAAGTTATGTCCCACAGTGGCCGATCTCCCCTTGTCTTGTCCCGCTTTTCACTCGATAATTTGAGTGAGATTTTCTCGCAATTTAAGATAAACAAAGAGAGCGCTTACCCTTAATTGGAAAGCAGAGCGTTATTCCGGAAGAAACGTGACAAATAGACACCTCTTAACTTCTTTTCCACTTTCCCCGCCGCTCAGGGCTATATTGGTTTTTTCGTGTACACGCTAGCCGAAAGCTTTTGTTTGTTTAAGGAATTTTTAATGAGGGTTTTCTTTGTAGCTTTGAGGACACAAATCAATGCTAACTTTTCTTAATGTTTATTTTGGTTCATTAAACGCTGTAGGTATATTTTTAATTAAGCTGATATGGAATAAAAATGCAATTTAGGTGCATTTTAACTGTCATAATCGTCACGGATTTTATCATGTATTCTAGTTTAACTCTCAATGCCTCTAAGCTTGTTTAGAAAAGCTATTTTTGTAAGTTCATAGTAAAAATACACGTTCTTAGTAAGACCGTAGACAAACTATGAAATTTTCATTCGCTGAAAACAATTTTACCCTATGAACAAAGACAATCGATCGAAGTAGCTACCGCATACAATATTTATTCACATCTTGTTTTCGTATCGACATCACATGACACAGTTGTTCCCCCGCAGCACGGGTTAAGTTGATATTTCTTACAAGTTAAGCTGAGCCTCCCTTCAAGATAACTATGGAACAGTGACCTAGCTTCACACAAAGAAAGGAAAGAAAGAAAAAACATTTATTTGACGACCACAAAAAACATAACGAAAAGGAATCAGAAACACAAAAAGAAAAAATAAATAAATAAAAGGTGTTTTAAATAGTTCACACAAAGATGTTTCACATTTAAACTCATCTGCACAAAGCCTATAACTTCATTCAAATTATTAAATCCCTATTAAGCCTTGGTCACTTTCTTATCTGACTGCTGCAGTGAGTAGCAAACAGTGAATTACACTTCTACCGGATCATACACACATCTTATACTAATGGACCTTTTGCGTAATCGTTCTGCGCATCTTTCTTCAAGCTCAAAAGCGTGCTGCTCATCTTTCTACAAGTTCTTTAAGTATATCCAGAAAACTCGGAACCTTAGGTACTTTACATAAGTACACAGTTCCCTCCCTCCCCCCTCCACCCGCTTCGTTAGTTCCCTTCACTATTTGAATATGAGATGCGAGGTTCTCCGATGCTCCTCTGTTTGCGACCCCAAACTTAGAGTTTGCCTCTCGCTGCTCATTTGTAACGATCGATGTTGTTTACAAAACATTTCGTTTACGCTGTAATAACTTAACCGGGTTTATCCATTAAAATAATTAAAGGAAAGGGAGAAGGTGTGCGAATACTCTCAAAGCTAATTGAAAGTAAGGCTTTTAGGGTAACCTAGTCTGAAGCTTGCGTGTTTAATCTCTTAGATCGGTTTACCTTCTTAGTTAAGCTTTTCAAGAGAGCCGTCGTATTGAAATCATAGTTAGAATACGCATAATGAGTTTTAGATTAAACTAATCCAAACATATATATATCCGTACTTCTATACAAAAATTTTAAAGAGATAAAATTGTATGTAGGTATGTTTGTAGGAGGTAATCTCTGGAACTACTGAACTGATTCTAAAAGTTCTTGTCTTTTTTTCACTGCTACACTACCCCTGAGTAACATAGGCTATATTTTATTGAGTCGACGTGAACCAATTAGCGGGTGGTTGCTAGTATATTATAAAGAGGTAAAAGTACTCTCTCTGGAACAATTGATTCAATTCTAAAAACTAAAAATGATTTTACTTATCGAAAGTTACACTATCCCCGAGTGACTTAGGCTATATTTTGTTATATCTACACGAACGAAGTCTTGGGCACTAGCTACAGAAATCAATATTTTTAACCGACTTCAAAAAAGGAGAAGGTTCTCTATTCGATTGAAATGAAATGAAATGAAATTTATTGTTAATCAAAAGTTTGTGCTTGACAACATCAGTCGCATATTAAACTCGAACACACTTAACTATATAAGTATTAATTTTACATTGAAAATGATAGTAGTTTTATAAATAACAATCTCACGAGCACCAGTTCACTGCTATGCAGACCTAATTTTACATTTAACGTGCTAGGTAATACCTATACATGATAAGTTAATTCACTTGTAGTTTTATAAGTGGGTTGACCTAACTATTACAATGAAATTAAGACACCGCGTAAATATGCCCGAAGTTGTTCACACTATTGTCAGAAACAATCTACATCTACCCTCCGAACTAGTGTAAAATTGTTCTCTGTGTTCTAAGATTGTTTCTCTTCTGTTTCATTCATGAACCGATTTGGAAAATTCTTTTTGCGTGGGGTTCAGTATAGCTACGAAGTGGTCCCATATAAATTTCATCGATATTTGATCTTGGACTTCGAAGATATGAAAAGTATTTTAGAAGCTTGGCCCTACTTACGGAACAATTGCATTCTATAATTTATATTATTAGCTTTAGCTATTAAAAATATATATTTCTTATTTGGGTGTAGTGGTGTAGAATAGAATAGAATAACTCTTTAATATAACACCAAAATACAGAAATAATTAAAAACTAAAAAAACAACTAACTTAATAATAGTGTAACAATGGGCGGTCTTATCGCTCAGAGTAATCTCTTCCAGACAAACCACAAGTGAAGGAATGTAGACAAAAACATATATGGACGGTGTTACTTTAAGATAATTTTGTTGGTAGATAGATACATAACGTCTCTAACGTAGTGAATTTCATCAAGCAAGATTTTTACTTTTACATGCTGTATACTGTACAACAGAAATTTGATTATGATTGTACTGCCATTTCACGCAAGTAATGTTACCGCTTGGTTGCCGTGCGTGTCACCACTCAACTTCGCTCAAGGGTTAAACGCGAAAGTATCAGTTTTACGCAATAAGATCCATTACTTAGAAGTGCTATAAGTGCGTAAGACGCTCTTACATGCGCAATAATTAAGAGAAAATTGTGTATAATTTAAACTAAGGGAAAACTTTTTCAAATCACTAATTTTAGGTTAGATAAAAATGGTAGATACATAAAATTTATAAAATAGGTTAAAAAGCTCTTAAACTTTTTGAAATCTCAAATTTTTTTGTTAGGTTAAATAAAGATCGGTAAATTTTATTTTCGTTTTATAAAAGAGGTAATCAAAGGTAAAGTTAATTTTATAAAAAACTAAAACCTTTATTGCATTTTACATTCTTTTCCATGATTGCATATTATATTGTGTAGGTCTCATACCCTAGATCAAAATCAGTGTCCCGTTTTTCATATAATTTTTTTCTTTAATCTTTATTGGTCTGTTTGGCCACTATATCTAATTACGCGTAAAAACTATTGTAATGGGAAAAGCGAACTATACTGTTCGTAATTACATAGAAGATAAAGATACATGAAACATTCCACTTCTGCGAAGTGGCTAACTGGTACATAAGAAACAGAACATTGTAGGAACCCAAAAAATTATAACAAAATCTCTAAGAAAACACCCCTCAGTTTCTTGCCGTATCTTCTGAGTATTGGTTCTTTTTCCGATACGGTGGTAGCGTTATGGTGATAATTGGTCGTTCATAAGTGCGTCTGTTATGCCAAAACCGAATAAAGAGATATTGATTTGATTTGAGTGATTGCTCAGATCCATCTCCCGGATGGTTTAACGAATATCACAATACAATACAATAATGCTTTATTAAATACCAAACACACAGGTAAAACCTTTTTGCGTTCACAAAGTTAATAAACAGTGGGTACAATGGGTGGCATTATCGCTATACGCAATTTCTTACAGGCAACCTATGGATGGACAGGAATTTATAAAATAAATATTGCGGTCAGTGTGGTTAAAACTCCAATTATATGTAAATATGATATACTATTAAAAAAGAAAACATTTATAAAGAAAGTATAAATTCATACATAGCTATATATTTACCGCGCTACACCCGTGAAGCTTTTTCTGCGATGTTTAACACGATTTGTGTTGTTATATGACAAGTCAAGTAGTACAATGGATCAGCTATTCGCCACTAATTGTGTCGTTGCGTCGGGATCAGGAATCACCACAAGTGTAGCCGGCGCGACGCCGACGCCTAGAGGCGGTTGACCGCGCGGTTAACTTATAACCTTTTAAGGGCATTGTAGCCATCAAAATTTACTGGGCATATGAGACGTAATATCTGATGACTCGGGGTGATGAGCGCAATGCAGTGCTACGCAGTACTTTTTATGCTATTTCTGTATAAAAAGTTCCCGGTGGCAGTGCAATTGTTATGGGCGGGCGTGGCGCTTACTATCAGGCGAACTACTTGCTCGTCTCATCAAAAAAAAACCTTTTGGGGTATGAGTTAAGAAAATTGTGTCTAATACTAGCACTTGCGTGTACAACTTCCTTGACAATGTAATGAACAAAGATAAATTATATACTTCGTCTTTGGTAATGAAGATGAACCAATGACGGATAAATAGTATCACCGTGGAGGTTGATATTCGTCCCAAAAAGAATAAACCTATTTTCTTCTATCTTTAGAGGAAACTGGCCCGCTATTCAAAATAGTTTTTTACTGGTGGTAGGTTTCTCGTATGCGAGAGGCCGAATTCGAACTCGGGTGCGTCTGATCGAAAGTCGCACGTGCTCCCACTGAGTCACACTCGCTCGTGTTTGCGCCTCTATTCCTTACAAATTCAATCTCAAAGCGGCCCGCTAACCAATAAACTCAAAACATATTTAAACATTCATATCTTCGTACGAATGTAAACATATACGAATGTTTACGATAATGCAGACATCCCACTCATAAAAAGTCCCTCTCCCTTGAGCGAGCACTCAAAAACAAAGCCCCGGGCGCCTTGACTCCTGAATATTTCAACAGGTCTTCTCTTTGTTGGAATATTAAGTCAATGGGGGTAATTGATCTGTTAAAGCGTATACGAAAATCTATGCGTTAATGTTTAATTAGCTCTGATGGGTAGTCGGCTTAACCTTGTTTGTTTAGCGGACCTAATCTTCTGAAGGATTCCATTGTTCGAAGAAAACTACTTAAGAACTTAAGATAGAAATTACAATAAAAATTATTAATTAAATTGTATTACGTAAAAACTTTTATCTTCTTCTTTTGCACGTGTTTATTAAGTCACCTTTTTGCTTGTCTGTACTTCTCTGTCGTTCAGGATGGAATCTTGCAACTCAAATATCGAGCACTTCCCGATTAGCTGTCCGGCTGAATCTTTCAGGGTAGCTCACAACTCTATGACTATGCATTCTAAATCCATTTATTAGCATGCAATGTCGACCTAACCTCAAAAGGCGCATAAAAACGTGATGCTTAGATTATTTTTTAATCGGTCACTTTCTTGTTATACCTTCTATTCTCATTTTACCATTGTACCCACGCCAATGAGATTATTTTATAAGATACAATGTTTTTTTACGTTTAATAGATCTATGTTTGGCCACTATCTCGCCTGATGTGAAGTGATGATGTGGCCTAAAACGAAACACATAGATCTAGAGAGAGAGGGCTGTTGAGCGGCTGCTCAGACCTGTCTACCCGATAGTTCACCGAACATGTTCCCAAAACACAACTAGGTCACTTGAGCCGTCAAGTAAAGAATGGCTTTGTTCAGTGGGTGGTATTACAACCACGGCCAGAGCCTACCACTCCAAAGCGCGTAAGCGGGTTTTATTAACTATATAAGTCATTGTTGCAGGGCGGAGTCGAGACTCGAACCCAGGTGCGTCGGATCGAAAAGCCTATGAGATCCCGCTGAGCCACACTTGCTCTGCGTTAACTGTGCAACTGTGCATTAACCTGTCAGGAAGACAAATTGTTCAACACTAAAGACTCACCTCTACCACTTCTCCCGACGAACCTCAGGTCGTTGAACTTGGCGACCTGGTTCTTCATAACCGCGGTGCAGTTCCTAAGCTCAGCGGAACAGTTCTCGTCGTTCCCAGCTCGGACGGTGACCAGCGTTCCATCGCCGACGTCGCCGAGGGCCACCACTTTGAACGCAACGGGTAGTGTTTTGTTTGAACGCCAATGTGGCGGTAACACTGTGCAGACCTGAAAATAAAAGAAGAACGCACTGTATACGTATGCAGTCGTACTTTCGATCTTGCAGGGTAACCACGGTCTGTTGCAATCCGTCACTTGTTGCTAACATAATTGCATAGAAATAGGAATGACAACTTATAGAAATTAAGTCTTTCGTTAGTAACTTTGACAGTCTGTCATTGAAGTCGAAAGATGCGAGCTAGATGCTGACGTGCGGTGCAGACATTTCTTTATTCTATGGACCAGGTACAATGTAGATTACTGGTGATGGATGAAAATTGAAATATACTTTTATATTCCAATATAAACCTTTAGGTATATTTCAATTTGCATCACAATCCGTAGGTACAAGTAGGTACCTACTTCTCCTGGCATAGCACACATTTTTTGATACCTTTTGTCCTGGATAATTGTCCACGCGGGCAAACAAATGTTTATTTTTCTTTTTTTATGCAACTGAGTGATAAGACGAGCAAGTCGTTCGCCAAAAAACAAAAAGAATAAACTAAATACTAAAAATAAAAAAGCTAAATTACAAATAATTCTGCGAGAGATGATGAACTCACCACGTGAGGACTGCCAGTTTTGACCAGCTCTCCAGGATGATCAGCCAACAGGCCCTCCAGCGTTCTTTCAGCGAGCAGCTCTGCCGTTAGCGGCTGACTAGGCAAGCCACCCCCGTAACTTGAGGACGGCGCCTCGTGCCCTAGACCGTTCGTAGTCGAACTGACTTCACTCGATAGATGCATTTTAGTCCGTTCACTCTGTCTTTAAAATTCACAGTATCCGTCACATAACTTTTACAGTCACCATTCGATGAGTGTTGGGGCGTTTTGAGCCTCGTAGTAGGTGCATTTCGTCTTTTGGTGATAACATTGTTGTGTGAGATCCTGCGATAAAAAGATCACAATCGTAGCATATGTACAGGAATCTCTAAGTTTACATATATACATATGATCGTAGCCAAGAATACTGACTATTACTATCGTAGTAAGGACGTGACATACAAGCAAATGTCTGAAGACTTAATCATTATCATCATCAGCCCATCACGTTACCACTACTGGGACACGAGCCTTTTTTCATAGAGAGAGTATGGGCCACAATCCACCCTGCTGGCCCAGTGCGGGTTGGTAGATGTCACATGTCCTTGATTTTTGTGATTAATTCTTTGACATGCCGGTTCCTCACGATGTTTTCCTTCGCTGTTTTTAAATCGAGTGTTAAATCCGCGTGTAACTTAAGAAAGTCAGCGGTGCAAGGCCAGCGGGATTTGAACACGGGTACGTCGGATCGAAAGCCGCACGTGCTCCCACTGAGTCACACTTGATCTGAAGACTTAAAACGTTTACGTAACTCTTTTGTAGAATTCTTCAAAATAGCATCAGACTTAGAAGGAAAGAAGGAAGGCAGTAGTCAATCCGCCCCATAGTTACGCTTCGACTCTTATGAAGCAAACATAGTGACAGACAACAAAGCAAAATGTTTGTGACATTTTCCTATTTTGGAAACCAAGGCGACGGACGACAGTCTCCCGAAATAGCTCTAAGCCTTTATTCATATCAAATTTATTAAAACGAAACCTTTCAGAATATGTTCCCTCCAATAAGCAAAATGTGACACGGAAGCTCCTTTGAACTCCACAGTGGAATTGACAATAGAGTGTGAAGCTTCAAAGTGACTTCCGCGTCAGAGGAACACGCGCGGTCGTAGGGCGGCTTGGGCGGGCGGTGACTAATCACGCGGATACAGTGAAATATTAGTTTTTCACTTCATATACGAGTAATTTTCTTTTGGGAATAAAGTAACTGCTCAAAATTATTCTATAGAAATATGACCACAGGGTATTATGCAGGGTATATGGTGTAGATTATACTATGGTATTAGACAATTAATTTAATTTACAATATCAAATAATTCGAATATCAATGAAATTTTCACCTATGGGACCACCTTGTAGCTATACTGCACCCAACGCACAGAATTTTTTCTGAAATCGGTTTATAAATGGTGGCAACAAATATAAATAAAAGAAAAAATAAACACAATCGAATTGAGAATCCTCCTTTCACGAAATCGCTTAAAAATATTTTGTAAAAAAAATGAAATTTATATGAGCACAATATGTACACGTATTTTACATGTAGGTATACATGTAAAATACGGTAATATCAGCCCACGTCCAATTTAGACCGAAGGACTCCACATGCGTCCTAATAAAAGGCGACAAGCCCGTCTCCAATAACATCTATTATCGGTCCAATTTTAAAGAGGACGCGTACCAAATCAATAGGGGCCAAGGGGCGAGTGACACGAATTCCTGAGGGCCGTCCCCAAGGGCCAGGCCCGTATCCCGTAGGACATGTATAATGATCGTCGGCCAGCGACGGTTACAAATGGTCCGAGAATGGCGCAAATGGGTAGCAAATGTAATATCCGAGTGTCCGAGACGCAGTGGCTTAGATATTCAAATGAACGGTCTTGGACGACCCGCGACGGACGGCGACGGTCGGGTGAGACGGGCGACGGACTTCCTGAATTTGAGCTCGAGACGTGAGCCGAATTAAGACGGTATTGGTATTGGACGGCTTGGGTATGATATATTGTGACCGACCGGTTATGAAAAAACCGACTTTAATGTATCTTCGAAGTCCAAGGTCAAATATCAATGAAATTTATATGAGATCACTTCGTAGCTATACTGAATCCAACGCAAACAAGAAGAATTTTCCAAATCGGTTCATAAATAACGGAGTTCTGAGGTAACAAACATAATAAAAGAGGATAAAAAAAATACAATCAAACAGAGAACCTCCTCCTTTCGGTTAAAAAAGAGAAAAACTCTTAAGGGCAACTTTTTTTTTAAATAGAAATTATTGGAGACCTTTGCCCAGCAGCGGGACATCATAGGTTAAAAAACTTGTACTTGTACAATGGTTTAAATTCCCGTTATTTAAAAAGGTCGGATGCAAAGCCAACACACAGATCTAAAACAAAGCATCTCTCTGCCGGCGACGCGTGAAGGTTTTATTAAAAATATTGTCCGAATGCCGGTGAGCAGTGAAACAGAAACGGTCCGTAATGTATCTTTGCCCTATTCCCCGGCTCCTTTGTGGAAGGGTGCAGGCCGTAACGAGCGGTACCCACTTGTCACAAAGGTACAATCAGTAAGGACCGCTCACAAGAGATTTGACTTTACGGCATTTAGATAAAAAAATTAAAAAACTTAACCCGTCCTTGGCAGTCGAGTAAAAAATCCCCGACACAATAAAACATCTAAGAAGTCTAAGAACCATCGCTAGAAAACCTGCTTTCAAATAAAAAAACCGCATCTAACTTGGTTCACCCGTTTAAGAGTTACGGTGCCACAGACAGACACACATTGTGGTCAAACTTATAACACCCCTCCTTTTTGCGTTGTGGGCTTAAAACAGAATCATATGCATATCCGCTGCAGGTACTGCGAGCATTCGCGCATAATGAGCATTCAGATACGAGTATTTAATCAGACTCAAATAATGTTCGGTATGTTCGATAATAAACTCTTATAGTATAGAATGCTCGCTATCGAACGATCAAATAATCGACAAAACGTTTGTTTATAATGTTAACTAGCTGCGCCCTGCGGTTTCACCCGCGGTTTCCCGGGATAAAAAGCAGCCTATGTGTTAATACAGGGTATACGCTATCTCCATACCAAATTTCATCAAAATCCATTCAGTAGTTTTTGCGTGAAAGATTAACAAATGTACATCCATTCTTACAAACTTTCGCGTTTATAATATAAAAAAGTAATTAGGATAGTAGGATTGAATAAATAGTAATTTGACTGATGAAATAAAAGTTATCTAAGTAAAAAGAGCTTTATTTGCTCGCTACAGCTCTACAGCAGTAATTTACCAATACGTGTGTGTGAATTTGAACATACCGCTTACTTGTTTGAAGTACCCATACTGCTGTTATGTACGCACTTGTGCTGCCCTTACATGCTTTATTATTTACGAGCGAGCCCTTTACGTATGTTTTTGCGCTAAGATTTTATGGCTGTGCTATTCATGAGTTAAACCCGGAGCGGAATCACGGCTCATGTGGAGTGTTACGCTTTTTGTATACTCATTTTGAAAGGGTTTTAAAACGTTATGTTTTGAAATTGACATCACACAAAATTGTATGCGTGGTTTACTTGCTATTTCCTATACTGGAATTCAGCCTGTATTATTCCTATACTTATTCTGTGGCGGAGGCAAACATATTACGCAAATGACTCTATATTTACATTTCAAATATCAAGATCAATATTATTGCATTTTTAATAGGTCTTCAATGTTTATTTATTGATGTAACAGACGGAATCGTTGCTTAATATTAAAATGACTAAAGTCTTCGTATGCATTATAGCTTCAAAAAGGAATACATATGCACCGCCAATATCTCAGAATCAAAGTAAACACCGTAAAAGGCAGTAAAAGACATGTCGGAGCTCACCCCTTGCCGGAATTAAGTTTAACATCCCAATCGACATATCGTGTAACGGCCTATTTGTACGCCTTGGGGAGCCCGAGATATCCTTAACATTATTGACGATGGCGGTGGGATCGACGAAGTGCAAGTTGATATGACGTTTGTTCTACGATCTACTAAGAATGAAATAGAACGGCAGCAAATAATGTAAGCTAGCCGTCTTAGCAAGAGATCGACTATGCATATAGATTGTCAGCTTATTATTTTTAAACAAATATTTCAGCTATACAGGCAGACATTGCGGATGGTGATAAGTCCAGTGGCCTGTGCATAGGCGGACCGGCACTGTAGGTGCGTATCAATTTGAACTCATCCTCCGCCACGGTCCGCGTCGATCCACCACTCTTCATAGTAACTTTTTGATTGGCCAATGAGTGAACGGACCTAGGCCCATAACTAGTCAAGTAAACACATTATAACTGAGTCATATTATTATTTTCTCTGAATGAGGGTCTGCATAAACATGGACGGTGTTTAGTCGTCATTGCGCCACTTTCAACGTTACGAATATTGCTGAAAATGGTTACCTAATTTAGTTTTAATTTCTTGGATAAGTTCATTGTGTTTTTGTTTTGTATACATGTATTACAGTCATTCAAACGGCTTCAACAGAAGACCAGCGCTGGTCCCACGACCATATAGATAGCACAACGCTGAGTTGAGGCTGGTTTGCAACAATTTCCTATTATTTTTATTTAATCTGTTACACTTTTAATGTTTGTTTTCTGTTTGTTTTTTTGTCATGTGTTTATAGTTAATAAATTGTTGCAAATAAACGTTTCTTTTTTTCTTTCCTAGTTCTCATTTTTTAAGTAGATAAGTCCAATTCAATTTAAAAGTTATTCATCCATTTTGAGCGCTTTGTAATAAACTAATACTAATTCTACGATGTGTAGGAGGTAAAAATAAAAATCACTGCATCATTATTTGTCACCTTCAACTGAGACCTATATCCATGTGAGCAATTGTCATGTTTTCAAGATCAAAGAGTAGATGGGGCCCGACGCGGCGGCTAACCAACCATGCCTAGAGACGGGAGGCTGCTTCTTATTTCAACTTTATAAGGCAGTAGTGTGTTATTTTGAAATAGCTTTGATTTTATAAATAAAATATATACACAGTTCACAGTTTCAAATATGCTTAGCTTGTAGATTATAGACTGTAAAATAAACTTCAAAGGTGGTGGAAAGCTTTTTAACACCCGATAGTATAGTTTATTTCAAAGTGCCATCATCTTTATCATGTTCATAACATATCTAATAATAAAAACAACGGATCCCACAAATCGAATCTTATTTAATATTTGTCGCATTTAATCCCACATAATTTTATTTTGAGCTCACAATGAATCGTACTCAAATTTTATAAGCTGGTAAGTGTATCTCTAAATATAAGTTTTTATCCTATACCTAGTCACTTGTTTAGAAAATATTGGGAAAAAATATAATGACCATCAAAATAATCCTTGGAATTCCATGAGATGTATCGGCAGATTAAATTAAGTAAATGATCACCAAATCTTACTCGAATTGCCACACCTCACTCTTCGGTGGTCTAACTTGTTCTTACCCCTAGAGTGTATATAAAAAGCCCGGATCCAGAACCTCGCGAAGGAAGTCCTGAATGAACCGAGCCTACGAGGCCGAGTGGAGCAAAGCGAGCCGGCGGCTCCCGCAGCGGAGCGAAGGTTAAGTCCCTACTTGTCAAGCGACATGAAGGGGTGACGAGTGAGACTTCTGGTGATCATTTACTATTTTTGGTGATCATCTACTATTTTTGGTGATCATTTACTACTTTTGGTGATCATTTACTATTTTTGGTTATCATTTACAATTTTTGGTGATCATTCACTATTTTTTTTGGTGGTTATATTTTGTTGGTGATCATTTACTATTTTTGGGGTTACATTTTACTATATCTGGTGATCAGTTAAACATAAGCCGAAATATTTACCGTTCGTGTTTTTCTAACTTCTCGATATTTCGACGCTGTTTCACGAAGATACTAATAACCCGTATCTAAACAAAACTCTTGACATTTTCAGAGTCTAGATTCTGCAAACGTTTGTTTTAGGCAACATAAAAATTAGTTGCGTGGTATTCGCAATTCGCAATGTAAGATCCCACCCCACGATATCAGGGTACTTAAAAGAAAAAAATATTTAACCCCGACCCTTTCGCAATATTGGTGACAATAAACAACGTCTCGCAATCAAGTAGTTAAATAAGAACCGCGCGGAATGCGCCCGGGTTTTATTAAAAACACGAGACACGACTGAATACTGACTTTAGGGCGAAATTACAAGATCTTTGATTACAGATTTTTGTCTGTGATATAAGACTCACGGTTAAACGTCGAAATTAAACCAACCAGGTTTCGGAAATGTATGTGCTCTATCTTCAGCCACACCTTTGCTTAACATTTGAGGATATAGATGCAAAGAGAAACATTATCAATAAGCGGTGAAATAAGCATACCGTAGCGTTTTAGAAATACACTAACTTTACAGTAAGTAAGTAGGGGCTTATATATTTGGTTGACCTAGAGTCCTAGGCAAACCGCAAATAGTTGATTTTGGTTGCGGCTTACTGAGTACGGGACCTACTTATAGAACCGTGGCCAATCTTTCTCTTCACACTTTCCTTGGCGGGAACTCTAGAACTAGGTACAAAGATAGAATAGAATAGAAAAAATCCATTGTATACCAATTTAAAGTAATAGCTAGAATCTGGCCGAGGTTGTAATACTACCCACCGAACAAAGCCATGCCGTTAAGCGACCTAGTCGTGTTTCGGGATGATGTTCGGTGAACCAGCGGGGAGGCGGGTCTGAGCAGCCGCTCAACTGCCCTCTCTTTCTAGATCTACGTGCTCCATCTTAGGCCATATCATCGCTTCACATCAGGCGAGATAGTGGCCAAATA
Organism: Petrophora chlorosata; assembly: GCA_951640565.1. Lineage (NCBI taxonomy): Eukaryota > Metazoa > Arthropoda > Insecta > Lepidoptera > Geometridae > Petrophora > Petrophora chlorosata. The sequence continues at coordinate 5,949,056 of OX621206.1, forward strand.
TAGATCTATTAGGCGTAAAAAAAAAAGACAATAACACAGTCCTAAAAATAATAGGCATTTAGAAATCTTGCGACCTAGTGATATCAAAATATTTATTAAATCGCCTAGTTTACCAGAACCAGTCTAAGATTAGTCGAGATATGAATGCTATTTTGAACATTGTGATAAACATGGAGGTCGAAAAAGTCCTTACAGTCAAACTTTTTTTTAACCAACTCAAACTTTACTCCGTCATTAATGAACTGATTTTAAGTCTTTTTGTGTTGGGTTCAGTATATGTTGCTTCAATGTGGTCCCATATAACTTTCATTGACATTGACCTTGGACTTCGAAGATACATCAGAATTGAAGTCTGTTATTTTTTTTTTTATTAAAAATGAATTATCATTTTTCTAGCGCGTATTTTCAAAAGTCTGTTAGAGCGTCTGGTCGATGCGACGCGTGACCAAAATGCTGAGACTTATTTGGCTCAACGTATCAGTATTGCAATCCAACGGGGCAATACTGCCAGCATCTTGGGTACGCTGCCAACTAATAGTGGGCTGGAGCATTTGGTCTATCTGTATATAGGCCTTAGGTTGTCCAATTGCTTCTCTTCGCAAGTAGTTAGTTTAGTTTTAGTAAGTGGACTAATTAGTTGACATACCAATAGTAATGGAATGTTAAAAAAGGACATCAAATAAACTCTATTTTATAAACTTTAATTTATCGAAGTAAAACATGTAATAAGATTTTTAAGAAGTTAATAGCGAAGCACAAGGTGTCAAGCTTAAGCAAAATTCAAATCATTCGACGTTCGAAATTCGAATGTCGCGCAAACAACAAGACGCGGCGCGCGAACAATGCTGGCAACCCCATCCGACGAATGTGCTGAGGAATTAACTCGGCCTCCCTCAGAGGTGTTGTTTATTGATTTTGATGTACGTGTAATTATACTGCTGCTTTATTAAACTTCTGTGTGAAGTTTTGAATACTTAAAGTTTGAACGTTGATAAGGACAAAATGTGAACTCTTGACATCAGCCGTTCCTTCAAAATTATCTCTAATGTAAGAGTTTTTCTCTCACAGTTTTTGAAGACCTTTATAAATGTTTTTTTTTTGCAAAATATTCGTAGCTGTTGTTGTTAGCATAGAGGTCGGAAATAATAGTTTTAATTTTTTAATTCATAATCTATAAATATAATTTTTTATCTAAAAAAGTGAATAAAATATTTTGGATCTAAAGAGAACACACAAATTAAATAATATTCATAAGTTATTATACTCTTGAAAGCTAGTATGATGCTCCTCATTGAAAAAACAAAATGTCATTAAAATTGTAAGATTTGATATCTTACAATTTTAATAATACGAGCTGTGGCATAAAGTAATGTGATTAAAACAAAGTAATGGATACTAATTCCTAGCGCAGAAAGTTTAGGGCTCTCTAACAGAAGTTAGCGTACTTTTTAACAAGTACTGCCAATAATATATGTCAATCAAACCCGACTTTTAGTTGAAAAATCACATGAATAAGCTCCAAGCGCTCCCTAAATGTAACATATTGTTGATGAAATCGCGCATTGTTGCGTAAGGGCGCGCGCACACTCAAGTTTCTAACGAGCGCAGTGCGCGACAATTACAGGTGAAAGTTTAGGGTTCTCTAATGGGAGTTGGCGCGCACTTTTTAACAAGTTCCGTTCGGCTAATAAAGTGAGAGATAATGGGTTTGAGATGTTAGCGTGTGAACAAATTTATGACGGTTTTTAATTAGGTAGAATTTTTTTTTCTTTACGTGCCAGTGTGCCATCCTTTTGACATCAAGTTTTAGCGTGATGTAAGGTACTTTTTCCTTTTTTTATAAGGACTTGATGTCAAACAGGCATTACACTTACTTTACAATAAAAACACATTTTCGAGTAACAATAATAAGATCTAACTACACAAAAGAGAAAAATGATAAACAACAAATTAAAACAGTTTGTTCAAAACACTAGTAATCCTTATTAAAATGGTACTTGAAAACAGCACATTATAAAGAAAAAACTCTAATCCAATTATGTACCTACAAATTATTTAAAACATTTACTTCTAAAGTTAAAATATCATGATTCAATTTTAAGGGTTAGATCTAATCCCTCAATTCATTAATAATTATAAATACTAGCACTTGCTAACTCTTTCCTTAAACTCAAACTTTACCTAAAATCCATCTCAAAATGTTATTTAGATCAAGAGCCACATATGGTGGCGTTATCACAACCCGTGCCTTTATCTCGGAGTTTAATCTACGTGGCGTAGTGTGCGCCCAAGCTAATGAGCCTGCGGTTTTCGGGAAAACAAGCAAGTACGCCCACCGCCCGCCGCTGCCGCGCCGCCGCCCGCCTCACACACCAAGTTTGTGGACTTAACGCGAACTTTATACTAATTAATTTTCAATGTATCCATTTTCATTAACAACAAACTTTACAAAAAAGTTTTCATACCTTAAAAAAATAAAAATCCACTCAGAATCGAAACCTACACAGCACTAAGACAGCACTCGAATAAAAAAAATAATTAAAAAAGAAAAGTTTCGTCCGATAACCGCGGAAAAGCGCGCGCGTCCGCCACCGAACCGTGGTCGACATTAAAACCTTAGCGGGAAAGAAACGGTCCCCTTATTACGTCTCGAAAGAAATTCGCGCGCACACAGGGGCACGGCGAAAGAAGTCCACCCACACTTTGAGAGTCGCAGCGACGCGACACGGGGGGACGCCGTCCATGTGTGCGTGGGTACAAATAAGTATTAAAAGAGATAGTTAGGTGCGGGACAAGCACGCGAAACGTGTACGCCCGACGATCTCGCCATATGTCGCCACATGCCGTACATGGGCAAGAAATTCGAATTTCAGAGGGTCTTACGACCGTTCTACGTTACGGCTGATGCGACGTAAAAGTCGACTCAGTTGAAGAATAACTTTTTTGAGCATCGAATATTATTTTTCTAAAACATCTTCCTCAAAGAAATTTCGCCATGATAGAAGCTCTTGCAAGTCGTAATTTCTTTTTTACCTTAGAAACCTGGGAGCCTAAGAAGCAAGATAAAAATACTCATTTTAGCCTTTCTTCGTTCTCCTAGACATCGAAAACTATAACAAATCTTACTTACTCACATTAATTTAAATTCGCCCAGCTTTAAAATCTGTCACATTTGCCCTCGATATAACCTACTTAACGTTTAGCCAGGAAAATCTTACGTAGATAAAATTACGTAAATTTAATTTGAAATTACCATTTCATCAACACTTACTAAAATTACTAATCTATGTATTGTTAGTGATAAAAGACATTAATGATTTAGCAGTTATTCGTGTGAGAACCCTTTACCAACCTGATGTCTACGAAGTAAATACCAATTAGTACCTACCTACTATGTTAATTAGTAGCTTCATCTGTCTACGTGTTGAGGCGTAGCGTATCACTACGCAGCTACGATGGGTGTACGAATTGTTTACCAATTAGTTGGGCAAATGAAGGTTCAGTTTATTGTAGTAGGTACTAAGAACAGGTGAGCCTCCAATGCCAAGGGCCGCTATAAAGGACCTCATCGCCCTCCAACCGGCCGACAATGGAAATTTTATATCGCCGTAAAATTTAACTGTCCACTTTAATAACTAAAGTCTGAGGCTGATATAGCCTCGTATCGCTGACAAAAGGATGAGCACGGTTCCAGAACAAGCTCCCGGCCGACAGACCCGCAGCACACCCACACCTGCGACCGCATAGCCACACGGTGTCCACATTCACCCACACACGCATGCCGTCACCACTACGTGCATAAAACCCACACGCCCACCCGCCAAACACGCCCAACGTCTTGGGTTTTCTTATAAACCACGTTGTGTTCGCTGTCCTGCTCTGACCCGTGACGGCAGATAGAGATCTCTCTGTCTGGCGCAATGACGAGCTTCACATAAAGTGAGGCCACATTCCCGCCTTTTTTCCCACTCCATTTTGACAGCTCGCGGCTCCATATCTGGCCGGAAACTAAGACAGCGTTCACACATAATACCTTACGATGTTAAAGATTTTCAGTATTTTTTGTAGGTAGAGGTCTTTGAAGATAACTGCCAACAATCTCTCCATTAGCAACCCGATCTTCTGCCCATTATGATACTGCTTAGTATCTTACAACCAATCATTCATCTCAAATTAATAAAAACAGCTCAAAATAAAATAGCTCAAATAAACAATCTGACATAATAATCTGGAAAAAAACGATCGATACAATATTATCAAACATTAATAAAACAAAAGTAAAACTTCTTCACTATATCATATTCTTTCTAAATGTATCTACTTCTTAGTGAAACTTAGTAACATTGCCCAACAACTGTCATTATGAAAACGTAACGCCGGTTCTCTAACAGCACAGTCACCTACAACAAATATAATTTCCTAAGAAAGCATCCAACGTTCCAAGAAATCGCTTGCCTTGGCAATGTGCGCTCCGTCTTACCGGCTAAGTGGCTCAAGACGCGTTAGCGGGCCGTGCGGGCGCCGTGCGGGCCGTGCGGGCGCGGCACTGGGCGTGGCTGCGGCGCCCCGCTATCGGCACACCGAAACACACATTTTTGCCGCCGCAAACCTCGCGCCGGGGTTAGCCGCGACCCGCAGACCTCGTTCGTGAAGACAGAGACGAAGGATCTTTTGATGCTCTTCTTCTACGCATGCGCGGTACGCGGAGATTGCGCGCGAAACTTAACAGTTGGGTAGAGAACTTTTGGTGGAAGGTTGTTCGCGGATCGGATGCTTTTTCTTGTGTAGCTTAGGCCCATCTTTATCTTGCCATTGTATTTGCTTGAAATCAAAAAAAGGGAGCGCGGTTGCATGAAACTAATTAAAACCTCTCCCTTTATTACATTGTTTGGTTTTTATAACACTGTGTCCTGGCCTCTTGTCAATTTCTTTTTTATTATTATAGTAGACTAAAACTTACAAATAAATAGTAAGTAGTACAATGTAGATTAGGGCCGGACTAAAATTCAAGTAATTAAAGCTAATAATAAGACTAAGTTAAAGCTTTCATTTATAACATAAGTAAACGATGATAATAATAATTTTAATTTTCGCGAAACAAGACCTACGCCACAGTTTGTCAAAATCGATTGTCTTCAACCAATTATCTAAACAGACACCTCAAAACCACTACAAAATCCCAACCTAACCGAACAAGTGACGGAGTACTGGAGAGTAAGGTCCGCCGCAAACTGTCCGTAACCGCTGAACTTACATGGCGTGTGGCCACAGCGAGCCCGGCGCCGGGCGCGACGGCATATCAAAACAAACGCGTGCGCCCGCCATTTTCTGGCTAACCGGCTAACCGCCGCTGCGGGTGCTGTGACGAACCTTAGAAATTATGGGTTTTTAAATCAATTTAGCTTTTGCAATAAGTTGAGGCTTTATAGAAGCTATTGATCTACGATATAATGTACATAACGAGTTAATTTACTAGAGTAGCTGGGCCTCGCGGTTCCACCCGTGAAGTTCGTTCCCCGATAAAAAGTAGCCTATGTACTATTCCAAATCCTAAAGTACCTACCGTACCAAATTTCATCAAAATCGGTTCGGTAGTTTTTGTGTGAAGTAACAAACATGCATACATCCAAACATTCGCGTTTATAATATTAGTAAGGATACTCATAGAAGAACTTGCATGGCTTGGCATAAAGCCCGGGCACCAAGGGATATGAAAAGAAAACGCGTACGCCTGCCATTATCTGGCACGGGTAACCGCCACTGCGGGTTGCGGATGCTGTGACAATTCGTAGAAATTACGGACTTTTTAATGAACTCACTATGACTTGAGGCTATACCCTACTAATATTCCTAGTGAATAAATGAGAAAGCTTGTGAGGATGGATGGATATTTGTTACTCTATCACGCAAAAACTACTGAACAGTTGTTGATGATTTTTCGTATGTACTTTAAGTGCTGGAAAAGGTTTACTTTTTTTATGAGAAACCGCGGGTGATACGGCAGGGCGCAGAGAGCTAATAGAAGCTATGGGGTTACAATATGATGTTTATAAAGAGTTAATTAAATTTATAATAAGAACCTACTAAAAGGTGACTTACATGGCTTGTTGCCACATGAAGCCCGGGCGCCACGACTTATCAAAGTTCAAGTTCAAAGTTCACAGACTGACTGACTGGTTCCGCCACTGCGGGGGCTGTGATGAACATCAGAAACTATGTTGTTTTAAATCGATTTTGCTTTTACAATGAAATAAAGCGTAACTATATATGTTTTTCTAATTAGTGAAAAAAAACCTGCAAAATTTGAGTTCAGTCTTAGAAAGCATACTGATAATATTCCTTATTTAGGAAAACATCGTGATGAAACTCGCTTACGCGCTTTGGAGTGGTAGGCTCTGGCCGTTGTAATACCACCCACCGAACAAAGCCATGCCGTCAAGCGACCTAGTCGTGTTTCGGGATGATGTTCGGTAAACCATCGAGGAGACGGGTCTGAGCAGCCGCTCAACTGCCGTCTCTCTCTAGATCTATGTGCTCCATCATAGGCCACATCATCGCTTCACATCAGGCGAGATCACTATCTCGCTGTTTGGCCACTGCCAAACATAGACCTATTAAGGGTAAAAAAAAAAAACATTATCCATAGTACCTACTTGAGTGTTTTTCTAACTCATAGAGTTCAGACTCAGAAAGCATACTGATAACATTATCCACAGTACCTACTTGAGTGCTTTCCTAACTGATAGCTTTATAGCTATTTGCTGTGAAATCTTACCAAAGCAAGTTTCTGACTGATGTTTTATTACATGAAATGAAATTCTTATCTATCTTTGAACATAAGTAGTTCGTGGCAAAGAAAACAGAAGAAAATTGTAAGAAGATAACCCGTCTTTACCTCAACCCCAACCTTACTTTAATTTTGTTAAAAGTAAGATTTTTTTTATGTAACTGGATGACGATACGAGCTGGTCGTTTGCCTGATGGTAAGCAATACGCCAGCCCATAACAAAAATAGCACCATCCAGAACTTTGTTTTGCAAAATCCTGCGCGGCGCTGCACTACGCTCGTCACCATGAGACAATTAGCTATTGAGTCTCATAATGCCCAGTAATTTCGCTGGCTACAATGCCCTTCAAACCGGAACACAGTAATGCTTGCGCATTACTGCTTTGCGGCTGAATAACTGGCAAAGCGGTGGTACCCACCCAGACGGCCTCTCGCATACGAGAAACCTACCACCAGTAGATGAGACTATACACCGTCGTAATTCAAAGAGTTCGTTCATCGCAAAGCTATGGATGAGATTACTTTGCCTCTTATTGCTACGCTGTTTTTATTTTATTTGTAAGCATTAACGAATGCCAAGTGAAAATTCAAACAAGCTTTTTCGGAAAGAAAAAATACTACCACCGGCTGGGACTTGAACTCGCATCTCAATGTTCCCTCTGCGCAGGAAGTACTCTGCCCACTTGAGCTACGGTGGTGGTCGATAACCGTCTAAAGAGTACATGTACAGCTACCAATACGATCTTTGAAACCATTTAAAATGTATCGACATAAATAACAGTCCTCCTAAATCGAACACGTGCTCCACATATTCTATTTTCACCTAAATTATTAAACACATCCAAAAGGTAAACACAGTTCACATCGGAAGTAAAACGAACACCGTCACTGAATAAATAACTTGACACTTGTTCGCAAATAAACAATTTAAAATGTCAAGAATAGGCTGAATACGGAAAGGGCAAATCCAACCCTTTTCTTTGCCGACATTATGTTTTCTGACAACCAATTTCACGTGTTGTTTGCGCACACTGAATGTTTGCGTGCTCGAGTTGTAAGCGCTTAAGCGAAAAGCGTCATTTTGCTTTTGCCTCTTGATACGAGGGCATGTTATCAGGATCAATTATACAATAACGAATTAATTCTTTTGCCACTGAAAATAAGGAAAATCGTAGTGAAATGTCCAGAAACTGGATCAGTGGCAATTTCTACTTAGCTTTTTCTGCTTTTTTTTCTGCTTAGCTTAGCTTTACTAACAATTCAAGTAGGTACTCGTCAATGTTACATGTAGCTTGTAACCGTTGTGCAAGCAAAAGGAAAGTAATGAGCTGCTGATTATGGTGATGATGATGATATCACACAAATAAACTTTGATTAAGTTGCATGAATTTCACTTATTTACTTGTAATCATCACTGACCAGATTAACTGGACACAGTAAAAGGGAACCGGCATATCGAAGAACCATGAACATTCAACGACTTGACAATGTGACATCTGCCAAGCCGCACTGAGACCTGAGTCCGCGTGGTGAATTACTGCCCGTTCTCTCTCTTTTTCTTTTCCTGAGAGAAGGCCCATGTTCCAGCGGCAGAAACGTCATGAGCTGATGATGAAGACCTTGTCACCCAATTCCACCGAACCGACAAAGCACCGCCAAGAACTATAAAAAAAGGAAGTCGAGGGCTCTCCTAGCCACAAACATCAAGACGTCTCCTTAACTTCAACACCCTTTTCATTCTGCAAAATGAACCATTAATTAGCAAAACATTGCCTTAAGGCACTTAATAACAACGATGAAGATTTGTAATAAGCGCATATCTCGGAATTACTAACCGTAATATCGGAGCGCAATATAAGAACCGGGGCAAAAAGTAAACAAGGAGGCGAGCAGTTCCGGCAGATATTAAAGGCATATCTCTCTATTATGAGCGCGAACTTCTGTAATTTAAGGGCGGGGGTGGCATATGGCGGCGGGAAGGGTTGGCTGGGACAATTACAATCGATGTCGATTTTAAATTTTAAGGTATGGTACTTCTTCACACTTCTATCTGGTGGTAGCTTTCTCGTAAGTAAGAGGTCGTCTGGGTGAATACCACAGCTTTTGTCAGTTATTCTGCCGCCAAGCAGTAGTGCGCAAGCATTACTGTGTTCCAGTTTGAAGGGCATTGTAGCCAGCGAAATTACTGGGCATTATAAGAAAACAAAGGTCTTGGTGGTGATGTTATGGGCAGACGTATTGCTTACCATCAGGCGAACGATCAGCTAGTCTCGTCCTCGTCACTCAGTTAAATAAATAAAAAATCTTTAGCAAAAACTAACTATAGCTCTCTTTTAATATGAATAGCTACGCCTTGGTTTTCCACATTAACATTTTACATCCTATGTCATTTTCCAGTACCAAAGAACCTCTACACAAATTTCATCAAAGTCCGTTCAGGCATTTCTGCGTGATTGAGTAATAAACTACTATCCATCCTCAATAACTTTCAAACTATTAATATCATTTGATTAGTAGAATAGGATATTTTAACGACCGGGGCCAAGGTTGAATGTCACCCCAAGTGAAAACCATTCTATTATGAAGAATTCATGATTTAACTAATTAAATTTCACTGTTGTACACTAACTTCGCCAAGGAAATAACAAGAAAGAAGAGATCTGGTCATTTCGTAGAGGGTCTACGACAAATGCTACGATTATAAATATTTAATAAAACGGCTAGGACTCACGTAGTTTGTCGAATTAGTCGACCTAGGTTTTGAGCATGTTCGATGAAGAGCATCGGACATGCTCGAAATCTAGGTCGACTAGTTCGTCCGTCGTTCGTACGTCCTAGCCGTTTTATTAAATATTTATAATGAATCAAACTCACGAAAACTTTCATATAAAATGCTACGATTCTTAAGAGACGCTTATTAATAGTACATTCCGTTTAAGTAACAATGCTTAAAATGTTACATATTTGGTTCGATGTACAGGGTTCGATTTCCGCGACGGGACAAATGTTTGTGGAAAAAGAAAATCGCTTGGTTTCGTGTCTGGGTGTTGTGGGACCATGGTCCTCATAGTTCCTGGATACAGGGACAAAGTTCTGGGTGGTGTTGTTACTGTTATAGGCAGGCGTATTGCTTACCATCAGGCGAATGACCAGCTCGTCTTGTCACTCAGTCACATAAAAAAACAGGGAATCCTTTTTAGGGGCCAAGATCTATGTTTGTTATCGTTGGGCGTAAAAAAAAGTATATTATTGTGCGATGACCCGATATCGAAATTGCACCCTCTTCTTTATATTGGATCTAATATAATAAGTATAACTGTAAGTGTAGTGTGTTAGTGTAAAAATATATAACACCAACCAACCAAATAAGTATATTCTATCGATATCGATACTTTTTTATAATCACGGCGAATCCCTATCTGGCTGCTCGTTTCTCAGACGCAGCTGCATGCTCTCGATTATAGCTAGGTACCTCAGTGCAGCGATACACACATGCTGAATTTCAGCTCCTAAGAACTTGCCTATTTTGCCTTCTTCTGCACCATAAATCCCCACCTCCTAAGATGTCTGGAAGAGATCACTGATTAGCGATAGTATTTGGCCATTGCACAATATTATTTATTAAGTGCTATTGTTTATTTTTGGTATATAATTATTCTGAGACTTAAGAGCTAATTGTTTTAGGGTGACGAGCGCACTGTATTGCCGCGCAGGATTTAGCAAGTTCTGGGTGGTACTGCAACTGTTATGGGCAGGCATTTCGCTTACCATCATTGCTTATGTTTTTAGAAGCTTTTATTTAACTTGCAATGTTTGAGTAATCTTGCAAGATGAATCAGAACCACTTCCTCTTATCCTACGGAGTTGAAATGTTGCTTACTTGTCAAAGTCCGATGACAATGCAATATTATGGTGACAGCCAGCTGATATGATAGAGACGGAAGGTAGGCAATGGAACTCCTGGACAGATAATCTTAAACTACTAGTATTTGGGGTAATTTTGATCTACTCGCGGTTCCGATTACGAATTTGGTAAAAGCTTGCCTTGAAAAAAATATTTTTCAACAAAAATCTTTTTTCTTATTCTACGATGTCTGAACAGTAAAAAACTTATTTTATGGTTAAGGCATTTTTTGCAGTGTTTGGAAGGTAAACAAAAGTATCTAAAAGTTCAGCCCATTTCTAGTTTTTTGGCAGAGTACCTAAAATGCTGAATATAGGGGAGATTAATTTGCCGAAAAACAAGTCGGCGAGTGTCAACTCTAGATTAGACTCGTAGATTTTGATAATCTTGTGCCCCTTTTCCTGGGTCCTCAATAAATAAATGTACCTAATATCTTTAAATAGCAGTTAATTCTTAGTGCATGTGTGTGAAGGATTTCATAAAACACTAGAAAAAACAATAGTGTATGGCACATTATTGTTTTTTCTAGTGTTTTATGAAATCCTTGACATTGATTTGAAATGTAGTCTTAATTAATTAGCCTTTCCATATTCGGCAAATCTACCTGAATGATTTGAAGAGCTTCTTTTCAAAACTTTACTATTTCACTTTCGATAAAACTGTTTTTTTTGTTTGGTAATATTCAAATTTACACTCCGCGAAAATAAAATTGGGCCGAAACTTGATAATTACACCAGAAAAAAATATTAAATGGTTGTCAAAAATAGATTATTCCAATACAAAGCTGCATACCTAAAAACAATTTCCTCAGATTGTGAAAAGACACAAAAAGTGGAATAGCCAAGTTTTGAAAAAATCTTCCTCATTTTAAGAAATTAAGTAATTGAAATCCTTCTTATTAATGTAAGTAAATTATATAAATAGGGAAAATACAAACTAGCATCGTAACACAGTTTTATTCTAGTACGAATGCTAATATTATCTTATTTTAATGTTTCAAAACTATGTACGAGCTATTTTTATACCATAAAATTAACATATTTATATTATTTTACATTGTTTTTGGTCAAATAAATTGAATTGGATTAAAAACATTTTCTTATAACTAAAAAGATTGTAACGATACATAGTTGATAGAAAAAGAACTTCGAATTATGAATACCAAAGTATTAGGTATACCAAAAGTGTTAAGTGTACCAAACTCAGATACATTTTGGCTGTCTACTCGAAGGTATCTAAAATAACATTTGCTTTGGCATAATACATTTATACATACCATAAGCCCTGCATGTGTAGGTACATAGGCCCTGGCAAGTAATATCTACAGAAGGTACTTAGAGATGCTACATAAAAACAGCAATACCATCGCATCGGCAATAAAAATCGTCCCTCGCCATCGCAATTTCAATCACAATCGTCTGAGCCACACCTGCCGATGGCAAGCGCACGTGCGCGACTAAGAGGCTACTTAACGTAAGTGACCCCACTTACCGTCCCAACTGCGCCTTGGGAGACTCCGTACTTCGCAGATAGCCTCAATTTCACGAGCCAGCCCCGCCAGCTGCGACCGACGCGCCAAAAAATAACATTCCCCAAAAAAACATTTGCCAAAGAAAGGGATATTACTCTCCGCGGGGCAATAATCGAAGCCAATCGACCCACCGAACGCTCCGACACGACACTTCCTTTATTTATACCATTACTTGTCTATGGTAATATCGTAAAATATTATTTTATAGCCGCGTGTAGACACGGACTGATTCTACAGTTTTACATTGTTGATTTTTTATTTGTTTGGATTTGGCCTTTCGGGAGAGTTTTCATATTTTAGTATTGATTTAGGCTCTAGCAATTTCAAGGGTAAACTCCGTATTGTGTTTTCTGGGAAAACGTACCATTTGATTGTAATTAATATTCAAAAAGTAGCAAATGCTTCAGGAATCTATCTGCGGTTAATAACGAAAATCATTTTAATTAGAATTTGATTTAGAAACGGGATATTTGCCATGTATGTTACAAGCACCATGATCACGAAGATACCTAAAGAAGATAGATGAGTATCTTCGTGATCATGGTGGTTGTAACAGTGCCGAAATATCGAGAACTCACAATGTTTAAAAACGTATATCATGAATTGAACGAAAACTTATTACAACTTTGAAATACGGAAAAAGCGCAATTATTAATAATAATAGTCGTTTGGAGTAAGATGACGGTTGAAGGGTGTTTTGGCCAAGATTCGGCATTAGTCGCGAAGATTAGATTTCGACGGAGGCGACAAGTCAGCGGCGTGTCGCGCTGTCTCGAACATTACGCGACCCCGTCGTGTTGGTATAGGGTAGGCACTAAAATGGAGTGCGACTTAACAGACAAACGACTTTTATAATAATGCTTTTATTTAACGGGCAAATGCCTTTATTACTAAAAACAATTCAACACTCTAGTGTCTCTACTTACTAAAACTAAACGACACGAACACACAAGAAGCAAATGGACAACCGATTGACCGTTTATTTATTTATTTATTTTAGTTCAGATGCTTGCTGCACTTACAGTTTTAACCAAATCGTGTAGCAAGCTAAACACATAACAAAAATAAAAACTTATGATACACTTAAAAACTGGATACAGCTATTGACAAATGTACTGCATCGCATGCAGAAGATATCAACAGCTGGATCGCTAGCAATCAGGGCATTGAGTAGATGGACAGCATGGGCCGTGGGTGCATACTGTGCGGTGCACGTGCGCACCGCGGGTGCCGCGAAAAGGCTCCTCGCACTGCCCGCGCGCGCTCGCCGCTTCCGGTCCGGCGCGGATAGGTAACAACGCGCCAAAGTATCGGGATTGTCGATCTTATTATTAAGGAGCAGATAGTAGTGGAGTAATATGGCACACTTGCGTCTGACTTCCAAAGTATTCATGCCTACCATGCCTCCAACGAATAAGGACGGATACATGTAAGGGTAATTAATAGCCATATATTTTTTTATAGAGGTAGCGAGCGAATTTTTTTTGTACCTTTTCGATCATTACTCTGTATTTTGTCTCGTGCGGATCCCAAATTATAGCATTATACTCTAGTTTGCTTCGCACGAACGCAAAATACAGAATAAGTATAGTGCTTCTGTCGTGAAACCGCGCGGTCTGCCTCATGACAAAACCGAGGGATTTGAAGGCGCGGCCACACAGCTCAGTAATATGCGCATTAAAAGTTACCTCGGTATCGAGAATTAATCCTAGATCCTTAATACGATTTACACGTTCCAGAGGGATACCGTTTATGCTATAGGGATACACAAGGGGCGAACGGGATCGAGTGAAAGTGATGCCACCAATGCGTAGCGCTCGCGTTCGTGCGGTTTATACAGCCTAAAGATAGCCCAAAAGCTCTAATCTACCAACAGTTGGCAGTGTACTCTAGATTCTGGGAGTATTGCCCCGTTGGATTGCAATACTGATACGTTGACGTGAAATAAGTCCCACCATTTTGATCACGCGTCGCATCGACAAGGCGCTGTGACAGACTTTTGAAAATAATATGATGAGCTCCCGGTCCCCTCGGACCTAAAGTTTCCACACTAAACAACTCATATATGTTATCGCTGCCAAGGTTAGCTTATTTACGCCGTTTGAGCTGCTCAGCCGAATTTTCCGCCACGCCAGCCTTATTCTGCGTGTTATTCTTATTCCTATAGCATTGGAGCTTACGTTCAGTCCCTTGCTATAACAACTTTATCTTAATTTTTATAATTATTATACTTAGACATTTGCAAAAAATCAAGGTAAAATTAACAGAAAAAATCACAGGTAGAGTAGATTCATCTACCATGCGTGACGCTTATAATCCTCACGCCCTCACGTCGCACCTTATTCCGACGTAGAAACTGTATCCAATTTCCCCCGCTATTGCCCCCGAATTTTTTCAATACCCGTTCGAGATCATTTAACATTTTTATGTGTAATCTCGCTCGGTGGCGATAGGAAGGAGATTTTTGCGATTTTTGTGCGCCTCTCACTTTATTTTATAGGCGACGTTTTACTGCAAACTCTAAACAGATTAAATCTATCTGTGGGGCGTCTCCCGGAATCGTTTGACTTTATTGGCTTGTATCTTGGTTTTTATAAGATCACACAGGCTTATGCTGATTCCATGCTGCAGGGTTACCTTGGTTAGAGTTTTTTTAAGTTACTACACAGCTTAATGAGTTCAGTACAATATGTGGTAGGAACTAACGCAATGTACCCAGAGGTTTTCGAACAAATATACAAACTCTGTTCGTAATTTTACGGATTATTTCCAGGGTCAACTTCAGCACTTCTATAGCTAAGTCATATACCTATATACATGTACATGTACATTCATATTTCAACGGAAATAATAGTTAATAATTTTAAATCCAATAAAGACTAACAACCAGTAAAAGCAGAGAGCTCACGCAATAACGCTTTCACATCAAATACGCATCGTTGTATCTCGAGTTTTGTGTAATGAAACGTATAAAAACCTGGTTTTATAACTCGAACGGCACGCCAAGACAGTTTCTTTTCAAATTATGCAACATTTCTATGGAAATAGACGCGTCGCCCCTGGTCTCCGCCGCCTCCTTAAAAATACATCCTCCGTTATTTGTAGCTTCGGTTTGACGCGCACTCGCAATTTGATTGCTTTTTCATGTAGATACATACATAATTATCGCGTTATTTTACTCCATGGGATGGTTTTCTGCTTTCGGTGAAATAAATCCATCTTTAGTTAGACTGCACCGTATGGTGAAGTTAATTTCAAGTGGGTAGGTAGGTAGGTACTTACTTTGGTGTGGTGTTGGCGCGTAAAATGTATCTAATGAATATCTATGAAAGACTTCACAGTTACACAAATATTATAAATGCGAAAATTTGTATGTTTGTATGTTTTGTTTGTTTGAAAGTGTGTTTGTTACCTCTTCACTCCGCAACAGCTTCACGGCTTGTGATGAAATGAAGTAAATTTTACCCTGGATACTTCTTATCCCGGTAAACCACGGTTGAAACCGCGAGGCGCATCTACATAACCTATGTAGTTAGTTAGTCATACTCGTAAATAGCAATAGAAGAGTTTGTAATTACCTTTTAATATATTTATGATATAGATACTTAATAGTAAGTATGGTAGGTATACAAATGTTACCTCTCCTCAAAATTGTCATTTTCTGCACCCTAACAAGGTCTGAATGTTCTCTTAGGGCAAATTGAAATGAGTAAAAAATGAATAAATTCTATATTAAATAAATAAATAACGCCCAACAATCACATACATAGATCCTGACCCCTAACTAGGATTCCCTGTATCTAGGGAACCAGGAACTATGAGGACCATGGTCCCACAACACCCAGACACGAATCAAATGCTTGAGCTTTTTTTTTCTGTACACAAACATTTGTCCCATCGCGGGAATCGAACCCGCAACCTCAGTGATGTATGAGATTTGAGTCAACCTGCCCAACCACTACACCACAGAGGCTGTCAAATAAATATAATAAAATATTATATGTACATCTACGTACTTATACACAATAGTAGGTACTTGTGTATTGTTTGTTGTGTAGTCGCGTGCCCACGAAAGAGGCAGTTCCGCCACACGGAACGACAAACATGCCGCGCAATCACTAGTTCAAATGTTTGCCGTTACTACGCGTGCCGGAGGTCGCCTTGCCTGCCTCTAGCGCAAGTTTGCTTTCATTTCATGATGGTTAGGTTGTCGGTTGTTTTCGCGTTTCAAACTTGATGTAGCATTCCAGCTAGTGTCAAGTAATATGACGTCACACGTGGCGTGAATACTTTCATTAGCTTTTAACAATGTTTTCTATACCAATATCATTGTATACCAATTCAAATCCAAAATAAGGAAATGCCACGATGCTCTCGTCTAGAGTTAAATAACTAGTCTACCAAAAAGTGTCCCCCAAACCATGTACCTACACCTAAATAGTGTAAATAGGTGTGCCACTAAGTGCAAAGTTCAAAAGATTTTTATTCAGTTTTCACAGACGCACTTATGAACATCGATTATTACAATGACTCTACCACCGTATCGGAAAAAGAACCACTACTCAGAAGATACGGCAAGAAACTGAGGGGGTCTTTTTAGAACTTTTGTTACAATATCTTTTATTCATTTATTTATTAATTTATTCATTTATTAATTGCATTCATGTACATTAATTTATCATGTAGGTCTTAAATTATGTCTTAGGTTGGTACATGAGCCCTGTAAGGGCGTTTGCAAGTCAGTGCGAGAGTACATTTAGTCATTTTAATTTATATAGATTTATGTTTTATTAAAGTCAGTACATTGTATATGTCAGTATAGTGTCACGGAATTGAGTCATTTTTTTCCACATGCTTGTCAGTTTTGAATTCATCTACGGAAAAATAACATTTTTTAATTAGATAAGATTTAAGTTTTCTGCAGAATACGTTGTATCTAGTTTCGTTTTTTAGGTATTCAGGGATTTTGTTGTATATTGATACAAATCTAAAATTTGGACTTTTTCCTAATATTTGTAAATTTGTTGTAGGTAACTTTAGTTTGTTGCGTTGCGATTTCTTCTATTATAGTTTTCATTAATTTCACTATTTGATTTAAAGAAAGTACCATATTTCCGTACGAATAGACATATCTATAGGATGTACAGACATGGTAGGGTTGGTATTTTTTTGTCTATAAAATGTGGTTTACAACTTTCTCGCGGCTTAATATTAACTAAAATCCGTATCCGTATTTCTTTTACATTATAAATAGATCCGTAAAGTACTTTCACCCCAGAGGATTATACCGTAATTTAACCAATCTTATGTTTGTTTTGACAGTATTATCGCGCACTCCGCACTGTAGATACGAAGCTACAAGTACATAGCCGGACACCGACGGCGGGTCGCGCGCCGTTACACGTGCCGCGTCAGAAGAGATAAGAGCTATTCGATAGAAAGAGAGGCGCTCTGTAGGTTAATATGACTATAAATTGAATTTTATTGCGTCATAGCGCTATTTGTTTAAATTTCTTTGCGGAGTGAAGCTTCTGTCCCTTAGTATTATGTGGTATTATGTTAATAGATATATAAGTAAGTAAAAATTTGCATAGTGTGGCAGACATTTTCGTCATGGCATCAAGTTCAACCAAAGCTAAATTAAACTTAGATCTTCTTATGTCATAAAGATAGACACTTTATTAAAATTACAATCTATACGAACATGTTTTTAAATATATCTTAATCCAAAGACAAAGTAAAAAAGTAAATTTTAGATTATTAGTCTGTAGTACCAACTGACTTTTTCACATCACTTGACTGATTAAGACTAAGATCCTAAGAAAAAGTACTAAATCTTTGCTAAGATCAGTCAAGTGATGTGAAAAAGTCAGTTGGTAGGTACTACAGACTAATAATCTAAAATTTACTTTTAAAAAGTTTTACTTCATATAGTTCCTGTTTTATTAGTTTATTTTTTAATAGGTTGATAATATGGTTGATAGATATGTACCTATACAGCTCAGATAAAGTATCGTTTGTCTACCTGAAGCAGGTAGATCACTTTAAATACTTTAAAACATCTGTGTGCTCCTCCAGCTATCCTTAAAGACCACACTTCACGAGAAGATAGGTTTTCTTCTGTAGTACTTTAGGGGATTAAGAATGACTTACTTTTTTTTAGTAGATCACCACCCTCCGCAACACAAAACTAAAGAGACGTAGCTCTACCTAATCAGAAACTTGTGCCCATTGCAAAATTTGATTTAAAAGTGACAGCTTGCATTCAAGAGGGTGTGACCTCGCCTTGTTTATTTCATATTTTCCATCTGGCAGACTTATTATTTCGACCCGAAGCAACGTCTAGCCAGAACAATTTCAAACCACTTTCCTACACACTTAAATTTACCGCTAGATAAAACTTTATCACAATGGTGTAAAGTTCAATATGTCTCGTAAATGTTTCCCAAGATCGTCATGCCAGGCTAACCTTATATTCTTCGAAGAATGGTTGGTAAATTTTCAATACTCACTTTATTAGGGGCGAGGGCGGAAGGAGGGTGAGTGAAACGGTCCTTATTAGATTTTCTAGAAACGTGAGTAGGTAGTGCATTGCCTGCGTCCGACACCTCGATATTGGAATTTTCATGCCTTATCGAAGGTGGGGAAAGTAGGACATAGTATCGTGTAAGGAAAGTTCCTTTAGTATAACATAATAAAAACATATTAGTATGTACCTACATGTAGGTACATGTAGAAGCGTAGTAAAATAGATTTAATTAAATTATATTATGTTTATCAATAATAAATATTTATTAATATAAGTATTCATTTCTATGTATTTTAGTTTTGGATTATATATGTAGTGTTTTTAACTGTTATTTATTTTAATAATGTATGCTTTTGTTTTACGATAATATGTATTACGATATTTATTTTGTTTTCCTGTTAGTATTTTTTTAATTTTTGATGCACGCTTTGTAACTTTCTTTTAACATTGAATTTCATTTTTAAGCTATTGCATAGCTTCTATCGCGGGCCTTGAGCGTGGAGACCGAATCCAGAAATTCCGTAACGAAAATAACCTAACACCCCCCACTCCGAATGCTATGCAATAGCTTTACCGCGGCAGTCTCCGAGTGCCACACGTCTTTTTGTTTTGATTGGTTTTCTTTATCATACTAAAATTTTATTCATCATCATCAGCCCATCACGTTCCCACAGCTAGGACACGGGCCTTCTCTCAAAGAGAGTATGGGCCATTATCTACCACGCTGGTCCAGTGCGGGTTCGTGGATGTAACATGTTCTTGAATTTTGTGATTAATTCTCGGACATGTCGATTGTGTCACGATGTTTTTCCTTCACTGTTTTAGAGCGAGTGTTCAATCTGCACCAGTATATAGTGGTGCGTGGCCAGCGGGATTCGAACTCGGGTGCGTCGGATTGGAAGTCGCATATACTCCCACTGAGCCACTCGCAGTACACTTCATGGTATTGAAAGTTCTGGGTGACACTATAACTGTTATGGGCAAGTGTGGCGCTTAACATCAGAAGAACAACAAGCTCGATCATCTCGTTTCTTTGTTCCATACTGACCGCCATGCCGTCAAGCGACTTAGTCGTGTTTCGGGATGATGTTCGGTGAACCATCGGGGAGACGGGTCTGAGCAGCCGCTCAACTGCCGTCTCTCTCTAGATCTATGTGCTCCATCTTAGGCCACATCATCACTTCACATCAGGCCAGATAGTGGCCAAACATAGATCTATTAAGTGTAGATCTAGTAAACAAACAAAAACCATACTGACCGCAATATTTCTATTAAAATTCTATCCAAAGGTGCCTGCAAGAAATTGTACATAGCGATAAGGCCGCCCATTGTACCCACTGTTTATTGACTATGTTGCTATTGTTTTTCTTGTGTCAGTTGAATCGAGTTCCAGAGATAACTTCCTACTAACTTACATACTTACGACTTTACCTCTTTACAATATAAGCACAAGTCATAAAAATGCACCGTAATGTTTTTTTTTTCGCTTAATGGATCTAAGTTTGGCCACTATTTCGCCTGATGTGAAGCGATGATGTGGCCTAAGATGGAGCACATAGATCTAGAGAGAGGCGACAGTTGAGCGGCCGCTCAGACCCGTCTCCCCGATGGTTCACCGAACATCATCCCGAAACACGACTTGACGGCATTGCTTTGTTCGGTGGGTGGTATTACAACCACGGCCACAGCCTACCACTCCAAAACGCGTAAGCGGGTTGGGTTATTCAATAAAGTATTATTGTAATATATTGTAGGTAGGTAAACCATAAAAAAATTCCCTGCCTACATAATGTATAGAAGTCTCATTTTTACATACCTACTTAGGCACCCCTACCTGAGTATGTAAAAATGAGCATTCCATTAAATGATGATAACTCCTTGTATCATCATTATCATTAGGTATCTGCCGATCACCACTTCTAGGATACGGGCCTTCTCCTTACAGCTCCTTACAATCATGGTCCATTGCAAAATCGCAACATCACTTTCCATCAAATAAAAATAACGGTAACACTTTGCGCCATAATATCTACTCGATGCCACAGGGAGCTTTCAGCTTGTTCTAGTAAATTCGTTTCTACCTACTTACAAACATCAAATGATCCATTATGATGATCCATCGCAACATCACTTTCCATCAAATTTAAATAGGTACCTAACTACTTACATAACTAACTATCTAGCTAACTTCACTGTATTACATAAACTCCTTGTCCTGTTCGATGTCACACGGAGCTTGATTTTGCTCCTATAATGGCTATAACGAAATTAACGAACCATAGCCGGGCGATACCAAAACCAAAGATAAAGAACTCGAAGCATGAAAAAATAACATTTAATATTCTCTAAAATTGATGAAGCGAGACATCTAGTGACTCATTTTGAAACTAGTTTCTAGTAACGCAATCTTAATCCTATGTGGTACTACATGTCAACCATAGATGACGTAAATAGAATTTTTGATGTTTTAAAACTTATATAGAGGAAGATATTATAATTAAAAGTGATAACCGTGATAATATACATTATAGTAATTTTTAAAAAGAAATTATTTATAAAATAAATATAACATGTTGTTAGGTGAGCTTTATTTAGTCTGTGGCCGTAGCACGTTCCGAAAGTAGTCCAAAACACACGCGTCGCTTATTTAACCTTGCGATATTAGCCACGGTCTTTAGGGGCGGGCATTATTACGCCAACAATAGAGCCAACACCGCAACCACAACGATCACGGATACGATTCGAATGTCACCTTTTTTATATGAAACATTTATTTAAACTCGTGGCAACCGCCAACGACAAATCGAGGCGTCCGTCTGGTCCGTCGCCGTCGCGTCGGTCGAGACGTCGGTCGTCGGCGATTCTGGCAAACAATAGAAGTAGTAGACTTCTATGGATTCTAGGGAACGTCTTTCGGAACGAAGCACGCAGCATCAAGCTTTAGCGGACTTTTTGGCGGGAAGTGAAAAATGATGACAGTTCGATTTTGTTGTATTTGTTTTTTCCAAACAAGTGTTTTTTCGAGTGATCATGTGTAATATCGGTGGAAACCATTATATGTTCGTAAACGTGCACGAGTTTAGGCAAATGAAACAAAATAAGGAAGCCAAGCAGTAGTGCGCAAGCATTACCGTGTTTCGGTTTTAAGGGCATTGTAGCCAGCGAAATTACTGGGCATTATTAGACTCGACAGCTAATTGTCTTAGGGTGATTTTGCAAAATAAAGTTTAGGATGGTGCTGTTATTGTTATAGGTTGGCGTATTGCTTACCATCAGGCAAACGACCATCTCGTCTCGTCATCGAGATACATAAAAAAAATAGGGAAAAACATTGCTATTTATGTTCTCCCAAAATGTCCATGGAAAGCTTCAATAAAGTTCCACCACTTTATTGAAGCACTAGGAGAAGGTCCGGCTTGTTGCTGTTGCCCTCATACTACGATATACGAAAGAAATTATTGTAATTTTTACAAACTATCAAATAAAATCTACGTAAGACAATACGTTACGACGTACGTTTTGTTAGAATACATACCTACGTTCTTTGTCTGTACACTATCGTCTATAAATTTTAATATTGTCTCTTTATAGCATACAGTTGTTTGGAAGAGATCGCTGTTTAGCGATAAGACCGCCTATTCTATTTATCATAAGAAAGTATGTTCAAAATGTAATTCCTTCTTAAGTGCAATAAAGTGTTTTCTATTCTAAGACAAGACGGTATGGTTCTAGAGACTTGAGCCAGCCCAAACGGGTGGATTAAAAAAAATAAAAAAAGCATGCTTTTGTTTCCATTGTCTGTCAGTTGTCACTGCTGTCACTATCAAACTATTGCTGAATGCTGAATTTTGTAGTGTGATGTGTCAAGTACATCGTATTTTATTCCGATTTTCTAAATCAAATGATTTCATAGTCTTGTCTTAATCAGTTATACCAAATTAACAAGATGTCTGTCGTAATCGAAACGACGCTTGGCGATATTACTGTGGATTTGTATTTGGAGCAGCGACCCGTGACATGTTTGAATTTCCTAAAGCTATGTAAGATGAAATATTACAATTTCAACCTCTTTCACTCCATAAGAAGTGGCTTCATAGCACAGACTGGGGACCCCACGGCTGAGGGATCCGGTGGCGAGTCTATTTTCGGCGTTCTTGAAGGCCCTAATAAGCGTTTCTTTTCGGGAGAGAAGTTACCTAAAATACGACACACGAACACTGGAACGCTTTCAATGGTTTGCACTGGAGATATGATGGTTGGTTCTCAATTTTTCTTTACTCTGGCGCCTGACTTAGATTCATTAGACGCAGTACATTGTGTAATTGGCGAAGTAACTGAAGGCCATGACGTTCTGAGAATGCTAAACGATGTAATTTGTGATGAGAAGCACCGTCCATACCGTGACGTAAGGATAACCCATACAGTTGTTCTGGAAGACCCTTTTAATGACCCTGTTGGACTCCGACCTCCATCTAGATCACCATCACCGAGTGCTGAACGCATGAAAGGGGGTAGAATTGCTCCTGATGAAGATATTGACGAAAGTCAGGGAAAATCAGCACAAGAGATTCAGGAATTGATTGAAGAGAAGGAAGCTAAGGCTCGAGCAACCATATTGGAAATAGTGGGTGACTTGCCAGATGCTGATATAGCTCCCCCAGAAAATGTGCTTTTTGTATGCAAGCTCAACCCGGTTACAACAGATGAAGACTTGGAAATTATATTCAGCAGGTTTGGAAAAATTATAGGCTGTGAAGTGATCAGAGATAAGAAGACTGGTGATTCATTACAATATGCATTTATTGAGTTCTCTGACAAGAAATCTTGTGAAGATGCTTATTTTAAGATGGATAATGTATTGATTGATGACAGGCGCATACATGTAGATTTCTCCCAATCCGTATCAAGAATGAGATGGATGGGAAAAGGTAAAGGTATCAAATACTATAATAACAATGATTCAAAAGATAAAAATCTAAACAATCACTCATCTCAACGAGAGCGAGGAGACCACAAAAATGGCGGTCTCGATGATAGCAGCAGGAGAAGACATGGTAGTAGAGACCGTAATGGTCGCAGAGACAAAAACGACAGAGACAGCAGGCATGACCGAAGTGATAGGGACAGTAAAGATATCAGACATGAAAGAACTGATAGAAATGATACACAAAAGCAAAATAACAGAGACAGATCAAGAAGAGAAAGGAGTAAAAGTAAGTCAAGGACAGAAAAGTCTAAAAATAAATCAAGGTACAGCAGAGATAGAAGTAGAAGCATAACCAGAAGAGAAAAGTCACATGAAAGAAAATCACGAAATTGCAAAGAAAGAAGTTCCAGTAGAACTTGGCGAGATAAATCATCTAGAGATCGTAGAGATAGAAGTACATCCAGAAAAAACAGATCTAAGTTAGATAGAAACCAAGATGAAACATCTAAAAATCGAGAAAAAAGAAGCCGATCTAAAACTCAAGTATCAAATTCAATTGATGACACAAGAAGAGGAAGAAGCAACAGCAGATCTAAAACAATAAGGTCAAAAGACAAATCCCGAAGCACTAGAGAGAAGAGAAGTAGGTCTAATGATAGACATACACATGAAAAAATTCATGCAGAAAAAGAACACCATGAACAAAAACAACTTGTTAATGAAGATAACTTTCATTATGAGTCTGAAAATAGATCCCAAGTTGATAGTAACATAGATAAATCTGAGAATATCAACCAACATTCTAATAAGAATCCTGCAAGTATTTACGAAAGTAATACTAATAACAATCTCATTGAGATTGATCACAGGCAAGCAGAAGACAAAAAGGAAAAACATACAAATGAAAGAACAATGAAATCTGAGTCTAGGAAAGAAGATTCTGACAAGTATCCAGAGAGAGACCAAAGTTATTCCGAAATCCACAAATATCTAGAAAGTGATATCAGGAAATCAGAGGATAGCAAGAAATCTAGTAAAGACACCAAAAAAGAAGAACAGAGACATGAAAGAACAAATAAATCTGAGTCTACAAAACAACATTCTACCAAGAATCCTGAGAGTGATATCAATGAATCCGAAGACCACCAACATGTAGAGAGAAAACCCAGGAAATCAGAGAACAGCAAGATATCTAGTAAAGAAAACAAAAAAGAAAAACATAATTATGAGAGACCTCAATCTGAAGCTTCAAAAGGCAGTTCCGACAAATATGCCGAGAGTAGAAGTAACACAGAGGACAACAAACTTCTTGAAAAAAAACACGTTAAAACAGAAGAAAGTAAGAAGCTTGATAGAGAGAAGCAGAGAAGCGATAATAAAGAACAAACATTGGTGGATCCCCAAAAAAGAAAGGTAGACAAAGATCACAAAGAAAAAGACCCTCGAACTCCAACACCAATAACAGACCGAAAAAGCAAGAGTTCCAGAAAGATTGAACAAAGAAAAAAGAGAGATACCAAAACATTGAAAAAGAAACGTACATACTCAACTTCATCTTCAGATAGTTCAGATTCTAGTTCAAGTGAATCAAGCTCGTCTAGTGATGAAGGTAGAAAGAAGAAGTCCCTCAAACGAATGAAAAAGAAAGTATCCACTTCGAGCAGTAGCAGCAGCAGTTCATCATCATCTTCTAGTTCTTCAAGTAGCACGGACTCTAGCTCTTCTAGTTCAAGTTCTGACAGTGAACCTAGTAAAAAGAAACGTAAGAAGGTTGTCAGCAGCAAAGCAGATAAGAATAAAAAGACTAAGAAATAGTTATAAGATCTAAGTTGTTAAAGGCCAAAGCGGAATTACTGGCGATAATAGGAAAGTTGTTACAACAACTAGTTTTTTTAAGAACACCGGCCATTGCTGTTATGTAGGAAAACAAATGTAATATAAAGGGTGCCATGAACTGTAAGATTCAAGTGCTATCTAAAATATCACTTGCATTTCTATTGCATGCCCTGTGTGTCTAACAGGCGGAAAACTATGCAATTATGGGAAAACCAAGAAAGAATATTCGAAAAGAACCATTTTTTGATTGTGAGCCCTAGAATTATTTAATTAGCTTATTAAGTTATCTATTTTCGAGCAGCAATAATGTCTTAATGCTGAGCCTATTTGTAAAAAGTATAGTGACTTTGTTATCTTGACAGAATATAAAGTTGTTAAATATTATGTTTGATTACAAGTGCCACTTATCTCATTGCCAGACCAGATATGCGGTATCACAAATTAGTTGTAATAAATTAGGCTAAAGGGTCGATATTTTTAAACTTAGATAGATAACCAGATAGTGGACTCTGCTTGTCTATCAGAGGATTCAAAAATCGGCCCTAAGTCTACTAAACTATTTTAAAGCAAAGTACAATGAATTAGAATTATTTAAATAAATTTGATATGTAAAAAATCAATATTTTGTTCATCACAACACTGCTTGTGGTGTTATCTGGCTAGCAGGATGTTGTTTAGCAATTAATACCGATTGTAAACTATAAAAAGCCACAACTGATTGATAAGCTGAAGTCATTGTGGACTAGGTATACTAATTTTCTTTTATGTAATCACAATAATTACGTTTAATGTTAATTAAGATTAATCAACTTAAAATAAAAAGTACTTAGGTATGTGAAATTGTTGTTTTATTAAATTTCTAAGTAGCTAGGTACACTTAGTCATACCCATACCTTTCTATGTACATACACAACTCTGGCAACTCAATACACTTTCTAGCTCAGTTTATAGAGAATCGCCGGAAACAGGTTTCAATTTCCTCAGTCCTCATCCTTACAGAAGTTAAATCAGTTTCTGTTTCAGTGTCTGTTTCTTCAAGATCTCATAAAATACCTATTAAAATCACCAACACCATAGAATCTGTACGAGTTGTGTGTTGTGTGGACTGCATCATTCTGCATCTGTGGAACTGGTTAGCTAATCTTTGGTCGAGACTGAGGCAAATAGGGATGTGCAATGGAAATCGAACAGATCGTTAGCTCGATTTTTAATCGAGTAAACTATATAAAAATACTACAGAAGACTACGTAAGTAAATACTGTCCGGTACGATTCATGGGCATTCATGGGACCGAATTTTTTGCTAATACTTGTGCTGATTATTGTGATTATAATATTAATATACCTACTTCATTTACCTTTTTTTATGATTAACGTTTGACAACAACTCACCTGATGGTAAGCGTAGTTGTGGTCTAAGGTGGAGCACGTTTTCCCATGAGGTGCCTATTCACAATCTAAAATGTTTTCTATGCTAAAGCATAAAGTAGGTAAGTACCTAGTGATAATCACATAATATTATTTAGGTACGCAAAATATTTTGCCGCAGCTGAAGGTTGAGTTCCACATCGTTTCCTGTAGTACAGTATAGCCAAGCATGCGTTATTGCTTAAAACACAAAACAATTCTAGGTGCACAAATTATAATTATATCAAATATATATAGAATATAGGTAAGTACTTATGTATCATAGATACATGATCAAAGGGCACCATCAGACCCTGGGGACATATCTTATTACTTAGGTACCTACTCGACTGTAAAACCACCGTGAGCAAAGTCAGACTCTACGTGTATTCGGCCATAAAGTTTGGCGTGAGTTATAAGTGTTTTAAAGTACCTACCTATAGTGCCTTTGCGGAAAAAATTGCAGCTTTTTAATCATACATCGTGTTTGGTAGGTATATTCTACAGGGGAATATATGGGTAGTCAGAAATACCTACTTACTAATTGAGTTATAACAGGACGTTCGTCTGTTGACTCCGAGAACGTTCTATTGGGCCTTTGTCCAGTACTTAGCCGAACGAGGAGATGACAGCAGTTAGGAGTCCATTGTTGAGCTAAATGCCTCCCAGTCGAGGCAGATACATATTTACATGTGGGCAATATATATTTTGTCTCTTAAAAATTATGTATATTAGACACAAGTTCATAAACATGTTTGTCAATATGAATTATAATGCTTATAGTGCAACATTCATAAGTATTAGCTACGTAAAAAAAAGTTTTTTTTAATCCGCTTAGGTACAAAGATATAATATATTCATTAGAGTTAGGTGTAAGTATATAATATATAACAGGTAGGTACCTCATTAACATGGGTTACGGATAACATATTCTGAACATTATTATTATTATGTCGCTCTTTCTCACGGGTTATATACCCGGTCCTTTAGAATGCTTGCGCGGGGACATGAGTCCAACACGTAGAGGCCTCTTAGAGCATTTAATTTAGATATATAATGGGCAACACTTATTATTATTATTATTAAATACTTAAAGGTATTGTAGGCACTTGTCATTGAGATGCAGTGTCTTATTTTATGTCATTAAGCAGAAACCGCTAAATTGAATAGTTTAGAACTAAAATAAATATTCCTAGTCCACAATAGGTAAGTGCCTACCTAGTTACGACTCATTATCTCACCAAGACCTTATCCTAATTACGTATCTGTGTTGATTGTATTAATAAGTACTCTGTGGTGTTGGGTACTTTTATACGACTTTCTCATTAGGGCTCAGCAACCCACATCCACCCACGTATCTCACAACAGCCAATGATAATAGGAACTTGTGTTAGACAATCAACTTAAGTGCTTTCAATCCAGAGATTAAAGGCTTGGAGTCAACCTTCATTCGCCCTCGGAAATGGACATAGTGGAAAAGCTGGGACATGTTTAATGTGACGTAATTAATAAGCGACGACGCCGTTGTCGTCTCGCCTCATCTTCCACTCAATAAGGCTCGTTTTATGAAGGCGCTGTTTAGCTTAGCAGGCTCAGACGTCAACGGTGCAGGGACGAAACAGGGTGCAAAACTGCAAACTTACACTTATTTAGTTAGTTAACCACCATGCATCATGTCAAATGAGAACAATTTTAAATCTTTTAGCCTTGTTGGGTTAAGGTTCTGGAACGAACATTATTCAATTTGTGGAAATAAAAAGTAAGTAAACCTAATATTAGTTACCTAGTTCGTAATCCATTGCTTGGATCAACAATTTCTAAATATTTTATAATACTCTTGATTGATCTTATTTTATAATACCTAGTTGGTATATACCTACTTTATTTATTTTTATTCGTATCAACAAAACTCAAAAAAATTGTCATTGTATAAGGTAATGGATCCATTGCACCCATTTCTATCCCTACACCTATTATAAACGCGAAATTTGTGTTTGGTTGTTTGTCCGTCTTTCACGCATCAACGGAGCAACGGATCAGAGCGATTTTTTGCACAGATAAGTATAATAGGTACTACAACCCGAAGAGTGACATAGACTACTTCTTATCCCGGAAAAATAAGACGTTTCGACGTGGACTGAAGACTGAAGACATGTAATATCGTGATTATCTAATTTGGCAACAGATCGATAGAACAAGACCATCTGAAGAATATACATAGACTTACTTTTTATAATTTAAAATAGCGTCCTATGAAGTATAACACTATGGTCGGTGAGCTGTACTTTAAAAAATACACAGCTATTTTTTCTAACACACGCGGGTGAAGCTGCTGGTAAAAGCTAGCAAGTCATTAAAAAAAAAATAACAATTGCATTGTATGTCCAATTGTCCATGTTAGATAAGGTTAGTTTCTATTACCTACCTTATAACTATTTCATTTTAGTATCAGGTCATACATGTACATAAGTCCAGCCCTGTGTAATCCACTGCGCAGGTCGCGAATTTATCGACAGGACCACTGGGTTTTCTCTCCAGGCTGGCTCTGTCGTACGACACTCGTTCCTCTCCGCGGTCACCTCGCAGTCGCATCCTTGCTCTTAACCCTTTGTTCATCAATAATCACCATTGATTAAATACGTGGTCATGTTACTCTTTAGCCTAACCGCGGTTGCCGCGGTTTTCATCGTCACTGATGCTCTACCAACGCCTAACAGCAAAGGTGAGAATATTTTTTTTATTAATTCAACGTAGCCATTTTAGTTGCTCTTCAAGCATCCGTACCTCTTCAAATTAATATTCACATGTGGTGTGCATGATACAATTTACTGAATTTACATTAACATTTTTTTTTTAATTTTGAAATATTTTATGTTGCGTTCTTGACATAATTATCCGTAATCAAAATGGATTCGATTCTCGATTAAAATGTCCCCGCAAGGGGGATGAGCACTTTTAGAGTTGTTTTATATTGTGCCGCCCGCTGTTGTTGAAGTTGTCGATAGTGATGTTTTGATGGCGGATATTGATTATCCGCCGCGCGCCGCCGGGGTACGTTCTAAATTTAGCAACAGGTGTCTGCTCTGCGCTATCTCGCCGCGCAGTTTCCCTTTTCTCGATATTTCACAAACAATGGAAGTAATAAGTACCTACTTCAACGCACAAAGACTCATTTATAAACTTCCATGTGTTCCACAAACAAAAGCTCTATTATTTCTATTTATACTTTGCTTACCTACCTACCTACCTTAGTTTAAAATTAAGCTTGAAGTTAAGGTAAGGTAAGTAGGTAGGTACCTAAGTACGCAATTATACCTACTGTTGTTGATGTATGTTCAATATATCTTCCAGCTACCAACCCAAATGAGATATTAAAATGAATGAATGAATGCATAGATGAACTCTTTATTGTAGTTACACACCTTATTACAAAATATTACAAAGAAATATAATATTTTATAAGTGTATGGGCGGCGGTCATATCGGTAAAAGACAATTCAGGCAATTTATTTTATCATAGTCTACCTGACTATGACAATAAATGTATTAATGTAATAACAAAAATCTGTTTATAAATATGAATTAAAGGAAACTATTACGTGCTATTAATATCCCAAATAAAAGATTTTTTTACAATAATTTCGGGTAAATTCAAATAAACTAAAACTTTATCAGATGGTGGTCCGATTGGCGAATTGCCGGAAAACTGGGACCAAACGAAAGATGATACGCAATCTCTATTCCTGAACAAGAGCGACAAAAATGATCTGGAACCCTACCCTTTAGCTCTCAGCGAAGAAGGTAATGGATCCATATAAGTAACACCTTCTTGCAGCCTACGAACTTAGGTATAGGTATGTGAGCAATGGTATTTTACAGGTAACTCCGAGGGCTTTGAGCAGGCAGTGGAACAGCGGTTCGATTCTCCCCAGTCGAATGGGGAACTGGACAATCTCATCATGAGGCCCGAGCTGTACGGAGAGCCTCCAGCTATGGAAGGCTTGTCTGCCGGCTATGACTCCAGACGCCGCAAGCGAGGAAGCGGCACCAAAGTCGGTGGCGCTGGAGCTGCGACTAAAGTTGCAACCAAATCAGGATCTGGCAAGAAAAACCTCAAGTTAGTGTTCTATTTAATATTTTCAAATAACTATGCTTAGGTTTCTTTCAGTTAAAAATGTAGGTGAACAAAATTAACTTTCCTGTACTTTTTAGGCCGGCGGAACATGATCTCTCGCCAGTAGATTCGGTGAGTCACGATCACGACACTCACCGTCGCAAGCGTGGCAGTGGAACAAAGGTGGGCGGCGCAGCGGCTTCTGCCAAGACCGCAACCAAGAACTCCGGTGGAAATAAAAAGAACTTCAGGTTAAATTAAAACCTAGCAACACAGTCAATCTAACCTTGAGTTAGGTATAGGTAACATGCTTATCTCATATTTAATTTCCTTAGGCACATCTCCGAACGTCGCAAGCGAGATTCCGGCCTTAGTGCCGCTGATGTTCGCGCTTTGCTGAACTTATGGGAAGCACAAGAACGCAGGAAGCAGGAATGGAACGCAAACCAGTGGGCTGCTGATCGTTACTACGCACATGTAAATCCTGAAGAGGAGCAACCCGAGGTAGATGAAAATGGAGACATTTGGTACAATGAGCCAGTGGTCATCGGCCCCAGAGAACGAGAATATCCTCATCACTCATACTTCTCTGAGCAGAATCGCGTAGCTGTTCCAAGGCCATACCCCGACATGTACCCAATGAACCAAATGGCTCCCAATGAACTTGCTCAGAGGTACGAAGAGGCTCGTCGCAAAAGGCAGTATGCCAATAAGATGAAGAGATTCATGGTTGCGCGGAAACGCACAGACTCGGGCATGATGCAGCAGAACAACTACCGACCTCGTGACGATTTGTACACGCTGGCAGAGCTCCTCCGTACTACGCCACGGGTCCAAGAGCAAGATATCCCTGTTTACCGGCGACTTATACTGTAAAGCGGTCTTCGAAGTCGGGCGTCCATCCGAGTGTCAATCTCTGAGTGTCAACGATTATCTTGTCTCTAGCAGCCACTAAACAGGCTCAGTTATTGGATGGGCGCCTTTTGAGGCAATCTTCTGGGTGGGAGATAGTCGTGCATTTAATTCGCAGTTTGTAGCGGATATTTACTAAGCATAGGGAAGTTAGTATTAAAACAAAAAAACATTGTAGAAGTTTAAATATTTTTTAATTTCTATACATCTATGGCCTAATCTAAGTCGTAGTACGTATTCACTACATAACTTTACAAGACAATTACTATAAAATGGCCAAGTAGGTATTTATTTTCCTTTTTTACTCGTTTATTCTACCTCGGTTATTGCATATCTTTCTGAAATAGTTACTTACATCGATTGATCGATTTGTTCCGTAGTTATATTATCTACTTAGGTGTCTATTTATAAAACTTCAATAGATTGTGGTGAAGTTAAACTTCATGTTTTAATGCTTAGTCTTATTAATAATATACTTATGTGTAAAGATAAATTTGCTGTATTAAATTAGTAATTAATTGAGTAACTTAACATTCGAGTTTTATTTTCATCCCTTGTTTTTGACTTAAAGACTCCTTTTTGTCGGACGTAGGAAACTAGTTTTAATTGATAAAAATAAAAACATTTCAATGATAAATTGTCAGAACTCAACAAAAACAATATAATAACAAATATAATGCTAATAATATGAATGAGGAAACAAAAAGTAATAGGTTTTTAAGTGTAAAGAATTCAGAGGAGATATCACGCAAGGACGTAGCCGTTTCAACCAACATCGACAGCAGCGACACACCGGATAATGTCCAAGCCTCTCCGCGTTCGACGTATGAATCATTTTATTGGTTACTCACTTACATCAAAATGTTCATAAAGCGATTTCTTACCGATTTATTACTTACTGTAATGGGATACTTTTACTGTGATCAATTTTTACCAGCCCACGTTACGGAACTAATGAATGTGCAAAGAAGTCTTCGCACCGAACGCGAATCTCAAACGGTTACTTACAGAAGGTACAATCTGATCAAACGCAAATGCAGTGTGACTCACGAACGTTCCAACCAAACATCATTAATTCCTGGAACCTCACAACCAATAATACGGTTATGATTATGAGTGAAAAAACTTCAGCACATTCAAGTCCTACGTATATTCTTTCCAGTGAAGATGACTACGAGTTCCAGTCCGCATCGGACGAATCAATAGACCTTAAAGATAGAGAACCGATGTTTGTTCTTGTGGACTCGAGCTGCGTCAGTAACCCTAGTTCCAGAGAACTGCTCATTGACGATAAAGTTATTAAAGAAAAAGTTTTAAGAAAACATTACAACAAGAACGCTCAACCTATCGACATGCCTTCCACTAGTAGAGACTTTCGAAGTAACATCGAACCGCTGAAGCTTTCAGTCTCCAGTGATGAAATGCTAATGATAGATATAAATCTTCAGAGTGAGAATGAAATAACTGTTATTGATAATGAGAATAAAGAAGAATCGATCGTAATTTCTTACCTTCGAAATAAAGATTTGCATATGGATTTTGAAGGTACGATATTATCGACTACTAAGAAATCTTCTTTGTTCGAGGATGTGCCTAAAATGGAGACAATAGTTGAAGGCGAACGATTTAGTTTATTTCCTACTGATATTAAAAGTGATTTATCCTCAGAACATAAAAACGATGAAAACGAACCAGAATAGAAAATATTGTGTTAAGCATTCGGGCTTGCTAAGTGTTTAAGTTATATTTGTTGAAATTGTTTCGATTGAAATGGGTCTCTATTAAAACTATTTGCATTATTACTTTTTCTTCTTTTATTTTTTGTTTATTGAATTGAAACCGAACGAGGTACCTATTAGGTATTTAGGTTGAGACGTCTCAACTATATATATATACATATACTATATACTATATATCTATATACTAATATTCATTCAAATCTACGTTGTCGACGAATTCCATGTAAGTAGGTAGGTAGGTGCATAGGATGAGAAAGTTTGTGCTAAGGAAATAGATTCTGTATCGCGTAAATTCGTTAATTTTGCTTGTAAGTTGTAAGCACAGCGTATTCGACGAATGTTCAAATCTCGCGAAGAAATGTATATGTAAGCAAATATTGTATAATTTATTGCCGTCATAATATTAAGAAGTAGTAAGTATAGTCATTCGGAGAAAATGAGGCCATGAGGATAAAATTAGGGCTTTATTGTGAAATAGATACTAATTTTTATATGAATGCATTACACACTTACAGAAAAGTTTTGTATTATGTTGGCAGAACTTTCGGAAACTTCTCTAGATGCGGCCATACCATCATATCCTGGATCTCCAAGGTCCTTAAATTTCGAAAATGTTGGGAACTCCAAGGAGTCCTTACAAGAGGAGGATGTAGACCCTAATTTAGCAGAAGCTCTTGATTATCTACACGGGGATAATATTTTACTGGATGCGGCAGAAATGGGAAATGAACGTCTCCTAGAAGAATTATTAAGGTAACTTGTTCAACTTTTGGTACCACGATAACAGAACATATTTTATGCATACCTATACCTCCCTACCTAAACTTAATTGACAAATATAATAATAGTCAGAAGAAGATTTGCCTGATGCGCTCACCGTGAAACATTCTTGAACACCGATAGTAGCGGTGTGGGTAGCACCAATAAAGACCCCAAATCTACGAGGTATGTATGCTATAAGTAAGTAGGGAGTCCTACTTACAAACGAAGTTTTTTATTTAGCAAAAAAGAATATAACATTCAGAAACTGGATCTGCTTGGAAGATCTGCTCTACATTTGGCAGTGTGCTCTGAAAACGAGCGGGCAGTGAAGCTGCTGTTGGACGCTGGAATCAACCCCAACGTGAAGGACAACGTGGGCATGACACCGTTGTCGCTGTGTTTGATGAGGAAGTACATACCTATATATTGAGTGTTCTGTTCCCTCCTATAGCCACATCATTTTAATATGAACCTCACTTAGTTGCGGGCTAGACTGAACTTCTAATCGAATAGTTCGTAGAACTTAAGTAAATAGGTATGTCCAAAATAGTTCGCTGTAATATCATTGTAGTAGGTAAGTATGTATTTGGGTATGTTATGTTGACATGTTTTGCGAACTACCTAGCAAGACTAGTTGATATCTAAGTAGATATGAATCTATTATGTCTTGCTACTATAGCGTAGATTGTGAACATACATTTATTCCGATATGCCAAGACGATCGCGTGGTCAGTCCCTGCAATCATTCCATTACCGACCTTTCCAATTACATAATTCCAGTCGTAAGGCGTCGCTGAGTATTGCGAATCTTATGTTCCAACATGGAGCGTGCATTCTGCCCCGGGTCGGCCCTACGGATACGGGACTATTTCTGCGTAAGTGTAGTTTTTTACTCTTATGTTTCATGAGTTAATTTCGTTACTGGAAACGACAAAATATTATCAAAATATTGATAAAAATGGTGACCCTGTAAGTGATAGATGTTGATACTAATCTAATCCTTATAATGTCGCTACTGTCTCCTCGTTACGTCGACGCATGTTTGCAACTTTGCAAACAAAACAAATAAGATCTAGCTGTAACAATCGTCCGCCTAGCCAGGCTAGAGGTATAATGGTTATATGATGTGGACAGTCGCGGGCAGAAACCAATCAAGTCTAATAACTTTTAAGTTTCGTATGGTATATTATCTAACTAACCACACACACTATTATTAATGGAAATGCCATGTTTAGATATACCCACAATAACGTGCTTATTAAAACTTACTATTGCCCGTGACCAGGCCTAGCGACTCCGCACTGTAGGTATGAAGCTACAAGTACTACTATAGCCGGACACCGACGGCGTGTCGCGCGTCGTTACACGTGCCTCGTCAGAAGAGATAAGAGCTATGCGATAGAAAGAGAGGTGCTCTGTAGGTTAATATGACTGGTAGGTAACGCAATAAAATTCAATTTAGCTCGCGTAGCACTGCATCTACGCGAGCTAAATTGAATTTTATTGCGTCATAGCAAGAGTCGCTATTTGTTTAAATTTCTTTGCGGAGGGATAATTCTGTCCCTTAGTATTGTGTGCCGTGACTTCGTACGCGTAGTGAAGTAATCTACCTAACCTGTTCCCGACGATTTCCCATCCCACCCTAATCGCGCTCCTGCTTCCGCCCCGCTCCTATCACGTCCTTTACCTATACCATTACCGTCTAGCTTCTGTCCACATTATATCCCGTTACCGACTCCTTCTAACCCGGAACCATCCCACTCCTATCCTGTTACAGTCCCGTTCCTATCGCGTTACTATCCTCCTCGTGTCCTGTTACCTACCCGCTCCAATCCCGTTAACGTAAGCTGAGCCACAAGGCTCAAGGCTCTTAGTGCACAAGCACTAAGGGTCCAGTAAGTTCCAGGATTCAACTTATATTGAACATGTATATTTTTTCCTAAATACCTATATAACTTTAATATTTCTGGACCGATTTTAATGAAACATAGCCTATGTGTAGCGCCGGTCTCATATAGCACGCATCATAGCACATATTTTAAAAAACAGTTTTTCAATTCGTGCTTTAGTTTCTGAGTTTATACCGGACAGACAGACAACATTTTTAAAAACTGTGTTTGTGGGTTCTGTTGCTCCCAAATACTCTTAAAAAATAGATTTTCAAATATATCTTCAATGTAATAAGCAGCCTCGTTACAGTTTTATAAGTACCTACTTAATTATAGATTATAAATTTTGAAGTTACGCAAATAGCCTCAATGTCCCTATCGTTTTTGTGATTCTGCGATTTATGTAGGTAATTAGTTACGTACCTAAGAGAAACACACGGACCTAAGTCGGCCGCTGTATGCGCTGTCTGACGTAGTCCGGACCGCACCCGCCCCGCCTTCTGTGTGACATGTTTTTTTACAAACAAGAGCCTGCGCCGGCCGTCCCGTCATTTAATCGTCTATCTTCTTTATTTACTTTTTTTCTTTTGTTTGCCATTTTATAACTTCCCATTCATAGAACTATATCATTCTAGGCGACACTATTGACTAATGCAATAGTAAAGGGTACGATTTACGGCTAAGACAATTATTTTTACATTTTGTCCAAATCGACTTCTTTGAGCAATTATTGCTATTCTTTAAAGTTTTGGTTTTGCCCACCCAACGCACTTGAAAAATGCATCCCCTATAAAAGCGAAATTAACTCACTGTTTTATCTCTCATCTCTCATCTCGTAAACTTTAAAACTAACGAAGCTGAGGCATTGAGGATTTCTTATGGCGTGTGAACATCCGCTAAGAAAGAGTTTTACGAAAGACCCGAATTAAGCGGGCTAATAAAATTGTGATTTCTATAGAAACCGTCAGAGCAATGAAAAACGCACTACATTCTGCCAAATAAATGATTATTATTTATTATTTAAATGCAGGTTTTTCTTTTTTTTAAATACATTATACCTAGCCCAAGTTTCTTAACACATTTTCCCATATCAACAGTTCCCATGTTAACAGTTTTTTAGTTCAGTGTAGATTTTAGTCTCAGGTCGTCGAAAATCACTGACCTTGTATACCAACCTACCTACAGACACAAAATACCTAATTAGATTTACAGTTACAGTATAGTTAGAGTAGGTACCATGGTATAATAATCTCTAGATCGAATTTCTGTAGGTACTTCGCTAGTACCAACCATTACGTAGCTGTATGAGATGAGGTTTGTCCTCATGGTGATTTTGCAAAAGAATAATAATTCAATTCATTGCTCGTCTACATAATTTAATAAAATGACGATACGTGATTCCTCTGTCCTATTTCAGAATTCGTAATGATGTGCGGTATGCACGTAATGACACCGCAAGATGAGGTGATACTCGAACTTCTTGTAGAAAATGGTGCTTTAGTGAACGATCGTCATGCACCTGGAGGTAGACAGGCACTCCACATAGCTGCAATGAGCAACAATTGCGAAATGATACTAAAACTTGTTGAACTTGGTGCCAAAATACATATTAGAAACAACAGGGGCGAAACGCCTCTAGAATTTGCCACACTTTTCAAGTGTAAAGAGGCTATGGAGCTATTGCAAGACCTGGAAATGAAACAAATGGAAAATCAGAGCATGTTCAGCTCAAATTATAGTACTTCTTATTCTACTGAAAATTCAAGTGACGAATCTCGTAAGGGTCGTAGAATAACCACCACCGAAAGTAAGTAATGACACATTCGACAGAACCCATAGGACTCAACATTTATTACGGAAAAGTGGAGTAAAAACGGCATCCTAATAAAACGTAGATGATACAATTTAATTGGGTATACCTACTTAGGAATTTAGGTATTCTATTAAGTTACCTTATATTGTATGTCTACACTTAGTATACCTAATTTTAAAAATAAATTGTATTTAAACTCTTTTGATTTATTAAACTTGTTTGTTATTAAGTCTTGAAAATTTTAATGTATGAAGGATGACCCAGTGTAGTGAGAGTTAGCTGTAGGTAGGTACCTACCATAAAGTAGCCTGATTGTATAAATTTAGTTATGGTAGGGGAATACTATAGGGCCCTAGCTGAGTGCACAATAGCATATTGCATCAGTTCGTGGGGTGGTGCCGCTAAGGCACTTTATGATAGAGATAGAAAGAGCTCAAAGAGCGTTACTGAAAGTTATGTTATATCTCAAATTTCGCCACCCTACTACTGATTTATTTTGGAGATGTGGCGTGTTCTCTGTTAGGCAGCTTTTCGTCTGCAAGTGTATACTCAGGTATCATAGAGATACTGTTTCCGAATTCACCAATAGTTAAAAAGAGAATTCTTAAATGTCCAGTTCCGAGTTGTAAAAGTGCGCTTGCCTGGAGGCACTTCAATCTCTACAATAAACTTAACGCAGCCTCAGAAGAGAATGTTAACAAATTAAGCTCACATAAAATAAAGCTCAAAATTTATGATTGGTTGAATAATCTAGATTATGATGGAGTGGAACATCTTTTTAGAGATGCTCCAATGAAACACACATTAACAAGAAAATATCAAACACGCTCACAGTCACCCTCCCACAAACACACACACCACATAATTTATGAATTCATGCATAGGTTTTATACGGCTATATTCAATTAGCATATAATAGTGTACCCTACTTAGATTTTATTATTTTTCCAAAACCTGTTATATATTTTCATTTATTACCTCACAAATTCCTACATGTTAATATTAAATTATAAATCAGGTAGGTTCTTAATACTTTACTATTGTAAAAACGCAGGCTGATCTTGGGAAGGCGCTGTCTTTTGTAACACAGTTTTAATAATTAATTTTTAGAAAAATACAAAAACCGACTTCAATGTATCTTCGAAGTCCAAGGTCACATATCGATGAAATTTATATGGGACCACTTCGTAGCTATACTGAACCCGACGCAAAAAGAATTTTTCAAATCGGTTCATAAATGACGGAGTTCTGAGGTAACAAACATAAAAAAAAAAATACAATCGAACAGAGAACCTCCTCCTTTTTTGAAGTCGGTTAATAACTAAAACAAAAGGTAGAATTACAACAAACACATGTACCACATATTTTTGCAATATAGAAATTTGTAATTTGTAAAATATAGGTATATGGGTGAGAAAATACATTTTTAAATAGAGAGGAAGAGAGAAAGAGAAGAGCCGTTCTATACCAACTCGATTGGTTTGAGCCGTAGCTTTGGTTTGCCACGAATAATACTAGCTGGTCGTCTTCACTCGATCGCCTCAACGCTGGCTTCACAGCTCGAACCTCTCATATTCTTTCCAGGTTGCCGAACCTAATAATTTAAAGTAATTGTTAACGCAATATTTAGCTTTATCTGTCCTCAGCCTACACGTTCTACCCTCTTTTTCCAGGCCCTAGGATTATTTTCAAAATATTAATTCTCCACAAGTTTCCTCTAATTCTTTCAAGCTGTGCTAGTCTTCAGGACTAGCATCTACAAATATTTAATTTGAATTCACTGAATATTGACTTTAAAAATCGATAAATGTATATAAGTTTTTGTTTTTTGATTGGACATCACTACGACAGTATGAATGAATTGAATGACATTTGTTCTTCAGTTTCAAAGATGGCGGCCTTGTCGCAGTTGCTTTTCTCTGCCAAACAATACTGAGAAAATTGAGATAACCAACTATTTTTATATATATATAAGAAAATTAGTTAGATTTTACCAATTAAGCATAATTTAATACTGCTAGTCATTTTGATAATGTGATAACGAGTGTACTGATGGCTTCCAATCTGCAAGACTCGCCTGTTCAGCAGACATTTGTCGAGGAGATAGATTACAGTGAAATAGAGGAATTATCGGTAAATATTGGGTTACTGTTGTGATTATTACATTATTTTTGTCTTATGTTGTTTACTGAAGTAGTTTTTTTTTCTTAGTTCGTAGGAAAAGGTGCGTTCGGGGCAGTTTGGAAAGGATTATGGCGAAACACGTTTGTTGCTGTGAAGCACATAAACTCAGAGGCTGAGAAGCGGGAGTTTTCAATAGAAGTGCGTCAGCTGTCTCGCGTGTCGCACCCGAACATCGTGCGGTTGTTTGGAGCATGCACGAAGGGCGCCCACGTATGTCTGGTCATGGAATACGCGGAGGGAGGATCCCTGTATAATGTCCTCCACAACCGCCCTAAGCCTAAATATACAGCTGCTCATGCTATGAGTTGGGCCCGCCAATGCGCTGAGGTATCTTATTTATTATCCTACTAAAATTATAAATGCGAAAGTTTGTGTGGATGGATGGATGTTTTTACTTAATCTCGCGAAAACTATTCAACGAATTGCGATGAAATTTGTTATTCAGCTACTTGAGATTCTGAAAAAGGACAGAATTCATTTAATTCCGGAAAACCTCAAGGAGCAACTATTTGCCAGTATATGTTTCGTGAAGTATTGAGTTAGCTGGGATAAAATAGGTTTGATTATGTGATATTTACTTATCATTTTTAAGTTTTCTATTTTCCTTTAGAAGCATGCATACCTTGATTGATTTTTATTTTTTATTATATTGTACCATCAGTTGTGTTGAACATATTAAGTGCATTATTATATTGTACCATCAGTTGTGTTGAACATATTAAGTGCATTATTATATTGTACCATCAGTTGTGTTGAACATATTAAGTGCATTATTATATTGTACCATCAGTTGTGTTGAACATATTAAGTGCATTATTATATTGTACCATCAGTTGTGTTGAACATATTAAGTGCATTATAATAGGAACAATATTTTTTTAATTTCAGGGTGTAGCATATCTACATGCAATGAAACCTAAGCCGCTCATACACAGGGATTTAAAGCCGCCAAACTTGTTACTAGTTGGCGGTGGAGTGAGGCTCAAAATATGTGACTTTGGCACAGCGGCAGATAAAGCTACATATATGACTAACAATAAAGGAAGTGCCGCTTGGATGGCCCCTGAGGTAATGCTGGTTTTATTTGAGAAAGAATGTATCTTTACAATTACATTAAATCTTGAAATAACACTAGCCAATACAACAAAAAAATTAAAAATTATTTACCATTTATTGTGATTTATTAAAATTACTCTCATGAATACATCTTTTAGCCACACAATCTATGTATGTTAATGGTAATTTTGTTTTATTATAGATGAAATGTCTAGGAAATAGAGGATTCATATCAAGACTAAGACAAACTACTTATTTCTTTTGACTACACTATAAAAACCAGACCATCTGTTAGACTTCCTGAATTAAATAAGAATATATTCAACAATTATGCATAAAATACAAAAATCCTAGCATTTAATCACTTACTATGTTCAATTTCAGGTGTTTGAAGGTTCGACATACACTGAGAAATGTGATGTCTTCTCCTGGGGTATTATACTGTGGGAAGTACTATCCAGAAGGAAACCATTTGAGGAAGGTGGATCTGCATATAGAATAATGTGGGCTGTGCATACAGGTATTCATTTTTAAATAACCTTTAGCCCTTGAGTTTGATTGTCTTTAGTGTACGATACTACTTTAGTTTATGACAAATTATGTATTAAACGCTTATAGACATGTAACTATCTTCAACATTGTATGTTTGTCTCGTATTTAGGACTGTTTTTTTAATAGGCAGTTAAAAATATTATCTTACTCCATAGTATGTGTTAACATGCATAGAAGTGTGGTAATCATTTAAACTCTTATTCTTGTTCTGTATGGGGGTTATAAGTATAAGTCCTACAATGACTTCCCGCATGGGGTAAATTGAGCATATGCGTCCCTGCGTCTATCCCAAGCCATCCCGACTACTTTTAACTCTTATGAATATTAATATCCCCAGTATTTCAACAAATACTTATCTTTATTAAAACACCACAATAAACACAAGGATGTTGTGTCTATTTTAGTCAGAAACAATAGTGGTTGTATTGTAATATAACAACGAAATTAATGTTCCCTGAAACCCACACTAGGATGACCTGTGTCGTAACTTTTCAGTGTCTTCAATTTTATAATAAACTAGTGACCTGCCCCAGCTTCGCACTGAAGGAGAGGAAGGTTTATATGAATGTATTATACTTATAAACCCTCTTCTTGAATCACTCTGTTGATGAAAACTGCATTAAAATCCGTTGCGTAGTTTAAAAGATCTAAGCATACAGACTATTGTAGGTAAAAACTTAAAAAATTACAAAAAGCGCTTAACTAAAGTTAAAAAGAAGTAGTGCAATTTATGCGGGCCATCAGCGATTCTTTGCCTTGTACTAGATTATTATATAACATAAACAAAAAAATAATTTTCTAAGGTCTTAATATATTAAAGTCTTTTTTGCTATTATGTCATAACATTTCTACTTGATCGTAAAAGTCATTGATCATTACTTATATAAATACTTTCAGTTTCTAACCGTCCACTACAACCAGTTTTTAATGAAATTAGAATAGAATAGAAAACACTTACAATATAATACAATTAGTGAGCATAAGAAACTTTATATCATATCTATTATATCTGCAGGGCGATCATGTAACTTTTATTTCAATCAATTTCAATGAGAAAACAGTTACCTGACAAATTTCCAAAGGGAGATCGTGCTATGAATCTTTATGTATACGCCCAATCTATTGAATTTTACTGTGTAATACGGCTCTTATTGAAATTGATTAAAATAAATAATACATGATCGCCCTGCAGATGTCTTGTGGTGATGAACGCAATGCGGAGTCTCGCAGTACTTTTCATGGTATTAGCAGT
Organism: Petrophora chlorosata; assembly: GCA_951640565.1. NCBI lineage: Eukaryota > Metazoa > Arthropoda > Insecta > Lepidoptera > Geometridae > Petrophora > Petrophora chlorosata. The sequence continues at coordinate 5,992,249 of OX621206.1, forward strand.
TCTGTATGGTATTGCATTGCCAACAAATTCCTCGTCGCATTACTCAGTTTCATAGAAAAAACCAAGCAAATTAAAACATACTGGTCATAAAAGTTAAGCAAAAGCAATCATTACCTTCTTTGTAGCATTTAACGTTTACAGGTATAGTTTTCTTATACTTGTATACAGTGTTTATGATATGTAACTTATGTCTTTAACTAAATCTATACTAACATTATAAAGAGGTAAAATCGTATATGTTTGTAAAAGGTAATCTCTGGAACTACTGATCCGATTCTAAACATTATTTCATTGATAGAAACCTATACTTTCTCTGATAGGCTTTATAGACATTTTCAACTGTTGCTCACTCTTAATGAAATAAATAAATAACTCTTTATTGAAACACACAGATAAATAATAAAAATAATAAACTAACAAGAAAAAGAAATTTAACAGAATTGACGGTCTTTTTGCTAAAGGCGATCTCTTCCAGACAACCATGCAGGTAGAAGAATAATGCAACAGTACATGGACGGTGGTTTCAATTTCTTAATCCGAGCTAATAAGAATAAAATAACAATTGATACAAATCTCAACTTAACTATCTGTTACAAATTTGTAATAACATCCTGCATCTGCCTGATACACCTAATTAAGGATCCTGTTTAGTTCTCAGTAAAACATGATATCAGCGGCATGATTCATCCTATATATACAGCCTACAATTACACTGGGGTTCATTTTAGTGCCAGTATCTTCTGAGATCAGACACTCTCATGTTTCATTTAACTATAATTTATTGTTATAAATTATTATTCAAAAAATAAAATATAATAACCAAATAAAATAATATTTTGTCTTTCAAAGAAATTCAAGAGATTCCACTGCAGTGAACAATGTAGAAGGAATTCTTGCGCAAAGTTTATTTGTCAACTGTGTGTCCAATTACAGGTATAAGACCTAATTTAATTGAGGGGTGTCCAGAACCAATAGAGCGACTGATGACACAATGTTGGCACAAGGATCCTGCAGAGAGACCCAGCATGGCTAAGGTATGATTATTTATTTATTTATTAAGACCTACATATATGTACATGCTATACAAATAAGGCAATTAATAGATCGGTTTTTTATATAATACGAATAATAATAATTAAAAACACAGTTCAGTTTTTTTATACATATGTTGTGATCTCTAACTTTAGCCCTTTGGTTTTCCCCTGAGATTTGCGAGAAATCCTTTCGTAGCGAGCACCTAGTCACAAGCGGAGTCGTGGCGTGAACAGCTAGTAATTTTTATAAGAATTAAAGACTAATAAAATTATGTAGTAAAACAGTTTTTTTTATTATTGTAACAGTAGTGTTCACAAGACAGGTTAGACTTACACTTATACTATACATCTAGTAAATGGCTCTTCCATATACTTATGCTAATTAATATAAATAAATTACACCCAAAAATCACATAGTTCCTGATTCCTAGGCGTTTACCAGAATACCCTGCTTCTAGGGTACCAGGAGACTAGGAACTACGAGGACCATGGACTCAAAACACCCAGGCACGAAACACGTGTTTTGTCCGGTTATTTTAGCTTGTTTCGATAAACCTAACGCACGAACAATGCCGTAGCTCCTCTAGAGTGTTCTCCGGCTGCGGTCAAAGTCAAAATCTGTTTATTCATTTTTGGCATCACAGACGCACTTATGAACGTCAACTTATCACAATGACTCTACCACCGTCCCGGTCGTAATACACCACCGGAAAAAGCCATGCCGTCAAGCGAGCTAGTCGTGTGCCGCCCTCTATGTGGGATAGTCTTAGGACACTCTGTATCCATTATATCCTAAGACCCCACGTCGGGGCAGAGGGCAGACACAATATTTCGCCATTCTTCTCTGTCTTAAGCCGTGCGCTTCACTTCACTCCAGGTCAGTCCAATGGTCTTTGCTTCCGCGATGACAGAACGTCGCCAGGTCTGTTTAGGACGGCCACGCTTGCGCCGGCCCTGTGGATTCCAATCCACTCTGTATAAGCGATAAAAATAAAATTATTGTTGAAAAATATTTTTTTTCAAGACAAGCTTTTAACAAATTCTTAATCGGAACCGCAAGCAAAATGACCCCAAACACTAGTAGTTGACGATTATCCGTCGAGGAATTCTATTGGCCACCATCCGTCTCCATCATCAGATCAGCTGGCTGTCACCATAATATTGCATTGTCATCGGACTTTGACAATTATGCAAAATTTCAACTCCGTAGGATAAAAGGAAGTGGTTCTGATTTAACTTTACAAGATTTAACCAAACATTGCAAGTTAAATAAAAGCTTGTAACAATAATCGTTTTCAATTCCAGGTGGTGGATATAATGTCAGCTCTGAGTTCGCTGTTCCCCGGCGCCGACACGCCCATCAACTACTCCGACTGCGAGGAGGACTTGTCGGAGGAATCTGAGGACGAGTACGACTCGCCGCCGACCCCGCCCTCGCCCCGCGCCCGCCCCGCACGCGCCCCTCACGGCTACGTCGGCACGCAAGTGAGTAGACTGCAGACAAGGCTGGCCGCCGAGGCGCAAACTAGAACCGTCGACGAAGAGGACGCTGGCAGGATAGGGCCGGTCAGAATCCCGCCGCAGTTCGGAAACGAAAGCCGCTCGCCCGTCACCATAGACCGAACGTCGAGCTCGCCCGCGCCCGAGCGGAACTACCCGCAGAGCGAGCCCGCGCCCGAACGGAACTACCCGCAGAGCGAGCTCACCGCGCACGAACGGAACTACCCGCAGAGCGAGATGGCGCCCGAAAGGAACTACCCGCTGGGCGAGCCCGCCGCGCACGATTCGCTGCGAGTCGCCAGTCCGCACGTATTCAGCGAGACGTCCTCCCCCAGGCGTCTGTCTCCAATACACAATTACAACATCGGGAACATGAACCCGCGGCACATAGACATGGAGCGCTACTCGCCCGCGCTCAGTCACTCCGCCACGAGCACCCTCAACTCTAGAAAGGAGGACTACAACCAGAACTATTGCTCGCGAGGGAGCGCGGCCAACAGCCCGATGTCGCCCGCCGGCGACCTCAATGGAAACCTATCCCAGAGGCCGGCGGACGCTAGCTACCAAACGCCCTTACAGATCGAAGTGGACCCCGTAAGTCGAACAAAGATGATAATAACCATTCCTCCTATATATATCTATGAATCCAGTATGGGCCGACTGACAACAACATATATTCGAAAATATCTCAGCACATCTACATGTTACGTTTATTTTTGTGTATATATTGTGTATGTTTATATTGTTTATGTATGGTTTTTTCGTCCCTTATTTAGCATGTATGTTCGTTATATTCTTGTATCTACCATTTTATTCTATATTGCTTAATTTCTGAATGGGTTTCTTGCTTGTCCTATACATATTTGTCTTGCATTAAATTCCACCATACCTATACCATTTATGATACCTTACATTTAATTACTTTTCTAGTAATATTGTTTTTAAACTTTTGTGTTTACAATTTACAGAACGCGTGGGAATTTATCGACGTTGGTAGTTTCGATGAGTATGGAGGAGTCAAAAACTTGGCTGGATTGGACAAGTACTTTTATGTCACAGGTAAGTTTGCATGCTTCTAACAAAAAAACAAGCAAGCGCAATTTCTGTATTGTTATTTTATTTCTGTATAATTAATAGAGTCCTTAAGGGTCGGCAACGCATCAGCAATGCCTCTGGTGCTGCAGATGTCCATAGGCGACGGTAACCGCTTACCATCAGGCGGGCCGTCTGCTTGTTTGCCGACACATTAAATAAAAAAATAAAAAAAAGGTCAAATCTAACAGGGTCACCAATATACAGGCCTAGCCTAGTTTGGGGCCCACCGACAATCAAATATCAAATCATGGTATGTGTAAATCATATATTGTCATTTAATTGTTCAGTGTATTATTGTAAATTTGGTAAATAAATAAATAAATAAAAATAAAAAATAAATCAATATATTGCTATTGGCTTTATATGGAGTAACCACAGATGGCGTACAACAAACAGCACTAAATAGAGAATCGCTTATTATCAGTGTCAACGAAAATCTGAATATGTTCGTTACCTAGCAAGCTACAAGCCGTTTACCCCAGAAAACCCATTTTCACTTCTAAGAAGATCCCAATTCGTTTTTAATTCTCGTTGTCTTGCCAACAAAATTAGAGAAACCTTTAAAAAAAGATGAGTGGGTACTTCAAATGTTGTAAAGATTACGAGCGATGCACGCGAATCTCCCGAACTAAGCTATTTCCGTTCTTCACTGGAGTATAGTAATACTGCGTGATTCACAAAATGTTTTATGGTGGCCGTGATTTATCCCGCGTGATCACGCGGCGCGACGTGAATCGATCTTTATTTCAGTCGTTAAATTATTATTTTGCAAATTGTAGTTGACATGCGAGTGAAGAATGTTTTGCTGCAGCCATTATTCAAGACGGAAAAATGCAATTTAGATTTGTTTCGCAGTCGTTAACTAGAAAATGCCTTGTACCACATTAATCTCGTTCGTAGAATTAAAATGCAGGTGCCAGTTTCTATGAATAGTATTTAAATTAATGAAGCTTCATTTTTTAGTTTTCTTACAAATTACTTACTCAGATGACAAAAATTTCTTACCCCATTTTCTGGTAAAATAAAGGCGCTTGATAGATAGATGAACGCTTTATTGCAAACATTAAATTAAATACATTACATAAACACAATTAAAGAAAGTGTTACAATGAGCGGCATTATCGCTAAAAGCGGTCTCTTCCAGGCAACCTTAGGCCAAAACATGCGCGCTTACTTGTTCCCTATTAACTTTGTGTTTCTCTAAGGATTTATCACTGTTTGAACTATTTCGTCTCTAATTATAATATAATGCTCATCATTCATCTAAAATTATAATCCTGACTAATGCATCATTTCAATCCATGAGTAACCTCTTTATTAAAATAAAACATATTTTTGGCTTCTGTCAGGATTTGAGTTAAGTCTAATATAATTTATGCTTGCAAAATGAATCGTTATAAAAAAAAAAATACTATAGGTATCAGTAACCAGAGAAGGGAAACGCTTGTCAAAATATCTGGAAATTACTATAGGTTACCCCTAAGAACATTTAGTACATAGTGATATTTGTATTTTTACAAGCTTTTATTTAACTTGCAATGTATGTACGAGTATGTAACTATGTTTGTTCGGTGGAATCTTGCAAGCTGAATCAGAACCACTTCCTCTTATCCTACGGAGTTGAAATTTTGCATACTCGTCAAAGTCCGATGACAATGCAATTATGGTATCAGCCAGCGGATCTGATGATGGAGATGGAAGGTGGGCAATGGAACTCCTTGACGGATAATCGTAAACTACTAGCGTTTGGGCTCATTTTAATCTGCTCGCGGTAAAATAGGTAATGGTCATAATAAATGGATTCAAGTAATAAACAAATACATGCATATTCCTTATTATAGCTATTCGCTTCGAATCCCGGATGCATCATTGCATGAGTAACGCGTCACAAATAGCAGATTCCTGTACCAGGACATGCGCGCTGACTCACTACGGTATATTTATGTTCTCAACAGAAGAATCGTTCCATTGAATTATAGTAGTTCAATTCTTGAAAAGTGCATGAAATTGGTGCATTTTACAAGCTTTTTTTTTACTTGCAATGTTTGTTTGTATGGGTCAAATCTTGCAAGTTGAATCAGAACCACTTCCTCGTATCCTACGGAGTTGAAATTTTGCATACTTGTCTAAGTCCGACGATAATGCAATATTATGGTGACAGCCAGCTGATCTGCTGAGCCGGAAGGTGGGCAATGGAACTCCTTGGCGGATAATCGTAAACTACTAGTGTTTGGGCTCATTTTAATCTGCTTGCGGCTCCGAGTACGAAGTTGTTTAAAAGCCTGTCTTGAAAAATATATTTTTCATCTAAAATCTTGTTAGAATGATAGGTTCCGGCTGCGGTTTATTATAGTAATACCACGCACCGAACGAAACCATGCCGTCAAGCGACTTTGTCCTGTTTGGTGAACAATCCAGGAGAGAGCTCAGAGGAGTCTCTCAACTCCAGATGCTAGATCTATGTGCTCCATCTTCGGCGTTATCGGCGCTTAACATCAGGCGACATAATAGTCAAACATATAATTAACATCGATTACAAGCAAATTAATGTTCATAAAACAACTAAAAACCACGTTTTATGTGCCTTCATGAATTTAGAATGCATTGTCATCGAGTTGTGAGCTTCCCTGAAAGTTTCAGCCGGGTAGCTAATCGGGAAGTGCTCAAAATTTGAGTTGCAATATTCTACCCAGAACGACAGACAAACAAGAAAGTGACTTACTAAAACCGTGGAAAAAAAAGAAAACAATTATTATTACAAACCTCTTGCCAGTGCTTGATGTACAAATAGCACCTCTATGGTATGACAAAGCTATGTAAATGTGCGTTGATCCACTCGCTCGCTACATTTTATTTATGATTGTCTATATCAGATTCTTTATTGTGTGTAATCATTTTGTAATCCACTAGCGATCCACCACGGCTTGGCACGGATGCAATTTACTAATGTGGTATAATTTTTTGACGACTTGATTACAAAACATTCATTGACTTTTACATTCTCCGTTATACAAAAACTTAATTAGAATAAATTGTACATACCTTCAGCAAAAAATTTCTAAATGTCAGTGAAAAACCTAGTTGCGTGGTTTAGAAGAAGAAATCAGAAATGAGGACGCGGATAGCTACTTTGTTTTATGTTTCATACTATTTAGAGATGTACTGGTAGAAGGGCTGATAACGGGCCGCTTCCAAGGCCTCTTCGACGTAATTTTTTTGCGTGTTTAGATAGATAGATAGATAGATAAACGCTTTATTGCAAACATTAAATTAAAGACATTACATAAAAACAATTAAAGAAAGTGTTACAATGGGCGGCCTTATCGCTAAAAGCGATCTCTTCCAGGCAACCTTTGGATGGAGAGGAATTATCAAAATGTTAAAGACGGGGATGTAAGGTCTACAATAATAATAACAACATAAAATGTCAATAAAATAAACTACAATACAATAGCAACATTCTAAATGCCTACATATAAACATACATATATATTAGGTACACATAAATACATATTATATTGTAAACATATATAAATAATGACTCAATATATATATATATATATATACATATATACATATATACATAATACAACATATCATAGCAACAAAATAACCAAAGAAACATCAGCAACCTTCCAAGTAGAACTTCTTCACCTTTTCTTCACCTTCCAAGTAGAACTTCTTCAGTTTAGTAGCTGACTAACGTAATTGCTGGCAATGTTTTGGTACCATAACCTTACATCCAAGGCACTTCATACCTAATAGATATTTGATTATCTAATCTCTTGTATACAATGCAGTGCATGAATCATGAAGTCCGAACGGACAAGTACTGTCAAGACATGCGCGGTGACTCACCTGTCTTGTTTCTGATGAAAGTTAATTTGTGATTATTTTGTTTGTTTATGAGATATGCGACAGCGAACCGCTGCCCCTTTCACGGTGGTTGTAGAATGCAAACGCAGCTCACCTAGCCGCTCGTCACAGAGATGCTAGGTTAAGCTTAGATGGGTGACCGTTTCTGTATTTAACACGCCGTTTACTCTATCTGACAATGTTGTATCACCATTAAGGAAGAATTTTTGCTGTTTCCGAAGATACAGGCTTTTCAAGTCTAGTTTCGGGAACAACAGACCTCACACACCACATAATTTTTTTAGGAACAGCATCACACATGAGTTTATATTTTATGCTGTTCCACCTGCTTATTATGTTGACGAAACAAGCAAGCACAAAGCACACGGGCTGCCTTAAAAAAAAAGATTACCATCGCCTATGGACATCTGCAGAAGCATTAACGATGCGTTGCCAGACTCAGGGTGGAGGAAGATTACTATGTGTTAGGTCTCTCTTGTGCGAGAAGCTCTCTGGGTTGGCACCACCGCTTTGCCAGTTATTCTGCCGCCAAGCAATAGTGCGCGATTATTTATTCTTGAATATAATATAACAATCAGTTTGTATGTTCTATCTCTTATGAACGACTAATCATTCACCGTTAGTGCTCGTATCTAGAAGCCCTAACATTTAATTTATAGTGCACTTATATAACGTCAACAGTTCTGAGAAGCGCATCTCGCCGCGTCGCCATTTAACTGCGAATACCGAACGCAAATATCAAACGGTTAGTCATCGTAGCGAGATACGTTTGTTTTATTGTGTGCGGGTAGGATTCGCCTTCAGGTTCGATCTCGCACGAAATGCTCAGTAACCCGAGAACGAACATTTGCGAAAAAGTTTTGTATCATCATCGATAGCAATTTGCGGAGATTAATTAAATCACTGCGTTTTAAGTTATTCTCTTTGTTAGCGAGTGATTTGTTAGATTGTTAGTGAGTGAAACACCATGATTAATTTTGACGTTTCAGTCGCCTTTGTAGTGGGTATTCTTTTAAATAAAGGAGTCCCGGATCTTAAAATGAAGTGATTAATAATACAATCTTTTGGTTATAAAGACGATACGATTACTTTCTCGCAAAACTCTATAATATTTAGTTATAGCTCTGTATTGATTGTAGTTTGTTTTGTGTATATAATAAATAAAATTAAAAAATAAAATGGTTCGTGCTCGCCTACAGAACGAGCGTTTGTTCGGAGAACCGGTTGAGCACGCTGACAAAGAAAACAAATGTGTGACGTTCAGTGTCAGTCGATCCCTTATATCTACACACATGAGAGCATACTGTTCTACTCGTACACATCAAGTAGGAAGTCAGCTTCAGAAGAGCCAGGTGTTACACCGTGACATCGTCTTTTTTCACCGATCAGTTAGACATGCGAAGTTTTGAATTTCTTAGTAACAGACACAAAAGAAATAAATAAAAATAAGTACCTACTGCTGAAGACGTCCCTACCCTTATAGTAGGGGAGCCGGGGAGCCCGGCAGATTAATATAAGGGGGGATACCTTGCACCCTGTTGAGTACCTGCACTTTATATACACTATCAATATCTGACGCGTTCGAGTATTATTTCCATGTGACTGTCTTTTTTAACATTTTTAAAACCTGTAGTCGCTCTCCCCACCGGTGAAAGGTACATCATATAACCTTTTTTTCTTTCTACCTTGTAATCTTTAAAACCACGTTGACAGAAAGGCATGTATCGTACCGTGTGTTAGGCGGGTTTACGTTCTCATTGTGGTTCTAATAGAGGTTTTGTCTATGGCTAAATGAACCAATTTCAGAAAACCTGCGCCTGGTTTTAAGATCCAACAACCATCTTTAGTAGCTATAAGGCCCATATACATTAGTTAGGTACTGTAATCCAATTGAATGTAAATTATAAATTTTATGTGGAAGCGAAGCCATGTTTGATTAATTTAACGATCAACTTTACAGCTCAATAAATACGTTTTATTGGACGAGTGGTGACGTTGAGTTTAATTTTGCAGAATGATCAGAATGACTCATCAGCTCATCACTACTCCAACGTTGTTTTTAATTTTCACTTACACCTACAAATAACGTTCGTACAATTTACTATCCGCTTGGGGTTCCCATTTCCATAAATCTTGATTGTTTGCGTAGGTACGTATTGTCTACCGTTCTTAATTTATCCGTTATTTTGAGAGTACGTTGATGATTCAAAGTAAAATTATCTTAGAAAGCAGTCAGCAGCTAGAGACACAAAAAAGTCTATTTTCAACTTAAATTGTTTTTTTTTAGAATAAGGAGACGTTGGTTATTTGCTTTTCTTTGTTTACTTTTTCATAAAAATAAGACATTCGCAGAAAACCTAAAGTTTTTCCTCAACTGACTCGCTTGTTAAATACCGCTCCGGGCCCATTTCTCGAAACTAAAATTATGACTATGATGAGTGAACAGTATCCGAAGAATATGCCTTTAGCACTAATACCTACTAATGTTTGAATCTAAAACCTTTTCCCGGAAAGAATTTGGGATATTCAGATGAAACGTAAGTGACGATAATGTGGCGATTTTGATTTGATAATTCTTTTCGACATAACATTTTATAATCAGGTTGTAGGCATGTCTATTTTGTGAGATTTTCTTTTCGGTTCATTTGAATTGGAATAATCTTTAGATACCCACTTGTTTAGCTGTGATCAATGATACACTAAGCATAGCTTTAGAATATTAGTATAATTTATTTCCTGGATTTGTCGTTTATTTATCTGTCCTCCCGTGTTGACGTGCATTGCTATGTTCACAACATCGTTTGTTCTCAGACGATTTTTATCTAAAATCAGCCTGCTTTCCTGTAAGCTTCAGTCTTTTCTTTTTTTACTCTTTTTATATCTATGTTTGGCTACTATTTCGCCTGATGTGAAGCGATGATGTGGCCTAAGATGGAGCACATAGATCTAGAGAGAGGCGGCAGTTGAGCGGCTGCTCAGACCCGTCTCCCCAAAACTGCTTCTGTTCTGTACAGAAAATTCTTCATGCCTGCCCTACGCTCAACCAATCACGCCGTGACGTAACACCGATCTGCGTTCCTTGATCCAATTTTTAAATGCATCGATGTACGCACTATTACGCTATGTATAGTACCGTCCAGATGCGGTGCAGGACGGTCCCGCAAGCGTGAGTCACGCTTCTCGGAAGAGGCCGCGACTATTTTAGACTGTGTCCGCTTACCTTCTAGGAACCGGGAGTTGCGGGACCAACGACCGATCGCAACGCCCAGATGTATTGTTAGATCGCTAACGGGGTTGCTTATCCACCATCGCATCGGTTTCCTAGGTTTATTCTCGTTAATCCGAATCGGTCGTGTCTCCGGGAAGCTGTTATGATTAAGATTTCGTCATTGTGTAAGGATTTTCAGTGTTCAACGCGAATAGATTGTTGTTGCGCGATTTAGTGTTACGATGCTTTCTACACATATAGATGATTTTTATATTTTAAAGGATAACGCGGAAATATTATATATATTTAAAACAATACAAAACTAACATGACGTGTTACGACTGGGTCATGTAGCGAGAAAAGAGAAAAGTTTTTTTATAGTTCAATAATGTGACATCTGTGCGATAGGACGTGCGTCTGCGCAGATGGCGAGACGAATCGCACTGTTTTCCGCCGTTTGCGTCCGTATTAATACTATTAGGTTATTTTATTTTTTCATGGAATTTATTTTTCTGCCATGGCTGTTGGTTATAAAGATGTCGTAATCCAATTGCTTGTCAAACATAGCGTAGAAGTAGAAATATATGTAGGTAAAGGAAAATAACAACATAAAAATTGGCAAATATTTATATTGCACAAATACAAAAATGTTTTTCCATAAATAGACCAGGAATAAAAATACAGAACTTTTTCTAAATCTAACTCACTACACTGTATATAAGTTTTTGCGAAAAACAAAACACTTGCACTTTCTTCCCATAGTTGTGTGCGTGCATGCAATAGGCTCACCAGCAGGGGTGACCGGGGTAAGCTGGCACGGAAGCCGACGCCGCAAGTAGTTTTCATACCGCACTCTACAGCATCTCCAAAATAGGCACACGCCACCAACAACCAACAACGCCAAAGAAACGTAAAGAAAAATCGTGAACCTAAAATACCCCATACAGTGCACGCACAGCTTCATATTGTGACAGTTTCCCTCAACGCGAATGTCCAGACGTTGCCAGAGTCTTGTGCCCTGATGACTCACGCGCACGTCATTGGCGTAAGAAAGCTACTCCGAACCAAGCAATTTGATTGGCGTTGCGCAATTTCTTCATTCTGCCAACAAAAGCTTTTACCAGAAACGAAGATAGTCATAGACGTTTATTTATAACAACAGTGGTAGATGTAGGATTCTAAAGATATCAACCGCAGCGTGCTTGTACTATATTTACTGTTATAACATGGGTCTCTTCGCAAAAAATACTCAGTGAGCATTGAGCTACATAATCGATAGAATAGTCGTTTACGAATTAAAATTAGTCCCAGTACTCACAGATCAGGCTTATTTTTCTTATGCAATAAAAGGGTTATGATTTTAGCAGCGTATATTGTATGTATGCTGACCTGTTCCCTAACAGAACTTAAACTTTTTTTAACCTATTTGATCCCACTGCTGGGCAAAGGTATCCCTTAAACTACTTGAACAAAAATAAAATTAACCTTGATGGGTATCAAATGAATGAGCTTTAACCTTTGGACCGCTAAGGTCGCCAATACACTACTTCGAGGTCGGAAAATGCCAACTAAAACGTATGAAACATTTGTAGCTTGGCGTTGTGGGCATGGTTTTCTATAGCGTTGCAATTAAAAGGTTAAAATAGCAATTTCGAAAATATATGACACATGTAGCAACCAAGTATGATGTATGTACAACAATATTGTTCAAGAAGTGTTTTTTGTGCCTACTTGCCTTATGGTATTCATAGTAAGCATTTTTATGTCGTAGTCGGGGATTCCATTTAACCTTAATTTTGTAATAGGCCATTGAGGTACTGAACGATCAATGTAACAGGCGTATGATTTCTAGCGAGCAGAACGATGGATAGGCATAGTTTTCTGAGTAGTCTAGCGGTAAAGCAAATAAGTCGTAATATTTTCATGGGTGCCGCCGCGGCGGGGCATCTCGCTCGTTATACGTTACTCAAATAAACAAAAGTGTTGGTTTTTATACAGTAACGCTGGCCTTTGAGCCAAGCACAGAAACAACATCGCCGATTCATCCTCTATAGATTCGATCGATATATAAAAACATCTGCGAGTCGATATTTCCACCTAGAATACCTGGTATTCGACGGGCTTTAGTATTTTTTGTAAGGTTTTTTCCCTTACCACTTTTTGACTTTTTTGCCTCGTTGCTTAATCAATCATCGTTTATGTTTGTATCTCTCGTTTCATACGAAGATGATTTTTCTTCCTTAGGAATAGGTAATGCGATTTCGTCATATTTTTTTGCAATGTATATCTGGATAATTTTTTGCCACTGTCATAATCATAAAACTGTCTTATGACGCTCGAAGGCGGACGTTAATACGTCGTGAAATCTCCCGGTGCACGAGAAAAAAATTCATTCACCTCTCATAATAATTATCGGGAGCTAAATCGAGCTAACGCATTTGTCCGGTGTCAACAAAAAAGAAACGTAGCGGCCGCGGGACGAGTGTGAATCAGCGCGATACAATTAATCTAATTTAAGGTTATCGGGGAGGTGGTGCCGTCGTCGCACAGTCTCGCGGCCGCGCGCTCGGCGACGGCGCATCGCACGCACTGCACTCGCCCGCTGCAGCCGCGCCCGCAACTAGCACGCACGGTTGCGTACGCGCACGCACCGATCGTAATATTATCTTAATAATTCCGCGTATTTTTTATTCGTTTTCTCGTTTCTTTTGAGTTTTCCCGTATTATCTTCTGCGTTTTTTCGTCGCTAGTGCTCGCGTCCAAGGACGACAAATGACATTGTGACTCCCGGTGAAATGCCTCAAACGGACTGTTCCGTTCAAGTATCGATAACTGTGCAACCAGACTACAAAAAGTTACAAGTGTTCGTTGACGTTTTCATGAGTGAGTAGTGTTTGTTTTAAGTTTAAGTTGTTGCAGTAAGTTTGAGAGAAAGAGTGACTTTAGAATTTTTTTTTTTATAATTTTACCTAATTGCATTTATTTCAAGCTTTTAATTACATTCGCAGTTATAATTTTATTATTAAAAAAATATATTTTGTGCTCTATATTAATTTATTTGTTATATTTTTTTGTATTTATAAAAACCGATATAAATTTGAGTTGAAATTATTTTACTAATAATAATAAATACTAATAATGTTGCGTAATAGTTATGTGAATAAATAATAACCTTCCAACGATGACATACGTAAGCCCTGTGTCGTTCCAGGTGTAGAACCAAGAACTACGGATTTTCAGGTAAATACACGTAACATTTGGGAAGTTAAGAGAATTGATCACTGCATAAGCACCGACCAAACACCGATCAATCTCCATCGTTTATTACCGATCTATCCACGTGACATTGCCGAACCCCGCAGGAGCCATATATAAGAAGTTGAAGTTGAAGAACTACGGATATGAGGACCTTGATCATGCCACCTATAAAATAATTAAACGCTTTTAACAGACGTCATTCAAAAGAGGCAGTTCTCAAATCGAATGTTTTTATGGTCGTTACCACAGTACCTACTCCGTCATTTATACACTGATATGGAAAAATCTTTTGCTTTGGGTTCAGTATAGCTTCAAGGTGGTCCCATATAAATGTCATCGATATTCGACCTTGGATTTCGAAGATACATCAGAATTGAAGTATTTCTGTGCACAATTATGTTTTGTCCTGTAGCGATATCGCGTAATCGTACTCGCAATCTTCGCATTATGAGCAGAACTGTCAAAGAGAACTCGACATTGTTTTGAAACTTTTCACTACAGCGTTTTCCGATGAAATTTATAACGATAACAATTAACAAAGTATTTGTATATATTTTCTTCAATTATGAAACCACATACAAACATATTAATGCGCGTAGTTATGAACAACAGCTTAAGGGCCTAAGCTAAGTATCCTTGGCTAAGTAAAGCACAGCTACAAATCAGAACTCCACATTACGTACAAATCTGTTAGTCATGATTACTGGTGTAATTCTCTGTAATTCGCTTTCAGAGTGAATATATTCACTCTGAAAGCGTTGAATAAAATCTTAGTGAGAAATTTCAAATCAAAGAACCACAACAATTGACCTTGTGAGGCCTTGTGACATCCATCAAACATATAATATATTACTACGACCGACGGATAGTAATATATTACTTTTCAGGGAGAAGTCTGTGTCACAGAACTGTATCGATAATAATTGCCCCGCTTTGCTACACTAAGTCTTGGAAGTGTAGAACTAGCACTTCCCCAAGTATGTAGATCAGTAGAGCGTAATTTCCGAAGCGAACATACTGAAAAACGTTGATTTATGTTTGTCTTTTCGTGTGCGAAAAAACTAATGGACTTCCGGTAAACCGGCGAATTGTTATTGTTTTAACAAATTACCCGCAGTGTCGTATACTTTCGGCAAACATCGGCTCCGGTGCGCGTCCATCAATCATTGCAAAAACATAAATTGACTGGCACCGCGATCACGCGGTAAATTTAACGCTAACGATCGTCGACAGTGGAATAATCGCCTGTCAAAGGGTAATGCCAAAAGCTCTCGAGTAACTGCTATGATAGCGCGGAGTGACGCTTTCGACGCGCCTCTGAATCACCGCTAATTATTTTATGGAGCGCGAGCCGCATGTATGCTTGAGCGCACCGATGTAAACAATTAGTTACCACTTTGTACACTTACGCTACTCCTACCCTTTTTTCGGCTACGTGCGATTCGGCTGCTGTCCAACACTACGGCACTAAATTTATTCCCAATGTTAACTCTTTTGTTGTAACGAGGATCTCAAAGCGACGCTGATAAACAATCCTCTTTGAAGATACGAAAATAAACTTGTTTACAACTCGCCGTACTCGACGACTCGTAGCGAGTTCCAAGTGAATCCCTTTGATGGGATGTGCTTCGCCCGCTCTGATATCGTCTCTATTAGGACTGTTTGTGTACGGACATAAAACTACAGCTGTGTCTTTCTGTTATTTTACAGCTTTGATCTCGAAAACAATGAACCAATCGATAAGTGACTCACTAAATCTACGTAACTACGTACGAGAACGACTCGATGAAAAATCAGGCAGCTAACTTGAAAAAGATTTCCTAATCGCGTGACTAATAAAACGATAATACACTAGCCAGATCACACCAATTACCAACCAAAATAATCGTCTCGAATCTACCATAAAAACATCGAAGCAGATAGACGGTGTCGTTAGCAACATTGAGCAGAAATCAGCTGGAATGCAGCGTTTTCGATCGCAATAACAATTAGAGAATACGACGTAAATAAGGCAGCGGTGAGACATTTTGCAGACGGCGCCTCCCGCGGCCGCGATCGTGATTCAGTCTGGACTATTGCCTTTATAGCTGTGGTGGATGGACGCGGCCGGGCCGTTGGCATCGCCAGCGCGACATGACTAACCGCGCCCGCTCTAGATACAATCAAAATATGTGACAAGTTTATTTCTATTCGGAACAACACATTCTGCCCCGCTCAATATATCCCGCCTCAAAGTTAAACATCTGCTGATTTTTTCCGGCGACATAAGTAGGTCGGGGCCCACATCTGCGTCACTGCGGCCGCTGGGCTGCGTGCGCTTGCTTACGTTTACGCGAAAACGTTACGCGCTCTAACTCTCAGGTTATCGGTACTAACTACCCAACTCGTTAAACACCTGAATAGCTAGCTAGCTCGGCATAGCCCGTAGCAACCATCTTCTGAAACGAGTATTAGATAATACTTTATGACTCAATAATTTCTTCTGGTTTCTGTCAGATACTCTTAAATACACTCTTGAAATTATTACATAAACATTGATACTACATACTTCTCACGCGATATTTTAATATCAGACTAGAATATCTGCTCGTTAGTTACGCACAATTGTAATTGAATATTTTTACAAACTAATACCCGCGACTTCATTTCATGCGATTATGCCTATTCTAAGTAAGTATAACGAATCTCGAAGGCCCTGCTTGTTTTTCCTAAATGTAAAAGACGCGTGTAAATTATTTATATTGAGTCAACATCTATAAGATTGGCAGCATATGAAGAAATACATCCTATGATCTCTGAAAGTTTCATCAAAATCTACTCGGTGATTTCAGCCATTCAAAATAACAGATATTTATACTTACAAATTGTATATAGTTTGCTTAGATATAATATATTAATAAGTTTTGAAAACAGATATTTTCACGAATCATAGAAACTTTTCAAATGTCAAACGTAAGAATTCAGCAGTGCTTTCGTTATGAAGTAATGTGTAAACGATTCCGCAAATATTAAAAACCGGCCAAGTGCGAGTTGGACTCGTGCACGAAGAGTTCCGTACCATTACCTATAAAAAACAGAAAAATAATCACGTTTGTTGTATTCCAGCCCCCTTAAATCTTTATTTTATTCTGTTTTTTAGTATTTGTTATTATAGTGGCAACAGAAATACATCATCTGTGAAAATTTCAACTGTTTAACTATCACGGTTCATGAGATACAGCCTGGAGACAGACAGACGGACGGACAGCGGAGTCTTAGTAAAAGGGTCCCGTTTTACCCTTTGGGTACGGAACCTTAAAAACAATTCTAGAACCATAACTCCAATGCGCAACATCAACTTTGTAAGGCATAACACACACATATTGTTCTACACACTAGCGTAATACGTATCGTGTTGTGAGACTCGCCCGCGGTCGGTTGCTCTCCGAAATACATCGGTGAGTCAGCCTCAGCCGTTTCACAACTATACCTTTGCCAATAGCTTTTGTATTACTTCCTAATGCTGAATACATGCTGCGCTCTTTATAAGAGTTTTATGATGTGGTAATTTTAGATAGAGGTTTTTATCACGTGCTCATAGACTTGTATTAGAAATATTTGTGACGGACGGAGTCGGGACGTTTGGGACGGAAACAATAAAAACAATTTCACTTAATATATACTTTAAAATGTTTGTAATTATTATCTCTAAAAAGTATAAGAGCGAGTGTGGCTCAATGGGAGCTCGTGCGACTTTCGATCCGACGCACCCGAGTTCGAATCCCGCTGACCCCGCACCACTGACTTTCTTAAGCTATGTGCGGATTTAACACTCGCTCTAAGACGGTGAAGGAAAACATCGTGAGGAAACCGGCATGTCCAAGAATTTTTCACAAAAAGTCAAGGACATGTGACATTCACCAACCCGCACTGGGCCAGCTTGGTGGATTATGGCCCATTCTCTCTCTATGAGAGAAGGCCCGTGTCCCAGCAGTGGGAATGTGATGGGCTGATGATGATGAAGAAGTATAAATGATAGTCGTCATTTCTGTGTCTCCGCTTACTTCTAAACTACCCAACAGACTTTGATACGGTCTCACTTTAATTTAGATATTTTTTACGGAAGTTTCATTAATCACCACATTATTAAGTTGCAGCCGTGCGAAGCCGGGGCGGATCGTTAGTGTTTCATAAACCTGTCTCTTTTCTTGTTATTATATTTTAGAAGTATCAGATATGTTGTCTATATCAAAAAACATCAATTCCATTAATTTTTGAGTATTACTTTATGAGATCTGGTATTAATCAATGAAATCAGGTCGAAGCACTAAAACTGCGGTGAAAAAACAGACCAGCTTCCGTCCGGTACACTTCGAAAAATATGAATTTTTAGGTTCATTGATGTCCTTGCTATATCTTTATAAGTTTATGCACAAATTTACAACTGTTACATAAGGTAACAATAACATATAAGGTTTCAATAACATATATTATTATGTACTCTTCACGCGGCAACCGTAGATCGATTTTGAGTGAAAATCGGAATGGGGATAGCTTATACCTTGGATTAACACATAGGCTTTATCCCGAAAAACCGCCTGTGAGACCGCGGGGCATAGCTAGTAATAGTCTAACAAGTATCCTTCAAAGGAAAAACATTAATCGCCTCTAATTTCGAAACGCTTTATGGCCTCACTAAATTCACAATACTTAACATTCAAGGAACTCATAGCTCTATACGTGACAGTTTTATTCACAGAACTGTCATCTAATTTGAGCAAGGGTTCCGTAAATTTAGTTATCGTGACACAAGACGTGTGAAAAGGGTCCTTAAAGGTAGGCAACGCACCAGTAATGCCCCGAGTGTTGCAGGTGTCCATAGGCCATAGGCGACGGTAACCGCTTACCATCCAGGCGGGCCGTCTGCTTGTTTGCCTATTAGACATAAAAAAAAACAAGAATCTGTATGAAAAAATAGTTATAGTAAGACGATAGTAATATTCGCCGTAACCTACAACCACCTCAACATCATTTGGCTTGAACAGTGTAATAATTAACAGTTAACAATATTATGTAACAATTACAAGTAGCACATGGCAATAGTTCCCGTAACTCATGTCACCGCTTATAATTCATGTATCTAATCCTCTTCCGACAGCTTCCTCCCACACGCTGTAGTAAACTGAACCACAACAACATTCCTCACCTATGATCCGGTCTTACATGTGAGTTCTTAACTATCTTGGTAAGCAACCTAAAATATAGCAAACTAGCTGTTGCTCGTGACTTCGGCGTAGTTATATCACGCTCCCTCGGGAACCACGTTTTTGGATGAAAATTCTATGTCCTATGGGTTACAGGCTAGGCTATCACTATATTCCCTATGTCAAATTTCATCTCAAATTCGGTTCAGCCGCCTAGTCGTCATAAAGTAACAAAGACAGAGTTGCTTTCGCATTTATGATATTAATGTAGTTAATCTGTGAAAGGTTGAAAAATAAATCGTAGACAAAGTTTTCTAAATAAGCGGTTATGACAGTCTTTTATGATTGGGTATTTTGTAAGATTTCCTAATACTTAAAAGCAGTTCAGGAGCCCTTGTTTTGTTTGTGTTTATTTTGTAACTTGATTATTCATTTCATGGAGTTTGTTTTCAATTATTTCTTTAATGTGTTTCTCGGTTTTATAATATTGTGCTTATCTTTTAACCAGACTTGCGTACAACTGACTTGTTAATTATTTTTGTAATTCCTGGACAACGAAGATGACGCTGTTGAATTTTTCCATTACGCTTTATCGCTCGAAATTCTAAAACTAAGAATCTGAAGAATCGTAAGAACATACGGATTATAGGTAAATCTGGGTTATTCACGTGATTCACTATTTCTTATATATTTTGGGGATTGTACTGTAGGTACGAGTAGCACTGAAACAAAATTAGAACTGTTTGTTTTTCTATCGAGTCCGTACAGCTCCTATGATAAATCTTCAGGCTTGACCTTGTTACTGTTTTGTCTCGAATATGTAAAGTTAAGAAAACATAAAAGTTCTTTGTCTTATTCATTGATGAAGAAAAACTAATAGTAAGATTTTTTGTATTCCTCAATTGCGTAAAGAATAGATAATCAAACTGTTTCTGTAACCTGTTCCAAAGATAGAGACAATAAAACTTTCGTATCTGTCCCGCTAGAGATTGCTGGTTTGCATCCCTCGTCAGGCAATTCTTTGATGTGCTCTGGATAAGATCACCTATATAGCGCATTAACGGTGACTGGCCTAGATCCCGTTTCGTTGAAGTTGGCACGAAATTGTAAACTGCCCTCTTTGCTATAGGCGCTAAATATCCAAATAGCGCAAAACTAAAAAAACTCGCGCGCCATCCGTCTTCTGCCTCGTGCCCTCGCGTGGGAATTAATGTCCACTCTCTGACTTCACGTCTTATTATAAAAGCAATAAGTTCCGCTAAGATTTACTTAACACAGCTGTGAAAAAATAAAAAATGATAAACATGTCTAATCCACTTATAGCCCATTGTGACTCACCGAAATTGTCTGCGCGTCGTTACAGAATCAAAATTCAAATGTATTATCATTGTCCTTAAGCCGCTTTAAATCCGTACACAAGGACGCCTAAATCCGCTCGGATATTTCCGGATAGGATGAAAGTGTCTCCGGTGAATCAGACTTTTTTTTTAAATGTTGGATGTACGACGTAATTCACTGTCACTCGCCCAAAGTGATCCCAACATTAAAAGTTTGGAGATTCTGTGAATTTTTGGCACAAGAAACGACGCAAGGGTTTTAAGTCTCACTTATGTCGAGACGTGAAAAATTCTAATTCTGAAACTTTCCACGTCTTTGCGAGATATCAACGTCAAAGTGCGTTAGTCGAGTTGGTAGACAGAGATCGGGCGGCTGTCATGTGCGCGGTCATAAATCGGCTCGCTAATAGAATAAATGTCGCATGGTGACCGGTTTCCGCGAGGTGTCGGCCGCTGACGCAACGGCATCGGTCTGCCGCGCGTCCCGCCGCTAAATCGATAACATATTAACGCCACCGATCAAAGCGAGCTTTCCTTCACGCGCCGGATTTATGGAATTACCAGACTGTTTAGCGTGCCGTCTCGTTAACCGCATTAGCACTTCCATCTGGACTGACGCAAGGTAGTATTAACTTGATTGACAACGCAGCTGTCTTAAAAATTTTCCTCTACAGCTACACGTGTAAGCTTCACCTTTTCCATGCTTCTATTCATTTGATTTTTTTTTAGTCTTTCACCACTATGGCGCCTAATGTAAAGTGACGATAAGATGGTGCACATAGTTAAAAACCGGAAAATGCTATCTTATGTTTGCGCACTACTGCTTGGCGGCAGAATAACTGGCTAAGCGGTTGTTTGCCGTATCAGTACTTAACAATTTTTTACTTGTTTCACTTGATACTGAGCAGCATACCTGCTCATAACAGCTGCAGCACCATCCTAAACATGGTTTTGCAAAATCTTCCGCGGCACTGCGCTCGTTACCCTGAGACTTAGACTCATAATGCCCAGTAATTTTGCATTACCAGTGCCCTTCTAACCAGAATTAAGTAATTTGTTTATTTATTTATTTAATGTTTGCACACTACTACTTGGCGGTTAAATATCTGACAAATATGTGGTACTTCGGCAGGCGGGAAAAGAGCCCCAACACTAAAGTCAAATTCAAAGAAAAGATCCAAAGAAGCTCGTTAAATCGTCGGTATTCCTATTTATGAAGACCATAATTGTCTCTACGTCGAGTCGTGCAAGCACGTGATAAAGCAGAGGTTGTGATCTCTGATAAGAACGCCGCGTGTGCCAAGATTCGCCGATTGTCATTTTTCACCCGCGAGATATCTAAATGACTGTAAGCGTAACATCTGAGCTGATTCGTCAAAACACGAAGGCCAAACTCGCTGACGCAACTTAGGATTATGTCACATCTTGGCTTAATTGAAATACATCATAGAAATCTCTTTATTCCCCGTTTTCCTCTCATATGATGCTAGAGCAAGACGATAGTTCGCTGTTTCGTAATTTATGGTTCATCGAAGTTAGCAGTCGTAGTGTTGAGTCACTCTCGTCCGGCGGCAATCCGTCAACGGGTGAAGAGTCTGTTCGCGAGCCCTGTCCGCGCCTCGCACGCGTTCATTATCACTTCTACACCGTAATTAGCCCCATACACCGCTAATAACCACCACACGGCGCTCTTACCAAATACCAATTGGAACCTTACGAAATAAAGCCATAACTATAAAGTCGGTAAAATTTTCTCGAGTGCCTCAACTGCGGCTCTAGTTAAATAAATAAATAAATACGCCCAACGATCACATACATAGATCCTGGCCCCTAACTAGGATTCCCTGTATCTAGGGACTATGAGGAAACTATGAGGACCATGGTCCCACGACACTCAGACGCGAAACTAATGCTTGCGTTTTTTTATGCACAAACATTTATCCCATCGCGGGAATCGAACCCACAACCTCAGTGGTCTATGAGATTTGAGCCAACCTGTCCAACCACTACACCACAGAGGCTGTATGTGTGTTGTAGACACTCAAAACAAATACCTCGCTTACTACTTCCGCTGCGGCATGATTTATGCGTCAGATTATTCTGGACTCTCCTTAGGACTACGCAAGTTATACTCTGCGAGTAATGAGCTATTAAAACGGCGAAGTTGGCACGCGGCGCCGGCTACATTAATTTCTAAGGGCACGTGTTACACACTTGATGACATCCTGGTTGTTTTACGCTACTTATTTAAGTAATTAGTTTGTATGTTGTTATGATGCATGTAAGAGGCGAGGAGGCGAGAGATCTTCTCCCTATTCATTTGTTTTTCAAACTGCCAAGGTTTGGTGTTTATCCTCAAAGTGGCGCAACTTTTTTTAAGTCCTTTCAATTGTACTCGTATATATGTAAAACCTTTCTTGTGGAGGCTGTGCTAATAAGCTCTTAGACAGCTTTAATAGCAATAAATAGCTTATTTTGACGTGACAACGTCTTAAATTAGGTTGCGGCTGGGAGTCACTTATGAAAAAGTGTAACGCTCGGTAACGTTACGATGAGTCACCGAACGAGAGAGAGGCCCGCCAAAAGACGTTGTCACGTAAAATCTTCGCCCGTAAAACCGACTTTACAGGCAACCATTTTATTTTTACTACTATCAATGTTAGGTATTGGTGTGGGTCTGCTGAGTCAGGTAGTGAGCGTATCGGGAAAGGCAGTCACTGATTGTATCACAAAACTGGATGATACACATCGTACATTATTTTAATACATTCTCAGGCTGTACTCTAATGATGGAGGAAATAAATGTATGAAACAAGACCTTCTCTTTTGTATCCCTTAAGGGATTCTCGGAGTCTCGGTCTTAAAGGTCTTAACTCTATGAGTTAAGATCCCTTGAACACCAGTATGTTCAATCGATCAGAATGCATTGATGTATTAAATATGTATACCTACTAGTGCTATGGAACTTAGAATTTGAATGACCATGACTACGGTCACAAATGAAGAAAATAGAAAATATTATTTAAAACATTTATCAGTTGACAACACCCATTGACGCAAATGTCTAGCATCACGCTATCACGCTAGACGCATCTCGTCCATTGTTGTCGTCAATGAGTTCGAGGTTGGCGAGTTCTTACAATAACATGCCTTTATGGCCATCGAGAGCTTGTCACATCAACATATGACATGTATTTGCGTCGGCGGCACATTTTGCGCACTGCACTTGGCGTGGATGCTGAAATGATTCTGGGAAATAGGACCGGCCACTGTGCCGCAATCGTTCAGGCCCTAAATTATATCAGAAGCGCAAACGACGCGACGACTCTGTTTACGACGCGTGTTTGTATATTATAAACGGCACATTAGCGAATCATAATCAGCTCACATTCTGCATAAGCTTCTTCAAAGAAGAGTAGGTAGGTACTACAGAAAATTTCGGATCACTGACGCAAGCACGATTCTGAATGGAATCTCCTGCGGGGTTAAGTGCATGGGTCGCGCGCGCGGCGCGGTCGCTAGTGCGGTGCGGCGCGGTGGCTGCGGCGGTGCCGGGTGCAAGAGGCGGCGGCGTGGGCGCGGGTCGTCGACCGGTGCAGAGAGCGGTGCGCGCGCGCCCTGCCAGCGAAAACGGCAGAAAACCTCACGAAGGGCGGCAGCACACGGTGTCCGCATTTAGCTCGGGCTGACGGCGCTGAGTCACCGCACCGCGAATAGCGTTGGTTTGTTTGTTGCACCGCCCGCTCCCGGCTCTCCCGTCGATTATTTCGAGCGGGCAGTGCTCGGCGCACTGTCTCCGCGAGAGGACGCGCCATGCCCCCGCTGCCCGCGCCGCCCGCGCGCCTCCGCCGCCTCGACGCGTGCGACGCCGCCGGCATCGTCACCACCATCAGGGACACGGTCAGCTGTAGTTGGATATTTTACAGTGAGTGTCGCGATCCACCCCGACGCCTGCGCCGACATCCGCGCGCCCTACGCGGAACTCCAGCGCGACCCTTCGCAATCGCACCAGTCTCATCATATACACCATCGTTTTCGATTTCCGCGTATTTTCTCCATCGAATTAAAATAAGTTTTCCCGATAGTTGCGTGACTTTTCAATCCAATCAGAACTAGATGAATTAGGTACAGAAGTGATTAATTATGCGAAGTGTTCAAACAAGGAGTGCAAGATATTCGTTTCCGGGTGCAAAACATATTCAGCTTTATACATAACGATGTAACAACATACACGCTTCCCGAAACTATTAATGTGTACAAACAATGTAACAACATTAATCAGTAGTTATTTATTAGTTCTAAAATCCATTGATGAGTAAGATGAGTTACGATCGGCCGCTCGCTGCTGCCATCTGTTTGCTAGAGAAAGAACGTTGTAACCAGAAATCTAGGTGAAGCGTCTGACATCACCAACGAGAAGTAAATTTAACTTCTGACGTGTTTAACCCTGTGAGAACGCGCGATTCCTAAACACTGGGATTGTTCGTGCTAGAGACAATCGGTTCCTGCGTCACGGCGCATGCGGCGTACGCACGCAAACTGCGTATATTTTAATGCGCGAGCGTGCTTTGATTGCTATATTTACAATTATGTCCGTTGCGCTTTCTTGCTGTAAAATTAACTAAGAATTATTTAATGTTACTGTGGAAAGAATTGGTAAAGTTGCGCTACGGTATAATAATGATTACAAACTCCTGTTGTTCTCGGTATGATTTTAACTTATATTTGGTATTAAAACCCAAATAGGCTGTATTTGTAAAATGTCTTTATGTTAAAAATTATTTGTTACCTCATACTGCCATACTATGTCCAGCAGAAAACATCAGCTGATGCTTTACAAGAATAACACGAAAATGTAATTTTTATGAAATCCAACTATATACCATAACAACAACTTACCTAAAATGCTGGTACCATTGCCGCGTAGAATAACAATGATTGATTAGATGAGAACCAGAAAATTTTATGGAATATTTTTCTAGCGGTGGTTCTTAGACAAGTTTTACAAGCTTATATTTAACTTGGGTATGGCAATATTTGGGTCAAATCTTGCAAGTTGAATCAAAACCACTTCCTCTTATCCTACGGAGTTGAAATTTTGCATACTTGTCAAAGTCCGATGACAATGCAATATTATGGTGACAGCCAGCTGATCTGATAATGAAGACGGAAGGTGGGCAATGGAACTTCTTAACGGATAATCGTAAACTACCAGTGTTTGGGCTCATTTTAATCTGCTCGCCGTTCCGATTACGAAATTGTTAAAAGCTTGTCATGAAAAATATATTTTAAACCAAAAATCTTGTATCAAAATCAGTTCATCGATTACTTATTATAGGTTTTTTAGGTCGGGGTCTTTTTAAATTTTAATTGGATATTTTTAACCGTTCACCAAAAATACTGACTGTGCACCAAATTTGGTCTGTTTTAGCACTCAAACGTATAAGGGGCAGCCCTCGGTAGTTGGGCCACCCCAACGATATAAGGGGCAGCCCTCAGTAGGTTAGGGTGCGGCGGGGGTGGTCCTTGGGCTACCCCAACGCCGCGAACATATAATATTCTTAAAATAGGTGATCATTATGAAATATTTTGATGCACATATTTTGGTGCACAATCAGTATATTTGGCGGAAAAATGGAAATAAATTGAGGTACAGTTAAATACGATCCATTTTAATTTACTGATATTCGCTTGTCAGGATCAGATTGTTCTTTTCAATAAGCAGCTCCCTTGCTCCCCCCAGGCAACAGCAGCGGGTCGACCGCGGGCGAGGGCGCGCCGCTGGCGCCGCCCGACCCCAACCTGGACTCGATGCACATGATGCTGGACCCACACCTGCGGCCCATCTCGCCCGACCTCAACAACGAGGAGTCCAAGCGGATATTTGAGGAGCATAAGCAGTTGGCGCAGGAGTATCTAAAGGTCAGCCTCTTTGTGATTACTTTCGGGTTAAAGTCGGGTTAAACTTTGTTCCGGTTTTTTTGCAGCCAGCGAAATTAACATAGATCTATTAAGCGTAAAAATATATTACTGGGCATATGAGACTTAATATCTGATGTCTCGGGGCGATGAGCGCAATGCAGTGCTACGCAGTACTTTCTATGGTACTTCAACTTGCTCGTCTCATTCCGAAGTTACATAAAAAACGTGGGCTGTATACTTGGATAAATATAAACTGGTGACTAAGTTATCAATAAAGAAAAAAGTCATCGATTTGGCATCGCTTAGTTCATATTTGTCCAAAGTAGAGACACAAAACACTCAAATGGCAAGAAATCAGTGAAATCAAGCACCGTAACGAAACGAATGGTAAAATTATGAACCATCATTGTTTCAACTCCATTTAAAAACATTTGTAACGCGGGGTTTCATATTGTTGCATGAGTCGCAGCCATACCCTTGCACCCCGCGCACCTCCGCCCTCCTACGAGAGTGCATCTAGAGACGTTCGCCCGTGCGGCTCACGCTAAACACGCGCCGGCTTTTATTATTGTTTTCCCCTGTTATCCTTTGTGTTTACTTGTAACTAAGTATACAGTGTTTCGAATCGTGAGGACCTATTTTATTCACATCCAGACTCCTGAGAACAGTAAAGAGCAAATACCAACCATAGCGGTCGGTATTTGTGTGAATGAACATTGCATAAATATTTTTTTACGCCCAACTATCACATACATAGTTTCTGCCCCCCTAACTAGAATTCCCTGTTACTAAGGAACCAGGAACTTTGGCGACCATGGTCCCACAATACCCAGACCAGAACAAATGCTTGTACTTTTTCTTTGCACAAACATTTGTTCCGTCGCGGGAATCGATCCCGCAACCTCTGTTGTGTATGATTTGAGCCAACCTGCACAACAACTACATACATATACATACAGAATAAATGAATTTAATTTTAAATGTGAATTTTTCTTACAACTTCAGATACAAACAGAGCTAGCGTACCTGAGCAACCACAAGTCAGAGTTAGAAGAGAAAATGGACGACGACGAATTAAGTCAGAAAAGAGAGATCATACAACTAGAAAATGAGAAGGTAAGTTCTGCTCAACTTTCCATCATCAGCCCATCCCGCTTCCACTGCTGGGATACTGGCCTTCTCTCATATAGAGAGTATGGGCAATAATCCACCACGCTGGCCCAATGCGGGTTGGTGGGTCTCACATATCCTTGATTTTTTTGTGATTAATTCTTGGCCATGCCGGTTTCCTCACGATGTTTTTCATTCACCGTTTCTAGCCCAGTTTAACCGTTTCTATCAAATCAAATGAATTGTTTATTTCCAAGAATACTACATACAATAGAAATCTTAAAACTAATTACAATAGTCAAGTATTCAGCCGCACCCAAATATTATGTCATGTCTCTAATTAATAATAATTAAAATATGTATCTTTAAATCATCCACCAACTCGCACTGGACCAGCGTGGTGGATTATGGCCCATACTCTCTCTATGAGAGAAGGCCCGTGTCCCAGCAGTGGGAACGTGATGGGCTGATGATGATGATGAAGTATCTTTAAAATAATAGTAATTGTATTTAATTTTTAATTGTAATATTCTGTTATGCTATAAAAATATTTGTCCATCAAATAATTCTTAGGTCTAGTTTTGAATGCTAACTCGGCCCTGCACCAATGGACCTTTATTCTTTATGTTTGCCGCTGAAGCGCATTGGAGAGGTAGGCTCTGGCCGCGATTGTAATTCCACCCGCCAAACAAGGCCATACAGTCTTATTTCGGGATGATGTTGGGGGAAACATCAGGGTTCGGGTCTGAGTCGTCGCTCAACTGCCGTCTTCCTGATAATCCCCATCTTTAGCCACATCGTCTCTTAACATCAGGCGAGAGTGGACAACCAGATCTAAAAGCGAAAACGAAAGCTAATCATATTTTTTCCACTTTCCAGGACTCGCTGATCAAATTGTACTGCAGCCTCAAGAAACAACTAACGCGGGTTGAGAACGACAGTTGGCTGCATCCAGAGGAGATGCCACACGAGTGACGTCACGCGCGCCCTCGTGACATCACGCGCAACGTCGTGACATTACGCCCACCGTAGTGACATCACACGTGCCCTCGTGACATCACTCGCACCCTCGTGACATCACGCGAACCGTAGTAACATCACACGCGCCCTCGTGACATCACGCGCACCGTCGTGACATCACCCGCGCCCTCGTGACATCAAGCGCACCCTCTTGACATCACGCGCACCGTCGTGACATCACGCGCGCCGTCGTGACATCACGCGCACCGTCGTGACATCCCGCGTACAGTCGTAGCATCCCGCGTACAGTCGTGACATCACGCGTGCAGTCGTGGCATCCCGCGTACAGTCGTGGCATCACGCGTGCAGTCGTGACATCACGCGTACAGTCGTGACATCACGCGTACAGTCGTGACATCACGCGTACAGTCGTGACATCACGCGCTCGCTGCGTGCGCGCCGGATTGCGTTCGTACCGTCGCGTCTGTGTGCAATGGACATTCGGAGGCTAAGTAGTAAAGTACCTACTCGTACCATTGATCTCAACACACCAAACGAGCCTTCAGTACTCTTGTCTACAGGTTTTTTGAGTCGTATGTGTAATGTAATGTTTAATCCAATGTAGTGTTCGATATAAATTGATCTTAACTTAATTTTTTCGCTGTCTACTAATCGCGCCCTGGACAAAGACGAATTTATGATGTGTAAATATTTAGTTGGAAAGCACGTTTTAGTGCTATTCGTGTTTATATTATGAGTGGATTCGAAATCTAGTTTCCTATTTTTTATAGTCAAGTGTCCACTTGCTATGAAGTAAACCAGTATCCAAAGCTTAGCAATTACAAAATTTTTTACATTTTCCAACATCATACCACTGATGACTAATTTTGTTATTTATTATTGATGATGCTCCTGATAGTTGTGATATTGACAAATAAAGAAACCATAAGGAGTTAGTTTGATAAAAATATCAGAGATGGAAAAAGAGCGAGTGTGGCTCAGTGGGAGCACGTGCTACTTTCGATCCGACGCACCCGAGTTCGAATCCCGCTGGCCCCGCACCACTGACTTTCCTCGAAAAATTACCAATTAACAGTATTAAAATACTCGCTCTCAAAACGGTGAAGGCAAACATCGTGAGGAAACCGGCATGTCCAAGAATTTTTCACAGAAAGTCAAGGACATGTGACATCCACCAACCCGCACTGGGCCAGCTTGGTGGATTATGGCCCATACTTTCTCTATGAGGGAAGGCCCAGCAGTGGGAACGTGATAGGCTGATGATGATGATCAGAGATGGTTTTCAAAGTAAAATACACTTTGCAAGTGGACACAAATTTTGTAGTTATTGTTTATTTCATTTATTGTATGAATATTCAATTTACTGTGTGTATGAATTTGTTTTTATTGTATAGATGTAAGATTAGCAGTATTAGATAATTGTAAATTTAAGTTTAATAAATATTTTGAAGTTACAAATGTTATTTTATTTCTTTATTTTTTGTTGCATTACTATCACATACATAGATTTTAGTACCTAACTAGGATTTCCTGCGTCTAGTGAACCAGGAACTAAGAGGATCATAGTCCCACAACACGTAGTAGAAAAAATATTTGCACTTTTTTCTGTGCACAAATAAATATCCTGTAGCGGGAATCGAACCCGCAACCTCTGACGTATGAGATGAGCTAACCTGCATGGCCGCGGCTGTCCTACATCCTAAGCTTCTTAAGGCCTTAAACTGCGTTAAGCGGGGCGCCCGCGCGGTTCCATACAAAAGTGCTCCGTTGCGGAGACCCGCGCGGGCATTCGCCGCGGGGAGGCGCGCCACGCAGGCGTCCACTTAACGCAGTTTCAGGCCTTAGCAGTAACACGGGCTTGTTCAGTCAATAACGCCAATATAAAATAAGGTCTCCGCGACGGAGACTCGCGTTCCCACAGAGCCCATCCGCGTGTCCACGCGCGTAGATACGCAACGGGTGCACGTCGTGGGCGCCCGCTTAACGCAGTTTCAAGCCTAAGAGTCTCGAACATCGGCGCAGAGTTGCCAGTTTATCGGTCTTTTACCGGATTCATTTCGGAGAGCGTGCGACGGAATTACATGAACTTATTCCGCCATCACCAGACGACCAGTCGTACGGCAAGTCGTCATCAGTTTATGATTGACATAATATCCCTCCTGCTCGCACCAAGCTTTGCTTCGACCTTCATAATGCGAACGGCCAAGAAGTGGAACTCTCTAACGGTATCTTTGTTTTCGGCTAGCTATAATCTGGGTTTCTTATAGGCGAGCGTGCTACATCTTCGACCGCATCGTCACTTAACAACAGGTGAGATTGCGGTCAAACGCAAGCCTACAATTAAAAAAAAAACATACATTTCTTTGTAGTGAGCTATTTTGTAAGGGCTCAGACGCAAAAAATATAAGATATAAAATAAGCAGTGTAGCTGAGCTTTGTGATTATGTAAGTCATGAAATGTGCATCTAGACCTAACTTCCTATCATTGAGCTACCTACCGCACTACGGAGCTAGGAACCCTGCTACGACATCTCCCCCATACGTATTATTTTTTACGATGCTCCGTTACTACCGACACTTATTAACGGATTTAAACGTAGGTGTCCACTTACCCGCAGCGGTCTCGACACTCGAACGATACGAACAGTCTTCAGAAATAATTCATGAACGATGAGGTATGATGAGGATGTTCTTATTTTCTATATCTGATTTCTGCATTTGATTTCAATTCCGGGACAGTGGAAGTAAATAAAACAAAAAATAAAATTCAGTCCAAATAATTTAATTTTCGATAAAGTCACAGTACTTTTGTCTATTGGAATGGTGTTGTTAGTGGATTACATAAACATAACAAAGTGACAAATTTGGCACTTCTAATCATCAACTATAAAAATATTCTGAGATTCAGATCTTAAACAAATAAATGCTTCTTCGATGAACACAACAACAACAATTTGTGTTTATCAGTTGGACGAATCTTCGCGTAACAACTTATTTACAATAATTACAAAATATTCTGTCTAGTCTAGATGACTATTTATAATTATGTGGCATAAACGTCCACGTTATACCGCGAGAAACAAAATCGCAAATTTACACAACGTTAAAGAAAATAAATTATACATTATTTTCAGAATACTATGTATATGTGGAGTACATTTCAGCTACTCTGTGATGTATAGTATAAATAACTTGCCAAATTCCTAGATATATAACTATCGAATTAATCGAAATTTACTTAGTGATATGATCGAATTTTTTGTTAATAATAAAACGGGATTTTTAAATAAATAAAATCACTAACCAATTGAAGCATAAAATAAATAATAATTCATCATTGAGAGGCGTTACGTGGCCTCGTCACTTTCAAACATAAATAAAAATCTTGCAATAAAAAAGCAACTAAATGCATAATAATATAATTTATACTAACGTTTAACCGTTCGTTGTTATGGGTCCCATTTATTTATAGAGGCATAATAAGACGTTTCGGAATTGAAGTTAAAAAAATAAAGGAATGAAAAACTCTAATTAACTAATGAGAATAAGTAAGAAGTAGGTACAGACAATTCCATCAAGCCCTTACAATACATATACAAACGCATAATACGTAAAAATAAGGCATTAGTTATACCTATCAATGTAAAATATTGTTACATCTACAAGATTAGAACAGCGCTTTATCTAAAGTTCCAATTTCGATAAAACCCTTAGAATATCTTTGCAGATTTAACAATAACAATAAAGTTTAAGAAATATCAGCTCTAACTAATCTCACACTAAAGTATTTCATGTTTACATTTTGATTATTCATTGTAAGTAGTAACTAATATGGCTCTTAGATAGCTCAACATTTGAACAAGGTAATTGCAAAATATGCTAAGCTTCTTTATAATTTTTAAACAGTTTACATCGGTGTTTGAAATAATCTCTAGTAAACAATAACGCGCGTAAATAGTAACTCGCGTCAAACTTAATGGCGGCTGACAGACGCATCACGTGACCTGCGCAGTAACAAAATCGCATACAAAATTGTATCTGCGCAGATCACGTGATACGCCAGTCAGCCGCCATCAAGTTTGGCGCGAGGTACACTCACTCAACTGATGGTAATCAAAATGTAAACAGAGCTTCGCCGTGCCAGTGCGCAAATATATCACAACAACCGTGAGTACACAGTGAGAGTAAAGACTTCAACCCAACCCCGCTACCCTAGCTGAATACGTATAGATAACTCGGATATATTTCACATAAATGGCAGTTCAAATTAACTCTAGAATATGTAAAATGTTTGAGTTGCGAAGACAAATCCGTAACGTTAAATTTGTGGCAAAACTAAGGCATTTTTATAATGTCTTTTGGCACACTCGTGTGCAGTGGTATGTAGCATTTACTGACTAAATAATGACGTTTCTTGTAAATACAAAAACTTCATTTTAGCTGCTTAAATCAGCATCATGCTGTTCCAAAAGTAATAAAACAATATAATAAATACGCTATAAAATTTTCGTAAAATTTGACAATATTGCAATCACAATCCACGTTTAAATAAATGATCTCAAATAACCCGTCACGGTGAGAATTCAGAGTATTGCTGCAAGTAGTCATTAAACTTATGCGCACTTTTAGGGAGACTATTAAAAAAATCATCAAAATTTATCTAAACGCACATACTAATTATCTAATTGCACAAAAGTGGCAAAAGTTCAATGACTCCGAAAACCATCCGCTTCATAAAAATGCTACTTAACAATTTCAATAAAGAGCTAGCCCTCGATAGAAAAAACAGTATAATAATATACGAAATACATCACACCGATTATTAACATCTCTCTTATATACGACTATCCAAATACGAAACAATATCAAATAAAAACACGCTAAAATTTACGACACAATACTTAGTTGAGCAATGTTTACAAGGGAATACAAATTATTACATACATTTATGTATTGTCAACGATTCACAGGAGCACACATTTGTGTCGATAAGTTAAAATCTAATAGATATAAAATTTTCAGATATAGGAATAAGGAATATAATCTGATATCTAACGAGAGGGGAAGACTGGTATGGTCTATCGTTGTCACTCCTGTAAACAAGGAAAATATGTTTTAGTAACGTTACCAGAAATAAAACAGGGTTGAGAAAACCTCGCGGGTGTCGCGGGACACTAGCTCGGGGACGCGTCGCGGTGGCGGCGCGTCTGCACTTGTATGTATGTACATACCTCGCGGGTGTCGCGGGACACTAGCTCGGGGACGCGTCGCGGTGGCGGCGCGTCTGCACTTGTATGTGTGTACATACCTCGCGGGTGTCGCGGGACACTAGCTCGGGGACGCGTCGCGGTGGCGGCGCGTCTGCACTTGTATGTGTGTACATACCTCGCGGGTGTCGCGGGACACTAGCTCGGGGACGCGTCGCGGTGGCGGCGCGTCTGCACTTGTATGTGTGTACATACCTCGCGGGTGTCGCGGGACACTAGCTCGGGGACGCGTCGCGGTGGCGGCGCGTCTGCACTTGTATGTGTGTACATACCTCGCGGGTGTCGCGGGACACTAGCTCGGGGACGCGTCGCGGTGGCGGCGCGTCTGCACTTGTATGTATGTACATACCTCGCGGGTGTCGCGGGACACTAGCTCGGGGACGCGTCGCGGTGGCGGCGCGTCTGCACTTGTATGTGTGTACATACCTCGCGGGTGTCGCGGGACACTAGCTCGGGGACGCGTCGCGGTG
Source organism: Petrophora chlorosata (assembly GCA_951640565.1). NCBI lineage: Eukaryota > Metazoa > Arthropoda > Insecta > Lepidoptera > Geometridae > Petrophora > Petrophora chlorosata. The sequence goes on from OX621206.1 coordinate 6,026,490, forward strand.
GCGGCGCGTCTGCACTTGTATGTGTGTACATACCTCGCGGGTGTCGCGGGACACTAGCTCGGGGACGCGTCGCGGTGGCGGCGCGTCTGCACTTGTATGTGTGTACATACCTCGCGGGTGTCGCGGGACACTAGCTCGGGGACGCGTCGCGGTGGCGGCGCGTCTGCACTTGTATGTATGTACATACCTCGCGGGTGTCGCGGGACACTAGCTCGGGGACGCGTCGCGGTGGCGGCGCGTCTGCACTTGTATGTGTGTACATACCTCGCGGGTGTCGCGGGACACTAGCTCGGGGACGCGTCGCGGTGGCGGCGCGTCTGCACTTGTATGTGTGTACATACCTCGCGGGTGTCGCGGGACACTAGCTCGGGGACGCGTCGCGGTGGCGGCGCGTCTGCACTTGTATGTGTGTACATACCTCGCGGGTGTCGCGGGACACTAGCTCGGGGACGCGTCGCGGTGGCGGCGCGTCTGCCACTTGAAGTCGAGCTGCATGAGCCACTGCTGCGAGCGCGCGCGGGAGCAGGCGCGCAGCACCGGCTTCCACACGTCGCCCGCCTCCGGCTTGTCCAGGCACATGCCGGTGTTCGTGTGCTTTATCGTGCGCGTCTGGAATACAAAACGATTTATATTGTTTTTTATTATTATTAATAAATTGGCTTGCGTTTGATCGCTATCTACAAAGAAAGAAAGAAAATACATTTATTCCAGACATCACACAACATTACACTTAACATACTAAATAAGGGGCAAAACAATAAATACAACACAGTCACCACAAGTCAGTATCTCACCTGTTGCTAAGTGACGATGCGGTCGAAGATGTAACACGCTCACTTAGAAGAAGACTGTTCACTCTTGTCTTAAAGACACCCAGATTATAGCTATCCGGAAACACAGATGCCGATAGACTGTCACTCCCTTGCCACTTCCCTTGGCGAACGTGAACGACAGGAGGCCTATAACACCCAGCAGTGGGTGGATACGGGATGATTTGACAGATAGTTAGTATTTATGTTCTGTGGTTGTGTTACGTACCTTGGAGTCGTAGGTCCACTCCTGGTTCCCGCGCATGCCGTGGCAGCGGATGAGCTTGATGGGCCCGCGCGGGTGCGCCGCGTCCAGGCAGTTGTCGTCGGACATTATCTGCTGCCGCTTCGTGTACGCGAACACCTGACAAACACGCTTGGACTTTACTAGAAGGCTAATTGGGAACATGCATATTTTATATGCAAGCTTTCATTAAATTTGTAATGTTTGAGTAATCTTGCAAGTTGAATCAGAACCACTTCCTTTTAGGTTGCTTCAAAGTTCTTCTTGATGCGTTCCAAAAGTATGCGTTTGTATTTGTACTTGAATGAGTAGGAACTAATTTTCCTTCTCATAGGAGGCGGGATATTGTTCCAAATTTTGGACGCGCTGTATTTGAAGCAACCTTTAAATCCGGTGGTCTTGTGCTTAGGAATGGATAGTGTGTCTAGAGCTCTTGAGCGAGTATTTAAAGAGTGAACATCTTTTATCCACGTGAGTTTCTCAAAGAGATATTCTGGCTCTTTATTCCACAATATTTTCTGAGTGGTACAAGCTAGGTGAAGCTCTCTCCTAGCCTTCATATTTAATATTTGTTTTTTAACTAGGTAAGGAGTTACATGCTCTCTCCTGGGTATGCTAAAACAGAACCTGGCACATGCATTCATTAAACATATTTATACCAGGCGCAGCATGAAATACGCTTCGTACATGCAAAATTAGTATATACATTACAGTTAGGCAAATAAATGTATTTTATTATTATTATTATATGATTACTAGTAGTAAACGGTAGAAGTAAATAGAGACTGACCTGATTCCCTCCCATTCCGTGGCAGTAGCCCATGCCGAGAGGTTGTCCCGCCTTGCCGCCGAGTGTGTCCAAACAGTTGGATGTCTCAGCGTTGCGAATCTGAAACGTAACATTATGATTGGTCAAATAAACATACTGATCTTCTGCTTGTGGAACATCGCATAGTTAGAAGATCAATCCGAAAGTTCCCGAAGGCTAAGAAATCTAAAATACAAATTGCTTGTAAGCTAAATTTGAGCGGCATGTTGTCCCAACCTAAATCGGATGATGCCGTAAAGTTCTACGACCTGTACCGGGAGGTCATAAAACATAGAAATGTTTTTTAGCTACTTGGCGTTTTTGATTCGTTATTTAATTTAATCTGTCTAGCTATAAGGGTGACATGTTCTTTTTAACCTCTGTTCTTTGTTCGATTGTATTTTTTTTAACCGACTTCAAAAAGGAGTAGGTTGCCGTTCGATTGTATTTATTTTTTTTTTTTTTTTTTTTTATGTTTGTTACCTCAGAACTCCGTCATTTATGAACCGATTTGAAAAATTCTTTTTGCGTCGGGTTCAGTATAGCTACGAAGTGGTCCCATATAAATTTCATCGATATGTGACCTTGGACTTCGAAGATACATTGAAGTCGGTTTTTGTTTTTTTCTAAAAATTAATTATGGAATAAGCCCTGAATAAAGAATGAGAAAAAAACAATCACAGGTACCTGGTACATGTCAAATGTGTCATAATCAGGAATTATTCAAATTGTTAAACAGTTTACTAGATACGCACTTACGAACTTTCGTATCTACTACCGGCACCTTCGTATCTAATATCGTATTTAACGTTGTATGATACGGCGACATACTCATTAGAGAAACTTTTGCTCTCATCGAGGTTAACCCATGTGTTAACGTAATTTTTTTTTGCACGAAAATTGACACGTGGGTTAACCGTAATATCACGTTGGCGCAAGTAGGCCTGAAAGAAGTTTTTTTTAACGATCACAAACATAGATCTTGGCCCTTACTAGGATTCCCTGTATATAGGGAACCAGGAACTACAAGGACCATGGTCCCGCAATACCCAGACACGAAACAAACGCATGCGTTTTTTTTTTCTGCGCACATTTGTCCCGTCGCGGGAATTGAACCCGCAACCTCTGTTGTATATGAGATTTGAGCCAACCTGCCCAACCACTACAACAGAGGCTGTCAACATGGTATGAAGTTAGTATAGTCTCACCAATCTCCTGGGCATCCGTGGATAGCGATGGGTGAACTGATGCAGTACTATAGCTAGTGTTCTTTGCTGCATTTGAAGGTTTTCCCCTTCACACGCAGCATGGGAAACTAAGTCAGTATCGAGTCTTCATTCTTCACTTTAGTAAACACTTGAAGCCAGGTATTACGGCTAAGTTATATTCATTGTCTAGTTTTGTTTCGTTTTTTCCCGTGTGCCTGTAAAGGCATGTTAAGGGTACTCGCATTCCTCCGTTTGTGTGATTAAAAATAGTGTATAACAGAATAGGGCTAAGGGCGACACCTTAGACTTATTCTGTAAGAAAATATTTTTACGTATGAGTCAGCTGCGTTCTGTATGCCGTATACACAAAAGAAAAGAAAAGGTTCAAGTATAGACAGTAGATGAGAAATATCAGAATAAGGGCCGTCACTATGTTACAGCTTCAAGGTTTTAGCTTAGTTTCTTACCCGTATAAGATAGTATAAGAGGAATCCAGCTCTCTTATGTACCGCAAGGCGTTTGCTTAGAGTAACTCGCCACTCACGATTTGAGTGTGTTTGATGATTAGTGTACCTGCACCCAGTAAATACCTAGTGAATTGTCTCACCTCTCCAAGGTAGTAGTAATCCAGCGGCATCTGGCTCTCTGGGTAGATATTCTCCAGGTACCAACGGAAGCTCTTGCACTTGAGTTTCTCGCGTAATGCTCGCCGCTCGTTTACGTCGCCGACAGGAACATTCAGCGCGCCTGCTCGATCAAATGTAAGCTTTAATATGACAATAGTAACGGTTGTTATCTAAGATGCAATTACAAGTGTAACCTTGTATGCTTCGCGAATGGGTGGAAGTAACTCATAAACAATGTCGCAATTTTAATCATGGTCATGGTCACGATCTATACTCCATCCAACCATTTATTTAACTTTTGATATATGCACGCCTATGCAGTTCCGTAACTATTGAAGTACCATACCATAGTCAAAAATTGCAGAACTTTGTGGGCACTGTTTTTTTTTTACAATAGTGGCGAGACGTGCTGATTACCTTCGATGTTTTTTGAGCCCATAGATTGATAACCAACATTATCAAGGTGATTTTTCCATAGAAATATAAAGTATTGGTAAATATTTTCATTTGTACATAATTATTATCGATCATAAAAGGTTAAATATTAAGATATAAAGTCAAATAAAACAACAAAATTAATTAATATTATTTTTATATGAATACATGCAATACAGTCATTTAAACACCTGATTATTTCTATAAAACAACTCAAAACGTTGAGCAAAAATGGAATATCAATTTGTTATAACGATTAAAACTTATTCATAAATTAAGTCGATTGTGTTCAGAAATCGAATCAGTGACGCATTTAGGACATCACTAATCGAGCTGACAAAAGATAAATAAATGGTTGGACGGAGTATAATCATTTACGAATGCTATTGTCCAAAGTTGTTTGCGTTTACCTTGGTTTTATCAACCAACATTGTCAGCCTCTATGGTATAGTGCTTGGGCAGGTTGGCTCAAATCTCATACACCACTGAGGTTGCGGGTTCGATTCCCGCGACGGAAAAAATGTTTGTGCACAGAAAACTATAAGCGCAAGCATTTGTTTCGTCTCTGGGTGTTGTGGGACCATGGCCTTCCTAGTTCCTGGTTCCCTAGATACAGGTGATCCTAGTTAAGGGCCAGGATCTGTGTATGTGATCGTTGGGCGTATTTATTTATTACATCCGACAGATAAAAATAAGGTAAAAAATACATACGAAGCTACACTTTGTGTGATTGCACCCTTCACTCATAATATTATGGAAAATGCTATTGCTTCAAAATTTGGAATATTAGAACAATTTCTTAATGAAATAACGAATGTTACCTTCAATACCAGATGTTACCAATGCTATGTTAGTCACAACACAAAGCATGAACGTAGTGATTGAACGATGTATTAGATATACAAACAAAATGACGATGGAAGGTAATGGGTTATTTATGTTTGCATCAATTTTATGGTAACAGATATAACAATTAGAACTATCATTAATAATACACATAAAAGTAAGTAGTTTTAATATCGTGCAGTAATTGAAAACACTTGTTGCATTCATGCATTGTATTGCAATTAAAAAAGCATTAACATGAATGGAACAATTATCTTCGTGCTTAATAAAATATTTATTCATTAGTAAAATGCTCGTTAGTGCGGTTTTAATTCAATTTGTTATGGCTTGTGTTGATTAAATTATTTGAACATCATCATCAGCCCATCACGTTCCCACTGCTGGGACACTAGCCTTCTCTCATAGGGAGTGTATGGGCCGCTGGCCCAGTGCGGGTTGGTGGATGTCACATTTCTTTGAATTTTCATGAATTCTTGGACATGCCGGTTTCCTCGCGATGTTTTCCTTCACCGTTTTTAGAGCGAGTGTTAAATCCGCACATAACTAAAGAAAGTCAGTGGTGCGGGGCCAGCGGGATTCTAACTCGGGTGCGTGGGATCGTAAGTCGCACGTGCTCCCACTGAGCCGCACTCGCTCGCGTTGCTAAGCCAATGATGCATTTAAACATTTTAATTTATAATTATAATTAATGAATCAATTCGAGACTTAAATATGTGTTAAAAACCGCACTATTGAGCTGTTGATGCTTATCAAACTTTGGCCAGTCAAAATGGAACTGAGTAAATATCCACCGTTCATACATTGTAACAGATACTTATCATCACAAATCAAAACTAATTATCCACAGAACGGACGTAAGATATTTATGTAGTGACGTCCGGCGTAGATAGAAATAATAAAATTATTTTACGAGTAAAATAAAAACTAAAAAACGTTATTTTACGAGTAAAACATTTTTTTCTTATCGCAAATTCTAGCATGACGCACAGCGTAATAAAATTTACATTAAATCTCTTTTTAAAGATAACTACAACGGATACTTTATGAGTGTTTTATTAATTTTCTATGATAATACAACATTATTAATATTGTTTAAATGCATGGGGAAGTGCAGATGCCTATATTACAGGCATACGCCTTGCTTTGGTATATGAGGCTCAACAACTGCTAGTGTAACTGTTGTGTTTGTATAATTATTGAGGCCAGTAAGTTGTTTAAAAATGTTCTTTAATTTTGTGGCCAATAATTATACTATAACTTTTTTTAGACTGCTATTTTTCTCTTGAAACAGTCTACAAACCACGCTATACGTCCACGTATCCACATTATATTGTACGAAAAGTAATCGTCACAAATTGTACACTTATAATGTATTCAATTCCATTTAGACCCGAGCCATCCCAACAAGAACCTGGGTTAATATTGTAGTAGAAATGCTTCCACTCGTCGAGCCACACTTCGGCCAGCCGCGCATTGTTGTGGTTGACCACGCGGCCCGTCCCGCCGGGGAACGAGTACGGCGTGGTCTTGCGGAACACGTGGCCCACGTGCGAGCACGGAGATATCTCGAGCCGCCCGCCGCACATCCACACCTAGTGCAGGGCGTGATCATTTGCGTGGACGTGGGTAACAATTTGACGCTTTGAAGATTTTACGTGGACGTAGGACAGGAAGGTATAAAGGCGTAGGTAGTACTCGAAGGAACAAGTGATGCAACGGGTAAACGAAAATTTTGTATTGTAAAAGTGAATCAGGAGTTGAAAAAGGTATGATCAGAACTCTATGTGGACACACTACAAGCATTTTATAATATGTGGCAAAAAAAATTCAACGAGTTCACAAAACGACAAAATAAACTCTGGATTTTGCGTGGATATACTACAAGAGTTTTTCTTGTAGTGTGGTCTATAAGCAGTATTAGAAAGATTACAAGAACGAACACCACTGAAAGGTGGAAGTTATTACACAAAAACTGGGTCTCAAAAATATTTTTGTTTCTTAAGAAAAGTTGATATTCTAACCAACTCAGTAGTGGTTAGTAGATGAAAAGAGTCAAATATCTCCTAGAGAATGAATGAACCAATAAAAGAAGATGTCTTCTGTCCTGGTAGGAAGTAAACGCTGAAATCCTTCAGAACCTTTCTATATAAGGGTTAGCATAGAGCCATAGAATTCAAAGTTAACGCAAATGATCAGCCACATTCCTAGGCTCACACAACAACGTTCACGATTGTTATTAGCAGTTAGTAGTAATACAAAACAATCCCGAATGTTTAGTGAAACGCTGTGAACATTGTTGTTGGTCAAGCGAACGCTGCCGGCTTTAAATGCAGTTTGATTAGAAAGCACACAATACACATACAGTATAGTTTAGCGCAGTTACGTAACAAAACTGAAATACTGACTTTTATGTAATGACTTCTATACTGAATATAGTTGCAGAATACTATGTCTAGACTTTTGTTAAAATATTTGTTTTAACATTATTAATTTAACCATATATTTCAGTCATAACAAGTTTTGTTACATACTGTACTGTAAACAGATAAGTAATTATTATAGAAAATAACAATATTAAAATTCTGCATTCCATTTTCTGCTTTTTTATCTATACTATAATTATATGTATATATAACTCTATAGGGAATAGAGTTTACACTCCTATATATACTCCCAACTCCCGAAATGAAAACTACCGTTAGTTAATATTGGATCCCTAGGCTAGAAGTTAGTGATCCTTTAGATTACACTATTAGATAAAATAACTATCATATTCAAAATCTGTAGTTTCAGCGGAAAGCGTCCTTCAATTAGGATTAGATAGGCATTAGTTCTTAGAATCACAATACACAAATACCATTGCAATAATACCGGAAAAGATCGCGCGTTCGTCTTTAGAAATGGCTATCTAATAATTAACAGTTAGTAATCAATTAAGTGGTCATTAATCGGTAATATAATAAAATTATTTCCTCGCATTCAGTTATCATTTTCTATTAAGCCATGAATAGACGAAGAGCTATAAAAAATAAACATTAAACGAGTTCTATTCTGCATCGACCCTTGCGCTCAATGCAACCATATATATTTTGACCATGCCAACTACAGGTTGACCATATACATATATCTATGTTTGGCCACTATCTCGCTTGATGTTGAATGACTATGTGACTGAGTAGTAGTTCTTTTTCCGATACGGTGGTAGAGTCATTGTAATAATTGACGTTCATAAGTGCGTCTGTGATGCCAAACTTGAATAAAGAACTTTTGATTGGTTGGTTTTGAGTGGAGTTGCTGAAGTATCAAAACATGTCATCCCAATAGATTGGTTTCAGCAATAATATCAAAAATCTTAAAGTCTCCCAACTTTTAGACAGCACTAAGCGAAAGAACAACGATATTATTTCCTTCAAAGAAGGGTTATCTTAATTTTACTATAGCTCTTCGTCTAAAAAGGATTGCTGTGGTTAATTATCTTAACTTGTTACTCCAATTTAATGATCATATAAAATATCCTCATTGCTTCTGCACCAGAAGAAGCGAAATAAGGAAAAAAATAAATCATAACAGATTACAGATAGACAAAAAAGATATAAAAACGACAGACTAAGAAAACTTTGAGACGAGTAAATATGATAGTCCAGTTTTCATGGTCCGCATAAAAATAAGTAAAAAAGATTTAAAAAACAACTGAAAAGAAAATTAAGAAACACAAGACAACACAACACATAGAGAAGAACAAAGAAGCGATGAAAAATGAAATGAACATGCAAAACGTACGAATGCAGCTGCAATGGTTTAGTTAATGTTAAGTGAAAGCTTGACGTTACATAGTATTAACAAATTCAATTTGAACGTCATGTTAGTTAATGTAATCCCAAGCCACAACAAAACTTTAGTATTCGTGCTTTTGGCTGCTAACATTTTGTTTGTGTATTCCTATTTAGGCTGCTAGCATTACACCTTTTGGATATTTTGAAAAAGTTTTACTAACTACGAAGCTTTAGCGGAGTCTTGGTCTTTGACACAAGAAAACGTTATTTCTTCTTGTCAACTATTTATTATCTGTGAGCTTATGCACGAGTCTTTATCTTATTCTTTTATTAGCCCAACGTATTTTATCAACATTATCAATTCTTTAGAAAAATTGAATTAGAAAATGGTGATGTGACGCGGGAATCACGTCCCTACCGGTGATCGTATATATTCTTGCCTAAAACTTTGTTAGAATTAGAAAAGATAAACATGTTTAAATTATTAACTTTAGACCATATAAACTTTTGAATTATAATTCGACCTCTACGCATCGAGCGCACACGTAATAATACACACCCGTATAAATAGTATCTATAACTGTCTTCTCATTTTTAGTGATCCGTGCGCAAAGGGTCTGTCGCTCAAGTTGTTCTTCTGTTTGTCTCAGAATTTTGATAAATTCTGAAATCCTGCGATTCTCAATGGATCAGATATTTAAATTTTTTTATTGACGTTTCTAGAGAAAGCCTAAAGGCACACGTGGACAAAATGCTAGCAGTGTCCAATCAGCACTTAGAATCCGAACCTGGGTTCATGGCGTAATAGAACTGTCCCCACTCGTCCATCCACACTTCGGCGACACGCGCGGCGTTGTGCAGCACCACGTTCTGCACGCCGCCGGGGAACGAGTACGGCGACTTGTCGCGGAAAACGTGGCCCACGTGCGAGCACGGGATTATCTCGAGCCGACCGCCGCACTGCCACACCTTCACCCACAACTCTTTGTTAACTATGTTTTCCTATTACCTATGCGATTTGTTTGAAGAAAGTAAAGGCGTTATTATGGGGAATAGTATAAAGTGACATTGGAGAACGAGTACGGCGACTTGTCGCGGAAAACGTGGCCCACGTGCGAGCACGGGATTATCTCGAGCCGACCGCCGCACTGCCACACCTTCACCCACAACTCTTTGTTAACTATGTTTTCCTATTACCTATGCGATTTGTTTGAAGAAAGTAAAGGCGTTATTATGGGGAATAGTATAAAGTGACATTGGAGAACGAGTACGGCGACTTGTCGCGGAAAACGTGGCCCACGTGCGAGCACGGGATTATCTCGAGCCGACCGCCGCACTGTCACACCTTCACCCAAAACTCTTTGTTAACTATGTTTTCCTATTACCTATGCAATTTGTTTAAAGAAACTAAAGGCGTTATTATGGGGAATAGTATAAAGTGACTTCGGGGAACGGTTACGGCGACTTGTTGCGGAAAACGTGGCCCACGTGCGAGCACGGGATTATCTCGAGCCGACCGCCGCACTGCCACACCTTCACCCACAACTCTTTGTTAACTATGTTTTCCTATTACCTATGCAATTTGTTTAAAGAAACTAAAGGCGTTATGGGGACTAAAGTTTAAAGTGACTTCGGGAAACGAGTACGGCGACTCGTCGCGGAAAACGAGGTCGAAATCCGCGCAAGGGATTATCTCGAACCGAACGCCGCACTGCCACACTTTAACTCTTTGTTAACTATGTTGTCTAAGTGCTATTCGATTCGTTAGACGAAACTAAATATCTAAATGGTCGTTCGTCATTTATAAAAAAAAAGAGTTAATGCAATGAAAACGCCATTTTGGAATTTCATACGTCTAAATGTATTGCGCGGTATCGCACTTGGCTCTTCCATCACCCTAAGACATCAGCTTTCAAGCCATTGAAAACAAATCACAAAATTACTACATGATGAAACACTTGGGTATTTTCAACCGGTCGTATTCCTAAAAAGAAGCTCTCCAAAAGTAAGACAAAACAAAGATGCCTACTGGATGCCTTTAGGTAAGAAGAACGGCGGGTTGTCGCGGAATACGTAGTCTACAGTCGCTCCGTCACACGTTTACCCACTCCCACCCAGAATAATTAACTAAATACCTCAGTGTGACCCGTTCAAATATAAAGGGCCAGGTATAAAGAATAGTCCTTGCCCCAATAAACTAAGTGTTGAAGGTCTTGTTCGCGACAAAGTCATGACTTAAACCAGTAAGACCTGTCTTTCTCAATGATATCTGGATAACCTAGGGCGACTATGTCTGACGTAATCTGATCTCTACGATATCTTTAATTTGTTTTTTTAATTAGCATATATACGGCCACGTTTTAGTTCACCATTATAAGACATCATCAAGAGTCAACTGTTTTGTGATCAAACCATAATATAACCAGACCGATATAACCAAATATTAATTTCACCACGATCACTCAGCATTGTCGACCAGTCTTTAATCATTTTTAGGGCCAGAGAATAAGTCGCTGAATTATCGATTCGATAAAAGGACGCTCTACAACCTCCTAGATATGAGATATGTTTCGGAAGGTTCTAAATTCTAGACTTGAAGACTTTAAGTCCCCGTTAGACCAATCATACATCCATCATATATCTAATTCAGTTTTTTATCCCCATGTTTCCCTGTACATTACCCTGAAGCTCATCTCCAAGTTCTCGCCGCCCCAGATGTCCATGCCCTGGTCGTAGGAGCCGATCTTGTAGAAGTAGTCCTTGTCTATGGCAAACAGGCCGCCGGCCATAGTCGGAGTACGAAGGGGCGCAGTACGGTCGCCGCCGCGGCGAGACATTTCACGTTCTGGGACGCGATACCTGTGGAATAGACATAAATGAATTCGATATTTTTCCGAAATGTATGTACTCAGTCCATACTTTAGAATAAACCTATAGAGATAAATTAAATACAAATAAATGACCAACAATAATAGACGCGACCGACACGGCGAGGCGCGGGTGGGTGCACGGAACAGCGCAGCGGCGCCTGCTAGCTTCACGTTGCCCCCGCGTAACGTGTTTAGTGAAATAGATATTTTAGCTAATTATCAATTATTTCTTGATCGTTCATTTATTATAGATTTATTCTAAAGCATGGACTGAGTACATACATTTCGGAAAAATATGGAATTCAATTCCAATCTGTATCATGTAAATCAATTGTTCGAATCAAATACATGTAATCAATCAATTGTCAATTTATTTTAATTTTTTTAGGTACATAATTACACGAAAAAAACTAAAAAATACCTTAGACAAGTTATCAATCAAAGAACTGAAATATGAAACTATCTACCTAACTAAACTTTATGTACAACTTCCTTTTTTTTCATGGTCATTATATTTTTCCCTAAATTATAATACCAATTATAGCATGAAACTACAACTAAAAACCTTAAAAAATATAATACTAAAATATATTATTAAAAAGAGTCCCTTTAGGCAAGGTTCCGAAGATACTGGCAGCGTTCTTGATACTTCCTTTTTAACTCTTGTTCGTAGGGACAAACAAAATTTCTCCCTATGTACCGCGGCCTACCCGATTGTGGCTCATATTTTCCAAACCATCGTTATATTCGTTTAATTGCTTCTGTCTATATAAAGTAGCGGTAATTGTACATGATGATTGATCGCTTCACATAATTGAGATATTATCGAAACTTGTTATCGATACAAGATACATAACAACATAATCCCATTAAGACTATACGAGTATTTTTTATTTGTTATCAAATTACTAAGAATAAGCAAGATTATCTGCAGGAACTGTTACTGGTATCCACCTTATCTATTCAGATAGATACCTTTTTATTAATATTGGCATTATGTAAGCCGCAAATAAGCAATGCTTAATTTAATTGCTAAAGCAATTCAGTAAGAATACGATAAACGATAAAATAATAAGCGTTTCGATTTAAAAGATTGATCACACTAAATGCGAAAGTTTGTATATAAGTGTGTTTGTTACATCTTCACGCTCAACCGATTTGAGTGAAATTCGCAATGGTGATAGCTTATACTCTGGATTAACACATAGGCTACTTTTATCTCAGGAAAATCGCGGGGCGCAGCTAGTAAGGCTATAAATGGTTTTATACTATTTGCAATAGCTACAATCATCTTTATCCTGTTATTGTAATGTATGTAATATTTATATATATATTAACTAGCGACCCGCCCCGACTTCACACGGTTATTATACATATAAACCTTCCTCTTCAATCACTCTATCTATTACCGCATATATATAAACCGCATCAAAATCCGTTGCGTAGTTTTAAAGATTTAAGCATACATAGGGATATAGGGATATAGGGACAGAGAAAGCGACTTTGTTTTATACTATGTAGTGATGTGTATGTATTATATTTTAAAAAGTATTGTATATATTAAGATTATTTACTATTGTATTAGTGTGTATTTTATGTAATTGGTTTATGTAAGTGTATTGATATATTGGAACCACCGTCCATTACATTTGCGTTACTGTACGGTTGTCTGGAAGACAACGCTTTCGCAATCGCTTTTAGCGATAATACCGCCATTTGTTACACTATATACCTATGAGCTTTTATTGTTAGTTTTTTTCATTATCTGTGTGTGTTTCAATAAAGAGTTATTTCATTTCATTTCATTCATTTCCCCTTGGTTTTTCAAACACCTATTCACCTAGAGCGAGTGTGGCTCAGTGAAAGCACATGCGACTTTCGATCCGACACACTAGAGTTAGAATCCCGCTGGCCCCGCACCACTGACTTTCTTAAGTTATGTGCGGATTTAACAATCGTTCTAAAAACGGTGAAGGAAAACAAACGTGAGGAAACCGGCATATCCAAGATTTTTTTACAAAAAGTCGAGGACATGTGACTAACCCAACCAACCCGCACTGGGCTAGCTTGGTGGATTATAGCCCATTCTCTCTCTATGAGAGAAGGCCCGTGCCCCAGCAGTGGGAACGTGATGGGCTGATGATGATGATGATGATGATGCATTCCTAGCCGTTTTTGGCCACGGCGACTGACTAAGGTTAAGTTACTGTACGTTTTTGGAGCATCCTCACATGACTGACGTATCCAATCCAATTATGTTATTGATGATGATGAAACACCTATTGAAGACATCGCGACATCATACTAAAATGTATACAATCTATTGATAAGACTATCTACTATTGTTGCTAAATGCACGGCGAGCCAGTATTTATTGGCAGCCATATTCCGCGGTTCGATATCGAGGCAATAAATTCGTAGGTAAACGTTATTGTTTAAAACGTTCTAAGTCGGCGCAGGAAGCCAGAACAATGGGACGCGGTGCGGCGCAAACAAAATAATCGCGTATACGATCCGGAAACTCGATGCTATATCTTACCACTTCCTAGCTAGCTTAGTTTGATCTGAATGTATGGAAAGTAATAGGAAAACATCGTGATGAAACCCGCTTACGCGCTTTGGAGTGGTAGCATAGAACACTAAGGGACAGAAGCATCACTCCGCAAAGAAATTTAAACAAATAGCAACTCTTGCTATGCCGCAATAAAATTCAATTCCGCTCGCATAGCGCTGCATACCTACTAGTCATATTAACCTACAGAGCGCCTCTCTTTCTATCGCATAGCTCTTATCTCTTCTGACGTGGCACGTGTAACGACGTACGACCCGCCCTCGGTGTCCGGCTATGTACTTGTAGCTTCGTACCTACAGTGCGGAGTGCGCTAGGCCTGGTGGTAGGCTCTGGCCGTGGTTGTAATACCACCCACCGAACAAAGCCATGCCGTCAAGCGACCTAGTCGTGTTTCAGGGTGATGTTTGGTGAACCATCGGGGAGAAGGAACTAAGCAGCCGCTCTGCTGCAGTCTCTCTCTAGATATATGTGCTCCATCTTAGGCCACATGATCGCTTCACATCAGGCGAGATAGTGACCAAACATAGATCTATTAAGGGTAAAAAAAGTAAGGAAGAACGAATAACATATTTTCTATTACTGTTTTTTTTAACTGGTGGTAGGTTTCTCGTATGTGTGAGGCCGCAGACGGCCTCAGCCAGAGGTGGGTACCACCGCTTTGCCAGTTATTCAGCCGCCAAGTAGTGTGCAAGCATTACTGTGTTCTGGTTTGAAGGGCATTGTAGCCAGCGAAATTACTGGGCATTATGAGACTCAACCTTATTGTCTCAGGGTGACGAGCGCAGTGCAGCGCCGCGCAGGATTTTGCAAAACAAAGTTCTGGGTGGTGCTGTTATTGTTATGGGCTGGCGTATTGCTTACCATCAGGCAAACGATCAGCTCGTCTCGTCATTCTGTTACATAAAAAAAACTAACTGGGCCCCGCAGTTTTCTAAGATAAAAAGTATAAGTGTGTCCTTTTCCAGGTCCTAAACTACCTACACATACAACACTTTATCAAAATCCGTTTAGTAGTATTATTTTATAAATGCTGCACAAAGTAACTATATAATTAACTAGCTGCGCGCCGCGGGTTCACCCGCGGTTCCCCGGGATAAAAAGTAGCCTATGTGCTATTCCTCCTAAAGTACATACATACCAAATTTCATCAAAATCCATTTAGTAGTTTTCGCGCGAAAGAGTAACAAATATACATCCATACTTTTATACATTCTTACAAACTTTCGCGTTTATAATATAATAGGAAGTAGGGATACAATGAGTAATATTCGAAAAAATACATTTTAAATTAAGAAATATAACCTTTTTTGTGGGGGGAGGGGGAATTGCCGTTGCACTGCCCTTCTGCCATGGGGGTGACAGAAGGGGATGTGTGGGGCTCGAACCCACTAAAAACCCCCCGTCAGCCGTCCTCTGCCGTAACGGGCCAGTAACCTAACCTAACCGTTCACATAATAATGCTAAAGAAAGAAAAGACATCTATTTCACAACTACAATGTTTGTGAATTATTAATGTCAAATTCGCATACTGTAAATTCAATTCATAAATCTTACATGTAAATCTGCAATCGATATGTATTGAAAATAAATAAATAATGTCCATGCAAGCACGCAATAATTCGATACACATCTGCATGCCTAAACGTATCAAATACGATTTATAAATGTTACATAAGCAATAACAATTTTTGCAAGACCTTCAGATTTACTAATATCTTTGAAAACATTGGTTTTTGACATAATGTATTTTTATGCAAAAAACGCTAAACACGTGTATTGATCGAGCGATGTACATCATAAAATAATTATTTAAAAAAAACGACTTTGTTTCTGATGCATCTTCGAAGTCTAAGGTGTGAATATCGATGAAATATATATCGGACCACCTTCAAGCTATACTTACTGAAGCCAACGCAAAGAATTTATCAAATCGGTTCGTAAATGCCGTAGTAATAGCGAAATAAACACAGTCGAATTGAAAACCTCCACCTTTTTGGAGTCGGTTAAAAATATACCTCCTACGGCCACCGATGGCTTTCTTCACTTAATTTCCGTTCAAAGAACTACGCACGGATGCGCAATTTTATGGCTTTCAGAGTATTCGCCAAACTAACGTGAGAAAATTAGGGCAGTATATAAATGCAAAAGATGTTGTGTGTATTTGTTACCAACTCCATACTTACTGAACGGACTTTTATGAAATTTTGTATGTAGGTACTTTAGGTTCTGGAATAGGACATATGCCCCAGAGACAGACAAACCTCCCAGAAAAATGAACAGTTCCCGAGGGAACTGTAAACCGAATACTACGCGGGTGAAACCGCGCGGCGCAGCTAGTTAATTATTAGTCTATCATTCAGTACTCTGACTCTATGAAAGAAGGCCAGTGTCCCACAGAATACTTAAGGGGACAGGTGCCCATCCTTACAAGCTCTGGGAACATAATTGGCTGATGATGATAAATCAGTCACCTAGATATTAAATTTTTACGCTCATTTTTATCATACATGTATGGCTTAACTAGGATTCCCCGTATCTGAGCGAATGTGGCTCAGCGGGAACTCATGCGCCTTTCGATTCAGACGCACCTGGGTTCAAATCCTGACTCGGCCCTGCACCAATGACTTGAAGTGCAGATTTTGCACGCTCGCTCTAAAACGGTGAAGGAAAACATCGTGATGAAAGCCGCTTACGCGCTTTGGAGTGGTAGACTCTGGCCGTGGTTGTAATACCACCCACCGAACAAAGCCATGCCGTCAAGCGACCTAGTCGTGTTTCGGGATGATGATCGGTGAACCATCGGGGAGACGGGTCTGAGCAGCCGCTCAACTGCCGCTCTCTCTAGAGCTATGTGCTCCACCTTAGGCCACATCATCGCTTCACATCAGGCGAGATAGTGGCCAAACATAGACCTATTAGGAGTAAAAAAAAAAAAAAAACTAGGGAACCAGGAACTAAGTAAGCCATAGTCCACCAAACATATGAAACAGATTTTTGCGCTTTCTTGTCTAAAAGCACAAACATTTATCGCTAAGCGTGAATAGAACCCACACGGACATGGAATTTACTACTACACCATAGACGCTATCGAACTGATACGATCGATCCTTATTTAAATACTTTGAATATAATTAAACAATCAGAAACGTGCGATTCAGTGCACCTAAACAAATACGTAATACATAGAACCGAGGAAATTTTGGAAAAAAACAATCAATGATTGATTAATGAGCCTCATACTATTCGTCATGTGTTTATTCAGCTTGCATTAAATAAAGGCCTGACGTCAATTTCTCAATATTTATCAATATACTTATATGTGTATATAAGAGGAAGTGTTTAAAAACAAATACTGTTTGTATATTGCAGTAATAGTACCTACCTACAGATCTATTTAGTAGATAAGTTCAAGTCGGCCATGATTGGACCACATGTTTCTGAGAAAAGAAAATAGATACTTATTACTTACCACCTAAAGTTGAGTTTCCAGTTGAAGCCGCCCCAAGTCATATCCGAAGCTTGTATGTACTCGAAGGTGGTATCGGAGATGACGTCGATGATTGGACAGACGACTGTGGTTCTGTCTTCTACTATCCTCGCTAGAAGCGGCTCCAGCCATCCCTCTAGAAAACACAATATCTGTCATTGATATTGAATGATTTTACTTGTAACAGAGAACTGAATGTATTATCAAAATCCCTACAAATAACGGACGTACCAGGTAATTACGATACCAAAATACAGCCCAATTGCTTACTTGACAGCCTCTCTGGTGTAGTGGTTGGGCAGGATGGCTCAAATCTCATACACCACTGAGATTGCGGGTTCTATTCCCGCGACGGGACAAATGTTTGTGTCAATAAGAAAAAAAAAACGCAAGCATTTGTTTCGTGTCTGGGTGTTGTGGGAGCATGGTCCTCATACTTCCTGGTTCCCTAGACACAGGGGATCCTAGTTAGGGGTCAGGATCTATGTATGTGATCGTTGGGCGTATTTATTTATTTATTTAACTTCCTCTTTAGATAATGAATGGTAAAATATTGCAAATTCACGTTATTAATTGAGTTAATAATGTCATCATCATCAGAATTGCAGTCCACGGCTGGACATACTTATAGGTCTCTCCAACTGCACGCCACTGAGCGCACGATCTCGTTTGCTGCTAGCAACCTTGTAAAGAATGCCGCTCTTCATAGCCCGAGGGTGTCCTACACTACGTTTGCCAGTCCGCGGTCTCCAATAATGTGAATTTCATAATTTCATGTAATAATGGGTAGAACAAAAATTACCACCAAATACAATTTGTTCAGAAAACAATTGAATGCACGCACACCTGTAAGCGGTTAGCAGACACGCACCTAGTACATATGCATGATTACACATTCATTTTCAGCATACGATACGTATTAAAGCTATTGTCGAAGAAGATTCAATAAATAAAATACTGCAACGTACGGCTACGGGCCACCGCTTCATGGTGGACATTCCTCCTGCGTGCACTAAGCGTTCGCTTCCACTTTCATTATCGAACTGCTAACAAGTGGATTTTCCTGCCAGAGTCAGTTTTACCTGATAATTACAATCTAGGAATCTAAACAGGTACAATCTTGGCGAGCGTGCTACATCGTCGCTTACCATCAGATGACATAGTGGTCAAACGCAAGCCAATTAACAAAAAAAACTATCATGGTTATTCGTTTTCACAACTCTATCTATATTCTAGAGTCAGACACAGAACAAATATTCAAAGTTTGTAGTGCAAGCAGTCAACATTTATTTAATTTAAAAAGCCTTGAAATTGTACAACTTAAATACATTTACTATTTTCTTGCTTGAAGTTGTTGCAAACTGTGTAAACAATTTACAATGTAACGATATAAACTGTGAAGGCGGTAATGCTTATGCAACAATTAATTACTTTCTATTGTAAAGTAGGCATGTAATAGATTAGGTCGTGTTATTATGCACACTTAAAATATGTTTTGTTAAAACAACTGCTAAACAGGCGTATAGCTAATAAAAGGTACCGCTACTCTATACTATCTTTATATATCTATTATTGTTCCTAGATGCGGAAAAAGCGGCACAACTGAACTCTGCATAGTAAAGATACTTTCATGGCTATGGTAAATAAGTTTTGTACAGTTTGATACTCCTTTGTGTGGAGAGATTCATGAAGCGTATTACCAATTTTTAAGATGCTCTGTATTTCCTTATTTGAAGGAGTAGCGATCCGCCCCGGCATATAACAGTTGCGAATATTAACCCATTGAAACTCAAGCCGATGAATATCTGGCGTCTTTCTCTAGATCTTTGTGCTCCATCTTAGGCCACATCATCGTTTCACATCAGGCAAGATAGTTGCCAAACATAGATCTATTAAGCGTTAAAAATATATATATGTACGTATGTTTTGACTTGAATCTTCCTTAAAATGTATCTACAAGATCGCAAATCTGCATTAAAATCCAAAGTAATTTAGTACAATGCGAATAAATAGCGGCGACTTTTGCACTTTGCTGCAGTTTGCAAACTAAATTAAAAAAGAACAGAATGATGCGGGTAAGCGGATACAAGTGTGTTATTTAACATGGTATTCAAATTAGAAAGTGCAAGGATGTTTTCAGTTTTACGACTAGCGACCGCACGCGACTTCGCCCGCATGTCAAAATCACATCGAATACGAAATCATTATAGATATTGAAATGAAACAAAGAGCACGCCGTAAATAGAAAAAGGCTCGCTATCTAAAAGTTTCATCGAAATCCATTTAGTTGTTACGGAACCTATTTTAGATGAGCACACAGAGAGTCACAGACATTCTAAAAACAATTATGTTATACGTAGTGTAAATGTAGCGTATTATGTTATATATCATATATACTTAGACAATATAAATGTATTTATGTATATGTATATTATATTTTAATCATTTAAGTGTAAAATCATTTACATTCGTCCTACTTATTAGCACACTATCCTCTTTAAAATGTTGTTTTCCTTACCCTATGGTTGTCTAGAAGAGATCGCTGCTTAGCGATAAGACCGCCTATTGTACTTATAGGAAATTTTGTATTAGGTACCAACTGTAATTCTGTGTTCTTTTTTTAAGTGCAATAAAGTATTATCTATCTATCTCTCTATCTATCTATCCCGCCTCACCAATCTCACTACCTACATAAAGACAAATGATATTGGCTCATATTATGCACATATTTATACTGTTTACATAATAAAGGATGAACCCACACATTAATTTCCGCTTTACCTGTACATTCACAATGCGCGTCCAGGAAAGTGATGACGCCACCCTTCACATGTTTCGCTCCCAGCAGCCTCGCCCTGATGAGACCCGATCGGTTCTCAGTTCTGAAGAGACGCGTCGAGACAGGCAGGGTTTTTATGTAGTCTTCTAGCTTCTTCCCGAGGTGTTCTGTTGGAAAAATATTTCCGTTACAGAAAGTTTGACCAAAACACGGAGACGGTTTTGCTGCAGTTGAAAACGAAAGACACTCGGTAACGTAACACAGAGTGTGAGTTGTATAGCAACGTGCTAAGAGTAGAGAAGAATATGTCAATTCAAGATTTACAAAGTTGTCCTCCGTTTTAATAGTTAGAAATGCATCACCAAGTCTTTAAACAGACTGTGGACCCAAGTCGGCCATAGCAAGGAAAACATGTGCAGGTGGCTACAGCTCGGATAGTGTAAGCGACTGCGATCTCTCCCCAGACTATGGCACACCTTTTTTCTTGCCCTGCGTGTCCTGTACACGCGAGGACCTGTACGATGTCACGGATAATGCTGTGCTTGTGGCGGAGTTATGGATCCAAAAAAAATATAAAGCAGAAGAATCGACTTGCTAAGAAGTAGATCATAGCGCGAATATTTTCAGCTGTACCTCTATCAGTAACTGTAGTGATTGTAACATCTAGTGCGGGGAACAGTTTAATTCATACACATCATATAGACTATAAAAAGTGAGTAGAGTACCAACCTATAGCGACATAGCGATCACAAACCGTTGATAATTATCGAAGTCGTCGACAAAGCTCCGCCAAGGATTAGAAAGCTGAAGTAGAAGATTTTAACTCATTGATGTTTATACTCGTAGTAGGTATATAGAGCGATATCTAATAGTCACTAGCTATTTCCGTACTATCAGAGATAAGATCTTACAGTACTGTTAAGAAATCTTTATTGGTTTTCTGGATGGCACACATAAAATCACTCGTATTTCAATAGACAAGCAAAATATTTATCATCGCGTTGAATGTATTATCGGCATAAGATATTTTTGTCTTTAATGGTATGCTCTGATATTTAAGAGGAAGAGCATAGAATACTTAATAGTGTAAGAGACTTGTCAATATTTTTATTCATTTGGCCGATTAGAAATAGTCTTCCAGAAAAGATAGGAAAAGACTAAGCTATTATTGGCTCACTCAAATTAGTCAAAGACTCGGTGTTACATTTTCAATGATATATCGGACGTAAAAGAAACTGCGATTTACTAACAATTTGAAATATTTTGTTCACAATGCTTACCTTTAACGAGACAATATCTAACCAGTTTTTTTATTAATGACAGTCTTAATCACGTTCTAAATTAGTCGCGTGTGGCGAAATGACAACACAGCGCACAGAATAACGTAATAGTGGGATATACAATTCTCTTTTAATTATATAATTATCTAAGATCACCTGATGATAAGCGAGATGGTTACTGGGTTCAAGGCGAGATGGTAGAGCACGGTAAAATATCGCATAAACAAAACTTCGCTTGTCAAAATGATAAAAAATAAGAGCCATTGCGATTGATTACTGACTGAATAAGTAAATTCACTGTGTAGATATTTCTGAATTTTGCTTGAGGTGCCACAATAGATGGAGCTAATTTTAATGCTGTCGTTTATCGTACATGATTATACAATAGGGTTTATATTGTCGGGCTGGTACTATATGTAGATAGATACTCGATACTCGTAGTTCAGTACAAATACATCAGCTCTCTGCATAAAATTCACATTTATAATCCTCAACACCCTAATCGAAGTTTCAAGGACAAACGCTAGATTACTGATACTTGGCTCATCAAACCGGTTAAGTTAACGTCAAGAGATACAAAATCAGACAATATTCGTATACTGTGAACAAACGAGCTAACATTGCGCGCTGCTGCACTAAGCGCCAGCCGTGCGCACGTTTGAATTTTGCATGAGGTACAACGGCAAATATAGCCGAGATAATACACTGTATAGTAATATACAGTTCACAAACTAGTCAGATAAACAGTTTAGATACTACGATCAATATAGGGATAGCAAAATAGAGCGCTTCCACTTGATGACTGTACAAACTCTCCGACTGTATTACGCAGAGTATCGTGTTTATAGTTGATTCGATGAATAACAATCTCTTCCGTCGCTGTCGGCGTCCACGTAAAGAAAACAATGCCCTGTTAATACCGTACAATAAACACCACTCTGCGAATACCAAATTATCCCGTTTGTTTGAAGCTTGAACTCTCTTATAAACTGTACTATCTCTATGCGCGACCGAGCGAGGCAGCAGTATTTAATTTATAGGCGGCTAAAATCAGGCTAGCTTATCGGTCAAGCTGTAAATATGTTACAGAACCCAATTAGACTAAATCGATTATGTAACTTGCATAAAATAATTAACAAATACAAAATGTAATATTTTC
The DNA here is from genome assembly GCA_951640565.1 of Petrophora chlorosata. NCBI lineage: Eukaryota > Metazoa > Arthropoda > Insecta > Lepidoptera > Geometridae > Petrophora > Petrophora chlorosata. The sequence continues at coordinate 6,049,386 of OX621206.1, forward strand.
GATTACTACGGTGACTTGCTGTCCATGCTGAGGTTTGTTGAATAAAAGTTAATTTATATAAACGAATGTACATTTACTTATCATATTTATGAGCTTACGTCGATTATTATTATGGATTTGGTTTACAATATAATAACTGTTTAAGAGTATGGATGACGCGGTTCGTGGAACTGGAACTACCTACTCACATATTATCATGAATAATTCTCTCATGAACTTTTGCATAATGTAATGTGAATTACATAATGTACAGTACCCTTGCCTTCCAAGTACATAGTCAAAATCAAGCCTACCACAAGCCTCGAGGTTGCGCACTCATAATTCCTTTTATAAAGAACTACGCCCCGCGGTTACACCCGCGGTTACCAGGGATAAAAATTGTCCAGGGTGTAAGCTATCTTTATTCCGAATTTTACTCAAATCCGTAGAGCCATTATAGCGTGAAGAAGTCACAAACACACTTACATACAAACTTTCGCATTTATAATATTAGTGTGATTAGCGACTTGCCCCTTCGTAGGGGTATTCTGTGGCAGGGGTTTAAATTTGAATGTGTAACATTATACTTTTTTAATCTTAATTAAATCTTTAAATGATGGTCAAAACTGCATCAGAATCAGTCAAATTTTTTAAAGTATTAAGTGAATAAAAACACAGACGCGGATGTTGATACCGTTTAACATTTTTTTTGTAACTGAGCGACAAGGCGAGCATGCCGATGGTAACCAAAATAAAGCCTGAACATAACAGTTGCAGCACCACTAAGAACGCTGTTTTGAAAATCCCGCGGCACTGCACTGCGCTCGTCACCTTAGACAAAAGCTCTTAGGTCATGGCCAGTAATGTATCTGGCTATAATGCCCTTCAAACTGGAACACAGTAATTCTTGCGCACTACTGCTTGGCGGCAGAATAACTGGCAAAGCGGTGCTATCAACCCAGATGGCCTGTCGCACACGAGACACCTACCACCTATTTAGAAATGATCGTCATTCAAATAACATAAATACATTAAATACCAAAATTGTATATTGACTATCATTAAACAAGCCAGACCAATCCAAGCAATATTACAAAACTCTAGTCAAACTAGATTTTTGAAAATGAGACTCGGATAGCTGTTCTCTCTTAAAATCAAAAATATTTTATTCATAAAGAGCTCTTAAGGAAGTGAAATGACTATCACCGTGCTTACATACAGCCACTCTCTTTTGGCTAGGCCAACTACTAAACTAGAACTTCGGGTTTTTTAAATGAGTAACCACATCAATAACAAAGCCATTTATGGCAAACTTGCAGCACAATGCCAAGTTAATAAGCAGCCTAAATTCAATTCAATGAACATGTTTTTTAATTTCTTTTTTACCTAACACCTAGCTTTAATCTCTATATGCACCTTCCTTTGTTTTCTTCACCTTTTTAATACGAACGGGCGAGGAGTGAAATCCTCTGCTGTCCGCATCTGTGTTCACCGATAGCTACAATCTGGGAGTCTTTAAGACTAGAGTCAACAGGTTTCTTCTAGGCGAGCGTGCTACATCTTCGACCGCATCGTCATTAACAAAGGTGAGATAGCGGTCAAACGTAAACCTATAATCAATAAAATAAAAACCTCGCGAGGTTGTTGACATCTTCAATTGTAAGTTCATTGGCTTTTTTTATTGTAAACTAAATACGAACAAACCTATATAAAACCGAGCGATAAAACCTAGCATTTCACTCGAGGCACTCAACCGTACCTAATGTGCAAAACTTGTCCAGACTTCAGCCGGACGTAGTGAAATGAATTCTCTAAAGACTACTTTCACTTCTTGACATGAAAAAAACACAAGAGGTTATTCAAAAGGTTATTTTTGGGGCCTATTGCGTCAGAGCTAGCTGCTAGTGACGCTAGCGTGCCGGTGCTCGAATTGATCTGTCTGGCTGGAATGAAAGTGACTATGAAATGGGAGTGAATGAAGAAAACTTGAAGTATATCATAGTGTCAGGAAAGACCAAACCTAACTTGAAGTATGTAACTAATTAACTATATCATAGTGTCACTCTCAGTGCAGTCCAATCGTCGTCCTACGTCACAATTGTTAATATAAAATGTTTATAGTTGTGTTCCAGAAACTAGGAATCCAGGCAACAAAGTCTAACCTTCCTATCTCTTAATGCCCTTGGGGATATTATTTATAATCACGGAGTGACACAGGAACTGTAGTACGTTATGTCTTTCATTAGGATCTAACAAATTCACGCAGCTGAACTTTGAAAACCCATTTCAACTAGCAGCATTGCTCCGCCTCCTTTTCAACTACCGTTATGTTATAATACTTGCATCTAAGAACGTTGCGTCATATAATATAAAAAAAGAAATTAATCAATTTATCAATTCTAGAGCTACTGTGTCATATAGACAGACAAGTAGCTAATTGCTTTAAAATTAAATACACACACAACAACACAAATAGTAGGAATTTTAGCGTAAGACTCCACACAAGGAAAACCGGACGCATGGCAACCCTTTTTCATTGGAAGCAGAACCGGAAGTCGAGTCTGTAAATATTTTAAGTCCTAAACTGTTCAACAACAAGGTTTGCTATAGATTCACAATTGAAGTGTGTTATAACGAGTGTTGGAGAGTTGAGAGGTTACTTGTGGCTTTACCCCAACGGTCATCGATTCCTAGGTCGGCACCGCGTTAGCTATGTTTCGGATTTTCACACTTTAGTAACGTTGAATGGGAAATAACGTAAGAAATCTCCAAAAACTACAAAATCTAAAATATATTGTGTGTTTTTGAAGTTAGGCTTCGGCCGCGGTTTTACCAGCATTACCGACCACCGAACAGGTGTAGTGGTTGGACAGGTTGGCTCAAATCTCATATACACCACCGAAGTTGCCGAAGCCGCTGAAGTGACTAATGTTTGGGCACAGAAAAAAAGCGCAAATATTTGTTTCATGTAGGTGTTGTTGGACCATGGTCCTCGTAGTTCCTGTTTTCTTAGATACAGAGAATAATAGTCAGGTCAGGATCCATGTATTTGATCGTTGGGTGTATTTATCATTTGTTTTCGGTTAACCCGTATGGATGATGGATCCAAGCAATCGCTCAACTGTCATCTTCCTTTAGGTCTAGTCTAGATCTATATGCTCCATTTTCGTCCATATCGTCACCTAACATATTCGTGTCAAACTAAGTTGCTGTACGTACGTGTATATGTCTATTGATTAAACTGTGAAATTAGCCCATGTTAATTTTTAATACGGGCCAACCTCTGTTACCGGTAGGTCAACCACTATAAGCTGAGACGGAGGAAGGTTCAAATAACTCCCTTACAACTTAGTTCCATAAGACTTAATATCGTTTGTTGTTTAAATCGCACCCCTCTTCAACACACTTGAATATGTAATCTAGTACTCAAATTAAATTTTGACAAGAGTGAAAAGACAATAACATTGCGTTAGTTTCAATCGGCTGCCGTAAACGACGTAAGTAAAAACAGGGTGTGGCAAAATTTTGGGATGTTCTGGATAAGCCTTTTCCTATGCAGTGAGGTTTTTTCTTATCTTTTTTAACCCCCCAACGCAAAAAAGAGGGGGTGTTATAAGTTTGAACACTATGTGTGCCTGTATGTGTCAGTCTGTGGCACCGTAGCTCTTAAACGGGTGAACCGATTTGGTTGCGGTTTTTTTATTTATTTTAAAGCAGGTTTCGTAGCGATGGTCTAGATATGTTTTATCAAAATCCATCCAGCCGTTTTTTACTTTTTATAGATTTTTTTGTGTCGGGGAATTTTAAAATGTAGTTCTTAGGAAACATCGGGTAAATTTAGGACAAAATAAAAACTGCATTTTTGGATTATTTTAAAAAGACAGCTGAATAATTTACTTTCTCAATAAAATGTGTGCTTAATCGAACCTATTTCCCATCAGAAATGTTTCCCCGAAAGTAACCCTCTAAATCAAATCGTTCGTTTACGACAAAATTCAAAAACCTTTTTCACACCATTTATATGTAATAGGAGTAGGAGTTTTATCGCCCTATTGTTTCCTTGAGCCAATCTTTACTAGGGATCCGCAAAAAGTATCGATACCTGAGTATGCTCGATGCTTTGGTCACGATACCGAGTAATTTAGTAGTCGATACTTTTTGATACGATACTGAGTAAGAATCGATACTTTTTGCCGTACATAACATAGGTGGTCCCATATAAATTTCATCAAGATTCGACCTTGGACTTCAAAGATACATCAGAATTTAAGTTGGGTTTTATGTTTTAAAATGAGTTATTAATTAATCTAATGTAGCTTTGTTATGCCCAAAATTAGTATCTGGTTGGGTGATTAAACTTTCTATACTTTTAGGGCTAAGTAAAAGCACAAAATAGATAAACATTTGTGGTATAAACACAGAAGACAAAACGTGTCACATAAATATTTTAATATAAATTTTATGAGTGTTAGTTATAAGGTATATGGGCCGCAGAATAAGTAAATTACACCTGTAACTTATCTAATGTTGCCTGAAATAAAGATTAAGTAAATAAATACAATGAAAATAGTACAAGCATTATTAGTAAGGAAACACGCAGTTATTTCTCTTGATAGTTAGCGCCTTTACCGTCTCTCTCCGTCAACCATAAGTTTACAATGCAATTATTGTCACCATAAGACAGATTTTAAGTCATCTTCAAACGTGAGCCGATTTGCAATAGCAAACAATTGCCTATAGTAATTTCGCTGGCTACGGTGCCCTATTCACACAGGCACATATAGTAATGCTTGCGCACTACTGTGAATATATACATAATAATCAGTCATGCACGATCAGAGGTCTACGTAAAAACCTTCTTTTTCTGTCGGCGGAAACCACAGACAACTGTATTCCACAATTGTGTAACGGAAACGGTAAAGACTCAAGAAATATTTTCAACTATAATTTCTTCTTTAATTGGCACACTAATTGGGTATTTAAACAAATTCCAATGATGAAATAATAAAAACAGTCGTTATAAAAGATTTTACAAATATTACTTATTATTAACCTAATATCAGTGAATAACACGATTTTCCACTTATCGATATTCATTCGCCATGGATATTATGCCATGACCTGATATTACGATGCTAGGCATAAAGTAATCAACTTGCGTAATGAAAGTTAAATAACAATTGACGATTAATAATACCATAATCATCATCATCATCATCATCATCAGCCTATTACGTTCCCACTGCTGGGACTCAGGCCTTCCCTCGTAGAGAGAGTATGGGCCATAATCCACCACGCTGGCCCAGTGCGGGTTGGTGAATGCCACATGTCTTTGAATTTTTGTGATAAATTCTTGAATATGCCGGTTTCCTCACGATGTTTTCCTTCACCGATATTAGAGCGAGTTTTAGATCCGCACATAACTTAAGAAAGTCAGTGGTGCGGGGCCAGTGGGATTCGAACTCGGGTGCGTCGGATCGAAAGTCGCACATGCTACCACTGAGCCACACTCGCTCTTATAATACCATAATGATTTTTCTATTTTAATAGACTCTATTGCTTTCCCGATGCTTGGACTGGTGGCACGAGCATCCTGTGCCAGATCAACCATGAAAGATATTAATACATTTTATAACAAAAAACCCGACATCAATTTTAACGTATTTTCGAAGTCCATATCGATGAAATTTATATGGGACCTCGAAGCTATACTGAACCCAACGCAAAATATTTTTCCAAATCTGTTTATAAATGACGGAATTCTGAGGTAGCAAACATTAAAAAAAGCAATGGAATTGAGAACCTTCTCCTTTTTTGAAGTTTGTTAAAGTCTCATGACAGTTTATACTACCAGCATTGCATGTAGGTAGGTACACTACTGCCTGACGGCAGATTAAACGACATTGCGACAGAACTGACTCAAACCAGCTCTAGATAAAAGGTCATGCCACGAAATAAAAATCAAATTTTGAGAATAGGTACGACTGTGACGGATTGCATTTTTGTGCCTATTTAATAAATTATTTTTGACTTTGACTTTAACTTACGACATTCGAGCCCGCATCTCAAAACTTTTTAAATGCTATTCCCAGGGTCTAATCAATTAAGCTACAGTAACCACTGATAACCAAACCAACAAATTTACGAAGCTAGTTAAGATTTAAGCCCAACTAGAATTTCCTGTTTTTTATCTACTTACGACGAGTAAGATCTTTCTTTGCTTTAGCTAAAAACTCGTACCAACAAATCGACCGCGGGTATAATTCAATTGTAATTTATGTAATGGAATGGAATTGTAATTTAAGTTTTATGTCATTACTGCACTGCTTAATTTTGCTTGCAACATTTTTATTAATCTTATGAATTTTATTAAATTAACTTTTTTTTTTATGTATATTTACTCTTCAACTAGCCATTAATTCATTTGTTTTCAAGCTTAACCGAATTGGCATCTGTTTTATGGACGAACATTTCGATGGCAAACTGGGATTGTACCGAATTTCGATAAACTCTTGCGCAGCTTAGACACACGAAGACGATTCTTTCTAAGTCGACTAATTCGACAAACTACGTGAGTCCTAGCCGTTTTATTAAATATTTATAACGATCCTTTCTCTTATGATTCAGACGCTTTTAAGCGGCATCGCGACGTCCTATTTGTTGCTATTGAAATGCTAGAAACTTACCCTTTTCACTTGCATCGTCAACGAGGATAATTTCCTTGAGCAGCGGCCGAGGCGAGCGGTTAATAGTACTCCATATGGTGCGGATGAGCGTCGTCCAAGCCTCGTTGTGGAACACTATCACTACACTCGTCGTGGGTAAGAGGTCGGGGTAGGCTTTGTTTTTGCATCTGTTTGAAAGAAGGAAATAAGACATTAGGAAAAAAAACGTTATGTCAATGGCATTATGCTTTTACCCTAGAATCGTGTTTCGGGATGATGTTCGGTGAACCATCGGGGAGACGGGTCTGAGCAGCCGCTCAATTGCCGTGTCTCTCTAGATCTATGTGCTTCATCTTAGGCCACATCATCGCTTCACATCAGGCGAGATAGTGGCCAAACAAGGAACTATTAAGCGAAAAAAAAATATTCAAAGACGTTTGACTTCTACAAACCCGCACTGAGCCCGTGTGGTAGATTATGGCCCATACCCTCTTTTTCTCTCTGAGTGAAAGCCTGTGCGAGCAGTGTGAAATAACGTATAAATCTCAACGATTGGGTTGACGAGCCAGAAGGAACGAAAGCACGAGGACGTCTATAACATATAAAGACAATTGTTTTCCGAAATCTTAAATGTATAGCCGAACCGAGGATAAAAAGTCAATAAATTAACCAAAAAATGTATATATTATTAACATTTGAGAAGTCGTCGTTCGTAGGCGAAGAAATCTATGATTGGAAGTTGCCTGGCAGCAGTGCATGATTGACTGCATCATATGTTGCTCTAACAATAAGTTCATCACAAGTCGACATCATCATCCTTATTATGATTAACAACTCATTTCAGATTCTAACCTTTTACACTGAGTGTGCACAATGACAAAAGTTGCATAAGCTCCGGAAAAAAAAGTGTAAATGTATAAGTTGCTTTTAAAAGCTCTCGAACCTTATAAACTTGTACAAAACATTCGGTTTTTCCTCCCTTGATGGGCTCATTTTTGTACACAGCTATGTCATTTAACACTGTTCAAATATTCATAGAAAAACTGTCTGCGTGTCCGACCATGACACATAATTAATGCATAGGCGCTGTGACGGACATTATCATAATAAGTGAATTCTGAGACGTGGAAAAGCCATAAATTATAAGTTTGTTCGAATAAATAACATATCATAAAGTATATAGGTAACTTCTTTCAAAGAATACGTGAGAATGTTCTGCCATTGACCCATCGTCACCTTGTATGCCTCTCTAGTATTATGCCATTCGCTTTGGCCCTAATAATATATGTATTCATGCTCTTGACTAATATTTTCTTACTATATACGAGGCTTACAAATTACCTACTAAAAGTAGGTTCCAGACACATGAACAACTTATACACAGATTTAGGAATCCAAGCCTTTATGCAGTTTAATTGTGAAATGTACCAAATAAATTAAAAACAGCCTCAGTGTTGGCATGGGCCGTGATAGTTCACTGACTCCAGCAACTGGGTCAAGGCAAACATTTCCGGCAGTCGCAGTCCTACGGTAACGTTCATATTATTGTCTGAGATTTTATATTTCTGCGATTTGTTACGCATTTTTATTATTATACAACAATGGTTGTAAAACAATCAATGCTCAGTACAATCACTCATATTCAACGCCAATTATACTGAATAAAGACGTAGAGCAAGGTTATTATACCAGCGGCGCCGGCGAAGTGAGCAAAAGTTCAACTTATTTGCTTGACAGTAAGGCCATAACCATTGCAATGTCATCTTAAACTTTCTGAGCGATGCATCCAATCATTTAAAGTGATATCCTGTTAATCAGAATCCTGTAGTGTTTAATATATCATAATTTACGAGCGAAAGGGAATTTACATAAATATGAATTTAGGTGTACGTGTTTGAAATCCGATTCTTTTGTATCCTCCATAATTAAATAGAACCTAGGGGGTTAAAGGAGATATTACAGATTGCCTTCTACTTGGTGGCAAGAACGATGAGCAAAGCGGTGCGGTGGCACAGTCTAGTATCTAAATCATATACTGGACTAAAAGCGATGGCATGGTAACGAGAGAATTAAAACAAGGTAAAGACAATAAGGTAACTAATAAAAGGCTAATAAACTAGGCACTAATAACCGTTAACGATAAATAATTATTACTTACCTAGTTACATTTTAATGTACTCCCTCACTTTGGCTTTAGTGTTTGCCTTTGACTAATTTAATTAGTTTAACGTTGAATTTAATACATCGATAAGGCTTCATAGTTAGTTATGCTTTTACCTTACCTAAGGCCCTAACCACAGACGCTAAATTTGGCATCTGCGATTGTAGCTTTTGCGATCAAGTATCAATGTCGCGCGTATTAGCGAGTGCTAATTTTATCCGCGATCGGCAACTAAATCGCGCGATCACACGTTTTAGCGATTGCTGCTTTTAGCATCTGCGATGGGCATTTTTTCGATCGTGGCACAAATTCACCCGTTCACCGCTGCGATTGGCGTTCGGATATGTGCACTGTAAAGCGTGCAGTCGTTGCATCTAGCTTCCGAAAAGTGTCTCGTCAGTCGGTCGCCGATGCCAAAAATACCAAAAAGTGTGGTTTGGCCCTAAGTGCATAGCCCGACTGAAAAGCAATGCGTCAAAATGAAAATCATTCACTATCAGCTCTGCTATCAGAGATAGGTACTCCGTTCTGACCCTTTTGTGGTCATGACAATGGCCCATTTTTCTATTGCGCTTAGTTTGTAGTTTGTAATGTTTGGCCTAGTATTCGACTTCTGAATCCTGGCATGTGACACTCATACAGATCATTAACTCTTCATGTAATTAGGCTAATTAAAACAAGTCTATTATTTAAAGTGCGCCCGTGTAATTTCAAATGTTAGATCGATAGCAAAAGTAGTGAAGTGCACCGGCAACAATAATTCGGCAAACAAAATACACCAGCTTACTGTAAATAGGATATCTATATTGGATTACTCGTGAGCTGGTAGCCGGACAAGAACTTCCGGAAGTGACATAATTTAAAAGTGCGCAATTTTGTTTTCTCATCTAATACTCGTATGTAAACAGAATTTAGCGGCTGAGTATTCCGCCATAACTGGCTGCCTACTCGATGTATAACTTCTATAGCAGTTAAAGTGATTAATAACGTTACATAAATCGTTTAAAACCACCGTGGATAATAACTGTAACATAGCCTTTATGGCACTCTCTAATGATTTATGCATATTGAAGGAACGCACTACAAACATGTTATTTATTGCTTTTAAATGTAAGCCATGTGGCACATTTTGTTTGATGTCCTTATTACCTACTAGGATTTTAGACTCTCTATTGTTATAATTGAGCGCGAGAGCGTGTAAGGCTCAGTGGGAGAACGTGCGACTTTCGATCCAACGTACCCGAGTTCGAATCCCGTAGGCCTCGCGCCACTGACTTTCTTAAGTTATGTGCGAATTTAACACTCACTCTAAAAAACGGTGAAGGAAAATTTCGTGAGGAAACCGGCATGCCCAAGAATTAATCACAAAAATTCAAGGACATGTGACATCCACCAACCTGCACTGGGCCAGCGTGGTGGATTATGGCCCATACTCTCTCTATGAGATAAGGCCCATGTCCCAGCAGTGGGAACGTGATGGGCTGATGATGATGATGATGATGATTATTATTATAATTAAGTTTATTCAGTATACTTTTGAAAATAATTTACTTTATTTTGAAATGAACATTTGATTTGTAAACTGTCGGGTCTACATTCAAATAAAGAACTTCTCCTTGGGCAATGAAATAAAGTTTATTTTCATTGCAACTTGCCATTTTGAAAGTTAGAGTTACATTTGTGTGCTGCTTGATAAACGAGAATACATATGATTCTACTCAGCAAAGTAGTTTTGAAAGGTGTTTAGTATGAAACGATACGCCCACAGTTTACCTTTACTAGATTCAAAGAAATATCTGCCAATATTCGACTTATTCTGAACCATAGTCCGTTGGAAAAGGTCACAAAATGATCGAAGAAGTCATTTCTTTAACTCATTGTTCTGTGACAAAATCGAAGTATGTGACCTAACGAAACTTTCAAATAGTTTTTTTTTTTTTACAAAATATAGGCCTACGTTTGACCACCATCTCGCCTGATGTTAAGCGACGATGTGGCCGAAGATGGAGCACGTAGATCTAGAAGATACCTATTCACTCTGGCCTTGAAGATACCCAGATTGTAGTTATCAGGAAACAGAGAAGACGGCAATGAGTTCCATTCCTTAGCAGTACGCACTATAAATGTGGAACCAAAACGCTTTGTACGAATTGGCGGAATTTATACTAAATAAGGGTGATATTTGGCCGATCTTCTACTCGTTCTGTGATGGAAGGGGGAGGGTGGAATTAGGTCGTGAAGCTCCTGTGCACATTCACCGAAATGTATCCTATAAAAGATTGAAAGACATGCTACCTTACGCCGATGCTCAAGACTATGCAGCTTTGTAGCGACCAGTCGCTCGTCACCAATTAGCCGCTTTGCACGTCGATCTACAGCCTCCAATGCTTCTAGCTGGTATTTGGCTGAACCGTCCCATAGATGGCAACAGTACTCCACACACGAAAGGACTTGAGCTTGATATAGGTTCAACAGATGTCCCGGTGTGAAATACCGTCTGACCTTATTAAGGATGCCAAGTTTCTTATCTGCCAGTTTAGCTTTGGAGTCTAAATAAGTGCCAAAGTTGAGCGTAGGAGTGAGAGTAAGGCCTAAAAGCTCCAGGTGGTCTGACATCGTTATAGGTACATTTCGGAAAGTAGGAGAGAGAGAGAATTGGTTCTTTTTAGCGGTAAACAGGCAGGCTTGCGTTTTCTTAGCGTTGAACTGCACTAAATTGGCATCGCCCCAGTTGGAGACAGCTACAAGCGTCTGGTTTACACGCTTAACCATATCCTCTCTCAGTGTCTGGATTTCCACTTTATTAGCCCGTGGACTGGATGTGTACTTTTCCACAACCGTGCTGTCATCTGCATACCCAAAGATAACGGGTGTGAGCAGGTCATTAATGTGCAGCAGAAATAGGGTTGCGGAGAGTACGGACCCCTGAGGTACACCAGCATTTATGTTGACGAGCAGCCGTCAACGACTACTCGAATCGATCGTTCTCTAAGGAAGTCCGCGATCCAGAGACACAGGCTGTCTGGAAGTCCAAAAGCGGGAAGCTTGTTGACAAGGCTGTCGTGCCAGACCCGATCAAAGGCCTTTGAGATATCAAGAGACACGGCTAATGCTTCACCATGCCTCTCGATAGCCTCACCTAAGATGTGGGTGGCATAAACCAGAAGATCCCCAGTTGACCGGTTACGACGGAATCCGTACTGTCGATCACTGAGGAGATTATTGTCTTCCAGGTATGCCAGTAGTTTTCTATTTAGTACACGCTCCATCGTTTTACATATGACGGAGGTGACTGAAATAGGTCGGTAGTTATTGGGGTCGGCACGACTGCCCTTCTTAGGAACAGGTTGGACGTTCGCAAGCTTCCAGCATTTTGGAACTTTACCAGTTTCCAGGGAAATACGAAACAGGCGAGTAAGAATGGGAGACAATTCAGGTGCGCAGGTTTTTAAGACGATCGCTGGTATTCCGTCAGGACCACTTGCCTTATTCACGTCTAAACCCCTAAGCGTTTTTAAAACCTCTTTTTGAACCGAAATAGAACCGAAATGTTCTACCAATTATCGCCTTTTGTGTGCTGCAAGAGCCACGGATAATGTAACAGTGCCTGGGGTTATGTTTACTGACAATTACTTGTATGTATTTATCTACCTACACAATTATGTAGAGAGTTGGAGATAGTACAAGTGGCAAGCACTTGTAGCTCTCAAAGGTGAGATAGCGGTACTTACTTTAATTAATAGATTAGATTGATTCGTGTAATTAAGCTTCATATCAGTTCAGTTATTGATTTTGATTTTGTTGTGAAGATTATGTTGATTATGCTAAGTCCTTTATTTCTGGTATTTTTACTCATACTTATTTTTAGTCGCGTTTTATTCCGATTTTGTAAAGATAAAGACATTTCACACTGGCTTCTTGACTGTGTCGCTTTAAAAAACAAACTTGTAGGTGGTTTTTCTGCTTTCCAGTAGCAACTCTGCATTTTTCAGGAGTAAAAAATCGTTGTAATGGCCTGATTCGAGAACGGTAATATTAGGCCACATGATAAACCAATATATCTTTACCGAAACTGTAGTGATTTTGAAGCTTTTCAAATCGAAAGTTAAGCGAAATAAAAGAGTACGAGAATATAAGTCCAGACAACGCAGACAAGCTATCCATGTAACGAATTTGATGGCGCAATGATAAGTCAAATCGATATGAACCGAACCGAATGCTAGCGAATTTCAGAAAGAACAATCTCAAATACATTCAAATACCGCAACTAAAAGTAATCGATGAGATTCATTCGTTCGGTTAAAAATAATTCTCTTTCTCTTGGTATAATAACTGATATAAATCATTAGGCATTAGATCTCCGGTGAAAGGTCGACATTAGCAAAATGGCACTTTCGATCTAAGTATTCCATGGTAATTATTTCTTTTCTCCCATAATTAAGAATACTTGCCACAAAAGATCATAAATTCATAACTCCTAACTAGTAAAATGACTTCCTGTTACTGCAGAAGTCGGCACCAGTTTTACTCGAAAAATTCTGGCACTTCATGCTGGCTTTCGGTAATGACAAATAATGAATAACGGTAGGTAATGAATCACTCAACCCTCAGAGACATAAGTATGACATGAAACGTTCAAGGCCCGTAATCCTTTAACTTGAATATATCTGAGATAGGTGATTAGATTTTGGATGCGTCGCATATTAACAGGATGACAGTGTCAAACAAAGAAGCAAATTTATTTACTTCTTTGTTTGACACTGCGAGCGAGCTCAAACTTCGCGTTTTCGGAATACCATTTCGAAGCCGACTTCTATTGTTTTTATCTCGTCTTCCTGGTGCGATAATTTAAAACTACAAAAAAATATTTTAAAGTACTACAAAAGTACTGAAGAACTGTTCACTCACGAAGGCGCGCTCCATCATATTTTATTAATCGCCCTTCCCCAGCGGTCACTGCATAGTGCAGACGTGCTGCAGGCGACTTGCTAGCCAAAATATTTTAAAAATATAAAATTAGTCTTCATTAATTCGAGTGCAATATTAGGAGTACACAAAAATCGGCACCATGTTTATTTATTTGTTTTTTATCTCTGTTTAATTTCATTATCTTCACACTCTGTATGGAAATGAAGGCATATATCCATCCGTGGGGCACTGGTAACCTGTATTACAGGCTCTTTCAAGAACCTACCTCAGGCACCAGTCTCACACAAAGACAGGTTAGGCCTTAATTATTTACTTTTTTTAAATTACCTATAGTGTTGTTCATTTAAGTAAGTTATACCTAGCTATATTTATATTTGTGAGACAAATAAATGAATTTTATTATATTATTATGTCGCTCTTTCTCACGGGCTATACAACAGGTCCTTTCGTCCGAAGGCTTGCGAGGGGACATGAGTCCAACACGGAGAGGCCTCTTAGAGCATTTAGTTTAGATATGTAATGGGCAATATATAAATCTATATATAAATATATATATATATATATTATATTAATGTTTTACGTATGCTTAGCGATGACCATCATTTAATTTGCATCGGCTTTTACTATTTGAACTGCTAGACTTTATGCACACATTGAAACTTCTTGTTAACACGAGCTTTACTCGTACAAATGAACGCCAATAACTTTGTTGTGTCAGGGCGCTTCGTAAGTGAACCGCGGGCCGATTCAGAACCTCACGATAACTCGTTGTCGATCGATTCGGTTTCTTATCTTACGATGCAAAATATTGCACACAACTTATTCCGTAAATGCAACATGTAATCGATACCGACATTGTGACCGAAACCGTATTAATTTTTCTGGGCGGAATAGCTCGAAAAGGAACATACAAAACGAGACCGATAATAGTCGAATCGATTCGGTATTTGTTATCGTGAGGTTTTGAATTAGGGGGCAGGTCCTTTCTTCTATACGACTTACTTAGCAAATCTCACGTCAGTCAGTGATCTGTTGAGCGAAATCATATCGCTGGCCATGAGGTTGAACTGGTTCTCCTGGAACTTATCCAGCATCAGCTTCTCCTGTTCGATGGGGATGTTTACAGCCTTACCTGGAAAGTCAGGCTGGTTAGTAACAACGCAGATAATAAGGTGATAAACAACAGGAATGTAAGTGGAGGGAAGAAGTGTGTGTGTGTGTGTGTGTTGGTAATTTGAAGTGTAAATATTTGAGCTCATTTAAATTTTATGGATTTAAACAAACAACGGAATGAATTTTAGATGACAATATTATGTTATGTAACCATTGAACTTTGAATTAAAAATGTATATACATTCATTACGTCTATCCTTCACATGTTATGGGAAAAGTTCTGAGATGCTATTGTACTTTAGTTGTTTGGCATTTCTATACATTTGTATATTCATAACACCCTATCTATTATATTGACTATGCATTGCATTAATTATATTAACAAGATAGCAGTTGTCATGTCTATCAACCTATGTAAATACCTTCAACAGCAGTTAAAATGTCATTAAATCCATTTTCATTTAAAATTAATATTTTACGTACCCATTTCTCCAGGGCCGTCTCCCTGAGGTCTCACAGAAGGCGCGGGTTTCCACCGCTTCAGTCGTGACTTTGGATAAGGAGGTATAATGAGTCCATCGTCACTAATCTCTTGGTTAATCTCATTCTCTTCTAAATTAGTATCTTCATCTTCTATTTCTTGCTGTAGTCCTGCTGCGATGGCTGCCTTTTTCCCTCTGTATTCTTCTTGGTTTACCTACAGGATGATATAACTTGCGTTATTGTTTTGAAAATGCATAGCTTTGCCTGAGTACTGAGATATCACTTTACACAATATAATAATGATATGTATGCTCATCCACTTCCATAAGATGTGAGATTCATGGTTCAATATAATAAAGATAATGATAATTTTATTAAACCATAAACCACACACATCACATCACATCTTGCCTGTTAAACTATATTTTAATCCTATCCTAGAGCTTTGTAATATAATAAATGTGAAAGTCTATTTGAGTATGTTTCTTACCACTCAGCTTTATAGTGGCTATATAGATTTTGATGATGGTACTATTCCATAGCTATAAATATAAACATAATTTTATGCCAGTTAAGTTGATGGTACAGTAATATTATATTTGCATGACCAAATATATATTTAACCCTTCAAGCTCACAATCAATTAAAATTAAAAGCAATGAAAGGCAGAGTTATATCAATAGTTATCCTGGAGTAATTATTTTGAGATCCTGGACAAATAAATGTTACTGTTGTGTCCAATGTCTTGCTTCTTAAGTAGGTTTAATTGGAAACTATTCATAGTCTTATCGGAATGGTGAGTAATTAAACAATAGCAATTATTGATAAAACAAATACCTTAACCATTATCTTAACCAATTATGAGAACATTAAAAACCTTTTGTTTAAAAAATTGTTTTACTATTTTCAAATAAAACATGTCCTGGTTATTCTTAAACCAAGATTATTAACAAAAAACCAAAAATAAACAACATTCACAGATAGCATAATGTTGCTAAGTGCATTTTGGAAATCATAGTTTATTATTACAGCAGAACAAAACCACATCATATGCAATATCTACCGCCCTTCAAAATTCCATTAAAAAGTCCATTAGTCCATTGGGGGAACTTAACCCATTTAAATCTTAGCCATAGGCATCATCATAAAGAATTCAATCATGTGATGACGACGGGTTAAAAGGATAAATAAAATAACAAAATTACTTATCATGCCATTCTATTATTATTTAATCTGTGCTATAGCTAGGATTCAATGTACTTCTTTCATACAACAAGGTTTTAGGCAGAGGTGTTAAATGTCATTCAACTTATTATTTTCATGTTTGTATAAAATGGTAAGGTTATAAAACCAGATTGAACATCCAGATCATTGAATTGTCATTTTATCTTTGTGTTAGTAGAGGTTGTCAGCCTTTGCAGTGACAATAAAAAAAAATACCAGACAAATTACAGAATTTCAATAAGCATGATTGTATTGTTGAATTTGTATTAAACATCCAAACTGTTTTGAACTTTTCGTTGATAAGAATTTATGTAAATTCTATAATTAGAAATTACAAACTATTTGATGGTTTTTCGGTTACTTTCACATTCAACTTTGTAGATTACTGAGAGAAGTACTGCGTCTGCATATAGATATTGAGATCTGTAAACTTTACTGCTATTTATTTTATACCTACCTAACTACTCAACTTTGTTTCTAATAATCTCTATTGTAAATGAGACAATTTCAGGGACTGGAGAAGTTGTTGATAAACCAGTTAGATAAAAAAAAATTGTTTACTTGCTAAGTTTAGCAAGAAAAACAAAATTTTACAATCAAAGTAATTACACATTCCTAGAAGTCAATAACTTATTTTGTGACGTTTTGTATCACACATCTCAAGCTTGGATGGATGAAAGTGTAAATATATACTAAATGAATAATGATGTGGTCAAGTAACTAGAGGAAGAAAGTTACTTACAGGTATGACCTTTTCGTTGGTGGATTTCTTGCTATTGCAGCCTTCTCCGAAGCAGTCCGAGTACATCGCCAGTAGCACCACATCCACCAAGAGCCACACCAACGAGGTCAGCAGTATGATACGACATGTGTGAATCCTTATCTTACTCCGAAACATTTTGCTTGATCTCACGCAAATCTCAGTTCAATGCCTTAAGAGTTCATGACAACTTAGACACAAGTCACGCACTCTTATTCACCTGTAACACCCGATTTCCCAACACTCAACTTGCAAACAAAGCGATACCTGGAATGACTCAGAAACGCTCACTATAATAAACTCTGCCTTAATTATAAACTAAATGCCTTCAATGAGACTATTAGCAAATTAGAACTTATGAATAGAAAAGCTATGCAGTTCTATGTAGGTTTCCGGATCTCGATGGGAATGATGGAACACCGTTTATTTCACGACGTTCCGAATGCACTAAAAACACGGTAGTTTTAATTTTGTCAATTAATTACACAGTTATCCCGTTTCTTTTTATAAAAATGTTGAATTTGTGTGAGTAAATTAACATTGGGACGCGGCACTAAAATGTAGGGTCGGTCTCGGTCCGACATTCAGCAACTCGTCCGTCAATTCAATGATCGACATCGACAATGACAATCGCCAATCACCAAACTCCAACCACGCCAAATGCCAACCGCCGCAGCCGATTGGATTGCCACAACGCAGATGTCACAAATGTCAGAAATGTTCAAGCGAAGATAAAACTTTATAGCATAACTGTATGGAAAGTCGGCAAGCGTATGGTTTAGCATAGGGATATTCACTAAACACTTAACCCTTAGAGTATATATAACTAGGTATAGAGAGCGCATATCGTACTTGTCGCCCAATGCGCAGCGTAGGCAAGTGAAATAGTGATGGGTAATAATTCTGCGCCGTGACACGGTACCTATTGTTGTGCATCTATGTTAAGGCGCTTCTAAACGGGCAATATTTTCCTGCAATATGTGGCTGCAATACAATGGCCGGCAACATTGCTAGCAATACCAGCCAGACTATGCAACATTGCAGTAATGTCGTGCAGTAATGCAAACATTTTAGGTGTGGCCATGTATGGCCGATATTGTTCGATAAATGAGTGAGTGTGGCTCAGTGGGAGCACGTGCGATTTTCGATCCAACGCACCCGAGTTCGAATCCCGCTGGCCCCGCACCACTGACTTTCTTAAGTTATGTGCGGATTTAACACTCGTTCTAGAAACGGTGAAGGAAAACATCGTGAGGAAACCAGCATGTAAAAGAATTTTTCACAAAAAGTCAAGGACATGTGACATCCACCACATTTTTTCAAAGGTATAACGCCTGGTATGAGGCTTGACACCACTATTTTTTTTATTTTGCCTAAGTTTAGTTTCTGGAGAATGGTCGCCCCTCTTTACTCTCTACGGCGCACCAGGGCGCCGCGGCGCACACCTTGGGTACCCCTGGCCTAGCCAGTTCGATTGTTGTTTCAGTCGCTCCCTATTGTAATAGCATAGTGCATCTTTTTCTACCAACATGAAGTTTGTTATGAGTGATGCTTTGGCTAATTGCTATGTTCTGTGCTTTGTTGTTTTTAGTATATATTTAATAAACAACAGAAATGAATAATATGTGAACTAACGAGAAAATTATCGGTTTCTTTAATAAAGTACATTTACACGCTCAGTTGTGGGATGTTAAAAGCGGTATATACAAAAATAGAAATGCTAAAAATGATGGATGAATAATGCAAGCCGCTGCGACAAGTGTGATTTCGTCAGCCATTGTTGTCGATTTGTGTAGCCTGTTTAAGAGTCTGCACCATGAGCCACCTTATAGCCAACATATCGCAACACATGGCCCGGCCATAGATAGCTCGGACATCAGTGTCCGAGCAATATTTTTGTAATGGCCGGGCAATTAGTTGCCAATAGTGCAGCCACAAATTGCAGAAAAGTGTAGCCCGTTTAGAAGCAGCTTTATGTTCTGTGTGCCTAATGCCTATAAGTGTAATTGCAGTAATTGAACATTATTTATTTTAATAAGGATATGAAATAAGAAAGTCAGAAATAAAAAATCAGGCATTATTTTTTTATATCTATATATTTCTATTTATTTACATTATTATCACATTAACGTTTACCGGATCAGTCCAGCCGTTCTCAAGTGATGGGTTTACCAAAGAACAGCATTTAATTTTTATTTATATAGATTACTAGAATTTTTTATCGCAAGCGCAGATATTGTGCCGGTGTAAACTATTGCTCGCCATACTCATAACAAACATCATTATCGAATAGGCCGAACGCGTCACAACACTATTTGAGTAGTGGGGTTGCGGGGCACTGCGGGTGGTATGTGTAACCCCGCGTCCTACGTCTTTTTCACCCCCGCGAAACGAAACGAACATTGAACTTAAAGGTATTAAAAATTGGCTTACCGGTGAAATGTGATGTTAGAATTCTGTTTAGTATGTTACCGAGTATCATTTTTGCAAGGTGTTACTGCACATTTAACCATTTTTTCAAAGATATATCTGCTAAGAACTCTCAACGGGCGCTCACGATGCTAGTACTCGTAAGACTACTAGCGCTTGTGGACAGGACGATGCTATGTTCTTACCCGTGCATACTGTTCCCACTTAGGAACACGCGCTCTATAGTTAAGTATACTCTCGATATCGGATTGATTCGATGATTTAACAAATATTTATTCTATTCGATATATCGATATATTTATTCACAGAAACATCGAACAATTGTTTTTTTTTTGTCTAATATATTAAAAGAACTAATTTTGACTAATAATTACAATAAAAACAAAAGTAAATTTTAACACTACTTTATTTATTATTATATTATATTATATTGGGGCGTTCTGTCGAGGTGCCTTCATCTGCCCTCGTCGCGGGCATTCTCCTCGTCCTGCTGCGGGAGAAAATCGCGGGGCAGTGCACGTCTCTGCGGTTCGTCGGGAGTCTTGTATGGTGGGGCGCAATGTCTTGCAAGTGAAGGTGTGGTCCGTTGTCGGCGCGGTCGTACATGCGCCAGCTGGACCACGAACTCCTTCACTGGCTCGATCCCGGCGTTGCGGGCGATTACGTCATTGCGTACGTAAAGGCCCGCTCCCGTGCACATGCGCAGGGCGACGTTTTGGACTATTTGGAGTCGCCTCCGTTGGACTTCCGAGCATAGTGGGTACCGTGCCGGTGCCGCATGCCGCATACGTGAGGCAAGTACGAATATAGATCTTATATACTCTCACTTTCGTACGTAGTGGGAGTTTCGAGGCTAGGACCGGACGAAAGAGTGCGCGGGCGGCCTTCGCCTGGCAGACCGCGTTGTCTACCTGTGGGCACATCCTCAACTTCCGGTCGATGCGGACGCCCAGGAACTTTACTGTGGTTAACACTACCTACTTGATGATTTCAATTTAAAATTAAATGTCAATAACAGGTAGTGACATCTGTGAGTGAGCAGCTAAATTACCTATCCTAACCTCAGATAAAGTATTTGGCTGTCTATTCGAAGATCCTGACTGATCAATTGACCGTTCGCTCTCGATGTAATCTGTGGATTCTGTATGTTCATTTTCAAAATTCTTTACATATGCAACATTTTGTTAAACATCACTCATTCTCACTGTTTTGCTCCGTCGTCAAGTAACACTCATGGAAAATCACTATTACTACGCTCACACATACGACATCAAGGACCTTAAACTCTCTGCGTTTGATTGGAAAAAGATAACATTAAACTTTTGTGAAAAAGTATTCGATATCGAAAAAAAATCGATGTTTTCAAGCGATATATCGATAAACATCGATGCCGGGATCCGATGTTTTAGATCGAATATAAATATCGATATATTTTTAAGTGGACACTCCTAGTTTATCAAATTATTTATCTTTGGTTTAGTATGACAGCTAGTGCTGCCAGATGGTAGCACATTTCTTACATTATGTATCTTTTTGCATTGTAACATGAGATAAGTAAGTAGCTTTTGTTTTAAGGGCATTTTGTAATATTTACAACCAAAAAGCACCCAAAGACGTGAGGAAACAGGTTTCTATTAGGTACATAAGTGTACAATTTTTCATATTATTTAGGTACCTTGATGTCACTTGTTAATACTTCTTGTGTATAATTTATTAAAGTTATAACGGGGAGGGACTTCGCTATTGAATATTATTATGACGACGGTTACTAATCTGGTTACGTTAGTGTTAAAATTCCATCTCACTACGCTCGTGCATTGTTAATTTCGTGCTCGATATTTGTCATAACTAATTGTTTTTCTTAATGCACTTCTTCTTGAATTGCAACCCAGGGCAGAAATAATATATTTAATTTAACTGAATGATAAATTTCTTTGACGGAACTGTTTCGAGCAAATCGCCACGCCTGCCAATAACAATTGCAGTGCCATCCAGAACTGCACTGAATTTACTGCTTAGCATTGCATTGCGCTCATCGCCCCGCGACATCAGATATCCAGTCTCATAATATGCCTAGTAATTTCGCTGACTATCATGCCCTTCAAACCAGAACACAGTAATGCTTTCGCACTACTGCTTGGCAGCAGAATAACTGATAAAGCAGTGCCTACCCAGACGGCATCCGCAGACGTGTGACCTACCAACAGTATTTTTAATATAACATTGTTTATTATATTTGCATCAAAATAAATAAAAAACAATTCGTGTTTATTAGGAAAATGTTGATCACTGAAACAGTAAATAAGAAAAAAATACTTTGTGTTTTTCTTCATCGACGGACTCTTTTTGACTTTGTCTTAGTCGGGTAATATTTTATCTGAGAAATGGAATGTAGCTAGATGCCCTGGCAACACTGGTTACAGCTGGCTGACGGGCCTGTCTGACGGCCGAGCGAGAGCGAGACTCTTTACTCTTTGACCATGGAACTATAATGACATCACACATTAAAAAAAAAACGTATCCTGTCGTCACTCAAAATGGAGTAAGAGTCGCCCGGTAAAACGGTTAAATAAGAGTTAAACTATGTTTAACATGTTTTGTCACTGTTCAACTTACATTGAAACGAAAGTGTTAGATAGAGATAAAATGTTAAACATTAAATAAAGTTTTTATTGATAAGGGCCTATGTGTGTTTCATTAGTTGAATTTAGTTGTCATTGCAATGATTATTAGAAAGTGGGGTTATAATAGCTGGAGTCTCTCATGACTGCCAATTAGTCCCAATGTAGAGTAATCTTTAAAACGCAGTACACGTAAGCAAGGTAACGCATGAATTTATATTTATAGAATTGTCACAAATACACTGGAATAATAGGTAACAAACGAAACATAAAATATATAACAGAAATTATAAATAAGCCTGTAAACAAAAAGAAAAAACATTTTCTTCTCCTGACATACTCATTTGTCAACACTTCTCCTTTTAAACCCCAAAAGAATAACTTAAAACTTACTGTCATACCAAGGATATTCTCCATTTTGTGTGATGTTTCAATACGTTTTTTAAATGTGCGATGTCCTGTATATTTCTTATGGTCAATGGTTTAACAAAAGTCAGTTTTCTTAGGACTTTTTGGCGGGAAGTGAAAAGTGATACAATTCGATTTTGTTTTATTTTCCAAACAAGTGTTATTTCGAGTGATCATGTGTAATTTCGGTGGAATATTAACCATTATGTGTTCGTAACGCCATATACGCCGTACGCCATTATGTGCACGAGTGTAGGCAAATGAAACAAAATAGAGAAAACATTGCTTTTTATGTTCTCTCAAGAAGTCCATGGAAAGCTTGAACAAAGTTCCACCACTTTATTGAAGCAGGGAGGGTCCGGCTTGTTGCTGTTGACCCTCATTCACAAAAAAGTATAATAAATGGAATATTAAACTATGAAATAAAAACTACGTAAGACACGGCGGTATGGTCCTAGAGACTTTAGCCTGCCCTAACGGGAGAACTTAAAAAAAAACAGTTTTCTTAAAAAATATTTAAGCTCACCTCTGTTCAAAGAAAATAACTATTCTCTACTACCTAGACAGAGAGGGAGGCAGGATTGACCGTCCATGACAAATGCCGACACGCGATTGACCGGCCGCGGATTTACCACCCCGGAATCCATGTACATGTACATGGATTCCCATGCCGGGCGTTCCTAGTACGGTATTTCCTGGGGTGAACAAAATAGTACCGGGCGAGATTACGCAGCCGATAGTCCCCGACCAGTGATTGCCCGCCCCGAGATCTACCGGCCAGGAATTGGAGTACATTAGCATAAGTACATGTACATGCATTATCAGGCCGGTATATACAGGGACGTGCAATCACGGGATGCGCAATCTCGTACCGTAACGAGATCGCCCGACACCGGATTTACCGGCAAGGAATTGGAAGCCGTCTTCAACTTTTTCATAAGGTCTTGTTCACAATGTGTCCACCGAGGTTTGAGAAATGCTTCCACAGATTAAACATACATGCCTTTTTGTACCAACCTTATAAAATAAAAATTAAAGATGCGTTCAAATTATTTTTTATTTTATCATGAAATAGGTCGATGTCTTGCATTTCTAGAGCAGTCTTTATATTGTTGACCTGTATACACACAATTTCTTTTTTCGAAACCTAAGTATCTGAATTTTACCTTTTAATCATTGAGGGGAGACCTCAATGCTTTTAATGTATTCTGTGAATTTGTTGCTGACTGGTTTGGTGATCCTGCCAGACCAGCAGTGAGAAATAATTCCTGTGTATATTGCGAGTTAGGCGTAGACGGATAGAAAACTCTTTATTAAAAATAGAAATAACTTTCTTAAGATGAGAATGAGAATAAATTTTTCCAAAAACAAGTTAACTTCAATGTATCCAAGGTGAAATATCGATGATATTTATATGAGACTAACTACTTCGTAGCTATACTGAACCTAACACAAAATAAATTTACGAATCGGTTCATAAATGACGGAGTTCTGAGGAAACAAACATAAAAATAACATACAATCGAATAGAGAACCTCCTCCTCTTTTTGAAGTCGGTTAAAAACGAAAGATTTCGGTCCTTAACGGTATTTAGGCAGCCAAATGTGATGCAGTATGATTTCGCTTTTATTTTAGCGTAGTAGCTTTTATTACCACAGAAGACTTAACTTTATTTATTTATTTAATGTTTATCTCAGGCAACATTAAAATAAGTTCAGATGTTATTTACTTATTTTACGGCCCATATAAATATATACCTTAGAAGTAACATACATATAAATTGTATTAAAATATTTATGTGACACGGTTTGTCTGCAACGTGTGCCGCAACTGCGCGGTGTCAGCTTGCTTAATGTAACTACTACGTCATTTGTGTTACTAGACAGTTTATACTAGGCGAAAAGGCGCGGGCGGCGGGCGTGTGTAGCAGGAAAACTTGCGTTACGGTGCTGCAGGACTACCACCAACTTTTACAAAACAATCACGTTTCAGGAGCGTTTTATTTCAAGCTTACAATCATATTACGCTAATTCTTACCACGACCTTTCAAAAACAATATGATTTTATCCCTGCGAAATAACGCAAAAGAACGAATGATATTGTATAACTCAAAGAAAAATTATTAAATCTTTGGTATAACTCATTGAGGTCTAGTTTCCTCAATGGTATAACTGCTTAAGAGAGAACGAGACAGCGCTCTATTTTCATATAGCGTTACCACTTTCGCACGTCGCGTCATATGAAACACTTTCCGAAGCACGCATTTATAGAGCATGTTCTTTGATTTTTTTAATATGAAAATAAATTTCGCAAATGATAGAATTCGATTAGATTAGACGGGATTAGATCAGATGATTATATGGGAATTTTTAAATAGAGATAGCTCCTGCATCTGTTTCGATAAAGTTAAACATCTAAATTCAAATAATAATTAATTATAACTAATGCTTTCCTTACAACTTGTCCATTTTAAATAAATCTAAAAATAAAAATAATTTGGAAAGATTTACTTACTTTTTATTGTAATTTATTGTTTTTTGTTATAAATTGAAAACCAATTTTATTCCCGCCGCGGCTGAATTTTTTTATGATTGCTAGATATGACATATAATAACAACAAAAAACCGGACAAATGCAAGTCTGACTTGCGCACCGTACCGTACCGTACATTGAGGAATGACACTACCTCAATGGTACCGTAAGTAGGTTCCGTACAAAGTCAAATATTGCACTGAACATTGCTCTAATCTTACGAAAAGATAAGTTTGATTTAGGACAAACTTACCTTTGTAGTTCCATACATCTTTATACTTTACGGTTAATACTCCAACTGCGAATGTATGTTTGTAATCGCAATTTCTTATTGTGACGTAGCTACAAATTAATGATCGGATTTCTTTCTTTACTTGTGCTGTGAGCCTTTACTTCTTGCTAAATTTTATTTAGGTCAACGGGAAGTAGGTACCCTATAAGTTTTGTCAAAATGTGCGGCGTAAATAGAATAAAACATTTCAATTTAAAATTTTGACAGTTTAATAAATGTTTAGTCTGAAAACTCTTGAGTTATCTATTATTTACCTACCTACAATTGATATTATTGTATACCTACACCTTCTTAAGTACCTATTTATTTTAGTTACCACATGTGACCATAATAATAACGTAACGATCACATGGGTCGCGCGCGACGCGACCGTTCGGCGGTCCACCCACAGTTTAGAATACCAGGCACTATCTATGAAAACCATTGATAGTCCCACAACACCACAAATAAGTCTTTTTCGCTGTGATCCCACAAGTCCACAGCGGAACCCCTCAATCTACTTGGTGTATGTATCTACCTACCTAAATTAAGCTAAAAGCTATGTACTACCATGGACCAAATATACATTGTTACTTGTTACTTGTATATTTGGTCCATGGTACTACTTACTTCTGTGGTATTACGTAGGGTACGTAGTACAACTAGTACTTTCATAAAATTGGCTCAATGACATATATAGATAGGTTAAAGATAGAAAACACTTTCGTGAGGGAATTACATTATTAATTATACAAAAATGCTATACGATAAATTATTTTACCTACAAGTACATATCTACATACATAGTATTTATCTACTACCTAATAGACTTGGCTGACACCGACTTCAAATATATGAGTGGGTAGCGCTTATAATAATTATATTAATTTATTTTTCACTTTTGAGTGCCTATTTGTGGTTTTGGAGACGGTTTAATTTTTTTTGAAAAATGATTTAGTTTACCTTTTTTAGTGCAAAACAAGGTTTAATTAAATTAAATTTAAAAACGTTTTTAAAGACAACCTTTTATGATCTAGCAGCCAGGTCATGGCGAAGTTTAAAACGGGCTCATTTAAAAAAAAAATCGTGTCTGTCCTATTCTCAGTTGAGGAGTTCCCTCGCCGGAAGTCAACCCTAGGTGCAGCAGCTATGTCATGATGGAGTTTAGAACAGGCTATATTACCTATAGTTAAATCCATTTACAAAATTTCGTGTCTTTGCTGTTCGTCGTTGAGGAATTCCACTATCCACCTCCTGGCTCCATCATCAGATCAGCTCAATACATAGAACCTTCTCCATTTTGTAAGTCGGTTACAAAAAACGAGAATCTATTTCAAGATTAAACTTATATTTCTTGATTTTGTTATTTTTTTCAAAAAGTGCTGAATCAATTTCGATAAATTCGATATGGAACCACCTCTGAAGTATGACCTACCAAACAAAAAAGAATCATCAAAATCAATACATAATTGACGGAGTAACATACATACAAAAAAAAATTTATAAAAACACATACCGTTGAATTGAGAACCACCTCCTTTTGAAGTTGGTTAAAAATGCTAGTCTGTCTAACGAAAGCAGACCGACTTTTTTTGAAACTTTTTACATGGCCATCCTAAAGTGTTTCCACCTCTGGGCATTATGCTCCATTACAGGGTAAAATCAGGGTCCCCAAAGGTATGAAATATGTAATTGTTAATAATGATTTATTGTTACTCACGTTTTAGTGGACTGTTTTATTTCATTTTTATCGACTTAGTTAGACTCCAATGTAATTTCGACACGATCTTTTTCTATGTAGCTTATTTATTGATCATTAATTCTGAATCGAAAAAAAGCATTTACGTAAGGTACATTCCAATGTGTTTTTTCCCAAAGATTAGGGAAAACCGGAATCGGGGTATGGCATTACTATTCCCTAATGTTTACAAGATGGCGGCATAATATGCCGCTAATACCAATACTATAATTACTTCGAGTAGACAGCCATATAATTATTATCATATAGTATTGCTCAAATATTTTGATACTTTAATATTAATTTTGTGGCTCCGAACTCTTATCCCCTTTTATTAATAATATTGTCTTCTTTGATATCCGAATAACATTAATAGTTTATTACTTATACATTGAGAAAAAGAATCATCGCATGTGCATTATAATTTAAGATCGAGTTGTTCTATTACAGCGAGTCTCCTATGCCTAGGTCTATATCTAGATCTATTGCTCTAAGAATTTTACATTTATACTTTATCACCACTTCAACAATGCGAGTGGAATAAAAAATTATATAGATAATTATGTATTTAAGAATAACATCAAAGTACGTAGTAGGAAGTCTTATTATGGCTGTTGAAGATGGTGATGAATATCAAAGTATCAAATTAAGTAATTCCAAGTCCAAGTATCTTACTAACTACCGGGCTGCCATACTAATATTTTTTAATTCGCCGCGATTTTTCAGTCTCTACTTTCATTAGACAGATTCTCCTACACGGTTCATGATTTTTTTAATGAAAGAACGTAATAATTTCACGAGATGCACTTGACTGTAATTACTTATATAAAATAAGAAATTAACGTGTTCCTACTAGTTTTTTAAGTAGATATGATTTTTATATAATTATTGTATAAGAAACATGTTATAGGTATTATAAGTTTATAGCTACACCTTAATACATATTTAGTTTTCTTTGCTAATACTACAGAGTCATATAACTGTTGTACACTGTGTTGCAAAGTTCAAAAGTTCTTTATTCAATTTTAGCATCACAGACGCACTTATGAACGTCAATTATTACAATTACTCTACCACCGTATCGGAAAAAGAACCGAAGTACTAGAAGTACCTACTCAGCAGATAGATACGGCAAGAAACTGAGGGGCATTTTTTTTAGAACTTTAGCTACAATATTTTATGATTGTTTTTGACAATGTTATGTTTCTTATGTGCCAGTTGGCTACTTGGCAGAAGCGGAATGTTCCATGCATCTTTGTCTTCTATGTACCTATGTAATTACTAACTGTAGTGTATAAGTATGTTTTTTTCATAAGATTATTTTTCACACGCAATTTGAATCTACTTTCTGTGAGCGTTATACATTTCGGAATTTTATTGTGTAGGTATTCGTTTTACTCAGTCTAAACCTAGGTGCTGCAATTCTATCCTTATTTCTAGTATTTATGTTGTGATGGTCACTATTCACCTTGAATTTGTGCAGATGTTTACGAACACAACGAAGTTAATACATTAATGTGTTTAAAAACAAATTAATGTTTTTTAAACAAATTAATGTATTAACTTCGTTTTTTATGATAAGTACAACAGGCGGTTTTATCGCTAAGCAGCGATCTATTCCACACACACTACATACCTAGGATATTAGGGGTGATCCATAAAGTAGGTACATGATTTTTGAGCCCTTAAGTCCTTGTCACAGTTGATCACATTTGGGAGATCCTCTCCCTAGTGTGACGTCACATATTTAGTAATTTATGCATTTACTGTCAAAGGGCTCATAATCATAGACGATCGGCGTGTGGCGTGTGACACTCGTAGAGCGGGTGTGAACTCGCCAACAAAATAATATAAACCTTATGCTCGTACAGATAGAGTTGGAAATATTTTAAATTCTTTCGTTACTTGTTGAAATTTGGCATTTGAACCTTATTAGTAAAACCACAGAATACTTAAAAGCACCAAAACTCAAATAGATAGGTAGTAGGTAGTAAGAAATGCTCTTCGAGTAGACAGCCAAATTATGGATATTTTAGCTGAGGAAATAATCGTACAAATCCTGCCGGTAGTTAAGTACCTACCTACTTTTTTTTCTTTTAAATAAATTTAATTAGACTGGCCAGTTTGGTACGTACAGATACAGACATTGAGTTAGTGTTGGCAGGTAGTTAAGCTCAAAAGATAAATAAATTATATTCATGGTATTGTATGTAAAGTAGAAAAGTAAAGAAAATGAATTGTTATGGGATAATTTAAGCTCAAATACGTTAACAAAATAGTTTGAAATCAAATTTAATAAAAAATCAAATAATTTGGTATTGGTATATAAGTAAGAACGAACTTTTAGAGAATTAAGAGTGCGCTTTAGCGTCCATCAGTTCCAACTTCAGTAAAAGTATAGTAATTAATAAATATCTAATTTTCCTTGTCAGTATTTTCTGAAGGATTACTATAAGGAATAGCTGACTTATTAAGAAAACGCTCTCCAGCTTTAGTCGTATAAATATCACTAGCTTGAGAGTGTGCAGAGCAAATAAATGAATATTTTGTAGGAAGCCATGTGTCTTTGTTTCTCTATCCTTTTGAAGATTTTTTTATCCATTCTCCTCTTTTCGGATGACTAGAATGAACAAAGCTGAAATAATAAGATATATTAACGTGAATGCGGAAGGAGATCTTAATAAACAGTAAAAATAATGTAATATCACCCTTATGAGTGCATCAACGTGGTAAGAAAATAATTAAACAAATTAAAACACCACGTCAAGTATGTTTTCCGTCACATATTTTTACCTACAACCGGTTTTATAATGGATCATCTGCATATTTTAGTCTATGATTTTAGATGGCGTGCGTGGTATTTAAATGAACATTTTCTGTTTTATTGTTATATCTCCTCTCGTATCCCGTGACCGTCGCGCTCCTGTCCTATTTCGTTGTAGCCTAAGACTCAACAAAACATTTTCTAGAAAACGGCATGTCAACCCATCCTTTAGCTCTCAACATAAGCAAAAAACCAGTTTAAGCTGAGCCTTGTGCACTAAGGGTGTGGTACGTTCTGGGGTTAAACTTATAGTGAACATTTATATTTATTGCAAAATGGCGTCATAACTTCAATATTCCTGGACCAATTTTGATGAAACAAAGCCTATGTGTAGCGCCACGCTCCACAGAACATATTTCAAACTAGCTGTTGCCCGCGACTTCGTACGCGTAGTGTAGTAGTAATTCATCATGCTTCCGACCATTTTCTGTCCCAAAATACTCCCGTTACAGCTCCCATCCTGCTCCTTTCTCATTACCGTACCACTTCTATTCTGTTACCTTCCCACTCGTATCGTTATCGTCCTGGTTGTATTCCGTAACCGCCGCGTTCTGGACTGATCCTGTCCTTTTCCTATACCGTTACCGCTCCCTACTATCTCGTTACCGTACCGCTCCGCTCCTGCTCCAGTCCCGCTCCTATATCGTTACCATTACGCTCCTATCCTGTAACTCTCGCGCTTATCCCATTTCCATGCCCATCTTATCCCGTTATCATCCCGTTCCGCTCCCAATCCTAATTACCAAAGTTGATAGCCCTATCTTTAAAAACATAAACTCTCATTCCTTTTGTCCGCTCTCGTAATGATCCCCTTATAGAACTTACATACCAAACAGCTTCATAGGTTTTTGGTTTTCGAGGTGTGATGTGTGTGTGTGTGTCTGTGTCTGAGGGAGTGGATTATTTTTATATTTAGATATATACATTTTAGCAAGTTCTTTTAGGGATGTTTAAAAATTGGTGAAAAATGTGTTATAGTTTCTTTGACCAAGTATACGTATCAAATGTCATCGTTCAGTTTAAAAAACATATTACGGGACCACGGAGGCCGGGTGGAAATAACACAGGTGGGATTGCCATTGGGGGGAACTGCCATGGACCCTTTACGATTCGTACGCAAAACTGACGGTGACGGTGCGCCGCGGTGCCACGCTAGCCGCCGCGGCCGTTCCGGGCCCGGTACGGTGTTGCTATGCTTTTTGTTCGTCTATACCAGCAGTTACAATATAAATTAATTTAAATTTGAATTTGAATTTACTAATAGTTGTTCCACGGAACCCTAGGGTTCCGAGAATTGCCGACGCTGGCCAGCATTTTTATCGATATACTGACCCGCGCAAAAGTGCTGAATCAATTTCGATAAAATTTATATGGGACCACCTCTGAAGTATGACTTACCAAACAAAAAAAGAATCATCAAAATCAAATTATAATTGGCGGAGTAATCGCGTAACAAACATAGAAAAAAAAACATACAGTCGAATTGAGAACCTCCTTTTTAAAGTCGATTACAAATATGAGTTGGGGTTCCGCCAAAATTAGGTACATAATTTAGTGTTCCATAGCTAAAAAAAATTGGGAACCGCTAGGTAAAATTCCTCTACTACTTTCCAAGGCGACATAATCGCATCAGCAAAAAAGCGTTTTGCAAACTGATCAAAAAAAAAGCTCCGGTGCAGGTCCAGCGCCATGTCCATAAAACCCGTCACCGCGAGTCAGAAAAACGCCCCTTGATAAGACGTACGTGTATGGGTGGCTCGATTTAAACAGCTAATTTGCCTTGCAACGGTACTCAACGTTATACCACTCCACCAGCCACCGTCACCGACACCGCCAATAGTCGCCGCGATCTCGCAGTGTAAACTCGCCCCTGATGAAGAGCATCGAACATGCTCTAAACCTAGGTCGACTAATTTGACAAACTACGTGAGTCCTAGCCGTTTTATTAAATATTTATAATTATAATGAATCAAACTCACGAAAACTTTCATACTAAAATTGCTAATCGGTAGGTACTCAACGTTGTTAAATTGCGTAATAACTCCAGTTTTCGTAAACCGATATTTATAAAACAAAGTTTGTTATGTAGCCTAGGACTCCACAAAACATTTTTTAGAATACTATCATGTCAACCAATACCTTAGTTCTACAAACTCTGAAGGTAAGTATTAATCCAGTATAAGCTGAGCCATGTGCACAAAGGGTCCGGTATGTTCCGTGGTTCAACTTATAGTGGACAATTATATTTTTTCCTAAATTCCGTCATAACTTCAATATTACTGGACCGATTTTGATGAAACAAAGCCTATGTGTAGCGCCGGACTCCACAGAACATATTTCAAAAAACTGCATTCAAATTTGTGCCCTACTTTCTGAGTTTATCCCGGACAGACAGACAGACAGACAGACAGACAGACAAAAATTTTAAAAATTGTATTTTTGGGTTCTGTTGCTACCATATACTCCTAAATAAATTGATTTTCAAAAATATCTTCAATGTACAGTAACCGCTTCGTTACAGTTTTATTATAAGTATAGATAACAGAATTCAATTTAGTGCCTTAGTTTCTGAGTTTATCGCGGACTTACAGACGACAGACAAAAATTAAAAAAAACTGTATTTATGGGTGCAGTTGCTACCATATAGGTTCTCCTAAAGAAAATGTTTTTAAGAAATATCTTTAACGTACAGTAACCACCTCGTTACAGTATTATTATAAGTATAGATATAGATTCCTATTTATTCACTTGAACTAAACGTAGTGATTACATTCTCGCTGACTTCATTGAACGGCGCTGTTTAGTAAAGAAGAAAGGCTGTTGATTGAACGGCTGATTAAGCTAGTTGGCTGCGCCATATATATATATATATATCGATGGCTTACAGACAATAATTATTAAAAAATACCAGGCTATATGTAACGTTATTGTTATAGTTACATATCCAAACGGAGACGTCCAAAAAAAGCTACAAAAGGGTAGGGTATTTTCATATAAGTACCTACCTCACTGTTTGGACCATCCTGTAATTAAACCTATATCCATTAGATAGGATAGGAAGATACCTTATTAAATCTACTTATCTAATACCAGCAATTATCGAAGTATTCCCATTTGAGCACCACTTTTTTGAGCACCAATGATTTGAGCACTAATCAATATGTTCACTTGATGCGCAAATGGGAACTAAAATAATAATATTTCTATTTGAGCACCTACGCTATACGGTGCGGTAGCTTCTAGTGGTGGGATATATATAACAAAACACAATATCGACATAAATCTGTTTTATTTTACATAATTGTTTATCAATTATGTAATGATTGTTTAGTTAATGCGTTTGCGTACATACAATTTTCAGTCTACGAATTATACAAGAAGTAAATCTCCGATCAAGACGGAAAAATATGCAATAGCATAAATCAATGATGATCCATATTTGCCTCCTAGTGTATCTTAAGGACAGTAGGAATGTGAATATTTTTAAGTCATTGTCATGCCAGAAAGAGTTACTTCTTCTTCCTTGTGATTTATGGTGGCCTGGTACTTCAGTATCGAATGGTACAACTGTCATGATTAAAAACTATAAAAATGCTCCTATCTCCTCAATAAAGTCCGTCATTTAGTAGTATTTTAAATAAACCTTACAACTCTCGGCCTTGCGTTTATCTCCTTGGTATTTATGGCCACCTAGTACTTGGTACTGAACAAATGATAAAACAATAAAGTACTGTTGCAATAGGTAACTACAGAATGTGTATTTTATAATAATTGATAATTCCAGCAGTGGGAACGTGATGGGCTGATGATGATGATGATAACAATCTGTAAAATAAAACTGCTGAATTTTATAGATATTGTGTTTTAATATAGAAGCTATCGCTTCTATCACTTTAGGAGGTCAAATGGGAATAAAGTCGAATACATGTTTTTGCTCCCTACTGAGCACCAAGCACCAACATAGATTGGTGCTCAAATGGGAATAGGCTAGCTAGGTGCTCAAACGGGAATACTTCTATTAGCTACATTGTGTATAAAATTGCTTATTATAAAACGGCTTTAATATGTTTTTCGTAAATTTGATTATTTTAGGTTCTGGCTCAACATTCGCGTAAACAAACACGTAGGTACTTATAAAATAACGATTATCATTCATTACGTCACGTGTTATCAAGGAGTTAAAAATTGTATGCGATCAGAAACAGGGCCAAAATTTTTTTTTTTATTTAGAAAATCGATAAAAAATTCGTTCTTCCTTATACCTAGTGGTTGTAGCAAACGTTGGAGTAGCGTTACATCGCTGTATACTTAGAGTATACCTAGTATATAAGTACTCTAATGCTGTATAATATGTCGGTAATACGTGTACTTATGTGGATGGTGGCTAGACGGGTGCCTGTTTTGTTTTTGTGATGAAAAACTTATAAAAATCTAAGTATGTTCTAGTGTCTGCGAACGTCATTCAACGTTTCCGCTTTTATTAATTTTTCATGACATTCAAACCAGTGCTCTCAAATGTCTTTCCTCGTTTTATTTCGTTTCGTTTTTATTTGAGTGAGCATGACTGAAAAACCTAGTCATTTTCAACATTCACCAATTTTTACGTCTTTAATTGAATGAATGACTAAAGACATCAGACATTTCACATGGCACTGTACATTATCCTATCTCACTCCGTTAATTAACTCCATCCAAAGGTTGAATGGAAGAGATCGCTCTTAGCGATAAGTCCGCCCATTGTACTTTAGTTTGTAAGTCATTTCCATGTACCTATTTATTTTTTATTTGGTGTACAATAAAGCATTTTTGTATTGTATTGTGTTATTATGATGCACAACCTGTGCACAACACTTATCTGTTATCATCATTGAGCATAAGGCATATAGGCCACGTCATTAACATATTTATTTATTGTGTAGTATCCTTTCTTCATAAGATTAGATTTAACAAATTATTTGAATCTATTAATTAGTAAAAGCGTATATAGTTCCACATAAACGAACCATTAACTCTTTGCAACCTGAATCTAGATACCTACATACAATTTATTCGTATGTCTAGTGTTATAGTTATGAAATGTAAGGTTCGTTGTGGGGAGTGTCAAGTAAGAAACAACCGAATCGTTTGGAGTGTGTTTATTACTGTCTAAATCAAGTATTAAATAAAAATATTAAATATTAAATAATCCTATTGACATATTACATACGACGGTATACTGGGCATTGTAGCCAGCGAAATAACTGTGCATATGAGACTTAATAGGTATCTGATGAGCCCGATCGTTTCTTCATTCAGTTCCATAAAAAAAAAGAGTAAACCTGAAACGCGATATATTATTCAGCGGAATTAGATATTTTCATTGCGTATCACATAAGCATACAGTACACGCCCATCGGAAAAAAATTATAAAAAATGTTTTTCTTAAATTTTACTTTGCCTAAAAATTAAGCCTTTTGATACATAGGGGTAACGCCGCGCCGCCCCGCCGACAGTATTCTGGGAACCCTGCCGCACGGTGGCGATCTACACGACGTGTTTGCCTTATAGTTTTCTTATAATTATTATTTTTTATTTATAGTCATGTCTATTATGTTGAAATAAAATACAGTATTCCTAGGTACCTACTTACTTATACATATTGATTACATACCTAGTTAACATAGGATTTGGTCAATATAATTTTATATTAACTACAAAAATATTATATGGTCTTCTACTCTTATGCAGTAACATTTCTTTTCCTTTATAATATACTAGCTGCGCCCCGCGGTTTCCCGGGATAAAAGTAGCCTATGTGCTATTCCAAGTCCTAACACACGTACAACATACCAAATTTCATCAAAATCGGTTAGGTAGTTTTTGCGTGAAAGAGAAAACTTACACCCATACTTTCTTACAAACTGTCGCGTTTATAATATTAGTAGGATTTTAAAATTCGATTCACCATCTTCAATAACACGAAAGGTCCTATGTAGGACCGTACATATAGAGGATCGATTTTTTTATATTTAGTTCATTTCTAAGCATTAAAATGTCTCCAACCATAAGTAAGTCATGGGAATAGGATTTGTACCTACAATAATCATACCTATCTTTTCTTACCTGTTTGCTTATAATTAAATTTTGTTGTGCATCATATTGCGATTTTTGTAAGTGATATTTAAGTTGTTTTGGATAATCAGAATGGTTTTATAATGGATCTAAATCACAAGTCAAATTGCTGAAATGCACCCAATATGAGCTAGTTTTTCAAATTACTGGGTATACCTATAACAAAGCGGTAAGCTTTGTACAACAGTAAATTCAATTTACTGTTGTACATTCTTCGATTCCGTTTGCATGGGGAGAAATGACATTACATTTTTATGATTATGTTCTAAACTACCTATGGACTGGTGATGATATGCTGTGGATGTAATCTGCTTAAATTGTTAAATTTCACATTCTTCTTTCATAACTCTCAAAACAAACTCCGTTCCTCTATCAGATATGGTTTGTTTTGGTATACCGTAACATATCTAATATGAAGTTATTTACAATAGTATAAAAGATCAAAAATATGAAGGACAACAACAATACAAATGAATAAAAACTATGTAAATTAAAATACTAAGCAACTAGATCAAAATGCCAATAATTTCAACTCACAGTACTATCTGAAGATAAAGATCATATATCAAAATTATCTAATATATGAGAGTTGAAGACCTTTGGCATTCGAACACCTACTTGCTTATGCAAGACCCAATATTTTATATCATGAGTTTATTTTTAGCCACGAGTACATTCATTATTGTTAAATAAAAGTATTAACACACACAAATAGTCTTTAATCCTTATGATCTGTATTTTCCACATTAAAGTTAAAAACACCATGATCTGACAAGAAAGTAAACATATCCAGCTATCATTTTAAATTTTTGCATGTTTGACCACTGTACCTAAAAGCTTTGGTAACCTTTATATTTCCTTCCGTGTAGTGTAAGGTTACGGCATCAGTTCATTTGTGAGAAGATAATCAATATTTAGTTCAGACATTCAACTTGGGACTTAGGGGTTGTTTCTTTCATTATCATGCCTCTTCATATTGCTACATTTTCACATTTCTTTCTCATTCAGTCTTATCAATATCGGTGGGCACGGAACTGCTAATTCTCATCGCAATTTTTAGTGGAGTATCTCATTTATGAAAATGCACTTGCTACATATTGTAGTTAATTGTAGTTACTTCTGCATCTTGGGAGTTCCTGGACCACAACAACGCAAGGACGCGTTATTCTTTGATCTGAAGACCGAAACATAAACAAAACATTAGACCTCTTATTTCGTTTGGATGGCTCTTGTGACGATAATCGCACTTAAATATACGTCTTAAACCTAACCAGTAAGAAAAATAGCATATTAATTTAATACTAACGATGAATGTAGTACTTAAATTCATTCCGGTTCATTTTCTTTTTTAAGTAAATTTAAAGATACCTATATTTTTAATACTGAACATAAACACAGCATAAACCATAAAACTGTTTAACATCTATAGCGTAAATACAATTGTCATCTTTGTTAAAATAAAAAGTTATATGTAGTTAAAATCTTTTTTTAGCCACCATTATTAATTTGGTTTTCCAGATTGTCAGCATTGGGATTTTGCCTTGCCATCGTTACCTCATAATGAACACAGCCTTATATTATTCTATTACTGTCAAACTTTTTCCACCAATAGCATTAATCCTAGAGAATATAGTGACCAATAGGAGTAAAGCAAATCAGCCAATAGCACGATGGACGCGTTTTCCGGGGTGGTAAATCCGCGGCTGGTTAATCCGCGGCTGGGTTTTCCAACCCGTATCTAACTTTGTACAGGCAGGAATACGCATCACAGGATTTACCGGCATGATAACTGAAGTACATTGACGATGTACACGTATTCCTTGATGGTATTTCCATGGTTGCGTGTTCCAGTGTCGGGTAATACGGGCCGGTAAAGTTTGTACCGGAGTGGAAAGCCCAGCCGTGGAATGACCACCCGCGGATATACCGCCCCGGAATTCATGTACATGTACTTGCATTGTTTGTACGGGCAATGACGTGTTGGCATTTCCCATGCCGGTAAATCCACGGCCGGGTAATATACACACTCGACAGAGAAAGACTCTCTAGCTACCTGCTGGCAAATGGCAAATCATTTCGTAACACGCGACTGTGATGTTTGGTTGTGGTTTGGTTCATCAAATTTTTTGAGTAGTGTCCAAAGAGAAAATTAAGTAATGGGGAAATAGTGTCTTTACTATTTCAAAGATCCAGTTCGTCAGAAAACAAATGAAAATGATACGGTTTTAATGAAGAAATCACGAGCAAAGATTACTATTTTATATACACGAGCGGATTGATCTGCAAAGTATGTGTATAACACAGTTCTTCTGTTTTGTGTGGAATAATTAAATCATACCGTATCCCATCATATCAAAACATTAATTGCCTTATCAATTACCATGAACAGAAACAAGAACAATAGCTCTAGGATGGCGACGCGGACACTGCAATCCACTGAGAGCGTCGCGGAGCCGGAGTACAGGCTAATCAATGGACAAAAACCGCCCGATATTAAACGTGAGAAAGAGAACTCATGGGTGGCCGGCGTGCAGATGTTTGTGTCCTTCTTGTTGGCCGGGTTTGGCATGGTGGCGGCCAGCCTGCTCCTGGACGTGG
Organism: Petrophora chlorosata; assembly: GCA_951640565.1. Lineage (NCBI taxonomy): Eukaryota > Metazoa > Arthropoda > Insecta > Lepidoptera > Geometridae > Petrophora > Petrophora chlorosata. Next base: position 6,088,233 of record OX621206.1, read on the forward strand.
TGCAGCACTGGGAAGTTTTCAATGAAATATCAGAAGTATACATATTAGTGCCTGCACTTTTAGGGCTGAAAGGTAACTTAGAAATGACATTAGCATCACGTTTGTCGACTCATGCTCATTTGGGCCATCTGGATACTAGTTTGACTTCATTAGTGGTGGGCAATCTATGTCTAATACAGTGTCAAGCTGTGCTTGTCGGCTTCCTTGCTGCAATGGCTGCCGTTGCCATGGGATGGATACCAGAAGGAGAGTTTGATATTCATCATGCATTACTGTTGTGTGCATCTAGTGTGTTAACAGCATCATCTGCAAGTTTTGTTCTCGGTGTCATTATGATTGGAGTTGTTGTAGTTTCAAAAAAGTTATTTATAAATCCAGACAATATTGCTACTCCTATTGCTGCTAGTCTGGGAGATTTAACAACTTTGGCACTGTTGTCTTGGATAGCATCTGTGTTGTATAAATCAGTTGGCACAAGTGTGATATTCCCTTCTATTATTATAATTGTTGGCGCAGTTCTTGTGCCAGTGTGTGGGTACATAGCTTGGAAGAATAGTTTTACTAGACAAGCCCTGGATGAAGGATGGGTCCCTGTTGTGTCTGCAATGGTCATTAGCAGTGCTGGTGGGTTAATATTAGACCATACAGTCTCTATATACAAAGGTATTGCAGTGTATCAATTGGTCATAAATGGTATAGGTGGCAACATGGTGGCAGTACATGCTTCAAGACTGTCTACTTTACTACATACAGGACAAAAAGAGGGCTCTGTGTTAAGCAGTACTACAAGACTATTACTGCTGATGGTTATACCCGGCCAGTTGATATTTATCTACACTATAGGCTACCTAAGAGCTGGCCATACTTCCACAACACCTACATTCATTTTAATCTACATGTGTGCTGCATTACTGCAAGTATTTATGTTGCTTACCATTAGTCATTACATGGTTGTGTGGATGTGGAAGATGGGAATGGATCCTGACAACTCAGCCATACCTTACTTGACTGCACTTGGGGATTTGCTAGGCACAGCACTCCTAGGTGCAGCATTTAGTATATTATATGCCATAGGTGACAAGGATAGTGACTTAGGTGACTGACACTTACCTTTTATGTTACAAAAAGCTCAAAATAATATTTTATATTATTATTTAATTGTACTTACATTTTTAAGTACAAAGGTGTTTGTTGCATAAATTCTGTGCCATTTCAAGTTATTAACTTGTACTTAAATAATATCTCTTTGTATTCATTTTAGACATACATTTATAAAAATATAAGGTATTTATTACACTATGCATGTATATGTGCAAATTTGGGCTAGAAATAATATATTATACCTACTACATATACTATCCTCTAACTTGTGTATTAATTAGGTACTTAATAAATTGAATACTTGTACATACTATTTTACAATTATCTAGTGTTTACATATTGGCTGGTGCTATAACTTGAAAAGATGAATATTTTTTATAAATAATTTTATATTAGTTATAGGATTAATTTATACAAAAATGTAATAAAATGTGTTGCACATTTTAGTTTATAATTTACACCCATGTAACCTTTACCTTTACTGAAAAATATCTAACTTAGAAAAGTCAAGGACATGTGACATCCACCAACCCGCACTGGGCCAGCATGGTGGATTATGGCCCATCCTCTCTCTATGAGAGAAGGCCCGTGTCCCAGCAGTGGGAACATGATGGGCTGATGATGATGATGATGATCTAACAGACATAATCCTGTTTTGAGTGCAGTAAAATATTGGAAGCCTGTCTTCAAATATTAGTGTTTATTCTTGTCTTAACTTTACTTACTGAGCAATGCCAACTTAAAAAAATATTAACCAAATAAAAGGTTATTGAACCCCTAATGTAGTATTTATTATAGACCAATTTAGGTTTGGCATGAACAATAAAAATAATTCTTTCAATTACAGTTAAAATTGAGTAGCTCTTTTATTACTGAGTAGAGTATAGAGTAGTTACTCTTCAGTTACCTGATAAATGATATACAGGTAACTTAAGAGTTACAAAATGAAACAAATCAAGTATACTTTTTTTGTTTATTTTCTTATGCTAATGTCAGATGTTTACTTGACTTCACGCAACCTCCTGACTGCGGATCTGCAGGAAGATGCAGCAGTGGTAGAGAAGACCCAGGCACCTCCAGCTACAGTCCTCTTGCAGCGCTTGCAAGACCAAATACCAACGCATGACCGCTTCATGGCATCCTAAAAACAAAAATATATCTCATTAATGTTAGCTTAGAATAAAATGTAACTTTGTATTTGTACCCTAGAGTACCAGTAAGCTACTAATTTAATCACAAACAGGTAAGTAGACATTGTTAACCACTTGTATATTGCAATTAACAATAACGATGGAAGACCATTAGTGGTATCACTTAATAACTGATACAAGATAAATTAAAAATCAGTATGGTAGAGAATTTTGTGACTAATCTTCATCAACCTAATCAATTTTCAACAGCATCAGCAGGCAAGCCAAACAAAATTGCCATTTGTTTGCAACATGCTTTTTGATAACTTTTCTGATTACATTTTGTCGCATGTGATTTTAGTACAAATAGAGGAACGAATAATACTAATTATAATAGAATCAAATATCTCCACAGCCTCTGTGGTGTAGTTTTGTGGTTGCATGTTGCCTTAAATCTCATACACCAATGAGGTTGTAGGTTTAATTCTGGAATCCTAGTTAGGGGTCAGGATCTATGTATGTGATTGTTGGGAGTTTTTTTTTATCTATGCACAGAGTTGACATATGATTCTGTTAATGTTTAATAAGTGAAGTAAGTTAATGATTTAACAGTATATTGAACATAAATCTGCAAATGCAGATCTTAAGAAATATTATCTAATCCCATAAGGGTCTATTTTTATGATGAGTGGTACACTAGCTAAAAACTTCCACATTTTATAGACTTGATAATCTTTGTCACTTTTTATTTATGAAGAGGGGTTAGACCAACAATAACCTTAATTTGGATCATAAACAATACATAAGTATGATTCAGAACAGATAGTTATTCATTAAATCACTATTATTAAGAACTTTATGTACTCTGCAGTGTAAATAGTCACTAAGAAGTTAATTGACTTAAGAATGTACAGTACGGTCAACATAACTTGGTGACTCTGAACATCGCGCAGAAGGCTGCACAGTAACACATTTTAGGAACCAAATGGTGGCATGAGATGAAGTGTGCGGGGAGGTGGTCTTTGGCTAGATATGAACCTTACGTAAACACAATCAATCCTTTAATAGATCAATTATAATTATTTTTATTTAGAAATAATGAATTTTGTTTTTTTATAATATATTAAACAAAATAGATTTATTAATATAGTGAATTCTGTCATTAATAAAAAAGATTTTGTTGATAAAAGGAAACTGATTCTAATAAAATTACATTTTCTTGGTTGAAATAAATCAATTACTTAAACAATAGTTGTCTATTAACGATTACTTGATGAAGAACTGTTTGAAATCTTCTTAATATTTTATTTTATTTATTTATAGCCTGTGTCAGATTCAGTTTTGTTTCATGTACTTTGCTTCTATTCCATTTGTTTGGGTTTGAATCTGTGTGCCCTTTGGCAAAGGCCTTCCAACCTTCCCTTTCCCATGCTAATCTGGACCATGTTCTACCAGCTGTTTGAACAATCTCGTCATCCCATCTTTTAAATTGTCTCCCTTGCTTTCTCTTTTCCTCTCTTGGATACCACAAACTAGCTGATTTACTCTATTTCTCTGCTCCTCAAATTGTGTGTCCAGCCCATCTCCACTTTAAAGTTCTTGTTTATAGTACAGCATCCTGGGGTTTTGTTGCTTTCCTGATGGTGCTGTGTCTTGTTTTGTCCATAAGCCTTTTGCTCAACATACTTCTCTCCATACCACATTGACATGTTTGAAGTCTGAATTGTTGTGATTTGGTGAGTGCCCATGTTTGGCATCCATACATTCCATACACAATTAAATATAAATATATCTATATTACTTGATTTCCATCAATTAACATCACTCAAAGGCACGCATATTGGACATCCCTTTTTGTTTACTTCGTAAAGCTTCATGTTTTTTTCGGCAATGCTCGGTATGAGGTAAATGTAACTCAGTCACACGTTAGTATTGGTGTAGTGTATGTTTCGCTGTCTCTGTCTTTTACAGTCAGCTACAAAAGTTTTCGTTGTTTTTCTCGGAACTGTTTTTATTAAGTATTGATTGTATTGTTAATATTGTTGTTTTTATTGGTGTTAAGTTTTTTGTTTAGTGTTAAGCGTTAAATCAGTTTTATTCTTGTTATTTGCAAGTTAAATTTATTTCGCCAAATCAACTATATATGCCACAAAAGCATAATTTTGTTTTAAATCGTCAGCATAAGTTTCCTTCATCAGTGTACATGCGCTAAAGTTCGCAGTGCCTATGTTCAGACTCGCCAAGATAGATCGGCCGTATTGTAGTGCTGTTTTTATGCAGTGCAAAATCATAAGGTGATGAGGTTAGTTTAGGTATTTACAATAAAATATGTACATTTTTGTAAGAAACCAACAAATGTAGGTAGGTAGGTCGGTAGTAACTTATGTAGGTTAACTATTTAAGAAATAAATTGGGATTTGTTTTGTTGTGATACTAACCTTGCCGCAGAATGAGCAAGTATATTTGGCGTGCTGTGTCACTTCCATTTTCTTAACCATTTTACGGAGGGAGGCACCGTAACGTGTGCCATATTTGCCTGTGATTCCAACCTTTTTCGTGCGTTTGGCCTGAAAATACAACATTCATGTTTGAACTGCTTTCACGGAACACTGTCACTGAGGTAGATATATGGACAAAGTATCAGTCCTGAATATAAAATAGGTATGCCACTTCTTAAAACACATCACTGAAACATATTTTAGGATTAAACTCTATCCATTAATGACAGGATTGCTGTAATTTTTTAAAATTAAAATCTCACCATTTTTGTAACCTGTCTACAACAAAAGTTGACAGAAAAGAAGATTTTACTTTTGACAGATTTGGGTTACCAGTAGTAGGTCTAAAAACCTACCATATGTAATGCCAAAATTTATTTAGAAATAATTATGTACAAATATACATATGTAATGTAATCGTATTTTTTTTAATTATATTTTATTGGAAATAAATATTATTTTTTCCTCAGTTTGGATTTGAAAGGTGTGGATTTCGGTATTGCGATAAAATTCAAACGCTAAACAAAGTGGAATCGCAACTGGAATAATGGAACGTATCCGCATTATAGTTTTTTTTTAAGTTTGCCCGTTAGTGCAGGCTAAAGTCTCTAGGATCATACCGCCATGTCTTACGTAGTTTTTATTTGATAGTTTAATATTCCATTTAATTATACTTTTGTTGAGAATGAGGGTCAACAGCAACAAGCCGGACCCTCTCCTAGTGCTTCAATAAAGTGGTGGAACTTTATTCAAGCTTTCCATGGACTTTTTGTGAGAACATAAAAAGCAATGTTTTCCCTATTTTGTTTCATTTGCCTACACTCGTGCACGTTAACGAACACATAATGGTTAATATTCCACCGATATTACACATGATCACTCGAAATAACACTTGTTTGTAAAATAAAACAAAATCGAACTGTATCACCAACATTGAGGTCTCACCATTCCTCAATCCTAGATAAAAATTGTATGTCCTCAATGATCACCAAAGATAAAATATAATTTGTCTTTGTGTATCACTTTTCACTTCTTGCCAAAAAGTCCTCCGCATTATAGTTAGAGATGTCACTTTTGAGTAACACTTGTTTATGCTACAAAATAGTAAATCGAGGATCGATCTCTCAGTTACTCTGAGATCAATGTCTGAGATCGATTTACTATTTCCATGGAAATCCATGTCTATGACAACCTCAGCCTAAAGACCGTAGATCATTGAGGAATATGCCGTAGATAATCAAATATGACAACCATTTTTTATACTTGTGCACAATGACTTTGAAACTACTATAGAGGACATCTAACATTATTTAAAAAACGTCCCGCCGCCGCCGGTTTAATATACCAATATTGACGTTTGCCACCTATCCTAAAAAAAACAATAAATTTAGTAGTAAGCGATCATACGCTTCAGGGCAAAGTGGCATATGACCACGGCTATCCCCTGAACATCTATGAATATTGTATTACCTAAATACATTAAAATATATGCCGTGTAAGTTGTTTATTTCATAGACGATAAATATTGAATAATCTGAAACGCCAAGGAAATAACTAGTGTAATTCCGCTGAATATTATGTAGGTTGTTGTTCGAATAATATATGTGTTTGGGATAGATAGCAAAATATGATAATAAGTTAGATATTGTATTTATAATATAAGGTATATAATGAACAAAAACAAAATATTTGTAAATAATGTTAAATAAATATAGAAAACCCTAACAATAACACGTGTTTCGCCATCTACACGAGGCATCATCATGTGTCGACTCGCCGAACGCTAGAATACCAACGTGTTTTTCTCGTTCTTGTTCGAGACTGGATTATTATTTATAGAATAGGTGATTGTGAATAACGTTTTGAGTATCATATAAATCAACTGATTTCAGATCAGGTTTCACGTTTACTTGAGTGATAATAAAATAATAAGGGGTCGGACAGAAATCGAAAAAAGAAATCTAAAATGTATGTAGTAAGAATAAATGTTTGTCAATTCTGAAAGATCATTAATTAAATATTTTTGTAAAACAATAATAATTTATATTTTTAAATCAATAAATAAAATTTAATACCTTAATCTTAAAATTTTATCTGTTCTTTATCCCAAACGAAACACCAATCACAGTGCATGACGTCTTTTTAAAGTAAATACCGTGAGCGAAGCTTGTGTTTATTTTATATTTTTGCTTTTTGTCTAAATCAAAACGATATGTTTTTCATTCCATGACAACCTTAAAGTCTTTTAACTTCACAAAAACGTATAAATCACTTCGCGAGTTTGTTTTCGTAGAGCTTGTCGTTTTATTTGCCTTCATATGACGTCATACGTTCTGAGCTGACTTTTTTCGTGGCAATATTTGAATCATAACATTTCATGGCTATATATACTATATTATACTTTATGGTTAATTTTAAACACTTTCTGAAAAGTTGTCCGATCCCTCTCTGATTCATGAATCTTGAGTACGACTGAAGTTCCAAGATATGTTTATCGAACAAAGCTTCATACCTACTTCTATGATGACGTCACGATGGTTTTAATTTATAAAATCGAGCCTTATTCAATGTTGACCCTTAACATATATATATATATGTATATATATATATATATATATATATATATATAACCTAAATAATATAACCTAACTATATATAATATACCTACTACCTATACCTATACATGACCTATATATAATATAACCTAATTTTTAACAAAATATTTAAATGACCAGAAAAAAATACTACGAACCAAAAGTTGAACTTTTAAGTAATTCTGTCACCGTGACACAAAATTGTGGATCCAGCCGAAAGGCGGAGCTACGTAAAGTCATCATAAAAGTGGCCAATAAACGAAGTAGCTGGCAGTTCATTGTCGAATTGCATCGCATTTGTATAACAAACAATATGTATATGTTATGTATCAACTTCAACTTCTTTTTTTAAACGGGCGAATGCCTTTATTAATGAAATCAACTCTACACTCTACTTACTAAAACTAAACTAACTACTTACAAGGAGAAGCAATTGGACAACCCATAGACCATTAAGGTCTATAGATAGCTCAAATGCCACCCACTACCAGTTGGCAGCGTACCCAAGATGCTGGCAGTATTGCCCCGTTGGATTGCAATACTGATACGTTGAGCCAAATAAGTCCGAGCATTTTGGTCACGCGTCGCATCGATCAGGCGCTCTGACAGACTTTTGAAAATACGATGAGCTCCCGGTCCCACGGACCCAAAGTCTCCACACCAAACGGCTCAAATATGTAACAGCTACCGAGGTTAGCATATTTCCACCGCTTAAGCTGCTTGGCCGAATTAGCCGCCGCGCCAGCCTTATTCAGCGTCATTAAGCCGGAAGATGTGACGGCGCCATAGTATCGACGCAAGTAGCGTCCCACACTAGAAGCCGCCCCAACTTCCAGGGGATCAGGGTCATGCCGTCAGGCCTTTTACCATCGTCACGCATTAGACCATTCGGTTCAAGAATGGCTGCAACCTTAACGCTGGTAAAAGCGCCGCGGACGCGACCGTGGTGACCGAGTTGATCAACTGCAGTACCACACTGGTAACGATGGGCTTCCATAACACTTTGCACCCAGACGTAAGCTAATAGCAAGACGGAAAGCAGATGGGTCTAATAAATTCTACTAATAATACTTTTTTCAACCCATCTATTCGAAAAGGACGACTTGGTTCGCCTTTATGTGCACCCAAAGGTGGTGTTTTCTATAAGAAACTTTTAGCGGGCAGTAATGAGTTTTTAATCCTCTTTATAAGTGCGCCGCAATTATCTTTGCCGCGCACTTTTTGAATTTGGAACATCTTAGTGTTCAGCACCAAAGAAATCGAACGCAAATATTGTTTGAATAAAGACTGGCTGGTACGACGGCCCATAGTCACGCCGCCGGATGAATGAAAAAAAAAACAAATTAAAAAAGCGCGAACTACAGCCCGCGTTTTCGTAAATTTTCACGGATTGTTAGAAATTCATTGTTTTGTTTTGTTTTGAAAAATGAGTTCTTCAAGTGACAGTGAAAGTATAGAATTAACTCCTGAAAGCATTAGAACTGACGCAAGAAATGTGATGGATAATCTATTCAATTTAGTTGTTACTCTATGTTTTATTAAATAATAATATTACAATAAAATATGAGGCGCTTTTATTTTCTCATAGTGGGTGATGAAAAGTAGAGTGTATCACTCGGGCGCAAAATATATTTTTGGCTCGGGCGACGTACTTTGAATCCCTCGCTACGTTCAGGATTCTACTAAAGAATCCCTCGCTATGCTCGGGATTCTACTCTAGAATCCCTCACTTCACTCTGGATTCAAAAAAGCACCCTCGCCGTAAAAATATTATTTTGCTCCCCTATGATACAATCTACTATTCTTGTCTGTCGATGTTAAGTCTACTGTTCTGAAATTTTTGGTAACAATCTGTATCATTATGACAATGACGCTTGATGCTAGTGACTTTTTTATAATCGATTATATAATCGTGACACCCATCACTATGTTTGATTGAGTTGAGGTTTGTTTGATTTGCATTTAAAGCACGTACCACTCACTACTACTTCTGTCGAATTGGTTGATGGTTGACATAGCATCAGAACTTTAACTAATGAACGAAGAGCCTAGAATATGTCGTAGCTGCTATTGGCCTAAGTTAATATTTTTAAATATTTCACCTATCAAGAAGCATAACAGAAATATGACATTGGATGTTATTGGATAAAATGCTGTCAAATTGATAGGTGAATTTCTGTTGCCGAGTCTTCTCTTCCCATCAACGACCTACAAATTTGTAAAAGGTCGATCTTGATCTTTCGGATATCGATAAAACCGTCCCGATCATCTGGACGGACTAGTTTTAGCTAAATTCCAAAACAAAATGTTGCGAACGATTGTAGTACGAAACCAGTTATTGAACGATGGTCTTAAAAAGGTTATCCGGTCAAATATCACGAGATGTGTGAGTACGGAACTGACGAAGAGGAAACTTTCTAACAAGTAAGTTCTGGACTCCAATAGCTCTCTTAACATTTACTCTAGTTTTCCAGCAGATTTTCTTTGCTAGTATGATTTAGGTAGAAGTAGTAACTACTTTATTTTTGTGTGCCGAATTCGCAGCTACTCGTTGCATAACCAAAACGTCAGTGCTCTTCACCTTGGCAAATGGTCATTACACAGCCGGCGATTCCACGTGTATATGGATAGTACGTCTCAGGAATCGGACCAAAATTAGATACCCAAACTGCAAACCCATTCAAGCCTTTATAGTAACAATTACCAATCATCGTCCATTTGACTATTATTCTTTCACATATAGCATGTTGGAGTTATTGAAGCTAGGGGGTTTATTTTCTGTAAAGACTAGTTTTACCAGATCATTTATTTGTTTACGTTTGTTTACTAAAAGTGAGTTATTTACAGTTTTAGTTTATACAAGGTGTTAAGTTTCTAATGTGCGAGAGGCCATAAGAGTTGGTACCACCACTTTGTTAGTTATTCTGCCGCTGTTCATTAGTGCATATCAGTGTTCTGGCTCTTGGTGGTTATAGGCACTGTTATGTTATGTCAAATCTAAGCTCTCAGAAGGTAAACTACTATAGTCCATCTTTAGGGAATGTAGATTCAAAAAGCTAATAAAGCTAAGTCATACATCAGTGCTGAAATTAAAGAAAGAAAGAAAAGACATTTATTTGACACTGCTGTGTAGAAATTAAATTCAAATTAAGTGTAAAGACTGTTCTAATGAGAAAATCATACTATACTGTTTATAATTATATAGAAGACAAAGGTGGTTGGAATATTCCACTTCTGCAAAGTAGCCAACTGGTATAAAACCAAAGAAATGTAAGAAAATCTTAAAAAAAAATGTCTTTCACTTTCATGTATATCTTCTGAGCAGTGGTTCTTTTTCCGATACGGTGGTAGAGTTGTGGTAATAATTTGATGTTTAGGAGTGCGTCTGTGATGCCAAAAATGAATAAAGAGATTTTGATTGATTGATTGACTGCACAATTACAGAACCAACATAGTAAAGAAAAATAACAAACAAGGAAATCAGTTAATGGATACATAAAAAACAAAAACAAATTATTAACCCCTAGACACATAAATGAGTTGAACAGCCATTAATATAAAACCTTGTGTAATGAAAACCACAACCCAAATGAGTAAATTATTTTATGAATGGAATAATTAGAATAATTAATTATCCACTTTATTTGCATGAAATAGGCATTAGTGATATAAATGCTGAAACTTTCTCTTATATCATATTTATAGGATCTTGGTTACCATGGATTATAAACAATGTAGGTATTATATAAAGATTATAGTACCTATACCTTTAAATTATCTATCATCATTTATACTGATTAGTTATCTTTGTTATGTCTGCTAATGAGCTTGGTCATAAAATAGCTCAATGAACTTAATGAGTGTAGTTAACAGTTAAAAAATACCGCATTGCAGATTAAATTGTTATCTAATGTAAACATGTAGGTTTATTCGGTTGGCATTCCTATGTATGACATTTTCTTCTAATGTTGTGGTAGCCTTTGAAGTCTATTCAATACTCTGATTATATTAACTTATATATATAAACTTGAAATTGTTTTAATATAAAATCTATTTTTAAATTTTTATATATATTTTTATACCAATATGAGCACATAGATTAAAGCTGCATTCACACTGGTATTATGTGGATTTTCATAGTACTTGGTACAAATTCTGTTTCTGTATGACTAGTTCCCAATTTTGATATAAAGCTTAGTCATGTGGTTTGACTTGATTTTTTATCACGGAATAATGTTAATAAGCACTGATAGGAGTTAATTCATGCTAAAATAGGTATGACAGCAAATGTTGACAAAAAACAAGTTTTTATTCTGTCTGGGTATTGCGGGAGCATGGTCCTCATAGTTTAGCTACCTCTTAGTTCTCTAGTTAGGAACACATCACCCAATGATCACTATTTATACTATTTAGAATATATAATTAACTTTTCAGAGTTCTATCCCCACAAAACAAGCGGGTTCCGACTCCACTATGGTCTGTCCAGACAAGGTACTATTCCAGCCTGCCCCCACACACAAAGGTGAACCTTCCGGCGCTGTCTCCCACTATGGAGAGCGGCTCCATCGTCAGCTGGGCGAAGAAAGAGGGGGATCAGCTCAGTGAGGGTGGGTACTGTGGAATATCATGCACTTTTTAATTAAAGAGCTTGTAACAAATTAGTTGAATATCACCTTTAAATGACTGAAATTATGTTTACACAAAATTTTTATCTACAGCCCTATTTTATTATTGTGCAAATGAGAAGAAACATATCTTACCAGTGTATCCTTTTCACTACTATGATAATCTAGGTGTATTCAATCTCAAATTGTTAAGATATCTTTTACACAAGCACCATTTTCGACCACATTATCAATGTTCATCAAAAGAGATATAATCGATATGGATTATTAGACCAGTATGGTCAAATACTTGCCAACCTCTGCCAATAAAAACACTTGCAAAATAAAGAACACAATTTGCCAAACATCATAAATCCTGTGTGTTTTTAGGCGATCTCCTCTGCGAAATTGAGACAGACAAGGCCACTATGGGATTCGAGACTCCTGAAGAAGGCTTCCTCGCTAAGATCATGATCACAGAAGGCACCAAGGGTGTGCCAGTCGGCAAGCTTCTGTGCATCATCGTGGAAAACAAAGATGACGTCGCCGCATTCAAAGAGTTTAAGGATGATGGTAAGCTGGGTTTTCGGTTTGTGATATGGCTTTCATTTGGGTTTCTAATGTGTAATTTTACAAGTTAAAGAGTTGAACAGAAATGTGTAAGTAGTAAACAATCTATTGTGCAGGATTTTTACTACTTGTCATGCTTATCTTAATCTTGATAGCAATAGAAAGAGATTGCATGAGTTTGAATGTTGATTGGGTATATCATAAGTCCATTAAAAATCTGGATAATATGATAAATGCCAAAATAGTAAAACATTGGGCAACAATAACTGGATTCGTTTGATTTTCGATTGCATAATGATTTTTATATATTCGATTTGTAATATCGAATTTGTGTCAGTTGCATGGATTTCACTAACAGTTTGTCCAAACCCACAGCCAAAGGAGCTCCTCCGCCGAAGGCTGCCGAAAAAGGTTTGTACCCATCGACTCGCGCGTTTGATAGGCGTTCTTTTTTTAGGGTTCCGTGCCCAAAGGGTAAAACCGGACCCTATCACTAAGACTCCGCTGTCTGTCTGTCACGAGGCTGTATCTCATGAACCGTGATAGTAAGAAAGTTGAAATTTTCACAGATGATCTATTTCTGTTGCCTGTTAATTTTTCTGTTGCCGCTATAACAACAAATACTAAAAAACAATAAAAATCATTTAAGTGGGGCTCCCATACAACAGACATGATTTTTTTGCCGTTTTTATTGATAATGGTACGGAACCCTTCGTGCGCGAGTCCGATTCGCACTTGGCCGGTTATATAGATAATGGTACGGAACCCTTTGTGCGCGAGGTCCGACTCGCACTTGGCCGGTTTTAATTCATTGTAGAAGCGACGTCAGTTAGGTCGCGACACCTCTTCATTCGCTTATCATTACAGCACGGCAAACATTATTAAAATAAAACGACTCATAATCTTTTACAAGCAGGAAAAAACAAACAGAGTAGATATCATGGAAATGTTACTCAATGAAAATGATTTTTATATACTACTAGCTTTTCCCTCGACTTCGTCCGCGTGCCTAATATGTGTATTTTTTCCAAGATCAACTTAGCAAGATCTCCCCAGTATATGAGAGCGCGTACTACGAAGAGGTCAAGATGTATCTTTGTAGTCACCCATCCGAATTTAATGTTATATACCCTATAATCTAAGTTGGGACTAATGCTACCGAGCCCTGAAAACCACATTAAAATACGTTCAGCAGTTCCCGAGTCTATAGATAACAAACATATAAACAAACAAACAATAATTCTAAAAACCATAGATTCGTGATCAGTACCCTCTTAATAGTCGATCCCGGTTGGTTTTTTAAAATATCTTTAATGTACAGAATTATCTCAGTTCCATTTTATAATAGTACTAGCTTTTTCCCGCGACTTCGTCCGCGTGAACGAGAGAGGAAGGCCATATTCGTATTTTTTCCAAGATTCATAGCAAGACCTCCCCAGTGAATGGGAGCGCGTGCTATGAAGAGTTCAAGCTGTATCTTCGTAATCACTCAACCGATTTTGATTTAACACACCCTACAATCTAAGTTGGAAATAATGCTACCAAACCTTGAAAACCACATCAATATCCGTTCAGCAGTTTCCGAGTCTATAGATAACAAACACAAACAAACAAACAAACAGACAAAAATTCTAAAAACCGTGGATTTGTTTTCAGTACCCTTTAAATAGTCGATCCCATTAGTTTTTCAAAAATATTCAATGTACAGAATTGGCTTAGTTCCATTTTTATAATAGTATAGAATCTATACTTTAGTAAGATATTCGATTTGTAATATCGAAATTGTTTCATGTGCATGGATTTCACTAACGCTTTGTCCAAACCAACAGCTAAAGAAGCTCCACCGAAGCCTGAGATAAAAGGTTTGTACACGTCAACGTTTTGTCATTTAATATTTTCATTTTTCATCTTGGCAAAGCGCATAGTTCATAAACAGCCGCAAACATATTCAACGTCTGATATTGCAATATGATAAACGGTGTTGATACCTCTTCATTCACTTATCATTACAGCACGATAAACATTATTAAAATAAACTCACTCTTTTCGACACATAAACATTTTTTTCACATCAACTCATAATCTTTTACAAGTAAGAAAAAATAGGGTAAATATCATAGGAATGTTACTCGAATATTGTATAAGTATTGTAGGGTGAGAGCGAGTGTGGCTCAGTGGGAGCACGTGCGACTTTCGATCCGACGCACCCGAGTTCGAATCCCGCTGGCCGCGCCACTGACTTTCTTAAGTTATGTGCGGATTTAACATTCGCTCTAAAAACAGTGAAGGAAAACATCGTCAGGAAACCGGCATGTCCAAGAATTTTTCACAAAAAGTAAAGGACATGTGACATCCACCAAACCGCACTGGGCCAGCGTGGTGGATTATGGCCCATACTCTCTCTACGAGGGAAGGCCCGAGTCCCAGCAGTGGGAACGAAATGTAGTGGGCTGATGATGATGATGATATGCGTTTTTTAAACGTTTTTTTATGTGTTAACTATTGACCCGATTTGTGTGATCCTTTTATCTCTCGAAATAGTATACCCGCCCTGTGGTCCATATTAAGGTTAAGATCTCATACGCAATCGTTTCGTGTCATGATTATAATTTTTTTATCTGAAAGAATTAAAATATATATAGAATGAGCCGCGATCGACATTTTTCTTGAATGAAAATATTATTTTTCATGGCTATATAAATACATTATGGTTAATTTTAAACACTTTCTGAAAAGTTGTCTGATCCCCTATTGTGCGCCGCAGCTCCAGCTGCCGCGGCCGCTGCGCCTGCCCCGGCTGCCGCTCCCGCTCCCGCCCCGGCCGCCGCCCCCGCTCCGGCCGCCGCCCCAGCTGATGCGGGCGGCCGTGTGTATGCCAGCCCGTTCGCTAAACGCATCGCTGAAATCAAGAACTTGAGGCTTGGAGGTAAGAAACTTTTACTGTCTATGTGTTTCATAAGTTGCCTTAGGAAGTTAAAAAAAAACCTAAACATGCTTTTTAGGAAAGAATCCTCGCGTAGATATGGTTGTATTCAACAGCGTAAAAAATAGTTTAATAGTTTAGATGTGTTGTAATTATTATTGAGGCCGTTTTCGACATGTCTGTCCCCAAACTGACCTTCCTAATTATGATCAACCATGTTGTGACTGTTATGTAAGGGTAAAAATATCCCTAAGTCATTTGAGTGGGATATGTGTAATCGATTATTGCGTGAAGCGGCTTTGATAGTACTCTAGCTCTTTACAGATAATTTATAAAAAAATATATATTTGAAATTGTTTATGCTTACATGATAATAATTGCATATAGTTATATTTTGATTCCCACTAATATTACAGATTTTGTTCATACCATTCTTAAGTAAAAAAATCTAATGTCATCCTTATCCTAACGATTTGACACTAATATAACTTGGTAATGACATTTGTAGTATATGACATTTGCTTGTTAAATACTTATTAATAGAACCATCATTCATCATCAGAACCATTGCGATATGGTAAAAAAATGTATGAAAATTATTAATCAATCTATCATTTTATTGCAAATACAAATCGTGTAATACAATCAATTCTATGAGCTCTGAATCCCACACTAGGATAACTCCTGTGATGTAGGATTCAGTCTTTTTCATTCGATATAGCTGTTTACAAAGCGAAACAAACATAGGTTACATTTATTAATCAGTGTATTGAATGTGATAAGTGGTAGCATTGTAAATTTTTGATATGATGAGGGTAGGTATTAAATAAGTAAGAGAAACGCACTGACCTGTCTACCGACTGGTGCCGAATAGGAGTGGTGTATGTGTGTGGGTTTTTTTTATGTAACTGAATGACAAGACGAGCTGGTCGTTTGCCTGATGGTAAACAATACGCCAGCCCATAACAATAACAGCAGCACCCAGAACTTTTGTTTGCAAAATCCTGCGGCGCTGCACTGCGCTCGTCACCCTGAGACAATTAGCTGTTGAGTCTCATAATGCCCAGTAATTTCGCTGGCTACAATGCCCTTTAAACCGGAACACAGTAATGCTCGCGCACTACTGCTTGGCGGCTGAATAACTGACAAAGAGGTGGGTGCGTCTATTGTATCAGTAGTTAAGTAGAATCCAAAATCGAGTTTATCAAGTGTGTTATTACGTGTATCTAAGTTTGTGTGCGGCTGTATACAAAGGGACTGCAAAATAATGCTTCGTATGCTACCATTTACGATGTGCGGTTCATAATAGGATATTGTATTAAAATTAAATGATATTAAATGAAGTAGAATACAGAATCGAGTTTATCAAGTGTGTCATTACGTGTATCTAAGTTTGTGTGCGGCTGTATACAAAGGGACTGCAAAATAATGCTTCGTATGCTACCACTTACGATGTGCGGTTCATAATAGGATATTGAATTAAAATTAAATGATATTAAATGAAGTAGAATCCAGAATCGAGTTTATCAAGTGTGTCATTACGTGTATCTAAGTTTGTGTGCGGCTGTATACAAAGGGACTGCAAAATAATGCTTCGTATGCTACCATTTACGATGTGCGGTTCATAATAGGATATTGAAATAAAATTAAATGATATTAAATGAAGTAGAATCCAGAATCGAGTTTATCAAGTGTGTCATTACGTGTATCTAAGTTTGCGCGCGGCTGAATACAAAGGAATTGCAAAATAATACTTCGTATGCTACCACTTACGATGTGCGGTTCATAATAGGATATTGAAAAAACATTAAATGATATTAAATGATAATTAGTTATAGGCAAAATTCACATACATCTATATAAGATAATGTGTAATATAATTAAAGATGATTATGGCGTGTTATTTGTTTATATTCATGTTGAATAGTGATAGGTGATTTATGCTATATCAATAGTACTTAGTTAGGTATCTACATATATATTTATTTATGCAGCGTTAGAAGGTAGATAATTTAGATATTAGTTAATGGGCTAGTTGGGTAAGAACCTTAAAATTAGTTAGTTAAAAGGGCTTTTATAAATTGAATGCAGCTAGCCCTTGAAGATGGGATGAAATAAACGCTCTTGCTTATATTAAAAGATTATTTATTTCACGCCATCCACAGGGAAGGGCTCAGGCCTGTACGGGTCATTAAAGAGCGGTGACCTCGCAGGGGCTCCAGAAGCCGGGTCCGTCGGGGTTGCCGCCGGGCCTGCCCCCGGGCCTGCCCCCGGGACTGCGTTCCTCGACATTCCCCTCACCACCATGAGGGAAACCATCGCCAAGAGACTGTCGGCCGCCAAGCAGAGTATCCCGCATTACCAGCTATCTGTGACTGTCAATGTTGAGAAGACTCTTGCTATGAGAAAGATAATCAACGATCAATTGGCTGCGAAAAAGTCCGACATTAAGGTTAGTCACAAGTTTTCTCCATCAGTATAACTAAAAGTTTAAATAGGTCTTCCGAATTTCTGAAGTATTTCCAATATCTGTAACTAGTAACCGCCCGCGACTTCGATCGCGTCGTCTTAATAAAAAAAAATATAATAAATCTATTAGTGAAAGTATTTTCAAAATCGAATCAGTAGTTCCAGTGATTACCCCCAACAGACATACATACAAACAATTTTACCTCTTTATAATATTAGTATAGATTATAAAAGGTTTATGGTAAATTCAATATCCATAGCCCATATATATACATAATCATCAGCACTACCACAGCCCTTTACATCCCACTGCTGGGGTATAGGCCTCTCTCATATCATGCCATTCGCCTCGACTCTGCGCCACTCGTGTCCAGGTTCGACCCGCGATATTTACTATGTCGTCGACATTTTTCGAAATATACGAAAAATAATCATTGAAATCCAAAAAAACTACGCAATTAATCATAATAATTATATCACTACTAAATGTTTACAGGAGTAATGTATCATAAAAAGTTATTACCAGATTTTTCGACAACACGTGTATATTCCCTATTGAAATCTGTTTTTTTTTCTTATAAAATATATATTTTTTTAAGTTCGCCTCTTGGGGCAGGCTAAAGTCTCTAGGACCATACCGCCACGTCTTACGTAGTTTTTATTTGACAGCTTAAATATTCCATTTACTATACTTTTGTTGAGAATGAGGATCATCTAGCAACAAGCCGGACCCTCTCCTAGTACTTCAATAAAGTGGTGGAACTTTATTTAAGCTTTCCATGGACATTTTGGGAGAACATAAAAAGCAATGTTTTCTCTATTTTGTTTCATTTGCCTACACTCGTGTACGTTTACGAACACATAATGGTTAATATTCCACCGATATTACACATGATCACTCGAAATAACACTTGTTTGGGAAAACAAACAAAATCGAACTGTATCGGTTTTCACTTCCCGCCAAAAAGTCCCTTATATAATGAATTATTGTTTGTAAACGTATTTTGTTAACGTTGCTCCTTACGTTCCAGATTTCGATGAACGACTTCATTATAAAAGCGGTGGCGTCGGCGTGCAAGCGCGTTCCCTCAGCCAACTCACACTGGATGGGAACTCATATTAGGCAGTAAGTCCACACATAATTTAACTCCATCCGAAGGTTGACAGGAAGAGATCGCTTTTAGCGACACGTCCGCCCATTGTACTTTAGTTGTTCGTTGTTTTCATGTACCTACTAATTATTTTTGTTTTTCGTACTATAAAGCAATTTGTGTTTGTATAATTTGAAATATTATCTATCATGTAACATCCGAAGACATACATTTTAGGTTACGATAAATACGCCTAAGTATGCGCAGTTGGTTAGAGCATCCGCCGGCTATACGCGGGAGGCGGTAACTCGTGGTAAGTCTCGTATGCGGGAGGCCGTCTGGGTAGGTACAACAGTATTGCCAGTTATTCAGCCGCCAAGCAGTAGTGCGCAAGCATTACTGTGTTCCGGTTTGAAGGGTATTGTAGCCAGCGAAATGCCTGGGCATTATGAGACTTAACAGCTAATTGTCTCAAGGTGACGAGCGCAGTGCAGCGCCGCGTAGGATATTGCAAAATAAAGTTCTGAGTGGTGCTGTTACTGTTACGGGCAGGCGCATTGCTTACTATCAGGAGAACGACCTGCTCGACTCGTCATTCAGTTACATAAAAAAAAGTATGGGCTATAATCCACCAAGCTGGCCCAGTGCGGGTTGGTGGATGCCACATGTCCTTGAATTTAATTCTTGGATATGCCGGTTTCCTCACGATGTTTTCCTTCACCGTTTTAAAGTGAGTGTTAAATCTGCACATAACATAAGACGTCAGTGGTGCGTAGCCAGTGGGATTCGAACTCTGGTGCGTCAGATCGAAAGTAGCACAGCCACTGAGCCACACTTGCTCTCGTCCATTAGAAAAACTACAAAATGTTGAGATTTTTAAATAATTAGGAAGAAAAATGATATTTCTCGGGCAGGGATCGAACCTGCGTCGTTGGAATACCGTCCCGACGCCTTAACCACTGGGCCACCGAGCCAACTGCTCGAGCAACCAAATTTCTTCTATTCTTCTTATATCGTTTTACGGACGATTTTCGCCTAGCATGCGCTAATGCATTAAATATCAAAATACAAAATGTTGTTCGATTTCAGATTCTCGAACGTAGACGTAAGCGTGGCGGTGGCGACCCCTACCGGCCTCATCACGCCGATCCTGTACCACGCCGACTCGCGCGGGATGATCGACCTCTCGCAGAACATGCGGGAGCTGGTCGCGAAGGCCAAGAACAACCAGCTCGCGCCGCATGAGTTCCAGGGCGGGACCGTCACCGTCTCCAACCTCGGCATGTATGGTATGTAAACTTATACCCTCTCTATCTATCTGTCTACAGTTGGTTAAGAAATAAATGATTTTTAGAAAAAATCAAGAACCGACTTCAAGACTAAACTTATATTTTTTGTGTTTGTATTTTTTTTCAAAAAGCGCTGAATCAATTTCGATTAAATTTATATGAGACCATCTCTGAAGTATGACCTACCAAACAAAAAAGAATCATCAAAATCAATTCATAATTGGCGGAGTAATCGCTTAATAAACATACAAAAAAAAAGAAAAAAAGAACATGCACTGAATCACTGAAAACCGCATTATAATTTGTTTGGTAGTTTTCGAGTCTATAGAAGCTAAAAATGTGGGGATTCTCTTTTTCTGCATGACTTCGTACGTTTATGGTAAGATATCTCAGCATTGTGATGTCACAGCGCTATGAAACATACACCAGTTTTTAAGTTAAGATGTAGGCTATCAAATAATGAAAACCGCATTAAAATCCGTTCGGTAGTTTTCGAGTCTATAGATAACAAATACACAAACAAACAGACAGACTGTCACGTGTATGTATATAGGTTCCCTACCTCCTAACTACCCTGTATATTTGGGAGTTTAAGTGAGAAGGCAGAGATCGTGCAACAAATTTATTAATAGCGGTAAGCTCGGCCAGAGGGGTCACAAGAGTGGGTTTCGAGCGACATACATTAGGTACGCTGATTCTATTTTCCTTCACTGGTCCAGTACTATCCTGAAGGCGGCCGCAGATGTAGGTGGGCGCTCGTCGTGAAGACCAGGATCAGGGTTGCAGCTTCTGCTTGCTGTACAGTCCAGTCGGAAGCGAAGCAGGATGGTGATGGTGGGTTCGGTTATATTGTAACCCAAATTTCGGAGTCCGATCTTTGAACCCTGGAACGCGCCATTAAAAAAAGCGTTAAGGCCTGTCCCAGTACTTCTGTGAGCGCCCACGGCAACCGCAGATGGAAAGCACTAGGAAAGTAGTGGTGTTGCCGTGGATGTTCACAATCAGAAACGGAGATTACAATAATGATTGTGAGATAAAAACATAAAGGAAATACTACATTAAATTATTTTGTGAAAATGCGAGGGTGGAAATAAAATGAAGTGAAAAGAAATGAAGAGAGTGAATAAGCCACTTGCATAGAAAACCATTATCTACTGTAGCAATAATATGTAAATGATGGATTTAAATGGTTACTACGAAATGGTTATTACTTTATAAAGAATTGCTAAAAAAATCCCAAGCAAAGAAAAGAAACTACGTTAAGTCACACAATCTACCTATCATTTAGAAAAATGTGCACCACTTACCCAATCTGGGGTTGAAAATTACACTTAGGACACTTAAAAATCAAGGTTCCAAGGAACGCTAGTGACGTCAACTATAAAACGGTTACGAAAAACAATTATTTTAAGGAATTGCGAACGTAGCAGGGACCGAGTTAAGCGACGTGCATTCGACTTGGCAAGTATCGGGCGTCTGTGGGCCGGGCGGCGACCAATGCGGCGCCGGCGCACGGCCGGTGTGCCTGCGCAGCGTACTATACATTAAACTGTGACTCCACCGATGACGCAAGATCGCGCGATGCGGAGAACAATAGATTCGTCCATTGGACGTTTTAAAATGCTACTTTCAATATATAACGTGTTGATGATGTATTAAATTATTATTTAGTAAGTAGTTTTTAAGTTTAATTGTAAATATTTAGTTAAATGTAAATAATTTCGTAGGTATTTAAGCTTCTAATTTAAGATTAATATACCTTACGATGACTTAGAAATATACATGTACGTATAAAACGTTACATTACCCCCCTCGTCACGAAAAGGGTTTTATTCTTAAATAAAACCCGTCTAAAAACTTTCGACAGCAATTAACATTACACATTCATATTATCACCTAACATTCAACCTTTCAAAATTCACCTAATAATCATACAAGCAACGAGAGCATAACAATATGATGATCTCGACGCATTCTTTCGTAGACAGGGCACCTGTGATATATTGCACAGTTGACCAATATTAATTGCAAGATGGTAAAACAACTAGTGGGATATTGACATTCTATCTACGTACATGAAACAAAACAATGAAAACAATATCTATCGAAAATTATTATTATTGATAAGTTTTAAGTCATAATAATAATTTAATGTTGTCATAATAATAATTTAGTTTTAATGTCGTAATATACACCTCTAATCCGAACTTCATATTCCAATTCAGAGTTTTGAAGAGACAGATACCTAATAGGTAACATGGTGACCGTTGAGAATAAACCAGTTGGACAAGTGGTGACAAGTAAAAGTTAAAAAACACACGTTCTCCGCTCTGTTACAAATTTAATTACTGAACGTATGGTTTTTTTTTAATATTAGTAAAATCAGCAAAAATGAAGACAAGTTAGTAACAAGAGATGAAAAACAATTGCTACTAATGTGTACAGCTTCGGTATAACAAGAACAAAAGAAATTAAAATTGAAATTAAAAAAAAAATTACTAAAATTTTTCAAGCGCCATTTTAGGCACCAAAAATAAAAATTATAAAATTCTGCGATTAAGTGATAACAATAAGTAATAGGACTGATAACGATTATGAATTACAAAATATATTAATTTTTAGACTTACGTACACTTTAGTAACTGTAAAACCAAAAAAATAAAAATTACGTTTTACAAAAAAAACCACAAACACACACTAACTACAACCAAGAAGAAAGATAGAATCAGGTATGTATGTTTACCACGTATAGGGGCGCCAGTGTCACGTGTTGATGATGTATTAAATTATTATTTAGTAAGTAGTTTTTAAGTTTAATTGTAAATATTTAGTTAAATGTAAATAATTTCGTAGGTATTTAAGCTTCTAATTTAAGATTAATATACCTTACGATGACTTAGAAATATACATGTACGTATAAAACGTTACAAGACAAAAAATCTAAAAACCATTTATTCATGTTCAGTATCCTGTAATCTAAATAGTCCATACCAGTAGGTTTTGCAAAAATATCTTCAATATACAGAATTGGCTCTTTTCCATTTTTATAATAGTACTAGCTGACCCGACAGACGTCGTCCTATCTTAAGTATATATCTAATGTTCCGCACAACTTTCTTATTTTTTTCATTCATAAGAACCTTCTCCTGAAAATAACAAAAACAACAAAAAAAGAATTACCGAAATTGGTCCAGCCGTTCACGCGTGATGCCGTGACCAAGGGAAATAGGGATTCATTTTTATATATAGAGATAGATGTACAGTAACCACCTTGTTTCAGTTTTATTTTAAGTATTTATTATTAGTCAATTGTTGTTATTATTAGTCAATCGTTTTGTCGATCGGAGTAAATAAAAGTATTTTCTATGGTGTTGTAAATAGCCGGGTCCACACCGGCCGATCCACGTTCAGCCCCCGAACCCATATGTCCCTCAAGCGCCAATCGTATATCGCATCATCATCATCAGCCCATCACGTTCCCACTGCTGGGACACGGGCCTTCTCTCATAGAGAGAGAATGGGCCATAATCCACCACGCTGGCCCAGTGCGGGTTGGTGGATGTCACATGTCCTCGACTTTTTGTGAAAAATTCTTGGACATGCCGGTTTCCTCACGATGTTTTTCCTTCACCGTTTTTAGAGCGAGTGTTAAATCCGCACATAACTTAAGAATGTCGTGGTGCGGGGCCAGCGGGATTCGAACTCGGGTGCGTCGGATCGAAAGTCGTAAGAGCTCCCACTGAGCCACACTCGCTCCGTATATCGCGTTGAGCTTAAATTAAGGTTTCTTCACTGCGACTAATGAGATACGGTATAATTATTCTCGATTCAGGCAAGAAATCGAATTAATCTCATTAAATTATGCCAAAGTACGATAATTAAAAGTTGAGATAAATTTAATGGGACAATATATTATGGCATCATAAGACATTGTCGCAGTGAATCTACACCCTAATTTGAGCTCAACACGATATACGATTGCCGCTTGAGGGACATATGGGTAGGGGGCTGATTCACGATCGAACATTTGCTTCATTTAGTTCGTTGTCGCAGATTACTTACTAGTTACTGCATAGCGCCTCGTTCTTCTTCATTTGGATCGGCCGCGGCCGCTCATTTGGTTTGTGATCCTACCACACGCGTTGGGGCGGACGTGGATCGGCCGGTGTGGACCGGACTAATGAAGTTGTTATTAATTCATTTATTTCTTTTATTTATTGCATCCATTATACTTTTTTTATGTAACTGAATGACGAGACAATCTGGTCGTTTGCCTAATGGTAAGCAATGCGCCAGCTCATAACAATATCAGCACCACCCAGAACTTTGTTTTGCAAATACCTGCACGGCGCTGCACTGCGCTCGTCACCGTGAGACAATTAGCTATTAAGTCTCATAATGCCCAGTAATTTCGCAGGCATTTAAGTTAAATTAAAGTAGAGATCTTCAAATATGCTATTATAGTAGGTATGTACATTGACCCTGTGAGGGTGTTTGCAGTTTAGTGCGCGTCAGTAGGCCATTATTATCTACATATTTCTGATTCTACATTAACCCCCGACGCAAAAAGGAGGGGTGTTATAAGTTTGACTATGTGTAATAATAAATAATAACGCCCAACGATCACATACATAGATCCTGACCCCTAACTAGGATTCCCTGTATCTAGGGAACCAGGAACTATGAGGACCATGGTCTCACAACACCCAGATACGAAACAAATACCTGCGCTTTTTTTTTCTGTGCACAAACATTTGTCCCGTCACGGGAATCGAACCCGCAACCTCAGTGGTGTATGAGATTTGAGCCAACCTGCCCAACCACTGCACCACAGAGGCTGTCATGTGTGTCTGTCTGTGACACCGTAGCAATGGTGAACCGATTTGGAAGCGGATTTTATTTATTAGAAAGCAGCCCTTGTACTCAAAAAGTAATTACGGTCTTCGTATGTCGGATGAAAGGGACAGCGCTATGCAACAGGCATAAGAGTGTCTCTTTTAGCCCGAACAAACGAACGAACGAAAGCAACTCGGAGTAGGCCCCCAGGTTTCTAGTGTTTTTCTAGAGGTTTTCTAGCGGTGGTTCTTAGATATGTTTTATCAAAATAGGTTCAGCCGTGTTTTACTTTTTATTAACCGACTTCAAAAAAGGAGAAGGTTCTCTGTTCGATTGTTTTTTATGTTTGTTACCTCAGAACTCCGTCATTTATGAAACCGATTTCGAAAAATATTTTTGCGTTGGGTTCAGTATAGCTACGAAGTGGTCCCATATAAATTTCATCGATATTCGACCTTGGACTTCGAAGATACATTGAAGTCGGCTTTTGTTTTTTTCTAAAAAATAATTATAGGTTTTTGTGTCGGGGGTTTTTAAATTTTAGTTAACTGAAATTCTCTTGTATTTATTATATTAACACTGCAGGCATCACGATGTTCAACGCGATCATCAACCCGCCGCAGGCGCTCATCTTGGCGTGCGGCGGCCTGCAGGAGTTGGTCGTTCCTGACAAAAATGAAGCTGCGGGGTGAGTATCTTTTTTTTTATTACTCGATAGCCAAGCATTTAACCGCAGTCTCACCAGGGCCTTCACTTTGACAACTTGGCGATTCCTTGCGACGAAATCACGCCGATTCCTTCATTAACTAACGACATCTTTGTTTATTTATTATTTATTTAATCTTTATTTCAGGCAAAATTAAAATAAGCTACAGATGTTATTTACTTATTCTACGGCCCATATAAATATATACCTTAGAACTAACATACATATAATTTATATTAATATGTGACACGTTTTGTCGGCGACGTGTGACGCAACTGCGCGGTGTCAGCTTGCGGTGTCAGCGGTGACGCTTGCAGCCGACCTCTGAATCGTCGAAACACGACTCCCTTTGGCCAGAATTCCTCACACATGTAGGTCGACAGATGTTCAGTCGAGAGACCTACCACAAGTATATTAATACGAAATAGAAATTCACTGACTATGATATTGATGCCTAGAGTATGAAATCGTGCGGACTTATCATAATTTTTAGAAAAAAACAAAAACCGACTTCAATGTATCTTCGAAGTCCAACATCAAATTTCGTCGAAATTTATATGGGACCACTTCGTAGCTATACTGAACCCAACGCATAAAGAATTTTCCAAATCGGTTCATGAACGACGGAGTTCTGCGGTAACAAACAAAAAAAACAATCGAATAGAGAACCTTCTCCTTTCCGTAAATCATATCTAATCATTTGTACCATTATTATTGTATTTTTTTCTAGTATGTAAGTTAATTTTTTAGTTTATCTAATTAAAAGGCCACGATGGGACTGGCATAAACATACTGTTTAAAAGTCCCTAATAAAAAAAAAGATTAAAAGAAAAACCTTCTCCTTTTTTGAAGTCGGTAAAAATGGCATAATCAATGATGCTATAGCAGCTTTAGTTTCACTAATAGATTGCATTTGTTCCCAACAGCTTCAGAACAGCGAAGTTCGTGACGTTTACCGCGTCAGCCGACCACCGAGTGATCGACGGTGCGGTCGGAGCGCAGTGGATGAAAGCGTTGAAGGAAAACATGGAAGACCCCGCCTACATGATCCTGTGAACACGCAGCCGCGGCAATTTGACGAATGGACGACGCTTGTAAAGGACACACTCGAACATAGAAACGCTTAGGGATCGTAATCTTCAACCTTTTGACCTCCAAGGTCTATCTACGCTATCTATCGACATACGTAAAAGTGCCCTCTAGTGTCAGCTAAAACTAACATTTCGTAGCTCGGACCGTGGAGGGCACGGTTTAGCTTCTAGACCGTGGCGCTCAATAGGTTATGTAATTTGTAACTGTAAGCTGTTTTGTAACGCTGGTGTTAGATGTCACCATTTTGAACCGGCAATTATTGTGTTTAGAAGTTACAATTATGTCGTTAACTGAAGTGTAATTTTGCGTGAGCGTGATATTGTGGAAAGCAATTGATAGGAATTGCTTATTTGGCAATTGACGGGGGCAATTGGCCTTGTTTCTGCATAATGATCGGTTTATCAAGATCGAAGGGATCCAGCACATTTTTATTGTTTATTTTATCTGGCAATTTTTGAGGCTTGACAGCAATATTGTTTTATAGTTCTTTTTTTCCGATGATAAGGTTCATTCTATGCGTATTTTTTTTATTGTTATTTTTTATTGTTTACAAGCGTCCAATCATCAAATTCTTTAAAGATGGCAACACAATGATGTCCTTCGATTGATGTAGATGTTAATTATGGGCTGTTTGTTTAGCTACTGTAGTTTATAAAATCATGTGCTGTGATCGGGTTATATTTTAAACGCTGTACGTTTTCGTACGGCTCTCAGATATTATTTATTTAATTAACAATATATATTATGTAATGTCTATTTCACTCGAAGGATGTTAGCAGAGTTACATGTAATTAAATTATTTATTTAGTGTAAGAAATGGTGGCCGTACTACGAATTGTTAAAAGCTCCGTCTTTGTTTGTATTCATTTCATACCACATTTTATTGTTATACTGCTGAAAAACTATCTGATATAATGTATGATTCGTATAATTGCTGCAATCAAACCATTTATTCCTTTTTTGTGTAAGATATTTATTACAAATCAAATTTCTAATGTAGGTGTTCTGGAGTAAAGATCTATGTAACGTTTTTTTGAAACATAATAATTTATTTTCTGCTTGTTTTGTAGTAATATGAGATGTCCTGTTGAAACGGGCTGTCAGTGTAAATATCATGGTGGAGCAAAATAAAAGTGGATATAAAATCTTTTTGTTGTCGTTATAATGTTTTGATGATGCCAGATGATTTTATGAACGTTAGTAGAATATATTTTACTAATAGAACTTTGAGTTTTATTTCTGAGAAAGTACCTATATCGCTTTCCCATACGCGATAGTTAATGTACATTTTTGAGTAATTTCCAATAGTTAATTAATAAAGAGGTTAGGCAATCTTTGAAATTAAATGAAAATGCAAACGATTGCTAATTGCCTTCGTAAACGGAATGTTTTATTTGTTTTAATTAGATTAAACTAAAGTAAACTGATAACGTCATTGCGTAAAAAGTATTTGCTAGATTGCTAGGGATTTGTCAGGTCACGGCCGAAAACAAGTTGCGTGCGAAAAAAGCTTAGCTTTGACAGTTCATGGACGGAATGTCACGCATCGGCAGTTTTCATCGCAAATAATATTTTCACGCGCTCATTTTTGCGTAAGATAAATAAAATACAAGACTACTTACAACTGTGAGTCACCTTATGAATAACTTCATGAAAATTGATATAAGCAGGTGTGGCGCTTACCATCTGGCGCAGAAGCTTGCTTGTTCATTATCTCTTTTACTAGAAATATAAACTTGGTTCATGTTTCGTCTTTTAGAAAAAAATATATAATAAATTACAGCTGTCCCAGAACCATATCATAATTTGATCATTTGTCAATGATCACAAATTGCAGGAATAAAACTTCAATACTATACATACATCGTTAGTATTAAATTAATGTGCTGTTTTTTTTACTGATTTAGGCTTTGACTTTGACACAGAATACTATACCTCCTAGCTAGTTCGCCAGGGTCTAACATCTAGTTGCAATAAATATGACTGACACGCAAACATCAGAAGAACATCCAGTGAAAACGGGCCCGGTGAAGGAGCTGCCCGTTATCCAGGATGTAGGGTTCTTCGCACACACCACAGGGGACACCTACGATGGAAGTTTTGAAGCTAAAAAGAAGGACCGCACTGCTAAAATGCAAGGTAAGAAAGAACACGCTTTTTTATCCGTAGAAGCTGTACAAGAGAATATTACCACGTATTGCCTAGGTATTAGTTACGAAAGGCCTAGCGCACTTCGCACTGTAGGTACGAAGCTACGAGTACATAGCCGGACACCGACGGCGGGTCGCGCGTCGTTACACGTGCCGCGTCAGAATAGATAAAGAGCTATGCGATAGAAAGAGAGGCGCTCTTGCAGCGCTACGCGAGCAGAATTGAATTTTATTGCATCATACCAAGAGTCGCTATTTGTTTAAATTTCTTTGCGGAGTGATGCTTCTATCCCTTAGTATTATGTGGTTACGATCACCAGGGTTCCAATTAAATACCCATACGAATATTTTATTTTATTTCTTACACTATACAGTAGCTGCTATACTTGCGTATGAGAAGAGTGGTGAGTACGCTAGGATTATATAATACCAGCTTACTCACCAAACTGTAGCTGTAACTTCATTTGTATAACGGTATAGTTTATTTACTATTTCATCACTATTTTTTGGTACAGTAAAATATTTTTTTTGTGCTTACGCTTGATTAGGTTGTTAGGTGAGGCGCACAGAATTATGCACAGACTAGTAAGAGATACTAGCATTAACTGAAGAGGATATTATAATACGCATTGACTTTTAAAGTAGGAGGCTAGGCTAGGCTAGGGAGGTAGGTAGGAGGTAATAGGTAAACTTAACGACATAGGTGTAGGTATATAAGTACCTGCTTTTACGTGTCTTTGTTAGGCGCAGCGACTTAGTGTCACAGATGCAGAACCTACTCAGCTGAGAGTAGCTTGAAATGGAAATACTTAAAATATATTGCAAGAATGATGCACCTTAAAAACCTCCAAAGTTCCTCGTACCTATCTTTGTAAGCAGATGCGCGCGCGCATGTCCGCTATATGTGAGCAAAGTGACTCGTTCGACTTGAGGAAGCGAGCGTACAGCTAAATGCTAATAAGTGTAAATAATTGCATACGCAACCGTGGTGCATCGTTAACGTAGTAACTTATGTGCTTATTGTAAATGCTTACAAAAACCAAAAACGTAAGTGTAAATAAAATATTAAAACTCTGCTCTAAAAAGTTTTACTATGGGAGTTTTAATAACTCCCATATAAAAAGAGGTTTTTCCGCGAATGTTTTTCTGCCCAAGATGACAGTGTCGCCGTCTCGTATCGAATGGGGGTAAATGAGAATGCAAAAAAAAAGGTTTTACCGCAAAGGTTTTACTTTCCCGGATGTCTGGTATATAAATTGTAAAAAGATTTCTCCATGAAGGATTTATATCTTCGTCACCAGAAGACTGTAGCGCTATCTGGCGCCGAGTATCAAAACTAGACTATAGTATATATAATATAATTATATTAAAATAGTATAATATATAGGTATAGTTTACAGTGTTACATAGCGGCGTTTCTACATTGTAGGTACTTAAAACAAATAATGGGAAAATAGTGTAGGTACAAACTTATACCTACTTACATATTGAGCTTTATAGATCGGACTAGAAGAGAGCAACTCAGCAGTAGGTAGGTAGGTAGGTGCCATGTTCAACATGAATAAAAATAACATTAGATATAAACACTTGAGAAGAAGCAGGTATCTTACAGAAGCCGGCATAATGCAGTTGGCCTCGTTCTTCCGAATGGAATCGATCACGGTATATACGTAGTCCGGTTCAAGCATCAGTAGGTTACTCATTAGAAACTATTTCAAACAAAATATTTGCTTAGTTACGTATCGCGTTGTCTTTTACTTGCCTGTCCCGTTATACCAACTTTGTCACAAAAAATTATAAGCTGCGGTTTGTCCGGGTGCCGGGTGGTATTACGCACTATGGATGTGGCCTATGGTGTGGGAGCTGACATTTTTTCCAATTCGGTCGGTTCATATACAACGCAGTATAAATGACATCATAGTGAAGTCGCCAATTCAATTACACAATTCACATAAACATTAGCTCCTTGTCGTTTTAGGAAGTGCAGCCCACGAGGTGGTTCACCTTTGTCCAGCCAAGTTGAAGTCAACTAACAAAACACTTCAACACTTTAGTACTCTGCCGCTGTAAATATTTTACTTATGCCTTTGACTCCGCTCGAAGAAATTTGACTCCTGCTATTGCGACAAAGCTCTATAGTGTTGTTTAGGTGTACCTAGTGGTTGTGACTGAACATTTTTGTCTTTTATCGAGTGGGATTTAATGGACCGTATCACTTCCATTGGGCCGCACAGAGGAGCGATACGCTCTAATTGCTGGCATTGCGTTCGTAGTTTGTACAACTGAAGCTCGTAGCCTCACCGCCTATTTATTGCTCTTTGTTAGCTAGTTGGAGAAAGATAATTTAATTGATTGGAATGTTTTGCTTGAGATGATAATTCAACAGCTCGAGAAAACGATGTGATTGATATCGGTGTTTACTTCTCATTATAATTCCTAAGACTTTCTTGTCGACTACATTTATTTGCATAGGAAATATGATAAATAGGCGCTTACGGAAATAAGGCTATTAATTATTATTATGCCATGTCTATTGAGGAGATAGCGGCAAAGTAACAGGTTTTCGCCATAAAATGCTATAATACTTTTTATGGTGTGTAAAATACGACTATAAAAGAAAGAAACAATTTATTTTGACAAAACTGCACACACCAACAACGCACATATACAACTGCAGGAGGTCAAAATAAAACAAGTTAATAAAACCAATGCAAACAATTACAGCATGTGTATGGAGATCACTACCGTGTACAGTGCCGCCAAAGGTCTGTACTCCGCATAATGTTGTGAAAAATCCACAACGCTGGTTTTCCGAATATAGATCGATACTCTTACAGTTATTCACTGGTCAGCAACAAATTTAATGCTGCTAAACGTGTCATATGCATGGAAATCTATATTGTTTTAACTTTTAACTTTATCATTTTTAAACACATTCAATAGCGACTTTAACAAAATTTAAATGTTCAGCTAATTTTGTAGCTTACTTTATTTCTTAACAGCTTATCACAAGGTAACTATGTGTTATTTATATTGGCCCTAGGATACGGTGTCTACAAAACAGCAGAAGGCGACGTTTACACTGCCACCTGGGACAACGACAAAATCGTAGCCAACACTGAAGTGGAAATTGCCTTCGCCGACTCCTCCATGTATCAAGGGCTTATTAAAGACTGGTGCTTCATCGGCCCGGGCAAGTATTCCTACCCCGACGGTAGTGTTCTAACGTGTGACTTTATTGAAAACTGTCCAGTTGGAAAGTTAGAGCTCTCAGATCCTAATGGGCATACTTGGCTGGGCAAAGCAGAGTCTGGCTACGGATGGCTCGAGCCTGTCAACCATTTCTATGAGATGTTGGAGACGCAGTCCGCACATAGACAGTCAAGGGTTACTAAATAAGATCTGCACAATTATGTTTTTGTAACAAGTGTAGGATAGGACACCGATTCTTAGTAGGCAATTAAAATATTGTGCAAAAGTACTTTGAAATTTTTCTTTTTCGAGGTTCACCTTTTCAGAAACAAGACTCGCTGAAATTTTACGTAAGACAAATATGTACGTGTAATAGGGTAACCAGCAAACTGTTACGTATTAGTTAGCTTACAGTAATTTAGCTCCACTATATCTATCAAATATCTATGTCAAATTAGTAAATATGCTCTAATCTTTTATCTGTGATAAGAAATAATAAAAAAGCAATGGCAGTTTTTTTCAACAAAAAATATCTTCATTGAAATTTGTAAAAGTAATCAATAAATAATACAAAGTGATCTAGGTACCTAATACCTATTAATAAAGTTTAATACAAACATTAAAGCTTTCTTAGCTAACTTATACAGTACTTAGATGTATCTATACTTAGGTTAAAAAAGGTATAAAAGTATACTATAAACGTCTACCAAATTAACTTGTCTTTGAAAGAACACTGCCTCGTTAAGTTTAAAAGTAAATTAGTTAACATGTCGTTTTGTCGGTGTGAAGTGCTGTGAACCTGTAAAGTACCAGCTCGTTACAATCATTTACGCAAACAATCGATAGGACCCAATGTTAACAATTACGGGAATCGAGAAACATTACAGCCTTCACTCGCTAACCACAGTTACTGGTTGGAGCACTTAAGTCGACCTTAACTAGACCCCAGTGACACTCGAACATTTGAACCCACTTACGGTAAACTAAACAGCAACGATACAATCGCTCACAAACACGCTTGATTAATAGAGTAACTGTATTTTTGCGTATAAGTCGAACCATTCAATCAACGGACACAAATTAGACACGAAGTTACAGGTATTTGAACATAGAGAAGTCAGAGAAAGCTACGTCGATATCACAAGCAATCGCTAATTATGGAACTTGGTGTCACCGCTGAGTTTAACGTACCTAAGCTGCAAAATTTCGTAGCCTTTATCTTTTAGCATGACGGCATTTGCGTAATCGTCGTAGAATAATCATACAGTAGTGTCAGCTCGCCCACGGCCTATTTGTATCGTGTCGATATTAAGCACAAAGCGTTGTTGCCGCTTTGTTGTTTTGGCCTCGAATGTACACCCACATTCAGAGCCATTTAGAGAAGACCTCTCTGATCTGAACTAGAATTGCATCAGAGCTTACATTTGACCAGTTTAACATAACTCTATGCCACTTGTTATAGTTATTACCTGCTTGACTGTTAATATACAGAGGTAGTGCAAAATTTCGGGTGGCTACCCTTCCTATTTAAGTTAGACAGTTCTGGTCTTAAAAATTTTAGTTCAATTTCTTATCGCTAAACAGCGATCTCTTCCAATCAACCATATGCTATAAAGAGACAATATTAAAATTTATAGACGATAGTGTGCAGACATAAGAACGTAGGAATGTATTCTAACAAAATGCTTAAACTAAAGTTATATAAAATATATACAAAACAAATGAAATGTATAATCGAAATAATAAATAAGTAGTGAATAGTGTAAGAAATGTATGTTGGTATATAATGTATGTATATGGTACATATAAATATATCTGAAGCGTGCTCGCTTGCTTTACATATTTAAAGTATTTTTGAAAAAAGGTACAGTCAGCAAGAAAATCAATATATGGAAAAGTTTTTGCGCTTAATCGACTCTATTTCTGGTCAGGGATGTTTCTCCCAAAGTGCATGACTATTAAAATAGTACCCACAGAAATGGAGAAAACCGCAGAAAACCATTTTCATACTTTTTCTATGTAAAGCAAGCTCAATCGCTATTTCCCAACTATTTCCCTACAGGAATTAAATTGGGCGTATTTTAACCACTTCGTCTAGAACGTATGTACGACCAAGGTTATATAAGCTTATATTCAATAGAGCAATACGTAAACCATTATTACAATCTGATGGTTGTATACGAAGGAAACATTATTAAAGGTAAGCGGCTTGCAATTTTTCTTCGATTCATTCCCCCTACATGTTTTCATATCCAAAAACAAGAATCATATCACCGATCGGTGATGCATTTTTCGAACCGTTACAAAAAACTCCAATTTGCTCACTTGAAAAAGCTAGAAATATTGGAAGAATACCACGCAATAAATTGAGCTAAAATTATTGCATTGATCAAAAGATAACAAAAAGATGGCATACTTTGATGTTAACGGCATCACGTCAGCTAAACCTACATGCGGTTAGATCACTATTAGTGCATCAGTACCTACGTTACGGACTGGTGAGGTTTATAAGATATTGTGAATACTGATAAGAGTGGAACAAGCATGTTTCATCTCCGTATATAATAAGTTACTATAGTCCAGCGGGGAAATGCCGCCAGTTTGATGGGCATTTTTAGCGCGTGCCTCTGTACGTAGCTATAAATTGCAAGGTGGTAAATGAAGCTGGCATTAAAGGCCCTAGTGGTGCATAGATTGCTAAGCAAGCATTTGCCAAGTGCGTCAGATAGGGACAAATTGGTGAGGTAAGACACGACTGCGTGTTTTGAAAACTACCGACGCCATATATGTTTCGGAGAACAATAAGTTATAATAAGTTGCAAGCTTGCAAGGACACCAGCGGTAAAGAACGCTGGCTTTACGGGGTCTCTGTAACGGTAGGTACCTACATAGATTCATCAATCAATCATTTAAGTTAATTGTACTTTAATTTACGTATGACCATGCCTAGCGCACTTCGCACTGTAGGTACGAAGCTACAAGTACATAGCCGGACACCGACGGTGGGTCGCGCGTCGTTCGTTACCCGTGCCGCGCCAGAAGAGATAAGAGCTATGCGATAGAAAGAGCTAGGTCTGTAGGTTAATATGACTGGTAGGTATGCAGCGCTACGCGAGCTGAATTGAATTTTATTGCGTCATAGCAAGAGTCGCAATTTGTTTAAATATCTTTGCGGAGTGATGCTTCTGTCCCTTAGTATTCTGTGGTATGACCTACTTATTTCTGCACACTATATCGTCTTTAATATTTTGTTTTATTTACCCTATGTGCCTGGAAGAGATCGCTGCTTAGCGATAAGACCGCCTATTTTACTTATAAGAAATCATGAATTATCAACTGTAATTCCTTTTTTTAAGCGCAATAAAGTGTTTTCTATCTATAGATCTGCTAAGCAAACTCTTCATAGATGCTCAACTCGCAAAGTACGGTAGACATGACAAATTGGTGAGGTAAGCTCAGCTCCGGAGGGAGCGGCACTCTGCGTGTTTTGACGCCGTGTATCTTGCGAACAGCATTAAATCTGTAATTAGTCAGAAGAACACTGCCGGTGAAGGACGCTGGGTTTTATTGCCTACTGCCTCCTACTTCAATTTATGGCTAGCTTCCGTTCGTTAGCAGTTATTGGAAATATATGGGTAAGTAGTGTAATTTGATACATCCTCTATTTATATATCTATGTATTGTTTTTTTTACAAGATTAGATACGAAACAAATCTCGCTATAACCTACCAGCTAATAATCATCTCATCTCATCATCATCTAAAGCCTGTTCGAGTCCACTGCTGGACATAGGCCTCTCCCAATGCACGCCACTGAGCCCGATCTTCGGCTTTTCGCATGTAGTTGCTGCCAGCTACTTTACGCAGGTCGTCGCTCCATCTGGCCGGAGAGCGTCCTACACTACTCTTACCTAAACGTGGTCTCCATTCTAGAACTCGTTTACTCCATCGGTTATCGGTTATTCGACATGTGACCGGCCCATTGCCACTTCAGCTTACTTATTCGTTGAGCTATGTCGGTTACTTTGGTTCTCTGTCGGATTACCTCATTACTCATCATTTTCAGCTAATAATATTATGTACCAATAATTAAATAAATAATACATTTGTTAATATTTTAAATCAGGGATGTTACGGAGGTGGTCTTCCAGAACCGGAGTCGGAGCCGGAGGTTTTAAATTTGTTTTATCGGAGTTAGAGTCGGAGTCAGAGGCCGAGAAAGAAGTGATACATCGAGGCCTAATGAAGCAATATAAATAGAATTTAGCCTCTTTCATCAGCTTAATTGTAACGATAACAAATGTTGATGGCACGGTGGTGTTATGAGTTCTGACGTTAAAATAGTTACGCCAAGGTAAAATGCTGACCCGCGGGAATATGTCCATGGAGTATTGTGCGGGTTTTCACAAACCGTACAATGTCTATTCACCTGTCTATTGAACTAATTCTTGCGACACGACGCGACGGCGACGCGACAGCCACGCGCGACAGCAACTGGAAACAGCTCTAACTGCACTATTCAAATCGCTACTTTGAAGTGTTCCGACATACTGTGAATTTGCGTGCTAAACCTAGAGTAGGTATACCTATATTTAAGGTATATGGTCGCACAGTTAAACTATATATCTATAGGTAGGATAGAGACACAAACTATGATGTGCGCAAAATTTAAATTACCTATTCGTACATATTTAGCGGACTCCACTACTCATTAGTATCTATTGAAAAGCTTGTGTTGATTTCCTTTAAACCATAAGTAAAGTCTCTTTTGTTTTGATTAATTGGATCAAACTAGGTATACCTACACTACTATAAAAAAAATGTAAGGTAACTTAATTTTGTGCAAAAATGTCTCAACCGAATACAACACTTAATAGGCGTGGCGTATATAAAACAACAGCCTACTAATGACAGTCCAACAAGAAAACCCGCGAAAATTGCGTACAGCGTAGAGCGTAGAGCAAAGCAACAGGCGGTAGAGTCGCTAGTCCCGCGCTAGAGTAGAGGTGTTTCGGATGTGGCCGCGGAGAGTCGTCGGCGCGCCGCGACCGCGCCGTCCGCGGCCGCCCTTATCGCCGCCTTATCAGCCCTTATCACTCCATCGCGAAACCGATCGCTCCACATTAGACATTGATTCATGCGAATACCCATGACAGTTTAGGATCATGTACAAATTAGTGAACAGTTTTACCTGTGTTTTGTTGGTGCTTCAGTATGTGAATTGTCAAGGTAACTTTTCCGTGTTTACTTTGTTTTGCTGAAAGAATTTCCCGCTGATAGTGTAGATTAGCGCGACAACTTGTGTTTACTGTGGTTATTTACGAGCGGATAGGTGTGTTCCTTGCATCATTTCGATGACTCGTCGCGAATCTAAACTAACTGATATTTTAATCATGTTAAAGAAAAGCAGCTATAGTTTAGGAGAAAAATGCTTTTAAGTAATTACTTTACGTTCAGCCAAGATTGTATGATATGTATGACACAAGAAAACCAGTGAATGTAATATCTAGTTAGTAGGTGCAACTATACAAGAAACTAAAATGAATAAGTACTATATAAGAAATATGCATTCAAAGAAAGCTCTGTCATTCACTATTACAGCTACCTACATGCCTATAGGTAACAAGCAGAGGTAAACAACCTACACGTTGAGCAACACCATAACCAATAACACTTATCATTATTATGACATACATACAATTAAAAGTAAGAGTAAAACTAATTCCTTATCTCCCCATATTCTCAAATGAAGATTTATTTGATGGCGGTTCCGAACTAAAATAGCAGAAGCAGCGCGCCGGTACCCACCTGTTTTTGGAGTTGGGATTTGGACATTAGTTTCCTTAAATAGAAATATATTCTATGTCAGAATGACAGCTTTATTTCTAGACATGGATTAGGAAAGATATTTTTCTTGTTAGCTCGTTAAACTTCTGAAAGCGAGTAGTCAAAGCAGGAGTGGAGTCGGTTTAAATTACACCTACTTTAACGTGTTCATTTTAAAATGAAGATGTTTCTTATTGTATAACGAATCAATTAATAGCTACTATCTTCCACACAATTATCTGACGATATACTATCACTCTTTCTTTGTTAGTGGAAACCATCAAGAGAGGAAAAATAAGAAAAATAATAAATAAAAATAAAAGTAAGAAAATATAATAATAAATCATTATTTAACCGTTCAATCTCGAGTCGCGACTATATTTTTAATTTCTCAACCAAATTAATTTATTAAAAATCCATAAGATTTTTAGGACTTTCAAGCAATATTAATTTTTTTTATGGAACTGAGTGATGAGACGAGAAAGTCGTTCGCCTGATGGTAAGTGCCACGCCTGCCCATAAAGATTGCAGTGACATCAGAACTTTTAATACCCACTGCATTGCGCTCATCACCCTGAGACATCAGATATAAAGTCTCATATGCTCAGTAATTCTGCTGGCTAAAATGCCTTTCAAACCGGAACACAGTAATGCTTGCGCACTCCTGCTTAGCGGCAGAATAACTGGACTCTGCTATGGTACCTATCCAGGCCTCCCTCATACGAGAGACCTACCACGAGTATTCATTCACGAAATAGGGATTGTTTGGTTGTTTTGTTTCAGGAGAAACAACGCTACCATTCCAACAACGCTTCCTAATTTTGAGATTAAATAATGTAAAACTATGCATGGCGTGGAAACGTGTGCATATTATGACGATAACAACTTTTATAACTTTTTGAATCGTTATATCTCAGAAACGGTGGCTCTTAAGATAGTGGCCAAACATAGATCTATTAAGCGTAAAAAAAAAGTATTGATACATTTTTTACAGATAATTTTATGATCTACAATTTTTGTCTGAGATACTTTTATGATAAAACTTACCGTTTTGCTGAATATCGCGAAAAACTCATTTTTTTGACCTTTGACGTTGAATAAAATTTTTTCCATACACGGGAATGATGGGGAACTTTTAAACATTGTTTATAACTATGTTTTGAACAATTTTACTAATTTTCAGCTTGTTGGGATTTTATGTAACTTCGAATGTCTAAATTGACCGGACTAAACATACATTTCCATCTGAATACGAAAACATAGTTCGCATTTCAGCTGAAGAAACATTCGTGCGCGTAGGTTGTTCGTATGACATCACGCTTAGTGTAATTATTACAGACAGCCTTGCGGATGACGTTACCTACCCAGCTTATCATATTTTATGACTTTTATTCCATAAATGTAACTATATATTGTAACATAATAAGCTATGCTTAGGTTATAACTCCGTACCATCAACAATAACTATTTTACATTGCTTTAATAATTTATTAAAAATATTTATTGGTTGTGAATATTCATATTTTTGCATGTTAGCTTTTTTAAGAATTCAGGATACGAACAATTAACAAATAACTATAGTTACGGTGTTAATTATAGTATTACGATGTTAATTTTGATGTTTCGGGGTGATGAGCGCAATGCAGCGCTAAGTAGTAATTTTTAACCGACTTTAAAAAAGAAGGAAGTTCTCTGTTCAATTGTATTTTTTATGTTTGTTACCTCAGACCTCCGTCATTTATGAACCGATTTGGAAAATTATTTTTGCGTTGGGGTCAGTATAGCTACGAAGTGGTCCCATATAAATTTCATCGATACTTGACCTTGGACTTCGAAGATACCTACATTGAAGTCGGTTTTTGTTTTTTCTAAAAATTAATTATTATGGTATTAAAAGTTTTGGGTGGCAATACAATTGTTATGGATAGACGTGGCGCTTACCATCGGGAAACGACCTGCAAGTCTCATCACTCAGTTCCATAAAAAAAATTGGCCACGAAAACAAACTTTTCATGTTACGAGAAAACACAATTTTCTCTACCAAGCGTTGACTTGCAATGAAGTAATGTCTTAATTTATTAAACCATTAACTTGAACTTCAAAGCAACATAAACACTATCAAATTCATCATCTCTTGATTAAAGGGCTCACGCTGCTTTCTATCTGATCGTAACTTCAATCAATTTGTTATGTTAGGTAGGTATGAGCGCCGTGGCTAACACCAATATTAAGACACGTGCCGGGTAGCCGTAACTTTTCCATTACAATCTTTTAATACCTAATTTTATGTACTTATATAGATCGTAAACATGTATTATGTTTTTTTTATGTACTAACATACTTATGTGTATAAAATTACATCGCATTTTAAGTGACATAAAGACATTTTGGTTTGAAACTGAAGAAAACACTAAACATATCCGGAAAATGCGCATTTACCTTTACTAACCTGCTGATGGATTACTAGAAAAGGAGATAGCTTGTTTGTATTGACCATAAGACCAAGAGCTACTCTTACGGGTACTTACTACATATATACCATGGATATATACACTTAACTATATCTTAAATATATAGATTGAAAACTTTTCTTTTTAAATCATAACTTTCCTGAGAAAACCTGATGATTTCTGATGTCTCGGGGTAATGAGCGCAATGCACTGTTACGCAGTTCTTTTTACTGAATATAAA
Source organism: Petrophora chlorosata (assembly GCA_951640565.1). Lineage (NCBI taxonomy): Eukaryota > Metazoa > Arthropoda > Insecta > Lepidoptera > Geometridae > Petrophora > Petrophora chlorosata. The sequence goes on from OX621206.1 coordinate 6,128,994, forward strand.
GTTCTGGGTGGCACTGCAACCGTTATAGGCAGGCGTGGCGCTTACCATTAGGTGAACGACTTGATCGTCTCATTACTTAGATCTATATAGAAAAATAGTTTCGTGAGAGATTGGTGCCTGTGAATGTTTGCAAGGTAAGGGGTAATTAATGTAACTATAACGTTAAAATAATTAATAGAAGAAATACCTTTAGTTGGCCTGCAAAGTCGGTATTTATGTCAAAACATATACACATGGATATGTACACTCATTGATTATCTGTTTGCGCGTCTGGCCGTAATCTCGTGTACGCCCACATAAATTGTGTCAACATGGAATTAAACCCTGGAATTAATTCCTGGTGGACTGCTTCAATCGATACCGTTTACTGTTTTGAAATGGTTGAGTATATTTTCAGCCGTTTTTAACCGACTTCAAAAAAGGGGGAGGATCTCTGTTCGATTGTATTTTTTTTTGTTTGTTACCTCAGAACTCCGTCATTTATGAACCGATTTGAAAAATTATTTTTGCGTCGGGTTTAGTATAGCTACGAAGTGGTCCCATATACATTTCATCGATATGTGACCTTGGACTTCGAAGATACATTGAAGTCGGTTTTTGTTTTTTTCTAAAAATTAATTATCATATCTCCGACTTGGTTTGAAGTTCTTTTGAAACGAGAACCAAATTAGACAATTATGAAATGAATAAAAATGGGATTACATACTTATTGGTATGTAGAGGTACAGGCGTAGTAAGTAGTCAGTACAGGTACATTCATAAGTATTTAACGTCATTGAAATAAATAATAAAATATATAAATAGTAGTCCGATTCTGTCTATACAATTACCGATGTGTTTTAGAATATTTTCCGACCGATCAAATTTTACCCATTGACTTGAATTAAATTATTAACAAATACACACTAAGTACACTAATATCAAAATACTGATCGTAAACTTATTTGCCAAAACGTTAGTTTGATTGAAGCTCTATTTTAGAAATCAGAACTTTAAAGCTTCACTGATAATAAAATAGGAATGTAAAGATATATATAAAAACATGGTCTGATTCTTTGGATACGGTTTCCGAGATGGGATATTTTCAGCTCGTTTCCCCATTTCCGAATGATGTTGGTTGGATTAACAAACGCTCGTAGCGTTCCGTGAAGTTATTTTGGAAGTGAACATAAAGTTTGAAGCCAAGTTTTGTTGACGGCTATGAATAATAATTTACGTATTTGTTGATGAGAGTTATAGCACTTTAGGTCTGTTGATGTGCTTGCATAGTCTATGCATATGTTGGAGATAAAATAAAAATCATTGAGTTACTGAACATTCTATGAGTGAGCTACTCTCTTCAATTAATTTAGGAATTATAGATTGCTGAAGTAAATTAATTAGATTTTACATTTACATACACAGTACACTTAATTAATTTTAAGTATACTACAATATTAGAGGAAAGCTTGTTTGATAGAGTAGATGAGTGGTATACATTACAATGATGCGAGTTGGTAAAAGAGACTCTACCAATGTAAGCTTAATAGCCATGAATCGAAGCATAAATTGTACTTAGCAGAATACTAATAGGTACCTATTATAATAATTGTATATACAACTTTCAGTACAACAACAGTTATTGAACAAGCTGGTGTGCATCGAGCACGATGAGTGTGGGTCTTGCCTGGCAGCCGCCAGCCATTGCAGGTGGTGCGCGGACCCGTACTACAGCTCTACGGCGCCACGGTGCAATGATGACGCGAGGTATGAACACTTCAATTATGCATCTTCTTTAACTGGTAGTAGGTTTCTCGTATGCGAGAGGCCGTCTGGTTGGGTACGACCGCTTTGCCAGTTATTCAGCCGCCAAGCAGTAGTGCGCAAGCATTACTGTATTCCGGCTTGAAGGGCATTGCAGCCAGCGAAGTTACTGGGCATTATGAGACTTAAGAGCTAATTGTATCAGGGTGACGAGCGCAGTGCAGTGCCGCGTAGGATTTTGCAAAACAAAGTTCTGGATGGTGCTGCAACTGTTATGGGCAGTATTGCTTAACATCAGGCGAACGACCTGCTCGTCTCGTCAAACAGTTGCATAAACAAAATAACAGTCAACAGAGTGATGACAACGTCTGAAGAATCAGTTTATTAACTAAAGTACTTGCGAGAGAGATGACAAGAGCTCAACGTTGTCGTTTATTAGAGCCTATAGTATCTTGCTGCTAGGCGACGTCACTCTTTCTATCGTTCACCTGTTTTTGACGAAGATGTTAGGTTCTTTCCACCATCGGCGCTTGCTTGGTCTGCCGCGTCTCCTGCATATGTGAGTCACATATACTTCAAAAGGTCGACGACGTTAAAACCGTATATTGTAAACGTACCATGCAACTTAGAGGCCAATATTTCAAATTTAATTTCATACATTATACAATTATACATACCTACCGATTCCTATCTTCATGATACTTGTGGTACTGCTATATTATTTCTAGTGGAAAAATTGTTCGTTAAAATTCTGTACTTGCTTGCTGATTCTATCAGTATAGCGTTGATGAACTGCTAATTGTAATCGTGCAATAAATACCAAGTTTAACTAATGGAGAAACCGGAGCTTTGACCCTTTAAGTTTAAACTCTGCCCTAAATAGGTAAGGTTCATAAATATTAAAGTACATTATTAACCTTACGCCTGCGAAAGATACAATTTTATCATTGCATATTCATGATGGTAACTGTGTTTAGGAAGAACGTGCGGCTTGAATCCTTGTTTGTAGGTGCAGTTTAGAAAGTTATAAATCCGAATTAATTTGCATAGTAAAATAAAACACATTGCCCTTGCTTACAACTAGACTGTTAGGTAATTTACCATGCATCTGCTTGAGACTGTACCTAAAGGTTAGTTGAATACTAAGACCTAACTTAGCAAGATCAATTAGGTAGTCCTAAACAATGCTTAGATTTAGAATTCATCGTTTACATGAGTTTTCTGTCATCAGAAATTCTTGAGGTCTTACTTAATATTTACACTGCTTGCACTACTTTCATTGAATTCAATCGCAAGACTCTTGCCAAGGGAAGTACCTACCTACCTAATTTCTGCCTGGCAGTGACCAAAGGCATGGTTCACAAACACAAAAAGTGAATCTTTTAAAACTTTAAAAGCGTGCGGATCAAACGGACAGTTCACTTATTCGTACGGAATACTTTTAAACCCAAGTACCAGCTAGTGACGCGCATTCTTAAGGTTTCGACTGTGCTTTCCCACGTTTGCTGACCGACATTCGAACCCTGTGGCCGCCTGACCAATCAAAAGATCGTCGTTTGATTGATTATTGATTGTGCAGCTTACATCGGCCGCTATCGGATAAATGCTTTTCAATGGCTTCATATAGAAACGTGCTGAGTTAATTTCATCATCTGTATAAGTCGATTATCATCGGGATCTCCTATCGATGCCACACACTGTGTTTATTGATATACCTATACCTCGTTTGTACCATTGTTGTTTGTTGGAAAATAAAAACGGAAAGTTGTTGCCTTATTTTCTACTTAAGTACTTACACACTACAATTTTCTACAAAGGGACATTACGAAACAATTTAAAAGTAACATCACCTTATTTTTGTTCAGTTTGGTGGCGACAGGTTGCAGTCAAGCTATGATCCAAAGGCCTGAGAAGTCGATTTGGGAAGTGGCGCAGAACAAATCCCTTCAAGATGTACAACCGGACAGTGAAGAGGACGTGGTGCAAATACAGCCGCAGAAAATTAAGCTTTCTCTCAAACCCCGTAAGTGTTTAATTAGCTTGAAACTGACGTTGGATGTACAACGGGTACTTACTAGACACATACAATCTATAAGTCGATAGAAATAAACGTTACCGTTGTTATTTATCACCCCAGCTTAGCACTCAACTTTGACCTTACTAAGCCATGCAAATAAGATATTTGAGCATAATAAACTCTTATCTTGCTCACGTCTAGCAGTCAATTGAAATTAATCAAAATAATTATGGAAATCTTTATATTGTTTCAAAAGAAAAGTAAACATTACTATAAGTAAATATTTTGTAGAGACTCGAGAGAAAACAAATATTTGTTCTGTCTATAAACATACGTACAAACACTTAGGTTTATGAGCTTTCACTTGTCCAAAAGTGAACATTGCTTTTTATTACAGGGGAAACTAAAAAGATTCAGTTTACCTACAGACCAGCAAGGAACTATCCACTAGATCTGTACTACCTGATGGATCTGACGTGGTCAATGAAAGACGACAAGGAAACCCTCGTGTCTCTAAGAGACGACTTACCTACTCTATTAAAGAATCTTACCGATAACTTTAGGTAAGAATAATTGCTCTTTACTGATACCGGCTCAAGGGAAGCGACCGTGATAATTTTTATATAGCTGCTACTTTTATTGCTCCATGGGAAGAAAAACCATATTAAATATGTGATTGGTAGGTACTAAAACTCACCTATCTAATAAAATAACTTAAAAAAATCTCTAAAAAAATTTCCCTCAGTTTTTTGCCGTATCTTCTGAGTAGTGGTTCTTTTTCCGATACGGTGGTTAGAGTCTTGTGATAATTTGACGTTCATAAGTACGTCTGTAATGCCAAACATGAATAAAGGGATTTTGACTTTGAAAATAGTATCTAAACTGTTAGCGATTACGTCGGCTAGCAAACAAGTAATATTCCGCTGCTTTACAGGAAAAAACAACAGCGCGCAAGTAATATTCCGATACTTTACAGGAAAAAACAACACCGCGCAAGTAATATTCCGATACTTTACAGGAAAAAACAACACCGCGCAAGTAATATTCCGATACTTTACAGGAAAAAAACAACACCACGCAAGTAATATTCCGCTGCTTTACAGGAAAAAACAACACCGCGCAAGTAATATTCCGATACTTTACAGGAAAAAACTGCATCCAAGGGCATTTGAAAGTCATAGGTGCCATATTTCGACTTAGGTGTTGTTTGCTAGCCGACGATTAATCAAATATTAATAAAAGCTTAATAAACTGGAGTTGATGTTTTTTTTTGCAGGCTTGGATTTGGCAGTTTCGCAGAAAAGCCCATTATGCCATTTGTAAGCATGGATACCAGAAGACGCGCCAATCCATGCTCTGTCGAGGAGACGGCCTGTGAGCCTACATACGCCTACAAGCATCATCTATCACTTACTAATGAGGTAACTACTTACTTTGATGATGTTTTTCCTATGTACATATTAAAAGGGTTTGTTTATGCAAGTTGTATTTACCTTTAAGTATATCGATATTATCGATACTTACTTTCTTACTACAGAAGCTCTTACATAAAAACGCTTAAGTAGGTGCGAGGCTGGTGACCGGTTGATATATATAATACACGAATAATAAAGGAAACACGCTATGGGGTATTGTTACAGGGAGTCCTAATTTTATGAGAGGTTTCTCAAATTCTCATCAACAGTTTGATAGAGTTACCCAAGTAAATACTCATAGCATGCCTGCCAATGTGTAATCAATTCTTTGCGCTAACCGCACACGAATTTTTAGAAAAGTTGGTAACATATGGCTGAACTGAAAAGAGAGCATGTTTTCCAGTAGTGTGGAAATCACCAAATACTTCAAACGTAGCTCGTCAGTTGTTTGGTTACATTATGGTTATACTTTTTTTCTAGGTAAACCAATTCATAGAGAAAGTAAACAGCAGTTCAGTGACGGCAAACTTGGACAACGCTGAAGCTCAGTTGGACGCTCTAATGCAGGTCTTGACTTGCGGAGACAAGATCGGCTGGTCTTTACGCAGCCGTAAGATTGTCATCTTGTCTTCCGACGGCTACCTACATATAGCTGGTGATGGACGACTTGGTAGCTATATTTTTTTAGTACATCTAACTTACTTGTACAAATATTTTATCAGTTAGAAGTTTTATAGGTGAGCTGATGCTATCACGTTGAGTATATTTTACAATGAATGGTTGTCAATTCGTTTGAGATAGTTGCCATTTGTATTATACCTACATATATTTATTTATTTAATAGTTTTGCACAAAAATGGTACAAGGAATGACTTAATGCTATTTAGCATTATCTACCAGTCTTCCAGGTCGTGAAAGAAATATAGTGGGTGTGCAGCTACGTTTTGAGCAAAAGTACGTTGAGAGATACTAAATAAATGACATCAAATTAATATTCATTTTATCATTATATTTTGTAACTTTTTATAGGTGGCGCGATAAGAAAGAACGATGAGCAATGCCATTTAGACGAGGACGGTTACTATTCAGAAGCAGCAACGTACGACTATCCTTCCGTTGCGCAAATATACAGACTTCTCGACGAGTATAAGGTACTTCAACTTCTTCAAAAGCCTGTTTCTCTCCACTACTACTAGTTGTAATTAGGCGAATGGGCGGGTAACTTATGTTCAATTATATCAGAACAATTATATCAACATATTATAAGCTGTAGTAATGTCCTTAGAACCCACTGTTTTCTTTTCAAATTACCTAAGAGTCCTTCATTAGGTACACGCAAGCATTCGTTTTTATAAATCGAAGATACAGTTACAATGAACTTTGAACATACCATATACTTTTACATAATTACATAAACATAATAAGTGGCAACGGGTTAGGGGTAGGATAAATAGTGAACTTACCATACCTTACTTTTACCATAGGTATGTTTAAAAATAGTCAAGGACTTGGCACGTCTGATGTCAATTGGAAGAGCATTACACAGACACATACATTTAAACGAAGTGCTAAATGTAACGTTGTTAAATGCAGTAGTCATATAAGCACGATAAGAGTAACTGAGGAAGCAAAACGCTGTGCACAAACACGAAGCAACCATAAGGATAAGGATGCTAGCTAACCTACTTCATACAAATATTCCCTTTGAAAATAGATTAACCGTGCTACAAACGCTAAATCTGCTTTCCGTATGTTAAAGTAAACTACCGGGATGTTTACTATCGAGTTATGGACTGGTATTTATGTGGTTACCGCCTAATCGTAATGCGCATCACTTAGGAAAACCAATGCAACCCTATTGTAGAGTCACGTAGAGTCAAATTGCAATGAATCTGCTTAACATCCAACATCAAGTTCAAACGCCCTATACTTTTAGGTGAACGTAATATTTGCTGTGACGGAAGGTGTCAAGGATCACTACGATAGCTTACACCAACTTCTAGAAGACTTTACCTACGTAGCCAAACTGGAAAGCGACAGTTCCAACATCCTAAAACTCGTCAAGACTGGATACGAAGACATCGTGAGCGTCGTCGATTTCGAAGACAATTCTAGCTCTGGCCCAGTAAAGGTCAGGTACTTTACCGACTGCGGAGTGAAAGGCGGGACGTTAGTGGAAGCCACTCGGTGTACCGGCGTGGAATACGGCATGACGGTTAATTACGAGGCGCACATCAGCCTCGATTCGTGTAAGGAATATGTGACGGTGAGTATGGGAAGGCGATAGTGCGCTCTTGAAATTGATGTAAGTCGGGAATTCCTAGCAAAAAGCCGCAAGAATTACTTGAATTTTGTGATAAATCCTATCCTACTAATATTATCCTAATCCTAATATCATAAACGCAAAAGTTTATGAGGATAGATCAATGGTTGGATGGATGGATAAACTAATGGATGCATGGATGTTATTTGTTTCTCAATCACGTAATAACTACTGAACGAATTTTGATGATATTTAGTATGTAGGTACTTGATGTCCTGGAAAAGGACATAGGGTATTTTTTATCCCGGAAAACCGCGGGTGATACCGCAAAGCGCAGCTAGTAGCAGAATAAAAATAGGTTAATATACTTGAACAGCAACCAAAATTCAGCTCAATTAAGTTATGGCAGCACTAAAAACCTCAATCAAGAACACATTATACAAATACTCGACTCATCCATGGTCATTCACATTCCTGCAGCTTTTTGTGCACATTGCAGTCGCAACAAACGATCAGCATTTCGGAGTCGCAACTGGGTCAAGACTCGTTGACCCTGGAGGTGGAGATCCAGTGCGGGTGCAAGTGCGAAGGCGACAAGATACAGGATATGTCGCTCACGTGCCCGACTAATTCGCACTTGGTCTGCGGTGTTTGTCAGTGCAATAAAGGATGGTGAGTGTTTACTTTTGTTTGTTTTCAACGTACCTAGATACATTGTTATATTATATTCTATTAGGTACTATTTATTAAATGACTTCAAAAAAGAGGAAGTTCTCAATTCGACGGTTTATTTTATGTTTGTTACGTGTTTACTGCGTCAATTATGAATTCAAAGTTCAAAGTACAAATTTTATCGAAATAATTCAGCACTTTTTGAAAAAATCATCTAAAGCAATAAATACAATTTTATAGTCTTAAAGTCGGTTCTTGTTTTTATTCTAAAAAATAATTATTATTTTGTTTTGTTATATTCTTTCTCTCTCTGTCTTTGTATCTTTATCGTACGTGTGCCTTTTCATTTATTTCTTTGTGGTTGTCGAATAAATGATTTTCTTTTCTTTTTATTTTGAATTTGTAAGTGTTCTTAACTCATCAAACTTAATTCTATGTTAATAAAAGTACACAAATATACAAATTCTTTTTTGTTTTAGTTACATAGTGTAGGTATATTATAAATGGAAATTCTGCCTGTTTCTTTAGCGGTAGCTGTGTTGCATCAGACTGTGTCTTCCTCTAGTCAAGTTAAGTAGTGAATGTTTTACTGTAGTTTATGGACTAGGTACTATAATCTTGTGTTTGTAAAGCATTCCGATTTACGTATAAAGCAGTCTAATAATAATAAATAAATAACGCCCAACGATCACATACATAGATCCTGACCCCTAACTAGGATTCCCTGTATCTAGGAAATGAGGACCATGGTCCCACAACACCCAGACACGAAACAAATGCTTGCGCTTTTTTTTTCTATGCACAAACATTTGTCCTGTCGCGGGAATCGAACCGGCAACCTCAGTGGTGTATGAGATTTGAGCCAACTTGCCCAACCACTACACCACAGATGCTGTCAAAAAGTCTAAGCTCTAAGGTTTAAGTTTTCGTCACGACTTAACTAAGCAGTTAAATTGGATCTAAGACCGACTTTGCTAAAATAGACATACGGATTAATGTTTGAATCTTGTGTGGTCGGAACACACGCATCTGCGGTACTAAAGCAGATAACGGAAGTTGAAAGATAATGTCTTTTTGATCTTCCTACTGAAAAACTACCGATTCATTCCATTGATTAAATTGTCGTTCGAGCTTGAACGATCGCTTTAATGAACCTCGTTAGAGAAGTTATTGATGTCTTCATTATGTATGTCCGTGTAGCTATATGTAGGTATAGTAGGTATAAATAAACTATCGGTATAGAAGTCATGTTTGCGGTAGGTAGCATCTGAGAGTGATCTAATGAAAAAATAACTGTAACCGTTTTTAATTGAATATAATTTATTTTTTAACAAAAAGAACCGATTTCAATTCTGTTGTATCTTCGAAGTCCAAGGTTGAATATCGATAAAATGTATATGGAACCACCTCGTAGCTATACTGAACACAACGCAAAAAGAATTTTCTAGATTGGTTTATGAATGACGGAGTTCTGAGGTAACAAAAAACAATCGATTTGAGAGCTTCCTCCTTTTGAATTTGGTTAAAAATTAAGGTTTCACTGCTGGTTAACATTTTGGTATTCATTTAAAACGTCTATTGCCCGACTATATGATATTCTTCAATTTTTTGACCCCCGACGCAATAAAGAGGTGTGTTATAAGTTTGAACAATATATACCTATATGTGTTTGTCTGTGGCACCGTAGCTCTTAAACGGGTCAACCGATTTTGATGCGGTTTTTAAAATTTGAAAGCAGGTTTTCTAGCGGTGGATCTTACTTGGTGGGTTATCAAAATCGGTTCAACCGTTCTTAAATTTTTATAGGCTTTTTTGTGTAGGGGGCTTTTTAAATTTGAGTTTACTATAAATCGTTATTGATAATCAGGTCGGGCCCCTCTTGCGACTGCTCGATAGAGGACGAGAACGCGTCAGCCGAGCTGATGGCACAATGCAAGGAGCCCAACGCGACTCGCAGTATGACGTGCTCGGGCGCCGGCGACTGCCTCTGTGGGCGCTGCGCCTGCGACCGCGGGTACAGCGGCCGCTTCTGTCAGTGCAAGGCCTGTGACATCAGCGCGTGAGTATCTCTACGGTAGAAAACCTTATATAGGACCCCAAATTTATGGGTAAGGATCGTTAAACAACCCATTTATTGTCTATACCCCAAGTTCTGATTTATATAGTAAAGATAGGTAAATCTGATGTAGGTACGACTTGCCACCTAGTTAGCAGATAGTGTACAAGGTACAATGATTATTTTATGGATAATTTTCAACCGTTCACCAAAAATACTGACTGTGCACCAAATTTGGTCTGTTTTTAGCACTCAAACGTATATAGGCAGCCCTTGGCCCTTGAGCCACCCCAACGGTATAAGGGGCAGCCCTCGGTAGATTAGGGTGCGGCGGGGGTGGCCCTTGGGCCACCCCAACGCCACGAACATGTAATATTCATAAAATAGGTGCGCATTATGAAATATTTTAATGAACATATTTTGGTGCACAATCAGTATATTTGGTGCACAATCAGCTATATTTGGCGGAAAAACGAGAATAAATTGAGGTACAGTTAAATATGATTATTTTATTACGTTTTGCGTTAACGCGATGCTTGATGGCCTGATTTCTCGTCCAGTTACCCCTTAAGAACAGTGTTTTTCCATTTCATACAAATGTCAGGTTTTATTTTACAATAAAATTGTATACTTGAGCCAAACTTCATGAAAGAAAATGCACGTCCAGAAAAGAAATTTAGAACGAAAGCCACAGATTGTAACTCAGTTGGTTTAATTAACTTGTGAGCTAACTACGTAAAACAGCTGCACAGCTAATTTAGATCGCGGAAGTATTCTGTCCCAATCAATCGAACAGCTCTTACAGAAACAGTTCCCACTCACAGCGTACTTAATCAAGATTGAAGTTTCGCAGACGTGTGTAGGAATAACCGACACGCTTTCCCGGCCTATTTTTAGCTTAAAGTTAACGTTACGTGTTTTGTTATTATTATGTCTATGTGTTAAACCCATCGTAGTAATTTTCCTTTGCCATTATTTAGCTTTTTTTTACGCTTACTAGATCCATGTTTGGCCACTATCTCGCCTGATCTGAAGCGATGATGTGACCTAAGATGAAGCACATAGATCTAGAGAAAGACGGCAGTTGAGCGGCTGCTCAGATCCGCTAGCTGATTATAAGATATTGTTTTCTGTACAATACAAAGGTGCCATTGAATTTTATTAGCTAAAGACTTGCGTATGACGGTATATTTCTTTATGGAGCGAACAAAACGCTTCATTACAATTTGTAACTGTCGAACTTGAATGCTAGTCGTGCACACTACTATATGTTTAGTTGTTTGCCTCTTCTGCATTGTCGAGGAAAGAATATCAATATTAATATCGATCGGGCACTGCGGGACGTTTGGAAAGGCCCTAATTTGCATATAACTGTGTTTATAAAGTCATAGTTAATATTCAATAGGCAAGCTTTGGCCGGATTCTAATCATACCGATAATAAAACGCTTCCTCTCTAAGTATTCTTTAAAGTTTCTCGTACTAAGTAGACAAGCACTATAAAGGTCCTTCAACCGATCACTGAGGAGCAGTCTAGTTTCGGTGTTTATCGAACCTCATTAAATAAGTTGGTCTCGAAATTATGTTTGTCATCAAAAGAGTAGTATAGGTACATAGTAAAAGTTTGGTTCGATACACTGCAATGGTTATATTTATTGTGGTTAGCAGAAGCGTGAACGTTTTTATGTCAAATATGATTTATTTAATATCTTTCTCTTTCTTATACATAAAATTCTCGTGTCACAGTGTCAGTTAGGTACCTTACTCCTCCGAAACGGCTTTACTGATTTTTACCAAATTTTATATGCATATTCAGTAGGTCTGAGAATCGGCTACTATCTATTTTTCATACCCCTAAGTGATAAGGGTTGTTCACCCTTAAAATTTTTTATTTTTATTTATATGGCAAAACAACTTTTGCCGGGTCAGCTAGTAATTTTATATTAATGGATATGTTTAATTATTATTACTTTATTATTATTATAATAGATATTTTTATAGTGTTAATAATCAGTTTACTGACTTGTAATGAATAAATATATGTCTATGTCTATTTCAAGTGCTGGCGGCCAACATCCCGATATAACTTTACCTATATGAGCTCATAAACCCGACTTACTTGTAAGTACAAAGGGTTGTCAACGTATAGCAACGTATAAGTAAAATACGAAAAAGGACTGCGGGAAATCGGTAGCAATTTGTTAGAGTTTATGTTTTATTTAGCTAACTGAACCGAAGATTAGCTCTGATTTATAGAGCTTTTCAATTTTAAAGGTAGTTAGAACAGTGGAACTTACAGCATCCTTTAATATTATTGTTTCAGAAAATATTTTCTATTTATTTTAAATATCGGTTCTTATAGCTCCCGTTTCCCTATATAGATACAGACCATATAGGGGATCTCATTAAAGCTGCTAGGACCATGTAAATGTGGTAACTTTCAGCTTAATCTAGTTAGTTTATTTTTTCGTTTATTCCAGAGAGAACGGCATAGAATGCGGCGGCGTCGGTCGCGGGGACTGCGTGTGCGGGCAATGCGCATGCGTGGACGGCTGGAGCGGCCCCGCGTGCGACTGCACTGACAGTAACGATACTTGCATCGCGCCGGGATCTGAGGCTGTGTGCTCCGGGAACGGAGACTGTGTCTGTGGTAAGTACAGTAAGAGCTAGAATGGTCAGTATATATTATATATTCGTAATACGACGCGGTGGCTGCGTGTGCGGACTGGAGCGGCCTCGCCAGCAACGATATTCGCATCGCGGCAGCGACTTTTTTGTTCTGAAAACGGAGTCTGTGTTTGTGGAATAGGATCTACATCTGATACTCAAAGTCAAAGTCAAAGTCAAATATCATTTATTAAATAGGCACAAAAGTGCACTTTTAAAGGTCATAAACATATGATACAAATAAAATATGTTTAAAATTGTAACTTATGTTAACATGACTTTGAAAAAAAGGTAAGTATGTTTACCCATTTCTTTCCTATACTCAAATTGAAGTCTGAGTGCTGAAAAGAAATGCGAAAACTGACTCTACCAGTGCTTCGGAAATACGCCCGCTAGAGAAGATAGCACCAAGAAACTCTGCGGGGATGTCTTTTTATCAGCACAATTACGTATAAATTAGAATTAACAGAAGGTCAAACAAGAAATGCGAGTGAGATGTCCCATAGTCATAGTATCAGTAACAGAAAATTGTAAATAAAATATAAGTAGGTGTGACAGTAGAAGTAGGAGTGACTAGAACAGACCAGTCCCCGCAAGCAGCACCCGTTCACGAGTATGACTTGTGGACCAGCCATCACCCCCCTCAACCATATTGGAGGGAAGGGAGTGACCCGACACACAGAGCCGCCGCAAGCAAAGACATTTGAGTGACCATGACTGTAAAACCTAGTCACTTCCAACTCAAATACAATTTTTGTAGCTTTATTAGAATGACTAATTAAATTAGACATCTCACATAGCGTTGTACAATCCAAGAAGAAATAAAATATAAATATCATGCACACACTTATGTGTTAATCTTTATCATCATGGGGCTTAGGGCATACAGGCCATTTTTGTCATTAACATATTCATTTATTCAGTAGATACTATTAATCGGTGTGTATAAGTAGTATTTGTTGTAACAGAATGAATATACATTATATACGTATGTAGATAATTTGTACTCGTGTGTGCACTGTGCGTCATGTATATAGTGCGCCTGCGTAAATTATTGAAAGTGCACATATGTGATTTTACTGACAAAATAGTAGTGTATTGCATTGCCACATGGCGCTTATTATCATGTGGACGACTTGCTCGCCTCTTTACCTAATAACACAAAAACATTTAGAGCGAAGGATAGGCTAGATTGATTGTTTACCCTTACATAAATAAATGTAACTGTAATATTTTCTACATCTGACTGAAAGGCATAGAAAAATAATACTCTCTACCCAGAGCTGAAGGGTTTAGAAAAATAATAATGCACGTGTAACTGAACGGGCTTGGAGAGTAAAAATACGATGAGTTTTCGTTTCCCTATCTACATTCACAATATCCGACTTCCAGGTCGCTGCCAATGCTCAGTAGCGGACCAGGACACCGGCTCCCGATACTCCGGCATGTTTTGCGAGACCTGCGCTACCTGCGAGAACCCGCTCTGCGCCAATGCCGAGCCCTGCGTGTCGTGCCACCTCAACACCAGCTGCACAGACGTCTGCACCATCGGGAACGTCAACTACACCGTCAGCGAACAGCTGCAAGGCGCTGGTAAGTTGGACCCGCTCTGCGTCAGCGCCGACCCCTGCTTATCCTGCCATTCTAACACGCACTAACTAACTTCACTCACTAACTTCACTTTTTGGTGGAATGTGCTCGGAGTGAACCTGTATAGAGATGAATTAGTTAGAATGTTTAAGTTGAATCTAAAAGTTGTCGGCATACTTCCAAACCGACCTCCAAGGTTGCTAAAACACTCTGTAAGTTATACTATGAATTATTGTTGTAGTGATGTAGGTAGGTACTTAATGTTCGTATTAAGGGGCCGGCATAGCCGACTTACGGCTAAAAGATCCCTTCCTCCTTAAAAATTCAGATGTCAGCAGGTCTGCAGTTTGCAACATCAGGAATTGTCGTTCTTGTCATGCGTGTTCTGTTGAATTTTTTATTTTCTTCAATCTTAACATTTGTTTTTATCACAGAATATTGAAATAAACTATAGTGTAGGTAAATACTTTTAGAAACACAACCAGGATTGTCTTTTTAGAATAACTAGTTTTCTCTTTAAACAAAGTTGTATAGCTTTATATTTTTTTATCCTTGTTTCAATAAACTTCTGCATCGTGGCTCTATATAGTAGCAATTGAGAATCGAATAAAGTTATTGACAAAAAGTTATTTCCACCTTTTATATCTAAAGAAAGCGGGTTATTGTAGGATGAGAAATATATCGTAGCTTCGTCAATAGTAATTTTATTATAGAAATTGTACAGCTGAGTAAATTGTCTCTACTAAGGTAAGTAGTTACTTAGATTATACATAATTTTCATCTTTGTCTCTTTGTGGTTTAACGACAGCATAGCGGTTTATGGCAAGAATTACAAAAATGTCCAATTAGTTATAATAATCCAGGTGCGATAAGGTCAAGATAATCTCTATCAAGTGTTCTGAGTAGTAGCTCTTTTTCCGATACGGTGGTAGAGTCATTGTTATAATTGACGTTCATAACTGCGACTGTGATGCCAATATTGAATAAAGAACTTTTGATTGATTAATTGTTTGTTCACTTTCTATCAAGTGTGTTGTGCTCTATTAACATATATACAGCTACAAAAAAGTACACAATTCGGCATAACAAGTGTTAGAGAGCGAGTGTGGCTTAGTGGGAGAACGTGTGACTTTCGATACCACGCACCCGAGTTCGAATCCCGCCAGCGGTATTCGTGGTGCGGGGCCAGCCCCGCACCACTGACTTTCTTAATTTATGTGCGGATTTAACAGTCGCTCTAAAAACGGTGAAGGAAAACATCGTGAGCAAACCGACATATCCAAGAATTTATCACAAAAATTCAAGGACATGTGACATCCACCAACCCGCACTGGGCCAGCGTGGTGGATTATGGCCCATACTCTCTCTATGAGAGAAGGCCCGTGTCCCAGCAGTGGGAACGTGATGGGCTGATGATGATGATGATGATGAAGCGTTATTTTAGCAAAAGGAGAGAAAAGATATATAAAATGTATACTTTTGAGACTTTAGTAGTACTTTCGTTATATATTTTTTATGTTACGCTAGAGTAGGTAATAATTAATTCAACCTTCAAGAAAATTAGACATCTATTTCTAAAACAAAGCATAAATGGGTAATAGGTGGTTGATTAGGTTGGTTGGTAGGTTGAGACATGAATCATGATAATATTATGTTAGCAAATTCAATTCATCATTTAATAAATTTAATGTTTGTCTATTTCTGATTGTAGAATAGAAGAAGAAGAACCTGATTGTATAGCTTTATGTACATACCTAAGTACCTACATAGGTTTTGTAAATACGGTTGCAAAGGGTCACTATTTACGTTTATGTTATTCCTAAAAATGGAACGCACACATGCGAACGGACCTAGAAGCATTATCTACGCCTGATCGAATTATACGTCACAGATTCTTTAGCCATAATTTATGGACATGTCCTCCAGAAACATTCTCAATACACAACTTTAAATGAGAAGCTTTATGCTCCTATTCAGGCGTTGATTTACAGTCTTCTGTATATTTATAGCCGTGAGTAATACGCTCCATACGCAGTGATTAAATTCTAATTGCAGTGGTCTTAAAATAATATCTGTGTTTTATGTTGTCATGACAAAAACAGGCGCGCATCGTACTGGTACGCTAGACATGAGATATCTGGAATTATTGTAGTTAAATATAAACTATTCCCTCTGAGTATTGTGGGATTAAGTGGGCATGGACTCGTATACCTATATCGACCGACTATATTAGAATATTTATATTCACTGTCTAATTATTCCGTGCTAGAGGTATTTAAGGACTAAGACGACAACTGACAATTTGTGTTCAATACCAAACAGTTATATTAACACAAGGTTATATTATTTCACCTAATTTCCAAAAAAAGTAAAAGTAGGTTATCACTTCGGTACCTTTCTTCATTACTTTCTTCTTATTGATTCATAAACGATATCTTCTTCGCCCGCAAAGCTGCTCCGAAATTCGATAAACAATAATATTATTAAGTTAGTTGTTATTTTAGTTTTTAATTATTTCTGTATTTTGGTGTTACAATAAAGAGTTATTCTATTCTATTCTATTCTATTATTTCGACAAACAATTGTCTTACCATAAGTACCTAATTGTTGCTTTATCTCATTTCAGAACCAATCACCGACGACGAAGTCTCCTGCATATTACGTGTCGGCGAAGATGCGTTAGAATGCGAGTACAAATACACGTACACCGCTGTCGCCCAGTCAATGGTCGCCATGGAGATCATCGTCAGGTCCAAGGACTGCTTCCAGCCAACCAGCGCCCGTCTCATGACCAGTGGCCTCATCATCATGGCGTGCGTCATCGCTGCGGGGTTGATCGTCATCCTAGGAGTGAAAACCGCGCAGATAGTGTCCGATAGGAGAGCATACGCGAAATTTATAAAAGAAGCCAATGAGAGTAAGAAGCAGTTTCAAGAGTTGAACCCGTTATACATATCCCCGATTTCAGAATTCAGGTTACCGGATTCGTATCCTAGAGATAAGAATGATTAGGAAGTGTGGTAATGCAGGCTGAATTAATAATATCAAGCTTGAGTCTAAATTACTTGTCTATTAATTATTGCGATTTATCTACTGTTCTACTTTCATCATCATCATCACCAGCCCTTCACGTTCCCCCTGATGGGACACGGGTCTTCTCTTATAGTGAGAGAATGGGTAATCCACCACGTTGGCGCAGTGCAGGTTGATGGATATCACACGTCCTCGAATTATTGTGATTAATTCTTGGACATGCCGGTTTCCTCACAATGTTTTCCTTCACCGTTTTTAGAGCGAGTGTTAAATCCGCACTTGGTGCGGGGCCAGCGAGATTTGAACTCGGATGCGTCGGATCGAAAGTCGCACATGCTCCTATTGAGCCACACTCGCTTTCTCGCTCTAAATAAAATAAAATAAAGATCTTCGAATTATTCTGTAATAACGGTATCAAACGAGCAATACCTAAATACTAACTCGATACGTCTTCGTTTTTTTTAAATTCTGCACTATGATTCACTTTTTTAAGATTCGAAATAATTAGTTGCATTTATCCAATCTAATCAGAATTTTAGCTTTACATAATTAAATACTGGAGAATAATATTATGTGTTTGTGTAAGCGTGAATTTGTTACAAAAATATTATAGAAATGACAGATGTAAATAGTCAAAGATACTTAACACTCATGTATGTATTTATTTTGTGGCTTCGCGCATACCTGAAAGTTTTATATTAAGTAGGTACGTGTGCGATGGTTCTTAAGTTACAACGGACTATTCACAATTTGAAATAATGAGATGAGGAAGGTGCTAGTAGATATGATTATTCTACAAAAATATATTGTTTTACTAGTCTGCATTTCGTATTATAACTTAGTTTTGTATTCAACGCAGGGTTACCTCATTATGCTGTAATTGATAAGTATCTAAGTATTTTATTGCAGGCCCCTTTGCACCAGCGTGAAATTTCGGTTAATTCACGGTTTAGATGTCAATTTTCATACAAATCAAGTTAAGACACGGGTTAACCTTGATTTCTACGTTTAACGTGGGCCTTAGTATACGTTTGTTTTAACTCCTATGTATACAATGTCTAAGTACATTTTAAGTGTTATCAGGCCTAGCGCACTCCGCACTGTAGGTACGAAGCTACAAGTACATAGCCGGACATCGACGGCGGGTCGCGCGTCGTTACACGTGCCGCGTCAGAAGAGATAAGAGCTACTCGATAGAAAGACAGGCAGTCTGTAGGTTAATATGGCTGGTAGGTATGCAGCGCTACGCGAGCTGAATTGAATTTTATTGCGTCATAGCAAGAGTCGCTATTTGTTTAAATTCCATTGCGGAGTGATGCTTCTGTCACTTAGTATTCTGTGGTGTTATCGACATACAAAACATGATATAGTACTTAGTTTAGAGACTCACAATTTTTTAACTAATAAATTATAGAATATACCTAATATCTATAATTTAACTATAATCTATAATTTATGTTTATTTATTTGCATAAACTTACAATGTACTTATTAATATTATATTAATTTCCCGTTTTAAGGACTAAAGATGAGGAAAAACTGCTGTTTTCAATTGTGGACGGTACCTTATAGTAAGTTCTTGTAAATTAAGTTAAAAATATGAAGTCATGTTAAAAATAATTGAATATTTTAAATCTGTAAGTTGAGTTTTTAAATAAAATGATTTGTTAATAAACTTACCACCTCATGAGTTATCAGTTATCTTCCAATGTCGATTGCATACACATCTCAGGCTCACGCGCAAGCTGTCGAAAATGATAGTAAATCTGACAGCTTACGTCAGGGGCGTACTAAAACTAAGTAAGGGCAAAGAAAATTAACTATTACTTACGTAAAGAAGCGACACTACCACCCCATATGGACATATGGACAAAAAAAAGGAGAAAAAAAGGACTGCGGAGAACGAAGGCGAATGAAGGCGGTGGAGCTGACCAGGACCTGACCTGAGTGACGGAGGTCACCTCTCTCTTTTTTCGTTAAAATTTAATATATTGACTTTGATACAATATTAATATACCTAAAACAAAATGGTTCGTTATTGTTCTGTGTATGGATGCAAAGAAACCACTTACACAAATAAGAATCAGAGATTTTTTTGGTTTTTCGCGTCTCCCAGTCAACCTACAATAGGTGTGAAGAGACACACTTAGGTTGCTTACGTATAGCGTTGTCCTTGTCGCGCTCGATTCGTAATAGTTCATCCGTACAACAATAACGCACACACACAAAACGTGTGAGGACAAGCCGGTGCGCCAGTAGTAGTAGTAGACAGTTAGATCGGCGAATTTGTATGGAGTGTCGGGGGTCTGGTATGGGGGAGGCACTGTGTGGTTTCTAGAGTTATGTAGTAGTAACAATCACCACATACCTAGCCTCAGTTTAATAAATAAACTATTTATTTAAATGAAAGACGCTATGTTATTATCAAATATCTTTTTCGAGTAACCACCCTTTTGCCCAATACAAATACAATAAGCTTACATGGAAGACATCCATTTCTTATTCATAAATATTTACACAATCATCACAATCAACTGTTTTAAATTGCCAATGACCAATTTGAAGTCTTAAATCAAACGATGTGTAGATAATTAATTGTTGGCTCATGTATTTTTGAACAACTTCAATAAGAAATTAGACGCAATACAAAACACTTGATAATTTATTTTCTTACAAATTAGGTCCTGTGTCGGTAGTACGAGCCAACATCTAATATTTCTTCCTTTACCTAAGTATTTATAATAATTATAATTAGGTACGAGGTAATATTACAATGAAAATAACAAATACAAGTACCTAATTAAATTGATAGAGTTTCTACCTTAACATGAGCAAAAATATCTAATGATAAAATTTAACTTCAATGTTTCAATCTCATTTAATAAATCAAATCATTTTAATATATAATATTATATATAGTTTTTATATATACTATGTACACAATTAACTTATAGTTAATCGCTAAAATCACATTCGTCAGATCTTAACATTACCCTATAATTTGACTAAGTGCCACAGTTACCATATTTTTAACCGACTTCAAAAAAGGAGGAGGTTCTCTGTTCGATTGTATTTTTTTCTTTTTTTTTATGTTTGTTACCTCAGTACTACGTCATTTATGAACCGATTTGAAAAATTCTTTTTGCGTTGGGTTCAGTATAGCTACGAAGTGGTCCCATATAAATTTCATCGATATGTGACCTTGGACTTCGAAGATACATTGAAATCAGTTTTTGTTTTTTTCTAAATATTAATTTTCTATTTCATTCACAACTTTCAAAATTTTATAAAAATGAATTGAAATCTTCTTATAAATACATATTTTAATAACAGAGCTTTATGGTAATATAGGTCGACAATTCGATGTAACTGGTCTGTTATGTAAAATAGCAATGTTATAAAAGAATATTTCGTATAATTTAAAAGCATTAAGGCACCTTATAAATAGGTAACGTAAATTACAATCCTTTCAATAAATGAAAATTATTTTTAGGTACCTTGCTAAGCAAATCACCTTCATACTCGCGCCCTTTATCAAGTTACCCGAACCTCTGCTAATCTTTAATTCTTACACGTCGAGGGACCCTGTCAAAAGATACAGCCATCTTACAGCTAGTATCACATTAGGCACCCTAAGCCATTGGTTTAATTTGATGTTTTATTCAATACCCCTAGGTTCTAAAGCATGTTTAAACTGACAAGAATGTTCAAGATAGGTAGGTAGGTACCTAAAGTTTTCACAAACTACTCAAAGTTTTGGAAACCTTACTAATAAATTGAAATTTTACAATAAATGAACGAGTCCGTAGATCTAGCAACAAAATTATATAGAACAGCGTAATGTGATAAGAAATATTATTTACCTACACATTCTATTGTAAAATTGATGATCGCAGTCACTCAAGTAACATAAGCCAGCAAAATTACTGGGCATATGATGTGCTGTGCATATGACGTGGCGCTTACCATCATGCGAATGACTTGCTCGTCTCACCACCCAGTTACATAAGAAAAGAAGCTGTGATATAGCCAGATATTACGTAATGTTCGCTGTATTTAACAATGTTTGAAAAATACAATCTGAAATTCAGGCCAGTACCTTTTGACTTATCGAAGTCCCTCGTGCTCCTTAGTATATAATCTCTATAGTATAGTATTGTGTGTGGATCATCAGACGTGTCTATCGTGCAGCGGCTGCGGGACGAGCGTCATGGGGCGCGAGGCGCGCGCGTCGCGCTTGGCGTCGATCGGCTCCGTGGCGGCGGCAGGGAGGGGCTCAGTGATGCGCGCGTGGGTGGCGCCATGTTCGGGTGCGTGGGGCACCGCGTCCGGCACTAGCCCGCGGATCATGTTGGATACGCACTGCCACGGGAACATCCTGGAATTTCAATATTTGGCAGTTGAAAAGGGCGAATCTAACATTATCAGCTCCAGATCTATGATTTTTTCGAACCGGGGCAAAACTTGATAGACGCGCCCCCTCTCCTCCAGCGTTTGAAATAAATTATTTTAAAAAGCTCACAAACATATTGGGTGGCATTTTTGTGACGAATACAATAAATTTGTTTCACCCTTTAATAAATTTGCACTCTCTATATATGAGACATCAGATATTAAGTCTCATATGCCTAGTAATTTCCCTGACTACAATGCCCTTCAGACCGGAACACAGTGCAGTAATTGAGAACCTCCTCCTTTTCGGTTAATTATGATTGAACTTGTAAATGTTTACCATTTGTAAGGCAGCAGCAGTCGGAAGTAGCCCGGAATGAGGGCGATGGGCTCGTTGGTGCGGATCGCGAGGATCACTCGGTCCGCAACCTCGTTCGAATTCAGCTGTGGCACGAACCTAAAACATGAAGCAGTACATGTGTAGATACCAAGCTAGCTGCTGCCTGCATTTTCTTGCGCGAGGCATTTGGTTATATTGCGATCCGTTGGGAACCACGGGCTTATGGAAAATGTGTTCTATATAGGTTCTTCTCCGGGCTACATGCTATCTCTGCGCAAAATCACGTCAAAATCGGTTCAGCCGTTTTTTCGTAAAAAGCTAACAAACAGGCAGACATAGCTAATTTGGTATTTATAATATTAGTGTAGTGGATGTACGAAAATAAGTCTTATTTATGAAATCCGTTTTGCCAGATTCTCGATGTAGATACCCGTGGGTACTTGAGTCGATGAGTTTTGGCTCAGAGCAGGAAACCATCCGACTCTAACTTCACTTTACTTCTACTAATAGAACATTACTGCTTCTCAAAATAAAATATGAAAATGTTTAGCATATTTAATTATGTTAATATAAAATTGGTTACTTGGTATAAAACTGGTTTAGATATTATTATAAAAAATCATAAGTATTAATCATCAGATATTGCGCAACTATATACCTACATATTGTTATGTACATATTTTATTGCAAAATAACACAGATCAATGATAATAATTATAAAAAAAATAGTAAATTCAAATCCATGCTATTTTAGCGTTGCGTATTTGGAATAAAAATACACCATTGCATTCTCTAAAGGTAGTCCTTGTATTCCACGTGCAGAAATTAAATCATTCCCAAGCACAAAGAACACAATACATACAGTATAACCACAATAATAACCAGTCAGTCACGGAACCCTAAAGTCAACAAAAAGTCACCTTGAATTAACTTCCTCGAACATGCCGGTAGATCGGATGAAGTAAGGGCAGATGAGTGACGTGCGCACTCCTTTGATGCCCTTCGACTCCAGCTCGAGCCTGAGTGCCTCGTCGAAGCCGCAAGCAGCGGACTTGGAGGAGCAGTAGTCCACCAGCTTGGCCACGCCCACGAAGCCCGCCATGGACGCGATGGTCACTATGTGACCGTCGTCACTCTCGATCATATTTGGCAGGAACGCTTTGACCGTCTGAAATAAAATAAGATATAATTCAAAATCAATTAATTTTTGGCATCAAAGACGCACTTATGAACGTCAAATTATCACCATGACTCTACCTAAAGCAAGTTATGTTTAATCTTTGATATCCATGAACAAGGGTCTATATTATAGACCCTTTTACTAATTCCTAATAATTAATAATTGTTCCTTGTTCTTGTTGAAATGTTAAGCAATATAGTCTATATTGCTTGATTTCTAGTTATTTCCAATTAATTTACAATATACTTACTTGGCTCTTAAGTCTTGTACTTTATATTTAAAAATAATTTCATTTAGACAGAACTAACTTTTAAATTAAATTTATTTAAAAATCACTTGACACTAAGCTAAGATGTTGTTTAAATAAACTTAAATTCCATTATATTATATTCCAGTTATAAGTTACGGTATAGTAACTTACCCAGAAGTGCGCCAGAATATTAACATCAAATGTTCTCTGGATGAGATGATCAGGAGTATCTAAGAGATACTGGCCTGATACCACGCCGGCATTGTTGATTAGTAGATTAACCTGGAAAACATTAAATATGACATATTTAATAATCAACGTACGAGCTATAAATACGATTAATGCAAGAAACTTGTTAAGCACTTAAGCAGATAAGAAGTTTGCCGGATACTCGTATATGATTGCTTTTTTGTGCCAAAGTTAGTAGGTAATAAATCAAAGTAAAATTTGCATTTATGACGAACGCATTTGAATATTTTTTTAAACAGCCTTTAAATAATCTTGGTCATAATGATCATCTATTTTCTTCTATATTCATTTATTTTGTTTTGCATTTTAATCAAAATTATTTCCATTTACGCATACTACATATTGATTATTATCGTTATATCAAGCCTGACTCGCCCCACTGCAGAAATAGCCCTCCGTAGAGAGGAGCCCCAATGTACCTAAACAAAACCGATCAAATATAATTTAATCAAAGCACTCTACAAGAGCCACGATAAAGTCCTATTTATCCATATAAGGCATCTTCCCATATTAAATCGAACATCAATTCAAATCGAGGTGATATCGAATCAAAACGAAGTAGTATCGATAAGTATGAAGTATCAAAGTAATATCTCACCCTGCCGACTTCCGCTTCAACTTTCTTGGCCACTCTATAGACGTCTTCCCGGCTAGCTAGGTCCACCAGGTAGCCGTAGCATTTCCCGCCAACTCCCTTCACTAGTTTCACTGTGTCTTCTAACCCTAGAACAAGAAAAAACAACAATTAGTTACGTATGTTTCGTGTAGATGTCAGTTATTTCGCCGTCAGATAGTTATTATACCTTTACGAGAGTGTTGTTGACCTCTAGGCAAAGCTGGAATTTCCTGCTCTAGCCACTAGAGCATCGCCGAAACTGTTAGTCGTTGAATATTTTTTGAAAGCCACCAGCGCTACACAGACTTATATTATGAGAAACTTATTATATTATAACGGGCGACGTCAAATTATCTATCGTACAAATTGACATTCACGTAGTCAGTTGTCGACAAGTCGAGAAGTGTAGGTTATGCTATGCCGTAGAACTTGGAATGTTGAGTTTAAGAAATTTCATTTTCAAGCCTGACTGTACATTTTATCAAAAATGCAAAAATGTAGTTTTTATTTTCGCTATAATTCAACCGATGTTTCCTAATAACAAAACTTTCTCACTGCAAGAAAAAAATATTAAAATGTGTCAATTAATTGTTAATATATAGTGTCCGAGTCGTTAGTAAGTTTTTTATGGATCTGAGTGATGAGACGAGCTGGTCGTTCGCCTGATGGTAAGCGCCAAGTCGAAAGATATCAGCACAATATGCATACATACTGATCAAAATGTAAAATACCTATGTATTACAATACGTAAAAAATACATAAATATTCTTAAATCTTATTGGGATTAAGCCTTTCTTCTACATTTTTTTAAAGTTTCTATCGTGCATTGCATGTTTGTAAAATAAATGGTTCTTCACCCCCTCAAACTGTGCCAAGTGGTTGCATGCGGTTAGTTTCCGCTCGCTGGGAGCGTTTCCGCCACTGACACGCACATTTCACGCCTCGGGCTGTTAGCAGACTTTGGCGTCGAGATGTAATGTTCTTTTCTGGATATAGACTTGTTTTTATTGTATAAACATCATATTTTTTACCGATCGACGCCGATGGTGACTTTGTTTTATTTATATTATGTATTTAGAAAAGAGTTAAAGAAGTGGTATAAGGTAAGTATGTTAGGTAAACTGGTTTAGGGTTAGTTTCGCAGTTAACAGAGACAATTTAATTTCTGCCAGCAGAATTATTTGCGAGGTAAGAGTTGCGTCCACTCTCCTTATTATGTATACATACAGAGACGAACGCAGTAGTACATACTTAATTACACGATATACACATAGAAAATGTTGTTTATGCTATCGTGATAGTAGCAGTAATAAAGTTTTTACAGCCTAGGAAGGCCAATAGGAAGGCTGCCAGGCTCAAGTGGGATTGGGCGGGTCACATAAGCCGTATGCATCCAGATCGGGTGGCAAAGGTCACAACGGAATGGGTGCCTGAAGATGGATGACGGCGCCCAGGCCGGCCCAAGAGAAGATGGAGGGACGATCTGGATGCATACCAAGAAGGCTGGTGCGAGGTGGCGCAGGATAGAGACGGCTGGAGAGACTTGGGGGAGACCTTTGTCCAGCAGTGGGACAGCATAGGTTAGAAAAGAAAAAAAATATATTGCCAGCAGTCAGCTCATCGGACAGTAACCGATCATTTTCATTCATAAACAAAAATCCGTAACAGATTAAAAATAATCTAAAAAGCCACGTTTTTAGGGATTTCGAATGCATTGTCATCGAATTGTAAGCTACCCTGAAAGTTTCAGCCGGATAGCTAATCGGGAAGTGCTCGAAATATGAGTAGCAAGATTCCACCCGGAACGACATACAGATACACAAATAAGTAAGTGACTTAATAAAAACGTGGTAAAATTGTAAGTCAGGTGGAACATTTTAAATCTAAAAAGGTGAAAATATCAAATATATATCTGAATATTTTAATAGAAGAAATTTAAAATTAATATTTATAAAGATGTTGCATCTTTGCAGTGATCTTGACCGCATACTCTTAACTTACAACTTGCGCCCGATTAAATCGCCTAGCTGCGAGGATGCTTGCGTAAGATTGCCAACTCACCTTGATCGTACTTATAATTCGGTGACCGAATAAATAGGTGTGATATGTGTATTCGATAATATTAGATATGTAAATATATAATGTCACCGAGCTAGTGTGTATTTCTGATCTCTAGGATGACGCTAAACAAAGGCATCGTTTTTTAATCGCGTAGATATATGTTTTTGCTATAGTGTTAAGTGACGATGTGGTCAAAGATACAGCTCATGTAAATATATAAAAAAGATGGCAGTTGAGCGACTGCTCTCACTCGTCTTCCCTGATGGTTTACCGAACTTTGTACAATTAATTATTCTGTAAACATCATCCCAAAACACGACTAGGTCGCTTGACGACATGACTTTGTTGGATGGATGGTTTAACCGCGGTCAAAGCATACGAGCAAGACAAAGCGCGATTTTCTAAAGCGGGTTTCCTCAATTGGTCAAGTCAAGTCATTGGTGCAGGGCTGAATCGGGATTCGAACTCGGTCCTTCGGATTATAAGGCACAAGCTCGGCACATGATGCCGCTCCGCTAGCCTCGCTCTCAATTTCCATATCTAGTAATATTTTATAAAATATCTCAAGCTATTTTTACAATATTCTCAAAATGCTACTTCAATGCTATTTCATTTTGCTAAAATGTTGAACTTATTGCATGAAAATACAATATCATCAAAGTTTTCATTTATAAAAGGAATGTTGGTTTAAAAATTTTATGTTAAAATAGCTATAAATATTCCATAATTATAAACATAGATATCTCTAAAAATATTGTTACATTATGTAAAATATAAATAATATTATTATTCGTAGGTCAAATCGAAGTGATTTGTTTAGCGCTATCTAGTTCACGGCAATAAAGGCACACCTACCTATGTACGTCATATTATCAATATTATACTGCACCTATCATTAAAATTATTGTTCCTTACGGATTACGCTGCCTGAAAAAGATCGCTGCTTATCGTTAAAACAGCCTATTATATATACTTATCCTTATCTTAAGAACGTTTGTACTGTGTTATTCCATTTTCTCTATCTATCTGTGTCTAGAGTTCAATACATAATATATTTAGCACAGAATACTTAATAATACTTAGTTATAAAAGGCTCTTGAGTGCCTAAGTTGAAGTATGTTCATAATTTATTTTACTTTGATCAATAAATTAAACTTCTCCATATTAAACGAAGCATTTTATGTTGGAATTTTGATGGGCGAAGTCATACTAAGTACGCACAGTACAAACCTTTCAAACCTATTATATTGTTTGTTTCAAGGATTCAAAGCATTAAGGC
Source organism: Petrophora chlorosata (assembly GCA_951640565.1). Lineage (NCBI taxonomy): Eukaryota > Metazoa > Arthropoda > Insecta > Lepidoptera > Geometridae > Petrophora > Petrophora chlorosata. Next base: position 6,156,815 of record OX621206.1, read on the forward strand.
GTTGCGGTGCGGCTTTGACCTTAACCCGGTAATTACTGCACTGCTGTAATAAAACTTCATTCATACAGTGTCTTAATCAGTTGTTTTAATTATATGTTTTGTTACGTTAACTGTCCTAGTAGGTTAACGTGTAATAAGTGAGTAACAGGAGCGAGTGTGGCTCAGTGGGAGCATGTGTGACTTTCGATCCGACGCACTCGAGTTCAAATCCCGCTGGCCCCGCACCAATGACTTTCAAAATAAAAATTCAAGGACAGTGACATCCACCAATCCGCACTGGGCCAGCGTGGTGGATTATGGCCCATACTCTCTCCATGAGAGAAGGCCCGTGTCCCAGCAGTGGGAACGTGATGGGCTGATGATGAAAGTGAGTAACCGATAGATAAATAAGCTTCTAGGTTCTAACCGCCTATTATTATTGGCCTCAGACCAATAAGTCCGTCCGTGTTATTGGCTTTCATCACCGTCCATCTAAGTGGTAATGATGTAAAAAGACTTATATGAGTTAACGCTTTGATATTTTTAAGCAAGAAGAGATAATAGAACATTTTCAAGTTATTGGATGGTAAGCTTAAAATAACGGCACCTACATTCTACCGGTTTTTTTAAATGATTTTGTGCTCGAAGCTTCGCAGAAAATATTTTCTATGACGCAATCGGCCATAGACACTTATGGTTATTTACATATCCCACTTGAAAAATATATTTATTCTGTGACTTCACCCAGTGATTTGATGTTCGGGTATTTCCCAAATTTTCCAGAATTTATATAAACAGCGTTTATGAGAGTCAAAATAATCATACATTTGTACGCACATGAACAATCAACTGCTCATCATTTTCGCATACAAATCGATTGAATCGAATCGGTCCATCTGTTTTGGACAAGGCCTCCGAAACGCGAGCGCTGCAAAGTCACTAGGTCAAGGTGAACCCTTTAGCGTTTCAGCTATAACACGTAGCACGTAGTTATTTTTATAATGTGGTTCACCTTAATTTTGTTTACATAATACGTACATATCCTACTTCCTACTTAATATTATAAATGTGAAAGTTTGTGAGGATGACTGGATGGATGCTTGTTACCCAATCACGCAAAAACTACTGAAAAGATTTTGATGATATTTGGTATGTATGGTATGTTTACTTTAACCTGGTAAAGGACATCGTTCGGATAATTTTATCCCGGAAAAACTAACAGTTCCTTACAACAACAGGGAAGTAGCGGGTAACCGCTCGTTTATATTTAAGTATTCCACACTCTGACACACTCTGACAGCCTCTGTGGTGTAGTGGTTGGGCAGGTTGGCTCAAATCTCATACATCACTAAGGTTGCGGGTTCGATTCCCGCGACGGGACAAATGTTTGTGCACAGAAAAAAAAGCGCAAGCATTTGTTTCGTGTCTGGGTGTTGTGGGACCATGGTCCTCATAGTTCCTGGTTTCCTAGATACAGGGAATCCTAGTTAGGGGCCAGGATCTATGTATGTGATCGTTGAGCGTTATTTATTTATTAATTTATTGTATTTACGTTATGGAACTGACATAGGTACCTATATACTTAGTCACAAGTAAGTTTAGTAGTTTCTCACTTTTATGGTCAAGTTGTTGCAATGCAAGGGAGCACGGTGCTGAAATATCAAGGACAAAAAAATATATAGGTACGAAATATATGTTAGGTATAAAAGTACATTGTTTTCAAAGCTTCTACTACAGTTAAAGTTTGGAAAGTTTCTACTACAGGTTTGGTAAATAATCCTTTGGGCTAGTTATGCCGCCGGCCGTTGAAACGCTTTTTACCTATTATCGAAATGTATTTTTGCTCAAGTCGCCATTATCATAACCGGTATTGATCTCATAATGAGAGCGAGTGTGGGTCAGCGGGAACTCGTGCGCCTTTCAATCCGACGCACCTGGGTTCGAATCCCGAGTCGGCCCTGCACCAATGACTTATAGGTTAAGTGCAGATTTTGTACGCTCGCTCTAAAACGGTGAAGGAAAACATCGTGATGAAACCCGCTTACGCGCTTTGGAGTGGTAGGCTCGGGCCGTGGTTGTAATACCACCCACCGAACAAAGCCATGCCGTCAAGCGACTTAGTCGTGTTTCGGGAAGATGTTCGGTGAACCATCGGGGAGACGGGTCTGAGCAGCTGCTCAACTGCCGTCTCTCTCTAGATCTATGTGCTCCATCTTAGGCCACATCATCGCTTCACATCAGGCGAGATAGTGGCCAAACATAGATCTATTAAGTGTAAAAAAAAAAAAATTATGTGATGTACAGTCAGCTGCGTCGGTCGGGACTTTTTACATAATTATGATAAATTGTATACCGCATTCTAACAAATAAGATGACTACATACTATATTTGAAAAATGTTTGCGTGCACTTGTATATATGTGTTTATATATACATTTGAAAACTCGGGAGTGTATACATACCAGCGCAGCTGACTGTACCTATTTCACATTCCAAAAACTTTATTACAAAAGGACGTCAAGTCAAATAAAAATCACAAAAAAAAGAAACGGAGCGCTCATACCAAAATAAGTTCTGATTTGTTAATACCCGTAGGTACTTTAACATTTCCAGTTTAAATGTCCTAATGGCCTTAAAGTGACTTTGATTTTATTTTTAAAATAATCAAGATCACACGATGTAAAAAATCTTGGTTTGTTCTTCAGACATTTCCATTCAATAAGTGTATTATAATTGTGTTTTTTGAAACTTTACTTGTGTTAGAAAATCTACTCAGATTTTCTTAATTGCCACAAGAGGTAGGAACGATGTGCAACCAGACGGCAAGATCTTTATCGCGATGAAATCTAGGTATCTAATTGGCTAAGAATTTGCTCTCGACCGTTCAGTTTCTCTGAAGATTTTATTCTGGTGGTTACAAAAAGAGGCCAATATCATTTTGCCGACAATAGTCAATGATTACAGAGCCATACTTTCCAGTTTCCAAGAGAAGACAAACGTTTTGCATGTAAAGTAAGATGTTTGGAATCGTGAACAACCTATGGGCACAATTGACTTGAGAAAAAATAAGAGACGTAGAGTAGAAAGTACTCGTAGAAAAGACAGTGAAGAACTATTGGGTTTTTATATCTTTATTATAAAGATTACTGCACACTACAACTTACAAAGATAAAGCCTATAGATTTATTAGACCTATCTATCTTTAATTTCCATTCCATCTTAGTTCTTACAAATTTAAATTATTTTTACTTACCAGTATAAACCATAATAAAAAAGACATAACAGGTACCTGAGAATAATACAATATTCAGGCAGTCTTTGTTATAATAGTATACAATGTATAAGTATAATTGCTATATGAAAAGGAAACTCGTTGAAAAAAGCTCGTTTCCCCCAAGCAATCAAGTAGGTACAATCAGTGTCATTATTTTCTAGAATAATCAGCGATGATGCAATACCAGAGGTAGACACAGCCAGAAGGCTCATTAAGGTAGTACGGCACGTTCGTTTTTCATATAAAATTCAACCATTATTAACTTGTTCTCTGAGAAGCAGAAATGCCTCAATTTATGCGTGGTGAACTATTTACGGGTGGTTATTTACGTAAAATTAATAAAATGGTATTTTAATGTATATCAGAAACCGTAGTACCGTAACTTACTCAACTTCAAGTCCAAGCAATTACACGAATATTCCGTGGATCTCAACAACATATATCACGAGCCAATAGACCAGTCTACAGAATCATGCTTTTACACCCCTACACCAGCATTTGATCGACCAGTGGTTTATGAAGGACAATTCGACGACAGCATTCCTGTTTTGCAAAATTTCAATGGTGAAGCAGTAAGTACATGGAAAATTCTTTCACGATTAACTACATTACGGTACGTTTTTCATGTAGTTAGAAGGATGATGATGATGATCTATGTAGTTAGAAGGTCAAAGTAAAGCGACCTTGCTACGGTCTGAAACAATTGAGTTTTAATTGTTGTTTCTTATCTACAGCTTATTATTTTATGTGCCTACGCATTAATAATACGTAATTAGACGGTAATGAGACATTTAATAATTAGGAAGTCAGAATTTCCGACAAAAATAATCTCTAAGTTGGATTCTAAGTTAGACTGAAATATTTCCGGACTCAATCGGGAGCTACCACTGTTATCATTTTAAATATCGGAATAGTAGATTGTAGCACAAAGGACGAAAAGAAATTTCAACGCGAACGAAATTTTGTATATAGAACGATGGATTATAAAGTACAATTTAGAGTGCAGTGAGATATTCAATATACCTAGGTATGTCGTCTGAATATATATTATAGATATAACTGAAACAATGCATTTGAATTAAAATGCAGATCGACGTAGAAATCACGCATTGGGGTGTCACTATCACACTAATATTATAAATCCGAAGTTTGTATATAAGTTTGTTAGTGTGCTTGTCTGTTTGTGTGTTAGCGTGAAGTATTATAGATCCTCAAATAATATAAACATCTCGGGACGACCGCGACCCCATGCTTGTTTGTTCGCTCTGCGTGCAAGTTTGCGATCGCGAGCGAAACGAAGACAGTGCTCGTTATTTAATACTAGCTGCGCCCCGCGGTTCCACCCGCGGTTTCCCGGGATAAAAAATAGCCTATGTGCTATTCCAAGTCCTAAAGTACCTACATACCAAATTTCATCAAAATCGGTTCGGTAGTTTTTACGTGAAAGAGTAACAAACATCATCCATACATTGTTACAAACTTACGACTCACTTTTTCCTTTCTTTTGACTTTATTCTTACAACTTACTTAACTTTACTTACTTTATTAACAACTTACTTAGTAGGAACTAGTCCTACTAATATTATAAACGCATACTAATATCATTCTAGTGTATCTATCTATTTTCTGGACAGTTTCTTTTTTGTTATCTTTTGCAATGTTATCTTTTGCTAAGGCAATGGTGGTAGAGTCAAGGTGATAATTTGATACAAGTGCGTCTGTGATGGCAAAACTAAACAAAAAGATTTTGATTTGATTTGAATGGTGATAATATTTAAGGCGCTCCCCTAGCAGAAGACCTTGAGCATTCAGTTCCTCTTTGCCCCACTCTGATTATTATATTGCAACAGTGTAATACGTAGTTATATTTAGTTTTCTTTGGTGTAATTAAGTATATCACATTATGCGTAATGACTACAATTATGTAGAGTTTTTTCTAGATGTAGTAATTATAATAATTATAAATGATGTGTTCCTTACTCTTTTACGTTTTATGAATTTATTTATACACTAGTGTATAATGTTTATTATTATCACTGTACGGTCACGTAATTAATCTGCATAAATATACTTGCAGGTGCAGTGCATAGAGATTATTGCTCGTGCTCTACAAATGCAGGCAATCATTGTAAATTATTATGTTTAATAACATGTATATATAGTCTGTATCTATAGATAATTTAGATAATATTATACGTATACATTTTCTCTTGACATAAAACTATTTTAATACGCATATATCGCATGAGGAAGGCCGTTTGGTAGGTACTACAGTTTTGCCAGTTATTCTGCCGCCAAGCAGTAGTGCGCAAGAATTATTGTTTCGGTTTGAAGGGCAATGTAGCCAGCAAAATTAGTGACTATATATGAGACTTTATATCTGATGTCTTACCGCTTGATGATGGCTGTCTGATGGCGCTTACCATCCGGCGAACGACAAACTCGTCTCATCATTTCCATAAAAAAACCTATATTGTTTTTATTGATGATTTTATAGGTGTGCAACGTAATTTAAATTGCCATGCGAATTGTTTACCTATACTTTTGTACTTCGGTTTTGTACTTAAATTCACACGGCCGGCCATTAAATCTAACATTGTTGTCGATAATTTTAAAAATAAGAACATAGGTAGGTACTTTAATTATACAATCGCATTATAGTATGTATTTAGCTTAGTTCCCAGAGTACAATGTCCTTATATGGGAAAGTTTCAACATTGAATTGATTTTTAAACAATCGGACTGTGTTTTGTTAAATTCCAACCCATGTTGCTTAAAACATACTCACACTTAATTTACGCTTTAACAAGAAGATAGAGAAGATAGAAGAGAATAAATATAATAGAAATACTCTTTATTTTATACCACATACGTAAAAACATTAAGAAATAAACCTTATTTGGGGTTATACAATAAATTTACAGCTAAGGAGTGGAACGCCCAGCCATCGTCTGTGTTTCCTGTTAAATACAGCCTGGGTGTGTTCAAATCAAGAGTGAATAGATACTTACGTTGGCCTAGTCAGATGTAAAAAAGCAGTTGGTGGTCTTATCGCTTGAAGCAATCTTTTACAGAAAAGCTTTGGATGGATTAGATTAAAAGGCACCGCCTTTTAATCATAAATTAGCAAAAAAACAATAAAATTAATTACACCTATATACATTTGACATCCGACACAAATTACTATACAACATAAATAGACATACAATAATAAATATAACACATATAATGTAAACAAGATAATATTTAATAAGTCTCCGTTAACATAATTTATGGCCTTACAAGTACCTAACACTGTAAAAATACTATTTATAATCGTTTGTTCATTATATTATAATGGACTATCAATTATTACGTATCGAAAGAACCATCATCGTTGTCCTTTTAGTGCAACCAGTAGCTTAATGAACTCGGGCATAATTGGAACTAATAATTTCGTTCAATATCATTGGTTGCCACAAGTCTGACGCAAGTGTACTGGTGGGAGGCTTCTCGTATGCGAGAGACCGTCTGGGTGGATACCACCGCTTTACCAGTTATTCAGCTGCCAAGCAGTAGTGCGCAAGCATTACTGTCTTCCGGTTTGAAGAGCGTTGTAGCCAGCGAAATAACTGGGCATTATGAGACTTAAGAGCTAATTGTTAGTTCAGGCTGACGAGCGCAGTGCAGTGCCGCGTAGGATTTTGCAAACAAAGTTCTGGGTGGTGCTGCAACTGTTATGGTATTGCTTACCATCAGGCGAACGACCTGCTCGTCTCGTCATTCAGTTACATAAAAAAAGATGTCTAGGTTCGTGTCACACTTACTTAATAAATAAATTAAATAAATACACCCAACGATCACATACATAGATCCTGGCCCCTAACTAGGATTCCCTGTATCTAAGGAACCAGGAACTACGAGGACGATGGTCCCACAAAACCCAGACACGAAACAAATATTACACATTTGTTCCGGTACGGGAATCTAACCCGCAACCTGAGTGGTGTGCCCACAAACTACATCACAGATCTGACAAATAAGTTTCAATAGTGTTTGAATAAGTTTGCTAAGTATTTCCGTCTGTTTATGTTTCGTTATTCCTTTTCATCCAAAGGTTGTCTGGAAGAGATCGCTTTAAGTGATAAGACCGCCCATTGTTACACCATTGTAAACATTTAACTTGTACTTTATTTCTATTTTTAAGGTGAATAATCAAGTGTTTATCTATATATCTATTTCCATAGGTACTATTTATTGTAAAGTACGTTGAGTGCAACGTATTTTAATAGGAGAAAATGGGGTGCAGTTAAATTTGACAATTACTATTTTACGACTTGGCTTTCTCTCGAACTCAATTGATGGAGGCATGTAAAACAGTTGAAAAGAGCCTAACTTTGCACGGTGAAGGTGAAGTCTGCGTTTGAGCTTAGAGGCATTCTGACCAATTAGAAACAACAATGAAAATCTTCTCCAAATAATCAACAGCTTAAATCTCTAAATAGTACAAAACAAAGTCGCTATCCACGTCCTCATTTCTATTTCTCCGTTCACTTCTTCTAAACCACGCAACGGATTTTGATACTGTTTTCACTGAAAAGCAAGTATACGTTTTAAGTGCGTGTGAACAGGTGTGACGTCATTATATACAGCAAAGCATGGCCATGTGGCACTAAAGGTAGGTGAGGTACACCGGACGCCAAAACTTTATAGTATTTGCAGAGAGGAATCACGACGGATGTAGGTTGTACTAATAAACATAAAATGCGGTAAGTATTTCAACAAAGACGCATTTTATGTTAATTTCTATATTCTAGAGGTGTACCACATAAAATTATAAGTGTTATTTGTAAGTAAATATTATGATCAAAGGTTCAATTCTACTTGAAAACCTACTCTTTTCTAGATTATGGTGTTTGAGTAATAATTATTTCAATTAGCTCTTCGACCGCACGGATATAGTGAGAAGACTTAAAAGAACAATACCGTTTGAGCTATTAGGTAGGTAGGTAGTGTCTAGTGATAGTGAATTAGTGTAGTGTAGTACAAGTGCTACCCATAAAGAACACAAGAACAAAGTGTCTTCGCCTTAATAGAGACAATAAGAAAAGTGAAGACGAACACGTTCTTAGTATCTGTCAGTTTAATTATTAGCCTTTTTTACGCTTAATAGATCCATGTTTGGCCAGTATCTCGCCTGATGTGAAGCGATGATGTGGCCTAAGATGAAGCCCATAGATCTAGAGAGAGACGGCAGTTGAGCGGCTGCTTAGACCCGTCTCCCCGATGGTTCACCGAACTTCATCCCGAAACACGACTAGGTCGCTTGACGGGTTTGTTCGGTGGGTGGTATTACAACCACGGCCAGAGCCTACCACTCCAAAGCGCGTAAGCGGGTTTCATCACGATGTTTTCCTCCACCGTTTTAGAGCGAGCGTGCAGAATCTGCACTTAACTATAAGTCATTGGTGCAGGGCCAACTCGGGATTCGAACCCAGGTGCGTCGGATCGAAAAGCGCACAAGTCCCCGCTGAGCCACACTCGCTCTCAAGATCCTAATCAATTGGCTAGTGTAATATAAAGGGGACCTTAATGTTTATTAAACCATATTAAAGAAAAAAAATGCCTATACCTAATATAAGGATGTTTGCAGGCTGTGACGTATCTAATTATTTAATTAGACTTTTAAATAGTGTTTAAACAGATTTTATTATTTAAGTCTCATTACTCGCCCATGGCTTCTATTCTACTCATATGCTTTATTCCAAGAGTGTTCTCAATCCTATCCTACCAATATTATACATGCGTAAGTTTGTGAGAATAGATGGATGGATGTTTCAATCAATGAAAACTACTGATCAGATTTTGATGTTTGATATGTACTTTAGGTCCTGGAAAAGTACAATGGCTACTTTTTATCCCGGGAAACTAGATTTTAAATAAAAAGTCTATGTTAAATTCCGTAGGAAAAATGAATATTACTGATAAGAAGCATGAGCAGGTAATTCAGAGTAGGCATACGGCGTAGGTTATGAGATCACGTTCGAAATGATCATCTCCGACTGGTTACTGCAGTATAGTCTACCATTATAGACAATCATAGTGTTCCACAATCATCATTGAAATTTATACTTTGTAGGTGAAAGAAATTATAGTAATCTGAATTTTAAAGCTGCGGCCCGCAACTTCGTGCGTGTGGGATTTGGTTATAACTCGATTCCTCATAAACCACGTGTTAAATTGGGATTAATATTATCCTATATCTATCTCCGGGCTACAGGCTATCTCTGGGCTAAATTTCATCAAGATTGGTTTAGCCTTTTTTCCTCCTGCCTTTTTTATTCGAACTCAGTCGCAATTTGGTTAGTTACTCCCGCCCCGGCTTTACACGTGTGTTATTTACGTAATGCGTTATATACCAATGTCTGCTTCAGGAAATTCTCCCAATGATGGTGAAAACCGCATCGTAATTCATGTGGCTTAGCGACTTTGTTTTACATGTTCAGTGATGTTTTGGAAAATATTGTTATATTTGCATTATATTCTTTTTACTCTTTCTAAATCCTCAAATTTCGGAGCTTGCATGCCGTTAATTTTTTTATATTAATACCCATTAAATGTTTAAGATATTTTACGATACTGCATGTTAGCACGCCAGTTGAATAGAGAATATGCATGTGTTGTCCAAAAATCTGGTAATTACTTTTTATGACAGATTAGATACTCCTGTAAACATTTAGTAGTGATATAATAATTATCATTAATTACCTCGTTTTGTTGTATTTCAATGTTTCTTTTTAGTATTTTTGCAAAAAATGGAAAGTAATAGCAAAACGTTTGAGTACGTGCAACCACATGTGGACCTCACACGGGTCGCTGCTTATTTGTCATTTTTTTACATTGAGCCCGCCTTATTGGTAAATTATTAACACACGCACACATGTAACATAGACAGACTAATGAGGAGATCCTAGGTCCCCACATTTTGACGTCACACGCAAATGGCACGTTTATTTGATTTAAATTGATTCAAATTTTCATTTAATTATTTTATTGACAAATGAGGGCGTAAAATTTTGAAACATTTTTTGTACATAATTAATAGTATTCCATAATCGGCACATGCATTAAAAAATACATATTCCCTATTCTGGAATTTCTGCCGGGTATATAAGTACGCTACACGCGGTAATACGATACACAAGTGTGTGTACGAAATATTAGCAATCGATAGTTTTTGCTAAGACTAGCCTATAGCTCAATGGCTAAAGCATAAACTGGTCTAGAGAACTTGACAGCCTTGTAATGGTTAGATAATTGGAGTCTTGCCTTTAAACAGACATAATGCATAGATAAGTCTCATATACATAGGTACAGGGCTAAATAAGAGTAGCTTCACAATATTTTATAATTGCTCTAGTGGTGCTTATTATCTAGAAAAGTATATAGAAATATTTTACATAAATTTATGTTTTATTTTAATTCCAACTAACATCACCTATCATAAACATTTAGAAGCGATTAACACAATGTTTTATTCCTGGTTGAAGAACACCCAAACTAAGAGACCTGTATTTTGGCATACCTACCAATTTCCCGCCGGACATAGTCAAAAAAGATACAAGAACAGATTACAAACGAGTTTGTTACATAGTTATTCCATTCTATTCGACTCATCGAAATATCTTTCCGTGATAAGTGCTTTCGGTATATAACTTGCCCCTTTTATAAGCAAAAGATACACAATTTCTCCGAGAAAATGGGAAACTAACGTGTGAAGCAGAGTGAAAGATCATAAAATAAATATTTTAATTACTGTTTAACAACGGAGCTATTATATAGTCGACCATTAACCTAGATGTCTTTATGAACTTCAAGATAGTAGGTACCAATGTGAGTTGTTTATTTTACTGTGTTTAGACTGGTTACAGTAGATATTTATCTGGTGATTGCAAACTACAAAGGTACAGCGTACAAGAGTAGGTTCTAGATTTTATTATTTACTTCGAGATTAAGACAATTTAATGCCCTGCAACGATAACTAGGATACCCTATATCTAGGGAACCAGGTACTATGCCCGAGGCCCGTGGTCCTACAATAACCAGACACGAAACAAATGCTTGTGCTTTTTCTGTGCACACACATTTGTCCCGTCGCGGGAATCGAACCTGCAACCTCAGTTATGTATGAGATTTGAGATTGTGAGAGCCTAGCTGTGGTGGTTGCGCACCTGCGCAACCACCACAGCTAGGCTCTCACAATGTAACAATAGCTTGTAACATAACATCGGAACGGAATATTCCTGGATATCCGAGACGCCACTTTGTTTCACAATGGATTTGGTAAACATTGAATCCATGAAGTCCGCGTGTTTAAGTTTCATGTAATTATTTCAGAACCAAAGCACGTTTCAAATAAATTTTAAAGAAGACTATAGTTAAAGTTATAATTTCAAGGTATAATACGAATAACCTCGAATTACTTATAGTCAATAGTTTTAATTTAATTTAATAATATATATTATTAAATTAAATTAAAATTTAACTAATTAAATTAAACAATTAAAATTCATTTATTTCTCACAGTAACAACTTCGTTTGTGAGACCCTAACTAATAAACTAGGCTGTATGACCTGTGCCTTAATAGATAGAAATCTACGTAACTAATGTAATACTAATGTATATGTAAATAGGTAGGTAGGTACTTATTTATACAAGGTTATACTTATGTGTTTATACATAAAACATTTACCAAGTAGTTAAATAGAGTGGTATATAACCCTTTACAATACATAGTACCTATAGAAAATCTAGTCTATGGTTGCGGTTCCATCTTAAAGGCGACCTCTTCCAGACAACCTTTGAATGAAGAGAAACAGTAGGTAATAGCACAAATTCATATCCATTTTGTGGAAATAGACGAGATGTAGGTGTATACAATAAATACATTGATAACTGATCAATCAATATAATATCAATCGATCAATCAACTGATGTGACGGACATATAAAAATAGCTAAGTTTATTTGGCCATTGTTCAGACTTTCGTGTCTGTCTACAGCAAAATATCTATAAGTACCTATCGTAAAATACAGCTGCAATAGTAACCCACTTTAAAAAAATAGGTATACTTAAAATCTGATCTGATATTTTTTATGAGTTTTATATCCGATTGGTTTTTAATTAATCTTTTAAGTACTTTATAATTGTTACTAATCCAATTAAAAACGCATTCAAAGTGTAATTACAGCGGAGACAACGAACTTTAATTTAATCTCATTAGTGGGTTTTCTAGGTCTCCTCGTTTTACTATAAGATTAAGGCTAATTGCTTTATTGGAAGGTTTCGTATCTAAAATAAAGGTTCTAAATAACTAGGTAGGTGTTTATTAGATTTTGAAAAGTTTTGTGAATAACTAACAGCTACGCTCGCGACTTAATGTCATAACTCCCAGAAGAAGGACTTCTAAAATGTCCGAAATCTGGTCGGAGTAAGTAATTTCGACGTTTACCGTAAGTCTTAGCCGTTTTATATCAATTAGGTACTTGTTAAGTTGTTAATATAAAACAACTAGCTAATACCCGGCATGCACTGTAATACATATATTTTTGCCTTCGCGGCCACGCGCTCTGCAACTTTACTGTACAAAGTTTCATCGCAATCAGATTCAGATTCAGATTATTTATTGCTACCATAGATTTTTTTTTTAATATAACTGAATGACGAGACGATCTGGTCGTTTGCCTGATGGTAAGCAATACGCCAGCCCATAATAATAACAGCACCACCCAGAACTTTGTTTTGCAAATTCCTGCGCGGCGCTGCACTGCGGTCGTCACCCTGAGACAATTAGCTGTTGAGTCTCATAATGCCCAGTAATTTCGCTGGCTACAATGCCCTTCAAGCCGGAACAAGGTGTAATTTGGTAAGCGTACAAAGACTATCATATGGACCCCGTCGGGCACAGCATTTGAAGACAGGAGGATGCAATTATTGGCATTTAAGTCAATGGTTCATTATTTGCATTTGTTTTAATGTATTAATCTTAGTCACATTTTTGTAGATTTCTTATTAAGCAGTTAATAATGTTTTGTATAGTTTTTGCAATCGGATGAACGGTATAGGAAGCATACGGGACAAACAAAGAAACATTCATTTTTATATATTATATAGATATAATGTTTTGTCTACAGCTTTGAACAAGGCTAAACAGAGTCGCATCGGTCAAGGCAAAGATATATGTCCACACTGCCGAGCGTATCGGACAAGAGCAACAAACGAATAAACGGAGGTCGAGTCTCAACACTGTACTTGAAAGTAAGAACAAAGATTCGAGAACAAAAGATTTAACATCGAGGTTTTGTATTGAATATTCATAATATGCATGAAGAATGTCGCGACATTTTCACACAGTGATAAATACGGAAACTTTTGGTACCTTTCAGTTCTATCTATATATATATATATATATATATACCTCTGTACCGAAATTGTTATTCATAGCCATTAATTAAAGCTATTTTGTTTCAGATCGGTTAGTTAATATCTAAGTTAAGAAAAGATTTTTGAAAGTTTTTCATGAAGACATACCAGATAACTAGTGGTAATTGAATGCAATAATCTATTTAATTTCTATGTAGTAGATGATCTATCTAAATAATATATAAATGAATAGAATCAGCCTCGCAATTCAGCGAGCAACGCCGCCAGCATTTTGGGCACGTAGCCGGACGACGGGTATCGGTTGAATTATCTGTAGGCCATTCAGTTGGCTCAACCGATACCCGGCATGTACAAATAGTATTTAATATCTTTTAGTTTAGTTTTATTTAGTTTTTAAATTATTAAGCCTTTTGTTATATTATATTAAGTATTATTGTACCAAATAGAACATACGAACACTATTAAATATAATTACGTTCGTAATAAAACTTACCAAGTTAATAAATTATTATTTTTTAACCTAGTTGATCCCATTGCTGGGCAAAGGTCTTAAAATTGTTTGTATAGTAAAGGGTTATATAAAATTTCATAACAAAAATGGTATAATAATTATTATAATGATTTTTTTTCTTGCCTAAATATTTTATTATGAGGCGGAACTGGCAGGTGCCGAAGTTTCATATCATAGACCGGTTCTCATCCATTAAAAATTCACCTCTATAGCCCAATCATAAGTAATTTCCATATCTCGAAATGTCCTCGCACTTGTCGGGGGCTGTCTTTATTGATACACTTACAGAGAGTCCCCGGTAAGGGTTGCCCATTACATATCTAAATTAAATGCTTTAAGAGGCCTCTACGTGTTGGACTCGTGTCCTCGCGCAAGCCTTCCAAAGGACCGGATGTATAACCCGTGATAATGAGCGACATAATTATGATATTAATACTTTGTTTAAAAAGAATATATATTATCTTTACTAAAGTCCATTGCCAAGTTCAACAACTTATTTTACTTAATTTATACTTATTTAACTACTTTACTTATTTACTTTAACTTATTTAATTTGCATTTCTTTCAAAAAAACACCGTCCTTCCAAGTTATGTTACTCCTTTCTGTTCAAAGGTTGTCTGGAAGAGATCGCTTTGAGCGATAAGACCGCCTATTGTTATGCTGATTATTGTGAAATTTACTTGTTTTTCATGTACCTATATTTAAGGTTTTTTAACAATAAAGTGTTGTATCTATCTATCTATGTATCTATCTATCTATCATATGGACTGGACATAAAAGAATATTTTAATTGATGCAGTTGGAGAAAGGTTTGCAACTTGACCGTTTACTTTCGGATTATCATTTATAAAAGAAAAAGAACTGGTTGGCTACGCAAGGCTTCATTTGGTGGCCACTCCATTTCCTTGGAAACTCAATACATTAATTATAGTTATTATATTTACTTCTTTTTAAATACGTTTCATATCAAATAAAAGAGAAATACGGAAGCGAGCGATGTTGCTTGTAAATAACCTTTATTGGCAGGATGTTTATTCATATTATTGCCATTTTATATTATTTATATTTATTTATTTAAACACCTCATGGGCGAGGTCGAACAATAGCAATTAATTAATTAATTTTATAGTCACTGTATCATGTTGTAAAGACACGTGAGAAGCGCGATCGTCAAGAATATAAGGTGTTACATTCACATATGTAGGTACCTACTAGTTTTTAGTATAGGTTTTATATACCTACAAGCGCTTCGCACGTAAATATGAAATGTATTATCGGTATTCCTTTCCCAAATCTATTAAATTTATTAATATATTAATTAAATCCATTAGTCCGAAGGGATACGTACACGGTAGAAATTAATATCGTAGGTCTTGTACGCCGGTTACAATCTTATAGTCGTATTATATGCCAGTTTCCCCATGATGCTTCCTTCACCGTTTTTTGAGCGAATGTTAAATCCGCAGGTGGGATTCAAACAATCCAACACACTCCAGTGTATAGTGTGCATAAAGTCGCAGTAGTTCCCACTGAGCCAGACTCGCTCATTTAATTCATACCATGCTTATAATAAAAGTTCAACCTAGACGGCAAAAAGTTCAGTGAACTTTAATGTTCGGAACGAAAGCTCTAACTGCGATACTGCTGGTGAATGCCTCACACTCCACACTTAACCTTAAGTAGCCGGCCTGTACGTCTCTATTCTCTAGAAATTCGGCTGCTCTTGCAACATCGACATTGGCCTTACAGTTGTTGGCACAAGCATTAGACGGTTGCGAAAGGTCCCTGTAGATAAATACTCAGGCAAATATTACACCGCATAAGCGGCTTTTGTATGAGAATATTGTTAGGCAAAGAAAAGGTAAAACTATTTTGGTAAGCGATAAAAGCCGATAGCGATAAATCCGTTTCAATATAAAATTGAAATATTTATGTTAATTAGAACGCTTAATAAGCGTAGATACTTAGTAGATAAATACTATTCTTCTAAATAATTTGAAATAGCACGAAATATGACGAATGTTTATTAGTTGAACAAATCTTATATTTTTATCCTTCTCTTAAGAGAAGCCTTAGAATTACCTTTGTTTAAACAAGACTAATTTTAAATTATCGTATTATTCACCATCGTCTAATTCCATAATGGAACTACTGCGAATTTTGTTTCGCTTCAGAGAAGCCTCCTTTGCAAGCAGTATCTACCATGATTTTTACTGTTGGGGGCAGTTGGGGCAGCGCCCTACATAATAGAAAAAAACGAACCTTTTGATTTTCGAAATTGGAAGAGGCATTTACTAAATCATAAGTTTTATTATGTTATTATTAATTGCTTATTGTGTAAAGCAATCATGTAGAATAATCTTCGTTCGAGGGCATTTTACACAATCGTCTGCCTATTTTTTATACAAAGTTCAAAGGCCGAGTAATCCAATCTTAACTCACGCATACTATAATACCGTCCGTCATGACATCATAACATGACTTAATTTTTATATTGAATTTTGTACTAAGGATATATTGGGTGTGCTTGTTAGCACTGCCCCCGTACCCATATGTGCCTCAAGCGCCAATCGTATATCGTGTTGAGCTCAGATTAGGGTGTAGATTCACTGCGACAAAGTCTTATGGTGCCATATATTGTCTCATTAAGTGTATCTCAAGTTGTAGTTATCGTATTTTGGTAAAAATTAATGAGATTACTTCGATTTCTTGCCTGAATCGACATTAATAAGACCGTATCTATTAGTCGCACTGAAGTTATACCTTAATTTGAGCTCAACACGATATACGATTGGCGCTTGAGGAACATATGGGTTGGGGGGCTGGTCTATCGATCATTATACCAGGTACCACCACTTATACCTATATATGCCTATATTTTGTAAATAGCCACCTGATTTGTTAATCATCACCAAAGAACTATTGTATAGGTAACTATTTTTATTTTTGTAAGTAACTACTTTTTTCTACAACTATTTGAAATACGCAAATCATCAGCCACTACAAGGTAAAAAGAAAAAAAAAATTACTCACTTTAAACGCAAAAAAAACATAATTAAACACTGTAAAAAATATTATAACGATTAAACAGTTGCCAATTACCCAGATGTTTTTATGTTTATTACTATAATTTTTTTGTGTAGGTATATATAGTCTTTTAATCAGCAAGTGGGTACTGTTACAAAAACTAGATATTATTATATTATGTATAACTATGTACCTACTGTTTACAAGTTGCGAAGCGATAAGACGACGCGTGAGGCACAGGATCTATTGGGAAATATCTACATCTCTACCGAGTTTTCGTTGCGCAGTCATGGTACCTCCGTATGCAGCGGCTGTACCAACTGTAGATGCTTTGTTCAAGGATTGAAGTCCCTACATTACCTGCATAGGGACTATTGCAGGTATATTTATTAAGGCTTTAACAGACGCCGATGACCTTGAGCATATAAGACATAACTGCGATATCAACGCCATTTAGCGATGAACATCCGCAATGCTTAGATTAAGACAAATAATACATCAAATTTACTACCAGTTGAATAGTTTATACAAAAACTAATGTTTTTACCTAGAGCCTTTCTGAGTAACTATCTTATTTAACCTTAAAATATTACTTAACAGACGTTCTAGGGGCTTAAAAATGTTACTGAGTTTAAAGACTTATAAATTTCCTTCCTTTTGGTGTAAAAATCAGTTGAAGCGCATTTGTCGTTACCCACAGAGAATTTCAGTTAGAGAATTTAAAGGCGCTCGAAAATATTTATTTATGATTAAAGTAGCAAATGTTAAGTTAAACGGAATTAAAATATTCTGTTTAACTCGTCATTATCGGCACGAATTGCTCTCATGAGTAGTATTTTTTTATGTTTTAAAGTCTTGTAGCCTTTTGTACAATTTGAGTTGAAAAGTCTCCAAATTGCCCATTCAGCAAATGTTAAGCCCTATGCTAGCCCTATGTATAGCCATATGCTTTTCTCAAGTTAATTGTCAAGACGAAGCGTGAGGTTCTACTCGTAGATCTGCAATACGTTGGGAAATGGTATCCGCACATGTGGTCTCTACCGAGCTTAAGTTGCGCAGTCATGTGTTTATTTTGTTCCTCTATATTTGCAGTACCTACATTCAAGGCAAGACGAGGCCATTTACATACATACCTATATCAAAAGAAGGTAATCTTTATCGTAAAATTATTCATAAGGGCCAAAGGAAGTTCAAAAAGTAATGTTGCGTCGATATAAACAAAGAAAACTAAATATTACTACGTAATATAAGGTTGTACCGATTTTTCGAAAGAATTAAAAGATTTGAGATTCAAAAAACGGTAAAGAGAGTACGGTGATAGGTAAGTAGAGTGCATCAAGTAGGTGTGTTAGGTACGTATGTACATAGCGGATCTGTGCGCCACTTCCAATTATACAATTCCACACTACATTACATACTGTAATTTAAAAGCACTTGTATGACCTGTGTTCAGTACAAACCAATTTTAAACTAATGTTTGCTGCAGTTTTCCTACTTACAGTCGTCGTCACCTGACATAAGAGACAACTAATTTTCAAAGTTATTCAGGAGAAGCTGAAAATGTTATAACAAAAAATAAAAAAGCATGTTGTTTTTCTGGCTTCTGTCCCGTATTTTCGTTGAGTATAGTAGTTGACAGATCAAAATGTAGCTACAGAATCTCGGGTTCCAGACGTAATACAAGACGATATGTCTGGTTATTGACGTATGCCGGTACATATGTGGTAACGCATAATAAAGCCTTTGAATGCGGCATTGTGATACCGATATCAATAGATACGCATACCTTCGTATGTCATGCAATGCGGTAGGCATTGATGACATACTTCTGTACAAGTTTATATCACTCACTTGTCAAAGCGTATTGGACTTTAAAATATGAAATCAATACAATCTGGACTCAAGCAGATTGTCATTCCAGGTTTTTCTTTGCAGATACTTAGCTCAAGTATAAACTGGTTTTCGGACTAGTGTTATTGCGTGTTTAATTGGCGGGCGCGCTTTAATATCACAAATTACGTCAACAAGGTCTATTTTTATTTATTACGTACTTAGATACACACCACAGATTTGAAATCAGATCTCTATGGTCCATTATACCTATTAAAGTATTATCTGAAACATGTCCAAGATTTATAAATATTAGGAAGTAAAAAGATAGATAGATAGATAAACACTATTATTCACCTTAAAAATAGAGATAAAGGATAAATACAATTTTATAAGGAACTACTTGTACCCGGCATGCGTTGCAATGCCAGATTTTTAGGCCAGGACCCCTCGGGGGCGTACGCAGATGAACACACCATATTTTCATCACTATCTGATCAATAATTTAGGAACGCATAGAGGACAGACATACAAACATTCATTTTTATTAATAGGCAAATTTTTGTGTTTGATAATTTTCCACTATTACAATCTGAATAAGTATGATGATGTTTGGTGAACCATCAGGGAGACGGGTCTGAGCAGCCGCTCAACTGCTGTCTCTCTCTAGATCTATATGCTCCATCTTAGGCCACATCATCGCTTCACATCAGGCGAGATAGTGGCCAAACATAAATCAATTAAGCGTAAAAAAAGTATCATTAATACAAACTACATCTAAGTACGTAAGCGAGTATTAGTGTACATTAATTAACAAAGCGTTTAGTACTGACCTTGCTTGTTGATGTCCCATAACACCACGGTGACGCCGAGCCGAGCCAGCCTCAGAGCCATGAGGCTGCCGAGGCCGCCTCCGCCGCCGGTCACCACTGCAATTCCCCCCTTGAGATCCTTCTTCTTTACCCCCACTATATTCCTATATATCGCCTGTATCAGGTTCCAAAGTCCACCGAGTAAGAGCACTATAAGGTCTATAATCGTTTGCACGACCGTGTACTTGTTCCTCATACATTCTGGTATCTCGCTCGTTAAAGGTCCCGGCCTCATGCCGTTGATATACTCCTGAGTTTCAGCAGACATGTTGATTATTTTTCTTAATAAAAAGTTTTAATCACTGAGCATCACTTTGTTGATCGTTTCTAGTAAATTTGTACCTGTAACAAAGTACGGTGAATTAGCATTTTTTGTGCAGATCTGCAATAACTTCAGACGGTAATTGGTTTCTTTGTTTTTATGTTTGTTGCATAATTTTTGCATCACTAATCTATTGCGTTATTTGAAACAAGTGTTATTTTATTGTTATGGGCTTTGTGAGACTTCATAATAATAATTATAAGTAAGTACCTATTATATATATAGTTTTTATGTAAGATTAGATTAGATTAGATAATGCTTTATTGTCACACAACAACATGATATAATTACTAAACAATACTTAAAGCTAAAGTGTTACAATGGGCGGTCTTATCGCTTCTAACGATCTCTTCCAGACAACCTTTGGATGGAGAAACTGTAAGGGACGAATTGTAAGTTCTTATATTTTCAAAAATGCTATTAATATTGCCATTGTTGTTGTAGGTATAGGTACTAGGATGTACTTATATTATTAAGTATACTACGAATAGATAATCTAACAGGGTCATTTTTAAATACAAACTGTCAGACCAAAACTGAAATTAATAAAATGTACGTTTGTTCTTATTTTATATTTCTCTTGCGTGTTATATACACTACCTCTTCCTGCCCTCGTACCCATATGTCCCTCAAGCGCCAATCGTATATCGTGTTGAGCTCAAATTAAGGTATAGTTTCACTGCGACTAATGAGATACCGACTAATTATTATCGATTCAGGCAAGAAATCGAATTAATCTCATTCATTTATACCAAAATATGATAACTAAAAGTTGAGATAAACTTAATGGGACAATAAATGTCATCATAAAATATTGTCGCAGTGAGTCTATACCCTAATCTGAACTCAACACGATATACGATTGGCGCTTGAGGGACATATGGGTAGGGGGGCTGATCCTACGTAAATTTGTTGAAGTTATGTACCTTTTCGTCTAATGACAACAAACAAAGATACTAAATTCAAAATAATATACGTACATAATTTACCCACTCCAAAAAGTCGTGAAACAAAAGAGTTTACATACTACGTGTATTTACCTCTTAATTAGTTCAACTGCCATTAAGTATGTAAGCATTTTGTATATATAAAATTATTTTCAACTATGTTAGTTCGTCTTTATGCGAACTGACAATAACATATTGAATACTTCGTCCTTCAGAATTATGGTTCAAAATTCAGATTTGAGATTTAGATCACAGATACTAGCCCTGTCCCGTTCAGACTAACAAAAAATGGTCGTATACTCTATATTTTGCACGGTAGATACACACTTGCGGTACTGTAACAAACCTGATTGGCTTTATCTATTTAAATTATCGATAATTTATATTTTTGATTCGGCTCTCATAAGCAGGTAAAAAATACTGATGCCAAATAAACTTGTTCAAATATTTGACGTCGAACTAGCGCAATATTTATATAGTATCCTATTAATATTATATTATGTTTGTGAGTGTGGATGGATGTTTGTTACTCAATCACGTAAAAATTACTGATTTTGTTGAAATTCAGTACGTAGATACGTTTGGTCCTGGAAAAGGTAATAGGCAATTTTTTTTTATCCCGGGAAATCGCGGGTGAAGTAGCGCGGCGCAGCTAGTAATGATATGTAGAGATACATACTCGTAATAACCAAATAGGTTTATTAAATATTTCTTTGCCTTCAAAAAGTTTGGCAACGAGCTATAAACCTTAGCATACATTTCACACACGAGTGTTAAATGTTCTTAATGAGTTAATTTAAAAAAAAAATATGATGTCTAAACACTTAAAACATGTTAAACATACGGGTAGTAAAACTACAGTTAAAGTCATAAAAATTTTGTACAAAACCTATGTTTGCAAAGAAAATAACCTTTCCATCCTACAATAATATAATAAATGCAAAAGTATGTGTTTGCGTGGGTGTGTGTTTTACCACTTATCTCCATAATGGCTAATGGATAGAAAGATAGTAAAATCTTACTAGAGAAATGGAACTCTCTGCTGGCATCTGTGTTTCCGGATAGCTATAATCTGGGTGTCTTTAAGACAAGAGTGAACAGGTTTCTTCTAGGCGAGCGTGCTACATCTTCGACCGCATCGTCACTTAACAACAGGTGAGATAGTGGTCAAACGCAAGCCTATAAATAGTAAAGAGAAAAGAAATTGAAATTATCCAAGTAGGAATAGACCAGAAAAATATTGTACCTACATAATATTGCATTACTGTATTCCAGTATTATTTTGATGAAGGCCCTGTCCTGAAATAGGACCCACGTTACTTTTCAACCCGGGAAAACCAACAGCTCCCTAGGAAACAACTATAAACCGGACGGAGCCGCGGTTATCGGCTAGTAAGTCATACTTATTAAGAGGACGGTATTGTTATTTCTTGGTGGTTCTGACTTGACTCGACGTGAGTTCGCAGACTGCAGTCTTTATGATTATCGTATCAAAATTGTTTTCCGTGAGTGATCGTTTACACCACTTACTCCCATAGCTCCGCAGTAGGCAGTGGTTCACACATAGCGTGCGTGGCGCAACCGCCGCCGCCGCCGTCGCCGGTGAATGCAACGTTGCAACAGCGGCTCGGCTCTACTCCGATACGAAGGTCACCCCATCAATAAACCGAACAATTATGGAATTAGACAAACTGTAATTTAAAGGTTTTGCTAAAATTTAAAAATCCCCCGACACAATAATCCTATAAAATGTAAAAAACAGCTGAACTGAGTTTGATAAAACATGTCTAAGAACCACCGCCAGAAAATCTGCTTTCAAATAAAAAAAACCGCATTAAATCGGTTCACCCGTTTAAGAGCTACAGTGAGGGGTTTAAAATTGGCCCTCAATAGGACGAAGATAAAATGAAAACAGAAGAACGGTGACAATCATAGGAAAACAGTAATTGTGATTGTGGAGTTGAACGAAGTAAGTAGAAGTATATATAAGTGCTCTGGTACTTGCAGACAAAGCAGGAAACACTATGGTGGAGGCTGGTAGACGACACGCTGTATTAACAAATCAATAATCTTCATCTCAGCAATGAACTTCGTTACTTCCTAGTAGGTAAATAAATATATTAGTAAAATAGAGAATCCTTTATGATTATTAATTCATTGGCCATTGTTGAGCTGTTATGTTATGTCTGCATCATCTGTGATGACGAAAGTTCTACGTAATCGAGTGTTTAGGCGTGTTTAGAATTATTAGGTAATATTATAATATATATAAGTAATTTTTCATAGGTATTTTAGTTTGATTTAGATATTTCTTTGTTATAGATTAATACAATTATTAGTTTTTGACGAAATGGAGATTTACAATAAATGATTAACATTACATACATGTAAAATATATATATATATATATATATATATATATATATATATATATATATATATATATATATATATATATATAAATAGATATATTGAGATTAAGTTATTTATTCAATAGCATAAAAATGTAATTTGATATATATTGCATTTTTTCGGTCATCATTGTGTCAATGTTCACATTTGGCCATTCACAAGCTGGCTTAACTACAGAGTCATCCTGTGGGGCGAGAGCACATATTCTAATGACTTATTCATATTGCGAAAATGTGTACGAATATTAACGAATATAAAACAACAGCAAAGCTGTAAACCGCATTTTATTAAATAGAACATTAACTTTATCATGTATATATATACTACAAAAGGCCATTTTTATAAGGAAAAACAGACACCTATTCAAATCGAATATAGAACTTAACGAAAACTATAACCGACGTAACAAACATAAACTAATTCTACCGACAACGAGTTTGACAACAGTTGGTAATAGTCCATACTGCAAAGCGATATCAATATTTAATAAAATTCCGGAAAGAAATTCAGAAATTAAAAACCAAATATTCAAAAGAAAACTAAAAACATTGTTTAAATTATTCTTAAATTTGTTGTTTGTTGTTGTGCTCTTAATAATATTATATCATGCATGTGACAAAACCTATACTAAAGCTGACATTATTAATAATTTGAATGAAAATTGTAATTATTTCGTTTTATATATTATTAAAAGAAATTTATAATGTGACTTTAACGTAGATAAGACCTAAGTTACCATGTAATAAATTTATGACTAATAATTAATCGAAATTGACAAATATCGAAATATACATTAAATAATCAAGTGACTAGGAATAAACTAATTTCACTCAAAACTTGTGAGCATATATGTGCGTAACGCTTGCCGGGTTAGCAATGGGTTAATGTAGAATGGAATACAGTATTGGTTAGGTTAAAAAGGACTAACTGCGGGTTTCACATGTTACGTAGACCACTGATCCTATAAAAAATATAGGATCTGTGACGTAGACAATGTTATTTTTTTTAAATATCAAGCAAAACCTGTTGATAAACTCGCGCCTCGTTCAAAACAAAACTACGTTCCAAAAACAAAATAATAAAAATAAAAACAAAATAATAAAAATAACATCTATGTGATATAACGTGTTATTGAAGAACAATGTGGTCGCACGCCATACATATCCATTCATAAGTAAAGTGATTGTTAGATAATTTAGGTTAATATTTCGTAAAGTTCCATTATGGACGGTAGTTTATCCTTCAGCCATGCATGAGCCACCATTACTGTAATGGCAGCGATTGCAGCTCTCGAATGTTAGGAAGATGGTATTCAATGTAATTATTTTATAGTTTTGGTACTACCGCGCTGGTAAATGCTAAGGCCGATGCTCTAGCGTTTAGAATATGCATATAAATATATACGAGGTGGAAATTTGAGATGGGAAATGTTTTTTTGTGTTTAAAGTACATATTGAAAGAGTATCTGCGTAGAGCGTAGGTATATCAAACGTAATACCTAAATATAATAGGCCAATTTATTTATTTATTTATTTATTTATTTCTTAATAACAATTTGTTATAAGTCAATTTGACATACATTTTTTACAAGGTCTTAATAAGTAAATAATATTATAATGACAGTAAATAATATTATAATGAATGTTATTGTTATTCCATTTTATAGAAACCAAAACAGTAGGTAGTTATGTATGCCCCTCATCCCTCTGCCCTAGATTAGATGCACAGTTACAAAAGTACTGCTTACGCAGCAGTGCAGTTGCAAGAATTGTTATTGCACTTTATGCAGACACAGCCGTCTCTTATTCGACGCCTGTGTACTGATCATTTATTATTAGATTCATTATTAAATCACCTAAACATCGGTGAACACGTAACTATAGTTTTTCATTTTAGTTTTTAAAAACATTTGTTTACGCCCCCAAATTAAGAGTGGCGCAGCCGGAGTCGGATTTTCGGTATAGTTCCGTGCCTTTTCGCGACTTTTCGGCGTCCAAATTCGCTGGAAAACTCCTACGAAAACCGCGTGAATCGAGGAAATCCGCCGAACCAAATAAATATCTCATAAAAGGGTCAAAGCAAAGCTGAATATGGGAGCTATAGCGGTCAACGGTTGGTGAGTCGAACTTTTCGCCATTCCTTTGTTCCCCTAATCCTCCTATATTTTTCATTAGAGTTAAAGTAAATTAAATTGTTATTATTGAGATCGAAACTCTCTCATTATAACGTGACTGGTATTTCTTGTATAAAATTCTACGGAATTACCTGTACCTGTGTTCTAAATATAGAATTTACCATAGAGTAGAGTAACAGTAGAGACCGCATATTTTAAAATTTTAAAATGTGGTTTTACTGATAAAATAGTTTAGTTGAAGTTAATTGATTTCTAAATTGATCGTGACATTTTAGTAATTTAAGGTAAAAACGTAACTTTAACATAAAAAATTATTTAAAAAAAAAAATATATTTAAAATTTTACTAAATTCTGTTTACTTTCTATTGACTTTTACTGTGTGTTTTACTGTTTTATACTGTGTATTTTACTGTTTTATACTGTGTATTTTACTGTTTTTATGTGTGTGTTATTTTATAGGATTGTGAAATAGTGAGTGTTGTTGTGTTCTCTGAATTTTAAACTGCTCTACAATGGCTGAGCCCGTGCCTATAATTACGATACCGAATGAAATTCTTAGATTAATCCCAGTTTTTAATGGTGATAAAAGGCAATTAAATTTATATTTGAAAAAATGTGAATACGTAATAGAACGTTTTAATAGAAGAGACAGAGAAGAGCAAAATTTATACGTGTTTCACGCGATAACGAGTAGACTGTCAGAGAATGCAGCTGCGCTTCTATCTGAACGAGACGATATTGTTAATTGGTCCGCGTTAAAAACTTTATTACAACAACATTTTGGAGATCCGCGTAGTGAAGCGTGTATCAGTATTGAATTGGAGTCGATGAAGTTAAAGAGCAATGAAAGTTATTTAGAGTTTTGTAATAGAATCCAGAGTGTGCGATCGTTATTAATTTCGAAAGTGAACTTAGGGCAGGATAATGAAATGAAACGTGCAAAGTTAGCAATTTACAACAATACGGCTATGAATGTATTTTTATACAACCTCCCGGAAAATACAGTGCGAGTAGTCAGGCAAAGAGAACCCCCGACTTTGGAAGCGGCTTTGAGTATCGTACTCGAAGAGGTTAACTTCCTCGAGCAGTACCACGCACGAAACCGAGTCCAAGGCAGTGGCCAGAGTTCAAGGCCGTTGATAGCGTCGCACGTGCCTTTTGCACCAGGATTTAGATTTGGCAGCGCACCTCAACCAACTGGGTTTAGACCTACCTTACCTAACAACATGCCTAAATTTAATTTCGGTATTCCTCAGAATGCACAATATAGGATGCCTCAACATCAAGGCCAAGGCCAACCAACACCGTTTGGATATAGACCACCACAACAGTTTGGATATAGGCCACCACAACAGTTTGGCTATAGGCCACCTCAACAGTTTGGCTATAGGCCTCCTCAACAGTTTGGCTACAAGCCACCCCAACAATTTGGCTACAAGCCACCCCAACAGTTTGGCTACAGGCCACCCCAACAATTCGGTTATACACCACCGCAGGTTCAGAAGCCTCAACTACAAGTTAGTGACGTATCTATGAGAACAGTGGCTCCAAGGCCACAACCCCAGGTACAGCAAGGCTTTAGGCTAAATGAACTTACCTCGGACAATGATGACGTAGAATGTTATTACGACTATGATAACTATGACGGTGAATATGGTTACGACACTTGTGACGTATACCCCACCGGGGATGTAGATTGTGTTCGTAGTCAGGACTATAATTCGGACGAGATCGCGACTGAGATGCCCAACACTGACACTGAAAATTTTCAGATACAGGCCTCTCCAAAACGCGAGAAGTGATAGAGTTGAACTGTGATTCGAACTTAAAACTGCCATACATCTATTTACCAGAAATCAACGCAAAATTTATGATAGACACGGGAAGTACTAGGTCTTTTGTTAGCCCTCGTTTGGCTTACCACTACTTTTCTAAGTACATCAAGCATGAACCGTTTCAAGTTGTGAGCACTCACGCCAGTAGTAGGCATGACGAAGTCATAGAAATCCCTCTTCTACCAACATTTAATAGTGACGAACATCATAAGTTCTACTTATATGACGTAGACGAACGCTACGAAGGACTTGTAGGTAATGACTTGCTTAAACAGTTAGATGCAATTATTGACTTGAAACACTTGCAGTTAATAACTAAAACCGCATGCATCCCGATTGTTAACAACTTAAACTACCTAATCGAATTACCACCACGATGCGAAAAACGTGTTAAGGTTCCCACTGACCAACATTCAGGCGATGCCATCCTCGAGTTTAAGGAATTTACTTCCGGTGTAAGGATGCCAAGTGCATTGGTGAACTGTACGAACGGTTACGCATCGACAGTCATTCAGAACATCTCAGAACAGACTATGACTCTGACTGTGACACGACCTTTTACAGTAGTAAGATATGAAGATACTGAATGTGACCTAAATTTTACGCAAGATGTAACTGACATAAAGACAGATGATTTGTTAAAAGACAATTTAAACAAACTAAGACTTGACCATACCAATAAAGAAGAACACGAAAAAATTCATAGGTTATGCTTAGAATACAAGGACATATTTCATTGTGACCAGTTACCCCTGACTTTTACTAACCAGGTTAAACATAAGATTCGAACGAAAAATGAAGACCCAATATACGTGAAACCTTACAGACAGGCCCCGACGCAAGTTGACGAAATAAATAATCAAGTTCGAAAACTTTTACAAGACAACGTGATTCAGGAATCCCACTCTCCATGGAATGCCCCGGTGCACCTTGTGCCTAAAAAGATGGATGCATCTGGAGAAGCGAAATTTAGAATGGTTATTGACTACAGACGACTGAATGACATAACGATCGACGACAAGTACCCCTTACCAAACATCAATGACCTATTTGACAAATTAGGAAAGAGTGTCTACTTTAGCACTATTGACTTAGCTAGCGGATACCACCAAATTGAAGTCGAGGAACAAGACCGACAAAAGACAGCTTTCAGTACACAAAATGGCCATTTTGAGTTCTTCAGAATGCCATTTGGACTCAAAACAGCACCCGCGACTTTTCAAAGAACGATGGACAACGTTTTACGAGGACTACAAGGACTACATTGCATGGTATACTTAGATGACGTCATCATCTTTTCATCTAGCTTAGACGAACACCTGCAAAAATTGAGACTAGTTTTTGACCGACTTCGACAGACCAACTTAAAAGTACAACTTGATAAATCTGAATTCTTACGAAAAGAAGTGCTATACCTCGGACACATCATTACAAAAGATGGACTAAAACCTAACGACGATAAAATCAAAGCTGTGTTGAATTTCCCGGTACCGAAAACGACGACCGAAATAAAAAGTTTTCTAGGACTCGTAGGTTATTACCGAAGATTTATACCAGACTTCGCTAAAGTGACACAACCTCTGACATCCTGTTTGAAAAAACGAAACAAGATCATAATTGACAAAAATTATATTGACGCGTTCAACAAATGTAAAGAGCTCTTAACACACGCCCCTCTATTACAGTACCCTGATTATGACAAACCATTTACGTTGACAACTGACGCATCCAACATAGCTATAGGCGCAGTTTTGTCACAAGGGCCGATTGGTACTGACAAACCACTGGCGTACGCGAGTCGTACACTAAGTGATACAGAGTCACGTTACAGTACAATCGAAAGAGAACTACTAGCCATTGTATGGGCTGTCAAACATTTCCGACCATACTTGTACGGTCGCAAATTTTCCATCTATACAGATCATCGCCCATTAGCATGGCTTAATTCCCTTAAGGACCCCAATAGTAAACTTACCCGCTGGAGATTACGCTTGCAGGATTTTGACTTTGAAATCATCTACAAAAAAGGCAAACAGAATACTAACGCGGACGCTTTATCTAGAATCAAGGTCAATGCACTTGGATCAGATGATGAAGGCCAATCTATGATAGTTAATGTTGATGACAAAGAAGAGAGACTTAAGAAAGACATGGATGAAGTGATAGAGGATATTATAAGGTTGACAGGTAACAAGACAGGGCTTAATGATTCAACAACAATAACAATATCAGACGCAAGTGGTACAGTGACAGCTAATTCAGACACTGACACAGTATCTCTCGCTAGTACAGAAAAGTTATCTGAATATCCAATTCCATCAGAATCTAATAAATCATTTACGATTCATTCAGCTGACGAATTAGAGTCAACTGGAATACCTATATTACACGAAGCTATTGACACTAAACCTAACCAAATTTTAGTATTTTCATGGTTTAAAAACGAAATGCAGGTAAGAGATCTTTCACGAGATAAACAGAAGGTACTTGAAGTTTTTCTACCTTTAGACCATCCGGAAACAGTAAAAGAATTTTTGAAAAAGTATATAAAGCCAAAAACCAAATACTTCGTATATTTTGAAGAAAAAGAACACCGTAGGTTATTTGGTAACCTCATAATTCAACTTTTTAAGAAAGACATGGTTCAATTCTACGAATGTACAGAACGCGTAGTTTACATTGAAAATGAGAGAGAGCAAAAAGCGTTGGTAATGAAACATCACGAAGGGAAGACGTGCCATCGTGGTATCAAGGAAACAATGGTTAGACTCCGTAGGAATTACTTTTGGAATAGAATGCAAGAAACAGTATCAGCTATGATCAATTCGTGTGAAGCATGCAGAATAATGAAGTATGACAGAAAACCAGTCAAACCTGTTATGCAATTAACTCAAACTCAAGATGCCCCATTCCAGGAAGTTTTCATTGACATTTTTAGTATAGAAGGACAATCATATTTGACACTTATAGATGCATTCAGTAAATTAGGACAAGCAATCGAAATTCAAAGCAAATCAACTCCGGAGGTAATCAGAGCTTTAATGAAGTACTTTTCATATTATGGCGTTCCAAAAAAGATTAGTTCAGACCCCGGAACCGAATTTAACAACGAGCTACTTAAAGAATTTATGAACTTACACAAAATTGAGCTTCACATCGGTACCCCCAACAATCCAAACTCAATGGGTCTTATTGAACGTTTTCACTCGACGATCATCGAAATTTATAGATTAGCAAAATATGAAAAACGATGTACCGACGCGGTTTCAGTTATGGCATATTCAGTAATGGCATACAATCATACAATTCATTCTGTAACTGAACTTACTCCTTTTGAGGTAGTATTCGGACACACCGACACCAGTAACCCTTTCAGCGTAAACTTTGAAAAGCAATATTTACAACAACTAGTTAGAGATCATGCAAGACGAACAAGAGTATTATATGACCACTTAGCAGAGAGAATGATAGGAATAAAAGAGAAAATTAGAGAAAGGAAAGGTGGCGAAGGTGAAATTGACTTTCCTGAAGGCAAAACTATTTTTGCCAAGGATATTAATAAAAGAAAAAGCAAGGACAAGCCTCGATATGTAAAAGCGAAAGTTTTAGGAGAACCCGAACGAAATGTTGTACCCATACAAGTAAACGAAAGGAGAACTAAAGTTCCTGTTAAAAATATAAAACGCCCTCCGCAGGTGGTGCATACTGCTGGTAGCAATGCCGGCGCTGGCCCTTCATCTGCAACCAATTGACCGAAACCCCGGAATACTTCCTATCAAGGAAGGTCAAGCTTATGTTCAAATCGACCATTGGACAATAGTTAAGATTATAAACTTAGATAGAATGTATGAAGATTTAAACTATATAATTAATAACTTTAAAAAACTCTGTAATTTGATTGACTGGAATAAACCCTATCAAAATGAATTTACAAGTATGAAAGTACATACAGAGTTTATACGCGACATAACTATAGAAAAATATAGACAGTTAGTTCCTCAGCGTTTTAAAAGAGGTCTCATTAATCCACTGGGTTCTATTATAAAGATTATTACGGGAAACCTTGATCACGACGATGCTTTAAAATACGACAAACTTACTTCTCAATTAAGTCATGATCAAATCATTATTTCAAAAAAACTCACTCTGGTCTCAAAAATGTTTGATAGCTTCCTGAATGTAACAGAAACAATGAATCAGAATACAGTTATTCTGGATAATCGCCTGAAAAAGGTAGAGATAATGTTAAGAGATTTAGCTGCTAAGGAAAGTAATTGGGTATTTACCACATACATTTTAGGTTTGTTTAACGTTTTCATGAGCAGTTTTCGTACTATATTTATCAGACTAAGTGAAATTGAAACAGCCCTAGCATTAAGTAAGGTATCTATCTTGCATCAATCAATTATCAACTCGACGGAACTATTGTATCATTTACAAATGATATCTAAATCTGCAAGTTTAGTGTACCCACCTGATGTAAAGAATTTGTTAAATTTAGAAGAAACCATTTGTATCAAAAGCTTTGTTAAGAAAAACCAGATCACATTTATTATGGAAATTCCATTAACTGATAACTGTACTTATAATTATTATAAAATTTACTCCTTACCAATTTTCCACCAATTCGAAAATAAAACCTTTTCTATTTTTCCCAAATATCCTTACCTTTTGGCGAAGGGAACGAAGTATATACCAGTCGTGAAACCGTGCCGCTCGCTCTCCGCTGGCGACCACTTCCTGTGTACTACGGACAATCAAGCTCTATACCATGAGCCTACCTGCATAGAGCAGCTGATGAGATTCGAGAAAGACCTCAACTACTGTACTCAACATCAAATTCAACTTGAGGAGATTAAGGTCCAACGAGTCAACCCTGATAACTGGATCTTATTTGCACGATCTAAAAGTACGCTGACAACACAATGCAACAGCGACGTCTCCAATCAACTTGTTTTTGGTACTTACCTTATCACCATTAACGAGCCCTGTGACTTGGAGATCAATGGAATCAGGATTCAGCACCAGATCTATACCGAAGCGGATGTTATGGAACCGATTCCCATTATAACCTTACCAGAGCTACATGTGAATGCGAGCTTATCAAGTGCACATGCACTCAACATGCATGGAATTGCCCTCGACGAGCTAAAGTACATGGCGTACTCTCTCAAACATAGTGAAGTGATAGAAAGTGTGTTTAATGAAAAGCAACACTATAAATTCAGTGCTAGTTTAGGCTTCGTAACCTTAAGTTTAGTAATCTTAAGTTTTCTTATATTCTTTTTATATGTTTTTCGGCAAAAAATAAAGAAAATTGTACCATTTAAGCAAAATCATCGGAATAACTCTAAAATCGATTGTTCCGATAATTTTTCTCTTAAGGAGGGAGGAGTTATGTATGCCCCTCATCCCTCTGCCCTAGATTAGATGCACAGTTACAAAAGTACTGCTTACGCAGCAGTGCAGTTGCAAGAATTGTTATTGCACTTTATGCAGACACAGCCGTCTCTTATTCGACGCCTGTGTACTGATCATTTATTATTAGATTCATTATTAAATCACCTAAACATCGGTGAACACGTAACTATAGTTTTTCATTTTAGTTTTTAAAAACATTTGTTTACGCCCCCAAATTAAGAGTAGGTACTTCATGATAACAAATGATATTGTGCTATTACCCTCCTTAGATAATACGAGACTACGAGATGCAAAACATTAATGATAATTTCTAATATATAAAAGAACAAAGCTATTCTGTGGCCACAGTCTTATTACTGTGGCCACAGAATAGGCTACAGTTACTTCGTGTATAAGTGACCGGCCTTAGAAGGTCGTTCAGTTAGTAAGTAGCAGAGTAACTTTGGTTTGATTCAATGGAATTTCTTACTTCGAGCTAGGGTCTTTGCGTAATATGGAAGTACCGAACTACGTAGGACGCATAGCTGTTATGTTTCCGTTCCTTAATTCACAAACGACATAAAGTTTTTTTTTATGTAACTGAATGACCAGACGAGCTGGTCGTTTGCCTGATGGTAAGCAATGCGCCAGCCCATAACAATGCCAGCACCACCCAGAACTTTGTTTTCAACATCCTGCGCGGCGCTGCACTGCGCTCGTCACCCCGAGACAATTAGCTGTTGAGTCTCATAATGCCCAGTAATTTCGCTGGCTACAATGCTACTGCTTGGTGGCTGAATAGCAGGCAAATCGGTGGTACCCAGTAGTACTCACACCCAGACGGCCTCTCGCATACGAGAAACCTAACACCAATAAAATATGCAAAATAAAAACCTTTATAAAGTAATAAAATGAATATTATTTTATTTATTACTAGAATGGTTTAAAAAACAAGGCTGGTCACGAATCATGGTCGTGGACAGTGACGCGGCGCCGGCGGCCGCTGGCATGCGTATGCTGAATTTGATACTTGTTTTTCGTCTCTAAACACTAAATATTTATTTTATTAACTAGCTGCGCCCTGCGGTTTCACCTGCAATTCCGGGATAAAAACTACTACTTCATGTCCTTTTCCAGGACATACAGAACCTACTAAATTTCATCAAAATCATCTATCTATTCTCACAAACTTTCGCATTTATAATATTAATAGTAGGGGTAGGATTTATTTATAGATAATATCCTGAAAACAAAGTGTTCGAAATGAGTAATATTTATTAAAACTTAAGTATTATCACGTATCATTCTGCAGTTTTGTGTATAGTATAGTATTGACATCTATTTAGGCTTAGAGAGCCGAATTTAATGTTTTCAATTTGTTTAGATTAATAAAATTATACATCTGCAATAATGGACTCTGCATAGATTTTTTTTTCTAACTTATCATATAAGTTAAAACTTATATCAGTTAAAAAAATTGATTGTTTTGCTGATCTAAGTTCATCATCATCATCATAACCAGCCCATCACGTTACCACTGCTGGGACACGGGCCTTCTCTCATAGAGAGAGAATGGGCCATAATCCACCACGCTGGCCCAGAGCGGATTGATAGATGTCACTTGTCCTTGAATTTTTGTGATAAATTCTTGGATATTTGTTTGCTCACGATGTTTACCTTCACCGTTTTAGAGCGAGTGTTAAATCCGCACATTTACTAACTTACGAAAGTCAGTGGTGCAGGGCTAACGGGATTCGAACTCGGGTGCATTAGATCGAAAGTCGTATATGCTCCCACTGAGCCACATTCGCTCTAAATATTACACAATAACAATATGGTAAGCATGCTGCGTGTTGCCATTATAAAATATGCTCGCTGATGGTCACTGTGGCAGTCACTTTTATATGATTATCTTACAAATTGTAACTGTATATTGTGGCTAGCAACCGTTCTTCTGGCCCGCAGATGACTGTGTTTTTTGCGTCTGATTACTACACCCATAAATTATAACGGCGAGATAAAATATATGTTAGAGTTTTAGGACTTTGTGTGTGTAATGTTTTCACGTTCCTTAAGTAAATAAAGAATGAACTGCTGTAATGCCCTAATATAACAACGTTTTAAGAATCATTTATTGTCAGTTATAGGATTATCGTACTTCTAGACGACATGTGTTCGAAAGACTACTAAACACAATTCAATTATATTTTAATTTTCAGAATATCATTTTCAGTCATGTACTCTAAATATTTTTGTGCGCAAAGATCTTTGTAGCAGAATTATTAGAATTTGCTAAACTTTATTATAAAGAAATATGGAATAAAAAATAATATTACAAACGTTGATCCGTCGTACGGTCAGCGACATAAATAGCTGGACATTTGTGAATCTTTGAATGACTACACCTTCAAAGTTTGCCCTTCATTTCACTATTTGTTACACTTAAAAAAAATGTGTTAATATCCGTGAAAATAGGAAAATGGCAAAAAACTCATGTAATTTGCTTCATTTTCTGTGTTATTGTCAATTGAACTATTGTAAATGTTCAGCTTCTTATGTCGCTAACTGTACCACAAAATTACACTAATATCATCTTCAATGACACTCATCTCCGACATAACCTTTTACGCAAAACATCTGAATAATAGTAGGAAGGTACGAAAAAGTGGCGCCAAGTGGAAACCAAAATTACAGCGTGTGACGGTCAGAACAAAGCAAGTGAAACAAGCGAGGCTGATAGAGTTCTGACAACATCAGTACACGGAGCGTGACGGTAAGGCCGGCAAGAGACGTTGCTAGTGCTACTGCTATATCTGCTACTGCTTATATGGATAAGGAATAAACACTTGTATAGGCAAATTTTGCAAAAGGTTTTTTTTGCTAAAGTTCTTTTGGTAAAATTTGCTACAGATTTTTGTCAGAAATATCGTTTATTTTTTTTCTAAAATCCATTTATGTATTGGAAACCTCTATGTGGATTTCTAACAACACGTTAGTGGGTAATCTCTTACGGTTAGGGAAGTTGCCATAAGGATCCCTTTTTAAAAACTTAATAAATACAGGATATTACAAACGGCTAACTACTACTCTTTGATAGTTGTTCAGCTTAATAAAATATAACTTAATTATGTACTAAATGAAGTCACGAGAACAAAATATAAGTTTAATTGAAGGTTTATGAATAAATAATGAAGGGGTTAATCAACGTCTATTAAAATACACAGATTGGTAGAGGATTATAGAGGTTACCTGGTAGGTAATAGGCATGTTGTACTAAGAGCGAGTGTGGCTCAGTGGGGGAACGTGCGACTTTCAATGCGACGCCCCGAGTTCGAATTCCGCTGGCCCCGCACCACTGACTTTCTTAAGTTATGTGCAAATGTAATACTCTCTCTCAAATCAGTAAAGAAAAAAATCGTGAGGAGACCGGCATGTCCAAGAACTAATCACAAAAATTCAAGGAAATGTGTCATCCACCAACCCGCACAGGGCCAGCGTGGTGGATTATGGCCCATACTCTCTCTATGAAAGAAGGCCCGAGTCTCAGCAATGGGAACGTGATGGGCTGATGCTAATGGATGAAATATACTTAGACTATGCTGCTAGGTAAAGCTACCTACCTAAATATCTATCTAGGTATATATTTTAATACCTAAAATGGGCAGAAATGCTGACTAACATTTTATGCAAAAAAATGTAGGTATAGAAAAATAACAAAAATGTAGTTATGTAATAGTACAAAGGTTGGTATTATATATTATTGTCTATTAAAGAATAGTGACGTCGTTCGGTAACCTCTAGCATTGACAAGTAAATAATGAGTATGAGTATAATTAGTACAAACTACATTGTAAAAAAATATATATACAACATTGTTATTGTACTCCTGTGAAGATCTTACATAAGGTATCTTAATTCATTTGCTTAAAATACTGCGATCTTGTTTTTACGAAGTATAATAAAAGCATACTATACAGTTAGTAATTACATAGAAGACAAAGATGCATGGAACATTCCGCTTCTGACAAGTAGCCAACTGGCACATAAGAAAAATGATATTGTCAAAAACAAACATAAAATATTGTAACCAAAGTTCTAAAAAATATGCCCTTCAGTTTCTTAGTGAGTAGTGGTTCTTTTTCCGATACGGTTATAGTCATTGTAATAATTGACGTTCATCAGTGTATCTGTGACGACAAAATTGAAAAAAAGAACTTTTGAATTTTGAATTGAATAATGAGTTTTCTATCTACGAAAATGAAAAAGAAAATGATAAACTTTTTATTAGGTTATAGAGGCAAACGTACCTACATATTTAATAAATAAGAGTATGGAGCACCTGGTCCCACACTAGGCTTGAAACCCGTACAATAGGAGCCAGGACTCTTCCGTCGGAAGTGCAGCAAGTATAATGCATTTTATTTCAATGCCTTAAAATTAGGTACAATAATAACAGGTACACATACTCGATGCTTGTAATGCTTTGAGTGTGAGAGGGTGAGTGTGTGTGTGAATGATGGTATGTGTGTATGTATGTCAGAGGGGGTGTGTGATGTGAGAGTGTGTGTGTGTAGGTAATGAGAGGATATGTGTAAATGTGAATTAACAGACATTATTTGCCCACCCTTGACATCATACTGATAATTTGGCATCCTAATGCTGAAGATAGACGTCAAAAAGCACCGCCTTGACTTACTACTCAACTTTGACCTGGCCTTGCTTATAAGAACATAAATATATAGTCATCAAAAAATGTCTCGATGACATACTCAACTGAATTTAGTGGAATTATAAAAAGTACCCAATGTTTCTCAGCTTATCGGTCGGATTTAGTAATATTGCGATCCCTCGGGAATCACGTGTTAAATTAGGATAAGAATTATCCTATGTCCTTCTCCGGGCTACACGCTATCTGTATATGCCAGATCACCAAATTCAACAAGATCAGTTCAGCCGTCTAGACGTGAAAATGTAAAAGACAGACAGACATTACTTTCGCATTTATAATAGTGTGGAATAATGTGGATGGATTATAAAAACCAACATATTGTAAAGAAGTCGAAAATCCCAGTTTCTTGCTGGATGCTTAATCGGAAAACTTAACCAGAAGATAGTTCTAGCTAAGTGGTTCTTTTTCCGATATGATAGTAGACTCTTTGTAGTAACTGGCGTTCAAAGTGCGTCTGCGACGCCAAAATTGACTAAAGAACTTTTGACTTTGAACTTGAGTTTGAACATATGATGTTAGCGCAAAAAAATAAATACCTTATTTATTTTTGTTGTTGTTTAGAGTGTTCTTTTTCTGTTTGGATTCGCAATAAGGGTGGCATATTCTTTAAGAGAAAACCCTGTATAAATTAAATAAAGATTAAAAAAATACCTTTCATTTGCAAGAAAGATGCAAAATCAGAAGCACGTGTAACGTCATACAGAATCTGTGTAATGTGTAAGTACGTGCGATCTTTAAATACTTACAAGCAAGGTAGTTTGCAGCTTCTCCATACATCATACTATACGAGAATAGAAAGCTCCCGTGAGAGTGTCTGCTGGCGGTAATTTGCTCCAGCCGACACGCGAAATGAAGAGAGTGATGTCACTTTTAAATACCAATACCTATAGAAACTATAGGCAGTTAAAATGTAAGTACCTAATTATATATAAGGAAACCTTTCACCACCATCACTAACCATATTTTGCCAAATCTAGCTGATTAATATAATATAGCTTTTTGAAGGTGAGACGAGCAGGTATCTATCTAATCTAAAAAATCGAGCTGATAAATATAAATGTGTAATATGCTTTTTGAATGGTGAGACGAGGAGGTATCTATCTAATCGAAAAAATCGAGCTGATAAATATAAATGTGTAACATGCTTTTTGAATGGTGAGACGAGCAGGTATCTATCTAATCGAAAAAATCGAGCTGATAAATATAAATGTGTAACATGCTTTTTGAATGGTGAGACGAGCAGGTATCTATCTAATCTAAAAAATCGAGCTGATAAATATAAATGTGTAACATGCTTTTTGAATGGTGAGACGAGCAGGTATCTATCTAATCTAAAAAATCAAGCTGATAAATATAAATGTGTAACATGCTTTTTGAATGGTGAGACGAGCAGGTCTTTCGCCTGATGGTATGCAATACGCCTGCCTATAACAGTTGCAGCACCACCCAGAACTTTGTATTGCAAAATCCTGCGCGACACTGCACGCTTGTCATCCTGAGACAATTAGCTGTTAAGTATCATATTGCCCAGTAATTTCGCTGGCTACAATGCGGTAACCAGAGCTGTTTTACCATTCAAACAGTCATGCTGGCGCACTACTGCTTGGCGGCAGAATAATTGGCAAATCGGTGGTACCCACCCAGACGGCCTCTTGCAACATGAAACGAGGAAAACCAATCAGGAAAGTACAGACACTAGCTAGTTTTAAAAATCAAGTTAAATTTCCCTGCCTACAAATCATTGACACTCCTGCAATATATTATATCAATAGTTTTCATGCGAGTACTTATTTTATTTGTATATCTACATATATATATAGTCATATATATTTATATAAGTATAATTATAATATGGTCTTAGGTATATATGTAAGTATATGTAATATAATAATTAGGATTAATATTTTTATTTATTTTTTAGCTATTTCTAATTTGATTTATTTGCACCGCCGCGCCGGCGCCGACTTCTCTCACTCCGTTACTTCTTTCCATCCAAAGGTTGACTGGAAGAGATCGCTTTTAACGATAAGTCCACCCGTTGTAGTTTTAAGCCAATTTCTGTTCTTTGCTATGGTGTACAATAAAGCATTTTTGTATTGTATTGTATTGAAACCTACCACCAGTGTAAAATGTGCATTGTACCTGCTCTACATTATTGCAATTCTATGCAAAAAATGACATTTATATTAGGAAACCATTTGAAATGATAAAAATGTCTTCATATTGCGTACATTTATGTAGTTCTGTTTCATTGACGACAAGCATCATTTACTAAATATTTTCTCAAATTAGACATATCAATATTTATTTTAAAAGAACTCTGACATGCACACATTATATATAAAATCCATTTCTGTGTACAGTTGCTGTTTTTAGGTAACAAAGCATGTTGGACTGGAACTTGCCTCGTCACCCTACTGCAACCAATGGCAGTACCAATATAAATCGATGCATGCTTAAGATACCTTAGCGTATGCTGAGTCGGAACCTTTTCCTGACATCGCGCAACATTTTACTGTATTGTTTTTGGTTTGTCTTTATTTTAGTATGTATATATTCAGTGTAATGTTGTGTGATGTCCGGAATAAATGTATTTTCTTTCTTTCTTTCTTTCTTTCTTTTATGCAGATGCACTTGCCCACGGAACCTTCCAAAGTGGTTCCAAAAGCCAAACCAGTTCCGAGGTTTGGCCAAATCACCGTTGTATGATTCTGTATGTCGAGTTTTTTGCGACTTTCTCCACTTTCACCGGCGAGCGATCGTTGAGAATGTTTGGGTATAATTTTTACCGTAAATGAACCGTCTGATTGGGGATACAGTTAATTCTGAGTATTCTACAGTTTTTAAATATACCTATGTCTAAGAGGGACAGGAGTTAACACAGCTGAAGTAAAACACAGTTTTTTTTTTACAACCGGCTGCGTCTGCGTTTGACCACAATCTCACCTGATGGGTAGTGATGATGCGGTCGAAGATGTAGCACGCTTACCCAGTAGATACTTGTTCACTCTAGATTTGAACATACACAAATTGTATTATGTGGAAACACAGACGACGGCAAGGCATTCCACTCTTTTGAAGTTCGCACTAAAAAGGATGACCCAAAACGTTTAATACGAACAGGCGGAACTTCTACCATGTAGGGGTGCCGTTGTGCCGAACGTCTAGTTGTCCGATTGTAGAATGGTAATGGGGGGATTAGATTGTGCAGTTCTTGAGCACATTCTCCGTGGTGTATTCTGTAGAATACCGATAGGCTTGCGACTTCACTGAAAAAAACTGAAGTTTAAAATGCGTCTAACGACTTCGGAATGTCCGAAATGGAATTGTTACTAATGAGAAAAGAGTTACGTTCAATTGCAGACAGGCTGGCGTTTAAAAAGTGTAATTAACTAAAGAAAGTAAGATATAGGTAGGTAGGTACATAATATCTTCTAAGTTATTAATCCCAACAAATCCGAGATGATCGTAGTACGACCGAGCGCGCACTTGCGGCGGCACGGGCGCGGGCGCAGCGACCGGGTGGCCTTCTTTGTTACCCAACACGCGTTGACGCCCGGTGTCGGAAGGACGTACTAACAAGTTACACCATAGGTATGGTAACTAACCTACGTTGAGGAAGAAACAGCTTTACATTCATTTGTCGAGTATTTAGCTTCGTGTTAGCATTGCAGCGTTGTCATATTTCTCAAACTGTTTTTGTCATCTGTTTTCAAGGTAAGCTTGCTTCATCCTTTGTCTGCTTTATTTCAGATGTGATAGCCAAGTGCAGTGAAACCGTTTTGGTTCAGTGAATGTAGTATGTACTAACCATTGTGCATTATATAAACACTATTCAGAACATCAGAACACATTTAATTACCTTAGTAAACCTTATTTAAAGGGCACGACAGATAGAAATTTAGAAATGTATCGTCTGTTTTTTTCCGCATGCCCTTCTCGTACAGTGCCTGGATCCTAGTTATGGGTTAGCCCCCGTACCCATATGTCCCTCAAGCGCCAATCGTATATCGTGTTGAGCTCAGATTAGGGTGTAGATTCACTGCGACAAAGTCTTGTCGTGCCATATTGTCTCATTAAGTTTATCTCAACTTGTAGTTATCGTATTTTGGTATAAATTAATGAGATTATTTCGATTTCTTGCCTGAATCGACAATAATTAGACCGCATCTCATTAGTCGCAGTGAAGTTATACCTTAATTTGAGTTCAACACGATATACGATTAGCGCTTGAGGGACATATGGGTTGGGGGGCTGATGTACATAGGCGATCGTATGGTAGGGCGTTATTGTAGAACACTTATTCACGGTAATGACCACTATGTCAAATAACATACACTCTGTAAACCCAAACCAGATACAGTACTTTCATTCACAGTTATACGCGATTGCAAAATGAAATCGTGTGTTCAAGTTCAGAGGCAAATTTTGCGACATTTCAAAAATGCATCGAACTTTTTATCGTTCATTGGCATATTGCTCTCAATACAGGTAGCTACTGTTGAAACCACTTAGATACTTAGTTCATTGCAATGCACCAGTGATTCGTTTTCTAGAGATATTATTCGGAATTGATATACAAAATAGGGTATTTTATATTTATTTAGAAGACCAACAGCATTATGTTAAGATAATAGTACTTAATATTAAAATGTTACATTAATACAGGCAATTATAGGTCTCCCTTTATATATTTATATATATATATATATATATATATATTGAACAAAGTTGTAAATACAGGCAATTATAGGTCTATATATATATATATATATATATATATATATATATATATATATAAATATATAAAGGGAGACCTATAATTGCCTGTATTTACAACTTTGTTCAAAAAGCTAAGCTAATTTTATTACAGCAAAACTTATGAATTAGGAAGCTTTTCAGATTTAAATATTTTATCATTGTTAATATCAACCAACAGCTTAGACTCTCCAAATTAATAGGTAGCATGCAGCTGCTTATTTAATAATGATGTTTGACCTTGCCTCGATCCTAAGTAGGTACCTACTTGCTTAAGCATCGTTATTTTTTTTATTATATTAAACATACACTTCATACAAACATGTGACCTCAAGAATGCGGAAAAGGTGTCTTAAAAGCTGAATTATTATGTAGCTAATATTAATTTATTTTATATTTGCTACAGCAATAGCAGAATTTTCGAATAACCGCTAATTGTGTTGATGATTGATTGATTGACAATACCTTGTTGTATATATACAAATAATAAAACGAAAGATAAATAAAAATTTAACTTAAAACTTAAATAGTGCTATGGGCGGTCGAACCGCTAAAAAGAGTATTCTAGTGAATACCTACTCGTTTAAAAAAAACATAGTAGAAGAATGTAATAATAATAGTTAAGAACAAATGATTGAATCCAATGTTTTAAGTTTCCTTAGACTTAAGTACCTAGTTAATGCATGCTCACTGTTTTAAATTTATAAGTTTTAAATAAGTTCTCTTTATAAGCGAAATTGTAATTTCTTAAAGAGAATAAATGATCATTAAACCGAATATAATATATTACCGACAGGGACACGTAGTACATGCATAGTTAGTACATATTTGTACCTATATGTTGCTTTGATGTGGTGATGCTGTGCTTCGGTGACACAATAGCACAGAATAATTGATAGTACAGTTCAACTAAGTAAGCAGTCCTACAAAAAACTTCTCAAAGACCACATCGATCATAGGTGAACATCATGAGAAGCGCTAGGAAAACAATTATAGTTTTTATGAATTTGCGTAATAGAGAATATCATCTATTGCATTTAATATATTCTTGCCGTATCTTCTGAGTAGTGGTTCTTTT
This sequence comes from Petrophora chlorosata, assembly GCA_951640565.1. Lineage (NCBI taxonomy): Eukaryota > Metazoa > Arthropoda > Insecta > Lepidoptera > Geometridae > Petrophora > Petrophora chlorosata. Next base: position 6,200,346 of record OX621206.1, read on the forward strand.
CCCGATACGGTGGTAGAGCCATTGTAATAATTGACGTTCATAAGTGCGTCTGTGACGACAAAACTAAAATAAAGAACTTTTGACTTTTTTATTATGCGCTATACCTACAAATAGTTATGAAATAAATGAAATAAGTAGTATATAAATATGTAGTGTACTGAATAATAATATAATCAATATAATAATTTGTATAGTATACTGGCAGGCGCCGAAGTCTCATATCATACACCGATTTTTCATCCATTAAAAATTCACCTCAATAGCTTAATCATAAGTAATTTCCATATCTCCAATAACAGTCCTCGCTCTTATCGGTGGCTGTCTTTGATTGCATCTTCCCTGTCCTGTCCCTGTCGTGTCTGTGATATGTGTTGTGCATTATATATCTTAACTAAATGCTCTAAGAAACATCTACGTGTTGGACTTATGTCCCCGCCAAGCCTTCCAAAGGACCGGAGAAGGAGGAAAGTTGGTTGATTTTGTTAACTGAGCGGCATAATCGCATAGCCACTAAGCTCATTAAATAAAGAAATAAAAAAGACTGGGTGTATAACCCGTGGGAAAGAGCAGTATAGTATTATATAATAAAAATGAATGAATGAATGAATGAATGGTAAAAGCCCATTACCTTTCCTCTCTGCACTAAAACTGCTACACACAGTTTCTTATTTATATATAAATATTTATATTATTTATTTTATGTATTGTATAGTAAGTACGAGTATAAGTAGTTATATGAATAATTATAGTATGTAATAGGTATGTAAGTATTTGTCGTTAATAGTATATTATTTTAGTTATATATGATTGTTTTATTTTATTATCGTTTATATTAATTATTTGCTGTGCACCACCGTCTATTCTTTTAACATTTGTCCAATCCATCCAAAGGTTGTCTGTAAGAGATTGCATTACGCGATAAGACCGCCAATTGTATTACCCTAGTTAAGATTTCTATTTTGTTCATGTAATTATGTTTGTGGTATGCAATAAAGTGTTATTGTATCGTATTGTGTATAATAATATTTCACAGATATTGCAGTAAACTGGATTCACACATTGACATTAATAGCTTTCAGAAACAGGTCGTCCACCCAGGCACCATTATCAGTAAGTATTAGAAGATTCAGTATTTGTTAGCGGGGGAACTAAGCCACCCTTTCCCTGAGGATATCGGGTCGGGCGCTCCGAGCAATATGGCAATAGCTCAAGTAGAGAAAAGCTCACAAAATAATTAATAATATAACACTATTAAATATAAAATATATGTTTGTTCATTTTTGGAATTATATAATGAAATAGAAAAATTATATTGCTCGGATAGGGATCGAACCTGCGTCTTCAGAATACCGCCCGACGCCTTAACCACGGGGCAACCGAGCCAGCTGCGAAACCCATGCGAAATATTTTTTCTATCCTTCTTATATCGTCTTACGGGGACGATTCGGGACGGCATTCCGAAGACGCAGGTTCGAAACAAATCATTTTTCTTCTTCCTAATTATTTAGAATCCTAAGATCTTCGCCTAGCATGCGCTAATGCATTCAATATCAGAAAGTTGCAGAACCACCAAGAATTTTGTATAGCAACTGCACTGCACTGCGCACGTCACCCCGAGACAATAGTTCTTTAAACTAACAGCTCACAAACCCTTACAGCAACGCTTATCATATGACACGTGTTTTGCCATCTACACGAGGCACCATCGCCGAACGAGACCTCGTCATAGTCAATCCAACAATGTTACATTAATATACACCACCGTCGCTTACAGTTTCCTTGAGTCCTCTCCATCCAAAGGTTGTCTGGAAGAGATCGCTATAAGCGATAGGACCGCCCATTGTAACACTTTAGCTTCAAGTATTGTTTTGTAATTAATTTCTTGTTGTTGTGTAACAATAAAGCGTTATCTAATCTAAATATTCGAAATTTGCAAATCGTAGTTCTGGGTGGTGCTGCAACTGTTATGGGCAGGCGTGTTGCTTATCATCAGGTGAACAACCTGCTTGTATCGGCACATATATCTTTGCTACACCTCCAATCGGTTTTATTTAGGCAAAGTTTTATTTAGTTTAGTTTTATTAAAATTGTATTAGAATCATGCTTATTTTATTTTTACTGAATATTACTACTCTAGGGTATATAAAGTAGGTTATTAGTTCAAGCAAATTAATAAAGAATTTCAATTTTGGAGAAAGATTGCCTATATCAGAGGCGTGCTCAAAACGCAGGGTTATTAGAGCTCATTGATGAGAATGTACCCTAGGCTTATGACGTCACAGGAAATTTGCTACCTACATCTCATAATGTTATGTTTATCAGTAAAAATAATCCAACTCCTTTTTTTATAATGTCGTGTCACAAAATGACACTTCATTAACATTACAATCTAGCCTAATAAGGCTAATAAGTGATTTTAATTTAACTTAAACTGCTAAGTAGAGTAAAACTAAGAATATGTCCATCAACACTTTTCTTATTGTCTCTATTAAGGCGAAGTCACTATGTTCTTGTGTTCTTTACGGGTAGCACTAACTTTACTACGACACACTGTCACTGCACTAAATTAACTCAAAAGGTTTTGTCCTTTTTGTCTTCTCACTAGGTCTGTGTTGTCGAGGAGCTGCATAGCCTCGACGTTCACGTGATGGTGAAGTCTACGTTCATGAGCTTCGGCGAACTTTTTAATTACACTATTAACAAGGTCCACTTTCAGGTCCCTATGGAGTTCATCGTTTCTTATGTACCACGGAGCATTTACGATACCCCTAAGCACTTTGTTTTGAAATCTTTGTATGATTGCAACATTTCGTTTGGTGCATCCCCACAGCTGGATACCGTAAGTCCATAGTGGCATGAGGACTTGTTTGTAGAGTAATATTTTATTGTGCACTGACATCGTAGAGTTTTTTCCAAGTAGCCAGTACATCTTCCTATAGCGAAGCTCTAATTCATCTCGTTTCTTTTTGACGTGTGCTTTCCAGCGAATCTTTGCGTCTAATGTCATGCTAAGGTATTTGATTGTATTTTCGTACGGTACCGTCTTGTTATTGATGAACACCGGATGGTAATTTGTTTTTTTGTACGTAAAATCTATATGAATTGATTTCGACTCATTGAGTTTTATTTTCCACTTTGTTGTCCAATCAAATATGGTGTTGATGGATTTTTGTACCTTTACCACTACCTCCTCTTGATTGAACCCTGTAGCCATGATAGCCGTGTCATCTGCAAACGTTGCAATGGTGTTTTCTTCTAACTCTGGGATATCACAAGTGTACAATAAGTAGAGGACCGGACCTAGTACACTCCCTTGTGGTACTCCAGCTTTTATTGGCATAGTTCTGAATAAGCATCGTCTTGTCGTACTCTGAACATTCTCTGAGTTAGATAATAGGAGTGCAAGAGATCTGCAAATTGATGTGGGAGCATATTCTTTAATTTGAATATGAGGCCTTTATGCCACACCTTGTCAAAAGCTTGTGCTACGTCTAGAAAAACCGTAGACCACCCTTTTTTTCAATTCTAATGCCTTTTCTATAATGTTGGTGATTCTGTGGACTTGGTCTATTGTGGAATGCTTTTCTCTTAATCCGAATTGATAAGCAAGGATAAGGTTTTTTTCTTTGATGGGCTTTATTCGTCTTAGCAGTAGTTTTTCAAATAATTTAGACATTATTGGTAACAGAGATATCGGTCTGTATGATGAAGCTTCATGAGGTGGTTTACCAGGTTTGGCTATCATTATGACTTCGGCAACTTTCCACATATCAGGTACGTATCGAAGTCTATTTATTTAAGTTATCGCTTCAAATCTATTTTTAGCCAAAATATCGCTTCAATATGCGATGAAAAGAAAAAAAGACAACGACGACGAAGAAAAGATGCACAACTGTGGAGCAACTGCTCCTTGTCTCCATGATGGTTCTCCGAACGTCAACCCGCAACACGATTAGACCGTTTTATAAAGCGAGTTCCCTTAAATATGATTGTTTACTTTATAATAATTAAATAGTCAATCGTAAATCTAGTATTTTTACTGCTGAACGGTTCAATATGACTCGGATCCTCAGGTTCCAAAGTCAAGGACTAACGCTGATATAGGTAGTACCTACTACCTAAATGTCATCCGAAAACTCATTCTGCCTGACCTAGAGATAAAAATAATGCATAAGGCCATAGTATAATAAAGAACCACTTTCGCAATTACAGAAACTTGATCGAAAAATCCGAACATATTTGCCCTTGATTTCAATTATGGCCAAATTACATAATTTAGATTTTAGATTATGTTTCATAATCGAGACCTGCCTATGTCTACCGTTTACTGCGGCCTAGCCCCGGCCTATGTCGCCGACTTGAGGCAATAGTGATGGCAACAGTCACTGATTAAGAAATTAATAGATTGCCTCTTTATATCAATGCAAACCTCAATAACAATATTTGCAATATGTTTATAAAATATTTGTTCTGTTGGTTATCAATTAACATGTTACATCAAAATTAATTGCTGAAATGTGTGTTTTGTTCGTTTATATTTATCTGCATATCTTTAAAACGAATGAAGTTAAAATGTTAATGAAATTGGATCATACAGGAAACAGATTGCTACCAATACTGATCACTTAATAACACGCGAATCGATTTATCGATAAGTAACTCAATGTTACATCCTTAACTTACATAATATATACCTCTTTTTCAGCTGTAATATAGTGATTAATCACCATCCTACATTGTAAGTATCAATCATTGAGATTGAACGATTAGTGATGAAATATGTTTGGTACTGCCGAGTGCAGGCAGCGGGTCCATGATCTCCTTGAAATACTTTCGAAGCACGTGAACTATGCGAAAACGTTTACCTAACGCAGAAACATTTAATTAAGCATTAGTAAAAATGACTTACCGATACTGTTGGAAAAGTCGATGTATATTGTTATCGATAAGTACGAATGTGATCAGATCGCATCACTATCAGGCTGGCACAAATTTATTTTTAATTGTTGTTTATTTTCAAATGTTTCAATTAGTGAATGTTTTTGTTTATGCGCGCCGGCCAGTGTGTGGCAGCGAGCCGGCCGGTGGTGGGTCGCGACTCCGCAGATCGACTGAGCGCTGCACGGGTTGCGCGCGCAGCCGGCGACATTCAAACCGCGCGTCTGTCTGGCCGACCTTCACAGTCTTCACACAACGCCGATTCGGGGTGACTTCCCGTGCTATCAGCTCCTAAAGGGGAACGTAATGCGTCAGAGTTAATAGGAATAAACGGTGACCGGTGACGGAGCCGGCAGTAATTATCTTCTCATTGAAGCATGCCTTGATCTGTCTTTTCTTAAGACTCAATTCCGCCAACGTGAAATTGCGTATTAAGTCCGATATAAATATTAATATAAAAAAACTTATAACGGTCTCGCGTTGATGCAAGTGCATGTATTAAAAGTAAGGTAGGACGACGATGGCAATTTTTACTAAATTGCCGTTAGGTAATTAATTTTTTTTTAACAATAAGTATATTCACAGCACCTGTCAAAACATTTAAACCTACTCTGTATGTTGATACCACCATCACCAGTCCACTCCTTGGCCGTTCGCATTATGAAGGTCGAAGCAAAGCTTGGTGAGAGCAGGAGGGATGTCAACCATAAAATGATGACGGCTTGCCGTACGACTGGTCTTCTGGTGATGGAATGGGGATGGCGAAATAAATTCATGTAATTTCGTTGCACACTCTCCGAAATGTATCCGGAAAAAAATAAATGTATATCACAGGGTGGAAATTTGAGAACGGACATGAAGAGCAGCTACTTCAACAATTGGAGCTACTGGAAAACCTTGAGACTGCACACTTTGTGTAAGCAGGGCAATGATGTCAGCATCTTGGATGCTCTGCCAACTGGTAGTGAGCTGGAGCATTTGGGCTATCTGTAGGCATTTAATGATAATTAGCTTTTTCACTGCTAGGCAAAAGTATGAAATTATTAGATATTATTTAGAGTGACATTTAATCTATATTTCTGATATTGTATTTTATTATTCTCTGTAAATTATGGCTTTACAATTTTAATTTAATATTTTGACATTTAATTTTATTTATAGAATACTTATTTTACTTCCTGACGAACGAGATGACTTTTGTGTTTGGTATAATTTGGTATAATCTATTTTCAATGTCAATTTATTTTATTATAACGGTAAACCAATCACATTAATTAAATCACATAATATCATAAAATTAGCCAAAAAATAATTAACTACAAACATAAAATATCAATGTAATAAAATAACCAAGAATATTCAATAATTTCGATTTCTATTTTTTTTTTTTTTTTTTTTATTTATTCGAGTAGACAGCCAAATACTTTAATAATAAAATGAAATTTCAAAATGTTAAAATAATACTCATTGTCAGGAATGTAATGTCAAATTATGACTAAGCACCTACACAATATACTACCTACACTATATATATACTTATAATAAATCTGTAACGAGGCGGCTACTGAACATTGAAGATATTTTTGATAAACTATTTTTTATGAGTTGTTGGGAGCAATAGAAACCAAAAATATAGTTTTTAAAAGTTTTGTCTGTCTGTCTGTCCGGGATAAACTCAGAAACTAAGGCACGAATTGAAATGCAATTTTTAAAATATGTTCTATGGAGTCCGGCACATAAATTTTTATCGAAAGATTTATCGAAATTGGTCCAGGAATTTTGAAGTTATGACGCAATTTAGGAAAAAACATATATGTCTACTATAAGGCTCAGCTTAAACTGGTTTGTATGTCTGTTCGTAACTGGTTTTGCTTATCTTGAGAACTAAGGGATGGGTTGACATCTGTTTTAAAAGAAATGTTTTGTTGAGTCGTAGGCCACAACGAGACAGGACAGGATGGAGACAGGAGCACGACGGTTATGGCACACAAAAGGGACGTTAACGAGATTGGAGCGGGTAGGTAACAGAATAGAAGGAGGATGGTAACGGGATACGAGCGGGACGGTAACGGGATAGAAGTGGGATGGTAACGGGATATGATAGGGACGGTTCCGGAAGAGGAAGTAGTGTGTAGAATTGTCTTTAGTAATAATTGCAGATCAATAAATAATGAACTTTTAGAAAAAAAAACAAAAACCGTCTTACCTACTCGTACATGTACGTACAAACTTAAACTAAAAAGTAGAAAAATTGATGATTTTTTCAAAAAGCGCTGAGTCAATTTCGTTAAAAATTATATGAGATCACCTCTGAATTATGACCTACCAAACAAAAAAGAATCATAAAAATCAATTCATAATTGGCGGTGTAATAGCGTAACAAACATACAAAAAAATATACAGTAGGTAGAATTGAGAACCTCCTCCTTTTTTGAAATTCATTAAAAAAGGAATTCGCCGGTCAATAATAAAAATTGTGTTATTGATATGATGAAAGAATATCATAGAAGGATATTGCAATGACACTGTGACTTTGGCGCAGAGATCAAATCTGTGCAACATATTTTTTTACAATAATTGTATAAAATAGTTAATAGTTCAAGGGCAGGAGCGGCGGCAGAAGCAGCAGAGAGCTTCAAGCGGATGAAGTATGCATCTCTCGGCGAGGGGTACGTATTTTTCCGTTTGGGGTCGAAACTAAGGGCCGTGGGGGACAAACGCGCGGCTGCGGCTTCTGTTTAAAGAGGTGGCAAGACTCCTCAAAGAAACAACAGTTGACCAAAGAGCTGGCGCCAACGAATTAGTCTGGCCATTCAACGAGGTAACGTCGCCAGCTTTTTGGGCACCTTGCCCACAGAAGTTGACCTAAATTCTGTTTTTATCCTTAAATTTATTTTTTAATTTTGTTATAGGTTACTTTAGTCTTAATCACTGTATATCTTAGTAAATAATTGTTTCTACGTTAATTAATCCTATTTAAAGTAGTAATAAAAACATTTAAATGTTAATAGTTCACAATCGTCAGTTTTACTTAATTTGGTGCAAATTTTCATCATTTATTTTTAAACTTTGTTATTTTTACTTCTATTAACAAAAGCTACACAACTCCATTTCCAACATGGTCTCTCAACACTGAAACACGAAACATATATTTGCGCTTTATTTGCTATGCAAAATCAGTTGTCCCTTTGTGGAAATTGAACCCGGAACCTCCGTGATGTAGGAGATATGAGCGCCCGACCCAACCACTATACCACAGAGGATATCATCTGAATTATTTATGGTAGCACAATGATGACGGGCAATGAACCTTACTGAACTTTAACTTAATAAACCTTAGCCACTAGATAAAACCTCTGCATAAATCCTATTTTATATTTACCTATCTATAAATATTTCATTTAATTGTAATAATTAGGAAGATCTATCATTGGCCTATATATATGATAACTTAAGATTGTTACTTACATTTATATTTAAGCTGTAGATCATCTTATAAATAAATAAATATAATCCCTCAGTTTCTTGCCGTATCTTCTGAGTAGTGATTCTTTTTCCGATACGGTGTAGAGTCATTGTAATAGTTGACGTTAATAAGTGCGTCTGTGATGCCAAAAATGAATAAAGAACTTTTGAACTTTGATAATAGTAAACACTGTTAAGCCTGTTTTACTACTTTATCATAGAATTTATAGGTATATAAAAGTGTGACCTTTTAAGATAATTAAATAAATGCCAGTGATTGATTTCAATAATATCTGCAAAATAGTTTTTGAAATAGCGCCCGTTGATGTCTATTGTTTGAATCAATTAAAGTTCACACTAAAGAAATATAATATTTTATGAAATATCTCGAAAGAAAGAAAAAAGAAAAAGGTTAAGGGTTGTGAATAGGTTTTTGTTATTTTATATTACTTTAAGTATTTTAAGTATTTTGTTAGAATACATTCCTACGTTCTTATGTCACACTATCGTCTATAAATTTTATATTTTCTCTTTATAGCATACGGTTGTCTGGAAGAGATCGCTGTTTAGCGATAAGACCGCCTATTGTACTTATCATAAGAAAGTATGTTCAAAATGTAATTCCTTCATAAGTGCAATAAAGGGTTTTCTATTCTATTCTTTTTCATCAATGAAAGACGTTAAATTTTATCGTAGGCATGTAGATAAAAACGATATCGTATGATTTTCATTCCATGTTGCACAGCGCCATCTACACTTTAGTCAAATAACTACATGAATCATTCAAGTTAGAGCTAAGTTAGTTTGTCGTAATTTGTTTGCTTATCGCTTTAGCTTGGGCAACATTAAACATTCAGATTGTAGTCTGCAGCTTCCACACTAGGGGGCAGTAACTATATTACACAATTCTGTATATATTTTTTTGCAAGATTATTTTGTATAGCAATTAGCCCATGCCGTACACTATAGAGCAAAGGTTCGTTCAAGTAACCTGAAAAGTTACACCGTCGCAGAAAAGCGACGTAAATTCCGTCACATGTGTTTCGGCTCAGCTATGGCTCAGCTCTATATTTGACAAAGGTAATACAAAAATACGAAAAGCTCCAAGATGTCGACAGTAATATATAAATCTTGCTAATATAATAATTGATACTGGCTAAATGCACAACTGCAAAGCCATATATGTATAAAGAAAAATAGAAAAGGGTGGAGGGTGTGGAAGTGAAGAGAAGCTACACCAGACACACTACACACACATTACAATAGATAAACAAGTTGCCAATAAAAATAAAGCAATCCATATTTTGCGAGATAAGTCTGTCTAAAGGTAGATAGGAATTGCAGAGTTTTATGACTTCCAGATGGTAAACATTGATATTCAAATATAAACCTCCGTATCGATAAACAATCGCCTTCTAGTCCACTGTGATATAGTCAGTGCCATAAAGTATATGCTAACATCAACACATACTTAAGTAGTATATAATTATTATTATACCCTGTCTCAGTTAACACACATGCTGAGACTCTAGATTTTTGAAGAAATCCGAAATGTTCTTATTGAGATAAGGTCCTAAAGTGTAAACATGCTAGAAGAGAATAGATACATAATCAGCACGTGCGACCTCCACTAATGAGAATTTTACTGCAACTGCATACAAATTGGCCCTACAGCGGCTATTGTAGGCTCTTGGCATAATGGCCTCGTGATTGCTGTAAGCGCAGTCTATTGGCACGAAGACAGACGCAATTATTAGTAGCAGTTCACGTTCTTTTCTGAAATGCCTATATACGGTTTGGCGTACCACAAGGCAGCGTTTAAGACCGCTATAGCAGTACCTAATAATAAAAACCCCTTGAATGAGAATTATGTTTATATCTACGACTGATAGTATTGCGGCTTTGTGTCAATTGGAGAAGCGTATGTTCAACAGTGTTTGTGAGAATAGAATTCGGCGCGGATAGACAATAGATCTCTCAACTCTGTATACATCACTTCCTCATCATCGTCCGCCTATAGCAGTACACTGTTGAACATACGTTTCTCCAATTACGACATTTGGTGCACTAACTTTGACTGTGCCACTGAGTGTTGATAAAGAATGCGCTCTGCATATTTACCAACTCATAACAAGTTTAACCCAGAAACACTCTCAAAATGGTCTCATTCGTTCTAAGACGAGGAAAGCGGCAGGTTGTACCGTTAGCGGTGAAAGCGAGACGCTAGACCTCAGTTGGCATCCGACCGGCGCCGGCGCGCGCGCAACTTACTTCGCTTTGTTCTAATTCGCGTTTATCGTGGTTCTGGTGACCTGTGGATTTGAAGTGCTGGAGCAAAAAAGGTAAAATAACGACATTAGGGTAAGCCTGCGGCTGCCAATATAAAAAAAATATCTAACAATTGAATAACAGTTCTGTTTTATCTGTATGTCGATAAATATTTTATTAACAATTATGTAAAACGTAAAAATGATACATTAACGTGTTCATTTGTCGTTATTATCATAGTGTTTAATGATAATAATGGTCACATCATGAATGGTATGCAAAGTGTTTACCATTAAAAAAGAACTTTCAAAAAAGTTAAGAGCTTGGCCTAGCACCGATCATAACTTTTAGCATCCTAGGTCCTATGCGCATCAAATAATATAACTTTCTATTCACACTTTCTAGCAGAGAAACGAACGTTATTTATATAGGTATTTTCTATTTGTACAAATCAATCTGCCTTGGCAGATGCGCGCGCCTATGTTTTTGGTAATATGTAGTAAGACAAGTTAAAATAGTCCTTCCAAATTCAAAGCCTAATAAAAGTATACCTACTTATATTATATATAACTACTTATATTAAAGAAACAAACGTAGTATGAATAATATCTTACTTCATTAAGGAAATTTATATCAGGCAAGCAATGAATAAGAGGAAACATTAAATTAAAATGTTTCCTGAAGTAATTTACTGGATATCTCATATGATAAATCAAACACCAAATAAAAATAAATGATGCTTAGAACATAAACAAAGAATATTGGGGCCAGCTAAAGCTAAGAGTACTACTACGATTTAAAATAATCCTTCGATGCTCAGAAACCATATTATTCCTTATTTAATCTACCTATCCCTAACGCTTAATTCCCAGAAGAAACTGGAAGCCGCTCGTCTGCAGTTAGATATAAGTGCTTATTACAAGTTGCAAAATCATGATTTCTTCAACGTCGGCTCTAATCACCGCATATTACCGCGGGTCGAAAATGATGCCGTTGGGTTTACTGAGAATATTGTGATTGTTGCAATGAGGTTCACGATACGATACGAATATGTTTTGACATTGTCAAAACATACATATACGTATTAAAAAAAATCATTATCCTTATATTTATACCGACACCATTTTTACTTACCCACGTGACCTTTGTATAGTTAGTGTTCTTTGGTTGTATTGACAATTTTACAAATTAAATATAAGTACGCTCTAGTCAAAGTATACATATTATATATAGGTAGATGTTTATAACTGCTTGTTTTTATAATAATACGCAAAGATATAACACGTGTTTAATAGGAAATTTGTAAGAAGTTAATCCAATCGTAGTGCAATCAGCCGCGTGACATTTATTCAATGTTCATAGGGAACATTGACAAGGGGAACACAACAACATTCAATGTTGCCCTTTCTTGCCAAAATTGTGGAGATTCGTCAACAGAATTCACTGACCTACATTTAGATATCTAAATGGTAAAATTAATAGCTTCGAGTCATTCACGACATCTCATTGGCTGATTGGCTAGTTTTTAGGGTCATTACCATCACGGAGTCTCAGTTATTTTAATGAGCACGTCAGAATCAAGTTTTAAAATAAATGCATGCTAAAATTAATGTAGATAACTAAACTAAATTTCTTGAAATATCTAAATATATATTTATAAGTTAATTAAGTATGTATGTAACTTGAATAATTTTATATTCTGCATCTTATATCCTACTAGCGACCCGCCCCGGCTTCGTACGGTTATTATACATACATACCCTATAAACCTTCCTCTTCAATCACTCTATCAAAATCCGATGCGTAGTTTTAAAGATTTAAGCATACATAGGGATATAGAGACAGAGAAAGCTATTTTGTTTTATACTATGTAGTGATGATGTATGGCTTGAAAGCTGCAGTCTCAGGTGTGACGTGCAGTGGCGCGACGGACTTGCAAACAAAGTTAGGGATGGTACTGCAACTTGTAAACACCAGTAGGCCCAGGGGTGGCATAGGGGTGAGGGGGTCAGGCATCTATATCTAACCTATATATCGTTACCTTGTTACACAAAAAGTTCAATCTACATATTATCGTCGACTTAAGAGATGTTCGTGGTTTCCGACATATTTTGTCTTTCCAAAAGAGTCATTGGAGACGGAAAGTAATGAATATCGTAACTTAGGTAATTCTTAATAATTGCATCCAAAACATTTTGCACCAATACAAGCTTGAACAATCATTAATTCAATCGTGAAGACAGGTTGGCGCTACTAGGTGTTGGCAACCAGTATAATCTGCTTATATAAATTCCAAAAGTTCCCTTTCTGGTCAATTTACGTAGAATCGTAAATCTCGTGTCAAGACTACACCGATTACGAGACCAAGAATGTAGTGCTGACGGAGCGTGTCTACACTAAATGCAATAAGGTTTTAACACAGAAAAATCCACATCAAGAACCTTGGGTTGCTGTCAGTAAGGCATTCCACATCTCACAAGTGTGAGGAAGGAAATGGCGAGTGAAGAGTGGTATGGGAACGCCAACTGTTCCACTCCTTCACTTCTTTGTTCAACTCCTATGTTTGAGATCCAGAAATGAATAATATAAATAGAGTAAATATCCTGTTATATGTTCTGCCCAGACTTTGAAGACAAGGACACTTATCAAGAATTCAAGATTAGACGATCATCAATAAATTTGTCTTAATGGATTACAAACTAGACTCGACTGAAGATTTTCATTATTAAACTTGTTTCTTTACAGGGGATAATAGAAGTCTGACTGCCATGAGATAGCGTTTTAAAGCTACAAGAACAGAAATCGATTCGATCGAAAATATCTTGCTCGACTATTAAAATAGCATTAACTCGATGGCGATGTAGTTGCATAGTTACATGACAAAACATAACCACTTGAACTACTCATGTGTATCGCAATTCATATGGAGCGTATTGACCAGTAGACGCAAACTTTTCATGGAAACCTGTTCTATGTAGAACATAGCATATCTGCGGATGAATGAACAGGAGTAGACAAGAAAATATCAGATATACGTGCGAAATCATTAACGTAATCAGTCATGCGTAAATTCTTAAATTGTATGTACAGTATCGGTGGAGGAATCCTTTTCTTCTAGAGTACACTAGAATACTTCATCCCTGATCGTATCGTCATTTTATATTAGGTGATAGTGGGCAAATCGAAGCAATTTCAGAAAGAATAAAAATTGATAGGATTTGTACTTACTTCTTCTAAAATGTACTACATTTGTTTCAGGGTCTCAGAATGCTGGAAGCAACGAAGATCAACACGCCGTCCCAAATGTCGAAGGTTTTCAACATCGCCAAAGACACGGTTTTGTTTCTCGTCCTATCCTGCTTCTACATTCTGGAGTCGCTGTTCTGGACCCTGGTTCCTAATGCAATAAGACCAATGAAGAGCCTCAAAGGAGATGTGGTGCTGGTAACAGGGGGAGGGGGAGGCGTGGGGAGACTGTTAGCTGTCAAACTAGCAAGAATAGGAGCGAAGGTTGTCGTCTGGGATATAAATAAGGACGGTGAGATTTACTAGAAGAGTTGTTGTGGAATTTTGTTGAAGATGTTATTTTTCCTAATATTCTTAGAATATTAGAGGTTAAGGCTGATCTTATAGAAAATCAACGCTAAATCGCAATAGATTTACTCTCGTTAAAATTTTACTTATATTAGATATTGCAATACAAAGATAATGGGAATATCGAATAATGTACCTCAGTTGTGTTGTTTGCTATATTATAGCAAAACATATAAACGCGTTTTTTTCACATATGTACAATCTAACTAGGACCCACTTTATCTAGAGAACCAGAAACTACTAGAACCACGATTCCACAGACACGAAACAATACTTGCGCTTTTTTACATTTAACTCACCTCTACTTTTCTTATTGGAGTGTACAGATTAGGTCTCCAGCACTAAGAAGGGCAATTATTTAGAGTGGTGCCAACGGACACTGGACAACCTTGCTCTAGCTAGTGCCTAGTTTATTGTACCTACTTGCCAATTTATTAGACTGGTTTTTAGAAGTACTTTGATCTGTAGTAGGTACGTACATATGCTTTACGTAATTATAATGTCGTAATTGTTGTATTACGTAATTGTATTTTGAAACAATTTTCCAATATTTTCTCAAAATTAAGAAATGTTAGAAGTATTGCGTGTGCAGTTAAAATAACAATATCTTTAATTAATAAACTATTTAACAGCAAAATAATGAAGTAACTACAAAACGAGTATACTTAGGTTACCTAATAAATACTGCTTAACTCAAACTTAACCCGTAATAAAACTTGGCGACGTTGAGTAGCTATATACCTACCTTTCAAAGCTAAATAAATACGTACGGAATATTTTAGCGTTGCATCTCGCCCTCATGATGTAATTTGAACGAATTCTTGGATAAAGGCTTCTTCATTTTTAAGCTTAACTATCGAGCCTGTTTTCGGGTACTTTAACATACCTATTTATATATGAACTAGCTGCGCCCCGCGGTTCCACCCGCGGTTTCTCGGGATAAAAAGTAGCCTATGTGCTATTCCAAGTTCTAAAGTACCTACATACCAAATTTCATCAAAATCGGTTCGGTAGTTTTTGCGTGAAAGAGTAACAAACATACATCCATACATTCTTACAAACTTTCGCGTTTATAATACTAGCTGCGCCCTGCGGTTTCACCCGCGGTTTCCCAGGATAAAAAGTAGCCTATGTGTTATTCTGATGTGTAAGCTATATTATTGTAAAGTTTCATCAAAATCCATTCACTAGTTTTTGCGTGAAAGAGTAACAAACATACATCCATACATCCATTGTTACAAACTTTCGCGTTTATAATACTAGTAGGTTAATATTCAAGAACGCACGTTCAGTATTCTTTTTTAATCTTGTTAAAGTTTTCTAGGTCGCGTTCCCGCACTCGTAAGGCGGTATTGCGGCATAAATTATGCAGGCGAGATGCAAAGCTAGAATATCACGTACCTATTTGTTTGGCTTTGAAAGGTATATTATAAATAACTAGACTTTTAAGCTAGTCTAAGTTTAATTTTAATATTTATTTAGGCCATTACACAACAGCCAAAAATATCAAAGTCGCTGTACAGAAATTGTATTGATCAACAAACTAAAGCATCCATTGGCATCACGAAATCGAATTCCTAAGATAACGTGGACGGCACGGATTGCAAAGGGCAACCTAATAAAGTTATTTTAACCGACTTCAAAAGGAGAAGGTTCTCTGTTCGATATTTTTTTATAATTTGATTTTTTTTATCATTTTTTACGTTTGTTGCTTTAGAACTCAGTCATTTATGAACCGATTTGGAAAATTCTTTTTGCGTTGGGTTCAATATAGCTACGAAGTGGTCCCATATAAATTTCATTGATATTTGACCTTGGACTTCGAAGATACATTGAAGTCGGTTTTTGTTATTTTCTAAAAATTAATTCTTGTAATTTTAGTCAATAATTAAAATCAATAATAGTTATTAGTATTATATTAAAATTAATTTTAATAATAATAAGGAACTTTTGTTTCAGGGTTGAAGAAAACCTGTTTAGACGTTAAGGAAGAGGGCTACGAAATCGCTAGCTACGTCGTAGATCTCGCTGATCGTAGCGCTGTCTACGAAGCCGCTGAGAGAGTAAAAAAAGAGGTATCTAAACACAGTATTGCCTATCTAAACCCATTTAGATGATTTTATACATCCAAAAATCTGTCTAAAATTATCTATCTCTATAACAAAATGCTACATAAATACAATTTAAATGAAAGAACGAACTCGGATTGATAATGTGTATCTACTCTTATGTCAATTCTTAATTTTTTTCAGGTTGGCAAAGTCGACGTTTTAATCAACAACGCCGGCACAGTGTTCGGAGAAACGTTGCTGGACCTCAGCGACAACGCGATAGAAACCACCTACAAAGTGAACATACTCTCGCATTATTGGGTGAGGCAATGAAATTACAATTACACGATCGTGTTGGTAACAAATAAAGATTATGCTAGTGCATAGAGGCTATACTAATAAAAATGTATTGCTTCATTACCTTGACTGCATTTTATAGCTAGATTATACGTAATTGGTGAATATAAAACAAATGAAATGCACAATTAACTAACGTTACAACCCAGAGATAGGTGCATGAATTCGCCGTTTAGTTTCTTCAGATTGGAACCCAATGGCTATAGTTTGATTCACACATCTTAGAAGTTTCATAACTCTAGATAAAACAGCTATAATTATAAAAATAGCTACATGTTATCTACTAGCTGCGCCCCGAGGTTTCCCGGGATAAAAAGTACCCAATGTTAATCCAGGATATAACTTATAATATAACTACTTGGGGTGACTGGTGAAGTCGGGGTACTATTTGCCGGCATGTATTGTCCCACACGTCTTGGGGGTGAAGCAGGGTCACCCCTCCACTGGCGTAGTGGCCCGGTTTGACACCCTGGCTTACTGCCGGGGCGAGATGGTGAATGCTAGCGCGACCCTATTTCGCCCCACCTCGGCAGAGGACACGGGAGGGTTTTTAGTAAGTTCAATCTCACACAACTGCAGACAACCACAACTGGTGGCAGAGCGACGGCATTTTCTCCCCCAAAAAGTAAAAGGGTACAATCTCCATTCCGAATTTAACTCCCTTGACCTGTTGCGTGAAGAAGGAACAAACACACTTACATACAAACTTTCGCATATATAATACCAGCGACCCGCCCCGGCTTCGCACGGTTATTATACATATAAACCTTCCTCTTCAATCTCTATCTATTAAAAAAAACCGCATCAAAATCCGTTGCGTAGTTTAAAAGATTTAAGCATACATAGGGATAGGGACAGAGAAAGCGACTTTGTTTTATACTATGTAGTGATAGTGACTAAGTGTGATGTTTATTATATTATATTACTTTTAAAATATACCATATTATTTTCGGTTAATCTTTTATATATGTCTTTTGTATATTTTATACTGTATATAGTTAAATTATTACGAGTATGTCCGTGCGTCACCAAAGGTCGGAGCTGAAAACCAGCGTTGCGATACAATCACAACATTAAGCTGAGCTCAAACCTTTTCTGGCAACACTGTGCACGGCAGCTATCTGCGTACACGGACGGATTATAATTATTGTAGACATTGTTTTTTGTTAATGGACCCGTGTATTTGTGTGTTGTTGTGTGCAGTTTTGCAAGAATAAATAATTTTCTTTCTTTCTTCTTTCTTATGTGATTTAATGACTTCGTTCCAGACAGTGAAGGCGTTCCTGCCCGCTATGATCGAGACCGGCAAAGGGCATATCGTGACCGTGGGCTCGGTCGCCGGCCTGCTCGGCACCTACCGCTGCACCGACTACAGCGCCACCAAGTTTGCCACCGTCGGCTTCCACGAGAGCCTCTTCACTGAACTCAGGGTAAGTAACCATTTAGAATACCTAGGTACTTAGATTTCACGCGCATTTTTTTTTTTAATTTTCTAACCCCCGCCGCAAAAAGGCACACACAGGCACACATAGTGGTCAAACTTGTAGACCACTATGTGTGCCTGTCTGTGTGTCTGTCTGTGGTACCGTAGCTCTTAAACGGGTGAACCGATTTGGTTGCTGTTTTTTTATTTCAAAGCAGGTTTTCTAGCGGTAGTTCTTAGACATGTTTTGTTGTGTCGGGGTTTTTTTTTAATTTTAAATTTATAGTTTCATTGGTAGCTTCGATTTTGTATGTACTTACACTGAAAAAGTTGTTCGTAAGGCCAGAACCACAGTCTAATAAATCATAGATCTGTGTTTATGAATATCATGTATCGCATTCAGGTTTTAATTATTCATAATATTTAAACTCCAAGAGACTCCTTATTCATGATATGCAACTTCGTTACAAAACGAAAAATAATCTCTACCTAACTAATTAAATATGTATTGTAAATCGTTAAGTAAAAGACATCAACGCGTTCCATGAACGAAAATTTTGTTCGAAATAGACAATAGTCCTACCTTATCAGTAACCTACTTGGGTAAGTAGGTATACATACTTATCGTAGGTATATGTACTAAGTATATGAGATTTCCTAGAATTCATGAACTGACACATTTCAACACTCCCATTCCAGGCTCACGGTCACAACACGATCCACGCCACTCTAGTGTGCCCCTACTACATAAACACCGGCATGTTCGACGGCGTCACCCCCCGGCTCATGCCGATGCTTGAACCGGACTACGTGGCCGATACCATGATCGATTCCATTCGGAAGAACGAGGTCAACTGCATCATGCCGGGTTCCGTCAGATACCTGCTTCCTCTTAAGTGGTAAGTGCTCGTAATTATAATTATTTTTATACGCGAGTTGACCATTTGGTAAACTTGGGCTAATGTAAAGCTTCTAGTAGATAAATAAATACCTATACTTTCCTTCTAAAAAGACCGCATGCTCCCGGTGAGTAAAACTAGTTTAACCTTTCTTGCGTATACCTTTTTTGAACAGTTTAGTTTCGCAATTCAGCGCCAGGCGGTGCCACCATCTTCCGAAGTAAATAAAACCTTCATGTCGAAACCCTTTTTTCACAATTTACTATAACTCGATACTAAATGGCGACACAGTCATCCGGAAAAGTAACGAAGACATCATTGAGGAATAGTGTAAGACCTCAATGGAAGACATTGAGGAATGACACTAGACCTCAATGAATTAAGACTTCTTATTAGTTATTATTACTCCTTCTGGATACTAGATGGCGATACAGTCATCCGGGAAGTAAAACCTTTGAGGTGAAACCTTTTTACAATAGGCACTTAATGCTACTCGGCACGAGATGGCGGCAGTCATCCGGGAAAGTAAAACCCTCGCAGCAAAGTCAAAGCCTCGCAGTAAAACGTTTTAGAATTTTTATTTACTGCTACTCGGCACAAGATGGTGACAGTCATCCGGGAAACTAACAAAATAGAAGTTCTACAGTACTTTTTAACAGAACTTTTAGACCTACATATATGTTACAGAATACTGAAAGCTTTATTGTACATTATCTTTTCTTTACAGCCTTCTACCCGCAAAAATGTGCTGGGACCTAATGCACCGAGTGATGAAGGGGCCACAGTCTATGATGGAATTTAAGGGAAAGCCCAAAGTAACAGCAAGATAAGCAACAGAATATGCTACTATGATATATAATTTACCGGCCAGTAGCACATAGATAATTCGTTCAGGGTCTGGACGTAGAAATAATACGCTACTTTTAAAGCAAGTGGTGTTTTGTTCTTTTCGAAAGCTCATACAATTTCAAACAAAATTAGAAGTCCTATTACGTGGACACGAAATAGGCATTTAAGTATAGCATTTACATTGACTGGTAGATATACAAGCGTGAATAAAATGTAGATAAGATTTTTATCACTTTGTTTTGATTACATTCACCTGCCTTGAACTTTTGAACATAAGAGGTCAAAGATACACGGACTCTATATATATATATAATCAGCGTGTGAAATTAATCGTTAATCGTAAACTTTCGCATTAATTTAAGATTTGAGATATGAATTCAATAAGCTAATGATTAACATTAAAATGCGCACAGTAGGTATATAAATACAACAGTTTCTACATAAAAATTCATAATTTATTAACTTAAAGTAATATCACATTAGAACAAGTCATAGAAATAGTCTAAGCCCTGTCCAAGCTCCCATATGGCTACGCCCGTCCCGTATTCCCGAGCTAGATTTAGCCTCTTCTGTATTGAATATAAAGTGGGGAAGAATATCTTCTTAGCCCCTTGAGAAGTTCTGTAAAAAGAATAAAAATTAAGTACATACACTATACTAAATTACAATAACTCCAAGTCGAAGCTGACGAGCTCTGTACCACATCGTGATAGTTATGGCTAATGTCTATAAAGATTCTGGAACTAGCAAGAGGTTGTTTCAAATTTTGGTGAAAATGTTTTCGAATCATCCATGCACATATTTTTTATGGATAAGTAAGTATGTATATTTAAATGAATACTACAAAATAAGAAGAAAATAAACTATTGAAAGACAGATTGTTCAGGAATTATAATACACAATTACTTAAGTTCAGTCAATATTACCTGATTTCCACATAACTCTCAGCTGTGTTATTGTTATACGACAATGCCTGGTTGCTCTTGGCATGCTTTAATAATTCTATATACTCCATTCCAACAATAGGTCCTCCGCCATTGGCAGTGTAGGAGTTCCCATAGAAGTTCAACCCGAGAAGAATCTTGGATCTCTTCAGTGTGCTCTCATCACTGTCGATGAGTTTTTCGAGGCACAATCTCATCCAATGTAAAGGCGCATTTGGACCTGAAATACATAAATTATTTTAAAAGCACATTTTAAACATTCTTCTGAAGGCGATGGATTTTCTTTATGGTAATAATATGGTATAAAATAGAAAACAAACATTGTTTTAGTGGAACTTGGTAAAAATATCATTTGATTGCCTTCATCTGATAGAAAGTGTTATTTTTTCAGTCTTTGTTGTTCAGCTATTAGGAAAATGTTGCTGATAGAAGCCCTTGTCTTGGCATGGGGCATGTCTATCTACTGGCTGATCGAAGGTGTGCATTCTCTTTGGACCAAAGCCTATAACTTGAGGGCCCTACTACTTTATTGAAAAATGTATGTAGATACCTGGTTTCTGCGGGTTAGAGAAGTCATAAGTCATCACTGACACAGCATCCACATATGGATAGATGTCATTGAATGCTTGTATGAAGAACTCATCTGTGGGATATCCACGGAAAGGTGGGTACACTAAAATCAGACTTAAGTCATCCTCCTTCATGTCTAAGCCTGAAATTTGAAAAAAAAATTATTCATTAATTCTATTAAAATGAGTTCACCTGTCAAATGTTTCCATTATTGTATTAGACATCAACAATAATAATTAGTAAGTGGGCCATGTATTTCTGTAGCAATATAGCAAGCAAACACATATTTGATTAGTAAAATGTGGTCTTAATTAATGTAAAAATACAGATCTCTGGATTAATTTCAAACACGTGTTTTTGTAATACACCTTTAGCTACAATACTGATATGAGTAAAATGATAATATATCTAAGGTTGTACAATTATAAATTGACTCACCAAACTGCTGTATAAATTTCACAGAGCGATCCACATACTTCCCGATCTGTGACATAATTTCTAACACAACTCCATCAAACATCCATTGCTTGCAGACCTTTTTAATCTCATCGATGAGAGCCTTTTGTTCCGTGTGGGAAGCAGGCTCTGTGAAGAAGGCTTTAAGATCTGTGATCTGCCAGTTCTCAAAGAGAATTCTTGGAACAACTGGAAAAGGAATTGAATGTCATCAGGAAATAAACTACTTTTGATTTAAATAGCATTTTCTGCACCCTAGGAAAAGTCATATCGTTTCAGGCTACAGATTAAGAGTTTACTACTTTACGGTTTTCTAGGATAAAAAGTGGCCTTGTGTTAATCCAGGGTATAAGATATCTCCATTCTGAATTTCACTGAAATCTGTTGAGCCATTACAGCATTAAGAAGTCAAACAGTACATACAACATTCGCATTTATAATATTAATGTGATTGAATTAAATGTTTGAAATATCTCTAATATGTATTTATGAACAGAAACTGCAAGTAAAGGGGTTCATATTAGTTATACTCTTTTGTGAATTTAAGATTACCTTTAAGATTATTATTCTCCCCTTTCTGCTTGACGGACTTCATCCAAGCGTGGTCTACATCATGGAGCCCCGTGATGATGTAGATGTTGGGAGACTGCCTCTTCACTTGCAGCCACACTGGCGACACAAAATTGAACTTGGGAGCCCAGGTCTTAGCTACATCATAGCCTTTGTTGTTCCACTGTAATGAAATAAAACTAAGTAGTGATAAAAATTAACATAAAACTTCTGCAATTCGTTTTTACTATGTTTATTCATTGCAGATAAGTACCTATAATTTCTTGTCATGAGTTTTATGAGAAAAATTGTTTTTAGGTATACAAATACAAACTCTAAATTTACGTATAGTTGTACAGTCATACGACACCCAACGGTTTTAACGTATAGCAAAGTATCTATGTGGATAAAGTGGCAGAGTCGGCTAGAAAATCAATAGGTTCTAATTTACCCCATAAAGCAAGAGAAAACCTTAGGTACTTACAGGCGTAACGTATCCCAAGACCGTAGCTTGGAATTTCCTAATCGCCACATCTTGGTGGTAAGTAGCGTGGTACTTCAGGATATCCTTGACTAGCGGAGTTTCCGTGACTAGCTTACGATCCAAAACATTGTTCTTCCTTGGACCCTCTTGCGGTTTCACCCCCTTTTGGCCCTTCTTATCCGAAGGTGGTGATAACGTGGCAAAACACACGTTCAGCAGCAAAACTATTTGCAATATTGTCTTCAGACATTTCATTTTTCATAAGTTTATCAAATAATACTTCGATAACGTGCTTATTAATTATTTGTGAGAAATTGAACAAAAGATACGTTTCTGTAGCAAAAAGCAATTTGACAGCTCGATCAATTTGCCGGGGAGGGTGGGGTGGAGAGAGGCAGGAACATTGGAACACAGCCACAGATAATACAGACAAATCAAAATCGAGCTTAATAATTTGTACACAAAATTTCGACCAATCAGTGAGTGGCGAGAAAACATTCTTATGGTGGTAAATTTCAAAAATCCGCGTGTAGATTTTAAACACGTCGTATGTTTGCTCAGTTCGATGACGAATGTACATAAGTGTAAATTCTTTGGTACTGTTGCAATCCATCCAAATCAGAAAGTCTACTGTAAAATCCAAGAAGTAGTGAATTAATGAAACGACTTGGGTATTATTAAAAAACGGGTTTAATATTTTTAATTTCATTAAGATATGCAAATTATCTACACGTTATTAAATATGTCTAATTAAATCCTGCCTGATACCACAGAAGACTTAATAGTACTGATACTAGGTAGAGCATACCTGCCCATATTCGTGCTCTATAAAATGACACATAGGTACACTCGGCGGGGAAGAGAGACGAGCCGAGAACGAGAGTACATATACGCTCGCACTTCCTAGGTCCTCGGTGCGTCTCGTGGGTCCACGCCATGGTCCTCACCCGACCCAGTCTCGGGCGAGGCATGGCGAGAGTAAGCGAATAAACAAACATATAGATAGCAACGTTCCTATTATACTTTTTTAAAGTAAGAAATCATTACGACGACGTAATAAGCTAGGCAATTAACTGTTCTGTGGTAGTAGGTAATATCTAATGATTGAAGGAAGCTCATTATTTAGCTATTTTTTTCCTTTCGCCTGTGCGTAATCGGCCGACACCGCAGACGCTTGTAAAGAAAGTAATGCTCGCCTTGCAACCGTCGAGGAACGCTGTTTAGTTTGTTAGCAACTCAGTGCTACTGCACAAACCGGGCGTGCAACATGGCTTTGCACAATTCACGAGTGGTCGCTTACATTTCAATTGCGTGTATTATCTTAGGTATATAAAATAATTTTCTGTAAAACTATTTTTTTCATATGTTTCCCGTATCTCTACAATATTATAAGAGACTCGTAGTAAAGTTGTGATGTGCTCAATGATTTCGCTGTTACAGGAGTGCAAGGAAAAATTGTGAAAAGAAGGAGTCCTATTAATATAAAATGTCATGAAACTGGAAAGTTTTACAGGTTTGTGAACGAAACATACTTACTAATATATACCTACCTGCCTCCCAGAAATAATACTTACCATCCTTCATCATTACTACTGCTTACTGGCTACACCAATTACTACAATACATCTCTCAATCAGCTCACTAATCTCTCAATAATCATTACTAGGTTTAAAGTTTGTATGTTAATAATATAAAGTTCCTCCCTAATTATTTTCCTCCTTAATCCTTTGCGATTGCGGTCCCTCAAAAGACTCTACGATAAACCGTTGATTATAATATAAATATATATATATACATATAAAATTATATACATAGAATGCCCACTGTGCCTTATAAACAGATAATTTATTTTTTATTCCATTTTTATGATTTTGAACGCCGGTTACTTATTAATTTTGTATATTTATCAGGCATCTGTTTTTGACGATGTTCCGCTAAAATCACGGTCGAAACTTTTGCCAAAGATTTCGAACCAAACGTATATATAGCTCTCCACAACTATTCAAATGATCTTTAACCACCACGCCTAGTTATAGATTATTTATTTTTCTAAGTCGACCTGTCTCTACGGAGCAGTACAGTCACGAACGTGAATTAAAGGGTACTAAATCGTATTTAGATATGGTACCTATTTAGCGTCACTGATCACTCTGACGCTTTCGTTTTTTACTGTCGCGCTCATAGTTAATAAAACAATAATAAACTGTTATATAATATTTATTTTTACCTGTAATTCTCCTACGATGTAATTGTATTTAATGAGACAATAATATTTATTCCATTGTAGTAAAAAAAAAACACATTGAGTAGTACATGCTCAAGTAATTACACCTACCTGCTTGTTTTAAAAATTAGTTAGGTACCTTGATACATCACAATGAAATAGATTCGGAATCCATTTAGCAAAAAGAAAGTTTCCAAAGTGAAAACGGCCGGACAATTTGCGCTAGGTGCACTACTTGGTACCTAGCGCGACTAACTCTTCAAGTTTTACGGGTAGTTGATAAACTTAATTGGATATTTCTGATTTTTCATCCGTGAGAAATAAATTTCATAAATCTAAAACACTAGGTAGGTAAGTTAAGTACTTACACTCGTCTTAGGTAGGTACCTATAATAGATAATTTTTACATTGACCCAGTTCTCAATTAGAGGTCCCTTTGTTTTTTCTAAATATAATATGATGTCTTGTTAATGCACACTAATATAACTTGTACTACTTATTAGGTAATTATTCTGTACTAATTTTAAAAATGCGAAAGTAATTCTGTCAATCTGTTTAAAACTTTTTTACGAATTATCGTCTGAACCGAACTTGATGAAATTTGGCACAGAGATAGCCTTTACTCAGAAGGACATACGAATGTTAACACCCCCGTCTCTTACAGTTTCTTTAAGTTCTCTCCATCCAAAACTTGTCTGGACTGGAAGAGGTCGCTTTGAGCGAATGAACCGTCCATTGCAACACTAGTTTTTAGTTTGTTATTTTTCTTTTCGTTGTTGTTTTCTGGTGGTGAAACCATAAGAGTTATCTAATCTAATGTGCATCCCAATTTGACACGTAGTTTCCGTAGGATTGTGATATAACGATATCCCACGAGCACAAAGTCGCGGGCAGCAGCTAGGCCTATATAAACTCTCTGGAACTTTACTCCGACACTAACGGATTTTAGTCTTTAGACTTTAACTAATAACGTGACTACAAAATTATGCAGCATAACATGATAACTTTACTGTAAAATTTCCAAAACTTTAATAAATATTTTGTAGTTAAAAAAATTTAAACAAGTGCCTGAAGGATGTATAGTAATTATATTATTAGTTAATTTGTGTTCATAAATATGTATCTATTATGAACACAAATTATTTGCGAAAATAATAACTGTATCACAAATTATAATATAGCCCAAACCACAGAATACTTTATGGTAAACCCTAAAAATCATTACCATAATTAAATCAGCATCATTTAAATGAGCTCATAGCTCATCAAGACATTAGCTATCACATAACAATGCTAATTCAAAAACTTCGCTCTACTACCCCCAAACTTCCCACTTCCTGTATAAATGCACCACATGCATCCACGATGCGTCACGCCAGGCGATTGCATCGCAGACTGCATCGTGCAGTCAGCATGGAGCATGCAGTCAGCTTCCGCGAACAGCGGACGTTCACCCCCACGACTTTCGCTGCAACCTTGACTGTGGCTACCGTCCGCGCTTGTAACATTACCATTTCCTACAGCCTGAGAAATTTACTTTCCCTGTTTGTTTAATTCGCAAACATTACGCGATTTGCCATTGTTTGATCATCAAACAATGACAAATCGCGTAATGTTTATTATAATCAACGAAGAAGCATTGGCTCAGAAAGCGGCGCTTCAAATCTGTTTCACTAACCGATTCGTTAGTTTCAGTGACTGGACATTTTCATAGAAATTAGAGTTAACAAACAACATTTCGCTCAGTCACAGACTTTCAGCAGGAGAAAGCTTAGCAATCGTAATTATTCTCTTCCTCTTCCATTGTGCCAAAATCAAAATGACACTTAAAATTCTACACCATGTATGAGTAGGTACCTACTACAAAAGTAACATGACTTGACTACAAATGTTTCACTTCACACTTCTTATAATACATAATGTACATCGTAAATAAGTATTTACCACAATAGTTACGGAAATAATGTGATGGTAGGTTGTACCTTGTACAGTTAGCGACATAAGTTGCTGAACTTTTAATATTTCAATTGACACGGAAAATATACAAATTACATGCAGTTTTCCTATCCGCACAGGATATTAACAGACGGATTTTAAATGCATCATTCAGAGAAATAAGCCAAATATTGAAGGTGTAGTCAATCAAAGATTCACAAATGTTCAGCTACTTTTGTCGCTGACTGTACCTACCACAACACACTTAAAGAAGTCAAATGATACGCTGAAATACGGTTATAGAATGCAGCATTTAAACAGTCTAGGTATACAATCGGCTTAGCTAAGGAATGCAATAGGTTTGCCTATGTCTACTAAGCTGTACCTCCCGAGGAACGCCTCAACAGTTATATCTATTTTGTTGGATATAAATAGTGCCTATTTTGAAATGTTTGCTCCAGAGACCCAGACCGCTCCGAAAACAAGCTATGGACGACAGACGAGTGCGCCAAATACTACCTCTGCTTAGAAGGAGATGTGTTCGAGTTCCACTGCTCGCCCGGACTGGTATTCGACGTTAACCGACAACTGTGCGACAAGCGAAAGAACGTGCTCAATTGCGATCTCACTGCAGGTATAGGTAGATCAGAAATTAATACCTACTTGGGAGACTAGTCGAGATGCATCTGCGACTGCGGTTGTTGTGGGGTCGGATCAAAAAGGCTCCGGAAGGTCTCGACAAGTGATATGTATTGAATTTTTTTTACAAAATAGTTCTGCTTCTCGTGATTTTGATTTTTTCTCGTTAGAATTTCTCAGTTTGCCGTGGTTTGTTGGTGCTACATTGGGTCGAAATGATATTGTGACTGCCTTGAGACTTCGGTCCGGGCACATTCCACTAAACAGTTTTGCATTCCTGATGGGCCAGTCGAGGGCACCAAATTGTACCGAGTGCAGCGTTGTGGAACACGTGTGTATATATTGGTGGAGTGTGTGCGAAACGAAATTTATAGGACAATGTTACGGTGTGTGACAGGAATTGATTTAAAGGTACTGGGCAAATGTAATAGCATTCTAGCTTATCCTCAATCGGAGGAGACCAGAATGCTATACAAACTTGTAAAGATAGGTCTAAGACGTAGAGTTTCAGATGAAGTGAGCCTATGAGGGTGGCATGATCATGTATGATCAAACCCTCTATAAATTATTAATAAAGATTTAAAAAAAAACTCAATTTCTTGCGTGCTCCTCGTAGCTAAGAGAAACAATACAGCTAAATGAATAGTTTCTAGGAATATACTTCTAAAGATTCTGTGATGTGAGTCGATGAGTCAGTAATTTACATTATTGGAAGTGCTATTATTCGTAATCGTAACAATGCGTGCTACTAAGCCACGCTTAATTAATATTAAATAGGCACGATTTAATTACGACATATCACTTCAAAAATTAATTAACTAACAGCCTTGACTGGAATCTAAAGACGGTCACGGTCATAAACAAAAGCATTTCTTTCCTTCCTTCCGACTTCATGAATCTTATTCACATACTGATCTACTTAATTATACATTACTAGAATAGTTATTAACATTTCCTCTTCCACGGATCCACGTAACTTCCGAACATTAACTTAACTTCTGGATATTGTTTTGGTAACTAAGTTCCTTTACTCTTAGTTGAGTAAAGATCTGCTACTATATTCAGGAGTTCTGTGTCGTACCTACACATGACATCAGCTCATTACGTTCCTACGGCTGCTACACGGGCCTCCTCACCAGAGAAATGAAGAATATGTAACACTTTCTCCATTTCTGTTTCTCAAAAAGAGGCCCTATGTAGTTTCGATTAACGCTATCGTAAGTCGCGGTCACGATGTATCCAATCTCTCAGACCATGGTAGTTATCATGGTCTAAGAGAAGATTCATATGCCAACTGTGAGCGTGAGACCGTAATGGGCTGATGATGATCATGAAACGGACATTAGTCTGTCCGTTTCATGCTTAGTAGAAAACAACAGACGCAGATAATGATATAGATATTATTAAATAATAATTGTTTAGACAGAGGTTCCCAAACTTTTTTTTCTCGTGGACGACTTTCAAAGTTTTACTATTTTCGGTAGATCCCCTGCTGCTACATTTCTGCTTAATTCCCAAAACTCCTAAAAAATATCACCCTAAATTGGGGGTGTTAAGATGAAAAAAGTAGCACATTTTCTTGTGTCCTATTTATTAAAATAATACTTTTGGTTGTACAAAATTATAAACATTTTTTATTACAAACAATCAGCAATTGACAAAAAATCAACAATAAACTCTGAAATGTAAATCAACAATAAAAAATACTCGTACTTTTAATGAGACGGATGTACTTGATGAATTGACAGCAAATTCAATATTTGGCTTGTCGCATTTCATCCCTTTGCAGGTGTAAACAAGCATCCCGGACGAGCGGGCGCACGGGCGGCACTTTGCAAGTCTCGACATGTGGTGTACACGTGTACTATTATCTATTGTTCTATTCAATTCTGTGTTTGAACTGAGTCTCGAATATTTTTAAGTATACCTACCTAGTGAATGATGCCATCTGCCTACGTTGATAGGTAAATAAATCCAAGTCAAAATCTTTGTTCTTTATTATGAAAACCAGAAAAAATTTCGTGGACCCCACTTACAACTTGCGAACTCCTGTTTTCTATTCACGTCTACGTGGACCCCCGTGTGGTCTCCTATGGATCCCTGGGGGTCCACCTGGACTACTTTGGGAACCTATGGTTTAGACCTATGTACGAAGCCTTCGGGCGGTCTATAACTCCGAATCCATATAGAGTTGGATAACCCACACGAGAAAGAACACGTCTAGGACTATTGTACAATCGTTAGGCATCAATTATCTATTCTTTCCAGAAACCCTGATACCGAAGCCGCTGCTCGATATGGCAGACTGTGCGAACGAGACTCACTCCGGTTGCTCCAACGGCAACTGCCTACCTGCAGAATACTTTTGCGACGGCTCCATTGACTGCGACGATGCATCTGATGAAGTAATGTTCACGCTTCTTCCCTATAGAAATATAACTATACCTATAGGAAAAGTAAACGGGCCCTAGTACAAATTTCAGTTCTAGCGGATCAGCGTTTGCCGGAGACGAAAGGTCCTTTTTGTAAAGTTTTTGCTCTCGTGCCATCGCAAACGGCCAATGTATCATTTTATTTTTTATGATTCTGGGATATGCATGTTTTTCGACAACCTCGTTATTATCCTGTTGTTTATTTTTTTATTCTTAATTTCCGCTATCATTATGATTCGATTATGACATTGCTCATTTTGTGAAATCGTTATTACCTATCGCCTGAAATGGTCTTCGTTTTCTAATCGATAACCAATGACAGTGTAAAGTTTGCAATGATAATGTAGCTTTCACTTGATTACAGAAACGGCCGTCCACTGATCCCGTTTTATTGATTACATTATGATTGTGGCTCCTGTGGCGTAGTGCGTGAGTCGGCGAAGAGCACGAATCATATCTTTCATTTAATAAAAAATCTGTTAGTTTTTGTGTAGGACAGCAATATTCGCTGTCTTCGCGTCATTTAAACCTTTTTTTTCTACCTAGTTGATCCCACTGCTGGGCAAATGTCTCTCCCATCTCCCTCCAAGGATCCCTCTCCATTGCGATCTCTCCGAAAAACGTCCAAATCGTCACGCCAACATTTTCTCGGTCTTCCTCGGCGTCGACGACATTTAAATCTACTTGAATTTAATTTTTCAGGGCTGGTGTGATGTCAACTACGACCCTAATGCCTCAGAGCCATGTGACCCTATCATGTGTGTTTTGCCCGAGTGTTTTTGCAGCCAAAACGGCACCGACATACCCGGAAATCTTGACACTAGTCAGGTAAATAAATCAATTGAGAAGGCACACTACCTATGGAAATATTAAACTTCTCGAGCACTGAGATGAAATAAGCTTCCGGTCTAGTATTACGAGTAATTATAGTGTGACACTAGTGCAGGTCTAATATCAAGATTAGATTAGATTAGATAACGCTTTATTGTCACACAACAACATGAAATAATTACAAAACAATACTTAAACCTAAACTGTTACAATGGGCGGTCTTATCGCTTAGATATCCCTCAGGAATGATATCTTCAACAAATATTAGACTATACATTTCCTGACGTATGTTGGTTGAAGTGGAGACTGCCACCATACCACGCAAAGAGCCTTACCTACTGCATCCGATATCTTATTACCGAAGTACCCACCAGCTACATGTAAAGCTGGCAGAACGGAATATAACATTGGCATTCTTTTTTAAAATCTGTGTTGAAACCTTTTTGTCTTTCAGACCCCTCAAATGATTACCGTAACGTTCTCCGGAGCAGTAAACCATGAGAACTGGGACGCGTATTCTAAGCAACTCTTCACTCCAGACCGACGCAACCCTAACGGGTGTCCCATTAAGGCAACTTTCTTCGTCTCGCACGAGTATACAAACTACAGACATGTGCAGAAACTGTGGAACGACGGCCATGAGATCGGGGTTAACTCTTTCACGTAAGCCAAATGTTTGTTTTGGTGGAAAGTTGAGTAGTTTGCTAAGTATGTTTACATATTAAGTTTAGAATTTACTTGTTAGTGACGAATCAATTTCGTTCAGATTACGTAAATCAGGTAACTACTAACACCTAGAAAAATACCTTCATGATATAACTTATCTACTCACTGTTTGTTACAAGTCTGAAGAAGCGATTGGAGGATGTGTTGATAATGATAATGCAACACATTACATATGTAACTATTCATATTGTAGGTATATCTAATTGTATAAGATCTCGTGGCCGGCCTAAAATGCGATGGCTTAACGTCGTAAATGCAGACATGTGAGTCAATAGACTTACAATGCAGGATTCAGAAAACCGTGCGAAGTGTAGAGAAAGGAGTATTAATAACGCTAGGCAGAAGAAGATATTGTATACCTAAGAGTGTAAGTATACTTTCGTATTGCATAACTTGGTCACGCTACTGATTTATCTGTTTACAGGCACCGCGGCCCAGAAGACTGGTGGTCGAAGAACGCCACAATAGAAGACTGGTTCGACGAGATGGTGGGACAGGCCAACGTCATCAATAGATTCGGCAAGGTGCGAATGGAAGACTTCAGGTATTACTTGAACTACTTGTCGTCTCGTATACCTCTAGTATAGGAAAGAAATGGGTAAACATACTTACCTTTTTTTCAAAGTCATGTTAACATAAGTTACAATTTTTAACATTTTTTATTTGTATCATGTGTTTATGACCTTTAAAAGTGCACTTTTGTGCCTATTTAATAAATGATATTTGACTTTGACTTTGACTTCTCTTTTTAACCCCCGACGCAAAACAGAGGGGTGTTATTAAATTAAATTGTTTATTGAACTAAAAACGTCATTAAAACAGTTATATTTAATTCACAATATATTAGTTAATATCATAAGTAATTTTATTCTAATTATTAGTCACAAAACAGTACATATTATGCTAAACCGATTTAACAAATTGAAATTATAATAGGTAAATACCACATTGATTATTTATTATTTGAATTATCATTTTATGTCATGTCATCAATTTCAAGTGAGCTGTCAGGGGTTTTACTTCTCGAGGCCTCGTTAAATATCCCTGGGTGACGCCGCTGGTATACAAACGCATCCACCTAGCGAGCCGAACTCGCAACATGCTGTATAATCAAGTTGAGGTAGTGCATCTAAAAAGACGCTAGAAAAATAAGTTGCAAATGCTTTGGCAGCATCTACACCTACATATGACTTTCCTTGATAGGTAACACAAAAACACCCTTTGAACTTAGATTGTGTACATGGCTCCAGAACCGCTGCGAGTATGCCTGTAAGTTTTCTTTAATAGGGGAGATCAGGGATGGACGTAATAATTTTTGATTTTGTCGTAATATCTCACAGAGATTTCTGAATATTAAGATTGGTCTTTCAGCTATCTTTTAACACCAGTTTAAATGCAATTTATAGTACAGATTTTGAGAAAAACGTCTAAATATTTAAAGTAGGATTTGTTACAGCCATCCCTACCCCTAGGGTTGGTTGTAACAGTGTAAGGGGATGATTGTAACATTGTAAATAAAAATAAAGTTTCTTTCGTAATCAAAATATTTATTTATAATTAGCCTTTTGGGTTTCACGTTAGTATAACAATTCTTATAAAAAATATCAAACATTTCCAGGAAACACAATAATCTTCGAAA
Source organism: Petrophora chlorosata (assembly GCA_951640565.1). Classification (NCBI taxonomy): domain Eukaryota; kingdom Metazoa; phylum Arthropoda; class Insecta; order Lepidoptera; family Geometridae; genus Petrophora; species Petrophora chlorosata. Next base: position 6,233,619 of record OX621206.1, read on the forward strand.
ATAATCAACATTAGGTATTCAAAAATGAGAACTCAATCGGACAAACAATTATGGCACACATAGCTTATTTCGTTATTATTTAGGTATATAAAGTTACATGACACAGCTGATATGAATTCCCAGCGTGTCTAAATGGTACTTTTCTGAGAAGTACTTCTTGTGCAGCCAATAAATCCATTATTTCTGCAGTTGCTAAACCTCTACTGGTCATTCTTGTATGTATATTAGTTCTGAAATATTTTTCTTCTTCTTCTCTCGTGTGGGTGTGTGGCCAACCCTGGTGTCAGAGTATTTAGACCTACCGAAGGCCTCCGACATGGCCTAACGACCGTTGTCTAGACAACAACCGGGCCCGACGGACGGCATAACGTACCCTCCGAAGCAGGGTAGCGCTCAGATGTAAATACCACACAAACGGTCACCCATCCAAGTTGTGTCGTGATATATTTTCTTATTCTGAAATAAGAAAATGGATTTGTATTACTTTGAAATATAAATAACACAACAAAATGTGCTTTGAGATATCACACCATAAACGGGATGAAAGTAACAGATCGTTACTTTCATCCCTACATTTAAAATTTAGCGGGTGAACCGATTTGGATGCGGTTTTCTTTTATTTGAAAGCAGGTTTTCTAGCGGTGGATCTTAGACATGTTATATGACAATCGGTTCAGCCGTTTTTTACTTTTTGTGTCGGGGATTTTTTAAATTTTATATTTACTCGATTGTATCAAGCACCTGACATAGAGGTCAGCACAAAAATTTACGTGTACTCTGTTGGTCGTTAGCTGTGAAGAAAAGACTGTCAGAACGACAATAGACTTACTATGCCTATTACCTACTAACGTTTGATTTAGTTAAGAAGATAGGTATTTTGATAGCCGTAAGTAGTAGTAAGTAGGTAATAAAAAATATTTTAGGAAAATAGCATGTAAACTCAGTGAACATAAATAAGTACAAGCTCTATCATCTTAGCTCATTTTGCTAAACCACAGTGTTGCGTAACAATGAACATTCTTTAAAGCAGGTCTCGAACGTAATGACTCCATTATGGTTTTCTCCTTTGCCCTTTGTTTCAAATTATGATTAAATTGCCGTAATTATACAGATTTGAAATGCGCTAAAGCTTTTGTACGATTTTATCTTTAAACTTAAAGATAAGCGGGTACTGAGCGTTTTATTAATTTACCAAGAAAGCCTGTATTTAACCCCCGACGCAAAAAGGAGAGGTGCTATAAGTTTGACCACTATGTGTGTGTGGCACCGTAGCTCTTAAACGGGTGAACCGATTCGGATGCAGTTTATTTATTTGAAAGCAGGTTTTCTAGCTGTGGTTCTTAGACATGTTTTATTGTATCAGAGGTTTTCTTTAAATTTGGAATGTATAGTTATACATATAGTTCCATGTATAGTTATATAGTAGCACCGAAGGTGCGATATATTGCACACTATTTTGTTTATGTGTTAATGTACCCAAACTTAGAATTGTGTTGTATTGTTCATTTGTATTATTATTTGAAATAAAATTATTATGATTATATAGTGTATTCTCCAGTAACTTCATCATCGACCATGGACCACGTCTGAACTGAAAGTCCTGCGAACTTATTATTATTCCAACGAAGGTCCCAACATTTCTTATTTCCTTCTTCCAGAGGGCTCCGAGTCCCGTACCTCTCTGTGGGCTGGAACCGGCAGTACCTCATGATGCAAGAGTTCGGGTTTGTGTACGATGCGACCGTGGTAGCGCCGGTGGCAGACCCTCCCTATTGGCCGTATACATTGGACTACAAGATGCCGCACAAATGTACAGGTAGGTTACAGAAACGACCATGTCAGTTATTTTCAATCAGCTGCCATCTTCCAGTCCTTTACACATACTGGTACATACATACATATAACAATAAATAAGATTTTTGTTGAAAATATGTTTTTAAGACAAGTTTTAACAGATTCGTAATCGGAACCGCGATCAGGTTAAAATGAGATGAATGATGATGATAAACACACTAGTAGTTTATGATTATCCGCCAAGGAGTTCCATTGCCCACCTTCCGTCTCCATCATCAGATCAGCTGGTTGATCTCATAGGACTTTAACAAGTATGCAAAATTACAACTCGTAGGATAAGGAGACCTATAATTGGCTGAATTAGTGTAACCCTTTAATATTAGTACTTTATTTTATCATAACGCTGTTGGTCTTCTAAATAAATAAATAAATAAGAGAAAGTGGTTCTGATTCAACTTGCAAGATTTGACCCAAAGATTGCAAGTTAAGAAAATAAAAGCTTGTAAAAGTAATTGTTTGAGATCACATCAAAGTTCGGACCAAACAAAAGCGCGCGACGGAATAATCATTCAAGGTTTATGGGCTTATTAAAATAGCAAGCCTCTAAACAAATGACTACAGAGTACGAAGTTCAGAAGCCACCATACAACTGCTAAATTATATATCGTAATATATGTATCTGTTAATCATATCATATCTGTTTGATATAATATAATTATATATTATATTTATCGTATTTTATATATTTATGTATTATTTTGTTGGTATGTATTACACAAATTTTTACCATTTTATTCCTGTCCATCCAAAGGTTGCCTGTAAGAAATTGCACATAGCGATAAGGCCGCCCATTGTTCTACCACTATTATTTGTAACTGTAAACTTATGTTTCCTGTTTTGGTGATCAATAAAGTATTGTATTGTTGTAGGTACATATTACTATGTGACAAAGTCATTCCACTTGCACATAAATTGCTCCGTAGATCACAGATGTATAACCTGACATATGCTTAGTAGAGCGTGCGAGCGTTAAGTAAGGTGTTATGAGAGGCTGACGATGGTACACATCTACGTACCGTCATCTACATAATGCATGGGTAACATTGCAGGACTGTAGCCAAACAATGGTATTTTATTATGTAAATAAAATTTGATATGTAGGTATGTATTTCATTCATTTTCATAGTCTATACAGCGTTTCAAATTCAGACTAATTTTACCTATTTCCTGTCCTGATCGCTTAAAGAAGCTTAATATCAAAAAAATCTCGGACCCGTGTTCGTTAATTTTTAATTATAAGTATAAATTTTGAGTTTCAAGATTCTAGGGCAATCTAATAACTTTTTTCCATACTAACTTCACCCCCCATTTAATCCTCCCTATAAGCAGATTTTTCTAAATTTCAATAGCCTATATTTTAAGTTAAGATGTATGCTATCAAACACTGAAAACCGCATTAAAATCTGTTCGGCAGTTTTCGAGTCTATAGGTAACAAACACACAAACAAACAAACAGACAAAAATTCTAAAAACCATAGATTTGTGTTCAGTTTACCCTCTAAATCGTCTATTTCAGTTGGTTTTGCAAAAATATCTTCAATGTACAGAATTGGCTTTTTTCCATTTTTATAATAGTATAGATAGATTAAATTTCATATTTTTTTATCTTATATTTTGTATTTTGTAAACATATACTTATTAGAAAAGGCGATTATTTTGTAATAAAACAATAGGTATCAATTAGGAGGAGGTCCCTAAGATCATGGACCAAATATACCAAATATACTTGTATATTTGGTCCATGCTAAGATTAACCTAGTTTGGGGACCAATAAACTATGTTTTGTACTCAATTTATTTTACCGCCGTCTACTTTTTTTTCCGATACTGTCCATCCGAAGGTTGTCAGGAAGAGATCGCTTTAAGCGATAAGACCGCCCATAAATGTACATACTACTAAAGGAATTTTGTGCTATTATTATTTATTTATTTTCTAAACTGATATGCAATAAAGTAATGTATTTTTATTGAAAATCAGTCGCGGTTCGAGTTCGAACTCGAACCGCGACTGATCTCATCTCGAGATGAGAATAAAAGTAAAAATAGAATCCGCGAATATCAGTTTGCACTATATAACTACTTGCATACTTATACTACTTAATTTGTTGCTTATAGCGACAAAGATCTAAGTTGACTTTGTTGTTGAAAGTACGTTTGGGAGAGATTGTCGACAGGCGGTGCAGTCTGCGTGCAAGATGCACATTGTTCCAAGGAATGCGGAATCGTTGATCATTGTCACGATTTGCCACCACTGATTGCAATACTGCCATTTGACTGAGTCTGTTTGCCTTGTTAGCTACATACCTATTGTACTTGTGGGATACAATAAAGTATTGTTTAAATAATAATAATAAGTGTTCTTATGTAAAAATTACAAACAAAATATATTTATTTTATGTAACTGACTGACGAGACGAGCTGGTCGTTTGCTTGTTGAAAAGTAATACGCCAGCCCATACCATAATATACCAGCACCACCCAGAACTTTGTTTTACAACATCCTGCGCGGCGCTGCACTGCGCACGTCACCCTGAGACAATTAGCTGTTGAGTCTCATAATGCCCAGTAATTTCACTGGCTACATTCCCAGTCAAACTGGAACCAGTATTCCCTTAGTACTCTGTGCCGGAACACAGTAATGCTTGCGCACTACTGCTTGGCAGCTGAATAAATGGCAAAGCGGTGGTACCCACTCAGACGTCCTCTCACATACGAAAAAACCTACCACCAGTACGAGAACTTAAATTAGAAAACAGTGCTGTTTTCAGTCATATAATTACGCATGTATTGACGCTTCATTTTATAGGGTGTGCTTAATTTTGATAACTCTTCATCAGTGGCGTAGCTAGGTAACCAAAGGCCTTGGTACAAAAAACAAAGAAGGGCCCCAACTAAACTATTTAAAATCGTTTGTTCCATATTCTTCGTGTTCTGAATTCGACGTACTACCTACTCCTCGTACGATTTGTCGTAATCCAGATTCGTCATAAAACGTATAGTCGGTCTAGAAAGTGGTGTTATATTGGTTTAATAATCTCTGCGTAAAAAAAATGTTTACTAAGTAAGTAGTTCTATTTATAGTTTGTAAGTCGGAGTCCGAGGGGCCCCCTGAGCTTGAGGGCCCCGGGGCACTGCCCCGTCTAGCCCTTCGGTAGCTACGCCACTGCTCTTCATACACGCAACAGCCGGAAGTGGCCACAAATATTTTTTTTTACTTGCCTATATAGGTGTCGAAGCAGGAGCGGATATCGTTTTAATTTTTTTTTTTTTTAACATTTCATGTATTTTACAGGCAACAACCAATACTGTCCCACTAGAAGCTACGCTGGGCTCTGGGAGATGGTCATCAACCCCCTTATTAACGGAAGCTTCCATTGCGCCACCCTCGACTATTGCCCTTCGAACTTCACTGGGGATGAAGTGTATGACATACTGATGCACAACTTCAAGAGACATTATCTGAAGAACCGAGCACCATTCGGGATCCATCTGAGCTCGACATGGCTGAGGAATAATGAGAAGATGATTGCTTTTAAGGTAAGCCTGTGCTGAAGTATAAAACAAAGTCGTTATCCGCGTCCTTATTTCTGTTTCTACGCTTACTTCTTCTAAAGTTTCTAAACCATGCAACGGATTTCGATAGTCTTCCCTGTTATTTAGAGATTTTATAACGGAGGGTTAATGTTTTTATATAGTAGAGAAAATTCAATGTTTTGTAATCAAGTCGACAAAAAATTACACCACATTATTAAATTGTATCCGTGCGAAGCCGGGGAGGGTCGCTAGTCACTACATAGTATAAAACAAAGTCGCTTTCTCTGTCCCTATATCCAGCTGAGGGTGGGGCATCAACGGAGATCAAGGCGGGTCGTCAGAGGATCCTAACAACGTATTTTTTAGAGGTCCCGCACCATTCTCAGAACCAGAAACTACGTATGCTTAAATCTTTAAAACTACGCAACGGATTTTGATGCGGTTTTTTTTAATAGATAGAGTGATTGAAGAGGAAGGTTTATATGTATAATAACCGTGCGAACCCTGGGCGGGTCGCTAGTACAAAATAAATGCTAGTTTGTTTCCAATATTTTTTTATGATTCTGTTTCGCATTTTTACTTCACACTAGGTTTTGAAGAATAAGCTTGCTAATATTTTTGTTTTTGTGTGTATTAGAATGTAAATATTAGCATGTATGTATGATTATGAATGTAGGTATTTAGTTGTAATTAATAAATGTCGTTGTACACCGCCGTTTACTCCTTCCGAAACTGACCATCCAAAGGTTGTCTGGAAGAGGTCGCTTCAAGCGATAAGACCATTTGTACTACCTTAGTTAAGGGCTGTGTTATGGTCTATTTCTTTAAATTGGTATACAAAAAGAGATTTTCTATTCTATTCTTGCTAATTTAATTTATTTTCTGATGTTTTATATGTTCCCAAAGCAAATGTCATTAATCCTAAAATATTTTCTACTACTTCCATGTTTTTTATGATATTGAAATTAAGAAATATATGTATTACTAGCTGCGCCCCGCGGTTCCACCTGCGGTTTCCCGGGATAAAAAGTAGCCTAAGTGCTATTCCAAGTCCTAAAGTACCTACATACCAAATTTCATCAGATCGGTTCGGTAGTTTTTGCGTGAAAGAGTAACAAAGATCCATACATACAAACTTTCGCGTTTATATTATTAGTAAGGATGAGAGCCCTCTTGTATTGTGTCATCTGTTAACTATGTATTTTATTATTTCAGAGATTCGTGGATGACATCTTAAAACTACCAGATGTTTACTTTGTAACATATAAACAAGTTATGGAGTGGATAAAACGGCCGACTCCGGTAATTCAAATCCATAAATTCCATCCTTGGCTGTGCTATATGAGCCACTTTGCAGACACAGAAATTGCTTGCAGCAAACCTAAAACTTGCAAACTATCTTCTAAGGTGTTAGAGCATGATAAGTACATGATAACATGTATGGACTGTCCTAAAACGTATCCGTGGCTAAGAAATGAGTTTGGTTTTGAATAACCTTTTGACCGCCAAGGTCGGCGTTGCTTGACGTGCGAATAAGTGCTCACTATGCTATAATCATATGTAAATTTCATAGCTCGGCATAGCAGCACGGTCTTGCTTCTGTAGCAAGCGGTCAAAATGTAAATATACTTAAGTAATTGTTTGTAAATACACGGTTTAAGAGTTACCAATATATTCTGCCATGACAAAAATGAAGGCATGTACCAAGTCTTTTGATACCTTACTTGACTTGGCTTTCTTTGTTATGGAGACAGAATTAGTATGTAAAGAATATTATATTTATAAGTTCACCTCAGTTTTGATAAGTTTCTTTTAGAATGTAATTAATCTTATGAAATAAACTTCAGGAGTATTATTAGTACCTTTTAAAAAGATTATTTATATTTTTTATAGATATTTAACTAGCCCTGTTAATTGATATTTCTATAAATTTAATTTTTCAATGGGCTTTCCTTTGTGCAATAATTTATTACAATTTTATTATTAAGTTTTTAATAAATAATATACAAAAGACTTTGTTTTACTTAACCTTTACTTAATTTTAAATCTTATATTAAAGTTATTACAAGATATATTTATCGCTAGCCTTCTTGAGTTATGAAAGGGTTAGGTATGGCCTCCATTCCATCCATGGGGCATATTAGGACTACTGAAGTGCCTCGACATACAACAAGGCCGAGTGCTCTTGTGTCTTCAAGCAGCTTGTATGGGTCATCAGGATCTAGAATCAATAAAATGAATTCTGTAATAAATCAAGTACACACAATGATTGTTGATTATCCATTGTCAAAGCGATATCTTTGATTATGATATCTATATATAAATTAATTTCTGTTCTTTTATAAAAATCTGATTAGTAGGTACAACTAGCTTTTACTGACACCTATTATTAGGTAGGTATATAACTAACAACGGTGAAATATTTATTATCAAATATACCTCTGAGGAATTCGGTAGTATTGTCAAGTACAAGGTTTAGTAGAGGATCGTATCCTTTGAGGATGCCGGCCGCTTCTCGTCCACCGGCGAATTTAACGCGAATGCTCTTCTCTAGATATTTACTAAGGTCAAGAATGGACTCTTTCCTTCTCTTCTCCTTGTTGTCTCCACCGCCTTGAGACTGAAAACATGTTTATAGCAGAACGTGAAAACAATTGTTTACTTTTATGAAATAGTTTAACAATATCTTTGTACCTTGTTAGCTTTGTCACCTCCTTCTTTAGATGCCATTTTTATTCACTCTACTGTTGTATTGGATACTCAAGAAAGTTACAAAATTAAGATTTCGCATACGATTTATAGACATGAGCAAAACAATTTAAAGAAAAAACAAAATTTTAGGTTAAGTTAGCTGTCAAATAATTTTGAATTTTCGTTCAAAAACAAACGTCTGCAGCCTTCGAGTAGACAGCCAAACGGAGTCGACACGACAGGCCTACCCCTCTCGCCAATTTTGCCAAACGTCAAGGACAAAAAAATCCACGACGTTATATAAAACTAGTTGACGCGCATCACGCGCCATTCACCAACTGTCGTAGCGGGCGAAAGAGCTCCTAAAAAAATGCCGAGTTGCAGCATATATTGGTGCAAAAAAATTTCAAGAACATCAAACTACACCAAGGATAACGTAACTTTTCATCTGTATGTATTTTTATATCTAATAATGCACTAAAATAGCGAATATTTGAAAATTATTGTCAGTCACATAAACTCAGATAGTGTTGCAACTAAATCGAAAAAGCTATATTTCGGATAAAATTTTTAGCTTATTTTCATGTATCTAGGCGGCCAAAGCTCTGTTTTCCTGCACGTTATAAGAAAGTCAAATAAAACTGAAACTATTAATAAATATTGTTTTACATTACAATTTTATATACCTACATGTTATTATTTTGAATGATTGTTGACTCGAAAACTGCAGAATGGATTTTAATTTGGTTTTCAGCGTTAAGTATTAAGTTCCAGCTCCGATTATAGGGTATACAGGTGAGGCAAAAATTTGGGACCTCCAGGGTAGGTACCTTTTCTCTTGCATTGAGAAAGTTTTGTCCTTAGAGTAGAGAAACTATAAACAGCATTTTTGGTAATATAAAAATTTTGCTGCACTTGTATACATCAAAACCGGCTGGGTTGGTGGTTGGCGCTCTCATATGGGAGGTCTTGCGAAAATGGTCTTTGAAAAAAGAAGACTATATTGTCTGTCGTCTACACAGGCGAAGTCGCGGGAAAAATCTACTATAATGAGTAACTAATGAGAATGACCTAATCGAAAATAGGCACTTATATTATTTGAACGTTAGCAACACAGTCAAGAAACCGGAGTGAAATTAGTGCTGGGACAGAACCAATTTAGATATCGATAAAATCAATATGTTTAAAAATATGTCGATAAAAATACCATTGTTGTATTACACTCTTATTTGGCAGATTTTCAAAAGAACCGGCTGGCCGATTCAGAAGCTCACGACAACTCATTTGTCGATCGATTCGGTTTGATATCGTACGATTCAAAATATTTTAAATTCACAATAGTCGAATCGACGTTCAAATTGTCGTAGTCGATAACCAATCGTAACCGTACGATAAACGCGTATTTATCGACCGAGAACGTTATTCACAATGCAGATATCGAAGCAAAGTCTTCGAACGTCCGATTAATTTCCACGACAACTTATCGAGTGCAACATATCACTCGAAAGCATTAGATTTGACCGTCAATACCGAGTATATTCCGTGTGTTGTTAAATAAACTACATTTTCTACTACAAATAAAATAAAACTCACAGTAAGATTCAACATAAACTAATTCTATGTAATAAAGTACCTACCAAGTCTAGTATTTATTTGTAGGTTAAGTTCGCTTTGATTGTTTTAGGACTATTTACTTACTACTATAAGATTACTTAATAAGATGCATAAATCTACCGAAATAAAATCACTGTACCTATATAATTATTATAAAGTACTCTGTGATACTATGTAATAGTAATTTTGGTATTTACTTAACATTTCTAACGAATCTTGATGAGGCTCGTCTTCTCGCTCGATCTTCTTTTAATAATTTTAAAACATGATAAAGAAAACAATTTGCGATAGACATTTAAATTTGGCGGTTTGTCAATGTCAAAAGCATAGATTAAACATTAATGTTAAGTGGATATCAGCAGGTGGGTGTTTACGAAGCTCTTGTTTTTTTTATTTCTACCAATATCTGGCGCTTATAATTGTTGATTATAATTTAATTCGTGATAAACGTTTTTATAATAAATTTTGATAACTTGAAAACATTTTTATATCGTCTAGATAATAATACAATTTTCTGCGAGTATTGCACACAAAACGAACTCCGTAAATGCAACACGTTGTCGTATCGATTTCGATATCGTAACCGAAACCGTGTCGAATCCTCGGGGCGGATGTTCTGAATAGCTCGAATAGAAACCTACGACACGAGATCGTTATCCAATCGAATCGATTCGGTATGTTGTCGTGGGGTTCTGAATTGGCCAGCTGGTAGTCGGGCTGCCTAGATTCAAGCTTGTGGAAATGATGTATCGTGGGTTCCTAAGCGTACCAGCACAATTTGTTCAGAACCTTTTGAAAATAATTGTTTTATACCACGGTCTAACAACACAAGGAAATTAAAACAGGGTTCCGTACCAACATTAAAATTATCTAAAGTAAGTTTTAAAAAACTGTTCATTTATTTCCCCAAAACTAGGTCTAAACTGGTTAATGTAAATGGTAATGATTGAGCCCACGCGGAATGAATGGTGCCCGATCGTGAACTGATGACGCGATACATGAAATGTGGCGTGCAGGCGTAAACTGCTGACCGCGCGCAATGTGCGATGCTTCCATCGTACATACAGCAATAGTTCTTGCAACGTTATTTCACGTTATTGCAAGTTTAATTTTAAATCATCGCCTATAGTAATTACATAGACTATCATTATCGTTAGTAATCACATAAAAGACAAAGATGCATGGAACATTCCGCTTCTGCCAAGTAGCCATCTGGCACATACAAAAACATAACATTGTCAAAAACAAACATAAAATATAGTATATTTTATGTTTGTTTAGTCATTGTAACAATTAACGTTCTTAAGTGCGTTTGTGATGCCAAAAAATAATAAAGAACTTTCGAACTAACTTTGATAGTTATTACTTTGATTCTCTTGAGCAACAGAATATGTCATTTAAGAATTCTGTTTTATTTTATTATTATGTGTCTTCCATGCTTTAGCAGAGTTTATCGATAATACAATATCGATAGTATCAAGCATGAAGTTGTTTACGTGATTGACGTTTAAATATCGTGTACCGATAGAACGTCTCTGTGTGTGAATGTGATTGTGTGTGTAAAGTTTAAGCTAGTGTTAACTTCTATTGTTGTGTGCGTGCATAGCGACGTGATTGAAAAATGCGTTAGTGGTGATCATTTATTTGTGTGCCTTTCCTCGTCCCCCACCGAAAATGACAGACTTTTTGTAATGGGAATGAGTGCGCGTCACCAATCCAGGCTGGATACTTTATCTGAGTCTGCAGCATATGTTTCAGAGCAAAGATTTTTTTTTTCTTTGTTTCAGAGAATTCGATGATCATTTGACTTTCTGAACGAAATACGTAATGTCAAAGTCACTAATGACAGTCACATCCAAAGAGAAAATTAATAAGTAATGGGGAACATCGCCCCCCGCCCCCGTAGAAAATCCGCGACGTAAACAAATTATAAAGTAATCTCTAAAAACCTGTAATTGCTTGATTATTTGTCGTTTGTTATTTATAAAACTTATTCGGATGGCACGCGCGTACGTTGCAGCAGATAAGATCATATCTTGTTGCGAGTGTTGTTCGCCGATGATAAACGAATGAGATATCAATGCGCTCCTCAGTGAGCTACATTCTATCGCACGCCCCAGGAGAGTCGGTGATGTCGCACCCGGACTACGGGCAGCATGCGCAGCACCACGCGTGTCTGCTGGTGCTGGTCAAAGGCGTTGGTGGCATGCTGAAAAACTTCAACAAACTCTGGGAACGAATACAGAGGGTCAACAATATTAAAGTTACTGGTCAGTCCGCCAGTACTCCTTCCACCAAACTGACTTAACGTTATTTTTCCCAGGAAAGAGAGTCTAAACAGGCAACCTGGGCAAAGCTCTTGATTTTTATTACCATACATACTAATTCTAAACTCTCAACGGTTAGCTATCATAGTAAGTTTTCAATGGTCAAATCTCGTTTGTTGTGTTTTATAGATTCTACTGGCCAGGTGAGAGATATATGGGTCCGTTACGTGAGAGATTATCCAGTAGAAAACAATGATTGGGGTGATTTCCAAACACATAGGTAAGAATTTTTGTTTCTAAAGTCTTATATCTACTAATATTAATAAAATTGACACATCTACTAAAATACATACTTTGTGAAACTATATTGAAACAGTAAGCCAAGCCTAATTCAAAAGTTTAAGGGTAAGCCCAACTTCTAAACTATATACAAATGTCTGTGAAACTATATTGAAATTTTATGAGCAAATATTCAAACATCATTGCAGGAGATTACTAGGCCTCATCACTCTGAGCAAGTTCACCAATCAAATAGAGCTGAATGAAGTCTGCCGAGTCCATGAGAGTCTCAAAGTTAAATACTCTAATACATTGTATGACTCCCGAGCATTCATGTTTGGACCCATCAGTAACATGAAGAAACCAGAGCAAGAACCAGAAACTTACAGCATATTTGATGAAGATAAGGTTTCTAAGGAAGAAACCAGCTTGGGTGATAAGTGAGTTATTGGGTTTCACTTATAAACATTTAAAAATGATCTATAGTTCTATAGGTAAAATTGTAAGTATGTAAAGTAGTTTGTAAGAAGTAATCTCTGGAACTACTGACCCGATTAAAAAAATTCTCTTACTGATAGAAAGCCATACTATCCTTGAGTAACATAGGCTATATTTTATTATATAGATGGGAACGAAGTTGTGTGTGGTTGATAGTTATATACATGATTAGTAAATTCTAAACTCAGAATCCAACAGTTACAAAAAAGAATTTATTAATGAACTTAAATTTCCCAATTTATTATTTCAGATCTCCACTACCAAATGAACAACCCGACAGCATATCTTCAGCAGAAAGCTTCCCTCACTCAATATCCTCGACCGCTTCCATCACACAAGAGGAGCGTTTTACCACTCCATCCAACTTCAAAACCCATGCCATGTTCTATGGAGAGAACGATCCGGTACCGGACTTGGAGCAGAATGTAGCGGAGTTGATTAACTCACTGTTCTGGGTGGTGGAGTCCAAGAGGCTGGAACGGTCTAGGGAGAAGTTGGAAAAGGTCTCGTTGCTGTTGGCGCCATTTGAGAAAAAGGACTTTGTTGGTGTGTAAAAAACTTACCGACTTTAAAAGACCGCCTACTTATTTAATACTCCTACATCAATATGTATATACGTACAATATTTTAAAAAAAAGTAATAAATTTGCAGTTTGTTATTGATAAATGCTGAAATATGCCTAGGAATGCAATCAACATAAAATGCGGCGTCGAATTGCATTGAATTCGAAGAGAATGTTACACAGCTCTAAACTGAAACGCAATGAAAATATATAGTGTAATCCCGCTGAATATTATGTTGGTTGTTGTTAGTTCCTAACAACAACACTCTTTGTACGACACGTGTTTCGCCGTCTGCACGAGGCATCATCAGGTGTCGACTCGCCGAACGCTAGAACGAGAGTAAAAGTTAATTTGGAGTTAATTTGACATTTGACAATGAATAATGCACACAGGTTCGTTTATTCCCATCTCTACAGATTACTATTTCTACAAGGTGGATTATGACCCAAGAGATCTTAGAAAAAAGATCCGTGCTCCGGCATTGGGAACGTAATGAGTGGATGATAGTGATATTTCTTTACATTATTACAGGTTTAGACATGGAATCCCGTAACAGTAAGAAGCGCTGCATGGGACGAGTGACAAAAAATCTCGCAGATCTAACTCTTCAGTCGGGTCTCGTTGTCGACAGTCTCAGCTTGTACAACTCGGCCGCTGAGATACTCAAGTCAGTCAATGATTGGTTGTGGTTGGCCGCTGCTAAAGAAGGTGATATAAGAATATACATTAACCCATTGAATTGAAATCCGTGTCTTATGCGATATCGTAAGGAATTCGCACTCGCGATGCCGATGAGCAAAATTCATTATAGTCAACCGTTACCACTCCCGCACTGCACCACCTTATATAGCAGTTGACTGAGTTAACCACTAGACCTATAACAAAGTAGCAAGTCTTTTATCTAACTCTGTTTCCACGCACGCTCTTTTCTCAAAGATACACATTGATAAAATTGTTTTTAATTTTAAATATTAAATACTATCGACCCGCCCCGGCTTCGCACGGTTATTATACATATAAACCTTCCTCTTCAGTCACTCTATCCATTAAAAAAAACTGCATCAAAATCCGTTGCGTAGTTTTAAAGATTTAAGCATACATAGGGATATAGGGACAGAGACAGCGACTTTGTTTTATACTATGTAGTGATTTAATCACATGTCTGCAGTTTAGGTGTTCATTAATAATTAATTTGTTTATTTAATCTAAACAGAATATGTATGGGGAAATAGATATATCTTTCCCATAAATATTTTATGCAGCAACATGCCAGTATTACTTATTTTATTTATGTAGCTATTTCTTTCTTTCAGGTCTCTGCGCAGCGTCGGCCATTCTTCTCTACCCGAACCTCCGCAACCAGACTCCCCTCCAAAGAAACGCCAGCCTTCAGGAGAGTTCTCCTAACAAGACCAAACCCCTCTCCGTGTTCCAAGCCAACACTGATCCTTTCAGGAAATTTAAGTTAACTGCTTCTCCATTACGGGGCTCTAAGACATCCAGTCCAGTAAACCCACCGAGCGAACTGACTCCTACATCTTCTGATAGTATCGACACATCGTCGAGGCAATCCGAGACCGATACAACGCACGACAACGCTGATACAGAATCTCTTGCGTCTTCGAGCGATATCGAATACCAATCGAGTCAAAGGTGACGTATATCATTTTTTAACCGACTTCAAAAAGGAGGAGGTTCTCAATTCGGCTATGTTTTGTCAGAAATCAGAATCACTTCCTCTTATGCTACGAAGTTGAAATTTTGCATACTTGTCAAAGTCCGATGACAATGAAATATTATGGCCGACAGCCAGCTGATCCGATGATGGAGACGGAATGAAACTCCTTGACGGATAATCGTAAACTAATTGTGTTTGGGCTCATTAATCTGCTCGTGATTCCGATTACGAATTTGTTAAAAGTTTGTCTTGAAAATGATATTTTTCAACAAAAATCTTATTCCACATGAAGACGCGTTAGTATAACACATTTGACAGGACTAAAAAAAATTGTCTAGGATTAAGAACACCTTAAAACATTACAAAAAGATAATGGATCATTTATGTACACTCAACCGACCGCATCGTCACTTAAAAACAGGTGAGATAGCGGTCAAACGCAAGCCTATAATAGATTTAAAAAAAAGCAAAAAAATCTCGGCGTCTAATTTGGCCTTCCAATTTTTACATTTGAATAACCTTCACAGGTCTTACATCGGATCAGAATTACCATCGATCCCAAGGCAACCCCCATCGCAAATCACCAATCAATTCTTACTAAACAGCGAAGACATCGCCGAGAAGTACCGAAAAGCTATCATACACTACAGCAAATACCAGAATGCGGGTATTATTGAGACAGAGGCGTGTTTCAAGGCGGCGAGGATCGCAGTGGAACAGAATAATAGCTTGCACGCCTCGAGCTTCCTGCAAAATGTGATTTTTATCAACCTGACATTGAGCGAACAGGAGAAGATACAGAGATTTGATACGCTCGCTGAACTTTATAAAGAAATAGGTAAAATGTTGTGCACAGATTGCCAATTGTATAGATTTTTACTTTTGACAGTTTCCCATCTCTACGGATTTATATTTTTACAGAATCCCATTTCTACAGTTTCTCATGTCTAAAAGTCTGTTGAATAATTAAAAACGTTATTTATATATAAAAATATTTAATAACCGCCGACACAATAAAACATGTCTAAGGACCACAGCTAGAAAACCTGCTTTCAAATAAAAATAACCGCATCCAAATCGGTTCACCTATTTAAGAGCTATGGTACCACAGACACACATAGTGGTCAAACTTATAACACCCCTCCTTTTTGCGTCGGGGGTTAAAAATAAAAGACCACACAAGTAGTATAGAAATTGCCAAGGAGTGCATATACCATGCTCATCACTGTCTTGTAGAGTTAACTCTCGGTTAGCAAATTAATTTACCACATACGTTTATCATTAACTTTTTTTGTCAAAGTCAAGATATTTTATGTTACAATTTTAAACGTATTTTTTTTTTTACACTTAATAGATCTATGTTTGGCCACTATCTCGCCTGATGTGAAGCGATGATGTGGCCTAAGATGGAGCACATAGATCTAGAGAGAGGGCAGTTGAGAGGCTGCTCAGACCCGTCTCCCCGATGGTTCACCGAACATCATCCCGAAACACGACTAGGTCGCTTGACGGCATGGCTTTGTTCGGTGGGTGGTATTACAACCACGACCAGAGCCTACCACTCTAAAGCGCGTAAGCGGGTTTCATCACGATGTTTCCCTTCACCGTTATAGAGCGAGCGTGCAAAATCTGCACTTAACTATAAGTCATTGGTGCAGGGCCGAGTCGGGATTCGAAACCAGGTGCGTCGGATCGAAAGGCGAACGAGTTCCCGCTGAGCCACATTCGCTCAAAATTGATTTGTATGATATGTATATGACGTGTACCTATAAGTGAATTTTTTGTGCCTATTTAATAAAGTTCTTTTGAGACTTGTTCCCATATTCCCAGGTTTCCTCCGCAAGGCTGCGTTTTGCCAGCGCCTCGCGGCGACCCGGCAAGTGAGTCCCAACAACCCGAACCCGGACTGGCAGAGATGCTACTACCTGATGCTGCACAGCTTCCCCGGACACCGGCTGAGTTTGGACCCCAACTATGTCATACAACATCAAGTTGGCAAGTTAAAGTAGCGTTAGCACTTATGAACTTCAAATGTATCACCATGACTACCACTGTGTCGGAAAAAGAACCACTGCTCAGAAGATACGGCAAAAAACTGAAGGCCAATTTTTTTTTTGAACTTTTGTTACAATATTTTATACAATAGTTTGTTTTTGACAATATTATGTTTCTTATGTACCAGTTGGCTACTTTGCAGAAGTGAAATGTTCCAAGCATCTTTGTCTTCGATATCGATCACGAACAGTAAAACAGAAAAGCATACTATTGCTTTTCTCATTAACAGTCTTTACGCGTAATTTGAATGTTGAGTATCCTACTAGTGGACTGTATAATGGGTCCCAAAATAAAAGACATGTTCAATTTGACTGCGTACTGTCGACTGTCTTTATTTCCAACACGACCCTACTTATATATCAATCGGTAACCTCACACTCCGCGCCAGTACTAAGGCGCATAACTAGCGTTCTCCGCCAATGGCGCAGCGGCATGTCCCGTCCCTCTCCCACGGCGACTCTCGCCCCGCGCGGTGGCCTCGGCGTCCTTCACATTGAATTTACTTGCTGTAAGCTCCGTTATACATTTTGGAATTTTATTATGAAAACGTACGCAGTTGCCCATGAAGGACTTATTAGTTTTAGTCAGTCTAAACCTAGGTACAACATTCCTATCCTTATTTCTAGTCATCAATACTACGGGCTGTTGATGATGATAATTCATCATCAACAGCCCGTATTAGTGCACTGCTGGACATAGGCCTCTCCCAATGCCACTGAGCCCGATCTTCGGCTCTCCTCATGTAATTGCTGCTGCTTTGCGCAGGTCGTCGCTCCATCTGGCCGGAGGGCGATCTACACTACGTTTGCCTAAACGTGGTCTCCACTCTAGAACCCGTTTATTTTTCGTTCTATAGTTTTGATTAATTTATGACATTGCAGTAATTTATATATTTAATACTCCTGACATTTTTGGACTGATAATAATAATAATTATAGTTATAATTTTGACATTGTGAATATTCTATTTTGTCATTTTTATTTTGAATTTCATATTGAATTTAGAATTTCTGCTAATTTATTTATTATTTTATATTTTATTGTGTCGTGTGTATACATGCTGGTATACACCTTCCACTCAAATTACTTACTAGCCATTATGATTGACTTGTAAAACCAGTTTATGAATAAATGAGTACATATTTGAATGTTTCTAGTGTTTATGTTTAAATAAAATGTTCATTGTCTGTACAGGTTGGCCAGCCTTACAAATCCAACTATTGCAAGAGCTGGTGGTGGCGGCGCGACGCATGGGCCACCCCGCGCTGGCCACCCGACACATGACCTTCCTGCTGCAGACCATGTGGCCACACCTCACCAGCCAGGAACACAGGGACTTGGCTATACAGTTACAGGTATCATCAGCATCATCAGCCCATTACGTTCCCACTGCTGGTTCTCAGGCCTTCCCTCGTAGAGAGAGTATAGGCCATAATCCACACGCTGGCCCAGTGCAGGTTGGTGGATGTCACATGTCTATGAATTTTCGTGATAAATTCTTGGATATGCCGGTTTTCTCACGATGTTTTCCCTCACCGTTTTTAGAGCGAGTGTTAAATCCGCGCTTAACTTTAGAAAGTCAGTGGTGCGGGGCCAGTGGGATTCGAACTCGGGTGCGTTGGATCGAAAATCGCACGTGCTCCCACTGAGTATTTCGGCCGTCCTATATATCTTTTGACTTTTCGCTTCAACATGTAGTTCCCCCCAGGCCCTATCCGCGCAATGCGAAGGCGGCCCCGTGCCGCTGGTGCTTGAGTCGGGCGAGGTGATCCCCCCCGCGAACCTGTCGCACGTGCCGCGCTGCGCCGCGTGCGCCCCCCGCGCGCCGCCCGCGCCCCGCGCGCCCCGCCGCCGCAAGCCCGACGCGCCCAGCGGACCCTTCATATTCACGCCGATACACTTCGGCAGCCTCGAGCGGAACGCCAAGCGGGAGGAGGGGAAAATGGGTGAGTTTTACAGTTACTAGCAGTGTCTAGAAGTCTTTTTTTTTTTTTTTTTTTTCTATTTGTCCTGATGAACTTCATACAGCTATATTTAAAAAAAAATCTGTTTGATTTTAGGAAAAAAATATATACAAACCTTATCCTGACAATAACGAACACATAAAAACAAGATTTATCCAAATTGGTGCAGTCTTTTGGAAGTTATGCGAGTTTTGGGAAAACAAAATGAATGAAAACGCGATGGCGGAAGTTTATTTATTATTTAACTGGGTGAGACGAGCAGGTCGTTCACCTGTGGTGGGAGGCAACACGCCTGCCCATAACAGTAACACCACCACCCAGATCTTTGTTTTGCAAAATCCGGAGCGGCACTGCACTGCGCTCGTCACCCTGAGACAATTAATTATTAAGTCTCATAATGCCCAGTAATTTCGCTGGCTTAACAATGCCCTTCAAACCGGAACACAGTAATGCTTGCGCACTACTGCTTGGCGGCAGAATAACTGGCAAAGCGGTGGTACCCACCCAGACGGCCTCTCGCATACGAGAAACCAGCCACCAGTAAAAATACATATAAAGTTCAAACAACTTCTCCTCTACATTTTCAGAATACCTCTGGGTAGAAGACGACATATGCGAAGTTCAGCTCAAACTGACGAACCCTCTGCCGTTCGAACTGAAAGTGTCCAACATGCGGCTCCTGACCTCGGGCGTGGTGTTCGAGTCCATCCCGGAAACCATCATACTGCCGACCGACACACCTACTAGTGTCAACTTGCATGGGACGCCAAAAGAAATCGGCGAACTGCAAATATTGGGTAAGCATAATTTTGCTCTAAGCACGTACTTAGGTCATACTTACTGGTAGTAATGGAAATTATTGCTATTTTTATTAATTTCATTAGCAGGCGAAATATTGCTCGTCAGCATGTTACGTGCTATTGCAATGCCAATTGCTAATATGAAATGAAATGAAACGTATTTATTTCCATAAAATATGGTGCTTTAAGTTGTTGGACAAGTCAAATTAATAGATAAATCGTATCACATATTTTGTCAGATAAATAACTGACATGCAAAATTTAAAATAAAAAAAATACAATTTATTTAATAATTATAATACCATAAAGTCACAATCATATATACAAGATGTCAGGAAATTTAGAAAATATAATATTAAAATCCAACAATTAAAATAACGCATTTTGTCAAATTAGAATCTAAGTAAAGTCAAAATAATAATAATAATGTTAACATGTCCATTGCTTATTTAATAATTCAGATACATTATAGGAATTATGAATAGGTGATACATAGAAATGAATACTTGTAATAAAAAATACCTATGTGTACCTAGATGCACTGTGTAACAGTCGCAATAACCTCACAAATTGGGTCTCTTGGAGGTCTCCGTACTCTGAAATACAAATGTTTTTTACTTGGTTCGGGAATGGATGCCTCTTTTAGGCACTGTGGTCTCCGGGATTGTGTGTTTTATACCTATAAGTCAACTCATAAGGTAGGTCTGCATAATATGCATAAACGATAGTTATAAAGTGTGCCATTCTGACTTGATCAAGGTGTGGACGCGTTTTGTGTGCTCCTAAAATATTGCTCGTAACTCCACGGCATATTCGCCCATATTCCATATGTGATTTAACATTCATAGTGGTGTGCAAGTGAGAAAGGATCTCGACCATCTCTAAAGTGCATAGAACGATAGCAACCGCACGCTGCGTGCCGAGGTAAGCTCTACCTCACCTCGAGTAAACGTGACGGGCTGCGGATTGGAAATAATTCATCTCTTTCGCACGCCTAGCTACCAGCAGCGGCCGAAACCTGTTGTCGCACGACTACGGCCGCCTACTGCATGCGTGAGTCTCACTATCTGGTATAGCTACCTACTTATTACACAGTGCGCGCACGCATTAAGTATACGAAATGGTTAATAACTGCTCTGCATGTACGAAAACCATTCGATCTACACAACATATACAATGCTCCAAATGCGACAATTACTTCCACGCCATGTGTGTAAACTTAACAGATATCAAAAAAATCTCAGAGGACGTAAAGTCCGCCTGGTCTTGCCCACTTTGCCAGAGCAAACAACCTAAGAATGATAATACGAACACACCAATACGGGCGGCCGCGCTCAGCGACGAGCAGCGTGCCAATGCTGTGCCTCGCGAGGGAAACCGTAACATTACTGCCCCAGCCTGCTCGCCTTCTATTTCAACAGATACTGATCCCCTGTGTATCATTGCCTCAGAAATGAAATTAATGCGTGAGGACGTAGGGGACATGAAAACTCAAATTAAATCTCTCACTGACCACATTACCTCGCGGTTCGACGAGTATGGGGCTAGATTTCGTGTACTAGAGGAAAGGGATGCCGAACGCGAGGTCGAGCTCAGCACACTGAGAAACGAAGTAGCACAGTTACGCGAGCAACTGAACTCCAGGGCCCAAGCTGGACTTAAGAACGAACTAGAAATAGCTGGAATCAGCGAGACCGCTGATGAGAATCCGATGCACATAATTGAGTGGCTATTGACGATCGTGATCTTGATTACGTGACGCGTGTAGGGCTCCGCCCGCGTCAGTCGGAGGGAGACGCTGTACTCCCGAAGCTACCTCGACCATTAGTCGTAAGATTTGTGCAAAGACAGAAAAGAGAAGAGTTCTTGAAAGCGGCTAAAGGCCGACGAAACCTATCTAGCACGGACATCGGAGTTAAGGGGGCTAGCGGGAAGCTGTACTTTAACGAGCGTTTAACCCTAGAGAATAGGCAGTTATTTCGGACGACCCGACAGCGCTCTAAGGAAGCGGGCTTTAAGTTTTGCTGGACCAAAAACGGCACCATCCACGTGCGCCGACAGGAAGGCAACCCTGCCATTGCAATCAAAAACTCAGAAGACCTGGAGCGCGCCCTGGGCGCTCACCCATCGACCTCAGTGCAATAAACAACAACTAAGATCACACGAAGACCTCTTCGTCCCACCGAAAACTATCTTTTATATACTATACTGTTTTATTTTAGTGTCTTATATTATTACGTATTTCACACATACACTTAAACAACTTCCACACTTAACACTTACAAAAACAACAACATACACTCATTTTCATTTGCACAAACACTCATTTTCACACCGCGCTTCTCTCATTGCCTACATTTACATGACTTCGACTATCTTGGTTAAAATCAACTATATAAATATGACATACTGGATTCTGTCCTCTAATGCATCACAATTTTTATTTTACAATGATGGGTTTACTTAATTTGACTAGCGAAGTTGATGAAACAATCTCTATTGACTGTCATAATCATGAGTCTATCGAATCATGTAAGGTGTTTTTTAAAGATAACCCTGGATACAACTTTAAGATTATCTCACTAAATACAGGGAATAACATTAATGTGTAGTAATACTGAAAGGTGTGTATGGGTATCTAGTCATGAATCATTGGGCAGAATATACAACCAAAAAAACACTATTATATTTTCCATACAAAGTTTAAAAATTATTTATTTGAATTATTTTGGACAATCCTAACAAGCTGTGGCCTAGTCGCGGTAGTACGGGTCATTGACCGAGCTACTTTGTGCCTAGGCACAAAACAGATTAGTACAGAAATCTACATACATACAAAGTGCGCTCGAGCAACGCACACATAGACACCGCTCACAGACACGATATCTGGGCACAGTTGGGATGCGAGTGCCATCCGCTTGAGACACGCGTCTGTGAACTTTTTTGTGCAAAAATGGAGCAACGAAAAATAGGTTATTATAACTGTTTGGTGGACGGTTGTTTAAATTCAACATTAAACGGTGAATTGTCGTTTTTTAAGCTACCAGTTGTTTCAGAGAGGTAAGTAGGTATTTGCTTGTATTTTGATGGTTTGTTTTCACGTAACACAAAATAGTTAGGTAGGTAGGTAAGCGCCCCAGCCCCCAGCCCTGCGCCGAACAAGCGAACATAAGTTTTTAGCCTTGTCATATTTTTACAATTTAAAATTAGATATTTATTGTAGTATAAGCTGTGTTAGCCTTGTGTTCAATAATCTAATGAGGAAGATGTTAATGTAAACTAATCGCATTTGTTTTGTCTTCAAAACAACTTTATTCAGTTATAATAGTAACTGCGAAAAAATTATGTCGATATCGTGTACAGTTATATTTTTAAATCAATCAATTTTCCTCCCAAAAACTTCCTGCGCCGTCCGGTATGAAATGTATGAAAAGTACATACATGAGATTAACTTCTGTATTTATCTGTTTTGTGGCCTAGGCGCTCTGTCTTTGAAAACGCCGAACATTTTACAAGGGCTTGATTTCGAGTCTCAAATACCGGAATTTCATACTGAACGGATCTTCGGACTCGGTCGTTTCCGTTCCGGAACTCTCGTAAAAAAGGGTATTTCCACATTTTTACACGACTGCCCAAAAAGGAGTATTTCAGGGTTTACGTATGTATGTATTTATTTATTCCACCATTACTTCTTATTGCCTGGACAGATTTGAATGCATTAAAACCATAATAAAAACATAGGTTTAAGTTTTTTTTACCATAGTTTTTTTGCATGTTCCGGAACCGGTATACAAAAAAATCTCCGCGAACGTACCCGACTTAGCCTTGCCTTGATTAGTTTCAAATTTTTATCCAACTTGACGTCTTAGAATTCATATTCAGAAATAACCTAAAAAGAATTTCCGAAACGAAAACGGTCCTCTTCGGTGGAGTTTTATGGGGCGGCGTTAGAAGGTAACTTTGTTTGTGCCGCTCGACCAATGAGGAGCAGCGGCTATTATTTATTAGGATTACATCTTTATGATTGGTGCAATACGAAACAAGGCTAGCGAATCATGAAGCGGCGGCGAATGTTTGATAGCTTTAGTGTTTGCCGCGTTTTGTCAAAGATTAAACAGGTTTATTTCTGAAAACTGACTAAGTAAAGACGCTTTATTGATTACTGACTTACGAACACTCTTTTACTATGCAATGAAATCAAATGTTGGAAATGTCTTAATCATCATTATCAGCCTATTACATTCCTACTGTTGAAATTCATGCATGATGTTTTTTACATCCTATTCCTACGGTGGTTGGTGACCTCACGTATTTTTTAAGAACATCAGCCATGCTCGCTCTTATTAGGCGTTTACACTGATTAGATCCTTATTCCTGAATGTTAATTGGAGCGATGATGTTTAATGCTGTAATTAATAAGTAAGCATTAATAAAAATAAAAAAATACCCTGCCAAAAACATTATCACTTGGGATGATTTAAGGATTCCGAGGATACCCCATACATCCAAATCTGTTGAGGCATTTTGTAATAAAAAAACGCACATACATTAACCCCGAAAACATTATATTCCTTTTTTGGGGAGTCGCGTAAAAAGCAGTTTGCTTGAAAGTTAGTTGTAAAGTAAGGTTGGTAGGACAGCTGGCTTTGCTAACTGAAGATAAAATTTGTTTGTCAGATCTGTACACGCGGCGCACTAATATTCTTTGTCACAAGTTCATTGCTCTTTATCAGCTGATTGTTAGGGTTGAAATGAACTTGATTACCAGAAATGTTTAAATTATCATATCTTGTGATTTTAAAAAGTTTCTGGTGATTTGCACTTGGACTTGAATTATTAATAAGCTTCTATATGCGTGGTTTAATTATTACTACACATTTATGTTACACGTTGTATAAGAAGTCTTCAACGCAATTTTGACGTTTTCGCTATCACACTAAAACGTTTTAATACTGACTTTGACGCTATTATACTGACGGAGTGCTGGTTGTCAGAAGGCACAATGATTGACCTTCTTCCTGGTTATAACTCGTTTCGCTCACGTAAACAACTTAACAAAAATGGTGGAGTAGTAATCTTTGTCAAAACCTCATACAGTTCTACGGCATCAGAACCTAACATTACAGACGCGGACTGTCTGCTAGTAAATGTGGCCAACAAAACTGTAATTTTAGGAATTTACCGCTCTCCATCCATCGCTGTCATCGATCCGTTCATTAGTTCACTGGATTTGGTTTTAAACAACTTAAGCGGAAAGCCGCAAATTTTTGTCTCAGGCGACATGAATATTGATTTATGTCACTCTAACAGCTCTCAGGTGTCTGACTACCTTTGTTTAATGGCGACTCATGGTTTACTTCCTGCCATTACAAGTCCCACTCGAGGTGAATCCTGCTTAGATCACATCTTCATAAAATCTGCATCAAGGGCAACTGGTCTGGTATGCAAATCTTCAATTACAGACCATGATATCGTCATAGCCGGTATCACCCATAAGTCGTCAATCAACTCATTAGTTTCTCGATTTCGCCTGAAGATGAATACTGACGCGGTGGTTTCGGGAATAATTAGTACTGACTGGTCTCCAGTTATCACAAAACTGTGTGTTAATTCCGCAGTAACTGCTTTTAATGATACCTTAGCCAACATCATACATAAAAACACACAAAAAGTAAAAATTGGAAGAAAGATGGTATGTATGAAGCCCTGGATCACACCAGGACTAATCAGATGTATGCGTCACCGAGACAAACTGCATCGCGAGAGTAGAGCCCACCCAGACGATCCTCAACGCCATAAAATTTACACCAGATACAGAAACTTCTGCAATAAACTTCTTCGGAAAATTAAAGCACAATATTTCAGCCAGCAACTTGAACAGAATAAAGACAATCCTAAAAAGCTGTGGAAGACAATTAAAAGTATATGCTACACCTCAAACCGCAGTTGTGAGTCCAGTGAATTGTTAAATACTCCTAACAACACTGTAAATCCCCTTGACTCCTGCAACCAGTTCTTTGTCACCGTAGGTAAGAAATTAGCTGATGACATTTTGTCCAAGCTAGCAAAAAATGAGGAATCACTTATTAAATCACACAGGCCTCGTTCATCTGTTGCATACTCGCTGTTCCTTTACCCTACAGATCCTTACGAAGTCTCTAAAATTATATCTAACCTCAAAAATGACAGTGCTCCTGGCCCTGACACTATAACTGTCTCAATAATCAAAAAGTCACTTCATGTTATCCTCATACCTTTAACACACATTTTCAATCTTAGCCTAGAGTCTGGCATATTTCCGGAATGTTGGAAGGTCGCAGCCGTGTCTCCCATACACAAAAATGGTCCCAAAAACACCCCAGACAACTACAGACCTATTGCCTTGCTTAGTGTTATTTCTAAAATACTCGAAAAACTAGTTAACATAAGACTTACTAACTACGTAGAAAAATACAAAATTTTGTCTGATAGACAATTCGGTTTCCGCAGAGGCAGATCCACCGAGGACGCTGCAACGACTCTTGCCGATCTGGTATCTTCCTACGTTGATAATGACGAAAACTGTATAGGAGTGTTTCTGGATCTGGCGAAAGCGTTCGACACGGTCTCGGTGGGGCTGTTGCTGAGGAAATTAGAATCGATTGGAATTAGAGGAGTGGCCCTTGAGTGGTTTACAAGTTACTTGTCTAATCGTAAACAGTACGTTAAAATAGGTAACTACTCTAGCGGACAACTGCCAATCAAGTACGGTGTCCCGCAAGGTAGTATACTCGGCCCAACGCTATTTGTTTTGTACATCAACGATATTCTTAACAGCAATCTAAAAAACGCAGACGTTATAACCTACGCAGACGACACTGCAATTTTATTTCACGGAGACACGTGGGACCGAGTATTTGGCCTGGCAGAGGACGGTCTTTCGGTCATTGCTAAAGCCCTTGATAATAACCTCCTAACTCTGAACACCAAAAAGACCAAGTATATAGCTTTCTCCAAAACTTGCGTGACCCAGCCCCCCACAAGCAAAACTCTAAAGATTCACTACTGCACTGAGAACCCTCCAATTCAGGAGTGCTTATGCAGTACCATAGACCGGACGACTTGCATAAAATACTTAGGCGTGACTCTTGACGAGAATATGACTTATAAGCAACACATTACTGATCTATCTGCCCGAGTACGGAGACTGATATTTGTCATGAGAAACCTTAGAGATTGCACCCCGTTACCTTTATTGAGACAAATATACACTGCGCTTTGTCAATCCATAATTGCATACTGCATCACCATATGGGGCAGTGCAGGCAAGTCCTCCTTCATTAATATCGAAAGAGCACAAAGAGCACTATTAAAGGTTTCCCTACGAAAACCTTTTCGTTTCTCAACCGATTCACTCTTTGACGAATTTAAGGTGCTGCGTGTTAGACAACTTTACATTTATAACGCCGTCCTAAAAATTCACTTCAGCTTGAAAAGTCGCACTGACTACGAAGGAATAATGAGTAGAAGAGCCTTCAGGATTCCTCTTCCACAGGCAAAATCTCTCTTAGCAAGACGTAGTCCGGCCTATTCTCACCCAAGCACTTACAACAAGGTTAGCAAACAGTTCGAATTTAACACTCATTCCAAGTACACATGTAAAAAATCGCTCAGAGAATGGCTACTTAAACTAAGCTATGCCGAGACTGAAGATCTAATATCTGCCTAGCGCGCACTCACACGCCTCACTTACACACACTCACTCACACTCACCCTCGCCACTCACATTTCATCACGCTCAGACTCACACCCTCACACTAACTCAATATCTATCAAACTTTACATTAACAATAAATATATACATACCATAGTTATTATACCTATCCCACATTGCCATTTGTCAAGTTTTTCAATTACTTTGGTTACAGTATTTTAAATTTGATTTGTTAAAATTGCACTCGACTCCCAAGACACAGGCCTCGTGCTTAGTTTGGGGTTCGCTGATAACTCTATTTTTTTAGATAATAAGTATTCTGTCCTATTTGTAAGAAAAAATTGTAAATTTTCTTTTGGCAATAAATAATTATCTTATCTTATCTTATCTTATCTTATAAAATAATAAAATAATACATATAAATTATATCTATTATTTTTATTATATAGCTGTCTACCTCCTTATATGTGTTGCTATATATTTTTATTGTAATCA
Source organism: Petrophora chlorosata (assembly GCA_951640565.1). NCBI lineage: Eukaryota > Metazoa > Arthropoda > Insecta > Lepidoptera > Geometridae > Petrophora > Petrophora chlorosata. Next base: position 6,261,603 of record OX621206.1, read on the forward strand.
TGCCCTTTTATATATAAGCATCTTTTGAAATAAATTTATTTTGATTTGATCTGATTTTGGTTTCCTTCCAGGCTACTCGACCCACACGCTCGGTGTCAAGTCCAACTGTCGTCTCAAGAACATGCCGATGCCCCACAAATTCCCTGCTTCTTACTGCATCGAGGTCATCCCCAGCCTCCCCACGATCATCATCGAGACGACAGTGGCGCCCTCTGGCGGGAACAGTGCGGCCAGCCTCGAGAATGTAGGAAGCACCACCAATATCTCGCTGTATAACGGAGAGAGTACAGACTGTACTTTAAGGATCACTAATACAAGTCAGGTGCCGATTGAGTACTTGGATCTGTCTATACAAGTGAGTATTTTAACCGACTTTAAAAAAAGAAGGTTTCAATTCGATTGTTTTTAGGGTTCCGTGCCCAAAGAGGAAAACAGAGCGAGTGTGGCTCAGCGGAAACTCGTGCGCCTTTCGATCCGACGCACCTGGGTTCGAATCCCGACTCGGCCCTGCACCAATGACTTATAGTTAAGTGCAGATTTTGCACGCTCGCTCTAAAAACGGTGAAGGAAAACATCGTGATGAAACCCGCTTCCGCGCTTTGGAGTGGTAGGCTCTGGCCGTGGTTGTAATACCACCCACCGAACAAAGCCATGCCGTCAAACGACCTAGTCGTGTTTCGGGATGATGTTCGGTGAACCATCGGGGAGACGGGTCTGAGCAGCCGCTCAACTGCCGTCTCTCTCTAGATCTATGTGCTCCATCTTAGGCCACATCATCGCTTCACATCAGGCGAGATAGTGGCCAAACATAGATCTATCAAGCGTAAAAAAAAAAAAAAAAAAAACCCTATTACTAAGACTCCGTTGTCCGCCCGTCTGTCTGTCTGTACGTCCGTCTGTCACCAGGCTGTATCTCATGAACCGTGATAGTTAGACAGATGAAATTTTCACAGATATAAAATGAATTATGTTATATTTCGTAAACTATTCTGATGCATCTTCGTCTAGTTTACTATTTTACTTCAACAAAGTTTTTCGAAAAGGAAATATACGACCACCGACTGGGACTTGAACCTGCATCTCACCCATCACTGACACACACTTAATTTCCAGTCGAACATGGACAGCGCACTGCAGTCCAAAGTCTTCCAATACTCCAACGAAGACATCCAAGCGCAGCTTCCGATCGAACCGAACAAGACCGCTACCATCGCCATCAAACTGTACGGCGAAGCGGATTTCTTGGATCTAGGCGGTGTCGGAGGAGAGAACTTGTTCCCTAATAGTTTGAATAGTAACTACCCGTCGCGAGTTGGCTCGCCGGTACCGAACGCGCAAACGTCGCTTCCCACGCAGAGTTCTAATGCGCACACATCACTCAGTAGTGGACTGATGCCTAATAGAACTTCTGGGAGCTTCAGGTAATATTTTTTTTTTATATTTACGTTTATGTGTACTTGACATAACAGCCCTATAATATGTGAGATCATTGACCGTAATAAACTATAGAGGACCTCTACCATTTACAAAAAGAACGGGTTGAGTAATCACACAAAATAATATAAAATGGAGTAACATCCGGCCACCTTCTAGTACTTGCAATTCAACTGATAAAATCGTACACACTTCATTCATTGTTGACCTTTCCTTTTTACCAAAATTCATATAAACATTAAATATTCACAAATTATTTAAATAAGCACCAGAGAAGAATACTACGAGCCGAAAGTTGAACTGGAAATCGGTTCAGTCACTGTGACTAAAAATGGCCGACCCGGCCGAAAGGCGGAGCTAAGTGACGTCATCACAAAAAGTGGCCAATAAACAAAGTAACTTTTCAAAAAGTGGCCAATAAACCTTTTTCTTTCATGAAGATATACTTTTTACTAGAGTGCAAAAGAGAAAGTTAATTTTTGGTAGTTCAGTGTCGATTTGCATCACATTTGTATAACACACAAAATGTATAGACGCATGTTGACTCTTATTACTTTAATTGTGAGATACAATTGCTAGTTTGCTTGTAACTATCAGTTCAAATGCCAAAATTATTTATTTTTCAGATCAACAAACTCTCACACAACAAGTTGGTCCGCGCCCATTTCAGTAATGCCGCCATCTAGAGGTCGTCAAATCGAAACTCAGGTCAGGAAATTATTGTCCTTATATCAGTGACCTTAAGAGTTCGAATTGCCTTACTTACTGTAACAAATTATTTCTTCCAGCTGCTGATAAGATATTCAGGCGGTGTGGGCAAGGAGGAGCATTGTCGTCAATCGACGTTGCAACTAAATCTGGAACTGTTGCCGAGCGTCTCCATAACGCATTGGGACGTTCTACCGGCTGAAATGTAAGTATCGCCAACAAAACGTGCATAATGATTCCGAAAAAACTGTCATCCCGTTCTAGGCTCAAGTACATAAGCTGTTTTAGTATAATTTATAATATACAGGTTCTAATATATATGCATGCTTTCTTAATCTTGACATAGTAATTTTACACATTCGAATGCTCTTTTTAATTAAATAAGTACCAACAGTTTATATTGAAAGGCTTTAATTAATTTGCTTACATTTATATAGTACCTGGATGACCGAGCTTTGCTCGGTATTTTTTTGATGGCTTAGTGTTGCTTAACAACGCCATCTATTGTCATGTAGCTTTAGTGTTGCTGTGTCGGTGAAGCAGTTGAAACCTAGCTAGATCGATTTATCGCCCTTGAAACCCCTGCATACTAAATTTCATGAAAATCGTTGAAGCCGTTTCCGAAATTCAGATTATATAAAAAATTAAGAAATGCTTTAAATTTATATATATATATATATATATATATATATTTATATAGCAAAAAGAAGGAAGAGTATAGAAATAAAGGAGGGTGAACTTAACTGACAACAACAAACATAAAAAAAACATAATTTAGGCTTTAAAAAACCATGAGTAAATAAAAGACAACAAATAGATTGTGTGCAGTTTTTGGTGCCAAAGGGGATATCTTACACTAATTTACTCGTATCACGCTTCCTTCCAGCCCCTCCCAGCTATATCTCGTCCTAGACGTGACAAACCTGACCTCCGAAGAGATGGACTTCCAATACGCACCGAGCAAGCACATACTGATCGAAAGCAAGGAGTCGTGCCGAGTCCCGGTGCCTTTAGACCGCTGCCCGTTCAATGCTACGCCGCCTAAGACTGCTGACGATGGTAAGTGACACCCTTTATATCTAGACCTAGGATTTACATTCGAATCCTAAGCTTTTTTAATTTCTGGTTGAATAAATAAAACATAATGTATGTTGGTTTGTTTTTTTGTAGGAAAGTGAAATAGTACGGATTAAATTGAACTGGTTTTATTTTCCATTTGTACCACGGTTTTATTGTCTTGTTCGTCTGTCTGTCGTTCCGGGTGGAATCTTGCAACTGAAATTTCGAGCACTTCCCGATTAGCTATCCGGCTGAAACTTTCAGTGTAGCTCACAAGTCGATGACAATGCATTCTAAATCCATAAAAACGTGGTTTTTAGATATAAATTTTTAATCTATTACGGACTCATGTGTTTAGGTACTTTCTTCAGAACTACTTTCTTCAAAGTTAATGTGTGATACTGTTTGTGTTGGATTTTCAACTAAGCCGTGTAGTCGCAGATACCAATACATTCTCTTTGTACGATACTGTCTATACTGCCAATACTGTCGTGAAGTCTACTTGCATCTACGTGCTACGGCGACATGTAAAAAGGCCATCAAATATATTCTTCTTTCGAGTTCCTGTTTCGAATTAGAATTGAACTATTGGACTATAGTTTACATAGGTTTCTATTATGTAAATTACAGATTTAAACCAGTTCAGACCAGAAATCAAGATGTATAAAATGTCTGCAAATCTATAATACTTCGTGTATTGGATTCTCTTTGGTCTGCAATAGTTGTATTTCTTTCCCCAGATCTAGCAGAATCAAAGTCGACTCATACCGGTACTTCAACAAACAGCCTAGAGCTGATGTGTTCGGAACACATCACTAACAACACGGCGCTGCGCTGGACGCTGCTGCAGTCAGACGTATCCGGGCGCGCGTGCGTTAAAGGCATCACGCTCTCGCACGCCATGATGGACATCGTTCGCATGTCGCCTCTTAACTGGGGTACGTGTGTCACTGTAACATTGTGCTTCTGTAATATTTAGTGTTGCTGTAACATAGTATGTTGCTGTATGATTGTGTGTTGCTGTAACATAATGTATAATTGTATGTTTGTGTATAGCTATAACATAATGTGTTGCTGTAACATTGTGTATTGCAGTATGATTAGGTGTTGCTGTAACATAATGTATAACTGTATGTTTGTGTGTAGCTATAACATAATGTGTTGCTGTAACATAATGTATAACTGTATGTTTGTGTGTAGCTGTAACATAGTGTGTTGCTGTAACATTGTGTATTGCAGTATGATTAGGTGTTGCTGTAACATAATGTATAACTATGTTTGTGTGTAGCTGTAACATAGTGTGTTGCTGTAACATTGTGTATTGCTGAAACATTGAGTATTTTTGTAGCATATTGTGGTTCTGTAACATAATGTATTGCTGTATGACTGTGTTGTTATAACATAGAGTGTTACAGTAACAGTGAATGTTATATTATTACTATTGGTTCGCTCCGATGTAAGTTCTTACGTTCCCCCAATTTTGAACCTTATATATCTCAACAACCTCTGAACCGATTTAGGTAGCTCATCTTCAAACTTGTAAATTCTATTGTTACTCGATGCCAAATTTTATAATGATTCGAGAGACTATTCGAATTATACTTTTTATCCCGAAAAACGAACACTTCCTGGGTGGTTTTTTAACATTTTAGCTTGACTACATTTTTTTAAAAATCCAAAAATGCAGTTTTTATTTTCTCCGAAATCCACCTGATTAAAAGAGGTTCTCAAATCGAGTGTTTTATAGTGTTTTTATATCTTAAAAACCGATTTGGAATATTCTTGTTGCGATGGGTTCAGTATAGCTACGAAGTGGTCCATAAATTTCATCGATATTCAATATTTTTAACCGACCTCAAAAAGGAGGAGGTTCTCTGTTCGATTGTATTTTTTTTATATGTTTGTTACCTCAGAACTCCGTCATTTATCAACCGATTTGAAAAATTCTTTTTGCGTCGGGTTCAGTATAGCTACGAAGTGGTCCCATATAAATTTCATCGATATGTGACCTTGGACTTCAAAGATACATTAAAGTCGGTTTTTGTTTTTTTCTAAAAATTAATTATTTTTATAAAATGTATACTTGTTTATTTTATATGTATTTTTTTTTTAATGTGCAGAAGTAAGCGTGAACAAGCAGCACATAAAGCCGCAAGAGGAATACGGGTGCGCGGCCGGCGAGTGCCTGTCGCTCGGCGTAGCGGTGGCGAATCACCTCAGCCGGCCGCTGCACCGGCTGTGTCTCTCGGTGCAGTTCTACCAGGATTATAACAACGGAGTGCTTAACTATAAGCTCGACAATCGTGTGGCTACGGCTGGGAATAACAAGTGAGTGTTATTTACTTTTTAACCGACTTCAAAAAGGAGGAGGTTTACAATTCGACGGTATGCTTTTTTTTTTTGTGTGTTTGTTACGCGATTTCTCCGCCAATTATGCATTGATTTCGATGATTCTTTTTTTGATTGGTAGGTAATACTTCAAAGGTGGTCCCATATAAATTTTATCGAAATTCATTCAGTAGTTTTTGAAAAAAATAGCAAAAACAAAAAATATAAGTTTAATCAAGTCGGTTCTTGTTTTTTTCGTAACCAACTTTCTAAAGGTGGAGGTTTGTATTCGACTGCTTCACTTGCTTCACCCAGGGTTGACTTCCGGCGAGGGAACTCCTCAACAGAGATATAGAACAGACATGAAATTTTTTTGTACATGCATTTAATTGTGATAACCCGTTTTAAACTTCGTCATGATGTGGCTTCTAGATCATAAAAGCTTGTCTTTAAAAACTTTTTGAATTAATTTAATTTAAACTTGTTTTTCACTAAAAAGGGTAAAATATTAGTATTTTTCAAAAAAAACTAAACCGACTTCAAAACCACAAATGGCACTCAAAAGTAAAAAATAAATTAATATAATTATCATAAGCGCTACCCACTCATATATTTGAAGTCGGTGCCAGTCAAGTCTAAAAGGTAGTAGATAGATACTACCTACAAGTAGTACTACTATATACATATTTATCTGCTACCTATTAGACTTGGCTGTAAATAATTCATTTATTTTCTTCCACAATAGGTTTTAACAATGTCAAGATTTTATGACTAAACTAGCTGTTGCCCGCGACTTCGTACGCGTAGTGTAGTAGTAATTCATCATGCTTTCGACCATTTTCTGTCCCAAAATACTCCCGTTCCAGCTCCCATCCTGCTCCTTTCTCATTACCGTATCACTTCTATTCTGTTACCTTCCCACTCGTTATCGTCCCATCCTGTTATCGTCCTGGTTGTATTCCGTAACCGCCGCGTTCTAGACTGATCCTGTCCTTCTCCTATACCGTTACCGCTCCCTACTATCCCGTTACCGTACCGCTCCGCTCCTGCTCCAGTCCCGCTCCTATATCGTTACCATTACGCTCCTATCCTGTAACTCTTGCGCTTATCCCATTTCCATGCCCATCTTATCCCGTTATCATCCCGTTCCGCTCCCAATCCTAATTACCAAAGTTGATAGCCCTATCTTTAAATACATAAACTCTCATTCCTTTTGTCCGCTCTCGTAATGATCCCCTTATAGAACTTACATACCAAACAGCTTCATAGGTTTTTGATTTTCGAGGTGTGATGTGTGTGTGTGTGTCTGTGTCTGAGGGAGTGGATTATTTTTATATTTAGATATATATGTACATTTTAGCAAGTTCTTTTAGAGATGTTTAAAAATTGGTGAAAAATGTGTTATAGTTTCTTTGACCGAGTATACGTATCAAATGTCATCGTTCAGTTTAAAAAACATATTACGGGACCACGGAGGCCGGGTGGAAATAACACGGGTGGGATTGCCATCGGGGGGAAATGCCATGGACCCTTTACGATTCGTACGCAAAACTGACGGTGACGGTGCGCCGCGGTGCCACGCTAGCCGCCGCGGCCGTTCCGGGCCCGGTACGGTATTGCTATGCTTTTTGTTCATCTATACCAGCAGTTACTAATAGTTGTTCCACGGAACCCTAGGGTTCCGAGAATTGCCGACGCTGGCCAGCATTTTTATCGATATACTGACCCGCGCAAAAGTGCTGAATCAATTTCGATAAAATTTATATGGGACCACCTCTGAAGTATGACCTACCAAACAAAAAAAGAATCATCAAAATCAAATTATAATTGGCGGAGTAATCGCGTAACAAACATAGAAAAAAAACAGAACCTCCTCCTTTTTTAAAGTCGGTTACAAATATGAGTTGGGGTTCCGCCAAAATTAGGTACATAATTTAGTGTTCCATAGCTAAAAAAAATTGGGAACCGCTAGATAAAATTCCTCTACTACTTTCCAAGGCGACATAATCGCATCAGCAAAAAAGCGTTTTGCAAACTGATCAAAAAAAAAGCTCCAGTGCAGGTCCAGCGCCATGTCCATAAAACCCGTCACCGCGAGTCAGAAAAACGCCCCTTGATAAGACGTGCTATCTATGGGTGGCTCGATTTAAACAGCTAATTTGCCTTGCAACGGTACTCAACGTTATACCACTCCACCAGCCACCGCCACCGGCACCGCCAATAGTCGCCGCGATCTCGCAGTGTAAACTCGCCCCTGATGAAGAGCATCGGACATGCTCGAAACCTAGGTCGACTAATTTGACAAACTACGTGAGTCCTAGCAGTTTTATTAAATATTTATAATTAGAATGAATCAAACTCACGAAAACTTTCATACTAAAATTGCTAATCGGTAGGTACTCAACGTTGTTAAATTGCGTAATAATTCCAGTTTTCGTAAACCAATATTTATAAAACAAAGTTTGTTATGTAGCCTAGGACTCCACAAAACATTTTTTAGAATACCATCGTGTGAACCAATACCTTAGTTCTACAAACTCTGAAGGTAAGTAATAAACCAGTATAAGCTGAGCCATGTGCACAAAGGGTCCGGTATGTTCCGTGGTTCAACTTATAGTGGACACCTATATTTTTTCCTAAATTCCGTCATAACTTCAATATTACTGGACCGATTTTGATGAAACAAAGCCTATGTGTAGCGCCGGACTCCACAGAATATATTTCAAAAAACTGCATTCAAATTCGTGCCCTAGTTTCTGAGTTTATCCCGGACAGACAGACAGACAGACAGACAGACAAAAATTTTAAAAATTGTATTTTTGGGTTCTGTTGCTACCTACTACTCCTAAAAAAATTGATTTTCAAAAATATCTTCAATGTACAGTAACCGCTTCGTTACAGTTTTATTATAAGTATAGATTAGGTACTAATAACTGAGGTAGGTCTCTCATATGCGGGAGGCCATCTGAATGGGTAGGTACCACAGTTTTGCCAGTTATTCTGCCGCCAAGCAGTAGTGCGCAAGAATTACTGTGTTCCGGTTTGAAGGGCCTTGTAGCCAGCGAAATTACTGATTTCTGATGTCTCGGGGTAATGAGCGCAATGCACTGTTACGCAGTTCTTTTTACTGAATATAAAGTTCTGGGTGGCACTGCAACCGTTATAGGCAGGCGTGGCGCTTACCATTAGGTGAACGACTTGATCGTCTCATTACTTAGATCTATATAGAAAAATAGTTTCGTGAGAGATTGGTGCCTGTGAATGTTTGCAAGGTAAGGGGTAATTAATGTAACTATAACGTTAAATAAATTATTTTTCAAAAAAAACTAAACCGACTTCAAAACCACAAATGGCACTCAAAAGTAAAAAATAAATAAATATAATTATCATAAGCGCTACCCACTCATATATTTGAAGTCGGTGCCAGCCAAGTCTAATAGGTAGCAGATAAATATGTATATAGTAAGTACTACTTGTAGGTAGTATCTATCTACTACCTTTTAGACTTGGCTGGCACCGACTTCAAATATATGAGTGGGTAGCGCTTATGATAATTATATTTATTTATTTTTTACTTTTGAGTGCCATTTGTGGTTTTGAAGTCGGTTTAGTTTTTTTTGAAAAATAATTTATTCATTTATGCAATGTAAAACTGTGCAATGGAAGAGCTAGCAGATACCTACGACACCAAAAGTTCATTCTTAGTGTAGGTTCTACGCACCAATTGATGTCAGACACAACAAGCCCAGCTTCCTGAAGGTCAAATAAACTAATTATAAGTTATATGTGTACAGTTCGGTAATAAATAATTTTTCTATTTAAATTTTTCTAATGATATGAAAAAAATGGTAATTTGTTTGTACCATTAAAAATAACCATTTTTGTTATAACATTGCTTTTTTATGGAGTTGAGTTCGCCTGAGAACTTTTAATACCATAAAAAGCACTGCATAGTACCGCATTGCGCTCATCACCCCGAGACATCAGATATTAAGTCTCATATGCCCAGTAATTTTGCTGGCTACAATGCCTTCAAACCGGAACACAGTAATTCAATTCATTTATTAATAATTCAGACACAATTATCCATATGTTAGTAAACATGCAAGTTCATAAAAAATTTAGTAAGTAATTAATCAATTTTTTTCATTAAAATGTCAAAATAAAATCAATATATTAATCAACGTCAACAAATAATTTTAAGTCAAAGTCAATATAAAATAATAATTTAATTTAAGTCTGTTTATGTAATGCTTGCGCACTACTGCTTGGCGGCAGGATTAGTACCGTTAGTACTGTGGTACCTACCCAGACAGCCTCCCGCAAACTGCTGTGCAAGTATCGAATAAAAACATATAAATATATATAATAAGAATTAATATGGGTTTGCGTCATCACAGAGCAAGTATTCAATTGCAACATGGAACTTGCTCGTTGAGAAAAAGGTTCACTCCACTCTCAATAGATGGCGTACACGTCAACCTTAAGACAGTTAAATAACCGAAGAAATTCGACACTCGAGTTGGTGCCCACCGTAGCTCAATTGGTAGAGCATCCCGCGCTGAGGGAAGATTGGGTTGCGGGTTCGAGTCCCAGTCGGTGGTCGAATTATTTCTTCCCGAAAAACCTTGTTTGAATATATTAGTTTTTTAAGCTTAAAAAAAACTTAAATTGCATGATGTGTATATTAAGCTTGAAATAAACATTATTATTTATTTATATCTTTTTTATGTAACTAAATGACGCGTGCAGGCGTGTTTTTCAATTGATGAGCAAGACGCTTGCCCATGACGGTTGCAGCACCACTCCGAGTTTTTGCGAAATCCTGCGCGGCATTACACTGCGCTCGACACCCCGAGACACGTTCGCTCTCGTGCCTACCTTGCTCGCTCACGTTGAAGAACATAGTTTTTCAACGTGTGCGAGCAAAGTAGGTAATGAGTTTGAATTAGGAATAATATATTCCGTGTTCCGCGAACAGAGAGATCGAAGGAAATATTAAATAAAAAAGGCTTGGCATATTAAAACGATTGTGAGCGAACGATGGTGAGCGAGTGTGGCTCAGTGGGAGCACGTGCGCCTTTCGATCAGACGCACCCGAGTTCGAACCTCGCTGGCCCCGCACCACTGACTTTCTTAAGTTATGTGCGGATTTAACACTCGCTCTAAAAACGGTGAAGGAAAACATCGTGAGGAAACCGGCATGTTCAAGAATTAATCACAAAAATTCAAGGACATGTGACATCCACCAACCCGCACTGGGCCAGCGTGGTGGATTATGGCCCATACTCTCTCTACGAGGGAAGATCCGAATCCCAGCAGTGGGAACGTAATGGGCTGATGATGATGATGATATTAAAACGAAATATTGAATGAAAAATTACCTGCATTTGTTCAAAGATGTATTCAGTTTTATTCTTATTCTTATATTCTTTATTGTACACTAAAATTTTTACATCGATGATTTATAAAATATATGTACAAAGGCGAGCTTAACCCTAAAAAGAGTTTTCTTCCAGCAAACCCTTGAGGAAAGAGAACTGTCACATGAGCAAATAGGTTTCAGTGTACGGTTACGGTTTTCTAAAATTCATGCAATTTAATTTTACAGGATCGTCCTTTCGTCGCTACCACAATCAGCCAAAGCTTACCACGAGTGCACAGTCGTGTTCCTAACTCCCGGCGAATACAAGATCGACATCCAGTGTTCGACCACAGAGCCTATGGATGAGGCTATTGTAAAGGAAACCGACCATCCGTCCATCATCCAGCCTTGCGCGGGAGAAACCAGCCACGTCTGGCGATTCATACCGCCTGTAGCTATAAGCGTCACTGATTAGACTACACATAGTAAGAAATTATTCACTTTTGGAGCAGCACAGAACAACAGAAATGTAGTGATTATATTAATTTTTCAGGAATATTTTAAATGATGCAGAATCATCCTTATTCATAGTGGTGTTAGATCGAAAATGCAATAAGTGAATGTGAGAAAACTAGAAAGTGCTCAGAGCCAGGTTGCTTCACTGTTAGTGACCAGCAATATTGTCTTGACCCTAGCAGTTTTTTTTTAACTGTAAGTATTTTCGAATCATAAATTGTCAGAATGTAAAATCTTCAGCCTGGCAGTGTTCTCTGATTTAAAGCATATCGTTTTATTGTCAGTATGTGAAATGCTCCAAAATAATCAGAATATCAACTGAATATTCAGGATATCTCAAAAGTACTGAAAGATGTAGTTCTATCCCTATTTATGTAGTTCTAGTGTAATTTTAATTTAATATGTTATAATTGTATGTTATGCCAATTTTTATTTGTATTTTTGTAATAAATAATGTATCATCCCTATGTTATGCTCATATAAATTAAATTAAATATGCAATGAATATGATTTAGATTGTCTATTTTAAATATCTTTTTTATCCTTATTTTTTTTGTAAAGTGGCCTTCCAATAACGAAAATGATTTTAGTAAGAATTCCTCTACTCTAGTCCTTCATAGAACTAGCACATTAGCACAATTTAATAGACTGATATATCACATCCTATTAAATTAACAACATTAGTAACTTTATGCAATCTATTATAGTAGGGGTATATTGAAGGAAAAAGCAGGCACATGCATAAAAGTTGTTATTATTGTACCAGTAATAAGGTCAAATTACAGTTTATTTTGCAATTTATACCTCTAATTTACCACATAATACATTGCATGTATCGTTTGTTGCCACTAGTTTGATTAATTTGTTTCGATCGTCGAACTAGAGAATTTTTTTCTCATTAGTTTGACAAACAAACTTAATTTAATCGAGAAAAAAAACACAATATGATAAAATTTAAGAAACACTTGTTTCGTTAAGTAACATTTGCTTCATTTGTTGTTGCACATTAATATGACTGGGTTATTCTTCTTCTGGCACATCGCCGGCAAAATTTTATTATATTGTGTTTTAAATGTGAAACTAATGAGAAAAAAAACTAACTAGTTCGACGATTTAACAAATGAATCGAACTAATGGGAACTACTGCATGTGTATGCCCCTAGGACTTTAAGGATATATGATTTTTATGTAGTTTATGGTTTCAAGAGATATTTTATTAGTTAAGTTTTTTTTTTGGTAGCTGTTATATGGGGGTCTGAAAAATAATTTATAGTGCCTAAACCTCACTTTAATTCTCATTTTATCTCGAAAATATGACATTAATAAAAAAGTGTCTCATGTATGTCAACATGATAGCAACCCTAGTAAAATGTTGATTCTTCTACAGAGAAATGAAACTTTTACATGTGTCTTAAGTATAATATCTGTTTATTTTATGAGAAAAATTACATAATTGGAAGGATAAAATGAAGCTTATTCCTATCTAGATTCAACAGCAGTCAGTATCTCGATTTGTTCCTCAAGAGTTGCATGTTTCTCTTGCAAACATTTTACAATATACTTCATAGACTCAATATTTTGCTCTTGCTCCTTTCTAACTGTTCTAGACTCTTCAGTATTGCTCTGAAGTATCTCCACATGTTTTTTTGTTTGAACAACTAATTCCATAAGTCTTGTGTTCAAATTGTCCTGCTTTTTAACCATGAGCCACAGCTTAGCCTCCATAGGTGCATCAGGTTTGCATCTCAGATCGTCATTGACAAAGACATCCAAGTTTGATGGTTCTTTCATACGAGCAAGGCTATTCTTGATATCAGCAGTGAGCTCGGCTTGAGTCATTTTGTTCAGCAGTCTGTCTACCTTAGATCTTTGTGGTATTTCAGCCTAAATGAAAGAATTTACTAAATTAATAATAGGCCTATCATTCGTTTTTTTTTTCGTTGTAAGGATATTTGTAGCGTCAATAATTCATTGTCATATTATTAAATAAACTTTGGGGGCTAAATTATTAGGCGCTTCAAATTTAGATATATGTATTATGTTTTTTTGTCACATAGGTATGTATTATGTCCCTATTATGTCAGCTTACCTTTGCGTAGGCGCCAAATAACGTCGGCACAGCAATATCCTTCAATCTTCTCTGTGAGTCGAAATACTTATGTTCAAAGTGCCTCGAGCATATTTTACTTTTGCTCCAATCCAACATATAGCATTTGTTTTTGAGCAACTTCATCCATTTATTTCTCATTTCAGAGCTTGTAGGGCATCTGGAAAACAAAAAAAAATAATAGTGTAACTAAACATACTATAAAATACAAGATTGTTGTTTTAGGTTATATAGGTACTCCACCAACAGCATAAAACAGTACTGAAGCAGATATAATTTAATGAAAATTCAAGACCCAGGAACTCAAAATAAATAACAAAATCACAAGTTAGGCTTCCAGAAGTGAAATAGTTGCGGAACTTACGGGTGTAGGGCAACACCCGGTGGTTTGTTGTGTACGGTTATTTTGCAATTTTCAACAATGCAGTGGTTACTGGCCATGCTTAAAGTTTCTATTAACTTATGACGAAATTTGTAAACAAAGCTAATGTGGTTCTAATTTCCCAAACAACTTGAAATTTGCATTGCAAGCAAGCAAAGCAAAACCAATAAAATTGATATATACTTTGTCTTTATACAATTTTTATCTAGGGGTCTTTGGATAAAACGTGATAATTAGCGGTGGACGTTGCGCAACGTAGATAGTTATTGCAACTGTCTATCGGCTCAATAGCCGTTAGCGGCTATCGTACTCCGACGAAACTATCTTTCTTGGAAACCATTGAGGAATGACACTATAGAGTCCTTGACAGCGTAACACTTTTGGAAAGCAATAGTTTTTTGACAGTATTTTTGGAGTGTTCACCATACCTATGAAAAATTCTCCCATTCGCTTGAATGAAAATGTAACGTGTTCTGCGTTGCATTGCAGCCACTATAACTTCAAAAGTTCGTAGTTGGTCTGTAAAAGGTAGGACATCTGTACTATTCTGTACCCCAGAGTGAAAGATAAGTACCACGATGATTTACGAATTACAGCATTAATAGGGAATATGCATGTGATGTCGATAGTGGCGGCGGCGCTACAACGCAGAACACGAACGAGATGCGATAGGTACCTACATTTTTTACGGCACGCTTCATAGTGAATGTATAAATACAATACTTAAAGCCTCATAGACAGTCTTCCGAGAAATTCCTTTGCAACAAAATCTATGAAATTCGTGCAATCATTTTAATATTTTGTTGGTAACTAGTTTTTTGTCTAGGATTAAACCAGTCAGATAATAAAAATAATTAAAGTAAATACATAGATGATACATTAATACAATAAACTTCATTATTTCCATTCAGATAGAATTTATAATTAAAGAACTATAATTATTTGACATAATTTACATGACCACAGCACAACTGAAACTTAGGATATAGGTAAATAAACACAATGTTGAAATAAAAATAAAATAAATAAACAAAAAGGCCCCTAACTAGGATTCCCTGTATCTAGGGAAAAACTATGAAGACCATGGTCTCACAATACCCAGACACAAAACAAATGTTTGCGCTTTATTTCTGTCACAAAAATTTGTCCCGTAGCGGGAATCAAACCCGCAACCTCAATGCTCATAAAAAACCATATTATAAAAACCTTAAAAGTACATGAAAAAAACAACTCGAAGTATTCTAAATAGCATAGTGTCTCAAAGTTCAAAAGTTCTTTATTCAGTTTTCGCATCACAGACGCACTTATGAACGTCAGTTATTACACTGACTCTAACTATCGGAAAAAGAACCACCACCATTCGGAAGATACGCCAAAAAAGTTAGGGGCATGTTTTTTAGAACTTTTGTAACAAATTACAATATTTTATGTTTTGTTTTTGACAATATGCTCAGTTAAATATCATACTGTCGAAGCAGATCACAGACGCACTTAAGAACGCCAATTATTACAATGACAATGCCATCGCATCAGAAAAAGAATCACTACCCAAAAGATACGGCAAGAAACTGAGGGAAAATACTTAGTAGCTTCTCCAAGTACATCAATTTTAACTACTGTCATTGGGAGAGGCCTATGTCCAGCAGTGGATTCGTATAGGCTGATGATGATGATAATGATGATGATGTGCAACTGCAAAATCACAGAGATAATTCAAATTAAATAAAAACAACTAAATAATAAATCTTACATGCACTGTCGGTACTGCATCACGAACTAGTCTTGTTCGTTTTTCTTTAATTTTTAGTTCATGGTCCTTAAAATGTATTGAACATATCTTCGAATTTTTTGTTGGCTCCCAATCTCTTCTTCCAGTAGCCGCTATCCAAATATTTTTATAGTTCCAAAAAAGCTGTAGTTTCCAAAATAAAAGCCTTAGTCATTAACTACTTTTATCATATCTTAATTAAATGGTTTATGTGTGCACAATTTTACTACATTTAAAATTTTACACAAAGATGCAATTTTTTACCCGACGTAATGGGAACTCGAATGTTTATATGATGGCCACACTGACCACAAAACTGCTCAATATTATTTTAACGAAATAATATCAAAAACTGAATATATCAAGCCAAAATCAGGGTTCAAATAGTCGAACCCGATGTGTAGTTACATCCACATAAATTATAGTTACTGAAAAACATCAATAAACACAAGAAAAACACCTACCTGTGGAAACTTAAACCGTTAATACAATTTTCGCTTCGGTTCTTGCAACCAAGAATGGAACACCCGACCATACTTTAAAATTAAATTCAAAATTGTTTCTAGTACACAAGCACAAAGATTCATAAGAAAATAATAAGAAATAACACAACAAACATTAAAAAACCACAAGCCGACCCTGCCTGGACACTATTTTGACTTAACACGGCATGACCAATGTCAAGAAAATGGGTTACGCGATAGAGACAATATGATAATAGTTGTACCTCGTTCTTTATAAGAGCCTGTTGTATAGCGCTATCCTTTTTTAGGTCGGAAAACTTCGTAATTATCCCTCTATAGTGTAAGACCTCAATGTTGGAAACTATCATTGAGGAATGACACTATAGAGTCCTCGACAGCGTAACACTTTTGGAAAGCAATAGTTTTTTGACAGTAATTTTGGAGTGTTTACCATACCTATGAAAAATTCTCCCATTCGCTTGAATGAAAATATAACGTGTTCTGCGTTGCATTGCAGCCACTATATTTTCAGAAGTTCGTGGTTGGTCTGTAAAAGGTAGGACATCTGTACTATTCTGTACCCCAGAGTGAAGAATAAGGAAATAGGGAATATGCATATGTTGTCGAAAAATCTAGAAATTACTTTTTATGATAGACTCCTATAAACAGATCAAAAGGTGAAGGTCTCTTTTAGGTGGCCGAGTAATGAATACATTCTAGCGTGGCCACAGAATAATAGTACAGATTTCGTACCTTTTACAGACCAACTACCTACGACTTTATGAAGCTATAGTGGCGGCGATACAACTCAGAGCTCGAATGACATTGCGGTAACTACATTTCCTTACGGTATGCTTCTTATGCAATCATTAATATTTTGTTGTTAACCAGGTTTTATCTAGGATTAAACCAGTCAGGTAAATAAAATAATCAAATAAAATATATGACACATTTATACAATATCGTTCATACATTAATTATTTCCATACAGGTAAAATTTACAATAGAAGAACTAGTATTTTGACATAATTTACAAGACTGCAGCACAACTGATACTTAGGATATAGGTAGATAGATAAACACAATGTTAAAAAAAAACACTTGGAGTATTCTAAATAGCATAGTGTCTCAGTTAAATGTCATACTGTCGGAGTAGATCACAGACGTACTTATGAAAGTCAATTATTACATTGACCATACCACCGTATTGGATAGCACTAACTATACATAACTGTCAATTCACTACACTAACCCGAAACGGTTTGTCCTTTTGTGTCCTGAACAGCCTTGACGTTCACATGATGATGAAGTCTACGTTCATGAACTCGTTCTCACTATGTGGCGTTAATTAGGATTAGAAATCCGAGATTCGTTGCTTACATTTTTATTGTAGGATTGTGATCCATCAATGGAATTGGATGATTGGCCATAGTAATCGACAGCAAGGACCTGTAAGATAAATTTATTACACAAAATAAGAACTTATTTACAACATATGTTCTTACATAAGAGGCGAATGCCTTTACTATTAAAACAATTCTACTCTCTTCTTACTAAACTTTAACTTTTTAATTTCAAATTAAATAAAAACTATAATCATTAACTACTTCTATTACCTATATCTTAATTAAATGGTTTAAGAATGCACAATTTTAATACATTTAACATTTTACACAAATATGCAATTTGTTACCCGACGTAATGGGAACTGAAATGTTTATACGATGGCCACACTGACACACGAAACTGGTCAATGTTGTTTTAACAAAATAACACCGAAAACTGAATATATCAAGCCAAATGCAGGTTCTAATTGTCGAACCCGATGTATAGTTACATCCACATAAATTATAGTTACCGAAAAACATCAATAAACACAAGAAAAACACAAACGTTTGAAAACTTAATCTTTCAGTACAATTTTCACTTCACCATGAATGGAACACCCGAATATTTTTTCACATTTAATTCTAAATTGTTTCTAGTACTAGTACACATTCACAAAGATTCACTTAAAAATAATAAAAAATACCACAACACAAATTAAAAAACCACAAGCCGACCCTGCCGGGCCACTATTTTGACTTAACATGTCATGGCCAATGTTAAGAAAATGGGTTACGCGATAGAGACAATGTGATAATAGTTCTACCTCGTTCTTTATAAGAGCCTGTTGTATAGCGCTATCCTTTTTTAGGTCGGAAAACTTCGTAATTATCCCTCTATAGTATAAGACCTCAATGGAAACTATCTATTTCGCGAATGCACTGCGCGGCACGCGCACGACAACGTTCGGTAATTCTCGCTACTTGCTAAAACTGCTATCGGCATAATTCGGAAGTCGCATGCGGTTCGAACGAAACAGAAAATAAAATCACTTTGTCACATTCACACGTTGCTATTTAACTTTCAACTTTAACTCGTATGAAATAAGGACATAAACTAATAGATGTAACATACTGTTTGTGTTCAATTGAAAATAAATTTGAAGTGTGAATATCATATCGAAGAGAAAGTGACCTTGACCCACTCGAATTCGATTAGTCTGTTGATGCGGTGTTGTTTTTAGACACCATAATTATCGTTGATTTTCGAGTTCACAAATGTGTAAAAATGTAAGATAATACAGCGTAAAGACGTAAGTACCTACCTACTTACTATAGTAATAAAACTTTATTAATATAGTAATTGGGTGAGTACGTATTTCCAAGAGTTGTTGTAAACAGTGAATAAAAAGTTTTTGATTATATTTGTTTTGGTGAAGCGTAGTTAAAAAACAATTAGATTTAAAAATGTAAATATACCATGAAGTATAGATAATGAACAATTCGATTAAGGAGTGTAAATATACTGTAAATAATAATATAAGTAATAAGGACATTGTACATAAACTAAACTATTAAGTGAATTTATAAAACTATACATAGTGCATAATGTCGCGAATTAACGCGAGTGTGCTATGGGATTTTTTTTTAAAAAGACGACACTACTAAGAAGGCTAATTGTACATTGTGCGGTGACAATTATAGTTATAAAACATCTACGGGGAATTTGAAGTGCCATTTACGTAAGAAACATTTGGATGCTTACGAAAGAGTCGCTTCGAACCGCGAAATAGCGATAGGATAGGATAGCACCTTGTAAAAAAACCGCTATCAAAATAGATAGTTTTAAAAACCGCTATTGAAATTCAATAAATAGTTGCGTTTCGTTGCCCGATAAAGCCGCTAAGACCCACCTCTAGTGATAATACAACAAATAATCTTTTTTTTTATTTATTGACCACAGACTTGACAATGACAACTGGGTGGTGGCAATTTTGGCCGTGTACGTACAAAATATAATACATATACGTACATACATCAAACGTCGTACATTATTATGGCCCTCGAAGATTTATGTCTCATATAAAATATATAATATGTATAGTTGCTTAAGTACGTACCAGTTTTTTTTTTTAATTTATATAAATAAATAATAAATATTTTTGATAAAAGAAACTAATTTCACGCATTTGATCCAACTCCAGGCAATGGATGGGAGCATTGCCAAATACGCAATTACAAATAACAAACCAACATTAGTAAAGCTCTCTTTGTAAGTGAAATTGTTTATAATTTCTAAAAGAGAAATAAATATTCTTCATCTATCATAGACCAACGAATCAAGTTATAAAAAACTCTAATTAGTCGTAAGTAAAATCCATCGAAAGAGGTGGTCAAACAACACTCAGGCCTTACAATCTGCTTAGACTGGGCGTTTGTCTCCAACCTTAATTTCCATAGACAATTTTCACTCCCTTCATTTTGCTGTCAACCATTCTCAGCTGCCAAAGTCAGATTTCAAATTTAAGTTTGTTGACGAAGCGGGTTTCATTTAACCGCGCAATTGTTTTTGTTCTAAATTAAGTTTTTATGAATTAAATATTAAACAAGCAGTGCAATGGAGTGTGGAGAATCATTTTTATCATGTGCTGTATCCTTAGAATGGATAACGCCACAAGGGTCTATCTCAAGAAAAGTGAATTACAAGACTGCATCCCTACGTTTGATCCGTAACGAATTTCGTGAGATGTTTATGGAGATTACTAGCGAAAAACACACTGCCATCAGGCTGGCGTTGAAAGGAATAAACGTATTTAAGAAGTTCATGGCAGAAGGTAAAGCAAGCGTCAAGTTTCAAGAGGCCAACTGCACTTTGTTCATCTCAAACGCACCTCCGACGAACCTCGTGTCATTTTTGAGAACTATCTTCGTGAAGATGACCGGAGAGAAAGAATCAAGTTCTAACACCACTCCATCCAAACAAAGCATGCGCGCAAAGTTGCTAAGCGGGAAAGCTCAAGCGTTTGAAGAAATCAGTCCCGTCACTAGCGCTGATATCCATAATGCTAAAAGTAAAATATCAAAGTCAACAGTAACTACGCCATCACCTCCTTCTAAGAAACGGAAGCATGAAGACTCCATTCGAGGACCAGCACCAAAGAAACTGTACTCCCCTTCCCCATTGGCTGCCGCCAGTTCATTGAACCCTGAACAACAAAGAATTTTGGAAGCATGTGTTAGTGGAAAAAACATATTCTTCACTGGGTCAGCAGGGACTGGAAAGAGTTTTTTGCTCAAGAGGATTGTGGCTGCCCTGCCACCTGATGTTACCTTCGCTACAGCATCTACAGGAGTTGCAGCTTGCCATGTTGGTGTGTATTTGATATAGTTTTGTTTTAATACTATTTCAATTTTGAATACATCTGCTATAGTAATATAATGTAATTTAATGTTACAGGTGGAACAACTCTCCATGCATTTGCTGGAATAGGAGATGGCAGTGGCACTGTAGAACATCTTTGTGAAAAAGCCACAAAGCTGCCATTAGTGGCACAGAAGTGGAGGAAATGCAAGCACCTCATTATTGATGAGATCTCAATGGTTGATGGGACATTTTTTGAGGTAAATAAGCTTTACTGAATAATGAGGAGACTGGATTTTATCAAATTCAATAAAACATTTCACATAGCTAAGTTAGTGAACAGAAATAAAGAAAATACACTTATTTATGACAACACAGAATATCACACTGAAATAAACAAGACCATACTAAAAAATAGAGACAAAACAAACATATATATAAGACAGTAAGATATGTTGCATGATGTCAGGAAAAGGTTCTGACTCAGCATATGCTAAGGTGTTTGTAAGCAATAGTGATGTCCGAAATATATAATACACAGCAGAATATCAGGCATCCCTAAACTAAGCCAAGTTTATAGAAATATCTTACCAGTACAAGACTCACTACTACTTACTCTTTATTCTCTTTATTTTACAGAAATTAGAAACAGTAGCAAGACACGTAAGGAAAAATGATAAACCATTTGGAGGCATTCAACTCATCCTTTGTGGAGACTTCCTTCAGTTGCCACCAATCATTGAAAAGGGCAAACCTGGAAAGAGATTTTGTTTCCAGGCACCATGCTGGGACAAATGCATTCAACTATGTTTTGAGCTCAAAGAAGTACACAGACAGAAAGACAAGGAATTTATTTCAATACTCAATAGCATAAGAATAGGCCGTGTTACGAAAGAAATTAGTGATCGCTTGATTGGGACAGCCAGGCAGAAAATTGAGAGTGATGGCATTTTAGCAACTAGATTATGTTCTCACACTAATGACTCTAAAATGATCAACAACAATAAACTAACAGACTTGGATGGCGAAGAAAAAGTATTTTCATCACAAGACAGTGACAATGCTACCAAGTTACTGGACATGCAAACCATAGCTCCGTCAAAACTGGTACTGAAAGTCGGGGCCCAAGTCATGTTGCTAAAGAATGTTAATGTAAATGCAGGCTTAGTCAATGGTGCTAGAGGGGTGGTAGTAAGATTTGAAGAGGGACTACCAGTTGTAAGATTTAAGAATAAAAAGGAGTACACAGCAAGAACTGAGAGATGGTTTGTCAAAAATTCTAATGGGACATTGTTATGCAGAAGGCAAGTACCACTGAATTTGGCATGGGCTTTTTCCATACATAAATCTCAAGGTTTGACTCTGGATTGTGTGGAAATGTCATTGTCTAAAATATTTGAGGCTGGTCAAGCTTATGTTGCCTTGAGTAGGGCACAAAGTTTGGATACGCTGAGAGTGCTAGATTTTGATTCACGCCATGTGTGGGCCGATCCAAGTGTCTTGGAATTCTATCAGAGATTTAGGAGACGTTTGCAACAAATGGAGATTGTACCACTTGGGAAGCCTTTATCAGATAAGACAAATAAAAAGCTCAAGTTACGAGAACTTTTAGAAAAACAAATGATAAGGAAATAGATCAGTGTTAGGTAAATGAAATCAATTTCAGTTTAAATTATTTATTTAAATTTAAGACTTAAAATTATGGTTTAACAATAAGTTTATATCATTGATAATCTTAAATAGCCTATCAAAGTCCTATTGTGAAGACTGAATGTAAGCTATTTTAAATAACTTCGTTTTATTTATTTTGACCTCATGTGTAAATTTTGTACCTAATAGTTTAATATGATCTAGAAATTTTGTACATATTTATAATAATATATTTATATTATAAAGTGTCTCATGTATTTCAAATCTATCTATAGAGATATCATAATAAAACGATATTAAATATTATTAAATGAATACTTATTAATTCCTTAGCAAAATACAAACCCCATACGAATTGCACATCAAGAAAATGTAAGTAGGTAAAAAGTACCTATGTAAAAAGGTTTCTTACAATATGATTTGATGGGTTACTTTGGGGAAAACATTCCTGATGGAAAATAGGTTCGATTATTTTTTAAATTACATTTCTCAGCCTGCTATGTTTATTTCCTCCAAAATTCTGATGTTTTCTAAGAATAAAACTTCCGCACTGAAAACGAACTGGTACCCTGAAGATCCCAAAAGACCATTCACTTAAAATTTCTCTATGAGGACATCTGACATTTCTGGCCTGTTTTCATTGCGCCAGTTTGAAAAGTTCGCGTAGTCGCAGCCACCGCTCAAGCTAAAATAAATCGATATAGTAGATACTAATAAAAAAAATGATGGTTCAGATGATGCAAATAGGTATCGACATTTAGACAACTTATGTTAGAATAAATGTTGTAGCTAATCTAACTTGTCGTGTTTCTGAGATGAACCAAACGACATATATACATGAAAAAGACAAGCAGAATAGAATCGAATAACTCTTTATTATAAAACCAAAATAAAGAAATAATTAAAAAACTAAAATAACAACTAACTTAATAATAGTGTCACAATGGGCGGTCTCATCAATCAAAGCAAAACCACTACTAAATACTAAATTATAAGTATTAAATTATGATTCAAAACCACTACTAATCAAACCTTAATAAATTGATATTTCGATTGTCGATAGTGCTTCGACGGGAACTAAAAAGTCGAACTATATATATATACTATATAAATAGACGACATAATATATCAATAAGCAATTTACATTTAAAAATACCTCTAATGCACGGTTGGTAGGCAGTAGGTAGGTATGAAACAGAATTCTGTAATTTCATACGCGCTTTATTTCAATTTTATTTCGTTACCGGAGACAGGCTGTCACTGCCGGACGGCCAATAACTCATCGCACGCTCGTAAAAGCGGCTAAAATAAACAGACTGTCAGAACTGGGCAGATATTACCAATAATGCGTTAGGAAAGGAAATGGGCATTTCTAATAAGATTCATAAATCCTATGAGAAGAAACTTCACGAAGAGAAAGTAGTTCCTAAGAAAACTTTACCTAGTACCTACCAAAAGAGAAAGTAGGAAGGGATAAGTTATGCCACCCTTACACTTTTACTTTGTACTACCTATTAGGTAATTATTCTGAGGTTTTACTCGGCGACATAACTAGCACCTAAACGTAATTCAAAATTATCTAAATGGAAACACTTATATAACTTTATCGTATGATACAGGTGTGGTAAAATTTTAGGACTTTCAGGGTAGGTACTGTTTCCCTTGTAGTGAGGAAGTTTTGTTCAGAGGAAACATCGGGTGCATTTTTGAGAAAATAAAAGCTGCATATTTGGACCTACTCTCCTCATCACCTAGATATATAGGTAGGCAGGTCAGGAGTGTAATATAAATAACGCCCAACGATCACATACATAGATCTTGGCCCCTAACTAGGATTCCTATTCCCTTATCTAGGAAACCTGGAACTATGACGACCATGGTCCCACAACACCCAGACACGAAACAAATGCTTGCGCTGTTTTTTTTCTGTGCACAAACATTTGTTCCGTCGCGGGAATCGAACCCGCAACCTCAGTGGTGTATGAGATTTGAGCCAACCTGCTCAACCACTACACCACAGAGGCTATCAAATATATTTCCTATATTTGCTCTATATAATTGTATACATGAGTAGGTACCAAAATTTAATAGAGCAAATAATAGTCTCCTCATTAAAACATGACGTAACAGATCCAGACGACCAATATTTGCAGCATGTGCCATATTTCAAGAGTGCCTGTGACAGTAACCATTGCTCGACGTCTGGCTATACGTGAGGTCATCACTCAATCTCTTTGTAGTGAAGCCCGAATTGATTGCTGAAACGAAGCTCCTTTTATGACATGATGGTGGAAATACGTTTTGAGCTTTATTTATGAGAGGTAGGGTCTAGTTTTCACTGGTATGGGTAAATTTTACTGCAACGCGTACCCAGTTATCTACCTACCTACCTACCTGTACGAGTAAACCAGTAGGTATATTATTTTATTTAATTTTGGGGACTTACAGCTATGAATTACAAAATAAAGTAGCTAACAAAGAGCCAATTACAAGTCTCCACAGATAGTAATAAACTAAGTTAAAAACAAAACGTACAAAATAGTGTCTTAATAGTAAATGAGTAATTAACATGCATAGCCACTACGATTCGTAGGCGGTGGTATACTTTTTAAACATTATTGCATTTGCTGACGCTATACTACTAGTTTGTATAATTGGTCCATGCTACTTACTAGTAAACAATACTAGTAATTTAATTATAGGTACACTAAATACAGTAGAACCTCTATAAGTCGAACATCAAGGGAGACGCCAAAAAATTCGAGTTATAGAGTTTTCAACTTATGGAGGATTTCGACTTAGGCGGATTTTGATTCGACATAAAGAGTTTGAGGTTTATTCTTATAAATTTTGAGTTAGAGAGGTAAAATAAATAAAAATTCAACTTGCAGAGGTGACAAACATATTTTTATTTACATATTATAAATCACCATTATTTCAAATCATTTTAAAATAAAAAATATGGCATTAATAAAAGTCAGTAATTTTTTTTTGCTTTAGATAATTTGGTTGTTCTCTATCTATAGCATTGTCTAATCTATAAAGAGCAGAAAATTCTTCTTCTTCAGAGTTACTGGTTAGCTCTATAAAATTACGTAAGGTATTCAATGCGGTTCGCGCCTCTTTGATGGAAACCCATGGAGCGCATGTACTATTCACGTCTTCTATGTCATCTAAATCATTAGTATCGGTTTTCTGAGCTACTGAATCGATAATTTCAAAGGGAATCAAAATTGAACACCTGACACAAAGCAAGCAAACACGTGTTTCCATGAGTCATAAATTTATTATTGTATACTCCTAAAATTGTATACTCCTAAAATTTAATTTTTCGAGTTATAGAGTGAAAATATGTACAAAAATGGCTTGGAGGGACTCGGTGATTATTTCGATTAACAGAGGGTCAAGATTTCAAGTAATGGAGGTTTTGGTGTTTTAAGGGAAGGGAACAAAACATTTTTTCGAGATTTGGAGGTTTTTGACTTATCGAGGTTCGACTTAACGAGGTTCTACTGTACTAATCGTTTATTATACGTACTTATCTCAGAGACTTTCGATGAATAGGTTATCTATAGTCGCTGGTTTTATAGGTAGGTATATGGGATAGATTTATACCTAGAACCTACTAACGCTACTAACGAAGGTAGGAAACTAAATAACTTTGCTAGGCGCTTAAGTAAAATCTCGTGGAAATTTTAATTTTCTACCATAGAATTATGTTCTCTACATAGACAAGTGTATGTACCTACCTATCTGTAGGTGGTTGCGAATGTCGTATCAGCTTGGTCCCCTTGATACTCTGTTGGTAGGTAACTTTCTGCCTTGCTGCAATTCATGAGAACCTAAACAGTACCAAATCATTTTATTACCTCAAATATGTAAGTAGGCATGCATTAAACCAACACCTCACACATTAAACAACAATGTCTAGTGTCTAGACATGATCAGAATATCACTCGACCATAGAATTAGAGCGTTCTAATTCTATGCACTCGTCAAAATACTTTATGAGGCCTCGACATTCCCGTCCAACATTTCATTTTATCCTACTCATTATATTTAAGCACCAAGCCAATGAAATACAAATAACGCTCAATATTCAGAACCAATCGAGGATGTGCATGTGCCTAAAAAGTATCTACCTACTAAAGTTTTCAACGCCTGCATGCGGCATGGCAGGTGTCAAAGGAAGGAACTTTCAAATATGATTTTTAAATATCACATTTTCCCACTGTATGTACAATTACCTAAATCATTACAGAGTTCTCGTGGTAGGTCTCTCGTTTGCGAGAGGTCGTCTGGGTAGGTACCACCGCCTTGCCAGTTATTCTGCCACCAAGCAGTAGTGCGCAAACATTACTGTGTTCCGGTTTGAAAGGCATTGTAGCCAGCGAAATTACTGGGCATATGACTCTCTCGGCGTGATGAGCGCAATGCAGTGCTACGCAGTGCTTTTTATGGTATTAAAAGTACTTGGTGGCACTGCAATTGATATGGGCAGGCGTGGCGCTTAACATCAGGCGAACGACTTGCTCGTCTCATCACGTGTGCAGTTCCATAAAAAAAAAACTATATTTGGAAGTGTAGAGACACGACGAGCGTCCTTTATCGGTTACATAAACTTACGCATTATTATAGGTGGTATCTACTATCACAATACAATTAAGTTCATTAACTTGCTCAGCGCTGAAAAAGCAAACAACAAAGTCGTTCAATTCCATTAACTTCCTATTTGGCATGATCAGAGAAGTATTTTACGAGGCCTCAATTTCTGCCGTAGCCGTTACTGTTTGAAGCTGTCAATTAAAATGAAATACAATCGATAACGTTCAGTAGGTAGGTAGGTATTGAGAAATCCGACCGAGGATAAATCGATGCCGAGGATGAACTAATGAAAGGAAGTACCCCCTAAAGTTATCAACGCATTCGCTCTCAAAGTAAATACGGTTATTCTCGCGATCGTTTCAAAATGGTGAATATATAAAGTCACATTCACGTTTAATATCGAGTTAAATAAATAGGTACAGTCAGATTGGCACATCGCTAAATATTTCCGTACGTCTTGTTGTCCGATTTTAGAAAGAAGATTGAGGAATTAACTCATGTAACGCCATCGCACACTCCCCGTGATGTATCCTGTAAAATACCGAAAGCCTGGCAACTTTACGTTGATGCTCGAGACTCTGAAGCCTAGCTTTAATCAACGCATCTACCTACCTGTATTAATGTGATAAAACAATTGTTAGTAGTAATGCTGCTCCAATGGTTCTGACAACTCCATTACTCATAATGAGACATGATGCATAAGAGACAAGACAATTTAACATTGCTCGCTCCGTCATCGATATATTATATAGTCATACTTAGTTTACCTTATTTACCTATCTATGGTTGCTTAAGCTCACTAGCGACGATTTCTTTATGAGACTATAAAATCGACATAAACGTTGGCAAACGTTCATTACACAGGATGACAACAGCAACGAGACACAAGGAATCGATACAGGAAGCTGCACCGAACATAAACCAGATTTAGCGACGCCGACGCCTGCCATTTGCAAACCGACAAACGGTTGAGTTTCATTGCGGTATATTGGATTTACCAACACGACATGCCATACCTTCCACCAACTTTTTTGGGTATCTACTTGTTGATCTTTTAGTACATCAATTAGCACAAACGAAGGCGAAGGCAAAAGAGGCTGAATATCTGGGTAATATCTGCGGGAAAACCAGCACCAAAAAATGTTAGTCTCGTATGCGGGAGGCCGTCTCGGTAGGTACCACCGCTTTGCCAGTTATTCTGCCACCACGCAATAGTGCGCAAGCATTAAACTGTGTTCCGGTTTAAAGGGAACTGTAGCCAGTGAAATTACTGGGCATATGAGACTTAATATCTGATGTCTCGAGGCGCACGCAGTGATACGTAGTACTTTTTATGATATTAAAATTTCTGGGTGACACTGCAAATGCCAGGCAGGAGAGGCGCTTACCATCAGGCGAGCGACATGCTCGT
Source organism: Petrophora chlorosata (assembly GCA_951640565.1). Lineage (NCBI taxonomy): Eukaryota > Metazoa > Arthropoda > Insecta > Lepidoptera > Geometridae > Petrophora > Petrophora chlorosata. The sequence goes on from OX621206.1 coordinate 6,290,086, forward strand.
CTCATTACCCAATTTCATAAAAAAGTCAAATTTTGTGTATCAAATACTTACCCTTAAAAAATATATTCGATAAACATAAGCTAGGTAGCCGGCGGCGCCCGCGCCGGCGCCGGCGGGCGGTGTTTGTGTCATTTGCATTTTTGCGACACGCGAGTCATCGCCAAGGAGAAACTTTATAATTACCTACATTTAAATAAAGATATTAAAAAAAATTACCTACATGTCATAATTATAGGAAAGAAATGTAGGAACAGTTAAAAAGTATCTCTAACGACTTGTCTCAAACAAACAAGGTGACAAACGTGCCGTCTTAACAACTAATATGATCTATTGAAATAGAGAGGTTACATTTTAACTTCGTTAGCAAGTTTAAGGAATTAAAAATTAAATAATAATAATAATCGGAATGAGATACGAATACATGAGTTATACAAAACAATCGCAGTGACAGAAGTATTAACAACATACACTAACATGACATGCGGATTTGTCCGTTTGTAATTAGTTGGCAGAGTTCCGAGTAGGTAGGAATGTGGGGTTGTGTTGTGTATGCGCTGAAACAAAACAATTCGTGTGAACGCCGGACAATACGGGGTGACGGTGGGGTGGCCATGCGAGCAGATGCTGTGTTAGGAAAATATTTTATTTGTTTAGGTTTAAAGAAGTTTATTCTCAATAAGACAAATGTCACTTACTTGAGAACAATACTAAGCTTAAAATGCGAAATAGAACATTCATCATTCCGTCCGATAAGGAAAACTTAGGTAGGTAGGTACTCATCTAATGCTTCTATTTGCATAAGAGGGAACGCGAACGGTCTGCGATTAGATATTGGGGCTAGGCTAGCAGAAATTTGAATGCATTAAATGAGCTTACATTTTTAATTCTTGAGGGTATTCCATTATACAACTGTGCCCCTTCAAAAGTTAGCATATTTTTGCCATAGTTTGTACGCGGCTTTGGCAAAACCAGAAGACTAAATTATTATTATTAGTAGTGACTGTAAACGTTTTTAAAAATGTTGGACGGAAGTCCAAGTATCGATGAAATTCATATGGCACCGCCCAGCTTGAACCCAACTTTAAAATATTTTTTCAAATCAGTTTATAAGTGACGGAGTTCTGAGGCATCAAACATTTAAAAAATAATATTGTCGAATAGAGAACCTCCTCTTTTTTGAGGTCGGTTATAACCATTCACGTCGTTTTTGAAACCTTTTTTTTTTCACGCGCCCTTACCGTTATGTTGTAATTTCAATCATTTCACTAATAACATAAGCAGCAAAATTTTAAATTAAATAATATACATTGGCATGTGGTTTACAGTACCAACCCTTGAATTATCCTCAAACTATCCAGAATAGTGGAGTCGGTAGGCGTTCACGGCGCGTCGGCGGAGCGAAGAGAGCTCCACACATGGGACGCATCTGTGCGGGAGGTGTACCCTTCCGCCCGTATCTATAGTTCGAGCTTTTCAGTACCTTTCAGTTATGTTAGTTCAGTTTCATTTAATAAGGGTTTTTGGAACTGTTTCTGTCATTTTTTAAATTCAACGCGCTTAATAATTAGAAGTATGTAAACTCTATGGTAGGTACTAGGTACCTAGTACTACCTAGTTGGTTAAATTACCTACCTTATATCTGAAACGGTGGACCATTTATTTTTTTCTTATTAAAATTCCTAAATATGTTATTAACAATACTTAGGTAGGTAGAGGTATATAATAGGCTCTACTTATTGCTATTTAATACAAGGCCGACATTGCACCTGCACTTCCCCTTTCCTAGAAAAGGTTTAAAAATCGGCCGATCACATTGTCGTGACCACAAGTTCCAGCAAGTTCTAATACCTAACCATTATTTTGGATGCAGGTGTTCATATCTGATTAACGGACAGGGTGAATTTAATGGATTCCGTTTGAAGACAATGGCGCTGTTATCAGTTAGGCAGGTAAACTCACTGAGCATTTTTACCTACTCAGTGTAGGCCTACTCATGTAGTGATTTAGGTGTTATGTTATAGAGTTAACTTAAGGTCAAACGTTTTGTATTTTAAATAATATTTGAAGATGGTCTTACGTAAGTAAATAAATATTTGGTTTCATTTAAGGAACATTACCAAATTGAAAAATTAAATTTAAATAAAATAGAAATTAGTTTTCACAATGTTATGCTGGTACATAGGTAACTTTCGAATAGTTATATCTTAGTCCAAGAGGAACCAAAAATTTTTTATCTTAAACTAAATTATTCAATAGCAAAATAAACATTAATTAAAAATATAACATTGTTTCATTTAGGTATGCGTAGGTACTTAATATACTTATATTGATAAGTAAAATTACTTAGGTTATTATTTTTTATAAGATATTGTTTAAATATTTACTGAGATAATTTAGAGAAATAAAAAAGAATTGAATTTACACTTACCTCGTTGTGTCGGGGTTTGGGCGGAGTATGGGCCTATAGATAGGGCGCACGTGTGACGTATTTTCTTCTAAGCGCAGCTGCGTAGGCCTCCGCAGATGTTTTACGACGCTGAATATTTCCAAGACGCTTTATTATTTATTACGATATTGCCGTTTAGAGGCTAATCTCCGTTTTTATTATAGAAACAATGGTCATCACTGGCCAGTACTATTTTTGGCATACGGTGCACAGATGTGTTACTTCACAGCTCGTGGGAAAGTAATTTTTCTCGGCTTTATGGCGGGATCGTTACTTAGATGTTTATTTGGAAATCCTTACATTCAAGTTGGTGTAATGGGTTTCAAACATCTGCACACTGCAGAGGTAGGTGTACCCCTGTACACCTAGGTACTATTTATTATTCTATGACCAAGTGCGGACTCTGACCACAGTACCTAATACAATTCTGACCAAGAAGGTACCTACGTAAAATAATATAATAAGTAGGAACTTAATTAACGTAGGTCTTTCTACTTACATGGTAGTGTAGTTACTGTGCTCTATCAGGTCCTAAACAGAGTCCTGAATAACCTGAAAACAAGGGTAGATAAATTTTAATATGACGTAGCACAGGACGTACATCTGAATATCTATTATGGTGGCCTATGACTAAACTGAAAAAATGTTTTTTTTTAAATTCGTTAGGGCAGGCTAAAGTCTCTAGGACCATACCGCCATGTGTTACGTAGTTTTTATTTGATAGTTTAATACATATTCCATTTATTATACTTTTGTTGAGAATGAGGGTCAACAGCAACAAGCCGGACCCTCTCCTAGAGCTTCGATAAAGTGGTGGAACTTTATTCAAGCTTTCCATGGACTTTTTGGGAGAACATAAAAAGCAATGTTTTCTCTATTTTGTTCCATTGGCCTACACTCGTGCACGTCTACGAACACATAATGGTTAATATTCTACTGATATTGATGATCACTCGAAATAACACTTGTTTGGAAAATAAAACAAAGTCGAACTGTACCTATCACTTTTCACTTCTTGCCAAAAAGTCTGAAAGAATTGTGCTTTCATTTTAATTCAAATATGAAGAAACGCGGGGTAATTCGGAAATGGTGGTGTTGGTGACGGCAAAGAATCTTCTAAGAATACATTCAATGTCATACATTTAGGTATGTATTATTACGTACTACCCACACATGGCTAGCCTTATACGTGGGTTGGGCGGATGATTAATTAATTAATTAGTTGGGTAGGTATACCTATTTATAGGCCAATCATACGTCGCTTCTGCTTCCGTGGATCTAAAAGTTATCTTGTTAGGCATTTTGTTAATCATAACGTCACTTAATAATCATAAATTTTTATCATCTTGAGGACAGAATAATTATTGGAATTTTTTTTACACGTAAAATTTAGTACAACCTTCTTACATAATATTATGTACCTAAGTAGGGATGTAAATTTAAGCATTTTACCACGTTTTATTAAGTTACTTTCTCTGTCTTTGTCTGTCTGTCGTTCAGGGTAACTGAAATTTCGAGCACTTCCCGATTAGTTATCCAGCTGAAACTTTCAGGGTAGCTCACAACTCGATGACAATGCATTAAAACTTGGTTTTTAGATTATTTTTTAATCTGTCACTTTCTTTTTTAAACTACTTAAGTAGGTAAAATCGATCCCCAGCCGTGAGTCGCCTTGCTTTTTATACCTACTGATAAGGAAGGCAGGTAGGTATATTTTCTGACAAAAACGGTAAATGTTTAAATGTTTTTAATAGAAACATTAAATATATTTTTGTTAATTTGACTTTAAAATAAGTTATTTTTCGATGAATAAAAATTTACTAGTTAGTTACCCAGATCGCCAAGTAAACTAATCTCACCCTAATTAGAGGGGTAGAGGGCAGATAGCACGTCATCTCTACTTTTACCCTACAGATGTTTGCACTTGTAGAATTATTTAAATTGATAGCTAATTGTTCTGGTACCATATTGAAAAGGATGCGTGCCTGATTAGGTCTAAGCGCCTGCCCTTGTGCCAACGGACTTACACACTTATACCACAGTATTAAAGATGGATTGTAAAACTGTGCTTATAGTCATAGTCATAGTAGTCATAGTAACTAGTATATTTTTATTTAGGGAAAAATAATTTATTTTAAATTCAGTCAATTGAACAAAAACATCTTTAGTGATTCAATTGTAAAGCATTCGAACTTTTGCAGTTTTTCTCGGAAAATATAACCATATAACTACCTATACAGGGCCACCATCAGAATGTAACCTTGCGCGCGGCAATGCATTGAGCTCATCGTATCAGGGATTCAGGGCAACGGTAAGTAGAGGAACATCAGAGTTCATGCGCTTTCAAATATTCAAATTTCCATGCATTTTGGTATATTTAACATAAAAAAATTGAGATTACGAACTATTTTACCTAAAGTAAGTACATATCTATGTTTCTTCTTAGGATCGACTCGAAAAATATATCAAACGTTTCTAAGTTCTCTCCAAGATCTATATTAATAGAAATATCACGTTTCCCAAGTGCTTCTTACACCTCGTTATCTAAATCAGGTGTCACTTACAAAGTCACAGCACAAAAAGTCTCAAAATAAACCGCGGGCCGTAAAACTGTTAACCAAATAAACTTGGCAACGCGGTAATCCTGAATGTTCAAACATCTGTAGGCTCAAAGAAGGGATGACGTGTTATCTGTACTCTACCCCTAGTAGGGTGAGATTAGTTTACTTAGCTATCTGGGTAAGTAACTAGTATATTTTTATTTAGGGAAAAATAATTTATTTTAAATTCAGTCAATTTAACAAAAACATCGTTATTGTTTCAATTATAAAACATTCGAACTTTTCACTTTTTCTCGGAAAATACTTATACCTACCTGTACCTTCCTTACCAGTAGCACATAAAAAGCAAGTCAACTCACGGCTGGGGTACTATTTTTGCGACATAGCGATCAGAAAATTTAACAAAAATCTTTAAAATAAATATTTTAATAACAGACTTTGTATGATTCTTGTTACCTTCTGATAAGAACTTACTATAACTTTTCTGTGATAAGAGTAAGTATTTATTAAACTTTAATTTATGTTTACGTAGGTAAAAGAACAAAAACAAATTACTTAGGTACCTATTTATGATAAAACATAGCTGAAAGTAAAGGATAAGAATTTTGCTTGCATTATTCCTGCTTAAACAACAGCACAAAACATGACAATAGTTAAAATTACTCAATTGTTTTATTATCTACAATACCGGCAGTTAGTATCTTATTTCATCGCGTAAAAAGCGAGTTCTTACCTCCACGTGCAGACATCTGGTGAGGGACTGATGGGAGTCCTAGCGATAGTTTCATTCACGCCGACACCTACTTACCGTTATCTCTGCGGTTCTCACGTTTGTAGATAGGGACCTCTAAATGAACCGCCGATTTTAGGCAATCTGTGAATTCTGATTTATGAAGACTCGTTCTGAAGGGCCGTTTTCGGTGATTCAAATCATCGAGAACCGTTTGTCTAGACAAACCTAACCTATGTTTTAAGACATTACTAATCATATATGTAAATTGAAATGTTTGTTGTGATAAATAAATAACAATAATAAAAATAAATGTGACAGTCGTAGCTCGGTCATCGTGCAAGCATAGTAAATAGGTACCTACTTAGAAGTTCTTACTGGCCGGCAGCTGGGTGTCTTTTGATTACCTATTCCTGAAAAGTTATCGAAGCAAGAATAGTGTGTGAGTATATGAAATTGATTTTACAAAATAATTTATGGGTACAAACAAAACTTATGAATTTAAGTACGTTTTTGGTATTCATTGGTAGCTTCTTAACTATAAAGAAAGTTAACCTAAATTTGATTTAAAGTAATGAAAAAAGTAGTTTAAATTCAATAAATTTATGCGTACCTCCCGAAATAGATAAAAATAATTGATTTATCACTCTCGTTTCAGCGCATCGCCTTCAACTTTATGGCTCTTCATTATTTGTCTTACCGATTTACCGTTACTATATTGTTTTTATATATTATGGAAATTTTATATAATATATTTGCCTACATAGTCATCAATCTCTAATCCTACGACGTTAAATTAGACTCTGGTTTTATATCAGTCTAGGTAATTAGTCTGGAAACCTTAATCTGTATTCAATCATCACCTCCCATAAAAAACGATTGAGATGACGATAAACACGCCACCACGACCACACTGGCCGCTTCATCAGAAAACTTACAAAAAACCAGATAAAGTCCGACCTCAGTACAAACCAGAAGTTTAACATAACGCAGACTCCTAAAGCCTATCTTTGTTATTACAGCGTGTATTTAAATCAAATATTTATAATATTTAAAGGCGGGCTGCGTGGGATACCCTGATCCTTGCGTCACGGATATTTTTAGTGCGCGTCAGGATGCCGCCGCGCGACAAAAAACTAACGTCAAAGGGTGGCGCCAAATCAAGTTGTAGGTGAAATAAAAGTTACAGCCAAGGACCATATCGAATTTTAAGTGCTTTCGATCGGCTTTTGTAGAGAATCGTTTCAAGGAAACTCAAAGGATTTGAATGAATGAAATGTAGAGTAGCGCGGCAATAGAGACAAGAAAAAGTTAATCAATTAAAATTTGAGTGCAGTAATGTGCGCAATAACTGTTTTAATTTTGCGATACTTTAGCTTTACTTAAAATGCTCATAGCATTAATTGCGACGATTTTCTCAGCCAGAATTGTAGGTACTGATAGATTTATAGAGACTACGTTTCAGACCATTAATGCGCGAATAGTTAACTAAACTTTATGTGAGAGCCTGACCATCACCGACCATTCAAAATCATTTAGCATCCGCGCACTTCGCGGTACAGTAAAATTCCATTAGTATGTCACTGAAGATGACTGAAGTCTTCTGATCCCTACAGGATGCGCGCACCGATGCGATCGGTTATGGCGACCAACACACACACAGATACACCTATGTAGTAAATACGATGATGGACAAGATAAACAGAATGCGATAGCGGCGTCCCTGTCTCGCACGAGTTGAAGCGCGGGAGTTGGCGGGAGGCGGCTCGCTGGGAGGCGCATCGGTGGAGATGGTTATTTTTTTGTCCGTTGTCAATGAAAGGACGGGTAGGGGCGGGCCGTGCGCGCACGCAGGCTTCAGTTCGCAGCTGCAGCCCGACTGCGCTCACCACGCGTGCATGGCTCTCCGGGTATCGGTACTCTGCTATAAACATGAACTACGAAACTACACCGGTGCCGATTAAACGCGAGGAGGACTTCGACTATCACGAAGACGAGGAGCATTACTACGGTTACGTACCTGTAGAGGTGGATAAACACGCAATGGCGCCGAGCTTTGCACCTGCTTCTCCGACTCGTCTTATGGACCTCAGCAATCCTGAACGACCCACACAACAGCTCTGGCCAAACGCGCCATTTGGCGGCGACGACCGAGAGTACCAGCCGCCTTACGCGTATGAGGCACAATTCATCGACCAACGGCAGAGACAGATATCCAGAAACTTCTACTTCGACGATTCAAACTCGCAGGACGGAGATCGAAGCTATTACGAGTCAAACGACGGGTCCAAGCTTGGGAACGTCGTTTACAGGACTGAAGAGCGGCGTGAAGAGACAGAAGAACAGAGGAGATCACGGAAGAGATCGAAAGCGTCGCGGAAAAAAGCGCAATCTTTTGAAGAGATGCAGATCCAGAGAGTGATGGCGAACGTGAGGGAGAGGCAGCGGACGCAGAGCCTGAACGAAGCGTTCGCGAGTCTGCGGCAGATCATTCCTTCGCTACCGAGCGATAAATTGTCCAAGATACAGACGTTGCAATTGGCGACGCAGTACATTGAGTTCCTGTACCAGATACTGTCGAACAGCGAGTCGGCCGGCAGCAGCGACGCCAGCAGCGACGCGGGAAGCGACCACGGGAAGTACCTCGCTCAAGATAAGTTGAGTTATGCTTTCTCTGTGTGGAGGATGGAAGGCGAGTGGACCACGAACGGCGGACAGACGTGATACGTTGTGATTGTGTTGTGCTGCGTTTTTCTTTTGTTTCCCGATCTTGCATCACTCCAGAAAGATTATGTAATTCATATAACACCAGAATTAGCCAGCTAATTTTGCCATTGTATTCCAGCTAGCGCCGAAAGATCATGTAACATAAGTCACATAAGGAAAACGCAGCTTTATTCTGAACTGAAAAGACGCTTCTCTTATTCCATATTATAAATTGTTAACGAATTTTTAATGTATATGTGCTAAGTATTAGTGAAAGGTATTTGAAGATGTGATAGTTATATTAAGTAAATAGATGTAAAAATAATGCCAAACATAATTAGGATATGTTCGAAAATTGTAGATAGACATATATTTTAAAATAATTATCTAAAAGAATAGCTGGTAAGTTTTATTTGATAGTTATTTTCTAAGTGGCAAAAAATACAGCTGTATACCAAAAACGAATTCATTGTGCCATTTCTATGATATTAATATAGTAATACATAGCTAGGGTAAACGTTGATTAAACTTTTAAATAAAAAAATGAGTTACAACTTACTGATTTCATTTTATTTCAATTAAACCCAACCAGAGTTAAGAGGCAATTTAACAATGTTAAATATACAAAAAAAACAACTATATCAACTTGATTTTAAACTTCAGATTAACTTTTTACATTGATTTCATATTTTAATTTTGGCTAAATATAAATTACTTTGCTTGTTGTAAAATATTTATTTTACGTGCTAGTTTCAGTATCAGCTGAAAAACACTTCAAGTAGTAAAGTAGATAGAAACATTACAACGAAATAGAACCTCTCTTTTTTAATGTACTAAAATGAATAAACTAAAATAATAGGCTTGCCGCGAGATGCGCAGTGCTCATTAATAAAACATAGGCGTTTCGCGACAAGCTATATCTGTTACTATGTTTTAACTGTTTTAGTAAATTAAAAGCGTACAAAATACTAGTTTTTAACACTAAATATCAATTAAACAAACTAAAAAGTTCCATAACTGAAAATATTTAGGTATATAGTAAGTACATTTTTTCGCAAATACCTACATAACATATATTACATAAGCGGTATATTTTATATAATATATTGTTTTTAAAAACAATTATAATACATCCCGCAGTCAAGGTAGACCGTAGAAAATAACGTAGGTATATTCTTAATTAGTAGGTATCTAGCTGCCTACCTAGTTCTGAAAAGGACTGTTTTGGTTTTGCAAAGATTCGTCTGAATAGGACCGTTCGGATGGCAGCGTGAACCACCGCGGCGATTGAGAATGGTTCTTCAGGCCAGATCGTAAAAGACTTTCTGCTACTCAAGATTGATTTATTAAACTTTTTATTTGAGGCAATATTAAACTACGTCAAAGTAAAATTAACAGAGGCCCATAGAATATATACCTACAGAGAGATACAGACTAACATAAATACAAAATTTTGAGACAAGGTTCAAAAGGTCGTCGCCAGTACAAAAAAAAATGTAAGTGTGAAGCAGGAAGCACCGCAGTTCGAGACTTTCGAGTCAACATCGAACAGGCTGCACAATAAACCGGTCAGATCGGATGAAGTCAGCATGGTCCAATCAGCCATGCGTACTTTTCAGACGAAACATTTAGTAAGTTCTTGGTCAATAATATAATATTATACCACGGAGGTAGCGAGTTCGATTCCCACTACGGAACAATGTTTGTGCAAGAAAAAAGGCGCAAGTATTGCCTCTATGGTTTAGTGGTTGGGCAGGGTGGCTCAAATCTAAACCCACCGCGGTTGCGGGTTAGATTCCCGCGACGGGACAAATGACTGTGAAAGAAAAATAAAAGCGCGAGCATTTTTTTCGTGTCTGGGTGTTGTATTAACTAGGATTTCCTGTATCCAGGGAACCAGGAACTACGAAAACCATGGTCCCACAACACCCAGACACGAAACAAATGTTTGCGCTTTTTTTCCTCTGCATAAACATTTGTGCCGCCGCGGGATCCGAACCCGTAACCTCAGTGGTGTATGAAATTTAAGCCTATCCAACCATTACACCACAGGGGCTGTATTCTACGCGTGTTATTTATCTGTCCGTGTCATTGTTTAGTGGCAAAAAAAAAGATAAAATTATTCATATGTTGTGAGCGAGGTCCGGTTTCCGCAGTGAAGAATGGCTTTTTAGCTCTTGGGAGAAAAGAAATAATAGGTATTTGCGAAAAAATGTTCTCGACTTACCTAAGAAGAACATACTTGAAATAATTTATGTAATAAAGACTAAATATTATGCAGCTGCAGCCGTTTAGATCATGATTCTTTTAACAACTCATATAAACATTTAATAAAACATTGAAATCTATTTATATTGTCTTTAAGTAAAATACAAATATATGAAATTGCTCGCATTAGCGCATAGTAAGCGAAAACATTTTTCAACATTTTGAAGACGTATGAAAGTACTCGGGCAGGGTTCGACACTGCATCTTCTCAATACCGTTCCAACGCCTTAACCAACCGGGCCGCCAGGCCGAGTAACCAATTTCTATTCTAATTATGGTCTCACGGGGACAACTTATCCAATACGTGATCTGTTGTCAATACAATCATTATTCAACCGAACAAGCCTGACCGAGCAATTCCATTATTCTTCTAACTGAAATTGAAAAAAAAACAATATTTTTTATAGATACACGAAACATTTTATATTACGAAATGAAGACAACATGCAACATAGGTACACATTTCGAATAAAATATAATTACTTTTTATTGGCTTACAATTATTTAAGTGGCCTTGATAAATAGATTCATTAACACTAAAAAACTGTAAAAATAGTCTATCAGTTAATCAAAAGGCAATGAATACATTTCAATACAGTAAGTGAACACGCGTCATTCGTTACCTATACAACATTGTTTTTTGTAAGTTTAAGAAGAAAGTGTTTGTCAGATTTCATCAAAAAAAAAAAAAACAAACAAAATAGATATATGCCAGCATTTTATTAAAAGCCAAAACATATTGATGCTCAGATTTTATCATAAAATCCATTATTGATTCATATATATAATTTTAAAAGATTTTACATGATTAATGTCAAAGTCCATTTCAATATTTCCGCTTATGGCAAGAATTTCTCAGCCAACCTAGCGAGACACATACAGTCCGTACACAATAGGGGATCGGACAACTTTTCAGAAAGTGTTTTATAATAACTACAATTAATATATATAGCCATGAACAATACTATTTTTATTAAATAACGCTCTAAAAGTACCAAAAACTATGTTTAAATATTATGTTTCAAATATTGCCGCGCAAAAGGTCACCTCAAAATTTGTGACGTCATATGTAGGTAGAAAACGGCAATCTCTTCGAAATAAAACTTGCAAAGAGATTTAAATACGTTTTGTGAAGTTTGGGGACGATATTGTAGTAATGGAACGAAAAAATTAGCAAAACTACATTTTATAAAAGCAAAAACGTAAAATAAACACAAGCTTGACTCACGGCATTTGCCTACAAATGACGTCATGCGCTGTGATTGTTGTTTCTTTTCAAGAACAGATTAAAAATGGCAGAATTATTAGATTTTATTTATTGATATAAAAATATAAATCATTATTATTTCACAAAAATATTACATATTTAAATGATCTTTCTGGTTCGACGAACATTCGTTCTAACTACATTTTAGATTTTTTCTCGATTACTGTCCGATCCCCTATTTTACTTATGTATACTTAATATCAATCATTTATATCAACAATCACAATTTCTATAACTACCTAGATATATTTTTATAACTATTACCATATTAACCCAAGAAATAACAGTAAAGGCTGTAGTGGACAAAATTAAAGCGGCGGGAATCAAGATTAACTCTATGATTGCTACGCCCATAGTAGAGATTATGACTGCTTTTAAAGCATTTTTCGATGAAGTAAGGACAGGTGTAACCAAATTTAAAGTCAGGAGTGAGGTTGCTAGAAGATCTGGCGCAAAAAGAGGATAAAGATGGTAAAATTTTGCCACCAACACAGAATGTAGAGCACATGCACAACATTGCAATGTATGGGTTGAATATTCAGCACATACCTCTGCTACAAGGAATAACTTTGCCCCCGGAACGTAGAACAGGAATCCTCAGAAGCGTAGGGTTAGTAGCGTAAGGTTACTCAAGCATTGCTTCTAGTTATGGAAAATAGGTATTATTCTAAGCTGACTAACGCACTGCGTTATAGCATCCAAATGCTTCCAATGCACGCCGAAATCACACAATGTCTTAAAGAAGCAAACTCTCCTGGGGCTGCAGCAGGCGTACTCAAAGAGTTAGGTGACATATTGCTTTTGACCACTTTCAGAGCAACACAAAAAGTCTATTTCCCTCTAATGCTCGTGTATGCCTTATGGCAATATGGCACCCATACTGCAGAGGCTCTTTTTCATGCAATGTTTGGGACCTATTTGGATGATTTAGGAATTCTTGAGACCGTAACCACGCACAAAAAGAGGCATCAAAGAAAGGACCTGAATTCTGTCTTCATAAACAGATCTTCTGAACGCACCATACAATTAAATCCAATTGGGATGGAATACGTAAGCAAGATGGCCCAGGCTCTCCAAACACGGACATTGGGAAATATTGATCCGTGTGCCACAAGCAGACCGTCGTTTACGGAAATGAGGAAGAGATCCTTCACTGCAGAATTTGCGGCATATTTGGCAACGGGCAAAACTGCATCTAGGTTTTCAAGCGACCCGATACAGTTGATCTACGCTCTAAAAAAAGTGAAGGAAGAGGTCATGAAAGACATGGAAACACCCAAAATGTTGGATTCCAGCACGAAAAAATGGGAGGAGTATGATGCCAGCAAGCAGAGTATTGGGTTGAATCTCAATTTGTTCCAGTGGAGACTGGTGTTAAATTTTACGGGAAGCCTGTGTAATTACAATGTTATTTTTTTTATATATTGCATGTTTTAGGTTTAAGTACAAATGTTCGATTTTGTAACTGTTTAAGTAATTAAATATAAAATTATCTTGTTATTGCATTTTTATAACTATCTAGACGCATTTACATAACCACCTTGCGAATTTCTTACTCGATATTGCTATCCTTATCAGTTTGCGTGATAATGTCAGTGACAAACATACTTTTAATATTGCTCATTGCTCAAAAACTGGCAGATTCATTCGCATTTTATATACAAAGCGTGATTGATGTCACCAATTTTTTAGATTTCGACAATGATAGTTAAACATACTGAATTTTCCGTAATATCTATGAATACTGGAATACATTCAGTATTATAATTTGTCATAGACAACCAGTCAATACTATATTCATAGACATTATAGACACAGTTTTTTAAAAACCCTATATTTATTAGTTTCTTCCAATATACTCTTTGTAATTGGTATGCTATAACACATAATTTAAGTATGTATATATACATATTACATCTTAGCAAAAACACCATGTTTTTTTTTAAATTAGTTGATATATATTTTGTTTATATACCTACTATATTTTTCAACAAACGCTGCAGAGATATGTTTAATATATAAATTGGTAGTTCTACTGTTCAGAAAGCTGTTGCTAGAACTAGAACTAATTCATAAAAAAACAAATATAATAAAATATCCTAAGTTGATTGGTCTCACTCCTATCGGTATAATTATGTACACTTATAAACTAGTTATGAACCAACTATGAATTCATCAGACGGTATTTCCAAGACAGGTATCTGTAAAGAAAATAAAAATGTTTATTCCAATGTAGATAGATCAATAGGTGATCTAGTTATTGAAACAACACAATACAGAATAAGTTATTTGTAGAATTTTTTTTTTCAAGACAAGCTTTTAACAAATTTGTAAATGAAACCGCAAGCAGATTAAAATGAGCCCAGACACAAGCAGTTTCCATTGACATATTATGTAGTATACATATATGGTAGTTTACGATTATCAAGGAGTTCCATTGCCCACCTTCCGTCTCCATCATCAGATCAGCTGGCTGTCACCATAATATTGCATTGTCATCGAAAAAAGAAAATTGTTGAGTGTGAAAAATATTCTAATGAAAAAAGCATACTATGCAGTTAGTAATTACATAGACGACAAAGATGCATGGAACATTCTGCTTCTGCCAAGTAGCCAACTGGTATATAAGAAAAATGATATTGTCAAAAACAAACATAAAATATTGTAACAAAAGTTCTAAAAAATATGCCCCTCAGTTTCTTGCCGTATCTTCTGAGTAGTGGTTCTTTTTCCGATACGGTGGTAGTCATTGTAATAATTGACGGTCATAATATTTCTTTATATTAGTATTTATTTATATAATATTATTTTATATTATATTTTATATTATTTTGTTCATTATATTATTTTCTGTGACGACAAAATTGAATAAAGAACTTTTGATTGATTTGATTGATTGATTGATTGATCGGACTTTGACAACTATGCAAAATTTAAACTCCGTAGGATAAGAGGAAGTGGTTCTAATTCAGCTTACAAGATTCCACCCGGACAAACACACATACATTGTAAGCTAAATAAAAGCTTGTAAAAATTATATCAACTAAAGGTACCGTAAAGAATTATTAGTATCACATTGAGCGGTAAGAAATTGCGCATAGCGATAAGGCCGCCCATTGCACCCACTGTTTATTGACTTTGTTGACTATTGTTTTTCCTGTGTGTTTCGTATTCAGTAAATTATTATTGTATTGTATTGTAATGAGCCAGCGTGGTGGATTAAGGTCCGTACTCTCTCTATGAGAGAAGGCCCGTGTCCCAGCTGTGGGGACGTGATGGGCTGATAATGATGTAATGAGCAGTCTTATCGGTTAAAGAGTTCATTCTCTTCCAGACAATTTAAAAAGGTTAAGAATGAAAAGCTCGACTTTTAGGTACAACAAAGATTGGTTTAAACGAGGTATATTTCCTTTGTAGATCATTTCTAAATAATTAACTACGTCAAATAAATTATGTCAAAACGTGTTCTCTCTCTAAAAACCTTCTTGGCCTTTTATCAATCTACCAAGAACTATGCGGCCGCGGTCCCCTGTACTGCTTTCCCCATCCGCCCTTTTTTCCCTAAGGGGCGGCAACTAAGTGGCGATGTAGGGGTCAAGATTGTTTGGTCAATTTTGCTTTTGTAGAGCTTGTCGTTTCGTTTGCCTTCGTATGACGTCACAAGTTCTGAAGTGACCTTTTGCGCGGCAATAATTGAAATATAACATTTAAACATAGTTTTTAGGTAACTTTAGGACTTTATTTAATTGAAATATTATTTTTCATGGCTATTGCAATAAGGCAACAAATGTAAGCAATAAGGCTGCCAGGCTCAAATGGGATTGGGCGGGCCACGTTAGCCGTATGCATCCTGACCGCTGGGCAAATATTACCACACAATGGATCCCTGAAAAGGCACAACGTCGCCGAGGCCGATCTAGAAAAATATGGCGAGACGCTCTAGATGCACACCAAGAAAATTGTATTGTGGCGCAGGAGCGAGACAGGTGGATGGAATTGGGGGAGGCCCAGCAGTGGGACAGTATTTATGACCGACGATACGACAAATATTTATGTACCAGGTATTCCTAAACCAACACCGAAATTCCGCATATGACGCTACAGCAGAATCAACCAAAAGGCGTAAAGACAAGATATGCTCAGTAGAATCTTTCAAAACATCGTTTGCACAAAACCATACTTGTTTCTTAAACACATTTCTTTACAACAAGATTAACAAACAAATTCCACTGCATCACTTGACCTACAATGAATGTAAAAAGAAACTTAAATCATACCTACAACAACATAACTACGTGGACACTGAAACCATCCTCAAGATAACGTTATAAAATAAAAAAGAAAACCGGTCATACAAAACTACACACACAAATTACTCACCTTTACATGCATACGCATACCCACATACGCACCCTCACTCACGCACATGTACATATTCATACACACATACACACACCCTCACACACACACGCAAATACCTACTTCTACTTTTAACGGCCTGCATTGATATATATTCATTGCAAAACCCTCTTTCGCTAAACTCTTTCTTTAATTATAGTTTTGTATAAAATATATGTATATATACATATATATATATATATATATATATATATATATATATATATATATATATATATACTACATAAGTTATATAATAGTACATACGAGTAAATTTTCGCACAATACATATTTCCTAAATTCAAAAGCCGTACCTGCTAAGTTCTGACCTAAGTAGATCTCCTTCCTCTATGTTCACAAGTATTTATACTTAGTTTAGAGGAAGGTTTTCAAACAGCCAAAACACACAGGTTTGTAAATAAGTGCAAAAACATTTTAAAAAAATTGTAAATAGTAATTTGTTTTGTATTGCATATGTAAACCTTTATTGCAAATAAAACCTATATTATTATTATTATTATTAGTATAGGCTAGCTAAAAAAAAGTATATACATTATGGTTAACTTTAAACACTTTTTGAAAAGTTGTCCGATCCCATATTGCTTAAAACCAACTCACCTACCTCTGTATTAAGATCTTTTGCAGGCTCTCCATTCTTGGCCGTCCAGCTGTGTTCGCCGGTCTGCAAACATTTTAGATGATGTCATATTTGCCGATTGATTCACACCGATACGGGATCTGGTTTATATCAAATCAATGGAGGTTCTAAACGTATTGCCCTCCAGATGTCATTGCCTGTTTTCAAATGACACATGTGGAAATAAAAACTTATACGTAAGGCAGTTAATTCTCAGTTTGATCTATAGATATTTTAATCGCAATATGAAGAATAGAAAGATAGATATGTATAGATAGAGATGCAGGAGTGTTGAAGAAATCTCTGTTTGAAGGTAAGCGCTCACATTTCCGCACCTAACAAACCAAATACGGGTGTTTCGTTTCGGACATGGTCCGTAATCTTTTTTTAACCGACTTCAAAAAGGAAAACGTTCTCTATTCGATTGTTTTTTTTGTGTGTTGCTTCAGAACTCCGTCATTTATGAACCGATTTGGAAAATTATTTTTGCGTTGGGTTCAGTATCGCTACGAAGTGGTCCCATATAAATTTCATTGATATTTGACCTTGGACTTCGAAGGTGCATTGAAGTCGGTAATTTGTTTTTTTTGTAAAAAATAATTATTTTTATTTCTATTCTACAGCTCATACTCACCAAACGATCAATATTATCGACGTCCTGTTTGTGCACTTGTTTGACGTGGTCCTTCAAAGCGAATGCTCGCGCGTAGCTCGCGCCGCATAGCGAACATCGGAACTTGAGGTTATTCTGCCGATTGTGCGTTTCGGTGTGAACGCGCACCGCGTATAGAGAGGCGAACGGTCTGTGGGGATGAAACGACGCATTATTCTAATAGTTTGTTTATATATATTTTTTTATGTAACTAAATGACGAGACGAGCTGGCCGTTTGCCTGATGGTAAGCAATACGCCAGCCCATAACAATAACAGCACCATCCAGAACTTTGTTTTGCAAAATCCTGCGCGGCGCTGCACTGCGCTCGTCACCCTGAGACAATTAGCTGTTGAGTGTTATAATGCCCAGTCATTTTGCTGGCTACAATGCCCTTCAAACCGGAACACAGTAATGCTTGCGCACTACTGCGGCGGCTGAATAGCCGGCAAAGCGCGGTAGAACCCACCCAAACGGCCTCCCGCATACGAGAAACCAGTAAAAATGTAAGCCGATTACATTCCTAATCTATATAAACCTAATATAATCCTTCATACTGAATATAATAACATATGCGAAAGTTAGTACTTATAGATTTGGATGGTGGATGGATGGATGTTTGTTATTCAATTACGCTAAAACTACGGAACGGATTCTGATGAAATTTAGTGTGTAGGTTATACATAATATAAATAAGTTATTTAGATTCTAGAAAAGGACATCGGCTATTTTTTATCCCGGAAACCCCGGGTGCAACTAGTTTTATAAAACTGAAAGTTTGTGAGAATGTATGGATGTTTGTGAGGATGAATGGATGTTTGTGAGGATGAATGGATGTTTCTGAGAATGTACTATATGATGTAAGCCGATAAAGAGGAATATATGCACAAAACTGACGGCAGAATATCTGACACTGCGGTAATATTTTCATTTAGGCGACAAAATAGCTGCTATCTGATAAATCTTATAACAGCCGCTTTTTTCAGTAGCAAATAAACTCCAATAAGATTTTCTTACTCGAAACCAGAAATAGGTATTCTAACTTGAGTGAACAAAAGTGTAGGTATTTGACAAGTATAAAAAATTAAATGCTTTTCAAAGTTGTTAATAAAAGGTAAAAACTTAAACCCGCCTACTGAAAAATCACGCTCTAAAAAGAACGAGTATGAAACAAAAAATATTCTCATCTGAATTTGTTCTGTTTTCAATGTTTATCGTCCATTAAATAGACAAATTAAAAAAATAATTCAAATATCCCATTAATTTGAATCCTAAAAACATCTAATTATGATTTTTTTAAATTACAATTTACTAAGATGGCGCAAGCGACCCAAAGTGAGTCTTGGCCTCCGATAATAATCGGCGAGATTAAAAAATTACAGACTTGGCTTAATCTTAAAAACATACTGGTAAAATACACAGAAGTCCAAATTACTCCAACCAGGTTAAGAGCTAAGTCCTTTTTAACCGACTTCAAAAAAGGAGGAGGTTCTCTGTTCGATTGTTTCTTTTATTTATGTTTGTTACCTCAGAACTCCCGTCATTTATGAACCGATTTGAAAAATTATTTTTGCGTCGGGTTCAGTATAGCTACGAAGTGGTCCCATATAAATTTCATCGATATGTGACCTTGGACTTCGAAGATACATTGAAGTCGGTTTTTGTATTTTTCTAAAATTTAATTATTCTGGAGTGACGAGAACAAGCCGATTGGTTTGTTTATTTATCAATAACTAGTGGCCCGCGCTGCACAGGTGAATACTTTATACTAGACTCTAGAACCTTCCACAGGAAGCTCTCTAAATTTTATGGTGAAAACCGCATCCATCATAAATACTTAGCGAATAATAAATACGCCTACCAAAATCCTGGCACCTAACAATGATTCGCTGTATCTAGGAAACCAAGAACTACGAGGACCATGGTCCCACAACACAGATTCGAAACAAATAATTGAGTGTTTTTTCGTGCACAAACATTTTATGTACAGCCTTATCGCCTAAAGCAATCTCTCCCAAAGTTCAAAATTATTATTATTATTATAAGCCATTAATGTCCCACTGCAGGGCAAAGGCCTCTCTTCCCTCCTTCCAATCTTCGCGGTTTAGGGCTCTAACAGGCCAATCATTCCAGTAGGAATCAAGTTCGTCCCGCCATCTTTTTCTGGGCCTGCCACGACCTCTTTTGCGATTTTGGGGGACCCAGTCGGTGGTACTTTTTGCCCAAAATACGTCTGACATACGGCAAACGTGTCCGGCCCAGTTCCACTTTAGGGAGGCAGCTTTCTGTCCAACCTCGGCGATTTGGGTTTTAAAGCGCAGTATCGTAAAGTTTAAAAGTTCTTTATTAATTTTTGGCATCACAGACGCACTTATGACCATCAATTACTACAATGACTCTACCACCGCATCGGAAAAGAACCACTACTCAGAAGATACGGCAAGAAACTGAGGGGCATTTTTTTAGAACTTTTTTTTTTTCATCTGACTGGGCCAGCGTTTGACTACGATCTCACCTGATGGGACGACCTTTGTTGCTGCATGTTTGTTTTTAAATATTAATTATTTAAAATTAAAAACATGGTTAGTAGAAAGAGTGTTCTATGATACTTAAGAATATTTTGAATGTACATCTATTAGTACTCGTATGCTGTTAATAGTTTTAGTAAATGTACGACGATCTCTGTATAACTTTTAGATTTTTAGTTTGTTATTATTAATATAGTACGTCCGTAAGGATAAACTGTTGTTACTTTTATAATTCCATGACACCTTGAATGTACCTACACAGTTTTGAACAATATATTCTATTCTATTCCATGTAATTACTAACTGTATAGTATGCTTTGCCCAGACAACCTTTCATGCTTACCTGTTACACTGCGTACAAGAGAAAGGTTTCGTATGTGAGTTTTTATGGCCCGCGAGCTGCACCGACGTCTTGAACGCTTTCGGACAGAAGGGGCACTTGTAGGCGCGAATCTCGGAATGCGTCAACAGGTGGTGGTTGTATACGCTGTGCGCTTTGAACCTGGTGAAGGACATCGATTATTTAAGTGGATCCATTTCCCGGATGCCTGAAAGTAGAGTGGCTAAGCGCATCTTTTACTCAGAACTTCAGAAAGGTAAAAGCGGAGGCCAATTTCTGAGGTATAAGGATGTGCTTCAGAGACACATGAAAAGGTGTTAAATCGTGTCTACCAAGTTGGAAACCCAAGCTGAAAATCGTTTGGAATGGAGGCGATCAGTGCAGCAGAATGAATACACATTTGAAAACAAGCGAAGGAGATACCTTGATGCGAAACGAGACCACCTCAAAAGTAAACCTCCTTCAAACATAGTTTTTAATTACGTGAACGGTGTCCTCACATGTAGCACATGTAATCGTACGTTTACAGCTAAAATTGGATACGTCAGTCATGTGAGGATGCACCAAACACGTACAGTAACTTAACTTAAGTCAGTCGCCGTTGCCGAAAACGGCTAGGAATGCATCATCTTCATCATTTAAGTGGATCGATTTAAGAACCAATATGGATTTATTTATTTAATCAACAGATATACCAGTTACACCAACCAATAATATACAAGAAGACCAATCGATTTAAATTAAAAAATTAAAAAAAAACGTTAAAAACTAAAAAGAATAATAAAATAAAAACTATTACTTAACCATTCAAAATTAATTGTTAGTGGTTTGTCTTAGGTTATTAGTACATGTAGAGTTTTTTTATGGAACTGAGTAATGAGACTTTTTTTTTACGTTAATAGTTTTTCTATGTTTGGCCACTATCTCGCCTGGTCTTAATAATTGCAGTGCCACCCAGAACTTTTAATTTCATAAAAAGTACTGCGTAGCACTGCATTGCCCTCGGAGACATCAGATATTAAGTCTCATATGCCCAGTAACTTCGCTGGCTATAACGCCCTTCAAACCGGAACACAGTAATGCTTGCGCACTACTGCTTTGCGGCAGAACCACTGGCAAAGCTGTGGTACATACCCAGACAGCCTCCCGCATACGAGAGACCTACCACGAGTAAATATCTCACTCAATCAATTTCGTCACCTTTTATCGCAGTGTGGGCAGGCATAAGGTCTCGCTCCCGTATGTGTTCTCATGTGTAAAGTGAGGCAATACGACACGCGGAATGATTTCCCACATATCTCACACTCGTGCGGCTTTTCACCTGGAAATAACAAAATGATATGAACGACCCGGCGAAATCTGTCATAGGGCTTGACAAGTCTTATTGAGTCTTACACTCGTATTCAGGAACAACACTTGTCGAAACACCGATAGCACCGAATCCACGGCAAGAGTTTCAAGCCCCGGAGTTTGTAAAATATAACTTTATGTGGTTTTTAAAGGAAAACACTTGGATTAACTATTTAAATCAATTAATTTAATGGCACACGACACGTTTACTTGTACATGAAAAAGGTGAGAGAGAGAAAAAATTGTCAGTGTTGCCAACACTATTTTATGTTCTTAACAGAGTTCAATTCAATTCTTTATTGCGTTCTATAATATTACATATCATTACGTCCAAATACCGGGGCTGCAGAGTGAGGAACCTCCTGACCCTTGATCCAACCGCGAGATCCTCTTGAGATGCCTTAATTTTATCATCAGTTTTCTTAGGACGAAACTAATATTTATTTTATGTCACTTCTTCAATAGATCTTGTGCTTTTTTCTGTTCACAAACACTTGTCCGTCGCGGGAATCGAAACCACAACCGACACAGACACTGACTGTTCTAATGAGAAAAGCATACTATACTGTTCGTAATTACATAGAAGACAAAGATGCTTGGAACATCCCACTTCTACAAAGTGGCCAACTGGTGTATAAGAAACATAACATTGTAAAAACCCAAAAAAAAAAACATAATCTCTAAAAAAACGCCCCTTAGTTTCTTGCCGTATCTTCTGAGTAGTGGTTCTTTTTCTGATACGGTGGTAGAGTCATTGTGATAATTTGACGTTCATAAGTGCGTCTGTGATGCCAACAATGAATAAAGAGATTTTGACTTTGAACCTGTGTATGAGATTTCAGCCAACCTGCCCAACCACTACACCACAGAGGTTGTCATTATTAAAATTACTTTGAAAATGTCTCACCTGTATGTATTCGTTCATGTTTGACTTTTTCATGTGGTCTCGCGAATTTCCTTTCGCAGTATATGCAGCTGTATGGCAAGGTCTTGTCTGATTTGTTCTGTGGCGCCTGCAACAATAATTTTAAAATGGTTTATGAAAACACTGTTCGAATGACTGTTACAACTAGGGGAACATATTGCCCTATTGTTAAGGTAGAGTATTTACAAAGTCGATCAGCATTTATCTCCTTTTTAACATTTAGATTAATATATATAAAAATATATAACAGACAGCCGTTAAGAATGAGATCGTTGAATATTTAATGCGATCACGCGATCCGTTGTGAACTCAAAATACTATTTATTTTTACCAAAGTTGCAACAGAATGTTTGATCATTTTCTTGAGCGGAATCTAAAATCTTCAGGAGTATCTGATCACTCGGTCTGTTGCACGTTACTATGGAGACTGGCCTCATTTTTACCTAAATCAGTGGTAGGAATCCTTACTAATATTATAAACGCGAAAGTTTGAATGTATGGATGTTTGTTACTCTTTCACGCACAAACTACCGAACCGATTTTAATGAAATTTGGTATGAAGATACTTTAGGACTTGGAATAGCACATAGGCTACTTTTTATCCCGAGAAACCGCGGGTGGAACCGCGGGGCGCAGCTATTTATGCTAATTTTTCAAAATGGCGGTATTGAGCACATGCCATTAATGTTGTGAAAGGCCTCTTCTGCAAGAGTCTGCCTCAGGAAATACCACACCTTTGTAAGATATTCAATCGCCTAGCAGTAGTGTGCAAACATAGTTGTTCCGGTTTAAAGGAGATTGTTTGAAGGAGGCGTGTTGCTTACCATCCGGTGAACGACGTGCTTATTTAGTCATTATATAAAAAAAAACACAATGTCAATTCGAATATGTTTATCTTTTAAATTGGAATTGAAGTTAAATGAAAAAAAGGATGTTACGTGGATTGCCGTTGAGAATAAGTCAGTTGAAATTTTTTCAACGGACGATCCGTCAAGAACTAATTTCACTTTTCTATTATTTTGACTGATGTTGCAACACATTGAACGATCAGTTTCTGGAGCGCAATCTAAAATGATTCCAAGCTAATTGATATAAAACGGCTAAGACTCACTGTAAACGTCGAAATTACTCCGACCAGATTTCGGACATTTTAGAAGTCCTTCTTCTGGGAGTTATGACACTTTCGACATTATATTAATTATGAATAATAACACTCAAGAAACTTTTCAAAATCTAATTGATTCCAAGCTCAAACCAATTAGGAAATCTGGATCGCGCGATGAGAAGTAGGGCACTTGCACAAAAGGGTACGCAACATTTTACTATAAAGCTTGGCCTCATATTACTGAATCAGTGATTTTGTGATTTTTCAAAATAGCGGCGTTCATTACAAGCTAGAAATATAGCCTTTCCTTTCCGTTTTTGAATGAGTTATTTACTTACTTTATCCAAATTATGCACATTCATATGCATCTCCAAGTAGTCTGGCGAGCTAAATTTCTTGTTGCAAATGCCGCAGTTGAGCATTTTGTCGTTGTCGTGTGACGCGGTGTGGATGGCTTGGTACGCGTCCGGTATCATTTTCTCGCAGATAGGGCACTGGTACCGGTACGAACCGGACACCGAGTTCCGCGGGGGGTCTATGGGACGAGACCTGTTGGGAGATTTGTAATGATTTTCAATCGTTCATGTCAGTCAGTCAATGTTTTGGAATTCCTCTTCCTTTTTATATGAAAAGAAAGAAGAATTCCATAACATTGACTCATCCCATGATTTTCAGTCGTCCATGTCAGTCACTCAATGTTTTGGAATTCCTCTTCCTTTTTACATGAAAAGGAAGAAGAATTCCATAACAATGACTTATCCCATGATTTTCAGTCGTCCATGTCAATCAGTCAATGTCATGGAATTCCTCTTCCTTTTTATATGTATTTCATATAGAGAAGTACATATAAAAAAACGAGGACTTCCTAAACATTAGCGAGGGATTCTTTAGTAGAATCCTGAACGTAGCGAGGGATTCAAAAAAGCGCCCTCGCCGTAAAAATATTATTTTGCTCCCTTATGATACAATCTACTATTGACTGACTGATATGGACGACTCAAAATTATGGGACGGCTCAAAATCTTACAATAAAAGATTTAAAAAAAGTATAAATTAAGTGCCATACTTGTGTTATTGAGTCTTGCACTTGGTAAGACAAAACAAGTGTCGTTTCCGTATCGTGTCGCTGTTGTGTCGGCCCAATGAGGAAGTAGCCTGAATCCTTATTAAATATAATACCTATAGGAATATAGGACATACAAGGGTAGGGGATAGGGCAATATAGGATTACCCAGAGACTTCAGAACAATACTGCGTAGCGACACAAAATCATATTGTTCACTAATACTAAACAAAAGATGGCAATTTTTCAGATACAGCTCAAATACCCAGGCATTAAGATTTTACGATACCTCTTCTATCTAACCTGTCTGGGACCTCAATGTTAGTCGTTGATTCGAAATTTGGAAGTCCCACGGACGGCAATAGATAATCAACGATTAAAATCAATCAAGTTCGCAGAGACTAGCACATGTAATTTTTAATTCTACACTTACTTTATAGGTTCGTGCATTCTTTTGTGAAGTTTCAGAGATTTGTTTGTAAGAAACACTGTACAGCATATTTCACATTCGTACGTCTCCGGTGGTCCTTCTGATATTACAACGCCATCTGTAAAACAAAGTTGTATTGTATTTCGTCATATTATATATATACTTTATGTATTCTACATAGGTACCAGGCCTGGTTTACTCTGTTCTTTAAAGTTCGAATCGAATACTTCAAAGTACTGTAAGGTAAATTTATTTATTGCCGAATGCAAAAGTAGCTGGGGTGTCTTGACGGAGACGTGCGAGCTAGATTGGGCCTTATTGCTGGGTAGCGAGAATAGCTTTTTATTTGAATGACTTGACGGAGTGAACCTTCTGTACGTTAGTTCTATTATCTATTCTGTGGTAGTACCTACGTTATGTATAATATTTTCTTACGTACCTGATTTCACTTTATGTACTTTCATGTGCGCGCATAATGATTTTGAATTATCGTAGACCACGGTACATTGGTTACACGCGTATCTAGCTAAAAAAAATAACAAATTAATTATTAATACAAAATTTTATTATAGTAAAAAAAGAACGCCCACATTTCACATATAACTAAGTACCTATAAACGAGGGAGGGCTGAAAAGTTCTGATCCTAGGGTATTAAAAGATGAGACAAAAATCTGAATAAAATTTATTTTTCAATATACCTAGTCTCCCTCTGTTTCAACGCATTTCTCACATCGTTTGTAAAAGGCCTGTATCCCGCTAAAAAAAATTGTCGCGTCTTTGCCCTCGAAATGCTCTACGGCTCTACGGCTGCCTTCATTTGTTCATCGTCCTCAAACCTTCGTCCCCGAAGGTCTTTCTTCAAAATTTTAAAAAGAAAGTAGTCACTGGGAGCCAGGTCTGGACTGTAGGGTGGATGGTTTATTTCATCGAAGCCAGTTTCCCGCAGTGCCTGCTTCGAAATGCGCGCCGTGTGCACTGGCGCATTGTCTCGCAAAAACAGGATTCCTTTACAGATTTTATCCCTCCTTTTTACTAAAATCACTATTATTATATTAATCGCATAGTACTCGGCATTCATCGCAGTTTTTTTGGATGGTAGTCAATCAATAATACTCCTTCCGAATCCCAAAAAATGGTGGCCATGATTTTTGAAGTCGGCTTTTCCCCTTTTTCTATCCACTGCATTGACTCTTGTTTTTATTCTGGATCATATTGTCGAATCCAAGTTTCATCTACAGTAACGATACGGGTACAAATTTCATCCAAGTTGTCCTTCCACAGGTCTAAAAACTCCAATGAAGTCACAACTCGACGCTTTTTTTCGAGCGAGTGTGAGCATTTTGGGCACCCAACGCGCGCTAATTTTATTCATGTGCAAATGGTTGTGCAAAATATTTCCAATGCGTTCCTTGCTAATGCTTAACTCTTCTGATATTTGCCATATTTTTATTCGACGGTCTTCTACAATTTTTTTACTTTGGCGATGTTTTCGGCCGTGATGGCGGTGTTTGGGCGTCCAGAGCGGGCGTCGTCTTCGAGTGACTCTCGACCCTGCTGAAACAATCGTGACCAACGTTTTACTGTCGCAGACGACGGTCCAGATTCCCCGTATACTGTAGACATTTCTTCAAAAATCTCTTTGGACGATTTTCCCTTTTTACAAGGAATTCTATCACGGCGCGATGCTTCAATTTCGTCAAATGCAGCGATGACTCAGACATGGTGATGTTGACAGCTCAATAACTCGGACAAAAATGATCCTAATTACACAATACTTTCCTTAAATACAATATATTATTCTAATCTATCAATATATTATTATATTCTAATCTAATCTAATATATTAAAATTCATTTATTTCCAGGATAATTAATTACATTAGGCTTAATAATTTAAATACTAATTAGCTATCGCTCAACTAGTGACAGGTAGCGAGAATTATTAGCATAATTGCAAGTACCTTAGGCTCAGAACTTTTCAGCCCTTCCTCGTATAAGATTTTTAAATAATTAGGAAGAAGAAAAATGATATTGCTCGGTCAGGGATCGAAGCTGCGTCTTCGGAATACCGTCCCGACGCCTTAACCACTGGGCCACCGAGCCAACTCCTAGAGTAACCAAATTTCTTCTATCCTTCTTATATCGTTTTACGGGGACGATTCCACCTCATCTGTCGTCAATGCTTCCATTGACCATTTTTTGTTCTTTCTTTCGCCTAGCATGCACTAATGCATTCAATATCAAAAATACCTGTATATAATCTCGGAGGCAATTCTTGTTCAGTAGACATTATCTCTATCGTCTTTACGTGAAAAACACGACTGGTCTATTAAAATGTTAATATCCGGGTCCACACCGGCCGATTCACATCCGCTCCAACGTACGAGGCAAAATCACGATCCAAACGCGCGGTCGGTGTACACGTGTCTCGCCTGAAGCACGAGAAGTTACGTAGAAACTATTAAGTAATCTGAGACGACGAACCAAACGAAGCAAATGTTCAATCGTGGATCGGAACGTAGATCGGCCGGTGTGGACCCGGCTATTGAAAATTCGTAACTAGGAAACTTGGAACAAGTTTAAACAACACCCAGACAAGAAACAAACACTTGTGCTGTCCATTTTGTATTTTATTCCCGTAGCGGGAATCGAACCCTGTGTCATATTACCTACTTGATAAGGTTGTCCTCTAATAGCTATGTTCAAACGACACCCAGACATTAAACAAACACTTGTGCTGTCCATTTTGTATTTTATTCCCGTAGCGGGAATCGAACCCTGTGTCATATTACCTACTTGACAAGGTTGTCCTCTAATAGCTATGTTCAAACGACACCCAGACATTAAACAAACACTTGTGCTGTCCATTTTGTATTTTATTCCCGTAGCGGAAATCGAACCCTGTGTCATATTACCTACTTGATAAGGTTGTCCTCTAATAGCTATGTTCAAACGACACCCAGACATTAAACAAACACTTGTGCTGTCCATTTTGTATTTTATTCCCGTAGCGGGAATCGAACCCTGTGTCATATTACCTACTTGATAAGGTTGTCCTCTAATAGCTATGTTCAAACGACACCCAGACATTAAACAAACACTTGTGCTGTACATTTTCTATTTTGTTCCCGTAGCGGGAATCGAACCGTGTGTCATATTACCTGCTTGACAAGGCTGCCCCCTGTAGTCGTCCAGTTGGCTGGCGAACATATTGCAGGACGTACAGTGGTACATCTTGGAGCTCTCGCCGTCTGGAGTCATGACGGACGGAGCCACCACCACTTTGTGGCATGGCCCGTTTTTAACTGAGAAAATATAGCATTTAAATTATTTTAACCGACTTCAAAAAGGAGGAGGTTCTCAATGGAATCAGGCGTGACGTTGCGGAAATTCATCTCAAAACTGAAACGCAATGAAAATACGTAGTGTAATCCCGCTGAATAAGGAGGTTTTCTTTTGGTATGGTTTCTATTTGTGTGTTTGTTACGCGATTACTCCGCCAATTATAAATTGATTTTGACTATCCTTTTTTTGTTTGGTAGGTCATACTTCAGAGGTGGTACTATATAAATGTTAAAATGATTCAGCACTTTTTGAAAGAATCAACAAACGCAAAAAATATCGGTATAGTCTTGAAGTCGGTTTTTATTTTTTCTAAAAATTAATTATTACCTGCCTATACTTTTTTTTACTAGTTATAGGCTTGCGTTTGACCACTATCTCACCTGGTAAGCGAATAGTGGCCAAACATAGATCTATAAGCGATAAACAAGTATACATTTTATCAAACAAAAAAACCGACTTTAATGTATCTTCAAAGTCGAAGGTCAAATATCGATGAAATTTATATGGGACCACTTCGTATACTGAACCCAACGCAAAAATAATTTTCCAAATCGGTTCATGAATGACGGAGTTCTGAGGTAACAAACATTAAAAAAAATATATACAATCGAATAGAGATCCTTCTCGTTTTTGAAGTCGGTTAAAAAACATATCTACTTACGGTCGGGTTGCTTTAAATCTCTAATCACGCTGTCGCACAGTTTCTCTATCTGTACATAGCGTTTTGTGCCCTTCCCTGTCTTCGGTTCCGTTGTTTGCGCCTTTGCCTGTTTTACTGGCGTGTTAGCTTTTGTATCTGTAACTAAAGACATTTTTTATTGATACTGATACCACACTTTGGGTAATTTAGTAAAAAAGTTTATTTATTTAAACTGTTAAATAATAATAATAATAGCTGTACAGCTAAAACCTGTAACTTAATAATTGTTGTTTCTGTACAGAAACAAAGAGTTAAGAACAATTATATATAACTTTTTATCGTAAAATAAGTCGGAAAGGAGGTATTGTCAAAATACTGCTTTTAGGCGCCATTTTTCCAATATGGCGGCGCGAGCGGCAAAAATACGAGGTGGCAAAGTTGACATTCGGAAGGAGCACATCAAAACTATTAAATTACCAATTTTCAAAATTGCCGGAAAATTTTCCAGGTAGCCACTATTTTTCGAACCAAATGACTCTATACTAGTAGTTATGAATGTATTGAAGCCAACCTGTTTTTGTTTGTTGTATTTTTTCTGCCGAAGTTGTTTTAACAACTAACGGTGTCTCCACAATGTCACCAGTGTCAGTGATAACTCTCCTTGGAGTCTGACTCTCTTTTGAAGGCTCCTCGTTTTCTATTGTTTCATATTCCACATTCGGCATTGTTGGAGACATGTTTCCTATGTTTCCCTGAAAAGTAAATACTGGACTTATATTTTATATACCTATAACTACTGGTGTTTATTATTTGCTGAACCTCTTATTTAATTGTATTGTCTTGTCTTGAAAGTCCGAGTCACTAAATCACTTTGTAGTGACAAGTTTGGTATGATAAATTATAAATAAATAAATAAAAACGCCCAACAATCACATACATAGATCCTGCCTGACCCTTAAGTAGGATTCCCTGTATCTAGGGAACCAGGAACTATGAGGACCATACTATGGTCCCACCACACCCAGACACGAAATAAATGCTTGCACTTTTCTGTGCACAAACATTTGTCCCGTCGCGGGAATCAAACCCGCAAACAGTGGTGTTTTTGTTTTTTTTAAAATGGGCTTACGTTTGACAGCAACTCACCTGATGGTAAGCATAGTTGCGGTCTAAGGTGGAGCATGTTTGCCCATGAAGTGCCTATTCACTCTTGTCTTAAAGAGACCCAAGTTATAATTGGAAGTGGTGTAGGAGATTTGAGCCAACCTGCCCAACCATAACACCACAGAGGCTGACAATGACATAAGCCGTACATATGCAAGCAATGTTAATTTGACTTGTTTGGCCAACATACCTCAACCACTACATCTTGGTCCGTATGGTAGTTAGTAATGTGTTCGAACACAGATGTGAAAGACATTTGACAAGTGCTGCAACTGTATTCCTGTACAACAGTACTTTCCGTTTCCTCATCTTTTGGAGCCTCTAACACATCTGACTCTTCATTTTTTATGTCTGGAATAACATGGTTAAGAATTATTACCTACTAGATATTGTGTATATGTCGCAGCTAACTAGCTTAACTACCCGCTCAATCAACAACCTAGCCTCTCTACTAAACAGCACCATTCAACTAGCTTCCTGAATGATATTCAGCCATTTGATCATAAAGAGGCTAGGCTGTTGATTGAACGGCTGATTAAGCTAGTTGGCTGCGACATATACATATAGTTTCTTTTTATAAAGCATGGGGAAGGTATTTTCTCCACATTAGCCTTATACTTAACATATTAGAGTGCGACAACCACAGCGTGTATCGCATGAAAAATTAAAAAGTTGTAATGTTATTCTATCTATAGAAAACAACTATGATTGAAAGAGTAATTTTCAAAGTATATCATTGTATACTTAATAAAATTATTTTAATAGCAGTATAGTAGAATAAATAGTAAAGAAGAGAATCATTTATTCACCACAATAACAAGGTGTTATTCTAGGCAAGTCTTAGTTTAGGTAACTAGCAAATAACAGAGGTTATTTTATATCTAGTTATGTGCAGTTTCATACATTATCTATACTCATGTAGTAGGTAACACCTTTCCTATTTTAAATAAATACCAAAGTTACAACAATATAAAATTATGGTGCTAAAATCCAGCAGTCTATGTGAGTCTACTCTAGAGCTGCAACACAATGTGCCTATGGTGCAAAAAAAGAATTGAAACCTCCTTGGTTAGTCTCCAGTGTATTTTAATGGTGTTTTTTAATTAAGATATTTTTTTTTTAAATTTCATATCTGAGACATAGGAATACAAAATATTATTAAGTCATTATTAACTATTTTTTAATTGTAGATCAATTTATTTCAGGAAGATATTTTTTAATTTATTCATAATTCTATGATATGGGTATACCTAGATTAAAAATACTTATAATTGCGACTTATTAATGAAGAACCTAATTTATACCTTTGAGGGATGTGAAAGATATAGTTCCATCTTTATTCTGTTTGGTAACCACATCCTCCTGATTTAAGCCTGTATTTTCTCCCGATATGATGATGTACCGGTTTTCTCCATCTTCCTTCACAAGCTTTAACTCTTGAGTTTGAAGGCACTTCATCAAGTCTATCTGCATCTTGTTAACATCACTGGAATCTACCATTTGAATTTGGGTGAAGTTATTGTCCGAGTCATTTTCAGTATTTGTGTTGTCTAAAATTATTAAATATATTGTTATAAGGGAGGATCTCATAAGCATAAGAATGCTTTTCGAAGCCATTAAAATAGTTATAGCCATTAATTATTTAGTTGGTAGAAAGAAATGGCAATAAAAAAATGTGTCAGTCTGGTTGTGGCATACGCGATTGCACAATGAAAAAATCCAATACCCTATTAAGTAGTTGTGTGTATTCATAATTCGAGGAATTGTTTTTTGTCAGCATCTATATTAAAGGACTAGGAATAAGAATGTTATAACTATACAATCGTGATTGTTTAGTTTCAATAAAAATTACCATCATCAAGATGCTTATATTCCATCGGTGTTGAGTTTTCTGATTCATAGTCATTATTTTCAGAGTTTTCAAATATAATTGTCTGTACTGTATCAGGAGGCGTACAATTATCATGGCTTAAATGTTCTGAGAGATGTTCTAGAGATGATACTTTGTTAGTGCAAACAGGACAGAACAGATTGGGAATTATAGTTGCTAAATGTTCAAGCAGCGCTTCTTTGGAGTTAAAAATCTTATTGCAGCATAGAGGGCAAATCAATGTTAGGTCTCCCATTTTGAACAAGAGTATTCAATCATCAAGGGCTGATAAAGTGAATTATTTTGCAAACAATATCACTTTCATTATTTCATAACAAGTGCTACATTCAGTTTGTATCTAAATTCTCAGCACAACCATTTTATATTTGAGGAACTTCACACTATTTAGATTTAACGTGAAGAAAGCACCGAAACGAAAACCACACCATTTTTGTGAAAACGTCAACATGACATAATATTTTGACATTTCATTATTTTTGGCATTAGCTAGAAGTTTACAGAACGTTTTCAAAAACATATGCTAGGTATATAAATGGGACAAAGAAAAACATAATATATTAAATTATAACATAACATAAGAGGACTGGATTTGAACTAGAATCCTTGAAAAGGAGATCATATATGGGATGCAAAGAGTATATAACAACATGGGATGCCTTTGCGCTGGCGTGAGACGATCACGGAAAATAAAATTAATTATAATTCACTTCTTCTTTTGAAGTTCTTAAATAAACACTTCCTTAGCATTATTAAAAATAAACTAACAGATTACTAGAACTGTATTGTAATTAAAAGTATCTTGGAGAATGAAGGATTAAAGGTAGTAAATGACTGTTTGATAGGTTGTACTTTTTTCAAACGTGACTCGTAAACTTTCGTAATTGATTGGGTGCTAGTCAGGGCTACCATTGTGAGTGTTAAAAAAGGTTCTGGTAATTTCCAAGAAAAAAATTCACAATAAAATGTAGTCTTTATATATATCTGCAATTTTTATGTTTTCTTCTATTTAATATTTTATCCATCATTCTACCATTGGCCAAACAAAGAAGTTAAGTCAGAAAAGCGCTAAACAAAACTAGCCAGAGATTAGCAAATGGCAACCATAGGGCAACACCACCAAGTGGCCCAAGTGCATTCGCCATTTTGTTTTGTCGTGGTGCAAATAAAAAATTGGTTCAAGATTTCAGAAATAATTTTGTTCAATCAATAATTTTTCATTTAATTATCCAGAGTTATTATAGTGTTATGTATTCTAGTTTCCTCTCGTGGTCTAGAAACTCCAATCTTCACCTGAAAGACTGTCCCTGGCTATGTATTTAGATGTTTTGTGCGTCATTGTTTACGCGCGTAGATTCAAATAAAAGAAGATGCTGGGAAAACGAATGCATCACAATAGCAAGGGGAGGCTAGCCAGCAAAGGACATGATAACGGCAAACCTTCTAGTCCCGGAATTTCACCATACACTAAGCCTGCTAAGATTCCCGGAGCTATTTCGGCGGGAAAAATTAAAGTGGAGACGTGTCCCATTCCATACATCAAAATACAAGACAATGCTGTGCATTTGCCTCGCTTTACGGCTGTGGCAGCTAGATCAGCTGACGAATCGATCGGAATGGACGAGCTCGATGCTCTTCAACTTGAACTAGAATCACTGCTCTGCAACACTGCCCTTCGCATAAGATACTTCCAGTCAGAAATCGAAAGCATTGATACAAATGAATCTAAGCGAGAAAAAAAAGGAAAGGCTGCTGGCAAACAACTACAGTATCCTGTCAAAAGAAAATTTCAGGAAGAAAAATTGGTCAAATCCAAAGACTCAAAGTTATCCAACCAGCCAAAAGTACCGAAGTTCAAAAACTTCTCAAACAGCTCATCAGGATCTCATAATTATCCAAATGATCTCATGAACTCGGATAACTCTGTAAAACTGGAGTTGTCACAACTAACTCTGCCAAAGAATAATATTCCATATAAGTTTTGGAATTCTGTTGATCCTTACTGTGCACCGGTCACATTGGATGATATAAAATTCCTGGAATCATTAATGGCTCAGAGCAGTAACACTACCCTTCCTCCCATACCTCCACTTGGACGTCATTATTCTGAAGTTTGGGCTGATGAACATTTGGCAGAAGACCAGAATGCATCAAATCCAAATAAGCAAAAATCTTCAATGTCTCCTGATGCTTCCAGTATTCGTAAAAAACTAGAGAAAACGAATGAGAATATGATAACAGGGCCTTTAACTCAGAGACTTGTGTCAGCATTGATGGAAGAAAATGCTATGCCATATGATGTACCTGATATAAAAGTCAAACAGATGACTACCACTAAGAACAGTTACAAAAATTCTTTGACTTTGGAAAAATGTCTGCGAAAAGAGCTTGTAGAACAAGGTATCTTGGATCCTGAAGATTTGCCACCATTGACTAATCCAGCTGATGATGAAATATTGGCTGAGATCAAGAAATGTCAGACTGAGTTGACTGCTGTGAGAAAAGAAAACTGCCGTAATCTTAAAAATTTGATTGGACTGTGCAAGCAAGAAATGATTAGACTGAATTTGAAGAAACAGTTGGACCAAGTTGATATTGAATGTATTGATATTTACAAGAAGATGGTAGCCGCCAAGCAGAAGAAAAGGCCAATAACAAAGAAAGAAAAAGATGATGCATGGAGAGCAATCAATGAGCAAATCAGGCTTAATAAAGAAATTAATGTGCTGCCTCTAACAGGACCAAATACAAGCTAAACTGTATTAGGAAATTATTTATCTTGGTGTCATTGTTTATTTTTATTTATTTAAGTGGTTCATGTTTGATATTAGTCTGCATCTTCCTTATTCTATTAACTACGCAAACCTACATATTAATTTCGAATTAAATTGACATACAGCACTTAAAACATATTTTTATTTCTGAACTGGTTGGCTAACTCGTTTTTTTTATGGAGCTGAGCAAAGATAATAACTGAGTAATGATATGAGCAAGTCCTTCGCCTGATGGTAAGCACCTCGCCTACTCATAACAACTAGGGTCACAGAATAATGAATAATAGGTAGTGTTTTTGAACAGAACCCTTATGGCAACAACCCTAACTATTAGAAATGGGATAATAAAATTTGTGGCTTTTTCTATTTGAAAACGTTTTTGGATTTATGAAAAAGAAATTTTTTCTGCAATTTTTTTTTACTGATGTAAATTCTGATTCTGATAGGAAACTAAAAATTGTATGGGCTGGGCATATTCTTCTAAAATTGCTGCAATTCGAACAATATTGATATTGCTATAATATTCTAAGGTCATTCATCTTCAATCCCTAAACCCTAGATAAAAATTGTACATACGGCCCTAAACTAATAGGTAGGTAACTCAAAAAAGGACGGGACTTTTTGGCGGGAAGTGAAAAGTGATACAGTTCGATTTTGTTTTATTTTCCAAACAAGTGTTATTTCGAGTGATCATGTGTAATATCGGTGGAATATTAACCATTATGTCTTCGTAAACGTGCACGAGTGTAGGCAAATGAAATAAAATAGAGAAAACATCGCTTTTTATGTTCTCCCAAAAAGTCCATGGAAAGCTTGAATAAAGTTCCACCACTTTATTGAAGCACTAGGAGAGGGTCCAGTTTGTTGCTGTTGACCCTCATTCTCAACAAAAGTAAAATAAATGCAATATAAACTAACAAATAAAAACTACGTAAGACATGGCGGTATGGTCCTAGAGACTTTAGCCTACACTAAAGGGCGAACTTTAAAAAAAAAAAAAAAAACAAAAAAGGACGGCAAAGCGTCAAAACACGTCAACGTCAATGGCCAATGACAGAAAAGTTATATTATAAGGCCGCGTTCAGAAATGGGTAAATGTTCACGAGTGAATACTTGTCAGTTAACCTCAGTGATATGCCAAGTTAAAAATTAACTAACGCCTTTCTGAACGGGCATCAAGTAATACAATAAGCCAGCCAATCAAAACCAATGATTTTCAAGACCGAGATTTCCCGCGCTTTTGTTTATCAGATATAACTGCGTTACTTTGGCGAATATCGGAATTTTACCTTATATTTGCTTCAAATACATGAATCGCTTATTTTATTTATATGTACAAAAAATCAATGCAAAAATATTGCAAAATGGAAAGGAAAATGACAACTGACAACTATTACCTGACAGGTGAGAAACGTAACCCGCTTTTTTATCGGTGAATATTTTCACCTGTCAGGTGAACTTTTTCTCTCCCCAATAGGTTTTCTGAACGGCTCAGGGTAAATGTCAAAGTTCACCTGAGTAATTTCTGAACGGCGTAGGGTAATAATTATATTAACTAGGTGATTTCTGAACGCGGCCTATGTTATCATGTCAGAAATGCTCCTCACCTTACTTACCATTACCAGTCCCTAAGCATTAATAAAGGACGTGGCTTTCGGAAGATTAGTATGTTAAAGCAAGACAAAGCATTGCACTGGCTGTCTTGTTTGATAGTTCAGCTGACTGCAGCTGACGTTCTGTGTTTTAAACTTTTGAAAATAACGAAAACTGTTGGTGTTGGCCGAAGTTGGTTCTGATTTATTTACTTGTTCATTAGTCTAAACATTGAAAAATTGATTTATTAGCTGCTAATGATGGATAATATAAGGACGCCAAATAAAATACGGGAGCTCATGCACTTATCCGAAGATAGGACTCATGTTGTGCCTCGGCGGTTGTTGGTCAGCGAAGACGACGTAAATCGGTAATCGTATATTTTAGAATAATTGATACATAAAGCTTTACAAAATTCATGTTATACTCATAATATATTTCCTTGTTATTTATGTAGAGATAGGTGTATTCGTCAACATAATCGATTTTTGTACAATTATCAATCTTCAATCTATCGTTTCATTCCAGCATTCAAAACCAAGCACCATCTCACACGAGTCTAAACTACGAATCATCATCAGGCATCTTGGACTTGGATCAAATGGAGGGTAAGATCTAAAAAATACATGTTAACATCACCATTTATTTGAAATTTAAGTACGTAAGTTTATAATACATCTAGCGTAATGTAAACTGTCGTGATATTTCGGTATATGAACAATTGAACAACTTCCTCTCCTTATACCTGCTTTACTGATCTCTAAAATTGTTGATGCTATTCCTAATGATATTATAAATGCGAAGTTGGCATAATTGAATGTTTATTACCTATGTATTCAATGTTGTGTCAATGATGTGAAACAATTTAATTTGAGCACATGGATAGATAATGTTTTATTCAGTTAAAACATACAGTTCGGGAATACCTAATGATTTAATACTATGTGGATTAAGTCACAGATATCAACTAGTTACCTTTATTACTGAAAACAAACTACACTCTACTTACTAAAACTAAACTAACTACATACAAGGAGAAGCAATTGGACAACCCATAGGCCATTAAAGGCCTATAAATAGCTAAAATGCTTTAACACACTACCAGTTGGCAGCGTACCCAAGATGCTGGCAGTATTGCCCCGTTGGATTGCAATACTGATACGTTGAGCCAAATAAGTTACCTTTACTTTGGAAAGATATGTTATAATTTAAGTGTAATATTCATTTCTTCCAGGATTTGGTGAATCTGCTATTGGATATGAAAATGAATCTCTGAGGAAATCCGTAAGTCTCTACATGCTCACCTTATGACATTGTTTACATAAGAAAGAATTCCACAAAAATATTGATAAAATTGTTGAAGGTTAAGACCAAGTCATGCCATGAAAACAGTTCAACTCTTCACTACATGACACTAATCACTATTTTCAGACGGCATTCAATCCCGGAGAAATTACAGGTAGATCCACTGGTGCTGATGATATCAACAAAAAAATGACGCAAGGACGTCACTCGCTTGCTCTGGATAGCATCACAAGCCAGATGAACAAGCAGTCTGAAGAGATATTAGATTTAATGAGGCATTCCATTGGTAACACAACTACTTACTCATTCCATTCAAAGGTATGTTAATTTGTGTTTTAATTATTTCATATCAAACCAGATTTACAACTACTATGCTATGTGGAGTTAAAACATGACATAATCTTTACATTTTGATGTATTGTGTTTATTTCTATACCATATAAGTAACCAATGACAGAAATCTGCAACTTTATCAAGTTTAAATAATAAAGTCCACAGTCCTTCTTCTATTAGGAAAACATCAAACTCAATGAATGTAATAAAAACACAGATTTCAAATAATATATTTTCATACAAACTCACTCAATTTCAGAACTTCTGAATGCCCATCCACTAAATAAGTTCTCAGACCAAATCTTCCACTACAATTATTAGCCTGTGATCCACTAAATCACTCTATGTTCTTAGACCATGTTTACTAGTTTATCATTATCAATATCACTGTATAAAACAAAGTCGCTTTCTCTGTCCCTATATCCTTATATCCCTATGTATGCTTAAATCTTTAAAACTACGCAACGGATTTTGATGCGGTTTTTTTAATAGATAGAGTGATTGAAGAGGAAGGTTTATATGTATAATAACCATGCGAAGCCGGGGTGGGTCGCTAGTTGATAATATTATATATTGATCCACACATAAAACAAACTTTAAAAAGAGTGTTTAGATGGTTTTTTTTATGGAACTAAATGATGAGACGAGCAAGTCGTTCGCCTAATGGTAAGCGCCACGCATGCCCATAACAAATGCATTGTCACCCAGAAATTTTAATACCAGAAATAGCTCTGCGTAGCACTGCATTGCGCTCATCACACCGAGACATCAGATATTAAGTTTCATATGCCCAGTAATTTTGCTGGCTACAATGCCCTTCAAACCGGAACACAGTAATGCTTGCGCACTACTACTTGGCGGCAGAATAACTGGCAAAGCTACCCAGATACCTACCCAGATGGCCTCCCGCCACAAAAGAGATAGGTACAGAAGTCAATCTCATGTATGTACTTCACTTTTCATACCTACGCTCGGCGGTCGCGCTAGGGTTGTTAAATTGAATGCGCGCGCCCGCTGCCTGCGACCCGGCGGCGGTGACGTCACGGCGCGACGGATACTCGGACGGCAGGAAGTTATTGGGAAGTCCAAAATTGATTGATTTAAAAAAAAGCTTTACCAGATATCGACATATATAGTTGGATAAAGTTTTATTAAAAACAAAATAAAATATGATTAATTTACATTTACATCTTCCTCATTAGATTATTGAACATAAGGCTTACACAGCTTTTACTACAGTAAATATCTAATTTAAATTGTAAAAATATGACAAGGCCACAAAGTCATGTTCGCTTGTTCGGCGCGAGGCCGGGGGCCGGGGCGCTTACCTAACCTAACTTTTCTGTCTAACTTTAAAACTAACCATCGAAATACAAGCAAATACCTACTTACCTCTCTGAAACAACTGGTAGCTTAAAAAACGACAATTCACCGTTTAATGTTGTACTTAAACCACCGTCCACTGAACAGTTATAATAACTTTTTTTTGTTGCTCCATTTTTGCACAAAAAAGTTATCAGACGCTTGTTTCAAGTGGATGGTACTCACGCTCGCACTGAGCTCAACTGCGCCGAGATATCGTGTCTGTGAGCGGTGTCTATGTGTGCGTTGCTCGAGCGCACTTTGTATGTAGATTGACTTCTGTACCTATCTGTTTTGTGCTCCCGCAAACGAGAGACCTACCACGAGTATATTGCTTAGTTTTAAAAGGTAGGAAAATATTTTTTTATTATAAAATCCTTTGTTTTAAAGCAAGCATGTAGGTAATGATATAAATTATAATGGTACAGAACCCTTAGAACCCTTTTTAATAGAAATGTACATAAGGCAGGCTGGTAGTAACAATAATTTGTAATTGCAGAGAGATCTAACAGCTGATGAAGCTTCGCTGGTGATAAGAGAAGCCCCTTTGCCTATCGCGCCATCAACCACTCAGACGCACTTTGCTGACAGCATGTCGTAAGTATTTTTACAGAATAATAGTATTTTATTTAATTTCTAATTACCTGATTAGCTAAAAGCACAGAATACTAAGGGACAGAAGCATCACTCCGCAAAGTCTCTCAGCAAATATCTTAAATAATATACATGTAAACTTTATATGAAACATTAATTTTCTTTCTTTTTATGATAATACAAACATTATAAATATTGTTTAAATTCAAGGGGAAGCGCAGATGCCTATATTACAGGTATACGCCTAGCTTAGGCATCTGAGGTTCAACAACTGCTAGTGTAAACTGTTGTGCTTGTATAATTATTGAGGCCAGTATGTTGTTTAAAAATGTTATTTGAAATTTTTTGGCAAATAAATTATATTATAATTAAAAAAAAGAAAAGAAATTTATACAAATAGCGACTCTTGCTATGACGCAATAAAATTCAATCAGCTCGCGTAGCGCTGCATACCTACCAGTCATATTAACCTACAGAGCGCCTCTCTTTCTATGGCATAGCTCTTATCTCTTCTGACGTGGCACGTGTAACGACGTGCGACCCGTCGCCGGTGTCCGGCTATGTACTTGTAGCTTCGTATCTACAGTGCGGAGTGCGCTAGGCCTGCTATAAGTACAAGTCAAGTCTTGTCTTGCTTCAGATTACATGAAAGGATTGATTAAACGTGTCATGTCTAAACATATACAAACACATTTTCATTCATAACTTTGTGATTTTCAGGATGAACAACTCAAACCTCTCAGTTGGTGCCTATTTCAAAAAGAGATGTCCAGAATTTGGTAAAATACTTCATAAAACTGAAAGCCCTGATAGAAACTTTTCAATGCCTAGTATTACTGAAGGTAAACTATTTCACTCCTACTATTCACTATTGTACTGTATCGTATTTCATCTGAATATAACACACACAGGACATACACAACAAGGAACAAATAAATATATTTAATGATAGGTTAGAACATGTACCCATCACCGACCAACTTTTGTTTTCCACTCTCTACATTGACGAAATTGTGGCAACCCTGCAGAAACCATCAAAAGAAGTTGAAGTACTTAATTGATTTATAAAAGCAGCAGCTAAATGACAATACTAATCGTTTCACCCACTGCTGCGTATAGGCTTCCTCTAGTTCACGCGACTCTTTCCGATCATATACAAGCCTCATCCATTGCTCTCCAACATACTTCACAATATCATCTGACCATCGAGCCAGTGGTGTGCCTGGAAGTCTTCGCCCAATCCTCGGATGCCACTGTTCGTGTGTGACAGTGACTGCCATAGTCCACCTGTAGTCGTCCCGTCTTGCCAAGTGTGACCAATACTGATTCCAACACTGAGTGCCACTTGCATCAACGTGAAATCAAGGTTAACCCGTGGGATAACTTTTGTATGAAAATTGTCACTTGTCACTTAATATAAGACGCCGTCTACTCTATTTGACAATGCTGTATCATCATTAAGGAAGAATTTTTGCTGTGTCCGAAGAAACAGGCTTTTCCAGTCTAGTTTCGGGAACAACAGACCTCACATACCTCATAATTGTTTAGACTCAGCTTACACATGAGTTTATACTTGATATTGTTCCACCTGCTTACGTTCTTGCTTCAAAAATTAAACGATCCGGCGTGTTTTGTTATTTACGTGATATTGTATTGCAGTGACGCCATTAAAAGCAGACCGGCCATCACAGATGCCCCCAAAGTACACAATGGACGAATCGCTAGACTGCGTGCCCGTTCGCCAATCTCGCGTCGACAAACTGCCTGTAAAACTAAACCTAAATAATCCTAATGCAGCAAAGAATTATGAGAAAAAGAGTTTTCATACGTCGGCAGCAATGTTTGAGAAGAACAACGATACGTATAATCAAGCGTCTGCACACGACTATTCGTCGATAAGCAAGGTGCCTGAACCTGAGAAATATACAATTCCTAAAGCTATGAATCCGATAGCGTCATCTTCATTCGCAAGCCACAAGGCACACCTCGCCGCTTCCTCTAAACCTGCTGAAGTGCTGATGATAAGGAATATGCAATCTTCCTTGAGATTAATAACTGATGATACCGAAGGTTCTGGATCCCAGGCTGAAAATTCGTTGAGCATCTCGAAAATTGCTGATTTTCTTGGTAAGTATTTCTCATTTGTAATAAGGCATAGGCCGTTGTTGGTTCATTCGTTCTACCGATTGGCGAGTCGACACCTGATGCCTGATGCCTAGGCGAAACACGTGTCGTAAAGGAAGGTTTGTTAGAATAA
This sequence comes from Petrophora chlorosata, assembly GCA_951640565.1. NCBI lineage: Eukaryota > Metazoa > Arthropoda > Insecta > Lepidoptera > Geometridae > Petrophora > Petrophora chlorosata. The sequence continues at coordinate 6,332,747 of OX621206.1, forward strand.
GTTGAGGGCTTTCTTTATTTATTTTACACTTACTAAATTCATTTTTATGCATTATTCTTATTTTTATATACAATATTAAACTCACTATCATAAAAAAAGCTCATTCGTTTTGCGTTACACAAAAAATCATTTTGTAATGTTTATTTAATTCATTTTAATAATTTAAATTCAATTATATTTTATTGATTTTCACATGACGACCAAAATGGCAAAGTAGAAGAACGCCATTTTTTTACTATACACCATTGTTTGGAAGGAATCATTTTGTTAGTAGTGGGGTTATAAGTTTGGCCACTATGTGTCTGTCTGTGGCACCGAAGTTCTTAAACGGGTGAACCGATTGAGATGCGGTTTTTTAAATTGAAATCAGGTTTTCTAGCGGTGGTTTTTAGACATGTTTTATCAAAATCGGTTCAGCCGTTATTTACTTGTCATAGATTTTTTTGTGTCGGAGGTGTTTAAATTATAGTTTATTTAAATTTGTAATGGTGTACTCAAAAAACTCATACGTTTTACAGGAAAAGAGTCAAACGTTAGCGTAAACTCCATAGTATCAAAATACAACAACCAGAGAAAGCCACAACCGAAAAAGCAACCGCTCACTGAACTCCACATGAACTTGCAAGAGAACAAGAAAAACGAAGAAATGCGAGTCACCAATCTGCGCGATACGAAAAAAATGGACACTGCAAGTTCTGCTGGAACTATTAACACAATTGTATCAGTAGACAAGATCAAGCAATCTCAGGAGCCAACCGGTCCCTCGATTGTGATAGCAGAATATTTAAATAAAGAGGAATCGGAGGAACAGAAAAAGCGGTCAACAAGATCGAAATCTCCGTCGAGTAAGAGTCACTCGACTTTCAATACGGTGCAAGAAAATTTTACCAGCTTCAAATCTGGTGATAGCCCTCTTCATACAAGTAAAGGTGAGTGACTTAAATCTAGTAAAAATAAATCCTCTATGAGGTCGTTCTGTCCCGCTTTGCTAGCCTTATTCTTGTTGAAGTGTGAAATACATAGACAGACTTATCTCGACCCTGTTCTACGAAGTTTCTTTTTTTATTGGTAAATGGGTATGCGTTTGACGACATCTCGCCTGATGGAAAGCGAAGATGTGGAGCATGCTTGCCCATGAGGTGCCTATTCACTCTAGACTTAAAGAGACTCAAGCTGTAGTTGTTTGGGAACAAATAAACTGGCAGAGCGTTGCAGGAATCTTCACCCTTCCCCTACCAACTTTCTTATATCATTTATGTCTAGTTTGGCCACTATTTTGCCCGATGTTAAGAGACGATGTGGCAAAAGATGAGCACATAGATTTATAGGAAGTCGGCATTTGGGCTACTACTCAAACCCATCTCCCTGATGGCTTACCAATCATCATTCTGAAACACAACTAGGTCGCTTGGCTTTGTACGGTGTGTAGTATTACAACCGCAGCCTGACCATACTAATCCAAAGTGGGTAAAGCGGGTTTCTTCACGATGTTTTTCAGTTTTAAAAGCGAGCAAGCAAAATCAGCCTAATTAAAAAGTTAATGCAATTACAGTTCGAGATTCGAAGTGGGATGCATACACATGCGATAAACTCGCTCTGAGTACTATCCAAAAAATATGACTGATAGATGACTTTCTTGCATCAAAGCTAAACCTACCAGAAAATGATATAATTTGTATATTTCACACATCCTTGGTTGTAGTAAAGTAGCCAGTTGATATTTTCAGGGGACGCTAGCCACCATGTACCTTCCCCAAACATTGAGTATAGAGAGTTAGACAAGTCGGTAGATTGGCACGAGGTGCTACAACAGAAACGGCTTAAACATGACCGCATGGCTAAAGGTTTGTGGGTCGCTTCTATAAAAACTACTGGGATGTCATGCTCGTATCAATAACAGCTAACTTTACACTAAATTATACATTCTAACCTATTCTGACCATTAAAATACTAAATGCTAAGGAGAAAACTGGCGACCCCCGCTCCTGCTCATACCTGGTGCAAAGGTTAGCCATAGCTATCCAGCGCGGAAATGCCGCCAGTGTTATGGGCACTTTTGCACCGGGTACAGTTTGGGTTATTTGATTAGGTATTTGACAAGACATATTTTAAATTTTTATTTAAGATTATTTGTTATTTAAATTACATTTTATGCTATGTTGACAATAAATAAATTTTATAATCAAAATGATTATAATTAAAATACGAATATTTATCTATTTCTGAAATCGTCTTCATAAATAACAATATACTTACTATTATAAGTATAGATAATAATATATATACACATATCTATTCTCTATGCGTTTATAGTAGTGCCATCTAGTAACTACTAATTAAAGTAACATGAATAATTTTTAACAAATTAAACAATTGTCATGATTTTGGAACAGTGCATGGTACGGAAAAGGAACAAATAAACCGAAATTCTTTTTTATTTATTTATTAGTTCTTTATTTCAGAGCAATGGGCTGATATATTAACTTCACCCGCCAACGGATTTGTGGGTAAGAACCTTCTTAATTCTTAAAGTAATAACCTATTTGCATATTCGTAATGCCTATCACCCGTATTCATGAACAACACTTTTTAATGCACAACCAATAAGAACTCCACATTTAACGCATGAGATTATCAAATATTTCTCTTTACAGGAGTTAGCTGCCCGGTAAACATCACAGTCACGACTCTGACTGACAGCTGGCTCACCGCTAAATTACAATTCGACCTACCCGAAGGCCTTACAATCGAACTACCGCGCCTACCCTTTCTGCTATCTCCGGGAAAATCTGAACATTTCATTATACACATTACATCTAACGTAGAAATGAACACCAAGCTATCTTACACTATATTCCTAAAAGATGCTTCAGTAGATAGTGATATCGAACAGAAAGGAGAATTGGACGTCAATATCAAAATGCCAACCATACAAGCCATGTCAGCCGATGGTATGAACAAGGTTACCTTCCCACCGATTCAAGAGAAATCTTCACTGATGAAGTCTTTCGTTCTTATCAGTGACTGTCCCGTGGATCTCCAGTTAGATCTGTCAGTCGTTGAAGGCGATAGCATCTTCACGATCAAAAATGTTCAGGAGATTAAAAAGTGTGATGTAAACAAAGTACTCATAGATAGAGAGGGGTCTGTAGAAGATGGACCGCAGGGGAAGGCGAAAAACAAGGGTTTGAATAAACAGTTGTGCAGACTGTCAAGTGGAAATGTTATCATGGTTACGATCAAGTTCAATGCTCCTAGATTATCTGAGCTTCAAATAGGTAAGACAAAATGTTCCAAAATCAGCATTACCTCTCTTTCGCATCTATTATTGAGATTACTGGTGGTAGGTTTCTCGTATGCGAGAGGCCGTCTGGGTGGGTACCACCGCTTTGCCAGTTATTCAGCCGCCAAGCAGTAGTGCGCAAGCATTACTGTGTTCCGGTTGGAAGGGCATTGTAGCCAGCGAAATTACTGGGCATTATGAGACTCAACAGCTAATTGTCTCAGGGTGACGAGCGTAGTGCAGTGCCGCGCAGGATTTTGCAAAACAAAATTCTGGGTGGTGCTGTTATTGTTATGGGCTGGCGTATTGCTTACCATCAGGCAAACGACCAGCTCTTCTCGTCATTTAATTACATAATGATTCGATGTTTTTTTTTTATCTATGTTTGTTTGGAGATGGCGGGACAACTTGGACTCGTATAAAGATTTTATTTTATTTTATCTTTATTATTATTGAATATTTATTAATTTGTTGTAATGTTAATATGTAATATTGTATATTTTGTGATCCATGTTGGTCGAAATAAATTAATTTGAAATTTGAAACGAAGACTGGACTACAATGGCGGTCAATCGTGGAATGTGGAAAAATGGAAGGGAGGCCTTTGCCCTGCAGTGGGACTAGTCAGGCTCCATATAATAATAATAATAATAATAATAATAATAGTAATATTCTTGCTTGTAGTAGAAATATTGTTTCCCACTATCTCGCATTTTTTATGATAAGTCTACGTTTGACCACCATCTCGCCTGATTTTAAGCGAGGATGTGGCCAGAGATGCAGCACGTAGATTCAGAAGACACCTATTCACTCTGGCCTTGAAGATACCCAACTTATAGTTATCAGGAAACGGAGAAGGCAAAGAGTTCAATCCCTTATCAGTTACGTGGAACCAAAAGGATGTGTACTAATTGGCGGAATGTCTACTATATTGTGGCCGAAGATGTGTATAGATTTTTGCTTTTTTCCGAAGGTGGTTCTTGTACTCTAATTTCAACAACAGATCTCACATACTTTGTAATATTTTAGACACAGCTTACACATATGTTTATATTTTGTATAGTTTACCTGCGCCTGTTTATTAAGTTGACGGTTGTATTCCTGAGTATATTTTTTTTGGTAAAGAATAAACAGCTATACATAAAAATAAACCCGACTTCAATTCTGATGTGTCTTTGAAGTTCAACGTCGAATATCGATGAAATTTATAAGGGACCAATTCGTAGCTATACTGAACCCAGTGCAAAAATAATTTTCCAAATATGTTCATAAATGACGGAGTTTTGAGGTAACATATAAAAAGACTATCAATTTGAGAACCTCCTCCTTTAAAAAATAAAGTAATTTAGAGATAGATCTAGAGGAAAACGTCATTTATGCGACTGCTTAGACCCGTCTACCTAATTTTATGATATATGGTTTTTTTTAGAGGAAAGTATCGTGACATTCAACGGCGCTCTGAATGTGAATCTATTCGGAGTGAACTCGGTCCTGAAGAAGGTAGATCTAGTCGGAATCGTGGGCACTGTGAACCTCGTCGTCAATATCCCAGGGAATAAACTGCAGTTGACAAATGGTAAATATTTTTTTCATCATTTTCGTCTACTTCGTCTTAAGGGTGATTTGTGATAACCGCTGTGCCTCGTCCGAGGCGCGGACGGCGAAGTTTACGCTTGATCGATGATCACGCCGCGCAAACTCGCCCCTGATGAAGAGCATAAGACATGCTCGAAACCTTTTACTGGGGGTAGGTTTCTCGTATGCGAGAGGCCGTCTGGGTGGGTACCACCGCTTTGCCAGTTATTCAGCCGCCAAGCGGTAGTGCGCAAGCATTACTGTGTTCCGGCTTGAAGGGCATTGTAGCCAGCGAAATTACTGGGCATTATGAGACTCAACAGCTAATTGTCTCAGAGTGACGAGCGCAGTACAGCGCCGCGCAGGATTTTGCAAAACAAAGTTCTGGGTGGTGCTGTTATTGTTATGGGCTGGCGTATTGCTTACCATCAGGCAAACGACCAGCTCGTCTCGTCATTAAGTTACATAAAAAAAAAAACCTCGGTCGACTAATTCGACAAACTACGTGAGTCCTAGCCGTTATTAAATATGTATAATGAATCAAACTCACGGAAACTTTCATACTAAAAAACATGCATATTCCCTATTTCTAAATAAAATTTGCAGAGGTTACGAACCTTCCCCTGTGCAACACGGGATCCATCCCGGGCGCGTGGGCGGCGAAGTTTGCGAGCTCATCGGCTGAGGCGGTCCCCTTCAAAGTGGTTCCGAACAAGTTCGACATCCGTCCCGGCGCTGCGCGGCTGGTCGGCTTGTGCTACACCGGACCGGACGATAGCGCTGCTGACGCGTAAGCTCATACATATTTAGATTGATAAATACTATCCTATTCTTCCTACTATCCTAGATATCCTACTTCTTACTAGTCCTACTAATTCTTTCATATCCTACTTCCTATTTCTACTTCCTACAATCCTTAATAATCCTTCTAATAAACCTGTAAAATAAAATATATATATTTAAAAAGACATATACAAAAAAAAAAAGACATTACACTTGACATATTTGTATTCCGAGCCACTTCCAGTTGCGCTTACTCTGTAACATCGAAACGTTTTGTACCGTCGCGTCGCGTCGGTCACGACCGGACTTTTGTTTTCTTTTTTGCAAGTAATAGTAAACTACCGACATTTTAGTTTATAAAATTAGTATTTAGTTATTTTTTAAGTCTTTGCATTATATATAAGTATTACGCTTAGCCCAAAATTGTTTAACATGTATTGTTTTCTCATGTGAGTGAATTAATTCTTTTGAGAAATAAAGTATCTTAAACCACAATATTATAAATGCGAAAGTTTGCGATGGATATTATCAAAATCCGTTCAGTAGTTTTTGTTTGATTGAGCAACAAACATTCCTCTATTCATCCATACATCCATCCTTACAAATTTACGCATTTATAATATGATTATGACAGCATTACCGCTAGCGCAAGCTTAGCAAAACCCAAAAATATTAATGTGTCACCGTGCTAATCATCCGTAACTTCATAATTTCAGAACATTACTCTTCGAGGACCTCTCAACCGGTCACAAGACTGCCATAGAAATATCCGGCGGCTCCGACAAGCCTAAATCCTTCCCGATAAAGACCAATCTCAACACCATCTCATTCGTCCGCTCCTGCAGAAAAGAACTGAGCCTGAAGAATTCCACTAACAAGAAAGTTCATATCAGATGTTATATTGTAGGAGAAGGGTTCTCTATAGATTTAGCCGGAATGGAGTCCAGAGGAATTTATTGTTTGCCGTTTGGACCGATGGAATGCAGGTCGTTGCCGATCATTTTCAGCCCAGTTTCTAATACACCGCAGACGGCTAACTTGCATTTGGTGTACGACAAGAATAACGATTTATCGAGATGTGTAAGTACACAACACTTAACTTTTTGACCGTCAACGTCGGATATAGTCTACAAACGAGTATTTCTATTTATTTCTATGTATTGCATTATCTAAAACTGTGAAGGAAAACATCGTGAGGAAACCGGCATGTCCAAGATTTAATCACCAAAAATAATGACTCAAGGACGTGTGACATCTACCAACTCACAGTGGGCCAGCGTGGTGGATTAAAGCCCTCTATCTATGAGAGAAGGCCCGTGTCCCAATAGTGGGAACGTGATGGGCTGATGATGATATATATTTAATTAATTTAAATTGGCAAATGTATACAATAAACAACCAAATGATTAAGGGATAAATAAATAACTCCACTCAAAACTTGTGCAGCGCCCTCACAGGGCACATGTAATTATTCTACAAGACATTTCTAACACCTGTCTGGTACATAACATGTAAGCGTGATTACATGAACATGAACTTAACCCTTGGCAAGCCTGGTGGATAGAAATCACACGTCGTGCCTGGTGGGTCTGACGGACCCATAAGTATTTTCGACTTTTTACCTAATGCATCGTACCGAGATTATTATAATACGTGTTTTCTGACATTTTCATCTTATATTTACAGGATTTAAACAAATAATAAAACAAAAAATGTAATACAAAGGTTTATTAAAGTTAAAACTTAAATCCTGCATGGCGCTGCACTGCGCTCGTCACCCTGAGACAATTAGCTACAATTAAAATTATTATAAACCGACCTAGTCGTGTTTCGGGATGATGTTCGGTGAACCATCAGGGAGACGGGTCTGAGCAGCCGCTCAACTGCCGTCTCTCTCTAGATCTATGTGCTTCATCTTATGCCACATCATCGCTTCACATCAGGCGAGATAGTGGCCAAACATGGATCTATTAAGCGTAATAATATAATAATAATAATAAATAATTATTTTTAGGCCTATACGATACATAAATTGATTGCAGGTGAAACTATACGGATGTGGTAGCGGCGAGGCGATGCGCTGGTCGGGGCTGGTGACGTACGGCGCCACCGCGCTCGTGCGAGCCGTCGCGCGCCGCGACATCGACCTGGAGTTGTTCAACAAGGGCGCCACGCCGGCCTTCGTGTGTGCCACCCTGCATTTTAACCGTAAGTTCCTCCCTTCTATTATTTCACGGTGACGAGCGCAGACCGCGCAGGATTTCGCAAAACAATGTTCTGGGTAGGGTCACAGAATACTAAGGGGCAGAAGCATCACTCCGCAGAAATTTAAACAAATAGCGACTCTTGCTATGACGCAATAAAATTCAATTCAGCTCGCGTAGCGCTGCGTACCTACCAGTCATATTAACCTACAGAACGCCTCTCTTTCTATCGCATAGCTCTTATCTCTTCTGACGTGCCACATGTAACGACGCGCGACCCGCCGTCAGTGTCCGGCTATGTACTTGTAGCTTCGTACTTACAGTGCGGAGTGCGCTAGGCCTGGTAGGGCTGCAATTCTTATTGGCGGGCGCGTTGGTGAACAATCTGCATGTTTGTTGTAAGAAAGGATGGATGTTTGTCACGCAAAAAAATCTGAATGGATTTTGCTGACGTTTGGTCTTGGATAATTGTGAGAGATTTCATTTCTGATGGATCTTCGAAGTCCAAGGTTAGGAATATTAATGTAATTTATATCGTGGTCCTATATAAATTACATTGTAGCTATAGGGAACCCAACCAAGAATTTTCCAAATCGGTTTATAAATGACGGAGTTCTGAGAAACATAAAAAAACAATCGAATTGAGAACCAACACCTTTTTTGAAGTGGGTTAAAAAAAGTTTTAGGTTACTTTTATCCTGGAAAACCGCGGGGAGCGACTAGTGTCGCATATTGTTGCCCAAATTTTTTTTCTTTTTGTTTCTTAATAGATCTATGTTTGGCCACTAACTCACCTGATGTGAAGCGATGATGTGGCCTAAGATGGAGCACATAGATCTAGAGAGAGACGGCAGTTGAGCGGCTGCTCAGACCCGTCTCCCCGATGGTTCACCGAACATCATCCCGAAACACGACTAAGTCGTTTGACGGCATGGCTTTGTTCGGTGGGTGGTATTACAACCACGGCCAGAGCCTACCACTCCAAGCAAATCCATTGTTGTATCTTTTTAACCAACTTCGAAAAAGGATAAGGTTTTTTGTTCTATTGTATTTTTTTTATGTGTGTTACCTCATTACCCCGTCATTTATGAACCGATTCGGAAAATTCTTTTTGCGTTGGGTTCAGTATAGCTACAAAGTGGTCCCATATAAATTTCATCGATATTTAACCTTGGACTTCGTAGATACATTGAAGTCCGTTTTTGTTTTTTTCTAAAACTGAACTGTTGTTAACTTAATTGTTCCAGTACAATACAGCTCGATATCGTCGTCCGTCCGCCTGTTGGGCAGTAACCGCGTGGTGGGCGGGCGGCAGCGCCACTCGCTCACGCTAGCGGTGGACTGGGCGCGCGTGGAGCGCCGCGCGAGGGAAGCAGACACCTCCGCGCTCGCCACCGTCACTGTACTCACCGGCGCCGAGGTCACTAGGCGCAGGATACTCAGGTACTGATGTCGACCATTTGTGATATGCACAGAAGAAAGAAAGAAGCGTTTGCAAATTTGCAAAAATTGCAAACTCTAGATGTGCTCCATCTTAGGCCACATCATCGCTTCACATTATCATAATCATAATCATAATTTTATTTCATAAGGCCAATTTGCATGTCAATATTTAGATTATTAATTATAATATCTACACATTAATTAAAAAGTAAATAATAAGATGTCACATGTATAAATTGTAAAATAAAAATAAGGCGAGATAGTGGCCAAACATAGATCTATTAGGCGTAAATAAAAAGAAAAGGAACTAATTACTTATAAAAACATATGACATATTAAAAAAAACAAAGAAAACAAAACATCAAACATGTGACAGAATAAATAAATAAAATAGGAAATTATTTCAAACCGGCCTCAACTCGGCGTTGTGCTGGTCTTCCGTTGAGGCCGTTTGAGTGACTGACATGTATACGAAACAGAAACACAATGAACTTATCAAATAAATTAAAACGATATAGATAGATAGATAAACACTTTATTTTTAAAAACCTTAAAAATAGGTACATGAAAATCAAGCACATTTCACAGTAATCAGCATTGTTATGCTGATTACTGTGAAATGACAACCTTTGAACAGAAAGGACTTACATAATTTGGAAGGACGATGGTTTTTCAAAACAAATGCCGATTAAATTATAAATATGTGTAAATATAATATACATATACAGGGTTACAGGAAAAGTCGTGCTAGATCCGTTAAGGGCGTGGAGTACCCATCATTTCTGACTTATTTCACTATGAAACACCCTACCCTAAACTTAACCCTTTTCGAGATATTCGACTTTTAATTTTTTTATTGGAAATTTCTGATTTTTAGGCTACTAAGTTTATTTTTGTTTTTCGTGTGTGTCCTATTATCATTATTATTGCATTTATAAATGTGTAATAAGATGCTTTAAGACGTCAATCATTAAACTAGTACATAAGTTAATTGAATAGACCGTAGTAGACAAGTGAAAGTAAAGAAATAAAAAAAATATTAGAAAGTTAATTTTTCTCTAAGGGATATCTAAAAAAAATATTATGGCAATTCTTCGGCAGATGTTTTTCAAAATATCTACGTGTCATCAGCTATCCGTAAACGTAATAATAATAATAATCAGACATAGAGAATAACCAAAATTAAATTTTGTAGCCTAAAAATCGGCAATTTTCAATAAAAAAATTGAAAGTCGAATATCTCGAAAAGGGTTAAGTTTAGGGTAGGGTGTTTCATAGTGAAATTAGTCAGAAATTATGGGTACTCCACGCTCTCAACGGATCTAGCTCGACTTTTCCTGTAACCCTGTATATAGATAATATATAATATATGAGATATAGTCTTCTATAACTGTTTCCTTTCTCTCCACAAAGATTCGTCCCGTAACGAATATCGGACTACATCGGGCCAGCGAAATTACTGGGCATATGAGACTTAATATCTGATGCCTTGGGGTGATGAGCGCAATGCAGTGCTACGCTGTGATTTTTATGGAATTAAAAGTGGGTGCCATTGCAATTGGTATGGGCAGGCGTGGCGCTTACCACCAGGCGAACGACTTGCTCGTCTCATAATTCAGTTCCATAAAAAAAAAAACTTGGTGTATAGATAGTATACTGCACCACAGCTTCTGTGGTGTAGTGGTGGGGCAGTTCAGCTTATGTCTCATACCACCGTGAAGGTTGCGGGTTCGATACCCGCTACGGGAAAAATATTTGTGTACAGAAAAATGTTGTTCCATGTCTGGATTTCTGATTCACTAAACACAAGGAATCCTAATTAGGGGCCAGGGTCTTTGCATGTGACCATCAGGCGTTATTATTATATGCTACTGTGGGCAATGGCGTGTTATTGTAAGGAATTCACACTCGGCAATGCCGATGGTTAAGTACTAGCCAGAATTAATAATGGAATATATTGTCCCAGGGTTCTTCGAGATGAGTCAACTGGAGTGCTGGACACTTCCCTCCTCGACGATAGGCTGAAGGTTCTGGCGGGAACATTTGAAGGCGAGGATGCTAGCGTGGACAAAATGCTTGCTAATTTTAAGGAGAACAAGGTATTTTCGACATAATACACTAAGAAAATAACGCGGGTCTCGTGTAAAATCGCTAGAAGTGTGTCGCGACATGTCGTCAACTTGTTTTGACACTGGTGCAGGACGCCAGCTCCCTTTCCAACTTTGTGTAAATAATGGCTGCGCCCCGCTGTTTCGTAGAATAGAAATTAGGGTCAAAAGTAAATCCAGGGTGTGAGCTATCTCCATACCAAATTTCACTCAAATCCGTTAAGCAGTTACAGCGTGAAGAAGTAACAAACACACTTACATACAAACTTTCGCATTTATAATATTACTGTGAAAATAAACTCACTCTTCCTGCAACATAAAATAACTAATTTTGATAGTTAACGAAAGAAGGATACATAATTGGAAGTAAAAGGTTATCTACTTAATTGGGACCTTGGTAAGAGAAGGGCCATGATTTTTATGTATAAATTACACCGTATGTATGCAGTAACGGGCAGTATTTATTAGGTAAACTTTATGAAATCAGAATACAAGTGACTGTTCTGCCATCAAAAGCATCAGACATATTATAGTAGGGGAGCCCAAGCGGGGATTTCGGGATTTACTAAAGCGCGGCAGATTAATATACAGGGGGATACCTTGTACCCGGTTAAGTACCTCCACAAAACATGAGGCCCATATATAAGGCCGCCCGTGAAGGATACAGGATCAGATTAGTAAAAAAAAATTGACCATCAGAAATTCTCGAGCGCGTCAGATTAAGGTAGGGTGAGTTAATTACATCCTAAAAAGTGTATATTCCACTAATCTGACAATTTGAGAGTGACGTAAAAAAAGGGGAGGGCAACAAAGTTGTAAAAAAAAAACGTCATCTCGACATTCTCGAGCGTAGCTAAATTTTTTTTATTTTGAAGGAAATAATTCAAGAATAATGAAAAATATATAATCTGACGATTTCCGCAAGCCGAAATAACAAAAATTCGTCGATAAAGTTAAATGCGTGCAGCTGCGTGATGCCTACATTTCCTTCTCCGCGTTTCTATTTCTCTATCTATTACTCTCTCACTCCGTCCCCACTCTGGTTTCTGTTGCCATGACGCCATCACAGCTGATCATAAAGACTCGTTCGTGGCATACTGTTTACAGCGTGTTTCCAACGTTTTGGCTTTTTTTGCTATTTTAATATTATTTGTGTGAATTAAAGTTTATAAATATTTAATATGAGTGATATTAATTTGAAATGTGTATTTTGTGGTGGAAGTACCTTACAAAAAACAATTAAATTTACGGTAGAAACATTTAAAAAATGTGTAAATATTTTGGAATATCGTCGGAGCAAGCCGGTTATCCGAAAGTCTCGAGGAACATATGATAACCTCGAATTGTCGATGGAATCATCATTAAATGATTTATATCACGCACAGTGCTATAATTGCAGGGATGGCCTTTAAAGTGAACCGTTTTTCTAATTTTTTTTTGTCAGATCAGGCGAATCCCTCTAGATAATCGTCAGATTATGAGACAGTACGTTTAGAACATAAAGATGAACCATATATATCTTAATCTGACGCGCTTGAGTATTTCAAAATGGCGATTTTTTTTTGCACATTATGAAAATGGCCGCGAGTTTGCGTCCCATCGAAATCGTCAGATTAGTGAATGAGAGCTTTTTTTTGGTGTACTTAACACTCCCTTAGAAAATCTGACGCGCTCGATAATTTTTTTTTTTTTCATTTTCAACCCTTAAATACAACCACCCGCATCATGCAAACGATCAGATTAACATACGTACATTATTAAAAATACGTAGGGCATTGATGCTATCAATATCTGATGCGCTCGAGGATGTCCATGCAACAGTTTTTTTTTACATATTTAAAAATCTATAGCCGCTTCCCCCACCGATGTAAAGGTATATATCATATAACATTTTTTTCTTCTTATCATCTAAGCTTTGCATCCCAATAGGTCTCTACGACGCTCGAGTAAATCCCCATTTAGCCTCGTGGGCTCCCCTACTATTACTCACCCTGGTACATAAGAAACGACGATCTCCATCGATATCTTAGAGTTCGTCGATAAAGTTATTCAAAATATGCCGAAGCTCAACTTAGGCTTCATCATCATGTGAACGTTTTTTTACTGTTTATGGGCTTGCGTTTGACCACTATCTCACCCGATGGTAAGCGACGATGTGGTCTAAGATGTAACACGATTACCTAGAAGATACCTGTTCAATCTCGATTTGAAGACCCCCAGGTTGTAGTTGTCAGGATACACAGACGTCGAGGCAATCCAGCTGCTCAACCACACGAATATAGTGAGAAGACTTAAAAGAACCGTTTGAGTTAGTGTCTAGTAATACGTGAATTAATTTAGTGTAGTATAAGTGCTACCCATAAAGAACACAAAAACAAAGTGTCTTCACCTAGAGACAATAAGAAGTGTTAATGGACACATTCTTAATATTAGCACAGAATACTATATAGTACCAAGGTACAGAAGCATGACTCCGCAAATAAAGTTAAACAAATAGCGGCTCTTGCTACGACGCAATAGAGTCCAATTCAGCTCGCGTAGCGCTGCATACCTACCAGTCATATTAACCTACAGAGCAGCTCTCTTTCTATCGCGTAGCTCTTACATTTTCTGATGCCGCACAGTGGTCCGGAATTGAAATTTAGTGGACATTCGACCTTAAGTTTAAATATCTAACAAAAAAATGGCTTCGATGGCATTTAAAATGCTGATTAACATTTGTTCTATCCAATTTTTTATAAAAATGAATCTAGTACATTTAAAAATATTCCAGTAAAAAATGTAAGGAAGAGTATTTTATCAAAGTTAAACCCTATGCAATCGTAATTACCTAACCCACCTAATATAATGACAAAAAAAATCTTTCGTTACCTACACCCTGGCTTTGATTACAAGGCGCTACTGAAGTAATTCTGATATTTTATATATTTTTAGTCATGTTGTTGGATAGATTTTAAACTTTACTTATAATAATGGACAATGAATAAATTCATTTTTTTTTATTTTTTTGTTAATTTTTTACTATTTTTATATTAGGTATGTAACCAATGTATGTCACGTATAGTTTATATGTATTTTAATATGTAACTAAAGCATGTCTATTAAGATTTATCTAATCTAACGAAACAAAGTCAGCTATCACCCCAAAAAAATTAAATTATTCTTCTATACATTTTTTTCTGGAATATATTTATATTATTATTTATATTTTTTAAGTGTGAAGAATTCATTCATATGAAAAAATTGATAAGAGAAATTTAATGTTGATCTGCATTGAAAACACTATCGATTGACATTTTTGTTGATCAATATTTCAACACGCCGGATGTCCACTAAATTTGAAACTCGGACCACTATGGGGCCGGACGGCCGGCCCCGGCCGATGTATTTGGAGCTTCGTACCTAAAGTGTGGAGTGCGCTAGGCCTGGTATTAGTCTATCTATCAGTTTAAGTAAAATGTAAATCGCTTTAGCCTAATCAATCGTCTAGAGTCTAGAACATTATGATATAATGTTTATGAAATCATACTATAGGAAACAAATTACATTTTTAAAATATATTCTCCCATTTCAGGCGGCGCTGAACGAACTTATCGGCGGCCTTCACGAGCTGACTGCTCAAATCGTCCTTCCGCAAGACTTTGGTGAAGAAAATACCATCATAATAACTGACGACACGATCGTAGATCACCATACGCTCTTAAATGAGCTCGACTGAACTAAGCTTTCGTAAAAAAACTTCTGTATATCTGTTTTTACGTGTTACATTTCAGCCTATAGCCATTATGTATGTGATGTGGCGTAGTGCGAGGTTAATACCTTATATTTAAAACCAAACTATTTTATTAATTTAGTATAGGAATTTTATGAATTTAAAAATTTTGAATAGTATTGATACGTCTTATGTGGATTTATAAAGTAGAATGGAATGCCTGTTAATAAGACTATTTAGTATTTATTATTATCCACTTAAATTAATAATGTATAAATGTATTTTGTCTATTTACTTAATTACTACTATGCTTGTGACCCACTGTTTCCTACATCCTAGAATGTATGTATCTATATGACTTTTAGGTATATAATGCAATAATTAAGTGCTTGTACATTTACTCTTCTGCGAGACTGATGTTAACTCTATAATAAAGATTAAACTTTATGCATCAGTTTTACAGTGACTCATGTCGTCCGTCCTATTGTTCGAAAAACATTAACTGAAACAAATAAAAAGCAATGTTTTAATTCATATCATTTATTATTTTCTTAACCAGTTATATTTATTCCAATCGTTTTCCTATTTTTTTTAATCATTGTATCTAAGAGATTCGACTGTCAAACGCAGTTATCTGTTAGAAATGACCATTTAAAAATATTGCCTACAACTTATAAAACTAAAATGCATTTCACTTACAATAAAGTTATAAACACCGCAAAAATTATAAACTTTAATATATACAGGACTAAATTTGACGGTTCATAGATTTCAAATTGTTACTTCTGCTAATAATTATATTATAATCATTTACAATAAGCCCCCAATTGCTAGGATATAGAAAGAAGTGCGGATACAGATTACTAATATCGCAAAAGAAACCATAAAAAATGTGGGTGTCGTAAAATGAGAAAGTTTTGGTCGTGTGGGGGGGTTTATTGTAAACAACTAATTCAACAATACATCGAGCTTGGTGTATTTATCATGATTATATTCTCTTATTCAAGATAAAATATCCGTGTAGCGCACATAGAGCGTTACGCCTCAACACGCGTGCTCACGCATCCCTCGCACACACGCACACACGCATGCACGCACCATTACACGCACACTACCGTCCTCGCTGCATACACACACGACGCATTTGGCAGTTAATATAGTAATTCTCACATGTCAATATTCACATAAAACTCATCGCAAACGATTACAAAATAACGCTATGCAAGTCTACTTCCTGGATACAAAATACATTTATTTACGATATACAATATTTTAATTTGAAACGGAGATAAAATGTGAATATCGACTGCGTTTTAATAAGAGTGAGCCCCACGCGGGATTTCTACAATGCCGTACAAACTACATACGAAAAAATCTTATTAAAATGGAAGTACTTACACTTTTTATTAGGTTACAACTAATTTGGATCAAAATGGCTGACAAATTATTAAATAGAGTGCTTCAAAATGCTATTTACTCTTTGCTTCATTACATTCGTATCTAAAAGTCTAACTAGTCGCAAAAGAAGACAAAGTGAAGACATCCATTAGCAACATACGATTCTATGTATTTAGTAGAAATTATAAAATGTACAACAAAAAATAATGACCGGTGACCCTCGTCGTTGCGATGCGTATTTTAAAATATATACATTACACACTCACACGTTTTTACAATAGGAATTAAAGATATTTAACTAAAATTAAACCAGTCGCTTAATGAGCTATAAAATAGTAATGTAAAGATTGCCAACGATACACTGGCCTAGAGGCGGTCTTCCGCCTTAATGCTATTGCTATAAGAACAATCACATTCTAATAATAGTTATCAATAATTGCCGAGGCTCGTGAGTTACATAACTTGCACATGTTCTAAATTAGTTAATTAACAAGTTAAATACAAGTCTCTGCCACGACTAGGCACTCGTAGCGAGTGGCAGAGGCGTACTTGTCAGAGATCAATATGGCTTTACACGGCTCGCATACTTGAACAATGTTAACACAAGTTCCATATCCTGTATCTACTGTCGAATCTGACTTACAAAAAAACCTTGTATCAATGTCCCGATACCATTTCATGTTTCGCACAGCTTAGAATAAAAATTCCAATATTACAAACCCGCATAAGTCACCATACAAATAAATGTCTACAAAATTCGTCGTCAATGCGAATAGGTCAATGGATCGGAAAAAAATATGCATTGAATTCGGATACGTCTGATTTCAATTTGCCATTAAAGTATAATTATCACAGATAACGTTAAAATAAAAGGTATTCGTGTCGTGTCTTTGCAGGGGGTGTAAAAATAATTTTATCTAAAAACGTCTATGTCTATTACGGATTTCTGCGTGCTTACAAATAAGTTATGTGTTCTCGGTGCCATTATTGATTGGCATCGAACTGGAGCCGAGACCGGAGCCGTTGCTCAAACGTTCCTCCGACGCGCTACCTCACTACACTCGGCGCCGCGCGCGCCCGCCGCCCCCAGCAACTAGAATCTTCAAGTAAATCGGACAAACTATATTCGAGTAATCGACTCGACAACTGCTATCTTCACTTTTCTAGTTCATAAAGTCTTGAATCGTTTTGGCTCGTTATGTAGTTCAAATCACTCATCGAATTTACAACTGTTTGCGTAAAACCGGAAAGTACCCGTCGCCGTCGCGACACAAGCTTTTCTTCCCATTCAGTTCATACTGTAGGATCCGAGGAACATCATCGATCCATCCCGTCTTTAATCTCTCACTGTGGACTAGAAGTGTGAAAACTTTGCATTCTTCGTAACTTAATTTCACTCGGAGCACCTGTCTTCCAGGTTTTACCAGGCTTTACAAGAAGGCGCCATCCCTGACTTTCTCAAGTCGGCGGTCGAGCGATGTCTCCACCGTTAATTGTTTCACTAAATGTTTCCTCGGATCCCGAGCGGAGCAGACCAGTGCAGGGGCGAGTCAATGATAGTCCGATTCAGTGGTCCGTGGCGGCGGCGTCGGTGGCGGCGGCGGGCGGCGCGCGGGGCGGCGGCGGCGGCGGCGGGCGGGGCAGTGCGTGGCGCGGCGGCGGCGGCGGCTAGGGCGCGCGGTACAGCAGGTAGGCGGTGAGCGCGGGCGGCAGCGCCAGCCGTGACGCCGCCGCACGCAGCCGCCCGCGCCCCACGCGCTGCCGGATCACGCGCCGGCACAGCTCCATCAGTGGCAGCGGCTCGGCTACAAGTATACAAAATGCGAGGTCAGACACAGGCTAGAAGTGTACAAAATGTGAGGTCAGACCGGACTAGAAGTACACAAAATGTTAGGTTCGACACGGGCTAGAAGTGTACAAAATGTGAGATCAGACACGGGCTAGAAGTGTACAAAATGCGAGGCCAGACACGGGCTAGAAGTGTACAAAATGCGAGGTCAGACACGGGCTAAGAAGTGGACAGTGCAAGAAGACCGTTAGTACTCGTATACATATAGTACATACAGAGCAAAATTTTGGGACCTTCAGAGGGTTCTATTCTAAGGAAACATCCGGTGCAAAAAAAACCAAGCATATTTGTATTTTTGAAAAAAGGTAGGCATGTCTAAAATAACAACATTATCTTAATCAACCGTATTGCCCGTATTGACGTCGACTTTCAATGCGATTGCCGATAAATACTTCATATTAAAGTATCCCAATATCCCCACACCACTGGTCTAAAACCCCGGGTATCGTCAGCAGCAGCGGGCGGGTTATTTATACCATTGCATTAATTTTTGTGTTGCGCGCTTCTGCGCTCTACTGATAGCACCGTCTTCGAGACTAGTAGCGCGAGAACGAACATTTTCAGAGTACGTTAAGTAAACGTATCACAAGATCAATAATCATGACATTAGGATACAGGACTCCTTTGCCACCACAGTTGACAAAAGTAAAACAATCAATCGCTAACAAAAAAGTGCCGATCTTAAAACTTAGGCACTATTATTCTTTGAAAATTGCTATCGTTTAAATACGACTCCTTTCTCGTAAATAATTCGTCGAATACATAGCCTAAAAGCTAGTCAACTAATCAAAAGACTCACGATGTAGCTCGTCGATGTACTACACAGTGATCTCCGCGTGCCCCCAGACCGCAGAGACGATGTGGTAGAGCGGAGTCGCTAGTCCATAAAGTAAAACAAAAGACTCACGATGTAGCTCGCCGATGTACTACACAGTGATCTCCGCGTGCCCCCAGACCGCAGAGACGATGTGGTAGAGCGGAATTGCTAGTCCATAAAGTAAAACAAAAGACTCACGATGTAGCTCGCCGATGTACTACACAGTGATCTCCGCGTGCCCCCAGACCGCAGAGACGATGTGGTAGAGCGGAATTGCTAGTCCATAAAGTAAAACAAAAGACTCACGATGTAGCTCGCCGATGTACTACACAGTGATCTCCGCGTGCCCCCAGACCGCAGAGACGATGTGGTAGAGCGGAATCGCTAGTCCATAAAGTAAAACAAAAGACTCACGATGTAGCTCGCCGATGTACTACACAGTGATCTCCGCGTGCCCCCAGACCGCAGAGACGATGGGGTAGAGCGGAGCCGCTAGTCAATAAAGTAAAACAAAAGACTCACGATGTAGCTCGCCGATGTACTACACAGTGATCTCCGCGTGCCCCCAGACCGCAGAGACGATGGGGTAGAGCGGAGCCGCTAGTCAATAAAGTAAAACAAAAGACTCACGATGTAGCTCGCCGATGTACTACACAGTGATCTCCGCGTGCCCCCAGACCGCAGAGACGATGGGGTAGAACGGAGCCGCTAGTCAATTAAGTAAAACAAAAGACTCACGATCTAGCCCGCCGATGTACTTCATAGTGATCTCCGCGTGTCCTCAGATCGCAGAGACGATGGGGTAGAGCGGAGCCGCTAGTCAATAAAGTAAAACAAAAGACTCACGATCTAGCCCGCCGATGTACTTCTTAGTGATCTCCGCGTGACCCCAAACCGCAGAGACGATGGGGTAGAGCGGAGCCGCTAGTCCATAAAGTAAAACAAAAGACTCACGATGTAGCTCGCCGATGTACTACACAGTGATCTCCGCGTGCCCCCAGACCGCAGAGACGATGGGGTAGAGCGGAGCCGCTAGTTAATAAAGTAAAACAAAAGACTCACGATCTAGCCCGCCGATGTACTTCATAGTGATCTCCGCGTGCCCCCAAACCGCCGAGACGATGGGGTAGAGCGTCTTCCCGCGCAGGCCGCGCACGGCGACGCCGAGGTACCGTCCGTCGGCGCAGAAGGCGAGCGTGCCCTCGTCCATGTCGAGCACGACGAGCAGCCGGTCCGGCACGAGGAACTGCTCGTCGGGCCGCAGCAGCGCGGGGTACGTCACGCCGCTGCCGCCCGTGCCTTTCGCGTTGTGGTACACCTGGAACACCAGTTGGGGATTGTAATAACTTGGAGTTCTTACTCAGACTACGCACACTGGTAAAGTTGGGAAGTTCTTACTAGGACCAGTAAAAGTAAGTTGGGAAATATAATTACTTGAAGTTCTTACTTGGAGTACTCACTCAGACTGGTAAAAGTGAGTTGGGAAGTTCTTATTCGGACTAGTAATATAAGTTGGGACGTTCTTACTCGGACAGGTAACAGTAAGTTGGGGATTAATAACTTAAAGTTCTTACTTGGACAGGTAAAAGTAAATTGGAAATTGTAATAACTTGAAGTTCTTAGTTAGTTCCTACTTATCCACAGAGGTTTGTGGTCAACTAGGAAAATGGCGAAACGGCTTTTTTCGCCGCGTCCGGTAAACTAGAAGAACTCTTTGTATTTGAAAGGTGAGGCAAAATCCTTCATAATCTGGTATGTTGTGGTGTTTTCCGGAATAACCAAATCAATTTCTTATATTCTTTCTTAAGCACATCTATTGTTTAGCAGCGTGGTTTGAATTTTGTGGTTACAGATTTGTGCTGAATTCATGTGCTCATAAAAATTAATATTATAGTTTGAATCTTCATTGCGCCTAAGAGCGCGCGAATGGTTTAAACGAGATAATTGCAAAATAGCTTTCGCTCACCTTATTTCTCCCCAAGTCCCATCCCCAACTCTGATCCGTCGCGCCGACCAGGCTCTGGTAGCCGACCGAATGCAGCGGCGCACTGTTAGTCGCCACCCCAACAACCGCATGGGTCCCGCGTTGCCGCGCCGGCCACACCACCTCCCAGCAGTGTAACCCGCGGGAGTATCCCACACGGCCCCGGATGCAGTCCGTGCTTTGCGCTACGGGGTGCCGGTGGAACGTTAACGCGTCTTCTTCTTTTACGAATATGTTTAGTGATCTGGAATTTGGAAAAAAATATGTATGAAATATTTATATTATTTAGAGATGGTAAGTGTCCGCGAATCCTGTCGGTGGGTTCCAATATGCTTTACGAGTCTGTGTGTTAAATTTGGGACTATTTGGCTGACCAACGTACGGAGACATTCTTGAAAGGAGTTTTCAGATCTCTTTGTAGCCCTCAAAGCACCAGTGAGTACTTCCATAATTCTCACTTCCTTGCATCACGCTGACTTAGGATGTCATCGTTCTATTCAGGATCAGATACAGAAGTTGAGTTAATTATGGGCGCGAAACGAAGAAAATGACTAAAAAGCCATACTCTGTCAGGGTTGCCGCTTGTGTCCGGATTTAATTTGAATGTTAATAAACGGTTCACGAATTGTGTCTACCAACCTGTCATCTGGATTCCACGCATGTTTGATCTGCAGATCGGGATGTGCGGGCGGCGCGTCTAATAGCGCGTCGAGGCGCGCCGGCCGCGGCGGCTCGGGTGCCAGCTCGCGCGCCACTACCGCCTTGAACGGAGCCGTGCACTCGCGCGACACCGACTTCACACCGCCGGAGAGCTTTTGCCCCATGTTCATGCCCCTGCAGCGAGTGCGGGCGCGCTTCGGCAGCGCCTTGAGGCCGCTGCGCCGCGCCTCGTCTGCGCCGCCGCCGCCTGCGCCGCCCCCGCCCCTCACTGAGCGCACCCCGCTCTTGTACCTGGAAACAATACATTAAAACATTTTATTTCGTCTCATTAATCATTTTACTCTATTATAAAAACTAGACATCTTCAACAAGTATCGAGAATCACAAAATCATGTGGGTAAACATTTTCAAAATTATTTATCCATCTATGCCAGTAGTTTCACTACAATTATTACAAAACCTATTAAGAGCTTTTATTTAATCAAGATAAATAGATACTGGTTTAGTGCAATTCATAACTCCTGCAGGAATCTGGTACACCGTGCCGTAAGGCCTAATAGTGTTGGGCTATTTCGATATCACAAAACTATTGGAACTCAATTATATATAGAAAATAGGATCTTGTGTTTTTCAACTTTTTACTAAATGAAATAAATGTCCTTTGAATATATTTCATTTCAAACACGACAGCCTCTGTGGTGTAGTGGTTGGGCAGGTTGGCTCAAATCTTATACACCACTGAGGTTGCGGGTTCGATTCTCGCGACGGGACAAATGTTTGTGCACAGAAAAAAAAAGCGCAAGCATTTGTTTCGTGTCTGGGTGTTGTGGGACCATGGTCCTCGTAGTTCCTGGTTCCCTAGATACAGGGAATCCTAGTTAGGGGTCAGGATCTATGTATGTGAACGTTGGGCGTTATTATTATATTTTACCAACTACAATTTCAATAGTTGTAAGCTTCCTGGAATTACGACAGACTGGATGACACATTTATAGTAGTGCGAGAGAATTCTCGGAATCGGAACTGGGGTCAAGTTTATGACAGCCGTGCTCCCGACGGAAACTATTAATGGGTGCTTTAAAGTTGCAAGTCGAATAAAGTGATCCAACAATATGTAACACTGTCCATGTCCAGACGGTAACGACCGGTATTAGATTGGCATCTAACGATCTGTAAACAGATTCGATTTATAACATCAATAATAGCAATTGCTGAGTTTGAAACCGGTTTGCGTTAGTGAGTGGATCGAGTGTCGTCACGGCAGATGCCGGGCGGCCAGGCGTCAGCGTGGTGCGTCCGCGGAGTACCATCTTATGTAATGCTCGGCCGTCTAACCGTGAAAGTCGCCGCTCAAAAGCCAAGGTTAACGCGGCCCTCAACACTCGTACACATGCGAATGTTCTATGACGGCTTCTTATTTAATTGCTGTTTATTTTTTCCTTGGCCGTGATGTCATGTAATAGCTGGTAATTCTAGCTCATACTAGTTTGTTTTGATAGTTGGTACGAAGGTGCTTCCAAATTATAGCAATGTTGTCTACTCGAGAAATCCGGGGGACGGCCGTTTGATTGAGTTTAATTGATTAATTAAATGAACTCTGTCGGTTTCTGAAATGATGTCATCGAACATTTGCGTACATTTAAGCATTCTCTTATTTTTTAAGCCTTTAAGCAATCTACTTTATGGAAAACTAAATGTTAGATCAAGTCGCATCTTTTCTACCTATATCCGTAGTACAGTCAAACCCTATGTTAACCAATGTAAGATGAGAAAGGATGACTAGAAACTAGAAGGCGTGCTCCAAGGCCAGCTTCCAGTCGCCTGAAGCGATCGCGCGACAAAAGCGGGAAGTGAAAGGTAGTGAACGTGTCCCCTCACGTCTTCGCTTCGCCTCTAGTCTAGGCAGGCTACACTGTTATAACTGTAGACTGATAGTTTTATCACCTTGATCCGCTTTTCATCTCCTAGGCAGAAACGTAGACAGCTATAAATTTCCCCTGGGATTATCTGGGCTTTTATTACTCGAAACCAATGAAAGGTTATACTCAGGCGAAACAATCTCTGGGTACACCCTTGGGATTTCAACTATAGCTGGAAACTGAGCTAAAAATTTGGTTTGAGCGTCAGATATATTAAACACCTGCAACTTCGTCCGCGGGAATTAGGTTTATAGTCCCATAATGTTGCGTTATCTTCGCTGAGTAGTCATATTTGGTCCGATAGTGGGAAATAATCTAGCGGGTTCAAGCCACGCGGTCAGTAAACAAACACGTCCACGTGACCGTTTTCTCAGTGACGTCTTACCATTACCACCACCTAAACACGTGGATTCTATACTATCAATAAAGAGCCAGTCATGAGCAGAAATGACGCGGGGAACGTTTTAGCCTGAAATGTATTGATCCGCTTTCCTTCTCCCATTTGTTATTTGTTTAGAGTACTGGCTTCTCCAAGTACTACTACACTTCAAACGTTCGGAAAATTTAGATTATGGTGCAGAGTATAGGTTGTTCATAAATTAACCGCACAATGTGCTCATAACCTATTTGTACGCTAAATCACAACAGGAAAATAACTCATAGTTCAGCTAACTTGCCATATCACTGCTAACATTTGTTTCACACAGAATGTGTTATGGGGCTTACAAACTGTGTTCTAAGTAAAATCGTGTCTACTACGGCAAGTGATGTCATTGTAAGCTGACGCAGCTTTGTTTTGTGGGAACGTAAATCGGGCGTTGCGCAAAATACGATAGAAGTGACAGACAGATGTTCCAATATTATTCACAGTATAGTATATCCATTAGCAATGTCGACATTCTCTAAATACAGAATACTAGAGCAGTACATGGTAAAAATACGGTAATAAGTGTTTCATCACGGCTTATCTTGCCTTGAGAACTTACTTTAAAATGCTTGATGTTCAGTGATCAAAGACGTTGCTGGAAACAATGGACATGGGCTTCTGTTCAACCTTACCATTACAAGTAGCAGGAAGACAATCTAAAACGAGACGTTTGAGCATTAGGCCCGGGTGCGGCTGTATGCAACATAACCGTTCACGCTCGGTGAGAGGTGAATGGAACGTTGGAAGTGGCAACGTTGCTAGGCCGACAACATTAGCTTGTGCTAACGCTCCCGAACAATGAACTAGCCGAATGACGTGTGTTCTGTGTCACTTTTGTAAACGTTTGTACACCGTCTCCGCTATAGACACTCGATCACGATGTGAGTTTAAAAAATCCCCTCAATACCTAACACATGATATGACTGCTGACATGTACATATATTGCGGTTTGTGAGAGTAACTTGCCGTCTTCTTGACACAAACATACATATGTCTGCCAGCTTTAGAATTTTATACCTGTACCTGTGTCATGCAGATGCATGATCATGATGCCAGAACTACTAGTCACGAAGATGGGAGGACAAACATGAAATCCATCAACCATATATTATGTCGAACATAGTTCAAAAGTAAATAAGTAGATTACAAATATTGCGATCTCAGTATTTCGTATAACAAAACTAAAACTAATAACAATGCACACGTCTCAAAGGATACTCATTCAGGAGGAATCCGTCGTAGCGAAGCGTAATTAAACGGCATTATGCAGTTAAACACAATGTTACAAGTACGAAGTTAATAATGTAATTGGATAGGTATTCCTTTATATACAGAGTACTAGTACATAGTAACTTTAGTCAGTCATGTGCGTAAACGCTACAAGTTGGCAAAGAGAACTTGGACAATGAAACTGCGGACAAAGGCACAATGACAAAATTAATAAGCCTGTCTGCGACACAGGATATGAACCAGGCGAGATCAAACGAATAGAGAAACAAAACAGTCCAACCAAAATGTCTTTTTGCAGAATATATTTAAGAGCCGTATATATAACTAAACATGTTCACAGTCATTTAAGAATCGTTTTATAGATTTCTGAAATTAATTTAAAAGCGGTCAAGCTAGTGCGTGTAGCATGACCCGCATAGAGTATGGTTCCATAGACACGATCAGAAAGAAGAGTAAGTACTTGGGGAGTATAGTTCGTTAGAATCGTTAGTTAGTTTGTTGTTAGGTCAATGACCTTTAAAATAAGAAGTACCTATGAAAAATAAACCTTACTTTCTGCATTACAATTTTTGTTGATGGCTATTTTACCTTTAGGAGCTACCTCTAAAATGCATAATTGTCTTTTTGAATAATTTTATAATTGATGTCGTCAATGACTTTGTACCACATGAACTTACTGTAGAAGTGAGTCTATGTAAGACAGACGGACGGACAGAACGATCTAGAGTTCCTTGTTGGAGTACAGAAACCTAAAAACTATTGCATCTCCACATCCCGAACACCATCTGAATTTTGTAATTTCGTGATAAAATTAAGGTTTTATAAAAAAAAGCCTGATTGCCAGCGTTTTAATTTGTGAACCAAACAAAAACGCCATCTACAAACGAAATTGAAACGTTCAGCCGAGTCTGAATTGAATACCGAGCAGACTGCGGAGGCAGGATTAATTGTTAATTGGATCACAGCATGTACATTTATTATTTAACTGAATTTAAAACGGCGCGATGCCAAACAAAGCCTGATTGGAGAAATGACGAGATAAATGAGACAGAACCACTTAATTGAAATAATTTTACTCGAGCCCGACGATATTTATACAGTGGAGCGCTAAAAAGGAAAGCCTCGAACACAAGCATGGGTTTAATTTAAAATATTCTTCAGATGTAGAAAGCGACCCGGCTCCGATATAAGGGTCATATTGCGAAAGAAAACGGCGTGTCACCGAGCCGTATCGATAATTTGACATTCATTTACAACATCGTCGTATATGCAACGGAGTTAAATTTAATAATTCAAGTGATTAAAATTAAAATGAGTAGGAAGTACAGCGGCAGCACAACATTACAACATTCTCATAGACATCGATGTTAAATCGTCACTAACTTGTTAAATCCTTTATCACGCGCCAAATCCAAACTTAACAAAGTTGTCAAAATTGATAGCCAAAGTTGGTAATCTCTTTACGAGGGGATAAGCTTCGTAGGTATGGTTTCGTTATCGTATGTTAAATAGCTGTTTAATATTTATCTTTCCCACCATGCGTTATTGTTAAAACCTTGCAAAGAAAAGTTATACAGTTGTTTAGTGCTTAATAGTGATTTTACGTAACTAGTTAGGGATGTAGGTTATAACGTATGCCTATACTTTTTGTTAATGGTTTTCGTAATAAGACTTATCAATGAACAGTGCGTCTGAAACATTAATTTGTCTTGCTTTAGTTCTTCTCATCTTGATTTCTACTTCATTAAATTTTCTAGTGCAGTCCTCGACACGGCGATGCACTGTTCTTTGGTTTAAATAACAATTAAATAATCGCTAGGGCGTGTCGGTGTTGTCCGCTAACCTTGTGTCGATTGCCGCGTTGCAACAGGGCCTCGGTGTCAAGGAAAAACCCACTTAACAGTTTCCCTGGCCCCGAACGTTAACAATTTTTCGCACGCCTGCCGTCGACGTAATCCGCTGAAAAATTGCAACGTAATTACGATCTTCGAGTTAGAGACAAGGTGAAACTGCTTCAAGCGTATGTGGATGTAGCAAATTCCATCAATTCCAAGACTTATGATAGTGTTTATTTTGTCAGGTGGTATGATATAAGACGCGCTGAATAATTGCATACTGGTGGGTGATGATTACATAACAAGCGGTGCGCCAGCGCATGTACGGCCCGCTGCAGCTACGCTTCGTGTGTCAAGGATGCATTGACTGCATATATTATAATGACTCTATTGTGCCACGGTCCCACGTATGCACATTGCACATCAATGATTGTTTCCTCTATATTTGTTATGAATACGAGTTATTTGCTATAATGATGTAATTATTGAGTAGTATAAGGTATAAGTCATAACGCGGCAACTAAACGTATTTTGTGGTTTTGATTGCATTACACCTACTCGTCATCTAAAGAGCTCTGTGACAATGCCAACTACAAATTACAACTTTATGTTTCTACCTTCAATGGTTTAGACTGTGCGGTGTCCGTCAGTCAGTCACGGTCACTCATCGGTTTAGAAATTAGAAATTATTTTATTACCAAAAACAGTACACATATATAACATAGTTTTCCTCTATCTTTAGTAAGCTGTGCTTGTAGTGTGTAACATTAATTGGTGCGTAGAACCTACACTAAGCATAAACTTGTGCCGTAGGTATTTGCTAGCTCTTCCATTGCACAGTATCACACAGCCGTGGATTTTATAAATGGTAAGTGTTAAAGTTTAATATGTATAAGATGCCTAACCAGATATAACCTACCTAACCAGACCTAAACCAGAGCCTACCTAAACCAGAGTAGGTCTATTGTACTATTAATTATTCTATGGCCAAAAGCAAACGAAGACAAACTTCTAGCTGAGGGTCAAATCCTAGATTATATAATGATTAGTTAGAGTCACAATTGTAATTGACTTTGACATTAAAGGAGAGAGAGGAAATTTGCATCTGTGGATTGACACTATGGTCCTATGGTCGGCGCAAGCGGCCACGAGCCTTGACAGCAATGCGCGCGCGCCGTGGCGTGTCAAGGGAGCGCTGCTTTCGCCGCCACACCTGCCGACAGCCTACATAGGCATATTGGAGAAAAACGCTTGGAACTTGGAACTAGCCAAACTGAAACCTATCAGCAGATTTTGCCGGATTAGATGTTTTTGGTCATGAAACCTATCGGTTGTATAGTACGGAAAATAAAGAAAAATCTCACCTCTGTAAGTAAATAGCAATGGAATTTGAATGAAAAGAAAATTATTGCATATTGGCTGGACCCAAATGTTGTTGTGTTGACCATAGTCATGCGACGTTAATAGCCGAACAAAATAGAAAATTTACAAATATTCTCGAGGAGAAAACAAGTTTGGGTCGATCCAAGGACAACTCGGACCGGATGGGACGATAGCTCTAGTTAATAAGGAAGTAATACTGTAAGTACTGGTGGCCCAGAATAACTGGGTCGTTGGATATTAGCATAGTATTGATGCACGATGCGATGAAGTACACTAAAACAACATAGTTGAAGGCAAAAACGATTTAACGCGGCCTTCGTGCAAGCAGCTCCACCGGCTTTAAACGTCGCATATATTACCTACGGTTGCGCATCACTATTTAATGCAAACAAACAGCTCCATTAAACGTTAAACATTTTCATTCCGCACGCATACAAGCCGGCGAGAACGATATAAGCTGTGAAGAAATCCAATTAATCCGATCGGCACGAGAAGATTCAAAATAAAGAGTTCAATCGTGAGAACTAAATCAAGATTGGTGTAAATAAATCTAAAACCCAAATTGGAGGCGAGACTCGGGGTATAAAGAAGCATCGCGCGAAGACAAAGCCGAGCAATCTTCTAAGTGGTCGGAGAGGCTGAGAGGCCGGCTCGCGTACAAAGCCACCCCTTACCCCGCATCCCTCCGCGCCTCCCTCACGCAGATAAGCGCACCCTCTACTCCACCTCTAAATGCCTTTAGTGCTGCTGAATGAGTAAGCGTATGAGGAACCGAAGATTCTTGGCACCATCATCCTTGTGAAATATCCATTTAGTATGCATATCTAATAAATGACCTAATAAGTAATGAGCAAGCAATGACTATAAATATCAAATGGATAATTTTAGTTGTCTCTTTCTATATGGAACGATGTGGGTGGTGCTGTTTATTCATTTCGTTATTTGTTCTTTGAGATAATGTTGAACATCAGGACTGCTATGACTATACTGTCTACTTAGCTAACTGGCTTTTTAGAATATCGACGCTCCTTCAAGAATTTAATCACAAAACTTAGTTACGTAATTTATTTTTACATGTATTTTTACATACAACGTCTCATGGCATACAATTTGCAACGATAACAGTTAGCTCGTATTTTCTCGTTTCTCCGTAATCTGGAAGTAGTTTCCCACGTTTCTCAACGGCTTGGTAAAAGTTTAAAAACGTTTTGGCACATACATACCGAGTCGGGGCATAAAGCTTTTGAAGTGGTGTGCGCAAACAAGCGGCGCTCTTTGAACTAGATGCATTATGTCTTAGGAATGTTTGGAGAACACTCTACTTTTACAGGCGAAGAAAATTTTTTGCGTCACAGAATTTTCGACCCATCTTTGTTGTTATGATTTATACTTCTGCTTTTTACAAATATTTTAGAACACTCTTTAAGAATTTCAGTTTAGCGAATCTCGATTCACAATCAATTCATGTTATTGATGGTCCGACAGAACACTGTTTCGACTTTTCGATCCATTTCGTTGAACAAAGTTTAATTTTCTTTGACAAGAACTTTAATTCGAGAAGTGTGATAAACATTTCTCAGGCAGTATTCAATGCTGAAGTTAAATTCCATTACAAGTAGCAATCATTTAGATGATCATAATGTTTATTTTACTCTCGGCTCGTTTGAACAAATATGGCGACTACTCATACATTTCTGTTGATGGTATAGAGATCAACGTAATTCCAAAAGGAATTTGATCAAAGCAGTTGCGCTCAATTAAAATAAATTGCAGAAAGCGAATCACTGTATTTTCTATGAACAGAACAATAATTTAGGTTCAAAACGATTTGGTCAATAGTTGTTTCGATTGATATTTATAGCCAGCAAGGATATTACCGAGCAGCTTCCCAATCCCAACATAGCGTCTCTGCCAAGTTCTCCATCGTTTAGGACAGGACAAGGGCGCTCTGCAACTGTGAATTATTCATGTTCTGGAACCTAAGCTGTCACATAGTAATATGTGGAGACAACGGTTCCGCGTATCCACCTTCATCAAGCAAAGTAACTTTAGGTATTGGATACAATTCAAGTTTCCTCTAAATGTAGCTGTATTTTCTTCTACGATGCTCGTGTTTGGGTTTACAAAATATTTCATTATTTACAGTAATGTTCTCTCAAAACTTGTGATAATTACCCCGCCGAGTTATTAATGAACCAAAACTTTGAAAATAGGCAACTTGAATGCACATGTGAAGCAATGTCGGTTTGGCAGGAAACGGGAGTATTTGCTAGGCAAATCGTGTCAGAGAAGCGTGACCCAGGAGTGTTTGCACTTCACTATCCTTATGAAATGAGTTTAAAGTTATCAAGTTTCTACTATGATGACAAAATAATATTTGAGAGTGAAACGAAATGGAAGGCACAAAGTAAGGATAGCGCGAGGCAAGGACTCGTGAAGCAGCGACGGGCGAGGAACAAAAAAAAACAAATTGTTTCATTTTGTTTTTCTCTGGAAGGATCAACAATGCGATGCGTCTCGGCTGGCTCAGAACCGGTATGGTATGAGGCACAAAGCGCAGTGATGCTAGCGGAGGCCGGATGAAACGCCTTGCGGGTATCGACCATAACTTCAATGTTATTACCCATGTCTTGTATCGAAAAAAGATGTTCCAACTTGATTTTGCTATTTTCAATAACGGTATTTTAATTGTATTTGAATAAATAAAAGTTTTTTTTGAATGAAGATTTGAAACAAACCTGTTGTGGGACAGAATAGATAAAAGTGTAATGAGAAGACGTGAAATGATTTCACTTAGTGACTAAAGAACTTTTATATTACACCAATCAGACACCGGGGCGTTTAACTTAAGTGTCTTTGCACTTTAAGAGGAAAACTTTGCAAACAATCAAACTACGGATAAGCCTCGAAACGTGCCGCGGTTAGTCAAGAAAGGTAATTTATAACTTGCTATAGAAGCTATGTTAGATATAGAGTTCTATAGACAATGTTGATTCAACTTGATGTTGGGGATGGTGAAAATGTGAGACTGGTAATCGATTTTAGTGCTACGAATACAGAAGCCCCGAACAAAATCACTTGTCCTATGTATGAAGGGATAGTTGCGAAGCGTGCCGAACTTAAAGAGAATAGGGATATATCTGTATGAACAAAAAGCTATAAATAATAGAGAGTACAAAGGGCAATGGGTAAATTGTGCGGTGTGCGTATGTGTGGGGCTGCTAGTGGGGTCAATGACACGCACCCCGACCTACAGTGGAGCAGACAGGACGTGACTCACTAGTGGGGTAACCAGCTGCTGTCGGCAAAAACTACCCCCACGAATACGCCATCGACGTGGGTGCACGCGTGTTGCCGCATGCGCCAGCCTTTATTCTAAAAGATTCTAAATTTTAATTAACTATGCATTTTGTTGGCACACACATCTGATAGTGTGATTTGATGGAATATTATTATTCCACTTAACTCCATTTCCACAAGCCTAAGCTTGGTGCATCAATTTATGACTATGTTATTTCCTAAATTAGGTAAATTATTGCAAATGACATTGCAGGATATTACAGTTGCTGACAGTGTACAAATTAAAACATCCAAAATTCGTCACATTGTAGGTGATTAATATGTAGGTGTTCCACAAATAGTGTTTGTGGTGTAGTTTAAACAAGGTACTACGCAACTGCGATTGTGTTGCAGAGTGAAAGCGGCCACATATGCCGGCCCCATTCGCTTTATGAAGTGTGCATCTCGTCGCCATATGGCACCCACCAGCTGATTCAATATATATAATGCTATATGCTCGCTTTATTTAGTCAATATATTTCAAAAATCTTTTAAATGTAGGTAACGAGGTCGCCAATGTTACTGCACAAAATTGATAACGTTTATAAGCAAAAAACCGGAATTGATAAACTTTGTTAGGAAATACGTCGCAGAAATTTAATTAATAATTAATATTTCAATGTGCACTATGAAAGTGCTGAATGATGAGTTGTCAAGTGAATAAGTAGATATATTACAAGGAAAGGGCGAAGAACTGTATAACCGTCCTTCACCTAGGCAGCCTGGGCATCGATCCTGCGCCAATTCTTGCTTGACGAGCGCTCTTACTTATAAATAGACTGTGCCTTTAAAGTCATCTCAGATCATGTACCCAGGCCGCCTACGTTTGCGGTAAAAGTTTGACAAGACCGCGCAGAGGACATTGCACCTATATTTTGTTTGAACATACATATATACTTCACTTCATAAATTGCAGATTTATTATGAGCCATGTCGGTGGCGTGACTCACATCGTTAACTATCAAACTTTGAAGGCGGAAACTCGCTTAGCAATGACGTAATAACTATTGTAGTTAATCATTATAACAAGATCGACGTGAGAACAATCGCTTCAAGGAGAACGTAAGCGTTTGCCGACAGAGTTGCGGAGTAGGGTTCCCATGGTGGATAGTCATCGAGCGAGGGCATTAAGGTGCGAGGCGTCAATAACCTCGTCAGTACGGATCTTGGAGGTTGCAATAAATACGACATCGGCAGCGCTGGCCTGGTCAAGAGCCTTTCAAGGCCGGGAGGCGAGGCGGGGGAGTGCGCCCGCGCCCCACATCTGCGCCTGGGCCGAGCCACTCTTGCCCTACCGCCTGCATTCCGGCTACAACAAACAACTCTCGCAAGTTTGCAACTTGCAACGACTGGCTTAACAATGATAACTACAGAAGCATAAAACGTTACGTATAGGGTCAGTATATTATTTCTTAATATAGCGACATACTTTTCTTAACTTCAATCAACTTTGAATGAGGCCTTGGAACTTTCATGAAACCAAATCTGATAATATGAAATTTTTAAGGCTGAGAACCTTTAGGCCAAAAGAGAAAATCGTGACTGTCAATTACGTGTGCTCTGTGCTCGTGTCGCTGGTTTTGTAACTTTGCCTGCCAAGGTCACACCACTAATCACTTCGTACTTGAAATCTAACGTTTTTCCAAGAAGTAATTGCAGCAACCATTTTTCCGTTACGCGCTTGTAAGTTTCAAACGAAGCAGCATTGTCTTTACCCGTTCAAAAGCATCTACATAGACAATGGCACTACAGTTGTATCCGTTGTAATCTCTGAACAATTGGAGATTATAAAACCACAAGAGATAAAACACAAACACTGAGATGCACTGGTCGGTTTGCCACAACAGGTAGAACGCGTTAAAAAGAGACGGACACACGTCACTCCGAGGATTCAACAAAGGATCGGTCTCGGCAGGAAGCGCATGTTTACGGCAAACTCACCGCAGCTCGAGGAAACGGGCGGCCCTAGTTCTTCTGTCACAGGACATGTCGTCTGTCATCCAGTACACTGCGATCACCAGTTCACCAGCGAGGTGTGGGCACCATGCTCGCAAACCGCCTCGCGTGTGCGTCCGCGCACTACGTACACTACCACTGGCGGCGAGAGAACGCGCGCACTGAGCCAAGTTCGACGGAGCGCGCCGCGAGCTACCTGCTGTTTCCGCGGCGGAGGTGCGCATCGCGGCGCACGCGCAGGTACGCGCGCTCGGGGGGTGGTCAGTGGCCACTCTCCTCACAGACTCAAGCACTGCCGCCCGCCACCGCTTCTACGACCGATTAGCGACTGCTTCCCGTCAAAACAAACTCCGAACTGGCCTAGGTCAGCCCACCGCATGACAACAGGATAATAATTATGTGTGTAGAACAAAACAAGAACCGTTTTGATATGATTAGTAATGCATATTTATTAGAAAATCCAACATTAAGGAAATTAAGTCGGAAAGTCGCCATTATGAATCACAATTTTCTATTAAACTTAAATATACCATCATGATTTATGAGCCAACAGATCCTTGATATTTGAAGTGATCTCGTGACGTTTGGACGACATTGAAGTTTGCTAACAACAATATAGACATCAAAGGTACTGGTAGGCAAAGGTAAGGGAAGAAATACGAATTAAATCGTATACCTACATCTCAGAAAACGCCATTACATCATTTGAATTTCAAAAAGTCTCTTCGGAGTTTCGTAAATTGACGGTATTACGACCTAATTATCTTAATTGGAAAGCGCTGTTACAATGCTTCAAAATCTACGAGAAACTTTGAACCGAAGTTATGCATTCGTCCTAATTTACATGTGAATATTGTTTGTTCATATATGAGTAATTTCAGAAGAGTTGGCCAACTTTCACCAGAACTCGTGCTTCAATAATTAACTGAACGTAATGAAGGTCCGCATGACCCTTTGTCGAGAGGATGGCTTGAAATCTCTTACAATGTGTGTTAGCATACATTTTCATATAAACAGGCCTGTTAATATATTTTAATTTTAGCAGCTCGATTACAGCACTAAGCGTGTGTAAGACGGGAGTTTTAAACAGTCGGGAATATGCAAATAGCCTTTCCCTTTGTCTGGACAAAAGAACAGTGCACAACTCGCATTAGTGCCGGCGGAGAAGAAGTGCTGGATGCCATTAGCGACATTTTAATAATGGGCCCTGACAAAGTATACCTACGTTGGATATCGCACTAAATGAAAGTTGAAAATGTTTCAAAGTGGTTTCGGTTGGGGAGACTCAACTACCTGACTCGACGTATTTTGAAACCGAAGGGCACACCTGCGATTGTATTTGACGTCACAAAGTTCCTTCACCTGTCTGGTGGCCGGTCGTCTTACCTATACCACCCTAATAGCCATTTAAGCTAAGTGAGAAACGATGCCAACGACCGGGTCAGTCGTTACCTCTGATTTGACGTTTCTTTTATCAGCAGTTATATTGTTATTATTACTATTAGCTACATCACAATTGAAGTGTACTTTACTTAACCGCATTATTCTCTGTAAGTATTTAATAGTTTGACATTGGCCCCATCAATGTAGTTTGTATATTAAAAATACGTATGCGAAATAAGTTTGTTTTGTACACTATGGAAAAGACTTTCCTAATTCAGATGATAACATTTTGAGATATTAATTATGATATACACCAAAATAACGTTCCCAAATGTAACGTTGGCGGGACGTTGTAAATATCACGTATAATAGTAACGGCGTATCCTGAATTCCTGAGCATTTCCCGGGCACTTGGAGCCTTTCCTGCGGCGCGGCGGACACAAAACGAGACGGATGTGAATTCCCACGGGATCCAGAAACGACCCTCTTGTTTTTTCCTCGCTACCGAAATATCATTGTTGCCTCGGCTAGGCTCTTGTTGTTCTCGATGTAATTTAGTTTATTGTGCCATTTGTGCACAAGTAAGAAACTGAAAGGGCACGGCGCGTAGACAACGGCTCGCGTTTTGAAAGGGGCAACATCCTCCAGAAATGTTCATTATCAAGATTAAAATGCTAAGAGGCTACTTTATTTTTAGAGCCGGTTTTCTAGTTTTCTCATTTATTTCTAGTGCCTATCGTGCTGGTTCGTTCTCCGTGGAAAATCTTCGATTCATGGCGAATTAATAACAGCGGCAATTGAAAACGATGACGCTGTGAAAATCGCAGTAAAAATGATAAGCGGCGCAACCGATGCGACCCGACGCGGCGCGAAAACAAGCACCATTTCCGAACTACAAATAACGTTACAGACACGATAGCCTATCGATGATGCTGTATTTATGGATATTGAAAATGCAAAATCAAATAACAGACATTGTTTCGTAGTTTGTACTGGCGGAAAATGGTTACTCGACTACAACACACAACATATTTGATAATAAGGACTTGATTATGCGAGCGCAATGCAGAAGTGAATAGTTAACGCGTCGGAACTCGGAATAGAAGCTCATACTGTTATGGGGATTAGTTATGGAACACAAAGGTTTATTGTAGAATTCTATACGTAGGTACTTTTTACTAGGTTAGGTACGTAATAAAAAGCTAAATGCACGCGAAGCCGCCATTAGGAAATGGCCGCCGCAGAGCACAGCAGTGAACAGACGATAACGATTTCACTAGGCGGCCATAGTGAATGGAGAAAATTGCGCTTTTCAGCAAAATGAAAGCCCGCTACCGTAGCTGAATTCCTCCCAGATAAAAAAAGGTAGGTATAGGTATACATTTTTCGGGTTCCGTCTCCCCTTTCATATTTGTATGCAATCACGAACAGCGATAAATCGTTGAAATGAATTAAACATTTGTTACGTTTTCCACCTGTACCAAAAATTGCTCGTAATTTAAATGATTAAAAAGGACTTTCTTATAAAGCAAGGGGTTGATGGCGATGTTTTAAATATTCACTTTATGTGCTAAAGGGGATATTGTCAACGTTAGCAATTCTATAATTTTTCTATGCACCTGTTACATAAACAAATTGTAAATAGCAATCTAACTATGGATTTTGACCATAATATCTATAAAAGCATTCATAAGTCCAGGCCGACGGCAGTAACAGTTGAAAACGAAACAGTTTATTTAAAAAAGTTAACGTAGTTAGGAAGATAATTAAAGCGTGACATGTTGACAAAATAAACGAATGGATGTGCAACGTCGGATTCCAAACAAAACAAACGCATTTGTTTTCAATAAATAACAACGTTATCGGCGCTACGACATAATTAAACAATTTTTTATGGTCAAGTTTACTGCTATAGCTAAGTGGAAACAACAAGCTGTATAACACAAGGTATGGCCATGCCGAAGTTCTGCGCTTAGGCTTTGTTTAAGTTGCTATTACTGATGTTTTTACGAAAAGTAATGGAGACTAACAATCGCCTACGGACGGAAGTTGAGCGAAGGCATTGTGCCTCGAAGTACGCAACGAGGAAGAGGAACCGATGTATCTTACGCAACAAAGGTCGCTGTGAACAAGCAAAAACTAAGTTGGTTGACAAATTCGCACGATAATGGCCTTAAATCTGCCAATATAAACAACAATGTAAGTTCAAACTCGAAGCGGTGACGTACTACGTAAAATAAGTTCGTAAAATTTAGGTATAAGATTAAGTATCATGAGCCATCAAAACCTTGAGAGAATAACCTCATACAAAATTATTTAACAGCATGTTATTTTATGTTTGCTTATGCATACTATCTGACGTCACTAAAACATTATGCTGCTCAAATATTATTCGATGCGAGTAGATCCATTAGACATTTTAAGGATTTCGTGATCTACTTATTACCACTACCAGTTCGTAACGTGGACTGGTGACGCGAAACGATGTGTCTACGCCATTTTTCTTACCTCTATCCACAGAGTATTTTTAATCTATAGATCCACACGTCAACCTATTATATATTTAATCTTTGCTATTATAAATATCTATATGTCAATGGACACACGTAGTCGATTTATAAACTGTGAAAAAGCACATTTAAACATAATTCCAGCCCAAAACTGAATTATCACTGTTTGTTTGCAAACGCAATGTAATATAATGTGTTTTATTACTGAGACAAATATCTTTTTAAAATAACTGTTAAAGTAGAACACAGACACACCACATGAACTTTATCAGCTGACCGCCTTAGAGAGCAATAATAGCTAGTGGTTTTGGTTATACCATTCCCGCTAGCACTGAATCTCTATTCCGTGATACCAAAGCGAACTGCCAAGTTGGTTAACAATGGTGCTATGTCCTCATTGAGTACAGAGCGAATTTTGCAGCTGTCGATGAAGGACATTGAGAGGATTTGCCAAAAGCCGAGCTCTCTAACGAAGCTATGCTTGTTTGAGCACTGAAACGCGCAAGCGAAAGCACTATTTTCTATTTTTATCGACATCCATAGCAGCTATTCAAATCCGAGCTAACTCAGTTGCAACGTATCTCCTAATAAACTTTTTACAGAACAATAAACGTAGAAGCTGTTGCAATGTATCGGAAAGTTCTAAAGCGAACACACATTCAACGAGTGAACGACGAGGTGTTTTAACTCTGTGAGCATCGGTTTTAATGTTCCATTCCATGGCACAAATACCAACGAAGTTTAAGTCAAATAACCTTTGCTTAATGTCGTACATACATTTTGAAACATGCTTGTTAAAGTTACTCAACTTTTGTACACGAGAAACCGCATACTGTAGATGTTCTTCGTACGTATGTTAATCCATAATCTGTTGTTAAACTTGAAACTCTTGCTCACTTAAAACCATAACGTATCATACGGGGTTAGTAGATGAGCCTTGGGGTGTAGTTTCGAGTTTCCCGGCTATGGATCACGTGTGAAATCATCAACACTTGAGCTTTAACAAGACTTTAAAACCCTGTAACACAAATAATATAATGATTTGCTATTACATTATATATTAAGTAAATCCATTAGGTTGGATAAACTTTTTGTGTGAGTCTGCATATTTGGTCCTGAAAAGTACATAGGTACAATTATGGATGACAGTCGTAGTTATCCAGATTCGAAGGTTTGATCTAGGTCAGTGAGTAAGGCGTGCGTAGTGTATTAAGACTTAAAGATTGATCAAAAACACCGGCCAAGAAGGTTTTTTCGCGTACCTTGGGCGAGCGTAAGGCTCTTCACAAACATTCTTTGAGCACGCCATGCATAATTTATTGCATTACTTGCTTTGCTCGAGCTTGTAGGGAATAGATGGTAAAGCTAGATCGACTGAAACTTCTGTAGAAAATAACGGCTATCATGTTATTTTAATATACTTATAACATACCTGTATAGTAATATCTATATATTACTATACATACATATGCTTATACTAATCTCCCTAGAGTTAGATGTATCGAGATATTTAGGTATGCTGTTAGTATAAAATGGAATGAGTTGATGACTTCCGCAATTTCTTGTAAGACAACAAGTCTCATACAATCTGAAGACTTATTTTTAGAGTTATGCACACGGTCTGCAAAACATTATTAAAATTGCTCTTCCATTCACGTTATTGTGGAACCATGGTCCTCATAGTTCCTGGTTCCCTAGATACAGGGAATCCTATTGTGAGAGGCCAGAATCTATGTATGTAATCGTTGGGTGTATTTTATCCATACTTGGTACGACACTACTAAATAAATGACGCTCAATTCTACCTAGTCTTGCCATAAATACTGAAACAAAGGAAAACAAATTCTCTTGCAAATAACATTTATTACTTTTACAGTGTGTTTGTTTAATACATAAATATAAAACAATTTAAAATATAAAAAGCTTAGTGGTCTCCATTGGCTGCAATGCAGTACTTTAAACGTTGAGGCCAATTATCAATAGAAGCACGCACTCTTTCCATGAGAAAATTCTTCACTGCCTATCGTACTGATTGTTTTAGGGCGTTTAGAGCAAGCCGTACTCTCTAAAACTGACCATAAATCATAATTGAGCGGATTAAGATCGGGACTAGACGACGGCCAGTCTTCAGCTCTGAAGAAGTCCTAAACGTTCGTTTCCAACCAAGACTTCGTAGACCGAGCTTTATGACCCGGCGCCGAGTCTTGCTGGAAGGACCATTCTTGGTTATTGAACATGGTGTTGTTAAGGGGCTTCACTACCTTTTCAAGAATGGTATCTTGATACACTTGTGCCGATGTTTTGATACCTTTTTCACAAAAGTATGGCTCAGTCACTCCTTCATTGCTAATACCCCACTAAACCATCACTGAAGTTGGATAGTGCCCACGTTGACTGTTGACTAATTGGGAAGCTTCCTTAGAGCTTTGAGCATAAATACGGTCATTTTGTTTGTTGAAATGTTGCTCAATTGTAAAAAAATTCTCATCCGTAAAAAAAAAATTTCTGTGACCTCCCTTTGCGTACCGCTTCAGTAGTTGTTTCGATTTTACCACTCTATTCTTTTTTAAATTATCAGTTAAGAAATGACCAGTACGTCTCTTATAGGCTACAAGTCCTAAGTCATCTTTTAAAATACGCGGCATGGTTCTAGGTGCTATCTTCATCTCCCGAGATAAAATCTTTTCGGACAGGATTTCTTCGAATTCTTTCCCTTACTGCTTTGACCACCTTTTTCGTACGAACACTACGTGGACGGCTAGATATTTTTCTGTCACAAACAGAGGAGGTCTCATTGTACCTATTAATAGCCCGGTACACAAACATGGCGTATGGAGAGTTTTAAAAATTGCATTTGGCTCCATAACTACTTTTTGTAATGCAATCACAGCGATTCGGTTCTCTTTATCACCCCACTTAATTTTAATATCGCAAAATATTGTACAATGTATTGGCGCCAAAATGAGAAAATTTAAGGCACAATCATATAAAAATGACAGATTCCAAATTTAAATGTAATATTTCGTTTATTTTTAATTTTAACAGTATTTATGGCCAGACTGAGTATATACATTGGTTTATTATACCTAAGACTACGTGTAGAAGTCTACATATGCTGTTACGTGGTATCGTTGCCTTGATACCAAGATCAAATATCTGTAAGCATTTGCCTTGGAATCGTAGAAGGCACTTCGGTACAAAACCGTATGAGAGAATTATGTAAATCTTAGCAATATAATGAATGAAGCATCGAGCCTTGTAAAACCTTCACATTTATATGACTAACACATTTTATAAAGTTACTAGCTAAACCCTGCGACTCCATCCTCTTATAATTAGAACTATTGGAATCTGAAATCCCAACGTTTTGACGGATGTAAAAGATCCTATGTGATAATATAGTGTTGGTGCATAGGGTGTCTAAGCTATATACATAAATGGAAAATAAGATTGTCATCAAAATCACATATAAAATGAGTTCCAATATGTACATATCCAGCAAGTTGGAGATTTACACAAACACATAGTAGAGAAGCGTAAAACATCGCCAAACATTTCTCTTTGTTTAGCAAAGGACGTCGGAAAAACGAAACAGTCGTATAATACACGTACACAGGCAGCGTGGTGCAAAATCTCTCTGGCGCTGAACACACCCGCGGTATTTGTTTCTTGTCACATAGAGTACGTGCCCTCATTACTAGGAACTTTGTGTCGTTTTGATAGCCACCGTGTGCGGAATGTGCACACATTTTTATTCAACTCTGAAGAAGTTATTTTATGACGATCGTCATGTCTCTGACATGAGCTCAAAGTGATTAACATACAAGGGAACAGCATTTTATTGCATTTTGTAATGTTAAATTTGCGTCTGCGAGAGCAACATTTGCAACGATAATAATTAGACGACTCTTTTATTTACTCTCTGTAAAATATACTAGTAATAATGCTGCATTATATAAAATTATTCTTTATTTTTTTTCGAATGCAGGGACGATTTTAATAACGAAGATTTGTTAAACCTGAACCATTAGAGCTGAATCGAATTTTAATATTGCAGCTCTTAGCAAAACGCGAGTTGACGGTATAAATATTTGCTCGATTCGCTCGGAGTGGCTTTTAGTAGCGCTTATTAAGAATGTACTCTTACCAACTCGATAATACAAGGTTTACCAGTTTCAGCGCTTAACTCTGTTTACGCGGCAATATGGCGCTCACTGTGCTCCATACATGCTTTTAGCTCTACCACAATCGAGTGTGCCAAATATTAGCTTAAAGTGAAGGATAGTCTGGTATGAATGGCACGCGTGTCGCTTATTATGCATCACATTCAAAATGTTAAGTTTCGGTCGAAAGCAAGGTCTGTCCTGTTACATATTCTCTCGTAATTGCAAGGTTCTTTTGGAGTTTATATTTAAGTATTTTGTAATAAAGCATTGAAGCGATACGTTTTTGTATCTCAAGTAGGTTAACATGGAAAAGTTGAAACGTGCAAATATTAATAGCAGCAGTACTTTCAAACAGAAGTGAGGTTCTCGTTCTCAAAGTTTTTTCGATTGAAACAATGCCATATCTCACGTTGGAGTTTAAACTGCCACTTGTCCAAATGATGCTACATACAGCTCGGTTGCACAATAAACGCGTCTCATATTGAGCGCCAATTGGGCTTTAAATCAGAGGAAACGTCATCGTCACTGCGACCCGAGTAGGGTCACATACGTCTATGACATATCACATCCGTGCGATAGTACGATAAAAGAGACAAGTCGCTCGTGCGTATTTCTGGAAGAGTTATATCTCGTATTGGTACTAGCAAACTGTGACAAGAGGTCATTGATTATGGACTACGGAGTCAGGCGACTTACGTAGAATGTCATATTTTGCAGCTTGGAGCATATTCTGAGAATAAAGATGAAACACATTTCAAGAATATTGACTATAATAACAATGAAGATAGAAGTAGCACATGCGCAATCCTGTACCTATGGTTAATTATGTCTCGTACACTTACAGTTTTTGATTAGGCCATTGACTACTGAGAAAGACTGTTTGAGACGATGTGCATGCATATAAATAATAGTTGTTGCAGAAATTTCCTGTGACCGTGAAAGTTATGGTTATGAGCCTCCATATTAACGAATATGGTAGCCATACTTTATGCCATATGATAAGATCTAACGTTAAAATTTAAGTTTTAAAAATATTCCGAAAATTATGTCATTGGGCCCAGAAGTTTCACGCATTAATACACTTATTCAAGGTCAAATCAATAAAGTATGTAATCCACATACCTAATAC
Source organism: Petrophora chlorosata (assembly GCA_951640565.1). Lineage (NCBI taxonomy): Eukaryota > Metazoa > Arthropoda > Insecta > Lepidoptera > Geometridae > Petrophora > Petrophora chlorosata. The sequence goes on from OX621206.1 coordinate 6,375,840, forward strand.
AATTATCTCAGAGACTGATATGAAAATGGTCCAGCCCGGATCCATAAACACTAGATGACGCAAACAAGAGATCTGGTAAACAGTAATATCGTTAACTGGTTTCACTATATGGATTATTCCACTGACATTTATTCATTCTTAACTTACGTAGATATGTAAATTTCAAAAACTAGTAAGATATCGATGAAGCATAAGGAACATAAACGATATCTTACTTGTGCTTGGAGTAGGAATATGAACGTGGTATTTAAAATTTGATTGAGTTCAAATCTGATTCAAAACAATATCTAAAGTACTTAATTTTTACAATGAAATTTTAATGAAATGAATTTTAAATTCGCTTCATTTAATTCGAAGCCAGCGTTAAAACAAAATTAATACCTTCATAAATCGTATCGCGAATAATTTAATACGTAATAAGTTTTAATGAAGCTTTTAAAGACGGCCCGGGATGGAAAGATATTCCAAAGTTGGATATAATTGTACCTAGGGACCAACAATTGATACAGAATTTGAACATAACGATATGATGTAAACGGTTCAATGGCTGTAATAACAGAGCAGAGTCTAGAGATAACAAGAAACTGTATAGCATCCAAGAATAACTTAACATAAACTTAACCGAACCATGACGATAAAGTTCAGAAGATAATCTAGTAATTGAACTGCATAACACACTAGTTATCAACATGGGTACCTCAAATATAGGACGGCGTCGCCGACTCGAATATCGATTCCATTATCAGCTGTAACGAAGTTCACTGTTCCGAATGTTGCGTTTCACTCCGGATAACGATATGCACATAACTATCGAACGATTAACTCGACTGCAACACCGAAATATTGTGAATTGTAAACACCCGTGCACGGTGCAGCGTGCCGAAAGCAACTGGGACCGGTGACGATCTATGATACCGGTGTGCGCACACGCTCTTGGCGCGGTCCATTTCCCCCACGCAACTAGCTCCGTTAGACGTTTGCCTTATCGATACCATTGCCCTGCTAATACGTGCTGGAAGCACTGCTGTCGAACACGTCCTCTAATGGTACACACTAATAGGCTACATAATACTATATAATTAATACCTACGTCAGAACTGTGACCTAGGCTGCGTGGTATTCATAGCTAAAATCAATAAGATCCCAATGGCACATTAAATGACGACAAAATGTTAAAACGCAGATATTGTTTCGCTCAAATTTGTATTAAAACCTCTACAATCTTTAAAGAAGACGAATCTTTATTAAAAATTATATGATATTACAAAATATGTTAAATATATATCTTGTGATTCTTGTGTAACTAAATGTTATCGCATGACATACGGAATATGACCTAGACCGTGTATAAGGCGCATACAAATCGTTCATAATGCACGTCCAATAATGTAAACAAAATGTGATATCGTATAAAATAATGATTAGTTTATCGGAAGTAGATAACCAAGTACTGACAAAGGCACGAGCAAGCCTGCACGAGAATTAGTAGGTAGCTAATGGAGGCAGAATTATTTATAAGAATTGGACGCGTGTTTCTGGTATTTGAACTAATAAAGTGGATGATTGACAGTTACAATTTGTATCGTTTTTATAATGTTGTTTACAATCATACTCGTAGTATCTGATAATAATACCGCACCCTTATTTCATTACAGGGCGACAGGACGAGGGCATTGAGGATCGGTTAGATACCGTCCTATCCTACGTGCTTTAACATTCTTCTATATACAGATATCTGGTTTGAGCTTTGTAGTCGGGTTCGATTCCTGCTAAGGGATACATTTTAGTACATGAAAAATTGATGTTTAGAAACTGTGTTGTTCCATGCGCAGTTCCTATTCCTTTTAAACAGGGAATTCAGGTTCCAGTTAGGGTCAGGACCTTGTTTATTTATTCAGACAGGAAACAAAAGGATTGTGCCTTTTGTTTCCTGACATTATTAAGCTTCAAGGTAATAATTGAATAGTTATTGTAGGCATGAGTGTATAATTTACAATCAGGTGTGATTGGTCGTAGAACAAAAAAATATACATAAAGATAATGCACGTTGATTAAGGAAATATTTTGAGCATACGTGTTATTCCGTAAACGAGAATTATACTAGCTTAGATATGCATACAATGTGCTTCATAGCATCGTTTGCAGTAGAGAATCTTTGTATTCAAGGGACATCGCGAAATTTTGCAGATGCGCCAACTAAACAACATGTCATTTTAAGAAACGCAACTTTTCCATAGAAAGTCTTGTCATGATTGATGTAACTGAAGGAGAGATACAAATCTTGTGAATTAGTTACACTCGCTGCATGTGTGTCAAGTTGTTGCAGATAGCTGCATCTGTTGGTTCCGTTAGACTTGCGCATGTTTTTTCATGCGCTCGTGATGGTGATGCTCTGGCACCGGGGCCGTTACTCCGCCGAGGACTGGTGTCGTTAAAGCTTGGATGATGGCGCATTCTTTGGTTTTTTTGTTAAGCTATTAGCCTGGTAATCGACGTTCAGTCATCCTTCTTCGAAAGATTATAATGATTTGACAGATTTGCACCTTTTATAATTAAAACTACTTTGCTAATTTTGCAATTCTCCGTACTATGTAGGATTAGGTGATACACAAATTTGATTTTGTGAAATGTGGTGAAGAACACAAATTTGTTTTTAGAAATGCGAGCGCTTTCTTAACTTTGCTCGTCTGAGATTGTGTGTGATCATTACCATTAACTGCCACAAATACAATAGTGGCACCTTGAAATTGCCTTTGCAGATTTCAGTAAATAGATTCCAATTTATTTATCTCATTCAGGAATCACAACAGCAATTTTGTGTAACAATAATCTTATCAACCTTAAAATCTTACCAGTTCTATGAAAATACTACGAGCAAACGAGGCTGATATTAGCTCGTTAAGACAAGGTTGCATTGAATTACCTGGAACAAAAGACAGAGGATGATGGTTAGTTGACAACATTAAAAATAATCCATGGCGTTATCACTTAGATTGGAGCTTTAAGTAAAACCTTTCGTATTCTTAGAATAGCAACACTTCTTTACGGTGGGGTAACTTGTAAGATGCTGTTTGATAAATAAAAATATATAAAATTATGCTGTCACTACGGCGCTTACTGCCATGGCAACTCTCATCTCCGTATTATCTCTTTGCAGACGTGACTGTATCTTGGAACTGAATATTGCTTGACAAAACGGTTGTTCGTTCGACAGACACGTTTTATGCTGGATATATATGGGTTAGATCAATGTGCCGCGGGAGGCCACGGCAATATCACCGCTATGAATAGTGAAGTTTATCCCACCCCGAGCCCCGATAGAGGCGATAAATATAACGTCCTTATATTACCAAACTTCGCTGTAAATAAACCCTATAATGTTCCAGCGAAACTTTCATGGAATATATCACCTCGACAAGATGGTCGGACACTTTAGAAAGGCAAACAGGCTCTTAACCAGTTCATATTCGAGACGGCGCCGACCGTTTAGTGACCTTTTGTATGTATAATATGTATGTAACAATGAATATAACAAAATTATGTAACTATGTATATAAGCTGGAACTTCCAATGTCAGTGTATCTTGACCTAGACCGTAAAGGACATAATATTCAAACTATCTTGCGTAAAAACATGAACGGCATCTTATTAATTGCATAATGCTAAAATCCAAACATGTTTTCTTAAGGAGGTCAAGTTCTAGAGCCGCCTCGCCTCGGTAACTACTAGTCACTTCATAATCAGTAAATTCATAATTTTGTGATAATATTATAGGTAAGCACGGTGATTAAAACACCAATCGGTGTAAAATATGAGTTGAGTGTCGGTCATTACCGGCGGATTTGGTAAAAGTTCAAGCTAGAGCTGATTGTGCAATGTCCAGCGGGCAGAGCTGTTCTGTATCGAGTAGAGAATTAACAATCAAGTGCCAAACGTGTCGGGCGACCTCGCGAGGCTTTGACGAGTAGATGAGGCGGTAAGGTAATAGACATCCACGATTGCCGGCGAATGGAGCAAGGTCAGCAGTCAAGTTATGATCCAGGGTCGAAGGAAATTATTATGCATGGATTGGTAGTATAAGGATATCTAATCCTTTTGTTGTTAAGCACATCGCATGGTCTACAATGGAATGACACAGAACATCGCCTCTATTGGAGTAGCTTATCACTGTCATTGATAGACTAATAATGCGGTCGGACTCGTGACATCAATTAACTGCGATGAATTGACCGCCCCACGGCTTCCTTTTAATAAAACAAACTAAAATTAATGGACCACCGACGCGACGTGTAAACGACACACAATTACGCAATATGCCGTAAAATTTTGCATCGCCAAATTTACAAAGTAAACAAAGTAAATATTGTATGCAAAAACCACAAAGTAATTTTATTTGCTTGTTTGCGACGGGCTACCCTTTGCTTCAGCGACGCGACGCGATTTCTAACTAAATACGAGGATTGATGATGCCTTGGAAAGAGGTTGGTCCCAGAGTACTAGCAGAATATTAATCCCAAAAGATCTCCGCTGGAGCGTATCTCATTTCTCTCAAAAACGATAGTAGCAGTTTATCCCACCTCCGAGAGTGGCACAGCGTCCATGAAGACAGTCGGCAATTCGATACCGCTCCTACTCCTCGAGGGTTAAACAAGGGTTTTGATCTCTCTCTTGTGTTAGGTTTGTTTAATTAAATATAATCCGCTTTAATCAACGTAGCTCCACCATTAACGATATCAAAACTCTACAAGCTGCTAGGTTGATTTGATTAATATTTTAAATGATATAAAAATATTGTACGAACAGTTATGTTACAGGTAGCTCATGTTATTTATGAAATGCAATTTATTCTTATGCGGAAACAAATATTATAATGTTTAAGTCAAACGACGTAATACGTTATGTTGTATTTTTCAAGGCAAAGAGTGCGAATCCGCAGACGATCTAAACAATTTGAAAGGCAAAACAGCAAAGTTGGCTCTATCAGGCGACAGGGAACGTTTGTCCGTGCGGCGAGGGTCTGGAGATTTAACGGGGTGATTAATCACGCCGGAGTACGCCAGATAAGCGATGCCGAGCTGCGGCGGGGAAGACAGGGGGGAAGGGGAGGCGACACACAGCTGATCGCGCCAATTACATTTCACGGAGAGCTTAGTTACGTGAACTGTCAAAAGCTGGACATTTCGATTGAATATCAATTTGGACGGCATTGGATACCTACCAAAATGTAGGTCAGACGATGACAACCTGTTTCAACAGTATTGAAGGTTCAAGGGATCCTGATGGCCCCTCATTACGGTCAGATCTTCAGACGTGAATGGTCCTCCGATAGGGCTGAGTGTTCACTCAAGTTGTTGTGGCGTGCCGTGTAAACGCTCCAGCGACCGCCTGTGTACACTGGCGGGTTGCGCGCGCACTCCGATCAATACCCTCGGCTGCGTCGGGTTCGCACCACGCTCACTCTCCTTCAAATTGGTGTGCCTATTTTTTGCGATGCAGGCGAATGGTTTTAATGGAAATTCAACATAAAATTTTAAGCCAGTTTCGAAAACAATTCCACTCAAACAAGGCCAAAAATTACGGGGAGGCAGTTAACCGCGTTAGGAGGAAGCGCGACCAAAGACTAACATATTTATATGGAAGTTGGGAATGTAGGAGGTTAATGAGTGTGTCACATGTCTTGCATACTATGCGGCTATAGCTATGTTGCTATAGCTATGTGTGGCTCGAGTCATACCGTCGTAGTCGAGTAGCTCAATAGTTACGCCGTCGTCATCATCCTAATCGATAGCCTTGCTTAGACTGACGCCCGGTGCCGACTTACGTCCAATCCTCTTTAGTTTTAACTACATACTTTGCACGCTACGACTTCGCGTGGCGAGTCTGTAGTTCGTACTTTACACGAAAATGTTGTAGTTTAGAAACTTAACAACGAATTTGCAAACATGTACATACAACATTTGAAATGGTCATGCGCTTAAGTCGGATAACGTACAAGAAGTTTAAGAATATTTTAAAGTGTTAGAGTAGCTGCATGTTGTTTTTCTTTAACTCACCTTTTGTGATCGTCTTAGCATTAGGTACGATTATTAAAATTTTTAATGGTTGCGAACATAATAAGATTCTTTCTTGTGCGGCTTAATACTAAAGATTTAGCAATTAACTGAATACTTACAGCAAGGCACTTAAGCGCCATTGTTTCTACATTAAATACCTAGTAAGAGTATAAACCGACATGCGATTCAGGAAGTGACAATGGAGGATCGCTCGCCGCGCGTCACAAATCACAATGCCGAGTGGGTGGGCGTCGCAACGAGTTGATTGAACTCCATTGTCAATCTCCAGGTACTGAGTACAGAATGCCTTCACCTTGCGTAGCCTTGCTCCCTACAAAACACGTATTCCTTCACCGGAAAGCGCTAACTTTCCTCGAGCCCCGAGGGTCGGCTACAATGCACTTTCGGCGACTGAATGGCGTCCAAAAACTACAGAAGAATGCAAATTTTAAAAGCATCGTTTCCTTTACGCGAATTTAAAAAGAGTCTTTAAACTTGCCGGAGCCATTTCGATGTATGGGAATGAATAGTTCGCTAAAGCGCTCGTCTTTGGACAGTTTTATACAGCGGGGTAAATACATTTTTGCTTTATTTATCTAGTGGCTTAGCTTTAGCCTAAAGTGTAAAGAGATCTAGAAACTGACTAGATCCCATTGCAGGTAGTAAGTGTTAGAATTGGTATCATATCCTATTATCCTACTAATGTTAATTATTATAAATGCGAAAGTTTGTAAGGACGGATTGATTTACGCAATTGGAAGGACGCAAAAATTAACGGATTTTGACGAAATTTGGTAAGTAGATACGTTAGCTCCTGGAAAAGAACATGGGATACATTTATTTACTTTATATTACGGAAAACCGCTATTATAGCGAACGAGTAGGTGTGGCTTCAATAAAACATATATATATATATATATATATATATATTTGCTAAAAACCTGCGTTAGGCATTTGTTTTGAGCAATAATCCTCTTTGGTACAAACTTCCTGTCATTTATTTCGTATTGTTTTATTGTTTATCGTGTCTCTGCAAACTATATTTTGTATTTATTATCTATTTCATTTTTTTGTGGTTTCAACTGTTTTTTCTTTCTTTTTTTCTTAAAGTGAGATTTCATAATAATACTTGAAATATGTAGCTTCAAAATTAATGCCGATTTCTACTTTATCTACGTAGTTCAGTTCTATGTATAAAACTATTAGATCATCAGAACTTCATAAGCAGGCACACACAGTACAGAGGTGTCCAGACAAACCATTATTCTGGAATAGGGTTGTCTACAGACTCTCTACCTACTCAGCTGTGGCATTTTAGATTCAAACTCAAATATTTGAGCGATTCAAAACCGTCTCAAAGTTGGAGAGCACCGTGTGTCGTGTTGCCGACGCACACGTGTTGTCGCAGTTAAATATAACCGGCGGTTCAACGCACGAGTAGGGGGATCCGCGTCCGGCTAGCCCGCAGCTAGCATCACTGGAACTCTTGAACGAATTGCTGATGAAAGCATAATCTTACAGTAGTTAAGTACAAAAGGTACCATGTAATTCAATATAGAATTTGAAATACAGAGACGCGAGACTCGCTTGTGGCGTTGCCGTTCCTCCATAACAATGATATTGTTTACGTTACTTCTTAGTAAGTAGCAAGTACTTATTATCAATTATTATTGTCATGTTTATTGTATCTCCAATTGAATTACATCTAATCGATTCTTGGATCTTGCACAGTTCACCAATCACATTTTTCCTTGCAAAGGTAAGATTTATGACGCAATATACAGGGTGGACCGAATGTACCCTAAATATTGAAGTAAGCCAATTTTACTCAAAAGAAAGATTTTTATTTTACAGGAAAAAAATAACTGTTTTCAACGACTTTCTTTAAAGTCACTTGCCAGAGCCGGGAATCGAATCCGAAAAAAGCAGAAAATAAACAACCTGTATTTTTATGAAACCGATCGTTAGGGTCAATCATAAGGGACAAATCGCAGAAACAACTAAAGCGAGAACAAATACACAGTCATAATGACCATTGCACAATGCCTGCCCAACACCCGCTGCTCTGAATGTTTCTTGAACAGAAATTACAGTTGAGAAAACTCCGATGATGCAACAGCTAACAGAGACAATTTACGGAAGAATGAACTGCTAGCGGACGACATTAGCAAATGAAATTGTTAGCATAATTACATTTTTACATCACGCCGTTTTAAAACGTTTATTTCAAGTGGGCTCTATCTAGAGCGTTGCGAGTTAGAGAATCCAATTTAGTTAATTAAAAAACCTTCGTGTACCGAGACTGTTAATAAAATATAGCTTGTAAAAGTCCCGTTACTACAGAATAAAATCTTAAGTGAAATTTGACAGTAGTCAAAATGAGGCTTTCTTTTTTCCGTAGCTTGAGTTTAAGGAGGTCTCAAAATGGAATCCGAAAGATCACTTGAAAATCTTGAAAGGCTGCATATTTGAAGTCGAATGCCCAGTTTTAAATGATACGCGGTGAAAGTTGTATATGACCTCAACCTACTGTAATGTCAAAGAGTAAAAATCCGGTAATCTTTAATTTAAAATGAAAATAGTTTAGCTTTAACGCTGACTGTTTGAGATTGGTTGGAGATTATCCATTGAACTGAATAAAGGTTATAGGAGAGATGAATTGAAACAATTTAAGTTGACAAGTTTCCAATAATTGTGTTACAAATAAGAAAATAAGAACTTTTAATTGAGATGTTATTAGACGCTGTAGGGAATTTAGAAAATTGTAGACGCATCTACACCTGGTGTCAACTAGTATCCCAGAATATGGAGATAATCCGGGAACGTAGGCATGACATGCTAATAAAAAAAAATTCCACTGTTTTTATTAAAAAAGGGAAAAGAAGTGATTCTATCTATCTTATATATAAAATTCTCTAAGAGCGAGTGTGGCTCAGCGGGAACTTATGCGCCTTTCGATCAGACGCACCTGGCTTCGAATCCCGACTCGGCCCTGCACCAATGATTTATAGTTAAGTGCAGATTTTGCACGCTCGCTCTAAAACGGTGAAGGAAAACATCGTGATGAAACCCGCTTACGCGCTTTGGAGTGGTAGGCACTGGCCGTGGTTGTAATACCACCCACCGAACAAAGCCAGGGCGTCAAACGACCTAGTCGTGTTTCGGGATGATGTTCCGTGAACCATCGGGGAGACGGGTCTGAGCAGCCGCTCAACTGCCGTCTCTCTCTAGATCTACGTGCTCCATCTTAGGCCATATCATCGCTTCACATCAGGCCAGATAGTGGCCAAACATAGATCTTATTAAGGGTAAAAAAAAAATATCTCGTGTCACAATGTTAGTTACCTTACTCCTCCGAAAAGGCTTTACTGATTTTTACCCAATTTTATATGCTTATTCAGTAGGTCTGAGAATCGGCTACTATCTATTTTTCATACCCCTAAGTGATAAGGGTTGTTGAAACCGCGGGTGAAACCGCAGGGCGCAGATAGTTACTATTATAAATATGGAACTGAGCCAATTCTGTACATTGAAGATTTTTTTAAATAATTAATTTTTAGAAAAAAACAAAAACCGACTTCAATGTATCTTCGAAGTCCAAGGTCACATATACATGAAATTTATATGGGACCACTTCGTAGCTATACTGAACCCAACGCAAAAAGAACGGTTCATAAAATGACGGAGTTCTGAGGTAATTAGCATAAAAAAATAAAAGTAAAAAACAATAAACAAGAATAAATAAAAAAACACAATCGATCAGAGAACCTCCTCCTTTTTTGAAGTCGGTTAAAAACCAACTCATATCGACTATTCAGAGGGTATAATGAACACGAATCAACGGATTTAGAATTTTTGTCTATTTGTATTTTTGTTATCTATGGACTACGAAACTGCTTACGGATTTTGATGCGGTTTTCAGGGTTTGGTAGTATTAGTCCCAAATAGGGGATCGGACAACTTTTCAGAAAGTGTTTTATATTAACTACAATTAACATATATAGCCATGAAATAATACTATTTTTATTAAATAACGCTCTAGAAGTACCAATTATTAATTTTTAGAAAAAAACAAAAACCGACTTCAATGTATCTTCGAAGTCTAAGGTCAAATATCTATGAAATATATATGGAACCACTTCGTAGCTACACTGAATCCAACGCAAAAAGAATTTTCCAAATCGGTTCATAAATGACGGAGTTCTGAGGTAACAAACATAAAAAAAATAAAAATACAATCGAATAGAGAACCTCCTCCTTTTTGAAGTCTCGAGATGTTTAAATATTATGTTTCAAATATTGCCGCGCAAAAGGTCACCTCAAAATTTGTGACGTCATGTGTAAGTAGAAAACGACAATCTCTTCAAAATAAAACTTGCAAAGATATTTAAATACGTTTTGTGAAGTTTGGGGACGATATTGTAGTAATGGAACAAAAAGTTAGCAAATATACATTTTATGAAAAGCAAAAACGTAAAATAAACAGAAGCTTGACTCCCGGCATTTGCCTACAAATGACGTCATGCGCTGTGATTGTTGTTTCGTTTGAGACGAAGAACAGATTAAAAATGACAGAATTATTAAATTTTATTTATTGATTTAAAAATATAAATCATTATTATTTCACTAAAGTATTGATTGAATGATCTTTCTGGTTCGACGAACATTCGTTCTAACTACATTTTAGATTTTTTCTTGATTACTGTCCGATCCCCTATTGAGACTATAGGGTACGTTACATCAAAATTGATTGGGTGACTACGAAGTTACAGTTTGATCTCTCGTAGTACGCGCTCTCACAAATCAGAATATGAGGTCTTGAAAAAAAAACTAATAATGGGCTTTTCTATCGTTCACGCGGATGAAATCGCGGGAAAAGGCTAGTAGGTTTACATAATATTAATTATGTGTGACATGCCTGATGGCGAATTTGAGATACCCTTTGCACATTTTTATCTCAGCACAAATTTAGCACCGGGTTACCAATAAAACATCGTACTCTACTGCACCTACTAACTTCAGGGTTTTAATTATTAAGCTACATTTTTGTTAGATATTTTGCATTCTGCACTGCAGAATAAGTTTCACTAAACAGGTTACGAAGTTTGTTCATGCTCCGTAGGATGAGAAAAGAATGTAAAGAAAACATACGTTGTCGTCAGTTTCTTTTTAAGTGTCATAAACTCATTAGACCTTTCATCCTATCCTACTAATATCATAAATGCGAAAGTTTGTTGTAGATGGATGGATTTTGATGAAATTGAGTATGTAGATACTTAGGCCCAGAAAAAGGATACAGGCAACTTTTTATCCCAGGAAACCGCGGGTGAAATATTATTAAAACCTTTTTAGGAGTTCTAAGCGTGTTCGGTGCGACTAGCAACTACAAAAAAACAATATTCCGAACGTGGCAACAACGAAATAGAGACAAAGACGTTCACACGACCTTGTCGGTGAGTACGGTGCGGCGAGAAGGCTGACGAACGCGGAAACGCCTAACGAACTGCCGCCTACGAATTAAGTAGTTCCACGATGGACGGCCGCTAAAATTCGTTGTGCTTCGTAATCATAATGTATACATGGGTGCTGACTGCTAGGCTTTTAGTCTCGAAATACTCGTTTTTTCTTAGCAACAATGTTTATATTCGTAGTGGAGTAGGTAGTTCGCGAACAGATTCGGAGAATATCTATTTCACGGCCATGTTAATGTTTAAAACCTTCATCATAACTTGATTACATTTCAAATTCAGATTCTGATTACAAGGCCACGACAGACACCTCTATTTAAAGTTGGAGAGCTTCGTAACTTGATAATTCATTATTTTTTCCCGAGAAGCGTCGGCCGTAGCCTTAAAAGTTAGCGGCCGCGAATAAATCAAATTAAACAGCGACCGCATCCGTATGGTCGAGGCGTAATGTTCCGCCTGTGAAAGTAGGTACCTATTTAGTTAAACTTTTGGCGAATTACACTTTAGTGTCGGATCCACTGGAATGGAATTGCCGACCCGTGTCCAGTGGCCATCATTGTTCTTGTATTGTACGTAATTGTGATTATTAGTTTTATTAGTTCGTGTTATTTTACTATTCCAGAGGTCTCTTTAGATTATTGTCCAGCAAAAGTGGGTATATAGATATATTGATATAAGGTGGATAGGTGTCTTTGTTTTCATTGTATCGATCGATTATCTACTGCAACGTCAATAATCTCCTAAATGAGGTACAATGACCCATAAACGCCAGCTAAATGCGGCTATTAAAGCAATCCAAACAAAGGCTATTACGTACACTCTGCGTGAGCAAACAGGCTTGCCATTGTGTATATACTGAACATAGTACTGCTAAAATAATGTTTCAACTTAATCCTATGAAGTTGGGGAACACAGCATGTCGTCAAGACAAGTATGTGGAAATTGTTACTCTATGGACAAAGCTTTTTGGTCAAATTGAATCATTGAATTGGAACATAAATCTAAGTCGAAACATAGACTTACGTAAAAGAAAATGAGCTCGTAAAGAAGGGTTTTATTTACTTATCCATGTGACTAGTAAATGTTAGTACAGCCAATCAGGTCAGTTTCAGGTATCCATTAAAAGTAAACCCCGCATAGATGTAGCGATATGACTTCAAAGGAATAGGCGTTAACTCAGATTGAGCTTCTGCCTAAAGGCGGACGCAGAGACGAGCGTTTCCTTGGCACATGTTTAAATAACCCACCGCCACCGGCACTATAGACTCGATAGTTTCTACAGAACATCTGCCTCAGTTCAGTCAACAGTTTTTAAGCAACCGGTACGGTGAACTCGGACAAAATGTTGCATTTTCTTGGAATTGGACAAGACTCGAGAGGATACTGACTGATCCTACGATAGTGCATGTACAATGGGTGCGTGAAACGGAGCATTTAATTAACATATTTATGGACTAGTTCATTATACTAAAATGACGACAATGTTGTCAAAGTCAAAGTCAAATATCATTTATTACATAGGCACAAAAGTGCACTTTTAAAGGTCATAAACACATGATACAAATAAAATATGTTAAAAATTGTAACTTATGTTAACATGACTTTGAAAAAAAGGTAAGTATGTTTACCCATTTCTTTCCTATACTCAAATTGAAGTCTGAGTGCTGAAAAGAAATGCGAAAACTGACTCTACCAGTGCATCGGAAATACGCCCGCTAGAGAAGATAGCACCAAGAAACTCTGCGGGGATGTCTTTTTTTTTCAGCACAATTACGTATAAATTAGAATTAACAGAATGTCAAACAAGAAATGCGAGTGAGATGTCCCATAGTCATAGTATCACTAACAGAAAAGTGTAAATAAAATATAAGTAGGTGTGACAGTAGCAGTAGGAGTGACTAGAACAGACTAGTCCCCGCAAGCAGCACCCGTTCACGAGTATGACTTGTGGACCAGCCATCACCTCCCTCAACCATATTGGAGGGAAGGGAGTGACCCAACACACAGCCGCCGCAAGCAAAGACATTTGAGTGAGTATGACTGTAAATCCTAGTCACACATAGTTGTTTTGAAGTATTGCGAAGATGCGGATATAAACAGGATTTACATATATGTTAATAGAATAAGAATACTCATTATTAACCTAATAAAACAATAATAAGAAACATACCTTATCCAGAGTAATAAAATTGGCTTATCGCTTGAAGCAATCTCTTACAGACAGCCTTTGGATGGATTCGATAATGCGAAAAAGAACATAGAGAATGCTTTATCAATGTTTTTAAATGACATTGCCTGCTTGCTGTTATGCCTAATATACTTAATCAATTGACTCATTTTGTATATTATAAATTTTAATTTTAAGCAGTACATAGTAGAATGTAATTTATCTGTACAGTGTATTTATTAATTTATGTACTTCGTGCATTCGCCGTATTCGAAAGTAGCTCGTTCTTTATTGATAGTAATTTCTTTAATGACTAGACATACTGCCAAAATCAATACAGGACAAAACAAACAGTTGGATCATCCTACTAATATGGTAAATGCGAAAGGACTTGAGAGGGGTTGGTGTTTGTTACCACTTGCTTGCTTTACGGATAAGGACTAAACGGATTTTTATGAAAATTGGTATGTAGATGCTTGAGGTCCTGAAATAGAACAGGATACTTTTTATCCCGGAAAAACGAGCAGTTCTTTAGGGAACAACTATAATCCTAATTATGGACTCGCAGGTATCGACTTCTAAAATTATAAAGGCAAAATCAGCTGTGAGCTGTATCACACACAACACAACAGATATTCAAAACGATATAAGTAAATCACACAGTAGATGTCCAAATTTACTCACGGTTACTCATTACAGACGTACTTACATTTACAATATAAAATTTTCTAAGAATTACGGGATCAAAAAGTAAATTATTTCAGTACAGCGGACGCGATTCCAGGCCAACCATTTCGACAAAATGTTGCGTGCCGTCGAGTCTTTACAGAACAATTTCATTGTGGATACCAAAATTACAAGGAAAGTACATCCATTGAATATTTGATATTCGCGTGTAGGTAAACTGAAACACTCACTACATAATATAACATGCCTCATATGAAGTTAAACATTATACTGAAACTATTTACGTGATGTCTGCGACTTTAGGAAACAACAAACTTGGGAAGTACCGAACCACAATATTGACTTACCAATAATTTGTTATCGAATATGTTTTATAACTTTCAGACATCACTTATATGGAAAATAAGATTTATAATAACATTTATGTAAGTACTCTGTAAGCATTTTATTTATGAGTACCGTCTCCTTAAGTCTTCATTGCTTCAAACATTTCACTATCTATAGATTGTCTGGGAGAGACACATAGCTTTTAAGCTAACTTTGAGCTTGGTTATTTGGTAGTTACGAGTATGATGATGATAATGGTGACGTTGCAATATAATATTATGTAAGATGTCACGAAAATGCTCAATCCTAGACCCAACGTAAACACTAGATTGTTGTATGTATCTAAGGTTAGAATAACTAAAAGGAAAGGACCGTCTTAAGAAATTGCGCACATTTTATGAAATAAATATACCGCACTGCTAGTAATGATTTAGAAGACAAAGATTCCTGTAACAATCCGCTTCTACCAAGTAGCCAACTGGCACATAAGAAACGTAATATTGTAGAAAACCAACAAACTGTAACAAAAGCTCTAAAAAATGCCCTCAGTTTCTTGCCGTATCTTCTGGCTAGTGTTTTTTTTTCGAAACGGTAGTAGTTATTGGGATAAACTGATGTTTATACGTGCTGATTGATGCCAAAACTGAATAAAGAGATATTGAATTTTGAATATCAGGCGATGTGTTTCATTTGAAATCAAGTAAATTTAATTTAAATCATAGGTAGTGATAGAAATATAGTGAAATTAATAGTAAAAATAGCCAAGTAATATAATCTAATGCAGAAACACTGGTGTCAAGTAAACGCCACAAAATATTTTAGTTACAAACAGTGGTGGTACGGGCGAGTGGTCGACAGGTCTGTGGGGAGTTGGGGACTAGAGATAGATGGCTATTGTAGAAGCTGCTACGCAAGCCACAACTATTTGTCTCCAAACCATACCACAGTATTTGGCAGACAAAAACAGGCATAAGGGTCACTGCCTGCGTGGCATCATAAACTTGTGAGCGATTCGCCACCAACATAGGTGTCTCCGATTTCGTCGTGAGACGTCTGAGACTGAGTCAAACGACGCGGGTGGCACGCCTCGCTGAATATAAACGTTCCATAAATGTTTCTATATCAGGCAGAAGTTTCGAATCAACTCACATGATATGACGACGCTAATATGAATAGGATTTTTTGTATTAGTTAAAGTTTGGACTCTTGAGTAAAGCTCGTGAATAGTTCATATTGTAAACAAATAACACGTGTTCCAAGGAACACTGGCAAGTGTTAGAGCTGCTTTAAAATAACCCATAGAGTTATAAAGTGTTATATCGAATCATTTTGATTGATCATGATCACAATTGGTTAGCAATGCTCGTCGATGACATCAGTAATGTTTTTGTTATTATATTAGTCATTCAACATACCTGTTGTTAATGATATAAGTGAATAATCAACTATAGATTCATTCGAAACGCCCAACGCAAAAGTATTCATAACTAATGAGTTGGTATTTGAAAAGAAACGTCTAGATCATGTTAGTTATTGAGGACGTGTTTTAAATGGTATTTTACTAGGTGGCAGGTCGTATGCGGGAGGCCGTCTGGGTAGATTCCAACGCTTTTCCAGTTACTCTGCCGTCAAGCAGTAGTGCGCAAGTATTACTGTGTTCCGGTTTAAAAGGCACTGTATCCAGCGAAATTACTGGGCATACCTATGACACTTTATTTGATGTATCTGATGTGTCATGGTATTGAAAGTTCTGGGTGAGAATGACATTGTTATTGCCAAAGCGTGGCGCCTGAACTCGATGCTTACTTCGTTGCTCAGTTCCATAAAAAATGCAACGGCAGAATATTATGTTTTACATACTATAAATGTTATTACGATAACTTTAGATTGAAGTGCTCTACAAATATGAATATGTACACACCATGGCTGACCAGATCATGGGTGGATAAAAATGCCTCATGTGACTCAGACAGTAGATATGAATAGCGAGGAATACTATGTGGCTAAAAACGTTTCTAATAGCTCTCCAATTTTATAATAAGGTAATCCTTAGTTTATACATTTTTATTCTAGCTATTAATATACTAATATAACATTTCACAATTGACGTAGAACATCTAACAAAAACAAAATAATATTGACTTATTGACACCCATCACGAAGTTTATTTTTACTACAAACTAGGTAGCGATTAAGCAAATAGCAACAAATTTAGCTTCGGAGTGCTGGGTTTGAAAATACTTTTCAGATCTGTAACATAAACACCGCCTCGGGTGTAAAGCTAATAACTACACAAAAAACAACTAATCAAAACCTGGTTTTAAGTGCCTCATCGTTTTGTCGTATTTGGTTGGCTGAACACATCTGGAATAGATATGTCGTGAGATACGTATGTATATGTTACCTAGTTAGGTCAAGAGCAGATGGCATTCCAGCCAGCACGAACCCCCAGGGCGGCCGCGGCGTGCACATCCGCTGCGGTGTGGCCCTCACGCGAACATGCACCAGGCCAACACACCACCGCTCCGACTACACCCAGCCAGCACCGAAATCACATTCACCATACACTACTGGGGAAACTGAGTAAGCCAATGTCAACGCAGTGTCATGGTTCACCGCCTGTTAATTGACCTCAATAGGCATAGATAACGGTGACGCAAACCGTTTGGCAACTTAGGATTACGCCCACGACAACCTCGGTCTCAACTTTCCGGATAGTGAAATAGAGGATAAAAATCTCGCTCTTTCTTCAGTCCAATTAACGAACGAGGAACGAGGAAGCGGTGTCAATTATAGTGTCGAAACGACTACTGCAGAGTCCGCGCGCTGTGGGCCTTACGGAACAGCGGGAAGCGATATCGAAAGAGCAAAGTAATAAAAATATTAAAGCAATAAAAGGGCAGAATCGAGAGCGACCGGATTTTTCTACAAACTTTAGGGGAGTCGATAATTAGAGGGAGCAACTGCCTGAGCGAAGTGAATAAGGGTTTTTATTGCGTAGGGTCGATAAACTTTTGGATGGAAACAATTTTTTTCTGATGAAGTTATGATTAGGAATACTACTTCGAACAGAGAACATCAGATAGGTTGCATTTATACCGGAGTTCTAAGTTGCCAGTTGGTCGGTATTGTAAAAATGACCCTTAAGGGTATGTTCGCGAGGACGGTGCGCGATCTAAGGCGCGGGGCGCGAAGCGCGCACGGTCTGTGTGTCGCTCGATGTCGAACTGACGTCTGGCTGCGGCCGCGTGCAGGCTGGAGCGCGCCGCGGCGTCGCCGCCTGCGCCCGCCCCCGCGCCTCCCGACTCATGTGCCCGAACCCTATGATATCTTGCCCTAGCCACTCCACCAAGTGCCTAGACGTGACACGAAATTCATCAAAACATGAAAGGTTTCTTTGCCGTCGCTGACCGAATAGATTAGGTAACCATTTTCCTCCCGAAGGCATCTATTTAGAGCTGGGAATTGGTTCAGGATTTTCTATATACCGCCTAAATAGCTCGTTTAATAGAATTTCAATTCCATTACAAATATAAATATACGAATTGAAACCGACTGGAGTCTTCTGTGAGGAGGGTGGGCACTGTGGATTTGCTAGGCGAGTCGCAATTCGCCACCCCCAGCACGTACGCACGGCATTGGCCATAAACCATTTCGATATCAGCCGTTGCGTAGGTACTGAACCATGCGCCTCACAGAAATAATGAAGTTTCACGTTCACTAGCAACACATTAAAAACATTCGTCAAGGCTTTTATTTTAAATAAATACTGATGCAGTTATTATTATTTAGTATATGTATTTGTTTATTTAGTGTATTTGGTTTGTATAAGTTTTAATAATTATTAGCGTCGCATTAGGTAGTAGGAACAAAATGGGCTATAAATGATAGGTTAGCTTTTTAGAAGACGTAATATCATCTGTATACGATGGTATATCCTGTCTTCTATGAAGTTCGTTTCTTAGAAATTATAAATTATTGTTATAGGAATTATCGAAACGCACGAAACGAAGAAGCTAACTCAGATGATACAATTTGAGTTTTTATTTTATTTTCATAGAGTAGCCAGTAGAAGATAACCGTAATTTATTTATAATGAAATGTTAAATAAGTAGGTAACAATTATGTAAATTGTCGTCGTTTCCAATTGTTCACGCCCGTTGCAGACCGAATCAGTGCTGATAATTAAATACTCCTTTCTGGGAACCGCCCAGAGTAAGTCAAGGTTAGCTCTACAGATGCTAAATCGATCGTGCAACACGTTAACGCCTTATTACGAACGTATTTATAAAACAACGGTAATCAGGCTGCGTTGATCGTTTCATATGCGTTTAAAGAAGAATTCACAAACAGTTCTCACAGCAATAACAATTTAAAAAAAAAATTTAACGTATTCATAGGTTTGTCACTGAATTTAATTATTTAATCTCTCTCCCACGCGTCGGCGTCGCTATCTGTATGTAAAATGTAAACACTTAAACGAACGAGGTTACCGTAGATTAAATTAATATGGAAAAGTGAAACTCGCGAAAAAACGAATTTGTCGAAACGTTTTGGGACAAGACAAACATTTCGTCTTTCAAGTATTTAAACGTGAGATATAGAAGAGATGTTATGAGCAAACACTGCAGGAAACGGCGTCTTCAGTCTATATAAAATTATTGAATATCCCACATGGTGACTGTCACATTGGCCTGATTCCCAGTTGTATCCTCCATTAGAAAAAAAGCGGAAAAGCATTACTTTTATATAACATCAGGAAGAGTGATAGATGGAAATTTCCTAGCAACCGGGGAGTATGAGATACTATCTTTATCACGTTCAGTCTCTGAGGCGTACCGCTTTCGGTTCTTGTCCTTTTAATAGCCATATTAATGTTGCAGAGCACAAATTGCGGTTCACAATATTGCGGTCAAGATTGAATGAATGGAACATACCCGATATTACTAAAGTGGCTATTTGGGTCCAACGAAAAATGCGGTTCGAAATAATGAATCATAGTTATCCACATGGCACAGAAATCAGTTGGGCCACAGTTCGAGCATTACACTTATATACCAATATGGTAGGTGTTGTCATAGTGATAAAGACGGTAGCTGCTTGTACAAAATTTACAGATGGTATAACCGGTGACCTTTAGCACGGCGAGAACGTTGATGAAATACACAATGCAGTTGACAAGGCGAAACTCTGTGTGAACGGAGTGAACGGCGATGAAGTAAAGGATGCCTGCAGAGGACGCGTTGACCCGACTATAAAAACCTTGTTCCTACTGCACTGTTGCCCAATTCCATTTAGTTTAATGTATGACAGCTGCCTTAATCACTGGTGATTAATATGACTAAAATTTTAACGAACATGATAATATTAATGAGCGTTTCACGACTTTCAAGCCTTGGTTGGCTCTCCTAGATATACTTTTCTACTCTGTAACTCTTTGATCTCGTCTTCGTTTACATTTAAGGATCACCGGCAGACTAGTTTATATCCTCAACGTATCTTAAAATGTAACTATATTATGATACTGTATAGGATATTGTGCAAAAATAGAGCAACAAAATTAATATTCTGTTTGTAGTGACTCGTAACCTTTGATCTTGTGTCATTTTGTTTTATTTTAGATCTAGTTTTTAAATAACCTGTTTAAGTAAAATAGCGCTCGTAGTTTAGCTCGCCTAGCCGTTCGTAACAGATCAATCAGGTTAAGCCACGTTCGTAGCGGTCACAACTTTGATGACCGTTTGTATGGTATTTGCATCTGAGCGCTACTATGCTTCGGAGAGCACGTTAAACCGTCGGCGTTGGTCCTGGTTGTTGTCTTAGGACAACAGTCAGCATGTCGAAGGCCTTCGAGCGGTCTAAAAACTCCGGCACTAGGGTTGGCCACACACCCACACGAGAGAAGAACTAAAACAATTCGCATTAAACAGATGAAAACTTGTCAATACATCACGTAGGCAGCTTCACAACCTCGGCTGTTATGTAGCCTTCAAGCCTCCTTACTGTTTGAGTGTCGTGGCCACGAGGTGGGATTGCGAAAGTTGACAACACCGTACGTGCGCTGATTGCCAAGGGTCTGCCTTCTTGTACCCGCTTTGCATTTCAGTTTCCAATATCTAGTTAAACTTATTCGCTTAATAGTATGATTTCATTATGTTATAAAGTTTTTATGAAAGCACTTTATTCTTAACTCGAGTCTTATAGCCCGTAACGCCAGAGAGTGGCAGCGATAGTTAGACGGCACCATTAAAAGTATATTGAAAACGGTCGAGCTATAAAGAAGATAAGCCAGGGCGCACTCCAGTCTGATGATATCATAAGAAACAGTTGTGTGCCGATAATTGCATACCCCTTGGATCCTTGGAGTTAGTTAATGGGTTCGGTAGTAACAATGCGACATTACGACCCACTCGGATTACCTACACAAATAGCGAGTTATGTCCATACTCGTCAAACAAATGGGCGCTCCAACGGCAAGGTTGCGGTAAGCGAGTACATGGCGCAACCAACTACGAACAAGAATACATATTAACACGAGCCGCACAACAACCTCTGGAAATTCTAAGAGAACTGCTCAGGTAATGTTCGTTTTATTTAAATGCAGAGACATAAAGCTCATCCTGGTTAGCCTTGCCGCGTTACGTAGAGCGGAATACTTTCAGTTTTGCGAGATATTAATTTGAA
Organism: Petrophora chlorosata; assembly: GCA_951640565.1. Lineage (NCBI taxonomy): Eukaryota > Metazoa > Arthropoda > Insecta > Lepidoptera > Geometridae > Petrophora > Petrophora chlorosata. Next base: position 6,397,226 of record OX621206.1, read on the forward strand.
TGAATGACATGCTAATAGAAAGTAATATTTGTAATACAGGAAATAATTTGGTGAACGCAAACACGGCCTCTGCGTCAAGCAAGTATCAAGCTTAGGTTGGCCATTCATCGAGAAAACAATTAATCTTCGTCCAAACGGCAACTTGATAGGCCCAATGCCTGTAGGAATCGTGTTGCGGAATCTTATTAAATATCTATAGCCTAGTGGAGTTATTGTTCAGCAGTCATTGTTATAATTAGTCATTAATAATCTGTCTTGTCAGCGTTGGCTTTGATTAATAAGCCTAGATAATGTTAAACAGAGCCCCTGCGAAATACGAAACAAGTAAACAAAATATTTACATACAGTTTAATAAATAAAAGTTACCTTTATGTGTGGAGGAATGTCTAATGCAAAGATAAATGTAACGTGAAAAAAGGGATTTTTGTTTTATATATATCATTAAGTGTTAACATGCATATATAAAAATGGCTATTGAGTTAATATAATGTCAATTACGTTTATTAATAAATTAATTGTTAGTCGTCCTACAAGTTTAGACAACGCTGCCTAGAAGTTGTGTCAAATCATGTCAGTGGACTGGACACGCATATTATTAAACAACTTCAACAAACTTACTAATTAAATAATTTCCACCTAGTTGTTAAAGCGAAGGCAACATTATGGATGGATAGAATACCTGATCAATTTACGTATTAATTTATGATCATTACGTTTAAATGCCACAAGTTTCATGCTATCTGTTCTCAACAATCTCCAAGAATTAGAATGGAGATACTAGAAATTATGACGGAAATGTAGGTGCTTTAAATGCTTCAAAGAATTCCTTCCCGAGAATGGGACATGACGAGATGAATGGTCTCCCAGGGAGGTATAAATAGAAGCGGGGGTCGTCGTCGCGTAGAGCAGAGTGTTTACACAAATAATTTTAGTTGACAATTGGTGATTATTTCAAGTATCCAGGTTGAACGGCCTAGACGTGCTCAAGGCCTAGAACAGCTCGCAGCAGCTGAGTGGTGAACCGTCGAACGGTTCAAGGGCGTCAGGTGAATGCCACTAGGCAAGTTTTTTCTCAACGTCGAAAATTCAAAACCCGCTTACGTGACGAGTGGTCTTATCGAAGCCGGATGAACATCGACCGTCGCTAATAACTAATGGCTTCGGTCAGACTCTGTATCGATCGACCGGCAAAATTCGGACGAATATACTTCGCGTGTTTCTAAACATAGCATGCATGCATAAAAATACGCACGATAACATAAATGCATTCGATTTTGTATTGTGCTCCGTACCTACGTACGTGAGAATTCAAATAATATTGAAGGATTAGATTTTCTTATCACTGAATGAGGGAACGTCCCCATGGAATTCCGTAACATTTAACACAAAGTAGACTTTCGACCGTAATGTAATTTACAAGGAAAAAATGAATAGACCATCTATCATCATGATCTTTTCTGACGAGAACCATGCTTTCGTTGTAGTCCTGAACATTATGATAGAGACATTTAAATAACAGAAAATGTGGACATCTTTCAACGCGAAGCAACAGCGATAAAGAGCTACAAACGCCTAACAGAACACAAAGCAGTTTATGACCTTACTTTCACACCATAGAAGTTTTCTCTCTATCCCCGAGAAAAATAAAATAAAAGAAATTCCCGGTAAAAGATAACAAGTTACACCTGCGGGGAGGCCGAATAACTAGCTATAACTAGGTAAGAGCGTAAAACCTTTGTTCTTTCTCGTCCGAGGGCCCGACTCGACGAAAAATTATCTTTTTACTTTTTTGCTGAGTCGCTCCCGGTGCGGACCGCCCGAGCAGGTAGACTGCTGAATATAATAAACGTTTACTTTATGCCATACGTGTATACTTTTAGGCGGCGCAGGGAGAACGTTGGTTCTTGTATATACGTATGGCAACTTTTAAAAGCATTCTCTTGTGGGCTGTGGGTTGGTTTGAGCTTATATTGTAACTGTAGCCTCGGTCGGCGGACTATTTAAAACGTACGCTCTGGGATATTTACAGACATAATTGTGCTCTCGAATTTAGAATTTATATGCTACTTTTTAAGATAAATGTTGACAAACTATTCCAGGCTGGGCGATTAATGCTGTCTTTAGATTTAATGTCTTCATAGGTGGAATATTTAGGAGTAAGGTTTACTAAATTGCTTTATGTTGCACTAGACTGGTTCAAAATTAAGTAGTAACTTGGTAATTGTGTTTTCTTTAGTTTAAAATATAATGGCCTGAACATTCATATTTATCAACCATTGCTAAAATTCTCTATCGGATCATTAATTTATTTATTGAACGCCAACACAATGTAGGTTCATTGTTACCGTTACTATAAAATATAAATTCATTCATATTGAGTCTGGGCTTACTGCCATTATAATTATAGGCGAAGACTACATGCAACTATTACAATAGCAAGCAAGAATTACATAATAAAGATGCAATTAATTATATTAACATCAAAACAAAAATGTAAATTAAAAAAAATAGACAAATAAAATTAGTACAAAAATTTTACAATATTTAATCTAGATGGTAAAAATTAAATTATATAAGAATATCACACAATGGTTCTCTTAAACTTCAGAACGGCATCCATAAACAGATCTAAGTCTGCAGTTTAGACATGCGATTAAATACTCTTACTAGTCTGTTTAGAGGTGCGTTCTGGCCCAAGTTAGATTTGCACAATTCATCCTTAAGCAAGTTAAATCTCGATGCTCGTGGCAGCCTTGAAAATGCAGAAAACGTTAAACGAGAAAGTAGTTCCGGAGTGTCTAGATTGCCATTTGCAAGCTTATAAAGAAACACAATATCTAGCATTCGTCTTCGATCCGCTAGAGATGTTATTTTGTAGTACTCGAGTCTTTCGTTATACTTTAAAAAGATTTTGCCTAAATTAAAAGAGTAGGTTAGATGCCATACAAATCTTTTCTGAACACTTTCTAATATTTTTATACAGGCGTCATAAAAAGGATTCCAGGCGACTGCGATATTCCAGGCCACTACAGACAAAGGTGTTTAATAATAGTAGTATAGTCATATGACTCTTTGACTAGGGTTACTTAATAATCTCTTCTTTCAAATCATTTTTTAATTCTGTCTTCCTGCAATCAAAGTGGCCAAAAGCGGGATTGTTGACCAACAATCCATCGCTTGCTACCCTAACTACATATGTTATTTAATAGTTCGGTGCTCGAAATAGCTATCGTCCAGTGAATTTGGGTTTAAGATATTTATTTCTCATAAAGAATATACATTCACTTGCATGAGAAAAACAAAATTAACAGTTTCTTAGGCTAACAGTACAGGCTTAATTAACTATTTTTTAAAACATAACAATTAGTACTAAGGCTTATTTAAGTATATATTTATATATATATATACTTTTTAAAAAAAAAATCTTTATCTTATCTTTATTTATTGTTCTAAATTTAAGAAATGTAGTTTATTTAAAACTATGTTCACGGTCCATGCCATATTTCGATAAGCTCTCCTGAATAATATAATACGTTGAGATGGGTCAATATGGAAAATTCGTAACTATCAGAGATGATAAAATCACTGTATTTTTAATACAATAGGGGATCGGACAACTTTTCAGAAAGTGTTTTAAATTAATTACAATGAATATGTATAGCCATGAAAAATACTATTTTAATTAAATAACGATCTAAAAGTACCTAAAACTATTTTTAAATATTATTTTTCAAATATTGCCGCGCAAAAGGTCACCTCAAAACTTGTGATGTCATATGTAGGTAGAAAACAACAAACTCTTCGAAATAAAACTTGCAAAGAGATTCTTATACATTTTGTGAAGTTTGGGGACTATATTGTAGTAATGGAACGAAAAAATTAGGAAAAATACATTTTATGAAAAGCAAAAACGTAAAATAAACACAAGCTTGACTCACGGCATTTGCCTACAAATGGCGTCATGCGCTGTGATTGTTGTTTCGTTTGAGATGAAGAACAGATTAAAAATGTCAGAATTATTTATTGATTTAAAAATATAAATCATTATTATTTCACAAAAATATTGATTGTCTGATCTTTCTGGTTCGACGAACATTCGTTCTAACTACATTTTAGATTTTTTCTCGATTACTGTCCGATCCCCTATTGAGTGAAGACAATTAAAAAAAAAATTAAGCGGTTTATCTATAACTTTAAAAATTGACTGGAAGAGATCGCTTTTAGCGATAAGTCCGCCCATTGTACTTTAGTTTTGAACATGTTTTCATGTACCTACTGATTGTTTGTTTGGTGTACAATAAAGTATTGTGTATTGTATTGAATTGTAAATCCCAACAAAACCAAAAAATTAAATATATTTCATTCATTAATGATAATAACGATGATTTAGATGGTGCTGACCCTGGTGTGCCCTGGTGGCCATTTATTAGATTTTCCCTATTTTTGCAAAATAAAACCAAATATTTTAGAGGCAAATATTATGATATGATGGCAGTAATTCATATCAACCTGGAGCTTGGGAGAACTGGCACTGCATGGTAGTATTTTTTTATAAGCATCTTTTTTATAGTGTTAAGCAAGTTACTAATGAATCCCTTGCACACATTTTATTATTCAAATTCATTTTATTTATGAAATCGAAGTAAACAAACGTCAGTGGTGGATTGTGTAGTTCCTAACAATTTTCAAATCTTTCAGCAGAATTGATATATTATCTCATATACATGTAAGTATCTAATAGCATTCTGCGCCTGGTTTATCGACATCTTGCAAGGATACCGAATGAACTTTGTTTAGGGTAATCAATCTATAACTAGGTTCAGTTAAGATGACATAACTTGGGCGCTTCCACTGGTTTTAGGCCATGTATAGCGTGGAAGAGACGTACACTAAATAAATGTAAAATGTCTCCTAAAAGGAAAACCGAGGGTCCCCAAGAAATTCACTCATGGTAGGTCTCTCATATGTGGGAGGCCGTCTGTGTAGGTACCACATTGCCAGTTATTCTACCGCCAAGCAGAAGTGTGCAAACATTACTGTGTTCTGGTTTGAAGGGCATAGTAGCCAGTGAAATTACTGATCATATGAGACTTAATATCTGATGTCTCAGTGTGATGAGGCCAATGCAGAGGGCTACATGCAGTGCTTTTTATGGTATTAAAGTTCTGAGTGGCACTGTAATTGTTATGGGCAGGCGTGGCGCCTACCATCAGGCGAACGACTGAGGCTTGTTTCATTACTCAGTTACATAAACAAAATGGTCGACTTGAGCAAGATGGTTTGATGACCAATTTAATAAATAATATACCTAATATTTATGATAAAGATACAATAATAAATACATAATATACAATAATGATTATAAAATTAAATGACAAATTGTAAAATGCTATATGAAAATAAAAATAATCTTACGACTTGCTAAAAAATTGCAATTATTATAATTAGTATTATTCTTATTAATTTGATTGAATTTTTGCTATATAATTTTTATACTTAGAAGCAGTCTTCCTCTCTTCTAAATGCGTGCCCGACAGGGTCCTTAGTGAACTGACTATAATTTGACCATCTGTTGTACCTACATTAAGGAATGCATTAAATAAATAAATAAATAAATAAATGGCGTAGAGCAAGACCTGATAATGATTTGTGTCCAGAGGCTGGAGTCAGGAAGCGGAGTGTAGATAAATTCTTGACCAGACCCAGCCAGGGCTGATGAGGATGAATGTATAATACAGGTATGGATATATATAAGGTCTATTATACAATCTTTTTCTGATCATCGCCACATCCACCACTAATGCACCACACCAAAGCCGCAATGGTGCAAAGGTGTGACCCAAAGCTGCAATGTTTGTTAGTGCAGGACTTATCACGTCCAAATAGAAAATGACTAATGATGTTTACAAAACAGATATCAGCTGGTTGAAAGGGAACAACCCAATGACATAATCCTTTTATCTATTTATTAAATCAGCACCTGTCTTGACATAGAAAACTTCGTAGTTTCCTTGATACAGGGAATCCTATTTAGGAGCCAGGATCTATATGATTGTTATTACTATAAAAATAACAACTCATTATGCTTAAAATGTTTTTAAATGTGAGTACCCACAATTAGTTTTCCAATATATAGACCAACTAACTATGATGTAATATAGGCTGTTGATATTTTTCTCAATAAATAAATAAATAAAAAGAGCTATGCTTGGCTCTGATTTGAAACGAAGTTAGTTGCAAAAGAACAGTGGACTGGTGGGTCTCAAGTCAATTGTTAAAATGACTATCAAAAAAAGAACCACTACCAAGAATCTTCTTGGTAGTGCATCGTAAGTATGGTAAGACACTGACTTGACTTTGATTTTTGAGTGTTGCTTCATCATAATTTCATCCATGTTCATTCTTATTCATATCACCCTCATAGTATGGCTAGTTGCTCTCTTAATTAATTACCTATGTACCAAATTTCACCAAAATCCATTCAGTAGTTTTTGGGTGATTGATTAACAAACCATAATCACAAACTTTCGCATTTATAATATTAGTAGGAGATTGGGATAGGATTTACTCATAGTTTTAAACCGACTCTATTCAATTGTATTTTTTATTTTAATTTTTATATTTGTTTCAGAACTTCATCATTTATAAACTTTTGGAAAATTCTTTTTGCGTTGGGTTCAGTATAGCTTTAAGGTGGTCCTATACAAATTCCATCTCTATTCGACCTTGAAATTCAAAGATACATTAGCATTGAAGTTGGTTTATTGTTATAAAATGAATTATCTAAGGTAAGGTTTATTTAAATTTAAATGTAGGTCCAATATTTATTAATTTAATACTGTTTTGTGTTAAAATCATAATTATTAATTATTGTAATATAACTCCTAACTTTATAATCAAGTTCTTTGCAACACAGAGTTCCTCCTATATTAATCAATATACTTGAATTATAGAGAAAATTAGATATTGTGATGGGGCTTGAGCATGATGTTTCAAATGAAAGTTGTATTTTATTTTATTATGCCACTTGCTTGTTTTAAGGTTTATATCATCCTAGGAATTCCAGAGCAGCCTTAGTTGTCATTGCTTATCGGCAGGAAAGCTGCTAAGAAGGAGATTACATTCTTCTTGATGATGTTTTTTTTTTAAGTAGCTACCTAACTTGTTTAGTATTATTTACTTTTACACAATATTCTATTTTATACACACACAAAAAACCTCTTGTGGACTCTGAAACGGTATTTATGAAAAGGCATGATCGCATGGTTTATTGAATTGAATACGTGTTCTTTATACTATTTCGGTTCGTGGGTATCACAAACAAAGCAGTCAGGTTACATTCTAATTTATCGACCCATGTGCACAGCGTTGGCCACCGAAAAAAGATATCCAGCAGATCGATAAATTCTCATTGAAGGTCCCGACATGGGGATGTGAATGGAAATTGTGAATGTCACTGACGAGAAACGTGATCGATTTCTTAATTTTAACCAGCTGAAGCGACGCTACAAACAATGAAAACATTTTTTTATTACCTTCTTTTACGTGACTCCACGGTGCCGCTTTAGTTTGCCGACGCTGACTATACTTATTCACAGCACTTATCATCACAATACTATATATACTTTATTACTAATTCTACCATCAAACATTAATTAAAGTCGAAATAAGTTGAAACAAACTTAAAATTCACAAGCGATGGATTATTACAGCTAGGGTTCGGGACATGACACAAATCACAAAACAAACCAATAGAAAAAGAGAACAAATAAAAACGTGCGACGCGCATGCGTCTCAAGTCTCAGCTGTGTCGGTAAAGCAGTTAGTGATGTTATTGACATCAATAGGGATGGAAATAGCTAGGTGAAGGTCTTTTATTATGTCAACCAGTCCTTTTTTGTATAAAACTTAATATGTGGTTGGTATTTAAAGGTTCATTCCAATTAATATAATATTTACAGAGCTAAGGTAAGGTAAGGATAAGGTACCTGTCTCTATATAATTCTATTTAGTATCATCTTGTATTATTTTTAATAAAACAACTTTTTATTGTAAATGTGTAACTTTCAGTAATTATCTTTCAGCAATTAATGACGCTTCGAGATTATAACCTTTCTTGCAGTTAAAGCTTTGAGCTTATGGTTTTTCTTTTTCTTTTTAATTAATATTATGAGCGCTAAAATTCCATAAGTACGTACTTACGTACGAAGTATCACCTTAATTCTTTGTGGTGATCCTGGAAAAATACCTTCGAATGAAACCAAATCCCACTTCGGTGCGCCAGTCCCACTCACGTTTGCCTGACACATGGAGACAACCAGATAAGAAGTTAATACCTACCTTCCTATTTTTGTTATTTTTTTTTTTTAAGCTATTGCATAGCTTCTATCGCGGGCCTTGAGCGTGGAGACCGAATCCAGAAATTCCGTAACGAAAATAACCTAACCCCCCACTCCGAATGCTATGCAATAGCTTTACCGCGGCAGTCTCCGAGTGCCACACGTCTTTTTTTTTTATGTAACTGAATGACGAGACGAGTTGGTCGTTTGCCTGATGGTAGGCAATACGCCAGCCCATAACAATAACAGCACCACCCAGAACTTTGTTTTGCAAAATCCTGCGCGGCGCTGCACTGCGCTCGTCATCCTGAGATAATTAGCTGTTGAGTCTCATAATGCCCAGTAATTTCGCTGGCTACAATGCCCTTCAAGCCGGAACACAGTAATGCTTGCGCACTACTACTTGGCGGATGAATAACTGGCAAAGCGGTGGTACCCGCCCAGACGGCCTCTCGCATACGAGAAACCTACCACCAGTAAAACACACTATAATATAAAATAGCAACAGCAACAAATAAAGTAATATATTCCTTCCTAAGTATATAATATATAATAAGCGCTGAATTGTTATAATTAGTGGTCGTATCGGTCAGTGTCAACGATCTCTACTACGAAAACTTTGGAGAACGAGGTTCTCTAAGATGAGGCGGAAGAGTATGAATTAAATACTTAAATACAGTGATAATCAAGGAATATTCAATAATTATATAGCTGCTAAGTTAGTATGTACCCATATACGATATTTTATTTATGGAGATCGTGATCGGAAGTACGAATAGGAAGTTCCAAAGATCTAAGATTACTACTTTTTTGTGATGTTTGGCACAACACTAGTCGGTAAAGTAGTTCTTTGTAGTATTGGCTGAAAGCGCCATCTAAAAAGAAGAAAACAAAAACCTGAGAGTTACAAGTTACTATGTTTGAAGTTCCAAAAATAATCGCTAGATGACATTAACATTTTGATTTCTATAGTTGTAGATGGCGCTTTTGCTATTTGTATTAGGCTGAAGGACAGTTTTAATTTTTCTACTACGGTAGAGATGACGTTTATTACAGTTACCTGGCATTACTTGAAATATTTTAGTTTATATGCTATGGCAGAGATGACGCTTTAAGAAATGCGTGCTGTGTGAAATGCGTTGCGGCTGCACGTGAAGATTAATAGCAATATTTTAATTAAAGAGCTTATGATTTTACTCGCCTATAAACGTTACCAAAGGTAAAGAGAGCTTTTGCCGCTACAAAATGGTGGGGTAATTTAAGGCTGGAAGCTGAAACTGGAGGTGGAGCAGCAATGGGAGCAACACACATAATTTATACTTATTACACGTTGTACACGTTGTTACATGTTTATAATACCAGGCCTAGCGCACTGCGCACTGTAGGTACGAAGCTACAAGTACATAGCCGGACACCGACAGTGGGTCGCGCGTCGTTACACGTGCCGCGTCAGAAGAGATAAGAGCTATGCGATAGAAAGAGAGGCCCTCTGTAGGTTATTATTTTTGTAGGTAAAACATTGAGGAATGAGGCCTCAATGAGGTAAAAGTAATTTCCTAAAGTCGAAGAATGAAATGGGAGTCAAAAGTGTTCCTCCACGTGGGAAAAGCTATATCTATTATAAATTAATTTGATATAATAAATAAAGTTGTATTTTGAATATTATTATTTTTATATTGATTAAGTGTTAACATGGACCAAAGTCCATGGTCTTAATGAACCTTAAATCATAACAATGACTCTACCAACGCTCAAAACCTCTACCTCCAGGAGAAACGTCAAAAAACAAAAAAACTTTGGTATATAAGGAATTATATTATAATAGGTATATAAGTCAGGCCATCATATATTTTTACACAGGTTACTAAGGAACCACATCAAACTCAAAACACGATTAGGTACTTCCATAACGAAATCATTTCAGCAAATTGAGTCCTCGGTCCCATTTACCTGTCGCCTTTGATGTCTCAAAGAAATCTCGCAATACCCGACCCAATTCTTATCTGAGAGACACGTCACAGAGCGGCTGCTGACAAAGGCGAGGCCCTGGACCTAATAGGGCTACTCGAGGAAGTAAGCCGGCCTTCTCATGCCCTTTTGGCCTCCCTTTGACGTGGAATGGAGGTAATTTTCTAAAGGTAGGTAGGAAATGTGAAATGGCTGGATTATGAATTGATTTGGGTATGCTTATTTGTGATTTTGTTATTCGATTTAAGTAGCCGAAATCGTTAACCTCCTGCCGAACTAGATAAAAGGACTACTACATATGTATAAGCGGTACTCCTAGGGTAGCAATTATATGTGTTAAGATAATACTAAATTAATTACACGTAGGTTGCGGGTTCGATTCCCGCGACGGGACAAATGGTTGTGCATAGAAAAAAAAGCACAGGCATTTGTTTCCTGTTCCTCGTAGTTCTTGGTTTCCCAGATATAGGGATTCCAAGTTAGGAGCCAGGACTTATAATATCATAATAAGCGTAGCACTGCATTGCCGAGACATCAGATATCAAGTAATGTTGCTAGCTACATTGCCCTTCAAACTGGAACACGGTAATGCTTCCGCACTACTGCTTGGCGGCAGAATAACTGACACTGACAATGTTATTATTCCGTAGATGAATTCAAAACTGACAAGCGAGCACGACAAAAAAATGACTCAATTCCGTGACACACTATAGGACCTGACTTTAATAAAACATAAATAAACATACGTTAAAATGACTAAATGTACTTCTCGCACTGAATTGCAAACGCCCTTACAGGGCTCATGTACCAACTTAACATAGTATTTAAGACCTACCTTTATATGACAAATAAATGTACATGAATGCAATGAAAAAATGAATTATGAATTTGACTGATAAAGCAGTGATAATATTTAACAAGATTCCGTCAGCCATCCACTCAATAAATGACATTAATATTTTAAAAAATACCCTATCTGAATTTCTAATAAAAAACGCTTACTACACCATTGAGGAATTTATAGATGACAAAAAAGAAATTGACTAATATATAATGTGTGATTGGTATACTGATCATTTGACATTTTTAATTTGTTATAATTCGTTTTCATTTTGACATTTGTATCATTATTTTTTGACTGACATCGCAATTAGAAATCCTTTTATTATTATTATTCATAATTTAGTCAATGTCATTGTTGTTTTATTGTAATGTACTAATTAACTTGTGACCATGTCTGTATGCCAGTATGGCGGAACTAGAGGAACTATCCGTTTATAACAACTACAAATGTATATACTTAGATTCGCAGACTAATAAATCATTGTATCATTGGTATACCTACCCAGATGGCCTCCCGCATACGAGAGACCTATCACGAGTTTTTGTTTTCTCACTTTGGTGACAGTCTGTAAGCTGACGCTTCCTCTGTTAATTTGGCATGAAATTGAGTTCCTCTTTTATTGACTGGAGATTCGGGATGGTCGTAGACTACATTCGAAACATATGCATGAAATTATAAATCGAAACATCTTGTGTCTTCTCGAATGATATGAACGACGATGTGAAATCCTACTAACTTAGGTACACATGCGAAAGTATACGGGTGTGTGTGTCTCTGTTGACCACCACAACATTAACACTAGAAATAAGGATAGAATTGCAGTACCTAGGTTTAGACTGAGTAAAACGAATAAGTCCTTCGTGGGCAATTGTGTACGTTATTACAATAAAATTCCAAAATGTATAACGGAGCTCACAGAAAGTAGATTCAAATTGAGTGTGAAAAATATTCTAATGAAAAAAGCATACTATACAATTAGTAATTACATAGAAGACAAAGATGCATGGAACATTCCGCTTCCGCCAAGTAGCCAACTGGCACATAAGAAACATAATATTGTCAAAAACAAACATAATATATTGTAACAAAAGTTCTAAAAAATATGCTCCTCAGTTTCTTGCCGTATCTTATGAGTAGTGGTTCTTTTTCCGACACGGTGGTAGAGTCATTCTAATAATTGACGTTCATAAGTGCGTCTGTGACGACAAAATTGAAATAAAGAACTTTTGATTTTGATTTGATTTGTTACCACTTAACTTTATAACGACTGATGCAATTCGCTAAATATGTAGGTTATTCAGGTCTATAGGTCCTCTGAAATAAATCAAATAAGAATATAGGGAACAACTATATGACCCCATACCACCGTCTGCATTCCATCATAGGACAACCAGACGCACGGCTATGCAAGATCCATATATCGTAGACATCCCTTCTGTACGAACAAAGCGTTTTGGTTCCACGTTCATCTTACGAACAGTCAAGGATTGGAACGCATTGCCAACGTGTGTATCCTGACAGCTCCAACCTGGGAGTCTTCTAGTCGACCATGTTACATCTTAGACCACATCACCGCTTCTCATCAGATGAGATAGTGGTCAAACGCAAGCCTATAACCAGCAAAAAGAAATCTATAGGTAAACTAAATTTTACGCGGATGGCCTAACGGGTACCAACTTATTGTGTGATAAAAAAGGACAGATGAGATAAAACAGGCTTGCATTATATTAAATTAGATCTTTTCAAATTGTGTCAGTTTGATTTGTATCAATTAAAAAAAAAAAAACTTTATGCAATAAAGTTTGATTTGTTCTAAATAAATTACCTACTAAACAAAACAATCACATACACATATCTTGGCCCCTAACTAGGAGTCTCTGTATCTAGGGAACTACGAGGACCATGGTCCTACAACACCCAGGCAGGAAAAAAATGTTCGAGCTCTTTTTGCTGTGCACACAAACATTTGTCCCAATATCGTATTGTACCCTAAGATAAAATACCTATATACTAGTACATTCTTATACCCTAAGAAAAAATATATTTATTTATATATATATATATATTTAATTCTTTATTGCACTATTACAAGTAATGTACAAAAGGAGAACTTAATGCTAAAGCATTTTCTACCAGTTATCCAGTGAGGATAAAATAACCCTAAAAAGCGTGCATCATAAATGAAAAAGAAAAAAAAAACTAACAGTAAAACAAAATAAATATCATAATACATATTATCGTAAAATATATAACAGTAAAAAACACTACATATATAATCCAAAACTAAAATACATAGAAATGAATACTGATATAAATAAATACTTATTATTGATAGAAGGATACTCTATGCTTACATAGATATTTATTTATTTTTAACACACAAACACACATGTACTCACCCCCATCACACACTCTCACACACACTCTCAATAACAAATACAAAAACATCCAACAAGCTGTTTCGCAGTTTCTATAAGTATTATTTTCTGTATTTTAACGTAATCTAAGTTTTAATGTTGTTTGTTTTAATTTGGGGAAGACACTGCCTGATGCAACACAGCTAACGCTAAAGCACCAGGCGGAGTTTCTATTTATATTGTACCATATTTGTAACTTAAATCAATAAAGAATTTGTAACTTGTAATTTGTAATTTATTGAGAGGAAGACCGACAGCCTATATTACATCGTAGTTTATAAGTACTAGTACATTCTTATATCACTGATACCTACCTAGGTTGCTCTAGCAAAACTAAAGCTACTTGGGTACAGGGGTACCTATACTTATGGCTTTTAAGGAGCGTTTTCGCCAAGAAGATAGCTGGCATTAAAAAATACTGCTATTTCTGAAGGTGGTTCTAGTTTGTTTAAAACTACGGGACACCAAGCAATACTTAACTGACCAGACTTACAAAGTATAGTAAAATGGTTGCTCGAGCGTTTATAGGATTGTACCTACCTATATTACATATTACCCCAGTCTCTACTGTGTACCTTACAATATTACCTTATTATGCCCTTTACTTATTCTAGCTATTGTGGTTTAAGACATTTTTTCTTAACATATAACCCTAATTAAATCTTAACACAAACATCGACTCCAGATGCCTTTGGATGACCTGGATACGGTGGCTGGGGTCCGGAGGGAGGGGAGCAATCGATGCGTCGTCATGGCAACCGAAACGTCTGCTGAGGAGCCTGCCTCTACTGTCCCTTTCTGTCTCGCCTTGATATCATATCACATGATCCAGACCTTTGGAACGACTGAAAAACCTTTCATCTTCAACGTATAACCATCTGTTTTGGATGAGAGTAAGGTTGAAATTGCCGCGGTTGGCAGAAAGGAGGAAGTCGTTTCGGAAGTGTACGAGCATCTTGATGCGATATAATATAAAGAAGAAATCGCTCCTCAGAGCTATAAAGTCAAAAACACCAACTGCGGCTTCCAGAAATCAATTTTCAGGAACATGCTTTTAGGTCGTCAATGGAAAGAGACATCAAGCATGTGTGTGTTCTGTGCTTGTGAGTGTGACACTGTGGGTGGCTTAACAAGATATTTGAGGTTTGTTAGGAGTCTGTTAACATCTGGCCCCTAATTTATGGGAAGGGTAAAGTCTGCTCCACGTTTAAGGTGTAGTAATTAATAATTTATTTTTGTTCGGGATTGCTTGCGGTCTCGGAAGCCCGGTGGATGAGGGTGGTATTGTGTTTGGTTTGGTAGCGATACAATTATCTTGGCTTTTAGATGGATCCGGAATGGGATTGTTTTTGGTTTAATTTATTTGTTATTTTCATTTTGATATGAGAAACCTAAGTAAGTAATTTTAATTATATTTTTAACCAAAAACAAAGGCTTTTAATGTATAATGACTTGTATCAAATAAATATATAATAAATAAATATACATACATATGTAGGTAAATACAGTTTATAAAGTAAAAAGGTAGGCCGACAACTTAGTAACAATTTTATTAATGTTTTGAAATACAATTTACTATCAAAAATACAATTATTTACAATTTCGTTGTTATATTAATAGGAAAAAAATATGAGTAGGTGACCTTCTTTTTGATTTAATGATAAAGTATATCTACCTAATGGGTGTTAAAATCTTTCTATCAATTAAGCATACCTTCTACAATAATTTACCGATATTAAATGACACATTTGGCTATCTGATTATAATTGATACCTACATTGTAAGATTTGTGAAAACTGCTCAAAAATCGACTCAACTATCCATTCACTAACAATGACAGTCTCTGTGGTGAATTGGTTGGGCAGGTTGGTTCACATACACTATTGAGGTTGCGGGATCGATTCCCGCGACGAGACAAATGTTTGTGCACAGAAAAAAAGCGTAACCATTTGTTTCGTGTCTGGCTATTGTGATACCATGGTCCTTATACTTCCTGGTTCCCTAGGTACGGGGAGTCCTAGTTAGGGGTCAGGATCTATGTTTGTGATCGTTGGGCGTATTTATTTAGGTATTTATGTATTGATAAAAGGTTCCTAATACCAAAACCTCTTTGGTTATCGTTCCGTTCCTAAAACAAACTTACTTATCCTCAAATCGACAACCAAATTGTGGCATGTTTTCTTTTGAATATGCATTCTCGACCCCCCGCCATTCCCTACATTAATCACTCATAAAAAAGACAAAGTGACTTCTGAGTCGGCCGGTATCTACCATCGGCCTTATGCTTTCATTAAAAGTAAGGCTTCTAATGACTTTGAGGTCGTGTGTCACGGAACACGCTAATATTTATGTAAATTGCAGAGAATATGATTAGTCGCCGTCGCCTCCCCTCCTGATAATCATATTTACGGCTTCTGCCCCCTTTTCACCCGATGGGGTGGGAGGTAAGAGGCCGCCTACGAACTCGCGCTACGGCAAAACAAACTTGGCATGAGTCGAGCGGTCGTAGCCGTTATGATTGTCTATGAATATTCGTAGGGCGAGTGTGGCTCAGTGGGAGCATGTGCGACTTTCGATCCGACGCACCCGAGTTCGAATCCGTATGTGTGCGGATTTAACATTCGCTCTAAAAACGGTGAAGGAAAACATCGTGAGGAAACCGGCATGTCCAAGAATCAATCACAAAAGTTCAAGGACATGTGACGTCCACCAACCCGCACTGGGCCAGCGTCGTGGATTATGGCCCATACTCTCTCTATGAGAGAAGGCCAGTGTCCCAGCAGTGGGAACGTGATGGGCTGATGATGGTTCGTAGATAATCACTACGAACTACAACTACGAACTACGACTATTATTAGACAATGGTTACGTAATAATTAGAATCCTTATGAAGTACAAGTCTGAAGTTGTTGAATGTTCAGGGGTTTATGCAAATATTGGAACTACGTAATGACTGATCATAATGAGCTGAAATGTTATATTTGATGTTTGAAGGTTGGCAAATTTGCCAATTCTTGGAAGAACAACCATTTTCCAGTTACGTGATACCAGATAAATACATATTTGTCAGATACAATAACTAAATATAGGTAAGACAGGTTTTTGTACCTTTCTTTAGTATGGAGTTTTATGAGTAACATACCTACCTTCTTATAATAATGCAGATAAGTAAATGACTAAACTTAGATATTACTTATAAATTTTATAATCAACCGAAATCAGCCATTGTTCAAAGTTCAAAAGTTCTTCATTCAGTTTTCGCATCACAGACACAGAATTATTATAATCACTCCACCATAGTATCGGAAAAAGAACCACTACTCAGAAGATACCCGCGGGCATACTTATTTGTTTAGAACTTTAGTTACAATATTTTATGTTTGTTTTTGACAATATTATGTTTCTTAAGTGCCACTGACTTTCTTAAGTTATGTGCGGATTTAACACTCGCTCTAAAAACGGTAAAGGAAAATATCGTGATGAAACCGGCATGTCCAAGAATTTATCACAAAAATTTAAGAACATGTGACATCCACCAACACTCACGGGGCCAGCGTGGCCCATGCTCTCTCTACGTGGGAAGGCCTGAGTACGAGCAGTGGGAGCGTAATGGGCTGATGATGATGATGATATAAGCCAGCTGCTGGTGCCGTGCCAATCCAAGAGATGGGCTTAGTGCTACATAATATTACATTTTATAACAATAAAAACCGACTTCAATTCCGTTGTATCTTTGAAGTCCAAGGTCGAGCATCGATGAAATTCATGTTGGACCATGTTGTAGTAATGATCGATCGTCGACCGCGTCGTCACTTTCCATCAGGTGAGACTGAAGTCAAATGCTTGCCTTTCCTGTAAAAAAGAAAAATATTTTTAAGCGACTTTAAAAAAGGGTTCAGTGCTATACTGAACCCTTTTTTAAAGTCGCTTAAAAATATTTTAAGCAAAGCAAGGAATTTTCCAAAACAGTTTATAAATGACGGAGTTTTGAGATAACAAACAATATGCGAATTGAGAACCTTTTTTAAAGTCGCTTAAAAATATTTTTCTTTTTTACAGGAAAGGCAAGCATTTGACTTCAGTCACCTGATGGAAAGTGACGACGCGGTCGACGATCGATCATTACTTGCTTAGAAGATACTGATTCACTCTTTGACTGAAGACACTCCAATTATGAGAATCAGGGTACAGACGCTGTTCGCATTATAAATGTCGAAGTGAAACGCTTTGTTCGGGTTGGAGGAATAGCCGAAACTGAAACTGAAATTTAAATTGAAAAAATATTTTTTACCAAACCGTACACATATAACTTATAATTAGTTTTATTTGATCTTCAGGAAGCTTGGCTTGTTGTGTATGACATTAACTGGTGCGCTACACTGAGAATGAACTTGTGTCGTAGGTATCTGCTAGCTCTTCCATTGCACAGATTTACACAGCCCGGGAATTTATAATGGTAAATGTTGTCCAATGGTAGAAAGAGATGAAGGAGCTATGGTTAGGGCTATAGCTCGTGGAAGATCCCCATCTCCTCTACAAGCTTTTTTTTTTTACAAAAGATAGGTCTACGTTTGACCCCCATCTCGCCTGATGTTAAGCGACGATGTGGCCGAAGATGGAGCACGTAGATCTAGAAGATACCTATTCACTCTAGTCTTGAAGATAGCCAGATTGTAATTAAAAGGAAACAGAGAAGACGGCAATGAGTTGAGCTATAGGCCATGTAATTATATCGCACACTCTTCGTCATGTATCCGTAAGACACCGACAGGCAGTCAACTTTACGTCGATGTTCGACGCTCTGAAGCTTAGCCTCAACCTTGCGGTATGTCTCTTGTATGTGTATATAGTCTCTTTTAATATGTGTATACTAGTGTATAATAAACTACCCGACAATATAAAATCGTTGCAGGGCAATGCATTCAAAACTGAACTTAATAATTATTTAATGGACAATTGTTTTTATAGCATGATAGAATATTTTAATCGAGAATGTAATTAAATTAATACAATTAAATTAAATACAATTATTATTTTAAATACATTTTATAGTAATTAGAGAATTGACATAATATTTGCACGCTTGCTTGCAGGCTGAATACTTGACTGTTGTAATTAGTTTTAGGACCTTTATTGTATGTATTCTTGCAAATAAACAATTGATTTGATTTGATTTGATTTGATTTATGCGGGAGGCTGTATCGTGTTCCGGTTTGAAGGGCGTTGTAGCCAGCGAAATTACTGGACATATGATACTTTTTTTTATAGAACTGAGTGATGAGATGAGCAAGTCGTTCGCCTGATGGTGAGCGCCACGCCTGCCCATAACAAT
The DNA here is from genome assembly GCA_951640565.1 of Petrophora chlorosata. NCBI lineage: Eukaryota > Metazoa > Arthropoda > Insecta > Lepidoptera > Geometridae > Petrophora > Petrophora chlorosata. The sequence continues at coordinate 6,416,126 of OX621206.1, forward strand.
TGCAGTGCCACCCAAAATTTTTAATATCAAAAAAAGCAATGCGTAGCACTATTGCGCTCATCACCCCGAGACATCAGATGCTAGATAGGTAGATAGATAGAAAATTCTTTATTGCACAAACAAATTTGTAGGTACATAGGCGAACTTAATGCTAGTGAGCATTATCTATTATTCTTGATATTAAGTCTCATATGCTAATTTCGCTGGCTACAATGCCCTTCAAACCGGAACACAGAAATGCTTGCGCACTACTGCTTGGCGGCAGAATCACTGGCAAAGCTGTGGTACCTTCTGTGAGACCTACCACAAATACCACTACATAGACTTAATATCTGATCTTCTTCTATCGTGTGGGTGTGTGGCCAACCCTGGTGTCGGAGTTTTTAGACCGCCCGAAGGCCTCCGACATGACCTAATGACTGTTGTCCTATGCGTCACCGGGAGCGACGGCTTAACGTGCCCTCCTCAAGGTAGCGCTCAGATGTAAATAGCACAAAACGGTCACCCATCCTAGTTGTGACCGCTGCGAACGTTGCTTAACCTTGAAGATCTATTACGAACGGCTAGGCAAGCTACGCTACGAGCTCGACATAAAATTCTGATGTTTTGATTTGTTGAGCGCAATGCAGTGCTACGCAGTACTTTTATGGTTTTAAAAGTTTGGATGCCACTGCAATTGTTATGGACGCCTGTCCATAACAATTGCAGTGGCATTACGTAGCGCTTACCATCAGGCATTTAGTTACATAAAAACGCATCGACAATTATGTGACTTCCGCCATCACCAATCTACAATCGGACAACTAGATGATCGGCACAATGGCAACCCTACATGGTAGAAGTTCCGCCTGTTCGTACTAACCGTTTTGGGTCATCCTTTTTAGTGCGAACGTCAAAGGAGTGGAATGCCTTGCCGTCGTCTGTGTTTCCACATAAATACAATTTGGGTGTGTTCAAATCTAGAGTGAATAAATCTACTGGGTAAGCGTGCTACATCTTCGACCGCATCGTCACTTCCCATCAGGTGAGATTGTGGTCAAACGCAGACCCAGTCTGTTGTAAAAATATAAAAAGAATTAAAAAAAACTAAATAACGTAGGTCTTTCAGGTTGCTCATGTTCTAACTCAACCAACTAAAGGTAATCATCTGATTACGTAAACTTCCTTCAACTTTTCCATCAATTTAGCTGTCATTAATGTTTAATCGTCCGTTAAATTGTTGGCTCGCCTACTCTCCAATAAAGGGAAGCAAAAAGGTGAATTTTATGATTCTTGAATAGAATTCTATGACGGAAAACATCAACGACCATTCATCAATCAATTGGAAATACTCTGTCGAAGCTGTTTTTTCTTGCCTCAGTATGCTAGGACTGGCTACTATAACCTAATAATACCTACCTATATTCTCTCGCTATAAGTCCTATAGAATTATAGGTATATTTATACTTAGTGGGCCTACCTACTTCTATAGATACCAGCAAAGAAAGAAGAATCTCCTTACTTTTACTCGGCTGAGCGATCTAAATTAAAAATTAAAAAGACCCCCGACACAATAAAACAACTAAGAACCACCGCTAGAAAAACTGCTTTCAAATAATAATACCACATCCAAATCGGTTCATCCGTTTAAGAGCTACGGTGCCACAGACAGACACATAGTGGACAATCTTATAACACCCCTCCTTTTTGTGTCGGGGGTTAATAAGGCTTAAATCGTGAAGAAAGCGTCGGCGAGTATAAGTAGTTATACCTAGAGTAAACGTAAGTCATTCGTGTTTCAGGTTAAGCGTTGATGTGTAGGTAGTAAAGGGGGTGGTCAGGCCGGCCGTCGGTAGTCGATGGGTTTACAAGGAAGGACCATGTCGGCGGTTCAAGTGACAGTCGGCGGGCGCGGCGCGGCGAGACAGCGCGGTCATCGCGTTTCCAGCGTGGAAATCGCTTTCCCCGCGGTCGCGGTGCGGAGCACGTGAGCGCAGTGTCCCGCCGGCCGCTCGCGTGACACGCCGCTCCGACCACGGCACGGCACACGGCCGACCACCTCGCGTCCCATCCCCCGGGAGCACGGCTGCACGGCAACACACGGGACGTTCACTCCCGACGCCCGCCCGCGCTCCACTGCCACCCGCGCCCACCTCTCGCGCGCATTTCCATTTTCAAAAACTTTTCCGAACATCCTTCAGTGTCATCGATCGCGTTAAATAATTGAGACTGTCCTGTCTGCCACGGTGGAGGCGATGCGGTCGAAGGCGGTCGCGAGGCGCCTACACGCGCAAGGTGAGTGCTGTAGATAGAACACTCGACGTATGGAACTGTTCCAGTAGTACCTAGATTCAAAACAAATAATTTGTTTATGGCCAGGGTTATACTTTTTAATCACAATTCAGAACTGCAATTTTTTTTTTCTTCGTTAAAGGATGGCATCGCACTCTTGTGCATTTGCCAGTGTCATGTAGCTATTTCCTTTATAGCATTTTTTTTCCTCGGTCTAGGATGGCATCGCGCCTTGTGCATTTGCCAGTGTCATGTAGCTTTTTCTTTTAAAATAGAAAAATTTGTTCTAAATTTGAAAGCTTGTGTACGAGGATGCGCAGAAGGTAGATACGGACAGTGCGATGCGCCGATAGCGCGCTGCGATTGGCCGACGCCTCCCCCGTCTGACAAGATAGCGAGGGCCATCCTCTTTAGTTTGCCATACAAATTCAAATCTTATTTTATACGGTTAAAGTTTATTTTTCTTTGTGTTAGTGTTTCGAGGGATGTTCCCTCTGTTGTCATTTGTCATTGGATGAGCACGGAGGCTTTTCATTATGTAATATGTACTTACTATAAATACGGTCGCTCTGTTTATATATTTACTTTTACCTACCTTACCTACATTTTATTTTACTGAAAGCTTTACTAAAAGAGTGATGCTTCTGGTTTTAGGTTTTGAAGTCATTGTTGTTTAACAAAGAACTTTGAACTTTAGTAAAGGAAAAGTAGGTAGGGGTTTCTTTGCACATATGATGGTTTTAGAAATTGCAGATTTTAACATAATATGTAGTACCTAGGTACCTACCTAAGTTATTGTTTTGTATCTATTATTTTCCTATTGTAGTTTATTTTATTGACATTTTCTATTTTTTTATTACTGTATACTTCACATTTCCGTCTTTAACATTTTGATACTTCCTCTGCATGCATAGCTTGCTTAGAAGCGATAAGGCCGTCCATTGTAACTCTTTCTTTATTGTTTTTTATGTACCGACCTAACATCTTTAATTTAGGTTATGTTTGCAATAAAGCGTTCATCTATGTATCTATCTACCTAATTTATTAGCTTCCTGGGACAATAGTTTATTGCTGCAGTGGCGTCAACAATATCTTAATACGATACAATAGGTAAATATTTTTATTATTCTGCTATTATGAAATACATTGGCGTACAATAAAGAAATAGGATAGTTACAGATTTTTACATGTTTTTTAAGCTTTATAGACCTATGTTTGGCCAGTATCTTGCCTGATGCGAAGCGATGATGTGGCCTAAGATGGAGCACATAGATCTAGAGAGAGACGGCAGTTAAGCGGCTGCTCAGACCCGTCTCCCCGATGGTTCACCGAACATCATCCCGAAACACGACTAGGTCGCTTGACGGCATGGCTTTGTTCGGTGGGTGGTATTACAACGGCCAGAGCCTACCACTCTTAAACTTTTTACTTAAGCGGGTTTCATCACGATGTTTTCCATCACCGTTTTAGAGCGAGCGCGCAAAATTACATTAAAGTAATCTCTATCCATAACTTAGTGTTATATATATATATATATATATATATATGAAACAAAGTCGATATCTGCATCTGTTTATAAGTAGGTACTTGATGGGTTTTAATGAGGTTTTCTCAATAAATTATTAAAAGTAATTTCACATTTTCATATTTAGGTAAGTACATCCATGCAAAGCCGGGGCGGGTTGCTAGTTGAATAATTAACCTGACTTTACTAATTTTGATAAGATTTCATATGCCCATCATTTAATTATGTAGGTAGACAACGAAACAAGAATTATAAAGTACAACAAAGCATAATTAACAGAGGCTCATAAAATATATACCTTACAGACTAACATAACATTCTCTGCCTTACGGTACTAAAAGATCCAAATTCTCCTGAATACCTAAACAACAACTAATAACAAAAATGTCAACTTCTCGCGGACACTCATGACCGACAGCTAAGATCCTCAAATAATTTACATCTCGCCACTCCTAAACACTCAACTGGTTTCATGGATAACTCATTTGCTGTCGTGGCAGTAAGGCTGTGGAATGCGTTACCAGATAAAATCCAAAAAATTTATAATAAAGACATTTTTAAGCGTCTCGTCCATGAACATTTTATTAATCAAGTTTACCCTAATATCTAATATTGTCTTCAATACTGCTGTTTTGATAAGTTTACTCCACCTTTTCTACCCTATAAGCGTACATGTGATCCTATCACTTTATAATTATATATATGTATAGGTATGTATATCGTTATATTATATAATTACTAGCTGACCCGGCAAACGTTGTTTTGCCATATAAATTTAAAAAAAAAACACGTAGGGGGATGAAAAATAAATAGTAGCCGATTCTCAGACCTACTGAATATGCATATAAAATTTGGTAAAAATCAGTAAAGCCGTTTTGGAGGAGTATGGCAACGAAAACTGTGACACGAGAATTTTATATATTAGATATTAATTTGATGTCATTTATTTAGTATCTCTCAACGTACTTTTGTTCAAAACGTAGCTGCACACCCACCATATTTCTTTCACGACCTGGAAGACTGGTAGATAATGCTAAATAGCATTAAGTCATTCCTTGTACCTTTTTGTGCAAAACTATTATATAAATAAATAACAGATATATACAAAAATATAATAAAAATTTAATAAACAATACACTACCTCTTAACAGGTTTCGAAAATAAAGCACTGCGTAGGACTGCATTGCGCTCATCACCCAATACAGTGCTGCGCGGTGCTTTTTATGGTATTAAAAGTTCTGGGTGGCACTGCATTGTTATGGTCAGGCGTGGCGCTTACCATCAGGCGAACGACTTGCTCGTCTCATTACTTATTTCCATAAAAAAAGTGATTGTGTATGTATTGTATTATTTATTTATTGATTTATAACACTTTATTGTACACCAATAACATAACAAAAACAAATAAAAAATATACCTAAAAATTTATAGTTCAATGGGCGGTCTTATCGCTAAGCGATCTCTTCCTTAACTTTACCTATATTGTGGAACACAAAACAGGATACAGTCGACAAATTTAATTTAAGTTATTCAGCCGCCAAGCAGTACTGCGCAAGCATCCCCGTGTTTTTCCGTCAATACGGCAGCCCATAACAATACCAGCACCACCCAGAACTTTGTTTTGCAAAATCCTGTGCGGCGCTGCACTGCCACTGCGCTCATCACCCTGAGATAATTAGCTGTTGAGTCTCATAATGCCCAGTAATTTCGATGGCTACAATGTCCTTCAAACCGGAACACAGTAATGCTTGCGCACTACTGCTTTGCGGCAGAATATCTGATTGTGTATTGTATTGTAGTTTCTATGTCGTATCTTTTTAATTCCAGCACCTGTAATTCAAAACGTAGTGTTTCATATATTTATAAACAAAGTTTATCAGCACCGAGACACATTTTCCAAAACATCGGTTGCACAACGTTTGCAATAGCAATCATCAGATTTTACGAGTTACTTTATGTCTGGGATTTATAGCGAGGCTTGCTATGATATCAAGTTGTTACATTTATACGTGAATTGTCGAAAATTTCGACTATTTGTGTTGACGTGTTGTCGAAAATTCGACAATACAAGGCGGACGTCGGAAGTCTTCAAGAGTAGAGTGAACAGGTTTCTTCTATGCCAGCGTGCTACATCTTCGCCTGCGTTGTCACTTAACATAGAGTAGTCAAACGAAGATAAGATGAAGTCATTACATTTATAAGTGTATTGTCGAAAATTTCGACTAGCCTATTTCTGTTTTCGACAATACAATCAGGACGTCGGGAGTCGTCAAGACTTGAGTGAACAGGTTTTTTCTGTACCAGCATGCTACATCTTCGACCGCATTGCCACTTAACATCATTATCATCATCATGGGGGCTTTTTATTTATCCATTCTACGATATAGGCCTCTTCCCTCCGTCTTTATTCCCGGCGGTCTTGAGCCCGGTGCAGCATGCTACATCTTCAACCGCATTGCCACTTAACATACAGCGTTCAAATGAAGATAAAATAACCTAATAAAAAAAGCTAATAACATTTTAACTTGTGGTAGGTCTCTCGTATGCGGGAGGCCGTCTGGGTAAGTACCACAGCTTTGCCAGTTATTCTGCCTCCAAGCAGTAGTGTGCAAGCATAACTGGTCCCGGTTTGAAGGGCACTGTAGCCAGCGAAATTACTGGGCATATGAGACATAATATCTGATGATTCAGGGTGATGAGCTCGATGCAGTGCTACGCAGTACTTTTCATGATGTAAAAAATTCTCAGTGACATTGCAATTTTTAAGGCGCCAGGCGAACGACATGCTCGTCTTATTACTTTAGAGTTCCATAAAAAATAAAATAATCTTCGACTGGATATCTGAGACAACAGTTTAAATAATTTAAGTAAACGCTTAAAACATAGAATGTAGATTCTCGTCGATTTAGAAAATAATCACCACCGATTAAATGGAAAAAAAGTCGAATTAAGAACCTCTTCTTTCTTGTAATTGGTTAAAAATTAAAATACCTATATCTCCGTCATCCGTAGCAAGCTCGTAGAGATAGCTACGATGAGCAAATAATTCGTAGCATTATCTCTTTGCTACGAACAGTAACCGTAGCTGTGCATAAACGTTATTCGTTTATTTTAACTCAATGCATATTTTAGACAAGTCTCGCGTCTATTGCCAAAGCCATCTTTGCAATGGCATACCGTTAAGAAAATGTCTTTTGAAAGACTTTTGAAAATACGCCGAGACCCGCAGGGGAATCGTGTAACTCGAACACCGATCCCGATCGCTTTCAATTTTAAATTTGGAAGGCGTTAGCATCTTTTAAACTACAATATCGATCATTCTTAACAATCTTGATTGGGACAGGGATTGGGATGCGACCTTTGAGTAGAGAAGTTCGACAATTCCTATACAAGACCTATTTGAAAGCGATCGCGATCGGTGTTCGAGTGAAACGATCCCCCTTACTGGGTTCCCACGGACCCAAAGTTTCAACATCAAACGTATAACCAATGATAGGAACCAATATATTTTTTCTTCTTGCATTATTCATTCTATTAAAAAGAAAACCGATTTCAATGTATCTTCAAAGTCCGAGGTCAAATATCGATGAAATTTACATGAGACCACTTCGTAGCTAGGTATAATGAATCCAACGCAAAAAGAATTTTCCAAATCGGTTCATAATTGGACGGAGTTCTGAGGTAACAAACATTAAAAAAAAACAATCGAATAGAGAACCTCCTCCTTTTTTAAGTCGGTTAAAACATGACAATCTTCAATTAATGTTTTCTGATATTGTTATCATTTTCAGCATGCCTCACGCTGCGCAGTATACAATTTTGTATCTATTTTTGCTACTGCGCAGGTCACGTGGTACACCGGTCAGCAGCCATAAAGATATCACCGCTCATTGTACCTAAAATGTACGATGTATTTCTTTATTATTTTTGTCTCTATTTTATTTGGTCTTTATTTCTTCAAAACCACACATATCTTTTATGTAACTTTTTTTTTATGGTAGGTTCTGACGAACAAAGCCATGCCGTCAAGCGACCTAGTCGTGTTTCGGGATGATGATCGGGGAGACCGGTCTGAGCAGCCGCTCAACTGCCGTCTCTCTCTAGATCTATGTGCTCCATCTTAGGCCACATCATCGCTTCACATCAGGCGAGATAGTAGCCAAACATAGATCTATTAAGTGTAAAAAAAAACTTATTTCCATAATATATCACGCAAGTCTAGATATAATTTTTAACGATATAAAAAAAACATAAACTGCAATGGCGGACGGGCGTGACGAAACGTAACTATTCATGTATACCATTTTAATGTCACGATAAAACCTGCCAGATATGAACGCTATATCAATATAATCTTTATGCCCAGCTATTCAATATATCTGGGTACTTACTTGCTCACAATTTATTTCTTTGAATATGTACTTTGGGCAAGCATTCTGCCATCTTTTATGCACATTCTCCTTTATTTATCTCTTTTTGTCATCATCAATCTTTTTTCTCGTTCAAGGATTTGGCGTCGCTCTCTTGTGCATTTGCAAGTGTCATGTATCATCAAATTTACTATCCATTGCGCTTTATTTTCTTTTTCTTTCTTCTCCTCCCTTGAGAGAATTTGGCTTTGCAGATGTGTTCTTTTACGCTTTACTTCATTTTCACTTTATCTCTCTCTTTTTCTATATCCTGATAGAAAGAGAGAGAGACAGCCTGGGCCATAATTCATTTCTAGGACCTAGTGTGACGTGGTCAAGCTCATACATATCCACGAGCTTTGTGTCTCTTGGACATGTGTTGTATTTCTATGATTTCCTTTATCTCTATAAAGTGTGGAGTGTGGAGAATCATTATATTATTATTTTGTTTTTTGGTTTGTTCAACTAACCATTGTACCTTTCTCTAACGCATTTTAATTGGTTTTGTACATTCTGTAAAACAATCTTGCAAGTCCCAAGATTTTTACCACGTTTTTATTATTAAGTCACTTTCTTGTTTGTGTCTGTCTGTCTGTCGTTCCGGTGTAATCTTGCAACTCAAATTTGGAGCTCTTCCCGATTAGCTATCCGGTAGAAATTTTCAGGGTAGCTAAAAACTTGATGTTAATGCATTCTAAATCCTAATAATTTTTTTTAAGGCGCATGAAAACGTGGTTTTAAGATATATTTTTTAATCTACATTTAAGCCTTGTTATTTTGTACCTGCTCTCGATCAGCCCGTCATAATGTCAAAGCGGCCGTACGAATGCTTTAAAGCTTACACAATTTAACCTTTTCACGGCACTTTTTTATGTCACGAACAACAGCTATAAGCTTTCTCATTCTCTTTTACCTTTACCATCCAGAATAACCAATTATTTCTAAGCTTTACCAGCTTATGGTACTCCACTCCAGGTATTATCGCAAAGTAAAGCTGGTATAATATCTGCCCTCATATTTACGACTGTCGTAAAGCTAGCCTATGCCTGTTAGACTATATTACTAGGTACCTACCTATGTAATGTTAGGACATTGGATATGAGCATTGCCCTTTGTGTGAAGGCAGTTTAGTTACCGAGTTTAGAAAGGATAGCTAGAATTCAACCTTAGTTTGCTTAGATTAGGTTCATATTATAATTCAAAAAAAGGTACACTGGATTCTGTTTTATTTACGTTTAAAATAGGAGTTTGGGTATATTTGTGTGAACTTGAAACTTTTTGATTGAAGAATAAAGTCCAGATAGATTTTTTTGTGGTGTCTATTCACATGGTCATATGCCTTATAGAAAGATGAAAGGAATGTAGTTGAGAAGTTAATTGTAAGCCTATATCCACGTCCGTACCAAAAGGGCTTTAGTACAAATGAGCCCTGAACAAGCACAATAGCCCTGAAAACAAACACCCAGTACTGGAGAGTGTCGAGTTGCTTTCCGGACAATGGCGATGTCTTCCATAAATAACCTGAACAATATTCAATAACCCAAGTTTATTCCTCCGGGAATAGCAGTCGTAAAACCCGCAGACATACCTACCGACGGATCCTCGAATCACAATAACGCTGGAGCTCAGCGGAATCCATAATCTTATTTTTGTACCGCACCGCGAAGCGTGAATTTCGCAATTACGCCAACTGCACCAAACGCAATCGAACATCATCTCAGTATCCTTTGCGATAAAGATGAAAATTGTACGAGAAGCACTTTCTCAAAATAAACATTTCTTGTCTTTACACGTGCGATTGTAGACTCTATCTCGAGGACACAGAGTCGCCGCACAGACAGCGCCAGGTGTCGCGTGAAAGCGGACTCTTTGCGATGGTGCGACGGCAGATTATGCGTCGCAGATGTTGTCCGGCGACGTCCATTGTGTTCCCTCCTATAATTTTATCGAATGTGATTTACGATCGATTGTTCGGGCGGTGGACAGTAGGCGAGGCGTGGTGTGAGTGCGCGCGCGCAAGTGTGCGCGGTGCGTGCCTCGGCGCGCGTCGTGGCTTACCTGCAGATGCTGGGACATGACGAACTGAGCCACAGAAGTTGTAATAGTCCCTGATGCCGTGAGCCACACAACGCCCTCGTAAATTAAGAAACGACGTCTCAAGCCACGTTCTTTTGTTTTATGCATCGCACAGGAAATTATGACTACTCCTGGCGCATTCGTCATTTGCATTCCACATTATCGGCGTCATTTTCAGCCGTTGCTGGCACTAATTGTCATGAAAAAGTCTAGTAAAAATTTTAAAAAATTCATGTATTAATGCTATGTCTTAGCCTTGATTATAAGTTTCAAATGTTGCAAAGCAACGAGGGGTCACAACTATGAATGCCACAAAAATATGATATTTTTAAAAGTACACTCGCATCTTCGTAGCGTGACATTATAGGCCATCATATCGCAGAAAATAATTGAATATATTTTTTTCTATTAATTCCTTCACATTTATCTATCTTCATCATGTACTATTCCTGTATTATATCACTAGTTATTTTACGACGTATTTATGATGTAGGTGTCACCTTGCTCGCCCTTTGATAATCCTCCAGTTTGTTTTACGACGCATTTTCCAGGAAGTTCTCCAGCTTAACAAAAGCTCCAGCTAGGCTGAAGGTTTTGTTTACATGAAACTCATGATAAAATACTCTATAAAACTCTATTACCTGTTCCACAAGCAAATTATTTTCCGGCACAATTAAGATTGAGTTTCAATACTCAATAAACTGCCCGTATGTTGTATACATAAGTACAGTAAATATGTGAGAAAATTGTTGACAATTTGTTCACCTATAAGAGAACTTTGAAAAGGCGTGTTCGCACAGCCCTAGGCTGCTTAGGGTACTTCACGGAAGCTATTTATAAATACATGCTAAGTGGCTAACTTTGCAAAATTAGCTACATGATATTTTTTCCAAATGATATGACACACCTATCATCCACCAAGCCGCACTGGGTCAGCCTGGTGGATTATGACACATACTTGCTCTATGAGAGAAGGGCCGTATCCCAGCACTGGGAAAGTAATGGGCTGAAGATTTTATGGAATTGACTGATGAGACGAGCTGGTCGTTCGCCTGATGTTAGGCGCCACGCCTGCCTATAACAATTGCTGTGCCACCCAGAACTTTCAATACCATACAGATTATTGCGTAGCGCTGCATTACGCTCATCACCCCGGGACACAATGAATTCTATGACACTACAGCGAAAAAAAAAACTCAAACAAGAATTAAAAATTAATGCAGAAATTATGGAAATTTATACAAACGTAATATATTACCACTACTTTGTGATGCAGCAGGTTTTGGGAGAGGTAAGTGGAACGATAAAACAAGTTCTTTCTTTAACAGTTGGTGAGCTACTTTTGCATATGATAGTAAACGCTCCGAGTAAATCTTAGGTCTACTTCCAACGTTGTACTACTATGTACTTATGTTATCTGTGATGCAGAAACTGGCTATTTGCAACTAGCTCGCCAACTCTACTGATGCAAACGAGGCATAGGAGTGAAGTCTACGTAGTTAGCGTACTGACAGGTATAAGGTAACAATAACCTAGAGTTTTATAAACATGCCTTCATTGTGGTGCTATAAAGAGTTAAAGCAGGTGCTAGCCATGTTTGTGGGGAAAGTTCAGCGATCTTGTAGCTTTAATTTTGTTTTTTTTTAACCGACTTCAAAAGAGAAAGTTCTCTATTCGATTGTATTTTTTTATGTTTGTTACCTCAGAACTTCGTCATTCATGAACCGATTTGGAAAATTTGCGTTGGGTTCAGTATAGCTACGAAGTGGTCCCGTATAAATTTCATCGACATTTGACCTCGGACTTCGAAGATACATTGAATTCGGTTTTTGTTTTTTCTAAATATTATATTATATAATTATTGGTAAACAGAAGAATTGCAATAATACTATTTATTACGTCATCTATTTTTGTTTGTGCTTCTGTTTTGGGACACCTTGCACTACCTCTACCTTAAAATATGCAATGTTTTACATTCCATTCATAAACTATCCGTAAATAGAAAAGGTTTTTATTCTTACAAAGCAGTTTCCCTTCATGTGACGTAATTGAAAGGTTCCGTACGAACTGAAGCCCGTCAGCGACCTCGTTTCCTCTAGGTTTAATTATAATTCGCCTTCGCTCACATTCTCCAGTTAGTATGCTAATAGTTGTCAGGCTGAGGAATTACATGACGTTTCATAAATAACTAACCACCCGTCCCGGATTTGCATGGGTGCGAATATCAAACATATTCCTTAGGAAATTATCGGAAAAATGGTGAAAACCGCGTCAAATTTCATCAAATAATTTGTTTATACAGATCTATTAACACAGGAAAATATACGACGATAACGACTTTATATTATTCAGACGTTATATATTATGCAAAGATTAAATATATACGTATTATATGAACGCCCACAGATCCCTGGTTTCCCATGAAATAAAAATGTTTAAAATCTAGTTTTAGCCTGACCGGGCTAAACATACAAAGTTAAATAATCCCGGTTAGGTAGTCAAAATATAAAGTAGCCGATTCCAGGCTCTTTCTAAAATAAGTTGCCTTTTTACTTTTTAGTAATTATTTTTTAGTCAAAGGCCAAATGATATATAATAATATATTTTCTATTAGTCACGAAAATTCACTTTTGAACGTCTTAATACAAGTCAGTTAAAAATACGTTTAACATTGTAACTTAGATTAAAATAACATAATATAAAAGAAAACTTCAATCAAATGGTAATGTAGGTCATATTTTTGAACAATTAAATTTTATTATGATTTAGTAATCTATAAATTATTTTTAAATTATGTAGTTTCCTAACAACCAGGGCCCTAATTCACTATGACAACTTGGCGATTCCTTGCTTCGAGGTTTCGTCGATTCCTTCATTAATAAACGACATCTGCGAAATTTGTATTCGTACATATGCATCATATATATGAATATATGCACTTTTTTTTCGGCGGGTAGGTGTATAAGGAAACACCACTTTAAAAACTCGAAACTTTAAATTTAATTTAAAAATAGTAAAACTAATTTTTACACTAAAGCTTATATGCTAAATTAAAGTTAAGGACACCCTACCTGCCAGTTTGTGTTATCTCCTCAATCACATAAGCACTTCACTACATTATTGGCATTATCAAACTACCATGGAAGAAATCAAGGAGTCGTTGTCTCAAATGCAACACCTCTTTATGCAGAGGTTAGAAAGTATTGAGACGGACCTGCAGAAGCCATCCAGTGCAGCTACCACTTCCAGTTTAGCTTCTGACTTTGCTGCATTCAAGACTTTTGTCCTTACTGCGCTTCAGGCCCTTCAAACACAGGTGCAGTGTATTGCTCAAAGCCAGGACAACATGGAGATGCAGAGTCGACGCAAAATATTGCTCTTCCATGGCTTGCCGGAGACGAAGACAGAAGATGTCGCTGCAGTAGTAGTCAAGGCAGTTACGGAGAAACTGAAGGTAATGGACTTCTCGACTTGTAGCATCAGTCGCTGTCATAGAATGGGTCGCATAGCATCCCCAGACAAACCTAGGCCTGTTTTAGTCAAGATCCGTGACTTGGCCCTTCGCAATAAGCTCTGGAACGCCAAGTCTACTCTCAAGAGCTCAGGCATCACGCTGTCGGAGTTCCTGACGAAGGCGCGACATGAGGTATTCATGGCTGCGCGTCAGCGATTTGGCATATCGAAGACATGGACTAGAGAAGGAACGGTATTTGTGCTGGCGCATGACGGAACGCGCCACCGAGTGACCGGCCTCCCGGAGTTGGACAGGATTGGTGAGCTGGCTGCTAGCAAGCATTCCAAACAACCCACTACCGCTCCAAAGGACGCCGTTCCGGTGAGAAGCCGGCGGGCGGTTGCTGTTGCTGCCAGCAAAAAGTAGTGTCCCGTCTTTCTTTATCCGGTACTTATTGTTTTCCATTGTAAAGATTAGTTAACTTCACTCTTTTATATACCCGCTTTAGTCGCTATTTATTATATATATTTTTTTTCACTTTTTGGAGGTAATCTATATTAGTTTTTCGTCTCCGTCTTTTATAATTTGAGGAAGAAATAGATTTTATTTTTGTTTTTTTTCCATAGAGAATTAAGTTAACTTTTATGTCAAATAGTTGTCAAATCAAATTAATGTCAAAACTGTCATTATTACGTTTCGATTCAGCAGTTTACAATTCTGTGTTACGACTTTACAAGTTGTCTTTATGCACTTGCTCTGTTCAATGTACAAATTTATTCTTCTTTATTTTAATTTTTTATATTGTTTGTTTTAATTTACTTTATTGTTGAACTTACAATAAGCTTAAGTATCGTTATTGTATATTAATGTTTTAGCACAATCTGGCGGGTGGAGAGATTTTCGGAGTTTTAAATCGTACACTGATATTTTGACATTTATTAATATTACATATATATTAGTATTATACTTTTATATTATAAGTTATTTTTTTTATATTATTAGTTACATACTTTTTTTTTATTTTATTTTATTATATACTTATATTATTATTTACTTTATTATTATGTTAAACATATTCGATAGCAATGACGATAGTGAAGAATATATTTCATTTACGTCCTCTTCTGATAGCAGCAGTGAAGACAGTTTTTCCAGCATACCAACTCTCTCTGATACTCTGGAAAATGAATTTTCTGATGTCCCTAAAAATTTTAATGTTATCCATATTAATGCGCAAAGTATTCCGGCACATTTCCCTGATATGCTGGCATCTTTCAATCTCAAAACCTTACATGCTATATTAGTCTCCGAATCATGGCTTAAACCCTGTCTCCCATCTACTTGTTACCCTTTACCCGGCTTTCGTCTCATTCGTAATGATCGAACAGGCGGTGGAGGAGGCGGCGTGGCTATTTACCTCCGTGCTCATATTCCTTTCTCGGTAATTAGTATGTCAGCACAGCCACCTCCGCCAAATGCCGGTGAACATCTTTTCATCGAAGTAATTCTTTCCCATACTAAAGTTCTACTCGGAGTCTATTATAGCCCATCCCTACGTGTAAACTTCTTTTCCTCTTTTGAAACAATCTTAGAAAATATAGTCCCCTCTTACAATCATTCCATTATAATGGGTGATTTTAACACTTGTCTCCTCAAAAATGATTTTCGGTCCCTAAAATTCAAATCCATCATTGCGTCGTGCAACATGCATATCCTTCCACTTAACGCGACGCATCATTTTCCAAACTCAACTCCATCTCTTCTTGACCTTATCTTTGTGTCTTCGTCACAAAATGTTGCTAAGCACGGCCAATATCCCGCTGATGCCTTTTCGTACCATGATGTAATATTTCTTTCATATAAAATCCGTCCTCCGAAACCTAAACCGAAAATCATTCTTCAGCGTAACTTTAGTGGCATAAATGAGGAGCAATTTTATAAAGATGCGCAGAACATTGATTGGACACCGGTTGCAAACGCTGTGATGGTAGACGACCAAGTTGCTATATTTAACGCTTTGATCACACAACTGTACGACACCCATGCTCCATTGAGGGCTATTAAAATTAAACATCTCCCCGCACCATGGCTCACTGATGACCTGAAAGCCTTGATGCACAAAAAAGCCGTTGCGAAAACACGGTTCAAATGTTGTCCTACTGAAGAAAATAAGGCTAAATACGCTCGTAGTCGTAATCGTTGCAATACAGTGCTTAGGGACGCTCAACGTCGCTACATCCATCAATCCGTTGAAAATGGCGATCCAGCCAAAGTTTGGAAATTTCTTCGGTCAATAGGAGTTGGTAAATCTCGTCAAGACTCAATTCCTAATGATCTGGACATTGACGCCATTAATAAACACTTCTCCTCTGCATCGAACATTAATGATTTAAACAAAATTACCTCATTGCATTATCTTTCTACGATACCAACTCCTGACTATGATCCTTTTGTTTTTAATGAATTCACTGCTTGTGATGTCAAAAAGAGCGTATTGTCGATTACCTCGAATGCAGTAGGAGGCGACGGTATTAGCCGCAACATGTTGATCCCTATCCTAGATTCAGTTCTTCCAATCCTTTGTCACATTTATAACACTTGTTTGTCAAACAGTGTCTTTCCTTCTCTATGGAAGGAAGCTCATATTATCCCGTTACCTAAAAAACCTAACCCGAAATCCTTTTCCGAATACCGCCCTATCTCCATACTACCTTTCCTATCTAAAGTCCTCGAACGCCTTATCCACAATCAGCTTTGCAAATTCCTCACTACACATAACCTTTTCAATCCCATGCAATCCGGTTTCCGTTCTGGCCACAGTACGGTTACTGCTCTCCTCAAAATTACAGACGACATACGTTACGGCATGGAAAATGGACAGCTAACTGTACTGACGTTGCTGGATTTTAGCAATGCTTTCAATACCGTTGACTTCGATATTCTTCTCGCAACCCTACGCTCAATTAACATATCTCCAACAGTGGTTGATTTGTTTCGCAGTTATTTGCAAGGTCGCCGGCAGCGGGTACGCATTGAAGAAACATTTTCTTCTTGGTGTGTCACGTCAGCCGGAGTACCACAAGGCGGCGTCCTATCTCCTCTTTTGTTCGCAATTTTTATTAATTCTATATCCCTTAACATTACTTCTCCCTATCACTTGTATGCAGACGACCTTCAGATTTACTCCCAAGCCCCATTTAGCGATCTCTATAGTGCAATAGAAACCACAAACTCTGATTTACGCCACATAGCTAAATGGAGCGAAGATTATGGACTGCAAGTAAATCCATTAAAGACACAAGTAATGATTCTTGGCAGCTCTCGAATGATATCTAAAGTAGATTGGTCAACGCTACCGAAGGTTGTATTTGATGGTGTCACTATCCAATATAGTAAACAAGTTAAAAACTTGGGTTTAATACTAGACCAGTGCCTCACATGGGGTCCTCAGTTGGAAGCCGCCAGTCGCAAATTATTTGCGTCTGCGGGTTCCCTTAGAAGACTCCGTAATTTTCTTCCCACAGCCACCAAAGTTGCGCTCGCGCAGGCTCTTCTGCTTCCAGTTCTTGACTATGCCGATGCCTGTTATCTTGACCTCACGGAGGACCAGCTAAACAAACTTGAGCGACTTCAAAACTTCTGCATAAGATTTATATTTGGTTTACGCAAATATGATCATGTTTCCCAACATCGTAAAAAGCTCAAGTGGCTCCCTATACGTCTTCGCCGGAATACTCACATACTCTCTCTTCTATACACTATTCTGTTTAATCCCTCCTCCCCGCGCTATCTTAAGGAACGCTTTGATTTCCTTCACCTTTCAAACACTTATTCTCTTAGGTCATCAGAAAATCTGTCGCTTCAAACCCCTCCACATGGCAGCTCCTTCTATGACAATTCTTTCACTGTCCAAGCAGTTCGCCTGTGGAACGCATTGCCTGTCAAGATTAGGCGTGCACAGTCAATTTCTACTTTTAAAAAACAAGTCAAAGAATTGTATCTGTCTAGCTAATTGTTTATTATTTTATTGCTATATTTTATTAATGGTAAGTATTTGTGTATATCTATATGTATATATTTATTGTTTATATATATATATATATATATGTATTATAATTGTTTATGTATATATATATATTATAATACTATGTATGTATTATACTCATATGATATTATATGATTTTACTAATAATAATTATTATATAAGTACACCACCGTCTTTTGTCGTTTCACAAATCCTCTCCATCCCAAGGTTGTCTGGAAGAGATCGCTTATTAGCGATAAGACCGCCCATTGTACTAATTAAATTTTTAAGCTCTATGTCTATTTGTTCTTGTTATGTTTTTGGTGTACAATAAAGTGTTATCAATCAATCAATCAATATATGTTACACATAGAGCATAAAGATGTCGTTTATTAATGAAGGGATCGACGTGATTTCGAAGCAAGGAATCGCCAAGTTGTCATAATTAATTGGGGCCCTGGCCATCCTGCTAAATCGTGTCCCTTCGATGTACAATATATACACTTACGAGTAAATATTATTTGAACTTCCTAAACAAAATGTTCTTTTACAGTAAAATTAATGTCGTAAGACATACCGCATATTTATCAACAACGCTGCTTCAACTGTTCATGTCATGGACAATTCTGGGGTATGAAATCCCAGAATTGTCAACAAATTGACCATCACATCACTGATAATGAAGTAGATGCATAGAAAATCAATCATCATCAACATCTGCGTCATGAAAATAAAACCTAGAAAAGCAGCCAGTATGATCTCAGCGAGATACCTTATCTCTGAGTCAGCTCATGCTTCATGCTTTTAATATCCGATTGTGATATGTTTTTTTATAGGAAAAAGATTATTTTCTTTATACATTACATGCTAACCTAGATATTTTATATTAAATTGCGAATATTCCTTTCAGGAATGCAATAAGTTATTGAGAGAATTGAATGCAATGTTTGTTCAGGTTTGTTTTGTTATCGAAATTAGAATGGATTCATTGTTTGACTTGGCTTTAATTTTCTATCCATATTTCATATTTTATGTATTCCTTTTGTTCTGATTTCATTGTTATTTATTATTGTCATGACACTTTCAATCTCATTTTAATATATTATATATCTTTTATGGAACTAAGTGATGATACGAGCAGGTCGTTCGCCTGATGGTTAGCGCCACGCCTGCCCATAACAGTTGCAGTGCTACAAAGAAATTTTAATACCATAAAAAGTACTGCGTTGCGCTCATCATCCAAAATAAGTAGATTCAAATCGTCGATCAAAATAAGTAAGAATAGATTGATAGACTTTATATTTTAAAACCCTTAAAAATACATTTTTTTTATTGGTAAATGGGCATACGTTTGACGACATCTCGCCTGATGGAAAGCGAAGATGCGGCCTAAGATGGAACACGCCTGCCCATGCGATGCCTATTCACTCTAGACTTAAAGAGACACAAGTTGTATCCGTTTGGGAACAAAGACGGTGGCAGAGCGTTCCACTCCTTAGCAGTTCGCATGATAAAGGAATCTGCGAAACCTCAGATAAAGTTTTGGCTGTCTACTCGAAGTGCGAAACGCTTAGTACGGATAGGTGGGATATTAACGACGTACGGGTGAAACGACTCACCCCGCCTGGAAGTCCTAAGGTGGGAGGGAGAAGAAGGAATCAGGTCGTGCAGTTCCTGGGCACATTCCCCGAAGTGCAGTCGATAAAAAAGCGACAGACACCCAACTTTCCCAACATGATGTACAAGTACATTTCACAGTATAAAGCGTAACAATCGGCGGTCTTCTTTGCTCAAAGTGATCTCTTCCAGAAAACCTTTGGACAAAGGGATTAAGAATAGTCTTTGCTCTATTTTAGGTTGCTCTGAAATCCAATCTGAGTGGTTTTAAACAAGTAGGTATATAGACATTACATTTATTCATAATTATTCAATACAAGTCAGTGAACATATTAACACTATAAAAATTGTATTATGATAATAATAATAAAATAATAATAATTTAAAATGTCCATTAAATGTATTAAATAAATCAGATATACATACCTACATATTTACTGAAAGGGTTTTGATAAAATTTGGTATGTAGGTTAGCTTCTGAAACAGGACATGCTACTTTTCATCCGGGAAAAACGACCAATTTCCGAGGAAGCCCTTATAAACCGAATACTACGTGGATGAAATCGCGCGACGTAGCTAGCTATACATAAACAAAATAGGCTGTGACATTTCACCGACTTTAACAGCTCGATTCGCGACAATATCACATGATATGAACAGTTACTGGCCCTTCGACCTTGGGTCCTAATAGTTACAGTGGCTAGAAAGCCATGGAAGGCTATGGCATATCGACATTACTTCCTCAACATTCGGATCTTTATTGTGGGTATACACGCCCACGCTTGCGATTGCCCAGAGTATTCTACTTATTTGGAAGGTCAAAGAGCATGTCAGAGATGTAGTTAGGAAAACGTTTATGGGAATATAATGAAAGGCTGGTATTTGGATCAAGAATACTTACCTAATAATTGCGGGCTCATTATTTCTGTTAGGGTTCCGTACCCAAAGGGTTAAACGGGACCCTATTACTAAGACTTCACTGTCCGTCCGTCTGTCTGTCTGTCTGTCTGCCTGTCCGTCTGTGACCAGGCTGAATCTCATGAACCGTGATAATTAGACAGTTGAAATTTTCACAGATGATGTATTTCGGTGGCCGCTATAACAACAAATAAATAACAGAAAAATAAACATTTAAAGGGGCTCCCATACGACATACATGATTGTTTTGCCGTTTTTATAGATAATGGTACGGACCCCTCGAGCGCGAGTCCGACTCCCACTTGGCTGGTTTTTTTTTCTACAGATGTCGTAGTCGTTGACCTCTTGTTTAAGAAGCCGCCCTGGGAAGCACGATCAGTGTCATTTAGATTTAATTATCATAAGCGCCACACCATACCAACTACACTTATTATTAATTATATCATGTTTTACATTATTATAAATTAAATGCAAATTAAATAAAAATCTTAATTATAAACTATGAAAAATTATGATCATGCATGTAAATTAAAGATGTCAATAAATTAATCTAAATGTAAAATAAATGGCAAGTAAAAATATTTCACAAAATGTTAACAATAACGTAAAAGTACAATAATCACAAAATAAGTGTAATTCGGTTTCATAAGTACCTAGCTGGCGACAATGCCCTTCAAACTGGAACACAGTAATGCTTGCAAACTACTGCTTAGCGGCAGAATAAATGGCAAAGCTTTGGTACCTACCTAGTCGGCCTCCCGCATACGAGAGACCTACCTCGAGTATGTTTGTCCTTTTTCATTAAATGTTGCATTTAAAGACCTTGGAAATCCTATGTTTTTAACCGACTACAAAAAAGGAGGAGTTTGTTCGATTATATTTTTTTATGTTTGTTACCTCAGAACTCCGTCATTTATGAACCGGTTTGGAAAATTATTTTTGCGTTGGGTTCAGTAAAGCTACGAAGTGGTCCCATATAAATTTCATCGATATTTGACCTTGGACTTCGAAGATAAATCGAAGTCTGTTTTTGTATTTTTCTAAAAATTAATTATTCAATAAAATACTTCATGTTCTAAGCATATTTTTTTGCAACTTAGTAATGAGACAAGCAAGCCGTTCGCCTGATGGTACTTCAGGACTTTTATGCCTGTTTTGAAGTGTAGTCATGCGAGGGTGTAGTCATGACCACGTCCTATATATGATTAAGAACTTCATTTTGATATAATTTATTTAATAACAGATTAACTAATCATATTTCTGAATTGATAATTCAGCGACTCTATCTTTGGGTTTTTTCTATTTACACTTTTATTATGTACTACCTTATCGACATCTTTATTTAATTCTATTCAAATTCTATTCGTCTATTCTATCTATAGACCTTTAATGGTCTATGGGTTGTCTAATTGCTTCTCCTTGTAAGTAGCTAGTTTAGTTTTAGTAAGTAGAGTGTAGAGTTGTATTGAGTAACAAAAGCATTCGCCCGTTTAAAAAAAAAGTATCTTCGTCCTTCTTTCATCTTCAACATTTTGATAATTCCTCTCCATCCAAACGTTGCCTGGAAGAGATCGCTTTCAGCGATAAGGCCGCCCATTGTAACTCTATCTTCAATTGTTTTTATGTAATGTGTTTAATTTAATGTTTGCCATAAAGTGTTCATCTATCTATCTATCTATATTTTAAACCCGTTATGAATATTTCATGAAACTATAAACTACATGGAATGTTCCATATTCAAGCCAGTGCAGTCTTTTTCTGGTCTTATGTGCTCCATTTTCAGCCACATTGGCGTAACTACAGTATTGCTGTTCTCTCGCTTCTTTCAGGACCTCCTTCGCGAGCTTCTGGCTCCGCGCTTTTTATATACACTCTAGGGCTGAGAGCGAGTTGGACCACGGAAGAGTGAGGTGCAGCAATTCGAGTAAGATTTGGTGGTCATTTACTAAATTTTGATCTGCCGATAAAAATTTTGGATAGAAGTCTATGGGATCTCAAAGATCTGATGATTTCTCAAAGATTATTTTGATGGTCATTATATTTTTTTCCCCAAGATATCCACATCTGGCGAGATAATGGCAGGCAAGTCATGATCTATAGTGGTAAAAAAACTAAACCTAGTCATATCACTAGTGCTTATGCTAATCATTATAAATGAATGTAGCTAAGGGTTATTGTCCAGTGCGCGCGATGCGATGCTATCTCTTTTCCGCAGCGTCGCGCCGACGTTGTTATCATAATGGCCTTGAGACACGAACCTTATTATGAAAGGGTGCGATCAATCAATTTTTATGTACCTAGATATGTCTTTTGAGCAACCTTCAGGGCTAATATTTCTAGACTCGAGGTCATTTCTTAGCCTGTTCGGTAAAGCTTTATATAAAAATAAATCTTATATGCAGATAGAACAAATTTGGTTGCTCGATCAGATTACACGATAGCCTAATCTTATTCGATAGCTTAATCGGTTAAGGTATCGAAAAAGTTCAGAGACGCGGGATTGAATTTCGCTGTAATAAAAGTTTCTTTTTTCTGATTATTTAGAACTAACAACCGCCCGCGACTTAGTTTGCGTCAACTTAATAAAATATAGCCTACTAGCTGCGCCCCGCGGTTCCACCGGCGGTTTTCCGGGATAAAAAGTAGCCTATGTACTATTCCAAGTCCTAAAGTACTAACATTTAAAGAAACAAAATTTCATCAAAATCAGTTCGGTAGTTTTTGCGTGAAAGAGTGACAAAGATCCATACATCCATACAAACTTTCGCGATTATAATATTAGCAAGGATGTTACGCAGAGATAGTGTAGCTTTCGATTAGTGAAAGAATTTAAAAAATCGGATCTGTAGTTCCAGAGGTAGGTACTTACTTACAATTTTAAATCTTTATAATATATGTCTAGAATAGTATAGATAGGTGAAAAAATCGCCGCCTAACGCCTTGGAGAAGACCCTTTAAAATACCTAGATTAGACAAAGACTTCTGAATTTTATTGTTAGGTATCTTTTTTTTTACACTTAATAGATCTATGTTTGGCCACTATCTGCCTGTGAGACGGCAGACACACTCCAATTCAAAACGACTCCATTAAAAAACTCATCCATCCCAATCTACTATCCAATTGAATTGATTCAATTGAATCGTCAAGAGTAGACGTCCATCGGTCTCCGGACAATGGGACGGGGATCGAGCTCGCGCCATCTATCAATGATAACGTTATTGATAGTGCGAGATGGCGATGGCGCTTTGTGGACTTGATAGTTTTCGAGATTGAGTTACGTACTCGTAGGTTTTTATACTCCTTTTAAAGGCAAAATGTGATTAATTTGGATGCTATTTCATGAGACTTGTGAGATAATTCAGTCTACTAATAATTCAGTCTTAGTAACTGCTTTTTTTTAATTCTTATTTTATTTTGGTGCTTTTACCCTATTTCGGTATGCCAGCCCCATCGTGCCCTAATCATATTAAACATTCAACACAATATAATGTATTGTAATACTCACTTATGCAGAAATATCTCATATAGTGACATCGCAGCTTCAGTTGTTGGATTGGCCAGTATATTGGTAAATGTTCCCATATATATTATATTTCTGCATGAGTGAGTCCATTTTGGTCCTGTATTTGGTACATTCCATTAACAAGTGATGGACGTCTTCCAATACTCCACATTCTTCACAATTCGGTGAGTTTACCTTTTTCATTAAAAAAACCAAACTTGTTAGATGTATAGTGTCCAGATCGCAGTCTGTGAGCCAAAGTAACAAATACTCTCCTAATTTTAGTATTTAAAAACCAAGGTATATAAGTAGGCTGACCTTGAATTATTTTATACCAAATGCCTTTTTCCCTGCTTCTCTCGTCAAAATATTCTTTAAAGCTTTCGCGACATAGTATTTTTCCAAATTTCAATTGATGCGTATAAATAACTGCTTTAATATACATATTTACAGCTGTTTACACACGTTTAATTATTTTTTTACTTTGTCATTATCATCATCAGCCTTTATTCGTTACTGCTGGACATAGCAATCTCCCAATGAATGCCACTGAGCCCGGTCTGCGGCTCTTTACATCCAGTTACTTCCAGCCGCCTTTAGCAGGTCTTCCGCGCCCCATCCTGCCGGTGGGCGTCCTAAATATCAAATATTATTGCTATGCATAAATATGTAGGTGTAAATATTGTCGTAGCACATCTTTCCACATCAATTCACTCACCTGCCCATTTGACTTAGCCGTAGTAAATTAAAACTATCTAAGTAATCAAATCTCTGAGTCGTACAGAACTCCTACAAAATAGCATAAGTTTTAAAGGTAAGAGTCTAAGCAAACGTCAGGAGCTTTCCGTTACAGCCTTATCTCGTGTTGTCCGAAGCGAGCGCGAGACGTGCATTAAATAAATGGTTTTCATGAAAATTTCCACGATATACCACTATTATAAAAGCTCTAGTAATGTAAGGAATAGTCTAGAAGTTGTCTGGATCGCTTAGAGCGATAAGCCGCCCATTGTGACACTAAGTTGTTAGTTGATTTGATTTCTGTATTATTACTTTTTTGGGTTTAATTAATTAATTATAATAAAAAATACGCTCAACGATCACATACACTACGTATGCTCTAGATACAGTATTGTGTATGGGATTTCCAATCTGTTCAACCACTACACCACAGAGGCTGTCTCTTTGACAAACTCTGACAAATGTTTGTGCACAGAAGAAAGTGCAAGTGTTTGTTTCGTGTCTGGGCGTTGTGGGACTGGTAGCTCCTGGTTCCTTAGATCCAGGGAATCCTAGTTAGGGGCAAAGATCTATGTATGTGATCGTTGGGCGTATTTATTTCTCTGATAAGTGTTGTAGTGTGCTATTGTCTCGGGGAGACGAGCAGGACTTTGCAAATAGTCCCACAAACATTTGTTTCGTGTCTGGGCGTTATGGGACTATGATCCTCGTAGTTACTAGTTTCCTAGATTAAGAGAATTCTAGTTAAGGGTCAGGATCTTTGTATGTGATCGTTGGGCGTATTTATTTAATAATAAAAAACAATAAACATTGAAAAAAATATTATAATGTGGATAAATTTACCTTACACTAGGTATGTACAATTATTTACAAATATTATATACAGTAATAGGTAAAGACAAAATTAACCTACAACAAAATTAAAATGTTGATTCTTACATACATTGTCCAACGACGTAAGATAAATCAATAGACGTATAATGTCTGATGTCACAATGTTTGTGTTCAGTCAAAAATGCACCTTCACATTGTTACACTTTACACTTTGTTACACTTAATGTTCGCCTGAAAGCTCCAGTAGCCATAATAAGCTCAGGATTTGACACTGAGACAAAACATCTCCGTGTTTATGGACTCGGCACGCTCCCACTGCGAGGGCATTGTTTTAAATAATTTATTGCCTCGGATAGCGTTACTGATATTTGAGATTGTTAGAAAAAGAAGATAAGATTGTTGTAGGTTGTTAACTTGTAAATGTTGATTCAAGTGGCTTAAAATGTTGTTTGCCTATGGTCCAAGTGGTGAACGCTCCAGTTATAGCAGGCCTAGCGCACTCCGCACTGTAGGTACAAAGCTACAAGTACATAGCCGGACACCGATGGCGGGTCGCGCGTCGTTACACGTGCCGCGTCAGAAGAGATAAGAGCTATGCGATAGAAAGAGAGGCGCTCTGTAGGTTAATATGACTGGTAGGTATGCAGCGGTACGCGAGCTGAATTGAATTTTATTGCGTCATAGCAAGAGTCGCTATTTGCTTAAATTTCTTTCCGGAGAGATGCTTTTGTCCCTTAGTATTCTGTGGTAATAGTTACACTATAAGTATTCTGTATTAAGTATTCATTGAGTCAAAATGATCTCCAGTTAAACCGATGTTGAAATTACCACAAACTTACAGTTGGGTAGCATTTCTGTGGCTTAATGTTTGACCTTACCGTTTTATGTGTACCTACTAAATAGTTAGATGCTCAAGTAGAAGTGATGTGATGGTATGATGTTACAATATCTTGTTAATGTAATTAAATTATATTGTTTAACTAGGGAAAATACTAACTACCATCGTAACACAGGTTTATTCTAGTGCGAATGCTGGTGACTATCTTACCTATATTTATTTTATGTGTAAGAATTATGTAGGTACGAGCTATTTTTATACCATAAAATTAGCTATTTTATTCAATTAAGATTATATTATACATTGTTTTGCTTAAATAAATTGAATTGAACTGAGGTCGCGGGTTCGATTCCGCGATGGGTGTTTGTTTCGTATCTGGGTGTTGAGGGACTCGTATTCCTGGATCCTCGTAATTCCTAGTGAGGGGCCAGGATCTATGTATGTCATCGTTGGGCGTATTTATTTCTGTGGTAAATGTAGTAGTGTGCCATTGTCTCGGGGTGAC
This sequence comes from Petrophora chlorosata, assembly GCA_951640565.1. Classification (NCBI taxonomy): domain Eukaryota; kingdom Metazoa; phylum Arthropoda; class Insecta; order Lepidoptera; family Geometridae; genus Petrophora; species Petrophora chlorosata. Next base: position 6,442,838 of record OX621206.1, read on the forward strand.
GAGCGTAGTGCAGTCATCATCATCATCAGCCTATAACGTTCCACTGCTAGGACTCGGGCCTTCTTCCATAGAGAGATTATGGGCCATAATCCACCATGCTGGCCCAGTGCGGGTTGGTGGAAGTCACGTGTCCTTGAATTTTGTGATAAATTTTTGGACATGCCGGTTTTCTTACGATGTTTTCCTTCACCGTTTTAGAACGAGTGTTAAATCCGCACATAACTTAAGAAAGTCAGTGGTGCGGGGCCGACGGGATTCGAACTCGGGTGCGTCGGATCGAAAGTCGCACTTGCTTCCACGGAGCCCCACTCGCTCTCGTAGTGCAGTGCCGCGCAGGAATTTGCATAATAACGTTCTGGGTGGTGCTGCAGCTGTTATGGCATGTTGTTTACCATCAGGTCAACGATGTGCTCGTCTCGTCACTTAATTAACATAAAGTGATTGAATAATAATATAAGTAATAATGTAATGTAAGAAATAATAATATAAGTAAAAATATAAGTAATAGTGTAATAATAACATAAGTGTCATCTTGTCTCTTCTCTATCAATATCTTTTTTGATGTCATCTGTTAGTTCTTAATAGTGTGAACGAGATTTTTGAGCGAGTGTGGCTCAGCGGGAACTCGTGAGCCTTTCGATCCGACGCACCTGGGTTCGAATCCCGACTCAGCCCTGCACCAATGACTTATAGTTAAGTGCAGATTTTGCACGCTCGCTCTAAAACGGTGAAGGAAAACATCGTGATGAAACCCGCTTACGTGCTTTGGAGTGGTAGGTTCTGGCCGTGGTTGTAATACCACCCACCGAATAAAGCCATGCCGTCAAGCGACCTAGTCGTGTTTCCATCGGGGAGACGGGTCTGAGCAGCCGCTCAACTGCCGTCTGTCTCTAGATCTATGTGCTCCATCTAAGGCCACATCATCGCTTCACATCAGGCGAGTTAGTGGCCAAACATAGATCTATAAGGCGTAAAAAAAAATGAAGTCGCTCATCCGCACATGTCTGTATTTGCTTAATATGTCTAAGTTACTAAAATGAAGTCGATGCAGGTTTCACTATCATATAGAGAATATCTTAAAGAATGTTAACGTGTGTATATTCTTTATTTCTTATATATTCATATGGCGTCTGCTTCTGTTATGTCGCGTAATAAGGCGACGTTTTAATTAAAATAAATAAATAAAATAAATAAATAAATATCATCATCATCATCATCAGCCTATCGCAGTCTACTGCTGGACATAGGCCTCTCCAATTGCACGCCATTGAGCACGATCCCCGGCTACTCTCATCCAGCTGCTACCAGCCACCCTGCGAAGATCATCGCTCCACCTAGCCTGAGGGCGTCCTACACTACGTTTGCCAATTCGTGGTCTCCACTCTAGAACTGTCTACCCCAACGGTTATCGGTTCTACGGCTAATGTGGGCGGCCCACTGCCACTTCAGCTGGCTAATCCTGTGAGCTATGTCGGTGACTTTAGTTCTCTGTCGAATTACTTCGTTCCGGATACGATCCTTCAGAGAAACTCCAAGCATAGCCCTTTCCATAGCCCGCTGAGCGACTTTAAATTTGTGGATCAGCCGTACCGTGAGTGTCCACGTCTCGGCTCCGTAGGTCATGACAGGTAGGACGCACTGATTGAAGACTTTTGTCTTTAGGCTTTGTGGAATAGGCGATATATATATATATATATATATATATATATATATATATATATATATATATATATATATATATATATATATATATGTATATATATATATGTATATATATACTCATACCTTATCTAAATAATTAGTTTACCAACAGCATGTATTTATAATTTTTAGAAAAAAACAAGAACCGACTTCGAGACTATACTTATATTTTTTTGTTTTTGTTATTTTTTTCAAAAAGCGCTAAATCAACTTCGATAAAATTTATATGGGACCACCTCTGACGTATGACCTACCAAACAAAAAAAGAATCATCAAAATCAATTCATAATTGGCGGAGTAATACGCGTAACAAACATAAAAAAAACACCGTCGAATTGAGACCTTCTTTTGAAGTCGGTTGAAAAAGCTCATTGTTTATGCCCGATCTTTATCTATTTAAGTTTCATAAACGTGCCCTTAAAGCTCAAAATGTAGCATGGACTAAGTCTATAATGTAGCATGGACTTAAGTAGACTATAATCTCTGTTCCATTTTTGTTTACACTAAAAGTCGCGATGATTATTCAACCGCTCATTTGTGAAATCAGATTAGGGTAATTAGGTTAAAATTTATAATTGCTCACGCACAGCAACACTCGCATTTTTGTGGCAACATAAGCATGAAACGTTAATGAGAGAAATGATATTATGCGAGGCCGCGAATATACACATTTAAATATATTTGTACTGCGTCAACCACTTTAGAGGAGGCATTTCAATCTCATCAGGAAATAGGTCAGTTTCAGTTTAAGTTACGTTTTGATGCTATAAAATAGAGCTGGGAATAAAGTTGCTGCAGAGCTGTACGAATTTATTTGAATAAAATACACAGTTTTCTATTCAAGACAAGTTTTTCTTATACGAACTCAACTAATTATTTGCTTGGCTTTTTATTGGTACATAAATGGGCATACGTCTGACGACATCTCGCCTGATGGAAAGCGAAGATGCGGCCTAAGATGGAACACGCTTGCCCATGAGATGCCTATTCACTCTAGACTTAAAGAGACACAAGTTGTAGCTGCTTGGGAACAAAGACGGCGGCAGAGCGTTCCACTCATTAGCAGTTCGCATGATAAAGAAATCTGCGAAACGCTTAGTACGGATGATTGGTAAAACCCAACATCTTATGGTGGTTGGCAAAAATCATATCTTACGGCATGGACCATATATATTGTCGATTCGACTATTTTCAGGCTAAGGATCAGCGCCATCTAGATATTGTACGGATTTTGAGCTTTTTTAGGAGGCACGTTTTTAGGGTTCTGTACCCAAAGGGTGAAACGGGACCCTATTACTAAGACTCCACTGTCCGTCCGCCTGTCTGTCTGTCCGTCTGTCACCAGGCTGTATCTTATGAACCGTGATAGTTAGACAGTTGAAATTTTCACAGATGATGTATTTCTGTTGCCGCTATGACTACAGATACTAAAAAACAGAATAAAATAAATATTTAAGGGGGCATACAATAGACATGATTTTTTTGCCGTTTTTATAGATAATGGTACGGAAACCTACGTGCGCGAGTCTGCCTCGCACTTGGCCGGTTTTTTAGTATGGGATTGTCAGTCCTCTTGTATATTTGGTCCGTGTTTGTGCAAGTATTCTAATTAGGTAATAGTCTATACTTAAATATGTATCTGCGATTATCCTAGAGCGGTATCATCCGGAATATCTTGAAGCTTTCTGTTATAGCTCAGTGATAATATGCGAATTAATTACGATGGTATTCTGCTTGGATCTTCTCAGTTCTTTACCATCTTCTTCATTAGCAGCTTGTATCGTTGTACTGCTATCTTGAGAATAGTATTAGTTTGATCATAAATCTTAGATTATGTCAGTTAGCTATTATTACGTCGTTATGCTAAACTGTAAACACTGTAATTTTACTGAATTTTGTTCGCTTCTGTGGAATCGGTGGAACGGATTTCTTAAAATTACAATGCCAAGGTAACTTATAAAGTGTATATTCATAATGTTTTTTTAATTTTTTTATGGAACTGATTGACGAGACAAGCAGGTCGTTCGCCTAATGGTAAGCGCCACGCCTGCCCATAACAGTTGCAGTGCCCCCCAGAACTCTTAATACCATAAAAAGAACTGCGTAGCGCTGCATTACGCTTATCACCCCGAGACATCAGATATTAAGTCTCATATGCCCAGTAATTTCGGTGGCTACAATGACCTTCGAACCAGAACACAGTAATGCTTGCGCACTACTGCTTGGTGGCAGAATAACTGGCAAAGCTGTTTTGTATTTTGTGTATTTTATTTTCAAGGCTTATGTCTAAATTATTCTTATTGGTTTTACCTTTCTTGTTGGTCTTACCTGATCCCGATCGCTTTCAATTTCAAATTAGAAAGGCGTTAGCATCCTTTAAACTGCGATATCGATCATTCTTAGCGATCGTGATTGGAATAGGGATTGAGACGCGGACTTTGAGTAGAAAAATTAGACAATTTCACAGACAAATACCGATTACAAGACATGTTTGAAAACGATCGAGGTTGGTGTTTGAGTTACACGATTGCTGTTCACTCACGAAGGCGTGCCCCACCACGTTTATTGTTTGTTTCAACCGTATGCGTAGCGATAGATTGCAATATTTATTTTGCATTTGCTTTTGTTATCTGTACTGCTAATCTTTACACACACACACGCCACACACACATAAGATAAGATAAGAAATTCTTTATTGCAACAACAGATATCCAGCTTCTTTAAGTACTTAGTATCTAATTAATCACTATACTTAAGCTATGTACATCTTGTACCGTCGGGGAGAGAGTCTTTTCGTAATTTGTATGCATGAAGTTGTAATCGAATCTTTTTGGTTGTACCCTTTGTACCTGGCCGGTTCAGATACCATTAAAAAGTAATATTACAAAAAATAAATTAAAAAAACAAAAAGCTGTTTCCCGCCGTTTTTCAATTGTTTTTTCGTCTATATAAAAATAGAATAAAATGAGTGAAACTAACGAAGAAATTTGGTACATTGTAAAATGTTATTACAAAAAAAGAAAAAATGCGATGTAAGCCGCAAAAAGAATTTGTGACGTTTATGGACCTAATGCGGTGTCAGTAAGAGTAGTACAAAATTGGTTCAAGCGTTTCAACTCTGGAAATTTTAACGTTTAAGATGCAGTTCGCTCTGGACGCCCTCTTACAGATAAAGTCGATGTCATATGCGAAAAAGTAGAGCAAGATCGGCATTAGTAGTTACGACATTGCTGAAGACCTGAGCTTTAACCACAAAACAGTTTTGACGCATTTGAAAATGGGTGGGTATAGAAAAAAGCTCGATATTTGGGTGCCACATGAACTTACTGAAAGAAACCTCATGAACCGAGTTCACATTTGTGATTCTCTATTGAAACGTAATGAAAGCGAACCGTTTCTGAAAAGTTTGATCACTGGTGATGAGAAGTGGATCACTTACGACAAGAACGTGCGGAAAAGATCATGGTCAAATAAAAGAAAGGCTCCACAAACTGTGGCGAACCCCGGATTAACGCGCAATAAGGTGATGTTGTGTGTATGGTGGGATTGGAAGGGCATTGTTCATTATGAGCTTTTACCAGCGGGCAAAACCATCGATTCTCTCTACTGCCAACAGCTGATGAGACTGAAGCAAGCAAATGAGACTAAACGACCGGAATTGATAAACAGAAAGGGTGTAGTCTTTCATCATGACAACGCCAGACCACACACATCTTTGGCCACTCAGCAACAATTGAGAGAGCTTGGTTGGGAAGTGTAAATGCATCCACCATATAGCCCTGATCTTGCACCTTCAGGTTTCCACTTGTTCCGGTCTCGTCAGAACCCTTTAAGCAGTGCAAGGTTGACATCAAGAGAGAACTGCCAAAACCATTTGTCACAGTTTTTTGGTCATAAATCCCAAAATTTCTACAGCAAGGGGATCATGTCACTGCCTACAAGATGGCAACAAGTCATCGTACAAAATGGCACATATATATTGTAAATAAATACAACTAAACTTAAAAAAAAACATGTCTTGAATTTGTATACGAAATATGAAGAAAATTTTTCGCCGACCTTATAAAAATAATTTACTGGGCATTATGAGACTTAATAAATAAATAAATAATAAATGAATTCATTTATTTCAGGCAATAATAAAAAACACAGAGTATTCATATCAGAGGGCCATAGATTAACATATATATACAATTTATAAAACACTTAATCTTAAATTTAGGGAATTTAAGTGGCGGCTTCGCTTCCCTGTAGCGTCGGTAGACCACACCTTCTGGCCAGAAGTCCGGACTAAGGAACATCGTCGTAAGTGCTGCTGGAATCCTCTCAAGCTTGTACGACTTGAAGGTCGTTAGTCTACTGGATTCCAGGTGACTGATTTCGATGTCTATCGGTCCCTTAGTTCGGCCTTCGATCATCTTAAGAGCTAATTGTCTCAGGATGACGAGCGCAGTGCAGTGCCGCGTAGGATTTTGCAAAACAAAGTTCTGGGTGGTGCTGCAACTGTTATGGGCAGGCGTATTGCTTACCATCAGGCAAACGACTTTCTCGTCTCGTCATTCAGTTGCATAAAAAAACAAGAGCTTTACGCGTACAAATGCAAACCGATAGTTAACCTGATGTGAAGAGGCGCAACTTCGTGAGTGAACAATATTGTATTTGAATCTGGATTATACATAACTAGGGCGAGTAAGCAGACAGACGTGGACGACCGAGTTTGTTTTGTATAAATTTATCAATCACCCCGCGGTTTCAAGTGTTTTTCTACTTAGGCGACATATTGCATGTCAACGTGTATAAAAATACACCTGGGCCCTAATTCACTAAGACAAGTAGCGATTCCTTGCTTCGAGGAAACGTCGATTCCGTCATTGATAAACGACATCTGCGAAATTTGTACTATGACGTGTCTATATGAATATAATATGAATGCGTCATAGAAATGTCGTTTATTAATGAAGGAATCGACGTGCTTTCGCCAAGTTGTCGTAGTGAATTGGGGCCCTAGTCAATTTTCTGGGTTTAAAAGTATCGTATGCCCATTCCAGGATCTACTCTTATATCGAACCGACTCAACTCTGACCGAACAAATGTTTGTGCATAGAAAAAAAAAGCGCTAGCATTTGTTTCGTGTCTGGGTGTCGTGGGTCCATGGTCCTCATAGTTCCTGGTTTCCTAGATACAGAAAATCCTAGTAAGAGCCTAGGGGCTCACTCTGATACTTAATTACGATCTTCGTTTCGTTGAATGAAAGAGACAGCGCTATGCAACAGGCATAAGAGTGTCTCTTTTAGTCCGAACGAACGAACGAACGAAAGCAACTCAGAGTAGGCCCCCATTTAGTTTGAGCTCAGATTAGTTTTACAACCTGTGCGTTTAGTTTCTTCAGGTGTTTTGTGTTTAGTCTTTCAAGTGCAAGCGCCTGTATACATACGTCCACACAATAACCAATTAGTTTCAGCCAGTTGAAGTTTTTCCTAACATTGATTGCATCCATTGCGTACACAACACAACACACTCCTTCCACATGATGGCGATGCCTCGTAAAGATTTAATTGGTGATAAAACCGAGTAATTGGCCCCCGGTTATCGGTTTACTTCAGCTAATGAAACTGAATTACACTGTTACGGTGCCACCTAACGATCTATGCGATATCGAGAATATAACTTATAATAAACCTAGAAATAACAAAGGAACAAAGGCGTTGAGATAAAGAAACGGGACAGCTCAGAGACGAAAACGCTGGAGAACGTATAGGAGTTCAAACAAAGAGGAGAATAAATTAGTAATACTGAAACTAAATATTTATTTATATAATTGTATGTATGTTAAGTCTGTAAGTTATATATTTTTGTGGGCCTCTGCCATTTCGCTGTGTTAACTATGTTATTGCTTAAAATAAATGATTTGATTTGATTTGACAATTGTGAGAGGAGCTCGTAGTACAGCCTCATTGGAAAGCTAAAGATGGTGACTTAATCAAAGGGTATTTTTGATTTGGGATTAATATTTATTAAAACCATCAATAGTCAATAGTCAGTAGTAATTTATTCATAATAAAATATACATCTACAATTATAATTATACTATTAAATAATAAAATTAAATCATTTCTGATTAGTTTACCAATGTCAACATTCCTTCACCAACATGTTTGGTAATATTTTTTAATAGCTTCTTAGTAATTTCTAAATGATTATTTTCAACTAATTTGTTATAGACTTTGAGTCTTAGTACCCAAAGTCGTAGAGGCCCAATTAATTTTCCTCATAAATTCAAGAATGTGCGGCCCACGACCGTGACGTCAATAAATACCACATGTCCGTTACTGCCTATACACACGAACCCTCTGTGAGCCTCGCGAACAAATCTCTAATTGTTCGAAGTTATTTCCTTTAGAGCCTTCGATTGCTTAGCGCTTTGACGGAGTTTATTGGTAACGCCACATTCGATCACTTTTCTTTTAGAACAAGTATGTACCTTTTTTATATATGACTAACTAGTGACCCGCCTCGGCTTCGCACGGGTATTTAACGGATGTTATTATACATAAAAATCTTCCTCTTTAATCGCTCTATCTATTAAAAAAATCCGCAGTAAAATCCGTTGCGTAGTTTTAAAGATTTAAGCATACATAGGGACATAGGGATATAGGGACAGAGAAAGCGACTTTGTTTTATACTATGTAGTGATAGGCACACAAGCAGACGGCCCGCCTGGATGGTTAGCGGTACCTTCCTAGATACTGTAAGGAAATAAGTCAAATTTTGTGTGTCTGCCGTAATTATTTTACGTACTCCACTAGGACTGTTTTATTATTGTTATTTTTACCACGTTTTTCAATCAATCAATCATTTTATTGCAATTACAAATCGTGTAGTACAATCAATTCTATGAGCTCTGAATCCCACACTAGGATAACTCCTGTGTCGTAGGTTTTTATTAACTTACTTTCTTGTTTGTCTTTCTGTCTGTCGTTCCGGGTGGAATCTTGCTATTCAAAGTTCGAGCACTTCCCTATTAGCTATCCGGCTGAAACTTTCAGGGTAGCTCCCAACTCGATGACAATGCATTCTTAATCCTTTATTCTTTTTAAGGCACATAAAAACGTGGTTTTTAGAGTTTTTTAATCCACATAAGTGTTGTTGTATTATGGGGAGAGTTATTGAGCTCCACTTGGTATTTATGAGATATGTAATTTTCCAAACCGTTATAGCATTCTATCATTCCATATCTAAAATACAGCCAACTACGCACACATTTTCTGCCTCAAATATCAAATAGGTTAACTATTTTGATAGCGGGAGGTTATTACTCGTCACAAAAATGCTTATTAGGCCTCCGCAGGGCGTAGTCACGTCAATTACTCGTATAATCTAGCTTCGTGACTTTTGACTTACGACCGGTCGATCTTCCCGCATGTTTTTTTTTATATAATACCGATTATATCTAAGGAATCGGGTCGAGTTGGTCATAAATAATGCGTGTGCTTTTTAAAGGCTTTATGGGCGAAATTTGTCAGCGGGAACCGACCTTGTAGGTGTTAATGTGTAAGCATTTCGACTAATTAGGAAAGGTTATAATATGGTGTGGCAATCAAGCTTTTTTAATCGGAACATGTGAGCTTAACTTTGAGCTTGGATGTAAAATATAATTATTAAGTAGAATAAATACTGTGATACCCAGATAATATGGCTATTATCCCTCAAAGCTCCAGCGTGGCGGGTTACGGCCCATACTCTCTCTATGAGAGAAAGCCCGTGTCCCAGCAGTGGGAATGTAATGGGCTGATGATGATCCCTTAAAAAAAGAGCAAATTTTGACAAAATTTCAATAATATGAAAAAGTTTCTTTGAAACTTTTGCACTTCAATCTAGCATATCTATCGTCTCAACATCTCTTATATTATTATTTTTTCAACGGGCAAATGTTTTTATTTCTGGAAGCAATTCTACAATCTACTTACTAAAGTATTCTGTGCTAAAACTAAACTAACTACTTAAAAGGAGAAGCAATTGGACAACCTATTGACCATTACGGGCCTATAGATAGCCCAAATGCTCCAGCCCACTACCAGTTGGCAGTGTACACAAGATCCTAGCAATATTGCCCCGTTAGATTGACATCTCTTTCATACATTTAAGATCAGAACCTAAAAGAACGGTCGATTTACGTGAAAAAAAAAACACAAGCGCTTTATTTCTGGTCGGTACCGAGGAGCCGTAAACAGCCGTCGATTTAGTGCGAAGTAGTTAACAAGATTTTATGCAATTAACTTTCAATTTGCACACATCAACAGCTAGGTAAAAGCAGTAGTGTAATTTTCTACACAGGCAAATTAAATAAACAATAATTGACATAAAAATATCATATTCAGTTCATAAAAATATCACAATCATATTCAGCGGAATTACACTACATATTTTCATTGCGTTGCAGATTTGAGATGAATTTTCGCAACGTCACGCCTGATTTAATTTCAACATTCTTTTGTATATACACAGTCAGGTCATAAGTATTGTCACACAGTAAAAACTTTTCTTTTGGAATGCTGGCCACAAAAAAGTTTATTGAATTCGAATTTCGAATTGTTCATGAAAATAAAAATGTATACTTTTTAGAATTTTACTTATTTTTAAATATGGAGTGGACGCTTGAAGAAGACCGTGTTGCAGTTATTGCGTTGCAACGTTGCGGTTACGCGCCAATTCAAATTTTTGACATACTGAAAAATTTGAATATAACCAAAAGATTCGTTTAACGTACCATCAAACGATACAATGAAGACTCTAGTGTAGATGACAGGTCAAGAAGTGGTCGCCCTCGGTCTGTTAGGACTCCAGCAGTGATAAAAGCTGTGAAGGCGCGAATTCAAAGAAATCCCAAACGTAAGCAGAAACTGTTGGCCCTTCAGATGGGGTTAAGCAGAACCTCGGTGAAAGGGTGTTAAATGAAGACTTAGGGCTTCGGGCATATTGAAGAAAAACAGGACATCGTTTAAATGCTCGTCTAATGGACCTGAGACTGAAGAGATGCCGCGATTTGTTGAAGCGGTACGCGGGAAAAAAATATCGGGAAATTCTACATAGTTGTGCTACTGTTTATACCATCTAGTAGTCAGCAAGCAAATAAAGAAAATTCTAATCTGATACAGGTTTATTTACATGAAACCCTTCGCTAAGCCCTCGAACAATTACGCTAAAGTAGATCAAAGATAAAGGAATTAAAGGAGTTAGTTAAAACAATTACATCAAATTATCTTTGAAATAGACTTCTTTATCCTTAGAATGTTGTTTACGGAAAACTTTCAATTTTAGGACTATTGATAAGATTTCCTTGTTTAAAATTTGTATTTAAAGTACTTGATTGACTGAACAATTCTGCAACCATGTGGTGATTCTTTTATTTTAATTGAGTGGGATTCGTTGGGAGCTCATAATAATATTATCTGGACTTAGATGCGATTAGTGGTATCTGGAGCTACCCGTTGTTTCAACCTATCATTCCAAAAGATTCTTTTTTCTATTTCCATTGATTCCTTATGTCACATGTTAGAGAATTTTTAACCGACTTCAAAAAAGGAGGAGGTTCTCTGTTCGATTGTATTTTTTTTTAATTTATTTTTTATGTTTGTTACCTCAGAACTCCGTCATTTATGAACCGATTTGAAAAATTATTTTTGCCTCGGTTTCAGTATAGCTACGAAGTGGTCCCATATACATTTCATCGATATGTGACTTTGAACTTCGAAGATACATTGAAGTCGGTTTCTGTTTTTTTCTAAAAATTAATTATTTTGTTAATATGTATACTCGTTATTTATATATATTTAAAATCTCAGCAGACTTTGACTTAATCCTCATAAGTTGATAACACTCTTGTTATCAAGCTTCTTTATCTATGTTATGCGGTACTTCGCATGTCTTGCCTTCGTGCGGGAATTCGGACTTCCACCTAATACCGGCCGAGGTAATGACGGCTTGTTTATGGAATGGAGGTTTTTGCTGGTCTCTGTACTGCAATGTCATTTGTTTGACAGAGGTGATATGGAGTTTGGTTTTATAGTGCGACAAGGATGTAAATAAACACAAAAAATATCTGAAACGCAATGAATAAATTTAGAGTAAATCCGCTAAATAAAAATGTTAAATAGCGCCGACTTATAAAATCTATAAAAAGTAAAAAACGGCTAAACTGGTTTTAATAAAACATGTCTAAGATCGTTCTTAGACATGTTTTATTGCGGTCGTCCGCAAGAAAACCTGCTTTCAAATAAAAAAAAGTAACCAAATCGGTTCACCCGTTTAAGTGCTACGGTGCCTCTGACAGACACACAGACAGACGCACATAGTGGTCAAACTTATAACACCCTTCCTTTTTGCGGCGAGGGTAAATAAAATATAATTATTAAGCGGAATTACACTAGATATTTTCATTGCGTTTCAGATTTGAGATGAATTTCCGCAACGTCACGCCTGAACATTACAAAAAAATATGGAACTAACTCTGTTATCTTGGACTACACTAGCCTCATCATCATAATCATCAGCCCATTACGTTTCCACTGCTAGGATACGGGCCTTCTCTTATAGAGAGAATATGGACAATAATCCACCACGCCTGGCTAAGTGCGGTTTGGTGGATGTCACATGCCCTTATATTTTGTGATTCTTGGACATGCCGATTTCTTCACAATGTTTTCCTTCACCGTTTTCAAAGTGAGCATTAAATCCGCACATAACTAAAGAAAGTCATAATGCGGGGCCAGCGGGATTCGAGCTCCGGTGCGTCGTATTGTAAGTCGCATTGGTTCCCGCTGAGCCATACTATGAACTAATTGCTTACCTACTACTTGTACACAAAGTATATTTTGATTGAAAAAAAAACACATCCTATCTAAATTTTTTTTATTACTTGATTACAATTACAATTACAATAAGAGCGAGTGTGGCTCAGCGGGACCTCGTGCGCCTTTCGATCCGACGCACCTGGGTTCGAATCCCGACTCAGCCCTGCACCAATGACTTATAGTTAAGTGCAGATTTTGCACGCTCGCTCTAAAACGGTGAAGGAAAACATCGTGATGAAACCCGCTTAATCGCTTTGGAGTGGTAGGCTCTGGCCGTGGTTGTAATACCACCCACCGAACAAAGCCATGCCGTCAAGCGACCTAGTCGTGTTTCGGGATGATGTTCGGTGAACCATCGGGGAGACGGGTCTGAGCAGCCGCTCAACTGCCGTCTCTCTCTAGATCTATGTGCTCCATCTTAGGACACATCATCGCTTCACATCAGGCGAGATAGTGGCCAAACATAGATCTATAAGGCGTAAAAAAAAAAACAATACTCTTTATTGCATACCAGTTACAAAATAAAAATAATAGTAGCATAAAATTCCTTACAATGGTAGTACAATGGGCGGTCTTATCGCTTAAAGCGATCTAATCCAGACAACCTTTGGATGGACAGTATAGAAAGAAGGAGTAGACGGCGGTGTGCAATTAAATTACAATAATAAATACCTGCATACTTAAACATACAATACATACCATATACTTTTACATAATTACATAAAGATAGGTAGATAGACAAAAATTTTACCGCTGTCTCACCTGATGGAAGGTGATGACGCGGTCGAAGATGGATCATGCTTGCCTAGAAGATACCGATTCACTCTGGACTTGAAGACACCTAGATTATAAGTATCAGGAAACAAATATGCAGCATTTGAATGACATATTATGTAGTAAGTAATAGTATTCTTTGGTTAAGCTATCCTCACTTGAAATTTAGGCTGCTCGGAGTCAAGCACGAACAAAGCAGTGAGTTTCATTCAAGTAAGATAAATACATGTTTTACTGCCCCCTGTAAATATAAATGTCGTTGTATCATGATTTTAATAAAATATACACAACTGATAGCGGTGAATCAATACATATATACACCGTGAAATTAAATATTTTTGCGAAAAGTATGTACTCAGTCCATGCTTTAGAATAAACATGTAGCGAGAAAAAAAAAAAAATTGGTTGATAGTTACTAATACCAGACCAGGCCAGGCCAACAATAAGATGAAGCGAGCCTATTTATAGGGCACTCCGCACTGTAGGTACGAAGCTACAGGTACATAGCCGGACACCGACGGCGGGTCGCGCGTTGTTACACGTGCCTCGTCAGAAGAGATAAGAGCTATGCGATAGAAAGAGAGGCGTTCTGTAGGTTAATATGACTGGTAGGTATGCAGCGCTACGCGAGCTGAATTGAATTTTATTGCGTCATAGCAAGAGTCGCTATTTGTTTAAACTTCTTTGCGGAGTGATGCTTCTGTCCCTTAGTTATTCTGTGCTAATACTCAGCGCGGTTACTTATACTATTTATTATTCTGTAACGCACTCGTTGGATTTTGGACAGGAGGTATTTATCATGTTGCAGGGCTTATGTCACGAATTGGAATGATTTTATTTTATGGTGTATAAACGATTTAAAGCATGGCATGAATACATACTTTTAGCAAAAATATCGAATCCACGGTGTATATAAAAGTCTTATTGCAATAAAAACTTAAAAGCTTACTCGCTAATCGTCGACAAACGTCCATCCAACATAAAGCTAAGTCCATTAATTCAGTAGGGTCACGCGTGCTGCTATCTCGCACACATTTTCTTCATTAACCTGTCCGTGTGACTCCGCCTGAGTCCACTCGACTCCGCCTCCAGTTTTTTCCACGTCTTTCATATTAGAATATTTGCGTGTGTGCCGACGTAAATCACTGGATTGTCACTGCGGCGGACTTATAATTTTATTGTCGTAAGGCGATGTGACACGACACGAGCGTCACGCGACGTACACTCACACGACGACATCGTGTAAAGAATTTTATTTATTTATTTATTTTTAATAGGATCTCCAACAAAGAATACACTTACATGCTAGATTTTAATGCTAATTTAAGTTTTTACAATGTGCTCCTTCAATTACTGAAATTCAATTACTTGCTTTGTATCGACAAAACAAACATACTCATAATTAAAATCTATATAGAATTAAAATAAGTGACATTTCAACATGAAAATGATAAAAACAGTTAATAGAAAAATAAAACAAACTTATATGAGATCAGTTAGAGATTTCTTAAATTTAGGAATAGATTCACTTATATCTAGATAATTGAACTGTCTACAGATTTCAAGTGGCTTCGGGGCCCCAGGTAAAATCGTTCCACGAAAACCAAAATGTTTTTAAACCAAATTTTAAGGTTGTCTTCTAGTAATGAGTAGACACACAATCTCAACGTTATGGGTTTCGTAGCTGCTGAGGGCCCCTGACATTCTGATAGCGGAGCTCTAAAGTTACGCCCTTGGTATGAATCCAAGTTTTATTGTCCCGCTCTAATTATATTTTCGTATTAGATCTCACCTGAGATTGGCGTGGTCGTCTAGACCCGATGGGCGTTCTTTCGTGCGAGATTAATTGTAATTGTGTGTAGTAAAGTGGATGATTAAAATATTTTGATAGCTTGCGCAGCTATGTGGAAGGCGACATGGCTTGCCGCGATGGCGTTTGGAAATAACGGTTCGTGCGAGATAAGAGCGCTTTTTATAAGACGATTAGGGGTTATGTCTGTTTTTATGTGACGCAAAACGCGAACTTCGAAGCTTTAATTATTCAAAATAATGAGCAACGGATTCATTTTAATGTTTTTTTTGATCGCCGACCATGTTCTTGACCGTCAACTAGAATTTCTTGTTATATATCTATTTCAGTATGTTATTTTATATTTTGTATTTGTAACTCACTTTATGGTTTAATTGTATTTTGTTGTAAATGTTTTTTTTTTTTAAATTTAATATATTTTTTTTCTTTTTATATAGAGGCGTCAGGAACTACAAAGCTGGCATCTTACTGGCATGCGTAGAACAAACTTTTTTTTATGGTACTGGTTGATGAGACGGGCAAGTCGTTTGCCTGATGGTAAGCGTCACGTCTGCCCATAACAATGGCAGTGCCATCCAGAACTTTTAATACCAAAGCACTGCGTAGCATCGCGCTCATCACCCCGAGACATAAGATATTGAGTCTCATACGCCCGTTAATTTCGCTGGCTACAATGCCCTTCACAGTAATGCTTGCGCACTACTGCTTGGTGGCAGATTAACTGGCAAGC
This sequence comes from Petrophora chlorosata, assembly GCA_951640565.1. Classification (NCBI taxonomy): domain Eukaryota; kingdom Metazoa; phylum Arthropoda; class Insecta; order Lepidoptera; family Geometridae; genus Petrophora; species Petrophora chlorosata. The sequence continues at coordinate 6,458,703 of OX621206.1, forward strand.
TGCACCATTTCTTCTTCCTGTCCTTTTTCAAAAACGACTGCTATAAGACCATTCTCTTTTAAAACCACGATTATAATGGGTCCTGTCCAAAATCTTTAAAGGAAGTACACAGAGATACATCCTTCATACTTTTTAAAAAAGATCCGAAACGGTACCGTCATACCCACCTCTATCCAGGGTGTGGCAAAATTTTGGGATGTTCAAAGTACCTTTTCCTTTGCATCGAGAAAGTTTTGTTCATCGGAAACATCGGTAATATTTTAGTCCTCATGCACTGTCACACAGCTAACGAAGACAAAAAAGGTATCATGGATGGTAGTTAAAAATACGCATTATAGACACATATCAAATTATCCATTGAAGAGTGAACTATCTCCACCGTCAAAATACAAACGAAGGAGGCAGTTTTTCTGGGGTAAAACATCCATTTTTCAGCGCCACGCCATGCATCAAAAGTAGGTTGTCCAGCCCCCATTCGATGCCGTGATCGCCATTATGCGACAGGACGCCGACCACCGTAATAGGTGTCATTACAGTGTCGTTCTGAAATTGCTCCACTATCGCAGTTATCAGGCTTTATAGGTAAAGATTATACGGTAGGTATATAGGCGGACGCCACGCCCATTGGTTATTGTGCATTAGGTTTTAATTGAGTTTTTGTGGTCTGTTGTAGCCAGGTTGTAGCGACCGAAGGGTATGCACTTTTTGTCTATTAAAGTTTTTGATTTTAATAGCATTATTCTGATTTTGTGATTGCTTCTCTTTATTGATGACTACCACCATCTTTCTTCACTGCGCATGTTCTGGTTATTTGAAAGTTTACGTTTCAATTGTAAACTAAACATAGGTATGAGGTGGAACGGAACGAAATACGAATATATAGTCAAAAGCATTAAAGCAATAGTGTAGCTTAATAAAAATAGTTTTTAATATTATATATATGTTAGTTTGTAAGGTATATATAATATGGGTCTTAGAATTACTTTAGTCGCTAATGTAACTATTGTCTTCTTAAGTTACCTGAATAAAGTTAATAAATAAAGAAGTAAGAAGAAGTAATAGGCGCCGAAGATTTATACCTACGTGAAAACGGGTACCTGCCAATGAATCCCAAAAATCTAATCCCAATTAATATTTGTCGTATTTAAACCCAGATAATATTATTTTGAGCTCCCGACGAATCAAAATTTTAATTAAAAAAGAATCAAAATTTTTATATTTTATAGATATATAAACACATTGAGCCAAGTTGTAATATTCCTAAGAAATGTTATATTAAATATAAAAGCAATTGAAATACCTTAAAAGAAAGACAATTGACCAGCACGCAAGACACTGACATTCCTCCATGCGAGGGTACCGAGGACCGAGCGCTGTTATTCATCGCGCCACTCATTATCATGGCTGTAACGAACCGAATACATTAGCCGACGGTTTACGAGCGTTGATTGTCTGCGATATGCTTCCTTGAATTTTGATTTAATAACACTGTGTAACAGAGCGGGATAGTAAAGAATTTGAAAGACCGAATTGTATATCTAGGGTTGCAAATCTTCATAGTATAGGTAGGTACATAGTGTAAAAATCACAATTGGAAATCGTGTTAACAGAGATGAAATAAAATGTCTTTATTAAGCAAGGGTTAATGTTTCACGATGCGTATACTCTGATAGTCTCTAAGTCCAGAAGCTACTCGTGGTAGGTCTCTCGTATGCGGGAGGCCTTCTGGGTAGGTACCACAGCCTTGCCAGTAATTCTGTCACCAAGCAGTAGTGCGCAAGCATTTCTGTGTTCCGCTTTGAAAGGCATTTTAGCCAGCGAAATTACTATATCGACTCTATTAGAGACTTAATCCGGGTCACTCCCTTCCCTCCAATATGGTTGAGGGGGGTGATGGCTGGTCCACAAGTCATACTCGTGAACGGGTGCTGCTTGCGGGGACTGGTCTGTTCTAGTCACTCCTACTGCTACTGTCATACCTACTTATATTTTATTTACACTTTTCTGTTACTGATACTATGACAATGGGACATCTCACTCGCATTTCTTGTTTTACATTCTGCTAATTCTAATTTATACGTAATTGTGCTGAAAAAAGACATCCCCGCAGAGTTTCTTGGTGCTATCTTCTCTAGCGGGCGTATTTCCGAAGCACTGGTAGAGTCAGTTTTCGCATTTCTTTTCAGCACTCAGACTTCAATTTGAGTATAGGAAAGAAATGGGTAAACATACTTACCTTTTTTTCAAAGTCATGTTAACATAAGTTACAATTTTTAACATTTTTTATTTGTATCATGTGTTTATGACCTTTAAAAGTGCACTTTTGTGCCTATTTAATAAATGATATTTGACTTTGACTTTAATATCTGATGTCTCGGGGTGATTAGCGCAATCCATTGCTACGTACTGCTTAATATGGTATTAAAAGTTCCGGGTGGCACTGCAATTGTAATGGGCGTAGCGCTTACCATCAGGCGAACGACTTGCTCGTCTCATCACTCAGTACCATAAAAAGAAAAAGAAGGACCAGTACCTTCTAAGCAAGACAGATAGTATAACAGATTGTCGTCAGCATTTTCCATCAAGAAAATGTGCACAAATACAGAACATTACAGAATTAAGTACGTAGCTAAAAAGCCCATAGCTAAGTAAAGGAAAACTCATATCTGAGCCTTCTTAACGGTCAAATCGCCAAGTCACTTAGATTCGTTCAAGTCACGCCAAGCGGTTATGATTTCAACATGGACAATAGCCAGGGGGCAGGAAAGGGGGTGGAGGGTATGAGGGCACTTTAGGACAGATACCGTAACTCTATGGGGCGCTGACTGTGACTCAGCCAATCAACTTATTTTCTTTCCATAAAAAAATGGGTCAACGACCCCTGTTTCTTGTTTATGATTAGCGATAAGCTTATAATTATTGAGCATTACAGTTTTATTTGTGCTCTTAACAGTCTTTATTTTGTAGTTTGAAGGACCTTATCGCACAAACTACTTTAGGAATAGCACTTTACTTTCTTAGCTAAATATTATAATAAGGCAAACAAATATAACCTATCGCAAGGTTCTATCTCCAAATTGTCCCGACTGTGGAGTTCCAGAGGATATTTACCATATTCTCATGGAATGTGTGCGGAACGAGATCTTTCGGAGAAGTTCTGTCCTAGACCTAATGCAAGTAGGCGACTGTAATATTGTTTTGGCCTATCCGTTATCGGATAAAGCCAAAGCACTTTATAAATTATATAGAATAGGTATGCAATGTTCACACACAGTAGATGTCGAACATTGCATATTTGTCAATATTTATGTCTAGTAATTAATAATTTAAGATTAATAATAATATATAGTTGATTTTGTTAACTGAGCGGCATAATCGCATAGCGACTAAACTCATTAAATAAAGAAAAAAAAAATATATAACCGAGATATTTTCATATTATTATCCACTGTAACTATGAATTATTGTTATACATGCAAATTATAAAATAGCCAAACTGCCCAACCACTAGACCACAAAAGTGGTTGGGCAGTTTGGCTCAAATCTAATACACCACTGAGGTAGCGGGTTCGATTCACGCGACGGGAAAAAAGTTTGCACGGAAAAAAGCGCAAGCATTTGTTTCGTGTCTGGGTGTTGTGGGTCCATGATCCTCGTATTCCCTGGTTCCCTAGATACAGGGAGTCCTAGTTAGGGGCCATCTACGTACGTGACCGTTAAAAAAAACTATAGAGGTAGATATAGTACCTATAACTACATACATACCTAAATTGTTAAGTCTTGCTAAAATGGTCTTGGAAAAAGGATGACTATGGGCGTCCTCTGTCGTTTATGCAGACGAAGTCGCAGGAAAAGGCTAGTGTATTGTATACAATACAATATAATAAGCTTTATTGTACACCATAGCAAAGATTAACAAGTTACAGAAATTGGCTTAAAGCTACAGTACAATGGGCGGACTTATCGCTAAAAGCGATCTCTTCCAGTCAACCTTTGGATGGAAAGAACTAACGGAGTGAGAGAAGTCGGCGGTGCAAATAAATCAAAATGGAAATAGCTAAAAAATAAATAAAAATATGAATTCTAATTATTATATTACATATATACCTAAGATCATATTATATATAGAATGTGAATGTTTTAAATGTAGCTTTTCCTTTATCTCTGCTTTGAACAGCAGTGGACACAGCATGCACACATAAATAAATACATTTGTCATATTTTCATCATCGTTTTGACGGCCACTGAGTTTCTTTGACTATCCATTAGCCCCTTACAGCGAAACATCAAGTGTATAATGTATTTATTATAGAGTAGTATTAAGTATTGTAAAAATAGCAAAGGTATAATGTTAGTGGAAGTGACATGAGCGTAGTTTGTAATAAATGATGTTATTTAAATTGAAAACAAGTAAAAGCAGTGTAGGAAAATCATATTTGCCGCAATTTGTAAATATGCGTACAGATTTTTTTATGTTTTTGAGCTGGATCTACTAGTGAATCAATTTTCTAAACATCAAATTGTTAATTTTAAAGTTCATATCTGAAACGCAATGAAAATATGTAGTGTGTCCGCTGAATAATTATTCAGTGGAATTACACTATTATATATTCATATATTCATCTCAAATGAGATGAATTTCTGCAACGTCACGCTTGATTCCCGCTCAACGTCACGCTTAAAGTTCATAGTTGCATTCCTTAAGCATACCACTTATACTACTCTTCTTTCCAAGTAAAGCTTCCAGATACTATAAACTGTATATTCCAGTATTTTTATACTATATTCTACCCATTACTTCGTTAAGGGTAGATGATGTTTGCAGATAAGGGGGTCAAGTGTCCACCCAGGGGGTGAAAATATTCATAAAAGGGGGGTAATTTCTGACCGCGTAGTCAGATGGAATATGCGATAGGACCGCGGAAAATAAGACAGTATTATGTGAAATTCTGAGCTCCTTAATTGACTTGCAGATAGTTATCACGCGATGGAAATATTAAATATTGACTTTTAATTATTTTAGGGGAGATAGTGGGAAGAGATAGTAAGTTCTTTACTGAGATTTTAGGGTGTTTGTTTAAAATCAATTTGTGTTTTGACTTAAAAACTTTGTGTTAAAAGAAGGTGTAAGAACGATGTACAAAATATGACTAAAGATTGAAACACTATTACTCAAGTTAGATTATAGAAATGAATGGGTTGATTCTTATAAGCTTTGTTTAAAAAGCTTATCAGATATTAACATTGTTACCCATCAGAACTTAAAAATACTAAATAATTTTGGTCGCTTAATTTAAGTTTGAATACTTATGAAATAGTGTGAATAAATACATTACATGTAATATCGTAGAGAGCACCTTAGGGCGAAAGCAAAAATCGGTGCCAAATATTTTTATCGAAAAGTCTGTAAGAGCCTGAAACTACACTCCTATGATAAGTCGTCACCCCTTACAAGAAACTATCGCGTCCTACAACTATTGGCCGACAAGAGGGGTGTTTTTATAACTCTCACCAGATGGCACATGTCATTTAGTGCACCCTCTAAACGCGCCAATATCTCCAGATCCCTCGCATCAGTCATTAACTCCCTTTATTCCTAAGAACTTAGGCGTTCAGAGAGGGGTGGGGAAGGTCAACTTATAGTGGTGATGTTCACAGAGGTTAGGAGTCAAAAAGATCCGTTCCGCTATAACATCAATAATGTTGAGGCAAGTAATTGATAGCTGAGAATAACAATATCATAATTCAATTTCTTGTTCGTGACAGAAATGTAATTTTTCCACAGAATTCTGGAGAGAATAATTCAATCTTATGAGAAAATATTCTGATCTAGATCACGCACATAAATTAATCATAAAGATCACTTAGCTTTTTATGTAAAAATTCAATAAGAATAATTCGTTTCCTGACAGATAACGCTAAATTGATTCCAACAAGAATTCTAATTAAGATTGCTGCGATGTTTGTTAATTTAAGTAGGAAACAAGCCAATTTGGCCCTATATTTAGGAAAAGGAGGTAATCTATTCAGCCACGATTGCACCATACACGCTATCCCGAATTTGCCGTAATGACACTCGAACGATAGTTATCTGTTTCAACCAGAATTCAAATTAAGAACGTTCCGTTGTTTCCTCAAATTGTGGGTAGAGTTGGCAATAAACAACCCAATTTGGTCGGACGGTCGGCTAGGCAAAGTAAATCTATGCAACCGCAATTGCATTTGACTCACGCTATCCTGAATTTGGACTAATGATAGCCGGTAAGTATCGTATGGGATTGCTTCCTTCGTGAACCAAGTGAAAATAGCCAAATAAGAATTAGTTTCGTTCAAGTAGGTACTTATTTCTTTCAATTGCCCACAAATTATGCCAACAACAATAAGTAACTATTTATTAATCTATGACCATGTTTTAGTGTTCACTATGTTTTTTTTCAATTGTTTTTTACACTAAAGTGTCTCATAAAACTAAATGGCCCACACTTTAAAAAATATAACAACACACAAAAGTCTAATTCCCAAACCATCGTTAACATTCTAAACCACGTTGTTGCCACAATTTTTCTAACTTCTCCAATTTCGTTCGGAGATTACATAAACAATAACCGGGGGGGTATAATGGTGGTATAACTGCTGGACGGGGGGGTTAATTAAACGATAAATACGTCTGAAGTAACGATTATTGTATACAAAAGCGCTAGCTTTGAATTCGCATCACTCTCTGGTAATGTGTCAAGTCCGAGCTTGGCGCTTATTCTTGAAGCACGAGCGCCATCTTCGACAAATATTATGCAAAGTTGAACAGCGCAAATGAATATTGAATAGTGATTTTGTGTTACTAAAAGTGACGTTCAACCTCGTCTTCCAATGTCACTGAAATCGTAATATCCTTTCATATTATGTAATAATTTACGAACAAATGCCGGCACGTGAGCCATGGACGATGTGATTTATGGAAGAAATTCATAACAACAATTACACAATTCGAGTAACAATTTGTAAAGGTTTATTTTTCTTACACTTCGTGTGGTCCAACTTTATTCAAAACGAGTTTAACTTTACCCAGGTTTTACCAAGGAGGTTTATATCTACTTAACCTTTTCTTTCATCATTGGGTTTTACTCGTCAAGTTGTAGTTACTTCTGTATATGGCAGGCAGGTAATTGCATAACGTTATTGTTCGCCACAAAACGTGACAACAAAGATACAAGTTCGTTAGCAAACTTTCAGCTATTGTTCGTTCCTCTGAGTAGAAGAGAAAACTTCTAACTGTTATGTGATTTAATGAGAATTTTGAAAGTACCCACATAATCTGTTATGTTATAATAATTAATGCTATTAAGTAACATTCACGTGTGTAGCTAGATTCAATTGAACAAACTTCCGTAAAAATGATTTATATATTTTTATTTACAAATAATATGTGAAGACTTGAATATTAAAATCATGTACCTATCTAAATTGAGCAGTTAAACAACCAACTTAAAATTACCAACTTGTAATATTTCTTTTTGAAAAAGTTCAATACAAAATTTGCTTCGCTACTGAACTACAGAATAGTCGCCTCGCAGTCATTACGACTTGCTCGTTAACGCTCTCTAATTGCATCGGGTTAATATAGACTTTGTTAAATAAAATCTCTCATCCCCCTCCCGAACGTGGCCTTTTTAGGGTTCCATTGATGGCTGATTTGTAGAAACGATGAGCAACACAAAAATTAAAATAACATACATATTAATAAAACGGTTCTCACGTAACTCACGTAGTTTGTCGAATTTGACCTAGGTTTCAAGCACATTGAATGCTCTTCATAAGATGTTTTTTTTTTCCGGGCGAATGCCATTACTTCTATTCACTACTACTAAACATTATCTGTCAACCAAGAGGCTAAGCCACCAATTGAATGGCTGCGACGCATAACTTACTATATTTCGTGGAAAGAGTTTTGATTTGAAATAGTCATTATCACAACAGCTTGCAAAATAGACTTCCAATTTTTATTAGTAAAGTTTAACTAAGTTGTTGATTATAGCGTAAACGGTATAAAACCTTATCTTGCTTCTCGAGTAAGATAATGCTTTTGAAGATGAATATTTTTTCCTATAATCCAACTTTTACATGTTTTCATTCAGAACCATTGCCAGAAAAATGCATTTCCCACTTCCCCAACGTTTTTTCCGTTATTTACCGCGCTGCAGATGCCCTTAATGACGCGTTCTGAAACTTACGATGACACTTGGCTCGCTCCGACTCTGCGCCGACTCCGGACCGACGTCGGATGTTAATTGCGAAAGGAATTAAAGAATTTCCGTTCTTCTGGTAAATTAATGGGACGGCCTATGTGCGTGGGGAAATGAAAATGTTGTGATTTAGCTTTATAACTGCGACGCAGGCGACGGAATCGTTTGCTCGAGCAATTTTGGAGGCTTAAGATTTGGAGATTAGTGAAAATTGGTTCTGACAAAAGGTTTAACAAAAATTGTGATACCAAGTAGAAATAAGGTGGGTGGCTGAATAACGCTAAAAGTTTGACCTGCTGACTAATAAAAACAAATTAAATTAAAGGTCTCAAAACAAAGAAAATAGGTTTTGGTACCTGATATGACTACAGGTCATATTTTCATCGTTTTCAATAAGATAGAGATATTTTATTATATACCTACATTATTTAAAGTATCTCTATACTAAATTTTAACAAAATCTGTTTAGTAGTTGTTGCGTGATCGAGTAACAACCATCCATTCATCCATTCATTTTCACAAACTTTCGCATTTATAACATTATTAGGGAAGAATCCCGGCAGCCAAAGGTCGTATTTTTTTTTACGAAAACCCTTGTTTATTATTAGTGGGATTACTGTTAAATGTGGAGTACAAAATTAAATACCAAAAATTTATATATAAATGCATCATAATTTATAATGTACTCGGTATCTACATTTTGCACATAAAATTTAAAAGGTATAGGAAAATCGAGAATTGAAGGGCTGCGTGACAATATTGAGAAAAGAGAAAATAGTAGCACCATTTACATTAATTACCATTGTATATCTAAAAAGTTTGTTAAACTATAAGAGCATGTGTTATTGCTTACAAGCAAAAATTCTATAAATTCATATTCTTGTTTTAATCATCATTAATTCGTTATTTCGTAGCCTATGCTATGAATATCAAAATAAACCGAAGGCCTGTATCACGCATACATTGACGAAATAAACGGCCATCACATCTTCAACATCTCAACCCATATTACGCACTAGCACCCGTAGCCTCGTAGCACGTGCTACGAATCTCCAACCCAGTTTCAGAATCACAATTAACTGATGAACTTCTGAGGAGATTTCTCGCTAAGATATTGCTCAAAGTCGTTAAGAGTATAAGTAGTTGAGTGAGTTAGGAGCGCGCGCCACGTGGTCGGGGCATTACGCGCGCAATTCGCGCTCGATTAAAATTATCCTGGGCCATTATCGCTGAGGGAGTGACGAGCTGTGTAGAGCTTAGAAGGGTCGAGACGTAGAGAGGAACAGACATAAAAGTATTGTTTTTTTTTTTAATTAGGTGTCACTAAAATACTACTTTTATTCATATCCATACATAAAATATATAATATTGGATGACATAATATATTTATGTACCAATCTCAATCCAATCAGTTAGCTTAACCGATACCCGTACATATTGTAAATTTTCATTTAGTTTAGTTTCCATTAATCTAATGGAATGAGGCGTGACGTTGCGGAAATTTATCTCAAAACTGAAACGCAATGAAAATATCTACATATTTTCATTGTGTTTCAGTTTTTAATTTCCATTAGTTTAAATAATCTAATATTTCCATGAATTTAAAGTAGAATATAGATCGGTACACTTTATTCAGTACCGTCCTAAACATGACAATCTATATTCTTGCCGTATCTTCAGAGTAGTGGTTCTTTTTCCGATACGCTAGAGTCGTGGTGATAATTTAACGTTCATAAGTGCGTCTGTGATGCAAAAACTGAATAAAGAGATTTTGATTTGATTTGAGTAGCTACATTTTAAATCCACTTTTTAACTGTTACTCGTATTAATAGAGTTTGCAGAGAATAACAAAGCGACAGTTTCCAAGATATTGTGGTAATTAACATCAAGCTCAAAATTTGTGGATATACGGTATCATTCTTGTAAGACATGTCTTGTTAGATTTACTGAGCAAAACTTATAAAAAAATTGATTATTATTATTTTAAGATAAAATCTTTAATATTAAAGACATTGAATATTTATTAATTTGTTGTGATGTATATTATGTGATCCATGTTGGTCGAAATAAATTAATTTGAATTTGAATTTACATAAACGTGAGTGTCACCCGTAAATTATTTATTATTAATAATGTGTCCAAACCAAGTTAATTTAATAATAATACTTACAAAGGTGCGTAGAAGCCATTTTATAACTTACTAGCCGCGCCCCGCGGTTTGACCCGTGGTTGCCCGGGATAAAAATTAGCCTATGTGTAAATAAGCTATATTCATTCTGAATTTCACTCAACTCTGTTGAGGCGTTACAGCGTAAAGAAGTAACTAATACTCTAACACACAAATATATCTAAACATACAAACTTTCGCATTTATTCACGCGTGGTACCTAGGTCTCTCGTATGCGGGAGGCCGTCTGGGTAGGTACCACAGCGTTGCCATTTATTCTTTCGCCAAGCAGTAGAGCGTAAGCATTACTGTGTTGCGGTTTGAAGGGCTTTGCAGCCAGCAAAATTACTAGGCACATGAGACAGATATTAAGTCTCATGTGCCCAGTAATAATGTCTCGGGATGATAAGCGCAATGCAGTGCAACGCAGTACTTTTTATGCTATGCTATGTTTAGAGCGAGTGTTGCTTAGCGGGAACTCATGCGCCTTTCGATCAGACGCAACTGGGTTCGAATCCCGACTCGGCCCTGCACCAATGACTTATAGTTAAGTGCAGATTTTGCACGCTCGCTCTAAAACGGTGAAGGAAAACATCGTGACGAAACCCGCTTACGCGCTTTGGAGTGGTAGGCTCTGGCCGTGGTTGTAATACCACCCACCGAACAAAGCCATGCCGTCAAGCGACCTAGTCGTGTTTCGGGATGATGTTCGGTGAACCATCGGGGAGACAGGTCTGAGCAGCCGCTCAACTGCCGTCTCTCTCTAGATCTATGTGCTCCATCTTAGGCCGCATCATCGCTTCACATCAGGCGAGATAGTGGCCAAACACAGATCTATTAAGGGTAAAAAAAAAAAATGTTCTGAATGGCACTGAAATTGTTACGGGCAGGTGTGGCGACTAGCTCGTCTCATCACTCAGATCTATAAAAAAAATAGTGTGAGAGTGTTTGTTTTATGTAACTGGATGACGAGACGAGCTGGTCGTTTGCCTGATGGTAAGCAATACGCCAGGCCATAACAATAACAGCACCACCCAAAACTTTGTTTTGCAAAACCCTGCGCGGCGATGCACTGCTCTCGTCACCCTAAGACAATTAGCTGTTGAGTCTCATAATGCCCAGTAATTTCGCTGGCAATGCCCTTCAAACCGGAACACAGTAACGCTCGCGCACTGCTTCTTGGCGGCCGAATAACTGGCAAACTCTTGGTAGTGTGATTTAAATACACTTTTGAATCACGGGACTGTTGTGACTGGAACGGGAATGTATGTTTAAAACAATAATTTATACCTTTAGTCTGTTCTAAATCTTCCTAATTCTACAAGCAAGATGTTAACAAAGACGTTCGCAAGACGGAGTCACAGTCTCAGCGATCGGGCCCTTAATTAATCCAACTGTATTCTAGGGCCCTCCTAATTAATAACAATAATTCCGAATCGGGCTCGAGTCAGGATTATTGTACAGATCTGCCAGATGTCGGACGATGATGTGAAACGAAATTGATTTGATTCAAAATTTACGGAATAAGAATAGGAACGGAAAAATATTCAGAAAAATCCTATCCTATATTATAAATAAGAAAGTTTGTGAAGACGTCACGCAAAAATGACAGAATACATTTTGATGAAATTTGGTCTGTAGGTACTTTTGGTTCCGGGAAACCTTGGGTAAAATAAAAAAGTTTGGGTAGTAAATATTACAAACAAATATATGTATTTTTTTGAAATATTAGGGGTTAAAAAAAGCTTTTTCAATTCAGTTACGTAGTTCTATTACTTATTCTGTTATTAAATATTTTTTAAACAACGTATTCCGTAATAGTGACTTTTTAGCACTAATATAATTTCCAGTTAGCTACTAAGCTTTAGCTTGCGGCGGCTCTGTGTGTCGGGTCACTCCCTTCCCTCCAATATGGTTGAGGGGGGTGATGGCTGGTCCACAAGTCATACTCGTGAACGGGTGCTGCTTGCGGGGACTGGTCTGTTCTAGTCACTCCTACTGCTACTGTCATACCTACTTATATTTTATTTACACTTTTCTGTTACTGATACTATGACAATGGGACATCTCACTCGCATTTCTTGTTTTACATTCTGTTAATTCTAATTTATACGTAATTGTGCTGAAAAAAGACATCCCCGCAGAGTTTCTTGGTGCTATCTTCTCTAGCGGGCGTATTTCCGAAGCACTGGTAGAGTCAGTTTTCGCATTTCTTTTCAGCACTCAGACTTCAATTTGAGTATAGGAAAGAAATGGGTAAACATACTTACCTTTTTTTCAAAGTCATGTTAACATAAGTTACAATTTTTAACATTTTTTATTTGTATCATGTGTTTATGACCTTTAAAAGTGCACTTTTGTGCCTATTTAATAAATGATATTTGACTTTGACTTTGACTAGATAAATAGGTAAACTATTAAAGAATATGCCAACATGATTTCTCTTAGACCATAATTCAGAATGGCATAAAACTATGTTACCGCTTATAACCCTTTATTTTACGTTATTCCTCTCCATCCAAGCTTTGTCTGGAAGAGATCGCTCTAAGCGATAAGACCACCCATTGTTACACCATCGTAAACATTTGACTTTTACCCAATTTCTATCTTTAAGGTGAATAAAGAAGTATCTATCTATCACAGAAATAATCAGTTATAAGGTGGCATACGTACAATATTAAGCGTAAAAAAAATAAGTGTAAATAAACGTACCACCGTAATGACAACAACCAGTACCTATATGTCAAATTCATATTGCAATTATTTTGGATAAAGCTAACGATAACTTTTTATTAGAATTAGGAATCCGCAAAACTCTAATAACTGACAATATTATCGACTCGTAACATTACAAGGGTTCCGCCGCACATGTCAGGACTTTGACAATAATAAACATTTCGCACAATTGTGCTAAATCCCCGAACATTACCCATTTACACATGTCTGTGGGACTGCACAAATATAGATATGGAATAAATGGCCTCCGACCATTAGTTTTAATGACCTTTATTATAGGACGGAGGAGTTAGCGTTTTTTTCTATTGTGCCATTCGTTGTTCGGTTTGTTTTTTTTGTTGAAAATAGCGGTTTATTGTTGTAATCGGATATCATCATATCAGTTAAATGTAATGCGCATTTCTATTATCTTGTAGTTGTAATGTAAAATTAATCTGTACTCTTGTAGGGAAAATTACTCAATATTTTTAGGTCCTCTCAAAAAACAAAATCCAAATCTATAATTTATTCTCAGGTTAATTTATTCGCATCAGCATTCAGCCTGCAAGCAGACATGCAAATATTCAACACTAGCAGTGCCCCGCGGTTCCACCCGCAGTTTCCCGGGGTAAAAGTAGCCTATATGCTATTCCAAGTCCTAAAGTACCTACATACCAAATTTCATCAAAATCGGTTTGGTAGTTTTTGCGTGAAAGAGTAACAAACATCCATACATACAAACTTTCGCGTTTATAATACTAGCTGCGCCCCGCGGTTCCACCCACGGTTTCCCGGGATAAAAAGTAGCCTATGTGCTATTCCATGTCCTAAAGTACCTCATCAAATTTCATCAAAATCGAAAAAGAGTAACAAACATCCATACACATACAAGCTTTCAACTTTCGCGTTTATAACATTAGTGAGGAATTATTTCTATAAAAAAATCATTAAATTCTTTAATAATATAAAAAGATTTGCCAGTCACTTAGAGTTTTCTAAAGTCTTATCTTACGGCTTGTATAGCTCTAATCCGTCATACCTACATAATTTCCAGATATAATAATGTAGCGAAACAGAGGATAAAAGTGTATCGTAATACGGATCACTATAATTTATTATCACAGAATACTAAGGGACAGAAGCATCACCCCGCAAAGAAAATTAAACAAATAGCGACTCTTGCTATGACGCAATAAAATTCAATCAGCTCGCGTAGCGCTGCATACCTAGCAGTCATATTAACCTACAGAGCGCCTCTCTTTTTATCGCATAGCTCTTACCTCTTCTGACGCAGCACGTGTAAATACGCGCGATCCGCTGTCGGTGTCCGGCTATGTACTTGTTGCTTCGTACCTAGGCCTGTTATTATAAACAAGTATCCTAATTAAGTCTTATTAGGTGGTCCCCACTTGAACTTGCCAAGACATATTCTCACAACTTTTTTTTCTTGTTGCCTCCATAAAGTTAGGGACGATCAGTCTTCGTCCTCTCAAGCTGAAGCTTTCGTTTCGGTCGTCACGGAGCTCGTAAACTATGCATTTTACGACATCGGCTGACGATCCTGCAAAGAACTTAAGTAGTTTTGAGTATATTGGTGGATTCGAGATCTGTCACTACGGCTATTTTGGTTTCGAGTGTTAGTGAACTTGCTCTATCTGTTTATGTTGCCTTATTTTTTAATACAATACACGTACTACAACACTGCAATAATACAATACTACAGCTTTCCGTTCCACGGCCTCCACTGATATTTTTCCATTTTCCCCAGTGAAAATATCAATTTATCTAAACGTAGAGCAAAGAGTATCATGGACATTTCCATCAATTATAGAAAACATATTTTAGTCTACATAGTAGAGTTTTATGTAAAGAAATTAGGTATATAACTTCGAAAGATTCTTATAAATCGGATTTTCCGCTACATTTGTGGCCATTGATGGTCAAGCTGTGTTGTGTATAAAAATATATAAAGCGCAAGCATTTGTTTCGTGTCTGGGTGTTGTGGGACCATGGTCCTCATATTTCCTTGTTCCCTAGATACAAGGAATCCTAGTTAGGGGCCATACCTATGTTACGTTATGCTATGTTATGTATGTTACTAACCTTAGTTGGGCGTATTTATTATCACTAAATAGTATAAAACAAAGTCGCTTTCTCTGTCCCTATGTCTCTATGTCCCTATATCCCTATGTATGCTTAAATCTTTAAAATTACGCAACGGATTTTGATGCGTTTTTTTTAATAGATAGAGTGATTGAAGAGGAAGGTTTATATGTATAATAACCGTGCGAAGCCGGGGCGGGTCGCTAGTTATTATTAAAGAACGTATGAAAATAGGTAACAAGCATCTCAAACATGCAAAATCTTTGTACAAATTGCGCTTGCTATTCAAGAAACTGGGCAAGAATTTAGCAGTTCTTGTTACAACTTTTTATTTTTCTTCAAGTTAAAAAAGTTATTATTTAATATTATTAAATACATTATTTCGTAACAAATAAAAGTTACGACTCACGGCTCCCAACCCACCCATTAGGTGAAGAAAGTCCTTTCGTTTGCGCAATGAGAACAAGTGGGACGGAAACCGTACAAAATTCCTATTCCATCCCGCGCTCTCTAATTACGTGTCAATTATGTTTACAATAGCAACTTGTCTCAACCGAATTATTTGTTGAGATGACATAAAAATTCTATAGAGGTATGTAATACATTTCATAAAGCGCCTCAAGGGTGCGCGATCAAAGGCCAAAACGATCTTTTGTTTTTATCTATGCGGGATGGATGGATGGATGGAAAATCAGGGATGGGGCTTCGCTCTTTTTTAATATTATTTCTTAGTAAAAATTGCGTGATTGCTTGTTTTAGCAGATTGATTTGCGATGCTAAAAGTAACATGTCTACTTCGGCTATAGGAGAAAACCTTTTTCCCTACCGTAACACGATCATTTTTTTAAACAAATGAAGACCTCGGATCGGAAAACAAAAGACTGACTTATCTACCAACAATCTTCTCTACAACCAAGCTATACGAAGCGAACCGTAAGAGACGAAAAAAAAATCATTAAATTAATCAAAAATGTCCAAGAATTAATCACAAAAATTCAAGGACATGTGACATCCACCAATCCGCACTGGGCAATCGTGGTGGATTATGGCCCATACTCTCTATGAGAGAAGGCTTGTGTTCCAGCAGTGGGAACGCGAAGGGCTGATGATTAATCAAAAATACTTCACCTCAAAACAAAGTACATAGTTCGTATTTTAGGAATTTTAGATTCTCGTATACCTATTGGTCAACATTTTCTCGATTCGGTTGGACAGGCACAAACTTTTTCCAAGAGCGAGGTAGAATATAAAGAATTATTCTGTTTGTTGATTACGTCACATTAAACATAAGAATATTGGTTGTTCTGTATTCGGATGCCATACAAAATTGAGGCTCAACGATCAAACGCAGCTTTCTTTGTTTTATCTATGCGGTGGAAACACAGGTAAGGCTTCACGCTTTTCCTTTGTCCTTTGAAATGGGTTCTCTATATTTTCTCTTGCCTCTTTGTTTCCTTTGTCATGCTATATTATATGATACAAATATTTCAATAGCTCACGTAATGTGTCAAACTAAATCATCACAAATGGCGCAAGGGCGCAATGTGTGATTCTACATCAATTCGCACATTTGTCTCTAATATCATATCGTTTTAAATTCGTCAATGCGAGGCTAATTCACCCCTGCAGGGGTTATGCAATAAGTAATGTATAATCTGTGACGACATTAACATACTGTGACCCAAGCTATGACCTTCATAGTAACTGAGGTTCAATCTGTGAAGTTTTACGAACTATGGGTTAGTCTGTGGCAAGGGTAAGCCCCGTGACCGAAAGCAGATGGAAATGTATGACATCTTTATAATGGTTCGTAATGGTTATGGATAAGCGTCGACGCATTTTTTTAATGTTGCGGATGGGGGTGTGATGTCGACTTCTGTACTGTGGTTTATATTTGCATATTTTTTATGGAACTTAGTGATGAGACTAGCCAGTTGATCGCCTGATGGTAAGCGCCACGCACAAACATTTTTCTGGTCGCGGGTTCGATTTCCGCGACCGGACAAATATTGTGCAAACACAAAAAAAAGAGCAAATATTTTTTTCGTATCAGGGTGTTGCGGGACCATGGTTCACGTAGTTTTTGTTTCCCTTGATACAGAGAATCCTGGTTATGGGCCAAGATCTTTGTAGGTATGTAATCGTCCGACGTATAAAAAAAATGGACCAAAATGTTGTTCAACTTCTCTATCGAACACAGGCGGTTTAGTTTCCAAAGTGAATTAATCAACCTCGCATGAGAAGTTCGCAAATCCTCCCAACAATTACAACAGCATCATTACTTACCGTCTATCAGATAAATCGACAATATCTGTCGAGTCGCGTGTTGGGCTTGAACTGTCTCAATTAAGAAGCGCCATAGGTCGCAATCTAAAATAGCCTGCCTGAAATGGTGCTCTGAGATGTCTCTAAAAATAAAGGAGTTTTCGATGCAATTATTACAAGCGAATATTTAATTCAATTTCAAACTAACAATCAGTCTAGACAACAAATCAATAAATCAACATTCACTTCAAACTCTAATGAGATTAGATAAACAAATGCTCAAAATTCTATTGCATAAATTAAATTCTCGAGCAGTTTCTCCGCCTGATCTACTCAGACTCAGAACCGCCGGACTCAGAATCGTCGCTGTTAAAGTAGTCAGCATGACAGAAGTTCATGCCTGTTCAATTTCGCGCCAGCCATAATCCCTTAACCCTCCGCCGCCGACGCTCGCGTGAGAAGTGAATTAAATCGCCACAGGGTCCGATAGACCACTTAACTGAGCGTGTTCGTGTCTTGCGAGTGATAGAGGGAGAGCTTGCTCGTAGGGTTGGTCCATTTAAAAAAATATTTAAGAAGCTACTATATAGTAAAAGTTTGAATAATTTACCTGCACATTGGTCTATAGACTATTAATTTTTGCTAAACATTTTCTGTCAGAAACGTCATTGATATAAACAAAAAAAATTGGTATATTTAAATTTTATGTGCAGTCCCTTGAAGTTTGCCTGGAAGAGATAATTGCATAGCTATAATACAGCCGATTGTATTTATCATAGGACAGTATGTGCATACTTTAGTTCCTTTTTATGTGTATGTAGTGCTGTTATTCTTTAGGTATATGTGCTATAAAGATTTTTATATCTATGACTTCTAACGTGTAATAAAAGTAAAATGGGATTGCGGTAAAAAATATTTACACAATTCTGTTGAATTAATTTATTTTTGTGAAGTTCGATGACCCTAATACCGTTGAAAGTTAATTCGTGTTTGATGTCACTGCAGACGCTTTATTACGTGTCGAAGGAAGTGCAGTTTTCTTAGGGGTGTTGGGATTGATCGAGGAGCAATCGGAAATAGTGTTTAGAACTTATATGTAATTGTTTCCCCTCTACGTCAGAGCCTTTTAAAAAAACAAAATTTAAAAAAGGTACAAGTTTGAGCATTCTAAAAACAAATAGGCAGAGCAATCTAATTATTTTTAGAAGATGAACTTCGTGTAAGGTTTTATACCTACTTGCAAAATATATTTTTTAAATTCGGGTTTGGAGTGTCAAAGTGCTAATTTGTCCCAAAATATGAACAAAAATAACTTGATAGGCAATTTTGACGATATTGTCATAGCTTTATTAATCTTTATTAGTACACCGGGCGTGAACAAAAGTGATGAATGTTCGGAAGTCATTGTTCTAAATAATCCTTTGAGTTTACAAAGACGACCCTCTGTCAGTAAATCACAGTGTGAAATGGAATTGTATGTCAGTGATTGAACTTTATACAAAAGCTTAAGATCAATGTTTGAATAGTTTACTTTTTAATTTGTATCTAACTCCGTGACTTGTAGATTAAGATAGATATTATGTTTTTTTTCTATGAAATAACAATGTTAAGTATAAGTAACTTACTGAAGCTAGTAAACATTTTTAATATTTCATAAGCCGTGTTAAACAAGTTAAAAATTGACATTCTAAACAGTTGTGTGTTGAAAATGTGCAGAGTATTTTGCTTCTGACTCTACAACAAAACAATACATTAATACGCGGTTATGTAAAACTAAAACGAAAAATATTAATCAATGTTAAATTTTATATATTATATTTGTATCAGCGTACAAAGCAGATATAGTTCCGTTCACCTGGTTATAGTAGGAATGGGAATGAATGAAGCGTGGTGTACCGGGAAAGTACTTAGTAGCAGCAATATAAAGTTATATTTTTGATAAATACGTATAAATATCATTGTAATTTATATAGAGGCAACAAGCTTTTGACACTGGCACTTAGCAAATTAGAATTAAAAAATAATCACTGTCAGGCACTATACACGCATTTTTAACATTCTCTTTCACAGTCAAGGTAGGTAGGTGGTATGTGCAATCATTTAAAAAAACATTTGATTAAGGAATTGTGCAAGGGTTGATCACTGTCTCATACTTACATTGTGTCCTTACTGTCAAAGGAGTTAACCCTTAAATGGCATGGCGGGGGTCGGGCAGACCGACACGCGGACTGTCAATTTCACAATATAGCTTTATAGTCTATTATAATATTTTCGTACATATTGCCCTCCTTCCCCTCCGTTGTGAACGTGTTTTACACTACCGAATTATGAATCAATTTTGTGATCGCATGAAGTTTTGACACCCGCGATTACGTCTGCGTAGAATTATGCTAGTAGCCAACTCCAGCACAGCCCCAAGTATTTCGCGTTTCTTTATGACAGGGATAATATATTTTTCTTTTTTAATCCAATACCTGAACTATCCATTCCAAATGTAATCCGACTCGGTTCAGTAGTTTAGGTGCAAGAAACATATAAGAAACATACTTTTACACTAACTATCCCCGTATAACTACTACTAGTAAGTTGTAGTTAACAACAACAACTTATACAAAGACCTACAATATCCAAGCATAAAACGACTAGTAACACTTTTTTCTTTGCCAAAATATTTCTTCCGTAGCAGATATCGAACTTACATTTACCATGTATGTAGTATGTTAAGCTGTGTTGCTTTAACTGTTCCATGGAGGCATAGATTTAATAAATGTCAGTTGACAGTAAAATCTCTACCCACGCCGATCCGCAGAATCCGCAGAGCATTATAAAAATCTACATAAAGCTGTTGTCGCTTCCAATTCGTGTCAACAATAAATCATATAATTTGGCGACGGAATGCGAATTCCATTCTGTCTAGACCAAGAAGCCAAAAGCAGTAGGGTTTATGCTCAACTCGGAAGCAAAAAAAAATGCTTCAAAGAATGTTGGTTAGCTGTGAGGTGTATATAACAAACAAACGCCGAGTAGCATCCCACTTTCAACAAGACACTATCACACTGTTACCCAATAAAGGTGTGCCAGTGTCTTGTTGAAAGCGAGAAGACGTGTACGACGTCAACTCTTTTGAGAGTTGCAAGACCACTAAACCGGTGGTGCGGCCTGACCAGACAGTAAATTTCAAATAACCTCAACCCTATCCGCAGATTTCTCGCTAAATCACTCTCAATCCGCGTGCACATTCAAAACAATAAATCATTTAATTTGGCGACGAAACGCGAATTCTACCCGCACTCCTACATCCACATCCGCGGCTTTACACCCACCGGTGGATTTACCCAGTTCATCTGACAGCGAAACGCGGTTATTACTAGAATTACAAGAATATGACAATTTATTTTCGGAAGCTTATTACTTTTGGGGCGTTTGGTGATGATAAACTGCACATTTTGGAACATGGGGGATATTTTATTCGAATCGAGACAGTGTTCACAATTCAGTGTACAAATGTGTTTTCATTTTAGTATTTGCTTCGGTAATGAAAATCAAAATAAGTATTATTATTTCACCATTATTAAAAATCGTCAAAATCTTGCCATCTTTATTTAATATATGTATTTATGAAGGAATTAGGGAATTAGTGTGTTTGTGCCTGCGTGGTTTTGGTTCAAGCTCTCGCTCATTGCTCGAAATCAGAAAACTGTTGGAATCAGGTATAATTAGTTCCTTCTTATGGCAATGTGCGTGTTATGTAGCAATGATTTTTTTTTTCACTTAATTATGTTTACTATCTCGTCTGATGTGAAGCGATGATGTGGCCTAAGTTGGAGCACATAGATCTAGAGAGAGACGGCAGTTGAGCGGCTGCTCAGACCCGTCTTCCAGATGGTTCACCGAACATCATCCCGAAACACGACTAGGTCGCTTGACTCCATGGCTTTGTTCGGTGGGTGGTATTACAACCACGGCCAGTGCCTACCACTCGAAAGCGCGTAAGCGGGTTTCATCACAATGTTTTCCTTCACCGTTTTAGAGCGAGCGTGCAAAATCTGCACTTAACTATAAGTCATTGGTGGGGCCGAGTCGGGATTCGAACCCAGGTGCGTCGGATCGAAAGGCGCACGAGTTCCCGCTGAGCCACACTCGCTCTAACGTGAAGTCATCGTTGTTACATAAAGTGCGACCGCGGCGTTAGAACTTTAATATCTATTACGACGACGGATTTACGGACATTCCCAGATTTTTAGCATATTTTCTGATTCATAGCTTTCTAAACTAGACGCGATATAGCGTAATCAGTTTCACGTTTTAACCAGTAACATGCGTCTCAATCGTGTTCGGTCAATTACGCCAAGATTTCGCATAGTACTTTCTAGAGCTACTGCCAAGTCATAACAGTGTACATGTAAGCCGATCAATGTGGCTGTATGTATACAACTATAGTGTACATACATCGGAACAATGGGCCAAGGCGTCGACACAATGGACAATGCCCGTACCTCCGATACACTCATCTGATGTTTGTCTGTGTGTGTGCTAGTGCTTTCATGTTACGTAAGTGTTACAGTCGGTAAACATGAAGTTTTACTTTCCTATAGTCTCCGTTTCGAGGTTCTATGTACTCTTAGTTATGATTGTTAAACAAAAGACTGAGGCTTTGATTTGTTGCCTAGAAGTTCATATAATACATAACTTTCAATGATTTGTGTAGGTGATATGAAACTGTTTAATGTAATATCATTTGTATTAGTATTGTATTTGTTGTTGTATATGTAAATTTCATCCAAATCCTACGTAATATTATACATGTGAAAGTAAGTTGGTCCTTCCTTGACGTCATAATATTTTTACAGAATGATTAATCTGACTCCGATAGTTATACATTTTTACGCTTATGATAGCAGGAGTGATTGGTAACGACATAGGCTAGTTATTACTGTGAGAATATAAAAACGAGCTAAGGTAAATTGTGGGGCCAAAATATAGTTATTTACGTTTAGATTTTTTCAAGTTTATTTGTGGCACTTTATAGAAGCCGCCTGTCGGTGTACTGCCCTTTGGGCAAAATATTTTTAGTCAAATTTCACTTCCCATAGAAACTTATCGTCCTAGTTTAGTTTTCCAAATAAATCTATAGCAAATTTACATTTCGCTTTTTATTCACTTGGTCAAATTGTCGTTTGGCATCATTTTACTTTGTCAAATTTTATTACGTCATATGTTCAACATAATATCAAAGAAAACTAACTATTACTTCGTCATCTGTACCACACATGACTAGTTAAGGGCAAAGTCATACGTAGGTATGAAGACTAGCGAAGCGAGGAGGAGTGTTAGGTTACTGGTGCACCACTATGCGGGAGCTGCGCGAGCGAAGCGAGCGTGCCGCGGCAGCGGCCGGCGACGCGCCAGAAGAAGAATAAGCCAACAATAACTTGGCAAAGAGTTTCGCTTACTAAAAAATTGCGATGTTGATTTGACAAATGTTTTTTTGCCAAATGAAAATTTGCGTAAAATAGTTTGCGATGTGATATTTTGGGAAAAGTTTTTGCCCATACATTAGTAAACCACACGATGTCGCATGTCGTTGAATAAAAGCACAAAATAACTAATACAACGAGTAAATCCTTAAACAAAAACCTACTACATATAACAAAACATTTCCCTTTCCCTTTTTGTATTTATTAAAATATATTTTTAATACGCAAATATAGTTCCAGTGGGAGTCAAACCAGCCTGTCCGTATAGTATCGAATTGATTTTAACTACCACTACGCCATGTAGGTTTCAAAATGAGTTTGCTTTAGAGCAACCGAATAAGCTCACAGATGTCCGTGACGGCAAAGCTGATATTATTGAAGGCGTGGTCCTGGTAGATAAGTAGATTTGTGACAGTCCGGTAACGACTCACATAAATTCATAAGGGCAAACAACGTTACATCGGCTTAGGCGTAATGCAAACAAGGGCGATGACGACGGGTCCAAATGACACCAAGCGGTGTTGAGGGTTAACCTTTTATTAGCCAGCAATACGCCGTGAATGACAAATAAAAATATGAATACTAAAAAGGTTTATTGGAACCAATAAATTAATAACTACGCTTAAGTTACGTTGTCACGGTGTTTTTTTATGTATGATATGTCTACTTTTGACGACCATCTCGCCTGATGTTACGCGATGATGTGGCCCAAGATGGAGCACATAGATCTAGAAGATATCTATTCACTTTAGACTTGAAGACACCCACATTATAGTTGTCAGGAAACAGAGAAGACGGCAAAGATTGTGTTTTATTTAAAGAAGTTTACTGAGTATCATAATGTTTATTTAATTAAAAATAGACAGTTTTTTCTGATGTTATATATGGACTTTATTTACATCATCTTTACTACAATGTTTATGTCGCCCACACAGCCTACAATACTTATTAAATATTTATTGCACCTCACGTGTTCACTCTCTAGAAAGTTGGGTCGTTGTGATACCAAACACACAACACTCTGTTTTGATCTCTGTGATCTAAGCGAAATTCAACACATCACCATGGTACGTCTCGGGTCTCAGTAAAAGCTGCACTGAATTCTTTAGTATTTGCACCCTTAAAACCCATACTAACATTCTAAGCAATGCACATTTTAAACTTCCGGCAAACGCGCCAGCATTAATTATATCACCCTAAAATATCAAAAACCCATGCATATTCAAAGGTAAGACACGTGGCACATCAATCAAAGACTACTCATAATAACAGAAGCACATAATGGCTGAGGTCAATAATATTGCGTTCATTAGAAGCAGTTGAAACCAGTTTCAAGACGGTGGTGGCATCTGCCGGGGGCGGCGTCTTCCGCTGCATTGTGCCGCCACCGGGCTGCGCACGCGCCGCTTGCATTGCGCATTGTGCCACTGTCTTAAGGTCATGTCTGGCCGATCATAATGCTTAAGGGAGGAAAAAATTATGGAATTATGAGGATGTCTGGGTCAGTATCAGGATGGAATTTTTATTAGAAGAGTTAAATAACAGGTCATCAAAAATATTCGCCTTGTAAAACATTAAAACGGGAGTTGAGGTTTAAATATTCGAGATAATCATAGAAATTTGGCCAAGATTTGCAAATAAAAAGACAGATCAACGAAAATTCAACACTCTCCAAAGCATACGATCGACGCAAACACGTAGGAACTCCGGCATCCGATCACTATCAGGCATCTAGATCACGAGTCACCCACACACACACAAACCGTCACACATCATACACAAATCACACAGCCAGACACGCGCCAAATTCGAGTGCCATAATGAATGAGCCCTAAAATAGACCGCCATACAATGCGTACATCTTGTATTACACAGTTTTGTATGCCAAGGAAGTAGGCGGCAGCTGACTACGAAGCTTGAATTAAAGACTTTTTCTTCATAATGATGGTTTGTAGTGGGTAGTCTTTGTTCCGGTGTCCTGTCGCGTGCCACGGCTATTATTTTCTGTAAGTAGGTGGAAAGGTGTGCGAGTAACTGTAGTTTGTTTCCTCTATCAAGATGTTGTGATTTGATGGATAGGAGCCAACGCCACACATGTCGCTGATATGGGAGAAGTGTAATTATGATCTAGGGTCCACGAGAGTATAGGACCATATTTTCCATTTCTTTGAGTATAATCATAAACTTTTATTGCCAGAATAATGGTGTTACAATTACATAATGTGCCATATAATCTACCCTATTTAAGGGTGTGCAATACAATTCACAAAACAATATATTAATTAATCTACAAGACATAGTAATATTATTTTACATTATTTGATTCAAATTAATCATTAATAATTATAGGTACTGCAGTGTTATGAATTTGTTTAAAACGTTTTTTTTATTATCTTGTATGACCACCTATTACTTAATTGAATAATTTAAACTGCGTCACGTAGCAAACCACCGGGAGCTTCATTATTTTGTAGTATTTACCCTCATCTATTATTATTTGGGTAAGTGTCTATCCAAAGGTTGTCTGAAAGAGATCGATCAGGCCCATTTTCATAGAATAATTTACAGTACATGTACCATCATAAGTATTATACCACAAATTTGCAACTTCTGTTATCATTATTATTACTTTTTATGTAATGTTTTGTAATTTGTTGACTACAATAAAGAGTAAATACGAATAGGTAGGTATCTATCAATGTACTGATAAGTTGTGTCATCGATAGCAGGCGACGATCAAGGTCCTTCAGATATGATAGCACTATCATGGATTAAAATAAATAAGTAGGTGGAGTATTATGATTTAGTAAGCCGAGTACGATTAAAATAGTGATTTATTTAAGTTAAAACAAGGTTAAAATTGTCAAGTGTTAGAGCATGTGTCCTTAAAGGTTGTGTCCATTTCCATTCAAAACTTAGATTCGTCCGTGTACATTTTAGCTTTTAAGTACCTGGCATTCTCGTTTATAGAGCCTTATCACACCATGCGCCTTTACGCGGCGAACATGTCGCGCACTCGGCGTTCTCGCTGCGTTTTTGGACAGTCACTAGCAAAATACGGAATTAAAGTTAAAAGTTCAATAGTTAAATTTTGGCTTCACAGACACATTTATGAACGTCAATTGTAACAATGACTCTACCACCGTTTTGGAAAAATAACCACTTCGCTGAAAATACGGCAAGAAACAGAGAGGCACTTCTTTTAGAACATTGTTAGAATATTTTTGTTATTGACAATATTATGTTTCTTATGTGCTATGCGTCATATGAATGAAAACCAAAATTCAAATCACCAAAATTCACCAATATAATAGCAGTGGTTGAGTGCGAGTGCATTATGCCGCGTAGGTATATAAAAACTCGCGTCGCGCACTCGCGGCGTGTTCTTCGAGAGTTCGGTCCCAAACCGCCAGTGTGCTTTTATGAACAAGAAAGGAAAAAGATAAAAAAATACAGTTCTCGGTAACTCCAATACTCATGCTTAGAGAGCTAGTTTCTACACTTGGTTTTTACACTTGGTTTCATACTGAAGTAAACCCTCCCCATATCATGTTATTTGTAATCAACTTGAGTTAGTATCTCCTGTGATGGGTATCCCACAATTTAGCACAATTAGTTAACGCAATATCCTGTAGGAATCCTTTGCTGTGCTTGTCCTTACCGTATGTTTCAGTATTTGTTACCTGATGTGTGTTTAATAGGTAAATACGATCTGTAGTTTGATCGAAGCACTCCGTATTCGACATTCATGTATTATCAAATATGTGTTTTTAAATCTATCTTTATTGCCACCGCTTTAGAGTTGAGTTTAAAAAAAAAACAATGTTCAAACTTACAATTACCTATAGTAGCCTTAACTTACACCTTAAACTTTAAAAGAGCCGAAACACTCGGCAATCGAATAATAATTGTCAGTTGTTTTGCCTATTAGATTTGTAAATGATATTTTCTTTTTTCAGGATCAGAGGAAGACGGAGAAGCACAAATAGGCAATAATGACGAAAACATACGTAAGTTTCTTTACAAATAATTACAAGTATTGGAGATGTAACAGTTTTACAAAACTACTAAAAAGCGTTATCTACAAAGTTTCATGTCCAATCTAATTTAGAACATTCCATAATTTTCGCTGAAAAGTGACGCCTGCTTATCTACAACCGAAATTCACTTATCATTCGCATAATTATCTGCCGAGTCATAATATCTCCTACGATAAGAACATCTATGACAAATATTCTTACCATCGATTACGATTAAGTCGGCAATGATTATATTTATCAAAAACAATTGTACCTATGTCTAATCTATTGTTATCTGGCAGATACGATGTAGCAAGGCTTTTGTTTTAGTGACGAGGGATCGCCACTTTTGCGCGTCCGTATCGATTTACTATTCTCTTCAAAATTATCAGTGATTGTATTGTTGTCTGTTTGCAATATATCTGTTTTAAGTTAAACTGAAGAAAAGGAATCTTAATGGACACTTAACGATTGGCCTCTATTTGATGGTGAGTTTAGCTTTTATTAGAGTTTTCAATGGTAAATGGTAGAATATACGAATATTAGAAAAGCGGCTCTGGCGAAAAAGACGTATCAGCAATAACATTTGGCCATATGTGAAACTTAGAGTTTAGCACTTAACTTGCATAGAAAATATTTATATTAATAATACATCTTATATATATATATATATATAATATAGTACCATGGACATGTGCATTCTCCCCGTATTGACCTATGGTGCCCAGACATGGTCATTGACAAATATTCAGAAGTCCGAGCTCAAGGTTTGCCAAAGGGCAATGGAGCGCAGCATTTTAGGTGTTAAATTGCAAATTGCCGACGTAGCAAATAAAGCCGCAAAACTAAAATGGCACTGGGCTGGTCACGTCTGTCGCATGCCAGAAGAGCTGAGGGCCAAAATCACCACCAAGTGGCGCCCCGATACAGCAAGACGGCGCGCCGTGCAGCGTCGCGGCAGACCGCGCTGGAGATGGCGGGACGAACTCGACGCCTTTAGCGACTATAGGTCTACAATGGCGCAAAATCGCGAAGCCTGAGAGCCATGGGGGGAGGCCTTTGCCCAAAACTGGGACGACACTGGCTTACAGTAATAGTAACAGTAACATAATACATATTAATACATACAAACCTCACCTTCATACACAGCGTCATTCACTTTTCCTCACACACAAACACTACACACATCCACCACACACAAAGCATAATTAGTTCCTAAATATGTTCCTCCAAATGCGTATTCACTACTTATTTATATATAGCGACTTTAACAGGATACATAAAAAGCATGAACCTGTTATTGGCAGTATGAGTAGCTTAATATGCAATGTTATTATGTTTTAAAGTGCTGTTGGTTCTATGACGAATAAAAAATAGCACTATACCTAATTGTGCAAGTCTTTCTTATTGCATCGCCGTAGCAATTTATGTCACTTTATGAGATAGTTGCATACGCAACGAACAGTTGCTCGATCACTGTCCCACAGTTTATATATACTATATTTGGCCGTTTAGTCAAATAGACTGAATCAAACAAAAAACTTATTCATTGCGACTCCCGCTTTTATTTAACTTGCAATGTACACTCGAGAGCAATGAATCCGGGTCACTTAAAGAATCCTAAAAATCTCGGAAACTAAAAATGCTAGCTTAATGCAATAAATTGTATTTAATAGACAATGTAATACTCCTTAAATGAAGGTATTAAAACTTCTTAGTTATTGTAAAGTTATATCATAAAAAAATCAAATTTGAAAAAGGGCCACTTTCGAAGATGGAACTACGAAATTACAGCATTTGGTTTTGCTTTTGTTTGTAATCTGTCATTTATGTGGGTACATAAACCATGTTGATAGTGCTCTATATTCATTATTCAAGCTGAAATTATGTCGCTTACGCCTGAAGAATGCACCAGAATACTTACAATGCTGGAAACCGGCCGGAGTCAGCGCGATACAGCCAGGACTGTCGGTGTGTCGCTGTCAACAGTACAAAGAGTTCTCCGACGTTACGAAGAAACTGGTTCTAACCTACGCAGACCAGGAACGGGCAGAACCAGGTGTACCACAGCACGAGAAGACCGATACTTGGTGAACACCATGCTTCGAAATCGCTTTCTCACAGGAACTGAACTCACCAATCAGTTTCGACGCCTCGGAGGAAGTAACCCAAGTGCATGGACAGTAAGACGTCGGCTTGCTGAATCTAACTTAAAACCCCTTAGACCTGCAAACGGCCCTAAACTGGAGCGTGGGCATCGTATTTCGAGACTAAGATATGCCCAGAGCCACGTAAATTGGAGTATTGAAGATTGGTCAAAAGTTATGTTCTCCGACGAATCAAAATTTATGCTCTACAAGCACGATGGAAGACACAGAGTGTATCGAAGACCAGGGGAAAGATTCAAGCAAGCATGCATCGAAGAAAAAGTAGCCTACGGTGGTGGGTCTGTACTTGTGTGGGCCGGAATTTCTTCTGAAAGTCGCACAGAGCTGGTGATCATAGAAAACGGCTCTTTAACTAGCGTAAGATATGTGGAAGAAATCCTCAATGATCACGTTGGTCCATTTATGGTCAATTTAGGTGAGGATGCTATATTTATGCATGACAATGCCCGACCTCATACAGGTAGGATTGTGAATGACTACCTTCAAGAGATGAACATTACTCGTATGGAGTGGCCAGCGCGCAGCCCGGATATCAACCCGATCGAGCATGCTTGGGACGAGCTAGGCAGATGCGTAAAACAACGAAACCCTCCCCCAATCACGCTTCGTGAGCTCAAAATTGCTCTCACAGAGGAATGGGAGAATATTCCCCAAAATCGTATAAGGAACTTGGTGTACAGCATGCCAAACCGCGTAAACGCAGTAATGGAAGCACGAGAAGGCAATACGAAGTATTAAAATTCAAGAAAATCGTAATAAAGTTCAAAAATTTCATGTTTCCTATTTTTGTTTTAAGGAGAGATCAGCAGTTTTTTTCTTTATGTAATTTTGTGTTAATAAAATGTATGGTGACTCATATTTTTTTTTACTTTCATTTAAGGAGTATTACATTGTCTATTAAATACAATTTATTGCATTAACCTATCATTTTTAGTTTCCGAGATTTTTAACATTCTTTAAGTGACCCGGATTCATTGCTCTCGAGTGTATATATGTTTGTCCGGGTGGAATCTTGCAAGCTGGATTAAAACCACTTCCTCTTATCCTACGGAATTGAAATTTTGCATACTTGTCAAAGTCCGATGACAATGCAATATGGTGACAGCCAGCTGATCTGATGATGGTGACGGTGGGCAATGGAACTCCTTAACGGATAATCCAAAAACTACTAGTGTTTACGCTCATTTTAATCTGCTTGCAGTTCCGATTACAAATTTGTTAAAAGCTTGTCTCGAAAAAAATATTTTTCAACAAAATATCTTATAAACATTATAAAGCGCTTTGGAGTGGTAGGCTCTGGCCGTGGTTGTAATACCACCCACCGAACAAAACCATTCCGTCAAGCGACTTAGTCGTGTTTCGGGATGATGTTCGGTGAACCATCGGGGAGACGGGTCTGAGCAGCCGCTCAACTGCCGTCTCTCTCTAGATCTATGTGCTCCATCTTAGGCCACATCATCGCTTCACATCAGGCGAGATAGTGGCCAAACATATATAGATCTAATAAGCGTAAAAAAAAAGCCAATTGTTGTCTTAAAATTTTCAATAATCCGGCTTGTTGTTTTGAGAATGATTAATAAGCGTGTTATTACAATATAGATAATATATATAGATATTCACAGACTTTTTTTACCCACGTTTTAGAAAGTCATGCAAGTTACAAATTATATTTTTAACTGACTACAAAAAGGAGGAGGTTCTCAATTAGTATTTTCATTTGTTATTTTTTTATGTTTGTTACCTCAGAACTTCGTCATTTGTAAACCGATTTCAAAACATGTTTTTGAGTTCAGTATATAGCTACAAGGTGTGGTACAAGGCCATATAAATTTCATCAATATTTGACGTTGGACTTCAAAGATTCATCAGAATTAAAGTCGTATTTTTTATTTTAAAATTAATTATAATAATTAGCTATTTGGTTTTTTCTAGGTTTAATGGATATCGAGAGATGCCTATCTTTCACTAGCCGGTAGCCTTATAGATCAACAGTACAAATAGATTGAAGACCATTTTTTTTGGTAACACATAGGCGGGTAACCGCGGGTGAAACCGCAGGGCGCAGCTAGTAATTATCATAAGTTTAAGGAATCTCTTCTATAGGGTACTACTTATGATTTCATGTTTGAAGTGTACACTCTTTAGTGTAGTAGATTAATGAACCCGAGCTTCATTACAAGAAATATTTTTTCACAGAACAGGTTTAATTTTTCGTGGAAATGTCCAATCGCAATAAACGGAAGTCACGTGACTTATCAAGTTATCACATAAGTGTAAAATAATGTATTAAAAAAAAGATAATTTAATCACGTACGCCTGCTATCTGTACATATATATCCATATACTTACATCACAAATTACATAACGATAACGTCCGACCTCTGTCTGACTTACTTTTGTAATCCATTCTTCACAAACTGATAGCGTGATGCAAAAAATAACAACACAAATGACAGCCTCTGTGGTGTAGTGGTTGGGCAGGTTGGCTCAAATCTCAAACTTCACTGAGGTTGCGGGTTCGATGCACGCGACAGGACAAAATGATCGTGCAATTTGTTTTGTGTCTGGGTGTTGTGTCCTCGTAGTTCCTGATAAAGGGATTCGTAGTTAGGGGCCAGGATCTATGAATGTGATCGTTGAAAAAAGTAAATTCGCTCTCTCTCTCAAAACTTTTTGTTCTTTATGCATGCTAAGACTCACAGAAGCACTCTAAATGTACGTACCTATGTACTTGTTATATCGGCTATATTTTCGTATTACCTATACATTTCAAATTATCTCAAGTTTTCAATCTCTATACCTATATTATGCTATCTATACAATATACTGCAATTATAAAATAGCCCGATGGATTATATTTCCAAACATGTCGCCTTCGTTCGCATTTGAGAAGTGAACTAGTTTTATCAGAATCGACATTATCATATTAAAAAGTGCATAGTTAACATGCCGTTTATGTGCGATATCACATCACATCACACGTTAGGTAGTTACAGGCGTATCTCATTCTGACCCTGTCTAAATATAATAACTATATTTTCTCTTAGCAACTGTAACAGAAGCTGTCGCCACAACAGTAATATTCTCGACCACAATCGCGATAATAAAATGGGTCGTGATTCGATTCTCTTCCCGATCGTTACCTTCTGTCATTAAAGGAGGCTCGTAAAGTCGCGGTTTCGCAATCGGAATGCGATACGAGGCACGCCCGAGAGCGATAAACCGCCTTCTGTCCACTAATAAGCGCCTCCGCTCGCTCCGCTTGCCCCTTTCGCTCGTTTCGCTTATTCGCTTTACGATTGCTTCGGCGCTAGCGAATATCGAGACGCCATTCGTCAAGGTAACTAATTAAAATGTGTAGACGTTGTCTGCGAGCTCAAATAGTGTGTAAGGAAACTATTAAATTTACTGTAAGTTTTACCTGATAAAGAGCTAAGATTCGTTAAATTACTATAAGATTTATATTTTAAATAACCTTGTATAAGCACTGATATTATCTTGTCCAATTTACATATTACAGATCAAAAGATACCTACCTACATTTTAAGAGACCATTGCGTACATAGGGGCGGCACGTGCAACAGTTTTACATGAGGACCAGCACCAATTAGGAGCTATATCAAAACCATCGGCTGAAGTGCCATCATTATCTCAAAAAGCTCACGCAAAGCTAACCCCTCTCCCCTGATATTTAGGCGGAAAATCCTATAAAATATTCATGGGTTTTTGGAGACAAGTAGAGTGAGCAATCCTGGAGTACTACCTACTCGTATATGGGGTTGGGACATAGTTAAAGCGTTTAGGTCGAGAGCTGTCGAGTGGAGTTCGCCTTTTGTGGTTTTTCCTATCGTTTTGGCGGGTGCGTCGGAGCTATTTTGTCAATTGTGGGGAGGGCGATCGTTTTGACAACCCTAGACGCGGATATGCAGAAAATTTTACGAGTAAATAAATGGATTTATTTCTTGTTGTATTTACATTTTACATCGTTATAATTTAATTTCCTCCCGATCAGAAAGTCTAAGAAGCAAAACGTGCAGCAGTGTAAAACGTCCAATGAGTAGTATGCCTTATTAGCTAAACGTATATGTACCAAAATTACTAACTATCAGATAGTCTGTAAAGCAGAACGTGACTCAAGATCTTTTCAGGGGTTTTTTATGTATGCATATTGAATAATATGAGGAAAAACGTAAGAATTCCGAATATTATTAATACATAAAAATCCCACTCCCGTTATCACTATCAAAATACACGTGCACTATAACTGCTTGGAAGCCTTCACCGAATTCCCAAGAAATGATTATAATTTAAATTATCTTTATTTCTTTTCTGTTTATTTGATTACGTGATAAAGAGATACAATTGTATGAGGATCATTATCAATAATTTGATTGCATTGTTTAAGTACCTACCTATATTTGGTATTTTTTATAAAACACTCAATGGTCTACATGTCATCATCATCATCATCAGGCTCATCAGCCCATTACTGTCCCACTGCTTGGGACACTGGCTTTCTTTCATAGAGAGAGTAAGGGCCAAGCTGGCACAGTGTGGGTTGGTGGCTGTCACAAATTCATGAATTTTTGTGATAAATTCTTGGTCATGCCGGTTTCCTCACAATGTTTTCCTTAAGATAGTTAATGGCCTGTGTGATTTGAACTAGGGTGCGTCAGATTGAAAGTCGCACATGTTTCCACTGAGCCACACTCGCTCAATCGCTGGTCTACATGTAGTATGAGGTACAGCGAAATTACTGGGCATTGTGAGACTCAACAGCTAATTGTCTCAGGGTGACGAGCGCGGTGCAGCGCCGCGCACGATTTTGCAAAACAAAGTACTGGGTGGTGCTGTTATTGTTATGGGCTGGCGTATTGCTTACTATCAGGCAAATGACCAGCTCGTCTCGTCATTCAATTACAATAAAAAAAAGTATTCTTTATTTACCGAGATTCTGAGAAATACTATTTTCAGAGACAAAAGCAATTGAATGAACGTTGTATTTGACCATGCTTGGGAGATATCATTGAAAATGCATAAATGTTTGTGAATGGTCATACTTTTCGAAAAACTGCTCTGAAATTTAAAAATTTCCTAGTTATATGACAACCATTACAACCCAATACAATTCTCATACAAGTTTAAATTCGCTTCAATTACAACGAATCTCGGCTCTTCCCATATTCGAACATAATGGGCACAAAACTCTTACATTAAACTGTGTCCATTGTTCTACGTTTTTTTGTTCTTTTTGTTTTAGACCCCCTTTGTCGTTGGAAAGCGGCATCGGAGGGAAACAGATATTATTCTCGTTGAAGTTAAATTGTACATCTGTCCTTTGAATGTGTGCGTTCTTGTTTGATAGGTAGATGGAATATTACAATGGCCTTATTTTACAGAGTTGCTATGAATTTAACTTGCTTTGAAATGGCGATAGGCATATTGTTTCTATTTGTTGAGATTTATTAGATCGTACGTACATACTTGGTTTGCGTATCTACTAATCTAACTTACTAATAATACTAATAATTTGATAATTCCTCTCCATCTAAAGGTTGCCTGGCAGAGGTAGCTTTTAGCGATAAGGCCGCCCATTGTAACACTTTCTTTAATTGTTTTTATGTAATGTCTTTAATTTAATGTTTGCAATAAAGCGTTTATCTATCTATCTATCAATCTATTTACGAAATTGATATAGAATTTACTATTAAAGTTTACGCTGCAATCTCCTACCTAGGTCGATTAATTCGACGAATTACGTGAGTCCTAGCCGTTTTATTAAATATTTATATTCTTATTAAGGTTAATTGGTGGCCTTAACGCTTGAAGCAATCTATTACTTAACGGTTTTTACGTTGTTTACTATAGGTAGGACACAGGTTTGATGCCAGTCCATAGTGATGGGTTTTTTGGTCAAAAAACAAAACAAAAAAAAATTTCTTGCAATAATTTAAATTATCTAAATATGTAGAGGTAGTTAATGTAGATCAATTTTGGCCCGAATTCAAATATAATTTAACTAGCTATACTTACCTAACTAGGTATTTAGCTATCAATCTAAGATAAATAAATCCAATGAAGCTAGTCGTAATCTCATAAAGTCATCGTACAACCCATTTTGTACGATGATTGTATACATTTGAATTTGTCTAGGTATGTTGAGGTATCTATAGTACAGTCACAGTTCAAGTACAGTTAAAAGTTCACAATATTACAAATTAAAAACATAATCCTATCGCATACAGAGCAAACCCCACAAAAGTCCCCGCGAACACTCAATCGCAACATTATCTACAAAATCCAAACAATATGGTCCCGTGCTGAGATAATTAACTTATTCAATTCGAACCCACTACCCTCCACTGCCCTCCAGCTATTTACTCCACCACCGCCACCGCTCCGCTAGTGATGCCAACCGCACGTGTCTTTTAGCCCACTGGGGTTATACAGTCCGCATTTTGTTTTAAAACATGTTATAGTGGCAATTTAAACAAAAAAAAATCGTATCTAATTAAAATCAATTTTAAATTTGAATCTGAATTAATTTGCAATATGAATAATAATAAAATTAATTACATTACGAATATATTACAAAATTAAATAATTAATTAAAATAAATAATAGCTATAATAATTACATAATTAAGGAATCAATCTTTATTTAAAATAAATAATGATATAATAATATAATATTAATGTAAACAAGATGAATAAATATATAATAGGTATATGGTACAAATATAATATGAAATTGTTAATATATTTTTAAAGAAATGTAATGTTAAAAGTTAGAATAATGTGTTGAGTAAGTAATAAAAGGCTTTTTTATTTTTCATTTCTTTATTTTATTTTTATTTATAATAGCAATTTATGCGAAAAACGGCATTTTTAATATAAATGTTAATTTATGCTTTTTTACGATAATTATGTGTTGTGATATTTATTTGGTTTCCTTTTAGTTTTTTAATTTTTAAATGCACGCTTCGTGTCTTTCCTTCACCGTTACTGCATACCTGGTAAAAATGCTTAAGCATTAAGTTCTCCTTTTGTACATAACTTGTGCAATAAAGAATTAAATAAATAAATAGATTGTTATTATTTTTGTTATTATTACAGGTTCTTCAAATACTACCAGCCAGAGTCTAGGCAGCCTAACCAGTCTTTCACAACACTAAAAATTAAATGTTTTTCTTCTTAGTCCTAAAATCTCTGCTATGAATTACCTATTAAGAGAGAAAATAAATGAATTATAAAAAACAATTATTAATTTTTTGGCCTAACTACGACTTGGTATGACGGGTTCGAGTATCATATCGATATTGATCTTACATCGCTTTAATTAAATGCAGTAGGTACACAAGTGGTTGCGGTATATGTTGCTCACGTAAATATTATTTAAAATAGAGATTTTCTCTGAAACACTTTTCTTTCAGAAAGTATTTGCAAGCAATTGAAATATAATATTGAAAATATGAAGCCGTGGCTAATGTGGAAAGAAGAAGTATTTTACCTATTGCGAACTCTAAAGAACTTTATTTAGGTAACAAAGAATTTCCTATTCTAATCGCTATCAGACATATCTGACAGACTTTTTCAGACAAGTTACGTCTAAAATGATTGAGTTTTTAACCGAATTAAAAAAAAGTAGGAGTTTCTCAACTCGAAAGCATTTTGTTTTAGTATGTTTGTTACCTCAGAACTACGTCATTTATAAACCAATTTAGAAAATTCTTTTTGCGTTGGGTTCAAAATAGTAACAATGTGGTCCCATATAAATTTCATCGATATTCGACCTTGGACTTTGATACATCAGAATTGAAGTCGGTTTTTTATAAAATGTATTATTCGTATTGTGAACTCTAAAGGACTTCATATATCAAAAGGTTTCCTATTCTAATTGGCTATCAGACATTTCTGACTGAGTTTCAGACAAGTTATGTCTAATATCATTGAGTTTTCGTTATTCTCGTTAATTAACCGACATCGACTGGTCGATGCTGACTGTACCTCCCCCCTCCGCACACAGCCTGAGGCTATACGAAATTAATTTCAAGTACCGGTACAACAGGATTTGTGTACATTGCCTGTGCGGTGGGTTTAGACGCACAAGTACGTAACTGTTACAAGTTAATTTTATTAAACTTTGATGATTTGTTTTTTAATAATTTAATTAAGCTTACACATAATGTGCCACACAGGTGTTGTTTTTTAAGGTAACTGTTACGAGTCAATTTTATTAAACTTTAATGATTTTTTTTTTAAGATAACTGTTACAAGTAAATTTTATTAAACTTCGATGATTGTTTTTTAGGTAACTGTTACAAGAAAATTTTATTAAATTTTAATGAATGTTTTTTTAAGGTAACTGTTACAAGTAAATTTTGTTAAACTTTAATGAATTTTTTTTAAGGTCACTGTTGCAAGTAAATTTTATTAAACTTTAATGAATGATTTTTTAAGATAACTATTACAAGTAAATTTTATTAAACTTCGATGATTGTTTTTTTAGGTAACTGTTACAAGAAAATTTTATTAAACTTTAATGATTTGTTTTTTTAAGGTAACTGTTACAAGTAATTATTAAACTTCGATGATTTGTTTTGATGTTTTTGTCTAACTGATGAGACCCGCTGGTCGTTTCCTGATGGTTAGCGCCACGCCTGCCCATAACAATTGCTGTGCCACCCAGAACTTTTAATACCATATAAAGTACTGCATAACGCCACAATGCGCTCATCACTTCGAAACATCAGATATTAAGTCTCATATGCCCAGTAATTTCACACACACAGTAATGCTTGCGCTCTACTGCTTGGCAGCACAATAATTGGCAAAGTTGTGGTACCTGCCCAGATGGCCTCCCACATACGAGAGACCAACCACGAGTATTTGGTTTATAATCTCAATGTACTGATTATTTATTAATTAAACTTTTTTTATTATA
The DNA here is from genome assembly GCA_951640565.1 of Petrophora chlorosata. NCBI lineage: Eukaryota > Metazoa > Arthropoda > Insecta > Lepidoptera > Geometridae > Petrophora > Petrophora chlorosata. The sequence continues at coordinate 6,496,800 of OX621206.1, forward strand.
TTAATCGTTTTATACGAGCAGTGTTTCAGCCGTTACTTTCCCTAAGATGATAAGGTAAAATTTTCCTTCTTTAATGCGATCAAATCATAGTGAAAGATATTTGAATTTGAAACGAATCAATGATGATACTAATGATGATAATTATTATCATAATTACATTATCTGTTATATTTTAATTTAGAATTTATTGTTTAAATGCAGTGATGATTAGTTTTAATAAATAACCCTAAATTAGGAAAATATTTTATCGCAAATGTTGATTTCCTGTAAAGATAGTAAAACATTACAATATAAACGCCCCCGATACAAAAACTATTAAAAGTAAAAAATGGCTGAACCGTATTTGATAGAACATCTAAAAAGCACCGCTAAAAAAATTGCTTGCAAATAAAAAAAACCGCATCCAAATTGGTTTACCAGTTTAAGAGCTACGGTGCCACAGACAGACACACACACGTATACATATAGCGGCCAAACTTAGAACACCCGTCCTATTTGCGTCGGGGTTAAAAATCAAGCTTACGATTTCAAAAAATTAAACACCATTGCATAAATTCACCAGAATTTTTGTTTAGATACTACATTATTCGTTCAAAGTCAGGCGGTAAACAGTAAGAGTACATGATGTTTGTTCACCGCGAGTCGGTTCCGTGATCCGCAGATACACCAGTTTATCTACTTACTGTTGACTTGTGGTTGTTGTTCCAGATTGATTAACTTTTAATATTCTGTGGATGATAACCATGAACGAATAAAAAAAAGCGGACGCCCAGTGAACGGAAAGAAACATTTCGTTCACTGCGGACGCCTCGTTGCCAAATTCAAAAGTGAAGCACTTAAGCTATGCCGGTCCGTTCATACACAAGCATCACGCACACATTTACATCATGCTATGCCAATCAGCCATAATTTTGGCCTAACTTCGGCCCTCCGTCCACTCAAACAAACATAATGCCACCGAGATTGCTATGCTTCAGTTGTTGCTTACTGAGATTCCGTCTGCCTTTTCTTATTCGTTCAAGATGCTAATATTGTATTATCTTTCGTAAAAAACAGGCTTCGAAAAACGCCACAGACAAAAAATACTATAAATGCCACAGAGTCTGAAAAGATTAAGTTGTTTCTATTGCGCTGATAAGGCCTGTTCTGGCATCCTGCTCATTACCAAATTTAATATACGAAGTACTAACACTATACAACATTCTACGTAAAATCACGCTGTCTTAAATTATTATAATAAAATCAAAATCTTTATTGTATACCCGTAACATAAAAAACTATTACTATTGGACCGCTACACGCTTTGGTTGTAGTACTGTAAGTGTAACGGGCACCTGAATTAAAATAAATAAATGAATAAATTACAGACTGGCTGCGTCCCGCAGTTTCACCCGCGCTTTCCCGGGATAAAAGTAGTTTAGGTCTTTTTCAGGACAAAAACAACCTACATAGTTTTTTAATGTATGCATCCATCATCCATCTTCGATTCACATCTCTGTGTCCGCTCGCAATTAAAAATAAATATCTTAAACCAATGCCTAATTAAAACAAACCTCCATCCATTCATACATCCATCCATCCTCACAAACTTTCGGATTTATAATCACAGTTGAATAGGATAGGATAAATCTACTCAGTTACTACTCCGTTCTTTTACAAAAACCTCCAATAAACAAGTCACGAAAAAAATAACCGCATCAGACACACGCCTACGCCCGCTACGCCGTAGAGTTCGTAGACACAGATCGATTTGCGGCTACAATTGACAAAGTTTTTCAAGATGGCGCTCGGGGCCGTATAAGGGGGGATGCTCATATTTTTTACTGTCGGGGTGAGCAACGAAGCCGATCGCGACACCGCTCTCCACTCTCTCGGCCTCTTAAAAGCCTCTCTTCCTACGTTGAGAACATGTGAGGTAGAGAGTACACAAGTGTCTATGTGCCTTTATGAGGGATCCGCTAATGGCAATCTGTGTATGATGTTTTGCTGTGTGAGTCTATGAATGTGTTCATGCCTATGCGGTTTGTTTGATGTGGGCATGTAATACATGAAGGTAATATACCTATTTGTATATCATAGTAGCTTGTGTTAACGGCATGACGTCATAAATACTCTATCCAATAAGGATACAAGTACAATAACCTAATTATTGTATGAAAATCGTAGCAGAAACTTCAAAAATCATGGTAAAATGTTCCAAAATAATAAACAGTTAAATTATTTTTTTTAACACCGGAACAATATTTCAATATTTATTTTAAAGATCGCTTTGAGCGATAAGACCGCCCATTGTAACACGTAGTTCTTGAGATTGTCATTTTTCCTTTTGATTTTTTTAATTTCTGGTCGTGTAACAATAAAGAGTTATGTAATATAATCTAATAATTATCCAACACTCGTGTCAGAAATAGGTCATTTTTTACCTGGAAGTAATTTTACATTACTTCTACGTCAGTTACTTCTCAAATCGTAACTGCCTAAGATGCTGTTCAAATATTTGTTCAGACCTGATCATTATGTTCAAGCTATTGTCCTGCCCCCTTATAACATGACTTTGTCATTGAAATGATAATCACTAAAAGGATTTGTGAGGAACCATTCACATGATTTCCTTGACTTCGCAGATACGCCCTGTGGCTACACATTCTATTATCAAATCGTTAGATTTATTTCCAACTCTATATCGCATATCGTAGAGTATATTCTCGTAATTTCAAAAAGTGTTGAGTCACAAATCTGAATAGAGCATGGACACCTAAGGGTCTCAGCAGGTGGTCATATATTGTGGAATGTCCTCATTATTATGATGTAAGGATTGAAAGCAGTTACATATTTAATAGAATTGCTAAAAAGGATTGCATCTTGTAGAATTATTCCATACATGCCTCTATGGATATTAATTTAATAATCATTACATTATGTCTAATTTTATTCCTCACATTTATATCTGACTTTATTAAAATCTGTAACTAAATGAAGCAGTAGTGCGGAAGCATTACTGTGTTCCGGTTTGAAAGGCATTTTTGCCAGTAAAATTTTACTTGTGGTAGGTATCTCGTATGCGGGCGTAAACCACAGCTTTGCCAATTATTCTGCCGTCAAGCAGTACTGCGCAAGCATTACTGTGTTCCGGTTTGAAGGGCATTGTTGCCAGCGAAATTACTGAGCATATGAGACTTAATATCTGATGTCTTGGAGTGATGAGCGCAATGCAGTGCTACGTACTGCTTTTTATGGTTATAAAAGTTTAGGGTGGCACTGAAATTGTTAGTGGCAGGCGAGGTACTCACCATCAGGCGAACGACTTGCTCGTGTCATCACTCAATTCCATAAAAAGAAATACTGGGCACGAGCGTAGTGTGGTGTAGTGCGGATTTTGAAAAACGAAAGTCTCAGTTATGGGCAGGCGTGCTGCTTACCATCACGTGATCCACCAGCTCATCTCATCACTGAATTACATAAAAAAATCTAGCTGCATCTTGCGGTTTCACCCCTAGTTTCCCGGAATAAAAATACCCTATGTGTTAATCCATATTCCATCAAGATTTTGCTTAAATTCGTTCGAGCCATTACAACGTGAAGAAGTAAACAAACACACTAACAGACATACAAACTTTCGCATTTATAATATTAGTGTGATATATTATGCGAAGAGCGAGTGTGGCTCAGTGGGAGAATGTGCGACTTTCGATCCGACGTACCCAAGTTCGAATCCCGCTGGCCTCGCACCACTGACTTTCTTAAGTTATGTGCGGATTTAACACTCGTTCTGAAAACGGTGAAGGAAAACATCGTGAGGAAACCGGCATGTCCAAGAATTAATCACAAAAATTCAAGGACATGTGACATCCACCAACCCGCACTGGGCCAGCGAGGTGGATTATGGCCCATTCTCTCTCTATGAGAGAAGGCCCGAGTCCCAGCAGTGGGAACGTGATGGGCTGATGATGATGATGATGATGATATTATGCGAAAGGTTGACAACCAAAAAGACGCATGAACAAAAGGAACATACCAACGAAATGAAGATGCTTAGATAGGCGGGAGGTGTAACTCGACTTAATAGAGTACGTAATGAATTTATACGAGGTAGCTTTAAAGTTGCACCAATCGTAGACAAAATCACCGAAAACCGCCTCAGATATGGACACATTAAAAGACGAAGCGAGGAACATGTGGTACAAGTGCGCTAAACCTACCGGAACACAGGAGAGGTAGAGGCCGCCCGCCATCGACCTGGTGGTCAAACATAAAAAGAGACCTCAAGCAAGCCGAATTGCCAGAACCGACAACCCACGACAGATTAACTTGGCGCAGAAAAGTGAGGAGGCCTGACCCCAAATAACGGGACCAGGGACGGAAGAAGAAGATATTATGCGAAAGGTTGTAAGTAAATGTGTTTGTTACTTCTTATGATTTCGAATCCCCGAGTAAATGATGAACGTTACATATCGAGGTCGGGGCTAAAGTAATAAACGAAAATTTCTTTCTATTTTTTGGTTAGCCGCCTTCATCTCAAGAAACATATCAAACTTAAACCGCGTGATTGCTCTTACCATAAATCTTAACTTATACAATGCCAGTTCCGTCCCGACTTAATTTAAAAATAATAAGTTTCAATCCAATAAAAATAAAAACTTTTTTCTTTAACTGCCAAGGTGAGATAAACTTATCCCATAAATTGTTAAAAGATAAACCGCTATCTACAATACTTCACTGATTAAGCAATAAAAAGATGGGACCTCTAGATACTTCCGCAGTTTCACACATTTCACAAAAAAAATACCCCAAAGTCAGTGTGTCAAAAGGTCAAGGAAAGGATCAACCCTTTCTGACATCTCTTTACAGACAGGTACCAAGATATAACCCTCCAGAGATAGATGTAACAAAGTTATTGTCAATGTCAAAGGGTAGAGAAAACCAAAATTAGCGTTGCATTCAAATGTATAAAAAAACTGTGACACCCGGATCGTCTAAACGAACCGTGCGAAATTTTGCACAAAAGAAAAAAATTGGCGAAAAAGTTTTTTTTTACTACAAACTAATAGAAAAAGTGAAGCGAAAGGGTAATGCAACAGCTCGGCGCGGCGTGACCCCCACCGTGTCATGTTATGATCGTCATATGTCGTTTTTTGCGATAGGCGCGAGAGGTTAATTTTGGTTACCCTTTTTTATAATTCTTTTTTATGTCTAGAATTGACAACTTATTACTTTATTAAAACATGTCTGTAATTTAGACATTTTTGGACATTATAATCAAGATATAGACATCAAGATATAAATATCAAGATATTTTAAATGTAGAGTGAACAAGTATCTACTGGGTAAGTGTGCTACATCTTCGACCGCATCGTCACTTCCCATCAGGTGAGATTATGGTCAAATGCAGACCCAGTCTGTTGTAAAAAAAAACCAAATTATTATTGAAAAGTGTTTTTAAAAGCTAAACTACTTTTTAATTTAACACCTCAAAAATTCATCACTGTTGAAGTACTGTGAAATATGTTTTATAACAAAATAAATGAATTAATAAATATGAATTTTATATAAAAAAATTGTATCCTTTTTATATTTGATTTTTTTATAACACTAATTCAACTATCTTTTTGGAAGAATTAATTTTAAGAAAGACCTGAAGCATTGTAGTAAATGGTGATTTGTCATTAAAGTTAACATGACTAAATGGTTAACGCACGTGGTGACCACATAGACCGTGAACGTTTAACAAATAAAAAGTAACCGAGAACGGTGAAACACTTTTGAAATGGTATGAGTTTTCTTTGCATAACTTTCAAAGGTTTCATAAATGCTTTCAATACCTACTTACATACTTAATTTATTTGAAACCGCCCGCGACTTCGTTTGCGTCCATACAATAAAGCTACAATAAATATAGCCCTTATCACTCGGAGATAGTGCAGCTTACTCTCAGAGAAAGAATCAGATCCATAGTTCTAGATATTTAATTAAAACCTTCACACACATACATACTTATAACTTGACCTCTACTATAATATAGGTATATAATATATAGGTATAAGTATAAATTCCAACGCCAGATTCCTTCAACGCCGCAAAACGAAATCAAAACAACAAATGAGCGTTTTGAGTATGATTTTATCAGGCCATCTTTTGTACGATCTTGCAAAAACTATGCAAACGTTGTCGAACCGTATCGCAATAAAAATATTGGACATTATTTTTATATCTTAAGATTCTACCAAAAAATGTACTGCGGTAAAGTGCTAAATTGCTCATGTTATTATACGGTAAGGTTTTGTATGAACGTTTAAGGGTGGAAAACAATAGTATGTGAAATTCCGACTCCGGGTAGTGACTTCTTAAATGTCCGGATTCATTTATTGCTTCGAGGGCTCTATCAAGTGACTGATTTGTTTCTCAGAGTTTATTTGGTGTACAGAGTGTTTCATTTGTTGTTAATATTCTATACAAACGTAAAGTATACCTTAGTTTTAGAAAAATCTTTAGACAAATAATATTTTGATGTAATTTGTTTAGTATCTCTCACCGTACTTTTGCTCAAAGTGTAGCCGTACACCCACTATATTTCTTTCACGACTAGGAAAACTGGTAGATACTACTAAATAGCATTAAGTAATTATTATTCCTTGTACCATTTTTGTGCTAGTTTTGCACAAAAATGGTACAAGGAATTATTAAAATAAATAAATAAGGAGTAGAAAATTCACTTTGTGCCAGATTAGGCAAGATCATATAATTCAAGTAATTAGCGAATAAAAAGTATCTGTGTATTGATAGACATGATCTAGTCTTTAAAATATCTAATTACTCGTGTTTAAAATAAAACTTTTATATTTAGTTTTTAATTAATATCAATTAAATGGACCATGCTGTATATAACCATACATAGAGCCAAGAAGTAGAACATTAATGTAAGTTAAACTTTTGTTTATTGACGATTTCTTTACAGGACACTCGACTTTTACACCCAAGGTCTTAAAACGTACCTTATTTAAACGGAATTAGAATTCATTTTCAATATCAAGTCGTGGTTACCTTAGGGGTTTGGAAGAATAGATATGGGGTCCGATTCTGGCGATAGAATTCCTTTGATTGTAGGCCCATAACGGACCCCAACGTATATTTGGACAGCAACCTGAGAGGCCTGAAGTGGGCCCGTGGTTTGTAATTACTATAATTTGACGGCAGATGAAGAAATCTCAATCTTATGTGGTTCGTTAACAAATGCTTGCAGAAGCACCGTTAGCGGCTATGTACTTCTTTTTGTATTTTATTTTGATATATATCTTTTTACATGCTTTTATTTAACTTGCAATGTTTGGGTCCAATCTTGTTCGAGTTGAATAGATCCACTTCCTCTTATTCTAATGAGTTGAAATTTTGCATACTTGTCAATGACATTGCAATATTATGCTGACAGCCAGTTCATTGGATGATGGAGATCCAAGAATGAAACTCCTTGACGGATAATCGTAAACTACTAGTGTTTGGAGTCATTTTAATCTGTTCGCGGCTCCGATTACGAATTTATTAAAAGCTTGTCTTGAAAAATATATTTTTCAACAAAAATCTTCTTTGTATTTTAATATTGTATTAACTATAATACCTTCACCATTGTCATGCAGAGGAAGGAAAATAAATATTTGCGAGAAAAAGCTCCAAACATTGTTTCTATGTAAATGAAAATATTTTATTTATATAAAGTCAGTCGCTCTAAAGCGATAAGTTAAAGTAGATAAGTAAAAGGGAATGCAAATATTTCAGCCACCGACGTAACTGCTCCTGTGGCTCAGGTGGGTAGAGCGCTTCATGGCCTGAAAGAAAAAGACGAGATCAAAACACGACGGGAGGTATGTTTAGGACACCTAAAAATGTACGGTGTTATTGGATATAAATTTAAAAAGACGAATTATTTTGAGTCTAGCCTATTTGCATTTACAAACATATGATATCTATGCATCTAGGTTTGAAAACAATAAAAATTGCAAAATACAAACTGGCTGACGTGAGTTTTTATTAAAAACGTGATGAGCAGTGCATGATATATGAGCCCCATTCGAGTTGTGACTCGGTACAAAGATATATTACACTTTCTGATCAAAATATCGATTTTTAAGGAGTTGAAGCAACTTTAACAAAATTTGCTCAAACTACCGAAACCGGAAAAAAAGTTTTTTTTAAAAAAAACGCCGAAATTCCTTTTTTTTATCTTTGTTGAAATGTTCTTAAATTGTTTAAATTAACCGTATATAAAACTGCGACTGTCGAGGCTGGAGTCAACAAGGACTACTGACTTCAAGTCCTATAGGCTCCAAGTTCCGGCGGTACATAAGGAACTGTCCCTGAAGTCTGACTTCTGTGGTCTGGAGGGGTAGTATATACATACCGTAGATACAGAGAGGGAGCGAAATGTTCGAAACCTGCTAAGTAGTGTGTGTATGGTTATTACATTATGAATTATATTTTTGTGTATATGTTAGTCTGTAAGGTATGCTATGAGCTTCTGTTTATGTTTTGTGTTTTAATATTGCCTGAATTAAATAAATATATAAACAGTTACTTTACAAAAAAAGTCGCGTCTGTCTCTTCCATTTTCGGACCCCACGTCTACATGACACGGCGAGTACATCCCATACAGGGTGATGGAAAAATAGCGTTTTAAACGCGCAATTTTTCACGGATCACGCGCGCTGTGCCTTTGCCAAGGCGAGTTAAAATTTGATTTACCGGTGCCGGCGGCGAGTGCAGCCGATATCATTTTGAGTTATAGCTTTATTAACTTGGTGTCTCAATAAGCTGGTGTAGCATCGTTAGGGTTGGATTGTTTCATGATATGATTGTTACTTCTACTGCTTTAAATTAGGTGGCAATCGAAGAAGTTACTTTCACATTCTAGTAAAATATTTTTATACTCTGTCTCTGTGCCCCAGCAGAGGGAACGTAATAAACTGGATATATTAATAATAATAATAAAAAAGGTTGCTCTCTAGGTTTAGGTATTTTATAATATTTAAATATATTTATGTTTTTAGAAATGTTGTAAAGAAAAAAATAATGTGATAATAACGTTTAACGATCAAATACATAGATCCTGGGCCCTAACTAGGATTCCCTGTATCTAGGGAACCAGGAACTACAAGAAACAAGATCCCACAACCCACAACAACCAGACACAAAACAAATAATTCCGCTTTATTTTGCTATGCGTAAACATTTGTCCCGTCACGGGAATCGAACCCGCAATCTCAGTGGTGTCTGAAATTTAAGTGAATCTGCCCAACCACAACACAGAGGCTGAATATGATGATGATGATGATGTCAGAATTGGTCAAGGCCGTGTAGCTTCTGAATTACTATACAAGAATTTACCTTATATGTATAAGTGGTATTATAATCATATAATAATCTTTATCGCTGCCATAGCAACATATATGATGATACTATGAGAATCGTAAGGTGATGATTCAACTTGTAGGTATGTAGAAAGGAAATATGAATTAAGATTGTATATTATCTAGACAGGACTGAATCAATTAGAATGCCACATCCCCAAAGATATGATAGGTTTGGGAATTCGAGTATATTTTTTGTAGTAATTATATTATTTTTATGTGTGAATGTTAATCCCAGAAATTTAACATTGTATCGCTCGTAGTGTAGCGCGCCTAGCCGTTTGTAATCGATCTTCTGATTTGAGCAACCTTTGCAGAGATCACAACTTGGATGGGTGACTGTTTGTGTGGTTTTAACACTTGAGCGCTACCGTGCTTCGGAGGGCACGTAAAGCCGTTGGTCTCGGTTGTGTCTAGACAACAGTCATAAGGTCATGTCGTTACGCCGTCGGGCAGTCTAAAAACTCCGACACCAGTGTCGGCCAAACACCCTCACGAGAGAAGAAGAACGCGCAATAAATTATTATAAAATTGTAGAAATAAGAAATAACTTTTTTTTTTAGTTATCCCGTGGTCACATCTCTACATAGTATAAAATAATTTTTAGAATAAAACAATAACCGACTTCAATGTATCTTCGAAGTCCATGGTTAAATATCGATGAAATTTATATGGGACCACTTCATAGCTATACTGAACCCAACGCAATTATTTTCCAAATCGGTTCATAAATGACGGAGATCTGAGGTAACAAACATAAAAAAATGATAAAAAAATATAATCGAACAGAGAACCTTCTCCTTTTTTGAAGTCGGTTAACAAAGTCACATACCACCGTCTCAACGCTTAGATCTTTCAAACTACGCGTCGGATTTTAATGTGGTTTTCATCAATAGACAGAGTGATTCAAGAGGAAGGTTTATTATATGAACCTTTCTCTTCTTCCGTGCGTAGCCGGGGCCAGTCGCTAGTCTTACATATGAGGAAATGTAATTATTTAAAGTATGAAAAAACGTCATAGTACAAAAAACGTACATAAATATTTTCTATACGAATCTACAGATTATACAATTCATGTTCTTATGTGGGTCAAAGTAATAATAATAAAATAAATAAATAATTAAATAAGATAAGATAAGATAAGAAATTATTTATTGCAACTACAAACAAGATACACAGCTTCGAGTTCTTAGTATCTAATTAAAACTATACAATATAAGCAATGTAAGCACCTACAGTCGGAGTGCAAATGGAGTAAATTCAGCATGGGCTGGGTTCACATCGTAGATGAGAACGCAGCGCTGTTTTTCAATTTACACCGGTGCTCGAACTGGTTTAAATGCTCTAAGAGGCCTCTACGTGTTGGACTCATGTCCCCGCGCAAGCCTTTTAAAGGACCGGGTGTATAACCCGTGAGAAAGAGCGACATAATAATAATAATTAATGCTTAATTGTACACCAAACAAGAAATTAACTAGGTACACGAAATATTCTTACAGACTATAGTACAACGGGCGGACTTATCGCTAAAAGCGATCTCTTCCAGTCAACCTTTAAAGTAGGTATAGATAAACCTATATCTATTGATATACATAGAGCCTAGCAAATATACCTTCAGCTGACTATTACATAACATACCTACACAAGCATACGTGTAGTATTGGTAAACTACAACTACGTAGGTAGGTATTGCGTAAAGGGTTACGTCTGCAGTCGACATGTTCTTTGATGTCGTCGGATCGACACCTTGTCGTTTGACGTCACACAACTTGGACTAATTCAATTAACTCCTCTAATCACTTACCTACAACGCCTACGCATGATAAACGAGTTCGTATGTATACTTATATGTGGGTGGGTTTGATACCTACCTTTATAATCCGATCGAGTTTTATCTATTGTCGTAAAAAACCTTTAAAAAAGCCATACTTACCTGCAAATATACCTACTGTATATTTCAAACAGTCCTTGTTTTTTGTGAACTACATTACAAATATTGCATGGTTTTTATTTTCAGTTACTTATGTTATATCTAATGTCAAATAACACCAAGATAAATGTTTAAAGCAGTGGGTGAGAATCAACTTCAAAAGCAAAAATAGCTTGAAATTGAAATGCTGCCACAAAGAAAAACTGTTATTGAAAAGTGGCAACCGCTGAGGGGATAACGCTCTCCCGACAGAAAGAAAATTAGGATGTGACCCGTCAAAACTTCAAAACCAGCCATCAAGGCAACGTTTTAGACGAGGTTTAGTGAAGGACCGAATCTAGCACAAATTGAACGGTATTAACCGGTACCGCTATGCAATCTTTTCCATAGTGCGGCAAGAAATTATAGTGAACATTGATTGCATTCAGGTGTAGTGCTTATATTAATATTGATATGTTTTTTTTTATGGAACTGACTCAGAGACGAGCAAGTCGTTCACCTGAAGGTAAGCGCCACGCCTGCCCATAACATTTATTTTTGTGTGACATCAAGACTTGTGATGAAATTAAAAGAAACGATTAGTGTCTATTCATTCATATTCTTGATGCACGAATGCATATTGTTAGTCAACGATTGATGGTTAAAATAACCTTAAACGAATATCTACCAAGATAACACAGGACATACGAACAAATTCAAGCTCAGAATCCTATCAAAGGGCGCAGGCTGCAAGCCTGCAATGCTACGGTAGAACATGTTGCAATGTAATTTAAAAATATTATAGTTAAAGGTTATCCCGTCCTTTATTTTAGAGGGATGCCGCCCCCGTCACACCTCTCACTCATTATTTATCACATTGTCGCCGAAATTAATGGCGACCCTCGTCAAATGATTTTTATTTTATAGAATGTCTGGCAGTTTAATCACATCTTTGTGTTCTGGAGTCAGCTTCAAAATTGATCATAATCGAAATTGGTGTCAATTTTTGCAAGTAAATTATTAGGTAAGGTTGTTTTGGAAAATTTTGCATAATTTTCTAAACTATTGCAGTGTTGTTTTAAATATCTTATTTAATTACCTGCCATCGTATTGACCCAAGATATATAGCTAGAATAATTATAATAATTGTAGCAAGTAGATTTTATATTTAATATCATAAATATGTTAGCCCTTAGTATGTCTATTATAATTTCTATCACCACCGTCTGTGTATGTTTCGTTATTCCTCTCGATCCAAAGGTTGTCTGGAAGAGATCGCTTTAAGCGATAAGTTTTTTTTTTATTATTTGATAGGCGTTTGCCTATTTGACCGCTGTCTCACCTGATGGAAAGTGATGACGCGGTCGACGATGGATCATGATTGCCTAGAAGATACCGATTCACTCTGGATTTGAAGACACCTAGATTGTAAGTATCGGGACTCTTTTCCCCTTTCACGCTGGTAAGTTATAATAAATATAAGTTATAATATATATATAAATATAAGCTGTTAAGTCCGCCCATTGTTACACCATTGTAAACATTTGACTTAATTGAGATAAAGTTTCTATTTTTAAGGTGAATTTTTTTTTTCTTAGTTATGTTTCTTAATAAGACACCTCAATAACATTACAATCTAGCCTAATATGACTAATAAGTAATTTGGATTTAACTTAAGCTGCTAAGCAGAGTAAAATAATATAAATATTTTTTAAGGTGAATAATAAAGTGTTTATCTATCTATCCAGAATATGTGTAACAGCCTTTCATAATTACTAAACAAATGAAGTCTATAACTTATTACCCACGAGCAAACATACTCGGAACGATGTTTGTACTTGCACATCCTAACCTAGAGCTTAATTGCACGATAGATAAAACTAATTACGTAGGTAGGTATTAATTAAGGATCTGTTGCGTATGTTATAAATAGGTATTAATTATAAATATCGCCTGAATAACAAGCACATAACATTTAATTAGTGCAATGATATGTATCTAGTGTCAGAGGTCAGCTAAGAGGAAACGAGGCCGATAGGGTTCGCAATGTTTTCTGTCAAGTTTTGACTACATAGAAACCGGTATAAAATTAATTGTAGTTTATTTAGTAATGTAATGGAATCAGGCGTGACGTTGCGGAAATTCATCTCAAAACTGAAACGCATTATAAAATCTTATCTAATTAAGCTAGGAAATTACACTACATATCTTCATTGAGTTTCAGTTCATATAGTTTTCGAGTCGCAAACTGACTTACATCTGAGTTACACTCTGGGTTCTCGTCGTTCCGAGGCAATGCAGAAAGGGTGTTAAGTATGGAGACTTCAAATCTCATAGACTACTGAGGTTGCTTGTTTGATTTCCGCGACGGGCCAAATGCACAGAAAAAAGCGCATGCAATGTATTTGTTTCGTGTCTGGGTGTGGTGAGACCACGGTCCTTATAGTATTTGATCCCTAAATACAGGGAATTCTAGTTAGGGGCTTGGATCTTTGTATGTGATCGTTGGGCGGTATTTTTTTTATGTAACTGAATGACGAGACGAGCTGGTCGTTTGCCTGATGGTAAGTAATACCAGCCCATAACAATAACAACACCACCCAGAACTTTGTTTTGCAAAATCCTGCGCAGCGCTGCACTACGCTCGTTAACCTGAGACAATTAGCTGTTGAGTCTCATAACGCCCAGTAATTTCGCTGGCTACAATGCCCTTCAAACCGAAACACAGTAATGCTTGCGCACTACTGCTTGGCGGCTGAATAACTGGCAAAGGGATGGTACCCACCCAGACAGCCTCTCGCATACGAGAAACCTACCACCAGTATTAGTATTTATTTACTTACTTAGTGTGCTTGTCTGTATGTTGATGCATCACAGCCACAGAACGGATGGATTGCGATACACAAACTAAAACTGAAAAGAGAATTGGGAAAGTAAACAAACTTCTTCAGTGGTATTGTCTATACAAACTTCCAACTCAAGTCTAATGCTATAAAAAAAAGCACTACATGCATTATTGAAAGAGGAAAAGTTACAAAAAGAGGAAAACTTACTACAAGAGGAAAAGTTACTAAAAGAGGAAAAGTTACTACAAGAGGAAAAGTTACTAAAAGAGGAAAGGTTACTAAAAGAGGAAAAGTTACTTAAAGAGGAAAAGTTATTTAAAGAGGAAAGGTTACTAAAAGAGGAAACGTTACTAAAAGAAGAAAAGTTACTTACTATTAAAAGAGGAAAACTTACTTACAATTCAAAGTTACTAAGCTCACTGCGTTACAGGGCATATGAGATGTAATATCTGATGTCTCGGGGTGATGAGCGCAATGCAGTCCTACGCAGTGTTATTTATTTAAAAGTTCTGGGTGGACCTGCAATTGTTATGGGCAGGCGTGGCACTTACCATCAGGCGAACAAGTTGCACGTCTCTTCACTCAGTTCCATAAAAAAAACTGAGTTAAAAAAACAGAGTTAAAAAAAATATCAACACTGCATAACAAACTACGACATCCCTAAGTACCACAGTCATGTTGTCATGTTCAAAAAAGTGCATCGGCTATACTTTAGGTATGTTTAGTCGTCGTTTTATCATGTTAGCTGTAACAAACAGTTTTAATTACGGGACGTAGTGTCCGCCATTAAACACCATATCTCGTTTTAAATTAACGCCATGGAATTTATCTTTACATTTCCAATTTTAATGACCAGATGATAAACGCTGTAGCCAATTTTATTCGTTTGTTTATGATGCTGCTATCGGATATCGATAGTGTCTGGAATTTAAATTTATTTATCACTCAAATGGGTTTTTTTTTGTAACTGTTTTTCCTGGTTCTTGAGTTTTGGCCCGAAGGCATAGTATTCCGGCGCTACAGGAAGGCGAAGCCGAAGTTAATTCCCGAATCGTAGCTTTAGTGTTTATAAATTGTATATATGCTAGTCTGTAAGGTATATATTTTATGGGCCTCTGGTACTTTTAAATTGTTAACTGTATTATTGCCTGAAATAAATGGATTTATTATTATTATTATTATTAACCCCCTACGCAAAAAGGAGGGGTGTTATAAGTTTGACCACTATGTGTGTCTGTCTGTGTGTCTGCTGTGGCACCATGGCTCAAAAACGGGTGAACCAATTTGGATGTGTTTTTTTTTTATTTAAAAGCAGCTTTTCTAGCGTTGGATTTTAGACATGTGTTATCAAAATCCGTTCAGCCGTATTTTCTTTTTTATAGGTTTTTTGTGTCAGGGGTTTTTTAAATTTTAGTTTTCTGAAATTCTTTGGTTTTTGTAATTAAGTCAGTGATCTTTTCAGCCTCTATGGTGTAGTGATTTGGCAGGTTAGCTCCAATCTCATTCACCTCCGAGGCTGCGGGTTTGATTCCCGCGAGAGGGACAATTGATTGTGAACATTTGTAAATAACAATAAGATAAAATATAGGTACTTTATTTGAATGTGAGTACAATATAGTGTACCTACATAAATTACTAGGAATTGACGCATTTCGCCTATTTAATACAAAATCTTATTTTATTTTTTATAAACTTACCCTCTAAATAAGCATTCGAGCGACAAACTCATGAATATATCATTATAAAGGTGTACCAGATAGATTGCAACCCCTAAAACGTTTCGAATAAATTCTTTCAGTTCCTCTTCTCCTCCGTAGACGTAGTCATTTATTATTGCTGGTATATGTCTTTTTATGTATGTAATGATTTAAATATATATTTATTACGTACATATTTAAGCATATATTTTATAATTAGGCTTGCAATAGGTATATTATTATATTAAGTTTATGTGGTTTAATATGTCCCATAACACACTTTACTGCACCGCTACCATTTTTTCTTGCACGTCCTGGATGACTGGTAGAAAATGCTATCAAGCATTAAGTCTCCATGTACAAACTGTTTTGTGCTAAGGTATAAATAAATAAATAACCTAATTTACACCACTTACTATGACTGGATGACCAAGGCAGAAGGTCGGAAGTCATGGAAAGAATTGGGAGAGGCAGTATGTATGTCCAGAAATGAACCAATAAAGGCTAAAGAAGAAGAAGAAGAAGACACCACTTACAACATTTTACAACAGTTCAAAATATGGCCTAGACTGATATTTGATCGTTACATCGATTTTTCGTGTGACAGTCAGCCGTCCTTTCATCTTTTCCTAACTAAAAGATTCCTTATTTCCTTGCGATAAGGTTTGGTATTGAAGTAAGGTTACAGAGTGAGGATGTAAAATTTATAATTGAGAGCCGTAAATTAAGGTGACATCGACAGTTGTGGCCCTTTGAGAGGGCGGGAGGGGAATGCCAATATTTTATCGAAGAGGTAATTATTTAGGTATTTGATCGGTGACACTCTACTGGGGTGGGAAGTGTGTAACTTCGTAATCTATTTCTTATATTCTTTGGGAAAGTGATTGATTGTAATTTGGGGGCGACTGTAGACTTTAAAACAATTTTTAATATTCAGGAATTTAGTGGCGTCTGCTTTGAAATTCGTTAATACTTCAAAGATACATTGAAGTCGGTTTTTGTTTTTCTAAAAATTATTTTTTATAAACTTAAATTAAATTGAATTATAATATAATAAGGTCTTGGTCGCTCGTGGTAGGTCTCTCGTATGGGGGTGACCGCCTGGGTAGGTAACACAGCTTTGCCAGTTATTCTGCCGCCGAGCAGTAGAGTGCAAGCATTTAGTTCCAGTTTGAAGGGCATTGTAGCCAGTGAAATTACTGGGCATATGAGACCTAAGCATATGGACCTGGGCATATGTCTCGGTGTGATGCGCGCAATGCAGTGCTATGCAATGCTTTGTATGGTATTAAAAGTTCTGGGTGGCACTACAATTATTATAGGCATTGCGCTTACCTTTAGGCGAACGACTTACTCGTCGCATTTTCATAAAAAAAACATAAGGAAAACACTGCCAGCCAATTCTGGGTTTTCTTTGTAATTGTTAAAAACCCCATATATAGCGCATATCCATGTATAGTGGTGATAAGTGGCTATTTTCACTGAAATGGGATAAGTTGTTGTTCAAACCTCAATGAAGAGCAACACTTCTAGGTATTAAGTGATTTAATCTATTACTTTTATATCCCCCAGGCTTAGGTATATTTAAGATAGGAAGGTTTAGGATAATAGAAAAATGCTGACATTTCCTAATCAAAGTTCTTTGAGCATTGCAACTGGTATGGGTAAATGAAGCGTTTTTCAAAGTTCTGAAAGTATTGCAATTGGTAAATGTGACGCTTTTCAAAGTTCTGGAAGCTTTGCAACTGATACGGATAAATATGCTTTACACACGACCTTGCATACTCATGACAAAATACCTAAGTTTTTCCTGTACCTCCTGTAAAATTGTCCCTAATGAACGAATTAGGGCGCTCTTTTTAAATATTGGTAGTTGAAAATTGTGTAAGGTAAATAAATTATTTATTTACCAAATTTACAATAATCTACTGTACAATTAAATTACAATATTGATTTACATATACAACGATTTGATATTCGATTGCCGGTGGGCCCCAAACTAGGCTAGGCCTGTATCTTGGTGACCCTATTAGATTTGACAATACAGAAATAGCTCTTGCTTGCGTTTAGCAGTAACATAATATCAAACCCATTTTATATTAACTTTAACATCGAGTATGTTTTTAAATTATATTTATCTGGTTTATTGTTAAGGTGTTCCATGTTATTGTAACGATTAGAATAGAATAGAATAACTCTTTATTGCAACACCATGATACAGAAACAATTAAATCTAAAATTACAATTAACTTAATACTAGTGTCACAATGGGCGGTTTTATCTTATTCGCTGGTGAAATCCGATATAATTCTCTCAATCGCTAAAAACCGTTTACCAACTGAATTTCACCAGTCTAGCTTCCCAGTCCCTGTTCCAAAACACGTTTATGATAATGGAAACGTCAGCGAGGCGAGAGACGTCCGACTGCGATCTGTCACCAGTGAATGCGTCAAAGGGTTTCTGTCGTTCGAATTAAATCGGCCAGCGGGTGGCGATTGATCGCACTCGGATTTTATGCCGTTTACATGCGTTTTTACAACGTCCGTGCGAGCCGCTTTGGTCGGAGTTGGTTACTATACTAATTATTATAGGGTATGTTTGTGTCTGATGGGGTGATCTCAGGTGTGAGTACAGGGTGAGGTTTCGACCTGGGATTCCTATGGCAAGTACCCTAGCCGTTAGCCATAGAATAATTTATTGTTATAGATTTTTATCAACCTAATAAAAAGGAATGTTACTTTTGGAAAAAAACGGAAATAAAAAGTATACAAGTTAACTAAAAATTCTTTTCACTATTAATCAATATTATTTCACAGAATAAAATATTCTATTGAACACCGAATATTTTTTAATAATTTCTGGTATTAATTGACAAAATATTAAACATTCCTTGAACTGTTTCGGGAACGAGGTGTTAAGGTCAGCGGATGTAACTGTAAAGAGAGCCGCTATCACTTCTAAGAGTTACAATGTTGGCCACTGAAGGTCATCGCTGCTGATATCTAATTTATGGGAATATAAAAAAACTATAATACGGCACAAAGTTAACGTAGCTAAAATGTTGGAAACACTTAGTGTCGTGCGTGTGTATCTTACTTTAAGGATAGAGTTTACGCATGTTAACAAAGTTTAGAAATTTCGAATAATCATGAAGAAGTTAAATGAAATTGCATAATAATATATCGAAGCATATATCGAACCTCATACATTTTTCTTCTGTCTGATTATTTAAAAACTTAAGATTCTGGCCTAGTATGCGCTAATGCATTCAATATCAAGTCTAGAAAATTTAAACCGTCATAAGACCACTCGTATTTACCCAGTCCATTGAAAAGACTATGGGCGACACCTTGGCGATTTGCCCTCAAATGTTGTGACACTGATTAAATGTTGTTACGGGCAGACGCGGTGCTTACCATCAGGCAAACGAATTGCCGGTCTCATCACTCAGTTCCATAAAAAAAACAATTTGCATTTCGGGCTACTCCACATATATATAATTATATATATAATTTTTTTTCACCTTTCTGTTGTTCAGGTGCCGATTTTGTCGTAAGAATAGTCAATGACGATTTAACCACGCTATAGCATAGTGTCCAAAGACAAGCGGTAGGTACTATTACGCTTCTGAATAGAATTGACTGGAGAATCCATGAGAATAGATAACAATTATTAATGCTATTATCATAATTTGTTATGATGCTTTACTGTTTTTATATAGTCACTGTTACAAGTTACAATGTGAGGTCTGTTATCTCGGAGATAGTGTGACATCCTGACATCATTAATGATGCTATAATGTATTTTATTAATTTGTTCTCTATCTATTGTATTAAGCACATTAGATAAGAGCTAATTTCTGGGTATAATAAAGTTACTCGAAAAGTCTAAAGCAATGCCATAAATTTCTTAATCTCAGGTTACAAATGGTCTAAATATGCAATTTTTCATTGAAGTCAAAATTTTATTCAATAAACAGTCAAAAACTATTGTGACAATTGTTGCTAAAAAATTTGCGAATGCAATTACTGGTTCTCACAATAAACTCGCCAGTAGCTCGCAATATCGTGTTACAACAAAAACTCGATCATTGTCATACAAATCTATCTGTTGTCGGCGCAAGTAATTGCCGGTCCTACAGAGTCCTACTGTGTAATTTGGCGAAGGCCCCTTGTGCCGGAGCCGATGCGAGTGAACGCTGTTATCAAACCGAATACACTTAGTAGCTCCCCTTGAATTTGTACTTTGAGACTTGTGTTTTAGCATGCATTTTACATGAAGCTTTCTTTTTTGGTTTGATTATTATGAGCAAATGTCAGTTTCCGCCAATTGTAAATTTTGTACAAATATCTTCTGAAAGTATCGTGGTAGGTTTCTCGTTTGCGAGATGTTGGGTAGTGTGTAGGTACCATCGCTTTGCCAGTTATTCTGCCGCCAAGCTTTAGTGTGCAGGCATTAACGTGTTCCGGATTGAAGGGCATTGTAGCCAGCGAAATTATTGGGCACTATGAGACTTACGAGCTAATTGCCTCAGGGTGACGAACGCAGTGCAGTGCCGCGCGCAGAATTTTTGAAAACAAAGCTCTGGGTTGTGTTGCAACTGTTATGGGCAGGCATGTTGCTTACCATCAACGAACGTCCGTACTCATCTCGTCACTCAATTTGAAACAAATTATGCAAGCTAACTGTTACTTAAATATAAATAATAAACTCATAAAATTTTATCCCATTTCTTAGCAGAATTTATCCAATGAATTTGCTTTATTTACCCAAACATTTTACTTAATTGAAAAATTGTACACAGTTAAATACAACCTAAAATCAGCTTTCCATTAACACTACAGTACTCCCCTCTAGAGTTAGGACTGTCTCGGCGTTACCACAACTTACATTAGTGAGAGCCCAAGTAACGGTGTACTAAAGTGAGGATAGTGGTGAATATAGTTGCCTCCAACTGAGACGTGGTGTAAGTCACAAACTGATTGTAATGTGTACATCACTCCCTTATATAGTTCATGTTTGTTGAGAATCAGTTTCAGAACAACTATCGTACGTTGGTATATAAATAGATCTTGCAATAGAATACATATTTCGAGAGAAAACTAATATTTTTTTTGTTGGATAATATATTTTTCAAGACAATCATTTTACAAAATCGTATTTGGAATCGCGAGCAGATTAAAATGAGCCCAAATGCTAGTGGTTTACAATTATCCATCAAGGAGTTCCATTGCCTACCTTCCGTCTCCATCGTCAGATCAGCTGGTTGTCACCATAATATTGCATTGTCATTGGACTTTGATAAGTATGCAAAATTTCAACTCCGTAGGACAAGAGGAAGTGGTTCTAATTCAGCTTGCAAGATTTCACCCAAACAAACATAGTTGCATACATACATACATTGCAAGTTAAATAAAAGCTCGTAAAAAGTAATGCCTACGAGGTACAAAAATCGCTCCGCTGCCGCTTATGCCTCAAGCCACTAACTTTAACGCCCCGAGCATAGAGGGTGGGTTGATTGATGAGCCGCCCTTGTTTTCTGATCGCTGATACAATTACACTGCGATTACTTAATTTGACATGATACCCTTAACCCCGACACTTTGACTCCCCGACACTGACTATCCGACGCTCCCCGATTAGCTGAGTGTTTTATGACGTCACTTTGCTGTATCTAATGGTAAATGAATACAAAAGATAGACGATGTTGTAGAATGAATTTAAGAGCTCCATAATTAACCATAATTAAAATTTGTTTAATTTTTTTAGGTATAATTTCGTTCGTCCTTTTTGAGGTCATACTCTATGGCTTTATTGTTCTTTTATTTACATCACTTCTCTATCTCGTCTCTATCTCAAAGCATATTGATAATAAAATCAAATTAACCCATTTCTATATCTCCAACTGCCCATAAACTACAACATTCAATGGGTAACCAGAAGAAAATGCTTTTAAACGTCGAATTTAAATTGTTAAAGGGGCTCTTTTTGAGTGAGGAGAGTTCTAAATCGAAAGCGCGATAGCCACTCCGTTTGCGCCTCCTGGGGCGATTCTATACAATTTATGGACGCAATAAAATAGCCAAGAAAGTAATGCTAGCTGTTAGTGTAGGTTAGATATGAGCTGATCGCGGCGTTAATGTTTAAGTGGCAGAAGTTTAGGAAAATATGGGGTTATTGATATATTCAGTCGGTTTGGTGCGGAGAAATTGAAACAACATTGAAACAAGTTTATATTTTAGATCTTAAGGTATTGTATTGATTCTTGTATCGAAAAATCTTCTTCATTTTCTGTGAAAATCTGAAAGAAACGAATTAAGGTTTTAATAGCAATCAATAAATAACCATTAATATTCGGTTAAAAATAATACCGTAAAATAATTACAAACAATTACGTACCTACTTGTACTATTAATAGTCTGTGCTATATATGTAGGTACTCTAAAATTTTGAGACTTGTTTTTGAGGTAAGATAAAGAAATTACCACTTAAATACAATGAGTCTCAATCCCAATTAAGCTGAGTTAAGTGACGGTTTGAAACAACAGGAACGGAAGCGAAGCAAGTTAATAATGTCTGGAGGCATGATGGAATTGTTTCTTGCATGACGGTTGGACGACGGACGTCTACTCAAAACACGTTTCAAGATTATGTGAACTAAACTAGCAAATAAACAAATACTGAAGTCAAACCATCACTAATAGGTATTCTGTGCTGTCACTTAGGTACCTACTCTTACAAACGAGTATGTCTATAGAATTATTTGTACCTATCTAGGAACTGGGCCCCAATTCACTATGACAACTTGACTTCTAACTTGACTTTCTTCCTTGCTTCGAAATCACGTCAATTTTTCATTAATAAACGACATCTGCAAAATTTGTTTATAAAGATGTCGTTTATTAATGAAGAAATCGACATGATTTCGAAGCACGGAATCGCCAAGTTGTCATAGTGAATTGGGGCCCAGGTGAGGTCAATGTCCCACAACATTATTAATTATTATACCTTACTTCGATGTTTTTTCGATAAAGTGACTACATCAATCAAGTGGACCTCGAAACGACCGGTACGATCAGTTGAAAACATAAACCGCGTCGTCGCTGCGGTGGCGGAGCATCCACGACGGTCAGTACGATAATATCATGCTCTTTGAGCATCCATCGCTCTAGTCTTCAACGAATTTTGGCTCCAGATTTGAAGACGTATCCTTACAAGATTCAAATCATCCAAAAAAATTAAACCTGACGACTACAACAAGTGACAACTTTCAGTCAGAAAATGTTGGATATGTTCTCAGAGGAAAATGGAATGGACTATGTTTATTTTAGATGAATCACACTTTCATCTCGAAGGTTATGTAAATCCGAATTGCCGTTACTGGCCAGCTAGCAATCCAAAACAAAACCGTCAGAAAGCATTATATAGCCCAAAAGTTACGGTGTGTTGCGCAATATCTTCTAAGAAAAAAATCGGGCCATTTTTCTTCGAGAATGAACGTCCTGCAACTCTCACAGTGACGTGTGAGCGGTATGTCGACATGATAAACAATTTTTTCACACCGCAGCTGTATTCGTGTCTACTGGTGGTAGGTTTCTCGTATACGAGAGGCCATCTGGGTAGGTACCACCGTTTTGCCAGTTATTCAGCCGCCAAGCAGTAGTGCGCAAGCATTACTGTGTTCCGGTTTGAAGGGCATCGTAGCCAGCGAAATTACTGGGCATTAATGAAATTAAATAACTCTTTATTGAAACACACACATAAAATTATAAATAATAAAAACAACGTAACAAAAGTGTAACAATTGGCGGTCTTATCGCTTAAAGCGATCTCTTCCAGACAACCGTGGCATTATGAGACAGCTAATTGTCTCAGGGTGACAAGCGCAGTGCAGCGCCGCGCAGGATTTTGCTAAACAAAGTTCTGGGTGGAGCTGTTGTTGTTATGGGCTGGCGTATTGCTTAGCATTAGGCAACCGACCAGCTCGTCTCGTCATATAGTTACATAAAAAAAAAAGTATAAACGAGTCTGATGTGTGGTTTCAGCAGGAGGGGGCAACGGCCCACACACCTAGGGCCTCCATGGATACAATCAGAAGGCTATTTCCGGAAAAAGTTTTAAGTCGCTTTGAAGACATATACTGGCCACCCAGATCACCGGACTTAACCCCAGCAGACTTTATTTAGTTTTTGGTGCCCTCTTATTAATTTGAAAGAGTTGAAGGACAAAATTACAGAAAAAGTAAGAGCCATTTCAACTGATGTTCTGCATCGAGTGATGGCTAATACGCGCGTCCGCTTTGAAGAGTGCGTTCGTCAGGATAGTAGACATCTTGATAAAGCTACACTATCCCTGAGTAACATAGGCTATATTTTATCATTTTGACGTGAACGAAATCACGGGCGGATGCTATTATTTAATAAATACATTTATTATTAAGCTACTCATAAAAAAATTCTCAACACTCGCCGTGAGCATTGATAGGTCATTCATCCAAATAACCTTCTCAATACGTGACCTGATCCAGATTAAAAACCTATCAAAACAAGATCAAATCTCGTCCATAATCTCTTTCTCCAATTGACAAAAGAAAGCTCTTTGAAAGGGACATTTTAAAGTTTTCCATCGGTCCTTTGAAAGGCAATGGACAGTGAGGCGTTTTATCAAAGCGATAAAGTGGAGCGATCACAATGCCGCCGCCCGCCCCCGCCCGCCCTGGCGCGTTTAATAGAGGGACTTTACAGTTTACAGTTACTTACTTAGATACTTTTAAGATTGATATCTATGTGATGAACATAATTTTATTTATTTCATAAATAATACTAGTTGCTCCCCACGGTTTCACCCGCGGTAATCCGGAATAAAAAGTACCTATCCTATGTCCTTTAATAAGAAGTTATAGCTAAAATTCCAGGACATGTGACATCCACCAACCCGCATTAGGTTAACGTGGTAGATTATGGCCTATACTCTCTCTACGAGGGAAGGCCCGAGTCCCAGCTGTGGGAACGTAATGGGCTGATGATGATGAAAACATCACATCACCAAATTTGGCGAAATCCGTTCAGTAGTCTTTGCGTAATTGAGTAGCAAACATCCATCATTCATCCACAAACTTTCATATTTATAATATCAGTAATGATTAGATATTTAAGGCTTAAAAAATGTTGTAACTGATTTTGTTTAATGTAGCCCGTACGGCTAAAAAAAACGCTTTGCTAAGTACTTAGCACTACTCGAACCTATGTTTAAAATGACCATTGATTGTATCAGATATAGTATCGTACCTTATTGGAAATTCCCTTATCTGAAACGCAATGAAAAATATCTAGTGTAATTCTGCTGGAAATTCCTTTGTTGGAAATGTATACTTACTACATGCAAAAAATATTTCTATAGCTTTGTGTCGATTTTGTTTCGTTACGTTTAGTGACCATTCTAAACTAGCTCCACCCGAGGTTTCGCCCGCGGTTTCCCTGGATAAAAATTAGCCTATGTCCTTTTCCAGAATCTAAAGCTCCTACATACCAAATTTCATCAAAATCTGTTTAGTAGTTTTTGTGTGATTGAGTAACAAACATATCCATACTATCCATCCTCACAAACTTTCGCGTCAAGAATATTTAGTAGGATTACTCTCACTTTTATTTCTTTTTTATGGCACTGAGTAATGACGCAAGCAAGTCGTTCGCCTGAAGATAAGCGCCACGCCTGCCCATAACAATTGCAGTGCCACCCAGAACGTTTAATACTTTAAAAAGCACTGCGTAACACTGCATTGCGCTCATTACCCTGAGACATCAGATATCAAGTCTTATATACCCAGTTATATCACTGGCTACAATGCCCTTCAAACCGGAATAGAGTGATGCTTGCGCACTACTGCTTATATCTTCTACGCTCTTAGGTAAGTGGGGTTTTATTACTCATTCGTACCTACCCAAGCTCGCTTCAAAAGAAACAACAACGGAGCGAGATTCTTTCTCGCCAACAATAAATAACCGCAGGGAGAAACTTCGGTCAAGTTCCCTCTTTCCTTAAGGGAGACACTCCCTACAAAGGGAGGTGTAGGGCCAGTTTGCGAATAAAAGTGTCACCCTGTCACCCGGCCGCCACAAAGGTTGCATGTAAGCAGTACCTAAGTTTTATGTGCCTTAGTTTATCATCATTAAGTCCCGTTTTATTATTATAAACATAGTGGTGGAATGATTGATCATGATTTTCCCATTTTGCACCCGCTTAGGAGAATGCTAATCTATACATTGTTTTTGGTCCCTATACGCCATCAGTGGTAGAGTCATGGTGATAATTTGCCGTTCATAAGTGCGTCTATAAGCAACAATGAATAAAAAGATTTTGATTTGATTTGATTTAAATAATTTTGTAAATTTTCCTTATCATCAGGTGAACGACCGGCGTGTCTACTCAGTTATATAAAAAATAATTAAATCTAATTGCAATCTTTACTCTAGCGTGAAGACACATCAAATAAAGTTATCGATCATAGCTTTCTACCACAGCGTTTTTAAATAACAAGTAAACGTTTTATCAAACAAAACTTTAGACTTCAATGTATCTTTGAAGTCCAAGGTCAAATATCGATGAACCCAATGCAAAAATACTTTTTCCAAATAGATTCATAAATGACGCAGTTCTGAGGTACCAAATATAAAAATAAAAAATCGAATAGACTATTCGATTGTTTTTTTTATGTTCTCTCTTTATTCAATAGAATACCTCCTCCTTCTTTTGAAGTCGATTAAAGAGCGTTTTAAAATGTTTGTAGCTTTACAACTGTGTTCCGCCGTCTCCACTCTTACCGCAGAAGCTTCGTCACGTGAACGTAGCAGTCACGTAGAAAAGTCATTCGGAATTCAGTACGAGATTTCTTTTACGTCCGGGAGTTTGTTTCGATAGTAAATTTCTATGGTGCTTCGTGTTTGCAATACTCCTATTGTGAACGCCTTTATGTGTCTTACTTTTATGTAAGAGGGATGTCTTTTATGTGTTAAGAAACGTTATGTATATCGTCACCTTACTGCAAAAACCAACTAAGTGCGCTTTTTAACAAAAATGTGTTACGAATTCCATTAGAATTTCCTCTTCAAGATCTACATACTAATGTTAAAATTTAATAAGCGCACTTAGTTGGTTCTTGCATTAAGGGAAAGATATACAGGAATTTGATTTCAATATCGTTCGGTTAACATCATTTTTAACTCCCCACGCAAATAAGTTTGAACGCTATGTGTGTCTATGGCGTCGTAGCTCTTAATGGGCGAACAGATTTGGATGTAATTAAAGTTTGGAAACTATCGTGAGTCGAAATATTCATTATAAATATAAACGGCTACACTCACGTTATGATTGTGAATAACTCCGAAACCTGGTCGGAGTTATTCCGACACAATCATAACGTGAGTGTAGCCGTTTATATTTATAATGAAGATTTGGATGTGTTATTTTTTATTTAAAAGCAGGTTTTCTAGCCGTGGTTCTTAGACATGACAGCGGTGGTTTTATCAATATCGGTTCAGCCGTTTCTTACTTTTTATAGGTATTTTGTGCCGGGGTTTTTTAAATTTTAGTTTGCTGAAATTCATGTAGGTGATTTACATTACAACCTATCGCATCCTGAAGATCGTTATGATTGACTAGCTGTGCCCGGCTATTGCCTGCGGTTTTTCGAGATAAAAAGTAACCTATTTGTTAATCCAGGGTGTAAGCTACCTTCACTTTAAACTTCGCTCAAATCTGTAGAGCCGTTACAGCGTGAAGAAATATACACACTAACATAGATACAAACTTTACACTTTGGGTACGGAACAAAATTCAAAATTCATTTATTTGCATAAACATAGGTAGAAACATAATTGTATTATAGGTTTTAATTAATATAATAGATCGCTTTGTTATGACCGTCAGTCAGGTGTGAAAATTTTTAATGATAATAAATTTTAATATAAATGTAACATTCAAAACTTATTTTTATTTAATAAACAGCAATATTTATGTGAATTAATTAATTTAAAATAATAATAATAGTTAGATACATACATGTCAACATCAAATTAAATTTTCATAGTCAATAATGAGCATAAAACTAGTCATGTCAGGTAAGCAATTACAATTAATTATCATTTAGAAACCCTAAAAAGAGTCGATTAATAAAGTGAGCTTAAGTATGTATATGCATACCTACATACGCAATAGAATATAGAAACAAACCATATTTTTTTCTTATATCTTTTATACAAACTAATAAAATGCCGCGATAGGTATAACTATGCCTACAAATTATAGGTGGGTATAGCTCGGTGCCATCGTAAACATTCGTTTTCACAACGTTTGTATTACAACGATTGGATTAAATATTTTTCCGCGCGCGCCGTTCCTTATAAATTCATAGCCACAATATTAAATGATATAAATCCTTATGCATGCACTGAATTTAAATTTGCGGGGACAGAAGGAAAGAAACTTATACCTTATATTTACAAGTATACGTTTTATCAAACAAAAAAAAGTAAGTAAGTCTGTCAGAGCGCCTGATCGATGCGACGCGTGACCAAAATGCTGGGACTTATTTGGCTCAACGTATCAGTATTGCAATCCAACGGGGCAATACTGCCAGCATCTTGGGTACGCTGCCAACTGGTAGTGGGTTGGAGCATTTGAGCTACCTATAGGCCTTTAATGGTCTATGAGTTGTCCAATTGCTTCTCCTTGTATGTAGTTAGTTTAGTTTTAGTAAGTAGAGTGTAGTTTGTTTTCAGTAATAAAAGCATTCACCCGTTAAAAAAAAACAAAAAAAACGACTTCAATGTATCTTCGAAGTCCAAGGTTAAATATCGATGAAATTTATATGGAACCACTTCGTAGCTACCAAAGAATACTATTACTGCTATACTTAACCCAGTGCAAAAATAATTTTCTAAATCGGTTCATGAATGACGTAGTTCTGAAATTACAAACATAAAAAATACAATCAAATAGAGAACATTCTTCTTTTTTGAAGTCGGTTAAAAATGCTTAAGAACATAAAAGACATTAATATTTAACGTAGCATTGCGTTCATCACCTCGAGACATCAGATATTAAGTCTCATATGCCCAGTAACTTCGCAGGCTACAATGCCCTTTAAACCGGAACACAGTAATGCCTGCGCACTACTGCTTGGCGGCAGAACAACTGGCAAAGCTGTGGTACCTACCCAGACGGCATACGAGAGGCCTAATATTTTACAAGAAACATTTTACATTATGCATACCTACATACTTTCTAAAATTTTTAATTTTTAATTTAGTTAATATTTATTATATTATTTACTAGCGACCCGTCCCGGCTTCGCACGGTTTTTATACATATAAACCTTCCTCTTCAATCACTCTATCCATTAAAAAAAACCGCATCAAAATCCGTTGCGTAGTTTTAAAGATTTAAGCAGACATAGGAATATAGGGACAGAGAAAGCGACTTTGTTTTATACTATGTAGTGATAGTGATAATGAAGTAATTTATTAATATTTTAATGATTTAATTGTATTGTATTTGATTGTATGATAGATAGGTAGGATGCAAACATTAAATTACAGACATTACATAAAAACAATTAAAGAAAGTGTTACAATGGGCGGCTTTTAGCGATCTCTTACAGGCCACCTTTCAATGATTTAACTTATGACTTATTTAATTGCAACTAATTATGACACATGGAACAAAGTAGTATCAATAGTCGATTTATTTTTATGTTTTGTGTAGTGTGTTTGTTATATAGAGTCATAGTCATTCTATGACTCTGACTCTCACTATGACTCTGACTATGACTATGACTCTGACTATGACTCTCACTATGAAACTGACTATGACTCTGACTATGACTCTGACTATGACTCTGACTATGACTATGACTATGACTATGACTCTAACTATGACTCTGACTATGACTCTGACTATGACTTCTAGTCTAGAGCAATATTTATAAAGTGATATTATATATATATCACAACGCTATTTTAAATAACGTTGTAAGTAGCCACACTTCGATAACAATTTTCTCACATCTCGTCAGAGGTAAGTTTCAATCGATGGAACACACACTCATGAAATCGATTAGACCTGCGATGCATAATTCAATTATCAGACGTGTCTGTCGCTAATCGATTCTAGTTGTCACCTTCACGAAGCGGCGGTCGGTCTTAATCGATTTTGTTATCAGTTAATATTGAGAGTCAGTTTTATGTCCATTTATGATTGCTCAACCAAGCCCTAACGGCCATCCTTGTCATACTCATAGATAATTTTTTATCCTTAGTACCTATTTATCAAATAACAAACATATTACAAAGTTCTGTGTGGTGCTGTTGTTGTTATGGGCTGGCGTATTGCTTACCATCGGGCAAACAACCAGCTGGTCTCGTCATTCAGTTACATAAAAAAAAAATCTTCAATTTTTTTTATGGACCTGAGTGACAAATAAGTCGTCCACCTGATGGTAAGCGCCACGCCTGCCCATAACAATGCAATGCCACCCAGACCTTTTAATACCATTAAAAGCACTACGTTGCACTGCATTGCGCTCATCACCCCGAGACAAGATATTAAGTTTTATATGCCCAGTAATTTCGCTGGCTACAATGCCCTTCAAACCGGAACACAGTAATGCTTGCGCACTACTGCTTGGCGGCAGAACAACTGACAAAGCTGTGGTACCTACCCAGACGGCCTCCTGCATACGGAAGACCTACCACGAGTAAATTTATAAACTATAAATAAACCTAAGTAATTACTTACATTTTGGAAGTTCATCATATCGTTTCGGGAATGACCTAATATTTATATCAACCAGATGTAATTAAATAGATACCGAGTGTATCTACGTGCTTTATTGTAATATGTACGTTGTGTACAGGGTGCTACGAAAACTCCCTTACGGGCAAACGGCCACTTGATGCCCGAAGCACCTGCACACATCACTACAGAATCCACTGACAGACAAAGACGAAGATAATTAGGGAACATCCCATTGGTGCATCCGTCGCGAGACCACGCCCCCCACCGGCAGCGGCCAATCGGATCGCCGAGCACAGATCTCGAGCGTTATCTAGTTTACCTGCCGTCTCACTTGGCGCACGCTACGGCAGCTATTTTCAGACATCGTGAATGTTACGCTGAAATTTCATCGTTGCCTATTTTCACGGCTTTCCTTTTTATCTGCCTACGTAAGCACTGAAAACTGATTACTGCATGAAAACTGCCCCGACTTAATACTAGGTAGGTATTGTTTGAGCATTGGCTGAGTAGATTATTCCTTTTTTCGATACCTTCTGTCCATAGGATGTCTGGAAGAGATGGCTTTAAGCGATAAGACTGCCATTGTACTGCCATATTAAGGAATTTTGTGCTTTTTTATTTTATTTTTGTAAACTGCATGGTAAGTATACAATAAAGAGTTTGGTAATTGAAATAGTATTATTAGGTATTTGCTACCTGTTTTCATGGCTTAATTATTTAAAATTGTCCTTACTAATACTATAAACGCGAAAGTTTGTATGTATGAATGTTTGTGACTCTTTCACGCAAAAACTACCGAACCGATTTTGATAAAATTTGGTATGGTAATTTAGGACTTGGAATAGCACATAGGCTTTTTATCTCGAGAAACCGCGGGGCGCAGCTAGTTTATCATTTGAATGACATATTTATTTATTAGCAGGAAATAAATCGGCGCGTGCTTGAACGCAAACAAATCGTGTTCTCGTGAACTTCAAATAAATTAAAGCTTGTTATGAAATGTACGATTGGAGCTACTGTAATTTTGAATCCGATGCGATAAGCTCCTGAGATTGCTGGTCATTCAATCTGGTTGTTTTCTTAATCGGCGCCTGGTCTCGTAACAAAACCAGTCTAGTATGAAACTCCCCGTCCCGATTGCAGTAATAAAATTGGAGTAAAAATAAATTTCAGGTGAAATGTTAGAGGCCTTGGTTACCTGGTCGCGTCGCACAAGTGATTTGTTATAAGCGCTGTCGATAACTGTAGGGCCATTGTTTGTAGCCTCCCGATGTAAAATATTGTAATAGTGTTGTTATTGGTACAGCGATTTGAGTATTGAAGCGGTGGCATTCAATTGGAGGGGGTTTTTATTTTATTGCTCTCAGAATCATCAGCAAGAATAGAGAAAAGGTTAGTTGGAGCTTTTTCAAAGGGGTTTTCTGTTTGCTGGGACTTATAAGATTCTTAGTAATACCACAGATTACTAAGGGAGTACCTAATACTTATATTATACGTTACAAAAAGTAGGTAGGTATTACGTGTCAGAAGCTTGTTCTATACAGACTTCTGGAATATGATTTATTGTACAAAATAGATTGTCTTTAGCTCTTCCCAATCACTGAAATACCTTTGGCCATACGCAATATGCATTGCCTTGGAAATAATTCGCCATAAAATTTATATATACCTACAGTGGCTGCGGGTAAAATAGACGTGAAAAAATCTAACCAACGAAGCCTGTCCAAAAGCTCAAAAGAATAACAAACGTTTAATATTTCGAGTTTTTATCCAAATATTTGTAGGATTTTTCCATTGAAAAAGCTTAGCCGAGTATTTTCAGACTGTAACCTTGTTTGAGCGACCCCGAAACGGTTGTGTGAGAGAGAGGGGTGTAACACAAAGACACAGGCGGGCCGCGGTGCGAGGGGCGAGGGGGGTGGAGGCAAGCGAGGGTATGTGATTCGGGATTCTAGGGATGAGCTTGCTCTCGCTTCCTCTCGTTACTCTGGGACCGTTCGTCGCGGCCGTCGCACATATCTGCGGCTCGGTGCACCATTATCACGCACCAAACGTACGCGTATAGCCGAATTAGATACCGCGCGTACGTCCCCAACTTGTCCACTATTCGAAATTCGAAATGACAATCTTTTTTAGATAGTGAAGTGTCGTAGTGTTTTGTTAGTTTTAATTAGTGTAATTTATAATATAACGTTAAATTATATCATTATTAAATTGATTTAAGAGGCATCTCTAGGGATATTCATGCCATTTACTGCAAGAATATAAGGAAAAGCTCATAGACTTTATATTGTGTTGAATTATGAGGTTTAGTAGAACATTTTTATCATGCTGAACATTGACATGGGTATGAAAATGAAGACGATGTCTGGTAAGTTCCACATAGATTCATAATGTAATGACTTAATTAATATATTTTTAATTTTGTGATCACCCCGTATCTTTCTGCTGATAATTCAAATATGATTGTAGGTTTTTAGATTTCTTTATTAAATGATATCTTATTACGTGTTTTTTTTTTAAGGTTTTTGCTTTGGTTAATTCGTTACGGTTAGTTTTTGAACCCCGACGCAAAAAGGAGGGGTGTTATAAGTTTGACCACTGTGTGTCTGTCTCTGGCACCGTAGCGTAGTTCTTAAACGGTTGAACCGATTTGAATGTGTTTTTTTTATTTGAAAGCAGGTTTTCTAGCGGTGGTTCTAAGATTGTTTTATCAAAATCGGTTCAGCCATATTTTACTTTTTATAGGATTTTTGTGTCGGGGAGTTTTAATTTTAGTTTACTGAAATTGGCTTGTATATTTGTTTATTAAAATATATCTTATTATGTGTTTTAACCGACTTCAAGAAAGGATAAGGTTCTCTGTTCGATTGTATTTTTTATTTTTTATGTTTTTTATCTCAGAACTCCGTCATTTATGAGCCGATTTGAAAAATTCTTTGCGTTGGGTTCAGTATAGCTACGAAGTGGTCTTATATAAATTTCATCGATATTTGACCTTGGACTTCAAAGATACATTGAAGTCGGTTTTTGTTTTTTTCTAAAATTAATTCATGTTATTTTCTTGGAGGGTTTTTTCTTTGATTGTTTCGATATGCCAGATACAGGCTATAAAAAGCCTGATACGCGTTCTATCATAGTCGTGTATTAAAAAATAGCAACCAGGATAACCATGCACTAATTGGCACATTTTGGAATAAACAAAGATAAGAGAACGGCTGCGGTTTTTTTAAATAGCTACGTAATTCCTTTATATTTTTGACCTAAATTCAGTTATCTACATTATGGGTATGGAGTTTCGGAGGAGGATAACCGAATTTGGGACCTATAAATGACCCAAGTGCAAACTAATAATTTTATTAAACTCTATATATCTGTATCTATGCCTTCAGGCAATGTAAAAGTACAACAAAATAAAATTGACAGACGTCCATAGAATATAGGTATACGTGACGTACAAAATTGTAATAAGAAGTAAAAACTATATAAGAAAATAATTACGATAATACTCTACGGGAGAAAGCCCGAGTCCCAGCAGTGGGAACGTACTGGGCTGATGATGATGATAATGATGAATGAATGATGTATCAGAGACAGTCCCTGACAATTGTTGCCCATTACATCTTTTTTTTAATTTGTTTAGGATCAACCTTCTTAATTTTAATTTTCTAATCTAGGGGGCCTCACGTGTTGTACCCATTTCCCCGCGCAAGCCTTCCAAAGGATCGAGTGCATAACTCATATGGGTTATTGGCACATATATATGTGTATAACCCATAAAAGTTATATATATGAATCTACTAGCTGTACCCCGCGGTTTCACCCGCCGTTTCCAGGAATAAAATCCTATGTTTTAGTACAGGGTATAAGCTATCTCCATTCCTCATTTCACTCAAATCCGTGGAGCCGTTATAGCGTGAAGAAGTAACAAACATAATTAAATATAAACTTTCGATATTAATGTGATTGAGAATACCAACTGGTTGAAGAAAGATAGATGAACGCTTTATTGCGAACATTAAATTAAAGACGTTAGATAAAAACAATTAAAGAAAGTGTTACAATGGGCGGCCTCATCGCTAAAAGCGATCTCTTCCAGGCAACCTTTGGATGGAGAGGAATAGATACATAATAATAGAAAGAATACTACCTAATACTTACGTAGTTATACATTCAACTTATTGCAGTATAAAAACGATACGTTTCATCTGAGACGTACCGAAATGTTAAATCGTGTCTTGTGGTACTATATCTATTTGAAGTATGCACAACGCGCACGTATCACTAGCAAAGAAAACTAGCTATTTACGCCACCAGTCCGCACAAAGGCAGCTTCGCTGACTCTTTCATTATACGTACTGCTGAGGAGTGGAATTCTCTACCGAAATCCTTATTTCCTTCCAATTACAACCTGGGTCTCTTTAAGACAAGAGTGAATAGGCAAACGTGCTCCACCTTAGACCGCAACTACCACCATTACCATCAGGTGAGTTGTTTCGACGTCTCGATACGTCCGGGAGAGAATAGGGATGTACCGGAGTTCGCTTGAGGAGCCCATTAACGTGAGTTTGTCGCGGTTGGAGCAGGCCAGGACCACTGATTTCAAGTCCTACGCACTCCAGGTTCCAGCGGAACACGCGAAGATGTTCCTTACCCCGGACTTCTGGCCTACAGGGGTAGTCTACCGCCGTAAAAAGTAATAATTCCCTATTTGTTTTGTAGTAGCGTAATAATATACTTAGTTATAGTGTTATATTTTTGTATATATGTTAGTCTGTAAGGTATATATTCTATAGGCCTCTGTTAATTTTACTTTGTTGTACTTTAATACTGAAATAAATGAATAAATAAAATAAACAAATAAATAAGCCCAATTAATCATAAAAAAGTGTTTCCGCGATGTAACTATTAAATATTTACAAAAAACCTACATCATGCACCAGCTCTAACAAAGTAGCACTGTTTTTTAGAAATATAGTATAACCCATGACTGTACCTGAATCTTCTTGAAGAGAAATAAACAAGTTTTTATTATTTATATTTTTTTTATTAATATACTGTGTAACGTAATTAATGATTTAATGAGTGGTACGTTTAATCTATACTTTAACAATGAATGATAACATAATTCGAAAGATATTTTGTCTATAGACTCGCTATAGATCATTTGTATTGACAAACAAAAAGATAAACGAACGCAAGATATAAATCGTATCTATATTTTTCAATATTTTTTATCTGATAATGTTGGTTACGCATTTTGTAGTTAGTTTGTTTGTGTTCAATGTGTTGGACAGACCTACTTGATTCACTTGTAAGTATTTATTTTATTTTTCTTTTACTTGTGTTTATCAAATAACATGTCATACCTATATTGAGTTTTACCTACTGGACACACGCGTGTCCAGAACTTCGTGTCGAGTTGGTGAAAAACCCATAATATTGAGGTACCAAAGTTTACTGCATGAAAAATAATTTGTGGTTTTATGAATGAATTAAACTCTAAATATATATAATATAATTTATTACAAATTCATTATTAATAAAAGAACATTAAAATAATTATCCATTACAATAATTTTACTATCTAATTATGTAGGCAATACTTATAAAATATAGTATTCGATCGGGGCTTGCCTTCGATTCAAATATTACCAATGATTCCTACCAATCGAAGACCTAAACCAATATTACGGAATTTATTCTGTAATTTTTAAGATGCAAACTAAAACCCTCAAGTTTAATATTGTTATCTGTTAATCTGTTAAGGGTGTGCGAAAACCCTGCCACAGATAAACCAATAGACAGACAACCAAAAAGGTCCCAACGATATATGATTTAATAGTCTCTACGCAAAATAACAATCTAAGATTAGTTCTTCAACCGCGGCACGGATTCAGATGAACGTTAACTTTTTTTTTTAACGGCGTGAACTTTTGTCAAATGCCGTCGGCCATGGAGCCTGTTTGCTTTAATAATGTTCGTAAGGACCGTGTTTACAGCAACCGGGTGGGAAATTATGACGGCTTTTGTGTTCTGCGGTTTCATTTTATTGGTCGTTTTGTTTTTTGCTGCATCTGATTTTGACCCATGTTTTTATCTCTGAGTCTTATGAATTTAAAATAATATAAAGTCCCGTTAAGTATTATTAATAAAGTTAATCATCATTGGAATGTATATGTGTATGGGAACTTTCAATTTTACTTGTGGTAGTTCTCTCGTATGCGGGAGGCCGTCTGGGTAGGTACCACAACTTTGACAGTTATTCTGCCGCCAAACAGTAGTGCGCAAGCATTACTGTGTTCCGGTTTAAAGGGCATTGTAGCCAGCGAAATCACTGGGCATATGACACTTTATATCTGATGTATTGAGGTAATGAGCGCAATGCAGTGCTTGTTAAGGTTTTAAAAGTTCACTGCAATTGTTGTGGGCAGGCGTGGCGCTTACCATCAGGCAAATGTCCTATCATTTAAATATTAATTCATAATTCTAATTAGAATCTTAATGTCTAGAATGACTGACGTTGTGACATTCATGTATCATACATACTTCAATGATTACAAGAGCGAGTGTGGCTCAGCGGGAACTCATGCGCCTTTCGATCAGACGCACCTGGGTTCGAATCCCGACTCGGCCCTGCACCAATGACTTATAGTTAAGTGCAGATTTTGCACGCTCGCTCTAAAACGGTGAAGGAAAACATCGTGATGAAACCCGCTTACGCGCTTTGGAGTGGTAGGCTCTGGCCGTGGTTGTAATACCACCCACCGAACAAAGCCATGCCGTCAAGCGACCTAGTCGTAATCGCTTCACAATCACACTATCGCGAGATAGTGGCCAAACATAGATCTATTACGCGTAAAAAAAAAGAAATGATATCCTACTTCCTACTAATTCCACTAATATTATAAACGCGAAAGTTTGTAAGAATGGATGGACCTTTGTTACTCTTTCACGCAAAAACTACTGAATGGATTTTTATGAAATTTGGTATGGAGATAGCTTATACCCTGGGTTAACACATAGGCTACTTTTTATCCCGGGAAACCGCGGGTGAACCCGCAAGGCGCAGCTAGTATGATCATATGAATTATAACTATACCTATTAAATCATACTTCAGACAAACTTGCGAGGAATAGGTATATTATTTTAACCTGCCTGCGATCAAAGCCTTTAGCAGCATTACCAGCTTTATTAACAAGCGTTCGCACATTAAATCAATAGGTATTAGAAAGTCCAGGTTTCCTCGAATGTGGCATTGTCTCGCACAGAATGAATTCCGACTGAAGTCTTGACGAGACGAGCCAACTTAACGCCTGGTTAACAAAAACTCAGAACCACTTTAAACCTTATGCCTGTATAATACGGTTTAAATTCGAAACGTGTGATGTTTGTAAAGGGTTTTATGAGTCAACATGCTGGTCCGTGAAGTCTCAGTGACAGAACGTAAATGCTTATTGTCAGTCGTCGTGGCTAACTCGTGAAATCGACTAGCGGTGAGGTCTTGGAACATAGAGTCGTCTCTATAATTGAAAAGACTTTCTATTGGGAAGCATTCTTACATAACTCTTAGGTAAAGCGCTTTTGAAACAAGCAAATTGATTGTATTTTTTTAGTTTTGTCTCTTTGAACGCCATTGCCTTGAATTTCGTTGCAGGCGCTGACAATATTGTTTATTGATGTAATCGTGTTGCATTTATTAACCGACTTCAAAAAAGGAGGAGGTTCTGTGTCCAAATATATATTTTTATGTATGTTTATATTGGTTATATTTTATGTATGTGTATATATTTTTTTATGTATGTTCACCGATTTTATCGGTATTTGGTTTTTTTACCGGTCAAATGTATACTTGTTCAGCTCAGTGTCATAGTTGGGACAGTGGGATACTCTGTATGTGGGTCATAATCCACTACTCTTACCCTGCCAGGGCCCTAATTCGCTATGACAACTTGGCGATTCCTTGCTTAGAGGTCACGCCGATTCCTTAATTAATAAAAGACTTCTGCGAAATTTGTATTCTCTATGACGCGTCATAGAGAATCATATATATGAATGCGCCATAGAGATGTCGTTTATTAATGAAGGGATCGACGTGAGTTCGAAGCAAGGAATCGCCAAGATGTGATAGTGAATTGAGGCCCTGGTGATCTACGTCTCTTTATTCAAAGCTTGATGTACGAACGGTATTGAAGATAGTTCTCAGAAAGTTAAAGGTTACTACGTAATACCTTCTCCTTATTAGTATATCACACTTGTACCATAGCCATGACAACGGCACGCATAAAGATAACGTTTTGAGCGCAGTAATCTAATCTTATTATAACGTGAAATTATTATCTGTTCTTCGGTGTAACACTGGCAGAACACTCAGATCCCACTTAGCCACTTTATAAGAAATAAAAAAATATTTTTCTCTAGATACCTCTGGTAAGTCTCTCGTATGCGGGAGGCCACCTGGGTAGGTACCACAACTTTGCCATTTATTCTGCCGCCAAGCAGTAGTGCGCAAACATTACTGTGTTCCAGTTTGACGGGCCAGCGAAATTACTGGGCATATAAAACTTAATATCCGATGTCTCGGGATGATGACTGCAACGATATGCTACGCAGTGCTTTTTATGGTATTACAAGTTCTGGTTGGTACTGCTAATCTCATCTTCAGTTCCATAAAAAAAAAATACAGCCAGCTCCATGCAGTTCTTGTGCATTGCTCGTTCTTATTTTAAATCTGGCGCGAATTTCTGCGGAAACCGGAGATTTAACGACAGCTCGTCCGCATTGTCCACGCACGCAGCCTCGGCCAAAAGCGTCCCATGGCCCTTGAGATGGTTCATTTGAATTCCAAATTATCATTTTACACGCCTCTTAGTGCGAAGTCATGATTTCGACGGCATCCGATCGTATTAAAAAGTTTAACCTTGTGATTGTTATATTTATGGTTTAACTACCTATGCTGCTAAAAGTAATAACAATAATTAATGCTTTATTGTACACCAAAAAAGAAATTAACAAGGTAAACGAAATATTCTGTATATTGATTCCGTATCTTCAAGTATATAGACATCATTGCCAAGAAGCTAACGCTGTCACATTTTTCTTTAATTGTTTTTTCTATTTGGTAATCAGGTATTATGTGGATATCTACTACATACAAAAAAATTAAACCTGTATTGTGAGAGACTGGTGACAGTTATAAAATTTACATTGTAAAGAAAACTCTATTGTTTTCTTAATGATAGGCTCTGTGGCGTAGTGCCTGGGCAGTCAGCTCAAATCTGGCCGCCGCGGTGGTTGCGGGTTCGATTCCCACTACAGGGCAAATATTCTAGCACAGAAAAAAAAGCGCAAGCATTATATAGCATTATAGAGTATTGTAGGATCATAGTCCTCGTAGTTCTTGGTTCCCTAGATACAGGAAATTCTAGTTAGGAACCAAGAATTATGTGTAATCGTAGGGCGTATAAAAAAATTAAGAAAGCATCGCTCCCGATCCATATTCATGCAGACCCTTGTGTTAGACAAGAAATTCATTCCACATCGAAAAATGTGACTCTATCTTTAATTAACAGCCTCTAATGGCCACTAAGAAAAAACAAAAACAAAGTAGGTAGTACACAAGCATTACTGTCTTCCGGTTTGAAGTGAAACCAGCCAGTGGTGAAGCTACTGGGCATAATATGAGACTTAATACCTGATGTCTCGGTGTGATTAACGCAATGCAGTCCTACGCAGTGCTTTTTATGGTATTAAAAGTTTTAGATAGCGCTGCAATTGTTACGGGCAGTCATCAAGCGAACGACTTGATCTCATCACAATAATAAAAAAAAATGAGCGACAGGTAATCTCACATAGCAACAGCGTAAAAAGAAGTCCATCATTCAAAGAGCCGGCTATAGACAAGTTCACGCACATCCTGGCCATTGTGAATCGGAACTGCACTTTTGTTATGTAAAGAAGTTATCATTCCTTTTTCA
The DNA here is from genome assembly GCA_951640565.1 of Petrophora chlorosata. Classification (NCBI taxonomy): domain Eukaryota; kingdom Metazoa; phylum Arthropoda; class Insecta; order Lepidoptera; family Geometridae; genus Petrophora; species Petrophora chlorosata. The sequence continues at coordinate 6,537,418 of OX621206.1, forward strand.
AACCGCTTTATAAACTTTATGAGCTTTATCGGGCGTTTAATTTTTTAGTTGTGTTTTTTGCTGCCACGTGCTAAAGAAGACTTATGGACAAGATAAGGGTTGTTTTAACTAGTATATTACTAGTAATGGGGTGTGTATTTATGATTTATGGAGTGTCTCTTTCAGCTGTATTTGCCTGGGGTAGTTATTGATGACACGTGTGCGAGTTTGTAGAATGAATTTGTTTTCTACGTTGAACGCGGCGTGTTTGTCTTTTGTCGGGACTAATCATACGTTGACCCGTTGCAGTTTTGTAGTGCATTTTTTCTTAAAAATTTTATAATATATTTTCATGTATTAAATTTATGTAATGATTTGATGGCGAGTTCGTTCCAAAAATTATTATTAACGCTTCATAAATTATATTTGTGTGGATATATTTCTGTCAAGATTATTTATGTCCTAGATCCTTATGAATACTAAAATAAAGGTATACTCTTTAGAGCCTTTAGTCCCACACTGTTGAGTTCCCAAAATGTTGAAATCCCAAAAAGAGAAATATTGAAATTACCTACAAAGAAAGGTCAATAAGAGTCGCAAGATGCAAAGATTTACGCAATTGAATTTTTGTCATTGTTATCTAGTAATAGTTAACCGACTTCAAAAAAGGAGGAGGTTCTCTGTTCGATTGTATTTTTTTTTTATGTTTGTTACCTCAGAACGCCGTCATTTATGAACCGATTTGAAAAATTCTTTTTGCGTCGGGTTCAGTATAGCTACGAAGTGGTCCCATATAAATTTCATCGATATGTGACCTTGGACTTCGAAGATACATTGAAGTCGGTTTTTGTTTTTTTCTAAAAATTAATTATTTTTAATACGTTTTATATAACTATTCAACAGACACGTACCATGTATTATGAATTAATCTAATCTTAAAGCCTGAACATTAAGCGTCACAAAGCCGATGAGTCTTTATTATCATATTTGTATCAATAGATATCTTTTAATTATGTGAGGCGTCATTGACAGCGTTGAATCTAGGCAGATAATTTTGTGGAGGTGTTACTGTATTTGTACCTACTTATCGTACTTTTTAAAAAGATCGTGGTGTTGCTGTGGCGTTTGATATTCATACACACTATTACACACACTATTACTATTACAGGTAATATGTTCTTAGTTATATAATAATATGTAAATATATGTAATATAATAATTAGGATTAACATTATTATTTATTTTTTAGGTATTTCTATTTTGATATATTTGCACCGCCGACTTCTCTCACTCCGTTAGTTCTTTCCATCCAAAGGTTGACTGGAAGAGATCGCTTTTAGCGATAAGTCCGCCCATTGTACTGTGGTTTTTAAGCCTATTTCTGTAACTTGTTATTCTTTGTGGTGTACAATAAAGCATTTTGTATTTTATTGTACAGGCATTCAACTGCCAATTACAGTATTTAGGATGTCATGTTTTATAGGTATACGATAGAAAAAAATGATTATGTTTAGACAGCTTACGTGGTTTAGTGGTTGGGCAGGTTGGCTCAAATCACATACGCCATAGAGGTTGCGAGTTCGGTTCCCGCGACGGGATAAATGTTTGTGCACAGAAAAAAAATAAGTGCAAGTATTTGTTTCGTGTCTGGGTGTTGTGGGAGCATGGCCCTCGTAGTTCCTGGTTCTAGATGCAGGGAATTCTAGTTTGGGGCCAGGATCTATGGTTGTGACCGTTGGACGTAAAAAAAAAGTAAAAAAAGGATTGAGCATCAGTATCATCCTATTGCAAGGTTAAGAGATATAAATAACGAACCGACGAAATATACAACCTACATCGAATTACTCCAAATGAGCACCATACCACTCTTTGCATATCAATCTTAAAAAATAAATCCACACGAAAGCAGAGATATCTCAATGGATTTGCATTCTGTAGATGCTTCTAGACACAAGAGACAAACGGAAGTCCTTTGTGCGCTCCGGAAACCGGGAATAATGTGCGTCTTCATTTTATGCTCTTTTATGAGGAGTAAAAAATGTGCCAGACAGATCAGGTGTGCTAATAGTTTATCAGATTGCAGTCGCCAAAGATATCTCGGAGAGTACACTTTGAAATTAATACTTTTACATGCAAACAGTGCAAATGTTTATTGCACACACCATAATATTTCTTTACAATGATCCTGTCATCCCATCGGCTCTTTTGATGACGACACGATGACATAACCAGATAGAAAAGCTTAATTATTGTTGCCATGACAAGACAACTGCTATCTATCTACCTGTACTTATACTTATTATTATAGCGATAAAGTTTAAAGCATGTCACATAAAATTAAATAGATACTTAATCTATTATCTATTCATGACATTATAATAGACAGGTATTAGACAATCACTTCCTAAAATGTATCTATGTATATATCGTTTTATATAACGTATCTCCAAATAAACACTGTATACTTTTCCGCCTTTTTATCACACGGGTGACCATCAAACAATAGATAATCAATTATTTTTATTATATCAGCGTTCAAAGAGATACTAATTCAGTGTTGTTTTGTCCACAGCAGGCGACAGCCAAGAGTCTGGCAGCCCACCGCCGAGTCCTACCGACTCCGCCACTTCAGAATCTGCGCCCACCCTAGTTCACATCAAACAGGAGAACATGCCTCCCGGTGCTGATGTCAAGGAATACTACGGAGCCATAGACTTCGGTCTATCGGACACATACTTATCGTCTAACTTCCCAGACTACGGGCGATACCTACCAAGACCTTTGGATCTGCCAAACCAAGCCTTCGATAAGAGTCCAAAGGGGATAGATGATTCGAAAGACGACGACGATCCGGATTTGTTACTGCCGACGGAACTGATTTTCAAGAATGGAGGGATATTTTCGAGAGTTAATATCGTTATTGGAACTAAATTCGGACCTTTTGTTGGAAAATGGGAGACGCAGCCTTTGGACCGAAGATATGCCTGGGAGGTGAGTGTCTTAATTTTTATTTTCTTTAGTAGAAGAGCGTCAAAAACCCCTATTGAATTTATCCCGGGAAACCGCGGGTAAAACCGCAGGCGCAGCTAGTTAAGTATAATGAGCCTGTAACTTAAATTGTTCAATTCCGTGATGACAAGGTCTCGTTCTTAACGTGTTTGGGTTAAACAGCCGTGTTATGAATGAACCACTTGTGTTTACAGTTAAGTGCATTTTGGATGCCAAAAAAGCTCAATAAATTATATTAAAATTTGAGGCGTGACAAGCACGGAATGCAATAAAGTGTCGACTTTATTGATGTCTTCAAGTCACCGAGCTGTTCTCCCGTGTTATCCTTAAAACAAACAAAAAAGTAATGGGTTAAGTGAATGACTGGCTGGTTGAAAATTGAAACTGGGTGCTAAGTTAGAACGACTGTTCTCTGTCGACTGACAGAGATAGGTAACAGAATAGCAAAGTAAGTGAATGAATGCCGAACTCAATTAACAGAACGACTTGAAGCCAAACTCGTGTAACGATTTTATCACAAGAGGTTTTTTACATTATAGATTTTAATTCAGTAATGCCGATAGCGAGTGTGGCTCAGTGGAAGTACGTGCGACTTTCGATCCGACGTACCCGAGACGAATCCCGCTGGATTCGCACCACTGACTTTCTTAAATTGTGTGTGAAATTAACACTCGCTCTAAAAACGGTGAAGGAAAACATCGTGAAAAAATAGTTAATCATAAATTTTGTGATAAATTCAAGGACATGTGACATCCACCAACCCGCACTGGGCCAGCGTGGTGGATTATAAGGCCTATAGTCACTCTACGAGGGAAGGCCCGAGTCCCAGCAGTGGGAACGTAATGGGCTGTCTATGATGATGCCGATATCATAGGATTCTTAAAACTTGTGCCGAATTCATGTGACAAAATGTCAATCAATACAGCTCTTATTACTAAGCGGTGCAAAGAGATATGTGCATGAATGAGATCATCTCAATAGAACTCGCATTGCATCTGTGGGGAGTGGTTATCTGCTCGGAAACGGAAGTCGATTGTTGTATTGCGAATTCGGATAAAGTATTGGGTTTCTTGCAAATTCATCGAAGATATGGGAGGATCTTCTGCAAGTATTTAATTACTTTGAAGAGCTAGGTAGTGGTTTTATACGCTTTTATTTTGGTTCATCTTTCTGTGAGTGGGCTTAATTAGGTAATTATAGTGTAGCAAAATCTTTCAAATGTATATGCGGTTAAGTAAGAGGTATAAGTATATAGAATAGAAAACACTTTATTGCAATTCGATGGAATTTTTTAGAACAAACTTTCTTATGGTAAGTACAACAGGCGGTCTTATCGCTAAACAGCGATCTCTTCCAGACAACCGTATGCTATAGAGAGACAATATCTTATAAACGACGAAGTAGCTATCTACTAGATCATCCTAACTATCTAATACATAAACTAATCGAATTAATTGAATACATAAAATAACGTTAATATTAAATTGTTTTAAATTTCACCTGTTACTGCTAAACACATGCATATTTCTGTATGTGCAATTGAAATAAGTAGCCAAGAGTTTTGGTCCCAACGATAATCTAACATTAAATCAGTGTAGGTACATGTATATCAATGTGTAACTTAATTGTATAGCAGATTTGTGTAACATTGAAAATTATTTTTTTTACTTTATATTTAAAATGTACGAATGCTTTCATTGCCTAAAACAACTATAGACTACGTACTATAACAAACCCAACTACTTACAAGGAGAAGCAATTGGACAACCCATTGACCATTAAAATCCGGTAAAATTGGTTTTTCTTGCTTTGTTTTAATGAGAAAGTATTCTGCGTAAAAGGAATACACGTGTCATAAATAATACTATAGATAGATAGGTAGATAGATAGATAAACACTTTATTATTCACCTTAAAAATAGAGATAAAGTACAATTCAAATGTTTACAGTGGTGTAACAATGGGCGGTCTTATCGCTTAAAGCGATCTCTTCCAGACAACCTTTGGATGGAGAGGAATAACGAAACATACACAGACGGTGGTGATAGAAAATATAATAGACATACTAAGGGCTTACATATGATATACAATATATAATCTAATTACTTAAATATAATGACTATATAAATATACTTATATACCTAATTAATATACATACATACATACAATATATAATTAACGTACATATTATACAATCCAAAAGTGAACGTATTAAAAAAAAATAGAATTCCATAGCAAAATATAATGATAAATATTATGAAGTGGATAAATATAATTAATATAGTAACTATAGTATCTTATAGATAAATAAAGATACGTATATCGTTGACTTATCGGCAAACTACGGCGATAATAGATGGGTAATAACAGAAATCAATGATGACACATTGATGTTTTATATAAAATAATATAGTATCATATAATATATCAAAGCGAGTCATAGTTCTAGAAAACGAATTTTGAAATACTAGCTACTCCCCGAGGTTCTACCCGCCCGTTTCTTTGAATAAAAAGTAGCGATGTGTTATCCAGGGTATAAGTCAATTTCTAATTCAGCTATCTCCATTCCGAATTTCATCAAAATCCTTTGAGCCGTACTTACACACAAACTTTCACATTTATAATTGTCGTCTTTCCAGTACTTTATTTATCGATTCATAGTTTTATATCGATTTATTAAGACGAACGTTTAATAACCATTAGGCATCAATATTTTAATATCCAAGTAAAATTCATACTTACCTTTTTTATTTCACTTTCGCATTGCTCTAAAAGGTTAAAAAACGTTGCGGTTGCTAACTTTCATTCGAATAAAGAAAAGGACCGGAAACAATTCGGACATCACAATAAAATACTAAAGCCTTGAGATGCGCACACGCATCAAATATCAAGTGGAGGAGGATCTAAGTTGTGGGTGTTATGTTGCAGTGTAACCGCTCTTTTGTGCACAACGCGGACATTTAGTTCCGGTTTTGCTGAATAGGTTTGTTGAGATGTTCCATGTTATTATTATCTTGACATTGTAGTAATGATAACTTTGTCAGTGTTATCTGTCGCGTGTAGTTTAGGTATTTTTTATAATAAATAAGGTTATTGTGGTTTACCCGTTTACCATCAGTTGCTTACCATCAGGCCAACGACCAGCTCGTCTCGTTATTCAGTTACATACAAAAAAAAAGACGTGTGGCACTCGGAGACTGCCGCGGTAAAGCTATTGCATTGCATTCGGAGTGGGGGGTGTTAGGTTATTTTCGTTACGGAATTTCTGGATTCGGTCTCCACGCTCAAGGCCCGCGATAGAAGCTATGCAATAGCTTAAAACTTATTTATGATTTCGCTATAAATTTTATCGTTGTTTATAATTTTTTTTTATAAAAAAACGATGCCTATCATATTTCATAGCACAGATTATGTAATAACTCGTAGTTACAATAAAAATAATAACGCCCAACGCACATTACATCGATCCTGGCCCCTAACTAGGATTCCCTGTATCTAGGGAATCAGGAACTACGAGGATCATGGTTCCACAACACCCAGACATGAAACAAATGCTTGCGCTTTTGTTCCGTTATTTGTCCCGTCGCGGGAATCGAACCCGCAATCTCAGTGGTGTATGAGATTTGAGCCAACCTGCCCAAACACCACAGAAACTGACAACCGCATATAAATGTGTCCCTAGACGGTCAAAAGTGCTTGTCAAAATCGCTTCACGTGCTTGTCATGCAATTTTGACCGTCTAGGGACACCTTCATCCTATTGTTTCAGATAAATCTACGATAATAACACTCTACGTTCTATTCTCGCACCCAATTTATTTTCTTTCAAATAACACGCTTGATCTTTTAGCTGTACGTGACAGCAGGGTAAAAGTGCCAATTGTGGTACGTCATTAGAACGAACGCTGACCTACCGACTTCCGACTCAGTGACCACAAAGATCCTTTGATGCCTTCCACGCTGTTAGCCCTAACAATGTTGTTCAATAATGCTTCTGATACATTTTCCACGAAGGATGATTCAACGACAAAATTTATCTAATTCCTTTACAATAGTAAAAAACCTCGCTGCGGCACAAAAGGGTTGCGTTCAAAAAGTTCACATGTCTCCGTAAACTTAAAGGGGTAGTCCATTGTTAAATCAGACATGGTGACATTATGAAACCACCGTTTCCAAATGTCGATATCTCAATAAAATCTTCGACAGAAAAGATCCGGGTAATCAAGGATTTCTTTATAAGCATCCCGTGTCAAAGTGCAAAGAAAGGTTTCACGCGAAACCCCTAATTTCGGTTTAGGCGTGACCCCCGTCAACAATTTTTTTTTAATTTACACTTTTTTAAGTAAAACGACGGATCCAACGGTAAACCCGACAATGAGATATGTCACTGTATTCATACTTTAAAATGAAAACTTGATTGGCGAGAATCGATAAAATGGAATCTCTTCAAATGCATCTCTTCCCTTTCCAAAAAAACTTATTATTCGATTGGTACTCGAAAAGATGTGCAAACAATTTTCTCACAGATCTTAAAAAACGGTTGACAGCATGTTTTTTTAATTATTGACCTTTTTAACTGGTACCTCAATAATCAAATTCATATCTATCACTTACACAACAATTATTTCTCCTAGTAATCCCACATTTATGTATCATATAAAGATGATGTGAAAGCTATCTCACTTATCTTAATGAATTTATAATGAACCAAACTGGTTTATCAAAGAATTATCTAAATATCAAACGTCAATCATGTACCAATTTATGGATTTTTATTTGCATTTATACAAAGGGAGCCAGAAAAATTGCACATCGGTAATGGAATGAGCTAATTACGGTTCCAATATACAGTGTATGAATTAAAAATGACATTGTTAATATCTGGTATCATTTCAATGGGTATTGCTTTATGAATCATTTATGGCGATTGGTTTTACATTGAGAAGCGTTGGCGCTCGAGTAATATGTAAATATTGTTTATTTTAAACGTGGAATCGAATTGGGCGTTCGTTTGTGACGTTTGTAATTTCCATAATTTATTTCTTTTATTTAGTCTTAGTTTTATAAATATCATTTTAACTTTCTCATGTTAAGGTTAGTAAGGTGAAATTTATTTTACTGATCGATTATTTTCACAAGGGATGAAGAAGATACAAGTTGATAAAACAATTAATTTTTTTTGCGTTTGTTGCCATTCAGTTAAACACTTTCAAATGGATTAACACGCATTTTTATTAATCCTATTCTGTAAAATCATCATCATCATCAGCTCATCACGTTCCCACTGCTGAGATACGAGCCTTCTCTTATAGAGAATATGGGCCATAATCCACCACGCTGGCCCAGTGCGGGTTGGTGGACGTCACATGTCCTTGAATTTTTTGTAATAAATACTTGGACATGCCGGTTTCTTTACAATGTTTTCCTTCACCGTTTTTAGAGCGAGTGTTAAATCCGCACATTACTTAAGAAGGTTAGTTGTGCGGGGCCAGCGGGATTCGAACTCGGGTGCGTCGGATCGATATCGCAAGTTCTCCCACTGAGCCACACTCGCTGTACAGCCACACTCGCTCATATAAATCAATAAAACAGTTAATGAAACGTTATGTTAATGATTACTATTAAAAACGAGGGCATGTTCAAATCGAAAAAATGAAAACTGCTATAAAAAATATTTACCTTTATTTAGCCAGCTAACAATTAACATTTTTTTTGTACATATCGGAGATGTCGAACAATTTGCAATCTGCAATTGTTAGGATTGTTAAGCAATGCAAGGTGAACCCTGGAACCCACATTTGGATAATCTGTGTCGTGGGTTTCAGTGTTTTCCATTTAATGATATTACTTAGATCATAAGGCTAGCTTAATTAGCTTATGTTCCTAGCTTAATCTTAAAACTTAAAAGAATAATAGCTAAAAGTTTTTAGTTTTAAAAGACACTAAATTTTAAAATAGAATGCTAATTGAAGCCATTCATCACCACCGTCCGTTGCATTACTGTCAAAATATCTGTCATGTTCGTATGACATCTTTTCAGTTCTGGTCACCCCCTTTAGAAAGGATTAGTGATACGCGGCCCCCATTACATCTTCATTACGGTAGGCGGCTGTCATACCCCACATATGATATTGTTACAATAAAAAATATTATTGTTATTGTATTTATAGCCACTGTGTATAATATTTATACGATACGCGTATGATCTCCGCTAACAAAGGACGCGCAGATGGGTCGGTGTCGTGCTGCAGAGATAGGTACAGTGACGGACAGAAATAACTAAGCAAATAACTTGTTTTTATGTTGAAGGAAATGTCTAAAACTGTGACGTAATTCTTGGAAAAATATATTCATGCGTGTCTACAAAATACATAAGTACTGAAAGTAATACATAGGTGCTCTATATATTAATTTACAAATAAAACAGAAAATTTGATTTTATAGTACAAAATACAATACAATGACACTTTATTGCAAACCAAATAAAATAAAGACGCAATATTAGAAAAACAAAAGTCACAAAATACATCGTAGATTTGACGTACAATGGGCGGTCTTATCGCTTAGAGCGATTTCTTATAGACAACCTTTAGTACCTACCTGCCTTTTAGCTTCTTGATAAAACTTTAATAATTAACTTTTTTTAATTAAAAACCCCTACTGAGACATTGAGTATGATTTACAGAATCTTTCATTTATTTTGTCCGTCATTGTATCATATTGCAATCGCATGTCAGTGTTATATCAGACAGTAGCTGTCAATTGTCACCTGGTCCAACTGACACCAGCTGATCATGTATTTATAGTCTCTGTTATATATATTGTTATATATAAATTATTATTCAACAGATATTTTAGTTGATTTTTTATGGAACTGAGATCCGAGACTGACTAGTCATTTGTCTAATGGTAAGCACCACTGTTGACATAGTCGCGCTTGCTGCTTTCCTACTACATCAGACATAATTAAGATTGTCAATAATAAAAAATCAGCAGAAATATCAGAAGAATCAGAGAATACAGATACGGATATCTGAAGCAGATTATTAATTATCAGATTATTAAATATCTTTAAAAATACAGATACAAATACAGGTTTAGTAAAACTGTGGTAAAAGTAATAATAATTATTATTAGCGATTGAAAGTGTTGCTATCAAAATAATGCTAACTAATTTAACAAAAATCAACCCATAGAAAATTCTGATTTGGAGTAACTAAAACCTGCAGCTTTTTGCATTATTCTTGATATAATGAAACTGGTTTAAATCAGTTTAATTAATAATCCCACGATATCTAGTAATTTGCAGATATCGTATCAGACACGTCAGAAGAGCCTCACCCTAAGCACTGCAGTAGTAACTGATACGTATTCTGTTCTTAAGACAGGGAGCGTCAACATTTTCTGCTATTATTAATAAGCAGACACTTATCAGTTAATCTTACACCGTGGTACAATAGCTGCTAATCCCTGGCGTGATAGAAATTTATCTCCATCGTATCGTCATTGTAACCTCTCCCCTAGTTGTTTGATAGAATAATATTTAGGGTGCACGCCGTGAATTTATCTTAGTTAATTTTCGCGGCTTCGATGTTTTTTTGCATGAGGTTTGAATTGATTATCTGATGATATCTTTATCAGCGGATATTCGATAAAAAGTTGGGAGTAAATAATTTGTTGTAGCTTTAATCGAAATCTTTATTGGTGTAATGATAGGTAGGTAGGTATTCTCATTGCAAAGTTTACTCACGAATCGTCTTTGCAGTTTCATATTTGCTCCAATATTTTTCCGAACAAATTCGCAAAACAGTGCAGGCGCGCACAGTGGGGCAATATTTCATCTGAGCTGGCCAGAACAATAATAGCCGGTGAAGTTGAAGCCACGGCACGTTCGTACCACAATGTTAGTAAAGCACCAGAATAGTTTGATCTACCTCACCTCCCGCTTACATCTCGTAAAGATATTACAGAAAGGAAGAGATGTAAGGTTTGGAAGCTCAAGCTAAAATGGTTGGTAGTACCATCGCCAGCATCCGTGTAGACAAAATAACGAAATACCCCGAAAGCAACGCGATATAGCACCCGTTATTGGGTTAGGTTAAGTGTTATTTACACCTACAGCAGCGGTTGATGGTGCGTCAGATGCCAAGTTTTACGCTGCAGCAGTTCTATTTTAAATGAGGACCCTTTTAACAACAATATTTCACAAACAAGAAATATTTATTACTGTTTATTTATTTATTATTGTTTAGTTTGCATTGATACTAATGTGTTCAGAAATCGTCAACATTTTATTACTTTTTAATAATTAAAACCAGGAGTCACGAACATTTTAATTTGTCATAGTAGTAACGTGTTCTACATTTTAGCCACTAAAATGGTAGCATAACATAAAAAACCTACAAAATAGCCGAATAATTCCAAATCCCACCAATTGTCACCGTGTCGAAGCAGCGGTGTCTTTGTCACAGTATAGGCTGTTTTTTTCTGGATGTAATCTTCTGGTTAATCCGTTTTAGCGCGTACAGATGTGAACGGTTTTGAGCTGACTCGCGATAGTTCCCAAAGATTGCTCTTCTTTTGAGAATTGTGTCAATATTTTTACGTTTTTATCGAATCTTTGATATTCGAGTTTTCAATAGATTGTACGGTTCGTATCGTATATAAGACGTCATCAAGTATTGAAATTAAATTATAAAAACAGTGCAAAACATGATTTATTCCTATTTATTTAAATAACGAAATTGTCACACTCAGTGAAATAATAATAATAATAAAATAATTTATTTTCAAAAATTCTTAGATATAAATATAAAATGGCAGGATAACATTAGGATTTTAAGCAAACAAAGATACACAGTTATATAATAATCATTAACATAATAAAAAAAACAATTATTATCAGGTGAGTTATATATTTTGACTTGTATGCCCTAAATTGGTTATCGACAATTCGTACGATATTTCCACACAAACTATGTCATTCAGCGATATTGTTACAACAAAACAAACCAAAACACACAATTGGAAGCTGTGGTGATTGTTCACCGATCATTTAACAAACGATAGTCCGTTCTTTGTGTCAATCAATGGGGTGCTTTTGATACTGCATCAATGAGGCATCCACCTACAATTCCACGAGTACACAAAATTGCACCATATAGACAAGATATAAAGCTTATACTTGGGTGGAACTGGTGATAGTTTGCAAGTTATTGTATTTTTTTTTGCGCAATGATAGCGACAGTTCGTGAATATTTCTACGTGAGGGGAATTAGGCCGTTTTGTCTTCGTTTAATGGTCAAAACGTGACCGTGTAAGGTGTTCCTAATTTCAATAATTTGTTCGGGATAATGTGACAAAGATGAACGGTGCATTGACGGAGGACATTCAGTTCACGGTTTAATTTATGGCGAGAGACATGGACGGCGGCGGCGAAAAGGGCTGGTGACGTATAAGGACTAATCCTTGATAAATTATTAGAATCTTAAATCCAAGAATCATTCTTAGAAACGCAAGATTAAGCTCGTAAATAATTTAATCATGGCATTTAATAAAGATTTCGTTACATTCACAGAACATAAATCCTACAACTTTGTACTCCATTAAATTTAGAAAGAAAGAAAATATAGAGAAGTTTGTAGAGCGCAATATTTGTTTCACTCAAGTCAGATAAGCCCCTTATAAATAAACCGAATCGGAAACACATCGGAAATATCCTCCACAAAATAAGACACTATCTAATCGCATCGGAAAAACAAAAGAGAGCCGAAAGAAAAAGTCGGCGAAAGCTAAAATAAAGAAAAAATAAAAGTGCGGTTCCACGAACAGCTCAGCCTTAGATAGGTAACGGAAGCAATGTTTTTCCTGAGCTTGATAAAGCAGACAAGTTCAGGAAACAGCGCTAGTCAGGCGCTGAAATGTAAGATTTATGAAAAAACACGTGAAGCTTTATATCTTTTTAGAAAGGAAAACGAAAACGAACAAAAGGGCTACATTAGAAAATCTAACGTTATATGCTATCGCTAATTTTATGATTGTTTTGGCTGAAATATTTTTAAGTAAGTAATCTGGCAACCTGGACACGAGTGGCGCAGAGTCGAGGCGAGTGGCATGACATGAGAGAGGCCTATACCCAGCAGTGGGATGTAAAGGGCTGTGGATGATGATGATGATGATTTTTTAGTATTTTTAAATTCGATAGCCTAAAGTCTTAATCGGTTTTTCAACCTAATCGATTTCGTTACTTTGTTGTCGATAAATAATTGATTCACTGTAACTGATGGAAAACTAGGTTAGCTGCTTCAAAACGTGTTCCAAATCCAGCTTTATTTTAAACACTGTATACCCTACATACGTATAACATATAGGTTGGTCCAATTTGGCGCAGGCGTGCGGTTTGGTAAATAACCGCTCACAAATTGTTATCTTGTGAAACGAGTCGTATGATGCGAGCAACGACGCGTGATCACCGCGAGTGAGGGAACGCTCTTCAGTTCGTGGTAGGGATGGGGTGTAATGTCGATAAGTAGACTTAATTATGAGCCTTTAAGATACTTCGGTAAAACATAGCCAGTTGCAATAAGTAAGACAAATATGTTTCTAAACAGATATACATGATTTATTTTTTATTTACTTTCTCTATGAGAGAAGGCAGTAGGAACATGATGTGCTGATTAATCATGAATTAATTATGATCATCAACGATTATGATTATTATAATAATGATTTTTTAACTCATGACGATATTACACTATAAATTAGGTACTCGTCCTCTTCTATGCCTAATTTTTTTTAACTATAATGCTATTTATTCATTTTACGTATATTTCGACAACCTGCTTATCAACATTTTATTTTGTTCAATAATGCTTTTTTTACCGCTATAATTAATACCTACGTAATATGTAACATAAACAGCATTATTTTATTTCTGTTTTATTGAAAACAGTTAGGTACAGTACTATATTATTGATGATACCAACTGATAGCATTACGATACATTCCAAGGTAAAAAAGTTTATTTACATATTATCGATTCAAATAAAAAACATTACCAAAATGTTCCATCTCTATTTGTGAAATGTAATTTTCTGACGGCAACGACTCTACATTTGTAGCTTTCTCAAAGTACACGGGAAATTGCGATCTCTGCGCGCAAAATACGAATCCACCCGCAAAACGTTTAAATTGAGTCCAACGTTTTTATAATATTTTCGTTGTAGAGTCGCTCTGTACTTATGTAGAGGCGGACATTAAACTGGAAGAAAATCACAGTTTTGAGGGGTTTTTTGTAGATTTGCTTTATAAAGTTGTATGAAAAAAATCAATTTTATATAAGAAAAGTCCAAAGTCAAATATCGATGTAATATATATGGGACCAATTTGTACTATACTGAACCCAACGCAAAGAGCTCTTAGGTAACAAATATAAAAAAAAAATCGTATTGAGAATCTCCTTTTTATTTGCAGTGAGTTAATTACGATTGTTTTATAAAGTTCCTTGACTCTACTACATTTAGTTAACGAACAAAGCCGACATTAAAACAAACCAGACGCGTCATCTTACTAACTCCACAACTATACACTAATGAGAAAGCCTCTCAAAAGACTTGACCGTCATAACGATCGTACAAGACGTGAACAAAACAAACAATAGACTGAAATACGTAAGTGAGTTATCTACAATCATAAAACAACGGCCTAACCCCAATACAGCTCCATTTTACAGGCATTAAATAAAACAACGGGGCTACGAGAACTTAACAACACTGCTATCAAAACGAGGGTAGATCCACTCAAACCTACAATTTACTACAGACACTTCAAACTCCCTTCACTATACATTCGATTGAGTCATAATACCCCTAATAGCCAACATTTTTCATGAAGATGTGTACCTTCCTAATAGAGGGCACTTTATTTACCTACAATCGACAAATAAGACCATTTGAACGCGACAACAAACACTCAGAATATTTAATTTAACAGCTCAATAACTGATAACAATGTATCAAGAACAGTCAAGGAAAGAAGGTGCGTAATTCAGCGTAAAATTAAAACACGATCCCCGTTTTATCTCGCGAAAAAATTACGCGAAATATAAAAAGCATCTGGTGTTCAATAAAAGTGACGTAACAAGTAAGGTATTAATCAAATGGCAAGGAAACCCTCCTTTACGCGTCACCGGCAAGCCTTTACGCAGCATTTGTCCCGTTATTAAAACTTGGGCGGGTGCGTTACGTAAAAAAGATAATTATCTTAGAGCGGGAACCCTCGTCTTAGTCAGGGTTGCCTCGTCCGTATTTTATTACAGCGGTATTATAAGATGAGCTCTGAAAGTTCGTTAATGGTACTCAAACTCAAAGGAGGTGAAATATTCTGATTACTGAGCATACAAGATGTGAATATTTAGTAACATCTAGAAAAAGTCATACATTTTTTAATTAGCCTATTATTAACCATAAAAATGTGCCAACTTATCCAAGTATAAAGCTAACAAAAATCTCTTCATCTCTACAATTCATTTTCACAAAACTATTGTTCGTCAACCCTACTAGCCTTCTCACGGGCGATGAGTTGCGCCCTGTTCCCGGCACATGTTTGCCATCAGTCATCGATGAACGTCGGTCAAGGATGCGAAATGGACACTTGTTACAGTGGCACAACCCTAGTGCTCTGAAATATGACTGGGGCGTGCTGATGACGCAAACTGATGACATTAGATAGAGATACGAGTAGAGAGTAATTGATGTGATTTGCAGCTGGACCATGTTAAATTTTAATGAAATGTAGTCTAATTAGCATTTATGGAATACGAAACTAAAGTCTAAAATTGTGATATCATAAATTACCTATTTAACACGTTCATAGCTTAATAGATTAATATAAAATAATGAAAAATTTACCGCAAAGTTTACTATGTAAATCCACATCAGCACTGAAAATCTTCAATTAATACCTAGTGCATGTTACATACTAATTACCAACCTACTAATTAACTCCTATGCAAGTCTAATAAAACTCAGAAATAAGCCCAACGTTGTAAAAACTCCTCAATAAACTTGAACAATAAATCTCCCAAACATATTGCTATTATAAAAATTAAATTATCATCCCCATATAAGTGGGGTGGGCTGACATATTGCCGGACAAGCTGCGACGCGGTACATCTTGTCTGACATGTACTAATAGCGTCATCTATCGTGAAGCCGCAGTGTCCAGCGCGGTGGATATCTGTTGTTGCGGGCAAAAGCCGCTAGGTGTCGCTATTGTAAATAAATTAAATTTAGTAGGATACTTGGAGTTTTATACAGCTTATTAAAATTTTACGCTTTTATTAAATGTGTATTAGCATTCAAGTAATAAAACTTTGAAATAAACAAAAATATAAATTCTTATTGCCTGGTTTCAAGCGATCGTGTGTGTGTTGAACTATGAAAATGTCTATAAACGAAACCTCTAAGAAGTTCTAAAGCCTCTTCATAGATGGCGCAATCACAAATGTTATAAAAGTTGTTAGAAAATTTTCAGACATTTAAGTAATTTATTTCAATTGGAGATTTCCACTACTCCACTATTTCTTTTCTTAATTTGTTTCTAGAATATGAATAACAAACTATTATCACAAAGGTTTTTGATTGATTTGCATGAATTCAACAAGACGTAGTATATAGGTACCTAGTGTAATAGGTTTTTTATAAAAAATCTTAGTAGTTAACTTAGGTACTTCTGTTTTTTCGCAGGTCCTTGGCAAGAACGGCGTCCGAGGCTGGCTCGATGGCACCAATGAAAAGACCAACTGGCTGAAGCTCGTGCGCTCCACCAACTACCCTCATGACGTCAACGTTCAACATTTACTGCTGGCTGGTCAAGTACGGTCGATTTTTCCTTTACCGTCAGACATTATCATGTCATCAGATAGGAAAGCAATGCTGATAGCATTGAAGTTCAAATCCATAGTTATAATAATAATATTTACCTAATATATAATAATAATAACGCCCAACGGTCAAACACATAGATCCCCCAAATTCCCGTAATTCTTTCCCGGATTCCTTGGATCTAGGGAACCAATAACAACGAAACTTCCACAACCGTACCGTTAGGCACAGTCAAAAGATTATATTTTTTAGATCTCTATAAAATAGCGGTACAAGCAGTAGTGCGCAAGCATTATTGTGTTTTGGTTTTAAGGGCGTTGCAGCCAGTGAAATTACTGGGCGTATATGAGACTTAATATCTGAAGTCTCGTGGTGTCGAGCGCAATGTAGTGCTACGCAGTACTTTTTATGGTATTAAACGTTCTGGGCGGCACTGCAATTGTTATGGGCAGGCGTGGCGCTTATCATTAGGCGAAAGACGTGCTCATGTCATCGCTCAGTTCCATAAAAAACAACTATGATCTCCATGGTTACATGCATGGTTAGGTATTTTGCAGAAAGTCAGCATTCAGTTAATTCACCATACTATTATGTAACTCAAATTACGCTTACGCAGAGTACACCTAATTCTGTAGTCTAATTAAATTGTAATACGCATGCCACTCATAAGCTATTTTTTGTTCCACATAACTTAGATAGGTTAGATAGGTTGTCTGGAAGAGATCGCTTATTAGCGATAATACCGCCCATTGTACAAAAATTTTTAAGATTTTATTTTTATTTGTTCTTGTTATATTTTTGGTGTACAATAAAGTGTTATCAATCAATCAATCAATCAACTTATAGGTAAGTACTTAACCGTAATAGGTATTTCATTGATAAAATAAGCGCACAGTTCTGTAAGTACCTTACATTAAAATGTCTTCAAGTCCTGAGATTAAGCAATCAGCCAGAATAAAATACCTAATTGGCTGCTTAAAAGTTTATTTGGCTTTGATCATGAAAATATTCAAGTGCCTAGCATAAGTCGATCTAATCCAAAATGTCGTGTGTAGATATCTATTTTAACCAACGACGACAAGCAATAAGACGGGTATATTTTCGCAAAACAATGTCAGAGAAATAACGTACAAAATCACCGAATCATTATTACAACCCTCATACTATCCATTGTACTACCCCAATAAAATTTGAATGTGGAACGTTGGGTACTTCCGGTGGCAGAAAATCGGTGTTCCGAACAACTGTGACCCACTTCCGGTCAATATGAGGGGAGAACAGATGCAACGATTAGATTCACGTGTTTGTGCCCCTGTTAACTGCTATTTGATTTTTGCCCTTCTGAGGTTAATAAAATAATGATTTTGTGAGAGAAATAAAATAAACTTAAAATTTTTGTTGTCTGAATAGACATTCCATTTTGTTTTGTTTAGTAATGCTACCTATAACATTTCTAGATTAATAATACATTTTATAACTAAAATAAAGCGACTTCAATTCTGATCGATAATCGATATTTGTTTATGTAAAACATAATATATAAAACAAAAGAAGAATCATCAAAATCAATTCATGATTGGCGGAGTAATCGCGTAACAAATATAGGTACAAAAAAAATAAAAAAACCGGCAGTCAAATTAGGAACCTTTACCTTTTCTTGAAGTCGGTTAAAAATAAATTAAATGCTCATTAATTTCATGACCTTGCATTTTTTTAAACATATCGTATTATAAACTGAAATAAATAAGGTATTTAAAATATGAAAAATTTTTCTTTATAATTACACAAATGTATTAAGAAATGCAAATAAATAACGAAAAAGGGCCATAACCGGAGATAACAAAGCGTTAACAAGACATGCATTCCACGGAAAAAGCTTGTTGACCTTCGCCGACCTACGAGGTATAAAAAGTATTGCTCTGAAACTTACGCGTCATTCCACGTGGTTACAGGTGTGGTACAAGGTGATACGCGAGATACCATCCGGCCAGGAGCTGTTGCTGGGACCGAGGACTCCGCTGCCGCTGCAGGATGTTATGCCAGTGCCTGGTAAGTAAAAGAAGCTTTATTTTCTTTCAGCCTCATTTTATGAACTACTTAATTGAAAATACCTTGGACTAGCTTCACCTCAAACGCCAAGGTACTTGAAAAGGCAAATCGCAACCGTGAGTTGTTGACGACCATTATGAGACGAAAAGCTGCCTTTTTCGGACATCTTATGAGAGGATCCCAGTACGAATTTCCAAGGTTGATCGTTTAGGGCAAGATTCCGGGGAAGAAAAGACCAGGACGTCCACGACCTCAATGGTTGGACGACATCAAAGTATAAACTGGACTAAACTACCAAGATCTCAAAAGCGTGGGATTGCAAGAAATATTGCCTACGAGTGTGGCTCAGTGGGAGCACGTGCGGCTTTCGATCCGATGCCCCCGAGTTCGAATCCCACTGGCCCCGCATCACTGACTTTCTTAAGTTATGTGCGGAGTTGACACTCGCTTTAAAACGGTTTAGGAAAACATCGTGAGGGAACGGGCATGTTGAAGAATTTATCACAAAAATTCAAGGACATGTGATATCCACCAACCTGCACTGGGCCAGCGTGGTGGATTATGGCCCGTACTCTCTCTACGAGGGAAGGCCCGAGTCCCAGCAGTGGGAACGTAATGATGGGCTGATGATGACGATGACGACTATCAGTTGAACGACCTGTTCGTCTCGTCACTCAACTACATAAAAAAATATTTAGTAAGCATGCTCGCTGTATAAAAAGAAATTGACCATACACAGCACACGTTTGAATCACGGTCACGCGTTTACCCGTTCACGCTTGGCTGAAGGCATTGCAGGGTGCAGGTAATTGGAGTCACCTGCCCTCTGCCCTCCGGACAGCCATGAGGGTCGCGTCCACGCACCTATCATATGGTACAGGTGGATGTTTTGTTTGGGGACTTTTTATTAGCCGTTATATAAGTTTGGCTAAGATGAATCAACGTGAACACACTGTTTCTTGAAATGACACTATTTTCCCAATCAGTAAGTTGATGTTCAATTTTCTTATTTTGTCGATATATGGCAATTTTGTTTATTATATATTACAAAGATTAACGAAGTAAGCTAAATGAGTGCTTTACGCTGTTTCTTGAATTTTTTCTAATTTTCTCATTTATCGGTAGATGGCCTCATTATACAATCAGTATAATATCTATCACTAATATTTTTATAGTATCACTAGCTTGTCTTAATAGTAAGAAATTGGCGTATTGTCTGAATTTGGCTTTGAGAAACCGCGAATATCTAAATAGGTTTTTTTTTTATTTAGTTAATTTATAATAGTTTTAAAATAAACAGTTATTGGCCGTTTTTGTGGTATTAACATCCGGGCCCTTATTCACTACGACAACTTGGCAATTCCTTGCTTCGAGAAAACGTCGATTCTTTAATTAATGCTTTAAAGGGCACATGGTCTATACAACAACCGGGATCAACGGCTGTGTCCTAAGTGACAACAATCGTTAGGCCATTTCGAAGGCGTTCAGGCTGACTAAAAACTCCAAGACCAGGGTTGGCCACACCCATACTAGAGAAGAAGAATAAACCATACGTTATAATTGCTGAATATCAGCTTTTGATAATAGGTAGGTACAATTTCTTGCTCAAACCTCGCAGCCCACTGTATAAGCGCACAATCAAACGGCGCGGACACACGGGTGGCACGCGTCCTACGATATTTAATTTAGATAAATCGCGACGTATGCGCCGCGTCGACTGAAAAATCACGCATATGCTTTCGTTAAAATGAGGGTGGATTTAAGTTATATGACAAGGCACTGGAAGTGACAAAATAACTAACGCTAGCATTTAATTTTGATAACTTTCATTTGATATTGAACAATATAAGCTGTATATCATATTCAATGAAACCAAAAGTCCCATAAACATAAATATACCTTAATTTAGATGCAATATATTGTGCTAATCATCTCCTGGTATATACCATACCATACCTAGAAGCTACCATATGTAGGAAATTAACAGATTCAAAAAAGTAGGACACTTACTACGTTATCAGTTAATATCTTAATGCAATTTTATTGAAGGAGTTCTCCTTCTGTTCGAATGTTAATCTTTATCAATCTCAATATTTACAAACCAATTAATTACTTACATAAAATTTACTAAATAAATAAATAAACGGAAAACTAAATTTATTTTATAGTTACATAAAAATATTACATATAAATATTTACAACTAGCCGCGCCCCGCGGTTCCACCCGCGGTTTCCCGGGATAAAAAGTAGGCACGTGCTATTCCAAGTCCTAAAGTAGCAACATACTAAATTTCAACAAAATGGATTCGGTAGTTTTTGTGTGAAAGAGTAACAAACATACATCCATACATTCTTACAAACTTTCGCGTTTATAATATTAGTAGAAAACAGTGGTAAAAAATGCTTTGGTTCTTCGAGTGACATAAATACAGTACCTTTAAGTAGGGTACCGTAGTGATCACTCTAGTCTCTTCTAGATCATTTCCATCATGATCTAAGGTTTTTCAGTACTTCCTGCGTTGCTTCCGGCGGCGGCTGCGTCGCAGCCGGCAGCGCGTGATTTATGCGATTTGAATTGCACTTAATTGGGCTGTCTAATAATATTACACGTTAACGTTTGAACTGGAAATTAAGGATAATTATTGGAAATAACTATAGAAAACAACATTAAGTTTGTTTCTAGGAAAGTGAAAAATCTTCAATAGTAAAATCTCCAATGGAGCCCATGACGCAGCAAATTCAAAAATGCATTTGCAACAAAACTTTGTTACTTTTATAATACTCAATTACGCTCACCACCCACATATACGTAAATTGAGGCTATTTGTGACCACATTTAATGCAGCATGACATTCCAGTATTACATATACAATGACTGTTAAATATTCCTAATTAGAATCGATTTGCAGACCCATCGAGTTTCAGGCTCATTCGATTACTTGTCAAGAGTTGTGAGAAAACAATATTGCACAAGAATCGATGATTGATGGATCTTTTTCGCGTGCCACCTATGAATCCGATATTTTTCCAAAAGGATTAATTCCATTCATATTTTGATTATTTGATTTCAAAATGACGGTTCTGATCGATCATGCGACAGACATTAATTTATGAGGCATTTTGCGTGCGCTTTATTTAATTATTTTTATTATATAAAGACTAGATAAAAGAGATATGAAGGTTTTAAAAATGACATAGATTTATTAAACTATCTATTTCTACTGGTCTTGATTATAAATTCATTTATAGTACCTATTTATAATGAAAAATATATTCTAGGTACGAATCCTCAGTTTAAATAATGATATAAAAACGCGATTCTTCTCTTGAGAAATAATTTGACTATTATTATTTGACATTTTTCACTATTAGCTAAATAATGTGTCCTGACAAAAGTATCTACTTTGTATTGTTAATATCACTGAAAAATATTTTTAGAATACACATTTATAATATCTTTTAACTAAAACTAAACAGAATATTACAGTAGCCAACGAAAAATACTATCATAATCCATCTCGCGCAATACGCACCAACAATAAGTTAACCCTTTATTAGTCGTGCGTTTTTCGACGCGTGCGCAGCGCGTAATGAATGACCCGGTTGACATTTGTCATCGCGCAATTGTCAAGCGCAGATTAAAATTGATGACGTTGCTTTGTCCGAAGCGTATGCACTATTGTCGATGTGTGTGCTTATCTTAGCTAGGAGATTATATTTTTGGATTTTGATAACGGTTATGAGATTTTAAAGGTTTTTTTTTTTATATTTGTGTTTATTCTAATAAAACATTTCAATTATTAGTTTTCATTTAAAATTAAGAATTTAATTAAAAAAGTATTGTCTTAAAGTCAGGAAGAAAAGGAAACCTAATTTCTTATTGTACAACTGTTTTGACCAAAATGTTAGCTCTATGTTCTCAAAATTTTATTGCATTTCAAGGTATTTTTTTATACGTATGTTTAAAAAAAGGCAGCTTGTCATTTTAAAATTAGTCATTATTACATCATCGTCCCTCGCAAGTCATTTAAAATAAGCCATCATCACATTGTCCGCACCACGCACCATTACACAATGTAGTCGCGAGCGCGAAAATAGAAACGTCACAGAATCGCAACGAATCCCCGACGCGAGATGATTAATCAAAAAATTAACCAACAACAATAGGTTCACCCCCATTAAACCGTTTACAAAGCCGGCGTCCAACATCGCGTATTTATTTAACAATCAAATAAATATTACCGACAATAAAATTGAAATATTTCATAACGCCGCCCCCAGTCAAGGGTTAAATCTGGTTCGGGTTTTTATACCCAGATTAGATCGTTCAGCTATCTTGATGTTACGCGAAATTGAATAATTTTTAGCCCACAATAGATTGCCGTATCGTGACTTCTCATTTTGATTTAGGATAATTTTTTGTTGAATAATTTCTGATAAATTAATCTAATATTTATCTGTAATCTTCCTATTGTAAATTAAGCTAGCTTTATAAAATGGTCGGTAATGGTAGTAATTTTAAATACTACTGTTAGGTTTAGGCAAATCATATTATTTCACATTTCTTTTTTCAAGCAATTTTTTTTTCTCATTTTGTTTTTTCAAGCAGTAGTGCGCAACCGTTACTCTGTTCCGGTTTGAAGGGCATTGTAGCCAGTGAAATTACTAGGCATTATGAGACTCAACAGCTAATTGTCTCAGGGTGACGAGCGCAGTACAGCGCCGCGCAGGATTTTGCAAAACAAAGTTCTGGGTGGTGCTGCTATTGTTATGGGCTGGCGTATTGCTTACCATCAGGCAAACGACCAGCTCGTCTCGTCATTCAAATACATAAAAAAAAATCTTGTGTTATAAATTAATAATTTGTAATCATAATATTAGTTTTTCCTCATTTTACTGTTTATTATAGCAAGATCTCCCCAGTATATGATAGCGCGTATTACGAACATATAACGCTGTATCTTTGTTGTGAACCAATTTTTATGAATGGCCAGAAAATCTACCGTCAAAATCCGACAAAATGTCTAAATTTTTTTATTCATTTTAATGTTATACTTTAATTAATAGATCCTATTTAGTTTTCTAATAATATAATCAATGAACAAGACGTGGCTTCGTTCATTTTTATCACGCCAATCAGAAGAAAAGTTGATTTCAGGGATCTCTCAGATTGGACAAATACACCTATCATCAGGAACCCGAAAGAATTCTCGTTACACTCCTGATATAACCTAAGGATGTGACCTGCACACTATCTAAAGTATCTAAGCTTTCACATCCTGGTGCTGGTATCTGTAGCCAGCGGCGCGGCTACGCATCAGGTGCGTCTGTTACTCGTACCGTTACGCCCGGCGCCCCAAGGGAACAACCGGTATTGTCCGTTGCTATTTGTATCTGTTGTGTATGATGGAAAGTTGATTGAAGAGATGCTGATTATAAATACCAAGTGAAAGAATTGATGTTGTTGTCTTAATTGGCTACTTAAACTTGATAAAAATATAGTTGTAAAATTTAAGAAGTCTCTAAATAGTACTTTTTTAAATCTGATTAGGCAACCGTTTGACCACGACCTCACCTGATGGGAAGTATAAAGCAAAGTCGCTATCCCATGTTTGCCTAGATACCGATTCACTCGAGACTTGAAGACCCAGTCTTAGATAAAATAAGATAAATGTATGTCAAAATTCAACTCTTTTACTTTGCCGACATATAAAATCAATAATAGAGATACCTATTGTCTTCATTAGAATCTTCGTAAATTTAAGCTCATATGGATCTGAAACTTCTCAAGTGACAAATAGATAGTAATTAGTAATGCTGTCTTCCATGCAGATTTCGGATACGGTGACTTTTTAAGTTTCAATCATGGAGCTTTAATGATTAACATAACATACAAATTTATTTATTGACATAGTAAGTGTTACAATTTATTATTGAAGTCTCTAGCCCTCGAAGTAGCTTGACGCTGTGTTTCAAGGACTAGCTCCTTCTCCCAATTTAGATACATAAAAATGCCAAATCTGAATACAAAATTAAAATACTCTAATATGGCCAATGTAGACAATTTTGGCTGCAAATGTGAGTGAATATTGCATACAAGGACGCTATTAACAAAGAGGTAATTTAAGTTAGCGGGTGGTCTGCTCTTGATAGAGATAGAATTTTTTTATACATTCCAATTTCAATTCTTTATTGCATTTTAGAATGTTATTAGATGACAGGTAAATGAAAACAGTTCATTATAAACCCTGTTGGGCGCAGCAATTAGGAGAGAGGCAGACTATTTGTGCGTTATATTAAACCATGACAAATCAATGAAATATTAAAAAAAATAGTAAAAAATATCATTGAAATATTACTATCGAGAAAATTAATGTCAATTTCACTATAAAATATGCTTAATTATTAAAGTCAATGTTTTAATTAAATAATAGTCACTTAGTGTATATGGATAGAGATAGATATGGTATATTAAAATCTCTACCTTAAGCTCTAGCGCTGGGCGGTACGGTGCGCGGTGCTAGTCTTTACATAAATATTGCATTTTTATGATTGCAAGGTATCTACAGTCTGTATCAACTTAGTATTTACACAAGAATGACCACAAAATATAAACGATGTGAGAAACAACAGGTGCCGCCGGTAGTTACTATTAAATTAATAAAGATCGGTAAGTCACCGTCACGGTGCGCGCGCGCCGCCATCTGGTAGCGCCGTGGGAAAACTTAACGCTCGCGCAGCCCTAGCTTTGTGGCCCTGAGTGGGAATTTAAAGACATATGTTTTAGCTAGTCAAAAATTATATCATAAATCGATTTAGGTTTTTTTTGATTAGCTTTAGTCGCCAGTAATAGTCGGTTGCTATGAAGATTTCCTAATATAGATATCAAGTGGAAAACTTACTGGTGGTTTACTAGGGGAAGGTCTCTCGTATGCGGGAGGCAGTATGGGCAGGTACCACTGCTTTGCCAGTTATTCTGGCGTCAAGTAGTAGTGCGCAAGCATTACTGTGTTCCGGTTTTAAAGGCATTGTAGCCAGCGAAATTACTGGGCATTTATGAGACTTAATATCTGAAGTCTCGGGATGATGAGCGCAATGCAGTGCTACGCAGTACTTTTTACAGTATTAAAAGTTCTGGGTGGCAAAGCAATTGTTATGGCTAGGCGCGACGCTTACCATCAGGCGAACGACTTGCTATCAATACGAAATTATTACTTACATAATTTAAGTCTTAGTAAACTCATATGGATGTAAAATATCTGAAATAAATGAATATAATAATAATAATAATACTCGGTTCCATAAAAAAGGGCCAATGTACAGGCGTTTATACTTCCATCAGAAGCAGCAGGTTTTTTTTTTTTAAGCTATTGCATAGCTTCTATCGCGGGCCTTGAGCGTGGAGACCGAATCCAGAAATTCCGTAACGAAAATAACCTAACACCCCCCACTCCGAATGCTATGCAATAGCTTTACCGCGGCAGTCTCCGAGTGCCACACGTCTTTTTTTTTTACATCTGACTGGGTCAGCGTTTGACCACGATCTTACCTGAGATGGGAAGCGACGATGTGGTCGAACTACTACGCTTACCCAGTAAGTACTTGTTCACTCTTGATTTGAACACACCCAGATTGTATTTATGTCAAGTTGTAGTTGTTGTGTAGTTGTTGTTGATTGTATTTATGTTAGCAGGTAACTCAAAGATAATATGTAAATAACATATATGGCATTAAGTAGGTACCTCATCATGCCTTATATAATTTAAGTTAATCATGCCTTAAATGATATAAAGTAATTCTTGCGGTCGCTTTAGTCAATCAAGCAACCTAACACCCAATCCTTAAACCGCGAACTAAACAGGGCGTCACGCACAGATGGCCATAGTACATGCAAATGCTGGGTCAAGTGAGCATGCTACCCTCAGGTGGGGTGGGGGTGTAATTGTACCACAACACAGTACGACACGGGGCAGTTGAACTACGACCTCCTCTGTGACATCTCTGTAGCATCAGTGGATCTTGACCATCTGTAAAGTGTGAAGTGACTTTTGAGGTAGGTGCTTAGGAGTGTTTTTCGGTTAACGTATTTGTACTATATTTAATAATTATTTCGACCTGCATTTGTTTTTACTTAAAGTGCCATATGAGATATTTTAAATAAAGCCCTAAGTAAGCGATTTAATATAATGGAATCAGGCGTGACGTTGCGGAAATTCTTCTCAAATCTATAAATTATTTTTTTATCTATCTATATTTGAAATCATATATATAAGAATTTATATATACGGCGGAATTTTTATATAAATATATATATTTTCATAACATTGAAGATTTAAAATTGATTTACTTATAATTCAAGTCGGGAAACTTGGAAAACCATAGTGAATCACCACATTTAATTGATGCTCGTTGAAGTCACCCTTCGCTTAGCACTTACGT
The DNA here is from genome assembly GCA_951640565.1 of Petrophora chlorosata. NCBI lineage: Eukaryota > Metazoa > Arthropoda > Insecta > Lepidoptera > Geometridae > Petrophora > Petrophora chlorosata. The sequence continues at coordinate 6,564,775 of OX621206.1, forward strand.
TTACCGTAATTAATTTGACACATCGAAATTACTAGATATGTATATATACCATACACACAATTACACCTTATTGCAAAATGCACAAACATGATTACGTGAAAAATATATAGTGTAGTAAAACTTGGTTACCTCTAACCATTTCTATGTGCAATTAACATGTCTAGGAAAATTCATAATCACCGACTTATCCGATAGTCATGTGGTGTGCTATCATTGAGAACCTTAGACCACGAGCGGGGCGTCGGAAGTGCTGACTTTATTCCATTGACACACGCAGAATTAATGCCAGTCACGAGAAGTCGACCACGCCTCGGGCATTGTCTAGCATCCGTGATAAGGCAAGGCTGATATCTGATATCATCCAGGAAATAGGCAGAAAAGGAAATTCTAAAAATAAATTCTTCAAAATATTTCCAAGTCCTTTTCCGTTTTTTACGGTCTTGTAAAATATATCTCACGCCACCACGCTTGGGCATTGTCTAACATCCTTGATAAGGCAAGGCTGAGATTATCTGATATCATCCAGGAAATAGGCAGAAAAGGAAGTTCTAAAAAGAAATTTTTAATAATATTTTCATGTCCTTTTTAGTCTTTTTTACGGTCTTGTAAAATATATCTAGCATCCTTGATAAGGCAAGGCTGTTCAATTATCTGTTCATCAATAGGCAGGAGTAAGGAACTCTTATAAGGAAGTTTTGAAAATATTTTCACCTTTTTCGATCTTATATTATGTTTTGTGGTCTTTTAAAATCTATCTTTTTTTGAACTCTCTTATCTTGAAAGAAAAATAATTTTTGGAATAAATTGCTCTATGCGTTAAGGCCACCCATTAAGATAAGATAAGGTAATAGTTGATTTACCATAAAGCGCTATGTAAAAACTGCTATTTTACAGTTTCTAATGCTAAAGGCCGCCCAGTGTACCTCAAATTGATGTATTTTGTCATTTTTTTTTTGGATTGTGTCTATTTTTAGTGCACAATAGTTTTATTGTATTGTATTATATTGTAATATTAACGGACAAAGATTAAGAACTAGACCGCATTCTTTTTTCAAACGAAGTCTTGTCCTAATTAAATGTAGGTACCTACTGATGTAATACAACTCAATAGGATGTGTTTACAATACACGTAACAACACTAGTTAGTTACAATACTGTGCATATTGAGTCATGTAAATCAATAGAAAGCCGCAATCAAGCTGAAGAGTTTCGTAACAGGACGCATAACTCTGCATCGCTGTCGATATTGTATAGTTTAGCGACATGTAATTAATGGATTATTTGTATAGGATTTTATTGGGGTATCCGCTTATTGTGTGTAATCTTCATTGATGAAAAAAACACTCGTATTTGTTTATTTTTTAATCTCATTTGTCATTGGTTATTTGTATCCACTTCTGCTTACGTAAAGATTTCTCGCGTCTATGATTCGTCGAAGCTCTCAAAGTTTGAAAATCCTGAAAAAAATGTTAATTTTTTTATCGTCTTGCAATAGTTTATCTCATAGTTAAATAGCTGAATTAGTTTCAATATATGTAATTATAAAAATCTTCTTTACAGAACGCCAATCATCCGAGAAGTTCAACATCAGCACTCCATCCCTGACTGAAGACGAAGAACGTGAAGACACGGAACCGAGGTGCTCTTTCTGCGACACTCCGTTCCCTAATATTGATGCGTAAGTATCAAACACCTATTGCTCATTCTCATTATAATCTTATTATCAAAAATATACGGAATATTTACAACTTAGAAAGCTTTTACCCGTGCGGTCTGATTTTAATGTGCTACACATCCATCCATCATAAGATCTAGGCAAAGCAATATCCTTTCAACTCATCATTATCAAATCAACAAGGCACAAATCCTGTTACACCTAAATTATATTCAAATCAATCGTCAGCACCGTTCCAATACGCCATTCAAAATAGTAGACGCGAGATGCAGAAGTCGATCAATTTCAAACGTCTTCGAAACCATTAGCCTCCCGCCATTAATATTATTTGGTCGGGGAGCGGTCCAGTAAAGATTTATTTAGCGCTAGTGATGTGCCCATTCGATAAGCGCATGTCGATGATTTGTTGTGAGCCGGCCCGAGGCACGCGACGCGCTCGACATCTGAAAAATGATCGAAAAGCCAGCGTCAATATCCTCTTAACTATGAACTTCAATAAAAACAAAACATTAAATTATTTACTGGTATTAATCAAACAGCTATCTATCCATTCGTATCTTAAACTAAAACTGGCCCATCATAAATGAAAATATAATATCACGAATTGATTATCTATGTGACAAGGGACGGACGGTAATGGCGTGTGTCATCATATTCTATTGAAGCGGCGTCGAGCTCGTCAATAATGCAGAGATCGAGATTATCGACATGCACCGTTTTGAACAAGTATCCTCGTCGCTATTATCGCGCCATCACTATTGTTTTAAATGTTCAGTTTTCTAGGGCATCAAAAGATCGATTAGTAATTACATGGGCAGTGGTTGTTTGTTATTTTTAATAGTTCCAGACCGACATATAAATTTTTGCATTATTTTTAGACGAGTGCATATTTCCTTCTTATTCATTTCATAACTTCTTGTTTATTTACGACTATTGACCAAATGCTAGATAAAACAAAGCTTTCAATAAGTACCTTGATATCTTCACACATGAGTAATTGCAATGCAAGTCATTATTGATCTCTTAACTTATATTGTCACGCGTGTTCTTAATATTTCGTGCGTGTTATGAATCATGTACTTATATTATGAAACCCCATTGTAATCTCTCTTATCTCATCTCTTACTTCCACTCTTACTTTCGTCAGAACGCTGTCACAATTCGAATGAATCGAATCGGAATCGAACAATCATCTGTCACACCTTGACTCGATATCAGATCGATTGGTAGCAATTGCGAAGTAAAAAAGCGTTCGTAAGTTTATTTTGGATTGTAGTTACCTACGCCAAATGTCAGTTTGCGCTTCTACACGCTCAATTAACTTGAAACTAGATGTGATTGTCTAAAATTATCCGACACTATTTAACACTCCCAAACCTGTAATTTTACGCACTATGGTGTGCTTGTTAGGAGTACTAGACACCTAATTTGTTGCTTAATCAGAGACAAAAAATGTTGTTATTGAGACATGAAGAATTTGAATTGGAAGCTATTATTAAAAAACACAGGTAGCTGGTTTTAAACAACCCAGCTAGCTAGATTGTTATCTTTTAAAATCGTGCGCAGAAAATAGTATTCGCGTTATGTAACAACAAAAGTTGGTATTGGACCTTGACAATCCTAAATCAAGAATTTATAAAAGCATAGCTTCCTCAAAGCTCGATAAAGATATAACTGAATACAACGCAGTTCATTTTCATAGTCTATTGTTTCTAAACCTACTGACAAGTCAGTAGGTAATATCGATATTATCTATTTGAATCGATTGAACCGTAGTATCCGATAGTTATAGCGGCGGATCTGCAACAGATTATTAAAATGTAAGCACGTTCGCCAGTAGTACATCATTAGTATAGAGAGAGCTAAGCTAGCGCTCAGTTTATAAAAAAAGGTGAAATCGATTGGAATCATAATTGTTGCATCAATTTTAATCTAATCTTATCTAGATTTTGATTCTCTTGTTCAGTTCAACTCTATACAGCACTTCAAAGCCAAACTGAAAATTCTCCCGAACAAAGTTATTATTGTTCTTGGCAAACATTTATGCCACTTCCTTCTAAGTAGTTATATATTTTTAAACTTTATATATACCTAATAATTATAAGGTCCGAAGCGCCATATTAAGTGACGTCTTCCATCAGAAGCTAGGTGTGGGTGGAGCTTAATGGATCGGCTTCTATCGAAAGTTGTTCATTGGATATTATCAATTCAACATGCTGATTACTACTCTAAGATCAGGATATAACTTGGTTGTATTTTCTATCTCTCATTTATTGTTATAAAGCTTGAGCATAAATAATTTTAAAACTATTTCTCTTAATATTAAAAATCGTAAAAATTCGCATTTATGAAGGTGATTTACGATTATGAATCACCAACAAAACATAACCAGTCTTCGATTAAAAGGGTTTCGACATTTTTAGCCTAATGTTTGTTTTAACATGAACTAAACAAAACATTTGACTTCTTCTAAATAGTTAAAACTCTCCTACCCAATACTACGTCTTGGTATCCTTCTTAATCATAAAACTCAATAAAAAGAAAAATTGCATGAATTGCGAAAAGATCACCGCTTTAATTATTCGTATCAAAGCCAGCATCGAAACGCAACTCAATCTCACTTTCAATTGTTACTTACGCAATAGTCTATTAAACGGTACACAATCGTACCCTGTCGGACGTATAGTTGGATGTTGTGCATGTTATAATAAAAATATCTGCGGCTGCTGAAGATCTCGTCTCCAGATAGACGCTCTTGCAAGTGGGGCCCGGGGCTATGTGTAGTGTAATTTGCGGTACTCGCGCACTCGTGCAGAAGTTTGTCGGTATTTCGACTAAAACTGGCTTACAGTCACATGCCAATACACCGGTCACTCCTTAGAAAATACTTAATAAAATTAATGTATATTTACAAGGGTGCAGTGCATATAAATAGTGACTTGCTCGTAGTGATCAGGTTCCCTAGCGTAGACTAATTTATGATTAAAAATCATTTTCTAAATGATATTGCCCAATAATGATTGGTATAAAACCAGGTGTCATTTGATCGATATAGTGCACGACAACCATTGCGCGTGCGCCGCTTACGCATCACTAAATAAGCAACTAACGTTTGTCGGTCTCGGTTGTAATAAAATATTACAAAATTACCGAACGATTGAGCTAATTAAAAAGCTTGCACAATTAATTTGTTAATCACAATTATGTCAATTCGTTACGTTGATTTATTCGCGACAGTCTGCAAATTGATTGCCCAAAGATACGACTGTAATGATTAAGGCTAAGTTTTATTAGATTAGTTTTAGTGCGATCCAGTTTTTAATTAGGATTTGATTGATATCGTCAATGCAAATCTTATATCAAAATACATGTATTTTACAGTTGCGCATCACTAGATGCATTAATTATAAAATCGCATGACCTCTATTTCAGCAAATAAAAAACCGTTCAGATTCTTTAATGACGTACGTGTTAGCGAAAGAAACCAACCAAGAGGATAAATGTCTATTACCTAAGTAGTAATTAACATAAAGAGAAAATATCCCATTGATAAACTGAATATAAAACTCTTTCAACTAATCGTATTTTCGAGTCAAACATAAAATCACGACTACGTAACGTACTCGTGCTATCGAGCAGCGTGTAAGCGACGGAACCATTACTGACGGTAGATTTTATACCTCAGATTAATTAAAAGATAGAACGACGGGTATGCTGTCCGCAAGAGTGAAAATGCATCGTCTTATCATAGAGAATTTGTTGAAACTTTCGAATGAATCCACATCTATTAACGCGGACACTTAAACTGGCTTTTATAAGGTCTTGTCAGAGCGGTAATGTATCAGAAATAGATATGAATGTTCTAATAACAAGATTGAGCAGGTGCAAAGTTAGAAAACAGCCTACGGCAGAAAGGGTTGCGTGTGGTGGACCAGTTATGCCAAGGAGAGTCGTTGAGACCGTTTTTGCAAATGATATACGTTTTCCATCAAATGTCGGCATAAGTTACCGACCGTGCTAACATGATCTGCCACCTAACGAGACTCATACTTTGACGAAAGATATTGATAATAATGACGCAATACTGCAAATGGAGGTAGCTTTGCACTGGTGGTAGGTTTCTCGTATGCGAGAGGCCGTCTGGGTGGGTACCACTGCTTTGCCAGTTATTCAACCGCCAAGCAGTAGTGCGCAAGCATTACTGTGTTCCGGTTTGAAGGGCATTGTAGCCAGCGAAATTACTGGGCATTATGAGACTCAATAGCTAATTGTCTCAGGGTGACGAGCGCAGTGTAGTGCTGCGCAGGATTTTGCAAAACAAAGTTCTGGGTGGTGCTGCTATTGTTATGGGCTGGCGTATTGCTTACCATCAGGCAAACGACCAGCTCGTCTCGTCATTCAGTTACATAAAAAAAATGGAAAAGATAAACCGAGAAGTTGTTGACACTAGTTAGAATTTCCATTAAGTATTTCAACGCATGTTTTATAATGATTGTGAATAATGCTTTTGCTCATAAAATCGCATGCTCGTACAATTTATTGCAAAAATGAGGCTCGGGCATGCATGAGAAACATTAACACGTTTGAAATATGCACAGACCAAGTGACTATAAATTGGCGCGTAGGCGATTCCCCATGCATAAAGATTTAAAGATGATATTATTTTTGTCTCTTCCTGCGAGACTCGCTTCTTATTCTAGTTCGTTAGTGTAATCTTCACACTTTCCAATAAAGCCGTTGGTGGCAAGATAAAGTACAATTAGAATATTAAACGAAGTCGGAAAATTTATAGTTGCAATGAAAATGCCACTGCTATCCGCCAGTTTACTTAGTTAAGCCATTTCATGATACGTATTAGCACCTAGTTGGAGTATCTTTGTAGGCTTCATGCAATAAAATGCAAAATAAACGATCTTTAGACCAAATAACGATAATGTAATCTACGAAGTAATGCTATTCAGATGGATTTTGAGTAGGGAGTTAAATATGATAGTTATGTGTTAATATTAAATACAGACAGCGAAAGGCTTTCATGGTTACATTTCTATTCGTTGAATAAAGTTATGGAGTAGTTTTATATATGTCTCTTATATTCGCTATATTCCAACAGGAAGAAACGTTGTGTTTTAAATAATAACGACATACATTGATGATCTGGCTAACCTAACGATAGGATTTATCAAGGGAAGCGGGCTCTACGAGGATCATGGTACCACATTACCAAAATAGAAAATTAACAGATATTTGCGTATTTTTCTAAGCTCAAAAATGTGTCCCTTCGCGGGTATGGAATCTGTAACTTGCATGGTGTATGAGAAATGAGTCAACCTGCACAACACTACACCACAGAAGATTATCTGTTTCGATTATTCAACTTTAGCGCTCACATACAAGCCAGGCATTAGTGTCAAATATGTTATCATTCTTTATTATTTAATTTGTAACAAGACTATTAACTTAAAACTATCTTTGCGCCTCTTCCAGACTAGATCACCACCTGATCCAAACTCACGCGCAGCCCGCGTCTGCGTTCCACTGCGAGCTCTGCAACCGCGCCTACTCATCGCGAGCCCTACTTCTCCGCCACCGCGCCCTAGCACACACTGACATCAGAAAATACCCTTGTGAGAACTGTCCTAAGGTAAGCAGAGTTCAATTTTATTATGTTTAATTTTGTAGTGAATTTAGTGGTAATACACAGCTGATTTTAAAATCCTTACAGTTTTCCTGTCCCTATGATTTACTAGTACCAACATTTCATTGCTTCGTATTTGGTCCAGATTTAACATTATTTATCTTTTTTAAACGTCAAATTATTTTTTGTTGTCCAACTAGTGTAAAAAATTTAAACCTTAAGCATTTGTCATCGCGGTTTAAAGTTTACCATATTAATATTTCAGAATATAATCACATCGGCTGTGTAAATCCTATTTATATAAGCGCTAATTCAACACCGTTATAAGATCCTCAAGTTTTTGTTCTTCTATTTTATTTACGTTTCTTTAAATTGCTAAGTAGTAAATAGCACATATGTATATATTATAATAAGTATATAGTCTACTATATAGGCTAAGCAATCACAGTACTCATTAAATCAAATCGGCTTCACCTCGCTCGGCCCGGTTTCTGGATGCCTTGTCAATAAATATTTAGCTGCCAATCTGTAATATTTCTAAGCTAATGTCTCATGATGAGTGCCCCGCAGAATTTTCCAATGTAATGTTCTCGGTGGCACTGAAACTGTTATGATCAGGAGTGGTGTTCACCAACTCACGACCGTATCGTTATCTAAAGGTATGCATCCTTTGATGGAAACTGCGGAGTGTCCAGTCTTCTGGAATACATAGAAATAAGTCGTGCAGGTTGCCACCGTGCTCGGAATCATGCCTCAATTACCACAAAAAGAATTACAAAGAAATTGAACAATTGTCAGTTAAATAACAGCTGACTAAGGCCCGTTTTCTGAACGGTTGACAAGGCGTTCAGAATTCCGGTTGCAGTAGCAACCGAGAGCAAACCATTTCACCGGTCGCTCGACCTGACGTGGTTGCAGGTATTTACCGATCCTTCCAACCTCCAGCGCCACATCCGCGCGCAGCACGTGGGCGCGCGCAGCCACGCCTGTCCCGAGTGCGGCAAGACCTTCGCTACCTCCTCCGGCCTCAAGCAGCACACCCACATCCACTCCAGTGTCAAACCGTTCCAGTGCAAGGTCTGCTTTAAGGTGAGATTCCCTAAATCTTGGTTATTTGCTTCGATTCTGCCTTTTCTTGAAGTTCTGAAATATTTTGGTGTCCAAATCTCGGATTGCACTGACTGTGTCACTCCTGATAGAATATCAAGAATAGTTTATTGGGGATATAGTAATAATTTGAGTTTCTCTTTCCAGGCCTACACCCAGTTCTCCAATTTGTGCCGTCACAAGCGTATGCACGTGGCGTGCCGAGCGCTGATTGATTGCGGGAAATGTGGCCAGTCCTTCACTTCCTACGCTTCCCTCACTAAGCACAAGAGGTTCTGTGACACCGCCACTGCAGCCAGCGTCGGTTTGCGGGGACAGATGCCCCAGGGCCTTCCTCAGATACCATCACTGCAAGGTGTCGGAATGAATAACCCAAACAACTCCAACCCTTTCCCGATGTACAGGGGACCGGGACTACCTCTTCCTTACAACACGTTTGCCCACTACCCGGCCTTGTTCTCGGCCGCGGCTGCAGCTTGCCCACCGGAGTTCTTGAACCCATTGCTCTTCAACGTTCAGGGAGCACGATTAGCCATCGAGCATGATCTCGCTTTGTCGAGCGCACAGTTGGCTAAACAGCAAGAAGGACGCATGTCGGTTAAAAGTATCGACAGCTCCACTTCTCTCGATGATCAGAAGAAGTCTAAAGATTTGGAGTTTGACTCCACGAAGAGCGAAATATCTGATAGGGCTACTCCTAACAAATCGCAGAACCTTTTCTCGAAGCAGTCACCTCCTTCGGCTGAAGAGGCTTCCACCCAGCGCAGACCCTCTCCAGTAATGCCGATGCATACACCTTTCAACTTTACTAGAGATGAACTCAAGAGAAAATCGCCTTTCAATTACTCGTTGAAACTGAATCATAATGATATCCACGAGTCGAAATCGGCCTCCCCGGTACCCAAGGACCTGTCTAAGAACGTCATCGACGATGTCGATAAGAACTCTGAGTATTCTGATGTTGAAGAAGAATCCAAGAAAGATCAGGGCGATCAGCCTTTGGACTTATCCGTGTCACGCAAGCAAAGCGATAAAGAATCCGAAGACGCCGACGATCGATATTTTCGCAACTCAGTCAAATCGTATTCTCCTCCCGAGAGCCCAGCTGAGAGGAGCAAGACTCCCGAAAACGACACCACCGATGTGGATGTAGAGAACGTGGAACCGAAACATGAAGATTCCCCGCCGCAACTCGTGTCTCCACAACTCGCGTTCCCGATGCCCGTACATCCTCAGCACAATAACATCATCGACGCAATGTATCGGCCGCGGTTCCCGAACTTCCACTCCGCGGACTCCCTCCTCAATTCTTCACACTCGCCCTACGTCCCGAGCCCGTTCAATTTTTTATCCCCTCTGCTCGGTACCGACGGCCCGGACCGGCAGCCGAGCGCGTACGCGAAGTTCCGCGAACTGAGCGCTGGGAGCGGCAAGCTGCGCGACCGCTACGCTTGCAAGTTCTGCGGAAAGGTGTTCCCTCGTAGCGCGAACCTGACTCGCCATCTTCGAACGCACACCGGGGAGCAGCCTTACAAATGTAAGTACTGCGAGCGTTCCTTCTCGATCTCCTCGAACTTGCAGCGGCACGTGCGGAACATTCACAACAAAGAGAGACCGTTCAGGTGTCCGTTGTGCGACAGGTGCTTCGGCCAGCAGACCAACCTCGACCGTCACTTGAAGAAGCACGAGGCGGAGGGCGGGGACTCCCCGAGCTCGGCTGATACGGAGCGCGAGGATGCGTACTTCGATGACATCCGTTCCTTCATGGGCAAGGTGACGTGCTCACCCCCCGCATCGTCCCCGCACGCACCCGCCCCACACCCGCCGCACCCCCCGCACCCACCGCACCGCCCCTCGCTCGCCATCTCCACATAGCCGCCGGCATTCCTGCTGCCACCGCCGCCGCCGCTCTGGACACAGCCCTTCGAGTAGACTAGCTCACTATAAACAGGCTGGATTATCTGTCAGAAGAAGCGGTACGAATCGTGCGTGAAATAATTTGTAACGCTTCTTCAAACTTGTTTCAGCGTTTGCTTAGTATGACTATGTTAATAGAGTATCCGTTTACAGCATGTGCTATGTTCATCTCCGGCGTCGAGCGTTATTGTACATAGAATTAAATTTGCTGTGGGGACAGCACATAGCAATAATAATAGGAAGTATTCAATTACATCGAGTCTTAAGTACGTATGGAAACTTCTCTCTAGTGTTTACGTTGAGAGCAATATTAAAATCAGTAGATTTACCAAGTTATTCTTATTGGAAACTTCTAATCGTACATTCAATAAAATAGTATTCGTACTATACCTAATACATTTTTGGTCAAACTTTGTTTGACTTGACCTTGATATACCTATAAGCTAAATTAAGAAATATAGGCTAAATATATGCAAACTAAGTACGAGTTGTAACAGCTTTTGGACCGTTATGCAAAATGCATAGTTTTCAAAAGTTGTATGTATTCTATTTCACAAAATGAGAAGTCACTTTTAATGAAAAAGTTATAAGGAGTACTTAATATGAAAAATTCTTCTTCACATGACACTTTAGATAGGTAAGTTAATATAAGATTTATAATTCCACGACGACTTATATTTGTTCCTAGAAAATATCATTACTAAAATATTCACTTTAAAATATTTTTTTCAGTTTTCGTGTACAATAAATATAAGAACCTATGTTTGAAACTTTTTTTGGTTTACTTTTCAGTTAGAACTGTAAGAGGATAACTATGAAAATTATTGAACAGTTTCAGTAGATTCAAGAGCTTTCGTTATTGATATTGAACATTTTCTATAATATTTATTTCAAAGAAAAGACAAAATTATTACAATTATTATTTGTTTTAGTCAAATTACTACCAAAGTTTTAAGGTAAAATTAAATACTATTCGAGTTTGAATATGATTTTATATGAAGTCATTTATCGATATGAAAATTGTTAATATTCATAGGCCGTCGCAAAATAAAACAAACACAAGGACTAACATTGTTACCGGTATGTTACCGGTAATTCCGGTATAGTACCGATAAATATAATAGATAAATACGTTTTTTAAAGAACTTATATTCGCAGTTGGTTTTATTTTGCGTCAGGCTAGAGGTGTATAGAAAGGGAAAAAGATTTATTATAAATATAAAGGGCTACACTCACGCTATGATTGAGTCGGAATAACTCCGACCGGGTTTCGGACAATTAGGATGTCCTTCTTCCGGGAGTTTACGCTTTGGATTCGCGGCGCAGACATCATAACGTGAGTGTAGCCGTTTATATTTATAATGGAAAAAGATTTTGTTAAAATTTGTTATCAAGTACGTTGTTGTATATAAAACTTCGTGTAAGCGGAAGGCATATCATTGTGTTTTTATATAACAAAGCTCAAAATGTTTAGCTATTGCATTAAAAACCATATAAAATAGATGTATTAATATAAGAAATGTATTGTAATTAGTAATACATAAATAAGTAAGTTCTCAACTTCAATTTCAATGAATTTTTGCTAGGATATTCACAGCTGTTAAAATAAATATTGTTAAGTATTCATAGTTAAAATATTGTAGTTACATAATTGTAAAGTTTTCAATGCTTTATTGTATCAATTGTAATTCTTGAATTATATCTTGCATTATATCTATTTGAGAAGCAATGCAATACTTCTAATGTTACATTTGTATTATCATATCACTTCGGCACATGTTATGTTTAAGGTTTTTAGCGTCACGAAATACAAAAAATATGCCTAACGTTAAGGACACTTATTTAATTTGAATTCAAGTTTAACTATTGTAACACATTGAGAAATAAAATCAGTACAACCTCACAATTTTGTTTATATACATATTACCTACAAGATTAAATTATAGATTCTTTAATTCTAGAATCTCATAAAATGTAGTCAGGAATCAGGTTTAACTGATGTTGGTAATTTCTAAGTTCGACAGCTTCTGTGGTGTACTGGTTGGACAGGTTGGCTCAAATCTCATGCACTACCGAGTTCGCGGGTTCGATTCCCGCGACAGGATAAATGTGCAAAGAACATAAAGAGCAAGCATTTGTTTCATGTCTGTTTTGTGGGACCATGGTCCTTGTAGTTCCTGGTTCCCTAGACGCAGGGAATCCTGGTTAGGGGACAGGATCTACACGTGAAAAAAACCGGACAAGCGCGAAGCGGACTCGCGCACGAAGGGTTCCAGTGTGTTCCATCTGTGAAAATTTCAACTGTCTCACTATGACGATTCATGAGATACAGCCTGGTGACAGACAGACAGACAGACAGACAGACGGACAGCGGAGTCTTAGTAATAGGGTCCCGTTTTACTCTTTGGGTACGGAAGCCTTGAAAAGTAAACTGTAGCTGTACAATACAATTCAATAATATTTTATTGATCACCAAAACAGGAAACAAGTTTACAGTTAAGTACATATAATAGTGGCTGTATCTACTCTAAGAGTATGAACCATTGGGGAGAAGGGTCTGAGCAGCCGCTCAACTGCCGTCTCTCTCTAGATCTATGTGCTCCATCTTAGGCCACATCATCGCTTCACATCAGGCGAGATAGTGGCCAAACATAGATTTATGAAGTGTAAAAAAAAAAATTACTTTAAACTAAATCCTACTTATATTATAAAATTAAATGCTAAAGTTCGTGATGGTGGATGGACTGAAGGAATTTTGATAAAATCCTTCTGATCCGTCCGACTTGAGGTCCTGGAAATCATTTTTCTCGGGAAACCGCGAGCGAGACCGCGGGGCAACTAGTGCTTACTGCTTACTCAATAAGCAATACACGTTTCGTTTTTTAATTGATTGGGTTTTGTATTGCAATATGCGTTGAAAGCAATTTCCATGAACTACTATCAGGTGCAAAATGCCAGAAATCAGATCGTGAAAGTTTGATGAAATGTCAAAAACCAGACCAGGGGCGTGGGTCAGAAGCAACTGACCTTTTAAACTCTTACCTAAGTACTTACACGTTTTAATTTAGTGAATTTAAACAGGTACACGCATAACTACTTGTTTAAATTTACTAAATACGTGATATACTTATATCACGTTCTGTATTTATTTATGGGTATGAGAAATTATGTAGCCTTTTCTTATTAGCCTTTGATTATTTCGGATGTAGATACTTTTGACATGAAGACAATGTACTTGAATCTTCTTCTTCTCTCGTGTTGGTGTGGCCAACCCTGGTGTCGGAGTTTTTAGACCGTCCGAAGGCCTCCGACATGGCCAAGCGATTTTTTTCCTAGCACAATAACCGGGAGCGACGGCGAAGCACGGTACCGTTTAGATGTAAATACCACACAAACAGTCACCCATCCAAGTTGCGACTGCTGCAAACGTTTCTTCACCCAGCAGATCAGTTACGAACGGGTAGGCGAGCTGCGCTACGAGCGATATGTACTTATAATTAAAAATTATTAGTTGAATAATGATAAATTATTATTTATAACGAGAATCAGAAAGTCTAAAATAATAAGACTTGAAATAAATTTATGGGAACTTGAAGTTCTTGGTACGAAACTTAAAGGATCTTATATCCATTACTTGAGAACATTTCTCAAGCAATCAAATTTATAAATAATATATTCATATAACATAATATAATATTTAGTCTCTCGAACTAGGGACAACTCTTGATCCAGTGGATTAAAATAATATAATATCTTGCCTTACAAATAGTCATCGCTCAAGATATGGACACAAACGCTTTATAATAGGTACTTAGGTACACGAGCTACAGAATATATCAAGCGATTATATAACATAATTGGAGCGGCGTTATCAGTGAAAGCAAGGACGCAACAAGGACGCGATAGCGCAATCTGGCTTATTAACTTATTATCGAGAGGCCTGCTCTGGCCCTAAGGTACCCTATAATGGTGCACTAAGTGGGCGACGGGTCCTGAGACACGCCTCTCGGATAAAGTAGCTGAAGGTGAGATTATGCAGTTCAAAGGAAGTTTAAATTTGATACTAGTTAAGATAGCTACAAACAAAGAGACAAAAATTCTAAAAACCGTGGATTTTTGTTCAGTAACCCTTTCAATAATCGATCGGAGGTGTTTTTTTTTTTAAATATCTTCAATGTACATAATTGACTCAGTTCTATTTTTATAATAGTATAGAAAACAGGATTTAGTTCGCTGTCAGCAGGTAAGGTCACCTAAAACCTGGCGACGTTGTCTCGTTGAATGGCGAGACTAATTCATTGGTCATCATTAGTTTATAACTTAATAATAAAACATATAGGGTTACTAAATCTTAATAAAATAAAATATTCATTTGCCTTTCTCAATTTTTTTTTGCTCTATGTTTCTATGTTTGGTCACTATCTTGCCTGATGAAGCGATGCCATAATATAAAGAACGAAGATACGGAAGATATATTCGTATCAAGAACTTATATCAAAGCTCCATCAATGACAGTTTTATAACAAAATATTTTTTATTATTTTATAACAGAGTATTTGACAAGGCTTGCGTTATCATTAGAAACATGTTGCTAATTGTAATATAGACTTGTTCTGTTGATCAATGTGAAGATGATATAAGAAGAATAGAAGAAATTTAGTTGCGGGCAGTTGGCTTGGTGGCCCAGTAATTAAGGCGTCGAGACGGTAATCTGAAGACGCAAGCTCGATCCTTGCCCGAGCAATATCATTTTTCTTCTTCCTGATTATTAGGATTTTCGCCTAGCATGCGCATGCATTCAATATCAAAAATGTTATAACAGAAGTTACATACGTATTCGAAGTACTATAGCTGCCTACTTCATGTGCTTTCACCCAATTTATGCCACAAAAGCCATGTAGTGCAGTGCAACATGTGGCACTTGCAAGGAGCGGCTAATAAGACACATTTCTCGTATAGGGCGTGCGCGACGGGACACTGGCGCCGCGTTGGAAGGACGCACAATGGCTTGAGTTTGGTAAGGCAAGGCTTACATGGGAAATTAAAATACCTGTATTGTTATAAAGATTTATACTCTCCCTGCATGGTTGTCTGGAAAAGATTCGCTATCGCTTTTAGCTATAGTACTGCCAATTGTTACACTGATAATTAGCTTTTATTGTTAGTTTTATAATTATCTGTGTGTGTTTTAATACATTCAGAATGAAGATAGGTTATACACTGGATTAACACACAGGCTAATTTTTAACCCATGAAATAATATAATATATAATAATATATAAATATAATATATATAATAAAATTCTGAACGATGCTTTTATTATTCGTCTATCAGTTGAGGGTGTTTTACTAGTAGGAGTTGTGGAAATATACAAGGAAACGAAATAAACCTTTGAAAAGAATTTGATACCTGTTTCGTAAGAGCTGTTAAAAATTTACATACAACAAAGACTGGTACTACACTACATATAAAAAAACATACATATATAATATAAAAATAAATCGATATGTAATCCATTCTTAGAAACAAGCGTGGGCAGTATGGTGACCATTCTTCCAGTCCTCGGGACGATAGGTGAGTGCACGTCGCGATAGTGTCTCCAGCTGCCGGGACAACGCCTTATTGAGACTGTCCGCGCGCAAATGCCGTGTGGTTACCTCACTGCAAGCATTGCAACAGGAATGCTCTTCCTGTGTTATTGTCTGTCTGGGAGTATGACTATGGCTGTTTTGTGACTATGGTTTATGTGGGATAGTCAGATGAACGGAAATGTAAATAATTCCTGTCCATCCAAAGGTTTCTGTAAGAAATTGCGAATATAATATCGACGGGTTCCGGGCTATTTGTATTAAGCGACATTTTTGAAACTTTACACCAGAGCAGTTTAAAGTTTCGATTTTTAGAAAAAAAAACATAACATTAGCAAATTGCATTATTTTTTTAAAAAGAAGAATATATCTGTTTCTATAACATATTCCCCATAATCTGATTCATGTTTTTTTCTAATATTCCTATTTTTAACGAAGATAAATGTCGCTTAATACAAAATGACCAATTTTTTCCTTTTTTTTGTTCCAGGCTAAATGACTTAACCACCTATGATTATTGTTTCTTATTCCAGGCTAAATGACTAAACCGCCTAGGTTTATTATTTATTGTTCCAAGCTAAATGACTTAACCGCCTAGGCATTCAAGTAATGGCTCTAAGCCAAGTGCTTTAATCAAAGAGTTGGTCATATTTCAAACCTAAGCTAATTGATTTAAATACCATATCTTAAACTTATTAATGTATGGCTAATTAGTTTATGCGACTGGTTTTTTTTTAATAAATTGTTTGTAACCCTACTTGAATAAAGAAGTTTGTAGAGATTGGCGGTTAAAACATTGATAAATTAAAAGGTACATACATAGGGTGTACCTACCTATCTTGTTAATAATTATGAAATGAGAAATATAACACATTATAAATTGTTCAAAGATAAGTTTTTTTATTTAAAATGACAATCACCTAGGAACAGCAGTAACTTCTTAGCTTACCAAGGTAACAACTAAAGTTTTATCACCATAGGGGATCAGATAACTTTTCAGAAAGTGTTTTATATTAACTACAATTAAAATATATAGCCATGAAAAATACTATTTTAATTAAATAACTCTCTAAAAGTACCTAAAACTATGTTTATATATTATGTTTCAAATATTGCCGCGCAAAAGGTCACCTTAAAACTTGTGACGTCATATGAAAGTAGAAAACGACAAACTCTTCGAAATAAAACTTGCAAACAGATTTAATTACGTTTTGTAAAGTTTGGGGACGATATTGTAGTAATGAAACGAAAAAAATTGCAAAACTACATTTTATGAAAAGCAAAAACGTAAAATAAACACAAGCTTGACTCACGGCATTTGCCTACAAATGACGTCATGCGCTGTGATTGTTTTTCGTTTGAGATGAAAAACAGATTAAAAATGTCAGAATTATTAGATTTAATTTTTATTATTATGTCGCTCTTTCTCACGGGTTGTACACCCGGTCCTTTGGAAGGCTTGCGCGGGGACATGAGTCCAACACGTAGAGGCCTCTTAGAGCATTTAATTTAGATATGTAATGGGCAACGCTTATCGGGGACTGTCTCTAAGTGCATCATTAGAAGATACAATCAAAGACAGCCCCCGATAAGTGCGAGGACTATTATTGGAGATATGGAAATGACTTATGATTGGGCTATTGAGGTGAATTTTTAATGGATGAGAGCCGGTCTATGATATGAGACCTCGGCACCTGCCAGTTCCGCCTCATAAGAAAATATTTTGGCAGGTGGTGACTCGCCACCCACTAAACGGGCCCCCTTTAAGGGCCGCCGTTCATTGGCGACGAGAGGGGCAACGTTGGTGTGGGTGGCTAAAGGGTGTCGAAAGGTGTGCTGCAGTTTCACTTAAACGCTACTCCCGGCGTTATGCCCTTTAACACTTCCACCCTTGGAGCTTAGTTCTTAGCTCTTGCATCTCCACCCCAGGACGGCCAGTTAAGGCAAGCCGGGGTTCAGGGGTCTCATTTAGCCCCAAGGAGAATCTCGGGGTAAGGCTCAGTGTCGCCACGCACCGACTTATTATTATTATTATTATTATAAGCCATTAATGTCCCACTGCAGGGCAAAGGCCTCTCTTCCCTCCTTCCAATCTTCGCGGTTTAGGGCTCTAACAGGCCAATCATTCCAGTAGGAATCAAGTTCGTCCCGCCATCTTTTTCTGGGCCTGCCGCGACCTCTTTTGCTATTGGAGCATGAAAGATCTTATGAAGGGCACACTTCCACTAGCACTAAAAAGAAGACTCATGGATATGTGCATTCTTCCTATCCTCACCTACGGAGCGCAGACTTGGTCTTTGACGAACCATCAGAAGTCCCAACTCGGGGTTTGCCAGCGAGCCATGGAACGCAGTATCTTGGGAGTCAGACTTTCAGACCGCATAAGAAATACGATACTGCGCTCCAAAACCCAAATCGCCGACGTTGGACAGAAAGCTGCCTCCCTAAAGTGGAACTGGGCCGGACACGTTTGCCGTATGTCAGACGAATTTTGGGCAAAAAGTACCACCGACTGGGTCCCCCAAAATCGCAAAAGATTTAATTTATTGATTTAAAAATATAAATCATTATTATTTCACAAAAATATTGATTGAATGATCTTTTTGGTTCGACGAACATTCGTTCTAAACACATTTTAATTTTTTTCTCGATTACTGTCCGATCCCCAATTGTATAGGAATCAGAAGTTAAACAGTCTTTTATAACGTAGCCTACAGTCTTATTACCTGAAATAATTATTCTCATTCTTTTTCATTTCTAAACTTTAACATTTAAGTATGTAAGAACTTTACCTACTTTTTAAAAAACAAAAGAAAAATCTCTTCAATTACTAAAAAAGGTTTATCTATAGAACCAAACGAAAATAATTTTATTTTAAATATAAAATATTTACGAGCGTTTCTTTGGTTTTCATTTCTTTACTTATTTTCTTCTTTTTTTTCAACTTTCTCAGTAATCAAAATCAAAAACACCTCTCGTTAAAAAAAAGTTTAGTAGTTTTCTTACCTATTATAGATACTATCCCTAGTTTCTCTTCAATAACAAAAATATTTTTATCTCCTATGACAATAGTAAATTGTAGTTCAATACAGTAACAAAAAAATATAAAAAATAACATCTTAGTTAAAATTTAACCAATCTTTTCTTTCTTACTTCTTTTCTTTCCCATCAGACATAATGAAAATTATAAATATTTAATAAAACGGCTAGGACTCACGTAGTTTGTCGAATTAGTCGACCTAGGTTTCGAGCATGTCCGATGCTCTTCATCAGGGGCGAGTTTACGCTGCGAGATCGCGGCGATCACAACTTCTTTGGCTTCTGTTTCTCCCCAAACATAGCAGCAACCATTGCGGGTTACACTTTCGTAAAAACACAAGTTAAAAAATGCGTAATTTCTTGAATAAAAGAGTGTCGTGCCACTTCTATATGGGGTATTCCAATACCTTTTGAAAGTCAAACGAGGTACAAATAATGGAACTATTCTTTTTTGGAAGTTCTCTATGACATTCTAACCTTTTCTTTGAGGCATCTTTCTCTTCCAAATGTTCCTTCATTTCTTCATTCTCAGTTATATCTTTGCCTTCAAAACGTAAACATTTAAGATATTTGTCTTTTTCGGAACATGGAATCGGATATTGAACTTATCAGTAAAAATTTCACGGAAAATACTCTCACTTACGTAATCAACCCCTTTGCTGGCTTGATTTTCTAAAATGAAGGGGGTAGAGATTTTTTTGTTTTTAAATTCTGCTGGCAGGTATAATCTCGTACTATCCGTCCTACAGTAATGTGAAGGAAGTGCCGATAATTGTTATATAAATTGACTGTGTCAGTCTTATTTTTTGGAATAACTCTTCCTCTTGATTCAGTTTTTGCTGATCCCATAGATGCGTTTGAGAGAGTGTAGTAAACGTATCGCTGAGTAATATCCAGAGTTTTTAGCAAAAATTGTTGACATACAGAGCGGCGACTCTCTCCATCGTTAATAAAATATTTAAATGTATTGTCTCTTGAATTACTTTCTTTTGTTCTTTTTCTTATAATTTCTTCCTTTGACGACATTCCTAATAACCAATCTTTTTTCTTTCAGCGGACAAGGCCCAAAAATGATCAAATAATCCTTTCCTTCTTTCTTCACTAATCTCGGCACAATTTTTCCCACATTTTTTTCCAACACAAGGGTTTTCATGTACTCTCTTTTCTTGAACGATTCTCTCTATCTTTTTTTGTATATTGCTGGCCAGTCAATTGGTTATTTATTTAGTTTTTTTTGTTTTGTCTCTTTTTTCTTCCAACTGTTGTCTCTTGTGATCTTTTATTATTTGTCTTCCGTCTTTTCGTTGGATTATCAAGTTCACTTTCTAGTTAGTTTAGCTAGAATATTCGTCACCAGTCTCTTTCCACGACGAGGAATCCCATACGAAATCTTCCTGATCAGATAAAAATATCAATAAAAAATCCACATAACTTTTCTTCATCACAGCCTGTTTTCTTTTCTTTTTTTAGGTTGTGGTTCTACATAGTCAGCAAAAATCAGCCAAAATCATTGTTTTAACCAACGTCATATAAGACAATCCATATAAAATGTTGATTGTATCAATGTGCATATTATTCTTATTCCGTTTAAGATAAACTGTTTGAAGTACTAGAACTTTACTTTTGTTATAACTGAAACGACACTGCAAATCAAATATTGAATAAAATAAAATAGGTTTAACCATAATCTAAATGTTTACTGTTGTAATCCTAAATAGTTCATGCGACCGGCATATCATTATCCTACTGCAAGCTAAATGGTTGAAGTGACAACATCTTACATTTCATGTACAGAGCTAAATGTATGGACTGACACTGGGTATGAATTTGACAAAGAGACTAAATGTATTAAACGACATTCTTGTATATTTATAAGGTAAAGCTAATTGTAATAAGCGACACTGGATAAGAATTTAATAAAGAGGCTAATTGTATGAATCGACAATTTCATATATTTATAAGGTCAGGCTAAATGCTTTAACGTACGTTGCCTGTAAATAGTTGCTCCAGGAAAAATGGTTTAAACGACTGTCTAGTATTTGGTAGTGAGCTTGAGTACACAGTTCCTAAATTTGTCAATATTTTGTGTCACTTCATATATTGCAAGTCCAAAATGGGCCCAATAACGCGGTTGTATTAAGCGACAAAAAAGTGCTCCGATCGTCACCAAACCCAGCTCAAACGATGCAGAAAAATTCGCTGATTCCAAATATGTATAAAAGTCTATATCGCCCAGAGTGTCGCTTAATACAATTAGCCCGGAACCCGTCGATATAATAGTGATAAGGCCGCCCATTGTTCTCACTGTTTATTAACTTTGTTGACTATTGTTTTTCCTATGTATTTGGTTTTTAATAAGGTATTATTGTATTGTATTGTAAATGGTTTACGGAAAACTGTCTGGAATATTCCTTTATTTATAGGTTAGGTATGTTTTGCCGCCAAGCAGTAGCGTGACTAGCGCGCATGCATACTGTGTTCCGGTGTTTAAGGGCAATGTAGCTGGCAAAATTACTGGGCATATATGAGACTTAATATCTGTTGTCTCGGGGTGATGAGCGCAATGGAGTGCTACGCATTGCTTTTTATGGTATAAGTAGTTCTGGGTGGCACTGCAATTGATATGGGCAAGCGTGGCGCTTACCATCAAGCGAACGACATGCTCGTCTCATTGCTAAATTGCATTAAACAAACGCGGCTTAACCTGTTACTAGGTATGTTGAGACAATTAATGAGACATCCCGAGCACAATGCACCGAAGGCATTTTAATAACACCCATATCAATATGAATCCGTAACTTTCCCGATGCAATTATTATAACAGTAGGTATGAATTTTATACTCTTTTTTGTGCAACCACGGTCATTATGAAGGTAATAAATCTTCCGTCCGTCTGTCCATCTACGTTAAGAACTTCATTAAGTTCCCGATGACACGGGTTTTTCAATTCGCGTAATGAGAATGGGAACTTTAAACATTTTAATATAAGCGATGTGACAAAATGAGTTGGGTATTGATTCAGTGCTATTGCGAGATCATTAATGAAACAAAAAACATTTGAAACAGCGCGAAATAAGCTTTAATGCGATCGTGATATAGTTACTTTTGTTTTGTAACGGTTTGGTAATAAGAGCACATTCGGTAGCTTTTATTTGACAGGTCAATTATTGAACCTTTCAGATTTTTCTCGGAAAGGTGTCTCGCTTGAAAAAATGTAGAGCACACGTTCGGTCTGTCGCAAACTTGGATCGGCACCGGGCGGAGTAGAAACTGGGTCAGGCCTAGCGCACTCCGCACAGTAGGTCCGAAGCTACAATACAAGTACATAGCCGGACACCGTCAGCGGGTCACGCGTCGTTACACGTGCCGCGTCAGAAGAGATAAGAGCTTTGCGACAGAAAGAGAGGCGATCTGTAAGTTAATATGGCTGGTAGGCATGCAGCGCTACGCGAGCTGAATTAATTTTGTTGCGTCATAGCAAGAGTCGCTATTTGTTTAAATTTTTTTGCGGTGTGATGCTTCTGTCCCTTAGTATTCTGTGTCAATACTCAATAGTATTACATTTTATGTTATGTTATATACACATTTTCTTTTTCTTTTTTAAATGTTTATGTTTTTTAGGTTTCTGTACCCAAAGGGTAAAACGGGACCCTATTACTAAGACTCCGCTGTCCGTCCGTCTGTCTGTCTGTCCGTTTGTCACCAGGCTGTATCTCATGAACTGTGATAGTTAGACAGTTGAAATTTTCACAGATGATGTATTTCTGTTGCCGCTATAACAACAAATACTAAAAACAGAATAAAATATATTTAAGTGGGGCTCGCATACAACAGACATGACCTTCTTGCCGTTTTTATAGATAATGTTACGGAACTCTTCGTGTGCGAGCCCGAGACTCGCACTTGGTCGGTTTTTTTATCTTTGACGACAACTTGCCTGATGGAAAGCGAAGATGCGGCCTAAGATAGAGCAGGCTTGCCCATGAGATGCCTATTCACTCTAAACTTAAAGATACACAAGTTGTAGCTGTTTGGGTACAAAGACGCTGGTAGAGCATTCCACTCCTTAGCAGTCCGCATGATGAAGGAATCTGCAAAATGCTTAGTACTGGTAGGTGAGATATTAACAGCGTACGGGTGAAATGGATCTTTTCCTTTTAACAGCCTTTGTTCTTTCAATTAGATTCAAGAAAACGTATTTTTTTTCATCACACTTGTATGTGCGTATTGCGCTTGGGGGCTAACGAATTTATACCTAACTGGTTTTTTTACTTCAAGTATCAGTGTCTTATTTGCCATCTCATCCACCAGCTCGAATCACGTCTGAAGTTGTGTTTTGTGTCAAAAATCTAATGATGACCGCTGTGAATTTACAAATGGCTAGGCGAGCTACGCTACGGGTGCTCGTTTTCGTTCTGTATTACTTATCTATGCGTATCTACTTGTTTGCTACATTAATTACATGTAGGAAGAAGCAATCCAAAGCAATAAGGTAGTAAACTGAGATATAATAAGTCCATGGTAGTCTATTAAAACCTTTTTGTTTTGATCGATTTTATTACGGCGCCCCACCCACTTGCGCTTAGATAAATCAGAATTGATAATTTTATGATCTACATCCGTTTAATTATCATCTGACCAATCAGTTTGTTATGACGTTTGATTGTGTCTGATGACATTGTAGGGCGGATATAGACTGGGATATCCAATGTGATGGAAAATCGCGTACTCTATGTAATCCGAGGTTTATCATTGACGCATGCTTTTTATCACTTAGCTTCGTGTCCTGGATGATATCTGATGCTGTTTTTTGTAGTGGTGGTTCTAGGTAACATACGCGAATATAGTTACAATAAATATTGGCTCACTCGATAAATCCGTAATCTGACCAATTACGGATTTATGGGTATCGAAAGCTACGTTCTTCCAAAACTGTTAGAAACAGAATAATATTTTTTACCATGAGCTGTGTACATTTAAGGTTTTTTTATTGAATGTGGAATAAATTACGGTAGATGTTAAATTAAATGTACGTATAAGGTATAAAATAATTCAATTTAACCCAAACTCTTTCAACACAGTAAAAGTTGAAAGCAACAATATTTATTACGTTCATTTGTAATGATAATATTAAATTGTTTAATTATTTTGCCAGTACTTTAGAACCGGATATTAATTAATTAATATTTGTTCTCACGCATTAAGGTTAAGTAAATCCCTGTATACATGAGGTGCGCTACATTAAACCATAAGTGACTGACAGGTCAGTGATGGATTGTGCCCTACTGATGATTATATCTCCATATAGTAGGTACCTGTATATATCACGTGCATGTATATACATATATATATATATACCACAAGTAACTTGTAGTGAGGACCTGATTTATCGTAAAACAAAAAAAAAACGCAATTTTTTTTATTCTCTTACTTTTTTAGTTCTCACCATTCAAAGCTAGGTCAAAGTCAAAGTCAAAAGTCAAAATCTCTTTATTCATTCTTGGCATCACAGACGCACTTATGAACGTCAAATTATCACAATGACTCTACCACAGTATCGGAATACAGCAAGAAACTGAGAGGCATTTATTTAGAGATTTTGTTACAATTTTTGGGTTTCTACAATGCTGTTTGTTATGTACCAGTTGACTAATTTGCACTTTGCACACACAAAGGAATCTTCCAAGCATCTTTGTCTTCTATGTAATTAAGAACAGTGTAGTATGCTTTTCTCTTTAGAACAGTTTTAACGCGTAATTTGAATTTACTTTCTATGAGCTCCGTTATTAATTTTGGAATTTTATTATGAAAACGTACGCAGTTGCCCATAAAGGACTTATTTGTTTTAGTCAGTCTATACCTAGATATAGACTGGAAAAGATGCTATTAGCGATAAATCCACCCATTACTTAAATAAGGGTAAAGTAAAAATTTGTTTTCCAAATTTACACAAATACGCTACACAATTAAATTACATATTGATTTAAACATACACTGATTTATTGTTAGATTATCGGTGAGCCCCAAACTGGGCTAGGCCTCTAGCTTGTCGACCCATTTTTTATTCAAATAATAAGAAATGTTAGTGTAATACCCTATTTTATTTATTTTCTATAGTATTTTAAATTCTTGTCAATACAAAGCATTCACGAATGCCAAAGTGGTCGTATTTTTAAGCTATTGCATAGCTTCTATCGCGGGCCTTGAGCGTGGAGACCGAATCCAGAAATTCCGTAACGAAAATAACCTAACACCCCCAACCCGAATGCTATGCAATAGCTTTACCGCGGCAGTCTCCGAGTGCCATACGTCTTTTTTTTTTCTTTCTTAAACACCTTATTTATATATAATTATTTTATGTATTACTATTCAAATCTATGTATGTATGTAGTTAAAATTTTAGTGTATTTTTGTTTTTTTTTATAGTATGTTACTATAAGAACACATGAACGCCACCGTCCATGCCTTTATATGATTTTCGTCCCCATCCACGGTTGTTTCGAAGAGATCGTTTTAAGCGATAAGATCGCCCTTTGTGACACTTATATTGTTAAGTTCGTTTAAGCTGTTCTTTTTTCTGTATTGTGGTGCTACCAATAAAGAGTTATTCATTCTTGTTTGAGTATATCTTTTAAATTGTATTTGTTTAACACCAGGTCAAAGATTATGTCATACTAACCCAAAAAAAATATTAAAAAATAAAGTCTATAAAAATAGCCGTAAGTCAACATACCAATTTTGATGTAAAGTTGTCTCAGAAAGTTACCTACTGTTGATCTTATGTCAGATTTACAGACACCACTATTATCGTATACCTCATAGAGCAGTTCTACACGAAGATAGATAACACGAAATAATTGAATCAAGGAAACACAGCTAAACTGTGCCATTACAAATCAACATTGTTGCGGAAGTGTATCGAGTCGTAATCGATAGTGTATCGATGTTGTATCGATATAGTTCGATAGCACGCACATCACTGGGTGGGCGCGGCCGGTGTCGCAAGATCGGCACGCGAGCCGGTATGGTGCAAGGCAACAGCTTCTAGCTACTTTAACAGAAGCTTTTATTTTAAGACTGCAAGCTTTTTTGTTAAGCCACTTTTTTGTTTGTTTTGTTGTTTTTTTTGGTAAGGTTTATTGTTTTTTGTTTTTGTTGTATTACTGTCAAACATAATTTGCTGTAGGTACTTACAAGTGGTAGCAAAGTTGACGGTAAAACATTTGACAACCACCATACTTGTACCAATTTTAGCTCAATGGATCGTTGCAATTCAACGGGGCGATGCTGTCAGCATTATGGCTACGCTACCAACTGCAAACTATTTTTAACCCCCGACGCAAAAAGGAGGGGTGTTATAAGTTTGACCACTACGTATGTCTGTCTGTGTGTCTGCTGTGGCACCGTAGCTCTTAAACGGGTGAACCGATTTGGGTGCGGGTTTTTTTATTTGTAAGGTTTTCTAGCGGTGGTGGTGGTTTTCTAGCGTGTTTTATCAAAATCGGTTCTTTGTTACTTATTATAAGTTTTTGTATAGGGGCTTTTTTAATTTCAAATTTAGTTCAGCTTGTTGGCATTGTCATTGTGTCTCAAACAAAATTTAAAGGCCTAAAGTATATACATATGTAGTTTAGTTAAGTGAGCTTTTAAAAGTAGCTTTGTAGTGTTTGTGGAAGTAAAAGGAGGAGGTTCTTTTTTCGTCGTTGGAAGAAAAGTAACGAAAAGAAGTTTTTAGGTATGCAGTTTTTTATTGGAATAATCTATTTTGACGAAATCATGCCATTTAATCTTTTTTTTTTCTGGTGTAATTTAGGCAAGATTAAGTTTTGGCTCAATTTTATTTTCGTGGAGTGTAAATTTGAATGTTACAAAAATAACAGTTTTATCGAAAGTGGCATAGTCAAGTTTTGAAAAGAAGCTCCTCAAATGTTAGTTTGTTCTATTGAACATTATTGTCATAGTCTTGTTAGATACTTCAGTCATAACGTCTCGGCATTTTTTGATGTTAGTAGAATAGTTGACTAACCAGACTATGTCCAATCCGTAAGCAGTCTTATAAAGCGTTTTTCGATTATCATTCAGCATGCCGCAATGAAAGTGCAAGTCTAACAAGCTGACCTAATGCAATTCATGACGTGTTTTGCTCGTTTTGCTCGCAATCTTATTTGTACCAATGCAATGTACCTACATTCAATTTAATGAATTAAATACCAATGCATTTAATTTTTATTAGGTGACTGTGGAATACGAAATGAATGTAAATAATAGACCGAAATTTAAAAAAACCCCGTCACAAAAAACATATAAAAATTAAAAACAGCTGAACCAGTTTTCATAAAACATGTCTAAGAACCGCTGCTAGAAAACCTGCTTGCATATAGAAAAAACCGCATCGAAATCGGTTCACCCGTTTAAGAGCTACGATGCCACAAACAGATACACAGACAGACACACGCAGTGGTCAAACTTAACACCCTTCCTGTTTGCGTCGGGGGGGAAAAATATATATAAAACAATATATTATATATATATATATATATTTGTTAAAAATATGTTTTTCAAGACAAGCTTTTAACAAATTCGTAATTAGAACCGCGGGTAGATTAAAACAAGCCCAAACAATAGTACTTTACGATTACCCGTCAAGGAGATCCATTGCCCACCTTCCGTCTCCATCATCTGATCAGCTGGCTGTCACCATAATATTGCATTGTCATCGAACTTTGACTAGTGTGCAAAATTTCAACTCCGTAGGATTAGAGGAAGTGGTTCTGATTTAACTTACAAGATTTGACACAAATAAACATGGCAAGTTAATAAAAAGCTTGTAAGCACCGACTGCAATGTATCTTCAAAGTCCAACGCCAAATATCGATAAAATTTATATGGGACCACTTCGTAGCTATACTGAACTCAACGCCAAAAGAATTTTCCTAATCGGTTCATAAATGACGGAGTTCTGAGGTAACAAGAGAGCGAGGTAGAGCGAGTGTGGCTCAGCGGGAACTCATGCGCCTTTCGATCAGACGCACCTGGGTTCGAATCCCGACTCAGCCCTGCACCAATGACTTATAGTTAAGTGCAGATTTGGCAAAACGGTGAAGGAAAACATCGTGATGAAACCCGCTTACGCGCTTTGGAGTGGTAGGCTCTGGCCGTGGTTGTAATACCACCCACCGAACAAAGCCATGCCGTCAAGCGACCTAGTCGTGTTTCGGGATGATGTTCGGTGAACCATCAGGAAGACGGGTCTGAGCAGATGCTCAACTTCCGTCTCTCTCTAGATCTATGTGCTCCATCTTAGGCCACATCATCGCTTCACATCAGGCGAGATAGTGGCCAAACATAGATCTATTAAGCGTAAAAAAAAAACAAATATATGAAAAAAGATAATACAATCGAACAGAAAACCATTTCCTTTTTTGAAGTCGGTTAAAAATATAATGTAAATACAAACCCGAGTCATTCGACGTTGGACAGAAATTCCGTCAATTTGTGAGGATCACACATAGATAATAATCATGCATGCTTTACTCAAGTTATTGGCTAATTATTCGTTATCCTGACCACCTGTGGCCCGAGTGGGAGCAGGCATGTATGTAGATATTAATTTGATAAGAACAGGTAAAGCGTTTAGACATTGTATACCAAACAGTGGGATATATCTCCGACGAAGACGCAATATTCAATAAATTTTCATAACAGAGTTAACCCATTAAGTATCATGATTAGTTTAATGTTAGAAAATTCTTTGCTCAAACAATTTTGGAGGTACATAAGCGAACTTAATGCTAGTAAGCATTATTTTCCAGTTAACCTCGGTGTAATCATGGTGACAGCTCGTTTCCGAGCTGTAATTTATGAAAACGAGAGAGCACCCGTACGCACTTTTAACACTTTTAAAACCAGAAAAGTTGCGTAACGAAACGAAATAAGAAATTAATTAGTAATTTTATTGACGTTGGTAAGTGCGTCTGTGATGCCAAAAATGAATAAGTAAAGAAATTCTGAACTTTGAACTATGATCAACTTTTACAGTAGTTGGACAAAGAATTGGAGGCAATCGTCCTCAAAATGCAAGGTCCTCAAACAACACGATAATGCCATATTGCATTATAAATAAAGACAGAATTCCTATGTTCTCCATGTAAAAAAATAATTTGCCAGTGATTCAGCCGCCAAGCAGTAGTGCTCAAGCATTACTGTGTTCCGGTTTGAAGAGCATTGTAGCCAGCGAAATTACTGGGCATTATGAGACTAAAGAGGTAATTGTCTCAGGATGACGAGCGCAGTGCAGTGCCGCGTAGGATTTTGCCAAACAAAGTTCTGGGTGGTGCTGCATCTGCTATGGCAGGTATTGCTTACCATCAGGCAAACGACTTGCTCGTCTCGTCATTCAGTTGCATAAAAAAATTATTTAAATGTTGGATATCGGTGGCAGAAAAGACGGAGTCATAAAAGTATATAAAGCATTTTCTTATAAAGCAATGACATAATAATAATGATAGACGTTATCTTGATGGACAGTGTGTCAGGTGGAGGCTGAAACGGTCTTTTTGTAATACGTGAGTAACTTCGAAAATTATACTTTCAATTTTGGACAGCTGGGACATTGAAAGTGAGGCTGTGTTTTTTGTGCATCGTAACCGATAGAACGTTTTACGTACCTACCGTCCTGGAGGCGTATATTGATCTAACTATTACGTACAAGTACGCTGCATGTTCAACGCTGTACCTACATAACGCCACAGAAAAAATCTGTTATGACTAATTTAAAATAAAATAATCTAATAATTTTATTTGCGGAATTTGGAACTTACCCTTGTAAGATTGACGAATTTGTTAAAAGCTTGTCTTGAAAAATATATTTTGCAAAAAAAACTTGTTAATTTTATAAGGCTAGATGTTAATGTTAATAAGTTTTCTTAGCAAAAAACTCCATTAGGAACAAAAAAAATCTAAATTATTTTAGTGATTTGGGAAACACCCTTAAGTAATAATTTAAAGGGTTTTCTGATTAAAACTGTTTGCATCCTATGTCTGATCTATTTATGGCGAATGATAAATTACAAAATACCCACACTATATGTTTAATTAATTCTTAGGCGTATGCAAAAAACTGAATTCTTGGTTATCTGTAACGGAAACGAGCTGACACTCTTGTAGGGTTCAGTGTGGTATAAAGGAAAACGGCAACTGAATCTTAGCTACGAGAAAAGTGTAATGTTTGAGTGGATATGTATTATACCTACTAATACAATATATACATAGATAAACATTTTATAATTGAAGACATTTTATTCTTAACTTAGTAATTTCATTGTAGTTAACATCATAAAAACAATAATTTGTTTTACCTAACCAAACTAATATAATAAAGCACTCAGTGGACAACGTTCTGCAGCATTGCCAGGCCAGCATTTTGGTTACTTTTGTTATAAAAAAATGCTTTTACGGCCGCAAGTTACGAGTATAATAGGACCTCACTTAGCTAAGATAGCTACCTAAGCTAGGTCCTATTATAACTTGCGACCTTATTGCTAACAATTTTCTCCAAACGGCCAAAATTATAGAAAAATACCAAAAAGTTTAATAAAAGAAAAGAGTTAAATTATAATTGCAAAACCACACAAGACTGCGTTCACAGGGGGCTCAACTCTGACACATCAGCTTAGACACGTAATCCTATTTCGCTAAAATTGTTTTGCTAACCACCTTAAAACGCTACCTACATACTTACCACCTTCACTATAAAAAAAGACGTGTGGCACTCGGAGACTGCCGCGGTAAAGCTATTGCATAGCATTCGGAGTGGGGGGTGTTAGGTTATTTTCGTTACGGAATTTCTGGATTCGGTCTCCACGCCAAGGCCCGCGATAGAAGCTTCCACCGTCCTTCCAAATTATGTTAGTCCTTTCTGTTCAAAGGTTGTCTGGAAGAGATCGCTTTGAGCGATAAGACCGCCTATTGTTATGCTGATTACTGTAAAATTTACTTGTTTTTCATGTACCTATATTTAAGGTTTTTTTATCAATAAAGTGTTTATCTATCTATCTATCTATCTATCTATCTATGCAATAGCTTAAAAACGATAAATTCCTCCGAATCCGAATTCGTAGGAGTTGATCGATTACACTGTAATCAAAGATTGTGATATCTTTCAAACGGTTTTAAAAGATTATAATTAAATTAAGTTCTTTAAGTCATATATAAATGCCATCGAATAGTAGCCGTATTACATCAATCGTCATTAATTAATCGTTGCAAGCACAGTGGAAGCTTAAATTGATAAAAAAGTTTGTCAATGCTGATGTATGTTTTTTGTTTTATTTTAAACGGAACCTTATCATAAAACTCAATTCGAGCTTATCACATTTTTTCATCCATATCATTGGCACGCAAAAAATTGAGACCATACTCTAAGCTACTAGGATGTTATCACATCAATAAGAGCATTAATCTATTTAATTACTTATTAATTAGGGTTCATTTTCCTTCGACCAATCAGCAAAGTATCTGGATATGGCAGAGGCGCGCAATTACGCACCCACTTGAAAAACTTACCCTATAAAATGTTTGGTACACATTTTTTATACCTAGATTCTCTCTGTTGAGGAATTGTGGCATGTGTTCTGTGAAATCTATTTCATCACGAAGACGTGTTTGTCATCAGACGGATAAGGCAAGATATCGTCATAAGCCAATGTTGGCGCGCAGCTTAGATTTTAAGAATTCGCCTTCACTTTTAACGGATATGTCGATCGGAGAAAAAAGAACAACATTGCTATTCGAAGAAACTCGTCTCTATTTAGTATTGCAATTACTCTCGAGCTTCGTTCTTTGATATTAGCATTCATACACTTGTAGTTCCACATACAGACTTGCCATTGCGCACTATATTTTAGAGATAAAGTAAAAAATAAATAATGTAATATCAGGTAGATTGAGAAAAAGTTGCTCGGCCCGCGCACCACCGCCGGGCGTACCGTCGTCATTCACATTTTAGTGCTTCGCTATTCCGCACGTTAAATCATTTACTGTTATTTCTATTTTCAATTTGAGTGTTTTATAATTGTGTATCGTTTAAAATGCCTAAAAGAAAACGTGACAAGTACGAGGACAGTGAATATAGTTATTTGAGTAAAAAACTAAAAAAATTGGAAAGACGACTTAAGCGTGGTAGACGCCGTAGTGATACATCCTCATCAGATAGCGATAATGTTTCGCCTCGAAACCAAATGGGTAAGTCATTGCATTATGCATTAGGTAGGTACTTTATCAACTGTGTGTTTTTTGAAGCGTGGAGGAAGCTATTCCCAGTTTATCTACTATAGACATAGACATATTATTACCAATGATCTATCTATATCCGCTTAAATCTTAAAATAGGTACCTACTATTATATCTAGGTACTTTCATAATCAAAGAGCAAAATGGAAAATCGGACTATCCTTTTGGGGTTTTCTAATTCCAAATTAAAGTACATGCTGCTCGGATCTACCAATGGGGTTTTTCCATAGCTATGTATACCTACCCATTACTGACTACAAAATAAGTACGTAATGTAATTGTACTATACAGAATTTGCGTGTTTTTCATAAGGAATCTCACTATCTGGTAGTACTTATTTTCAAGCAACATACCTACTTGGTTTGTCTGCAGAGAGCGACCCTGTCGCAGTCGTCGACAACGCGCTACCCGGATGTTCCTACTGGAACGACGCCCATTACTCAGACATTCCAGAACCCATCTATGACAGTGATGACGTGGATGCACCTGCTGCCTCCCCGCCGCCGCCGCTGGAAACCGAGCCGCCGCTCGAAGCCTCCGGCGCCAGCGCCGTGCCACGGCCAATTACAGCCGCCACCGCCGCCGCCCCTGCCACCCCACCGCCGCCGCCGCTGCCACAGACCGCCCCTGTAGGTTTGCCTGCCGCGTCGACTACACAATCGAACGAGACGGAAGTCTCAACTGCAGAGCAGGTCGTTGAGTTGGACCCAGACCTGTTGGAAATACTAGGTAAAGATCCCGCCTGTATTAAAGAATACGGCGATGACATTCAGAAAGACCTTGCGGTTAGGTTGAATCACACTGCGATTAGTGGTCTCTCTAAAGAAAATCGCAAGGAATTAAAGGAAAAATACTTGATTCCAGCTAATTGCAAATTTATTAAAGCACCGACCCTAAATCCTGAAATTAAAGCTTCTCTAATAGAAAGCCAAGCTAAGCGTGATAAGGGGATCGAGAGTAAACAAGAAATGACCTCATGCGCTTTGTCATCTCTCAGTACAGCGATCACGCTGCTTCTTTCATCGGATAACAAAAACCCGGAACTTCTAAAGCTATTGATGGACACAGCTCGTATATTAGGTGACATACAACACACTGACTCAATCTCACGCCGATTCTTTATTCTATCGACCGTTAAGAAGGAGCTCAAGGAGCAGCTAGAAAAGACGAAAATAGATGGTATGCTCTTCGGTAGCAATCTATTGGATACTCTAAGATCAGCGAAAACAATCAACAAGTCCGGGGATGATATAAGGGCAGCGTCAACTGTGAAGTCTTCTGTTCAAAGGCCCATTAGAACATTTAACAGGCATTTAAACTTCAAGGCTCCCCCCGGGCCGACACGCAGGCCGCCACCGGGGGGCGCGAGGGGCGCGCGGGCGGCGCATCCATCTCCGACTCCGAGACAGACCACGACGACGCCGGCGATGCATCACGGTGCTATGAGGCAGTTATCGCGTCAGCCGCAAGCGCGATTCAGACGTTAGACACGGTAAGGCCTGCTGGCCGCCTCACTTATTTTTACGAGCAGTGGTCTATGATCACTAAAAACCCGGTTATACTGTCTTGGATCACTGGTTATGAAATTAGATTTTCATGCCCAGTGGTTCAAACTGTTACTCCTACTGAGCCTAAATACTCACATTATGAACATGAAGCTTTTAAAGAATCGATAGATAATCTTTTATCTATTGGAGCTATTTCATTATGTCAACCACGCAAGGACCAATACATTTCCAGCATATTTCTTGTCCCTAAACCAAACGGCAAACAACGCTTAATATTAAATTTAAAACAGTTAAATAAATGTATTGACACGCAACATTTCAAACTGGAAGATTTAAGGACAGCATTAAAATTGATTTCACAAAATAGTTTTATGTGTAAAATCGACCTAAAGGACGCATACTTTTTAATAAGTATACATACCAATTCAAGAAAGTATTTACGATTTAAATGGAACAATAATCTGTACGAATTTAACGTTTTGCCGTTTGGTTTAAACACTGCTCCTTATGTATTCACAAAAATACTTAAGCCGGTTGCAAAACTGTTAAGATCTAAGGGATATTTATCCACTTTTTATTTAGATGACATTTTTCTGGTTGAGCAAACTTATAATAAGTGTTTACAAAACATGACTGATACAAAATGTTTATTGGAGGCTTTAGGATTTATCATAAATATAGAAAAAAGTTCATTCGTACCTACGAACACTTGCCAATTTTTAGGAAATATATTAGATTCAAAAAATTTAGAAATAAGATTACCTGAAGAGAAGAAACAAAAAATTAAAAAACAAATTTCAAGATATAGAAAATTAAAACTTTGTAAAATTAGAGATTTTGCAAGATTTTTAGGACTGCTGACATCTGCATGCCAGGCCGTGGATTACGGTTGGCTGTACACAAAGGAATTTGAAAGGTGTAAATTTCTAAGTCTTAATGGTGACGATGACTATGACAAATTTATGACAATACCAGTTGCATTGTACCCTGTTTTTGATTGGTGGTTAAACAATATTGATACAGCTGTAAGTAAAATAAAAAGCGATGAATATTCCTTAGAAATATTTACTGATGCCTCAACAACTGGGTGGGGTGCCGCCTGTGGTGATCAGACTGCCAGTGGTCCTTGGGATGCTCACGAGCGTTGCTTACATATTAATTATCTCGAAATACTTGCAGCATTCCTAGGACTTAAAGTTTTCGCAAAAAATTATCAGTACTGTCAGATTCTGTTACGTATAGACAATACGACTGCAATATCCTATATAAATAGAATGGGTGGAGTGCAGTTTCCTCACCTAACTGATGTAACAAAACAGTTATGGCAATGGTGCGAAGCGCGTAAAATTATGGTACACGCGGATTACATTCGTTCTTCCGATAACGTTGTTGCAGACGCTGAGTCTAGAAGGTCACACCCTGACATCGAATGGGAAATTTCTTCAGACGCTTATGACAAAGTCATAGCTTACTTTGGTAAACCTTGTATCGATCTTTTCGCGAGTAGAACTAACCGCAAATGCGAAACTTATGTGTCTTGGCAAAGAGATCCGGATGCCTTCGCAATTAATGCCTTTACTTTATCATGGACCAGTTTTTTCTTTTACGCGTTTCCACCAATATCTATTATTTTAAAAACTTTACGTAAAATAATTGATGATAAAGCGACGGGAATTGTTGTTGTTCCTCAGTGGCCTACACAACCATGGTTCCCCCTTTTTAAGGCACTTCTTACATCAAAACCTATGATTCTACGTTCTCACGGTGATTTGATAATTTCTCGTTGTAGCGATCGCACAGTACATCGGAGGATTACACTGATTGCCGGGATGTTGTCCGGACATCGCTACTCCGAAGAGGAATACCGCAGTTGTCCATCCCAATATTGTTAGCGTCTCTGTCAGATAGCACAGTCAAACAATACGACACGTGTCTCAAAAAATGGTTTTTATACTGCCAAGAAAACTTAATTGATGTTTACAATGCTTCAACATCCAATGTCCTCTGTTTTTTAACGCACATCTTTAATAATGGCGCTCAGTACGGCACACTAAATAGTTGCCGATCTGCCTTATCTTTATTACTTGGCCAACATGTAACAAACAATCATTTAATTCAAAGATTTTTCAAGGGAGTGTTTCGGCTACGGCCGACATTACCTAAATATAATTTGACTTGGGACACCGATCAACTTTTAAATTTTTTAGCAGATTGGTATCCTAATGAAGATTTAAACCTGGAAAATCACAGCAAAAAATTAGTAACTCTGCTGACACTTGTCACAGCCCACAGAGTACAGACAATATCAAAAATTAATATAAATAACATCAGTACGTCTGACTCAGGAGTTACTATTAAAATCCCTGATCTGATTAAAACGTCGCGTGTGGGCTCGTTTCAACCAGTTCTATCCCTACCTTTTTTCTCACAAAGGCCGCAAATATGCCCCGCAAATACTCTGCGTACTTACCTTGATAAGACGAAAAGCTTACGTCAGAGTCATCAATTATTATTGTTCATTTCATTCAGAAAACCGCATCTAGAAGTAAGTTCACAAACTTTGAGCAGATGGGTAAAGAGTGCGTTAGGGAGTAGCGGCATAGATACGTCTCTGTTTACCGCACACAGCACCAGACACGCGGCTACCTCCAAGGCGTACAGATCCGGGGTTAGCCTGGATGTTATCAGAAGGACTGCGGGCTGGACCCCTTCCTCTGCTATATTCGCCAAATATTATAATAGATTAATTTTAGGCGATATAGCTACTGATTGTGATTTTGCCAGAAATATATTGAATACTATATAAGTATACAATAACAATGTTAGCTTAGAAGAGCAATTTTCAAAATAATAATCATAGCTATTAACAGATGTAATTAAATGTTAAAATTAATATAATTGTTATTATTCAGGAGTAATAAACCTATATCGTGTTATTTTCTTTAAATATTGTTTTTTTATCATACCATTCTTTTATACCAGTATTATAATTTCACGACGGTTTTTTCTCTCAACATCTACAAGTGTATGAATGCTAATATCAAAGAACGAAGCTCGAGAGTAATTGATGATTAAACGAACTTACCTGTACGTGAAGTTCAATCACAATTACTCGAAGAGCTTCGTTCGAAGATATTAGCATCCCTCCCTCCCTCACAGACAAGCTGGAACCCTTATGTCGTGAAATATGAACAGCTCAGCTACTCTCCAAACTTAATGACGGTACGCCCGGCGGTGGTGCGCGGGCCGAGCAACTTTTTCTCAATCTACCTGATATTACATTATTTATTTTTTACTTTATCTCTAAAATATAGTGCGCAATGGCAAGTCTGTATGTGGAACTACAAGTGTATGAATGCTAATATCTTCGAACGAAGCTCTTCGAGTAATTGTGATTGAACTTCACGTACAGGTAAGTTCGTTTAATCATCAAGTATTTAAAAAGGATGTCGCAGTGACACGAGAATAGAGTATCGTATTCATTGATACGCGAAGGTATTTTACGACGCAGCAAAGTGTGTTAGCTATTTACATAAGAGCCTAAACATCGCAGGCGGCATGCCTTACTTTAATCACATGGTCCGATGCTACATTCTTGTAACTCTAACAATATTTTAAGTCGTTTAGTTATGCGCACAATGTGGAAGATGTCACAACGCGTGCGGAGGCAATGCGGCCGACTCGAGCAGGGAGCGATGTAATCAATTCTAATTGGGTAAATCGATTACATGCGTTACTCGATAGATATTTACGAGTTCTTGTTAAACTCAACGTACGCTGATTGACAGATTGAGCGAACAGGTCGCTGAATTTAGGAATATGGGTCTTAAATTAATCGGACGGCCGATACTAAGGTATCTAGTATAAATAAGTAGCAGAAACTCCGTTTTTGGCTTGCGATCGCTGATATAGGACGTCTAGTTTTGAAAGTGCAAGTAGTTTAGTTTTAGTCCTTATACGGGATACTCATCTTGATTGGATCACTTTTCCTATCCCACTTAATCTTTGTGAAGGATTTGGAGATTTGAGGATTTGGATTAATCTTCGGTTTAATATTACCGGAAAATTTAATTGATTAAATGTTTATTAAGAAACTTCAACAGCCCTATTGCTAGCAATTTGCTAAAGTTTTTACCTTGCGTAGCAAATTGCGAAAGATTTTCCGCAAAGAAAAAAGTCTTTTTTCTGAAGTCCGTTCGCATATTGCTACTGTACATAGGGTTATAACATGGATTTATTTTGGGCGTAAGTGTCCTTCACGTCATAGCAAAAGTCATCTGTTAAATGGTTATCATCATCAGTGCAAGTATTTTTACTAATCTACCTTAAGCACCGATAAAATGCTAAGTATCATCATCAATATTTATGTACCTACATGTGCCTCTATACCATATGGACAGATGAAAAACTGGACATCACCCGCTCGCGCAAATCCAAATTGAACTCTACGCCTGTCATACAAACTTGCTATAAAGAAAGAATGGCGTCAAGGGCGGTCTTTTAAATATCAATTTGGGTTCCATCATTTATTTGAAAGTATTTGTTGCAAACTACGAAGGCCGATTGCCTCGTCTTAAGAACTGTGTAGCTTACCTGAGACTTATTTTATAGGGTTTCCATAGTGTAGGCATGGTATAAAGATTATTTCCTAACTTATGCTGTGGTGTACATAGGTTCCGGTGGGTATAATATTTCCACCTTCAGCTAATGCGTTGCTTTAAATAAAATTTACCCTACTCTACATCAATATGTACAATACAGATAAGAAACAGGTTTGGTAATTTCACCAAACCTGTATAGTTTGCAATTATTTTTTACTCAAAAAATAATTCATTGTTATTAAATATAAAGTAGAGTGAAACTTAGTGGCTTTACTGTACTGTTTGTAAAAAAAAACTTATTTACAATAGCCTTTTTTATGGAATTGAGTCATGGACGAGCAAATTGTTCGTCTAATGCACGCCTGCCCATAACAATTGCAGTGCGACTCAGAACTTTTAATACCATAAAAAGCATTGGGTAGCACTGCATTGTGCTCATCACCCCGAGATATCAGATATTGAGTCTCATTATGGTTTCGCTTGCTGAAATGCCCTTCAAACCGGAACACAGTGATGCTTGCGCACTACTGCTTGGTGGCAGGATAACTGGCAAAGCTTACCTACCCAGACGACCTCCAGCATACGAGAGACCTACCACGAATGAAACGAGCTTACGGAGAGCTAATAAAACGGATCCCTAATTTTTGCTAAACTTGTGGGTCATAATCCAAAAAGGAAAAAGCCAGTACACATACTTACATTAATATAACATTAATACTCAGAAAAAACATGCGTTTGCGATACTGTGATGTGTCAAATTGAAATATACGAGAAAATGTTGGATGTGACATTTACAATAATAGCGATAATTACTGACAAGCAAAGTCATTGTGTCCGAGTAGTATTTCTATATCGAGATGTGATCTATGGCTTAGTTAAACACGCAGAACACTCGGTATTGTGATTCATTCACAATAGCTTTATGTAATGTAGACCTATTAACTACATACAAACTTGAAGTTGCCTGTCGGTTTGTATTGGCTAGGTCCGTAATATACTGCCGCAGTAAAGTCCGTCTAACTACGAACGATACACTACTCTTATGTATGTTATACTACTTTTCATTTGCATCCAATCTTGTTTTAACATGTCTAATCAGCCCCCTACCCATATGTCCCTCAAGCGCTAATCGTATATCGTGTTGAGCTCAGATTAAGGTGTAGATTCACTGCTACAATGTCTTATGATGCCATATATTGTCCCATTAAGTTTATCTCAACTCGTAGTCATCGTATATTGGTATAAACTAATGAGATTAATTCGATTTCTTGCCTGAATCGACAATAATTAGACCGTATCTTATTAGTCGCAGTGACGCTATACCTTAATTCGAGCTCAACACGATATACGATTGGCGCTCGAGAGACATATGGGTAGGGGGGCAGAGCCCCAATTCACTATGACAACTTGGCGATTCCTTGCTTCGAAATCACGTCGATTCCTTCTTTAATAAACGACATCTCTATAACGTATTCATATATTCATATATATGATTAATTATTTATAGAGAATACAAATTACGCAGATATCGTTTATTAATGAAGGAATCGACGTGATTTCGAAGCAAACAATCGCTAAGTTGTCATAGTGAATTAGGGCCCAGGAATGGGAGTAAAAGAAAATTTGTTGTTATTTCATGCTTACTGACTAGGCAATATATTGGCTCAAATCTCATACACTACCTAATGAGGTTGCGGGTTCGATTCCCGAATTGAACCCGCATAGGTCAAATGTTTGTGCACAAAAAAGCGCTTGTTTCGTGTCTGGGTTTTGTGGGACAATGGTCTTCGTAGTTCCTGGTTCCAATACAGAGAATCCTAGATAAAGGCAAGGATTTATGTATGTAATCGTTAGGCGAAAAATAACCTGTATAAAACCAGGGTTTTTTTATGAATTAATAATATATCTACTTGTATCAAAAAAGAGGTAATATTGTGTCCTTTGAAGATATGGATTACCTAACTAACTATATATAACACACGATTTACCCGCGGTATTCCCGGATAAAAATATCATATATTAATTTGCCAGGACCTAAGCTCTAAGTAGTTTAGGTCCTGGCAAATGAATATATACTGAACTTCATCAAAATGCGTTGAGTAGTTTCACAATAGAATATTACACATCCCACTATCCATCCATCCATACACTCCTACTAATATTTTTTTTTTTTTTTCATTTATTGACATAATGTACTGTACAAGGTAAGTATTGAATCCATAGGCTCCCGAACTAGTCGAAACTGTGTTTCAGGAGCCAGTGGCTTCTCCCAGTTTGTTAGGATATATTTACAATATGTCTTCTATATTCACATGCAAAAAATATTATAATTAGGATACAAAATAGAATTATATAATTACACTGGTGGTATGTTTCTCGTATGCGAGAGGCCGTCTGGGTGGGTACCACCGCTTTGCCAGTTATTCAACCGCCAAGCAGTAGTGAGCAAGCATTACTGTGTTCCGGTTTGAAGGACATTGTAGCCAGCGAAGTTACTGGGCATTATGAGACTCAATAGCTAATTGTCTCAGGGTGACGAGCGCAGTGTAGTGCCGCGCAGGATTTTGCAAAACAAAGTTCTGGGTGGTGCTGCTATCGTTATGGGCTGGCGTATTGCTTACCATCAGGCAAACGACCAGCTCGTCTCGTCATTAAGTTACACAAAAAAAAAAATCTATAGACGCAAGAATAGTAAAATTAAATCACTAGTTGTAGAATACAAATTGTCGTCACACGTGTTAAACAAAACTACGCAAGCTTTTGAATTAATCTCCACCCTTATTAGTACAACAGTATTACTGATGTTTTAATTAATAAAAGAACAAAGTGTAAAAAAGGTGTTTGTATCAACACTTACCTTATATTATTATAATAGAATTTATACGTGATATTACAACACAATAAAGGTAGTGTTAGTATTAGCGCTTTGTATGTCCTACTACTGGACAAGTGATAAATTATGATGTAAGTTATTAAAGAATAATTAATTTTTAGAAACTCAAACCACCATAGTCCAGTGTACTCGCAATGCTACCAACCGCCAGAAATGGAGAAGCATTGCGATAGCAGTAACCCTCGCTAAGGAAAACCACGACGCTGAAGAACCAACGCATACACCATCCTTTATACCACGACCACTCTGACAAGAGTGCCCGACTTAGGAAAAGAATTTTTAGAAAAAACAAAAACCGACTTCAATGTATCTTCGAAGTCCAAGGTCACATATTGATGAAATTTATATGGGACCACTTCGTAGCTATACTGAACCCGACGCAAAAAGAATTTTTCAAATCGGTTCATAAATGACGGAGTTCTAAGGTAACAAACATAAAAAAATATAAAAAATACAATCGAACAGAGAACCTCCTCCTTTTTTGAAGTCGGTTAAAAAGAGATGAGGAGACGAGAGTAGAAAATCGAATCAAGAAAGAGCCTGTTTGGCTTTTTGAAAATAGTTTCAACTACAAAAAAACTTATTTGTCTTAAGATCGCTAAGCAGGTAACTAAAGCTTTAAAAATATGCTTCATCATCATCAGCCCATCACGTTCCCACTGCTGGGACACGGGCCTTCTCTCATAGAGAGAGAGTAGGCCATAATCCACCACGCTGGCCCAGTGCGGGTTGGTGAATGTCACATGTCCTTGACTTTTTGTGAAAAATTCATGGACATGCCGGTTTCCTCACGATGTTTTCCTTCACCGTTTTAGAGCGAGTGTTAAAATCCGCACATAGCTTAAGAAAGTTAGTGGTGCGGGGTCAGCGGGATTCGAACTCGGGTGCGTCGGATCGAAAGTCGCACGAGCTCCCACTGAGCCACACTCGCTCAAAAAAAATATGCTTATTTATGACTAATTAAAAGTAAGACAGAATAAAGGTTATTATTCCACCTGACCATTAGACTACTGATACAGGATAAGAAAAAGAAGAAATCATACGCAATGCGGATAAATAATCCTCCATACTTTTTTATGGAACTCATGAGACGAGCAAGTCGTTCGCCTGATGGTAAGCCCCACGCCTGCCCATAACAGTTGCAGTGCCACCCAGGACTTTTAATACCATAAAAAGCACAGCGTAGCACAGCATTGCGCTTATCACCCCGAGACAGATACATCAGATATTAAGTCTCACATATGCCCGGTAATTTCGCTGGCTAATCCTCCATAATGATTCGAATACTTCGCTATGAACTCTATACATTTCTCCCGACTCAATTATTAAATGCGAATTTAATCTTCACAAATCTTGCAACAAAACAACAAATACAAGTTTATCCAACTAAGTGGTTCCACAGATACGTTGCGAAAATGCGTCTTGTTGCCAACAAATTGTGCGGCGAAACTTAAGAAAGGGGGAAATTCAGGTCTCATTTAGAATAGACGACGCAGTCAGACCTGTTGTTACAAAAGTAGCTGCAAAAGGAAGTGTAAGGGACCGTTGTGAAAGTGTATCATCCACAAAACAAACGTAGCTATTGCAGATTATACGTAGCGCTAAGATGAATGCTTTGCCGCCGAGAATAATTAAAGAAAAGAAAGAAATTAATTTAATTTAATTTAGCTGGTTCATTTTTGTAATTTTATTTGATTTAATTTTAATTTTTTTATTTAATTTTATTTATTTGATTTTATTTGTTATATGTAGTATAGTATTATAGCTTAATGTAATGTTGCGTGTACCTGTCTTGAATAAATGTATTTTCTTTCTTTCTTTCTTTCTTCTGATTTGACTGTTTTTAATTTTGATTTGGTTTATTTAATGTAATATATTGTAAATTAATTTAATTATTTGATATGTTTAATATGGATTTTTATCTGAAATAAATGATTTAATAATATTTATTTGGTTGTCAATATCATAAAACGAATATAATAGAAAAGAGAAAAAAAATAATTTTACTCAAAAAACAAGTTAATTTTGTTTTTTTGTAGAACTGAATGACGAGACGAGCTGGTCGTATGCCTGATGGTAAGCAATACGCCAGCCCATAACAATAACAGCACCACCCAGAATTTTGTTTTGCAAAATCCTGCTTTATTATAGAATGGTATAGAATTAATAAAAATACATATTCAAATAATATGCGGGAGGCCGTCTGGGTAGGTACCAAAGCTTTGCCAGTTATTCTTCCGCCAAGCAGTAGTGCGCAAGCATTACTGTGTTCCGGTTTTAAGGGCGTTGTAGCCAGCGAAATTACTGGGCATATAAGACTTAGTAGGTATCTGATGTCTCGGGCGCAAAGCAGTGCTACTGCAGTACTTTTTATGGTATTAAAGTTCTGGGTGGCACTGCAATTGTTATGGGCAGGCGTGGCGCTTACCTTGAGGCAAATGACTTGCTCGTCTCATCACTCAGTTCCATAAATAAAATCCAAAACCACAAATAGAGAAAAAAAATAGGTTCAACAGTAAGTTGTTCATTTTTAACTACGGACATAAACACTCTCAATCAACACGCCTCTATTTACCAGTTTAAGGCCGTAATTAAGTAACACATAGTTAGTATCAGCCGGCAGTGAAAGCACATTCGTCCTACACATGCATACTTCGCTAATAACAGACTACACAAGTACTTGTACAGTCAGCACCAAATATAAGTTTGCTACGAGTAGGGAGAAATAATGAAAAAAAAGTATGGCAAAATAATGACAATTAAATTAAGTGTCTGAAGTTTACTTGTGGTAGGTCTCCGTATGCGGGAGGCCGTCTGGGTAGGTACAGCTTTGCCAGTTATTCTGCCACCAAGCAGTGGTGCGCAAGCATTACTGTATTCCGGTTTGAAAAGCATTGTAGCCAGCGAAATTACTCGGCATATGAGACTTAATATCTGATGTCTTGGGGTGACGAGCGCAATGCAGTGCTACGCAGTGCTTTTTATGGTATTAAAATTTCTGGGTAACACTGCAATTTTTGCCTCTTATGCACAAGCGCCATGCTTGAACATAATAGGCGAACCACTTCCTTGCCTCATCACTTAGATCCATAAAAAAAAATACAACTTTACTACAAGTAGATACGTTTTAGGAGTAATATTGAGAATTATATTAAATTAAATGACAGAATGTGATTGTATAATTAATTTGTTGTGCTAGTTAGTGTATTTATGATTTGCCAACAGTAATTCAGCTACCTTAACTATGTTGAAATTTTATTTTGACGCATCAACATTATTTTGAAAATACTTTGATATTTTTTATAGGTTTTATTATACCAATTGTTGTATTATTGTGACATTGCTTTGTAATATTTTTAATAAATTACATTACAATTTGTTTTTACCTAACATTGAAAAGTGAACGGATGTACCAGATGGAAATTAATTATTTTAGTACACAATCACAAATTGACAGCCTCTGTGGTGTCGTGATTGGGCAGGTTGGCTCAAATCTCATACATCACTGAGGTGTCGGGTTCGATTCCCGCGACGGGACCAATATTTGTGCACAGATAAAAAAAGCACAAGCATTTGTTTCGTGTCTGGGTGTTGTGGGACCACGGTCCTCATAGTTTTTGGTTTCCTAGATACAGGGAATCCTAGTTAGGGGCCAGG
Source organism: Petrophora chlorosata (assembly GCA_951640565.1). Lineage (NCBI taxonomy): Eukaryota > Metazoa > Arthropoda > Insecta > Lepidoptera > Geometridae > Petrophora > Petrophora chlorosata. Next base: position 6,609,686 of record OX621206.1, read on the forward strand.
ATCTATGTATGTGATCGTTGGGCGTTATTTAAATTTATTTTTTTATTTAAATCACTAATTTGGCATTTGCTTCTCTCAAATTGTTTGTTATTGAAATCATTTATTAATTTATGCGACATCACCCACAACACAGGGATTCTTAATATGGGAACAAGTGATACTTATTAATAAATAACTTAGTAACCAACAAGTATTATGTTTATATCCTAAGTCGTAATAACCACTTTAATTATTATGTTAATAAACGTTATTATTATTACATGACATTTAAATCAATATAATAAAATCATATAATCAATGTAATCATAATCACTATTAATTGAAATTATCGAATACAAGTCAACAGTCAAAAAATAAAAAATAATATAAATAACATAGTCGTACATAAAATTGAAAATTGTAAATATTAATAGTATCATCAATCATCATCATCAGCCTGTAATCGTCCACTGCTGGACATAGGCCTCTCCCAATGAACGCCACTGAGCCCGGTCTTCGGCTCTTCTCGTCCAGTTTCTTCCGGTCGCCTTTCGCAGGTCGTCGCTCCACCTGGCCAGTGGGCGTCCTACACTACGCTTGCCGATTAATAGTATAAAGTATTATCATAAAATTATAAAATAAAATGCCGTTACATAATTTTTGATGTTGACTGTACCATGTACTCGTACTAATAAGTTGGGCTCGCGACGCAATCACGCTCATTTGAATACAGCGGTCTATATTTGAATTTGAAATTGTAGTGATTCATAAATGAAGATGTAAGTGTACTCTTACAGTTATGGAACGGCCCTGTTTAAATCGAGAAATGGTACGGCTAGATCCAGTCTTTGGTAAACCTTAAGACGGTTAAAATAACAGAAGAAAAATATTCGACACGTGGCTTGGTGACCACCGCAGCTCAATTGGGCAGGGAACTTCCCACGCTAAGGGAAGATGAGATGAGAGAGATGTGGGTTCCAGTTCCAGCCGGTGGTCGTACTTTTTCATTCCGAGAAACCTTGTTTGGTAAACAGATTAGAGAGCCATAGGTAACGTAATATATATATTCTATCAATTTGCTATATTATCTCTATAGTATAAAACAGAGTTGCTATCTGCGTCCTAATTTCTGTTTCTCCGCTGACTTTTTCTAAAGCACGCAACAGACTTTAATACTGTTTTCACTGTCATTAAGAGATTGTTTTATGGAAGTATGTCCAATATAGTCTAATTATAGTAGAGAAAATTTCATGTTTTGTAATCAATTCGTCAAAAAATTTCACCAAATTAGTAAATTGCATTCGGGCAAAGTCGGGGCGGGACTCTAGTTCTATCCAAAGAAAGCATATATATATATAGGTTATATATAGGTTGACTGGAAGAGATCGCTTTTAGCGATAAGTAAGTAATTATTATTATTATTATTATTTTTATTATATATATATATATATATATATATATATATATATATATATATATATATATATATATATATATATAAAATATATAATATATATATATATATATATATATATATATATATATAATGTATTTGCTATCTTTCTATCTTTATTCATATACTGACGTGTCTTAAAGGCAGTTGCAGTTGTTGGTATTTCTCACTTACTCAACTTGTCATCATAACCGATCTTTTTCAGGATATCAAGACAGAGAAATAAAGTGTCGTCACAATAAAAAGAAATGAGCCCACTTTAGACAGCGTTACGATTATTAATTCATGTAGCAGTTAGTGCAGTTTCTGGAGATGAAACTATCATCGGCAGGTAACAAATAAATCATAAAAATCGTAGTTCAATTTGTAAATTACCAAAATTGTTATTTCCTACCTTCACAGCTATAAAACAACAAATGAATGTATCTACAACTGCAGCAGGTATTTCAACCAGCCTTTACCTTTATCCACAGCCCTAAGTAGCCCTTTTGTTCCACAATCACGATCGTCGAGCACAATTACGCACACTTGGTAATGCCACCTATTATGTAACCAGCTCTTCTAATTACGAGCTTATCGATGATCAGATACTACTGTGGCCATTTTGTAATAGTAACATAATGAATCGTGAAGGGATGTGGCAGACGAGCTACTCGAACCCTTTCCAATTCTAAAAACATTTCTGTACGGTGGCATTAAAATGGTGAAAACAACTTTAAAAAATCGGCACGTCTAAAATTACAAAATTCGAGCTTTTTTCCTCTTACCTTTATTCTAAAAACATAATACTCATTGCTGCATTTCATTTGCCCCAAAACCGATAACCGCTAAGGTAGACGTGTTCTAGAGTGGAGACCGCGTATCGGCAAACGTAGTGTAGGAAGCCCTGCGACTAGATAGAGCGACGATATACGCAGGGTTACACCAGTAACTAACTACCACTACTAAGTGACTGGAGAAGAAAAGCCAGTACAGTGTCCAGTGCCTACATCCAGCAGTGGACTGATATAGGCTGATGATGGTGATGAAGACATAAACAACCGCATGCACCGCGACCCTAAACGATTATAGCCAAGGAGCTTAATTATAAACTAGATTCTCATGACTGTATAGCTCAGTTGATTCACGTCACGTCACTAACTGACCGTCTCTTATAAGGCAGTAACTTTTGCATTTTAAGATGCAAGCCCGCGGTTTACCCACGTAGCTAAAGTATTACATGTCTTATTCCAGGATTTTAAGCACCAACTGACAAAATGTAGGTATCTAAATTCTTAGTAGTTTTAGCGTGATTAAATAATAAACATCCATAGGTCACACACCCCAAACATTCATATTTATTTATAATATAAGTAGAAAGTAGGATAGGATAGTTTTGGTAGGAAAGATGTTTACACAAAGTTAGTAGTTGAGTACACATTAGTTTGAACTGTATACACCAGCCTCGTCAAGCGACCTAATCGTGTTTCGGGATGATGTTCGGTGAACCATCGGGGAGACGGGTCTGAGCAGCCGCTCAACTGCCGTCTCTCTCTAGATCTATGTGCTCCATCTTAGGCCACATCATCGCTTCATATCAGGCGAGATAGTGGCCAAACATAGATCTATTAAGCGTAAAAAAAAAGCCTTTATTTTCCATCGGTAGCCCGTCTGCAACATTCTTTCTCTCACATATTATTAGCATAGGAACAGTTCTAATACTAAATGGTAATTGCTTGAATGAGCATCCTAATTTGATAATATTTTATAGACATTTAAATTAGTTTTGAGTTTATAATATGCAGTTAGTATTTACCAAATCATTTACGGTAATTACTGTATTTAATTGAAAACAGAAGTTCTATTTGATATATTTATTTGTTTACTTTCTTTTAATAACTCATGCAAAATATTTTGTGTTTAATTTTGAGGTTCGCTATATTTATCATTTTGAGTTTGAGCCTCTATGTGAATACAACAATCACAATCTGAAATTAAATATTGCACGGTTCATCTGATTAGCTTAATTATTTGACGTCTTCAACAATACTCAAGAGAAATTTATGTCTATTTATGTTCACAAGCGAAAACACACATACTATCAAATAGAAACTCAGTGCTCTCTCGCTGACCTATCTCTGGCTCTCTCTCTCGCTGATCAAGTTACAGATATATCACACTGGCGATTTACATTTGTTTTTATGCGGCGAACTTGCGGCGTCTTCACCGCGAGTTCGCCGCATAAAATCGCGATTAGTTCGCCACGATTCATCAATATTGTATACTCGCACTCAACCGCCAGGCGAGGCCTGATATTCCGTTTTGGTGGATATATCATTCCGTATTCTGCTAGTGACTGTCCAAAAGACATCGCGAGACCGCTGTGAAGTCGCCGCCAGTACGCAGCGTGTTTGCCGCGAAAAGCGCGTAGTATGATAAGGTTCTAATAGCAGTCCATATCTTATTAAGAAAATCACGGTTTACGTGTCTCGGGGTCATGGGCGCAATGCAGTGCTACGCAGTGCTTTCTATAGTCTTAAAAGTTCTGGGTGGTACTGCAATTGTTATGGGCAGGCGTGGCGCTTACCATCACGCACGTATTTACTGCTGGCTACTAGCGGGCTGTGACACGTATTTACTACCTACTACCGCATCGGTGAAAATGAACTTTACCTTGCTTATCGACACTTTACCCATAAGTTACCAACTAGCTACTAGCTAGCCTACGTCTTAGCTACTACCTAACCTAGCTACTAGCGAGCCTAGCTACCAATGGTGGTACAATCGCCAGCTGCGGCTATCGGGTCCCGTCGAACGGCAATATTTCACCGGCTCTCGGCTATCACCTGTCAAATCGAACAAGTGTTCCGCCCGCTCCTAGCCTATTTAAATATCAACCGTTTAGCGAATACGCCTCGTTCTTTATCTCACAAGCTGATTTAGGGTACGACTTTATGCTAATTATAGGCAGCTATAAAAGAAATCACGGAGTGTGTTTTTTATCTAGATAAATATATAACCAAATATTATAAAGCATAATTAACTCTGCCTGTCTCCTTGTTACCTTTTCATAACTAAACGGCTGAACACGACATTTTGACGAGAAGGACACGATAATTTTCATCGCAAATTTTCCAAGTCGTTTACGAGAGAACTCGATATAACTAAATCACACGAATCACCAACATTTTTAATATATAATGCCAACAAAATAAAATTGTCAGCGGTATACGACATAATTATGTGGTGGTGTCATACGCAGAGTACCTACCTAACTCACCAATCATAACGTGTCAAAAAATGTCTACCAAAAACCACTTTATTAATAGAATATTTTTTTTATTGGTAAATGGGCATACTTTTGACGACATCTCACCTGATGGAAAGCAAAGATGCGGCCTAAGATGGAACACGTTTGCCCATGAGATGCCTATTCACTCTAGACTTAAAGAGACACAAGTTGTATCCAAAATTGAACAATACACCTCTCCTGGACCACAGGCTGTGAAATATGAAAATGTTTTTTAACAAACAATTGAATCTGTGTAGGCCGACTGTTTTGTACTGTCAACAGACTACCGCTCATCCTCAATAATTGAATAGTAATTCATTGTCTCTTTCCTCTCGAAGAAACGTATTTCATAACAAGACGACTCTACTTTACATATATTTACATCCACTGTGACGCATAAACACTGTCGGATGTATCGACGAGTGTCATCCGCTCGAGCTTTCAAACGAGAGAACTTAGGCATAAGAAATATTTATAATGGCTTTGTATGCAAAATAAGCTAATGCATTTCAGTCAGACTAGATAGTGTCACTTTAGTGTCTGCGGAGCTTGATTCGATTATCGACCTTAGAACTATGCGGCGTCAATGGGCTTTGCTTATTTGACGGTCGGGATTTAGAGATGATTTTCGCGTGCGGCTATCGTCACGTGGGTGAGCGCGACAATCACACTCGGATTTGAATAAAATCTGCATACGGCCCTTGTAGTTTTGATTGATGATATTATGTGTGATGCAATGCAAGGATGCGACTTGTTTACGGTGCGAAAGGTGACTGTATGCAGATTACGATCACTCGTTAAATTCGACAGGCGATTCAATATCTGACATCGCTTTGTTTATAAATAAAAAATGGCGCTGAGTGGGACATCTGGCATTTTGAGCAATCCAATCGAACAAATAAAGTCGTGGATTGCTTTATCAATATGTGGTCTAGTGCTAATTCGTAATTAACACAATCACGGCTGAACAAAGGTGTGAACATTTTTAGCTATAAATCAATTGAATGATGACAACAGTGTTGAAACGGATAATAAATTCATCTGGTAGGATATCATTAATAAAATGTGAGAAATACTTGACATATTGTAATGGGTACCTACGTCAGAATCCGTGCAGTAAATGGAATTAAAGCTCACCAGATACCTAGGCGGCCAGTGCGACTACGTAGCGCATGCCTAGCGCGAGCATCTGCAACTTGAATCTTTCAAAGTTCGCCAGCAGCAGCGGCGTCACTGACTGTAATGTAGTCTTAGCCTTTGGTTGTAGCCACATATAAAACAAAAGACATCGGTGCGTGACGTTGGTGGCGTCAGGCTTTGCTCCCGCTTTGCAGTCGTGCCGGCCGCTTAGGTATAATCAAAGCTTAATAGAAATTCGTATGCGTTATCCTATTTGGTCCCAGCGTGTGCAGTCCTTGCGAACATCAGGAACATTCTATTGAAATAGCGTCTTGTCCGCGCTGGTTAGCGTCGGCGCGGGCGCAGACTGCGCGTGTCAGCGCATTGCACGTAACATCTCAATGGCGAATAGCTGGAGAGCGCCATATTTGCCATAAGAATGCCCTGTGTTCTAGCGGTTGCGTTTGCTTGCGTGTTCTTGCCATGATTCGGATTTATGCTGGGGACTTTGAATATGTAGATCGGATGGTTAAGATCCTTAGCAATGTTATCAGAATGTTTGTAATTTTGATGATTTGCATTAACCACGACTTCTTAAAATGATGTCTTACGTCTTTGAATTATTACGAGTACCTGGCCTACGGAAAAGTGCTAACATTGTTTTCCGATTACACTTAATACCTACTTTTTTGGTTTCTTATAAATTTTTCTAAAACCGTGATTCTCATTACTTATACAAATAGAAACCTTACGGATTATGGATCCTTACGAATTATTTTTAAATGCTACAGAACGTAAAGTACCCCATATATATATTCTCTACTAGAGACCACCGCACAACTATACCGCACATCTCTGACTAAAACAATATTATAGAGAATCTCTACAGTATTATATTTCAAATACTTTTAATTTCTTTAATTTTAAATGCATGTTGCACAATGCTTTCTTAAAAGGTATTTAAAAAACAAATGCAAAATACATATATTCAAAATACTTTTTCAAAATAAAATAGTTAATATTTTCATTAGATCCATTGCACAATATTTTTAACCGACTTCAAAAAAGGAGGAGGTTCTCTGTTCGATTGTTTTTTTTTTATGTTTGTTACCTCAGATCTCCGTCTTTTATAAACCGATTTGAAAAATTATATTTGCGTCGGGTTCAGTATAGCTACGAAGTGGTCCCATATAAATTTCATCGATATGTGACCTTGGACTTCGAAGATACATTGAAGTCGGTTTTTGTTTTTTTTCTAAAAATTAATTATATTCAAAGGTTTTTACACTACTTAAGTATTATTCGAAATACTAACAAAACAGTAAAATAGGCGTTTTGTATTTGCATTTTCAATACATACAAATAAGTCACATCTCTGGTTTTTGTTTCCTAGTTTGGTGTGCAGGCAGAGACTAGCCAGGTTATGGTTAGGTAGGTGCTTGGACTAACAAGGTAGGCAGATGTGACAATGTTAGGCTGTTAGGGTAGTTTTACTGTAAACTATAGCGTCAACTATTATAAGCTTATGCAAGCACTAACTCAATTATTTCAGTGTGACTTTGATTACTTCCCAATCATTTTATTTAATTCTCAACATTGGTTCGATCTTTTAACAGTCCACCAGTAAAATAAACTCTTAGTTTGAAAGTGTTCATTTTATTTCAACAATTGAAATGAAGCTAACCTACTCATATTTGCTACCAGGTAAACGTAGATAAAAAGTTGTTTCTCTCCCAAAGTTATTTTAGATAGTAAATATACAATCCTGTCAGTCTGGTTGTCTGGAAGGAATCGCTTTTAATGATAAGACCGCCAGTTGCATGAATAAAGTAATAAAATAAATAAAAGTTTAAAATAAATAAACAATATGAATAATTTATTATCAACAATATTCCACAGCTTATTAGTAATTTCCAAACCTTAATATTCCACAAGTTTCCTAACTAAACCAAGAATTTCCTAGTTTAGCTACAAGCAAGAACGGACGAACAGTACTTAGTCCCTCCAGTACCTACCTACATAATCGGTAGGACAAAGGTGGAGTGCATTGTAATTGCTTATACAAGAGGTTATCAGTTGCCGGCACAGACCGGGGTTATAAGTTATACGAGAATGTAATACTAGTGATAGCCGAGTTAGGTTGTTGCTACGTTACGCTATTTGAACGAGTAAATCACTTGGTAATACTGTTATTTGTGCCTGTGCCTTGTTTATGTTAGGGAAAAAATATATCGAAATAATGTTTAAGACCCCATACAATTCTACCCTAAAACTGTATCAGCAGAACAAGTTTAGTAAATGACTACCAATTTTAGTAAATAACTACCAATTTTAGTAAATGACCATGATAATAATTTAAAATTTACCAATAGTAAATCTTACCCGAATTGCCGCACCTCACTCGTCCGTGATCCAATTCGCTCTTACCTCTAGAGTGTATAAAAGAAGCGCGGAGCCAGAAGCTCGCGAAGGAGGTCCTGAATGAAGCGAGGTTGAGTGGAGCAAAGGAGGAGGTGGCGAGCAAAGCGAGCCGGCGACATCCGCAGCGGAGCGCAGGTCAAGTAGGGGAAGCGCCATGAACTGGTGACGAGCGAGACTTCTGGCTGCCTGCTTTCTGGCTGGATGCATTAGCATACAATACAAATTAAATAAAATACAAACCTACCGAAAAAATTTGCTAATATTCTGGAATCTTATATTTCAAACCGATTATTTAGAGTAAAACAAGAAGATGCCTACTCAAAATTGAAAGAAATAAAAGCTGGAGTACCACAAGGAAGTGTATTAGGTCCGGTCTTGTACCTACTATACACCTGTGATATTCCTGAATTAGAAGATAACACCATCGCAACCTTTGCTGACGACACTGCTATAATGTATAACGTTACGGAGGTCCCCCGGCTAGCTCTACCTATGACCTCCGCACGTACAGTACCCTTCTGGGAGAGAGAGAGGGACTGGGAAGCTGTAATAAAATTTATGTTAAATTGGTGGTACTTTTAATACAGTATATAAAACAGTGCTGCTGAGGAAAAGATCTTCTGGGTAATGAAAATTGTCGATAGAGGGAAATGAGAACGTATACTTTGTCGATAGGCTTCTTCTGCCTGTCGAAGAGGGTAAATGAGAACGTAGTACTTTGTCCTTGTCGATAGGCTTCTTCTGCCTGTCGAAGAGGGTAAATGAGAACGTAGAACTTTGTCCTGGGTTTGTCCTTCTCCCGAGAAACTGGAAGTTTGTCCTAGGTTTGTCCTTCTCCCAATCCAGGGGACGTTCGACGGCGGTGAGTGAGCCTTTGTTCGGGCCACCAACTTGTGATACCTCACAACAACGGGGCCACAAAAATAATCTGGTTTTCCACCTTTAACAAATCGTGAGAGCACCTTTCTCTCTCCAAGCTCAAGTTCAAGTCCTAGTTTTCCTCTTTTTTTCGTTCTCTGTCAGTTCATCAAATTTTGAATTCTGTTTTCTTTTTCCTCAAGGCAATAAAAATAGGTCCTAAATAAATAAGAAATAGGTTTGATGAATGAATGAAGATAATATGTAACACTACAAATGGCTGTAGCAAACACCCATAGAGAAGCAGCAGAAAAGGTTCAAAAGGCTGTTAACAAAGTTTATGACTGGACGAAAACATGGAAAATTAAACTAAATGAATCCAAATCAATCCACATAGACTTCAGCAACAAGATACAACAATATTGCCCAGTCTACATTAACAGCAAACAAATCCCGTATGAAAATACAGCGAAGTACCTAGGAATGACACTTGATGCAAAGCTCCGCTGGAAAGCGCACGTCAAGAAGAAAAAAGAAGAATTAGATTTACGCTTTAAAAGAATGTATTGGCTGCTTGGAAGGCATTCCACGCTGTCAACATACAACAAATTGATACTATTCAAACAAGTCCTAATGCCAGTTTGGACTTATGGTATACAGCTGTGGGGCTGCACCAAACAGAGCAATATATTAATCATACAACGCTTCCAGAACAAAGTATTAAGGAAAATTGTAAACGCACCCTGGTACATTAGAAACGACGATCTCCATCGGGATCTGAAAGTAGAGTTCGTCGATAAAGTTATTAAAAAATATGCCGAAGCCCACGAACATAGGCTTCATCATCATGTGAACGTCGAGGCAATCTAGCTCCTCGACCACACGGATATAATGAGAAGACTTAAAAGAACAAAACCGTTTGAGTTAGTGTAATGTCTAGTGATAGTGAATTAGTGTAATGTAAATAATAAATCATTTAGTACGAGTGCTACCCATACAGAACACAAGAACAAAGTGTCTTCCCCTTAATATAGACAATAAGAAAAGTGTTAATGGACACATTCTTAGTATTAGTTTATCTATCAGTTTAAGTTAAATGTAAATTGCTTATTAGCCTAATTAATTGGCTAGATTGTAATAAAAATGGGGATCATAATGACTACGAAACCATATGAAGGAAAAAAAAAAATAGCATACAATATCAAATATGAAATATATTTGATTGATGCGACCCCATTTTGACATGTGAAAAATAGAAGAACATAAGCAATGACAGGTATGAAACTGTCATTGAACGTAAGTCAAAAATTTCAGTAAGTATAAATGTTTGCTACTTTTATTATTTAACAGGCTGAATAACTTGGTAGGTCACTGCAAGATAAATGCAACTTTATAGCCAATAATATATGCCATATGCATTCGGTTTAAAATTTGTCTTTAACGAACTGTTCGTTTCTTTCGGGATGATAAATACCTTATATATTCTGGGACCTAAAGTCCTACATCAACACATCCGACATAAAGACCCACATCGAAATCCGTTCAGTCTTTATCGAGCTAAGTAGTAACAAAAAAACACACACATGCATATACACATAGTGCGCATTTATAAAATTAATAGGATATGATTGGTGTGAGCGATGCTATGTAGAGATAGGTAGCTTTTTACTCAGGGTGACGAAGTCTTATTCCTTCTCAAAGTTACGTATGCATCCCAAGGCTACATATAAAACAATTTCAAACCCACCCAAAGCCATGAAGATGCTTATTACTGCCATACATCCTCCAGTTACAACATAATCGTGGACGAACACTAACGATATCTTCACGGCGTTATATTAACGAGGCCGGCAGAGAGCACAATACGTTTATGTCGACACCGACACAGGGGGACCAGTGAGGGATTTATCAGAGCCAGGAGCAGTTTCCTGGCTGTTTATGTGCATGAGAATAGCCAAAGATGGTGGAACAAAGAGATGTGGTGTCCGGCTGGTGCAATGTGTCTTCGAAGTGTCGCCAGTTTTAGAGGCGGGAGGAAAGTTGTGGAAACATTACCAATGAAACGTTTTTAGAATTCTTTGCGTGCCTATTGAATGTCTCGCTCCCGGAAATAACTTATTTATATACTCTCAGAAAAAAAATTACCTCTAAAAATTACTTCTTTTACTAATCTGATAATGAAGATGGAAGGTGGGTAATGGAAGTCCTTGATAGATAATCGTTAATTGGTAAAGTGTTTGGGCTCATTTCAATCTGCTCGCTGTTCCTATTACGAATTTGTTAAAAGCTTGTTTTGTAAAATATATTTTTCAACAAAAATCTTGTATTTTTGTGACTGTGTGTATCAGTCTCAGTACTGCACTGTACGTATGTGTACGCTTTTGCAGATTGGCTTAAAGTTCCCGTTAGTTTTTAGTTCATTTTATGCGGAGACTGCTTCTTTATCTCTGCGTCTTTCCTGAAATTTCATAACAGTCTAATATTTAACAGCAGTTAGAAGGGGAGGATCGATTTCGTAGTGAAACAGCTTGTGGGTAAGCGTACTCTATCTACACCAGCCAAATCTAGCTCTTTTTGTTTGGTAATCAACCAAACGGCCCTCCTGATTGATAGCGGTCGCCGTTACCTATAGACATTTGCAAAACAAGGAGCATTGAAAATGCAATGCTAAGTCTATAAGGAGGGAGAAGAAAAGATACGAAAAAAAGAGAGAGAATATGGCCTTGATTTTTTCTCACCAGGTCTGACACTTACCTTATGACGATCTGACTACCTTATCCGGGAGTTCTCTGATCCTCGTCTAAACAGATGTGCGCCGCGGGACGCCGGGTCTGAATGCCCACGCGACGATTGTGCGGTGGCTCGCCTCTTGATTTAATAACCAACTTTAACTTTTGTAGGGTTTGTTTGGAATGTTCACCTAATGGATTAATGTATCCTGAGATCCTGAGTTACTTTGTAGCTTTGAATGTTGGAGTCTGTGACAAAATAGAACTAACAACGCCAATGAGAGTGAGTTGCGAATTATTTATGTGCATATATGTTGACAGACTTAAATCGATACATCGATAATTAGTCCGCCCAGCAGTTCCTAGCTCCTGTAGACCTACTAGAGGGCGGACTACCACAATGTGACCACCACAACATAAACACTAGAAATAAGGATAGAATTGCAGTACCTAGGTTTAGACTGAGTAAAACGAATAAGTCCTTCATGGGCAATTGTGTACGTTTTTACAATAAAATTCCAAAATGTGTAACGGAGCTCACAGAAAGTAGATTCAAATTTAGGGTAAAAATATTCTAATAAAAAAGCATACTATAAATTTAGTAATTACATAGAAGACAAAGATGCATGGAACATTCCGCTTCTGCCAAGTAGCCAACTGGCACATAAGAAAAATAATATTGTCAAAAACAAACATAAAATATTGTAACAAAAGTTCTAAAAAAATATGCCCCTCAGTTTCTTGCCGTATCTTCTGAGTAGTGGTTCTTTTTCCGATACGATGGTAGAGTCATTGTAATAATTGACGTTCATAAGTGCGTCTGTGATGACAAAATTGAATAAAGAACTTTTGATTGATTGATTGATTGAATGGACAATTATCGAGAGGAACGAAAGGGAGGAAAAAAGCACAACAAATTTACTTAAAGGTCTTTGTCTAGTAGTCACAAGTATGCAAGTCACAATTTGGTTGAATTATTAAATCGCAATTATTGTAAGAACGTAATATCAGAACTCTTTCCCACATTGTAACTTTAACTTTCATCACTGGCTACATTGTTGGTAAAATAAACAAGAGTCCAGTTAAGAACCCATTTAACTTTAATAATATTATTGTTTCCATACCATCCGTGCCCAATGCAGCGTCTGATATTAAACCAGTAGCTTTTGATATCATCACATCTTCGTCCCATGTCTAAATCAATTAAATAACATTTTCTTTGGTCGTCAAAGAGATGTCAATTGAAGATATTTTGACAAGGTTTTAGAATGAATGCATATTTGTATAGGAGATTCTAGACCAGTGGCATCCGATATGGTTCGGACCATCAGATAGCCTCGCCGATCTGCGCGAGCCCCCATTACAATACTAACTCCACTATTATCTTAATCTAACTGCTTCTTTATTGTATAAAATCATCATATGAATTGGTATTTTATTCGGGGTATAACGGTACCGGGTTCTGGGTTAAATCATGGATAAAATATTAAATGGTATTGAGGTGATAGAAGTGTCCATAAATACTCATAGTCATCAATGAGTACTGTATTATACAACTTTTATAAGTTTATAATATACTAGCTGTTGCCCGCAACGTACGCGTAATAAAGTAATCTAACCTGTTCCCGACAATTTTCCATCCCACCCTAATCCCGCTCCTACTTCCGCTCGCCTCCTATCCTGATCCCGTCCCCGTCCTATCCCTTCACTGTCCCGCTACTGTTTTCGTCCCGCTTCTATCCAGATTACGTACTTTTCCCATTACCGTCCCGCTTCTATCTCCATTATATCCCGTCACCGATCCCTCCTAACCCGGAACTATTCCCCTCATATCCCGTTACCAACACCTCGTATTCCGTTACTATCCCGCTCCTATCCCGTTACCTTCCCGCTCCTATCCCTTTACCATCCACCTCCTATCCTGTTACCTACCCGCTCCAATCCCGTTACCGTTCCTCTCGTAAATTTCTCATTTTATTAACTCTGCTCTTATTATTTTTTAAAGCCTATTAAATGTGTTTCATAATACCCAGAAGCCTTCAATACTAAACAAATACCTACGTTTCAAACTTTAATGGATTTAATTTATGCCACTGCAAAATTACTGCTTCGGGCGTTTCTGTAAGAGACTACAGCAAATCCTTCATAGAAGTGACTCAACTCAGCAATCTAGAGCTATGTTATTCTGCGCCAATGTGGATTGGCTGTTCTGCACAATATCGGCAAAGTATTGTGAGAACTAGGAAAGTATACAATTTTCTCTAAAGGGAAAGACATATCATTTTTGACAACAAACATGCGAAGGAAAAACATTCACATTGTATTTGGTAGACTAGCTGCGCCCTGCGGTTTCACGAGCGGTTTCCCGGGATAAAAAGTAGCTTATGTCCTTTTCCTGGATCTAAAGAAACGACATATCGAGCGCTGATCGTACGACCAGCACAAAGCTGAGTTGAGGCCGATTTGCAACAAATTAAATTAATTTTTAGTTCATTTATAGTATTTCTTTTTAATCTGGTGAAAAAACTATTTATACTATTTTTATGTCACACGTCACCCATACTTTGAATTATTTGTTTGTAAATATTATTATAATATTATATATAAAATTTCTTATATTCTTATATTCTTTATTGTACACTATTGTAATATGTACATCGATGATTTATAAAATATATGTACAAAGGCGAGCTTAACCCTAAAAAGAGTTTTCTTCCAGCAAACCCATGAGGAAATAGAACTGTCACATGAGCAAATGTTTGTAATGTTTTTTAACTCTTGTTTTAAATATATCAAATGAGGTACTGGCGCGAATAGTGTGGGGGAGAGAATTCCAAAGCTTAACTGCCTGTTTTTGTTTTTTTTACGTTGCCACTATCTCGCCTGATGTGAAGCGATGATGTGGCCTAAGGTGGAGCACATAGATCTAGAGAGAGACGGCAGTTGAGCGGCTGCTCAGACCCGTCTCCCCGATGGTTCACCGAACATCATCCCGAAACACGACTAGGTCGTTTGACGGCATGACTTTGTTCGGTGGGTGGTATTACAACCACGGCTAGAGCCTACCACTCCAAAGGAAACCTGTACAGTAAACGAACCACCATAACGAGTGGATGTATGGGTGGGTATTTTGAGAAGTAGCGATTTCGAAGTCCTGCACTGGATGTCACGAGGTACAAGGAAGTCAAAGCGGTCACGAAGGTAAGGAGGTGCGCGTGGATATGAAGTACGAAGTAAAAAAATGATAAAACATAAAAATCGTGACGCTTGCGGATAGGTAACCATTTAAGTTGGGATCTGTACTCGGAAATGTGATCAAACTGACGAAAACCGTATATAAATCGGATGCATAAGTTTAAATTTCATCAAAATCCATTAATCGTTTTGGCGTGATTGTGTAACAAACATCCATCCATCCTTTCAAACATTCGCATTCATAATATTAGTAGTAGAATTAGTAGAATATAACTGCTAGACAAAAGTTTCCTCCGTCACCACGAATCCCTCTCTATTCTGAACAACCAAGCTCAAGTTCTACAAACAGCATTTAATTTCTTCAAATTACGAAACAATAATAACATAGAACACGCATTCCTAACTGGACGGTCATCCATCTTGCGTTGTCATTACAGAAACGGCCAAATTGAATTACTAGTAGAAAGCCGGACGTAAGGTTGTGCTGTGGACTATTAATACGCGTAGGCTAATTGTCGTGCCCGGTCGTCTCTATTATACGGTGTTTACGATGATATACGGCAACTAGATGAACTGAGAATTATTTTTACAAGCTTTTATTTATTTGCAATGTTAATTATTTGTTGGTTTGGGTCAAATCTTGCAAGATGAATCAGAACCACTTCCTAGGAGGAAGTGGTTCCTACGGAATTTAAATTTTGCATACTTGTCAAAGTCCGATGATAATGCAATATTATGGTGATAGCTAGCTGATCTGATGATGGAGACGGAAAGTGGGCAATAGAACTCCTTGGCGAATAATCGTAAACTACTAAAACTAAGTTTGTAGTTTTTTTTTTTAACGGGCGAATGCCTTTATTACTCAAAACAAACTACACTCTACTTACTAAAAACTAAACTAACTACATACAAGTAGAAGCAATTGGACAACCCATAGACCATTAAAGGCCTATAGATAGCTCAAATGCTCCAACCTACTACCAGTTGGCAGCGTACCCAAGCTGCTGGCAGTATTGCCCCGTTGGATTGCAATACTGAGACGTTGAGCCAAATAAAGTTTGTAGTACTAGTGTTTGGGCTTATTTTATTCTGCTTGCGGTTCCGATTACGAATTCGTTAAAAGCTTGTCATGAAAAATATATTTTTCAGCAAAACTCTTGTCTACAGTCTATGCTGTCACCGGCTTTTTTCAATATGAGAGAGTACCGGCTGCCATCCACCACACGGGTCAAAAATCAAAAAAATAATAAGAATAGGAAAAAAAAAACCAAGAAAAAATAACAACTGCTGGAAAATTAATCAATAGTATTCATGGAACATAACTGGTGGTAGGTTTCTCGTATGCGAGAGGCCGTCTGGGTGGGTACCACCGCTTTGCCAGTTATTCAACCGCCAAGCAGTAGTGCGCATGCATTACTGTGTTCCGGCTTGAAGGGCATTGTAGCCAGCGAAATTACTGGGCATTATGAGACTCAACAGCTAATTGTCTCAGGGTGACGAGCGCAGTGCAGCACCGCACAGGATTCTGCAAAACAAAGTTTTGGGTGGTGCTGTTATTGTTATGACCTGGCGTATTGCTTACCATCAGGCCAACGACCAGCACGTCTCGTCATACAGTTCCATAAAAAAAAAAACTGGAAAAGCAACATTTTTTTTTATGGATCTAAGTGATGAGACGAGCAATTCGTTCACCTGATGATAACCGCCACGCCGACCTATAACAATTGCACAATAATTCGACTGTAGAATTAGCAGTCTTGTCTTAATTTCTAGGTGGCTTGTTATTGTGGTGGCTTGGCTTGTCTGGTTTAAGTTTTTTTTCAACTCCAGAGTGTACAGGAATTGATACTGATATTTTAAATGCTAAAGTTTGTATGTAAGTTTGTTGTTTGTAATGTTTGTTATTTCTTCACGCTGGCTCAATGGATTTGAGTAAAATTCAGAATAGATATAGTTTATCCCTGGATTCACATATAGGGTACTTTTTATTCCGATAAACCGCGAGCGAAACCGCAGGGCACAGCTAGTATGATAATAAATACCTGTAGTGGTCCGTGGTGCAATAATAGATACACATACATGTCCATTAATAGCTATTTTTTTTCTTTACGAAACTGAGTGACGAGGTGAGCTGGTCGTTTGCCTGATGGTAAGCAATACGTCAGCCCATAAAAATAACAGTGCTACCCAGAACTTTGTTTTGCAAAACCCACGTCACCCTGAGACAGTTAGCTCTTAAATCTCATAATGCCCAGTAATTGCGCTGGCTACAATGCCCTTCAAACCGGAACACAGCTTAGAACACTACTGTTTGGCGGCAGAATAACGGTTAAGCGGTGGTAACCACCCAGACGTCTCTTCACATACGAGAAACTTACCACCAGTATCTATCTCATCTAGTTCAAACTAACCCTATTTAAAGCCCACACATTCCGTTGATAAATCTCCGGGCAGATTCGCTTAGAGGTAATAAATTTCACAAGATCACCGATGGCATGATTAATAAAGGTGCACCGGACAAAAATGAAGAGGGCCAATCGATCAACGTGGGTGTTTAATTTGTGTACCGAGTCGTTTATCTTCATCGATTAGTATGTACTTTATGGTCGGTAATGGTATGTGGTAATGGAAAAACCTTACTGAAGAAAATTCAACTGTGAATATCATAACATTCTTTATAGTGTATCACTGGTAGCAGTAGATAATATAAACGGTGGAATTTTGGAACCGCACTCGGAGGGAAAGTACTCTAAATACTGGAGATAGCAAATTTTACTCAATCATTATTTTATACATTAAGATAAAATGATGATTGAGTAAAATTTTTTTAAGACCACTACTCAGAAGATACAGCAAGAAATTGAGGAGCATTTTTCTTTACAGATGTTGTTATTTTTCTGGTTTTCTACAATTTTCATACACTAGAACTTCTCTTATGACATTTTAAATGTTTGGTATGTGCTGGGTGTGACGATATAACCTATATGGCATCATCTAGATGCGAATCTAGTCTGGCTTAAACATTTTCGCATAACATTTTCTTATCAACACTGATAGCAGTCCACCTCTTATATCAATTCTAGGCGATCTAGTTTTTACGAATAGAGATGTCAATTAATATCAAAAAACATGTAGCCACGTATTTATAAAGTGTTCTGTTAAATATTAATATAAAGTCGTTCGTAGGACTCAATGAAATGCAATAGTTAAGAACCAAGTACCGACTAGTCTGGGTACATAAACCTACATTTCGTTGACATTTTAGTGCTTTTTCACAACGTAAAAGTTAATGTTACTTAGCAAAATGAGACACTTATGGCAGACTCATTTAAAGCGACATAGTTCTATCGCGTCAACATATTTAAAGTAAGTGCGCGCGTACTTGATTGAACATTCTTGATAGATTCAGACTATTCATAAATTAAAAGTTTTTTTGACAGTGCGCTGTACCGAAACAATTTATGCAAATGTAGATAGGCTATAAAATATTAATGTCACTATAAAATTGATATATTGATGGATATAAATATGGCCTCTATATGATGGATACGTTGAGAGTAATAAGTTGACAGAACCTAAATAAATTACCTGATATCGGACCACATAGGAACTTAGGAACACGGTTCATGGTGTGAAGGTTCCAATCGATTCCAATTTGCTAATTACTGAAAATTCTCAAATAATCTCCTTTTAATTACTCCGATAAACGGTGACCTTTAATTACCAGTGAAATGTATGATGGGAGTTATTTGAAACGAACGAATGAACGTTTTATCGACATGTTTCAAGATTCTAGTTTTAATGAAAACGGCAAGCTTGTCTTTCTTTAACTCTGACCATAAGACCATAAGTTAGCATATACTCGTACCTACCTACTAGGACTCAACTGAAAATACCTCACCAATCACCAGCCCCCTAAAGTAACTCTGAACCTGAAATTCCAAAAGAAGTAAAGATTTTTCGAAGTTAATGTGCCTATTCATTTGACGCTCTTCAATGAAGCCCTACCAAACATTTTGTTTATACGAATAAAAAAAGCGTCTCCTATTATTTAGCATTAGACAGTAGACATGAAGCACATTAAACTAACCTCAACCAGGCCTCTTATGTATCTCTATGCTAAATAATAGGAGACGATTTTTCTATTCGTATAAACAAATAGTTTGGTAGGGCTTCATTGAAGAGCGTCAAATGAATAGGCACATTCACTTCGAAGAATCTTTACTTCTTTTGGAATTTCATGTTTAGAGTTATATCAGGTTTAGATAGACCCACAAATTAGAAGTCCATAGAGTAGCTATTAGTAGGTTTGAATGCGTTTGCATTGAAACCTAAACCTACGGAAGACAATAAATATCGCTAATTGCTCAATCATTTCTCGGAGTGCCGCTTTGCCCAATACTGACAATAATCCGAAATGACGAGCTGTGAGGGGAAGAGGAGAGAAAGATTATAAAGCCATTCATTTGTGGAGTTGCCATACATAATATTTTTTCTGGTAAGATTTCTGGTTTATATTTTTTGTGTTTTATGTTTGTTTATTTTTACTGTAATATTTAGTCTAATTGTTCGTGATTTCATGGACTGGGTTCCGACTGAAAATCAGTGCCATGTTACTTAAAATACTTTAGCGTATGCTGAGTTTTAACCTTTTCCTGACATCGCGCAACTTTTTACTGGTTGTAATTAGTGTTTTGTATGGTCCTTATTCTAGGTTCAGTGTAATGTTGTGTGATGTCCTGAATAAATGTATTTTCTATCTTTCTTTCTTTTATTTATTTATTTAAGACAGTATTAAAGAACAACAAAGCATAAATAGCAGAGGCCCATAGAATATATACCTTACAGACTAACATATACCTATACAAAAATATAACACAATATTATTATTAGTTTTTAGTCAAAAAAGGGGCTATTTTCGCTCCTATTCAACAAAGCCTCCAGCATATACGACACAGATTAAGTATCAGTAGGTTCAGGCACGCGCGGGCGTCGACCAAGCGCTCTAATTTCGCAAGCTTTGCGTCGCTTCACGCGGGCGCAGTATATCACGAAGGATATTTACGAGCCGGCCACCGCCCTCGGTGACAACGTTATCTGTTATCAGTATACCTATAGCTGCGCAGCTGGGCGAATCGATAGGTGGCCTTCGGCGGTTTGAACGGCCGATCCCTTCGATAGCGGCTTTGGAATGATATGAAGGGTCGTGACTGCTTTATGATTCTGGAAGTTTGATTTGCATTGTCATGTTATTGCGTGTTTAATTGACATTTTGTAAATTATTGTTGTATTTATGTTGAGGTCTGAGTTAAATGAATAACCTTTTTATGACCGTAAATATTCTTAATTGGAAGGCAAGTTTATTTTGGACAACATTATTTCAAAATTGCAACGAAACATGTTGTTAAATATATAAACAAAAAACACAGGTTTACGGACATAAGCTAGGGCTGACGAAAATCTTAAACTCTTACGTAAATCTTATATTATTATTATGTAGTTTATAGTGGACCCTTAATAATTATAGTATAGTTATTATCAGCTTTATTATATTTAAAACGCTGAAAAACACGTGTAAAGTTCAAACAAAAAATAACTATAAATAGCGACCATCTCCCGGTTTGCACAGGTGCGTTTTACATTAATGTTTTAATGTATACACCTAAATTTTCCTCAAGTGTTGTCCATGATGGTTAAAAAGGCAACAAAATCCATCAAGTACTTAGTTTGGAAAATCCTAAGCAAATAAACAGACAGACGTGGTTAAACGACTTGTTTTATAGATAGATAGATACTCTTTATTGTTAAAAACCTTAAACATAGGTAGATACCTACACGAAAATCAAGTACATTATACTATTTACTCGTAGAAATACTCTTATTTCATCTTCAGTGTATCAAATTTATAGATTTCACCTCTCACTAGTGCCTTTGTATTTGCAATCGTGAAAGTTTAACTCAGCGCATAATTAGTTTTAATCTAGATCTACAAACAAAAGGATCTTTAATTCATATACTTACGACATTGCCTTACTTTAATCTTAAATAGCCATTTATGTAATAATACTCAATTATTTTAAATTAAAAAATACCTCATCAAGTCTCATTCGTAATATACAATTTTATTGAAGAGCTCACACCATTCTAATTATACGACATAAATCTCTGTCGTTCTAACATGTTAGGCATCTATAAATAGTTAGATACGGCAAACTCATAAACCTTATTGTGACAAGGTTCAAAGCTCATCTAAACGGCGAGTGCCAAACGTAGTTTAGAAGAAGCACAACCGTAACGATTGTTTGTTAATGGCTTTAATGAGCCACTATTAGGAGTGATCGTTTGAACTATGAATGCGGCACTGCTACGCTAGTGAAAGGGAGGGTAGTCATCTATTTTAGACGAGTTAAGGCTGCAATCAGACTGAAACTAAGAAAACAAAGAATCCATACTAGATTAACAAAATAATCTAATACCCAAGTTTTTATGGATTTAGAATGCATTGTCATCGAGTTGTGAGCTACCCTGAAGGTACAGTGCAATACAGTAGCTGGATGGCTAATCGGGATGTGCTTGAAATTTTATCTACAAAACTCCACCCGGAACGACAGAAAGACAGACGGACAAACAAGACAGTGATTATATAAAAATGTCGTAATAATAATAATAATGTACAGACTATCCTACTTCCTACTCCTACTAATATTATAAATGCGAAAGGTTGTGAGGATAGATATATAAATAGTTGGATGGATGTATGGATGAAAGAAAGAAGAAGAAAGAAAATACATTTAATTGATGTTTGTTACTCAATCACACAAAAATTATTAAACGGATTTTAATGAAATTTGGTATGTAGGTTCTTTAAGACCTGGAGAAAGACATAGGCGGCGACTTATTTCAGGAATTATTGTCATTCCTACACCAAGATAAAATATATCTCTACCAGTGACGAACTATAAGTAGGTACATCAATCGAAATAATATTTATTATTTCCGTACAGTCTCGATGGAATGCCTCTTTATTATTTTGCGATTACTTGTCGCCTGGTGACGATACTAGGGTATCTTTGCAAAGTAGTCCGAGCCTGGACATAACCATGTCATGTTTGTTACGCCTAACGATCACAAACATAGAACTAGGAACTACAAGGACCATAGTCCCACAACGCCCAGACACGAAACAAATGCTTGCGCTTATTTTTTCTGTGTACAAACATTTTTCCCGTCGCAAGAATTGAACCTGACACCTCAATGGTGTATGTGATTTGAGCCAACCTGCCCAACCACTTCACCACAGAGATGTTTGTGTTCAGTAGGACTTCATAAAAGATGACTTGGAACATTCATCTATAAATGTATAATCAGCAAATCAGTGAATCAAATAAGTGCCCTCCAGTCGTACTCAATGAGGAGAGGAGGGCCAAACACGATGTAGCCATTTGTTGAGATGACAATCAGTCAGATTATTCTAATGCTATTTATATTGCGATTACACTATGATCCTTAGATTTGTACTATTCACTTGACTTACCTATACATAGATGGCGGGCTATTTCTTCTGAATAAAGAGTGTTGCGAAAAGTTTTGTGACAATGTGATAGATTGATCCAAAAAACAGATCACAAGTTTAATAAATGAAATCAGAACAATTGTATTTAAAGATTTTAAATAATAAATTAGGAACGAGAAAAATGATGTTGCTCGAGCAAGGTAGATCCTTAACTACTGGGCCACCGAGTCAACTGCTCGAGCAACCACATTTCTCCTACCTTCTTATATCGTCGTGCGGGGACGATTCCGAAGACGCAGGTTCGATACTTGCCCGAGCAATATCATTTTTCTTATTCCTCACTTATCGAAATATTGCAATTGCAATTTTATTAAGGTATTCATTGTAATCTATAAATTTAATAGTCGTTCACCGCCGTCCTGTCCTTTAATACTGTCCATCCAAAGATTGTCTGAAAGAGATCGCATTAAGCCATAAGACCACTCATTGTAATGCCATAGTCAGTGTTTTGGTGCTGTTATTATTAATTGTTGTAAACTGGTATATACTATAGAGTTTTGTAATTATTATTGCAATGAGAAAGATGCCTTATAGTTCATCTAGCCAGTTTGGCTATACCTTAACAGTATTACATGGTTTTATCAGTCTCTGTGTGTATCTAGGAGCATAATGGAGCTAGGCATGGCTTGGGTGTGTCCAAGGCAATTGATAGCGCTCGCCGAACTACATGATGTCCGCTCAGAAAGGCTTGTAGCGCCCGCAGGGTATAAATATAACAGGAGTCAGTGTCTTAAAGGGTACGCGGAAGCTAAGCGTGTCTTAGTAGTATTAATTTATTATTAGCACGATTTTGTAATGGAATGCTGGGGCTATTATTCAGGATGGAACGATTTAACGGTATAAAAAATTTAATGGCGTTATAAATTATTTTTCAAAAAAACCTATACCTACCGAGTTCAAAACCACAAATAGGCACTCAAAAGTGAAAAATAAATTAATATAATTATCATAAGCGCTACCCACTCATATAGAAGTCGGTGCCAGCCGAGTCTAATAGGTAGCAGATAAATGCTATGTATATAGCAAGTACTACTTGTAGGTTGTATCTATCTACCTTTTAGGCTTGGCTGGCACCGACTTCAAATATATGAGTGGGTAGCGCTTACGACAATTATATTAATTTATTTTTCACTTTTGAGTGCCTATTTGTGGTTTTGAAGTCGGTTTAGTTTTTTTTGAAACATAATTTATTTTTCCCTATTTAGTGCAAAACAAGTTTTAATTAAATTAATTTAAAAAGTTTTTGAAGACAAGCTTTTATGATCTAGCAGCCACATCATGGCGAAGTTTAAAAGGGGATATCACAATTAAATGCATGTACAAAAAAAAATCATGTCTGTCCTATTCTTTGTTGAGGAGTTCCCTCGCCGGAAGTCAACCCTCGTTGTATCAGCCATGTCATGATGGAATTTAGAACAAGCTATTATGATTAAAACATTTACAAAATGTTGTGTCTGTACTATTCATCGTTGAGGAGTTCCCTCGCCGGAAGTCACTGGGTGAAGCAGGTGAAGCAGTCGAATACAAACCTCCACCTTTAGAAAGTCGGTTACAAAAAAGCAAGAACCGACTTGAAGATTAAACTTATATTTTTGTTTTTCCTTTTTTTTTCAAAAAGTGCTGAATGAATTTCGATAAAATTTATATGGGACCACCTCTGAAGTATGACCTAACAATCAAAAAATAATCATCGAAATCTATTCATAATTGGCGGAGTAATCGCATAACAAACACACAAAAAAAAAAACATACCGTCGAATTGTAAACCTCCTCCTTTTTGAAGTCGGTTAATAATTACAAAACATTAGGTTATTATACCCTTTTTTATGGGGAAAAATGCCCTTCTGCCACCCCCATGGCAGAAGGGGGTGTGTGGGGCGCGAACCCACTAAAAACCCCCCCGTGAGCAGTCCTCTGCGTGGTGGGGCGAGATGGGGTCGCGCTAGCATTCACCATCTCGCCCCGGCAGTAGGCCCGGGTGTGAACCGGGCTACTACGCCTATGGAGGTGACCTTGCTCACCAGGGCCACCCCCCAGACGAGTGGGGCCGTGCAAGCCGGCAAAGCATCCCCCGACTCTCCACCAGTGACCCCACTACGGAGGATGGAATAGGTAGTTATACCTACTGCAAGCCCTAGTATGGACTCGGAAGTTTCAATGAATCATATCTTAATGTCGCCTTATTTCTCTTAAGTACCAATCGTTTTTAACATGTTATTCATGATATCAAATTTCGCTGACAGGTGTGAAAGCGATAAATTTGTTGTTTACATTAAATTTGTTGACTTTTTGTACTTATTGTACTCGAAGCTTCGATTTGTTATTCATTTCAATTTGTTCATTAAGTGCTTGTCGTTATCGAACCTTACATATCACTCATGCATAAACTAAGGTTATATAAGGACGCTAATTAGATCAATTATGCATTATTATTCTCTTCGTTTATAAGTGTCGTCACCAGTAGACCAATAAAGTTCAATTTCATTTAAATAGTATTTTTTATATGAGACACGCGCCGCTCAAATTTGTCTAGGAATGGGCTTTAAACATTTATGCATTAAGAAATAGAAAAAATGTGTTTTTATGACAGGTCTAGTCATATACACTTTTTTATGAAGATTTTTTTTTTTTTTTTTTTTTTTTTTTTTTTTTTATTGAATATGTCGGCAAACAAGCAGACGGCCCGCCTGATGGTAAGCGGTTACCGTCGCCTATGGACATCTGCAGCACCAGAGGCATTGCTGATGCGTTGCCGACCCTTAAGGACTCTATTAATACCCCTTTTAAAGGACTCCAAGTTGTAGCTCAAAGGAAATACCGACGAAGGTAGGTCGTTCCACATCTTACAAGTGCGAGGAAGGAAATTACGAGTGAAGCGTGTGGTGTGAGAAGTCCAGTTTTGTAAGATGTGGGGGTGAGCTTTTTGACGATGGCGAGATGTGCGGTGGAAAAATTGGGAAGGCGGAATCAGGTCAAAAAGCTCTTCAGAACATTCCCCATTATAAAGGCGGTAGAACACACAAAGCGAACCGATGTCTCTTCGGAGGCTAAGTGGCTCTAATTTTTCGGACACCTTGGGATCATCGACAATCCTAATGGCTCTTCGCTGTAGGGAGTCAAGAGCCTGAAGCAAATACTTGGGTGCGCCGTTCCACAAGTGAGAGCAATACTCCACGTGGGGCCTGACTTGAGCTTTGTAAAGCAGAAGCCGTTGCTCCGGCGTGAAATATCGCCTCGCCTTGTTCAGCACACCCAGCTTTTTTGAAGCAAGTTTCGCTTTAGCCTCCAAGTGACTCCGAAACTGGACCTCACTAGAGATGTCGACACCCAAAATCCCAAGGCTATCTGAGATCTTAAGAGGAACGCCCTGAAATCGTGGAGCTACAAGGAATGGAGTCCTTTTTGCAGTGAATGCGCAAACTTGTGTCTTGGTGGGGTTGAACTTCACCAAATTCTCACCTCCCCATTCGGACACTTTTTCTAGGGAGTCTTCAATGTTTGACACAAGTCTATATCTGCTTTCCTCCACCTCAGCGGTTGAGGCATTAACACGACCAGTATACTGTGAGTCGCCCGTGCTATCATCTGCATAACAATGAATGTTGCTTATTTGCAACATATCGTTAATGTGCAGAATGAAAAGCGTAGGCGACAACACAGAACCCTGAGGAACGCCAGCATTTATAGGCATGGAGTCAGAGCAAGAACCATCTACAACCACCTTGATGCTCCGCCCATTAAGGAAGCTGGCAATCCACGTGCATAATCCCTGCGGAAGTCCGTACGCTGGAAGTTTCGATAAAAGTGCCCTATGCCAGACCCGGTCGAATGCCTTTGCAATGTCTAGGCTCACAGCCAAAGCTTCTCCTCTACTCTCAATAGCTGAAGCCCATTGGTGCGTTAAGTATACAAGAAGATCACCAGCTGAGCGGCCATGGCGAAATCCATATTGACGGTCGTTAATCAGCTGGTGATCCTCAAGGTATCCCAGAAGCTGGGTATTAACAACACGCTCCATCACTTTGCAGAGTAGGGAGGTAATTGCAATTGGCCGGTAGTTCGATGGGTCTGTGCGGTCACCTTTTTTGGGAATTGGGTGGACTAGGGCGACTTTCCAGGAACACGGTACGTATCCTGAGGAGTAAGAAAGCAGAAATAGGCGCTGCAAGACTGGAGTCAACTCGGGAGCACATTTCTTAAGGACGATAGCCGGAATCCCATCTGGCCCACTCGACTTTCGCGCATCAAGGGATACGAGTTCCTTCCGTACCGCTCTCTGAGAGATGCGTACCTCGGGCATGGAACTCTCGCACCGCGGTATTACCGGCGGTGAAGAACCCCTATCGTCGAGAGTCGAGTTAGAGGCAAAAATAGCACCCAAGAGATCGGCTTTTTCTTTTGCGCTATGGGCCAAACTATCATCGTGTTTACGGAGCGCAGGTAAGGAGGATTGGCAGAAGTTCCCCTCAGCGGCCTTAGCAAGCGACCAAAACGCCCTGCTACCAGCGGGGAAGCTCGTAAGCTGATCGCCAATCCTACTAATATGCAGATCTTTGGCCACGGCAGCCGTCTTCTTGCAGGATCTTGAGGCAGCATTAAGCTTCTTTTTTAGTTTGGCTGTGTTAAGATCTTTTGATGTCAGTGCTTTTGTCCAAGCTTTGTAGGCCTTAAGTTTCTGGTTTGAGGCAATGGCGCAGGACTTATTAAACCAAGGACGACTCCGACCGCCGACGCGTACTACAGAGTTTGGGATGAAACATTCCATTCCCTGCAGCAGTACGTCAGCAACGGAGTCAGCACAGACATCGACATCAACTGTGGAGAAGCATATTTGCCTCCAAGGATAGGACGCATAGAATTCGCGTAATCCATCCCAGTCTGCTGAACTGAAGTGCCAAACAGTGCGCTTCCCAGGTGGTAGGGAATGAGTGCGGCGTAGGGTTGGCACCTCAGAGCTTATGAGGCAGTGGTCAGAAGAGCCAAGCGGAGGCCCAATCGATACCTGATAAGACTCTGGGTTTGATGTCAACAGCAGGTCCAGCAAAGACGGGGTATGGCTCTCTATATCTGGAACTCTTGTGAGTCCAGTGACAACTTGAGAGAGCCCATGAGTCATGGCAAAGTTACGAACAGTACGCCCCGCATGATCAGTTGCATTAGAGCCCAACCACTCGGAGTTATGAGCATTAAAGTCTCCAAGTACAACTAACTCAGCAGACGCGTACTGTTCCATAACTTGATCAGCTCCAAAAGAAATGTGCTCAAAAAGACGAGTGGTCTCCATGTCACCGCTGTGAGACCTGTATAGACAAGCGTAAACGCGGATTTGACCGCCATGATCAACGCGAGTCCATAATAGCGACAGATCTTTATTTTCCAGGCAATGGAGACGACGACAACAAATATCTTCCCGCACATATAGACACACCCCGGCACGACGTAGGAACATATGTTCTAGAGTGTAACCAGGGTACAGAAGGTAGGATGTGTCCTCGGGGCAGGATATCTGAGTCTCAGTCAAAAAGAGTAGGGCCGGTTTCATCGTTTCGAGGTGGTAGTGAACTGCGTTCAAATTAGAATGCAGGCCCCTGATATTGCAGAAATCCACCTTTAGTGTGGAATGAGAGGCCGCTGGTGTAAACCGATTTCTATTCTTTGTAGTTGCCATAAATTTTTCGTTAAATGGGGGAGAGGTGGCGAATATTGACTCAATTCCAGAGACAAAAAATTAATTACCCCGGACAGACTGAGAGGATAGATGAGTGAATGGCCGGCACGAGGGACGGAAGGGCCCCCGGTCCCTCTTGGAAGCAACCATCGGGTTCCACTCCGGTCTCCTCCTCCGGCACGACAGCTGCTTCACAAAGATTATGCGCAGGTTGGCGGGACAGCCTCCTAGGGCGGAGATTAAAATATTCCCTAGGTTCGGGTCCCCTACTGACCTGCGGGCGGCCAGCGGACAACCGTTTCACCGGGTCTCCCTGGCCCCCGCGCCGACCTGTCACTGCTACCCAAACTAGAATGCCAGGTGTAATAAACGGCCTCTAGGAAGGAACCAAATGTACGCCACAATGGAAGGGGAGGGGGGGGGGCTGGTTCTCCCACAATAGTGCCGGAACACATCAAAGATATTTGGCGACACACTTTCGTGGGATTGTGGTAACATTCCAGTCGGTACTCCGAAGAGGCCCTACCACCATGAGTGAGTTGAAGTGGAGTGGCAACTCTTGAAAGAGCTGGCAGGGACTGCGCTGCATACGCCTCCACGCTTATCCCCACAATTACGAGGTGACAGTGTTGTTGCTTACCTTAGTCGCCTTCTACGACACCTCGGTATGAAAGAGGGAGGTGCAATTCTAAGCCGAGCACCCCACGGCCAAAAAAATAGAATAAAATCTAATTTTTTTAGCGTATGCTGAGTTTTAACCTTTTCCTGACATCGCGCAACTTTTTACTGGTTGTAATTAGTGTTTTGTATGGTCCTTATTCTAGGTTCAGTGTAATGTTGTGTGATGTCCTGAATAAATGTATTTTCTATCTTTCTTTCTTTTATTTATTTATTTAAGACAGTATTAAAGAACAACAAAGCATAAATAGCAGAGGCCCATAGAATATATACCTTACAGACTAACATATACCTATACAAAAATATAACACAATATTATTATTAGTTTTTAGTCAAAAAAGGGGCTATTTTCGCTCCTATTCAACAAAGCCTCCAGCATATACGACACAGATTAAGTATCAGTAGGTTCAGGCACGCGCGGGCGTCGACCAAGCGCTCTAATTTCGCAAGCTTTGCGTCGCTTCACGCGGGCGCAGTATATCACGAAGGATATTTACGAGCCGGCCACCGCCCTCGGTGACAACGTTATCTGTTATCAGTATACCTATAGCTGCGCAGCTGGGCGAATCGATAGGTGGCCTTCGGCGGTTTGAACGGCCGATCCCTTCGATAGCGGCTTTGGAATGATATGAAGGGTCGTGACTGCTTTATGATTCTGGAAGTTTGATTTGCATTGTCATGTTATTGCGTGTTTAATTGACATTTTGTAAATTATTGTTGTATTTATGTTGAGGTCTGAGTTAAATGAATAACCTTTTTATGACCGTAAATATTCTTAATTGGAAGGCAAGTTTATTTTGGACAACATTATTTCAAAATTGCAACGAAACATGTTGTTAAATATATAAACAAAAAACACAGGTTTACGGACATAAGCTAGGGCTGACGAAAATCTTAAACTCTTACGTAAATCTTATATTATTATTATGTAGTTTATAGTGGACCCTTAATAATTATAGTATAGTTATTATCAGCTTTATTATATTTAAAACGCTGAAAAACACGTGTAAAGTTCAAACAAAAAATAACTATAAATAGCGACCAT
Organism: Petrophora chlorosata; assembly: GCA_951640565.1. Taxonomy (NCBI): domain Eukaryota; kingdom Metazoa; phylum Arthropoda; class Insecta; order Lepidoptera; family Geometridae; genus Petrophora; species Petrophora chlorosata. The sequence goes on from OX621206.1 coordinate 6,639,675, forward strand.
CTCCCGGTTTGCACAGGTGCGTTTTACATTAATGTTTTAATGTATACACCTAAATTTTCCTCAAGTGTTGTCCATGATGGTTAAAAAGGCAACAAAATCCATCAAGTACTTAGTTTGGAAAATCCTAAGCAAATAAACAGACAGACGTGGTTAAACGACTTGTTTTATAGATAGATAGATACTCTTTATTGTTAAAAACCTTAAACATAGGTAGATACCTACACGAAAATCAAGTACATTATACTATTTACTCGTAGAAATACTCTTATTTCATCTTCAGTGTATCAAATTTATAGATTTCACCTCTCACTAGTGCCTTTGTATTTGCAATCGTGAAAGTTTAACTCAGCGCATAATTAGTTTTAATCTAGATCTACAAACAAAAGGATCTTTAATTCATATACTTACGACATTGCCTTACTTTAATCTTAAATAGCCATTTATGTAATAATACTCAATTATTTTAAATTAAAAAATACCTCATCAAGTCTCATTCGTAATATACAATTTTATTGAAGAGCTCACACCATTCTAATTATACGACATAAATCTCTGTCGTTCTAACATGTTAGGCATCTATAAATAGTTAGATACGGCAAACTCATAAACCTTATTGTGACAAGGTTCAAAGCTCATCTAAACGGCGAGTGCCAAACGTAGTTTAGAAGAAGCACAACCGTAACGATTGTTTGTTAATGGCTTTAATGAGCCACTATTAGGAGTGATCGTTTGAACTATGAATGCGGCACTGCTACGCTAGTGAAAGGGAGGGTAGTCATCTATTTTAGACGAGTTAAGGCTGCAATCAGACTGAAACTAAGAAAACAAAGAATCCATACTAGATTAACAAAATAATCTAATACCCAAGTTTTTATGGATTTAGAATGCATTGTCATCGAGTTGTGAGCTACCCTGAAGGTACAGTGCAATACAGTAGCTGGATGGCTAATCGGGATGTGCTTGAAATTTTATCTACAAAACTCCACCCGGAACGACAGAAAGACAGACGGACAAACAAGACAGTGATTATATAAAAATGTCGTAATAATAATAATAATGTACAGACTATCCTACTTCCTACTCCTACTAATATTATAAATGCGAAAGGTTGTGAGGATAGATATATAAATAGTTGGATGGATGTATGGATGAAAGAAAGAAGAAGAAAGAAAATACATTTAATTGATGTTTGTTACTCAATCACACAAAAATTATTAAACGGATTTTAATGAAATTTGGTATGTAGGTTCTTTAAGACCTGGAGAAAGACATAGGCGGCGACTTATTTCAGGAATTATTGTCATTCCTACACCAAGATAAAATATATCTCTACCAGTGACGAACTATAAGTAGGTACATCAATCGAAATAATATTTATTATTTCCGTACAGTCTCGATGGAATGCCTCTTTATTATTTTGCGATTACTTGTCGCCTGGTGACGATACTAGGGTATCTTTGCAAAGTAGTCCGAGCCTGGACATAACCATGTCATGTTTGTTACGCCTAACGATCACAAACATAGAACTAGGAACTACAAGGACCATAGTCCCACAACGCCCAGACACGAAACAAATGCTTGCGCTTATTTTTTCTGTGTACAAACATTTTTCCCGTCGCAAGAATTGAACCTGACACCTCAATGGTGTATGTGATTTGAGCCAACCTGCCCAACCACTTCACCACAGAGATGTTTGTGTTCAGTAGGACTTCATAAAAGATGACTTGGAACATTCATCTATAAATGTATAATCAGCAAATCAGTGAATCAAATAAGTGCCCTCCAGTCGTACTCAATGAGGAGAGGAGGGCCAAACACGATGTAGCCATTTGTTGAGATGACAATCAGTCAGATTATTCTAATGCTATTTATATTGCGATTACACTATGATCCTTAGATTTGTACTATTCACTTGACTTACCTATACATAGATGGCGGGCTATTTCTTCTGAATAAAGAGTGTTGCGAAAAGTTTTGTGACAATGTGATAGATTGATCCAAAAAACAGATCACAAGTTTAATAAATGAAATCAGAACAATTGTATTTAAAGATTTTAAATAATAAATTAGGAACGAGAAAAATGATGTTGCTCGAGCAAGGTAGATCCTTAACTACTGGGCCACCGAGTCAACTGCTCGAGCAACCACATTTCTCCTACCTTCTTATATCGTCGTGCGGGGACGATTCCGAAGACGCAGGTTCGATACTTGCCCGAGCAATATCATTTTTCTTATTCCTCACTTATCGAAATATTGCAATTGCAATTTTATTAAGGTATTCATTGTAATCTATAAATTTAATAGTCGTTCACCGCCGTCCTGTCCTTTAATACTGTCCATCCAAAGATTGTCTGAAAGAGATCGCATTAAGCCATAAGACCACTCATTGTAATGCCATAGTCAGTGTTTTGGTGCTGTTATTATTAATTGTTGTAAACTGGTATATACTATAGAGTTTTGTAATTATTATTGCAATGAGAAAGATGCCTTATAGTTCATCTAGCCAGTTTGGCTATACCTTAACAGTATTACATGGTTTTATCAGTCTCTGTGTGTATCTAGGAGCATAATGGAGCTAGGCATGGCTTGGGTGTGTCCAAGGCAATTGATAGCGCTCGCCGAACTACATGATGTCCGCTCAGAAAGGCTTGTAGCGCCCGCAGGGTATAAATATAACAGGAGTCAGTGTCTTAAAGGGTACGCGGAAGCTAAGCGTGTCTTAGTAGTATTAATTTATTATTAGCACGATTTTGTAATGGAATGCTGGGGCTATTATTCAGGATGGAACGATTTAACGGTATAAAAAATTTAATGGCGTTATAAATTATTTTTCAAAAAAACCTATACCTACCGAGTTCAAAACCACAAATAGGCACTCAAAAGTGAAAAATAAATTAATATAATTATCATAAGCGCTACCCACTCATATAGAAGTCGGTGCCAGCCGAGTCTAATAGGTAGCAGATAAATGCTATGTATATAGCAAGTACTACTTGTAGGTTGTATCTATCTACCTTTTAGGCTTGGCTGGCACCGACTTCAAATATATGAGTGGGTAGCGCTTACGACAATTATATTAATTTATTTTTCACTTTTGAGTGCCTATTTGTGGTTTTGAAGTCGGTTTAGTTTTTTTTGAAACATAATTTATTTTTCCCTATTTAGTGCAAAACAAGTTTTAATTAAATTAATTTAAAAAGTTTTTGAAGACAAGCTTTTATGATCTAGCAGCCACATCATGGCGAAGTTTAAAAGGGGATATCACAATTAAATGCATGTACAAAAAAAAATCATGTCTGTCCTATTCTTTGTTGAGGAGTTCCCTCGCCGGAAGTCAACCCTCGTTGTATCAGCCATGTCATGATGGAATTTAGAACAAGCTATTATGATTAAAACATTTACAAAATGTTGTGTCTGTACTATTCATCGTTGAGGAGTTCCCTCGCCGGAAGTCACTGGGTGAAGCAGGTGAAGCAGTCGAATACAAACCTCCACCTTTAGAAAGTCGGTTACAAAAAAGCAAGAACCGACTTGAAGATTAAACTTATATTTTTGTTTTTCCTTTTTTTTTCAAAAAGTGCTGAATGAATTTCGATAAAATTTATATGGGACCACCTCTGAAGTATGACCTAACAATCAAAAAATAATCATCGAAATCTATTCATAATTGGCGGAGTAATCGCATAACAAACACACAAAAAAAAAACATACCGTCGAATTGTAAACCTCCTCCTTTTTGAAGTCGGTTAATAATTACAAAACATTAGGTTATTATACCCTTTTTTATGGGGAAAAATGCCCTTCTGCCACCCCCATGGCAGAAGGGGGTGTGTGGGGCGCGAACCCACTAAAAACCCCCCCGTGAGCAGTCCTCTGCGTGGTGGGGCGAGATGGGGTCGCGCTAGCATTCACCATCTCGCCCCGGCAGTAGGCCCGGGTGTGAACCGGGCTACTACGCCTATGGAGGTGACCTTGCTCACCAGGGCCACCCCCCAGACGAGTGGGGCCGTGCAAGCCGGCAAAGCATCCCCCGACTCTCCACCAGTGACCCCACTACGGAGGATGGAATAGGTAGTTATACCTACTGCAAGCCCTAGTATGGACTCGGAAGTTTCAATGAATCATATCTTAATGTCGCCTTATTTCTCTTAAGTACCAATCGTTTTTAACATGTTATTCATGATATCAAATTTCGCTGACAGGTGTGAAAGCGATAAATTTGTTGTTTACATTAAATTTGTTGACTTTTTGTACTTATTGTACTCGAAGCTTCGATTTGTTATTCATTTCAATTTGTTCATTAAGTGCTTGTCGTTATCGAACCTTACATATCACTCATGCATAAACTAAGGTTATATAAGGACGCTAATTAGATCAATTATGCATTATTATTCTCTTCGTTTATAAGTGTCGTCACCAGTAGACCAATAAAGTTCAATTTCATTTAAATAGTATTTTTTATATGAGACACGCGCCGCTCAAATTTGTCTAGGAATGGGCTTTAAACATTTATGCATTAAGAAATAGAAAAAATGTGTTTTTATGACAGGTCTAGTCATATACACTTTTTTATGAAGATCCACAGAACATGTTCATTGTTGTCATGTGTATTGTTGATCTCCAGCGAGAAGCTATAATATCAACCAGTCAAGTGCGAATCGAACTCACGCACGAAGGGTTCCGTACCATTATATATAAAACAGCAAAAAAATCATGTCTGTTGTATGGGAGCCCGTTTAAATATTTATTTTGTTCTGTTATTTTGTTCTGTTGTTTAGTTCTGTTAATTGTTGTTATAGCGGCAACAGAAATACACCATCTGTGAAAATTTCAACTGTTTTATTAACACGGTTCATGAGATACAGCCTGGTGACAGAGGGACAGACAGACAGACGGACGGACGGACAGTGGAGTCTTAGTAATAGGGTCCCGTTTTACCCTTTGGGTACGGAACCCTAAAAACGGATATAAAAGGTCATGAATGCAACCATCTGCATGCAAATGCTTCAAGAATCCCAAGCCAAATAAGCAGGCACATTGGTCATCCAACTGGAATTAAGCATCGTAATCGGCTTCTATTGTTACTCCATATAAGTGCAATTCCTATGAGTAATGCACATCTCTTTGGACGACTCCAATGCAGAAACGTTGTAGAAACGAATCTAGTGCGCAGCTGCGTTTTCACAACAATCGGACTATCCAATCCAATTTAGGCGATACGCGATAGATAGAACAATACAAATATTGACGATAATTACGGGAGTACTCGCCTCTCACGTGTCGAAACATCGCACAATTATCGCGTCAACGTCAGAATGTCAGAAATACATAAATCCGGCACAACCCTGAGCCCCAAGGTTGTCCCTAATTACACCTTTCGAATGAGACGTCATTTCCTTGCGCTTACGAAACATTAAAATATAAAAAGAGGCTTTTTCGCGTTTCAAAGGTGTGAATTTAAATAATTGCAATAATCTCGGCGTCGGACGGACATGCGAACTTAATGAGCGGTGTTGGGTGAAGAAGACCGCCGATTCTCCAACACCCGAACCGGAAGGCGTTCCCACTGTGTCGGAATCACAAGCAATAGAAATCGATAACTACTTGAATGGATTTAACGATTTTACTGATTACATTTTATTTTCACATATCTAATATTAAAAGACTTGATTATTACAGAGATATTGTTGAGGTATCATTGGACTGAATAATATAAGACAATTGACTGTCGATGCGTCTGACATATATAATAGTAGGAACATGCTGTCACCGACAAAGAAAGGTGAGAGAGGCAATATTACCTGTCCATACGACACCCCGCGTTTCGACCACAACGTCCACAACCAGGGCTGTCAGGTCAAATTTTAAAATTATAGTTATAATGTGTTAAACAATATCGAGAGAACGACCACAAAACGGGAAATTATGGAAAATAGCCGCAGTTATTATTAAATAAAACCAGCCAAGCGCGAGTCGCACTCGCGCACGACGGGTTCCGTACCATTGTCTATAAAAACGGCAAAAAAATCACGTTTGTTGTATGGGTATATAAGGTGATTTAGTCGTCCTCATTTACTTTTTATTTACACCGCCGACCACTCTCTATATACATACATATATATATAATATATGAGAATTAAACTAACAGTTAATCGGACAAAATAAACCAACAATATAAAATAAATGACTCTCCACTAAAATGAGTTTTTACATCTATCATCTAAGTGTTTAAAGGTTTATACACATATATATATAATTGAAGGTATATTTATATATATTATATATACCAACCAACCGACGCTAATATCGCCTTCCTTTTTTTTAACTTTTTTTAAATAAATCTTACGTTTTATAGATTCCTTTTATACATATTATAGGTAGGGGGCAGCAGATGGCCTATTATATATATATATATATACCGTATGCTGGCTTTTACCGAGGCCGACTGCCAACGCCTACCGCGGCCGACGCAAATATCGCCTTCCTTTTTTTAACTTTTTTATAATAAAAATTTTACGTTTTTTAGTTCTTTCCAACCAAAGGTTGACTGGAAGAGATCGCTTTTAAGTCCGCCCGTTGTACTAAAGTCTGTAGGAGTATTTTGTGTACCTTGTTAATTTTTTGTTTGGTGTTATTGTACACTACAAGCATTAATTTATTATTATTATGTTTTATTTAGTGTTGAAAAAGCGTGGCATAAGGCAGCCCTAAGGCAATGCACTTTACGGTAATTATTGTCAGGATTAATTATAAAAGAGGTTGCGTGCCATTTTGATGAATTACCGTTGGAGGCGCATCGCAGTGTTCCGTTTTATTTTTCAGAATATAAAATAAGCTCTTGAGCGCCTCCAAAGAGTGTAATCACACTACTTTTAAATATATATTAAATAAAATATATTGCATTAAAAAGTGTGATGCGTATCTAAATTATATAGGTACCTTCTTTAGTTATACATATCTGTGTTCAGGTTTGAAGGGCGTTGTAGCCGGCGAAATTACTGGGTATAAACACGTATAATTGAGACTTAATATCTGAACTCTCGGGGTTATGAGCGCAATGCAGTGCTATGCAGTACCTCCATTTTATGCCATTAAAAGTTCTGGGTGGCACTGCAATTGTTATGGGCAGGCGTGGCGCTTATCGCCAGGTGAATGGCATGCTCGGCTCATCACAGTTCATTAAAAAAGAAAATATATAAATGTTTGTCAGAACTAGATATTGTGGCCTTGAGTCGCTGGGCTTCGATTTATAAAATAACGTACATACCTGCATAATTTGAGACATAAGATCATTTATGAGTACAGAGATGTTACTTATAGATTTATGTATTTTGATAAACACCTATCAATTAAAGACAAGCAACTAGTTCAAAATTAAACGGTAACTTTCCCGTCAATTGCTACCTATCAAAACGCTGCTGGTACCTATTACCAACAATTAAGCATTAAATTACATATCGAAAGAAATTATAAAAGCACTTGCCTTCGGCCATCGAAATTGATAAAGCAATCAAGATCCGATTTCCATCAGTTTTGGGGCAGTTACAATTGTAAAATTTTATAACCCAGAATTTGCGACGATTGTTCTTAATGATTGCTGGGACGTGGCTCTTTTCAAGGTTCGGCCTTTCAGACGTTTGGCCTTTCGATATTTCAATTTAGCAACAATTTTCCAGATTATTTTTTTCGATTTATTGCTTGTAATAAGAGATTTAATTAGTTTGATTTAAAATTAATATAAAGACAACCTATGCTGACTTACGTACTTCTATGTCCTTTTTACTTTTGTTTAATTATTTTTGAGAATTAAATAATTAAGAGGATATGGCACAGCCGCGGCCAGAGAGCACTAGGTATTTGAATAATGGTTTACGGTCTCGCAGAAAATGCGTCAATTACATTAAATAAATTAACTAAATAATAATAATTTAACTAAATTCGTATCATGCTTCAGATTTTTGTTAAAATAAGCGTTTCGGGGGAAAACGTTTCTGCCACACTAAATCTCAACCATATTTGGTAATTTTGGTCTCAATTTCTTAAATTGTGAATGAACTAGGTTTGTAGGTTTTCTTTTTTCTAAGCTTATGTCTATTTTCAAAGTAAATAGCTTCCAAACTTCAAAAGAAAATTTCGAGTAAATATCGAATTTTTTGGGTCCATTTAATCAAATTATATAGAATTATCGAAAAAAATAAAAACTTACAAACCTCAATAATGATAACATCTCTTACGTGTCCAAATTTCATCGAATTCGGTTAATGTTTAGGGGTAAAAAAACGTTTTCTCTTTTTATATGAAAATGTCAGCGTGCCGTTCCCTCTTAAGAGTTGTTTAACAGTTAATCGGACAGAATAAACCAACAATATAAAATAAACGACTCTCCACTAAAATGTGCTTTTACATCTGTGTCACCAGATTTATTACAATTTAAAAACGGATTACCTTTATAACCTACTTACATCGTTATAAATATATCGATAGGTGATGATGATTGAGGTTTATGAGCAACACAAAATCATATATATAAACTGAGTCAGAGTCTGAGAATCGGCTACTATCTATTTTTCATACCCCAAGTGATAAGGGTTGTTCACCCTTAACATTTTTTTTTTATTTATATGGCAAAACAACGTTTGCCGGGTCAGCTAGTATATATATACGTAACAGATAGTCGCGGCTATTTTTTTTTATTTAACTGAATGACGAGACGAGCTGGTCGTTTGCCTGATGGCAAGCAATACATCAGCTCATAACAATAACAGCACCACCCTGAACTTTGTTTTGCAAAATCCTGCGCGGCGTTGCACTGTGCTCGTCACCCTGAGACAATTAGCTGTTGAGTCCCATAATGCCCCGTAATTTCACTGGCTACAATGCCCTTCAAACCGGAACACAGTAATGCTCGCGCACTACTGCTTGGCGGCTGAAGTGGTACCCACCCAGACGCAAACGAGAACCCTACCACCAGTAACCTACTTACATCGTTATAAAGATAGGTGATGATGACTGAATATAGGTTTATGAACAATACAAAGTATACGTAACAGATAATCGCGTGTATTGATCTGATTGCAAATTTGTGTACATAATATCAGTCACAAGCTTTGCAGACACCGACATTTACCATGAACTTGTCTACACTCAGTACCGCCCGGATCTCATTGTTGATGAATGTCCAGACTTAACCTACTTGACAACTCATTTTCTCGTAACATACTCCATTACCAAACGCTCAAATAATACGGCAGCGGTCACCTTCGCAATAACAGACTATAATAGTAGCCTTATTCATACAACCGTCATTATTTTCTGTCTTGCAACAAGGCAAAAACAATCAATAAAAATAAATCATTTAAATAACCATAAACACGTATTACAATGCGCCGACATCACATCTCCTAATGATTTCGCTAACGAATCATTGAAAGTGGTTGGATCGCGTGCGCGCGCGCGGGTCCCGGCGATCTAATCGCAGTGTGGGTATGCGTGTGTTGGTGAGCCTTGTTAGTGTGAGTGCAATGCGGTCGTAATAAAACGGACTAATAATGGAAGCAGTATCTCAGCTCTCGCGGTTTTCTACAAAGAGTTGCGTGCAATATCGCTTCGTCTAGTGAACTAGTAAACTACCTAGTAAAGCTTCAGCATCGACTAATCTATAGAGTTGCTTACCGAACTTAGAACCTTACCAAACCTTATAAAACTAGAAGGCACAAATGTGTCCACTTGTCATCGTTGACCATTCAGGTACTTTTAGTCAGATTAGATAAACGTTAAACAAACTTTTTAGGTATGCAAAATATTTCGCTGCAGCCGAAGTTTGAATTTGGGAGCTTTTCCTTCGGTACCGTGGTAGCTTAGTTGGTTAAGAGCTTTTCCTGTTCTTTTGAAAAAACAATATACATACCTACCTTATAAGTTTATTGTTATAACCATGCGTTATTGCTTAGAAACAAAAATTCTTTAGATGCCTATAGGTACGTGTCGTATAAATCTGAGACGCGGTCGAGATTGTCTTATGGCTCTTTCTGAGCACGCCTCAACTGCCCAGTAACCACGCAACCACAAGTTAGTAGACGTGCGACAGAATAGCTAGTTTCTATACCAACCTTCCACACTGCCTCTGTACTGTGGTAATAATATGAAAGTGTTGTCCGGGCCCCGCCCTAGCCTCGAGCGAGCTCGGTGTTCCATTTACATCTCTGGTACTTTATTAAGCCTTCTGTCGAGAGGTGCCGTGAACGGGTTAGGTTAGTACTAGACGTTGATAACGATGACGCTTGTACCCTTATCGGTCGATTCTAGCATTTCCTGCGTCTGGGAGACTCATTAAGTTGTGGAGAGTCGGATTGGTTTTGCTTTAATTATTCCTTTAATTCATTCATGTCTGGAAATGGTCTGGATGTTGAAATGTAGACATGTCTTCAGCGGCTTATTTATTCTCAGAAATGAACAGATTAAACACAAACTTCAAGCTTAAACAAATGAAAAGTAGAAGTCCCTAATTGGAACTATTGGGACAGTTTCGGTTAGTCCTTGATTCCAATTAAATTTTCACATTCGATGAAAAAGATTGGCGCATAATCGTGTGTAACGTATGCTCCGGTTAACATCAAGATGACGATAAGTTTTTCCTTACTCATAGAAATGGCGTAGGTTCTGTTTCCTTATTGATTGACATTGACATTGATCATCATTGTTAACAATTCCTCAGTACCCTCCATATGGAATACTGGCGTAATGCGCTTTAGTAATTGAAACTGTCAGTTTTACTGCGAGAATCTCATGTTTCTTTAATTTTCGCAAGAATGTCGATCATTATGTACGAATCGTCATCAATATAGTCATAAATATGGTTAACATCTTAATCATCTGATTTAATTTACGTAATCAGTGAGGCGTATTTGGAATGCCGAGTATTCTGCAGAGCGCCCGGGTCAGACATTGTCTAATAAGAGTAATAAGCTAGCTAGAGGTACAAATGCGGACAAAAGAAGTATAGGCTGCATTTGTTTATTTTTATTGAAGACCATTTGGTTGGGATCTTTCTTTATTTTTATTTGCAGCTTATTTGTGTATTTCTTGTTACTCAGGCAAATTGAGACTAATAAAATTAATGACCTGTAAAGTTAAACTTTCTTCTCAATAACCTATTATTGCACTTTTTTACTGATAGTACTAAAAAAATACATCGTAATTAGAGTAACATCTTGAAATTGTATAGCAGTAATAACCGTGCTAACTTTATAAATACGACCAAGAGAGGTGTAAAGCACATTATCGTGCAGCAAGCAATTGAAATAAATAAATAATGAATAAAATAAGTAAAAATCATCTGATTCTCTTTATCAAAACCATTTAACTTTGAAGGAAACAAATAAAACAATTGTTTACACTATGGTACTAAACGGCTAATTCTTAAGTAACGGATTTCTGAAGTTGTCACAAGGCAAGTCACTTCAAAAATCAGAGGCTGCGTTATCACGTCACTGCGAAAGTTTGAATGTAAGTGTGTTTGTTCCTTCTTTACGCTGTAACAGCTCAACGGATTTGAGTGAAATTCAGACTGGAGTAACTCGTAGCTTATATTATACAACGCATAGGCTAATTTTTATCTCGGGCGAAACCGCGGGGCCCATCTAGTTTCCGCTATATTAATTGGTATATTTTCCTGGTCTCAAGTGTAATATTGACTTCGCAAGACATACTTTAGCTATTCGTCTTAGGTCCGAGGCACCAAGTCAAAGGTCATGTGCGTAGTCTTAGATATTTACTTCAAACAGATCTGTTTGATCTTGCTCTATAGTTGAAGCGAAAATTATTCTGATAAATGATACACGTGCATGATATTTCATTTACACCATAAAATATAATTACTATTTTTTAACAATTAGGTAGAATCTCTGTTAGTGATAGTCCTGTAAAAATTACACTTTGATAAACCTGTTGAATTTCTCGCCATTCGCTATACCGTAAGGAATTCGCACCCGCGATGCCGATAGGTTAATTATTTATACGCTATATTTAAACTTTATAATTCAATCGATTATCTGCATAGAGGTTAATGCAGATGACCGACTTCAATTAGTGACACTACCACGCGGTATTACTCACAGGTGGTGTTAAAAAGCCTAGCTCAACCCTCTAGTTATTGCTTTTCTTCAAATCGTGTAACTTTTGTATTGGCCCAAATTATATAGTTCTTTGCCATGAAAGAAGACCATAGTAGTCACAACCACGAGTAATTTCAGTAACCCAAAAAGACTGCGTGACCTTACCCAACCGGAAACAAATAGAGCAAAAACGTTTTGCGAAGCCTAGTCGCAATGCGTAAATTTCGCGGATGACGCAACCTTGAACGTTAAGTAACGGTGTTCGTGTCTAAAGAATGTTACAGTTTTAGTGCGGTTAGTGCTGCGCTATTGCATCTGGATTTGATTAATTGATCTGAAAAACGTGTAAATTTGAGCATATTGTAGGCTCTTCGGTTACAGCGGACTTGTGTATGATGGTCGGTCGAGAAACTGTTTGGAGGTCACTAAAATATTATTTAGCAAATTGTGTTTCTATTAATTGTTTCAATATTTTTTTATGTAATAGCAAACAAATAGATGCCCCATCTGGTGAAAAGCGGTCACCGTCACTCATTAACATCTGCATAATTAGAAGGCCTCGTTCAGTTCATTACTCACCGAATTTTAACTACGAGTAAAATCGTAATTTAGGCCATGCTTAATATTTAAAAAATATATAAGGCTATGCCTGCCTAAATAATAAAACAGAAATTTTGATCGAGTCTTGAGCACAACATTTGTTTTCTTGGCCCATTTTCGTTCTAAGTAATCGATCAAAATATTAAAACAGTCTAGACTTATCAGTTGGGGTTATTCCGTTTCCTCCAAAGACCCGTTGTTCTCGAGAAATCCATTTTCATACATTGATTCCTGTTCCCTCCACGACATATTGAAATACAAATATTAAATTATATTATTCCTACAAAAGTTGTTAAGTACAGTCAGAGGAAAAACTAGAGGCGGTATAAACTTATAATTTGTACAGAAATATAAGAGCTGACTTCCATAGCCTTCGGAGTGCATTATATAGGTAAGATCTCGAATATTTGTATGAAAAAATTGAACTTCGACAATTTGAAAGTATGTCCAACAGTTGCTAAAAAAATTACGTACATAAACGTTACAGCGTCTGTACTTACATTTAAAAAATACATATGTGACAAATTAAATACAAACTTTTGGTTATCTGTTATAGGGGGATATTAATTGATTGAAAGACATTGTTAACCAACTTTCAACCATATTTTAATTATTATTATTGCTGTGATAACAACTTTATAACATGTTTTAATAACTCAAACAAAACGCCACCACATATAACACATGTTTTTGCAATAAAGAAATTTGTAATTTGTAATACCTATTCTAATAAAATTTGTAGGTGACAGGAATTGTTTTATGGAGCAAACGGAATAACCCAGCAGTTGTAAAATAAGTTTTAGGTATTATTTTAGATTTCGTGATGACGAAATAGGTTTACAATTGTTATTGTAAATTGCAAAAGCGTATGCACGTGCTGTGGTGGTCACCGTCCACCGTCACTCCGGTAATAATGTAATTGAATCTGAATGAAAAACGTACAAAATCGGTCTGATATTTGCAATGTACAAATAGGTTATGCCAATCTTGGATGTGAAAGCTCAGTTATAAAATGATTTTATTTATAGAAAAAATGAAGCTGGTATAATTTGAAGCGTACACAAAAAAACAGACACGCAGCCTACTTTATGGCCCTTCTTAAAATAAATTGCCTATTTTTCAGCTAAGTGCTTACTATATCAATGAAAATGTTCATATAAAAGATGGAGCACTAAAAAGACAGTACGAATGAAATTAAGATCTTATTATTTATTTTTCTTAGTTAAAGCTTTATGAATGAAAATGTCCTACTATTCTACTAAAATTATAAATGCGAAAATTTGTTAGGCTGGGTCGATGCATGGATGGATGAAGAGATGGATGGATGGACGGATGAATGGATGGATGAATGAATGGATGGAAGGACGGACGGACGGACGGACGGACGGACGGACGGACGGACGGACGGACGGACGGACGGACGGACGGACGGACGGACGGACGGATGGATGGATGGATGAATGGATGGATGGGTGGATGGATGAATGGATGGATGGATGGATGGATGGTTGGTTGGTTGGATAGATAGATGGATGGATGGATGGATGGATGGATGGATGGATGGATGGATGGATGGATGGATGGATGGATGGATGGATGGATGGATGGATGGATGGATAGATGTTACTCAATCACGCAAAAACTACTGGACGAATTTTGATGAAATGTATGTAGGTAGTTAGGTACTGGAAAAGGACATTTTGTATGTTGCGTGTGTGTCATGAATAAATGTCTTTTCTTTCTTTCTTACATAGACTACTTTTATCCCGGGAAACCGCGGGTGAAACCGCGGGGCGCAGCTTGTCATATATAAGCAGACTGGACTCGAATATTGCCTTGTAATTCAGCAGGGGTAGAAGTTTATTTATTCTTTACATGATTAAAAAAAGCTTATATAAAATAAAAGTTATTTAAACTGCATTTGAATCGGTTCATTCTCTTTGGAGCTACGAAGCCACACACAGAGAGACAGACAGACTTATAAAATCTCTCATTTGCGTCGGGGGTCAAAAATAGGTATACATATTCGTATAAGGTACATGCATGGAAAAGAAAAAATCTAGTTTTTTTTTCTGTGGGTACAAGGCTAAATATTTTCTTCGATTTGAATAAAGGATCTGCCAGCAAAGAGTTCTTCATTTTTAAATAAAGCCATAAACTTGATCCCATCGAATTCTCACAACAATAAACCATTGGGAAATATCATAACTTACAATGATCGCTGCAGGGCTGGGCGGGAATCTCCGGGTGCAGCAATTAGTAATAACAATGTTGCCTTTATGTACTACCTGCGGTGATACCATCTGTTGAGTTATTATGTTATTATGTTGGAAGATGGAGTATTTATTTATGGATATTGTGTGAGGAAAAGTGGAGCAAACCTGGTTAGTTATAGTTCTTGGTTCCCTAGGTACAGGGAATCCTAGTTAGGGGCCAGGATCTATATATGTGATCGTTGGGTGTATTTATTTATTTTATTTGATTAAGTACGTTGCATGGAGGGAGATGGGGAGACCTTTGCCCAGCAGCGGGATCAAATAGGTTAAAAAAGATAGAATAAGAGAATTTAATATATATCTGAGGATGTGAAGACTGTTCCTAATAAATTGATTGATTGATAACGCTTTATTGTACACCAAAAACCTAACAAAACAAATAAATAGAAAAGAATATAAAACACTTTATTGCACTTAAGAAGGACTAACATTTTGAACATACTAAAATAGAACTTAATAATTTGATTAGTTTTTACCCGACTACGGAAAAGCCATAAGGAAGGTATGTTCCACCGTAGCGCCTAAACTACTCATCCGAGTTTGATGAATCAGGTCAATCGATTCGTTATTATGGCCCGGTGACATAGGCAAATTTTTTTTGTTATTGTATCGAGTGCGATGTCATTATAAATCAATATATCGTGTTTGGTATCAAATGAAAGGTCTTGATGAGCATTCCGAATAATAATAAAAGTATCGTAGTCGGGTTTTAGATTCAAACTTTTACTTGTAGTAAGATTAAGTTTTAAAACTGCTTAACGGATTTATTCGGTGCATTCAGCAGGTTTTGATTGTATAGTGAATGAATTTGAAAATGTACCTTGTTTCTTCAGTGTCTATTGAAACCTACATTATTCATCGCTGAATAACTGCTCCTTGGAGGTTTTCCGAGAAGTTTTTGTATTTATAAGTTTAAAATACACTATCAAAAGTAGAGTGGAATGGTCGGCAGAACTCCACAACTGTAATCCGCTTCTGACTGGTTGACGTAACTCAGGTTGTTCTCAGCACCTGTCCGTACTCGGTTGATAGTTTTTTTGTTTCCGAGATAAACCCTACGGGTCAACCCAAGAACCTACATAGGAGAAAAACTACACAGGTAAAAGACGTCTTTAAATCGGTACGACCTCTCTCATTTCAATTATTATACTCATAGTAGTATATAGGACCATAATGCGAGTTGCAATCAAATTAAGAAGCCGCGGGCGAAAGGCTTCAAACAAATAAGTTAACCTTAGACCTTAAATCATGTTACAATGCAAACAGGTGTGTTTACTGTTTCAATCTAAAGATATAATTCACAATCAGATAAGATCTAACACATCGAAGGTTTTTCAAGTTTTACATGCGTAGCTTAATTATTTTTATGTTTCTTTGACACCTTGTAGGCGCATTAATGTATTAAGCAGGAAATTTCCGATTAATTAATTATGTCTATCTGGTTTATATTAAATTGATGAATTATGACAATTTTGTGGCAGGTTAATTATATTTATATTGTAAGACGGCTGACAAATTAGGTGCTACTTGTAAAGGGATTAGGTGGAAACGATTGATTGATTGATGTTGGTAAATATTAATATTAGTACATGCTTGATAAGTTGTACAGTCTTAATAGATTAGTTGTACATAAAGTTCATTAATTTCAACCTAATAGAAAAAGAATAGGACAGTGTCACACCGGTGACACATGTTTCTGTTTGGGTATTATGCGTCTCTAAGAATGACAGAAAAAAAGAAAATACATTTATTCCTGACACGCAACATTACACTGAATAAGCAAAAGCAAAAAAAGACATAGACAAAAAAACAAGTTATAATAAATACATAAATAATATAATATTGTGCAATAGGTATAATGTAAATTGTGCGATGTCAGGAAAAGACTTCCGACTGAAGACAGTAACGTCCGAGTTGTGTCAACTACAATAATAATATAAAATCAACGTCCAACGATCACATACATAGATCCAGGATACTAACTAGGATAGTAATTTTTAAACTTTCGCGATTCGAACACATAGTTTATGATATTAAAACGGGACTTAATCGCGCTAAAAACATTAATTTTATTTACCTCGACGTTTCGACCAAGTTGCATTGGCCGTGGTCACGAGAAGACTGAAGTCTTCTCGTGACCACGGCCAATGCAACTTAAGTCGAAGCGATTAAGTCCTGTTTTAATATCATAAACTATACTAACTAGGATTCTTTGTAACTAGGGAACCAGGAACACGAAACAAACACGTGCGCTTTTTTTTTTGCACAAAAATTTGTTCCGTCACGGGAATCGAACCTGCAACCACGGTGGTGTATGAGATTTAAGCCAACCTGCCCAACCACTACACCACAGAGGCTGTCAAAAAAGCATTGCATGATTTCACCCACTCAGAGGCATCGGTTCAAGCTTGGGCATGTGACTAGCTAGTTCCCTACGAGAATCCTTCAGAATATGAAGGTTGACAACGAAGCTCTAGGAATGCTAGGTTAAAACATAAAATTTCAGAAAAAAATATATAATTTGTGGATAAAAGAAAATATTGTAAAAATTAGTAGCTACTATGAGTAGTGCCAGTCATTCGAAGTAAAAAAAATGATGTAATAGTTTTAAACAATATACCTAGTTAAAATATGTTTACTAACAAAGTCTGTCATAATTAGCCATACTCATAAAGTTTTAGTCATGAGAAACACACGTTTAATATAAACAAATGTTATAAAGATTATTTTAAACAAAAACGACCTGTTAAATTCACTAATGTGCAATTACATTTTAAAAATATCTTTGTGACTTTATTAAACGTAAAATAGTCATTACTTTAACGATAATTTCAATGTTTCATAAATGGTTTTAACGAAATGTATATTACTTTAACACAATTTAAAATTGTTAAGTGAAAGGGTAATTAATTCTGAGAATGTTGCTAACGCATTTCAGAACGATTAAATTTATTTTTCGTACTAATAAAATGTTTTTAAAACGTAACTACTTCCTAGAAAAGGAATTTCCAATAATAAATCCGGCAAAACATCCTGCTTTTGAATAAATGGGTTTTACCAATGTACTTGGTACTTTCGCTTCTCCCACAAGGACGTCTAGTCAATTACGAACAAAGATGACGAAACGTTTCACATCCTGTTCGCGCCGTTACTCGTCGTTATTCGTAAATACGGCGTTGATGACGCACGAACCGTTAAAGATTACTTTGTTATTCACATGGAATTGATTTTCACAACGGGTAATTTTCTAGAAAGAAATTCCGATAAAACATTCTGATTTTTAATTGTTGGGGTTTACCAATGTACTTCGGACTTTTGCTTATGTTTGAAGGACAACTACTCAATTATAAGGAAAAATAAATCGGCATAGTTAACCGTTTCACTTCCTGTTTGCGTCGTTACGGCGCTATGCGTCGTTAATCGTTATTCGTAAGATAGCCGAGTTGATGACGCCCGACTGTTGAACTTTTTTAGTTAATTTCCTTTACTTGAGACCGTAAAATTTTTTTGATTTTTGTTGATGGTCAAGGATATTTACTTTCCTTGGTTTTTTATTATTTAGGTTTCAGAAGCTGGTCGAAACGGATGATATCGATACAATATTTGAACTAATAAGTACTAGATTGGATTAAACAACGCTTTATTGTTACACAACAACAGGAAAGAATGTAAACAAAGGAAAAACGATGTTATTACTAAAATCTAAGAAGCACAATAAAATATTTTGTTGCATATTTGCTCAATTGACAGTTCTCTTACCTCAAATGTTTGCTGGAAGAAAACCCTTCTTAGGGTTACGCTTACCTTTGTACATGTATATACTTAATAATCCAGCATGTTAATGTATTGACAGTGTACGAGTGTGGCTCAGCGGGAACTCGTGCGCCTTTCAATCCGACGCACCTGGGTTCGATTCCCGAGTCGGCCCTGCACCAATGACTTATAGTTAAGTGCAGATTTTGTACGCTCGCTCTAAAACGGTGAAGGAAAACATCGTGATGAAATCCGCTTACGTGCTTTGGAGTGGTAGGCTCTGGCCGTGGATGTAATACCACCCACCGAACAAAGCCATGCCGTCAAGCGACCTAGTCGTGTTTCGGGATGATGTTCGGTGAACCATCGGGGAGACGGGTCTGAGCAGCCACTCAACTGCCGTCTCTCTCTAGATCTATGTTCTCCATCTTAGGCCACATCATCGCTTCACATCATGCAAGATAGTGGCCAAACATAGACCTATTAAGTGTAAAAAAAAGTGTGCAATAAAGAATAAAAAATTATAAGATTTTTTAAGTTTTGTTCTACATGCACAGGTATTTTACTATAACATATACATATGTATGTATTTTTACATAAAAAAGGCAATGAGCAAGAACGCACCCACTGCAAGCCTTCGCAATTTGGCAAAAGATACACATCCATCACAATTATTTGCATACATCTAGTTAGTCACGACTTTAGACCTGACTCCGACCACTGTATACAGACCCCCGCCACCCTAGAGCTTTAAAGATTAAAGTTTATTAAATTTACGCACTACCTGCATGTATATGTAATATCTAGTCAGTATCTAAGTTTACAATCATTTTATTACTTCAAAACTAAAACTATTTACAAACACACTCTTTATAAGCTAAATAAATTAAAAACTAATATTATAAACGCGAAAGTTTGTAAGAATGCATGTTTGTTACTCTTTCACTCAAAAACTACTGGATGAATTTTGATGAAACTTAATACAATAATATAGCTTACACATCAAAATAACACATAGGCTACTTTTTATCCCGAGAAACGGGGGTGAAACCGCAGGTCGCAGCTAGTTAAAAACTAAACTAATGTCAACTAAACTTAATACATATGCTACGCCTATCGGTTGAGCCAACTGAATGGCCTACAGATAGTTCAACCAATCGCCTGGAAACGTAGAAGTTATTTCGTTTAGTTTACGTTTTAATGATGGAAAGCTAAGCATAATTAGAGTAATCGGTATCTTCTAGGCAAGCATGATCCATCGAAGACCGCGTCGTCACTTTCCATCAGGCGAGACTGCGGTCAAATACGAGCCTATCAGGTAGTAAAAAAAATAAAAAATACAAGATAACTTGAATAATGCTAGCCATTACAAAACCATTCAGTTGAGGGAATTGACATCAGCTCCTAGATGCAATATTGACTCTAAGAGCGTGGTAGACTTGGTCTATAAATTCTAGCAGAAATGTTTAATAAAAATAATTGGCTATAATCTATACTGCCTACAATGCTGTTATATATTTTAATTTCTGTACCTCACAAATTCTTACATGTTATTATTAAATTATAAATCAGGTATAAATATTAGTTTCTTAATATGCTGCTATTGTAAAAACGCAGGCTGATCTTGGAAAGACGCTGTCTTTTGTAACACAGTTTTAATAACTAAAACAAAAGGCAGAGTTACAACAACCACATGTAACACATATTTATGCAATAAAGAAATTTGTAATTTGTAATTTAATTTGAAATGCACCTATAGTTTAGATTCCACTTAAAGTATTACAAAGTATGACTTCAAAAAGCCAGCGTCAAAGCCTTATCTTAGTGTGCGTGAGTCAATGTAAGATGAATTTCTAGAGTTTTAGTACTAAAACTTCACCTGGGTCTTATTTAATTGGTTAGTTGTTATATATGCATACCGAAGCAAATGACCAGCGCGAAATATTGACTATTAATGTCGGCGGTAGTTCAATAAATATTATAAATTAACGTTTGTACAATAAAGATAGTCTTGTATATCATTGGTTACACCTAGTGCTTTGACGTTACTTTGCGTGTAGGTTGAAGACAATTTTCGATTTGTTGGGAGGTCCTAGTAGATTGCAGTTTATAAGGCTATCTATAGATATTACTTGAGTTAATCGTCAATTGTTTTTGATGAACCCTTTTCCTTTTCACTTTAACTATACCTACATAATATACAAAAACCTTTAAAATTGGTGCCAGCTAATGTTTATTAACGGTAATAAGTCACGTATCTCAAGAATTTGCGCGCTATAAAATAAATTTCATAAATTTCAAATATATTGATTTTAATTATTTGCATAATTTATTGGGCGCTTCAAAAGCATTTTAATATCTATATAGTTTTGTTACCTTTATTTTATGTAGCGCGAACGAGTATATAAATAAAATGTATTCGCCTAATCGAGATTGCTGTCAATTTTTTTAATAATTAGGCGTGTATATTTATTCTACCCACAATCCCTTCTAATTAACATAACTCTTCAAAACAATCCTTGTCGACCTAATAAAGCAAAGAAATTGACATTAATACGATACGATTGACAGATCCACGTATTAACAACATACAATTAATTATCATTAATAGACGAGGAGAAAAAAAATCGAATCTTCGTGCTTCAGATGGCATTGAGATGACAACGGATAGGATTATGTTATAACCGAATCAGTGTGACCTTCCACGCCCCCTTTATTTCTAAACTCGTAGTTTCATTTAAGGGTGTTGCAAAGATTTCGGGAGGTCAGCTCAAACTGGTCGGTGAAGTTTTAAAGTCACGCTTGTGTCGTGTCAGGCCACGAATGGCGCCCTATCTTAAGCATTCCACATGTCAAACTTAGCATCATGATTCGGTTCGAAGGGGAAATATGCTGCAAGGACGTAGAAGTAGCTTCTAGGAAAAAAGATCTGCAGCAGCAATCAATTTAAAATTGACGATTTCAAAAATTGAAATGTTAAAACATTCTAATGTGGCACCTATTTTCTGGGCAATATGTTGCAATGTAGTTTGAACGTAGCTACGCGTTTGTGGTCTAAAAACTCTCTTATTTGTTTATGGCGAACAAAGCAACGAGTATTTAGGTAGGAGTTTAGTTAACAGTTTTGTAATTGGCTTGACATGTTCTTAGAATTCATCAATCAAGTACTCAATTTGTTTGTACCTATCATTTGAAATACGTATGGTAGAACAAAACTGAAAGGGCAACTCTTGGTAATTTAAATATTTAATAAAAAATCAATAAAATAATGAGAACATGTGTATTTTGTAATTATGACATTTTTTATGTCGATCATACTCATAATCGTATAAGTGGTAGTAAGTATAACATTATAACGAATGCTGCAAGGAGCACTTTCTTGCACGGAGTTCCGTACAAAAATAAACAAAATGTAATGCTATATTAATCGTCATCGGTGCCGGGATGAGATTTTGAAGAGCTGAAAAGCGACGACGATCGCAGCCAGAGCATACGCTCCTGGATCATCAACCGATATTTAGTCACAGAAAATAGGAAAAAAAAATGCGTGTGAAAACTATACTAAAGGAAAGAGCGTACTATAGGTACCTTCTGTGGTTAGTAATTGTATACAAGTATACATTTTATTCAAAAAAAGCGACTACAACAAAGCTTCGAAATCCAAGGTCAATATTGATGAAGTTTATATGGGACCACTTCGTAGCTATACTGAACCCAACGCAAAAAGAATTTTCCAAAGCAGTTTATAAATGATGGAGTTCTGAGGTAACAAACATAAAAAACAACGTCATATACTCATAATACAAATCAATTAAAAGACGAGCGCAGCTAGAAGCCCACGCTGCTGGATCATCAACCGATGTTTGGTCACAGAAAGTAGAAAAAACAATAAAATACAATACAATAATACTTTATTGAGCATCAAAACAGGAAACAAAAGTTTACAGTTACATAAAATAGTGGTAGAACAATGGGCGGCCTTATCGTTAAGTGCAATTTTTTACAGGCAAGCTTTGGATGGACAGGAAATAAAGATGTAAAAAATTGCGGTCAGTTGGTGTGCAAGAAGTAATTAAAATTATATTATATTATATTATTTAACAATTGCATGTAAAAACTATTCTAATGGAAAAATCATACTACACCCAAAATCACACTATATGTAGTAAGTATGAGAAATACAAAACATGCGGGAAAAAATCCGCTTATGCCAAGAAGCCAACTTCTAAGAACAACAATTAATATTGTTAATATAAATCAACAAAAGTTCTAAAATAAAATTCTAAAATGCCGTAGCTTCGGGTAGTGGTTCTTTTTCCGATGCGGTGGTTGATCATTGTAATAACTGAAGTTCATAATTGCGTCTGTGATGCCAACATTAAATATAAAACATTTGCACTTGAACTTGAACATATAACACATTAGTATTACAGGTGTCTATACTACGACACATTTCAAATAAAAATCTCTACCTCCAGGAGTTAAACCACTTGCTTTCAGGGGAACCCTAAAGTGTGAACCGCGGGTCATTAAAATGGGAACAAGAGTGAAAATTTACAATAATTGAAATGCCAACCAGTGTCCTTGCTCTAGACATGTCTACGTTAATTATTTGTAGCATTGTCGTGGCCAAGCACTTTCGTTTTTGTCCACATTTTTAGTAACACGCATCCTTGTGACGATGTAGCAAGGTAGCATTGTCGTCAGGGGGCGTGGTCTTATTGTTGAAAAACTCGTTATTTTTCTGGGTAGAGCATTTCGAATGATCTTGCATGTTAAGGAGTACCCATAAATACATTTTTTTTTAATAACTTGGCTATGAAAAAAGCAAAATATAAATTGCAAACCTTTTAAAACTAAAGTCAGCAACTGCTATTTTAAAAAAAAAACTAAATTTGCTATTAACTTTATAATTATCTATTTTTACATATTTTTTATAGACACGATTAACAGAAGGGTGTTGGATATAGCGGTCTCGATTATTTTTTTTTGTTTCAATTTAAAGCAGGACTATATAGGACTACCTACGGTCTAGTCAATCCACTTTAATTTGCACCATTATGCAGACAAAAATACTTTTTGAATTTAGTGGGCTAACTAAGTACCACATACAATTTTGAATCGCAAAGTGTTGCGTGGATGCATTTTATGATAAAACGATAATCCTAATTCTACTAGTCCATGTTTATAATAGATCTATGTTTGGCGACTATCTCGCCTGATGTGAAGCTGATGATGTGGCCTAAGATGGAGCAGATAGATCTAGAGAGAGACGGCAGTTGAGCGGCTGTTCAGACCCGTCTCACCGATGGTTCACCGAACATCATGCCAAAACACGACTAGGTCGCTTGACGGCATGGCTTTGTTCGGTGGGTGGTATTACAACCATGGCTAGAGCCTACCACTCCAAAACCACTAATATTGTAAATGCGAAAGTTTGTGAGGATGGATGGATGGATGTTTGTTACTCAATCACGCAAAAACTACTGAATGAATTTTGATGAAATTTAGTATGTAGTTGCATTAGGTCCTAGAAAGGGGCATAGGCTACTTCTTATCCCGGGAAACCGCGGGGCAAAGCCCGCATAGTCTAGTCACTAGTCTATCATAAAACTATGGTAGTACTATGTGAACATAATGTAAAACATGGATGAAGTGCTTACTCTATCAATACACTTAGCAACTGACATCTATATGACAATCATCATCGCCATCATCAGCCTGTAATCGTCTACTGCTGGACATAGGCCTCTCCTAATGAACGCCACAGAGTCCGGTCTTCGACTCTTCTCATCCTTCCATCCATCCATCTCAATTTCTTCCGGCCGCCTTTCGCAGGTCGTCGCTCCATCTAGCCGGTGAGCGTCCTATACTACGCTTGCCAATTCGCACTCTCCACTCAATGACACGTCCACTCCAACGGTTGTCCGTCCTTCAAGAGTGACCAGCCCATTGCCACTTCAGCTTGCTAATCCTATGGGCTATGTTTGTTATTTTGGTTCTCTGTCGGATTACCTCATTGAAACTCCGAGCATAGCCTTCTTTATAGCACGCTGAGCGACTTAAAATTTGTGGATTAGTCTCATTGACATACATGACAATGATAGGCCCCAATGGATGACCATATCTCTTCTGCCAATCATCTTCAGAGTACATTTCGCAAAGCTCACATTTAACACTGACTCAGTCATACGACCTCGTCACTCATTTGAGTTTCAGTTGTCAACTCGCCGATTCTCTAAGATAATAATTAAAAGACGGCGTCCGAGGCCGCCAAATTATTCGATATTGAGAGCGAGGCTGCGCGTGCGCGTGCGTGGCAAACACATGTTATTATATTTGCGTTACTATAATTGTATGCAATACTTCTTGTGATGTGGAGGTGATAATCTTTTGTCTTTGTGAGCGTAATACCAGAGTGAGCGGCAAGTAATTCAACCAAATTAAGTACTCGAGGCGTAATAATTTATTTTTTTCCAACCGTGATCATCCCACTGCAGAGCAAAGAAATGAAATAAGTTTTTGAAATGAAATAAGATTATTGTGGCAAAAACACGAAAAAATACTTAACTAAACATTAATGACTAAGTAGGTATTGCCACAAAACGGCCTCTACTCAGCATAATTCCGGCTGAAGCAACCAGCGCTGATCTTCCGTAGGAGCCTCCCAGTTACATCACGGAACGTAACACAAAGGCCTCCCCTTCTTTTTTTTGTATAAAAAGAGATAACATTTATGTATATGACTGGGCATATGAGACTTCAAATCTTATGTCTCGGGGTGATGAGCACAATGCAGTGCTATGTACGCAGTACTTTTATGATATTAAAAGTTTTGGATAGCACTGCAATTGTTATGGGCAGGCGTGGCGCTTACCAGCAGGCAGGAACGACTTGCTCGTCTCATTACTCAATTCCTTAAAAAAGTAATTAAATTTATAGTAATTACGATTATATATATGTAATTAACACAATTACATTTTGTACTAAACCAGCTGCGCCCCGCAGTTTCATTCACGGTTTCCCCGGATAAAAAGTACCCGTCTTTTTCCAGGATCTGAAGTAACACATACCAAGTTTCATCAAAATCCGTTCAGTAGTTTTAGCGTGATTGAGTGGCAAAATTCCTTCCATCCATTTATAATATTAGTAGGAATAGGTATATACCTAAATATCATAAATAAGCTTACACACAACAAGAGGTTTCAAGTAACTCTTATTTTTTAACTTCTACGTCATGTAAATTCCAAACTTTTTCCAAACAATATTTTTGTTTGCAGAGTCGAAAGAAAAATCCCTAGCCGGAAGTTTTTTTTTTGTGTAACTGAATGACGAGACGAGCTGGTCGTTTGCTTGATGGTAAGCAATACGCCAGCCCATAACAATAACAGCACCTCCCAGAAATTTGTATTGCAAAATCCTGCGCGGCGCTGCAATGCGCTCGTCACCCTGAGACAATTAGCTGTTGAGTCTCATAATGCCCAGTAATTTTGCTGGCTACAATGTCCTTCAAACCGGAACACAGTAATGCTTGCGCACTACTGCTTGGCGGTTGAATAACTGGCAAAGCGGTGGTACCCACCCAGACGGCCTCTCGCATACGAGAAACATACCACCAGTTTAATAAGAATTGAATACGTCATTCATTATTACAGTCGTACGTCAATATCTGTTGATAAAAATATTTTAACTACCTTTTCCCCGAGGCTTCGTCTGCGTTATCGTCAGAGGAAGCCCATATTCGTATTATTTTCATGACTATCTCAGCGAAACCTCCCAAGTATCTGAGAGCGCGTACTACGAAGAGGTCACGCTGTATCTTCGTAGTCACCCAACCGATTTACCCTATAAACTAAGTTTTTTTTTTAATTTTTATTTGTTTATAGAGGGTCAGTAAGACCATGTCACCCTCATAGGGGCTTTCACATAAAAAATCTTATCTACGCTTAATACCTACTTTGACAATTTTGTATAACCTCTTGGCTTCCCTGGACAAAGGGGCAGTCAAGATGCTATTAAATAAACCGATCATATTTATATCAAAACTAAACTCTAAGATCTATAAACTAAGTTGGAACTAATACTACCAACCCTGAAAACTACATCAAAATCCGTTCAGCAGTTTCCGAGTCTATGTAAACATACAAACAAATAGACAACAATTCTAATAATTAATTTTTAGAAAAAACAAAAACCGACTTTAATGTATCTTCGAAGTATGGAGTTAAATATCGACGAAATTTATATGGGACTACTTCGTAGCTATACTGAACTCAGTACAAAAAGAATTTCCAAACCGGTTCATAAAGGACAGAGTTTTGAGGTAACAAACATAAAAAAAAAATAAAAAAAAAGATAAAGTAAATACAATCGAACAGAGATCGACAACTTCCTCTTTTTAACCGACCTCAAATTAGGAGCAGGTTCTCTGTTCGATTGTACTTTTTTTTTATGTTTGTTACCTCAGAACTATTTATAAACCGATTTGGAAAATTCTTTTTGCGTTGGGTTCAATATAGCTACGAAGTGGTCCCATATATATTTCATCGATATGTGACCTTGGACTTCGAAGATACATTGAAGTCGGTTATTGTTTTTTTCTAAAAATTAATTATTTTGAAGTTTAAAACTGTGGATTCGTGCTCAGTACCCTCTATATAGTCAATCGCAGTTTAATTTCCAAAATTATCTTCAGTGTACAGAATTCGCTCTATTCCATTTTTATAATTGTATACCTATAGAATATAGATAATGTTAATGTTCGTGAAGTAGATATTCATGTCTACTTTACTTTTTTTTTTCCTGTTATGGGAATGTCCCCAACATACTTTTGTTCGAATCTTGGAAAGTCCTACGACTCTTTAACCATTCTATAGGCAATCGGAGTGATTTTTTGCTTACATTTTTTTTAATTATCAGGTAAACTTCCGAGTCTACTGCAATAAATAGTTAATCAGGCACAAAGTTCTTAAAAATAAGTACATTTTAACCTTCCACGGGTGAGAGCTTCATTGCTTACACAGGAAATAAACGAGATTAAGATAAAACAATGTTTAATTAAATGTGTCCATAAAAATGTTTTAAATACAGTTCCCACGATTTTTTTTATAATTAAACTTTCTGAACGCATTTCGCATCCTGCTTTTATCTATCGAAGGTGAGATATGATACCGATACCCTTAAATGCCCAGTTTCCTTCATTTGTATGTATTTATTCTACTGGCGAAAAAATCTCACATAACTTTCGAAGACTTTTGACAAAAATAAGTTTAAGAGCGAGTGTGGCTCAGTGGGAGAATGTGCGACTTTCGATCCGACACATCCGAGTTCGAATCCCGCTGGGCCCGCACCACTGACTTTCTTAAGTTATGTGCAGATTTAACACTAGCTCTAAGAACGGTGAAGGAAAACATCGTGAGGAAACCGGCATATCCAAGAATTTATCACAAAAAATTCAAGGACATCCACCAACCCGCACTGGGCCAGCGTGGCGGAATATGGCCCGTACTCTCTCTAAGAGGGAAGGCCCGTGTCCCAACAGTGGGAACGTGATGGGCTGATGATGATGATGATGATGTATATCTTAGAAAATTCGTTTAATGAGACGAGTTCATGAATAATTTATATTAAATGCGATTGCTCTATAACCTTAACGATTTTTATATTAAAATATGCGACTAACTTGTTTCTTAGAGCACGAGCTGACCGGAGCGTATGTAACTTCGTTTATAGATGCAACAATTTATAATTAGATGTCTAACTGCTGCCATAAATTAACAAGTCTCCGTCGTAAAATAAGTAATTCGGATCGCATGTTCGTTTTTGTAAAAAAACACAGCTTATAAGTTTTTTTTTAACCAACTTCAAAATAGGAGAAGGTTCTCCATTCGATTGTTTTTTTAATGTTTGTTATCTCAGAACTCCGTCATTTATGAACCGATTTGGAAATTTATTTTTGCGTTGGGTTCAGTATAGGTACAATGTGCAAATTCAGTATAGCTACATACTAGGTTCAGTATAGCTACAATGTACAAATTCAGTATAGCTACAATGTACAAATTCAGTATAGCTACAGTCCCATATAAATTTCATCGATATTTGACCTTGGACTTCGAAGATACATTGATGTCGGTTTTTCTTTGGATAAAATGTATACTTCTGTTGTTCATTGCTTCGCTGTATTTTTTTTTGTTGGCTTGCGTTTGACTACTATTGAAAGTAAGCGACAATGCGTTCGACGATTTAGCACGCTTGCCAAGATAGTACCTGTTCACTCGAGACTTGAAGATTCCTAGATTGTAGCTATCGGGAAAGACTGACTCTAACAGGAAGACTCTGTAAAATAAAGTTGCTGATTTTATCGATATTGTGTTTCAATATTAAACCCCATCATTAGATTACTGCATCGTAAGTGCTCAAAAGGGAATAAAATCGACTTTTTTTGTTCTTATCTATGCACAATTGTTATTGGCAGACGTGGCACTTACCATCAGGCGAACGATTATTCAGTTCAATAAAAAATGCTAAAATATTGATCTTTGGTGTTTGAATATCAAACAAATTGCTGGCGATGCCCAGCATAAATTTGTCACGATAACGCGCATGGCGGTGATATCAACGAGTTATTAAGTAGTAAGGGAGGCAAGTTAATAGTAAGTTAACAAGCCACCCATCAAAGTACACTTCCGTAAGACCGAGATTGCGTGTCCAATGCATGTAGAACACGGTATCAATATCGTTATTAACAGAAGGTAATACTATTTAAGATAACCAATCTACAGTATTAATAAATAGACTAATGAGTGTCAATATCTGAAGGAGCGATCGTGAAGTACGGGGTTGGTATCCGTATAGAGATGATAGTACCGACTTAAATTATTTTTTTCTCTCTGAGCGGTGTAACTGCTATTTTTTTTAACCCATTTAAGAAAGGAAGAGGTTCTCAATTTGATTGTTTTTTATTATTTATGTTTGTTACCTCATAACTGCGTCATTTATAAACCGATTTGAAAAATTCTTGCGTTTTCTCATATGCGGAAGGCTGTCGGGGTAGGTACCACAGCTTTGCCGGTTATTCTGCCGCCAAGCAGTACTGAGCATGGTGTGTTCCGATTCAAAGGGTATTGTAGCCACCAAAATTACTTGGCATATGATACTTAATATCTCATGTCTCGGGGGGATGAGCGCAAAGCAGTGCTACGCAGTGCTTTTTATAATATTAAAAGTTCTGGGTGGCACTAGAATTGTTATGGGCAGGCATGGCGCTTTCCATTGAGCGAACGACTTGTGCTGTACAAGTTCATCACTCAGTTCCATAAAAAAAAAAACTATGTCGACCTCCACATCTCGATCACCACACCTAAATTATCAGCATATGACACCTCGTTTTATCAGCTCCATGTAATTACAGAGCAGTGGTAAAAAAATCGTGCAGTCGCGTCAGCCGAAGGTCGCGGGCTGTGAGGCCGATCGGTCACTGCAACAATAGCCGCTGTTGTAATTGCTATTACTGTGATGTTGCAACCGATAGCACGCGCGATCACTCATAGTACGCCCCTTGGGAGGACTGGAAATACCTCAAGTTCGACTGTCCATCCATGTGTCTTGGACCGCCAAATCGTATGCGTCTTAAAATTTTCACAGATTATTTTCATCGGCCCATCTCGGATAGGATCGGACAGATCATCGTTAGCGTTTAAGTATGAAATAACTGTTTTCTTTTTTTATGGTTTTGTATGTTCTGAGTGGTACTGCAATTGTTGTGGGCAAGCGTGACGCTAACATCAGGTGAACGATTTACTCGTCTCGTTGCACAGTTCCATAAAAAAACTATATCTACGTGAAATGCGACTCACACTTGGAATTTTTTTACTTGTTTGTGACTCGTGAGGAGCAGAATATTCTGTTCAGTTCTACACGTTTATCACCACCGCATTCTGATACCTATTTTTTCCTACCCGATTTCTATGTATTTTTTTTCATTTATTTTTAAAATTCTTTTACCCACGTATATTATTATAGAAAATGTCAAACTACTGATAATATACATTTAATAATACCATTAGTTTCAATTTTTTCTTCGTATTTCGTTCTCTAATCACTAAACGAAAAAAAATTTAAAGAGTTTACTCTTTTTAACCGACTTCAAAAAGGAGGACGTTCTCTGTTCGTTTTTTTATGTTTGTTACCTCAGAACTCCGTCATTTATGAACTGATTTGGAAAATTATTTTTGCGTTAGGTTCAGTATAGCTACGAAGTAGGCCCATATAAATTTCATCGATATGTGACCTTGGACTTCGAAGATACATTGAAGTCGGTTTTTGTTTTTTTTTCTATAAATTAATTATTCGTATCCGTATATGGTTCACATTCCTCCTGCCTGAACAAAGCGTTTTGCTATGACCTTTTTAATGATAACAACTAAGGAATGGAGCACCTTACCTTCGCCTTTGTTTTTCGATTCTTATAATCAAGCTTGATCCATTGTCAACCGCGTCGTTACTTTCCATCACGTGAGACTGTGGTCAAATACTTGACTATTCGATTATAAAAAAACGACTGAAATTGAATCATTGTTTTGATTTTAGTTTTAGCTAAGTTACAAATAAAACACTAGCAGAACCTACCAATATAACAGAGTAAAGTAATAACATATTAAAAAAAAAACATATCGTGCAGTTACAAAAAAGACTGACCGAGATCTACATATTTTGTTATCGAAACATTCGTTTTCGATTCGATATCGATTTCATTGTTCGCGTCGCACACGGAAGGCGGACGATAATTACAATTTGGTACGTAACGATTGCGTAATCGATAAAAAATCGATTTGTAAATCGATGGCGTTTGGTGATGAGGTTTGGGGACGTAGATTACGAAAGAGGGCGTCTTGTTCATTTTATTATGGCGAGTAAGAAATTGTCTACGAAACAACGCCTTTTCAAAAGCCATTTGTTAGTAGAAGAGCTAGTCCTTGAAACACAGCGTCAAACTACGTCGAGGACTAGAGACGTCAATGAAATTGTAACAATTACTATGTCAATAAATATTTTCTTTTGTTTTATATTTATGTTTCAGTTTTTTTTACTTGTTTATAGGCTTGCGTTTGACCACTATCTCACCTGATGGTAAGCGGTGATGGGGTCTAAGATGTAACACGCTCGCCTAGCAGATACCTGTTTGTTCTCAATATAAGACTCCCAGGTTGTAGTTGTCAGGAAACACAGACGATTGTTGCAAGTCTAGTGCAGGGGTCTTGCCACTGGGCTACTGATTAATCTGCTCAAACAACCTTTCTTCCATACACCTTATCTCGTCTCACAGCGACGAATCTACGTCCTATTACCTACTCTTCTTCGGCAAACTCTTCTTCGGTCTTGCATGTAACTGCGTATTCATTTATCATTGTAATTACAAAAACCTCGTCAAGTACAACACGTGTTAATTTCATCGTGATATCTCTTTAAATGTGACACAATATATTGCAAGTGTCAAGCCACTGTATTCGTATCAATCCTTTGTATAAGACATCTACTGCAAACAGGTTAACATTTCATCACCCTGTCAAAATAACCAAGACTCACGTTCCTGTATCAGTGTAAGTATAGAACCTACTAAAATATTTGCGGTGACATAGTACTATGATATGGTTGACAGTTTAAAAACAAGTTGACGCATCGATTGCCTTACACAGTCCGAACAAAATCCATCGGCACTTAATTGGTCTGTCAAAGGTGCCTTAATTACTTCCTAATATTGACAAAGTGGGTTTTTTTGTAAGCTTTTGACCATTGTGTAGGTGATGGTTTAAAAAATATCGATTTTAAGATGTAGCAATACAATAAATTTAAAGTGTACATTTGGTTTCAAAGCTTTTGTTTTTATTGAATTGTATCTCTCAAATTCACTCTTACTTATGTATATTTTTACCTTTACTGTTATTGAGGATCTTAAGCAAAAATACTCGTACCATAAAAAGTCGTCAACTGCCTTCCTCTAGATTTTCTAAATGTATGTGTTTCATTTTAACCACATAATAGTTTAACAAAATTTTGGGAAACTATTTAAATGTGCAAAAAAGTCAAAACTTAGTAAATGTTGACAGCATCATCAACATATATAATATTATAATTTGTTAATAGTATTTGTATATCACTTCGTGATTGGTTGAAAATATTGCCGCCGTGCAAGGCATTTAATTATAATTTAGATAACCAATAAAACGTAGTCTACACAAAACAGTGCAGCACTGCTTGGAACTCGATGCAGGTGAAGTCGTGTCTCCAAATTATAATAATATTCAAGTAAAATAAATTTTAATCAAAGTGAACGCTCTACCTTAACGTCACTCAACCTTAAAATTTACACAATAAGGTTGATTTTCCGTTATATTGTAGCGTGTGCAATAATTTGGTGTACAATGCAACGGGAGGGCAATATGTTTATACCAGTAAGGACGACGTGAAGTTAAACATACACACTCACTGTCTCTGCAAAAGTTAGCAGTGCCCTTAATAGATATATTTTCAAAGATCGATATTGTAATGTAAACAACTTACCTTTTGCAATTGGCATGAAACTGGCATTATCTAAATGGGCCTTTAAAGGACAGGCCAGCCGATTTACGAGTCAATGGGTTAGTAAACATGAAGATTATTTTATTAACAGTCGTGACGTATAAATCACGTACTATTACAATTTTTTTTAAGCACCGCAACAGTAAAAAATTCTAACCATGCAACGGTGTCCAGACAATTTAAAGCGGAATTACTGGGCATATGAGACTTAATTTCGAAGTCTCGGGGTGATAAGCGCAATGCAGTTCTGCGTAGTGATTTTTATGGTATTAGAAGTTCTGGGTGGCACTGCAATTGTTTTTGGAAGGCGTGGCGCTTACCATCGGGCGAGTGACATGCTCTTTTCACAGTTCCATTAAAAAAAACACATTTACAACTCTAGAATTAACTTGTAGACATGTTATACTGTCATTGAATGTATTCCAGCTACAGCGAATGTTAAGTTTATCTGCCCAGGCGCACGAGCCGGCCCACAAATTGCCTAGATCCGCATCGGACGGTGCGATAGTATGGGCGCACGTCACGATACGCGTGCGAATCAGCGGTCACATCACGTCGGCCACAAGCTACACCCATCGCGTTTTTGGAAGTTATGTAAAACTGTTATGTAACTGAAATTGATTACAAGTTTTCTTAGGTTTTCATCAAACTTTAGCTCTTTTTGTGGTTTGTTTAAATTGCCTATCGGACACGCTTGATTACATGCCGTTTATGAGCCATTACGTATGTCCGTATATTTTTGATTATACCTCTATAAAAAGCTGTCTGAATTTTAACTGAAAATGAAGGCAAGTGCTTATTTCCGCTATTCGTTTTACCTGTTTTTTTATGAAATAAGTTGAGGTCTGAAGATACAACAAGTCGCAATATGCTCTTTTGTACATACAATATCCGATTATTTTGAATGTTCTCTTTCTTTCTTTATTTCTTTAATTCTACTTTCTCCTGGGTTAGCCCTCCTTGTAATCCTGTGCCACAAACATGAAGAAAGACACAACCCATTGACATTTTCTCTTTCCTCGTGTTTGTACATCTCATGTCGTTTTTTATTGTTGCAACCAGGTCTTTGGTCATCCACAGCCTCTTTTTTTCTCTTCTATGTTCATTACTCTTTTAGTCATATGGTCATCATCTTGTCTCATCACGTGTCCGCACCAGCGTAAGTGATTTCTCTAAATTTTTTGTGTATCTGGGCAGCTTTAAAAGTACCGTGGATATAATCGTTTCTTATTTTATCTGTTATAGAGACTCCGCCAGACCAACGCAGCAACTTCATGTCTGTGACGTAAATTTCTCTAATAGACATTGAAATATAAAAAATATTATACATATGAGGTGCGCGTTGATGTCTATTGTATGATCATTCGTGAGTATGGAAAAGTTGAAGGCAGCTTTGTAAGTATAAGTAAATAATGTTGTTATATAATCATTTTATTTATTATCCAATATAAAGATTAATCCTTTTTAATCATCGAAATGTGTGTTTATTTTTACTTTTCTTTTTAACCGACTTCATATTATATACCTACTATTAACACTAGATATGGGTTTGAATTGCAGTTGCGGCGCTTTCAAAATGTCTTATTTTCAAATGGCTACAATGGGTATCTTTTTTTAGTCAGGAAGCTTTGTCCAGACGCTAGCTCTGATCAGAACGTAATAAGGCTGTAATCAGATACTAAAGCACTTTTAATTTCGACGTGACCTTCGGGTGTCGGCCGCCAGTGAAAATGAGAGGCAGATAAACAATCGCGTTCGCGTTCTATTCTACCTACTAGTTGAAGAGTTTAGAGTACAGTGGCGTAGATAATGTTTCAGGAATTATGATTTAACCAGCTGCGCACCGTGGGTTCACTCGCGGTTTCCTGGGGTAAAAAGTAGCCGATGTGTTAATCTAGGGTATAAGCTATCTTTATTCCGAATATCATTCCATTCCGTAGAACCGTTACAGCATATAAATAAATACACAATTATAATATGAGTGTTATTTTATTTAAGACTTTTTTTTTACATCTTGATACATTTATTAGGAAGATATTTACAATTGTCACAAAAAAAAGAAACTATTAATAAGATACTAAACTATGTACAACTAGAAATTTATATACAAGTGGTGACCATGCGGCAAGGTGCCAAGAACGCTGGCTGCATTCCCGCGTTGAATGGTTAAAGCTAATCTTTAACCTTAAGCTAATTTTTAAGACTTAATTTTGTTTTTGTTTGACAGGTATATCTAATGTGTGAGTATTAGCATCAACTACTTTTAGTTCATGCTAATGCTCACACAAATAAAAATAAATTCATTTTTTTCAGGCATCAATAAAAAAAAACACAAAGTAATCATATCAGAGGCCCATATCACAAATACCATAAAGACTAACATATATATACAATTTATAAAACACTAAATACTGTTATTGAGCACGGAACCTTCGCGCCGCACTGGAGACTAGTGGTGTCTCGTAGCCTGCCTCTGAATTTTCTAATATACATTTAATTACATTTTTTAATTATTTTTTACATTTTATTTTTCAAATATAAATTTGGAAAATCTTGCATAATAATATCTGTTATTCTGTCATGTTTGTTTGAAACATTTGTTCAACAAATATGATAACTACTCTTTGTTTCATTATCTGTATATCAAACCTGCAAAAACATGACGCTAGATACGACTGTTCTGCAATTTTAAAATGTTCTAGGACATAAAATATTAGTGGTAGATTACTTAAAAAGTACTTTTGCATTTTTATGAGGCTTACATACAATACGAGTATACAGTAGTCCTAGTACGAGTAGTCATATCGTGTAATATTATAAAAGTGAAAGTTTGTTTGTTTGTTACTACTTAACTACGTAAAGAATGAATGGGCTTTGAAATTAGGTATGTTGGTACGTACTGTGCATTACTGTGAAAACATTACACAAAAAACAAGCATTACACAAAAAGAAAATAGCACGATTTTTATCCCGATAAACAATAATAATCCGGGAAATAACTATAAACCAAATGACGGAGTCGCGGGTATCGGCTAGTATATTTATAAATTAATATTGTCACTGTAATTGCCACTGTACCTCCATAAGTGAACACTGAAGGCTTCCAAGACTATTGTAATACCTGCCTATAGGCACGTGCGCTGTAGAAAAAAACTTTATTAAATTATAGGTAATGCAAATTGTTTGTTTCGTTTCTTTATTAGGTATTAAGATAATATTTTGTAATGGAATCAGGCGTGACTTTGCGAAAATTCATCTCACCTGAAACGCAATGAAAATATGTAGGTTGTTGTTAGAATAATAAAATTTATGGGGAATGATAGCAAATTTAAATGGAATGTAAATTTCGTCCAAAAAAACAAATCGTCGAAGACGTGCTTAACAATTGAAGCGAGTTCGCAAATACAGAATCATGATAGATTCGGAAATAATCATAACAGCGCAGCCAAACAGCCGACTACTTTTCTTACTTGCGACACATCAATCTCCACGCGGGCAAAGCCGCGGGGCGCAGCTAGTATATATATATATATATATATATATTATATATATATATATATATATTTACATAAAATCTATATCTATATCTATATCTATATCTATATATATATATATATATATATATATATATATATATTATTATAGATTTTATGTAAATATATTTTAATTACAACCCCTACTACACTACATATTTTCATTGCGTTTCAGTTTTATTAATATTTCGTAAGTATTTTATGATTGTAATTCTAGAGTTTAAATTCAGGCAGGTCTTGAGGTAGCTGCGCGTTGTCGGAAGAGTTAGTTGTACGCCACTGAGCAATGAGATGAGCCAGTTGTTCGCCTGATACTAGACGCCACGTTTGCCCTTAACAATTGTGGATCTCTGATTTTAACTAAGAGAGAGGAAGCTACAATACCATCATGGTAGGTTTTGGAAATTCTATCTCTTTTCGGAGCAAGCTAGTGAACTGTATCCTGTGTATCCTGCTAATACGATAATTTATCAAGAAGTTATATGACTACTTAAAATGTACACCTACTCTAATATTTAATGTAACCATTTTTTTTTATTAAACTTATTGATGAGACAAGCAAGTTATTTGCGTATTGGTAAGCGCAATGCCTGCCCACAACAACTGCAGTGCTACCCAGAACTATTTGTTTTATTTTATAATCTTTATAGATCTATGTTTGGCCACTATCTCGCCTGATGTGAAACAATGATGTGGCCTAAGATGGAGCAGATAGATCTAGAGAGAGACGGCAGTTGAGCGGCTGCTCAGACCCGTCTCCCGAATGGTTCACCGAACATCATCCCGAAACACGACTAGGTCACTTGACGGCATGGCTTTGTTCAGTGGGTGGCATTACAACCACGGCCAGAGCCTACTCTCGAAAAAACTTTTAATACCATAGAAGCACTGCGTACCACTGCATTGCGCTCATCACCCTGAGACATCAGATACTAAATCTCAAATGCCCAGTAATAAATATAAATAATAATCTTAAATTATCAATAAGTTGAAATATGTTTATTGAACCAGATTTGTTAAGATGCAGTTGACAATCACAATCATGACCTTTTAGCACTTTTATGCCTGACACATTACTTCACAAAGGTAAGTTTAGTCGAAATTACTTTTTAACAAGCTTTTTAATAATTACAATGTCGTACAAGGTTGATTTAAAACCGGAGCAAAGTTTAAAGTAAAATGTTAAGTTTTATGCTCTGTCTCAAAATAGAAGCGACATCAAAAAATTTCTAGCATTGTAGTGATGCAGCGATGATAAAGGACTCACTGAATGTATGGTTAATAGTAATGTATTAATTTTTACAACAGTTATAGGAGTGGATGTTGCTGTCGTCGCTATGATGTAGGGATCTCCTTTTATTCAATTCAATTCATTTATTGACCGAATTATAACAATGTACGGTATATTAGGCATGTCATTATTATACAGAATTATAAACTACATAAAACAAAAAAAATATTTGAAATTAGAAAATGAACATTCCTTCCAGCATTTCGTCATAAATTCGTTTATTGTGTAGAAAGGATGTGTTTCGAAAAATGCTTTAATTTTTGTTTTTTACGTTCTAGGGTAAGTAATTAAGTTACATCAAGAAGTAATTTATTATACCTACATATCAAGTTTATCTCTAGTGATGGGACACAATAAAAGATAATTAACTTTTTCGTTACAGTTCTTGTATACCCATTTTCTCTTACTTAAAGTATTGAAAATGAAGTGTCAAAAATGTACTCCTATTAATTCTTAAAGTTATTCTTAATATCGATTTCATGAAACGTTGCACTAATATTTTATTTGCCAAATGATTTAGCTTTGCAAATAATTTCAATTAAACTGAGCTAAATTGAAAATAATTACATCGTTAAGTTAGAATCCGCAAATAACGACTATAACAAAGAGTTAATAACAGTTTAAAATGTGTTATTATTCTTTTTTTTTCTATGACGTTAAATATTATAATTTGTTGTGTATTTTATATTGACATTTATCTACGCGACATTGGCAAAATTGTAGAAACCCCCCAGAAGCATAATAATTTAAAGTTCTATTGACATTGAAACAAAATCTTGACATCTTATTAAATGTTCGGACTGAATTTACATAAATATTAAAATTAATTCCTTTGTTTTTCAAAACATCATAGTATAATCCAACTTCACACCTATATATACACAATTTCTACAATAAATATTAATATTAATATGAATTGAATATTTAATAATTTCATATGAAATGAATATTGAATGCAAAAATAAGTAAATATTTAATTTCAAAATTCGGGCGTGTCGTTTATAATCTGCGACAAAACACCGAAGAGAATGGTTGACCTCAGTTTGGGCGTAGGTAATCTTTCACCAGTTAAGAGACATTTTACGAACTAACGTAATAAATAGGCATTTAATTAGTCGTTTATTTATTTCTTTGTTCAGTTGTCACTTGGTTATTATGAGTTTGTGGTAAAATGGCGGAAATATTTGTATTGGTTCCAAGAAAAACCAAATATGCTTAGTAATTGTGGTAAACCTTGAACTTGTAGGCAAACTTTTACATTCATATAATATACACAACATTTATATTACAAAACTCTAATCAGTATTTTGAATAAGGCGTGAAACAGTTCGATTCACGCGTAATTCAAAATACTAGTAACAAAAACGGGTTCGTGGTAGTTCCTTACAATGGCGATCCCACCCGTTCACCGTAGCCCCCGCTAGAGTTTATTAAAAATAATGTGTATTCAGCCGCCAAGCAGTAGTGCGCGAGCATTACTGTTGTACGGTTTGAAAGGTATAGTAGCCAGCGAAATTACTGGACATTATGAGACTCAACAGCTAATTGTCTCAGAGTGACGAGCGCAGTGCAGCGCCGCGCAGGATTTTGCAAAACAAAGTTCTGGGTGGTGCTGTTATTGTAATGGGCTGGCGTATTGCTTACCATCAGGCAAACGACCAGCTCGTCTCGTCATTCAAACACATTAAAAAATCTATTTCTTTTTGTGTCTTTTGCTCGGTTAACGCTCAGTGCAGTCGTCAACTAAAGTGACTCTCATAAAATAAAAAAATATTGCATCAAAATATGTAGAAGACATATAAACAGCAACAAAATAAATATGCCAAAGGCCCATCCATTTCAATTTTTAGGGATAAATGGATGCGATGACTGTTCTTTAGTTTTTTTTATTGTTAAATTAACTACGCCAGTTATCGTTTCGTCATATCATCAAAATAACAAAACATGTGTGATACCTAGTTTTACATTGTTATTGGGTCTATTCAACCAAATTCATTAGAAAATTATTAAAAGTGTGTAGTAAACAAGACCAATCCTAGACTGGAGACCGTAGACAAACACCAGACCCACTGAAGCAATGGGTTAACCAGTTATGACAATCAAACAAAATCAAAATGGGTCAGTCTGGGCTATCCAGTCATAACAAGGCAGAAGATCACAAATCATGGAAACAATAAGGAGATGCTTAAGTCCAAAAATCTAACTATATAGGTTGAAGAAGAAGAAAGAAGAAGTGTAATAAACAAAGTTAATATATTTTTATTTACATAAAAATATTAAGTCAGAAATTAAGTTAACAACAATAAACTTTTAGCCTAAATTACCGTACAGGCAGCTGACGTCATCTTATCGCGATCTAACCCGGAGCGCTGTTCCAACATAATAAAAAGAGGCATAGATTAATACAACAATAAGCCAGAGGCGTGGTCGCCGGGGTAACATGATGTGAGATATCACGACCTCCGCTCTACGACCTCGCTCCCGAGTGAATCAGACTTTCCGCGTTTAATTAGATCATGAATGTCGGTATGAGACGATGTTATCGTGTTTGTGAAATAAACTGCCGTAGCCTGTGGCTCTCCGATGCAGCTGCTCGATAGTTGCAACTTAGAATATACCACCTACTACAAAAATAAATAAATTACTACTAAACATTACTAATAACGACAATAATTGCGTCCTCCTCTCTTCCATTTTTCTGTTCCCGACGGGGTCTATACAAGACTTTGTACTTTAACGAAAGTACACCTTGTAGGTACTATATATGGAAGCAATAAATGATCTGAATCTGAAACTCTTTTGTTTATGTTGCTGTAAATATAGGTCTGAACTCGGAACTCCGACCGATCAAGAACAAAACCGACCGATAAAGAAGACATCTTTTAACAGTATAAACTCTTCCTGCAGCATGAAAACTATACAGATAAATCCTTCATATTAGTCGTGCTAAAGAATGTTGTTTTATAAAGAATTGTACTAAAAACAGTAGTTAAAAATATGTATAAATTTGTAGCAGTACGTCTAATATTGGCCTAATGTAAAATCGTAAAATATAAATTAAATAATAGTTCCGCAGGTAAATATTATGCCAACTTTCTAAGAACCATTTCCTTCGATTGGCATTTAACCTACGAGTGTTCACTTTTATAAGCTATTCTTGGTAATTGTAAAATGGGTGAAAATAGCATGTGCTAAAATGTCAAAAATAAGTGCTATTACGATAAGTTACTACTTGGTGCTAAGGAAAAATACGCATATGAATAAAAATACCAATTATTTAAAAACAAGTACATTAATAATACCTAAATACTCCCAACGATCACATACATAGATCCTGGCCCCTAACTAGGATTCCTTATATCTAGGGAACCAGGAACTACGAGGATGGTCCCACAATACCCCTACACGAAACAAATGCTTTTTTATATTAAGTGTTGCTTTTGTATAAATTGAAAACTAAAAAAATAATAATTATAAATTATTTATTTCATAATATTACAAATTATAATTTGGATTTTTTTTTACACTTAATAGGCCTAACGACTAGGTCGTTTGACGGCATGGCTTTGTTCGGTGGGTGGTATTACAACCATGGCCAGAGCCTACCACTCCAAAGCGCATAAGCGGGTTTCATCACGATGTTTTCCTTCACCGTTTTTAGAGCGAGCGTACAAAATCTGCACTTAACTATAAGTCATTGGTGCAGGGCCGACTCGGGATTCAAACCCAGGTGCGTTGGATTGAAAGGCGCACGAGTTCCCGCTGAGCCACACTCGCTCTAAAATTGTTGCGACTCTATCCACCAAACGAGGTGTTAATACACCTGTATCTTGGCAGTTAGCTTCTTTCCAGCTTCGGTCTGGCTCTTGTACATATAGGTACATTGCATAATGCGTTAGTAGAATGATTTTTTTTTAAAAAGAAGCGAAATCTGAAGTAGGATTTGTATGATGGGCAATCAAACCACACCTAGATACAACAATAGTGACCTCAAAAAAATCAATTAAACGATTAAAATAAACTATTATTAGTGCATAGACACGTATCATGTGCATGTAGTTCCGTGTCTATAACAATATAAATCTCTTCCAAACCAATTGAGCCGTTTAAAAAGAACTGCATGCTACAATTGCATATCCTTATAGTTACAAGATGACTACGCTCATTCATTGTTGCAAATAACATTAAATCTTATCTTAAACTAATTATGCTGTAATTAAAATCGTGAATTCGAGCAATATGCCAAGCGGCGCGTAATTGGAACTATTACAAAAACAGACAAATAGACCGACAATCAGTTAAATTTATCTAAAACAATATAAACAAAAAGACAAAGTAAACGATTGCAGTATCAAGTACGACAGGCATGTCAACGCTTTAGGACTTTGTAATAATAAGTTAAATTGAAAATATGTCCAATTTCGTAGCTTATTTAAGTGGGTTAATATTTTTTGATAACGCTTCTAGACGGTCTCCTTAGATGGCATTTTTTATCATATTGAAAGGAAATGATTTAAAATGCTGGAGTATATTATTACATTTGGGCTGTTTATTTCAAATACCGTTAGTCTGTAAGTCTTATCTATATACAAAAAAAGTTAGATGCTGTTTGTTCGAAACTCATAACTTGAGACCGGCTGGACCGATGTGGCAAGTTTTGTGTGTATATTCCGAATTAGGTGTTTATGAAAAAAAATAATGGCAAAATGGAAAAAACTGAAAAAGCTTTTTTCTATCTAGAAAAAAAATCTACCAAATATAAATATATCATATTACTTACTTATTTTAACTTTAGAAACAATAAATACTAGTGTAACGACAAGGTACCAATAGGTATATCTCTTTATTTTTGTGGCGGATTAACATTGATTCTGATATGTTCAAGCGCTCCAGTTCAGTCATTACACAATAATAGTAGCACTTATCTTCGGAAAATCACAATACTAGTTGCTGTAAAGACAAATAACCGGATTTGATAAGTCAGAGCGACATAAACAATGTATTTAACTCTTTAGTGAATTGAATGAGCGATTACTGAAATTAAGTTCAAGTTTATTGGTGAATTGCTACGTGGTCCATTAACACTGCTTAAGATACGTCCTCGCTGCCTCTGATCTGCATACAAATAAAAAACCATAGCCAAATTGCTGGGTAAATTTATATATTTCTTTATTTTAGGAAAACTTACAGCCAATAATGCATATGATAATTAAATTATGTTTAGGATAACTAGGCCAAATACAAGTTTTCACCTATATGTAAGAATTAATATATTAGTTTTGTCCATATGAGCAGTAATGCATACATTTGTAGGTAACAGACTTAAAAATAATAATAATTACAGTAACTGAAATAAAACTTAAGAGGATATGGCACAGCCACGGCCAGCAAGCACTAGGTATTTGAATAATGGTTTACGGTCTCGCAGAAAATGCGCAAATTAAATTAAATAAATTAACTAAATAATAATAATAATTTAACTAAATTCGTATCAACTTCAGATTTTTGTAAAAATTAGTGTTTCGGGAGAAAACGTTTCTACCACACTAAATCTCAACCAAATTTGGTAATTTTGGTCTCAATTTCTTAAATGGAGAATAAACTAGGTTTGTAGATTTTTTTTGTCTAAGTTTATGTCTACTTTTTAGTTAAACGCTTCTAAACTTAAAAAAAAATATTCGAGTAAATATCGAGTTTTTTGGGTTCATTTATTCAAATTCTATAGGAATTATCGAAAAAATAAAAACCTGCAAACCTCAATAATGATAACATCTCTTACATGTCCAAATTTCATCGAATTTGGTTAATGTTTAGGGGTAGAAAAACGTTTTCTCTTTTTGTATGAAAATTTCAGCGTGCCTTTCTCTCTTAAATAATTCAAGGTGACGAGAGCATTGAATTATTGAGATTTAAATTAAACGATTTTATTTGTAACTGAATGACGAGACGAGCTTGTCGTTTGCCTGATGGTAAGCATTACGCCAGCCCATAACAATAACAGCATCACCTAGAACTTTGTTTATTTATTTATAATTTAATTACAGAAGCACTGCATCAT
Source organism: Petrophora chlorosata (assembly GCA_951640565.1). Lineage (NCBI taxonomy): Eukaryota > Metazoa > Arthropoda > Insecta > Lepidoptera > Geometridae > Petrophora > Petrophora chlorosata. The sequence goes on from OX621206.1 coordinate 6,683,876, forward strand.
TGTGGCCCGATGCTAGACGTGTACCATCATCTAGAACTTTACTGCTCACTCTGTAACTTTACGTAATAAAACTTATTAAATTAAAATTACACATAAATTAATGGTTTGTAATTAATCCTTCAATTAAAATCTAATTTAAAAGCGTGCCGTGTAAACGCCTGATAAAAACTAACTACCAGTTAGGCTAAACCCAATAAAAAAGCATGCATTTTAATTGACCCCAGCGTGAGGTCCAGTAATTTTATACTCGTTTATAAAGTAACGAGTTAGAGTAATAACAGTGTTTCGATACCACCAAACAACAATACTCTTTTGTACCTTATCACAGTAAAAATAATCAAAATGTTTTGGAATTCTATAGAAATCCTCTAAACCGTATTGTGGCAAAGAACTTCAGTGCTTTTAAAAGTTGAGGTTATTTTACAGCGCCAGTGTAATTAGACAAGCCAGACATTATGTGGACTATTAATTTTAAACTAAATAGATGAAAATGTAAGTAACTATATAATATGTAGTAACATAACTACTATACTAAACTTTAGAAGTTAGTTTTTTAATTAGCACCATCTATGTTCACGGGAAAGACGGGATTCTTGAAGCTATTATAAAGAAAAAAGAAAAGGACAGTAGCTTAACAGTGCAAGCTAGGTGACTCGAATCAAGTAAGTAGACAGTAGCTCGGCAGTGTGAACTGGAGACTCTTAAACATTCCTAATAAATAATTCTTAGAAAAAAAACAATGTTTTTTTCACAAAGCGCTGATTCAATTTCGATAAAAAATTGCATGGGACTACCTATGAAGCCTACTAAACAAATAAAGAATCATCAAAATCAAGTCATAGTTGGCGGAGTGATCACGTAACAAACATACACAAAAATACAGTTGAATTAAGAACCTCCTCCTTTATAAAGTCGGTTAAAAATATCGCTAAATACGAATAATCGATATTTTTTATTAACGCCTTCTAGATCACGACAAAAATGGTAAAAACCTGTTTATTGAAGCATTGCCCTACCGAGAACCTTCAACTGGCTGGTGAGTAGCTTGCATTGTACAAACCAGGGGGGTAACCCATACGTCCCTCAAGCGCCAATTGCATATCATCATCATCATCATCATCACGTTCCCACTGCTGGGACACGGGTCTTCTCTCATAGAGAGAGAGTGGGCCATAATCAACCACGCTGGCCCAATGCGGGTTGGTGGATGTCACATGTCCTTGATTTTTTGTGAAAAATTCTTGGAAATGCCGGTTTCCTCACGATGTTTTCCTTCACCGTTTTTGGTGCGAGTGTTAAATCCGCACATAGCTTAGGAAAGTCAGTGGTGCGGGGCCAGCGGGATTCGAACTCGGGTGCGTCGGATCGAAAGTCGCACGAGCTCCTACTGAGCCACACTCGCTCGAGCATTGCACATCATGGTAAACTCAAATTAAGGTATAACTTTACTGCGACTAATGAAATGCGGACTAATTATTGTCGATTTAGAAATCGAATTAATGTCATTCATTTACACTAAAGTACGATAACTACAAGTCTGTTGTCTGGAAGAGACCGCTTTGAACGATAAGACCGCCCATTGTGACACTAATATTAAGTTAATTGTAATTTTAGTTTTTAATTATTTCTGATTGTGGTGTTATAATAAAGAGTTATTATATGCTATTGTAAGATAAACTTTCATGGGACAATATGGCATCGAAAGACATTGTCGCATTGAATCTACACCTTAATCTGAGATCAACACGATATACGATTGGCGCTTGAGGGACCAGAGGGTACGGGGGCTATTTTTTGTTAGGTGCCTATCGAGTATCAATCTGTAATCTTATATTTGACATTGAAGCTTCAGTCTCTACTATTAAACAAGAAATGCAGATCAAATACAAGTTCCTCAAATTACACACTGTGACAGACAATTGCTAATTTCGTGGAGCCTTGGCATTCATTGCAAAGGTCTAAGCAATTAACGATTTATGACTTCAAATCAATTACTAACTGATGTGCGAGATGGACAGCTCTGCTATTATCGATTTTATTTGTTTATTGGACTTTAATTCGATTACACATTTCAATTATTCGAAATTGCTGCAAGTTTTTATGTATCAGTTTGTAGCTGGACGAATCAAATATATAGTTTGTAATGATTTTTTAAATGTAGTGCAATGAACATCATTTTGTTAATAGTTTTTAAATCAATGTCGAAAATAGATGAATGATAAACACTTTTAAGTGCCTTGATTGTACCACACCTAAGTAATTTTTTAGTAATTACAACAACATTTCATAGAAGTGATTTTTTTATTACTAATCGTTTTTTTATTTATGAAGCAAATAATAAATTAGTAGAGTTTTATTCTTTAATAAATTGATATTTTAAAACCTGCGCTTGCATTAAAGCAAAATTGCAAATCAAACTCAAACTCAAAATCTCTTCAAATCACTTATGAACGTCAAATTATCACAAGACTCTACCACCGTATCGAAAAAAGAACCACTACTCAGAACATACGGCAAGAAACTGAGGGACTGTAACCAACTAACAGGCTTCAAGCGGTAATGATCGTCTGACGAATTAAAAATAGTATACCTTACAACTCCACCCATAACCATAAAGAATAACCATTCACACCACAAATAAATAAAATTAATAACGTTAACGAATCAACGCAAATAAACACAAATAAATAAATACACACTCAATAAATAACTAGTACTTACACAATCCCGTTGACTTTTAAAGTCGTGTAAACAAATTTACAAAGACAACAGCCATGAATAATATATATCAGTATTATTTAGAATTAGCATTCCTAAAAAGGTAAACGCATACTTTACACTGGACACTACACCATAGATTATAGAATAGTGTCTACGCTCGGTGTTGTATAGAGCTCGCGCGTAAATCAGATTGCATGGATACAGCACAATTTTGAAATGTTCGTAGTTTTCTTGGTATTAGAATTCTGACGCTTTATTTTTATTGCAGAAATTGAAAGCTATTGCCCTCACAATTCACATAAATATATCACCATCATCTATCTTACTGCTAAAAGCAGCGGATGAGGATGATAGTACTGTCATCCTATTCCGCTGTCATTACAGTATGAATTTTTATACTGTGCATTGCATAGCATAATATGCGTAGAATTAAAGGTACAGTATCATTGAATTTTTAACCGACTTCAAAAAGGAGGAGGTTTGTATTCGACTGCTTCACCTGCTTCACCCAGGGTTGACTTCCGGTGAGGGAACTCCTCAACGGTGAATAGTACAGACACAACATTTCGTAAATGGATTTAACCATAATAGCCTGTTCTAAATTCCATCATGACATGGCAGATACACCCAGGATTGACTTCCGGCGAGGGAACTCTTCAACAGAGATATAGGACAGACATGACATTTTTTTGTACATGCATTTAATTGTGATAGCCCGTTTTAAACTTCGTCATGATGTGGCTTCTAGATCATAAAAGCTTGTCTTTAAAAACTTTTTGAATTAATTTAATTAAAACTTGTTTTTCACTACAAATGCTAAAATAAATTATTTTAAAAAAAAACTAAACCGACTTCAAAACCACAAATGGCACTCAAAAGTAAAAAATAAATTAATATAATTATCATAAGCGCTACCCACTCATATATTTAAAGTCGGTGCCAGCCAAGTCTAAAAGGTAGTAAATTCAAAATTCAAAATTCAAAATTCATTTATTTGCATAAACATAGGTAGAAACATAATTGTATTATAGGTTTTAATTAATATAATAGATCTCTATGTTATTACCGTCAGGTGCGCAAATTTTTATAACAGTATGTAGATAATAAATTAAATATAAATGTAACATTCATAACTTATTTTTATTTAACAAATAGCAATATTTATGAGAATTAATTAATGTAGTAGTAGATAGATACTACCTACAAGTAGTACTTACTATATACATATTTATCTGCTACCTATTAGACTTGGCTGGCACCGACTTCAAATATATGAGTGGGTAGCGCTTATGATAATTATATTAATTTATTTTTTACTTTTGAGTGCCATTTGTGGTTTTGAAGTCGGTTAAGTTTTTTTTTTAAAATAATTTATTGTAATTTTTGGACAATCTTGGGCGTATGGGTTCTTCACGATGTTTTCCTTTGCCATTCTCCTCCCATAGAAATTTAAAATATAAAACCGTTATAAAACTTTCACGTGGGACCTGTCATATAAATCAAATGCATTGGATAAAAAGTCTGATACAAGCTCTCTCGTGTGTGGTTTCTTAAAAATAATTAGTAAAAATATAAAGACAGTGGTAAAATTTTCCAGTACGACATCGTGCTGGAAAGTTTTTCCGAGATCCGAATAATATTGAACTATAATAGAACTGCACTCATTATACAACACCCTTACAGGGTACATACTTATAGCATACTTTATGACACTATTTTAACACCTGTCTGTAATAATATATGTATGAGCATTAATAAATGAATATGAATAGCAACGACAATTTTATTTCTAAATATCACAAACCCTTATGCCAGCCGAGCATTACTAAACAATCATATTAAATAGAACACAGACTGTACATGAGTTCACCTGAATACCTACTATGGTTACTGCGTAAACTAGCATTCGGTGTCCGGATAGAGCGCGCGTAAATCAGATTGCATGGACACTGCACAGTTTTGAGCTGTTCAGTATTCGTGGTATTGGAGAACTCGGGTTAATATTATGTGTATTGAACCCAACATTTATAATTTCTGATATTGTCATATATTTGTTGCATTTTTGTAGCACTATTAGTATGTATTATAATTTATAATATATTATATTCGGCTAATCTTTTATATTTATCTATTTTACTGTACATATAGTCGTAGTTAAATTATTACGAGTGGGTATGTCCGTGAGTCACCAGGTCGGAGCTGAAAACCAGCGTTGTGATTCAATCACAACATTAAGCTGAGCTCAAACCTCTTCTGGCATCACTGTACATGGCAGCTATCTACGTACACAGACAATCTACGTGCACTATAATTATAATTTACGTATTTTGTTCTTTTTTGTGGAAAGAACAGTTTACTTGTATGATGTGTGCAGTAAATATTTGTTAGTAAATATATGTAAATATTTTTCTTTCTTTCTTTCTATATTGAATGTCATAGCACATGCTAAGCGAAAATCGTAAGATTTTAAATAATTAGGCAGAACCTGTATCTTTGGAATTCCGTCCCGATGCCTTAACCATTGGGCCACCGAGCCAACTGCTCAAGCAACCAAATTTCATCTATCCTTCTTATATCGTCCTACGGGGACGATTCTACGTCATCTGTCGTCAATGTTTATATTGATCAAATCACAATTTTTATGTTTACGTAATAAACATTATTTTGCTTTTCCGTATACAAAAATTTACCTTGTTCTGAGCTTAGAAGATTTTTTTTTGTCTCGTTACGGTAAAAAAATGACAATATGCAAGAAGTTCTTATTCAGATATTAGTGCTCGTAGCGCAGCTTTTACGTATACTGCCAGGAATAGTGCGTTGCATAATTTAGCGTTATTGTACGATAAAAATCTGGATTAACGCGGCCAAAATAAGATCAAGTCGTTATTTTTTTTAGGGTTCCGTACCCAAAGGGTAAGACAGGACGAGACTCCGCTGTCCATCCGTCTGTCTGTCTGTCTGTCCGTCTGTCGCCAGGCTGTATCTCATGAACCGTGATAGTTAGACAGTTGAAATCTTCAGTAGGTATTTCTGTTGCCGCTATAACAACAAATACTAAAAAATAGAATAAAATAATATTTAAGTGGGCTCCCATACAACAGACATATTTTTTTGCCGATTTTATACATAATGGTACAGAACCCTTCGTGCGCGAGTCCGACTCGCACTTGGCCGGTTTTTATTTTATCGCTTATAGATCTATGTTTGGCCTAGCCCCCGTACCCACCGGTCGCTCAAACGCCAATCGTACAATACAATACAATACAATAATGCTTTATTGTACACCAAACAATAAATTAAAAGGGTACACAAAAAACTCTTGACTCTATCGTATATCGTACTGAGCTCAAATTATGGGCAGGCATGTTGCTCCCCATTAGGTGGACGAACTGCTCGTCCCGTTATTCAATTGTAATATTTTAAATGTTCTTTGGAATGTGGGGACCACTTATCCTATTTTTAGACGTTTCATTTACGATCAATGCCACACATGCAAAGATAACCAACACCTAGCCTATGATTGGATACTTATAAAAACAAACTATCAAATTACTCAAAATTGGTTTAGCCTTTAAACACCCACTTAACATTATGTAGTAGCTGCTTGCAATATGAGACTGTAATGTAGAATTGCGATCAATTTGCATAATACTTCTTCTTCCTGCTATTATAGAAATAACTTCCTTCATTCTGTTGTAATACGAATGAATCGATTTTGAAAGCTACTTAAATTGTCATTCAATTAATATCAATAAATCGATTTGTGTTCGAATACATTAGTAGGTGCTTATTAGTGTTTTCATTTTTAGATCATTTTCATTTTTCATTTTTCATCCCGAAACACGACCTAGTCGTGTTTCGGGATGATGTTCGGTGAACCATCGGGGAGACGGGTCTGAGCAGCCGCTCAACTGCCGTCTCTCTCTAGATCTACGTGCTCCATCTTAGGCCACATCATCGCTTCTCATCAGGCCAGATAGTGGCCAAACATAGATCTATTAAGCGTAAAAAAAAAAAAGCATTGGCACTTTGGCTGTTGGCATTTGGGTAGCATTTGACTTATTAGAAGTTAACTTGGAGACAGTGCCATTTCGCATTACTATTATGTGCACTACTGCTTGAAGCAAGATAAAGAAGCAACACTGAAGTGGCACTATCCACCAGATGAGCTCTTGTACAAGGACTAACTTACAGTACCAACGGTTAGGTAGCAACGTAGCTGCGGTCGGCTCTGGGATGGGTGACCGTTTGTGTATTATCCAAGCGCTATCGTGCTTCGGGCACGTTAAGCCATTGGTCCCGGTTGTCGTCTTAGACCGACAGTCATGTTAATGGCCTTACAGTTCATGTGACTCGATGACTTCAAAGTTAACGACCAAGCCCTTCCGCTGATAAGCAAAGACTATACACCATTTGACTGGCGTTTGACCATACTGGACCTCATTCACGGAGTATTATAAATTTCTACCTAATACAGACCGGTAAAACAAAGCACAACTACTGAGAGCGGTATACCCTTTTTACCAGCTAATTACAACTGCCATTTCTCCCTCTGCTACTGGGGCCCGCATAGGTAGGTCACGTTCCAAGAATAAAATAGCCAGAAAATACATATAAGAAAAATAAAAGTAGCGCTCCATGTACTCTATGATGATAAGTATCAAAACCAACGCCCTTACATAGAATAGCGTCAAAGTATAGCACCCCGGAGCGAGGCGAGCTGACATGACGGGAGCCATAGTGACCTTTAACATTTCCACATAGGGCGAGATGGGCCGACTTTCACCTTAAACGTCCAATTTACGGATGCCTGTCTACCGGCCAGTACCTTGAACTAAACCGTCTCAATTAGTGCCCGGATAGATGACCCCGTAATTTCGTCAGGTAATGCTAAAATTGCTGGCGTATTGGGTGCAGGCCTCGTGCTGTTATGGCGGTGATTTAAAGCCCTATGATAGGTTGCACTTATGAGCCCTTTGTACTTTAGAATATGAAGGGCTTTGTTAATAATTTTATATTTTGTGCCGATAATGTTGGTCGTAAAAGCATGGGTTGTGCCTTGTTGTCACCAAAAGATATGATTATACAATATTACGTTATTTAATATTTCCACGTTTTTTACACAGTCAATAAAAGTAAAATAAATGTTGTCTCTATAGTAGTATGCTAGTATTGATTTAACCGAAGAAAAGGATTATTCGAATGTCAGCAAAGGTTTAAGTAAATAAAAGATATATCTTCAAAAAGAGACTAAAGAAAACAGGAAGAATGAACTGTCTTATACAAACGATCTCTTTCAGGCAACTTTGGGATATACCTATAGAGATGTTTATTAAGAATGGCCCTAATTTTAACAATACATAATGTACACTGCATTAAACACTGTCAATATCATATTTATGCTGGTGATCTGCAGGTTTACTTGAACTTCCACCCATAAGACACAGATCATAATGTAAATAAAATAAATGAAGACTTAGATAGATTGGCTGAGTGGTCTACATCGAATTGTATGGTGTTAAATCCTACCAAATCAAAATATTTTGTTATGGGATCTAAGAAGCAGATAGCCGACATAATTCTCCAAGGCCCTCAGGTTGCAATTCTTAATGAACCCATTGAGTGTGTCACTGAAGCCCGAAACTTGGGGCTCATTATGGATAGCAGACTTCGCTTTGAAAGTCATGTGCAGGAGGCTGTACGCAACTGTTTTTACAGATTGAAGATATTATACAGAATTAGACCTTACCTTAGTACTGATCTCAGAATATCATTATGCGAATCTCTTGTCCTATCCAGGCTCAATTATGTTGATGTAGTTTATGGTCCTTGCCTCCTGTCCAGAACAGAACGCCTCATTCAGAGAGTCCAGAATGCTTGCGCGCGTTACTGCTTTAATGTTCCTGCTCGAGCCCATGTCACTCCTTTCTTTAACAACGCTAATCTTATGAAGATGATGGCTCGTAGAAAGCTACATCTTGCTACTCTGCTTTTCGGAGTCATTAAGGATAAACAGCTGGAGTATCTTTTGAATAAGCTGACTTGGGCTCATGAAAACTCTAGGTATAACACGCGAGCTTCTGCTTATTTGATAATTACACCCCCTCACATGACTGTGGCCTTCCGTGGTAGTTTTAGATTCTCTGCGAGCAAGTGTTGGAATGACCTCCCACCGCCATTGCGAGCTCTGAAAACAGTACAAACTTTTAGGAACCACATGAAGCTGCATCTAATGAGATGCCAAAAAGATTAAGTATGTATATTAATTACTATTATTATTATTATTATATATGTATGTACATTTTACTCACTTTTTATTTTTTTATATTATATATATATATATATATATATATATATATATATATATATATATATATATATATATATATATATATATATGTATGTTTATTATAAGTAGTGTATTATCTTTTTTACACGGGTATCAGCTGAAAATCAGCGCCGAGTTGTGTAAAACTCTTTATGCTGAGCTGAGCCCATTCGGCACATATGTTTATTATTTAAGTTTTTATTTTTTGTATTATTTGTTTGTCGTGTGCCGAATAAATGGTTTTTCTTTCTTTCTTTCTTTTCTAAGTGGCATTATTCAAAATTACAATAACTAGGTGCAGCTTTATAATTTATAAAATCAAGGTATTATTGTAGGTATTTTATTTTACTTATTAATTTTAAAAGCAAATATGTTTTAGTATTTTACCTCCGGTTTCTGCTCGCAAAACAGGTGGTGGGTGGATTTGTTCCGATGCATGATCGCAGACTTCTGTTTATGTTCGTTTTGTTCAAGTGCCTAATTCAGTGTAAACTGCACAAGAACAGGCACAAAGTATTGTAGGTACATAACAAATTAATATAATGTTCAAAGCTTGGCAAAGTGGTGACAGGCTTTACCCTCCAGCTTAAGCTGGTTAATTATTGCCTGCTTGCTTTCTTGTCTTGCGTATTTCTAAAAATTTATTGTTTTATTTGTGTCGTATTTGTACCTATTGTGTTCGTCCTTCTGCTGGGAAAATGTGTTCACTTTTGTGACACTGACATGTGACATCATTTGTGTAGGTAGATTTGTGCTCTATGGTGCCACGTACACTATTCTAACCTCAGAGTAAGACTTTGAGGTTGGAATGGAGTGCGTGGCGCCGTGGAGTATTAATTTGCTTTTATAGGTGATGTCACATGTCAGTGTCACCGCCTATAATTAATACATTTTTTTGCTTTATGTATATTTTGTTTACTCTTGTTATACATTTGTTTATATATATATGTTGTATTCGTCTCTTATCTTACTGTTCGTGATGTCACGGTCATAGGTTCCGGCTGAAAATCAGTATTAAGGTATTTATTACCTTAGTTTTTATGCTGAGTCGGAACCTTTTCCTGACATCGCGCAACGTTCCATTATACTATAATTATATTATGTATTTATTATATATGTTATTACATGTGATATTTTTTTCTGTTATATGTATGGTATAGTATTATTTGTTATGTGTAGTATAGTATTATAGCTTAATGTAATGTTGCGTGTATCTGTCTTGAATAAATGTATTTTCTTTCTTCTTTCTTACACTCAACTTTATATATTCTTATATTATTTATTGTACACTGTCAGAACATTTACATCGTGGATTATAAACTACATGTACAAAGGCGAGCTTAAACTTAAAAAAAGTTTTCTTCCAGCAAACCCTTGAGGAAAGAGAACTGTCACTTGAGCAAATAGATATTATTAATATTCTTTACTTACCACAAATACCATGTCCAATTATTCGTAAATTATTCAAGTATCAAAATTATAGAATCTCCTATCATTGACCGCAGCACCCGTGCCGGCCGCACCTAACCCACTAGAGGTCGCACGCGCACCGTTTCCTATGGTCCAGTTATGTTCGCAGTAATGTGCAATTTTACAGCATAAAGTATCAAAATCATTGCTTCGCTATAGACCGGTCGATGCGACCGCGCCCAAACGTAGCACGCGCTACTCACAAAGATCTAGTCGGATTTGGTATAGTTTGCTTTGGCGATTGTTACATAGAAATGGGCCTGAGTCTTAGCAAACAGGTTATCTAGATAAGGAATCTGTGACTATGCTGAGATAAATTATGTGTAGATACAAATAGGTACAAGAACTTATTTTATTTTGTTTAGTGCTAACAGCTATTATTACAAAATAATTTGACAATTGAGTACAAAAACTAATCTGTACTAAACAGAGCAATATATTAATAATACAACGTTTTCAAAGTAAGGTTCTAAGGGAAATTGTGAACGCACCTGGTAGAAGGATGAAGATCGACATTTTTATGTAGTACATAAGAAATGGCGATCTTCATCGGGACCTAAAAGTATAATCCATAAAGTCATAAAACAATATGCCGAAGCTCACGAACATAAACTTCGTCATCATTTAAACGTCGAGGCAATCCAGCTCCTCGACCACACGGATATAGTGAGAAGACTCAAAAGAACTAAACCGTTTGAGTTAGTGTGGTGGTGGTGCTAGAATTAGTGTAATGTAGCTGGTGAATTAGTGTAATTGCTACCTAGAAAGAACACCAAAACAAAGTGTCTTCGACTTAATAGAGACAATAAGAAAGTATTAATGGACACATATATATGTTAAATTTAAATTACTCATCAGCCTAATTATATGGCTAGATTGTAATAAAAATAGGGATTGTTGGACGTATTATTTAATTAAAAATAATTGCAGAAATCGAATTCCACGTCCCAAAAATACTTAATAATAAATCAAGTAGCCTTATACCCAAACCAACCCATAAGTGATGTGTACATGCATTTTGCAATTTTACAAATAATTAAAATATTAATATAAAATAATTGAAATATATAATATAATATAATTAAAACATTAGAAATAATGCATTCTTTTCGAATTGCAAAAATAATCAAATTACAGCTAAAACTTCCAACCAAAAACATAATTATTTTAGCACAAAAGCTATCTTGTTCTGCTCTATAACTAAGGCTGGTTATGCAACCGAGATGTACGGCCAGCGTATCTTACGTCCTGAATGCTTCCGAGTATGAGGAAAGTTTTTTGAATTTGAGTACGTAAAAGCCAATTACAAGCATCCACAAATAATAGTTAAATAGACCAAAGAGCTGGCGCTTACCTCGGCCAACGAATTAGTCTAGCCATTCAACGAGCTAACGTCGCCAGCTTTTTGGGCACCTTGCCCGCGGACGGCGACCTAAGTTCTGTTTTTTATCTTTAATTTCATTTTTTTATGTTGTTGTAGGTTAGTTTAGTTTTCATCACTGTATTTGTAAATTATTGTTTCTAAATAAACATACTAGTTAATTAAGAATAATTACAAATAAATAAACAAAGATCAATTCGTAAATGGCATTGCATGCCATTTACGAATTGCAATGGTTTGATAGTGATGGCGTTAGGGCTGTATTCACCGCAGCCAGACTGCTTGTGAATAGATCGATGTTGGAACGCTCGGTTTTCACAAGCCTATTAAACGCTACGGAAGAACGTGAGATATAAGAGTAACATAAGAAAACTTAATGTACACAAAGCCATATCCTTATTTTAACGCAGAGGAAGTCACAGACTTACTCAAAATATACGCGGGAAATCGATAAATGCCACTTCATATCTAATGTAATATCACATAGTCTACTCCTTTTCTTGCAATACTATCCATTCAAAGGTTGTCTGGAAGAGATTACTGTAAGGTATAATACCGCCTATTGTACTAACCTAGTCATAAAGTTTTTATCTATGAATAGTTTTTATGTAGGTATAGTATAATATGAAGTGGATACAGCCTTAATACAGCTCAATCATAAACTATATCTATGCAACGATATCAGATTAAAAAACCTATTATAAAATCCCTAATCGAGAACAAAGAGACCAGTACACGTCCTTCGCTGAACGTTTTAATTGTACTGTAGGCATTCGACCGATATCCGATATCGATCTGCGACCGGGGTCACTGCGAACTTACTGTAAAGTTATCATCAATAATAATTACACACTATATGACCATATCGCAATAACGATTACAGTAACAAGGTATTTTGAGAGAAGCAAATTTCGAACTAATGATTATGACTCGGTACTAATGTACACTTATTCAATGACGCTGGCCGTACATCTCGGTTGCATAACCAGCCTTAGTTATAGAGCAGAACAAGATAGCTTTTGTGCTAAAATAATTATGTTTTTGGTTGGAAGTTTTAGCTGTAATTTGATTATTTTTGCAATTCGAAAAGAATGCATTATATCTAATGTTTTAATTATATTATATTAAATAAATATTTCAATTATTTTATATTAATATTTTAATTTTCTAAAATTGCAAAATGCATGTGTTATATGCACTTATAGGTAGGTTTGGGTTTACGGATACTTGATTTTATCGTTAAGTATTTTGTTGTGGAATTCGATTTCTGCAATTAATTTTAAATAAATAATACGTCCAACGATCGCACAAATAAATCCTGACCCCTAACTAGGATTTCCGCTACCTAGGGAACCAGGAACTATGAACACCATGGTCCCACAAAACTCAGACACGAAGCAAATGCTTACGCTTTATTTTAACTGTGCACAAACATTTCTCCCGTCACGGGAATCGAATCGTGGTGTACGAGATTTGAGCCAACCTGCCCAACCACTACAACACAGAGGCTGTCAAATGATTTTTATGAAATAATAATCTGTTTACGGTTTCATAATCTTCAGCTCTTTATGACAGCAAAACAAAGGTATGGCCCAAAAAATCCAAATGTAACAGGAATGTGATTGCAACAAGTGGAGTCACAGGCAAAAGCATCTTTTGAAGCAGTAATCAAAGCATTAAGGGCAAAATAGGTCTATATTTTTCCAGTTTTATAACAGCAATAAAGTAATAACAATAAAAACTATTAAAACATAATCGAAAACTCTATAGATACGGCGCCCATTTCACGTCATCACCGCTCGATGAGTTAATAATATTACGGAATTATCTTCGAGCGAGCCCATAAATAACATGCTAGTTAATTTTTGTATACGCTGCCTCTGTGCAGAGGTCAAGTATCGCTTTAAAATAATTGCCCTAGTGCCAGTAATTGATTGGCATTGTTTGTTCGCTTGATTAAGCGATGTGGAGGCTTAGACAAGACCGCAAGACATTGGTAAATGGTATGCAGTTAAATGTCCTTCAGATTTTAGTTATTTGAAAAATAGAACAGCAGGGTAACCTGTTAACTCGAACAACGATACCGATCGCTTTGAAAGACATCCCGTGATCAGTATTTGTCTGTGGAATTGTCAAGTTTCCTTCTGAAAGTCTGCGTCTCAATTCCTATCCCAATCACGATCTTGAAACAATTCCACACCGCAGTTTAAAGGATGCTAATGCCTTCCAAATTTAAAACTGAAAGCGATCGGGATTGGTGCTTAAGTTAAACTATTCCACTGCGGGTTTTTAACACGTTAAATATAGAGATAAAGTAGTAAATTATCTGGACAGGCTGTGGTAGCGGTCAAACGGTCACTGAGTGCAGCTCTTTGAAGGATGTTTTAGTATGTTAGCGATATACGTTTTCCAACCAACTTAAAAAAAGAAGGAGGTTCTCAATTCGACGGTATCTTTTTTAAATTATTTTTTTGTATGTTTGTTACGTGATTACTCCGCCAATTATGAATTGATTTTGATGATTTTTTTTTTGTTTGGTAGGTCATACTTTAGAGGTAGTCCCACATAAATTTTATCGTAATTGATTCAGCACCTTTTGAAAAAAAATAACAAAATCATGAAATATAAGTTTAGTCTTGAAGTCGGTTCTTGTTTTTTCTAAAAATTAATCACCTATTATTTCTCTACGTTTAAACAAGCTCGTTATTGTTTCTGTTTAGCAATTTGATGCATACCTTTTGCGTTCTAGAACTCTTTGTTAGGATTATTTCGATTGGGATAACATTAAAACAATACATTTATGGTTTATGTTATAGATTTTTCAGTTGGTCTTTAGGTATTTTGATTCGCATCCATTCCAAATTTTCGTCATCTGGTTTCGGAATATTTCTTTGTAATTGAACTCCTAGAAAAAGAAAATTTTGTATTTTAACAAGACAGGTACAGTATGTCATTTTGCAAATACCAAAATGTCAAACCTATCTAGTACCTACCTGATTATCCAATTTTCAAAATTTCTGAATATAACATTTTTATACAGTAAATTAATTTAAAAAGGTGTTAATATTAACAATGATTGATAATCAAAACAAAAACAGTAATTTTGACATGTGACTGTTTTTGAATTGGTGACTGATTTCGTATAGATTAAGAAAGGTCATTCCAGTTCTAATGATAGACCTAGGTATGTGAGGTTAATAGAAAATTCTTAGTCACATACCACTACTTTTCAATATTTTAATTATGCGGTCGATGTTCTGATTCTCTTCCTGTCCATTCACACCTTCATCGGAAATCTCAGGTTCATTCTCCTGAGATTTCCAATTCTGATTTTGTAAAAAATCATCATCACTAGGATCACCAGATAATGTCTCTGAAAAAGAAAAAATGTATGTAGTGGTAGAACAATACTGCAGTGGTAGGTAGGTAGGTATTGTAACGTTACGGAGGTCCCCCGGCTAGCTCTACCTATGACCTGGGAAGCTGTAATAATAAATTAGGTTGATTTAGTGATACATTTAATACAATATATAAAACATTAGTGCTGCTTAAGGAAAAGATCTTCTGCCTGACAAAGAGGGTAAATGAGAACGTATAGTACTTTGTCCTGGGTTTGTCCTTACTACTCCCAATCCAGGGGACGGTTGGAACCTTTCCTTAGGCGTTCGACGGCGGCGAGTGGGCCTTTGTTTGGGCCACCAACTTGTGAGACCTCGACAACAGTGTCTCAAAAATAATATGGTTTTCCACCTTGATATAATATGGTTTTCCACCTTGATAGTATATGGTTTTCCGCCTTGATCACCTTCAACAATCATGAAAACCTCCCTCTCACGAAGCTCAAGTTCAATCCCCCGTTCTCATATATCTTTTCGTTCTCTGTCAGTTAATTTCGAATTCTCTTTTCTTTTTCTTCTTTTCTTTTCAGGCAATAAAAGTAGGTCCATTAAAAATATAACAAATAGGTTCGATGAGTCATGAATAATGAATGAAGATGATTTGTAACACTACAGTATGTACATATGTAGTGGTAGGTATAATATATATTTTGCAACTAAACAGAAGACAGCATAACAAACACAGTCTAGTAGACCACACTGACACTAGACTCTGACATAAGTGTTCGGCTTAATAGCCAGCGGAATTACTAGAGTATCGCTCAAGCTACTTCCCTACTACCCCTTGTAATATTATGAGTGAAAGTTTATTAGGATGGATGGATAGATAGATGGATAAACAGATGGGTGGATGGATAGATGTTAGTTAGTCAACCACGAAAAACTACTCAACCGATTTTGATGAAATGGTATGTAGCTACTTTAGTTTAGGCATAGGCTATTTTTTAACCCGGAAAACCGCGGGTAGAACTACATGGCACAGCTAGTTAGAAATAAGATCAACTTGTCTCGTTATTTAAATAGCTTAAATAGCTGAGTCTTTCGTCATCATCTTCGCCCATTACTTTTGCATTGCTGGAATACGGGCCCTCTCTCACAGAGAGAGTATGGTAAATCCACGCTGGCCCAGTACCGGTTGGCGGATATCACATGTCCTTCAACTTATTGATTCTTGGACATATTTGTTTTCTCTCTCTGTCTTTCTTTACTGATTTTAGAGAGAGAATTAAATCCGCACATAAAGTAAAAAGTCATTGGTGCGGAGCAAGCGGAATTCGAACTTGAGTGCGTTGGATTAAAAGTCTCACTAGCTCCTGCTGAGCCACGCTCGCTCTAAAAATGATGTACTCTAATTTGGCTTTTAAAATTGACAATTACATGCACGAAGGGCAGACTAATATAAAAAAGGCTGATAATTATAGTGGCTTACTAAAGTTGTGGCTTATTTTCTTCTCAAAAGCGTCGAGTGCATTCATCAAGTCTTCCATATAAATCGGCCTTTCTGTTGTTGTATTTTCTGTTTTTGCTGGAAATGATAGAATAAAAAACAACAACTAAGAAAACCTAATTCCAAACGAGATTTTTCGGAGAAAAAATACGGTCACCTCCTGGGACTTGACAATCTTCCCTAGGCGCGGGGAGGGGTCACCAAGTCGGGTGTCGAATTTTTCCTTCCTTTATTTAACCGTCTTCAAGTTCCGTCTTCGTACTTTTTCTATCCGAAAATTCTTATTAGTGTTTTTCACTTTTTAAAAGACTTCAAAAAAGGAGGAGGTTCTCTGTTCGATTGTATTTTTTTTTTTGTTACCTCAGAACTCCGTCATTTATGAACCGATTTGAAAAATTCTTTTTGCGTCGGGTTCAGTATAACTACGAAGTGGTCCCATATAAATTTCATCGATACGTGACCTTGGACTTCGAAGATACATTGAAGTCGGTTTTTTGTTTTTTCTAAAAATTAATTATACGTTTTGCATTACTACCTACTTGTTGCTGGTGAATCCGTTGATGGCTTTGCAGTGGTTGTAGTTGTAGTAACAGGTGGTGGTACAGTTGTGGTAGTAGTGGTTGTAGTAGTAGTAGGAGTAGGAGTAGGAGTAGGAGTAGTAGGAGCAGGAGTAGTAGTAGTAGGGGCAGGAGTAGTAGTAGTTGTAGGAGCAGGAGTAGTAGACGTAGTAGTAGTCGTTGTAGTAGGTTTAGTAGTTTGTGCTGAAAACATTTTTTTATTATTATTGTAGGTATATAAATAACATTAAATAAAAACAAGAAAGCGACAGATAAAAAAAAATATCTAAAGGCCACGTTTTTATACGCCTTTTGAGGTTAAGTCAGCATTGCATGCTAATAAATGAATTTAAAATGCAATGTCACCGAGTTGTAAGCTACCCTCAAAATTACAGCCGGATAACTAATCGGGAAGTGCTCGAAATTTGAGTTGACGGAACGACAGACAGACAGACAGACATGAAAGTGACTTAATAAAAACGTGGTAAAATAGTATAAAATAACTTAATATTTATCAATGTCAATGATTTTACTTCGTGAACTCACATTTTCCTTCTATTTTGGCACGACGCACTGTAAAACCAAAATCTGTTAATATTTTTGCTGAAATAGCATATTCTATCCATAGAAATAGCAGAAATTCGCCATTATTCACAGACACAATAACACCAATGACTATTATCTTAATTTAATCTACGACCAAACAATAATACATTGAAACAACTTTTATATTATTTAAAAGAGTTATTAAACGTTTACAAATGGGTAACTTAAGGTGCATTGCACTTACCACCAGGCGTACAATCTCTTCTCTGAGTTTTATTATATACTAGCAAACGTTCGCGATCGTTCGCGTCGATATTATAAAACATAACCTATATTACTGAGGGATAGCGTAGCTTTCTACCAGAGAAAGAACTTTCAAAATCGGATGAGTAGTTCTAGAGATTACCTCCATCAAACATACATAAATATTTACCTCTTTATTAACCGACTTAAAAAAGGAGGAGGTTCTCAATTCGACTGTTTTTTTAATTTATTACCTCAGAACTCCGTCAATTATAAACTAATTTAGAAAATTCAGTACCTATAGCTACAAGTTGGTCCCATATAAATTTTATCGATATTCGGCCTTGGATTTTAAAAATACATCAAAATTGAAGTCGGTTTCTTTTTGTTATAAAATGAATTATATATAGAAGTATATTAAAAATAATATTGGAAAATATTAACACTGGCTTATTCGCGGCTTATGAATGTACAGCCGCCTCCTTGTGTGTCTTGTAGTGCTGGGAAGCGTAGATTGTGGAACTGACCCTAGGAATTCAACTTCCACTTCTACTTCATGGTTAGGGAACTTCGCTGAAAGAAACAAATTGTGAAAATTGTATCAAGTTAATTTATAAATAAGTATTATAAACTTTAAGGTATGCAAAATATGTAATTCGCCGCAGCCGAGGCTACATATTCAATCTTTTATTGCATCATGACATGTATGATTCAAGGATCTTAAATATAATACGGAGTCACATATGTACCCAATTTAGGGCATAGCAATATGAGTAGAAGCGGACCGATATATTATCAAATATATTACTTTTCCCTTCAAAACTTATCCTTAAATTTCTTTTTGTTGTAAATTTGGGTCTTTCTCCTTCAGTACGGAAACGCTATAAACCAACTGAACTCCCACGGCACGTGCCTCGGTGGTTTTCTTAAACTATATCCAAGCATGTGTTATTGCTTAGTAACAAACATTATGTAAATGGATATTATACTCGTAGTTACATTTCCAGACTGCCGGCTTTTCTTATCAAAAATATTTTATAAATATTTTATTAAAGTTCTCTATTATTATTTTTTTACTTGGCATTACAAAAGCAACATAAAAGTAAATGCTCTTTTATAATTTGTACTGACATTTAATTTTATTAAAACACATAAATCGACAGTTAATTAGTGTACAAGTACATGTAAAACAGTTAATTATTATATTATAATTGGTAACTTATTGTTAATTATATTAATTGCAACAGTCTTTAATTATTGCCAAAATATAAAGTGGTTGCGTAAATTATAAAGTTGACAAGTTTTTCATATCGCATAACATCGTTAATATAATTTTCAGTGCTGTTAACAAAATAATTTAGAAATAACAATTAAGTCATTAAATAACAATTAAGTTATTTATAATAAAATTACAAACTACAGAATATATAAACTGCGCTATAGTGAAAATATAATATACATATGAATATTATAAAATTAAATATTTTACCTGACAAAGGTTTTACATAACTGTCGAGTATCTTCGCAATTTCATTATTCATTGGACCATCAGCCACTGAAAATAAATAAAGAAATTGTTAAAATATAATTAAGTTTGTAAACATAATTGGAAAATCTGTAGTTATATACTTCTTCTTATATCGTTGCATTCACCACTGAATGGTGACAATATAAACAGTAATGCAACTGCAAACATAGTAAAACAGCATGAACAATATATAATTCTCTTATCAGAGCATTTCGCAAACGGTAACATAATCTATATAATAAAAGAACAGGGTTTTTTTCTACAATCATCGCACAGCCGAAACCGCTTAACATAGAAACCTGAAATTTGGACCACGTATTCTACAAGTAATGAAGGCGTCATTTAAGAACGGATTTTTCGAAATTTGACCTTTAAGTGGGTCAAATGGGGTCATAAAGGATGTATGGGGAAAAAAAAATATTTTGTCGCACGGTCACGAAACTTTGGCAGTATACTATGCAAAAGAAATAAAAGAGCACGTGTATCACAGTTTTTTGAAAATCAACCCTTAAGGGGGGTTTAGTGTAGTTTTTTAGATTGGAATGCGGAAACTATAATGTATGCTACGGTGATTGTTTCTTGACCAATAGTTATCAAATTTTGCGGGAGCATTAAGCATCTAAATACTAGGAACTTATTTTCGGCATTTTTCGAAATTCAACCCCTAAGGTCATTTATTGGGGTCGCAAATTTTTCATGGTGTATGTTTTTTTAGTAAAGTTATGAAACTTAGTAAATTGACTAAACATAAAAATATAAAAATATATTTTCAGTAACTTTTAAAAAATCAACCCTTAAGGTCCTTAAATAGGGCCGCAAAATTTGTATGGAGTAGGAGTTTTTATTAGTGGAACACTGTAGCTACAGTAAAGAAATAGGGTAAATCAACTAAGTTTGATCAAGCTTAAAAATTAGTATTCAGCGTTTTTCAAAAATCAACCCCTAACAGGGTTAAACGTGGTGGTAAAGTTTACATAAAAAATCTTTGTTTATAGAGATGAAACTTGGTACACACACAACAAATATTATTAAAAGGTGATTTACAATTTTGGAAAATCATCCCTTAAAAGATTTAAACAGGGTGGAAAGTGAAGATTATTATTTTTAAGCTACAGCGATGAAATGTGGTACACGTACTAAGCCAATGAAATTATATATACGTATTTAACCATGTTTTTGAAAATCATCCCCTAACAAGCCTAAGCGGGGTGGTAAAGTTTGTATAGAAAATCTTTGTTTATGAAGTTTCGTGGCTGAGATAAAACTTGGTAAAAAAAGATAATTAAAACGTGATTAACTATTTTTGAAAATCATCCCTTAACAGGGTTCAACAGGGTGGAAAGTGAAGATTATTATTTTTAAGCTACAACGATGAAATGTGGTATACGTGCTTAGCCATTGAAATTATAGATATGTATTTCACATTTTTTTTATCATCCCCCGACATGCCTAAGCGGGGTGGTAAAGTTTGTATAGAAAATCTTTTTTATTTATGAAGTTTGTGGTTTTGATGAAACTTGGGACATAAACTAAGAAAAAAAAAGATAATTAAAACGTGAAGCACAATTTTTTTAAAATCTACCCCTAATTAGGTAAAATAAGGGTGAAATGTAATTATATTTTTTTAAAGCTACGACGATGAAATTCGGTTCATTTACTCAGACAGATAAATTTTAAGCACGTCTTTCACCATTTTGCTGAAATCATCCCCAAACCAGTTCAAACGAGGTGGTTAAGTTTAAATGAAGAATCTTTGTTCATAAAGTTATGGCAATTAAATTTAGTACACAGAGTAAGCACAAAAAATAAATTTAAACGTAATTCGCCATTTTTTGAAATTCACCCTCTAACAAGGTTAAACAGGGTGGAAAGTATCAAATTTTTTTTTATGCTACAATGTTGAAATTTACTATAAGTACTCAGCCAATAAAATTATAAACACTTATTTCACCATGTCTTGAAATCATCCCCTAATAGGGTTATACAGAGTGGTAAAGTTTGTGTGAAGAATTTTTGTTTATGAAGTTGTAGCAATGAAATTTCGTATACAGACCAAACAAAAGCAATAAATTAAAACGAAACTCGCTATATTAATTAACCTCTAAAAACGTTAAACAAGGTGGATAATAATTTTTTTTCTAAACCAATGATTTTGAAATTCGGTACGTATATACTAATCGAAGATACTATACGCACATGTTTCACTACTTTTTAAACATCTTAAAAGGTCTAAACGGGATGGCAAATATTTGTGTGGAAAACCTTTGTTTGTAAGGTGAAAGCGAAACTTTGTATTATAGACTAGGCAAAATAAATTATTTCTAACGTTATGCAATTTTTTGCAATTTCCTTATTCGTACAGGATTTTAATAGACTTTTAAAATGCAACATTCAGAAAAATAAGAAATACTAAAGGTGTAGTCAATCGAAGATTTACAAATATTCAGCAACTTTTGTCATTGACCGTACGTGTCGCAGGGAAATGAGGATATCTGGGATTTCGCGATATTCCTAGGGATACGACAAAATCATGGTATAATCATGTATGGTAAGGACCACTTCTCCGCGGTCCGACTAGCATTTACCCCTAGAGTGTATATAAAAAGCGCGGAGCCAGGAGCTCGCGAGGAGTTCCTGAGCAGAACGAGTGCGCAAGGCCAGAACGAAGCGAGGGGGAGAGGTGGCGAGCGTAGCGAGCCGGCGACCTCCCGAGTGGAGTGATGGTCGAGTGCGCGAGTGAAGCGAAGGGATGACGAAGCGAGAGTTCTGGCGAGAGCCTATTTATTAAAACTGTACGTCGTATCCCTAGAGATTTCGAGAAATCCCTGGTATCCTCATTTCCCTGCGACATACAATATTTTTTCTGGAGCTACGACGATTGACTTTTGGCCAAAATACTTACATATACTTAATCGTGAAAAAAACTATTGACCCATGTATTATTACGATTGTTTTGAATACCATCCCCTGATAGATTTAAACGGATGGTAAAAATTTGTAAAGAAAATATATGTTTATAATGTAAGTATTCTGTCTATTTAAAACGAGATAAGAGCTGAAAGAAATCGGAATAGAAACGAGATGAATTCGGGTTAGGATTGGGATAGAAGCAGGACAAAATCGGCATAGAAGCGAGAGCAGCCGGAAATAGCCAGGAGCAAAATGAATGATTTTATTAAGCGTACAAAGTCGCGGGCAACAGCTATGTATATGTAAATAGGAGATTTAGGTTTCAAAGATTTCTGTAACTCAGGCTTCATGTATGTACATGGCGCCGGACCGGCGCTGCCGCCGCACCGCAAACTCATGTAAATGATTACAAACCCGGACCGAGACCACGTGCGCCGCACCGTCCGTCCGTTTGTACGTATTACTGGTATTACGAATCGTAAAGGGTCCGTGGCGGTTCCCCCCCGACGTTTCATTTCCACCCGGTTTCTATAGTCTGTAATATGTTTCAAACTACTACGCTAGCGTTTTGTACGTTTGATACTTGGGCAAAAAACTATAAACACATGACTCACAAATGAAGTTAGGGCCGAAAAATTTGGTAATTATATCGGGACCGGAGTGGGATTACAAAGGGACAAAAAGGGGATGATAACGGTATAGGAGGGGAACTATAACACGGTAGGAGGTTCGCTAGGGAGGACGATAAAGGGTTAGGATCGGAATATGATTGGTAGCAGAGTAGGACGATAATGATATAGGAGCGGGACGGAATCAGGACCAGAGCATTACGGTAACGCTATAGGAGTGGAAAGATAACGGGGTGGGAGTGGGAAGGTAACAGAACAGAAGCGGTAAGGTACGGGAACGAGATAGGAGCGAGACGGGAACTGGAATGTGAATATGATGGGACGAAAAATGTTCGGATGCAGGATGAATACTCCACTACGCGGACGAAGTCGCGGGCATCAGCTAGTGGAATAATATGTAAAGTGCCCAATAACATTTTTAGTACCGCAATGCGAATTTTGCGTTTTACTAGCAGACTCTGGCGAATAATATAAGAAACATAATATTGTCAAAAACAAACATAACTTGTAGCAAAAGTTCTAAAAAATGCCCCCAGTTTCTGGCCGTATCTTCTGAGTAGTGATTCTTTTCCGATGCAGTGGTAGAGTCATTGTAATAATTGACGTTCATAAGTGGGTCTGTGATGTCAAAATTGAATAAAGAACTTTTGAACTTTGAACTATTGAATGCCAATATGTAACATATTTACTATTAAATAATAAAAAGTTAATATTATTATTATATTTTATCGTGTTTAATAAAGAAACTATGCGATTAGTAATTAGATAAGATGCCTTTCAGCTGCAGGGCCGGACATCATTGTTTATCGCAACAAAATATTAATAAAATTACAGACCAATCTCCATTTTATCTTGTTTTTCCAAATTGATTGAAGCCCTTATATGTCCTATAGTCTCTCGTCATTCCAGTCGCCTTCTATCAGAACAACAGCATGGTTTCAAGAAGGGTCGCTCTGTGGAGACAAATCTGGCAGGCTTTGTTTCCCTGATCTCTCGGGTATCTGATGTCTCGGGGTAATAAGCGCAATGCAGTGCTACGCAGTCCTTTTTACGGTACTCAAAGTTCTGGGTGGCAGTGCAATTGTAATGGGCAGGCGTGGCGCTTAACATCTGGCCAACGACTTCCTCGATCTCAGTTCCATAAAAGAAATTGTAAATAGATAAGTAAGTTCATATAAACTATGTAAAGTACTATGTAAGTATGTAAGAGATGGCGTAATATGTAAACTAAGCTTCTGTGGTAAGCATTTTTTATAACCAGGGACTGAAACAAAAACATTAACGTTACTTTGCCTGATTTTACCGGTATATCCATTAAATACCGGTGTAGAGGTACCAATACCAAAATAACGTTATAATTATCGGTAATAAAGTATTGATACTGGCGACGTTGTAAGCTTGATCGCCCGCGTTGAGATGTGCAAGCGAGACAAGCAGTGCAGCGGGCGGCTGGCGAGTTAGGAGCGGTAGAAAGAAAAAGATAATCGATTAAGGTTGTACGTTACAGTACGTTTTTATAAAAAATTCAACCATTAATAACTTATTCACTGAATAGTAGAAATGCCTAAATTTATGCGTGGTGAAATATTTATGGGTGGTTATTTAAAATGGTACAATTTAAATAGTTTACCACGCATAAATTTAGGCATTTCTACTTTTCAATGAACAAATTAATAATGGTTTAATTTTGTATGAAAATTGTACCGTAACGTACCAACTTAAAGCTAATTAATTCCCTTCCCCATTTCGAAGGGAGTATCGATACCTACTAATATACTGGTATTTCATTTTACCGATACTTTTAACGTTACTTTGTGTTATCGATACTTTTGTGGTATCGATACCAATTTTTCACCGGTATTGCGGTCCCTGCTTATAACGCGAATGGAGCTGCGAGTAAATAACATAAAAATTAAGACCTACAGTTCTTTATGATAAATAAGACTAAAACTTTTTCACATTAGTATTTGATGTTTAATAGACATGGGAATTACATTAAAGTCAATGCCTAAATATCCAAACTACACGAAGGTTGATCCTTATCACTCAAGAGAACAGATCAGACAAGAGATCATAACAATGCGGTAGTATTTATTTATTACAGTATACATTGGTTGATCGTTAGTACTTGTTTTAGCAATAACAATAAAAAGATCAATGTATAGGGGCAATTAGCAACGAATGACAAATCAAAGCAATTCTAGAGAGTTAGTTCGATTAATGTATACTAATTATGAATGCATAATAAAATGTGATATATCCTTTATAAGTGGTAGTCGTTTTATACCGGAAATGTTATAATATGTGATACTGTTTCTTTTTACAGTCACACAAATGATAAAGACCATCCTCTCATATTTTATAGAACCGGTTTGAAGGGCATTGCAGCCAGCAAAATTACTGGGCATACGAGACTTAGTATCTGATGTCTCGGGGTGATGAAAAGCACCTAATTTTTTAATCTTGTCAAATTGAAATCAATATGCTATAAGCATATAATCACAGTAATTCATCAGACTAGACAGTAACGTGTTGTCATCTAAGTTTCGAGTCAAAAAAAAACTTCAAATTAGATAAGTTTTTTTAAATATAACTGAGTAATGAGACAATAAGTGTACCATGCTTGCCCTTAACAATATTATAGCAGTGCCACCCAAAACTTTTAATAGCATAAAAAGCACTGCGTAGCACTGCATTGCGATCATCACCCCGACACATCAGTTATTAAGTCTCAAATGCCCAGTTTCGCTGGCAATGCCAATATAAAAGTCATCTTTATATGAAAAAAGATCACAGCTACAATAAGACGAAACTACTTCAATATTTTGAGTGCTCAATGTTAGTATTATCTCTAAATCATTATCTTAGATCAGATGTCATTTTTATATTAATGAGTTCATTTATTTAGTTTGGTTAATAAATGTTTCTTCCGCAGTGGACTCGAAGGCAAAGTTCAAGGAGGGGCTAAAAAACATGCATCTATTGTTGTAGTGCATTGAAGAAAAAATCCTAGTTAGACACTAATTAGGCATACTATAAATTATGATCAATATTATCAAACAATGTGATATAGCTATATTGGACTATTAATCTCTTGATTTTTGGTGACGGACCAGGGCCTGTACTCTGAAAAAGTAATTACGATCTTCGTTCTGTCGGATGAAAGGAACAGCGCTAGCTATGCAACGGCATAAGAGTGTATCTTTTAGTCCGCACGAACGAACGAATGAAATCAACTCGGAGTAGGCCCCCAGAACCGGGTCTACCTATGTGTAACGTTTAAAAATAGTATACTGGCTTATGTTTAACTGAACACCATATATAGTAAAATATAACGGCAATAAATTATATTACCAAAAATAGTAAATGACCACCAAAATTAAATCCAGTCCAGTGGGATTTAATTTTGGTGAGTTTTAAATTAGAACCAACAATTTTACAACTTGTGATCCTTCTTAAGGAACCTACTCTATGGGTAACCACGAGTGTGAAGTAGGCTCCACCAGAAGTCGCGCTCGTCACCCCTTCATGTCCCTTCCCCACTTGACCTTCGCTCCGCTGCGGAAGTCGCCGCCTCGCTATGCTCGCCACCTTCCCCATTCCCTCCACTCGGCCTCGTAGGCTCGCTTCATTGAGGACCTCCTTCGCGAGCTTCTGGCTCCGCGCTTTTTATTTACACTCTAGGGGTAAGAGCGAGTTGGACCACGGAAGTGTGAGGTGCGGCAATTTGAAGTCATTTACTAAATTTGATCTGTCGATACAATTTTTGGATAGTAATGTATGGGATCTCAAAGATTATTTTGTTGGTCATTATATTTTTTCCCATATTAATTTAGGTTTATGTGCGATAACACCTATTGGTTAAAACGATGTGCCACAAAATTGTTTGCTTTATTTGACCAAAGTTTCTCAACCCTAAAAGAACTAAATAAGACGTCTTTGTATAATTTTTCCCAAAATTTTATTATAACAAGAAAATGACAGATTAAAAAATTAATCTAATTAAAACCACGTTTATATGCGCCTTTTGAATCGTTGGTCGACATTGCATGCTAATACATGGATTTATTGTTATCGAGTTATGAGCTACCCTGAAAGTTTCAGATGGATAGCTTATTGTGTAGGAATTGCTCAAAATTTGAATTGCAAGATTCCACCCGGAACGACAGTCAGAGAGACAGACTTACAAACAAGAAAGTGACTTAATAAAAACGTGATAATGAAATGTTAGATCGGCTGGTTGTTTTCAGAAACTTTTTGTTAACCTTCAATAATAGTGTAGGTATGTATTTTTTTTCATTATAGTTTGGGAACAACAAAGCGTTACGAAATCATGAAATCGGAGCCAATTCAACTACAATCTATGTCTTACAAGGTACTTCGTGTATGTTCAGAAATATAAAATTTAATAAGAGAATCGATAAACTTTATTGCGGTGCAGAAATCATTGTTCTCGTGGATCTCGATAGATGTCGTTATTTCTAAATGTAACTTGCCTTGTGGTTATCATACCGAGGTCTGCGACAATCGTGAGATTGGCCGGTATGTGATATCTTGAGGTCGTTAGGTGGTCTAAATGCAAAATAATGAGTCCGCAAAATTATGATTACGTTCTTCTTTTTTAAATAAAAAACTAAGGAAAAGTTATTTTTTTCTTTGGCGCGATGACGTGAAATGCTGTTTAGGCCTAACAGCCCTAGCACACTAGCGATTTGCGAGCGTTTTTATGCCACGACTGCGCTGTATGTAAATAAGACTCTAAATACTTAAATTTATATAGTGTGATAAGTAATTTGTCAGCCTCTGTGGTGTAGTGTTTGGGCTGAGGACTGAGGTTGCGGGTTCAATTCCTGCAATGGGACAAATATTTGTGCACAGAAGCAAGCATTTTTTTCGTGTATAGGTGTTGTGGGACTATGGTCCTAGTAGTTTCTGGTTTTCTAGATACAGGGGTCCCTATTTAGGGGCCAGGATCTATGTATGTGACCGTTAAAAATAAAATAAAAACAAAAAGGTTACCAATTTAAACACTCTAACTTCAACTTGTAGTGGTCGGCCTCTTCTTCAGATATTAACCTCCAAGCAGTAGTGCGCAAACATGACGAGCGCAGTATTGTGCCGCACAATATTTTGCAAAACTAAATTGTAGGTGCCCTTAGCCGTGCAATGGTTAAGGGCAGCCGTATCGCTTACCACCAGAAGATATACCTGTTCGTCTCGTCACCAAGTTGGTTAAAAAAAAAAACTTTATAATTAACTATTCTCTTCAGTCGTGTTATAATAATATCCCCATAAAAGGCGAGATTTTGAAACGGGTGCTGCATCATGCCAGATTAGAACGTTATTCAGTATATCAGTGACAGCTTATGGGCATAAGGTGCATCCAAAACGGTCGATGGTGGTCAGCGTCGTGACCGAACTCGATCTCTTTAGCTTAAAGTTAAGTTGTAGATACAATCACTGCACTAAATATAGGTGGTATGATATATTTTTTAATATCGTTGATCTTTTGTTTTAGGAAGAAATACGAGAAACAAAGATTTTTTTCTTCATATATTTTTTTCTGTTCATTTGTCCCGTTGCGGGAATCGAAACAGCTGAACCTGATCATGACGATGATGATGATGATGATGATAATCATTTTTTGAATACGAGATTTTGAAACGAGTGCAGCATTAGGCCAGATTAGGTCGTTGTTCAGTTTATTTTATTTCAGTTTTTTATTTTTAGTTTACCTTTCGTTTTAGGAAGAAGTTCGAGAAACAATGTTTTTGTTTTCTTCATTTTTTTCCCTTTTCGTTTTCGCGTTGCGGGAATCGAACCCGCGACGCGTCGCAAGGATCGCGAATTGGGTGGGCTCTAGTTATTAGATCCGCCTGGACCACTGCGTGCTACCAAATCTCTTGTTGAAATGTTAATGTATTGGCATCGATGTTTTTCGATGTCTTTCTTGACACCCATCCCTACCAGAGTTAACCAAAAGTTAAATTAAGAAAATTACATTTGACAGCGACAAGGAAGCTAATTGAACTTAAAAGGTAGGTAGTATGCGCAACATAACGTTTTATTAATATTCTATATGATTTAATGCCCTGAAGTTAGTTGAAGGATTAAAGCAGGAAACACCTTCATTGTATGTTTCCTTAATTGTGACAAATTTTTGGACCTTAAATTAATAATTTTAACATGTCATTATAATTAATGACAACTTTGCGTCTTTAATTGCGAAAGCTTTAACATTTGCAAAGTATGCGTCTAGGAATAATATGAAAAATTATCGCAACAAGATTATAAAATTAAATTCGAAAGTTCGTTTTTTCATTCCAACAATGTCAGTCCAAAAACAAAACAAAATATAAATACTCTTTACTCGTGGTAGGTCTCTCGGATGCGGGAAGCCGTTTGGGTAGGTACCACAGCTTTGCCAGTTATTCACAAGCAGTAGTGCGCAAGTATTACTGTGTTGCGGTTTGAACGGCATTATAGCCAGCGAAATTACTGGGCGTATGAGAATTAATATCTATGTCCCGGGGTGATGAGCACAATGTAGTGCTACGCAGTGCTTTTTATGCCATTGAATGTTCTGAGTGGCACTGCAATTGTTATGAGCAGGCGTGGCGCTTACCATCAAGCAAATGACTTGCTCGTCTCGTCACTTAGTTCCATTAAAAAAACATTAAGTTTAGGCTGATTTTGGTACAAAAACCAAAGTAAATATTTTTTGTAATTTTGACGTTTTATTAAAATTGAACCATGCACTACCCTATTCCGATCGCTACCGGTTAATTTAGGCGAATTTATATGCAAATTTAATAACTATACCACGTCTACAAGCACTAGACCACTAACGAAGGCCATTATTTACGTCTATGGTACGTCATTCTGATACCATTTTACATCATGGGCGATGGTATAAATAGCGATAATTTCGATGATGAATTATCTCATATTAGCTGATTAAGGATATGAAACGACCTGCTTCAGGCGGTCTTAAGAGATAACATCTACTTAATTAACAAAATTAGTATAACCTGGTGATATAATTTACGTTATAAGATGGTTTTATTTTATTACACTGCTTCTGGGTCTTGTGTTCCGAAATCTACGAGTTCACAAGTCAAGAACATTAGCATATCTGACAATTTTATTAGGAATTATATTGAATGCTCATAATTGGAGAAAATCAAGAGATTTTAAATAAACGTTGACGTGTTCGGCTGATCAATGTGAACGTTGATGATAGATGGTGTAGAATCCTTCTCGTAAGAAGATATACCAAGAATAAACAAAAAATTGGTTGCTCGAGCAGTTGGCTCGGTGGCCTAGTGCTTAAGGCGTCGCGTTGGGACGGCATTGCAAAGACACAGGTTTGATCCCTGCCCGAGCAATTTTTTATTTTCTTTCTGATTATTTATTTATAAAAAACAGTTTGTGGTGCTTAATGAATGACTTCCAAACAGGCTTCGAATCCAGGTATCCAAAGCCAGTAAGTACTTCAATCATTAATTAATTCACTTTACAGTTGTTCGTGTTTGTACTAATAATCGATTTACTTACTATTGTTTATGTTTAGGAAACAAACAATAATGTGCCATGACAAATTATATATCCTATTAATCACTACATTTCGATCATTAATTAATTCACTTTACAGTTGTTCGTGTTTGTACTAATAATCGATTTACTTACTATTGTTTATGTTTAGGAAACAAACAATAATGTGCCATGACAAATTATATATCCTATTAATCACTACATTTGACCTAAGCCACGGGTCTAGAGTCTATAACAAATGATCAGGCCAACAAACATCTGTATTTGTCATTTTAACTGCGAAATTCTGTAGCAATATTTGGCCTCAAGTAATTTATGTAATTGTTAGTGAAAAACACTTTTGAAAATCATACGATACTTCGTCAAGGATTATGTGTTTTAGCTTTATGACTTTTGTTGCCTTATTGAACAGTAACAATTAATCATTCTGTTTATTTACTATTTTATTATCACATTATTAAGATTTATGTTCACCGAAATACATAGATATATAAATGCTTAGATATAAAAAATATATACTTGTGGCATCACGTCACACCAATATTAGAAATGCGAAACTTTGTATGTTAATGTGTAAGTGTGTTCGATTTTTTGTTACATCTTTACGCTGATACGGCTCAACAGACTGGAGTGAAATTCGGAATGGAGATAGTTTATACCCTGGATTAATACATAGGCTTTTTATACCGAGATACCGCGGGTGAAACCTCAGGGCACAGCTAGTAATTTATATTTATTCAGTTTTTTTCACTAACAACTACTTTCTATCCGTTCTTTCGTTCAACTTTCCATACTATTCCTTCTCCACTCATCACATCACAGCTTGTCCTCTTAGTCTACTAAAATGTTTACGAAAGAAAAAGCCCATAAACAAACTTCCACTAACCACAACCACTATACCAAAAGTTATATACCTAGCATGATATAGTGCCATCCAAAACCGAGTTCACCGCGAAAGGCGCGTAGTATCGGCACGCCCAGTATGGTAACATCACGCGTTCCCTATCGCTGTATTAACGTGCTTACTTGTGGTTCTGTACTCTACCTGCCCTGTACTGCGAGTAGCGATATTGATATTTTGTATCTATTTGTTGAGCTAGCATAAGCAGTATTGGTAAGCCGTTTCTGCAGGAGAATCATCCCACCTTTGCTAGATATTTTACCACCATGCAGTAGTGTGCAAAATTTCCGTTTTATAGGCCACTGTTTCACTGTTTGTATCAGGATGACGAGTTCAGAAAAAAAATTCACAACAAAGTTCTGGGTGGTGCTGTAACTGTTGAGTCATGTTGCTTACCGTAACGAAAAAAGAAACTTGAGGTGACCTTCACAGATTCAGAACCAACTTCCAGGAGTAAGTGGAACTTGCTAAAATAACAATGTTTCCCAGCTTAGTGTCCATCGAACTCCAGGAGTCATCGTGAAAGTCACTCAGATCAAACTTATCTGGGTCAGCAAAACATAGCTTGCACAATGCTTTGTTGCAGACGTCCATAGCGACGGGGATATATTCCAAACTGTCGTTTTAAAAAGTAATTTTCTCTCTCTGCAAATAATTATTCTATTCATGTTATGTTAATGCTGTTTTCCTTGTTATGTATAATAGTTACTCCATTCAAGGATTTTCCGCATTTATTATCAAACAGACCAAAACATTAGAAATATCAAAACCCCTCGCGCGCCGTCTGCATTGGAAGCTGTTGTGATTGCGGTACACTACAGATAAGGTAAATAGCTCATACAATTGTTGGAATGGGAGGCACCGAGCCTCTTTTGTTAAGGAAGTGATACCTAATGGGCCCGGCAAGCCACCGGCTAGCTAGACTAACATGGTGTCAATAGTACCGCGTGCCCGAAACGGAATATGGACTGGTCTAAATGGCCAATTCTCGCCGGTTAGACTCTAATTTGTAAAGTTTAGAAGGCTAAACTGTTATTCGATGAATTGACTTGTTTATGATGTAAGGGGATGTCTTTATTGTCTGTACTGTTGATCAGTAAGGTCGCATCAATATACCTTCAAGGTGTGACAAATTTTGGGATCTTCAGGTAGGTACCTTTTCCTTTGCACCGTGAACAGTGAATTGTGCAACGAATAAAATAAGCTTATAAATAAATGACAAATTAATATTGTTTATAATTGTATGTAGAGTGATTTTGCACCTATAATTTTATAGTTTATTTATTATCTTCTAAGTGAAGGAAATCATTATTCTAATACAATATTTATTCCTGTCGTAGTTTCATTGAAATGTGGTCTTCGCTCACGTGTACGTAATAATTTACAACTTCTAGTATAATATATGCATCTATAATTATGTTAACAAAATTCTAGTTGCGTGTAACAAGCAAATGACCGATTGTAACTCAATCAATCAGGCCAATTACGCTGGACATTCACAATTAGCCTTTACTTGGATTTTTAGCATAGCAGAGGTCTAAACGCAGCCTTCGCACACTCGCAACATTTGCATCAGTAATATTGTGATTTCTAGAATCATAACTTCCATGCCCGATTTATTAGTTTTGTTCCGTCATCGCCACGACATTTTCTCGTAAAATAAGGCTTCCGAATAGTATATATATAGGATATGATAAAAACAGAGATTTGGTCAGTTCCCTAAGTGATTTGACCAAAGCACGGAGGATGTTAGAATAACAACACGATTTTACCATTTCCCTAAACACGTCTAGTGATTTGAACAAATACCTGTCACAGGGAAATGAGAATAATAGGGATTTTACGAAATCCCTAGGGATACGACGTACAGTTTTAATAAATGGGCCCTCGCCAAAACTCTCGCTTCACGCTCCGCGCTTTTTGTATACATTGAATGGGTAAGAGCGAGTCAGACCACGGAGAAGTGGTCCTTCCAATACATGAGTATACCGTGAATCCGTGGTATTTTTGTAATTTCACGAAACCAGTTCTGCCCCCGATTCAGAACCTCACGATAAAGAATACCGATTCGATTCGACTATTATTGATCTCGTTTTGTATGTTTATTTTCGAGCTATTCCGCTTCGAAAATTTAATACGATTTCGGTTACAATATTCGTATCGATTATATGTTACATTTACTAATTTTGTTTTGTGTGCAAAATTTTACATCATAAGTTATGAAATCGAATCGATCGACAACGAGTTATCGTGAGGTTCTGAATCGGGGGGCTGGTATTTGTTTAAATCACTAGATGTTGTTTAGGGAAATGATAAAATCTTGTAATTATTTTAACATCCTCCGTGATTTGATCATCTACCTTAGTGATTTGATCAAATCTCCGTTTTCATCATTTGCCTGCGACGTATAATCAACGGGATAATTTGACTGCTAAGTTACTACTTACAATGTTACTTACAATGTTTGGAATACTTTCCAATATACATCGTTTTCAGAACGTACCTACATGGTAT
Organism: Petrophora chlorosata; assembly: GCA_951640565.1. Taxonomy (NCBI): domain Eukaryota; kingdom Metazoa; phylum Arthropoda; class Insecta; order Lepidoptera; family Geometridae; genus Petrophora; species Petrophora chlorosata. Next base: position 6,718,003 of record OX621206.1, read on the forward strand.
TCCGTTAATTTTCTGGCTTTTAAAATAAAATGACGTAGCGTTAAATAGTTGCTTAAAAAGTAGCTGAATCGTGGACCACCAATGTTATAAAGAACTTTTGATTTGATTTGATTTGATTTGATTTGTTACTCTCAAGTGTGCCGAGGTTTACTACGACCTGACCTCCGATTTACGATCAAAATAAGCCTGTGCACAATTTATTCGTTTCTAGAATTTAAGGAGTCTAAGTAATCAAAGGTAGGAAATTACATTTATAATCATCTATGGCAAATACACCGAGAACTTTGACCTTTTTATGAGCTGGTGAATCAGAATGTTTATAAAGTGTTTCATTTTTGATCCTTTAAAATAATAATAACTGCATTAAAAAGTACATTATTTCAAATAAAAAATGTATCATCTTGATACGAAACCCACCTTTTGCAGGAGTTTTTATCTCTATCTTCAAAGTTTATCATTAAATCAACCAAACTTACATGGGACCACATAGTGGGAAAACCTTTAAAGCCGATATAATAGTCACACATATCGATTCAGTAGTTTCTTTAGTAACAAATAATAACAAAATTATTTTCGAAACAGATATTCTAGTAATACAATTTGAGGCTAACAAACTTAACTTAGCTGGGCTTGTAGTGTAATACATTAATTGGTGCGCAGAACCTACACTAAGACCTAACTATTGTGTAGTAAGTAGGTATATGGTATCTGCTATCTCTTCCACTGCACAGTTTTATACAGCCAGAGAGGGGAAACACATGGAATTTGGAATAGTAAGTGCTTACAAATATAATTTACTAATTTTAGTTTTAATTAGTTTTAGTCGTAATTAAAATTGGTTTAAGAGTAATAAGTACACCTGGACATACATGGAAAAGTAAAACATACATACGTTAAATTGAGAAACTCCACGATTTTTGAAGTTCGGTTACTAAAAAATCTACGTCGATTGCCATTATCACTATTCAAAGTTTACTTATAAGTGTACAAAACAGCAACTAAATAATGAGAACTGCCTAAATAAATAGCTAGTTATCTACCTACAGAAAATTCGTGAGTCAGTTGTAGATAGAGCCTTCTTTTATTCAGAGTTAAACAGAAAAATCGATAGCCGCAGTAGACTTTAAGCTTAACCAAACACCTGAGCCAAGATCGTCGAGGCAGATGGCACCGCAGCCATCGCTTCATTAGGCGAGGTCAGGCGAAGCGACACCTCGCGCGCTAATGCTGATGTGTTGTTCCGATTGGTGAAGCACTGCTGTCACTACATACAGGACGTTAGGCTTGCGGACATTAAATAAATATTCTTTTGAAGATGGCACGGTAGATGGCACTCGCTGTGACATCGCTGCACATCGATACATTGTCGGGGTCAGTCAAAGCGATATCTGTACGTTTTGGCAGATTTTTACAAATTCAATTTGTGAAGTTCGGCATTATCAGTTGCACACAAAGAACGTAAGAGTAATGTTTTGGAACCTAATAATACCTAATATTGTAGGTGTTGCAATTTTTTAATTTTAAATACAGCTTGCGGTATATTATTATATATCGAAAAATGATACCAAAGTTACTTGGATGTGTAGGACACACAAAGCTTTACTCATACTTCATGCTCATAATAAGATTATGCATCGTCGCCTCAAGTCATACCTCAAAAGCTTTCTTGTATCCCACGATCTGAATTCCTCTTTTCAATTTGCATGAACCTCCATCAATTGAGTTATAATTTACGAATTCCAGCTTTTTTCTACAGCATAAATTACACACCCTGTAATAACGTGTCGTTAATGTAAACACCTTCGGATTTACCGATGGCAAACAAGCGACCATTTTAATAAGTGACATTAAACTTTGCGGGGATTCTCTTCGAAGCGTACCATCAGTAATTACGAATTTACGATAAATGATGCGTTTGCTCTGAACCCGCTATTACTAGAACGCCATAAAACCAGGCCAACTACGAGCAATATTGAACCTTCCCTCATAAAAGTTACAGTTGAATTTGGACAGCCTTAGTGGGTATCAAACGATGTTTTGAACTGCGATGCTCCCGTTTCCAGATTGTTCCAAAAGATAGGTGGTAGCCGCATGCAAAATACTTCCCCGTTGAGATATGAGGAGCGTCCAGAGACGTATATTATTCAAAGTATCTGCGGATGCCACACACGTTGCTACCGCAAGAGACTAGTGGCTGCAACTTGCTAGATAGTTTCAAGTGGAAGTATAAATAGCTTCTGCTTAGCTTATTTTGGGGTTTATGATATTGGTTGCAATTTTCTTTATAGTCATATAGTCTAAATAATAACTAGCTATCAATCACTCACAAGCAAACTTATTTTACTCGTATAGACTGTTTCATTCTTTAATATCACTGCCAGTGACACAACATTTTTTGATACACTCGCTTTTATCGAAATAAATATCCATTAGGTCACTCTGAAGCGGTGAAGTATTAATTTTATTTTTATGTAACTGAATGACGGGACGAGCTGGTCGTTTCCTTGATGGTAAGCAATACGCCAGCCCATAACAATAACAGCAACACCCAGAACTTTGTTTTGCAAAATCCTGCGCGGCGCTGTACTGCGCTCGTCACCCTGAGACAGTTAGCTGTTGAGTCTCATAATGCCCAGTAATTTCGCTGGCTACAATGTCCTTCAAGCCGGACACAGTAATGCTTGCGCATTACTGCTTTGCGGCTGAATAACTGGCAATGCGATGGTACCCACCCAGACGGCCTCTCGCATACGAGAAACCTACCACCAGTTAAATCATCCGTCAGTATAATATCATCCGTTACATCCTAATTCATCACATTTCTCTTCCATATCCGACTTTTCACCTGCTATCACTATATCAGGCATCAAATTAATAATCCAGCAGCGCCCAAAACAGACCACCATGTCGGAAGCGGAACCACCCACACGCCTCACGAGCGTTCTATCTCTAACAATCTTAATTATGCGCGTGTTGATGATGATCTAAAATTTTCTACCTTAAAAGGTCTTTAAAGAGTCGCTAAGTGTACGTAGAGGAGAGATTACGGGCCCGCTTAGAGCTTGTCACGACCGGCTTCGGGCAACAGACACTTCTGTTTGAAGCACGTGCCATTGTATAGTTAAAACTTGGCTAGTTTTTACTAATATGTAGAGGATATCATTGGATTTGGTATGAACATGCGGCTTCGTTCAATAGAAACTGCTAATACTGTCGAAGTTCCAAATTAAAATTTTAAATTGCTACACCAATGTCTAAAGCACACGGCAAAACTCCGAAGTTTTCTAAATACGATAACTAATAAATGAGCTAAGACAGCAATTTTTGAAAGGGTACAATTATCGCAATATCTCACGTCTCATGTCATCGTCACATTGGTACTGTGACATCATCGATCTAAGTCTCAGTATTTTATTCCTGCAATCTTTCTAAACTTACAGATTTACCAAGTAGATCTTTCAGCCAGCACTGTTGAAAGGTTTATACCAACAAACATAACTCATTTCGTAAATAACCATTAAATGCAGCCAACTAAAACCCAACACAATCACACAATCTGAACAGAAACTAAGCGTTCATTGCACAGTTTAGCGTGGAGAGGGCGCGCGTGCCCAGGTCAGGGCGAGGCGTGCAAAAATTACTCGTTGTGGCGCCTCGGCAAAATGTAAATTAGCAGGAACGGTCGTGGTTCAGAGGTAGAGTTACAGGTGGTTGTGTCGGTAGTATTTGTAACAGGCTCTGTAAAGTAGAACGTTAACGGGAAATGCTCAATGAATTAGAAGATTGTATTAGCCGTTTACGTCCCCACTGCTGGGACGCAGGACTTACTCTTACAAGGAAAGAGTGAGTTGTAAATCCTCTACGTGGGCTCAGTGCGGCTTGGCAAATAGCACATGTGTTTGAATTTTGGTGTTTTTTGCGTTTTAACGTTACGGGATATGAGGGATTCATTCTCCGATGCATCGCGTTAGATCATTCTGACCTACACCCGCATAACGAAGGCGGTACAAACTAGATAGCCCAGTTCACTTCCAGTTGGCTGCATAGCCAAAATGCTAGGTGCATGCAAATTTTAAATTTTATATTATGTTCTTTAAATTTTAATGTTAATCTGTTGCGTCAAATTTATTGGTCCTGTCCTGACATGTTGGTCATAATTTTGAAATTTATACTGTGTACAATACCTACTTCGTAAAATTTTAAGTTGATTATAATTTTATCTTCTAGCTTATGCATAAAAATGAGGTTACTTTACCTCTTAATTAGAAATAGTGAGTGGTCATAATGTGTTTTATTGATCAGTTTGATAGCGGATGCAAGTCGTCAATGGATGTGAATGAACGTGTTCAATCACCGACTGAACTGGCCAAGCTTCTTGGAAGGATGCTGTTTTATTGAATGGAGAAAAGGTGGGGCTATTTAGGTAGCGGAATAGATGATAAAGATAAACCAAAAATGAAGGTAAAACTTCAACATATTTCTTGCAATAGAGGATCGGACAGTACTCGAAAAAAAAATCTAAAATGTAGTTAGAACGAGTGTTTGTTGAACCCGAAAGATCATTCAATCAATATTTTTGTAAAATAATAATAATTTATATTTTTGAATCAATAAATAAAAACTAAATAATTCTGTCATTTCTTATCTGTTCTGAAACACCAACACGGTGCGTGACGTAATTTCAAAGTAAATACGGGTCATTCTACTTTTTAGTGCAGGTTTTTGCACTGCTAAAAAAGGGTTTTAAAAATTTTATCATTAGAGATAAATGAAGTAAATTAACTGTTTTTATGCTTAATTATATCCAGACAATTGATATTAACTGCCAGCAGCGAATTTTGTACATATTTCTTTCTGAAAATGAAGGTTTTGCAGACCAAGGTAGAAAAATCAAACCACTTTGTTACCAATCTAAATATTTTTATTGAGCAGCTTCAGTCACTCATTACAAACAAACAATTAACAAAACGTATTTTAGGAACATAAATCTTTCTCTTCCATAACTATAATAAGAAATTATCATTAATTAAGTCTTATAAATCACATTAAATGACAACAATGTTACCGTTGTGCACTTTTGTTTACAAAGATTTGACATAAAATGTATATATGTAAAAATATCTTAACAACGTATTTAACATTGATATTAAAAAATATTATCTTGCATCTGATATATCTGTAATGTAGCTTATTATGCCAATTGTACAACTCAAATTGAAGAACCTATACTTAGAAATAAGGACATAATGGTAACACAGTTGTGCAACAGTAACAAAGTTGTTTCAATAGACAATTCTCTTATCTACAAAAATAGCTAATCAGTCTCTTAGTTACCACAAAGGTTGAAGATAATAATTTAATCCTACTATTATATCCGTTTTACCAAAATCACAGCACTTATGCAGGTTGGATTACTTAAAAATTAATTAATAATTGCAGTCATTGTTCAAACGCTTCCAGAGGATTAGGGATTTCGTAGTATTCGCGTTTCCCTTTAAAAATCTTTTTCAGTGCAGAAACCACTTCAACAATGTTATCATAAGGTTCAGAACTAGTGTCTGTTTCGACCGCTTTAAAAAGTTTGCCAGTATCATTTACACCTCTGTAAAACATAAATTGTATGTATCCATCTTCGTCAACCTCACTCAATGCTGAAGCCAAATTTGTTTTCTACCTTGTATTTTCAATAACACATAAGTTCCGGGAAAGATTTTACTGGGATGCAGATTTTCTTTCTGAAGTAGTTCGTCACTTTGTTTTGAAGTACTGGGTACATTGTGGTTATTATTGTTGGAAATGTCTCTAAACGCAGAAAGAGGTATGTCGTCACTGCTGTCGGTGTCCGAGGAGTAAATTTGATGAAACAGCGATTGGCGTGGTTTTTTTATGATATCAACAGTCAGCTCATCAAGTGGAGATTCGATTGCAGTTGGTTGTACATCCTGAATCACCAAATCATTGACTGGAGCATATTCTTTTGGTTGCAGACTAGAACATATTCCACCACTACAGTAACAGCTAAAATCACGGTACATAAGTTTGCAAGAATTTTCAGAGAAAGTTTGGTGAACTTTCATGGTCCCAACTAAAGGTGGCACAAAATCTGCGAGAGTCGGGTATCGGACAATTTTCAGGAATATTTGGTGCATTTTGTCCTGTTGGTGGAGTGTTCACACGAAGTACATCAGGTTGAGGGGTCAATTCCGGAGTGTTTCTTGTAATAGATTGCAGGGCATGAATGCAGGCTCTTCTTTTGCTGTTAGCGACCCGCCATTTTCTTTTGGCTTGGCGATGTTCACGTGATGTTAAGTCTTTGACGAGGCGTTTTGTTTTGTGGTACCTGTCTAGAGCCTTTTTTCTTGCTTTCTCATCTTTAACAGGGTCTAATTTTCGCTTGTTTCGGTACCGACGTTGTTTTTCGGCTGGTGTTAGCGGCATGATCTTCTGTAAAAGATAAAAACATGGCATTACAGTACTAATTTTACCGTCAGTAATTAAAGTAAGTCAGCAAACAAATGTGAAATTGTTAAAATACAGGGTGGGCCAATAATTTTTGCACTTTTAAAACATGAATAGAAATAAAACTACAACTGTTATTTTGTTGATTATATATTTAACGTTTTGAAAAGTTAATGAAATTTATTTTTTAAAAATGACATCGTCGAGATGTGCACCGTCTCGTCGTTGGCACTCTAGCAATCGACTACGCAAACTTTGGAAAACTCGCTGACACATGCTGCGGGGGATCGCGGCTATCTCGTCGTGGATGTTTTGTTTTAATTGGGATATATTCGTCGGTTTATTAAGGTAGACTCGACTTTTCAGGTATCCCCATAAGAAAAAATCGCATGGTGTAAGATCCGGGCTTCTCGGAGGCCATGGAATATCACCTCTGCGAGAAATCAATTTATTGGGAAACATTTCTTTGACTACCGGTAAAGTCACATTTGACGTGTGGCATGTTGCTCCATCTTGTTGCATCCAGGTCCTGCTGTTGTATCCTTGAAATTCATGCAACTGCGGCGTCAAAAACTCTCGCAACATCTTGACATATTCCGCTGAATTCACAGTTACATTATCTCCTTGATTATTTTCAAAGAAATACGGACCAATTATGCCCTTTGCTGATATGGCAGCCCATACTGTCGTTTTAGGTGAATGAAGTGGCTTTTGGTGTTTAAGGCGAGGGTTTTCCCTGCTCCAATATCGACAATTGTGCTTATTCACGTGCCCGTTGATGTGAAAGTGGGCCTCGTCCGTAAAGAATACATTCTCCAGGCTAGAGAATTGCTCCAGCATTGTGTCAGCCAATAACTTACGTTGAATGTAATCATTTGGTTTCATCTCCTGCACAATTTGAAGCTTATACGGGTGCAGTTTGAGGTCTAGATGCAAAATCCGCCGTAGACTGGTTCTCGGTAATGCCAGAACCGCCGAACGCTTACGCGTAGATAATTCTGGATCGTTCCGAACGGAAATTTCAACCTCTCGAATGTTCTCATCGCTTCTTCTTGAACGTGGCCGGCCTGTTTGTTTAATATTCGTTGTCGATCCCGTTTGCTCGAACTTCACGACCCAAGCTTTGATTAAATTCACACTTGGACACTCGCTTACACGGCGTAATCCATATTCAATTCGAAACAGGCGTCGTACAGTAACGTAGGAATCGTTGTTTTTGTAAAATTGTTTAACACAAAAAGCACGCTGTTGTCCCGTGAAGCGCTCCATCGTGACTAAAATTGCATGTAGCGACGCATAGTTTCCCGCCACCCGCGCACCCCTCCTTCCAACGGTATTCGAGAAATTTAGTGTTGCTATTTGCAAAAATTATTGGCCCACCCTGTATAAACCTGTGGGTCGATACGAACAAATCAACTTAAATAAAATTAGAAAGAGTCAGTGACAGAGTATACTTACAACTGCGTTACCACAGCGGAGTAACAAAGTGGGCCGGTAACACAGTTGTAAAATAACATGATGCTACCTGATATTTACGAAATGACCATATAATTTGCAAATCCAACAATAGAATACAATTCAGTGACATAAATGCCACGTATCGATAGTTAAAATATAACGTAAAAGTTCTGAAACTTACCTTTTCGCCGGGTAACAAAGTGCATACCAAATAAACACACGCGTCTTGATTCACAACATGGCGGCGACTGAGTGGCGGCACGCGGCTTACTGCCATTCCCCTCCACCCCGCTCTTGTAATGCCCAACCTACCCAATCGAGCCGACCAGTGACGGTACAGTGACATCTAACGATTTTTTGAGAAAATACCAGTAACATAGTAGTACCGTATTGCGCTTCTTCCTTAGGGACAAAACTAAAGTAATTATTTTGAAAAAAAAATAAAGCTTTTAAAAATATATGAGGCCTACATAAAAAACGCAAACATATTAAATAAACTTAATACATTTTTGAAGCATAGGACTACACTGTAAGAAGAATACTTTTTTTGGTTAAGTTAGTCCGCGTATTGGGTCGGGGACACTTTGCAATACTATGGAAAACAACTATGTTACCATAAAATTCCACTATGTTACCCTTAATTATGTTAAAATAGGCAAAATATTCAAATATAAATGTTAACAGAAGTTAAGGAAATATTACGGAAGTTTCATGTGTTGCGCAATTTTTTTTTATTTCATTAAGAAAATGGCAGATCGACATTTTTTTGTCTGGGGGACACAAAAACCTGCACTAAAAAGTAGAATTACCCATACCGTGTGCGGAGCTTGATTTTATTTTATATTTTTGCTTTTTATCTAAATCAAAACGATATGTTTTCCATTCCATGACGACCCTAAAGTTTTTAAACTTCATAAAAACGTATAAATCACTTTGCAAGTTGGCTTTAGTAGCTTGTCGTTTTGTTTGCCTGCGTGTGACGTCATACGATCTGAGGTAACCTTTTGCGCGGCAATATTTGAAACATAACATTTAGACATAGTTTTAGGTACTATTCGGGCTTTATTTAATTTCTTGAAGGAGTTTTACACCAAGAATCGTGAACGTCTTGAAGACACCCCGCCTTCCACCAACACTCCGAAAAGGCCAGTCGTTGGCTAACACAATTTATGCAGCTCGCTTACTCACAGCTTTTCTTCAAAACTATTCCAAACCCTTTAAAATGTCAAGATTACATGAAAGAGTGTTGTAAAAGTACATCTCAGTAATCTTTAACAAACGCTCTCTAAATGCGTAAGTAATTTTTTTGTAATCCACAAGCATTCTGATGGAAATCTGATGGATTGATCTGATGGAAAGTGACGACGCGGTCTACGGTTGATCATGCTTGCCGAGAAGATTGTAGCAATATAAAAATACACATTGAAATTACGTCGGTAACATGTCGTAAATCTCAAATGACCGTATTAAGAGACGCTCATAAATCTACATAAACTTGTAAAAAATTGCAATCTCACAATTTTTGCTTAATTGACTTTCAAAATGTTGTAGGCTTTAATTAAAACGAGTGTAGCGAGATCAATAGCTTCAAGGTCTCATATAGAGGACACGTGTAGTCGTAAATTTATATAAAAAAGTTATTGCTTCTAAATTAAATATTTAGACATACCTACATTATTTTAGCTCACACAATAAAGTTATTCAGTCGCCATGCAGTAGAGCGCAAGCATTACTATGTTCCGGTTTGAAGGGAATTGTAACCAGCGAAATTACTGGGCATTATGAGAGTCAACAGCTTAGGTCTCAGGGTAACGAGCGCAGTGCAGCGTCGCGCAGGATTTTGCAAAACAAAGTTCTGGGTGGTGCTTTGGTTATTGTTATGGGCTGGCGTATCGTTTACCATCAGGCAATCGACTAGCTCGTCTCGTCATTCAGTGACATAAATAAAATAAAGTGTAATGCATCAATGACAGAGCGTTAAGCAAGACAAAAAAAACGACTAAGTTTTATATTACTTTTGGATAATGTTTTGTAAAAGTTCTTCTCTGTGTGGTTCCAATCAAAGACACTATTAATTTGATTGTAGGTTTACTACGTATAAGTCTCCTATGCGAGAGTTCGTCTGAGTTGCTACCACCACTTTGTCAGTTATTCTGCCGTCCAGCAGTAGTGCGCAAACATTACTGTGTTCCGGCTTAAAGAACATTGTAGGCAGATAAATTACAGGGTATAATGAGACTAAACAGCTATTGTCTCAGGGTGATGAAGACATTGCAGTGCTGCGAAGGATTTTGCATAACAATGTTCTGGGAGGTACTGCAACTGTTACGGCAGGCTTGTTGCTTACCATCAGGTGAGCGACCTGTTTGTCTCGTCACATACAATTGAATTGCAAAATATTACATGGAAATTCGTTCAGCTAATCCAGAACAAATGATATCGGAACAAATTTTACTGGTGGTCTCTCGTATGCAGGAGGCCATCTGGGTAGATACCACAGCTTTGTAAGTTATTCTGCCGTCAAGCAGTAGTGCGCAAGCATTACTGTGTTCTGGTTTGAAGGGCATTATAGCCAGCAAAAATACTGGGCATATAATATGAGACTTAATATCGGATTTCTCGGGGTAATGAGCGCAAGGCAGTCAATTTTTTGGTATTAAACGTTCTGGGTGGCACTACAATTGTTATGGGTAGGCGTGGCGCTTACCATCAGGTGAATGACTTGCACATCTCATCAATGTTCCATTAAAAAAACGTATATTACTCCTTACCCACGTATTTCTTCTTCGTGTTAGGTAACAACAAAAACGGACCGCATCTAGGAAGCCCTACAAAATCCGAGGAAGCCCATAGGACATCTAAATCAAGCCAACAAGCGGACAGACATACAGACAACGGTATAACGGGCAGGCCATAACTCTACATAGAGATGAAGTTATTAATGTCTCTCTGGAGCAGGTGCAGCGATGTACTTACAGTCGTTGTAACGGTAGTGTTTGTTGGATCATGCTCTGTTATTATTAGATTCAAATTAGAAATTAACATAAATCGCACTAATATTTTATGCAATTGAATTAATTAATTTTGAGAATTTATAGAGTGAGTGTGGCTCAGTGGGAGCACGTGCGACTTTCGATCCGACGCACCCGAGTTCAAATCCCACTGGCTACGCACCACTGACTTTCTTAAATTATGTGCAGATTTAACACTCGCTCTAAAAACGGTGAAGGAAAACATCGTGAGGAAACCGGCATGTCCAAGAATTTATCACAAAAATTCAAAGGCATGTGACATCCACCTACCCGCGCTGGGCAGCGTGGTGGATTATAGCCCATACTCTCTCTACGAGTGAGGCTTGAGTCCCAGCAGTGGGAACGTAATGGGCTGATGATGATTATGATGATGAGAGTTTATGTGAAGCTATATATTATTTATAGCTGAGTCCCGCAGCTCAAACTACGGTTCCCTGGGATAAAAAGTAGCCTTTGTGTAAATCTTGTATATAAATTATCTCCATTGACCACATTTTTTAATTTCACTCATTTTTTAATTTCACTCATTTCCGTTTATTCACTCATTTCGTATTTTTTAATTTCACTCATTTCCGTTTTTTTCACTCATTTCGTATTTTTTAATTTCACTCAATACCGTTTTTTTCACTCATTTCGAATTTTTTAATTTTACTCGTTTTCGGTTTTTTTACTTATTTCGTATTTTTTAATTTCACTCATTTCCGTTTATTTCACTCATTCGTATTTTTTAATTTCACTCATTTCCGATAAGCCGTTAACAAACTCTCTTACACTCTAACATACAAATTTTCGCAGTTTTTTTATCTGAGTGAGACGATCATGTCTTTCGCCTAATGGTAAGCGCCACGCGTGCCCATAAAATTGCAGTGCCACCCAGAAATTTTAATACCATAAAAAACACTGCGTAGGACTGCATTGCGCTCATCACTCCGAGACATCAGATATAGTCTCATATATGCCCAGTAATTTTGCAGGCTACAATACCCTTTAAACCGGAACACAGAATATTATCGTGATACAGTAGCTATAAGATAAGATAAGATAAGAGAAAAAATTACAAATTTTTCTTACAAATAGGACAGAATACTTATTATCTAAAAAAAATAGAGTTATCAGCGCTCCCCAAACTAAGCACAAGGCCTGTGTCTTGGGAGTCGAGTGCAATTTTAACAAATCAAATTTAAAATATTGTAATCAAAATAATTGAAAAAGTAGCTATGCTTGCAATACTTCTTTAAATCTTTTTCTTTTTTTTTGACCCTTTGTATTTATTATATTGTATTCATTTTGTTGTACAAGAAAGTTTTTTTTATGTAACTGAATGACGAGACGAGCTGGTCGTTTGCCTGATGGTAAGCAATACGCCAGCCCATAACAATAGCAGCACTACCCAGAACTTTGTTTTGCAAAATCCTGCGCGGCACTGTACTGCGCTCGTCACCCTGAGACAATTAGCTGTTAAGACTCATAATGCCCAGTAATTTCGCTGGCTACAATGCCCTTCAAACCGGAACACAGTAATGCTTGCGCACTACTGCTTGGCGGCTGAATAACTGGCCTTGATTTGACGTGTGCAAAATAAATTTCTCAATAACCATAGGAAAGCTATAGAATGTAATTAATAAAATAACCTGGGGTTTGCCTGTGGATTCAATATTCTCTTTCCGCAGTTTGTTTTTTATTTTTAGGTTAAGGAAAGGTCAACAGAGAAAGTAAGTCCAACTTCATGGAATGTGCCATTAAGTACTTTAGGATAACATTATCATTTCCTTGTCCGAGTTCCGATGGAAAATAAATGCGTTCTAAAAGCGACGTATTTTTAATTAAAACATTGAAAAGAAAAGTAGCAAATCAATAATTAACGTACTGTATATCTGCAAAGGAAACTGAGTCATTTTTGCAAACTGCCGATTAACTTTTTACGGTAGGTATATCTTAAGAATATAATTAAAATCCTAATTATTTAAGCTTGTTCGCAAGTACATAACCTCGATATTGATTTATATAATTTACTCTGTACTAAACGATCCAGTCACAATCGATTTTGTAATCTGGTCAATTTACGAGTCATAGATTTTCACATCATCATCATCAGCCCATTACGTTCCCACTGCTGGCACTCAGGCCTTCCCTCGTAGAGAGAGTATGGCCCATAATCAACCACGCTGGCCCAGTGCGGGTTGGTGGATGTCACATACCTACCCTTGAATTTTTGTGATAAATTCTTGAACCGTTTTAGAGCGAGTGTTAAATCCGCACATAACTTAAGAAAGTCAGTGGTGTGGGGCCAGCGGGATTCGAACTCGGGTGTGTCGGATCGAAAGTCGCACGTGCTCCGACTGAGCCACACTGGATCTCGATTTTCACATAGTCATAGACAAAAATCTAATGTCTTTATTTACCCAACTATTATTCCTATTTCTAAAAATAAAACCAACCGTTACATACCCGTGAAGGTATTCCGAAAAACTCGCATACGAAATCACGGAATCCCTCAAAAAACGTTCTGCATATGAAATACCTATAGAGCTCGTTAGTTGAGTTCCCCAGTGGAATACATCAGGCGACAGGAAGCTAGTCCGAAGACCTGCTGACAACGCGCTAACGGGAGCACGCAGATCTGCAACTGTACAAGTGAGTGGACAAGTATTCAATTTATATTACGAATGTGTTAAAAACGACTATTTAGCAAGTTGGGAGATCTTTATAATAGAGCAAACATAATATTGAAATATAAATATTTTTGCCCAAATCGAGTACCTATATTAAAATGTTTAGATTTAAATTGTTTAGAATATTGAGTTAAAAACATTAAACAGATTAAAAAGAGATATATATATATATATATATATATATATATATATATATATATAGCATACATTCCAATAGATATATGCTAATATATATCAATATACTAAAACATAACTATACTAACAGTTAATATTCTTTGCCTATACATAGTTACATAAGGGTAATAAGTAGCAGCGGGTTAGGGGTAGAATGAGTAAAGAGCCTTTACCATATATATATATATATATATATATCTATTGGAATGTATGTTTAGGTATTTATTATTGTAATCTAGTTGCATTGTACACCGCCGTCTGTCCATCCAAAGGTTGTCCGGAAGAGATCGCTTTAAGCGATAAGACCGCCCATTATAGTACCATAATGAAGAATTTTGTGCTTATATTTTTGTAAACGGCATACAATAAAAAGTTTTGTAATTGTAAGAAAAGCAGAATGAGAAAGACCTGACGCCATCAATGACGTGGCGCCGTTCACCGGACACGAAGTAAAAGTCTATATTTTTTAACAATCCTTTAACACTTTTCCACACACCTGCCCAGGTTCCACCGACGTATTTAATGGCGGGAAGTGGACACAAATTAAAATGGGCCCGTCAATCGTGCGGACGTCTCCGCCAGTCTTGGCCAGTGAAAGTGAGATATTATCTGCGTCTGCTCCATCTAGAATTATGATGTCGTTGGATACGCATAATTTGTAATTAGTGCAAGTTGCGTCTTAAGTGACGATATATTAGAACTATTAAAAGAGAGATTTCTGACGTACTCGTAATAGATCGGGTATTCAAAAAAATATTTTATATTAAATAAAATGAAATAAATGAGTTTGCAAGATTACTCAAATGCTGAGTAAGACCTCTTGTCCATATATGATTTTTTTCCCTTTAATTTTCCCGGCAAAACAACGTGTCTAGACAAAGTTGATATGTTTTGTGACAGCAAATTTGCTGACCGTGAAATTAGGCAGCTACCTAAGCTAAGGAAGTCAAGTCGCCAGTCACGTCTGTGTTTATTCGGAAAATACTTTTTAACTTCTTTGAGGATGATTTGATGCGGTTTTCATCATTATTAAGAAAATTCTTTAAGGAAGGTTGAAATATTATAATTGCACGTATGTTAAGCCACGGCGGATTGCTAGTCAAATAGAAATCCTAGCTAACCTAGAGAATTCTCGCATCCACACTAATATAAAAAATCGAAAGTAACTCTTTTTGTCTGTTTGTTATCTTTTCACGACTATACTCTGAACCGATCTTGATGAAATTTGGCATAGAGATAGCCAGTAGCTCGGAGAAAGACAGAATATTTATCCCAAATTAACATCGGGTATTTTTTTTTAATGATATACCTATCTACGTTTGTCCACCATCTCGCCTGATGTTAAACGAGGATGTGGCCGAAGATGGATCACTCTAGCCTTGAAGATATCCAAATTATCAGGAAACAGAGAAGATGGCAAGGACTTCCATTCCTTAACAGTACGCACTATAAACGTGGAACCAAAACGCTTTGTTCGAATTGGTTCCCGAGGGATAACGATATAACCAAATTTCAAACGCACGAAGTCGCGGGCTGCAGCTATTCTTCTATATCCCACTTGTTATTACCAAACACTCAACCCACAGTATCGGATGCTCTATAAATCTCACCTCTAGCACCGATGGGACTGAACCAGCTATTCGCAGTAAACATGGACCGAGAATCATCAATGTTTATTTCGAGTTAATGTCAAGCACGTCCGCAGGCGTCACGGCTCTGGCCGCTTCTACAGTGGCTTAGGTTTCACACGTCAATTTCTTGAATTAGTTCGTGTTGTAAATTTTACTTAGTTTGATCTATATTTGCCAAGAACAATTAATATGTGAATAGCCAGTAAAGATAGATATAAAGTAAAGAAACGAGACTGGTCCTCGCTTCGGGACATCATAGAGCGCGCCAGCTCAACTCTCTACTTGCCCAAAAATTAAGCCTTTAAAACAAAGGGGTAACGCCACCAATACTCTGGGAACCCTGCCGCAGGGTAGCGATCTACACGGCGTGTTTGCCTTATAGTATTTTATTATATTTTATTCATAAAGCCTTGTACACATTTTTATTATGTAAATAAAAGTTAGCTAAGACGCTGCCGGGATTGCGTAAATAAATTAAAATAATAATAAAACAAAAATAGCCAGTAAATAATGGAACACTCTGATTAACCAATCTAATTTGGATTTTGACAAGAACAATTTTGATTAACGTTAACATTTATGTTATGAGTCGCGGGCATATTGTGTGAGGGAAAATAAGCCCTCGATTCAACAGTAACCATGCACTAGCAAGAGCGACCCTATAATAGCGTGTTTGATCAGGAGAAAGCTGGCCCACGAAATTTAATTCAGGTAATCCCCCCCCCCCCCCCAGTCAAAATTGCGTTAACCTGAATATTGGATAAATTTTAATTTTGATTGAATTTTATGTATATTGAATTGGATGAAAAAGACTTAGTACCATATTTATGTAAGATACTATAACAAACCGATCGACCTTCGACCGTATCGTATTTTTTTAACCATCCTGGAAAAATACAATCCAATACAATACACAAAGGCTTTATTGTACATACCAAAAACAATTCTAAATGTACAAAAAATATAAACCATAAACCATAGTATGTACAACGGGCGGACTAATGGCTAAAAACGATTTCTAATATCAAAAAAATAGACAATTAACAAATAAAAAAATCTGATAACGGCTTCAACACTAAACGTGCTCAACAAAAAGGAGGCCATTGTAGCAAGACCGTGCGATTTACCTGATGTGCGCGCATTAGCGGGATAACAAGCCTCGAGCCTAGTTTTAACACCATAGTATACGCGTATAAGACGTTAGCTGGTAAACGGAAAACTGTATTCATCATAACTCTATTTTAAACTTCCTTATTATTACGCTTATATCTTTGAAGAACCATACATATTTATAATTCTTCTGGGGTCCAAACAGGGCTTTATCACCCATTTTAGCTAAAATTTAACTTTTTTTTTCAAATCATTTATTGACAGGTTGAAAGTCTGAATACCTGCCAATGTATTTTTTTATTTTCCCTAAAGAATTATTAGCTTTTCCGGGATAAAAGTATCATATCCTATTCGACGACCTACATAATAATATACCTATATACCCACTAATCATCCGTTAATTACGGAGCTAAGTGTTAATCACCCGCATGCAGACACTTTCGCATTTATAATATTAGTTAGAATTGAGTTATGCCCAAAGATTATGACTACAAATATTATGAGAAGTTATATACGAAGACACTTAAATAAAGATTTATCCACAACCATTCACAAAGGGCCAACAATGCCCACACAAATCAAACAGAATTCTAAATACACTATCGGCCAAGTTGCAGTGTACACCAAACATTTGCATGGCCCATGATACTTGCGTGTCGCCGCCCACTCCCTGTGCAATACCGTGCAATCACGCTTCGTATCAGCATCACATTAAATGCTGTAAACCCAGCACAGCAGACACAATGTGGATTTCTCCACGATTTTATAAAAACTTATGTGTAAGGTTCTGCTTAGTGCTCGGTGACATGCGAAGATAGTTGCGTCAATGTTCCGTTACAATTGTCGGTTGGATTTCCGAAGGACGGTTGCGTTGTTACTCGCATTCCGTCGATCTGGGTTAGTGTGAAGTTATGGATGTTTTTATTATGGTCGTTGCGGTAACTATGGATGATAAGTTTCAGTCTAAATACTTACATTTTATCTATGATGGCTTCTATTGAGTTGTGGTTGGGAGGGTCAGCTCATCTCATCTATATCTACACTGCAAGTACTAAGGAGAACTACACTAAAATATAAAGACGTAAAGTTACATGGTGACGAGCGCAGTGCAGCGCCGCGCAGGATTTTGCAAAACAAAGTTCTGGGTGGTGCTGTTACTGTTATGGGCCGGCGTATTGCTTATCATCAATTGAACGACCAGCTCGTCTCGTCATTCAATTACATAAAACAAAACAAAAGTTTGTGAGTTTGTATGATAGAAGGTAATCTTGGGAACTACTGATGATTAAACAGGCATCCGATATTAGAAATTAAGTCTCATTTTAGTATGCTCAGAAATGCACTCGACTATGATATGTGTGAACGTGATATGTGAAACGAAAATTCATCAAGAAATTGAGAGATAGAAGATTTAATTTTCATCCTTCATGTCTTTTACATATGTAAACTTATTATAGACTATATGATATGAACTGATTAATTACACAAGTGCGTTGACATTCCATGCCGTATGGATGGGTAAGTCGATCCGGACATCCAACACCGACGATACGGCACGCGGCCTTGTGCTTACGGAATCCACGTCTCATGCGTATCGAGTAAGCGTCTGGAAATACGAGCGCGGTGCATTGTATACGTGTGAGTGGTCGGTTTAGGTGTGCATTATTTTGGGCTATAAGTGCACCTAATAAAAATTTGGTGTTACGCTTATTTCAAGAAAAAAGACTAGGAATGAATGAATTAATTATTCCATCCCCTATTACGAACGGGATGGCACCACTTTACATTTTATGGTTCAATTGGGGAGAATTATGACGGCAAAATTACTGGGCATATGAGACTTAATATCCGATGTGTCGGTGGAAGAGCGCAATGGTGCTTTTTATGGTATTAAAAGGTTTGGGTGGCCTGGAATTGTTATGAGCAGGTGTGGCGCTTCCCATCAGGTGAACGATTTGCTCGTCTCATCTCATCAGTTCCATAAAAAAATCATGCCTGTGGTTAGAGAATCTTGATATGTAGATTCCAACCGGTAGTCAGTAGGTTTTTAGAACTTGATGAGTTTTTTCTTTTTTGTATACCTATGTGTCATCATGATAAATCAATGTATAAGTTAATGAATTGTAGCTACAGCGCGCAGACCTAGTTTATTTTTGTGAAAAGGCGTGAATCTAGTAGAGACACATACAATAAAGTGATACTTTTATAAGAATTCTAATTAGATGTAAACAGGGTAATAATTAGTGAACAAATGATACGATGCGATGATATTTTGCATAACTCCATATGCATTTTGATGTGACTTATTTTGAAATGTAAATTAACCGTGTGCCGTACTTCGATAAATAATGCATTCGATGTCATAGGAAAGATTTTAACGCCAACCATGATGCTCTGATTACAAGCTATTAATTTAGACAGATTATTCATCTTACGCTTCTTCAATATACGACTAACTCAAATAGGCTATGACAGCCTCTGTAGTGTAGTAGTTGAGTAGGTTGGCTCAAATCTCATACACCACCGAGGGTTCGATTCCCGTGACGAGAAAAAAATTATGCAAAGAAAAAAAGCGCAAGTATTTGTTTCGTGTCTGGGTGCTGTGGGACCATGGTCCTTGTAGTTCCTGGTTCCCTAGACAGGGAATTCTAGTTAGGGCCCAGAATCTATGGGCCGTTCGTTTATTTATGATTCTTTTTATTTATTTATCTATTTATACTATATATTTTTAATTTATGAAGAGGCAATGCTCAACTTTCGAAAAGTACTAGGCTTACCTACTGTTTTGGTTTCTTATATTCTCGCTTAGAAAATACTTGTCAAAAATTACGCGCGTGGTTTTTTTTTTTATGTAACTTAATGACGAGACGAGCTGGTCGTTTGCCTGATGGTAAGCAATACGCCAGCCCATAACAATAACAGCACCACGCAGAACTTTGTTTTGCAAAATCCTGCGCGGCACTGTACTGCGCTCGTCACTCTGAGACAATTAGCTGTTGAGTCTCATAATGCCCGGTAATTTCGCTATTCGCGGATACATAATTTATGGCAATAATTTGGACACAAAGGTGCAACCCTACAATGGAGGGATCTTATTGAAGTCATCCATAAAATGATTTAACTACTATACATGTTGGTACGTATATACTTCATTCGCTTCTCTACGTATCCATATTTACCTACAAGTATCAAACGAGTCTTGGAGCCTATTATATTGTCACCAGAAGGTATCAATTACAATAAAAATATTAGCATTATCTGCAATGGGTGCTGCGTTTGCATATAAAGCTTCCTTATTAATCTAGATCTCGGTGTCTTCCTTAGTAATTATAGCTTGATATGATACCTACCTACTCGTTTATATGGATGAATTTAATTTGCCTTTTGAATTGCTAAAGGCGTTATAGTCGACGTCTGTTGGTACATAGGTGTATATATATATGTATATGTGTGCTCTCTTGTAGTTTGGGCAATGCGATATAAAAGTTAAAACTTAATTTATTAATTTCCTGGTGACAGGTTACGTCATTAGAGGTCATCATAGCTAGAGGAGCTAGAACATAATAATATGCATTAAGCTTTTCTCAGCAGCATCATTTTACCACGTTTTTACCACGTTACCACGTTTTTCACAGAAAGTGACTTAATACTTTCTTGTTTGTTGTAACTTCAGGGTAGCTCACAACTCGATGACAATGCATTCAAAATACATTTATTCTTTTTGAGGCGCATAAAAGCGTGATTTTTAGATTACTTTTTAATCGATATTATAGCCTTGTTTCTTATTGTATTTGAATTAATCTCAATTATAATTAATGCCAAATCAACTACAAGTACAAGTATATACCTACAGGAAAAATGGTGACAAAAACATGACATAGTAAAAGCATGACAGTTTGATTCTTATCCGTCTCCATCTAGAAATCAAGGACAAAACAGACTCATGTTGTAGAACCTTAACGCGGAAGCACCATAAGATTAAACTATGATGTATGAGAATAAAAATATGATATATCACATATATTACATCAAACTGTATAAGGTAACAGATAGCTTGTAGCTCTGACTAACGTTGTTTCTGGAAATATGTATCGCTTGTTCACGTCATGGCTGACAATTATTTATAGCTTGCAAAATTTGTAATATTTCAATGAAATGAAAAGCCCTTATAGAGTTATTGGACGGTGACTCGTGTCATATCCTTCGAGTAGGTATGACTGGATCTAATTCATGTCTTTGTCAGTGATAGAGCTTCAAATATCTGACAAGAAACTCGGCGCTAAATAATAGTTGTAAGTTTACTCCACGTCGGAAACGGTCACCGCTGTTTTAGTCGGTGAAAATGAACGTACGGAGTTTCTATTGCAACGCGCACGTCCTATAAAAATCGGTTGCAAAATTGGTGACAAATGACGATGGAAAAATCAGTCTGACCGACTATTGGACCTAAAAAAGTCTGGCGCCCGCCGAGGCTCATAGCTTTCAAATTCAAAATTCTTATGATTCTTAGACGATTTTCATTGCAACAATATGATCTTTAAGTCGTGATTGAGAGTTTTGGATATTTTATATAAATATATATGCCATATCTTTAGCCGCTCCATCTTCTTTTCAACAAATAAAATGCTGAATAACTATTATTAATAAACATTTCTAGAATTAGTTGAAATTTTAGATTCTTATTTAATGTCATCAACTTCTCAAACATTAATTTAAAGACTATAAGCAAACCATTTGTTGAACGTTGAATCTTGACAATACAAACCGAAGCTGAAGTTGACAATAGTTAAGTTAAACATACATATCGTACCAGAAGCCGGCACTGAGCATCAGTCTTGTGAACGCCCACGGTTCGCATAAAATATTCCATTTTATTGATAAAGGCTACCCACCTTTGATATAAACTGCGAGACATATTGAACAGTATATATGAGTATTGTTTTGGAATTCAGAAACCCATGGGATCTTTGAAGAATCCGTTCTTTAATCTGAACTAAAGGAGTGCCTAAATTTTTGAAGTGCTTCAATAACTAGAATTGCAGCAAAACCGATGACATGATGTTAGTGTGTTCGTGAAATATCAATGTACTTACATCGACGCGTCTCGTCACAGACGCAGGCCATTCTCCGCCTTCCCCTTTCTCTCATCCTCTAGGTCCTCTCTATCTCTAAACGTAGAAAGAAATTTATCTACATTTAGTAAGTACTAGCTGTTCCCCGCAGTTTCACTCGCGTTTTTCCGAGATGAATAACCTCAGGTCTGCTTACCAAATTTCATCAAAATCTATTTAGTGGTTTTGCGGGATTGAGTAACAAACATCCATCCATCCACCTATCCACAAAAACATTTGCATTTATTGGCAACGCTTCGGCACTGCTTCTGGTAGTGCAGGTGCCCATAGGTAACGGCAACCTCGCACC
Source organism: Petrophora chlorosata (assembly GCA_951640565.1). Classification (NCBI taxonomy): domain Eukaryota; kingdom Metazoa; phylum Arthropoda; class Insecta; order Lepidoptera; family Geometridae; genus Petrophora; species Petrophora chlorosata. The sequence continues at coordinate 6,739,960 of OX621206.1, forward strand.
ATCAAGCCTACCTTATGCTTGTTTGCCACTCTATTTTCTATGTTCTATATCTTATTGACAAACAAAATTATGAAAAAGTTGCACGACACACCAAAGTAATAAAATTTTGGATGCGTCGTATTGGCAGCCCTACATAATTATTGTATAGTTGTCGAAAATGAGTAGGTACAATATTAATGTTGTCTTTACTGATTACTAGCATTGCATAAATTTATAAGGTTGGCTATAGGTCTTCCCCACATCTTTAACGTATACTTGACTAGCTAGACGTATATTTTCTAGCCTCGAATTAAATCAAAATTAATATTCCCAAAAAAGTGTTTTTTTCTCTCCGGCCCACCACCGCACCATCAATACAGTCTACGCTCTCTAACCGGGTGTCGAACACGTCGAACTATTCGAATTCTTCCTACGTGATTTCACTCAAGTATATTTTCAAGTCAAGTCCGCACATCCGCTTTGCTAAATCGTAGATATTATTGCACACAACAATTTTACAACACCATAAAACTCTCTCATAAATGTCGTTAAACCGAACTCTATATTCATCTCTAGATCTCTACCCCTCCGCATAATAAAAATACATAAATAAGCTTTAGAATTTTATCGCCTATTTCATATGTTTAAATCCTAGATTACGTTGATAATCCGACAAATGCGGCTATAACAAAATTAACGAATAGATATCTCATAGAATAGATGGTCCTAAGCTTGTTGAGTAAATAATATAAATTACGCCCAATGGTCGTAGTCTGAAATTTATTAGTTTTGGATTGCTTGTAACGTAATAGCTTTGACATTATTATGTTTTTAAATGAAATACCATGCGGTAGAAATTTTCTTTGAAAATATGGATGACTTCATATTGGTGAGATATTTTGTATTCTGGTATAAAGTAATTTCATCTTTGAAAGGTTATCAAGAAGTTCACGAATAGTAATTCTTATATTCAATGGATAAAGTCTGTAGCAGAAAAGATTATAATCATTTAGTTGTTATTACTTCACCTATTTATACTACCGTTTGTGTGGTATTGGGTATCTTGAAGAAAAGAGTGAATAAATGAAAAATGAAAATGAAATGAATAGGCACCTCATGGGCAAATGTGCTCCACCTTAGACCGCAACTACGCTTACCATCAGGTGAGTTGTTGTAAAACGTAAGCCCATTTCATCATAAAAAAAAAAAAATAAGGCCTTCGGGCGGTCTAAAAACTCCGACACCAGGGTTGGTCACACTACGAGACAGGAAAGGAGAACATCATCATTCTCAGCATAAAAAGTATCCTGTGTTAATCCAACGCATAAGCTATCCCCATTCTAAATTACATCAAAACTTGTTCAGATGTTGCGACGAAGCGCGTTGCGATGCGTTGAAGAGGTAAAAAAGACATTTACATAAAAACTTTCGCATTTATATTACCTATTAGAGTGATATCGAAGAAACTACCAATAACTCAATACTCGAGGTAGGTCTCTCGTATGCGGGAGGCCGTCTACCCAGACGGTACCACCGCTTTACCAGTTATTCTGCTGCCAAGCAGTAGTGCAATAGCATTACTGTGTTCCAGTTTGAAGGGCATTGTAGCCAGTGCAATTACTGGTATATGAGACTTAATATCTGATGTCTCGGGGTGATAAGCGCAATGCAATGCTACGCAAAACTTTTTATGGGTGGCACTACAATTATTAGGGGCAGGCGTGGTGCTTACCACCAGGTGAACGACTTGCTTGTCTCAACACACAGTTCCATAAAAAAAAACTAAGTTATCAAAATTGTGAGTTGCATCAGATTTTAAATATGAGTCTACGTATTGATTTACAAAGCAACTACATTGCAGTGGGCTGCCGCCTCACAGAAGCTCAGTTGTAATTGGAAATATTTGTTATAAACTAGCCTTTACTGCCGATAATAATACATTATGGACCAGGATTCGTAATGACCAACAATTGAAACCATCGATGTACAGTTATGTACGAAAGCTTTGTCGTTTTGAAGGCTCCTAAATAACGCCTGCGCCTGCTGATATTCATAGCAATGGATGTTAAACATAACTACATTAAAATAACCGAACTACGAAGAATATAGGTATTGCGCCGAATGGAATATTTAAAACTATGTACCTATAACAAGGACACAAATTTTTACGCCTAACTGTACGTAAACATCATCCTGCAGGCTTACCGCCATCTCTTAAACTAGTATTATTTTAAGCTTACTTCCGTTTTTCGAACCACCAAGTCCTAAAAAAAGCTTACTTTGATATTGTATTGTTGAGAAGTTTTGGTGACGTCATCGTAAATTACTGAGTGTTTTTTGATAGCTGACACTTCGCAGGAACAAAAACATTGTTTTATGAAGCTCATGGTACAAATCAGAGTAATATGATTGTAAGCTTGAAATAAAACGTTCCTGTAGCATGTTTGTCTTGTAAAAGTTGGTGGTAAGCCCCCTGGCCTTTTACTAGGATTCCCTGTAGCTAGGGCACTAGAAATTAAGAAGACAATGGTACCACAGCACCCAGACACGAAACGAATACAAGAGCACAAATGGCAAGTGAGCGAAGCGAAGTAACCAATCTAATCGCAAGTTTTTGCTAAATCTTTCTCGCTCTCTCTTCCCGGCTACGCATCCCACATGGTGGTAGAGCTTTCCGTATATTTTTTCTCCATTTCGCTCTATCCAGGACATCGTCTTCGGATAACATGCATTCACTATTGTCTTTTTGCTCTAAATCGTTCCATCTCTTCTTGGGTCTGCCTCTGGATCTTCGACCGGAGACAGAAAGCTTTAAATCAATAAATTATAAAACATTTTTATTGTTAGCAGTACGTAGTCTCAACAGTTGTAGTACGAAGCGCGTTTGTTGCGGGGGTGAGGTGCGGGGTGCAAGGGCGTGGTCGCCGCGGCCGCTCTCCTTGACTCCAGCATCGCATGATCTCTGCTGTAGTGGACTATAACTGTTTTGGTACTCGATATTTATTTAATCATTACTTTACGAAACTTATACACTATTTTTTAATCATCACTTTACTATCTGCACTTTATTTTCTTCACAAGTTGTCTGGAAGAGATCGCTTTATGCGATAAGACTGCCCATTGTTAAACCATTGAAAACATTTATCTTGTACTTAATTTCTATGTTTAAGGTGAATAATTTATTATTCATCTTAAACATAATAAATGTAATATATGGAAAGAAAAACACTTTAAGAAAATAAAGTGTTTATCTTTCTATCTTTATGAAAGATATTCAAGATATATGAAATACACTACACAGTGTTGTTGAAGCTCCCCACAAAGCTGAGGAAACTTTAACTTAGGGGTCGTTTCTTTAATCACGTGAGGTTCGAACAGGAGGGATGGGGCTAAAATAGCATCACGTGAAATTCTAGGAGTCTTAAATGCATGTTGTTTTTACTCTTATATTTCTCTCCAATCTCCAATATTAGACTAATATGATGATTCTAGTGGCTCAATGAAGACAATATCAGTGTCTGTCGGATCTTTGACAAAATTAAGTAGAAAACAACTGTATCTAGAACATATATTTCGCTTGGCACAAGATAGAAAATAGTTCGCCGACGGCCCACCTCCAGTTGTGGAGAAGCGCTATAAGAAAAAGAAGAATTATTATTTTTAATGACTATAATTCGTTTTTAGAATTATTTTACATTAAATAAGATTCTGGAAAAGCCTTTAAGATATTTTTCAAAAGAATAATATACATGATATGATATGTGACGACTTCACACGCCGCGCCGGTTCGGTGATAACGCGGAGCCGTTATCACTCGCGTTAATAGAATATAAATAAGTATCAAATGCGCGGCGTCGCAGCATAACAGCGGTGAATGTGGCGACTGCGCATACCGAATGCGGTGATAACGCGGAACCATTATTACTCACTCGCGTTAATAGAATAAAAGTAAGTATCAAGTGCGCGGCATCGCAGTATAACAGCGGTGAATGTGGCGACTGTGTACATCGGGTGCGATGATAACGCGTTGCCGTTATCACTCGCTCGCGTTAATAGAATAAGGATAAGTATCAAATGCGCGGCGTCGCAGTATAACAGCGGTGAATGTGGCGACTGCGCACACCGGGTGCGGTGATAACGCGGTGCCGTTATCACTCGCTCGCGTTAATAGAATAAGAATAAGTATCAAATGCGCGGCGTCGCAGTATAACAGCGGTGAATGTGGCGACTGCGCACACCGGGTGCGGTGATAACGCGGTGCCGTTATCACTCGCTCGCGCTAATAGTACTCGCATGAAAATACGGTTTCTCGCCTAGAAGGACTTTTACTTTAGATTTAATTGGCTGTTTTACATCATCAACAAGTTTTTCCACAGTTGGAAGTAATGCATCTTTTTAACATCCTGGCTTTAATTAATGCGAAGAAAATAAAATAATTCTTATTATATTTTAGCATCTTCTGTATGTAAATAGTTGGCATCTTGATTAGTTTCTCAAATCTTGTAGGGTTTTTGCTGGAAGCTCTTGTCATAAACTGGTTTTCTAAGGTACCTGCAACTTATTTGAAAGAGTGTCAATGTTAGTTTTTATCATACAAACTACTAGCAGCCACTCGTGACTTCGTTCGCGTATACAGAATAAAATATAGCCCTTGTCACTTTACCTCTTTATAATATTAAGTGTAAGTATGGATTAGAATAGATTTGTAGTATATATTTTTTTCAATTAATGAAAGATTTTTTTTTATTACGCAGTTGTTTTAGAGATTACCCTCTAGAATATATATATACTTACTACTTTACCTCTTTATAATTATGAAGTCTATACGTCGCGCCAAACTTGATGGCGGCTGACTGGCGCATCACGTGATCTGCGCAGATACAATTTTGTATGTGAATTTGTTACTGCGCAGGTCACGTGGTGCGTCTGTCAGCCGCCATTAAGTTTGACGCGTATTATACCAAAGTATAGATTTTTTTCGATATTTTTTCGAAATAAATACGTCCAATTTACTTTTTTAGTATGTGAATATTAAATAAATAAATAAATACGCCCAACGATCACATACATAGCTCCTGGCCCTTAACTACGATTCACTGTATCTAGGGAACCAGAAACTACGAGGACCATGGTCCCACAACACCCAGACACGAAACAAATGCATGCGTTTATTTTTTCTGTGCACAAACATTTGTCCCGTGACGGGAATCGAACCCGCAACCTCAGTGGTATATGAGCCAACCTGCTCAACCACTACACCACAGAGGCTGTCCAATATTGTATGTGTAAAGTTAATAAATGAATCTCTTAACAACATTTATGCAATTACTTAAACTTTCCACGATGCACATCAAACGCGTTAACTTATTTCAGTGTCCGCAGTAAAAGCACTTAATATCTCCTCATTTCTGTCTCAGGAGCAATTACTGCATCGACAGATGGACGGACTTTTAAGGGCGGAAATTATACGAATGATTTATACTTTGTAAAGCAGTGCATCAGTCAAGATATCTCAGCCAGCTGAAAATCAGCGCCAAGTTGTGTATAACTCTCGGCATTTTATGCTGAGCTGAGCCCGTTCGGCACATACTTACATTGATTATTTAAGTTTTATTTTTTGTTTGTCGTTTTTGTTTGCCGAATAAATGGTTTTTCTTTCTTAATATCTTTAGTAACGGTAAAAGGATTAATATAGATAGTTTGGTTATTTGATTTTGATATAAAATAGAAATACGTATCAGTCTATGACCAATTAATGGTGTTAATATTTTTTAATAAACGAATTATACATTTTTATCACTGTTATTTTTTTGATTTTTTATCACTTGCTTATTTTTTTTTCCTTTAGTATTATTTCATAAGTATTATGGTCCCCATTTATATTACAATCTAGCCAATTTATTAGGCTAATGAGTAATTTGCATTTAACTTAAACTGATAGGTAGGCTAAAACTAAGAATGTGTCCATTAACACTTTTCTTATTGTCTCTATTAAGGTGAAGTCACACTGTTCTTGTGTTCATTATATAGGTAGCACTTGTACTACATATTATCACTAATTCACTAATCACTAGACACTACACTAACTCAAACGGTTTTGTTCTTTTAAGTCTTCTCACTATATTCGTGTGGTCGAGGAGCTGGATGGCCTCGACGTTTACATGATGATGAAGCCTATGTTCGTGAGCTTCGGCGTATTTTTTAATAACTTTATCGACGAACTCTACTTTGAGATCCCGATGGAGATCGTCGTTTCTTATGTACCAGGGTGCGTTTACAATTTCCCTTAATACATGCTTATTTTGATGAAAAATTACAAACTGACCAAAAAATTATTATTTATTGCGTTGAATTCATTAATCTTCTTTTTCTTAGTCGGGCAATTTTGTCAGCGAGGACGTGGCGTAATAGATGGTGTATGCAGTGGGTCTTCAGCGTCGTACTTCTCCTTAGCGAGGGTTACTACTATCGCAATGCTTCTCCATTTTTGGTGGTTGGTAGCTTTGCGAGAACTTGCTACGTCCAACGCAACGAACTTTTCCCTGCCACCTGACCCTGGACCACAAATCTCTCCACGAATTCAATAATATCCTTTGTTTAATAAAAGATTACTGTCAATTTTACTGTGTCCAGGAACAGGAACTTTTGTCATTTATATCCCTATACAAACAGCACAGTAATATGCAATTCACTTTGAATTAATTGACAGACAAAATTAATATTAAGCGAACTGCAATAACAAAAACAAACCTTGAGACAATAAATAATTAATATAATGTCCATACCTCTACTCATTTGACTGAAACAAAAGAACGGCTACTCTTACCAAAGAAAACTAAATATTACTATGTACTCTTACGGCACACAGAGCCCCAATTCACTATGACAACTTGGCGATTCTTTGCTTCGAAATCACGTCGATTCCTTCATTAATAATCGACATCTGTATACACAAACACACACAAAATACAAAGACAAATTTTGCAGATGTCGTTTATTAATGAAGGAATCGACGTTTCCTCGAAGCAAGGAATCGCCAAGTTGTCATAGTGAATTGAGGCCCAGGTTTGACAACTGCATGCTAGGCGAAAATCATAAGATTTCAAATAATTAAGAAGAAGAAAAATGATATTGCTCGGGCAGGGATCGAACTTGCTTCTACGGAATACCGTCCCGACGCCTTAACCACTTAACAATCAGTATTTTTGGTGAACGGTTAAAAATCATCCTTTAAAAATTAATCTATAAAGTAAGTCTAAGTCATCAATTTGTAAGCTACCCTGAAAATTTCAGTTACAAGATTCCACCCGGAACGATAGACAGATATACAAGAAAGAGACTTTATAAAAACGTGCTAATAAAATTTGAAACCAAAGTGCTAAAAATCTGGTGACCGACAGTTAGTTCCTGAACCAGCTTCCTAGACGTATTTATACAACCACAAGCGATGTAAGGAACAAGTCGCTCTTAGTACAATTAAAACTATACATGACAAATATGACAGCTGCATTTAATTTCATTATCCGGGTATCAATGACAAGTATTAGCGTAATTTAACGCTTATCAATGGCTTACTAATGAATCAAATGATTGTTCGAACGCTGTGACACGTGATAAAGGACTACTGAGTTCACGAAATGAACTAACTTTTAGCCCGCGACTTTCAATCACATCTATGTGATCGTTAGGCGTTATTTATGTTATATTTAAAAACTGAAACGCAATGAAAATAGATGTAGTGTAATCCCGCTGAATATAACACTACATATATTTTCAATGCGTTTCAATTTTGAGATGAATTTCCGCAACGTCACGCCTGTACCATTACATTCGTAAAATTTAAAATTATGCTTTTAAGACAATACTACGACTGTAGTATTTCTAGATAAAAACATATGTAATACCCACAGTTATCCCCTTTTATATTCTATGCTAGCTTTAACTGCTCTGCCAGAGTCAGTCTTTCCCGATAGCTACAATCTAGGAATTTTCAAGTCTCGAGTGAACAGGTACTCTCTTTGGTATGCGTGCTAGATCGTCGACCACATCGTCGCTTACCATTAGATGACATAGTGGTCAAACGCAAGTCAAATATCAATTTAAAAAAAAAGCTTCGACTTCGTTTAGCGGACTAAATATTGACTAGGTAATATCTACTAGGTAATATGATAATATCGTATTAGATGCACTATTTGGCCAAAATTAGAATGAAAAATCATCTATCATCATCATCAGCTTGTAGTCGTCCACTGCTGGACATAGGCCTCTCAATGAACGCCACTGAGTCCGGTCTTCGGCTCTTCTCATCTGGTTTCTTCCGGCCGCCTTTTGCAGGGCGTCGCCCCACCTGGCCAGTGGAGCTATTATATTGCTAGACTTAAAATCGAGTTAAGAGCCTGGCTGCTGCATCACAATTTTTACTCACTGGATGACTATTTCAATTTAACTTGATATAATGTTGTAGGATTAAGTAGTATATATTTAATATTGTATTGTATATCTGTTTGTTGCATGAGCATGATGCATGAATAATAAATTAAAAAAATTTAATAACATTTTATATAAATATTTTTTTAATAATTTTTAAATAATAATAATAATAATTTTAGCATTTAACATTTTAAGATTTTTCAATAATAATAATATTTTGCATATTATTAAATTGGCGAAATATGTCAGTTTAGATTTTTTTTTTTTTCATACGGGCGAATGCCTTTATTACTCAAAACAAACTACACTCTACTTACTAAAACTAAACTAACTACATACAAGGAGAAGCAATTGGACAACCCATAGACCATTAAAGGCCTATAGGTAGCTCAAATGCTCCAACCCACTACCAGTTTAGAATAATTAATGTAAACATTGATATTGTACTCATATTCAAGCAAATAAAGTATATTCTATTCTATCTCCTTCTCCTCTCATGGAAGACTCTTAAGTTTTAACACAATAAAAACTGCAACTTAAATGATTAACATTTTTGCAGCAACAAAATAGTTAGGTGCACAAACTCACATACATGCATAGGTCACTGTACAAATACATACGTATTGAAAACTCATTTATTTTCAAGCATATATACCTAATTAGCGAGCGAGTGTGGCCCAGTGGGGGCACTTGCGGCTTTCAGTCCGACGACCCCGAGCTCGAATCCCACTGGCCCCGCACCATTGACTTTCTTAAGTTATGTGCGGATTTAATTCCCGCTCTAAAAACGGTGAAGGAGAACACCGTGAGGAAATCGGCATGACCAAGAAATTATCACAAAACTTCAAGGACATGCGACATCCACCAACCCGCACTGGCCCAGCGTGGTAGATTATGGCCCATACTCTCTCTACGACGGAAGGCCCGAGTCCCAGCCGTGGGAACATAATGGGCTGATGATGATGATACCTAAATACTCTTCTGAAATATTGTTCTATTAACTTAAAGAAAATTATAATAGATATTCAATGTTACACAAACTTCGTCATCACTCACTATTTATTAGAAGTAAACATAGATATACAATACAGATATCCGTAATCACTTCGCCGTAACTTACACATTGATTATTAAATCAGAACAATTCCTGAACGTAACGGATCTATCCGAGGTTTAGGTATATTCTGGCAAAACCAGGCGGACACAATACAATTAATTAATTACAAAGCGATATCACTTCATCGCGGCCGAGCTATGCTAATCAGCTGGTACTGTGGTCAAAATATGTGTAGGCGGTTATCTTGAACGGTGGACATCAACCTTATATATATTTATATGTGTTAATAATGTTATCATATTGTGCTTTTATGTGTTTGTCTAATATATGATATCTATGTATATTATATTTATAGATCTATTAATAATTTAGTCTGCAGTTGTTTCGAAAAACCCCGTCCAAATTATGTTAGTCCTTTCTGTTCAAAGGTTGTCTGGAAGAGATTGCTTTGAGTGATACGAGTAAGACCGCCTATTGTTATGCAGATTACTGTGAAATGCACTTGTTTTTCATGTAACAATAAGTGTTTATTTATCTATATTTCTATACATCTGTATAACTGTAGCCTTTATCGTAATAGTTTTAAGAATTTTTATCAATATCTTTAAGAATTCAGCATTTAGATGCGCGATTAAGTCCTGTTTTATTATCATAAACTATGTGTTCGAATGGAGAAGTTTAAAAAAAAAACTAGTTTTAAGAAAACTATTAATATCGTAAATAAATAAGCATCTAAGTAGATGATGAAAATGAGAGCCTTTTCTTTCGGCTTTCCGCTATAGTACAGCTGCTCTGTACGTGTGCCTTCCCTAACTTGCCTCTGTCTATAACCCCGACGCAAAAACGAGGGGTGTTATAAGTTTGACCATTATGTGTGTTTGTATGTTTGTCTGTGGCGCCGTAGCTCTTAAACGAGTGAACCGATTTCTAGCGGTCGTTCCTAGATGCTTTATTGTGTCGAGGGGTTTTTAAATTTGTAATTTATCCTTTGGCTTATTGACATTATTCATGAGAGTCCCTGGATGATAGATAGATAGAAAATTCTTTATTGCACAAACAAATTTGTAAGTACATAGGCGAACTTAATGCTAGTGAGCATTATCTTCCAGTTGACCTCGGTTTACTGTGATGATATATCAAGTTATTCTGAAAAGATATTCTACATATTTACTACATTAAAACAAAACGTATGCAGGCATTACAGTTTTAATTTATATTAACCTGTAAAGTGTAAGCATCAAGTTCAGTAAAAAATAAAGAACTGCTCTGACGCACTTAAAAGTCTATTAACTTAATAAAAATGATCATGATACTTCTTAATGTCAGATTCTTAGCAATGTAAGTATAAGTTCATAAACAAAAAGCATTACCTATTCTGACCGTTTTGTTACATTTGAGGCAGAGTATTTTAAAGAAAATTTCAGAAACTTCAATAGTTATTAAAAATAGGTACAGCGTTAACATCGCTGAGTAGCTACCTAGTAGCTACCCAGCGATGTTAACGTTTGGGAGAGCATCATTTTTTCCTTCAATATAGGAACTCGTTAATACTATATACTCGTTATGTTAATACTTTTTGGCTTCGCTAAGCATGTGTTAATGCTAACAAATTACATTGTAAAAGGCTGTCCAGAAATTGGACAGACGTGGTCAAATTGGGAACTATGAAAATTTATATACGAAAATCATTTTTGCTTTATTGTGCAATCAAAGCGCCACGCCTCACCATGGCGGTTGACTTCGAGGACAGATCTTATAAAATTCCTGTCCAACCAAAGAGGACATGAGTCCCGCGGCATCGTTTCGTCGAACAAAATTAAGCTATAAAACTTAACGACGCTATCTTCGAAGCTTCTCGCAGCACATAAATTATCATATTATTCGGAAGAAAAGCCATCGAAAGGGACCCGCGATTCAACATTCAAGCTGTCAAAATACCAAACCTGTTGCACTCTTTATAATGATTATTATTTTCGACTTTAATTTCAACGCAGCGGTAGTATGACCTTTTCACTCAAAGTTATTTTTTTCTTTTTAGATGCGGTTATCATCAAACGTCGATCGGGATCGGTGGCGAGCGAGGCTGCCACATCCGTTTGGTAAGGTCTCTCGACCACGCCTAGCTCAAATGGCCGGCGAAGCCTACTATTGCCAAGTTGATTATTACGCACTAGTCTGGCTTTGAGTGCTCATAATAATTAGTTGCCGGACTACATATTAAACGACGCGACGCGACGTGCGTAGGCTACATTATAAGTTGTGCAATGATATTTTTTAGCCTTTTTATTTGCGAGAACATAAGACGGAAGATTAAGCGGCTCATGCAATAGACAGTTTGGCTAATATTTTTGCAGGCTAAACGTGATAGGTAGGTAAGTATAGATTTTTACTGTGAGGAATATTATGACCGATAAGTCATATATATATATATGCACATTTAAAATTAAATAATTAATAATTAATAATCATTTATAATTATAGACAATATAGGTGTATTTATGTATAATTGTATATATATATTTTAAACATTTAAGTGTAAAATCATTTCATTCGCCCTACTTATTATCTACTGCACACTATCCTCTTCAAAATGTCGTTTTCCTTACCCTATGGTTATCCGGAAGAGATTGCTGCGTAGCCATAAGACCGCCTATTGTACTTATAGGGAGTTATGTATTACCAACTGTAATTCTGTTTTCTTTTTTAGGTGCAATAAAATGTTATCTATCTATCTATCTAAAAATACTTCAATATTTAAGCTTTTTTTTTACAAAATACTTTAACATCATTCAATCTAAACTACACCATACTCTTCTTCAATTTATTTCGCCATCGCGATAGCATCAACCTGATTGACAGGCTTTAATGATTTGATGCGTACCTATAATTCACTAAAAACAAAACGTAAAAATCTCCGTCCGGTAGGTACTAATAACCGGCAAAAACTGACTACTGGTAAAAATGTTGTTTGCGTAATCGATAAATGAGTATGAGTTAAGAATTGAATGGGTTTTCTCTTTTGGAAGGCCGCGTAACAATGATTTGTTACAGTTTAGGCGATAATGATACTCCGCTATTTCGTCAAGTGGTACGCTGATGTATGATACTTCATTATACGTGGAGTGAATTTAGCTTGACAGATAGATTTAGTGCTAAAACAAAATCGGCTTTTAATTACGTGTAAAGTAGAGGTTTAAGTTAATAATATTCTAGAGCTTCACTAAAAACCTAAGTTCTTATTAGAATCTGGAATTAGTTCATAATAAGTCGTGGAGGGAAGGAACTACAAGGACAAGGTTCCGTGAGGACTGGGAGCTCATCGGATTTTAAAATGTCTGTCTGAGTACTTGGTTGATGTGACGCGTGACCAAAATGCTGGGACTTTTTAGGCTCAACGTAGCAGTATCAAAATCCAAAGAGGCAATGCTGCTAGCATCATCGGTACGCTGCTAACTAATAGTGGGCCAAAGCTTTCTTTGATGGCTCATTTGTTGTCCAATTGCTTCACCTTGAACGTAGTTAAGTTAGTTTTAGTAAGTAGGTAGTGTGTAGTATTTTTTAGTAATAAAGACCCGTAAAAACTATAACTTAATTAGGCAAATAGAGCTGAAAGCATGATTTTAGAAGTTCTACTAGCTATGTCCCGCAGTTTCAGCCATGAATGAAAGTATTCCATAGGTTATTCCATGACCAGGAGTAAACATACTATAGAGTAAACATACATACAAATATACAAACTTTTGCATTTATAATATTAGTGTAATTAATTTAATATTTTATACGATACTATTTTTGTAGTAAATAATTGTACAGTCAGCGACATAAGTAGCTGATCTTTACAATTTTTCAATTGTCAATAACACCAAATACTTTTCGCACTTTCTTTATTTCGCACAGTATATTAACAGACTTTTTAAATGCAACATTCAGAGATATAAGACAAACGTTGAAGGTGTAGTCAATCAAAGATTTATAAATGTTCAGCAACTTTTGTCGTTGACCGTACTAAATAAATTTGGTGTCTCTTATATCAAAAAAGACATTTTCCATAACGTTCAAATGAATATAACCCCAATCGGTAATGCAAATCACAATTGCGCAACAAAGATAAAAGTCCAATTTAATTGAAACCGAAAGTAAAATGCAATACAATATCGAGCAGCAAAGTGCAACATGATTTATTATGTCAACATACAGAGTTGCCAGTTTTTATTGTGCCATAATTTCCTTGCAATTTCTTCAATTATATTTGACATTTCACTTGTGATCCGACTCCTTTAATTAGCTTAAAATTACTGGGTTTTTAATCAATGATAATGTATTATACCGTTTTTTAAATGTGATCTTATTTTGATGATGCATTTGCGTAAGGGATATGTTTAATTGTTATGGCATCATTAAGAGAAATAATGAGCTCTTCTTGTAAATGTACGCTTGAACATTTTGCTTCTGTTGGGTCGCAATGGGAGGTATTCTTGAAATACTTTTGTATGTTTACTAATTATTGCTGTTAATAATGAAGTGCACTTGATTTTGTTTTTTATACATTTAGAAACAACAAGTAAGGTGAGAAAATGAAATGAGGTTAAGGTGTATGTTGGTCAGTCTTTCTAGATTTACGTACTAGGATATCCTCAAAAATATTGATATTACAAGAATCATCGGTCTTTGCATTCTGACAAAAAAATAAACGTACGAATTAAATACTATGTTTGAAAACAAAATCAAAAAGACTCTTTACAAAATAAATGTATCGCTTACTGACTTTTATGCCACACTACAAATTAAAGACCCAATTACGGGGCGATGCAAAACGCCTCAGTGTTGACATATTGTCTTTATTTAATTACCTTAATTGAGGTCTCCAGGTTTGAATTACGCATGAACAATAAATATCATGCGAGACACAGTACAGTGAATCTTCCGAGACCTTGACTCGATCGTCACTTGTTGCAATTTCACACGATACTACAACTGAGGTGGGAAATCATTGTTCCAAATACTCGAGTTAACATTACTCGATATTAAAAGGGAAGACTCGATTTTAGCAACGTTTATTAATGTCAGAAATAAAAAGCTTTAGAGCTGTAAGTAGTCACCGATTGGTGTAAATTGCAACGTGAAACATGACAATAATTAGCCTTTCTTGACGTCGATGGACCTACCGCGAAATGGACGTCATAGTCCCTTGCCGCTCATGTAATTCTAGGAAATTATAAAAGCATTTCAGCTCATTATCGGGCATTCCGTCATTTCGAAGATTGCACTTATCGGGAAAAGTTCGCGCAAACTGGAACAATACGAGTACTGGTACGGCGTACTACAATTACAGGTTCCCAGAAAATCGCTCAAAGTGCATGATGAAATTCGCACCTCGCCATTTTTGTACCGAATTCGAGCTACCACGAGTACTCGAATAACATAGGGTTTTTGAGCTCGATCCCACTTTTTCGTCACATTTTTACAGTTTGTACCATTTGAGTCCCAAAATGCGCAATTGAAACATAAGTCTGATTTTTATAATTGTTTTAAACTAAATCCCTTCAAGTTGTGATTTGTGATTTTTTATATAATACCAACATTATTCTTATATATACCATCATCATCATCAGCCTGTCATCGTCTACTGCTGGACATAGGCCTCTCCTAATGAACGCCACCGAGCCCGGCCTTCGGCTCTTCTCATCCAGTTTCTTCAACCGCCTTTCGCAGGTCGTCGCTCCATCTAGCCGGTGAGAGTCCTACAATAGAATCTATTTAATAATGTTGTCTCTCAAAAGTTATTTCAACATATTATTGATATTCACATTTATTCCAGATTTTAAATACAATTTACAAAAAACAAATCAATGTCCATCCATTCGAAAAAATTTGAACCACAAAGATGCGATGGTTTAAAAAAGTGGGATACGCAGCCAAACCCTCAAACCTCCGCTACTACAAACACTCGAACCCAGCTCGAACCTGATAAGAAGTGGTTGCCGGTCAGTAGTTACTAGTCGATCCAAACTCGAAAGATTAAAACGATATAAATTGTCACGGCGAATGTTTTCGGCAATTTATCCCGAGGCCGCGCCTGTAATGAAGAGTTACTGCGGTGTTGATTTTAACATAATGAGCTAAGTAATTTCTGAAGTGTTTTTTAACAGTGGTAAGACATACGGGGGTTGAGAATCGCGAGCGACCCGACCGACATGCATCTGATTACAGACCTTTTGAATGAGATGAAACGTCAGCTGGAAGTGTTATGTAAATACAAAATATAGTTTATAATATTATATAAATTATTATAATATTTTTTTATATATTTTTTTAATATTCTTAGATCCAATAATGTGGGTACTATACACATATCTATGCAATACCTACATTGCATAAAAATAGCCCATTACCCCAAAAA
The DNA here is from genome assembly GCA_951640565.1 of Petrophora chlorosata. Lineage (NCBI taxonomy): Eukaryota > Metazoa > Arthropoda > Insecta > Lepidoptera > Geometridae > Petrophora > Petrophora chlorosata. Next base: position 6,755,826 of record OX621206.1, read on the forward strand.
ATTAACAACGTATGTATGTATAAAAATAAATCCAAATAAATGTCATATTAACAGTTGCAGTTCCTCCCGTAAATCGTAAAGTCTATCATAGCATTGCATTATTTCAATGTCAATGATATGAAAATTGAAAATATTTACGTACCATCATTTCAGTATGTATCGAGTGATAGCTCTCAGATTTTTTACCCGATTCTCGCGAAAAACGATTAAATGTCATGACTTTTATTGCATTTTAATAAGGTAGCCTCCGATACCGCACAGAAGCCCTAAGGGCTCTGCGCTTCACACTGTTTGTTCGCAAGCTTTTTAATACAAAATATATTATTTATTATATTTAAGATACGCTTAAAATATGGTCACAATATGAATAACTTATCTGAAAATATTAAATTAAATATTGAAAGATGTAATTTTAAATGCAAATAACAATAAATTATTACAGAATAATAAAATATGTAATCTGTTTGGTTTGTAGCCACAACGTTGCGGTAATATTCATAAGAACAAAAGACATCAACGAGTCGCTTTCGTTAATTATATCGAGCTTAGAAAAAAAAAACTTGCACCAATACAATGCATGTACATAAAGTATACAAAGAATAAATGGTTATAAAAAACTCAACTAAAACGGTCAATTTAAAAATTTAGGTAAAAGAGAAAATGTATACCTATCAATCAAAGTCAAACCGTAACTCTAGATATTTAAAGTAACCATAATGTCTTTATTCGTAAATATGTGTGCTTCTTTTAAAATGTTAAAACCGTACAAACTTGCATACTGCATACTCGTAACGGAGGGGAAAAAACCCCACGCAGCCTACTCTAGCTTGCGCAGGCGCGTAGGGCGGTGTCGCGATCGCGACTGCCGCTATCATTGCGGGTCCCGTTAGACAAAGAGCGCGCGAGTGCGAGCAGTGCAGCCAACGCGCTCGCGACCCATCCGGAAGCCTCACTGAAACTGGACCGTTTTCTTTTCTTGTTATTATTGAGATCGACTCTCAAGTTCTGTTGTTGTCGCGCGGCGCGCCGCTCGCGCTGATAACGCGATGCCACGGAGACCTGCGCACGCGCACACCACGACGCTCCGCAGCTTTAAGCTCGCGCGGACTCTGTAAAAAATATCAACAATTCAACCCCCGCAAGTGATGGAATGGATATTTCTTTGAGTGCTCAGTGAGAATAACTGGACTTGTTTAACTTTTTTAAAGTGATTTATTTTTTTATGGACGTAGTAAAGTGTGTTGAAAGTGAAACCGATACTGTGTAATAAGAGGATTATATTTAAACTAAACTTTAAATTTTTGTGATTTGTTTTGGAACTGAAAGCCGATTTGTACTGAAGGAAAAGAAGATTTTCGCAACGTTTTCCACTAAATCAGGTATGTTTATTTTATTATGTTAATTTTATATTACCTAGATAACGAAACTAATAATTCGCCGGAAAGAATAAAATTATAAAATGATGATTACTTCAAAGCCCGAATTGAATTACAGTTTAATTAACGGCATAATTTGCACAATTCTTTGAATTTTACCCGTCAAGAACAAGTATTATCTCTTTTAAATGTCGAAATAAAAAATAGGTATCACTAACTTTCTCAATTAAACGAAAAGCTAAATTATCTAGATAGAGAATAAAGTTCAAAAATATTTATAAGCTTATAATAATGCAAACTGCATACTTCGCTGCTTCAAAAGAATTATTGCTAATTTATTATCACACAATATCAACAAACAATTAACGAACCATAATCGTCTTAACAATTCATTGACAAAAGCAGATTTTTACGGTCTTCGCGATTATAATCCTAATTTATTGGACACATTTACATGTGATTATCAGTTTTTAAACAGTTGTTTAACATAAATTTAAATATATTTCAGTTTTCTTTAACATTTTAATTAAATACAAGTCTTCACGTTGTGATTTATGATATTTTATATAAGTTGTGCTATTCTAATAGAAATATAAAGCATTTTAAATATTTATAAATATATTATATACATACTTTATTATATTTTTTCTATTTCATATACTTTTGAATAGTAACTCAAATAAGTAAGTAAAGTTCCTGAGTCAAAGACAACAAATTAAATTTTCCCTGACCTAGCCCTAAGAAAAAGTAAAGTGAAGGTCCGTTTTCACTAGCATTTTCACTCATTGTTACGATAGAGAACAAATAAAAAATAAACTGTATTATTCGACCTAGTTAACCAGAAAGTAAGGCGGTACAAAACCGCCCGCCGCGCCGCCGTCGGCCGCCACCGCCCGCCGTCGGCAACTTTTTTTGCTCGAGTTTAGCTATTGTGCTTGAGTAGGCTTAAGAAATGCAGCTTATTCCGCTTAGATTTAGTCAGTGTTGCTATGTTGATAATTTTATGCTAGCTAATTAGGTAACACCGGGCTTTTATTTTAATTCTATTGCCATAATTATTACCTTGCAATATTATCCATCTATGCTGGCGCTAAAAAGAAATATAATATTAAAGAATACTAAAGAATGCCACTTCTTTCAATCCAGTGCAAGTTGCTGCCAGGCATCAACTCATAGCTCCCGTAGGTCAATACAAGGGTGGATTGCAATATTATAGGAGTCTATAAATTTTAATATAAAAACAAAATTATTGTAATTTTATAAAATTAAATTAAATAAAAATCTTCTGTGAAGCATGCACATTTTATATTATATTTTTATTTATTGTACAATTCATAAAATATATTATTTATTATAATTTAAGATATGTATCTTTTTAGCCGGCCGATTTATAATTGAAACTATAATGTTTACGCCATAAAACTATTTCGTACTCTAAAATGCTTATAAGTTTTATTACTTAATTAAAATAAAACCATGTTTTACATTTATTTTACAATGACATAATTAAGTTAATTTTTATTAAATTTGAAAGTATTAACCTTTTATTTATTTTTTGCTTAGTAATGTTTTTAATATTAATTAAATAAAGTCATAAATTACAAAAACACTAAAACCAACGAAATAAACCAAAAAGCCTATTTTATTGTCATTCCTAAAACAAACCCTAAATACTCCATAAAAGAGCCATAAATGTCTTAATAACTTCAAAACTATTATCACGTTTATTAATTCACTCACCATGTACGGTCAAATATTTATTGCCTTACAAACTACCTAAAGTAACTTGTAAAAACTTAGACTTACATATTGCTCGAGTTAGTCCTAAATGCTGCTCGAAAAGTAGACCCGTATCGACTTTTAAACGTGTATCAAATCGTAAAGTCTGTTTCTCACATGTATCAGGCCCTTAAAAGACATTCCATCGCGCTACTACAAAAAAATGAAATAAAATCTCGGTGGCCAGTTCGCGAAATTGCGGTTATCTTGCTTTACATCATTTGCGGAGGGATAAAAATGATTGTTTATATTCGAAGGATAATTTGCTTTTTACAAGTGTTGTAGATGTTTTTAGTATTACATAAATAAACTGCTTTTACAAAATATTATATATTATTCTTTAATTCTTTTTTATGTTTTTTTTCTTTATTAAGCTATTGCATAGCTTCTATCGCGGGCCTTGAGCGTGGAGACCGAATCCAGAAATTCCGTAACGAAAATAACCTAATAGCCCCCACTCCGAATGCTATGCAATAGCTTTACCGCGGCAGTCTCCGAGTGCCACACGTCTTTTTTTCTTTTTTTTTCTTTTTTTGTATAATTTTTATTTATTATTATTTTATTTTTATTTATTTTAGATCTGCAAATGTATTTTAATGACATTTCAATTATTCACTGTGACCATAACGCCACTTGTAATGTGCAATATTAATACTATTCAGCTTGAAAGAGATCAAACAAAGAGATTTCATTATCTACTATCGTATGAAATCGCTAATTTAATTCGAACAATTTACAACTTTCGTATACCTATTATTTAAACATTTAATCACAGTAAATAATTTAGAGTCTCAAAATATGTGACGCGAGCAATAATCTCATTGCGTTATTGGTTACAAAATTAATTTTGCTAATCTTTACGTTTACATGTATTAAAACTAGTTGCCTAGATGAAATACTTATATTTATAATGCAATAAATGTAATTACAAAATATGTTACGACACTTAAAAAAAACGATGAATATTTTTTACAAAATATTTGTAATTCTATAACTAGGTATGTAGTAAATCTGTCTGAAAGCTTGAATGAAAATTTGTGAATTAAACATCATAATCATCATCAACATCATCATCATATATGTAAAATTCTCGTGTCACAATGTTAGTTACCTTACTCCTCCGAAACGGCTTTACTGATTTTTGCCAAATGTTATATGCATATTCAGTAGGTATGAGAATCGGCTACTATCTATTTTTCATACCCCTAAGTGATAAGGGTTATTCACCCTTACCATTTTTTTTTAATTTATATGGCAAAACAACGTTTGCCGGGTCAGCTAGTATTGTTTAAAAATCACACCCACTGAATGCCGTGCCACACAAGTTTTTGTAAAGAGTTCGCACTCGCAATGTCGATAGGTTTAGCGAAAGAAAACATACAAGACATGCTTTAATCCCGCCTAGAAACCTAATCAAACCTTCAATTCACCACAATCCAATCACACTCTTACTTATTATTCAACGTCTATCACTGCAGATTGCATTTGAGAAAAAATACCAAAGCGCTGTGTCATCTCTGTTATAAAAAAATAATTAAAAGTCTCGCTTTCACTGATACAGAATAGGTAGGCAGTATTCGGTAACAGCGAGACCTGTCCGAATTTATATCGATCAGTTGCGACAAGTATCCGGTTTTTATCTACATCACTACACGTTTTAATTTCTACGTAGCAGTTTCTACACATTACATGCTTTAAAAATGTGGCGGCATTAAATAAGTTTCTGCACCGGTACATGTGACGCTCTTCGAAGAATCGTTGTCACCGCGTTTTACTTTCTTATTGATTCGCGATGTTTTCCTATTTGTGGGCTTGACTTTGATAGTATATTATTAATTTTGTAATAGAATTAGGGCTTAGGCAATGCGCTCGCGGCAAAATTGGCTAAAGACCACTGACAATGTAAAAAATTCCCAAGTGAAAAAAATCATAGATATTTCGAAATAGAAAATATGCTATGTGTGTGTGTACATAAAGCTACATAGCATCAGCTGGTACATACATAGTTGACGCTTAGGAAGTTTTGATTTCTGCACAAATCCTTAGCACATACAAACATATTTGTGCTAAAATCGCATTCACCCTCAGTTTTACTCTATATTCTGTAATCCAGTTTCGGCTTGTAGGTTAGTAAGTTACAATGTTGCTTTCGTAGAAAATCTTGCTTTATATAGTTTATTTTCCTTGGTATTTCTCGAATGGCTTCTGACTGAGAGCGAAAGCGATACATTCCAAGAAGACATTCGTTGAGATAGTTTTACAAAACATAGTTCATAAAGTATGTAGGGTAATTCCAGGGGAGACGGCCGTAAGGGAAAGATGGCCAGTCAAAAAAATCTGACTTAAAAAAACAGAAAGCATTATTGACAATATAATATCGTTGTTTTTTTAATTATTTTTATGTGTGTGTTTCAATAAAGAATTATTTAATTTCATTTTATTTCATTTCATTTCAATATATCGCTTCGCCTCGTGACCGAGAGTCACACCGATCTACGAGTGGGATCACTGTCAGCGGTAGTGTAGGTGTAAAATGAAACGTTTCCAAAACGAGCTTTAATTATTACCGGCATCTACGTATATAAAAATGAATGTTTGTGTGTTTACCTCTATGCGTTCCTAAGCCATGGATACAATTGTGATGAAAATTTGGTGAATTCTTCTGTGTAAGCCCTCGAGGGTTCCTGGCCTACAAAAATCTGGCATTGCAACGCATGCCGGGTACAGCTAGTTTTATATATTTTTTAAATAAATATGACGTTTTTCATAGCTAATTTGTTACAAATTGGGTAAGTTCAAAGTTCAAAAGTTCTTTATTCAATTTTGTCGTCACAGACGCACTTATGAACGTCAATTATTACAATAACTACCAACGTATCGGAAAAAAAAACCACTACTCAGAAGATACGGCAAGAAACTGAGGGGCATTTTTTTTTAGAACTTTTGTTACAATACTTCATGTTTGTTTTTGACAATATTATTTTTCTTATGTGCCAGTTGGCTACTTGGCAGAAGCGGAATGTTCCATCTTTGTCTTCTATATATAATTACTAACTGTATAGTATGTTTTTTTATAATTTTGGCAATTTTCATAGCCTTTTTTAAGATTTCTCGTAACTTACCAATAGGTACTATTAAATGTGAATATGTAGCGAACATTATAAAACCCACCGAGTAAGTCGCGCTAGGTCACGTGCCATTTCGACATGCCCTATCTTTGTTGAGTGGGATCACTACTAGCGGGTAGGTGTGACTTCGAAATGCAACGTTTCAAAACGAGCGCAGACTGTCGCCTCCATTTGCATATAATTGCAAGCTAGTTTCTAATTATTGGAACTGAGAGTGAGTAACTATAGGGATGGTAGGCAATAGAGCATTTTATCGTTCACAAAAGCAGATTGATAGGTTTCATCTGAGAAACTGGTTTGAAAGCTTTTCGTTGCTTATTTGTTTTAGCTTCCAAGCATAAGCATAAACTACATTTTCTATCGCATTGCATTTAATTGGTTCAAGTTTTATTACATCTTGATGAAACAAACATCTCCTTGCTTAGCAAATTGAACTCAACTCAAAGATGAAGCATAGATAGATAAACACTTTATTAAACACGTTCCCATATAAACTTAAGTACAAATTAAATGTCTACAATGTCAGTCTTATCACTTTCAAAGATATATCTTCCAGACAGCCTTTTAAAGGAGAAGAGTAACGTAACATAAACTAAAGACACCCTCATAGTTAGGGCAAATATGAAAAAAAATTGCTCGACAGTTTATTACGAGTCAATGAAACTTAACATTCATTGACTACTATGATATTCATTGACTTGCATATCCACTATACTATGTTCAACTTGTTTTGAAAATTAATATATTTGTAGTTAACACATTATAAACCACTACCAGTGGGCAACGTTCCCAAAATGCTGGCAGCATTGGCATGTTGAATTGCAATGCTTATCCTTTGGCCAAAAAGTGTAATTTTTATTATGAATACTCAACTATTGACTATTAATATAGGCCAGTATTTTGGTCACGCGTTACCTCAACCAGAAGCTCTGCAGTATCTTTAAAAACTCTATTTAATTTGTATTTGAGACTCGCAAATAAATAATCAACAACATCTTACAATCTAGGAATCTTCAAATCTCGAATGAACAGGTACTATTTTGCAAGGCAAGCGTGCTACATCGTCGACCGCATCGTCGCTCACATCAGGTAACATAGTGGTCAAACACAAGCCAATAATGTATAAAAAACATCATCATCAGGTCTTACTTCGTAGAGAGTATGGGCCATAATCCGTGCTACATCTTCGACCGCATCGTCACTTAACAACAGGTGAGATAGTGGTCAAACGCAAGCCTATAATTATAGGCTTGGTTTTGTTTATATTGATTATAATCAATATAAAAAAATCCACGTTGCCCACTGGTAGGTATTGATTTATTAGATTAGGTTGGTTAGGTAAAACGGATAAATAAAAACATTGCATTTTCTAGATCTTTCTATAAAATGTGTATCAACGCATATGATTTGAAATAATAACTGTATCAACTGCAAGTGCATTAAATTATAGCGGCACATTTCTCACTTTATCTCGTAACAAGTTTAGTATTAACTGGTTTTTTCCATTTAAAATTAAAACAGACAAGTCAACATTAAAGTTGCAGTTTCGACATGAAAAACGAGCATTCAACCTCAAAAAATGTGTCGCTGCTAAAGTACAATTGTATTCGTCTACCGCTGCAGACACATGAATCACCTGTATGCAGACCGTAAATATTCTATTTTGGGGGTGACCAAGCGATCACCAACAGAGGATTCTGAACCTTATTGACGTAGAAACTCGGTAGAAAACTGAGGAGGTTCGGTTGCGTCGTCAAATAGTTTTGCTAGATGTAGATCCAGTAGGCTGATCTAAATTCAAGGAAATTCGATAAATTCTGCAGTCAAGTACATCGCTCCAGATGAAATTCAGATAGTAAAAAATGCACAGACGGTAGACGCATAATTTTTAGATTCATTTTCATAATGTGCAGTCGAATGGCTGAGGTCATTCTCGCGCATTCGGTGGTGATGTGATCTAAATACGAGTAGATGTTTTAAAAAAATAGGTAAACAACTCTTAAAATATTGTCCTAAGCGGTCCTGTCTACAGCAAGCGATGCTTTCTCAAAAACAATTCATACAACTTTACATAGCACTGCTGTATAGGTATTATTTGTATCTTTCGCGGTCTTCAATGATTCATTCATCACTACTAAACGGATTTTGATAAATTTCTTTTATAATTACAGGACGTAGGATATTTTTATCCGGGAAAACCACGGGTAAAACTGCGGGGAGCAGCTAGTCATGTTTTTTTATAGGATGGTGTGATGATATGTATATATAGTAAGTCGCTCGCCTGATGGTAAGCGCAACGCCTACCCGTATAAAACAATTGCAGTGCCACCCAGAACTTACCCGAAACACACATATGGACCATCGACACGAAGAAGAAGAATACCATAAAAAGCACTGCGTAGCACTGCATTGCGCTCATCACCCCGAGACATAAGATATTAAGTCTCATATGCCCAGTAATTTCGCTGACTACAATGCCCTTTAAACCAGAACACTATAATACATGCGCACTACTACTAGGCGGCAGAATAACTGTTAAAGCTTTAATATCCTTAGTTACTACATTTAACCGACTCGTTTTACTTACATGCACTCAAATGAAAAACACCACAACAAGATCATTTGTTTAGTAAAACAATTAAGAGCTTTCTCTGTGAGCGGATATCCGTTTACTTTAGTAGTAACATCACCCAAGCTAAGGATGCCTCCAGGCTTCAGAAGATTAATGCATACTATTAGAAGAGATGTTCTAAAATAAACACTAACGATTTAATGATAAATAATGATCTGGAATGTAAATCGATTCTGATTTAATAAACGCATTTATAAATTAAATTCGAAAATTATTACCTTGTAAAACTGACATTGAAATGAAAATTGCAGGTAATTTAGACAAGTTACTCGTTGCTGCATAATTTGCATACAAGTTTCTAAAATAGGGCATTCCGACAAAGGAAGATGCCAACTGTCCTTTCCATGATATTCAAATGGTATTTAATTATTTAATTGTAGTCAATTAATCTTACGTCTTATAAATAAAGGTGTTGTTTCCATGTTAAGCATCTATGCGGTGATGAGTTAATCGCATATTATTGTGTTCGTAGAATTATTCCAATGACTCGTCACCCCAAATTGAGTCTTGACCTCCGACACCAAATAACAGTCATGGCCATCGTAGATATCTAAAAAGTTCGAGAAAAATCTAATTAATCTTATAAATGCGAAAGTTTATGGATGTTACTCTATCATGCAAAAATACTGAACGGATTTTGATGTTTGGTATTTAGGTACATACTTGAGATCCTATCTTATAGGATACTTTTTCCCGGAAATCCGCGGATGAAACCGCGAGGAGCTACAAGCCAAGCTATAATTTAAGTAATTACAAGATAAGAATGAAAGAGATCTTTTTTAGCGATCTTCTTCTTCTTCTATCGTGTGGGTGTGGCCAACCCTGGTGTCGGAGTTTTTAGACCGCCCAAAGGCCTCCGACATGGCCTAACGACTGTTGCGATAAGACCGCCCATTGAGTCACTCATACACTAACGAGTGTCTGAAAACAGAAATCTACATCCATAGTCCATCTCATACGTACATTATTTTCTCCCTTCTGTTATCGACTTGTCCAATATTTCAAGAATTTCAAGCATTTATTGAAAACTAGCGGTTTATTATGATCCTCTAATTTAACATATATTTATCACAAAAATGAATGCTACGGTATTGTTGCTATATAGGTGATCAAGCTAAGCAATTCGAGGTATAAACTCAAGTCATACTAAATACCAAACTAAAGGCACTCCACCAACGCACTAGAGACGAACAAACTCTACATTATTCAGTTCTCACTTATCCTCATCACCACGTAGGTTACAACACTGCCCTTCTCGCAGTTGAGACCGTAACGCCCACATAGGTCATATAAACTGGTCTAGATAAATCTAAATCGGCTTTAGCGTGTGCCGTGAGATCATCTCGCTTTTCCCTTGACACGTCCACGGCTATGACAGATGGGCTTTACCTATATATAATGCGTGGAAATGTTTAACGAGCCTGTCAATAATATGTGTTGAGACGTGAGTCTAGTCTGTTTAGTTGGTATAATTACAGAGGTTTTAGAGATGTATAATTCAATAGATTAACAAAAAGGAGTCCAAGAAGGAAAAGTTGTCGACAAAGGTTGTCGTTCAAAGGTGAAGTAGGATAGTCACTTTTCTAGAATCTCTTCTGAGGAATCGAACTTTAAAGTATTAATTGCAGTAAAACGAATCACTATTATTCTGATAACCTGTCTTGAGTTTTACTTCATTGAACAGTCATAAAGTTACAATCCTATTATCCTACAATAATATTATTAACATTATATATTCATACTAAAATATTATTAATGCGAAAGTTTGTATGTTAGTATGTAAGTTTTTGTTACCTCTTCACACCGCAACGACTAAAAATATTTGGATGAAGTTTGGAATGGAGATAGTTTTTACCCTGGACTACCTCACAGACTTTTTATCCCGGGAACCCGCGTGTAAAACCGCGGGGTGCAGCTACTAAAGTTAAAGACTAGCACTTAGAATGACCCTGGAGATGAATTTAATGTAAGTATGGACGTACAAACGTGAGGGTGGATTATGGCCTATATTCTCTCTACGAGGGAAGGCCTGAGTCCAAGCAGTGGGAACGTATGGGCTGATGATGATGATGGACTTACAAAGATTCAACATGGCACCCTAAGTAGACGTGCCCTCATTTAAAACGTCGTTCATTCATTCGGCAAAAACCTGATGCGTCATCTATTCACTTTCCCAATTAGCTCGATTAGCTCATCATTAACAAGTAACGTCTCACAGTTCACCTAGAGACCTCCTTACAAGCGCCCATACGGTTCGCTCACACGTTAACAAAAAGATCGCTTTCGTTATCTCATGACATGCGTCTTCGTTGCGTAACTCAAGTTTACTATGGCAAGGTGTAGTGGTGCAGACAGTGCATAAGGTTGCGAAAATTACGGCTCCATTTGTGCACAGTGGCATTTGTTTTGGCCAGTTATTTGAGTGACGGGAGTCAGTCAATTTCAATGCTGCTGGAGTCTAAAGACATTTAAAGCGAGTGCCATGATTTATTTGCCGTAGTTCCGGGTTCCCTAGACACAGGGTATCCTAGTTAGGGGCCAGGATCTATGTATATGTGTATTAGTTGGGCGTATTTTATTTATTTAAGTTTGCCATATTTTGCACAATAAGTTCAGTGGTGGCGATAATTGGAATAAATACGCTTGTTGATTTGTCAAGTCCTTTCAACTATGAATACGCAACAATGTTATTACAGTAATAAATTCCGTTTTGGGTTGCTTTAATATTCCATAAATTGAATTTAAAATGTAAGCGCTTGTCAAAATTAAACTTATGTGAAATTCAATCACTGCGTTCCACTGCCACTATATTTTACTACACTATGGGAATCCTATTGTTCTCTGCGAGCGCGTTCGCACATGAATGCCAGGCCAACTCTAGGGCTTTTTGTTAGATCAGAGCTATGATTGGCTAATTCGACGTTACAATGTTTTGAGTTCACGCGTTTTATGGTCAAATTACGGTTATTACTTGTTTGTTTGCAGGTATGATTTTAATCCAGATTAACTAATTGTTTTGCGTAAGGATGATTTTCAAGATCTTTTTTGTTTCGTTTTATTATGTGAATGAATGTGTTGTTGAACAACAAGTAAAAGGAATAAAGAAATAACTGGAAAAACTTGGCCTTGTTGTAATAATAAAAAAGAAATTTAAGATGCTGTAGAATATATCAAGACCATCCCGCCACCTCCTTTTCGATCTGTCACGGCGACGCCGCCGTGCTGTATCTGACTTCCAGTTTGTTGCTAACTTGGTCCAAAGGACTGAACCTGGACGCAGATGACTCGGAATCGTACTGACTGGAAGAAATGGAGGGAGGTTTTTACCCGACAGTAGGGCAGTGATGGCTATTACAATAATATAATAAGTTACTGTTGGGTAAAAAACTTTTTATTTACTTTATTCGAAGGCAACATCAATATGACAAGATAATAGTATTTAAGAGGTTACACTTATACAGCCAATTATAGCTCTCCCTATACCTAGTTCCTATTTAAATACAAAAGTTATTATATACTAGCTGAACCGACAAACGTTGTCCTGTCCTAACAATGAATCTAATATAATAATAACCTTCTCCTGACAATAGCAAATACAACAAAAAAGAATTAGCGAAATTAGTCCAGCCGTTCACGCGTGATGCCATTACCAAAGGCAATAGGGATAAATTTATATATACATTCATATATAGATAATTCATCATATAAAGATATTTCCTATATACAACTTTGTTCAGATCACAGAAACGTTCTTATTCGATCCACCCATTAGCTACATTCAATAATAATTATTATAAGTGAAATGCTTCATTTTACTTTTCAAGTCCCGCAGCACTTAGTTTCAAAAAGTATTTCAGAAAAAAGCAGTCAAAAATCGCCTTGTAACTAAAAATAAAACTGAATAGTGAAAAGAAACGTTGATTAAGTCATTACTTGCGATTTCATTAGCAGGTACAATCACAAACAAAAACACAATAAAATATGTATTAAGTTTTATTTCGAAGTATTTACAAAGTATGTACAAATATGTAGTACAGTGATATTAACTAACCTAACAAAATATTGTTTGACAAAATATCGTTTTTTTATATTCATCATCATCATCATCATCAGCCCACGGGACACGGACCTTCTCTCATAAAGAGAGTATGGGCCATAATCCATCACGCAGGCCCAGTGCGGGTTGGTGGATGGCACATGTCCTTGAATTTATGTGATTAATTCTTGGACATGCCGGTTTCCTCTCGATGTTTTCCTTCACCGTTTTTAGAGCGAGTGCTAAATCCGCACATAACTTAAGAAAGTCAGTGGTGCGGGGCCAGCGGGATTCGAATTCGGGTGCATCGGATTGAAAGTCGCACAAACTCCCCACTGAGCCATCCTCGCTCTTTTTATATTAGCTAATTGGTAGTTTTTCACTGACAACACAGGACACGTGGTGAATTGAGGCCCAAGATCTGTGAAGTCTGCGCTTTAGCAGTTAGCAACTGAACATAATGGGCTGATGATGCTTATGACGACCATGAATAATTCATGACGTGCTATGCCGAAATTGTTGAAAAATGTAACTATATTATACGGGAACGAAGTCGGTCTTTCATCCGTTTTCTTTTTTCCATATTTTACAGACACTTTACTACGCAACTATACTATCGTTCAATAACGTGATCTGTAACAATAAGAACAATTCTCCCATCACCGTTCGGAATCGACAGAATTGGTCATTGCGTCACAACCACAGAATTCGTATAATTGCCTAAACCGATTTACACAAAACGAATAATTTATAGGCGATTTGGTAATAATCACAATCTGAACGGAATTTAGTCAGTAACGCACGGAATAGGAGCATTATAATTGATTTAAAAAAGCACGTACATTTTGGGCTCGCTTATTAGCGATAAGACCGCCCATTGTACTAATCAAATTTTTAAGTTCTATTTTTATTTGTTCTTGTTATGTTTTTGGTGCATAATAAAGCGTTATCAAACGAATCATCAATCAATTTACATATATACATATATTTATATATTTACATATATTGGCGGTAAGTTACGGTACGTTTTTCATACAAAATTCAACCAAGTTATCGGTGGTTGAATTTTGTATGAAAAACGTACCGTAACGTACCATCTTGAGCAATATAGGCTACATACTTTGGCTGTACATTACAATACAAGAACTCTTGTATCCACAAAAATAGTAACATATAAAAGATAAACTTTACTAAAGGTACTATTAAGTATTCTTTAACTAAGGTAATATTTTTTTTACGCTTAGTAGATCTATGTTTGGCCACTATCTCGCCTGATGTGAAGCGATGATGTGGCCTAAGATGGAGCACATATATCTAGAGAGAGACGGATGGTTCACCGAACATCATCCCGAAACACGACTAGGTCGTTTGACGGCATGGCTTTGTTCGGTGGGTGGTATTAAAACCACGGCCAGAGCCTACCACTCCAAAGCGCGGAAGCGGGTTTCATCACGATGTTTTCCTTCACCGTTTTAGAGCGAGCGTGCAAATTCTGCACTATAAGTCATATAATAATATAATGTACAATTGGCGTTGGCGGTCTTAACACTTAAATCAATCATTTACAGACAACCTGTCTTTTATGACCCGAAAGACGTCTTGTTCATATAAAAAAAAAAAAAGATTCTTTTAGTTTCTCTCAAATTTCTTAATTTTCCGGGCAACTTTTTCAATATTTATATCCATAAAAACCTGATTTGGACAATTATGAAATTAAAAAACAATGGCAATTTGGTCCAGCTTACCAACGAACGACACTATTTTATTTATATAGAATTAAAAGATAGATTAATTGAAAGATATCAGCACTACTAGCTTATTACATATTTCGAACTACTCATAATTTATTTAAACAGTAACCTGTCAATTTGTACACGGTGTCAATTTGTTTTCCGAACGATTTATTTCGATTTTCAATTACGAAAACCCCCTTCTTGAGTTCGCTAATTGTAATTAAAGGCCTGCGAAATGGCACGCTATATAAATCAGATGTCGTTGTGGCGTAACATTTTAATTGCTAGCGATTGTCGTCAGATTATTTTAATTTGCCATAATATTTGAGTTTAAGAACCCAAATAAATAAATAACACCATAGATCACATACATAGATCCAGGCCCCTAACAAGGATTTCCTGTATGTAGACACGAAATAAATATTTGCACATATTTTCCCCCAAACATTTATCCCGCCGCGGAAATCAAACGCGCAACCTTATACCACCGGTATATGAGATTAAAGTCACCCTGCCCAACCACTGCACCACAGATTTGACAAAATGGAAGCCGTTTATCTAATTTTATCTAGTTTAATAGTATATAGTTAGTTCATAAATAAATTTAATTTACCTGTTTATATTGTTTTAATTAACTCTTTAGCATCGAGTACAAATATTCAGAAAGAAGAAAATGAAATTCCTATGTCTTACCAACTTACCTAATTGGTAGGGCGTCGAGACGGTATTCCGAAGTCACAGGTAAGAATCCTGTCCATGCAATTTAATTTTTCTTTTTTACAAGCTTTTATTTAACTTGCAATGTATGTATATATGTAACTATGTTTGTTCGGGTGGAATCTTGCAAGCTGAATCAGAACCCCTTCCTCTTATCCTACGAAGTTGAAATTTTGCATACTCGTCAAAGGCCGATGACAATGCAATATTATGGTGACAGCCAGGTGATCTGATGATGGAGAAGGAAGGTGGGCAATGGAACTCCTTGACAGATAAATGTAAATTACTAGTGTTCGGGCAGTTTGGGCTTATTTTAATCTGCTTGCTTTTCCGATTACGAATTGGTTAAAAGCTTGGCTTGAAAAATATATTATTCAACAAAAAAACTTATGTAGGAATTTATTCAAAACAAAAACACTTTATAAAAACACACTGTAAACTAAATAAATTAAAAATTAAAATAACGGCAGTTATTTTAATTTGCTGATGAGTTCCACTTTAATCAAAGCCTGAGATAGCGGGATACATTACTTATTTCTCTCTGTGTAATTATGAAATAAATTCAAATATCATCGACATCATTTGCCTGATTTAAACATCAATTTAATTTACATAAATCTAACAAAAAGGTAGAAATCATTTGTAAATATGAAAATTAAATTAAAATTGTATTGACACTATAATTATCGGCTTGCTGAGTTCCCGTACAGTTTTAATATTCAGTGTCCACCCATCGATAACTCATTTTAGAGATTCATTTATGCATAGTGTTCTTGATTACTAACGTCGTATTTTAGGGGCCTAACGTACAGTAGGTAACGCACAGTGTATCGAAACTGTTACATACGTAGTAATTTCCCAAAAGTAGATACATAACATATAAAAATATTCGTAAATTATCTCTATTAAGTTTTCTTCCAGTCAATTAAACCAAAAGTATATTGTTAGGTATTGTTTAGTTGTCTGGAAGAAATCGCTCTCTCGCTTATACCTGAAATAGGTATCATCATCATCATCATCAGCCCATCACGTTCCCACTGCTGGGACACGGGCCTTCTCTCATAGAGAGAGAATGGGCCATAATCCACCACGCTGGCCCAGTGCGGGTTGGTGAATGTCACATGTCCTTGACTTTTTGTGAAAAATTCTTGGACATGCCGGTTTCCTCACGATGTTTTCCTTCACCGTTTTTAGAGCGAGTGTTAAGTCCGCACATAGCTTAAGAAAGTCAGTGGTGCGGGGCCAGCGGGATTCGAACTCGGGTGCGTCGGATCGAAAGTCGCACGAGCTCCTACTGAGCCACACTCGCTCTACTGAGCCACACTCGCTCTACTGAGCCACACTCGCTCTACTGAGCCACACTCGCTCTACTGAGCCACACTCGCTCTACTGAGCCACACTCGCTCTACTGAGCCACACTCGCTCTACTGAGCCACACTCGCTCTACTGAGCCACACTCGCTCTACTGAGCCACACTCGCTCTACTGAGCCGAAATAGGTATATGATGTCTTCTATTATAATATAATTGCTTTATTTTTTAATACGTTTTTATTAAGTCTTGCTTGTCTGTCTGTCGTTCTGGAATCTTGCGACTCAAATTTCAAGCACTTCCCACTTAGCTACCCTGCTGAAACTTTCAGGGTAGCTCACAACTCGATGACAATGCATTCTAAATCCATTAACCCAACCCATTAACCAAATATTTTTAAGGCGCATAAAAACGTGGTTATTAGATTTAAAATCTACATTTTAGCCTTGTTTTATTTGGTGTGACCTAACCGATTAGTAGTGCACTGGGGTAATGATGACAAGTGAAGAGAATGTGGCTTAAAAACTATTTTGTACTTGGTATACGTACCTATTCTGGTGTACCTGTTACGCTTTGAATGAGTTCTAAACAAATTTTAGTGTAAACCAAAGTAGCTGCATATATGTATATATATATATATATATATATAAACGATATTATATACGAAACCAATAAATTGATAGTGAGCCATCATCCTGTCTGCACGTGGAGCTGTAGCCTGTAAGTAACTGCGCAGACGTCCGCCAAAATTTACATACAGCCTTCAAGCTAAACTAGAGCAGTTGGTAATATATATAGGTATACCTACTTACATGATGTTACTAGAAACTGCATTGATTATTGCTATATGTAGGTACAACATTTAAGGTAACAGGTTTAATGAGTTAATATTCAATTACTATCGGACCCGAAGTTAATTTGTTTGCAACTACTCAAAAAAAACTTACGCGGAGTGTAGTTTACATTTTTCTTTGAATATATCCATGGGATGCAAGTACCATAAGTTGACAATTTTTATCATTTGACGTCCATCTAGTCGCATGAATTGAACCTTCTTGGTACTTGATGAGTAAATAGTTTCCCAAACTCTCCGATAGTGTGCCTTCTTCAAATACAAAATTTGGCTGTCTACTCGAAGGTCCATTCAAAAGGAACGTCGTGCCGCATCGCGTCGTAGGATTGATAATGCATACATTGGCGTAGTGAAGTAAAATAATATGAAAATATTGAACAATACGCAGAACACCGAAAATATGCGCATACATATTATACCTACATGCTATCTTCATTGTACACAGTAGGTCACAGAATCGAACGGAGTTCCGACGGACCAAGTCCTTTGGAATGCGCCAATCAAAACTATAACAATGGTAATACAAAAAATCTCCCACGGCACATAATAATGAATAGTTAACGACGAAAACTAGGTGAATCTTTGTGCAATAGCGTAGTGTCTTTTAAAAGAAATATGATCATTTTCAATTTCATAACAATTCCCACACACGGCTGTATGAATGGACTAGTACTTGACTGGCAAATTAGTGTAATCTAAAAGAGATTTTGTGTCGCTAACACAATTTGTGGTAACAAAATTGTGGACGCGTGTCATCGCGTGTTTGTCAAATTATGCCCTCGGCTTGATGGTGATGAATAGCATCATTGACACTGGATTGCGAAGTCGAATTATGTACAAATTGACGGCACGCTTTCCAATGAGCCTGTAATAGTGTCATTATGAAAAGTTGCTATAATCCCACATTATGTAGTATGTAAGGAAAATAGTGTGATAGAGCATCAACATAGAATCATAACAGTTCATTGGCAGCGAACAGCTCTGGAGTCAAAAGTCAAAAGTCTTCAATTAGTAGGTCCATGACAGGTGTGTCATAACCTACGAAGCCGAGACGTGGACACTCTAGGTTGATTGAAGGCTGATTCACAAATTATATTCGTTCAGCAGGCTATACAGGCAGGAAAAGGCTATGCGTGGAGTTTCTCTGAAAGATCGTATCTGGAATGAAGTAATTCGACAGAGAACCAAAGTCATCGACATAGCTCACAGGACTAGACAGTTGAAATGGCAGTGGGCCGGCCATATTAGCCGTAAAACCGATAACCGTTGGTGTAGACGCGTTCTTGAGTGGAGACCAAGTAGGACGACCTAAGGCTGTGAGAAACCTCATGAGCAGGGGATCGTGCTTAATGTGGACAGTAGACTGTGACAGGCAGATGATAATGATGAGCTCTGGAGCTTGTTTGGCTGCAACAGTGTCAGTGACTGAGCTTAAAATCTGATGCCTCAAAATGACGTGCGCAGTGTAGTGCTGAACATTATATTTTCACAAAGTTTGCGTGGCATTGCACTTATAGGGCTACTAAAGGGCAAGCGTCGCTGTTTAATACAATAAAAGTCATGCACCTAACTGGACAATGCATAGAACGGCCTGAAAACTCTCCAGCTTCAAGAACACTCGTACAATACGTATGTCAGCTACCAGTATAATGGTCTTACACAACCGTGCATCTTGACATTCCGTTTTGTTCGTCAACAATCGGAGCCGTGCGAGTTCCCACGTGATGCAGATAGAGAGATAGCTGAGCCGGTTAAACAGTGGTTTAAGATAACAGACGATTAGAGGATGGATACTAGTTTTTATATATGCAGCAGTTGTTTTGTTCAAGTTTGCACTCTCAGGGGTATCTTTAACCAATTGTCTTATTAGCTTATCAGAGAATCGTAAGCTCGGAACCGTATTATGCATTTATAAAAGGTGTAAAAGAGATACCTTTGCCATGGTTGTGATAACCAAAAATAGTCAAGCCTTTTAATGCAACTTAGACGAGCAAGTCGTTCACCTGATTGGAAGTGCCACGTGCCTATAACAGTTGCAGTGCCATGCAAAACTTAAAGTAGTGCGTAGCACTGCATTGCGCTCTTCACCTCGAGTCATCCGATAGTCTTATATGCCCAATAATTTCACTGGCTACAATGCACTTCAAACCGGAACAATAAATCTTGCGCACTACTGCTTGGCTGCAGAATAACTGGTTAAGCTTTGATACCAACTCAGACGGCCTCTCGCATACGAAAGACTTACCACCTAGTGACCTGACGTAGTAATACGAGCAGTTAAAAATGATAATAAATCTTCATAATAAAATTAATATAACGAGAAAAGAACACAAAACAATCTTAAATAGATGTTTCGCCCTCCTTTTGTTATGTATTTTTGTTTTGTGTCAGTCGGCCAGTGCGCGCCAGCAACATATGGCATTGCACCACAATAGACATGCACTTTATTCACACGGATCAAACCAATCAATCACACTGAGTCAGTTTCCGTTGCTCAAAACGAATCACTTTGTCCTCGCGTATTCCTGCATGAAGTAATAGAGGATACATTGGAATATCGCATACAAAATAAAAAAAAAGACAAGGACGGTAGCTTCGCGCCAAACGGTTCTGTATATTACAGTAAAGGTAAATCATTCTCACTTTTATATGATTTTTATATCAGAAGCCAGCGGGATATTACGAATTTTCATTTTTATATATGTCTGTCAAACTTATGCTTAATTTTGACTGACATTTACAAAAATACAATCTATTCATCACCTACATCACTAGAAACCTGATCTTCGGCTCTTCTTCTCCAGTCACTGCCAGCTAACCTGCGTATATCGTCGTTCCATTTAGTCGCGGGGCACACTACGTTTCTTTTCATGTGCCTTGAGTGTCCACGTCTCAGCTCTGTGTCATAATAGGTAGGACGCGCTGATTAAATACTTGTATTTGGGTACTAGGCAACGATACATCGTCTTTGGATGCTGTAGGCAATAGGAGATCGGACAACTTTTCAGAAAGTGTTTTATATTAAGTACAATTAATATATATAGCCATGAAAATACTATTTTAATTAAATAACGCTCTAAAAGTACCTAAAACTGTGTTTAAATATTATGTTTCAAATATTGCCGCGCAAAAGGTCACCTCAAAATTTGTGACGTCATATGTAGGTAGACAACGACAAACTCTTCGAAATAAAACTTGCAAAGAGATTTATATACGTTTGTCAAGTTTGGGGACGATATTGTAGTAATGGGACGAAAAAATTAGCAAAAATACATTTTCTGAAAAGCAAAAACGTAAAATAAACACAAGCTTGACTTACGGCATTTGCCTACAAATGACGTCTTCGTTGTGATTGTAGTTTCGTTTGAGATGAAGAACAGATTAAAAATATCAGAATTATTAGATTTTATTTATTGATTTAAAAATATAAATCATTATTATTGCACAAAAATATTGATTGAATGATCTTTCTGGTTCGACGAACGTTCGTTCTAACTACATTTTAGATTTTTTCTCAATTACTGTCCGATCCCCTATTGTGTGAAACTTGTTTATCTTTGTTTGTCTTCTTTTCATCTTCTTTCCTCGTCTGTGTGGCCAATCCTGGTGTCGATATTTTAGACGACCCGAAGGCTTTCGACATGGCCTATCAATTATTGTCGTAACACAACAACCGGGAGCGACAGCTTATCTTGCTCTCCGAAGCACGGTAGCGCTGAGATATAAATACCACATAAACGGCCACCCATCCAAGTTGTGTACGCTGTGGACGTTGCTTATTGCTAAACCTAGCACATATATTACGAAAAGCTAGGCAAGCTACGCTACGACCCCTACTATCTACTCCTCAGACAGACACATCAATAACATTTTTTATAATATAATATCAATCCCCTCATTCTAAGGTGTGGAACCCTAATTAACTGGCACTAGTAGTAACTATATTTCGACGCATCCTATAATCAAAGTTTAAAGTCAAGTGGCATTTAAACCACTCGTTAAAGTATATCGATGTTTTATTACACTCGGTTGCTCGCAAGTTGGCCGCGAATAGATAATAATTACCTAATAAAAGTAACTAAACCTCTAATTAGGGGGTTATTAATTTGGGCATCATCGTATCAACAATGCGAAGTAATTTCGATACGAGTTATTTTGAATAATGTAAAAAACCAGTTATTCACGGTATATACTAACTGTAGCCTGCGGCTATGCGTAGCCAATAAAGCTGCGCTGCATAACTCCGGTTCATCACAAATAATAATGTTTAATAAGGTTTATTGGTAGCTCAAGAATGTCCGAGAGTGGACCGGAATCGCCAGCGAAGATCTATTTCGCCTGGCGAGAAACAGAGAGGAATCTGCGGAGTTGACGGCCAACCTCCAGTGGTGGAGAGGCACCGCAAGAAGCAGGTTTATTGCAACCTCAAAAAATTTATCTTCATGACATGACGTCATTACAGCCTCTATGGTATTGTGGTTGGACGGGTCAGCTCAAATCTCATTCACCACAAAGGGTTGCGGGTTCACACATTTTTTTTTCTCGTGTTTGTGGGACCATCTTCCTCATAATTCCTCGTGTCCTAGATACAGGGAATACTAGCAAGGGACTAACACTTTTGTATGTCGTTAAGTGGTATTCTAATCTTACACCAAATTGATTAAAAGTTTTGGATATAATGAGAGAACAGCGGACCTTTATTATGTCTTTTATTTAGTAGAAGATACCTCAATTAATCTTCACTCAGATAAAGCTTTTAAATCAAATACATAACAGCTAGTGATCACGATACGATACCTCAATTATGCATAGTCTAGTAACAAAAAATATCCATAGCTTCTCCTGCTTCCCGTCTTACTTTCTCAGCAGCAAAATGATTTTTACATGTTTTTATGTCTTTTGATACGTTTTAAAATCTACTAGCCTACAATGATGAATGACGACTATTAATGAGTATGGACGGATGAATGGATGTTTGTTAATCACGCAAAAACTACTGAACGTATTTTGATGAATGTTTTTTAGGTCCTGGAAAATGACATAGGCTGCTTTTTATCCCGGGAAACAGCGGATGTAGCACGGGGCGCAGCTAATACCTCGTAAAATCGTTTTATTTCAAAATACCACGATTTTTAAACTAATTGTTTTACCGACTATTGGTATTTATAATAAGGCGTTTCAGTTTTTGAAACACAAATTCACAACACATTGGAATGTGCAAATTACTAGGGCTACCAAAATTGCCTGGTTAATCACCACTTCACTACATATTAGGCAACTAAGCCCATCAACTGATATTTCTAATGAGAAACATATGTTCAGGGCTCAATATAGATTTATGATCGCTTACAAAAACCAATCAGGGAGGGCGTGACCAAGAGTAATTATTTCTTAACACCATATATCGGAAGCCGCTACTGAACTAAACTGATCTTCTGGGTATTATTGACTTCCTTTATTTAGAATTATGATGAACAACCGATTTTTAGTGGCAACTACAGGCTACAAAAAGTGTTATGGCTTTGCCATCTACAAATAAGTAAAATAAAAAATAGATCTATTTTAATATTGGCTCAAATTTGTAACTTTATGAAAATACTAGCTGCGGTTTCTCGGAATAAAAAGTAGCATATGTCCTTTTCCAGGACCTAAACTACCTATATATCAAGTTTCATTAAAATCTGTTCAGTAGTTTTTGAGTGTTTGAGTGACAATCATCCATCCATCCATCTTCACAAACTTTCGCATGTACAATACTAGTAGGATGCAGAATCAGAATAAGATATAATTTGTTTTAATAGAACATTCTTATGTCTTCTTAGGCACCCGTTTACATTTCAATACAATGAAACTACAGCTCTATATTGATTGATATTAGAAATAAAGATAAAATAAGTTATCATTTCTATTAGGTACTTGGAAGTGACACAATGCATTATGTACACAAAAGTTGCTCGCCTGCAAACGCCCTAATGCTTCTGATTGAGATGCTGTCAGATACTAAGGGTTAATTTGAGTTGAATTAACATAACGGATATCGACGTACTATTTATCGGCGAACGGTGTTTGTTGCTCAACGAAGAATTTAAATGGTATAAAATGTTGGTGCATCTTTGTTAAGATAGATCTTTTATGTTGTTAAGTGCTACGATTTGTCTTTATTATTTCTTGGCAGGTGTTCTTTATTATCTTTAGTTATATTATAAACAATATATGGCTTGTTGTAGTTTGAATTGCAAAGAAACCGGTCTACATCTTTTGAGATGACAACGAAATCCAAACAGAAAAAGTAAAAGCAACCATTTAAAAACCCCCGATACAAAAACTTATAAAAAGTAATAAACGGCTGAACTGACTTAGATAAAACATGTCTGAGAAACAGCGCTAGAAAACCTGCTTTCAAATAAAAAAAACGCATCCAAATCGGTTCATCCGTTTAAGAGCTACGATGCCACAGATAGACACACATAGTACTTAAACTTATTACACCCCTCTTGCGTCGGGGCGGGGTTGAAAATAGTCAATATTACAGGCGATATTATCTCCTCCGCATATTAATTGCTTAAAACGCCTCAGACAGTGAAAAATCACTTAAGCGGCTTTACATTGATATGGATAGTGTACGTCAAAAACTGAGTGATTATTTCCTTCCTTTAGAAAGTACCCAATAAGACAAGAGGATGTACACATTTGAACACAGTACGTATATAATATTAATCAACACTATTAAAGAAAGCCCGCCATATCAATTTATTGACCGTAACCAGTTTTTTCCACTATGTTTAATAACTCACTACAAACTCTGTGGTTGGGTAAGTTGGCTCAAATCTCATATACCACCAAGGTTGCGGGTTTGATTCCCGTGACGGGACAAATGTTTGTGCACAGAAAAAAGCCAAAAGTAAATATTTTTTTGTCCAGACGGGGGAAATCCTCATGGACCCGGGAGGTGGAAGCTCGGGTAGTGCCAGACTTGGCCTAAGCCACCTACTGGCTAAAACCCCCGTCTGCTCTGCCTGTCCACAGACCAGAGGTCCGTGCCGTTTTCAATTCTTTATATATTTTCAAGGCGTACATCAGCTATGCACTTTTTTTGTCCAAGTATTTGTTTCGTGTCTGGGTGTTGTGGGACCAATGGCCCTCGTAATTCCTGGTTCCTAGATACAGGGCATCCTAGTTAGCGCCGAGGATATGTATAATCGTTAGGCGAAAAAAAACTCTGTTTGCTTAGCGACTAAATGCTTCAGAAACTTTCCCTATGTCGGTAATTTATGTTCTTAACATTCTTGTCTTAACATTGAGCCATACATTTTCAGTAATTTTTTTTTATACATTATTGGTTTGCGTTTGACCACTATCTCACCTGATGGTAAGCGACGATGCGGTCGACGATGTAGCACGCTTGCCAAGTCACTCGAGATTTTAAGATTCCTAGATTATAAGTATCGGGAAAGATTGACTCCGGCGGGGAGGACTACTACTATACATAGTAGGTAGGTATCTAATCGAAATTATTCTTACAAAGGTACATCTATTATCATAAACTCATCTAATTCATAGTAAAGAGGCGTCAAGGCGTCCTCCGCATTAAATGCCGTTGACATCTCCCGCTGTCGCTGTCACATCACCGACGGTTTGACAGCTCGCTTGACAGCCGGTTTGACATCTCGTGATGTGAAGATAACGTGGATTAGCAGTCAGTTCGTTTGTAAGTCGTTACCCTTCGACGTTATGTTTATTTACTGTTGAAGGTGTCATAGGTGATATGAGTAGCCTATAAACTGGCAGTAAAGCCGTCATTTAGTAAAACAAGCTGTTTATCTCCTAATAGGCACTAAAAGTCCGACGTATCTGTCCAGCTTAGATAATTTTGAAAACCCAATATTAAAAAAAAACCAATACCAAAATCGTACACTTCGTTTATTTATTTATTTATTAAGACACAGTTATAACACCTTGACAGGACATCCCAATACGATGCTATAACAAACTATATATTAAAATTATTTTTAATGGATCTTCTCTTTAGTTTTTTTTTTATATGGAACTGAGTAATAAGACGAGCAAGTCGTACGCCTGATGGTAACCGCCACGCCTGCCCATAGCAATCACAGTGCCACCTAGAACTTTTAATAACATAAAAAGCACTGCACTGCGCTTATCACCTCGAGACTTCCCAGTAATTTCGCTGCATATAAGTACAGTTCCCTTGAATCTGGAACACAGTAATGCTTGCGCACTACTGCTTGCAAAATAACTGCTAACGCGGTGGTACCTACCCAGACAGCCTCCCGCATACGAGAGAGACAGTTATTTTGATATTGAATGCATTAGCGCATGTTAAGCGAAAATCTTAAGATTTTAAATAATTAGAAAGAAGAAAAATGATATTGCTCGGGCAGGGATCGAACCTGCGTCTTCGGAATACCGTCCCGACGCCTTAACCACTGGGCCACCGAGCCTACTGCTCGAGCAACCAAATTTCTTCTACCCTTCTTATATCGTCTTACGGGGACGATTCTACTCATACGTCATCTGTCGTCAATGCTTCCATTGATCAACCGAACAACTCTAATATTGTAATTAGCAAAGACGCAGGTTCGATCCCTGCCCGAGCAATATCATTTTTCTTCTTCCTAATAATTTAAAATCTTGAGAGACAGTTAGTTCTTAAAGCGTAGAATGATGGTTATTTTTAACCGAATTCAAAAAAAGGAGGAGGTTCTCTGTTCGATTGTATTTTTTTTTTATGTTTGTTACCTCAGAACTCCGTCATTTATGAACCGATTTGAAAAATTATTAAAACCTAGTAAATATATACCCATAGAAGATTCATGGTTATTTGTGAACATTGTTTTTTTTTGTAACTTATTTATATAAATTTTAATTTTTTTCTTATATAACTAACACCTAATAAAGCCTAATAAAGTATTAAAAAAAAATATGATTGGCAACAAAATGTTTTGGTATTCCGACCTGGAAGCTATACCATAAGCGTAGTTTAGGATTCAGGTGCTCCACCAGTTTTTTGTAACAAATGTTTCGACTAATAAATTATTTCGATTTGATTTTGATTTGATTCAACGATGGGGCCTGAAATGCCTTTACGGTAGAGAAAAGCCAAATCGTGCGAGCAATTCGGAAATTAAGGGACAATTCAACGAATGTGTACGTTTCAAAATCGAAATTGCTTGTCATTAGCAAGGCTGAAATGTCATAGAACAATGCTGGTACCATTCGATCCGTTGTCGCAGCGGTCGAAGGCCGTACGTGATCGCATTTCCTACGATATTGCGGTACATACGAGTATATCGGGACAGTACGCAAGATTGTACCAGAAAGGCAGTGTTTGCAATTAAATATTTATCACACTATTTCTTTTCGCTAGTTATGACTTCGTACAGGTTGCAATTTAGACAGTCTTACATATTTTTAACATTTTAATTATAATTTTGACAAGCTTACAACCAATTTGTTGTGGTGGTTGGGCAGGTTGGCTCAAATCTCACCACTGGGATTGTGGGTTCGATTCCCGCGACGGGACAAATGTTTGTGCACAGAAAAAAAGCGAAAGAATTTGTTTTGTGTCTGAATTTGTGGGACCATGGTCCTCATAGTTTCTGGTTCCCTAGATACAGGAAATCCTAGTCAAGGGCAGGATCTATGTATGCAATCGTTGGGCGATATTTATTTATTAATTTCATCAAAGTAACATTAGCTTTATTCGTAATTCAAAACTACCAATCCACGAATATATAGATAACGTAGTGGTGGTAGGTGTGTGACAGTGTAAGTAAATCAAACCAGGTGTTCCTTTGTTTGAAGCTTCAGTACTGTTTTATATTGTAACACTCTGAAAACAGTCACGCAACAGCAAACATAATGCACTCATAAATGTCTCGATATTATTAAATGTTTTGGCAACGGACAATTCGATTTGATTTCAATTGTTCGAGCAAATCGAAACGAATTGGTCAAAATCAATGTGACCTACATAATACGGCTTAAGACGTTTTACAACTGCTTGTAATAGTTGTTATCAAATTAATTCAAATACAATAGATGTAATAATATAGATCGTTTATCTCTCTTTACAAAGTTAAAGATAACAGACATACGGACAATACAACAAAATATTGAATGAGCTTTTGTTGAAAGATGCGGGTGACATTGAACTTTGTGAATTGTTGCCAGTTCAGTTTGTTGGCGCTGAGTTTAATAAGTTTCACTCTTAAGGGACAGAATCAGATGCAATTGTTAGTAACAAATTTATGCTTTTGTATGATTTCCTTTTAAATATTTTGTAAAAATATGTGCTTAATTAACACGATAGTGGTAAAATCTTTACTGTCACTAATAACCGTATTGTTTTTAACAAAATTAATTTTATCACGGTTGTAATACTTGTGAGTAATAAACGAAATTAATAGGATTTTAGGGGTTGACTCATCGCTGTGGAAGTCATTACTCATCATCATCATAAAGTTAAAGTACTCTCTGATGGGGTTACTTCATATTTTACTAGATTGACAAAGCGAGATCAAAAACACCGCTCGTAGAGACATTTCGTACCCAGCAGGTCCAGCAGTCATCATCAACCCATCACGTTCTCACTGTTGAGACACGGGCCTTCTCTCATAGAGAGAGTATGGGCCATAATCCACCACGCTGGCCCAGTGCGGGTTGGTGGATGTCACATGCCCTTGGATTTTTGTAATTCATTCTTAGACATGCCGGTTTCCTCACGATGTTTTTCTTCACCGTTTCTAGAGCGAGTGTTAAAATCCGCACATAACTTAAAGAAGTCAGTGGTGCGGGGCAAGCGGGATTCGTAATCGGGTGTGTCGGATCGAAAGTCGCATATACTCCCACTGAGCCACACTGGCTCTAGCATCCAGCAGTATTTTTTTTAAATTATTGTCAATAATTCACTGCTGGACAATGGTCTCTCAATGCACGCCATTGAGCCCGATCTTCTACTCTCCTCATGAAATTGCTGCCAGCTACTTTGCGCAGGTCTTCGCTCCATCTGGCCAGAGGGCATCCTACTTTCCGTTTGCATAAACGTAGTCTGCACGCTAGAACTCATTTACCATATCGGTTAACGGTTCTCCGACATATGTGTCAGCTCATGTCCTCTTCATTTTACTTATTTTTTGAGCTATGTCAATAAATTACCACTAAGCATTACCTATTTAAATTAGAAGAATAAATCGAATTATTTTACTCTCACATTTTTCTATTCATGATTATAGAGTTAACATAATCAGCGATTTAATTTAGTACTGCCATAAAAGTCCACCTCAAAGGCTTCACGTACTTGCCTCCGGGTAAACATAAACAATAAAACGTGTACTGGAAGTGTTCTTTCCAATCAGAAAGACAACTCGTGGCCATGGCGAGACGGTCAAAGGTGCTTTAACGTATCATAAAATATTGTCTTTTGATCTCTCAACTAAACCGCCTGATTAATTCGAAACCGTGATAAAAGTTCGCCTTATACTTACACTGTATTTAAAGAGACCGTAGTTGCCTCTGGGTAGAAATAAACTATGAAACGTGTACGGGCTGTACAGTGAAGTGTTCGTTCTAACCAATCAGAACGTCTCGGCAGCACGTGTCGATGGCGCGTGGGTCAAAGGTGCCGCATCTAAGTACGCGTGCCAGCAGCGGGAGTGTACACCAGACTTTAGAGCCAAAGGCATAGTCGTATGGTGCTTTGTCGTAATAAAAAATGCATTAAAAAGTACTTTTAGAATATGAATCTCTAAATCTACACATTTGAGCATAAATAAAACTATTTGTTCAATAAGCACATGTGTAGTGCTTTTCTGTTTCCACAAGTCCACCAAATATCTATTAAGAATTGTATATATTTTAACCCAATAGTTGCAACTGTATCTAACTTTTACAATTTTCTTCTTGCAGGTAAGATTCAGCTAATTGATGGAAAGATACCGACTGTTCCGCTCTCCAAAGCTTCAACTGCAAAAATATCTAAGAACCATAATCTCAAGAACAATCCAACGCACGTACCTCATACCAAGTTATTTGGAGACAATATACACAGGTAGGTATGCAATAAGGGCCACCTTGAGACTTGTGCTAGAACGAGGAATGTAAGCGTTTCATTCATTAATGCGCCATTGAAACTTTAGCGTCTATATAGCCTCGTCCTATTAGAGGCTTAATTCATACATAGACACGTCAAAACGTACTTGTATCCGAGTCATGCATTACCGAAGCAATCTAATCACGTCAAGTCGTACGTGTTTCGCGATACCGACACCGTTATCTCCATGACAAGTTTAGAGGCTTTAATTCAATCGGTGCTAAGATAGGCTTGTATCTGGCCGTGTCACCGAGTCACCATACGGCAACAGTATGATATCAAACAGTACCTATTAGTGGGCCTTAAAAAGAAAAGTCCATCTAAAAATCCCCACACACACCAAAACAAGTAAACACATTCCGGTGCATTCGTAAAAATTAAGGTATTCTTCTAACTGGAGGACTTTTTATACTATACTCAATATCCACGTTTTGTTCCAACTGGCTGGCACAGATGAGGCTCCTCTTTTCAACCGACTTCAAAAAGGGAGGAGGTTCTCAATTCGACGGTATGTTATTTTTTATGTTTCTTACGCGATTACTCCGCCAATTATGAATTGATTTTGATGATTCTTTTTTGTTTTGTAGGTCATACATTAGAGGTGGTCCCATATACATTTTATCAAAATTGATACAGCACAGTTTACTAAACTTATATTTTGAAAAAAATATAAGTTTAGTCTTGAAGTCGGTTCTTAGTTTTTTTAATTATATTATTATTCGTAATCATACAATGTGGAAAAAATATAAAGTAGTTCTTAATGACTCACATAAGGATTACACAAAATAGATAGGTACTTATGAACTTGCTATGAATATAAATTCGTCAAGTATCAATCATAATCCAGTATCGTCACTAACATAGGTGTGTGCGTGCATCAAAATCAACTATAAACATTTGGAATCCTTACTGCATATAACAATGCAGTGTCACTATAGGGGCGCGTCCACCAATAAATCGGCGCGCGAGACTTGAAAGATGAAGTGCCCGCTTAACATACAATGAGGCTGTGCGCTGTCGCAATAGCTAGGATTAGGTTCGCGTTGGAGTCTGCGATACGGGCGAGGATCATTTCCGTTTGAATTATTGCGGTATTATACCAAAAATTTGCAACAGATGTCAATTCTTACAAGCTTACCAACCTTAGCCACAACACAAGGCTCGACATGACCATGGATTAGAGGCGTTGCGCTGCTATGGTGTTACAATTATTATTACATGGCAACAGTGTCGGTTCCAATTTTAGCTATTTTCATCCAGAACCTTGTCACACTATAGCATTTTCAATCGTTATTTATGTATGATGGTAATGAAAAGCAGTTGCGAAAGACTCAGGGATACTGCCCAAAGCTATAAAATATATATAAAAAAATATTGTAACTATGTGACGAGATGAGCAGATCGTTCACCTGATGGTAAGCAACACGCCTGCCCAGTTTCTCGTTCCTGCTCAGTTCCTTGTTTTATCAAAATCCTACGCAGCACTGCGCACGTCACTCTGAGAACCTTAACGCTAATCAATGTTGCTTGAGCTAGTATCCTTCAAACTGGAACACATTAATTTAAGTACCTATTAGAAATAAAAGACATAACTGTTGAAAATATCAAAATGCTTTTTTTTTAATTTTTGATGCACGCTTTTTAACTTTCTTTTACCGTCACTGGATAACTGGTAGAAAATGCTTTAGCATTAAGTTCTCCTTTTGTACATTACTTGTAATAGCGCAATAAAGAACTAAATAAATAAATAATATAGTGGCGCCAAAATTTAATTAATATGTACCTACATTTCTTACATGTCCAATCCAGTCATGGGCTTACATCAAAACAAATATTTTCATTCGAAAATATTTTTTTGTATAACCCATTCAATAGGTATCTTTAAAATAAACATAAGGTATTGAATGGGTTATACAATCCGTGGACAGAAACTTTTCCCTACATATAGTTCAGGCGCCAGTGACTCGGCAATGCTCACTTACATTCTAGTACTAAAGTAACTAAACTAGAACTAGAAGTAAGTTCGTAGTTCATAGAAGTAAAGTAATTTTCAAGTGATTTTTTTATCTCAGTCTGCATTATTTATTACCGCTTAGTCATTCCAGGGGTGTTAAGAAAATAATTGTCTTGGCAATGAAATGCAAAAATATCAGATGAACTCATGACTAAAAAATATGCATGCAATATTTCCTTATTAGCCTTTATTACTAACCTTATAAGCTATTTTATAATTACAACATAACTTTGATCACCATATTTAAATTTTGCCTAAGGTCATCATAACTACGTATCATAAACCAAAGTTATCATGACTACGATCTCAATTCAAAACCAGTGTATGCTCATATATCTACGATAATATACATAGCTTAGTTCGGTTGTATACTATATTGTGTATTAAATATAGGCTCGTAAATAATTTTATATACGTTCAAAAGAGCTGCGGTCAAAAGCAAGTCCACTTAGAAGTGTCTTTCTTGTCCCATTAATTGTTCAAGCGGTTCAAACGAGGCATGAGCTAGGTTCGTAACAAGTCTGGGTGTGTCCTTTGCACCAAATAATGCTGGTAATAATTGTGGGTGCAGTTTAGTACTATAATGGCGTACCCATAGGCCGCCGTTTTGTGGATAATGACCGTTGAGAAGTGCTCTTAATAAATGTTAGGTTTGAAAGAGAATTATGACTAAAAAGTCTTAAAAAAGCAACACTGTGAAGCATAGGTAATTATTATCTTGATGGGTGACCGTTTGTGTCACTATACATATATACTGAGCGCTACCGTGCTCAGATGTATATACCACACAACGCACGTCAAGCCGTCAGTACCGATTGTTATCTTAGGCCGACAATAGGCCATGTAGGAGACGTTTAGGCGGCCTACAAACTCCGACACCAGAATTGGCCACACACCCACACGAGAAATTAGTCTTTTGTAATTTTTTCTTTTTCAGTATAAAAGCAGACCCCTGAAAAAAGACGTTTCAACACACACATTGTAACGTTTTATACGTACATGCATATTTCTAAGTCATCGTAAGGTATATTAATCTTAAATTAGAAGCTTAAATACCTACGAAATTATTTACATTTAACTAAATATTTACAATTAAACTTAAAAACTACTTACTAAATAATAATTTAATACATCATCAACACGTTATATATTGAAAGTAGCATTTTAAAACGTCCAATGGACGAATCTATTGTTCTCCGCATCGCGCGATCTTGCGTCATCGGTGGAGTCACAGTTTAATGTATAGTACGCTGCGCAGGCACACCGGCCGTGCGCCGGCGCCGCATTGGTCGCCGCCCGGCCCACAGACGCCCGATATCTTTCATTTCGAACGCACGTCACTTTGATGCTCGGTCTCTAATACGTTCGCAATACCCTTTTTTATTGTGTTCGTAACCGAAATTTATTAGTTGTCGTCACTTAGCGTTCCTCGAAACCTAAATATATGTGGTAGGTGTGATTTTCAACCCCAGATTGGGTAAGTGGTGCACATTTTTCTAAATGATAGGTAGATTGTGTGACTTAACGTAGTTTCTTTTCTTTGCTTGGGATTTTTTAGCAATTCTTTATAAAGTAATAACCATTTCGTAGTAACCATTTAAATCCATCATTTACATATTATTGCTACAGTAGATAATGGTTTTCTATGCAAGTGGCTTATTCACTCTCTTCATTTCTTTTCACTTCATTTTATTTCCACCCTCGCATTTTCACAAAATAATTTAATGTAGCATTTCCTTTTGTTTTTATCTCACAATCATTATTGTAATCTCCGTTTCTGATTGTGAACATCCACGGCAACACCACTACTTTCCTAGTGCTTTCCATCTGCGGTTGCCGTGGGCGCTCACAGAAGTACTGGGACAGGCCTTAACACTTTTTTTTAATGGCGCGTTCCAGGGTTCAAAGATCGGACTCCAAGATTTGGGTTACGTAACCGAACCCACCATCACCATCCTGCTTTGCTTCCATCTGGACTGTACAGCAAGCAGAAGCTGCAACCCTGATCCTGGTCTTCACGACGAGCGCCCACCTACATCTGCGGCCGCCTTCAGGATAGTACTGGACCAGTGAAGGAAAATAGAATCAGCGTACCTAATGTATGTCGCTCGAAACCCACACTTGTGACCCCTCTGGCCGAGCTTACCGCCTTAATAAATTTGTTGCACGAACTCTGCCTTCTCACTTAAACTCCCAAATACACAGGGTAGTTAGGAGGTAGGGAACCTATATACATACACGTGACAACATAAACTTACGGACAATAACCAAGTACAAACATACCAAACAGTGCCAAGAAAATAAAACGAAAAGAAATTAATTACAATCATGTAGCGCAAGATTAACGAGTGGTAGTCTCAAACCAATTACCCTGTCAAAACATCACCTTGGCGTCGAAATAAAGAAAACATCGGTACGATTTAGAGATGGGAAAGAACAATCGATTCGAGTAAATTTTTAAATCGATTAAAATAAAATTAATTAAATAAAGTTACTGTTGCTAAAATAAACAAAATACTCACATACAATTTTCAATTTTGAGTCCCTCAATTCTTTATCGATTCAATTAACTTTAAGAAAAATCATTTTAAAAATCTATCTAAAAATATATTAATCTTAAAACTTAGCCCATTAATCTAGATTTTTACAAGACAACGTTTCTCTACTGAAAAGATTTCAGTTGATCGACTAATTTCAATCGATTATATCATTTATAATCGTTTCTGCTTTCGTTATTCCACATCCCTAGCACGATCGACAGTTGAACATAATAATAATGGTTCTTTTGTTACATAAAACTGTCCAGATGGTTCAGATAACTATGGTATGTGAAAAATAAAAAATGCATTTGTAATAATTACAGAGGTCAGAGTTGCGTAGATGTTTTTGTCCTTACTATTATTATCTGGCTGTCGAAACGTCCAAATTTCGATAGGTGCTCATTTGTCACAGTATAGTTATGTTTAGACGAGTTAAAGACTTTTAAGATTAACGCTTTCAAGTTATAATGTAACTCTTAACAAAAATCTAATCTAATAAATAATATATCCGCGTCCTCATTTCTGTTTCTCCGCTTACTTCTTCTTAACCTCGCATCGGATTTAGATACGATTTTCACTGTCATTTAGAGATTTTTTCACTAAATTCTTTGTATAGTAGAGATAAATAATTTTTTGGTAATCTAGTTGTAAAAAAATTACAAGTTATTAATAAATTGTTTTTGTGCAAAGCCGGGGCAAGACGCTAGCTATTCATAAATTAAATTTTTGGAAAAAAGAATGTTTCATGTAAAATAAGATTATAACTATTAGCACAAATACCTAATCTGGTTTTAGTTAGTAGCGCACCAAATGCTTCATTACAGCATTTTTACATTGAAATTACCTCAAAATCCATAACTACCGTGAACTTATTTTATTCAAGATTATACAATAAAATCACATTAATGTTATAACTAGATACATTGTTAAAAATATGGTATCACTCGAATTATTTATACAATATTTTTATTACAGACTAGTAGGTACCAGTATTAGTCAAATTTATTTCTATTATCACAGGTTCTCATCACAAAAGAAATCAATCACATTGAATTATGGCCAGGATATTAAGCATAATAAATCTTATTACACCAAACATATTTATAAACGTGCGCAATTTACCAACAACAGATTAAAATAATATAATTAATATTATGAAATCGGTCTAGTTCAATTGAAATATAATTATACTAATCGTAAAAATATTTCGATGTTATAAATATAAGATTTCAATGACAGCTTTATCATGCTGCTTTAAATAACCAATGAAGTAAATTAAAAAATGCTTCTCTTATTAACGTTGAAATATATAATATAAATGCGAGGTCAACAGCGAAAACTAAAGTATACTGTACTAGCAGAATATTTAAAACATGCTTTACATATCTATACAACAATAAATAAATATCTGTCATAGAATATAAAAGCCCTTCTTATAATAGTAGTGTTAACTTAGACGATAATGAATTATTCTCTGACCATCAACCATCTTTTGTTTCATAAAAAATTTATGAACTCATTCTTACTCGCATTTCAATATTTTAATTATGTTCTTGCATTACTGAAGATGATCTGGTTCTGAAGCTGGCATGTGATTTTTTATCTTCTTTGGGTGATCTAGAATTTTGAGCAGCCTAGAAGAAAAATCTCTAACAGAGAGAACATATTTCGAGATATCTTAATTATATTTTATGTAATACATACGAAAGGCTGATTAAAAACTAGTTCACCTGTCATTTAAGCACGCGTCTTCAATTAATGTCAAGGTGTCGTTTACCTTGTATGAAAGTACGACGAAGTGCATTGCAGATTTTTTAAGAATTGTAACCCATAAATGTGCCCATACCATTCTCATCTGACCATATAAATGTCAAGACAAAGTCACGACCGCGCCAGACAAAACGAATCAATCTGGCATTCCTTCGAACACTTTCAGAATATCCAATCGATCGCAATATCAAAAATAAAATATTATTCAGATTACAATTACAATTTGAATACCGAGTAGCCAAAATAATAAGTGTGGTTCGGAGATGGCATCCGATAGGTAAGTGGTTTTCGTAACGCCCCCGAGCGGCGAGATGCTATCAGCGCGCGTGCGCATCGCAGCCGTTCCGATCATGTGTTGTTCTCGAACGAACAAATACACGTAACAGAACATCTGTGCGATGGATCCGCTGATAAAAAAGCCTGTTTCTCATCTCTCTTAGAAGGATTATTGGGGTCCTAATGGATCGATAAAATCGACGCACACGCATGTCACGAGGGCAGCCATTAACCTTAATCCCTTTAGGACGTGGACCTTGAATTGTATTGAATGATTGCTCATTCATAACTTTTGATTCGACGGGACGTCAAGTTTTGGACTTCTGTGGGTGTATGATTTGTTTATAGCTCTAATTATTTTGTAACGACGTTTCTGTCAAACAAAACATTGCGTCATGTTGAGGAACTATGACACGCTATTTCAAGCTCCCTTTCAGAACGCAAGGTAGCATAAAAATGTGAGTCATAGGAAGAAATCGGATTAAATGTTTCATCGCAATTTCAATCATGTTCAATGGCGTCGGTTCAGTCCTGCCTTTATCTTTTGATCTGCGTCGAAAGCAAGGTTGCTGGGAGTGGTCAAGGGATAGAACCTTCACCTCGGGTCGAGCCTTGATGAGTCATTATTGTGCTCTGATATTGATCCTAAAGACAATGTTGCAACATCATCCTCTAATTAAACTTTATACCGTTGCTTAATATCATGCTCGCGTTTTTGCAGCGTCGTATGTCAGGAGCATGATCTAGTTTCGACGTTTAACTAGTAGTTTCGAAACTATTGTGGGCGTGCTTGCTATGCTTTTGTCGGCACTGTAATCAAATGACCCCCACAGTTCTCTTTCAGTAATTTAATTCTATGCAAAGTTTAGTTGACGGAGTGTTCGGCAATTTTTATGCATGTTTGAGACAATCATTTTGTAAATAAGCCGGAGGAGGAAATGGAGCCGGAATGAGAATTTTGAGCTAGTGTAAACTTCAACAGTAAAGTAGAGGAAACAATCTGCATTCTGCATAGTATACCTTCTGCATCTGATATCATATTACTAGTGCTGCATCAAAGACCCCGTCTCTCGTTCAACCGTTACGCGTTATCTGATCCGAGTTTCGTAATTTAGAATTTAGCTCACGCATTTTGGTCGAGCGAAAATGCTTCATGCCGCCGGCCTTGGCAGCTATCTATGATTTGTGGCTTTAGAACACCTGATAACGCGACTGACCCATTGTTATCTTTGGATCGCGTTCCGTTCTCACTCTTACTTTCGCTTCACTCGCAATGGCATCTCGGTCGACGTTACTAGTTTTTGTTTTATTTTAATTCATCATAATTCGATTGAAATTTCTTATTATAATACGTTTTATTTGTGACTTGTCTTAATTTAACACTAAAGAGTAAGGTGCCAGCATAGATGACTGTTGCGGTTTACGCTTTACTTTCTTAGTAGAAGATTTTACTGTATGTAATTATGCCGAATGCTTCGGACTTTTTGCAATAGGTAACCTCCCCTTTCTACTACAAAGAATGCCAAGATTTCCCGTCAAAGTGGCATTGCTTATGGATTTTATCGAACTTTATATGGCATCTCGGTGAAAAGTAGACGAGTCAGTTCACCCTTTTTTATTTTATCAATATTGTAGAAAGAATCCATATTTGGATGAGGTTGGGTCAGCTTTCTTGTTACATTTTAAGGTTGTGCCCACACCCCGGATTTTGTAGCTTCTACTTCTGATGTGGTCTATCTATAATACGTATACGTTATGGAATCCTCAGATTTCTCATAGATATGAAAGTATCTATGTATTATCAGTATGGGTTAAACCGAGCGAGTCTACCTTAATGGGAGAACTTGCGACTTTCCAACCAACGCATCTGAGTTCGAATCCCGCTGGCCCCGCTGATTTTCTTAAGTTATGTGCAGATCTAAAACTCGCTCAAAAAAGCGGTGAAGAAAAACATCGCGAGGAAACCGGCACATCGAAGAATTTATCACAAAAAATCAAAGACATGTGATATCTACCACGCACTGGGCCAGCGTTGTGGGTTATGACCCAAACTTTCTCTATCAGAGAAGGAATAATAATAATAATTTTAAAATGGTTAGCGCGTTGCCTTTGATCCTTATGTGACTTTGACTTGCAAAACTAATCATTTGATCATCATAATTTGTATGACAACCAGACATATTTGTGAAAACTGCAACATCCCTTGAATTATAACCGTTCAAGCATCCTTGCAAAACATACTTAGCCAAAACAACCGCTATATCTGCCCACTTTGAGCACTAAACGTACATAAAAACAGCTAAACAGGTACTATAAATTCAGAGCAATTTTTATCATCACAAACCCAATCTGACATCTGTTGACGTACTTTTTCTGGAAATAATATAATGCGTGACTTGCACATGACAAAATGTATGAGTAACACTGGAATATGCTACAATTCTCAATATATACTAAGTTATATTTTTGTGCAAAATAACAATAAACAACCGACTTCAGTTCTGATGTATCTTCGAAGTACAAGGTCGAATATCGATGAAATTTATATGGGACCACCTTGAAGCTGTACTGAACCCAACGCAAACATTCCAAATCAGTTTAGAATGAGTTCTGAGGTAACAAACATTAAAAAAATACAATTGAATTGAGAACTTCCTTTTTTTGAAGTCGGTTTTAAATATCATGTAAGGCAATCTGTTTTTTTTTTTCAATAAATGTGTGAATCAGGTAAATAAAGTGAATTTTTATAGGCACAAGTAATAAATCGCTGTATGATGTTGATGTTAGGTTTCCTAGAAGGAATAATCATAGAAGCTTAAAAGAAGCGTAGACTTGAACTCTAAGCAAGTATGAGAGTTTCTCATAGAGATTGAAATTTTCTGAACTAATTAATTGGGAGGTTCAAAAATCTCACACCTCAGTGTTGATGACTGATTACTTTACAGAAGATTATACAGTTCGACCAGTTAGTATACTTTAATTAACTCTTTAATTATAAAATCCAGTAGTGTTAAGAAGGATATGGGAAATAGAGGCGTATATTTTATTAAACTAAAACTAGTTATAATAACGTTTATGGGCCGTATAACACATCGTAAAATAATATGATGTTATTAGGAATTTTAATTACTCAAAGTACTAGTTCGCTTTCGCCGCTCTGTAGAGAAGAAGCGCTATCATATGTTCGTAGAACTCACACGAAATTTTGATTAGCGATGCTACTTTTTATTAATCAACTTTCGTGGTTCAATAACATAAAAATCGTTGGTGATGTCGTATGGAATAATTATGAAATCCATCGTAATTATAGCTGATGTTTGGCATAATTATATTCATAGTCATAAATTATTAAAAATACATGCAAATAATAAAAATTGACTACGATCCAGGTCCGAACGTTCATGCTTTCGACTGCTTAGAGAATCAATGTGATCAATTGATTATATCGATAGAACTTTGTACAAATGCATCTTCTTCTTTCAACACTTTGCTTACTTGCTTATGGTTCTGAGTCAGATACATGTCAGTTTTAATGTACACCCGTAACCACTGAGGTTGTTAATTACTGGAAGAACGAATTTACGAACATGAACGACCACCCGCAGGTGGTTTTCGTGGCCTCAACTGTATCAGGTTGCGGCGGGGCTTCCTAGCGTCTGTAAAGCTAAATATCCAGTGGGAGATAAACTAAGTAACTCTTGCTTGCCCTAGCTAACCTAATTTACTCTTATTTTACATGTAAGTTGTTTGTGTGTGTAGTGTCTATTTTACAATTCCATAAAAAGTTGGAATTTAGTAGTATTGATGGTAAATGAAAAACCGACAAAAATAAAAAAATACGCCCAACGACCGCATACATATAGAAACTACTATCTCCTACTACTAGCCCCTAACTATGATTCCCTGTATCTAGGGAACCAGGACCATGGTCCCACAACACCCAGACACGAAACTACTGCTTGCGCTTTATTTTCTGTTCACGCACATTTGTTTCGTCGCGGGAATTGAACCCGCAACCTCAGTGGTGTTTTAAATTTGAGCCAAGCTGCCCAACCACCACACCACAGAGGCTGTCACAATATATTATAAAAACAATAATAAAAGAAAAAATAACAAATGAAACGCGAATGAAAATCTTCTAATCTTCTCGACCTTTTAGTTTAAAGAAAGCATTTGCTACAAAGTCCAAGCCAAACTATGTTTGCAGTTAGCTTCGTTCACACTAGACATACATCTTTAACTAGTTTTTTCGCCTTCATACGGTCTGTGAGACTGTGACAGTGCCGTAAGTTGTATACTTTTTGGTTTGCGTGAGAACCCAGACAGGTTTGTCTGGTAGCTGGTAGCTGGTAGGACGCTGGGAAGTGTGATGTGAAATGTATAACAGATCTTATCTGTCCAATTTTATATCCTTTGGTGATTTGTTACAAGATAATTTGGATTTATTTTACTCGTGATTTTAGGTTTATTTTTAATGTGCTTATCTTTCGATGAATATGGTCAACGTTATAAGATCTTTATATGCACACACTTCTAGTATAAATGCGAAAGTTCGTATGTTAGTATGTAATTGAGTTTGATACTTATTCACGCTGTAACGGATTTGAGTGAGATTCAGAATGAAGATAGCTTATACCCTGAATTAACACATAGGCTACTTTTTATCCCGATAAACTGTGAGTGAAACCGCAGGGCGCAACTATTTAGTTATTATTTTGAAAGTATTATTTTTACGTAAAAGATCTGAATTTTTCCTTTTTTTATAAAGAAAAGTCATCTTTTTCATATATTTTGTGTTAGTGCGTCGCTCAAAAATAAATTATATTATTACTAATTATATTAGTTCGAATTAATAACGTGGCAACCATGACTAAATATTCCAATAATGATTCACTAATACCATATTTTAATTTATAGCCAGCTTAAACACAGTCATAATTTTATAATTTAGTGTATCGTAAAATTTTAATACTGCGAAGCTTTTGTGTACCATCTGCAATGGCTGGAATACTAAATCCTTATGTTTATTTTACAACCCCATTATCTATATCCTACTATAATATTATGACAAATCAACCAAGATGCAAGACGGTCTGTTTATGTGTGATTTTGACTCTCTCTTTATCTCTATCTCTCTTTAATATTTTTATTTATTTCAACTAAGATGATTTCAGAAGGTCTTAGTGAAATACAGAAATATCTGAATCTAAACTTAATACCTACATATGTAGACTTCTTTTCATTTGCCTTAGATTCCACACTAGGATAACCTGTGTCGTGGGTCTAGGTAAATAATAATAATAAGTAGAAAGGTAGGACAAAGTAATTACTATAGATGTGATCTTAAAAAAAATATATTTATTTTCTCTTCCTTTCTCTCTCTCTCTTTCTCTCGCTCTCTTTCTTTCTAACAATGCCTGCTTTATAATTATTTCTACTTTTATCACGGAAATGAATAAAAGACCAGTGCTACTGAATTTAACCAATTCAATACACTGTTTTAGAAAAAAACATCTCTTTCTTGGGACAAAGAAGTGAACAATTTATATTCGCTAACTCACAAATGTGTGACGTCATGTATTTACGTAAAGAGAGGTGTACTACTATTTGAACAAGAACGGTTGACGGTGTTTTTACGCCTTTTCCGCTAGATGTTTAAATTTATTGATACTCTAAATCCTGGTGAAATATTATAAAGATGTTACCATTAATTACTTTATTTATGTAATTTGAAAATGCAATTTTAAGACAACTTTACATATTTTGATATTAAATAAATTAACGAACACAGTCACGATCGCGCTGCAGATAGAGACTTTGAAGGAAACAATATTACTTTAATATTAATTTGGTAAGGGTTCTTTGAACTGTTTAAAAGCTTGCTCCAAACTATTTCATAATTTGCAACGAACATAGGAAGCAACATACGAAATATCGTTGATTTTATTGATCATAACTTACTATTACATACACATCTCGAGTCAGTTTTCTAAAACGTCTTTCGAAACCGCAAGTACCATTACATACATTAGGATACATAAATAAGCAGCTGAACTAGATTAAATTGCCCATATTTGTTGACTTTTTTCCCACAAAGATGTCACAGATTAAATACGACGTGAAGGTCATTACACTACGAAATTAATTCTCACGGCTCACGCATTAAGACGCTCTGATCTGTGGAGATGAGACACGTAACTTTACCGACATATCCTTACAGCTTCTTCACTTTATTCTCAACTGTATGTCTAAGCATATAAAGGTGATGTTGTTTCTTTTCATAAGCAAAGATATCGTGGTGTAGTGGTAAGATATCTCGATCGAATCGAATCAGCTGTCTCTTCACACGGGTCTTTGGCTCCGCGAATGGACGTCAGCTCGTCTGATTATAGATTCATTGTTTATGGGTCTAATAGCTAATCTTCTTCGCTATTATACTATGACATTTAGATCTGGGAAATGAGAGACCAAATAAAGTATAATCTATCGACCCATGCAAAGATTAATACAAAACTGAAGAAAGACACGATTTACCTTTTCAATGCGTTTATTGTACAAATCCAATCAATTTCACCATCTCTCTTTTTGCACACCTGACCCGTTGAAAGCCCAAAAGCCATCTACCCTCCTATCCATTTAAGTTTGACATCGTCTTGACATTTTGTTCCATTGGTGTTACCAGTCTAAAACTAATTAAATTTTACGATAAATTAGTACAAGAATCATTCAAAACCTAACACAAATAACCTTAAGTAGCCAACGATCCAGTTTTGTATACATTTACCTCGCAAATTATTAAATGTCCAAATATTGAACTATAATTATCATAAAACTAGGGGTGTCCTGCGGTTGCACCCGCATGGAAATATCTGCAATACAAAGTATATCCTAATCCAGGATCTAAAAGATCTTACTACTAAAATATGTACTTTATCAAAATCAGTTCAGTAGTTTTGACGTGATGGACATCATCGACCCGTACATCGATCTTCACAAAATTTTGCATTTATGATTTATATTTAGTAAATGAACAAAACAAACACATAATCTAAAAGAGTCCTAGAATATTTCAATCGTTTATTTTATCTTATTTTATCCAGAAAAGTCAAAGAATAAAAAGGAAACGTATGTAAATTCGACTAGATGTTCTTCGAACAAACAACAGTCAAGGTTTATCCTTGAGTACATCCTCATATAAGGCTTTATTTATTTCCCTGGTCATCTTAAAACCACCCACGAAGGTTTTAATGCATTCTCGAGATCACCAAAGACTTCGAAACAGTAATTTTGAGCTTTATTTAAGGCATGTTATAGTCAAATAATTGAAATTCGCAAATTCACATGAGTTTTTTGTGTAGGAGTTAAAAACTTATGCAAATATAATTCAGGGACAAATAGCTCTGTAAATAATATTCTTCTGGATA
This sequence comes from Petrophora chlorosata, assembly GCA_951640565.1. Lineage (NCBI taxonomy): Eukaryota > Metazoa > Arthropoda > Insecta > Lepidoptera > Geometridae > Petrophora > Petrophora chlorosata. Next base: position 6,799,526 of record OX621206.1, read on the forward strand.
TTTAACAATTTGTAAATCAATAAACATGAAATTATTCATTTTATAACAAAAAAAACGACTTCAATGTATCTTCGTTCAAGGTCAATTATCGATGAAATTCGTATGGAACCACATTTCCAAGAATTCCAGTTTATGAATAACAGTGTTCTGAGGTAACAAACATAAAAATAACAATACAATCGAATTGGGAACCTCCTCTTTTTGGAAGCCGGTTAAAGAGATAGGTATTTGTCAATCAATCAATAAAATATTTAATTAGTCATTGTTTCTTAAACTACGGACACCATAAACTTTTATATATCTTCAAATTTATCAATTTAAAAATTAACAAGACTTCATTAGTACGGACACCTCAAAAAAACTTCACTAGTATACTTAACAGGCGATAATGATCACAAATAAAAATACAAAAAGACCTTAATAGCTCGTATCATGAAGGACTGTTAAGGGGATACAATGTCAAGCAAGCTTGCGGCAAGGCGCGCAAATAGAGGTCCGCCGCCGCGCCAGTAGAGTAGTAAAAATCTAAAGTGGCAATAGCGTCACTTCAGGGTTTATACATAGGTCGAAGCTCACTGAGTTACACGCTCTTAAGCAAAGAGGAAAAACGATGATCTTGACGTCCTAGAAGACTATGTTCTAAAATTGTAGCTCGTCAGAATAGCATTAACAACGAGTAATACTGTCGGGAGCAAGCTCGTCGCGAGCTTGTTCGTCAACGTAAGGCCTTTGCAGTCACAATGAAAGTGAAATATTTTGATGAGCTTAAACATAGCATTGGGTTTTTCGTGTATGCGATACTTTTCGCGCTTAATTGGCCGCCAAATGAGCGAATGGCCTTAATTTAAAAGGAGCGGTGACTTCAAAGGTTCCTCTTTATTTATTATACTGCGTAACATAAGGGCGAGATTACAAACGTTGATATAAAATATGTGCAGAACTTAGAATAAAAATACTAAGTTCAACTAAAACTCAGCATCTACAAGACCGATTTTCACATGACCTGACAAAAATAGCTTGAATACAATGTCATAATTTAACCAGAGCATAACTCAAGCACAAATAATTTATTACTGGGCAAAATTACTAGGCATTATGAGACTCAAAAGCAAATTGTCTCAGGGTGACGAGTGCATTGCAGCGCCGAGAATTTTGCAAACCAAAGTTCTGGTGGTGCTGTTATTGATATGGGCTGGCGTATTGCTTACCATAAGGCAAACGACCAGCTCGTCTCGTTATTCAGTTGCATTAAAAAAAATGCATTCACGTGGTTGGGCATATCACAATTAAGGAATTCGCGCGTGAAATGACTACGAAAACTTCCAAAGTGACAAAAAAACACTGCATATTTTGAATTCGCTTTCTTTCCACGCTCCAATGCGTCACATCGCAACCCGTACACAATTTTACCGCAAGCAGTGCAGCGAAGCCTCAGCACTGAGCAGATTAGAGTTGACGTTTGCTGCAGATAATTTTAATGGCTCGTTTGACGTTACTTCAAGTAAGCAGATGTACGGTTAAAGCCGTGGACGTAGCCAGGGAAGGTTGGGGGCTGTACCCCCATGAGTCATTAAATTTATCAAAATCATAATAATGCTACTATTTTTGATATTAATATAAACTCAATATGTCAACGTGAGCGTAAGCTGGAAGTATTTAAGTTATGTATGTATCTGTTATATATTATATTGTTATTATTAGATGTACCTATGTCTAAATTATTGTGTAATTGTATACTTACCTACTTTTTTATGTATAATATTTTTATGTTCTTTGAAAACAACAATATTCGTACACCTTAAGGGGTTTTGTTATAAGTATTCGTTCTTTTTGTTTTTGTATTTTATCGAGGTGTATCTTTTTCATATATTTCTTTGTGGTTTTCGAATAAATGTTTTTTCTTTCTTTCTTTTCTTTCTAAGTTATGAGTAAACAGGTACTATTTGCCAAGCGTGCTACATCATCGATCGCAACGTCCTTACCATCTGGTGAGATAGTGGACAAACGCTAGCCAATCTACAATTAAAATAATAACGCTCCGGTTTGTTGCCAACAGCTATTCTCGGATCAATATCGTAGCTAGTAAAGACTGCAAACTTCCAGGGATTGACTGAACATCTTTGGTGGCGTAGTGGTCGTTGCCCTAGCGAGCAACATCTAGATTCGTAATATATGTACTCAAAAATGTATAGACTGAGCATTTTGAAACACTCCCTGCTGAATGAAACGTGTGCTAGAGTTGACGGATGGATCAAATTGTACGCGCCTATCCCAATACTACAGCATTCCTTCTCGCCCTTCTACTTGAATTTTACTCCTGACTACGTCCATGTTTAATGTGGTTTCATATAACAAGCTTTCACTTCAGCGGCTTTCGGATAACTGAAATTTTCATCAAAAGCTGCCGAAAGGTCAACTTATTTAAATTATTGACTGTTTTAAAATAATTAAACGTTGTAGAAAGAAACGAGGTGGTGTTGATACTGCTACTGGTATAAGGTTTTTATTTAAAGTTTTTTTAAATTCTGATTGGTTGGTCTGAATTTTACGACAACTCAATTTATATAACGAGCTTATTCCTTCGTGGCGTGGTGAGTGAGTTGGACGGCTTATAACAATGTGTAGGTTCGTTTTGCGCGACACGATAAATATCACAGAAATATCATAAGCATTTTTCTTGTGAGAGAGAGACCTTAGTCTTTATAATTCTGGACTCCTAGTACAGATAAGTCTAGTTAGGCTTCAAGAACTGTAGGACGTTTTTTAAGCAGAAGTTTTACATTGATCTATCAAATTTTAGCAATTATTGTTAAGCCTTTATTGCTGATACTAAAAAAGATAAAAATAACACAGTCTAGATTCTATTGTTTATATCGTATCTTATACCTATGTTATATGTTTTACTTTATGATGATATGTACTTTTGTTTATGTGTGTACCTAGGTTAATGTAATATTATAATTACATTTACTTATATATTATTATGAATATGTAGTATTTACATGATATTACTACACCACCGTCCCTTACAGTTTCTTAGAGTTATCTCCATCCAAAGGTTGTCTAGAAAAGATCGCTATAAGCGATAAGACCGCCCATTGTAACATTTTAGCTTTAAGTATTGTATTGTAATTATTGCGTGTTGTTGTATGACAATAAAGAGTTATCTAATCTAATCTAATTCCGCCTAACTTTGTTTATTATTAACAAACAAATCGGACTTTCTAGACTCAAGAACATCGGATTGTACCGTTTTAGCACGCCAGTGTGTCCCGTGACACGTAGATTTCTTCAGCAATTAAACTTTCACAAATATAGCTCAATTTGACCTACTAAGTAAGCCTTGAATTTTGTTCCACCACATCAGTTTCTACACACAGGATGTTCATATATCCATAAGCCATGAACCTATAACCTTATTCTTTGTCTAGAAGACGTTCAAATCACCGCATACGTTATAAGAATGCAATGTCAAGCAATCAAGCGTTCTAACATCATAATAGCGAATCCAAATATGCGGTGCAAGGTCTGAGAGCATCTATTGTTTTAGCGTTGTATACTTGAAGGCGGGTCATAGAGTAGAGACGTGAAGAAATAGAATTAATGGTTAATTTATACACATGTTGCTGGTTCTCATATTAATTTCATTAACACCCTTGAAACTTATTAGTTTATTTGAAAAATGAAATATATTTAATAATAGTTTCCGTTGCAGTGAGGAAGTGTTATTGTATCTTGGGAAACATCGGATGAATATTAGAAAAAAAACACTGAATTTTTGGATTAAAATAAAGGTATGTACAGTCAGTCAGCCTGAGAAACTATTTCTCACAAAAGCAACTTGAATATATTCTATCAGGAATGTTTCCCGCAAAGTAGTAGTATTTTGAGAGATTTGAGACATATCAAATTTTTTTTTTCTGTACATTGTGCTATATTTACATCTCTGCTCTACGTGTACCTAAAGCGGCCCCTGTTAATGTCTTATGACCAAAATTGTTGTTAGGCCATGTGACAGCCTTTGGGCAACCTATAATGACACCAGCACACCAGCACACGAAAAAGAAAATTAAAATTAAAAAAAGAAGAGAAAGAAAAATGTATAAAAAAACACTAGTTTAAGCAAATAGCAATGATGTAGGACATCACTACGCATACGTATACAACATTTATAGAAAGTGGTGGAACGCGCTTTTGTCAATGAACAGGTCTGTACTATTCTACCATAGTATATACATACATACGTGTTTGATTGGTCTGGGGAAAAATTATACACCGTATTTTGCCCCCTGTTTGCCAATTGAGCATCTGTTCCTTACAAGCTAAAAAAAACTGACTATCCTAATTCTACTTCTATGAGTCAAAATCTTCGTATATGATCGCTATATTAAAAATATATTACAACTTTTATTACAAGCTTTTATTTAACTTGCAATGTTTATTTATTTATTTGTTTGGGTAAAATCTTCTGAATCAGAACCACTTCCTCTTATCCTACGGAGTTCAAATTTTGCATACTTGTCAAAATTCGAAGACAATGCCATATTATGGTGAGAGCCAGCTGATCTGATGTTGGAGACGGAAGGTGTGCAATGACGGATAATCGTACACTAAAAGTGTTAGGGCTCATTTTAATCTGCTCGCGGTTCCGATCACGAATTTGTTAAAGGCTTGTCTTGAAATATATATAGATACCTATGTTTCCACAAAGATCTTGTTTTATCCATAAAATTAATGTTTTATAACACTGTCCAAGAGTACACTGCGTTTTATCTCCGCCTTGCGCCACTAATATCTCATTCACGCGTGCGTCACTCGTTACAATCTTTAATATCAGTTTTCGATCACGCTTGATCTCTATGACCCTTGATTTCGGCTACTGTAGGCACGATTCTTTCAACCACGTACCAGACAAACCTTCATCTTATATCTTAACTATTAGAGTTTAGTTTTGTTTAAATACTATAGTTAGGCGGCTTGCATGAAACATCTCTTGTTAACAATCAGAGATTAGCATGTTAAATACAACTATTACTGGGTATTTTGAATAGGAAATACAAATTAGCCGCCATCGACTTACAACCGATAAAAATCTGGAGCTAGTTACAAATCACTAAACTAGATTGACTAACTAAACAGTCAAACATCTTGTCTCTAGTTACGACACAAAATACAGGATTTCCGACACAAAAAGTCAAAAATGTACATCGCAATTGCAACTTATCATTAAAAGCCATCACACTATGGAGCCAACTCGAGATGTTTCATTAAAAATCGATTCGTCAATCGATCTTTTTTTCTGTTGAGTATTCAAATCGTTTCGCAATAAAAATCATCGCAAGCCCAAAGCCATTAAGTTAATGAATGGCGAATATGGAGCAATATCCTGCGGCGATAGGAAACCGGACCAGTTTCTGACTAATAACGGAGATGAGTCCGACTTAATGCCCACAGTTACACGCGCGTTGATTTTTATTCGGTCTTAATACAGACTATTTCAAAAAGTATCGATTCCGTCACAAATTTGGTACATTTCTAAAGATTTCCGCTTACTAGACCGGAGGGCGCCTATAGAGATGCCGGATGCCTGTTTTCGTAAACTTTTGGACAGGAACTCTTGGGGGTCTTAATTACCATGTAATTATAGCAATTAAGAGCGAATTATTAACGGCAACAGTTAGTCAATAGACAGATGTTTATTAATTAGTGACTTCATTAAGCTATTGACTTTTTATATCAAATACTGTATGAAATTATTTCTTTTCATGAAACGAAATTTAATCTCCTTACAAAAGAGTTCAACGCGTTGCTGTCCGTCAGCTGTCGCCGTCGCGTCGCGTCGGTCGACTCGCGCCATAAGGTTCGCTCTAACAAACCCGGGGCTTAAACATAAAGATGGCCACTCGTAAAGTGCGAGGACGACAGTAATGGACTGCCGCACTTAGTGGGCTGCTAAGGTCAGACCATAATGACAATATTTAAATAGTAATTTTTATTTGGCAGTTAAAAATGTTAAAAAATAATTCCTGTACAGTTACGGCTACATAGAAAGACACCGCGGCCGCAAGCATCCGAGATACCCATTTTTGTTTCAAGTTACGAATTTTATTCGTGGCTTTTGAGAAAGAGAAAATGTTATTTATAAAGTAATGGAAACAAGGGACAAAAAATGTTTAAATGCATTAGCTTGGCGGGCTGCCGTTGATGTCTTTATTACGCGGCAAGTTTTTGTGAACGCCAATGGAATAAATCCCTTTCATGGAAAGCAATTGATGTTAATGAATGAATGAGTGATGTGTTCGTATTCAAGTTTTTGTACAGCCGCGAGCAGATGTAATTGCTTTGGAAGAGTAGTTAGATTTATTCGTTCGAAGCGATACCTTTTATTTTGAATGGCATCAACCACTTCAACAAAACGGCTGGGCGCTTGTGCGCAATTTTTACTAAGTTGGATACAATGGTGTACTTGTTATACATAAATTGATTAATAATAACGTAGATAATTATTATGTAAACAGTACAAAAAAGTGTTTAAATCTCAGAGGGGATCCGACCGGAATAATAATTAAATATTACAATTTATTAGCGATCCATTGGTCATGGGATCAGACCGGAATAAAAACTAAGTATTGAATAAAAGTGATCCACCAGGGGATCTCTTCAGGGGATTGGACCGGAATAGAGCAAATGTAGGGACACGGACGTACAATACAGATGATATTGCAGGAATTTTACAAGTTTGATGAAGTATTTCTTCTTGCATCTCTCTGCCACCCATTTTTTGTTAATATATTTCTTTATAATTATCACTAGTCTTATTTATTGCATCTAATGAACCTGGTGGGTCTTTGCCTTCAGTTTACTGATATCGTGAATTCTGTTGGATGCTTTATCATAATATAAATCATTAATGTTAACAAATTATTCATGCACATAGTAAAGAGTACGGAATCGTGATCGAAATCTTTGTATTTCTTCTGTTATTTGATTTTACAATAGTATTATGACAGACTAGCCTGCCCGCGGCTTTGCTCATGAATTCTGGTGTTCATGTCGGAGCTTCGAATCCTTCCTAGCACCTAGAAACAAGTCAAGATCAAAAACGAGTTTGTAAGTTTGGAGATTATTTGATGAATAGCATGGAGTACAATGAACGGTGAAGGAAAACATCGTGAGGAAACCGGCATGTCCAAGAATTTATAACAAAAATTCAAGGACTGTGACATTCACCAACCCTCACTGGGCCAGCGTGGTGGATTATGGCCTATACTCTCTCTTTGAGGGAAGGCTTGAGTCCCAGCAGTAGGAACGTAATGGGTTGATGATGATGACAATGAATAGCGAGGTAAGGTAGCGATTAACTCAAAATTAAGCGTATATAAAAACAATATATATATATATGTTCAAGCCTACGACAGCTTGAAGAATAAAAAAAAAAAAAACAAAACAAAAAGAAACAAAATTATTATCATGGCAACCTTGACCTACTGTCAGTCAACAATCTACAGATCACGGTATGTACGCTAATGGACATAAATTGGCGCCCGAACAGGGACAAGAAAAAATTGCAAATCTGCAGCTCACACCCAAAGGATTGAAAGGATTCGCCATAAAAATCAATTGGAAGACGAGCCAGGTTACACGGCGCACCAGGATACGACTAATATCGCCAGCCGGGCCAGCGAAACAGCAAAGGCATCGCCCCGCAGCTCAGCGCGACGTATCTCAGAGTTAAGTGCGCCTTCCATTGTCCTTCCCTCTAATCATCTAAATCCAACCAAAATAGCAAATCATTCAAGTGTAAAACATACTAAATACATAAATTATTACTCCATTCGCGCATACATAAGTGTTTCAACATCCAACAACGTAATTTCACGGTTATTTTTCCCTATTTATTCGACACAAAGGCATCCATTTTGTATCAAAAGTTGACCTTTGTACTATTTCATAACCTCAACATTTAAATCCCTTTCTATAGATTTCATACAACTTAAACTATTATTTCATTTAAAGTTATGCCTATTGTAATTGTATTTCAATAAAGTAATTCCCTAAATTCATATCTCGTTCCTTGCGTGCGTAGTTTCATTCCGTTTCGCCGACTAATTCCAGGGTGACGACGCAGCGCTGCACAGCCTGCCGGCCCGTTCGTCAGCAGTAGACGCGCCTTATCACGTTATCAGGCGGCAGTCAGCTGTGCACGCACACATTCCGGTTTGCTGCCGGAGCGAGGAGCGTAGTGAGATACAATTTTCTATAATTAATTGCAAATTTTTTACATATTTCGATAATTTTGTTGACCTAAGTGCCAAAGGGTTTTCATTACAAGGTTAGTTAATACAATATTATAATCACTAGCAGTACGCTAGCCATTTTACCTACAACTATCTAGCAAATCTATTTACAATGGCACCTGATAGTGAGAAATCTGGCTCTAGTCATTCCAAAGTTTCCTTGAGGGAGCTAACGACCAAACGTAGCTCAATCAAGGGTCAAATTACCAAATTTAAGAACTATTTAGATAAAATAATACAACAACCTCGATTAACAGCCATAGAACTGGCCGAGTTATCTCTTAAAGTTGGTAAATTTGAGGGACTGTCAACAAAGTTTGATGCGTTGCAAAGTGAAATCGAGGTCATAAATTCAGAAAATCTTGATGAAGAGCTCGATGAGAGAGACAATATTGAGCAGGACTTCATAATAACCATTGTCACAGCGAAGGATTTTATTGATAAACAGAATTCTATCAAAGAGGAAGTAAGACGAGAGTCTATCTTTCAAGAAGCTCAATGTGGTCTCGAACATCGAGATTTGGGTGTAAAATTGCCACAAATTCAGATTGCTAAGTTCAATGGTACCTATTTCCGCTGGCTTGAGTTCCGTGACACATTTACAAATTTAATTCATAACAACGAACATATAACGAACATACACAAATTCCATTATTTAATTTCTTACCTGGAAGGAGACGCAGCTCGTGTAATTTCAAACCTCGAGGTGTCCTCAGCTAACTACAAAGAAGCGTGGGCATTATTGTGTTCTAGATACAACAATAAGAGGTTGTTAGTTAGCCATCACTTAAAATCGTTATTCAATATACAGCCAATCACTCGTGAGTCTGAAGGTTCATTGCGATTCTTGGTGGACCACGTTACAAAAAACTTACGTGCACTGTCCAGCCTTGGTCAACCAACGAGTCATTGGGATGTTTTAATTATATTTATGTTGTCCTCAAAATTAGATAGCACTACTCTCATGAAGTGGGAGGAGATGCGTAATACCCTAGAAGAAATTCCGAGTTTGGAACAATTTAACAAGTTTCTAATTGATCGAGCTGACGTACTTGAATCAATCAACCGTAATAAACAAGACAATGCTTTCAAATCGTCATCGAGCACATCGCGTCTTCCGCCAAGCAATAACAACAATAATTTTAAACAAGAGCGAACTCCTATAAAGTCATTCACCAGCACTACTCAAACCACTGCGAATATTTATTCATGCATCATTTGCAATGACAGCAATCACCGAATTTATGATTGCCCAGTTTTTAAATCTAAGGATATCAAAGATAGATTGGCTGACGTGGAGAGGCTAAAGCTATGTTGTAACTGTCTAAGACAAGGTCATACTGTTAGTCAGTGTCGATTAGGGCCCTGTCGTGAATGCAAGAAAAGACATAACACGATGATTCATCAATCTGAAAATACAGTCATGAGTAATGCAGCTGTGTGTGAATTCGGGTCTAATGATGTACTTTTGTCTACAGCTTTAATTGAAGTGTCTAATCCTAACACAAACAAAAGGGTAACGATTCGAGCCTTTCTAGACTGCGGCAGTCAGTGGTCTTTCATAAGTAAGTCATTAATGCAAACTCTATCACTAAATTCTAACCCTATTGACGCACTAAATGTCATAGGTATTAGCAACAAATCTGCAGTTACAATCAAAGAAAGTTGTACTGCCCAAATTACATCCATGAACGAACCATTTAGTATGACACAGTCATTCTTCGTTCTTAATGAGTTAACAGGTAAACTGCCTAACACTCCTATCAATTTACAAAAGCTAAATTTACCTAAAAACCTAAAGCTAGCCGATCCTCATTTCCACCAGCCAGGACCAATAGATCTATTGATTGGATCCGATATCTTTTGGGAGATTCTGGGAAGCGAGCAGCGTTCCCTGGGTCCTAATAATCCTAAACTAATAAACTCTAAATTAGGTTGGTTGGTAGGCGGCCCTATATCTACAAACCTAACAAACAATCATTCATCCATTCGATGCAACCATGCAATCATTTCTGATCCTTCTCATACTTCCCATATTGACAACATGCTCACCAAGTTCTGGGAGATTGAAGATCTGCCACAAAAAAGAATATTGAGCGAAGATGAGAAAGCCTGCGAAGAGCATTTTATGAAAAATACTGTTCGCCTAGATTCAGGCCGATTTTGTGTCAAATTGCCTATCATTGATTCTCCAGATTGCCTCGGAGATACCTATAACTTAGCTAAAAAACGATTATTTAATTTAGAAAAAAGATTTCATAAAAATCCTGATTTAAAATCTCAATATGCTAATTTCATACGCGAATATTCAGAGTTAGGACATCTTTCTAAATCCGATGTACTAAGGCCTAACCCATCGTACTTTTTGTGTCATCATGCTGTTTTCAGAGACAACAGCGAAAGTTCTAAAATTCGTGTTGTTTTCGACGGATCAGCTGCTACTTCCGGCTACGCCCTCAATGACATTCTATTGGTAGGTCCAAACGTTCAGGACTCTCTTTTCTCTATATTGATAAGAGCGCGTCACTACAAATATATCCTAACCGGCGATATAGAAAAAATGTATCGTCAGGTCCTGGTTCACGAAGATGATCGCAATCTTCAATTAATCCTATGGAGAAAAGATGAGGCTTTGCCTATCGATACTTTGCGCCTAAATACTCTTACTTACGGAACCGGAAGTGCGAGTTATTTGAGCACGCAATGCTTGTGGACAGTCGGAGAGGAGTGTGAGGATGACCGTATCAAAACTATAATTCAAAAAGATTTCTACGTCGATGACCTCATTACTGGTAGCGATGATGAGCTCTCGTTACGCTATATTCAAAATTCAGTTTCAGAAGCGCTAAATTCAGCTGGTTTCAAACTACGAAAATATAAATCTAACTTACCTACTATCTTTGAGAATTCCTCTATTGATACACAAGAGAGTCTTACTTTAAGTGAGTCTTCCAGCACTCTAGGAATTGGGTGGAGTCCATCAAATGACAGCTTACACTTTCCAATAAAACCTCCACCCCCAAATAACAAAGTTACCAAACGAACTATAATGTCAAATTCATTTCAAATATTCGATCCATTAGGAATTTTAAGTGTTTGTATCATTCAACCTAAAATGATTTTACAAAAGTTATGGCTACTCAAACTTGATTGGGACGAACCTGTACCTCAAGACATCAAAAATGATTGGGACGTTTTTGTTAACAATTTAATTCATATTCCAAACCTACAAATCCCTAGAAGAGTTCTATGTGATTCACCAAAGTCTATAGAATTGCATACGTTTAGTGACGCTTCTCTTAGTGCTCTAGGAGCTTGCATTTACATGAGGTCCATAGACTGCAATGATATGGTTACCGTCAAACTCCTATGTGCTAAATCTAAAGTATCACCCTTGAAACCTGTCACTATCCCTCGTTTAGAACTCTGCGCAGCTTTGCTCGCTGCTAGGTTATGCAAAGGCGTACTCGATGCTATAAGATTCAAACCGTCACGACTCGTACATTGGTGCGATTCTAGCGTAGTGTTAGGATGGCTTAATACCAACCCCGGCAAGCTTAAAACCTTTGTCGCGAATAGGGTTGTCGAAATACTGGAGACAACAAATTCATCATCCTGGCGGTACGTACCTACCGAGAATAATCCTGCTGACCTAATTTCCAGAGGCGTCGATGCTAGTCAGCTACAAGGTCTTGACTTATGGTGGTCCGGTCCCAGCTATCTTCTTAATGATGAATCCAATTGGCCGCTCTTGAATCCAAATACTGCCTGTAAGGAACTACCTGAAACAAAAATGATAAAAATATTAGTAAAAACTTACCTGAGATAAGGTCGAATCCAGCCACAGTTGCAGATCCTGTAATCAAATTCAAAAATTATTCCAAACTAACTAAATTACAAAGAACAGTAGCATACATCAAGCGATTTATATATAATACTAAAAGGCCTAAAAACAAACTTACCGGAAATTTAAACATTGAAGAATTAGACGACTCATTTACTTACCTTTGTGCTGTTGCTCAGAGACAATCATTTTCTGAGGAATACAATTTATTAGTACAAAACAAACCTTTAAGCCCAAAATGCAAGATCTTATCCCTATCTCCGTTCATAGATGAACGCAATTTAATTAGAGTTGGGGGTAGGATAAACGCTTCTAATTATGCTTTTGAGAAAAGGCACCCAATACTTCTTGACTCATCACACGATTTAACCAAATTATTGTTTGAATATGAGCATTTACGTAACATGCATGCGGGTCCTCAGTTACTACTAGCTACTATTAGAGAATCCGTATGGCCTATCAACGGAAGGAACCTTGCTCGGCGTACAGTCCGCAAGTGCGTTAGGTGCAGACGCATTCAGGGTAAAACTTTGTGTCCAAAAATGGGTGACCTTCCGTCACAGCGCTTAACACCTGACTTTCCTTTTAAATCTGTAGGTCTAGATTTCGCTGGCCCCTTCTTCATACTTAACCGTAGAGGACGTGGTGCTAAATTAATCAAATGCTATTTGTGCTTGTTCGTTTGCTTACGCTACAAATGCCTACATTTAGAAGCAGTCAGTGATTTAACCAAAGATGCTTTTGTAATGACTTTACGAAGATTCGTCGCACGTCGGGGAAAGCCAACAGAAATTTTCTGTGACAATGGACGAAATTTTGTCGCCGGTTGTACGGAATTAGGTGCTCTAATCAAATCTAATAACCAACCTCTATCTGACTTTGCAACTCAAGAAAAATTTAAATTCATTTTTACTCCAACCTACGCTCCTCACTTTGGCGGCATATGGGAAGCTGGCGTCAAATCGGCAAAATTCCATATCAAACGCGTAATGGGCAACACCCATCTCACATTCGAAGAAATTTCGACTTTGTTTGCGCAAGTGGAGGCAATTCTAAACAGTCGCCCCTTGTGTCCTCTGTCATGTTCCCCGGACGACTTCCTTTCCCTTACCCCAGGGCACTTCCTCATTGGGAGGCCACTGACAGCCCTACCATCAGCTGCTCTGGAGGACCACAACCAAAACACACTACAACGTTACGCTCGGCTGGAACAAATACGCCAACATTTCTGGCAAAGATGGCAAAAAGAATACATATGTGAGTTGCAGCAGCGCACAAAATGGAGAACCAATCTTACGAAACTAAATGTGGGAGACTTAGTCCTGCTTCAAGAAGACCATGTACCTCCACTATCTTGGCGTCTCGGACGAGTACTTCGATTGTTCCCGGGACCTGATGGAGTATCCAGAGTCGCGGACGTCAATACCACACGAGGCTGCGTCCGCCGGCCTCTTATACGGCTCTGCCCTCTCCCAACAGCTGATGATCTTCAGGCTTGAAAGCTGTTAGCTTTCAACGAGGGGGAGGATGTTCAAGCCTACGACAGCTTGAAGAATAAAAAAAAAAAAAACAAAACAAAAAGAAACAAAATTATTATCATGGCAACCTTGACCTACTGTCAGTCAACAATCTACAGATCACGGTATGTACGCTAATGGACAATATATATATTTATACTGTAATATAGGCAATTGGCACCTTATGATGAGATCATTCCTTACTTAAGTTTCAAATATTATTTTCCGTATCATCTTTGTTGTTTTTATTTCGCATCTGACTGTGTGGTGTCCATTTATTAAAACACCTAGCACCTACTTACAGTACCAATAAGGGTTCAACATATTATTATGCGTAGGAGACACACAAACGCTACTAAAAATTACTAATATACTGTACTTTTATATTGCCTTCTGGAAACTTATATTTATACAGATATTATTATGAATGAAGTGTTTTGGCAGAAACCCCTTCTCTTCTTCTCTTAGCTTTTATAAAGTTGTCATCACATCATTCAATGTTTCTGGAATTGCCAATGTCTATTAACAACGGTGACAGGTTTTTTTCAGACGAGCAATTTGCTTCTTACACATAAAAAAATTACGCATACGCACACTGTAGAACGGTCTTCAATCGCGCTTTTCTTGTTTACATTTGGCCACCTATTTCTGACCGCTAACTTAAATTATGCGCGACGTGTAGCAGTAATTGTTCAAGTTCAATCCAAGTCACTTCAACGGTGTGTTAAAATATTTTGCGGAAATACGAAAAAAGGCATTTTTTTATTTCGTCACTGCAATAAAAGAAAAACTGGTGGCTGCTCTTGGTAAAAAAGTGCCGTATAATGCTACCGTGTAATAACTGAGTACATTTTAGCACCTGACTAAAGTACACATGTCCGAATGTCGACCGAGTAGGGACAGAAAAATAATAATGCTATTTTATGGCAACCTCTCAACTACGGTACTGAGGAATTTGGGTCTGATGTGATACAAATATTTGTAACGACAGGGTACTGCAAATATTTGCTTTTAATATTGGTATGCGTACTAAAAATGTTGACCCTTAACAAACCCTCGTTAAAACCAGTTATGTTTTATTGGAGTATTATTTAACTCTTATTAAATTACATACGATATATGTGTAATTGGGAATACACAGTCAGATTAAATAAAAGACTGCTTGAAACGACTATATGCAAAGCTATCATTAGAAAATAAAATAATTATTTAGCTGTTCTTTGCAAACCGTACATTGTGACAGGTTTAATATAACTCTGATGATTCTCTCAGCGTGCGCTGCCATGATCTATGTCTCAACTGCACTTCCTTATAACCCACATTTGTATACGGAAAATAAAACCTCCAATTATAAGTGACTAACATTTCCATGAAAACTTGGCGTGTGTTAACTTAAATGTTACAAAAACGGCAGCCTCGTTTGTGGTTTTGAAGGATTTTTCGCTAATTTATTTTTCTTGCATCCTACTTAATTGCGGCTCACATGTCGCACAACTTAGCTTACAATGTGGCACGGAAATTGAAATTATTCTCCGACTCGGCTCCAAGCCTCCAATCAACATTCCCAGCGTGCTTGCATTATCCCGATCGCAAAACACGCTATCTCCTTCATTTATTATGTAACGAGAAGAAATAAAACTGATCTTTTATGGCTAAACTCGAAAACGTTATATTTCTGTCTTTGCCAAAATTAAGCGACAATCCATATAAAGAGCATAAATCTGATCATTAAAATCGTCAAAGGAGACGATACGTTGTGTAATGACTGTAGAAATCACTTTCGAAAGTTGTAAAAAACCGAAGGTATACAGAAAGGACCCTTCTCTTTAATCGTGGATCGTAAATGAGTGCCGCAATAACCCCGAAAGTAATTCATAATATCATCACGGCAGTGCTGAGGACGATTGCGCGTATCTTTATTTCGTTTCTCGGTAACTATTATCGTGGTTCTTGGATGAGTGGCAGGCCGCAACCTTTGTGGTTTTGAGAAATCACTTAAACTGTGGTATATGCTACGGGACCTATCACAGTGAAGATTCGCGAGCAGGTTTGAGCCGAGCAATTCGTCATCAAGCTTGCTGCGAGCTCACCTGAAATCTACAAATGGATGATATCTGAATCTACACTTTGAAAGACAAGAACCCTCTGTCTCAAAAAACCTTACTGTTTCTTGTTCTACACTTCTGTTTGTTATTTAAGTTTGAAACTATCACTAAATCTAAAACTTGATTTGGAACCGGGAATATTTGTAATGGAATTCTAAACTTTACTTCTGAGAGTCAAAAAAGCTCTTGTGCCTGGAGCAAAGA
Source organism: Petrophora chlorosata (assembly GCA_951640565.1). NCBI lineage: Eukaryota > Metazoa > Arthropoda > Insecta > Lepidoptera > Geometridae > Petrophora > Petrophora chlorosata. The sequence continues at coordinate 6,815,493 of OX621206.1, forward strand.
TTAACATTATGACAACAGACGACTATCAAAGTAATGTAAATAAACAAACACAAGCAACCTCTCATGCACACACGCATAATCCAAGAGCAATTGCTCTCAATTGTACCTACATATCCATACCTCGAATTGCCTCGGTCGGGACGGCCAACATCTTAATTATTGTTATTTCGACCCAACCACTGTACCTACGAACGTAATTGCAGTGCTGTATCATCTATAATCTATGTGGAAGCCATAATATTTAGTTTAAACTAGCCACTCGATTTTTTTTGACGGCCTTGCGTACATCTGGCTCTTATGCTCGTAGCGGGATGTTGCGTAAGCTTGTGGGAGGAATTTGTCGAATGAAATTGAAATGATTTCCTTTACTGATGAAGTCTTAGTATCTTCAGTTGTGGACAAATTATTTTCCACAAACGAGTGAACAAACATCAATCAAGTGAAGTTAGTGGCATAACAAATAGAGACCCTTTGGTTAAGTGATACATGACCTGCTGAAGAAGAAGTGAACACTCAAAATCTCTTTATTTAGTTTACCCATCGCAGACGCACTTATAAGCGTCAAATTATCACAATGACTCTACCACCGTATTGGAAACACCATTACCAGAAAAACTGAGGGGCACTATTGCTGAAGCGTTTCTTGTATACACGTTTTCAAGTTTCCGTCTGATAGGCGCTACGCCTGTCTAATACAATGGCAATGCAAAAACATACATTCCGCATTCTTTACGGCTTTGCACTGCCCCCTGAGCCATCAGCTTTCAAGTCTCGAATGCCCAGTAACACTGGCATCTAATTACCTAACGAACATTACCTGTCCTATTGTATCACATTGAATAACTCCAGCCTTCACCCAGATCTAAGTTTCTTGCACCACGGTGTCACATCAATCTTAAGCGAGGATTGATAATAATGAAGACTCCCATCGCTTTGTATATCGGCATGGAGAGCTATTGTATCTGATATTATATGATACACACGGTTAGGAACGTTGGGCATCACGCAAATCTGCAAGAAATAAAGTGGATAGTAACGAAGGTTCTAATTGTCTAATTTTCTAAAAAGCTGTTAGTTTTTTCTTTCTTTTTGTCTCGTATACGTGTGTGATTAAACCCTGATCGAATATGGAATTGTAGATTAGCCGAGATCCTCCGACGTGGCCTAACTAATGTTTTCCTACGACCGGGACTGACGGCTTAGCGTACCCACTAAAGTGCGGTAACGCTCAGATGTAAATACCACATAAACGGTCACCCATCCTATTGGTGACCAACAGTTGTATGGGTGACCGTGTCGAACTTTGCTAAGGTTAACGACACTTCTATAGGTAGGTGAGCTACGCTCCAAGCGCAATAATTCATAAGCGCTACAATAACAAACACGCTATTATAATTGTTGTATGCTTTGTACAATAATATTGATATCGACTTAAAACTATTTATACCGACTCAATTGAACTTGAAATTATATTGGTAATATGTTTAAAGTGTTCGGCAAAACCATAAACTGTATGAACGAGAAAGGCGCGGCAGAATTCAATAGCCGAAACTCTAATGGCACTCACAAGTTGTTTAATACCTTTGTTTCGCTCCACGACCATATACGAGACAAAAATTCATTCATATACTGTATCCATCTTGTTAAGCAACCGTATCATCATTTGTTATGAAACGCAGTCATCATATTCGAATGATTTGTTTGCAGTGCGCGAGCATAGATGGTACATTATGCAATGGCGTATAAAGCTTAGGACATCACTGGCCCACCGCGTGACAACGAAGAGGGAGTGACTAAACTAACGTGAAGCTTATTTTTTACTCTTCAGTAGAGTAGATGATAACTTCAGACATGTGACCACAGAGTAAACATTTTTAATGATCTGTAAAAATGAACTTTCTGAATGGTTCAAAATATAAGTTTAGCTTCACCACTGATGAAATTATACGATCTTGCAAGTTCAATTTGTTAAAGGCATTAACAAGAATAGCATGGTTGCGCAGACTCCATTATTTTAACCCCCGACGCAAAAAAGGAGGGGTGTTATAAGTTTGACCATTATGTGTGTCTGTCTGTGGCACCGCTGCTCTTAAACGAGTGAACCGATTTGGATGCGGTTTTTTTATTTGAAAGCAGGTTTTCTAGCGGTGGTTATTAGAATTGTTTTATCAAAATTGGTTCAGCAGTTTTTACTTCTCAAAGGTTTTTTTTCGTGTCGGGGGTTTTTAAATGTTGGTTAACTTAAACTCGCTTGGTTCAGATGTGCGATCTGGGCCCCAATTCACTATGACAACTTGGCGAAATCACGTCGATTCCTTGCTTCGAAATCACGTCGATGCCTTCATTAATAAACGACATCTCTAGGACGCATTCATATATTCATATATATGAGGCGTCATAGAGAATACAAATTTCGCAGATGTCGTTTATTAATGAAGAAATCGACGTTTCCTTGAAGCAAGGAACCGCCAATTTTTATAGTGAATTAGGGCTCTGTTTTGCTTCGTAATCGCTCCTACTTCACAGTCACGTGGTGGTGTTGGTGTGTTCATAGCCTAACGTAAGACGTGTTATACAGCAATTTTAATTTTAAATGCGGTATGAATAGACCCACCGCGGTTTGATACGTCGTAAATTGAACGTTACTATGCTTTGATGCTTTTGAATTGTATATTGATTGACTGCGAAAAGATGATGATATGAGCATGATAAGTTTGTAAAGAAATAGGCTTATAGAACTTCATTTCGAATTAAAGCATCACTTTACTCAGCGCCGATGAGCTGTAGGCGTAAATTACTTCAGAATAGGAAATAAACTTTTTAAGTGCCACCTACTATTATAATTACAATAACAAGATGCTTTATTGTACACGAAACAAAATAATTTATCGGTACATGAAAACTACTAACAAAATAAAGTGCAGTTTTTTATTAAATCACATACGTAGATCCTGTCCCCTAACTAGGATTCCCTTTATCTAGGGTACCAGGAAATATGAAAATCTACACCCAGACACGAAACAAATGCTTGCGCTACAATTAAGCAATTAAGCTCTGAAAGAAAAAATTATTTTTCAAAAAAAACTAAACCGACTTCAAAACCACAAATGGCACTCAAAAGTAAAAAATAAATTAATATAATTATCATAAGCGCTACCCACTCATATATTTGAAGTCGGTGCCAGCCACGTCTATTAGGTAGCAGATAAATACTATGTATATAGTAAGTACTACTTGTAGGTAGTAACTATCTACTACCTTTTAGACTTGGCTGGCACCGACTTCAAATATATGAGTGGGTAGCGCTTATGATAATTATATTAATTTATTTTTTACTTTTGAGTGCCATTTGTGGTTTTGAAGTCGGTTTAGTTTTTTTTTAAAAATAATTTATTTTACCCTTTTTAGTGAAAAACAAGTTTTAATTAAATTAATTCAAAAAGTTTTTAAAGACAAGCTTTTATGATCTAGAAGCCACATCATGACGAAGTTTAAAACGGGCTATCACAATTAAATGCATGTACAAAAAAATTTCATGTCTGTCCTATATCTCTGTTGAAGAGTTCCCTCGCCGGAAGTCAATCCTGGGTGTATCTGCCATGTCATGATGGAATTTAGAACAGGCTATTATGGTTAAATCCATTTACGAAATGTTGTGTCTGTACTATTCACCGATGAGGAGTTCCCTCACCGGAAGTCAACCCTGGGTGAAGCAGGTGAAGCAGTCGAATACAAACCTCCACCTTTAGAAAGTTGGTTACGAAAAAAACAAGAACCGACTTGAAGATTAAACTTATATTTTTTGTTTTTGCAATTTTTTTCAAAAACTACTAAATGAATTTCGATAAAATTTATATGGGACCACCTTTGAAGTATTACCTACCAATCAAAAAAAGAATCATCGAAATCAATGCATAATTGGCGGAGAAATCGCGTAACAAACACACAAAAAAAAAATAAAAAAAAAAATAAAAAAAAAAACATACCGTCGAATTGTAAACCTCCTCCTTTTTGAAGTCGGTTAAAAAATAAGCTCTTATGAAAATGCAATATTCGTAGTAGCATATTTTAAGTTCACTTCCGCTCATCTGTATCCGTGAAAAAACCAAACTTGAACACCCGGTCGAATTTCGAATGATCGGATCAAGTACACAAATCGCTCATTCAAATAGTACAGTCAGCGCAAAAGTAGTCGCTGGGTGGGTGGTATACCGGTGCCAGAGCCTACCACTCCAAAGCGCGTAAGCGAGTTTCCTCACGATGTTATCCTCCACCGTTTTAAAGCGAGCGAGTTCGCAAAAAACACACATCATTGTTGCGCATCCGAATCGGGATTTGAACTCGTGTGCGTCGGATCGAGGCGCACAAGTTACCGCTGAGCCATACGGCTCCAAAATTTATCTCGTATTGACGGATTTGACGGATTGATCGTGGTACACTAACTCTAATTCTTTCTCCAATACAACCATTTTTCCAGTTTGAAGGGCATTGTAGCCAGACAAATTACTGGGAATATGAGACTTAATATCTGATGTCTCGGGGTGATGAGCGCAATGCTGTGCTACGAGATGATTTTTATGTTATTAAAAGTTCTAGGTGGCACTGCAATTGTTATGCAGGCGTGGCGTTTACCTTGAGGCGAACGACTTGTTCGTATCATCCAATTTCATTAAAAAAAGATGAACTTCCTGTCACATAGATTTTGTGCTTTCTACGTATTATTCTAGTTGCGCAAGAAGCATCTCCCATAAACACTTATTGTTTATGTTTATTAAGATTAGTTTGCTGCCGATGCACCATTTCATTTATTCAATCTCATCATTTAAAATGACCAGTAGTAATTAAAGGAAAGTTATTATAACGAAGTTTATGCCAAGTCGCAATATTAACACTGGTTTAGTAATAAACCTGGCATGAGATTGAAGTACAGTATACACAGTATAATAGTTCAATGAAAGCGCTAGATTTCGCTTCACGCACACTTATGCACGCGTCTACTCCACTTTGCTATGTTAACTATGCACTCGAAGTGTAACAAACATTTATATACCTATACACGAGTAGAATCTTTTAAATCATTCATCACTGACACTCAGTGTTTAGGGTCCTCTAAGTGTTAATATTGGATGAACCTATTAGCTCGATAAACTGAATCATCATCATCATCAGCCCATTACGTTCTCACTGCTGGGACTCGGGCCTTCCCTCGTAGAGAGAGTATGGGCCATAATCCACCACACTGGCCTAGTGCGGGTTGGTGGATGTCACATGTTCTTGAATTTTTGTGATAAACTGAATGGTTTTTGATATTTTGATTTACATAAACACAATTCTACGCGGACGAAGTCGTGGATATCTGTTTGGACAAGTTATGTATTTATATGTCTCTGAGAAGTATACCAGAATATTAATGGCCATAGATGACATTTAGTGACTGTGCAATTTTCCACATGATATAACATTAAGACTTGTACTGCAACAATTGATTCAAATGGCTTTTTTCATAGAATTCTCCCTGTCAGACGAAATAATAAGGATAGAAGAAATTTGGTCGCCCCAACAGATGACACGCTGGCCAATTTGGTAACGCGTCGGGACGGTGTTCTGAATCCTACGCGATCAATCTCATTTTTAACTCCCGACGTTACTAGTTACAGGATTTTGTGTGGGGGGGGTTTATTTTTAGTTTATTTAAATTCGCTTGTTTTATCTTCTTTCTGAATATTTAGTATATATGTTTGTAGTTTCGTGTAACACTATAAACAAACACCGCGTAGAGATAGGCAACTTTATCGCTCCAACTAAATGCATCCAATCTGTATATTTCGCGTGAGTGTCGTTACTCGAAACATGATTATTCTGCCATAAAGCCGGCACCAGGCGGCGCACGCGCATCGTAAACTGCGCTAATCGATTCTACGGCAGTAAAGAAATTATTTTCCGCCTATGAGTTTAATATAACTCCAGAGTCTATAATATCATCAAGAGCAGCTTGACTTTACAGTCGTTTTGACAGCTCTCTAATAGATTAAGTAAGTCTCTTCCTCCCTTCTAATAGTTCCTTTTGTAAATTGCGTTGTCTTTTAATTGGAGGTAATCTATTCTGTACGTGGTTATTATACAAGCTTGAGATACTTTCAGTTTTTATATGAGTGCCAATAACGTTAATTTATGATTCATGCATGCAATAATATTTTAAATAGATTTCGTAGTATTATTTTACTTTACCTTTTTTACCTTTATTTTACCTTTTACGATAGCGAAATGAAACAAAGAAAACATTGTTATTATTTTGCCCTTTCTCACGGGTTATACACCCGGTCCTTTGGAAGGCTTGCATTATTAGAAGATGCAATCAAAGACAGCCCCCGATAAGTGCAAGGACTATTATTGGAGATATGGAAATAACTTATGATTGGGCTATTGAGGTGATTTTTTTAATGGATGGGAACTAGTCTGTAACATAAAACTTCGGCACCAGCCAGTTCCACATCATAAGAAAATATTTAGGCAGGTGGTGACTCGCCACCTACTAAACGGGTCCCCTTTAAGAGCCGCCGTTCATTGGCGACAAGAGAGACACAAGTTATTTTTAACCGACTAAAGAAAGGAGAAGGTTCTCTGTTCGACTGTATTTTTTTTATGTTTGTTACCTCAGAACTCCGTCATTTATAAGCCAATTTGGAAAATTCTTATTGCGTTGTGTTCAGTATTGCTACGAAATGTTCCCATATAAATTTCATCGATATATAACCGTGGACTTCGAAGATACATTGAAGTCCGTTTTTGTTTTTTTCTAAAAATTTATTATTTGTTTATAATTAATTCATATTTTATTTGTGTAAATTGACAAAGGTATATTATTTTTTAAGCTACGCAATTATTTGTATAGCTCCATTACTCGACCGACTTTATGGTAGGCACAAATTAAATTTGTTAATAAAACAATAATTTTGCAACGTTTCATTTACGAGGGTATAAAATCGATCGTTAACTAAAACCTTATGGCCCCGTTACAGCATTTAAAAAGTACCATTACATAATCGAAATCCTTATTCATTGTACGTTTTATTTGTTGAGGAGATTAAGAAACGAGAACGGGGACTATCGTATTCTAGAGTCAATCTTACGCTTAAAATCTCAAAGTAGGAAAATATGTTTACAATGGATCCCATTATATCATATCCCTCATATCTAATTAAAAGACAATGAACCTTTTAACCAAGCAGGCTACAAAAGACGTAATTTCATTGAAAGTTGTTCCCCTATTTTCGGATTGGGTTAAAGTTAAAGAGCAATGTAGGATTCTATGGCAAGAATATTTCAACTAAAGATCAAGGGAAACAGGCATTTGGTACCGCACTATACAACCACAGATTTCTTTTCCGTGGATATATAATGAACCCAAAAATATTTAATAATATCTCTAAAAAAAATGAAACTAAAAAAATGCCCCTCAGTTTCTTGTCGTATCTTCTGAGTAGTGGTTCTTTTTCCGATATGGTGGTATTGTGATAATTTGACGTTCATAAGTGCGTCTGTGATGCCAAAATGATTAAAGAGATTTTGACTTTGATCGAAAAATGTTAGTTACAGCTTTCAGGTTGCGCTCTGCACACATCCCATCAAATAAGTTCTTAATGAAAAAAGTGCCATCTCTGAATTGTAATGAGTGTGGGGTTATAAAAGGCGTAAAACATATTTTGATGGATGAACGAAAACTATAGAAGATATTGTTTTAGACAGCACAACATAATTTTTGATATCGAATTCTGCAATTCCATTTTAGCTTGCCCGTTATCAGATCAAGTTCATCATCTGTATAGATTAGTAACTTAAATAGACTTCATTTGTTATCTTTTTCTTCCTTACTGGACGATATGGCCGCACAGCGACAAACTTCTCAAATAAAAAAATAAAAAAGAAACATGAACATGTAGGTAAAAGTATACCTATGAGAGTTGGTAATTATATATATTTGATCATGAATCACGAAATAAGTAACCTAAAACAATATCGTCCGTTTGGCAATCCCCGGTTCAAAGATCACGTAATTAATTCTCGATCGAGGATATCTAGAAACAGGTAGATATCCAGGTCCTCACGACGCGTCTAATTTGACGTAGATGTTGCAACAACAGATAATTGCGGGCGAGCATTTGTCGCAACGAACTTTTGGGGACGTCTGGAGCAACATGTTGCGCAACACGAATCGGATAGCGATGAAATTAACTTCTTGCAACTTCGCCTTATTATTCTTTAACTACTGTTATTACTTGTTTCGTCAATCACTGTCATTATGAGTCCAACAAGAGGTTTTATTTGTCGTCAATGTCTGGCAAATTTTTTATTTCGGCTTGTTAATAAGGGCTTGGAAGCGCAGTGGTACAATGTAGGTGGTGTAGTCGTAAAGAGAGAGATCATCAAGAGAAAACATCTTGGTTACTGCACTACAATCGGAAAGGGTATTTAAGTCAGTAAAGCATCAACATCAGAATGCAAACGACGCTGGTTACCTGTGTGTACTTAATTATGCGTATACTTCACTATGTTATGACAATAATAATACACTCGAGAGCAATGAATCCGGGTCACTTAAAGAATCCTAAAAATCTCGGAAACTAAAAATGCTAGGTTAATGCAATAAATTGTATTAAATAGACAATGTAATACTCCTTAAATGAAGGTATTAAAACTTCTTAGTTATTGTAAAGTTATATCATAAAAAAATCGAACTTGAAAAAGGGCCACTTTCGAAGATGGAACTACGAAATTACAGCATTTGGTTTTGCTTTTGTTTGTAATCTGTCATTTATGTGGGTACATAAACCATGTTGATAGTGCTCTATATTCATTATTCAAGCTGAAATTATGTCGCTTACGCCTGAAGAATGCACCAGAATACTTACAATGCTGGAAACCGGCCGGAGTCAGCGCGATACAGCCAGGACTGTCGGTGTGTCGCTGTCAACAGTACAAAGAGTTCTCCGACGTTACGAAGAAACTGGTTCTAACCTACGCAGACCAGGAACGGGCAGAACCAGGTGTACCACAGCACGAGAAGACCGATACTTGGTGAACACCATGCTTCGAAATCGCTTTCTCACAGGAACTGAACTCACCAATCAGTTTCGACGCCTCGGAGGAAGTAACCCAAGTGCATGGACAGTAAGACGTCGGCTTGCTGAATCTAACTTAAAACCCCTTAGACCTGCAAACGGCCCTAAACTGGAGCGTGGGCATCGTATTTCGAGACTAAGATATGCCCAGAGCCACGTAAATTGGAGTATTGAAGATTGGTCAAAAGTTATGTTCTCCGACGAATCAAAATGTATGCTCTACAAGCACGATGGAAGACACAGAGTGTATCGAAGACCAGGGGAAAGATTCAAGCAAGCATGCATCGAAGAAAAAGTAGCCTACGGTGGTGGGTCTGTACTTGTGTGGGCCGGAATTTCTTCTGAAAGTCGCACAGAGCTGGTGATCATAGAAAACGGCTCTTTAACTAGCGTAAGATATGTGGAAGAAATCCTCAATGATCACGTTGGTCCATTTATGGTCAATTTATGTGAGGATGCTATATTTATGCATGACAATGCCCGACCTCATACAGGTAGGATTGTGAATGACTACCTTCAAGAGATGAACATTACTCGTATGGAGTGGCCAGCGCGCAGCCCGGATATCAACCCGATCGAGCATGCTTGGGACGAGCTAGGCAGATGCGTAAAACAACGAAACCCTCCCCCAATCACGCTTCGTGAGCTCAAAATTGCTCTCACAGAGGAATGGGAGAATATTCCCCAAAATCGTATAAGGAACTTGGTGTACAGCATGCCAAACCGCGTAAACGCAGTAATGGAAGCACGAGGAGGCAATACGAAGTATTAAAATTCAAGAAAATCGTAATAAAGTTCAAAAATTTCATGTTTCCTATTTTTGTTTTAAGGAGAGATCAGCAGTTTTTTTCTTTATGTAATTTTGTGTTAATAAAATGTATGGTGACTCATATTTTTTTTACTTTCATTTAAGGAGTATTACATTGTCTATTAAATACAATTTATTGCATTAACCTATCATTTTTAGTTTCCGAGATTTTTAACATTCTTTAAGTGACCCGGATTCATTGCTCTCGAGTGTAAAAGCACAATATATATAGATCCTGGCCCCTAACTAGGATTCCCTGTGTCTAGGGTTCCAAAAACTATGAGGACCATGGTCCCAAGACACCCAGACACGAAACAAATGCCTTTTTTTGCTGTGCACAAACATTTGTCCCGTCGCGGGAATCGAACCCGCCCCTCAGGGGTGTATGAGATTTAAGCCAACCTGCCCAACCACTAAACCACAGAAGCTTATGATACTAACAATTTTTCTTTTGTTTCAGTATACCACTACCGCCGCCAAGCTGACTACCGCTAATGAGATCATACAGAGATACCACGTCCAAGCGCTAATAGGTATGTAATTTTATTATCTTAACAAGATTTGTGTTGAAAAATATATTTTTCAAGATAAGCTTTTAACAAATTCGTAATCGGAACCGCGAGCAGATTTAATTGAGCCCAAACTCAAACTACAACACTAGTAGTTTACGATTATCCATCAAGGAGTTCCATTGCCCACCTTTAGCTTCCATCATCAACCAGAACAGCTGACAGTCACCCTAATATTGTATTGTCGTCGGACTTTGACAAGTATGCAAAATTTCAACTCCGTGGGGTAAGAGGAAGTGGTTCTGATTGTTGTTGTTTCATGCAGAAATCAATGGTTACGTCAGTTATTACTTTCCAACACGTGGGACTTCCACTTGTTTGTCAATACAGGGTATAGCAAAATTTTAAGACCTTAAGGGTAGGACTGCACCATTTTTTAAACATCCAAAAAAGCACTTTTTATTTTTTCCAAAATTCAACCGATGCGATGTTTCATAAAAACAAAACTTTCTCACTGCAAAGGAAATTATCCCCTTACCCTTTATTTAGATCCCAGTGTACAAAAAAGAGCATTGATTAAAAAGTTTAATGAGTGATAATCATGAACCTACATCAATCCACTCCTGAACATAAGTCAAAGTACGCCACTGTGCACGATCTTCCGTTCTCCTTCTCCAGTCGCTGCCAATAAATCATTGCTTGTATAAATAGTATGCAGACAAAAGCTAATTTTACTCAATACTATCAGTTCCTGTCCATTTACGGCAGAATAAATTTAATACTAAAATAATTCTACAATCTCGGTTAAGTATAAAAGGGCGATGGGCAAACGTTTATAATGGCTACCATGGTACCATGGCTTATTATAATAAACGTGGTGGGCCGTCGGGCTCCTACACGGTTTGACCCCGGGGCTGCGATTAGTCGGCTACTACAGGTAGAGGTACCTACGTTGTAATACCTCTTAACATGGTATGGGATCGAGAAAAGCTGGAAGAGGTACGGATGCAGTTATTTCATAAGTTTGAGCGCACTCGCGTGGACCTCGCGCATCGCATGTACATTAAAAAGAGGTGAGGTGATATGATGATTTGAATAATTTTAGTACCTGCAATATGTAGTATTGTATTGTGTGCAATTGTTATGGGTAGGCGCTTACCATCAGGCAAACGTCGTGCTCGGCTCAACGCTCAGTTTCATAAAAAATACTTTTTGCCATAATATGTCTCCCATAATAATCTAACAAAGAAAACACCAAAAACATGGTCATCAATCATTTTGCCGCAAAAACTATGTCAACCTCGCCTTCTTCAAGTTTCAATTTAATAACCGTACAAGAATGTTGCTTCTTATCTAGAGTAAACTAGAGTACCGCCATCAATAGCCTGTATAAAGAAAATCAGTGCAAAAAGTTGCTCCTATAACCGGCCTAGTATGGCCACTTGCGATTTCTTATAAAAAATGTCCGTCATGCAACCATCATGTGAGATTTAATTTCTCTTTTTTATGAAAAGCTTGTGATATGAGATGGTTATTAAAATAGAAAGAAAGTTTTATATTTTTATTCTTTGTAACAAAAATAATATTAGTTTACATTTGTCACTCATGAAATCATGGTAAAAATCAGTGGACTTGATTTTTTGTCATGATTCGTCAAGAAGTCGTATCTTCTAACCAAGCGTGACTTGATCTTTGACTCTATCGTCACGGTAAGATAGCGAACAAATTCTTGGCCTATTCAGAATTATGAAAATTGGATGAACTTATTTTATTAAGAGCTTATAGGTATGTCTTTTTAAATAAGCTGTTAGCGGATCTATGGTGCATATGAGACTTATGGCCCAGGACGAATAAAGTGTCGACACATAAAACTAACTTGGTAATTGTAGGCGCACTACTTACTTACTTACTTTATGTTACAACTAGCAGTGCCCCACGGCTTCACCCGCGTGGATAATTATCCGGAATAAAAGCATCCTATTCCAGAATCTGTAGTAGGTACCTATTTAAAATATCACGTAGGTATATTCGTTTTGTATTTTTTTAAATGAAATGAGGTTACTATTGAGGCAAAGTAAACTTGACTAAATCGTAATATTAATTTTTAACATACCTACTAATATTAGTAGTGAGAAACTTTGTGAGGATGGATGGATGTTTGTTACTCAGTCACGCAAAAACTTCTAAATGGATTTTGATGAAATTTGGTATGTTGGTACTTTAGGTCCTGGAAAAGGACGAAGGAAGGCTACTTAACGGAAAACGGCGTGTAAAACCGTGGGGCGCAGCTAGTAAACAATATTTTTTATAATTAAAAAACAAACATACAATTGTTCCAAGTTTCAGCCGGTGCCGGTGGTCGTATTTTTTTCTACCTGAAAAACCTTTTTTTAGTTTTTTGCTTGGCATTCGTTTATGCTTCATATAAATATAATAAGAATTAAATGTGAGAAAATACCAGCCCTATTCAGTACCTCTACCTCTTAGTTACTCTCTATCGGTCCGTCTGTACATGGAACTGCATACGCATTACACGCTCGATATAATCGTACTGCAAATGACTGCCTTAGAGAAATTTTCCGAGGAATTCCACCCATTTTCCTAGCTGGAGATGTTTAGATTGAAGCAATTTACGCCGTGGCTGGTAGTTTTATAGAACTTATACTTTATGGATGGTCGGCATAATTAATTCACTAATATCAGTATAAGTGTGCAGTAGTGCCCATTATAACACTCTTGTGTTATCCTTTTGTAACAATAATGCGTTAACTATATTATATCTAAGTAGTACTAGCTGCGTCTCGCGGTTTCGTACGCGTTTTCCGGTATAAAAAGTAGCGCATATGTTAATCTAAGCTTTGCTTATTACAAAAGCATCCTACACGTCGACTGGCCATCTCCACCAAGTAAAAACTTGTCTGTCCCTACGATTATTTAAATCTGTAAACTATTTTCCACTACTAATTGATTTGACTAATGAACAAGCATTCTTGACACATGTAGGTGAGGACGTGTTACATATTAAACTAGTACGAAATAAAACAGGAAACCTGCAGATTGATTAGTCAATTACACTAAATGCTAAGAAATCGGTCAATAATTAAAGTCCCGATCATATCGATCATAAAATTTTCATAATTACTTATAATCTTAAACGCAGCTTCTTGCGGCGCAAGGCCGACCAAAAATATACCTTACTCAACTGCTATGATCTATAATTACAGAGCTAGATCAATATTTACATATCGACCACTCAATTACATAAAAATAAACATACATCTCAAAACGCGTTTCTAAGAAAATATGCTCTACTTAAGCACTATAAAATCATTTAATTTTGCCACACCTGCAAATAGAAACGTGAGCCTAATTATTTAGGAATCTATGATATTATTACATAACTACATTTAAAACTATTGGAAGTATTATTTCTAATATATCGTCACTTTTAGGCTCACGACGCCCACGTCAGACAATGGCCACTGATTATCGTCGGTGAAAATGAATGATACGGAGTTTCACATTGCAACGCACACGTCCTAATAAAAATCGGTTACAAAATAGGTGACAAATGACGGTAAAAAAAACGGACTTACAAAAAGTCTGACATCGGCGCGGTGGAGGCACTAGGCTGCCTGGCAACGTCACACATTTGGTCACAGAGTTTGTATCGATGAAAATGAAACGTATGGAGTTTCATATTGCAACGAACACGTCCTACAAACAGTCGGCCAAAAATATCGGCGCAATAATCGGACCGACTATTGGGCCTACAAAAAGTCTGACGTCGGCGCAGGCACATTGTCAAAACTTCAGATTCACAGTTGTTTATTTATCCGTCGAAATGGATTACGAAAATCGAGTTGGGTGCTCAAACTCTCTAAATTATCGATTATCCTATTAACTATTAAATTTAAACGAGAAGACAGTTATATACACTTTATTCAAATTAAATATGATATTTTACCTAGTGAATAAGTTGCGTAATGTTTGCTTACAAAACTTGGTGCGATTTATTCGTTTGGGGAAGAGATTCATACTCGACATTTTACTTCATACAATAAAGCACATTCAAAGGGAAATATTTCACAGAACTTATACTTCATAATAAAGCTATGATATAATATTATGAAATATTTGTTTGATTCAAAAGAGTCTGTGATATATTATATTATACTCGTACTTCTTGTTTGGATGGCGTTTGTGGAGTTGCCATAGCACAATATTATTTCTGCCTTATACTATTTTTTGTGTTTTATGTTAGTTTTTTATTTTAATGTAATATATCTTCGTCTGATTGTTCTTGATGTCATCGACAGGGTTTCGACTGAAAATCAGTGCTAAGGTACTTAAAAATACCTTAGAGTATGCTGAGTCGGTACCTTTTCCTGACATCGCGCAACATTTCACTGTGATGTATTTATTGTTTTTGCTTTGTCTTTATTTTAGTATGTTCAGTATAATATTGTGTGATATCCGGAATAAATTTATTTTCTTTCTTTCTTTCTTTTTTCTATTAAGAGTGGCCCACACGCGACTACATTTTAGTGAATCCCTTTTTCTAATAACTAATAATTACTATATTAATACTAATAACGAGAGACCTACCATACATAAAAACCTAACATAAATATAAACAAAAATAAAACACGTAACATAAAAAAAGAATTAGAAATAAAAGTAGAAAAAGATATATGTATACAGTGGCTCGCACGCGACTCAGGTTATCAAACAACTATGTGAATCACTAGCCTACTTTCATAGCACCGTCAATACATGGAAAGCAACGGATCCGCGCTATTTTGCGGTTTCCTACAATTGAATATTACGCGGTTTTGCATCAGTTGGTATCGTGTCGAATAAACTGGTTTACTTGTTTCACCCGTCTCTTCGTTTATTTAAGAGAATGTAAGATATGATTATAGGAAATATAATGGGGTTAACGTCTGATTTATCAGAGTAAATGGATCTATCCTAAAATAGCTACAAAAAAATGTGCGCTTTATTTTTCACAAATATCAGACCTAAACCCGCTAATGTTACCAAAAAAAGTCGACAAATATAAAAAACAAAATATATATTTTTCAAGAGAAGCTTTTAACAAATTCGTAATCGGAACCGCGCCGCAAGCCGATTAAAATGAGCCAAACACTAGTTGTTTACGATTATCCGTCAAGGAGAAATGAATGAAGAAGGAACCTTCACCTGATGGTAAGTAAAACGCCTGCCCATTACAGTTTCAATATCACCCATAACATTGTTTTGCAAAATCCTGCGCGGCACTACGGTGCGCTCTTTGAAGCCAGGTAAATTACTGGGCATATGAGACAATATCTGACGTCTCAAGGAGATGAACGCAATGCAGTGCTACGCAGTACTTTTTATGATATGAAAACTACTGGGTGGCAATGCAATTGTTATGGGCAGGCGTGGTGCTTTCCATCGTGCGAACGACCAGCTCGTCTCATCACTCAGTACTATAAAAAAAATATCACGTCGAAAGATTCCAAAAAGAGATGAAAGAATGGATGTATTTTGTAACTTGCCTCTGCGCAGAGAGCGCTGCCCTTGCTTTAAAAATAAAATTAATAAAAATAAGCCTTTATTGCAGTTTGTTTGACAATTTTTACACAAATTAACATTTATACCTTTTATTTAACTATGATTCTAAATTTAATATTAATCTATTTATTCAAGATATATATCTATATATTATATATATATATATATATATATATATATATATATATAATATATATATATATAATTATTATTTGTATTCTAACATGTAATTGGCCCGCTACACGCTTTGGTTATAGTACTGTAAGTGTAACGGGCACCTGAATTAAAATAAATAAATAAATCTTAAAACAGTTATCTTCTGTAACAACTTGTCTTCCGACAAAGGCCTCCTCTAAAGATATCCGTTTTGTCTTGTTCTTTGTTATTCAAGCTATTGCTATACGCGTGTATAACTCTAAAAATTACTGTACTGTTGTGTGTCCTGTCAACACTTTCTACAATATGAATTATAATTTTGCTAGTCACATAAATGTCTTCGCTTCACACATATGTTTTTAGCAAATGCAGTTACGGCTATCTTGGCCTAAAAATTCAAATTATTGCACAAATGATTGAGCGAATAGTGTAAAAAATATAACCTTAAATCAGATTTTATCTCAAATTATTTTGCTTTATAACTTATCTTGTCATATCTAGACCACTATAAATAAAGTTGTAAACCATAAAAGTAAAAGCTGTAGCGGTTTGACGCAATACTACTTAACTCTTATTATTAAATTGCCCAATTATCAAAATGTCACACAAACTCTGAAAGCTTTTTATTACCTTATTTTCGAAGTTTTACCGTCGATAAATCGATAAATAATCGATTGCATTAGTCGAATATTGAGACAATCAGTGGACCATCAACGGTCCAATCGCTCGATTGATTTAGAAATAAATTTTAGATAGATTTTGTTGTATCGTATCGAATAGATAAGTAAGTATAGTAAGCAAATTAAGATTAAGTAGAAATACCGGTCTCTCGTCAATTGCTTAGCAGATCTGACTTCAAATGAGATTCTGCATTACAAAATTAATATAATTATCTCCATAACGTTATTGCTATCTTAAAACCCGCTACTGTAAGACAAGTATTGTCGTTTTCCTCATTTGTAATATCGATTTTTATTGCTTATTTTCATTATTTCTACTGCCAATAAAATCAATTGCAATATTCGAAACAATCGGCGCATCATCGTCTAGAACGTGTACTAGAGATTGCATTTTGAAATCGCGAAACCGCGAATGGCTATGACTACGTGCATACGTAATGGACTTTATCGATTGGTAGACTACTCTACCGGACTAGTAGAGATATCTTGTACAAAATGGGCACACTTACGGCGCTCCAATTATCCTATCGCATCAGTAAAAGTAGATATAGAGATTCGATTAAACGACTCTGTGGTTACAACTCTATGAGCCGGCTTTACCATCGAGTAAACGAGTAATTAAAACAGGTGTTAATACCTTATTGGCTAAGTTTGAAATCAAAGCGCGGTATTTCATAGCTTTCAGAGTCAGCGGAAACATTTAATGATATTATGTTATTTTAGTGTAATTTGCTTACGAATTGTCTCATTTTCTTTATTAAGATGGTAGCTTTGGGTCACTACACATTATAAATGCAAAAACGATTTAAATAAGTTGTAACTAGTGGCGTCAAGCAGTTCGTTCTGATTTTGTATGCCTTTTATACCTATTAATGTTTTGCAATATTGAAGACTCCGAATTTATTATCCCTAATCTCCAAATAGTGAAAAAACGCATATCTGCGTCTGTCTTTTTATTCGGTTATAACTTGTTCTTTTAATTTACTAATTACATTTATTGTAGACCTTACATCCCCGTCTTTAACATATTGATGATTCCTCTCCATCCAAAGGTTGTCTGGAAGAGATTTTAGCAATAAGGCCACCCATTGTTACGCTTTCTTTAATTGTTTTTATGTAATGTCTGTAATTTAATGTTTGCAATTAAGTGTTCATCTATCTATCTATCTATCAATCTATCTACATTTTAACAAAACCTTGAAGTTTCAAGTTTTAGTAGATTCATATATTCATATTCACATACGAAGTCAGGGCGGGAAGTTTTTTAAATATGTATAACGTCTTGTTAGGCATAACCTTTCTTTAAATGGTTTCGTAATCTGCCGCTGTGCTTAAATGTCCGTTTATAAGTTAGTGGAGCCGGCCTCAGCTCATCTGTTGGTATTGACATTTCGCTTGTGATTTCACCATTCTAATTACGTGGGCGTTATCGCTACTTAGCATCGTATTACACTTTAATAGTTCTAGAGCCAATAAATATTTCTTGCGATATCTTTACAATGTGCCCTGTATTTACCGTATTTCTTGAATATTTTTACAAAAAACTATTAATATGTCAGTACTTGGACGTATCTAGTACGGAATTGGTATTGACATTTCAGCGGGGTTTTTCTTTTAAAAATTTTTAAATGGGCATGTCTCGTGAATGGAAAACATAATTAACTTTTTTAAGGTGATACATGATTAGACCTTTCCTAAAGGTAAGACACGTGTGTCATCTCAGGTTTCCAAGAAGTTTAAATCAAGAACGGATGCATTTACAATTATTAAAGGGAAGTTACTTATAGGTACAGATTTCCAAGATTTTTCTTTAAATATGTGATTGAGTTGGTAATTGATTCAGCGCGTGCCAAATGTTACCATAATTGAGCAATAAAAACTAACAATATCTTTGAACAAGTACATTTTGCTTGAGTGGTTATTTAAGAGTAATTTACTTGCCAAAAAGATAAAGCTTTTAAGGGCACACAATTCAAAAGTAACTGTGCCTATTGTCGCAACACAAAATTGGGTTAAATCTCGTTCTTACAACAAACAACTTAAAAAATATGATTACGTGAAGGAACCTATTTGAAATGATCGGCGCACTCACGAACCGAATCGAGGTACAGAAACCGAGATGCCTTAAATCACGAAGCACTCACGCGTTAAGTGATTGGAAAAAAAATATTATCAATTTTCGTTTTTATCGATTTGCCTTACAAATTACCGAAATCGCGAGATACTTTTACCTCCATTTGCGCGAAAGCCGACATAAAAGTTTTCGACGACCGGCGTCTGACTTTGCACTTTTGGAAAGAGCTTTTAAAATTATTCGCGCTCCTGAATAAGTACTTACAATACTTCAATTTTGAAGATTTGTAACCAAAAACTGTGGCTATTACGCAGTTCTAAGTTTTATATAACTGTTACACGACCAATGTATGTATTACAGTCTTTTTGAAGTAATTAATTTTAACAGCTTAATCAATCTCTAGATTCCACCGGCGTCGTAAATTTAGTTCTCGCATCACTCACCCGACGTTAGAATTTGGAATAGTTGAACGAAGTCCGAGAAGTGTTGGTGACACTGTTTATTGTACCAGTATGGAATTTTATATAAACAACTGTATTTTATCCTTTTATGGAAAAGTTACAAAGTAGTTAAGTGTTATTTTACGTAAGATGAATGGTGAATGTGTATGAATGTGGTATGTATAAATCATCCAATTGAAGGATGTTTCACAGTATTCCTCAAAGAAGGCACAACATAATGGTAGCTTGCGCTCATTCAGCGTGTTAGATCACTTATAACGGGCGGAGTGCGACGAGCGAGCGCGGGCGTGCGCGGGCGCAGCCGGCACGCGCGCGCGGAGCATCAATTACTCGCTCGTGATCGCTCCCGCACTACAACCAATATAAATAAAACTGGCCACCACACGCCACCAACCAGCCGCAATTTCACAGTGGCGCAATTGTAAAATGCTAGATCGAAAGGTCTCCGGTTCAAACGGCTTATCTGTACGTCAGAAATACTCCACATAGAGAACGTTTAAGCGATACCCGCCGCACGTGCCATTTGAACTTTAGATTCGCCAAGGTCTCCGAAACTAATCTGACTGAGAGCGTTTCTTTGTTTAGCATCAGAGAATTAGCCGTGACCGTTTTGAAAGAATTTCAATTTATCGATGCTCCCAGATTTACGATTCGATGACCATATTAATCTGAGTCGTGACTGCGAGTGACGTCCGAAGTAGCACGCGACTGCCGATGCGTCACGGCGCGGTTGTGAGTTACAAAAACGACCAGCGAAGCGCGCTGCCGCTGCCGGCTCATTCTTCTATTTTTCGTGGCGCCTCCGTCCCATTTTCCCTTTCCTAACTGCGGCCTCGGTCACGCACAGTATTGATAAAGGCGATTGATTCGCTTTCGCTTCCTCGATGTCGAATCCACTCGGTGTCGTTGGATGACGACATTGCCGGCCCTTGCGGTTTTGACGGACGACGTGAAACCTCTGTTGCGACACAGGTGGCAACATTACAATGGACATAAACTGAGTCTTGTTTAAACTTAAATCACCTAATATAGTGCCGTTATCTAATAAAGATCTCGAGAAACTACTAGTCTGGACTAACGTTGCCATTTTGAAGTTGACGGATTTACACAGAAGTTAAGGCTAGTAGATATTATGATGTCGAGGAACAATAACTTTAGTTAATGACGGAACTAGTTAAAAGTATCTAGGCTTAAAACCTCATTTGTTTTGAAAGGGACACGATGTAAAAACAAACACACTTAGAAGTTTATTTGCTCTAAAAATACGTATGTTTATACGTAAATACATATGGTATATAAACTTAAGGTAACTAACTCAACTTTTGAAATTTTAATCATATTAATGTGGAACGGAACCTACAGAACATTATATTCAACCAAGAAAACCATTTGATCTTCCAATTTATGATTATCATGTTATATAGGCTCATAGCTATAAAACCTTTCCTCAATTTCATAACGCGAAGGAAACATTAAAAAAAATGATCCAGATTACGAAGTGTCGGCCGAATTTTGCAAATATTAAATTTTACGCTTTCGTTGCAAAAATCGGAAATGTCCATCATGTCATCCAACTTCGTCGCAACGATTATAAAACGTCAGAGAGTGTTAACGTCAGAATATATTTGGGGTACTTAAGAGTTAATATCGTGGGAAAAAAGTAAATTAAATGCGTGTGAACGCCTTCCGGTATTCAAATTACATTCGTATTGAAGTGATTTCGGAACGCACTTTATTCCATTAGTCGTTGATGCTGATATGCCACTTACTTCACGTTTAAAGGACAAAACACAAAAGAGGTCTAATCAATAATAGAAACCATGTATCTAACCTTCGATAGCGAAGTCTTGGCGCAATCAATCAGCGAGTGACCGCCGCGAGCGCTGGCTTGCGTTATCGCGAACGACGCTCGGAACAAACAAATTCAATTAGGATTAAGAAATTAAAGTTAGTCTTCAAAGAAACCGCCGAACTCTTCCGATGATACCCGATCTGGGTCGTCGACTTTTTCATCGAATTTCGCAAATACCATTGCGGCTACTGGTTTTTCGAGTACAGCATTTTTATTCTTTATCTTACACTACATTACTCTTCAAGACCTTTCAAGAAGTTTTTAATTTATGACTTAGTCGTGTTAGATAAATATAAATTAATGTGTACTGGTCCAGTTTTTAAAGTTCGAGTACGAAACTGCTTTTTTTAACAGCCAGAGCGGTCAAACTCATCAACACTTGCCATTATATCTACTATGCTATTTTCTGGCAAACATTTTATGTAGACATATTATGTAAGTGTCATTTGCTAATGTGTCACGTATGGTAGAAGACTTTTGAGAACATCAAATTCGTGAGAGTATACTTGGACTACCTTTGACACGGTGACCGTCAACTGCCCTCGTAGACAGAAAGCTTAGACTCTACAGTAATTAAGAGTCGACTTCACGTAACCGAGAAATATTACAAGCCGTGTCATATGCATATGACATTTTTGATGTGACATTCTCACCGTTTAAACTGTATTTTTTATGGTGACCGTCGTCTGCAGTGTCTCATGGTTATTACCGTGACTCATCTCAAAACGGCTGGTTTCTTGCCATCAATCATTATAATTTTAGTATGTTTAGTGTTACTCGCTTCATCAACTTTTTATGGCATTATTATAGTATGGCATGATCATACTATGTTTGGACTTAACGAGATTAATATAGTTAAAATATGAGCAAAATCTCAGAGCACCAAGAGACTGCAAGATCTTTAATATATTTGAAGGAGGATCCTGTATTATATTTGAAGGAAATCACCGTAACGACACCAGCATCTAAAAATTACAAAAATCAAGGACATCTAACATCCACCAACCTGAACTGGGCCCACGTAGTCGATTGTGGCCCATACTCTCTCGGTAATATAAGGCTCATAATAACCCGGCAGTGGGAATGAAATCTGCTGATGATGATTATAAAACCTTAGAAAAGAAGCTATAATAATTATTGCTTATGATCTACATTTTAAAACCTGATAGCATCAAGCATGAGGTGTTCCTGATGGGTAAATAAAATTAATGGATGACTAGAAAATCAGGATTGCAAAACTCTCGCTTAAATACTCGACTTAGTAATTACGCGATCTACATTAATTAACTTTAACTTGAATAATAACACGACGGCAGTATTTACGAGGCATCATCTAAAAGGATGGGTGTTCCGACAACTTTTCCCGATCGATCGAGTTTTCTCTGGAACCGGTCGAATCGGAAACTGTCGTTTTCGAGCCCGAGATGATTCGCCTTATCAAATTGCCGGTTGCGTGAAGATTTTCCCACATTTTCTCGTAGTCGAATGCCATGTAGATGATATAAATCAGAGTGAAATTGTTGGTTGCAGCGTTCGACGCTCGCGGCTAGTAATGGGTGGTTGTTTGTAAGTTTTCACTTGACGGACGTTACGCGCCATCGAACCATTTGTCCGAGCTCGCCACAGCTGTGGTTTCGGACAGCTTTTTATGTGTTGCGAGCACTTTCGATTGTCTTAAAAAGTTAATGAGGAGCTCGTTAGCGTCGTCGAACAAGCAATCATCAACAAAAGCAATCTTTCAAATATCTAGCGGATCATTTTGCACAATCGTCAATCCACACAATTTCTAGACCCAATAACGAAAAAAGAAGGTAAATTAATTTGTTTACATTTGAGTTTTTTGAAAGTGCTCCGTCAATAAAACAAGAGGTGAGGAGATAACAATACTGTAACTTTAGAAGTACGGTAATATTTCCCTAAATTAGGCTTAATGAACAAAATTACGCTTCTTATCTGTAAAGTAAGTTAATATTCTAAAATAACCTTTTAATTGCATGTTACACAACAATTACTCTTAGTTCTCACCTACCGCAGCGTGACAAATGATGGCAAATTAATTAATGCACTTTTATTAATGATTATGGGATAATTAATGTGTTGTAACAATGTTCAATCAACTATATAGCTTATGACTATGACGCTAATGATGAGAATATATGTATGACGCCTGTCCATTTCTTTATTTTCTTGAAAGCTATTCAAGTACGTAGGCTTTTATAACTTCAAAATCTTATTCCTTGCCATTCTGATTGTTTGCCTGATAATAAATGTAAATTTAGTCCTTCTATTTTGCATACCTACGATTTTCTCGGAATATTATAATTTTATTTACCTATATACACTTATACTCTAGTGTCTTGTAGGACCCTAATCAAACTGCAATATCTTACGATAGCCTAATGTCACGTTTCAACATCGATAACATCGCAAAGCCTTCCTTTATAATATTTCATACGTTGTAAAACAACCACGCCTGACTCCAATCGGTTTTATTAGAGTTCCCGATGTAAATGACGGCGTGGAACGGGACTGTTGAACCTATTACGCGAGGGCACGACCGCCCCCGGCGACGGCGCGCGGCCGACTGAGGAAGTGACGAGGATCGGCGCACGCGCAACCGCAGGGGTGCGGCTTCCGATAAGGTTTTCAGATTTGACTAGTCAAATCCCGTTGTAAGTCGTTGATGTACCTATAAGCTAGTACATGTACCAGAAAGAGGTCAGAGAGACACAATAGCTAAATCTGAGCAACATTGTTTCAAAATCTATAGGTACCTGCTAACACAGTGAAATGCTTTAAAAATAACAGCTAGTAGTATTATTAAGTCAAATATCTTCGGTTTGCATGATTAACAATTTATCTGTCAGGTGTGTTCGTAGACATTAAATTCTAATATATGAAATTCTCGTGTCACAGTTTTCGTTGCCATACTCCTCCGAAACGGCTTGACCGATTTTGATGAAATTTTTTGTGCTTATCCGGTATCTATGAGAATCGGCCAACATCTATTTTTCATCCCCCTAAATGTTAGGGGTAGTCCACCCCTAATTTTTTTTTTTATTTATATGGCAAAACAACGTTTGCCGGGTCAGCTAGTAGATATATAGAGTCATCATCATTTTGCTTTTACTTTTTGTAACATCATCATTGACATTAAACATTTAATATGAAGCCATTTAGTTTGCATTATAAGCAACCTCATTTAAAGATTATTTTGCATTGCGTATTTAACGCATAATAAATCGCAAAATTTCAAATAAAATTTTCAGTTCTCTGCTAACAATTCGTTCATTTCCAAAACAAACCCATTTTAAAAATGAACCCGTAATGTCACGTTACCAGGCATATTTTTTTGTATTATTGATAATACTAGCTGGCTCATTTTAAATATTATTAACTCCCTAGCCTCTTAGTTAATCTTACTAGCCTTCTGAGAGCGCCACGATGCGTCTGTTTAGTACCATCCACAATTAATTCTTTCCTATAGAAGCATCCCTAAAGTTATCAACTTACGCACAGCCCGGGGCCGCAGAGTATTTGAACAAAGCGGGCCGCACTGCCCTCAGCGGTCCGTGTCATTCCGCAGTTCGCCATTAGTTCTGCAATGACACCGTATGTTTTGTCTTACTAAATATAGAACTTGAATTATAACTGGGGTGAACCGAGGAAATGCGTACTAAATGTTTACAGCAATTAATGACTCTTCTATAAACGTAAGCAGGTCTTCTATACAGGTTAGGGAGACAAAAGGGCAAAACAACTAGTGATAAACCAGTCTTTCTCTCTTTCTTTTTATTTAAGTATGTCATCGTAATCTAGTGCATGTCTTTCTAGAGTTCCTCCTATGCATAGCAAAAAGAAGAAATGCTTTCTATTTTCTATATTACAACAACAATGCAATTCTGTACAATATCATCAGAGCAGGACCATACCTGCTAGCTCTCAAAATGATACTCCACCAGTCTATGTAATTTGACTAACATAAACCACGCAGCGCGACAGTACCCACTGACAGTCAAATATCTAAAGCATTCCGCCTCTTATCTGAACATGTTTATAGCCTACCCATTTGCAAATATTTGTTTGCATATTTTGCAACGTCCGCGACGTAAAACATAGTTGTTAGATGACCGGAGCCCCACTCGATAAACTAAGACATTCCCGGCTCTCAAATTGCTTCCAAATAGTTAACGATCTAGATCTACGATACAATCTGAATAGGACAATCTCGGCTTTAAATCTGTATTCAATTATGCCTGCGAACACTTGTTTAGAAATATTTCATTCAAATATAGCTTTCGCGTTAACGGCGCCATTTGCGACGCAAGGAACGGATTCTACAAGCGATATATCAAGATCATCCTGCGTGCGCATCAAACAACATGAATACTTAATAATAGTCTCGCGCCGTTCGAATGGATGCCATAATGCGTCTGACATTAAATACCAACAATTCATTGAATTTGCCAGCTAATTTCAAGTAAATTAGTTTATTTGAGATATTGGCGATAAATTTGCTGATTTACCAAGAAAATTGCGGCAATGTCCCACTATAATTGTTTTCAATAGGAGACTATGGAGACTAGTTTTCTCTTAATCTCAATTTCTGAGTGTCATAAAGTGTTTCTATTTGCGTGGCGCAATATCAACATTAAGCACTTTAGTTCACGCTTCCTTCTTATTTTCGTTCAGATATAACCTAGTATGTAAATATGAAGTAATGCATGCGTTCTAAGACAGTTTTCTAAACCACATCCGCTGCTATATATATATATATATAATGCATTTAACTTCAACATTAGCCATGCGTGGGCAGAACGTCCACATTTCTATGATGTATCGCGCTCAGCCGCCTTACGTTACAAAATTCGCCACAATTTGCATACTGATATTATCCTGACACGGTGTAAGACAGGGTCTGAACTCTGGACTAGCGACCTAAATCCGCGTCCACTCATTGTTATGCCACCAATCTGTATTATCTTTGGAAGGCAAAATATAACGTAGCTTACACAAAACTTTTAGTTAAGTTCAAAAAAGGTTCAGTTTTAGTGATAGAAGTAAATTAACATGTTAAAATCAACATGTACGATTCACTTTTTATTAATTTACTAGCTGTGCGCCGTACTTTCACCCGCGGTTTTCCGCGTATGGGCTTCGCATTCCAAATTTAACTCAAATCCGTTGAGCCGTGAAGAAGTAACAAACACAAACACACTTACATGTATGTATTTATAAAATAATAAAAATAAATACACCCAACGATCGCATACATAGATCCTGGCCCCTAACCAGAATTCCCTGTATCTAGAGAACTAGGAACTACGAGGGCCACGGTCCCACAGCACCCAGACACGAAACAAGTGCTTGCGCTTTTTTTTCTGGCACAAACATTTGTCCCGTCGCGGGAATCGAACCCGCAACCTCAGTGATGTATGTAACTTTCGCATTTATAATATAAATGTGACTGTTATTTTATTTGTATTTATTTTTATTTTATGTAACTATACATCGTCGCCATACATTTCAGCTACGTTTAAAAGTACAACAGAGGTTCTGTTCACAAAAAAACACAATTTTAATAAAGTTTTTTATTAAAATTGTGTTTTTTTGTGAACAGAACCTCTGTTGTACTTTTAAACGTAGCTAGATTTACTCAAACCACTCACTGTTTCCCATAATGTGATCCTGTGACACACTCCAACTCCCAAAACAGCAATAGTTCACGGCTATAGTTGTTACAAACTATATTTATTGACCGCAGAGAGGCAGCAGTGGTTAAATGGCTAACAATAAACTCAGCAATTGACGCCTACTTACAGTAAATATCTCGGTTACAAAGCACTAACCTCTATTTAATAGCATTGAGACAAGAATAAAAACATTAATTATAATAACTGTAATAAAAAATTAAACCGGTTTAACCTTAAGAAGGACAGAGCCTGAAGAAGAAGCCAACTTCAATACGTCGTCAGAAACTCCAAGCATCATCTGAAGACCTACCAGACTGTAATATTTGACAGATAGATGCACAGGACTTTGCAAAATTATTCAAATTTTAAACCAAATATAAGAGTAAATTACAATACAATACAATTACACTTCATTGCATACCACAAACATAATAACATGAAAAAAAGGATAAGCCTTAACTAGGGTAATACAATCGGCGGTATTACTTAAATATTCATGCATTATGTGAAGTTAACTTTATGAGCATCCTTTCACTAATGAAATTGAATAGTAATACTAAATATGTACAAGTACAAT
The DNA here is from genome assembly GCA_951640565.1 of Petrophora chlorosata. NCBI lineage: Eukaryota > Metazoa > Arthropoda > Insecta > Lepidoptera > Geometridae > Petrophora > Petrophora chlorosata. Next base: position 6,842,984 of record OX621206.1, read on the forward strand.
AAAACTCTAAGTGTAATATTTTTCCTGAAGACACCAGTTAAAATATCATAAAGGCGAAATGAACAACTAGAGCATGCTAGTAATAAACTGTATGCAACAAACTTAAGTGATACGCTAGCAATAGGCAGCTTTTTCTAATTTTTTTTTATTTTTCTACTGTGTTCATTGTGTCTGGTCTGGCCGCTTACAATATGTCTTTTAAAAACAGAACAAATAAGACAATACATTTACACTGGCCGGTTAAGAGACGTACCGGTGTCAAATATAGTCTTCTTTTAATTTTATAATAGGAACAGAACAAAGGACAGTCAAAACAATGCTAGCCGGTCAAATGTTGCCCTGTTGCGAAACGAAGGCATTAGAATGTCATGTGGTAATGGACCGGCGCGCGCGCAAGATTGATGACGCGCGTGGGTGGGAGGCGCGATGAAAATACCCGCCAAATTACACGCCGATCGAGATTAGGGCTGTAGGTATTTGGTATTAGCTATAACTAGCTGTAACAAAGAAGTACTCTATCAAAATTTGTAGCAGAAATGTAGTAAAGGTGCTAGGGCACTTATTAGTACTGAAGAATAAATAACATTTTATTGTTGTCGACAACTCAAATGTAACTGTACAAAAATTCAGATCACGCAAATGCAATCTCACCCCGTTTGAACGGTCAAGTGAAGATATTAAAAAGATAAAACCAGAAACCAATACGCTCATTACGTCGCGTAGATAGGGTAATTGCAATTTAACACATGCTACAATGTATTGATAGTCGCCTACTTAGTATTGTAGGAATAGTAGAGATGGAATAAGGCTCTCTAGGGTTCCCAATTTGGAATCAGTTGAAAACCAGATATTTTTAAATCTAGTACATTATTTTGTTTTGACAAAGATTTTTATTTTATTTAAATGTATCAGGTAACAATAAAAGAACATCAAAGTAAAATTATCAGCAGCTCATATAAATAAATATTTAAATATTTACAAGGATAACAATAATATCAGGTTAGTTTTTGTAAAACGTAAGCCCATTTCACCATAAAAAATATGCACAAGGCTTTATGAATAAAAAAATATTATATAATACTATTGTACTATATAATATATACTAGATACCTTACAGACTAAAATAACTTATATAATAATATAGGTTTCTAGAGATATTTTGGCGTCTTCCATGAAGCGTCGGTAGACCCTCAGGCCAAAATTCTTCTGGGATCCGGAGTTGAATGACTTGAAAGTCGTTAGTCTGATGGATTCCAGGTTACCGATATCGATAGTGATGTTGGTACCTATTACTAGGATATCAAAGTACTTTTAGGAAATTTCAAAAAGTACTTTGATATCAAAATAATTATGATATTAATACGTTCTTCTTTTACTTATCGATTACTCAGCTTTTCTCGTATAAAAATACCACACTGGTCCGGACAGGATAGGATGACAGTCTAGTTTATTTTCTGAATTGGTCAGGATGGGATCAATGAAGCGTAAATGAATGCTTACCCAGAACATATAACAACACCGAATATTTTTGATAGCTTCACCAGTAACTAGCCTTTCCATAATTGGCTGTTAAATCTTCTTTCAACAGAAGATTGTGTTACCTACTACAGGTTTTCTTGGTTACATATATTAAAAAAAAAATTATTTTATTATATCTTCGTTTTATTAGTACTAATGTATGTATTAATCTTTATAGTTATGTATGGTATAGATATATTTATTTTTGTATTTATTATATTTATATATTTAATTATTGATATTTATATTAGAGATTTATGATTATAGTTGCTGATTTTTTATTTAAATCTTAATCGTACATTGAAACATATTTGCTCAAGTGACAGCTCTCTTTCCTCAAGAATCTGCTGGAAGAAAATTATTTTTAGGGTTGAGCTCGCCTTTGTACATATAGTTTATAATCTTCTAATAGTGTACAATAAAGAATATAAGAAAAATAAATAATGTTTGCCTTGAAAAATAAAAGAACATTGTTCCATTCTTCTTGTTTTTTTAGAATGTTATGTAGTAATAAGTCTGGTAGCCCTAAGCTAGTTATCAGATAGAATATTAACCAGTATAGTTAGTAATGTATACTGTTTCGAATTTAATGGCGCATCGAGAGACGCACGCGCTGCGCACGCGCCGTTAATGATCAACTGGAGGATTCTGTTCGTGCTCTAGGTATTTTGTGTTAAAATAATTATTATAGTTTGAAATAACGTTTTTATAAGCATATACTAGCTGAAGACGAGGAAGAGACAGAGAAAGCCCATAATTGTCTTTTTTCCAAGGCTATTTTGGTAAAACCTGAAGAAAACGTCTTCTGAATATTGGATGTCCTGATATACAACGATTTGTGTGGCTGATATGGACGAAAAATATGGCAAAAAATAGTTAGTATTTGTAAGGTACATACTTTTTGTAACAAAACATAATTTTCTTATTTATGCAAACATTTTAGCAAGTCCAATTTCGCAATCTGTTGAGTAATCATTATTTGTTCTAGGTTCTTTCAAATTAAGTATCGACTTGCAGAATAGCCCACCCACCTCTAACGACCTTCCGATGTGGCACGAGTACCATCCATCTTTATAATCTTTTTAAGTTCATTCAATCGTTCATTCATTCTCTCATTCGGAACGATTCGTGCGTGAACGAAGACCTAATTCTGAATAAGATGTTAAATAAGCAAAACAAATAATGTTAACGTTTACGAAATGTGATGTCATTACGACATCTTTTATAGGTTTTGTAATTGAGTTTATATCAATCTATCTGTCGTCATGATCATTCTTTCATTCTGAAAGGGGCCAATCAAGTCTCTTCATTTCAATTCGGGTGTATGTATCTATGGGTTTCTGAGCTTATAGTAATATCTATATGTAACTCGGCTCTCCGTAACGTTAACTAAGTTACTGCAAGCTGTCACTTTGCAGTTGCAGTTCCAAGTTTCCTTTAAATTCATAACTACTTTCTAGATGATAGAAACAATTAAATAACAAACCGACAGATAAATGAACTGAACGATAAAGCTCTGAATATAAAGTAGATATATAAGTCTTTAGACTTGGCTACATTTCGGTTTACAAAACTAGAATATTTCTACATAATAAAAAAAATGAACCAATTTAATTTAAGTAAGCATGTTGTCGAATTGAAATACATATGTCGTGAAGTAGAATCAATCATCAAAGAATACCATTAAACTTGACTATAATCATCACAAATTTACAAATAGATTCCCCTGCTCATTAACAATTCTCCATGGGCATTAGACTAATGAAAAATAAATAATATTGCTCTCCAAACTACATTAATAATACTTCTTGGAATCCGCGTTGCCCGAGGCGTGGTCTCAATTACTGAGCTTCTTCAGTATGTTCTCTTCTATAGATTTATATGTGGTCTGACGGATAATTAGGTACGAGTTGATCACAGAGTTCATTTCGAAGTTATTATTTTAGAACAACACAGTGGTATCGGCCAGGCCCGCGGCTAAATCCTTAATTGACAAGTTGCTTATGGGTGTTATGCCATATTTTATGTACAAATTTATAGTTTCACTTATAGATCTTACTAATAAATGTTCATCCTACTAATATTAAAAATGCGAAAGTTTGTAAGAATGTATGGATGTATGTTTGTTACTCTTTCACGCAAAAACTACAATAATATAGCTTACACATCAGAATAACACATAGGCTACTTTTTCTCCCGGGAAACCGCAGGGCGCAGCTAGTATATTATAAATTCGTAAGTTTGTGAGGTTGGATGGATGTATAGATGGATGTTGGATACTCAAGCACGCAAAAACTTCTGAACGGATTTTGATGAAATTTGGTATGTAGGTTCTTTAGGTTTTTATCTCAGAAAACCACGGGTAGCAATTAGTATTATTATAAATCTATTGTAAATAATATTTGGTCGCTACATTCTTCAGATATATTACCTTATAAATATATCTGTGTTTCCGGATAGCTACAATCTGGGTGTCTTTAAGACAAGAGTAAACAGGTTTCTTCTAGGCGAGCGTGCTACATCTTCGCCGTCTACCGCATCGTCACTTAACAACAGGTGAGATAGCGGTCAAACGCAAGCCTATAAGTAATATAAAAAAAATGTTCGAATGAAGCGACTCATATAATAATAATCGAACTTCACTTCAAGAAGTTTGATCTTATATTATAGACATACTAAAATAACTACGTTTTTTGTGATCAGAACAGCACGAAACTTAAGCTTATTTATGCCCTACGCTTCCTCTCATAAAGGAGTAGGCCCAATGCCCCGTGCCCGCTATAACGGCTTGCTCTCACAATAAAGCCAGCGTTCCACCGGACAGTAAGACGGTTACCGCATTGATCTAGTGCCGCATCAGTTTCAGCTTAGACCGCAGTCTAGATTTACTGTTCCGTAATTCATGTGGACACAATAACCTCGTTTTTGGGTGACACGCCATGAATGGCAAGCGTTTATAATTTAAGATTGTATATTCTTTGTATGTACAAAATGAACTACATTGCGCTCCTCACTCCGAGACATCAGATATTAAGTCTCATATGCCTAGTAATTTCGCAAACCGAAACACAGTAATGCTTGCGCACTTCTGCTTGACGGCAGAATAACTGGCAAAGCGGTGGTAACTACCTAGACGGCCTCTCGTATACGAAAGACCTACAACGAGTATCTGTGTACAAAATGATATTTTGAGTTTTTTTTTCTAGGTAAACATTAAATATTATCTCTTCCGCCTTTGTTTAAGATCCTTTTTCTATATTTTCTAAACTTTACTATGGTGACTTTTGTTTTATACTCAGGCCCAAGAATAGAAGTGCCTTACACGATTCCCAATCCGCTTATAAATTTATAAAACTCTTATAGCCATTTCCTTCCTCACCTATGCTATGACTTAAACCACCTACCAAACTAGATGTAGGTAAGTTGTGCTTAAGTAAGCATTCAGCTGATTATAAACTATGAGGGTTCTAAAATATACAGTTTCTTACAAATTGATTGTAAGCTCTATAATCTTGTCAATTACGACATAGTTATGATTTTACTATTATTCTATCCTACTAATATTATAAATGCAAAAGTCTGTGTGAGTGTATGTACATGTGACTGTTTGTTACCACATAACTCCATAACGACACAAACGGATTTTAATGAAATTAGGTGTTGTTTACGTCCTTTTTTTTTATAGGTTCACAAAACTGGACGACACTTTAAACTTACAAAAATATAACACATACATTGCTTTTGTTATTGAGTGTACGACCTTCTTGAGGTGAACACAACATGCTAATATTACACTCTTTAGGATTAGGGAACTAATAATATTAAGGATACTATACATAGAATACTATACATATAATAACGAGTGGGTTGTTTGCCCTTGATTGAATTGTCCTTGATTAGGACATAGTTTTTTTCTCAGAAAAACGAACACTTCCATGGAACAACTGTAAACTAAATTTAACGCGGACGGAATCGCGGGTATCGGCTAGTATTTAAATACATTTTATCGCGCCGGGTCACGCTTCGTAGCTTATTACTACTGTGATGTATAATAAAATGTAGTGCTCAACTCAAGAGTGGCGTCTCTCTCGCACTCCCGATCTGTCATCAGTGACGAGCGGACGTTCCCTTTGAGCTGTGCACCTACTTACTGATATTTGGTTGTTTTACTTAAACCTAAAGCCTTAATTAGTGGACACCACATTTGGCGACGAGTAAAAGCGTAGTAAGTAAAATTATCGCTCAAATTATGTACCCGCTAACGGAAATTGGTCAGCAACAAAATTTAAATTTCACAAAGTGATTCAAAAAGAAAAAAATAAGTGACGCGTACTTTGACACAACCTAAGTGAAATTAAGTAATCGGTATTTCAAATTATTTGTATATACTTATTGTAGTCGTTTTGTTTATTTTGTCGTTAACGAACTATGCGGGATCTGCGTCGGCGACCCGCTGAGGGATGTGCTGCATAGAGCTATAGGTAAATGAATGTGTCATTACTGGCTATATTTATTCAATGAAAAACAAAGTCATTTGAATAGGTATACATCTAAATATATACAATGTTTGAAAAGTACTCAGTCATGATGATTAGGCATCTATGCACTTTAATATTGTTGACCAAATCCGTTTGCAAATATTATGATACCTATCGAGTAATCGAAACATATTATTCGATCAAATAACCAAATGTTCCAACGAAAAAATCGTTGATTACCCGTTTTATACAAAGTACCACTACAAACAAACGTTAAAGTTATGTAGTCATGTTATTGTTAAAACTAAACAAGTGTCATGAAACCCATTAAGGCTTAGTAATGAACACGATCTACGTCGAATCGAATGTATTTTGCAATGTCTATCGTTATCAATCAAAGCTGGCCCTTATTTATTACCTATCAACGGACTTTGGTGTGAATCGCATAGTTACGAGTTTAAATTAAATCTCTGGAATCACGTCCACAGTCATGTTATTTCCTGTATCGGTGTTGCTAAATAGCTTTAATATACCCACAATATACTTACTAAGAGTCGATTACGACAAATGAGGTGTCTCCACGGACCCATTTAAGAAATAATAAATCTACCTAGTTGCAAAACATTTTTAGTTCGAGTTTAAAATCAAAATAAGTGTACAGGTACTTAATATTTTTGTTAAAACTAATAATTATTATTTACGCATTTTGATATTTTAATATGAAATTTTTACTTTATACTAACTACTTACCTACTACCAACAGAAATAAATATATACCTTTCTTTCTGTATAATGTGTACCTATATACTATATATCTATATAAATCACAAGTTTGTTCATCAAGTCGTTATCGATTTCTTTTTACTCCAATTATGCCCTCCGAGGTCCCTTCCTTTCTTCGCAGATCGTCCAACATGTCCCAATCACAAGTCGCAGCAATAGAACCATTTGATTGTGAAGGTGATCCAACCTCCATAGGTACCCGTTGGGAGAGATATAAACGTGCCCTAGGAATATTCTTTTAGCGACAAGCACCAATGATCAAAACAAAAAAACGTACAATGTTATTACATTCAGGCATGGCACTACAAGACCTACATTTCAATATACCCGGAGCTCAAGAGACTGATCTTGATGCGACGGACGTTTATGACACCGCGATTAAAAAGTTGGACGGGTATTTTTCCCTAAACCAAAGTAATTTATTCGATAAGCAAATCTTTAGGTTAATAAAACAAGAACCTGACAAAAAAATATATATATATCTTGATTCGTCTGAGACAACAAAGCTCAATTGTAATTTTATTTTGCAAAGAAAGATGAAAATCTTATCGACCAAATAAAGGAAAATGTAGTTCGACTAAATTGAGGAAGAATATTTTGGTACTAGGTGACACAGCAACAATTGAAAAATCATAGCAGAACCAAATTATTTAAACTGTAGAACGACAATTAAATGAGTTCCGCGATAGACACAGCACAAGTACAACAACTACCAGACTTAATAAAAATGACACTAAAACAAGTATACGTTTTAATAAAAAAAAAAAACCGACTTCAATGTATCTTCGAAGTCATAGGTCAAATATCGATGAAATTTATATGGGACCACTTCGTAGCTATACCAAAGAAAACTAAATGGCTATACTGAACCCGAAGCTAAAAGTAATTTTCTAAATCGGTTCATAAATGACGGAGTTCTGAGGTAACAAACAAAAAAAAAATACAATCGATTAGATTGTATTGTATGTATTGTGTGTATGTGATTGTATGTATATACAATCTATGTCCTTTTTTGAATTCGGTTAACAACGAAACGATCTACTAAAAAAGAGGTTTATTTCTGCGGCCGGTGTGGCAGTAAAAATTACAAAAGTGACAGTAGTCCCTGCCCTGCAATTAATGCAAATTGCATAAAATGTGGTTTTAGAGGTCATTCCCAGAAACACTGCAAAACAAGGGCCGATAAAAGAAAAAGTTCTAACCTCTCATCTAATGACAGCAGCTTAGCTAAAAATCCCAAAGTGGAAACCCCCAAAATAGATTGTCTACATCTGTAGACTATATTTCCCACATCGACGACGATGCAACAATAGATTGTCGGGTAAGTGGAGTTGACAACAAAATGCTCATTGATTCCGGTAGTAGATCTAATATTATTACTGCTAAAACTTGGGAGCACATGAAACAATCTAAAGTTATATATAGTCTTGAACCAACAAAAATCTTCTGACAAAACGTTCCTTGCTTATGGTGCCAAACAACCACTAAAAGTGTTAGGCTCATTTGATGCACAAATAAAAGTTGGTTTTAAATCATTTACAACAATATTTTATGTCATAGAAAATGGTTTAAAGAATCCTTTGGGAAAAGAAACTACCATGTTCCTTAATGTGCTAAAACTAGGTTTTGATGTAAGTTCCATCGAGCAACAACAATTTCCCAAGTTCAAAGATGTTCGATTAGAGATCACTATTGACAAAACAGTTCCTCCAGAATGTCAACCTTACAGACGAGTCCCAATTCCATTGATTTCTCCGATGGTACCGATTCTAAAGCCTGACGACGTTGTTCGTATTTGTTTGTATATGCATGCTGCCAACAAAGCCATTATTAGAGGTAATAATTCCTTGCCAACAATGTTTTATTGAACAAAAATAAATATGTTTTCAATGCTATAACTATTCAGTTTCTGGGCCACGAATTTTAGTTATCAGGCATTAAACTACTTGACAAATACATCAAAGCAATTGCGACATTTAGACCACCGGAAACAATTGAAGAAATCCAAAGTTTTCTGGGATTGGTCAATTTCGTTGGAAGGTGGGTTCCCAATTTGTCAACCGTAACAGAACCCATTTGGCAATTACTCTGGAAAAAAGTGTACAGAATGCCAATATTACGAAATTTTGGCAAAAAGAACAAGTGATGGCTTTTGACAAATAAAGAAATTGTCTGTCCAAAATTTCTACTCTTGGCTATTATGACCCAAAATACCGTACCCAATTAATTACTGATGCGAGTCCAGTAGGTTTAGGGGCTGTCCTGATTCAATTCGACGCCAAAGGACCTCGCATTATTGCTTTTAGAAACAAGAGCCTGACAGACGTTGAAAAACTTTACTGTCAGACTGAGAAGGAGGCATTTGCTTTAGTGTGGGCAATTGAACACTTTCACAAGAACTTATATGGGAAACAATTTGAGTTTGTCTCAGACCATAAGCCTCTGTAGGTCATATTTGGTACGCGATCAAAGCCCTGTGCACGAATCGAGCGTTGAGTCCTCCGGTAACAATCCTATGTTTATAAAGTCATTTTTAAACCTGGAAAATCAAATACAGCCGATCCATTATCCCGACTGTGGACCAGCACACAAAAAAAGTCCAGAGTCGAACATCATGTTAATCAGATTGTTCAATACGCGCAACCCATAGCATTATCTCTTAAATTGATCATTGAAGCATCGAATGATGATGATGAGTTAGATTAGTTAAAGATGCTTTGATGAATAATGCTTGGGATGCGTCAATAAATAATTACAAGTTATTTCAACATGAACTCTGGTTACATGATGTGGTTTTGTTAAGAGATAACAAAATGGTTATTCCTACTAAGTTGAGGAAACAAGTTTTAGCAACGGCCCATGAAGGCCATCCAGGCATTGTTAATATGAAAGCTAGGCTTTGCACAAAGGTCTGGTAGCCGAAAATAGACAAAGACACTGCAATTCTATAAAAAAAAGCAAAGGGTGTACTTTAGTCTCAGCCCCTAATCCACCAGTACCCATGGAAAAGCGTGAACTCCCTTCGAAAGCCTGGGTGGATAAAGCTGTTGATTTTTGAGCCCACTGCCAGGTGAAGATTATCTTTTTGTGATCATCGACAATTACAGTCGATACAAAGAGATTGAAATCAAGAAATCTATCTCTACACAAGACACTATGAAAGTGTTAAAAAAAATATCTCACTAATCGGAAATCCTGCTAGTATAACAGCCGACAATGATAGACAATTCTGTAGTCCGGAATTCAAAACATTCCGTATTGAACAAGGAATTACGCAATTCAATACGATACCTCACCAAAATCCCTCATCCGAGTTGTGTTCTATGGGAGACAATTTAGAAACAAATAACCTTTTAGATGTACCTTACCTAAAATAAATACGATGATACAGAAATAAGAGACAAAAAAAAAAATTATTGAAGAAAGAAAGAGAACTATAGATAAAAAAAGAACTAAAGAAACTAGCGAGAAAGTATATGTGAAGAACTTAATAAAAGAAGATAAATTAGTTTCGGAATTTAATCCAACACCTCATACCGTAATTATTACTGAAGGAAGCGACATAAATGTAAGGAATGATGAAACTGGTCAGGAGTACAGAAGAAATATAGTATACCTAAAGAAAGTAGAAGGTCAGTGGAAAGTCGTCGATCGTGAAGAAGCGTCTGATAATTAAGTTTAGTTTGATATGTTGATCTAAGTAAAATATTGTTTAGTTTGTTCCTAAATGCTAAATATTGTATTTAAAGCAATTAATTCATATATAAAAAGGAAGAGATGTGATGTATAATAAAATGTAGTGCTCAACTCAAGAGTGGCGTCTCTCTCGCACTCCCGATCTGTCATCAGTGACGAGCGGACGTTCCCTTTGAGCTGTGCACCTACTTACTGATATTTGGTTGTTTTACTTAAACCTAAAGCCTTAATTAGTGGACACCACAACTACGATTGAAGCTGTCATTTATAAAATCATCAGATATTTATGGACAATATAGCCAGCTTTATATTTATTAATGCTGGCTAGTCATCGTGGTTCTGCCAGTATTCTATTTATTTCATGTAGGAATCCTTGATTTTAGAATTAACTTCTGGAACATTGCAACTTGTGTACACATTTTTTTTTTGTATGTATGTACATTGACCCTAGGTGAGTAGGGTAGGGAAGGTGTTTGAAATTGAGTGCGCGTCAGTGGGCCATCTTTTTCATGAACGATAAAAAAAAGACGGTTGTCTCGTCACGTCGCCAAATTCAAAAGTGAAGCACTCAAGCTATGTCGGTCTACTCGTTCGTACACAAGCATCACGCACACAATAATATTATGCTATGCCGATCGGCCGTCACATCCATCGGCTTGACATCGGCCCTCCGTCCACTCACACAACATAACGCCACCGCCATTGCTATACTTCAGTTGTTGTTTAGTAAGGTTCTGTCCGCCTTTTTTTATTCGTTCAAGTTCTTTTTCTTTCATTTTGATTATGATTGCTTTAAATTACGTCCATATTTTTTTAATATGGTTTTATGATGAAAAATTAACAAAACTATAAGGCAAACATAACGCCGTATAGATTGTCATCGTGCGGCAAGTTTCCAGAATAATGGCGACGCCGAATACCCTTTAAATTATTTGGAACATTGTGATCATAAACAATTAAAACTAGCTTCACATTAACCTTATACTTAGGCACTACTACATTAAATAAATAAATTATTCTGTATATTTATTATATATATTTAATTATTCTGACCAAAGGGTGTCGTGTTTCGACGATTCAGAGGGCGGCTGCAAGCGTTACCGCTGACACCGCAAGCTGCCACCGCGCAGTTGCGTCACACGTCGCCGACAAAACGTGTCACATAAATATTTTAATATAAATTATATGTATGTTAGTTCTAAAGTATATAATTTTATATGGGCCGTAGAATAAGTAAATAACATCTGTAACTTATTTAAATGTTGCCTGAAATAAAGATTAAATAAATAAAAATTAAATCACGGCTGCTCAATTAAACAGGATAGTTAAATCACATTATTCAATGAGGTGACCGACGCCTCGTAACTTGTCATCTTTACCTCATAAAGCTCCATTGGCATGGCTGTTGCCGTTTTGTAACTCGATACTTATTATCGGCTCATTGGACAGATCAGTATCGATTTAAAATCGATGCTATCGTGTACTCGATTAAGCTTCACTCTTCCTATTTGCGGGCGTTTACCTCTCTTTGAGAACTAGTTTGAGTGTAATTTAATTAACGGCGACTTACATTTTTATGGATCATCCTCAGTCTTAACTTGTCTTTAACGCTTTAGCTATTCTTAGTACAAAGTCCAAGTTACGAAGATAAGAACACTTAAGAAAAATGGGCTTCTCCTTCATCATCAGCCCATCACGTTCCCACTGCTGGGACACGGGCCTTCTCTCATAGAGAGAGAATAGGCCATAATCCACCACGCTGGCCCAGTGCGGGTTGGTGGATGTCACATGTCCTTGACTTTTTGTGAAAAATTTTTGGACATGCCGGTTTCCTCACGATGTTTTCCTTCACCGTTTTAGAGCGAGTGTTAAATCCGCACATAGCTTAAGAAAGTCAGTGGTGCGGGGTCAGCGGGTTCGAACTCGGGTGCGTCGGATCGAAAGTCGCACGAGCTCCCACTGAGCCACACTTGCTCTCCTTCGCAATTAATCAATTCTTTTTTTTTATGTAACTGGATGACGAGACGAGCTGGTCGTTTGCCTGATGGTAAGCAATACGCCAACCCATAACAATAACAGCACCATCCAGAACTTTGTTTTGCAAAATCCTACGCGGCGCTGCACTGCGCTCGTCACCCTGAGACAATTAGCAGTTGAGTCTCATAATGCCCAGTAACTTCGCTGGCCACTTTTTAAAGCTTTCAATTTTAACTTTCTTAGAGTTGTGTGTACCCTTTCCTTCCTCAAATTATTCTCTGGTTTCCCCAAGGGCGGTCGTTAAGCCCTATCTTTCATTTCTACTTATCGTCGAAATGACCAGCATTCTATTTTTGCTCTGAAATACCAAAAGGCCTACGAGGAAGTCGCTAGGGACAATTACATCGGACATTTCTGAGTCAAGTGGTGAGTCAGAATAATTTTCCTTTACCATCTTCCTGCCTTGACATTTAAGACATCTTTAAACTTATTTACAAGAATTTGCAAAGTTCAAATAATTTGATGTCCATATTAATACCTTTTTATGGACAATAGGCCTTTTTATTATCATGTTATGCAAGGATAAGTACACCTTTTTTATATAAACTGAGTAATGAGACGAGCAAGTCGTTCACCTGATAGTAAGCGCCACGCCTGCCGATAACAATTGCAGTGCCACCCAGAAAGTTGAATGCCATAAAAAGTACTGCGTAGCACTGCATTGCGCTCATCTCCCCGAGACATCAAATATTAAGTCTCATATGCCCAGTAAACAGTAACAGTAATGCCCAGTAATACTGTTGCAAGACTAGTTTTTTTATTTATTTTTTTACATATGATAGATCTACGTTTGACCACCATCTCGCCTGATGTTAATCGGCGATGTGGCCGAAGATGGAACACGTAGATCTAGAAGATACCTATTCACTCTGGCCTTGAAGATACCCAGATTGTAGTAATCAGAAAACAGAGAAGACGGCAATGAGTTCCATTCATAGCGGTACGAATTATAAACGTGGAACCAAAACGCTTTGTACGAATTGGCGGAATGTCTACTAAATAAGGGTGATATTTGGCTGACCTTCTACTCGTCCTGTAGTAAGGACAATTTTTAATAGTAGGTTTAACGTACTCGGAGATGGTCTTTCCAATCATTAAAGTAGCTGACTTTCCCTTCTTGGAGTAACCCAACATAATTGCTTTTTGTTTTTATTTTCACACCTACACTTATTATATACCTCTGTGTAAATGTCGTAAACTGACAGTCATTTTGTCGACAGACACCGATACAACGACGGCTGTGCGTAGGCGCATACGCAGGTGTAATGTTAATATTTCATACAACGATTTAAATTTTATCCTTAATATTTAAATAAATATTGATTGAATATTTGATCGTGAAATCCACTGAACCAAAGCATTCGACATAGTATTCCAAAATTACGTCACGTTGAAATTATCATCCGACAAACTACATTTAAAAAAATCTTAAGTACAACGTCAATGTTATTTTTGCCCTAACTACTCTGGCTACTAACTAACTAGGCTCTTGGCCTGTGTCTTAATAATAAAATGAATGAATAAAAATATTAAAATGTATAGAAGGGAATTCTGAGATTTCCTAGTAGACGTGGCTCAGGAGTATGATTAGTCTTATATATTTATATATAATATAAATATTTATAATGAATATTAATGAATATATTATATATATATATATATACATATGAATATAATATATAATATATATATATATATATTTATATATATATTATTATATATTTATAATAAATATTTATAATGAATCAAACTCACGAAAACTTTCATACTAAAATATATATTATTATTAGTCTATTATAATTCTTGAGCAAGGTTTTATCCCCTCTTGAAGAATAGCACCACCACACTCCCGTTCTCCCCTGTGGAGTTCTGCCACAGTTAATCACGGAGTTAAATAGCGGTTGAAGCTCTTTCAGATTCGCATCAATACTCTGTCTGCACTTCACAAGTTTTTTACCCACCAATATTTCAGCTAGCTTCATCCCACAGGTTGATTTACGAACGCATTCAATACAACATCTTCATTTACCACCCCGAGGCGATCGTGAGAGGGAGTGCCACTTGTGACCCCGAAAATTCCCGATGAAGTAATAAATCAAATTCACTGTTTCTTAAAGTCTTAATACTCTTTTGTGTATATGTCGGCACATTTATCATCCCGATCAACACACCTTGGCTTGTACAACAATGGACGAGAATTTCGCGGCTCTTAAACCTCAACCAAAAAAGAACCGGTCAAGCCAAGAATGTAATAAAACAAGTGTTATTTCGCACCACTGAACTTTCTTGGTTCTCTGAAATTTGTTATCCAATTTCCTAGTTAATAATCGTTCTTATTCTTACATTATTTATTGTACTTTTACTGTCAATACATTTACATCGTGGATTATAAACAAAGGCGAGCTTAACCCTAAGAAGAGGTTTCTTTCAGCAAACCCTTGAGCAATTAGGTTTTTTTTTTTTTCTTTTTTAGTTAATATTTCACCTAACCATATTAAATGTGATAATTCTTTACATTACATTCAGAAAGAAGAAGAACCAATATTTTTTAACAGAAAAAACGACTTCATTTCTGATGTATCTTCGAAGTCCAAACTCGAAAGTCGTTGAAATTTCAACGCAAAAAGAATTTACGAAATCAATTTATAAATGACGGAGTAATGGCGTAACAAACATACAAAAAAAGAAAAAAACATACAGTTGAATTGAGAACCTCCTCCTTTTCGGAGTCGGTTAAAAATTAAATTACTCGGGCAGGATTCACGCTTGCGTCTTTGGAATACCGGCCCGACGCCATACTAACTTGGCTACCGTTATCTTGGCTTGGCTATAGTTATCTGCAATTCCATTTTTCTTTTTTCTGAATGTTTAGAATCATATTTTACTTATAACTAAAGCTTATGACACTTCTCACTGACTACTGGGTCGGTGCCTGAGGTAACTGCGCGGCGCGGGAGGGGTTAGCTATTAGCGCAAAAAAGTGATGCCAACTATGTATATTATTTGATAGATCGTACAGTCATAGTTCGTACATAAGCTAAACATTTAAAATTCATAGTGCATGAATTTTATTAATTTTCATTTCTAAAAAAGGAGTTTAAATTATTTTAATTGGTAGTTCTAACTCAGAGTTTCTAATGTGATTTAATGTGTCTTAAGTATAGTGCATTACTACAAACTGTTCAATATCGACCATACCTTTAACATATCTACCGATTTTGACCTCAAAACGTAGTTTACAGCGTCGCGCTATGTATTTGCTTCATTAGCACGCAAGATCGTTCATTCAGACATACCGGTATGTAAACATCGCAAAGGGTACGGAATCGAAACCTATCGAATTTCAACTAATGTTCATGACTGAGAAAATGTTAACTAACGTTGTATATCGTTGGGACATCTAGGTGAAATAGATATGTATGTATTAAATTGATTTTACAACTGTTGATTAGGTTGGATCAGTTTGAATCTAGTTTTTTTCTGGATTTAGCCAAAAATATTATTTTTCTGGATTTTACAAGATTCTATCCATTTTATTATGTGCATTTTATTATTGATTTTATCATATCATATGGCCGTTTTATTTTTATTAAACACTAGACGATAACCGCGACTCCGTTCGCGACGAATTCCGTTTAGAATCTTTTTTAACTGTACCTCAATTTATTTCCGTTTTTTCGCCAAATATACTGATTGTGCACCAAAATATGTTCATTAAATAATTTCATAATGATCACCTATTTATGAATATTACATGTTCGTGGCGTTGAGGTGGCCCAAAGGCAACCCCCGCCGTACCCTATCCTACCGAGGGCTGCTCCTTATACCGTAGGCGTGGCCCAAGGGCCACCTATACGTTTGAGTGTTAAAAACAGACCAAATTTGGTGCACAATCAATATTTTTGGCGAATGGTTAAAAATTATCCTTCGGTTTATAGCTATTTATTATGGAACTAGTCGTTTTTCGGGATTAAAGTTTCGTAAATCAAATTCGAGGACCTAAAGTACCTACATTGCAAATTTCATCAAACTCCGTTCAGTGGGTTTGGAGCTAAGTGGTAACATATACACATACACTTTTGCATTTAGATATTAGCAATATTATTGGGATTTATTAGTGAGATCTATTCATATAAGGAACTCAAAAAAAAAATATTTCTTATTCATTTTACTCTACATATATTATTCATACAACAACAACCTACACAATATTCGGCGGAATTACACTAAATATGTTTTCATTTCGTTTCAGATCTGTTCATATAAATTTACTATTTATTGTCTTGTTACTGATTGTTCTTATTTCTACCTACTCGTACACCTTGTCCGTTCTCAATAGAGCAGCGGTACAGGTAAATAAACAGAGTACAGTCATTTGTTACGGAGTTTCCTGCGAGCCGGTCTGTGAGTAATGTGTAACAAGTGTGCAACAGATGGAGCCGCTTTGATGATTCCTTTACGCTGCGGTGTTTGTAAGGGATTGCCTCCGCGATAATACGGCGAAGGCTTTAATTTTGCTATTGAATTTGGTGACCCGGCGTAAATTTATTTACTGGTGGTAGGTTTCTCGTATGCAAGAAGCCGTCTGGGTGGGTACCACCGCTTTGCCAGTTATTCAGCCACCAAGCAGTAGTGCGCAAGCATTACTGTGTTCCGGTTTGAAGGGCATTGTAGCCAGCGAAATTACTGGGCATTATGAGACTCAACATCTAATTGTCCCAGGATGACGAGCGCAGTGCAACGCCGCGCAGGATTTTGCAAAACAAAGTTCTGGGTGGTGTTGTTATAGTTATGAGCTAGCGTATTGCTTACCATCAAGCAAATGACCAGCTCGTCTCTTCAGTCAGTTACATAAAAAAAATATAGTTGCGATAGGTCTTCACGATACGGATTTAAACGTCTAGAGTGATTATCACAGTAATACGAAATTGTATACAAAGCCATCCAGCTAAAGCAGATTCACTAAGGTAAGGAAGGAAATCAAATTAATTACTGTAAGTAATTCTATATATAATATAATTATTTACACCACAAACTTACAAATTAAAAAAGGTCTCACCGCTTAAAGCGATATCTTTCAGACAACCTGTAGATAATTAATATATTATAAATAATATTAATATTATTAACACCCAACGATCACATACATTGATCCTGGGCCCCAACTAGAATTCCCTGTATCTAGCAGGGAATCAGGAACTACGACCATGGTCCTACAACACGCATACACGAAACAAATACATTGCCCTTTTTTATGTGCACAATAATTTGTCCTGTCATGACAATCGAACCCGTAACCTCGGTGGTGTGAGATCTAAGCCAATCTGGCTAACCACTACACCACAGAGGCTATCAGTTTACCTGAAAACCTACTTTTTTTTTACCGGTTATAGGCTTGCGTTTGATCACCATTCACCTGATGGTAAGCGATGATGTGGTCTAAGATGTAACACGCTTACCTAGAATACCTAGAAGATACCTGTTCACTCTCGATTTAAAGACTCCAAGGTTGTAGTTGTCAGGCAACACAGACGTTGGCAATACGTTCCACTCCTTGGCAGTTCGTAAGATGAACTTTCATCCGTCTTTCATACTTTTTTGTCTTTGCATTAGCACTGTTCTAGTAGCCCTAGCCCTAACCTGAACTAGACACATCGGGAAGCGAGCGGTGAAAGTATGCAAGCGGCACGAGACACAACGGTGCATTCTACGACACTGCCCTCTGTCCACTCCCTTACAGAATTAGATCGAGATACAATACCCGCGTGCTAGCCTAGTTTAAACATTTTGTTTAATAATGAGCTACATTTTACAAATGAGTCACTGAAAAAGTATCTGTATCTTAGCTCCTGGTTCCCTAGATACAGGGAATCCTAGTTGTGTGTCTATGTAGGTAGTAGTCCTAGTATGTGCCAGTATGTGATCGTTAGGGGTTATTTATTATTTTATAAGCTGTAGGTATAGTGGCAAAATTTGTATGTAATAAAACTATAAGAACTATAAATTATTGTGTGGTAAAACCAACAAAGTAAGGTACAGTCAGCGACATAAGTAGCTGAACAATCTTTCAATTGTCAAGAACACCAAAAATATACAAATTACATGCAATTTTTTGCAATTTCCCTATTCACACAGTATATTAACAGATTTTTTAAATGCAACATTCAGAGATGTATGACAAATATTGAAGGTGTAGTCAATCAAAGATTCACAAATGTTCAGCCACTATTGTCGTTGACCGTACTACACTAAACAAAAGGCTGCGTTGAACTAAGTAATCATGTACCACATTTACTATCGATAACCTGATACCAGCACTTCCCTGTTGTTTGGCTATTGTAGTCCAGATGTTATAGTTGTTACGAAATATTGCTGCAATATGCGGGACAAGGCTTACGCGGTATGAATAAGAGAGTTAATATCGATATCGATAAAGTAAACAGAGTATAGTATTAATTAAGTGTCTAAGCTGATACTCATGCCACTTTCGATACGAGATCCCTAATTCTAATCCCAGGTCAGTGGTTTTTTTTATGATACGGATTAATGATACAAGCATGTCGTTCGCCTAATGGTAAGCGCCACGCCTGCCCATAACAATTGCAATGCCACCCAGAACTTTTAATACCTTAAAAAAAACACATCAAACACATTTATAATATTAGTAGAATAACGGTTGCAATATGGTATGCAAACGGCAAGAAACATCCACTATCTAAATTTACCTTTATGTGTTTACTTTTACGTATCTTTGTGTGCCTTTTTGTATGTAACATTCACCTCTGGACCCGCGCGTTTATTATAGTCCATATTCTCACTCGCCAAGTCATAATCATTAGTTCATAATGATTATTTTAGTTTTAGATTATAGATTATTTTAGGTGCCCCCGAAGTTTCCAATTTTCCGGGCAACTATTCCAATTTTTCTTTCCACAAATGCCTAACTCGGACTATCACGAACAATTAAAAATAGCCAAATCGGTTCAACCGTACTTAAGTGATGCGCTTACTAGGGCTAGGACAAAATTATTTTTTTATTAATATAGATTAAATTTTATGAAAGTTTCCATTTTTTCTTTACATAAAATCCTGATTCAGACAATTACGAAATATTAAAAAATTGCTAAATCAGTCCAACCATTCTCAAGTAAAGTGCTTACCAAAAAACAACATTTAGATTTTATTTATATAGATAGATCATTATTTATGAATAGTAACTAAACCATGTACAGCCTATATTTACTAATTTGATCATAACTTCGCAATATTATGTTAGGTTAAGTAAAGTTGCTGACAGTAATAGTGCAATAAATAGATAGTTTTATGTATCAATTAACTTATACCGTAGTAGATACGAAGCTGCAGATTACCCTCTCACTAATATATGTTTAACGGTCATAAATTATATAAATATTGACTCGACTTAATAATTACTTATAAGACTTTGTGTTTAAATTATATTACGTCCATTCAAACCAAACTATAGGAAATGGTCACCGTAAAGATCAAGGACTGTCTAAGAAGTGTTGCACGCTCACTCTAAAACGGTGAAGGAAAACATCGTGATGAAACCCGCTTACGCGCTTTTTGTAGGCTCTCGTCGTGGTTGTAATACCACCCACTGAACAAAGCCATGCCGTCAAGCGACCTAGTTGTGTTTCGGGATGATGTTCGCTGAACCATCGGGGAGACTAGTCTGAGCAGCCACTCAACTGCCATCTCTCTCTAGATCTATGTGCTCCATCTTAGGCCACATCATCGCTTCACATCTGGCGAGATAGTGGCCAAACATTTTATTTTATTTTTATTTTATTTATTTCGAGACAACATATAACTACTTTATACATGTTAGGCATCAGATTCAGATAACTATAACATTATTAATAATGCAGTCCACTGCGTTGTCCACGGACAAACATAGATCTATTAAGCGTAAAAAAAAAGTTAAGTACAAAAAATGCCTCAAGAGCGTTTGAATATTCAATTTTTCTCTTGTGTTTTATTATTATTAAGTACGCTTAGCCCAAAATTGTTTAACAGTATGTTTTCTCACATAAGTGAATTTATTTTTTTGAGAAACAAAGTTTCTTAAGCCATAAATATTTATCTTCTTCTTCTCTCGTGTGGGGCCATCACTGATGTCGGAGTTACTGTAATAACTGGCATAAATAAGTAATTATGGCTTAAGACATTTGTTTCTCAAAAACAGAATACAATTTACTTATATTGAGAAACAGTGAATAGCTAATATGTTAAAATATTATACGAGTAAAAAGTAAGTAACAAATAACGATAACTATTTAATTTAATTTCTGTTTGTGCTAGGTTGACTTATACATGAATAAATGCTACTTAGCAACAAAAGGGCTTACACATAGATTGATAGTAGCAAGTATGCCAGTAAGGCAAGTATTACAATACCACATCACGTTATCAAATACCATAACACACTATCAAATCAAGTTAATTAAATTATCTCTTATATATGAGACATCTTAGATGCACTTAAAAATAAATAAATAAATAAAATAAAAATTGTTTTTTTCGGACAATACACATCCATATTTAGAATTTGAAATGAAAAATTACCTTAACGTATGCGTGTACTTTTATTTCATCTTTTTGAAAGTTAACTTTTTATAGCTCTGTGGGCGAACTAATTCATTGTTTCAAAGTACAAAAAGAGAA
Source organism: Petrophora chlorosata (assembly GCA_951640565.1). NCBI lineage: Eukaryota > Metazoa > Arthropoda > Insecta > Lepidoptera > Geometridae > Petrophora > Petrophora chlorosata. Next base: position 6,864,184 of record OX621206.1, read on the forward strand.
ACCTTTATGCGCTTCATAAATCAATGCAAAATGTAACACTCGAGATTAGGAGGTGAAAGTAAAGGATTTCGCTGCCTCTTTACGGCTAAAATTTAATTATACAAATTAATTAGCGCAGTGCGAAGTGACGAATGTATGTCTCACATAATATTTTACGTTCATTAAAGAGAATGTATGAAAAAGTAAAGCGAGGTAAGATGTAATCTGTCAGGTCTCAGTGTCTCATCTTACGCAAGATCGAGACCGTTTCAACACAGCTGTAAAGTTCCAAAATAATTCCTCGGACAGCCTGTAAACTATCCAATTTATGTTGCGTTTTTTTAAACTCACTTTCCGTCGAGTGGTTGTTGAAAGTTTTGGTGGCTTCTGAATTTTTAACGTGAATGCCGCCCGCTGGGCCGGTCAATATTAACGTTTTCGTAGCTATCATTGCCAGTAATGAGTATCAGAATTTGTTATTTTTAGGAAGGATTAACGAATAAATCGGGTGTTTGAATTTGCTATAAAAAGAGACTGGGCAATTTTGTATGGGAAGTGGTCTTTGAACCAATACGAATATGGTACCTAGTGGTTTTTGTGTTGGGGTACCTCAACTGCACTCTTGTGCAAAGGGGCATCAAAATCAGGCCTGGCAGTTTTGAAAAAAATAATTTATGAAAATGTAATTTTGCTGCATTATTTTGTTTTCTCCGCTAGACGAAATACTTGTCACCTCATTTCATCATTAAAGGACTAAAAATCTTTTTGAAAATCTAGTCATTTTTGGAGCATGCATTGCATAAGCTCTATATAATAATCAAAAACTTGACTTCGGTTTTTATTTATTCTTCCGTGAAGAAGAAAAAGATTTAGGGTCTTATTAATAAACGGTAAATAAAGTTAAGCACTGTTTGACATGATTTGTCACTGTTCAACTTACGTTGAAACAAATATGTTAGAAAGAGACAAAGTGTGAAATATTAAAATTAAATTTTTCATATTTTCACTCATTTAATATGGATTTAAACAGCCTTAATCTTCTGATAATACCTCGTATGTGATTTTGAAATTGTCCTAATTTGTTCCATAACTCAGTCTACATTACTGTAATTAAATTATGCGTAACCTGTTACCTTACTTTCTTATCGCAACTGCGACGACCTTTTCAACTGCACATTAACATTTTACTTTCATTAAAACTTTTATTTCTGCAACAAATATTTTTACGGATTAAAAATGCAAGGATAAAACTCACTGACTGAATTCTCGATCAGTATCAACTTGAATTATTATTACAATTTTTTGGCTGAACATAATTGTTGTGCAGAAAATATATAGCTTTGCGTAATAATTAGGTAGGTACGAAACACATTTAAAGGCCTCTGCACACACCGTGCGTGACGTGACTGCAGCGCGGCGGCGGCGGCGGCGTTTGCTTTTTTTGCCGACTTCAAAAAAAGGAGGAGGCTCTCTGTTCGATTCTATTTTTTTATATATATATATATATTTTTTTATGCGCGTAGACTTTCGTCTTTAAAGGTAAAGTAATGGGTTGTATACTCATGAGTTTTGGGTACCTTAAGATACTTATTCATATCTACACAAAAAAAGTGCGAGATTAAGTGTGGCTCGGAGGGAAAACGTACGACTTTCGATCCGAGGCACCCGAGTTCGAATCCCGCTGGCCCCGCACCACTGACTTTCTTAAGTTATGTGCGTATTTAACACTCGCTCCAAAAACGGTGAAGGAAAACGTCGTGAGGAAACGGCCTGTGACATCTACCAACCCGCACTGGGCCAGCGTGGCGAATGATGGCCCATACTTTCTCTATGAGAAAACAAAAACATCAAGCCCCAAACAAACAACATCCCAAACATCAGGCCCGGGTCCCAGCAGAGGGAACGCAATGGGCTGATGATGATGATGATGATGATGATCTTCACAAAGCACCCGCCTTGCCCCACATCGCAGTCAGGTTAATTACTGGCATCGCTCAATGCTGAGATCTCCATACGATACCGAGATCACTTCATATGACTACATATTACTCATCGCGCGCATGCGTATTAAGTGAATATCGTAATTAAGGCTTTCTGGCGGAAAATAATCGGCTCTTATTCATTAGTGCAGTCGGATTGCTTATCGGAGTAAGTATAGCTGGGAAATTGAGCATTATAGCAGGGTTCAACAAAAGCTTTTTTTTATGTAACTGAATTATTGTCTCAGGATGACGAGCGCAGTGCAGTGCTGCACAGAACTTTGCAAAACAAAGTTCTGAGTGGTGCTGCAACTGTTATGGGCAGACGTATTGCTTACCATCAGGCGAACGACCAGCTCGTCTCCTGCGCTGTTCATTTTAATCGTATCATGTGTTCTTTCCATTATCAACAATCCATTTAACGACGCCAAATAGATTGACGTGATCGTAAATAACGAATTCTCGGAGAAGTGGAGCACTTTTATCAAATATTTATAATATGCCAATCATACGCGTTTACGAGTTTATTCATTGATTTATTTATTGGTTCGAATTTAGAAACTTGTTATAGTATCCGGAGTTCTTGCCTTCTGTGGTCACCTACCGTTGAACTTCACGACATCTTCAAATATTTTCGGGTTATTTAAAAGCTTTGAATTAGACGATATAAATAGCTGATTTTCTGCCACCAAGTAGTAGTGCGCAAGCTTTACTTTGTTCCAATTGAAGGCATTGTAGCCAAAGAAATTACCGGGCATTATGAAACGTCTTAGGGTGAAGAGCGCAGTTTGCCGCGCAGAATTTTGCAAAACTAAGTTCTGGGTAGTGCTTTAACTGTTATGAGCAGGCGTGTTGCTTATCATCAGGTGAACGACTTGCTTGACATTTACAAAATCAAATTTTTAAGATTTCTTTGATAAACATCATAAAGCACCAATAAAAATCTACCTAGGATGTAATACAACTCAACACCACACCACATTCACGTGACTTTACACAACTAGTACGCTTAGACTCAACCTCCCCTTCACACACACACACACTCACCCTATCACACCTACTCAGTAGTTGTTTGTAGGTACAGAATATGTCAGTATCTTTTTTCATTTACAATTAACGTTAGATCATAAAATTCATACTTACCTTTGAATTCAATTTCAGAGAGGAACTGTATTTTTGTTGATATTGTTTATTGAATGTACCAACCTACTTTCTGCTCTCCAAATAAGATAGCTTATAAAAATTAAATCCGTAATTAGATGAAAGACTTATCAATAAATGTTATTATAGTAAATAAGATCTGTGAATTTTCTCAATAAATGAAATAAAAATAAAATAGAATATAATCTCGTCACTCACTAGATTTAAATAATTATTTTTTAGAAAAAAACAAAAACCGACTTCAATGTATCTTCGAAGCCCGAGGTCACATATCGATGAAATTTATATAGGACCACTTCGTAGCTATACTGAACCCGACGCAAAAAGAATTTTTCAAATCGGTTCATAAATGACAGAGTTCTGAGGTAACGAGGAACCTCCTTCTTTTTTGAAGTCGGTTAAAAATGTAATACAGTCAAAGCAAAAAACATGTTAATTTAAGGCACTTATTTGCCTTTCCTATAAAAATTGGCACAATATCTTTAATTTTAAAATCAGCTGTGGCTTATCTATTCAAACACAAGATTAAAACAATTAATATTTTTAAAAGAATGGTAAAAGCCCATTACCTTTCCTCTCTGCACTAAAACTGCTACACACAGTTTCTTATTTATATATAAATATTTATATTATTTATTTTATGTATTGTATAGTAAGTACGAGTATAAGTAGTTATATGAATAATTATAGTATGTAATATGTAAGTATTTGTCGTTAATAGTATATTATTTTAGTTATATATGATTGTTTTATTTTATTATCGTTTATATTAATTATTTGCTGTGCACCACCGTCTATTCTTTTAACATTTGTCCAATCCATCCAAAGGTTGTCTGTAAGAGATTGCATTACGCGATAAGACCGCCAATTGTATTACCCTAGTTAAGATTTATATTTTGTTCATGTAATTATGTTTGTGGTATGCAATAAAGTGTTATTGTATTGTATTGTAAAAGCTCCTCAGGATTGACAACACTTCGGTAATATCCCGGATGTTACGGAGGCCCAGACCACATGCAGTGCTACTTAACATCAACCGAACTGTATATTTCTACATGTGAAAACTACTTTAGGCGTACGTGTTTCCAAATTATTCACGATTAAAGTAGATTAGATTATAGTGTTTTATTTTTTACACTGAATAATTATATAAATAAATAAACTTGTTTCCTTGACATATGCATTTTGAAGGGCATTGTAGCCAACAACATGGGTATGGGTACTGGGCATATGAGACTTAATATCTAATGTCTGGGGGTGATGAGCGCAATGCAGTGCTATGCAGTGCTTTTTATGGTATTAAGAGTTCTGGGTTGCACTGCGATTGTCATGGACAGCGCCTACCATCGCTTACTTACATAGCGCTTACCAACAATTTAACAATTTCTCTTACTAACTAACACCTTTTAAACCTTAAATAGTTATAGTTATAGTTTGTCTCGGGTGTCGCATTCCTCTTCTGCTTACTATATTATATATATATAGGAATTAACATATATATACATACGTAATACATTCGAGCATTTTCTCATATTGATTTCATTTTCCAATAGAGTGAGTTCCAAACCAATAGTAGTGGCCATTTCAAATAATATTAAGTTCTATTTCTTGCTTTTTACGACCATTGACCATAAACAATCGATGTTTATTGAGCATCATCTAAGTAGCCGACTGGTAGTAAAGTTTCAACCGACCACTACGAATCATAAAATTAGATTAAGTTGAATTTTCCACCGATACATACATAAATCTTCTTGATTATGTACTTGATTGATAATGATGTCCTTAAATTAATGTTACGGCTTAATTTATTTCAACAACATAATTATGGGTTAAAGTTACACCCACGTATATATCAAGGACTAATTGTAAAAAATAAGTATTTGAAATACTTTACATAGTGATATGGTAATTTTATACTATATGTAATAGCAAATAAGGATTTAATTTAATTGTTGACATAATTTATAGGTACACTTAACCTTTTACATAATTCGTATGGACGAGTACGGCATATTTTTAAGTAGCCGCCCCTCCCACTTCTTAAATTTATTATATCTAGTTTCAGTTAATTTAGTCTGCATCTTGTCAATAATCAAACCTGATTATATTTAGGTATTAACGAATGCCAAGCGAAAAACTCAAACAAGATTTTTCGGAAAATAAAACAACGTAGCGCAATTGGGCAGAGCCCTTCCCGCGCTGAGGGAAGATTGTGATGCTGGTTCAAGTCCCAGTCGGTAGACATACTTTCTGAAAAACCTTGTTTGAATCATATCTGAGCCATAATATCGTTCGTCTTATTAAATTCAATCATACTTTGTAAATAACGAGCAGTACTGCATTTCACAATACATATTTAATTGCAAAGGCCTTTGCCGGCCGATGCCGACAGCCGATTACTGGAGTTTTTAATTGAATTATGTGTCGTTAACAGCCAAATGTCGCTAAATATTACACTTGGCAAAATATTAAAACAATGTTTTAACAATTTATTACACTGTTTTAAGAAACTCCGCGCGCGTTGATGTCTTTTGTAGGGAAATGTACGTAGACTTATTGCTATAGCAACAAATTGTCACTGCAGCTGGTTTTGAATTTAAAACTACAATAGAAAACCAAATATATAAGTAACGTGGTAATTCTTTTTGTAAATGGATTTTTGCAGCTTATTTTTAAGTAAATCTGTTGACCGACTTGTGTGGATTAGGTGTACCTTTAATTATGTTATGTATAAAATAACCATTTATTTTACCACGTTTTTATTAAGTCACCTTCTTGTTTGTCTGTCTGTCGTTTCGGGTAGAATCTTGCAAATCAAATTTCGAGCACTTCCCGATTAGCTATCCGGCTGAAACTTTCAGGGTAGCTCACAACTCGATGACAATGTATTCTAAATCATAAAACGTGGATTTTAGATAATATTTTTAATCTATTACGTATTTTTATTGTTCCAGTGGTAGATTTGAAAGAATAACAAAACAAACAAACAAACACGTTAGCTTTTAAATTAAAAATATAAATGTCCGGGTGGTGTTATCCTATCCTACTAATATTATAAATACGAAAGTTTTTGAGGATGGATAGATGGATGGATGGGTTGACGGATGGATGGATGTTTGATGCAATTTAGTATGCTTTAGGCCTTGGAAAAGGACATAGGCTATTTTACCCCGAAAAACTACGGGTGAAACCGCGGGGCGCAGCAAGTAAGTCAATAAAAAAAGACGTGTGGCACTCGGAGACTGCCGCGGTAAAGCTATTGCATAGCATTCGGAGTGGGGGGTGTTAGGTTATTTTCGTTACGGAATTTCTGGATTCGGTCTCCACGCTAAGGCCCGTGATAGAAGCTATGCAATAGCTTAAAAGTTCTACCTTGATTGACATCGATGAACAAACGGTTAGTTTTACGAGTCCATTATTTACAAGCGCGGAGAATCGAAGACATGTTGCTATTATATTTGTGCTTCGCGTTTATGATACATAAATATTTTTACAATCGAAATCACTATTCTACTATTTACGACCGTTTTTATTTCGATACTTTGATTGAACCAGTTTAAGAATCCGGTGAAAGAAGCTAATTGGTTATATTTCAAACAAGAGAATGCAACACAACGCTAAACTTACTGTTATTGATTTATTGATGAATATTAATTGTGTTCCTATAAATAATATCTCATAAAAAACCAACACATAAAAATTCAAATCGAAACATTCCATGTCAATATAAAAGCGTTCAGTAGCACTTTTTAATACAGAGATGCCCAGCGTTTACGCATTGTATATAGCCTTTTAATAAATTTTGACAGTTCCAAACTACCACTTGTCAGCCTCTGTGGTGTAGTGGTTGGCTCAAATCTCATATACTATTGTGGTTGTGGGTTAGATTCCCGCGACGAGACAAATGTTATTGCACGGAAAAAAAAGTGCAAGCATTTGTTTCGGGTCTGAGTGTTGTGGGACCATGGTCTTCGTAGTTCTTGGTTCTTTAAATACAGGGAATCCTAGGGGCCAGGACCTATATATGTGATCGTTAGGTGTATTTATTTATTTACATTCTTTTTTTTCTTTTTCAGGCCTTCTTATCTCACTGTTGAGTATAGGCCTCCTCTCCATCACACCACCCCTTCCGGTCTTGTGCTTGTTCCGTTATTTACCTTATTACATATTTAATTTCAACTTCGCAGAATAGAATAATTTATCTGATCTTTACAATTTTTTGGTGCGAAATATAAAACGTTTACCCAATTTAAACTGTAATAGTCCTAATGTGAGTTTTTGCCACAATTTGACGCGTTCTACCGCGACCGTGAAACGCGTAGTTAGTCCTATGGATCCTTTTGGCCGGCAAGTGGTCTTATAAAGTAAGTCATCAAAGTTATTTAATCACCAGTTGTGTTTTGCTTCGATTGTTCATTATTTAAGCAGCCGCAATGCCTTATGCATAATTTAAATTAAAAACAAACATTCCAATGCAAATCCATTTAATCGATTGAACACAAACAATCAACATTGTATTTGACAAGTGAGAATAAGTTCTGGTGAGCATTATAATTCACTCGGCACATTATAACCGTGGTTATACATAGTTTTCATTAGTCAAGGAGTAGGCGAGACGTGTCTTGCGCAAATGTGTACCGCGTTGGACCCAGGTTTATTGGCCGCATGAAATATTATTAGTTTTGAATCGCGTCCGCTTGTCCGCCTGTCCACTCGGTTGTCGCCGGATGCGTGTCCAACTAAATTGATGGGACCAGTCTATACGATTGCCGAAGCCAATTTCACCCGACCTGTTTTAATTGCACTATATACTTATATGTACGTGAGGTCGGAAAGAGACCACAGCTAATCAAATAATCCTTAAAGTAGTAAGTTGCGGTAATATTTGATGCCAGAATTGCTTCTACATAATTGACACAAATGGCAGAATTTGACCAAGTAGCGTTCAGCACATTCACACGGTGTTGGTGTCTAAATAGCATAGTTGGTCCTCAGACAACCGTTATTACAGACATATTTAAAATAAATAAAAACCGGTCATCCATAGAGCTGATAAAATAGTGGTGAGAAGATAAAAGAAGAAATGTGCTTACGAATTTTTATGCGCAATCTTACACCGCCTTAATTTCATGTCATGTCATTCCCATATCGGTTACACGTCGCTGCAAAAAGTATCACTCCGAGAGCTCTACAATTTATACACCCAATTAAATTAGAGCCAAAAACGACGCCGTAATGAGGCAATCAATAAGGCATCTACACTTGTATTTCTTCTGGAACACTCTTAAACAATGAGCGCATTTTGCTTCAAATTAAGTTTCGTTAAAATGCCGTTTGGTGCATATTTTTGCGGCGACAAAGAATTTAATGAGACACATAAATTTTGACGGAATCCTGTTTTTCTCGGTGTAATCACAAGTTAACAAGACAACTGAATCAAAGACAATGGGTGGTCGCTGGCAACTAATTGATTTGTACCACTGCTCTTCAAGCTCTGATCATTTGGCGAGCTTGCGATGTTGGCTTGCCAGACGAGCTTGCTCGTTGGCAGACATGACGTGTTTATTTGGCTTGTATGGAAGTTTACTATTGGAAGAATTTATCGACAGGTTACACTTGAACTTGGATATAAAACAGTGGAGCTATTCGGAAATTCTAATCGCTGCCAAAAAGCAATCCATATAACGAGAGAGAACTGATACAGCGCTACTGATGAACGAGCCTCTGTCAATGCCCAGCGGTTCAAAAGCGACTGAATATGTTGTATACAAATTTTCAATCCAAATATATTGTAATACTATGAAAATACGGAAAACGGTAAACTTTTAGCGATGATTCTGGTGCGAAGATGATTTAAAACAAGAATGATAATGATGAAGATAATTTGTCATATTTTTTAATTCAAAATATAAGTGAGTACCTTACCTTTACCTTCACTTTTTTGTACCTTCACTCAAAGCCCCGATTTTCAGCTTGATCTTCTGAATGCTCAAATCTTTTATTGCTGTAACTTGAACAGTCAAAGCCTTGATTTTGTTTCACTCGAAACGAAATTTTTACGGCACTGTTTTATGGAATAACAGTTTAAGGAAACTGTACCGCTTACATTAAATACTATCGTGTTTTTACACCATAAATATTTAAACTCGCCGATATACAGCGGATGCGTCGTGTTAGAACAACCTGACGATGGATGTAAAATCTAATAATTTTCCTAATTTAATATGATGTTCATAAAGTTTTATATAAAATGCATAATCGTAAAATCGGATAGGCGCTGGCTAATGGTGATTTAACAGGCATCATGAAAACCGTAAAACTATACGCTAAGTACTTCGAGCAGCGTAATTCCATTAATGGTAGCTGTCGCGGCCCGTTCTAGGTAATTACATCGAGACTGTAGGACTTGCATGATATTTATTTTATTATCTGTTAATAGAAGCTTAGAACACAGATATTGGTTATTCAATGACAATATTCTGAGTGCTACCGTGCTTCGGAGGGCACGTGTGTCGTCCGTCCGTTGTTGTCTTTAGACAATAGTAATTAGCATTTTCGTAACAAAATAAATAGCAACATAGGATACAGTTTTTAATTTTGCGGTTTCTGTGAGACTACCACGTCAGTCGCAGAGGGTTAGGCTATGTCGGAGACCTCCGGGTGGTGTAAAACTCCGACACCAGTGTTGGCTACACACTTACATGAAAGAAAAAGAATGACAAATGCAATGATTTATGAAAAACGTTTGCCAACAGCGCACTTTTCACATACCTTGTGTAGCCAGCTATATTTGTAGCAGAAGGCCTTGGGAAGTACCGCACCTTTGCCAGATATTCAACCCCGAAGCAAAAGTGAGCAAGTATTACCATGTTCCGGGTTGAAACTGTTTCAAGATAAATTACTCGGACACTTATGAGACTTAACTGTCTTAGGGTGACGAGGGCAGTGCAGTGCCACGGAGGACTTAGCAAAATAAAGTTCTGGGTGGTACTGCAACTTTTATGAGCAGGCGTGTTGAATACCATCAGGTGTACGATCAGTAGGGGAATCGTGTAACTCGAACACCGATCCCGATCGCTTTTGATTTCAAATTTGGAAGGCGTTAACATCTTTCAAACTGCAATATCGATAATTTTTAGCGATTGTGATTGAGACAGGGATTGGGACGCGGACTTGGAGTGCAAAGTTCGACAATTCCACAAGACAAATACCGATAACAAGACATGTTTGAACACGACCGAGATCTGTGATCGAGTTAAACGATTCTACTGCTCGTCTCGTCAATCGGCAGCAGCTCTTTATTGAAGATCTCATAATAATATCTCCAATAAATCCAAGTGTTTAGCGCATAACTCTCTAACAAGTCTTTACAAACCCAATGCTTTCGATTTATATCCAGTTTTCCACGGACGACCGACCACGTCCACCTGATTTCGAATGATTTGAATAAACCGTCTCATGTAATTAGGCTTACATAAGCAGGTGACACAGTGTGCGACAGTGTTTCAGGTTCAAACATAGTCTGCATTATAAGCCTAATGACCAGCGCTATAAACTGAAATTTTATAAATTTTATTTCGTTTATATACTTACTACACAATAATTATTATTAACCAAGAAATTTTATTCTACTTAAGGTGTCTAATATTTAAAGTTGTCATTAAAAACTAGAAAAAAATCTTTATTATGCTAAATAAAATAATTTGATAAAATAGCACCCTGTGGACCCTGTATACATTGTGTACCTATGTATTTTTTTTTTTGATAATACTTTTACCATCTTATTTTTACTAGCAGTTTATCGGTAAGTCATCCATCATCGCAGAAACCTGTGTCAAACGTCTCAAGCTAATAGCTTGATAGGCCTCTGCACACCGAGGCGTGACTTGACCGCAGTGACGCGTTGGCGTTTAGTTTAATGGTGTTGCCGCGCCGCGTTATGCCGACGCCGCTGTGCTCTATGTGCGCATTGCTCAATACAGTTCAGTACATTACAACTAAAAACAAAACGCCAACGCCACGCTGCAGTCACGTCCCGGTGTGAACAGACTTTACTCCTCGCTAATCGGTAACTTGCGAGTTTAAGTACTGTTCACGTCATTACATTGTGGTGGTGAGGAGAAAACGCGTTTATGTGCCGCATGCGCCGCAGATGTCCCTGTAACAAGAGCGAAGTGTCTAAATTCCGCGCGACGAACGGCGAACGTGCGCGCGCGCCGGTGAAATCTTTAGGGGTGCACAACATTTTAATAGCTACATTTTCCCATTTTAATCTTGTTAGCAAGCTTTTTACAAGCTTTTATTTTACTTGCAATGTTTGTTTGTTTGGGTCAAATCTTGCAAGTTGAATCAGAACCACTTCCTCTTATTCTACGGAGTTGGAATTTTGCACACTTGTCAAGTCCGATGACAATGCAATATTATGGTGACAGCCAGCTAATCTGATGATGAAAACGAAAGGTAGGCAGTGGAATTCCTTGACGAATAATCGTAAACTACTGGTTTTTGGGCTAATTTTAATCTGTTCGCGATTCCGATTACGAATCTGTTGAAAGTTTGTCCTGAGAAAAATATTTTTCAGCAAAAATCTTGTTAATGAATTGAGTGACGAGACGAGTGTGTCGTACACCGTATGGTAAGCAACACGCCTAGTTATAACAATTTAACATAACATTTTGATCTTCATCGTAACCCGTTATTATATTTTTTAATGAATATAATTACTATTGAAAAGTAGCACTGTTGCGTTACCGCTATCAAATACATTAATGTTTTTTTCTGTTTCAGGTAATATTTTATGGTTAAATGAACTTACCTTAGTGAAGTTCAACCAAACTTATACGAGTGGCTGTATCCGTAGAGATAATATTCTGGCACAAACGACGTCAACAGAAGAAATGCCATATTGGTAAGAAAAGAAATGTGTCTGACATAACGTACCATTTTTAACATTATTTATAATTACAATGTAGGTATCTACCTAGAATGATCACAATTTCAAAATATACTTTTTTAACCCCGGGCGCAAAAAGATTATAAACTTATACGAGTGGCTGTATCCGTAGAGATAATATTCTGGCACAAACGACGTCAACAGAAGAAATGCCATATTGGTAAGAAAAGAAATGTGTCTGACATAACGTACCATTTTTAACATTATTTATAATTACAATGTAGGTATCTACCTAGAATGATCACAATTTCAAAATATACTTTTTTAACCCCGGGCGCAAAAAGATTATAAACTTATACGAGTGGCTGTATCCGTAGAGATAATATTCTGGCACAAACGACGTCAACAGAAGAAATGCCATATTGGTAAGAAAAGAAATGTGTCTGACATAACGTACCATTTTTAACATTATTTATAATTACAATGTAGGTATCTACCTAGAATGATCACAATTTCAAAATATACTTTTTTAACCCCGGGCGCAAAAAGATTATAAGTTTGACCACTATGTGGGTCTGTCTGTGTGTCTGCCTTAAACGGGTAAACTGATTTGGATGCGGTTTTTTAATTTTTAATGATTAAATTTAATTAGCCATGTCGTCTTCGTAATCACATAATATTATATGATTATTATAGAAATCTCACACTCAATTTCTTTTCTACAGCCAATGCACTCATCAATTAGTCAAAACTTCACGGCACGTAATAAGAACACTGACAGTGAACCCGTTGCAAAAAGCGTATCCGCACGCCCATTCATAAATTAACACGCAAATAATTGTAACGTTAATCATAAATTAAGGATATCGATTAGCTTGAATTAATGAATGAGAATTTATACGCGTTTTTAACGGTCCATTTATTATGAATTGTTAGCCGCCCCGGATGGTAGTGGACCTCTGGCAGGTTTCTCTTAAACCAGTCCGACCGGGCTTGCTCTACAATATTATATGTATCAGTAAAATATCGATTCTCGCTAATCGTAATTAACGATTGTATCCTGTGAAATCGAATTATGTCGACAAATCGATTCCCATCGCTCAAACTTATGCATTATTGTCTCGAATGATATTATATTATTAGTTCCTTATTTATCGACAATAAAATAAAATCCAGCATTTCCGAATAACTCATTACCAATGATTACCTAAACAGATATGCAAACCGTACATGTATTAATAGAAAAATACAGTAAAAGATTTTTTACACATTCAAATGATAAAACAAACTACAAGCAATTTTGTTCAGCACAGTTCATCGCAAAAAGCAATGTCATGATTCGATCACTTTTTCATAACCCTTTCTTAAAAGCAATAAGAAAAAATCACACTCATTACCGGATGCGTGGTAGGTCTCCAGTTCATCATAATAAAAGAAGGGAAAGTATCAGTCCTTATTATTGACGGAGCGCAGTTTTTGTACATATTGGAGTATAGCGCCCACCCCCTGAAATATTATCGCGACCACCACAAATTGACCCGCAATGCTTTCATATAAACAATTTACAAAATTATACAAATTTTCGTTCAAAAGGAGACCTCGGTAAACTGGGCGAAAGGTAATGATCTCCTTGCGTGTGGTCCAAAACATTTCCGAGTAAGAATTTCGAATTTGATTTTATGAATACAATTACACTACGGTTGATAATGGCGTATTTACATGCTAATTCTCTAATTTCAATCAGCAATTAACTAAGCAAAAAGTTTACAAATGATGTGCCAATTAAACGGGAATTCAAATTAGGTATGTTGATTATATAATTGCTTATATCGATGTCGATGAAATGGTTGTTATTTCGTGCAAAAAGCGGCGTTTCGTGCTGTGTCGGAATGTTTAGTAGCTACATTTCTTTCTTGTATAGCAAGACTAGCAAGCTTGCGAGGTTACTTCTAAGGCAAGTGCTCAAGATTGTGACTAAATAAAGAGTGGTTTCACCGTTAATGGCCACTGACGTCTTTGGTGCATCTCGTATTAAATATCTTGTGCTAGCTTTACGCCTGAGAACTCGCTCAGTTTTATCGATAGTCGATAAATCAGACGATAGTTGAAAGTGTAAAAACACTAAATATTAGCCATAAGTATTTAATCTTATCTTTTTTATTATTTATTTTGACGCAATATAATACCAACGGGTTGCTGGTACGAGTAATAAACAAAATATTAATCGTTCAACACCAACAAATTTTTAACAAATTATAAATATTTTACTTAATGAATTAGATATTTTTTCGTACCTAATTATTTTATATCTCATAGAATATTTAGTTTAAATATTTACAGAGAAAAAATCATCAATATAAAAACTAATACAAACTTAAAATATCGATAGTTTCCCCATCCCTCTGAATAAGTGCACAGTCGGATGGACCAGATGTGTATGTAAAGCAGGTGCAAGGTTGCACCGCGTAAGGTATAATGGATTCTCTCTGGACTTCCTTCTTCAGGATCACGGGAGAAAGTACTCTAACGCCTTCACTGATAACTACTGCTTCGGTTTACCGTAGTACATCCACAAAAAAAACTGAGAAGCTGTCAGCAATGACGAGGCAAAATATAGATGTTGTGATTTTGCTAATAGAGAGCTTCTTGTAACTATGATAAATAATATATCTAAGTAGTTATAATATATGTTTTCATAGTATACTAGCTAACCCAACTGACGTCGACAGTTCTCCCGAGCTATTATTTTTCAATTTTCCGGGGATTTTTTCCAATTTTACTTTTCATAAAAACCTAATTCGATTTAAATATTATGAACATTTTGAAAGGGTATTAATAGAGTCTTTAAGGGTCGCAACGCGTCATCAACGCCTCTGGTGTTGCAGATGTCCATAGGGCCGTAAGCTTGTTTGCTGTTACTAACAAAAAAAAAACAAAAAAATTTTTATAGTTTTGCGTGACAAACTTGATACCCGTAAAATATTATGCATACGGCACTAGAGATCACAAACAATGGAAAAGTTAATTGAACTTTTGCCCAGCAGAGGGACACCGTTGGTAAAATTCAATAAAGATAGCCCTTTATTTCTTTTCTACATGATTGTCGTTTTCATTTATAACTCGATGATCGTTCAACGAAATAAAGAAACCAAGCAGCGACGGTTTCAGAAGCAACAAGCTTTCACATTAAAAAACTTACCTACGCCTAATTAGGTATTAAGCGTAGATAAGTTTTTAATGTGAAAGCCCCTATGAGGGTGACATAGTCTATCTGACCAAACCCTCTATAATAAATAAAGATTTGAAAAAGAAGCAACAGGTGGCGTTCCCAAGGGTAGTGTGTAATAAAGCATTTACTCTATCATTTCTACTTGTCCAGTAATTGATTTCCTCTTTTACCTGAGTCAAGAACGTAGAGACAGGTGGCAATGTCTAAACCAGCCTGCAATAAAATTAATGATTACTCTATCCACTCTACATTCATCTCTACCAGTTCACTAAATGATTTCCTCCTTTATCTACAAGTATCTCAATAAAAACATCCTACACAATAAATCGTCGATGCTCCACTTAACGTCCGCTCTACGGCTGTGCGTAACGAGGAGCTTTTAAACGATTATTTCGTAACTAGTTGCGGTGCTACTTCATTTTTTGGTATTCCGTGTCGAAATAGTGTTTTTATTCATTTTATAACAAAAAGCCGACTTCAATTCTGAGTATATGTATGTATCTTCGAAATCCAAAGTCGAATATCGATGAAATTGATATGGGACCCCACCATGTTGCTATACTAAATCCAACGCAAAAAGAATTATCGGAATCAATAGCTTGAAAAAAAAATTTAAACGGATTGAGAACCTCTTCCTTTTTTTGAGGAACTGGCATACTCTTGTAATATCTTTCAATTGAAAACAATAACGTTAGAGATGGTTAAGAAAGTCTATAATAAATACTCTTTATAAATAAAATAATAATCCGCCTGTCTGTATGTAGGTTTGTTAATATAACTCCTCAAATATCTGTGAAAATGTTACATAAGTTTTACAAGTTTCTCATGCGAGTTTCACGTCACAGAGGTTTTCTTGTTGAAGGTATAATACATATTATATATTCGCATACATGCGTAGCTGGATCACTGTGTAGCAAACTGCTCGAGCAACTACACGATATTAAAAGGATGTAAGAAATTTGGTTGCTCGAGCAGTTGGCTCGGTGACCCAGTGGTTAAGGACGGTATTCAGAATACGCAGGTTCGATCCCTGCCCGAGCAATATCATTTGTCTTCTTCCTAATGATTTAAAATCTCTACATATAAGTACTACTATCTTGACAAGCTTGTATCGTCAACCGCATCGTCGCTTACCATCAGGTGCTATAGTAATCTAAAACAAGCCAATTTACAATAAAAAAGTACTTATATAGTTTGACTAGCGACCCGCCCCGGCTTCGCACAGTTATTATACATATAAACCTTTCTCTTCAATCACTCTATCTATTAAAAAAACCGCATCAAAATCCGTTGCGTAGCTTTAAAGATTTAGAAATACATAGGGATGTAGGGACAGAGAAAGCGACTTTGTTTTATACTATGTAGTGATTTACATTAAAACTATTTAATGAAACCAAACTCTAACCCGTTGATCTCTTCACTTCAGCGCAAATGGGTCTCGCTCAATTCCGTCACGGAACACCACCATGAAGCCCGCCACCTCACACTTAACCGGTACATTTTTAATTTACTCAGACAGGAAGACGGCCGGTTTAAAATATTAATTAGATACATTACAGAACCATTCGATCCGAAGTTAGCGGTCTATTTGATACCCTCATTATATAGTATAGACTACATGCCTCGTGATAAACCAATCATTTAATAGATTACTGTTTTGATAAGGGATACCAGTAGCCGGATATTTTAGTGATGGCAATAAAATCAACTAGATTTATTAGTGGCAGGCACCCGCTGTCAATTTCAGATTTAAAGCTAATTAGTCAGCTGGATAGTCATGGGTAGCAGTCGTAAAATGCGACATTAACAGTAAGTATGCATTTAACTTACTATTGCCGGTTTCGCGAACATTCCTTTAATAGACTTTTAATTAAGAACCCGGGAAAATAATATATGGTCTCGTGCTAAGAGTCTAGGTACAGTTAGTTAATCGTCCCCGTAAGACGATAAAAGAAGGATAGAAGAAATTTGGTTGCTCGAGCAGCTGACTCGGTGGCCCATTGGTTAAGGCGTTGGGACGGTATTCCAAAGACGCAGGTTCGATCCCTGCTAGGTATAGAGATTTCTATACTTATGATAGAACGTACCAACTATTAATTATTATATGATACAATCAAAAATGGCAAACGCAATGCAGAATTGCAAAGACTTCGAAATAAAACTGTGCCAAATAACTAACTAGTTGATGATGGGATTTGAAAAAAATTAAGACCTACTTGAAGTTTTATTTTTGTAACTGAATGACAAGACGAGCTGATCGTTTGCCTGATGGCAAGCAATACGCCTGGCCATAACATTTGCATAAAATTCTGGCATTGCACTGCGCTCGTCTCCCTGAGACAATTAGCTCTTAAGTCTCTTAATGCCCAAATAATTTCTACTACTTGTTAACTCAAAAGTAAATCAAAAGTGCTTTCCAGTTTCCTTCTAACAGATTCCAAGTGGTAGATCTCTGCTTATAATCGGCTATCATTTATATTATTATAATTCTTATCACCTCACATTCCTCTACTATCGAACTATATAAAGCTTAAGTACATTATAAATATTTATTAAGCCCAACAAGTAGCAAATCAATAGCGCGCGCATCGGAAGCGGCCGCCCCCGCGCTATTGTGCGTCTGAGACTATACCGAGGGCTGCGCCGCGCCGCGCCGCCGCGCCGCGCCGCGCCATGGTCAGTTTACGACAAGATTTTAGTTTTACTACGGGTTTAAGAGTTCTTTACACTATTTTTCTTCACTTAAGAGTAATTTTTTATCTTTTTTTTTCACCCAACGATCACACACACTGATCCTGGCCCCTAAGATTCCCTGTATCTAGGAAACGAAGACCTACGAAGACCATGGTCCCACAACACTCAGACAAGAAACAAATGCTTGCGCTTTTTTTTCTGTGCACAAACAACCTGCAACCTCAGTGGTGCATGAGATTTGAGCCAACTGCACTACACCACAGAGACTGACTACTTTTCGACAATGTATTCAAATTTCTTCAAGTTTCAGCTTTGATCTACTGTAAATGGGTAACTATTTAATTTATCTGATTAGTGCTAAAGCTTAGAACAAAAACAAAAGACAACAATAAAATATTTTTTGTTTCATTGGAGCCAAATTTCTTAGTCACATTGTACATAGGTACATACATAGTATTTCAATACTGTAGCTACACCAAGTTCTGAGTGCGCATAACATTTTGCTAGGAACAAATCAAAATAAGTTCATTATTCATATATAACCACTATCACTCAACAGCAGTTGATATCTGGCAAGGTGTTACGCAGAACATGATTGTAAAGTACGCTATCTTCACGTACCTATCTATTAACATAATAAGAGCTTCCACAGTAGCTTTCGAGTTGAATCCGCGCCGCCACCGCACCGTGAAAACTGATATTAAGGGCAAACAGTACGGTCCGCGAAAGCCCACCATTACCGCGATGATTTCTAATAGATACCAATTCTGTTAAGAACTACTACTTGGGGACTGTTTATTTATACTTAGCATTAATTGTCTGAGGTTGGTTTATTCGACGTTGTTGTTTATTGTTTATCTTGGAAGGCTCTGGCTTTGTACTCATTTTAAGTTCGATTTATTTGCCTTCTTGCATAAATAACAATAGATTATATATTTAATGTTTATGTTAATCATTTGTAAAGTGTGTTTGATTATTTATCTACCTGATGAAGATTATTTGCTTTTATATATGTAGTCAAATGACCAGACCACCTATAGTGACACATAAAATTAAGCCAACTTTGTTAATTTTTCTGAATTCATTCACTGATTCATAGTCCAATTAGGTAATAAATTGGAAGAAAATATAATGACCATCAAAATAATCTTTGAGATCCCATACACTTCTATCCAAAAATTGTATCGGCAGATCAAGTAAGTAAATTACTTCGAATTGCCGCTCCTCACTCTTCCGTGGTCCAACTCGCTCTTATACCTAGAGTGTTCCTATATAAAAAGCGCGGAGCCAGAAGCGCGCAAAGGAAGTCCTGAATGAAGCGCGGACACGAGGCCGAGTGGAGCGAAGGGGGGTGGTGAGCAAAGCGAGCAGGTGACTTCCGCAGCGGAGCGAACGTCAAGTAGGGGAAGCGACATGAAGAGGTGACGAGCGAGACTTCTGGTGGAACCTACTTTGATGATCATTTACTATTTTTGGTGATCATTTACAACTTTTTTGGTGATTATATTATTTTTTATTTTGTGAAATTTTTTTGGTGATCATTTGCTACATTTAGTAAATGTAAAGATGAAATCCGACGACAATGATGATTCGGACAACTGTGAGAACCAAAGTTAGTCAAAACGACAAAAACAATTTATTTGTAATAATACTACATTGTATGTAATTGGCAAAGTTGTTTTATATCCCTTGAAACCTGTCAATCTCCAAATCACATACATTATTATTGCACTTGATCAAAATAATTAAAAAAATCGTAAGTCATGCTCGGCCAATTAAGCCAACATCAAAAAATCGTTGCACAATACCGAAGGCGATTCAGGATTATCGAAGGTTTCGAAAGTATCCATCCACGTAAAGGCACTGTTACACAAGGAGAGGTTTTCGAGCGCGAGCAAGCGAGAAATTATGGCAAAAATGAAAAAATAAAATGAACAGCCCGAACAGGGTATTTGACAAAAAATATTATATAATCAATCAACCCACATGAACATCCTGAAAATTGATCCAAAATTAGTATTTCGATATTTCAAAAGATGATTAATTGTAAAGATTTTTAGTAACCGTCCCTTTCTAGCAATACAGTTTTTGTACGTAGCATGTCATCTTGTATGCCGCAACCAAACAATGACGTCAC
Organism: Petrophora chlorosata; assembly: GCA_951640565.1. Lineage (NCBI taxonomy): Eukaryota > Metazoa > Arthropoda > Insecta > Lepidoptera > Geometridae > Petrophora > Petrophora chlorosata. The sequence goes on from OX621206.1 coordinate 6,884,259, forward strand.
AAAATTTATTGCCATTTCTTTTTAACTACCTGAAACTGAAATAGCTGCAACTGTATTAATTATCAACAAATTTTTGATTCTGTTTCACATTTGACCAATATTTTGTATTCTTTTAATAACATTTAAAAAACACTAAACGGACATTTTTTTTACATTCTTTAATACCCGTAAGATCATCCTCGAGACTTTTATTATGATATTCTTACTCCTATCGTATGGGAAACTGACGTATGAGAAACTCTCCTGTGTAAATCACCCTTTACTCGCGGAGGGTCTGCAACGACGCCTTTGGGCCAGTCACGTTGACGAGCCGACAATTTTAAACTCGTTTTCATGCCTACAGGTATTGTCTGTGTTTCATATGATCAAGCAAATTTGGCTTCTATGGAGCACTAAATTATGTCATTATTAGCACGCCATTTTTTTTATATCAAAGTTCTGAATACATGTAAATCGTCTACTAAACACTGATTTTGTATACTGTAAAATCTAGCTAGTAAGAGATTATGAAATTAATGATTAAAAACCATTAAGCGAGAGATTACTCAATTTTCCACAGAACTACATAAACAAGTTTTTTTAGTTCTGTAGAATTTACACCTCAATAAAGAGTTAATTCACGTTAGGTACCGCTAGTGTAAATTTAACTCTTTATATAAGTTTAAATTCGAAACAAAATTATAATGTGAAAATGATAAATATATGTATAATGCAATGTCCAATTCAAAATTATTAATTATTATTCGTATCAGTATTGCAATCCAACGGGGCAATACTGCCAGCATCTTGGGTACGCTGCCAACTGGTAGTGGGTTGGAGCATTTGAGCTATCTATAGGTCTTTAGTGGTCTATGGGTTGTTTAATTGCTTCTTCTTGTATGTAATTAGTTTAGTTTTAGTAAGTAGAGTGTAGTTTGTTTTCAGTAATAAAGGCATTCGCCCGTTAAAAAAAAACAATATCAGAATAACATGTCAAAATTATTATGCAAGAAATAAAAGGCGTTTTCATTTTATTTTACCGCTAATGTGGAATGTTCAGCCCCTAAGTTAGTACTACATTATGCCTATACTTTTCCCGCGTGACTGTAAAACAGACCATATCTTACATTGATTAATTAAAAAGCTATTTAAACGCCAAGGCGACTTCAATACCGTTTTTTGTTCTTCCTTAATGAGGCCCTTAAGCGGAATATCCGCTCCAGAATCGCATTGATCTTGCGAACGCGAGTGTAAATGATCGCTTCTTCAGTTGTACCAATTTGGGTTCATTCCGTGATGCAGTGCGGTGAAGTATTGATGGTCTATTCAATGGCTAGAAACCCTATCCGGTAAATCTGTGATTGTGAGTACGATTTAATTTGACCCGATTTGTATAAGTTCGCAGTTTGCCCGTATAAGGGTTAAATATTGATTACTTAAGCTGACTGTAACTGACATTCAGCTGTTTATATGTTTCAAGTAACTCTCATTTAAAACGTCTTTTTGTGTATGTTTTATTTCTATCTTAAGTAAGTATTACATTTTAGGACGTGTCAATAGAGAGACTACAAAAATCTATCTGTTTATACTATCCTTTATACATGATTTAATATATCCGGTCTCAATATATCAGCAGAATATATCACATAAATAAGTATCGATTTCTCAACGACTCAAATTAGGATCGAATATATCAAACACATCGTTCGCAAGTCGTCAGCAGTAATAATGGGCTATAAACAATGAAATGGCTCCGCTAGTCAACAACTAACGGAGCACGTGGGCCGTCGAAGTCAGAGATATTGCTTAATAATGTATGAAACATACTACTGCAAGAACTGAGACAACTGCTAGCTAGTATTTTAGCCGATTGGTTACTAAATCTCTTCTATAGATTGGTGTAAAAACTATGCATGCTCCGTGCAAACCTTTTGGTCCCTTCCCCTTTGGTCCTATCCAAAGGAAGAACTCCCGCATACGAGAGACCCACCACGACTTAATAATGAGACGAGCAAGACGATTTCGAATGTGTATGAAAATAACTTTATCAAGGGTGAAAGCTGTATCACATTTCTGTGGTACTACGAGTAAAGACAATAGATAGAGTTGTGTTTAATTAAATACCAAAATTCAAAATGTCAAAATATTGCTTCTATTTGCATCAATAAATTAATACCTATCAATATTAAATATTACGATTGCAAAACAAGAACTACTTTGTCACATCACTGACATTTCGCTTGACAGTTCCCTCGCGGAACTAATGTCTGGTGTGTATTGAATGCTCACCGCTCATCAATATCAAATGTCGGCTGCAGTAAAAGTAACACAATATCATATGAACAACAGACAAAATAATTCAGAAGGATAACTTACACCCAAATAAAAAATAATAATAATACGCCCAATGATCATGTACATAGATCCTGGCCCCTAACTAGGATTCCCTGTGTCTAGACCACCAGGAGCTATGATTACCATGGTCCCGCAACACCTAGATACGAAAAAAAATGCCTGCGCTTTTTTTTTGCACAAATATTTGTTCCGTCGCGGGAATCAAACCCGCTAACTTAGAGATGGTTGGCTCAAACACCACACCACAGAGGATGTCTACAAGGAAGAAAAAGGAAAAGGCCTAAAACAATTCGTACAATCGTATTCGTATCATCATTTCTTCAATCTTTTCCGTAAGTCACTAAATGGTTAGATACCTCCTACCTATGTCGTCTCTAAACTAAATATTATTATCTTAAGACCCATTTTTGCAATCCTCCAATCAGGTTGTGGAACTGCCGGATAAAGTGTTAAACGTCAAGCCAAACACATTTTGTTCTCGCATGTGAGTTTTAATGACATTTTGACGCTTTTAATACTAGCGACCTGAACCGGCGTCGCATGGATGCAATTTACTAATTTGGTGTAATTTTTTGACGACTTGATTATTAAACATTGAATTTTCTCTACTATTTAAAAACGTTATTACAATGTATTGTACATATTAACCTTACGTAAAAAAATCTCTAAATGACAGTGAAATCCGTATCAAAATCTGTTTCGTGGTTTAGAAGAAGTAAGCGGAGAAACAAAAATGGGAACCCGGATAGCGACTTTGTTCTATACCTACTATTATGAAATAGGTACCATCAATAGTGAATTGAAAAATCAACAGTTTTAGTTGTCAGTTAAACAACACAATCCTGTAAGGAAAATACTATAAGCGTATACATTTTGACTGTGACTCCTTTCTGTTTCTTTCTTTATTGACATGGCCATTATCATTTTCGGGAATCTCCTAGACATTTCACATAATGTCAAGGTTGTGATCGTGGGCAGTCCATTGTCAACTATCATTGTTAATTTTCAATATATCACACCTATCATTGTGTCACTGTTATAAATGCTCTCTAGAGTTTGCATATTGTGAAATATATTTTGGGTGCCAAATTTGTTGCAGAACCTTTAGTCGTAAGTGATTTTATATGTAACAGATGAGTCATGGAAGTCTAGACTGTCACAACTGTGTCTGGTCTAGATTGCCTAGGCGGAAGACTTGTTATAGCCTGTCAGTGGCATTAATTACAAAAACGTCAATATATTTAGGATTACCTTCTCGAATTCCTAGAAAAAATTATATTACTGTGACACTAAAGATTCATAGAGCTTCTTTGTTTTTAAAATGCATCCGTCCTATGAATATTTTACTGTTTATAGCATAACTAGCTACGCCCCGCGGTTTCATCCACAATTTCCCGAAAAATTAGCATTCTATTCCGAAATGCTCCATTTTGAATTTCACTCAAATCTGTTTAATGCGTCATGTTAAATGTCCATTGCGGCGTGAAGACACTTACATGTATACAAACTTTGCCATTTATAATATTAGTGTGAATATTGTGTTCGTTTCAATCGATAATACGACAACTTCCTGAAGTAACGCTTATTTTAATTATATCGATAAAATGACATACTTACATCAATATCTCAAACTAGCGCAGTGCCATCATAGGCTAATAATATATTACAATACAATGCGCTGAGCCCTACACTCGAATAGCACCGCTCATTTTCATAGCCACTGCGTAGTCATCTGTCATTACTGTATCAACAAAGATCTTGACCTCTAATGCGGGCTTGCAAGCCCAACAAACAGACATTAAGCCTCGATCACTGAATGGTACCTGAATGGCGCTAGATCGATCCTAATGACAGTCCGCTGGTCTGGCACGCGTTATCTGGGAAGGTCGATTGCACGTAATGCTACTATGAACAGGTGGGTTCTTGTTGCATAATTATCTGGGTGATATGGTCTACTTCGGACAAAGTTGTTTTGAACATCGATGTCTTTGCATCGTTGCGAAACCTTCAGGTATTTGGAGAGAATTTTGTTTAAAATTCAACGGATTCCAAAAATCGAATCCCACTCTCATGGAAGCCCATTTTTCTGACACATTTTATCTGGGAAATTCATACCTCACAGAGATTGAGGTGCTGTTGTGCTGTCGAAAAATAAAAGATACCTATAAATAGTCCTTTTAAAGTACACGCATTAAAACAGAGTATATAAAAAAGGGTGACGCTGCAATTAAGATGCATTTAACTATACCACCATATCTTTTAGTAAGTATATTTAGTGTTTCCTTGTTAATTAAATCAATTTACCACATTCATTTTCCTGCGAATTTGAACGAATTATCCTCATTTCAAATTTACTAAAAATGTCAAAGGTAACTTACCAGCTTACTATAAAGTTATAGGTATAGTTAATTTCTCTGCCCTTCAAAAGTATCCGACTGAGGTCATTCGGTTCTCGAATATAGATTTTGCTCTTGTTTCTCAAGAATCATTTCCTTAAAAGGGAGAGAAGGCGAAGAGGTTTACGATTCCGAGACTTTACGGATAATTAATGTCTTTACCTTGATATCTTCCAAATTGTTCGCATGTACGAATCACCGATCATTGTATGGGTGCTACAAAGGTCTTAGGTATTGGCACATGCGAACGACTTGCTTTGATAGTCTCATTGCTCAGTTGTTTAAAATAATCATGTATTGTGGCGCTGACTTTGACATCAATCCAATACAATATGAGTTCATTCGCATAAACAAAGGTTTACAGAAGTTTTTTGAATTCATAGGCTCCGTACCTGTGTATGATTTTGCCCTGAAGTTTCGCTCTCAAGTTTGCTCTCAACGGTCAAATGCAGAATGCTCCTTGACACGGCGCATATTGTCAGGAGGTTCCTCACTCTGTAGCCCTAATCACCGATAGTTTGGGACCTGCCCCACTGCCGGTGGCACACTAGGTTTAGATTTTTTTGAAGATTTTTTGTACCTATATTTTATACTAGCGGCCCGCCCCGGTGTCACAAGGGTATTTAGCAAAAATGTCTAAATTAAAAATTTTAATACACACACATCTCCCCACCCGTACGTCCCGTACCCCAGTGACGCCTACATTGCATAAGGTGCTGCCTAGCTAGCCGAGCAGGGTGAGCGGCTACCACGCAACTTTTCTAATACTTACATTTTTAAACTCGTGATATCTTTCGAACGGAGTGTTCGAATAGAAAAACTCAAAAAGTTATATAGAGGTATTGAAGCAGTTTTGAGTATGAAGTAATTTATTTTGATGAGGATTAATATCAAGGTACAAATAAAGAGCCTTTTCTAGCGGCGGCAATTCACTTAAATTTTTAAAATAAAAGAACACTTATTGTGGCATAACTATAATAGCTAGACATATGTTGTCGCGACACTTTTTGTAAATAATAATGTGTTTTGCAAAGTTGTAGTACATTATTTTATTCTATCATCAATAGTTTTTGCAGCGCACGCGATGTAAATAATATTTTAGGTCATTTATTTACACCTTGGGTTACAATATTGGAGTTTTAGTAAGGATCCGTAATTTTTTTTAAAATATTATATAGCCTATGTCACCCGGAGATAGTGTAACTTCCTAACAGTGAAAGATTTTTTTAAATCGGTTCAGTAGTTTCGGAGCCTATTCAATGCAAACAAACAATCAAATCTTTCCTCTTTATAATATTAGTTTAGATAAATATTGTAACAAAACTTAGGCTTAAGATTGTAAATAAATATATAATCCCAGTAATTAATTATTTTCAATATCTGAATTCTTCTATTTCGAACCTTCGAAAACTACCATGAAAACAAACTTCCTTACATACACATATGCACAACTCAATGCTACAGATGTTCAAATGGGTCGTAATTATAGCAACGAGCGCTGATAAGCCTCTATTGAGCCATTTACATACATGTCCCATATTCCGAACACGACTGCGATATCATATATATGTTAATACACAAACTAGTTGGAGTTGTGGGCAAATGCAGGAAAATAACTGTATGAGATTAGTAAGATCTTGAATGAATATCGTTCAAGAGAACCTTAAGCAAAAATAGGGCAATATTTTTGGAGATGGCAAAATTAATTGGGACTTAAAGGCGATCTCAGGTTGACGAGCACAGTGCCGTGCCGCCCAAGATTTTGTAAAGCAACCAACAAGACAAAGATGCATGGAACATTCCGCTTCTGCCAAGTAGCCAACTGGCACATAAGAAAAATAATATTGTCAAAAACAAACATAAAATATTGTAACAAAAGTTCTAATAAGAATGCCCCTCAGTTTCTTGCTGTATCTTCTGAGCAGTGGTTCTTTTTCCGATACGGTGGTAGAGTCATTGTGCTAATTGACGTTCATAAGTGCGTCTGTGATGCGAAAACCGAATAAAGAACTTTTGAACTTTGAACAAAGTTCTGGGTGCACCTGCCACTGTATGGGCAGGCGTGTTGCTTACCATCAGGTGACGTTGCGTTGTACAGGAAAGGCTGTTGTTAGAGTCAGTTACGCTTTTTCTTTATATTACATTATTCACTAAATTCATTTTTATAGATTATATATCTAATTTTGTATATACAATACTATCACATTTATATAAAAAATATAGTGGAAGGAATAACTATTTTTTTTTTGCATTTAGTATACCATACTTACTATTATTCTACAACAACCAAAATGATATTCAGCGGAATTACACTAGATATTTTCATTACGTTTCAGACATGATAAAATTACATTTAATTAATTAATTCCATACGAATTACGGCCTTATAAATAAGATGGTAAATAAAATCACCAATAAAAAGGTCAACCGCAGTTGTTATTGGCAATTAACGTTATTGAAGATGACATCATAGTTGTTTGCGTAAACAACCGAAATGGTAACGTGGCATTAACTTAACTGAATTAATGTTTAACTTCCTATTAGGGCCATATTGTTGCATTTATAATGTAATAAGAGCACTATAAAGAATATCTTATAATAAACATTGTCAACTTTGTTCTAATAGCAAATATGATATATATCTGATGTCTCGGGATGATACTAAGATTTTAAATAATTAGAAAGAAAAAAATGATATGGCTCGGGCAGGGATCGAATCTGCGTTTTCAGAAAACCGTCACAACGCTTTAACCACTGGGCCGCCGAGCCAACCGCTCGAGCAACCAAATTTCTTCTATCCTTCTTATATCGTCTTCCATCCAAAGATTCAGATTGAAAACATTTTACTGTGTTTTTTCAATAAACATTACGCTCTTGATTTGCGTAAGATAATAAAAGCAAACCACCTGTTTCAACTAACCATCAGTTACATGGATAACATGTGCGTAATGACACCCGTGCAGTTATGAAATGCTTAGAGCTGCGCATGCGACTATGATTACAGTAATTTGTAACGTTTGACTTCGTATCGAAGTGGTCAAGATCTCTCCAAGGCAAGATTTATCGATATTGGATTTTTAAATCTGTAGTACGTGTTAAATAGATTCTTATGCATTTTTGGGTGAAAGTGTTAAAAAATTATCTACATAAATAAATATTTCTATATAAATAAAATAATTATATAAATCAAAATTTCTACATAAGTAAAAAGAAACTTAAATGCTGTCCGTTGATAAACGGATTACTTAAGAACGGCTGGACCGATATGGCTCTTTTTTGTTAGATTTTATAAATATTACGAATAAGGTTTTCATGGAAAGAAAATATGCCCGGAAAATTGTGAAATTCTAGAAAATCTGAAAGTACTTTCTCTTATTGCAATAAAATTACTATTTTATCGATTATTGTCAACTTTTCATTCGACATATATTCTACAAACATCGGTCGAGCGATCGATTTCTACCAACACCTTTCGTGTGTTCGACGTTTAAAAAGAAAAACAAAAAGCGATCTGATCGAAAATATGGGTTTCAAGTTTCACACGCCAGCCTATATTAGAACCGAGTGATTAGAACTTATCTATGGAGCACCTATATTAGGAGAAATATTTTCATTGAAAAAGTTACACAACCTTTCGTCAAAACAATCGAACCATCAAAGCTCCCATAAAACTTAATAGCACACATCGCACATAAACGTAGTGATACACATTAACTCTCATAACACATAGTCATTGTATGTAACACATAGTGATACCACTACCAGTTACATTATGTTGTGAACTTGCAACATTGAACGGGGAGGAGACAGCCTTGCCCGACTTCTCGAATAGATTTATGATGTGTGATGTCGAGGTGATGTGATATTATCGATTTATATTGAATGGGGATGGTAGCGTTGAGCATTCGAGCGATCTTCTCTAGCAGAGAAACGCATCATCATCCTGTGTCTTTAATGTGTTGGTAATATTTTTAATATAAATAAATAATACACAAAATAAAAATAAAAAAATCATTCGAGTGATCTTCTCTAGAAAGTCACTGTTAGTCTGGAGTGCCTATATAAATGTTAGACAAACGCATCACCTGTATGTCTTTAATATTGTGGTAATATTTTTTAATATAAATAAATAAACAAAATAAAAAAATATTTTTATTTTTATTGTTATTTTATTTATAATTTTGGTAGTTGTATTATAATACTTACTTAATTGGTAAAAAATCAAGTGAAATGTATAAGGAAGTCACAGTAAATCAATAGTGATTGACAACCTTTTTTTATTTCCAGTCATATACCAGCACATATACGTAATATATTATATTATGCGAATTTTTGTTAAGATTGATGGATGGATGGATGGATCTATGGATCGATGGATCTATGGATGGATGGATGAATTTTTGTTACTGAATCACGCAAAAAACACTGAGCTGACTTTGATGATATTTGGTATGTAGGTTCTTTAGGTCCTGGAAAAGGACATACGCTGCTAGATGAAATCCGCCGGTGAACCCGGCTGGCGCAGCTAGTTATCATATATTTTCTTACAGGTCTTAGGTTTATTTAGGTTTCTCTGAAATGAAAGATAGCCCGTATTCTTACATTTAACACACCCCACATAAATCTATATAAATAAATCAAAGTTAAGTCACAACCACTACAAAATAAGCATGACTGACTGTATGTTAATGTAGATCAGTTATAAAGTTAAGTATTACTTACTCAGTACTATTACTCGTATTTACTGTGATATTACGTCATACATGCACAATCGGACAGGATACACGAGTACGTGCATTGTACTTTATATACCTAGTATTTATATATCTAGTATCTAGTATACCTAGTATCTAACTAGTACCTACAGATACCTACAGAGCCTTAATAGGGTCAAAGCGGCACTGGATCCTCAACAACAATGCTAACTGCTTTATTAACATAACGTGGACGTTATATGCGTTATAACTAGAACATGTGGAAGGTCGTGGTTATATCAGTCACCCTCTGTGGTGTAGTGGTTGGGGAGGTTGGCTCAAACCTCATACACCACTGAGGGGGTTCGATTCCCGCGACGGGACAAATATTAGTGCATATAATAAAATGCATTGTTTCCTGTCTTGGTGGTATGGGACCATGGTCCTCGTAGTTCTTGGTTCTCTAGATACAGGGAATCCTAGTTAGGGGCGAGGATCAATGTACTCGTATGTGATCGTTGACCGTATTTATTTATTTATTTATATAGGGTGTGCTACGAGTATGTATAGGGTTTACATAATTTAAGAAATATCGCGGATCATAATACAGCATACACAAAACCTACTAACTGCGCCAACTTTAGGGTTAAGACACAAACGAAAGTTAATATAGATAAAAAAATTATTAAAAAAATTACCACTCATTCGTCTTTAAAGTAAGCCTCTTACTCTTTAAATACCATTTTAATTTTATACATATTACATATTATTATATTTTATAAGTAAGCACTTGAATATAATATAGATATAGGTATATGTATATGCAAGTAGCAATGAAAATATTCTTATTTATTTTATTTATTTATTTATTCTTGGAAAACGAACAGCTATAAGCTACATAATATATATACAATTGCACAGCTATAAAATTTGACAACAAGTTTGACTTAAATAATTAACCTACTTAATTTGTATTTTTTACGAAAGCCATATCAATCCAATGCACTTATAATTATTATAGTTTATAAATAAAAATATATTAAAAATTACTGTTTATATACTATGTTAGGAGGGTGCCTACAATTTTTTTTCCTCTTTAGTGCTAAAGCCATTTTCATATGTTTCCTTACTTCAATCTTAACTTAAGGCAACCCTAGAAATCGTCATTATTCTGAGTCGAGAAGAAACGCGAAAGAACCCGATTTAGATGCAACGCAGATTGATTTAAGATATCATTTTAGCGCCATAAAACTAACACGACTTCAAACTATAAAAGGCAATCGTCGCATCGCAATGCATCGCTTCGTGTCTAAAAAAAATTAAATGAATTGTTTGAAGAATCTTGGCTACACGCTTATTTAAATTGGGTACTTGCTTTTTACTTACGTTATTATAGATGCAACAGAAACTGGATGGTACCGCTGCTACTTTTCTTGTACTATGTTACGAATAAGAAGTACAAGAGAACTTGTAACCTTCTACCAACATTTTTGTTTGAAATATAATACAATGTTGTAATACAACACATCACACTAATACCACAGAATACTAAGGGACACATCAAAGAAAAGATCACTCTGCAAAGAAATTTAAACAAATAGCGACTCTTGCTATGACGCAAATAAAATTCAATTCAGCTCGCGTAGCGCTACATACCTACCAGTCATATTACCCTACAGAGCGCCTCTCTTTCTATCGCATAGCTCTTATCTCTTCTGAAGCGGCACGTGTAACGTATCTAAAGCCTGTTCATCTTTAGCTGGCAAAAATGGTAAACAAACCGAACCATAGACTAGATTAGTGATGAGGTTCCACCGAATAAAAATTAAGTGAATCCAATATTCATTTCTAACTGCCCAAAAAGAGGTTTTCGTTATTAAATAATATGAAAAAGAAGTCCTGACTATAACAATAACTGATTAACAATTATTTGTAATAAAACATGATAATTATTTGTATAACATTTTTATTAGTCTGATTCATCACTATCTTCACTGTCACTGCTTTCTGAAAAATCCTAATTCCTAATAATATTATAAATGCGAAAGTTTGTGTGTGTGATGTTTGTTACCAGTTTTAAAAATCAACCCCCAAGGGGGTGAAAGAGGGTGGTAAAGTTTGTATGGAGCATTTTTATTCCTTGGTTCAATTCGCTCAAAACTCGGTACAAATAAACTTTAAACTAAATAATGAAATACATATTTTTTATTTTTTCAAAACTACCCCTAGGAAGGGTGCATGGGTCAGTCATCAGTTTTAAAGTTTGTACGGTTCATCATCGTATCATACGCAGCGCAGCCGAGCAGCCGACTACTTTTCTTACTTGCGACACATCAATTTCCACGCGGGCGAAGCCGCGGGGCGCAGCTAGTGTATAATAAATTTAGGGGTCGGTTGATCGGTCGCTAAATCAATCAACCCGTCGAGGTTTTTCATTTTATCTTCTTCTTTTATTACACGTTCTACGCATTTTGCCCACGACGACATACCAATTTGCTTCAACCCTTCTTGGATGAGCTCTTTCACTTCTGCCATCTTGAATGATTTATTGTTACGTCCCACGAAAGATTTCAGTTGTGCCCATATAAGTTCAATCGGGTTGAGTTCGCATATATTTATAAAACTTAATTTTTGTAAAAATTACAACAATTTCTTTCGTATGAGGGTCATCAGCAACAAGCCGGACCCTATCTTAGTGCTTCAACTTCAATAAAGTAGTGGAAGTTTATTCAAGCTTTCCATGGACTTTTTGTGAGAACATAAAAAGCATTTTTTTTCTCCATTTTGTTTCATTTGCTTACACTCGTGCACGTTTACGAACACATAATGGTTAAAATTCCACCGATATTACACATGATCACTCGAAATAACACTTGTTTATCACTTTTCACTTCCCGCCAAAAAGTCTCAATCTATTCATATTTTTTTTTTTTATATTCGCCCGTTTGGGCAGGCTATTCATATTTGAGTTGACATTCCCATCACTAAAATCCATAGACTGTAGAGGACTCTAACCTCAAAATGTGATAAGATTATTTTGTGTCATTCGTTGTTGTTTTCGTATTTATGCAAAATATAATGTAAATATGATGAATTTCGTTGATATCCGTGTGTAAATAGTTGCATTCATGTTTCTTCTATAACCAGGGACTATTGTCTGTTCTTAAGTTGTATGATTTCGATGAGAAAACGGTAATTTTGTGAAAACGAATGGTTTGTTTATCTTTTTTGTCAGGTAAAGATAAACAGACTTTACAGTGCGGAGTGGACTCAACGGATTTGAGTGAAATTCGGAATAGAGATAGTTTACCCTAGACTAACACATGTGATATTTTTATCCTGGTAAACCGCGGGGCGCATAGTTCAACATATGAATTTGATTTAGACGCGTACAAAAATATATTAGCAGGTATACATTTTATTCTTAGGAAAGAAATATGTATTATTTTATGCAATGGAGTAATGAAACGAGCAAATGTTTGCCTGATGGTAAACGGCATACTTTTCTACAACAATTGCAGTATCAAAACTTTACAGTCAATATACTGGTTGCACTGAAGCTGCGCTTATCATGAACCTCGAGACATCAACATTTTTTAAAAAACACAGTATTATAAACATTTGAATCTCACTCATTAGTCATTCGCAGCGAGCGGTGACAACCGAGTGACGCAAGCACGGCATTACCCATTTTTTCATCGGTTTGTTGCGAGTGACAACAAATTAGCGGGGGAGTGGGAGTGTCGCTTCTTTACGTAGTAATATTTAGTTTTCTTTGTCTTTACTGAGTGCGTTCACTACCAAATCACCAAAGCTATAATGTATAAATAAGTAGGAGTATAATGAATACTAAATTAACAAAAAAAAAAAAACGCTGAGACAAGACAAGATCCGCCGCACACTTTCACTTGTCAAATATATCTACCTACTAATTATATCTATTATAGTAGGCGTCTTATGTCCATCTAATAATAACATAGTAGGTACAACTCGGATGTAGAGCTGTGGAGTACACTTGCCGCGTCCGGTTCTATAATCGCAAGGTAATATCGATTTATCGATTGGTATCTCGATAAAGACAAATAGATAGACTTATTTGGCTAATAGAGAGAACGTCCTGCATTGTTCCTTATGAAGACAATGTCGTGTACAGATATGAGGATGGAATTCTTGAGAAATATAAAATTTGATTTACGCGTTGGTGGTTCCGGTTGTTTTTTTATGAAGTTGCTCGAACCTATAATAAATAAAATACGCCCAACGATCACATGCATTGATCCTGGCCCCTAATTAGCATTCTCTGTATCTATAGAACCAGGAAGTATGAGGACCATTATCTCACAATACCCAGATAGGAACAAATGCTTACGCTTTTTCCTTTTTAAACGTCTTCAAAAAAGGGAGGAGGTTCTCAACTCGATTGTTTTTTTTTGTTTGTTACCTTGTTACCTCAGAACTCCATCATTTATAAACCGATTTGGAAAATTCTTGGAAAATTTGTGTTGGATTCAGTAAAGCTATACAAGGCCATATAAATTTGATCGATATTCGACCTTGGACTTTAAAGATATATCAGAATTGAAGTCAGTTTTTTTTATTATAATTCTGTGAACAAACACTTGTCCCGTCGCGAGAATCGAACCTGCCACCTTAGTGTATTAAATTAGAGTCAACCTGCCCAACCACTACACTACAGACGCTGATAATAAATCAGTATGTCCTGGAAAATGAGTACTATCATGATTATTATGTTAATCTCTAAGACAATGTATCTTTGACAAATAATCTAAATACGAGTGAATAAACAAATTAACTATTACTTATCATAACTTTCAAAATTGAGTATTGTTATTAGATCTTTGAGTTCCAAAGTTACGCAAAGTGAAAGTCAAATATTTTTTTATTAAATAGGCACAAAGTGCACTTTATTTAACACTATTTTTATTTAATATTTAACACATGATACAAATAAAATTAAAAATATGTTAAAAAATGTAACTTTTGTTAACATGACTTTGAAAAAAAGGTAAGTATGTGTACTCATTTCTTTCCTATACTCAAATTGAAGTCCGGGTGCAGAAAAAAAAACGCGAAAACTGACTTTACCAGTGCTTCGGAAATACGCCCGCTAGAGAAGCTTCTTAGTAGTTACTTACGAGTAAACATGGTGTACAAATCGAATCTGCTGAGAATCGGTTAATTTTTAGTAATTCTAAAGACAGTCGTACAAGCCGGCCGCATCAAACTTTTAAACGCGTATAGAGATTACGTTGATGCTTGTTAATAAAATCAGTGACGTCACATACGACAAGCATGTTCACATCTAAACCAGCACAAAAATCCACTCTTCACATACCATTCGGGTAATTTAAAGTTGCGTCTATATTAATATTTATTTTTCGAAGCCATCATTATTTTCGTAATCAAACTTTAATGGCGCCGTAAATACTCGTTTCGAGAAATTATTCCTTTATGTGGCCGCGCTAATCATATTATCGGTTAGTGCAAACAAGCCAATTTAATTTTGCATCACAGTCTTACCAGCATCTAATCAAACAAGTTTTTAATAGCGATGTGCAATCTCCGATCACTGGGAGGTAAAATATTTAAGGTAGTCTGCCTAATCTTTTTAAATTACCAAGGAAGTAGATAATGGTGTGTCATAATAAAAGCAAAGCGCTGCCACAGAATAGTAAATTGTTGGTACTGGACAAACGAGAAGATTTCCATTTACAAAAATAAATTAATTTTGGGTCTAAAGTTGTTGTAATGTAAAATTTCCCACCATTTTCTATCGAGTCAAGTAGATAGACGAGATTTACTTAACATCAACATTACACAACCAATTATTAAATTATACTTCGCCGTTGCATCCTCGAGATTTATATAATTCACAAGGTAGTTCCACTCCATGAGCTGGGCATCAAGCACAATTTTAGAGCTGTCAAAAATAAAAAGCACAAAATGACTTATTTACAACTCCCGCCCTAGAGGGCGCCACTAAGCTCTGTCACCTCATTCGCTTTTTGTGTGCGGGCATCGTAGCATCGAAATTCTTTAATATTTTTTCTTAATCAAGTAATTAGTGTTTTTATCGTCTATTTACAGTTAATTTCAGTTTAAGTGCTATGTGAATAAGAAATCGTAAGGAGTCTTGATCTGAAGAGCATAATAAAAGAAATTAAGGTAAATAAAAAAATAAAGGTATGAAACACACGAAATAAAACTCGTGAAACATTTATAACGGCATGGAAGTTCCGATAGCAACTATCAGGGTGAGAACTTACCTATCTTTCCGTCTTGACTTCCAATCTGCATGTTTAATGTTAATCAAGAAACAGTATTTACTACAATGTAGGTTATGTTACCTACTTAACGATGCAGTTGTTTATTTGTTGAATCTGTATTTCTATTTTCGTTACGAAGGAAACTGTGTAGTACTCTGGAAGGATTCATTATTGAATAAGGTCATAATAAAAAAAAATACCTTATGCCTTCATTTGCCTTAATTTATAAAAATAAGTAAAAAAAAAAAACATGTGTTAATATCATAACATCTTTAAATAATACGTATGACAAAATACTGACTAAATAATAAATTTACTAGGCTTAGTAACCAGACAGAATAATTTCACAACTACCCTCAGTTATAAATTTTCATGCGACTAAATATGCAACTTCAGTACTTAAAAAATAGATATTATGCTAAGACAATATCATGAATGCATCACATTGTAATGTTTTTATTAAGTCCTATACAAAAATCAAGTGCCTTAGAACTATGACGCGATCACAGTCGTGTACAATCTTTTTCAGCGCCACGACTTGTTCGTAGTGAAGGAGTTAAGAGTCAGAACACGGTCATAACATTTGCGTTGCCTTTCTTACGTGCAACGACCACATTTGAACTATTTTTTATTGCTTAATGCAACAAATTGAGTGCCTTAGAACTATGATGCGGTCATAGTCGTACACAATCTTTTTTAGTGCCGCGACTTGGTCTAGTCAAGTCAAATAGTTAAGAGTCATAATACGGCCATAACATTTTCGCCGCCTTTCTTTTTGCAACGGCCACATTTGATCTATTTTTATAGCCAAATGCAATAAATTTAGTGCCTTGGAACTATGATGCGGTCATAGTCGTACACAGTCATTTCAAGGGCCACGACTTGGTCGTAGTAATGGAGTCATAACATATTCATGACTTTTGCGTTGCCTTTCTTTCATGTCACGCCTATATTAATTTGATAAATTGTTATAGCCTAATGCAAAAATTGAGTGCCTTGGAATTATGACGCGATCATAGTCGTTCATAGATCAAATTGTCAATCAAAGCGACGATAGACGTGCACAACATATAATTAAGTGCCTTGAAACAATGACGCGATCATAATCGTGCATATTTTAAGAGTTACGACTTCGTCGTAGTCAAGTAATTAAGAGTTATAACACAGTCATGTTTTCTGCGTTACCTTCTTTTCACCCAACAGCCACATTTGATATATATTTTTAGCCTAATGCAACAAATCCAGTGCCTTGGAACTATGATGCGATCATAGTCACACACATCATTGAGTGCCTTGGAACTATGACGCGATCATAGACGTGCACAACGACAAATTGAGTGCCTTGGAACTATGATGCGATCATAGTCATGCATATTTTTAATTTTAACTATAATTCAATTTAGTCATCTTTTGATATTTTGCATTGTTCTTATGTATATTTTAGCGTTACGACTTCGTCGTAGTCAAAGAGTTAAGAGTCATAACACTATCATGACTTTGGGGTTGCCATATCTTCATGCGACGCCCACATTTGATGTATTTCTTATAACCTAATACCTAAAACAAATTGTGTGCCTTGGAACTATAATGCGATCATAGTGGTGCATTTTTAGCGGTACGATTTGGTCGTAGTCATGCAGTTAGGAGTCATAACACGATTATGACTTTTCTTCCTTAATGATACGCCCACAGTGGCAGAGGCCCAGTATACACCCACTATGGAAAACTGTCTAGCCGTAAAAATAGCAGATTTTAACGTATGCATATAATGTTCGCTCAACTGATCTTACAACAAGTTAATATTCACAATGAATAGATTCCAGTGGCATACTACTTACTTATGGTGACGTCACCGCGTTCTGCGGTGGCTTCTTCTTGATCTAGACTTTAACTAGTAGAACACGAACGTTCTTGATGCAAATTATACTAAGCTTTATGCAGCCTACTGTTGTGTGATGAAAGGTAAACAAGAATTTTTTGATCGGAGATTGAAAAGGAAATCTCTAAACGTTGGGGGCGTATCTATCTTATACAGTGACATCAGACCTGAAAAAGGCTTTCACCGAAAATGTTCTTGTATAAATTTTCAGTTAATGGGTATAAAACCATCTAAGTTGACTCTTCAACTAAAAACCAGCGCGAGCTAAAGAATACATAAATCTATCTGTCAGATCTCGTCGGTCATCCTATCTTATTAGAAAGGATATGGAAAAGCTTAAAAATTCGATCAAATTATTATATTAGGATTACGCCTTACAAACACAATAAATCAAAGCAACCTGATTTAACGTATATTACGCTAGATAAATTCTTTCCTCTTCGGAAAAATCCTTGTAGTTATAATACTGAGGCAAACGAATCTGTTTAGAAATCTGGCTTTCAGGTTAAGAAGGCTAAAATGATGAATGCTTTGATGTCGAAGTAAATAGTTAGTCAGCCAGAAAACCGAACAGGCAAAGTAGCCAAAGGTATCGGGATACACCGGGGTATTGTATCACGACGTGGACTGCACCGGCGTCGTTACCAGGAAGTCAGCCAGAAAACCGAACAGGCAAATTAGCCAAAGGTATCGGGATACACCGGGGTATCGTATCACGACGTGGACTGCACCGGCGTCGTTACCAGGATCCATGGAAGTCACAGTCTATGCCACAATCCAAAACTCGTTAGAGGTTTTTTCCAAACATGGAAATTAATTTCGAAAGACCCCTTTATCTATCAGCACAGTTGAACTGTGGTATAAAATGCTTATAAAATATCATTACTGAAACTATTTTTTTTTTCTCACGGTATAATATACGATATAATAATACCCAACAATACTTGAACTTATCTGATTCAAAACTAATAAATATAAATTTAGGAATAGAACCAATCAAACCGTCCAATATCTGCAGCTGTTGTGATAAGTACCATTCAATGATTTACCTTTAGGTAATATTTTTTATTTTATATAAATTCCGAACTCGACTTGGTGATCACTGTAGTTCAATTGGGCAGAACCCTTCCCTTCTAATTAATGTTGAGATGCGGGTTCAAGTCTCAGTAGCCATGGGTTGTTTAAAAAAAAAAATCTTTTTTTGAGCATTTTGTGAATTATGTGTTAATGACGAATAAAAATATGGCGGCCAAGAATCAGTGATTAAAATTTGAGGAGCAGATATTCGAATGTCAATGTCAAATGGACTGCTCGGCCGACAGTGCCAATCTTCTTTCCTAAGCTCTTCAAACCTGTAGTATCCTTACTCGGAATCACGTATACCAGCTTGTTCCAAATCACATTCTTGATTTGGGCTAAATTCAATCAAGTCCATAGACGGTTACCCACATTAAAATTAGACAATGTAAAATGTCTATTATATTTTCGGGTTACAGTTCATAAATGAATAACCAAAAAGGAATAATGATAATATTAATATACATTAAAAAAAAAACAGTTAAAGAATCCAAACATAAATTATAACCGCAAAATGGTCATAATTTTCTTATTGAAAATACGTTATTTGGTAATAACAACATTTGACTGTGTCATATATAATTAGTAACGGACGTTACTCGTATGTGCTGGAGATTTTCCCTGACACTTTTTTTAACTGGGTGGAGTATCAAGTGTGATAATACGATAAACAAGAGCCAGTTATTATTTTTCCCATTTTAAAAATTGACGAACAATATTAACAATGGGCAACTGGCGTCATGGTCATTCTTTACTAGAACAGTCAACCATAATATCCTTTGTTCCAATCTCTGGCATGTTAAGAACCAATACTATTTTATACATATTATGTCAGGAAACAAGTTAGCCTTTGCACTTCAACCAGAAACAGAAAAAAATATTCTAAATTTTGTTTCAAATATATTCCCAACGATGACTATTTCAAATCACAACAAAATAAATGGCAGTTTCAGGACGATGTGTTCAATCACCATCCTTTATATAGAATGTATGAAATCGTAACCAATTACGCAGTAATTTCTAATAGATATTAAATATCAATATCGGGATATATATATTCTAATAGATATATATAAATTTGCCGGGAACAGTAACTTTTGTCATACAAGCATATAAGTTGTAAGGCGTTTGTTGCCTTTACTTTCGATCAGAGGCAAAATTTGAACTTTTTTGTCATAAAATGAAAACCTTTTACATAATACGAGCATCTCGTTAGAAGGTTGATAGATCAAAAGGATTATATGTGACAGTTGAATAAACACTGCGATTTTCTCTGCATACTTGTGATGCATAAACCTTAGCAGCTTACTTACGGAGTTTTCTATTGACCTTATCAAATAAGCTGCCGGATAATATGAGTACTATTTTGCTAAAGCGGTGTAGGATTCTAACTAAATTATGTTAAATCATAATTTATATTATACAATTGTTATTAAAATATTACATATATGTGTTGCCCATATAAATATGTTTACTCTGAGGAACATGAAAATTTCGCAAAAGCTCTAAACATCTACCTTGTGAATTATATAAATCTCGAGGATGCAACGGCGAAGTATAATTGATGGTTAAACAAACTTACCAAGTGAAGTTTGACCGTAATTATACAAGCCGTTGCATCCGAAGAGATTTATACTAATAACCCACCCGTGCCCTAATTTGTTGTCACAAACCCTTACAAATATTAAGTACCTACTAGTAGTTTACTTAACCTGTTATGTGGCCTTAAGATTTTGCGAAATGTTGTTGTCTCTAAATCAAATGAGGTGACAGAGCTTAGTGGCGCCCTCTAGGGCGGGAGTTGTAAATAAGTCATTTTGTGCTTTTTATTTTTGACAGCTCTAAAATTGTGCTTGATGCCCAGCTCATGGAGTGGAACTACCTTGTGAATTATATAAATCTCTTCGGATGCAACGGCTTGTATAATTACGGTCAAACTTCACTTGGTAAGTTTGTTTAACCATCAATTATAATCATAACTATAAAATCAAAATTTTAATAACTTTCGACACAATTAAACATATCTAAGAACCACCGCTAGAAAACCTGCTTTCAAATAAAAAAACCGCATCCAATACGTTTCACCCGTATAAGAGCTACAGTGCTACAGACAAAGACACAGACAGACACACATAGTGGTCAACTTATAACCCTCCTTTTACGTCGGGGTTTAAATATAGAAGCAATATTAACGGCTGAAACGAATAACTAAGCATAATCATTTTAAAAATACATCTTGTCACGTATGCAAAACCTCTTCCTGTACATTCCTGTTATCCTCTATTCCAGAATTTATTAAGGGGAGGCATAATAAAATCCAACGGCGCGGTCCAGTGGTATTGTAGCATTGATAAAGGCGTGACCACCTACGTGCCAGAGTATGCGTTGGCGACGAGCGATCTTACCATCGCGACTTATAAACAGTAAGGATACTTTCTGAAAATAATATATATAATTGAAAATACACATTTTGTTAAAAGGAATAACTCGAGCCCCCGAAACCAAACGTCATTTTGGTGACGGCCTGTTTTTACAAACTTTTATTTACCTTGCAATGTTTGTTTTGTTTGGGTCAAATCTTGCAAGCTGAATGAGAACCACTTACTCTTATCATACGGAGTTGAAAGTTAGCATACTGGTCAAAATCCGATGAAAATGCAATACTATGGTGACAGCCAGCTGATCTGATGATGGAAACGGAAGGTGGGCAATGGATCTCCTTGACGGATAATCGTAAACTACTAGTGTTTGGGCTCATTTTAATTTGTCGCTCGCGGTTCCAATTACGAATTTGTTAAAATCTTGTCCTAAAAAATATAATTTTCAACAAAAATCTTGTTTTAAAACCTCTCGTGAGGCCTATATCAGCCTCTTTGACATCGATCTTCTTCTTTCTCTTGTGGGAGTGTCGCCAACCTTGGTCTGTGGGATTTATAGACCTAGAGAATGCCTCCGACAAGGCCTAACGACTGTTGTTGTCCTTAGATAACAACTGGTATCGACGGCTTTACATGACTTACAAAGCAAGGTAGTGCTCAGATGCAAATACCACACAAACGGTCACCATAAAAACAATAAGGCCATGCAAGTGGTGGCCCGTTGCCTAACTTGTTGTGAACGGCTATGCGAGCTTTGTTACGGCCGATACTAGAAAGAAGAAGAAAGTAGAAAGCCCCTTTGACATGGACTATAGTAGAACTTTGTCATCAAGTGAAGTTTTTTTATATGGGCATTGCCCATACTGCAACATCTACGACTCTAGTCAAGATTGTAAGGTATGTTGCAGAATATCGGTTTCCGAACAACCTGTTGTTGGATTGTACAATGTAGATTAGGTGTTTTACTCGCTAATTAGATGTGCTTTATTTGAAAATAAGTTTTCTACGTTTTTAGCTATAATATATTGAAAATAATATATAGGTAAACATAGATGTTAAGATATAGATACCTATGTTACTCTTTGCGTTTCGATAAAAAGACAACGAATATAAAATATTACTAACGGAATGGTAACATAATAGTAAACAGATTGATATAAGATATATAACTGTGGTCATCATTTAATATCAGGAATTTCCAAAGCCTCGGAATTTACAGTAACCGCCGCGCGCCGCTGTGCCGATTATGAGAAATCAGTAAACGTTTACTTTACCTAAACGACATCGGCCATTTGGTTCCTGTTATAAACGTAAATAATCGTTAACGTCAGCTGAGATAGACGCTTTTTTCACATTTAGATGATGTTTGCTTATTGCTTATTTGTGGTATTGTTCGTATTTTACCTAATGATGTTTTATTACATACACCTATTTGTTTTGTTCTTTTTTGCCGATCTCATTTTTTTCATAAATGTATGTCTTCTTCGTCCGATTGTTCGTGATGTCATGGACGCGGGTTCAAATCAAATCAAATCAATTGTTTATTTGCAAGAATACATACAATAAAGGTCTTAAAACTAATTACAACAGCCAAGTGTTCAGCCTGCAAGCAAGTGTGCAAATTTTATGTTAATTCTCTAATTACTATAAAACGTATTTAAAATAATAATTGTAATAACATTCTCGATTAAAATATTCTGTCATGCTATAAACACAATTGTCCATTAAATAATTCTTAAGTCCAGTTTTGAATGCATTGTCCGGCAACGATTTTATATTGTCGGGTAGATTATTGGGTTCCGACGGAATCCAGTGGTAAGGTAACTAAAACACCTTAACGTATGCTGAGTCGGAACCTTTTCCTGACATCACGCAACATCTCACTCTCTTATATATTTTTGTTACTTATGTTTGTTTTGTCTGTTTTAGGTATGTTCTTGTATAATTCAGTGTGATGTTGTGTGTTTCCAAGAATAATTTGTTACTGTTGTCACATACATTTTAATTCAATTTAATTTGTTTTATAAAATTTCCCATCCCCATTGTTTTTTGATTAAAATAATTCATTTCAGGTGCTGGCACACTAAGAAAGATTACGAAATAGCTCGCAATCAATGATACAATTATTATTTCTATCAATCAAATTTGATCAATGGCACTGGAAATCTAATAAAAAAACATTTTGAATTTGTAAAGCATAGCTCATACATATTTTGACAGCCCACGTCACAATATCCTGTCGATCAATCTAGGATTCACGATCGGTCGACGACGACGTAACGTCTATTTCTGCACGGTTCTCTCCATCCTCCGCCACGGCTGAGCCAGCAAAGATTGTTGATGATTTTAATCTACTACGCTCTGTCAACGTAAACCCAACCTGCACAAGTCCCGGAATAAATTCCGTAGCGACTTCCTATTTCTACCTTGCAGCTCGCAATCAAACAACGATACATCATTTTAATACTGGACGTGTCACCGCAAATCCGAATCTCCAATGCAAATGTAATGCAGCGAATTTACACTACACCCTAATGGTGGACCATAAATTACAGAACAGCCTGTTTTGTTATCTGCGCGCGTCTCTGTATAGGATTTCGTTGAGATTATACTTAGAATACGTAATGAAAATGCTTTATTCTGGTTTTGGAATTGCGGACTGAGCATGGCATGTATTGAGTTCTCGAATAAGAGTCAAATGTGCTACGACGTTAGATGACGTATTTTTTTTCAAGTTTGCTGTTTGTCATTTATCTCGTGTTACTGTCTATAACTGTGTCTTACTTAGTGTTATCTTTTTTAAAGTAGGTACTATGAATCAGGACTATGTAAATGGAACTATACGACCATGTTTCCACAACAACCAAACATTTTTTTCGTAGCTACTCATTATATTTAGTCGGTTGAAATCGAATCGCAATCTCCGCGTAAGCCAACCCGTCTAACCAGTACCCCACAAAGGCTGTCAATATTTGAATTCATTAATCTAGTATTTAAGCGTAAACTTCCTCTTTGTAAATAGCTGTCGTAGGATTAACCTGCTTTGAACTAATTACATACATCTCGTAAAGTATAACAGCACGCGCCATTTGCGCCACTTCATTTTATGCGTTTGCTAGAAGTGTTTCGTAAACTCATCACTATTCGATCTTTATGCTTAATGTATATCAAAATATTAATGAAATTACTATAAAATATTGACAGTTATATTAACGATTATTGAAAATAGAGTAGAAGCTTAGGCAAAATATCTTCCAATAGAGAAGAATATAACTGCCTTCATAAGTGAAGCACTTGAACCTACACACTTGAAGCCATTTGAAGATGAAGCATAATCATCATCATCATCATGATCAGCCCATTACGTTCCCACTGCTGGGAGTCGGGCCTTCTCTTGTAGAGACAAGCCATAATCCACCACGCTGGCCCAGTGCGGGTTGGTGGATGTCACATGTCCTTGATTTTTTGTTATAAATTCTTGGACATGCCGGTTTCCTCACGATGTTTCTTTCACCGTTTTTAGAGCGAGTGTTAAATCCGTACATAACTTAAGAAAGTCAGTGGTGCGGGGCCGGTGGGATTCGAACTTGGGTGCGTCGGAAGAACAATGACTGAGCGAAAATCCAAAGAGTTAATTTAAAACATTTACTTCTGATTTATAAAAAATGTTCCCTGTGTTATTCGCTTGTCTCAGTCGCTAGTCTGTCTCCATGTCGCTTGTCTCCGTCTTGTACAAAAACGAAAGCTAAGCAAAGCCAAGTATAATTTTTTCACTACTCCTGTTTATTATGTACTTGTACAAGTTGTGAAAAAGTGCAGTGAGTACTCAGCTGTCCACTTATAAACTGAAGACATCTCGATAAATCTTGTTCATAGTAATTGCGCCAAATCGGCGTCAATAAATATAATTGCGGACGCCGCTCACATAACTAATAGCCGACGAATGAGCCGCATGAAGGCGATACAAGGTACGGTCAGAAAAAAGGTCCCGATTTCCGGCGGTTCCCACGGCGCGCGTCGCCCCCGTTCCCACATGCAATCGCACATTTTACGAACACTTTTATCGTCATAAGCCTGCGCGCATGCGTGCCAAATCAATCTGCCATTGGTCAAAATCGGCCTACTAGTTCTACTTCATATACTTAATACTCGCTCTGAAATGCATCGAATTCCCTTCTGATTGGTCCATAAGAGCGGGCGCGATAATGGATTAGATAATTATTTCGCATGGCAGCTCGAACATCGGCGCATGCTTTGAATACGTAAGCTTTTTGGGTATGGTCGGTTTCAATAGTTTATTGGACGACGACATCGGAATAATAATGATCTCCTCAATTCACAATCACAAATGCTCCCAGGGCAAAGTGGCTCTCAGGCGAGACGTGCACATTAATTCAACTCTAAAAGCTTTGCTCACTTACAACATCAAATTGAACATAAATGAAAATTTAAAGCATTTTTTCTAATAATTTTTATATAATGTCGACTACGACCATATTGGAAAGACATAAATATTAAACAAAAATCTCATAAATAACCGACTCGCACAGAAAGATAATATTCAATGAAGAAGCTTTAAATAACATGACCAGATATAGGTGTAACTAATGTGCGCTTAACAGGAGGGTTTTATAGTCGGTTCTGCAACGATCACCGCATTATGCGAGTAATGATACGTCCACAGACATAATCGATCCATCTAACATCAGAAACTATTTAGTTCTCGTTTTGAGTTCATACATCGGCGAGTAATTTCATATCTTGCCATAATCCGAGTGGCGCGACGACGTGTTTCCTAAAATAGTGATGTGAAATAAATCAAAGATCGCGATCGTCGATACATCGTCTAAAAAAACTGGCGGCTCGTGTGAATCTGCTCCGACCGCGATCGTATGAGAGAATAACACATGGAATGCCTGCTATTCTGCGACATTCGATATCACTATGAGTTTAGTAGTGTTTAAGCAAGACTTCTGGCTAATAGGTCCGTGTTGCGGTTGACTTTATACATATTTCAATTTCATCTAGTCATTATCGCAAATAAGAATCAAATTGAAGCTGTTACGTTTTGCAACAATTATTATAGAAATTTGTTTGCATCACTTTACAGACGGTTAGTTTGTAGTTTTTTTTTTTGTCAAGACGGCCTGTGATAAATTTAGTACCGATTTCATTGCGTTGCGAAGGACCGGGTTCGTGACTACGCAGATTGCGAGTTGTGGAAGTAGTCTAGTTTTTACTAATCTATCGATACGCGGTGGCAACAGCGATGGTGGTGCAATCTCCGCTCTAAGCCCATTGTTTGTTGGTTCACGCTTTTTTGCATTCTAGAATCATTGAGATATTGTTATGAAATGAAGACATTATTGTTACTGATTGTCTGCGATTTGCTGGTTGTTGGTTTTGTTAATATTTAGGTGGGAGCAGCTATTTAGTTCTCGTATAATGTGATTAGGGTGGTCACGCAAGTACGTAGCTTTTTATTAAGTAGTTAGTTTTTTATGTTTTTGAATGATGAGATGAGCAAATTTGCCTGATGGTAAGCGCTACGCCTGCCCATAACAATTGCAGTGCCACCCAGAACTTTTAATACCATAAAAAGCATTGCGTAGCATTGCATTGCGCTCATCACCCCGAGACATCAGATATTAAATCTCATATGCCCTGAAATTTCGCTGGCTACAAGCTAAAGTACATATTATCAATATATTCTAAGGATTGTAAACCAAGCGTTACCTTTCATTGGTAGTTAGAAGTATATATCACGACAGTGTATGTATTGATATGATATGAAGTTTTCTTATGTACAATTTTAGAATGTACATAATATTCACACCTTTTTGTTTGACAGCTTTATGATTTATTATATTTTATTTTTACATGACTTCACGTACGCATTTAATTAATAACTGAATGTTTTATTTTCGCACCTCTAGAAACTCGTTCGAAGTATTTATTACAATCAATATATTAACTAAGCTTATTTCTCTAATAAATAACGACGATTCATTTCAGTTCATACTTCCTATAGATATAACTTTACCTACATTATTACTTTTTGATAAATGTTCCAATTTATCGAATGAGTAGGTAATAGTTTAACAAAACCAGCATTATAATATTGCTATATATAATATGTATATATAATATGTATGTACTTGATAAAATTAAAGTTAACAATTGAGTCTATGGATATAATTTATGTAGTTACATATATATGTTTAGGTATATAATTATGAGTAATATAATAATAAATATTTTTTTGCTATTTTTATTTTAATTTATTTGCACCGCTGACTTCTCTCATTCCGTTAGTTCTTTCCATCTAATGATTGACTGGAAGAGATTGCTATTAGCGATAGTTCCGCTCGTTGCACTGTAGTTAGTAAGCCAATTCCTGTACCTTGATATTTTTTTGTAATAAAGCATTATTGTATTGTATTGTATAATTTCACTGAACTGAGAAAGAATATTTTATTTTGCTGCGACAAACATTATATCTTGTAACTGACAAGCACTCAGTGCACAGCTAGCCCGCCCCGACTGTGTGCGTGAAGTCACATTAAAATGTTAGTTTATACTCAAACACTGTCTTACACAACGATAATTTATTATTGATATGTTTACATAACGAAGTGGTGGGACGTGAAGGCGAGGCGTCTCGGCACCGTCGCGCCTATTCGGAATGCGTGAAATCCTACAAAAGTGCCCGGTTCGTTTGGAGTGGCTTCACTCGAACGAATAAGCGATTCAAATGCTAATATATCACAGCGGCGGCGCGGCGTGACGGCGCTCATTGGCCACGGTATTTACATTAACATACATAACGTTGTTCGCTCCGCCTACCGCGCGCGCGTCACGCCGCTTCCGAAGATCGTTAATTACTAGTAATTAGTGGGTCGTGACTGCGGGATGCGCGACCTAATATGTTCTAGTCGTGTTTGAGCGTGCAACAGTACTTTAGCGCGAGTGCGGGGATATGGCTGTAATTAGGTTCGATGTTTTGCCTGTTAGTTCAGCCTGACAGAGTCGAACCTATACTTGTTTTTAAAACCACCCGCGACCGACGCGTAGATACACTTTTATACTTATAACGCGTACTTTGAGAAGCTTTATCTGCTCAAAGTGGCATTTAGGGTATTTTACATGTTGAATTGTGATACGCTAAAATGATCTAAATGTGACATGTTGTTCTTACTTTAAAATACAGATAGATAGATAGATGTTTAATCCTGATTTACCTACGTATTTGTTATACCTCAATCTACCAATCAATTCAAACAATAATGGCAACCACATTTCATCAAAACGCATTTTGTGCATAACAATTTTAAACACTTTAAAGTTGGTGGGTAGTAACCCTAGTAACGAAGTAGGTGACGCTTCTTAGGAGATATTAATATCGAGCGGTCGAAATAATAAATTGTCACACGCTATCATTAAACCTCAATGTAATTATTCTAAAGAAGCTGATGATTTATAAATTGTTAGTGGATTTCATTTCAATGCAACTTTGTTGCAATGCAAATTGTGTAGTCTAGGGATTTATAATGTCACACCAATGATTAGATTGTTAGTGAACCAGGCACCGACACAAAGTTAAAATTAAAAAATAAATACGTACATAATTATAACTAACCTACATAATAAGTATAACAATATACCCCCATCCATTACTATTTTGATAAGTCCTCTCCATCCAAGTGTGCCTGGAAGAGATCGCCTTTAACGATGGTAACACTTGCAAAACCAATATTATTTTTCCTTAGTGTATTTTTTTAATTCTGCACTATAAAGATTTCTTTTATACATTTTATTTATTTTTTTGGTTTCTTTGTATACTAAAAGGTATCTTCACATTCTGACACATTTATCTCAGCATTTAACCATAAATTACGAATGATCATGATCATTCCATACCCTATTTAAACATGACGAAAGTCACTTCACAACGACTACTATGTTGTACATAATATGTAGGAAAATTCAACATTCGTCTTCATACATGACCTTCCGACCCTGTCACCTCTCGAATGCAATCTAATTTAAGCACAAAGCGTCCGCTCGTACCCTGAAAGGTCCACAAATCATACTCCGGTCCCGGCACACGATTCGACCAAATACGGCACTCGGCCGTCGATAGCGGACCCTGTTCAATGGATTTATGCTCGCTGCTTTTGGCGCAAATTAGCGCGTGCTCTCGTAGGCGTGAGCGAACAAATTTGTAAAAGCACTCAGATGTGTGCCTTTAATTCCTAGTTTTAATCCTTCAGCCGCGAACAGTTTGGCTTTTTGGAAAGCGGATTTTGATCTAAAAATACTCAGTTCTAACCTTAACCGGAATATAGATAAGTGGTTAATGATTCTTGCGTCATAAAAGCTTTATACCAAACAATTAATTTTATGTATTTTTTTCTTTTCTTTCAGCCGTAAAGGTCCCACTGCCGGGCAAATGCCTCCTTTACTTCTTTCCACTCTTCATTAATCTTGTGTCAAATTGTTGCAGTAGGAGTTAGGTCTTAGGCCTGTCGGAGGCCTTCGGGTGGTGTATAGCTCCGACCCACACACCCGTGATTAAAAGATAAGGAACTCTTTCCGTCATATGTTTCTGGCTCTGCCACGATGTCAAACGTCTTAAACCAAGCATTACAATAAACAACTTACAGTAGTAGACCTATTTAATAACAAAATACTAAGCTCTCTTAACTCAGTAGACTACAGCTTAAGCTGTATGAGACCTTTTAGTTAAGACTTCCTGCAACTTAAATCTTTCTGACATTAATCTTCTTATCGCCTACGTCCAGATAAATTCTAAGACAAAGGCATGTCGGTATCGCTGCAGTATAAAAATCGAATCGATTTATCACCCAAATTAAGCTGTAATGATAATGTAATGTCTTTGAGAACAATACAAATGGTGACGAAAGTTACTGAGTTTTTTGTATGTAGTCATGTCAAGTACTACAATAATGTATGTAG
Organism: Petrophora chlorosata; assembly: GCA_951640565.1. Classification (NCBI taxonomy): domain Eukaryota; kingdom Metazoa; phylum Arthropoda; class Insecta; order Lepidoptera; family Geometridae; genus Petrophora; species Petrophora chlorosata. The sequence continues at coordinate 6,914,283 of OX621206.1, forward strand.
TCATACGTCTTAATATAGTCACAGCTGAGTAGTCAAACTTCAGATAAATGCGAACCGATGGATACTATTTTGAGTCTCATGGGCACATAAAAAGACGTAGAGGGGAAAATTCGCTGTAGTAGTTCGCCAAAGCTTTCGAATCATAAATTTTCAAGTGCGGAAAGTAAGTACATATCATATCAACGAATACATATTCTGTAGTGTACAAGTAATACAATTAATTAGCCAAAACATTCTCGCTCTAAGCGAGGTCTACCATTAACTAGTAGTGTTAAACTTCACTTGTAGCAAGTCTGTGTCTAGAGATAATATACTGATTTAAAAGTATATTGCATCTGAATTAGCCGGCGCATGCCTCCAGTAGCGTGAGGTAACGTGGGTGATGCTCGTCGGCGATCGATCATCGAAATGAAGTCGTCCAATTTATCGGCCACGATTATCGGATATTATTTTTGTAATAACGCCTATCTGTCCTAGCATTACGTGGGACGTTACATTGTTCGGCGAAAGGGAATCTTAGGTAGCAATTGTTGTACAGGTGTTTGTTATTGTTGGATTTATTATGATAGTTTTGTCTTTATACAAGCTATTTCAATGATCTAGTTTTTAAAGCAAATAGTTGACAAAAAAAGTCACCTTGAAAGTTTTAACAACCTGGCCATATAAAAGACTTCAACGCGCTACAGTTGTTTCTCAGCCGATTACAAAAGTTTTCCGGTCTCGTTACGACTTCCACAAAAGCTCACGACAACTTCGGATGCAATATTTCTTTGGTCCGATAAGGCTCGTTATAATTTGCTAAAAAAAGCACGTTGGTTTCGGTAGCGAGTGCTCCAGTTTCGATGTCGCAAGCCGTGGGCGTGCAACGCGTAGGAGCCGATCGATCAGGCAGCCCACCCCCGCGCCCCGCCGCGCTTGCACAACCGACCAGAGGTTTAGCATACTGGTGCACTGATGGGGGCAAAGATCAATACTCTATTGCGGCTAAATGTCTGTGCGGCTGAACGCAATGAGTAATTGTTTGGGAGACATTCATTCTTTGAAGGTCATTCGCACATAAACATACATAAGTACGATATTAACAAGACTATTTTGTTTGTTCCAGGTCGGTGGCGCACGAGCCCGATGAGCGCGTGCGCGGCGGTCGCCATGCGCGAAAAGCACGCGGCGCCGCGCCGACTCGCGTCGCCCCCAACGTCGCCCATCGAACACCACAGCCCCCTCGGCTCCCCTCGAGCAGACGAGCCCCTCGACTTGCGAGTCACGCACAAGCGCCCGCAGCGCCTCGAAGATGAGAACTGTAACCTCATAGTACCCTCACCGCCTCCGCATCCTACGCACCACACGCATCCAGCGCACCCGGCGCACCCAGCGCTGCTGCAGTTCTGCCGGAGACTGCCGCTTGCTCTGCCAGCCTCCTTCGGCCGCTACCCGTTCCTTCCCGCTGCTGCAGCGACGTTGCTCGCCCCCGGCGCACCTCGTGCCCCACCGGTGCCTCAAAACCCTGGGGCCCCGCGAGCACGAGATCGCTATACTTGCTCTTACTGCGGCAAAGCGTTTCCCCGCAGTGCAAACCTAACGAGACATTTACGGACTCACACGGGGGAACAACCTTATCGATGCAAATATTGTGAGCGCTCGTTTTCCATATCGTCAAACTTGCAACGGCACGTGAGGAATATTCACAACAAGGAGCGGCCGTTCCGGTGTCGTTACTGCGACCGCTGCTTCGGGCAGCAGACGAACCTCGATCGGCATCTGAAAAAGCACGAGGCAGAGAACGGTGACGATGGACGTAGAAGGTCTCCGGACGAGACGTATTTTGAAGAAATCAGGTCGTTTATGGGGCGGGTAGCGCCGGCGCGCCGCGCGGCCGCCGCCACCGCCGCGAGTCCCGCGGATCACACTTGATAGTGTGACCTGTAAGACCACATTCCCTCTTACAATAATCTGGTCGAAGCATCCAAATGACTCTGTTTTACTAGACATCACAGTGAGTTTGTACTGTCGTGTTAATCAAATATAAGTATACGTATGGTGCACCTAAAATTTTCTAAAGCTTGTCACATGGTACAAATCTGTTATTAAATATTATAATGAAACTTGTAATAAAACAGTCGAGCTGATACCGAGATTGTAATAGATTTCCTTGTTACCGTATTATAAATGTTCTTAAACGCAACAAATGGAACAAATTTCTACTTTTATACTTGCCACCAAGTCGGCTATTAGTTTTATATTATATTGTATAAATAAAGTGATATCACAACTTTGTGTACTTAATGTAAATATCTAACTTTAATTAGAGAGTGTACCGAATTTCTACTACCGATAAAGACATAGATTTTATTAAAATATATTCCTTGTCAATATTAGAAAATTATGTTTAAGTGTTCAGAGAGTGTTCGCTACTTTAGGATAAAATACTACGTTAGTTAAAAATATTGTATGAATGTAAGTATTTCCGTGTAATATTTTGTATGTACATTTTTGCTTTATTCGATGTATAATAATTAGTATTATGAGTCTGAGAGGAAACGCCGGTTACCATAAAAATATAACTTGTTGCTTATTGAAGATTATTATATTTTCTTATATGAAATGTTAGAAAAGTTGTTTGAAAATTATGTAATGAATCTAAATTCTATGTATATTTTCATGTTTGCGTAGCTTATATCGTTTTCGGGCTTAGCTCACACTATTATGAGAAGAGCCTATTGTTAAGTTTCAAAATATTACGCAAAACAGATGTTATTTGAGATTTTTTAGATTATAAATAACTGATATGTATAGAGATTAATACAACGTTTGTAAAACATTTTCCAAAAGATTTTAAATTAAGTAAATTTTAAATCTGTGATTTAATTTATTGCTGGCCTGCATGCAATTGGATGTATTCTGCGACATTGTAATATAAAGCGAAAGAAAGGTTTTTCTTTACATTGTAATATCTCAAAGAACTAAGCTAAACGTTCCTGTAAGTATAGATAGATCTCTATCATTGTTGCTAGTGTAAAGTTGATTTTACTTTAAATTAACTCTTTCAAAGTTTATCACATAAATCGAAGCAAAGCTCTCTTAAATATGAAGATATAAATATATTTGTCAAACACTGACTATTAGATATTCCTTATACACACATACATTATTGTCATAGATACTGTTTAATCTCGTCATGAAACATGATATTGTAATATATTTTTATGAATGCTGAATGTAGTGTTCACCAATGTTACCTGTACTGTAAATATCCTAAAGACTGAGACTTGGCTGCATAAACTGAACACCATGAAAAAATAAACTAGCACCACAAAAAAGCTAAGAAACCTCTTTGAAAAACGTGACGTGTAACTTGAACAATTAAAAAAAGGTGGACGGAATCTCGCTAAGCAACAATCAAAGCATAGTAATGGCGATGGCGTTATGTTTGTGTGAGTAGACGGAGAGCCAATGTCAAGCCGATGTGACGGCCGATCGGCATAACATGATGTAAATGTTTGCGTGACACTTGTGTACGAGCGAACGAATCAGCATAGCTTGAGTGCTTTATTTTTGAATTTGGCGACGATTCTCCACCTTTTATTAGTTTAGGACGTTTAATTGATATTATCTTACTAAATATGTCTTCTGTTGTTGCAAATCCATTCACTAATGAAGTGTTAAATTCAAGCAGTTTTCTATGCAGTCTCCTCTTGGTCTTACCACCTTGCCATCCTAACACCATAGTACCAAAATCTTGCTTAAGAGATGCTACTTAACTTATCACTGGTAATTGATAAGAATAGATATTATTATGTGTAACTTTTATACTTTTGATACCTTTTAGTCGTTCAAAGGTCACCGATTACCTTGTCAACATGAAATAAATAATAATAAACTTTATGTGTGCTTTTATTTACCTACAATTGTATATTCAAATTCTTTATTGCTTCCATATAAAGAACAAGATGTCAAGTCAACACAACAAACAAAAGTCTTAATATGGACCCAGTCGCACAGCAAAATTAGAAGAGAGGAGAAAGCAATTATTGAAATTTTACAGACAATTATTCATGATTATTTAGTTTTTTCTTATTTATTTAGTATTAGGAATACTTAATTTTTCTACTTAATTTCTTTTTAATTTTTTTTTTTTCTTTTACTTTAATATTTGATAATAATATTTATTTATTTTTATTGTATTTGCTATTATTCCACCTTTTTAATGGATTTCTTCTCTTATGAAACTAAATTACTAAAAGCTTCATAAGCCAAAGTTTAAAAAAAAACATTTCATAACAAAGAAAATTTTTGTTTCAACAATAGTTCATTACGTTATATAGACGGTTTAGTGAAGAACAGTTAACAGGTTAACAGAACAATAACTTTACTGCAGATTAATGATCAGTATAAATTCGGGCCTGCCCCTTTTTGCTTAATAGTTCTCAAATCAATGCTAAAAGTTTATAAAATATAATGCATTGATGTACATTCATAGCCGGTAATATTATATAAGTGGTAGTGTCATGGTAATATTTTCCACAAAGGATTGATAAGTAACATTTTCCAAATAGAGGAGTGCTGGAAGCATCATACTTAAAAGTGCAGAACATACTACATTCAATTATAACATACTACATTCACAAAATAGGTAGAGCCTAGCTCAGACAGAAATTAAAATAATAATAATAAGGAGGTTCTTCGCTCTGCAACTCTAACCACCGGTAGTTTGGGCCCTGCCAAAACTGCCGGCGGCACTCTAGGTTTAGGTTTCTTATAGTATTTTTATATATTTTTTATAGAAATAATTTTAAAAACTTAGCGCGTGAATAATAACAAATACACCAACACACATACATACATAGATCACATACATACATACATAGATCTTGCCCCCTAACTAGGATTCCCTGTATCTAGGTAACCAAGAACTACTAGTCCATGATCCCACAACACCCAGACACGAAACAAATGCTTGCACGTTTTTTCTGAGCACAAACATTTGTGCCGTCACGAGAATCGAACCCGGGACGTCAATAGTTGATGAGATTTAAGCCAACCTATCCAACCACTACACCACAAATGCTGTATTACCTAAAACATGACCAGTACAAAGTACGAGTTGGTCTCTCAACGCCATCTTGTAATCGGAGCACCCGGGGCTGCGCCTGCCTCACGAACTCCGATATGATTGTGCTTTATTACCATTAATTTGCGACAAGCGAAACCGCCCAGAACTATCTGACGGCCATATTGGTCGCTGTTTTGTGCTAATAGGCGAATATTGGGTATTTGCAAGTTAACAGGCAACTTTATGTAGATGTACACAACTAACTTTAGATAATAAGGGTAGGTATACATCAGTTTGTGAAAGCAATGGTAAAACATAGTACTAAAAGAGTTACAGAGAAGTGTGACATTAACACCAATATTTTGGAATTATAGAAAAAAGGGGGCCTTTTCAATGCTGAACAGCCGAAAAGCTTACTAAAATTATATAATTCGTTAATAGTAGATGCTTCTCTAGTAGTTAACTTTAAAATTTTACGAAAGCATATTTTTCATTGATCTCATTGTCTAGGTACCAGGTTATCATAGCCAAAGTTCAAGAACTGTTCGAAAAAGACAAACTAATTGGGGTAAACGAGTCGATTTATAAAAGATTTATTACGCTACAATAAGTAGGTATAACATATGACTGTATTACTACCAAGAATTACCTACCTACCGCTACAATCTACTGCGCACTGCTACTGACCAGATCTTATCAAACGAAGGCCAGCACAACAATTCATCTGACCTTTGGCCATCAATAAAATAAATTAGGTTAAACTCAACCCGCCCAAACCAAAATAATTATCAAACTTAATGAATAAGACGTTATCTGAGCATAGAATCTCGTTTTTGATATTGTAACACCGAGAATTAGAAAGGTACAAACATATTGAAGGACGTTACATTGTGATCTGATTTTTTATTTCTTTTTGTGAGCGACAATGGATGCCGAGTTGTAGAGCGGTTTTTATAAGATGGCACGTAATAGGTAGGTATGGAGTCGATGCGGAAAGTGGACAGTTACTGTTTAATGGCGTAGGTATCTATTGTGAATACTAAAGTTGGACAAGAACGGTATCACTAAGGAGGTGGTGTGAGGGAAGAGAGTTTAAACCTTTTTTGTGACCAGAAAATAGGATCAAATAAATAGGAACAATAAGGTACTTTATCCGATTACACTCTCCTTTGTGTAGATGCATATTCTTTCAACTGAGTGACGAGATAAGCATGTCGTTCACCCGGTGGTAAGCAACACGCCTGGCAGGTCAACTGCAGCAGCACCCAAGAATTTATTTTGCAAAATCTCGCGGCTAGGTATTTCAATTGATAGCCAGTATAGAAAGCTACGTTGTAACATACGAACTCTCTGTTGATGATAGTAAATAAACAAATAAGAGCATCGCATGCCGTGGGGCACTGCCGTTGGTTAAAAATGCCACAGCAAGGACTACTTGTGCAATGCTGATTTGGCGCGAGCACCTTGTCGGCGCGTGCGCTACCACCGTTGCAACCCAACATTGCCTGATCACTGCATAATGATTAAAAAAACAAATGAACTTTATCGCTTATGACACGAGGCAGCGTTAGAAGTGCCACAACAGGGTGGGGCAGTTGCGCAACGATGGCACGGCGGCGGTGGCGGCGGCGCGGCGGTGCGGCGCGGGCGCCTTGTTACCGCGCGGCGCGTGCGCTGCCACCGTTGCAACGCAATATTTATTGCTTATTGAAAAATAACCTTTGCCGATTCTGGGCTTTTGCGGTCGCTTCCGTTATAATTTTTTTATGATAGATAATTGGAATCGCAGTTGAGTGTCATGTAAAAACTATCTTCGTTAAAAAAATCTGTATAAATATAACTACTAGAATAATGTAAATAGCAGGAACGTAATACTTTTTTTTTACTTCTTTAGATTGTAAAATTTACTCGTGTGTAATTCCACAAACCTTTTAATTAGTATATGAAGATATTTTATCTATTCAGACAGTATTTTTAGGAAAACTATTTTAGTACCAAAATAAGATTATAAAATGAAGTTAAATTAATTTTAAGGAGTATTATGGTATACTATCCCATTGAAAATTAGCTCATAGTATTAAATACGTTACCTACTTTATGAAAGTGTCGTACCTACTTTGTACCTAGTAACAGTTACGATATGACATTACAAAATCTAGGCCTGGCGTGCTTTGATAACGCCGAGCCCTACCTTCTCTCGTATCTACAATAATATTATCATAAACATTAACTTATATTTTCATTGTACCAATACTGTTATTTGTATAACTGGTAATATGTTAATACCTAAGTAAGGCATTTGCAAAATAGAATGAATTTTAAGATTTTAAATAATTAGGAAGAAGAAAAATGATATTACTCGGGCAGGGATCGAACCTGCGTCTTCGGAATACCGTCCCGGTCCGTCCCGTGTTGCTAATTGTAAGACTTGTTCGGTTGATCAATGGAAGCATTGACGACAGATGACGTAGAATCGTCCCCGTAAGACGATATAAGAAGGATAGAAGAAATTTGGTTGCTCGAGCAGTAGGCTCGGTGGCCGTGGTTAAGGCGTCGGGACGGTATTCCAAAGACGCAGGATCGATCCCTGCCCGAGCAATATCATTTTGCTTCTTCCTAATTGTTTAAAATCTTAAGATTTTCGCCTAGCATGCGCTAATGCATTCAATATCAAAAAAGAATGAATATTATTTTCCGTTTGTAAAAATATTCTAAAGCCTCTAGTAATTTCACTTACTACAATGCCCTTCAAACCGGAACACAGAATAAGAATATGCTTGCGCACTACTGCTTAGCGGAAGAATAACTGTCAAAGCGGTAGTACCAATACTGAGATGGCCACGGCCTCTCACATACGAGAGACCTACTACGAGTAAAGAATTATGGACCCTTTTTATTTTTATTCTTATTCTAAGAGGGGGGGATAAGACTATCGACCCCTCTTAAAATTAAAGTTAAGTTTAGTTTATTAAGTTTGTTATTTTTCTTTTTGTTATTATGTTTTCTGGTAGTGAAACAATAAAGAGTTATCTAATCTAAAATGTTTTTTGAACACTGTATATGTATAACCCCCTTATTTCGATGTATTTACTATATCTTGTCTGTGTCCGTCTAGACTGACAACTAGTTGAATCACCGAAATTCGGTCAGCACAATTTTGAAACATTGCCTTAGCACTTTCTTACCATACACGTACAATCGAGTAGATAAGATGTAATGTCGAATTCGACCTGTCTGTGGTCACTGGCGTGATTTTGAGATCACTGCGGTGACATGTACCACAGATGTAGAGATGTATATGGAAGCGGCAATAAAATTAGTGTCAAAATGGTCCGTAGGCTCCAATAATATCAGAAATGGTTAGGGGGTTCATTAATAATGACAAATTAAGAGTTACTATGATTTATGTTGGTTTTATTGTCGTGAATTTCCTAATTAGTTCTTAATATAGCTTTGCTTAATGCTACGTTACGCCTTCATGAGTGTAAATCATGTCACCAACTTAATAATCTGTCAAACGAAAACTACTTACAGTTCTTCTTCGTTTGCATAATTTGGTTTATATTGTTCCAGGCTATTTGCTTTCACGATAAAGCTATACCATAAAGCTCTAATTTTTTTATATATTTTTCTCCCAACGTTCTCATACATAGATCCTGGGCCCTAACTAGGATTCCTTGTGTTTAGGGAATCAGGAACTACGAAGACCATGGTGCCACAACACCCAGACACGAAACAAATAGTTGTACTGTTTTTAACCGACTTTTAAAAAAGGAGGAGGTTTTCAATTCGATTGTATTTTTTTTGTTTTTTCTTCTTCTTAGTTCTTATTTAGTTTGTCATCTCAGAACTACGTCATTATAAAACGATTTGGACAATTATTTTTGCGTTGGGTTCAATATAGCTTCAAGGTGGTCCCATATAAGTTTCGTACATCAGAATTAAAAGAAAGTCGGTTTTTGTTATGAAATGAATTATTTATTCTTAGCAACTTTTGTCTCGTCACAGGTATCGAACCCGCGACCTCGATGGTGTATGAGATTTGACCCAACCACTACATCACAGTCTGTCAAATGGTTTACTATATCTTTTAATAGCGTTTCCATTCATCAAATGTCTGTGGCCGAACAGGTGACCGATCCATCACCTGTGCCCAGCGACGTGGCTAATTAACGGAAAGCAAGGTCGGTGAGGAAAGAGGCCTAGAGCACCCACTCTTGTCAAAAAACAGGTGACGCAACGTCGCGTTTCACTGGCTCCTTCGATTGTGTGCTCTCTTAAGTAACTCACTTCCTTCGTAGTTAGACTGTTTTTCAACCGACTTAAAAAAGGAGGAGGTTGAGAGCTTCCTCCTTTCATATTTTTTATTTTATATTTTGTTACCTACAACTCCGTCATATGTAAACCGACTTGAAAAATTGTTTTTGTGTTGGGTTCAGTATAGCTACGAAGTGTTCCCATGTAAATTTCATCGATATTCGACCATGGACTTCGAAGAAACATCAGCTCAAGTTGGTTCTTTTTTTGATAAAATGTGTACTTGTTTTAATGAGTAAACATTGTCTACTGAATGAAGGACTTCATGATTTAGATGAGCTGTCAAAGTAATTGATGTGGTAAGAAAAGGTATGTTTTTAATGACATATCGTTCATGGTTACTGGAGAAGGTAGCAAAGAGAAGGCCCTATCTGTCCATTCTCCTTTGACTGAAGAAATATGATGAATGCTGTTTAAACTATACAACGCAAGATGTAAGAAGTAGCGACGAGAGACGAAAGTTCAAGTCAAATATGGTATTTTGACAAATCGTGTAATTTTGGAAATATTTCCACGATTGGCGCAAAAGTTCTGGGTTGAGTGAAATTACTTAACAGTTACGTAGGTAGTTTAAATTTACTCAATTAGTGTCCAAAACTGTTAACGTCAAAAATATAAACTGTTACCTCGTACCCTGTACTTTTCACCGACACCTTCGACATGCGATCGTAGTATTACGAAAAAAACCACAGAAAATATATACGAATATTTTGATATTGTAAATATATACGAATATTTTGATTGTAGAACTGCAGGGGAATCGTGTAACTTGAAAACGGATCCCGATCGCTTTCAATTTCAAATTTGGAACACATTACCATTTTTAGCAATCGTGATTGGAATTGGGACGCGGACTTCGAGTAGAAAAGTTCAACAATTTCACAGACAAATACCAATTACAAAACATCAAATCAAAAACTCTTCATTCGTTTTTGTCATCACAGACGCACTTATGAACGTGAAATTATCACCATGACTCTACGATGCTGTTCCAGTTAGGCGATTGCTATTCTGCTCTCAAAACCTAGCAAGAGTAGCTCTGCTTCTCCACTTATGCAGTTTTAATTGCATATCTAAACTTATTTTAAAGGGATGCATCTGCATTAGGCAACACATTTTTTTTCAGAAAATCTCTGAATTGCAGGGCCAAAGTTTTAGCATCTACATATATGAACTACCTAACGACTAACGACGCAAACAGCGGTAACACGGTTCTCATTGGTAAAGTACTAGTATACTGTTTATTATCTTACTCAGTTAGGTTTTTACTTATAAACCCACAGAGATTTCATTAAGCTTATGAGTATGAGTAAACTTATCATCTTTTATAACATCTTCCTTCCCATCTTCCATAATAGTGAAGTGAAAAAGCCATATCGTTAGATAATAGTGAGGTGAATCGCCCATATCGATGCCAATTACGGACGTGCCCCGCTTTGGCAGGACCTCATGCCTCGAGGAGATATTTTGATGAGCAGATAAATTAATTATAGCGTCGTATGAGCACTAATAAACGGCAAACTTGCTTATCGTGCAGCTCTAGATATAGACGGAGTAATGAACGAAGAGGGATCAAGGAACTTTAGGCCGGGAGTTGCGGTACAACGTACTCATGTTATAGTTTACTAGATGACAAAAGTGAGGAAATTCTGGGTTAGAACTTCTGATAATATGGTTAGTTATTTATAAAAAGAGTATCATATTATTATTATTATTATTTATTGGTAAAAGGGAATACTTTTGATGACATCTCGCCTGATGGATAGCGAAGACGCGCACGCTTGCCCATGAGATACCTAGTCACTATAGACTTAGAGAGAAGTTAGTTATAGCTGTTTGCGAACAAAGACGCTGGCAGAGCGACGCAAGCAAACATTTATGGAAAAATTGTTTCATTTGCACAAATTAGTTCGGTGCGCTTTTTATAGTACAAAATATTTTATAAGTAATCATATGTTGCCGATGGTTCCCTATCTATATGCTTTAATGACGTGTCCGATTTTGGCGAACCTTCTATAAACGGAAGCTTATTTTACTAAGAAAGCTCAAAGTGTAGGTTTCTTTCAGTACATAATAATTTTAAATAATTCATATTAAATACATAATACTTATGTTGCAATTGTACTTTTACGCTAATTTTCAATTGGCAACAACACAATTTTAATTATCAATTGGCTTTAAAATATGCACAAAATATATTTTGTTGTCTACTTATAAATACAACGTCAAATATTTTAACTTAACATACGGCGCATGAAATTGATAATCACGTCAGTCTGTAATACATTTAAACGATGTGATAACTCGATTCTTAGCTTATTAAAAGATTTTACGTTCATAAATCGTAATAAACAAATTAGGCGCCCGACGCCCGAGGCGGCGCGGCCGTCTCTATAATTATTAAAATTATTCGGAATATAGGTACTTGGACGATTATAGCTCCTCAACATATGTTCGGGCTGACAGTATTCAGCGTTCTCAAAATACATATGTGTGTGGAAGAACTATTCGTCGACTTTGAAACTTGTCGGGAGCAAATTCTCGACACGGAGCTTTGGTAAGAGAATGTCGAGAAGATATGTATTTGGTGTTAAAACGTGACACCAACACTTCCGTTTCGCAGTTATTTTCAAGATAGAACGAGACTCGTGAAACATGCTGAATATCCTCTGAGGTTTGCTTATCTCGCCAATAAAAAAGTGTGCATACTGGACAGTATATTATTCAGTCATTCTCGATGGTCGTCGTCACGCATGATTTTAAATAAATCTGAGCTACATAAGCAAAGCGGGACAATAAATAATAAGTGTGCGAGCATCGATAATTACACGGTAGCCGTGATGATAAGAGTCGCCACTATTGTGCATAATATCGTCCAGTATTAATAAATTATACGGTAAGCGGGATACCTGCCGACGAGCCGTCAACCGGTCTTCAAAACTAGGGTTCCTTCGTGATCACTTGAAATCACTTGTGAATAAATATATATGAGGAAACCATAAGTTTTCAGGCTATCGCTATGACATGTGAAGCAGCCATTTGGATCGTGAATCCTGTCAGTTTTCGAGTACTGCTCCAACAGTTTTTTTTATTGAAGCTTAGACGACATAGCTCAAAAAATAAGCAAGCAGAAATGGCAATGGGCCAGCCGCATCTGTCGAAGAACCGATAACGAATGGTGTAAACGAGTTCTAGAGTGAAGACCACGTTTAGGCAAACGTAGTGTAGGACGCCCTCCGACTAGATGGAGCGATGACTTGCACAAAGTAACTGGCAGCAGTGGCAGCATTACATGATGAGAGCCGAAGATTGTACTCAGTGGTGTGCACGCCTATTTTCAGCAGTGGACTAATACTGGCTGTTGATGAGAAGCTCTAGCCGCTGTCGCTGTGACAATAGTAATAAAAAAACATTAAACATTTTTTTCAATTTTCAGGCATTTCATCGCATAACTTCTTTTTCATAATTCTATGTGCATCTCTCATTCTACCACCACAATATGTAGTACTATTAGGTATTCTGTGGAAACATGCAATTTGTAAACAATCGCACCACACACCACACATATACTATTTATATAAACAACAGACGACAACACTCTGGCGTGTCCACAATCTGATGGATACAGTGGGAATTAGTCGAAACATTCTTACGGAACCCTGCGTTCATAATCTAGATGTTCCGACAGCTCGAGTCGTCACATCGCATTATAAATTCAGTGCGGGCGCAGCCAGTTTTTCCGTTTCGGACCATTATTATTACCTTCAACTTTTTAATGCGACGTCTAAAACTAATCTGCAAACCTGCGAACGGCTTATTAGCAAATATTTTTCGCATAAAAAATGAGGCATTCACGATTTTAATGCTGCTATGTTACTGAACGCCATTTTAGGGTTGGGATCCAATCGCGCGGCTGGTCACGTAGTGCATAATGTCACTTTCGTAAAACGCGATGTCTGTTGGCAGTGCCATTAGATGTTATAAGCGTTCTTGTAACTTATACCCTTAAAAGCTAACGATTCTTAATGGGTTTTGAAACCTAGCTCTTCTACTAGTGAGTGGCTTTTATCAGAGACGGTAAAATTTTAATACTTGCTACAGAGTCATGATTTTAACAGTTTTAGCATTAATCACGGCCAGTAAATAATATTTACTATTATTTTGACCATAGTTTATCGACTACTTAGTTTGGAAAAGTTAAAACACGAGGGATCATTATATAACTAGGTACTTATAGGTGAATAGGATTAAAAAAACAAACATTAAAAAAAATAATAGCAATGCAACACATGCCAAAAAATCCAAAACAAGTTGCTTGCAAATGTATCTTTCTTTGTTCCTTACCTTTGTTTTACCTCATTTATTCCCACTACACGCACAAGTCTGCATCTTGTTTCAGTTGCTTAACGGGACCCGAAACTGGTAGGATGGACGGCAAGTTGCAAAACAAGAGCAGATTCCGCAGTAATGAGGCTCGGAAGACACGGATGCTTCGCGTTTCGTAAGTGCACATCCAAGTGCGTATGTATATGTAAGTAAAGGCTAATTATAATTTACTTCGACTCTTGCGGCTGTACAGTGGGAGTGCAAAATAAAAAGGAGTGCAAAATAAAAAGGAATGCATGTGGATAACTTAACACGCTTGTTTCATCTTTTACGTTCTGAGTAGAGACTGTGGTAGAGGCGAGGCAAATACGTGTTTACCGTCAATTGTTGTGTCGCTTGTGGACTTTTACGTGACTTTTTTATGATTCTGGATATTATTTATTGTTTCATAACGCATACTCAGTCGTCACGATCACCAATCACCAAGTGTAAAAGGCTCCTAAAAGCAGGACAGCCTAACTGTCCGAAACTTGGTCGGAAGAAGAAATTCCTAATTGTCCTCCAGCTGGTCAGAGTAATTCCGACTAAATCAGACCCACTTACACAAGAAACTAAAGAATGCATAGCTAATAGTATAAGTCCTTACGATTATACAACCATCAATCTAATGTTTAAGGGCAGTAAGCTGATAATCCGTGACGCGATAATAAATAACACGAGCATAGAAGTACAATTATAAAATTAACTTCCCTATCAATTTGCAAATATATCACTTCTCATCTCAACGTATAATTTAGTTTCCTTCAAGATACATTCCTCTGATTTATGTGTAAACATAATGCTGAATTCCAATGTAAACAAAATTACTTTAACATCAACCGCTGACTGAATAACACCCTTGGATCGCTCCGGGCTTCGCTCACGTATCGGAATAATAGACATATTGATAGACCATGATAAACATAAACACCGGCCAATCAACACAGACCTCCCTGGCTACATTTTAGTCTTAAATTACGGTGATGTGGTAGAGGTCTCGGTGGGTTGGCCGATCCAGTTGCCCACAGCTCGTTTTCACTCTCTATGACATCCCGCTATTTTCTACGGTGATACAGTTTTTGGTTTGGTCAACGCTGCGTGCCCGGTTTCACTGATCTATTGTCGACGAGTCAGTAAAATGGCTCTCTGATACACCTACAGCGCAAATACAACAAATTATGGCATGAGCTGAAAAAATTATGATTGGATTTGTTTTTTCTGGGTGACATTGCAATAATTTGTAGCCTACTTTTTGTGCTATGGACTTAATATGGTTTTAATGTGCAATTACCTCTTCTATGCATAACATAATCGGTATAACATAATAGGTAGTAAATATTGGACAAAGTTTATTTATCTATTTCTAAATATTAATTTAACCTATTTTACGTCGGAAGCCATACCTTTGAGAAAATTAAAAAAAAATAATAATTTTTGTAGTGCGTGAAGACGTTTTATTACTTAATTTTAAAGAAATCTATGTCCATGTACTTGCACCAGTAACATGACTTTCTCGCCTTGAGATGAGAGCGTAAGTTTTTCTTGCGTTGCGGCAGAAAACTTGTTAGCAAAGCAAAAATAAGCGAGAGCAAACTGCGTACTCTCTTCGAAGATGTACTGGCTGCTTATAATGACTACATGGTATTTTTTATTTAGTTTGGAATTTGCACTAAACGTGCATTAAGCCAGTTAATGTAAGATTGTTTATGTACAAGTCAAACAAAATAATATAATTATGCATGTTTTTGCAGTGCAAATACTTTATTTTGTTTAGTTTAGTGCAAATACTTTATTTTGATAATCCGCTATTATTTTTTTAATTAAACACTATTCAGTATTTTTTTATTTTTGGTATTTAATAGATAAAATTTGTAATTCTTTGATAGTGTAGTAAACGTTTTTTATAAACCCTGGGATGAAATTAAAAATCAATGCAGGTCTTTTTATTACCGCTATCAATATTCATATCTAAGTAATTATATGTCGTTACAATGTCATAAGTAGAGTGCACCACAATTACACATAGCTCTCATACCACCCGGATAATAAACGACTACTTGAAAAAAAACATTGACAGACTTCGACAAGTGTTAGGTACACTAGTACTACGAGTGATCTGGATTGCGCATTCCGCTGATACAACCATGAATTCTTGAACCTATGAACATACCTTTAAATTCTTAACCAGTCATAAATAATTATAACCTTTAAGTTTCTTCGCAAAGCCACAAAACTCCCGCTGCGAGAATTCCCAGTTGTAAATGACGATCGAGTGTCGAATACCGATGGTAATTCCGCTGGCAATGCCGCGATACTGGTAATTTAATGTCAGACGGAAGAAAGGTGGACGGACGTGGCAGGCGCCAGAGTAATTAATGTTTAGAGGGATGACCCTGAGGAAGTATGGCAACGGGTAATACCGATATTCTTGTTTCATCCAGGTACAAATCTGATCAAAATGAAAAGGTGGGTAGACGCAGCAAGGGACTCTAGATTCTTGCTATCTACTACTACTGCTATTACTACTGATACGAGGTGGTAGGTCTCTCATATGCGGGAGGCCGTCTAGGTAGATACCACCGCTTTGCCAATTATTCTGCCTAAAAGCAGTAGTGCGCTAACATAACGGTGATCAATATAAGCGTTATACCTACTTATATTGTAGTAAAAAGGTGAGTGTGATTTCATACGCCGCCGTTGCGGTTTCAAAAGAAACCATCTGCAACCGCATTGATAGGTTTCTATTCTCTGCAGAAACTATCAACACATTGTAGAAGCTTACCAGTAAATCAACTTCGTTGATATGCCCAATTTTAGTCGAGAACTGAAAGCCATTAGTAAGTCTTAATCCAAAGTCGCGAGCCTGTAAAAAATAGTTGTTCTGACGTCCTGTACATTTTGATCAATCGCGAATTTCTGTTTTTGTTTGTCGTTCAATTTATAATGACCATGTTTTTTTTATTCTACAATTAATCCCTTTGCCTTGAACTCAATCTAACTTACTTTAATGATAATTATGTCCATGCATTAAAAGATGTGGAGAAATAAATAAAATAACGGCAAATTACTAGTACTTTTATAGCGTAGTTAGCAACCAGATAAGTCAAAATGAATTTTTGACTTAGAAATAATAAGTTGATCAAAGCAGCCTATTTGACTTACTGGTCAAAAATCTACTGTGGCTCTATTGTCTGCAATATTCTATTCTGTGCTGGGAAAGCAATTTGCCACTGAAGCAGTTGCCGAACTGCGTATAATGCATTGAAATTGATTAATTTTGTAACAAATACTTATGTAAGATTAATTGCATAGGATGGCGTAAAAATCAATTAACTATAAAGTAGTTGTGGAACTCACGCCTCACGCCTCATCGTTTAAATATAATTAGGTTTTTTTTCGAAATTTCATTTATTCGTGCAACTTTAGGAAAAAATCAAAAATTTTAAAATCTTTAATAATCAAAAATAAAAAAGTAAGCTTGTTTGTTTGCCAAGTTGATAAGGGCGGAACCTTAGCCCCTGAGGTGGGCGGAATTTAGCTAATGACGATGATGAAGTTGTTAAGGAGTTTCGGGAGTATATATCGAAAACGCAGGTTTGAATTCTGAACGAGCAATTGATTTTTTTTTAATATTCGAGTTTATACGTTTGTTAGACCAGAAGCTTTAATAAATGCTACAAAAGTCAATTTATTCTAGCTCCTATACCTATAACTACCTCTTATCTAGAGTTCGGTTTACATACCTATATATAAAAGTTATATGAAAAAGTATTACGGTCTTAATTATACCACTACGATTTAGATCAACTTGCTCACTTGCAGATGTATCGCAAGAGAAGTCCTACGTAAGATCAATCCTAAAACGACGAGATTAATATTTAACCTTTTAACCGCCACGCTATAGAAACAAAGCCGTGCCCCGCCATTATGGGACGAATGAGGAACAAATCCCATCTAGGTCTATGCTTACCAAGAAAACATTTTTTATGATGAAATGGGGTTACGTTTGACAACAACTCACCTGATGATAAGCGTAGTTGCGGTACTAATGTGGAGCACGTTTGTCCCTAAGGAAGGTTCTAAGGAAGGAAGGTCCTTAAGGATTATGGTAGAGAATTCCACTCCTTAGTAGAACGTATAATGAAAGAGTCAGCGAAGCGTTTTTTTGCGGACTGGTGGTATGTACACGACGTAAGGGTGGAGTGACTCTCCTCACCTGGTGGTCCTAAGATTGGATGGGGATGAAGGAATCAGCTGATGCAAGTCTTCGGCACACTCCCTGAAATGTAGCCTGTAAAAAATCGATAGACTAGACTAGCCACGTGTCTTCTGAGTTCAAGGCTTGGTACCTTCTTCCCATCAAGAGCCTCATCACCCATTAATCTAAGAGCGTGTCGTTCAATCGAGTTGTAAAAACTAAGAGTTTACGCTCCACTTGATCACATAAGCTGCCTGTTCCAAGATACCTAGCACGGAAACCTATAGTACAATCTCTCAATAACAATATGTAAAATCGTATTGAATAAAACATTGTAACACTCGCGAATGAATTTCCTAAAGAGCTTACCGTAACAGAACCCGATGCATAACTAAAACCACCAGGCTCGCTGCAGCCACGGCACGAACATACGTCATATTTATCATATATTTTATCACTAGAGCCCCGCGACTTCATTCGCGAACAACTAAGATTAACGGACATCTTTAAAAAATAGTTTTGCTACATGAATATTAATATTTTAAGGAGTAAACACCCACACCCCTCCTTGGTAGAAGCAAATAATTCTAACTATTACTTAAGTAGAAGTAGCTCTTGGCTTTTCGTTCAACAAATTACTCTCACTCATAATACATGTGACCTTTACATGGGGCCTTTACATGTGATAACTGCAAATAAATATCTCAATTTTTCAATGCGCACTCTTAGCTTGTATGAAGCGTTTAAGGTGCGTAGGTACTCTTAGCAAAAGCGCAGGCTAATAGTACGCGTTGGACTGGTCTTGGTCGTTGGACAATGCCATTTTTTTATATTTTTGATAATATTACTTATTTAAAAAATTAAAAATATGTCCCTATTGAACCAAAGATAATTAAGAAATAACTTTGTGGACTGTAAACTTAAAATTGATTTTATTAAAAATGTAAGTTTCAAAAATGCGTACTCTTTGATTACTCTACCCTAAGCTATCTCATACTGGAAGCTGCATTGAAATCTATACAGTCGGTTCAAGTTAGAGTGACAGACAGGCCAAAATACAAGAATCGTTTAATTTAGGTGCAGTTCAGATGATCTACTCTCACAACATTTTAAATTAATTTCTTCTACGTACAGACATAACTTAGTCACAGTTTTATCTGTACGGAAGATATATTTTATCATATTTATGTATTATTCATATGACGAGTTGCGATTTTGATGTCGCAACGAAACACCAAGCGTGTTTTTGCTAGATACAGATTTATAACCGACCAATAAATGTATCATAAATGCGAATTGATTCTGTATGTGAGGCACTGGTCGGGAGGCAGTTTACGATGAAAAAAATGATAGTTGCATCGAGAGATTAAAATAGCTCAATATGGAGTTGAGTAGCTTCGTTGTTGAACATCTTGACATTCCAGATTTATGAGCTTTTTAATGTGAAGCTAAAATGTAACTAACGTTTCTTTATTTTCGAACTATATCTGTTCGAAAATCTTTCTAAAACTACCTTCATCTACTCTAGGTTATTTATTAACAGGCTGGGTTTAATCACCATTACCTGATGTTTTTAGTGGTGATATAGACGATGGAGCATTATGGTTGCCTAGAAGAGACCTTGAAGGTACACCTACTCACCCAAACTCAAATACTTGGCAAGGAGTTCTACTCGATTGTTGATAATTGTGGAAGAAAAACGCTTTGTGCGTGCAGGTGGAATAACCATAAAACGCTGCTGTACTTTGCTAAACGTATAACTACATACATATAATTATACAATACAATACAAATACTCTTTATTGTATACCAATAACATAAAAAAATGATAACAGATAAACCTTATAACTAGGGTAGTACAATGGGCGGTCTTATCGCTTAGAGCGATCTCTTCCAGACAACCTTTGGATGGGCAGTATCGGAAGAAATGAAGTAGACGGTGGTGCATAATACCTCATAAATAAATAATGCTATTAAACCATTAGATACTTATCTTCTCTTACAAAAACATTAGCCTTTCATTTTTTTCACCATTCCTCCAAATATTTGTATTTAACGGTTTGATTACACAAACACAGCTCATAAGACATCGTGCCATCAAGATGTCCAGCTGACAGCATGAATACAATCACAGAAGCCTCCAGAAAGCCAGCACGCGCTCACGTCACGCGGGAGACTCACATCTCTTCATTGTAACGTTATCGGACACGACTATCTCGTGTAATTGTCTAAATTAATTCCCTTTCATGCCAGCGTGCTGTTGTATTACTAATTTGTATAGTTTCTTGCATAGGTGCAGCTTTTCTATTAGGCTACTTTTTCACTTAGGTATGGCGTAGCATGTAGTGCTTTACGTTAGATTTGCACAGCGATGCGTAGATAGCGTAGCGCATAAGCCCACAAAAGCCAACAATTTCTCTCGATTCTTTTAAAAGTCTCACACATGTAGGTACGTATTTGTTTTAGTGCTATGTCCTACGCCCTTCTCCGGATGCACGCTCTTAGGTACCAATTATATAAATCCAATTATTGTACCTGTAAAAATGTTTTCAGTCAACGAAATTAGAAGAATCATTAATGGAATGGTAATAAAACTCGATAGGCCCAATAGTTAACTCGGGTTTATGGTAGTTATCCAAACTCGACACGGAATTAGCTTAGGATGAACTAAATTACTTGATTATTATTCATTTATACGTGTGTCATGTGTTTTAATGGAGCACTTGATTGGTTGATAAGCCTGTCTACAAAGACTGGTCATCATTTCGATGACAAAAAACGAGAGCCGCCTCGGTTCCATCACCAGCGTGGCGACAGGTCACGTGCATGTATCATTACACGCATGTTGGTGGCTCGTGACTTGGCTATGGTGTTCTCTGTATGCTGTGCGGCTGGTAGGCGCATATTTATGCATTCAAACACAACATCAATCATTCTAATGAGCCGACGGACGGTCGGTAGGCCAACGCGGGCGTAGCCGCCGGCAGCGGCCGTCGCGTGACCGCGGCTCAATAGTGATGCCTCACATCAGCCATGATTTATCGACCGAAACGCTAGCGCTCTATCGATACCTCATAAATCTTTATCACTCCTATAGAAAGCGATATTACATAGCATCTGATATGTATTGAAAATCTAATTAGACCTTAATTACAATCGATTGAAACTATCTAGACCTTCGACTGCACGTTTCTGCATCCCTAAGCTCGTATGTCGCCATGACCTAACTTTCTAATCTAATCATGTAAACATATAAGATTTGTATCAGAGATGCCGAGATGAACGGGTCTTGTTAAACCACTGTCTTGGCAACTATTTGCATAATTGGAATAATGCATTTAATAGTTGCAGCTATTAGAATTTAAATGCTCGTTGGTTTTAGAAACTATATTAAATACCAGCGAAGGGTGTAGCCAGAGGCTATCGTTTATCGATGGTTTATGAAGTATCGATATCGATGAGACAATGAGAATAAGCTCTATAAAGTATAGCAGTGATATTCAACTAACAAGTTTACCAATGAAGGAAAGAAAGCTGCCCGAAGCGTCCGGCGCTATTCACAAATTGGCACGAGCTAGGCACGCGTTCGGCCCTCATTTTAAATCGACAGATCTGCACTAAACCTTGCATTCAAAAACCGACCAAATCGTAATCATATTAAATAACATATTAAAGCGTCAGTTAACGTGTAAATAGAACAGACACTTAGAGAAGATGAGTTACAAAGATTGAATGGCGTAGCGCAATGATACCACCGCGTCATTAGTAAGAGCAAAGAGGACGGAATTCGTTCGGTTGCGTCGAGTTTGTTTTCTCTTCGATTAAAAGAAACATTAACTAATCGATATTAGTATTGGGTTCATATCGATAGGAAAGACTAGATTTGCGTCATCTCTAGGAAATATGCATATGCTGTGTTCTTTCAATTATGGGTTGTCCAACCACCTGTAATCTTGTGGAACTTTATTGTCCACGTGACCTACCTGTAATCATTGTAATCATCATACCAAGATATCTTAGCTTAGCTCTTAGCATAGCTTCTAAAGTCTTGAATACTAGCAATAACAATTGTGCGCAATCTTTATTATTATATGGTGATTGAAGCTTCTTAGAAAATTAGTAGAGTAATTAAATGTTTCAGATAAATAAGCACATAATGAAGTATCATAGTGAATCGTAAAACCACAATGGATTAAGTTAATGTAGAGTTAATGTAGAGTTAAAAACTGTAAGCATGCGGTTAGAGTAAATGTATGCGAGATCACTCTTTAACCACAGAATACGTAATAGTACTGTATACTTAATCTACCTATGGGAGAAGCCACTGGCTCTCGAAACACAGTTTATACTAGTTCGAGAGCCTATGGATTCAATACTACTCTGTAAAAATATCTATTATATCACAATAAAAGTCCTTTAGAAGGCTTGCGCGGGGACAAACGTAGACGCCTCTTAGAGCATTTAATTTAGATATGTAATGGGCAAAACTTATTATTATTGTTATTATTATTATGTATACATGCCTAATGTTAAATTATGCATAGCCTGCTAATAACAGGAACTCATCTCCCGACTTTTATTCCAATATATGCATTAAATAAAGATGAATTAAGCTTTTATTTTACCGTTTTCAGTCCTAGAAGCTTCAGTACTGTTGAATACCTTAATTATTTTGCCGTAAAATAGCGTATAACTCTTAGCAAGTGCACGCTAGTGAGGTAGTGAGTGAGCAAAGTGTTTTATAACTGCTATTTGCAGAATAATAATTATTGTGTACTGATCGCGGTTGTTTGGTTGTTCAATAACGCTGCCGCTACGGACACGTGCCAACCATCAATCTGCTGGAAATTTCACTGCCTTAATGAAGGTAGGGTTGCCACAGAGTTTTAATAGCTTTGGTCAAGCCATTAGAGTATGAACAAATATAAACCAATACACTTTCCTTTTATAAAATGTAATTCTTGCAAATACCTACATTATGTGTTACATTGACCCAAAAACAATGAATTCTAAATTGTATCTTTATCTAAATGTATGGAGCTTGAAAAGAACTTCTTGTAAAGAAACTAATTTAGAGACTTAAAATCTATATATATTAAAAATGTATAAACAAAGTTGCTGAAAGTTGTTTTTCGAGAAATTATCATAATTTATCCTAACAAATTCAGATACCTAAGTAATATCCAAGTCAACTTAATAATTCAAATCAAACTATACGTAAAAATTAATTAAACCTCGGGCGTTAGGTAAAAAATAACAATATTTCTATCTACAAGCTTGGCATCAATAAACATTCTGACATTACGCACCCACTTTTTTGTAACTGAATGAAATTGCTCGAAGAGGGATCCAATGATTCCAATTGCAAAATAGATGACGTAGAATCGTTCCGGTAAGAAGAGATAATAAGTACCTAAAGAAGAAATTTGGTAGCTCAAGCATACTTCTAGGCACCAAATATTTAGATGGAACGGTATTCCGAAGACGTAGGTTCGAGAGCCATGCCCGAGGTATTTTTTTCTTTTGTAGTTGCTTAGCATGGGCTAATGCAATCAATATAATCTTAGAGACGTTTGCCAGCGGGCTATAATAAAGTCAACGCACATTACCGAAGCGATCTGAAAGCATTTGCTTGTAGCATTTAAAGTAAAGATTGATGAGACGCAACGATCGGACGACAGAGCAGAGTAATGTCTGAGATAGAGCACGCTTGACCCATCCATTAGATCGTGACCAGTATGAATTAGCAACCGGGATTATCATGTCCGAATGTATAGATAAAACATCTAATTAGATTATCATTATAAAAAAATAAATAATAAATACGCCCAACGAACACATACATAGATCCTGGCCCCTAACTAGGATTCCCTGTATCTAGGGACCCAGATACTATGAGAACTATGGTCTTACTGTTGTAAGACCATAGTTCTCATAGTATCTGGGTCCCTAGATACAAAAAAAGAAAAAAAAGGGTGTCTGGGTGTTCCCAGACACCCTTTTTTTTCTTTGCACACACATTTGTTCCGCCGCGGGAATCCAGCCCGCAACCTCAGTGGTGCATGATATGCGCCAACCTGCCCAACCACTACACCAGAGAGGCTGTCAAAATTATACTATGTAAGTCATAGCATTATTTAGATCCTCTCAATCCACCGCTTATGGCCGCTCATTGTAAAACTTTGTTGTAAGTTTTAATTTCTTTTTGTTGTTATTATTTCTGGTGGAGTGGAACATTAGAAAGTTACTAGTGAATTCATTGTATAGCACTCGCAGCGTAGCTAGACATTCGTAACAGATTGCAACGTTCGCAGTGGTCACAACATGGATGGGTGACCGTTTGTGTGGTGTTTATCTGAGCGCTACCGTGCTTCGGAGGGCACGCTAAGCCGTCGGTCCCGATTGTTGTCTTAGCCTAAGACTTTTAGGACAACAATCGTTGGGCCATATCGTAGGCCTTGCTAAAACCTCCGACACCAGGGTTGACCACAAGAAGAAGTGAATTCATCCACGTAGAACCTTAAAACTCTTGGTTTTTGGGGTCAATGGATTCAGTGAGTTTAAAAGTGTGTGCTTAAAATTACTACTGAAACGTAGTTTGTTTTCTACGATAATTTTAAATAGCAACGTCAAGGAAACGATAAGTTGTCGACATAGATCATGAAGTCAGCAACATCGAAAGTGCTACGCACATATCTGCGTAATAAGCTAGTAAAGATGATGTTGTAAAAGCAAACAAGCTACTTTGTAAGAAAATTAAAGCGGCCGGCGGTCGTTAAAGATCTCCTTAAATAATAACTTAGGCACACGGACCACGCGCCTCAGCCACAAGTTGTCGGCCCATTGAAGACAGCTGCAGTTGCTAGGCGAAAGCCAATAGTGGACTACCTCTAGTATCTTAAGTCCAATAATTCAATTATGTAAACGAAAATGTACATACAAATGTCTGTCGCATTCCAGAAGATCTGTCGGTCAACGTTACCACCAAGTGGCGTCCCAATACAGCAAGACGGCGTAGCGTCAGATCGCGCAGGAGATGGCAGGACAAACTAGACGCCTTTAGCGAATACTGGTCAACAAAAGCCTAAGATCGCAAAGCCTGAAAGTCATGGATGGAGACCTTTGCCCAAAACTGAGACGACAGGCTAACAGTAACAGTAACATAAAAATATCTTAATGCAATTAAATTATCATTAATGATCACATTATCATGTGAATTCATAAATTTATTTATAAATTATTTGTAAGTATCGATCACTGGCGTAAGATATGGCTGCCACCGGCCACCGACCACATAATTGTCTGCGACGATTCTTTATAAAATGTACAGAAAGTCTAGACGGCAAGTTGTTGCTAGCCACTTGTGGTCGTCGAGTGGCCCGTGTGTGCCCTGCACTAATTGCCCACATTGCTGTAAGGCGAGTTTCTAGCACTTGGAACATAATTTCGCTGTCATGTTACTAATAGGGATTTGATGTCTAGTCTCTCAAGCATTTAAAATAATCTCCTCAATTTTCATCGACACTTTAATTTTGACGTGCGCTACATATTTTCATGAAGATTAAGTGGATCTTAATAGCCATGTTTGCGGATATTAATGGTGGTTATCAAAGATGAGAGTCAAATATTATGGCATACAAAAATTTGCTGAAAACTCCTATATTTTAATAATTTTTTTTAAATCAATCATCTAGTTATGTCAAACACGGTGAATGTTTTTCCATTCATAGGTAGATACTAATTGAGGAATTAAATTGATTCCTAAATTTTTTACTTAATAAATTAAGCTATGTCATCATCATCATCATCAGCCCATCACGTTCCCACTGCTGGGACACGGGCCTTCTCTCATAGAGAGAGTATGGGCCATAAACCACCACGCTGGCCCAGTGCGGGTTGTTGAATGTCACATGTCCTTAAATTTTTGTGATTGATTCTTGAACATGCCGGTTTCCTCACTATGTTTTCCTTCACCGTTTTTAGCGAGTGTTAAAGCCGCACATAACTTAAGTAACTCAGTGGTGGGGGTCAGCGGGATTCGAACTCGGGTGCGTCGAATCGAAAGTTACACGTTTTTCCACTGAACCACACTCGCTCTAGCTATGTAACAGTGCACAAATCACCAGCTTATTAAAGTGGATGTCAGTACAATAACTACGTTGAAATCACAACAATGCCCCTTCCTCATTATCTCAAAGACAAGTAACACCATTTCGCATGTGACCTGTCCGACGCCACCACTGTTCTCACACGCAACCCACGTCTTCGTATAACGAGAGCGGAGGGTTCACTTCATTAAACAATAAACAAACTCGCTTATAATTCCTGCGACATTTATGGGGCTTGCACACGGTGCGAGTTACTGGAGCATACAAAAGCGCTAGTAGCACGGATTAGCGGCTACAAGATTTTTTCAGTACATGATGGAGAAGCGGGCTATATGCGAAGGCTACTTACAGATACTGAAATTTATGAGTGACACTCATAATTAAGTTGGAGTTGTCCAAATATAGTTTCAACCACATCCGGTGGTTTTTTCAACGCGTCACGCCTCGCATTACTCCAACTTAAACGTGAGAGATAAGAGCGAGTGTGGCTCAGCGGGAACTCGTGCGCCTTTCGATCCGACGCACCTGGGTTCGAATCCCGACTCGGCCCTGCACCAATGATTTATAGTTAAGTGCAGATTTTGCACGCTCGCTCTAAAACGGTGAAGGAAAACATCGTGATGAAACCCGCTTACGCGCTTTGGAGTGGTAGGCTCTGGCCGTGGTTGTAATACCACCCACCGAACAAAGCCATGCCGTCAAGCGACCTAGTCGTGTTTCGGGATGATGTTCGGTGAACCATTGGGGAGACGGGTCTGAGCAGCCGCTCAACTGCCGTCTCTCTCTAGATCTATGTGCTCCATCTTAGGCCACATCATCGCTTCACATCAGGCGAGATAGTAGCCAAACATAGATCTATAAAGTGTAAAAAAAAAAAAAAAAAAAAGAGAGTCATCTGTAAATTATTATTAATAATGTGTCCAAACCATGTTTATCTATATCTATCTATATAGATATATAACTATAAAAATGAATCCCTATTTTCCTTGGCATCACGCGTTAACGGGTCGTCCAGTTTCGCTTATTTATTTTTTGTTGTATTTGTTATTGTCAGGAGAAGGTTAAAAAAATTAACAAAAATTGCACGGAACATTAGAAAATTTAAGAAACCCTAACGACCGTATTAACTTCTTTAATGTAAACTTATGGCGTTTGACATCTGTCTGTTGAAGTTAGACAGGACAACGTCTGTTGGGTCAGCTAGTTTTATAATAAAAAAAGTAACAAGTACTTGATATAGCAAAAAAGGACTGGTTGTACGAGGATTGTATTCAGGATTTCTGAAACTGAAAAAGTAGCCAGCACACTTTGTATATCGCGCGAGTTTCTTGAGCTTGAGCTTGGGTGGCTCGCATCTGGAATCATGCGACAATTACGGGACCACACTTTCTTGGTAGCTTATATGGGCCATATAACTTATGATAGTCCCTCTTCGTAGCATGTCCCTCTTCGTAGCATGTCCCTCATTTGAATATTCAAAAAGAAATAAGTTAATCTACAGCATTTTCAGATGCCTCCTTCGTGTCCTGCACCAAGAACACATAGTTTGGCTTCAGTCTCCGCACGAGTACCTGGACTAGCGCGAGTTACATACACCGTGTGCAAGCGTCTTATTCCAGTAAGGTTACCGGTGAGACCGGCTCTGCCCTTAATGATGTCAAAAGGCAACATAATGTGCTCTCCTTAAACGGAACACAAGTTCGTTACTGTCTCACTGTGCAGTGACGTCTCACTGCTTGCGCGACGTGCGGTCAATGTAACATGCAGTAACAGGGTAACGAAGAAGCTGTCAGATTTGGCTCTGATTTACCTACAGCAGTTCGTAACTTCGGTGAAGTTGGACGATGAGATATTAGCATAAGTATATTATCCCCTGGTGAATGATATTTATTTTGATAGCCTCTGTGGTGTTATGGTTGGGCAGGTTGGCTCAAATCTCTTACACCAATGAGGTTGCGGATTCCTGCGACGGGAAAAATGACAGTGCACAGAAAAAAAGCGCAAGCATTTGTTTCATGAGTGTTGTGGGACAATGGTGCTCAAAGTTCCTGGTTCCTTAGACACAAGGAATCCTAGGCCAGGATCTATGTATGTGATCGTTAGGCATTATTTATTTATTTATTTATATTGTGCACTAACTAACTAATAAAGTAGCACTAACTAACAAGTATACATTAATTACATTAGGCTGAAATTTTTATCCATACATGATCCACATTGTAGCACGTCTATCCCGACAAAATTGTTATTATTCACATTTGTAACTATACACGGTGAAATTGAATTCGATATTTTTGCGAAAAGTATGTACTCAGTCCAGGCTTTAGAATAAATACGTAGCGACAAATTAAATAAAAAAAATTGAAAAAAAATAAACGTAAAATAACTGACAATTATCTGAAATGTCGATTTCACTAAACACGTTACGCGGGGACGACAGACGCGCCGCGCGCCGTCTGAGCGTAGGTACCTACCTAATGCCACGCGGTCAGCTGATACCTACAAAACAAACGCCCGCTCCGCTTCAAGGTCCAAGCGGGGGTAGCCGACTGACGGCACCGCGCGGCTATCTTTTATCTTTATTAGTAGGTAAGAAATTAAACAATGACTCCAATTTTCCCTTCATACTTTTTATCGGGCTTAGGACCGTCAGAATTACTTACAATTGGGCCAGTAACAAATACAAAGAACTAAAAAT
The DNA here is from genome assembly GCA_951640565.1 of Petrophora chlorosata. NCBI lineage: Eukaryota > Metazoa > Arthropoda > Insecta > Lepidoptera > Geometridae > Petrophora > Petrophora chlorosata. Next base: position 6,943,019 of record OX621206.1, read on the forward strand.
AGGTACTGTGCTCAGAGTAGGTAGATAAGTAGGTACCTACATTGATTTGAAACAATAAAAAAGTAGAGGCACGGCAAGTAAGTAGTTCAGGCGTATTTAAAAAATGGAATCAGTACTATTTACAGTGATTTAAATCATACACTTACCTATTATTTTAACTACCTACTATCTGTATTGAAGCAACTGTTCAAAATGTTGTCCGTTCACTTCAATACAAAGTCTCGCACGTTTTTGCAAATTCTCTTTAAGAGAACGAAGGATGTCTGTGTTTCTTTTCACTTTATTAAAAGCACTCGCGTAAACGTTGACTCGTCAGTCCACAAAATGTTTACGTTTTGATTATCATTGAGCCACTGGCAAAAGGCAATGCGAGATTGCGGATCAGTCTCATGTAGCGCTTGCGTTCGACGAAAATGGAATGGATGCATTCCGATTTCGTCACAAGTCGCGTAAAAGCGCACCATATCCAACCACTCGACGTTTGAAAAATTATAATGACGACGCGACGTCATTTTTGCGTTCACGCGCGGAAACGGGAAAGACAAGCGAGTACTGTCAATCCCTTGACAGAGTTTGGCCGACTGACCTAGTGTTGAGTAGGACTTACATGAACCAGTACATTTGTCCCGTACGCGACAGAAAATTGTAAGAGCGGCTCAAAATGAAAAAATGTAAGACTTCAATACGAATGTCCCGCTCATGCTCATTGGTCCCGCTGTCGTATCTACTCTTCACTCAATGAGGCGACGAGCCGGAGAGTCGCGACAGTACATTTTCGTTCGATGGAGATGACAAAGAGGGTGAATGTGATGTTGTTCTTCTCTCTGTCACTGCCTCACGCGATGTTGTTTGAATGAACGTCGAATATGACCGTGTTCGCCCGAAAATCCGAACAAAATATGAACTGTTGTATAACTATCCAAAATATGTAGACAAGTTTTACTTATGTTTTACTTTCACATCAGTAAGTGGGTTTGGGTATACTTAAATGAGTCGTATTATATATATAGAATACAGCAAAGATAATATTAGGATTCTCCTAATAGTAGGTATATACAACGTGTAACATAAATGTGTAGTAATAATTAAACCACGCATATAGAAGCTTATTAATAATTCAAGTCCAAGTGCAAATCACCAGAAACTTTTTAAAATCACAAGATATGATAATTTAAACATTTCTGGTAATCAAGTTCATTTCAACCCTAACAATCAGCTGATAAAGAGCAATGAACTTGTGACAAAGAATATTAGTGCGCCGCGTGTACAGATCTGACAAACAAATTTTATCTTCAGTTAGCAAAGCCAGCTGTCCTACCAACCTTACTTTACAACTAACTTTCAAGCAAACTGCTTTTTACGCGACTCCCCAAAAAAGGAATATAATGTTTTCGGGGTTAATGTATGTGCGTTTTTTTATTACAAAATGCCTCAACAGATTTGGATGTATGGGGTATCCTCGGAATCCTTAAATCATCCCAAGTGATAATGTTTTTGGCAGGGTATTTTTTTATTTTTATTAATGCTTACTTATTAATTACAGCATTAAACATCATCGCTCCAATTAACATTCAGGAATAAGGGTCTAATCAGTGTAAACGCCTAATAAGAGCGAGCATGGCTGATGTTCTTAAAAAATACGTGAGGTCACCAACCACCGTAGGAATAGGATGTAAAAAACATCATGCGTGAATTTCAACAGTAGGAATGTAATAGGCTGATAATGATGATTAAGACATTTCCAACATTTGATTTCATTGCATAGTAAAAGAGTGTTCGTAAGTCAGTAATCAATAAAGCGTCTTTACTTAGTCAGTTTTCAGAAATAAACCTGTTTAATCTTTGACAAAACGCGGCAAACACTAAAGCTATCAAACATTCGCCGCCGCTTCATGATTCGCTAGCCTTGTTTCGTATTGCGCCAATCATAAAGATGTAATCCTAATAAATAATAGCCGCTGCTCCTCATTGGTCGAGCGGCACAAACAAAGTTACCTTCTAACGCCGCCCCATAAAACTCGACCGAAAAGGACCGTTTTCGTTTCGGAAATTCTTTTTAGGTTATTTCTGAATATGAATTCTAAGACGTCAAGTTGGATAAAAATTTGAAACTAATCAAGGCAAGGCTAAGTCGGGTACGTTCGCGGAGATTTTTTTGTATACCGGTTCCGGAACATGCAAAAAAACTATGTTAAAAAATACTTAAACCTATGTTTTTATTATGGTTTTAATGCATTCAAATCTGTCCAGGCAATAAGAAGTAATGGTGGAATAAATAAATACATACATACGTAAACCCTGAAATACTCCTTTTTGGGCAGTCGTGTAAAAATGTGGAAATACCCTTTTTTACGAGAGTTCCGGAACGGAAACGACCGAGTCCGAAGATCCGTTCAGTATGAAATTCCGGTATTTGAGACTCGAAATCAAGCCCTTGTAAAATGTTCGGCGTTTTCAAAGACAGAGCGCCTAGGCCACAAAACAGATAAATACAGAAGTTAATCTCATGTATGTACTTTTCATACATTTCATACCGGACGGCGCAGGAAGTTTTTGGGAGGAAAATTGATTGATTTAAAAATATAACTGTACACGATATCGACATAATTTTTTCGCAGTTACTATTATAACTGAATAAAGTTGTTTTGAAGACAAAACAAATGCGATTAGTTTACATTAACATCTTCCTCATTAGATTATTGAACACAAGGCTAACACAGCTTATACTACAATAAATATCTAATTTTAAATTGTAAAAATATGACAAGGCTAAAAACTTATGTTCGCTTGTTCGGCGCAGGGCTGGGGGCTGGGGCGCTTACCTACCTACCTAACTATTTTGTGTTACGTGAAAACAAACCATCAAAATACAAGCAAATACCTACTTACCTCTCTGAAACAACTGGTAGCTTAAAAAACGACAATTCACCGTTTAATGTTGAATTTAAACAACCGTCCACCAAACAGTTATAATAACCTATTTTTCGTTGCTCCATTTTTGCACAAAAAAGTTCACAGACGCGTGTCTCAAGCGGATGGCACTCGCATCCCAACTGTGCCCAGATATCGTGTCTGTGAGCGGTGTCTATGTGTGCGTTGCTCGAGCGCACTTTGTATGTATGTAGATTTCTGTACTAATCTGTTTTGTGCCTAGGCACAAAGTAGCTCGGTCAATGACCCGTACTACCGCGACTAGGCCACAGCTTGTTAGGATTGTCCAAAATAATTCAAATAAATAATTTTTAAACTTTGTATGGAAAATATAATAGTGTTTTTTTGGTTGTATATTCTGCCCAATGATTCATGACTAGATACCCATACACACCTTTCAGTATTACTACACATTAATGTTATTCCCTGTATAGTATGGATAAAAAGAATAAATCTTCACATTTATATATATATTTATATATTTACTATATTTTTCTTATTTAGATAACCACAACTTTATTACGCTTCAACATTAAGAATTTATGATCATGTCTTACTATAAATATGAATACCTACTTGCATAAGCGACTCATAATAATTGTCACTCATAATAGTAGGTAGGATATTTTAGGTAATTGTAATATCGCATGTAGTTCCTGATTCATTATCTAGTGGAAAAGTGTGACACCAGTACAAAAGCCGGATATCGCTTCATTTGAACCGTAGGAGCTCAATAGACCTCGAACGCCTCGCCTCATTTGAAGCGGTACACAGTACTGGCTCAGTACAAAAAAGAGGCACCTCTTACAAACTCATTTTAAAACCGTGTCCTACCCAAGACTAGACTGACCTACTAATTATTTTTTCGCATGAGACATGAGGCGAGCGGGGTAGCGCGCGCGGGCGCATCAGAGGTGCATAAAAGAAAGGGGCGGTTCCAACGCGCGTAGTTCTCGTATTTTATTGGTTGATAGTTATTGTTACTCAGCGCGGTTACTTGTACTATTAATTATTCTGTAACGCGGTTGCACTAGTCGGATTTTGGACAGAAGGTATTTATCATGTCGCAGGGCATATGTCACGAATTGGAATAATGTTGTTTATTATAACTACTAGTTTTATGTTGTAAAATATTTTTTTTATATTTATTGAATGGTGTATAAACATTCTATAGCATGGACTGAGTACATACTTTTCGCAAAAATATCGAATTCAATTTCACCGTGTATAAATATGTCAATTCTCAGTTTCGCTAGGAACTTTTCGAAGGCATAACGTCATTATGGTAAAGACAAGTTGTTTTTATATTTTACCTAATAATAGAGTATACAAATACCCAGAAAATACTTGAATCCCATGACCCTAAAATCATTGTCATCGCTGGAGTTTCCGGATCCTGAGATACAAGTTAGTTCTTCGTTCAGTAGCGGGTATATCCGGCGGGGACATGGTTACTGGGTATACCTGAGTCTAATGCTAAGCAGGTATCCCAAAATATAAACCTAAGCTATAAACATTGAAATTGTATAAATAGCGAGTAGGTATTTCTTATAGGTTTAAGAAACTTACTGTACAATGCCACGGACAATTCTGTGCTTGTGGCGGAGTACTGGTCCAAAAAAATATAAAGCCGAAGTATCAACTCGCTAAGAAGAAGAAAAAACTTAACTCCTAATCTTCACCAAGAATTATAGTTAATTTGTGCAAATAAACCTTTATTTATTACTTAGTTAATTATTCATTATTGTATATACTCGTAGATAGATAACGTTTTATTGTTAAATGACAACAATGAAAACTAAAGTTAAATTAAATTGGCAAACTTATCGCTTAAAGCGGTATCTTTCAGAATATTTAATTGTAGAGGATTTAAAGAAAACGAAGGAATACTTTATTTTAACAACTGGTATGGAATATCAACAGAACAGTGATTCTGGGTTGATAGTGCGCCTCGTACTATTAAGTAGGTTTAGTAACTTTAAAGAATTTTTCATCTAAAAAAGAAGGAGGCCAGTTATACTGATTAGCAACAACAGTTGTAGAAGACTTTGAATGAATGCATAGTCAAATTATATAATTCTTACGATATGACATAACACAACCATATAGAGCTAAATCTGATCGTTAAGTCCTTACCGATACCTACTATAAAGTAAAGTCATCCTTAACTTAAACCACATTATGTGAAACGAACATAAAATATACAATCGTTAAAAATAAAAAAATATAACTATTTGTTTTTACGGCGAAATTGTGAAAAAAATGTTCTCGATAAAGGAACTTGTCCATAATTCACGAGGTTTCGTAACAAATGTTTCATTTTTTTATTGCTGAGGATCGGAGTGTGTTCGACCTCGAATGAGCAACTGACCGAATTATTTTGCCCTTATTTAGAGATCGGTATTGTGGATTTTTCTGTTTTCGAACATATTGGCATCCAGCTCTTTTAATTGAAATTGTGAGTGAGGTATTTTTGGAACTCTGACTCTAAAAGCTATGAACACCATGGTAGGTACATCATGGTATTATGTATGTACATATATGTACATAACTTCACCTCGTGTTAAAGGTATTAATGTGATTTTAGAGAGTCATTTGTGACATATAATTTTATCCTAAGCACATAATTTTTAACCTAAGTTCTGATTCTTGATGTAGCTTTATACAACAAGAGTACTTTTTTAACGATTCCATCACATTGCAATTATCGAACGACCTCGATCGATTCTAATCTCCTCAACTCGAAAATCTTATGAATAATTTGTCTTCCATTTAGAAGCTTGTTGCCAGCATCCTGTCTACTCAAATTATTGACGGCTAATCGTCGGAATTATCTGCTTCATAATAAGATATCTAATGATACATTTCTAACATCCTTCGTGGAGTTGCTCAGACATTGCCTAATAAGGTGGTAATGACAGCTCCGGGGTATTGTCACTAACACTAAACACTAAATAAATCTAAACTAACAGGTAGTGACACTACGCCTTGTTACTTGCCGTCTGTTTGCTCTACCGGATATAAATAAAGTTGCCAGGCTAAATAAAAACTAGATTAAAAGATTTTAAAAAAGGGATCGAGAAGTCTTAGTATGGACGATCGAGTAATTTGGTCTAGCCTGGAACAGTAGCAAATTAAGAGTATGACGTTCCAATATGCCTCTAATAACCTCCTGAAAGATAAGGATGACATGTCAAGAACCAATAGGTCAGCTGAATTGCAGCTCTAGGGCAGAAAGTTCAAAGGACGTGCTTGTGATCACTAATGCATTATTAGTATTATTACCGAACAAACTGCTCAAGCTTCTATTCAAACATCTAATACGTAAAGCTTACCTATGTGTGTATAGTCACGTTGCATACAAACCTGCATGGACAGGCCGCGCAATTGATTCTAGGGCGCGTCAGTTCAATGGATGCCTCATAGCTACCGTACCTTATAATTAGACGATATGGATTCGATGCGATGCCAAAGAGCTCCTTGCGAAACTTTGCTAAGGCTTACCCTAAACATAAATAGCATAGCAGCAACCCTGTTATAAGAAGAATGATTCTTTTGATAAGGATCACTGATCACATTTTGCCTTGAGCTTTATTTGTACTAAGTCCTTTTGTGCCGCAGATAAAGGTGGTCAGTACGCGAGTATATCTTAATACTTGTTCTTTTCTTAACAGTGTGACAAGTCAGGTTCATTTAACCCGATTGTCCATTTCACAAATAAATAAATGATTATCTTGTTTGGTTATATAATAAACGTTTCAGAATCTTTAACAGATGAGGAGTAGCATTAATTAATGTAATTAAATAAATAAAGGCATAGGAATATAGTTAATAGAGTATGCGTAAGAATAATGAGAATTAAATTTCATAAAATAAAGGAATATCATTAAAGTTAATCTACATAGTACAGAATTATAACCTTAGCTTAGTATTATTCGAACAATAATTTGAGATACTTATATCAACAGAGAAAGGTTTTCAGCAGGACAAATATAAAGTTATTTTAGTATAGCTAATTGGAAAAAGTGAGCAAGTTTGCACACTACTGTTGAACAATATTCAGAGTAAACATTTAAACATATTAAAGTGGGCGGGGCGATGAAGCGCAGTTGATGGTTACTACGCATGCGCAGTAGTTAGTACGCATGCGCGGAAATTAATAAATTCTAAAAGGGCCTAAAACGCTAACGTAAGGATGGAGGAATAATGACTTAAATACATGAGAGATGATAGTTAATCTTGATTGGTAAAAATGGAAATGTCGCTCAATGTACCAGTTATTAATGTAGAATGCAGGATTATCGATTTAAACACGTAGGAGTTACAGAAGATTTTAGTGTACGAGAAAAGGATGTGGCAGGATGTACTAGGATTTCGCTGATGTGGCGACTCAAAAAACTATATAAAGGGAAGCAAGGGTTCACTGGGGCGCTTGTTCTTGCACTTGTTCAAGGACTTGTTCTATCACTTGTTCTTGTTGGCGCTCTCTGTGTTTGAGTGGCTGGGCTCCCGATATTAGTTGGTGGGATTACTAGGGAAGATTTCTGAGTTTGCCATAGTTAATTAATTTAATTTCAGTGAGTTTAATTTACAATTTTTAGTGTTGTTTAAAGGATTTATTGTTTGAGTTTTGGAGTCTATAGGGGATTGTGATGCAGTCCTTTGTGGGTTCTGGGGTTCGGATAATAGATTCTTAGTGTTATAGCGATGGCAGTGTACAGAAGTTTTCTTTAGTGGGTTTTTTTTTATTATTAGGGAAAACGCGGCTTGTGGTTTAAGAGCTTAGTTGTTTGATCACAGAACACACATAACGAAGTGTCATGGCCAAAGGGGTACCGCCTTGCGGTGTTAAATGGTTTCTCCTTGGTTCAACTTCCTAACGGAAGGGGCTTGCCTGAGACGAGCAAGCAGTCGATTGATGCTTTTCGACTAACCAGTCTCTCATTTCTAATGCATTCTGTTTATCTGAGGGCAAGGGGCTCGTCGAAGTGAATCCATGTGGTAACACACTTGCCTTACTATGAACAGAGTCATTGGATTTGGTCTTTATTTATATATTTATTTATTTCCTTTTATGTCTCTGTCCTGTTTCCAAGCCCATCCGACTTCGGTCTTGGGTAAGGAAACTAAACACACAGGTGATAGGATTAGTCGAGATACCTTCTCAATCCCGTCGTTAGAATAGTTAGGTGACAATTTCTGTGGCTACGGAAAGCGTCTTCTATAGGGGGGTTTTCATTACACCGTGAAAACTTACACGTTTAAATGTAAATGTGGGATTTATCCCTAGATTTGTTATTAGCTAGGACTTTTAGATAGATTAGGAATATATTTAGGGTAGAAAGTAGGGTTTTAGGGAAGTTAGGTGGATAGGAAACGTTTTAGGGAAAGTAAACAAATAGGGACTTTTCAGGATTGGTAAGTAACTACATTTTAGGAGACTTTTAGATGGATAGGAACACTTAGGAAACATAGGTTATTAGGACTTTTCAGGATTGCCGAGGGAAATAGGAAATATGGATAAAACTATTGCTAATTAACAATAATCCTTTTCCAATTTGGGTGAATATTCACTTTAAAATAAAACTATTGACAGATAGTGATTCTTTTATTGACTCAGATCAATGTTTTAAAGGTTGAAAGCTGAAAAGATAAAATTATAAATAATTCAGATTTTGACTCTTCAAAGAAAAGTGCAAGTGGTACATTTCGGTTAAACTAGGTGAGCAAAAAGCAGCCTATAGTGTGAACTCTATACCAGACGGATTAGAGACACTATTATTGTAGTCACTGACCAGGTCTACCATAAGCATCGAATTTCTTAAACAAGAGAAACTAAGCACATATGGTACTTTTAGACATACTTGCCAAGTTGGTTGTATGGTTCTGTTTCACTTATTAAAGTGGCAGATACTATTTTATTAGTCACTGTCTAAATCTACTATTACATTTAACTTGAATGTCTAATTCAGATTCTTCCTGAGAAACAGGACTGATAAGTGATTGAATCATTATTTTGGATAACTAAATCCTACACCATTGAATTGAAATAATATTTTACTTATTATTATGGTTGGTACAAATTAGGTACTGTTAATATCTATGTTTGTAGAGTTGGATTATTCTGACTAAATGGAATACTTACCTCAGCGGTGTAATATTACTTTGGTAATTACCTATGGAGACTTGATTAAAAGTACGAACTTACCTTTTACTCTGATAAATTACTATCAGGAGTAGATTTTATATGAACAGGAAGTTTACCTAGTTTAGGAATATTCATAGTTATTATAATTCTTAGGCATTAGTTGAATTCTAACAAAGTTGATGGGCATTTGTATATCCCTAAATAGAGACTCTCTTAAACTAAATCTAGTTTGAGGAAGTCTCGAAATGAACTAGATGATGGATGAACATGAAGGATGGTACTTGGAGCGGAGTACCATGTCTGCACTCTGTCTCTGAGTAGCGAAAGTTTTATTTGTTAAATACCTAGTAAAGTAACTTGTATGGATGTGTGGTTAGGAACGAACTGACTGACATACTTTTGCTAAAAGAAAATGTCCTCTTGTCCTTTTGAAGAACTATTTTAACTGACAGACTAGACAGTACATTAATAACATTTATGAATTCCCAATAATTGAGGTACATGGACCTCCGAGAACAGTCTCGAAGGAGAATTATCCAGTCAGGGACGAGATTCACTGTTAACAGCGGATGGATGGTGCTGTAACCTTTGTCGAGACTATTCTATATTAAATTAAATTCATTTATTTCTCAAATGTAGAATTTCAATTTCTAAATAATCTTTTAAACTTTTCATTACAAATATATATCCATGTTTAATAGATTTTCCTTTTGCTTAACTAATACTGTTTATTCAAAAATTATCCCTTTAAATACAAATTAGAATGACTGAGAGTGTAACAATACCTAGGAGAGATACTCGTATTTATAATAATACAGGTTTTTAAATTTAGTTATTAGGGCTAGTTATGAATTGTTTTAATTACCTTAAAGGATCATGGATTATTTCGGTATCACAACGTATAAAGGATTCTAATTACTATATGATCACATTGGCCAAACATAAATCAAATCATAATAATTCTGGAGTAGGATAATGAGGGTATAAATGTTAGAGTTTATATTATTAGTGAAATTTTATTAAGTAGGTATGAGGCAGAGGTAGTATTAAGTGGTTGTTATCTATTGGCTAGGATTAGGCTAGGCTAGTTAGGAATGTTATAATTAGGTTCAGTAGTAACTCAAGATAGGAGTAGAGAGTAATATATATAAAAAGTAGGTAGGTAGGTTAGGATCGGTACAATTTGGTGCCTTTAACCAGGATGTTACAATTAGGTGCCGAGTGACAAGGATATTATAATAGGAGCCGACATGATTAGGATTAAGATGTTTGGGTACATTTGGTTGCTTTTGTCTAGAATGAGTAGGATGAGTTACTGCTGTATAATATGGGACTGTAGTAATAACCTAGGATAATTGTGTAGGAAGTAAGTTGGTTTTGGATAGGATTGATGGTTATAAGCAGTGGCAAAGTGTTCTAGAATGTTATGATTTGATCTTAAGTAACAGTACAAGAGATTAACTCTTGTACAATTTGTTGTCGTGAAATAGGAGAGGTTTAAAACAGTTTTAGTAGGATCTTATTATTTATCCTAGTTATTTTATTTTATTTATATATTTGAAAAAAAAAAAAAAGGATTTTATTTATGATAATTAATAACAAACAGAACGAATGAATTAGTTTCTCTACTGGCAGGGGTGAGCTGAAATTAGTTTAGAGACTTGTTGAGCCGTTGGTGTAGCGTTGAGTTGGCGCAATCTGAAATATATAAAAGATATAAATAGAGTTGCAAGTTAGATTGTTTGATGAATGATTGTTGAAAAATGTGTTAGAAATGTAAAGTGGGCATCTGTTACCTTATTAGTGAATAAAAATGCTTCCTTAAGAGTTGTAGTTGAGCTGTATAAACAGGAGATATTCGGTGGTAAAAGTCTGTTTTCTTGGGGTCTGATGTTCCATGAAGTCAGAGATGAGTTGTAGTAGTTAGTGGTAACAACATCTGGAAAAAGAAGTACTATTTGTTAGATTTAGGTTAGGCTAAAGACTTTATACATTAAGGGGTTTATAAGTTAGGCATAACGAGTGGAAACCATTTGTTTATAGGTTATTTTAAAAGCGAGTTATATAATGAGTCACTAGTCTTAGATACGGTAAATAAGGGTTAATAATAATAGTTATAAATACCTGGTAATATGCAGTTTGAGAGGTTCATTGCTATATAGACTTCAGGGGATCCTTGATCAGTTTTGGTGTGACGGGTGCACTTGCAAGCGATCAATGGCATGGTTGATTGCGGATTCTTGGGTGTTTGGATTATGTTTTGGAACTAGGGAATGATGGGAAGTCTGGAAAGGAAGAATTAAGGAAGGAACTTAGAAAGTTTTTTATTGTTTGTTTGAGTAATTTGTTCAGATCATAGTCTAACATAGAGTTTGTGTGTTGTTGTGTGACAGTAATGGAGTGACAGTGACATTGACGGTTGCATTGATTTGAAGTATAGAGGTTTTAAGGGAGTTTTGAGATACAAGTATTTAGTCAAGTCAAAATAAGTTATAAAATTTTGTTACAGAGCTAAACACGAATGAGTTGCAAAAGTATTTAACTTTAAGAAAAGTATAAATTAAAAATATAAAAAAAGGGTAAAATTATAAAAGGAAAAAAAAGAGTAATTTAAATTAAAAGTTAATAAAAAAGAGGAGGCATGGAAGTTTCAACACCAAAACGAAAACGAAAAGCACCGGCTAGATTTAGAGAACAGGAAACAGTAATTAGTACTGAAGATTCGAATGTGAGAGTAGAGGAGGAATTATATATACAAGAGGAAACTAGAAGAAGCCATGTATCACCGAGACGCCAGTTGTCTACAGTAACAAGATCTAAAGCAAAGGGCGATAGAGGAAAAGGAACAGGATTAGCTTATCGTATGATTAGGCGAGCTATAGGCACATTAGCAAGCAAATTAAATGAATTAAGTGATGATGTTCGAACCACTAAGACAACTTTAAGAAATTTAGAAAATCCTCTGAGTTTAAATGGAGGAATTACAACAAGAGAAGGGCAAAGTTTTTGTATAGAAGATTCGGTAAAGCAACCAGTGCATAACAATAAGGAAGGTAACTTACAGACAACTGATAAAGTGAAGGAAAAGGAACTACCAGTTGAAGAATATAGAAATATAATTTATAATGTGAGAAATATCTCCTTAGAGAAACCTTAGTTTGGAGGCGATGCAACAATACATCCAGTAACATTTTTAGAGGATTTAGAAAATTATTTAAAAAGGGCGACAAAGGAAGGGAAAGACATCGATCTAATACAGGATTGCCTAGTTGGAGAAGCCAGGGATTGGGCGCGAGTGTATAAGAGGAGATGGACAGGAATTGAAGATTTTAAGACTGACTTTTTAACAACTTTTTGGGGTGAAAGTGAACAGAATGAACTCAGGCGGAGTTTGGTGCAAGGTAGATGGGATCGACAAAAGAATCCTTCTATGTTGAATTATTTCTTACATTTTGTTGGCAGAGTTCAAATGCTTTCTTGTAATATACCAGAGAAGCAATTGATTGCTGATATGATGAGACATTACCCAAAGCACGTTCAACAAATTTGGGCGACTGCGAAAACGAATACTATTATAGAAACCGCAGAATTTCTTAGGAATTTGGATGATATAAATAAACAAGAGACACCAGGTTATTCTTCGTCAACACAAAGTCAAGAGTTTGAGAAGCGGAAAAGAGGATTTCAACAAAATTATAAAAAATGGCAGAAACCAGAAGCGGTCCAAAAGAGGAATGTTAATAATATACAAACTAATGAGTTAGATAATGTTCAGAGCGTAGAGTTAAACTAGGGGAGGCTGAAGGTTACGTTCCCGAATCAGCTTCCTTATTAGGGAACACATCATTAAATATAATGCGGAAAATGGGATGGGAACCAGGGCAAATCTTAGGGAAAGGTGACAAAGGACTTAAAATACCAATTAAAATTAGTATTTTGGAGCGTCAACAAACTGAGGGGTTAGGATACCAAGTAAGCAGGGTTAAAGGAATGTTGGTCCCCGAACAGATAGTTGAAGTATTAAAATTAAAAATAGAACAAACTGAATTAGAATATAGGGAGTTGGGAGATGTAGTTACTTCTGTGTTTGAGGAAAACGAATTGGAAGAGAATAGTCAGGTCACATTTAAATCAGAAATAGAAATTCAAATTTTTGATCTTGCGGTAATAGGTTTGATTGATACTGGAAGCGAAATAATCAAGCAGGTTCACATAGAAGTGGGTCATCAAGGGGTGTTCAAGGTGATAAAATATGTAAGGGATAGATTTTATTGGAGAGGGATTAACAAACTAGTAAGGCAGATAGTAAGGGTATGTCATGAATGTCAAATAACTAAAAGTGTTACGGTGAAAAATGTGGGACCCTGTTGTTCAATAATCACTAGAGAGATAGGAGAGATAGTTATGATTGATTTATATGGACCATTACCAGCAGGCATTTTTGGTATGCAATATATTTTGGTGATTCAAGATTCTTTTAGTAAATTTGTAAAATTGTATGGGTTAAGAAAAGCAACAAGTAGAGCAGTAATAGGCAAGACAAAGAGATTCTTTGATATTATAAAGCCGAAGGCTATAATGTCAGACAATGGTACGCAATTTGCTAGTAAAATTTGGAAGGAGAGCATGAGACAAGCTGGAGTAAAAGTATTATACACTACAGTTAGGAATCCACGTCCTAATACAACTGAAAGAGTAAACAAGGAGTTGGGACGACTGTTTAGAACATATTGTAGAAATAATCATAAAGGTTGGACTACTATGTTACCTAAAATAGAGTTGCTATATAATAATACCTTTCATGAGAGCACAAGATATACTCCTAGTGAAATCATGTATGGAAAAACCACTCAGTTAACATTTGATAAGGAGATAAAAGGAGTAGAGGATAAGCTAGAAGTAGGACGGGTTAGGAAGGAAGTTAAAAGTAATTTGCAAAGTAAAAGGAAAGATCTGATATATGTTAAAAAAAAAAAAAAAAAAAAAAAAACTACAAGTCTTTCCATTATTAGTACAATGCGTAAATTTAGGTAGAGGGGTGTGTGGCGGCCTTTCACAAAAAAAAAAAAAAACTTTTGAAACTAGCATTAGAATTTAATTTAGTGGAATTAGAAAAAAAAAAATATTTAACATACTATTAAAAAGGACAAGGAACTTACGAATTAGGAAAGGTAGGCGTCAATATCGTCGAGCAAGTCGTTGAAGTCCAGGTGAATGGGAGAAGTAATCTGAAAAATGCAAGAGTTCATTAGTATCAGGGAAGAAACAAAGTTAATCAAATTACATATAGGAAGAAAATTTAAAACACTTACGTCAGGAGAAGGAAGAGGGGGTTGGGGGAGAGAAGTAGTATTGGAGGTAGTAGGGTGATGAGAGGAAGAACAGTGGGTAGGAATAGGGCAGAGGGAGATAGTGGTGTGTTCATTGATGAGGTTATTTTGAGAAAGAGAGAGGATAGTTTTGAGAAGAGGAGTGACAAGTTTTTTTTTCGTGGGAGAGAGCTGAGAAAGTTCTTCGAATACAGAAGAGGAAGTTGTAGGAGAAGAGGGAGAAGGAAGTTCAGTAAAAGAAGTTGAAGGAAGAGGAAAAATAGGAGGAGGTAGGGAAAGTTGATTAGAACTGGAGGACTCGGGAACCGGGTTTGAAGAGGGAAGTTTCTGAAAAAAAAAAAAAAATAAGCGGTAAAAGGGAGTGTATTAGATAAAGTAATTATAATTGGGAATTTGGTAGGTAAAATAAGTAAGAAAGTAGTAAGGTACTTACGGAAAGAGTTTTGGCGCGACGGCGAAGTTTGGTGGTGTATGCTTTAAGTTTACGGCGAATATCATTAGGGGAAAGAGGATAAATAGAGAGCTTATTGAAGTCAGAGGTGAGTTTGATGAGACAGTTAGAACGGATGGTCCTGTCTCTGAAATCCGGATGTTGAGGATCCCAGAGACAGGGATATTTGTGAATGAGTTTGTCGGAAGATGACATGATGAAGGTGGGAGAAGACATGAAAGAAAGAAGTAATAAAGAGAGGTGATCCTTTGTGATTGAGCTGGGTGATTGTGGGGGCTGTGTGATGGTTTGGTTTTCCAGACACTGAATAATTTTGGGTATTTGATGTTTGCTGGGAGCCTGCGTCACAAATTTTAAGGAATTCCAAAAAAATAGAATCAATTGACATAGACAAAAGGCGGGAACAGAATAGAATCGAGTTTAAATATTTTACCATAGAATCGAGTACACAACGACTAGGCATACCTTTTGGATACTTAGTGTGTAAGCTAAGGCAGGTTAATTACTGTTAATTAAAATTCATTGTTATCTATGTATATATATTTAATTTGTTTTATTTAACTATAGGAAACTATAAATTTCATTGAAATTCGGAAACAAATAGGGAATATGAAAATCGATATTCGGCGATGATAAAATAAAATAAGGAGTTTTAATCTATGGCAGTAAAAGTGAGCGATATTTTTGAGTTGTGGCAATAGGCTCATAATTTTCCTTATGTCACTTGTCAAACAGGGATGCGTTCAATATCTGCATATGTTTTGATTGAATTAGTTTGCATAGAAAAAAAGGAAGGAAAAAAGAAAGAAAGAAAAACGTTCTTGGTGTGGCAAAAATATGAGTACTTGTTGGAATAATGTTGTTAGACGTCACTAGCTATATTATAGTTAATTTTATAGGCTAAAGGTCAAGGAAAATTAAACTAATCGTCGATCTTTCTACGCGGGTAGTTGTAAATGAAACAACAATTGTAATTAGCTCTTATTTAAATTAAAAAAATATATATATAATCAAGTATTTTGAGTGTGATTTTTATGTCTAATTAAATAATACAAGAAAGTACCTGCCGGGAAGTGTTATCTCTCACATAGCACTAATTCTTCTCAAGTTCTAGTTTGATTAATAATTTTACTGTCACTGACACACTGACAAGATGGAAGCTGTTTTGGAATCACAAGCACAGCTGCAAGCTCTCTGTGTGCAAAGGATGGATGCATTCCAGGCTGAACTTCAAAGGAACCCTGCTTCGGCCAACACCTTGACTGCAGAGTTCACATCATTCCGGGCGTTTGTAATGGCTGCTCTGAAGTCTCTGCAGGACCAGATAGGTATTCTTGCGCGCGAGTCGGATAACCAGGAAATGCGAGCCCGCCGTAAAATACTTCTTATCCATGGCTTGCCTGAAGATAAGAAGGAAGACACTACGGCCTGCACTGTCAAGGCGGTCATTGGGCAATTAAAGGTGCCTGAGTTTTCAGCTGCGGACATCAGTCGCTGTCATCGAATGGGTCGTTCGTCCGCCCCTGAGAGACCACGGCCGATACTCCTCAAGGTCCGCGACTTGTCTCTCCGTAACAAGCTGTGGTTCGCCAAGACTGCTCTCAAAGGGACAGGCATAACGTTGTCAGAGTTTCTCACAAAGCCGAGACACGATGCCTTTATGGCAGCCCGTCAGCGCTTCGGCCTTAACAAGACGTGGACCCGCGACGGATATGTATTCTTGCTTGGCAGTGACGGATCGCGTCATCGCGTCAGCAGCGTCACCGATTTGGAGAAAATCGAGGCTTTGGCTCCCCCGAAACCGGTAGCAGCCAAAGAGTCAGCAGCAGGAGCCGCAGCCAAAACAAGACGTGCCGTGAAAAAGTGATCCTCCCAGTTTCCATAAAGAATATCGGTACATTGTATGTAAGGAATCTTGTCCATATCTTTGACAAATGTTCTGACTTTTCAAAGGTAGGGTAGCACTGTTTTTTAAGTTTTATTTACCCTCTGAAATTCAATTTATTTATTCTTTTCATTCGAAGGTGGTGCACTTTTTGTTTTTTTTTTTTGTTATGTCAACTGACAAGTCTCAGATGACTCAAGTGCCAATGTCAAGTTACTTTGAATGCCATGTCCAATGTCACTTTCTACCTTTTGTCATGATGTGCCATAGACTATAATTATTTTTTTTTTTTTTTCTCTGCTCTATGTTGTCATTATATTATTATACGTTATTTTTTCTGTTATAATGTAACGTCTCTGTTTTAGTATATATAATAATGCAACGTAACATTTCTGTATGTCTGTTACAAAATTGTAAATTAATTTTCTTGTACCTAGTGCTAATGTTACATTTGTTTTGCATCTCTCACAGACACAACCGGCAGGTGGAGTGTCAATATTGATTGCATATATTTATCCCACATAAAATATCTATATATTTGTTTGTAGTATATAATTATTATAATATTATTAATACTATTTATATTTATATATATTATTATAATGCTTAACCTTTTAAACACTAGTAGCAGCGATAATGAATACTTATCTGCCTCTTCACTTGATATAACTTGTAGCAACGACGATAGTTTCACTAGTATACCTTCACTATCCGAGTTATTAGAAACAAATTATTCCGATGTACCTAAAAATTTCAATGTTATCCATATAAATGCGCAGAGCATTCCGGCACACTTTTCTGATATGTTGGCGTCTCTTGACCAAAAAAATATACACGCAATATTAGTCTCCGAATCTTGGCTCAAACCTTGTCTCCCGACCACCTCTTACTCTCTTCCTGGTTTTCTTCTCATCCGTAATGATCGCACAAGCAGCGGTGGAGGAGGCGTAGCTATTTACCTACGAGCTAATATTCCCTTCACTGTGATTAGCAAATCGCCACAACCTCCTCCTGCTAATGCCGGTGAGCATCTCTTCATTGAAGTCCTCTTGTCACATCATAAAATTCTTCTCGGAGTCTACTATTGTCCTTCATTGCGTATTAACTTTTTTTCTTCTTTTGAAAAGATCTTAGAAGATCTTAGTCCCTCCTATAGTCACTCCATTATCATGGGTGATTTCAATACCTGTCTCCTAAAAAAGGATTATCGTTCTTCCTGTATAGAATCCATTGTAAAATCTAGCAACATGCAAATTCTCCCTCTTAGTGCCACACATCATTTCCCTAATTCGACTCCCTCACTCTTAGATTTAATGATTGTGTCATCCCCACAGCATGTTGCTAAGCACGGCCAATGTGCTGCAGATAGCTTCTCATATCATGATCTCATTTTCCTGTCATACAAAATTCGTCCTCCTAAGCCCAAACCTCAAATTATTCTGCAGCGCAATTTTAGTGGTATGGATCGTGAAGCATTTCTTGATGACGCTAGGAAAGTGGATTGGACACCGGTGTCTAACGCACAGTCAGTGGATGACCAGCTATCTATATTCAATTCTATTGTCACGGAATTGTATGACATTCACGCGCCTCTTCGTGCAATCAAAATCAAGCATCTACCTGCACCGTGGCTCACGGACAGTATTAAGTCACTGATGCACAAAAAGGCTGCAGCAAAAACAAAATATAAACTACGACCTACCGATGTCAATAAATCCAAGTATGCCCAGTCCCGAAATCGATGCAATATGGTGTGTAGGGATGCCTTACGTCGCCATGTCCATGAATCTGTTGATAATGAGGATCCAGCTAAGGTCTGGAAGTTCCTCAGGTCTTTGGGAATTGGCAAATCGCGTCAGGACACCGTTCCTAAAAGTTTAGATATTAATTCTCTTAACGTTTATTTTTCGTCTTCCTCCGACATGCAAACTTCGGATAAAAGTAAAACGATTGATTATCTTTCTGCCATTTCTACGCCCGACTACCCTCCGTTTGTCTTTAATCGATTTACTGAATGTGATGTTCGAAGGAGCGTGCTGTCTATCACCTCAAATGCTGTAGGTGGTGACAGTATTAGTCGAAATATGTTAGTGCCTATCCTAGATATCATCCTTCCCGTTCTCTGTCTCCTCTTTAATAATTCCATCTCCAGCGGTGTCTTCCCTAGCACTTGGAAAGACGCACAAATCATACCTTTACCTAAAAAGTCCAATCCCAAATCATTTTCCGAATATCGCCCCATCTCCATTCTACCCTTTCTATCTAAAGTCCTTGAGCGTTTAGTCCACAGGCAACTAAACTATTTCCTCTCCCGCCAAAATCTTTTTAATCACTTCCAGTCTGGCTTCCGCCCGGGGCACAGCACGGTTACTGCGCTTGTTAAAATTACCGATGACATACGTTTAGGTATGGAGAACGGCCAGGTAACCGTGCTTACATTATTAGACTTTAGTAATGCCTTCAATACGGTGGACTTCGAAATTCTCCTTGCACTACTTCGCTCCATCAACATATCTCCATCAGTTATCGAATGGTTTCATAGTTATCTCTACGGACGTCGTCAGCGGGTTCGCCTCGAAGAATCCTTTTCTTCATGGTGTAACTTGTCAGCCGGTGTTCCGCAAGGCGGCGTCTTATCTCCTCTGTTATTTGCAATATTTATTAATACAATCTCTCATCATCTCACTTCTTCCTACCACCTATACGCAGACGATCTTCAAATTTATTCCCAGACCCCTCTTGCTGAATTAAATAAAACGATTGAAAGCACAAACACTGACCTGCGCCGTATTATTGAATGGAGTAAATGTTTTGGACTGAAAGTTAATCCTATCAAGACACAGACCATTATTATAGGTAGCTCCAGAAAGATTTCAAAAATTAACTGGTTGACACTTCCACAAATTGTTTTTGACGGAATTGCCATCCCTTACAGCGATACTGTTAAGAATTTAGGTCTCATAATGGATCGATGTCTAAGCTGGGGACCTCATTTGGAAGCAACTAGCCGTAAAATGTATGCCGCGGCAGCCTCCCTAAAGAGGCTACGCAATTTCTTACCCACTGCCACTAAAGTCGCGCTCGCACAGTCTCTCCTGCTCCCCATATTAGATTACGCTGACGCCTGCTACCTCGATATTACGGAGGACCAGCTAAATAAGCTTGAGCGTTTACAAAACTTCTCTATTAGGTTCATATTTGGCTTGCGTAAATATGACCATATCTCCCAATTTCGTGTAAAGCTCAAGTGGCTGCCCATTCGCCTTCGTCGGAATGCTCACATCTTATCCTTGCTGTTCAATATATTGTTTAATCCCTCCACCCCGCGCTATCTTAAAGAACGCTTTGAATTCTTACATACTCCCAACTCCCACTCTCTTAGGTCATCGGAAAATTGTGCTCTTAAGACACCCTCGCACGGTAGCACTTTCTACGACCGCTCTTTTACCGTTCAAGCTGTTCGCCTTTGGAACGCACTGCCCGTGCCTATACGACGTGCGCCTTCATTGCAGGTGTTCAAAGAGAAAGTGAAGAAGTTCTACTTGGAAGGTTGCTGATGTTTCTTTGGTTATTTTGTTGCTATGATATGTTGTATTATGTATATATGTATATATGTATATATATATATATATATATTGAGTCATTATTTATATATGTTTACAATATAATATGTATTTATGTGTACCTAATATATATGTATGTTTATATGTAGGCATTTAGAATGTTGCTATTGTATTGTAGTTTATTTTATTGACATTTTATGTTGTTATTATTATTGTAGACCTTACATCCCCGTCTTTAACATTTTGATAATTCCTCTCCATCCAAAGGTTGCCTGGAAGAGATCGCTTTTAGCGATAAGGCCGCCCATTGTAACACTTTCTTTAATTGTTTTTATGTAATGTCTTTAATTTAATGTTTGCAATAAAGCGTTTATCTATCTATCTATCTATCTAATTATAAATTTACATTCGATATTAAGGTAAATCATTAGTGGTTATACAATTAGATTTTAGGGTAAAACAGTAGGAGTTAGAGATTAGGTGAAGTGGATAGTCTCATTTTGGTCGTGGTGAACGGAGCGTAATAATTGTAGGGTTCGGCACTGAACGCACCCTAAAAATAATGTGTGCTTAATCTGTGCGTAAAAATGTCAAAAAAAAAAAAAGGGATATACAAGAGAGATTTTTATTTGTTTTTTAGTTAAAAAGGTGTTTAAATGGGTGAATTTAGAATTAAACTATGCATTGGTGGCTCAAGGAAGGTCAGTGAGGATTTTGCTAGTTAACTTAATGTGACTTGTGGGGGCGTATAGGATTTTTTCTAGACGGGGCTGGTTTTGGTATGTAAATTAAAGCCGGGGTTTGTTGACATTCAGTAGTGTTACTTATATCTACAGATTAGTGAAGGAAATTGTAAATCAGGGGTTAATCGATACGGTCGTGTTTCCAATTAATAAAGTTTCTGTCTAAGTCATTACAGGTGGAAAGTTTCGCAATGAGAGGCGGCTCTGAAAGGAATTAATTGAAATTTTAGACATTACAAATTTACATATGACTACTAATGACTTTTGACATATTTTGGTATGGAAGGGGCCCTAATGATTTGGCAGATTATAAATTGGAGACAGCTTGTTGTCTTTTGGGTTCAAAAACACAACACTATGCAAAGTGGAAGATTTTATGAGATGAAATATGTGTTAGGTTAGGTCAGAAGACAGGATTATAATCAGTGCATGGCTGGGACCTTATAAAATCTTCTTTACTACACAAGAAGCTAACATTTCTTTAAGAACACTATTCAAGCACCAAAGGAGAGGTAATTATTATAGAGGGGGAATTTCTTGGTGGAGCTTAGCGATCAATGGAAAGTCATGGCTCAAGCTATTAAAGAAATATAGTTTCTGAGGGATGTGTGAAAACGTTCCCGGCTAAAGAAAAGTTGTTTAGCTTGGAAAATTTCATATTAAATCACTAGGATTGGTTTGAACTCACAACTCAGATTTCCCTGGCGGAAGCTATATTGTCCTTGTGAAAGCAATGATTAAACATGATTAATATGTTATAAACTGAGAGAATTTGCTCTTGTGATGGTTGCATCTGGTTTGGTTTAAAAACACACCACACAAAATTGGCATAAAAATTTGAAAACAAGGACAACAGGTTAGATTGTTTGTAAATTCAGATACTTATTAAGAATAGGTTTAACTATGGGTTAAGTTAGTTATTACAAAAGGGGGGTTGGGTGTAATTAAATTGTGAATTCTTCTAATTCTTTGCACTTTCATAAGTTACATATTCAGTTAAATTTTGATCATATTTATTTTAATGATTAGTAAAGGCTGGAAGGAAATCCTTGTGAGTCAATTAAAACTTATTTATTTGAGAATTTTTTTAATATAAGGGGAAAATTTTCTACGGGTTTTAAGGAAAACACCTGCGTAAATTTTGGGGGTTGATTGTGACAAGTCAGGTTCATTTAACCCGATTGTCCATTTCACAAATAAATAAATGATTATCTTGTTTGGTTATATAATAAACGTTTCAGAATCTTTAACAGATGAGGAGTAGCATTAATTAATGTAATTAAATAAATAAAGGCATAGGAATATAGTTAATAGAGTATGCGTAAGAATAATGAGAATTAAATTTCATAAAATAAAGGAATATCATTAAAGTTAATCTACATAGTACAGAATTATAACCTTAGCTTAGTATTATTCGAACAATAATTTGAGATACTTATATCAACAGAGAAAGGTTTTCAGCAGGACAAATATAAAGTTATTTTAGTATAGCTAATTGGAAAAAGTGAGCAAGTTTGCACACTACTGTTGAACAATATTCAGAGTAAACATTTAAACATATTAAAGTGGGCGGGGCGATGAAGCGCAGTTGATGGTTACTACGCATGCGCAGTAGTTAGTACGCATGCGCGGAAATTAATAAATTCTAAAAGGGCCTAAAACGCTAACGTAAGGATGGAGGAATAATGACTTAAATACATGAGAGATGATAGTTAATCTTGATTGGTAAAAATGGAAATGTCGCTCAATGTACCAGTTATTAATGTAGAATGCAGGATTATCGATTTAAACACGTAGGAGTTACAGAAGATTTTAGTGTACGAGAAAAGGATGTGGCAGGATGTACTAGGATTTCGCTGATGTGGCGACTCAAAAAACTATATAAAGGGAAGCAAGGGTTCACTGGGGCGCTTGTTCTTGCACTTGTTCAAGGACTTGTTCTATCACTTGTTCTTGTTGGCGCTCTCTGTGTTTGAGTGGCTGGGCTCCCGATATTAGTTGGTGGGATTACTAGGGAAGATTTCTGAGTTTGCCATAGTTAATTAATTTAATTTCAGTGAGTTTAATTTACAATTTTTAGTGTTGTTTAAAGGATTTATTGTTTGAGTTTTGGAGTCTATAGGGGATTGTGATGCAGTCCTTTGTGGGTTCTGGGGTTCGGATAATAGATTCTTAGTGTTATAGCGATGGCAGTGTACAGAAGTTTTCTTTAGTGGGTTTTTTTTTATTATTAGGGAAAACGCGGCTTGTGGTTTAAGAGCTTAGTTGTTTGATCACAGAACACACATAACGAAGTGTCATGGCCAAAGGGGTACCGCCTTGCGGTGTTAAATGGTTTCTCCTTGGTTCAACTTCCTAACGGAAGGGGCTTGCCTGAGACGAGCAAGCAGTCGATTGATGCTTTTCGACTAACCAGTCTCTCATTTCTAATGCATTCTGTTTATCTGAGGGCAAGGGGCTCGTCGAAGTGAATCCATGTGGTAACACACTTGCCTTACTATGAACAGAGTCATTGGATTTGGTCTTTATTTATATATTTATTTATTTCCTTTTATGTCTCTGTCCTGTTTCCAAGCCCATCCGACTTCGGTCTTGGGTAAGGAAACTAAACACACAGGTGATAGGATTAGTCGAGATACCTTCTCAATCCCGTCGTTAGAATAGTTAGGTGACAATTTCTGTGGCTACGGAAAGCGTCTTCTATAGGGGGGTTTTCATTACACCGTGAAAACTTACACGTTTAAATGTAAATGTGGGATTTATCCCTAGATTTGTTATTAGCTAGGACTTTTAGATAGATTAGGAATATATTTAGGGTAGAAAGTAGGGTTTTAGGGAAGTTAGGTGGATAGGAAACGTTTTAGGGAAAGTAAACAAATAGGGACTTTTCAGGATTGGTAAGTAACTACATTTTAGGAGACTTTTAGATGGATAGGAACACTTAGGAAACATAGGTTATTAGGACTTTTCAGGATTGCCGAGGGAAATAGGAAATATGGATAAAACTATTGCTAATTAACAATAATCCTTTTCCAATTTGGGTGAATATTCACTTTAAAATAAAACTATTGACAGATAGTGATTCTTTTATTGACTCAGATCAATGTTTTAAAGGTTGAAAGCTGAAAAGATAAAATTATAAATAATTCAGATTTTGACTCTTCAAAGAAAAGTGCAAGTGGTACATTTCGGTTAAACTAGGTGAGCAAAAAGCAGCCTATAGTGTGAACTCTATACCAGACGGATTAGAGACACTATTATTGTAGTCACTGACCAGGTCTACCATAAGCATCGAATTTCTTAAACAAGAGAAACTAAGCACATATGGTACTTTTAGACATACTTGCCAAGTTGGTTGTATGGTTCTGTTTCACTTATTAAAGTGGCAGATACTATTTTATTAGTCACTGTCTAAATCTACTATTACATTTAACTTGAATGTCTAATTCAGATTCTTCCTGAGAAACAGGACTGATAAGTGATTGAATCATTATTTTGGATAACTAAATCCTACACCATTGAATTGAAATAATATTTTACTTATTATTATGGTTGGTACAAATTAGGTACTGTTAATATCTATGTTTGTAGAGTTGGATTATTCTGACTAAATGGAATACTTACCTCAGCGGTGTAATATTACTTTGGTAATTACCTATGGAGACTTGATTAAAAGTACGAACTTACCTTTTACTCTGATAAATTACTATCAGGAGTAGATTTTATATGAACAGGAAGTTTACCTAGTTTAGGAATATTCATAGTTATTATAATTCTTAGGCATTAGTTGAATTCTAACAAAGTTGATGGGCATTTGTATATCCCTAAATAGAGACTCTCTTAAACTAAATCTAGTTTGAGGAAGTCTCGAAATGAACTAGATGATGGATGAACATGAAGGATGGTACTTGGAGCGGAGTACCATGTCTGCACTCTGTCTCTGAGTAGCGAAAGTTTTATTTGTTAAATACCTAGTAAAGTAACTTGTATGGATGTGTGGTTAGGAACGAACTGACTGACATACTTTTGCTAAAAGAAAATGTCCTCTTGTCCTTTTGAAGAACTATTTTAACTGACAGACTAGACAGTACATTAATAACATTTATGAATTCCCAATAATTGAGGTACATGGACCTCCGAGAACAGTCTCGAAGGAGAATTATCCAGTCAGGGACGAGATTCACTGTTAACAGCGGATGGATGGTGCTGTAACCTTTGTCGAGACTATTCTATATTAAATTAAATTCATTTATTTCTCAAATGTAGAATTTCAATTTCTAAATAATCTTTTAAACTTTTCATTACAAATATATATCCATGTTTAATAGATTTTCCTTTTGCTTAACTAATACTGTTTATTCAAAAATTATCCCTTTAAATACAAATTAGAATGACTGAGAGTGTAACAATACCTAGGAGAGATACTCGTATTTATAATAATACAGGTTTTTAAATTTAGTTATTAGGGCTAGTTATGAATTGTTTTAATTACCTTAAAGGATCATGGATTATTTCGGTATCACAACGTATAAAGGATTCTAATTACTATATGATCACATTGGCCAAACATAAATCAAATCATAATAATTCTGGAGTAGGATAATGAGGGTATAAATGTTAGAGTTTATATTATTAGTGAAATTTTATTAAGTAGGTATGAGGCAGAGGTAGTATTAAGTGGTTGTTATCTATTGGCTAGGATTAGGCTAGGCTAGTTAGGAATGTTATAATTAGGTTCAGTAGTAACTCAAGATAGGAGTAGAGAGTAATATATATAAAAAGTAGGTAGGTAGGGTGGGTACAATTGGGTGTCTAGGACTAGGTGGTTACAACAGTCAATTCCATGCCTTACTTTAATAAGGGTAAAGGTTAATATTGTGTATCTATTACGTAGATATATCACGTTTCATAATGAGAAGCATACGTGTTACAATCAGGATGCCGTACCGTCCTGACAGGGCTCTAATTACAGCGGCACTCAATAGGCCTCATTGCAAAATTAGGTCTATTCTATAGTATGCTTCGGATATTAAACTATTGTTCCTATAAGCAAGTACATTAAAAACAATCATTGGTAGCAATGACATGTAACCTGCTAAATTAACATTACTATTACAAAGTACTAATTAAATAAACGTAGCTAGTTAGGGTGAGTCTCCCTCTACCATCTTGACAAGGCGACAAGGCAATTCTATATTACATAACCTAAACATACCAACAAGTTTGTAAAAAATAAATAAGAATATGGTGCAATTCCAAATTTTGCCTCTTCGTTTACATCGTCGCGTTAGTCCCATCTGTGAACGATCCATAACCACTTTGCCATTACTGACTTATCTTATTTTTCTACGTACCAGCAGTTACAGTGGCCTACCCGGACCTATCAAATCAGATCCAGCTATTACAATTTGGCCACTGGGTGTGTCTAACTGATGTCGGCAAGACATAAACAATAAAGATTATCTTGACGATCTCGGCAACAATTTCTAATTAATCTTAAGCATTCCCCATTAATTGGTATTATGAAAGTTAATTACTACGCATGGTAATAGTGTAATGATAAATTTCATCAGACGTTACATGAATTTTAATTAAATCTATAAGTCCCTTCTTGGATTAATTAGGTCATAGTACATGATAGTTCGAGCCTCTATATATATATGCATAGGAGATAATAAAAGTAGGTATATAAGTCTAACATTAGTATAAAGAAGTAAAATTGCAAGTATGTAAGCAGATATGTTTGAAAAAGGTAATCTCTGGAACTTCTGATCCAATTTTGAAACTTTAGAGTAAAGATCGTCCGCGAGTACACGATGACGCTCAACATTACTTATAGCATATTTAATTTTGAAACTATAATATAAAAAATAGATATTATAAAATTTAATTGACAATAGATATATGCACAAGCCGTGCGAAACAATAATATAAAAAACAAGAATTCTAGCATACGTGTTAAGTTACTAATGCTGAAATTCTCTGTAACAACCACTTTTTAGTCTTAATCAATCAGGAAGTTACGATACGAATATTACGAGAATTAATTCTAACAAAGCTTTGATACGCTAACAGTCGGATCCACATCGGCCGATCCACATCCGCTCAAACGCGCGCGGCTGGATCACGATCTAAACGAAGTCGGTGTGGACGCGTCTCGCCCGATTCCAACGACAAAAGAACGCGACGATACGTAGTAATCTGTGACGACGAACCAAATGAAGAAACAAAATGTTCGTTGATCGGAACGTGAATCGTCCGATGTGGACCCAGCTAACGAGATCAAATATTTCCTACTCTCTACCTGATTGAATATAATAAAATAATACGATTTATTACAAATTTATAACGATCTAATTTTAATTAACATAATAGACGCAATGAATTGTGGCACTAAGCTTACTATAACTAATTAATGTACTTTATTGGTTGTTCTATTCTGAATATAATAGGAGACCGTCGCCTTCCGCTTTATATAGAAGTAAACAAGTCTTTCTATTCGAGAACAAAGATAAATTTCATAATTTACTTTCACATTTTTTCAAACACATTGAATTACGTGTACCTACATGTACAGTATGTATATGTATGTAGTACGAATACGAAATACATAGATATCGTTGTACACAAAAATAATATTATTATGGTTTACTTTTGTTTATAAATTGACAATTAATTTGAAAGCTGATTATAATTTGATAAGTTTAGAAGACTACCTAAAAACATAAAAAATCGGTTCGAAATACTCAATAATAAATAATTCAACTACGTCGAAATACTCGTACTTCTAAAGTTTAGTCATACCGGATAGCTAGAGTTGCCCATATGGCATTGCTGTAAGAACGAATAAATTGCAAGCCTACACTCAGACAGCCTGATCTAATAATGACAGGAAACACTGTAGTTCACACAAAATTGGCATCAAGTAGAGACTAGAGTCTAGTCTACATTGTACAAATATTAAAGTAGATAAAGACGTTTACCTTCGCGTCTCCATCGATCACATTTAGACACCACAGTAAAATTATCACCAACTTATGAGAAAGGTAGTTTAAGCTAAATTCTGTTAAAAGGAAAAAGGGCACAATAGAGAAAGAATAATAGTCAAAGTCAAATATAATGACTGTAAAAAAGGTAAGTATGTCTACCCATTTATTTCTACCAATATCAACTTATGTATACCAATATAAACATTACATTATCTGTACCAGCCTAGGTACTCCGTTTTAATCATAAAGACACCAACAAAATTACTTTTGTAACGATTGCAACATCTTATAAATATATATATATATATAATATATATTACATACAACATTATCAATGATACATGAAATTAGTGTGAACCACACCTTTTCAAAGGCAACGACTGACTTCCTCGCCTTACTTTAATAACCAGCTACTTCGGTTCACATGCCCTATAATCCTATATTATAACCTCTCCTCTATATTGCAGCGTCATTGCTTTAATATTATTTTTGTTTACTGTCTATTTTATCATCGTATGTGTTTGAGTGCCACCAAGACTGTTATATTTAGATCACATACTATTTTTAGGGTTTATAGGCATCATCATCATGATCAATTCTTCATGGTCATGGCTCAACTCGAGGCGAATGGCATGACATGAGAGAGGCCTATACCCAGCAGTGGGATGTAAAGGACTATGGATCATGATGATGATGATGGCTCAACTTTGCCGAAATGTTGAGTTTTCAAAATAAATAAAAACATGGTAGGTAAATATACCGTTTCTTCTTCATCAAATTTTCATATTTATGTATCTATATATAAAAGGTTTTAAATAATGTGGTCAGTTACAACTACTATTAGGTACAAATATAAAGCTGGAAAGGTTATGAATACGAAATATACTTATGTAATAAAGTTGCAGATTGATAGACACGAAACAAAAAAATATCTGCTCTAAACAATGCATTCACTAGTCTTTGGTGCAAATATGAAATTAAAATATCAGATTGATAACTGAAGTGGTGGTGCAAACCAAAATGAGATCCTCCTATCATTATCACCATCATCATCATCAGGCTGTCGCAGTCCACTGCTGCACATAGGCCTCTCCAACTGCACGCCACTGAGCACGATCCCCGGCTACTCTGATCCAGCTGCTACCAGCCACCATGGGAAGATCGTCGCTCCACCTAGCCTGAGGGCGTCCTACACTACGTTTGCCAATTCGTGGACTCAAGAACGCGTCTACCCCAACGATTATCGGTTCTACGGCTAATGTGGCCGGCCCACTGCCACTTCAGCTGGCTAATCCTTTGAGCTATGTCGGTGATCCGCCTATACAAATAGTTATATATTTTTAAGGCGTAATTTTATATCATCCTACTAATATGATACCTTCCTATCCTACTAATATTATAAACGCGAAAGTTTGTAAGAAGTATGGATGTATGGATGTTACCGCCATATTTGCATTGATGCAACTTCAATATGATGATAGGCTTTCCCTTTCTTACATGGTAATTAGGTGATTTGCTTTCCTTGTCCCTCACCTATCTATATCGCGCCACGCATCTGTCACGCAGTAGCAAAAATATCTTATCCTCGACCGGTCATATAAATCTGGAAGTTAGACAAATCTTCCAAAGTGCAATTACACTGATTACCGCAACCGTGAAGTGCAAGTGAGCCGCCGTCTGCACTGCCGCGAGTGCGTAACGTGAGTGCCTACCGCGATCTCTGCCTGGAGGCAAAATTCAGGGCTCCAGGCTCAGGACTTCAATGAAAGGACTTCCCGCGAGAGCGACACAGAGGAGAAGAAGGTGCGTGGTTTCCAATTTCTATACCTAAGCAGATCTGCCGAAATACCATGTGGGTAACTAGTGTACCTAACGATTTTCAAATACAGTCCACTAAAATAAATATATATTGATTTGACGCCATAAGCCTTAGGGCACATACCGCATCCCCAAGCGGAAATATAAAAGGCCGCTTCAATGGATGTATGTTTGTTACTCTTTCACGCAAAAACTGCTAAACGGATTTTGATGAAATGTGGTATGTAGGTACTTTAGGACTTGGAATAGCACATAGGCTACTTTTTATCCCGGGAAACCGGGGGTGCGCAGATAGTAAGTCATAATGCAGCTTCGGTTACAGTTTTGTCAACGTCTCATTGCCCAGTGAGTTTATGATCGTTTATTATTATCCCATAAAACGTAAAGCACGATAAATAAACGAACTGCGGATGTTAATTATTTCACACTTGCACCGTTTGCCCGGCGCGGCAGGCGGCCGAGACGCCTAAATTTACGATGGGACAATCTTCTTTTATTTATTAGGCTATTATAAACACATAAACAGCTTGGTTTTTGGGTAAAGGGATATTTAAGCCCTTTGAAAGCGTTTTATAAATATTCAGGTAGTAAATGTAAAACTTTAATAATAGGGGATCGGACAACTTTTCAGAAAGTGTTTTATATTAAGTACAATGGATATATATAGCCATGAAAAATACTATTTTAATTAAATAACGCTCTAAAAGTACCTAAAACTATGTTTAAAAATTATGTTTCAAATATTGCTGCGCAAAAGGTCACCGCAAAATTTGTGACGTCATATGTAGGTAGAAAACGACAAACTCTTCGAAATAAAACTTGCAAAGAGATTCTAATACGTTTTGTGAAGTTTGGGGACTATATTGTAGTAATGGAACGAAAAAAATAGCAAAAATACATTTGATGAAAAGCAAAAACATAAAATAAAAACAAGTTTGACTCACGGCATTTGCCTACAAATGACTTCATGCGCTGTGATTGTTGTTTCGTTTGAGATGAAGAACGAAGAACAGATTAATAATGTCAGAATTATTTATTGATTTAAAAATATAAATCTTCACAAAAATATTGATTGAATTTGAACATTCATAACTTTATTCAGTTAGGTATAGGGAATATCAGAAGTATACATTCTTGAGCAGACATGCCTATTAGTACTTATCACATAGCGGAAATTATATTTCTTACTTGATACATTTCCTGTGTGTACCTATCTTCTACTGTTCCCTGTATAGAACAAAAATAGAGCAAATTGAAACATCAAACCATCGCAGCAAACTTGCTGCAATGGTTTTATATTTTAATTTGAACTTAGATTATATTTATAAAACAAGTGGTATTTGTTTTATCTCAACTGTCAAAACCTTAATTTATAGTAAGTAAGGTAAGCTAAAACAGAGACACGAATTAAATCCTAGTTTACACTTACGTTTACTAGCACAATGCATAAATCAGGTGTCGATATTACTAAATAATAAATTACAAAGGTAACATTGCAGTGCGTACAATTGACAGGCTTGGATATACCAGTAAGGGCAAGCACGGACCACAGTCCCAGCGAGCGCCAAAAACGTAATTTATAACTACATTTATCCGACGAGCAGTCCGACCGCTCGCCCAATATTAATATCGGCGTCAGCATCATTAAAGCATTCCTTTTATTGCGACTTAAATAAGTCCGCTCGCCGATCGCCTTTATTAAAAGAGGCTACCTTTCTCCAAAGTTTTGCAACGCGCCCTTCTTTCGGAGCTGATTTTAATGCAACAGTGGACGACAACAAAAGAAATTCTTATCAATTTTCTCAGTAATTTTAACGCGTATTTTGTGCTTAATAATCACTTAATCTGCGGCTTTTGTTTTATTTATTTGGCAATGTATCGGCGGTTATGCGGTTCGCGATCGATGGACGATCCGATTTCGCACCGACCAATAATGAGGCGAAATTAAAGTTGCGTGTTTAAAGGAAATTACCGCCTTTGGCTATAAAATGTTGAACCTTGTTCTCATTTTGATTTTTTAACTACATTTTATTTAAAAAGATAAAGTGATCGTTAAAAGCCCTTACGATTTCTTGAGTAGTGTAAGATATTGTCCGACGTGTGAGAAAGAACAGCTACCGGCGTCAACAAACCGACGGACAAGGGATCGCGGCCATTTATTTTCTTTTATTGTGGACGAGTCGACGAAGCCACGGCATAAATCATTGGGACAGTATAGTAATCAATATATGGACATGAAAAAATACAATACTAGTCATTTACATTATTATTGATCGTTTGTTTGTAGGAAAGTTCAGAGCACAGGTTAAGGACTTTTATTGATTGTGTCTTTATTTATTTTGAGTACTGTTTATGTTACAGCATCTGAACTTTAACGATAACTTCCTGTTTCTTTACCAATTAGGTACTTTGTCTTATCTTCGGATGCACTCATTGAAGTAGGCAGTTATTTATAGACTAAGGCCCGACTTTTCAACTCTCAGATAGAAATGCAGACAGTGGATCATCTGGATAAAATAATAAACGTCACTTCAAACACATTTTGTTCCCATTCGCATTTTTAATGCTGTACAGTTGCAAAGTGGATTTATTTGGTTAGATTAACTATCTGACCACTAAGTCGAGGTTTTAAAAATCAGCCCTGAACAACAAATGATTATCTTTATTGCACTGAGAACCCTCCAATTCAGGATTTCCATAGACCGGACGACTTGCATAAAATACTTAGGCGTGACTCTTGACGAGAATATGACTTATAAGCAACACATTACTGATCTATCCGCCCGAGTACGGAGACTGATATTTGTCATGAGAAACCTTAGAGATTGCACCCCGTTACCCGTACCCGTTACCGTACCTTTATTGAGACAAATATACACTGCGCTATGTCAATCCATAATTGCATACTGCATCACTATATGGGGCAGTGCAGGCAAGTCCTCCTTCATTAATATCGAAAGAGCACAAAGAGCACTATTAAAGGTTTTACGAAAACCTTTTCGTTTCTCAACCTATTCACTCTTTGACAAATTTAAGGTGCTACGTGTTAGACAACTTTACATTTATAACGCCGTCCTAAAAATTCACTTCAGCTGGAAAAGCCGCACTGACTGCGAAGGAATAATGAGTAGAAGAGCCTTCAGGATTCCTCTTCCAAAGGCAAAATCCCTCTTAGCAAGACGTAGTCCGACCTATTCTCACCCAAGCACGTACAACAAGGTTAGCAAACAGTTCGAATTTAACACCCGTTCCAAGTACACATGTAAAAAATCGCTCAGAGAATGGCTACTCAAACTAACCTATGCCGAGACTGAAGATCTAATATCTGCCTAGTGCGCACTTACACGCCTCACTTACACACACTCAATCACCCTCACCACACTCACATTTCATCACGCACAGACTCACACACTCACACTAACTCAATCTCTATCAAATTTTACATTACTTATTACATTAACAACAAATATATACCTACCATAGTTATAAAACCTATCCCATATTGCCATTTGTCAACTTTTTCAATCATTTTGGTTTAATATTTTAAATTTAATTTGTTAAGATTGCACTCGACTCCCAAGACACAGACCTCGTGCTTAGTTTGGGGATCGCCGATAACTCTCATTTTTTAGATAATAAGTTGTATTCTGTCCTATTTGTAAGAAAAATTTGTAAATTTTCTTTTGGCAATAAATAATTATCTTATCTTAATTATCTGTCTTATCTATTAAGATTTCGTCCACAAAGGGCTATGTCTATTCAGTCTTAGTACTTTTGACTTGACGTTCCTCTTGTTTTATCAAATCAGTTTCCAGTCACTGCCGGCTCAAGCGTGTCATCTGTCCATTGTATCTCTCAAAGATAAATTTCTAATACTTTATCTTTGGTATC
Source organism: Petrophora chlorosata (assembly GCA_951640565.1). Taxonomy (NCBI): domain Eukaryota; kingdom Metazoa; phylum Arthropoda; class Insecta; order Lepidoptera; family Geometridae; genus Petrophora; species Petrophora chlorosata. Next base: position 6,976,768 of record OX621206.1, read on the forward strand.
TGTAGACAGTGACATAGGTACAGTATGTCAAAAAACCCCATCGGACTTGTTAAGGGGGTGTAAACACATGCCAACAAAAATTACAAATAGTTCGAATATTAAGTAAAATCGAAGTTGTAAAATAGCATTAGTGCAGCGATGTTTTTCAATTGGCAACAAGTGAGTTTCAGTAAACTAAAATTGAAAAAGCCCCGGATACAAAAAACATATAAAAAGTAAAAAACAGCTGAACCGATTTTGACAAAACATGTCTCTACCACCGCTAGACAACCTGCTTTAAAATAAATAAAAAAACCGAATCCAAATCAGTTCACCCGTTTAAGAGCTACGGTGCCACAGACAGACACACATAGCATGGTAAGTATTCTTTGCACATAGTGGTCAAACTTATAACACCCCTCCTTTTTGCATCGGTGGTTAACAACCAATGGCTTACAAATAGAACGTCGCGCAATTAAGTTAATTAATGACCATGCGCTGGTGGAGAAGAAGCTGACAAGTCTCGAACACAGACGGAAAGTTGGGTGTCTGTCGCTTTTTTATCGACTGCACTTTGGGGAATGTGCCCAGGAATTGCACGATCTGATTCCTTCTTCTCCCTTCCACCATAGGACTTCCAGGCGGGGTGAGTCGTTTCACCCGTACGTCGTTAATGTCCCACCTATCCGTACTAAGCGTTTCGCAGATTCCTTTATCATGCGAACTGCTAAGGAGTGGAACGCTCTGCCGCCGTCTTTGTTCCCAAACGGATACAACTTGTGTCTCTTTAAGTCTAGAGTGAATAGGCGTCTCATGGGCAAGCGTGTTCCATCTTAGGCCGCATCTTCGCTTTCCATCAGGCGAGCTGTCGTCAAACGTATGCCCATTTACCAATAAAAAAAAAAAGAAAAAATCAAAAAACGTTCGCGAATCCAGTTAGTGAATTAATAAGTATGCTGATATGGGGTTTAAATAACTCGCCATGCGGTTACGGTTCCACGGGGTGAGTTGGTAATTAAAACAGATCTGCCTGAGTACAATTTTGGAGACTGGAAAATCTAACAATCCATTAGTCAATAACGTGTAGTAAATACTGTGTGAAACTTTATTTTAAATAAGAAACGGAATATTCACCATATAGGTAAATAATTTGTGAGCACTCGACATTACGCAATTGTTTGCAATATATTGCAAAAATGTCGAATGTTTAAAACAAAAAAGAAACAAATGGTAAATATCCAGTTTCTAAACAAGAAATAAAGAAAGATCAAGAAAGTTCAATTTATTTAACGCAATATATTGTTTCAGAAAGAATAAAGAAATAAATTCAGAAGAATAATCTGGGTATCTTTGAAGAAGTGAAAAGTTTCTTCTAGGCGAGTGAGGTACATCTTCGACCGCATCGTCACATAATAGGTGAGATAGCGGTCAAACGCAAGCCTATAACTAATAAAAATGAAGCATAATAATAATTTATTTAGAATCCAGATCAGGTACTTTTATTATTAATTAAATAAAATTAACTAGACTTATATTTTCCAGTAGACACCGATGCTCTAGGCGCTACACTTGTCTATGCAAGGAACCAGTAAACCTGCCTGCGTTACGTATGAGCGAGTATGTTCTTGTCATTTTTTATACATCAATATTTACAACTATGAACATGTAGCACCTCCCTAGACAGGTATCAACAACTGTAAAGCAGTAAGTACACTGTTAATATATTTAAATATAATAAAAATAAGCATTTTTACCACTTTTTAATAAGTCACTTTCTTGTTTGTCTCTCTGTCTGCCTGTCTGTCTGTCATTTCGGGTGGAATCTTGCAACTCAAATTTCGAGCAGTTCCCGATTAGCTATCCAGCTGAAACTTTTAAGGTAGCTCACAACTCGATGAAAATGTAGTAAAACGTGGTTTTTAGATTTTTTTTAATCTGTCATTTTCTTGTTTACTTCACATAGATGTAAGTGAACTCCTTATACTATAGTTATACTGACAGAAATTCCCCATTTTATTTTTCATTAACTTTTTGCAGCGACTGACTGGAGCGTGATTTTGTTTTCCGGAACGAAATTATTCGCCAGAGAACTAAAGTTATCGACATAGCTCAGCGGATTAGCAAGCTGAAGTGGCAGTGGGCTGGTCATATTTGCCGCAGAACCGATAACCGTTGGGGTAGACGTGTTCTAGAGTGGAGACCGCGAATCGGCAAACGTAGTGTAGGACGCCCTGCGACTATATGGAGCGACGATATACGTAGGGTTGCTGGTAGCGATTGGAGAAGGAACGCCGAAGATCGGGCTCAGTGGCGTGCTATGGAAGAGGCCTATGTCCAGCAGTGGACTGACGTGGGCTAATGATGATGATGATGATATTTTACTTGGCCTTGTTACACTGGTGCCAGTTACTGACCTGACAGTACGCAGCTACTGCCACTGTATACTCGCATGAGAGTCTCTGACTCTCCTCGACCGGTCTTACAATGAGAGAAGCTGCTATGGCCCAGGCAAATGGCTATTGTCTGAAGAGACTTCAGACTGCGTAGTGACGTGGTGTGGGAGGGCAAGTGCCAAGTGAAAAATGTTAAAGTAACTCAGATGCGAGCTGATAATGCGATTAGACGGTGTAACGTGTGCGAATAGCTGCATTGCAGTAACTTGCTCGGTCAACTCGCACGCCGGCTCGCACTATGTAACCTAACCTAGTGTTCCAGTAGACAGTATGAGTAGAGGGACTAGAGTGAGCCGAGCCTCTTGCCACGAGCTTTTTCTCCAGATTGTACCAGGTGCTAGTATAAAGCTCGCTCCGAATATTAATATTACATTAGGTAACACAACTTTTACTGGTGGCAGGTCTCTCGTATGCTGGAGGCCGTCTGGGTAGGTACCACAGCTTTGCTAGTTATTCTGCCGCCAAAACAGTAGTGTGCGAGCATTACTACGTTTCGGTTTGAAGGGCATTGTAGCCAGTGAAATTACTGGGCTTATGAGACTTAATATCTGATGTATCAGAGTGATGAGCGCAATGCAGTCCTACGCAGTGCTTTTTATGGTAAAAAGCTCTGGGTGGCACTGTATTTGTTTGTGGCGCTTACCATTAGGTGGATATCTTGCTCGTCTCATCACTCAGTTCCATAAATATATAAAATACCGGTACTAAACACGATTAGTAAAAACATCATCAATTTGCGGTATGATAATGTATCCAAAGCCTTACAATTATAAGGCGTATTACAAACAAGTCGGACGGCACTCCGCCCTTGAAAAATCTCTCAGCTAATAAGTGACACCTTACGACATCGCCCACAAATATCTTCCATTACATCTAAACATACCTTTAATAATCATGTCAATGAATAAATTACCACTAACTCAAGTCAATATTCTAGAGACAGTATTATTTTATGTGATTGTAAGTGCAAACGCTGTACGTTTAATGGTAAGCTAAAACTTTCAATGACCTCCAGCACAGCGTTTCCCTTACAAGACTGAAAGATCTTAAAATAGCCTGATTAGGGTTTTAATACTATGGAAAACTGCAAACTGTATTTAACAAATATACAAAAGCACTATTCCCGAAATTTCCACGTAGGTACCTTGATACCTTTTACACTTTTATTATTGCTAATGTAATCGCTTATGTAATTGTAATCGTTTTAATAATTTGTTTGAATAATAATAATGATTGTGTATGATCTTATGTTGATTGAAATAAATGAAATTGAATTGAATGTGTTCAAAGAACATAAATGAGAGTATTTTTTCTTGTTTTATTTAATTTAAAACTTTTAATATAATGGAGCGCGTGATAATCGCGAGAACGAGATGTGAGAAAGAAACAGAACGCGAATCAATTATCAGAGGTAACGTAACATGTACATAGATTATTTCCAGAACAGATAAATAATGTTTGTCTCAAACACTAATGTTTGATAAAATCAATCAAGTAGTAAAATTTATCTACAGGGGTTCGAAGTCAGAACGAAAATAGAGTCTAAAATTTTAATAATACATTAATAATTGATATCTGCTTTCGTTTTAACAATAATTGCGCCCAATGACGCGAGAAGTGGAGAACGCAGGCCACAATTTCTCAGTTACGATGTATTACGTGCTATATAACCGCTCGGTTATTGTGTTACGCAAAATGGCCGAATTGATGAAAACGAAACGTTGATCAGCTCTCGTGGTCTCGTGACGAGAGCGACAAGTGCGGCTCTAAAATTGCGTTGCAACCGAATCGTACCGTCTACTATTTGGGGCAGTATGTAAGCTTACGCGTGTCTTTTGTTTTAACAACTGACTAACGACAGAACCTTTTTAACAACACCAGGGCCCTAATTCACTATGTCTACTTAGCGATTCCTTGCTTTGAAATCACGTTGATTCCTTAAATTTGTATTGTCTATGACGCGTCATAGAGAATAAGATTTCGCAGATGTAAGTAATGGTGGCTCAAGAGCTATTAAGGAAAAAACCTGGAACTCTAAAAATGACCTGTTTAATAAGGAGGTATTGCTGACAGCGATTTAATTAAGTATTAGGGGTTTGCCCCTAGGTCAGCAATATTGCGATGTATAACAGTTCGTCACCCTGAGACAATGTTGTCCGGACTTAATAGAAAAGACGAATAAATATGATTCTAGCGCGATAGTTGCCGCTATCAATAGATTAGCCTTAACTGATAATTTCCGCGCAATACATATGACAAAACATTCTTGAATAATTTAGGTATATTCTTTCACTCTTAATTTTGTCTACTTGCGCCATATTCCCCTTCGAGAACCCCTTAAGAACTTAATGCTAAAGCATTGTCTACCAGTTATCCAGTGATGGTAAAAGAACCCTACAAAGCGTGATCAAAAATCTAAAAGAACAACAAAAAACTAACAGTAAAACAAAATAAATATCATAATACATATTATCGTAAAACAAAAGCATAAATTATTAAAATATATAACAGTAAAAAACACTACATATATAATCCAAAACTAAAATACATAGACATGAATACTTATATAAATAAATACTTATTATTGATAGAAGGATACTCTATACTTACATCTTATAAATGCTAATATGAGACTTAATATCTGATGTCGCAATGCTACGTAGTAATTTTTACAGTTTTAAAAGTTGTGGGTGACACTACAATTGTTATGGGCAGGCGTGGCCATCGGTGTAAGACTTCATCATCATCATCATCATTAGCCTACATCAGTCCACTGCTGGGCATAGGCCTTTCCCATAGCACGCCACTGAGCCCGATCTTCAGCTTGCATGACTTACGACGGCGGTGTACGACTTGCTCGGCTCATTACTCAATACCATAAAAAAATGTGTATAAAACTAAGGCACTGACTTAAAATTCCATATTTATCGAACCGGGCCGGTTACATAATGGTGAAATAATTGTGTGTCGCGACGCGGATGAATACGTACCCAAGGTCCGTTGGAATACTGCTCTGCTCCAATTTATCACGCAAATTGCCTCGGCGGCCCGCAGTGGGGATTCATTATTTTTTTCGTAAATGTAAAAAAGTCGAGTGCACTTAATGTCAGTGTTGTTGGGGCTGCCATCCTTTCCGATTTTCTCGGTCAGAGTCAGAGATACCTAAATAGAAACAGAAAAGACGCTGAACGAGTTTATAAATACTTATTGTATACGCTCGAACGCGTGGTCACATTCAATAAGAATAAACTGTTGAATCTAGGTCAATTTCAATTTTAATCCTGAGGTTTCCTTGGCAGGCTTACGCGTAGCGTTCTCACTTAAAATTTGGATACAATTTACATTATGCTGCGCATTTTCTTGTCGTGTTTATAATATGCAAAGGTTGCACACGGCATCTCACGGACCGAAGCGAGAAAATTTTAATCAATACCCTTGGTACTATTAAGCCTTCTGTATCAATATCACAGGAAACTTAATAGTTCTAGATTCGTAGATTCGCTCTTGTTGTAAAAACAATTCAGATTTCCTGGCGTCTGGATAGAACCACAGATTAAAAAATATTAATTCTATTCGCGAATAACTGGGTATGGAACAGGACCTACCTAGCAGCTCTGACGATTACAGCATTGGTAAACAGGCACCATGTCTGAAATCTAAAAAATCTAAACTAAGACAAATGTATAATTGTATGCAGCATTTTTATATATTATTTACATTCGAGTTCAACGGGTTCCATGGCTACTCTACCTGCAGGGTAATTAATTGAGGCCTCCCAGTAATAACTCGAGCAAACAAACGCTTCGTATGCCGAGACTCCCACGGAGACGGTCCGGCCGGCGGCCGAGAGATGTGCGGATCCCAAACTATGTGAGTTTGGGTGGTATTGGCCACTGTCGGCGCTCTGCTATGCATCTTTAGTCCTGGGAAATATGTCTGCGTAAAAAAGCGCATAACGGGATTATCGTAGAGTGAGAGGAACCAATCAGACGACAGATTCGAAGTAATCCAGCTTCCAATCGAATTGGCATCCAAAGACACCGTAGAATTATCTTCGTTATGGAAATGAGGCTTCATATTCACACTACCTAATCCTGATGCGGTTTAAAAACGTATCAACTTTCTTCTTTGTTTCACAAGTGTGGGTTAGAAGACTACGGCTGTAATGTGTTTAAGGTTCATTTAGACAATGCTAGTTTCTTGCTGGTTGCATACCATAATTACTAACAATATCTACATAAGTTTGACAATGTACCTATACCTATAACATTACATATTACATTATAACGGGTTGAATTTCGAGATTCCCACGAAAAATAGCAAAGAGATGCCAGGATTCAAAAGTGTGTGTAGGAATATGGGTCTCAGCTATTTTCCACTTGGTGTCTCAGTGATGAAAATGAGATAAAAAAGCAAATAAGACAGCCACAGACTTTACGACACTATAACCACGACTTGTGTGACCTGTGGGTATTATCATCAGCCCTCCGAGAAGGCAAATCTTTACAAACATATTGATTTATTAAAAATTCAATCGCAATATCTGACACGTCATAATCGACAGGCTTATTTTAAAATTGCAACAGAGAAATCATTTCATGTTTCAACTCGTCATGACAGCCAGACCATATTTGATTCTGCCCCCTTACCCATATGTCCCTCAAGCGCCAACCTTATATCGTGTTGAGATCGAATTAAGGTATAACGTCACAGCGACTAATAAGATACGGTCTAATTATTGTCGATTCAGGCAAGAAATCGAATTAATCACATTCATTTATACCAAAAGACGATGACTACGAGTTGAGATAAACTTAATGGGACAATATATGGCATCATAAGACATTGTCGCAGTGAATCTACACCTTAATCTGAGCTCAACACGATATACGATTGGCGCTTGAGGGACATATGGGTAGGGGGCTGATTTAAAATAATTTAATTGCACAGAGGAACGACAGGAAACAGAATACTAAATTCGATCAGAAGTGAACTGACTCATTTAATTAAAGTCGCTGCGTAAAATGAAGTTCGTTCGCATATTTAAAGCTAGCAATATCCTTTTGACTGTAATTTTGATCAACAATACTTTTTAACAACATATTTCTAGGGCTGTTGTTGGAAATGGCAGATCCAAAGCCTTACCAAGATATACTTAGTATCTGGATGTGAGAAGGTGGCTTGACCTTTATAATTTCGGAGAGGAGGTAATAAAAAACATATTAAGTTATTAAGTAAAAGTAACCGTAAACTTTCCGACTATCAGCACCTCACCGGCCTCCGCCCGCTCGACCCTCTGTCACCGGTCACTCTGGTCGCTAATAAAACTTAAAGGGCGCAGCAGTTCATGTTTAACCGCCCGTTAATCCTGAACGACTTTTAAGTGCCGACGTCCTTAATTAAAGCAAAAGTACGTTACGTCTCACAAAATAAAAGTACACATTGTGTTCGTCCGACTGCGTCTGCGGATTAAAAGATCCGCTTTGATTTTGATTGATATTCTGATGGGGCTGCGCACTGGTGATGCTCTCACTTTAGGGCTGGGATACATGTGCAACAAATAGCATATCAGTTCCATATAGTCGTTGAAACCTACTCGTACATCAATCCATACATCTTTCGCCTTTCCCAAAGATGGTTTTTTCGTATCGTGGTCATCTACATGCCTCTATAATCCCTCCACCCCAGTTCTAGTGCTTACAAATATGTATTTTCCAATTTACAGTAAACAGACACCACTGTCTCAACAGTTATAGTTTTTGATAGTTTTTGGAAAAAATATAGCAGCCACTTCTGATTATTTAGAAACCTACACAACGAATTTGCATTTTGGCACTTGTACAGATTTTCGACTTGCGTAAAGGAGCTGGCAGCAACTACAGGAGCACAGCCGAAATTCGGGCTAAATGGAATAGGAGAGGCCTATGTCCAACAGTGGACTCGTACAGGCTGTTGAAGATGATGATTGCACAGATTTTCGACTTCCTTACTACGTGCTTACTAGCATAATTCTTGCCACTTCTTCGCATGTGTGCTCATAGTCTTACGTAACTTTAATCTCCGTCCAGAATATCTGACATGCACAAGGATTAAATTCGACAACCGTTAACGTTTCCGAAAACAGGAAGATGGTGAACGCGATAACTTTGCTGATTCGAGTTATTTTGATTAACAACATGTTAACGAGATCCATCTTTGATGAGAAATATAACAAGTGACAGTTTGTGATGGAACTACAGCTGATAAACTACTGCAGTGGAAGATATGAAGATCGTGTGATAATTTTAATTGAGACGATCTTGTGATAAGTTTTATTTTTTGCGAGGTACATTTGGTAACTTTGATAAACGAAGGGAAAAGGCATGTAGTGGACTAAACTCAGCAGAAACATTAGAAATTTACTCAAGATTAAGATTTCAAATAATTATGAAGAAGAATAATGATATTTCTCGGGCAAGGATCGGACCTGCGTTTTCGGAATACTGTCCTGACGCCTTAACCACTGGGCCACGGAGACAACTGCTCGACCATCCAAATTTCTTCTATCCTTCTTATATCGTCTTGCGGGGACGATTACTCAAAATTGCCCAAAAAATTAAATAATATTAAGAACAAAGCTTTCACCCTGAGAGAAACTTTTATAATTATGAAGAGATCGCTTTGAGCGATAAAAAAGCCCATTGTGACGCTAGTATTACATATTAAGTTAAGTTAGAGCGAGTGTGGCTCAGTGGAAAAACGTGCGACTTTCGATCCGACGCACCCGAGTTCGAATCCAGCTGGTCCCGCACCACTGCCTTTCTTAACTTATGTGCGGATTGAACACTAGCTCTAAAAACGGTGCAGGAAAAACATCATGAGGAAACCGGCATGTCCAAGAATTTATCACAAAACTTCAAAGACATGTGACATCCACCAACCCGCACTGGGCCAGCGTGGTGCATTATGGCCCATACTCTCTCTATGAGAGAAGGCCCGTATCGTTCCCAGCTGTGGGAACGTGATGGCTAATGATGATGATGATGATGACGCTAGTATTAAGTTAATTGTTATTTCAGTTTCAATTGTTTCTGTATTATGGTGTTATAATAAACAGGTGTTCTGTTCCGTTCCGGTTCGGTTCGGTTCGGTTCAGTTCGGTTCGGTCCGGTCTGGTCTGGTTCGGTTCGGTCCGGTCCGCTCCGCTCCGCTCTTCTCTGCTCCGCACCGCTCCGTACCGTTCCGTTCCATTCTATTCTAAGACACAGGTTTATGGTATAAAACTAAAGACAGATATATGTAAGTACCAAAAGAACGCAAACTTTAAGGAAGTGAGTATCAAAAAAATCGCACGTTACCTAATGATCCTCAGCTTATTTCAACCAATAGAACCGACAAATGATTTAGGCGTTTCCTAATACCTCGGTTGCGGGCAGTGTTCCTGCCACATTAGCGAGAGTAAAGACCCGGCAAAGAATGCAATTCGTCTCGATTTGTCTGCCAAGCTGATGCCAGGTCACGATGCCATCGTGCCACGAGTTGCAAACTTGCAACCATGTGCAAGTGTGCGGATTTGATAGGAAATATTAGATTTTTTTTTATGTATTTTGGTGAAATTGGCTTACAGTACCACTTTGAGTGTAGAAATAGATAAATATAATGTTATTATATGAATGAATGCTTGATAATTATTAAAAAAATTAAGAGATTTCATATTTGTAACTGTCTTGGGGGAGACCTTTGCCCAGCAGTGGAATCAAAAGGTTTAAAAAAATAACCTGACATTCAAAAATTCACTACGGAAAATATCTGTATTAGCGGGTCACCGGTAAAAGGTTTTATTTTTCTAAAATTTCTATTTCTGAATTAATATTTTACTTTCTTAATTAAGCTAAAAAGAAAACTGAAAAAGATGCATACTATGCGTATTGCGTACCTACTTACCTCATATAGTTATGTCAACTGACTCATTCAAGATTTCAGTTGCACGAGATTACGTTTCATCTCAAAATTGTTTACGATCTATACGTCAGGTACTCAGACGTTCCTCTCGTAAAATTACCGTCATGATACACCAAATACACTGAAAAGGTCACATGTTACAAAAAGTTATTTACTGATATGAGCTCTATGACTTTGTAATAGGATGGAATATTGTTGCGTGTTCGTTACAAAGAAAATAATCCTATGATTTAAGGGTCCATATCTGTCAAGTACCGTCGATTATGTGAATCTGTTCGCGGACAAATAGGTTTATTGGCTACTGTCGTAATAAAACTTCGAGATTTAAGCACCACGGTGGCAGGCTTACATCCTTAGGGAACTGGTGTCATTGATCTGCTACATGTGGTAACACGTTTCAGCGACATTGTCACATGTTTTGTATCCTTCGTCTGTAGTAAGGTTATACCTAAGTAGGTACATCAAGTGATGTCATTATGATTACATGTCTTTATTGTCGATCATAAAAACGCGTCGTTACCCTGACTTCGTCTCACCATACAGTGAGTCTCACACTAGGTATCCAATGAGATTGAGGTCAAACGCTGACCCAGTCTGTAGTAAAAAAAACATATTTTTCTGACAAATATCCCAGCGCCAGAAGAATACGAAGAGGGCAGAGGCGATAGCAGCCACCAAACAAAGAGGTCCAACATAGAGCCGCTGAGAGGCGCACCGACTAGTGGAGCAGCTACCAGCAGCCTGCCAGTTCCCCGAGCGTAGAAGCCCCCGCGCGTTTACGCCAGGTTAGAGAGGACCACCCCGAGACCAGCCCCTACCACCACCCCCCAGGGAAGGTGAAAGATTAACTTGACTTGACTGACAAGTCTCTTCCCAAACAAACTGCTTCTCTCAAAGTCACTGGATTGCCTCAGGCCCTAACTGACTGTTAACACAACCTCAAACAAAATAGGTTTATTGTGAAACTATCTAGATTTACTACTGCAATGTCCAGGAGAATCATTAGGCCGACCAGCCGTTTACTAAAAAAGCAAAATCCACAAAATTACAGCAACCCAGACTATCAGGTGCGTTGCGGTCACGTTTTTTTACAGTATTTCAATACGAAATCCCAGAGATTGTTGCAACCTGCTGGAAGCACTAGGCTAACAACACTTTGATGTCATAACACCATCTTGTCATCAAAACTTTTATGACATGCGAATCTCAAAACGCTATTTGGTAAAGGCGGATGAATTCATAAAATACGGAAATTTAGCCCGATTGAGCAGTATATTGAGGTCGTTTGTACATTGAAGGTTTTATTTTAAATCGTAAAGTTAATAAAAAAGCTGTAAAGTCATCATAATGGCAAGAGACCGGTATCAAAAATAGCGGCGCTGTGTTGTGCAAGTCACATCTTGGCGTAAAGGATCAGCCCTCAAGGTCCTGCCCGCTCGTGCATGACGGTACGTGAATCAACTCGAATTATAATTAAATCAAGTTGCTATTGATCGCGAATTGATCGATTCTGTTCGGAAACTCAATTGACGTGAGAGAAGTGCTACTTACCTAGCCGTAGCTCACACAGTACAAATAAACATAATTTTTCATTGTTACTAGGTATTTAGGAGCAAACGACGAGAGAATATTGAATATTGGTTTGAAGGGCATTGTAGCCAGCGACATAACTGGGCATCATGAGCTCTCTGAACTCAACAGCCAATTGTCTCAAGGTGACGAGGGCAGTGCAGCGTAGCCGCGCAGGATTTTGCAAAACAAGGTTCTGGATGGTGCTGTTATTGTTATGGGCTGGCGTATTGCTTACCATCAGGTTACGACCAGCTCGTCTCGTCATCCAGTAACATAAAAAATATACACTTCATACTTCATGTGTCTAAAATGGGTAAGCCTTATTTAATAGTGGTGGTGCTATTTTGAATATGTACAAGTTATGTCAAAATGGAGAGTTGAGAACAATGACAAGTTTTGTGATTTGTTTGTAAACAAATCAATTTTGTTCCAAATCTTGCCGCGTCTGTCCAATTTCTGGACAAAATATACTCAACTACACAGTGCTGCTGACAGATAGGAATATTCCCCCATGTTTTCTTATCAATAGGTAATCAAGTAAAGGCGCAGGAAAATTAGCTTTATCATTTATTGGCAGCCATTATATGCAATAAATAGCTCGTTCATAGCTCAGGAAATGTAGAGCAGATTTAATTAACATGCTTGTGATATGCCTACCCATACTTTACTAAGATCGTATCAGACTGGCCTCTTCGTCTTTTCTTTTGTCGTTCATAAAATATAAATCAATATCTCAATAACTTTATTAATTGTACTTTACTTACTTATAAAATGAGAGGATTTCATCTAATTTCTGTCTCTTTTCCATGTATAAATACAAACATATATTTTATACCATCAAATGTATTTAATTGATAATTAATTGTTCTTTGTTTCTTTGTTTGATAATTGTATGTATGGGTCTTAAAAAACTCGAAATAAATGCATTTTACTTTATTTTATTTATTTATTTATTATAATAGAAACCTATGGAGTTCTCAGTGATTGTAAATTATGTAGGTATTAAAAATATGTTATTTTTTTATTACAATACATAATTAATTATATTATTATTTTGGTAAAGATAAAGGGGCCTCTTATAAAGGTGCAACTATGTCTATGCTACATATTATATGTTTTAGCAGCTATGTCCACCGAAATCTCTCGTTTTGTATCGTTCGATGGATTCAATCCAATATTAAATATACCTATTTTGATGCCATTTGAACCTTCAAAAACACTGGGATAAATAGGTAGGTACGTCAGCAAGCGGCAAGCAATTAGAACACAATAATCCAACATTCTTCATAAGCAAGCCATAATTAACAAAGCAATAACTCATACGTATTTTAATAACAGTGATAAAAGAAAGATGACTATTGCAAATATCGAATATTTCAATCAAGCACGTGCCGGCTACATTCGATTTACCTTCGTTAAATGTTTCCATGATAAGATCTAAGACATATTAATCTAATACATAAATTAAACTAATATGCATGTAGGAGTTTTGAATATTCACCCATTATAATTAACAAGCAATTTAGACTACTATAAAAATTTATAAACGGTTGAGAATGACTTATGTATTCGATAGAACATTCAACTTCGTATTGATTTTAGCGATATGCTACTGCAATTCAAAATCAACGCTCACTGGTCCAATCTTAATTTGGACTAGTTCAAAATTGCACAATGTAAATGCAATTTAGTTATGCGAGTAATAAATAAATCATTGTATTTTTATCGAATTTTTAGATGACCTTATGAAAGCGTTTTTAAAAAACTTACCTCAAAAACGGCTGAATGTTAAAACAACGACGAAACGACATTTCGTGATCTGATATTTTACAAGCAAGTCCGTGGCCAAATCCTTTTTCTGAATGCAGAATATAAAATATTTTGCTATCAATACATAGTAACTATTATCTATTCTGCAGTAGCTTTAATTTATTTTTTACATACTCACATCATATTGAAAGAGTGCATTGTTGCGAAGGCCAAAAGGTGGGCGTAGACGAGTTTTTACTCATTCAATATTGCATTGCCATAAATCTTGCAATAAACAATCAATTACTTATTTATTTGATGTCATTTGTTCAGATTTTATTGATGATTAAATACTTCCAATTTTAAAAGCATTCCAAAGGTAGGTACCTAACTGGAGTAATAATTGCAATAACTCCTAATTTGAGGTCGATACCAAAGTTAATTCGCCAGATCCATAAAGTTAGTTTTTATTCTCTGGAGTATGGCTGATGTTACTTTTTTTAAATTAACCTTCACTGTCCCACTACAGGGCAAAGGTCTCCCCCAGGTCTTACATTACTCAGGTCAAACATTACTTTAAGTGGGCAATATTCACTTATCCTAATCTAACCATTTAGTTATAAAAATATTAAGAAAGTAAATTTTCGCAGGTATTTTTATTCTTAATAAGACAAAAATCGCTAAGCTCTGAAAGCCGCTAAGCTGAAGTGGGATTGGGCTGGACACGTCTGTCGTATGCCGAATGCGCTGTGGGCTAAGTTGACTACAAACTGGAGGCCAGACAACACAAGAAGACGGCGCGGCAGACCGAGAAGGAGATGGCGGGACGAGCTCGACCAATTTTGTCCAGACTGGGCGCAACTGGAGCAAGACAGGGACGAGTGTCTTTGCCCAGCAGTGGGACACTAACGGCTAAAATAATAATAAGACAAAAATACCTTCGTCAGGCCAGGACAGGTCCTCTTTATCAATATAATATCTCCCAATATATTATTATACATTATATTAGAGGTGCACTATTTGTATTAAAGTTTGGGTGAACCTACGCTCCATCAAGCCAGTCCGCCTTCTTATATCGATATTTATGACTGATTCTAATCAAAGTATAAACATGCACATATAAGTAATTATAGTGATTATAATAATTACAGTGATTGTATCGAGCCAGAATTTGTGCTTCAGGATTCAGGAAACGTATCAGATACTTTTTGTGGCTGTTGCGAAACATGACGAATCGATTAAAAAAGTGTCATTACTGGTTCACTTTCGGACGACTTGGCCTTGCCTCGTCTTTGTGCCGGCACCCGTCACTCCCAAATACCTACTCCACTGGAATTGACCCTAAGGTCTCTGTGACCCTGCGATGCAAGGTGATCGATTACACGGCTATCTTCGTAAACATGTGTACTTGTCATATTAATGTGTTGATCGATGATTTGAGTCATGTGTTACAATACTTATGGCATTCAAATATTTGTAGTTCTGTGTATTTTTTAATCAAAATACGCGTTTTTAGATCCTTCTGCATTCCCCATCTCTATTTGTTTATTAAGTTGAATTTAATTACAAACACAAAAGCTATTCCAGTGGGTGAGTGGGTTGTCGTATTTTTTCCATTTTTTCATTAGATAAACCTACATGGTCTGGTAATATTTTATCACAATCAAGTCCTAGTAGAACTGGAATTAAAATCATAGTATCTCATCACCTCAACACTATTGAAAATCTTTATAAGTTGCATGTAGCTGAACAATGTGCCGTCTTCTTCTTCTCTCGCGTGGGTGTTCAGCCAATCCTAACGATTATTGTCCTAAAACAACAACCGAGACCGACGTGCCCTCAGAAGCACAATAGCGCTTGAATGTAAATACCACAAAATCGGTCACCCATCCATGTTGTGACCGCTGCGAATGTTTATTAACTGACTTAGCAGATATCTTATGGATAGCTACACGAGCACTGTCTGCCGTTAAAGGTATATGTAGGTAGAACCGGTGGTGTTGGCACATGCACTGCAGTTTGTGTAATTTGTAGGTGACGCAGTTGTTATTTCTTCTTACAGTTCTAACTCCTCGAGCCCTATAATTGCGACCTTGAAAACATCGAAGGTTTCTGAGCTAATTTATACCTACTTAAGACCCTGTTGTCTGAGATAGCCTTTTATGACCATTTCGGACGACGACGAATGCCTGCTTTACAGAGGATGAGCAAGCTGGCTGACTGTTTGACATTGACATATAGACGATAGTATTTGGTTAGATGCTGAAGACTGCTGAAGACGCTTGAAGGCCTCTGACCAGGACTTTGACGTACAGGCTTACGGCTAACCCAACGAGTCAATAAAGAAAGGACCAGACCTCGTCTTTTCTTTTCACGACCACTGTGGTGCAGTGTTTTTGAAGATTTGCTTATCATCAACTGAATTCCGACATACACTGTTATTACAAAACTTTATCACGACGTAATCGAACTCCGATATTTCTCTACTCCGACAATACTTTCAGACGATATGATTTAACTAAAACCACAGCTAAGACACTAAGTTTGAGAATACATTATACTCCGACAGTTAGGTCGATGAGAAATCTTACTGGAGAAATCTTACCGCTCTACCAAAAACAAGTAATTTAAAAAAAACTTCTGTTAAGCTCTGCATTGCTAACTGTTCACTCAAATAATGCATCCCAACTTTTTATTACGCAAAACCGTTGACAATCACGTAGAATGTAGGTAATAGTGTTCCATCCGTACCTTTGTTCAAGACCGTGCTGTTTCCGTGAAAAACAAAAATGCTCGCATCGTGTAATAAAATATCGTGCCAATTTCACGCAAGATAAACTTCGTGAACACTTTTTGCATGTTATGATGACAAACTATTTCCTAGTCCGCGTTTAATTGGCGTCTTTGTAGGCTTTTAGAGTGAACTCATCGGTTTTTGTGGTGGTACGCGTATCGGTCACCTTGCACTTTCGATTTTGATCGATACGCAATGTTGTTAGCGTTGCTGGGGAGACTGTGATGTCTTGGAAATGAAGTGTTAATTTAGATCATTGTGATAATCTATTATGTTATATTTTGTGAGCTATGGCTTTCAGCTAAGACATTCAAAACAATTCTAAATTAAAATCTGCACCCGCTAGACAAAGAAAAGCGTAGTTTCTTCTCTCGCCGCTGTCCGAATAAAAAGGTTTGTGAATGAATGTGCTTCATAGTTTAACACTGAAGGTGATAAACGATTCCGGTTTTAATTCTTCGAACATTAAATTGATGTCGTCACGGAAACTTCCCTTCAGTACTTCCCCGTTTTGCAGTTTTATTTGCTCTTAATTTATTATAGGTAGATAAACGCCTAAAATACGGTCTCGGCGGTGACCTTTAAGGCTGTCGTTAAGTGTCTCAAAACTGGAGAGCCTTCTCTCCAGTTTTGAGACGCGAGATTGCAGTCAATTAAAACAGCTAAGTGACCCTAACCAGCGTTGATGCGTTGCCGGGCAAAAAACAAAGAGACATTATCACAAATTAAAGTAATTATAATTAATGACACTCCTAATTTAAAAAGTAGTCGAAGCATCATTACAATACGTTTTAAATATGTGTATAACAATAGTGAATATGCAAATAAGATTGGGGTATATGAACGAAAAATATCTCATATATACTGAAATCTAAACATCTAGACGTAGGCATTTGTCTACTACAGTCTTTTTAGTCTTGTTTTCCATTTTTTTTTATTTCATTAGAATCCAAGTATTTTACTCCTGTGGTCTGTAAATATGAAGTGACGGCTAGCCTGCCATGGCAGTACGTATTTATAAAACACTCATAATACAACGAACTTTGAGCAACATTTTTAAAATCTCGTCCTTCTTAAAACTGCATTGAACAAGGCCGGATCAACATCAGTGGCTTTGGCCTCTGCACGAGAGTCAAATTCTCGAAACATTACACTGTAATTTTTCACATAACCACAAAATTGCTATCATTTTGAGGACCACACGTCCTTGGCTGAAGCCATAAAGGCCCGGCTTGTCTCCGAGGTGGTCCGGCGGATTAATTACTTTCGATGGCCTTGCGTTACAACGAGTTTTTAAGGCATCTAATATTGATTATGAATCAAACTGAGGAATACATTAATAGACCGCAGCACCGACAGGTGGTTGTGTAACGGATGCTTGACGTATGAAATAGAAAGTAGATAAGAACGCCTTGATTGGTTTCAGCCTTGTTTAGCCACATGCAAATGCTGTTACATCAAGCAAACAGCAAATTAAAGATCTGTATCCGCAATGGCATTCTTTTATGTTGCCCGAGAAGATAGCTTTCATATTGTTTAACAGTATTTCAATAATAAAATTAGTTTTATAGCTGTTCGTATAGTTAATGTTGCGATTATGTTAGTTAACTATACTGAGAGTCGAGGAAGTCTGTGCTAACAATGCTCTACCGAGTGGTTGCAATTACTTCCTCATCAAACTGCAACAGATTTGTTAATAAAGACATATATTGAGTAATAATTAATTGGATCTAAATGCGCTGGAACATCTTATCTTCGATGTGTCAGATTTACCTGGAGTTGCCCCATATAAATTTAATCGAAATTGATTCAGCACTTTTTGAAAAAATCATCAAGAACAAAAAAATTAGTTTAGTCTTGCAGTCGGTTGTTGTTTTTTTCTAAAAATTAATTATAGTTTCACGATACAATAGAATTTATTTTGTACACATACATATATTACTCGAGGTTTAAAATGGTTTTACGCTTCAATAAAACGAGTAATAGTCTTAAAATACTGGTAGAGCTTTGCTATCAATTGTAGAATTTGTAGACATATATCAATAGATGAGAGGTACTTGCTAAATCACTTAGATCCAGTATGATTTAACATTGCCTCTAACACTCGCGCCAGCCCATCAAATTAGCTACGGCACAAAAGATTAATAAGTACAGTTACGGTGTCGAACATTAATAAATTTGTCAACGAACAGATAGGGCCAGGACAATGAGCGGCCCTGAATTATAGCGCTGATAGGCCATTAGTCTCTGTGAAGCTGAGAAATAACGGCCGCCAGGATATAGGACTTCAGGATGTGGTATTAAATATAGCCTAAGAAAAACCAAGCTCACTTTTATAATTTATCTCTTCATCTCTTCATCTCTTCATCTCTTGATCTCTTCATCTCTTCATCTCTTCATCTCTTCATCTCTTGATCTCTTCATCTCTTCATCTCTTCATCTCTTCATCTCTACATCTCTTCATTCTTTATCTCTTTATCTCTTAATCTTTATAAAAAAAAGCCTACATTAAATCTCATTATCAAAAATAATATACAGGACTATTTTAACTTTTTCAAATCGTACTCATGTTTTTATATATGTAGGTTCTTTAGACATTTCCAGCGCGCCTAGGCTCACGCAACTCAGCAAATAATAGTCCGTGGCAACGGTAATTCACTAAGCGATGCGATGGTATCGGTTGTCGATATGCCTCTTTTTATGACCGCCTCGAAGATACGAAAAGAGTCAGCAAATCAAGCTTTCGAGAGCTTTATTGTCTGTGATGTTTGTCGCAGAAGACATCTGATCTATTCTGTTTTGGAAGGCTTTGAGTTTGAGATTCACACCAAGCAATTTAAGAATCTGTAATGCAATTTTTATAGGATAAAAATAAAATTTGAAATATGTAGAGCCTTGACAGTAGGTCTGATTTTTATCTCATATCATACCATCCAATAAAATGTCTGTTTATAAAGTTTTGTAAACCATTTTACACCGTGGCTTGAAATGAAAATACTTCAAAATATTTTATTTACTCACTCCTGACCTGGATTCAAACTTGACATTATACAGGAGTATGGTAATTAAGACCGCCGACATTATTTCAGGTGTCACGGAACCTATAACAAAATCTAATCGACTCCTTTAGGCCATTAACAGTGCGTTACATTTTAATCAGGATCAGTAACGCACGATTTACCCACATTTAACGACGAATTAATTCCAAATTCCAATGTGAACTAAATACCTTTAACCTTTATCCAGCCGACATCGGAGAAACTTGTATACAAGTGGCGACCCATTGGCGATTAAGCTTGCGATATTGGCGCACTCGTAAAGCTCGTCAGTAAAGCCGGTAATCTGTAGCACTACCATCAACGCGGTTTTCAAAGAACCCCAACAGGCATGTCGCTCATCAAGCTCATAGAAAATACACTATGTAAGGCCTACTTGCTACTAAGCCAGGACTAATAACTACTTACTTGAAAATACAAGGTGCAAGCAACCTTGCATTTCATCCTTGCCTCAAAATAAAAATTTAAGTGAAATAATAGTCAAAAGTGAGCTTGGTTGTTTCCAAGCTGTTTCTACTTACTTAAATTCATGAATGCTACTTACTTAATCACTTAATACTGTTTAGTATGGGGCCCTCAGAGGTAGATCTTAGCACAATGGACTAGTTATCCCACTTCTGAACCATTCCATGACTGATCGGCTCGCTTATCCGCCAACAAGCTAGCTTGTCGCGAGACTCTAGCCGACAGAGCAGGGTTCTTTACATACAATTACTGGGCACATTAACTGAAACAAGGGTTTAATTAAGATAGGTGCTGTCACTCGCCTACGCATATGTGATTGTGCGGGCATTCCAGATGGAAATGACGATAAACTAGTGTGGTTGGCGTGCTGGAGTAATCAAAACAAGAGCAATTACTGCTCTTGTTTTGTTTTCTGGACAAAGATAATTTTGTGTAAATAGTGTATTCAATCGAGGAAACTTTGTCCTAAAGATACAAAAAACCAACGAATAATTCGATACTACGTATAAAGATGTCTTTTGAGCCGTAAGGCGAAATGACGGATCATTTTAGTCTGTTTGAATAATGTTAAGTACTCACACGCAATCTTACTAGAACAATTACTATTTTTAATTTGGAATAAAAAATCATGCGCTCGTAACTACATCACGGTTTAAATGTTCAAAGCCGTGTATTTCGGTTGCATAGCGCTCGTCGTCGCAGCCGGCCGCCGGCGCCGCTGCCGCGCCGGGGGCGCGCGTGGCTTGTCGATGATTTATCAATAGCGTCGGATGGCGGCACGACGCGGCACGCCGCACTTTTCCTACCGTGCACGGCACGAACAGTGGCGGAGATAAAACCCGTGTGTCAGAAGTTACCTTTTTAACGAGGGTCAGCCTTAAGATCTCGCTTTTATTCTAAATGGAGCCTATAGTTAATATAGTTCCTTCTCTTTTAATTCCTTTATATTGTGGATGTGCTATAAGTAATCTACACACTATTTTAGTAGTGGACATAGCGGTAATACATACATTAAGAGCCCGAAACGGCACGAAATGACACGCCGCAAGCTTCACGTCACGCGCAACTCAAGCCATATTTATAAAGTTCATGGTTATTCTATATCTCAAGAAATCGCCTTGAACGACTTCAAGTCCCTAAATTAAAATAGAATAAAAAAGTAATTACCTCGAAAATACGCCTTACGATCTTCCGCTATATAGGATTCCACTAAACTCTCTCTCCATAGTACCTACCGTTATTTTTGAAATAACCGTTTAATGACTAGCTCAAAGCGGTATACAAATAAAAAAATAAATTACAGCATCGTCATTTGAGGAATCAGTGAATAAATACTGTTGAACAATATCATTTAGCATCAACATTTTAAAATGTCTATCCAGTCTATCTTCGCCATAAGTGTTTACCTTGCACCTCGCACCGCCTCCAAAGCGCTGTCTCTTCAAGACTTCCCCCCCATTTCCCCTTCAACGAGCCTAGTTGCGCACGCGTCGCCACGCCCTGCCCCTACCGCGCGTTAAATATACCATAGGTCATCTGGTCAGGTTAACAGGCTTTGCCAATGTAAGAATGACCCCAGTGTACGAAGAATCTCTAGTATGTAGTTGTGCGACCCATTTGGGGGTAGATGGCTAAGCGTGGAGATAAGGATACCAGTTTAAAAACTATCCCGAGTTGTCTCCACAAGACTAAATTGGTTTGAGCATGAGCGAAATGCTCTTAGAATTTGTGGGAGTATTTTTGTGTATCTAGAATCTGTTGAGTTTGTTATACTAGGTTTGTTTTGTTACGTTCTTGTAAATGTTTCAGGCAGACAATTTACCAACTTTTTGATGTTTGTTAGTGAATAGAAACTACAAACTAACCTTTAACAAATATAGGTACCTACAAATACAAATACTAAATGCTTTATTGTACACCAAACAAAATAATCAGTAAGTACGTGAAAACAACTTAAAAACTAAAGTACAATGGGCGGAGTTATCGCTAAAAGCATCTCTAAATCTCTTCCAGTCAACCTTATCTGCCTACCTCTATTTATTTCGATCCCTATCCCTATAGGTTATTTAGGTAAGTAGGTAAATTTCCTCTCCATTAAAAGGTTGTCTGGAAAAGATCACTTTAAGCGATAAGACCGCCCATTGTTACACCATTGTAAACATTTGACTTGTACTTTATCTGTATTTTTAAGGTGAATAATAAAGTGTTTATCTATCTATCATCTATATTTCGTTCCACATATAAACTGTCTTACAATGTTTTTCAATTTTGCTGATATCCTACAGACGAGGTTATACAGCCCGAAGCGGAGGCAGATTGCACGAATAACCCGTAATCGATGACAGCCGACATCATTCCGTGAACCTATGCCGATAGCTCGATGAACAAATCCGTAGGGTTTGACGGGGCCACCGCGAACTGGAAGCTAACTAGAGAATCTTTATGGCAGGTCATTGTCTTAGATATCGTTTTTCAATAGATCTATCTATTGAAAAACGATCGATTAAGAAACGAATCTATCATAGATTGTACGACAAAAATGCTGACCTTTTTAACCGACTTCAAAAAAGGAGGAGGTTCTCTAATCGATTGTTTTTTATGTTTGTTACCTCAGAACTCCTTCATTTATGAACTGATTTGGAAAATTCTTTTTGCGTTGGGTTCAGCATAGCCACGAAGTGGTCCCATATAAATTTCATTGATATTTGACCTTGGACTTAGAAGATACATTGAAGTCGGTTTTTTTTTTTTATAAAATGTGTAGGTACTTGTTAAATCCTATACTACTATTCTTTTTCGCGATAGTTTGTGAGGATGGAAAGATGGAATTATGTATCGATATCAACAGTCACTTTTGTCGCTGACTACATACGCGTACAAAATCAAATGAAGATACTTAGCTAGGTTTTTTAAATAGGGTATATAAATATGATAAATCAAACGATTTTATTAAAATATCGACATTAAGTATTGTACGAATTACGAATGTATTGTAGCTGCGTAGGTGTATTTTAATTACTTATTGTAGACGGTAACTAAAAGTCATCAGCAAATACACATTAATCATCAAAATGTAGAAGGTCAGATAAGCGCGCTTCTTTTTTGTAATATTTTTAAAAGCTGCTCCATCTTAAATCTGTAATTGTACATTAAAAGTCCGAGATAAATACGAAATCTTCAAATTGAAGTCATCAATCAAATCTTACAAAATATAAAAGGCTTAAAGCTTTTACTGCAATTAATCATATTGACACTGATGTCTTTATTCTTCACAAGTCAATGCAACCAGCGAGCGAATTCCTTGTTTATGATGTACCAAGATCAAGATCCCACCTGATACACGATGCAAACCCGATACAAACCTGATACGATCTGATTTACTCACAATATTGTCTTATCTGTACATTGAACCAAA
This sequence comes from Petrophora chlorosata, assembly GCA_951640565.1. Taxonomy (NCBI): domain Eukaryota; kingdom Metazoa; phylum Arthropoda; class Insecta; order Lepidoptera; family Geometridae; genus Petrophora; species Petrophora chlorosata. The sequence goes on from OX621206.1 coordinate 7,000,192, forward strand.
TGTTATGCCCCCTTTGAGGTCTTTCAAAATTAAATTCGCAAAATATGTTCATGCGTTGGCTATTAAAGTACATTAAATTATCATGTTTGTATGAGTAATTTACAAAAGAAATTCAAGAAAATAATTTAGCTCGGCAATTGAAGGATGATGTCTTATAAGATGAAGCAATTACGAAAATTATAAATCAGATGGACCTGTAATCATAAGAATTTGCAGGTTACTTGCACTGGACCAATAATGTTTATGTGATATTACTTCACGGTACCGAGAAGACATGACGTTACCTACCTAGTTATTGGAGTTCCCATTTTTGATCAGGTCGTCCTCTCATTATTATGATTAACTGCAATTTGATTATAAACTATGCTTCAAAACTATACTTTCAATAAGTTTTTATCTGTGAGGTGTATAATTTGTGTTCTCGAAAACTGGTCTATGAGTCTGACGAATTAATTCATTGAACTGGCTCTATTATTCCAACATGATCCTCGCAGTATGACAGTTTGCTTGCGATATCTATCTTGTTTATGTTTTCTTAAAATTTAACCTGATCACATTTATCGGTTCAGAAGATAAGACCAGAATTTTATAATTTCGCACAAATATTATTTTTCAGGCAATGGCATATTATAAAAATAAGTATTCTCAACAGTTGTAGTTTTAAATGAGTCCAATTGCCAACTTTCATACCGCAAAAACGCATCGTCACGCTCACACGGTCAACTAGGAGCGACGATTCCGGTCTTTCTACAAAACCAACGCACAAATGTAGTGTGAAATTAAGAATCGGCCGACACTACACCCGGATAAGCTCGATTGTTTAACCACAAAACTCATTTCAGAACCGTACCACCCGTACGTAGGTATATACGAGGAGCTGGCAACGTGGTAACGTAAGCCAGGTTAAGTTTACCCCCCCGCCTGCTGGTTGCTCTATAATGCAATAATGCATGACATGTGTATGGCAAAAAAGACAGAGTATAATATCTGACTGAGTAATCTGTATCTTCAAAAACTGTGAAACAATCGTAAGTAATAAGAGAACAAGAACCGCATAGAGATCATACTGACACGCTGTCAAAACAACGCAGTATATTTATGCGCAAAGGGCTTTCGTCTAAAGCAAATACTTAGTGCTAGTCTGGCTGAAGCTGGAGTCTACTTGAGATATCGCTAATTTAAGACAACACTTAAAATATTTTAACGTCGCGTCCTTTATTACACTAAAATTCTTCATTTTTAAATCAATGTAATTTTTAATGTTATTGGCTCTGCGCCTAAAAGCTATGATTACGAAGAGCCGGGAACAAAGTAAGCCATGGCAATGTAATTTTTAACAGTAAACTGAGCGAGTATCTATCACGAATTATCTACGTAATCCGAGAGGTTTCACTTTTTTACGATTGTTGGAAATTGATAAAGTATTTCGCGATCGTATCCAGAGAGCTAGATACAACAATGTCGATGTAACATGTGATGAGACGAGTACCTTTCTCGTTGGAATATTGATATCTTCTTTTCTGAAAGTCAATTGTTATTTACTTTCTGATAGACTCGTTTCTTTGTTCTATGTTAATTAAAACTAAGTTTGTCAGCATTTAGCATAAAGTAACTTTACATTTACTTATGTATAAAGCTTCAGCAATATCAATTTCGGTAGCGCTATTAGCCAAAGTTTTTCAGTGATTATAATAAACTTAGACCACTTAAGACCACTCAACGCACAACGTCTAATCAATGTAACAAAGCTAGTTAATACAAGAGCATTACTAGCTAAAGTACTCGTAATCTGTAAGTTCTGCTCTAAAGATGTCAATTAAGGGGGATTGGGCAAATGAATCGCACCTGGAATTCGACAGGGGCAGGTAACGTCAGGTGTGGCCGCGTGAGTCACCGCGCCGCCGCTGAATTCCATAGATAGCCGACTCCTTTATTCTCGAATATCGAGCACTGAGATGCCCTTTCGAATGCGAATTTGAATATTGGCTAATGGTCATTGTTTGGTCGGGTTACTTTTGCAGTGGAAGTTAGATGGATAATTTCTGGTTGGTAAAATTTATAAGGCATTTTTTATAAATCACCTACACATAAGTTTAGAATAATGAGTGATTAATCTGTAACGTTCATCTCTAAAATCTCTGGTACATTTAAATGATGCTATAGCTTATACGGTAATTGAGATAATAATATAACTACGCAATTCTTTAACTTTTTTTAAATCGGGATTATACCAAGCGTCATGATTATGTGTCTGTGTGTGGAATTAACTGAGTATAAAATGTTGTAGCGTTAAGTATTTTCCAAAAGAATCATGTGCCCATGAACCCACTAGTTTAAAATACAGCTTAGACATTGGACAACCAATAAAAGAGTGCCTTAAAAAGCGACCAGAATAATTTGTCCAAACCTGTTCAAATCTCTAGCAATTACATCATAAATTCACGTTATTTATCACTCTTGATTGCGATGGCACAGCCGGCACAACAAAGATGGTCCGCCCTGGACCATCTTTGTTGTAGCCGTATTCCAAATTCCAAATTCCAAATTCCAAAATATTTATTCGCGTTAAACATGGTACATTAAATTACACAGGTCTTAAATGTTTAGTAGTTACACATGTTTTATTGCTTTATCAGCGTGCAAATGTTTATAATATTGTATTTAATAAAAATCTAATTATTTGAAATGTCAATACACCATATAATTTCATTACAATTACAACATTCGATTTAATAACACGTATTATTGTTTTCTCGATATATGAGCGATGGTAGGCGTTCAACCGTGCCTTAACCATGATTAATAGCGGTTAAAAGCGCGGGACGATTGACCCGATAAGAGGGTAATTTGACATCGATAATTTGACAACCCTAAATAACTGCGTGAATGGGTGCTGGTTACACCGAAGAATGTCGATACATATTTGAGATTTTCGGACGATAATAGAGTGAACATATTTAGGACGCAATGTGCCACAGCGCAGGTATACATAATAGTAATATTTACGGTCACATAAAATGCTCCAGTCACACACACACCCTCTGACTCTTATACACACTCACTCTCAAACCCTCACTTATTCATTTATTTATTTCAATTAATACGGTATTGTACCAATTACATTAAGTGAAAAACTTACCCTCAAACCCTCACACGCACGCACATTATAAATATTGTATAGAAATTTAAAATATTCAAAGTTAAAGTGTATTGTAATTTAATTTCATAATCGAGTAATCTAAAAAAAAACTATGGTGAACATAGTTTTTTTTAAGTTTACTGTAAATCGCCTCAGCCACCCGCGATACAGGCTTGCTCTAGTGCGGGGACTACAGGTAAATGGTAATACCTTATTATGATATACTAGCTGCGCCCTTGGGTTTCACCCGCGGTTTCCCGGGATAAAAAGTATGTGTTAATCCAGGGTATAAGCTACCTCTATACCAAATTTCATCAAAATCCATTCAGTAGTTTTTGCGTGAAAGAGTAACAAAAAGTTTGTAAGAATGTATACATCATCATATCATACATCCATTCTTACAAACTTTCGCGTTTATAATATTAGTAGAATTTTCGTATGGCAATAAAAATAATAATAATAATTTTGTATTTATTATTTTACAACAACGGCATGCAATAACTATTAGAATAAAAGTAAAAATTAAAAAGTAATTAAGACCAGCAACCAGCACTTTGTATGTTCTAACACTGGCACCTTGCAGTGTGCTACAGCAAACTAGTGAAACTTGGAATCAATCTATCACAACCATATTCTCCATTCAACAATGTTCGCTTCGGTGTAACAAGCTTCTCTCCTTAATTGGTGAATGCGAGCTTACATTTTAATCGACATTGCTCGGGGCATCACCGCTTGTAGAAAAATATTACAATATCATCTTTTAATCGTCAAATTATGCAAATGACCTGATCAGATGTGCAATCTGAGAAGCTCAGGACATCAACAGTAATGTAAAGTAAGGTTAACAAGAATGAAGTGCAGTTTCACAGCGAAAACTTTCTTTTAATTCCGCTGATTATTTTGGATAATTGAAAATTAGCAATTCTATGATCTTCTCTCTAATTAAAATTTCGTGTGTTGTGCGTTGACCTCGATAGAATATCAAGATAAGGTAATTTACTGAATTAAAGATTGAAATACAGAAAAAACAAGCAAGCAACAGCAAGTTTCTACGGTACAGTCACTTACTTTACGAGTAACTAAATGTATCTCAAAGTAGGTAGCAACAGTGGTAGCTATTAAACTGTAAAACATCAGACGCATATTAATTAGACCAGATATTCTTAATTTATTTACAGTATACTGGGACGAATAAAACCTTATCAGTAGCATAATGCATGTCGAAAGCTGAAACAGATTAATTTATTATTATTGGTAGTTAATTAGTCATAGGAGAATAGTAAGTAATTAAGAAACATTATTCTGATAGCATTTATTTTATGTTGTCAGATTCAGATAAGAATATATTGTCTGTTTTAAAAATTGTAATGGAGAAGAAGAAAGAACAGAGAAATAGAAGAACTGGTGGCTGAGCCGAACATAATCGGCAAGATAAAAGCGCACAAACTCCGTTGGCTCGGCCACCTTGAAAGAATGGGGGAACACCGAGCTGTTAAGCGAGCATATTTGGGACGACTGGTCGTCGATCAGTCGGCCGTCCTAAGTATCGCTGGAAGTATGAGGTCGAAAGGGACTTCACGTTGAGGAATGGAAGGAGGTGGCGCAAGACAGATCCAAGTGGAGACTCTTATTATCGGAGGTCAAGACTCACTTTGGGGATCTTAGTAGTAATAGTAGTTTTAAAAATTGCGCTTAATATAATATAAAATTATGAAAGTGGAAGTGCGCTCTTGTATTTTGACAGTACCTTGTTAAAACATTTATTAACTTTTAAGTCTTCTAACATTACAGTACCTACATAAGAACATTTTGATCATATTTCATTCGTTAGTCATTTTTTAATCAAAATTTACAAGTCATCGAAATGTAATTTAAATATGCGTGTTTTCCGGTGCAAATCTACTCTGAATAAATACTAATACATAATAGGATTTATTATTTAATAAAATGTATTGGTTTTAACACAGGCAATATTTTATAATAACATTTAACACTAATAAATAAAGTGATAATAAAATCTTTAAAATATAATAGGCGTAAAACAACAGTAATTTTGCATATTGTTAATAAAAATGCAAATTAAATAAAAGGTCAAAATCTGTGATCGAATATAATAACAAATGTAATAAAAATACAATAAAACTTAAATTATAGCCTTCAATAACACACAAGTTAAAAGTGTTAAAAATACATAAACTTAAATACCTAGTAACCAGAGCATTTGCGATGTTACGTGAAGCAAGAGAATCAAAATTTACTACCTATTTGAAATAAACAATACAGGAACGCGGGCGGGGACAAGACAGTGACATGGACAGGAATAATAATCTTCCTGTCAAAATCTGGTCAAAAGTTCGATGATAGCTTTCGAAATTATTGTAAATTTTTTTACAGTACCTAGTTAAATTTTCTACATCATCATCATCATCATCATCATCAGCCTATCGCAGTCCACTGCTGGACATAGGCCTCTCCAATTGCACGCCATTGAGCACGATCCCCGGCTACTCTCATCCAGCTGCTACCAAAAAATAAATTTTCTACATATATTTTATTAAAGAGTATTTTTCACTTGAGCAAAAGAGGTGATTAAAAAAGGCGGACGCCGCGTCGCCGAATTCAAAAGTAAAGCACTCAAGCTATCCCGGACCACTCGTTCGTACACAAGCCACACGCACACTTTTACATCATGCTATGCCGATCGGCCGTCACATCGGCTTGACATCGGCCCTCTGTCCACTCAAACAAACATAACGCCACCGCCATTGCTAAGCTTCAGTTGTTGATTCCGCCCGCTTTTTTTATTCGTTCAAGAGTATTCATATATCTCACACATATTTATGTCACATAACAAATATGCGATAATATGGTACAACTCTACTTTTCTAGGGATGTGAAAGAAGTTTTCACAAATAAGCCGAAGCTAACATTTGTGGGTAGGTAGTGTATTTGAGATCTTCAGTACGTAGGTAGGTAGGTACTATAACAGATTTTCTTTTCTTTTCTTTTTACTATTATAAAATTGTAACTTAGATTGTTTGTTACCTATAAACTTAAAAACTGCCGAACAGATTTTAATTTGGTTTTCAGAACTTGGTACCATAAGTCCAATAACTTAAAATATAGGGTAGGTCACATGAAAATCGGTTGGGTGATTACGAAAATACAGCTTGACCTCTACGTAGTGCGCGCTCTCATATATAAAGAGGTCTTACTAAAATGGTCTTCGAAAAAAAGAGACTATGGGCTTCCTCTCTCGTCTACGCAGAAAAAAGCTAGTTTGAAATAAAAAAGAACTTAAACTTTAAGCTTCATACATTTGAATTGGTACTTGAATATTTCAAACACCACATATCCTGAACTTTACTAGGTATTAGTAAAAGGCCACTGGACGGGCCACTGGCATCATAAATTGGTCAAGTGTTAATCTTAAACGGTATTAATTGTCAAATAAATTAAATAAAAACACTAATTATGTTATAACTGTCGCAGACTTCAAACAAAAAGTATTTGCATACTGTAGGTATCAATTCATTATAAATCTCTTTAAGTGTTCATGTAGGCAATGCATTTAATCCGGTATGTTAATTTGGTGCACTTATATAATAAATGTGTTTTAGAATAGATAATCAGAGCAGGAACACAAGTCGGTGGGTGTACGTTTAATTTTTTTTTTTTTTTACACTTAATAGATCTATGTTTGACCACTATCTCGCCTGATGTGAAGCGATGATGTGGCCTAAGATGGAGCACATAGATCTAGGGAGAGACGGCAGTTGAGCGGCTGCTCAGACCCGTCTCCCCGATGGTTCACCGAACATCATCCCGAAACACGACTAGGTCGCTTGACGGCATGGCTTTGTTCGGTGGGTGGTATTACAACCACGGCCAGAGCCTACCACTCCAAAAAAAAATTACATAATTATATAATTGTTTATTGCTTAGGTATATACTCTTAAAATTTTAACAATAGTCATTCTTTTGTTCTCATTTGGATAGATGGGGGCTTTTAACAAACGTCCCCAGTGGATGGAATTACAAAGATTTATTTCTTTAATGCTATTATTTTTTTTATGATCGCATCAGCAATATCCCTTACTTTGGACAACACAACTCCAAGTGACATCAGTTATCACAGCGTTAACTGCCAGTATGAAATAGATTAATACCATATTGTTTTAGGCTGCATATTCAATTATATAAACAGAAGAATAATAGGTGCAAAAACGAAAGAATCTATTGTTAACATTTTAAATTCATACTTATGCATAAAAAACAAATGAATATAGGTAGATTCATCATCATCATCATCATCCCATCACGTTTCCACTGCTGGGACACGAATCAACCACACTGACCCAGTACGGGTTAGTGGATGTCACAATTGAATGAAGATAGATTTATTGGTTACCAGTTTGAGGTGAAGAAGACGCTCGGTAACAAAACTCAGTAAGATCAAGGTGATATGTATAGGGCCAGAACGTTATATGTATTATTTCATTCATTTCTTAGCTTATTTCGATTTTTAGCAAGGGTATCCGTTACAAAAAGAGTCTATACTCGAATTTTAAAATAAGATAGACAGCACATTGCGCGAACAAAAAACTAGTAGCAGCTGAAAGTGACCAAACTAATCAATTCCAAACATCCTTGACACGCCTGCGAGCACGTCTGACCACGACCACGGATGATTGCCGCTATTTTGGGCCAGCACCAATCATTTCCATCATCTATATAAGCGTTTGTCAAATATTGGGTCTGCATTCTAGTAGCGTATCTAAGTACTTTGTATATTTCAAACGCCTGTCAACTGCTAGCCAGTCGCTTTTTGAGGCTCCGTTTGCTAACCGTGTAGTGGCATAACCCGTTTATCGTTGATACCCCAACGCGGTTTTGTCTAAGCAATGGGGAACACTAGTGGTAGGTTTCGGCATGCGAGAGGCCTTCTGGGTAACCAGCACCTTGCCAGTTATTTTGCCGCCAAGCATTAGTGGGCAAGCATTACTGTGTTCCGGTTTGAAAGGCATTGTAGCCAGCGAAATTTCTGGGCATTATGTGCCTCAAAACATACATGACTCAGGGTGCATGACGAGCGCATTGCAGTGCCGTGCAGAATTTTACATGACAAAGTTCTGGGTGGTGCTGCAACTATTTAGGGGCAGGCGTAATGCTTTCCATCAGGCAAACGACCTGCTCGTCTCGTCATTCAGTTGCATAAAAAATACTCCGAGGTCTACCTTGGTACGAACAATTACCGTAAACGTTCGAGAATGTAAATAGCAATGGAAATTATTATTAATATTAAATAGCGAGAGAACTTAGCCAATGGAAACCCTTTAGAGTTAGAGTAACTCTAACTTTCGCTGTTCCTCTGAGGAAACCTTGAAATTATACCTTCCTTTGAACCCAATTGTTTGCCATTAAGTTATTAGCAAACTCTCCTCCACACTGATGAATAAATCTTTTGATTTCTGTTTAGTAATTATGAAGAGTTCTACGAGCCGTGTCATGGAACCAAAGTTTAAGAATCGCTGTTCTACATTATTATTTATTTTCTATATTACATTTTACAATGAACACGTACGTGATCCAACTGCCGTCACAACTCGGCCCACTTACCCTGACATTTTGTTTGATTTCAACGAATTTTTGAAGCAAGGACTTTAAAGTAGGGTACCGTTTTATAGCACATTATTTACACATCAATGTTTACCGATTCTTGGGCATAATCTTAAGATTTTCACATGTTTAAAAAATAATATTGTTTTCAATAAAAGCTCTCGCTTTCGTAGTAAAGTTAGTGCTACCCGTAAAAAACATAAGAACATATAAAGACAATAAGAAAAGTGTTGATGGACATACGTATTCTTTAGCGCACTCCTCACTGTAGGTACGAAGCTACAAGTACATAGCCGGACACCGATGGCGGGTCGCGCGTCGTTACACGTGCCGCGTCAGAAGAGATAAAAGCTATGCGATAGAAAGAGAGGCGCTCTGTAGGTTAATATGACTGGCAGGTATGCAGCGCTACGCAAACTGAATTGAAATTTAATGCGTCATAGCAAGAGTCGCTATTTGTTTGCGGAGTGATGCTTCTGTCCCTTAGTATTCTGTGGTTTTACTCTACTTAACAGTATACGTTAAATACAAATTATATATGAATATACTTATTAGGCTAGTTTGTAATGTTAATGAAGTGTCATTTTGTGATACGACATTATAAAAAAAATAGCTCTACTTCTACACGGTAAAGAAGAGATTTTACACGTTTAATAAACAAAAATAATGACAAAAAAATGACTAATTATAATTAGAGATATACGGCAAGCAACTGTAGGTATATGTAGAGATAAACCCATAGTCCTAGGTTTAACCGATGACTATGAAAACTGTCTATGCTTAAGCTTATAGACAGTTTTGAAATTGGATTGATTCTACCAAATTAGTCCTTACCTGTGTTGTGCCTGTGTACTTCAGTTAATTTTGACAATGGAATGACATACATAAAATATATATCAGAGTGTCACCATATAGTGATACACGTGTAAAGGGGTTAAAAGAATATTGAAATGCGAAAACCCTTAAAAGAGAAGCACTCAAATTAAAATAAATACTCAGTTTCATTTTCCGAAAGTCAACTTTACCTGCTCTAACTTTATAACTGAGTGGAGCAACTTTTCTATAATTAAACTATAAATAAGCCGTAAAATAAAGTCTCTGTCGCTATCTTTAGTATCTAAGCACGACGCAGTAAAACGGCACTTGCAAACCATTTTACCGTATTCGAAGTTCCTACTTCATGGCAGGGTTGGAGCCAGAGTTATATCTGTGGGGGTAGTCAACGTTAAAAGGAGGCCAGTTAACGAAACTGTTCATTAAAATAATATAATCTGTTTTAACATTCATACGGGTACATTACCATTATCAACGTATTTAAGTGTATAATAATTTACCTACATTCGTCCTACTTATTACTGCACACTATTGTCTTTAAAATGTTGTTTTCCTTATCCTATGGTTGTCTGAAGGGATCGCTGCTTAGCGATAAGACCGCCTCTTGTACTTATAAGAAATTATGTATTACTAACTGTAATACTATTTTTAAGTGCTTTAAAGTGTTTTGTATCTTCTTCTGTCTAGCCATATTCGATACGAAACTATTTTAACAAAAATTTAAAAAAAAAAACGAGTATGTACCCAGTAGGATAATGAAGCGAAGAGATGAACAAGGTTGCGCCACCGACGACGGTAAGCATCCCGCCTACTAGAACCACTGAATGAGTAATAGGTTCTATTACGGATTAGAATTTTGAATAACAAAGTCCACCGCAGCAGCTTGAGAGATGTTTCAGGACAATGAAATCCTATGCTACTTCCTACTACTCCATCAAGCATGTAAACACTACTTAACAGAATTTTATGACATTTTGTTAATGGGTACTTTAGACCATAGATACTTTACATAGCATACTTTTATCTTAGAAAATTGCCCACGTCGGTGAAACCGTGGGGGTGCAGCTTGTGTAATTTATTTATTTATGGAAGACCAGCACTTACATGTATTAATAGTCGCACTCAGTTGCAAACGCCCTTACATGATTCATGTACCTACCATACAATATTTAAGTAAATATCAAAGGACTTATTGAGTTAGTTAAAGTTTTTGCTCGCTCTCCATACAAAGGAATGTTGTCCATAATTTGTTCTTACTGACGGTACATTAAGTAAAAGATTGAATCTAATAGGTATTTGATGTAATTTAACTTAGGAACTCGGACAGTCAACTGCATTTGACGCAATCGAGCGACACCTCTTTGAGAATGGAAGAAGATGAAATTAATTACGAATATTTAGATAATTGGTAGATGTGTAAGGAGTTTTTAAACAATTTTTTTTTATTGTTACATGGGTATACGTTTGACGACATCTCGCCTTATGTCTGTTAAATTTTTACAAATTGAATTTATATACAATTAATAAAGAAATTAAAATCAAATCATATTAAAATCAATTACAAAATCCAATTTAAATCAATTTAAATTTAAATAATAATTAATAACATTGCTAATACATTACACAATTAATTAATTAATGAATATGAATAATAAATAATAAAAATAATGATACTTATTACATAATTAAGCAATCAAACTAAATGTAATAAAATAAAAAATGATATAGGTAAGTAAATAATGTAAGGAAATACCTAAACTGAAACATAATATAAGAATTAAGTAATACTAATATAATATTAAAGTAAACAGAATTAATAAAAATATAATGTAGGTATAGTACAAATATAGTGTAAAAATGATAAATATGTATATATTTAATGCATGTAATATTAAAACGTTAAAAGTTAAGTAATAATAATTATGTTAAAACTAATAAGCAAGAAATAAAAAGCTTTTTTATTTTTATTAAATGTTTACAACGTATTTTTCGTACCGAGGGTCCCATATTTGTGATGAATATTCCAAGATACTACAACCGTATGTGCAATATAGAATTTAGTTATTATATCATTTATCAATATAAATTATATATATATATATATATATATATATATATATATATATACTCATTTTTGCGATGGGTTTTCGCAGTCACTTAGATTTCACATAATATCTATTTAAAGAGCGACAACGTTCATAGTGAAGATATAATATCTGACCGACTTCACCGAGGGGCAAGCACCCCACCCCACCACATCGTGGTTACGCCCGTTTGATGGCATCATTAGTGCTAATTATTCATAATTGCACTAAGTAATTTTCGCAGCTCTCCCGCACTAAATTATTATTTTCCTGACCGATTGTATATATTGTACTTTAATGACGGAAGCTCGGACCTACCTGGTAATATTGACCTAAAAATAAAGGCAAAGATTAAGATTAAATATTTTGTATTGCTCGTAATTATGCGTTTCGTTTCAAGAACAAACATTTACAATTTCATGCGAGAAAGTAAGTAACGATATTGAAAATACAAGATTTACAAGTAGGCAAATTAAATTTAAAGGCGATACCAGCTCGAGGCTCGAAACCACCCCGATAATTCCGAATAAGGACTTGTAATGAACTAAATCAACGATTCGAATCAGTGTTGCCATTGTACAAGGAATTCCTGTAATAGTGGAATTATTGGCTAGGTTAGTTATAGGTACTTTGCAAGAAAAATAACTTGAATAACACCCCTAACCACCTTAACCTTAACTACCTCTACCCTTAACCACTTTAACCTTAGTACTTTACCTTAATACTTAATACCGAAGTGTAATACAAATAGTAATCTAGTACCTACCTACTAATATTACCTACCTATCATCTCATCTCAATATACTTTGCTCAAGAGTGTTACGGGATTCATTTGATTCATATTAAAATAGGTAGGTATGTTTCGCGATTAAAATGCGTAAGTCGCATGAAAAATACATGGCGCAGAAGCTTTTCTGTGGTATTTCCAAACCTTATCTGGCAACCTTGATCCGAATAATTGTGTCCGCTTTCCGCAGCTCGTAAACTACGGCTGATCGGTTCAGTGATGCGATTACAATATTTTCATTCGGGACATGCCTTAACGATACTTTAAACGGTGCTGAGACCAATTTTCGCGCCTTCATCTTTTTTTCTCCATATTATTCCTTTTTCAATTCTCTCTTATTTGCCCGCTCCCCGAATTCAATTTAGCACTCATCGATTTTTATGCAACGCGTTTAAAATTTAAATTATGATAATAACGAACGCGCCATAGGCGGGTGATAATTTTATAAATTCACCAAACAATGTAAAATGATCGGTGTGGTGTGAACGTTTAATTGATGTTGTAAATTTTACAGCAGTGAAAGATGTTGATATAGGGAGAGCCTGTTCTTCGTTTTTTATGCGAAGAAATGTTCATAAACATCCCTTCGATCAGGAATTTCCAGGAAACACTTCTTACATATTTTTGTCATAACAATATACGTATAACTTTTATCGATTGTATGCTTATACAATATAAAGATTATATTCGATATGCTTCACTTCTGTATAATATGTAGTAATATGTACTATTATTTGTTCTGTGATAACATGCTGCTGGACTACATTATATTACGCGTCATATCATAGACTTAAGCTTGATCTTCACTCTGCAGTAAAGAATAAAGATCAAGTCTACGCCGATCAAACCATCTTCAATCATCCATCAATTTCACTCTCCCATGACCAACTGTCCGTATTGTGCTCCGATTTCTACTACGTAACCTGTCTCAAAATCTGTACGAAGGTATCTATTATTCGTCATCATTTCTCTAAATGGTTTACGAAATCCCATTGACAGTTCAGTGTCCAAAGTCACGCGAGGATTGGTCTCTGATGGCAATTTGGTAATGTTTTTATTTCACGCCCATTCTGGCCAATTGGTTTCAGACACGAGATGTATTGGACTCGTTTTGCAATATAGTAGGCATTTACCTGAAATATTTTCGCGAATTATGAGATTAATTAAATGATTTATTAATTATCAGTAAAATAATAAATAATTCACCACTACACACCAAATGGGCAGTTTACCAATTTACAATAAGGTAAGTAAGTGCCCATCGAATATAAGAATAAAATATATATTTATACATTTTGGAACCAAACATCTGTATCCTCATGGAAACTGAGTTTCCTCGGGTAAGTACACATGAATGTCCAAACCCGCTGATGGTGATAGTTTGCCTGACACTTTCTTTATAAATGATATTCGACGGAAAAAACAGAGTTCCAATTCCTTAAGAGTCCCTTAGAAAAAAGTGAAGAGCAAATAAACGAAAAAACGAATGAGATAAATTAAAATAACGGTGCAGGATCGTGAGGGCAGAGCTTGGACGTGCGCGAGCATATCTCACGCGATCGCCACCGCCGCGCCGCCGTCGCATCGGCCCCGCGTCGTCGGTCGCCGCGTCCGTCGGTGTCGCGTCGTCCTTTGATCGTATCGGCCCCGGGTCACTGTGTCGCTCGTCGGACAATCGTACCACGTCCTTCTAATCTCACTGCAATTGTAGACGATAAAATGTATACAGATAGCACACTTTCTATGCACAACCCTTGGATTTTCTCGCGGAAGAGATATCGGCATTGTTCGCTGTCACGTCCAGCCTCTACTAACTCGCTAAGTAAATAGCAACTCTCAATTCTAAGTTAACTATCCGAGTGATTTACGACCTCTACTTTAGTCCACTTTAATCCGTCTAATTAAGAAGAATACAGCATAAAGCAATCTCAATATAAACGGGCTGCAATAAAGCGTTATCTTCCAAAAAACTAAAACCGAAATTAAGTTCGCGACGCATCATCAATAGAGCCGCTAATCTGAAGACGGTAGCTCAATCAAATGAGCATAATAAATCTTCGAAAACCAGAAGATTCAATTTACTCGGCTACCGAAAAGCTGGGTGAGTGGCATTAACAAATTGTTCAAGATAAATAAAACCTTTTTAATATGTGGATGAGACCGAACCGCCGAGCCGTCCTTATCGAGGTCCGCTGCGGCGTTTTTCGAGAAATTTATCGAACACTTAATGTATCGACGAAAAATTAATTGGATCCCTTTAGAGAAAGTACGCCGACTTCAAATTATTGAACTCAAAAAGTTCAAAAACACTGCGGAGTGCTAGATCTGATGAGGATAAGATACAAGGTTGTGCGACGCTGTTTCTTATTCGCAGATACGATCTCCGAGGATGTGTTAAACTGACAATAATTGGAAGAAATTTGGAGCGTTGCACCAATGATGTTGCTCATTTTGTAGAGCCAGGCAGAAAATTGTACAAAATGCTATATTGATGTAATATAAATTAAAAAAAAAACAAACAAAGCTGATGGATGCGTTCATCTTTTGCAGAAACCGCTTTACGTTTCGTATCTAAAAAGTACTTTGTCTTAAGTGGCTTCTAGGTTCAAGTCTGTGGGTATATAGAGTTCTTACTTTGAACGAATTTGTATGAAGCTTATCATCAAATCTAAGGAAACAGTTATACGAGTGATACTTTGACTTATTAGACCTACGAAATTATTCATTCCATAACTCTGCATTACTCTGCCTATGAAGAAAATAGACAACTGTACCGGCAGATGTAGCAGGGCGCTAAGAAAAAGGGTTTTAGGTACTCGTAGCATTGAAACATGACATCGCAGAGCGATCTTAAATATCACATTTCGCCGGCAAAGCATACTTTGTAGCACTATCAATGTTAGGATCTGCCTTATCTATCGAAGACATCCATACTACTGCATGCCGACACGATGTCGCGGCGTGTGACCATACAGCCCTGGTTCTTTGCATCTCACACCTTCACAATCCCCAAAAGTTCTTTCAACTCTATTTTGAGGGTCATAAGGTTCAAGTTTCAAAAGTATATGGGGGTTTCTAAATTTGCCACATGCCTGCGGTCAGCCCTATTTGGCCTCAGATCTGAGTTAGGATGTGACATGACACCTCTCTCGATCGATGGAGCGTGCCGCCATTTCTCTTGTAATCTTTTGAATGTAGTGCTGTTTATGTAAATGTCAAAAAATGCCTTATTTTAGCTGTACACCAAATATTTATTTTATGCAGGGCCTCTTAAAACAACACTTCCTAATAGAGTCCTTCTTTATACACAAGTATATGTAAGTAGGTACATACTATAAATAAATACAAATCGCGCACTAAAAATCTCTTCGCCTTATTTTTCATGTTGCTCATATACCCAACACAAGTTTGTTCATCAATTACCTAGGGGCGCAATTTATGATGGTTTTCTTTAGTGTTTTTGTTTAATGCAATTATTAGCACAAACAAAAATATAGGTGTCATACACAATGAACTTTTCGATAAAGTAATAATGACGTCGTGCTTGCTTACATTGCCGAGTATGATGTTCATCTTTAGTTTTATGCTTTTATGTATAAACAGAGAAATAAATGAACTATTACCGTTTATTAGATCTGGTTCAAACCAATGCCAAGAATTAGAACCGGCCGGCGGCGGCGTAGGTAAATCTCGCGCAATGGCATCCCACTAACTAAATCCGCACCGATACGCGTTTACCGCATATTTATTTTCGTCTTATATCGGACAAACAACAGAAAGTTCTACTGCATAGCGATATGAAGCAGCAGCTGCTTTGTTTTGTACTAGAAATGTCCAAGTAATTTAGTGCCCATTGATAAGGGCATAAGTCTAAAGATAAAGCGTTCCTCCCAGAAGATTAGTGCGATAAAAAATTGCGTGGACGACACACGACACGTTGGAACTGATTGTGCAGTGTTATAATTGGAATTTTGTTTTAAAAATGTTGGTGTTTATTTTGAGCATAGCCGCGTTACTGCCGTACGGTAAGTCACGGATTGTCTAATGCCGAAACGTTACAAAGAACGTTGTGTTGCATCATGTCCTTAGAATTGAATGTGTTATGAATGGGTCGGCCGCTACCGCCCGCGCATCTGCCGCCTCACTGCGATACAATGGAATACCGACTCATCTCGCCTCTGGATAAATATTTATTTATTTTGTTGACAATAGTATTTACATTGTCAACTGCTCGTCTAGTTATGTCGCCACGAGCGGCAGCGCGTGGGAAGGGGCTTTATGTTGAGCATCACTTGTTATGAATTTAGGTCAGTGTTTCGTTTAGATAAGACATGAGATTGAGTAGCCGTGTTGAGTGCCGCAGTTATGAATAGAATTGCAATAAATATTTTCTGTTAATATTTATGGGTATATAGGTAAAATTTTTTTTTTTTATTTTTTTTACGCTTAATAGATCTATGTTTGGCCACTATCTCGCCTGATATGAAGCGATGATGTGGCCTAAGATGGAATACATAGATCTAGAGAGAGACGGCAGTTGAGCGGCTGCTCAGACCCGTCTACCCGATGGTTCACCGAACATCATCCCGAAACACGACTACCAATTATATAGTTATTTTTCTTTTTTTTCTACTTTTCCACTGCTGGGCAAAGGTTGACCTCTAGTCTCTCCAGATGTCCTTGACCAGAACCACTTCGCTCCAGGCCTACTGGTTATATATATTGTTTATTTTAAGCCAAATAAAACCTAGATTTACACAATATCTACACAAAACTGCAGTGAAGGCACACACAATGAAATGTTACGGTTAGTAAAAGAGCTCTGTTGCACGTTGCACGAGCTCGCTGGACTAAGTCTATACATTTTCTCGAAAAAATAAATTGTTTCCTAAAGGAAGCTCATCACATCCATTTATCAAATTCCAATGAAACTATACTATCACAGAACGCCCATGCCATGTAGATAGGTAAGGTAGGTTATCATTCAACTTGTCATTAGTCCCAATCACCAACTATCCGCACGGCTACGGTACTTTCATGGCTGCACATGGCATATCTAATCCAATCGTGCATCAAATGCATTCACTCAATGAAAGGCTTGACGGACGCGCCGTGTAATGGGAAATGGCCACTGGTGGTTGCACTTGCAGTTTGCTTACGTTTTAAACGTCGCAATCATACGTCATTTTCTCGCGTTTCGCGCCATTCTGTCGGCCATCACGCGTCGTATCGGAATCGCTGCCCGCGCGCACGAAGTAATTATTTAAAATTGAAAGCGAGGGTAGCCGCTTTCCACGCGCAGGGTCATTCGACGCGTTTTTGAGGATTGAACCTTTCCAATAGGAATGAAGCTGTCAGGACAAACAGCCACTGGCTTTTAATACAAGTTGGAATTTATTGACGTGGATAGTAGCACAAAACGAGATTGCGATAGTATCTAAAGAGGTATTAGATAGATCTATCTAGCCCCAGGATGTGCGGCATTTGCTCTAGCTATCAACGTATAGGATTACCTATATGTACTAGTATAGGCATACAACACGCGCAACTAGACATGCGCAATTATGTCAGACGCCCATCAACCACTTTCTCGGCTGCCCGGTGTCGTCGGCCGATCTGTGGGCGATCTCATCACGCGTGAATTGAGCGACCACTTCATTGCTTCATAGTCATACGCGCTTCGATAGCATCTGAAATTTATCGTTAAAATGTACTGTCCTAGGAGATTCGAAAAGCGAACAGGACGTACTGGACCGTTCCCTCCCTATAGATGAAAATAATTTTATAGAGTGCGAAGGTGTAAGCTCAAACCCAGAAGTAAGATACAACTTAACAGACCTCTGTTTAGATCTAGATAGGTCTAGTCTGCTCGAAGGTATAAGATAACCAGCAAAGTTTTGTAAATAAGTGACCACGCAAACAGAAACACAGTTAGTACCATATTTATTTATCCTGTGACACAGTCATGTATCACTTATAGTGATAATTCATAGAGTAAAAACTAATGATACTGGGTACCGTAAGAAAAATTCAATTCGACAGTTGGAATCTGCATTCGAAGAGCTACAGCAAAATCATATTTTACTAATGAAACTGTTATCTGTAATTTCTAGCGGTACCAGAAAGCTGTTTCTACCAGAGATGCCTAGGCTGCCAGCCTCAAGATATCTGGGACAATCCTGGGACTCAAGTCAACTGCAACCCCAGCAACTGGGTGACGGCTCAGTGGCTACACAACTATGGACATCCTCCGCCTTCCACCGACTCCAAGGTGCCTATTGAATACAGGTGTCTGAAGATGGTAGCTACGCCGGATGACAAGTCTTGTAAGTTAACTATTTATTGGCTTTTATAAACACATACCTGCAAATGTGAATGTAAGAGGCATCATATAAAAACTAAAGTGCCTGTTACTTATTTAATAGCTGAAAACTATGTTCATGATGAATATGACACGCGCTTTTCTGACAAGCACTTTCTCTTAAGTAAACAAGCACTCGAAGGATTAAAGCTGGCAATAGTGACCTAAGACAATAGCCAATAGACGATAAGCTATAACATTAAGGTAGAAAAAATCCTAAGTCACACCACAAATCATTGAACATGGACATGGAGTGATTGACTGCACGAACATGGATGACGTTTATTGACGCCGACACTTTTCGTTTGTTCTCACTAGTTCGATTAATTTATTCGATCGTCGAACTAGTGGAGTATCTAGTAGAAACACGTCGAGGTGACGTTACAGAGTAATGAATAGTACAAGGCGACGTCAAACCTTATCTTGACCAATGGTACCTGTTGCTTGGAACGACTCCAACTATAGCCGTGTTCATAAGACACTAATCGGATTGGTACTATTAAGTCTTCTGTGCTATAGCTATCGATAACTTTAGCTGACAAGGGGTCGTACAATAATAAATAGTAATAATTACCTAATTAATTTATAATGGTTATTATTATTAGTAACCCCTGCTTATTTTACAATAGCGAAGGAATACTGCTGGAACTAAAGCTTTACTGTATTATATTCACAACAAATAACTTAGGCGTTTTGGAAAAAATCAGATACCTAGAACAATGAGCATTTGGACCATTTGGTCCAAATTTTGGTGACATATAATCCCACTAATTAAAACACGTTTAATTTCAGTTGGAAACACCGTCGACGTCATAAAGGGCTGCATACCGCGGGTGCAAGTAGACTCTGTCTGTCTCGGTCTAGAAGCGGTCGAAAGAGCAAGAGGGCACAGCGATGCGAGATGTTCTATATGCAGAGGAAACAACTGCAACTCTGCAATGCGAAGTTACAAAATCCCTATCCATACAATGCTAGCCGCTGTCACATTGTACTTCGTACTCAGGTGAAGGGTTAATTCAAAAAATATTTAAACAAAAACCGACTTCTGGGTTTATACTGTTCATCTTTTATGGACATAGATGAAAATGCCATAGAACTTGCAGGAGGCAAATCTTTTAAAATAATAAAAGTATTATTGAAATATGTATCTTCAGAAAAACTATAAAAATATAGAGAACAAGTCTGATTAAGAACCTTCTCCGTTTCCAAAGTCGGTTAAAAATGGGAGTACTTTTGAGGAATAAGCAAAGTTATTGTGAGACGTATATTTTTTTAGTTTTGTACCTATTTTTTGTTAAATAAAGAAATACAACACAAATTTAATAATTACAGTTGTTAAATTAAATATGTTTTTCTTTTGCACTACAAAATCCTGGACTGCACAATTTATTGAACCTTATTCCCAAGGCATAGAGGTCTAATTTACATGTTCGTTTATAGTTCCTCAAATCACCATCATTGTATAAACCAGAATGAACCTACTGCAACTCTGTGCATATTTATTTCACAAATCAGAATAAACAATGAAGTTTTAAAACATCTGGCAAACAAAAATAGTAAAATACCGTAACAGCTGTCATAAAACTTTATGGGCTGATTTTTCTATCGTACAACAAGTGATCAGCCCCCCTACCCATATGTCCCTCAAGCGCCTATCGTATATCGCGTTGAGCTCAACTAATCAAGCGAGATAAACTTATGCAGCTTTCAACATGCGAGAAAAGGACAAAACATGTTCGACTCGACGTTTATTATTTTCTCCTGTCGTTCCACTACCTACTTGTCTGTCTAAGGATTGTAAAATCGGCCCTTAATGTAATAAAACTATGTAGTTAGAACTTAACTTTTCTTTGAACAAAATCTAACATTTCAAGTTTGCCTTTGGTTGAGAAAAGTACTCTTTCAAAGTTGCATAAATACACTCGAGAGCAATGAATCCGGGTCACTTAAAGAATGTTAAAAATCTCGGAAACTAAAAATGATAGGTTAATGCAATAAATTGTATTTAATAGACAATGTAATACTCCTTAAATGAAAGTAAAAAAAATATGAGTCACCATACATTTTATTAACACAAAATTCCATAAAGAAAAAAACTGCTGATCTCTCCATAAAACAAAAATAGGAAACATGAAATTTTTGAACTTTATTACGATTTTCTTGAATTTTAATACTTCGTATTGCCTCCTCGTGCTTCCATTACTGCGTTTACGCGGTTTGGCATGCTGTACACCAAGTTCCTTATACGATTTTGGGGAATATTCTCCCATTCCTCTGTGAGAGCAATTTTGAGCTCACGAAGCGTGATTGGGGGAGGGTTTCGTTGTTTTACGCATCTGCCTAGCTCGTCCCAAGCATGCTCGATCGGGTTGATATCCGGGCTGCGCGCTGGCCACTCCATACGAGTAATGTTCATCTCTTGAAGGTAGTCATTCACAATCCTACCTGTATGAGGTCGGGCATTGTCATGCATAAATATAGCATCCTCACCTAAATTGACCATAAATGGACCAACGTGATCATTGAGGATTTCTTCCACATATCTTACGCTAGTTAAAGAGCCGTTTTCTATGATCACCAGCTCTGTGCGACTTTCAGAAGAAATTCCGGCCCACACAAGTACAGACCCACCACCGTAGGCTACTTTTTCTTCGATGCATGCTTGCTTGAATCTTTCCCCTGGTCTTCGATACACTCTGTGTCTTCCATCGTGCTTGTAGAGCATAAATTTTGATTCGTCGGAGAACATAACTTTTGACCAATCTTCAATACTCCAATTTACGTGGCTCTGGGCATATCTTAGTCTCGAAATACGATGCCCACGCTCCAGTTTAGGGCCGTTTGCAGGTCTAAGGGGTTTTAAGTTAGATTCAGCAAGCCGACGTCTTACTGTCCATGCACTTGGGTTACTTCCTCCGAGGCGTCGAAACTGATTGGTGAGTTCAGTTCCTGTGAGAAAGCGATTTCGAAGCATGGTGTTCACCAAGTATCGGTCTTCTCGTGCTGTGGTACACCTGGTTCTGCCCGTTCCTGGTCTGCGTAGGTTAGAACCAGTTTCTTCGTAACGTCGGAGAACTCTTTGTACTGTTGACAGCGACACACCGACAGTCCTGGCTGTATCGCGCTGACTCCGGCCGGTTTCCAGCATTGTAAGTATTCTGGTGCATTCTTCAGGCGTAAGCGACATAATTTCAGCTTGAATAATGAATATAGAGCACTATCAACATGGTTTATGTACCCACATAAATGACAGATTACAAACAAAAGCAAAACCAAATGCTGTAATTTCGTAGTTCCATCTTCGAAAGTGGCCCTTTTTCAAATTTGATTTTTTTATGATATAACTTTACAATAACTAAGAAGTTTTAATACCTTCATTTAAGGAGTATTACATTGTCTATTAAATACAATTTATTGCATTAACCTAGCATTTTTAGTTTCCGAGATTTTTAGGATTCTTTAAGTGACCCGGATTCATTGCTCTCGAGTGTATTTATACAGATCTTTATAATTTTTATAATAATATTTTAATAGATACATGTGCATTTATACACATACTACGAATACTGGGTAAGTCATTTCTAACATTATTTTACCTCCCCAGTCCACTTTACAACGCCAAGTTTATTAATGGCATACCAGTGTGCAACTGTGCCGTTCCTTGAGAGCGAACACCAAATAAAAAATATATTATAAGTATAAAGATAAAAGCAGAAATATTTTTTACAGATTCAGTGAAGACTAGAAACAAGTTAATATTTAAATGCAAATATAAGTCTTAATTATAGTGGAATGTTTAAAGTATTAGTAGATTTCGTCGTTAGTAATTCGATTAAGTATAAATATACAAAAAAAATTACATTAGTACTAGATAATAACAGTGAATAGCAAACAAATTATTAAAAACAGTAGCCAGCAATAATATATAGAATAAAAGCTGCCGAAATGCATTTACTAAAATAATTATACTGGACTTTTCTAATGTAAAAAACATAATAACATCACAATCTAGGTATGGTCTTGTACTCTATGTACCTAGTATCTATTTAACTATAATGGTTTGAAATATATTTTAAATACTAAAATAAAATTAATTAAACTAAATAATATCAATTCAAATCACAGGTTCTAAAGTATGACTACACATAATTTCAAATACTATTGTTTAAAAATGTTCAAAACTGTTATAAAAATCCAATTAGTCCACAAAAATTACAAAAATATAAGTAAAACGTAATTAAATTCTTAATTTATTGTAATGATATTGCTTCTGATAATACTTAGACGTTTTTAGTCATAGCGAAATTGACTACATTTATTAATATTTTTATGCGTTTTTCTTTTTACCAAAATAATATATAAATTCTCAATAGAAAATGGCATAAAAATTACTTTAAGTACCACGTTTTTCAACGCATTTTGTATAGTATAATTACTAACTACAATTCTTTTACTATTGTATCTATCTACATATTGCATTGTAAAGTATCAACCGTACGTTTGTACTATACATATCACATTGGTTACCTCCAAGGCACGCGTTCGAAATGCCATATCTGACCGTCAGACTTGATGCACTTCTTGACAGTTAGGATATCGTCTACTCCGTCTTCGTGTTTACCACTGGCAAGTAAAGTCAAACACAGTTTATTGTTTTTTAATCTCGGGCCCTTTTGAAGCCAAATCTGCTTTTTACTTTCGCTACAGCTTTTCCAAACTGCGCGGCCGTTGCCTTGTTCTAGGCATAGGCCTTCGTCGGCCATTATTCTACCTTCAGGGGTATACACTAATAACCGCTGCAAGTCAATATCGTAGCCACAATGAATGCCTGAAGCGGGTCCCCCTAAGCCAGGCGTCGCTGCAATGATGCCTAAACACGCCCCTCTTTCACTTTTAATCCTGCCGAACCACCTTTCATTTGTAGGAAAGAAATGCTGAGGCCATACATTTTCTAGATACCACTTGAAACTTTTACAGTTCAGGTTTTTCCGCAAGTCTATTCTGTCCCCTACATGCTGCTGGTCTCGTATTGCTGCGACGGTTGGATTGAATTTGAAGAAGAAATCCGCCCATTCGTCCATCCAAACGGTGGCCGCTCGCGCCAAATTCGAATTCAAAACGTTGGCTACACCTCCGGGATATTTGTAAGGGCTGTGTCTGCGGAATATGTGCCCTACACGAGAGCATGGCGTGATTTCGACTCTTGCGCCGCACTGCCAGGCCCTCCAGGATAACTCCAAGTTTTCTGCGCCCCAAATGAGCATGCCTTCATCGTAGCCACCTAGGCGCCAAAAGAGGCTTTTTCTCACTGCGAACAGTCCCCCTGCCATGGCTGGCGTGGGATAAGGTTTGGAAGGATTATCGGCTTTCTTGACCATGACTTCTCTGCTCGGCATGAGCCAGCGGAAGTGGAGTTGCCAGCTGAAAGCGCCCCAGTGTGCGTCGATACTTTTAGTGTAGGCTAAAGTGTCTTCAGAGAGCAAATCTATGTGAGGACAGATGAATACATCGTCGCTGCCTGCTCGCTCTAGGAGAGGCTCGAGCCAGCCTTGTGTTACCTAAAAAAATAATTAGCTAAGTTTAGGTCATGCTAGACTTTTTATCAAGGCCCTTTGTAACGTAAGCTCTGAAATTACCTAAAACTACACCTCACCTCAGAACGTAACGTCGTATGAAGGCAAACGAAACGACAAGCTCTACAAAAGCAAACTTTCAATGTGATTTATACGTTTTTGTGAAGTTTAAGGACTTTAGGGTCGTCATGGAATGAAAAACATATCGTTTTGATTTAGATAAAAAACAAAAATATAAAATATACACAAGCTCCGCACACGGTATTTACTTTCAAATGACGTCATGCACTGTGTTTCGTTTGAGATAAAGAACAGATAAAAATGTCACTTATTAAATTTTATTTATTGATTTAAAGGCTGTAGTGTCTTTTAACAAAAATAGCTTGTAAACTAAATGTATGTCAATGGTATTCAATTCCTACAAAAGCAAAACGCCGAGATTTACCGATAGTACTTTACATGACTATAGATTGTTCATGCTTTGTTACGAAACCTTGAATTTGAAATGAACTCCATTTTACCTTGTTCGGGACCGCAATGGCAAAAAGTATAAAAGTAAAACCCAGTCATTGAACAGGAGACACCTAAATTCTGCACTAATATTATAAAATTGTATCTTTCTCGGTTCTTCTTTTACGACGTTTAAGGGAAAATTTAACTGAATAACTTGATTTTTTAACCCCCAACGTAAAAAAAGGGGTTATAAGTTTGACCACAATGTGTGTCTGTCTGTGGCACCGTAGCTCTTAAACGGGTAAACCGATTTGGATGCGGTTTTATTTATTTGAAAGCAGGTTTACTGGCGATGTATTATCAAAATCGGTTATAATGTCTATTAGAATATATTAAAAATTATGCGGAAAAGCGAATAACTCTTGTCTTGATTTTTTTTTAATATTACACCGAACAGGCATTTTTACATTATAAAGTCAAACTGAGATAGCCCTCTTCACCTGGAATCATAATATACATTAAACATTTATAACTTGATACTAACCTCACAATGAGCATCAAGGAACACAAGCACGTCCCCAGTAGCGGATCTTGCTCCAATAAGTCTCGCTCCAACTAATCCCTTCCTTCCTTTACTCCTAAGTATTTGCACCCTGTCTAGTTTCGAAATGGCATCATCTAGCTCCCGGCCTAGATAGCGACGGTCACTTGCGTCGTCTACTAGAATTACCTGAAAAGGTAAAGTTTGCATTCAGAAAAATTCAAATAGACAAATAAGAAGAGATGTTAGAGCCCATGCAAAGAATTACGAAATAAGAATGTCAATTTATGATGACATTGAAATACCTATCAATTATCATATTTAATACCAGACACCTAGACCAGACTGACTTAATGCAACAAACTTAGGATTAAGTTAGGATTTAATTATATATTAGTGCTGCTTGTGCCACCAAATTAATGTCAACTTATGGGTTAATTGATCTTCTTGTATGAAAAATTAACACCTAATCCGTGGGTTAACTGAGATTTAGCATTGGAGCAAGTCGACCTTACTCTACTCTGTTCATTACCTGTTTTAATAAGGCCTCTGGTGACCTCAATATAACAGACATAACTGTTCTCATGAGTGTAGACCATGCCTCATTGTGGAAGACTATTATCACAGTTGCAGTTGGAAGGTTTTCCATATCAAACTCTACACTTCTACAGCTGAAATTATAAAAACTCATTTCAATAAAATGTCACTTTATTGCACAAAAAATAACATATACACAATTATGAAAATTAAAATAAGTCACAAAATACATTGTAGTTTTGACGTACAATGGGCGGTCTTATCGCTTAGAGCGATTTCATCCAGACAACATTTGGATGGATAGAACAGGTATAAGATCTAATGCGGTTTGGTGTACATAATAAACAAATAAAATAGTCACAAGTAACTTATATAAATAATAAGTACATACAAAAAAGAAACATACAAATAGAGAGGTGAAGGAACTCCATTGCTCCTTCAAATATAGAGTCAAGTACTTTAATCCATCTTTAAGGGTAAAAGAAGAGGAAAAAAGGAGTCTTAATAGGACTGTATGTTTTTTTTGTATATTTGTTACGCAATTACTCCATCATTTATAAACTGATTTATAAAAGTCTTAATTATTTATGACATACCTCTCACTCCTCATATCTGGAAGGCTCCTATTAATTGATATCCTGTCACTAACAAGTATATTGTAGGAGTGCAAAGAGTACAATTCCCTAGCTGTAATAAGTTCTCTCTGTGACAGCTGTACTGGCCGACCAAATTCACCAGCCCCTGCCACTGGTGAGTAGTTGTTAGTGTTAACTACTTCTGGAAGTTGAAAAGGTGCATTTATTGTTAAATTGGATTGGATGAGTTTTTTGGATGTTTTAATTGCTAGTGATTAGCAAAAAAGAAATAGAGTGAAAGCACAATATATAGTATAATCATACAGTTCAGGTAACAGCCAAGGAGTGGAATGCATTGCCAACATCTGTTTTTCCTGACAACTATAACCTGGGAGTCTTCAAATCGAGAGTGAACTGGTATCTTTTAGGCGAGCATGTTACATCTTAGACCACATCATCTCTTACCATCAGGTGAGATAGTGGTCAAACGCAAGCCTATAATTAGTAAAAATCAATGGTACATTCTTTTAAAAGCCAAGTTTTACAATCTGGCGAAAGAGTAATCAAATGCAAGAATGATAACTTCATACACTCAACTAAATAGCATATTTATAACATTTTTGTACCTTCGGATAAATTTCCTCCATAGGTGCCACCAACATAATGTCCAACAATAACTCTCATGCCAGTATTATCAACATAGGAATTCTTATCAAAATGTAGACTGAAATAAAAACATTTGATCATGATTTTCTAGGACAAGCAATAAACATTTTTGAAAGTAATCATAATTCAGGGCCTTTTAATACTCAGCAGAAATTACTCACCTTTTAAACCAAGGTTCTTTATGCTTCTTTTTTACATTATAAAGTTCTAAACTGACATAGAACATAGCATTGAGTAGAAATATAAAAATCACTATCAAAGAAACAATCTTTTTCTTTCGACCGCGACACAGCAACGACCAGTAGTCCTGAAAATTGATTGGAAACCTTTAAAACTAGTACACAGGTCAGTATCATTGATAGTTTATTTCTAAAAGTCACAAAACTTTAGGCAAGATCTTATCAACACATTTGAATTTCATATTTATGCGGAAGGTTTGAAAGTCTTACGTTTTTGTTAAAGAACATGATTTATTGTACTATACTTATTTCTGAAAACACGTATTGCAATAAAAAGAACAGATTTATACAAAGTTTTTGTAATTTTATTTAAGTTATCAACAAGCTACAGTACAGCCAACCAACTAGGGTTATATGCTCAGTGAACCAACTGACAACTAACCAATTTTTTTTTTTTTTTTTTAATTCGCCCGTTTGGGCAGGCTAAAGTCTCTAGGACCATACCGCCTTGTCTTACGTAGTTTTTTATTGATAGTTTGGAAAAGTACAGTCATTTCTTTCGTTGTTGTCATTGTCGTGATGACAATGACATGAATAAGTCATTAATTACTCTGAGAATTCATCAAATACTGAGATCAAATATGTTGTTATTATAATAATATACACATTGTTATTTTAATTATTTACATTTTACAAAACTAAACTAAATTTCTTTTACCGTACTTATTATAAATTTATACAAGTAAATAAATGTGGAGGCATTCATAAGTAACTCCTGAATGCAACGCGGGACCAATTCAGGTTCATCATAGACTTGAAAAAGCTCATCTATCAACACAAGGCGCTGAATGTTAAAAGACGGGCACTCAAAGAAAATATGATCTAATGATTGGACCATTTGTGACTGGCAATAATAACAGT
The DNA here is from genome assembly GCA_951640565.1 of Petrophora chlorosata. Lineage (NCBI taxonomy): Eukaryota > Metazoa > Arthropoda > Insecta > Lepidoptera > Geometridae > Petrophora > Petrophora chlorosata. The sequence continues at coordinate 7,028,461 of OX621206.1, forward strand.
CTGACGAACTGACCATTCTAAGACGATGGAGATGATAATTCAACCGACAATGACCAAAACGCATACGACAGATAGTCGAGTAAAACTTTCTATTCAAGAAAGATTTACTCTTACAGAACCATGGTATGGAATTAATCTGTACATCTAAGTTAGCATACCAGGATCCTTTGTTTTCCACCTGTGTACAATGATACGAATGTCTTCCCCAAGAATGACACATTCGTTGTTTTAAAATACTTACAACATCTGTGTATGGTAATAAGACATTTGCATCATTCCCACTGGTGTTGTTCGAAATAATATCTGCAAATTTAATTATAGCATTGGCTAGATAGTCTGCTTTTTCATTTCCTTCAACGCCAATGTGTGAAGGCACCCATGTAAAACTTACATCTATGTTTAATCTTGTTAATTCTACCCATAAATGTTTTATAAAATAAATTAAGTAGTTAGTGTTAGCATGTAATTTGTTGTTTGCCAAGTTTTTCAATACACTCATGCTATCACTTACCACAACCCATTTAGTGTGCCCTAGATTATTATTCTTAATGTGTTTAAGAGCACTCAAGATAGCAACAGCTTCAGCAGTAAAAACACTGGCGTGTTTATCAATCTTATGACCAATGCCTATGTTCAAAGATGGTTCAAATATAGCATAAGACACAGCACTGTCGTTCTTGGATCCATCTGTGTAAACAAATTTGTGATTTATCCACTCAGCCAACATTGAATATACCTCTTCTTTAATGGACAAATTACTGTTTATGACTATATTCATTGCTGGGAATTTGCTAATGAATGACCCTTCGTAACAGGGTAAAATATGATTTGATTGATAAATGTTTAGATTTTTAAGAAACTCCAAAAAACTTTGAAATCCTTGTAGCATGTAAAATGGTTTAAGTGTTGATTGAGTGTGTGTGCTGGACAAATTGGCTATAAGGTTATTGTTAGAAACACTATAAAGTTTTAGGAGAAATCTTTCTTTTAAATACTTAAAACGAATGCCAATTGGTGGAAGGCTACACTCAATCTGCATTGCATTTATAGGAGTACTTCTGAATGCCCCAGTAATTAGACGCAAACATTTATTTTGAAAAGTATCTAAAGTATTTACAAATTTTTCTTCTGCAGCAAAACAAAAAAAACCATATTCAAAGTGACTACGAACTAATGATTTGTACAATATTAACAAGATTTTGGGGTCTGCACCCCAGTATGACCCAGACAGGGATTTCAATACATTAAAGGCTCTGTTAGCTTTATTAATTATATGTTTTATATAATTATTCCAGGATAAGTTACGGGAGAATAATACACCCAAAAATTTTACATCAAGCTCTATGGTTAAAGCAGAATTATTATAATATACAGCAGGCTTATAAGAATATCGTTTCCCAAATATAACAACCTTGGACTTTGCAGGATTGACATCAAGGTCAAGGTAAGAAAAATATTCATTAAGCTTTGTTAATGCATCATTAACAATTTCGACTACTTGAGGCAAATTGCTTCCTGATGCATAAACAACTAAATCATCTGCAAATTGTAGATTTTTAACATTTGAACCTAATATTAAATTTAAGCGACGTATATAGAGAATAAAAAGTAAAGGTGACAGAATACCACCTTGACAAACTCCTTTTGAAGAAACTCTAGGACCATAGAGATGCCTGTTATATTTAACGAAGACTTCTCTGCTGCTTAAAAAGTTTTTAATCCAGTTTATAATCTTTTCAGGAATTCCTGTTAGTAACAGTTCATGACAAAGAATATCAATATTTACACTGTTAAATGCACCTGCAATGTCAAAGAAAACAGCAACCATGTGATTATTTGCAACTAAACTGTTATGGATATCAAGTTGCAACTGACAAATACTCTCCCTAGCTGAACGATTTCTACGGAAACCATATTGATTAGAAGGTAAGATGTTATTTTGTTCCACATAAAACTCCAAACGTTGTTTCAACAATTGTTCAAATATCTTACCCACACATGAAGTGAGTGCTATAGGACGATACGAGTCAGGACATAACTTAGGTTTATTAGGTTTTAAAATGGGTACCAGACAATCAATTTTCCAATCTTGGGGTATAACATTATTTTCCCAGAGTAAATTCAACAATTTTAAGAAAAATTCCAGACTCTTTTTACTTAGTTTCTTGAATATAATGTATGGTAATCCATCAAGACCAAAAACAGTATCTCTTCTAGAGGAAATAGCTGATGTTAATTCATTAGTTGAGAATGAATCAAGAAGAAAACTGATAGTGGAGCTTAAATTAGTAGCATTAAGTTTCCTGGTACTATTAGGCACAAAATCAGGAGTAAATTTCATTAGGAAATCTAAAATCCACGAGTCATTGTTATTATTATTAGGGATGTTTGTTTTATTGAATCTACGCATATAGTTCCATATAATAGATATTGGAGTACAACGATTAAAAGTTTCGCAAAGAGATTTCCAGCTATTTTGTCTTTCAATTTTTAATGTGAGTTTTTTAAGAGCTCGAAGTTTTTTGAATTCCAAATAGCTTTCTTCTGTTGGGTTATGTTTAAACTTCAAATATGCTTCTTTGAAATTCAAAACAGCCTCTGAGCATTTCTGATTCCACCATGGAATGTGAGGATTTTTATCAAAGTTTCTGTGACATGACTGTGAAGCGTGAATGAAATGACTTGAACCTTTATTATTAGTAACAGATTTGGCAGCAGCTGTAAGCAAAATTTTACAAAAGATCGAATATGCGTTTTGAGGATTTAAAAGATTTAATTCAACTTCGTCTAGCAATATATCTACACAACTACTGAACATTTTCCAATCCAACCGTTTATAGTTAGGGTAGATGGGCAAATGTTTACCATTACAATATTCATCTGAATTTTCACTATTATTACTAACTGATACTTTAATAATTACAGGAAGATGATAACTAGACCCAAGAGGACTATCGAGAACAGACCATTCACATTGAAGTGCCAATGATGGGGAAACAAATGATAAATCTAGTGCGTTTGGACGCCATGTTAATGAACCAATTGTAGTTGCTTGTCCGTTATTAAGAAGAACCAAATTATTGTCGTCGATGACTTCCAAAACTTCCCTACCTCGAGGAGAATCAGTGCCACAACCCCAGGAAGTATGGTGGGCGTTAAAATCACCTGCAAATATGAATGGACCAGGAACCGACTTTACTAATGAATCAAATTTAATTTTGTTGAAAGTAGGATTACAATTTGTAGGACTATAAAAGCTGACAATACACAGATCTTTTTTATTTACTGTAATTTTGACACAAATGTTTTGTAAAGAATTATCAAAATAAGTATTTATTTTAGAATAATTGACATTTTTGTGAATTATAATAGCTACGCCATTATGATTATTGCCACAATCATTGCGTTCAATATTATAATTCCTAATTTTAAAATTTTGAGTGGCTCTTAGCCATGTTTCTGATATAATTGCAATATGAATGTTATGTCTATATAGATAGTCAATAAATATATGCTTATTACTGTTAAGACTTTGTGCGTTCCATTGTATTATATTTAATGAATCCATTATGAGGTAGGAGGTAATTTGTTGCTGAGAGTTTTTTTTAGAGTCTCTCGAATAGACCCTGAGTTGATAGGTACTACATCTTTGTTACTGATAATTTTGGTTATTGTTTCTATTAAAAGATTAATAAAAATCTCTGACTTCATTAGGTTGTTTACTTGTACATCCAGTGTACGTGCTGTTAATGCTGGAAAAGATTTTGTGTTGAACAGCTCTGAAAAGGTGGCCGTTCGAGATTTAATTTTGTTTTCTTCTATCTTTTCTTTTTTTAATGGGCATGATGAGGAGATGGCTATATGACTGCCCTTACAATTAGCGCATTTGGCATTATTAGGATCAACTTGACAGTTCTTAAAATTATGGTTTTCCGTGCATATGGAGCATACCTCAGCATTACGGCAGAACTTGGCAATATGCCCGTACCGCATGCATTTGAGGCATTGCTTCACTGGCGGTACGTACATACTCACCTCATGCCGCCATGAATCTAGATATACATACTCAGGGAGGATGGTAGATGCGAAGGTCACAGCGACCGCCTGTGTGGGTACAAAGGCTGCGCCTCCGTCGCCTCTTACTTTACGCATAAAGCGCCTGACTTGAATGACATTTTTTGAAGAACCGATCAAAGAAAATATTTGCTTGTTGGACATGTCCACCGGAACCGAGGTGAGCACCCCAGTCACTTCGGTGTCGCCAGCCGGTATGGTTGCCTTAAGGGAGAGTTGGTCCAGTAGTTTTTTATTTTTCAAGAACATGTTTGCGTTATTGGGAAGATCAAATGTTATGCCCACTTTATATTTGTTGATAGACTTCAAGTGCATGACGCCTGAGACTCCATGGTCTCGCAAACCTTTGGAGAGGGCCATGCGATCCCTATCGCTGAATACAGTATTATCGGCTGAGTGGCTCAAGAAGACAATAAAGTCGCTTTTTTTCAAGTCTTCAGGGTATTGACGAGAATAGCCTGGAACCTTATATATATCATACTTATCAGCTTTTTTAGATTTGGGCGATTCCATTACTACCGACTTCACCGAATCCGAATCCGAAGACTCGGGGAGCGATTTCGAAGACGGCTCCGGGTCCAAGGGAGGCGAATCCTCCTTCCTTCGCCTTTTTTTCCCCATCCTCGAGCACTTTCCTCAAAAATTAGATTTTATCAAAATTTATGTTCAAAAAACGCGCCTTTCCACTTCTGCGGTTCCCGCCTTTTTTCCACACAACTAACCAAGTAAGCAGGGGCAGCAGGGCTGTCAGGTGAAAATCGTATACCAGCTTGAAAAAGTCGTACAAAGTGGGCATTTGTTAAAAAAAAAATTATGTTTATGGAGCTGCCTATTTTACGGTTTTTTATAACAATCGAGTGACTAGACGTGCAGGTCGTTCACCTGATGGTAAGCAAAACGTTCCCATTCAAACCCTGTCACTTTGGAATGGTAATGTACGATTTTCTTTGTAAATATGTGTCTATTTTGTTTAGGTTTACGTAATGTAATATGTACTTAATAGTGTTTCTATTAAAATAAACTTTAATTTCACGCATTCGATACTCAATTCGATATAACACCGAGCACTAGTATGGCAACACTGCCAAATAATATTCTACGTTCTCTTTCTAATTTTTTTTTTTTTCATACGGGCGAATGCCTTTATTACTCAAAACAAACTACACTCTACTTACTAAAACTAAACTAACTACATACAAGGAGAAGCAATTGGACAACCCATAGACCATTAAAGGCCTATAGGTAGCTCAAATGCTCCAACCCACTACCAGTTGGCAGCGTACCCAAGATGCTGGCAGTATTGCCCCGTTGGATTGCAATACTGATACGTTGAGCCAAATAAGTCCCAGCATTTTGGTCACGCGTCGCATCGATCAGGCGCTCTGACAGACTTTTGAAAATACGATGAGCTCCCGGTCCCCACGGACCCAAAGTCTCCACACCAAACGGCTCAAATATGCCTCTTTCTAATTGATTCCTAAAACCTTTTCTTTTTAAACTTGAGTTTTACTCACGCGGTGGAATTAGCATGGAAAATTGAAAATATTGTGCATGTGTGCATTACTACATACACATTCATTCCATTAAAGTATTGAAATACTGATTTATGAAAATAGGACAATTCTCTTTTTAATGCGAAAAGTCGTACGTTTTATATACGACACAAAACCATCAAAAAATCGTACAAATGACAGCCCTGCAGCCAAGTCAATTCTTGAAGGGAGACCAGAGCTAAACCAAGTCAATTCTTCTTCTTTATAAGCCATTGACATATCTAAGCCCAAAGATTTAGTATTATATACTACGTCTTTGTCTAAGCCAACTCGAAAAATCTAACCTTATTTGAATTGGCAGTGAAATATCAAAATGTTAAAATTGAGTGATTTCTGAACAGCTTACGGTTAAACCCTTCGAGTAGACAGCCATACGGAGTCGACACGACAGGCCTACCCCTCTCGCCAATTTTGCCAAACGTCAAGGACAAAAAAATCCACGACGTTATATAAATCTAGTTGACGCGCATCACGCGCCATTCACCAACTGTCGTAGCGGGCGAAAGAGCTCCTAAAAAAATGCCGAGTTGCAGCATATATTGGTGCAAAAAAATTTCAAGAACATCAAACTACACCAAGGATAACGTAACTTTTCATCTGTATGTATTTTTATATCTAATAATGCACTAAAATAGCGAAAATTTGAAAATTATTATCAGTCACATAAACTCACATAGTGTTGCAACTAAATCGAAAAAGTTATATTTCGGATAAAATTTTTAGCTTATTTTCATGTATCTAGGCGGCCAAAGCTCTGTTTTCCTGCACGTTATAAGAAAGTCAAATAAAACTGAAACTATTAATATATATTGTTTTACATTACAATTTTATATACCTACATGTTATTATTTTGAATAATTGTTGACTCGAAAACTACAGAATGGATTTTAATTTGGTTTTCAGCGTTAAGTATTAAGTTCCAGCTCCGATTATAGGGTATACAGGTGTGGCAAAAATTTGGGACCTCCAAGGTAGGTACCTTTTCTCTTGCATTGAGAAAGTTTTGTCCTTAGAGTAGAGAAAATATAAACAGCATTTTTGGTAATTTAAAAATTTTGCTGCACCTGTATACATCAAAACCGGCTGGGTTGGTGGTTGGCGCTCTCATATGGGAGGTCTTGCGAAAATGGTCTTTGAAAAAAGACGACTATATTGTCTGTCGTCTACGCAGGCGAAGTCGCGGGAAAAATCTACTATAGTGAGTAACTAATGAGAATGACCTAATCGAAAATAGGCACTTATATTATTTGAATGTTAGCAACACAGTCAAGAAACCGGAGTGAAATTAGTGCTGGGACAGAACCAATTTAGATATCGATAAAATCAATATGTTTAAAAATATGTCGATAAAAATACAATTGTTGTATTACACTTATATTTGGCAGATTTCCAAAAGAACCTGGTAGTCGGGCTGCCTAGATTCAAGCTTGTGGAAATGATGTATCGTGGGTTCCTAAGCGTACCAGCACAATTTGTTCAGAACCTTTTGAAAATAATTGCTTTATACCACGGTCTAACAACACAAGAAAATTAAAACAGGGTTCCAACATTAAAATTATCTAAAGTAAGTTTTAAAAAACTGTTCATTTATTTCCCCAAAACTAGGTCTAAACTGGTTAATGTAAATGGTAATGATTGAGCCCACGCGGAATCAATGGTGTCCGATCGTGAACTGATGACGCGATACTTGAAATGTGGCATGCAGGCGTAAACTGCTGACCGCGCGCAATGTGCGATGCTTCGATCGTACATACAGCAATAGTTCTTGCAACGTTATTTCACGTTATTGCAAGTTTAATTTTAAATCATCGCCTATAGTAATTACATAGACTATCATTATCGTTAGTAATCACATAAAAGACAAAGATGCATGGAACATTCCGCTTCTGCCAAGTAGCCATCTGGCACATACAAAAACATAACATTGTAAAAAACAAACATAAAAAATAGTATATTTTATGTTTGTTTAGTCATTGTAATAATTAACGTTCATAAGTGCGTTTGTGATGCCAAAAAATAATAAAGAACTTTCGAACTAACTTTGATAGTTATTACTTTGATTCTCTTGAGCAACAGAATATGTCATTTAAGAATTCTGTTTCATTTTATTTATATGTGTCTTCCATGCTTTAGCAGAGTTTATCGATAACACAATATCGATAGTATCAAGCATGAAGGTGTTTACGTGATTGACGTTTAAATATCGTGTACCGATAGACCGTCTCTGTGTGTGAATGTGATTGTGTGTGTAAAGTTTAAGCTAGTGTTAACTTCTTTTGTTGTATGCGTGCATAGCGACGTGATTGAAAAATGCGTTAGTGGTGATCATTTATTTGTGTGCGTTTCCTCGTCCCCCACCGAAAATGACAGACTTTTTGTAATGGGAATGAGTGCGCGTCACCAATCCAGGCTGGATACTTTATCTGAGGTTAAACCCATTGAGGAATGACACTAAGACCTCAATGGGTTAAACCCAAAGACAAAGTAGGTACCTACTACTATTTTATCTTACCAGTACATACTACACCACAAATATCTGTTTGTGACTACACTCTTTGGGTGATTTCTGAACGCTCCCTAAACAGCTGACTGTCAAACTGTGCCTGGTTAAGTAAGGGGTGTCCACTTAAAAAATATATCGACATTTATATTCGACGTAAAACATCGGATCCCAGCATCGATATGTATCGATATATCGCTTGAAAACATCGATATTTTTCAATATCGAATGATTTTCACAATGGTTTAATATTACCTTTTTTCAGTCAAACGCAGAAAGTTTGCAGTGCTTGATTTCGTATGTGTGAATGTAGAATCAGAGACCAGATTAATATAGCTGTACTAAATAATACTAATAGAGTAAAATGAATGATTTTCTATGAGTGTTACTTGACGACGGCACAGACTAGTAAGAGATACGACGACGGAGCAAAAAGAGTGAGAATAAGTTAAAGTGAATAAAATTGACCCACAGAATCTACAGACAACATCAAGAGTGAACCGTCGATCGATTGGTCAGGATAGATAAGATAATATAGCTGCTCACTCACAAATGTTACTACCTGATAATGACATTTATTTTAAATTGTAATTACAAGAAGTGCCAAAAATTACTATTATTTGCAATCCTAGAGCCGAACAGCCTAGTGCGGGACGATGGCAAAAGGCCTGACGGTATGACGCTCATTCCTTGGAGGATGGGACGGCCCCTGGTTTGGGATGCTACTTGTGTAGACACGTTGGCGCCGTCCTATCTTCCGGAGACGTCTCTACGGGTGGGTGGTGCCGCTACAGCAGCAGAATCCCTCAAACGGCGCAAATATTCAGGTCTCGATAGGGGTTACTGCCGTTTGGGGTAGAGACGTTGGGCCTGTGAGGACCAGGAACACTAGAAATTTATAAGGATTTGGCGGGGCGGCTGGTGGAGTCCACACGTGACCAAAATGCTGGCGTGTTTTTTGGCCAAAGAATCAGCCTCGCTATGTAGCGAGGCAACGCCGCCAGCATTTTGGGCACGTTGCTGGACGACGGGTATCGGTTGAATTATCTATAGGCCATTCAGTTGGCTCAACCGATACCCGGCATGTACATAGTATTTAATATCTTTTAGTTTAGTTTTATTTAGTTTTTAAATTATTAAGACATTTGTTTAGTTGGTTTTTGTTATTATTGTAATTAATAGACAATATTAGTTCTTTTAATAGAATTGAAAAAAAAAAACAAAGATGTTACCATAAATAAATATATCGATATATCGATTAGAATAAATATATCTCAAAACATCTTCGAGTAGACATCCAAAATTTTATTTGAGCAAAACATCGAATCAATCCGATATATCGTATGGCAAACATCGAGTAAGTTCGATATATCGATGTTAAGTGAATATCCTACCCCAGGTGAAGTCAAAGTCTTAAATGTAAATGTTTTTTTAGTGGTTACATTCTCTTTGGTCAAATTAGTCAATCAGTCAAACGTCCAAAACGTCTTCCCGAGTCGCGACCGTGTTTTCGTTTTCGTCGTTTTTACACTGGATACTTTATCTGAGTTTTTATATACAGGAAATTAGGGTTTCAAAGTTTGAATTTAGTAACAATGTGCAAGTTGTTTTAAGAAATGTGAAATAAACAAAACCTACCTTTGTCTTCTGTTGTAGTACAATAAACAATGCCGCGTCCAAAACCAAAAAAACCTAGACCATTCATAAGAAATGGACCCACACAGCAAAACCGGCCTCCCGGCTTAAAGGGAAGAGAGATTGGACTATATTACAAGCAGCTGTCACAGCAGAATAAAGCAAACAAGAAGAGTGAAGATAAATACGTAAATTTCGATTACCACATCTATACCAATAATAAATAATGCAATTAGATTGGAATGCTCGTATCATATTTATTCGTCATCATCATCATGCTAGACATAGGCCTTTCCCATAGCACGCCACTGAGCCCGATCTCTGGCTTTCCTTTTCCAGTCGCTACCAGCAACCCTGCGTATATCGTCGCTTCATATAGTCGCAGGACGTCCTACACTACGTTTACCGATTCACGGTCTCCACTCTAAAACACATCTACCCCAGCAGTTATCAGTTCTGCGGCAAATATGACCAGCCCACATCATATTCATTAGATTCATCAATATCATTTCAAATCTGTGCAGCAGAATCTTAATATCCTCACTAAGTGTATGTGATTATCTCTTACTGCATTGATAAGTTCATTTAATTATAACTAGCAAATACCTGGTGTGTGCTACTTTGCTAAAAACATGAATGGACCAAATGTCCCTAATGCATTGTTTTAGAGGTCTAAAACCATCTTCGCATCATTGCTTTTCTAATGAAACCGGTTTGGGGCACATTGGTTGGATGATTTCAAAGTCTATAATGGACATACCTATGTAGAAACATTTTTTTTGTTTTATATATATAGATTATTTAAATATAAATAATCAACACAATGGTGTAGGCTAGGGACTAATTCTAGCCGTTGCCAATAAATTGCTTCTTACAGATATATATATTTTTATATTTTAAAGATTGTTGCTTTCTCCCACATCTCATAACTTTTCAATATATATTGAGATTGTTAATTTTCAGATACATCTCAGGATACCGCAACAAGTTATTGTGGGAATATACAACTGTCTTGATAAGATTGAAAAAATTGCCAAGAAAAGAAACATATATCTACCACCAGTTAAGCCACTTGAATTTGTTAAGCCTGCGAATAATCAAGATTTTATTCCTTTAAATGCTCCTGATGGCGAGAATCTTACGCACTCTATCACCAACATTCACAAACGCGATCAAGATATAATTTTTGTCAAGAGGGAACCAGAAGAAGCAATTGAAATCTCTGATTCTAGTTCGGAAGGTATTGCTGAAGATACTAAACCAACAAATACCACAGCAGAAACTGATGATCATGGAATTTTCGTGTCTAACAATTATATTAGAGCTACACCGAGTACATCTACTGCAGATAATACACTCGCCCATGGAAGCAAGTCAGACACAAGCGGAGCTTATAAATATGGATATGATGACATCATTACAGGAACGTTTCAAGAGAAATTAGATGAATGTATATCCAAAGGAATTGATATTAACATGAAAAATCCAGATATAGATAAAATAAATGTCATTCTAAAAAATAATCACCAGAGTATGCTTACATTTAATGATAAGTATAAGGAAATGCTGAAATTCCGTGAAACTTTACCTACATACAAAAAGGCAAAGGATTTGCTTGAAGTTATTAATAAGAACCAAGTAATCGTAATCAGTGGAGAGACTGGATGTGGTAAATCAACACAGGTAAAAAAAAAATTGCATTCCTGCTTTGTAATAAAGAAATGTATTTCAGAGTTGATGTTGAATGAAATAAGTTTACTTTGTAATGCTTATTCCAGGTACCCCAACTAATTCTAGACGAAGCTATTGCAAATGGCAGAGGAGCCAATGTCAAAATTCTAGTCACTGAACCGCGACGTATCGCTGCCTCATCGTTAGCGGCAAGAGTGGCAGAGGAAAGGGGAGAACGTCCAGGCAACTCTGTGGGATATGCTGTTAGGCTAGAATCGTGAGTTCATTTTTGAAGTCGTAGGAATGTGTAATACACATTGCCATGACTTCTTTTACGAACCTATATGTAAAAAAGTATGACTTTGTCTGTTATTCTGGCACACCTAAACTACTGAACTGATTTGGATGTATTGGTACAGGAGTAGAATATATTCTCGACTAGCAGAGGGACTTTTTGTCTCGCCAAACCAAGTAGTTCCATAGAGAACCAAGAAAGAGAGCCCTATAAGTGCATGTAGATAGTAATACTAATAATAAAATGCGAAAGTATGTGTTTATTACTCAATCAATGACATTGTCAATAGGACAAAGGGTACTTTTCATCCTGAGAAATTTTCCACTTGTGTGAACCCACTGGGGTGGAATTAATATTTCAACAAACTGAAATTTGAAATTAATGATTACAGACTTTTCTTTAACTTTTTTTTTACGCTTAATAGATCTATGTTTGGCCACTATCTCGCCTGATGTGAAGCGATGTTGTGGCCTAAGATGGAGCACATAGATCTAGAGAGAGACGGCAGTTGAGCGGCTGCTCAGACCCGTCTCCCCGATGGTTCACCGAATATCATCCCGAAACACGACATAAACATTACGACATTTATATATTATCTTCTGTTTTTCTTACTATCTGTATATTTTCCACATTTGCAGAGTACAGTGCAGGGAACGAGGTAGCATAAAGTTCTGCACAACAGGTGTGCTACTAGTGGAGTTAGAACAGAACCAGGCCCTCAGCTCATACAGCCACATCGTGCTGGATGAAGTGCACGAACGGGACTGCCAGGTCGACCTCGCCATGTGCATGTTCAGACAGGTATGTATAGCTAGTGGTTCGATCTGAACTGAGATCTTTCACATTTTGAACCTTACTTCCTCTAAATCACAACAACCCCCACTGAGACCGTGCGCCCTGAGAACGAGATGGCAAAATACTCTTTTTCTCTCGTGTGAGTGTGTGGCCAACCCTGATGTCGGAGTTTTTAGACCACCCGAAGGCCTCAGACATGGCCTAACGACTTTTGCCCTAAGACAACAACCGGGACCGACGCGACGGCTTAACGTGCCATCCGAAACATGGTAGCGCTCAGATGTAAATACCACACAAACGGCATAATACTCTGCATGTGATGGAGCTAGAATAGAATGACCTAGTTTATATGTAAAGACACAACAGTAGGTTATGTCTTCCCTGCAGATATAACCTACTGATATTTCGCCTTTAATGAGCAGTCATATAGCTTCCACTCTAACTATTTAGGTTCAGTTAAATGCAAACCTACTAAATAAAAACTAAATCCCAAACGAGAATACAGATAAAGATTTCATCACAAAAACTGTTCCCAACTAACATTAAATTCTTTCCAGGTCCTCCAAAAACGCAAAGACCTAAAACTCATCCTCATGAGTGCCACCATAGATGCAGAAAGTATTAGTCAGTACTACGACAACTGTCCGATGGTCCACATTGAAGGACTAGCATACCCAGTGAAAGATGTTTATTTGGAGGAAATACTAGCGATGGTCAAGTTTGAGCTGCCGCCTCGCCAGAGCTTCCAGGATTTTAAACCGAAGCCCTGGCAAAAACATACTCGTAAAGGCAGAAGAGTGGCCAATGAAATGGAGAAAGAATTGCAGTATAAGGCTAGTATTGGTAAGTCTTGATGAAGTCTTCCCTACAATTAAGCAGCAATATTTCTGCCAGTTTGTTTTTGTCCTTACATAATGGCCCTAATTCTATGCTGCATTCTCTAAACCTAAAATGAAGTGAGATAGAGTTAGATGTATCAATCACAGTTTCGTATTCTGACGCGCACGCTATTTCTACAAAACTGGACACATTTGCCGCATGACGAACGAACTTTGGGCCAAAATAACAACAGAGTGGTCCCCTAACAACGGCCGACGGCCCCGCGGCAGGCCTCGACGGAGATGGCGGGATGACCTGCTCTCCTTCATGAAAGACTGGACGACAATGGCGAAGAGCCGTGAAACGTGGAAGAATGAAAGGGAGGCCTTTGTCTTGCAGTGGGACACTTTAGGCTCTTTATAATAATAACTTATTTTTAAAGAACCATTCAACTTCCGTATTCTGTGCGTCTATGTAACTGTCACTTTTGACGTAATTTAGATAAAATACTTAATTTTAGCGTTGTCAAACGTTATGACCGCGGGAACTAGAATACCAAATATGTACATAAATTTTAAATAGAGAATGCAACACAGAATCGACCCTAATGATTGGTTAAAGTTGGTGACTAAACACCACAGTAGGATTATAACTGTGCTAAATGCTGTGACTATACAGTTTATACAAGAACTTATGATAATTCTGTTGACTCTTCTGAGAGAAGACCATGTCCAACGCTGTGGAAACAAAGTTCCTTCCTTTTTTATTCATTTCCTTCTTCTCCTCCCTTCCCCCACCCCTTTCCTAACTTTCTCATTTCTTTAATTTTTTATTTACTTACTTCCCTTATATGCATAATGTGTTATGAACGGAAGAAAGGATAGAAGTCCTTTCTTCCTCCCTACTTCCCTCTCCATCCTTCCCTCCTTTCCTTCAACACTCCATACCGCTTCCTCCCTCCTCCTTACTTCCTTCACACTCTTTATTACTACTCCCTAGCTCTTCCCTCCCTCCTTTCCTCTCTCGCTTCCTCCTTCTCTCTTTCCATCCTTGAGGCTCATTTTCATTGGTCCTGCATACGAGGAGCCGATACGTATCGACTCCAGATAGTGCATGATCAATTTAGTGTGCAATTTCGTTTCTCTTCTCAGCTCCATGGCTAGAAACTGTCAAAAAAGGAATGGACCCGAATATTATAAAACTTATATCTGACTATCGGATTGAAGAACTGAATTTCGATCTCATCCTAGAACTTCTCAGACACCTGTGCCGAGGCGAGCCGGGTGCCATACTAGTATTCCTCCCCGGCATCTCTGAAATAAGCAAGTTAATAAGAATGATGCAGGAAAGTCAAGCTTTCCCGAAGCCATCTTACGATATCCACGCTCTGCATTCGAAATTACCAACCATAGACCAGAATAGGATATTCAAAAAGTCTACTAATGTGAGGAAGATTATTATAGCGACGAACATAGCAGAGACTTCAATCACGATCGATGATATAGTCTATGTCATCGACTGTGGGAAACTGAAGTACAAAGGGTTGAATGTGGACAGGAATATTTCTACTCTGCAAGTGGAATGGGAGTCTAAAGCCAATTTAAGGCAGAGGTAAGCAATTATTAATAATAATAATATGAACGGCGGCCCTTAAAAGGGGCCCGTTTAGTGGGTGGCGAGTCACCACCTGCCTAAATATTGTCTTGTGAGGCGGAACTGGTTTACCAACAATTATTTTTACATAAATGAGAAGTGTCTGAGTGAAGAGTTTTGGCCGAGGGGTGTCAAGTTCCGAAGATTCTACGGAAGGCTGGCAACGTAAACCACGCAATGATGTTTTAATGAAATGCATTTTATATTGTATTAGCGATCCGCCCCGGCTTCGCACGGGTATTTAATAAAAAATTAAAAATTATAATATACACATATATCCCCTCCCGTACGGCCCGTACCCCAGTGACGCCTACATTGCATATGGTGCTGTCTAGCTAGCCGAGCAGGGTGAGCGGCTACCACGCAACTTTTTTCTAATACTTACATTTTTAAACTCATGATATCTTTTGAATGGAATGTCCGAATTTAATAACTCAAAAAGTTATATAGAGGTATTGAAGCAGTCTTGAATATGGAGTTTTTATTTTGATAAGGACTAATACCAAGATACAAATAAAGAGCCTTTTCTAATAGCGGCATTTCAATTTTTTTTAAAATAAAAGAACACTTATTGTGGCATAACTATAATAGTTAGACATATGCTGTCGCGACACTTTTTGTAAATAATGATCTGTTCTGCAAAGTCGTAGTACATTATTTTATTCTACCATCAATAGTTTTCGCAGCGCACGCGATGTTAAGAATATTTTAGGTACGTTTTTTATACCTTGAGTTACATTATTGGAGTTTTAGTAAGGATCCCTATTTTTAACCGACTTCAAAAAGGAGGAGGTTTACAATTCGACGGTAAGTTTTTTTTATTTTTTTTTTATTTTATCGAAATTCATTCAGTAGTTTTTGAAAAAAATAGCAAAAACAAAAAAATATAAGTTTAATCTTCAAGTCGGTTCTTGTTTTTTTCGTAACCAACTTTCTAAAGGTGGAGGTTTGTATTCGACTGCTTCACCTGCTTCACCCAGGGTTGACTTCCGGTGAGGGAACTCCTCAACGGTGAATAGTACAGACACAACATTTCGTAAATGGATTTAACCATAATAGCCTGTTCTAAATTCCATCATGACATGGCAGATACACCCAGGATTGACTTCCGGCGAGGGAACTCTTCAACAGAGATATAGGACAGACATGAAATTTTTTTGTACATGCATTTAATTGTGATAGCCCGTTTTAAACTTCGTCATGATGTGGCTTCTAGATCATAAAAGCTTGTCTTTAAAAACTTTTTGAATTAATTTACTAAAAACTTGTTTTTCACTAAAAAGGGTAAAATAAATTATTTTTCAAAAAAAACTAAACCGACTTCAAAACCACAAATGGCACTCAAAAGTAAAAAATAAATTAATATAATTATCATAAGCGCTACCCACTCATATATTTGAAGTCGGTGCCAGCCAAGTCTAATAGGTAGCAGATAAATATGTATATAGTAAGTACTACTTGTAGGTAGTATCTATCTACTACCTTTTAGACTTGGCTGGCACCGACTTCAAATATATGAGTGGGTAGCGCTTATGATAATTATATTAATTTATTTTTTACTTTTGAGTGCCATTTGTGGTTTTGAAGTCGGTTTAGTTTTTTTTGAAAAATAATGTATTTTTTGAAAATATAATATAGCCTATGTCACTGGGGATAGTGTAGCTTCTCAACAGTGAAAGATTTTTTCAATTCGGTTCAGAAGTTTCGGAGCCTATTCAATGCAAACAAACAATCAAATCTTTCCTCTTTATAATATTAGTTTAGATATACAATACAATACACACTACTTTATTGTACACCAAACAAAAATAATCAGTAAGTACAGGTAAAGAACTTAAAAACTAAAGTACAATGGGCGGACTTTCGCTAAAAGCGATCTCTTCCAGTCAACCGTCAAAACATATAATTATGTAGGTATGTCAGTCTGTAAGGTATTAATTTATATGGTCCTATGTACTTTTGTGACTTGTTGCCTGAAATCAGTGGCGTAGCTACCGGAGGGCTAGACGGGGCAGTGCCCCGGGGCCCCCAAGCTCAGGGGACCCCTCGGACACTGACGTACAAACTACGCGCTGGACGGTGCCGCGCGCCGCTTGACGGCGCGACTGTGAAACCAGCCTTATATTGCACGCCGCGAAGCGGTGGTACTTATAGTAAACTGATTTTAAAAACGACTGGACTAATCTGGAGTACGTCGAATTCGAAACAGGGGGCCTACTCCGAGTTGCTTTCGTTCGTTCGTTCTTGCGGACTAAAAGAGACACTCTTAAGCCTGTTGCATAGCGCTGCCCCTTTCATCCGACAACAGAACGAAGATCGTAATTACTTTTTCAGAGTACAGGCCCAGGACGAATACGGAACAAACGATTTTAAATAGTTTAGTTGGGGCCCTAGTTTATTTTTTGACCAGGGCCGTTGGTTACCTAGCTACGCCACTGCCTGAAATAAACAATTTGATAATGAATAATAATAATAAATACCTACGAGGGCATGCATGCGTGTATATTGTATTTGATTCACGTTTATAAGACACCTATTCAGCTATTCGCTTTCGCTAAAGTCGCATAAATTATAACGGAATAGTAATTCAACCTACTCTTACTATTTCTATTTAATATCATTATTAAATTTTTATATATAATGTGCAATACCGACTTATTTTGAAATTAAATCCAATTCTGATTTGACATGTAATACATTTTTATTAATAAATTGATTATTCTGATTATTCTGTTTCTTAGAATTCTCCTGAAAAGGATTGTTGTTAGCGATAAGGCCGACCGTTATTGTTTCTCTATATCTAAGTATATTTTTTAGACGCGGTCGCGCCGGCCGTTGCCAACCCGGCATTTGCTACCACCTGATTACAAGTCACCGCGCTGAGGTGTTACCCGACCGTCTACAGCCAGAGTTGCAGAGGAGCAACCTTCTAGAAGAAGTGTTATGCATCAAGAAGTTAAGACTGGGCAAGGCAGAAGAAGCGTTGAATATGATGCCGGCAGTGCCAGCTGAGAAGACTATACAGTGGGCTATCAGGCATTTGCAATAGTAAGTATGCATCAGTTGTGAATCTGCAAAAAAAAAACCGTTTTGTGAAGTACCTTTGTCAGATATACTACCGCCAAGCAGTAGTGTGCAAACATTTCTGTGTTCCGGTTTGAAAGGAACTGTTTCAAGTGAAATTACTGGGCATTATGAGAATTTACGAGCTATTTTCTCAAGGTGAAGAGCGCAGTGCAGTGCCGCACAAGATTTTACAAAACAAATTTCTAGGAAGCAAATGCAACTGTTATGGAAAGGCGTGTTGCTTACCATCAGGAGAACGACCTGATCGTCTTGTATAAGAAAATACGTCAGTCGCCTATTGAGCCCTAGTGTATAATTTGGATTCATCCAGTAATTAAGAATTTGAGTACATCGGTATTTCGGTAGATATTTTTAACCTCTTATATTCTTTATTGTACACTGTTATAATATTTACATCGGTGATTATAAACTATATGTACAAAGGCGAGCTTAACCCTCAACAGAGTTTTCTTCCAGCAAACCCTTGAGGAAAGAGAACTGTCACATGAGCAAATAGGTTTTTGTGTACGATTACGTTTTGACCTCTTGATTTTTGAACGGCCTCTAGACTTTAAACCTACATTTTTGGGTTTATTTCTGTTTGTAATTCACCGAAACTCGACGGGAGGGACGACTTTACACTTTAATTTTGCAAAGAAAGACTAGGTAAAGTTTGAGATGGACAGCATCTGTGGTATAGTGGTTGGGCAGTTCGGCTCAAATCTCATACACCACAGAGGTTGCGGGTTCGATGTCCGCGACGCTACAAATGGTACACAGGAAAAAACCGATGGTTCATGTTTGATCAAAGCCGTTTTTTACTTCTTATAGGTTTTTTGTGTCGGAGGTTTTTAATTATTTTTTTTTAATAGATCTATGTTTGGCCACTTTCTCGCCTGATGTAAAGCGATGATGTGGCCTAAGATAGAGCACATAGATCTAGAGAGAGACGGCAGTTGAGCGGCTGCTCAGACCCGTCTCCCCGATGGTTCACCGAACATCATCCCGAAACACGACTAGGTCGCTTTTTAGTTAACTGAAATTCGCTTACTGAACTAAGCTTTACTTCCCCAGTGTCGGCGCCCTAGATGAGAATGAGACCCTGACTCCCCTCGGGTGGCACCTGGCGCGGCTGCCGGTCCACCCGGCCGCGGGGAAACTGTTGTTGCTGGGCGCTTTGTTCGGGTGCCTCGACCGCGCCGCCAGCGTCGCCGCCGTGTGGGGGTTTAAGGAGCCTTTTCAATTTGTTATTGGTTAGTCATAACGATTACTTCGAAACGACTTATAATAATAATTAAAAGTAATTTTTGCGCCATCAAAGATTTAGCAAAAGAGACATCCCCGTAGAGTTTCTTGTTGCTATCTTATCTAGTGGCCGTATTTCCGAAGCACTGGTAGAGTCAATTTTCGCATATCTTTTCTAGGCTCGGACTTTTATTAGAGTATAGGAAAGTAATGGGTAGACATGCTTATTTTTTTTCAAAGTCATGATAGTTTAAGTTACAATTTTTAACGTTTTTTTTTACGCTTAATAGATCTATGTTAGGCCACTATCTTGCTTGATGTTAAGCGATGATGTGGAAATTGAATTGTGTGTGTGTGGAAATTGTTTTATATGATGTGTATGTAACGTTTATACCACACCCACTCGGAAAGTGTCTTATTACTCGTTCATAAACGGGTTACAAAGTTCGTAATTTCTCCCTTAAAAATGTGCGGCGGGAAAAGTTATATGGAATTTCATTACTGCCCTCCGAAGCAGGGCAGGAATGTTGTATGAAAATCCATTACTGCCCGGCTAGCTTTCTTTTGTTTTTTAGCAGCGAACATAAAAAAAAAAACACAAACGTCAAACCTCAAAAAGGTCTTGTATGAAATAATTAGAAAAAAGAGGCGGGAAACATACAAACCTCAAATCTCAAAAAGGTTTTATATCAAATAATTAGAGAAAAGAGGCGGTTTTTTTTTTGTTTTCTATTTTTAATGAAATGAGGATGGCAACCTTATTCTGCAATACGAAAAAGCGCGGCAATTTATTTCGTTGCGTTAAATTTTGTTTTAACTAAATTGATAATTTAACAGTACCTAGCTTTTAATTTTCTAAATAATTTTATTTTCCTCGTAGGTGTAGTATAAAGCACTATGTATCACTCGGGAGAAAGTTCTATTTCTGTTCGAGAGTATGTTTAAGCCCGACGCGCAGCGGAGGGCTTAAAGGAAACTCGAGATCGTTTTCTCCCCTCGGTGTACAATGTACTATTAAAAGTGCATTTTTTGTGCCTATGTAATAAATATATTTTGATTTTTGCCTTTAGACAGACAGACGGACAACGAAGTGATCCTATAAGGGTTCCTTTTTTTTGAGATACGGAACCCTAATATTCAAAACTTTCTCCACAGGCCGAGAACAGGAAGTAGACCAAACGAAGCGCGACTTCGCATTGGGAGAACCGAGCGACCACATAGCCATGGCGGAAGCTATCATCCAATGGGAACAGTGCGAAAGCTATAGCGGCAGACGACATTTTGCCTACGTGAAATTCCTTTCCAACAACACCTTGCAGCTTCTCTCAGATATGAAGCGGCAGTTTGCAGATAATCTCAAACAAATGGGGTTCCTTCACAGAGCTGATATAAGGTCCAATTGGGCGAACAGAAACAAGGACAACTTAAGCCTTTTTAAAGCTATCGTCGCCGCGGCCCTGTATCCTAATATCGCAACTGTGAAGTAAGTTTATCGATAACTAGCTGTGCCTCGCGGTTTCACCTGTGGTTTTCCGGGATAAAAATTATCCTATGTCCTTTTCCAGCACCTATAGTAACTACATAATTTGTGGTGTGGTTGAGCAGGTTGGCTTAAATCTCATACACCACTGAAGCGCAAAGCGCAAGCATTTTATAGAGCGAGTGTGGCTCAGCGAGAACTCGTGCGCCTTTCAATCCGACGCACCTGGGTTCGATTCCCGAGTCGGCCCTGCACCAATGACTTATAGTTAAGTGCAGATTTTGTACGCTCGCTCTAAAACGGTGAAGGAAAACATCGTGATGAAACCCGCTTACGCGCTTTGGAGTGGTAGGCTCTGGCCGTGGTTGTAATACCACCCACCGAACAAAGCCATGCCGTCAAGCGACCTAGTCGTGTTTCGGGATGATGTTCGGTGAACCATCGGGGAGACGGGTCTGAGCAGCCGCTCAACTGCCGTCTCTCTCTAGATCTATGTGCTCCATCTTAGGCCACATCATCGCTTCACATCAGGTGAGATAGTGGCCAAACATAGATCTATTAAGTGTAAAAAAAAAAAATTGTTTCGTGTCTGGGTGGAACTACGGTCCTCTTAGTTCCTGGTTCCCTAGATACAGGAAATCCTAGTCCAGGGTCTAAGGGGCCAGGGGGCCTACTCCGAGTTGCTTTCGTTCGTTCGTTTGTGCGGACTAAAAGAGACTTATGCTTGTTGCATAGCGCTGTCCCTTTCATCCGACAGAACGAAGATCGTAATTACTTTTTCAGAGTAAGGCCCCAGGATCTATGTATGAGATCGTTTGGCGTATTTATTTATTTACATATAAAATTTTATCAACATCCGTTTAGTTTTTTCGTGATTAAGTAACAAACATCCATCCATTTTCACAAAAATTCGAATTTATAGTATTAGTAGGTGAATAGTAGGGGATAAGATTTGGGTTGATAAAGTGACGTCTAAAAATAATTTATCTATCATGTTTGTGGAGTTTGTTAACAAAAGTGTATAATCGTGTTTAACACAATAGATATATTTTCTTTTATGTATGATGTTGTACACGTAGGTTTTATAGTATAAAATAGATTACTAAGCAACATCGCGGGGAGTGTATAATGGTTCCACAAACAGCTATTATTCAGAATTAAAATTATTTATTACCCAGGTATGAAAGGACTCATTAAATAACCAGCTGAAATATCTATTTCAGCTAATTGTACATTATTTTTGCGAGCTGGAGGCTAGTAGGCGCCGCGCCGTGAACGAACACTTATTTATTATTTTATTTACACCGCCGACCTCTCTCACTCCGTTATTTAACTCCATCGAAAGGTTGACTGGAAGAGATCGCTTTTAGCGATAAGTCCGCCCATTGTACTTTAGTTTGTAAGTTGTAGTCATATACCTACCTACTGATTATTTTTGTTTGGTGTACAATAAAGCATTTTGTATTTGTACCTGTTTAGTGAAATAGACATTTCAGCCAATTGACAATTATTTGTTGGTCATTTATTTCAGTCATTTTTTATTTATTTAACGCTATAGCTTTATTCAATAGCATGGACTAAATACAAACATTTCAGAAAAATATCGAATTCAATTCCACCCTGTATAAATAATTTATAGGATATAGGATAATAATTTATAGGATACATACCTACACATCACACATCCCGCACATCACACATCCCGCACATCCTAATTACACCAAACATTTCAGATGGACAAACGTAAACCCACCGAATCCAAACCGCTCCGTAAGAATCAAAGCCGTCACTCCCGAAGACGGCAAAGTATGCTTGCATCCGAGCAGCGTCATGCACTCTCAACAGAAGAAAGGAAGGCAAACACCAATATGTGTGAACACTGGAGCTAACTGGCTGGTGTATTGGCTCAAACAGAAGTCGAGTGATCTATTCCTTTTAGATGTCACTTGCGTTTATACGCTGCCGTTGCTGTTCTTTGGTGATCTGAATTTTACCAAAGGTCAGTTTTGATTAATGAGCTTGGAAACGGTTTTATTTTTATATACAAGTTTTGCAAAACAAAATTCTGGGTGGTGCTGTTATTGTTATGGGCTGGCGTATTGCTTACCATCAGGCAAACGACCAGCTCGTCTCGTTATTCGGTTCTACAAAAAAGTTGTAACTTAAACTATGCCATTTAATTTTTTCCCCTGCATTTGTTTACAATAAATTTTTAAAATCGGTAAAAAAATATTGCGCTCTTATTTTTCTATGCAGTCTGGTGACGTCACAAAACAGTACGACAAGTACGTGTTGCACTGTTTTTGCAATAAGTGTATGGGAGGGAATTTATTTATTTATTCATTTATTAAAAATTTGTAACATAACAGCACAAAACCAAAGCGTTACAAACACAGTCATAAAATATAATATAATTAAATTAATTAAAAGAATGGACGCGAGCTGCCCTTAAATATTTTATAACTTTGTAAATATTTGTAAATATTTGACATATCAATCTGAAATAAAAAATATTGTATCTATAATAATAGCTTAATATTTTAAAATTATTTCACGCTAGTTTCTACAGCTGTTTTGTTTGTTACAGCGCCTAATCCAGACGAATGCCTCATCTCTATATCGTCATACAAAGTGTGCTGCAAGAAAGAGACGGCACAATTGCTATTCCAACTGCGGTCTTTGCTCGACCAAGTGCTCACTTCCAAAATCTCAAAGTCACTGGACGACTGTATTACTTGGAACTCGGAGTTTGACGAAGAAGTTTTGGGGTAGGCATTACTTATAGCTCTTATTTTTATCGTGAAAACGTTTTTATAAAGGCGATGAAACGCTTTTGTTGTCGTCAAAAATTGTAATATATCTCGTGACTGAAGGTTAATTATTATTATTCTGTGCTCAAGTGTCAGGGGGGTTGATGAGCCTCAATATTCACTGTGCGCGACCAAAGAATTAGTCATATATCCGCAACGGAAAGCGTTATTTGTGCATTATATTTTTTCTCAAGTTTCATTTTTATTTATTTTACATTTTGATTTTGTAATGCTTTTTGGTAAGGCAACACATTTGGACATTAACATAGAAAAAAAGTACAGAAGGCTCTCTACGTGAAAACATTTAAAGAAATAGCAACTCTCACAACGACGCAATAAAGTGCCATTTACCTCGCACAGCACCGCGTGCTTAATGTTATAATTACCAACAAACCGCCTCTCTTTCTATCGCATAGCTCTTGACCTTACCCAAATTTAACTGTCTGCCAAAGGCTGGTTAAAAATAACACAAATTTTGTTTCAGCGCTGTAATCGACTTAATCACGGCAGAAGACGAGGGTACGCAGTACTTGTGTGACGATTACGAGGAAGACCAATTCGATTCTCTCCCTTCTGACAATGACAGCGAGTGGAATGGTCGTGATTGAGCATTTATTATACTAACTACCTAGTACTTATGTAAAACTCGCGCCAAACTTTATGGCCGCTGACCAATGCCACGTGACCTGCGCAAGTCACGTGGTACGCCGATCAGCGGCCATTTGGCGCGACATGCACATACATATTGATAATGAAATATGGGTTATAGATACAAGTATTACAGTGTGTTCTGTATGTACTCTAGAGAAAAAATATTGAAGTCGTGAATATGTGTTTAGTATGATGTAATGTGGATATAATCTAAGTTGGTGTATTAAGTGTACGTTTTCATTGTACATTATTTATTAAAGTGATCTCTGAACTTAGTGGTTTTGGTGTTTATTTTTCTAATTTCCTGCAATAATATTGTGCAATAAATATTATACTTACAAGAAAACAAGTTTGAATCCAAGAATAATATATACTATCTATAAATTACACTTATCTTACGATTGTATAATACGCGCCACAAAAGATGAGACTTGACAAACCACGTGGTTTGACTTGCGCAGTAGACGATTTATAGGTCTTTTTAGCGGTATGAGGTCTGAGGTGGGAAGGGATCGGGGATCAACAGGGCAGCGGAAAGAGCGCGGGAGGTGTCGGTACGGCACTGCGCATGCGCGTCAGTTGCCTTCCGTCCCCCTCACCCCGTGCACGCACCGCTTGACTCCGCAGTACAATCGAGTGCAAATTGTGTTTATAAATTTCTACTTTGTTATAGTTGTGTTGTATACGAGTGTAACTTTGTGAAATCTTAATTATGTCTCGAGGTAAAACATTAAGAAGACAAAGTAGGAAGATGGTTTACGACGTTTACACTTACATCATATATTGTCAGTGACAGTGACTAGGACAATCTGCCTTTTTTATCTTAAATTTTATTATTTAGTAATAAATCTATGATAGGTTTAAAAAAAATATATACACCTACCTAATTCTGAATGTTGTCAAAAATCCCTGAATAGATATACAAATTATGGATAACTATTTCGTACACGACTGTACCTGCGCAGGCTCCCCACTACTGACGCTTGTCAAGTCTCATCTTTCGTGGCGCGTATTATACATATGGCAACATTATAATGACAGCTGAACTACTTTTGTTTTGATAGGCTAAAGTTTTACAATACATTCTCAAGTTAAGATCTAGTCTATTCTAGACATTTTTGTTGTTTACTTTAATTCACAGAAAATACCATTAATCTTTAGAAGTCCCTAAAACACTTTAAAATGCTAACTTCAATTCGGGTAAGTTAACTTTTTATAAGGTTATGTTTACAATAATGTTGTCTTAATACACATTATATTCTCATTATATATTGTCGTAAATAATACCTTAAATATACAATTTCAGAGAAACTTTACCAGACCTCTTGTTGTAATCAGTCGCGCTACTCATAATCAGTATTTGATCACAAACGAAACTGATGGGACTAGAGAAATAACTTTGAACCATGAGAAGACAAAGTAAGCATAAACTATTGTTTTACATAGAAAAAGCACACTAGCCTCATATGTATAGAATTTCTATACATATGTTACCATTCTGGATTTATTTATTTTTTGACATACCTACCTATGTACATGTAGAGAGAGATATACTAGGTAGGTATATACTATTACTTCTAGGTGACCACTTGCGTAGTTTTATTTTTAATTATTAATTAACTGTCTGTCGTGTCAATCTACCTATTATTTATTAATTTTATCACATATACTTGAATTTAGCATTCTGTCTTTTACAAACATATATTAAACCTTCTATTTGCCTGTTCAAACACAAAATAATTAATATTATATTATGTATGTAGGTACCTGTAGGTATAGATACTAATTTATTTACTATTTGTAGAAATTCTCTATCACTGGACATGATGGGCCATCTTATAGAAGCAATAAATACAAATAAAGATGATGTGTCACTGAGAGCTATAGTTCTTTCAGCTAAAGGAAATGTATTTTCTGCTGGCCATAACTTGAAGGAATTAGTAAGTTGAAAAGCATGAATTTACTACAAACAGCATCAACATTATGTATACCTATCTACTTCTATTCCTATATACAATATTATTGTAATCTTTGTTTACTACTAAGTTCACCTATTGACTAAATATAGTCAGTTTCCTATAGTTACTAGTTAAAGAGGTGTAGGTCCATTGTCCCCGTAAGCCGTGTCCCCTTACCTTTTTTTACGCTTAACAAATCTATGTTTGGCCACTATCTCGCCTGATGTGAAGCGATGATGTGGCCTAAGATGGAGCACATAGATCTAGAGAGAGAAGGCAGTTGAGCGGCTGCTCAGTCCCGTCTCCCCCATGGTTCACCAAACATCATCCAAAACACGACTAGGTAGCTAGGTTACTCTGTTTCCGTTGATATAGTAAAGTAAACTGTATATGGAAAAACTACTTTCTGGCAGTTCGCCGGCCACTGCCGCGGCTCGCGCCGTGTGGTCACAGTTCGTCATAACCTAGTGGCTGCATCTCCGTAAAGGGGACAATGGTACGAAAATTAAATGACGCCCTGTTATCCCCGTAGCGGGGACAAGGCCAACGGGGACAACGGACCTACACTGTTTAAGAAACCTTAATAGTTTTTTAAGTACTAGGTGCCATAATTACGTATATTCGGTACTGTTCAAATGACTTATTCTTTATAAATAATGTACCTAGTTATCTACCTACCTGAGTAGGTACCTACTTAGTTAGGTATCTCTAAATACATAGTATAAAACAGATATCCGCGTCCTCACTACTGTTTCTCCGCATAGGTACTTTTTGAAAAATATGCAACGGATTTTGATACGGTTTTCACTGCCATTCAGATTTTTTTTGGAAGGTATAATGGAATATACGGAATATGTACAATACATTCTAATAAAGTTATTGTATAGTTGATAAAATTCAATGTTTTTTTATAGAACTGAACGATGAGACGCGCAAGTCGTTCGCCTGATGGTAAGCGCCACGCCTCCCCATAACAATTGCAGTGCCACCCAGAACTTTTAATACCACAAAAAACCATTCGTAGCACTGCATTGCGCTCATCACCCCGAGGCATCAGATATTAAGTCTCATATGCCAAGTAGTTTCGCAATTATGTAATTAATTACGTAATTTTCATGTATGTATTGTAATCAAGTCTTCAAAAAATGACACACCACATTAGTAAATTGCATCCGTGCGAAGCCGGGGCGGGTAGTTTTATATAATTTATTAATATTTCAGCATTCAAGCACAGGTGTGCAACAGCACAAGTTGATATTTAACAAAGCAACCGAACTAATGAAGTCTATTGTTCAAAGTCCAGTGCCAGTTATAGCTAAGGTAAACACTCGAGTAAATGCGGAAAGATAAGCAATAAGCATGGAGAAATGAGTATTTGAAAAAACTATTTCCTTGGAGATTATTTTATGTATATGAGTGACGAGACGAGCTGGTCGTTCACCTGATGGTAAGCATCACGCTTTCCCCATAACAGTTGCAGCACTATGGTTTGCAAAATCCTGAGCGGCACTGCACTGCGCTCGTCACCCTGAGTAATAAAATACCTACACACTATCCCCTAGATAGGGAGCGTCCCTGTCATCTTACCGCTATTGCCAAAATCAATTTACATATATATTTTCGAAAAATATTCTTCACTTTTTACCGAGCCTAGTTATCCCTAGACTGTGGTATTTCTATGATTAATTGTACCTACTATTAGTTACTTAGGTAGGTAAGTAATAGCGTTCAGAACTATAGTAGATATATATAGTTAGAGGTGTATTTAATAACTTGTATTTTTGCAGGTAAATGGATTCGCCACAGCCGCAGGTTGCCAGCTAGTAGCCAGCTGCGACATGATTGTCTGTTCAGATACCAGCAAGTTCTCTACACCTGGGTAAACAACATCAAACTTGGAATCGAATCCGTGAAGAAATAGGGACCAAATTGGTGCAGCATTAATGATTGAACTTATGACATTGCAGTGCCAACTTTGGAATATTTTGCTCGACGCCAGGCATCGCTGTTGGGAGATCCGTGCCTAAGTCGAGAGCTACTTACATGCTTTTTACAGGTGTGTGGTCTACCTACTTGATAAATACATTATCATACAGCTACATTGGTTTTACAGTAGCACCAAACTATTCATTAATCTGTGAAAACTCTAGGTCTCGCCATAGCTCAGAATACAAGCAAGTTTCAGTAAACTAAATTTAAAAATACCCCGACACAAAAAACCTATTAAAATTAAAAAACGGCTGATTTTGATAAAACATGATAAACGAGGTCTAAGAACCACAGAGAGAAAACCTGCTTTCTAATAAAATAAAACCGCTACCAAATCGGTTCACCCGTTTAAGAGCTACTACGGTGCCACAGACAGACACACACACCGGTCAAACTTATAACAACCCTCATTTTTACGTTGGGGGTTAAAAACAACAATCAAACAAAGTAAGTATCAAACAAATGTCTTGCTTACCTACCATCAGATGTGAAAAAATACTGTTTATATCATCCTATCGTTTATATCGTCGCTCAGCGAGCTATGGAACGAGCTATGCTCCGAGTTTCTTTAAAGGATCGGATTCGAAACGAAGTGATTCGGCAAAGGACCAGAGTGACCGACATAGCTCAAAGAATAAGTAAGCTGAAGTGGCAATGGGCCGGCCACATTTGTCGAAGAACCGATAACCGATGGGGTAAAC
Organism: Petrophora chlorosata; assembly: GCA_951640565.1. Taxonomy (NCBI): domain Eukaryota; kingdom Metazoa; phylum Arthropoda; class Insecta; order Lepidoptera; family Geometridae; genus Petrophora; species Petrophora chlorosata. Next base: position 7,057,356 of record OX621206.1, read on the forward strand.
GGGTTCTAGAGGGGAGACCACGTTTAGGCAAACGTAGTGTAGGACGCCCTCCGGCTAGATGGAGCGACGGCCTGCGCAAAGTAGCAGCAATTACATGAGGAGAGCCGAAGATCGGGCTCAGTGGCGTGCATTGGGAGAGGCCTATGTCCAGCAGTGGACTAATACGGGCTGTTGATGATGATGATGATGACATCATCCTAGCTTACCTACACGAACTTTGATATCGTATCGATATGATAGGCACTAGCTTACCTACTCATCGCAAATCGTGTCGAGGTGGAGCTAAAAACAAGATAAACATTTTTATACATCGATCGTGTACAAATGACAAAAGCACACGTGTCATTGCACTTATTCGTCGGAAATTACCACAAATTACAGTAGCATATCTCTAGAAATTACACAACATATTGCAATTTGCGAATTGGTCTTTTTTAATTTTAGGTGAACCGCTGTCGGCGAAAGAAGCCTATGAAAGCGGTCTAGTCACCAAAGTAGTTCCGGCGACTGATTTAGATGCTGAAGTAGAAAAAATCATTGAAAAAATAAAAATGAAAAGCCGCAGCGTTATCGCTTTAGGCAAGGAGTTCTTTTACAAACAAATGGAGCTTGGCTTATTAGAGGCTTATAAACTAGGTGAAAATGTTATGGTAGGAAACATCAATGCCAGTGACGGACAGGAAGGAATAAGGAGTTTTGTGGAGAAAAGAAAAGCGAAGTGGAGTCACAAATAAGTCTAAGTGACTATGTTTATGTATATTATAATATTTAAGTAAAATACAGGGATACTCAACAAATAAAAGTCATTTTATTTACACCTATCATTTATTTGACACTATGATTATACTTTATCGTATTCGCGAAGCATAATGTTGAAGCGCACATGACACAAAAGGGCTATTTAAATAAGAATATTATTTGGCCAATACGAAATCTTACATTATTTACATGTTATAGTATAGGGAACAGGAATACAGCAACAGGATTATTAGAATAATACATAAGATTTGTTATTGTAAGAAGTACATTCAGGTAACAGGATTATTATTATACATAAGATTTGGTATAAAAAAGTTCTTGGATTTTTCTATGGTATGGAATGCAAATGTATGGAAGAACGACGCCAATTACTAAATATTATTTTTCCACTTCATGGTTAATGTAAATTTGAATTGTAGTCAAAAGACCAAAGAATATTCAGTGATTAACATTTGGGTAATCCCAACCAATGTTAACAGTTCAACACAGCATATTGTTAGGCATTCGCAATCCATAGACAATAACACTCAATTTCTTGTACTGAAGTTTCAGCTAAACATGATAAGTACAGAGTTACGAATACATGAATATTAATTTGAAATAACATGATATTCAATAGTACAAATGCAATAAACTTAAACACTAAATGCAAATTTAAAACAATGATAAATACACCTTAATTTTTACAAGGAATAGTTAATGTTTATGCTCCGCTCAATCACTCAAAGTGCTAAAATGTGTTATTGTCTCTATAATGATACTATGTTATAAGTAAATGTGTGTATATTATCAATTGTGCCTGTTATATAGAAAACCACCCACAGATTTTGTAGCTAAAATGATGATGAAATTGGACTTTACTTGGAATTTGGCATTCCTAAGGCCCACTTGCACCAATGTGAAATCATGGTTAACCTATGGCTTAGGTGTCAATCCAAAAAAATCAAGTTTCCCATTACTCCTCTAAAATTCACATTGGTACTGGTGGCACTAAAATAATTTTACCATAACTTAACCCTTCATAGACTCCTAAAAAAAACGGCAAAAGTAACTTTACCATTTTAGTCACACAGAGTTAAGAAAAAGGAGAAAACAATTATCGTACATGTTATGAAATGCAGAAAATTCAGAAAAATTGCTCTGATATTATCTACTTACCAATCTCACTCCCATTGTTAGTTTATTGAATTTATACAATGAGCCGTAATGTAACTAATCAATTACCTAATTTAGTAGTGCATACAAGGTCAAACAATAAAAATAGTGCACAGTATTTTTCATTTTTCTAAACTTGTCTTAGTGTGACCACTACAATGCAGTGCACAGATCTTTGCCTAATAAAAGTTTTGGATGATACTGCAATTATGTGAACAAGGCATCCTCACCATCAAGCTGATAACTGGCTAGTTGTAAGTTTTTTCTTTTAGACATAGCTTATTATAAAAGGTATACTTATAGCTGTGCACTACTGACCTCATATTATCTACCAACTTATGCTTTGAATGATTAACTAGACTAATAATAACTTGGGGCTTTCCTCACTAAATCACGACAAACGAACCAGCGACCATCTAAACATATCTAGCAAGGCATCGTGAATAAAGCCAAGTAACCTAATAAATATTAAAAATGAAAAATTATAATTATTAGCATAAAATTTATCCATAGTCTTTCGAGTTCAATATAATGAACATTCACGAGTTGGGAATAATTTATCAGTCAATATGGGTAAGTTTTTTTCCCAACGACTGCTGTATAAGTTACGCTTCACTTCTTCGCCAATTCATTGGAGAGCCAGTCCAAGCCTTCGTAGAGCCCTTGACCTTGTGTTGCACATGTAGCTTGGATGTACCACTGGAAAATATGCAATAATTAAATAGATATCTTTAGAAATAATATTTTATCTAAGGAATTTATTGTTAACAATGTACCTACACATTGCATCATAACATGAGATTAGGTTTATAGAGGTAGTAATGAAACAGGAAAAATAGTGTTAAAAGGGTGATTTAAGAGTCTTCTAGACCACACTGTCGTCTTTGTCAATAGCCAGGTCCACACCGGACAAATAACAATCAAACATTTGCTACGTTTAGTTCATTTTTACAGATTACTTATTAGTTACAATATAACATCTTGTCCGTTTGTCTTTTGGATAAGACCAAGACACATCCACACTGAACACTGGGTCGTGATTCTGCCGCACTTGTTGGGTTGGACATGGATAAGCCGGTGTGAACCCAGCTATTGATACTAGCAACTTGCCTCAAAATTTCACCCTTGAGTAGATTAGATTTAGTATTGATCAAAGGCAAAATAGTTATTAGAATTTTAAACTTACACGACGATTTCTCATGTTATTTAGGTTAAGAGCATTTGTAAGCTCAGATGCAGTCATTGCATTGGGCATGTCTTGTTTGTTTGCAAACACCAATATGACAGCATCATTCAGTTCATCTTCTTTCAACTGAAAAAGGAAAAAGAAATTAGGAGAAATATTATCAGAAAACATAATTGCCATGAGTCATCAATATACCAGGTAAATTGTTTTGTACATGTATGCAACAATGTATAAACTGACGAAATTTTTTATCTATACTTTGATTACACCTTAGATATTATACATATATGTTAAATGCCAACAATATTACAGCAGAATACTATAAAATTGTTATTTAATCTCTAACACTTAAAATGTAATTCAAAGTAAACGACTATAGACCCCTGCAGAATTTAGTAAACACGAAAAGAACATACCATATTAGCCAATTCGTTTTCGGCTTCTGCTATTCTCTTTGTGTCACTTGAGTCAACTACGAAAATCAGTCCCTGAGTATTCTGGTAGTAGTGGCGCCACAAAGGTCTAATCTTGTCCTGGCCGCCGACGTCCCACACCGTGAAGCTAATATTTTTATACTCTACGGTCTCCACGTTGAACCCAATAGTAGGAATCGTGGTCACAATCTCACCCAACTTTAACTTATATAGTATGGTTGTTTTCCCGGCGGCGTCGAGCCCAACTGCAAACAAAGCACGAAGCGATCATTACGCTGATAACATACAGCCGAATAGAGTCAAGAAAACTAAATTCTACGCAATCTTACAACGATGAGCTGTCATGTTGCGATACTCACCCATTAGAATACGCATCTGTTTTTTGCCAAACAGCCTGGTAAAAACACTAGATATCGTAAGACCCATGGTTAGTCAAGTTCTCCAATAACCTGGATACACAATAATATCACTATTACACTGATTCTTCAGCAAGAACTATTGTGAATTTATATAAAACCAAACCAAATGAAACAAAGTTTTGACTGACGAGGTGACGACAAGGGTTGCCAACTGCCAACATCAGTGTCCTTAAAGAGTTAAAAATTAAAGTTTTAGTGTAGGGTTCGTTGATGTAAAATAACTATGCGCTTCTTGGTAGTACGAATTTTAATATCATTCTCTACTAAAAGTTAATTAATATAAAAGTACACAAAACTAAAAGGAAATTTTTTAATACTGACGGACGTCCATGCCAGAACTCTCGAGAACCATTCTAATTTTAAATGAAAGCATAGATAACACAACCCCGCACGAAGAGCAAGGTCCACCAGTGTCCCGTCTATAGAAAACGAGCCGGGACACGGTGTTCTCGCCTCGGGCGTGCGTTAAGGGCCGTTATATCCTCCCCCTCCAGTACATGATAGCCGCGTCCTCGCTCATGTGCTGGCAAAGTCGTCAATTGTGAGTTCGCAGACTCAAGAAACACAGGAATAACATCATTACAATTATTATTAAATTTACACAAAACAGAATCATTATCACTAACGACAACATTTTCAAGAACATTATCAAACACTTGATTATCAACAACATCAAGATTATTTTCCACAAGACCATCCTGTTCACTGACGCGCTCCCTACGAGGCCTACCACGAGTTAGCTTTGGAACTACGGGTTCCGGTGGGGTAGCATCGCGACTGTGATACAAGGTAAGTTCTTTTATGTGAAATTTTCCCAAATCCTTGCTAGGATCACCTATTGGAGCGACCCGGTACGTAGTAGGACTCACTTTTTGAGTAACTACGTATGGTCCATCCTTCTTCGGTACAAATTTTGAACTCACAGCTTTCGATTTGTTGCTCAAAACGTGTGTAGCGAGTAGCACTTTATCACCAACCTCAATACAGTCACCGACACGCCGGGATCTATCAGCGAACACTTTCCTCTGGTCCTGTTGATCCTCTACTCTCTCTCGGATCGTAGCCAAAGAATTCAGGAATCTCCGAAGGTAAGGTGTTATCTGCGGAACAAAGTTTTCCTTTTCCAGTACCGCACGAGGATCGTTCGCGACTTCAAGTGGGGATCTTAACTCTCGGGCGAACATTAAGTATGCAGGTGTTGCTCCAGTAGACTGACAACGAGCAGTGTTCATCGAAAACCGGATGGCAGGCAGGTGAGTAGGCCATGAGGAATGGTCCGTTCCTACTAATTGAGCAAGCTGTACCTTTAGATCCCTGTTCTTCCTCTCAGCAGGGTTACCCTGAGGATGGTACAGCGGCAACAGCTCCTGCTTTATTCCTAAGATGTACATGCACTGTTGCATCACTGCAGAAATGAATTGGACGCCGTTATCCGAAATGATGCGGCGCGGGAGACCAAATCGCAGAAAGTATTCTTCTATAAGAAGACGCGCGCATGCCTCCGCAGTCGCTTCTCGTAGTGGGTATAATTCAACCCATCTAGTGGCTGTATCCTCCACTAATAAAATCCACTTTTCATTATTTTGACCAGGTGGGAGGGGACCAAATAAATCAATCGCTAGAACCTCATTTCTTTGGTGAAGAACCGGCGTCTGCAGCAAGCCTGGCGGTTTTTCATTCGACGCTTTATAACGCTGGCACGACGTACAGGTTTTCACATATTCCGATATTATGCGGCGCATCCCTGGAAAATAAAAACGTTGCGCGATTCTTAGATACGTCCTCTCAACTCCTGTATGTCCTGCAAAAGGAGAGTCATGACACTCTTTCAATATTTCCTCCCGCAAGTCGACGGGAACCACAAGCTGAGGTTCCTCACTATCAGAGTCAGGGTTAAAACGGTAGAGTACCCCTTGTTCCATCAAGTAACCTCTGCCTGACCAATGGCAACCTTGTACCTCCACTTCTCCTTCCAGGTCGTTAATAATCTTCTTCAGCTCAGGATCTGCAAGCTGGCTACGTCTAAGCTCTGACGGACTTCGCGCAGGTAAGTCTACTGTGACTGAGCAGATTCCACATGCAGCAAAGGACTTCTCGTCGCAGTTTGGACGGCTAAGCGTGTCTGCAATCACGTTCACTTTTCCTGGCGTATATTGGTAGTACAGATCAAAGGCTTGAAGTTTTAACGCCCACCTTACGAGACGGCCGGATGGCGATTTTAATGATAAAAGCCATTTCAGAGGTTGATGGTCCGTTCCAACCACCACTTTGTGACCTTCGATGTAGCAACGGAAACGCTCAACAGCCCAGACTACAGCTAAGGCTTCTCGTTCCGTTGTCGAATAGTTTCGTTCTGCAGAAGAGAGTAGACGGCTCGCATATTCAATTGGCCTTTCCTCTGCACCCTCACCTTGTAGGAGGACGGCACCCAGCGCGTAATTACTAGCGTCAGTCCTCAATACGAAAGGTTTTGAATAATCTGGTTGAATGAGGATCGGTGGCGATGCTAGACGACTCTTCAAATCTTCAAAAGCAATAGTTTGTTCAGTTTCCCACCGCCAAGGCTCGTTCTTCCTTGTCAATTTCGATAGCGGCTCTGCAAGTTTTGAAAAACCGGGAATAAATTTTCGGAACCAAGAGGCAGTCTGGAGAAACGTCCGAAGATGCTTTAATGAAGTCGGTTTCTTCATCTCAAGGATCGCTTGAACCTTACCCTCATCAGGTAAAATACCATCTTTCGAAATCACATGACCTAAATACTTGACAGAGTCACGTGCAAACACACACTTCTCTTTATTCATTCGCAGCTTGAACTCGCGAAGTCTCTCAAATACAGCACGCAGATCCTCTATATGCTGACTCATATTTTCCGATATAATACAAATGTCATCGAGATATGCTAACAAAGTCACATTCTTCAACTTAGGACAAGAGCACAAACGGTCAATAAGGCGCTGGAATGTGGCGGGTGCAGTTTTAAGACCAAAAGGCATGCGTTTAAAGCGGTATGTGCCTGTAGATGTCGAAAATGCAGTCTTATCCCTATCACGATTGATTGGCACTTGCCAGTAGCCTGATTTTAAGTCTAACGTACTCATGACACAGCCTCTCTTTGTCCTTTTTAGCAGTTCATCAATTTTTGGCATCGGGTAGGTATCTGATCTAGTAATTTGATTTAGCTTACGGTAGTCCACGCAAAAGCGAAAAGATCCATTAGGCTTGGGTACGAGCAGTGCTGGAGATGACCATGCTGACTCGCACTCCTCGATGATGTCCTCAGCCAGCATCTTATCAATCTCCTTCTGCAACGCCTCTGCTCGAGCCGGAGTCGTGCGGTACGGTGGCACTGCAACGGGTGGGTGGTCGCCTGTTTCTATGAAATGCTCCGTGCAATCTGTGGTTTCACCGGACTCGTTGAAAAGGTCACTGTAATTGACAAGCAATTGCGAAAGCGTCACACTCTGGTTCTCACATGCGTGTATTGCTTGGTTAACACTACCTGACTCGAAACGCAAATCAAACTTATTATTTATATTTTCAGAGAAAAACCACATCGATTTACCGAAGTCAAAAACTAGGTTTGCCCGATTTAGAAAATCTATACCTAACAAAGATTGATTGTTCCTTGCCTCTGGGAAAACTACAAAATCTGTTGGTACCATTTTATGCAAAATTCTGACTTGTATTTTTGTTACCAACACATTCATTAATCTTGACTCACCATCAGCAAGTTTTATACACCTTTGTTCAGCACGAAAAGGATGGTTTTGTTTCAATAAGTGTGCATACAGGGAGTGACCAGCTATGCAACTTTTAGCAGCTGTGTCCACTAAAGCAGTCCCTTTAGCACCCAAAATTTCAATATCTAAAATTGGCCTCTTAAAATCATTTTGAGAAAAATCAACAGGCGAGGAAGAAGAAGCACACTCCCCCTTGAGAGCCGAATTGCAACGCGTGGCAAGCTTTATCTCCCCCTGTATATCAGCTTTATTAATATTATAATTAGCTTTGTTTATATTTGAAGAACTATCAGCAATGTACGAATCATTAGCAATATTGCCCTGAGTACAGCCCTGTTCACATTCATTCAAAATATTTACTTTGACATCAGCCTGAGTACGACCCTGTACAAAATTATTATTACAAGCAAGCATGTTAGTTGTATCATCAATAGCATAAAATACCTCCTCACTCTTACATCTAGAGCAATTTGTACGGATAACACCAATAGCCCCACAGCCATAACATGCAATATGATTATTATTATTACTAGGCGGTAGCACTTGCACAGGCACTTGAGAAATATTGTTTTTGTTGCGAAGTCTAGGACAGTTAGATATTGAATGTTCACTTACTTTTTTACAATACGCACAGTATGTACGCTTCACGATTTGACTCACTGTTTGGTGCTGAGCCAGAGTTGAAGCAGGAGATGCCCCTGGAAGCACAGGCGGTGCACGTAGCGCATCACCGGGTGCGCCCGTACCTGCAGCAGTAGGCATGCGTGGCCCACCGGCGACGCCCCCAGCGCCTGCGGGAGGCGCGCGCGGCAAGCTGGCACTAGCTTTGCGGCACGGCGACGACTGAAACAGCGATGGTCGTGCGGTCCCGCTCGGGCCAGCCGCCCAATGTTGTCGGTACGACGGCCTTGCGTCCATTATAGCGTCCTCGATACTGTTGCATTTCTTTAATAGAGCCTCAAAATTCGTGATTGAGTCACGGTCCACTTTCCCTCGGACGGAGACATCTAAAAGTGAGTATACCATGTCCAGCTCCACTTTTTCGCTTAGGTCACCTCTAGGCAATTTTGCCAGCAGTGCACGAGCTTGAGCTACGAATCTTTCTGTGTTCATGCCATTCTGTGTCATAGCAAATAATTCTTTATATATCTGGAATGCTGGTCGACGATCTCCAAAAGCGTTTTTTATGCTGTCTACTGCATCCTTCCAAGTTGTAAGATGTACTCTTACTCCTTGCCACCAAGTGCCGGCATGATGTGAAAAAAGTAGTGCTAGGCCTTTCAAAGCGTTTTCGTCGGTAACACCTGCCGCACTTTTATAAATTTCTACTGCATCCAAAAAATTCTCGACTGACTCACCAGGCGCGCCGGAAAATCGAGCTTGGCACTGTACAAAATTAGCACCGACAGCTGATCCTGGCTCGCGGCTCGCTTTCTCCGCAACAGCTGAGGATCTAACTTCCCGGAGAAGCGACTGGCAAAACTCAGCCTGAGTTCTTTGTAGTGACGCAAACAGCGACACAAAATCCTGCTGGGACATCGTCACGGCATTATTTGGTTCCTCCTGCACGTAGGTACTCGACGGGGCGGAAGAGGGCCCGCCCCCAGGCGACGCTGACGCCGACTCGGCGCCATCAGCCTGAGTAGCAACTGGCGGAGACTGACCATCTCTATTTTGCGACCGCGTTCTTACCGGCGAATGAGTAAGCTTTCCCATTGTGATACTTTAAGATAAACACGCATTACAAGTTATTTTACACAAGCACTAAAAATATTTTCTCCACAGCACGAGAAAAAAAAAAAAAAAAAAAAATACCACGTTGGCGCCACTTTAGTGTAGGGTTCGTTGATGTAAAATAACTATGCGCTTCTTGGTAGTACGAATTTTAATATCATTCTCTACTAAAAGTTAATTAATATAAAAGTACACAAAACTAAAAGGAAATTTTTTAATACTGACGGACGTCCATGCCAGAACTCTCGAGAACCATTCTAATTTTAAATGAAAGCATAGATAACACAACCCCGCACGAAGAGCAAGGTCCACCAGTGTCCCGTCTATAGAAAACGAGCCGGGACACGGTGTTCTCGCCTCGGGCGTGCGTTAAGGGCCGTTATAAAGTAAAATATCCAAACCTACAATAATAAAATTGTAGTAGACTTCTTAGTCGTTACTTTAAAAATACTCTCTGCATTATATCTATGCTTGGCGTGTGATGTCATGTGTCTATCTATCTGTCTAATGTCTGTCTGTTATAATCTCTTAATTTTCAGTTAAACTTTTATGTTAAATAAGGCATAAAAGATAGTGTAATTGTTATTTCATAACGACAATACAATACATAATAAGATCAGGTTTTGGGTTTTGGTTTCATAACCGATCGCTGGATCCGTTGCAACTACTAAGATTATTATATTACTTGGTAACATCATTACTCTATGACAATTACAGGCAAATGATTCCCTTATTTCCCCGCAGCTTGGGAAAATCTTTACAGAGTGGCAACGCTGCTGACGACTGCAAAACGCACGTCAAATAGCGCTACGTTTGATTTTGTCTATGCTTCGAATGATAGCGCCACACTACAACGACCTTTGGTAAAACCAGTGTATGGAATGTAGTACTTTAGGCTTCGAGTAGACAGAGCCTTTATCTGAGACTTCAGGTGATCATCAGATTCATCAGGATAGGTATAAACCTTTTCCTTTGCAGTGACGAAGTTTTATTTGAAACATCGGCATCTGTTGAATTTTGAAGAAACAAAAGACGGCAAATTTGGATTTTTTGAAAAAAATACAGTCATCCTGTCAGTAATGTAATTTCTTAAAAAATTACAAGATTCATCTATTCTATTTCCCAGGAATGTTTCCCCCAAATTAACCCATCAAATCTAATCGTAAGTTTTTACGAAAATTTAAGGAAACCTTTTCCCTCAGACGAATAAGATAATCAAAGCGTTTTCTTTTGTTTCTGTTAGAGGGTGCGTGAAAAGAGCGCAGAACTTTAGCGTAGGTTAATAATTTTATTAATTTGAATTACATAATAATATTTAAAATGTTACACGCTTGACGAGTCATTTTGTCAACACCAACTATTTCTTTTTTTCTATACTCTATAGACGAAATAAGGTTGATCGTAGACTCGTTATAAATAGGATCACTTTAGTGTGGTGTTATTCCATTCTTCACACTCCTCCTCACGACACTAAACTGAGATTCCTATGGCGCTTCTCAGTTTCAAAAGCCGAGGTCCACTTAACGATTTTGTTAACATATCCGCTTCCATCTGCTCAGTTGACTGGTACTTCAGCTCTATAACATCATCCTTAATGCAATCTCTGATGAAATGCATCTTCAGGTCTATGTGTTTCGACTTAGGAGAGACAATAGGGTTTTGACACAGTTTCAATGCTGCCTGATTGTCATTCAAGACAGTTATTTTTTCTTGGTGTATACCCAGATCACTAAAAAGCCATTTTAGGTGTATTGCTTCTTTTGCAGCTTCTGTGATTGCAACGTACTCCGCTTCTGCGGTTGATAAAGCAACACTTCTTTGTTTTTTGCATGTCCAGCTTACAGGTGCTCCTGCGAACTTAAAACAATAACCTGAAAATGATTTTCGGTCCAATTTACAGGCGCCCCAATCTGCGTCTGCCATACCGTACAGCACCTTTTCAGTCTTCCTATATACCAAGCCAACATCTTTTGTACCCTTTAAATATCTGAGCACTCTCTTCGCGCTTTTAAAGTGAGTATCATCATAGCTTTCATTAAACTGTGATAGGTAGCTTACTGCGAAAGCTATATCTGGTCTGGTCGCTACAGCAAGAAACATCAGAGTCCCAATGAGATTTTTATACGGTAAATCCTTCTTCTCTTCTTTGTTGTGTTCTAGGATCAGACCTGGCTCTATAGGCGTTGTTGTAGGCTTACATTCTTCCATATTGAATTTTTTCAGAGTGTTATCAATGTATTTTCCTTGACTCAGTTTTATTTCTCCGTCTTTGCAGCTTACATCAATTCCTATTAATCGTTTCGGTCTGCCTAGATCTTTAATTTCAAATTTCTTTCTTAATAGGTCTTTTATCTCTTTCAGTTTCTTTGGGCATGAGTAGGCAATAAGTAAATCATCGACATAGATTGCAATTATTATTTTTACTCCTCCTTTCGCCAGTATATAAACACATGGATCAGCTAATGATGCTGTAAATCCAATATTTTTTAATTCTGTGTCGAGTTTCGTATACCATTGCCGCCCTGCCTGCTTAAGTCCATAAAGAGCCTTTTTAAGCAGACAAACTTTTTCTCCTTGTATGGTTTTCATATCTTTTAACATGTCTCTGGCCTTATTGTATATGCTCAGATCATCTGCGTCGCTTTCTTCTATCATTATCTCTCTTATATAATGTTCAACATAATCAGGTAATTTCATAACTATATTTTCTTCCAGATTCCCATTTAGGTACGCTGTAGTAACATCCATTTGGTTCAATTGTAAATTGTGTTCAACGGATATCCCCACAACAGATCTGATTGAGCTTAGTTTTGCGACAGGAGCAAAAGTCTCATTATAATCAATACCTGGTCGTTGTGTGAAACCTCGAGCAACAAGGCGAGCTTTCTTGATTTCTGTATTGTCTGGGTTTGTTTTCTTTCTGAGAACCATTTTATAATCTATAACTTTCGATCCTTTTTCTTTCTCAATCACTTTCCAGGTGCCATTTTTTATATGAGCTTTTATTTCAGACTTTATAGCATCGCTCCAATCTTCACCATTTTCATTTTCATTTGATAGGTATGAAACATCTTCGTCTATTTCACTCCCAGTTACAAAATCTTTCATCCATGTAGGCTGTTTTCTTTCTCTTTGTAATCTGTCACTCGTAGTCGTTTGTCTTTCAGGTGCGTCTTCGTACACATCTTCATCTTCTACTACGGGTGTTTCGATGTTAATTACAGAGTTTTCAGTCACTACATTTCGAGGTTCAGTGACGACTGGTGCTTGCGATTCATCAGAAAATGTGTTTTCATTTTCTGTCATGACAACCTCTACTTCCTTCATTGTATACTTATTTCTATTTTGCTTGTTAAACATTTCAATTTTCTGCTTTTCAGGTTCCGGTTGCTGCTTTTGTTGCGGTTTTTCATCAAAGTCAGTGTAGCTTTTATTTCCTTCTTCATAGTACATCTTATTCATGACTTTCACATCCCTACTAACAATGATTTTGTTTTCATCAGGTATGTAAATTCGAAAACCTTTTGTATTTTTAGCATATCCCACGAACATTCCTTCATTCACTCTCTCAGTTAATTTTCCCTTTCTTGTCTTTTTCAGGGTGAAAATTTTGCTTCCAAAAACGTGGAGGTGATTTGCAGACGGGGTCCGGCCAACCCATTTCTTGTAGGGTGTATTTCCATTTAATGCTTTTGCAGGACTTCTATTTATTAAGTAATTAGCAGTAAACACTGCTTCAGCCCATAAGTTTTTAGGAGCATTTGCTTCTATCATTAAGCATCTGGCCCTTTCCATCAGCGTTCTGTTTTTGCGCTCACTTATACCGTTTTGCTGCGGAGTGTAAGGAGCAGTCAATCTTCTTTTGATGCCGTATTTCTTGAGATACTCATCAAATTCTTTATTAACGTATTCTTTTCCGTTATCTGATTGCAGATTCTTAATCGTCTTATTTGTAAAATTCTCTACTTGATTTTTATATTCTATGAACTTGTCTAATACTTGACTTTTCTTCTCAATGAAATACACGCAGCAGTATCTTGTGTAATCATCGATGAAAGTCACATAGTATTTCGTTCCAGCTAGTGATTCACACTCAAATGGGCCACATACATCACTGTGGATGATTTGCAGTGGTTCAGTTGTTTTTATCTCGTCATGCTTTGGGAATGGTAGTCTGGCAAATTTTCCTTTTATACAAGTCTCGCATTCGTCGAGTTTTTCATCATTGAGATGAATTCCATATATCAGGTTGTCTTTTTCCATTTTCCTTAAGTCTTTTTCGTTGACATGTCCGAGTTTCCGATGCCATTGCATTATTTTATTTTCAGCCTCAGGTGTATAATTAGCTGTCTCGTCCGATTTATCAAATTTCAGATAGTAAAGTCCATTTTTTCTTTCAGCAGTTTGTATTATTTCGTCATCTTCTCCTATTATAGATGCCTTTCCTTTTTCAAATAATACTTTGTTCCCTTTGTCAGTTATTCTTCCAACGGACATCAGGTTAGTAGTCAGATCAGGTACATACAGAGTGTCTATAATATTATACTTCATAACAGTATTATCTTTGTCAGTGGTCATGGTTACTCTTCCTTTTCCTTCAATATTCATTGTGTGTTTTTTAGAAGCTAACTTTAGGGTCCCATTATCAGAAGTTATATTACTAAATAACTTTCTTTCTCCACACATATGGGAAGAACTGCCACTATCAAGACACCATACTTCATTTTGTGTTTTTGACAGAGGTCCGTGGATCGAAACCACGCTCTGCTACCACTTGTTAGAGGGTGCGTGAAAAGAGCGCAGAACTTTAGCGTAGGTTAATAATTTTATTAATTTGAATTACATAATAATATTTAAAATGTTACACGCTTGACGAGTCATTTTGTCAACACCAACTATTTCTTTTTTTCTATACTCTATAGACGAAATAAGGTTGATCGTAGACTCGTTATAAATAGGATCACTTTAGTGTGGTGTTATTCCATTCTTCACAGTTTCCAGTGGCTAGCTGGAGTAGCTGGTTAAAATACAAAAGATGCCGAATGCCAATAGGGGTTCGGACAACTTTTCAGCAAGTGTTTTAAATTAACTAATATGAATATAATATACAGAGCGTCCCAAGACTATGGGACATAAAGAGAAAGTACCTTAAATATCGTAAATAGGATATTTTACTAAAAGAAGACTTTATATTATTTTTAAAAGTTAGTAATACTGCATTCAAAGATATTCCAAAAGTTATTTGCTTTGCCTGGGAATCGAACCGACTTAAATGTGAAAAAAAAATCACCAGTATTTTTATGATGCCAATCGAAAGAATGAACAACATATAATGATTCTTCTAAAGTAACATATTATCTTAAAAGAAAGGAATAACGTTAAATGTTTGATTCAAATTTCAAGAAAAATATTTACTACCGACGACGACGTCCGAGCGATATTATCATTCCATGGATAGCATTGATTTTTGTATTTTAATTAAATAACGCTCTAAAAGTTCCTAAAACTATGTTTATATATTGCCGCGCAAAAGGTCACCTCAAAACATGTGACGTCATATGAAGGCAGAAAACAACAAACTCTTCCAAATAAAACTTGCAAAGAGATTTAAATACGTTTTGTGAAGTTTGGGGACTGTATTATAGTTATGGAACGAAACAATTTGCAAAAATACATTTTATGAAAAGCAAACACGTAAAATAAATACAAGCTTGACTCACGGCATTTGCCTTAAAGTGACGTCATGCGCTATGATTGTTGTGTCGTTTTAGATGAAGAACAGATTAAAAATGTCTGAATCATTAGAATTCATTTATTGATTTAATTTAAAAATATAAATCATTATTATTTCACAAAAGTATTGATTGGATGATCTTTTTGGTTCGATAAATGATGAATGTAGATTTTCATCACCAAAGATAAAGGACTAAAATTTTTAATTCTTTATCTTTATTCATCACAATAATATTAAAAACTTTTCTTTTTTGTCTATGGTTTATCTTGAAGTGACATTGAAAAGACGTCATTTGTCACAGCCAATAGGAATCCGATTAGAGTTTTGCTGTCATGCGTAGTCATAGAAACGTTTTAATTTAGTAAGAAATTTTATAATTTTTTTGGCCGGAATCGACATGGAGATTATCGAAGGTAAGCTAAAAAAATACTATTCGATTTATCAGAAAAGGTAAACTGAAAGAAAATTGTCGATTTGTTAGCGCGCCTAAAGTATTAAATTCAAAAACATGAACAGGTTTTCTCTGAAGGACTTTGAGGATCTTGCTACCAATATTTGATAAGTTCGATTAGAATCCACAAGCTTAGAATCAAAGCTAAGATCGCATTTAATTGACTTGTAATTTTTGTACCGTAGTTTATCTTAAAGGAACTCAATCAAAATAATTATTAAGCTGCAATGCGACAAAAGAAGTTAGTATAATAAACTTGCGACTTTTAGCGAAAAATTACTCTTGTGCAAGTACGTTTTATTTAGAGGCTATATTGTGATATCCTAACCGTATTTTCTCGTGTTGTGATGCTTATCTAACTATACGTATTACGTATATTTATTTGCAGTTTCAATAATTTAAATTTATTGTATAAATCATTATATTCATAATGTTCGTACATTACTATTTTTATGTTCTGTGCCATTGTACCCATATGGTAGAATAAACTGCAAAGAAACAAATTAAATATGTACCTTACTTGTTTTAACAGCACCTACTAATTGATTGATTGATTATTTTACACTTAAATATTACCAATAGTACAATGATATCTATACCTATCTATAAAATAACAAAATAATAGACAATACATACCTTCTTATTTAATAAAATTATTTTGTGAATATTGGTGAAAATAATTCTCAGAAAGGAATACTGCATAGTGAAAAAAAGGAATACCTACCTAAAGTCAAAGCTAGCAAAGCCATGTTCCTTCTTTTTATACTCATTTAACTTAATATACATATATGAAATGGCTAAAATAATTACAAACATTGGTTTTAAAGCATAAGCAAAGCCGTTGAACATTATTATATACTTATTGTTTTAATCAAAATATAAAGTTCATCATTAGTGTACAAATAATATTATATTACCTATGTACTAGAACTACTAAATATAAATACCTAAAAGCATTATTTATAAATGTTATGTTAGTTAAATTGTTTACAAGAAATTCAATGATATTTTCATATATGTACCTATTTAAGTAGGTACAAAGCTACCTTTTAGTAAATTACCTTTACATGAAAGTAGGGATAGATAGAGATAAAAGGAGATATTTTTCAGCCCATATCTCTGCATAATTAGGCTATCTCAAATATTCAATCAGTTTGACCTTATCCATGGTAGTAGATAGGGGCTATTACATATTCTGTGGCTATAACGCAGTAGGTATACAAACAATTAAAATCTAAACTGGAACTCTACCCTAATAACTCAGTGCAATACACTTGGAACAAACAGTATTTTTCACACAAAATAAATTATACCATCTCAAACAGGTTCATAATTCTATTTTTCCACATCAACCAACAAAGCAATCTTTGTACCATACCTATGTGTGTTTTCCTCATTCAGTCAACAGTCAGGTACCTATAGCTACCTATAAGTCACACTAGGTTACTGGCATTCAACTACCTTCATCATAGGCTGTGCTATAGTACCAATTTGCGTAGGTAAGGTGCACATATACAAGGGTAGGCATGAAATACCAATTAACATTGTACATGTACACGTTCAGATTGTGAACACGAATATGGCAAGTCGACCGTCGTATTGCCGCGCCGATGCGCGATGTTTCTATGGTACGTGAGTACTTTGGGCTGCGGTGACGTAGTACCTATACTACACCTACAATAACCTACATGTGAACGTGTTACTGATGTCCCAGTCTGGACATTGGTGTTCCGGTAGCACTAATTCTATAGCTACTAGTATAACTCAAACTCAAAATAAGTGTACCTACTTATTACCTAAAATATTATGCATGTCGGAGTATGTCGTTGGCTGAGTGATGGCCTTCTCTTGGAGACAGGGTTGCTCTTCCACAGCGATTGGTTAACGATTAGATCGCGGATTGATATAGAATTCGATTGCCTGTGCCAATCAAATTCTATATCAACCTACCCAGTGGGATTATAAAAAAGGAGAGCGATGACTATGATGAATTCAAAGCTCTAGTCCTTCAACCCGTTCGTGTAACTTTAGGAATAAATATAATTTGGTGGTGGTAGGTAACTATAGTAAGTCCGCTTGGCAGCCCTAACATATTATGGACAGTAAATAATGCAATGCCGCGCAATAGGCCAAGTTACGTCATGCGAACGAGTGCCTTAGACACACACGGGATAAATAAACAAAACCGCTAAAGCTTATATTCTTGAGATCTTGAATCTGTTTTGAGATCTATACGCAACTGTGGGTACTTTAATAAGAAACTATAAATACACGCGACTGAGGCAGAGCAGACACCATAATTGGCGTAATCCGCTTTGCCAAAGCCTGAAACTGCATATAGGTAATTATATGAAATTGGACGACAATCACATGATATTAAAAGTTTATTAAAAAATACTGTTTTGGCGAATCATTGTTAAAACACACCCAAAATGCCAACAGCATTCTCATTTGGTAAGAATATCAATAAACGTTACGTCATGGCGTCCTTGTGGCCGATACTTGTTTCGCCGTTAGAATTTGTAATTAGCCAAATTCTAATAAGTAGTACCTAATATACCTATATCAAAAGCGCGCATTTTTGTTATAGAGTTTACTGAGATTGCATGTTGGCTTAATATTTGTGATGCCTATAGGTCCCATCCTTTGTCCAAATCTCGAAATAATTTGATCTACTCACAAATGGGTTCTCTATTTGTCATTTCTAGTCAAGTGTTATTCGTTCCATTGTTTGTGTATAAATAAAATAAATAGGACTATTCCTACTAATGCAGGATGCATAAAAAGAGCATAATTAAAATAATAAGCGTTAGACATTAATTAATTATTTCGTTTCTCATTGCATTATTTCATCCACTGTCTAAGGCTAAGGATTGTACCTATTAATATTAATTATTCTGTCGCGAAGTTCTGGTTAAAATTGTAACGACTACAATTATTATAGTAATATTATAGTGATTCACCAAGCAGAGCAGGGTGAAGGTTCAATCCCAAAAACTTAGTCTGGGTTATGAACGCCACGATTTCTTTCTTCGATCCCTTGAATACAACATAATCTTTATTAGACAGACCATAATGCCATTTTCTATTAGGTACCTACTTCTCTTAGCTTTGTGCGAAGAAGTATGCCAGAATCATATTATATTATTAATATTGCTTATTGCTCAGCAACTTCAGCAAATTTATTATTTTACCTTGAACTTGGTTCTCGTCACGCTATTGCATGGAAACGTAATGATGTTTAATTATAAATCCATTATTTTATTTCTTCGATTTGTCCTTCAGCAATCTAGAAAAACCTAATTAATATAAGGCTCTTGTAAAATGAAGAAAAATGTTATTATCCATTCGATATAATTATTTCCTTAATATATTATTAATGATCGCCCTGAAGAAGAGCATCGGATACGCTCGAAACCTAGGTCGACTAATTCGACTAACTACGTGAGTCCGTGTTATCCTAAATGCTTGAACAATCTGCTTTATCTTATCCAACTCCACAGTTTACGTAAACCTGTAAAAGTTTAGATTCTTGCGAAACATTAAACAATCTATCAATTAGAACATTCGCTATGTGGAATAGCTGAATGAATGAAAGTTGATTTGCTCTAACATCTGTGTTACAAAATTCCGGAACTTTGTTGTCCGCAACGGTTTTAATCCTATTCTTTAAAAATGATGACCGATGCAACTTGAGTTTCTTTCAAAATTAGCGGCTTTTTGTTTGGTCGCTTTCATTTTTAACCAATGAGTTTAAATAATATGGGGGCAACGGTTTTGTGACTTGAATGTAGCGCAAAGAGCTAAAGATACTACTGATCATCTAGTAGGTAACATATTCGTTGAGTCATATCTTTGTTGTACGTGGTTGTACAGTGGTATGGTGGCGTTATTTGCTTGGAGATTTGAAAAGCCTTCATTCTATTATTTAATTGATAAAGGCGTTCATTGAACCGGCAGTTTAGCATTCTTTGAATACTTGAGTAGGTTATTCACAAATTAAATAGGCTGATAGGGTAATCTAGTTTTATCAAGCGGTTCGATGTTGATAGAGCAAAACATATTATTTTCAAATATTTAATCATACATTATTTTTATAAATTTAAAAAGGTTGTCGCTTTTACACTCTTACCTACTCTTAAGTTTGCCAGAAAAATAAAACTACAGGTTTCCACAATCCTCAAAACATATCTGCCATAAATTTTTCGCCGATATGGTATAATTTACTGTTATGAATTCGTATGTTTACTGTTTATTATCCGAGATGTCCATTTCTAGTTTTTAATTATACTTATGTATACTTATATTAATTCCTCTGCGTTTTTATTTTATATATCATATCTGTATGTAGTATGTGCATTTTCCATACATCTTTTATGTATCTTTTTGCTTCTCTTTGCATCTTTTTAGCAATCGATTACATCACAAACAATGCAACAATCGCAGTCAATATTACGCCTTAACATTTATCAATCGCGCCTTTATTCCACTTGTTACTTTTAACTTTTACTTTTCGTATTTTACAATGTGTTTAAGGTGTTATTAGAAATTAAAAGCATAGATCATAATCTACGGCGATCGGCAAACTTCTGTCAGATTTATTGGTTTCTAACCACGTCCAGAGCTATAGTTAAGTAGATTCGAGGCTTCTGAGAGGCAATTCCTTTCAGATTGTAATAAATAGCGATAAATGTGAATCATGACTTCGTAATTTTAATTTCATAACGTGAAAGTGATCACGAATAGGTATCACGAGATCCATTCAATTCACACAGTCAGTTGTATTATCAATATGGAGATCATCTTATTAGTTAGTCTGGTTGTAGTATTGTAGATATAATTTAAGGTACGTACCTATACTTATTTGTTATAGAGAATGGTCGCATGTTTTGTGAGGTTCTGTGTGTGGGCTTCGGTCGCCCACTTGAGATCGAATGTGTGTAATTTTCGTTATGTTTTTATGATTAGGTATGCTGTGGTGTGGTCATATCTTTGTTTAGGTACCCAGTTACTTAATAAAATACCACAAATCTCTTCCAAGCTTTACCTTGTGCCACAGACCTTGCTATAAGAAGCATTTATTTTCTAGATCAAGCGTGGATCGCCGCTTTGCTCATTTTTGTAAATTCCGTATAATATGATGCAAGATTTATTAATACAGTTCATTGTGTTAAGGTCTGTTGAGGATGTGTTCCATGAATCACGTTGTGACAAAGCCACGTTGGAGGTATCGTAGCAGTATTTTTACTTGATCTTTCTCTACTGTTTCGTTCATAAAATGCCTCTTATGGTCAATATTGCTTTTATTGTAGCAATGACCAATTGATATTAACGATTGCGTCCAGTTGCGTGCCATTTTGATTTGCATAAACATTTATAGATATTTTTATTGTAGTTCGTATTACTACGTATAACTGAACAACTGTACATTATCATTTGGCATCAGTATTTCTATATGTATGTACTTAATAAAACAGCGGGAGAACAATTCGATTGAGTTAAAAGTCAATTACAGAAATAGTTCAACGATTCCATTTTGGCCGTGGCTATTTGATGTGGCATGATATGAGGCACTTGCAATGAAGATTTATTAGCATAGTATTGTAAAAAATTTTAATTCTTTTTTTATGTTTCTTACCTCAGAACTCCGTCATTTAAGAACCGATTTGCAAAATTCTATTGTGCTGGGTTCAGTATAGCTACGAAGTGGTCCCATATAAATTTCATCGATATTTGACCTTGGACTTCAAAGATACATTGAAGTCGGTTTTTGTTTTTTTTCTAAAAATTAGTTCTCGTCTACAATAGGTGTTATACCTCTATGCTATCACTTTACCTTGTGAAATATCTAGCAGATCCCAGTGTCATATACATTATTACAATATAGAGTTCATCAGCACTCTACACGCACTCAAATCGGTCACAATCATCGATTTGGTTTCATAAACTCTCAAATCAAACCCATTAGCTAATAACTCTTACCTCCAAACAATCAATTCCATTATGTTGCGCAATTTGCTCCAGAAAGTAAACCGATCTGCTAACGCAAATAAACTACGTACCTACTTACCCACCACGTACTGGAAGACTGGAACATTATAAACGATCAATAGGAAATTGGCATCATCAATCATGCATTCTTCTGACCTGTATTCCTGACTTAGCATGCTTTTACAGTATTTTTAGCTGTTGTTATACGAGGGCTGTAGATAAGATGGTTGGACTGGTGAAATGCCAGTGACCCCGGTATTATAAAGCCTCGAACGGTCCTATTATTTTTCTTGTAATCTTTAGTAACTTTATTCCATCTATGCTATAACTTTTGAGCTTGTTTTAGTTGTGTTTTTAGATAGCAGAGCATCCTTTATAGATTGGCAACAGGCCCCTCGTAATCGTTCATCAGGGGCATTCCATGCTACGTCACTGTCTGATACCGTTTACTACATTAGTAGTTCTAGCGTGGGCTTCTATGTCGTTTGATGACTTGACAAAAGCATTTATATCTATCTATTCATGGTAATTTTATTCTCATTGACCATCTTAAACAACTTCATTCATATTTTATGCTGAAATATGCATTTTATATAACTGTTCTCGTCTGCAAGTTTTTATCTCAATACTATGGCTGTCTAATAAGAATTATGCTATTGCAAAGCTGTGTTTTCTTGGCTCGTTGCAGATCACTTAGCTTTGTGATGAGAAATGGAGAGTTTTGACTAACACTTGTCAATTGCCAACCAATACGGATTTGTCAACAGTTATGAAAAGCTTTTAAAGTCCACATTTTATCGGTTCATCTTTTGATTTGCGTTCATAATGTATGACCAAACTTATAATGTTTTAAGTTATATTATTAGTAGTCAAAGTCAAAGTCTGATAAAAGCAAATTACACGATCAACCAAATTGAAAAGTGTGTTAGCATGACGTACGTACGCAGCTCGTGACTCGTACGTAGAATTGTTGTTTTTGGTTGAGTGGCATACTAATATAATATGATTTAATTTGGTTTTTATATTGAAATAGAGCGAGTGTGGCTCAGTGGGAGAACGTGCGAATTTTCTTAAGTTATGTGCGGATTTAACACTCTCTAAAAGCGGTGAAGGCAAAAAAAACATCGTGAGGAAATCAGCACGTCCAATGACATCCACCAACCCGCACTGGGCTAGCGTGGTGGATTATGACACATACTCTCTATGAGAGAAGGGGGCCTACTCCGAGTTGCTTTCGTTGGTTCGTTCGTGCTGAGTAAAAGAGACACTCTTATGCCTGTTGCATAGCGCTGTCCTTTTCATCCGACAGAACGAAGATCGTAATTACTTTTTCAGAGTACAGGGGAAGGCCCGAATCCCAGCAGTGGGAACGTAATGGGCTGATTATGATGGTTAAAATAGTGAACTGTGCAATATCGCATCGCGTCGCTTAGCAAATTGAAGTCACGTCTTCAGCATTATCTGCACGGATGCAAGTCATCTGCTCAGGAAAGCACTGTAAATACGGCTTGTTTCTATTTGTCTGCGTCTGACATCGTGTTTATTTTACCGTCATTCTAATGCATTTCTAGTAGACACCGTATTTCTGTGGTGTTGGACTTTCTTTGCTGACAGTTTGTTGAGAATATATCAACTTATACGCTTTTATAATTTATCTGCATAGCTCTCGTGAAACGAAAAAATTGTTCGGATCGGTTTATATATTTATCTATCTTTGTATAATAGGTATACTATACGTCAATGTTTTTGCTTAATGTTATGCTGCGTTATTAGGTATATGGTTATTATTACCTATGGTTTCCTATCATAAGATATTTTCTTAAAAGCTTTATTATCAGGTTTTGGTCAGGTAGTTTACAGAGTAGGTATAGTGACATGATCAATGTCCGCCATGGTTTATATTACTAGCAAAGATATCGTATGATAAACCTTCAGCGTCGCCCACACACAGAGTTATTGATTTAAAACACCTGTTGCATTTGGCTGCCAAAGTTAACGAGAATGTTGACT
The DNA here is from genome assembly GCA_951640565.1 of Petrophora chlorosata. Classification (NCBI taxonomy): domain Eukaryota; kingdom Metazoa; phylum Arthropoda; class Insecta; order Lepidoptera; family Geometridae; genus Petrophora; species Petrophora chlorosata. Next base: position 7,080,969 of record OX621206.1, read on the forward strand.
CTACAAAAAGTAACTAAAACCAAACTTTTACATCCTCTTGATTCCCGCCAGTCAAAATTTACTTGTGGTTCTTTCATGCACCTGCAAAAGTCAGTTAATCCAAGAAATTAAATAACGATTCTGAGATTTCATTATACTGCAATATCCATTGCTGTCTATCTTTACACCTTACATAGCATTCCAATCTGATACGAAAGGAAGTGTCAGTTTCGGGTTCATTGTGAAATGAGAGTCTATTGTCTCTTTCGGCTGGACCAGCCTCGAGTGCAAGTGACTCACTTCCGCCAGTTCCTTGTTCTGAGGACAGTAATGGGTCATAAACAGGTTTTAGTAAATTGGACACCAAGCCTTTTGTTTCACCACTCTCGAAATCGGGCTCATCCACACAGTCGGCTGGTCTGCTTAATATGGATCGACCATTGTCTCGCTTTTTGTGGCGTGACGTCATTTCTGCCTTGAATGACTGGTTGATTACTTGTTGCGTTTTTGTTTCAATGGATCATTGTACAAATATTGTCTCTTTCTGTGATTTTACAATCGGAGAAAATAAAAGAGGTGTATGTCCTGAGTATCGATTCTACTATTATTGCATGTTGAGTACCTACATATAGTATTCAATTCCTATCTCGTCGCCTGTACCGTTATGTCCTCAAACGATCTATTGATCTCATTCTCAGCTAGGTCATGTCACGAGCTGGATATCAAATTCTCCTTTCTCGCTCGATTGCGGGCTGCGGTGTAAATTTGTGTGAAATCAAATCTTTTTTGTTATTTGATATGCCTTAAACTAGGAAGACAAGTTTTTTATTACATATCCGCCAAGCAATTCAAAGCTCATGTTAATGGCAAACTTTTACAAGTTACGGTTTATATTTTTAACTTTTCCAGACGAGCATGACGGATGATGTCATCGCTGGTAAAGGTCGTCAAAGCAATTTTGCAAGCTTTGCTTATGGCTTTACTATCACACCTTGTTAGAACTTAACGATACAATAAACATGATTCCACATAATCTCTATGCACGCTCACATCAGACACGGCTCATTCGACTTCAATTCAAGAACTTGATTTGAAGGCTATTGGAGACGATGACGTGTCTTTGGCCATAAGTGCATCGAAGCGAAATTGATTGAGAGCGTGTCGTCGCGAATCCAACCATATTCAGATGAAAGGGCAACGACTTCCAGTCCAGTACCGCGGTGATGCGTGCCATATGTAATAAGTTTTTACATAAGACAGACTTGCCGTAGTAACAAGTAACGAGCCTGGCTCGGGACGCGCATCCAAGCGTGAGCCCTGGAGAACGGTCGGTCGCGCGCCATTGCGTGCGATCAGGCCCGCAACTAGGGGAGAAATGGGGGTTAGGTATTCTACCCTTATCTGAATCCTTTAGAATGTTGTGATACAGAGGCGGTAGGACTGAGCTCCCAATTAATGCTGACATTTTGAACTTCGATTCTTATACTTCGATTTCTAAAGTCCTTTGTAAGCAATTATTAGCTGACAATATATCTTTTGTCAAGGCGGCATTCACAGATCCATCCCACTTGAAGAAAAGTAATATCAGCCTTATGGCGCTGCCACAGCTGAGCATGCGCACAAAGTGTGAGGTCTACGTGCCTCATAGAACAATGTGGGCGATTTCGTTCATGAGCGGAAAGTAGAAGTTTTGATGAACCGATACTTTTGCGGTATAATATAAATGCCTAAATCCGTATCTGCATAATATGATGCTGCACTGCACATCAGCAAATTGCCTATGAATTTCATGACTCTCTCCTCCCATTCTCTCTTTAGCAATGTACGTCAGCTGACCCTTTTCTCCCACTCGCAAAGTGATAGGTACAGCGATGAGCGATATGAATTCCCTGTTGACCTCTGTTAACTTTGATTCTCTATGAGACTATGATGTTTATTGATGATTGATTCGCTTTGGTTAGAAAAACTTCCTTGTTGTGTTCGTCTAAGCTCTAAGTGAACTTGTGATATGAACTGATTTTGTTAATTCTAAGAAATAATTAATTGCAGTTGGGCAGATGTAACTGTAAGTTGTCCAATGTCCAAAATTATTTATACAAAGTTGAAAGTCTGATAAGCTCAAGAGGTTACCGTAACGTAAAACTCAGGCAACTAAATGGATGAACCATTTTATTATTTTAATGAGTACCTATTATTGATCGAATATATATGGATTCCAAGCATGAAATGAGCTTCAGATTAATTTATGGAACTATGTAGTTAATACTTTCTAAACAGATCGTTTTTTTTTTATTTTAACGCTACTGTCGAAACCAGTAGGTACTTTATCAATGCCGCTCCCCATCTCTAACACTAGCTTATGAAGCAAACTTAAACACACCTTAACACCATTGTGTCACAACATATGATTTGTTCAACAACTTAACATATTTTGCGATGCAACTGGCGTACTTAGTTTACGAAATTAACAATATGCATAAACTTTTCTGCTTGTATAATACTCGTAAATTGTCTTGACTTGTTGCATTTGCTGCAAGGGTCATCCTTTTATCTCTAACCGACAACTGCCACCAAAGTGGTTCGCCTCGTTGTTTTGTTTCCAACCTAATTCGAGAGTAAGGAAGTAATTTTCAACAGGACTAAATTAGTCGGACCAAAGAGGATGCGTTATGTTTCCGTTAACGGCGGCGTCACATTCAATGGTAATGAACCGCTTAGACGAATTCTATCTCTGTGGGGATAAAATTACAAAGGAACAAATTGAAATCGTCATAGTTTCGTCTTCATAGAGCAGATCCATGAGTTATCTATTCCCACGGTGCGGCTTGCCTTAGAAATTCCTGCGCAGTTTTTTTGCCACTTTTTGTCCCATTCATCCCAAGGCGAGCTTATATATTTATTTCTCTCGCACCCCTCGTGATTTATTCGTGCCTCAAGCCCATTATCCCGATTTGAATCGGCTCGTTTCCCGAAAGTGCCACACGTTAAATTCCATTTTTAAAAGGAGCCAGCGGATGCCGTATCTCCGGTGTTGTCACCACCGCGACATTGGTGTTTTCCTAATTTTTCCTTTACTAGTTCAATTCATGTCTACTACGGTTGATTGAGTTTAGTCGGAAACTGGATTCTGTTAACGGAAGAGGGTTCATAAATTGTGTCAATTCTTGTTCCAGTTCAACGTATACCGGTCAGCTCTCTATTATTCCCGTGTGCGGTGCGTGTGCGTCGCTGCGAGTTAGTTGCGTTCACAGCACGGTTAAGAATAGGCGTCAGAGCCATGGTTCCCGCCTCAAAGATTTAGACTCGTACGCTATATTATTGTTGATCATAAACCGTCGGCGAGTTGTGTAACCGCCGCTTGTGCCGTTTTTGAACTCATCACAGTATCGCGACATGTTATCTCGTTTACGAACGGAATTATAAATGTTTAACTTCAGTATTCTCCACGATCGGCCGTCGTAAACTCGTGCCCGTAATTGGTGTTCGATTTGTAACTTTTTGACACTTCGTTATCACGTTGACGTAGGCTTGCACAATGATAATGAACCATTGATAAGGCCAAGTTAGATAGCCTAAAGTGGTAAACAGAGGTGTGCTTGTTTTGCTAAAAATCAGGCTTTTCTGTTTTTGTTTTGACCAGTGGATATAATTCTTATTAGTGTTATTCGTATTACTGATATTGGTTAATTAACTGTGCGGTTTCGTTTCATTTCGTGTTTATCGTATGAGAGATGCGTCTGCGCCGGTGCAAGTGTTGCGTTGGGACTATTTTCGTAGCACGGAAATAAGAGCGGCAAAAGGAGCAAAAAGCCGAGAGATCGCCTGAAAAACTTGAGGACGTAGTGTCGAGTGTATTTCTGTCGGTTGTGAACCGATGTCTACAATACTTGTGCGGCAATTTGTGGAGCAGTAAAAAGTTACTGCCAAAAAAATGAAGAAGAGCACCATATCCAAACTCAAGTCCATATTCGGTTCCAAGAAAGGTAATATTTTTTCTCAACTTAAGGTTTTTGTAAACAACTTTGGGTCAAGCAAGAGTGCGTTTCGGACTAACACAAATTGTTGAAGAAACCGGTCACGTTTTGCCGATAGATACCTTTTGATTTATGCACGTTTGATTTTATTGAACTTATATTTAAATACTTTGGCGGTAAGCTAATTTCAAACCTTATCATTATTTTATTCGTACCCACAGTATAATCAATGAGAAATAAAAACGCTATTTAATACTCATTAAGTATGTTCACTTGTTAAAAATATCTGGTGATCTGAGTTTCTATTCTCATATTTAAAATTATAATGAATCGACTAATCAGTGCATTCTCTCTGTAATTCAGCAACGGCGTTTTCAATTGATTCGGATCTCTCTTTTTTTATTAGCAATTACAACGTTCATAGACAATTGTTGTCTATTTACTATTACTCACAAATCAATGAAATCTTTTTTGTTGCTTATTTATTTTCAATATTGTAAACGTTTATTGCTTAGGTTTACTTTAGTCTTTTTAACTACATTTTTAATGATGTACTTAGTAGTTTCGTCGTCCTATTGTCATCTAACTACTTTCCCTTCATTCTAATAAATTTTTTAACATTAAAAAGTTAAATAAATAATAAGTAACTGGCATCTCCTCATACATTGTTTTTTTTTATGTAACTGATTGACGTGACGAGCTGGTCGTTTACCTGATGGTAAGCAATACGCCAGCCCATAACAATAATAGCACCACCCAGAACTTTGTTTTGCAAAATCCTGCGCGGCGCTGCACTGCGCTCGTCACCCTGAGACAATGAGCTGTTGAGTCTCATAATGCCCAGTAATTTCGCCGGCTACAATGCCCTTCAAACCGGAATACAGTAATGCTTGCGCACTACTGCTTGGCGGCTGAATAACTGGTAAAGCGGTGGTACCTACCCAGACGGCCCCTCGCATACGAGAAACCTATCAGTGATACTACTCATCAGACTTAACTGAAAGACATCGGGATAATATAATGTGACATACATTTACACTAGAGTACATCAGATCTGTGTGCGTAGAAAAGTCTCGCAATCGTACCTATCTACGCTGTTTTGTGTTGGGTTTTTGTGACATTCAAAGCGACGTCGAAGCCGACGATCCTATTTGCTAACAGCTGCTTGTAACTAGTTATAACAAACGCGAATAACGTTAAAAGGAATCTAGGAAAAAATACTAAAATAGGAAACGCATAGAAAACATACTGGGCGCACTTCATTAGTAGGGAACGACGTGACATACATATTTTGTCGCATATACGGAGAGAAATTCTTACTTCTTTTACGACATACTTTGCGCCATTTGAACCCTGTCTGGTTGCGAACAGCTGCTTGGTGTAATAACAAACGGAATTTCTTAAAGGGAATCTGTAAAAGGTGTGTATTCTGGTAGGGTGAGGATGGGCGTTACTTTTTTAATAAGTTTGTAATGGTCGGCTTTGCAGATGCCTTTTTAAATTATATTTTGGTAAAGATAAATCTCTGTTCTCAAAGATACATGCTATACCTGTGTTTGAAAATCGCTAATATAATTTTCTTAGGTTACTAATTCATTGTTCTCTCATTATCATCAGCCCATCACGTTCCCACTGCTGGGACACTGGCCTTTTCTCATAGAGAGAGTATGGACCATAATCCACCAAGCTGCAATTTTTGTTATAAATTCTTGGACATGCCGGTTGTTTACTCACGATGTTATCCTTCACTGTTTTTAGAGCGAGTGTTAAATCCGCACATAAGAAAGACAGTGGAGCGGAGCCAGCAGGATTCGAACTCGGATGCATCGGATCGATAGTCGCACATGCTCCCACTGAGCCAGCCGCCCTCGCTCATTGTTTTCTGCTGACCTTTAATTTACATTATTATCTTATTTCACCTTTTGACCTTAATCAAGTCTTGGTTAGTACAGTTTAATAAACGTTTTATAATTACCTATCATTTAATACTAACAGACAGCATTAATTTATGATTTACTTGCATAATATAAAGTTTTTAATTACATAAATCGAATTGGTGATAATACAAGTCATTAAAATTGTCAAAATTAAATATTTCTGAATAAATTACAGCCAAGAAAACACACAATAGCCGCGGTGACAAAACGGCTGTTATTAAAGAAACATTAATGCCAACAACAGACAAACCTTGGAAATAATAGCGTTACCAGGCATTACCGGTAACTTCGAAATGTTCATATTTTGTGATGTTAGCACACAGTCAGCTTCGTATAACATCTGTAAAGTCGTTGAGATTAATGTATCTTCCTACGACGTCATTGTTAAATCGATAACATCTATAGGGGTTAAACATTCTAATATATGTATTTACAAGCTTTTATTTAACTTGCAATGTTTATTATTTGTTTGCGTCAAATCTTGCAAATTGAATCAGAACCACTTCTTCTTATCCTGGGTTGTTAAAATTTTGCATACTTGTCAAAGTCCGATGACAATGCAATATTATGGTGGCAGCCAGCTGTTCTGATGCTGGAGACGAAAGGCTGGCAATGGAACTTCTTGACGGATAGTCGTAAACTACTAGTGTTTAGGCTCATTTTAATTTGCTCGTGGTTCCGATTACGAATTTGTTAAAAGCTCGTCTTGAAAAATATATTTTTTAACAAAAATCTTGTTCTAGACTCTATACTAAAGAAAACCCCAACATTTCATACTGCAGTGAAGTTCCAAACTGTAATCATATTTATGCATTCGACTCTACGTAAAACAAAGTACCTACTGCTGATAAGCACGTGGTTTGAACTCTAGTATGCGAATAGGTACTCGCACTCGCCACCACTCAGTTATTTGTTTTCAGTTCAGTGTATAAGATACTGTTCTGGACGGTAGTGGTTTGTTTGCTAATTTTAAAACTGTTTCAATATTCAAATATGGTAAAGTTTTGTGGCATAAAGATTTGGCGTACAAAAGGTAACTTTTTGTAATACCAACTCTTGTGTCTTGTTGTTTTTGCTTTAAACCTGTTGTGCTGGGTGTTTATTATCTTATCAGATACTTACATACTGGTTGGTTAATGTCATGTTTTGGGTTAAATTTATATAAAGGATATACATATATATACCTATCTACTACTTGTGTAATTTTATTGAAGGTTATAATATTTTCTACCTAACACAGTACCTACTCCAAATTATCTAAGACTGTCATCATCATTAACCTTTACTCTTGATGAATCTTCGTCATCAGTTTTTCTCTCTTCATTCATCATATCTATCACCTGCCACCATTAAACGTGACGTCTTCATTTGCTAAATTTCATAATAACTACCTTTATTATACTCAGAAAAACAAAGTTAATTCGTGAGAACCAAGATCTTCAACGACTCGAACTGGTAGATTTAATCGCAGACATGACTTTAAAATTACTGTCTTGGAGTTCTGCTATAGAATTACTTTATCTAAACGTGTTTCTTATATGGTTTTTGATAAGGCTCACAATAAGCCTATTAAGATAGAGAAATCTGCTCGTAGACGTAACTGCTGGATGTAGACGCAGTAAATGAATAACTACTGCCTACTGGAGTCTAGTACCTACCTAAACCATGGTTCTAGTCAGTTTTGCGGTGAACTTGCGTCGCGGTAAAGACAGGCTGTCGCCTAGTGGCTTTATTTTTTTAATTATCATTGCGGTTATGAGCATGCGGGTTAAATGTCAGCAACTTCCACTATCGTTAAAGTAAAAACATTAAAAGTTACTCAGCACAAACTTGTTGATTTGTGGGAATATTTATACCTATTTGGGTGATTAGCGCAAGATTTTAGGGAAATAAACTCTACTGCGCTTGTCGAATTCTTTGAATTACAATACAACTGTTATTTACAGACATTTTTTCTAGAATTTTTTTATGTATTGTCTGTTATCAACATACCTATTATGCAAATTTTGCATAAACAGATATCAGACACTAATAAGCGCGCTCGGGTCTTAACCCCTTCGTTATTATAACCATAGGTATAATTTTATGATACCAAGTAAAAAATATCATCGAGGAAAATGGTATTTTTAGAGGTACTCCAAATTATGCGCAGTATGCGAGTTTCGACTTAAGATATTTGAGATGCCAATAATATTACGTTTCATCTGCGTCTTATACGATCATATTTTCTATTTGTTTACTGATGCGAAACCTTCGGAAATATGATCTACTTTACTTTCACCGTCTGTATATAATTTGATTTTTTTTAAATAAGGTACGTTCTTCATTATTTTCTTCATTAATTTAATTGACATTCCAGAAACCAGTTGCTTTTTCTCATTCGTTTGAGTTATGATGTAAATAATAAATCTAGCCACATTCTCACTAAAGCACAGAATACTTAATACTAGAGGTACTACAATACTAAAGTGCATTTCGTGCATTTTGAAATGACCCCTATTTACACAAAAGGCGTGAACGATGTAAGTAAACTCTCGCATGCCTGTCAGTACCTATCAGTGTTTGCATACGCGTTCTCACGGACTCATTACTTCACTATAACCTTTTGTACGAAAGTGTGAGATAGTCCAGTCTGAGCTTAATTTCGTTTGCAGACTTTCTGTCGCTTTCGTTAAAGCTGTCGGACAACTTCGTGTGTTGAATGAAATAATGAGATTGATTAACAATACGTGTTCATCTGATATCGTGAAACCGGACGGCTTAACTCTCCCATATCGCCATACAAAGGTTTCGTAACGAAGATTGGCGGATAGGGACCTACTGTTATTTCCAGTGCCCCTTTCACATCATTGTCAAGCAACATGTCTTATAATCATAAATGGAAAATGTCTTACTATCTCACATGTCGCTTTTAGCATGCAATTATTAAATAAGAGTGCATTAACGCGCCTTAAGTCATCAGTTCGCTTCGCTTGTCAAAGTTTAAGCTTAATATCATCGGAATAGAAAAGTTGTTACCGTGTGTAATCTTCGGCAACATAATTTTGCTCAAATAGGAAGTAATTTCGTGCTTTATTACCTACATTCTTCACGCGAATTGCGGGTTATAATTAAACTTCATAATATAGATACGCTTTCATTTCTAATGAAAATCGTAATATTATCTAAGATTTATGCCTTCGATGCGTATTTCAGCGAATTTTTTACGGATGTTAGAGAGCGTTGATGACAGGAGTACGACCACCTCAAGTTTAAAATTGACTGTTTTTTCCATTGCCCCTTATCCGGTTTGATGAGCCCACAGAATATTAATAGACTGATCCTACCCTATCAACACCTTGGCTACATCATTTGTATCCTTCTGTATAACTTAACGAACAAGCGTATTAAATTGTGAATTACCGTAACAATTTTATGTAGTAACATCTACTGTAAGAAAGACCTCGTATAACTTGTTAAATGGATTGCTATTTGAGGCATATTTGTTTGTAATTACTTTGTCTTTACTCAAATGGGCGGGCTAATCCATCACGTCATTCTAAGGCCTTATTCGTCTTCATTTATATGTTACTACTTATCGTCATTCTCGGTAGTTACTTTACAAACTTGTAGTTTGACTTCTAAGATAGAGCCAGACGCAATAAGTTTTAAAATATCATGACCACGGTCACGAGACTTATCTTTAAGTACTTCTGAGCCTCACTGCGACCAATACAATGTGGTGCCGATGCCGCATAGAGAATTTTAGATTTGTTCGAAGCAATCACTTGCTTCTTCACTCATACAGAATTTCCTTTGGCATCTATTTGGTGTCAGAGATTTCTCTTCTACTATACTTGGTTTTCTTATGCTAAGGCTTTGTTTACTTGTGGAAATTCCGCGTCTTGAGTGGCATGTTTCGAGCTCATTATATTTCTAGTACTTACTCCCAACTATTCTGGCCTTGACTTCGTAATCTAGGTCTTATCAGAAAGATTACGTTTAGTACTGTAATAGGTAAATGCTACTAAATACCACTAAGAACATACCAAACTTCACAAATATTGTACATCAAGTAGGTAATGCTTTTACTATAAAAAATCAGGTTATATTTAGAATGAAAACAAAGCATTCTAAGCCCAATAAGTTTCCCCCAAGACACCTCAAGAAAGTGGTGCTCCGGTACCAGGAACGGAATCGCGCTGTCACCCTAACCCCTCTGTCTATCACATTATTGTTTGCACCCTCCAATAAATGTGTCTTGCAAAGTATAACAATAGTTTATCGGTTACTGATCCTGCTGATAGTTATTTAAATAGATCGTAAAGTCAACTTACATTTTACTTGAAGTTTGATAAAAGGATGACATTAATTTAGACCAGTCTTTCTTTTTCTTTAAATGGGTATAGACAAAGGGTCTCATCTGTCTGATCTTCCAATATTCCCTTATCTACATTTGCCATCCAGCCTACGGAATCAATCAATAGTTTCAATGAAATCGATAGAGACTGATAGAGTACTTATTTACCTACCTACAAATCAAAATTCTGTACTAGAACTTAACTAGATACTAATCAACAAAATAAAACTAAGTTATAAACCTAACCCAAGATGTGCGTTAAACCATCGTGTTCGAAGGTTATAACCTTATAACTATTAAAAACAGCACATGGAGTACAATTTCGAATAAAAATGAACTACCAATTCATTTTTTTATTTTTGCCGAAAAAGAAGACGACATTGACTTAAAATCCTCGTGAGTAAAATTACAGTGAGTCAGTGATAAATCCATTTGTTATCAGATAAATGGCATTTCCAGTTCAATTATCGAAGCTGGTTTCTTAAAGATACGCCTGTGGGAGATATTCAGGTCGGTGTGGTGCAAGCGGCTGCAATTAAAAAGTATTGGCTGCTCAAGTGATAGTTGATAGCGTGACGGTTTGTAAATATACTCTACTTAGAGTGTTTCTTTTTCTGATACGCGTTTAGCGTCCAATATCGTTACTAGTATTACGACTACTTGTTCACCTTCCATACTTTGTTTACTCGCTCTGTATCAGTTTGTGACTGGTAGAGTTAGTTGTTTATAATATTATGTTAGTTCATAGATGATTTGAGAGGTAGTAAATAATTAATGGTGGTCTTAAATATTAAAATCATCCATTATAAACAATAGCTTCAAAAAATTTTTCATTTCACCTCGCCAATCAGTCTCTTCTCAAATGTATATTTCCATTCCATCAGTACAATCCAATACGATTAGGAGCTCGTGTTCCAGTATCTTCTAAATAGGTCTATTAGCGGCTTTCCGCTCATTACTTGTGCTGTACCTTTGATGTGTTCCGTCTCCGTCTCGGAGCCACCAGACAGCGGCTCGCTTGTTAACATCCATAACTTGGGGCAGTTATATGTTTACAGTCTTAACATCATATAGGTTCATTTTGCTTGCGGCAATTTGCGTTCGGCGCACGTGAGTGATGCACCGTGCCCCGCATATGGGAACGTTATGCTTTTTAATATTGGCAGCGACGAACACCTTCTTGGAAATTACCAAATTGGTAAAATCCTACGATGAGGTCCGCATGCCAAGTGTACGCTGAATTTTAAACGGGATTTTGGAACGCCTTTTATTCAAGTTTTTCCGAATCATATTGATCCGCAACATGATAGAAGGCGCTAGATAATTAAGTTGTTGCGTGTTTTTTATACCGCCATTTTCCTCGCGCTCGTGTATTTGTGACAAAAAACGAAATCCGGCAAGTATGATCGGAGTTATAATAAGTCGATGCGCGTGGGGTTTCGTATCGAGATGTTCTTATTTTAAACTAGAGAACCGTTCCACCCTGTTCGACTTAGGGCAATTAGTAGGCGAGTCATGCTAGCCACTCGATGCCCCCGAACGGGATGCAATGCGCCTGCGCACTTGCACAGCTTTGAGTTCAGCCACCCGCTCTTTACACTCCCGCCGGATTATCGGATTTATTGCTCGTAAACTCATTTCTGTCCTATATCAAGCTAAAGATTATTCAAGAGAACTCGAGTGTAGTCAGTTTTCCTTAGATGTGTATCTAATGTAAATTGTTGACTTTATGTTTATGTAAAGGTAGTCAAGGTCGCGGCGCGCCGGTCTGGTTTCTTGGACTCGGAATCGCGCTGTTATGACACTAGGTAAATAACATATTACGGATTACTTGATAAAGGTTAGCGAAGGTATCTGTTGTAACCGGAATATAAATGATTAACGAATACGGTTGTAAAGAGGAAATGTTCACCATCCTTTTAGAATTAATTAGCAGACATGGGTGAACTTGAAACGTAACGTGTTCTTGCTATATAATATGTGTGCTATATAATATTCGATGTCTAGTTTTTGTTACCTTCATTATGATGTTTTTGTAATGAACTTATCAATTTTAATAGTCTCATCCTTATTACGATGCGAGGTCAAAAATCCCCTATGTCTGAATGGCCGGTTACCACCCACGCGCTTTCAGTTCGTCTTTGTCAAATTCAATTAATTTACAGTTACATCATGTCCCTATTTCAAGTGCGAAATAACACTTGAGCTTCATTGGATGAATTGTCATTGGACAGTGAATATTTACGAGACCTTCAAGAAGAACTAAATTGAAACATATATAAAGGAAGGTAGCTAGAGTTCAGCCTTTTTGCCCTAGACACTTGAACAAAAGCCTGACATTGCGATATTAAATCATGTCGTCATCATACCATTTATAACAAACTGAATCTTGCATTCTTTTATTTTTTCTATTTGTTTAAGAACAGCGCACATTCCTACAACTTGTTGTGTTTTTCCACAGACGAGATTTCATTCATAAAATTTAAGATTCCTACAAATTCTTTTATAGACAATTTCTATAGTATTATTTTAGGCATTTAGTGTCAGATCGCGTGACCTAGCCCGTAATTCAACTAATCAATATGAAGGTTGTGGCCGGCGCCTTGCGTCACCATGTTTACACGCCAACCGCCCTTGCATGTGTTAAAACTCAATAGAACTTGTTTTACTTTTCGATTTTTTGAATTCTTAACGGTTATGCTCAAGGAATGCCCGACCTTGGCGTTCTGACAAGCTTGTTAAAGCTGCTTGAGAAATGTCTAACGGTACATACTCCAAGAAAAGTTCAGTTTGTAACAATCCTTTAGACTGTTACGTCGTTTTCTGATCTGCTCCATAATGAAGAATGTGGCTATTCCTCCAGAACTTTTAGTAGTGAGACTGTGTTTCGTCATTGCAGGCAAACGGCAACTCCAACAGCAACAATCTACAAAGTCTACCCGCACGCCGTCGCCGGAGCCGGCGGAGGCGTCGCCCAGCGATGACGACTTCCGGCCGCTCATGAGGACGCCTCCGCCGAGCCGTGCCGGCCCCCCACCTTCCCCTCCAGTTCCCACACACCCTATTGCACCCGTCGCTCCAGAACCCTCAGGCCCACTACCCTTAATGCCATGTCAAGTCTGCGGCCGAACATTCGTACCGCAGTCCCTCGCCAAACATGTCAAGATATGCGAAAAGATGACAGCCAAGAAAAGGAAGACGTTCGACTCTTCCCGACAGAGGCGTGAAGGTAATTATTTTTATTAACTCTTTTTCTCATTTCCGTCAAAGTTTCATCGTCCATAAAGTTTCTTTATTTAGATATCTGATGCTTGTTAACTTCGTTTGGTGGTGGAATCCGAGATTGAGTTTCCATACTAATCAGACCGTTCTGATTTTAGATCACTTTTTATTACCAATTTGTAGTTTATTTTACCAACTACAGGAGTAAATGCATGCCCCCGGTTTTGTAAAGGGGCTTTTATTATGTCTTGGAGTTACATTTGTTTACATGTAGTTAGAGTAGTTAATCAGATACCGTAGATTGGGGTCATTTGGAAATACCAGAGACGTACCTATTATGGAAAACAATAACTATAAGCTCACTGGACCCATTGGAATAGCGATATTTTTATCGTCATTTCTGATCGTTTCCTGGAACTATTGTTACGTTAAGACTCTCGTTTCAGTGCTCCAAAGTTTAGACTTATTGTTTTCAAAGCAATCCATGGTTAATCAATGCCTCCATTCTTCGGTATTTTTCGATTGTTTATTAAATAGCATGATGTTAGTTTATTTAAGTATATTGATGATTTATTTGTTGTTTGTGGGTAATAAGGGCTGGTCGCGGCGAACGGTGCTAATTCCGGTGAGTGGGTGAACCGTTTACATATTCACTGGCGTCCATTTAACATCGGTCCTTCTGTTTGTGAACGTATTACTAACACGGGATGGCTGTCACACTTGTTTGTAGAACGTTAGGCGTCACCTCCAACGTATAAGACTATGTTTTGAAAGTTTATATATTTACCCTTATCTAATTGGATCACGTTATATTCATACCTTGCATTTTACATAACTTTATATCTTCTATGGAATAATTGCCAGGCCATGTCCATTTAAGTAGAATAATCATGGCAGGGTAAACAATGAAAAACCTTTGCCAACGCTTCCGCTGTGACCCTCAAAACGCACCTAGATGATATAGCAATCATTGGTTTTACATACATAACATCCGTTGACACTGTCTTAAGTCCATGAGTCTCTACATTTGCATACATCGCATAGGAACCTAGTTGCGTAATTTGCGTGTCATTTAACAACATACGCCCACGCGTTCTCGACTTCTCGACCGAGCATCCACTGTCGTTATTCTCTCATTATACTAAACACCGTGGTTGTCACCAAATTAACTCTTTTCAAATTGAAATGCATGGTGTGTGATGTGTCTGTCTTGTCGGTTTTCTTCATGTTTGTTCAGTGACGTTTCTTTGTGTTTGTTTCACCACTGAGTAGACTAACACGGTTCGTTAATACGAATTATGTTAATAAGCCATGTTTTGTATGTTGTGTTTAAATAAGGCGTAGGTACCTAGGCATAATAATACTCTATTTCGTCACAGAAAAGTCTACTCTGTACACCTCTACGAATATAATTCGTTATGGTTTCATCGATGATATGTTAGAAAATGAACATCTTAATCTTATAGAAAACAGTCGAGTATTAAAAATGTCACAACTTTATATGCGAGTTTTCAGAAGAACGCCTTGCCTTTTATGTAGAGCTATTAATCATGAACAACAGAGCTTCTACTGACAAGTCTAATTTTACTTGCACAAACTAACAATACATCTATAAGATTACCTATTATACTCTTCTCGCTTCCTGGCGAAGAGTGAAATTTATGTATATGGTACACGAGTACCGCTGTTAGTGTATGCGATTCAATTGCTGTTTGTTAAAAATTGCGTAGGCATGTTTGGTACTAATAAATACCTACCTAATTATATTGCCTTGGAGGAATTTCTCTTTAGTGCATTTGAGCGTGTACCTACTGTGAATGTGTTTCCGAATTTAACAACTGCTTGTTAAATGTAAACATTACGACTTACGAGGTACCTTTGGTATCTTTGAGAACTCTTTTCGGATCATCATATTGCCCAAATTTGGTAATCTTCCATCTGTTACATTTTTTTATACCGAGTTAGAATCCCCTTTAACTTCAATTCTTGACATTTACTTTGAAGTACTGAATTTGATTTATTTTGAAGTACTGAAGCCTAGAAGAAATAATATAATCTTAGTACCAAGGACTTGACCTACTAACAATTGGCTTTATAATTTCACCATGATTTCCCAACGAGACTAATGTTAAATAGCTGTTCGCAACATTTCAGGTACGGACTTGGAACAATACTTGCCAAAGAACTTCGGACTTCCCGAGAACAGTCCATTTTTGGAGAAGAGCCCGCCGCCCACTTCCAAGCCTGCGCCCAAACCCAAGGTGCACTCCGTCAGGAATGCTATCACAAAGGTAAGACCTACACCTACATACATTTGTAAAGATACCTACAGTAAAGAAGAACAAAGACATAATGAAGGACTGCATCAAGTGATTGAACTGTCTACGTAGGAAGGAAGGTATGGAGTCGGAATTATACGGGTGGAGTTTTTCGGAGGTCTCTGAGGATAAAATCTTAGCCGTAATATAATATATGGGAAAACATGCTTTGGTCCCACGTACCTACTCAATTTTGAGGCCCTAGGAAAAGAATCAGCTTTTTTTTGAAGGTATCGGACAGATATTTCAAATGGATTTGTCTAAGTTGTTTAATCATAAACGGATGTATTACTTATTTGATCGAAATCGAAGTTTAGCAGTATTTTCAATTTATTATTATTAGCAATTTAACTAACAATTAATTAAATGAATATAAAATTAGTATAATATTCACTCAAATATCTTTCAGAAATGAATCGCGATCGCTATCGCAATCTCAATCGCTAGTTTATCGATCTGAAATTTGTGAATATCCTTCAGATGTCAAATTGAAAGGTATCGCGATATATGTGAGAG
This sequence comes from Petrophora chlorosata, assembly GCA_951640565.1. Lineage (NCBI taxonomy): Eukaryota > Metazoa > Arthropoda > Insecta > Lepidoptera > Geometridae > Petrophora > Petrophora chlorosata. Next base: position 7,097,254 of record OX621206.1, read on the forward strand.
TTAGACAATAAGCCCCCAGTTATTATCTTTTTCACTGTTTAACTAAACAGCCATTTAAATGAAACTTAAAGAAAAAACATTATCAGAAAGCTAAATTTAAAAAATAGGCTTGTATAGTAATTTATCATAGGTAAGAACGGAAGGCAACTCCACACATCGTCACAAAACATATACGTCTTTTTCCAGTCACGACTTCAGACACATCTATCTTCTTAACACAAATGTTGATCTTATTGTTTGTACGTCAACGACTTCTTTACACTTTAGAACTATGGCACAATAAAAACAGCTAATGGACCCTCGGGCAGTAATGAAAGGGGCAGCAAATTAACTGTGACAAAATACTAGTCTTATATAGTTTGTGCGCATTTTGTAATGTTATGTTTGCTTCGTCGTTAACATACCATTCCATATAAGATTTCCATTCTTTATAATTCAAATGCGTTCGCGTAGGCAATCTGGCTCCTTTCGTAAGCAAAGTAGCCTATTCATGTGACAGCCACTGCACACATTTCAACATTTAAAAACAAAGAGCAGGACCCGCTATTTTATTTAAATTTTAGAACAAATATTACCTAAAAATTATACTAGTTAAATCTAATTTCGGCTTGTTTATGCAGAAAATCTTACTAATCTACTATAAATATCTGATGTACCTATCTTACTGATAACCTACGTGTACTTATCTTGAATAATAATTGTCAACTTTATTAATCCGGTGTTCTATTTTGGTTTCAGCCAATGGCAGAGCTGCAGAAATGTCCGCACTGTAACCGAGCATTCGGTGTTCGCGCGTTCGAGCGTCACGTGGAGTGGTGCGCAGACAAAGCCAAGATCCTACCGACTGCGCCAGCGCAACCGCCGCCACATATCGCCGATGCAAAACAACGGCTTAATGCGCGCACGCAGTACAAGGCACCGCCAGTGCGGGGACGCAAGTCAGTACCTCATTTATTATTTTATAGTGGAAACTCGGAAAAAGCCAGCTCACGGCAGGATGAAGGAAAGCGGTCACCATTGCCTATGCCCATCACACCAGATTTACAACACCAGAAACACTGCCGAGCAATTAATTTGTGATGGCTTTACATCATAATTCATTTTATAACAAAAAATCCGACTTCAAAGTCGAAGGTCGAAGGCTTCTTCGAAGTCCAAGGTCGAATATCGATAAAATTTATATGGGACCACATTGTAGCTGTACATAACCCAACACAAAAATAATCTTTCAAATCAGTTTATAAATGACGGAGTTCTGAGGTTAAATATTAAATAAAAACGAATTGAGAACCTCCTCCTTGTTTGAAGTTGGTTAAAACGTAGCAATTTGGCGTATCGAATCGGTCACGATTAAATCGCTTTTACACTTCTCATTTTGTTGATCTGATGTAAGGTTCACACGCAAAATGAACCGATTAAATTTAGTAACCCTATCTAATATTCAAGTAGTCACAACTATTACTTATATGAATATTTTCTTATCGAAGGTCATCGCAAACCCGAGACAAATCGTCTAACAGCCGATCAGCCTCGGTTGAATCGTCTCGAGGCATTTCGCCACCGAGAGAATTCGGCGACTACAAACGCGGGCGGACTAGAGCTTCAGGTAAAACAAAATACATCTTTACGATTATTATTATACACATTAGGGTATAGAATAATGCAAAACATATAACATCACTTTTGATTGTTACATTACCGATAAGCTTTTATTATTATTTTATTATATTTCTGTGTGTTTCAATATTATTATTATTATTCAGCCTGGTTTGTCCCACTGCTGGGCAAAGGCCTCCCTACCCTCCTTCCACTCCTCACGTTTAGAAACAATAAAACTATGTGTTTCAATAAAACTCTATTTAATTTCATCAATGCGGTTAACATTGCAGAGTCAGCATCGAGCAACGATTGTCACGAAGATACTTCCCCTCATGTGCCAGTGATAAGGAACTCTAGAAATATACAAAACAATTCGTCGGGCGATGCCAACATCAAAGCAAGACAAGCCAGACTTGCAAAAGATCTCAGTAGTTCCAGGTACGCTGCAGAATTCTTACAATTCAACAATCTTATGCATGCTTTCTGGTCACGTAGCAAATAAGGGGAAAGGAAGGATTTTTTTATACATAGTTATTTTTGTTATTTGCTTTTGGTTGGATGTTTTATCATTCCTATCTCCTTGTTTGTTACTAGCTTCCTAAAAATAAAGTTCCCTTCCTTTCCCCTTCTCCTAGAAATTCAAAAGACTCCCAACCATCCGGCGTCCAACAAAGTAATACTGACCCAAATATCAAAAAAACTGAAACTCAAAATAAGCAGAGAAACAGAATGACTATTAAAAAACAAAACCAGCTAAAGAAACTCGAGGAAATTGCTAATAAATATAACGAAAGAAATAAAGAAAAACAAGAACAAACTAAAACGTTTTTAAAGAAACGCGAAAACAGTTTGATACCGATCCCAAGAAAGAATGGCCTTAAGAAAGACATGAAGATAGAACAAGAAGAAGACAATTTAGAGATTCTTGATAATACAGAAATAGTTACACAAAAAATTAAAGTATGTGCCCCGAAAAAGATTTTAAAGAAAGTTATAGAACAAGACTCAGATTGTCAGAAGATCGATGAAACACCGAAGGAACGGAATAAAGATACAAAAACTCATAAATTAAAAATCACTAAGAAAAAAACGGATACTCCTAGAGATATTCCCACAAAAGAAATTAAAATTGAATCAGGCAATAAAGACAAAAGACCTAAGTCTAAATCTAAAGAAGCTAAGAAAATAGGCAAAGAAAGTACTATGAGTTTGGATAGTCTTGAAGAAGCACTACCAGATTCTGACAGAAAATGCCAATCTATTGGTATCAACACAGAACTTCTTTGCGTTCCCTGCATTATTCACGATAATACAGATCAGAAAAATTCTGCTCGAAGAGTTAAAATTAAACATAAACCTAAAGATCCTGATCTTGACAAACCTGAGCCAAAAGTAGAGTTTCTTTATAAAAACCCTATCATTGCAAGCTCCAGCGACATACAATCAAGAGAAATATATGATTTAACAGATTCTAAAGAAAGTTTATCAATTTTTAATTCCTCCATGTTTACAGTTAGTAATTCTGAAAATTTTGGAGTGGACAATGTAGGAACCATAAACGTATTTCAAATTAAAGATGATCAGAGTAATCAGAATCCAAACAATGAACTCTCAGAGCAATTATTCAATAAATTTTCGAGCGACGAAAACGATGATCAAAAGTCAAATCAGGATTTAAAGAGCGAAGATGTGAAAGATTTATCGGCTGAGAACTTCGAAGAAAATTACGATATTGAGGCTAGCAATGATGAAATATTTAATGATTCTGGAGAGCATAAATCTGATACAGATGCGAATAGCCGTCATAATAATATTGAATGTCGGTACGGGAGTGGTGAAACTTACACAAAGTTTACCGAAGATCCGGGCGAATTAGATGAATTTATCAATATAACTGACAAAATGATAATCAACCTTAACCTCGAAGGAGAACGATTCGATATGGACGAAGATGTTAATAACATACATACTCCCAAAACTAATTCATTAGAAGCAATAAATACACATGAAAATATCAACAAAGAATCCCAACAGCCGAAGTATTTCTCTGACACTTTTTCGGAACTAAAAAATAATTTAAAAGAACTACTTGAAACTGCAGGTGGTAGCGTCAAAGAAACACTGCATGAAACTGGGAATGATCAGAAAATAACTGATATGGATGATGACCAAAGAAAAGTATGTGATATGGAACATATTACTGTTTACGGTATGAAATTTTATGAACAACAAACTACGGGAAATAAGGCAGGCACGAATGAGTTAAGATTGCCCTCCATTGATGAAAATAATAAACCTGAAAGAATATTATCTTGTAATAAAAAGAGGATGCAGAGAATATACAAACCGAATAGAAAATATAAAATGTTAGGTGAACAAAACCGAAGTAGCAAAGATAATCAAACTTTTATCATGAATCCAGAAGACAAAGACAATAGCGATGCACAGTCCATAACCTCAGAAGCTCCGCCTTTAAAGCTTCCTCGAATCGAACAAAACAACATAAGGTTAGATTACTTTGTTCATCCCTTTTCACATAATATCCTCGCATGATTTTTTTCAGCGTCTTAGATTTAAAATTTAATTGTAAAAATAAACAAATTAGGTAAGCATATTGTTTCTTTGTCTTACGATTTCTACTTTATGATTTTACAGGATCGACGACAGTTATGACCCATTTGTATCGGCAGCTAGGCAAATGAAAGAACTTATGTCCTCTGATACCAATATTCCCAAAAAACTATCCACTTCTTCTAAAGACCTTAACAGAACCCTTCCTATGCTTCGTACTACAAAAGAAAAAAATCTATCAACCTTTAATAACAACAACACTAAAATGATGAAGGATACATTGAACAAATCTTACCAAAAAACTCCAACGTTGCAAAGAATGAAGTCTTTTGGTAGCACAAACAACGACAATAATAATTCATTTGGTGGTAGGTGCAGTTCGTTTAGAGTTAATCGTAATGATAATAATAAAAAATCTAGTCAAAAATTAAACACAACCTTTACAAAATCTAGTAAGGAAAACATAAGCACTATTGACAATAAAACTTACTTTAACCGAAACAGTAATCTTAACAGATCGTTTTCAAGTTATACTGCATCAAATTACAGTACGCCTAAACTGAAAGATAAAATTCCTAAAATTGCGACTTCGATGTATCATAGCTTTCAAAGAACTACCATAAAGCAACCTGTGAAGTTAGATAAGCTAAAAAGAAATGATGAAAAGAAAGGCTTTGTCAATCTAGATTCTATTCTGGCTGACGATAATTCATCAATGACAGACAGTAGTTATATAGATCCAAGGCTCATTAATGAAAACGATAACTTGCCCATAAATGTAAACACAATACTTAACAACCCTGATATGATAAGCAGCATGGAATCTCTACTTACCACTGAAAACTTACCTGCTAAATTTGAATCTTTTAGTTCTAGTAACTTGAATAATAATATTAAAAACCGTAACGGCATTACAAATTCAAACCTAAAAATAGATAAACTCGAGAATAATAATAATGTTAGTAAAACCACTGCCCCAATTATTGTAGACGATCTTACTACACAATATGATAAGATCATGTCATCGCTCGAACAGAGCATAGCTTCAAAAACTTCAATAAGAGACGATGAATCTCTTTGTGAAGATTTTGATCTAGAAGAGTTCATGACTTCCTTTGACGAAGAAATAATTAAGCACAAATTAGAAAACAAACGCACATGTAGTTCTACAACTAGAGTAGTGGAGCATTCGAAGCTCGCAGACAGCAATATGAGTTCCGAATTGAATAGCGTTAGTTCGTCCCCTAAAATAGCGAACGGTATGTTGCCAGTTAATAAGTCAATGTCTCTCAATTTTAGCAGTAACAATATCGCGAATGAAAACCTTTTCCCTTCCTCCGTGAAACGATCCACTTCCCTCCTCGATTCTATTCAGAAGAAGAGCGTACAGAAGGTGGAGAGCACGAGAAGCCGCCACAAAACCGACCAGCTCGAGCAAGACTTAATGCAGTCTCTAAAAGACTTCGACAAATTTTACGCTTCCGAAAAGCATGAAACCAGTCACTCGAACAGAGAGACTATGAAATACTGCTCGACGACATACAACGGCACTGCGAGACGTGACACTCGTGTGAAGTCGGATAGAAAGACAAAGAAGGACGAAAACGTTTCGAATGGACACTGCACTCCTAATGGAAAACCAAGTAACGACTCCGCTTATAGCAGGTTAGTCAGGTAACTACATAATTTGATAACAAGTATACGAACTAGGCAAATAGCCCTTTAGACTTGAATCGTTTTCCGTCAGTTCTGTGATGGCCCAATCCCATGAGTAATTGTTTTTTTTTTTTCATTTTAGCCTGAACAGGATATCTCCATCAAAACTTTCGTTATGTGCAACTAAAGAGCCCAACGGCCTACCTTCCTTGGGGCCCTTGGTAGCCTTGGTACCCGCTGGCTCGGACTCGAGTGGCCACAAAGACGAAGGCAGATACAGGTCTGGAGACAGCTCCAGCGACGAGTTCCTAGCGATGGAACGCTCGGCCGAGCTCGACGGACCCTTTCCGAAGCCGGATATACATCCTCCTTTCAAAGAAATGGAAAACCATACCGTCAATAATCATTCAGGTATGTTAAAAGCCACCGCGGATCAGTAACATTTACGGCCTGCAGACGACGGGCTTTCTCCTGACATGGCGCGGGATTCAATGATTTAATCATATCCTTTTGCTTCGCCGTGGTCGGGTAATGGTCTTTCATTCGCAAGAACTCTAGGATAGTAATGTACTCTAATGTACCGAGACGTGACAAAAAGCGGGCAACAGCAGACTATGCTACGGGTCCGCGGAAAAAAGTCAGACGTATTTTTGGTGGCTTTCTTTTCCATCAACCGCGCTGACGCATACCAGAGACTAAACGTATCGACGGATTGTTCGTCGTCTGCACAGTATAATAATAATAAAACGAGATAATAAATTGTCGGAGAAGTTGTTCTCTGATGTTAAAGTCTGCCTTTTTATTCTCCAGAAAATGTAATGTCGAAGTCGCGCGTCAGTTCCCGCGCATCATCCCGGCGCAGCCCCGCGCCCACATGGAGGCGCGGCGCGGGTGGCGGCGGCGAGTTGAGTTCCAGCGGCTCGGAGGCGTCGCTGCACCGCGGGCGGCGGGACTCCGCACCCGCGCCGCCCCCGCCGCCGCCGCGCTTCTCGCGCTTCTGCCACGAGTGCGGCACCAGGTTCTCCGTCGACACTGCCAAGTTCTGCATCGAATGCGGCGTCAAACGGCTCCTCGTTTAAACGAGCATTGGCACATGTGACATTCTAGTCTTATAAGTAACCCGTGGCCTTAGTACAGAAACGAATACCGGCGCTGACTCTATCGAAACTCAGCTGGTGAAGTATAAGTACAATTCGGCCTCGAAGGGTGATCGGTCATGGCAGTGTTAAGAGTTTGATTTCACTGTGGCTTGTTAGCACTTTTGTTTTGATTCCGAACAAACTTTAAAACTGATTGCACTTCAAATGGTACTCATATCTGACAAGGTACTTTAATATCGAGAACTTGTATCATTAATTTGAAACAAAGAAATGGGCAGACTTATTTTATTGATTAACTGAAATAAATTGTGTTTTTTATGATATGCATGTGAAATGGTTTGTGTGTCAACTTAATGGTTGTTAACATTGTAATCATGCGTTTATTATTTCTTTGTACGAGAGTCAAATATAAACCAATGTTAATTTATCTAACAATATTGAGACTTAATTTATCTGACTTTTACAAATATGTCTTCGATATACAATGTATTGCAAAAGTTAAGTTTTTTTAATAAGATACATTTGCGCACAAAACTTATGGACCATTATTGCTTAGATTAATTAATAACATAAGCTTTTATCCCAAAAAATATTGAATATATACCTTGCTATGAAATATTTTAATAGTTAGGACACCTCTACAAATGTTACCAAATTACTATTTAACCTTGAATTGATTTGTGCCTCTTCAAAATACAAGAAAACTCAGTGCTTTGGTATGTAAGGTAGTGTTACTTTATTTTCGAAATCTTTATTCATGTTACAAAAAACGACAAACTGGCCGAAAACCTTGGAAATTCTAAGAATCTGTGATATAAACGAAATGAGCATTTGCTTGAGGGAAATATTGTCTTCATAGATTTTAAAGTAAATGTGGGTGCCAATTTTTTTCTTGAGTTTTGAATGGAATTTTACGTATGTTTTTAATTTTTGTTTTGCAAAATTTGCAAAAATTATTTTAGTAATGTTTTTATTATAATTTAATTACCCTTCCAAGGATTTTCCATTAACATCTCTTGTCATAGTTGGCCATTTTTAACAAGACTGATTTTATTTTCAAAGTTTTCGAACTATGAATAAATAATCCTTAGTTACTGTTGTACATTGTTTTTAAAAAAATAACAATTTTATCATGTAATAAATTAACATTTTAATAACATATTGCATTTTTATTTTCACTTAATCATTCAATAATCTTGCATTAATCTCTCGATGAGAGAAGGTCCGAGTCCCAGCAATGGGATAGTGCGAATGTGATGGGATGATGATGATTCAATATCCTCGTACAAAACATTGCTATATTCACAACTCCTTTCTTTATAAACTACAAAAGTATTCAATCACAATAATTTTATAATTATTATAATATAAGTAATTATTTTGATTGCCAAATACAAAAAATCCTTAATTAAACAACTATGAGACTATAAAATGCTTTTAACATTAATTAGTATGTACATAACATGTTGAAAGTTGTTAGTTTTGATAGTTATAGATATTTTTTTCATGATTTAGCTAACTATAGTCTAAATGTGGCTCTATGGGCTTTCCTGGGAGGAAGGGCACCTCTCATTCGGAGTCTCCGTAAAGCCTCTCTGAGATGCTTGGGTTGCAATGGACCTGGCTCACCTGACTTCTCCAGTACTTCAAGAGCTGAAAAAGTCCAAATTTCGAAGCTCTTTATTCTGTTTAGGCATCACAGATGCATTTAGGAACATCAGTTTCAAAAAAGAACCACCAGGCTACTAAACCAAAGGCCAGAAAAAGAGGGGCATTTTTTTGGAACTTTGTTATCAGTTGTTTGTTTTCTACAAAAGTATTATTGATTTTTATGTGCCAGTTGGCTATGCATTATTATCATCATAAGAATAGTTTTCACATACAACTTGAATTTACTATTTATGAGATATCTGGGTCCCTTATGACTGCACAAGACGGATTTTTCTTTTTAGTTAATCTAAACTTATATACAACAATAGGGGATCGGACAACTTTTCAGAAAGTGTTTTAAATTAACTACAATGAATATATATAGCCATGAAAAATAATATTTTAATTAAATAACGATCTAAAAGTCTAAGTACCTAAAACAATGTTTAAATATTATGTTTCAAATAATGCCACGCAAAAGGCACCTCAAAACTTGTGATGTCATATGTAGGTAGAAAACGACAGTCTTCGAAATAAAACTTGCAAAGAGATTATAATACGTTTTATGAAGTTAGGGGACTATATTGTAGTAATGGAACGAAAAAATTAGCAAAAATACATTTTATGAAAAGCAAAAACGTAAAATAAACAAAGCCTACAAATGACGTCATGCACTGTGATTGTTGTTTCGTTTGAGATGAAGGACAGATTAAAAATATCAGAATTATTTATTGATTTAAAAACATAAATCATTATTATTTCACAAAAATATTGATTGAATGATCTTTCTGGTTCGATGAACATTCATTCTAACTACATTTTAGATTTTTTCTCGATTACTGTCCAATCCCCTATTGTTTAGTTTATTGGCTGCCTATATAAATCGAGGCAAACATCATAAACAATTTTATTCTGGCATGGTTTTAATTTCTTTTCCTTCATGGGAATTTTATAGCTGTTTTATAATACATTTACCTGAGATATGGCCAACATTATGTTCTTTGTCAGAATAGCTCACAATGTACACCATGTTCTCCATGTCTTGGGCACATGTGCAGGCTTTATAAGTTAATTAGACGTACCTTCTTCCACTACCTCTCCAACAAACACCTTAGCAATACCAGACATGGCAATCACAACATTTTGTCCCACTGAGCAGCCTGTTATTGTCTGCATAAGCCTTTTCACAGCTGCCTTAGGGAATGCTGCTCTCCTATACATCTCATATCTGTCTAGTTGCTCTTCTGTGAAGTTTGATACAAGGACTCTGAAACCATAATTAATGGATTGATTACAGACTATTTGAGACAGAAAAGAGTATCCACCTCACTAACACTATCGTGTAATATATAAATAGCTGCAGTATGTGCAAGGCAAAGGTATGGTAAGGTAAGTAGTAGGTAAGGTAGTAAGTATATATGAGAATCAGAAGACCAGTTAAGTAATAGACATTGGGGACACTGAGTGAGAATGAAAGGGTCACAAATAAAATAATCTATAAATTAATACTTACTGCATCTTTTCCCGTTCTTCTTCTTCCAACTCTTTTTTACTCTTTTTCTCTCGTTCCCTCTCATTCATCAACATTTCCTCAGTCATTAGAGATTCATAGTTACTAGTATCAGCTATGTCACTCTGCTGAAAGTCATTTATATTAGGCACCAATGTGGTATCTTTACTTTCTATATCTAATTTGTCTTCTATATTGTCTGATTGACTTTGTTCCATTACATTAGTGTTGTCAAATGAGTATTCATTCAAGTATGGTTCATAGGTATCAGTAGCATCAGTGAGTATGTCTGGTTGCGAACTGACAAAGTTGTCAGAGTTGTCAGTGTAGATATTGCCAAGCTCATCAGCCCTGTGGATGATTTCAACATTCTGGGAGCTGTCTGAGTATGCATCAATGATTTCACTCTCGATGTTAGTGCTTGGTGTGGTTTCTCCATAATTGACCAATGTAGTATCTGCAATTATTTACCTAATAATTAAATTAATAGATATACCTAAGTGCCTACACTGAATTAAACTTTTAGGTATTACAGGTACAGAATCAGACGTTTTAAAATCTATATTCAAACTTATGCCAATGTTCACACATAGTAGTCAATACTTTATAACATGTTGGTGAACTACAAATTTACTTACATTCTGGTTCATCTTTGAGTAGCTTTTCTTCTATCTCTAAGGAAATTTCTTGGGAGTCTTCCTCGTTAGAATCACTGTGCTCTAATTCCCGAGCTAACTCCTCCTCTGAAAGACATCATAACATGTTTTTGGGAATTGCTATGCTAATAGCACAGTCCAGTAGATTTATGATTTACTAGACTGTTATAACAGTCTAATAAATACATAACTTGGTTATTATTGTATAATGTCAATTTTACCTCTGATTCTTTCAGCTTCCGACAGGCCATCGCTATTTGGTATTTCAGCCATTTATATGATTTATTTTTCCTCTTTTGCTCCAGATTTTGAAAAACCCAAAGCAAATGTTTTGAAAATATAACTATAACTATAAGTAACCTTAGAATATAAATATAAAATAAGCTAAACAGTAATCAGTATTGCCATATTTGCCATATAAAACAGCATTATTTTAAGTTCCCTAAAGTATTCTCTTCTTTTAAAAAAATTCAAGTTATAACGGCCCTTAACGCACGCCCGAGGCGAGAACACCGTGTCCCGGCTCGTTTTCTATAGACGGGACACTGGTGGACCTTGCTCTTCGTGCGGGGTTGTGTTATCTATGCTTTCATTTAAAATTAGAATGGTTCTCGAGAGTTCTGGCATGGACGTCCGTCAGTATTAAAAAATTTCCTTTTAGTTTTGTGTACTTTTATATTAATTAACTTTTAGTAGAGAATGATATTAAAATTCGTACTACCAAGAAGCGCATAGTTATTTTACATCAACGAACCCTACACTAAAGTGGCGCCAACTAGCGATGGGCGTTGAATCAACGAACTAGTTAAAAAAACCGTCCATCGACTGTCAACGATTCAACTGTTAACCGTCCACAGATTAACCAGTTGAATTCAACGACTAAAACGTACGTAGAAAGAAACATACCAGTTGACGTTAACGAACGAACGCGGGACAGTTGTCAACTTCTATCTTCTATTCGTTGTTAGACGGATAAATTCGATAGTAGAAGGAAACATTCCTATCTGCATGCAACGGATTGACACGTACATTTTGTGACATTTTACAACGTTTGTCGTTCGGTAGAAATAGTGGCATAAATGACGGGTCGCTTGTAAAATAATTTGAACTCTAAGTAGTGCAAACAAGAGTTAATTAAATGCACATGCGCACGGAAAGACTTAAAATTTATTAGCGTTAAAAGTTTTATTGTGTTATGTTGATGTTACGTGGGAATAGGATGGCACGATGTCAGTATTATCTTAAAGTGATAAGAGTAAGCAAGATGCAGATAGCGCGCCAGATTGTCTGACTGGACGTTGCCAAATAAACAGGTTTAAACTTGTTTTCTCTAACTTCTTCTTCTTCTAGTCTTTCCTAAGCCTGGAAAAGTATGAAGGGAAGGTCAGCTATAAACCTATGTATTTGTATATTTTACTGGTGGTAGGTTTCTCGTATGCGAGAGGCCGTCTGGGTGGGTACCACCGCTTTGCCAGTTATTCAGCCGCCAAGCGGTAGCGTGCAAGCATTACTGTGTAAGTACTACATTCGATACTACGACTTATATAATGATGTTACGCATAGCTCTGCAACAGACAGAAGCATTTAGAGTTCTTCGAAAATTACATCATTGTGTAACCCGTAAACATAAACTGTAGGTAAACACATTGTGTACAGCGCCATTTGGATTAGGTTGTCTGCAAAATTGAATATGGTTAGTCCGACCGTAGACTATAGTTAAAGCTTTAACTAGTTAACAAATTCAACTAGAATATGGTTAGTTCGACCGTAGACTATAGTTATGGCTTTAACTAGTTAACAAATTCAACTAGTTAATCGACTAGTTGACGGAGGTTGATTAAACGGTCTAGTTTCGTTAACGAAAAATACGTCAACGACCCATCGCTAGCGCCAACGTGGTATTTTTTTTTCTCGTGCTGTGGAGAAAATATTTTTTAGTGCTTGTGTAAAATAACTTGTAATGCGTGTTTATCTGAAAGTATCACAATGGGAAAGCTTACTCATTCGCCGGTAAGAACGCGGTCGCAAAATAGAGATGGTCAGTCTCCGCCAGTTGCTACTCAGGCTGATGGCGCCGAGTCGGCGTCAGCGTCGCCTGGGGGCGGGCCCTCTTCCGCCCCGTCGAGTACCTACGTGCAAAAGGAACCAAATAATGCCGTGACGATGTCCCAGCAGGATTTTGTGTCGCTGTTTGCGTCACTACAAAGAACTCAGGCTGAGTTTTGCCAGTCGCTTCTCCGGGAAGTTAGATCCTCAGCTGTTGCGGAGAAAGCGAGCCGTGAGCCAGGATCAGCAGTCGGTGCTAATTTTGTACAGTGCCAAGCTCGATTTTCCGGTGCGCCTGGTGAGTCAGTCGAGAATTTTTTGGATGCAGTTGAAATTTATAAAAGTGCGGCAGGTGTTACCGACGTAAACGCTTTGAAAGGCCTAGCACTACTTTTTTCACATCATGCCGGCACTTGGTGGCAAGGAGTAAGAGTACATCTTACAACTTGGAAGGATGCAGTAGACAGCATAAAAAACGCTTTTGGAGCTCGTCGACCAGCATTCCAGATATATAAAGAATTATTTGCTATGACACAGAATGGCATGAACACAGAAAGATTCGTAGCTCAAGCTCGTGCACTGCTGGCAAAATTGCCTAGAGGTGACCTAAGCGAAAAAGTGGAGCTGGACATGGTATACTCACTTTTAGATGTCTCCGTCCGAGGGAAAGTGGACCGTGACTCAATCACGAATTTTGAGGCTCTATTAAAGAAATGCAACAGTATCGAGGACGCTATAATGGACGCAAGGCCGTCGTACCGACAACATTGGGCGGCTGGCCCGAGCGGGACCGCACGTTCATCGCTGTTTCAGTCGTCGCCGTGCCGCAAAGCTAGTGCCAGCTTGCCGCGCGCGCCTCCCGCAGGCGCTGGGGGCGTCGCCGGTGGGCCACGCATGCCTACTGCTGCAGGTACGGGCGCACCCGGTGATGCGCTACGTGCACCGCCTGTGCTTCCAGGGGCATCTCCTGCTTCAACTCTGGCTCAGCACCAAACAGTGAGTCAAATCGTAAAGCGTACATACTGTGCGTATTGTAAAAAAGTAAGTGAACATTCAATATCTAACTGTCCTAGACTTCGCAACAAAAACAATATTTCTCAAGTGCCTGTGCAAGTACTACCGCCTAGTAATAATAATAACCATATTGCATGTTATGGCTGTGGGGCTATTGGTGTCATCCGTGCAAATTGCTCTAAATGTAAGAGTGAGGAGGTATTTTATGCTATTGATGATACAACTAACATGCTTGCTTGTAATAATAATTTTGTACAGGGTTGTACTCAGGCTGATGTCAAAGTAAATATTTTGAATGAATGTGAACAGGGCTGTACTCAGGGCAATATTGCTAATGATTCGTACATTGCTGATAGTTCTTCAAATATAAACAAAGCTTATTATAATATTAATAAAGCTGATATACAGGGGGAGATAAAGCTTGCCACGCGTTGCAATTCGGCTCTCAAGGGGGAGTGTGCTTCTTCTTCCTCGCCGGTTGATTTTTCTCAAAATGATTTTAAGAGGCCAATTTTAGATATTGAAATTTTGGGTGCTAAAGGGACTGCTTTAGTGGACACAGCTGCTAAAAGTTGCATAGCTGGTCACTCCCTGTATGCACACTTATTGAAACAAAACCATCCTTTTCGTGCTGAACAAAGGTGTATAAAACTTGCTGATGGTGAGTCAAGATTAATGAATGTGTTGGTAACAAAAATACAAGTCAGAATTTTGCATAAAATGGTACCAACAGATTTTGTAGTTTTCCCAGAGGCAAGGAACAATCAATCTTTGTTAGGTATAGATTTTCTAAATCGGGCAAACCTAGTTTTTGACTTCGGTAAATCGATGTGGTTTTTCTCTGAAAATATAAATAATAAGTTTGATTTGCGTTTCGAGCCAGGTAGTGTTAACCAAGCAATACATGCATGTGAGAACCAGAGTGTGACGCTTTCGCAATTGCTTGTCAATTACAGTGACCTTTTCAACGAGTCCGGTGAAGCCACAGATTGCACGGAGCATTTCATAGAAACAGGCGACCACCCACCCGTTGCAGTGCCACCGTACCGCACGACTCCGGCTCGAGCAGAGGCGTTGCAGAAGGAGATTGATAAGATGCTGGCTGAGGACATCATCGAGGAGTGCGAGTCAGCATGGTCATCTCCAGCACTGCTCGTACCCAAGCCTAATGGATCTTTTCGCTTTTGCGTGGACTACCGTAAGCTAAATCAAATTACTAGATCAGATACCTACCCGATGCCAAAAATTGATGAACTGCTAAAAAGGACAAAGAGAGGCTGTGTCATGAGTACGTTAGACTTAAAATCAGGCTACTGGCAAGTGCCAATCAATCGTGATAGGGATAAGACTGCATTTTCGACATCTACAGGCACATACCGCTTTAAACGCATGCCTTTTGGTCTTAAAACTGCACCCGCCACATTCCAGCGCCTTATTGACCGTTTGTGCTCTTGTCCTAAGTTGAAGAATGTGACTTTGTTAGCATATCTCGATGACATTTGTATTATATCGGAAAATATGAGTCAGCATATAGAGGATCTGCGTGCTGTATTTGAGAGACTTCGCGAGTTCAAGCTGCGAATGAATAAAGAGAAGTGTGTGTTTGCACGTGACTCTGTCAAGTATTTAGGTCATGTGATTTCGAAAGATGGTATTTTACCTGATGAGGGTAAGGTTCAAGCGATCCTTGAGATGAAGAAACCGACTTCATTAAAGCATCTTCGGACGTTTCTCCAGACTGCCTCTTGGTTCCGAAAATTTATTCCCGGTTTTTCAAAACTTGCAGAGCCGCTATCGAAATTGACAAGGAAGAACGAGCCTTGGCGGTGGGAAACTGAACAAACTATTGCTTTTGAAGATTTGAAGAGTCGTCTAGCATCGCCACCGATCCTCATTCAACCAGATTATTCAAAACCTTTCGTATTGAGGACTGACGCTAGTAATTACGCGCTGGGTGCCGTCCTCCTACAAGGTGAGGGTGCAGAGGAAAGGCCAATTGAATATGCGAGCCGTCTACTCTCTTCTGCAGAACGAAACTATTCGACAACGGAACGAGAAGCCTTAGCTGTAGTCTGGGCTGTTGAGCGTTTCCGTTGCTACATCGAAGGTCACAAAGTGGTGGTTGGAACGGACCATCAACCTCTGAAATGGCTTTTATCATTAAAATCGCCATCCGGCCGTCTCGTAAGGTGGGCGTTAAAACTTCAAGCCTTTGATCTGTACTACCAATATACGCCAGGAAAAGTGAACGTGATTGCAGACACGCTTAGCCGTCCAAACTGCGACGAGAAGTCCTTTGCTGCATGTGGAATCTGCTCAGTCACAGTAGACTTACCTGCGCGAAGTCCGTCAGAGCTTAGACGTAGCCAGCTTGCAGATCCTGAGCTGAAGAAGATTATTAACGACCTGGAAGGAGAAGTGGAGGTACAAGGTTGCCATTGGTCAGGCAGAGGTTACTTGATGGAACAAGGGGTACTCTACCGTTTTAACCCTGACTCTGATAGTGAGGAACCTCAGCTTGTGGTTCCCGTCGACTTGCGGGAGGAAATATTGAAAGAGTGTCATGACTCTCCTTTTGCAGGACATACAGGAGTTGAGAGGACGTATCTAAGAATCGCGCAACGTTTTTATTTTCCAGGGATGCGCCGCATAATATCGGAATATGTGAAAACCTGTACGTCGTGCCAGCGTTATAAAGCGTCGAATGAAAAACCGCCAGGCTTGCTGCAGACGCCGGTTCTTCACCAAAGAAATGAGGTTCTAGCGATTGATTTATTTGGTCCCCTCCCACCTGGTCAAAATAATGAAAAGTGGATTTTATTAGTGGAGGATACAGCCACTAGATGGGTTGAATTATACCCACTACGAGAAGCGACTGCGGAGGCATGCGCGCGTCTTCTTATAGAAGAATACTTTCTGCGATTTGGTCTCCCGCGCCGCATCATTTCGGATAACGGCGTCCAATTCATTTCTGCAGTGATGCAACAGTGCATGTACATCTTAGGAATAAAGCAGGAGCTGTTGCCGCTGTACCATCCTCAGGGTAACCCTGCTGAGAGGAAGAACAGGGATCTAAAGGTACAGCTTGCTCAATTAGTAGGAACGGACCATTCCTCATGGCCTACTCACCTGCCTGCCATCCGGTTTTCGATGAACACTGCTCGTTGTCAGTCTACTGGAGCAACACCTGCATACTTAATGTTCGCCCGAGAGTTAAGATCCCCACTTGAAGTCGCGAACGATCCTCGTGCGGTACTGGAAAAGGAAAACTTTGTTCCGCAGATAACACCTTACCTTCGGAGATTCCTGAATTCTTTGGCTACGATCCGAGAGAGAGTAGAGGATCAACAGGACCAGAGGAAAGTGTTCGCTGATAGATCCCGGCGTGTCGGTGACTGTATTGAGGTTGGTGATAAAGTGCTACTCGCTATACACGTTTTGAGCAACAAATCGAAAGCTGTGAGTTCAAAATTTGTACCGAAGAAGGATGGACCATACGTAGTTACTCAAAAAGTGAGTCCTACTACGTACCGGGTCGCTCCAATAGGTGATCCTAGCAAGGATTTGGGAAAATTTCACATAAAAGAACTTACCTTGTATCACAGTCGCGATGCTACCCCACCGGAACCCGTAGTTCCAAAGCTAACTCGTGGTAGGCCTCGTAGGGAGCGCGTCAGTGAACAGGATGGTCTTGTGGAAAATAATCTTGATGTTGTTGATAATCAAGTGTTTGATAATGTTCTTGAAAATGTTGTCGTTAGTGATAATGATTCTGTTTTGTGCAAAATTTAATAATAATTGTAATGATGTTATTCCTGTGTTTCTTGAGTCTGCGAACTCACAATTGACGACTTTGCCAGCACATGAGCGAGGACGCGGCTATCATGTACTGGAGGGGGAGGATATAACGGCCCTTAACGCACGCCCGAGGCGAGAACACCGTGTCCCGGCTCGTTTTCTATAGACGGGACACTGGTGGACCTTGCTCTTCGTGCGGGGTTGTGTTATCTATGCTTTCATTTAAAATTAGAATGGTTCTCGAGAGTTCTGGCATGGACGTCCGTCAGTATTAAAAAATTTCCTTTTAGTTTTGTGTACTTTTATATTAATTAACTTTTAGTAGAGAATGATATTAAAATTCGTACTACCAAGAAGCGCATAGTTATTTTACATCAACGAACCCTACACTAAAAAGTGAATTAATTGATTGAAAGCGCTTTATTGTACACCAATTAGTACAATAGGCGGTATTATCGCTAATAAGCGATCTCTTCCAGACAACAACTTGACAATTGACAATAGGGGATCGGACAACTTTTCAGAATAACCTTAATGTATTATTAATATTTTGATTAACTAAAGCCCTAACAGTACCTAAAACTATGTTTAAATGCTATGTTTCACATATTTCAGCGCAAAAGGTCACCTCAGAACCCTTGACGTCATCAGAAGGCTAACAAAACGACAAGGTCTACGAAAGCAAACTTGCAAAGTGATTTATGTTTTTGTGAAGTTTATGGACATTACGTCATGAAATGAAAAACAGTTGTTTTGATTTAGATAAAAAGCAAAAATATTAAATAAACACAAGCTTCGCTCACGGTATTTACTTTAAAATGATGTCATGCACTGTGTTGGTGTTTCGGAACGAATAAAAAAAATCAGAATTATTAGATTTTATTTATTGATGTAATACTAAAAATTATTATTATTGTACAAAAATATTAATTGAATGATCTTTCGGACTCTACAAACATTCGTTCTAATTACATTTTAATTTTTTTTCGATTACTGTCCGATCTCCTATTGACTTTGACAGGATTCCAAGGATAGGCTCCGTGGTTTGGCAGGTCATCAAATCTCCTACATCAAATCCGCTGGTGGCTGCTCCGCTAGTCAGTGCGCCTCTCAGCGGCTCTGTGTTGGCACTTTTTTTAATTTTTTCTGATTGTTGCTGTCGCCTCTGCTCTCTTCGTCTTCTTCTGGCGGCGGAAAAATGTCGCGGGGCAGGGCGCGTTTCTGGGGTTTGTCGGGCGGTCTCACGTGGAGAAGTGCGATGTCGTGCAGGTGGGGGTGTGGCCCGTTGTCGGCGCGGTCGTACATACGACGCGCCAGACGGACCACGAACTCCCCCACCTTTTCCACCCCGACATCGCGGGTGATGACGTCATTTCTGACATATCGCCCCGCCCCCGTACACACGCGCAGGGCGACATTCTGTACGACATGTAGCCGTCTCCTACATCTAAGGTTGCGAGTTGCGAGATCTTCGTAGTTTCTGATTCCCTAGGTGTAGCATGGATTTAAAATATTCAGATCACGATACTACGATCACACATTGATCCTGGCCCGGGATCTATAAATTTAATGTGATCGTTGTTAAACGTTATTCGGCACTAGCTATAGATAACTCTATTTACCTTATTAAAAGGGTAATATTTTCTATTATGGCAGCTCTACTTGGCTGTCAAAAGAGAGTAATGTGTCATTCCTCAATGGTAGTGACCAAAGATTTAGTATAGTAAACGTCTTTGGTAGTGACAATAACAAGTTTTTTTAATTCACCCATTATGGCAGGCTAAAGTCTCTAGGACCATTCCGCCATGTCTTACGTAGTTTTTATTTGATAGTTTAATATTCCATTTATTATGCTTTTATTGAGAATGAGGGTCATCAGCAACAAGCTTCAATAAAGTGGTGGAACTTTATTTATTTATTTATTTATACTTTAGCACAAAACAGTTTGTACATGGAGGACTTAATGCTAGATAGCATTTTCTACCAGTCATCCAGGACGTGCAAGAAAAAATGGACAAAAAAAATGAACTTTATTCAAGCTTTCCATAGACTTTTTGGGAGAACATAAAAAGTAATGTTTTCTCTAGTTTGTTTCATTTGCCTACACTCGCGCACCTTTACGAACACATAATGGTTAATATTCCACCGATATTACACATGATCACTCGAAATAACACTTGTTTGGAAAATAAAATAAAATCGAACTGTATCATTTTTCACTTCCCGCCAAAAAGTCGTTTTATACAGACGTAGTTATTATAAAGTATAAAAAAATCTCCTTGGTTCGCTACAACCTTCGAGTAGATATTTTATCTGAGGCTACAAGAAGTTAACGCCAGCCAACAGGCAATAGCCCAACAAGGACAAGGAAATAAAATAAAGGTTGGCTGGAAGAGATCGCTTTTATCCATAAGTCCGCCCGTAGTACATAGACTATAAGAGTATTTCCTGTACCATGTTAATTTCTAGTTAGGTGTTCATACAATAAAGCATTATTGTATTGTATTACATTGAATAAAATTAATAAACTATAATAAGCGTAGACAGAGCTGTTTAGTCTAGGATAAAGGATAATAAGACATTTTTTGTACTTCCTGACGCCAGCAAAGAAAATAATACATACTCGTACATAATATACAAAATGAAAGAACTGGTCACTTTTTAGTACTTACAATATCAACTGATAAAATATTCCACACTATTTCATAACCACAATACATAAAAACATTCACAAATTATTTAAATAATAAATAACCAGAGAAGAATACTACGACCCTCAGAGTAGTGTCATTACTCTGAGCTACGACCTGAAAGTTGGACCGGAAATCGGTTCCATCACCGTGAAACATAATGGCAAAAAGTAGCCAATAAACGAAGTAACTTATGCTAGGTACCTTTTTCTTTTATGATTATAGTAATATGTATACATATTACAAATCTACAAATAAAATTTATTTTGTAGACGCAAGTTATCACTCCTTATCCTAAAAGTCTTCTCTTGTCTCTTTGCCAGCAGTCAACTTGACTTTGACTGACTTAATTGACATGACATGGAATGACAAATGACAATGACAGTTTAGTTGCCGACGAGGACACGGTCACGGACGGAAACTAAATTAAAATACGAAACAGCAGCAGAGTGCATGCGTGTGGATGTGAATTTCGATCTCATATAATTAATTATTGTACTCCGGGTGCGGACAGAGAGTTCCATCATGAGTACATTAATGAAAGCCGCTGTTTCTCGAAGCCCGGCTTCGCTGGTGAGTTATGGCCTAATCTAGGTTTCGTATATTTTTAGTTATGTAATCAATAATGGTCCTAATGGAAAATGTTTTGGATATACCATTACCAGCGCTTCGCCGCCGACCGCGTAGAAATGGTTTTTGCAAATTTGCGACGAGCAGGAGCAGCCGACTTTTGTGCATATTTATAGAAAATTTAGGTAGCAGCAATATACTTATATCTGGTGCAGCAAATACCTAATTGTGTTCTGTCTATATACTTTTCCAGTCACTGTATGACAAATCTGTAAAGTTTTAATTATTCAACCCACTTATTCACCCTAACAAATACACAACATCCAGTGGGATCTATGGGATGCATGCTCATCTTAACCTTTCAGGAAATATTATTGTAAAATGCATTACTAAAATAAGAATAAAATATGGCGTATTTGTCACTCTTATTGGGTAAATAGGCCATTGAGGTACCTGTTCTGGTAGAGCAATTGATCAGAGCTTCTTGTATTGAAAGAAGAGGTCTACAATTCAAACCTCGACTAGAGTGAAATATTTTGCATGGGTTTATTTATTTTTTTTTCATTTTTTTTTTACTTCTTTACCCAAAAAGTTTATTAAGATAATTGTAATACCTAGTCATGTGAATTCCAATGCTAGTAATTTTTTTGCCACCATGTAGGTACTCCATGTACTCATGACTTGTACCATAACCTGTCAAGTCTGGAATGTATGGATGTAACATCAGTATGAGACTACTCAATGGTAAGAACTTCTATAGTTCAAATCCCTTACGGGGTTTATGTACACTTTTCATACATAAATTTGTATTTTATAGATTAAATTGAGATAAACAAGCATGTGAATGCTATAGTACACATAAGGTAATACCGATAACCAAATCATAAACCAAACCAATTTTCTACATATGTACCAATTTTCTATCTACGTATTCTTAAAAATTTGACATCCCTTTGAACTTTTGTTGCAGGCAACATATCTGTACAGAAACCTCCACCTTACCGTCGGTGGTGCGGCAAAAGATGGTTCATCCAACACCAACATGACCAAGGCCTACCAGGTCGTCGATCACAAACATGATGCCCTGGTCATCGGAGCCGGCGGCGCCGGACTTCGCGCGGCTTTCGGCCTCGTGCAAGAGGGTTTCAAGACGGCCGTGGTGACTAAACTGTTCCCCACGAGGTCACACACTGTAGCCGCACAGGGTGGCATCAATGCTGCTTTGGGTGAGTGTTGTTAAAGTCAGTCCAATAAAATATAATTTCAAATATAGGGAGCACGAAATACCAGATGAGATGCTGTCAATAGAGGACTCACTCTGCATACCATAACAGCTCACAATAAATCTGCTGAAAGCGAAAAAGCAAAAATAAAAATACGAAAAAAAGAACAGCCGCTGTAGTGTCGTGGTTAGATAGGTCAGTTCAAGTCTATATACCATGGAGGTTGTGGTTTCGATTTCTGCGACGGAACAAATGTTTGTGCATAAAAAAACTGCAAGCAATTGTTTCATGTCTGAGTATTGTGGGACCATGGTCCACATAGTTCCTGGTTTCTAGATACAGTGAATCCTAGTTAGGGCCAAGTATGTGATCTCTGGGCATTATAAAAAAAACATTACGCATGTATACCACATTGACTTAAAGATGGAAAATGATATAATTACTTTATTCTGCTAAATTATAGCCTCTAAATGAGTAATTGTTAGTTTTTGTGCAATATGTAATTAAGATGCAATATATTACTAAACATTACACAAACGTTAACCGTTTTTTTATAGCTAATGAACAGTGTGAGAACAATTAATTATTTGTGTAAATATAAATGAATAGTGAGGCTATTGTATCGACATGTCAGTCTATGCCTCTTGGAAAGAAGAGGTAAAGAAATATATCTTTAACACACTAGAAATGGTCTATTATTTTCCAGGTAACATGGAGGAAGACAACTGGCTATGGCACATGTATGACACTGTCAAGGGCTCTGATTGGCTCGGAGATCAGGTAACCACTATTTAATTACTTTAATCATATAAAAATTTCAAAGTGTGTTCTTTTGATTTTATCTATAGTACATAGTCAAAATTATTAAATAAAAAATTATATGTTATGGAGCCTGGGCAAAAATCCCGAAAAATAAACGATACAATTGTCTGTAAAATACAGAATTCCAATGCAAAAACTGACTCTAAGCAGGAATGTGACGTTTTTGAAACTTGCACGCCGTTTTATTTTGAAAATCAACAGTTTATAGTGCATATTTTAAGTCCAATAGCCACTTAAACTAATGCTATAGAAATAGAATAATAAAAGTGGGTGTTTCCTCAAGTGTTATGCAGTATTTGACTTTACGCCGAAAGTCATAAGGCTTAAAATGTTACTCACTATTCTTTAATCGCCAATGTTTGTTGTCACATAAAGATAGTACAATAAACTCCTAATTAAAATTCTATCTAATTCTCTAAAAAGATCATAACAGAACAGGAAGAATAATTCAAACCCTGTTTCAGCCTGAGTACAATATTATCAGTTCGCACAGAGCTATGAAGTAAATATTTTATTATAGCTGTTCTAAATCTAAATGTTTATCAGAACAATAGGTACCATCTTAGCGGTTGGATTCTAAAATGGCCAACAAGCTATGGAGATAGAGAGGACAATGCGTTATTATTTCCATAACAATGCAACACATGATTATTCTCAACTCATGCATGTTGCATCGCACGACTGATGTACATATTCTTATTCTTATTCTATGAGGGGGCGATGAGTCCTGTACTGACGTCCCGCATGGGGTGTATTGTGCATTCCCCCCGCCAGCCATCCCAACTCCTTGAAATAACGGAGTGCGGCTTTGGGGCGCTGGCATAGCTGCTCCAGTGTTGAGGTTGTTTGTGGGGAAGATGATGGTGGTAATGATAGTGATGATGATGATGTGTGTCCGGTGTCTGCCGTACCGTCTGTTGGCTTTGTTACCTTTGTTCGGATGTCATCCGTGGCCGTACAGTGCAGCAGCACGTGTTCAACTGGTTCATTTTCCAGCATGCAGCCTCTGCATAGGGGGCTGTCAGTGGCTCCGGTTTTATATAGGTGATAATTTAAGTTGCAGTGACCTGTGATTAGGCCTACCATAAGGCGGAAATCCTTCCGCTGCAGCTTTATAAGATTGTTGGTTATGTTTCTTCTGTTGAGAGTCGGGAAGACGGCTCTGGTGTGTTTGCAGTCCGTTCTCTTGTCCCACAGATTGATGTACATATTTGTATTAACAAAGGCAAAACATGGATTTCAAAGGCAACTAACTAACTTACAATAATTTAACTGCAAATTGTCTCCATGTTCCTTTTTTGATTAGTCAAGTAATAATGCAATAAAGAATTTAAATTGAAAGTAGCTGTAATAAACCTGTTAAACAAAAAAAGTACATCCCGAAAATCTTAGAACGTTGAGATCGAAAATAGAATAATTAAATATTTCCTATCTATTGGCTGACAAAGTTATTTACGTCCCCAGAAGAAATACGACAGCCAAAAATTACGTATAACGCGAACGGCTAGTGTTAGAAGGACGGATAATGATTAACCATTTTAATAAAAACCATTTTTAACAATTTTCTTTTACATCTTTTTAGGATGAAGAAGGCATTGTTATGTTTCGTCCCGGCTAACTTTTTGACGCTCGCTCTTGCCCGCAGCTATGTAGACGCTAGATGACAGCTTTTCATTCTCTCTTTAATTTATGCAACTTGCCTCGTCAAACTAGTTTAATATCAAATTATAGGTAGACTCGGAATCGGAATATTTCCAACTAATTCCAACTGTTAACTACGTAGCGTGCGTTTCTTATCGAACCTAAAAGGAAAATAAACAAAGATAGCGCCTGATATGATTATCTTTAAGAATCTTTATTTTTGTCCCAGCCTAGATCCCTCTTGGATATCACTTATACATGACTTAAATGTGGTATGGAGGAGATCTCAATAACAATATGAGCCTTAAGATTTTAAATAATCTGAATGAAGAAAAAATAAATTGCTCGGGCAGAGAGAGTAAGTTCGGTAGCCTAGTGGTTAAGGCTTCGGGTTTGTATTCCGAAGGCGCAGGTTCGTTCTCTGCCTGAGCAATTTCATTTTTCTTCCTGATTATTTAAAATCTTAAGTTTTGCCTAGCATGCGCTAATGCATTCAGTATCAAATTGAGTCGTACCTTATTATAGTCAATCTAAATTGAACATAATGTTTGATAAGATAAGGTGTAACGATCAATATAGACTTTAGAGTAACTACGACAGTTACTCTACATTGATCTAATGCCCTAACCATCTGAATAGGTATCTGATACTGGCTATCTGATGGTACAAATGTATCTGTAGTGAATAGCGTCGCGTCACCTTAAAAATTTATTGAACTATCGAATGGAAAACATTTTAGTCCTCACACGAGTGCCTAATTATAGTTAGGAACTACTTTGTACTATTAAGGGGTACTACAAGAAAGACACTTGCAAGCAAGCAAAATATGAGGTTATGGTGATGATGTGCGAAGAAAATCGATACGAGTGTGCGTATTTTTTGTTAATGACCTAACCAATTTTGATGTAGTCTCCGGTACTAGCTTAAGATTTTTTTGGATTTGGTGGTTCTTAGATATATATTGATTATGATTTTTATTACCTGATAGACAAACATTTGACCGCAGTCTCACCTGATGGAAAGTCATGACGATATATTGTGCAAAACCACCTCAGTTTTATGTTCTCACCTATCTCCGACATGGCTGAATCAATTTCAATTTGGTATTCATTTAAAACAGAGTTTAATTAAGATTTTCAGTATAGCCGGTAACGTGTCATGTGGATATTCAATTTTTTTTCTAATGTTAAGTATTTACGTCTTTCTCACAGGACGCTATTCACTACATGACCAGGGAGGCACCCCACGCCGTCATCGAGCTGGATAACTACGGCATGCCTTTTTCCCGCACGCCGGAGGGCCGGATCTACCAGCGAGCGTTCGGTGGTCAGTCGCTCAAGTTTGGCAAGGGCGGCCAGGCGCATCGCTGCTGCGCCGTTGCCGACAGGTGAGATATACCTTATGGCAGCTCTACTCTCTCTGCCGAGTGTTGCCATGCCTCACCCGAGGCTTCCGACCCGGGACGGATAGCGGATGAGAACCGACGAGACGCACTGAATCGTACCTCGTCCAGCCATTAGATCATTCGGTTGGTATATTGGTATTGGTAATTGATTTGATTTTTCACACTCAACCTTGTGAGTCATCAATATACCCCCCGACTCCAAGAACCAACATTAACATTAAAATGAATCCCGAGTATTGTTAAAAGAACATTTTATCAAGGCCTACCTTGACAAGTGACAACCTGACAATATATTCGCTATCGTAATTTACATAAATTACCATAATAAAAGTAAGAAATGACTCAAAAGATGGTAAACAAAATACGCTAACGTTTCTTCCGCAGCTGTTTGTTTGTCACTTTTTACCTCTTTCTTCCATGTGTGCCAACTCTAGTGTGGGTGTTTTAAGACCGCCCGAAGGCCTTCGACGTGGCCCAAAGAATTATCTCCAAAAAAGGAGAATAAATCATTGTTTATTTCCTCAGAACCGGGCACTCCCTTCTCCACACACTTTACGGGCAGTCTCTGCGCTACGACTGCGAATACTTCATTGAATACTTCGCACTCGACCTGTTGATGGAAGATGGAGTCTGCAAGGGATGCATCGCGTTGAATCTTGAAGACGGAACTCTGCACAGGTATGTCTCATTCCTTATGTTTACGCAGAGCAAATATTGTGCATATTGATGTTGTTTGTCCAAAAGGAAATGTAAACTTATTCGGTAAACTAAAATTTTAAAAGCCCTTGACATGAAAAACCTATAAAAAGTAAAAAAACGCCTGAACGGATTTTGATAAAACATGTCTAAGAACCAACGCTAGAAAACCTGCTTTCAAACAAAAAAACCGCATCAAATCGGTTCACCCGTTTAATAGCTACGGTGCCACAGACAGACAGACATAGTAGTCAAACTTATAATACCCCTCCTTTTTGCGTCGGGGGTTAAAAATAATGTTTCATGTTCTTCTTTCGTGTGGGCGTGTGGCCAAACCTGGTGTCGGAGTTTTTAGACGGCCCGAAGGCCTCCGACATGGCCTAACGATTGTCCTACGACAACAACCGGGACCGACGGCTTTACGTGCCCTCCTCACGGTAGCGCTCAGATGTAAATACCACACAAACGGTCACCCATCCAAGTTGTGACCGCTGCGAACTTTGCTTAACCTAGCAGATCTGTTACGAACGGATAGGCGAGCTACGTAACGATCGCTAAGTTTCATGTGAACAAACGTTCGCCGATTGTATCACGGAACATACAATCGTGCTACCAGCTGTCACCTGTGTCAATATAATTAATTATTATTCTGTTCCTGTGTTTGCATAATATCTACTAAATATTTTGTATAATGCCGACATTGGTTTAAGCGTATTCACGGTGCGCATCATTGAGACTTTAGAATTGATTGTATGTTCGCAGGAAAAAGCTAGTGTGTGCTAGTGCAACTGTAATACTGTTTTCTTTTTTTTAAGTGCATTAAAGTGTCTATCTATATATAATGACGTATATTAGTGTATTTTATATATTATTTAATATTCTCCCTCGTAGAGAGAGTATGGGCCACAATCCACCACGCCGGATTGGACAATCGCAATTTAACGCCTTTATTACTCAAAACAAACTATAACACTATATACACTCTACTTCCTAAAACTAAACTACCTACACTTACAAGAAGAAGCAATTGGACATCCCATAGACCATTACTATAGATAGCTCAAATGCTCCAACCCACTACCAGTTGGCAGCGTACCCAAGATGCTGGCAGTATTGCCCCGTTGGATTGCAATACTGATACGTTGAGCCAAATAAGTCCCAGCATTTTGGTCACGCGTCGCATCGATCAGGCGCTCTGACAGACTTTTGAAAATATGATGAGCTCCCGGTCCCCACGGACCCAAAGTCTCCACACCATACGGCTCAAATATCTAACCGGTACCGAGGTTAGCATATTTCCGCCGCTTGAGCTGCTCGGCCGAATTAGCCGCCGCGCCAGCCTTATTCTGCGTCTCCGATTTTAAACACTTTCTGAAAAGTTGTCCGTTCCCCTATTGTAATAACGTGGATAAATATTAAAATGGTGCATTGTGTAACTCGTGTAGGTTCCAAGCCAAGAACACGATCCTGGCGACGGGCGGCACGGGCCGCTCATACTTCAGCTGCACGTCTGCGCACACGTGCACGGGCGACGGCACGGCGATGGCGGCGCGCGCCGGCCTGCAGAACGAGGACATGGAGTTCGTGCAGTTCCATCCTACTGGTAACTCACTTTACAATTTTTATAATCAAACGAACTTTTAACTTCACAATTTTTTAACTTTTAATACCTTCACAAACTAAACTTTTTACCCGACTACGGCAAAGCCAAAAGGAAGGGTAGTTTTTAGCAGTTTACAAATTAAACTGCTATAAATTAAACCCTTCCTTTTTTCATTTATATCCTAGTATCCTACTTAGACTAACAATATAAACGCGAATTTTTTGTGAAGATGGGTGGAGATGTTTGTTACTCTATCACGCAAAAACTATTCAACAGATTTGATGAAATTTGGTACTTTAGGTCCAGGAAAAGGACGTAGGCTACTTTTTATCCCGGGAATGCGCCGGTGACTGCAGGTAGTATTAAAATAAAATAAAAATAAAAAACAAATACGTCCAACGATCACATACATAGATCATGGCCCCTTTACTCCGTCCAACCATTTATATCATATATTTATCTTTTGACAGCTCGATTAGTGATGTCCTAATTGCGTTACTGATTCGATTTGTGAAAACAATCGACTTTATTTATGAACAAGTTTTAATCGATTTAACAAAGTGATATTCCATTTTTGCTCAACGTTTTGTGTTGTTTTATAGAAAGAGTCTTAAGTTTAAATGACTGTATTTCATGTATTCATTAAAAAATAAAATTAATTATTTTATTTGCTTTATTTGACTTTTAACCTTTTATAATCGATAATAAATATTTTACAACACTTATTTTATTTATGGAAAAATCACCTTAATAATTTTGGTTATCAGTCTATGGGCTCTAAAAATATCATATAATATAAATATATAAATATGTTAAATAATTGGTTGGACGGAGTATAACTAGGGTGTATCAGTAACTACACCCTGACACGGCACAAATGCTTGCGCTTTTTTTTCCGTGCACAAACAATTACGTTTCTTTTTTATAAACTTTTGGGCAATTTTATGTCGTACTCGGGTTTTAGTTTAATGAAATCCGCTTGTTATTTTTAAGTATTCAGAAAGAAGAAAAATGCATTAGGGCCCTATGCAGGGCAAATCATTTTTCTTCTTCTGTTACTATTATTATGTTTGTGTAGTGTGTCCATTTTGTATTCGTATATCTATATGTACGTTATCGCAAGTCATTGTATAAAAATTGACAATATTGACAGTTTGTTGACAGTTTTCATAGTCTGCTCACTATTTAGTTTGTTCGCGGGCCGATGGCTTGCTATCAACGCTGCTGTCGAGCTATTTTGACTTAGGGGACCCGGTGGTCTAGCGCACGAAAATGACACCTATTTTTACGATTTTTTTTTTGCTATTAAAAATTAAAAAAACGATGTTCTAACTTTTCGAGCTTATTATTACGTTTATTAATCATACAAAAAATTTTTTTTTTCATTTTAAGAAAATATTTATTATTATAAAAATGTCGCTAAAGATGACCCTCTCGAAAAATCGGATCCGGACCGCGTAGGTGATTTCGAGACTTCTACTCATCTGAAACAAAAAATCCAAAGACATTCTTAATCAGAAAGAGTGCAGTTATGGTCGGAACTAGAACAAATCGAAAAAATTGAAAATTGACAAAATGTCGGGCGTTGAAAAAAAAAGTTCGTAAAATCGGGTTTTTTTCACTAGTTTTTTAGTGTAAACAATAGGAAATTATTAAAATAAAATTATAATTCTAGTTCCGACGATAGCCATACATGTTGTGAACAACATATCCAAATTTCAAGTCATTCGGTTGAATAGTTTTTTTATTTTCACCCCCGCCGTGCCGAAAAAAGTCGTTTCGAGATAAATGAGTTTAAAGTTTGAGGTACAGATATTTTCAAAAATTGAGCAAATTTTGAATACTTACAGTTAATCCGCGATTCCGGCACCATAGAGGATCCCTTCGGAACGTTTGTATTCCTCGATTTCGTCACTCCTTTCATTTTTTCGAGCTGTTCGAGCTTCTTTGGAGTTGTCGGTGCTCCTACGATTGGCGCTCCATACTCGCCTCTCGTCTCGGTTTCGTGCGAGTTGCTCCGCTTGTGGCCCGATTGTTATGCCCATGGTCTCCATTATTTTTAATAGCGATGCAAAGCCCTCGTTGAATATACACGCGGAAAAATAGGTGGCAATTTCCACGATTTTTTTGCCGGCAAACATATGTTTCGGCGCAAGGTGCCACACACAAGCGTTGAAACTTTCGTTGTTGTTCTGCGTATTGCTGCCAATACACCTTTCCAATAAATTTTCGGCGGTCAATTCTTCATAAATTGGTTTTAATATTTCTTGTGCATCATCGTCGAGAGCAGGTGGATGCTTGTAGGTGTCTAAAGTACCTGCAGCCTCACTTTGACGCCACTTGCACCACGATTCGGAACCTGGAGGAGAGTACGAGTGTTGCGGATTTTCATCTGTTGAAATTTTGTGATAATATGCGGCCCATATTTCACTTCTCATCCCTTCAGTTGAATCTGAATTACGTCTAACTGCTAGACCGTAATAAGTGGACAGCTCTTGCAATAATTTATTCGTCAATTGTTGACGCTTCGGTGTTTTATCTTTCGGTTTTTTAACTTTCCGCTGTGTTTGTTTTTCCTCTTCTTTTCCTACCAATTTCTTTGTTGCTTTTTTTATTTGTGCATGTTTTTTTCCGCATCAAGAGCACGTTTGTATAAACGTTTTTTAACATGCAAAACACATTCTTTTTTGCAAACTACAAAATCATCTCCATAAGGCTTTGTGTCCAATAAGGCTTTGAACGTTTTTGTGTCGCCGTCTCCGATATAGTTCCTGTATTTCACGTTGTATAACTCTTCAGATCTCTGGAACATTTCCACGATGCCGTCTACCTCCATTTTGCCAGCACTTCCCGTATGATTTGCTTGACATTGATCTTCATGCTCTCGATACCACTCTTCATATTCAATCGTATCCTCGTGGCCTTTCCAATTTGAGCAGCCTTGACATATACTGCATTTGATGACAACGTCCAAAATTTTGTTACTGAATTTCCCTATCAACGAGGCTATACCGATAAGCGATGAAAATCCACGTTTCGCCCACGATCCATCACCAGACACAGAAAGTTCATCCGCGGGATGCCCTGCTTCTACATTCAATTCGACTTCTTCTTTCAATGCTTTTTTGAAAACGATTTTCGTGACGGCTTCAGCTGCAATTTTTATGTTGTCCACGGTGCTGTAATATGTACTATTACCAATTCCTTGTCCAAGATCCATGAGACCGCAGAAATTTTTCATGCCTTCAAATCCTACTCCAAGCATTCTCAGGGCGAGAACAAGTCGACGGTTGATTTCAAAAGCCTTATCGATTAACGGCGAAGACAAAATAAAAGTTTCTTTACACCCGCACTTCACAGAGAGTTTGAATCCTAACCCACGTTGTCCGTTTTTGCTAAAAGTCACTGCACCGTTACAATCTTTACACTTTAACAACTGTTGCAACGTTAAAAATATCACGCTGAATTCGATGATGCAATAATTGAAAGTAGGATTAACGTTTACTTCCAATTCCTCATTGTCTTTTAATTTTTTCGCAGACGTGCTCGTAAAATCAGTCGTATTTTCGACAGTGAATCGATTGCCCTGGAAATGTCTTTTACGCCCTACAGAAGATGGTCGTCTAGAAGAGCCGCGGCCTTGCTTTCTATCCATATTTTCTGATATTTTATTTCAAAATGCGCGATGTTACTTCGTCAAGACGAAACGTTACACTGATCAAGTCAGGGGAAAGCCAAATGACCTGTACCTTTACAAATGTTCAACAATGGGCATACATATTTCGGGGAAGGGAAGGCTATATATAGATATATAGTATATACAGGTATATATTTGCGGAGAAGGGTCGGGACAGCTGCCGCGCTCCGAGTGCTGAACCCGTGTTAGGAGCGCGCGGACCGCTCTCTACCTGGTTAATGGGCTGTAGAAGCTATAATATTGGGAATTTCCGCATGAAAATTTCACAGTATATTTTTAAGATACTATACTTTCGAAATATCGAAAAAAAAAATCGATTTTTTGAAATTTCTAGACCACCAGCTGATCGATTCAGAACCTCACGACAACTCATTTGTCGATCGATTCGGTTTGATATCGTACGATTCAAAATATTTTAAATTCACAATAGTCGAATCGACGATCAAATTGTCGTAGTCGATAACCAATCGTAACCGTACGATAAACGCGTATTTATCGACCGAGAACGTTATTCACAATGCAGATATCGAAGCAAAGTTTTCGAACGTCCGATTAATTTCCACGACAACTTATCGAGTGCAACATATCACTCGAAAGCATTAGATTTGACCGTCAATACTAGTCAAGTCTAGTATTTATTTATAGGTTAAGTTCGCTTTGATTGTTTTAGAACTATTTACCTACTTCTATAAGATTACTTAATAAGATGCATAAATCTACCGAAATAAAATCACTGTACCTATATAATTATTATAAAGTACTCTGTGATACTATGTAATTGTAATTTTGGTATTTACTTAACATTTCTAACGAATCTTGATGAGGCTCGTCTTCTCGCTCGATCTTCTTTTAATAATTTCAAAACATGATAAAGAAAACAATTTGCGATAGACATTTAAATTTGGCGGTTTGTCAATGTCTAAAGCATAGATTAAACATTAATGTCAAGTGGATATCAGCAGGTGGGTATTTACGAAGCTCTTGTTTTTTTATATTTCTACCAATATCTGGCGCTTATAATTGTTGATTATATTTTAATTCGTGATAAACGTTGTTATAATAAATTTTGATAACTTGAAAACATTTTTATATCGTCTAGATAATAATACAATTTTCTGCGAGTATTGCACACAAAACGAACTCCGTAAATGCAACACGTTGTCGTATCGGTTTCGATATCGTAACCGAAACCGTGTCGAATCCTCGAGGCGGATGTTCTGAATAGCTCGAAAAGAAACCTACGACACGAGATCGTTATCCAATCGAATCGATTCGGTATGTTGTCGTGGGGTTCTGAATGGGCCAGCAGGTCCCCTTAATTGATGTTATGCAAACTATCCGTTATGCTATCCGTTTGTCTGATAGCGTTGCTATTGTCAACACCTGAAATTTTTTCGGAAACCGTACAAACATCGTACAACTTGATTTAGCAGAATACCAATTTTGATACCAATGACAGCCGAATCCAAGCAGTATGTCGCAGACAAGACGACCCAACGGCAACGGCCTGCGTAATAAGAAGTGGTTATCGTATCGTATAGGCGCACAAACACTAGACCACACATGTACTACTGACCTATTCAAGGTTATCTAATACAGTTATAAACAGTATAGTAAAACTGTTTGTGTGAGCGCCATACTTGTTACATGCATTTGCTGAAGTTTTAACTAACGGTTAATTACATAAAACAAGCCTCAGCATGACCACTATACATTAAAAAGTCCTTGCAATGTTTTACACAGTTGCAATGTTTTTAGTGTCAGACTGCAATAACATTAATCATCCTCACGCGTCAATAAAATGCATTAACACACGATATGACCGCGTCCGTCAGTTACGTCATATCGTAACTTTATCCTACTCGCGTCTATTGCTATTGTAGTTCAATGCTTGGTCGTCGACCCAGTACAAGGTCAGCAACTATCTATACTTCTAAACTAAAACATGTATGAGGCCATGTGTGTTGTAACAACATGTTTAAAAGAAGTTAGTAAAATAATAAAAACGCCCAACGATCACGTACATAGATCCTGGCCCCGAACTAGGGTTCCCTGTGTTTAGGGAACCAGGAACTACGAGGATCATGGTCCCACAACACACAGACACAAATGCTTGCGCTTTTTTTCTGTTCACAAACATTTGTCCCGTTGCGGGAATCGAATTCGCAACCTCAGTAACATCCTATCCTTCTAATATTATAAATGCAAAAGTTTGTGAGGATGGATGAATGGATGGATGGACGTATAGATGTACCTACACAGAATTTGATGAAATTTGGTATGTAGGTACTTTAGGTCCTGATCGAAAAGGACATAGGCTACTTTTTAACGCGGGAAACCGCAGGTGAACGCGCACACACGGGGCGCAGTTATTCACAGAATAGCTAATAATGAATAGTACAAGTATATTTCAGACTTAACCAAACTGAAATATTTCAACACAAAATATAATAGACTATTATATTTTGTATTGAAATATTCTAGTATGGTTAAATCTGAACTTTTTTTATGTAACTGAATGACGAGACGAGCTGGTCGTTTGCGTGATGGTAAGCAATACGCCAGCCCATAACAATAACAGCACCACCCAGAACTTTGAGAATTGTTTCAAACTAATGTCGAGAGTTATATTGACTCTTTCATTGTACGTACTGCTAAGGAGTGGAATTCTCTACCAGAATACTTATTTCCTTCCAATTACAACCGGGGTCTCTTTAAGACAAGAGTGAATAGGCACCTCATGGGCAAACGTGCTTCACCTTATACCGCAACTACGCTTACCATCAGGTGAGTTGTTGTCAAAAGTTAGCCCATTTAATCATTAAAAAATTCATAAGTTGTCCGAAATAGGCAGCTTTCCGTCTCATAATGGTCGTACACAACTCTCGGTTACGATTTGCCTTATCGAGTACCTTGGCGTTTGAGGTGAAGCTAGTCCGAGGTATTTTTAGCATTCTGCGCAGTATCCACACCTCAAACGCCTTCAACAGATGGCAGATTTCTTTTAGTAGGACCCAGGATTCGCAACCGTATAATAAAGTAAACCAGTTTTTGATATTGAATGCATTAGCGCATGCTAGGACATCTTAAGACGACGTCATCTGTCGTCGACGAATTTGATCAAAGTGAACATTGACGACAGAAAAAAAAAGCGCAAATATTTGTTTCATGTCTGGTTGCTGAGGGACCATGGTCCTTATAGTTCCTGGTTCCCTAGATACAGGGAATCCTAGTTAGGGGCCAAGATCTGAGTATGTGATCGTTGGGCGTTAGCTTTATTTATAAGATGACGTAGAATCGTCCCCGCAAGACGATATAAGAAGGATAGAAGAAAGGTTGCTCGAGCAGTTGGCTCGGTGGTACATTGGTTAAGGCGTCGGGACGGTATTCCGAAGACGCAAGTTCGATCCCTGCTAATTATTTAAAATTTTCAGACATCTCAGTATGTTATGTCTACCTACTCGTATTTAGAGGTAAATATTGATTCTCTATTAATTGACATTGTATGGACATTTTAGTATCTAACTCAAAAACGTGTAAGTTTTGTTATAACTTTTCATACTCGTATAACTCGTCATATCTTTCTTACGCAACAGTATGGACACAATAAGCGCGGAAAGTCACGTGCTATTAACAGCTAGTCAACCAATACGTGTAAATACGTGTAATTCACATGACTCGGTGATCCTACAACTTTGTGACTACGCGTTTGACGTCACAGGCCGGAACGTTCCTATGAAAAACAAATGCTACGTCACTCGGTCATTTGGCCGTGCCCCAGTTTGATATGAGATTTATTTCTGGTTTTTCCTTTCGATGTAAAAATAATTGCTTATTGCAATTTTATTTCTTCTATTTCTGAGAAATAACACAAAATTGTAAACAGGTTTTACGCACAATTAGGTACCTACAATTATTTTTTCTTACAATGCTTTCTATTACGCAATATGGTGAAACTGTTGTGCTTATGTAATTACTTTGTACATACATTTCATAATTCCCCTCCATCCAAAGGATGTTTGGAAGAGATCGCTTTGAGCGATAAGACCGTAAGTAAGTATAAGTACAAATTTAGCTTTAAAAACATATAATATTTGGAATTTATTGTGTGTCGGAATATTCATTATAAATATAAAACGGCTACACTCACGTTATGATTGTGTCAGAATAACTCCGACCAGGTTTCGGACTATTAAGATGTTCTTCTTCCGGGAGTTTACGCTTTGGATTTGCGGCGCAGACATTCTGATTATTCGAATCCTGGTCGGAGTTGACACAATGACTAGCTGTTGTAGCTGTTTTATTAACCGACTTCAAAAAAGGAGGAGGTACTCTGTTCGATTGTATTTTTTTTTTTTATGTTTGTTACCTCAGAACTCCATCATTTATGAACCTATTTGGAAAATTCTTTTTGCGTCGGGTTCAGTATAGCTACGAAGTGGTCCCATATAAATTTCATCGATATGTGACCTTGGACTTCGAAGATACATTGAAGTCGGTTTTTTTTTTCTAAAAATTAATTATATTTATGATAAAACACAAAATGGTTAATATTCCGCCAATAAACACCATGTATTGAAAAAAAAAACAAACTCCATCACTTTTTAATTCCCGGCCAAAAATCCCCCATTATTATTAGTAGCATTATTTTTGTGATAGGTATCTACGGCGCCGGTTGCCTGATAACTGAGGGTTGCCGCGGCGAAGGCGGCTTCCTCGTCAACGCCAAGGGCGAACGTTTCATGGAGCGGTACGCGCCGGTCGCCAAGGACTTAGCGTCTCGAGACGTCGTCTCTAGGGCTATGACCGTCGAGATTATGGAAGGTAACATTATGAAATAGTAAAACGCTGTGTCTTTTAAAAGTTGGCGGGTTGCTTACCATCAGGCCAGACCTGCCCTTCTCGTCACCAACTAGGGAAGGTTGCAAACCCGAACTCTGTGAAATTAATCACCTTTAATAGGTTTTTAGGGTATTTAATATCGGCAAAATGTTCGATAAATCACCTTTGCAAAATGACCTATTCTACTTAACAATTTGTTAGGGGAAAAATATGACCATCAAGATAATTTTGAGATCCCCATGCACTTCTATCCAAAAATTGTATCGGCAGATCAAATTAGGTAATGATCACCAAATTTAGTAAATGATCACCAAATCTTACCTAATTGCCGCACTTCACTTTCCCGTGGTCCAACTCGCTCTTACCCCTAGAGTGTATATAAAAAGCGCGGAGCCAGAAGCTCGCGAAGGTGGTCCTGAATAAAGCGAGCCTACGAGGCCGGGTGGAGCGAAGGAGGGAGGTAGCGAGCAAAGCGAGCCGGCGACTTCCGCACCGGAGCGAGGTGGTCCCATATAAATTTTATCGACATTCGACCTTGGACTTGGAAATTTCATCGACGTCGAAGATACATCAGAATTGAAGTTGGTATTTTTTTTGGTAAAAATGAATTATCTTTATCTCATAGAGCGAGATGAAAAGTAGAGTTTATTACTAATATTATTTGGCCGCCTTGTAATACAATCTACTATTTTAGTTCAGTTTCTCTGGCTCTGCAACAGTGTGGTCCCCCCAGGTCGCGGCTGTGGTCCCGAGAAGGACCACGTCCACTTACAGCTGCACCACCTGCCGCCCGAGCAGCTGAAGCAGCGGCTGCCGGGCATCTCGGAGACCGCGATGATCTTCGCCGGTGTCGACGTCACCAAGGAACCCATCCCCGTACTGCCGACTGTACATTACAACATGGGCGGCACACCCACCAACTTCCGGGGGGAGGTAAGGGTACCGACCTAACGCCAACCCACTTAGGGGCTAAGTGGGTAATCGTCAGGTTAGGTTGGTAGGCTCTAAGTTAGCAGGCGTTCAAGTAGGCGGTAATTGAAACAAGGAACCTATCCGTAGCCCTAAGTGGGTACCAACTTCGCAATCTTCAGTGAACAAGTATCTACTGGGTAAGCATCTTCGACAACATCGTCACTGGTCATCATCAGGTGAGATTGTGGTCTAACGCAGACCCAGTCTGATGTAAAAAAAAACTTTTTTTTTTTAAGGTTTACCGCCCACAATGTAAAAGCCTGGCAACTTAGAGCCTACCAACCTAATGCCTATCAACTTATCACCTATCTACTACGCTTACCAACTTAACGCTTGCTAACTTCAAGCCTATCAACGGTATTCCGAAGACGCAGGTTCGAAACCTGCCCGAGCACTTTAATTTTTAACCGATTTAAATAAGGAGGAAGTTCTCAATTCTATAGTATATAGGTTGTCCCATATAAAATTCATCGGTATTCGACCTTGGACTTCGAAGATACATCAGAATTGAAGTCGGGTTCGTTTTGTTAAAAAAATAATTATTCTTCCTTTTATATTTTTAGAATATATTTGACGACCCTCATACGAAGATACGAAAGAACACATTGTATTATTTTCAAATTATCAAATAAAAACTACGTAAGACCAGGCGGTATGGTCCTAGAGACATTAGCCTGTCCAAACGTGCAAATTAAAAAACAATCATAACCCAAATCTTTCCAGGTGATCACCCACTACGACGGCGTGGACAAGGTGGTCCCGGGGCTGCTGGCGGCGGGCGAGGCGTCGTGCGCGTCCGTGCACGGCGCCAACCGGCTCGGCGCCAACTCGCTGCTCGACATCGTCGTGTTCGGCCGCGCCTGCGCGCTCACCGTCGCAGAGACATCGAAACCGGGCGACGCGCAGGCGCCGCTTAAAGACGTACGTCTATTGTTTTGTTTTGGCCCTAGCCACACACGGAGGCCGCTGGATATTGTTTTTATTTTGGCCCTTACCACATACAGGAGCGTCGTTTATTGACGAATGTGTATTGTTCTTATTTTGGTCCCTGCCACACACAGGCGCTGTTTAAAGACGTACGTCTATTGTTTTTTTTGGCCCTAGCCACACACATGCCTCTCTTATGGATGTATGTCTATTGTTTTTATTTTGGCCCTTACCACACACAAGCGCCGCTCAGAGACGTACGTCTATTGTATTATTTTTAACCGACTTCAAAAAGGAGGAGGTTTACAATTTGACGGTATGTTTTTTTTTTTTTTTTTTTTTTTTTTTTGTGTGTTTGTTACGCGATTTCTCCGCCAATTATGCATTGATTACGATGATTCTTTTTTTGATTGGTAGGTAATACTTCAAAGGTGGTCCCATATAAATTTTATCGAAATTCATTCAGTGGTTTTTGAAAAAAATAGCAAAAACAAAAAATATAAGTTTAATCTTCAAGTCGGTTCTTGTTTTTTTTCGTAACCAACTTTCTAAAGGTGGAGATTTGTATTCGACTGCTTCACCTGCTTCACCCAGGGTTGACTTCCGGTGAGGGAACTCCTCAACGGTGAATAGTACAGACACAACATTTCGTAAATGGATTTAACCATAATAGCCTGTTCTAAATTCCATCATGACATGGCAGATACACCCAGGATTGACTTCCGGCGAGGGAACTCTTCAACAGAGCTATAGGACAGACATGAATTTTTTTTGTACATGCATTTAATTGTGATAGCCCGTTTTAAACTTCGTCATAATGTGGCTTCTAGATCATAAAAGCTTGTCTTTAAAAACTTTTTGAATTAATTTAATTTAAACTTGTTTTTCACTCAACAGGGTAAAATAAATTATTTTTCAAAAAAAACTAAACCGACTTCAAAACCACAAATGGCACTCAAAAGTAAAAAATAAATTAATATAATTATCATAAGCGCTACCCACTCATATATTTGAAGTCGGTGCCAGCCAAGTCTAAAAGGTAGTAGATAGATACTACCTACAAGTAGTACTTACTATATACATAGTATTTATCTGCTACCTATTACACTTGGCTGGCACCGACTTCAAATATATGAGTGGGTAGCGCTTATGATAATTATATTAATTTATTTTTTACTTTTGAGTGCCATTTGTGGTTTTGAAGTCGGTTTAGTTTTTTTTGAAAAATAATTTATTTTCCCTAAACACAAACAGGCGCCGCATAGAAGCGTACGACTATTATTTTTCGTGGTCGCCATTCTACAAGGTATTTATACCGGATAGGTTGCCGCCTTCGGCAGGCAAGCAAAGTCACCTGTCGACCTGCCCCCTTAGCACGGACCGGAGAAAAACCAATTTATTTAAAAAAATAATTTAATTTGTACAAATGATGGATGAAAATAGGGGATATATTTTGAGTCTCCAGTCCGTGCTAATGGGGCTGGTGTAATTGAGCCATTATTTAACGAAACAGCCACGACATTTATCAGTGACATTAAGTATTCCCTTCCTGCAGAGTACCGGCGAGGCGAGCGTGGCTAACTTGGACAAGATGCGTTACGCGGACGGCAGCATCTCGACCGCGGACCTGCGCCTGCGCATGCAGAAGTGCATGCAGAAGAACGCAGCCGTGTTCAGACAGAAGAGCACACTTGAAGACGGTACGAATATTTTTTTAAACCCGACGGAATAAGAGTAGTTATATAAGTTTGACTTATCACTTAAACAAACTTTTTCGACAGACATGCCTATGTCTGTCGAGAAAGTTTGTTTGAATTTTCCGAAAACGTACGATTTATTCACCCCATGTTTCGTAAGAACAAAACTTCCCAACTGCAAAGGAACAAGTACCTACCATGAAGGTCCCAAAATTTCGCTACAACTGTATAGAAAAGCCAGCCGCCGTAAGTGATCTGATCGAAAAATAGTAGTATAATAGTAAAGTAATTGTTATGGGCAGGCGTGGCGCTTACCATCAGGCGAACGACTTGCTCGTCTCATCGCACAGTAACATCGCAGTACAATCAGTCCTGTGAGCTCTGAATCCCACACTAGGATAAATCCTGTGTTGTAGGATTCAGTCTCTTTCATTCGGTATAGCTGTTTACAAATTGGAACAAAGATAGGTAAGATTTATTAATCAATGTACTTTCAGTGCTTTCAGTACACTGATTAATAAATCTAACCTATGCGTAAACAAAGGCTATAAAACAAAAACGATGACACACAATTTCTTCATTTCCACAGGCCAGAAGCAAATCCACGAGATCTACAAACAAATCGCCGACGTCAAGGTGTCCGACCGCTCCCTCGTCTGGAACAGCGACTTGGTAGAAACACTGGAGCTGCAGAACCTCCTGATCAACTCGGTGCAAATAGTGGAGGGCGCGCTCGCGCGGGAGGAGTCTCGCGGCGCACACGCGAGGGAGGACTTCAAGACGCGACGCGATGAACTAGACTACTCCAAGCCTTTGGAGGGACAGGTATTTTTAACAGACTTCAAAAAAAGGAGGTTCTCAATAGGGGATCGGACAAATTTACAGAAAGTGTTTTACATTAACTACAATGAATATACATATATATAGCCCTGAAAATACTATTTTAATAAAATAACGCTCTAAAAGGTACTTTTAAAACTACATATGTTTAAATATTATGTCTCAAATATTGAAAAGGTCACCTCAAAACTTGTGACGTCATATGAAGGTAGAAAACGACAAACTCTTCGAAATAAACTTGCAAAAAGATTAAAATACGTTTTGTGAAGTTTGGAGACTGCATATATTGTTGTAATGGAACGAAAAAATTAGCAAAAATACATTTTATGAAAAGCAAAAACGTAAAATAAACACAAGCTTGACTCACGACATTTGCCTTCAAATGACGTCATGCGCTGTGATTGTTGTTTCGTTTGATATGAAGAACAGATTAAAAATGTCAGAATTATTAGATTTTATTTATTTATTTAAAAATATAAATAATTATTATTTTACAAAAATATTGATTGAATAATCTTTCTGGTTCGACGAACATTCGTTCTAACTACATTTAAGATTTTTTCTTGATTACTGTCCGATCCCCTATTCGATTGTATTAATTTTTAACTCCCGACGCAAAAAGGAAGGGTGTTATAAGTTTAACCACTATGTGTGTCTGTCTGTGGCGCTCTTAAACGGGTAAACCGATTTGAATGCGTTTTTTTTTATTTGAAAGCATATTTTCTAGCGGTGGTAATTAGACATGTTTTATCAAAACCGGTTCAGCCGTTTTTTTTTGTCGGGGGATTTCAAATTTTTGTTTATTACTAGCGGATACCCGGCGTGTGCTACTACGTTCCTAATGCATTGTTTTAATGGTCTAAAACCACCTTTGATTTTTGCTTTTCTAATTATACCGGTGCCCCAAGCACATCGGTTGGATGGTTTCAAAGTCTACAACGGACATAGGTAGATACAATTTTGATGTCTATATGTATAGATAATAATAATAATAATAACAGCCTTTATTAACAATCGTACAAGAAACAAAAAGAAACAATGTTCATACACCTAAAGACACCGATAAGAATCACTTTAAAGATTGTCTTGCTTTTCAGCATAGGCCTCCCCTAGAGCTTTCCACATTGTCCGATCTTGTGCCTTCCTCTGCCAAGTCGTTCCTGCTATTCTTATAATGTCATCTTCCCATCTTCTACGGGGTCTCCCTTTTTTCCTTTTATTTTGTCATGGACACCAGTCTAGATGTATAGATAATAGTTATTAGTAATATATATATATATATATATATATATATATATATATATATATATATATATTAATAATATATATATTAGTAATATAATAGTTAATGTTATTTTTTGTCTGCAGACAAAGCTCCCGTTCGAGCAGCACTGGCGCAAGCACACCCTGTCGGTGACGGACGCGGCGAGCGGCTCCACGGCGCTCACGTACCGCCCCGTCATCGACGAGACGCTCGACCAGCGCGAGTGCAGCACCGTGCCGCCGGTCATCAGGACCTACTAGACTATAGTAAGTTAACTGCACATACCAACGTTGGATTAATACGGAATATGCATGTGTTGTCGAAAAATCAGGATATTACTTTTTACGATAGATTACTCCTGTAAACATTTAGTAGTGATATAATAATTATTATTAATTGCGTAGTTTATTTGTATTTCATTGTTTATTTTTCTTATTTTTGGAGAAACGGAACGTAATCGCAATACGCTTGAGTACGTGCAACCACTATCTGACGTCACGCTCCTCGCTGCTTATTGGTCAATTCTTGACATAGAGCCCGCCCTATTGGTAAATTATTGACATACACACACATTTAGCATAGATGTACCAATGAGGAGATCCTAGGTCCCCACGTTGTGACGTCACACGCAAATGGCGCGTTTATGTTGATATAAATTTATTCAAATTTTCATTTAATTATTTTATTGAAAAATGCTGCCGTAATTTTTTTTTAAATTTTTTTTATTAATAGTATTTTTTTATTAATAATGAATCGATTCATGCATATTCCCTAATAGGAATAGGCCGTAATTTTTTTTAACATTTTTTTTATTAATAGTATTTTTTTATTAATAATGAATCGATTCATGCATATTCCCTAATAGGAAATAATAAGGGCGGTTTCAGACCAGTGATTTATACGCGCATATAAGCTCGTATTTGGAAACGCACGTAGGCGAGTATAGGCGTGCCTTTTGCCACACGCGCGACTCGTAAGAGCGTTGACGCGCTAATAAGCTCGTATCGTATAAGTATATAATTTTTGAATCGTTTAGAATCTCTTCGCAGTTGTTGGTAAAGTGTATTAAACTGGCCGATTGTCAGTCTTGGTGCAACTATCGGTGACACCCAACATCTTTTTCCTCAGTCGACGGCGAATAAGTAACGCAAATAGCAATGTTTGTCGGTCAGAATCCATGTTGATACTGACTCACCACTACCAGTTCGAACTAGCCGGAATAAGCACGGTTCCGGTATTTGAAGCACAAATTGTAGCGGACGTGTAAGCGCGTATGCCTAAACGACCGTATGCGCGCAGAAAAAAAAAAACTACCGCTCTAATCTGGTAAATTTATATTAGTGGCGACCTCAACTGCCACATATATCAACGACATGCACTCTGATGGCGCTGACATAAAGTAGTCATGACGATAGGATCTGTCAAACAGCAGGGCGATGATGTATTATTTGTTTTAATCAATTTCAATGAGAAACCAGTTACCCGACAAATTTACAAAGCGAGATTGTGCTATGAATCGTTATGTATACGCCCAATCTATTCAATTTTACTGTGTAATACGGCTCTTATTGAAATCGATTGAAACAAAAAATACATGATCGCCCTGCAGAAAATCATATGCATTAGCTGATC
The DNA here is from genome assembly GCA_951640565.1 of Petrophora chlorosata. Taxonomy (NCBI): domain Eukaryota; kingdom Metazoa; phylum Arthropoda; class Insecta; order Lepidoptera; family Geometridae; genus Petrophora; species Petrophora chlorosata. The sequence goes on from OX621206.1 coordinate 7,141,375, forward strand.
GTTTCAAACTAGGTGCGTCTTTATGGGTTCAACGCACTCGTGTGAAAGAAGATTCGCTGTTTGTATACGGACATTAACAATGCTTTTCTCATTGCAGGTGATATTATTTTCTCATCATGGGGGCTGACTGGAGCTAGGCAGCATTGCCGCGCGCTCGCCTTGAAATAATGTTCATTTAACGCCACTATTTATTTCATTATTATTTTACGTACCGACGGAGTAATAAGTGCAAATTTTCGGTTCGAGCTTGTTAGCTCTGTACTTATTCCTCTGGCAGAACTTAGCGTAGCCTGAACTAAACGTAACAATATACAACAACAAAATACTCGCTAAACTAAAACTAACCTTGAATTTCTAATCGTAAGTACAAAGAAACATTGTGCCAGTACTGTTACCGTTTGTTTTAACATTTCAATCATTAGCAAAAATACATTGCTTAATGTTTTAAATGACAGCATTTATTATGGTTTTACTATGAGCTAGTGGGCAAGTGGCAGCTTGTGCGAAATTCCATCCGACGCACTGAGGTTCAAATCCCAGCACAGGCCTGCACCAATGACTTATATTAAGTTATTTGCGGATTTTCTCACTGTAAACAGTGAAGGGTAACATCATGAGGAAACCCGCATAGAGAGAAAGCCCGCGTCCCAGCTGTGGGAACGTTATGGGAATGTTAGTAATTTTAGGGCGATGATTATGGCTTTATATGTTTACGTAGCGTTAGCAGCAGCGAAGTACTTAAGAAAATATCTAATGAGCATGTTTATGGATCTATTAAGTAAATATGCAGATTTTTAGTTGTTTTTCTTTATATCGTGGAACATTAATAGCGTAAGAAGCACTTTGCAAGCAGTAGCTTTGTCACAAAGTTGTCACCTTATTCCCTTCGTATTTGTATACTGTCCTATACAACACAATAAGTAACCTCAATAAATGTAAAGTTATTATTTTTCATGTATTTTGTATAAATATAAACATACATAATAGTGAAGTACGTACTATATTACCTAATCTAACAAAATACTGTAATGTATTATATTTATTGTGTAATGTAAAAATGTTTTTGTTTTGTAAATTTTGATATTCTTTGCAGTATTAACGCGAAATTATAATGAATTCATATGAAAATGTACAACGTTGTGTAGATTTTAAGGATACAATTAATTTGAAAATACATACAATGAAAGCAATTATTTTTATTTATTTTTCCAAACTTAAAAACCTAATTTATGATGTGACCAGTATTTCAAAGGTTTTGTGTTTCAGCCGTTGGTATCTGCTCTTTTTCAGCTGGTCGTGATTTTTGCTACGCTATAATATCCTAGTGACATATTAGGGTCAATTCAGTGTTGCATTTTCTAAAAGTCTAAACCTAAATTTAGCTTTTTATGAAAAGCAAAAAAGTAAAATAAACACAAGCTTGACTCACGGCATTTGCCTACAAATGACGTTATGCGCTGTGATTGTTGTTTCGTTTGAGATGAAGAACAGATTAAAAATGTCAGAATTATTTATTGATTTAAAAATATAAATCATTATTATTTCACAAAAATATTGATTGAATGATCTTTCTGGTTCGACGAACATTCGTTCTAACTACATTTTAAATTTTCTTTCTCGATTACTGTCCGATCCCCTATTGTGTTTGACACATCTAACTCTAACTTAGTGCAAATTAGGTTTAGAGAATTCAGCAGTAGAATTAGGGGTATTATTTATTATAAACTACATAAATAGACACAATAAATATAACATAGTTACCTACTTACTTCCTACGTTGTTCGAGTATGTACTGTCTTGCTTTCACGTTCCTGTGTGTAGGTATTTATGTGCTTTTAGTAGTTTTACTATAAAATGAATAGTTATAAAAATGAATGTCTGGTCTTGTTATCTGTCTACAAGGAATATCACTGAGGACTCATAAAGTACCTACCGTAGGGCAATTAATTGAGATGTTTATAAATTATTTTATAATGTATCTTTACCTACTACTCATCAACTAGGTAGGTAGTTTAATATAGCGGCACAAGTTAATAGCATTATTTATTACGCATTACCGTCTATTAAAGTAAGTGTAGTCCAACTAAGAGAACGTACCCATACTACGTGACCCGTACAAGGGGGGGTTCTTCAAAGTACCACGCTGGGTCACAAGAGCGGGGGGAGGGCTTAGGTTTTCGTCACGTGTCTACTAGGGTAATCTCGCGCTTTTTCGAGCTAAGAACGCACTATTGGCGTCACGCGGCAGGTAATTTGCAAAAAAAATACATTTACCTACTTTTTAAACCATATTTATGAATTAACTACGTGAAAACGGGGGGGTCTTGGCATATACTACGGGTGGTCACAGAGGGGGGGAGGGGGCTTAAAAATTAAAAAAAAATGGGTCACGTAGTATGGGTACGTTCCCTAAAGCTGGGCTACTGGGACTTAAGCAAAAAAGGAGCTATTATTTTGTTTTGCCACATGCGGGTAGATAGTGTAAGAAAGAAAGAAACTATCTATAATGTATCTATAGATATCAATAACTGGTAAAATAATACAAGGTGCAGTTATTATGCAAACTGTCTGTGTAGACTCTTTAGCCATAAGATGGTGAAGTGCGTTAGTAAAGGAGAAGGACAAAACGAGACAACTGCTAAACCTAATTATATAGCTAATTACTAATACTAAATACCTACATATCAAAATGATCTTCAAACATTTGGAGGAAAGCAAATAATTTAGGTATAAAAATTCAAAACGTTGGTGTTGGCGTCATTCGATTTTCTAGATTTTAAACTATGCCAAATTGGGCCATACACATTGAATCAAATTGAATACACTTTAGATTTTTTTATGTTGTTATAAGTTCTGTAATTGTTACGGGCAGGCGTGGCGCTTATAATCAGTATACCGACTGATGACACGAGCATGCAAAAAAAAACTAAATGCGTAATTCTGAACTTCATAACTACTGAACGGATTTTGATGAAATTTGGTACCTACGTAGGTATTTTAGGAACTGGAATTGGACATAAGTTATTTTTCTTCCCGGAAAAACGAACAGTTCCCGAGGGAGCAACTATAAACCGGACACTTTTTATTTTTATGGAAGTGATGAGACGGGCAAGTCGTTCACCTGATGGTAAGCGCCACGCCTGCCTATAACAATTACAGTGCCACCCAGAACTTTTAATACTATAAAAGTACTGCGTAGCACTGCATTGCGCTCGTCACCCCGAGACATAGATATTAAGTCTCTTATGCCCAGTAATTAATACTACGCCGGTGAAACCGCGCGGCGCAGCTAGTAATGCTATATATCCAACGGGTAAGACCGAATTATGCATGAACATTAATTATCTGTGACATATAAGTGCATATACAGTAAGGGCCGAGTTTGAAAACCTACTTTCACACAGAACAAATAGAAATTTTCAACCAAGCTCTCACAGCAACAATTTCTCACCATTGTTAGGATTGTTACCATTGAAGAGTTTATAACACGTGCCACATGGTACATCTCTAATGGTGAAAACCAAATCAGAAAACTTGGGATCATGACTAACATGTAACGGTAGTGCCGCTACGGAAGAACAATAATAGTAGTAATAATAATAATAGGAGTACGTTTTTAGGTATATCCATGAAACCTATACTATTTTACAAAACATTACTACTTATAGTACTTACAAGCTTATCCTTATATACGTAGCTACTTGCTAGCTTTTCCTGCGGTGTTATTTTTAACATCTTTTTTTAACTGAGCTTGTTCAGTAGATGCTGATATGTAATAAATTAATAATACCTACTTAGGCATAGGTACGTATCCCGAAATATAAACTGAGCAGAATTTCGACCCGATGTCCTCTTTATTTTACACACATGAAACTCAAATACAGAGAAATATCTAAATCTAAACTAAAATTGCTTAAATAACTTAAATATATATACAAAATAACTCAAATTGCTTAAATATATATATATATACAAAATAAAATGGTGAAATGGTGGATCGGTTTGACCACCACGGTCTATCATGCAGCAGAAGTGCGGGTCGCATATCACAGCACGCCAGCTTGAATGATGTCATCCGTCGGGTCTTTGTCAGTGCCGGTGTACCATCAGTCCTAGAGCCTAATGGACTGATGCGTGACGACGGTAAAAGGCCCGATGGAATGACACTAATTCCTTAGAAGATGGGACGGCCGTTAGCATGGGATGCTACCTGTGTAGATACCCTAGCTCCGTCTCATCTTCCAGAAACGACTGTTCGGGCTGGCGGAGCTGCGTCAAAAGCTGAAAACTTCAAACGGCGCAAATATACAAATCTCGACCGAGGTTGCATGTTTGTGCCGTTTGGGGTAGAAACATTAGGACCGTGGGGGCCGAGCACCCATGAAATCTATAGGGACTTGGCAAAACGTCTGGTGGAGGCGACGTGTGACCAGAATGCTGGCTCATATTTGGGTCAGAAAATCAGCATTGCCATTCAGCGTGGCAATGCGGCCAGCGTTCTGGGCACTTTCCCCTCCACCATAGGCGTTTTAGAATAATTTTATTATATATTGTATATATATTTAAGTTATTTTGTATATATATTTAAGCAATTTGAGTTATTTTGTATATATATTTAAGTTGTTTAAGCAATTTTAGTTTAGATTTAGATATGTCCTCTTTTATATTATATATCCGTTATATTTGGAACTTACTGATATTACCTTCTCGTTTGTCTGGTCCGGTTCTGATATAGGCACAAACAGCGTTTAATAGTTGAAACGTACTTATAAAGTCGTTATGAAATATGCCGTCGATATTATTAAATTAAAACTAGCTGATACCAGCGACTTCGTTCACGTGGAATTAGGGTTACAGCGATTATCTAAACTATTGTGTGAATTCAGAATGCACAGCCAGCGCCACGCATGCCCATAACAATTGCAGTGCCACCCAGAACTTTTAATACCATAAAAAGCATTGCGTATCACTACGTTACGCTCATCACCCCAAGATGTTTTCCATAGTGATAGAGATATGCACAGACTAGTAAGAGATATGGAGATATGTAGGTAATGTAGATAGGTAGGTAAGTAATCGGCTAGTTACGTATGGTACTGTTATTTACTCTGTGACGTAAGTTCCATTTATTTAAAAAATTAACAGTAGTAGTAAAAAATTAACCCATTAGCATTTAAGTAAAAAAATGAAAACAACAATTAATGACACCTGCTTAATAAATTTAAGAACCCCCGACACAATAAAACATTTCATGTTTTATGAACCCAACGCAAAAATTTCATGTCTATGAACGACCGCTAGAAAACCTGCTTTTAAAAAATACCGCATCCAAATCGGTTCACCCGTTTAAAAGCTACGGTGCCACAGACACACATAGTGGTCAAACTTATAATACCCCTTCTGTTTACGTATAAAAATAATACAGGAATAGGTACTTACATCAGGTAAAGCAACCTGCATGAACAAAATATATAATAGCTTCATGTAAAACCAAAAAATATATTGTGACGTGACATCCGCTAAGCTGCAGTGATTATCATCTGTGTAACAATCCAACACAAATTATAACACATATAGTCTCTGTAGGTATCTAGGAGTCTGGGCTGATGAAGAGGATAAATAGGGGAATGATGAAATAAATAAATAACGTATAACGTCTACCTACATACTCGTATCTACAAAATATTTAAAATAACATAGAACAGAATTTATCCTACATTATAAATACAATACAAATACTCTTTGTTGTATACCAATAACATAAAAAAATATGATTACAGATAAACCTTATAATTAGGGTAGTACAATGGGCGGTCTTATCGCTTAGAGCGATCTCTTCCAGACAAACTTTGGATGGACAGTAACGGAAGAAAAGAAGTAGACGGCGGTGTACAATAATTCATACGTTTTTATTATTATTATTATAAGCCATTAATGTCCCACTGCAGGGCAAAGACCTCTCTTCCCTCCTAAACCGCGAAGATTGGATCTTCGCGGTTTAGGGCTCTAACAGGCCAATCATTCCAGTAGGAATCAAGTTCGTCCCGCCATCTTTTTCTGGACCTGCCGCGACCTCTTTTGCGATTTTGGTCGGTGGTAATTTTTGCCCAAAATTCGTCTGACATACGGCAAACGTGTCCGGCCCAGTTCCACTTTAGGGAGGCAGCTTTCTGTCCAACGTCGGCGATTTGGGTTTTGGACCGCAGTATCGTATTTCTTATGCGGTCTAAAAGTCTGACTCCCAAGATACTGCGTTCCATGGCTCGCTGGCAAACCCTGTGTTGGGACTTCTGATGGTTCGTCAAAAACCAAGTCTGCGCTCCGTAGGTGAGGATAGGAAGAATACACATATCCATGAGTCTTCTTTTTAGTGCTAGTGGAAGTGTGCCCTTCATAAGATCTTTCATGCTCCAATAGCTCCTCCAGGCGTTCTATATAAATATAAATCCTAATAAATGAGGTGGGTATAAAATGAGTACTACTGTAAGTAGGTACTAAGCTCCTGTTGAAATTTTGTATTCAGTAGGTAAAGATACCGGCGGGAATGAGCGTGCCACATTGAAAGACTGTAACAAAAATTGTATATAAATCTTTAAATGCTCCCAATTCCTTATACTCAGAATGGAGCCGTTATCTTTAAATGTAGTCATTAAGCACACTACGTCCCCAACAACTGATAACTCCGGCTGGCAGGGGTCATGTTTCGCTGCCATTTTGATCAGTGTCTCTCCATCGGCTCTCGTGACACCCGCGTTCTCTCGCCTCTGCTAATTCTCCTATTCTTACATATTTAGAACTCTATATTGAGATTTCATGGTGCTGTTGGGCACAAAAATCTCGACGAGCGCGATCAGCGTCTGCAAAGGCCCTGCCAACGGCCTCAAGATTGAAGCGGTCAACAATCTAACGCTCGGGAACATATTCATCAAACTGTGTAAAGGTACCTATTATTTCTATGTCTACAATCGCAAACGTTGCTATCTACAGGGAAAGTGTGCAAGTAAAGCAGCAGCGATTTGCATTAGTGATTCGACGTGACTCACTGTTTATGTGACTGCGAGGTCTGTGAGTAGCAGTGCGTGCAGTCTGCAAGCCTTTGTGACGTTTGAAGATTTTCCCACACCTATTGCGCAAAAGGCTTGACGAAAGGCTACAAAGTGGGTCAACAATTTATTTCAAAACTTCGATGATTGTGACTCGCGTTATCGTTTTGTTATCGACAAAACCAGAAAATATATACTTGTAGACATTAATTGGTGTCTAATTAAAATGCCTTTTACATTATTTTGTATCTTAGATGTGGTATACTATTTTTTCAGCCTGTCAACTGAAAACAATGGCTTCAATCCCGCCCTCTGCTTTCTCCGCTGGTCGCATCCGCCAGACTCAGCGTGACGACCGCGAAATGAAGCTGTCCAAGACCAGCACAGGAAATGAACCGACGAAGAGTTTCAACACTTCATGTAATGTATTTTATAACTTCAAGTACACCTATTTTATAATCATAATTGAGATAAAAGTGGAAGACGTCTGGAAATTGAAATTGCAATCAGCATATATAGAGAAAAACAATTACTTACATACGAGTAGGTATGGACATACCTACATTTTGTTTGATAAAACTGTGACAACATAAAAAGATAGGTGGGTAATACAATTGGCAGTCTTATCGCTTGAAGCAATCTTTTACAGACACTACATTTTGGTTTCTCGCAGATGCCGTCTTTTTTTTTACGCCTAATAAGTCTATGTTTGGCCACTATCTCGCTTGATGTGAAGCGATGATGTGGCCTAAGATGGAGCACATAGATCTAGAGAGAGACTGCAGTTGAGCGGCTGCTCAGACCCGTCTCCCCGATGGTTCACCGAACATCATCCCGAAACATGACTAGGTCGCTTGACGGCATGGCTTTGTTCGGTGGATGGTATTACAACCACGGCCAGAGCCTACCACTCCAAAGCGCGTAAGCGGGTTTCATCACGATGGTTTCCTTCACCGTTTTAGAGCAAGCGTGCAAAATCTGCACTTAACTATAAGTCATTGGTGGTCTGGGTAGTCTGGTTGGTCTGGGTTGGTACCACCGCTTTGCCAGTTATTCTGCCGCCAAGCGGTAGTGAACAAGCATAACTGTATTTTGGTTTGAAGGGCATTATAGCTAGCGAAATGGACATTGAGCTATTGGCACAGGGTGACAAGCACTGTGCAGTGCCGCGGAAGAATTTGCATAACAATTTTGAGTAGCGCTGGAACTGTTATGGGCAGGCACAATATTGCTTACCATCAGGAATGACCCGCTCGTCTCAATTACAATTAAAACAAATTAAGCAGGCATCTTATTTTTCATATTGAATGCATAACTAGTTTAAATAACAGCAACAACGTTTAAGAACATTTTGCTAATTGTAACATTAGACTCGTTCGGTTGATCACATTTCAACATTGACGACAGATGACATAGAATCGTCCCCGTAAGACGATATGAGAAGGATAGAAGAAATTTGGTTGCTCGAGCAGTTAAGGCGTCGGGACGGTAATCCGAAGACGCAGGTTAAATCCCTGCCTGAGCCATATAATTTTCATCCCCCCATCTCGGAAAGAGTATTTTTGCTCTTCGATATCTGAGTGCAAAAGTCGTTTTTATCCGCTAGAGGATAAAGTAAATTTGAATTTAGAACATCGTGTGCACTAAGTTTGTGAATTCAAAACATCATTAAACCTATTTACTTCTACCTCCATGGCGCCGAATTCATCATACTTTTCTTAATTTGTTAAAAACTCAGACTCGGAACCTCCTTGGTGTACTTTTTTTTAATTTGCTTTGCGCGCGCAAAGTATCTTGTGATTGTAGATGATTTTTTGAATTTAGTAATTTCCTCGCTGAGGTGGGATGAAAAGTTAAGTGTTGCACTCGAGTGCAAAGATTTTCACCTCGTGCTCTTTTGATTCCCTCGCTAATTTTAGAATCCTTCGCTTGCTCGGTCATCAAAATTGAGCACGCGGTTAAAAAGCAACTTTGCACTCTTGTATTACAAATAACTATTTTCTTCTTCCTAATTATTTAAAATCTGAAAGCATCTTATTGGCTAATAGTAATAACTTGACACAAACATATAGTACCTTCCTATATTATACCTACCTATCTTCAAAATTATCACGTCAAAATGTTGTTCATAACAAATAATTTTACACTAGTTACCTGCTACTACTGCTCAAATGAGATTTTTATCTTCACAAAGCGCTCCGTAACTTGGACTTTCTCTAATTTTCTCTACATTTCAAAGATAAAAATACTTATCTTGCGTGGGTTTAACTCTTCTAGTATATATTTTATCTCAGGTTTAACTACCTACCAAAAGTTTCTAGGTACACATGCGATTACATATTTTATTATTTGATGCGTTATTTACCGGGTAGTACCTACCTATACATATAAAGTTAAATGCACATTTGCGTATAATTGGTCAGATAGTAGATAGATAACACTATTTTGGCTAGAGTTAGCTACCTACTAGGCCGTGTAGGGAACGTAATCAGCAATATATAGATAGGTAGATACATATACATAGTTTTCATAATTTAAAAGCCAGTATGGCCCAGTGGGAGCACGTGCGACTTTCGATCCGACGCACCCAAGTTCGAATCCCGCTGGCCCTGCACCACTGACATTCTTAAGTCATGTGCGCATTTAACACTCGCTCTAGAAACGGCGAAGGAAAACATCGTGAGGAAATGTCCAAGAATTAATCACAAAAAGTCAAAGACATGTGACATCCACTACCATCCACCAACCCGCACTGAGCCAGCGTGGTTGATTATGTCCTATTTATGGCACAGTAAAGGGCCGTATCCTAGCAGTGGGAACGTGATGGGCAGATGATGATGATATTCTAAATAATTTAAGTAGGGAAAGTATACTCGAAACGGAAACTCAGGAAGCAGATCGAATTTGCAATGACGGTAGTTAGGTACTTAACTGCAGACATGCTGCAGCACAGAATAAATTATAATAGTTACTGCAGAGCCGTTTTAAACTCACCGAGGAAATTTTAATCAATGTATCGCAATATGAGAATCGTACTCTTTTTTTTAATTTGAATGATTTTGGGCAATTCTATTTGCATTTTCCTCGTTGTAGTAGGAGGCATGTTACAGCGAAGCGAAGCTGCTGCGATAGTCCTAAGAACCATTTCAAATAAGACAAGAAACGTGGCAAAAGAGTCGTTTTTTTATAAATACCTACTTACTGAAATAAAATATTTCTTAAGCCCTAAATCAAGGCGAGGAAGAATGACCATTAATTTGTCTTTCAAACATTTAGTTTCACCGTTAGCACAGTATTACAATACAATACAATTCAATACAATAATGCTTTATTGAATACCAAACACACAGGAAAAACCATATTTATTTAACAAACAATATATATATATATATATATATATATATATGTATATATATATATATATGTATATATATATTTTTAATTTAACATATATATATATATATATATAGATATTTTTAATATCTATACATTAACTGTTTTACACTGTTTTTTTAATTCTTTTGTAAAACTGCGGTTAGCTGATTTCGTTAGAGCACTTTGTAAACTATAATCTGAGACTACTAAAGGGATACCTATAGATACACATCCTTCATTAATTTTAAATATATTTTTCTCTCTTTACAGTCATGGAGCTATCCCCGTTGAAGTACAACAGCAAGCTAATGAACAGCATCTGGGGGCTGTACAACCGCTACTCGCCGCATAACGTCAAGAAGATCAACGACGCCAACACTTTCGGAGCCGGGGAGCTGCAGCAGTGAGTATCTTGTGGGTAGATAAACATATTTTACTTTGTATGAAGGTGCTGCTGCGCCGCTGTTTATCTTGATAGATCGATTTGAGTTTTGAGTAACAAACATCCGCTTACACCACCAACATATTTCTTTTTTATCAAGTGAGCAATGATTTGAGCAAGTCAGTCGCCTGATGATAAGCGCCACGTTTGCCCTAGCAATTGTAAGTCACCCAAAACTTTTAATACCATGCAAAGTACTGCGTGGCTCTGCATTGAGCTCATCACCTTGAAACATCAGATATAGCAGAGTCTAATATGCCCAGTAATTTCGATGGCTACAATGCCCTTCAAACCAGAATACAGTATGGCTTACGCCCTAGTTACCTACATATAAAGATTTTTGTTTTAATGCTGTAGCAATTAACTTTTGTCATGTTTCAGGGCTGCTGCCTCTTCCGCCAACAAACCCGATCCCAAGATAACCCTACAGTCAGCCTCATTCGACAACGTGTGGACCGCCATGTCCCAGTCACATTGATTTAAAAACACATTAATTTACTTGCATTTTTCGAAAATATATAAGTACTTACCTACTCATTTATGTTGGAAATTTATAATAAACATACTTTGTCTATCAGGAGTTTTGTCATTTTACCTAAAAAAAACTAAACTTGAGATATTACATTAGTATCTATTCTGTGGCTCATCATTTTTCATTTAGGGATTTTTCCCATTTGTTTCAGAAGTATAAAAACTATATAAATTTATAAAAGTCTAAATATTGGTTTTACAAATCCTCACACCATTTTAATTCGCAAACATATGTAATTATTCAATTGAAATACGTTTATTCAACCAACATGGACCATTACAGCAGGCAAGACTCTAAAGTGATTGATACAAAAATGGTTAAATATATATAATATTGTTCAATATTGTCAAATACACTGCTCTAGATGAGCACCCGAGCAATATAGAACAGCGATGCCAGATAGTGATGCAATCTATTGCTTACGACAGGCGACAACATGGTGGTGGGCCAAAAAATCTTTCATAACAGATCAGAATATGGAACATATGAGCTAAGAAAATATTGAAAGTATTACAATTCTCATTTTGCTTAATAAGAGCAGTGCATGTCCTTCCACAAACTAAGAGCAACACAGACTGCTTCGATCAGACACAGAAGACAAGCTGAGGCTAGGCGTAGGGGTCACGATTTTGCTTTGATAGTGTAGCGTTCAAAAGTTAAAACAAGCCCTTATTACAATAAACAGGCTCTAGTCTGCTTCTATGACTCAAGTACTTAGCGAGAAGTCCAGAAAGCCCACCCACACTCAATATTACGTTTACTGCTTGTAGACATAGAGTTCCTATTGACACCTGCCTTTTCCATCATCAGATCACTGCCATATTTATTAATCTTTGTGGTAACAAAACTAATAATATATTATAAATTAATTACTGCATTGGCAGTAGTTTGTAGTACTTTAAACTTGAATTGTACTTAGCAAGTTACATAAAAACTCTGTTTTAGTAATGTGAAACAATTTTATCTATTTAATAATTAGCATCTACCTACATTATCACAGCTAACTAAGAATTTGTACTAATCAAAGCTATTTAGAAATTAATATCTACACTTAAACAATTTATTACTTACATGACAGATGTATACTAATAATATAATTATTATTTAATAACATACATAATCAATCGGTTGCCAAGGGTGCCAAACACATACTTTTAGTCAATTTTTATAGAGAAACTGGCACCACATGAACACCCTAAGTCAGCATTTGGATTCTGAGCTACTCTGAATGCAGATCTAATCAGCTCCGTGTGGAAGTCTATGGTGGAGCCCTTGATGTATTCCAGTGAAGTTTCATCTATGACTACTTTTACTCCATCTCTTTCGAAAATTCTGTAACAAGAGTATTATTTTTAAGTAAAGACAAAATTGAGCCTCAGAAACAGAACGAGAAAAAAGAACGGAATAAGGCAAGGAACATTTTTGCTCTGCCATGAGACGATGATTAAACAAACAACATTACAACTGGTAGGTCTAACTCTGTCCAACTCAGTGTAGCCTAGATAAAATGATAATAAATAAACATTTTTACCATCATCACTAATATACATATAATCCATAATATAAACAAACAGAACAGTTGTCTTTTTCTAAATCATAGCTACACTTAAAATGTACACTGCTTCAATAAATGAACCAACTAACTATTATGATCGGAAATGATCATGATCGTGTCACATAACAAGTTTATAAATTATTGTTATAAATCTTTAAGCTATGATTTTGTTTATTTAGTTCTAATAAAATTTTACCACAATCATCAGCTAAGGAATTTTGGGAATTATACAAACCTATCATCATCCGCCAGTTTGTTATCCAAGTCAAACTTATATTGGAACCCCGAACAACCTCCACTCTCAACCAGGAGTCTGAGAAATGTATCCTTTCCATCACAAAGTTGCTTCAGTCGCTGCACACAGCTATCACTTATCACTATTCCATCGGGTGCCGGTGAAGATTCTATTTTTTGGGTAGAGTATAGGCATTTTCTCCAAGAATTGATAAATTGGAGTTTTATCAGCTGACTCGATTTACGCAACATCATAATTTTACGTATTTTTTTTTTCCAAATCAATTAGTTACCAATAACAAGACTTCATAGTAAATCTAAAAATGGCCTCGCATAAAACCTTTATTAATTACTTTTTGAATGATTTACATTAATTCCTCAATGATTTTTATGCATTTCTCTGATTTCCAGTTCGACTTCCCATTCTGACATTGACAATGATTAACACATGACATTTTTTAATTTTTGACAGATTTAGGCCGCGTTCAGAAATGCGTAAATGTTCACGAGTGAATACTTGTCAGTTAATCTCAGTGATATGCCAAGATAAAAATTATCTAGCGCCTTTCTGAACGGGCATGGAGTAATACCATAAGCCAGCCAATCAATACCAATCATTTTCCAGACCGAGATTTCCCGCGCTTTTGTTTATCAAATTTAACTGCGTTATTTTGGCTAATATCGGAATTTTATCTTATATTTTGCTTCAAATACACGAATCGCTAATTTTATTTATATGTACAAAAAATCAATGCAAAAATATTGCAAAATGTAAAGGAAATTGACAACTGACAACTATTACCTGACAGGTGAGAATAATAACCCGCTTTTTTATCGGTGAATATATTCACCTGTCAGGTGAACTTTTACTCTCCCCAATTGGTTTTCTGAACGGCTCAGGGTAAATGTCAAAGTTCACCTAAGTCATTTCTGAACGGCGTTAGGGTAATAATTACATTAACTGGGTGATTTCTGAACGCGGCCTTAATGTCTGTACCAGCCATTGAGGAATGACACTAGATCTCAATGGTACCAGCTTTACTTTAGTGCGGTCGTTATTCGCTCTTCAAATATTGTCTTATCGATAATTTCATATTTATTTAAGTCAAAGCACACCCCCACATCCAAGATTATAGCCCGAGAGCAAGATCCCACTTCATGATTTCCATTTGCTATTAAATAAAAATGAAATTTTTATAGATAATCCTCAGATAAAGTATCCAGCCTGGATTGGTGACGCGCACTCATTCCCATTGCAAAAAGTCTGTCATTTTCGGTGGGGGACGAGGAAACGCACACAATTAAATGATCACTACTAACGCATTTTTCAATCACGTCACTATGCACGCACACAACAAATGAAGCAAACACTAGCTTAAATTTTACGCACACAATCACATTCACACACAGAGACGTTCTATCGGTGCACGATATTTGAAGGTCAATCACGTAAACTACTTCATGCTTAATACTATCGATATTGTGTTATCGATAAACTCTGCTAAAGCATGGAAGACACATAAAAATAAAATATAACAGAATTCTTAAATGACATATTCTGTTGCTCAAGAGAATAATAACTAGGTATCAAAGTTAGTTCAAAAGTTCTTTATTATTTTTTGGCATCACAAACGCACTTATGAACGTTAATTATTACAATGACTAAACAAACTAAACAAACATAAAATATAGATTAGATTAGATAACGTTTTTTTATTACACAACAACATGAAATAAATTACAAAACAATACTTAAAGCTAAAGTGTTACAATGGGCGGTCTTATCGCTTATAGCGATCTCTTCCAGACAACCTTTGGATGGAGAGGCCCCAAAGAAACTGTAAGGGATGGTGGTGTTGTGAATAAACAAACTAACCGGTATAAGCATAAAATAATAATATCATATCATATATTATGCAGTCTATATAATCGTAATAATATAATAATATATAAGTAAATATAATTATAATATAGGTACCTAGGTACCAGAAAAAAAAAGTACATTATCATAATAAAGTAAACATATATGTAATAAAATAGATAAATAAGTATAAATATATAAACTATATTTTATGTTTGTTTTTGACAATGTTATGTTTTTTTATGTGCCAGTTGGCTACTTGGCAGAAGCGGAATGTTCCATGCATCTTTGTCTTTTATGTAATTACTAACGATAATGATAGTCTACGTAATTACTAAAGGCGATGATTTAAAATTAAGAAATGCGAAAACTGACTCAAGAACTGCGAGAACAAGTTAACACACACGAATATTATCATCAGTTATGGTCAGAAATATGCGTTTATAAAGCTGGTACTTAACCTAACTTAAACCAATGACTTGTGTAATACATCATTACAAATACATACATACATCATTTCCACAACAATTGTACTTTTATCGACATATTTTTAAACGTATTGTTTTTATCGATATCTAGATTGTTTCTGTCCCAGCACTAATTTCACTCCAGTTTTTTGACTGTGTTGCTAACGTTCAAATAATATAAGTGCCTATTTTCGATTAGGTCATTCTCATTAGTTACACATTACAGTAGATTTTTCCCGCGACTTCTCCTGCGTAGACGACAGACAATATAGTCGTCTTTTTTCAAAGACCATTTTCGCAAGACCTCCATATGAGAGCGCCAACCACCAACCCAACTGGTTTTGATGTATACAAGTGCAGCAAAATTATTAAAATATAAAAAATGCTGTTTATATTTTCTCCACTCTAAGGACAAAACTTTCTCAATGCAAGAGAAAAGGTACCAACCCTGGAGGTCCCAAATTTTTTGCCACACCTGTATACCCTATAATCAGAGCTGGAACTTATAATACTAAACGCTGAAAACCAAATTAAAATCCATTCTGCAGTTTTCGAGCCAACAATTATTCAAAATAATAACATGTAGGTATATAAAATTGTAATGTAAAACAATATTTATTAATAGTTTCAGTTTCATTTGACTTTCTTATAACGTGCAGGAAAACAGAGCTTTGGCCGCCTAGATACATGACAATAAGCTAAAAATTTTATCCGAAATATAACTTTTTCGATTTAGTTGCAACACTATGTGAGTTTATGTGACTAACAATAATTTTCAAATTTCCGCTATTTTAGTGCATTATTAGATATAAAAACACATACAGATGAAAAGTTACGTTATCCTTAGTGTAGTTTGATGTTCTTGAAATTTTTTTGCATCAATATATGCTGCAACTTGGCATTTTTTTAAGAGCTCTTTCGCCCGCTACGACAGTTGGTGAATGGCGCGTGATGCGCGTCAAATAGTTTTATATAACGTCGTGGATATTTTTGTCCATGACGTTTGGCAAAATTGACGAGAGGGGTAGGCCTGTCGTGTCGACTCCTCCTTTGGCTGTCTACTCGAAGAGATAATCACTATCATCACTACATAGTATAAAACAAAGTCGCTTTCTCTGGCCCTATATCCCTATATCCCTATGTATGCTTAAATCTTTAAAACTACGCAACGGATTTTCATGCGGTTTTTTTAATAGATAGAGTGAATGAAGAGGAAGGTTTATATGTATCATAACCGTGCGAAGCCGGGGCGGGTTGCTAGTCTATCTATATAATAAAAGAACAGGGTTATTTTCTACAATCATCGCACAGCCAAAACCGCTTAACATAGAAACCTGAAATTTGGACCACGTATTCTACAAGTAGTGAAGGCGTCATTTAAGAACGAATTTTTTGAAATTTGACCTTTAAGTGGGTCAAATGGGGTCATAAAGGATGTATGGGGAAAAAAAATTCTTTTGTCGCTCGGTCACGAAACTTTAGCAGTATACTATGCAAAAGAAATAAAAGAACCCGTGTATCACAGTTTTTTGAAAATCAACCCTTAAGGGGGGTTTACTGTGGTTTTTTAGATTGGAATGCGGAAACTATAATGTATGCTACAGTGATTATTTCTTGACCAGTAGTTATCAAATTTTGTGTGAGCATTAAGCATGTAAATAATAGGAACTTGTTTTCAGCATTTTGCAAAATTCATCCCATAAGGTCATTTATTGGGGTCGCAAAGTTTCCATGGTGTAGGTTTTTTTTAGCAAAGTTAACATAAGGTAAAAACATAAGCATATAAAAATACATTTTCAGTATCTTTTCAAAAATCAATCCCTAAGGTAATTAAATATGGCCGCAAAGTTTGTATGGAGTAGGATTTTTTTATTAATGCGACACTGCTACTAAAATACAGTAAAGATAAAGAAGAATACAGTAAAGAAACAGGGTAAATAAATTAATTTTGATCAAGTTTAAAAATAAGATTTCATCATTTTTCAAAAATCAAGCCCTTACTGGGTTAAACGAGGTGGTAAAGTTTACATAAAAAAATCTTTGTTTATAGCGATGAAACTTGGTACATACCTGACAAAACATTATTAAAATGTGATTTACCATTTTTAAAAATCACCCTTAAAAGGGTTAAACAGGGTGGAAAGTGAAGATTATTATTTTTAAGCTACAACGATGAAATGTGGTGCACGTGGTAAGCTAATACAATTATAGAAGTGTATTTCACCATTTTTTGAAAATCATCCCCTAACAAGCCTACGCGGGGTGGTAAAATTTGTATAGAAAATCTTTGTTTATGAAGTTTCGTGGCTATGATAAAACTTGGTAAAAGAAGATAATTAAAACGTGATTTATAATTTTTGAATATTATCCCTTAACAGGGTTAAATAGGGTGGAAAGTGAAGATTATTATTTTTAAGCTACAGCGATGAAATGTGGTATATGTGCTTAGCCAATGAAATTATAGATATATATTTCAATTTTTTTTAAATCATCCCCCAACAAGCGGGGTGGTAAAGTTTGTATAGAAAATCTTTTTTATTTATGTTAGTATGTATAGTTTGTGGTTACGATGAAACTTGGTACACAAACTCAGAAAAAGGAGATAGTTAAAACGTGATTCACATTTTTTTTAATCTACCCATAACCAGGTTTAATAAGGGTGAAATGAAGTTACAGTTTTTGAAGCTACGACGATGAAATTCCGTTCATATACTCAGACAGATAAACTTTTAGCACTTGTTTCACCATTTTGCTGGAATCATCCCTAAATCGCTTCAAACGGGGTGGTTAAGTGTATATGGAGAATCTTTGTTCATGAAGTTATGGCAATTAAATTTGGTACACAAAGTAAACAAAAGAAATAAATTGAAACGTAATTCGGCATTTTTTGAAATTCACCCTCTAACAAGGTTAAACAGGGTGGAAAGTATCAAATATATTTCAATGCTACGATGTTGAAATTTGTTACAAATATCAATAAATATCAGCCAATAAAATTCTAAACACGTACCTATTCCACCATGTTTTGAAATCATCCCCATAACTGGGTTATACAGGTTGGTAAAGTTTGTATAGAGAATTTTTATTTATGAAGTTGTAGCAATGAAATTTCGTATACAGACCAAACAAAAGTAATAAATTAAAATGAAACTCACTATATTAATGAACTTCTAAAAACGTTAAACAAGGTGGAATTTAACATTTTTTCTAAACCTACGACGGTGAAATTTGGTACAAATACTAATCGAAGATACTATACGCACATGTTTTACCACTATTTAAACATCTTAAAAGGTCTAAACGGGATTGCAAATATTTTAGTGAAAAATCTTTGTTTATAAGGTGAAAGCAAAACTTGGTATATGGATTAGGCAAAAGAAATGAATTCTAACGTAAAGCAATTTTTTGCAATTTCTTTATTCGTACAAGGCTTTAATAGACTTTTAAAATGCAACATTCAGAAAAGTAAGAAATAAGAGACGATAACAGGATAAGAGTGGAAAGGACACGAAACAGAAGCGGTACGGTACGGTAACGAGATATGAATACGAGCGGAACGGGAACTGAAACGGGAATATGGTGGGATGGAAAATGGTCAGAAGCAGGATGAATACTTCACTACGCGTACGAAGTCGCGGGCATCAGCTAGTACTATTAAAATAAAATTATAAAATAAAATTATATATTAAATTAAAGTATAAAAGTGGAAAAGATCCAATTCTGTACATTGAAGATATTTTTGCTAAACCAACTGGGATGGACTATTTAGAGGGTGCTGAACACGAATCTATGGTTTTTAGAATTGTTGTCTGTTTGTTTGTTTGTTTGTTTGTTTGTGTGTTTGTTATCTATAGATTCGAAAACTACCGAACGGATTTGAATGCGGTTTTCATTGTTTGATAGCCCATATCTTAACTTAAAATCTGGTGTTTGTTTCATAGCGCTATGACATTGCAATGCTGAGATATCTTTACATAAGCGTACGACGTCATGCAGAAAAAGCAAGATCCCACATGTTTAGCTTCTATAGACTCAAAAACTACCAAACGGATTTAAATGCAGTTTTCATTGTTTGATAGCCCATATCTTAACTTAAAATCTGGTGTATGTTTCATAGCGCTATGGCGTCGCAGTGCTGAGATATCTTAACATAAGCGTACGACACTTTGCAGAAAAAGCAAGTTCCCACATGTTTAGCTTCTATACACTCGATCGTGTGAATTTCGAGTCGAATCAAATGGCATTTATCAGCCTGCCAAACATATACCCACTAAGAAACATAAGGATAAACACTAGTAACCTCTATGCTGAACTTCAAATTTCTAGAACCAGCTGTTTAGGTTGAGCGTTGTTTTGTCAGTCTGTCGGTTTATTCTCTTGTATGATATTAAAACATGTATTTCTTAATCATATTATTGCAAAAGTATTTGAAATCAGAGAAAACGAAGTAACTTATTCCATAAATTTGAAATTCTCCAATTAATGTGGGAAACCGAAAAGATGTTTTAAGTGGTAACACTGAAACTAAATTACTACATTCGGTGTTTCATTTCAGTTTTTGCGTTATCTATGTTAATATAAATGCATAAATAGTAAACTTACGTGTGGAAAGTAATTCCGCTTGATGTATTATGTTTTTGTGACCTTGAATCGCACTCTTTTACTACGCGTTTACCCATTTTGAAGATCGTTTCTGTCGCGTGTCGCTCGGTTGGCGTCACACTGAGCACTGAACACTTCACATATGGCTGTGGCCATATGTGCAGTGGCAACGATTTGGCGCGGTAATTACTAATCTAGTGTAATATATATCAATGCTTAAAAGTAAAATATATGAAGTTATCTTCTACGGAATACTATTTTTAACCAACTTCCAAAAGGAGGAGGTTCTCTGTTCGATTGTATTTTTTTTTTATGTTCGTTACCTCAGACCTCCGTCATTTATGAACCGATTTGAAAAATTATTTTTGCGTCGGGTTCAGTATAGCTACGAAGTGGTCCCATATAAATTTCATCGATATGTGACCTAGGACTTCAAAGATAAATTGAAGTCGGTTTTTGTTTTTTTCTAAAAATTTATTATATCGTGGTTTTAATAGAAGATGTGAGGAAACATTTGTAACATTAGAATGTAAGTAATAACACTCTAATTAAAGCTTTTATATCTTGAAAATTACTATTTTAATAATATACTTATGATTGTTGTTACCACATCATGCTGTTCTTGATAGGCAGATATCGCGAGCACTGTGGCCTTCATATATGTAGGATTCAATTTAGACAACTCATTATCTATATTTATTTACTTCTCTTAGTATGTCCTTACGTTGTTCATTAGAACCGTTAGTGTTCAGATTACAAAAATTATAATAAAGTGGACATCGCTAAATCTTATTTTTAAAGGGTTATGAAACATGTGTTTCATTATCAAAAGTCTCGATTTTCCCGGGACTAGGTATGTCGAGACTCGAGACTCAGAATGAACCGAGACTCTCGGAATTTCGAGACTCGAGACTCCCGGGATGAATGCCCTAGTATCTATACTCAGATTTTTTGCCTAGGCCAAAAAGGTAAACAAAGAAATGTCACTGTCAGAGTGACAGGCCAGGGAAGCAAAACCTGTTTTTCTCTGGATCAACAATACTAATACGCCGCCCGTGACTTCACTTATGCGGATTATTTATTTCACTATTGCTAGAGTGCTACTACGTTACGCTTCGTTTGTCCTTTATAAGAACCTACCTTCCTAAAAAAGCGGCGGTAAGACCGCAGACATGGGTGGATGTGTTGAATAAAATACCTTATAAACATTTATATATTCATGATTTTTTGACAATTTTAACAGGTATGAAAATAGATACAAAGCAATCCACAATCCACAGCAACTACGAGTAGAAAAAGCTATATGATGGTCAATGATAAGTCAACTGTTCAGATAATTATGCACGTCTGCAAAAGATTGCAAAATGTATGTAATGAAAAATGTAGTACCTACCTAAGTAGTAACCCGCTTTTTCATCGGTGAATATTTTCAACTGTCAGGTGAACATTCTCTCCCTGATTGGTTTTCTGAACGGCTTTGGGTAAATGTCTAAGTTCACCTGAGGACCTATGTGATTTCTGGACGGGCCTAGGGTAATAATTACATTCACTGGATGATTTCTGAACGCCTCCTAGTTAGGATTGTCGTTGTAGCACTGGTAATATTAACATATCGGTTCCTAAGTTCCTACTCACTAGGTTAGGTTAGGTAGGTCTATGTTATACATATATATAATATACTAGATGTTCTCCTTTCGTGACTCCTTTCTCATTACCGTACCACTTCTATCCCGTTACCTTCCCACTCCTATCCTGTTGTCGTTCAAAGTTCAAAGTTCTTTATTCGATTTTGGCATCACAGACGCACTTATGAACGTCAATTATTACAATGATCCCGCTCTTATCCCGTTACTATGCCCTTCTGTGTGTGTGTGTGAGGGTGTGTGTGTGTGTGAGGGAGTGGATTATTTTTTATTTGTAGATATACATTTTAGCAAGTTCTTTTAAGGATGTTTAAAAATTGGTGAAACATGTGTTATAGTTTCTTTGACCGAGTATACGTATCAAATGTAGTCTTTTAGTTTAAATAACCAGCCAAGTGCGAGTCGGACTCGCGCACGAAGGTTCCGTACCATTATCGATAAAAACGGCAAAAAATCATGTCTGTTGTATGGGAGCCCCTTTAATATTTATTTTAAGCTGTTTTTTAGTTTTTTTGTTATAGCGGCAACAGAAATACATCATCTGTGAAAATGTCAACTGTCTAACTACCACGGTTCATGAGATACAGCCTGGTGACAGACGGACAGACAGACAGACAGACAGACAGACAGACAGACAGACAGACAGACGGACAGCGGAGTCTTAGTAATAGGGTCCCGTTTTTCCCTTTGGGTACAGAACCCTAAAAACATATTACGGGCCACGGAGGTAGGGTGGAAATAACACGGGTGCGATTGCCATCGGGGGGAACCGCCACGGACCCTTTATGATTCGTATGCAAAACTGACGGTGACGGTGCACCGCGGTGCCGGCGCCACGTCGGCCGCCGCGGCCGGTCCGGGTCCGGTACGGCGCTGCTGTGGTTTTTGTTCGTCTATACAACATTGCGGTGCGGCACCGGTCCAGCTCCGGCGCATTTTGATAGACGCGATTAGCAGACATTATTTAAGGTAAAATTCCTCTACTACCTCAAAAAAATCTTCGGTGCAGGTCCAGCGCAATGTCCATAAAACCCGTCACCTCGAGTCAGAAAAACGCCCCTTGATAAGACGCGCTATCGGTACCTAACTCGATTTAAACTACGAATTTGCCTTGCTACGGTACTCAACGTTGTTAAATTGCGTAATAACTCCAGTTTTCGTAAACCGATATTTACAAAACAAAGTTTGTTATGTCGCCTAGGACTCCACAATTGTTTTTTAAATACCATCATGTCAACCCATCCCTTAGTTTTACAAACTTTCAAGGTAAGTAATAAACTAGTTTAAGCTGACCCGTGTGCACAAAGGGTCCGGTATATTCCGTGTTTCAACTTATAGTGGACACGTATATTTTTTTCCTAAATTGCGTCATAACGTCATTCTATTCATATTCATTTATTAATGCTCATACATATATTATTACAGACAGGTGTTAAAATAGTGTCATAAAGTATGCTAAAAGTATGTACCCTGTAAAGGTGTTGCATAATGAGTGCAGTTCTATTATAGTTCAATATTATTCAACATTCCGATTCTAATTAATAATAAGTATCTACATTATTAATTTAATTTAATGTCATAAGTAGTCTATGCTTAGTCACTATAGTCAATTTCAATTTCAATTTACATAATTAAAAATCAGAATATTATTTATATTGATAGATACATAGTTAATTGATAAAATAAAGTAATTGATAGAATAAAGTATTAAATGCCAATTTGACTTAGTAAGTCAAATTCGGATTTATGTCATAATAATCAAGATTTAAATTTCCATTGCAATGTCATTTCAATAATAATAATAATAATTTGTAATGTCTACATATTTATCCTGAATCTTCCTTGTACTCTTCCACCGAATTATAAGCTTTTTTATACTACACCTGCTCGGAAAGTATCTTGATACTTTATCAAATTTACGGTAGAAAGTACGTCATTGCATATCGAACAAATATGCGGGGAGAAAACGCATCTGAGCGGGAGAGAAAAGTGTATGAAAATCCATTTCTTACGTGGTTTATCTTTTTTAATTTTGGGTAAGACTATGCGCTGGTAACCTAAATATCAAAAGCCAAAAAGTTTTTACAGTGAGTTTTTATCTCCAAGTTCGCAAAATGACACTGGCCACTAGCTGTGTGTTGGATGGTGTCAAACAATTTGAAAAAAGAACATCGCAAACATCTCAAACAAACATTAATGGAAAATGTGTTACATTAAGCTTCACTAACTGCAACAATTTCAATATAAATTTCAATTAGTAAAGATTTAGTTTTTTATTTTCCTCGTAGGTGTAGTATAAAGCACTATGTATCACTCGAGAGAAAGTGCGATTCCCGATCTCGGGTGTTTTAAAGCCCTCGCCTACGGCTCCGGCTTCAAACGACACCCTCGACGGTAATCGGTCACTTTCTCCTCTCGGTGAACAATGTACTATTGCATAAGAACCTTTTTAGCTTTCTACAAAATAAGTAATCTTTTTCTTCAGCTTTTATATCTTCTGATATTTTATTGTAAATTGATAAAGACCTATAATATGGGCTGTTTCCTAGTGCTTTTAAACTTGTAGTAGGTAGAATTAACTTATCTTTATATCGTCTATTATAATTCTGGTTCATTTCAATGTTTGACCTATACAGATGTCGGTTCTTTCTTACAAAGATAGCTATCTGTAGTATGTATATTGAAGGTAGGGCAATATTACCAGGCCTTATGCACTCCGCACTGTAGGTACGAAGCTACAAGTACATAGCCGGACACCGACAGCGGGTCGCGCGTCGTTACACGTGCCGCTTCAGAAGAGATAAGAGCTATGCCATAGAAAGAGAGGCGCTCTGTAGGTTAATATGACTGGTAGGTATGCAGCGCTACACGAGCTGAATTGAATTTTTCATCCCATCTATTCGAAAAGGACGACTTGGTTCGCCTTTATGTGCACCCAAAGGTGGTGTTTTCTATAAGAAACTTTTAGCGGGCAGTAATGAGTTTTTAATCCTCTTTATAAGTGCGCCGCAATTATCTTTGCCGCGCACTTTTTGAATTTGGAACATCTTAGTGTTCAGCACCAAAGAAATCGAACGCAAATATTGTTTGAATAAAGACTGGCTGGTACGACGGCCCATAACAATAAATTTTCATAATTGCGAAAATGTCTCAAATGTAAATATAAGTTTTTAGTTGTTTTAATAAAGGATACTATTTAATGTCAATTTAGTTGTTACTCTATGTTTTATTAAATAATAATATTACAATAAAATATGAGGCGCTGTTATTTTCTCATAGTGGATGATGAAAAGTAGAGTGTATCACTCGGGCGCAAAATATATTTTTGGCTCGGGCGACGTACTTTGAATCCCTCGCTACGTTCAGGATTCTACTAAAGAATTTCTACTCTACTCTGCGCCCTCGCCGTAAAAATATTATTTTGCTCCCTTATGATACAATCTACTATTATTGCGTCATGGCAAGAGTCGCTACTCGCTATTTGTTTAAATGTCTTTGCAAAGTGATGCTTCTGTCCCTTAGTATTCTGTGATATTACTGGACTACTTTTGATGAAACAAAGCCTATGTGTAGCGCCGGACTCCACAGAACATATTTCAAAAAACTGCATTCAAATTCGTGCCCTAGTTTCTGAGTTTATCCCGGGCAGACAGACAGACAGACAGTCAAAAAAATTTAAAAACTGTATTTTTGGGTTCTGTTGCTACCATATACTCCTAAAGAAATAGATTTTCAAAAATATACTCAATGTACAGTAACCGCTTCGTTACAGTTTTATTATAATTATAAGTACCTATATATTATATTAGATAATATTAGTAGAAATATGAATGTATCTTGGCGATAAGACTGCCCATCATTGTATGTAAAATTTTGTAAGTAGGTAACTAAGTAACGAGCTAAGTTAAGAAAGGATAGGTTCGTATTATTAGGTATGTAACACATTCTCAATTTCTCTGGACATAATAAATGTACATATTAAGTAGGTATTTTGTTTTTATGTATTTTTTCATGGCGCTTACGACCTTTTTGCCGCAAGTAAACTAAACTCTACAAGCGATCAAGCGCTGCATGTTTTAATAGTTTAGTTAGACGACATACTAAAGTTTTAGTGCTGCAGCGAACTTTAGGTCTAACTCACCAGCATTTGAACAAATCGTTTTCATGAATGCGCTTGTCTATAGGTAGAATATATGTCAATGCCGATAGGCTTCTGAATCTTCTGATGTAAATATCTACCTATTGATGCGTCAACACAAAATGTGTTAAATAGTTTGAATCCGGCTTAAGATAGTATAATACAGGTGTGGCAATCTTAGTAGGTAGGTACATAAGTCGATAGTTTTTCCTTTGCAGTGAAGTTTACTTCTTAGGAAACATCGTGTGTATTTTTGAGAAAATAAAATCTGCAGATTTGAATTTAAAAAAAGGTATAGTCACGCAGAAAAAAACCGGCCAAGTGCGAGTCGGCCTCGCGCACGAAGGGTTTCGTACCATTATCTATGAAAACGGCAAAAAAATCATGTCTGTTGTATGGGTGCCCAATAGGGTCTAGATATGAGCGCCACGCCGCCGCCGGTGCGCCGCCGCGCCGTCGCTGTAGATTTACTTAGGCGCGCTGCCGCCGCGGATAAGCTCCGGCGCGCCGTCGCGTCGTTAGCGCTGTGCCCCACCGTCTCCCGCAAATTATTCCCAAATTTACAGATTTTCAATTTGGATTCCCAATTAAACGTGTTTCCGGCTGTAAGGATTCCCATTTTTACAGATACTTGGCTGCAAATGAAATTCCCAGACAAAAAGTATATTTCCAGTCGTACCTGCCAATAATGTTGGATTTTTTACACGTATCTATTTTGTAGAATGTTTAAAGTCCGAACCTAGTTGGCAATAACTACTTTTCTAGAATCGTTTTTAGCAGAATAGTCATATCGTAGAAAC
Source organism: Petrophora chlorosata (assembly GCA_951640565.1). NCBI lineage: Eukaryota > Metazoa > Arthropoda > Insecta > Lepidoptera > Geometridae > Petrophora > Petrophora chlorosata. The sequence continues at coordinate 7,168,067 of OX621206.1, forward strand.
CTATATTTTTTAAAACGAATAGTAGACAATATGGTATTACTAGAATTTTCTTTTGCTTGAACTTAAAATACTTATACATCCGAATATAATTTGGAATATCTCTGTTTACCCAATTGGTATTTGTTACTCAATGACGTCGTAGCCAGTAGCCATTGATTGGTTTCGGATGTAATTTGGCACATGCGTTTCATACTAGACTACAATGGTCTGAGGTTTAGATAGAACATACCTAGACTAATTTTACACAGACGGCAGTCGCGGGTGTCGAACACTGTATTTTTTCGTCGAATTACCACACTCTCTTCTCTTCCGGTTTGCTCTTATCCTTAGAGTTTATACAAAGCGCTGAGTTAGAATCTCGCGAAGGTACTGAATGAAGTAAGCCCACGAGAGGACGATAAAAGAAACTTCTGGTGCTGCGTGTTTCATTCATGACCTTGGTTGGGTTTTATTAAATTATTTCCTTGTTTTTTAATTTTGCGAAGAGAATTTATACAAAGCGGAAGTATGAGATATGAGTTTCTGCCCAAAGATGTCTTTACTAATCGTTAGTATACAACATGATATTTTGCGAATATAGTTTCGGCAATAAAAGGGGGAGCCATTTTATACGTTGATTTCCCAAATACTCTACGTAATGTGCCATCAGGAGACCAGAAACACTGGGAAGATAAAGACTATAGGGTTAATGGGTGTAACTGTTTCAAAATATCGCTGATTAAGTTGATTTCGTGTACAATGGCAAATAATGTAGTGAAAATGGTAAACAATTAATGTTGCTCAATAACTTATATAAAAATGTAAAATCCACGCCAGCCGTGAGGCACCGGCGGCGCGCCGCCGACGCCGCCGCCGCCGCGGAAAATTTCTAACGGCGCCGCCGCCGTCGAAATGGTCATTGGCGCTCATATCTATAGGGTCCCGTTTTACCTTTTGGGTATATCAAAATACTTAGTCTTAATCGATCCTATTTCCCATCAGGAATGTTTTCCCCAAAGGAGCTATCAATACAAATCGTAAAGTTTTTGAGAAAATCTTTTTCCATGTATTGTATTTTAGGAGTTCTAAGTGCCATTGGTATGGGGGTTCGGCGTACTGCCGCATGCCGGTGCCACTCCTTTAGAATTTTGAACTAATTATTTTGTCTCGTATACTACACTTTCAAACTACATTTTGATCTAATGTCAACATTATAGCATCAGGTAAAATGTATCCAAAAAATATTTTTGATTGAATACATTTTTAGAGATGGTGGAGACCTTTGCCCAGCACAGCAGTGGGACAGTATAGGTTAGATAAAAAAAAACATTTTTACCTGATGCTGGTATAATTCTCTCAATCAGTCAGCTGTCCTTATTACAAATTGTGATAATACCCAAATAATGTTGAAATTACAAAAAAATTAGTGTAGTTTGAAAGTGTTGTTTACCAGACAAAATAATTATTTCAAGTTACTTTGGGCGAAACATTCCTGATGGGAAATAGAATCGATTAAGCTGTTGTTTTTGTTTGTTGCGATGTTTAATTATTCCGCCTGACTGTATCTTTTTCAGAAATCCAAATAGGTACATGTTCAGTTTCTAATTTCTCTAAACTCCACCAGATAAGAACAAAAAGGAAGCTACCCTGAAGACCCCAAAATGTTCTATTATTATTAAAATAGGTAAACAAAAAGGTAGATAGCTAGGTAGGTTAGGTAGGTTAATAGTAGGTAATATAATATTATAATATGTAAGTCTAGGTATTATATTATGCTTCTCATGGCATAATTTTATAGGTACCCTAGGTACATAGATAGTACCTAGTACTTAATTTGTTTCCAAACAAATGACTTGGATACTCCTTACTCCTACCTATTAAGGTTCATCGAAATCACAAACAGGTATTATTTATCCTCGTTATGCTTCAACAATCGACACAACCAAAACAAAACACGTTCAAAAATGTTAACTATTCTTGTATTTTTCTACACCCTGCAACACTGATGTCAATAAACGTAAGCTAGAGTGAGATAAAAATACTGCATAACGAAAGAGAAAGACGATAAGTTGGGAGAGCTGGCCACAAACCTTCAAAATACACATTTCACCCATTGAGTAGATGATTATTAAATTCAGAATATTTTAATGAATTGATACTACATACAGAATATATGCAAATGTGTCGCTTGAGATAAATAACTATACTTGTTAAAAATATATTGAAATACACACAATCTTACGGATTGTTGCTTATAGTTTAATTTTAGCATTTACAATAATTTAATTTGAAATTAAACAAGAATACACACACAACACTACATATTTGATTAAAAATTGGCATTAATATGTTTCCATTGCTAAAATTGATGTGTTTATCAATCGACTTTTCAACGTGCTACATAGAGCATGTGGATATTTTGTGAGATGCGCTGGTAACCCTACTCCACTTTGCGCGGCAGCGGTCAGAAGGCGGAGCTTATCGGCAAACTCGCGTCGAGGCTGGCTTCACTGTCAATTCGAGAGCTGCGAAGAGTACGCTCGCGTCTATTACGTGGTGTGTTTATAGTGAAGTGTGGATTTTGTGATGAGATTATCGAATGTCGTGAAGTGAGATAGTGTTGTTTTAATCAAAAGTGCAACTTATGTGATCGAAACAATGTTTGAGGCTTACACAGAGTGATTTAATCAAAATGTGTGAAGCACATTTGTGTGCAAAATTGATTTTTGCCACGTAGTGACGCGAACGGGTAATGAGTCCTAATGTGGAGTTTGAAACAAGATGGTTAGAGAGACTCGGCATCTGTGGGTTGGAAATTTACCCGATAACATTCGTGAAGATCGAATAAGGGAGCACTTCAAACGGTAATATACATTTTATTTTTAAATTAAATATTTTATTTATATTTACGCAGGTGCATGTTGTACCTAAGTACCTACAACGGATGTATAAAATTAAATTAACACTTACCTATTGTAGAATGTCTGCACATTCACTTGTCTTCAGTAGGCATTCTCCATTTATTCATTTTTCGAAATATTATATTAATATTAGGTAGGTATACCTACCTACCGTGTTATACAGCTTATAACTAGGTGCTACAACTAAAAATATGAATTATTTCAAATTAAAATTAAGTTACTAGTTCGGTATCTAATATTTATGATGGATTTCTAGCAAAGAATACTATTACTTAGTTCTAGTCTCTGTCATAATCATTCATAGGGGTAGATAGTTAAGTGCCTATCTCCTACCTACCTACCTAATGTAAACAAAAACCGGTTCAGAGATAGGTAGGTAGGTAATAAAGGTTACATTACTCATCAACTGCAAATACCTAATCAACAACAACTGAATCAACGCGCCTAGGTAAGTATTTTATGTGGTTTCTTGGTACAAACTTGGTCGATATAGATAGTGCCTACACCCTATCCACTCAGAGCTGATAAGACATGTCTTGTAGAGGTACTGTATAGTCATTATGACTAAATGGAGAATCTACCAAAAGATTTCCTCAGACTCTTTATTGATATTGATATACATATATGTTATATGGAAATACTTTGCCGATATTTTACACCTACTTAGCTATATGCCACAAAATGAGGCGTTGCCAGATCGCTAACGATTAGCATCAGAAATGGGGCGAAACTGGTAGGTAAATGAAAACTGCTTTGGCTTCATAGAGATCTCATTATAACCACAGAATAATCAATAGTATAGGTTATAACTAATCTTAGCCCCTCGAATTATTAACTAGGTAGTATTCTGGTTTAGTCCCATCTCGGCACCCTCGAGATATGAAGGTGCCAAGTTGGGAACTATCCTTACGATAAATTCCCATCGCCACGCCGCCGCCGCACCGTCTTAAATCAACACCCAGTTGCAGATTCGCCGCATATCTGGCAACACTGCATTAAATTAAAGGGACTTTACGTAAAAAAATTGTAATTATTAGCTTTTTTCAACTGGGTTTTAAAATGTTGTAGTTCAAAAGTAGTCCTGTTCATATTTGTTTGATTCTTTAAAAGGACAGAAAGACAAAAAAATTGTGTTCAGACACCTCTAACTAGTATATCCTAATAAGGTTTTCAAAAATATTTCTAATGTACAGAAAGCCCAGTTAAAATTTTATAACAGTATAGATTGTGCTGAAAAGCTTTGATTCATTTACTGACTGAATACTGTGTTTGCAATTTGCCGAAGACTAGGAAATTTTTCGTAGACATAAATTCATGGGTACCGTCTGCCGAGGTAGGAAGATGCCATAAAATTAAATAAACCAATTTTTTTTAAATTTTGATCCCTAGGGAATCATATTTTACTAAAGTTGCTACAACTTGATGACAATGATGTGAACTAATTTGCATACAAATATCTGCCTAAAATCGATAAAATTCAAATAAAATATTACCAAAATGGAATTTGCTACTAATAAGAAACAAAAGCTTTAAATGGGCAAATTTTGAGTGTCGCTACAACTCGATAAAGATTGGTATTTCATTTTTCAAACACAAAACTAAAATGTTGGTTTCTATAATTTTTTTTCAAGATTAGAAAAATGTGCCCATAGGATTTTTTGTTTTTATAAGCAGCAGATTCCATTTTAAGAAAAAAAATACGCCATTTCGTATGAAAATTAACACATCAATTTTTGACGTTTTGTAGCGATTTCTGGAAAATTTGCCTGTAAAATTTTTCTGTTACCGTTTTTGCGTTATTTTATTTTATTTTTATAGATTGTATGCAGATTTGAAACTATAACGTTTTAAATCAAGTCTTAGCAACTTTAAAAATATGGTTATACAATTTTTTTGTACCTTATCAGCAGCCTATTCCGATAGGCTGAATATATTTACCTAATAGAGGAACAGAGACAAAAAGTAGAGACTTCCTTATGACATAATTTTTTTGCGGGACATCTTCTGGAACCGCACTTAAGTATAGTAACGTTCCCGTTCCTATCTCGTTAAAATTTCACATTGTTAGGGGTTGAATTAAAAATGTTGATTTTTTTTTGCTTTGGTTGTTTACCATGTTTCCTATCCCGTTATTATCTCACTCCGTTCGCGATCCCGTCCATCTCCTATCCCGTTATCGTTCCGCTCCTACCATGCTCCAGTCCCAATCACGTCCTGCTCCTATCCTGATCCCATCCACCTCCTATCCCATTACTATCCCGCTCGCTTTGGTACTGATCTCGTCCTGCTGATATCTTGATCCCGTCCCGTCCGTAAAACAGTGCAACACGTCTATAGTTTATTTTCTTTTGCTTAGTCTAAGTACCAAGTTGCATCGCCATCCAAAAAAAATTCCACCCTATTTAAACCAGTTAGGGGACAGTTAAAAAAATACATGGTTTTATAGTTTCATTTGCTAAGTATATGTTGTACTAAATTTAAACGTAGGAAGTTTAAAAAAATATATTTAACATATTTCATTGCTAGGGGTTGAGTTTCTAAAAATCGATGAAACGTGTTTATTGTTTTCATTTGATTAGTCTGTGTACTAAGTTTCATTGTCATAACATAAAACAATAATTCTTTATTGTATAAACTTAATATCGTATCACCTAGGGTCATAGGGGTTGATTTTCAAAAATAGTGATGCATTGTATCTAGTTTGTTAGCTTAAAAATAAATGTTATATTCCAGCCTATTTAACCTTATTCTTTATAATTATTTTTGTTTAGTCTGTTCACCATGTTTGATTGTCAATAACTTCATAAACAAAGATTCTCCGTTCAAACTTTACCACCCCGTTTAATCCTGCTAGGGGTTGGTTTTCGATAAACCCTTAGTACAGCATTACCCAAATTTAGTTTTTCTAAGGCATATTTAGGCGGTTAAGGCTTTGCACTGTTTCAATCGTCTCCTATTTTTATTTACCACCTTTTTATTAAGCCACTTTCTTGTTTATCTGTCGTTCTGGGTGGAATCTTGTAACACAAATTTCGAGCACTTCCTGATTAGCTATCCGGCTGAAACTTTCAGTGTAACTCACAACTCGATGACAATGCATTCTTTCTTAATCAATTTATTCATTTTAAGTAACATTAAATCGTGGTTTTTAGGTTATTTTTTTAATCTACATTATAGTCTTGTTGTATTATATTAGCTTTCCGCGACTTCGTCTGCGTAAACGACAGGTTCCCTTTTAGGGACCTATAGTTCGTCTCTTTTCAAAGACCATTTTACCCAGTATAGTGAGAGCGCGTATTACGAAGAGGTCAAGTTGTACTTTAGTTTTCACCGATAATAATCTTAGTTGGGACTTAAGCTATCAAACCTTGAAAACCAATTTAAAATCCGTTCAGCTGTTTCTATAGCTTTTAGGTTTATTTAACTACTAATATACTTTGTACTAATATAATACACGCAATTAGGGCGAGCTACAGAAGCTACCGCTAACGTTGCCAGTTGTCGTATGCATTTATTATTTATTTAAATTTATATTATTGCGTTGATTTTCTCACCTAGAAGAAGATCTAGGTTTCGACCGTTAACCTAATAGCTTTGACGCTTTCCATATTGTCATGACTTTTATTTATACGATTTGGTCTCTGTTCTGTACATGGCCTTTAGTTGCCTCACCGAGGTTTTGCAATGTTGCATACTAAAAGAAGAGTGGCAGCGCTGCCGGCCGAGTGGAAGCGCGGGCGGGGCGGCAGGTCGACGAACCCGTAGCGTACCAAAATAACCAATGCTTATCTTAGCTTGGTTGATCTGTAATGTTTTTTTGACACATTTGTCAATTTCAGTCTAATATTAGGGAAAATGAAAAAAGTTCGCGGAAATGCTTTTTTGTAGTAAAAATAAAAAAAGTAAAAAGCAGGTGAACATTATCCAAATTTCAAATATTGTAATCCAATTTGATTACTCTAAAAATGTACCTATTCCAGGTCAGTACAAAACAAATTTTATATAAATCGTTCAGTCGCTCTGAAGTTAAAGTAAAATAATACAAACACACTGACTTTTATAATACTGTTGGGTCAATCAACTATTCCATACCTTGCCCCCCCCCCCCCCCCCTTCAATATAACTTTCGAAAAGTAGTTACTCGTTAAATAAGGATTACTGTAACTGTAAACAGCATTTAATCATGAAATATCAATTATTTGTAGTAGATTTTATAGTAACTTAGTGGACAAGATGTTCACCCCATACAGATTATTCCTGTCCCCAGTGTTAGGTCAGTTGCTTTATTTAAAAATATTGTATAAAAGCCCAATAATTTTAATTTTTATCATAATCTGCAATTAAAGTTTGAAAATTATCATGAGTCGAAATATTCATTACAAATTAAACGACATAATTATAACGCGAGTGTAGCCGTTTATATTTATAATGAATAATCTACAATATTAATCTGTGCAATATTCGTGTGTGTTTTCTAGATTTTTAATGTTTCATTGTGCTATATCAACAAATATCAAAAACTGTGTCCCGCATTTACTATCGGAACGGCTGGTCGCTAAGTTACGGCTCTTAAAAGTTAAAATAGAGAAACAAAGATGATAATAGTTGTCCCAAGTAAATCAATGAAGGTCTGAGAATGATACAATCGCATTACGCAATTTTTTACGCGTTGGCGTTTCGCTAGTCGCCCGCAAGTCGTTCAAGTACGCAGGTGTGTTCATTCGTGTCTCCTAAGTTCCGGTCAAAAACGTAACGAATAGACATTTTTCTTATTTTTCATTCCTTGCATATTTTTTAAATTGTGTCAGATTTACAATACTAGTAAGCATTTACGTGTTTATCAATGTTGAGCACGTGGGTATAGTCAGGCATAGCGCACTCCGCACTGTAGGTACGAAGCTACGAAGTACATAGCCGGACTCTGCCGTCACAAAAAATAGACTAGTATAAAAGGCAATCTCATGTATGTACTTCACTTTTCATACCTACGCTCGGCAGTTGCGCTAGGGTTGTCAACTTTGGCTTATGCACAAAAAACTATCGTAGTAGTGGCACTCTAGTTGTTTGATTTATTATAATTGGATAAAGTTTAAAAAAAAAATTGAAATTAATTTACATTTTCCTCATTAAATTATTGAACACGGAGCTTATACAGCTTATACTACAATAAATATCTAATATAAATTGTTAAAATATGAGGCCACAAAGTCATGTCCGCTTGATCGGCGCGGGGCCGGGGGGCCGGGGCGCTTACTACCTAACTGTTCTGTGTTACGTGAAAACGAACCATCGAAATACAAGCGAATACCTACTTACCTCTCTGAAATAAATGGTAGGTTAAAAAATGACAATTCACCGCTTAATGTTGAATTTAAACAACCGTCCACTGAGCAGTTATAGTAACTTTTGCTTTGTTGCTCCATTTTTGCACAAAAAAAGTTCACAGTCGCGTGTCTCAAGCGGATGGCACTCGCGCTCGCATCGGTCTCAACTGGTTCGAGATATCGTGTCCGTGAGCGATGTCTATGTGTGCGTTGCTCGAGCGCACTTACTATGTTGATTGATTTCTGTACTAGTCTATATTTTGTGCTGCCGTTGGGGCCGTGCAGAATGCAGTGGGTTGCCGCGCACCGCCCGTGACGCACGCTTTACACTGCTAGTTGTGCTACTTATACTAAAGCGCGTTAGATTCGATTTAGCTTGCGGTAATTATGAACTAACATGATTTTCGGGTGACGGCTAGCCGTGGTCGTTTCTTGTCGCGTGTTAACAGATCTATTCAGGTACTTAGACAGTACCTATATAAGTGTACATAGTGTATGCCTAGTTATCTACTTAGTTTGAAAATGCACACTTGTAGAATAGTTATAGCTAATACGTAATACTTCTTGTATTATTAAGTCTTCTGTGCTTATACTTTGTAGGTTTACTGTTTGAAGTTATTATGTACAGAATGAGAATAATAGTAAAGACAGTAGAGAAATACATAACTTGAACTAAATACATATTCAGATTGATCATTCATCACAACACAAGTATAAACCCTAACGTTACATGTGCCGCGTCAGAAGAGATAAGCTATGCGATAGAAAGAGAGGCGCTCTGTAGGTTAGTATGACTGGTAGGTAGATATGCAGCGCTACGCGAGCTAAATTGAACTTTATTGCGTCGTAACAAGAGTCGCTATTTGTTTAAATTTCTTAGCGTAGTCATGCTTCTGTACCTTAGTATTCTGTGGTATAGCCTATAAAATGTCTCCTATGTACCAATCACTTAAGTTACTGTGATGGTAACTTAAGAGACACTGTTGAAGGTAATTAGTGAAAAATACGATACTTTCTGATTGTTTTTGTAAGAGTAACACACCAGATAATGTCACTAAATTATGTTACCATGTTGTTCCTAAACACGGACTCATTTACTCAAAAATAATTTACAATTCTTAATTCATGGTTGAGTAAATTTATGGTGATAAACGTTTTCTCAATGGGATCTAGAAGATAGTGGTAGCACCGATGATACAATTCAGCGGATTATTATTGGTTTATTTTGAAAAATACCTTGTAAAATATATTTCGGTAACGTAGGAGACACAATGTCGCGCTTTATTGTTTAGTTTTCTTTTTGGGCAATACCATATAAATACAAATGACAAGTTCTTATGTAAATTTTTGAAACAAAGCCATTTAAAAGTAATTATATAGCATACATTGAGCCTGATAAAATATCTTGTGAAGGTAACTTAGGGGACCAAATATCAGAAGACAAAAACCTAAAAATAACCCAGTATAATTAAAAAAACTGCACTGCTAATGACTGAATTATATAGAATAATAAATATTTTATTATAATGGACTAGTAACAAAAAAACTAGTACTTATTTTGAATTTAACTTTTTCGAGAAAGCTAAAAATGTACAAAGATTAGTTGATTGACATAGTTAGCAAAAATATGTGATTCTCATGTATTATGCCTTACTAATTAGTAGGTTACATTAAGGAGATACTTCCATAATATTTATTATTCAAAGAAGCCGTAGAGTGAAGTGGCCTAATCCCTAATGATTATGACAATGTAATCCACAGAACAGTTTTTAATTTACGAACCACATCTTACTTTATGTACATATACATTTAAAATACTTACGAATTTTTATATGCTTTTGTAATACTTGTCTGGGACACGGCTACAACAAAGTAGTAGATAGTAGAGCTAACAGTGACAGTATTCTTTCTGTCTAATTAGGAACATTCTTGCGAAAGAGAGTTAGTTATTAGAGGACCTAAAACACAACACAAATATTTAAATTAAACTTCGCACTAATCATAAACTATAAAAGCTTTAAAGTTACTGACTGGACCATCTATATTTAGCTTTATCAACATACATACATTTTTGGTCATAAGTGATGGAGATATACGTGTATGCATTTAACTTGTTTTAATACAGTTCACGATACATATAACTGTGATATGATGACATTATGTTTTGGAGATGTTCAAAAGTCAAAAATTTTAAGTACCAACCCTTCCAATTATTCTTTCGTTGGTGGCACTTTATTGTCTAAGTATTGTATTTGATTCACTAAATTTTAAATACCTACAATAAGCCATTAAACCCCAACAATTCTAGTTAACAATAGTTTTTCAGAACTTTATTGCAAATATTACATTTGACATTGTTTGTTTACTTCATATGCTAGTCGACAAAGCTTAGCGACATCTACGCTAAGCTTTGCGTCTTCTTCCCTATTTGATGTTTACAATAAGCGTTTATCTAGGTATCTATCTACTACCTGGGTAGTCCTAGGTAGCTAAACGAATTTGAAACCTCCATCAAACTTTGTTGAGTAATTTCTGCGTGAATCCTGCTCAAACAACAAAAACTTATACTATAATATTTTCGGATCGCCGAAATATTCTAACACCACAACAGTGTTGATTGCAGCAATGATTCTTCGTCACATTCGTAAGTTTCGTTATTCGAGGTCGCATAGTTTCGTTGTGAAGTGATTCTTTGTATTGTGACGTGCATGCGCTGTACTTGTGCCATAATTCCGACATGAAATGCTCTCGTTGTAATTCGTAGTAATTGTTGATATTCGTAGCTTCCATCATTGTCATTGTCAAGTTATTCGTTGTGGTAAAATTTCAGGGCAACATCATTTGGCGTTTCATTTTCGAAGTCCGGTCGTTACCTGTCACATAATATCCTTGTACATACTGAGAGGGACAGCATCAGCAAGCTATTAACAGGAGCGAAGATTTACAGATTTACAATCCATAGAGTTGGACAACGAATGTACTTGCGCAGAGCAAAGGCGCGACGGGGGGCCTTACGGGGCGTCGGGCGACACAGGCCGTCTGAATCAAACACAACACGCAATGCAAATTTTTATATAATATAGGTTTTTATTTATACTAGGCACCTTTATAATTACTGTTAGGATGTTATTGACCGAGCGAAGCGAGGTCTCCGAGTCTACTGGGACAAATCGGCGTTTGTTTGTTTGTTTGTTCAATGATAACTTGCGAACCGTTTAGAATAGAATAGAATTGAATTCTTTATTGGCCATATAACTAAGTCCGTTATACAAGGCAAGTCTAGTAAGTAAATAATAATTATAATAAGATAACATCAGATCTTCCGAGTGGGAAATTTATAATTCAATTATGAGCAGAATCGGTTGAAGGATTGTAAAGATACGATGGGTCGCGAGGGCCAGTTCGGACGAACTACTAGTATTTATTTAGATTCATAAATATTCAATGAAGATAGCAGCAGGTAGCTTTTGTCAAAACTAAGCCACACGCCACTATATTTATTTCACCACCTGGAAGACTGAATTAGCATTAAGCCATTCCTTGTTCTTACTAATTACCATTATTGTGCAAAACTTAATTAAATGAACTCATTTATTTTGTAAAAATAACGTATGACACAAAACAAACGTAACTCGCGCATATACTCGTACTTATAGATAGTCATTTAAGTTACCCATCTTGCTACTCGTCATTAAGTTCATCAACTCTAACATTTAATTATCATTTAGGTACAGCGTTCTTACGAAATACCTACTTAGTATATTTGAAATTTTGAAACCACAAATTAAAGCGTTTAGTTTGAAGAGCGAGTGAATAATCTTTATATTCAAGCCGAGCGGTTGAGCACCGGCTCTTTTCACCTTGGGCAGTAGTTGGATGTAGATAGGTAGTAGGTACTATTATATAGAAGTCGTGTCAGGCAGAGAGCGAGCGACGACAACATGGCGCGAAGCGGGCCGCGGCGCGGTCGCGGTGTGGCGGGGCGAGAAATCTGGCAACGCCGCGCCGCGCCGCCGCAGCCGCATTTGTGCTTTGTACTTGTACGTGGGCTCGGACCGAATGCTTCGTTGGTATCTTTACAATTTATTGACTGTAATATTATGTTGATGTGTATACGTCTCTGAACTTAACTACTATTAAGTATTCTGTGACTTAACTCATGATATCGCTATGTGACTGTAGCGTTATTATAAATTAATGAATGCTACGTGGCTGTCGCTCGATTCTTTAATTTATTTATTTTACACGTTATTAGGCCTACATACCTATGGATTAGTTATAAATAGGGAAGAAGACTGCAACTTTATCCGCTAGGGACGCTGGTGCTCGTTGAATGTTTAAGTAATTGAGCTATTATTACTACGTATAGAGAAGCTATCATAAGTAACGATCATGCTCTATTTTGTTAAGTGTTTAAACTTAAACAATAAATAGCCGTCGAACCTAACAGTACCTACAAAAGGTAAAGGTCGAAAAAGCCGTGATTTTTCATAGCACATTCATGTTTTGTCCAACGTTTCGCAACAGCTTGTCGTTCCTATAGACTAAACTGTTGGTTGACTTACTGCAGAACTGACATAGCTTTGTTTCTACCTAACAAGCTTCATTAGATTTCAGTTTTTGTTTTCTTATTAATCATAAATTGAAATAATTAAATAGCAAATAATATTAAAGTATGAGAATTAAGTTTTATTCAATGATTTCAATATTGTATAAAAAACACTTAATATTTTTATTGCGTTTCAGGCTTCTACTAGCCTCTAGTCTCTTATCAGTGAGTTTTATTTATTTATTTAAATAATTTATATGTACCATTGTTTGACTATTTTTATAAAAAAATTAAAAAAGTGTAAAATTTTATTCTTTTTTTGACACGTAATTTTTATTGTGAATAAGTAACTATTGACTAATAAACTTCACCTTAATAATTAGTATACTTCAGAAATTATTAATAAATTAAAATAAAAAAATAAAATACTTTCATTTACGAAAATTTAAAGACCTCGGCTTGCAATTTAATCATGAAGTATTTAAGTATTATAGAAACCATATTAAAGAACTAATTGAATGTGCGTATAGTCAATATATGGCAAGGCTTGCTTCTAACATCATTCGTGAACCTTCACAATTTTGGAAGCATGTGAGAGAGAGGCGGAAGCATAGAGCTCAGTCAAACGAGTACACGCTTGATGGAGTGACAGTAATAGGGCAGCAAGCGGTTGCAGCCTTTGACAACTACTTCACCTCGGTATCCCTCAACGAAATCCCAAAACTGGACCCAGATGCGGCCGCACTAAGCTTTTAACTCCGCTGACTCACGCCTTGTGAGCGTAGATAGAGTTACTGTGGCAGACATACGCCGCGCTGCTCGTCGACTAAAACCGTCGTCAGCAGCTGGACCTGATGCTATACCCCCGTTTCTTGTTAAAGACTGTTTGTCGGCACTGGAAGTGCCTCTTTGTCACTTATTTAATATCTCGCTCCAATCATGTTATTATCCAAATACGTGGAAGATATCCAGGGTAACGCCAGTGCCTAAGATTACATCATCAACGGACATTACAACTTGGCCTATTGCTATATTATCCGTATTCACTAACATTTTTGAGTCTATTATTAATTGGTATCTCACGCGTCAGATTGAAGTTATCCTTAATGAATCACAGCATGGCTTTCGTGTAGCCCGCTCCACAACCACGAATCTTATTACCTTCGTCGACTCTGTAGCGTCACATTTAGACGCGGGTAAACAGGTTGATGCTGTATTACTTGATTTTAGGCGAGCATTTGATATGGTGGACAACGATATTTTGCTGATGAAACTTTCATCACTTGGTGCATCGCCCAAGTTTTTAAGATTTTTTGCAAGCTATCTTAGAGATCGTAGACAGTATGTACAGATAAAACCGTATCGATCAGATGAATTCTACACAAGATCAGGAGTGAGCCAGCGTAGCACTCTTGGGCCTACTCTCTTCTTGGTCATGGTCAACGATCTCCATAAGGTGTTGAGCTCATTCTAATGTCTGATGTTTGCGGATGATCTGAAGGTATATCAGAACGTTAGTCAAGTCTTGCGTATTGTCTTAGATTACAGCAGGATATCGATTCGGTGGAAATGTGGGGCCGGTTAAATCATCTTTCATTAAATGTCACATAGTGCAAGGTATTGACATTCACTAGATCCAAAACACTTAAAACTGTAGCTTACACACTAGGACGTTCATTGTTGGAGCGCGTAAATATTATTGGTAACCTCGGTGTTATTCTGGATACTCGCCTTGACTTCCGTGAGCATATCAGCACAATTTGTAAAAATACTAATAAGACGCTGGGCTTCATAATGAGAGTAGCTTCTCAATTCCATGAAGATAGCATTGCGATCATGCTATATAATGCTTTTGTGCGGAGTAAATTAGAATTTGGTGCTATCGTCTGGGATCCGCTAGAGGCAAAATACACCCTGATGATTGAGAGGCTCCAGCGAAAATTTGCCAGGTACGTGAATAAGCGGCGTTACGGATTTTACCCGCACTTATATCCGTCCTTGTTTGTATCGGGTATGATCGGAGCAGATACAACTACTAGAACTAAGGAGGAAATTTCTGCTAGCCATGCACTATCTCTTAATACTGCGTGGTAAAATTAATAATTATACTGTTCTAGCTGCCATCAGTTTTTATGTTCCCGATAACTATGTCCGAGTTGGGCATCGTCGGCGACATCCACTATTCGCATATTCTGTCCCGCGTACTCAGCACGCCAACACCGCACCTACACTGCGAGCTATGCAGATCCTTAACGCATTCACACACGAGTACCAACAAGTCGACATAATTAATGATAGTCTTAGTATATATATATTGTTATAAATTTAAAAAGCTTTCTTAGTAGGTAATAGTATTCTATGCATAGTTAGTGTTTAAGATAGTTAGCGCTTTGGCCTGTGCTGTAAGCTTAGTAGCTTACACGATAGTTCGTGTATTTAATAAATAAATAATAAAGAAATAATATTTCATCGTAAATTTTTTTCTTTTTATTTCATTGAGTTACCACATTTATTTTCCTAATTTATGTTTGATTGTTTTTTTTTCGCTATAATTAATACAGGTACGCTTAAAATTTTGTTAGAATTAAAATTTTAAAATGTTTAACTAGTTACTCACCGATGGAAAGTTATTCATTTCCACTTACTGGAATTATTAGTGCAATATCTTAACACACACGAGGGCATAGTTAATGCGTTTGAACGTTTCGCTTAAAACAAACAAGACTTCGTCGCTCAAGAGCTAGCAAGCAACTGAATGACGTGCGGCCGGACGGCCGCACTTGAATAAAACACTGTACTGATGTGCAGCGTCTTCTCTATACGTAGTAATAATAGCTCAATGGCTTAGGCTGTTATTTTCGTCGTACAAAACAAGGATTAACAAGATACTGCTGGATATACATTAGGGCTTGGTAGCCGAACCACGAGAAAGGACTATTTTGTGAAAACAAAGAACACAAGTCATTGTTTTTTTTCTTTTCGCTCAATAAATCCATGTTTGGCCACTATCTCGCCTGATGTGAAGCGATGATGTGGCCTAAGATGAAGCACATAGATCTAGAGAGAGACGGCAGTTAAGCGGCTGCTCAGACCCGTCTCCCCGATGGTTCACCGAACATCTTCCCGAAACACGACTAGGTCGCTTGACAGCTAGGTTAAAGTTAGGTTAAGTACCAGCTATAGGTGACAACACATATTTATGCCCATAAGTGATTATGATAATCATGTGGGTGCATTTAACTTGTTCTATTAAATTAAAGTTCAAAATACAAACTTATGATGACAATATGCTTTAATGATACTCAAAACATTCAAAATACCAACCTTTCCAGCTACTTCTTTCTTCGTGATTTTTAAGCATGCACTTCGTTGTCTAAGTATTATATTTGATTCACTGATTTTCAAACGACTATATTAGGCCAATTTTTACAAAAAATTCCAGTCAACCTTCCAAGATGTTAATCATTTATCCTAATGATAAAGCTACAGCTAAGCGGTACTTAGACTACAGGAACATCTGTAACTCAATCGTCAAAAGATTAAAGAAGCAGTACTACCAATGTAAGCTTCATGAACATAGTGGTAACGTTAAGGAAACGTGGAAAATCATTAAAGAAGTTTGTAATCTCAAAAAAAACAATGTGCCATCCTCTGAACTTTTGAGCATACATCATGACCCCAAAAACTCACTTCATGAGGTAAATATTTTTTTTACGTCTGTTGGACAAAAGTTAGCGAAGGTAATCTTGAACAAAGTTGACAAAACTGAGCAGGACTTGGCACAAATATCAAATTCTGACAATAAGCCACTCAATTCTTTATCCCTATTCTTTACGGATGCCTTCGAAGTGAGATCTGTCATAAATACCTTGCGAACAGCTAGTGCACCGGGCTGGGATAAAGTAACTACCGCTACGCTTAAAGAAATTATATCTTATATCACTGAACCCAACACTTACCTTTGCAACCTCAGCTTTGAAACAGGAACCTTTCCGGACAGCTGTAAAAAAGCGATAATATGTCCTATTTATAAGACTGGTAACAAAAACAACCCAACAAACTATCGTCCAATTTCTCTACTCAGTACGCTTTCTAAAGTATTTGAAAAACTCGTCAATAAACGATTAATTAAATTTCTCGAAAAAAATCAGTTACTTAGCGAAAACCAGTATGGTTTCAGAGAAAAGAAGTCAACAGAAGATGCAGTCTTAAAACTCACAACCTTGATTAAGGACTACCTTGACAATGGAGAGCGATGCATAGGAATATTCCTTGACCTGCAAAAAGCTTTTGATACGGTGTCAATTCCTATCCTCCTAACAAGGCTAAATAATGCTGGCATTAGAGGTATAGCTCTTAATTGGTTTGAAGACTACTTAACTGACCGAGAACAAAGGGTTAGAGTCAATGATCATGAGAGTGACGTTGGATTCAGTAGATTTGGAGTCCCACAAGGCAGCACGTTAGGACCATCTCTTTTTCTCATATACATCAATGAGTTCTGTAAAACACGTCTGCCGGGAATGGAACTCCTCATGTTTGCTGATGACACAGTCCTTCTCTTCCATGATAAGTCTTGGCAAACGGTTGCTACATTGGCTGAAACAGGTCTTTCTAGAGTCACCTCCTGGCTTGAAGACAGCCTTTTGTCTCTTAACACCAGTAAGACTAAATATATCTGCTTTAGTAAGACAGCTGCAGCAGGTCCAGCCTCTGACTTCCAACTGACAATTCATACATACCCGTGCAATCGTCAAAAAATGAATATGGGCAGTGCCTGCGCCTGTAGCAATTAGTTAGAGTAGATAATCTTAAATATTAGGGAGTTATCGTGGATTCGAAATTAAATTGGAAATCTCACATAACTACACTAACAGGAAGAATTAGGAAACTTATTTATATATTTAAAAACCTGCGAACTGTTGCTGACTTAAAACTACTAATACAAACGTACAAAGCTCTTTGTGAATGTATCATCAACTACTGCATCTGTGTCTGGGGAAATGCTGCAAAAACATATCTAATTAATGTAGAACGAGCACAAAGGGCAGTATTAAAAGTTCTAATGTACTTACCCTACAGACATCCCACTTCAGAAGTCTACAATAAAGCTCAGGTACTATCTGTAAGGAAACTGTACATATATCAGGTCTTAAGACGTTATCACACAAATATAGTGCCACATTTAACTGTATCCAACAAACGCGTTGACCGATGCCCAGTGCCGCGTGCTCGCAGTAAATTTGCTCAAAGACACTTTGATTACGCAGCACCGCACCTGTACAACAAGCTTATTACAGTCCGTCAAATCTAAGAAGTACCGTTTGACAGTTCTGACAATTGAATGATAGGGATGGGATGAAAAAATCGATTACTATAATATCCGAACTTTAAGAGATCGATTACTATAATATCCGAATTTTAAGAAATCAATTGTTATAATTAAATAAAAGAAATGTTTAGGATATTTTTTTATTCACTACTAGTACTAGTATCGTCGTCTTCGTCATCATCGTCATTTAAATTAATGACCAGTTGATTGTCCATTACATTATCAAAGTGTACGTCTCTTTCGAAGTCGTCCATTATTATTTTCTTTGTTTTTTGTACTACTTTACTCCAATCTTCCTGTGTAACTTGGGCACATGCTTCCTTTAATAAACCTTCCATTTTCTTGACACTGAAGGGTGGTTTTGTGTTGTGTCTTGCTGCATAACCTGTAAAACAATAATGTAACTATTTGATAGCAGACGAAAACCATTGTTTAAATTATAAATGTTAGAAGTACTCGTGTTATTATTATAATATTATAAAATATTACCTTTAACTTGGGCCCAAATCAGTTCAATGGCATTATATTGGCAATGGTACGGAGGAAGTCGTATGACTTTGTGCCCGTGCTCTTCGGCCAATTGGTCAATTACATATGTCGGTTTTGGTGGTTTATGCAATTTCACTAACTGTAATAATTCAGCTTTTAATAGTGACATGTCGGCATCCACTCCTTTTCTTTGCAGCCATGCCACCAAATCTGCTTTCTTATTGGCTGACGTAGGTGCTTTATCAATTTGCACAGAGTGGTATGGGGCATTATCCATTATAATTGTGCTGTTAGGAGGGATATTCTGTAATAAATTTAAGAACCACTCTCGGAACCTTACTGCGTCCATTTCTTCATGATACTCTTTAGTGCTTTTGGATTGGAAAGCTAATAAAGAGTTTTCCACGAAGCCTGTAGACGCTGACCCAGCATGGCATATTATGAGGCGTCCACCTTTTCCTATCGGCACCTTCGAGCACGAAGCTTCAGAATCATCAGTCCATGTTTTCGGCACAGAATGGTTGGAATTTAGCCAGGTTTCGTCCAAAAATATTACATTATCCCAGTTTATAATTTGTTTAACTTCGCGCAGGAATGTTAGTCGCTGCATAATTATGTCATGTCGCTCCATAACAATTTTTCGTTTGTCAACTTTTTTGTATCTGAAGCCAATTCCTGTTATTACCGTTCTCAACGACTCTATGCTTCCCTTATACAGCCCGGCATCTTTTAAAGTTGCACATAACTTTGCCAATGTTGGAAATTCGCCTCTTGTAAAATACCCGTATATATGGTTTCTAATAGCATGACTATCGAATTCATCGATGCCTGTCACAGGTTTATTTCTTTTTCGTTTTTTCGGTGTGTGAAGTACGTTACTGTCACTCCCCGAAGGCCCATATTTTTCACTTAATATTTTGCCAACGGTGCGGCTACCAATACCGAGAGCTTCACCGACGCGATCCCGAACTTGTGTAACTGGCAGTAGAAGTCCACCATTTTGAGATTCACGCTCAAAATACTCGTGTAATTTCACCACCAATTCACGAGCCTGGCTGTTCAAAGTACGTCCTCTTTTCGACATTATTAATAAACACTTGCTTAGTTCGGAGTCCAGTATAAATATTGCCAAGGTAAACGGATAAAGAATGATCAGTCCAGAAAAGTAATAGCCAAGTCACAAATTGTAAAACACAAACGAGAAAGCAAGTACGCGCACAGTCAGCTTCCAAGATGGCGAGAGACTGCTGACCAACTGCTGACGCCGAACCGACCGAGCGGACCGCGTGCGCTTGTAGTTGGCAGTGTTGCCAGAAAAAAAAAATTGTAGAGACTTGGACACCTGCGATTTTGCCTATTGACCTAAAAATAATTAAATTAATTTATTTTAGGGTATCTGTGTATTCAGTGCATTATGCGGTCGCGCAGTAACGTCGTTAATTTATAACATCAGGCAACAACATTTTTGTGAATGGGTTCTACATACCTTATTTTTATTAGTTTTAGACGTAGAAATAAGACTTAGAAGAAAAAATTGTAATAGGGGATCGGACAGTAATCGAGAAAAAATATAAAATGTAGTTAGAACGAATGTTTATCGAACCAGAAAGATCGTCCAATCAATATTTTTGTGAAATAATAATGATTTATATTTTTAAATCAAGAAATAAAATCTAAAAATTCTGACTATTTTAATCTGTTCTTCGTCTCAAGCGAAACACCAATCACAGCGCATGACGTCATCCGTAGGCGGATGACGAGTGCCAAGCTTGTGTTGTGATTACTTTTCGTTTTTGCTTTTCATAAAATCTTACAATATTTAGAATTAAGATATAATAAAATAGTCCATTAATAGGTGCAATTCTCCCAAGTGATCATTATCTCTTTGCTTACAACTTGTTTTGTACAATAAATAACATGGAACCAAGCTATATAAAAGCCGACAATCGAACTCTGCCGAGAGTGGATATATTGATGGTTGGCAATTTCTTTGCCTCAAACTCGGACTTCTGTGCTGCTGAATTTCGAAATGTTAAAACATCTATGTAAGTATTTCAGCTATTCTTCATTTGATCTAATTTATGTGAGTATGGAAATAACAAAGGGAAACACAACCTAAAAAGTGTAGGTTGTGATAATTGATGTAATGTTATGTCCTTTTTATTTTTATAATGACTTAATTTAATGTTTTACTTTTGCGTCTTTTTAGATCAGCGAGACAATCATACGGGGATGATGCGATAGGATACGTCCAACTTCGGCGAGATATGGATTTGTGTACGATCAAATGTAAAGTGTGTCCAGAGCACAAAATTCGTTCAAAGGCGTATAATGCGACTATGATAGTAAATGAAAAAGAAGAAAAAGTAGTCAGCGTTCAGTGTCATGACTGTGCTGCATCAATGGGAGGTTGCAAACATGCTGTCGCTTTTCTGATGTGGGTCCACAGGAGAAGTGAGGAGCCATCTAGTACTGAAATACAGTGTTACTGGAAGAAATCTAAACTGGCTCAGATTGGTACCAATGTTAAGTATGTTACTGCAAAGGACCTTTCGTCTGGTAAAAGAGTATCTTCTACCCAGACTGCTCCACACAATAATATGCTGGAACAATTTCTCCAAGCAGCTGCTACCCGAAATGTCACAAACTGTGAATTAATGAAATATAATAACTGCAGAGTGAAAGAGTATGAGAAATTGTCACTTCATTACTTAATCATTGAACATTGTGATGACGGTGATTGTGACACATTTTTGGATACAATAGCTCAGTATTTTACTGAGAAAAACATTCAACTGATTGAAGAAAACTCTCGAATGCAATATAAGTACAGGTTGTGGCACGAGCTTAGGTATGGGCGTATTACAGCTTCAAAATCCTACGAAGTTAGCAAATGTCATACTGCAGATGGGTCTTTGATATCTATGATCATGGGAGCCAAGACCCCAGACACAAAAGCAATGAAGAGAGGTCGGGAATTAGAAACAAAAGTGAAAGAAACAGTGGAAAAAACACTTGGCAAGAAAGTGAAGACCTGCGGATTATTTATTTCCTCACAATACCCATTTATAGCTGGTTCACCAGATGGTATTATGACAATAAAGTATGCGTTGAAATAAAATGCCCAACCAGTGAAAAAACATATAAAAATTATTTGAAAGATAATAAAGTGACAGAAAAATATATGGCACAAATACAAATTCAAATGTTTGTCACAAATTTGAAACATTGTTATTTCTGTGTTGCTCACTGGGATTTTGAACTCAACAACCATGTTGAAATGTTATTAGTAAGCTATAATGAGGCCTTAGTAAAGCACTATATTTCAAGTTCAACTCAATTTTGGAAAAGAAATGTATACCCTATTCTATATAAAAGTTCAAAATAAAATATTTTTTTTACATATTCAATGGTTTTATTTATTAAAGTTAATATTAGGTATGTACACATAATAATTCATAAATAAATAACTCCATAAAGTCCTTTCCTTTTTCTCCATCAGCTTTGTACAACCAGCGAGGTGCTTCCCACTATGGAATCAAAGATTTGACGGTGGGGACTATGAGGCTATGGAGGATGCATGGTGGCATAGTACTTGTGGAAAACTAGGTTTCTAGGCGAATATTTTTTTTATCTAGTTGTACTATAAATGGTTTGAGGATATTAGCAATGATTGGTATATTTTTTTAAAATACTTTGCCTGCATATGATGTTGATATTCCAAATTGATCTGCAAGTTCTGAAAATGTTGTATTTAATCTAATTTTTTTCAAGCATAGTAGTACATGGTCTGTTGGAATGTTGGTGTTTCCTTGTACTAAAGCAACCAAAAAGAAACAATCCTTTGTTATGCCTATATAAAAACGTGGTTTGGCTTCAATTTTTTTCAACATATTATTCAGGGATTGCTTTGCTTCTCTTTCCTGTTCTAGTTTAGCTTCTTCTTTGTTTAAGCTACTACTGTCAGATGGTATTTTACACTAACGATTGAACAGAAGGTGATGATGGTTGAAATGATATTGATGGGGTGTAAAGTGATAGATCCATCGATGAATTATCTGTTTATTTTAGACACACTTGGTCTTGATAGCTCTACTTGTTCTTCTACTTTGAACGGAGATGTCGATGTGATGATTGTTTAGATGGTGATGTTGCAATGTTTTTGGATTTGTTATGTGTTTGTGTATACCTGCTTCTGAAGTATTTACTTTTAAAAACAACTTGTACACCTTTATCTTGGCTTTTTGGCTGTTCTTCTCTTACAAAGTCAGTTTGTAAATCTAAAACAAAGGTAAATTGGTCATTATTGTTAACCATTCCGAAAAAGGTATTGGTTCAAATTAAACTAGTAGGTATTTAGCTAGGTACTTACTAAGAGACTGAGTTGTATTTTCTTTTTCCATATTAGTCTCCAGTTTAATTTCTGCAAGGGCTTCTTCTATTAAAGACATTCTTTGCCTTTTGACAGCAGCGGGGCAAGATGTACTAGTAGTTGATGGCAAACTTCTTTTCCTATCAGTTTGACATTGAAATTTTGAAGGAAGCCATCCAGGTTTTATCATTATTTTTTTACAAAGCCCATAATATGATATCGCATGTAATTTTCCATATCATTCGGCAGCTATAACACAAATTACAAATTATTTAAGCACTTATACTAAACTTCTTACTTGTAAATATAACCTATACATACACAAAAGGAACTTATTATTTTACATACCGCTTAAATTCTATCTAAAGGTACTTACATCGAAGTGTCCTCACAAAAGAAAATCGTTGATGTAATAGACATCCCTTCGTGTTTTCGTCTTGC
Source organism: Petrophora chlorosata (assembly GCA_951640565.1). Taxonomy (NCBI): domain Eukaryota; kingdom Metazoa; phylum Arthropoda; class Insecta; order Lepidoptera; family Geometridae; genus Petrophora; species Petrophora chlorosata. Next base: position 7,191,474 of record OX621206.1, read on the forward strand.
TAGATCCATCAATTTTTTTCGCATTTCTGCTTTTCGTGGTACATCAATGAATAATTTATTTGGAGTAGCTATAGAATTATTTCTACATTGAGGTACTGCACACCAACGATATGGTTTTCGTTCCATTCCGACAATTTACTCAATTTAGTCCCCAAACTTCACAAAACGTATTTAAATCTCTTTGCAAGTTTTCTTTCGTAGAGTTTGAGTTTGACGCACAGAACAATAATACTGGTTTGACGTTTCGGCCAGCGTATGACGTCACACACCTGAGGTGACCTTTTGCGCGGCAATAATTTAAATATAATATTTAACTTTAATTTTAGGTACTTTTAGAGCTTTATTTAATTAAAATTGTATTTTTCATGGCTATATATATTGATTATGGTTAATTTAAAACACTTTCTGAAAAGTTGTCCGATCCCCTATTGTAAAATCAATGGATGTGCTTGTTAAAAATTTGTTTATTTCTCTGTAATATGCAAACCCATACTATCATACACAAAAATAAATGTAAAAAACACTATCCCTGACTCCATTTACTATTTCGACAGCGTTAGCGCGAGAAACCCCGACTTATTTGGGCGCGAAAATCAAAAATCGACAAATCGCTTTCGACAACTTTTTAAAGAAGCAAATATATTTGATTTATAAATACGTATTTTTGGTGAATGGGTTTTATCTCATATTTTACGATTACATAACTATTTAGTTATGTAATCGTAATATGTGAGATAAATCCCATTCACATGAAAAAATATTTGTTTGGTTGTCAAGTGTAATTTGTAAATAATACATTCGATTTTTCGTATATGTAAACGATTTTTTTGCATACAAGTGTATCCGAAGAGTCGCAACACTACGTGCAGTGACCTAACTACGTAACTTTGTAATGAGGTCAAGAATATAACTATTAGAAATTATTTACTGTGTAAATATGTGTTATTTTGCTTTGTTTGAAAGTTTTCAATTACATTTAGATATTAAGAATTGTACATTTTTAGATACAATAATGAAATCTTTCTAAATTCATGGTTTTATGAAAAAGGTTATCGAAACTGAATAATGTACGTATGAACAAAGTTGTTTCGGTTTGAAAAATATGAAACGTCAAACGGTACCTCTTAGATTTGATGGACTGTAAATTAAATAGCGAAAGTAATGTTAAGGAATATACAAACAACAAAATAAAGAAATACATACTTACATGGCTCAGCAATCTGGACTACGACAATGTGGAAGACTTATTATTTAATTATTGAATATCGCACACACTCACCGCTACCACACACATATACGAATACACAAATCACACATACACTCACACACCCTCACATACCATCACACACACACACCATCACACACACACCCTCACACACATCCTCATACACACATACATATTCAACACCCACAACCACACACTCACATACACTTAGCATGTTTTATTAATTTTTTTTCTTAATTTTCTCTTTGTCTATTTAACTATGTATTCATTTTTGGCATTTTTATATATCTAAATTGGGAGAAGGAGCTAGTCCTTGAAACACAGCGTCAAGCTACGTCGAGGGCTAGAGACTTCAATCATAATTTGTAACACTTACTATGTCAATAAATAAATTTTTATGTTTTTATGTTTTTATTTTCCATAACTTATTTGCAAAATTAAAATTTTGACATTTAGTGGCGACATCAACGATAAGCTTTGCCTCTTTTTCCCTATTTATGAAGTTATGAAGATTCTAACATAATTTCATAAACCCATTTCGGTATGAATTTCGTTACGTTTGTGCCTGATGGTATACAGGCAACATTTTGGGACCTCTCCTCATAGGATTGTCAGATTATCAGGATTCGTCTCGATTCTCCCGACATTTAATTTGTCTCCAGACTCCCGAAAAAGTACAAAATCTCCCGACTTATCGTTAAGACAATGGCGTAGTTCATATTGTGAAATCTGGGGCCTTATTGTCACTGTTAGACAATAACCCCCCTTATTAGATATATGTACAAAATGACTCTAGTCGGGGTGCAGTGCATACCAAGGTTTCACGCTTAGCCCTCTGTTTTTCAATACCACTATGGTAAGCTATAGATCATCTTACAAAACATTGAAAATTCACTACCTTGGAACATCCTCTATGCCAAGGCCGACGATGTTGTTTTGATTTCGCATAATGATGACTTTCAGCAGACCTTTAATAATTGCATAATGGCACTATAAAGTAATGGACTTGTAAAAAGAAGACAGAGCACATGTCGTGAGTTTTTGTTAACGTCACTAACTCACACAAATTAGAAAGATCTCAATAAGAAATATCCTACTAAAGTAGTACCTACATAGCAACGATGGCAATATTGATACGGAACATCCGTATCAATATTGCCATCATTTTTATTATCGATTTTATTCATATAACTACAACAGGATGGATTAAGTGGAGACAAGTCAGAGGCGTCATGTGTGACAGAAAAATGCTTCTTAAAGTCAAAGGGCATATGTAAATATGTAGGTACATAAGACAGCCATTAGACCTGTTGGGTGCTTCCCGTTTGTCGTCCCTGTCGTCCAACACTGTTGACAATCGGGAATAAAAACTTTTTTCTCGATCGTTTGCACCTAGTTATGGGGCCACACTCTGACTCGTAATTACGAATGCTCCTTCCGTCGGATGAAAAGGACAGCGCTGTGCAAATAGCATAAGAGTGTATTTTTTAGTGCGCACGAAAGCAACTCGGATCAGAGTAGGCCCTCTGAGTTATGCTCTGTCAACTGTTGACAATCTGAGAAAAAGTTCCGTTTGTTCATATTCTGACCATATAGGGTCAGAAAGCAGGGTGACCAACACGCAGCACCAAGAGAAACACACAAAGCTGCACCAAGCTGCACCAAGAGAACAACAGAAATGCGCATGGTACGTTGGTCGGCTGGTGTCACTTTGTTAGATAAAATCCAGAATGAGTTAAAAGTTTTAAAGTCGCCCCGATAGTAGATAAGGTCAAAAAGAAATTACTACGGTGCTACGGTGATACGGTCACATCCAAAGACGCCCAGACGATAATAATTGTAAAGCTTGAACTAGACTTTCCATCAACGAAGCCTATGCGTGGAAGACTACTCATCAACTTGTTAACGAAGGCACAGAATTATGAAATAAATGACGGTCAAAGACCTTCAACCAAACTTCAACGCAGCACAAAATCGTGCTATGTAGAAAATGAGCACGATGAAGGCTGACCCCAAGTAAATAAGAGAAAATGTAGAAGGAAGTAGAAGAGTTTATTAATTTATGTAATTTTTGTACTTGGTTGATTTCTTTTACTTTGGATACTTCTAAATGTTTTTAGTAGCCGTTAAGTCTGATAGTTAAATGGTGTGACTAGACAAAAATCGTTACTTTTATTAATCCATTAATACTATAACAAAAATGTTGCTGACTATAATTAATCCTTGATGAGTAATTAAATAATAGGACATCAAACGAACAATACAATAATATTATGCTTTGAACAGTAGGATCGTTGGACGGGATGAATCGAAACTAAATGAAAAGATGAATCTTCGGGTCAACATTTTTAGGATTGGCTGGATTGGCAGGTAGCACATTCGTGTGCTTCTGCTCCTTAACAGTGTCTGACTGTTTTGAGTAGGATGAATGAACGATGTATCAGTTGCGCTGTACAAGCGTTTGCTATACACACAGTAACATAAACAGTAAATAATGTACTCATATATATTTTGTTCTGGTAAATTAAGAAAATGTCATAGAAACCTTGATAATTCTATAGAAAATGCATAAAATGATTGAATATCATCGAACACTATTAATATATTAGTACTCTGCAACTAGGCATCATAAGATCACCTTGTTGTTTGGTTTAGCAGAGTACCTGCTACGGAGTTACTTACTTAGACCGTGTGTAGCACAATACAATTGTAAGTCTTTTTGAGAACAAACTTATTTTATATTTTTTTTCATACCAATACATAGTATCGTCCTAAAGTTAACTTAGTTTTATATATAGGTAATTTAAAAAAAATGTGTTAAGGCGTGTCATTATCATATTCATCCATCCATACAGTATATAGCTGGAAAGTTCAGTACACGAGTCGAGGATTTTTAGAGTGCGCTTGGTCGCAGGCAGAACGCAGTTACTGCGATCGATGTCAGCCCGCCACCCCGTGACCGCGCCGCGGGGTGTGAGGAAAGGAGTGCGCACTAGGTATCTGCGCAGATTCGCGGGCTTGCGCCGTGAGGCCGCAAGCCTGTGCAGGGGCCCATTTATGTTTATTCATTTTAGCAAACGACTGCAGCCGCTGCTGTAAGCACCAGCTATAGACACTTTTATTATCTGCGGAATCTTCTTCGAGCTGCAGTCGACAATGGAAATTCTTCAATGTCAATACGCAAAACGTTTTCAATACATAATGGACAAAAGGTACATTTTAATGTATGTTATGTAAATGTTGTGCTACTAGGGTCCCGCACGCATATACCCACCTGCCTAATGCGTTTTTAGTTTTTCAATGTAAATGTTAATTTGAATATAAATGTACAAACTGTTTCATTACAATCATGACGCCGCGCCGTACGCCGCCGCCGCCATCTTATCGGGCTATAAAATTGTCTACCTTGCTCTTGTTGACGTAAGATAGATAGAAGAATGAAAATAGGCCCGATGTATACAATGCAGTGATGCTTCTTACTTAAAAAAGCAAAACCGCCATGTCAGTCTAAAAAACTCAATCTTAAATTTACATGTCAGTTAAAAAAGGAGCTACATTTAGTGTCCAATTAAACCAATTTAATTAAATATTTAAAGAGTACAGACCTAATTAATATTTTTAGTAAGTAATCATAAATTGTATTTAACTCTTACTCTAGGTAATGTTTGTAATAAAAATTGATAAACTAAAATGTAAGCATCTACCCAATAACTATGTAATACGTACCTACTTACATTATAAAAAAACCAGTGTAAGTCAAAGAACTCGTTTTACTTAACCTTACTTAGCGACTCACTAATAATGGTAGGTATTATGGTTATTGTATTGCTGATGCGTGATGGCAACGTTATTCCTTGGTTACGGGTAGACGGCTTTTTCCAACCCTATCTATTCTGTTTTTTTTTTTCAAACTTTTTATGTGTCGTTTTTACGTTTCAAATAAATGGCAAACGAGGGTACTTTTATTACATTGACATTTAAAGGGAGAGGTTGGCATTATGCTTCCATTGAACTTTGAAAATGTCGACAGTGCATAAACTTTTGTGCATGCTGCAAACAACATAGACCAGTGCGCCTGTTTCGAAATGACAATGAATGCACGTTTTAAACATTTACCTCCGTCTTGAGAAAAGCACGACATTTATAAAAAAAATACCTAAAATGTGTATACCTATATATTCTAGGTTTATAAAAAATACCTAAAATTTGTATTCTAAATTTTAAATGTAATATATATACATAAATCATCCGTAATCTCACGTATATCGTATATGTGCTGGGCGAAGTCCACGTTAAATGAATAAAATAGGTATTTATTTTAACTGAAAACAGATTTCTCATTAGGTAGGGGTTTTAAAGTCAATTAAACATGAAATTATCATGTGATCAATATTAATATTATTTAATTATACTAAGGTATACTACCTTTGAATAAAAAATAGTGGTTCATATATTTTGACATTGTTATGCGTGAATTGCTGAATAGGGTGAATGTCCGATGACGAAATAAGGTCGATTAAGGCCCATGTTTTTTTTTATGAACATTTGAGAAATACTTTTTTCAGGCTGTTTGTAGGTACCATGTTTTAAACATACAAGTGACAACAAAGCCGTCTTTATTTTCTTCAAAATTTATTCGATGTTTCCTATTAATAATAAGTATAACATACCCCCAAGAGAAGAGGTAACTAGGTACTGTCATTAAAAGCCAAGACCTCGAGTATATTATGTAGGCTAGTCTAATCTTAAAAAATATAAATATTAGGGTTAATGATTGATTCTATTTCTATTCTAAAAACATGTTATTCTCATGCCCTTCCCCAATGACGCTATGCCCTGCCCATTATAAATGTCTGCCTGACTTGTTAGACCTATCATTATAATTAGGTACTTAGGGATGTTCTGTTTCTACATGTATATTTATGTAGGTACATACATGTAGCTTGTATGTATACATATATGTAGCGTGCCCATCGGGAGAACACTGGTGTGAGGTGTGCCGGCAGCGCGCGGCGCGGCAGTAGTGTAGGAGTGGGTGTTGTAACATTATTATGCAATGCGAAAGTTGGTGGCTGGTATTGGGCTCACGTGGGGTGAGGGTGAGAGCATAAAACACCCTGCATACTGTATGGCTCCTCCCACAAGCTCGCTCTATCGACCTGCGCAACTCCCTCGACCCACCCGTCGCGGGCTGGGTGACCGACCCGACCAAATTGGACCTCTATCTAAGCACTCCCATCGTGCGCTAGCCCGTTTTATATAGTTCTGGTTTATTTTGAGGTTCATACTTTTCTAAAATGGAATATCTCCGTTCTTATTGATCAAATCACTTACCGGCGATTAATATCATGATAAGTGTACCTACCTACTGATATCGTCAATCTCGTACGTGACTAAAAAAATGTAATATTTAGCTAATTAGGAAGGTATTCTATAGTTCTATACTTCTGTCCCTTCTTCTATCTTCTATCATTGCATGTGATGTGCACTAAATACCAGTTGCTTGTTGAGGGGCGAACGGACATAACTTACATACGTTGCTCAACATGCGAAACAGCAAATGGCAAGGCGCTACTTGGTGAAAGTTGAAACACACGATGCGTTTTTGGACCACCAGGGCGCCTACGTAAAATTGATTGCTCAAAAGAAGTGCCCCGAAGATTGCTTTACTTTTCTATGTCAATGAACTTTGAGTCGTGATGTTTTATTAATTCATGGTTAGTGTGTGGACTTTGTTGTTATAACTTGAAGAAAAACATTTTGTTTATGTTTAATGTTGCAAATGTTGCAATGGTGATGGCGTTAAACAGTGTGAACGTAAAGATTGCATTCAATTTACTGTTTAGTAACGGTAAGTCGGCCCCCTTATTGCAGACTCCAGCCAACGGTACTGTACGTACCTTAGCAGATTAAATAAGTACTCTTCCAGCCTTCTGTCTAGCGTTCATTTGTGCACTCGGTCTACAGATATTAAATGTAATTTTTATAGTGGCGTCTGAATAGGTTTTTACCTATTTGTTTAAAAATGTACCTAATGTGGTATAATGATTTGTTGACTTTTTTGTCTTTTGTATTAAAATTTAAACTTTTAGTCCCACCAATGGGACGAACGAGCATAAAACAATATTTTTATTTTTTACGTCCGTTCGCTTCTCCAAGATGACGCTATGTTCTGGAAACTTGATGATGTAATTTGAGACTTAAATATTACATATAATGGTTTGGTTTTCTTTTTTTTAAATAAAGTAACGGAAAGTTATTAACTGATTCATATTATTTTGTCATATCAGTATTAGAGATGTACAGACTAGTCGGAAAACTGCCGGCTAAATTTTGTAGTCGGCGATTAGTCGGCAGTTAGTTGGTGACTATAAATATAGTCGGTTATGTGCTTAAAACTAAGGTGATTGAATTAAAATCGTAACATTTATTGTGAAAATTTTTTATTTAAAATCAGCCTTACAGTTTGTAACATAATCTAGGAATAGAAACTCTTCCAGTGGTCAATAATGGAACTTAAATAAACAGTATAATTTTAACAAAAAAGAATGTATGCGTTAGTTATATTTTTTTTAAAACACACTCAGTAATGGCGTTTCGTTTGTAAACAACACGAGAAAAAATGCAAAGGAACAAATACTTCTTTCGACATGACTAGGCTGTAAACGAAGTGCCACGGACATTGCCGATGCCACCCGAATTCTACCGAAAGCAATGATCGGCGTGGCCGACTAGTCGTTCTGTTTGCAACCGACTAGTCGGTCTGTTTGCAACCGACTAGTCGTCAGTCGGCTAATCGGCCCAATCTAATCAGTATGGTATGTACATATTGTACATAATTATAAATGTATGTTATGTACATGTAATAATTTATAAATGTATGTCTGTTTAGATTCTAGCTAGATGCCCTTGTAGTCATACTTGCATTTATACCACCCCTAGGAAAAGAGTATGTTGCAGTTCATAATACAACAAAAATAAATAACTAGACAGAACTTAGGACAAACCCATATTAATTTTATTACTTTAACGGGTCTGCCGGATGCATCAAAAAAAATATTTTACAGTAATTTAAAAAAATAATGCTTATGTTTTGTTTATTCCAAACCTAACACGAAATGCCAATAATACCTCTGAAATGAAAAAAATGAAATGAAATAACTCTTTATTGAAACACACACATAAAATTATTAATAATAAAAACAACGTAACAAAAGTGTAACAATTGGCGGTCTTGTCGCTTAAAGCGATCTCGCGATCTCTGATTAACTTTATCATCTACACAATTAGTAGGTTTGTAGGTATGCTACGTACAAGCCGACCAAAGAGTCGCGTTTAGCTCTAGGGCTTGAATTAACTTTTCTAAAGCTAAATGGCTAAAGCCAATAACTTAAAAAATGAAATTCGTACATTCATTTTTTTTTAAGTAAAACGTTTACTTTTTATTCGTTCGGAAAGCTAGTTGGATGTCTAACAACAAATTGTTTAATATGTAACAGTTAGAGTATTTGCCATAATTATGGATCCCTGTTTAAAAACTGTAAGCCGTCTATAGTAGAATGACGAGTCGAAACAACTGGATGAAAAAAAAAATCGGATTAGAAATTCGAATGCTAGGCAATTAGATGTTCAAATGTCATATGTTGCCTATGTCTAAGATGATTTTGGGTGTGTATAGGTGTTTTGTTTTAATTCGGCTAGTCAGGTGTGTGTCGTTCTGCCACACGACAGCCAGACTACTGTCTGAAGGTTGTCTAACAACCGAGATATTTCAAGTGTTAAACACCATTGCCCTTTACTTTTTGTTTAGGCTACACTGAAAGGCCTCTTATCCTAGTGTATAGTGTTTTATATATTGTATATATCTGTAAGGTAAATATTGTATGGGCCTCTGGTACTTTTATTTTGTTAACTGTATTAATTGGGGTACTTTAAAAGAAGGGTGAAAAGGGTCCTTAAAGGTAGGCAACGCACCAGTAATGCCCCGAGTGTTGCATGTGTCCATAGGCGACGGTAACCGCTTACCATCCAGGCGGGCCGTCTGCTTGTTTGACTATAAGCTATATATAAAAAAAAAAATATTGACTGAAACTTAAGTAGAGTATACATAATTAGGTATTAGGTATAGAGCGCGTGTTCCTAAGTGGGAACAGTATGCACGGGTGAGAACATAGCATCATCCTGTCCACAAGCGCTAGTAGTCTTACGAGTACTAGCAGTGTGAGCGCCCGTTGCGAGTTCTTAGCAGATATATCTAAAAAAATTGTTAAATTTGCAGTAAAACCTTGTAAAAACGATACTCGGAAACATACTAAACAGAATTCTAACAACACATTTCACCGGTAAGCCAATTTTTAATACATTTAAGTTAAAAGTACGTTTGGTTTCGCGGGGGTGAACAAGACATGGGACGCGAGGCTACATGTACCACCCGCACTGCCCCGCAACCCCGCTTCGATTGTTAACTTAAATAGTGATGTGACGCGTTCGGCCTATTCGATAATGCTGTTTGTTATGAGTATGGCGAGCAATAGTTTACACGGGCACAATATCTGCGCTTGCGATTTAAAATTCTATCTTTCTATAAAAATAAAAATTAAATGCTGTTCTTTGTAAACGATCATCCTCATCACTTGAGAACGGCTGGACTAATCCGGTAAATGTTAATGTGATGATAATGCAAATAAATAGATATATATATATATATATAGGTATAGATATAAATAAATTATTCCTGAATTTATATTTCTGACTTTCTTATCTCATATCTCATACATATTTTACATAGGTACTACACATGCATCTTATACATTCATACATTAAAGTAAATAATGTTCACTTACTAAAATTACACTTATAGGTACACAAGACATAACATACATACACAACAATATAGGTACCGTGTCACGGCGCACAATTTTTACATACCCATCACTATTTGCCACATATCTATCAAGTTACAGTACGGCCAACGTAACTTGGCGAGTCTGAACATCGCGCAGACGGCTGCGCAGTAACATGTTTTAGGAACCAAATGGCGGCATGAGGTGAAGTGCGCGGAGAGGTGGTCTAGGCTAGTTATGTAACTTACGTAAGCACAATCAACCCTTTAATAAATAATAAATAAAATAAATAAATAACGCCCAAATCATGAATTTTATTTATTATTATATATTAAACTAAAATAGATTTACTAATATAGTGAATTATGTCGTTAATAAAAAAGATTTTGCTATATAAAAGAAAACTGATTCTAATAAAAATACATTTTCTCGGTTGAAAAAAAATCATTTACTTAAATAACAGTTGTCTATTAACGATTACTTTATGAAAAACTGTTTGAAATCTTCTTATAAAATCAAATAGAAATATTATTTTTATTACTTGATTTACATCGATTTTAATAAAAATCAATTAACATCACTCGAAGGCACGCATATTGGACATCCCTTTTTGTTTACTTCGTAAAGCTTCGTGTTTTTTCGGCAATGCTCGGTACGAGGTAATGTATCTCAGTCACACATTAGTATTTGTGTAGTGTACGTTTCGCTGTGTCTGTCTTTAGCACAGTCGGCTACAAAAGTTTTCGTTGAGTTTTTCTCGGAGTTTTTTTTTATGTATGGATTGTTATTGTTAATATTGTTGTTATTATTTATTGGTGTTTAAGTTTTTTGTTTAGTGATAATCGTTAAATCAGTTTTATTCGTGTTATTTGCAAGTGTAAATTGAAACCTATTTCGCCAAATTAACCAAATATGCCACAAAAGCATAATAGTTTTTTAAATCGTCAGCGTAACAGTTTTTTTCATCAGTGTACATGCGCTAAAGTTCGCAGAGCTCATGTTCTGACTCGCCAAGCTACGTCGGCCGTATTGTAGCTAGCTATAGTTTACTTGTCTACGCTGCGCATTGGGCGACAAGTACGATATGCGCGCTCTATGCCTAGTTATATATACTCTAAGGCCTGAAATAAATGAATTTATTATTATGATTATTAAAAGACACAAACAACATTAGTACTAATACGTTCGGCACTTACTGCTGCAGTACACATCGTCTTTGAATAGAATACTTCATACCAGGTATCAATAAACATGAACTAAAGTAGCTATTCAGAAAGTTGATGACGTCACAGAGCCGGTGTTTACCTCGCTCCCTGCGCCCCTCGCAATAAACCGCTGGGTATTCCGCTGTAGCGCGCGGCCAGGCCGGTGGCGCCCTAACCCCTCCCGCTCCTCTCATACCCTGCCCCTCTGCCTAGCAGCCCGTCAGACCACCTCAAACACACACGCGCAGTTTGCTCAGTCGAGTTTCACACGGAAACCGGGTGCGGTGAGCGAGCGCGGCCATGTTGTAAGACTGTAGAGCTGGCAACGTCGCATCAGACATCGACCGATTTAATCGGCGCTCGTTGTGTTGTGGCGTTGAATTTTCTCGTAATTCTTAGATGCTGAGCTATGCTATCAACTAACATGATTCTCTTATTTTGGTTAATAGTATTGTTATTTTTATTATTTATTACTTGTATTACAGTTTAAATAAAGTCGTATGCAACTTGTTTTACTTAGTTTACTTATGAATTTACCTACCTTTACCTGGTAAGTATAGGTACTTACTTAATTAAATACATAGTTACCTACTCAAACTGTTTCATACACCTACCTACCTGAGTAAGAGCTTTTAATTTTTGTGTAAGATGTAGGCAAGAACCTACTATAATTTGAAATTTACTTAATATGTATTTGTTTGTTTCGGGTCTAGTAATCGTAGGTACCTAGTCAAAGACTTATCTTAAAAAACTTATAGGTACGTAACCTATTAGCTAATGCAATAAAATACCTACTCAATAAATACCTCGGACAAAGACGTTAATATTCAAGGTCGGTTGGTGTATTCGTCCCACGAACAGTTCAAAACGAGAACAGTTTACGCTCTATTGGAACGAATAGGGCGTCCCAATAGGGCGTAAACTGTTTTTGAAAACATTATTTTTCATTTATTATGTTTCATCATATTCATTTAATCGCTCAACAAAGTATACACAGTCTGCATTAGTCAGCAACCAGATGTAACGTTTATTTGATTAATAACGGATCCTAGATAATCATTGTCAATGTAGCAAAAATACTGATAAAAGAGTTACTTAAGTTTAGCGAACATACCGTACCTACTTAGACATTACAGGTTGTAACAAAATTTGAAGTATTCCCGATTCAGCGCCAATATTTTCGGCACCAATGCGCTCAGCACCAAAAATATACCCGATTCACCACCAACCATAATTTAGCTATGTGCTGAATGGGGAATAATAAAAATATTAAATACTTATTCCCTTTTCAGCACCAAGCGTAAAGCAGCTGCTAGGGATGTGATGTATTTGTTTGGAATAAAATATAGGTATCGACAAAATCAGCTGCACGTTTATTGATTATAATAAAGATTATATTTCTATAACTTACAGATGGTAAAGTAACAGGCAAACATAACTGGAAAGAGGTTCTAAGGACAACTAAAAACTTGTTTACGTATTCGTAGCCCATTTCTTCCCCCGCGCTATTGATAACGATGATGAAACTGGATGACAACATTATGATGATGTCCATGTTTAGAACGTGCGTGTTTTAAAGTTTATTTGTACTGAGTGAGTGAATCGATCCACGGAATAAAATGTTCGCTGAAAAAACCATACAATCTTTAGAACTCTCATGCACCTCTCTTAGGGGAGGTTAGGAAAAAATAAAAAATACGTGTTTGATTATTTATGTTAAAGTTTATTAGTACCGAGATTTGAGTTAATTGAACCGAGGAATATAAATTTTCCATACAAACTTTACCACCCTGTTTCACCCACCTGGGGTTGATTTTCAATACCTATGTTTGAATTCAGTACTTACCTCTACATTCCAAATTTCATCAAAATCGGTTCAGTAGTTACGGTGATACGTGGTAACAAACTTTCGCATTTATAATATTAATTATTATTAGGATTAGGTTTATATCTATCTAAACAAAAATAAAACAAATTATTAATCTCAACAAACAAAATGTAATACATAAACAAAGGATTGCTGGCAACCAATTTTATTTTATAAGGCTTTGCTGTCCTAAATCATTAGGCTTTCTCAAACATCTTGGTTCTGATCATCTAGATTTAAATACATGAAAAAGATAATTATATTAATCAGCCTGCTATAAATCCATACATCGTCCGAGGAAGTCAAAGAGGAGTCAAGTCATACAAATTAAAACAAAACAAGCACGCGTTAGCCCTCGACCGAGTATATGTAGGTACGGCGCGGCGACGTGGGCAACTCGGACTCGCCCTACTCGCTCCTCGCCCCGCTCGATTGCCCTTTCTAGACGCCTTCGTTTATCGACTGTATGATTTACTAGACTGTGCTTGTAATTCTAACGGCCAAGAAGAGGAGTTCTCTGCCTATAATCATAAAAAAAAAAATATTAATTCAATTAGCGAACATTTTTAAAATACTACATAATTCGTGAAGTAAACAGGATTTCGGGAAAAACACATTTGTGAGTGGTCACGCGAAAAGGGAACTGAAGTTAAATTACATGCGTTTAAAGTTCGTCTGTAATTTGGTTAGTGAACAAGTTTCCCATTTGACAGTAGCATGTTTGCGTTTGTAGTTATTGCATAGGACCTATGAAGTTGCCGATTGGTATGGAAATACAGAAACGAACTTTTTATAAAAAAATTAATAATTAAAACAATCCATTTCGCGTGATCATTTTATATCAACGTCACACGTCAAGATATGATTTAATAGTCTAATGGCATGATAATTAAGAATACGTAAATACCTTTGAGGTAAATACCAACCTACTTGTGTAACCTAAAACGAAAATACTCCAATAAATAGAACATGAGGTAAAACACTAGCACCCGACTGAAGTTTGAAGGAAGTCTCACGTCAATTTACGTGATGTGAACATGTCCCTTCCGCAGCGCTTCACTACCACAGGAACCTACCTACTCAGTTATGCGTTACCCCTGTAGTTGCCAATCTTAAACACGTGTTAAATTAGCAAATTTCGAGTTTTAGAAACCGGTGGCTATAATTTTTACAGCTGGAAAGTAACCCGAACCTGATATAACGAAATAAATTGTACGCCCAATAATGACATCTGATTGTTTACCTTTTGAAGATAACTGCGCGTTCAGCCTTTAAAATAATAAAAGTAGTATAAATAAAGTTGAGTTGACAGCAGTTGAGTAGCCGCTCAACTGCCGTCTCTCTCTAGATCTATGTGCTCCATCTTAGGCCACATCATCGCTTCACATCAGGCGAGATAGTGGCCAAACATAGATCTATTAAGCGTAAAAAAAATACCCAAAAACACCTAATTTATGTTATTGTATACTTAAAAAACTTCGCTAGCACTCCAACTATAATTGAAAAAATAAAACTGTCCAGTAATTTTTATAATTGTCGTGCTGGAAATGGCTGTCATGTTATTTCGTTGCGTACCAAAGAGCCGATTGACGTATTGTATGATTTCGTAAAAAGTTACCAATAGTGCGACATGAATCTGCAAATCTGCATGAACTTGGATGACGTTCATCACGTTTATTAATTAATGACGGTGCCACTTTTAACATCGAAGTGTCTGCTTGTGGAGCTGACTTATTATATTGCTGAAAACGATTAGTTCATATTTTGGTTAATTCATACTAGGTATTAATATCTTTATATTGTCGTACCAAAATTTTATTATAAATTGTTACCGGTAATTGGTAGACATTTGGACATGGATTAAAATTAACCTCTATCAAGAAGGTTTTAGTTTTCGTCCATAATATCAAATACCTTGTGTTTAACCAACATAAATAAATACATAAATTAGCAAACTTTTATAAGTAAAGATGTTAGTAGTTAAAAATAGGTACTTCGTATGACCGCAACAATTTTTTCGCAGCTATGGCCGAGTCCAGAATGTCAAACTATTGGGACGAGCAGAAAGCGCCAGTGCAGGCGTTGGTGGAACTGGTGCTAGCGGAGTGTGCGCGACTGTCGCCTTCATGGACATCAAGTCAGCGTCGAAGGCTCACAATGCCGAGCACGTGCTTGATGAGCGCACGCTCACCACTGAGTACTACGAGCCGGCCGCGATACCATCGACGGCAGGCGCGCCGTCCGCCGGCTCCTCGCCTGCCGGCTCGGGCTACTCTGGCTCTTCGTCCTCCGTGAATTCCGTTCCCGCACCCTCTTCTGCCTCGCGATATCATCTATCGTAAGTACTCTCTTACAGCTACATCGTTTAATCATCGTATCATAATTTGTGCCGTTACCACTTTTTTATATTGACACAGACATTATCTTCTTAATTCTCTTCAGGTCTGCTTATAATCGTTAAAATTATTATGATTGTAATAGCATCACAATTCTGCTTTTTTTATTTTGTCGTTTTTTTATTATATCGTTTATCTGTTCTAATTACTTATCATTAGTTTTTTACGTCAGTTATAAAAGCCGATGAACTAAATTACACAGTCAATGCAACTTAAATATCAATATCAATATATCAATTCAAAATTACGTGTGGATGATTCAAATGTAAAAGTCTTTGTGTTGCCCAAAAGCTACATACAGCGCGCCCTTAATCACGCACGGAACATAGTGTTTCTACTATAGAATTAGAACGCTTAGAAGGTGTTTCAAACAACACGCAGTCACAAACGTGAGCAATAAGTCGGTTTTGTGTGCTGTATTTACATGTCGCGCCACTCACACAGGCGCATTAATAATGATGTCAGTTAAATGTATTTCCCCTAAAAGTGGGATAATTGGTAAAGAGTATTCCATAAAACTTTAATTATAATATGTGTGTTATGTATGACTTAGTACTGAGCGCTGTTAAAATGTATTCGAGTAGTAACCTAAATGACATATTTGGTCTTAACTTTCCACCAAAAAATTTAGTTTTAATGTTATTGTGATTGTATAAACGAAAAGATGTTAAATGTACCTTTTACTAGGTGGTCGTTCTCGTAGGCTGGAGGCCGTCTTCGAAACCACCGCTGTGCCCGTAATTCTGCAGCAGCAGTAGTGTGCAAACATTACTGTGTTCCACTTTGAAGGGTGTTGTGGCTAATTACGGGACATAATGAGATTTAATAACTGATGTATCGAGGTAACGAGCGCAATGCAGTGCCTCGTTCTAGTTCTTTGCAAGAGTGTAGCTGAGTGTACTTACTTATCTACTTGTGCTCAACAATCTACTCGTATCTCTACATACATTATATATGAAAATTAATAAAATTAAGCGATGGTCATAATTAACTTAACAAACATTTAACCTTAGGAAAAAAACTTCATAAACGTCGGGCAACATTTGGCTCTCACTGAGAGTGAAATATTATTTTTCACAATTTTTGGTATTTTAGACGATTTACGCAAAATTATTATAGATTAACCTGTTAAATGTAACACTACTGTCATTTTGATTAAATTGCGGGAGCTGCATTCTTATTGCACACCACTTGAGTACTAACCGCTCGGCCGTCGCATGGAGCTGTAATCTCCCTAAAATTGCCTAGATTTCGTGCGCGTATTAGGCTTCAAAGTAGGGCGTGGCGGTATTGGACCTTTCTAAAACCAGTGTTTATTTCGGTTTGTAATTTTTAATACCGGGATTCCGGTTTTTCGGTATTAATTGGGTTTTAACAAATAAACAATATTTTTGCCAAAAAGAACTTAAATTTTATCAATAAATTTAGCTTTACTTCACATTTGGAAATGAGATCAATCTAGTAAGTAAATAAACATTCAAATAAAAGCAATTTTTTTGCAAACTCAAAAGCAAGTCATTGAAAAGTAGAAGTATTTTTTTCAAATTTGCTTGTAAAATGACTTAGTTACGCGGTCAAACTCGTATTGTATTGAATTATTATGTTTATTAGCTAATTCAAAAAGCGGTCAAAGTTCTTTATCTGAAAAATAACATTTATTTCAAGCAATAACACAGTTAACACAGTAAAAGTGCCAGAGGCCTATAAAAATATATAGACTAACAAACATACAATTTATAAAAAACTAACACTATTTTGATTGATTATTTTTGATCGCTTTCGACTCTCTGTAGTGCCGGAACACTATTCCTTCGGGCCAAAACTCGGGAGCCAGGAATGTCTCCTTACATGTTACGGGAAGTCGGAGCACGTAGGACTTTGTCGTCATCGTTGACTCCACCCTCGTCAGATTCAGGTCCTGGATCCTTCCACCACACCTCTCCTTAATATACTTAACGACATCATCACCCAGCGTGTTCTGGTCAAATCGGGAGAGGTATATCACCGTCCTGGGCTCTGCGGCACGAAGCGTTGTTGTTGTGGCTGCAGAAGAACCGGTGCCGTGTTGGTAATCGCACGTTTTTTTTGTTAATAATTAATATTTTTACCGGTGTTCTTATAAGTGTTTTTTTTCTGAAATACCTGTTTGTCGGTAATACCGGTAGCCCTTCTTCTAAGAGTTCTAATTCTATGGGTTTCTACCCAATATTTGTCATTTCTCTCTCTGCCTCCGGAAGGTAGTGGTGACTGGTGGAGTCATATTTCAAAAAAAAAATAGACCATGAAGACATGCACTCCATGGTGTGAACAGTTATGGCTTATCTCTATTCCTAAATATTATGAAATAGAGTCTGTATTAGCTTTGTATTTCTAAACTGATGCTTAGTATTTCTGAACTATACCTAATGCATTTTGAAGCGATTTTCACAATTATTAAAGAAAACGAAAAGGTTTGTGTATTTTACACTACAGGTTGCGGCAAAATTTTGTTATAAAAAATACAGCTATACACCCTGCCTGTATTATACATCAAACGCAATACTTAATTTAAATCACACATGTGCGAAGTCGCTTAGAAGGTCGCTAATCTTCTTATTTATTGTTATATGTGTCAAATATTGGGATCTTCAGAGAAATACAAAACTGATTATTGGATTTGCCAGAAATTTATAATTTCTTAAAAATACCCTATTTCCTATTAGGAATGTTTCCCTCAACGTAATCCATCAAATCCATGGATTTGACGGATTTGGAAAAAATTAAAGGAGTTGCCTTGAATTCGGTTTTTCTTAAAATAAATATATCTACTTTTACCAATAGTGTTCTGTACCATTTTGTCACAAAAAATATATAAATATCATAGGTAGTAAATTTGTAAAAAAATACTTGAATTTTTATCCGCTGACCAAAATTGTATATTTAATTCATTAGCTGGTTCCGCGTTCGCCTCACTGGTTTGCTCCACATTTAAAAAAAATCCTTATTCGCCTCACGTTTAATTTAGTTTTTGTTTTGCCCCATATTACGTACACTCCTTAAAGTACAGTTAGCAAAAATATGTGTTCGATAATCTGGGGACTTATTGTCTAACTCTAACATCTATGGCGATACCTTTCAAAAGTATAGCGATTATGATCGTGATCTCTATTTTAAAATGGGATTGTCTAAGTTTTTAATCACAATCGCTATCAGAACAATTGTATAACATAAAGTGAAAGAAATTGACGCAAAGCGGTTCAAATAATGCGTTGGCAGGCCTTTTTGAAGAACACTAGTTGAACTTTTTGTTATTTGTAAGTTATTTCCGATTATTAACAATTTGAATAATATAAATTTAAATTATATTTATAATTAATTAAAATGGTAACGTCAAATTAGCATAATGTTCACTCAAATATCTTTTCGTGAATATCCTTCAGATGTCAAGATGAAAGGTTAGACTAGACAATAAGCCCCCTAGTTGTGTACATGTTATAAACTTACCGCTTCTGTATTATCTTCTGGTAATTTAAAATGTTAACATATATAAAATATCGATGACCATGTTATCATATCCTCATGCTCCTAATGACTTTTTGGTGGTATTTTTAAATACCTATAATAAAACTAACTCTTATATCCTCAGTATTTCTGAATTCTTTGTACTTTTTACTTCACAATAAGTTCTCAAATATTTATAATATCATTCTGTAAATAAAAAAAAATATTTAATTTAAATTTTCTTGTTTAAGATCATCAATACTCAATACTCAATACTTTATTGCAAACATATGTACACAAAAGTTCTTATTGTAGTGGTGAGATTACATATGACCCTGCTAGGATCATTCTAGCACCATGGTTTTCATTCAGTCAAAATGTACCTACGTCACAACACGCAGTATAGTATCATGGTATTGAATATCGCATAGACCACTACATCGACTGATTTTTCAATTGATGCTTCTTAGACTGACTGTACTAAAAAGGCAGTGTTATAATACAAATAAATGATGAGGTAAATGAGGAACAATAAATGGGGTGAATCAAAAATAAAATATTAAATTGAAAGTAATATAGTTTTCTAGGCAATGTGAGGCAACCGAAGACTTTTGTGTGGGGAAAATCATCGTGGGATAAATGTGGCACAAATCAATTTATTGTATACTTGCAACATGTGCTTTCCACTTAAGCATTTTTCTGTTTCCGATATTGGCTCATTCTTGTAATTGATAACTAATTATTTATGTCTGCTATCATATTAAGTACCAAATTGGATATAATTCGTTTTAGTCAACACTTTATTATTTATTCTCATATTATATCAATGATGCAATTATTTATGTCCCTATTAAATATTTCAATGTCAGAATTCATTTTAGACGTCAAAATTACAGATACGTCGCGTTAGCAAATAAAATATAGGGATTTAAGGTCACATCAAGAAGGTCATTGGTGTACAATAAGAACAACAATGGTTCCAGGACACAGAAATTACAAAAAAAAAACCCCTAGCTGATTGTGGTCTCCAGAGGGGTGTCTCTTTCACTACATCGAAGTTCTGTTTATCTTGTGAGATCATTTTGAGGAAACTTTTATATTTTTGTTATACTATTCATGGTTCTTCCAGACTAGAGAAGCAATTATCATCTTCATCACTTGCAAAAAACCCTTTCTTAGTTTAGCTCATTTGATCATGACTAAAAACCTTAAAACTTATTACTGGGTCAAATTTCATCAAGATCGTTTTAGCCGTTAAGTCGTGAAAAGGTAACATATAGTGAAGTATGTTACTTTTGCATTCAAAATATCATTGTGGAAGTGTGGATTAGTTTGGGTAATAGTTTACCCAAACAAGCTTACTGCAAGACAACTTTCATGTTTGTTCTTAGTGAAACTTAAAATAAATTACTTTTTGTTTTCGGCAACTGGACTTATACAGATAGTTTTGCGAAAAAGGTACTGTCAGGTTAAAAATCACTATGAGTTTTCTTTTATTTATTCATGATCACCATAGAGCCTGCTTCATTTTTTCTTAGTATAGGAAAAATAACCTTATTTGCTTCTACTTGAGAGAATATTTTATTTAAAATAAATATATAGTAATTAAGTATTAATATAATTTATTTATATATAGACGAGCTTACTTAACTAATTTTTGATTACCTCTACTTTGGCTTCAACAGCGTTTATGTATCATATAGTAGAGCCAAAAGTATGTTTATTATAAATTCACAAAAAATAGTTAATAATTTTACAAAGGGTATACAATACATTGATTTGCGTGAAGTTATTTTGTAATGAATTCGGGTAAACTCCTAACAAGTGTCCAGTTGACAAAAACATAAAAGTATTTTTTTTTATTAAAGTGCACTATCTGGACACATAAAATCTTAGCTTGTCCAGATGACGAAATAACAAGTGTGTCCAGCCCCTCGTGTCGAGTTGGCGAAAAACCCATTGAAACGGAGCCGGTGTATGTATACCCCGCCACGCGAAGCGGGTACTGTAAGGGGAAGAGAAAAGTAGAAATATCTGACTATAAATATGAACTAAAAATATTCCTTTTTAGTTGAATTTATGTAGTAGTACGTAAACTACGTGTGTAGGTACGTATAAAAAGCCCTTGTTGTGTTCGTAATAATGTATGCATGACTGTGTAATTTGTAGTTTACATTTTGGAAACGGCATCTTGGTAGATAATTCAAAATATTAATAATAATACATACCTGTATCAGCCTTGAAGAGTTTGATAATATCAGATAACACAATAAGACAATATAATCTAAATCAGGGAATCATTTTAAACTCCCAGAGTGAAAACAGTAAACTTATGATATTTGGTTGTGCTAAAATTAATCTAAACTCAATAAACGTTTTGAACTTAATGGGTATTTTCTGATATTTCACATCATGTAAAATTAACTTAACCAACGTTAACAACGTTAACAAACGTTGATAAGTAAGGCTAATAATGTGTAACAAAACAATACATACAGCGGGGTTGTTTTAAGCGTTAGTTTGGTGTTAATTTTAATACGACATTGATAAAACTTACATAGAGAAAAAATATATAAAAACTCCAATTACGAGTCTTGAGCACGTGTAATATGGAAACCCTAAAACTTCAATGGAAACTGACAAACCGGAACAAAACCTAGCTAGATATTAGTTTCTGAACTGTCTTTATGAGTAACGCAGGTGACGAAATTACTTAGGTATCTGGATACTTAGTAAACAGCTAATAACCCTTCAGCTAGTTAAATCAAATACGTTGGCAATCTTTGTCAATGATCAATAATTTTAGGTTATTTGTTCTAAAACATAAATTAGGTTTCTGACATAGAATTTGAAATTCTATTGTCTCTGACGCAGAAATTTACTCCCTATTTATATATTATTCTGCTTTTCTTAAGAATGCGATAAAATTAAATATCCCATTTAATGAATGAATTAATATAAAAGGACGTTTTTAGTATTTTTTTACGCGAGAAGTGCAACGAGCCTTCACCTAATCAAATCACATACGTTGTCTATCTTCATTATAAACAAAGTTATTATCGGAATTCTAAAATGATCTGTTTATGGTACTCTTATGATACGATGATACAATTCTTAACCGCTTTATGTGTTTTAATCCCTTGTGCAAATAGCGTGTACACCTTAGTGGTGCCGCCGCCGCCTTCGCAGTGACTTCAAATTACATCTACTGTTATGGATTGCAGTGATTCTATTGGATTGCAGTGTGGATTCATAAGTGCCAAGTGTAGTGTTAAATATGTGACAGTGTCCTAATATGTGAAGGAGTGCAGTGATCTCAAACACGTATAAAATATTGTATGTGATATATATACCAAACAACCTTCTGCTGGATCTACATTCACTGCGGCTGGCGGCGGCCCCCGATGTTTGATATGCACCTTGTTATTAACTCTTGTGTGTTTGTGTGTTGAGCACGTTATAGGTATTACGAAGGTTAAGCTTAAGTTTTTATCAAAATGTATTTTTTGTGTATAGCAATCTCTCCGAGTATAAACTATGCGGGACACTTAACGCAACTTAACTTTTGTTATAGGTAATAGGTATTCATTCACCGCGGTTTGTGTGTTCCATGAAATATTCTTGTCATTATTTATGGCAGTAGTGGGGGAAATTTGAGATGAGTTTCGTTGGATAACCTAATCCGCAATAGGGGATCGGACAACTTTTCAGAAAGTGTTTTAAATTAACTACAATGAATATATATAGCCATGGAAAATACTATTTTAATTAAATAACGCTCTAAAAGTACCTAAAACTATGTTTAAATATTATGTTTCAAATATTGCCGCGCAAAAGGTCACCTCAAAACTTGTGACGTCATACGTAGGTAGAAAACTACAAACTCTTCGAAATAAAACTTGCAAAGAGATTCTAATACGTTTTGTGAAGTTTGGGGACTATGTTGTAGTAATGGAACGAAAAAATTAGCAAAAATACATTTTATGAAAAGCAAAAACGTAAAATAAACATAAGCTTGACTTACGGCATTTGCCTACAAATGACGTCATGCGCTGTGATTGTTGTTTCGTTTGAGATGAACAGATTAAAAATGTCAGAATTATTTATTGATTTAAAAATATAAATCATTATTATTTCACAAAAATATTGATTGAGTGATCTTTCTGGTTCGACGAACGTTCGTTCTAACTACATTTTAGATTTTTTCTCGATTACTGTCCGATCCCCTATTATGGTTGGTATACAAAATGATCTATTGAGATGGTTCGGATTTACAAATTTGAAAATATTGGAGACGGATTGTTCTGTGAAACCACGACTTTGATTTGTGATTCGACCGCACTGGGCTTGCGTGGAATGCGTGGTGTCGTAACCTCGCTCAGAATAAGAGCCGTATTGCGAGTTGCGTGGCAGCTTGCTGTTAAAGGAGGAAGGTGGTGGTTATGGAGGGTGTAGAATAGCGACTTGTTAGATGTCCATGTAGGTATAAAGTTCTGTTTATTGGGTCACATTTTTATACGTATATATACAAACAAGACGATTTACAAATACGTATGTACTGTAAATAAATTATTATTGTATTGGTAGTGTAATCATCAGAAGTCAGGGGTAGGTGTTATAAATATTGGTACTTGTTCTATTTTGTTATTATTATTGTAGACCTTACATCCCCGTCTTTAAAATTTTGATAATTTCTCTCCATCCAAAGGTTGCGGTCTTATCGCTTTTAGCGATAAGGCTACTAGGTGTGTAATACACCTGTATCTTAGAAGCCAGTATCCTACCTTCTGTGGTGGACTGAGCTGAATGATTTTTTTGCAAAGTATTGAACCTAACTGCTAACTTAACCTATTTTAACAATGTTTTTTTTTTTTTATTTTATTTGTACTTCCTATTGGTTATATTTAACTACATAGAAAGTAACACACTATTGTAACACTTTAGTTTTTAAGTTTTTTATATTTTTCTTAATGTTTTCTAGCGGTGAAACAAAGAGTTATCTAATCTAATCTAAAGTAAATAACCTTATTTAATACAAAAACTTGCAAGCATTATTGTAGGGTATATGTGTGAGTTTAAAGAGATGTAGGTATTGTGTGAATTTGTGTGATGTGAAGTGTGTGAAGTTAAATATAGAGTGATTTAATTATGTATGAGTATTTGCAGGATATTTGGATATGTCATAACTCGATTTTTTCCATTTAATTAATTAATTTCCTCTGTTTGTGTATAATTTAACTTACCAATCCAGTTTTTTACTTTATATTTAAGTTCAAAAATAGTAGAATCATCATCATCATCATTAGCCGGTAGTCGTTCACTGCTGGACATAGGCTACTCCTAATAAACGCCACTGAGAATAATAGAATGCAAAATATTATAAAGTACCAAGGGGGTTCAAACGAAAACCTTATTGCTTTCATTACGTTATCTGTCCGTCTGTCACTTGACTGTGACTGCTAAACCTACAAGGATGGGAATAATAATGTTGAGTCCCCTCAACCACTGTGTCTAGGCAGCGCGTGTAATAAAAAGAACGTCCGCACGTGGAGTAAATTAGAAACGAAGTAAATGTATTTCAATAGAATTGATGACATATCAAAATGTACGAGTGTGCTCGTACATATTGCCAAAATCTTCTTTACCTATGAAGTTGCCGTTTGATATGGGAAAACAAAACTACTTTTTTTTTTTTCAAAACCAAAGAAATAATATGTTATTTACTAAAACTATTCACACAGGTGCGGGTTACATTACGATGTTTCAACAACATTCACTTTTCAACTTGGACTTAAATCTAGTCACGAACAGCAATAAATGTGAAACTGATTAAAACTGATTACAACTGATTAATAATAAAATTGTTGCCATTCGTCTCGCAACTATACTGATCAACATTATGACCATAACATTTATTAATACTCAAATATTATTACCCAACACCAGTGTGCTAGGAAGGGTAACCGAAAATACCGTTATTAGCCCCTTTGAACGACTTCCCCTTTTTAAAACTCAAAATACTGATTGACCAGTCCTTAGGTAGGATGACTGACAAACGTCAAAATTGGTGTATTGAAAGGACACAAATTAGGAGTAGGTACCTACTAGGTATTTGTATATTTATTCAAACAAAAATATAGGTATAGGTACCTATCTTCTAAACTAGGTAGGCAGTTATTAGGTTCATAAAAAGTACATATTAAATAGTACGTATATTTACACAGTTTAGATAAAGTTCGTAATGCGTAATGACCAAGTATGCTGTTAAGGTAGGTACTTACTTCATTACGCTAAACATGAGTCTGACGTTTTTTTTAAGTCATTATTCTTTTTTTTTGTTACGCTTATCTCCCATTATTGCGTCAGAAAACTTTCTGTAGCGCCGTTTGTGGTGCGTTATTTTTGAGCGCAAGAGACACGCGTTACCCGCTTGAAAGCCGGAGCGAGACTGATGCGACGACCGGGCGGCAGGGGGGGGGCGGTCTGAGTGAGAATGGTACCGACGCGCGATAGTTTAGGTAATGGTTTTTTACAGTGTAAATAATACAGATTTTTAATCTTTAAAGTGTTTGATAATATTTAATTCAGTTGTTATGCAAAGTTTCATGTTCTAATTTCAAGTATTTATTGAATAATTTAGGTTTATTGTACGGTTTGGAGGCTTCTTTACGATTTTTTTCTATCGAGAAAATTTAATGGAATCGTGTTTTTGCAAAAGAAACGTGTTCGCAATAATCCTCTAATTTAACATATATTTATTACAAAGCGAAAGCTGCAGAATTGTTAATGTGATCAACAAGCTAAGCGATTTGTCATTCAAAATCAAAATCAAAATCAAAATCTCTTTAATCATTTTGGCATCACAGACGCACTTATGAACGTCAAATTATCACAATGACTCTACCACCGTATCGGAAAAAGAACCACTACTCAGAAGATACGGCAAGAAACTGAGGGGCATTTTTTTTTAGAGATTTTGTTACAATTTTTTGGGATTTTACAATGTTATGTTTCTTATGTACCAGTTGGTTACTTTGCAGAAGTGGAATGTTCCAAGCTTTGTCTTCTATGTAATTACGAACAGTGTAGTATGCTTTTCTCATTAGAACATTCTTAACGCGTAATTTGAATTTACTTTCTGTGAGCTCCGTTATACACTTTGGAATTTTATTATAAAAACGTACGCAGTTGCCCATAAAGGACTTATTCGTTTTAGTCAGTCTATACCTAGGTACAACAATCCTATCCTTATTTCTAGTGTTAATGTTATGATGGTCACTATTTACTTTGAATTTTTGGAAGTTCTTGCGTTCTTGCATTGTACAAACTTTTAACGACATGCTAGTCTCGTCATTCAATTACATTAAAAGAAGTTCTTTTTCTTTATTTGTACTGCAGTATTGTTGATTTAATATAAGATCAAGCTAAGCGATTTGTCATTGTAAAAACTCTTAATGCTACCTCGACACAGAATGTGATAGGTAGTCTAGATTGACACAGTTATCACAGTGTGCGACGGGACTTTCGGCGATGACGTTTTCAGCGGGATGATGAAGAACCCGTGCCGACAGTATTGCAAAGGTCGACTAATTCGACAAACTACGTGAGTCCTAGCCGTTTTATTAAATATTTATAACTCTTTATTATTTTTAAGGTTACATTTTTAAACGTTCTTATTCCCTTTCTGATAAATACGTAGGGAAAACAATATATTAAAATTTACATTTGTTTTAAGTATGGTAATGTACCATACTTAAAAATGTACCATACGTGAAGGGAATCCCACACCATTTATTTTTTAAATAAATTTACTAGTCCAGTCATTTGGTAGTTTTACCTGGAAAGTTTTCCACGAGTTTTGAAAATTAGTAATTTTATACATTTTGATGTGCTCTTTCCGAATTTCAGCTTTGCCACCTCGTATTTTAGCCGGTCGCGCCGCCATATTGGAAAAATGACGCCTAAAAGCAGTTTTTTAACAATACCTCCTTTTGTTCCGGTTTGAAGGGTATTGTAGCCAGAGAAATTACTGGGCATTATGAGACTCAACACCTAATTGTCTCAGGGTGACGAGCGCAGTACAGCGCTGCGCAGGATTTTGCTAAACAAAGTTCTGGATGGTGCTGTTATTGTTATGGGCTGGCGTATTGCTTACCATCAGGCAAACGACTAGCTCGTCTCGTCATTCAGTTCCATAAAAAAAAGACCTGGAAAGTTTTCCGGGAGTTTTGAAAATTGGTATTTTTTTTAGATTTTGATGTGTTCTTTCCGAATTTCAACTTTGCTACCTCGTATTTTTGCCGCTCGCGCCGCCATATTGGAAAAATGGCGCCTAAAAGCAGTTTTTTGACAATACCTCCTTTCCGAATTTATTTACGATAAAATGTTATATAATTATACAAAATGAAACTAGAGACAATTACCTACAATTTATGTATCCATCTTTTTTCATTAAGTCAATAGTTTTGGCGTACGAGCACCGCAAAGTTTTACGCAACGCACACGTGTTGGAGTACACTTTCTTTAGTGAATCGAACTAAAATAAAATAAAATACATATACTCTTTAGAACTGTTTTGCACCCCTCCTAAGAGTAGTATTGAAAAAATAAAAATTATGTGTTTTATTACTTATTTTGAAGTTTATTTGTACCAAGTTTGATCGAATCGAACTAAAATAAAAAAATATCATGCAAACTTTACCACAGCTTTGCCAATTATTCTGTCGCCAAGGAAAGTGCGCAAGCGTTATTATGTTCCAGTTTGAATGACATTGTAGCCAGTAAAATCACTGGGCATATGAGACTTAATATCTGATGTCTCTACGCTACGCAGTGCTTTTTATAGTATTCAGGATCTGGGTGGCACTGCAATATTTATTGTGGTCAAGCGTTGTGCCAGCCATCTGGCGACGGCGAAAAAAAATCTTTTTGTATATTATATTTTACATTATGTATTATATTAGATATTACATTATATGTAATATTATATATTACATTATATATTATATTATATTATATATTATATCATACTATATAAGAATTAGGATTTAAACCGAGTTTTGAGTGAATTGATCCAAGCAATAAAGTTTTCCGTACAAAGTTTAGAACTTATTGCACACCCCTTAGGGGTAGTATTGAAAAAATAAATAATACGTGTTTCATTATTTAGTTTAAAGTTTATTTTTAGTTTACATTATTTAGTTTAAGCCATACAAACATTATACGCCCTTACATTTTTTTAGGGGTAGTTTCGAAAACAAAAAAACACGTGTTTCAAAATTTATGTTAAAGTTTATTTGTTCTGAGTTGTGAGTGAATCGAACCACGGAATAAAGTATACAGTAAAAAAAATCCTTACAAACTTTAGAACTCCTGCGCCCTTCCTTCCTCCATCTTAAAAGAAAGGAATAACGTATCTACTAAAATAACGTAAAATATCCTATCTACGATATTTAAGGTACTTTCTCTTCATGTCCCATAGTCTTGGGACGCCCTGTATATGAAATGAATAACTAAAATACATTTATAAGTATATAAGTATATATAATAAATACAAAATAAATATTTCTATAACAAACATAACGAATAATACATGGCGCGAATAGTGGGGGACAGAATTACAAAGCTTATCTGCCTGTACAGTAACCATAATTAATTAACGTACAAACCACCATAATTACTGGATGTCTGTTCTCCTGATTAAAGTTTTATTACCTAAAATAACTAAATCAGGGTTGGTAACATCTGTTTTTATAGTATTATGTACCAGATTAATAAGACGAGCTTATTGAAGATAAAATCTGCTAAGGAGTGGAACGCTCTGCCACCGTCTTTGTTCCCAAACGGCTACAACTTGTGTCTCTTTAAGTCTAGAGTGAATAGGCGTCTCATGGGCAAGCGTGTTCCATCTTAGGCCGCATCTTCGCTTTCCATCAGGCGAGATGTCGTCAAACGTATGCCCATTTACCAATTAATAAAAAAAAATCAATCGAACAGAGGTCCTTCTCCTTTTTTGAAGTCGGTTAAAAAAATAACACTCGAACTCCGATAATATCCTTTTTATTAACACTGAATTTTCATTAACGGTGTTGGAAAAAAAAACCTATTTTCCGTGACCGATTTTTTTATATTCGCACACCAGCAAAAGTTATACCCAAGTTGATATGATTTGATTGACATTAGTTACTATATTTTATTCATATCAAAGAGTGATTATTTTAGAATAACTTTTATTATATGTTATTGACATATTATTGCAATCAAATCCATATCTATAGTATGTAAATTAATTTCAATTGTGTGTTAATATATTTCTGACATTGTATAATATTGTATAATAATAATGTCATTCCGAATGAAAAGACTTATAAATGTTATTAAACTGTTCTCAGTCATCAAATATTTAAAAAAAAAATTATTAAATATTTGTATGCCACTAATAATTGACTATGTGTTTTGGATCCAATCGTATTTAAAATAACGTCTTTAATGTATGTATCAACATGTATTGCAAATAAATGATTTCATTTCACTTAATTTTTTATATTTTCGTGGTTGGAATACGACTTGTACTTTGGGTGGAAACCGAAATTTAATATTTGTGGGTGGAAGAAAACAAATGACACCGAGAATTTAGTCGTCCTAGTTTAAAAATAAATAATTAAAATAGAATTAATTTATTTCAGACTACACGGTCCATAGTATTTTTTGTATGTACATGAATCTTACGAACTATGGTTAAATCACAATTAAAATTAATTTAATTTCTAATTGAAATCATTACATAAAACAAAACTATACAACAATAATAACAATAAATAATTAAACTAAATATATAAATGTGATATAATATCTTATTTTCTCCGTCTATTCATTGATTCACATGTCTGACATGTAAATCGATGAACCGTAGAAGAAAAACCGAATCTATTCGTTCGGCTATCATCTTCAGTATTTCGTTGCTACTCCCTCACATGATGCATAACTGAAACGTTTTTTTTTGTGAATGATCGCGTAGAAGTTATCCACGTGAGCATCCGTAAACATACCAGATGCACTACAGAATCTGGAAAGTTTCAAAAAAATTCTGAAGTTATTATTGGGCGTTTCCATTGTCGCGGGTGCAACATTTAGACGCATATAAAGGTTCATACTTATAAAATAAAAAGCATTTTTAATGAAATTATTGTATTAAGGACAACATTTTTTTAACTGTTTTATTTTAATTTGTAAGAATTACAAAGATTTACTTATATAGACGTGTTTAAAGTGCTATCGCGTTTGCCATTTCCAGATCATAGAACAAAAACACAAAAGTCTGTTAATTGTGAAACATTTATTATATTCTGCTTTCATATTATTAAAGACGATGAATTGATCAACCAAATGAATCAACAAAATTATAGAATACAAAAATAAACAATGAACTATTCACTTTTAAAGCAATCGCGGGGCAAACCTCGATTTATCACGAGTAGGTTGCACCCGTGATAACTTAAGTGATAATAAACGTCTTTATATTCAAATATTTGCAAGAATTATGAGATCAAACAATGTATATTACTAATTAGTTCACTTCTTTGTCACTTGAGTTAATTATTTCTTTCTAAATACTTCAATATTCGTCGAAAATCAATTGGTGTATTTTAGTAATCTATCTTTTTCTCTGGCAGTGCTGGCACTTCCAATTTTGCGAAAATGACTTCAAATTGAATATCTGCTATGGCCATTCACGATATCAATGAAGCGTTCCATCAATCGTCTTCAGAAATTGTACTCTAACGTCTCCATATTTATATATATCGCTCTGGGCCACCATACCGATATTGTTTATTTTTTTGCCGGCCTTACAGAGCAGCAGTGTGCAGTGCAGTAAGTAGGAACCTGCGCAAATATCTTTTGATGAGAAAGCAGTGACAGCACCTGTTTCAAGACATGCTTCTGCTGGTAACCTCGAGGGTTCAAGAGACGTTCTCGAAGCCTCATTATCTAAAGATTCTTCATCTGCATCACTGTAAACATCGGAAACGCGCCTTGGTACCTATGAAAGATTCTCTTCTGAACCAATACTGAAGGCACAGATAAATCAGGACACAGAGTTTCTTTGTCTTCCAAACGTCACTATTTTCAAATCTTAATCTGTCTCAATTTTAATTTTAATGAGTTCTTTATGTTTCGAATCACAAGCCCCTTCTCAGATGTCCGAATGAAGTTCCGCAATTTTCTTTCAATTTTCTCCTATATATTATATATGTGAAGTTCAGTCTCTTTCCGTTGTTCTTCTGCCATTTTGGCCATTTTTTCTATAAAAGGACCGAAATATTGACATAAACACCTATTAAATATAAATAACTGACAATACATATAAATGACCATATAAATAGCTTATCTAGTCAATAAAATATGTTAAATGATACCATAATGTTAGGGGCCAAACATGTTGCGCCCGCTATCCTAAAATCGCCATCGCGGGTGCAACCATTTTGAGTCAACATTTATTTCAGAATTGAAAGTTGAATAACTTACAACATACTTATAATTACGATTGATTTACATTTTCCTTCGATTTCTTCTTACTTTTACAAAGTTTCAAAATACTTTTTGAGAAAATCAAACTTTCACATTTTTTTCTATCGCGGGTGCAACAAGCTATCAATGGCTTCTTGTAGTCATGAATTCTTAAAAAGTACACACGTACTTACCTGCCTTTGCATGAATGAATAATCGATTGTTGTCACTACAAGATTAATCGGTAAAATATTACTTGAAAATGTCGGTAACAGCTTTTTCACGCGACTGTTTCCAGGTACAAATTTCCAGTTTTGAAACAAATCTTCGAAGGTAAATGTTACTAAGCGCGCCAAAAATGTAAATATGAACTTAGGTCCAAAAAAGTAGTTTTATTATAACATTTAGATCTTCTTCTTTCTATAAACATAAAGAAAAATAATACTTACTGTAATTTAGAATTTGATGTCGAGAATCGTCTATAGCGGAATCGCCCTATTATTATACTGAGCTCTCAGAGCATTGTACGATATTTGTGCATTTATTTATTTATTCAGATGCTTGTTGTACTTACAGTTGTGACCAAAACGCACAGCAAGCCACAATTTACAATACAATACATAGTAAATGAACTTTGAATTATTAATTTAAATTTTGAAATAATGAAAATCTATGCAATTGTGCTAATATAATGAATACACGGATTAATAAATAAATTAAACAGAGTATAAAATATATCTATCTACATTACCTGGTTCCTGAGCAATCAGGGCGTTGAGCAAATTTATAGCATGTGCAGTAGGCGCGTATTCGGCGGTTTGCGTGCGCACCGGCGCACTATGGAGCGTAACGGTGCGGACAAAAGTCCTGTTACTGAATGCGTTTTGATTATTTTATATTCTGAAAAGATAGAGCTATTCGATATAATAACAAAAAAAATTGAAAAATCAGTTTTAGGTATATAAAATTACACCCAAACTTTGAACTTCCATAATTTCATATTACTAGTCTACTCATTCTGGAAGTTCAACTTAAGATATTTTGTAAGTTAAAAATTTTTTATCCGAAAAAAGAATTTCCCGATATTTTTTTCCCGCGTACCGCTTCAACAAAGCGCGGCATCTCTTCAGTCTCAGGTCCATTAGACGAGCATTTAAACGATGTCCTGTTTTTAACCGACTTCAAAAAGGAGGAGGTTTACAATTCAACGGTATGTTTTTTTTTATTTATTTTTTTGTGTGTTTGTTACGCGATTACTCCGCCAATTATGCATTGATTTCGATGATTCTTTTTTTGATTGGTAGGTAATACTTCAAAGGTGGTCCCATATAAATTTTATCGAAATTCATTCAGTAGTTTTTGAAAAAAATAGCAAAAACAAAAAAATATAAGTTTAATCTTCAAGTCGGTTCTTGTTTTTTTCGTAACCAACTTTCTAGAGGTGGAGGTTTGTATTCGACTGCTTCACCTGCTTCACCCAGGGTTGACTTCCGGTGAGGGAACTCCTCAACGGTGAATAGTACAGGCACAACATTTCGTAAATGGATTTAACCATAATAGCCTGTTCTAAATTCCACCATGACATGGCAGATACACCCAGGATTGACTTCCGGCGAGGGAACTCCTCAACAGAGAATAGGACAGACATGAAATTTTTTTGTGCATGCATTTAATTGTGATAGCCCGTTTTAAACTTCGTCATGATGTGGCTTCTAAATCATAAAAGCTTGTTTTTAAAAACTTTTTGAATTAATTTAATTAAAACTTGTTTTTCACTAAAAAGGTTAAAATAACTTATTTTTCAAAAAAAACTAAACTGACTTCAAAACCACCAATGGCACTCAAAAGTAAAAAATAAATTAATATAATTATCATAAGCGCTACCCACTCATATATTTGAAGTCGGTGCCAGCCAAGTCTAAAAGGTAGTAGATAAATACTACCTAAAAGTAGTACTTACTATATACATAGTATTTATCTACTACCTATTAGACTTGGCTGGCACCGACTTCAAATATATGAGTGGGTAGCGCTTATGATAATTATATTAATTTATTTTTTACTTTTGAGTGCCATTGGTGGTTTTGAAGTCGGTTTAGTTTTTTTTGAAAAATAAGTTATTCTTCGATATGCCCGAAGCCCTAAGTCTTCATTTAACACCCTTTTCACCATGGTTCTGCTTGACCCCATCTGAAGGGCCAACAGTTTCTGCTTACGTTTGGGATTTCTTTGAATTCGCGCCTTCACAGCTTTTATCACTGCTGGAGTCCTAACAGACCGAGGGCGACCACTTCTTGACCTGTCATCTACACTAGAGTCTTCATTGTATCGTTTGATGGTACGATAAACGAATCTTTTGGTTATATTCAAATTTTTCAGTATGTCAAAAATTTGAATTGGCGCGTAACTGCAACGATGCAACGCAATAACTGCAACACGGTCTTCTTTAAGCGTACACTCCATATTTAAAAATGAGTAAAATTCTAAAAAGTATACATTTTTATTTTCATAAACAATTCGAATTTCGAAATCAATAAACTTTTTTGTGGCCAGCATTCTAATAGAAAAGTTTTTACTGTGGGTATTTTGAGATGGTCCGCACCGTTTCGCCCCATAGTGCGGCGGCGCCGCGATCAGGCGACGGGCACAGCACGCGCGCGACACCCGCAACCGGTCCGGCGCGAACAATGAGCAGCGAGCCAGAGCGCAAGAATTGTATTAATCCTGCCGTTCAGGAGTAGGTAGTAGTGTATCATTAGCGGACATTTGCGTCTTAGCTCTAATGTGTTGATACCTACCATTCCAGCGACGATCAGGGACAATATAAATAAGGATAGTACCCGTACAACTTCTTGTATAGGTAACGGGCAAACTTCCTTTGAACTCGTTCTAACATTACTTTATATTTATGTTGTTCCATACAAGGGAATTGTATTCTAATTTACTAGGCACAAATGAATAGTATAGAGTTATAATAGCGTTCTTGTCATTAAATCTAGCTGTTTGTCCGGTTACGAAACCGATAGATTTAATGCTCCCCTACAGATGTATATTATGTGCTGGTTAAAAGTTAGTTCCGTATCTAACGTCAACCCCAATTCACGGATCTTTGACGTGTGACGCGCTCCAGCTGGACACCAGCAGCGTGGTAGTTGTACTTAATGGGCACACGTGACCGCGTAAAAGAGATCGTTTTACACTTAGCACTATTGAATTCTAAGTGATTACATTCAGCCCACTTTACCACACTGTCGATGTCCCTCTGCAGCTCCTCACAATCATCTATGCTACCAATACCTAAGTACAGCTTCAGGTCATCAGCAAACATGAGACATTCAGCTGTCCTGACGACCTTCGGCAGATTGTTTATCATAATAAGAAAGTGGATGGGCCCCAGTGTACTACCTTGATTCACACCAGAGCAGGTCACATATGAGTCATCGATATCCAGAGAGTTGCACATATTGAAGGCGTAATAACTAGCATAATAACTAGCAAAGAGTTGGAGCAGTTAAGAGTTTGTACAATGACAAATTGCTTAGCTTGATTACATATAAATCAACAATGCTGCAGCTTTCGCTTTGTAATAAATGTATGGTAAATTTGAGGATTATTGCTAGCAAGTTTCCTTTGCAAAAACACGACCCCATAAAATTTTCTCTATAGAAAAAAATTGAATAGTAGTCTCCAAACCGTACAATAAACCTAAATTATTCAATAAATACTTGACATTAGAACATGAAACTTTGCATAACAACTGAATTAAATATTATAAAGGAGGTTAAAGATTAAAATTTAAAAAATCTGTATATAAGATTTATATTATAATCTTATAGTTTAGGATTGGCAATTCAAAATAAACTATAATTTGTTGCTCTGTAAACAAAGTTTTATTGAGTTAGTAGTTATACGTTACATACCAAACTATTTACATGAAAACACTATTTTCTAAAACTTACCTGTAAACAAAGAAACGACATTCAAAGCTTATAATTTACTATGCCAATTCCTTATCACTTCTTAATATTAACTTTCCAAAATACTATTTTAACAATAAACACAATTCTCTTCACTTGCCACCATCTTGACTTTTTTTTCTCTGCTTTACCTACATATGATTACCATTAAGTTATATTCTAACGTTTTTACCGACGGAGCAAAGCGCGGCAAAATTCAAAATTAAAGAAATACATTTTTCTTTACATCTCCCCCCATAACGGAGAAAATTTATAGCTAAATTTTCGCTAATTCCCTTCATTTTCTTATTATAGGGACTGGAATAAGTTTTGTGATATGAAAGAGATTTGATTCCATTTTTTTGTGACCTGTATCTATTCTGTAAATTGACTTTGAAATTTTTTGAACAATCTCATATGGTCCAATTTTCAATTCATCTAATTTTTTATTATTTACACTGTAAAAAAACATTACCTAAAATATTGCGCGTCGGAACCATTCTCACTCCGACCGCCCCTGCCGCCCGGTCGTCGCATCAGTCTCGCTTCGGCTTTCAAGCGGGGAATGCGTGTCACTTGCGCTTAACAATTACGCACCACAAACAGCGCAACAAAAAGTTTTCAGACGCATTAATGGGAGATAAGCGTTACAAAAAAAAGAAGATGCTCGGGTGGCGTAAAAAAAACGTCAGACACATGACACTATGTAAATATACGTAGGTACTTAGTTTTATGAACCTAATAACTACCTACCTAGTTTAGAAGATAGGTACCTATACCTATATTTTGTTCGAATAAATATACAAATACCTAGTTGGTACCTAGTACCTACTCCTAATTTATGTAAGTATAGTCTCGCCGCCGCGCCGGCGCCGTCG
This sequence comes from Petrophora chlorosata, assembly GCA_951640565.1. Classification (NCBI taxonomy): domain Eukaryota; kingdom Metazoa; phylum Arthropoda; class Insecta; order Lepidoptera; family Geometridae; genus Petrophora; species Petrophora chlorosata. The sequence continues at coordinate 7,227,831 of OX621206.1, forward strand.
TACGTTTCAATACACCAATTTCTGTTTTGTGCCAATGTTGACGTTTGTCAGTCATCCTACCTAAGGACTGAACAATCAGTATTTTGGGTTTTGAAAAGGGGAAGTCGTTCAAAGGGGCTAACGGTATTTTCGGCTACCCTTCTTAACACCTTCCTAGCACAATGGTGTTGGGTAATAATATTTGAGTATTAATACATGACAGTGACCTTAGTTGAGTATTAATACAAGAGAGTGTTTATTTAAACCTAGGTAAATAGGTTCTTTCTATTTTCTAGAAGTTGAACTTTTTAGCGTTCCTATAAATCTGGTGTACATGGATGATGGCGCCACACACACACACACAAGTATCATTATTTCCTATTCTAGGACCAAAATACTACCATCCCAGTACCAATACATACTGACCAAATTTCATCAAAATCTGTTCAATCTTTATATTATTATACATAAATAACGTTATATAAATTGTATAATACAATTAAATATTTCATTATAAAAAGACAAAATTGCTGTTTATACTGAAGTCGATCTATAATATGAAATGAATGAATTCACCAATAGTCAGTCAAAAGTACAAAACTGTCAACTTTACCCTAACATTATACCGCTAATACCGTGACGCGGTGCTAGGGGTATGTAGTCCTCGCGACGTCTCGCGACGTCTCGCTACGGCGCGCTAGAGTATATGTTCTTGCGCGGGATCCGCGCGCGTCGCGATCTTGTGAGCGAGTGGGATAGACGCGCTAGCGGTGCGGGGGCAAAATTGGAATTTTAGCTGAGGGCGTAAACCCTATTGCAGAGAGTTTTGTAAGAAGGACGTCATTGTGGACGCGGTCAAACGCCTTTTTAAAGTCAAAGTAGGCCGCGTCTACCTGCTTATTATGATCCATTTCGGTGACAGCATAGTATACAAAATGTATGTAGTTAGTGGTAGACGACTTACAATTTCTAAAGCTGTCCTGGCTCTCACTTTGGCTTACACCGATTTTGGACCTGCCTGTGATGTGTCGATTAAGTATTAGGCCGATAGTTTTCTATCTTCGACCTGGAACCATCCTTAGGTATAGGAGTTACTCTTTAAGTTTTCCAAATTGTGGGGTACGTGTCTGTTGCCAATGCAAGGTTATTATATATAAACAAGTAGTTTCATAAAAACTGCTCAACAAGCTTTTAAAATATATGGAGGAGCTCCGTCTGGTCCAGTGCTTGAATGGCCTTTCAAGCGGCGGACTGCTACTGATAAGTCAACTGAGTCGATAGTATCTAGCGCGATTCGGGATGAGCATAACGAATTCGCTGCCTCACGCTCGGCGTCAGCTGCGGATAAGATAGGGTCATGGGACAAAAATACGGAGCTAAAATAATTTGCAAACGCATTTGCTGCTTTTTACCCATTCACAATGTGACCGTCATATTAAAATTCAGTGTAAGTTTGTCGGGATGCTCGCTTATCTTTGATGAATTTTCAATATCCGCCTCAGTCCGTCGAATATACTCGTTGAATGCCAGATTGATGAGTTCCTTAGCACTTTGGACACCTGAGACTAGTACTGAATTAATTGATGATCAGATAGTGCTGTTCAACTTTCCTCATCACCCAACTCTGCGATGTCCGTGCACCTCTCAGATCGGTTAAAATCAAACACGTACCAGCACCTTGGCTTAAAGAAGACATTAAATCTCTTAAGAACAAAAGTACTATTGCCAAAGCTAATATAACGTCCGTCCAAATAACGTGAACAAGTCACGGTATATTCGGTTACAAAATCGTTGCAACGTGGTGTGTAGGGATGCCCAACGACGCCACATTCACGAATCTGATCAAGATGAGGATCCAGCTAAAGTCTGGAAACTCCTCAGGTCTCTAGGAGTTTCAAAATCTCATAAAAAATCTGTTCCCTATAACTTAAACATAGACGCACTTAACATACATTTCACTTCATCGTCTAATATTGACGACTCAGCCACACCCAGTTCTTTTTCTTTCCAATATAAAATCTCCTGACTTTCCTCCTTTCGTCTTTCGTCAATTTACCGCTTGTGATGTTAGGAATAGTATGCTTTCTATTACGTCTAATGCTGTTGGAGTTGACAGTATCAGTCGAAATATGCTGATTCCTATCCTTAATTACATCCTTCCTGTACTTTGTAGTATTCTGAACTTCTCCATACTCCAAGGTGCGTTTACTTCCTTATGAAAAAATGCGCAAATTATTCCTTTGCCTAAAAAATCCAGTCCCAAGACCTTTTCAGAATTCCGCCCCATATCGATCCTCCCCTTCCTATCCAAAGGCCTTGAACGCTTGGTTCATAACCAGATAAACTCGTTCCTAAATAGAAATAACCTCCTCAACCCATTCCAGTCCGGTTTTAGTCCGAGACAAAGCACTGTTACTGCACTTGTTATAATCACTGACGATATACGTCTACGGATGGAAAACGGTCAGTTAACGGTGCTTGCGCTCCTGGACTTCAGTAATGCTTTTAATACTCTAGACTTTGATGTCCTCCTTGCTATACAACACACACTTAACATATCTCCAACGGTAATTGACTGGTTTCATAGTTACCTGTATGGTTGTCGCCAGCGGGTTCGCCTAGAAGAGTCCTTCTCTTCCTGGTGTAACACTTCTGCCGGTGTGCCTCAGGGTCTGATCTTCTTTGCTCTTTGCTATATTTATAAATTCTATTTCACAAAATTTAATTTCTTCCTACCACCTTCGTGCAGACGACCTCCAGTTGTATTGTCAAGCTCTTCTTAGTCAGTTGACCGAAGCAGGGGAAACGATAAATAGGGACTTGCGTAGTATTTCGAAGTGGAGTAAATCATACGGGCTCAAAGTGAATCCACTAAAAACCCAAGTTATTGTAATTGGCAGTTCTCTAACTATTTGCAAAGTCAACTGGGATGTACTTCCACGAGTAGTACTTGATGGAGTTACTATTCCTTTCAGTGACACTGTGAAGAATCTTGGTGTTACCATTGACCGATGTTTATCTTGGGGCCTTCAGTTAGCGGTCACTAGCCGAAAGTTGTTTGCCTCCGTAGGATCCTTGCGTTGGTTACGTAACTTTCTGCCTACTATCACTAAGATTGCGCTCGCACAGTCTCTTCTACTCCCCGTTCTCGATTACGCTGACGCCTGCTATCTTGACTTGACCGAGGACCAGCTAAACAATCTTGAGCGTTTCCAAAACTTTTGCATTAAGTTCATATGGCCTATGTAAATACGATCACGTTTCCGAATATCGCACTAAGCTCTAATGGCTTCCCATTCGTCTTCGCCGGAATGCTCATATTTTGTCCCTCCTTAACAATATTTTGTTCAATCCCTCTTCCCCGCGCTACCTTGACGAACGTTTCGAATTTCTTCACGCTTCCAACTCTTGTTCGTTAAGTCATTAGAAAACTTACTACTAAATACTCCAACTCGACGCACATCTTTTTACGATTGCTCCTTAATTGTAGAAGCTGTTCGATTGTGGAACGCGTTACCTACTGAGATTAAACGAGCACCTTCGCTGGACACTTTTTAAACACTGAGTAAAGAGGTTTTACTATTCGCAATAGCTTCAATCATCTTTATACTGTTATTGTAATATTTCTAATATTTATTTATTTTAATGTGTATATGTTTATTATATTTTGATAGTATTTTATGTATTTAGATTATTTACTATTTTATTAGTGTGTATTTTATGTAATTGGTTTATGTAAGTAAAACAACCGTCCATTTATTTTTCGTTATTTCTCTCCCTGCACGGTTGTCTGAAAGAGATCGCTTTTAGCGATAAGACCGTCAATTGTTACACTACTAATAAGCTTTATTGTTAGATTTTTAAAATATCTATGTGTGTTTCAATATTATTTGATTTCAATTTCGCCCCGAAAAACGGTCAGTTCTATAAAGAGCAATATTTATCCGGAACCGGTACTAATTTTATGAACCGGGAATTTCGATACTAGTATTCAACAGAACCGGGTTGTCCGGTTTTTCGGTGCCCTCGTTACTGACTAGTTTTGTTCACTAAGGGGGCGTCCATAAATTACGTGAGGTGTTTTTTTAAATTTTCTGTCCCTTCCTCCCCCCCTGGTGAGATGTCGTGAGATTTTATTCAACCCTCTCCCCCATCCCCCAATCTCACGTGAGATTTTTCAAAATGTGGGTTTCTTACGTAAACGCGCTGGATTGTTATTGTAATAAGAAAATAATAATTTGCTTTGTGCGCTTATTTACGACTAGTTTAATTATGACTAGTAATCAATATTGCTGAGAGTTTAATTATAAGTGTAATAAAAATTTAACAATAGAATACTTAAATCGTAACAACTGTGATTAAAAAAAAGAATATCTACTCTAATTCAGTTCATGGAGAATCATGCGCGGTCTCAAGAGAGACTATTGGAACCAACATGTCCATATGATTTTCAGTAAAATCATCTGCTCCTTCAACTTTGTTCTGATCTAGCCACTCCGAGCCATTGGCGCTTGCGCACAGTAACTCATTAGCTCGGTGGTTTGACAGTCAGTAAATGTATAACGTCGAGGTATGGATGAAATTATTTTCTTTCGAACGTTTAGTGAATGATCTTAATCGTATTACGATTACGCTTAAGATTAAATCTTTAGTATGTACAATCTGGATTAAATGGACCAAAATAGTATTATTATTTTATTGTTTCAATCAGAAAAAAAATTGCGTGATATTTGTCGAGACCCCCCCTCTCTCCAACGTAAGATTAGATGAGATTTGACTCGACCCCCTTCCCCCCCTTAAACACCTCGTAATTTATGGACGCCCCCTAATAGTGCGGCAGAAAGGGACGTAAACCTAGTAATAGTTAGTTCTGAACGATTTAGACAAGTGTAATGACCAAACATATACTTTTGTTAATTGCAAAATACTGTCTGTTTAATTGAACAATTCCTAAACCTAAATTAAATCTTTTTCTATGGAAAAGAAAATATTTTTAAAATAAGAAATTGCTTTAACGCATGCAAAATCACCGAATTATCTATTTAAATTATTTTTAAATTATCGAAGCATCTACCTCCGAGGAACTGGCAGGCTGCTGATGGCTGCTCCGATAGTCGGGGCACCTCAGCGGCGGAGTGTTAGTTGGGCCTCTCATGGGGTCTCCTCTAGGGCGTTGAAGGTTGCTCTCGTCCTCCTTATCTTGCTGTGGCAGAACGTCGCAGGGCAGCGCACGCTTCTGGGGTGTGGTGGGGTGCAATGTCGTTGAGGTGGGGTTGTGGTCCGTTATCGGCGTGGTCATACATCCGGCGTGGCACGAACTTCTCCAGTGGCTCGATCACGACGTCACGGGCTATAACTTCATTGCGAACGTAACGGCCCGTTCCCGTTCACATGCGCAGAACGAAGTTCTGTACTACTTGGAGCCGCCTCTGCTGGGCCTCCGAGCAATAATGATACCACGCTGATACATGAGGCGTATTTACCCTTTATAGACCCCTACATTTGTAAGTAGGGGTACGTAACTTGAAGGAGTATTAAATCCGCACATTACTTTACTTCCTTCTGTCACATCATAAATATTTGCGGTCATTATACAAAAAATATTTTTCTACGCCAGTTTTTTTTAAAGAAATGTTTAATTCTTCTTCAAAAATCGACGAGCGTCTATTTTGACAGTCGAATGCCTTATTACGAAGACATTTACTGTCCGGACAAAAGCGTTCGTTTTACACATGTTTTTATTTATTCGCACTTTACTCATGTCATGACGCGACGCGTTAAACAATTGCATAGATTGCCATATTCGGTCCGATATCGCATAAACGTGCGGCATAAGTAACTACGAACAGGGCAATCGCAAATGTTTCCTAAAAAAATCTTACGGTTTGACGATATAGAATGGCGTGTACGTACTTCCTAATAACCTGCGATATTATTTAAAATGTATATGTTTTTGTATCAGTTGTTTAATTTAAAAAACCTCTTGTGTTATTAAGCTCCTACTAGAAATTGAAAAGCATCCCTGAGACTTATACAGGGTGAGTTTTTGAACAAGGTTCTATATGGTAACTAACCCTAACCGTTAGAGATATAAATAATATGTTGTTATAAATCCATCTTGTATTCCAAACATATTTATGATGCAGTTTTGGATTTTTGTTATGGTAAAATTAGTTGATCTGTATTATTATAGCAAAAAATAATCATGAATCGTGATTCAATAAAATAAAAAGATAAAAAATTAAGAGTCAAAAATAATAAATCAGAATTAATAAATTTAATATTTGTACAAGCATGTACCAGTTAGTTATGTCAGTATACAAATAAATAATAATATAAAATTAATTAAATTTAAAATAAATTAAACTTAATTCTCATACTTAAATATTTCTTCTATTTATATAATTCAATTTATGATTAATAACAAAACAAAGCGCGAGTAAGAGCGAGAGTGACTCAGAGGGAGAACGTGCGACTTTCGATCCGACGCACCCGAGTTCGAATCCCGCTGGCCCCGCACCACTGACTATCTTATGTTATATGCGGATTTAACATTTGCTATAAAAACGGTGAAGGAAACATCATGAGGAAACCGGCATATCCCAAGAATTTATCACAAAAATTCAAGGACATTAACAACCACCAAGCCTCACTGGGCCAGCGTGGTAGATTATGGCCGAAACTCTCTCTTTGAGAGAAGGCCCGTGTCCCAGCAGTGGGAACGTGACAGGCTGATGATGATGATGATGATGAAGAAGAAAACAAAAACTGAATTCTAATGAAGCTTGTTAGGTAGAAACAAAGCTATGTGAGTTCTGTAGTCAGTCAACAGTTTAGTCAATAAGAACGACAAGCGGTTGCAAAACGTTGGACAAAACGCGTATGTGCTATGAAAAATCACCACCTTTTGTTCGATAGAAAATTACAACATAAAAGCGCTCTTTTGCTGAGTGTTTATACTGTTAGGTTTGACGGCTATTTATTGTTTCAGCGCTGCAGCGAACTTGAGATTAAACACTTAACAAAATGGAGGGAATCTTTGCGATAGCTTCTCTATACATAGTAATAACAGCTCAATGGATAGGACTACCTGAGGGCATTGATAAATTATTAATATGTAGATTTAAATCATTTATCAAATCAAATTTTATAAAAAAAACCTACTACTCGAATTAATGAATATGTTAATGACAAAAATGCAAGGCATGTTTGCCGTGCCTGTCGCTCCATGATGATAACAGTTACCACATTAGCGTGTGCATAATAATTATAATTTATTACTCTGCTTGGATGTACAGTGTTATGTGTGATGTCATTCAATTAAAGCCGTAAAAAATGGTATATGTATTGGAAGACTTACCTTTTATGGTGAAAGACCTTGCAGACATTGTACTTTTTGCGGATGATAATTCGATAATCTTTAAGGTATATAGGGAGGATAGTGAACTAGTACACGTAAATAATGTATTAGATAGTTGTCTAATGTTATACATGTAGAGCCAAACGTAAGGCTTAATAGTGATAAACTCAACACAGACAAGGCGACGGTATTCCTAGGTATAGGCACAGACTCAAAGTTGCAGTGGGGTCCTCATATCGATGCTCTATCTGGAAAACTTAGTTCTTTAGTTTCTTTAGTTAGTAAAATTAGACAATTAACGGATATAGCTACGGCTCGGATAGTTTACTTTGCATACTTCCACAGCTTAATGTCATATGGCATTTGGCTGTGGGGGTCTGCCGCGGATATAGAAGCTATTTTTATTTTATAAAAGCGGGCGGTTCGCGCTATTTATGAGTTGGGTCCTCGCAAATCATTAAGAGAAGTCTTTGAACAAATTAATGTATTAACTTTACCTTCTCTGTATATTTATGAAAATATAACGTATGTTTGTAAAAATCTGCACAAATTCAAGGTGAATAGTGACCACCACAACATAAACACAAGAAATAAGTATAGAATTGCAGTACCTAGGTTTAGACTGAGTAAAACGAATAAGTCCTTCATGGGCAACTGTGTCGTTATTACAATAAAATTCCAAAATGTATAACGGAGCTCACAGAAAGTAGATTCATATTGAGTGTGAAAAATACTCTGATGAAAAAATCATACTATACAGTTAGTAATTAGTACATACATAGAAGACAAAGATGCATGGAACATTCCGCTTCTGCCAAGTAGCCAACTGGCACAAAAGAAGAATAATATTGTCAAAAACAAACATAAAATATTGTAACAAAAGTTCTAAAATATATGCCCCTCAGTTTCTTGCCGTATCTTCTGAGTAGTGGTTCTTTTTCCGATACGGTGGTAGAGTCATTGTAATAATTGACGTTCATAAGTGCGTCTGTGACGACAAAATTGAAATAAAGAACTTTTGAACTGAATTGAATTGAAGTGACTACATACACACTACTACATACAGGGTTTACAGTCTTGCTCACTCAAATGTCTTTGTTTCCACAAGTCATATGTACTCGTGAACGGGTGCTGCTTGCGGAGACTGGTCTGATCTCGTCACTCTAACTGCTACTGTCATACCTATTCATATATTATTCATATGTTTATGTTACTGACACTATGACACACACACACATGTGGGACATCGCACTCTCACTTCTAAGTTGATATTTTGTTAATTTTAATGTATACTTCAATAGCTATGCCCCGCGGTTTCAGCCGCAGTTTCCCGGGATAACAAGTACCCTATGTGCTATTCCAAGTCCTAAAGTACCTACATACCAAATTTCATAAAAATCGGTTGGGTAGTTTTTGCGTGAAAGAGTTACAAACAAACTACCATACATTCTTACAAATTTACGCGTTTATAATATTAGTAGGATTGTTCATTGATACATTTTAAAAGAGTTGAATAAAAGAGAGTTTCTTGGTAGTATCTTCTTTAACGGGTGTATTTCACATTGTCTATCGTACACATTATACACATTTTACAATAAAGCGCAAAAACACAATTTAATAATCGGAATTCCGATATATTTTGCGCGGCGATATCGGGAAATTTCGATATAGCAAAATCTCAACATCGTGGAAGTCCTTTTCCAGTGATACTCAAAATATTATTTTATTTACTACTAGATAGGTAGCAGATAAATACTATGTATATAGTAAGTACTACTTGTAGGTAGTATCTATCTACTACCTTTTAGACTTGGCTGGCACCGACTTCAAATATATGAGTGGGTAGCGCTTATGATAATTATATTAATTTATTTTTTACTTTTGAGTGCCATTTGCGGTTTTGAAGTCGGTTTAGTTTTTTTTTGAAAAATAATTTATTTTACCCTTTTTAGTGAAAAACAAGTTTTAATTAAATTAATTCAAAAAGTTTTTAAAGACAAGCTTTTATGATCTAGAAGCCACATCATGACGAAGTTTAAAACGGGCTATCACAATTAAATGCATGCACAAAAAAATTTCATGTCTGTCCTATATCTCTGTTGAAGAGTTCCCTCGCCGGAAGTCAATCCTGGGTGTATCTGCCATGTCATGATGGAATTTAGAACAGGCTATTATGGTTAAATCCATTTACGAAATGTTGTGTCTGTACTATTCACCGTTGAGGAGTTCCCTCACCAGAAGTCAACCCTGGGTGAAGCAGGTGAAGCAGTCGAATACAAACCTCCACCTTTAGAAAGTTGGTTACGAAAAAATCAAGAACCGACTTGAAGATTAAACTTATATTTTTTGTTTTTGCTATTTTTTTTCAAAAACTACTGAATGAATTTCGATAAAATTTATATGGGACCGACCACCTTTGAAGTATTACCTACCAATCAAAAAAAGAATCATCGAAGTCAATGCATAATTGGCGGAGTAATCGCGTAACAAACACAAAAAAAAAACATACCGTCGAATTGTAAATCTCCTCCTTTTTGAAGTCGGCTAAAAATACATTTTCATTCATTGATTCCTGTTTCCTCAACGAAATATTTAAATACAAATATTCAATATTAACTGTTGCCTGCGACTTCGTACGCGTAGTGTAGTAATTCATCCTGCTTCCGACTATTTTCCGTCCCACCTTACTCCCGTTCCAGCTCCCGTCCTGCTCCTATCTCGTTACCGTACCGCTTCTATCCCACTCCTATCCTGTTTTCGTCCTGGTTGTATTCCATAACCACCGCGCTCTGGTCACGATTCTGTCCATCTCCTATACCATTACCGCCCCCTCCTATCCCGTTACTGAACCGCACCGGTCCTGCTCCCGTTTCGCTCTTATCTCGACCCTGGACCGTTAACCTACCGCTCCTATCCTGTAACCATCCCACTCTTATCCCATTAACATTCTAACTTCTTATCTGATTATCATCCCGCTCCTGTCCCGATCGTAATTACCAATTTTGATAGCCCTATCTTAAAAAACATTAACTCTCATTCCCTTTGTCCGCTCTCGTAACGGCCCCCTATTCTTTCGTAAAGTCCCTTGTCTTCTCCTCGGCCCTTTCGTAAAATCGTTTCTCAGCTGATGTCTATTTCAAATTCAAATTATTTATTGTAATATAAACGGAGACCAATTACATATATTACACAGTTATGATTATTAATGATAACATCAAAATTCATAATAGAATAAAATAACTACATTAATTACATAATTGTTGTTAAATAATAACGTCAGTCATTTATCAATTGTCATATAATGGAATACTAAATTTACAAATGATTAGATAATGTTAATTCAATGTCAAATACATGTATACAATATAGTCAGTGCAAATTTAATGTCAAAAATAATAAAAAAGTAAAGAAATTCCATTTATATGTTAAAAGTCACAAATTAAACATTTTCACAATAAAATAAACAAATTGATAGAATTGATTTCCAATTGTCAACAAACAAGTCAGAATCGGTGTTGGCTTTCAGGAGTGCATTGAGATGTCGCATCGATCGACAGAGGGGGGACTAAGCTCTGGCCACTATCCGACACCAGGGTACAGAGAATAGTCTGTGTCTTCTGTTAGGTCTGTGTCGCACATATTTGTCAGGGACGAAAAGCTGACAGAGTCGACAGTGCAAGTCCGGAGAGACCGATGACTCCTCTTATGACCTTTATACACGTGGTTAGCTGGTGTAATAACCTTCTCACTTCAAGTGAGTTAAAACCGAGTTGACCTAGCAGGAACTTAGTTGGGTACAGATAAGGGTAGTAAAGCCTACAAAGATCTTCGGAACGCTTTCTGGACTTCAAGCATTAGTGTATAAGTTACATGATAAGGGTTCCAGACACATGCGCTTGACTCTAATTTTTCGAGATGTTTCCTATGTCAGTCATGGAGTGGATTACTTTTTTTCACAAAAAATTAAAATACCGTATGTTTGTATTCTATTTCTATCATATACTCCTAAAAAATTAATTTTAAAAATATATTTAATGTACAGTAACCGACCACCTCTTTACGTTTTATTATAAGTATAGATTATTTCATTCCATTTTCCTTCAAAAGTTAGGTACAGTCAGCTAAAAAATCTTGAGGCGGCATAGACCTATAATTTGTGCAGAAATATAAAAGATGACTTCCATAGCATTTGGAGTGCATCATGAGATCTCGAATTTATATGTGATAAATTTGAATTTCGACAATTCGAAAGTATGTTCAAGTTGCTAAAAAATTCAATCGGCGCACGTAGAAAATCTTTATAACTATACTTACATTAAATAAATAAATTCATACGCGGCAAATTGAATAAAAACTTTTGGTTATCTATTATAAGTTTCTGGTCTGCTGCTGCTGTCGGCAGTTGGCTACAAACTTGTACCTTAAAGGTCAACAATTAATGAAGTATGTAAAATTTCAGAAGTTGATATTGCTAGTACTAGATGGTGGCCGGATGTTGCTCTATTTTGTATTATTTTGTGTGATTAGATTATTCAACACTTATTTTTTAAATGTTAGGTGTCCTTATGACGTAGCACAAGGGTGGGTCTTCAGTTTGAAACACCATGTTTTCAATTCTGCTAAATGATCTACCGGATGCAGTAACCACGGCTGAAATTCTGATGATGCTGATGACGTGGCTGCGCTTGTCAATTCAGCATCGGTAGATAGCAGCAGAAATTTAAACTGAACGAGTCCAATGCCCAACTGGTAGATAGGTTCCGTATGAAAGAACTAGCTCTCGACTTGAAGAAGAGTCACTCTGCTCATTTCAGTCTGTCGGGCCGAAAACCTACACGTATTAGTGATCAGGATACTGATCGAGAACACAGAAGTGATGAATTTTCTTGGCTTAAAGATGCGACTCTGGTCTAAAATAAATTGTGCGGGAAAATTTGGAGTGTATGATATGCGCTCGGACGTGTGTTGTCAGCAAGTGTTGTGCACACGCTGCTACTGAACTGAACGCTGGTGCTGAACTGTGGGGGCGCTGTGCAGAATTGCAACGCGCAGTCCGAATCCAAAAGTGTGCCATCCGAGCCATATACCATGCGAGTTCGTAAACCATGAGATGAGACTGCAACACCCCATTTATGAAGTCTGGTATACTTACTGTACGATGTTTACTAATACAGTCGCAGTATATGTGAAAATTGTACGAGGATATGTTTATCTAGGGCAGACTCTCCAACTAGGTAAAAACGACTAATAGGGAAGCCAACAGAAGAATTCAGCTGGACTGGGCGGCACTTAGGAAACTTTGTCGGTCCTTCTCGTGGCCGATACCCCAGTGCCTAATGACGAGTCTTTAATCAGTGCGTCCTACCTGTCATGATATTGCCTGCTGACATAGCTCAGCGGATTAGCAAGTTGAAGTGGCTGTGTGCTGGTCATATTTTCCGAAGAACCGATAACACTCTAAAACATATTATATTTTAGAGTGGAGACCGCGAATCGGCAAACGTAGTGGACTGATATAGGCTAATGGTGATGATATAGGGTAATGGTGATGATATGTAACCAGCGAAATTACTGGGCATATGAGACTTATTATCTAATGTCTCGGGGTGATGAGCGCAATGCAGTGGCAAATGCACAAATCTGGGCTGATAATGTTTCTTCCATGTGGGTGACGGGGCTGTAGTTAATTGGAGTCGAAGTTTTTAGACTGCACAAAGGCCTTCGACATTGCTTAACGATTGTTATCCTAAGACAACAACCGGGACCGGCGGCTTAGCGTGCCCTCAGCAGTAGCGCTCAGAAAAATAAATATAAAACTGGTATTTAACCTAACCCTAAGTTTTACCCTACAGTTAAAATGTAACCAAAACCTACTCTTTTGTTAGGACCTAACCAATAACTCGTGTTCTCTGTTTTGACGAACTACTGTCGTGTCTTTTTGTTCGTCCACCTGACTATAATGTTTATCCACCAACATCTTTTTTCAGGCTTATTTTGTACGACGAAAATAACAACTTACACTTTCAATGCGAAGCAAAAATTTAGATCTAATCAACCAGAGCGATAGAAGGTCGAAATGCCATACGCGACACTTTCTCCGTGACCGCACCTGGCGTGCCCGGGTCGAAATATCCTGAATGGAATGGATAACTTTATTAGCCAATTTTGGCTTGACAACATAAACGTTAAATAAATTTTAAAACCACACTTTCGCAGAAATGTTAAATAATCTTGAACTGGCTTCGCCCTAATTTCCCGTTATTTATAAAAGAAGAAAACATAAAAATAATCAAAAGATACTTCGAGCCGATATCGCACTGAATTTTAGTACAAATAGAGGGATCACTAGTGACGTGGAACAAACAAGCAATTCAAAAAAATTGGTAGATACTTGAATATTTTAATTACATAATATATTAGCATCATAAAAACATTTCAACAAAACAATATGATTTTTGGCACTCAAGACAAAAAGTTTAAATGTTTTTAACTATTGTTTGCTTCTCGGCAGCTGTGTGTCGTGCTTAATTTTTGGCAGCATCCCAAACGTATCATTCTTTATTTTTATAGCACGTGATGGATTGGAAAGATTAAGCACATAATTACGTTATAAGTATCTAAAGGCAAAATGATGGTTTTGTAAGGGTTCTATTGAACACTAGGCGGCATAGGTTATTTTTTTTGTCTCTTTGGTACAAATTTTGCTACCGATTTAAATAAAATATAGCTCAGAACTGGGTTACAATGCCATTACATTATAAAAACGTGGTAAACGTATTACAATTTTCAATATTAAAATAAATTAGGCTATTTGGAATGTTCTCAAACGAATAAAATAAAGTAAAAATATAAGTAGGAATAAAGTAGGTTTAATAGGATAGGATTATATTAAATGAACAATCTAACAAATTTTTTGGAATGCATCTTAGGATTTTACAAAATATATATGTTGCAGCCAATAAGCTTAATTCGCCGTTCAATCAACAGCCTAGCCTCTTTACTAAACAGCGCCATTCAAATAGCGGCGCTGTTTGGTAAAGGGGCTAGGTTGATTGAACGGCGAATTAAGCTAGTTAATGCTCGTCGCACCAGACGAAGAATTATTTTTTCCCTATTCTATCCGCGCATTGAAAGTGAGCACTCGCAACGAGTCGGGTCTTTTATATGTTAAACATTTGTTTCCTGATTTTGGTAGCAGCGCTCCTAGCGGGATATATAGAGAAAGTCGCAGTACTCTTCCCTATTCCTAATAGGCAGATTCACCTGTATATGGAGTTATGGATGTACTATTCTTTGGATGTACCTTCTAATATATACGCCACCTTAGAAATCCCAAAAAGGTAAACTAAATATTTGAGATTTCGAAGATAATAAACAAAATAACATCTTCCTCGACATGATTACGAATAAACGTTCTTATCTAAAGGGGTTTTCAATAAGGGCGGGTCTATGTTGAAATGACATAAAACAAGCTGTGTGTGAGGTATTGACAAAATTCTTTTTTTATTTGAAAGGCCCATGTGTGAAATATGACATCGTTCAAATGCTCCGAGTGGTCCAATTTTCAATGCGTTTTCCGCATAGACCCGGCTGAATTTGAGCTATGGCCTGTGTTATGTTCACCTTAAGGGCATCGGTCGATTGTGGTTTATTTGCATAGACCTGCGACTTCAAGAAACCCCACCAGAAAAAGTCTGGTGGGGTCAAATCGGCATGACCTTGCTGGCCAATTCACATCACCCCTGCGAGAGATAACCTTATCCTCAAATCGTTCATGCAGAATGTTAATCTTGGCGTCCGCTGTGTGGCACGTAGCGCCGTCCTGCTGGAACAACATGTCGTTTAGGTCCATATGGTTCAATTTGGGCCATAAAAAATTGGTTATCATCGTTCTGTAACGCTCGCCATTGGCGGTAACCGCATCACCAACGTCGTTTTCGAAAAAGTACTGACCAATGACGCCGCCGGCCCAAAATCCTCATTAAGCGGTAACTTTTTGAGGATGCATTATCACCTGGTGAACTTCGCGTGGGTTGGTGTCGGCCCATATACGACAATTTTGCTTGTTAACATTCATCTAAAAATGCCCCTCGTGTCGCTAAAGATGATTTTTCAGCTAAAATTGGGGTCCTCTTCCAAACGATTGGTAGCCCAGTCAGCGAACAAACGGCGTTGTCCTATGGTCATGAACTTCTCCTGGGTCAGTTAGACCTTGTAAGGGTGTAGATCTAAGTCCTGACGCAAAAGTTGAGGTTTGCGAAAGGCCGAATTCTTGGGCACGGCGAGGAATCGACTGCCTCGGGATCTGCTCCACATATTCACGAACCGCGGCAATGTTCTCGGCTGATCTTGCGTTCCTCGAACGTAAGGGTGTTGCCTGATTGTTTACCGAACCGGTCGTCTCAAATTTGGCCACCAAGCGTTGAAGAGTAGACTGTGAAGGGCCACCACGATTACCGTAACGCAATGAACGCAACGTTTGCACTAACGAACACTCATTTTGATAATAAAAATTTATCATTTGAACGTGCTGTTCTTATATCTATAGTGTAACTTGCCATGGTGGTTTGGCATAATTAACTATTTTTAGAGCGAGTGTGGCTCAGCGGGAACTCAGGCCTTTCGATCAGACGCACCTGGGTTCGAATCCCGACTCGGCCCTGCACCAATGACTTATAGTTAAGTGCAGATTTTGCACGCTCGCTCTAAAACGGTGAAGGAAAACATCGTGATGAAACCCGCTTACGCGCTTTGGAGTGGTAGGCTCTAGCCGCGGTTGTAATACCACCCACTGAACAAAGCCATACCGTCAAGCGACCTAGTCGTGTTTCGGGATGATGTTCGGTGAACCATAGGGGAGACGGGTCTGAGCAGCCACTCAACTGCCGTCTCTCTCTAGATTTATGTGCTCCATCTTAGGCCACATCATCGCTTCACATCAGGCGAGATAGCGGCCAAACATAGATCTATTAAGCGTAAAAAAAAAACTGAATAATAAACAAAAGATTTGACAGATGTCACCAAACAAACAAAATGGCCGCCACGAGCCGCCAAAATCTACCCGCGCCAATTGAGAAACTCTTTAGTTGGTTGGCGACGCAATCGGTCGAATTGCATCGCATCACTCAATGAGAACGTGATTTATTGTGTCACAGTGCAACTGGCCTATTTTGACGTGAATTGGGCATTAAAGTAAAATTGCGACATAAAAGACATGTACTTTAATAGCTTTATTCTCCTAAAGTTTGGAAGCTACAAAAATGATAGTTATGTCGTTGTGAAGACTGAAGATCCATCTGACGACAACTCAAATTTGTTTGACCCTCTCTCCACTCTGCGAGATGAGTCATAGACCGCGAGAGTGAGCAGACGAAATAAACGGTTTGACGGATTATAGTGTAAACTTAATTCTGAGATCAAAACTCAAACAGAATCTTACAGCAAGAAAAAATCGTACAGCCTTTGTGGTGTAGTGGTTGGCTCTAATCTCATACACCACTGAGGGGTGATTCCCGCGAAGAACAAATGTTTGGGCATAGAAAAAAAAATGCGCAAGCATTAGTTTCTTGTGTCATGTCTGGGTGATGGGGGATCATGGTTCTCATACTTCCTGGTTCCCTAGATTAGTATTCCTATTTAGGAGCCAGGACCTATGCTCAAGGGGTTATTATATTTAATAGTTAAAATTAAAAGGCGATTTCAATTCCCATTTACGATCAATGAAATTTTACCGTATAAAGGTGTCGTGCTTATCGAATTATGAAGAAAGATCTGCAGAAAAGTGACATTCGCTAGATTGGTGAAAATGCCGATGTGAACGCGAAAAGCGACTATTTCAAGTTAACCTAATAAACCCTAATAAATTTACTTGGAAAACATCGAATTCACGAAAAGAATACGAGCGGTAGTAGCCCGACTTCTACCTCTTCTATCGAGGTCTGGTAGGCGATTTTTTTCCTAAGTATCAATCAACAGCCTTACTAACGCAGGTACGCCAAACATGCCTCTGCTGCGCAAGCTTTTTCCAATCCTCTGAACATTTTTTGTATGTGGTGTAGCGCATCTCTGTAGCGCAGATACTGACCTCCACGGTTGCACTTACAGCTGAAGGAGGGATTCTTCAGCTATAAGTAAAATACGGAGGCCTGGAGTCGTCCATATGCACTAGATACTCTCACCACCTTAGTTGGCCTTTAATTGGCAGTGATTCTATGCCGCTCAGCTTGGCTCGATTTAAGACTTCTGAGTTTTTTTTATATTTATTCAACAAAATCTACAGCCCTTAATTTCTAATTAAAGAAGATGCTTTTGGTTGTGACTTACGGCACAGATTACTAAGGCACAGAAGCATCACTCCGCAAATCAATTAAACAAATAGCGACTCTTACTTTGATGCAATAAAATTCAATTCAGCTCGCGTAGCGCTGCATACCAACCAGTCATATTAACCTACAGAGCGCCTCTCTTTCTATCGCATAGCTCTTATCTCTTCTGACGCGGCACTTTTAACGACGCGCGACCCGCTGACGGTGCCTGGCTATGTATGTACTTGTAGCTTCGGACCTACAGTGCGGAGTGCGCTTATATTGGATGAATTAACATTATTTAGAATTAACTTATAAGAAGACAGTCGTGTGTACCTTTAATATATATATATATATATACATAAATTTAATATATGTATATATATATATATATATATATGTATTAAATTTATGTATATATATCTCTATATTTGTAAGTGCATGTATGAGTGTAAAGTGTGCATGTGTAGTGACTATTGTGTGAGGATTCAGATGATTTAAACAATCATCTGAATCCTCACACAATAGTCATACATTATCCTCATACATAATTAAATGAAACCAATAAAATACAATAGGTAGGTACTAGGTACTATGAGAAGTATGAAAGTTCAACCCAGGATGAACGAGCGTAGCACTCGTAAGTTGAACCCTCATCATGTAGAACCTTAAATAAAACCTTGTCATGAAAGATGTCTGTCCTACAAAACTTTTTGTTAGTTCTCTGAAGGCGACTAACTATTGATTTTTGTTTGTTTAGTTTGTATGTGAGAATGTAACTACAAACAAATTAGTGTGTCTAGTTCGAGTTTTTGGAGTGCAAATACGTAAAACTTTATTAGTCAAGTAGGGACTGTATAATTATATAACCATAACATAGTCCATGTAGGAAGGCCATATCTAAAATAGTACGTCGGTTTTCGAGACTTAACATGATGATAACTACATGAATCCTTATAGTTTAGCGAATATTTATGTTCTTGTAGTTTAGATGTTTTATAAATTTATTTTGAATATTTTCCAATTGACTAATATAAGTTATGTAGTGAGGGCTCCAGACCGTACTACAATATTCAAGAATGCTTCTAAATATTGCTTCTAATATTATTATTATAATATATGGCGGAAATATGCTAACCTCGGTAGCGGTTACATATTTGAGCCGTTTGGTGTGGAGACTTTGGGTCCGTGGGGACCGGGAGCTCATCGTATTTTCAAAAGTCTGTCAGAGCGCCTGATCGATGCGACGCGTGACCAAAATGCTGGGACTTATTTGGCTCAACGTATCAGTATTGCAATCCAACGGGGCAATACTGCCAGCATCTTGGGTACGCTGCGAACTGGTAGTGGGTTGGCGCATTTGAGCTACCTATAGGCCTTTAATGGTCTATGGGTTGTCCAATTGCTTCTCCTTGTATGTAGTTAGTTTAGTTTTAGTAAGTAGAGTGTAGTTTGTTTTCAGTAATAAAGGCATTCGCCCGTTAAAAAAAAATGCTTCTTACGTATGAAGTAGCTTAATGCAATTAATATCCGAGAATGGCTTGCTGATACGTAGGACAAAACCAAGACTTTTGTAGGACTTATTTATTATTGATTCTATATGTTCCGAAAAAGTTAATTTGTTGTCAAGTAGAATTCCTAAATCACGCATAATGCGTTCCCTTGATATTGTTATTTCAGTTATTTTGTAATCGAATGTTGTAGGAGCTTTCTATCACGTGAAGGGAAGGGTTGCTACTCGGTCCTGAGAATTGTGCGTAGACATTTTATGTGAAATGTGTCGAGACACTTGATATTTCCCCAGTAGAGACATCATGTCTCAGTGGCATAAAGCAAGATGGGTATGATTGCTTACATATACAGCGATCTGTGTATGATTGTAAATCATGCGAGTCCCAAACTCTTGTTCGGAGTTTTCCTAATTATGATTTGCAATTCGTGGGGAAATTTCAGTTTTCAGACGGTTTATCATCACAAATGTAACTGCCCAAATACAGAAATGACTGTAATAGGTGTGGTGTCTGCTGAATGAGAACGTATAATGAACAATTCGAGTCGACAATCGATTCGAATTGCTCGCATCGCGTCGCGTCAATCAATCAATCAAAAGTTCTTTATTCATTATTGTCATCACAGACGCACTTATGAACGTCAATGAATGTCATGAGATCTATGACAGCGCCTGAGGCCAGCACATGCTTAGGCTCGAGATCTTTTGGTTACTAATCCGCGTTTTTCAATGCTAATCCAACAAACGCTTGCGGGGTGGCAGGGGAAAGATTAAGCCATTTAAAAAGGCTTATGTTTAACTGACCACCAGATTTAGTAAAACATAACTTACAACAAATATTTTTTATTGCCTAAAATAATAAATAACTATCCAAATTTAACCTGCATTTTAATTTACAGTGTTATTCTAATAAACCATATCTCGTCATCCTATTTAATACTCAAACATTATTACCCAACACCAGTGTGCCTGTGAACGACTCCCCGTTTTCAAAACCCAAAATACTGATTGTTCAGTCTTTAGGTAGGATGACTGAGAAACGTCAAAATAGGCACAAAACAGAAATTGGTGTATTGAAACGACGACGGCGCGGCGGCGAGACTATACTTACATAAATTAGAAGTAGGTACCTACTAGGTATTTTTATATTTATTCGAACAAAATATTAGGTACCTATCTCCTAAACTAGGTAGGTAGTTATTAGGTTCATAAAACTAAGTACCTACGTATATTTACATAGTGTCGAGTGTCTGACGTTATTTTTACTGTGTGGGACTCATGCATGCACACCTCTTAGAGCATTTAGTTTATATATGTTATGGGCAACACTTATCGGGGACTATCTCTAAGTGCATCATTAAGAAGATGCAATCAAAGACATGACAAATCATTATTATTATTTTTTCAGCCTATATCCCACTGCAGGGCAATGGCCTCCCTACTTTTCTTCCATTTCCCGCGGTCTTGAGATAGAATGGGCCAATATAACAGGAATGTATCCAGCTCGTCTCGCCATCTCCGTCTTGGTCTGCCGCGTTGTCTGCCTACATTGTTGGGAATCCACTCGGTTTGTTCTTTTGGCCTAAAGTTCGACAGACATGCGACTGACGTGCCCAGCCCAATCCCATTTCATCCTAGCAGCTTTCTGAGTGACATGAGTGATCTGAGTTCTGAACGCAGTGGGGTGATACGTATTTGGTCGGTGAGTTTTATTCTTTATCCTGTCTCGCCTGGAAGAAGACCATTTGGCCCAAGTAAATATACTCATGGACATATTCTATCTCCCCGCCACCCACATGTATTCGGCATTTTGCACCGTTTGTCATGACTTTGGTCTTCGACATGTTCATCTTCAGTCCGACCTCGGAGCTTGCCTCGCTAAGGTCTTCTAGCATATGTGTCAACTCAGAAGCTGAAGATGAGAAAAGTATTATGTCGTCGGCGAAACGGAGATCTTCTCCCCGACGACAATACCCCTCTCCGTCCAGCTGGCTGCCTATACTTAATGAAAAATATATTTGTCTATACTTAATTAAAAATATATTTTCATATAAAAATATACTAAAATATATATACATTTTCATATAAAATATACTAAAATATATATATATATATATATATATATATACGTCCGGTGATAGAATGGGGATTGCGGAATAAGATCATGTAATTCCGTCGCACCATTGAGGAATGACACTATAGAGTCCTTGACAGCGTAACACTTTTGGAAAGCAATAGTTTTTTGACAGTATTTTTGGAGTGTTCACCATACCTATGAAAAATTCTCCCATTCGCTTGAATGAAAATGTAACGTGTTCTGCGTTGCATTGCAGCCACTATAACTTCAAAAGTTCGTAGTTGGTCTGTAAAAGGTAGGACATCTGTACTATTCTGTACCCCAGAGTGAAAGATAAGTACCACGATGATTTACGAATTACAGCATTAATAGGGAATATGCATGTGATGTCGATAGTGGCGGCGGCGCTACAACGCAGAACACGAACGAGATGCGATAGGTACCTACATTTTTTACGGCACGCTTCATAGTGAATGTATAAATACAATACTTAAAGCCTCATAGACAGTCTTCCGAGAAATTCCTTTGCAACAAAATGTATGAAATTCGTGCAATCATTTTAATATTTTGTTGGTAACTAGTTTTTTGTCTAGGATTAAACCAGTCAGATAATAAAAATAATTAAAGTAAATACATAGATGATACGAGTACATTAATACAATAAACTTCATTATTTCCATTCAGATAGAATTTATAATTAAAGAACTATAATTATTTGACATAATTTACATGACCACAGCACAACTGAAACTTAGGATATAGGTAAATAAACACAATGTTGAAATAAAAATAAAATAAATAAACAAAAAGGCCCCTAACTAGGATTCCCTGTATCTAGGGAAAATCTATGAAGACCATGGTCTCACAATACCCAGACACAAAACAAATGTTTGCGCTTTATTTCTGTCACAAAAATTTGTCCCGTAGCGGGAATCAAACCCGCAACCTCAATGCTCATAAAAAACCATATTATAAAAACCTTAAAAGTACATGAAAAAAATAACTCGAAGTATTCTAAATAGCATAGTGTCTCAAAGTTCAAAAGTTCTTTATTCAGTTTTCGCATCACAGACGCACTTATGAACGTCAGTTATTACACTGACTCTAACTATCGGAAAAAGAACCACCACCATTCGGAAGATACGCCAAAAAAGTTAGGGGCATGTTTTTTAGAACTTTTGTAACAAATTACAATATTTTATGTTTTGTTTTTGACAATATGCTCAGTTAAATATCATACTGTCGAAGCAGATCACAGACGCACTTAAGAACGCCAATTATTACAATGACAATGCCATCGCATCGGAAAAAGAATCACTACCCAGAAGATACGGCAAGAAACTGAGGGAAAATACTTAGTAGCTTCTCCAAGTACATCAATTTTAACTACTGTCATTGGGAGAGGCCTATGTCCAGCAGTGGATTCGTATAGGCTGATGATGATGATAATGATGATGATGTGCAACTGCAAAATCACAGAGATAATTCAAATTAAATAAAAACAACTAAATAATAAATCTTACATGCACTGTCGGTACTGCATCACGAACTAGTCTTGTTCGTTTTTCTTTAATTTTTAGTTCATGGTCCTTAAAATGTATTGAACATATCTTCGAATGTTTTGTTGGCTCCCAATCTCTTCTTCCAGTAGCCGCTATCCAAATATTTTTATAAGCTTGGGGAAAGCTGTAGTTTCCAAAATAAAAGCCTTAGTCATTAACTACTTTTATCATATCTTAATTAAATGGTTTATGTGTGCACAATTTTACTACATTTAAAATTTTACACAAAGATGCAATTTTTTACCCGACGTAATGGGAACTCGAATGTTTATATGATGGCCACACTGACCACTAAACTGCTCAATATTATTTTAACGAAATAATACCAAAAACTGAATATATCAAGCCAAAATCAGGGTTCAAATAGTCGAACCCGATGTGTAGTTACACCCACATAAATTATAGTTACTGAAAAACATCAATAAACACAAGAAAAACACCTACCTGTGGAAACTTAAACCGTTAATACAATTTTCGCTTCGGTTCTTGCAACCAAGAATGGAACACCCGACCATACTTTAAAATTAAATTCAAAATTGTTTCTAGTACACAAGCACAAAGATTCATAAGAAAATAATAAGAAATAACACAAGAAACATTAAAAAACCACAAGCCGACCCTGCCTGGACACTATTTTGACTTAACACGGCATGACCAATGTCAAGAAAATGGGTTACGCGATAGAGACAATATGATAATAGTTGTACCTCGTTCTTTATAAGAGCCTGTTGTATAGCGCTATCCTTTTTTAGGTCGGAAAACTTCGTAATTATCCCTCTATAGTGTAAGACCTCAATGCGTCGCACACTCCGAAATGTATCCGGTAAAAGACCGATAGACTGGCAACTTTGCGCCGATGTTCAAGACTGAAGCTTAGTCTTGACCAGCGCATCGTCACCAATGAGCTTTTTGGCTCTTTTTTCTATGGTCTCCAAGGCTTCGAGCTGGTATTTGGCGGAGCCGTCCCACAGGTGAGAACAGTACTCCATACACGACCGGACTTGTGCTTGATACAGGGTTAGAAGCTGTCCCGGTGTGAAATACCGTCTCACCTTGGCCAATATACCCAGCTTTTTTGCTGCTACGTTAGCCTTGGACTCTATGAAGCTGCTAAAGTTTAAGTTAGATGACAGGGTGTCAACAAACAGCTTAAGGTGGTCTGCTACGGTACAGATACATTTCGGAAAGTGGGAGTCAGATGGAATTGACTCTTTTTTGCGAAGAAAAGACACGCCTGGGTTTTTGCTGCATTGAACTTGACAAGGTTAGCATCACCCCAATCGGATACGGCCTTCAATGCCAAGTTAATGCGATCAACCATGGCTTCGAAAATAAATATATATTCGAAAATATAAAAATATATTCGAGTGGAGTGCAGGAACACTGTTTTGGGTAGTGCGTGCCGTTATGGGCAGGCGTGTTGCTAACCAACAGGTGAACGACCTGCTCGTCTACTATGTAAATTCCATATTAAAAACTAGGGGTAGGTCATACAAGTACCAGGTGGATTTGGGGTAGACAGAATAATAATAACCTAAAAAATCAAGCATCTTCGCGGAGGGAAAGGGGTCTCCTGTAAAAGGGGGAACCAACCGCTATAAATTTCAAACCTCCACGATATGATAGTAAGCATTAGCAAAGTTCCTAGTTTTTATGTAGTTTTCCGCCCTTTTTTAGCGATGTCCGATATTCCACTGTGAATCGATATATCGCATCTTCACGTCACAGTCTATTAAAGCCGGATTCACACTAATAACACGTGTCGTGTCGTGATGAAAAGCCTATCGGAGTCATATAGTTTGTATAGAGACGTGCATACTATTCTTACGCAGCCTCAGACCGCATCATGTATTATTAACCCTTTATATGACCCGTTTAAAAGGCTCTATACATTTTTCTTTTATTTATTTTATGGACCTGTGGTACTTTTAATTTGTTAACTGTATTATTGCCTTAATTAAATGAATCTATAAATGAATCCTTGTTTCCCCTTAGTCACGGCATCACGCGAGAACGGCTTGACTAATTTCGCAAATATTTTTTTGTTGTGTTTGTTATTGTTGGGAGAAGGTTCTTATGAAAGAAAAAAATAAAAATGTTGCGCGGAACATTACAAAATTTAACGACCTTATTAACTTTTCTAATGTCACCTTATGGCGTTTGACATAACTGTCATTTGACAGTTGGTAGTTAAGACAGGACGGAGACTTTTTGGCGGGAAGTAAAAGGTGATACAGTTCGATTTTGTTTTATTTTCCAAACAAGTGTTATTTCGAGTGATCATGTGTAATATCGGTGGAATATTAACCATTATGTGTTCGTTAACGTGCACGAGTGTAGGCAAATGAAACAAAATAGGGAAAACATTGCTTTTTATGTTCTCACAAAAAGTCCATGGAAAGCTTGAATAAAGTTCCACCACTTTATTGAAGCACTAGGAGAGGGTCCGGCTTGTTGCTGTTGACCCTCATTCTCAACAAAAGTATAATAAAATGGAATATTAAACTATCAAATAAAAACTACGTAAGACATGGCGGTATGGTCCTAGAGACTTTAGCCTGCCCTAACGGGCAAACTTAAAAAAATAAAAAAATTAAGACAGGACGAAGCGACGTCTCTCGGGTCAGCTAGTTACATTTCTAGAGAATTAACGAAGGATAATTTTTAACCGTTCACCAAAAATACTGATTGTGCACCAAATTTGGTCTGTTTATAGCACTCAATAGTATAAGGGGCAGCCCTCGGAAGGTTAGGGTGCGGCGTTGTGGGTGCGGCGGCAACAACGCCGTGAACATGTAATATTCATAAAACAGGTGCTTATTATGAAATATTTTAATGAACATATTTTGGTGCGCAATCAGTATATTTGGTGCACAATCAGTATATTTGGCGGAATAACGGGAATAAGTAGAGGTATTAACAGTTAAATACGATCCATTAACGAATAATAGAATTAATTTTTATTAGGTACTAGTAACAACCATCTTTTAACTCTCTTTCTCTCTTCTCTCCCTTTCTCTCTTTCTCTCTTCTCTCCATTTCTCTTACATCTCTTTCAACACATTTATTTTCTTTAGCCATTCCTACCAATTGACTGGTGTTTAGGCCTCCTTTAGACTTCTCAATTTTTCCCGGTTTTGAGCAGTGAGAGTCCAGTTGCTACCCGCCACTTTGAAGAAGTGATTTTGTATCTGTAGATAGTTTCCTTTTTTTGTTTCTTTCTCTCTGAGCTATTGTTACCGCTGTTGATAAGGTTACCGCACAGATAGTTTTATTCAGCTCATCGACCTCTGTGGCTCTTGAGTAAAAGTCACCTAGTTCTTTGCAAAGTTGTTGTCTATATTCATTACCATTAGCTTTTAGCGATGAAAAACCTTTCTAATTTCTCATTGATAACAATCTCGGCTCTGATAAGACGGTGGTCACTTCCAGTGTAAAAGTTGTTCAGTACACTAACGTCTTGGGCTATACACTTGTGGCTGCTGAGGATGAAATCTATCTCGTTCTTATATTGTCCCCCTGGAGATACCCAAGTCCATTTCCTATCTGGTCTTTTTTGATAGAATGAGCTCATGTGGTAAAGTTTATTACCTTGCATGAAGTTGAGAAGCATACTTATATATTGTTCTGAAAGTTCTTGCTTCTTACCAATTTTGGAATGACCAGGGTGTACGTGGTTTTGGTAATAGATAGGCTGAAAAATGATATTGCTCGGGCAGGGATCGAACCTGCGTCTTCGGAATTCCGTCCCGGCGCCTTAACCACTGGGGCACCGAGCCAAATGTTCGAGCAACCAAATTTCTTCTATCCTTCTCATATCGTCTTACGGGGACGATTCTACGTCATCTGTCGTCAATGTTTACATTGATCAAAGAAATCAAGATAAGGCTTTCCCTATATCCTCGTAAAATAGTTCCACCTGATCGTCTGGTGCAGTCGTAGTTGGTGCGTATGCAGAAATAACTTTTATAGATATTTTGCTCGCAATGCTCAGGACTGTGCAGACAACTCTTTCTGAAGTTAATCCTATTGAAGTTATGTGACTGCCTAATCTTCGGTGAATAAGGATTCCAACTCCATGTTCTTTTCTCCCATCGTCTCTGCCTCTGTAGAACAGCATGTGGCCTGATTGCAATTTGAGGAATTCTTCTTAAGGCATTCTTAATTCGGACAGCCCAGACCATCCCATTTTATCCTCTCTAGTTCATGGTGTAATTCTTCCATTTTTCCCTCTTGGGATAATGTCCTGATGTTGTAGGATCCAATATGCAAAATAGTCTGATTACCTTCGGCGAAATATGTATATGGGGAGAGGCTTTTAACGAGACTTGGTTGGGCGAAAGAGTGGATATTATAATATGTTGATATTCACATTTCCCTACAGACAGAATTTCACATGAATTGCAATAACTAAGTATAATATTGTTAGGCCGACAATTATATTTGCACATGGGGCAGTTTCTCACACTTTATTCAGAATTGTCCCTCGAGGTGTACCGCGCCAGAGTTCTGAGAAAGTCTGAACGTGGAAGTGGACTTGCAGTGAGATATATATTTGAACGACATGCTTTATACTTATATGCATTTTTTGTTGATTTCAGGGGCGGTGAGGACAGTTCCGGTGCTACCACGTGTCCAATAGCAGCGTCAGCGGCGGCACCGGCCACTTGGCGGGGCACCAACGACAGCGCGACGGAGTATTGTCGTCGTGGCAATACGCCCGCTGCGTACGGCAGGTATCAGCGAAATAACTCCACTGCACCCTATTCTACGCCACCTTCTAACCTCGAAAGGTAAACATACGTCTAATTTAAAAAACGAACAAGATAATTCTTGTACCTCACAAAATTGGAAACTAGTGGCTAGCTGAGGCAAACCAATATTCATAAATACAAACATTTCTAGCATAATGCATATTTGCACACTTTTAAATAAAATAGCTTTTGCCCGCGACTAAGTTAGCGTGAAGTATAAAAAAGACCAATCCTCGTTAAGTTCCTTGTTCATATCGCACGCCCGGACGCCGCCCGGGTTGCATTTTTGGGACCGGCGTTATAAACTCTATACGACATACACACCGAAAACCATTTCCAAAACGTTTTGACGTGTACCACGGACTAGTACCACTGGTGGAACTAGCCGTATCACTAGGTTTTAGAAGAGTAGCGACACTCTTCTCAAAGCTATGAAATGAAATGAAATTGTTTTATTTGCGTGAAACATGGTAGGTACACATATGATATCACACTTAATAAATGGTTCAGTATGTTTCACCAGAAATTGGCATGCAAAATTTAAAAAAGTAGCTAGTAAGTAATACCTACACAAAACTCTCAGCAGTATCACCTGAAATCAGTTTGAGAAATCCAGATGATCCAGAAACTAGCCACAAAGACAACAGAGTCAAGCAGTGAAGAAAAGATCCGACATCAATATAATATGTCGAAGGTCATATTAAATAGTACCGAACACAACGTACACGAGTAGGTACATTTACTTGGGCCAAATAGTCTCTTTCTATGACAGGGAGCAAAAAGGTTGCAAGACGCACTTAGAACGCCTGGACTGGAAGAGCTATTGGTCCAGCAAAGAACTAATGAAGAGTGGCATTCCAATGAAACTAATAATTCCTAGGAAACTCATGGACATGTGTATTCTCCCCGTACTATATTAGCGCCCAGACATGATTGACGAAAATACGGAAGTCCAAACTCAAGGTTTCAAAGGGCAATGGAGCGCAGCAGGTGTTAAATTAGCGGATTGTTCTTGACGGCCAACATAGCAGATAAAGTTGCAAAATGAAAATGGTACTGGGCTGGTCATGTCTGTCGCATGCCAGAAGAGCTGTGGGCCAGTCACCCACCTAGTAGCTTTCCACTACAGCGAGGTGGCGTCACGTCAGACCGCGCAGGAGATGACGGGATGAGTTCGACGCCTTTAGTAACTACTGGTTAACACTAGCCCTTAGCCTACACTGGAACAATATAGGCTGACAGTAACATTTGAGATGTGTTTTAATACCTACTTAGATTATTTTAGGTCATCTCACCCGATGCATGTCAATGTCGCATGATTTGTCCACATCCTTAGCAAAAAAAAACTTGCATGATAATGACATAATTATATTAACCCCTTCGATGTGTGACTACTATATATGTGTTCTCTCTGTGTGATGTCAGACGTAGCATGAATAAATAATAGTCTGTAAGCTATGTACGTTAAAAGTATATTGTCAATGTCGGTGATGAGTTTCATTAAAATATTAGGAAAAAGACAAAATTATATAATGCAAGTTAAGTCTTGGCTATAAAAATGCATTCATCATACTTATTATTGTCCATTAGAAATAATCAGAACAAATTAAATCTTATATTTCTTTGTTAAACTGCACACTAATTCAATAGACCAATTCAAATTAAAAGATATAATCTCTATATCAAATTGGGCATTGACCTGTAGGGGGAATCGTCTAACTCGAAAAGGTATCCCGATCGCTTTCAAACATGTCTTGTGATTTGTCTGTAGAAATGTCGAACTTTTCTTCTCGAAAGTCTGTCTCCCAATCCCTATCCCAGTCACGTTCGCTAAAAATGATCAATATTGCAATTTGAAAGATGCTAACGCCTTCCAAATTTGAAATTGAAAGCGATCTGGATCGGTGTTCGAGTAACAAGATTCCCCTGCTGTTCTTAATCTGAGAAATGAGATATCTACTTAATATTATTTTTAGACTAAACTGAGGAGAACCACAGAACGTGTGTCCTAAGTTTAAACGGCATTCATTGTATGTAATGCTTGGAAATAGGAACGTTTACTATGCAGGTTGTAGCACAATTTTGCGACCTCCAACCCTGGAGTGAAAAGAGAAGAGTAAAGTGAGAGAGAAAAGTAACCTACCCAGGTTACTTTCCCTTGCTGTGAGAAAGTTTCTTGCTTAGTAAATATCTGGTGCATTTTAGAGAAAATAAAAACTGCATATTTGTTTATTTTATAAAATGTACACTCAAAGATTAAAAAAAAAATGATTTTAATGGTTTTTTTTAAATGATTTTTTTAAGTTATTGTTTAAAGTACAAAGAAAGTCATTCGATTATTTTTTTATTTAACTGAGTGATGACAATTGCAGTATCACCCAGATGCCATAAAAAGCACTGCGTACTTGCGTAGCACTATATTAAGCTCATCATTCCGAGATAATATGCGCAGTAATTTCGCTGCCTACAATGCCCTCCAAACCGGAACACGGTTATATGATATGTGTTTAATTGGAATCAAAAATACGACTTGTCTTTGAGTATTTAGGTATCGTAATACATAAATAATAAAAGGGATAATAATAACGTACGTATATTGAATAAATAATTGTTTGCAAAAACATAGTCCATTGGTCTCCAAACTAAGGTTAAACCTGTATCTTGGGGACAAACATAAAGGCAATCTTATTTGTATTTGGGCACTTGTTGGTAGCTTAAAGGAGCAAATGCTGTTATATTTAATGCCAAGTGCTGTTTTGTCTGTGGTAAAATACATAAAATATCATCATCATCATCAGCCCACTACGTTCCCACTGCTGGGACTCAGGCCTTCCCTCGTACAGAGAGCATGGGCCATAATCCACCACGCTGGCCCAGTGCGGGTTGGTAGATGTCACATGTCTTTGAGTTTTTGTGATAAATTCTTGGACATGCCGGTTTCCTCACGATGTTTTCCTTTACCGTTTTTAGAGCGAGTGTTAAATCCGCACTTAACTTAATGAAGTCAGTGGTGCGTGGCCAGTGGAATTCGAATTCGGGTGCGTCGGATCGAAAGTCGCACGTGCTCCCACTGAGCCACACTCGCTTTAAAATATACTGAGAAAGTATTCGCAAGTGAAAATAAAATGTGACATATATTATTTCAGAACAACCCCTCATCATCGATGGTATGCCAGCGGCGAGCGGACGGGCGCGGGCGGCGGCGCGGCGGGCGCGGCGGGCGGCGAGAGCACGCCCAGCACGCCCGGGGGCGGCACCGAGAGCGGCCGGCGGCGGCGGCACTCCGGCTCGGCGTCGTCCCGCTCCGACTCCAGCTCGCCCGAGCCCAGCGACACGTCCCGCGCCTCCACCCCCGCCACGCAGCCGCCGCTCTCCCATCACAACAACCATCGGACGCCACCCTCACTCTCGCACCAGGTATATATATAGTGTTCGCTGGCCGCTGCGCTTCACCTCTTTTCACATGCCCTTGTGGTTCGTTCACGCTTGTTCCTATCCTTTGACAGTGGGCGTCGACGGCGAGCGGAAGACCTTTGTCGATATGTGTCAGAAATCTACCGACGAGATCCACGGATAGCTCTCTCAAGGACGGCCTCTATCACGAGTACAAGAAGCACGGAAAAGTAGTATGGGTGAAGGTGGTCGGTCAGAATGCCGATCGATATGCGGTGGTTCGCTTCAAAAAGCCGTCCGACGTGGAGAAAGCTTTGGAGGTTTCGCAAGACAAGCTTTTTTTTGGATGCAAGATCTCAGTTGCCCCTCATCAGAGTTGCGACGACGATGCGGATTCGACGAAACCCTACGAGACTGACATCGACGAATACCATCCGAAGGTATGCGAAGAGGAAACACCGAACGATCTCTCGTCGAGCTTACGTTTTCAAATCTTAGAACGATATCTGTTTTCGCAGGCGACGAGGACGCTGTTTATCGGCAATTTAGAAAAGGACGTCACGCAACAACAGCTGAGGGACAAATTCAAGCATTTCGGACGAATAATAGAGATCGACATCAAAAAAGGCAGCGGTGGAGGGGCGGGTTACGCTTTCTGTCAATACGCATCGATATCGAGCGTAGTGGAGGCGATTCGGGCCATGGACGGCGAGTACGTGGGCGGGTCGCGAGTCAAGCTCGGCTTCGGCAAGCCCGTCGCCACCGCCTGCGTGTGGGTCGACGGTCTCACGGAGCACACAGAGAAGCAGGTAATCTATCGATTTCAATTCACAACGAAACACTCGTTCCCATCTCGCCGCGAACGGGTCCGAGACTAGGATAACTCGGTGCGGCGGCAGGAGAGGCTACAAAGTTCCGTGCACGCTCTGTGCAGGTTCTGGGCGCGGTGTCGCGGTGCGGCGCGGCGACGTCGGTGTGCGTGGACCGCGCGGCGGGCGCGGCGCTCGTGCACTTCGAGCAGGCGGCCGCGGCCGGCGCCGCCGTGCGCGAGCTGCGCCGCGTGGCCGCCGCCGCCTCGGCCGCCGAGCCCGACCACCCGCGCCTCTGCGTCGACTTCGCGTCCCGGGAGTGCCAGGTACGTACCGCGCCCCGCGCACCGCGCCCAGACACCGATTAGAGCGAGATTAAACCCTACTTATGGCCGCTGCACGAATAGAATAAATATTATGTTTATTATGTTTATTAATATATTTTTGATGGTGCGCTCCGTATTTATGTAAGTTTTCGTCGACAGGATGCATTCTATGAACAACTAGAGAAGCATGGCGGCTCGGCGGCATTGGCGGGTTCGGAACGGCTCAGCGGTGAGCTCTCCGCTCGATACGTTCCGTCCACACGACACGACCCCATAAGGTTAGTTACCGATTAGCGGCATATGTATGTATATAGATATTTATAGTACATAATAAACTCAAACCGTGCTAAAAATGAAACTTAATATCTGATGTTTCGGATGATGAGCGTAATGCAGTGCTACTAGAGAATGCCATCTCGAGCCAAGATCGCTAGTTCGAGATCTCGCCATTTTTGAGATCTCGGGTACGTTTTGAAAAATCTATTGTTTTTATTCGGAAAACAAGAAGGTGATAAACGCAGAACTCCGTCATTTATTAACCGATTTGGAAATATTTTTTTGCGTTGGGTTCAGTAAAGCTTGAAGGTGGTTCATATAAACTTTATCGATATTCGACCTTGGATTTCAAGATACATCAGAATTGAAGTGTTTTTTTTGTTATGTGATGTATATACTTGTTTACTAATTAAGTATTACTAATGAACACTGCAATTACCCGCTTTTTAATATTGTTTTGGGAAATTAACAAAATTAAAGTAATATTATTTTGATTTGACAATTCAAATTCAACCATTTAAAAATTTTGCCCTAGGGGGGTGGATGGGGTAGGTGGGGGGATCTTGGAAATAGCTCCTTAAAAAAACAAAGAGTACTGATGGTGCTGTCGACAAACGGCATCTTATTTCAGTTGCTATGTACCCAGCACCTGAAAGTACCCTTGTTAGTGACACGCATTTTAATACTGTTTTTTTTTTACCTTTTGTTGTTTTTAATTATTTTTATTTAATAAACTTTGGAATTTGTACGTACGAGGAGTTTTTTAGGGTGCGGGGGGCTGAAGGGGGGGGGGGCAGGCGCGGGCGCGCGACGCGAGCCAATCCGCGGGCAGTCGTCGATAGCCACACGCACAGTGACAGTGCGCACATATAACCTCCTCGTTCGAACAATTTTAATTTTTTTTTTTTAATAGCTTTTATGTCTTTACCATCTATGTATATTTTACTTCTCTCCTTATCCATTCATAAAACGTTACCTTCAGTCTTCGTCTCATCAAAATTTATTTTCTTTTCCCTGCAATTTCGGCACAATCCATACATACACTCTTTAATGGTTTAATCACAAACAGTATTACGGATTATATCACATTAATCTTTAGATTTAACAACCTGTTTGGCATTTCATGCACTGGCTTTCAACAACGTGTTTGCATGTATTTCACACAGGCACATTTCACGTCCGTCAATTGAAGGTGATTTGATATACAAGGACGTATACGTACGTAGTCTGTCTTTTGCCGATAAATCTCTAATCAACCTCTTGTTCTTATGATAATAATCTCTTAGTTTTTATTTACTTCTTTCATACTTTCTGGGTCTTTTTTCAATCTTTCTCTATACTTTCTTTGCTTTTCAGCGGCAGTGAGAGCCATTTTTCGCTTATTACCTTCAACCAATGAAAAAAAAGAGAACAAAACAAAAAACTAAGAAATGAAGTTAACTGATTAATAACCTTTGTTTTATTTTGATAATTAAAATTAAAACCCTTTATTAGCAAGCTCCTAAACACGAGAGGAACACGCATGCCAAACTTTAGCTTCATGAATTTTTAAGTTCTTGAGATTTTCGAGAAAAAAATATTGGTATATTTTGCTATGTATATTATATTATTATAGCTGCCCGTTGTGTGGCAAAGGCCTCCCCTTTGCCCTGCAGTGGGACACGTACGTATACTCTCTTTAATTAAATAATAATAGTTTAAAGAAAAAGATTTATAAAAAAATGTTGTTTCATGATTGGAATTATTGTACGAATGCTTGTAGGTAAATGAAAAATAAATCTGTACCTATACAGATTGATTTAGCATGTCAAAGCTTTTAATTTTGTTAAATCCTATTTTAATGTCTCTTATGTTACCACGTTGTCTCTTATGATACCATCATAGTAACTTAAGTGACCGGTAACATAGGTGACATTTTATAGCTTAAGCTCACGTGCTTCCTATCTTGTTTGATAAACACGTAAATGCTTACTGGTATTGTAAATCAGACATAATTAAAACAATATGCAAGTACTTACAAAATTTAATAATGTGTATTTACCGCTTTTCATATCGGAACTTAGGAGATACTGAATAAACAAACCTTCGTACTTGAACGACTTGCAGGCAACTGACGGGACGCCAACGAATAAAAAAAATGGCGGAATGCAAATGCATCATTCTCAGACATTCATTTATTCATTTGAGACTACTTACGCCATCTATATTTTATTATTTAAATTTTTAAGAGCTGTAACGTAGGGGACCGCAGTTTCTATAGAAAATGCGGCACACAGATTTAAAAATAAGACGGAAAAAAATCTGGAAATAATGTAAATGAGTTTAAAAATTATTGTAGATTATGACGAAAAATGTAAATTAATGCACCTTTATACATTTTTTTTCATCAATGCGTCAATGGGCTACTGACCGCTAGGTCAGTGCTAACTGAGGACAGGGATAATTTGTATGAAGAAGAGATAATGTCAACTAAGTTACCATAAAATGTATTAAAAGCAATTGAAATGTCATGAATTAATGCTGTTTAATATAAATGCTCTGTGATTTAGGTTACTTTTGAAGTTATAAAAAAATAATAAATGATTACATTTCGAGACTTATGATTTTTTTTATTGGAGGGACAAGTTTTTGACAAAGAATAGTTGATTGACCCATAAGCAAACTGTATGTTCATTCATCAAAAGTGAGTGTGCCGAGTATACGCGGAATGCGTCGCAGACTGCTGCCACTCAATCTCGTCAATGTCGCGAGTTCTCGCCCAATTTATACTTCGGGATTGATGTCGTAAAATAGCTCGAGATCTCGCGAGATCAAGATTGGGATTGCATTCCCTAAGTGCTACGCAGTACAAATTCATGATATTGGAAGTTCTGGGCGGCACTACCTTAACAATGGCAAACTCCATTGCTCGTCTCGTTGCTCAGTTCCATAATAAAAAAGTTGAACCCTATAAAAGCTGATTGGGATTGCATTCCCTAAGTGCTACGCAGTACAAATTCATGATATTGGAAGTTCTGGGCGGCACTACCTTAACAATGGCAAACTCCATTGCTCGTCTCGTTGCTCAGTTCCATAATAAACAAGTTGAACCCTTTAAAAGCTGTGTGCTCCAACTATTATATTCGAAGTCGAGAGTTCGAAAGAAGGAAGCGATAAAATATAATATTCTATATCGCGAGCGTATATCCCGTCCCCCGCGTCGCACCATTACCCGGCCCGCATCCCGCGTGGACCGTGAACATTATGTGCCATTGCATAGTGATGTGATGTGGTGACGGCTTCCAGGTTCGAGGGGTGCGGGTCGCGGTCGCGCGCCTCCAGCTACGGCCGCTCCTCCTCACGCACGCCGCGCTTCTCCGCGCTCGAACACTACGACCCCGTCGACTACGCCGCCGACCGCCGCTACAGGTAAACATCGCGACCTAGCTCGCCTACCGCGAATACACTCGGTGACAATGTCGGGGGTCGTACGCTGTTGAGGAATCGAAATCGCGTATTACTCCCCGTAATGATTGCTCTTTCGTGCAGGGTATACGATGAAACGGGTGTCAGTCCACCGCTCGAGGATACCCCGTTCGAGGATAGACTGCAGTCGGTCGTCGTGTCGCCACACCGCGCGAGGAGGCATCGTCGGGATTCAAGCCCGGAAGACCGCAAACACTCTAAGGTGAGTCACACGCGCGAGACCGCGGCAGGGCTGTTTCCCTCCGCAAAATTGCCGCGAAATTCCCTCGAATTATAGACCAGACTCTGTGCTTCCGGCTCTGAGTAAGATATTTGAAAGACTTATTCTTAAACAACTTTTATCCTACTTCAACGAACACAAAATACTGAACGAGAGTAAGTTCGGTTTCACGAAATGCAGGTCAACATCAGATGCCGGGGTCGAACTAGTA
The DNA here is from genome assembly GCA_951640565.1 of Petrophora chlorosata. Taxonomy (NCBI): domain Eukaryota; kingdom Metazoa; phylum Arthropoda; class Insecta; order Lepidoptera; family Geometridae; genus Petrophora; species Petrophora chlorosata. The sequence continues at coordinate 7,264,077 of OX621206.1, forward strand.
ACACATTGCTTGGGAGAGTTCACAGGATGCCATTGGTGTATTTTGTGATCTCTCCAAAGCCTTTGACTGTGTAGAGCACCGTACACTAACTCGTAAACTTTACCACTATGGGATTCGTGGAACTGCTCTGAATCTTGTTGAGTCCTACTTAACCGATAGACAGCAAAAATTTGGGGTAAATGGCGTAACATCTTCCGGATCCTTAGTCAGATGTGGGTACCGCAGAGATCAATATTGGTGCCGGTTTTATTCTTGGCATATATAAATGATTTACCCTTTGTAGTTAAAGACATTGCAGATATTGTTCTATTCGCTGATGATACATCCATAATTTTTAAAGTAGATAGGAAGGATAGTGAATTGACGCATGTAAACTACGTATTGGATGTTGTTTAAATGGTTCTCTGCGAACAATTTGTTACTAAACGCGAAAAAGACGAAATGTTTAAAGTTCTCTTTGCCTAATGATAGACATGTAGAACGTAATGCTTAACAGTAATAAACTCGATACAGACAAAGCGACGGTATTTCTAGGTATAGGCATAGACTCTTCTGTTGCAGTGGGGTCCTCATATTGATGCTCTATCTGGAAAACTTAGTTCTGCTGCATATGCTGTTCGGCAATTAACGGATATAGCTACTCGGCTCGGTTAGTTTACTTTGCATACTTCCACAGCTTAATGTCATATGGCATTTTGCTGTGGGGTTCTGCTGCGGATATAGATACTATTTTTATATTACAAAAGCGTGCGGTTCGCGCGATTTACGAGTTGGGTCCCCTCGTTAAGGATTTTTTTTAAGCAAATTAATATATTAACTTTACCTTCTTTATATATTTATGAAAATATAATGCACGTTCGTAAAAACTTCCACAAATTCAAAGTAAATAGTGACCATCATAACATAAACACTAGAAATAAGGATAGGATTGTTGTACCTAGGTATAGACTGACTAAAACGAATAAGTCCTTTATGGGCAACTGCGTACGTTTTATAATAAAATTCCAAAATGTATAACGGCTCACAGAAAGTAAATTCAAATTACGCGCTAAGAATGTTCTAATGAGAAAAGCATACTATACTGTTCGTAATTACATAGAAGACAAAGATGCTTGGAACATTCCACTTCTGCAAAGTAGCCAACTGGTACATAAGAAACATAACATTGTAAAATCCCAAAAAAATGTAACAAAATCTCTAAATCTTCTGAGTAGTGGTTCTTTTTCCGATACGGTGTTAGAGTCATTGTGATAATTTGTCGTTCATAAGTGGGTCTGTGATGCCAAAATTATTAAAGAAATCCCAAAAAAATGTAACAAAATCTCTAAATCTTCTGAGTAGTGGTTCTTTTTCCGATACGGTGTTAGAGTCATTGTGATAATTTGTCGTTCATAAGTGGGTCTGTGATGCCGAAATTATTAAAGAGATTTTGATTTTGAACGATGTGAGGGTGACGGTCTGAACATCGCTCGTCACCCTCACATCGACATTAAGCGCAGGATTTTGCACAAAGAATTCTGGTTGGTGCACCACCTGTTATGGGCATGCGCATTGCTTGCCATCAGGTCAAAGAGCAGCTCGTCTCAATAACATAAAAATAAAAACAAAATTTCTGTATGACACCAGGCTCATTGACACATTCTATTCGCAGGAACGGCGACGTAGCGCCGGTGGTGGTGCGAGACGATCTCGATCAGGATCGGCGGGGCGCGAAAGGCACGCGGCGCGTCGAAAACATCGGCGACGCCACGACGGCTCCGGGTCGCGCGCTGGCACGCCGCTGCGTGACGAACCGGACGCGCCGCCCGCCGAGCCGCGCCGCCCGCCGCGCGATCGTCCCACGCTGCCGATGTGCCTGCCGCTGCCTAAGTTCGCGGCCCAGGTCCTGCGCGCGGCGCCGCCCGCGCCTCGCCTCGCGCCTCAGCCAGCGCCCGCGCCCGACTCGCCGCCGCGCCCGCCCTCTGTTTCCTCCTCGAGCGGTGGCTCGGCGCCTCACTCGCCATCCCTCGAGGAGCGCATAAGGAGTCTGGACGAAAAGTACGAGAAGTGGAGCGGATCGCGGGCCCTCACCGACGCTCCTGACCGAGCGCGCCTCCGCCACCGATTGCTCGAAGTCGACATCAACGAGGTGAAGCCCTCTGAGGTGGTGAGCGCTCTGCTGGCCAAGCGCTCCGTGTTCGACGAGGACTCTGAGCGACTGGAGTGCGTGGTGCGCGCGCCCAGTCCGGCCGAGGGGCGCGGCCGCGGGCCGGCGCCGCGCATCCCGCGGTGTCCGCCGCTCCCTGCGCACCCGCCGCCGGCGCCGGCGCTTGCTGCTCACCTCCCGCTCACGGACGCTGACATTTCGGACCGCCCTTCGGATCCGCGACTCAACAGGCCGGATAGACCGACGTGTCGGGTCGAAGTGCTGGGAAAGATCAACGAAAGTGATTATAGACCTCGTCCGCGGACGCCCTCGACGGATCGCTCGCAGCCTGACTCTTGCGACCGAAGGTCACCCCCCGCTCTTGTCGACGCCGATGTCGAATCGAGGAGTCGCGATTCCGCTACTGGAACTTGCGACGCGGAGAGTAAGTCTTCTTTCGATACGGAAGACAAAGAGATGGAACTTGGAATCAAAAGAGAGAGATCGAACTCCTCGACTTCAGATAGTTTACTGACTGGTAAGAGTGAATCCAGTACTGTGATTCCTTTGGCGGAAAATATAAGTGACCAAATCGGCGAGCAAACCAGAAAGCCCGATGGTTCTCAGCTGTGTCAAGTGGAACAGAAGTGCGCTCGCGATGTAATTGATATGATACTAAAGACAGTAGAACATGGTCATAAGCTAGAACCTCAACCTGATAAGTCATGCAAGGTTACTAATGAAAATAGATTTGAATTTTTTAAACAAGGCGAATCAAGTTCATTGTTAGATAGTGAAAACAAAATGGCGATATGTGAGAAAGCAAAAATACCTGAAAACAATCAAATTCAATTATTTAACCAAAGCCTTATAAATAAAGATTCAATCGAAAACGATATTCAGTTACATCATAAGAATTCATTAACTTTTTCGAAAAATAACAAAGAAAAAGACCAGATTATTCCCGAAGTGAATAAATGTAGTGACAAAAATGACAAAGATAGATACAACCACAATATTTCCCAAGTATACCAAATTACAAAACTTGAAAAAGAAAACATCCATATCGAAAAACATCTTGAAAAAGAGAAACAAAATTGTAATATCAATTTACCTGTAGAGAAGAAGCTTTTAGAGACTGACAAGAATGTTGATGATCGTGTTGCCCGAAATGATAGGGATAAAGTGAGGCACAACAAAGAACGGTTAATAAAAGAGAAACATGATTGTGAAAAAGATAAATTAAAGAATAACAGGAATGAAAAGCATTTAGAAAAAAGTGATAATAACAAAAAAATAAGAGAAGATAATTCTGTAGAGAGAAGTCATTTAGATAAAGTAGATAAATGCAAAGTTGAGAAAGATACGGAAAAGCTTCACAAAGATAAAACTGAGACTGACAAGTTGAAGCATCTTGAAGAAAAATCTCGGCATGACCACCACAAGAAAGATAAATCTGAAAAAGATAAGAGGAAAGAATCTGAAGTTGACTTAATGTTCAAGTTGAAAAAGGAAGATAGGCACAAAACAGAGAAGCCTAAAAAAGAAATGGATGCAAAACGTGAAAGTAAAAAAGAATCCGAACCCATAAAAAGTCGCAAGTCTTCCCGGGACGAATCTTCCAGAGAAATATGTCGTAAGGACTCCACTGATTCATCTGCATCGCGAGCATCCCATGAATCCCTAAAATCAAAAGAATTGGTAGATAATCATGATATCAAAGAAGATATGAAGCCCAAAGTTAGACTCACCGATTTGTTCTTTAAATTAGAGAAGGAAAAAGATTTACCAAACACAAAAGATATTAAATTGGAACCATCAATAAAAATAAAAAGTGAAATAAAAGAAGAAAAATTTACACCCAGTACATTGAAATTGCATGATGTCATATCTGAACCAAATATAAAACCTAAAGCAGAAGTTATCGAAAAACATAGGCATCATTCTGTAGATTCTCCCAGTGTCGATTCTAAAAGGAAAGAGCGACTAAACTCGTGTTCTAGCCTTCCTTCTAATATAGGACACAAACGAAGGATATCTTCTCAAGAAAATTTTGATTCAATGTGCGATGATGCTAAGAAAAATAAAAATGATCCAAAGCTGCCTGAAAGAAGAGATTCCAAAGATTCGCGAAGTGGAGATAAGCACAAAACAGCTAAATTTAGCAAAGGTCATTTTGCCAAAATAATAGAGAGTAAAACCAAAGATGACAAGAAAGGCCACGTCAAAACCTCAGATGAGGCGTTAATGGAGTTCAAGGATAACAATGAAACAAAAAACTTACATATGAAAGGTGCAAAAAGATCATCAAAAGACGATCACAGTGAAAGCATAACTAACGATCACACTGAAGAAGCACACAATAATTTAGATTTCCTTGCATTATTCGAACTAAGATCAAGTGAAGAAGACGAACGCCAAAAAGCTCTTAGAAAGGAGATGAAAGAAAAAAAACGCATTCAACAGTTGCAACAAATTCAAGAACTTCAAATGCAACAAGATGCAATGCAGCAGGGCGAGCTGCTCGGTAAATTAAAAGATGACAAAAAACAAAAATGTGATGATAAGAAAAAAGAAGCAGCGCGTGAGAAACGATTTTCGATAGATCGTAAAAGCCGCGAGGAAAAAAACGATAATGGTAAAAAGAAAAATCGTAAACCAGTTCAAAGTAGCGACACATCTGATTCTGATGAGCCCAAGAAACATTCAATTTTTGACATTATTGATGATGGCCCAACATACATCTCTATGTATGACAAAGTCAAAGCTCGTTCATGTAAAAATATGCAAAAACAAGAAGAAGAAAAGCGCCAAGAAAAGATAAAAGCTAAGTTCAGCCAATTAAAACAAAGTAGAGCAAAACGTGAAGAGAAGAAGCGATCCAGCTGGGATGAAGATAGTGATTCGGAACATGAAACCAGTAGAAAACCTCAAAAGTCATCTCTTGATAATTCTTCTGATGACGAAAGCATAACAAATCACAACAAAAAGCGTGATAAATTACATACTTCTAGTATAGAGTTTGATGAGAATAAAACTGAAGACTATTTCAGTACGCCGAACGATGAAGACTTGCGTAATAAATTGACACGTAAAAACTCAAGGACTCGTATAATGTCTGATTCATCTGATGATGATACTTCAAAAAGTAAAAGTCCTAATTATATGAATGAATTAAAGAAATTTAACATATCGGATACAGAATCCTTAACACAAAACAAAATGGATGACTCTAAAGCCTTTGATGAGCAGATCAAAAAGAATTCATTACTAAATCTATTCGGCAAAAGTGATAGTGATGACAGCAAATTGAAGTCGAGTGTTGAAAATGATAACAGTTACAAATTACCAAGTTTTAAGTCCGTTTGCAATGATTTGTCTTCAGAAAGCGAATCTGTAATATCAAATAGAAATTCAGGAGAATTGCGTAGAAAGCATAAAAAGAAGCCGAAGAAACATAAATCACCATATTCAGACGAAGAAAGTAAAATCGATCATAGTGATAGTGGTGTAGCTGACAGTGAAAACAGACAAAAAATCTCTGAAAAACGTCGTCATAGCAGTAAAAAAGAAAAAAGGAAAGAAAAAAGTCGTGAAAGTATCGACACAGATGAGGGTCGTGATGATAAGGTGAAGGCGAGAAGGGAGAAAAGGTCTCCGGATAACATGATAGGATTTGAATATGGAGCTGACATTGTCTCAAACAACACGAAAAGAGATGGAAAAATGGAGGACATCTTTGGACCTCTATCCGATGAATCTGATAAAGATACGACAGAGCCTCAAAATAAGTCAGACTATACTTGTCTTGACTTTGATTCAATAAAAGATAAATTAAATAGTACAGACTTTAAGTTAAAAGAAAAAGACGAGTTGAGACGTAAAAAAGAAAAAAAGCGTAAAGAAAGGCGTTGGCTTAGAGAAGATGATAACAGCTTAGATATGGATGCTGTCAGCAAAGCTATTGAAGCTAGACTATTCGCTGAATCTTTAACTGATGACGACAATCGGATTCGAATGGAAGCTCTTGACGAAAACATGAGAAGAGAGAACAGTGACATAAAGTATATGGACTGCAATTTACTTAACGAAGTAGTCAAACTGAATAATAAACATGATAAATTAAGGAGAGATAGTAGAGAGAAAAAAAAGAAAAAGAAGAGAAGTAAAGAAGAGCGACAGAATCGTAAAGAACATCATCCAGTTTATCATCTGGAATCATTTGAAAAATCTGAAAATGATATCACAGAAAGACCCATTTTAGAAACCATGACAAATACCATGTTACTAGATATACCGCTTCCAAATGATTCCCAAACCATTGATGAAAAAACAGAAGATGGAAAGTCACCTGCGGAATCTCCCAGCTTACCAAGATTGACTGAAAGCCCTCCAATTTTGATACAATCGATTCATGATGTAGATACGAAAAGCGGAGCATCGAATGCTTCTAGTAATATCTTGGGTGATGATGATAACAATGTTTACATACAAAGTAAGGATATCGAAATTGAACAAATTCCTATGCCACCTCCGTTCGAAAATATTGTCCAAGATATAAGTGAAGTTCCTCTGCCGGCAGACCCGGAACCTAACAACCTCAATAAAACTAAGCCAGATAATTATATCGCTACTTTGAGCAGCGATAGCGATCTTAGTGAAGATGCCGTTCGTAGTATATCTGTAATGGAAACAGAAATAGATAAAATAGTCGAAATTGATACAACTATCGATAAACCTATGGAGAGAGTTGATGTCCCTTCATCGAAAGTTGAGAAAAAATCAGAAGAGAAACCAAGAGCCATCATATCTCAAGAAGAAACTGAGGACGCAGTAGCTGCGCTATTAGGCGAAAGTTTTGGAGGTAAAATTAATACATTTTCCGATTATGAACAACCCGAAAGTAATGCAGCTCGTCAAAACGATATCGAGAGTGCATCACTAAGCACAGAAAACATTCCTGAAGAAGATGCTGAAGAAATGAGACAAGCTGTACAAAATTTGAATGCATGTGAAATGGAACTAAAACCAGACACTCCTGTTTCTGACAATGATCTATTGTTAATCGACACTGACACTGAAGAGACAGATGAAGCACATCAAGATTCCGCAGAAAGGCTCCCTTTAAATGTTGCTTCTAATGTTACGTCATCTAATAATACCGAGCAGGTTAAAACTACTGAGTCTCATGTACAACTACCTTCTTCAAAGACTTCTATAGAACCACCATTAATCAAATCACCTTCGTCGGAACCAGATGGCAAAACCACCGAACCAGGCGTCAAAATTCAATTACCAAGGCGAGAAAATGTTCAGATAATTACATCTACAGCAACTCCTGTTATAACTTCGTGGACATTGACAAATAATAAAATGCTTGAACCACACGTTATTAATATTCAGCCAAATATATCGGCAAATAAAGATAAAAACGAAAATAAATCTACCCATTTAACTACAAATATTGTTCAAATGAAAACTCCACAAACTTCAAATGTACAAATCAATAATATTGTAAAACCTGTTCTCGCTCCTACAAGAGTAAGTGCGCCATATCAAGTTATAAGTCAGATGGTTCGGCCTCAAGTATCTAACATGCAACCACCAACCATAAAAATACCAGAACCTCATATTTTATATCAGAAACCACAAGGGATCGTCATATCACCAAGACTGGCCAGCGACCCTCGAATGCAAAGTCCCAAACCTAATCCACAAAGCGATGGCATGACCTCACCTCGTTTATCTACTGTTCCTGGCCTAAATTCATCTCCTCAAAATTTGAATTCCACTGGTATAGTGTCACCTAACTCGATTCATCAAAGATCTCCTGGTCAAGTAACAGTACTGCGAGTGCAACCGCCACTTAGTCCAATTCAAGCGATGCATTTGCCACCAGGAACGAGGACGATGTTATCACCTAATAGACCTAATTCAGTTCTAGTACAAACACAAGGATCACCATTGCATCATCATAACCGTTTACCAGTGACGCCAGTTTTGACTCCAATACCTAAGCAAATCAATGTCAGTACTGTTCTACAGCAAAACAAAGGAATTGGCGTGAATAATTCACCCCTGCTTGCCCACCAGAAGATTTTAACTGGAGATGTGAGGAAAAATGAGCTCAGGAATATATCAGAGAACAAAAATGACAGTGCTAAAATAATTTTATCACCTACAACCTTGCAGCATAGCACCAATCCTACTGTCATGGCTCAAAATCGTTTAATATCGATGCAAAATGCTGTACATCTTGGGAACATAAATTCTCCTTTACACATAAACAATAAATTTGTAATAAATAAAATGAGTCCAATAAATGAGAAAAGAGATAGTATACATCAAAAAGTGTCTGAACATGGAGGCCATTCACCTTTTGTTTCCTCCCCGATCATACATGTCGCTGGAACCAAGCATTCTGCTCCATCCATTATTCAAAGTGGCACAAAATCAGTGGTATGTAATTTGCTGGAAGCAAGTAACATCAGCAGAGGGCAAGGTTCTAACGTAATACACACTTTGAATTCTCAAAGATTACTGACACCGGCATCTATAAGCAATATGCGACAGTTAGATATGGACAAAGTATCGCCATCGGTTTTATCAATGGCAACCATAAGGCCAACGACGGTACTTACAAAACTAGAACCTTCTAATATCACAACAGCTAGTACTTCAACTGTCACAAATGTCACACCTATATTAATTAAATCTGGTGCTACCATAAGAATTAATAAAAAGCCTGATAAAAATAATGTTCACATACATCCTTCATCTGTCCAAAAGGAAACTAAATCTGATGATAAAAATGATAAAGAGATATCCACACCAGCAACAGAAAACAACGCTCTCAATAAGCAAAACACTTATACTACTCTAAAGACATCTTTAAATTCATCAGAAGGAAATATATCAAAATGTGGAACTGACTTTGAAGAGTTGTTGAAAGATAATACAAATAAAATTATACTCACTAAAGACCCAGAAAATAAATTAGAAATTAATGTCGGGAAGACCACTACTTTAATAACAACAGCGAATATACAAAACCGCGACAGGCAACTTTTATCAACTTCCGAGTATGGCTTTTCAAAAATTGAACAGAAGGCGCTCGTCACTGAGCAAACTGTACTGGAATCTTCTTGTGTTAAGACGCAAGATGATACAAACAAAGATGTGGATGATTTAAATAAAATTAATATAAGGAAAGATTCATCGCCTAAAGAAACATCTACCGAAGAAAATATAACTCCGCCTGTAAATGAAAATACAAGTCCAACAGATATTGTAGCTTCAGAATTACAAAAGGAAAAACAAATAACAATAAAGTCAGAAACTCTACTTAATAAGGCTTATGAAAACGTATCTATCGATAAAGAAGAAACATCTTTTGATCTTGTGCCTTTTAACAAATCGGAGGAACTCACGAAAAAAACGGCTAATGAGTCCGATAATGTTGAAAATCAGTTGAAAACTTTAGATGAGAACGATGCGTGGAACTCTAAAGATCTAAACATAGAATCAGTAATAAAAAAAGTTGACTCGCTGTGTAACGATTCTATTGATTCTTTTCAGACTATTCACGAAAGACTAGCTTCAGAACCTATAATTGAAACAACTAAACAAGAACCGCATCCTAATAATGTAGATACTGACATCACAGACATCTCAGCTGAAAATATTGCAAACGATTCTAGCATCAATACATTTGGTAATGTCTCTACTACTACTAAACGAGGTGGGAGGAACATGAGAGGTAAAAAAACTGAAAAGAATCAAGACAGAGTTCAAACGCGTCAAATTGCGAAGACACCGAGAGGCGCGACTGCAGCAAAAAGAGGCAGAGGTAGAGCCAAAGTAGATAAAAAAGTAAAAAATTTGGTGACAGGTAACACGAACACTATGCCAGGTGACGTTTACGATTTTCACGAAGATTCTGGTGACGAAGGATCATCGAATAAAACCGAGCCTCGCCCTAGATTGATACTGACAATAAAGAGTCCCCTGTCGGGTCAAGCCGGAGTGACCGCCACCTCGACTCTGAGCATAACTCAAAAAGATCAACCAAAATTCGAGGAGAGAAGACCCAGCAGAGATGAAAAGACTGAGGATTTCGTATCTCCCTCGCCGAACACAAGGAAATCCCGGCGGCTTCAAGAGAAGGATGTTCATCGCAGTGCAGTCGATGGTGGAGAGGACGGTACACGCAACGCTCGCTCCGCTAAACGGAGGCCAGCCAGGCACGCCGGTGGCAAACCTCTCAATGCTCAAGAGAAAGCGCTCACAAACGATACGAGGAAGTCGCCCAGAGGAACCAAAAGACCTAGAGACCGAAGCCTCTCTGATGCTTCCGTCGACAGCGCAGATGGAGACGGCCGACGAGACGAGGCCGCGCGCGAACCGAAAGCGCCCCGTCTCGAGGAAACCGTCGCTCCTCTCGACACTAAGCCGCCCGCCGTCGCGCTCTCCGTGCTCCCGCCCACTTCGCTCGTCATCACCTCGCACGTCACACCGCCCGTCATCACGTCGCACTTCACGTCGCCGGCCGTGACGACCGTTGCCGCTCTTAGAGTCGTGAACTCACCGTCCTTACCGCCGGCCGCTCCGGCGCCCGCGCCTACTCCCGCGCCTACTCCCACGCCTACTCCCGCGCCGACTTCTGCGCCTACCCTCGCGCCATCTCCTGCGCCTTCCCTCGCGCCGACTCCCGTGCCCTCTGTCACGCCGACTCCTGCACTGACTCCCGTACCCACTCCCGCACCGCTGACTTCCGCACCGACTCTCGCTCCGACTCTCGCTCCGACGCCGATCACCAAACCCCCTAAGAAGATGATATCGGAGATAAGTGCCAAACTGGCAGGAGCGTTCGAGGCAGCCGTTCAACATCGTCCCACACCGGAGCCGGCGCGCGACCCACACCCCGCCGCGCCGGCTCAGGCGGGCGACGCGCGGCGGCCGGGCGACGGCGCGCCGTGTGCAATGCTGCCGGTAGGCGCCACCGAGGCGGCCGATGCGCGCGTGCAGTCGCCGGCGCTGCCGCACCGCACGCCCGTTGCGCAGCGCGCCGCCGACCGTGCCACGCCCGGCCTCATCAGGTCAGTGGGGCGACCCGTATCCTTCTCTATTCCGTTTTATCAAAGTCGAACCGGGCCAACATCAAATCGATCGGCCTCAGCCGGATAAATGAGCAACGTCGCGTAACCGATATGCAATTTCTGTCACAGAGGCGGAGAAGGAGAAGCCAGTGCCGCGGGCGCTATGGGTGGGATGAGCGGCTTGGGCGCCGCGGGCGCGCTGGGCGGCGCGGCGGGCGCGCGGTTCCGCGCGCTGGTGGCGGGCGGCGGCGGCGCGGCGAGCCTGCCGCGCGGCGCGCACCACCCGCCGCCGCCCGCCGCGCCGCCGCACGCGCCGCCCGTCGCCGTGGTGGGCCCCCACCACCACCACCACCCCGGTCAGTACCGAATGCTCCCAATAACAATCCTGTGCTCTCCCTTTCTTTTGCCACCTTTTCAAAGAAGACTATGAGAAAAATGATTTAGCTCTTTTTGTTATGCAATCAAGTTTTTTACGATGGAAAAAATGCGACTACCGGCTGGAAATTGAACCCTCATCACAATCTTGGCTTAGCGCGGGAAGGGCTCTGCCCAATTGAGCTACGGTGGTCACCAAGTTAAGTGTCGAATTTTTTCGTTGCGTTATTTTAACCGCCTTAGGGGTGTCTTTTTATTATTTATTTCAGCAACGTAATCTTAGCCTATTCGCTTAAATAATTACAAATTGACAATTCAAGATAAAGGGTAGCTTGAACTTAAATCGTTAGAGATACAGGAAAACGATGTTATTGGTCTCCTATCCTATCCATATCTTTTGGAGTTATTTTAACCGATTCACTGATGTTTTATTATAATATCGGGTCTCATCGTGCTCAATTTTAAAATCAAAATAACATTTTGACTTACCTCGACGTTTCGATCAACTTGATCATTGATCGGGTCACGAGAAGACTAGAGAAGTGGGTATCAGCGTCAGGAACGGTGGGCGTTGTCACCAACTACCCGCATTTGGTCTGGTAAAATTTGGCCACGACATACAATACTAACAGTATCGGCAGAAATCGCGACGCGAACACCTACTGATCACCGGATTCCACGATGCAGAAAACCTAAAACCAACCTCCCGATTGAAGTTAAGGTACATCTGAATCTCGATCGCTTCTCGAACAATTCTCGTGTAAAATAAAATTCATTTATTTCGGACAACTTGGTCCATAGTATTTTTTTTTTTAGTATGATCGGTGGAGAGGATTTTTGGGTCATGAAGCTCGATCCAGTGGTTTGGTCCGGAGTGAAGTAGGTGCTCGGCAATCGCTGATTTGTTCGTCTGACGGTTCTTCACAGCTGCAATGTGCTCCTTCACTCTTTCTGCGATAGTTCGCTTCGTCTGTCCAATGTAAGAGCTACCACAGCTGCAGTCCACCTTATATACGCCAGGTGTTTGAAAAGGTATGACATCCTTTGCCGTTCTGATCTGCTGTGATACTTTGGATAACGGAGTATATACAGTCTTGATGGAGTCTTCTTAATGCTGATCCAACTTTGTCCCTTATGGCCTTCACATACGGCATAAACACTGGTTGTCTGTTGACTTCGAAATCAGTTTTCTTCTAGTACCTGCGCCTGGGCCGCCTTGTGTTCACTTTGTAGCCATTCTGTTTCAGTAACTCCTGAAAATGTGACAACTCTTTTACGTGTTCAGTGTCACAAAGGTCATGGGCTCGGTTTATTAGAGACGTAATGATTGACTAATTGTCGCGGATGGTAGTGCGATGAGGCGTCCAGATATCTATCACATGAATACAATTTGCGAAAGTTTAAAAACTACTGATTCACTGATTTTGGAAAAATGGTATTCTGCAAGAAAATGGGCAGTACAGTACTCGCTTTTTTCTTATGATGCGAATCTGTCCAGTTCCTTATAAAGAACAAAAGACTCTTTACAACCAACTGAGGTTTATGTACCAGAAATCTTTTCTTGCTAACAGTAAAAAAATGTGAATCATCAGTTATTTTTATTTAAAAAAATAAAGAAATATTGCTTTTGATTAATATTTGCTAACTTCAATATTTAGGAAACTTTCCCTCCGCATTTGCATTGGTTTGGTCCACCCTGTATAATAATGTTACCTTAATGGTCTGAAGAATGGTGGGAATGAGGCCACACCAAGACCATTGAGTAGTGAGTGTGTAGCATAGTATTTTGTCTAACCTAGCCTCAAATAAACCTAGCATGATTTACGGATTAGTGACTCCGTGTTTCAATCAGTGAATCATCTCAATTATTTTATTATTAGTAGATGTATTATATTTTATTATACAATTACTAAATAAAATATACAATATACAGGTGTGGCAAAACTTTGTTACCTTCAGGGTAGGTAACATTTCCTTTGCAGTGAGGAAGTTTTGCTCTTAGGAAACATCGGGTGCAGTTTTGAGAAAATAAAAACTGCATATTTGTATATTTTTTAAAAGGTGCAAGTACAGAGAAATATGTCATATGTCAAAAAAGCAACATGGGCTTAATCTACCCTATTTCCCATCAGGAATGTTTTAATCCGATGTCAAATTGATGATGATCAAAAACAACAAAATAGAGAAATGAAATTTATTGAATTTCACAGAAACCATAGTCCTTCCCATGGATAACATTGTTTATATCGTTACAGGAGCTGCCTCACGTATCACCAGTGTTCCATCGATCAGCCCACAGGGCCAAATGGCTTTGGTAAGTCTTTATATAATATGGTTTATGTATGTTACGGCTTATAAAAGTTGTAATCATTTTTTATATTTAAAAATGGGTTGGATAAAAAGAGAAATGACCTCTTTCCCGCTCGAGGGTTTTTGTGAGGCAGTGGCCGTGGCCCACGTTGACGTCACGCTGCGTCTGAACCTTTGAACCCAAGCGCCAATAGGGTATTTGATAAAAATATAATGTATCAATTATTATACCACATGAACATCCTGAAAATTGGTCTTAATTTTTTTCCAAATCTTAACTAACACTAAAGATATTAATTTATGGTGAAGGTCACAGTGATAGGATGAGGCTCCGTCCCTTTCTGGCAAAATGTCTTTAAAGCTTGTGTAATTCTGCTACCAGACTTTGACGTCACTATTAGGCTATCTATTTCTTTCTTTGGCTATCTTCTATTTCTACCTACTGAATTGTAAATAACTATTTTTTAAAATTTTAGTTATTATTTTTAATCAGTTTTATGTGTTTTTGTATTATACAACAAATTTGGATTGTGTTTTTACATTTTACCATTATTTTATGACTAATGGCATTGAATAGCACTTAATTTTTAATACTTGGCAAATATCCCTTTGTCTCTGAACCGCACGAAATAATAGAAATTGAAATATTGTATTGAAGTGAAATAAATACCTGCGTAGTAAATAAAGTAAGCTTTTAATACCAAAATATATTTTATACCACACCCACTCGGAAAGTGTCTTATTACTCGTTCATAAACGGGTTACAAAGTTCGTAATTTCTCCCTTAAAAATGTGCGGCGGGAAAAGTTATATGGAATTTCATTACTGCCCTCCGAAGCAGGGCAGGAATGTTGTATGAAAATCCATTACTGCCCGGCTAGCTTTCTTTTGTTTTTTAGCAGCGAACATAAAAAAAAAAACACAAACGTCAAACCTCAAAAAGGTCTTGTATGAAATAATTAGAAAAAAGAGGCGGGAAACATACAAACCTCAAAAAGGTTTTATATCAAATAATTAGAGAAAAGAGGCGGTTTTTTTTTTGTTTTCTATTTTTAATGAAATGAGGATGGCAACCTTATTCTGCAATACGAAAAAAAAGCGCGGCAATTTATTTCGTTGCGTTAAATTTTGTTTTAACTAAATTGATAATTTAACAGTACCTAGCTTTTAATTTTCTAAATAATTTTCCAAAATGTCATCTGATAGTGATAGCGACGATTTTGTAATGATGACGCCACCAGAAATAAAAAATACAGCCCAAGAAGTCATAAATAACTTACTTCCTGAGAAGTCTCGAGCCAAATACGACAAAATTTATAATGATTTTATTTTCCTCGTAGGTGTAGTATAAAGCACTATGTATCACTCGGGAGAAAGTTCTATTTCTGTTCTCGAGTTTCCTTTAAGCCCTCCGCTGCGCGTCGGGCTTAAACATATTCTCGAACAGAAATAGATCGTTTTCTCCCCTCGGTGTACAATGTACTATTATTTTTTTTGTCGGTTATACTAATTCTCTCGGTCATTCTGTTTACGCTGCTCGGATCAGTCCGCGGATTTGGTCAGAAGTCCGCCGCCCGCTCACCAACAGACGTCGCCTATTGCATTGGTATATCTAAACGTAATTATAATAAATAATAAATGTAAAAATAATAACAGATATTTATATGCTAGCTGCGCCTTGCGGTTTCACCCCTGCGAGAAAGTTTTTCCGAATTTTTTAATTTTCCGGGCAACTTATCTAATTTCCCTTTTCCATAAAATCCTATTAGGACAATATAAAAAAATGGGATTACTAACCAACAGCATTAATTTTTATAGATTTATATTATCGCGATTAATTTTGTTTTCATGTAGTGAAATGTTTGAAGACTCTTTATTAACCCCCGACGCAAAAAGGAGGGGTGGTATAAGTTTGACCACTATGTGTGTCTGTCTGTGGCATCGTAGCTCTTAAACGAGTGAACTGATTTGGATGCAGTTTTTTTATTTCAAAGCAGCAGGTTTTCTAGCGGTGGTTCTTAGACATGCCTTATGCTGTCGGGGGTTTTAAAAATAATAATTTATAGGTATTTATAATTCCTTCTTTTCTTGTTTATTGTCTCACAGGGCGAGGGCATGTATCCTCACTTCTCCCAGCAGCACTTCCAAATGTATCAACAGCATTTTCGTGCTACACAACACGAAACGCCGAGGGCCACCCCATCACCTTTTACACGGTAATACATTTAGACACGTCCTCTTTGATTACATGTTGCGATGAGCTTTCTATGATGATTTATTTTACAAAAATACTCGCTTCATGGTTCCCGTTATCACAAAACTCTTTCGAGCTTTGTTTATAGTGCCCCATATCACAATATATAATAAGTTTTAATTAGTCTATTAAAATTGTTATATTATTAGTGTACTACTTTTTTGTCAATCTGACGGATATCAATACATCTAAAAAAATTGTCTTTTTTATAATCTCATTGCTGTAAGAACGTTCTAATAGCTTGAAATCGAACTGTCATTATTTCGATGTTGATATTTTCCTGTTACCTCAGCACCGACCTGTTTTAAATGTGCAGTGTCATACACTACTTCATATATATTCATACTAATACAATTTTATTTTATATTATAAACAATAAACCAAAAAAATAAACTTAGTATACAGAATCCCGGTTCTCACGCCTCACTCCCCTCCTTGGTCGGGCCAAACTATACTTAAAATAAAAAAAGAATTATTCTTGTTATATTAGAGCCGTACGTAAATAAAAATTAGGTTGTATTTAAAGGCACCAAAATAATATTTTTACGTCTAGGGTCCTATTTTGTAATTATTTTCATACAATATTTTTATATGATCTCTTTGATCGTAAGGACATTGAGGAACAGTATATTCATGTTCCCAATTTAGAACTCATTACTGCCTCTATGAAAATCATCGTTTTAGAATGAAACTATTACTGTCTTTATAACGCTATTTTAGAGTTCATAATCAGGATTTTACTATAATGTAGATAAACAAACGTAGGTCGTTACTCGCCCAAGGTCGGTGGGTCATTGTCGTAGTTTCTAATCGGACGTGCGCTCGCAGGATCGAGGCGGAGGGCTCGGAGGCGCCGACATCGCCGCTGGAGCTGCGGCGGCTGTCCGCGCGCGTGCCGAGGCCCGCGCACTCGCCGTCGCCGGCCGACCGACACATCAGTGAGTATCGGATCCGCTGCCGTCGCAGGTCGAATTTTATTCGCTACGACGGAGCACGGAGCGGGAACATAACGCGTCTGTCCGTTGCAGTGTACGCGGTAAAGTGCGGGCGCTCGCCGCCGCCGGCGCACGGCGGGTTCGCGTCGCGGCCGGCGGGCGCGCTACCGCCCGGAGCCGCGGGCGCGCCCGGCCCGCCGCACGCCTCGCAGGTGCCGCACGAGGCCGACAGCCTGCAGATGCTGCTGCGCGTGAGTTCTTCAATTCATTCTCTCTTTATTTTATTTGCTGAGAAGCCGGGATCGCGCCGCGCCGCCGATCGACCTGGACTGTCGACCCTTTGCAGGCGATTAACTAGTGCATTACTTCCGCAGCGCTACCCGGTGATGTGGCAGGGGCTGCTGGCGCTGAAGAACGACTCTGCTGCGGTGCAGATGCACTTTGTGGGCGGCAACCCCGGCGTCGCGAGCGAGACGCTGGCGCGCCCCTCCGACCTCGCCACGCCGCTGCTGCGCATCGCGCAGCGCATGCGCCTCGAGCCCATGCAGCTCGACCAAGTACACCGCAAGATGAAGGTCGGTCCGATGCACCTCCCACCCCGAGCGGCTCTCATCGCACTCTCGGAACCGTATCCACTGTGAAACTTATTCTGATTAATGTAATAAATAGGTCTAAACATTTGAGTAACGTGTAGCGTTCGGTTCAGCTGGAGAACGAGCACTGCATCCTGCTGGCGCTGCCGTGCGGGCGCGACCACATGGACGTGCTGCAGCAGTCCACCAACCTCACCGCCGGCTTCATCACGTACCTGCAGCGGAAGACCGCCGCCGGCATCGTCAACATCGCGCCGCCCGGACACCACCAGGTACGCACCGCGGCCGGCCGACGAGCCGAGCCTCGAGCGCGACACTGTTGCGATTAAATTATTATAATGCATGTTTCGTCGACAGGCCATGTTCACAGTGCACATCTTCCCGTCGTGCGACTTCGCCAACGAGAACCTGAGTCGCATCGCGCCCGACCTCATGCACCGCGTCACGCACATCGCGCACCTGCTCATCGTCATCGCCACCGTGTGACCGGCCGGCGGCGGCGGCAGCGGCGGCGCCCGGCGCCCGGCGATCGACATCACAACTCACTTATACTAGAATTGCCTCCACGGACGTTACATTATGATAGGGCGTTGTAAATAAGGCCAGGTTGTGAAACTTTTAAAATTGTTTATTTTTTCGGTAGCATTCGATCGACCTGGTACGGACCGCCGGCCGGCCGCCGGCGCGCCGTCCCGGCGGCGGCGGCGGCCGGTCGGCACTTGTAGGAATTGAGTCGTCATACCTCTGAGAAACTGGAGTCGTAGCGATGTAAATCGGTTTATTTATTGTAATCGTCGGCGCGGCGGCGGCGGCGGCCGGCGGGCGGCGCCGCGCCCTCTACTCTCACCTAGAAGCTAAGCGAGCCGTCGTTTATTTAAGTACTAGTTCTAAGTATAAGCTTATTTGTAAATTACTTTTGTTATGGTCGACTGGGTTCGACGATATTCGGAGTTTAAATTTATAAAAATATAAAAAATAATTAATGGCAAAGTCAGTTGATAAAAATATATTTAATTTTGGGTTCCGATTAGATGGGCGACGATCTATCGAGCATTTTTTATTGTTAGTGTAAATTGTTATTTTGTTTTAAGCGACTAGGTCTAAAGTAAATTAATTCTGTAAATACCGAATCTATTCGTACTAAAATTCGATTCGCGTAGGTCATTACGGTAGGTAATGGAAAACTCATGAATACTGGGTCGAATGATTACGTTTTACATGTAAACATTATCATAGCTATCTAAGAGTAAAAATTAAGGAAAAACACTTTGAAAAATAAACTGTGATTCTGACTTATGTAGACTAAAGTTAGTCTTATGGAGCATAATGATCAGTGTGCGGTGTAAGGCACGTCCGGAGCACGTCCGGGGCGCGTCCGGAGCGCGTCCGGGGCGCGGACGGAGCGGTCGGCGCCCGCTGTTTGCGGAATAACTGCAGTCGCACGCACCCACACAGGACTACATCGATAACTAACGAATATTGGATTTGCTTAACATTCCAATATACTTATTTGCGATCAGACTACATCTAACATTAATCAATACATAACAAAAGTAAATAATATGCTAAGTGATTAATGTACATTAAGTCTTGTGTCTATGCTGCGAAACTAGAGTTATTCTTCAAACGACAAATATACTTACTAAAAGACTTACATTTTTACGTGCGTATCGTTTCTTTGGGATTAAAATTAATATTATGATGTGTTATTTAAATTTTATGGGCAAATATTTGTATCAGATAATTGCCCGTAAAATTTGCTAGACTATTTCAGCGACCTGCATTTCCTGAGTTGGCTCTGTACCTTGTAACGGTTACAACTTATTACGATCATCCAATTACACGGGCCCTGTCCTTACATTATTTAAGAAACTGTTAAAAGGTGCTAAGCGAAAGCTCCGGCGTAGTGTCCAATTACAAAGGAATGCTTAAACATAGGTACGGATATCAGAACCCAGAATCATTTCAATCTGTTGAAGTTTTAAAAACTCCATAGCGTAGAATATAAATTGCAAACTTAAATAGCAGGCATTCCTTTCGTTGGACAGAGTGCCATACTCGCTGCTGCTGTAGTAGATCCCCGCCCGCCTGCGTCGACGTATTCGGATCTCAATTGCTGCTTTATTGCGTCGCGCCCGCAGCGCGCCGCCCGCGCCCGTTGTAAACTCTGTTATTGGTCGATCGCGTCGACCGCGTTGCAGCAACTGCGATACTGTGTACGCTTCTATCTTTACTCTTCGCGGTAATAACGGCGATGACAGCTTAAACTAACGATATTGTACTTCTCATAAGCTCCGTTACTTAACTTTACGCGCTATAGAAACCGTAGAGGTGACTTCCCTTCCTTTCGTAGGCATCACGCATAATGTGCACGTGTAGTTAGATAATGGTGCGATTGTGCTGTCGTATGTAAAACAAAGTACAAAATATTTTATGTATTGTAATTTTATAATGTACGATTTAAAGTAATAGCACAGGTAATATTATACAGTATATTCATTTTAAGATTTGAATACTAGAATGTATAAGTAATATATTATAATTTGTCATGTTTCCGTCGCAAATAGTTCTTGACTCGGCTAGGAGGAACACTAACGAACTCGTCATTTCGTCCATTAATTTTAAAAATATAATTTTATTAGCGGACAGATGCCCAATGATGTACACTCTATATTTATTCCAATTTGAATTCCTTAAGAAGGAACTCGTTGTAAATATATATCTGCATAAAAATAATAGTGGTACAGTATTTAAACTCGATATTCAAGTTTATGTAAGTAACAAAAGATAAATTAATTACAAATGTGAGATATTTATTTTATTGTGGTCAAACTGGTGTTTTCATCGTTAGTTTGTTGTAACTCGGGTGTAGTTATTTTCTAGGCGATAAATCATTTCGCTGTAATATATTATTTTTAATTCTTTGTAACATACATAAAATATTTTTACATCATTTAATAGTAAAATCTGAAACAAACTCATTATTTGAACGACACTTGTCTCAAGTTTCATAATAATTATTTACTTGAATAATTCTGCTTAGGCAATAATTGCATCCATAAGTTATGCTTAAAAAATGTCAATTACTAATAATATAATTAATCTTTTCATTATCTTAAAACTTTAATTTCAAACAACATTTGATTTGTCTTCGTCGGTGATAATATCATAAGTTCACGCAGACTTAATAGGTTAAAACTGTACGTGAGAAGTATAATATAGTTTTGTTTAGTTATCACTTGTAAAGAGTTGTATCGGGTCTAAGCAGAGGTGGTTCGCTTGTCGCGGTCAGTCGGGGTCGGTCCGGAGGAGCGGCCGGGCGGCGCCGGCGCCGGCGGCCTCCCGCGCGCGGCTGGTGCCGGTGTGAGAGATGATAGAGTTTTAATATTTGTAAAAATAACATTTGATCTCAAGTGTGCAGCAAAAGTGAAGTGAGAGTAGTTGTATCGCACCAGCCGCGCGCCGCACCGCCCGGCGTTCGTTTCCACTCTGGCGGAATGTACCGATAGGAAAATATTGTGATCATAATTATTATAGTTCTTAATGTAGGCTATAGAGATAATTGTATATTTTGTACATATTAAAATAGTATTGTAACTTTACTTCCCTTATCCAAACAACCCAGACTCCTGTGTGTTATGTACATCCTACCTACCAATACTATTAAAAAAATATTACATATAAAGGGAGTTTTTATTTCAACGCGTTATATTGAACTGATTCACTATGATGTGCTAATCCTTATCTTGACTCAGGTTGCAGGTATTTAAATTAAATAAACTAGTCATAGAAATCTAAATAGCTTGAACATTAACCGTGTTACATACGATATTAAATATCTGGGGAATTATGTACATTACCGATGACCAGACTTCTGACAGACATTGAGAGGGAGCGTAGGATTCTAGCGGTTAGAGATGACCCGTAGATTTTCCCGTTGTAATAAAGAAGTTTGTCATTACTCACGGGAGCGGGTCAGTTACACCAAAAGGTCGGTTGGAAGACCTAAGCATCCATTAAAATAACATCTTCAAGATGTTGGGGCGACCGTTTCTTTATCGCATCAGGGATGTTTGCGTAATTTCGTACGAAATAAACAAATTTTATTTTATTTATTTATTTATTTATGGAACATGATTAAAATAATATATTCAATACCTACGTAACAGATAATAGGATTTTTTTACATATACATGTATGCAGTTCCCTAAAACATAATTGAACCTATCTACACTGCATGTAATGTACATATTTTAAATTGTTAAAATATCAATGAGAATTTCTATGTAATTTGCGTTTTGCTCTAATATAATAACAACAACTCCATGTATGTACCTACTTTTACACTAAATTAAATCTTCAAGATGGAAGATTTGGTTGACATACCTACAAGATTATGGATCTCTTTCAAGGTAGGAAACATAATTAAAATAAAATTATTACATAATAGTACATACCTATATACGAGGAGGGATCGAAAAGTAGTGAGAACGACATACTCCTTGGTAAAAAAAAAATACTGGCAGGCATAGCTTAGATACATATTTGTAATAATTATAAAAAATAAAAATCTTCGATTCTCTTTTGTTTTTTTCTGAATGTAGTCATTTGTTTGCTTCGTGTCGGAACGTGTTCTTGAAAATGGAGAAAAACGAAGTGTGAGCCGTTATTAAATACCTCTACTTATTTAAAAAAGTTAACGACTCAAGAGATTCATTACGATTTGGAGGCAAAATTAGGAAAGTCTGCTCCGCCGTATTCCACTGTCGCAAGGTGGGCTTCTCAATTTCGAGTAGGGAGAAAGAGCACGGAAGACGAACATCGTTGCGGCCGTCCATCGACGTCACTCATCCACGAAAATGTTGCGA
Organism: Petrophora chlorosata; assembly: GCA_951640565.1. Taxonomy (NCBI): domain Eukaryota; kingdom Metazoa; phylum Arthropoda; class Insecta; order Lepidoptera; family Geometridae; genus Petrophora; species Petrophora chlorosata. Next base: position 7,286,635 of record OX621206.1, read on the forward strand.
AAGTCGAGAAAATTGTATTGAGCGATCGAAGAGTTACCATCCGATACTTAAGTCAAGAAACGGGCATTTCATATGGAAGTATTCAAACCATATTGAAACAATCTTTGAATATGAGAAAAGTGTCCGCAAGATGGGTGCCAAGAATGTTAACCGACAGTCAGAAACAAAATCGACTTGACATTTCGAAGATATTGTTGGACAAGTTTCAAGAAGATTCTGAAAACTTTGTCTCGTTTCTTAACAATGGACGAAACATGGGTCCATCATTTTGATCCTGAGACAAAACAGCAATCTTCGCAATGGAAACGGCCATCATCACCGACCCCGAAGAAGTTTCGTGCCGTGGCATCGGTTGGCAAGGTCATGGCCTCAATATTTTGGGACTCAGAAGGGATATTGTTGATTGATTACCTGGAGCGTGGAACCACTATTACAGACTATTATTCCCAAGTTGAGGAATGCCATCAAAGAGAAAAGGAGAGGGAAACTTCAAAGGGGCGTGCTGTTTCATCACGACAACGCACCCGCGCACAGGTCGGCAGTTGCGATGGCTGCCATTCAGGTAGCTGGCTTCGAATTGGTTGACCACCCCCCTTATTCACCAGATCTGGCGCCTAGCGATTTTATCTGTTCTCCAAATTTAAAGAATATTTAAAGGGAAACAGGTACGAAGACGATAACGAGGTGATGGATGCCGTGGAGAGCTTTTTGCAGGACCAAGACAAAACTTTTTTTTGAAAGGGATTGAAGCCTTGGAAAAGCGCTGGACTCGGTGTGTAGAGAGACTCGGAGACTATGTAGAAAAATAAATTTATATAATTATCAATAGTCATTATATTCTATCTCAATCTCACTACTTTTTGATCCCTCCCCGTAGTAAAGTAACATGTTTGAAATATCGATTATTGTGAAATTGGAATCTACTGCTAAACTTTATATCATCAACTTGTATCATTTTTAGTAAAAGCCTCGGGCTTTTATTGATTATTCGACTATCGATTTCAGGCAGAAAAATAGTTAGGTATTTAAAAAAACACAAAATTGCAGTTTTATTTTGTTCGCCGAACTCCAGATGGATTTCTTATAACAAATTATTCCATTTTTGACGGTTACGGTAGTGGCTATAGAAATCCTTATTCACAAACTCAATCTGTAGGTATTTAGGTATTCACAAATATGATAGGTACTACGATTTCTATTAGGTACTACACTACGGGTACTCCAGACAAATTCGAGACAACCGACTAGGTAGTATTTAACATACAATAGTCACTCGCCTAAATTAAATGACATTTTTAGATATATTTTGAATTTGGCTAGGGTCTACTGGGTATTTGTTTATTGTCACTTCCTTGCACCTACATACAAATCGATATTGATCAATTCAAAAATAATCTCAATAAACCAATAAATAGTTTTTTGTTAACAAAAATTTGGAACTTGGTTGAAGTAAGTTAGGTGTATTTTTTTTAAACACGATGCAAGGATTAACTATTTTTTTCCGTAGCACAGATTAATTATACATATAGGTACCTAGTTCCAGTGAAGCTGACTAAAACATTCACACCAAACGGCATTTTTCAAAATCTAATTTCACGACAGCTTTATACCCATTTAAATTTTATATAGGTAGGTATTGTTAACTATACCTATTTCCAAAGTTCAATTCATTAAAAATTAAATACGATAAAAGGAAGTAACCTTCTATTAAAATAATACTTTTTTATTGCTACATTTTCTATGTTGATGTGTCTTAAAGACGCACTGCAGCAGTTCGCTACATTGTTGGAATAGTTTGGCTTCAAGTGTACGAAGTCGCAGCGTCTTTAGTAGCTGTAGCTGTTTGCCTCTCAGCAGCCTTGCTTCATCATTAGGTCTGCGAGCTTGAAGACTCTGAGCCAGCTGAAGGTTTCCGTTGGCTGCTGGGAAGTGGAAGACGAAGCAGTCTCCGAGGCGGCGTTGGGCGCTGAGGTTTCGGTGCCGTTGCCGGAGTGCGAAGGGGACTTCTTCTCGGTCTTTGGGGGCTTTATAGCTGGCGACGTCATTCTGGAACAAAATATAAACCATTGATGTTGGTTATTGGACACTTGAGTTCATCTTACATCTGAGTAGGTAAAATACTTTCATAAACCTAATTTAATCTATCGTGTCTGTCTATTTATATATAGGCAGTCTCAACAGAAAGAAATCTTATATAGAAGTCACTATAGAACCTATCTAATGTGCGAAGAAAATTGTAGTATACTATAATAGGGTACCTACCTACTAAAGGCCTTGCATGTTATACTTAAGTCCTATTATTAAGTTCTATTCTCTACTACATCTACCTCCTTGAGCCATACTTGCTCTCCACTCTACCTTTATGTGCGTCGGCTATAAAATTTCATTTATTTCACGGTGCATAGCATGACCGAAACAATGGCTTGCTCCAGGGTTACTGAACTATTAGATACAATCAACAGTATTTCAACCTTTCCTTTCGAGATAGTACTTCAATCTAGGATTTCTAAACAAAATTTAGCCATAACAAGATGATTCGTTTCACGGGGGGCTATACAGTAGGTCCTAGGTAGGTATGATTAATGCACATTAGCTCTATAAGTCTCTACCTACCTTTCATATGTGAAAGAAATGTCGGTAGCTCTAAAACGATGATATTTCCTTTAAACCACAGGGTTTTTCCATAAACATTTAAGAAAAATATTTAATGTATTGTTCTGTGTTAGCACCTAACAGAGTATAGAGAGATAGAGGCAAATAATATTTCGAATAGTTACTTTATTGCAGTGACAAAGTATAAAATCTGAATAAAATAGACTGACTAAAACGAACACCTAAGTCCATCCATCCTTTATGGGCAATTGCGTACCTACTTACATTATTATGATAAAATTCCTAAATGTATAACGGAGCTCACAGAGCGTAAATTAAAATTGCGTGTAAAAACTATTCTAATGAAAATAGCATATACCATTAGTATATAAATAGAACATAGCCAACTGACTTTTACGAAACATAATATTGTCAAAATCAATTATATTCTAACAAAACTTCTATAAAAATGCCTATCAGTTTTTTGCCCTTTTGAGAACTTTGTCATCTATCATTTGTGGTTTCGCTCGATCTCTATCGAAATCAATAGAGGACGACGAACAAACGATGTATCCTAAGATGTCGCGTTTCTAAGATATAGGAACTTTATCATGATTTCAAATTAACAAAATTGTAGCCACTTGTGAAACCATAATATTAAATCGATAAACAATACAAAACATAAGTACAAAAGATGTGGATAAAGAAGTATCCTAAATTTTCGCTTTTCTGAGATATTGGAGGTTCTAGTTCAAAAATTGACTGAAATAATCCAAAGCCACTAATCAACCAGAACACAACTATAATATCTAAAAAATGAATTAGGTAATTGCCCTTAAACTATTTCTAAAATTAATTCATTTGCGATTCATTTCATTGCATTGCACCATAGAACATGCATTACCTACTCATTGGGTTCGTTACGTACCTACCTACGTTACGTTAACAAATGTATCTAATAATTATATACCTAGATACCTACCTAATATGAAGCATACCTACCTAGTTATATCAATCAGATTAGCTAAATAGACAAAATATTAACCGCCGCGCCGTTCGTCCGTTTCGTTATTCCTCTCCATCCAAAAGTAGTCTGGAAGAGATCGCTATCGCGATAAGATCGCCCATTGTAACACCATTGTAAATATTTAACTTGTAATTTAATTTTATGTTTAAGGTTAATAATAAAGTGTGTATCTTTCTATTTATCTATCTATCTATTAAGTACTACACAAATAATATTAATGAATTGTCATAGTTACGAAATACAAGTACCTATATAAATATTACCATGGACCAAATATACTTGGTCCACGGTATTACCTACCTAAATACCTAGGTATGTCACCTACGTTAAGTACTGACCTACCTATGTAGATACCTACGATATTTCATTTCTAGTGCCTACCTATGATATAACTAGTCCTTCCAGTACAAAGTAATAGCTACTTCCCGTCGCGACTGACCCAAATATAACTGGGACAGTCGGCAGGTACGCGTTTACCTACTTCTTTATATGTACATAAACCGATCTACGATATTTTTACGACTCGATTGTTCTGCATAATCATGCACACATAATGTGAAAAATATTTTGGACTAAGGACTAAGTAGTACCACAGAATACTAAGGGACAGAAGCATCACTCCGCAAAGAAATTTAAACAAATAGCGACTCTTGCTATGACGCAATAAAATTCAATTCAGCTCGCGTAGCGCTGCATGCCTACCAGTCATATTAACCTACAGAGCGCCTCTCTTTCTATCGCATAGCTCTTATCTCTTCTGACGCGGCACGTGTAACGACCCGCGACCCGCTGTCGGTGTCCGGCTATGTACTTGTAGCTTCGTACCTACAGTGCGGAGTGCGCTAGGCCTGGTAGAACCTATTTATGTAATACTTCACATACATGTCTATCACACACATGTCTGTCACATACATGTCTATATTAAATCTAGATATATTATAGACATAAGTAGTAAGTAGGTATTACATAAATACCTACCATAATAACATTCATAATTCATAAGCATAAGCTTATTCTGCTTATGAGTTATGAGTATACATTCGATTGATAAATAAACTACCGTACCTAGAGCTAATTTTTAAGCGAACTCTACGGTTGTAGGTGTTGCGGATGAATTTTCTTTTTCTCGGGGGCCTCTGAGGATAAAATCTCTCTCTATGAGAGAAGGCCCGTGTCCCAGCAGTAGGAACGTGATGGACTAATGACGATGATGAGGCTAAAATCAAAACTGTTATGGATATGGGAAAATATTCTTAAGATTATTGAGCTCAATTTAAAAAAAATAAAAATTGTATTTGTAATAATTTTTGTATATTTTATTTTTAAATACCCAACGAAATCTTGAAAATAATAATAATATTTGTAAAAAAAATTGGATTTTTTTAAAATGTATGTAGTTTTCGCCCCTTTTACCTTACAACTAACAAAACAATGATTAGTATGGATCTAAAATAAAATTGTTGGAACACCCGAAAAATCAGAATAAAAAATTCTATCGAGTTGAAATCAGTTTTAGTAACAAGTTTTCATAGGTAGGTTTACAGAAAGGATAATATTTTTCACTTAAAAAAATGTTTTATTTTTTTATAAACTGAGGTTCGTAACCTGCTACGAAAAAACTGGTTATTTAATAACTAAGTAGTTAATAAACAAGAAAAAATATTCCTTTTTATAACTGTGGTTCGTAGGTAGGTCTTATGTTACATTTATAGATTGTTGGGAAAAAGGTCGAAAATCCAAGAGAATTAAAAAACTGTTTTACTTAAAACGAAAAATCTAATAAATATTTTAAACGCAAGCCCTATTTTTGTTCAAAATCGAGATTTAGATTTTAGCCTCAAAGGCCCTCGAAAAATCTCATTGTACTAAGGTATATTAGGCTAACAGAATACGCTCAAAGATATATAAAGATTTATACGATTACCTACCTTTTAATCATAAGGTTCATGTTAAAAATGTTTGTGATAAGGCATACCTACCTATACTTCGTTAGTTTGTATAATAAACCATACCTACCTACGTATACCGGCAAGTAAGTAACCAATGAAAGATTTGAACAATTTATTGAACACGCTGTACGGAGTGGCTGACCGTGACACAGTTAGAGCAATCATATGATAAAACTCTATATTATGTACCTCCCGATGACATAGCGTCATCTGTTTACGCGTTTCCGATTATTTGAGCAATGCATGTATGATGTATATAACATATATTATATTTTATTAATGCATGTATATAACATATATTATATTTTATTATTTTTATTAGAAACTTATTATATATAGCCTTACAATACAAAAAACTTCTATCCTATCCTATGCTACTAATATTATAGGTACATAATAATAAATATAAATATTGCGAAAGGTGTGAGACTGGATGGATGGATGGAAGTGTGTTTTTTTTTATGCAACTGAATAACGTGACGAGCTAGTCGTTTGCCTGATGGTAAGCAATACGCCAGCCCATAACAATAACAGCACCACCCAGAATTTTGTTTTGCAAAATCATGCGCAGCACTGCACTGCGCTCGTCACCCTGAGACAATTAGCTGTTGAGTCTCATAATGCCCAGTAATTTCACTGGCTACAATGCCCTTCAAACCGGAACACAGTAATGCTTGCGCACTACTGCTTGGCGGCTGAATAACTGGCAAAGCTGTGGTACCCACCCAGACGGCCTCTCGCATACGAGAAACCTACCACCAGTAAACTTAAGTTCGTACTAGTGTTATTCGATCACGCAAAAAATACCGTAAGGACTTTCTACCAGAGGTCCTGATTAAATAAGATAAGATAAGATAGATAAGATAAGATAATTATTTAAGATAAGATAATTACTAATAGGCATAGGATACTTTTTATCTCAGAAAACAACGGGTGGGACGCAGTTCAAACATGTTTGGCTCAAATTTTTGTTTCTTTTTCTAATAACTAAATACTTCGTACTAGTATTTGAATAAATATTTGCTTGATATCTTTCTATTCAAGAAATTTTACATGAATTAATAATGTCAGACAGTTTTAATTTTTTTAAAGCTTTTAATATCACTTGTGTGAATATATGTAGGTAAAGCAGAGAATGGCATTTCTCTGGTATTCGGTCAGTACCTACCTATGTATTGTGGCTATTTGGTTCATATCTTGCTAGTTGATTTTAAAGAACTTCCAGTTATCCAGCTGCCGTAATTTAAGTTTTCAATTATCATGGTTATTAACACTACTATTGCACATATTAGTAACGGTATATTTACCATATTAATGATTTGTTTTGAGTTTTCGATGTTTCGGCACCGTTACAAACGCCATGATCACGAATGAAATATTAGGTATTAGCGGGTGGGTGGTGTTTAAGGGCAAACAAAACAGTTTACCCTCTTTCCGAATCGTTTCGCTAATTTGTTAAATATTTCATTGTCATTTGATGCATATATGTCTAATGTTAATTACTTAGTTGTGTAACTTTGATATATTAGCACCATGGACCAAATATTTAGTCCATGATTAGTTTAGTCCGAAACTATGTCTCTCACCGAACGGTCAGCTGAGAAATTCCGAGTCGCGCAAAGGGCGATAGAGAGAGCTATGCTCGGGGTAACCTTGCGCGACCGAAAAAGAAATGAATGGATTCGGCGAAAAACGGGGGTGAAAAATGTGGTCCAGGTGATCGCGGAGCGGAAGTGGAGTTGGGCTGGCCATATTGTTCGAATGGATAGGCACCGCTGGACAAGACGAATCCTAGAGTGGAGACCGTGGGCGAACACCAGACCACGAGGCCGCCCACCGAGGCGATGGGTAGACGACATCCGAAGACACGCAGGTCGTGACTGGATGGTCAAGGCAGAAGATCGGAAGTCATGGAAAGAATTGGGAGAGGCCTATGTCCAGAAATGGACCAATAAAGGCTAAAGAAGAAGAAGAAGAAGAAGAGCACTATTTGCTTTTCTCAAATTTTTTAAACCTGTTTACCATATACTGGACGCAATAGATATGCAATAGATGATAGATATGTAGAGTTATACTGTCTAAAGCTGTTAGGTTGTGCGTATAATTTATCCAGCTCATCCCTCATCGGTAGGTAGTTTAAAATTTAAATAACACAAGGATATAGCATGGAAATCACCTTGAACGTTAGACCTACTTTATCATGTTTTGTCTTAGGTCTACATTATATGTACCACATATAGGTATGATATATAGATATTATACAAACATTTATTATTACAAATAATTATTATTATTTAATTGGTATGTTATAACAAAAAAAAATATTACTCACTTGCAACTGTGCTCTAAGATTTGCTAAATGTTTTGTAAAAGCTCTTTTTATTGCATCAACTTTTTTCAGCAGCAACCCTTATCATAACGAGGTAGGTAGGTATAAATCCTAAGTATCACATCACTTATAACATTTCAAACTTTAATATTTAACTTATAAACACAATTTAATACGAGAATAAACAAAATTTCTATATAAATAAACTAGAGACAGACTGCGCGTGTGACTCTACCCACGGCTAGAGTTCTAATGCAACGAAGCCGGACGGCGGGCGGCGGCGGCGCGGCGCGCGGCGGCGGCTTCGCTTCATTGTTGACATGGCATTCAGACTGTTACGTGTGGCAACGTCTATTTGTGTTGTGTTTAGGTCACGTCTCATAGTTGTCGCACACAGTTTTATCCGAACCTATTTTTTATAAGGAATTAACCTTGTCGAATTAGACATTTGCTTTACAAAAATGCAGGTGCCTACTACCAAGGTACTCTGAAGTTTTACAAAAAAATAATTTAAATGCGAATAAGTATATTATAATGATGACTGTCAGATATAATAAATGCGATTTTTTTGTAAGTGCTTTTGTTTCTTCTTCACGCTGTAACGGCTCAACGGATTTGAGTAAAATTTGGAATGGAGATAGCTTATTTTATAGCCTGGCACACATAGGCTATTTTTAATCTCGGGAAATCGCGGGGCTCACCTTAATTATTTTATATTGCTAACAAATTAACAATTTGCTAATGCGAAACATGTCAATAAGATAAAGCTGACCTTGTCCTGAAAATATATATAATATACGTAAATTCACATATCCGCAACGTGCACTACTGTAATGTATTTATATGTATATAGTTATGTCAGTGCCTCCAGTCAATAAGGAAACAACTCAAATTCGAAATTTAAGTTCAAAGATCAAAAGATCTTTATTCATGTTTGGCATCACAGACGCACTTATGAACGTCAATTATTACAATGACTCTACCACCGAATCGGAAAAAGAACCACTACTCAGAAGATACGGCAAGAAACTGGGGAGCATTTTTTTTAGAACTTTTGTTACAATTTTTTATATAGTATATAGTTTTTTTGACAATATTATTTTTCTTATGTGCCAGTTGGCTGCTTGGCAGAAGCGGAAAGTTCCTTGCATCTTTGTCTTCTATGTATTTACTAACTGTATAGTATGCTTTTTTCATTAGAATATTTTTAACACGCAATTTGAATCTACTTTCTGTGAGCTCCGTCATACATTTTGGAATTTTATTGTAAAAACGTACACAATTGCCCATGAAGAACTTATTCATTTTACTCAGTCTAAACCTAGGTACAGTAATTCTATCCTTATTTCTAGTGTTTATGTTGTGGTGGTCACTATTCAAACTTTAGATTTTTACGAACATACATTATATTTTCATAAATATACAAAGAAGGTAAAGTTAATATATTAATTTGTTTAAAGACTTCTTCTAATGATTTGCGAGGACCCAACTCATAAATAGCGTGAACCGCCCGCTTTTGTAAAATAAAAATACCTTCTATATCCGCGGCAGATCCCCACAGCAAAATGCCATATGACATTAAGCTGTGGAAGTATGCAAAGTAAACTAACCGAGCCGTAGCTATATCCGTTAATTGCCTAATTTTATTAACCGCGTATGCAACAGAACTAAGTTTTTCTGATAGAGCGTCGATATGAGGACCCCACTGCAACTTAGAGTCTATGCCTATACCGTCGCCTTGTCTGAGAGAGACAAAGAACTACACTTTTAGGGATTTTTATTATTTCGCAATGAAAATCAGAACTTTGTTTGGATGCTCATCGTATCGAGTTCAAGTTCCAAAGTTCTCTATTTAATTTTGGCATCACAGACGCACTTATGTAACGTCAATTATTACACTGACTCTACCACCGTATCGGAATGTTCCATGCATCGTTGTAGGTATGTAGTTTTTTACTAAGGGTATAGTAGGTATATGCTTTTTTCATTAGAATCTTTTTCAAACGGAATTTGAATTTACTTTCTGTGAGCACATTTAGGAATTTAGTATAGGTAAAAAATATATTGATTTAATGGGAAATAACCTTTTCCTATACAGGGTGAAAAATTTAGATGGGGCGTGGATGGCAGCTACATGAAACCTTGTAACTACAGAAAAACGGTCTAAGGAGACTATTCACTATTTTTTGGAGTGATTGACAACTGCATTCACAGACTTTGAAAATAAACAGGTGACCGTACAGGTCAGCAAGACAACTACAATTCTGACATTTTCTTTTCTTGATGCCAATCGATCTGGCTCCTGATAACTTAAGATTAAATCACTTCACCAAGTGATATTGAGGTACCTACCATAGAAAAGTCTATTAAAAACTTTGTAGGTAAATTCAATTCAGACAAAAGTTTAAATGCAAACCCTCTACTAAAAAATTAATACCTAGTACTATTGAATTTCGAACAATGACTCTTAACCACATAAACAAAGGTGAATGATATTAGGGGATTGTAGCCAGCGAAATTACTGGGCATTATGAGACATTACAGCTAATTTTATTAATTTTATTGTCTCAGGGTGAAGAGCGGAGTGCAGCGGGATATTGCAAAACAAAGTTCTGGTATTCAGTACTATTAGGTATTCTGTGGTTCTGGGTGGTGCTGTTACTGTTGAGGGCAGGCGTATTGCTTAGCATAAGGTGAACGACCAGATTGTCAAGCCATTCAGTTAAATAAAAATAAAAATGTGCAAAGATGCAGTTAAACAAATGTAGCTGTATAATGATTTAAATCAATACGGAATAACGATTTCTTGTAAGGCGCCTAACTGTATAAGGCGTATGTTTGGAATACAAATGAAGAATATCTAATTTAGGTGACTGCATACGTAAATAGGCGTGAGAAGTGAGAACTGCTTCTTGAGAACTACCTACTAATTGGTGAAGACTGTTTTTGAAATTGAAACCAAGTCATAACAGTTGATTTATTGAATCTGGGAAAGAGGTCAGAGTTTATATACCTACTTTTTAGCTAGGTACATATTATAGAAAATTCGAATACCTATTTTGTTAAAACCTTTAATATCGACGCTACTCGTACTTTCACTATCTTGAGTACGGCACACTACACGCTCTAGCTACTTGTACTATCAATGATGAGATAAGCTTAAATTGTGTCACTTAATTTTGACAGTACATTACAGATACCAGACACTCCTTGTACGAGTATCTGAACAATGGCAACATAATGTACTCGTGTGATATAAGCTCCATTAATATTTAATCAATACATTAAATTATTAGTATTTTCCTTTATTGTATGTAGTATATATGTGTCTATATCTATATATTAATATATATATATTTATATATTATTTATTTATATATATATTTTATGTGTGTAGTCGTCCTTTTTTACTTTTTATTTACACCGCCGACCTCTCTCACTCCTTTAGTTCTTTCCATCCAAAGGTTGACTGGAAGAGATCGCTTTTAGCGATAAGTCCGCCCGTTGTACTATAGTTTGTAAGAATATTTCGTGTACCTTGTTTATTTCTTGTTTGGTGTACAATAAAGCATTAATTATTATTAATTATTATTATTATTAAGCAATTAAGAATTAATTGAGTAACGTTTTCTTATTGAATTTTTTGTGTTGCATGCCTTAACAATTTTTCACAGCTCTAGTAAATTGATTAGATTTAGTAAGACTTATTAATAAACGGTAATTAAGAATTAAACATTTTTACTTAAATTAACGTGTTTTGTCACTGTTCAAATTACGTTGTAACGAATATGTTAGAATGAGACGAAATTTAAAGCATTAAACAAGTTTTTTACAAGCCTAAGTTATTGAACACTTGAGTTACGTAGTACAAAAATTCTAAGAATTATGAGCGTCACACCAACAGAAAAGCTTCGGCTGTTGACCTAAATCTTTCGCAGTACCGCGTAGTCTTAATTTCATTTACGTCAAGTTATTATTTAAAAAACGCGAACACAACTGGTTACTCAGCGACAAGAGTAGGTTACCATAACAATGCTAGAGAAACACGAACAAATATAACGTAGACAACGAAACAAAAAACATATCTAAGTGGCTTGATTTGTAAGGAAGTTATATAACTTGTCATGAACCTTACTCTACACGATTAATTGAGACAAAACAAACAAAGGTCATAACAACCTTTAATTTTACGTAATACGTAAACGTGAACTTATATAACTACATTAATTACAGTAAAAATACCTACCTCGATATAACAAATATGATTAAATAGCGATATGATTAATCTAAGTCCTCTAAAACCTCACCTCTATAGCATCATAGTATTCATAATATAGATACCTATGCTGTGATACCTTCATAAAACATTATAATATGAATGAAATATTAATTATATGAATGATAGCGCAAAGTAATAGGTCTCAGAGATTAAGGCTGCAAAGGGTGAAGGTAAAAGAGTAACAAAATGAATGAAAACGACACTTTTTTATTACATATTGTCATAACATAACAAATGTCACTTACCTTACTTTTTGTAAGTTTCTGGAAGCCTGGAAGCACTGCAAATAGTATTGTTATGTAAAAACAAAGTGTGTAGCCGAGAGGAAAGGGCGAACGAGCTGGGCGGGTGGAGAAGCGGCAGTGCCGCCCGCCTGCCGCCAGCCGCGCGCTGCGCCGCCCAGCCTGCGCACCGCTACTGATTCATGGATTACGATGCTCAATTTATACGACTTTACGATGAAATACGATGTTACAAAATCTGTAACTAAAAAGTGAGTTTCCGCCCAAATATTCAGTTCCGCAAATTAAGATGCTGTTTCGAATTGGCGATCATTCATAGGTATCTAACTATATAATAATAAACATATATATTTGATTTAAATCTAAAACGTGATTTTGAAACTTTAAAAAAATACTTACCTATACCTACTATTATCTGAGTACACATCTCGCCTCTAATACATATTATGGTAGAGTGTGTCTATCGAAATAAATACCAGTATGAATGGTATCATAATTACCACATACCACAAAGAGTAATTCCATTAGAGAACATGGTACACCAACGTTACTATACTGTATATAGGTACATTGACTTACTGACCTCATTAAGTCATCGCTTACCTGTTTACAGGTATACCTCTAAGCAGGTAAGAAGGCGAAGTATACTTCATTGATTTTAATCTCGTAATAAAGTTCAGTACCTATCTAAGTGTAGTAATCTAAGCTGTTCAGTTTATTTACATGAGAATGGGATATTGATAATTGTATGCCAGGTGAGGCCACTCACACTCCTTTCTAATAGGTATTAAACTTAATAATAATAAAGAAATAACAAAACGTTTTATTGAGTAAAACACAATAGTTTTGAGGTAGGTACTCATTAAAGTTTGTCTTAAGTAAGTGTCATGTAAAGTGTCTGTGCATACTGATTATTATTACTAGATACACATTTCCCATAATATCTACTTATCAATTGAATCAATGGTCGCTTTGATTGAACTAAATAGATGTTTAACTCTTGTTTATGAACAAATGGCTGTAAATATTCGAATTAACGACGCCAGCAGTCTACTTACTGATTCAGTTGCGGCAATTGTGTGCTTTATTCAGTTAACGGCTAGATGGAGCGACGACCTGCGAAAGGCGACCGGACCGGGCTCAGTGGCGTTCATTAGGAGAGGCCTATGTCCAGCAGTGGACTACTAAAGGCAGATGATGACGATGATGAAGATTCAATTAGTAGCGACCCGCCCCGGCTTTGCACGGATGCAATTTATTAATGTGGTGTAAGTTTTTGACGTCTTGATTCCAAAATTTGAACTTTCTCTACTATATTTAATTTACTTAATTTGTAAATACATATAGTGGAGCTACCAAAGAGTACGCACTACCAAAGAGTACGTAATGCTATTAAACAAAGATTATTATTTTCTAATGGCACTTCTGTGACACCAATCAGTTGTCTGTGTCAAGACAAGGTGCCGGACATAACCTCGCTTCGCTGCGGTAAGTTTTCACAATTTTGATGCAATATTTAAGTATTCAACATGTTTGATGTTATTTATCATTAATTTTGAATGTGAATTGTAATATAAATATGAATACTCAATCTATGAATGAGGATTATTAGACTTTGTATAGATCAGAGGTTATGTAGGCATATTCTGTTGTTAGACGAAAATAGTTGGGATTACAGATCCAAAAGACGTTTTTGGTAAGAGTACGCACCCTAAGAGTACGCATGCGTACCTACTCTTAGTTTGTACACAATAATATTTTTATTTTTTCTATTGATATTGGACTCGCACGCATTTGCCATTCATCAAAAAATCTGTAATAATTCATTTTTTTTTTCATTTGCTTGCGCTTCGTTTCTTTCACAGAACCATCAATATAGGCAAATATAAAACGAAGACATAGACTTCTATGCAAAGAGGACTGAAGTTGAAGACTGGACTGTTGTCGGTGCGAGGCTTGGTGGCATGACGCATGCACCGATTATGTTAATGTTGGATTTGGGGCCTTCACATGTGATAACTGCAAATAAATATCTCAATTTTACAATGCGCACTCTTAGCTTGTATGAAGCGTTTAAGGTGTGTAACCTTAGCAAAAGCGCAGGCTAAGAGTACTCGTTGGACTGGTCATAAGACAAGGATATATTTTTTATATTTTTGGTAAAATTACTTATTTTAAGAATTAAAGATATGTTCCTAATGAACCAAAGATAATTTAGAAATAATTTTGTAGACTGTAAACTTAAAGTTGATTTTATTATAAAAAAATAAGTTTCAAAAGTGCGTACTCTTTGATTGCTCTACCCTACACTTCCTAAAAAAATGTATAGTGAAAAGTGATAGTGGAAACTTTATCAAATCCGTTGCGTGGTTTAGTAGAAGTAAGCGGAGAAACAGAATTGAGGACGCGGATAGTGACTTAGTGACTTTGTTTTATACTATTTAGAGAAATGCTGGAGCAGCAGATGAATGGTTATTAAAATATTAGGTACCAGGAATCGAAATTATGTATACGATTCCTAATAATATACATACGGTTTCTTTAGCTCCTCTCCATCTATTTTTAAGGTTGTCTAGACGCGTTGAGCCATAATACAGCTCATTGTAATACCTACTTCAGTTTTATGTATTTTTCCTTTTGTTGTTATAATTTTTGATGGTGTAATAAAGAGTTCTATGTATGAGTAATAGTAATTAATGTATTTTCATTAATCGCAGGCAATATCTATTAATAAACCACCCCTGATAGATTGTGGAAGCGAATGCACGTGTTGTGCCATCTGGCATTTTTAATGATATCGCAATGGACGGGATGTCCGTCTGTTGATCGTTGCTACAAATTAGCTTTTTATTTAGCTTGTACAGTTACAAAAACATCTAAATAAAAGATAGCATGTTTGTTTTTGAACTCAATCAGAAGTGAGCATGATTGCTGAGCATGATGACTGGCTGTCACTGCACTAGATCTACTAGGTTTTTTTTTTACGCTTAATAGATCCATGTTTGGCCACTATCTCGCCTGATGTGAAGCGATGATGTGGCCTAAGATGAAGCACATAGATCTAGAAAGAGACGGCAGTTGAGCGGCTGATCAGACCCGTCTCCCTGATGGTTCACCGAACATCATCCCGATCATCACCATCCAATCAACACGACGGAGTTTTTGGGCCTCGGTCAAAATATGAGTAATCCACCGGGCACAAAGCTTCCTGACCGCTAAATGTTCAAGTAGTATTTTGTGCACTTGACTCATACCGATGCCTAAGCTTGTCCGAATCTGCTGATAGGTCACTCTTTTGTCAGTCTCTATCATACGACGCACAGCACAGATGTTATCTTCGGTCGTCGCCGTAGAAGGCCGTCCCTCACGCAGATCATCGGTGAGATTAGTGCGACCACGCTTAAACTCATTAAACCAGTTGTAAACAGTGGCACGAGATGAGGCGTCATCGTGAAAAGCCAATCCTAGTCTATCATAACTTTCTTGTTGACTTAAATGTAATCGAAAGTTATAAAAAATCATAGCACGAAAATTTTCTCGCGTTATATTCATGCTGACGTGACACAGACAATTTTCAATTTGCCGCCAAATCGTAAAACAAATGACAATTGAATGAATTTCATACTCAATATATTGACAAAGAGTACCATTTTCCAAAAAAAAAAATTATTTTTATTTATTGTGTTTACAAGTGGCCAGTAAAAACTTTCAGCTTGACCCTCGTATATGTATTTTATGCGATTTCATCATCATCATCATCATTTCAGCCCGTGTCCATCCGTCAGACTGTGTCATCTACAGGCTCTATGGTATTGGTACCTACAGTTATGTTAGGTACTGAGATGAGATGGTTTGTCATGATCTTGGTCTTGATCATGTTTATCCTGAGGCCAACTCTCAGAGACGCTTCGTGCAATTCTGCGGGCATACACTGGAGATCATTCACGTTATGTAATTTAGTCGTCCTCTTTTACTTTTTATTTAGACCGCCGACCTCTCTCACTCCTTTAGTTCTTTCCATCCAAAGGTTGACTGGAAGTGACCGCTTTTAGCGATAAGTCCACCCGTTGTACTATAGTTTGTAAGAGTATTTCGTGTACCTTGTTAATTTCTTGTTTGGTGTACAATAAAGCATTAATTATTATTTATTATTATTACATAGGTACCTAATTTCATCAAAATCCGTTAATCCGTCCTAAGAAGAGATTTCTTTCGGCAAACCATTGAGGAAAGAGAACTGTCAATTGACCAAATAAGTTTCAGTGTACGGTAGTTTTTGCGTGATTAAGTAACAAACATCCATCCATCCATCCATTCTCACAAACTTTAGCATTTATAATGTTAGTAGGATAGGCAGTATGAATAAAACCTCAGCACACACACACACACAAACACAAGTTGGTACACATAATAACGGCTTCATCTTGGTATGTATTCTATAGGCATACAACATCTGTAAACAGCGCCCTCTAACGGACTGCGTGAAAAGTAGCTAAGTCTCGTTTTCACCGCACACTGAAATAGGTTGAGTTTTGTGCATATTAGAACCCACAGTATGTCATTCTCATAAACACCATCATGATTCTGGGATGATGACTAGCGTGCTACCTATTTAATTTCAAGACCTTCGAAGAGATGTCGCTTTCTGTACTTAAATGGTAGAGTAAAAAAGGTAACAAAAAAGGTAATACATAAATTAAGAACTTAATAATAATGTCCTTGTTAAGCCGCACTGGTCCTGCGTGGTGGATTGAGGCTCTAGTCTACTTTCTTCGCGTGAGAGAAAACTTATGCCCTATTAGCTTATGGAATGTAACAGGTGTTTAAAATAGATAACTATTATAATAATTAGGTACCTACATATGTCTATGTCTGTAAGAAATTGCACATAGCGATAAGGCCGCGCATTGTAATACCATGGTCTGTTATTATTTATGTAAACTTTTATTTCCTGATTTGGTGTTCAATAAAGTACCTATTATTGTATTGTATTGAATGTCAAACGAGTCGGGAAAATAACTTTTAGATTTCCACTTGCTAATCTAGATCCAGTAGTTACTTATATAATTATTATGAAAACTGCTACATGCTTAGGCATGGTGCTATACTAAAAGTATTATCAAAATTAATAATCTTGATTTTGTATATAATTTATTTAAAATAATAAGACTAAAAGAAGAGATTAATGTGCATTAATACGGTATAATTAGATGACCGTAATAATTAATAATAATTAATAATTAGGTTAGGGGCGACTTTGTGGTGAGTCGTCGGTTCGTGGCGACACTGAGCCTTACCCCGAGATTCTCCCTGGGGCTAAATGAGACCCCTGACCCCCGGCTTGCCTTAACTGGCCGTCCGGGGTTGGAGGTGCAAGAGCTAAGAACTAAGCTCCAAGAGTGGAAGTGTTAAACTGCATAACGCCGGGAGTAGCGTTTAAGTGAAACTGCAGCACACCTCTCGACACCCTTTAGCCACCCACACCAACGTTGCCCCTCTCGTCGCCAATGAACGGCGGCCCTTATAGGGGGCCGTTGAGTGGGTGGCGATTCACCATCTGCCAAAATATTTTCTTATGAGGCGGAACTGGCAGGTGCCGAGGTCTCATATCATAGACCGGCTTTCATCCATTAAAAATTCACCTCAATAGCCCAATCATAAGTAATTTTCATATCTTCAATAATAGTCCTCGCACTTATCGGGGGCTGTCTTTGATTGTATCTTCTGATGATGCACTTAGAGACAGTCCCCGATAAGTTTGCCCATAACATATCTAAATTAAATGCTCTAAGAGGCCTCTACGTGTTGGACTCATGTCGCCGTGCAAGCCTTCCAAAGGACCGGGTGCATAACCCGTGAGAAAGAGCGACATAATAATAATAATGACTAATGCTTTATTGTACACCAAACAAGAAATTAACAAGGTACACGAAATACTCTTACAAACTATACTGTGATTATTGTGATTGTGATAACCGTACTGTGATTCTTGTAAAGATATGCGTAGGATACCTTCATACATACTTGTACATATTGATATGTGTGGTGCACCCAAAGGTGTGGAGTTGTACTTAAACATTTTATAATGTTTGAGAGAGCTATCTCGGAGAGCTTAGGGCGACTTTGCACTTGATTTATAGGCGCAGGTAAGTGGTAAAAAATTCAAATTTTCTCGCCGCACCACGGCGGCGGCGCACCGGTTCTCATTTACTAGCTCAAGTTTGCACCAGACTGCAATAACAGCCTTTGCATCCGCTGCAGAACATAAAACTCTTGTAATTTATCTCAATTGCTGTTACATATTTGTTTTTAAAATGTAATATTTTAAATCGTTAGATATATTTACCTAAATAGAGGCCAGTTCTTTATGACGATAATTTTTTAATTCTACTTGACTGAAGTTTTGTTATGTTTCAAGATTTTAAAATATAAATATGATTACTTATTAATATATTACATATTTTTGTTGTTTCAAGTGTTAATTTTTATTATTGTAGCAATATCGTTCTAGCTGACAATGAAAAAGAAAGAAGTATGGTGAGAATTCTTTACTGCATTTTGAATAGTTTTTTTAGTTAGCAAATGTTGCTTGCAAATCTTCGTAGTACATGAAGTTCTTTTACGTGTTAATTAAACGCACGTTATCTTTTTATTTTATACCTTATATAGTGTTTCCAACATCTGCTGTCTGCATGTTCAAGCTTGGAGACCGAAATTATGTATGTAGGAAACTTAAAACACGACAGCGCCATACCTAAAATAACTACGGCAGACATAACTATTCTGGAAGAGTTTAATTAATCCTACTAATAATATTATAAATGCGAAAGTTTGTATGAGTGTGTTTGTTCCCTCTTTACGCCGGAATGGCTGAACGAATTTTTGATGAAATTTGGTATAGTGATAGTCTAGGTCCTGGAATAACACATAGGATACTTTTCATCCGCGGAACGCAGCTAGTAGTTGCTTGTTTGTAGCATCGGTATTATAGAGGTAATTCTTAATTTGAGATTTCATCTATTTGCCTATTTTTATTACATTCTACTTCTACCAGCTATCGATAAGTATTATCGAAATAAAGAAATCAGTGGATCGGTAGGTCGTCGACCTATAAATTTACTATCGATCCGCCTCGGCTTCGCACGGTTTGCAATTTATTGGTGTCATTTTTTGACGACTTGATTACAAAACAAAAACTTATTTTGAATGTATTGGACATAATATATGTAGGTATAAACTTATCATAAAAAAATATGTGATGACAGTGAAAACGGTATCAAAATTGGTTGCGTGGTTCAGAAAAAGTAACCGGAAATACAGAAATGAGGATGTGTATACTATTTAGATTTTAGATATAAGTCGACGACATACCTATCCGGCGTTGTCTTTATTAAAAATGTAGTGCTTTTATTAATAATATTTGTCTCTAAATTACCTTCTTCAGGCTAGAAACTTGGAATCATGCTTAGCTTCTTAAATCTGTCCTAATCGGATCCTAAAATTTACCTAAACTATTTGATCCACCAAAACTATTTTTGCATTACCGACTCTAGAAATTAAAACTTTAGTTCAGTGTTGCTTGAGTAGTGCAGCGGGGACGTATTAACTTGTACACAGATATTGCGTAACAACAGGTGCTTACCAAAACATGTACCTCGGTACACTTAATTAAGTTACGAAGTTGTAGAGCTCGCATTAATTTAAAATGTCAAAATGTAGAGCAACGAATTTTACGTTCTTCGAATTGTTCGTTCAATTCGAAATGCATTGGAAATTTTAGTATATTCGAATCGAGAGCGCAGAGCCCATAAAAATTTCAGTCAGGAAGGTTCAACGATTTTGGCTCTATTATATGAGCTGGAGTTGAACGAGCTATCTACATAGCGAAGCTATGATTTAGGTCGTCCAATAGTTCCATCAATGATGTCCAGAGCCTAGACATGCTCCGTCCTAATCGAGGTTGGGCCGTTGGGCCGTTTGCCCGAGGCCTCTCCTATCCGCCTTACAGCTCTACGCGGTAATAAAATAAGCAGTTTTTTCGATTCGAAGTTTTATCTTGTCGCTTCGTATTCTCTGGGATAAGTATAGTTTGGAGGTAATCGGGCGCGGTGACCCCTAGCAGATTGCGCTTAGGAAATAAACTTTGCTTACACAACGCTCTAGAAGTAGTGGGTAAGTAGTTCTGGGCGTCCGTTGGTTATTTGCTACTACTAATATGTATAGGTATACCTATATGTTGTGTGATGCTCCGCTGTATTTATTTATTTATTTAATAATAGATGCCATATGATAATTAAATTATGTTTAGGATAACTAGGCCAATTACAATTTTCACCTGTAAGCATGCATAGCTACATAGTTAACTGAAACTGTAATATTACACGAACCGGTTACTTTCGACGCTCCCTGTAACAAAAGAGACAACAATACAATAACATTTTATTGCACACCAAAAAAAAAAGTTAAAAAAAAATACTAAGTAGATTTGACGTAAACTCGTCGTCTTATAGCTTGTAGCGATTTCTTCCAGACAACCTTTTGATAGATAGAACAGGTATGAGATCTAATGTGGTTTGGTGGTGCACATAATAAGCATTGTAGCCAGCGAAATTACTGGGCATTATGAGCAGCTAATTGTCTCAAGGTGACGAGCGCAGCGCAGCGCCGCGCAGGATTTTGCAAAAAAGTTCTGGGTGGTGCTGTTATTGTTATAGGCTGGCGTATTGTTTACCATCAGGCAAACGACCAGCTCATCTCCTCACACAGTTACATAAACAAGGGAAAAAGAGTAAATATTATAATCACAAGTAACTTATTAGTTAGATTTCTTTCTTATATCTTCGGCGAAAAACAATAACAATAGTAAACAATAGGCGGTCTTATCGCTTTGAGCGATAAGACCGCCTATTGTTATGCTGATTACTGTGAAATGTACTTGTTTTTCATGTACCTATTTTTAAGGTTTTTAACAATAAAGTGTTTATCTATCTAAATAATTATGATAAGTTTAATAAGCTTCGTACCAATTTATATGTGTAGGTATATAAATCTCCATGTTTTATTACATTGCCCACGTTGGTACTTTACCGTGTGTGAGTGTGCCTATGCAAAGTAGCAAGGTCTTAAAATGAAAATGTATGACGGGCCAATATACGCGGATCCACCACATAAATCAACAAAACGATTATGAGGCTTCTAGAGGAGCTTTGACTCCTTTGCCTTGCAAAGTGTGAAAGACAAATAAATCTCACTCATTTACGTTTAAGGCGTTATTGAGACTGCTACTTCTACAAAAGTTTTTTGATTGCCGAAAGACAAACAAAGAGCAAAATATTCGTGACTTTGATTAGCTCCTTTAGGTAAAAACGTAAGCCTTTTCTTGATTGTTCTTATTTGTTTTTTCTTTTCTGTAGGGATGCCCTCGGGACAGCCGCCTGAGTCCTGTGTCGCAGAAATGCGAGTAACATGATTTACAGCTTGAATTCTTTTGTCTTTTATGTTATTTTCGTTCCTTTTATCTGAACGTTGGAAATTACGTTATCGTGAAGGTGTTAATTTACATATTTTTGCACAGAAAATAGGCAGAAATAAATTCATATTTAACTACATAAAAGTTTAAAAATTCTAACAATATTTGTTGAAGGATTTTGAGTTATCTAAGTTGGGAGTTTGACACGGTTGCAAGAGCCGGCAAATAGAATGTCTGCAGCAGAGCCACTGCATAACTTTGTCTGCTTCAAATCTCTATTCAGATCTCAATCCGATTTCAAAATATAAAACGCCCTAATACGGATTTTTTTAAAGATCTTTGTTTTGCTGTCAGCTGTCCAAAGCTGTCCAAAGCTTTTGAATTAGTGTTTATAAGTTATACATATGAGACGTACATAGGTAAATATTATTATTATCCCACTGTTTTAAGATAAATTATTACTTGTTATGATATGTACATATTTATTTAACAAGGTAAATGTACCTATTTATCCCCATAATACCGACTATTAATTATTCTGTGATAATACTAATTATTCCATTCTGTTTTAATTTAATCGTAATAAATGAAAATACTCTATTAAATAAAATACTTAAAATACTAATAAAAAATAATATAAAATACTTTACTAATATACTAATATACTTTACTTTTATAAAATACTTTACTTTTACTTATAATATAAAATACTTTATTTTACTTGTGTATTACTAAGGAATTGTGTTTTCGTTCAAAATTAATTTCACTGCTTTAGCCTAAAAACATAAAGACCCTCATCTAATCCTAATTTGTAGGAGGATTTGTGCCTCCCGGTGGTCGCTGGCCGGTGGTCGGTTTGAGTGGACCTGGAAGCCTCTTCAAAGTTGGACCACGCACAGATATGCAAATTTGTGCCTTTCCAAATACCTAACTCCACCCTAGCTAATAATTTTATTCAAAAATATTAAATTGTTAAGGGAAATCTGTAGCAAAGTATTATAATATATTGTTCTAGTTTTAATATTTTCCACGGGTTTGAAAACTTAAAAAGTCATATGTAACGATCTTGCTTCCTTCAAATGAATGTTTATTATATCTGCAGTTATTTTGTTTAGCGACGGGAAACAAACGTTCCTTGTATTTGTTTACACATTTTCTAATTTGCTTTGACTGTATAGGGCTCAAACCATTTGTCTTGATATTTAACTTCCTTAATATTGCCGCTTTTACCGAATTACTCGAGTCATTTATGTTGATCCTCGCGGCCATTGTCTCAACTTTGGGCCGGGGCGGCAAGGTGCGGGGCTCACGAGTTTTACAAACTTTTTGCTGGGTTTCGCACTCACCTATCGCCGTGAATAATTTGCCAGGTTTTCAACATTGTGAGGTGAAGATTGGGCCTTACGGGTTGCGTCGTAAACACGCCTCAGGGAAATACCTGACGATTCCCGGCAATTCCGCCGCAAGGAGAGCACTTTACTTACTTCGTGCTGAGTAAGCGACTCTCTCATCGGCATACTAGACTACTCTCTTTCATCGGGCGAGTTAACTTTTTATGCGCTTTTCCGCGTAGAGTACCCGCACTTTTTTCTACCTAATAGCTGGGGATTCATAATCGTAATTGGACCGAGGATTTTCAGAGGAAAAGTTGTAGTGGCCCATTACATTACTCCCGTTTGAAATTTTCCTGGCATATTCTACAAAAAATACTGCTTTCCTATAAGAAAATGCTGTGCCAAAATATACGCTGGGACGCGTACGTAATCATAGCATAATCATAACTAATAGTTATGGCCGTATGAAAAGCGATAAATCAATTCAGATTCATAAATAATCGGCAGGTACGATTTAGTAGATATCTCGCGCGGAGCGGTGCGTGGCGTGGGCCCAACGTGGGAAATATGAAAATTGGAAATACGGGGCCGATACCGCGTCAAATAAATTTCAACCCTATTTGTAAGCGAACCTCAATATCCTGGAGTGGCTGTATTCTCCACTTTACCGATTGGAGCCAACGTATGATTGAAACAACAAAAGAGCCAAGAAATAGCTGAACATTTGGTTATTTTATTGCGGGGTCAAGATTTTATCTACATTCTTATTTAGTTAGTTGTGTTATGTCCATTTTTATTGGGTATCGGAATGTAGGGTTTTTCTATTTTGAGTCGGAATAAAAGGTTTTTGCACAAGGGTCTCGTTGTGGCGAGTGACCCAGATCGCTAGGGTCCGCGGCTGACCCGACGTTTTGCTCATCAGAGTTTAATGCGTTTCATCCGTCCCGAATTGGTCCCAATGAAACTCTACTAATTACAATCTATTTTCTCGTTTTGTGGAACCCTTGGTTTGTATTTATGCGCCCATTTGGAGTAGGCAAATGGATATAAAAGTGGGTAGGTGAATTGAAACCCAGTTTAAAACCACCGAGCTATATAAATAAAATATTTTATCGAAACTATGGAGGGTCCCGTTTTAATCTCTCAAAATCAGCAACAGTAAATGTTTATGATACACAAAATAAAAAATATAGAGATCAAGTACCTACTTATTACATCAATAATTTCACGGCCTCTGTTACAAAGCTCCAGAGCTAAGAAAAACAAAATAAATGTTGTTCCAAGGTAAAATAAAAAGTGAGGACGAACCGTTTAGTATTCAGAGGAGGCTTCAATCCAGTGTTCGGGACCTTACAGAGCACACGTTGTCGCGAAACGTTGTGTGGAGGTGCTTCTATGAATTTTATTTCAGCACGTTACGCAAATTCTAAGCAAACATTCAAGTTGTATTTTTTCTATTGAAAAATATGCACTTCATTTCTTGAAATATTGACACATATGTACACATCTCACACCATAGATCATTTATACAGCTTGCCTCTTTGATTGTATCTATGGTCTTGACTAATAAAATTGAAACTTTGTGTCAGTATTAAGCGCGTCGCGCGCTACGCATATACGTTAATATTTTATCTGCGTATAAAAACTTAACTTCTGAAAGTATCACACACTTCGCAGATACGATAATATACGAAATTATACATTCACGCGGAATCCTTCAAACTGACTATTTTAATAGACTATAACAACAAAGTTAAAAAACAACATGTATGAAGTAAAAAATACAAATATATTGTATACGCAGATAACATCTGACCATCTTTCGATATATGTCGGTGCCTTACTTAGATACTTGACGAGTTATCTGCTTAGTGTGCGTTGCTCCTTGAGTTTAGTATAGAGAGCGATATTGACAGATACGCGCTCAGATACAGATATCTTACCGTATCCGCGTAGTGTGTGACACGCTTTAGCTTTGCTTATAAAAAATATAGAGCCCCCTAAAAAAAATTGGGTGTTTACCTCATACGAAATATCTCGTATTTACACAGATTAAGATAGAAGTGTGGACGGTGTGGAACTCTTTTTTTTGAGCACATAGTACTCGTGTCGGTCGCGACTTCTCTATTATTGGGTATTTACGATAGAGCTGTGGACGGTGTGGAACTCTTTGTGTAGAGCACATAGTACTCGTCTTAGTCGCTATTTATCAATCAACTACTTTCATCGTCGGCTAGGGAAAATAGGAGATTTCAATAAGCAAGCATTTCATTTCGTACGATTCTAATCCTTATGAGCTAGGGTTCAATTTGCTTAGCCAAAAACTGCTTATTAGCTTGTTTGGTTTTATTGAAATATTATTTGCTTGATATCAATGGATTTCTCCATTACTTTGCCAGTTCGTCATTGCTCACATAGTCACGAAATCAAGTGCCATGTTCCAAGCGCCTAAAAATAAGAAGCCAAATGCTGAATAAGAGTTAGAGCAGTCGAAATGTCTCGGATGGAAATTGGCGCGGCGGCGCGGCGGCTGCGGCGCGGCGGGCGCTGCTAACCGCGGCGCGCGGTCTGCGTTTACACCGCGCTACCGAGCTATCGTGTTACGGCGCGCTACATAAAAATAATGGTTGCTCCACTATTGCACTATGTGGAACTAGATCAATGGAGTTTCGACGCAAATGCTATCAAGTTTCAGATTAGATCCGGTTCATGAAATCGGTGGTCCCTATTTACCTATTATATTTTATTTTGTTACAGGTAGGTAACGTAACGAGACGCAGATCTATACAGCATATGTCTTTCTAATGACTACATCTACTAAGTAATAGCTAATAGCTATAGCAAAGAAGAATCATGTGAAACTAATACAGATTCATGAGTTATCTGTTTTGCTAGTAGGTATCACCAATGTAACTCGACCGCCTTTGCAATTGTAGACATTTCCGAGAGGCATCTTGGGACGTCGCGCTTACGACATACACTTGTTATTTCCGTTCTGTAAAGCAATACTGTATTGAGTTTTATTTTAGAGTCTGGCACATGTGTTTATAGCTCAGCTGTATGAGGTAGTACTGATTTGCTTTCCGATGAGAAAAAGTAACGATTTAGAATTCATTTAGGGCCTTTTACACAACGTTGTGTCTTGGCAGTGTCATCATTACCAACGGCATTACGTTCAAATACAATAAAAAAATAAATGACAATATTTTTAACCAAACTTTTTGTTATATTATTAACAGTTTGAGTAAAAGTGCTATATGTAAATGCTTGTTTGTAATACTTATTAATATTTAACTTCAGAAATATTGACGTAAAATGATGTTTTGCCACAAGTAATAGACGTATATCAATGTGTCTGATCGTTCAGTGTAAAGCAGCTCGACAAACACTCCATCCGTCCACTGTTTGAAGGAATCAAATAAAAGAGACAGAAATTGTCAGCCAGTTTACTATCGGAATAAGAACACAGTTTTTGTTCGACTCCTCGAATAAAATCACTGGGTGTAGGACAAAGTAAGTTCCCGACGAATTCTATGCATACAAAGAAAGCGTTCTCCCCTGTTTCTGATTCTGAGATGGGGACTGGATCGTGGTGAGTTTTTCAAATATGTCACTATTTACATAGCTTATTCATCAAGCCACTGTTTTATGTGGAAAACGTCACGTTTGTTTGCACCAAACAAAATTATACTAGGCAAGTCTGTAGTTAGTTATTTACACTATACAATTTTAAGACTGATGCTGATTGATTGCTCTCTCCTATCATGAAATTTGGACACATGGTTATAAAATGGGACTTAATCGCGCTAAAAACATTGAGCTTTGTTAAAATTATGTTCTTATATGGTTTAAACTTAATTACAGCTCACATGCGAGGTTTCCAGAAGGTGTTCCGTAGTTTAATCAGAGCTAGTTCAGCGGAGATTACTTGTGGAAACAGTAACCTGCAGCGTGTGGTTCCTTCGCGTTCCGCGCCATATCTTCTCTAATATCTGAGCTCCAATTAAAACAAAACGGTGCAATCGGCTTTTTCGAGAATATTAGTGGGGTTTAGATGTATGCAGAATATTAATTCCTTTTCAATTCTTTAATTCCATCTTTGCTTTGGAAATTCTAAGGTTATTTAGTGCCCTCAACTATTTTATTTTTTAATGTACTAGCAATTTTTGTTGTTATTTTAATTTGTTAAGGAAACATTCCAAAAACCCTTCACCGGAACTCGAACGGGTTCAATTTTACTAATTTTTTTTATCGAATAGCTATTTACCTCTGATACGTAGCATTAGCTAAAACACGTTAACTACTTTCACAGCACTTCCCAAATTTAATTGTTACTAAATGAACATCTTACTAGGTCTCAAAGTAAATAAAAAATGCAACCCTATCTACCTAAATACCCAAATTTCATCCAAATCCTTCCAGTATTTTTTCGTGATTGAGTAAGAAACAAACATCCATCCATCCTCACATACTTTCGCATTTATAATATTAGTAGGAAGTAAGATAGTAGGATGGTAAGAAGAAGGATCAATAAGTTATGATTCAACCGTGTATACACTGAAAACAGCGGAAACATAGACCGTAGCCAAGTTATAAAATACCCCCTGAAATTTCAGTCCGAAAGTTGTATTTTTATTACGCAACTAAAAGGTACACAATCCCCATTTATGTGAAAAGTTACGAGAATTGAAGGCCAATGCGAAGTTGCAAAATTTGATCGTAACAACGAAATTTATTTCTTCATGTCTATCTATGCTAAGAAGACTACGTCTTTTTGTCTGTAAACTTATTCTACGAGTAGCTTCAAAGCCACTTCATCAATTCTGATAGAAATGTTGTCTTTGTGAATTAGGACTTAATTTATTATTTATTAATTAGCTACTAGCTGTACCCGGCATGCGTTGTAATGCCACATTTTTTGGGCCAGGCGGACGTACACAGAAGACCCCACCAGGTTTTCATCACAATTGGAACAATGATTTAGTAACGCATAGAGAACAAACATATAAACATTAATTTTTATTTATGCAGAATAGCTACGTCTCGCAGTTTTACGGAATAAAAAGTAGCTGATGTCCTTTTCCAGGACCTAAAGAACCTAAACACCAAATTTCATCAAAATCCGTGCTGTCAAAAATTGAGTTACAAACATGCATCACCCATTCATCCTCGTAAACTTTCTCATTTATGATATTAGTAAATAGGACTTCATAACATAGAGGAGAGATTTTAGCATTAGTTTGTGTATGTAGGTGCCATTTCTGCAAGTTATACGTGAACGAATCCCCTGGAAAAAGCTATACTAATTTATAAGCTTTGCCACAGAAATGGGTATTGGGACACTATATTCGGCTATTGGACGTAAACTGACATGTTTGGTTCAGATTATTTGTTAAGGGTACTTAAAGTGCAGTTATAAATAGAAGCAGAAGTGTTCCAATTTGCCAAGTTTTGACCATTCTATGGCGTAGTTTCGTATAGTTAGTATCTAAAACTGATTTTTGTTCTCGTATTTAAGACTGACCAAACTTATAAAAAGTGACGACGTATCTTGATTCTTATTATAATCATTATTTTTACATCATAAAATACTTAGTATTTACTAAAAAATATTTATTACACTCAAAATAGTTGCTCTAATATATTACCGTAATAAGTCAATGTCGACATTATTCTGCAGTCAGTTCAGCAATAACTTAATCTAGTAATAAGCGGTTCAGAAATGAAGCTCGCGCGCTGCAATCGCGCTGCGATCGCGTCGCTCGCGCTTGAGTTCACTTGCTGATGGTACGTGAACGGTTGGCTGCCGGGCGGCCGGGCGCGGGAGGCCGGGTGGCTACCGTGCCCGGGCACACGTCCCTCGTTGTGAAATGGGAATTAAATTGTCTGTGAAGAATACAACAGGATTAACATTTATTCCGATACACATGATGCGGGCGGAAATTCATGCTCGCAATACATCGCTGCCACGACCGTTGTCGATTTACTAAAGTCGTTACTCGAGTGGCGATGTGTGTTTGGCGAATTTCTTAGATCGTTGCTGCAATAGACTTTTGCGAGAACGTAATCCCGTATGGTATCCACTACTGTAGCCAGTTCGACGGCAGCCGGGCGAACAAGGTTGGCATGCTGGCCAGGTCTCTGTATCGTAAACACTTACAGGATTTTGACAGGCGGGAGCGGGTTGAAGCACACATTTTATTTCGCATTTCGTTATTCATCCTCGTTGTGGAATCAAATCAAATCAAAATCTCTTTAATCATTTTGGCATCACAGACGCACTTATGAACGTCAAATTATCACAATGACTCTACCACCGTATCGGAAAAAGAACCACTACTCAGAAGATACGGCAAGAAACTGAGGGGCATTTTTTTTTAGAGATTTTGTTACAATTTTTTGGGATTTTACAATGTTATGTTTCTTATGTACCAGTTGGTTACTTTGCAGAAGTGGAATGTTCCAAGCATCTTTGTCTTCTATGTAATTACGAACAGTGTAGTATGCTTTTCTCATTAGAACATTCTTAACGCGTAATTTGAATTTACTTTCTGTGAGCTCCGTTATACACTTTGGAATTTTATTATAAAAACGTACGCAGTTGCCCATAAAGGACTTATTCGTTTTAGTTAGTCTATACCTAGGTACAACAATCCTATCCTTATTTCTAGTGTTAATGTTATGATGGTCACTATTTACTTTGAATTTTTGTAAGTTTTTGCGAACATGCATTATATTTTCATAAATATATAAAGAAGGTAAAGTTAATATATTAACTTGCTTAAAAAAATCCCTTAACGAGTCACGTGGACCCAACTCGTAAATCGCGCGAACCGCACGCTTTTGTAATATAAAAATAGTATCTATATCCGCAGCAGAACCCCACAGCAAAATGCCATATGACATTATGCTGTGGAAGTATGCAAAGTAAACTAACCGAGCCGTAGCTATATCCGTTAATTGCCTAATTTTACGAACCGCATATGCAGCAGAACTAAGTTTTCCATGAAGGAAGATGTATTTTACTGAATATATTTTGTCACGTTAAAATTCCTTGTACTCGTATCTTATCTATCAAAATATTCGAACTGGTTTAGCTGGTGAAAATACGAGGGCTCGTCGAATCGTCTCGAGAAGGGTACCTTGTAGTGGCTCCCAAAAGTTGGATACTTAACGGGTGGCGCTGGCTTCTTGAAATAGTATTGATTATCCTTTCCAGAGTAATAATTTAAACTTTTCTGGTTCAGTACCATCGGGCTCAATTGAAAGTAGTTGGGTTTACTTGTGGTGACATGCGCAAACGGATACATTATATTTGTGGGCATATGTGGTTTCACTGGAACAGGTAGAACTGTGTAAGATTCGATGTGATTAGGAAATTTTAAACGTCGTGGCATGAACCCGTTTGGTTTTTTAGTAGTAAATATACTGTGATGAATATTCTTCTCAAGAACAGTTTCATTAAAATGTTCGACAGTGTCCGGTAATATGCTACGGAAGTTACTAAGTAAAGCTTTTGAAAGAACCGGTTGTGGCTCAAGAAGTGTGTGTGGCTGTGGTGGTGGTGCATTTTGCCTTCTTGTGTTCGCATTGTAATTATATGTAAAGTATTTATTTTGAAAATTCTGGGGCTCCTCGTAGGCGATTTCATCAGTATGAAAATGCTGGACATTCCCGGGTAATAAATTAACATTGAAACTAGTTTTCGATACGTCGGTACGATGGGAGCTCCTCCCACTTTTCTTAATGAGTTTCGATTTAGCTTTTTCCATTTTGCTTATAATATTTTCCAATTCCCGTAATCCTAAAGGTCGTACAGTGGAAGCTGCAATTGCAACCTGATTTTCAAGGTTAAATAAGTGTTCACTGCTCTTTTGATCATATCTTTTTTCTTTTTTGTATGATTTCATCAAGTATTTAAATGGAGATCTCACGGATCGCTCCCAGTACGATCGCGAGTTACCATTGAAAACTGGGTTGCTTGGAGGTTTTGTTTCTGCTTCCTCTATTTCTATATCAACATCTTTATTAGTATCAATGTTTCGGATCATTGAGGCTATTTGCCTACCAAGATTAGTGTAATAGGGGTCGTTTGTGTCTTCTATTTCCTTTCGTTGCGGCACATGATAATAAGGTTGTTGGGGTAGATTGAAAGTTGGCTGATTATGAGTATTCACTGGCTGGTTAACTAAATTGTTAAGTAGCTGGGAGATTTCATAGGGGTTAGAATCGAAATAGCTTCTACGGTTTGTTGGAGGGATAGGAGTAACAATATTTGTCATTTGGCTTTCGCTCGTTGCTATACCGTGCTTTGTTTTGTTTAAATTTGCTTTGTGGATCAGCTGGGAGAGGTATTTAAAGTCTACGTCTTGCAGTCCGGGCATTTCTTCTCCAAAGTTTACCGTAGGTAGTTTCTGATGTTTAGTTTCACCGTTAGGTAAATAATCGGGAGGAGCATTGACATCTAATGCAAATGGCGGCTCCGGGCCTTGGAATTCGTTCGAATGATATTCATTGGCAAAGTAATTTTGTAGTTTGCTTTTCCTTTTCATTTTATCTCGTAATTTTTGCATCTGAAAATCAGAAAAGCACATTAGTAATTTTAGTCTCATAATTTATTTAGAAAAGGGGATTTATATGTTTGTTTTTATAAAACATAGATCTGTTGAACAATTTGTACTTGTGACTTACTAGTTTATTCCGAGATCTGCCGCGGGATTTCGAACGGCTTCGCAAGGCGTTTTCTGTTCTGAAAATAAAATATTTTGGTATAGCGAACGATTCGTGTTTTACATCTTAAAAAAGAAGGACAAGTTTAAGAAGGTCTACAAAATCTCTCAATCTCAATCTTTTTTTTTGTAAGGTCCGTGGATCCATGCTTAACTCTATTACTGTATTTCTTTTTTAAGATTTTACTACAAAAAAGTATTAACAACACTTACTAAACTAACTTAATTACTTACAAGATGAAGCAATTGGACATGGATGTACACACAATAGCCATTCGGAAACATTAGACGGGGACTCATTACTAACAATAACTATCTCGATATACATACAAAAAGGCAAGAAAGTGATCCTTTAAGGGTTGAGATACAAAACCCTCAAATCATTAAAATTTTAAGAATGCTTGGTACCAAGCATTGTTAAAAGTTATCATGGTCATTCATTATTATTATTATGATACTCGTACCACCAAAATTATTATCTACTAAATACTTGATGGTTAATATCTTACTTAAGTGTTATTTACGTGTTGTCGTCTAGTTTTCGTTGTAAAAGATATAAATTAATAGGTATTCAATTGCTATTAAACATTTTTTTATTTTACTATCACAATCTCAGCAAGAAAGAAAAAATAAAGAGAAAAGCCAATATTTACCCTTCACCAGTGCCTTCACCATCACCATTGTTACCACCGTCGATGTTGGTTGTAGTGTCAGCATCAGTAACAATGGCATCTGCAGCGGTCACTTCACTAGTAGGAGCGGTGACCTCAATAGTAGTGGGAGCATGAGAAGTGGTACCATCAGTTGTGGTATCCTTTGAACCAGAATTGTCTGCAGTACTGGCACTTTTACTTGTAGTAGGTTTATTCTCTTCCACAGGACACGGCGACTGACCTTGCCCTTTTGGAATTCAGTATTGTAGTACTTTTAAATTGTATAAATTAACACATAAAGTACCTCGTAAACTTTACTTTTAGATATACACCGTAAAGGTAGCTTACCTGGGTATGGGAATGGTGGTGACATCATTGGTGGGACTGGAACCATAGGGTACATGGGCATTGCGGGGGGAGGTAATCCTATAGGTGGAAAGAATGGAGTGTCCATGTTCGGCAAAAATATGAATGACGGAAGAGGAGGTCGCGGCCTTTTATTAAATACTATGATTTTCTTATGGTCAGCATCGTCCTTGTGAGGCTGCTCCTTGTGAGGCTCGCGAGAGTGTTCACTAGAGCTGGAGCTACTGCTGCTGCTGCTCTCATCAGAATCTGAAGAACCCGAGCTGGAGTCAAATAAGCTGTCATCTTCTGTGATACGAAGCAACTTGCTTTTAAGTCCCCTTCTCCTTTTCTTCTTTTTCTTCTTCTTCCTGGCTTTCCAATATTTATGTGATCTTCTCGTAGGTTTTTTGAGAGGGTCAGAACTTCCGCTTCTCCTTGTTATAATAGCTCCATCGTCTTTAGTTTCATTTATAACTTGGTTTTCGATAGTTTTGAAAAACTGATTGTAAAGCCAGTCTCCAAGATCATCTGCGTCTTTAGTTATCAAATCGATTTTCTCATCAACGGCGTTAGACACCGTTGTTGTTTCTTCAGGAATATAAAGACGTGTCGGTTCAGGGTAATCGTAATGTCTTCTGAAGCTATGGGCTAACTTAATACTGAAATAAATGTATTAATGAACATCACAAAGGTAATAAAAACAGATTTAGTGATCATGAGATAAAAAACTTTGCTTATAGAATACTTAGGTTCGCATATTTTTGTATCCGTATCAAAGTAATATCCGGGATGACAGTGACAGCCGATTACACATCCGGGAACGCCATCAATGCAATACTCAAATCTTCCATGCGCTCCACATTCTGTTTGAACAAGTTGGTAACTTTATTAAAATGTCTGTGAATATGTCCCCATTGGCATAGAACTGCAAACTTTGCAACTTTACCGTATTCTGTTTCCCGAACCTGACCATACGCAGAAGGTAATGATAACATAAGTATCCACAAAAACATTTTTAACACATATATAATCTCACACACATTTTAATATACTATATTATTTAATGCAGTTTTTGTTTAAATTACATTTTACTTTCTTTTCGAGGCTTTGTTATAGAAGTTAATGGAAATACCTACATCTGCGTTGTTTGAGTAAAAATTTAAGGTAAATGATATGAAAACTATGGTTCTGCAGATGGCTGAACAATAGGTCCGCTTTTGGTGACGTTTTGTAGTTAAATCCAAACAATGCAGGCATTGAAATGATAAAATGACTATTAGTAGGTAGAGAGCTGATCATGTTTTTTTGTAAATTCTGTCTAATGTATAAAAGTAAGCTGTGGCTTGTGAGTAAAGAGTATGACATCATTTTTGGTGATGATTATCATTTTATGTAAGGTATTGAGAATTCATATATCTCTTGTTATACTTTAATTCCTATCTAAAAATAAAGAACCTATAAGTTAGATCATTTAATTTATAGCTATTCTTGCATATTTTTTATTTACCTCGACGTTTGGACTGAGTTGCACTGGTCGTGGTCACGAGAGGACTGGAGATTGCGGGTATCAGCGCCAAGAAGGGCGAGCGTTGTTACCAACTACCCGCACTTAGTCTTGCAAAAGTATAGGGTTGTCACTACGGTTTACTACTCTGACGATATGTACGGATTTCTTCGAATTTCTAGCAACTACTGGCATAGCATTCATAGTTTGGTAAAAAACTACTTGATTCGATTAGACCGTTCATTAAAATACAGTAAGAACGTTTTTTTAGGAAGTAAGTTTATGTAAGTCATGGTTAACATCATCAGTCCATTGGTACTGCCTAAGATTATTCAATAGGTACCTATTGCTAATCTTTATTCGTCTTTCTTTTATCTTATAGAACTCAACTGATTCATAAAATATGATTATGATCCTGTGTTGGTTACTAGTTTTAGTATACGATGAATAAAAAATCAATACTTTGAATGAGTTATCGATTTGTAATTTAGGTACAATATTTAAAATTTAATAATTTAACACCTACCACGAAATCAAAATAAACTAAACTAAAATACTTATAGTATTCAGTATCGTCCACAATTGACATTGAATTAAAAATGCATAGAAAAAATAAACCAATTTTTATTGTCAATTGCGAAATTATTTTATCTTCGCGAAGTAGCTTCGTCTCCCAGGTCAGGAATTCCTTTCAGTCCTCTGAAAAAATATGTAAAAAGCAAATTAATATTGTTAGTGTAAATGTTTCCGCTGCTAGGTCACGGATCTTTCAGAGAGAGAGAGAGAGAGAATAGGTATGGGGGATAACATGATTCACCTCGAGTGACCGAGTGCAGCTTTACAGATATCATAATTGTCCCCGATTTTTGTGATTCTACAACTAGAGCGAGTAACTAGAGCGGTAACTAGAGCAAGTGTGGTCGACCGATAGCTTGTGTGCCTAATGATCCGTCGCACTTCAAATCCCGACTTGGCATTGCACCAATGACTTGAATGAATACAGGAAACATCGAGAGGAAACTACGCACTTCGGAGTGGTAGGCTCCGGCCGCGGTTGTAATACCATCCATCTGACATAGCCATACTATCAAGTGACTTAGGCGTGTTTCGAGATGATGTTTGGTGAATCATCAGAGAGATGGGTCTGAGTAGTCATTTAACTGCAGTCTTCCTCTAGATGCAGTGTTCCATTAGAAGACTGGAGCTTTTGGGGCATCTATAGACCTGCAATGGCCAATATATTGTACAACTGCTTCACTTTGTAAGTATTTCTTATTTGCCCTCTCTAAAAAACTTAGAATTAATGTATTTGAAAGAATTCAATGCAAAGAGCCTCAAATATCTTACTTGGTGCAGTCCTCCGGCAGCACACACTTGTGCGTCCTGTCGTCCCGCACGTAAGGCTGCACGCAAACGCAGCCCGCTTCGCAGAACGGGTAGCACGGCTGCATGCGGTCGCGTGGATTGTCGCACGTCACAGACGCACACCCCGCAAAGCATGATTCATATCTGATGAAGAGGAAAAACATTCGAGGATTTTGTTTGCGAAAAATATTTCTTAGATAGTAAAAAGCTGAAGACTCCAATAGTACCTACTTTTCATGTGGTCTTTGGCAATTTAGTTCCAGTGGCAGCTTTTTTTCTATATCTTTGTCCCTGCAAATGATAAGATGTGAAAATAATGTCCATGTAATATTATATCTTTCTTAAAACTCCATTAACAAAAATTTAATATTTTACGATGTACATAACTTACGAAAACATTGCTATATGTCCAACTTCCGAGCTTTTTCCTGACTGTATATTCATCTTATCAACGACGTCTTCATATCTACGGTGTCTGTATCCTTGGGCAAGATCCATTTCTCTCTGTCTGTCGATGCCATTGAAACTCTTGGAATCGATGTCATCCATGTACCTCGGGTTGTCATAGTCGTACCTCTTTCGATCCCAGTCCCTGTGGTCTTCTAAAGCTTTTGACAACGCATTCTTTCTCCAATTACGTCTCTCATCCAGCATCGGTTGCCTCTTCGACCCGTCAATATCGTCATAGTCATAATTATTCAACCTCGTAGCTGTCAATACAGCTATTATGTCATCTGCAACATAATTGTGTCCTTGGACATTATTTTGTGCCCAAGCAACGGCATTATCGCATAAAGCCAAACACTTACACAGCAGAAACGCGAGCACCAGTAGTTTTCTCATTTTCCTCGTTTCGTCAACACATTGTTTTGGAAGGCGAGTTTACAATTCGCTTTCGTGAGAGTTTGTAGAACACTAATCAGTGAAATTAAACTTTGTTTCGCAAAAACGACCTCGACGCCGCCGGATGTGATTGCTTGTGTGTGGGTTTAACGATTCTAGCAAAAAAGAGAAAGTAATCATTTGCGGTGTGTTCTTATTACTATCCTTTTTCTGTATGACACAAGCATAATACAATTAGGGTAATGGCTGCAAGGTATTAAAAACTATGTATAGGTACGTCCGGATACGAAACTTTACTTTTGTAAACATTTCCACTTTAAGAATGACCCCATCATGATCGCTATGTAGCTTCAGTTCTGAGGTACGGCCTTTTACACTGCAGATATTTCACCGACGTTATTAAAGCATTTTTTCACTTTGGCCGGCTTGTATATAATACAGGTTGGAGTTTTTAAAAAGCAGCACTCTAAGATGGTTGAAAAAGACCGTAATAGGTTTACATTTTAAGCCGATATCCTACTAGGTTAGGAATGGCTAGTTCTGGAACTACTCTGTATGTCAACGAAGCTGTAATTTAATGGTAATCAAAGTTTTCAATCATATACCTAGAACTATCAGAAATTATTTAAAAAAACTATAGCGTTGCGAGATATTTTCTAAGGATAGGTAGTACTAGAACCTACCTAGTATGGTGAAAGCTGTCTAATAATAAGTAGGTATTAGATATTGGACGCTTTACATATTTTTAAGGTAGATAGGTAGTTGTTTTGTATTAGTTTTTAACAGTTGCAGAACGTAAAATCTAAACTAGTGTATTTATGGTTTGAAAACTATCGTGAATCGAATTAGTGGTCGTGTATTTAAGAACATGAGCACGAGTTCGTAAAAAATTTTAAGCTGTATCTGAATACATATTTTGTTATTTAGTATTTAGGTATGTCTTATATTCAGTTTTAATAAAAATGATTATTATAGAGGTTGTGGGAGTTATATTTATTTACTGCAATTTTTACCTATTAAGTTATACAAGGTGTATTCTTCAAAATATTTCGATAATTTGGATGAATAATTGATCAGATGTTGAAAAATAAAACACATAATTATACAGGTTAGTTAATATCACTGAATATATTTTTAAGTTTTTGATATACTACGAAATACATATATTCATACTTGATATTTGGGAGTATTTTTAAATGATTGTCCAAACATGACCATGTGGACAACTTATTACTTATGTATGTGTGACAAGTTATTGATCTATGACTACGAATCATAATCTTTTCATCATGGATGAACCGTAGCCATTATGCTGCATCATTTTTCGCGGCTGTAACGCCTTTATGGGCGGCGGGGCAATCACGATGTTGAAGTAATTCCCCATTCGAGATACTTCGGGCCTCTTGAACTCGTCTTTGCTATTCGAGCCTTGTAGTAATAAAGACTGTTGAGGAAGGTTTTCTTCAAACTCAGTTTGGTCATCGTGCTTGTTGTGCGCTCGACCAGCCGAATGGATGTACGCTGACTTCGATCCTGGGGGCGGAGATAGGGCAAGCTTATCGTTGGATCTTCTATCAGGCTTAGTGGGAACTGGTATGCCCATTTGGGTTCTGAAACAATGAAAATGTTATTTAAGATCTCGTCACTGCTAGATTCGTTAGTCTTTATGTTCTGCTCTGAAGCCCTCCACTTATTGAAAAGTTATAGATGGAATATCACTCACGGGGAACAGTCTTGAGGTAGCACACACTGATGAGTGCGGTCGTCCCTGACGTACGGCTCATCGCAGATGCAGCCCGGCTCGCAGTATGGGTAGCAAGGCCGCAGGTGGTTGCGCGGGTTGTCGCACGACACCTCGGCGCACCCACCGAAACATGGCTCGTACAACTCGTTTGGCCAGTAGCACGCTGAATTGACAAGTGTAGAACACTTATGAATTGGTTCGTGGACCATATAGAACAAGCCCCTTTGTTACTTTATTTAAAAGCTGTTTTATTTATAGTATTTTAATATACATGTTCTTAAAAGGTCTTCAAATAGTGCAAGTTGGAATAATTATATTTTATAAGGTAATAAACGATTTCTCCTATAAGATTTATTATAGAGCATGACGGGAGATTCGAACAAAGAATACATTTTTCAACGTGGATACATTAGATTTTAGACCTGGAGGCATTTGCACAGACGATAGATGGTTCAAAATCTCCAATATTTCACACATTAACACCTCCAGCAAGTATAAATCCTGTCTGACCATTATTGGGTATCTAAGGACTGTAAATCTAGATGTGGGCACTAGACACTAGACTTTCATTCGTTTTGCAGTCGTTTCCACACGACCATTAGATTCCCCAGGGTGCCGCTTGGTGGTCGGTGGTCGGCACTTACGTACTTAAGCATTAGAGCGCTTTGAACTGGCTACCGGTACTAGATCTAAAACTTTGGCATTTAGTTACTGGAAGTACGGAAAATAAAATCTTAAGGCGCTACAAGGAAATGTCTTTCCTTTTTCTTACAGGTATACATGAAACTAAAAGCAGCCAGTATTATTGTACACAAAGTATATCACTATAATATATTGATAAGAAGGGAAACTATGTATACAAAAAGGTAATACTTATTTAGACTAAAATGTAGGTATACATATTAGGTACCTATATCATACAGTAAAAGAGACATGCATAATATTTAAGATTGGAATATATCTTGACGTTTAAGTAAGCTACGTTAACTCGCAGCAATAATAATTAATTTAATTAGGTACGAGTAGTAACATTGTGACAGTTATTGCCTTCAGGAATTTTTGATTTCATTACGATGGTAATAAAATTAAAAAAATGATATATTTACTTACGCGAAGGAATGATCTTATACATTACCTTTCATTATCTTTTCTTCGTCTCGGCATTCTCCGTAACTCAGACAAGAAATAATTGTAATTAGAACGGAAAAGCAAGTAATCATTTTCAAGGTTTTCGTTGACGTCTAATGTAAGCTGATTTTCCTCTCGAACTACCGCTGAATGTTTTGAAACAAGTATTTTTTCTTTTTTGTATCCGATTTGATAGCGTCTTGGGCTTAATTTTCGTGCCTGAATAGCTAGATGTTTTTTGTCTACCCTTAGTACTCTCATCATGATTTGTCATTTACTTATTCCTCATGTTTTCCAAAGTCCTGTTGGTAGTGGTGCAGTACAGTCTGGATCGAAACGACCCAAACTATTATTAATATTTAATTTATACAACTATTTTTATGTTTAACTTACCTGTTTTTAACTATTTTTATATTACTTACGCCTTATATAATTTGTTTGCAAATAAATAAATGTTTAATGTCTTATAGCATTTTTTTAGTAAGTACACATGTTTTACTACTAATTTTATCCTACTTTGAAGAATTCCCGAAAGGGACTATAGATAGTATATTGCAAGCTTAAACAGACGCTCTGAGGAAACGAATTCATGCAATGGTATATTTCAATAGTTGACACATCATCTCGGTCTTCGGACATTATATTTGGTCCCACGTGGCAGTGCAACACCTGATGAGTCGGAACAGCTATACCTCCTGAAGTTGGCTTATAAAAGGATGTTTGAAATTTTGGGCATTTGGATATCTATATATACATATACTTGCCTGGCATTCGAAGCAATCCGAATTTTCATTCAGTTGTTTCATTGTCATCGTTCCTATGACTATGAAGTAACAGCAATGAATATTTTTAATCGCAAAAGTCTCACATACTATGACAGGTTCGTCGATACCTCGGAGAGGGGTCGGAAGGGGATGTTGGTAAACATCACGTTAAGCCTTCACTGATTGAATTATTGCTTGCTTTATAATTCGTATAATTCCTACGCTCCTCCCGGGGTGCCGGGCACGTCCGTGATATTGTGAACATGTTACCTGCACGAGATTCGCCGCAATACCTGTTTGATGAACGAGCCACTTTCCGCGGCAACGGAGAATCGCTCGCTGTCGAACAGAGATATGGGCTTGGCAGGTAGCTTTAAACTGGAGTTACAGATTTTAGGCTGAATTGTGGGCGAGAAGGTTTTAAAATAATATTGATTTATCCAGGAATAACATTTTTGAAGATAGGAAAGAAATAATACTTTATTTTATGTGGAATAAGTACTTCAAATCATTATAATCAAATTGCGTACCTAATATACATTTTACTTGATTTATGAAACGAAGTATGATCGCCGAGGCCGAAAACGGCAGTATGAAGAATATACGATACAGAATGTATGTTATTATTCAAGTAGGTAGATAAGTTATTAAAAGGAAATTATTTCCTATAAATACTTGAGTCTGTTTATTGATTTACGTTTAATGGCTTCCCAAGTTTCTAATTAATTATGAACACGATCCAATATCTGATGTGTGCTTAGCGCTCGTCTAATACGAAAGTAATAACTAGAAGCACAGATGAATAAATTATTCAGTAATGGTGGAGTCGAATACACGGTAATTGTATTATCATTAGTAGCTACATACACGCCACACGCTCAGGATATTTTCTTGGTTGTTTAGTGATATTTAACGAAGCGTGTTTTGTGGTGTGGCTGCGCGTTGACGAAAGCTGAGTTTCTACTGCAGAATATGATTCAATAGCAGGGTATTTGGTACTGTTATGAATCTATGTTACAGCTAAAAGCGATTATTAATGCGTTTAGAAGCTAAAATTCGTTTATTTATCGATTTGCTACTTATATTTATACTAATGTAATTTAAATATTAGGAAAAGTAAATTGTTGTTTTAAGTACATCACATATAGTGCAATGAGTCCTGATTATGGATGCAACCTGTGAATAAAACGGTCCTTCACCTACAGTATGTACGTACTCGTACCTACGCTATTTTTAAATATTTATAAAATAAATATAAACAATGTTTTTCTCGTGCAGGCTTGAACCCACCTCTTCGGAACAACATTCCACGTCTTCTCAATTGGGCGATCGTGCACCACTGCTCGAGTAACCTTTCTTAATTACAGGCCTTGATTACGACGGCCTTTATTTCTATGATCTAGGTCTTTAGTCTTGCGTGCAGGCACAATAAACTTTCTGGGTTTACATCCTAATGTGTTAGCACATCATCCTTTACACCTTTTTACTTAAACAGCCAGATGTTCGTTTACCTTTACTTGAACGTCAAACCATTATTATTAGGAGTAAAATAACAAAATTTATAGGTATTGTAATACTGGGTGCGAAGGTCTTTTCTTGGTTATTTAGTGATATTTAACGAAGCCTGTTTTCCTGGAGGTTGTAACAAGTGTGTTGTATCGCATCGATACTTGCGCCACCATCGCCTTCTTCTCGTGAGTCGTAAAAGGGAAAACGTCTACTCGAACAAATAAATAAATGTTTTATGACGTGAGGACAGTTTGTTAGTTCGATACAGGTGTGTCGATAGGTGCTAAAGATGTAGAGGGTTTCTTTCATGTTACTCACACTTAATTTTGTACAATACATATAAGAGCTAAGAGTTACCTTTTTATATTAGTATTTTAAATACTAATGTTACCCCCATACTCCTAATATTCACTAGACTATATATACACTAGAGTTCTACGGTCTCTAAATTCTCCTACTTCTCAACAAATACCAGTATAAACTTTATGTCTTTAACAACATAGCGGAGATAAAATCAGTTATTATTGTTAAGAAGTTGTTTTATATAGCCAGCGGAAATTGAGGCACTTCCCATAAACGCAGCGGAAGGCGGTATCCGCCTGCGAAAAATAACTCTCCCGATAAAATATGATTGCGTGCGATCTTTTTTATTGCCCACCCGATTTCGAGGGCGCGCGGTCTGAAGGTCTCTTGTATAGATAGGTGCGGCACTCGCTCTGCCCGTTCTATGTTATTTTTCAAGGCTATTACGCTAAGCTGCTCATTGCGATCGCTGGCAAAACTATAATGCACTAAAATTATATGCATGACAGAAAATGTCTCAGTGCGCTGCCACAGAGCCTTGGTGGTGCAACTGTTATAGACAGGCGTGTTGCTCACCATCAGGTGGAAGACGTGCTCATCTCAAATGTATTAAAAAAATCTCTTCGCATTGAATACGTTTCACGTGCATCATATG
The DNA here is from genome assembly GCA_951640565.1 of Petrophora chlorosata. Lineage (NCBI taxonomy): Eukaryota > Metazoa > Arthropoda > Insecta > Lepidoptera > Geometridae > Petrophora > Petrophora chlorosata. The sequence goes on from OX621206.1 coordinate 7,329,401, forward strand.
TTGATGTAATTGAAAGCTTTTCGATGTAGTGAGGATGTAGTACATTTTATGAGTCTCTTTGACTAGCGCGATGAAAAATATGCGCAAAAGGAGAAGTTGGTTAACTCAAACATATAAATATTTCCCCAACAGCTGTATGGGTACTTAGTTAATCATCCAATAAGGATGTGTTTACTTTCCCCGCTTATGAAGAAATTCCCGGCACGCGCAATACAAATTACAAGCAAAGTGATCCGCTGGCCCCTTAAATAGACGTCTTTCGATTGCCCAGCCCTTTCCTATCAAAATAAATATCGCAACAGACAAACAGATTTGAACCTTCGTGCGTGTAACATAAGGTTGCGAATAGGTTGGTGCCGTAACAAAACAAGGAATGATCACCAAGAGTCCGCAACGCTCGGTCTCTAGGGCCTAGAGTTCCAATATATTTCGGGAGGCTCGGCGCTGGCAAGTCTTCAAGATTACTGTCAGCAAATAGGACAGTGCGACGTGCCCTGAAAAGGAGATGTCCAATAATGCGACCTACTGCAGCCTTTCACTTCAAGATCTCATGGGGGCGTTTGTGGATTGTTACTATTTGCTGAGGTCATCAGCTGTTATTGATAGTGTTGCGAGACGAATGCTTAGAGACATCAGTGCTGTTTTTCTGGTTGACTTCGTCCGATTTAGTATTGCAGCGTACATAGGTCTTCTTCACTCTTGATTTTGTTTATCAGACGAACTTCCTTTTTTTTACCTTTGCTCACAATCTTAAAATTAGGTAAACCCTGAATGAAGATATACCCTACTACTTGCATGCTGAGTAGATTTCCAAGTCAGCTAAGTATTTTCTTGTACAGTCCTCCAGCTTCTAGCGCAACCTATTAACTTTCAGATAAGAAGAGAGTCTATGCAACAATATACGTAGAGTTCAAGTTTATCGAGCTCTAGATAAAGATGGAAAAGCACGATCCCTCGGTTAATATCGCCATAAACATAAACATAAACCCGAACACGTAGAAGAGACGTACTAAGATACCTGGTGGAGGTAATGCAGTCTCTCTCCTTTGACTGCATTGGCTTTATGGTATGGCAATGCTTCCCGATATTCGGGGACACATCTCGGTTGGAAAACTTCCGGTTTCGGTGCTGCGGTCGGTAGCTTCTTCCCGGTCCATAATTGTATCTAATAATTATAAGAACACATGCTATTTACACCTATATTTAAAGCTTTTATATATACCTATATTTAAAGAATTAAAATTAAGGAATAGAATATAGACACAATTTTATCAAATTGGAACGCTTTTTTTAGAAAGTTACCTTTCTTAAATTATCTAAGTGCATAATACCTCATTGGAGCATCTGAACGTATTTTGAAATATACTTAGAGGAAGGAGGGGGAAGGGTCACTAATAGTGAATCCCACTGCCTTATCTACCTATGATAATATAATATAATTATACTGCCTTATGATAATGTATTCAGGATATCCGCCCCAAACGTCCTTGTCAGCGACATGTATGGTAGCCCTACTCTCTGGCGCTATGACTCTATACGTGCCGCCGCGCTTCCCGCAGCGGTGCAATACAGTCTTAACATATCCTCAGGTGCTAAGCTAACGTGCTTACTCCTAATGGATTTATGTTCGCTACGTGTCGGAGCGAAGTTACTTTGATTACCTAATTGCCAAGTCCGATTCTGTGTCTTCACTTTGGAATGGCGTCTCACAGATACTTCCGAGCGCTACTCTTAAAAACTCAAATACCTCAAATACATGTAAAAACATGTCCAGAAAGTGTAATTCTTAAGCCTCTACGTATCTGCATACGAGTTCACTCGCGTGAGTTTATAATGTTAAAATAAGTTATTTGATAAAAAAGAAAGATGATACATTTATTCCGGACATTTACGCAATATTACACTGAATCAAAATAATATAGATATAAAACAAGGTAAAGATAATATTAACAACGTAATACAATAAACAAGTTAAGAATATACATATAAGTACAATGTAATGAAGCGCGATGTCAGGAAAAGGCTTCGACTGAGTATGAGACTAAAGTAATAAATACCTTAGAACTGTTTTTCAGTCGGAACCACATACCATCAACTAAATACATTCTTATGTAAGTAAACACAGAGGTGCGGCATAAACAATAAACGCACATTGGAAAGAAAGATAATTACGGCAGCCATTGACAAAGTTACGAGCATTAAGGAAGAGAGTAAAAGCAATATCTGTTTGAGTGGCGCGGCATAATTGAAATCCGCGGTTTGGCTCAATAACAATGGGACGTAGTAAACGCTCGCCGCCTATAAATTACGGAATTATATTAATCGCGGCAACGTTTAAGACTAACGAGGATATTCTGCGATACAACCCTTAAAGTTGTCGAGTATGCCTAGGAATCCGAGCACAGATTAATTACACCTACGTAACGCAGCCGTGCCTGTAATTCAACCACTGAGTTATGGACGACGTGGGTAATCTTGCTATTCGTGAACGTGAAATTGAATACGAGAACAAAATTAAACTCCTCCACAATTTTGTCTACTAGGAATATTTCCAATAATGGATGTAAAAACTTCGCTTGCCACCATCAAAACACAACGAATTTTTAATTTAAATTTCTGTGACGTCGCCACGGGGCGGGGAGAACAATCAATTTGCGAGACTATTATGCGCGGAAAATTAACGCAAGATAACAAGGCATTAGCCGCCCACCTGGGGAAGGATTACCGGCGGCAGATAACCGAATGTATTACCGCAATTACGCAAGGGAAAGAACAGACATTCGCAAGAAAATACTAGGTAATTGTCGGATTTGTGTGGGATATCTTAACGATGCCGTCGATGCTGCGGGGAACGTCGTGCGGCCTTTATCAGCGCCTCGAACCCTTTGTTTGCTACTTGGTTTAATACAGCGCGATACACCCCTGACATATTTTAATCTCTCTCTTTCCGCGTCTTTGTTCGGTCGAGTGCCACGGAGAAATTAGCCGTTCTTGACAAAGTTATAGGAGCTATGAACATAATATTTGGCGTACACAAAACAAGATGCGGGATTAAGTCAGCGTTAATTAAACAAGTTTTCCTTTATCCGGGGTATTTATGCTTTCATTATACGAATAAGTAGTACACGCCTACGCGAGAAAACTTTGTAACTTTATCAACAGCTACTTGCGTCACCCAACATTACGCCGCAGTCGATAACGTAACAACCCCCAGTTATACAACTCGCCTTGTCACTCGCTAGAAACATCACTAATTCTGCGACGTCTTCGCTTTTGGGAACTTTCTTCAGTGGCGAAGTAGCTTCGATAATTGCGAACATTTTGTCGGCCTCTTCCGGACTCATACCGCTTCTTTTGAACAGCTCTGTCTTTATTGGTCCTGGGTTGACAGCATTGACTCTTATTCCACTGGGTCCTAACTCCAACGCTGTACATTTTGTGAACATGTCGATTGCTGCCTTTGTCATGCAGTAAGGTGTCATTATCGACAGCGGTTTGTTCGATAAAACACTCGATATGTTTACAATGTTTCCTTTAGTCTTCATCAGATGTGGTATGGCTTGATTTGTGAGGAGATACGTACCTCGTAAGTTTGTCGCCATTACCCGGTCGAATGCTGATATTTTAGATTGCGTTCCAGCCATTGAAGCGACGCCGGCATTGTTTACGAGAACATCAATTCTACCGTAGTGTTTCACAGTTTCCGTTATGATTCTCTCGACATCTTCATTCAAGCTTATGTCTGCGGTGATGATAAGAGGTCTTTTGCGATTGATTTCTTCGCAGTGACGTGCGATTTTTTTTAGGTTATCTGTGTTGCGTCCGACTAAAGATAGGATGGCGGAAGATTTTGCGAATTGTAAGGCGCAGGCAGCTCCTATTCCGGAGCTGGCCCCGGTGACGATGACGACTTTGTCTTGGTACATCGTGTGTGGAAGGCGCGTCACAACTGAGAGACAATGGCTTGCTGGGCCTGTTATACGCGGTTATACACTCAAGGCCCGGTAGCGCACGCTTCCGCGTCTGACCGCAGCAGCCCGTTGGGATATCATACCCGTATTCTACTTCCGAGATATTCGGTTACTACTTTACGTAATTATCATATACTTACGCATTATCTGCGAATAATCCATAGTGTAACTTCCTTTTTTGATCCTAAACATCTGTACATAGGTATATAACCTTTTTCTTATGAAAATCTATTTAGAAGGCCATTACTAAATCCATTGAAAAAAAGCTATTGGAAGACTTGTCTGATGGGTGTTCCAAAATCGGTTTTATAACAATCGAATTCAGAAAATATTTTAACTTAAATGGGATCAATCTATTATTTTAAGCGTTTTTAGCTAAAATAAAATATGCATATTGATTGCAATTGCACCCATATTGATCGATGTATGATCGAGAAAATGATAAAATGCTTACCTATTAAAAATGGGGGCTAATGTAAAAATATGTTTAAATAGACACCTCTTTTTTGATAACATACTCCTGCTCAGATCATGCAATATTTTAGGTTTAGGATTGAAGGGAAATAAAATATGAAATAAAATTTTCATTCTATTTATTTGAGTCATTTCGATGTACGAAAGACAACATGTAGAATTAGAAGCGAATTTTATTTACATTAGTGTAATTACTTAAATATAAAAGCTCCCTAAATTGTCTTTGGCACTTGCATTACGTTTACACTTGTATTACAAGGTATAGTAGTCAATGAAACACAAATAGATGGTATAATCGCAAACCAAATTAAGAGAAGAGTAAATAGATCCCTTATTACGGCAAAAATATAGCCCTATTTCCACGTCTGATGAGACTACTTAATTAGGAATGTATTATTATATTATCTGGTTAGTTATATCTAGTACAGATACTTTGTTATATAAGAAATGAACGCGTTTGTATAAGAACATTATTTTATTTAACTGCATGAAAAAATCGTACTAATACATTTTTTTATACAACGCGCTAAAGTTCATCTTCGTATGGTAAATGAATAGAAGTATTTTAAAACGATTGGTAATTATGTTTTAATAAGAGATGAGTTTCAAGCATTCATATTTTATTAGCTCTATACAAACTTATACAACAGTATCCTAATTAAGAAAATATACATTCAACAAAGTAGAGAATAATAATTTGTCAGAGGGAAAGTCTTCAAGTGATTTGTTTGCTTATCATTAGTAATAGAAAGGGGTGATATTAGCTAATCAGTATTTCAAAGACGCTTTGTGATCTCTGAAGGTGGACGCCAGCCTTAAGCGAAGGGGCCGTGCTTCCAATACTTGAAGAGGGCTACGATATAAAGGACACATAGTATGGAAAATTATGCACTTCCATTTAAGAACGCTTCAGTCAAGAGTCAAGATCAACAAGAATCATAAACATTCTATACATCGTATTATGTAAGTGTGATGTGTGGCATGCGTTTCCAACCTATTTTAGCGGTAATGTAACATTATTTTGAAGCATTATAGCATACTTAGCGAAAATCTAAGATACAAATATTTAAAAAACAGAAAAATGAAATTGCACGGGCAGGAGTCAAACTTATGTTTTTTAAAATACCGTAGGTTCGAATCCAGCCCGAAAAAAATAATTTTTAATTTTATTTCATTGTTTTATTTTATTTTTATGTTTATTTTTTATTGAATGACTTGATTTTCGTTTCGAAATTGTATTATTGACTGATTTAAAGTTAATACTGATTATTTAGTTAAGCTGCGTTATTTATTTATATTGTTATAGTATTTTGATGAGTATGGGTTACAGTTGCCTAAAAATAAATCAGATTTAATATTATTTGTTACTTTCTTCTGTCCGAATATTTGTATTTTAGCGGTTCTTGAGTGGAGCCGCACATAATAATTATAGAAACACGCAAGAAGGTTAAGCTTAGGTTATGTCCTAGATTATTAAGATATTCCATACTGTGTCTTATACTGTAGGAACAGTTGTACCCCTGTGGGATTTGTAGCACGATTTGCATGTTTAATGTTTATGTACCTATAGCTACTCCTCAACATTCTGTGGCGGCATTAGTATGTATGCGGCGAAACATTTGCATGGACGAGGAATGACGATAATCCAATGGCGGCTGGCTGTTTTGATTACTGAATCAGAAAGTCTGGAATATTGAAGAATAAACTTTTACTTACGTGGTTTTTTTAATGAAAGGCGCAGTTACATTTTTATTTTTATGGGATTGAGTGGTGAGACAAGCAAATCGTTTGCCTGATGATACGCTCCACACCTGCAAATAATATATTCCATGCTTCGTTGTCACTTGTATTTCAATCTACAAACTCATTGCCATTTTAAGTTTTTAGGTAGGTTACTCAGTTAACGTTTCCTACTGATATATATTGTCTACAACTCCTACTAAGTCTCAACTAAGTCGTTTACTCGCAAGTTTCCTACAAAAATACATTGTTTTTATTAACTTTTAGAACACGCAATACATTTCAAGAAAGTTTGAAAGCATTCTTCTTTTGTTCTTTATTAGTGTTATTATCAATCAAAGAAAATATCGTGTTTGCGATAGACATTCTAAAACATTTGCGAGAGAAGCTGCAGGCCATTATTTATAGAACAATGAAACTAGCTAAGTGAAGATATCAGTTGACACGTTAATATTTAGATACAAATGTACCTATACTAGTAAATACAGCCAAATAGGAGCCATAAAATACACACAACTTTGTACAAAAAATGATGTGTATAAACACTGGAGGGAGTGCGATACTGGACGTTTGATTTTCCACCATTTTTACATTTTTATTTTAATTCCTTAATATTAAGGCTTACACTTATGGGAGCCTCAAACGGACCACTTTTAATGGCAGCCACAAACTACCGAGCTTATGTGGCGGCTGCAAGGCGGCCGGCGACGGGGCTTCTTTATGTATAAGCTTTTTTTCATTGTTAATTGGCTGCGTTGGACCACTATGTCACCTGATGGTAAGTGACGATGCGGTCGACGATCTAATAGCTTAATTATAATTATTTATTGTGATATAGACTTCAGAGCTTTATTGAATCCAGAGCTTTCAAAGAGTGGTCCATTTGAGGCCTTCCTTATATCTATTCACAAGTTAAGTATTAAAATTAACATTAGGTATCTGAAACGTGAGTGGGTGGAAATCGCCCCAGCCCAGGCTCACTTAGAAACAAATTTCTTTACCGGTATACATTTATCCGAATAATATTTTAGTAGCATCTGGAGAAGCTACCTCAAGTGAATACCTTAATAAGGCTCGGACTTTTTGTAATATTAAGCAAAAATTGTAAAGCTAAATAGAAAATTACCTAGTAGCTCTAAAGCTCACTATCACCAATCTCACACGCCTAATTACATTATCACTGTTTTTGAACTTATAAGAAATATTCTTTTAGTAGTACTTCGAAATTAAATTTGTTACTCGATAGAAAAGGGTTGAATGGGCGCTTCGGCATTTTCATCAAAATGTTTTCTCTTGAAGGGGTTATGTTGCACACAAAAACATATAACGTAGGAGGGTGAAAGCGAACTCTAATATCTTATAGCAAACAATTTTTCCAAACGAGTATGGGGCAGCAAGCACGGTCACTCGATGGATAAGTATGTATAGGTAGAAATACTATGTGTAGGTAGGTACGAACGATGCGGTCCAATACATTATTATTTTGTTCATTCAACTGTGAAGGAGCTACACCAAAATACGCTCGTAATAATTTAAAAATGATATCCCATGCACTTATCCAAACATTTATGATGAGCAGATGACCAGTTGAATTAATTTGGTTTTAATAATTGGTAAAACCTGGAAATCTCTACCTACAGGTACGTGTGACTCCTGACATGTTAATATTACTATTTATAATAATTAATAGAGCCGTGTTTTATAAAAACATTCTGCAATTTTGCACTCCGAATTATTAAAACTGCCATTAACGCACCTTTATATTTTGTTTTCGGAGCAAATATAAGCAGATTTGTTTTCACAAAAAAGGCTCCGGAACACTAACTTTTAGCACATCCATATAGATAGAGTGAAAGCTTTCCTAAATTATTTTCCTAAAACTACAAGAAATGCTAAACTACGTTGAGAAAGGAGAAACCTACAAATATAAAAACCTATTTTGATTAATCCCTACAATTATACGTAAATATAAAAATAATGTTTCTACATCTAAACTACTTACGTTTAGAGAAGCGACTGTACATACAATTAAATTAAAAAATAAAGTCTATTTACATTAAAATGTTAATTAGAGCAAGTATACTGAGATTGCAAAAATAACTTTACACTATCAAATTATTTTCAAATGTCTAAACTTCATCACAATAAATATCGCTTGGCAATATAAAATCTTAAAAATAACGACTAGCCAACCTATATGAGATCATTAGTTCATATTTTCATTTGTTATTTTTATAAGCACTTTCATGATCGGGATTTTCGATTAGTCACGTTTATTAATAAAATAAATAATGTGATATTAAATAATCTCAAATTATTGTTTTATTTTTAGATTTCTGGGGTGATGAAATACATAACCAGAAATAGTATTTTCTTACATATTCCGTATTTTCATTGAGATTCCATATATTATGTCGCGTCGCTATCACGAACGCGGTGTCCTCGCTGTCTTAATTTTATTTACGGAATAAGTTCGAAACTTTTTCGTAGTATTGTCATCCCAAAATTTAAGATGCTTTGAGATGGTGCGCGTCGTGGTCGCATCGGCGCAGCACGGCGAAGTGGGTGACTTGGAAGGTGTTGGTGGAGCGAGAGCCGCGCTCCAGCGTGCCCGTCATTGTGTAGCCCATGTTGAAATCCGCCTGCGTCACGTTGCTTGTTAGGTATAGCTGGGGATAGAAAAAGGACGTTAGGTTAGGTTAGGTTAGTGAGAGACGAAGGGAGTATAAGCACGGTATACCCTGTATCTTTCTATTATAATAAGTTCATTGAACCTGGGATAATTGCACGGACTTTTTCTAACTTGTCAAAATTCACCTTTCGTCATTCTGAAGGTCGTAGTCACACCATGGTAATGAAGTTTCCAGACCAGAGGTTGTTAAAAAGTTAGGTCATAGGCGTTAGTGAGGATAATGGGTTCATTTGTTTGAATATAATGCTCACTTTAAAATCAGCGTCAGTTCCAAGATGCTTGAAAGTGCCTACGACGTACACAGCATTTGCGCCACTGATGACCATTCGAGCATGGGTGCTGTGCCTGTAACAAATAAAAACTCGATAAAATATAAATATATCAACGAAAGAAAATATTCAATGTAAGTACCTATCTAATATTTCATAAAGATTGTGTCGTCTTTTTCGATGTATTTACTTATTAACAGCCTCTGTAGTGTAGTGGTTGAGCAGGTTGGCTCAAATCTCATAAATCACTGATGTTACGGGTTTGATTCCCGCGACGGGACAATGGTTGTGTACAGAAAAAAATAAGCGCAAGGATTTGTTTCGTGTTGTGTGTTGTGGGACCATGGTCCTTATAGTTCCTGGCTCCCTAAATACAGGGAATCCAAGGGATCAGGATCTATGTATATGATCGTTGGGCGCATTTATTTTATTATTTCCAAGTAACATTACCGTGTATTAATGTGTGCTCTGAATTTAAGTTAGACTAGATAATAATAAATTGGATAACGTCAACACCGAAATAGAATATTGGCAAGAATAATAGCTGTTGGCGGTTGTTTGCTGATGTCACCAAGCCGGGAGGTACGGTCGACGGTCCCGGGCGGCGCCGACCGTTTGTCACCCGGCTGGCTCGCCCGGCGAGAATTAGTGTGTGCCGCTCGCCTTGCTCCTGACACCTTGTACGTTGTACCTGAGCTTGTAGCAAAGCCCTAGCGACAACCTGTGATTTATCTGCGGTGAGCTTAGCTTCCATACGTGTTTAGATAAAGAAATAATGAGCTTTCCTATGGCTTGACTAACAGGGCTTGAGGAAAGCATGAACACCTATCGTAGCGCCTACTCGTCAAGGTACGGGTACCTTAAAATCTCAAGAATTGGATAAAATCTTTGAGAATAAACTAAAAACATTGTTATGTAGTAAATGTTATTAAAACTTGGACGGTTTTGGTAGGGATACACTTTGACGAAAAAAGTAATAATAGTAGTTTGCTTCTACTCACATCTAAATGGGGTAAATATGTGACTCTGTATCTATATATTTAAGGTCCCTGTAACATATAAATGTTTGAATATGAATATGTAATAGGTACACATATACGTTTGTGGTAAAGCCCTAGCGACAAGCTGTGATTTACGCAGCTGCTGTTATCAACAGAAAGAAAATAATTTGCTCTCTTGTTTTGTATCACAGGGCAAGAAAATAGCTACTCCGCAATAACTATAGTAGGTATGTACTAGTATAGTTGATCCTGGTGCCAGCTTGTAGAAAAGCTTTAGTGACAGGCGGACAGGCTGTCATGATTTATGCGGGGGTTTAGATACTCATGTGTTTTGATAAAGAAAATAATGACCCGTTTTTATAGAACTGAGTAATGAGACGGGAAAGTCACTCGCCTCTTGAGAAGCGCCATGCCTGCCCATAACAATTGCAGTGCCACCCAGAACTAGAATTAGATGATATTCAAAGATAAAGATAAATATAAAGGAAATTTATTTGTAAAATATGTGTGATACAGAGCATGCAGATCTTAGAATAGTGTGAGTACGACATGTTTTGAGAGGAGTTACAAATGGAGAGGCAAAAATACCATACAAAGTATTGCGTATCACTGCATTGCGCTCATCACCCCGAGACATCATACATTAAATCTCATATGCCCAGTAATTTCACTGGCTACTGGTTACAATGCCCTGCAAACCGGAAGACTGTAATGCTTGCGCACTACTGCATCTTATTTTGTTGTCTATTAAAACAAAAGAGACATCTATAGTAGCGTGTTTTTGTGCGGAAAACAGTGATGTACCTTAGCTTATGTGTATTTTCTCTAAATCAAATAATAGAACTTACATTTAGCTAAATTTACAAACAAGCTATCTCCGTAGAGAGTAACAGTCGACTTTGTAGCAATGTTTATACAGACAAGCTCTGCAATATATCGTTACTGCTTTTGAGGTTAGTTACTGTACAGATAATTAGAAGGTAATTATTTATTTTTGTTTTTAGATGTAAATAGAAGTCGCATAGTAAATGATGTAAATGTCCCACTTGTCCTTAAGCTTGTAACTTAACGTCATTATTGTCATTAAGCTTCTGGATGAGCCCCTTATACATATTGTTTCTAGTACGTTTATGATATTGTATTATTATTCTGAGTGAGTATGTCCTCCTTGACGTGTCCGTCAACGGCAAACCTGACAACTCCGAGAATGGGAATTTTTAGTATAGAGCTTACGCGAGCGCACCGCACGAAAATTCTGCGCGTTCCTATTACCTACCTACCTTGTTACGAATGTTCACCATCAACGTCTCTACATTGAGTTTGAACTAAATGCACTAGCATATTTGTGTTTACAAACGAAAATCTACTAAAGCGCAAACTGCTTTTCCTTGTTCATACTTGAAATAGCTGAGTGGTATTTGGCGAGCATTGAATCCTTCAGCTCAGCGCCAATTCAATTAAGATTTAAACGCGATTAACGACCATCGAGAATAAAAAATGGCATGGCGCCGAAATAACGCACTTTTGTCTGTCCGATGCGCTCTTCGAGAACTAGATCATCTGTACGCTGGTCACGTATACCAGTTAGTAGGGCGCGAATCCGACACGTCCTCCGGAGCCCTAACGGCGGTGTAATGGCGGCCTGTAATAGCCTGAACATCTCCGCACCCCATGACGACTTCAGAGAACAAATTAAAAACCTCCACGCTCTTCTCCGTCGCTTTCCTTTCCCATTTGGCGCAAAGTGTGCAATCATCGAGTAAGCACGAAAGCTCAGCGTTTCGAACTACCCGAAAAGCTGGTGAAATTAAATAGATGTCTGCGGAACCGCGGACGAGGTAACTGCTACCTTTTTGGAAACTTTTAAGTGCACGCTTTTGGCGTCCGTTCAAAACAAACTTACACCTTTTAAAACCGGTTCGAAGTTGTTCTACGCTGACTGCCTGTTCTTTTGTGGATGACCACAGAGAGATAATTAAATAAAATACTTTTTAGTTTATAATATTTGCGTTGAACGACTTAGTTTAATTATCAGGCCATTGCGTTCGCTGTTTCACATTTAGGCGGAACGAGGGCTTACGTTGTTCTGTTGCATATATAGGTTGCACATGCAGGTTTTATTTCATAGAATAACTAAATCCTTTTCTGTGTGGAATCAGTTATAAGATACATTTGTGGTCGCTGGAATAATGACTGATGACTAGCAAGTATTATGTGCCTTCCGTAAATTGGCTGCATATATTCATTGAAATATGAACTCTACAAATCTATTCGCTCAATTCGTTCCAAAGCTCTATCGAACCCATGCTAATCCTTATCCGGAAATCAAATAGACATCATGGCTCGCCATCATGAAATACGAGTCATTCACAGTAAATAGTGGGGTGGATCTCTATAACAGTTAACAGAACAGCCCTCGTTAGCTTTTGCTCTGACGTTTTTCCCGGGAAATTAGTTTTTAACAGTTTCGCTACGATGTTAAGTCGAGGATACGCTCACATATCGTCGAGACCTTGGCTTAACGACGGGGGATGTGATAGCTGATAGAGATTCTACTTTAAAGTGGCTGATTATCGCCGCGGTAAAGCCAGCATTTATACGATGTGTTCGATTGCGATAGCTTCTGCTTGGACTAAAATATTTTTTGCGAGTACAAATTAAATGACTGAAATTAATATACTTACCACTCTTTGGTAAGTATATTAAGTTCAGTCAGTTCTCTGCCAGCAATCACACTAATATTATAAATGCGAAAGTTTGTATGTTAGTGGTGTAAGTGTGTTTGTCATCTCTTCACGTCGCAACGGCTGAACGGATTAGAGTGAAATTCGGATAGCTTATTCCCTGGATTGACACGTAGGCTACTTTTGTCCCGGGAAACCGCGGGGCGCTGCTAGTTGTTAATAACATCAAGCTAAAAATAACATTCACATAAAGACCTAAAAAATAAACCACACATGAACCTATGTAGCTAATAAATAGCATATCATTCTCAATAAACCCTTCACCGGCCGCAGCGTCCGCCATATTTATTTACGGCACGTTCGCGCCACTTCTCACGGCGTCGCGGCGGCGGCGCTGCGATCGCGCGATAGTGGCGCCCCCGGGCACTTCCGGCCGTTTGTCAAATGCGCGCGGGCTTAGCGCGCTCACCTGAGGCACGGGAAGCAGCCGCGAGCAGGGAATTAGTTTCGTAGAAGCGTAATTAACACTTCAGAGTGGAGTTATGGCTTTGGTACTTCAAAATTGTTTCAGTAGGTACTTGTAGTAAAACATTGTTCACTGTGTTGTAGTTATACATAACGTCTTACAGTAAAGTCTAGTTTAGTCTAAAAAGACAATCCATGATTATAGGCAAATATTATTGTATCTATGGTTAGGTTATTTGTTATGATTGGATATTTCACGATGATAAAGAAGAATGTTGTAACCAACATTTTCAGATATTTGAGTGGTTAAACTTCATAATATACCTGTGTAAAAAATCAGAATTCTTATTCGCAGTGGCGTCTCTCTAGGCAGAGAGACTGCAGAATTTATATTCTCAACAATATTAGAATCAAGTTTTTTACTCCTACTTTAGTACTAGTAGAATGGTAACAGTCCGTGCTGTTACCATTTCTACCTTTTTCATTTCTGCGGTCGCGTGTTCCGCTTTACCGTGGTTAATTGCTAAAAGCAGGGCTAATGTGCAACAGCATGATAAACTGCTTCCTTTCGTAAGGCGTTTAATTTCATTACATTTTTCAGCTCCACGCGCCGGCTTGTACAATTTCCTTAACGACTTACATTTGCAGTTTGTTTATGACCAATAAACATTTTTATAAATTTAAATCTGTTGACTCTTTATCCTTATGATCATAAAAAGATTGTTGAGCTCACATGCGACAAGTCGCGATTGATGTAGATGTCAACAACAGTACTTTTATCATAAATATGGTAAATCAGAAGGGTTGAAAAGGTAAACGTATGAAAAAATCAAAGCGGTGTGCTATACATGGGTTGATGATATACTTTAACAGGAAACCCCACGAGTATTCTATCGGCTGTTGTGTTGTCTATATGCCTTTTTTTCTCGAAGTATTTCCAGATCTTATTGTCGTCGTTACTTTGTCCCAATAGCCTACTCTAAGGTATTCGACCACTATAGATGTATATAGAATTCATATAGGTAAGTTTGATACATTAGCTAGCAATATTCAATGTATTATTCTAGGTATGTAAATGTTTACTTGTGAAAAAAGTGTTTACCGTCTCGTGCCAGCGACTTCAACGACCTTACAGCGAGACCGCCGCCACCAGCACGGCTGCAGCGTCCAGTAGGAAGAAGATGCGCTGCGGGCCCAGCCTTCTTCCGGGAACATGAGCACCTGCAACAAAGAAACAAATACATCTAGTAACTCAATTAAACAGAATATTTTGCTGGATTCAGCCACGTCCACCACCATTTTACTAAAGATTTTCAGCAGCCCGAATTAACTCGCTCGAGGTGCATTGATGTTATCTTTACACTCCAACAGAATTTCTCCGAGAATTTATTCAACGAAAACAGTTATCTTCGATCTAACAAGAACCTGGCGGGAGCTTTCCGGAACGCTGGGTGCGAATTAACTAAATTAGAAAACTTTACAAGCCTTTCGACGGCGCTTGAAAAATAGCTTTTTGACTAAAACTAATATTGCGGACCAGAAACAAAACGGTGCGGAGTTGGAGTTGTAACGAAGTTGTTTCAGGCGGCGGAGTTTACAACCGCGGGCGACGGGAGCGTGCAGTAACCCGCTCGGCACTCGTTTCTCGTTTACGTTTACAGTCAGAGCACTTCCGCCAGCGACGTCATCGATAACGCAAACGCAACCTTATTGCCGTCGAGACTCGTGCGCTCGATTGGCTCTCGGCATTCAATCCTCATTTTCTTCGCCGCGTCTTTGGCTATATTTTTTTGTCGCAAAGTGTTTTCCTACCATCGACAATATTGCGTCAGTTTCAAAGGGGCGGAGTCGTTGGGGCTGAAATCGCTTTCACATTGAGTGAACACACTAATGATTGAGTTCCGCGTGGGCCGTCTGTTCGGCGAGGCCGCCGTCGCCGCCACCGGCCGGGGACACGGGGCTCCGCTTGTGTCCACGTCCGCTCAACACGGCCGGCGACCCTTTGAATGTAACCTGCTCTCTAATGGACTTAAAAGCGTTTCATTGTAACGAAATTAAATATTTTGAGTGTTTATTAATAACTTCGAAGCTTTCAATTATTCATTGCAAATTGACAGTTCCAATGAATCAATTTTATTTCTCGGTAACATTATTAAGAATATATCTGTGGTAGTTCGGTGAAAGCCTGAATAAAACTTCCATTCTTTGAAGTGGAGCCCACGTCGAGTTGGAATGCCTACCTGTACTCTGTACAATCTCCACATGAGCTCATGCGGGACTGTTCTTGAACCGAGTTGAGTACCTACCGACCATAATTCCTTGCTTTCAAACTCTCACATTTGTTATTCAAGTGAAGTTAACATTTCATGGAAGTTATTCGTAGTCAGCTCGTGGCGGTATACTAAGTTGGTCGCCAGCGTATTTACTACGGGGAAGCGTCAAAGGTTAGGATATTAAAGGCTACCTTAATTAATTCCTCAGTAACCTAGTTGTCACGCAAATTAAAACAGAGGCAAATATTAGTATTATTCACCGAGGGTTAAGTTTAGAGGTCGTTGTGGAGAAATTTATTATCGCTGTAAAATTACGTATAAAGTTTGAAGTGCTGGGTTAATCATGGGTTAATCATGAAAAAATTAACATGTTTAAGATATTGCTAAAATTGCTACATACTATTATAATAAAATATACATTTGATGTGTAATGAGTATGGACTAATAAGAATTTGTATATAACGATTTCCGGAATTCTTCCTGAGGTCGTCTTTTATTTATTATAAATAAATAAATAAATCAAAAATCAAATCAAAATCAAAATTATTTATATATTTTATATATATTATATATATAAAATATATAAATCATTTGATCGATTTTTTGCTGCCTCTTTTCGTTTTCCATTTTAAATCTTGCAATCTTTATTCAAGCATCTCTTTATTCTTGTGCTTAAGGTGTAGAGATAAGCTAAAGCTGGCTAAGCTCTGCGGAATACGTAGTTGCAGGTACTTGTAGTACCGGAGGCACGTCGCTCGCTGGGGAGTGTGCCAACTCGATGTTCATTACTAGTTTGTCTGGACGGAACATGTAATTGTTTGATGAATAGTTATGGGTAGACAAATGTTTATTTTCTTGGAGGTAAGATTTTATTATTTTTTTTTTAGAATTTTCTCATTTGTTTTTTTTTATTATTTATTATAGAGGGTTCGGTCAAACAGACCATGTCACCCTCATAGAGGCTTTTCACTTATCTTGAAATTAAAGATGCCAAAAAACACTATGAATTCATTCTACTATATTATTATTCTTTTGACTATGTATTTCATAGTGTTTTTTTGGTATCTTTAATTATCAATAAATATTGAAATTATAATTATGCATATTTGCAATATTTACATTTTGACCGACTCGCTTCGATGCGAGGCTACAAGCTCTCTAAGATTTAGCATACATGTAGGTACTACAGGTAGTTGTGACCGAATTTATACACCGAATAAACATGAATAAGTTCTAAAGCGAAGTTGGACAGTACCTCAGTCTCGTTTCCGATGGAGAATGCCAAACTTAATGTCCTTTACAAGTCGGTCTACAATAGTGTATTACATAATAAATACGTATTTATATGTACATAGCGAAGCCTTTAAAATATTTTTTGGTACGTAGGTATTGTGTTATATTGTACTCATAATGTCTATTGGAAAATCAATTCGCATGTAAAATTGTGAACATTTCAAGCATCACATTCGATTTATTTATATGAATGGCGTAATTACGTTGAATTCATATCACGTTTTGCGGTTACATTAACTGAAAAATAGTCGACAAACTTGCGTTTGGGCTAAAATATTTATAAATGTTTATTTTTAACCAATTTTAAAAAGGAGTAGTTTTTCAATTCCATTCTTTTTTAATGTTTGTTACCCCAGAACTCCGTCATTTATAAGCTACAATGCGGTCCCATATAGAGTTCATCGATATTTAACCATGAACTTCGAAGAGTTCGAAGATACATCAGAATTCAAGCCGGTTTTTATTTTGTTACAAAATGAATTATATTATGTACATACCTACATAAACAATAACATACATTGCATATGGACATACTCAGGTAAATCTCAGTGACGTCATTTGTCCACCTGTTCCAACCGGACGTCCATCAGAGGCCGTTAAATTTTGTCTTGTTTAATTCATGTTTGACTGAAAGCCATTTTGGTAGATGTTAAACGTGTTGCTGCTGTTCTCACCATACAATATATATGTTAAGTATTTATGGCACGTAGTTCATGTCTAAATAATGAGAAGACTCGCCAGACAACGGTTTCTGACAACGACGACATTTGATAGCCGCTTAATTGCTAAATGGGTCCATACTTCCATGTTCCGACAGCCTCTTCAATGTTCGCCATTAATATTCAAAGGCTCTCGCGGTGCAATCTATCGACACCTTTTTGGTACGGTGTCCAACAAAGGTTTGGACTTTATATTCTTCGAAATAGAGCCGTAAAAACAAGCACTTTTGTGCGGGCCTGTACGTGACACAATCAATTCGCGTGACGATGCTCGAGCGCCGTCCAATTACGGTACGTTCTCAAAACGGTTTATTAATTACTCCCTGAACTGTACTTCGTTTGATGACAGGTATTTTCTATAACAGGATAATAAACAAGGTTTATTATTGAAGCCACTGAATGCGTAGGTTTCTTTTCCTGTTTGAGTGTGGTTTCCCACGAGGTTTGGCGTCGAGACTCTAGCTTATACAACATGCTTTCAACCCACGTTTTTGCACGTGGTGCAAACATTTTTTTAGCGATCCAACATCAAGATAAAAACGTGGATAATTCAATGTTGTACATTACTTTTTTGGAGATTAATTGATAGTCGTCTGGTATAGCGGACAAAACAACATAAAGCTGTTAAAATATTATAAAGCTGTGGCTAGTGAAACATTTATTTATTTTCCATTTGACGGGCGAGTGCAGATTGCAGCGACTCGACAGTCACGTTCCGGCACTCGACACCTCTCCACTGCTCTCACTTGGTGCTGCATTTAACGACGAGCCTCTAGCTTATACAGATTGAGTACTGGAAGAGGCAGCGCATAGTTTCAACAACGTTGTGACTTTGTGCCGTGTCGTTTGAATGCATAACTTTATTGTAGGACGCAGCATTTCATATATATAGTCGCATCTCGACTGTATACATAGAAAGCTACCAACTGAAAAACCGGCAACGTTGCAGATATTCGATAGAAATAGCATAACAATTTATCTTTGACAAATGTTGCATTTTGATAAATGTACCAATAGCACAAATATGATTTTCGATTTTGATATTATCAAATGTATAAATCAAGTGTAATGTAAAGATGCTGCTGATTTCTCTAGTCGCTATATCAACGAAGTTGTCGACAACTAGTCCCTGCATTTTCATTCTTAACCTACACTACAGTCCTAAAGACAGAGAGGTAGGTATATTAAAACAGCCGGAATGTTTAATTTAGATAAAAGCAGGCTGTCGCTTTCAGCAGGACGTGTATAATTCCTCGGCGTGCAGTGTACGGTACGAGTGCGGCTCGAATCCGGGCCGGCACCGGCACGGAGCGGGCCCATAATTGGATTTAGTCTGGACTACGAATACGACGTGAGGATTACCGCTTTAAGGGATTTCACTAATGCTACAATTTGAACCCTCGCAAAAGTTATGAGAGCTAAATTCTTCAATTAATACCCATTATGATACTTGGGCGCGTGACTTAATTTGAATTTATTACGCGGCTTTGCTCTCTGCTGTCTTTTAACTGTGGAGTTTTGTTTGACGCACACAACAAGTTAGTGACTGAGATGGAAGATTGCGTGGTTTGTTTGGGAAAACAAAGTTTAGCTCTACTTTATCTGAGTACCTACTGGTGCAGAGATACAATATACCTAATAATATTTTATAAACACAGTCTACGTCTTGTGCCTCATGGTAATTGCGACGCCTGCCCGTTACATAGCTGCAATGTCATCCAGACCCAAACAACTTGCTAAATATGAACACGCACAATTACAACCTACGAAATAAAGATACTTATGTAAACCAACGGTGACCACACTAGCCAAAGTACAAAATAAAAAAAGTAAAGTAGAACAAACTGCCTATTGCTAACTTTAGGTTGAATTCAATCGATACAAAAAACAAGCTTTTTTGAATAGAATAGAAAGACTCTTTATTGTATACCACATACCTACATAAAAACATTAAGAAATAAAACTTATCTACGGTTACAATGGGCGATCTTATCGCTTGAAGAAATCTCTTACAGACCGTTTTACTTTCTGAAAGGTTATTCTGGTTGTTTCCCAAGTGTTGATTGAAAAAACCAGAATAACCTTCTGAAAGAATCCTCGTTTTTATACGAAGATAAAAAAAATGTGCAAAAACAAGTACAATTGTTAGTGACAGTAAATAAATGACATTGTAAGCAATTAGCAAAATTCAAATATCTGGGGCACTTTCTTACCGACGACCTTAAAGACAATGTAGATATTGATAGGAAACGTAGGGCGTTAGCGATTCGAGGCAATATGTTGTAGATTTGCCCTTTGTACGGAACAAGTTAAAGTAATGCTTTTCAAAGCTTACTGTCAGAGCTTGTACACGGGCAGTCTGTGGGTTAGCTATACCAAAAAATCGCTGGATGCCCTACGTGCCCAATACAATAACTTTTTTAGGATGATGTTGGGACTGCCTCTTTTCTGCAGTGCATCGGAGGTGTTTGTGCAGACTCAAACTAATGAGTTTCACGCCGTCATCCGCAAAAAAACAGCTTCAATGATGAGCAGAGTACGAGACAGTAACAACATCATTCTGAAAACAGTGGCGGAGAGATTAACATCTCCCATATGGAGGCACTGGGTCCGGACGGTGATCTCTTGAGCAATGTCAATGTTCCTCTCGGGGTCATCGTCCGCACCTGCGTGCTGAATATTGTAAACCTTTATATATTTATTGTTTTTTCCGTTACTAACACTAGTTTTAAGTAATTTCTTTGTACTAACACAATATGGATCTCAGTTATCTGTCAATAAATGATTTTGATTTGATTTGATTAAGTTCATTTTGTAAAATTATTGATCAAATAAATTAAATTTAAATATTTTAATTATATTATTACACGTACATATATACAGGTGTTAGTATCGCATGCTTACCTAGAAGCTGAAAATTGTTGTATTCTTGTTTTATTTTATATTTTATTACGCATTGGTCTTGTCTCGTTGAACGGACTTACTGGCACTAGGCAGTGCAAATATTTGTGTACATGGCTATTAAATAATTGCATTCTATTTTCGATCGATCGTACCTTTCAATTCGATTCGAGATGGCGGCACTCCATATGCTCCTCGCTATTTGATGTCAGATATTGGGGATGAACTTTCAGCCAAAAAAGCTCTTCTGTAATTTGTTTACAGGTGAGTCTTTAAACAGAGATCCCAATATCTGCCAAAAATTGATAAAATGTGCCCGTATGATTTTTGGAAATATTATTGATTTTCGGCAGAAAAGTCAATATATATATACAATGTTTTTTACATGAGCTGGACCTGATCGACAAAACTCATGCCTGCTCTGTCCGCAAGTGAACAGACCACTCCAATCTTGTCCGTTTGCGAAGGGACAAAAGTGCTCGCTATATTATCATTCTTTACATTCCGTTTGTTTGCCCGATATAATGCGTTTACTTAGGGCATGCTTCGTCTCGTATCAAATTGATTTATGTTGATAAGTTGTTGATAACTTGACACGGTTCCTCACTGTGCCCTACGCGACGCGACATGTTCTATCTGCTGCCAAAACTTTTATAATATCACGCACATTTTACCGAAACTTTGTAAACTATGAAGTGATTATCTACCTATTCTACGTATCAAGTAGGCAAACCCTACTGCGATAGTTAAACATACAATACTATATCTCTACTCTCTCACAGCTATATGTTGTTACAGTTTTGATTTAAAAAAAAACTGGTGTTGATAATATGAGTTGCCTACCGATACTCATGTTGTAATAACTGCTAAAAAACAGAGGCATTCATTCAATCAACGTTTCGATTTCGCATCACAAATATGTTGGGATTTATGAATTTGGCAACATATTTACAAAGTCATTAAACAAACAAATGACTGCGCCAATAAACAATTCATATCGTTGATCATTCTAAGCATCGATTCATTGGGCAAACAAACCGCCATATAATTGATGGATGTGCTGCTCAATTGAGTTAAATATTCAGTGATAGCGCGAACGTTTCATTTTGTTTGAATATTCTGTAAACACGGAGCGTATCAGGGTGAATTGATGGAACCACGTATCTTATTGATGTTAAAGCTTTCAATTTTTTGAGTGTAAATCATCGTAGCTTGCAATTTACGTATACTACAAAAGCTGCTACGATGCTACGCCGTAGTAGTGCTACGGAAGGTTGGTTTTGTAATGTTCCTGCAAGCGGTCACATGAGCGAAACAAAGGTGAAATGGTTTCGTGCTGTTTGAGTTTCAAATTTAGTTTTTTTATTGTTTCAAGCTTCAAACGCGGGTATTTTGCAGAATTATCGTTACATAGACTATTTTGAAGTCGAGTACCGCAAAGAAGTTGTGAAATTTCACTATCGAAATAGTGAGAATTTTGCAGAAACAATCTGAAAATGCCAGACATTTTTCGCTCTTGAATTATCAAATCACAATCGACTGTTTTTTAAGGTTCAAGTGCAGTTGACGAATGTTTGACACTGCGCAGGTATACTGTTTTTAAATGTTGCGTCCGTTGAAAGTTGCAAGCATGCCTGTATTTAGTCCGAATTCGCAAAAAGTTTTTGGAGACTTAGTTGTTGAGAACGATGACGAATCGAGGTGGATGGTTGTCTATACGCACTTTCTATATGTAATTGTAGATATGTATTAAAAAACGATTAATGCGAAACATAATTATCTACTCAATTAATTTCTGTTTCACTCATAGTTGCTTCACAACTTCACTTAAGTAAATAAGATCTGATCATCAGAAGCAATGGACGGTAGATTCGTAGTCAAAATGCAATTACCTGGCTCCGTCACCTGAATTTATACCTGGCCGCGTATAAATACATGTGATAGAGCTCGATGCAGCGGTTCATTGCGTGTCATTAGTGAGTCCTGGGAGGGTTTTCAGAGCTCCCGTGGAGCTATGTAGTTTGCCTAATTTTGTTGCTTGGAAATTCACATTTAAAGCTCATATAAATGAATCCTTAAAAAAGCTCATCAATGTACTCTAAAATATATAGCAATTTTACTTATAATTACAATATTTTTTTTTTATTCTTGAAGGACTGGTCTGTTCTAGTCACTCCTACTGCTACTGTCATACCTACTTATATTTTATTTACACTTTTCTGTTACTGATACTATGACTATGGGACATCTCACTCGCATTTCTTGTTTTACATTCTGTTAATTCTAATTTATACGTAATTGTGCTGAAAAAAGACATCCCCGCAGAGTTTCTTGGTGCTATCTTCTCTAGCGGGCGTATTTCCGAAGCACTGGTAGAGTAAGTTTTCGCATTTCTTTTCAGCACTCAGACTTCAATTTGAGTATAGGAAAGAAATGGGTAAACATACTTACCTTTTTTTCAAAGTCATGTTAACATAAGTTACAATTTTTAACATTTTTTATTTGTATCATGTGTTTATGACCTTTAAAAGTGCACTTTTGTGCCTATTTAATAAATGATATTTGACTTTGACTTTGACTTTGACTTTGAAAAAAGACATCCCCGCAGAGTTTCTTGGTGCTATCTTCTCTAGCGGGCGTATTTCCGAAGCACTGGTAGAGTCAGTTTTCGCATTTCTTTTCAGCACTCAGACTTCAATTTGAGTATAGGAAAGAAATGGGTAAACATACTTACCTTTTTTTCAAAGTCATGTTAACATAAGTTACAATTTTTAACATTTTTTATTTGTATCATGTGTTTATGACCTTTAAAAGTGCACTTTTGTGCCTATTTAATAAATGATATTTGAATTTGACTTTGACTTTGAATGTTTTCTTTTCGATCCCTTACGTTTCTTATTTGTTTGTTTGTTTGTATAATATTTAATATAATGTTTTAATTTTCTTCCCGTAAGCTGAACTACTAGCTTACGGGAAGAAAATCAAAACATTATATTAAATATTATCTTACCTTTAGTCGACGAATAATCCTTAAGTATTCTAGCTATTCTCGTGGTATATCCGTTATAGCATCTGTCCATTTTGCGGATAATGAGCGTTTCCAATAATCAAGTACGAGTATCTTAATTAGATTTAGGATTGTAAATATAATATTCGGAATTCATATACTCGAAAAGCCAATCATCGCGAAATGTAGTTATCTACTCGGTTTATTTCCGCTACTAGGATCTAAATACGATCGGCGTCGACTACACATCGGACGGTTAATTTGGCGTCAGAATTTAATTAACCTGGGCAGGAATATACAGGATCATGTCGCTCGGTGTATTATTTCATTGGATTTCGGTAAGTTAGATACGCAATTTCCCGTGAATCCCATTTCCTTCATTTGTGATATCCGTAACTGTACTACTCTTACTCTTAGGTCTTTTGGAAGTCATTAATATATTATCTTAATCTTAATTTCCGAAAGAAAGTAAGGAAAATTATCAGTTTCTACGTAATACCTACCTTTATAAATCCATATTCCACACAGAAAAAGGAAACGGGGAAGTTAGTTATACAGTTTTCTACATACAGTTAAATAAACAAATACGCCCAATGATCACATAGGTAAATAAATTCTGGCCCTTAATTAGGATTCCCTGTATTTAGGGAGTCAGGAACTACAAGGACCATGGTCCCACAACACTCAAATACGAAACAAATGTTTGCGCTTTTTTTTCTGTGGACAAACATTTGTCCCGTCGCGAGAATCGAACCCCCATCCTCAGTGGTGAATGAAATTTGAGCCAACCTGCCCAACCACTACACCACAAAGTTAATACTATTGACTCTATATAAACTTTATTATTATAACTATTTTCTCTTCAATTGCTTAAAATTTTAACTCAACGAGTATTTATATGGCTAAATTATTTCAAAACAACACATTAACTTAGAAGCATCGTTAATAATTATTAATAATGCTTATAACTATTATATTACTTCCCTACACACGTGTAGGTACTACGAACGTGGAATATTGTATCATCGTTAGGGATCTCGCTACGAAATTGCACTACACTCGCTTGTTTACAACAAAGTCTTATAAAATTGGACGCGTGTTATACCTCCGTCCAGTCTAGTTTGCCGTTGCTGCAGTGTTCCCTTATAATCCCATACAAAACAAACAAGATCTAACGAACAAAGTGCAAGAGCGTGCGATACTAAACCTGAGTATTTCCGTTCTTTCCGGGAGCATCGTTACTGCAGCCCGCAGGTTCGCCGGTGGCTTTGAAACTGCCAATTTGCAGTTTGATGAGGCGACAAAGGGCCCGGACCCCGGCAGGCCGCGGACAGTGGTCGGACACCACCGGATGCGATACGGCTCTAACTCGATTCCGCGGGCGAGCGCAATTTGGTCATGAAACCTCTCAACTCTATTGCTCTTTGGTGCGAGCATTTTCGGATGCACAATGCGGGTAATACTCAAATAGGACGAGCTTAGAGCAAGATTGAAAAAGACACGCAATGAGCATCCTAGTATCCTCCCACTTATTATAAATGCGAAAGTTTGTGAGGAGGTATGGGCGGATGGATGTTGGTTCAAAAGCACGCAAAAACTACTGAAGTGAATTTGGTGAAATTTAGTATGCAAGTACTTTAGGTCTTGAAAAAAGACATAGGCTACTTACTGACTTATAGTTAGTAAGTAGCCTATGTCTTTATAGTTCTTCATATTTGGGGGTATGCAGATGCAGAAGAGAGAATCGCATTTTACTTTGCACTCCTCTAGCATTCATAAAAATCTAAAATCTACTACTCCAAATATTTAACGACATTATATTTATTGATATAATTTGACTGAAATTATATAACAAATTGTTCGGAGGTTAGGTCACAATCAAATCACCTAAATACTAATTGATGTTAAAACATTTTGATGTGTTTCCGATACTCGGGTGCAATATCAATGATGCAGTTATTTTGCGTATGATTAACAGCGGATTAGGCTTCTGGTGGATTAGCATAGTGAATAACTAATTCTGATAATTAATGTGGTTCAGTGGTTTTATTTGTTTATTAATAAGCTGTATTCCCGTCGGTAATTTAAACTCTATAGATGTTTTTTCATTCCGATTTTTCTTTTTTACAACATTTTCAGCTGTTATTTTCAAGAAGATATGGTGGTCGGTTTCATAGACGATCTGATACTGCTTTCATGTCATATTTTCTAGAATATATCGTTTTTTTTTTTTTTTTTTTTTTTTTTTAATATGACTAGGTAGTCAAACAAGCAGACGGCCCGCCTGGATGGTAAGCGGTTACCGTCGCCTATGGACACCTGCAACACTCGGGGCATTACTGGTGCGTTGCCTACCTTTAAGGACCCTTTTCACCCTTCTTTTAAAGTACCCCATGTTATAGCTCTGCGGAAAAACCTCGGGCGGTAGCCCATTCCATATTTTGCAGGTGTGCGGCAAGAAAGATCTGGAGAATCGGACAGTATGCGATTTCCATAGATCTATGGTATGTGGATGGGCTTTCGCACGATGTCGAGCAGTGCGGTAATAAAACCGTGATGGAGGAATGAGATCAAATAGTTCCTCAGAACATTCCCCATTATAGATTTTATAAAACACACTGAGTGCACCGATGTCTCGACGTTGACTCAGTGGTTCCAAATCTTTTGTGAGCTCGGGATCACCGACAAGTCTAATGGCTCGCCTTTGTAAGGAGTCAAGTGGCTGAAGCTGGTACTTTGGTGCACCGTTCCAAAGATGGGAGCAGTACTCCACATGGGGCCGAACCTGCGCTTTATAAAGCGTTAGGCGTTGGCCCGATGTAAAGTATCGCTGCGCTCTGTTAAGTACGCCCAATTTCTTAGAAGCGAGACCAGCTTTACTCTCCAAATGACCCCTAAACTGGACCTCACTAGAAATATCGACGCCAAGGATCCCGAGACTCTCTGAGATGGTAAGGGGAACGCCTTGGAACTGGGGAGCTATGGAAAAAGGGGTTTTTTTGGTGGTAAATGCGCAGACTTGTGTCTTAGTAGGGTTGAATTGGACTAGATTAAGTCGTCCCCACTCCGACACTTGTTCTAAGGAGCACTCTATGTCAGACACAAGTCCTTTTCTGCTCTCCTCCACTTCAGATCGAGGGAAATTTGTGCGGCCTGCGTAATGGGAGTCACCAGTGCTGTCATCCGCATAACAATGAATATTGCTAATTTGCAACATGTCATTGATATGCAGTATGAATAGAGTCGGTGACAGCACAGACCCTTGTGGTACGCCAGCATTTATTGACATAGTCTCGGAGCAGGAGCCATCAACAACGGCTTTAATGCTCCGACCAGACAAGAAATCGGCAATCCACATGCACAGCCCCTCGGAAAGCCCGTAAGATGGTAGCTTCGCTAGAAGTGCTTTATGCCAGACCCGGTCGAATGCCTTAGCGATATCGAGACTTACAGCTAAAGCCTCACCCCTACTCTCGATGGCTTCAGCCCATCGGTGAGTGAGGTAAACAAGAAGATCGCCAGCTGAACGGCCATGACGGAACCCGTACTGACGGTCACTGATCAGCTGACGATCCTCAAGATATCTCAGGAGCTGAGTGTTAATCACTCGCTCCATCACCTTGGAGAGTAAGGAGGTGATGGCAATAGGCCTGTAATTCGACGGATCCGTTCGGTCACCCTTTTTAGGAACAGGGTGAACAAAGGCGATCTTCCACGAAGACGGGACCTTCCTAGCAGTGTAGGAGAGCAAGAAAAGTTGCGCAAATACGGGGGACAACTCTGGAGCACATGTTTTTAACACGATCGCAGGGATGCAATCCGGCCCACTCGACTTTCGCACATCAAGGGACAACAGTTCCTTCCGTACGAATCTCTGGGAGAATCGTATTTCCGGCATGGAACTTCCACAACGCGGCAAGTTAGGAGGTGAAGTGTCCCTGTCGTTGAGAGTCGAGTTGGAGGCAAAGAGAGTACCAAGAAGATCAGCTTTCTCTTTGGCACTGTGGGCCAGGCTGTTATCCGGCTTACGCAATGCTGGAAGAGTGGACTTACAAAAGTTTCCTTCAACCACCGACACGTACTACACAGTTAGGAATAAAACATTCCATACCCTGCAGCACAACATTGGCAACAGAGTCAGCACATGTGCTAGGGTCAGCGGAAGAAAAGCATATCTGCTTCCATGGATATGATGAGTAAAACTCGCGCAGACCATCCCAATCCGCAGCCCGGAAGTGCCATACCCTACGTTTCCCAGGAGGTTGTAACCTGTCGGGACGAAGGTTGGGCACGGCTGTTCTAACCAGGCAATGATCAGAGGAACCAAGGGGTGCATCGACTGATATCTGGTACAATGTAGGATGGGTAGTCAGCACAAGGTCCAGTAGAGAAGGTGTATGGCTGTCGATATCTGGTATTCGAGTTGGTCCAGTTACAACCTGTGTGAGGTCATAGGTTAAAGCAAGCTCCCAAGCAGCTCTCCCCGCATGGTCAGTAGTTCGGGATCCCAGCCACTTCTGGTGGTGAGCGTTAAAGTCACCGAGGATCACCAACTCCGCAGAGGAATACTGCTCTAGAACCTTGTCAGCACCTGCAGCAATGTGCTCAAAAAGGTGAGTTGTCTCCGCGTCGCCATTGTGAGACCTGTAGAGGCATGCGTAGACCCGAGTATTTCCTCCGTGGTCAACGCGAACCCAAAGATTTGACAGGTCTCTTACCTCAAACCCGGTGAGTCGGCGACAGCAAATATCCTCACGAACATATAAGCATACCCCGGCGCGACGTACAAAAACATGTTCAAGTTTATACCCAGGGTAATTTAAGTAGGAAATATCGTCCGGGCAAGATATTTGCGTCTCCGTTAAGAAGAGCAAGGCAGGTTTTGCTGTCTCAAGATGGAAATGGACGGCGTTAAGATTAGAATGTAGGCCCCGGATGTTGCAGAAGTCCACTTGAAATGTGGACTGTGAAACCGCTGGATAAACAGTACTCTTTTTTCTATTATTAAGCATTGAGGGTAAAAAAGGGGGAGAAAACAGACAGATTTGTGGATGGTTGGCGCGGGGGACGGAAGGGCCCCCAGTCCCCCCTGGCAGTGAATATCGGGATCCACTCCGGTCTCCTACCCTGGCACGATAGCCTCTACACAGGATTATACACGGATGGCGGGACAGCCTCCCAGGACGGAGGTTACAAAGTGATTCCTGGGTTCGGGTCCCCAACTATCTCGCGGGCGGCCAGTGGTCAGCCGTTTCACTGGGTCTCCCTGGACCCCACACCAATCTGCCATTGGGGGGGGCTGGCTTTCTTACATTAGTACCGGAACACGCCGATACATAACGCACTGGCATTTGGCGGTACACTATAGTAAGAAGGTGGTTAGTCAGAGCGAGCCAGGCGTGCCTAGAGGAGCCCTACCACCCTTGAACAGCAATAGACGGGGTGACAAAATTTTGCGTCAATGCTATACCTTAGTCGCCTTTTACGACACCTCGGTAAGAAAGAGGGGGTGCTATTCTTTGTAAATGCCGGACAACTCACGGCACAAAAAGTTTATATCTTTATTTTATATAAGTGTTTTGATGTTAACTGTATCATCCTAAGAATTTATTTTTAACCGACTTCAAAAAAGAGGAGGTTTACAATTCGACGGTATGTTTTTTTTTTTTTTGTGTGTGTTTGTTACGCGATTACTCCGCCAGTTATGCATTGATTTCGATGATTCTTTTTTTGATTGGTAAATATAAATTTTATCGAAATTCATTCAGTAGTTTTTGAAAAAAATAGCAAAAACAAAAAATATAAGTTTAATCTTCAAGTCGATTCTTGTTTTTTTCGTAACCAACTTTCTAAAGGTGGAGGTTTGTATTCGACTGCTTCACCTGCTTCACCCAGGGTTAACTTCCGGTGAGGAAACTCCTCAACGGTGAATAGTACAGACACAACATTTCGTAAATGGATTTAACCATAATAGCCTGTTCTAAATTCCATCACGACATGGTAGATACACCCAGGATTGACTTCCGGCGAGGGAACTCCTCAACAGAGATATAGGACAGACATGAAATTTTTTTGTACATGCATTTAATTGTGATAGCCCGTTTTAAACTTCGTCATGATGTGGCTTCTAGATCATAAAAGCTTGTCTTTTAAAACTTTTTGAATTAATTTAATTAAAACTTGTTTTTCACTAAAAAGGGTAAAATAAATTATTTTTCAAAAAAAACTAAACCGACTTCAAAACCACAAATGGCACTCAAAAGTAAAAAATAAATTAATATAATTATCATAAGCGCTACCCACTCATATATTTGAAGTCGGTGCCAGCCAAGTCTAAAAGGTAGTAGATAGATACTACCTACAAGTAGTACTTACTATATACATAGTATTTATCTGCCACCTATTAGACTGGCCTATTGGCTGGCACCGACTTCAAATATATGAGTGGGTAGCGCTTATGATAATTATATTAATTTATTTTTTACTTTTGAGTGCCATTTGTGGTTTTGAAGTCGGTTTAGTTTTTTTTGAAAAATAATTTATTAAGTATCATCCCAAAAGATCGAGTCTTGTCTCTTTAAAATAAATAACATCTTAGTTTCTCTTTATTAATGTTTACTATACTCACTGTTATTATTCTCGAGTATTTGCTGTCTTGTTAACTTGTTGTTTACCGTCTACGAAGAAATTACAGAAGTAATAAAAAGCTTGTGAGAGCACAAGCCGGGTGTTTGTTTTAAGAAAGACAACAGCTTCCGCAAGTTCCTCGCCCTCAGCACAAGAGGATATTAAAACTCCCCAGACGCACGCGGCCCACAGTCCCAGACAATTGCGTTACGAGGTCGAATCGACCGCAGAATCAATTTTAGACAGCCAAGACAGCGAAAGCCAAGACGTTAATTGGAGTTATAAAGCAAATAAATTGGTGGAAATAATTTCGTTTGCGATCCCACTGGCTATTGTACGGTAACGGAGGGTACTTACTACCACTTTCTTGATGACCGTGTTGTACGGTACGGATATTATCGTCATGAAAATGAGAGGGACTGTAACGCCTTTTTTTTCAGGATCAGTAAACTAGACAACCGACAAGAATAGATTAAAAAATAATCTAAAAACCACGTTGTTATGGATTTAGAATGCATTGGCATCGAGTTGTGAGCTAACCTCAAAGTTTCAGCCGGATAACTAATCGGGAACTGCTCGAAATATTTGCAAGATTCCCCGAAACGACAGACAGACAAGAAAGTGACTTAATAAAATCCTGGTAATAAAATAGAATTACAGAAGTATCGTAAATGTGTAGCTAGTTGATGTACCAGCATCATTGTCCACAGATTACTTATTATGTGAACATAACAAATAAATATGTATATAATGTACACTGTTACGCCTCGCATAAACAACTTCCAATGTATGGGAAAGAATATCACCATTGTATGAAGAAATGTAACTGCTGGCATTTATATACGGTAGAAAGACGGGGAGAGTCGAAGGGTGATGTGGCTTATCAGATAATTGACTGCAACTACTGGTGACATGAGTGGAATTGCAGTGAGTGGTCCCGCGTTCCGCCGCACGGCGTTGTCGGATGGTGTATGTTCCGTGAATACCAAGTCGATGCTCTCACGTAACATAGGCATGCAGAGTGGGTAGCGAATTAATTCAATTGGGTACAGTATAATTTGCTTATAATTTAAGTTGATTGGCTTAGATATTCACTCCAGACACTATAGAGTTCTAGAGGTATATAAAGATTAGTTTGAACCCCCGACGCAAAACGGAGAGGTGATATAAGTTTGACCACTATGTTTGTTTGTCTGTGGCACCGTAGATCTTAAACGGGTCAACCGATTTGGATGCGGTTTTTTTATTTAATAGCAGGTTTTCTAGCGGTGGTTCCTAAATGTTGTTCTTGTATGTTTTATCAAAATCGGTTTAGCCGTTTTTTACTTTTTATGGGTTTTTTGTGTCGGGGGTGTTCAAATTTTATTTATTAGATTTTTGTCTGTTTGTTTGTAATTTATAAAATGGCTAACAATAACCACTTCAAAAAAAAAAGGAACTAAGTGAAGGATAAAAGTATGTGTTTGGTATGTGAAGTTAAAATGTTTCCCACTCTAGTTTATACTTCCTCGTAAGAAAGTGTTATGAGAATATATCAAAAACTTGGCTCTAGTTTCATAAAAAGCTTGGCACATGAACAGTTTCCGGCCATCAAAGTGTTTGTGTATTTCTCAAGATAATTTCGCGAGCCTATAGCAGAGTATTGTGGTATTAACATGACTTCGTAAAAAATATACGCAGTCATATAAGCACACAGCACACAAAGAGCGAGTGTGGCTCAGTGGGAGAACGTGCGACTTTCGATCCGACGCACCTGAGTTCGAATCCCGCTGGCCCCGCACCACTGACTTTCTTAAGTTATGTGCGGATTTAACACTAACTCTAAAAACGGTGAAGGAAAACATCGTGAGGAAACCGGTATGTCCAAGAATTTATCACAAAAATTCAAGGACATGTGACATCCACCAACCCGCACTGGGCCAGCGTGGTGGATTATGGCCCATACTCTCTCTATGAGAGAAGGCCCGTGTCCCAGCAGTGGGAACGTGATGGGCTGATGATGATGATGATATAAGCACTACTTGCTTCACCCCGCGGTTTCACCCGTGGTTTCTCAGGATGAAAAGGAGCCTATATCCCTTTTTAGGTCCTAAAGTACCTACATACCAAAATTAATCAAAATCTGTTCTGTAGTTTTTTCGTGATTGAGTTACAAGCATCGATCCATACATCCTCACAAACTTTCGTGTTTATAATATACAATGAGTAAATGAGTAATGATCATCCATCCATTCATACATCTTCACAAACTTTTACATTTATTTTGTTAGTAGAATAGTGGATACGTCTCTGATACTCCTACGTATGAATTATATGTAGGTACGTCTAGATTAAACAGGGATCGACCCAGATTCATTTTTACGAGAATGCTGGTTGGTAAGAAAATCAGGATAATGAGGGTGAATTGATTTCGAGTTTTTGTATTTGAAATTAAACTTTTTATTGTTCAATGAGCCAATGGCTGACCCTCATTTCGCTTAATGGAAAGTATTGATTAGAGAAATTAAAGATGGAGGCTTAACAACTGAGCCTATGATATTTGAGGTAGCATTGGTTAGTCTTAATCCTATTACACGTATTTTTTACAATTATAAACAAAGTTACAAGCGTACTTACAAAGATACACTAACAAGTCGTGCATAATGTTGCATTACAAGTAGTTGAATAGATTAGTTTTGCGCTCACGTGAACTTAAGGGCGGCATCAGCCACCCCCGAGTGATGTGTTCGGTAATATTCGTATTAAAACTTGCGCCGCATCAGCATATCACAGAATATTATAATATCAGTACAAAGCTATGTTAAACAAGCGAGTTGTAAACTAATATCGGTTCATCAGGGATGCATGGAGTTCGTGATGCGGGGCGCCAAATGTTACCATACATACTGATGAGTGATATCTCGAGACGAACGACTTCTGCGAAGATAGCTACAATTGACTTTATGATTTCTCGTCACAAGTTCTGCGAACAAATAAAGCTGTTTTCGTATTATTCATGTCTCGAGGAGCGAAAGAACGAATAAATTAGGTACCTACTTCTTTTGAATGAATATATTATTTAATATTACAGCATTATGTAGGCAGTTATTTTTGAGCAGGATTTTCACGATTGTCACATATTTAAAGATTTAGTAAAAACTTACGTTATGTAGAATAACTAATTCAGTATAAAAATTCTTTATAGAAGCACTTACAGTAGGCTAAATTATTGAAAACTAAACTAAAGGAAACTTAACTAAATAAACATTCAAAATATCTACATACGGGTATCGGTTGAGCCAATTGAATGGCCTACAGATAATTCAACCGATACCCGTCGTCCGGCAATGTGCCCTAAATGCTGGAGGCGTTGCTTCGCTGAATAGCGAGGCTGATTATTTGGGCTAAATACGAGTACACGCTAGCATTTCACGATCTGATGATGATGGTCACAAGTGGTCTCCATAAGCCACCCCGACATATCCTTATAATTTTCGACCGCTCCAGGTCCCCACGGGCTCAACGTCTCTACCCCAAACGGAACAAACAGGTAACCCCTATCGAGACCTAAATATTTGCGCCGTTTGAGGGATCCTGCCGGTATAACGGCGCCACCCACCCGTAGTGACGTCTCCGGAAGATTGGACTGCGCCTGATACCTAATATTTTGAAGTATATAATAAATATTTTAAAAGGGTTTAATTCTAAATCAATTGTTTTATAATTCTAGCTACTTTGAAACTTGGGCTAACTTGAAATGAACATTAATTATGTAAAATAGATGATCAAAATTTTCGTTTATCTTTTGATATCTACAAGTAAATCTGTGGCAAACGAAATAAATGGGTTTCCAATTTCCAAGTCAGAGATAAAGAAGTGAAATTTTAAATAACCGAAAGAGTTACGCTATTCGAAATACTTTATATAAAATGATTTATTTTACATTAATGATCTTTTGTTCCCTCGCTCGAATAAATGGAATATAAAAGTTAAAGTACGTTAAAGTATAGGTAGAAAAGATGTAAAACAAGGATTACGCTTGCTCGGGATTCCTCTAAAGTAGCTCAAGGGAATTACGATTTTGCACTTTTATTTCTGATCTTTGTGCTGCAAAATTCCACTGCAATAGGTTTGCATTTGTAGTATACTTATATATATCACAAAGGGATTTTATTTTCCGTTAGTTTTCTAAACGTAGAGGTAGTCGTCCATAGGTAAATAATGTATCTAATGTTAATTATATCTATTCATAGATAAAAATTAAATGCTGTTCGTTGGTAATCGCATCATTTACTGGTGGTAGGTCTCTCGTATGCGGGAGGCCGTTTGGGTGGGTACACCTTTGCCAGTTTATTCTGCCACCAAGAAATAGTGCGTAAGCATTACTATGTTCCGGTTTGAAGGGCATTGTAGCCAGCGACTGTGCATATGAGACTTAATATCTTATGTCTCATGGGGGGATGAACGAAATGCAGTGCTACGCAGTGCTTTTTATGGTATTAAAAGTTTTGGGTGACACGGCAATTATTATGGGCAGGCGTGGAGCTTACCAACAGGCAAACGACTTGCTCGACTCATCACACAGTTCCATAAAAAAATACTTGAGAACGGCTGGACCGATATGGCAAATTTTATTTAAATGTTCGTAATAATTTCAATAAGGTTTTTAAAATTAGAAAAAATTGCCCGGTATATAAGGAAATTCTATTGGATTTTGGTATAAACATGACAACGTCTGTCGGGTGAGCTAGTAATAATATAATAATAACGCCCAAACAATCACATAGATATAGGTATAGATCCTGACAAGGATTTCCAATAGAGAACCAGGAACTACGAGGACCATAGTCCTACAACATCCTGATACGAAGCAAACACTTGCGTATTTTTCTCTGTGCCCAAACATTTGTCCCCTAACGGGAATTGAGCCCGCTACCTCAGTGATGTATACGATTTGAGTACCACTACACCATATATATGCTGATGATGCTTCTGTGGTATAGTGGTTGGGCTGGTCGGCTCAAATCTCACACATCACTGAGGATGCGGGTTCAATTCCCGCGGCGGGACAAATATTTGTGCACAGAAAAAAGAAAAAAGCGCAGGCATTTGTTTCGTGTCTGGGTGTTGTGGGACCACGGCCCTCATAGTTTCTGGTTTCCTAGATACTGGGAATCCTAGTTAGGGGCTAGAATCTATGTATGTGATCGTTGGGCGTATTTATTTAATGGTAACCTACGATATTACCTACGATGAAAAAGTTCTATTTTATATATTATACTATATATACCAATATTTTATTTAACTCTGCATATTTATATACACATACATGTATATTTATTTTTATTTGTATGTTTCTTTTTCGTATGCACTTATTATTTATATAAGTTACTTGTGACTATTTTATTTGTTTATTATGTACACCACCAAACCGCATTAGATCTTATACCTGTTCTATCCATCCAAAGGTTGTCTGGAAGAAATCGCTCTAAGCGATAAGACCGTCAAAACTACGATGTATTTTGCGACTTATTTTATTTTTCATAATTGTGTATATAGTATTTGGTGTGCAATAAGGTGTTATTGTATTGTATTGTATTGTATTGAAATTTCCTATCACGCACTTTACTGCACCGCTACCATTTTTTCTTGCACGTCTGTGGATGACTGGTACAAAATGCTATCTAGCATTAAGTCCTCCATGTACAAACTGTTTTGTGCTAAAGTAAAGTAATCAATAAACAGATGCCGATACATCTTTGTGTTATTTGTTTTCTTTACCAAATCCCAAACAACAGAAGAGTAAATCGTTAATCAATGCTCCATGAGCGTATCCAATTAAAGGCCCAAATAAAACGGAACGAGGTGCGGTTCATGATGCAAAAGGAATGTAGTTTCACAGGCCGGCACACTGGAACAATTGAATTATGTCCAGCTATTAAATTCGCTCGTCCCACTCCCGTTCCCGCTCCGGCACCGTCCCGGACAGTACCGCAGCGCAGTACAGTTTATTTTGACGGTAATCATTGGTAGTTAGTGCAATGATTCCTATAAACTGAGGCTGGTGATTATGATACAATACGATTGCGGTACCTTTTTATGAACTTTTATTTATTTATTTTAAATAACACAAACAGTATATATATTAATAAACATAATGGTGTATATATAAAGCTCTTAGCGTAGCTTACCTAGCCATTCGTAACAGATCTTCTAGGTTAAACAACGTTCGCAGCGGTCACAACTTAGATGGTTGACCGTTTGTGTAAAGAAGCGCTATTGTTCTTCGGAGGGCAAGTTAAGTCCTCGGTTCCAATTGCTGTCGATAGGCCATTTTAAAGGCCTTCGGGCGGTCTATAAACTCCGACACGTTGTCGGCCACACACCACACACGAGAGAAGAAGAACATAATGGTTACACTTTCTTTAGCTAAGTACATTGTGATATGTATAGGTACCTTTTACAGAACTTTTGAATAGCCCTGGTAACTTTTTGCCCTAAGTCATATTTTGGCTATTATTATGCTAGACTAGCCAAGACTAACAAAATTTGATAGTGGAACTGCATTTGCCAGACAATATACGATTAGATATTTAGTCATGGGCATGTGATATGGCTTAGATTAAGGTTGTATACAGGCTTTATACATAGATGCAATTTATAGAAAGAAAGAAACAATTTATTCTGACAAAACTGCGCACATTAAACAAAACACATACACAAGTGTAGGAGAACAAAATAAAACAAGTTAATAAAGCCTAGTAAAATATTACAGCATGTGTATGAAGACTGCTGCCGTGTACAGTGCAGTTAGAAAAGGCCTGTGCTCAGCATAATGTTGGGAAAAATCCATAAAGCTGGTTTCAACAGTTATATTTATCTATATAATATAGGACTGTAAAAGTCACATTTAATTCCTCAATGACCACTCTCAAATCCTAAAATGTAGAAATGACTTACTTAGAAAAGGAAGGAGGGTAACACTACCCTTATAATAATTAGTAGCAATCTGAACGCGGCAAAGTGGTGGAGTAGTCGTAAAATTAAGGTTCATGATCGGACCCGTGCACGTGGACGGAAATAATATTATAAGATACTCTGGGAATATAAACGTTGGGTTAGTAGTTTGACGGAGTTGCAGCGATTTGTTTTGAACATACTCGTTTACTTGTATTTAACCAAAATCAGACATATTTTTATGAAACAAGCGCTTGTAGTTAGATTTCTGCAAGCAGTAGATACCTATATGTTGTTAATATAGAGGTAGATAGAGCCCGTTAACAAAAGTAACGTAGAAGCAGTTCATCATTATCCCCACAAATAGACACATACACCTATTTACGGCTCTCCCTCGTGTGGAAAATCCCCTCATAGTTACAGTAACAGATCCTTTGTTCCATCGATGAGCTGCGAGCCACTTAACGCCCTTTGTGCATTACCGAAGCCCCGGGCGCCGCCCCGAGCCGGACGACGAACCTGAACTGTGCTACTGGTACTATCATTTATTCTGTGACTGCGCTAGGGTGCCGGGAACTAACTACCGTTCCATGTTTCACTGATGAACATGGAACTTACGTTATGTGTTACTGTATTTTTGTTTTAAAGTAAGTGTATCGCAAAGTGAACGTACAGGGGGAGTACTCTTTGAACCGACTTTTTATAACTATGCAGCTTTTTGGAATCACAAATGTAAAGCCGCAGTATAGTTAGTTGCTTTTATAGAGAGCTATAGCCATACATATGAGTTCGTGAAAACAATAATGCAGGTAAAGGATATATCATAAAAAAGTTATAGGTTTGTATGACAAAGAAAGCGTATAAAAGTTTTTTAAATAATAACAGAAGTACCAAAAATAATACAAAGCTCTTCGAACACGTAGCAACAATATCATTAAAGGAGTCATCAAAACGGAATTGGTTATGAACGGGCGTCACGCGGGCCACGTCAACAATATTGTCCCGGCACCGGGTCGGGCCCGGCCCGTGTGCGGTCGGACAAATGACGCTCATTCGAAGATATTACCCATAATGTCACCAAAACACGGTCATTGGGGAACTATTTTGAAATATGGTTCCAGATAATACTGGATGTTATTTGTATAAAAATTGGTGTTCGAAACGTATTCATGAGTAAATAAGTATATGGTTGTCAAAGCTGTATAATTTCAAATAGGGAACACACAATTATTGTATAAGCTTTTTACCTATTGGGTCATTCGAAAAAGAGTAGCAGTTTTGGAAATATTCTTTTTTAACTCTAACTTCCTAACTTTTCCAAATTCTAACCAATGCAATAATTCTATTCGTGGAGATTTTATGAATTTATTAAAATAAAAAGATTTGTAGATCTTTTGAAGCCACCCCACCTAATGAATGTATCCCATCGTTAATGGTGCAATCAAGAGTTCATAGATATCACTCTGGGATATCACTATGATAGTTAAAAAGATAAGAGAGGGCGATGCCATACTTGTAGAATCAGCTCCATCAGCGAACAATCATGCTCGTTAGGTCCCCGCTGGGTGCCAATTACAGGTCGCGCTGCCTGAATGCACGGAACATACAAACCGGATCTAATAGTGATTGGTGAAAGCACAAACATATACTTGGGAGCATCGATTTCATGAGATTTTCAGTGACAATCTGAGCACGAGAGGGATCCTTATTTTGTACAACCGTTCTCGTTAGATTCTGTAGGATGCCAATTACAGATCCCAGCTGGAACAACCGAGTGTGTATTTCAGTTTCTAAGTTGGAGCCATAGTTTAAAAAAAGGAAAATAATAAAAGCTCTAAATAATGTAAAATAAAGTCGCCATCCTCGTCTGGTTGTTTATTTGCTTAGTTTTTCTAGCTAAACTATGTGGAATGTGTTTTTTTTGTACAACCATAATTTAGAAAATTAAAATTTAAAGTTTTTTTGTATACAATGCATATGAAATCCGGGCAAAGCCTAGGAGTGTCTCTAGTCCTGTATCACTTTTTAAACTACTACTACTGTTCCTAATTTGAAGTTTTTAGTGTTTTTATCAATTCTATGTCCACACAACTTATACCAATCTATGAATACAAGAAAGCCCTAATGCACACAATTATCCAGGTAGCATGAGCGAAACGTATACGCATAATTCCCCTCCATTGGACAAATGTATCGAGCACTGAATCGCATCACGTACAGAACAGATGCAAGTTACCGTCACAACCTTTCACCGGCATCCGGCAACCGGTAACAGGCAAGTGGCGACCGCGCTGAGGTGTAACGGGTAATGTCCAATTTACAATTCACGCGTGTCAGTAATGCGATTTATCCAACCCTTTGTGACTCCAACACGACCGTACATTCCCAGAGGATAAATTGCCCTACACAATGCATGAAAAATTCACGAAGGAGACCTTTCACGTAGAAATAAATCGCAAGCAGTGACTTGTCAACATCCACTCTTATCTAGATTGGAACTATTTATTGAATATTCATTTTATTTACCCAAAATTTGTAACATCAATAACTTCCTTTATGAAAGCTCATTTTATTCTCCAGACGTTCAATGTGCCCAAATTGAGTTGAGAAAATTCTGTTACGCCTCGTTTCTGTAAATAAGC
Organism: Petrophora chlorosata; assembly: GCA_951640565.1. Lineage (NCBI taxonomy): Eukaryota > Metazoa > Arthropoda > Insecta > Lepidoptera > Geometridae > Petrophora > Petrophora chlorosata. The sequence continues at coordinate 7,369,095 of OX621206.1, forward strand.
AGAACCGAACTCGCGAAAAGAAAACAGAACTTGGCGAAACAATTTTTAAGGTAAATATGAATAGAAGAAAATTGTAATACATCGAGGAGATAGATTCCAGATGGCTGCGAAAAAAGAACAAAGTCGTTTCGTCTCAGTCAGAATGTATTGGATTCGTGTTTGAAATTATTATCGGGGAACTTTTTCATCTTCAGCGAACTGAAACTATGCTCCTACATAGTAAGTCGGTGTTCTTGCGATATAATGTTTTTACCTTAACAACTTACTTTCCGGGCCCACAATTATTAATTACTTATCTGCTGCCCGCGAGTTCATGCGCATAGGATTTGGTTATATCATTATTTCTCGAAAACCACGTGTTAAATCGGGATAAAAATTATCCTATCTCCTTCTCACGGCAAAATAATAATTTCTCCAAGTTCAGCCAGCCGTATAGTAATTGAAAAATAACAAACTTACTGCCAGAGTTATTTTCGCATATAATATAATATTACCAACTGCGCTTCTGGTTTTTCCGGCATAAAAAGTATCCTGGATGTGTTTTTCCAGGATCAACCTCATCAAAATTCGTACAATAATTTTTTCGTGATTGAACGTGCAACAAACATCCATCTATCTATCCACCCATTCTCACAAACTTCTGTATTTATATATTTTGACAGCCTCTGTGGTGCAGTGGTTAGGCAGGTTGGCTCAAATCTCATACACAACTGAGGTTGTGGGTTCGATTCCCGCGACGGGACAAATGTTTGTGCACAGAAAAAAAGCGCAAGTATTTGTTTCGTGTCTGGGTGTTGTGGGACCATGGTCCTCATAGTTTCCTGGTTCCATGGATACAGGGAATCCTAGTAAGGGGTCAGGATCTATGTATGTGATCGTTGGGCGTTATTTATTTATTATTATTTTTTTTAATTCGGGCCAATTCTTCCACCAGGATGGTGATGAGTCTGCCACCCTAAGAAACCAGATCTTTTTATGGTTTCTTAGGATGACAGACAGCTGAGTTATCCCAAACAAAGCTTTTACATTTCTTGATTAAATGTAAATAGCAAAATACCATGTTTCTATAGCTTTATAGAGTCGGTAAGCGAAAATAGCGGGTAACTCGCACTTTTGACCCGCTCTGTGATAAAGAAACGATAGGAATTCGATTTGGACCCTTCCCGGCCGGCGTCTTTCCTGAATGTAAATCGAGGGTAAATTCGTGTTCCACTAAATTTTACCCAAAACATTTTTAAATTATAGTAAAATTGGTGTTGTATTCGATCGGCGATTTTCATCCTAACGTTTTCATAGAAAAAACCTGGATATTTGTTTCTAAATATTGAGGAAAATTCCCGCATGTATTCTGTAACTCGTTCATTTCACGTGAAATATTGGATTTATGAAATTCTACCCACGCATTCATCCGCACACAAAGTAAAACAAAGAGATGCCAAACAAAATTCTAACAACCAATCGGTTGATATTAGTCAGAGTTGAGAGAACTTTCTAGTGATACGAGTATTTGGTGACCGCGTTTCTGTACGTGATTTGCCTATTTCTCTGTAACTGTAGCAGTTAACTTGCCTTTAACTATTTCACGGAAAATAATGTCATACTTTAATATTTAAAAAGAAATTAATATACCTCCGACGGCTGACCCGATTTTGATAAAACATTATTTTTTTTTTACGCTTCATTGATCTATGTTTGGCCACTATCTGGCCTGATGTGAAGCCATGATGTGGCCTAAGATGGAGCACATAGATCTAGAGAGAGACGGCAGTTGAGCGGCTGCTCAGACCCGTCTCCCCGATGGTCATGTCTAAGAACCACCGCTAGAAAACCTGCTTTCAAATATAAAAAAACCGCATACAAATCGGTTCACTCGTTTAAGAGCTAAGGTGCCACAGACACACACATAGTGGTTAAATCTATAACACCCCTCCTTATTGCGTCGGGAGTTATAAATAAGCCTAGTCTAGCGCTTAAAAGGGAGTAATTTATTATTTAGATTAAAAATAATTGGATATATAACTGCAATATGCTACTGGATGATGTATGTAGAGGTATATAGAAAGCTTAGGCCTAGTGCTCTATTTGCTCTCGATTTGTAATTTTTCACACGCCGCCGCGCGTTTCTAAATATAGAAAAATATGTCTTAGCATCAAATGACAACAGAGCGAGTGTGGCTCAGTGGAGAGCGAGTGTGGCTCAGTGGGAGCTCGTGCGACTTTCGATCCGACGCACCCGAGTTTGAATCCCGCTGGCCCCGCACTACTGACTTTCTTAAGCTATGTGCGGATTTAACACTCGCTCTAAAACGGTGAAGGAAAACTTCGTGAGGAAACCGGCATGTCCAAGAATTTTTCACAAAAAATCAAGGACATGTGACATTCACCAACCCGCACTGGGCCAGCGTGGTGGATTATGGCCCATTCTCTCTCTACGAGAGAAGGCCCGTGTCCCAGCAGTGGGAACGTGATGGGCTGATGATGATGATGATGATCAAATGACAATGGACTTAAATCTGACCCAACAATTGCCAACATAATTCCCAATAACGTAATCTTCTCTAATGATCTATAGTCTTGAGAGAGCGCAACACGAGCCATGCAAATGAATTACAGGGCACCAGGGCCGTATGCAGGAGAAAAGTTCTATGAGGTTTAACACACCGATAAAATTTCTTTATGCAGGTTTTTTTTCTTTAGATACTTTGGCAAACGAGTCTTACTACCTCCATCATTTTAAGTTTAGATAGTTTAATATAAATAATAATTCGTAATCTTTGTTGCCCCCACTGTTAGTCCTGACTGCGGCCCTGCAGACTACCCGCCAATTAAGCCGGTTCTTGATTATTGCCTCCGTGTTATTACACTAATGAATGGTACGTCTATAATCTGCGGTTATGTCTACTGTACCTTGTCGTCACATTGAGCTCTTGATTACTAAGGCATTGAATAATTAATTACCTACATATAAAATATAAAGGTTGTTAATAACAAATAAATTATAGGTCTATAGTCTGATTCATGAAAATTATTAACAATTCGATAATTAATCATTTGATATTTTTATTTCTAATTTTTTACATAATTTTTGTTAGTACTTATATTAATAGAAAAATAGAAGTAGCTATCTACAAGATACAGTTTTAGACTACATTTAAACATGGTATTTCGGAAAAAAATACGACCAGCGGATTTAACAGAGGCCCATTCCAATTGTGAAATAAACCTTGACAGAATCAGCTTTAAAAATCAAAGCAATGTATTAACATTAGTACCGAAATGCCTTAATGATAAATAAATAATAATTATTATTAACAGATCATGTTTTATTACAATATTAAATATACCTTAAACGCTCCTAAGCACAAAGGTGTATTCGATTAATAAAGGTGACGCAAATCATCCGATATCACCTAGACAATAGATATTTTGGAAATTTTTCGGCATCTTAGCAACAAAGAGAAAGGTATGTTGACTGGACAGGTATAATAATAGACAATGGACACGTCATGTATTGATCGGTGATAGCAAAGATATTTTTTTTAATAATTTTTCTTTGGGTGATAGTGACAAGGATTACAAAAATGTTTGAGTGTACAATACTACTAACATAGGTTGAAGCAAAGCAATATAACATACCTAGTATAAAAGACCCATAAAAATATTTATGAAATAATAAATGTTTCTATTTTAATTTTGAAATCTCTGGTCTTCGACATAGCTTGACGCTGTGTTTCGAGGACCAGCGAGGCATTCTCCCATGTTTGATACATAGGATAAAAAAATATGCCAAATCAGAAAATTTTAATAAACAAAGTAGAGAAAAAAGTACCTACTTACCTATTTCTAGATGTCAAAGTCAAATATCATTTATTAAATAGGCACAAAAGTGCACTTATAAAGGTCATAAACACATGATACAAATAAAATATGTTAACAATTGTAACTTATGTTAACATGACTTTGAAAAAAAGTTAAGTATGTTTACCCATTTCTTTCCTATACTCAAATTGAAGTCTGAGTGCTGAAAAGAAATGCGAAAACTGACTCTACCAGTGCTTCGGAAATACGCCCGCTAGAGAAGATAGCACCAAGAAACTCTGCGGGGATGTCTTTTTTTCAGCTCTTTTAAAATGTCTCGAAAATAACAGTGAACAATTGCGTATAAATTAGAATTAACAGAATGTCAAACAAGAAATGCGAGTGAGATGTCCCATAGTCATAGTATCAGTAACAGAAAAGTGTAAATAAAATATAAGTAGGTATGACAGTAGCAGTAGGGGTGACTAGAACAGACCAGTCCCCGCAAGCAGCACCCGTTCACGAGTATGACTTGTGGACCAGCCATCACCCCCCTCAACCATATTGGAGGGAAGGGAGTGACCCGACACAGGGCTGCTGCAAGCAAAGACATTTGAGTGAGCATGACTGTAAAACCTAGTCACTTCCAACTCAAATACAATTTTTATAGCTTTATTTGAATGACTAACTAAATTAGACATCTCACATAGCACTGTACAATCTAAGAAGAAATAAATTATAAATATCATGCACACACTTATTTGTTAATCTTTATCATCATGGAACTTAGGGCATACAGGCCATGCATTTTTGTCATTAACATATTCATTTATTGAGTAGTATGCTTTTTTTCATAAGGTTTATTTTGATAAATGATTCAAGTCTACGCATTGGTAATTTGTCAAAGCCCTCAGGTAGTTTATTATAAAAGTGTGTGTTGAAGATTGTTGTATTGTGTGCAGCTTCTATTATTAAGAGGATTTCTTAAGTATTTGTACACAATAAATTTAATAGTTTCAGCATTGTAACGATGACGTAGAACTTGTGTGTTTAGCCAATTTAAGTTTAGCTTACTTCGTGGATATGGCTACGCTACGGCTGCTACGCGAGTGCTACAGCGCTACGTGCTACGGAAAGATAGTTAATTATTATATTTATGGTTACCTATTTATGCATAGAGTATTTTTTTGCTTTCCCGATTTAAGACATAATCAATATTATTACTAAACGACAAGTAAAAAAGAACAGACATCGACGGCAACGCAATTTTGAACCTAATAATTTTGTTAGATACGTCGTTTTTAACGCGTTTATCCTATGAACTATATTATTTGTGTACATATAGTTTCGCAGATCCACTACACTACAACTAAAATAAAATGAGTAATATGCAATTCAATTTTCCACAATGACAAAAATGTGAATAAAAATGTGGGAAGTACACTAAAAACCTGTATTACGTAGCAACTAGAAAAATATTTTCATTTGTAACATCGCAGCGGCCGCGTAATAGCGTTCTTTGTCGCGGAATTAGCAATCAGCCGCGGAGACTCGCGCTACAGAAAAAAAATACAACTCCGAGGTTTTCTTAATTACCTCACAGATAAGCTCTACATTGCAGCCCTCGCCGCACAAATTACTATTATTTGTTTAACGACTCCGCTGATATTAAATATGCTACCCCTTTTGTCGAGTAGCCTAAGGTCAAACTTTAAAAGCTAAACTTTACTTGCCCGCGGATGTACAATATTAACAGAGACCATTTTAAAACGTAAGCCACTCCATCCCTTAAACGCGTAGGTACGTCGTTATAAAAGACGTAAAACTTTACATTCCTCAGAAAAAAGGAAGCGGTGAAAGTTTTCCACTTTACCGACGTCAAAATGAACTTCGCGTAAGGACTGAATTGTATTTGGAACTTGTTAATTCCAGTCTCAGGCGCGGTTACTTAAGCAAGTCTTTCATTAGCGATCTCCACGTGAGATGAATTATAAGCCAAGAAATTAAGCTTTGAGAAAAAAAGGTCCGATGGCAGGCGCTGCCGGGCGGAAAGGTAGACTTTGCTCTTTATTCAAAAACTTTGTGGCACTTTTTATATAATATATTTAGGTCAGTAGAGGCCGAAAGAGAAGAACGCGTTTTTCTCAATGTAACTAAGAGTATTTTAGCGTCTGGTTGATCATGTTTTCTTGCAGCATTCGTGGACCTATCACAAAACACCATTCTAGAAAGTATTTCTGTAGTAGATCCTGAATACGTCGGACTTCTCGATCCTAATAACATTTCTACGGAATCTACCAAAAAATAAGGACAATGTTCTTTTGAGTTCAAACCCGGACTGCCGATGGAAAAACCCTTCCGCCAACTCTCTTTTGAATACAAATGGAAGCTCCAATGTCGTCTACGGTTTTATTAAGCTACCGATCACATTATTCGGTAGGGGGTGGAGAGGGGATGGGGTGGAAGTGACTTCTATTACTGCATTATTATGGGCAAGCACCGTTATAAAATCGAATGACGATGACGATTGTATTATTTGCGGTGGCCTTGTGGTAAGTTCAAAGCATATTTTAAATACAAATGCAGATATAGTTGCTGCACAGAAATTTAAAATGTTTTGTAAGTTTAATAAAGAAATATTATTTCATCGCGTTCCTACAAGATACCAACTTATCAACTAACTATTCATATGTAACGTACAAAATATTTTACAGGATAGCTTTTAAAGATTTCTTTAAATTAGCCGAGGTGCAAAATATTTAAGTTTTAAAAGGTATATCCAGTATTTACACATGTACAAGGCGAATTAACTTTGTTAACTATCTGTGAGGGCCCAGAAAGAGGTCAATCATGAAGATTCAGGCAAAATTCAGGTACTGTTTTGTTGGGCAACGGCAAAGCTTTTATATTCTCTTCTTTTTTTCAGGAATCTTGAAGAGTTTCGCTTAACAGTTTCCTGAAAAGGGCAACACACACGTCGCGCCGCCGGTTCACTGAGCACGCAGTATAGAACAGGGTTGGCTGCGGTTACAAAAAGACTGCGTCTGTCACGCCGGCTCACGTGGCCCCATTCGGCGGGAGAATGGATAACACTTTCACACATGCAAATAGGGGAACCACGAACGCGGGGAATGTTGGATATAAGCTGGGCCAAGAGGATGAAATAGATGTATTCCAAATGAATGAAATGAATACTTTGTACTCCGCAATTGTTTTAAATATCAAAAGTTACCTCCGTCATATTAATAAGTAAATATTATTTACAGACAAAATGAACTATACCTACGAGGAAAATATGTTTTTAAATTACAAAGCTTTTAATAATTAATATAAAACGGCTCAAAATTACTCTCCAACCAAGTTTTGGACATTTTAGCTGCAACATATAGTAACTAATAGAGACCCATACGAGAGATGAAGAAGAAACACAGGTTATGTTAACCATTTCACTCATTTCCGTTTACGCCAAATACAAATAGGTACGTGAAATGCCCTGATTACATAAAAATGTTGCGGAACACTTTCAAACAAACATAAAAGAAGAAAGGCAACATTAAAGTCAAAGTCAAAGTCAAAGTCAAATATCATTTATTAAATAGGCACAAAAGTGCACTTTTAAAGGTCATAAACACATGATACAAATAAAAAATGTCAAAAATTGTAACTTATGTTAACATGACTTTGAAAAAAAGGTAAGTATGTTTACCCATTTCTTTCCTATACTCAAATTGAAGTCTGAGTGCTGAAAAGAAATGCGAAAACTGACTCTACCAGTGCTTCGGAAATACGCCCGCTAGAGAAGATAGCACCAAGAAACTCTGCGGGGATGTCTTTTTTCAGCACAATTACGTATAAATTAGAATTAACAGAATGTAAAACAAGAAATGCGAGTGAGATGTCCCATAGTCATAGTATCAGTAACAGAAAAGTGTAAATAAAATATAAGTAGGTATGACAGTAGCAGTAGGAGTGACTAGAACAGACCAGTCCCCGCAAGCAGCACCCGTTCACGAGTATGACTTGTGGACCAGCCATCACCCCCCTCAACCATATTGGAGGGAAGGGAGTGACCCGACACACAGAGCCGAGTCATTATTGAGTGAAACACATCGATAAGGGACAAAGCCGAAAAACTTTTTACTGCCAACTTCAAGGAATTCAAGGAGCGTAGAAGGACTTTCCTTTTAGCATGGCAATGTAGTCGTAAACTTGATTTTGTTACTTGGACTATTACTTGGGAAACGTAGGGGCGGAATAAAATGTAATATTATTTCACTTATGGTTGATCATCCTCCTGGGTCAATCTAATAGATACAATTATATATTTTATTTGTTTATTGTAAAAATAGATGAATAATAATGAAATAACATTGCTTTGTTGATCATCGTGGTACAGATAGTTGAAAATAATAATATATTCATTGTTAAACAAAATAGAAGGGTTTCTTTTGTTGCAAAGAAGTTGCCTTAGTGGCATGAACAAATTAAAAAAACATCCGTAAGTGTGTGCTTATTGTGTTTAAACCGCGTATACAAATTCGAACGTATTAACGAATATCACGTTTTATTGGTCATCAAATAAAACGACAAAATACGAATTTACGTAAAAAAGAAAGTAGGTATAATGAACACAACTCACAATATTTTCATTTCATATATCACGGTAATTTAAACAAGCAATTATTTTATATTCCATTCGTATTAAGTTGGATTGTCTTTCATATCCTTCATTTCAAACGGAAGATAGCTCAGTATAACCTAATATATTACGGATTATAAAGACGGACGGCGCTCGGGTTCCGAGTCGTCGTCCCATCAGCAATTATTCCGATTGAATCGCGGCCATCGGCTTCCAATCCTATTAATTACGTACCCCTTCCTCAAGGATCTATATAAATGAAACCTCGAGCAAAAAACCCACTGGAATCCCTCCTGAGCTCAAGCTGAAACAAAGGCTCTTTACCCCGCATTATGAACAAAATGACTCTCCGTATTTTATAAAACTATTTTTCTCTTTGTTCATGCATAAAAGAATACTTAAACAAGAAAAGTTCGGACCAAAGCCGAGGTAAATTGGTTTTATAATTTCATAAGACGGATAAAACGTTTAACATAATGGTTCGAGTCAGGACACTCAAGGAAGTAATTCGTTATTTTATGAAAACAGCGACAATGTATCAAAAACTTAGAAGAAAATAACTTTGAGAAACTTGGAAAGTAGGTTAGTAGGCACACCTACAGTGAAACTATTTCCCAATTCCAAGTTGGATCTTTTTCCGTCAACGAATAGTTTGTGAACTTTCTGAGCGACAGTACCTGGTGAAGTATGAAATCGAAATTTTCATTCAAAAGGTATGTATTAGGTATACTTCAATTAAAGATTAGAACTGTCATTGGAAAAACTTTGCTTTGAAGTTGTCTGAATGTTGACTCGATGAATTACATTTATTATTAAGTTATCTTCACCTGTTGCGACTTGCGACGCAAAATGTTCTTGATGCACGTGTATTATTCATTGTTTTCTTTTAACTTTCTTTGCATAATTTTTACTTCAGTCCAAATTACGGCAATGTGGAAAGTTTGGTCATAAAAAGAATTTTCATCCAAAATTACTGAAACAAGTCATAAAGTCCGGTGCACACTGCGCCAAAAACAGACAGTTAACGTCTGACAGGGACAATAAAGTAAATCTAATAAATATGGCTGCAATACGAAGCTCAATAAAGTATCGACATAAAATAACTTCGTGGGACATTTTCGATCATTGCTTTTATTCGGAAAGCTGACATAAAATCTGACAAAGCTTTTACGAATTATTACGAGGATTTTTTAATAACATTTATACAAAAGTTGTATTAGATTTTAGAGACTGTATTTTTTTAACAACTCAATTGATTAGATTAGCACCCGTGGCGTAGCTCATTAAACCGTTCATTGACCTTTTGTGTGGTATTTTCATTTGAGCGCAACGCCAGCTTGTTTTAACATTAAGCCTGGTCTTTGTTTTAGGGCATAAATATGGCTATATAGTCATTAAATGATAATTGATATAAAAAGGCTAAAACTCACGGTAAAAGTCGAAATTACTCGGACCAGACCACTAGATTTTTTTCGTTTACCGTGAGTCTTAGCTGTTTTATATCAATTATGAATAACACTCACGAAATTTTCCAAAATCTAGTCATCAATCAAAAAAAAAAAAAAATCAAAATCTCTTTAATCATTTTGGCATCACAGACGCACTTATGAACGTCAAATTATCACAATGACTCTACCACCGTATCGGAAAAAGAACCACTACTCAGAAGATACGGCAAGAAACTGAGGGGCATTTTTTTTTAGAGATTTTGTTACAATTTTTTGGGATTTTACAATGTTATGTTTCTTATGTACCAGTTGGTTACTTTGCAGAAGTGGAATGTTCCAAGCATCTTTGTCTTCTATGTAATTACGAACAGTGTAGTATGCTTTTCTCATTAGAACATTCTTAACGCGTAATTTGAATTTACTTTCTGTGAGCTCCGTTATACACTTTGGAATTTTATTATAAAAACGTACGCAGTTGCCCATAAAGGACTTATTCGTTTTAGTTAGTCTATACCTAGGTACAACAATCCTATCCTTATTTCTAGTGTTAATGTTATGATGGTCACTATTTACTTTGAATTTTTGGAAGTTTTTGCGAACATGCATTATATTTTCATAAATATATAAAGAAGGTAAAGTTAATATATTAACTTGCTTAAAAAAATCCCTTAACGAGTCACGTGGACCCAACTCGTAAATCGCGCGAACTGCACGCTTTTGTAATATAAAAATAGTATCTATATCCGCAGCAGAACCCCACAGCAAAATGCCATATGACATTATGCTGTGGAAGTATGCAAAGTAAACTAACCGAGCCGTAGCTATATCCGTTAATTGCCTAATTTTACGAACCGCATATGCAGCAGAACTAAGTTTTCCAGATAGAGCATCAATATGAGGACCCCACTGCAACTTAGAGTCTATGCCTATACCTAGGAATACCGTCGCTTTGTCTGTATCGAGTTTATTACTATTGAGCATTACGTTTGGCTCTACATGTCTAACATTAGGCAAAGAGAACTTTAAACATTTCGTTTTTTTCGCGTTTAGTAACAAATTATTCGCAGAGAACCATTTCGAAACAACATCCAATACGTAGTTCACATGCGCCAATTCACTGTCCTTTCTATCTACTTTAAAAATTATCGATGTATCATCAGCGAATAGAACAATATCTGCAAGGTCTTTAACTACAAAGGGTAAATCATTTATATATGCCAAGAATAAAAACGGCCCCAATATTGATCCCTGCGGTACCCCCATTCTGACTAAGGATCCGGAAGATGTTACGCCATTTACCCCAACTTTTTGCTGTCTATCGGTTAAGTAGGACTCAACAAGATTCAGAGCAGTTCCACGAACCCCATAGTGGTAGAGTTTACGAATTAGTGTACGGTGCTCTACACAATCGAAAGCTTTGGAGAGATCACAAAATACACCAATGGCATCCTGTGAACTCTCCCAAGCTTCAAGCACATGTGTTACTAGTTCGACCCCGGCATCTGATGTTGACCTGCATTTCGTGAAACCGAACTGACTCTCGTTCAGTATTTTGTGTTCGTTGAAGTGGGATAAAAGTTGTTTAAGAATAAGTCTTTCAAATATCTTACTCAGAGCCGGAAGCACAGAGACTGGTCTGTAATTCGAGGGATCAGTTTTACTACCTGATTTGAAGATCGGTGTAATTTTACTATTTTTCATTAAATCGGGAAATGAGCCTGTGTCAATACACATATTAAATATAGCCACGAGATATGGTGCAATAACTTCTATTAATGATTCTAGCATCTTTACTGATATGCCCCACAAATCTTCAGTGGTTTTGGCATTGAGACTTTTGAATGTTTTAATAATTTCAATAGTGGAAGTATATCTGAACTGAAAATCCGGTAAATCTAGTGGAAAGTGATCTTTTAGAAGAGCTTCTGCTACATCTGGACTAGAGTTAAGTGTTTTTGTGACGTCCAGGGGTATATTAGAGAAGAAATTTTCAAAAGCATTAGCAACACATTTTGCATTGGAGATTTGTTTATTCTCAACTATTAACTTATATTCCGAATCCCTCGACTTAGTTTGGCCAGTCTCCGTGTTAATGGTTTTCCAGACGGCTTTTATTTTATTATCTGATTTTTTAATTTTAGTACTAATATACAAAGATTTTGCACGAATACAGACCTTTTTAAATATTTTGGAATAGTTTCTAACATACTCATGAAAATCTTTATTTGATGTCAAAGATTTCTTGTAATACAACTCAAACATGTTATCTCTACTCTTGCGTATACCTCTAGTTGCCCAGTCACTGAATTGTAATTTCGCCTTTATTTTTACCTTTATTTTGGGACAAATTTGATTAAATTCTTTGCTAAGTACTGAGAAGAATTCTTTATAAATGATATTTGGGTTATTACTAGTAAATTCGGTATGACTAAGTTTCGAATTTATACTTTTACAATTAGTCTGAAATAAAATCAATAATTTATTTATTAGGCCATATCAGAGACCTTCGGGTGGTCTGTAAATTTCGACGCCAGGGTTGACCACGCACTCGAGAAAGAAGAAGAGGTACCGACTCTTATACATGATTCAGTATTTTTTTTATTTTACATTAATTCAATGCTTTAAGTAGTTATTATTATTACGGTTAGCTACAAGGTTCCACTATTTAACAGGACGGACAAAAAATAGAAGGGTCAAGTCCATAAGCGCAATGGATTTTTGAAACAAAAATAAAACAACATGGGACGACATCACGAAGCATCGTCAGCAAGTTACAGAATTTTAATAAGCGGAAAGTAATTTTGTCAAAATGTAGGTAATTAAGAATTAATTTTAGATATCGTCTAATAACAAAATCTCATAGAATCTTCGAGCACAATACCCCTCTATCCCAAGCTTAATCTTGACACTAAGTGTCACCCAGACACCCACGCATTGCCTACTATCGACACAATACATGATCAAGGTAATGCAGTACATAAACTCGAGTCATTATTCATGGACACACACAAACAGTTCTTAAACGATAAGCTAAGAAATAATTAGATGACAATGTGATAAATCCGTTGTTAAAGCAAAATAAATGACTCCTCCTTATCAGACTACTATTAAAATAATAATAAAATTCACAATACAGCATTGGGTTAACGTAAACGCGCATAACATGGTCTTTGGCAGCCTCTGTGGTGTAGTGGTTGGCTCAAATCTCATACACCACTGAGGTTGCGGGTTCGATTCCCGCGACGGGACTAATGCTTGTGCACAGAAAAAAAAGCGCAAGCATTTGTTTCTTGTCTGGATGTTGTGGGACCATGGTCCTCATAGTTCTTGGTTCCCTAGATACAAGGAATCCTAGTTAGGGGTCAGGATCTATGTATGTGATCGTATCGATCGATCGTAGGGCGTTTCTTTTTTGTCTTTTTGCTAAAACGCATACCTTAGATAGAGCTGCAATGCTAATTAACCTTTTCATATGCAACTGTGTAAATATATTTAGTTATAATATCTCTTGTATGTGTTTAACAACAGCGCTTATAATCATCATCACAGTTATTATAACATTTAAACAGTCACGTAACATTCTACATGGATGGATATGGAATAAGTGTAATTGGTTTGTTGCCATTCTTATTATAATAAATAAATAAATAACAATAATTATATACAAGATTTTAAGAAAATACTAATAGTTTTTGGCTAATCCGATTGTATGAAAATGTATCACTGCATTACACAGTAGCACAAAAGCTGAGGTACCCACATAGGTCGTATAATATAGGTATGTAATAGGCATGAGGGTGACAGTAAGTGTTTGCCCGCGCCATCCACTGAGGCCGAGGGTATAATGGAGCTCTCGTGACTCGTGACACTCGCCGTACGTATCTAGGAGGCTTAATGAATTCTCGAATATCCAATACGATTGTTTTATTGGATTTTCCGAATATCTGTTTCGTAAGTGTGGACAAAGCGCTATTTTTGGCGGGACTTGTATAATGGATGAGTTAATTTATCTATACATACTTCTATGTGAGTGCTATATTGTGTTCATATGGCTGAAATATTTCTTTAAGCAAATGTTGAAAGCATAAATTGCAAATATTTTAGCGAAAACCTGTATCTATTTCCAGCTTTCACAGAATTTTACCAGTTTGCTAGTTTATTCTGATCCCGGCAACACTACCACTCACAGTGCATCCTATTTGTGGAAAATAAATGTTCCGTTTCAATAACTCTTTTAATCAAATACAAATACAGAAATGTGGCTGTGAAAGCTATTTATTCGTGCCGCAACAAAACACCCGGGAATAAATACCAATTTTCACCTCAAAGGCTATCTGCGGCGGGGGCAGCCAATCGGAAACCTGAGGCAAGGTAAATATTATTTCGAGATTTCCTCGAATACTGGATGGGTTTTAAAGTCACGTGCACAGCATCCAATGATTTCAATTTCGTGAGAAGAGGTCGCTTTTCCCTGCAATAGTCGGATTCTCTCGGGAGGAAAAGTGAAAGGTATACGGCAGCAGGGAACACGACGTCTGATAGATATTGAGGCAAAGAAATTGTTTGGGAAAATTTGAGAAGAAAGTTCACCCTATCCAATAACGTCAAAGCACTTGTCGAACTTGTAAGATATTACAAAAACGATTACGCCTAAAGTGAATAGGTTCGACCACGTTCGGTGGCCCTTTTCAAGGAGACTAATATAAGTAAGCTAATTCTCGTGTTTAAAATTCATAATGTGTTTAAATCTGGTTAATTATAATATAACAATCTATGCATGGATTTTGTAAACGACGTAACATATTGGTGACACGGTACGGTGCGGCGTCAGTGTCGGCGTCAGCGTCTATATCATCGTGTCTGGGTGTTGTTGGACCGTGGTCCGCGTAGTTCCTCTATGTATGGGATTGTTTAAACAATGTCTACCATAGTAGTCAAATCCTCTAATATGTTTCTTGACTACAAGCTTCGACCAAATATTAGTGTAATTATTGGCAAAATATTATTTATTTTATTATTAAGTTAGCACTCGTCTAACTTGCTTGTGTAAGGTACAATAACAATACAATACAATACAATAATACTTTATTCAACACCAAAACAGGAAACAAAAGTTCGCAGTTACGTAAATAATAATAGTGGTAGAACCAAAGAAAAGAAGCGACACAAGCACCCCGCCCCCCGCATTGCCGTGCTTGCGTCACTCGGTTGTCACCGCTTGCTGCGAATGACTAATGAGTGAGATTTTATATGTGCGATCAATTGATGTTATTTGAGGTTGTTATTACCTTTTTGGATGACGACGACGACCTGCTTTACAGAGGTAGAGCAGGCTGGCTGACTATTTGACTTGGACATATAGACGAAATATATTGAGAAAAAAAGGAGAACGGCTGAACACGGTGGAGCTGACCAGGACCTGACCTGACTGACGGAGGTCTGCCTCTCACTTTTTTCATAAAAATGTAATATATTGACTTTGATAAAATATTAATATACCTAAAACAAAATGGTTCGCTATTGTTCTGTGTATGGATACAAAGAAACCACTTACACGAATAAGAATCGGAGATTTTTTGGTTTTTCGCGTTTCCCAGCCAAGCGATAGTAAGTGTGAAAGAGAAACACTTAGGTTGCTTACGTATAGCGTTGTCCTTATCGCGCTCGATTCGTATTAGCTCATCCCTACAGTAATTACGCATACACACAAAACGTGTGCGGTCAGGCCAGTGCGCCAGTAATAGTAGTAGACAGTTAGCTCGGCGAATTTGTATGGAGTGTCGGGGGTCTGGTAGAACTTTGGGCGGCCTTTGTGCAATTTCTCACAGGCAACCTTTGTATGGACAGGAATAAAAAGAAACATTGCGGTCAGTTGTGTAAAGTAATCAATACAATATATAATTATGTTCTTAAGGAATTTATTGTACTTATTTTATTCATACCGTCTCACCCATTCTTTTGCAACATACTATAGTACTGTAACTATCTCTGTTGTCGAATACTTTACTGCCTACAAAAGCGCAAGTTCACCCGTTCTTTGTAAGGTGCGTGTCAAGAGAGAATTTCCCGCCGCTTTATATTAAAACTCACGTCTTATCGCCTGGCGCTCAATGGACATCCGCCTTTATTGCGCGCTTTAAAATCTTTTCCGACGGCTTCACGGATATTGAGAACTTTAAAAGCATTCTTCAACTTCGAGTGCAGCAATTAAAGCGTTTTTTGATGATACCATAATATTTGTGCTTACCTTATAAAAGTTCTATAGACTGACTGAAACTGAAGGAGCAGCTTTAAAACTCCGTCAGAAGGCACAATGCAGTGACTTGAGTTTTGTGTGTATCGTAAAATGTTTATTAAAAATATTATGGAGATATATAAACCGTATAAGTACACAAGTGAATTTCTCATCAGCACCCAAAGCGCTTAATTTTTTACACTAGTCATTCGTCCAGACATTCTCTCAAACATTATCCGAACAAGATGAGTTTAATCGTGTAAAGGCAGTTCTGAAATAAATTTCATCGAATCTCTTCAACGTCGTCAGCCGGGCGGCGAGGGCGGCGGGCGGCGGGCGCTGGCAAATTTCACAGAACAGCTGCTCGGAAACTGATCGGTTCGGAGAAAGAACTCTTCGGAAGTAGTTAGCGGAGCATAAGTTCTATGTTTGAAATCCAGTCGAAGCCCGAGATGCATTTTAAAACGTCCAAGTTGGCCAAACTTCGAAATAAAAAGCTCTAACCTAACGAGGTAAAAATGATACGTTTATATTCAAAACAAAAATTTATATTCTCAAATATAAAATGCAGCATTGTTTTCTTAAGCTTAAAAACGTGAGGTAAATATTTCTTAAAGTGCCTAACTCTTTAGAAAAATAAAAACGGGTACCTCCCTACGTCGAAAAGACAAAATCCGTTTGAAAGCGTTTGTGACCCTAGCTCAATTACATCGCCACCACGCTATTTATTTGAACCCTTAATAGATACCTAGAATGTATCTTAACGTCTAGACCCAGATACAGGGTATTAACAAACCCATTTTTCAGCGGCAGTCGTTAATCTGGATCGGCGACGAAACATTGAGGACCGCCAACAGCCAGCCAGTGTTTTATATCTACCCTACCTATAATACCTAGTTTAACATTTAGAGTACATTAGAAATGGCCCTTGATACGATAGTAGTTATTATATTTTAGGTCCACAATAATAGAAATATTTAATTTTATTTGTTCATTTAGATGTTTTTAAGCCGGTATCGATAAACCGTATTTATAATGTTGTTTTAGTACCTACATGTCATGTGTTTTACAAGAACCATTTATAGCAGGGTGTTCCGAGTTGTCTCGCGACACTTGAGGAGTTTTCTATGTATAAAGTATATTTTAATTTTGCGTTCCTATAACCTGTACTTTTCGTTATGCCTTGCTTTCACATCCTCTTCCACTGAGGTAAGGAATAACATATTTTTAGGTATTCCGACTTGCCTCGTGCTTACATCAATCAATCTTTTCATACATCCATCACGCGCGCCTTCTAATAACTTCTGTTAACGTTTCTAACGCATTTACGCTCGAGTTTCTACCCATATTTAAGTATATATACAATTTCATAAGTAAATGTACACCTATAGTCCTATATGAAACGAGAACTATTATAAAATAGGTATACCTTCACGAAAACGCACGTCCAGATTTTTCACTAAATAAAAAAATCTCATAGATCGTTTTGACTACGCGCTCCAAGTGTTTTGTCTCTTGACTTGAAAGCGTCTTCTAAAATAAAGAAAAGTAGAATAAAACTTAGCTTTCAGACTAGTACTTAACAAGTGACGATAACAACTTTATGTTAAGAATTCCCTAATGAGACTGAAGTGTGAAAACTTTCAGGCAAATGGAAAAGAAATGGGAATTTAATCCTCAAGTAGGTTCTCGCTACCAAACTAACTGTATTCTCGATCCCCGAAAGGAGATTATCACGTGATTATGTTAATGTGAAACTACTTAATATTGAACTGCGGACCTTTTTGCTATTGATATTTAAATCTGTTAGAGGAAAACGAGAACATATAAAGAAATACATAAAATTTTAACTTACATTGGATAAGGTAAAATAGCTGTGTTATTTTTTTACTTAGACACTTTACCTATATTTAGAAAAAAAAAGCAGGCTTTGTAAAAGTTCATAAAAGTCTTCTTTCTGTCGCAACTGAACTTTAAATAAATTATGTTATTCATAATGAAAATCAGAATAACTTCATCATAAAGGTATCTACATATTTTCCAAATTACTGATGACAAAAAATCGTTAGAGTAATTTTACCGTCAACAAAGGTTCTCGAATATTTTTAATTGCAAATTAGCAACTTCAGCGCTTTTTAAGGAAGCAAATCAGACTCTTTTTTGTAATTATTATGCAAAGCTTAATTAACTGAACGTAAATTCATTAGCGCTAACTGAAAATTAGGGTGACAGTTTACGTGCTACGGGTGCTACCTACGGGACGTAAATTAAACGTTTTTTTCTTAGTTTGACCAATAACTTTGCTAAGCAGGAAGATATACTAAACCTTTTGCGGTAACATCTAACAATTATTTTTAATTTACTATTTAACAGTCTAGCTTTACATATACATATGTATGCCGAAAATCTTGAAACCTATCTCTATAACACTAATCTTTCACTGTACTGGAAAATTTACTCTATAAGGTTCTTGGAAACAGTATCACCTGTCTGAACTATAATAGAATACTGCATTTTACAATTTTAAACAAAAAGCCGTCTACTTGTCCTGTTCTCAATACTAAAATATGTATGGGTCTGTGTCTCCACCACCAATATTATGTACGTTATATTGACGATATACGTATACGTAGTACACACGTAGACACATTAGTCAGATTGAAACCTCTTTGCCAAACTTAGAATTGCAAAATAGTGACTGCAACCACTCTCGGATGCTGTTTGGTTCAAAGAAAAACATCTCTTTTCTATGTGTTTCGGTATAAAATCGCGAACAGCGAATTGGAAAACAAATCTGCTTAAATACGGTTCAGACAATAGAAGTTTTATATCATTCTTAGGAATTCTTTAATCTTGTTTTAGTCAACTTTAGTTTTTTAAACACATATTGGGTTAACTTTCATAGATTTTTATAATTTAAATCCTAAATAGATCAGTAAACCAATAGAGAGTTTTCTCCTTGGCTCACAATGATATTTTAGAAAACAACCGCCTATGTTCCGTGAGTTAGGGGCCTCGGTATATGAGCAGTTAAGTGATTTTATACTTCGTTAAAAGGCTAAAACCCGAAACAAGGCCAAGATCACATAGGTACCTACCTACTTCATACTCCTAGCTGACTGCTGAAAGCGTTGAATCAATTAGAAATATCCACAGCATAAAAGTTCCCGTATCCCCTGAGGGGCTAATGAAACTTGGGCGAAACGTCCGCAGGACTAATTTGATTCAAAGTTGCTTCCAACTTATTTGCCTTACTGGTTATGATCCTTAGCACAATATACATAGTATCTCCTCGGCAAAATTATTTTTAATATGATAAATAGATGTCTTCGCATAACTGTAGCTACATACTTGATCGTAGTTCACTGTATTTAGTCTATTATCTCACGTGTGACATAAGTTAGATAAAACAGACTGATAATTTTGTTTTTAGAATTGTGAATTATGAAGCATTGCCTCATTCTATACAAACATCATCAACATTTTAATAAATCTTCCTGTGTGAAATACTTTTGGTTTTAAATTTCACGCGGTACGGTACGTGTCTTATCTTTTTGTTCGTGGCAATATATAATAGTATTAGTAGTATCTGCCCCACAAATATACCTGCAATAACCGAAGTGATAATTCAAGTAAAATCTGAAATGACTAACTATAAAAAACAAAACTAAAAACATCAGTTTTTGGAAGAGCATATTTTATAATTATGACTGTAACTAATTACAATATTTCGCTGTATAAAAGTTCCCCGCTGCAGCGCTCGTTTCTCTTAAGGGGCTAATCAAACTCGCGTGGAACGTCAGCAGAACTAATTTGATCTGAACTTGCTTCCAACTTATTTGTTTAACTATACAGTTCTGATCCACACCAATTTCTCATGCGCAAAGTTCGTGGGCTTAAAGTGACATCAAAAGTTTAAATATTGTATCCGATGTAGGTATTTTATGAGTAAATTTGTGTTCAACACATCAAATCATCACAAGACATGGCCTCAAAAAGTCATAATTCCTTTATTCACATGGCCCCCAAAAGATATTCTCATGAAGGTTAATGACTCTGCCTACCGCTTCAGAATTTATGACCATAACGAAGCCCCTAGAAAGATACTTGGCTTTATTTAGAGCGATAAAGTAAAACAACACAGTGCGCATCAAAAGATCTGTTTTACTCATAACTTTTCCGAAACCTGATATAAGTAGTCTATCTAATAAATTTTATTACGGTTCACGCAGTAGACACGCTGCGAAATGATATACGACGTTACGATCGCACGGTAGACCCTCAAGGTGTAGGTATTTCGGAAGTGCCACGCAAGTCAACCTCCGTGTCTAAAAGTTTGGCGAAACTTCGATTATATTGGGCTTAAAAGCGCTCTACCTTGAAATATGGGCGATACCTTTCCGTCGGGTCGATGTTTCATTTAAATAACAAGATTCAAATACCCTTACAAGTTTCGTAACTATTATTAAACTTGACACAGAATTGTGGTCCTATCGTATTTAACTAAGTTGGTGGTTATTCAAGGAAATCCTATTAGTTTGTGAGTGCTTCTAGTTTATTCGTCAATTTTGTGTTAAGATAACTTATCCCTAGCGAATGTTATCCAAATGGTTTAATGGAAATGGCCTCCCGTCTGCTAAACAAATATTGCTTAGGTATTAACTGTTTACTATTGTATACCTTCCTGTTGATTCTAGCGGTTACAAGCAGCTCAGGCCTTTGAATTATCATGATACGCAGCACACATGTATAATGTTACAGCTTCGCTCTGAAAGTATTTCCAACGTGTTTCATAAATAAAACATAACAAAGCTCACCTCGGATTCCGAGCTCACGTGTCGTTATTTATTACTCGTAAAATAAGATAATGTTAGTGAAAGTTGCGCTCACCTTCTTAGGTTTCCCATTCTTTCTGAGCAGTTTGGCGCAGCAGAGCCCCCTGGTGTCGGGAAGCGGCGCGGGCGGGCGGCGCGGCCAACACAGGCGCTGCGGGCTCGGCGCCGCCGCCGCCTCGCTTCTCGTCTCCTCCTTATCTTCGCACATTACCCCTACCTACCTCTATCCTCACACAACCTTAGCAAAATCACAACCACAGAGATATCGATGCTTTACGACACCCTTTACCATTGTTTTCCCCGATAAAACTACCCCCACTAAATACCCTATCTCCTCACAAATATATTGTAGAAAATAGCGACTTTTGCCAAATAACTTTGCCTTGTAAAAATAAATGCAATGGGCTATGTTAAGTTCGACACTTTTGTACTATTTTTAGATTGAAGTTTAAATAATTGAGCCGCTGAAGCTACGTTATTTCTAAATTAAGCTGTTGCAACGTCCGATTCAGCATCTGAAATGAAAAAGAAAACACGAATTCTGATATTTTTTTATATAATAATTTTCTTAGCAAGTAATCTCTAACTTAAGCAAATTAGGTATGGTTCATTCAAATCTCGAGACTAATTTGTCGAACACAAATGAAGTTTGCCAAGTTCGCGAACAAGCGAGCTTTTGTTGCGGCTCTGGCGAAATGAACTTACACTAATTTCCATGTAATTTGTGTTCTTGTGAGGATTTGCGCTTGTAAAGTAAAAAAGTCATGCGAAGGTGTCGGAAAGGTAGATTTACATTATAACAAGGACAACTGTATGTGTTTTAGTAGTTATGTAGCTCTTCGCCTTTTCATCCGCGTAGACAATTATTTGTTGGGGAAAAAAAGTGTTCTATGTTCAATTTCAGGATCCAAAGTCCGTTCATCAAATCCAATGTATACTGATATTATAAATGCGAAAGTTTGTGAGGATCGATGGATGGATGGATGTTTGTTACTCAATCTCGCAAAAACCACAGAACGGATTCTGATAAAATTTGGTATGTAGGTTCTTTAGGTTCTGGAAAAGGACATTGGCTACTTTTTATCCCGGGGTTTTTTACCGCGGGGCGCAACTAATCAGAAATAATGCTCAAACTTATGTAGAAAATAAGGTTTACAAAAAGGAGTTAGTAATTACTACCGACTATAACACGAATCTGCTCAAAACTACGGACAAACACTTTAGTTATTCATGCATTTTTTATTTTCGGATACCTTACAATTCTCCATAGAATAACTGTATGCGAGATCTACCAAGCCGTTACTGTCGACCGCCTGATGAATATTAAAGGCAACACGGATAATTAATGCGCCGACTTACTCGATATAACTACGTTTGCTCATTGAATTCTTTGCTAACTCCATTAAACACTTGTTCAAATTCTTAGCGAATGTTTTATTGATGTGAAATCCAGGGGAGTCTAGATATTTCCAAGTATAATATCATTAGAGTAGGTACTTACAGTTATTACAATTTGGTCCCAAGCATTTGTATTGATTCTGTGACATTGAAAATCTACAGCCTACCATAGAATATTTAATAGTTGAGCCTACTTTGAAGTTAGTTAATTTGAGTTAAAAAAGCATGCAGTGATTTTATTGAGTCCTACCTAGTGATGTTCCGGATATCAGTATCCGTAACCGCGGATATCCGCGGGAGAAATAAGGTCCGTGTCCGTATCCGTCACGTTTTTTGCGGATCTTTTATTAATTTTCAAATTTAAAAATATATTTTGGATGTTACCTTACTTACCAATAGTATATAACTCAAAGAAAAGCAATGCAAGTCGACACCTGTCCTG
Source organism: Petrophora chlorosata (assembly GCA_951640565.1). Classification (NCBI taxonomy): domain Eukaryota; kingdom Metazoa; phylum Arthropoda; class Insecta; order Lepidoptera; family Geometridae; genus Petrophora; species Petrophora chlorosata. The sequence goes on from OX621206.1 coordinate 7,391,890, forward strand.
CCCGTCGTTGGGGTGGGCGTGATGTCAACTATCGTTTCAAGGTCACGCGCCGACACCGATTGAGTGAGAAAATAAATATCCGTATCCGTGTCCATATTTGCAGATCTTGACACTAAATATCCGTATCCAGGTCCGTGTCCGCGGATATACATTTTTGACGATCCGGCACATCACTAGTCCTACCATACGACTAGTCCTATCCTACTAATATTATACATGCAAAAGTTTGTGAGGATGGATGGATGTTTGTTACTCTCACACAAAAACTACTACTAGTCAACTAGTGAAGAATATTATTACTGACTAGTAGTTGACTAGTACTCCTCGCGGTTTCCCGGGATAAAAAGTATCCTATGTCCTTTTCCAGGACCTGAAGTACCTACACATCAAATTTCATCAAAATTTGTTTAGTTGACATTAGATAAACTAAAATTAACTCCAATTGTCCTACTACTTTTCTCTTTCCTACTAATATTATAGATGCGAAAGTTTGTAAGGATTAATGTATATGAATGTTCTTTACTCTCACAAAAACTGCTTAACAGATTTTGATGAAATTTTGTACGTAAGTAATTTAGACCCTTTATATATATTGTATATCATATTTAAGCCCTTAGTATGTCTGTTATAATTTCTATCACCACCGTCTGTGTATGTTTCGTTATTCCTCTCCATCCAAAGGTTGTCTGGAAGAGATCGCTTTAAGCGATAAGACCGCCCATTGTTACACCATTGTAAACATTTGACTTGTACTTTATCTCTATTTTTAAGATGTATAATAAAGTACATACATCTATCTATCTATCTATCTATCTAGAAAAAAGAACTTTTTATCACAATAAATTGCCCACGCATATGAACTACGAAGCAGCTAGTCGATAAAGATTTTAGTCCCTATTTTATGAAAAACTTGATTCGAGGCTCAAAAAATTGTGGTAAAAGCTTATGAAATGTAACAACAAACAACCTTAAAGTAAAAGATGTTGTTTCCAACGCGAAACGTGCACAACACTCAACCAAACTAGGACACATAAAGTTGCCTAATGTTAAAAGTTGACTTCGCTGCGTAATAGAAATTTCTTCCTTTACGTGAGTTTAATATGACGCACATCGTGCAAGATTCGAGAATAAGAGCACCCTCTTCTCAACTGTCACTGTTGACAGCGCTTGTGACGAAATTTTCCATAATAATATTCATAAAAATCATTCAAAATAGGTATGTAAGTAAATACGCAACAAAATTCGGTTTAAAATAATTTGAGCCACATTTTTTTGCTTGGGAGTTTTATGGCAATATTTTGTTTTAAATACCATACCTTTAGGTATTTCCATTGAGGAATGACACTATAGAGTCCCTGACAGCGTAACACTTTTGGAAAGCAATAGTTTTTTGACAGTATTTTTGGGGTGTTTACCATACCTATAAAAAATTCTCCCATTCGCTTGAATGCAGCCACTATAACTTCAGAAGTTCGTAGTTGGTCTGTAAAAGGACATCTGTACTATTCTGTACCCCAGACTGAAAGATAAGTACCACGATAATTTACGAATTACAGCAATAAGATATATGCATATGTTGTCGAAAAATCTAGAAATTACTTTTTATGATAGATTACTCCTGTAAACAGATCAAAAGGTGAAGGTCTCTTTTAGGTGGCCGAGTAATGAATACGTTCTAGCGTGGCCACAGAATAATAGTACAGATTTCGTACCTTTTACAGACCAACTACCTACGACTTTCTGAAGTTATAGTGGCGGCGCTACAACGCAGAGCTGCAATGACATTGCGGTAACTACATTTCCTTACGGCATGCTTCTTATGCAATCATTAATATTTTGTTGTAAACCAGGTTTTATCTAGGATTAAACCAGTCAGGTAAATAAAATAATCAAATAAAATATATGACACATTTATACAATATATATACATTCATTATTTCCATACAGGTAAAATTTACAATAGAAGAACTAGTATTTTGACATCATTTACAAGACTGCAGCACAACTGATACTTAGGTAGATATAGGTATATAGGTAGATAGATAAACACAATGTTAAAAAAAACACTTGAAGTATTCTAAATAGCATAGTGTCTCAGTTAAATGTCATACTGTCGGAGTAGATCACAGACGCACTTATGAAAGTCAATTATTACATCATTGACCATACCACCGTATTGGATAGCACTAACTAAACATAACTGTCAATTCACTACACTAACCCGAAACGGTTTGTCCTTTTGTGTCCTGAACAGCCTTGACGTTCACATAATGATGAAGTCTACGTTCATGAACTCGTTCTCACTATGTGGCGTTAATTAGGAATAGAAATCCGAGATTCGTTGCTTACATGTTTATTGTAGGATTGTGATCCATCAATGGAATTGGATGATTGGCCATAGTAATCGACAGCAAGGACCTGCAAGATAAATTTATTACACAAAATAAGAACTTATTTACAACATATGTTCTTACATAAGAGGCGAACGCCTTTACTATTAAAAGAATTCTACTCTCTTCTTACTAAACTTTAACTTTTTAATTTCAAATTAAATAAAAACAATAATCATTAACTACTTTTATTACCTATTTCTTAATTAAATGGTTTAAGAATGAACAATTTTAATACATTTAACATTTTACACAAATATGCAATTTGTTACCCAACGTAATGGGAACTGAAAGGTTTATACGATGGCCACACTGACACACGAAATACTCAATGTTGTTTTAACAAAATAACACCGAAAACTGAATATATCAAGCCAAATGCAAGTTCTAATAGTCGAACCCGATGAATAGTTACATCCACATAAAATATAGTTACCGAAAAACATAAATAAACACAAGAAAAACACATACGTTTGAAAACTTAATCTTTCAGTACAATTTTCACTTCACCATGAATGGAACACCCGAACATTTTTTCACATTCAATTCTAAATTGTTTCTAGTACACATTCACAAAGATTCACTTAAGAGTAATAAGAAATACCACAACATAAATTAAAAAACCACAAGCCGACCCTGCCGGGCCACTATTTTGACTTAACATGTCATGACCAATGTTAAGAAAATGAATTACGCGATAGAGACAATATGATAATAGTTGTGCCTCGTTCTTTATAAGAGCCTGTTGTATAGCGCTATCCTTTTTTAGGTCGGAAAACTTCGTAATTATCCCTCTATAGTGTGAGACCTCAATGGGTATTTCTTTCGTTTAGTTATGAATAGGTATTTAAATTCATGTGTTTAATAAAAATATTAAAAAATTTTGTATAAGTATCGATTTTAGGCAGATTCATATTTAGATTTAGTGAAAATTATAACATGGATTTTCATCAAATGGTAGCAACTTTAAAAAAAATTGCTCATAAAATTCATTTTCGTGAAAAATGTTTTTGTACATTTTGTCGATGTTTGGGAGAAAAATTGTATTATTCATAAATCCTAAAATGTGGCTTTTATGCGTTTGGAAACCTCTAGATGGATTTCTCACAACACATTATTCTATCTCTAAGGTTAGGTTAGGGTAATTGCCATAGGGGTCCCTGTTCAAAAACTCACCTGTATATAAACATACCTACTCATAACTCTGTATATTTCAATATTTTAATGATTCACAAAATATAATGAAAAAGGGAAAAGGTCAAAAAGCCTCCTGTCAATAAATATAGCAATAATAGATGTATGTAAGTATAGGCCACACCGCAATTCACGAGTCAGTCCGACAGCTAATATCCCATTCTGTTTGTCTTTCGACGCAATAAAATGACTTTTATGCAAATCATACGAATTCTATACATTTTTGATGAGCCGCCCCAACCAGCGCATTTGCGGTGTTTAATTAATATATTTTTCCATCAAAACTTTGTAATTCACGAAATCGCGGATTTATTTGTCTCAAGAGATTACCGAGTTATAAGAGCTTCATTAATGCCACTGGATTAATTTACAGTTTTGTTTTAGAAATTATTCTTTGTGAAATACCTTAGTGTTTGTATAAAATAATGCTAATTCCTTATACAATATTCAAAGAGAACTCATCCATTTAAACTTTGGTGTCTGCCTATGTTGGAAAAATAAATAAATAAAATATGACTATCATCGCTTTGCCAGTTATTCTGCCGTCAAGCAGTAGTGCGCAAGCATCACTGTGTTGCAGTTTGAAGGGCATTGTAGCCAGCGAAATTACTGGGCATTATGAGACTTAACAGCTAATTGTCTCAGGGTGACGAGTGCAGTGCAGCACCGCGCAGGATATTACAAAACAAATTTCTGGGTGGTGCTGTTACTGTTATGGGCAGGTGCATTGCTTACCATCAGGCGAACCACCAGCTCGTCTCGTCAATCAGTTAAATAAAAAGAGGAGATTACGATTAAAAATTAGCAGGAATATTCGTGCTAATTTTTAATTGTAATCTCTAATTTACAGTGTTAACATCTAGTGATTGAGTACGTCCGTATTTCAGCCGTGAAATATTATGTATTACGTGCCTTTCTGTGTTTCAGTTTGCTTGTATCGCGTCACCAGCAAAGTAACTAGGCATTTGTGACATGAGAGCTAATTTTGATAATGGGTGGAGTGCAGCGCTGTGAAGGCCTTTACAATCATAGTTCTTAGAGGCACTGCTACTGATTTGGCTGACTTACCGTCACGTGTAATGTTTAGTCTTTTTAGTTACCTCTCACTACTAATGGTATAATAGCAATATATATTTGAATCGTAATTTTTTTATCGTTGTATACGGTCTACTTCTTTCCTTTCAATACTGTCTATTATGATATGTGTCAACGTTTTTCTGGAAGGGATCGCTTTAAGCTATAAGACCGCCCATTGTACTACCTGTGTAGTGTATGCAATATTTTTTTTGTATTGTATTGTACCTTATGAGGCAGTTATACCTACAATATTTTTTTCATAATTTCTTAATTACTCGTGGTAGGTCTCTCGTATGGGGGAAGCCGTCTGGGTAGGTACCACATCTTTGCCAGTTATTCTGCCGCCAAGCAGTAGTGCCCAAGCATTACTGTGTTTTGGTATAAAGGGCCGTATAAAGTAGCCAGTGAAATTACTGAGCATATGAGACTTAATGTCTGATGTCTCGCAGTAACGACCGCAATGTAGTGCTTTTTATGATATTAAAAGTTCTGGGTGGTACTGTTATGGGCAGGCGTGGCGCTCACCATCAGGCAAACGACTTGTTCGTCCCTTCAGTCAGTTCCATAAAAAAATTACCTTCGTATATGAAAAAATAAAAGTTTAAATACCTCCAAGAACGAATGTTGATTGCTCAAACGAAGTCCGTCATAAAACTCTTCAGTTCAAACCCTATTAGCGACTACTCAAGGGCCCTATAGCACTCCCACACTACACTGAGCGAGTACGAGTTTGTTGACATGCCCGCGAAAGCAAACATTTTCTCTTTGCGAGTTTGACTTTGTATGCATTAAATGGTTATGAGTAAAAAACTGATTGACACTTTAATTATAAAAAAACAACGCCTTTATCTAACAACGACAAAGGCACGTGCGCATAACATCCTAATAATATTACAAATGTGAAAGTTTGTGAGGATGGATGTTTGTCTCAATCACGCTAAAACTACAGAACAGATGTTGATGAAATTTGGTATGTACATAAAAAAGTTCGGAAAAATCAGAGGTCCTGGAAAAAGTACATTTTATCTCGGGAAACCGCAGGTGAAACTCTTTATTGTTTCACCACCAGAAAACATAATAACAAAAAGTACAATAACAAACTTAAAACTATAGTGTTACAATGGGCGGTCTTATCGCTCAAAGCGATCTCTTCCAGACAACCTTTGAATGGAGAGGACTTAAAGAAACTGTAAGAGACGGGGGACGGGGAGACGGGGGTGTCAACATAAATGACATAATAAACAAATGTATGTACAAAGAGTACAAACTGTAATAATATATACTATTATCTATATTAAATATACAATAATATATACCAATTATAAACATACATAATAATATAATATACAAAATATATAAGATATACATATATATATATATATATATATATATATATATATATATATATATATATACATGTATATACCTTCTTTCCTACTATCCTACTTTCTACTAATCCAACTAATATTATAAATATGCAAAAGTTTGTGTGACTGGATGCATCGATCTCTCTGTTACTCAATCACGCAATAACTGCTGATCATATTTTGATAGAATTTGGTAGTATGTAGGTTCTTTAGGTTCTCAAAAAGGAAATAGGCTACTTTGTATCCCGGAAACCCGCGGGTGAATCCACGGGGCGCAGCTTATAGGTAATAATATTCTCCTACCTCCCATTAAAACAATGCGAAAGTGGATGGATGCATGTTATCAATCCTCAATCTACAATATAACAGAGACATCGATATTTTTAATTCTAAGTTGCACCTCTTTCAGAAGCAATTAAAACAGATAATGTTTAATATTGAATGATAATAACCTATATATTATATTTATTTTTTGTTTACGCACATATTGAATTTAATTTAATAATGATAATTTGTTATAGTATTTAATAATTCTAATGATATGATCATTTATTTAAATTATTGTTGAGCTCTAGCGATTGTATTGTATTCCTTATTAATAACAATAATGATGCAATTAGGCGTACATACTTTTGGATTGTAATTTAGAACAATACCATGTACAACACACACTTAAGTCTGTTTATGATTGCATTCTGTTTTGTACGCTATTGAAAAAAATAAGTAAATAAATCCCGTCACAACTACTGAATGGATTTTGATATTTTTTATATTTTGAACCGATTAGGAAAATTCTTTTTGCGTTGGGTTCACAGTATATTTATATATATAATAGCAGTGCATTTACAGTAATTACATAGAAGACAAAGATGCTTCACTTCTGCAAAGTAGCCAACTGGTACATAAGAAACATAACATTGAAGAAATCCAAAAAATGTAACAAAATCTCTAATAAAAATGCCCCTCAGTTTCTTGCCGTATCTTCTGAGTAGTGGTTCTTTTTCCAATTCATTGATAGAGTCATTGTGATAATTTGACGTTCATAAGTGCGTCTGTGATGCCAAAATGATGAAAGAGATTTTGACTTTGACTTTGACAAATAGTGTTAGTAGTTCCTGGAATAAGATATACCAGGAACATTTATCCTGCAAAAATGTTCACATGCGTGCAACCGCGAGCTACAACTAGTTTATAAGAAAATATCCTCTCTTTCCTAACAGGACCTTGTTATGAAATCCGTCAGTTAAACCCTTTTAGTACTCGGTGTACTCAAGTGCTCAAGTATACGACGCTGGGAGATTGTTGACATGGACAGAGAGTCTTGTAGTCGTTTTCTACTCTTTTGAAAATTACTCTGTCCGATGTTTATTTCGCAGGGATATGATAAAAACAGAGATTTGGTCAATTCCCTAAGTGATTTGACCAAATCATGTTAAAATAACAACACAGTTTTATTAGTTCCCTAAACAACATCTAGTGATTTGAACAAATACCAGAACTAGTTCCATGAAATGGCAAAAATAACATGTCAGTTCTGTCGCAGGGAAATGAGGATCCTAGGGATTTCGGCAGTCCTAAGCAGCAATTTCTTCCAGACAACCCCCTGTGGTTGTCTGAAAGAAATCGCTGCTTAGCGATCACAATAAAATTAAACTTAAACTTAAAATTAAACTTACCAAAACATTAGTTATTTTAAAAAGCATTCTATTCCTTTTTGTCGCGTTTCCTTTGTCTGACGTTTATTTATTTATTTGTTTTACTAAACTATTTTTACTATAAAAATAGCATCCTCCATAAAACGACAAGTGCATTTTTCATAATATGCTCTCGGCGGGTGAACTGCTTTAATAAAAACAAGTGTTTTAACCCCATACAGGGATAAGTGCTTCGTGTGTATAAATAAACTCATACTTAACGCTTAGCAGGAAAAGCGCTTTATGTAAGCGCTTTCCCTAGTAAACAACAAGTGCATCTTTTTTCTTTAATAGGCTTGTGGTGCTTGACGTAAACGCTTTCATTATGAAAATTAACGTTTCCCCACAAATTGTGAAGTGCGCTTTAACATCATTAGGGAAGGTTTGCTTTAGGCTTGTATTTACAAGCTTTTGAGAGTTTTTACAAGCTTTTTGTTTAACTTGCAATGTTTGTTTGTTCGGGTCAAATCTTGCAAGTAGAATCAGAACCACTTCCTCTTATCCTGCGGAGTTGAAATTTTGCATACTTGTCAAAGTCCGATGAAATTGCAATGTTATGGTGACAGCCAGCTGATCTGATGATGGAGACGGATGGAGGGCAATGGAACTTCTTGAAATTTGGACTCATTAGTTTATTACTCGCTGTTTCGATTACGAATTTGTTAAAAGCTTGTCTTAAAAAATATATTTTTTAACAAAAATCTTGTTTACTCAAATACACAGCCTATTTAAGGTTATTTTAACCGTATTTTAAAGTATAAAAACGTTTACTTAATTATTAACGCATTGAAATCCGCTCCATACGCGATATTATAAGGACTCGCGATACCGATGGGGAGGTTTTGAGGAAAATAATTAAAATGTAAATATTTATGAAAGTATATTTGAGAAGGTTTTATTAAAAAATACTTAAACATGAGTATATGAATACTGACGTGATGGTTTTTATTGACCCATTACTATTATTATTATTATATTTATTTATTATTATTAGTTTCATTGTATTAATGAAACTAACAAATTCATAATAAAATACTATACACACAAAAGTAAATTAAGTACGTACTTTTTGAGTATATCGAACTAAAAGGCAAAACCATAATATTATAGAAAGAGTTTAATTTGATTTCGGATTCCATAGTCGTTTTTCTAGTCGATTTCATCGATATAAAGTCGATACTACACCGCAGTTCCTTGAAACAAGAATTACCCATAAGGCCACGCCGCCGCCGTGTCATCATAATCATCTAGGACTTAGATTATAATTACCACTTGGAAAGAGAAACTAACAAAAAAATTTAAAATAGACCAATAAATAACTTACCAAAATCATAAACAAGAGGAACGCATCGGCTTTCACAATTGTTACCACCCACAATATTGTAGCAAAGTCCCTGTTATGAAACCGCCAAAGTTTCAAAGTTTCTCGTAGCACGGGCTACGACGTAGCTCCGTAGCCGTTACGTAGCGGGCGCCCTCACCGCTCTGAGCCCGCGACTGACTGCCGCCCGCCTTATATTACTAGGGATGTGCTCTCCTCCCACCTAATAGGAGAGCTCTCGGTTAATTTAAGTAAGGTACTGTAACAAATTATGTGATTTTTTATTACACTATCCTATTTCATGGCGTTATTTGCAATTTATAATTTCATAAAACGAGGACTGTAAAATTCAATCAATAGATTGAACTTATAGAATTGAATTCGAATTTTAATTTTATGGATAATAATCCAGAGGAGTAAATTTCGGTATAAATGAAGGGTTGTTGAGCGAAAGCAAATATTGCCCAAAACTTTAATAATAATTCATTAGGGGTTCTGTTTGTGTTCTAAGTTTTGAAGACAAATAGACATGAAGTAGATTGCTATGAGATAAAAGCAATATTCGCCGCGGTAACCATACGGATAGGTGACTGTTTGTGTGTGTTATTTACGTTTAAGCGCTACCGTGCTTCATTGGTCACGTTAAGCCATCGGTCTCAGTTGTTATGTTAGGACAACAGTCGTTAGGCAATGTCGTAGGCCATCGGGCGGTCTTACTCCAATACCAGGAGACCACACACCCACACATAAAAGAAGCTTTAATTAAACAATTTATTGGCATTCCATAAATCCGTAATATTTTCTCTTGATACTTAATGACTTCTATATTATTTGTACGCATAATAGGGCAAAGACATGTGCAAAAACCTAATGAGTAAGACCTTGCATGAACTCATGTGTGTAATGCCATGTCTTTACTAATAAATTATCTTTATCTTTATTTCTTCCCGACATTATTGAAGTATAATATGAAATTCCAATAATCCATCTAATTCTATTTTACATTATAACTAACCATATAGTAGAGTTATTACTAATGTTATTAAAGTGGTCATACCGGACAGTAGAAGAATCTATTTGTCTATTCTATCTTATTGTAATTTTTTTAAACGTAGATGGTATTTTATTTATCCGTCAGATATGGGTTTCACTATGTAATCACAACGTCCTTGTGTTCTTTCCTATTTAAAATTTATTAGTACATATATAAGTGATTTTTAATCGTAATGTAAGCTATAGTGTCATTTGCCTGCTCTCTTTGCTGCTAGCTCTCTAACTACAAGCCCTTCCCGCCCAAACTAACCTCTGCTACCGAACACGCTACGCCGCGAGGAACGAGCACGAACCGTTTTAATTCAATGGTACACTAGCTACAGTTTTTCTTTGTACAGTTGGCTACAGGGCTGTAGGCAGGTGTGTTTTTAGGGGTTTAAGTACCCATGTATACGAATTACCTGGCGTTTGGTATTAGAATATTAGAACCAGCAAATGTATGTGGCAGTTTTGAAGAATAATTTAATTATAGGCAACATTGTAGAGTTTCAGAATTTGGTTTTCAACGATCCAATTGCAGTTTCAACATAATACTTACGATACATTTTATTGTTAAATATATGTCAGTATTTAATTTAAACTTATTGTTCCGTAAATATTTCGTATTATTGTATCTTTTTTCATTCCTCCAATTGTGGGTTGCCTGGAAGAGATCGCTTTGAGCGATAAGACCGCCCACTGTGACACTAATTGTCATTTTAGTTTTTAATTATTTCTGTATTGTGGTGTTATAATAAAGAGTTTATCCTATTTTATTCTAACTTTCGCATTTGTAATATTAGTCCGATACTCCGAAGTTAATCCGCTTGTAGTTACAAGCTTTCTTTCTTTACAAGCCTTCCAAATTTGAAAGGTTCAATTTAATATATAAAATACATTCCGCAATCTTCGTCTCTCGTGTGGGTGTGTGGGCAACCCTGCATTCCGCAAATATATAATTGTTTTTTATATTTATATAAATTTTACAATTTCTTATATTGAACTAACACCTTTTAAACATTAAATAGCCTTAAATGATATGGTATAATAAAAAATATGGTAATGTTATATGAGGTGCTAGGTATAGTTGTCCCTGGCTACGGGCCTGGTTAGCTATACTCGTTTTGCTTCGTAGTAAGTATTGCCGCATTTTTAGAGAGAAGCTGGATTCCTTTGTTTATATTAACATACTTACGGGTTCACAAATCCCTTCCGTTTGTGTATTTTACACTTTGTGTGTGAGATGGCAGATTTCGAGCAGTATCGTTTTGTAAATGGTATTGCTCAGAGAGAGAGACAGAGTGATAATGATCACGCAGTGCTGAATTGACAATGACAATATGTTTTATTTATTTCAATTTCCTTAAAAGCTTTTTTTCAGAAGATTTTTTAACTACTTGTATACTGCAATTATTTAATCAATAACAGGTATAATCGGGAACGGAACTAACACGGCTTAGGCCGACATCATTCATTTTGGGGCATAAACCTATTACTATCTCTATAGTTTCATAAGGTCGTTATTTTAAATTGATAAAATGATTTGACGAAGTGGTTATTTTATCTAACGATTCTTATTTTGATTTAATTTCTAACTATTAAAATTTTAAATGGAACAATGTAGGTCGTATGAATGTAGGTGTTACCTACCTCTGTTAGAGATCCAAATTAATAAATAAATATTTCCCAACCATAGCCAGACTAAGATGAAATCTCCCAAATATAATGTAATACTTACCCTAAAATCTCATAACCCTATCTGACCCTCAGGTTTCATTACGAACAGATGAGAATGTTGTCCGTGTCCGAAACGCAGCCGCGTGTCGACTGTTCACTCGTAGCTACAGACTATTTCGCGACTAGACTGCGCACACCGGGTCACTCACTTAACGATAGCGGTTTCTACCCAATACTTACCGTACGCTAAGACAGCGCAACACTCAGCGTTTCGCAGATTCTTTTATGATGCAGTTAATCTATCTATCTATCTCTTTAAGTCTAGAGTGAATAGACATCTCATGGGCAAGCGTGTTCCATCTTAGGCCACATTTTTGCTTTCCATCAGGCGAGATGTCGTCAAAGGTATGCCTATTTAACAATAAAAAAAATACTGTTAGAGCAGTTAATCCTTTTTACAGCCAATTACAACCGCTCTTTCTTTCTCTACCCCCGGCCTGAAGTAGTGAGTAGTGTTTTAAAGAAAAATAGGCAGGCTAGCTCTCAATGTACTCCATGCCCGTAGCAATTTATCTTCCTCTAGCCAATGAACCTTTCCTTTTACGGACCACCGCGCCGCTGCCCCGTTATTGGACTTGTTCAGGTTAAGGTAGCATTCTCACTACGCTATACTATATGGTATTGTAAGATACAGGAACATGACATGATTTGGTCAGCGCAGCGATCAGATGACGAGATATAGTGCTGTACAATAGCAATATCAAATTACCTAAATTCGAACCAGTCAGTAGAAATGTTTCATCTTTTGAAATATTGCAAAATTAAGATACTTATAGTGAGAATTGAACCTTCTCTTTAGCTATAATTTTAAGTACGCCATTAAAAAGGTAAAATTAGTTTACTGACTATTATTTCAGTACGTTAGGGGTTCCCGCGGAATATCCTATTTATCAAGAGTGACACAATATGCAAGGCTCTATTAGCCACTCAACCGTCCGAGCACTCGAGCGATTCTTGCCTCACACGTCCGCGCTGTAAACGTCACTTATTTTGCGATCGCCGAACGTGACCCTCCTAACAAAAACGATAGCTGCTAAGAAAGTACTATAGCTTCATTAATATAAAAAATACTATCGGAAAGCTAAAAGAAGGCGCAATTTGATTTTGCTAAGAGTAACTTATGCAATTAAGTATGAGAGATGAAAATAAAGTTTAAATTTGAAGATGTCAATAAAATTTCTGCATTTTAATTTTAATTTAAGTTTTACACGAAATGTAAAACAGTTTCGTGAAATAAATATTTTAGTTCATAAAATTAGATAATATAAACTTTAAAATGATACCAATACCTTAACATAAATATTATGTTTCCTATTAAAATAAATCAAATACATCTACATACTCCTCGCAAGGTTACCTGACTTTGGGCGTCGTAAGTCTGACAAGATGGCCGCCTCGTAATGGCGCGTCCACACGACGTCGACGTTTGGGTTTTTTCAATGAAACACAATGTTCTTATTATATATCAAGTTTATCATGAAGTCACATGTTTTTTTACGCGCAGTTCTACACTCTCTTATAATTGTACATCTTTAATAAAATATTTATTAAAAAGAAAAGGAAAAATGAACATAATAAAATGTTAATTTCACATCATTTAAAAATATTGTGTAAACATTTGAAATAGCATCGAAGGCCCTTTTATCAAATTTGTTTTTAACCGACTTCAAAAAAGGAGGTTTTCTATTCGGATGTATTTTTTTTTATGTTTGTTACCTCAGAACTCCGTCATTTATGAACCGATTTGGAAAATTCTTTTTGCGTTGTATTCAGTATAGCTACAAAGTGGTCCCATATAAATTTCATCGATATGTGACCTTGGACTTTGAAGATACATTGAAGTTGGTTTTTGTTTTTTTTCTAAAAAATATTATTTTATGACAAATTTAACTATAGTACCAACCCAGACATTGTGAAAAAAGAACTCAGCCGTTCGATACATTTCATCGCGGGTGATTAACCTTTTTCTATGGAACAAATGATTTTTTTCGCGATTTAAGGTTTGATTCCATAGTAAAAGTTGTTTGTTATATTCATTATTCGTTTTATATATTTACAATAACTATTATATTATTATTAAATTTTACTATATTATATTTACATGATTGATGAAATATTTAATATTTACATAAAGTAACCGAAAACATATTATATCTTAACACCCATAAAATATATACGTTACAATTTACTCTGCCTATATTATAATATATATTATTTCTATTTTTAAAAAGATATTTCTTCTGCTCTCAAAATTTCTGCAAAAATTCTCTCTCCAAAGTGTCGCAAACCTGTCAGACGACAGTGGTACTCTCACGTAAACTGCTCCAGCGTGTTCCAAAATTTCGTGTCCATAAGCGATATCCATAATAATACCTTCTATCGTATTCTCAGTATTTTGTGGCTCCGTCATAGTTAGTCGTGATCTCCGTCAGTCACAGTCTCATGTCAGTCTCGGTAAGTGTCGGTCAAGGTCTCGTGTCATTTTTGGTAGTTCACTCAGTGCAAAATTTGTTTATGGTACTCTCTAAAACAGTGCTCAATACACAAACTTACATTGCACTGAATGCACTTCCAAATCGTCCTCGTATCCCTTTTTCGGCGTGTGCACATCCAGCAACGGGCTTTTTTAATGTTGGATCGCATGGGAAAGTGGTCGTGATCAACTGTAGGTCGGTCGTTTGTTCGTATCGTCAATTGTCCAGTCCTGTTCGCATAAAGTCGAGGCTCAGTCGTCAAATCGATGCGTCGGTGTATTTTAAGAAGGTCTTCTGCCAAAATGGTCCGAAACTCCCTGTGTGATATTTTCGGGTTCTGCGATGAAAATATCACATAGGCATTAAACACAGCAGTGTTCAGTAACCTGCAGAAGACCTTCTTGTACCATACCTTATTTCTAAGTCGTTCCACTGGTTGAGCAGACAGAAATTGATCTTTTCTGTCCACTCCGCCCATGGACTTATTGTAGTCAAGTACAATTTTCGGTTTGTATGTCAGTCGGTTGTATTTATTTTGACTTCCCACTTGTAGGTGATGGTATGTTGATATCATGCTTACCAAGTTAGCATCTCGCCAGACCATCACAGACAAATCGGAACTGTAGCTTGCTACTACTTCTCCCTGTCGAAGGTCAGTCTTACTAAGTGTTTTGAGTGAATCGGGCACAAATTCACGATTCAAACGTAATGTCCCATAACAGTCAGTTTTATGTCTTTTAAGATATCGCAATAATAATGGACTATTATAAAAATTGTCCATTATTAAAGTATGTCCACGGTCAAGTAGCGGCTCTATCAAGTCAAACACAATTTTCGCCGTAGCATTGACGGGACGTGCAATACCATCTGTTCGGTCAACTGTCTCGTCCTGTGGTTGGTCAAGAGTTACATTTTCGGGCTGCTCAAGCGATACGTCATCAGTTTGGTCAATCGCCTCGTTATCGGATCGGTCAACAGTCTCATCGTCATGTCTATTAACTGGGTCGTTATCGGGTCGATCAGCCGTCTCGTCGGTAGGTCGATTATTGTTTGGTGTAATTCGGTCAATTCGAGTATTTTTCCCAACATATACAAAAAACTTCCAAAGATAGCCACTGCGAGACTCACAAAGTTCATAAGTTTTAACCCCAACTTGGGCAGCTTTCGTGGCAATTTTTTGAGCAAAACTCAATCGTCCGTGCCACTTTAAGAGAGACTCATCAATGGCAATCTCTTGGGAAGGCATATACAATGTTGAGAACTTGTCATTGAGGTAGTCAAGTACAGGTTGAATTTTGCACAGTTTAGTCCTGTCAGTCAAAGTCTCATTGTCTACGAAATGGTATAAAGATTTTAGCAGTAAGAAACGATTGTAAGACAAAATGCGAGAAAAGTATGGCATGGTCCCGAATCCATTAAAAGCAAAATACTTTTCTTCCTCTGGTAAAGGGTAAAGCCCTTGCAGAATTAATACTGCTAAAAACGTTATCATTTCGTCACGGTCAGTCGGAGTCCATCTGTGCAGGCGCGATGCCGGAAGCAGCTTGTTCTCCGATTTCAATAAAGTGATCTTCTGCTCTGCATATCGATTAGTCTCAGTACAAATTCGGTCAATAAAATCTGTGTCAAACATTTTACGAAAAATATCAACTGGAGTCATATTTGTCACATCAAAAGTTGGTCCCGATGATCTTGTAAAAGTCTCTCGTCGTCCAGTAAAGTTTATTTTGTCCTTCTTCCAGTCAAAATTATAGTAATCGTCATTCGGCACAATGGCGTGTAAAACTTGGTCATCTAATTCGTCTTCGTTTTGTAACACACGAGTCTGTATCTCAGTCATGTCAGCGTCAACTGCTGGTTCAGCCGCTGCATTACGCGATATAGGAACGAAACAGCCGTCGTTTTCATCTAAGTCGAAGTCGCAGTCAACGTCACTGTCATCAGCTTGTAGCCAGTCATCTAAAGTCATTTCAAAATTTTTGTCTGTCACATCTGAAACAAATAAAACACGCATCAGACAATCCAAAAATGATAATTATACCCCCTGAATCTCTACTCAGGTAAGTATAATTATCATATTAGACTCTAGGGACTGATAAATTGTTTTACAAATACTTACTAATAGCAGTCATTGAAGTTTGTAACTGGCTAGTGGATGGTTCGCTCACCACTTCAACCTCATGCCCCAAGGTGATGACATCTATTAAGATAAAAAGCAGGATGTTAAAAAATATGACATGATTGAGCGTGACTGCGAACATTAAAGTATGATTGTATGCGTGTGACTGTCAAATAATGTCACCTATTCGGACGACGATGGGGAACCATCCTCTCTTTTCTTTGGTGTCCGCGAAGCCCATTCCAAATTTAGCGCTGTTGACAGCCGACTAGGCGAACTGTAGGGAGAATTTCAGACAGTATCTACTTCTGGCGTACCCATATTGATGTAGTCGACTGGTTCCGATGGCTCAGGGATAGCCTCGAGTCCAGCTTCGAGCTCGTGCTCAGGCTCAGGCACCTGCAGCCTAAGATTAGGCTCGGGTTCAGGCCCTTCTTCTGCTGTAGGAAACTGGTGTTCATCCATTTCCAATGGGCAGGCGTCACGCTTTGGAGAAGGTCCCCTGCAAGATAATTTTATCATATCAATCTCATATAATATATAATGAAAGAAGAAAATTGAAGTAATTATGATTCATTTACCGTGCTTGTCTCTTTCGCGGGGGTGCATCAGGGAGAAGAATCCGCTGTAGTTCAGCTTCTCGCTTGCAGCTTATAAATTGCTTTCGAACTTCAGCGGGCATGGCGTTTAAGCGGCGCTTAGTTAGCGCTTTCTGCGCCCTGACTTGAACTAGTTCTAAACTGCAACAGTAAAAGTAATTGGCCAAACCTAGACAAAAAAAAACATCTTTGCTTACATTTAAATGTAATACAAAATGAAACTTCAAATAGCACAAGTAATCATATTTACGGCAGTGGCTCCTCAGTGCTATTACACCGCCCGCGTTCAGCTGCAGCTGAACTTCCGCTTCCTTCACTTGTCGAGCTAAAACCAATGTTTAAAATATATTTAATTGCAATACTTTATATTTAATGGAGCTGAAACTAAATAAAACAGCGCATATATACAATGTATACTTACGGCTGGGGCTCGACTTCATAAATTTGGTCCCTGCAATATAAAAGCTGATTTTAGCACACCTATAAATAATTGACTTAAAATATAAATAATCTGTTTAGTTATATTTCCTGATCTTCTAAATAAAAGTAATTAAAAATAACTGTTACTAGTAATGTAAGCTAAAATACAAAAACAGTATATTTACGGTAGAGGCCTATTGAGACCCCGTCCGCGACCGCGTCTACGTCCACGTCCACGTCCACGCCCTCGTACAGTCGTATTACCACGCGCACGTCTACTTCCTCCACTTGTCAAACTAAAAAATCAATGTTTAGATTTATTTTTATTCATTTTTTCATTGCAATCCATTCAATGAAGGTAGGTGAAGCTAAAATATAAATACTTACGGCTGCGGTTCGACTTCATTGAATTGGTCACTGTAACATAAATGTTGATTTTAATTATAGATATATTTTTAATTTTCGTGTTTCCATTTATTTAGACAAATAAATGATTTTGATAAAAAAATTGCTGCTCTACGAAATAAAAGTAACACCGAGAATTACCAACATTAATTTGTTTTAGGCGTACAAGCTTACATCTAATTGTAGGCAAAAAAAAACTTTTCTATACCACACACCGAAAATAAAAATGTAGAATAGCAGTGGTAGACAAAGCGAATTTTTAAAAGAAATCTCTGTTACTACAGAGATTGAAGTAAGGTTATTAGTATTGGCATTGGCATATTTTTTTCGTTTTTTAATATCAATACCTAAATACATAAAAATTGATATTTTAATAGTTTTAGGTTTTGACGTAAAAACTTAATAAACCATCACCCACCATATATATGTCGGTATATATTTTATATTTATTTATATATGCATATATTTTTTATGTATTCTGTGATACTAAAACACGAAATTATTTTTCTAGAAACACCACACCAATAGGTACATATTAACTGCAACACCACAAAACACCACCGAACTGATCACAAAACCTACATGTGTACGAACCATTATTTACGTTGTAAGTAGATTTGTCCAATGGGACTGCACTCCCCAACTCTAAAATCCTGAATAACAAGTTGCTTTTTAGAATAATAAAGACACATCTCAATATAAATCGCTTGTAAATGTCTAATAACGTGATAACAGTGAAGCATTCTCCTACATTTTACATTTATTTTACATAAACAATTGAAAAAAATACATTAAAAACCACTTTAAGTCGCCAAACGAAGGTTGCATTATGACGCCCCATATCTTTTAGCTAGATGATTGAATGAAAAAGTTTTGTAATTGTAGAAATAATACATATTACGTAGAGGAAAAACCTTCACAATCAATTTGACATACAATCATATTAGAAATAAGCTGTAAATACAGAAAACTTACCCCATTTTTAATAGAGCACCACACACAACAATAGTTCACAACACAGAATGGCGGACCGTCAGCTTTACGATTTTTATTCTAAATATTTTGTTGCCATTGCATAGACAAAAGTCACTCCCACGTATGAAATATTTATTAAAGAGCCATCTGGTGTTCATCTACAGAAATAATTATAGCTGAATTAGACGTCATAGACGTTTAAAGTGAACGATGTCGACTGGTGACTGTAGTAACCAGGGACGCTTAAGGCAAGAGTTTTTGTGGGGACTATAGTCACCATGGACGCTTGAGTGGTTAGAGTATACACAAGCCACCACTTGGAGCTGGTTTTCAAGTGGATTCCCTACAAACTAAAGTCTTTATTTTCTGAGACAATGTGTAGACATATAATTACATCGCGTCACGTGAATGCAGCCTTATCTGCTTATGCGTTTAGTCGAAGCGAAGAATAAAAGCTAAAGTAATACTTTCCCTACGAGTAGGTTATTTTGCCTCCTTGATGTTTGTAGGCGGAGACATGCTCGTTTCATTATCTTTTTTCCTTCTCATGTGGGTGTGTGGCTAACCCTGGCTGGTATCGCAGTTATAGATCGCCCTACTGCCTCCAACATTGCCTAACGACTGTTGTCCTCAGGCAATAAGCGGGATCGACATCTTAACGTGCCCTCCGAAGCACGGTAGCGCAGAAGAGCATACCACACAAACGGTCACCCATCTAAGCGGTTCCCCTAGCGACCACACATCTGTTAGGGGACCGCAGGGCGTGATACGCTACGAGCGCTACAATATTATCGTAAGAGTAAAACGCTCTGAAAATATAAACCTAGATATGTACCTACATATTGTACACAGATACACTCGAGAGCAATGAATCCGGGTCACTTAAAGAATCCTAAAAATCTCGGAAACTAAAAATGCTAGGTTAATGCAATAAATTGTATTTAATAGACAATGTAATACTCCTTAAATGAAGGTATTAAAACTTCTTAGTTATTGTAAAGTTATATCATAAAAAAATCAAATTTGAAAAAGGGCCACTTTCGAAGATGGAACTACGAAATTACAGCATTTGGTTTTGCTTTTGTTTGTAATCTGTCATTTATGTGGGTACATAAACCATGTTGATAGTGCTCTATATTCATTATTCAAGCTGAAATTATGTCGCTTACGCCTGAAGAATGCACCAGAATACTTACAATGCTGGAAACCGGCCGGAGTCAGCGCGATACAGCCAGGACTGTCGGTGTGTCGCTGTCAACAGTACAAAGAGTTCTCCGACGTTACGAAGAAACTGGTTCTAACCTACGCAGACCAGGAACGGGCAGAACCAGGTGTACCACAGCACGAGAAGACCGATACTTGGTGAACACCATGCTTCGAAATCGCTTTCTCACAGGAACTGAACTCACCAATCAGTTTCGACGCCTCGGAGGAAGTAACCCAAGTGCATGGACAGTAAGACGTCGGTTTGCTGAATCTAACTTAAAACCCCTTAGACCTGCAAACGGCCCTAAACTGGAGCGTGGGCATCGTATTTCGAGACTAAGATATGCCCAGAGCCACGTAAATTGGAGTATTGAAGATTGGTCAAAAGTTATGTTCTCCGACGAATCAAAATTTATGCTCTACAAGCACGATGGAAGACACAGAGTGTATCGAAGACCAGGGGAAAGATTCAAGCAAGCATGCATCGAAGAAAAAGTAGCCTACGGTGGTGGGTCTGTACTTGTGTGGGCCGGAATTTCTTCTGAAAGTCGCACAGAGCTGGTGATCATAGAAAACGGCTCTTTAACTAGCGTAAGATATGTGGAAGAAATCCTCAATGATCACGTTGGTCCATTTATGGTCAATTTAGGTGAGGATGCTATATTTATGCATGACAATGCCCGACCTCATACAGGTAGGATTGTGAATGACTACCTTCAAGAGATGAACATTACTCGTATGGAGTGGCCAGCGCGCAGCCCGGATATCAACCCGATCGAGCATGCTTGGGACGAGCTAGGCAGATGCGTAAAACAACGAAACCCTCCCCCAATCACGCTTCGTGAGCTCAAAATTGCTCTCACAGAGGAATGGGAGAATATTCCCCAAAATCGTATAAGGAACTTGGTGTACAGCATGCCAAACCGCGTAAACGCAGTAATGGAAGCACGAGGAGGCAATACGAAGTATTAAAATTCAAGAAAATCGTAATAAAGTTCAAAAATTTCATGTTTCCTATTTTTGTTTTAAGGAGAGATCAGCTGTTTTTTTCTTTATGTAATTTTGTGTTAATAAAATGTATGGTGACTCATATTTTTTTTACTTTCATTTAAGGAGTATTACATTGTCTATTAAATACAATTTATTGCATTAACCTATCATTTTTAGTTTCCGAGATTTTTAACATTCTTTAAGTGACCCGGATTCATTGCTCTCGAGTGTAGATAGGTAGATAAAAATCACTTTATTGTTTACCATAAACATAAAATGTACCTAACTACAAGTAAAATTTTATAATGATGTAAAAATGGGCAGTCAGGGAATCTGGATAAGAGATCTCTTATCCAGATAACCTGTGAATGGAGAGCATATATAACATGAACAGATGGTGCATGGTTTGTGTACATTGATAATAATTATAATGGTTGTAATGGCAACCTTACGCTATGTTATTATTAGGTGCTCATTTCAAATCAAAACCTAAGTGTTATTTTTTCAAAAAGGATATCCTTTTTTGGATAAGTATAACACGTTCTTATTAAACATTGAAATTATACATATACCTGTTGGTATTTTATTATAAATAATAATAACAGTGCGAGGTTGGTTCAGTGGGAGCACGTGAGACTTTCGATCCGATGCACCCGACTTCGAATGCTGGCCCCGCATCACTGATTTTCTTAAGTTATGTGCGAATTTAACACTCACTCTAAAAGCGGTGAAGGAAAAACCGTGAGGTGAGGTAACCGGCATGTTCAAGAATTAAGTACAAACATTCAAGGACATGTGACATATACAAACCCGCACTGGGCCAGCGTGGCGGATTATGGCCCATACTCTCGCAGTGAGAGAAGGCCCGTGTCCCAGCAATGGGAACGTGATGGGCCGATGATGATGATGATGATTATGATGATATTATAACAGAAACTCGTTTTGTATTGTAGTGTTATAATAAGAGTAGGTAGGTACCTACTCTTATTAGACTCATATTTTGATAGAGTAGGTACTCTACCTACTCTATCAAAATATTACTCTACCCATTTTATCTTTTGACATGTGCAAATGTACATATATAATAATACAATACAATGCAAACTGTTTATTGTACACCATAAACAAGAACATACCTATATCGTGTTCTAAATTGCTTTATCAACATTGCTTGAAACAATTCATTTTAATTGTTGTTACAAAATCAATCAAACCCAGCTTCATTGCAAAGGGTGATAGATGTTGATTGGTCGTATTGTATGTACATAGCTATATCGTATAGCTATCGATTAGATCTGATACTAAATAAAACCTTATGCCTTACACATTTGGGTTTAATATAATTGTATCTTGTCTAATTTGCCTCGTGAACTACCTTGGCACAAGAATATGACCATCGGCTATAATACTAAGGCTAAATAGGTATTAAGTATTTCCTATATAACTTTTTTTTACCTTAATAATTATGTATGAACCTCCCTGTTGCTGCGAAGAATATAAGTAAATCAAAACTCAGTAGGGACCTTAAATACGTACCTATAGGTACAATTTAAGATAATAAATTAAAGACAAAAATACGTGTTCTTAACATTAGTCAAGATCCCAGACTTCTACGCCTCTACTAAAGTTTTAAGTAGCTGATATCGCGAATACATCAAGATTCAAATCCCGACAAAAGATAAGCGTAAATATAACTCACCTTAAGCTTGCCCACTCACACCATCACACAAACACATCACGCGCGAGAAACACGACTACAACGTCTTAGCAACACAACAAACACTACACATGGCAAGGAACGGCGTTGTCCTCATATAATATAATTCAAAATACAGTTTGTTTACATAAATATTTACTAAATAAAATGTTATAGTAGCATGTTGTTAGGGCGGGCTCGCAGCGCCGACTAGCGGCGGGCGCGCGAACTGGCGCTAGGGCGGCGGAGACTGGGGTCGAGTCGAGGGTTCCGGCGTCTCCTCTCTCATTCGCACACTCTTCACCTTAATTGACACAGAACCCCCTCGCGTTACGCAAAAACGACGCTTTTATCAATGACATAGGACATATAATATCGCGTAGTAGACTCACAGATTACGATAAAGTTAGTAGGTGTAGTACGGCGTCCATCCCCCAAACTCAGTACATTATCTGCACAGTGGTGGAGCTTGAGTAATTTCTAGATTTTCCTAACTAAACCTAACCCGCTACCTTTCGGGTATAGTAAGTCTAACCTAACAAGTCCCTTGAAGCGATAGGGAACGTCAGTCGTAAGATTTGAGTGGCACATGTGAAGGAATGTTTTCAAGGATATTATTATAATAGAACCACCGATTTCTTCAGAACCTTAAGATGGTTCGATGACCCCAAAGGGGGTCTTGGCCTCCAACAACAAAAGGCGCCATTGATCTCGGTGTTGCGCAGTCTCTTTCCAGTCCAGCAGCTGCACAGTTCGCGAAGATCCTTCTCGAGCTTACCTAGCCAGCGGTATTGAGGCCGTCTGACCGGGCGACGACCCGACCCGTCGACCCGGGGTCGACCAAAGGACGCTATCTTTGCATCACGGTCCTTCTCCTTACGCACGACGTGGCCGAGCCATCGAAGTCTGTGTGCCTTGACCTCGCCCATGATGTTAGGTTCAGCAAACAGCTCCTCTCTATTCTTTCTCATTCTCCAACTGCCGACGACTCTACACACTGGTCGGAACATTTTCCACAGCACTTTTCTCTCGGTGACCAAAGTGTGCTGTAAAAAGCTGTGTGTGTAGTGTGCATGAATGTGTAGTATAATGGGCGACTTGTGTCACTGTACCGCACTGCGCTGGAAACTGGAAGGCTGCGCGTGGCCTTGAGCGAGCCCTGATGTTTTCATCCCGTGTGCGTATTAAACCGTTTAGAGGGGGACAAGTGACTTTAGCCGAGGATTTATGGACGAATCTCTAGAATTAATTCGACGATTGTGCCACTCGCCGTCGAGGGGCGACGGCTTGATTTTACAATATTAGGTAGGTACCTACATGACATGATCGTGTACAACATTAAGTAAGTATGTATATTAAAGTAAATAAAAATAAAACAAAATTAGCCTTTATTGCCGTTTTTTGTCAAATTTTTACACTAATATATTATGTATATTGTATATATCTGTTATTTTACTATGATTCTAAATTTAATATTAATCTATTTATTCAAGATAATATATATCTATAAAAAGTTATGTTCAGCTGTAACAGCTTGTCATTTGACAAAGGCCTCCTCTACAGATATCCATTTTGTTTTGTTCTCTGTTATTCAAGTCCAATCTAATTCCGCTGTTTTTGTTCCTTCGTTAGGTATGTTTCATGCATGTGCCTCTTTTACCATACCATATTTTGTTATTAGTTTAGTTTATTTGTCTTTTATCCTATAATATTATGGCCTGTTAACTCTACTACGTTTTTTTTCAATAAACAGGTTTTACATTTTTGTTGCTAGACTCATTTCTTACTCTTCTTCACTTATTTTTTCACTTCACTTAATTAGATTCTGATTCTTTTTTTATTACCTACATGACATGATCGGTATATAAGTTATTAATAAATATTTTATGTTTGTGTGGATGCTCGCGATTATCTACATAAATATTTATGCTATTTTCAAATCGGTTATTTAACCGCTCTGTGGTTTAAGATGTTTATTTCTCTAAAATAATAAATTCGCTTACATGAGATTTACATTAGACATTTGTTGGGCTTAGTAAATATTAATGGATTAATTATCATTAGCAGCATATATAAGCTGCTAAATTCATATTAGCATTAATGATATTAATTGTAGACGCGAAATTCGATGAATGCTAAAATTCATCGCTTAGCACACCACTTCGCATCGCTTAGCATAACGCACGAATGCGAACTGCGGCGGCAGTCTGCTAATGCTAATGCTGTTGCGATTGCGAATCGACGGAGTGACCCGACCCCCGGGCGCCTTGTCTGCGAGATTTTCACAACTACGAAATGTCATATTAGCAATTAGCATTGCAATAGCATATATCATGCTAACGAACAATATTTCGCATGCTAAAGAAATTAATGAAAAACAGCAACAATTTCCATTATTACTCTATATTGTTATGAATATAAATGGTATGATTTCGACCCAGAGGCAACTTCAGACTGCAGCAGCAAACTGCAGCGACACTGTATTTGAGAAGACGGTGGCACTAACATTGTCATCTGACTACGCGGCGCACGAATAACGCGAATAATGTGAACGGCTAAGGAGTGGAACTCTCTGCCGGAATCTGTGATCCGGATAGCTATAATATAATCTTCGTGTCTTTAAAACAAGAGTGAATAGGTTTCTTCTAGGTGAGCGTGCTACATAGTAGTCAAACGCAAGCCTATAACTGATAAATAAATAAAAGAATACAAAACTCCTACCATATAATAGTACTACCATAGTGTCGCTACGGTCTGCCACGAATATCTGCAGTTGTCGTGGATGCAATTCCGAGCGCTACTGCAAGCTGCAGACTAGCAGTGTCGCTACGACTCTTCTGGTTTCTATGTATTTCAGAAGACAATAAAACTGTCACGTGGATACGCAGTGCCGATTTCATATTCCATAGAAGTAAGTACTGTCACTGTACTCTGCTGTTGCTACGTTGCTAATAATCACACCTTTATATACCATTTCTACCAAATCTTTAAATATAAACCGCACAGATAATTTGACACATATTTATTGTTGATAATTTCATAAATTAGGAAAAGCGTTTTAAGCTATGAACATTTTCCAATGTTTATAAACTTTATTTATACATGTATATGTATTGTTACGCATTAATTTTTATTCATATTTTATGGGAGACATTGTTCAGGCTTACTATAAAAAGTAATAAAAGACATTTAAGTACTACTTAAAACACAAATGCAAAAATATAATAAAATTAACACTCAATGCATTTCACTTAAATTACTTGTACTTTAATTTAATAAATGTAAATAATTTAGGAAATAAATATTATAAATATAAGTTATATTTTGTTACTTTTTGAGACTTCTTTCTATATAATATAAAAATATATAATTTAGGAAATAAATATCATAAATAATAATTACATTATTTAATTGTTTGTGAGACTTCTTTTTTAACCAATGAGCATAGGTTCGAGTTTGCCGGAGTCGAGCAGGGCCTTCACATCAGAACCTCCACCAACACAGTTTCCATTGATGAACACTTGAGGAACCTGGAATTGTAATATTGGAGTGTAAGCACAAATAACAATATTGGTTTCATAATATTGTATAATAAAAAAATATATATTGTATAACGCAATATAAGCACCAGATTGGGATTGAACACGTGATCCTCATCCAAAGTCATGTTTAGCATAAATAAAATAAAATTTACAATTTTTGCTAAGCAGGAAGAGGATTGTCGTCAGTTTTCACCAAAATAAATTGTGGTCTCAAAGGAGAAACAAATGTTTTAGTATGATTAAGTCGCTTTTTATTATCATAAACTTTAAGTGCAGTTTTTGTGCCTACTTGCAGAAATAAATGATTTTAGGATTGATTGTATCTGAAATTCTGTTTTTTTTTCACATGTAACCGAATGATGGGATGAGCTGGTCGTTTGCCTGATGGTAAGCAATACGCCAGCCCTTAACAATAGCAGCACTACCCAGAACTTACTTTATTTAATATACCAAATGTATTTTCCTACATTCTAAATTAATGAGTTGGACTGATTATTGTCAGAGTAGTTCCATACCTCACTGTTCTGTAACATATCTATTTATTTATATTTTTGTCAAACCTTATTGTGCTTACCGTTCTAAAACCTGTAATGCTGGACAGGTTGTCCTGGATTAAATTTCCATCATTGCGCTGGTCCAACTCAATGATTTTGATTGGCTGCTTCACTTTCTCAAACACCTGGAATTGATAGTCATCGTTTAAAATAAGTAGTAACTGAGAATATCAATATGTATCTATTTTCTTTTAGAACAACATGGTAGAACAATGTATGTATATTTTATAGAACCAACATCATTGTGGTAGAAGCACATAAATATCCAATCCAACAATCTCTTAGATCCTGTCCCGTAATTAGTACTCCCTGTACAATTCATTACATTTCTATACAGAACAGTGACAGTCCTGAAGATAGAGAGAGAGATTAGGAACTCAGATTATGCACAACTTATTTACACATTTTAATGTATTCTAGCTTTCAATAGATATAACAGAATTTCAAAAATCTCTTGCTTGCAAACCACATGCCAAATTTTAAATGGAATATTAGTGGAATACTACATATTTCACAACAATGAGTCATTCTTCTTCTCTCGTATGAGTGTGTGGCGAATCCTAATGAGTCATGGGGATTTTGGGATTTTAATTTTATTGCAAGCCTAAGTGACTTGCAATAAAATTAGAATTTTATCTAATTTTAAACTTAATGTTTTGTAATGGACTAGGACGTGAACAAGTATTTGTTGTTTTTTTATGGCTAGGAGGTATATAATATACTCTGGAATCTTGGCATAGATGTATGTTTTAATTATTTTACACATCAGTAGGGTGATGTAAACAAATTAATAAGTCAAAGCATATGTGAAAAGAAGTATTACGAACAAACAAAATTAAAAACCTGTTTTTGTAAGCGAATGACATCATAAACAATGATAAGAACAATTTGCTTATCAACTAAAGGTGAGGTTATGTACTTACATCTTTAGCTAGGTTGCAATAGGGGCAGTAAGATTTTGAGAAAACTACTACTTTGTCTTGGGAAATCACTTCCTTGATGTATTGCTGAATTTCCGGAGAGCTCGCCATTGTGGTTTTACGGAAAATTTTGCTGCCAAATGATCCCATCAAACAAAATTTTTGACTCGAGAAAGAGAAACGTCAAAGCGACATTTCTTATGACAGATGTCAATGTCATTATCATCACTTTCAAGTGTTATTATAAATTTTTATCTTATTTTGGCTTGATAAATTATCAATATACTGCCCAGCATGCCCGTAGAGGAGAGTTCCTGTATAGGCCAGTTACCGGATACTTTATCTGAGGCCAGTTACAATACTCGGAGGAGACGGCATTAATTGCTACTTATAAATATACGATGAAATGCTTATTGTAGGATTTACACCCGTATTCACTAACAACACCGTTCGTAATATCTAGTGAGGCACAGCATTAAATCAGGACTCTAAATGAAATTAAACGCATGAGTGCAAATATAGAGTTCAGATTGGTTGCTGTGCCTTACCTGGCCTTGTGTTTTGATGAATATTTGTTTACTCTTATCAGTTATAATCCGAATTTGGTTGTTGTCTATCTGTTTTATCCAGGTTTTATCTGCTTTCTGTCTGATCTGTGGTTGCTGTGTGGTATTATCAATTATTATGAATTTAATCCTTCCCTACTACTTGTACCTACGTAATACCATATGTAATATACAATATATACCATATATAATACGTAATTATATAGTCTGTATACTGTGGTCTACTTATTATGGTATGTAGTAGTGTGTATATATATTGGTCTTTATAGCATACGGTTTTCTGGAAGAGATTGCTGTTTAGCGAAAAAACCGCCTATTGTACTTATCATAAGAAAGTATGTTCAAAATGTAATTCCTTCTTAAGTGCAATAAAGTGTTTTCTATTCTATTCTATTGTATGGTCTATACATAATAGAAATAGTAAATGTATGAATTATTGAAGATGGTACCTAGGTAGTTAGGTACCTACCTACATAAAATATTAATTATACATGTACCTATATAGGTAGATATTTATGTCTTTAGAATATATATTATATAAAGTATACTTACGTATGAGATATCGCACACTCCGGGACCGGTTTTTATCATTTCCAGAGCAACTACTATGTTTCTATAGTAGGTACTTACCACTAACTAGTTTCTTACGCTTCACTGACTACGTTCAGGTTGACAAAACATACACAATACCTAAGTATGTAGTAGATATACGAAAAACATTATACAAGGAATATACCTAATAAGTACAACAATATTTTTGATAGATTCACAGTAGCGCCTGCCCTGATAGTTCTGAATCAGAACTCTGATACCTACATATTAGCAGGCCTAGCGCACTCCGCATTGTAGGTACGAAGCTACAAGTACATAGCCGGACACCGTCGGCGGGTCGCACGTCGTTACACGGGCCGCGTCAGAAGAGATAAGAGCTATACGATAGAAAAAGAGGCGCTCTGTAGGTTAATATGACTGCTAGGTATGCAGCTAGCTCTACGCGAGCTGAATTGAATTTTATTGCGTCATAGCAAGAGTCGCTATTTATTTAAATTTCTTTGCGGAGTGATGCTTCTGTCCCTTAGTATTCTGTGGTAGTAGGTAGTAAGTTTCAGTTTGTGTGCAGTTATTTTACTAAATAACCAGTATTATAGTATAATAGACACCAAGCGATCGAATTTCTCGGGTTAGGTACACATAACAATAATGTATATTATTTTTCAAAGTATAGCAGGTAAGTTTAAGAGTAAGAGAAGTCGACGCGGCGGAGTAAATAAATAAAAATAGCTTAAAAACATAAACCATAATTTTTATAAAATTATAATAAATACATATTATAATACTTACCTACGGTTATATATACTTACATATATCTACATAATAGTATTGTACTATAATAGCTTCATATTTAAGATTTCCCTGTTTGTCGTGTCGAATAAATGGTTTTTCTTTCTTTTCTTTCTTTGTGATGACATTGAATTTTAGAGTGAACATGTAAAGTTAACATAATACTTAATAATGTTTTTATTTTTATTATTAAAACTATTTAATACATTGTTACTAATAACATGAAACCAAAACTAAAAACCTTAAAAATATAATTTAATAACTAAAATATATCTATTATTAAAAGGAGTCCCTTTAGGCAAGGTTCCGAAGATACTGGCAGCGTTCCCCCTTTGAATAGCTAGACTAATTCTTTGTCCGAGGTAGCTGCCAGCTCTTTGGTCTCCTGTGAGGTCGACTAACCTTTATTAATTAATATGTTATGTTAAATAGTAGTTAGGTAGAGGTATGTACCTTCAACTGCAATAAGCAGAGACTGCCAACCGCAAAAGTATCAAGTAATGACCTTTGGTATTTATTACGTCGTCCGATGGCTCAAGCAGCTCGATCTGAAGTCACGAACGCCAAATGCGGCTGCTTGCTATGATGCATCGCTCCAGACTTGTGTGGACTTGCATGACCAGTAGGTAGGCAGTAGGCACCCTCACCACGCCCGCGGTGACTCAGAAACGTCTACCGTATTTTGTGTCTTGAGCTCTGCTGTGGTCTTAATATATATCGCACCTTCGGTGCTACAAAGTCACAACAGCTCAGTTTTGAATTTTACAGGAGAGGACTTTGAAGATTTTTTTCGCATTTATTGCCTTATCACTGGATGTCTAATTGTAGTAGGTTTAAAATCTTTATAAAATTAATGCTTTATTGTGTTTTCTATAGTTTCATGTCAAAAGTTTAATTCAAATTACTAAAATTATTCTAATAAAACGCAAAAAAAAAAGTGTCCGGAATTGTGACTTTGTTGCACCAGGAATTATTTAGTTAAATGAGTTATGCCTTATTATTTAGGCATTTCAGTCGGGCTTTTTGCACTCGTCTACATCATTTGTGTCGCTTTAGCTCCAACGCACGTCATAATCTCGCGGGCGCGGGGGCACAACTCTCTAATCAAACTTTGTTGGCCCAAAACGAATGGAAAAATGCACCAATAACCACAAAGGCACTCGCGCCATTTAGTAGATTTTTGCGATACTTTCGCGGGTGTTTTTGTTGCCCCGATATAGGCATGGCTCTAAGACAATTTGGCATACTTAACTCAATTTTGCAGTTTTGGCTATTTGTGACTTTGTTGCACCGAAGGTGCGATATATATATATATATATATATATATATATATATATATATATATATATATTCGTACTAAACCCAAGCCAAAAATAATTTTCCAAATCGCCTAATAATTGACGGAGTTTTGAGTTCTGAGTAGTTGAGAGTTGAGAGTAACAAACATAAAAAAAGAATAAAAATATAATCCAATTGAGAACCTCCTCTTTTTTTAACATCGGTTAAAAGTAGAGCAACACGATGACTAGACTAGGCCTAAAAATCGACATGCATCAACAGAGACCCAAGAGCAACATTCGAGGTAACTCCACAAAAATCTAAGTCTTAAGTTTTGCATTCACCAAGCTATATAAACTTTTATTGATGTTTGCATTACCAGAAGATGTAGTAGGCAGATGCGCTGTAAGCAACTCGATATGTAGGTCGTTCGGCCATTGGAGGTAACGTTCCCATTAACTTGTGCGAAATGGCGAAGAGAAAGGTCATGACTATTAATATTATGTGGTACACTTACTTAGGTAGATAGATCGATAAATACTTTATTATTCACCTTAAAATAGAGATAAAGTACAAGTCAGATGTTTACAATTAAAGCGATCTATAACTAGGTAGGTACCTACTTTCAAACCAAGAAGTTGCATTTTTCAAACAGATAATTACAGAATCTTTCAGTAAAATATTTTAAATAGCTAAGCTTGGAGTTTCTATTCTATATTTACGATCGATGTAAGCCATTCTACGTAATTAGTTGTTTCATTTGCTTGAACACAACGGGTTCGATGGACTTAAAAACACGTCTCTCTTCACGATCGATCCTCCGAAGCAATGATATTATTTCACACATGGCTAAGTCAATTGAAATTCAATATCTTACTGCATCTTGCACATTGTCGATTTGCGGTGATCAAGTGATACTTAGACAGTCTGGTATTAAACCGCATAGCGCAACATTTGCCCACCGTGCACCGTACGGTACTATCAGGTTACACCGTTAACTAATTACACCAGTTCATGACTTATTACAGCTAAGCATCAGACGATGCTCGCATTTTTATAGCTTCATACTTTGGTGTTCAAACTCAAGGTTGAAGTAGTTTCGTAATAGAGACTTCGCGGCTGAATTTACATCTCCAGTAATTTCTGCAACCCACGGATTATAACGTACCTACCTACTTACCTATAAAATTATGTTAATAAACACAGTCTATATATGTTTTGTCTACATTCCTTCACTTCTGGGTTGTCTGGAAGTGATCGATTTAAGCGATAAGACCACCAATTGTGACACTAATGTTAATTTAATTGTTATTATAGTTTTAATTGTTTCTGTATGTTATAATAAAGAGTTATTCTACACTATTCTATTCTACATAATATTATGAAAACCGTAATTTTTAAAGGTATCCTAATTGCAACTTAAGTACCTCCTAAAACATTTTCAAATACCATGGTCGGGACATAATAATAGAGCTTGTTTACCTATCAGCATTCATATTTTATCAGTATCAATATATACTTACCTATAGGTACTACAACCGCTATACCAAAGAATACTAACTATTCGCTATTCCTTGCTATCAGGAACTACCGGGGGGAACGAACTTCTTATTTCAATCAGGTTCGTTTAGAATTTCAGATTATTTTATTTAGCAATATATTTCGTATTTCAAGGTTTCAACTTTTCTGTTGCTGGAAAAGGCGGTTATTGTCCAATTTACACAAATAACGCATTACGTCGTTTAAGGTCACCAATTGAATAAGAATCTAATATCAGTCCAAGGCCTGAGATGACTCACACTAGTCGCACAACTGATACTATTAGATATATTCAGATTAAGTCAATTGATTAATAGTTATTGGCATCCAGTTTGGTCCGGGTCATCGTATAAATGTCCGTTGGGGCTCTAGACACTAGAATTTCTTGTGAAATATCACCAGCAAGGCACTTCCTGGTGAGCGCGTAGTAGCTCAGTTGTTTTGAAACTCGACTCTTGGTCTTGCCACCTGCGTCGAGTGTCTCGGCAGTCACGCAATTATAAACCTTGTAGATAGTTTTATTACCAGTGTCACCTGCCTTAACAAAATTAGTATACAGTAGGTATAGCATTTATCACTAGTGTAGCATTTTAACAGTCATAACCTCTTTACAAAGTGACTACATGTAAAGCGGCTGTCACCTTATTTAATTATTTTTGTACCCTTGACTTAGTACCTAAATGCTTATTGACCAATTAAAATAACAGCGTTGCAGGTAATTAATTAACTGCAGTTAAATTAGTGGTTTAGGTGATAAAGTGTGATTTGATATAAAATTAATTATTGTATATTTAAATAAACAATGATAACATTTTAAAATTATTGTGTAAGTAAAGGTAAAGTAAGTAGATATGTTCATAATTGTTTAAATACGAATGCTCGTATATCTGTGACGTTTACATCCTCGATTTTCATCTGGATGATTGAAATCTTATTAGAACTATATTATTTATTATAAACGTAACTTAATTGCTACGAATGCGACACATAAATAACACACATTTCACAAAAAAATAATTCTCTGAAAGGAGAGCCAATTGAGTTGTTTAAAAAGTATATATATATATATATATATATATATATATATATATATATATATATATTATTTATATATATATATTATTTATATACGTGTGTTATTTATGTGAGTGTGTGTATATAATATATATATATATAGGTACTGCTGCTCGACCAGAATAGCTGGCAAACCCACTCTCACTCTCTTACTCATTTGAAGACAATATTTTAAAAATACTCTAAATATATAGTATGTATAGTATATTTTGTATGTGTATATATATATATATATATATAGTGTACAGTGCGGATTGCAGTGGTACGTTACGCTGTAGGTACCTACCTACTTGCTGGTATTTAAAAAAATCTTACTTAACTTTATACAGGGAGTGGCAAAATTTTGAGATCATGGAAAAAATAAATTTGGGATATTAGATAATTTTTGAAATATCTTGGCTGCAGCTGTTTTCAAAAATCAAAAAATGCAGTTTTTAATTTCTCCAAAGTTTACCAGATGTTTCCTAAGAACAAAACATATATACATATATATATATGTATATATATATATATATATATAGTACCTTTTATTCTGGCCGAGCAGCAGTACCTATATATGTATATAGCTGTGCTTATAGTGAACAGTGCGGATTGCAGTGGTACGTTACGCTGTAGGTACCTACTTGCTGGTATTTAAAATCTTACTTAATTATATACAAGGCAGTGGCAAAATTTTAAGATCATGAAAAAAATAAATTTGGGATATTAGATAATTTTTTAAATATCTTGGCTGCAGCTGTTTTCAAAAAATCAAAAATTGCAGTTTTTAATTTCTCCAAAGTTTACCAGATGTTTCCTAAGAACAAAACTTTCTAACTGCAAAGGATAAGGTACCTACCCTAAAGGTCCCAAAATTTTACCACACCCTTTATACGTGTCTACCAGTGATGAGTACTAAATCATAAATGGTCTATATACCTATATTGTAGAGAAAACTCATACATAAAAATAAGGTAAAAATACCTAAGAAGGTCACGCGACGATACTCATAAAGACAATATTTGCTTATGATAGTTCGTTATCTCCAACGATAATTCTCAAAACTCAGTTCCTTGATAACAAAGATACCTTAAACAAACGAGTTATACAAAAATCATCCGAAAATACGATCATGTGGATAAGATTAAGCGCTTACGTATATTATTTAAGGAGGTATACTATACACTTACATAGTGGTTATTTTATATGAATAATGTGTGCTTCACGGTCGTCATACCATAAATTTTTAATATGTTAAATGAAGATAACTCAACACGTTCTTTGTTGTTCTTTAATTTTGCGCCTTTGTTCGAAAGCAGGATGATTCAAAAGTTGGTAAGTAGGTATATTGAGCAACTGCTGCAGTAGACATGGACAGCTATAAACAAAATAGGTATAAACGAGTACAACCTTTCAACTTTTTTTTTTACTTGTTAATTGGCTTGCGTTTGACCACTATGTCACCTGATGGTAAGCGACGATGCGGTCGACGATCTAGCACGCTTACCAAGATAGTACCCGTTTACTCGAGACTTGAAGATTCCCAGATTGTAGCTCGATAGCCCGATGGAAAGACTGATTCTGGCAGGGAGTTCATATGTAACTTTGTCCAAAAATTATTATTTATGTCGGATTTCCCCGTACTTTTTCTATCTAATGGAATATTTCATTTATTCAAAACAAAACCTTTTTATAAAAGCAAACTGGTAGCTAAATATATTCAAAACCTAACTAATGGCAACTAAACTAAATAAATATGAATAATATATATGTACATACGGGTATCAGCCTACAGATAAATCAACGTATACTCGTCGTCCGACAACGTGCCCAAAATGCCTAAATATTTAATTATATTCTAGTGAAAGTTTCTTCTTTAGTATGCAAACAAAATTTAAATTGTGTTAAAAACTTCATTCTACATAAATGTTTGCAATTTGGTAAGTAATATTAAAAGGTGCCATCTTCTATGTACTAAGATGTACTTGGTACATTAAAAATGACACCTATAGTCATCGATATATTATGTGTACTTATACATGTTACCTGTAGAGTCAAAACATAATCTTTACAAAAATATAACCTACATACAGTTTTCATAATGAAACGGGTATTAGCTGAAAATCTGCGCCGAGTGATACTCTCGGCATTTTATGCTGAGCATAGCCCATTCGGCACGCTAAGCATTTTTATTGTTAAGCTAGCTTTCTAAAATATATAATAATAATAATAATTTTTAAGATTACTTTTGTTTGTCTCGTCGAAGAAATGGCTTTTTTCTATACCTAATACATCAATGTATATTTATGTTTAGCTACTTAGTTTGTAACAAATCGCCATACGTTGACTATATACCTACGAGTACTGTAGGTACAAGTAGTAGAGTAATATAATCGCGTAGATTGATCCGCCTCTAGCCTTCTCGTCAGTTCTTTTGTTTTGCATGAAAGAGCATGCTTTGTCTCGCATGATGAAACTAGGAACAATGCCTTATTTGTTATTGTTTACGGTTCAGGACATATAGATGTGGGTCGAGTATATTCATAGGTTTTCCTATAAGGTAGTGCCGCGGACGGAGTCGCAGGGATAAGCTAGTATAGTATAGGAGAAATATGTGATTCATGTCCAAGAATTAGTCGCAAAAATTTAAGGACATGTGACATCCACTAACCCGCACCGGGCCGGCGCGGCGTCTCGGATTATGGCCCATACTCTCTCTATGAGAGACGGCCCGTGTCCCAGCAGTGGGAACGTGATGGGCTGATGATAATGGTGATGAGTATAGTGAAAAGAAAAAGAACGAAAGAAAATCCATTTATTCATGACATCATACAACATTACACTGAATATACTAAAATAAGAACAAAACAAAGACAATAAATACAACACAGTTAAATGTAGCGCGATGTCAGGAAAAGGTTCTGACTCAGCATACGCTAAGATGTTTTAAGCAATTTATCACTGGTTTTCAGTCGGAACCCTGTCCATGACGTCATGAACAGTCAGACAGAAAGATATAAACAGAAACATAAAACAGAATACAGTAGGTATATATATAAAATATGTATATATACTAACAGATAATAGTAATTTATTTTATTTTATTCGGAAAACTAACAGCTAGTTACAAAACATTGAACACATCGTAATAGGTACACTAACCGTCCGCGTAGAATTCGGTTTATAGTTGTTCTTCAGGGAACTGTTCATTTTCTCGGTACGAAAAGTATACTCCATGCCTATATAGCGTTCTATTTCCGGATCCAAAGTGCCTATTTAACAAATTTCATCAGTTGATTTTCAACTAATCTACTATTATCTACTCGGAATGTTAATGTCTGAATTTAATAGACTGACAAACAAAATTAATCCATCAACACTGGCTTGATTTATCAAATGGTCAACCTCTAAGATACATGCGACAGAAGACAAGGCAAACAATTACGTACCTATGTAAAGTACTCGTAGTAGGTCTCTCGTATGCGGGAGGCCGTCTGGGTTGGTACCACAGATTTGCCAATTATTCTGCCGCCAAGCAGTAGTGCGCAATCATTACTGTGTTCCGGTATGAAAGGCATTGTAACCAGCGAAATTACTGGGCATATACTCTCTTAATGAGACTTAACATCTGATGTTTCGGGGTGATGAGCGCAATGCTACGCAATGCTTTTTATGGTATTAAAAGTTCTGGGTGGCATTTCAATTGTTATGGACAGGCGTGGAGCTTACCATCAGCGAACGACTTGCTCGTCTCATCACTCAGTTCCATAAAAAAACTCGTATTTTGTTTTGTAGAGTGGAACATACTATTCTGTGGTCGAGAGAGAAAACTTTTATTATTATTTTACGACTGTGCAATGGATCAGAAAGTTGCCACTGCGTTTGGTTTTGGACATCTGCCTTTTTTGGGGGCAAATGCGTCAGCGGAAACTACTTTTAAAGTTACCGGGCGACCTACATGGACCTGGACTATGTAGGTAATAGTTAATTTGAAAGTCACGTTAATTAGTCATGTCAATCAAGACATTATCATGGTTTGATAAGATAAGCTAGTAGTGATTTTGAAATACTATTGAATCGGTGTTTTCTATCCTTTAATTCTTAGCAGACTGAAATATGAAATAGGTAAAATCAGGTCTCTTGTATGCCAGAGGCCGTCTGGGTTGGTACCACCGCTTTGACAGTGATTCTGCCGCCAAGCAGTAGTGCGCAAGCATTACTGTGTTCCGGTTAAAGGATATTGTGGCCAAAGAGACTTAATATCTCAGATCTCGAGGTGATGAACGTAATGCTATACGCAACGCAGTACCCACTTTGCATGGTATTTAAAAAAATCTGGATGGCACCAATGACAGTTTCAAACAGTGGGCATGGCACTGTAATTGTTATGGGCTAACGTGGCGCATACCATCAAGTGAATAATTTGAAAATTAGTTTGCTCAGTTGCATTAAATGAAAAACGACCGATAATGGATGATTATTCTGGAATCTAGACATCATAGAGTTATAATAAAATATTCATCTTTTTCTTTCGTGCGGGTGTGTGGCCAATCCTGGTGTCGGAGTTTTTAGACCGCCCGAATTCCTCCGACATGGCCTAACGATATATATTAAATATTAAACCCTATTCTGTAAAGTTGGATTCTATATAAACTGATTATGAACCGATCAAAATCCGTTTAGTAGATTTTGCTTGAATTCAGCACAAACCCTGCAGACAGCAGACAGACAAAACTCATCCATTAGCTGGGTCCACACCGGCGGATCCACGCTCCGATCCACGATCGAACATTTACTTCGTTTGGTTCGTCATAATAGATTACTTACTAGATACTACGTAACGTCACTTTCTTTTGACGTTTGGATAGGGCGAGTCGCGAGTTATTTCATTTCATTTTCATTTCAGTTATTAGAAAAATCCAACTCGACGTAAATCTTTCCATAGCTCATTCTCTCTTCATCTTTCCATAAACAGTCGGATTCCAATCTACCTATAAGTATTTAGATCATTGTTATTCCAATGCTAACATTGTTGCACTAAAGGAAAGTTTTCCTGCTTCGTTCATATTTACCCGAGGGACGCTGTAGAAAATAGACTGTCTGCCTTCACCTTAGTAAATATACCAGTTCTAAATTTGGCAAATCAATTTAAAATCAGAAGTGCAAATCTCGAAGAGTGTGTGAGAGACATCCCGGGAAAATGAACAATTCCCCAGGGAACAACTATAAACTATGTATAAACCGACTAGCTGCGCCCTGCGGTTCCCCGGAATAAAAAGTACCAAATTATGTCTTCTTTAGGACCTACAGTAGCTACATACCAAATTTCATCAGATTTCTTCCAGTTTCCTTTTGCGTGATTGAGTAAGAAACATCCATCCTCACAAACTTTTATATTTATAATATTAGTAGGATTCTACGCGCACGGAGTCGCGAGTATCAGCTAGTGAATACTGCCTGATAAGTTATGCTTGAGCACAGAAAAGAAGTGGTCTTGACGTTTTCCTCGTACTCGTAGTTTCCTTTCTTAAAGGATTAATCGCAGTGTTCCCTATTTCACCTCTAGCTTCCGTATATCCTTACTTTCCCCATGAACGCGACACCAAAACAAAGGCATGGTGGTGTGACCACTAGGGTACGTTCCTTCCGCTGCGGCCGCCATCGCTGCGCGCCGGCGCGGCGGAAGCGCCACGTGACTCAACTGGCTAGGTAGGTACTTACGAGTGCGCGTGCGCAGCTGTCATCGGTTCACTGCCCATTGTCAACCGCACGCCATTATCTTCTAGTTTTATATACTACCATAGAAAAAATACGATAGCTGTTATGGAACATAATAGATGACGCGGCATTCTAATGGTGTTTGTTAGCACGACAGCAGAACTCTGACGTCTACCGACGATTGTTAACTCTGTGCATGTCCTGAGCTAATACAAACGTGACAAATATTATCGTTACTTTATTTGCAAAGATTAAAGTAAAAATAACTATACAGGTTGAGTTTTTCAATAGAGATCCCTATACAACAACTACCCTAAGCGTTAGAGATAAAAAGAGATCGCTTTAGGCGATAAGACCGCCCATTGTTACACCATTGTAAACATTTACCTTGTACTTTATTTCTATGTTGAAGGTGAATAATAAAGTGTTTATCTATCTACCTATCTAAAAATGCATTTAAAAAATCGATTTTTCTCAAAATTTTAAGGTAATTGCTGTTTTAGGTTATGAACTCGTAACAATAATAACGGCCAACGATCACATACATAGATCCTGGGGCCTTACTCTGAAAAAGTAATTATGATCTTCGTTCTGTCGGATGAAAGGGACAGCGCTATGCAACAAGCATAAGAGTGTCTCTTTTAGTCCGCACGAACGAACGAACGAAAGCAACTCGGAGTAGGCCCCCTGGCAGAATCCTAGTTAGGGAACTAGGATTCTCTATAATCTAGAAAAACAGGTACTACGAGGACCATGGCCCATAACATCCAGACAAGAGACAAATACTTATGGTATTTTTTACAATTAAAACATTAAATGTTTGCGCATAGAAAAAAATGCACATGTACATATTTGTCTCGTGTCTGAGTGCTATGGGCCATTTGTCACGCCGCGGGAATCGAACCCGCAACTTCGGTGGTATATGAGATTTGCCAACCTGCTTTGTTGACCAACCTGCTCCACCACTACACCACATAGGTTGTCTTAAACAGTAAGGATCCCTAGCTGTTCAAAAACTCACTGTATAGAGTTGCTATACTTATTATAATGAATAATCTTACAATGACAAAGATTATCGTCACCTGCATGCGAATTTGCTTAGATAAAGATGCAAATATCCGTGATAAGCTGCTATGTACTTAGCTAATTGTTTAGCTACAGAATGACTTTGAACAGTAAGGTGCCAGTTTTAAATCTTACATCGGAGCGTAAACTTAGAAAAATTCGTACAATCGAAGCAGAAGATCTCTATAATCTGCGATATCCTAAATGGGTCACATGCATGGTATAAAATTCTTACTATATATCCCACTATCCTATATAACCTACTTACTATTATAAAACGAGCATGGATGTATGGTTGGATGGATGGTTGTATGGATGTTCGCTCAATAACGCAAAAACTACTGAACGGATTTTGATGAAATTTGGTAAGTATGGTAGGTAAAGTATTATTTCTTTTTAGTAAATTTCATCAAGCTGCTGAAAAAGACATGAATTTTCATCACGGTTGCTCGTGGGTGAAAATTTGCTTTTGCGTTGCTGAGGGCCGCAACTAATATATGTATGTTTGAATTACGTACCACGTTACTTTATAAGTACTAGCTAGTAACTTAGACGTTAACTTAAGTACCTAATATTATACCTACTATAATAAAATGTTTATTTGTATATAAGTAGATAGATAACTCTATAAACAAATCCTTCAAACTAAAGTCTTACAATGGGCGGGCTTATCGCTTAAACCCATCTCTTCCTGGCAACGTTTAGAGAGGACTCAAAGGATGTAGGTCCGTTGTCTCCGTAAGCCGTGTCCCCGTCAAATGGGGACTGTGGTCCTTTAATAAAATATTTAATTATACGTCCCGATATCCCCTTACTCTGTTTCCGTTGATATAGTAAAGTAAACTTTGTATAGAAAAACTACTTTATGCCGATCTCCGTAAAGGGGACAATGATGGTACGAAAAAAAGGTAAATTTGATGACCTCATGTTGACAACGGACCTACACTACTCAAAGGGACGCCAAACGCTGTATATGATAAATATAGGTGTGCATTGTTGTAACAACCTAGTGATTACTAAATAAATATCTACTACACTACTTATATAGTATCTATATATAGCATACTAACGTTGCGAAGGTTCTTCCCTGTGCTATTCGGATTATAGGTTAATCATTTTATTTTGTTCCATACTCGTAAGATACAAACCAAAGTGGCTATTAACTTGAGTATGTTTGACACACAAGTATTTTATAGTGAATAGGTACTTGTTATTGGCAGTAGGTACTTGTTATGTTTACTTAAATTATTCT
Organism: Petrophora chlorosata; assembly: GCA_951640565.1. Classification (NCBI taxonomy): domain Eukaryota; kingdom Metazoa; phylum Arthropoda; class Insecta; order Lepidoptera; family Geometridae; genus Petrophora; species Petrophora chlorosata. Next base: position 7,433,414 of record OX621206.1, read on the forward strand.
TATATTGACTTATTTATGTCGTTTATTTTTTCGGTTAAGGAGTGGACCGCATTGCCAACGTCTGTGTTTCCTGACAACTACAACCAGGGAGTCTTCAAATCCAGTTTGAACAGGTACGTTCCAGGCGAGCATGTTACATCTTAGACCACATCATCGCTTACCATCGCACTAACGCGAGCCTATAACTAGTAAAAGAAAAGGTATTTTTTTTTGGTTTGGTATAAAAAAACTCAGACTATAATTTGAACTTTAACATTATCTGCTTGCCAACGTAAGTAAAATAGGAATAGGCTATCATTTAACATAGTGCTTATTGACCTTGTCTATGTAATATAATATAATTAGATAAATATACAAACGTGTTTTCCGAAAACATCCTTTACAAATATCACATACCTACATTGAATAACATTTCATTAACGTTCGTGCTAACAGTTAAGTAAGTACCTACAATTTCTAGAGCGCGCGATAGAAATAAAAACATTATTATTTTTATACAAATTATTTATTTTTCGTTTTATTGTCAGTTTCGCAGCTCAGTCAATTTTATCAATATTTACAATTACAAACATTTGGTGGACAGACTTAATTTTAATGCTTACATAATTTGTGAAAGGTAAACAATAAGTACCTACGGCAAAAAGAGCATAATAAGTACCTAATGATATTTATTATTCATTAAAATGTCCTTGTTACCAGCTGCCAATACACAACATTTACCTAGTCACTGTAAGGAAAATTGCGACATAATAATATTAATAATAACTTCAAAGTTTTAATATCGTTATAGTAAAAATAAGTTCAAAGGCACTAATTCCTTTTCCCTTCGTCAATTGTACATTTTCATTATAATAAACACATTATGCAATCTATGCTGAAGAAGAGAGCATTCATTTACTGCTGATTAAATTTCAATTGAGAGCTATTATATACAATATAAGACAATAATAATATTATAAAAGTATACAAGCAAGGCGCGGACAAGCAAACACGAGACGTCTCGTTCAGCTATTCGTCCTACGACCCATTCGTCCCAATAAGACGAAATAGAAATTGTTTTCGTTCAGTTCTTCGTGCCATTAAATAATTAAGCATTTAACAAGGAATACGTCCAATCAACAGTACCCACCGATCAACAGTAATATTCACACACAGTACAGTACAGTATTACACTAGTACAGTAGGTATTAGTAGATTCTAAGTCTAGAATCTATACTTAATATTATGAAGAGATAAAGTTGTATGTAAGTATATAAGTTACGAATAATACTTATTAGGTATTATAACCAAGCTTATTCATTCCTATGGCATTCTTAAACAATTCGCAAATTCTCACGCTATGAGGATTTGTAAATCTGGTAAAAATGGGCGTATTTTGAAGTATGGTACTAGGCTACTAAAATGTTCCAGAGCATGGAACTCTAAATAGTACCAAAGCTGAGGAATATTATTGCATACCAGTAATGGTTTATATGTTGGACTCCATAATTTCGTTTTGACAATCTGTACTATATAACAACACAGAATCATTATCATTATGTAATTATCATACCATAATGTCATTAAATTAATCAGTAATTAGCCTTTACCTTCTCAATATTTCTGGTGGACTAGTAGGTACTTGATGTTCGCAAAAACTAAAAAATGCTCACCTATCATTAATTTTGCATCTTGACAATGAGTGGATCGATTATTAAACAAATAAACGTCACATCTTATTTTGCAGACTTTACTGAGTGATTATACGAATGGGACGAAACACTGAATGTGATATAATATATTTTCAAAAACATTGTTTCGCCCTATTGGGATGAATGGGTTGAATCACTGAACGGGGCCACGAGACATGCATACCATACAATAATTTTTATACTGTCTAATGTATCTATTCACATTCAAAACATTAAGAAATCGATTGCGCTCTTCTAGGAAACAATAGATACTTATTATTAAAATACATCGCATCGGCATCGCATATTTTCTAAACATGGACCCAACGAGTAAATGCGCAGTAAGCCTCAATGATCAAAGCGTAACGTCTACTACTTAGAACCTAAAGTGATATCCGAGATACTGAGATATTATATTTGCTACAGGTACTGGTTAGTCAATAAATAAGTATGCATGCGAATGTAGTACAAGCGAGATACATGGATATAGCGAGCTAACCAGCGCTTACGATCACGGTTGGAGCGGATGCGTCGAAACGAGAGCTTGGCACCGTTACCTGCGCCCGCACCGCGCCACCGCGCCGCGCCGCCCCGGCCGGCCGCGGCCGGGATGCCTCCGTCCAATACAACGCTGACTCATCATCAATTAAATGCCCACCAAACGACTATTTAAGTTATTGGCCGCTCTAATCTGAGGCCATATAAATGCACTTCGGCCCTTATCGGCTCCTACACTTATTCGTATAACGTATTATTAAGTACAAGCAGTCTGTAGATCTAGAATATTAACAATACACTCGATATCACAAAATGCATATCGCAACAAATGAGATGTGTCGATATTCAGGTGGCGTGCTCGCCTAAGAGCTGTCCATTATGACCATATGTTTCGATCTACACCCGATAAGGTCAGTCTTTATCACGCAGTAACTCCGACTTTGCACTTTTTTCGTTACCGTGAAACGAGAAGTTAACACTGTCCTTTTGTTTGTACGCTTTGTCCAGTTTCGCAGAAGGAAGGTCGTTATCTACAGGCGCAGCCGGCACGGCCGGCGTTGCCGACGCGGGGAGCGCGGGTTTTATGTTTTCCCCTTTACAAAATTCCTGCAGCCAACGTTCCGAGTTGTACGACGGTCCCTCTCCCCCTAACTCCGCTGGTAGAATGTCGAGGGGAAGAGAATCGTGCAAGGTCGACAGATTGTTGCCGTGCAGCAAGATGCGTTCCCGCGTCTTCGCCTTTAGATACGGTTTAACGACCGCTAGAGCGGTCTCTACATACCACGGCTGGCCGATGAAATGTATACTCTTAAACCTGACCGGCATGCAATCCTGCAAACAATCGATCATCATCTTCAGCACCTTGGCTTGTAAATTGCACGATTGTTTGAATGTAAACTCGGTCCAGTCGACAACGATCACATATCCATTCGCTTGATTCTGAACGTCGTCGAGGGTTCGTTCCAGTGTGAGCAACAAAGACCGGTACACTGAGAGCAGCGGGCAGGCGTGCGGGACCCAGTTGGAGGCGAACATGAGCAGCACGCAGCGGCCGCGGCGGTCGCGCTGCGCCAGCACGCCGGGCAGCCCGTCGGCCAGCGCGCGCAGCACGCCGCCGTCTGCCGCCGCCCACAGGTCGGGGTGCTCCCGCCGGTGCTGGTGGTACCGTATCAACAGCTCGAAACTCTGTTCCACGTCATGCTTGCGCGCGTATAGAAATCGTCGCAGGAAGTTATCGTCTTGACATCTACTTTTGTCGCGCAGGGCCAGGTTGAGGCTGGAATCCACCGCCTCCTTGAGTCCGGCGAGGGCTCGCTGCCGGTCGCTGTCCGTAAGCCGTTTCCTTGCCGCTTCGCAGAGCCGCTCATTTTGCATCTGGCGCAGCTTCCAGTCGTACTCGGCGTACTCGTTCATGACTGGTTCTGTAGTGAGTCATGCGTCCTTTCACTATGCCGGTGCGGGTGCGCGCGCGCCGCCTGCGTCTCGGGGCCGACTGCGCGTTGTGTTCGCGCGGCGCTGAGCCGCCATCGCTGTCCGTTCATTAAACCGTAAAAAGATATGTTTACACTAGGCTAGCCGCTTGTTCAAGTGCACTTACTGCTGCTAATTACAGCAACCATTGTTTATTTAAAACTATTAATTCGATTCGATTCTACATATTATTCTACTTATTGTGCCAACGTGAAAATTGGCATTTTTAACTCGACTTTAACACGCCAATTTATGTTGGTGCAAATGGGCCTTTAAGTGGTACTTCACGTGACTATTTATTACAGTGATCTGCTTTGCTGGTGTACAAAATAGCAAATATAATTTAATATAGTAATTCTTTAACCAAATATTATGAAAATACACAAATTATATACACATATATAATTAGGTATAAAAATTAAATATTGTATAAATCCTAAACATATTTTACACTGTAGTAAAATTATCAATTAAATATTGATAAATGATATATCAAAATTTTAAAATGTTTAAACTTGCTTAGTAACATGATATGTATAATACACTAACGATCCCTTCGGCCTCAAATGCACATATGAATGTAATTAATACACTTATCTTTCTAAGAAATGTTCTAAATGATAATGAAAACCACATCAAAATCTATCTAATAGTTTAGAAGTGCTCAGCCAATAAACATTCATATACCAATGGTATACATATACAAACGAGGACGAGCATTTTTGTTTTAATTGGACTTTTTAAATATTTAGAAAACAGAATTAATTTACTCTTGGCATTGTGTTCTAGAGATATCTTATCATTAACACACATTTTAATATAACCGTTTTCTTTCTTTTCCACAACCTACAAACATTAATTATAAGTAGGTTATCTAAATGTTTTCGTTTTCTATCTGCGGACAAACTGCGTTATCATTAAAAATTGTTTGTATATCTACGATGAAGCTGGAAAAAGAAATACGAGTATAACCTTAAAAAGGTAGTGCATTTTCAAATAAGGTATGTGTAAATGAATAGGGAACAAATAAAGGGTCTGTTTTTTAGTTTCCCTTTTTGTGATCAAAGAGCCCAATTGTAACATAAAGAAAAATAATTTTATCCAAAACAAAAACGATTTTAATGTATCTTCGAAGTACAAGGTCAAATCTCGATGAAATTTATATGGGACCACTTCGTAGCTATACTGAACCTAACGCAAAAATAATTTCCAATATCGGTTCATAAATGACGGAGGTCTAAGGTAACAAACATAAAAAAAAACATACAATCGAATAGAGAACCTCCTCCTTTTTAAAAAAAAAATGTATCGTGTATATAACACTAATATTATAAATCTTTTTCTTCTCTCGTGTGGGTGTTTGGCCAACCCTGGTGTCGAAGTTTAATATTATAAATAAATAATTTTTGATATTATAAATGCAAAAGTTGATCAATGTGTGAGTATGATTGTTACTTTTTCACGCTGAAAAGGCTCAACGGATTTTAGAGAAATTTGAAATGAAGATAGCTTATACCCGCTACTTTTTATCCTGGGAAACTGTGGGTGAAACCTCAGGACGCAGTCAGTTATACTATAATTCCAAAACGGCCTATAAGTGAAGTCAACCCAACTTCTTTTTTCAAAGTCACTTTGTTTTGGTTTAGTAACGTATCCACAAAACTTGAGTAGCAATCCAGTATTTTTGTCGTTCAAACGCGGCATAACTGCCAAGCCAGGGCAAGTTATAAATAAAATAAAAAACTGAAGGTTGGCAGTATACCGGTCAATTGGCTGGCTGGTTCTGCGGTGACGTAGCGTTCAGGAACGAGACACCACCATACGAGTGAGCGAGAAAATGAAATACTTTGTAACCATAATTCTATGAAGCCTTATACGTAATGTATAAGTGGATGGCCGAAAATCGTATAACGTCCGCACTTTGTTCGCTTATAATACAACTCGTAACCGTAAATGGTAGCTATAGTTTGACTCAGTTTGAGCTGCATAATTAATTAATTATATCTGTAAATAACTGGCGATAAGTTTTGCCATACTCGTGTCTTGTCATGCTTGATAGAAGCTTCGATCGAAAACGGCAAACACCAAGCGTTTAGAAAATGCGAAAGCATTGTTCGCCCGAAGCATATTAGCGAACAGGCCATTATACATTGAAAATGATTCGTCTTTAGTAGTATATTATGGACAATTTTATACAATAAAGAGAAAGCTAATTGAACATGAGAGACGAAATAAGTGATCCTTTGAACTAAAGACTTCAACGCGCCTCTCGAGTTCTCACGCATTATTCTGAGAATCACACAGAGATAAAGTTCTTTTGTTTTCACTTTCTTTGTTAAATTACTAAAATATATGTAGTAGGTTATTTTAATAAAACTATTTCCCAATTCTAAGAATTCGAGTATGAATCGCATGTGACGACACAATAGAAATCGTTGTGTTGGTGAACTCAAAAATGCTAACAAAAGACATCAACGCGCTTTGCAAAAGAACATTGATAGTTAATAATGAAATTTACCCAAGAGCCAGCCGGAGACATTACAAAGGCATTGACTTGTAAAAAAAATTTACAGTGTCGGTGCACAGCGTGGTCAATGACCTCGTGCAGTGACTAGGCTGTCTACCTGACGTGGGGTAAAAATAGACCCAACGTTGCAGCTCCTGAGATGGTCCGATACCACGTACCGTGCACCTACAGGGCTTTAAATGCGTATAATATGTTAATTTTGAATGAGCGTGGAAATTGCAAACCAAAGTTTATATACAGGTGTTCAAAGCAGTCGAATTAAAGAAGCGATAACATTTACGACATTAAAATTAAAATAAAGTATATTTAAAATAAGTATCCTACTAAACTAACTAATATTATAAATGAGAAAGTTTGTAAGGATGGATGGAAATATGAATGGATGGATGGATGTTTGTTACTCAATCACGCAAAAACTGCTTAACGGATTTTGGTAAAGTTTGCTATGTAGGTTCTTTAGGTCTTGGAATAGGACATAGGCTAGTTTTTGTCTCGGAAAACTACGGGTGAAACCGCGAGGCGCAGCTAGTTTTTAATATGGACATGGTGGAACGATCTCTTTGGCGTCGTGACATGAAATATTAAGACTTTCAAATCAAGTAACATGCTTCAATTTGCTTCTTATTTGTTTTCTATTGAATATTTTGAAAAATAAGTACCTACCTATTATAAATTCGCGATCCCAAAGCAACTTTAAGTATACTGCAATACTTATTTTAGGAAACCATGCCACCAATCGATCATATAGATAAAGAACACGTACTATGAGATAAGATTGATAAGGGGACTATATCTCCCCAATCGATAACTGCAAAATTTGATAACAATGTAAAGATCTATAGTCGATGAAAATATATAGAACCATTTTTGCTCCATAAGTATGAATGTGTGAAAAAATTATTGCTTCATTGTTTTCTAATCAGTAATCAATCTATGGAGGGAGTGTGGCTCAGTGAGAGAACGTGCGACTTTCGATCCGACACACCCGAGTTCGAATCCCGCTGGTCCACTGACTTTCTTATGTCATGTGCGAATTTAACACTCGCTCTAAAAACGGTGAAGGAAAACATCGTGAAGAAACCGGAACGTCCAAGAATTTATCACAAAAATTCAAGGACATGTGACATCCACCAACCCGCACTGGGCCAGCGTGGTGGATTATGGCCCATACTCTCTCTATGAGAGAAGGCCCGTATCCCAGCAGTGGGAACGTGATGGGCTGATGATGATGATGATGAATCAATCTATTACAAGTTTTGTATACGTATATAGTAGGTACCTATATTTATTCTGTAGTAATACGAAAAAATCGCAATCAAATCGAGAATAGCAATGGATAGAGATGGGTGGAAGGAGTTGGAGGAGGCCTTTGGCAAAGGGCATACGTCTGTTAGACGGTGTCTAGAACCTAATACCTATAAATATATATATATATATATATATATATAATGCATGCATCTATAACAATTAAAAAAAATAAACAATTTCAATTAATGTAATTTAAATTAATTTAAGTTATGATGATAAGGTAAGTACTGTTTGTTAGTTTAACTACTGTCTGAATAAAAGGCTTATTTATTTATTTATTTTTTATTTTTTAATACGAAAAAATATATGTTTTGATAATTAGGAACTGCGTAGAACTCTAGGCTTAAGAACGTATAGGCTTTTGTATATATAGGTGACAATAATGTAATAGGATATTATTGAGAGCGAGTGTGGCTCAGTGGGAGCATGTGCGACTTTCGATCCGACGCACCCGATTTCGAATCCTGCTGACCACTGATTTTCTTAAGTTATGTGCGGATTTAACACACGCTGTAAATACTGTGAAGGAAAACATCGTAAAGAAACCGACATATCCAAGAATTAGTCGCAAAAATTCAAGGACATGTGACATCCACAAACCCGCACTGGGCCAGCCCATTATGGCCCATACTCTCTCTATGAGAGAAGGCCCGTGTCTCATCAGTGGGAACATGATGGGCTGATGATGATGATTATTATAGAAACTTCAATACGTTTTCAATTTTTAAACTGACGATTTACTTATCATGTAACCGGTCCTTAGCATGATTCCACAGAAGCATGTACGTATACGTATGAATGATCAATAATCCTTGAACTGTAATAGCATATATATCATTAGTATAGGTACATATGGTAATAGTGTGAGTGTAAAATACGCTTATATAAACATGGATGTGTAATGTGTAAGTCATGCTAGTCATGCTAATCATGTTTATGTAGGTGTCTACTTGATTGATATCATACCTACTACGATCACAGACTGTTAGATCTGCTACTACTATATAGGTATAATAGACTAGCGATTCGCCCCGGCTTCGCACGGAAGAAGAGGAAGATTTGCATGTGTTTTACATATAAACCTTCCCTTTGAATTACTCTGTTTATTGACAAAAACTGCAATAAAATCCGTTGTGTACCCTGAAAGATCTGAGCGTACCGACGCCTAGACGGCGCCGGCGCGGGAAGCTACTTTGTTTTATACTATGTAGATTGTAGAGATTGAATCTTCGATTGACTACACCTTCAATATTTGGCTTATTTCTCTGAATGTTGCAATTTCTGAAAGTCTGTTAAATCCTATAGGGAAATTGCAAAAAAATGCATGTAATTTGTATATTTTCAGTGTTATTGTAAATTGAAAGATTGTAAAAGTTCAGCTACTTATGTCGCTGACTGTACCAAAATATATAGTATGTTAATTGAGAATCATTGTCGTCATTGTTATACCCTTTTAAAATAGAGCAAGCACTAGTCCGGCTAATCCTATTCTACTAATATTCTAAATGCGAAAGTGTACCTATGAGGATGGATGGATGGATGGGTTGATGGATGTATGTAACTCAATCATGCAAAAAACTATTGATCAAATTTAATTAAATTTGGTATGTAGGCTCTTTGGATTCTGGAAAAGGAGATTACTGAAGAGCTACTTTTTAACCCGGAAAACCGCGAGTGATATATCTGATGTCTCAGGGTGATGAGCGCAATGCAGCATGCTTTTTATGGTATTAAAAGTTCTAGGTTGCACTGTAATTGTTATGGGCAGGCACTTACCATCAGGCGAACGACTTGCTTGTCTCTTCACTCAATTCCATAAAAGATAGAAAGAAAGAAAATAGTGTATCCGCGGGGAGCAGCTAGTACCTATTATACATAAAAAAAATGTATGTTTGTGTAAGTGTGTTTGTAACGCTTCACGCTGTAACAGCTCAGCCCACGGGTGAAACCGCGGGGCGCAGCAAGTAAAAATATAAGATACAGTATGAACCTAAAACTGACAATATTTACTCAACATAATTTAGAAAATCAACAACAATAATACAACAATAAATAGGTACATCAACTCTTCACTTGCAATAGTCATAGATATAAACATATATCTATATTTATTCATAATTAATCATTAAAAGTCAATAAATATTAATAACATTATTAAAAGAATATATTTTTATACAATATACATGTAGATGTAGATGTACGAAAGAAGTACATCTTCATATTCTTTCAGGGAACATCATACTATGTTTGTTATGCCGCTATCTAAACTCTTAATAAATAAATGAGTGTATACTAAGTAGATAATAGAAGGTACAAAATTTATGAAAATATAAACAATAGAAGGTTAATGTCAGATAGCTAGCGAGACTATAATATAAATAGACTGAGTCACGGTCATATCAAATCAAATCAAACATTTGCTTTTTTTTTAATTACACGTTTGTGCCTAACTGTACATGTTTTCAAAAATCCAAAAAGGCAGTTTTTCTCCAAAGTTCAACCGATATTTCTTAGGAACAAAACTTTTTTTTATCTAAATTTTCATTTTGGTACTTTTTCCACATTGGCAAGTTAGCACCATCATTACCTAAACAAAATTAAACCTTACAAATTACAGAAGTTCATTGATGCTTAAAATCTCGAATAGCAATATTGCAGCCTCAGATGTAGGTTCTGCAAAGATGTGTATGAAAGCTCCTATATCAAATTGACTATAAAGAAGATTGCAAGGGAATAGGTACCTATCCAGATCCAGTCTCAAAATTTTGCTAAACCTGTATAGCTAACAGGTTCAAGCTTTTACATAACGATTCAGCTATGTAGTATAAAAAAAATTAATAATTACTTTAATTGTTAAATTCTCTACGCAGAGAGCGGTCTCATAATCTTTATAAACCATTACATCTAACAGGTTTAAACACTAACTACTTCAATAAAATATTTGCGTGTTGTTGGCAGCTATAGCTGCATAAAATATGTATGACATGGTATGTATCTATATTTATAGATGTTCACCATATGCAAAGCGGATAGATAATGAACCATGTGAACTAGTGCATAACCAAACAGTCAACAGACTGCATGCAAACAGCATACGAATTAACGACCCGTGAAACGTTGCCGGTGCTAAAACAGAAATATGAGAATTTTGCACAATACCACAGAATGCTTAATACGATGATCGTTGCATTCACTTTTATAAAACTTCTTTGTTTTATGCCGCTAAAAAAATGAGACTCACAGACGGCACCCTGATGTTAATCTCCACGCTTTTGCCAATGCTAATTGCTGAGTCACGTCGCATTAAAAATGACTAAATATTGTGTATACTACTATATATGACTATGACTAGCTGCGCCCCGCAGCACCTGCGGTTTCCCGGGATAAAAAGTAGCCTCTGTGGTAAACCTATTATATATAAAAAATATCAACATCTAAATCCGCTTAGCTGTTGCAGCGTGAAGAGGTAACAAACACACTTACACACTAGCATACTAACTTTCGCATTTATAATAATAATGTGATATATTTATATATTGTATAAATATTATATTATGTATTTATATTATAAAAATGTATATATTTATTTTGATATCTTTTTGAGATGATATTATTCTCTTTGTATTCTTCTTTTTCTTTTCTTTGTATAGTTCTTTATTTGTTATTGTTTTTTGTTTCTCTTTGTTGTTTGTTTGTTTGATGATGCAATAGCATCATGTTGTGGTGTTTTGTTTGAACTAATTATAGCTACATGACTCAATATCGATGAACTTATCTTAAATAAAGTATTTCTAAGCTAATAATTAATAATTGGCTATTTCTAAAACGATGAGGCTTACTCAGCTCAGTGCTGACTCTACCCCTGCTGTTGTTTTTGTATTTTTGTGGTGATAAACTATTATATGGTGTTACTCTAAATTCTACGTACGTACAGATTTTACAATAAATAATAATGTATTTCTATAGTATAGATACATTACTTATTTTAATATTAAAAAAACAAATGACAATCTTATACTTAAATATGAATCACCAGGATGTAGTAACAGGAACTGCCGACACCTACCTGGTCAAATAGTTCAGCGAGCTATTTTGTATGTAGGTGGCGTTAAGTAGTGCGGACAACTATCTACTTGTATCTACAAATCGATATAAATTTGCACACTTTATAGTAACTACTTAGTTATACCTTCTTGGAACAATTTGTACAATCATGTGACTTCCGCTTTATCCAGCCTTATATTTCACAGGAGAAGCTTTCTTTGGCTTTAGAAAATCTCGTTACAACTTTACGCGGTCAGGCCAAGATTTTCTCTCGCGTTTTCATTAAGGTTTTCCATAAACTTGTAGTCAACATCGATAATAACTCGCCGTTTTGTTACTATGCCGCAATAATGATTTAAAAAATGAGGTATGTGAGTGAAAAAAATTGTCAAACAAGTGACTATGACATGGTCCCAAAAAGTACACTTATGAATATGGATGTCAAGTCAACTGTACATATTCTGAAGTGACTAAAAACCAAAGACGAAGTATATAATTATCTTTGCTAAAAACCATAACACCATGTTTGAACCATAAACTACTTATTGTTGGCAGAAGCAGAATATTCCAGGCTTCATTGTCTTCTATTTTCCAGGCATATAATATATTGTCTATGATACGTTCATTGACATATTATTATGTTTCTCGAATAGCGAATAGGTTTATTATGGTAACAAATCGTATGTAAAATCGTTTGGCCAACTTCTGCTGTCCTGACTTTTTCTTCTGATACAATGAAAAGATCCTTATAAGAAATTGTGTCGATCAGCATTAAAAAAAAATTAATTAAATTGGTTTTTATGGACAACTCACGCTTGACCAAAAAATTGACTGCCAAAACTGTTTTCACAAAAAAATACCTACTGATTCGTAAGACAATTTCGCTGTATCTCTTCATGGTTTGAATTTCCCCATACTGTTCCAGTTAAAAAAACTCACTGTAGTTATATGACAGGCTATTAAAACACTTAATAATTTCAGACTTAATAATATTTCAATCTCAATCAATCTTAACTTGTCAACATTCTTGAACGAGCTTAGCACGTAAGTAATAAAGTTAACTCATAAAATTAATTATAATTGGTTTCAAATGCATGCAAATGCGTCCATACCTCCCGTGAAACGGAGAGAGCGTGCTCAACCGACCGAGGGCGGCTTGATGAACACTCGTCAGTACCTACCTACCATCGATTAAACATCAATGTAACCGCGAACATAAATCAATGCACAATGAAAGTTTCCTTTTTATCAGGAAAATTACTAGAAACTTAAGCATACCTTGTACAGTCAGCGACCAAAGTTATAGATAAAGCCTAATCCTTACAGATAACTAATGTATGGGATATAAAAAAAAATTCAAATGTTCCGCCTTCATTTTCGCTTTGCTCTATGGGTTTAAGTAAATGCAATTACTTCTGCGTAAGGCAAATTGTAATTGGCTTCTAATCAAAAAGATTAATTAATTATTGTTGACATCAAGATGACATTATGGAAAATGTCAACTGGAGGCCAACAATAATTAATTTAGTTCAATCAATGCACCAACAACGCCATCCAAGTTGCCTCATTTTGCTACGTAACATCAGTAGAAATAGTAACAAGTACCACTAGAATTTCAGCACTAATTGATATAGGTACTTATCGAATACGTGTATGTACATGTTCATGGCAAAAAAGCTTAAAGTTAGATACAATTTACAGATACCTTTTCGTATCGTACGTCGTTCACGATTTATTTAATGTTCGTGTCTTAAATGATAGAGTACAACGAACTACGACTCAATATAACAAATCACGACAAAAACTCTACGACCAACTTGGTAGTGGTATTTTGGATAGGTACCTACATTTTTTTTAATAATGTACTATAATAACTGAACTTTAAATAGGAATTAGAAACACCATCAAGACTCCAAAAAACTTACCCTAAACACTTACTCGTATGCTAAAGCAGATATGTTTTACATTGGTACCTACTACATACATAAAGGCATACATAAAGGCATACCTACCTAAGTATCAGCAAAAATTTACAACCATCTTCCCTATATTTATAGGCCGTTTAGGCCTTATTTTTGCACCAGCATCTAATGCGATCACGTTCTATATTATAAATTCTCGTAAGATATAATTATGTTGGTCGTTTAGCCGTAGCCGGCGTACAAAAAGCGGCCTCACAGCCGACAAGGCTGGCGGGCCGGTTCTGGACTCTCGATAAATGCTACTAGCTGGATATAGCAACACTGCATGCTTTCCATAGCTCCTTACGATATGGGAGTATATCTTGGAAATCACGAGTCGGACAATAAAAGGTAATAAATGACGCTAGATTGTTGGGGTCGAGCAGAATTGCTTTATATATATTTACTATCTTGAATAGATATGAGAAAAAGCGCTTATTGTAATGTATTTATTCTGCTGTGTCCCACTGCTGGAAAAAGGCCTCGACTTTTCTATCATATCGCGGTCTTGTATATCATATCACCATCTAGTCTGCGGAGACACCGCCGCCGCCGTCTGACCGTTAACTTGGCTCAAAGCTCCTCGGGCATGTGGTTGACGGGACTGGCCATTTGAGCATGGCCATTTGAAACTCAAATTGCACTGATGTACCTAGCTCTTAACGATTAAGAGCTACATCAGTAAAATTTGAGTTTCGGGCCGCAGGTCGGTCTATAAATAGGTTATTAGTGTATTATATCTTTGTTTTGACGGAAACTTCAAACTAGATATCGGATTATCAACGTCCTCTGGACAAATACTTACCTATTACAACCAATGCACTAGATTAAATAGTAAAAGGTGGTTTAAATATCGTGATATGTGGTTTCGTAACACAACCCGAATCGACGCCAAAGGCGTCACCTATTTTTGAACTTAGCGATCTATTATTAACTAGTAATGTAAGCATATTCCAACAAATAGATACAAGTATCTAGATTGATGATATCAATTAATGTCAATTCACAGTTATTTTTTTTACAGTAATAGCGCAATAACATAAACTTTTCGACTGCTGACACGTTTTCGCATAATGTTTTTATCCAGTCATCATTACTAGTAACCTATTTAGGATATGCACGGAAACCAAGACTATCTTTGAATATTTTTTTAATCTTTCAATATAGCAATACAAAGAAAAAAAATACCGTAGCGTCGTCGTCGTGACGTGGCAGTGGCCATCCACCGCCAATATAATGTGGTTGGCAGTCAGACCTCACTCTGTGTTTTTTGTTCTTTCTCGTTCATATCATTGACCTTCGCATTTTTTAGCTGACTCATAAAGTGAATGTCAGGTCTTAAAAGCAATGCTGAGTTCTAGGATACGTACGTTTTTGTTACACTTAATGTACTCTAGACGGAATATTTAAAGTTTGCTATCACTCCGCCTACATTTTCACCATTATCCTGAGCGCTTTTTTCCGGGTGAAAGAGTAGGTGTGAATTTGGAGTATCCGTGATAGCTTCCTAAGGAAAAGAAGCTGGAAATGTACTATTATATTTATCTATAATGTATGTGTACAAAATTTTAGAATCAGCAAAACTTTTGTTTTTATAATACGTTAATATATAACTTGTAATACGTAAATATACGTATATTATTCGTTTGTAATTATATAATTATTACATGAATGTACATGAATGGTTATTATATACTTTTAGTAGAAATATATAGAGTCCCTAAAGATTATCTGATACAAATAAAGCTTTAGCGTAGTTTTTTTATATTCTAAAGCATCTCTCAAATCAGAATAATAAATAATCATATAAGTACCTAAGTACATAAGAATAAACAAATTCATGATAAACGGTACACCATCTACTCTTTCATTTTTCGTTTTCAGTAACATTGTCTTCATTGTTTGGGCTACCTATTTAGAAATTAATTATTTCATAAAAAGTAGCTTATATCAAGTCAAACAAACTCCCAATTAATAAAATAAAAGATCATGTAACTTGTTTTTTTTTAAGGTAAGCATAGGTATCCAATGTATCCAACAAATCAAATATTGTAATAAGTTACAGTCTTACCACTACGGACGGATGGATAATTATTTATTGTATACCTTCCACGAGGGTCATAAACCCGTAACCGTAACGCGTTTCACAGGAAGCATGTAATTACTAATTACTATCGAAACACGTAACAAATAAATTGCATTAAATGTACTTGTATCATAATTAGTGCGGTGAATGGTCCAAGGCGAAATATTCTGACGGTATTTTTTTTAAGTGATGCATCTTTCTATTGAGTATGAAGGTACTATACTGCAATAAACCTCCTTACTTGCTTTGTTTTGTTTTTCTTACAGGTTTTGTTTTAATTAAAAATATTGTAATACTAGTTAGGTACGTTTTGCCAAGAGTTGGTCTTGATGAACATGAATAGGGAGCGCCGCCGTCGCTGCGACATTGTGGACAGGGGTCTAGATATTTTATATTATTATCAGAGTTCTAATGACCAATAAGATGACAGCATTAGTTCCAGTTTTATTTCTGTATTCAGATCCTTGTGTTACTTTTTTTTACGCTTGATAGATCTATGTTTTGCCACTATCTCGCCTGATGTGAAGCAATGATGTGGCCTAAGATGGAACATATAGATCTAGAGAGAGACGGCAGTTGAGCGGCTGCTCAGACCCGTCTCCCCGATGGTTCACCGAACATCACCTCGAAACACGACTAGGTCGCTTGACGGCATGGCTTTGTTCGGTGGGTGGGTATTACAACCACGGCCAGAGCCTACCACTTCAAAACTTTAAAACAAACATCATCATAGGTACCTAATACTTTAAAAGATTAGAGGTTGATCTTTGAGTCATCTCATAAATTTACATTACTCTGGGAGTGTGATGCAGGTATAGCAGTTTGTTTCTCGGTAACTGCATCGACGTATACCTACCTATATACAACGCTGTTTTTGTCTCCAGAGATTTCCGATATTTCCACGCAAACTGAAGCGTGAGCGCGATGCTGATTGCTTATCGAAGCGATTGCCACACGAACGCGACCAGTTTCAAATAATTAAAGGAAAAATAGAAAACTCGCTAGTTTAAAAATGTCGAACATATTTTCATAGTTATCAGAGTACGTCGTAATAATTGTGTTAGTTGAACAAAAAAGATGCCGCAACGCGTCGCGTCCGCCGCTCCCACTTCCCATTTCCATCCGTGTTGCTATCGACAACTTCATCAAATCAATTAGCGCCACATGATAGATTTTTAGTGCATGAGCCAGCCTGGCGCATACAATATTTAATCCTTTCCTTACTAGTTATTCTGTTAATAAATATGCTGACTCGATGTTATAGGTTAATTGGCACCTTAATTTTTTTTTTTAGTGTTGAGCTATAACTTATCCGGTAGTGGGTCACTTTTGTGTTCGACACTGGATGAGATACTCTCAACGAAATGTTGCTACCACATTGCGCAAAGCAGTCTTGATGTGTAATTGAAAAGTTGAACGGATCGTGACGTTACATAACCCAACTGCATCTACCTTCGAAACAATGGATGGCGCTCTAAGCAACAGATCAGTCGTCTCGAAGTTGTTGTAATGGCTGCCAGTTCGATAATGGTGAGCATTCGCCGAGCGCGGGGCCTGCCGCTGCCGTGCCATCGACGGTAGACTCGGGCGTTGTGAAGCGCGGCCGCAGGGGGGCGCTGACAGCCGGTGCGGAGCACCAACTCGCCGTGAACATTGACCAAGCACGCACTGCGCTCCGACAACTTGCCGCAACATTCTTAGCGTAAAAGTTAACGTGGATGGTTTACTCTTTGTAATTTGCGATGTTTGAGTTGATACCCCTCAGGTTTCCCTTCGATAAACAAGTGCGAACGATATTTTATTGAACTCGAACTACGACTGTGCTGTATACGATGTGTTTTGCTGACGTTTCGACAATGATGTTTGCGCTAAACAAGGCTATTGTGTTTGAAAATTTTGTGCAAGATACAATAAGTAAGTATGCCACTTTAACTTTAAGTTACACTTATATCGCACTTTACAAGCTAGCTCTACTAATTATTTTACGGGTTGGCGCCGAATTATACATTTATTTACGTAATACTTACATATTTCGAAAGAACGTAAACTCTTAACACCAAAACAAATTTGAATCTTTCTTATTCGTAGCTTAAATTTACTCGTCACGCACTAGGTACAACATACCGTGATACCGGTAGATACCGGTTAAAAAACAACTAAAAAGCATGTTAATTAAAATCTATTCACTACTCTTTTTCGTAGAGTCAGCTCCCTAAAGGCATTTTGCAATAATCTAAAAATATCACGTATAAGTAATCGCCTACATATAAGTTTTTCATACGTACTTACTTAATAGGTATGCATGTGTGTTATTAATAATTACTTAGAGAGGTACTTGCATTGTACAAAGATTTCAGTGAGACGCGGCCGTGAGGCCTTGAATTACGTCTGACACGTTTCAAATCGGCTAACAAAAAGCATACAACTTCAATACAAAGGCAGTTTCCGAAAATATATTTAACCGGTTTCGAGCGACGAAAGAATAAAGGTAAGAAATGATTTCTTTTTAAACGTGAAGCCATTTAGTATTTTCGTGCCGTTCATTTGTTTCAGCGATAACAATCGTGGCTAGAAATAGACAATTTCTAGAATATTTCATTCTCAGCAATTCTTTATTACTTGTGTATATTAATTTTTTTTTATTCTACGGTTAAGTAACTATTTCAAGGTTTAATTTTATTTTAAATTAACTTACGGTAACAAGATCTAAATGTTACTATATTAATGGTGCATAATTTTAATTGCCTCTACATAACCACTCGAACAAAAACACAATCATAAAACTTGTACGTAGAGTAGCATTTTGATACCATGTTATGTAAAATAAGTTACCCAAATATAAATAACAAGCTACTCAAATATATTGTTTCATGAACATTCACGTTTATATAAAACTTACTTAAATAAAAAATATATGAAAAATATCCTATGTCATTTTCCAAGACCTAAAAAGTACCAGCAAATCAAACATCAAAATCCGTTCAGTAGTTTTTGCGTGATTGAGTAAAAAACATCCATCTACCGAAGAACTGATGAAGTGATGTATATGAAGAGATTGTTATGATATGTTTGTGTTGTGACGTTCCAATAAAGAAGTAATCTACCTGTAGAGACCTACATTCTGCCCCTGAAACAACAAAATAGGTTTAGGTAAGGTATATAACTTCGTAAAAATCTAGGCGACCCATTGCAGTGGTTTTGTAGCCCAGCAGTTTGGCTATCGATTCAACTTTCAGCGATATCTCGGTAACACAAAACTTGCAAAACTAAGTATAGGTGTCCTGCACGGGCAGGTACAACGTACAACTACCTACGTAGGTTGTAGGGTTGGCACTTATAGTTTCTTGATTAAAGAGTTAACAGCAACAAAAATACGAGTTTTACTAAATCATTAGGTACAAAAAGATACATTATTATTTTTAACAACATTTTTGTAAGTTGTTGTAATTGATAATAAAACGGCTCTCACAAACTATTCATTTTCGAGAAGCAAAAGTGAAAAGAAAAACTGTTTTAAATGAACTTAAAAGTTACATAACATACGATTTGGAGCTTGTGAAGCAACCGCACTGCCAACCTACTATGACATGAAACGACATTGTTGCGGGCTCTCCCGTATAGCATTAGTACTCCCGTACAAGTCCCAAAAATTGATTTAAAAAAAAATAGTTTGTCCAAGTTTCTTATTTAGTCATTGTCTGAAAAACGGGGGAAAAAACGTAAAATACAGGGTATCTGGTAACCCTACAACTTAGGTTGGTAGTTAGGTAGGGGTACGATTGCGGAAAGTTGAACGACATTTCGAAATCACGGCAGCTTGCACAAAACTGGATACACTGACACCTGTCTAAGTGTTAGGCAGTTAACGTAACAGCCGCCAGTACGGTACCTATCGGGTTACTTTGTTCAAAGCCACTTTGAAATGACTTATCTGTAGCTTGACTAATGGTAATACTTAGCGTCTAAAGATTTGCTTTTCATTCAACAGCTAACCGCGCTACTTAAACTTACCTATAGGTGTATGTTTTTAACTGAGTGATGAGACGAGCAAGTCGTTCGCCTGATAGTAAGCGCCACGCCTGTTAAAAACAATTGCAGTGCCACCCAGAACTTTTAATACCTACTATAAAAAGCTCTGCGTAGCACTGCATTGCGCTCATCACCCCGAGACATCAGATATTAAATCTCATATACCCAGTAATTTAGCTGACTATAATGCCCTTCAAACCAGAACACAGTAATGCTTGCGCGCACAGTAATACTGCTCGGCGGCAGAATAACTGGCAAAGCTATGGTACCTACCCAGACCGCCTCCAGCATATGAGAGACCTACCACAAGTAAATAGTTTTATACATATAGGCTTAAAATAGTATATAATGATGTCAACGGAGAAAATCGTTTAGTGGTTTTCCATAACCTTGAGTTGAATTACCTTTTGCCAAGGTAAAATAGAAATCGTAACGAATGTCTTTAAACAGTTTAAACCAACTCTACATTTTTCACGACACAATAATAATGTTGTGGGAGAGAGACGTTATTCGTGAAAACAAAAATAATAATAATTTGGTTAGTAAAAAGCGAAGCTAGAATATCTGAATAGGTATATTCACTGTTGCCTGACAGTTATCTATCCAAGATATCATTAAGTTGATTGTGTGGAAGTATGGCGAAACATGGCTAGGTAGAGCTCTCGCAGACCTCGAGAGAATCTCGGTACGTTGGAAAACTGTCGAGAGAGCAGTAACGCTTTCTCGTTTGTTACAATAAGATCGTACAAAACGCATGTACTTCTTGAGCTAACTTACCATAGAATAAACATTAATCATTTGATGTTACAACACATCGTACTTGACTATAAGAACAGTTAAAAATGTATGTATACATAATAAGTAAGTAGTAACATAATTCATTGCTTCATAGTCCATAGACAATGTACTTGCGTACCACAATTTTTTTATTAATTACTTTGAGCAAAATCTGTATAAAAACTGCCAATTTTTTTGTTATGCACCAATTACCTACAGTAATACTATCTTACTTGCTATTAATTTTTAATATTATAAATGCGAAAGTTTGTGAGGATGGATGGATGGATAGGTAGATGGATGTTGTTACTCAATCTTGCAAAAACTACCGAACAGATTTTGATGAAATTTGGTATGTAGGTACTTTAATGTCCTTAACTACTTTTTATCTCGGAAAACCACGGGTGAAATCGTGATGAGCAGCTAGTGTACATAGTTAGATATTAAATTTTATACCTAGACATACCTAGTGTCCTTTTTGTTAGAGGTTGTACCCGTGGTCCTACTTAATTGTTGATATACTCATATTTCAGATATGCTTGTTTGGTTTCAAGGTTTGTGTTTCAAATTAAAGACCTTTAGCTTGTTAATTGTAACTGGATTTCTCACAAATTATCGCTCAGGCGCTAGGCTATTCAAGACTTCACGGCCAAGAGATTAAAAATTAATTTTAATAAATGCACCTGCCTAAGTTAGATTGCTTTAAGTTTAGGTACTGATGACGGATTTACTAAAGGTCTACCAATCCAGTTTACTTATAGCCTACTATATATAGGGTACCTACATGATTTCGTTATACTCCTACGCAATGCTTTGTTGAAACTTTCCTGTAATTATAGGTAGGTAGGTTTCCTATAAATTATACTTAAATAGCTACATTATATTACATTATAATATTATAGGTACATTACTGATGTTTTTCCCTTGCCGTTTTTTCATAAAAGAAGCAAGTCATTATTTGCACGCAGAATCAATTTGTGGAGTGCGCGTAACATATATGTACTTACATACCTACTAATTGAATTTGATACAAAAACATTGAACAATCTGAATAAAACCTAAAAGGAAAGTAAAACCTTAATTTGCTGAATACCTGCTTCTGCTGAACCAAACGATACCTTATTACGAAATGTTACAGCAACTTCTACCTTAATTTTAATAAAACTACCCGCATCGTATTCTAATTCAGCGGCATGTGTCGATATACCTACCTTTTTTAATGCATTTGTCTATAGGCAGTTTTAATCATCATTTAGGTAGGTGTAGCACCCGTACCCACTGGTCCCTCAAGCGCCAATCGTATATCGTGTTGAGCTCAGATTAAGGTGGAGCTCATTGCGACAATATCTTGTAATGCCATATATTGTCCCATGTAAAACTTAACAGAAGTCTAAGAGGCTCTTAGATTGCGTTCCGGACACATTCCTCTGAATGGATTTATTTAGACGTCTTATGAAGAAATTTGACTCCCCCAATGGAGTGGAGTCAGAGAAGACGTCTTTTGGTGGAATGTACCCGAAGCCAACCCGTGAGATCACTCATACAAAACCAGTATGAGCTAAATCTGGTGGATATAGGCGAAATTTAAAGCGTCTTAGCCAAGCCATTGAGTGAAGAGTCTAGGGCGCTTATACAATGGTACACAATAATTAATTAGTTTAGTTCGTAAATTGTAGTAATAGTTGGCATAGTCACTGGGCGACTGAAAATTCTAAAAACCATTAACAAATGAGATTAATTCGATTTCTTGCATGAACAGCCCCCGTCGCAAGTCGTGAGCTAGGTAACGCCCGGATTAATAAAAAAACAAAAATAAGCCCAACAATCACATACATACATAGATCGTGGCCCCTAAATAGGATTCCCTGTATCTCGAGAACCAAGAACTACGAGGACCTTTTGCGCTTTTTTTCTTTGCAAAAACATTTGTCCAGTTCCAGGAATCGAACCCGCAACCTCAGTATCAAACAATCGCTCATCGCAAACACAAGACTGGTCGCTCCAGCGTGGCTTTCAACTTGCTTAGGTTGATAGGATCAACCTCGATGATGTTGATTGCATTTAGGTAAAAGTAAAAAGAGGGAAGGTAGATAGGTATAGGAATTCATATACCTACCTATCGATATATGTATTCCGGAGAACATTAGGGGTGGTTATCATCATTCTAGGTATAGGTAAATAGGTAGGTAGGTATTTAAAATCAAATGTTACTCTCGTCAAGATTCTTGTGATAAAGTAGGTAGATACTTAATGTTAGTATATTAGGCAAGTATCTGTTTATTAATACAACAAATGTATATTAGGCAATATATCCATTTATTATATACTTCGACCTACACTTCCTTCGCAGAATATTTGCCGCGGCTACGCAATCAAATTCCGCATGAATTTGTATTCAATCTAGATTTACTTAACCGTAACTTGAATGCATAATCTGCTATTATTTAATCAAATTAAAAATATCGGACTTTATAATTCAGTGAAACTAATAATACTTTGTACGCATTTTGAAGCTGGTAAAGTCGTGAGCTGATGTATTCTATTAACTAACAAATATAATACATCAGCCACAGATCTCTAAATAATAATTCAGATTTCTGAGTTCCCATCTCTGTCGTAGGTAAGATACGACCTACCAACTATATATACCTATCTATCTACCTGTTTCGATCTTTGTACCTAAACTCTTTAACCTACGCCAGCATTTCTACTTCCGTATAACATAATATACCTACCTACCCCATGGTTGCTAAAATGGCTGTAGTTCTTAGAGCTACAAGTTACAACAGCCATAATTCAGTTTTTAACTCTTCACCGATTGTGTGTTCTCGCAACAGTAAGGCAGTAACTGTTTCTTTTGCCGGCGGGTTGTGCAACCACCGCTCGTGTCGCAATGAACGTCTAAGTTGGCTTATTACTCGATTCAATTTTATTTGAGAGCACACAAGTACAATGCTTGCATTTTCCCACGTCACACATAGAAGGTAGATACCTATCCTATAGTATAGGTGAGTATTCGTGGGTCGCTCACTAGCCAATTCAAATCCTACTTTCTGTCCCAAGTTCGGTTAACGACGCAGAAGAAAGTTAATTTTGTCTAGCTATAGGTACTATAGACTTTGTCTATACCACGACTGTGATGCTAGTATTACCTTAGTAGGTAGGTATCTACCTAGATGCCTGATGGTAAGCGACACTTCTGCACGCACATTACCTCCCACAGTCGTAAAACCACAAAAACTGACGTGCAGTGTGACAAAAATTTTGAAATCTCTAACTTTACCCACATTTGTTTCGAAAATTGAATTGGCTCTAGGTCCACAACAAAGACACTTCGAGTGTGTGAAATGACAAAGGTTGCAAAAATCTGCAAACGATAAAGATATTTTTATTACCAACTATTGTGCGGCGGCGTAAAATCAGAAATTGATGCCTGAATGTGACTATGTGTGAGTGTCTTATCGCCACAATGATCGTCACAGAAATGAAATACCTACCCATTACTTACCTACCGCAGAACAACCACAAACAAGTAAACGTTTAGGAAAGTTAAATTCTTTATGTGAAAATAATTTATTTAAATAGGATAAGGAAAAATAAGTAGGATAAGTATATCTGTAATAAAAAAAAATTAACGGAATAATTTTAAGTTCTTTGCAGCAATGAAGTGAAGATGAGAGAGAATCTTTCATTTGGAAAAATTAGGTACAAAGTTATCCTATTTAATTTTATTGTATTGTTTTATTTCTCACATAAATAATTTTACTCTCTTAGATGTTTATCTCAGATAAAATATATATGTATGTCTATTACTTGTTTGGGTTGTTGGAAAGAAATGCTAAATTATCTAAACGCAAACTGTCATTTTTGACTTACCATTGCGTTTTGTTATATTTTCATCTTCGAGTGAAGGACGAAATTTGAACAGCTGTGTTTATTTCCAGTACGCTGCGCTGATGCGATTAATTGAAGAAAATGAGCAGAAATTATATTAGAAGAGTTGCGGAATTCCACGATGAGCACTGCTGCGTGGCTAATGTCAACGGGAACTTCCGGCGCAGCTCTTCACTGCGGCTGCGCGGGGAGAAGATGGTGCAGCGCTCGCCACTCGCCACCAGGAAACTAATTCCAGTAATCACGGAAAATACGCATCAAAAGCAACGCAGCGATGTGCCGCGCCTGCTGGAGCCCGGCCATCGTCCGCGGAGCCACGTAAGTACGCGGCTAGCGGCATGCCGCGCGCATTCAATCACATAATATTCAACACAATTGCCATGACTACTCGACCCAAGTAAAGCCAACACACAAGACGTAGTGTCCTAGATTCTTTCGTTATAACTACTCGACTCGTTGAAGCTATTTTAATCAAGTTACCCGTCTAATCAAATTATATTTTTCTTTTGTTTTACATTCATAAAACATTGTGTAGTGGGTATTTGTTTGTAATTAATTACCTTCATTTGTTTATTTAGTTTTGTATTAAGCTCCTCCTTGTTTTGATTCACAGTCATTCAATTCGAATAATGCACCGCAAAAACCAAAAAAGTCTTGTTTAAAGTCACAAGATGGATGTGGTGACAGGAAATTGAGCATGACTGACTCTGCTAACACACCACCAGGATCTCCGGAGGATTTACCTGATGATGAATCTTTACACAGCTATGGAAGTGCAGCCACGGCCGCCTCGGTTGATGTCGGCTATGCTCCGTTCAATGGCACCACCTTTAGTGGCAAGTCCATGCGTTATGTTTTACATTGCTCATCACATGCGGGCCTCGCAGGCGAGGAATACCTCACACCCACACAGAGAGCTCAAAAGCAGATCAGAAGGCTCAAGAACCTCCTCAGTCAGGCCAAAAAAGACTTGGACAAGAAAGACAGTGAAATATTCCGTCTCACCAAAGAAGTAGTTGAACTTAGACTGTACAAAGCATCCATATGTTCGCCTGATGAGAAGTCAAACTCTAGCGAAGTTGTGACAATCAAAGAAAATGCTGAAGACTCATCCATTCAGGAAAGTCCCAAGCCTGAAGAGGCTTGTAGAAGTTTTGATGTTACTGACAGTCCATTGTTTAAAGAATCTACACCGACAAGGTGTCGTACTGACATGGCTGGTTCTTTTACTGATTCCGGCCACTTTGACGATCTCACTAATTCCTCATTACATTCCAAAGAGTCTGTCCATATGTTGACACATGAGGCTAGTTGCATGACTGAGTTAGGGGACTTTGATGAAGAGCGCCGCTGTTTGATAGCATATTACGAAAAAAAGATTGAAGATATAATAAGGGCCCATGTCGGTGAGACACAAGAATTGAAAAAGGCTCATAATGATAAGGTTGAGGCTTTGTTGCAAAAGTTGGCAGATGTTAACACTCGCTACTGTGAACTGCTACCAAATTACGAGCAGGCAAAGGAGAGGATCCACTCCCTTGAGAAACAGCTGGAGGAAGCCAGCAAGCAGCTGCAAGACGAGGAAAACAGGCACAAATCTATGTACTTGCAGATGTATAACAAGGGAGTTGAGGCGGCCAAGTTTGAGTTGGATAAGGTAAGCATTTAACTTTTTACATACATTTCGTAAAATGCTTTACTCTCATTCCTTCGATTGCATCACATTCTCATTATAATCTTGTGTGTGGTGCATAAAATGTTTGTTTATATGAATCATGCAAACATTCTTTGTTCCAACTGTGTACGTACGAGCAATGTAAGGCATTTTCATGACCTCCTTTCTACGTATTGATTAAATTTCTGACTATACAATAATGCTGTATGTATGTACAATAATTTTTAGGACACATTTTTTTCTGATAATATATTATCAGCAAAATATTGCTTTTGTGAGCAGTTTTTTTTTAAACTTCTCTATATCAATTTTATAAACATTTATATAATTCGTGCTATAAACAAATAGGCAGACAGAACCAATCCTATTTATCAGCTTTTAGTTTATCTTTCCATCAGTGCAATCCTTTGTTAAAAATGCGATAATAAATCAGGTACATTGTAATGAATTCCTGAAACATTTTTCTTATGTAACTAAGTGGCAAGACGAGCAAGTCGTACACCTTTTTTTTATCCAACTGAGTGATGAGACGCGCAAGTCGTTCGCCTGATGGTAAGCGCCACGCCCTCCCATAACAATTGCAGTGCCACGTGGTGCCAGAACTTTTAATACCATAAAAAGAACTGCCTAGCACTGCATTGCGCTCATCGCCCCGAGACATCAGATATTAAGTCTCATAAGGCCGAGTAATTTCGCTGGCTACAATGCCCTTCGAACCGGAACACAGTCATGCTTGCGCACTACTGCTTGGCGGCAGAATAACTGGCAAAGCTGTGGTACCTACGAGGATGGCCTCCCGCATACGAGAGACCTACCACAAGTACTGTCACCTGATGCAAAGTAACACGCCAGCCCTTAAATTACAGTGGCACCCAGAATTTTTTGCAACATCCGAGCAGCACAACCCTGACATAATGTTTCTAAGCTCTATAGACCAGTAATTTCGTGCTACATATTATTATTTTGTTTCTTGTATAGGAGGGTGAAGCGAGCACGTCGCAAGGGCCCTGCGCCCGCGTTTCCGTGGAAGAGCTCCTGGAGCAACTGCAGATTACTCAGACCGAGCTCGAGAAAGTCCGAGTACGTTCCCACAAACACACCCCACAGACTGACCAGACTCACTCGTTCCACACTAAACGAATCACCTTGAAACTTATCCATATCAGCAGTTTCGTTATGTCGTTATTGCGAAACAGAGAGCTTGAAATATTGGAGAGACAATATAATTCTTGCACAATACAACTGATTAGGTGGATGTCTTTCAAAGTGATTAATTTCATCATGTTTCAAGTGATTTCCAACATTCTTTACTGTCGATTCTAACATTTTCCTTTTTCTAGTCTGATGTAATGATGCTGAAATTGAAAAGTTAACACACTAAAAGTAGAAATCTGCTATTAGAAAAGACACGCCATCTAATGTTAAT
The DNA here is from genome assembly GCA_951640565.1 of Petrophora chlorosata. Taxonomy (NCBI): domain Eukaryota; kingdom Metazoa; phylum Arthropoda; class Insecta; order Lepidoptera; family Geometridae; genus Petrophora; species Petrophora chlorosata. Next base: position 7,460,779 of record OX621206.1, read on the forward strand.
TGATTTTTCAAATTATACTATTTCTCTCCTTGTCCATAACTATATTACTTTTTCTGATTACATACAACCTTACTCCAACATTTTAAAACCCTCATTCGCCTTCTTTCCTCCTTCCTCGGCTCAAACCAAGCATCGCAGTCCTATAACTAGCTGCCGAAGTAGTAGGTAAGTTTCTAATAACATCCTTCCAAATGCCCCTATTAATGTTAGTTAACGTGCCTTCCTTTAAAGATCCCAATCATCCCAAGAAATAGTATGACTTGATTGAAAATAGTGGCAGGTCGTATCTTTGTATCTGATGATTTTTTGAATTAACCCACGCATTGTACGCCCCGGCCTAGTGTGTGCATGTAGTGGCGATTAACATTGCTCGCTTTAACGTCTAGTGCATTACAGGACACGGCATTCACAGAGGACCGATCGGCAAAGTCACAAGTACTGCTAAGCGCAAAGGAGGCTGTTTCTTTATGGGTCCTAGGAGCTCGAAAGGTTGGAACTTTTACCGGAAACAGCAGCGCTCACTTTTTAATCACTTTTTGTTTATATTTTAGTCACCCCGCCGCAGTGGCACAATCGGGACATTTCGGAGAAGCAGCGAAATTCGACTTACGCATATTAACGTACTGATTGCACCATAACATACTAATAGTGACCCTTGTCACTTAGGCACGAGAGTTCAAATTGCCATTTCATACTTAGTTTCCTTCTTATTAGCATCTCGCACTGTCTACGGGGCGATCTACGTACTACGCTTCGTTGGAAACGTCTATAGGAAAGAATTCATTAATTAACCCTTATACCTATATCCCGTAAAAGCTACACACAACGTTTTCTATTATATTCTGTGCGTATGCTTAACGTGTGTGGGTCGAATTCGTAAGCTTCAGAATATGTACCGTTTGTTCCCTGTGACTCGCTTCCCACACAGGTCGAAACTGGCTAGCTTCGGTGTCTACAAAAATGATAATTTCTTCTGTTCTAAAGTCTTGAGTGGTTACTTGGGTTGGTAGATTAATGCTTCACTCGGTTCGTATCCTGCTAATGTATGAACCTGCATAGTTGTTACGGTCTAAAAACTGCCGGTTAAACTCGCTTGTGTTATTCAGTAAACTTTGGTAATACTTAAAATTCGATACTAACCCGCTTTCTTGAGTAGTGGCTCGGGTAATATTTTCGTTATTTCGTAATTTAAGCTTTGCATGAATTAATTTGAAACAGCCTCTTTTGGTTTTGGGTAAAACCTGATTTTATAGTTAAAAGTTAGTTATAAGTTATGTTTATATTATTATGTACATAATAGTGTTTATTTTATACTGTTACTTATGTAGTTGTATTGTAGTAATAGTGTATAGTTCCGTTATAGATAGTAGACACATTGTCATCCATGTTTTCTTACCTATTATATTTTTGTGGTTTAGTAGGTACTTACCTAGCTATATTTGTAGTAGATATCTAACTGTTTATTTTGTAATTGATCATGGTTAAATATCAATTGTTAAGTCTAATTAATCACAATAAAATACATAAACTGTATTATTGTCTCATTGAAACTTGCATAATAAAAGTGCGGGTTCGAATCCTGCTGAATATAATTTTTACAATAATATCCGCCTAAGAAAAAGCAAGTATGAAACTGCGTGATGAGGGTACAAGGATCAGGCAATCTTTACTACTATCTTGTAAGTACTAGAGAGCAGTAAACGTTCCCTGAGATAGACAAAGTGCGACCTCTGGATTATTGACGTACTTGTTAAGTTTACTTTTTTAATTATTTGGCAACATTTAGTTACTTATCTATATTTCACAGCATACTTTATTTTCTATATAAACAACAGCATGCATTTATTTTGACCTTCAACCCATCGAGTTTCTCACACCTCGCGCTTCTGTTTCAGGCAATGTACCGTCGCATTGTCGAGTCGCAAAAAGGTAGCAAGTCCAACATCGATCCAGAGGTGACGCTGCAGTTCCTCAAATCGGCCATCTACTACTTCCTGACCGATCCGGAAAACCACCAGGGACATCTCAACGCAATTGAGAACATCCTTGGTTTCACAGACGCCGAGAAGAAAAATATACGCAAAGCTAGGCCGCAATAGAAAGACTGCTGTGAAAGTGTGATATGCTCTTTTTATAGTTTATCGGTTACTCCTTAGATAGAACATAATTTTTTGCGTCCATCGTTCCATTGACGATGCTAGATTAGATAATATTAGTATCTACTGATTGAGCACTGTATACATAGGCTGTATAAATAAGATGCAACTACTTAGCATAATAATGCACATAATATGTTTCTTTTATCAGTTTTTTTGGTGATTGTTCCCTTTTTACTAAGTTATCGAATTTATTATCTAAGTACTGATTGTGATTTTTATAGTTTTTAAGAGCCAAAGAATCGAGTTTCCTTTCAAATCGTGCAATTTTATAGAGTATTTTTGAATAGAGCAAAAACTACATCCGTTTTAGGCTTAGGTTAAGTGTTATGTCTTTTTCTCTATTTTATTGTATAATTTGGTGTTGTTTCCTATTTGTTATTTTGCATGCTGGTCAGCATTTTACGTTTACATATTTTTAGTTTAACTATAATCTATACGGCAGATGATTGCAATGTTTTATATTAGATTTACCGTGTCATACATTACTAGAAATTTTCATTTAAATTATTTTGGAGATAAATATTAATTAGGACAATAAATTGAGATAAATCGGCCAATTAGAATCTAGAACTTAAGACGTAGAAATTCCATCAACTGACGTCCGCCTATCTTTTAACTAAGATTGAGTATTACTTAGATTTGTCTTCAAAAGAATTTAAATAGTAGCGTGCATGAGACACTCCATTGAAATATTCTATGACACATCTTGCCACTTTCGGGTTGCATCTGTGATTAATAGTACCTTAAAATGATGACATTTCGTAGAATTTATTGTATTCTAAATGTGCTTCTTCGTATTATGTAACGTTAATGTAAGGAAGATTCTCATTTAACATCTAAATCATGTATTTTCTATTTGAACTTATCAAAACATGACCGACTACTAAGTACATTTAATTTTACTAACTTAATTAAATTATGCGCATGTTTTAAGTTAATTTCAAATAAAAAGAGTTCCAGTCACAAATCTTCCGGAAACTTATATTCAAATTGCATAATATGTAAAATGAAGTATAAGCAATAAAATGCAAATTATTGATTTTGCATCTTATATTGCATCTACATAGAGTTGTTATTACATTTTCTAAGTACAAAGAAGCATCTAACTACTATCATGTGGGTGGCTCAGATGTTTTCGAATTCGACACCATCATTCTACTTCATTAATAACACTAACAACTAAGAAATGTCGCGATAGCTTTAAGGCTATTTAGATAGCATTGACTGTAACGTCCAATAAATTAAAAGATTCTTATACCTAGCAAATAGTATGCAGTAGGTATTCTAGATTTTTATCTATAATATTTTAATTTACTGTATGTTTATCGGTTATATTGACATCACTGAGAAAGGATAGACAAACAAACAATTTTTTATGTTTTTTTTATGTTTTTTATGACATCATTTGCTTGCCTTTGTTTCATTAAACAGTTAATGATCATTCCTCTTTTATTTCTAAACCCTACCTAACCTAGACCATTCTGTACCTAACTTACTGGTGACTAACAATGTATTTAGTCTATATATATTACGAAGTATCAGATTGTTCGGTCCTCCGTTTAGAAGTAAACTGAATTAAATGGGCGCTACTGAAGCAAGCTCACTTCTGTACGGCACCAAATCTATCGAAAAAACTAGCACCGCGAAGTTATAGCAGATTCAAAGGGGCTATAGTAAGTTTAGTTCAGCACCTAATTATTTTTTAAACTGGATGAAACAGCGTGGATCTGTTTTCGCCAAGATGTCGGTCTTGAGTTAGCATTAGAACGCCGGTCCTTTGTTTGGTCTGGAGCGGCTGCACCGTATCCCAACTTTCCAATTGTAATCTATTTCCTTCCTATTCTGATATAGAGTCAATCTGATAACATTAACTCGTATAACGCAGTGAATCCACAAAACACTATTTGAAATTAGGTAATAGGGGATCGGACAACTCTTCAGAAAGTGTTTTAAATTAACTGAATATATATAGCCATGAAAAATACTATTTTAATTAAATAACGATCTAAAAGTACCTAAAACTATGTTTAAATATTATGTTTCAAATATTGCCGCGCAAAAGGTCACCTCAAAACTTGTGATGTCATATGTAGGTAGAAAACGACAGTCTTCGAAATAAAACTTGCAAAGAGATTCTAATACTTTTGTGAAGTTTGGGGACTATATTGTAGTAATGGAACGAAAAAATTAGCAAACTTACATTTTATGAAAAGCAAAAACGTAAAAAACACAAGCTTGACTCACGGCATTTGCCTACAAATGACGTCATGCGCTGTGATTGTTGTTTCGTTTGAGATGAAAAACAGATTAAAAATGTCAGAATTATTTATTGATTTAAAAATATAAATAATTATTATTTCACAAAAATATTGATTGAATGATCTTTCTGGTTCGACGAACATTCGTTCTAACTACATTTTAGATTTTTTCTCGATTACTGTCCGATCCCCTATTATAACTAGAGCCCCGTAGCCGACATGATGGCACGCATGCGCCCAATGGTCGCGGGCTTTCTCACCCTTTCTGATTGGGACTTCACCGGTTTGCGACTCCGGAATGGTAGTGTAGAATTTGGGCTTGTCAACTCATATCCTACTAAAATTATAAATGGGAGTTTAAATCGTTATATAGAATAGAATAGAATAGAAAAACTCTTTATTGTATACCAAATTATAGAAATAGACAATAACACAGTCCTTAACTAAGGTAGTACAATGGGTATATATACATATCTAAAAAGTGATGCAAAGGGAAAACAAAGCAAACAATTATTGTTACAATTTCATTTTATTATTACAAAAAGTTTATAAAACGAATTCATAAAAATATCAAAAATTAAAGCTACCAGAGATTTACATCAAATTAGAGTATGTTCTTAAGTCTTACACTTCTTAAACTTAGTAAGCGATAAAAGTAACAGGTTTCGTAACATAGTTATTTAAGGATATGTACGAAAAGTAAAAATCATTTGAAATTCCAATAGCTTCTGGAAGTAATTTCAAATATATAGAAAGATCATCCATTCACTGGTTTCATGAAAAACATCACAACCGTTTCTTGTACACTTAACCTAATAAATTACTAGAAAAATTACGTTTCGATTAGGGAAAATATAAATATTTTACATGATATATGTAGAGGTAAAAACATCGCAAAATTAGTATAAAACGTCTTAGAAAATATGCCAGATATTGATAACAGTCAATTTAGATCCCAGGTTTTTCAATATTATTACTCGTATGGCACGATCGCTTATTGAGATTCGTTATCACTTAAAATGCATTAGATCGTCATGGTGTCCGTCAGAGATTCCAATCAGTCTTGCTTCTTTCGTAAGTATTAATAAATCACAAACGAGTGTCCCAAGTCCCTCCCGTAAAACGTATTGTATTCAGTCGGCGTTCTCTCGTTTTGGTTTCTCGCAATACTTATTACATTTGTACTTACGGCTACAAATCGCGCGGATCGCGCTCTAACTTAGAGGAGCGATATGTTCGGTTCGGTTCGGTTCAGTCGAAGCTGAACTTGATTTCGTCGCGCGACGGTTCGTTGTTGGCGGCGACGGCCTGCAGCCAGTAGCGGCTGATCTGGCTCTCGATAGAAGGCGTGCTCTCCTTGCGAGCGCCGCGCGCCTTGCGCTTGGCCTTGCTGTGCTTGGTGCGGCGGCGGCCGACCTTGGTCTTCATCTCGGCGATCTTGACTGACAACTGGCTGTCGAGCGAGTTCCGGCGCGACTCGACCGACACGTGGCGCAGGCTGATGCTGATCTGCGAGTCCTGCGAGTTGCGGCGGTCGGGCGTGGAGCTCAGCGAGTGTCGCGCCGCCGCCGCCGCCGCCGCCGGCAGCACGAGCGCGTCGCGGCGCCGCACGAACCGCGGCAGCGTCGCCGCCCACGACGACGACAGCTCACCGCTGCAAATATCACGCATAATATCTGCTTGATTAATGTCTTTTCTACGTTAAGAATTTTTAGAAAAGAAATAAAACACATGACATTCATGATATAAAAAACAATCAAATCGGAGCCACTTTTAGTTCGGAAAAATCTTTTGTTTTGGCGGCTATCTTAGAAAATTTCGAAATCAAAAAATAAAATATTATATATTTTTCATATTAGTAATCTACGACCCCAAAAACCTCTTGATGCAAAATTTCAGTCAGATCGGCGAAACTTTAAAAATGGCCGCCGTTTTTTTAATTTGTTCACTTTTCTAAAGTTCCCATATCGTCCTCTACAACCATACCAAACATTCCCCCCCCCCCCACCATCAGCCAACTTAGCAAGGACTGACAACAAATTTGTCCCTTCTTTTTATCCACTTTTTGTTTGTCGAAAGTGGATGAAACAGGGGAGAAATTGTTTTGTCTCCAGTCTGTGCAGAGGGAGAACAATGAACATTGTGTCACCTCTCGTGCTTGGCGTCGTCCGGGTAGTCGATGGGCGAGGTGTGGTCGAGGCACAGGCCCACGGGGTCGGGCCGCGAGCCGCCCAGCGAGATGGAGAGGCGGCCGCGCGCCGCGAACTCGCCGCGCCGCCGGTACGCGCGCGCGATCAGCTCGTGCTTGCGCGCGCGCCGCGTCACCTCCGCCTCCACAGAGCACCCGCACTTCCTGGAACGTATTCATATTCAATCGTTTATTGCCTCATACATGTTACAGAGATCTTAATTCATCATCATCAGCCCATTACGTTCCCACTGCTGGGACTCGGGCCTTCCCTCGTAGAGAGAGTATGGGCCATAATCCACCACGCTGGCCCAGTGCGGGTTGGTAGATGTCACATGTCCTTGAATTTTTGTGATTAATTCTTGAACATGCCGGTTTCCTCACGATGTTTTCCTTCACCGTTTTTAGAGCGAGTGCTAATTCCGCACATAACTTAAGAAAGTCAGAGGTGCGGGGCCAGCGGGGTTCGAACTCAGATGCGTCTGATCGAAAGTCGCACACTCGCTCCGTCAGCCAGATATTAATTATTTCTTTTAAAGGTGAAATCTTGTAGTTGACCTACTTATCTTAAACATAATTTAATTATCATATTAATTATGTATTGGATGTAAGTTTTCTTAAAATAAACAAAAAAACAATACAGAGTCACATATGTACCCAATTTAGGGCATAGCAATATGAGTAGAAGCAGACCGATATATAATCTCTTTTCGTCAAAATTTACCGCCACTTTGTTAGATGAAAAAAGATGGTTAGCGATTCAGTTTCTAGTTAAGTGTATGAGATAACAAGTGAGTGTGTGTGACCTGGCGAGGTAGCGGCGCCAGGCGGCGGCGGCGGCCGGCGTCCACGTCCAGGAGGCCATGAGCGCGCCCGACGCGAAGCAACACAGCAGCCGCAGCTGCAGCACGGACACGGAGGGCCGCGCGCCGCCGCCCGCCCCGCCCGCCCCGCCCCCGCCGCACGACGAGCCGCCCTCCTTCAGGGACTCTAGGCGGCAGCTGGAAGGGACAACAAGGTTGTTATCGGTTTACTGCTGTCCGTGCGTGCGTGCGTGCATGCGTTTGTTCACGTCTAAACTAATCGTGATGAAAATTTCGCACACCCGAGAAGGACAGAATAATTGACAGCCTCTATGGTGTAGCAGTTGGGCAAGTTGGTTCAAATCTCATACGTTACGGAGGTTGCGGGTTCGATTCCCGCGACAAGACAAATGTTTGTGAACAGAAAAAAAAGCACGTATTCAAACACGGAGTTCTTATTATGTCACTCTCTTATCGGAACACCGAAATTATTCTAAAACTAGAAAATTAGCTAATTATGTAGATACCAACCTTGCTACAATAAGTATAATGTAGTTATACATATTGCACTGTCCTTTTGCATTGAACAGGGAGCTGGATGAGATATTGAAGGTAGTTACACAGATGTATACCCATATCCGATATCGATTTATTGTCAAGTTTTTAATAATTACTTTATATTAGCCTAGTATGGGACAGTTATCAGAAACGGTGTGCATGGTAAACTGTAAGTCTAAGATCCCGATATAGAACGACCTTCACCGAGATGTTTATTTGATGAAACGTATTTTATATTTAATTTAATATGTCAATAAATATATTGCATATGGGTTGTCTAATAAATTTCAGTCAATGACATGATTAATTAATAATTAAAAAAAAAATTATAATCATCAGACTTCAAACAGCTGCTATGCTGTGTCCTCTTCTATCGCATGGGGTGGTTGGTTGGGACCTCTCAGTCGCACATATTCACTCGCAGCAATAATTCACCTTTCAAAATTCGACAACCGGAATTCGTGACTGCTTTTTGTAGGCAACTAAACATCTCGGTGAAGGTCGTTCTATATCGGGATCCTATACTATTATTTACACGCGATCGCGGCGGCCCGGGCCGCAACGTGACCGCCACGGCAGGCCGCGCCTGTCTGGGAGAGGCTCTACAAATGTAAGCTGAATAATAATTTGTACCATATTATGCTGAATGAATCGTGTCGAATACCTACACTGTAACGCGGACACATTAAAACATAACAGCAACACCAGTAGGGCGATCACGTAAATCTGTTGCGAACATCGCATGTTGCGGACTAACGTGCAATAGAAATTTCTTTCAATCGATAAAATGCGATCATGTATTTTTTTACGTCTCGATTTCAATGTGCTCCTATCGATTACCCGGCAAATTTACAAAGCGTGATTGTGCTATGAATCGTTATGTATACGCACAATCTATTCAATTTTTCTGTGTAATACGGCTCTTGTCTATGGTTTTATATTGATATAAACTTTATTTGGCAAAACTTATTTTTAATTCAATTGAGCTTTCGTTGACGTTTGATTGCAACAAACGGGTTTCGTGATCGCAAAACCATCATCGAAACTAGTTTCCTATTGAAATTGATTGAAATGAAAGATACATGATCGCCCTGCAGACAGAAAATAACCAATTATCACTTACATTATATTCTTCTTAAACGACTCCTTCCAAAGGTCGGCGTTTCTAAACTCGTAGATGTGACATGCGAAGGTGACGCAAATGAAGACGGCGACCAGGGCCGCCGTGATCGAACAGCGAGTGATCGTCTGCCGGATTTTGTTAGCGGCGCGCGGAGATATCACGTCCTTGCTCGAGATACGGACCGCGATCAGCGAGAATACACCTAGGAAAGTAATTATAATAATAGTATAAAGGCCAGGGGTGACTTAGTGGCGAGTCAACGGTGCGTGGCGACACTGAGCCCACCCCGAGATTCTCCTTGCGGCTAAATGAGACCCTTGACCCCGGCTTGCCTCAACTGGCCGTCTGGGGGTGGAGATGCATGAGCTAACAACTAAGCTCCAAGAGCGGAAGTGTTAAAGGGCATAACACCGGGAGTAGCGTTTAAGTGAAACTGCAGCACACCTCTCGACACCCTTTAGCCACACACACCAACATTGCCCCTCTCGTCGCCAATGAACGGCGGCCCTTAAAGAGGGCCCGTATAGTGGATGCCGAGTCACCGCCTGCCTATATTTTCTTATGTTATAAGTAATATCCATATCTCCAATAATAGTCCTCGCACTTATCGGGGCGCTGTCTTTGATTGCATCTTCTTAATGATGCACTTAGAGGCAGTCCCCGACAAGTGTTGCCCATTACATATCTAAGCTGAATGCTCTAAGAGGCCTCTACGTGTTGGACTCATGTCCCCGCGCAAGCCTTCCAAAGGACCGGGTGCATAACCCGTGAGAAAGAGCGACATAATAATTTAAAGTTTATTGAAAAATACATTGAGTACAAAACATAGTACCCTAAACATAGGTCCCCAAACTTGGTTAACCTGTGTCTTGGGGACCTCATTCATAATTGATACATTGTTTTACGACAAAAAAACGTTTATTGTTACGTGTTTATGTGTATATAATATGATACCCCACCTTTTTGCGTAGGGGGTTAAAAAATACAGTAAAGAGCAGTGGAAAAGTCGAGGAGACCTTTGCCCAGTGGGACAGTTCAGGCTAAACCGATACGGTGGTAGAGTCATTGTAATAATTGACGTTCATAAGTGCGTCTGTGACGACAAAATTGAAATAAAGATCTTTTGAATTTGAAACACCAAACAATGTTAACTTACCTCTCAGTAAGAAGTACCCGCCGAGCAGCTGCACAGCCGCCAGCGGCGCCAGCAGTAGCGCGGCGCGCATCGTGTGGTTGATGTACCCCACGAAGCAGATGCCGGTGACGCTGCTGCCGTCCACCTCGCCGATCGCCATCGTGGCGATCGTCAGCACCAGCGGCAGGGACCACGCCACCAGGTGGAAGTACGCCGCTTTCTTGTCTATTCGGTCTTGGATCTTGCCTAGGGTGAAACCTGCAAGTTATGGAGTTATGTAAGTGGAAATGACAGCTTTAACCTCTTGATTTTAGAATGGACTCGCCATGTGGCGTCTAACTTCGATCGTCACGCTGCGGGACGATTAGCGCAAGCCACTTTAGAAATGTATTCCAAAATTATTGGTTTTGTTTTTGGCTTTAGACGTCGACTCCGAGGGAGCGAAACGTTTGCAAGGAGAGACCATAAATTAAAGTATTATTGTATTGTTAGAGTTCTATCTGCATTGTCTGTTTGTTTGTATTGAGTTTTCAATAAGTTTCATAAACTTCATTCCAAATAGATGTATATATACTGGGATGATTAAGAACACACACAGTTTAAGGACTTTTTCAAATTGATTATTTGTATGATACCAGCATAGTAATAATAATATATTTACTTACCTAACGCTCGAAAACTCATATGCCACGCATATGTGAAAATGACGAACCAAACGCAAGCAGCCATCATAAAATAGTATACCTGCAACCAATTAATTCTGATTAGAGGATAAGCCAAGAAATTATACTCTTACATAACTATTATACATACTCCTTTATAATTGACTTACCAATACAAAAACTACGACGCAAGATAAGTTTTCTTCTGCCGAAGGCTCCCCCTGTCGCCTGGTCCCATCTTTTGAACACACTATGTCTTCCCGCGACCCAATTCCAAATTGAACGAGCCATCTGTTAATATAAAAGTAAATTAATTTAACTATACTGTAGAAAAATACAGAAAACTTCTCTGAAACAACACTTCCGATGACACAAAAATTATAATTATAATTTAATTAACAATGGATTTTGTCCGTGTGTAATTGGATTATAATTGTAATTGGTTTTCCCATGATGAAATCTATCATGTCTTTATTCAGGTATAGACCACAGACTACCTACATTACAAATAGGTTATTACTTGGAAAGGCTTGAACGATTAATATTACGATTAGGATGCTCATTTTTTATACTGAATGCATTAGAGTATTGCGAAAGTCCTTTAAATATTCAGTTGGTTAAGGGCAAGGGTCTGGATAGTATTCCCGAGATGCACGTTAGATTCCCACGCTAGCAAATCATTTTTCATCTTTCTGCTGATGCTCTGTTAATAATACGATAATTTATTTATTTAAGGCAATAAAATAGTGAGCATAATAAAAAGAGGTACCAAAGGGCCATAAAAACCTTACTGACTAAGATATTCGCTATAAGCGAATATCACAATATATAACAGTGCTATAAGCTTATTAGGCTTGTAAATGGCTTTCTGTTAAGATGGTACGTTACGGTACGATTTTCAACCAATATTGGTTGAATTTTGTAACGTAGCGTCTATAAAGTAGCGTTTTAGTCTTAACGTCGGAACGTAGCGTAACGTAGTTGTGGCGTAGTAATAAGCTTATAGCGCTCTTATATATATTGTTATATTATTCAGTGAACAATTTCATAATGATTGTTGAAAATCGTACTGTAACGTACCACCTGTGCCTGCTTTATATTTTGTAAAGTTAGTTGCAAGCCCTACAAGTAAAACATACAAGTGAATTCGCTTCGGTTTCTTTTGCTTACCCCATAGACGCGACAGCGAAACACACGTTGATGTAGAATATGACCAGCGCCGGGTACTTGTTAGCGCTGCGCCAGTCGATGAGGAAGGTGGCGACGGTGAGCAGATTGAGCGCCAGGCACGCGCCGGCGCCCCACGCCACTAGCCGGTGGATCTGGTTGTGCTCGTCTTCTGTGTACAACGGGTCTCGGCAAGGCACGCCGCAGCCTTTGATACCTGCAAGTGGAAATAATAACTGACATGTCAAAGTCAAATATCATTTATTAAATAGGCACAAAAGTGCACTTTTAAAGGTCATAAACACATGATACAAATAAAAAATGTTAAAAATTGTAACTTATGTTAACATGACTTTGAAAAAAAGGTAAGTATGTTTACCCATTTCTTTCCTATACTCAAATTGAAGTCTGAGTGCTGAAAAGAAATGCGAAAACTGACTCTACCAGTGCTTCGGAAATACGCCCGCTAGAGAAGATAGCACCAAGAAACTCTGCGAGGATGTCATGAAACATCTTTCGGGGAGTCCGTGTCTACACAGGGAGACGGTGACTGGGGGTTAGAGCCGTTCTAATTCTACACCTATCGTTGAAGCAATGGGCTATATGATATGAGGTTAAATATGCAATTGTGGATATTATGTGGCGGCGAAATGCTGCAATTTGACGACGCTGTGCCGGATTATGGAATGGCTCGAATGCCAATTGGAGTACGCCCTTCGAGGCAAACAGTTTCTTTCTTCTTTTTTCTTGTGCAGGAGTTTATAGACCGCCGAAAGGCTTCTGATATGCCCTGACGACTCCAAAGCACGCGCTACCGTACTTCAGTGTAAATAGCACTAAGACGGATACCCATTTTTGTAGCTACCATGGCGAATACTGCTTAAACCAACAAATATCTGTTACGAACAGCTACATGGATAATAATTATTAATTATAATAACATAATTAGGAATACTAATTGGACCACAAATAGAATTATTTATTGTAAAATTTGCGCACCGGACAGTTAACTCTGAATGAATAGCACTACAATAACATCTAACGCCTGTAAAATATTTGTTCTGCTAATTAAAAAGTGAATCGGTAAACGAATGAAAGTTATATATCATGGTGTTTTCTTTTAGCGTTTATGGAGCGTGTGATGTATGCAATCATTTGGTTAAGATATGTTGATCATGTCATTTTATTTACAAGACCCTTTTATAACCATGTCTGAAGCTAACAAATTATTTTTGCATTTGATTTTTTTTAATTTTTACGCTGTTATAATATCTAATCTATTAGTTACAATAAATTACTAAAATTATTAGTATGAGTTTTCGTTACGTCTGTATAAACAGCAAAATATAAACTCTGTATAAAAGCACAAGCGTGGCATTTTTCATTTTTATTGACGGTGGGGACGTATTAAAATTCTTAAGCAGTCCAAAGTATCGTGTAATTTTTTTCGCGATCTATGAACAGTGCGAAACAATTTCACAGTGAATTGTTCTTTCATCGATAAAATATAACCTACTTAATGGTTAACGAAAGTATAACATTTTATCTGAAATACAGCTAGAATTACCTTCATAATGATGCTGAGCTTTATCTGTATGTATGAGCGGTGGCAGGCATTTCCCAGTAGTGTTGAATTTCATCTCGCGTACCGTGTTCTCGCATTTCGTCGGGAATAAAGTCGAATTACATTTCAAAAAGGACGGAAAGTATGAGGTGTTGTATAAAATAGCACACGGCTCCATCGTTATCTTGCACATTTCGTACGAAGGGAGGTACACCATATCTTGTCCGAGAATTTTCTCGCATTTCGGCATAAACGTGGCACATAGTAGGGGCTGTATAACGGCCCAGCACGTTGGCACATTTATCAGTTGTCTGTACATTTCTAAATGCGTTTGTATCTTATATTGACTTTCATAAAAAGTAAGATGCACACTGGTTTTGTCGTATGGCAGCTTGGATCCCAGACATGTGGTCCTGTTGAGAGGCTCGCAATGAGCTCTCCGCACGCAGCTGTCATGTTTGATCTCGCGTTCAGGAAACCACTGGGAGCTTTTATCTGGTTTTATCAGCCTAAAGTTTGGCGTTCCATTGATGGCCTCAAGGCGTTCTGTAACATTGTCGCTCAAATCTGTTATAGAGTTCTTGTCCCCTCCGGTGTCGAACTGACTTGCCCCACATATTGATACCGTGAGCAGCCACCACGCCCATCCCGAGGACATCTGAAACAATGGAAAGGCACTTTGACTATTGGTATACTGCAAAAAGGTCAGGGCGAAAAAAAAAGATTAAAAAAATTAAAACTACACTTTGTTTCTCAAAGCATTCTTTATTGCAGATCGAGGGCGATATCAAATGAAACCCTTTGAAATTCGTAAATTTTATTGATTTCACAAGCGTTGTTCAAATATTTTCTTATGCATATTTATTTTAGATGATGTAAAATCCCAGTGCAGTGAAAGTCCAAGGTATAAGGAAGTAAGGTATGTGCAGGTAGGCTGGTCAGTATATTGAAGATATATACCTTCACAGTACATAACAGACGAAACACTATTTATCTAATAGATCATGAACTGACGATCATACGAATTACTAAAAAAGATAAACCTAGTAGCTCTCATAAGGGTTGAATATTTACGTACAATGCCAGAACCATTTCCGAACGAGTTTCAATACTAAAAATAGTTTAAGTAAACCGTAGAGTATTAAGTATTCTGTGTCCGTAGCTAGAATATAAATCAGATGAGTTCTGTTCAGCTGCGTTGTCTTTAGTTTATACCGCATAAAAGTGCATTTAAGTTATTTCAATAAACAGAGAAACGCGCATAATTATTATTCCAAATAGTAATATACAAATACACGCTCTTTGAGCGTACTCGTATCCTAAACTAGTAAGCTCTAAGGACACAAATGCAGTAATTAAAATGTCTTTGGCCGATATTTATTAGCCAGCGAAATTACTGGGCATTATGAGACTCAACAGCTAATTGTCTCAGGGTGACGAGCGCAGTGCAGCGCCGCGCAGGATTTTGCAAAACAAAGTACTGGGTGGTACTGTTATTGTTATGGGCTGGCATATTGCTTACCATCAGGTAAAGGACCAGCTTGTCTCGTCATTCAAATACATTTAAAAATAAAAGATTGCATAATCCTGTACATTTTCATAAGATATAGATCACGTATATGTGCTATTTAAATCGTTAGGAACGATGCTAAACATAACTTCAATGAATAGTAGTCTAATTAGATTACTTGATACAATCGTGTGGAAATATACCTAACCAGTTTGCAAAACGTATGTAAGTATCCTAAGAAATTCCATGTACCTACCAAGTGTATGTACCTTGTTATGAAAACAAAAACGAATTATCACGTAAGTCTCATAAGCAATAATTTTTAGAAAAAAACAAAAACCGACTTCAATGTATCTTCGAAGTCCAAGGCACATATAGATGAAATTTTTATGGGACCACTTCGTAGCTATACTGAACCAAACGCAAAAAGATTTTTCCAAATCGGTTCATAAATGACGGAGTTCTGAGGTAACATAAAAAAAAAGTACAATCGAACAGAGAACCTCCTCCTTTTTTGAAGTCGGTTAAAACAAGGAGGCGAACTTTGAATTACAACCCCAACACTAACACAAAGTAAATGGTAACCAAAGCTTAATCGGTCAAAGCCATTCTGGCGTTCAGGGAATTTTGGGATACGGGTTCAAATCTCGTCGGTAGCCAGTTTTCTTTCGAAACTTGTTTTAACTTAAAAAGGGGAAACTAAAATATAAAACTACAACACAGTGATAACGTAAACAAGGTCTTTCGTTTTAAAATTATTGGCAAGCACAAGTTCTAGCGATTTACTTTAGTTGACCTAGATATACCTACTATAAAGTTACCTAACGTCATCGGTATATTTTCTGCTAAGTAACATAATTATACCACATTCATTACAAAATGAGACAAATGTTTTTCTAAAAGTTAACAACACTGACCAGCATGTAAAGGACAGGATACCCTTGGACTTCACTTATTTCTTCTTTATTTTAATATAAAAATCTTTTATTTTTTCCTTTATTTGAAATAAACTTTATTACAAAACGGATCGGTATCGTGAAGGTCTTTATTTCCATATTTTTATTATTGACAAAACAAAAAGTACCAGTCTCTTACTATTAGGGGGAAGGACGTTGTGATGATGCACTGACGGTACCACCGGAACCAGTACCTTGTGCCCACTGGAGCGCCACGTGGCAGGAGTCCCGAGCCGTGCGGGGACCAGACTTCTTCTCTTCTCATCAAGAAATTACCTGATACCACAGAAAATAAAATGAGAAAGTACACAACCTCAAAAATAATTCACGGGAAAAAAATCAACTCACCTTTTCCGCCATGCATCTGGGATCAAGAACCTGTACAGAAATCTAATATACTCTTTTTGTGACATAATACAAATTTATTATGTTTTCAGCTTATCATAACAACATTCATGCTGTAAAGAAAATTATGTACAACCTTTTGGAATTTCACTATACTGTCTTTACACTTACACATTCGTCGCAAAGTTAACGCTTCAACATAAAACTCGAATAGTACAGTCTGTGCAGATTCAAGATGAGTGTCCTTATTCTTACGCTAGTTGGAAATCATGCCGCCTCTCCTGAAGCCCCGGTTGGGCCCGCGGCCGCGGCTGCGCGGGGAGCCGCGCGGGCCTCCGTGGCCGCGCCAGTTCCCACGCCCTCCCGGTCCGTGTCCATTGTTCATACCGCGACCTCTACCTCTATTCTGATTTTGCCCTCTCCCTCTGTAGCCGCCGTCCCATCTCTGGTTCCTGCCGTCTCCATTGTTTCCATCCTCATTATAATTATTGTCATTGTTATAATTATTCTCATCATCATACCCTTGGTCGTAATTATCTTCGTCGTTGTAGTCTCCCTCATTTTGTTGGTATTGGTTATCATAGCCCCCATCGAAGTGAGGTTTGTTGAATCCGTTGTCGTTAAAAGGAGGCCGAGGTGGCATATTTCCCATATTACCCATAGGGCCTCCCATGGGACCCATAGGGGGGCCTCCCATAGGACCTATTGGTGGCCCGCCCATGGGGCCCATAGGGCCCATCGGAGGCATATTTCCCATTGAAGGTCCTCCTGGTGGCATGTTACCCATGGGAGGCATATTGCCCATGGGTGGCATATTACCCATTGGAGGTCCGCCAGGCGGCATGTTGCCCATCGGAGGTCCCATTTGTCTCATTGGAGGTCCCATTTGATGCATAGGTGGACCCATGTTATGCATTGGTCCTCCAGGGCCTCCCATTGGCGGCCTCATGGGGCCCATATTACCCATAGGTGGTCTCATCATATTACCCATTGGAGGACCCATGTTTCCATGTGGTGGTCCCATATTTCCCCTGTTATTCATATCTGGAGGACCATTATTATAATTGTTTGGACCTGGACCCTGATTGTTTGGCTCACTAGTATCCATTTCATTGTCATAGTATTCTTTTTCTTGATCATAGTCATAATTATCGTGATCTTTATCTTCACCTTCATGGTCTTCTTGGTCATTATCATTGTTGGGATATTCGAAGGGTTGATAGTTGTCTTCATCTGCATCCTCTTCTAAATGTGGCATAACATCTTGTAGCTCGTCGAGTTCTCCTGAGGCTATGTACTTTTTAAGTGCAACGGACCCTTCTGATATAACTTTCTCAAGTTTTGATCCAGGTTCTACTGTAATCAGTTTCCCATAGATGAATATAGCTGATGCTGTTATTTGACTGAGGGGTACAGCACCTGGGACAGATTCCACAAGAGCTTGAGTAAATGCCTCTGAAGCTTCCTCGCCTGATGGACCATGGTTCCATTGTGCTTGGAAGTTTCTCGGTATAGGTTTGCTATATGGTACCTTCTTAACCTTCTTTTCAAAGTCCATAGGAATAAATGTGGTATCTAAATCCAAACCAGGAATAACTTTGTCTGTATCAGAAGAAAATATCTCAACTTTATCTTCAGGGCCCATTCCAGGAATGATTGCAGGCTCTTCCAAATCATGATCATCCTGTACTCCTGGTGGCAGTGTGTTCAAATTGTACTTGTCTCTCATAAGATCACCTGGACGGTTGCGGGTCCAAAACTTGGATGTGTGATCATTTGAACCTGAGCACAGTATGTGACCAAGAGGATGCCAAGCCATAGTCCAGACAATTGATTCATGGGCCCCCTCAATGCATCCAACTTCTTTATCTGTCCCCACATTCCAAAACAGAATAGCACCATCAGAACCACCTGAGCAAAATAATCCTTCATGTGTCGGATGCCAAACTACACTGGAAGCTTCTTTTTTGTGTCCTCTGAATATTTGCAGTTCAGTACCAAGTTTACGAATATCAAACAATTTAAGCAAGTGATCTCGGGAGGCAGTTATAAGCCAGTTTCCATTGTCATTCCATTTCAGATCCATTACTGTAGATTTGTGAGCATGAAGAGTTGATAGTGCTGTTCCAGATTTGGGATCCCATAACTTGATTGGCTGTTGGTTGTCTTTACTTCCAGACACAATGAGAGCCTTTGTGGGATGCCATTGAACACATTTCACATCTGCTCCATGACCTCTTAATATTCTTTCTTCTTGGCATCTATAGAAGTCAAATATTCTCAATGTTCCATCGTCTGAACAAGTCACAATCTTCGAATCACTGGGGCTAAAACTGATGCCTCTGACAGCTTCTTTATGAGCTTGGTACATTTTCACATTGTTCATGTTGCTTTGCCAATACTTTATAAATCCTGAATGATCTCCGGTAACCATCCAACCTTCACCATGAGACCACACCATGGACCTCACTGGAGAGTCATGTGCTTGTAGAATAGTTTCAAAATTAAATGTCAGTCCATTCCATAGTGTGAATTCTCCAGATGATGCGCCAGTTATTAACCTACGACCTTCAGGTGTCCAAGCAACGGCAAAAATAGGACATCTCATTTTGTTTGTTGCTGTTTTGACAAACCGTGTTGTTACTGCATTTATCGGGTTGTCTGGGTAGGACGGCGGGGGTAATAAGTCGGGGGTATACATAGCGTCGGGCTGCAGTGCGTGCCTATCTCGGAAGTCCCGTTGCCATACACGACATTCTAAAGCTTTTATAATAGCGGCATTATAATCTACAGTTTTACGCATTACAGATTTACGTAAACGTTTACCATCGAAATCATCCTGTGTCATATTCAAAGGCCCCTGAGGGGGAAACCGCATCTGGTAGCTGTTGAACGGCCTAAAATTATGGCGCATGTTGCCACGGCCGGGCGGCGGGCCCATGGGGCCGCCCGTGGCCATACCTGGCGGAGGACCCATATTGGCCATATTCGGTGGCGGGTGACCGAAATCCATGGTAACTACTTCGATACCTAATTAGAGAAATAAATTCATCATTACGATAAAAATACACCTACAAACGAGTCATGAAATGGTGATATGTGGCCAAATTCTTTTTGCCCTCGTAAATTAGATTTTCTTACCTTGTAGTCAGAATACGCTATAACATTATATACGCCTCATTTACCACTGCACTACACAAATTTGATTAAACAGAAATACTAAAACGGCGAAAAAATATACAGACAAATATTTAACCTAGCTAAATCAGTCACAATTTGTTAGCCAAGCGCAGCCAGCC
This sequence comes from Petrophora chlorosata, assembly GCA_951640565.1. Lineage (NCBI taxonomy): Eukaryota > Metazoa > Arthropoda > Insecta > Lepidoptera > Geometridae > Petrophora > Petrophora chlorosata. The sequence continues at coordinate 7,480,506 of OX621206.1, forward strand.
ATGTTGTTTTATTAGTGCTGTCCTGTGTGGTTTGTTTGTAACAAACAGCAGTTGTGCCAACCTGATAAGTTCAATATCGATATGATGAGTTCAAAATCGCTTTGAAATCGACTAAATGTTATCAACCCTTTAACTACTTGACAATAGATGGCACTAAATAGGAGGTAGTATTTCAATTTTTTGGCGGAAAATGTTAAAATTATTTTTTTACAGCGAAGGCACTATGTACTTATTTATTTTGAATCTAGGTGGAGAGATGTGATGAGTATCCTAAATACAATAGGATTCAATATACGACGCTCGAAGAAAAATAATTTTGCGGCCGAGTAATACACTCTACTTATGTGGGTACCTAAGTACCTACTTAAGATTCCGCTCTATGAGAAAAAGATTAAAATTATAAAAGGACGTAGTTTGTGTTTTTTTTTAGTACAGCTGGCGCATGACACGCCGCCCTACAGACGTAGACGGCGTTCTCTATACAGAGACAGTCTGGCGGCACTATCGGGGTCAGTTGTGTTACCTCGTAGACCGGATGTAGTTTAAATAACTTCAAAAATGTGGTAAGGTATTTTTCCTAAGAACGTTTTCTGTAACTCCAACGGCATCTCAAATTTTCACACTGTATATTATGCTACTTGTAAATGGAGTTTAAGTTGCAAAAAAAAATGCTTTTTAAAATTACAATGTGTAATGTTGATAGAATTTTAACCATGTGCTCGTAACCATCTGGGGCTTACCACCAACTTTTACAAGACAATATGAAATGAAACAAGTCGGCAAAATTTTAAATACATTTTTAATCAATAAACACAACGACCTATTTATAAGCCTAATTATAAATTATAAATAGGGTTTTACAATTGGTGGTCGTTAAGTCTGTCAATATAATATAATATCATCATCCGTGCCGACTTCGGCTACGGTGACAACTTTTGCAATATAATTAATTAGTTGAGCTTTGATGATATGCTCTTATAGGTATGGCTAATGTAGGTCATTCGAAAAATTTTAAATACGTTTATCGATAACTTGGTCGATATTGCGACTGCGGGAACTCCCCGCACTCCATTATACTGCTTTCTCTCTCTCTCAGTCACGATTGTAGCACAGTATCAGTGGCGTAGCTACCGGAGGCCAGACGGGCCAGTGTCCCGGGGCCCCCAACCTCAGGGGGCCCCTTGGACTCTGACTTACAAACTATAAATTGAACTAGTGAAAATTTTCCCCACATTCCGAATCTGGATTATGATGAATCTGGATTACGACAAATCTGGACGTCGAATTCGGACACGAGGAATACGGAACAAACAATTTTAAATCGTTTAGTTGGGACCTAGTTTATTTTTTGCTCCAGGGCCTTTGTTTACCTAGCTACGCCACTGCACAGTATACTACAGTGTAAAACTGTGATTGTAGCTTGGACATATTTGTTGCATACGCTGCTTGTTCTCTCGCATACCGTAGTCGTTTCCTGTTGGCCAGTGAAAACGGCTCAACGCATGCGACGAGCCCTACGGCATACGTTACAGAATTCTCCCACACGCATGCGGACCCTATAGAGTCTATAGGGCATGGGATGGAATGGCAAACAATAGCCGAGAAACGTGAGGAGTGGAAGGAGGGTAGGGAGGCCTTTGCCCAGTAGTGGGACAAACCAAGGTGAAAAAAAAAGCTTCTTAATGTTAGGTTTAGTAAAGTCTGTAAAGATTATATAGATACCTAGGTAATGTGATTTGTAAGAACTTACTCAATATTTTTGTGCAATTTTTATATGTCTAATAAGGTCAATTTCTATTTATGTGTGTTGTTTTGTTCTTTGTTCGGAGAGCGGGAGGGGTAAATCAGATTCTCTAGTTATGTCATAGGGGTGACATGACTGAAAAGGTTAGGAACCACTGCTATAGACCAATAAAACGGCCTTTAAGGCGTCGTACGAATAGAACGCAATTACCGGCGATGCGATGATTTGCAGTTCGCACGTTAGTACGATGCCGAGAAGTGTGCTAATTGGATGGTCGCATCTCCTTCGAACAAAAAACAGACATTGCGTCGATCATGGTGACCGACGCAATGTCTGTTTTTTGTTCATTAGATGTCATCAGGGACGCGTAGTTTTTACTTTCGGGAAATATTTAGCTATCCTTTTATATCTTACATTTGCACTAAGCATACACTGTAATGCGTAAAAAATAATGCGTAATAACTTGTCTTTAATTACTTGGTGATGTGAGTTGATTTCCCTTTGACCGCTAAGGTCGGCTATACAATAGGAAAAAGTGCTCGCTACGTCGAGGTTGGCTTGAGGCGACTACAACAACGTATGAAAATTGCTTAGCTCGGCGTGGCACGGTGCATTATTGGGCATATTTAATACATGTATATGTAATTTAATTCGCCGTTCAATCAACAGCCTAGCCCCTTAACTAAACAGCGCCGTTCAACTAGCGGCCTGAATGATATTCAGCCATTTGATCAAACAGCTAGGCAAATGACTTGGATCGATGACGTTTAATTACTTGCCTAGGCTGTTCATTTATAAAGCCTGTTTTCCCAAGTTTAATGAAAAATAGTACAATGGAAGAGTGTAGTGACAATAATAAAAGCAATGAATATAGCTGCAGCCCTTGGTAGGTTAGGGTGCGGCGGGGGTGGCCCTCGGGCCACCCCAACGCCGCGAACATGTGTGTTAGATACGAATATAATGTAAGTAGATCTATATCTATCACTTCGATAGATTATAATCTACCGAAAAATAATGCGACGGTTCACAATCTTTCGACAGTTTACAATCTCGCGTAGGATACAATTTGTATATGACGCTTATGGCTGAATATCATTCAGGCCACTAGTTGAATGGCGCTGTTTAGTAAAGGGGCTAGGATGTTAATTGAACGGCGAATTAAGCTAGTTGGTTGCGACATATATACGATAGGCTGAAAATTATAATGCGACCCTTACCACAGACTGTGACTTCATTGAGTATCAAACATAATTAAGTACCTAGTGTACCTATACATATTATAAGAGCAAGTCAATTGTATTTAGAAAGTAAACCAAATAAAAAATCACAATCAATTCATTATTATGACAAGCTATCCGATATCTGTATGTTTATTTAAATACGTTTTCTGAGCGTCATAAGGTGTCCATCCACCGGGATGAGTAAAATCTCTATTTTTAACCGATCGCAAGGCTTTGCCGTAACTTCGTAACTCCTAAGCACGGTCGCGATGATGCTCTTCATAGCTAGCATGCCGAAGTGTCGACCTGCAGACAAAAATAATATATTCTTTGATGTTCTTATTAATATATGAAACCCTACCTTAGTGTATGAAGATGTAAATAGAGACTTGAAGGAATTGTGGTTGAGTTTCATTTGGTAATTCCACTTCCGACTTATCCAACTAATACCTACTACCTATAAATGCGAAAGTTAATGTAGATGGATGAACGGATGAATGTTTGTTTAACAATGACGCAAAAATTACTTAACGGATTTTGATGAAATTTAAATATTTTTTTGTTTTTTAGGTTTCAGTACCCAAAGGGTAAAACGGGACCCTATTACTAAGACTCCGCTGTCCGTCCGTTTGTCTGTCTATCCGTCTGTCACCTGGCTGTATCTCATGAACCGTGATAGTTAGTTGAAATTTTCACAGATGATGTATTTCTGTTGCCGCTATAACAACAAATACAGAAACATTAAAAACAGAATAAAATAAATATTTAAGGAGTCTCCCATACAACAAACGTGATATTTTTGCCGTTTTTATAGATAATGGTACCTACGGAACCCTTCGTGCGCGAGCCAACTCGCACTTAGAAGGTTTTTTTTTGTATTTGATATCTCATTACCTTTACTATATTAATGACTGCTTACACCAACTAACCTGTCCATCCAAAGGTTGCCTATAAGAAATTGCACTTAGCGATAAGGCCGCTCATTATTCTACCACTACATATAACTGTAAACTTTTTTTATCTGTTTTGTTATTCAATATGATACTATTGTATTGTATTGTATTTTTTTGCACTAGCGTAACCAAATGTAACAACATTTTTTACAAAAAATATTTTTATCTCTCCGTGAACGTTCAATCCAGGCTTAGGCGTCAAGGGTTTTCTCACCGCAAGATTTTAGAACTCTGCGCTGTGAACTTACCTATACAATTCCTCGTCCCATGGCTAAAAGGTATATAAGCACAAGGGTGCCTGTTCACTGAGTTTTCAGGTAGAAATCTGTCAGGCCTGAAACTGTCTGCGTCTGGACCCCAGATTGCCTTAGACCTGTGGATAACGAACGTCACCACGCCACAACCCACGCCGGCAGGCAACGTGCACGTCGCTGAAATAATACAAAAGATCAAACAATATACATTTTATTTCGTTCTAAGTACCTAGGTACTTTGTTTTCCACGCATATTAGTCAGAATGCGAATGTATGTCATTTTGTTGCTACTAGTTTTATGCATTCCTAACAAATTGGACTGTTTGTTATCATAGTAAGAAAACACTTTTTACTAGGTAGGTACATGCTAGGGACAAGTTATATAGGACAAGTTTTTTTTACGCTTTATATATCTATGTTTGGCCACTATATCGCCTGATGTGAAGTGATGATGTGGCCTAAGATGGAGCACATAGATCTAGAGAGAGACGGCAGTTGAGCGGCTGCTCAGACCCGTCTCCTCAATAGTTCACCGAACATCATCCCGAAACACGACTAGGTCGCTTGACGGCATGGCTTTGTTCGGTGGGTGGTATTACAACCACGGCCAGAGCCTACCACTCCAAAGCGCGTAAGCGGGTTTTATCACGATGTTTTCCTTCACCGTATTTAGAGCGAGCGTGCAAGATCTGCACTTAACTATAACTATTAAGTCATTGGTGCAGGGCCGAGTCGGGATTCGAACCCAGGTGCGTCGGAGTGTCGGAACAAGTGTATGCTCTTCTTTGCTTATTAAAGGTAAGTAGGTACCAAATGTTTTTTTTATTACTTTTTCGAGCAACCTGACGAAACCTTGTTCAATTTGTGTCACTAACACTATTATGTAGATAGGTAGGTACATACGAAGTAGGTAAACCTCGTTCTAGGTATAAAGTCTATATACCATCGTCTTATATATACGAGCAGACGTATTCCTACTTTAACAAACAATTGATAACACTTACAAAGTTTAATTTCCTTGTGTGTTTTTCTTGCGATGATTGGTACAACCGTGTACAACCTCATGGTTTCTTTAATCGCTCTTTCTAAATATTCCATTTTGTTCAAGTCCTCTTTTGTGGGATATCTCATCGAATCACCAAAAATAGATTTAATTCTGAAAATTAGATTACTAACTTAATATTAAGTTACAATATCTACATAATATAAATAAAATATTTAAATCAATAAACTTTCTAGCAGCTACGAACTTCGTACCTACGAGTGCGAGCTTCTTGAAAGTTTATTTCCTTCTAATTTTTGGCAAGAGCTTTGATTATGTAAGCTTCTTGTACCTAATACCTTTCGCTTAGCCAACTTCAGTGACTTCATCATCATCATCATCCTATACGAGTCCACTGCTGGACATCATAGGCCTCTCCCAGTGCACGCCACTGAGCCCGATCCTCGGCTCTTCGCATTTAATTACTGCCAGCCACTTTACGCAGGTCGTCGCTCCATCTAGCCGAAGGGCGTCCTACATTAAGTTTGCCTAAACGTGGTCTTCACTCACTCCACTCAACTCTAAGTGACTTACTCATCATAAACTTTCTCTTGTTCCTTTTCATGAATTCCCAGCAGCATAAGCGTGTAAGAAATCACTAGTGCTGTGGTGTCGTTCCCCGCTATAGTGATAGAGTCGATGTGTTCTCGCAGCTGCTCGTTGGTTAATTTCATGTTCTTGGCGAGAAGCAGCTCTAAGATGGCCTGTCGTCCTTTCTTATTTTCATTGCCATTATTTTCAACAATTAGCCTTTTCTTTCTGACCACCTTAAAAGTACGAATAAATACACGTTACTGAAACGTTTATTGGTTTGATCGCAAAAAATAATATTTGGTAGATAGATAGACAGATAACACTTTATTGCACTTAAAAAAAGAAAACAATTACAGTTGGTAATACATAATTAATAAGAACAATAGACGGTCTTATCGCTAAGCAGCAATCTCTTCCAGACAACCATAGGGTAAGGAAAACAACATTTAAAGAGGATAGTGAGCAGTAGATAATAAGTAGGACGAATGAAATTATTTTAAACTTAAATTATTAAAATATGATATATATATAGATATACAATTATACATAAATACATCTATATTGTATATATATATACTATAAAACATATACATATATAATTCCAATTTGGTACCTAGGTACTACTTATTGATTCTTGCTGAAATGTAAAGAATATACAATCTATTACGATCAATATATAAATAGGCTTAGGAAATATCTGATGGACCATTGTTTTTATAGCATGACAGAATATTTTAACCGGTAAAGTAATTAAATGAAATACAATTATTTTAGAAATACATATTTTATATTAATTTAAAGACATGACATAATATTTGCACGCTTGCTTGCAGGGTGAATACCTGACTGTTGACCTTTATTGTATGTAGTATATATACTTGCAAATAAGTAAACAACTGACAATAAATTCATAAATAAAGGTAATAGGGAATTGGACAACTTATCAGAAAGTGTTTAAAATTAACCATAAATAATAGGTATATATAGCTATGAAAAATAGTAATTTAAATTTAAATTTTTATTTTTTTTATTTATTTGTTTAATTAAATAAAGCTCTAAAAGTACTTACCTAAAACTATTTTGAAATATTATGATTCAAATATTGCCGCGCAAAAGGTCACCTTACAACATGTGACGTCATATGAAGCCAGAGAACAACAAACTCTAAAAAAGGAAACTTACAAACAGATTTAAATACGTCTTGTGAAGTTGTGAAAATGGTCGTAATGAAACGAAAAAAAACAACTACATTTTATGAAAAGCAAAAACATAAAATAACTCACGGCACAAATGACGTCATGCGCTGTGATTGTTGTTTCGTTTGAGATGAAGAACAGATTAAAAATGTCAGATTTTATTTATTGATTTATAAATACGTATAAATCATTATTATTTCAAAATTTTTGATTGGATGATCTTTCGGATTCGACAAACAGTCGTTCTAACTACATTTTAGATATTTTCTCGATTACTGTCCAATCCCCTATTATGGGTACGTAGGTAACACATAAATAACTAAGCTGGTATAATTACCTCGTCAGTAAATTGATGCGTCAACTCGATGCTTTCCTTTTGCATCTTGCTGTAAGGCGTCAGGTTGAACAAGACATCGGGCTGCATCCACGGCTTAAACATCCTCATGCTAATGATGGACATGACCGTCTTCCGAGCGCGCAGGTAGGGCGTGTCAAGGTTGTGCTGGACATCCATCTTTTCTCCCATTGATGTTTCTGCAACGTCAAGAGAGCTGTTCACTCGAATTAATCGTCACTCGTCAGCACATCTTAAATTACAGCAGGCGTATTCCCTCATAGCATCTCCAGACCTTGTGCTAATATAGACTAGATCTGATGCAGTTTGTAATATCACACGTTGCATGGAATAATTCTACTCTACCTAATGCTACCTTACCATAGTCAGATGATAATTTTGAAAACAAATATTTCTCCGAAGTGCTGACTTACAGTACCTACATAGATATTGACATTTATTCAGTCTACGTAAGTGCGGAATTACGTAAGTGTGTATGTGTTAATTTATTAACAATATATTTTCATGTCCAAGTAGGTACCTACGAGTTTTGTGATTTTTGGGCATGCCTACATATATAACGTTATCAGGAAAACATTATGACAGTGTAACAAAACCGGTAGCTAGGTACTAAAGAAGGCTTCCAAAAATAATAATTAAAGTACTTAAGATATAATTATTTAAATATTTGCATAAGTAGGTAATTAAATAATTATATCTTATTTAGGTATTGGGGCTGGAAAAGACCAGTAGAACTATTACTGAATTAAACTTATACTGATTTACTAATTATTGAGAAAATACTTACCGAATACGATATCCAGCATACACGAGGTAACATACTCGTAGATATCGAACTCCTTCTTCCCAACTTGGTTTTTTAGTCGATCTACTAAGATAGCCCCCTGCTCCGCAAACACCTCGATGTATTCTTCTATGACGCGGCTGTGGAACACGGGCAGAAGCAGACGGCGATGGACTTTCCACAGGTCAACTGATAACATCGAAGTATTCTTGCTTTAAATAGGTTGTCTACATGATGCTTCGAAAATTATTATAATATGTATAATAATACAATTCCCATATTTATTTTTAATCTTTGAGCTAAGCGTTCGAAACTAGAAATATTATAAAAACTTTGCTCTAAGATAAAAAATAAATATACAATTATGTGCGACCCATTAAACATATTATTTTGAAATATACCTACTTAGGATTCTTATTCTTATGTTATAAAGCTATAAAGGCGATAAGTCCTGCAATGACCTGATGCTGATGCATGGGGGCGTCCTGAATTTCCCCCGCGAAAATCTACCCACTCTAAGATACTTAGATCATTCACATATACGCGAGATAGCACGCGAAGTGAGTCTGTGGACGTGACTATGGAAACACTGATTTACGAAAATAATTATGTTTTATTCACCACTAGTTTTAATGATAAATACTATTAATTAATGATGATAATGCTGGTAAATAAACTATTGCTAATGAATGCCCCGGTTGCTGCTCGGAAATGCACTGACGCGGGCCGCGACCGCCGCGGGCCGCGTGCAGTAAGTATTGCTGCCTCAGCATGTGTTCGATTGCATCGAACAACATACAAGTATATGGTGATTTGTAAATACCTACCAAACAAATACTTAACAGCGAAAATGATTTAAAAATATCAACGCACGGCCATGGCCCGACGCATATAGTTCTCATCGGGTATTCTTCCCAGAAATTGCATGGAAACCTACGTTTAGGCATGTAGTTCTGTGGTTTAGGTATGACCATGAGCTTCACAGATCTTAGATTTTATTGTAGTGGTGCAATTACGTTTTATTGCCTTCTCTAGTGATCTGTCACACTTTAGTTTCTACAATGTTGTGCGACTTGAATAAAAACCAATGCTTTGTATTGCATTATTTTATTTTATGACTGAACCTGACATAAAACAAATAACAATAGCTGATTACCGTTTGAGCTTAGATTTCGATTTCGAGCTTGATACCTATTACCTATTAAGTCATGTTGAAATATAAATAATATACAATCTATGACGATGAATCTATAAATAAATTCACGACCAAAGGTAATAATGGGTAGGTACGTAGGTAACGCATAAATAACTAAGCTGGTATACAAAAGTTACCTCGTCAGTAAATTATTTATCGTTCTTATCTTATTTACCTACTTTAAACTGTACCTATACCTACCCTTTTTGTCACCTTTATCTTGAACGTTTCACTCACCTGGTGCTACGAAGAGTCCATTTCCCAACCACGTCTGAAGAAATTTATAGGTATAGTCCTTCTCAAGACAATTCTCCAAAATATTCTGCACGTCATCCAAATTAAAAGCCACTGGAAGACAACAACTTGTATAACAATTAGGATATATGGACTCAAAAAATGTATATACCTACTATCTCATATAAACTAATTTAAATATTAATTTATGTAGCTTACCAACATAAAGCAGCGGGCCGATCCAAATTTTTGTAATAGGAGCAGTTTCTTGCAATTCACCACTCAGTATCCGAATATTATTTAACAATCCTAAAAATATAAATATAGATAGATAGATAAACACTTGTTTATGTTAATTAATGTGTTTATCTATCTAAATTAAAAAATGTTAATTTAGATAGATAAACACTTGTTTATGTTATTGTTAATGTTTATGTTTACGGGGAATAATATTCCCCGTAAACATTAAATACAAATTAAATGTTTACAATGGTGTATCAATGGGCGGTCTTATCGCTCAAAGCGATCTCTTCCAGACAAACTTTGGATGGAGAGGAATAACGAAACATAAACGGACGCCGGTGATATAAATTATAATAAATATACTAAGGGCTTACACATGGTATAAAATATAATATCTAATTACTTATACATATGACTACATAAATAAACTTATATAGCTAATTAATATACATATCTCTACATACAATATATAATTATAAATATACATACATATTATTATATTATAGTGAACGAATAAATAATAATATAATGGAGAATAGAAATATATCTATAAATACGTAGTATCTCTGTTAGGTACAATAAATTATATTATTTAGCTAGAAAATAAAACAATTTATTTTTATTTTTATTTATGAAAAGAAATATATAACAAGTCCTATAATTCTTTAAAAAGCGGTAAATTATATTTGAATAAAGTAAACGTAGCTATCTACATTTGTTTAAAAACACTACTACCAGGTTTTTGGCTGTCTTATGCTGTCTCTTACAGGCTTATGCCTGTAACGGCCGGAGGTTGCGCTAACTCTACTGCTTTTATTTTCAAATAATTCAGGTACTTTTAGCCTTGAACCGGTTCAAACTTTTAGCAGTAAGAGAATGATAGAATCGTAATGCTCAACACCTACATAAAATATACATACTTAATAGAAAATACAATAAATCAAACTCACTTTCAGGTCCTCCAATGAACCAAAGAGATTGCCCAAGAACCGGTAAGCCACCAGCATCCGGTAAGATATCGGACAAAGCATAAATAAGTTCTCTCGATCTCCGATACTTCACATAATAAACAATAGCTACCAGGAACAAAATTACTAACACATACATTTTGGCAGTACTTTACACTGTTCACGGATATCAGGCTTGAATCCTAAACATATGTTTCCATGGCTAGAAAAACCTTAAAACAAGTGATCTTCATGAAAGGGACATTTACACTGCGACAATAATCCAAGTCAACGAGAGATATATTCTATTAAAGCACTTAAGCGATGTGCGTGTAACCATCGTGGTCGATGAGACACAATAGTCCCCAGACTTTATGTACAAATGTTGCGTATGGTAGGTAAATATAAGTAGGTACACACTATATTATGCTTTATGAGGTGCAGTTCAGTGCACCTGTATATTTGTTTAGCATAAATAGGTAATTACAATTGCAAAACGGTTTGTCTTTTAACTTTATCAAATAGGTAATAGCATACTATTTATAAATATCCCTTTGGATTACTTAAATTAAGATTCCTAATGGACTGGGCATGTTTATGCTATTTTTTAATCTCACCGGTTCAAAACTCGCACCCTGTGTCAATCTTACATAATAAATTATTATGCAGCAGCAATAGTTACCTCTACCAAAAAATTACTACGTATATGCATCGACTGTTTATGATGGGTTACACCTGTCAGAAAGCTTACAGGGTTACAGGTTAAGTCGTCCTAGGTCCATCCGCCCTTTAAGAGCCTGTAGTTTCCATTATTCCTGACTGATTTGACTATGAAACACCGTACCCAAAACTTAACCGTTTTCAAGATATTGGACTTTGAAGTTTTTGTTCTTAATTGCCGATTTTTTGTGTATTGGCATTTTTTTTCTGGTGACATTTGTCTCTAATTTATTTGTGTTTACGATTTTTGTGTAGTAGGTAAGTTGCTTTATTATTCTCAACACTAAAATTTTAGTTAACAGAACCAACTGGGTCGTAGTAGACGATTGATAGTTATAAATTGAAGAAAGTTCGTAAAAAATATTTTTTTCTTTATGAAATATTAAAAAAAAAGTCTATGACAGCCATGCTGCAGATGTCCTTAAAAATATCTACGTTTCATTAGCTATCCAACAAGGTATAATAATCTAGGGTACTATCAGAATTCTTTGAAAAAAACTGTGATAAAGGCTCCCACCAATATTGCATTAAGCACGTGTAACAGCTGAGACTGTATAGTAAATAATAAATTAAAAATGTTTCTCCTAAATTTTCCAAAAACATGGCTACCATATCAGACGTTGCGTCTTTCATGAGAAAAATGACGGACTATAATAGAATCTTTTCATGAAGAAGAGCGAGATGTTTCCTTATATAGAAGTTCTTTTTTTTTACGCTTCATAGATCTATGTTTGGCCACTATCTCGCCTGATGTGAAGCGATTATGTGGCCTAAGATGGAGCACATAGATCTAGAGAGAGGCAGCAGTTGAGCGGCTGCTCAGACCCGTCTCCCCGATGGTTCACCAAACATCATCCCGAAACACGACTAGGTCGCTTGACGGCATGGCTTTGTTCGGTGTGTGGTGTTACAACCACGGCCAAAGACTACCACTCCAAAGCGCATAAGCGGGTTTCATCACGATGTTTTCCATCACCGTTTTAGAGCGAGCGTGCAAAATCTACACTTAACTATAGTTAAGTGTAGATTTTGCACCAATGATTTATAAATCATTGGTGCAGGGCCGAAAGTAAAATAAACTACAAAATGAAGGCACAATTCTTTGAATAAAAGCCCCACTTTTTCTGTTCATGGGTATCTATTTATATTGAGGAAGTTAGTATGTTACACCTTTGCATATAATATGGAGCTAGACGTACACGTACCTATGTAATTGTAACTGAATTTACTGTACCTGATGTATAACTACATACATTTATTTATTTTTTTTACTTTTATATATTCAAGGAGTGGAACGCATCCAATCCAAAACGCGCCAACGTCTGTGTTTCCTGACAACTACAACCTGGGGGTCTTCAAATCGAGAGTGAACAGGTATCTTCTAGGTAAGCGTGTTACATCTTAGACCACATCGTCGCTTACCATCAGGTGAGATAGTGGTCAAACGCAACCAGTAAAAAAAATATTATTCCTCTACGTGGTGGAAATATAATTTTGTAGAATAATACTAGAAACTATGTAATGTTGTATTTTCTATTTTGTGATTGAGATGAATTTTCACAACAAAACGCATGCCATCCTCTGCTTTTTTCGTAAAGAATACTAAGTTGGTGTAGTAGCTGCAACACATCTTTCAGGTTTGCATTGCTAAATGTTCACAGGATGCACAACAAAACAATAGGTTTCAGTTGTTTTACTTGTTACGTATGTATGACGTCGTGGTGCACCAACTGCCCGCCGGAGCGAGTCACGAGGCACTGACGCAGCACATCATGCCCTCTCTTTCTAACTTTTAACCTTGTATAGCTTTCCCCCACACCGTCACTTCTGGTTCTCACATCGAACCGTTGTCACCCATTAGGATAATTAGCATGTAGGAACTTAAAATGTAATTCTTATATTTAATTAAATATAGAACCAAAGTATTTTGGTTTCCTTTGCATCCTCCTGTAGCCTACATAATTTAGTTAGGTTGGGCGTTTGTTTACTGTATCAATTAAAATATTTAAGTTCGTAGAGGCAATGAAAACTAACTATTACTTACGTAGAGGTTCTACGCGCTCCACTTAACAAAACCGTAGCACCTATGAAAACCGAATTATTGGTGAATTTATTAGCTTATCATAGTAATTATTATTTAGTTTTATTTATCGCAATATTAGACACAAAAGCCCTTCGTTGCTAATCTTCTTGATTTGATCACAGTCCTTCCAATTTATGAGTCTAGCCGTTACTCTATCTTCATAGGACTTCTACTGTAGGTACTTTATGAAATAATTCAATGAACAATGTATTTTTTTAAATTTAAGGTGCAATAATCATAAATCGCAATGTTAATCCATGTGGTCCTGGTGCTCATTTCTTTTCTCCACTACGTGTTCTGGCGTATTAAGGCAAGGTGCATGGGCCGGCCGATTAAGTCTCTACCGGGCCTTCCCTTGTTGCCTTTACTTGGTAATGCTGCTCCCTTTATTGGACACTCTTTCTTAATTCTACATTAAATGAAAAATAAATAAATATTTTTTTAGTTTCCGTATGAACTTTGTATAACAACTTAGATTATTATTGACCTAGAGCTCAAAGCATTTTTCTACTACGCTAGCTTTTACAAAGGTAAAAGAGAAGAGAAAGGTAAAAGACTGGAGAAGAGAAGCAGTTAAGAAGGCCTTACCTTCTTAACTGCTTCTTGAAGAGCGTCGAATTTTTGCACAAAGTGAGTTAAACATTTGTCTTCTTAGTGATCTTGAAGAAATAGATAAATAGATAAACACTTTATTGTTAATACCTTAAAAATAGGTACATGAAAAACAAGTATATTTTACATTAATCAGCATAACAATAGGCGGTCTTATCGCTCAAAGCGATGTCGTTTCGCAGGTAGAATCAATGAATAAATGATTTATTTATTTATAAGAATATGGTACAATAGGTCTTAAATAAAATTTATAAATTTACAATACTCTACCGCTGACGGTGTATTAAATGTTGGGCATGCATATAAAAAGATATGTTAACACTAAAAAATAAAATTTTGACTACATTAATTAATAGAAAATTTGTAGCTTCAGGTTCATCCACCACAGTGTAGACTAAAAACTGGCTACGGACAAAAACCAAGGAAATTTATAGATAGGATTGTTTATTACATTTGGAGGCAGGCGAGATCACAATTCCTAAATTCCCTCTTTACTATAACATCCTAGCAAAAAGGATTACATCCATCACGCTTGCCATCTCCGTCAATACAAGTTAAATTGACGAAATGTTGTTACTATCGCTGTTACTGTTGGATCTTTAATTCAGAATGTGACGTAAGTTCGACGTTTAACGCAACTATTCGCAACGTGCAAGTACCTTGGTACAAATAACCACAAATACCCTAGAGGAGGTAAACATCAAACACCATGTTGGATGTGCCGGAACCATGCTAGATTTCAGATTAAATAATTAAACTAAACACTATGTTTGTTAATTCTATTAGCTGAGCTAAAGTAAACCAACCACTAAGTACACCACAGAGGCTGTCTGGATTAGGGCATGCTCCCGGTAATTATCGGTATCGAAAGTACCGGGAATTCCCGATACTTTTGAACATCACCAGTACCAATTCTCTACGAAGCTAGTCCCGGTTCTTTCGATACTTTCGATACTTGATGTCACGATTTTATTGTAATTATTTTCTAGTATGATATTAATATATGTCTTAAAATATGTCTTAAAGTATGTCTTAAAATCACTCGCGAATCGTTTACTTGCCCTTCAATTTTAAATTATAAGAATGTTTTAACGTATTCTGAACTTACAATTACTTACAACGTCCTATTATAATCCAAGGAATTTAACACAAAAAAACGCCGATCTTGCCACCGCCACTTAAAACAGATTCGGAACGCACTTGTGCTTTGTTTTAAAGTATGGCGTAGAATGTATGTGGTTTTTATTATTTCATAGTTTAAAGCATGATTTCTAACTTTAATAGACAGACTGATTAGATGATTCTATAATTATGTCATAAGAATAAAAGATAAGGTATCTTTTACCTTGTTGATTTTGTTTAGGTACGTCATCATCAATCGTTTATTGCCTCATACATGTTACAGAGATCTTAATTCATCATCATCAGCCCATTACGTTCCCACTGCTGGGACTCGGACCTTTCCTCTTAGAGAGAGTACGGGCCATATTCCGCCACGCTGGCCCAGTGCGGGTTGGTGGATGTCACATGTCCTTGAATTTTTGTGATAAATTTTTGGACATGCCGGTTTTCTCACGATGTTTTCCTTCACCGTTTTTAGAGCGAGTGTCAAATCCGCACATAACTTAAGAAAGTCAGTGGTGCGGGGCCAGCGAGATTCGAACTCGGTAGCGTCGGATCGAAAGTCGCACGCGCCCTCACTGAACCACACTCGCTAACGTAGTTGGTTTTAAATGTGTTTTTTTTTAATTGATTGAATATAGGCTTGCATTTGACCGCTATCTCACCTGTTGTTAAGTGACGATGCGGTCGAAGATCAAGCACGCTCGCCTAGAAGAAACCTGTTTACTCTTGTCTTAAAGACACTCAGATTATAGCTATCCGGAAATACAGATAGCAAAGCGCTTTTCGCGAGCAGGAGGGATGCCAACCATAAATGGATGACGGCTTGC
This sequence comes from Petrophora chlorosata, assembly GCA_951640565.1. Lineage (NCBI taxonomy): Eukaryota > Metazoa > Arthropoda > Insecta > Lepidoptera > Geometridae > Petrophora > Petrophora chlorosata. The sequence goes on from OX621206.1 coordinate 7,496,574, forward strand.
CGTACGTCTGGTCTTCCGGTGATGGAATGGGGATGGCGGAATAAGTTCATGTAATTCCGTCGCTTACTCTCCGAAATGTATCCGGTAAAATACCGATAAACTGGTAACTTTGCGTCGATGTTCGAGACTCTGAAGCTTAGTCTTAACCAGCGCATCGTCACCAATGAGCTTTATGGCTCGTCTTTCAATGGTCTCCAAAGCTTCGACCTGGTATTTGGCGTAGCCGTCCCACAGGTGGGAACAGTACTCCATACACGACCGGACTTGTGCTTGATACAGAGTTAGAAGCTGTCCCGGTGTGAAACACCGTCTCACCTTGGCCAATATCCCCATTTTTTTTGCTGCTACATTAGCCTTGGACTCTATGAAGCTGCCAAAGTTTAAGTTAGATGTCAGGGTGACACTTAGTAGCTCAAGGTGGTCTGTTTCTGCTCCGCTACAGATACATTTAAAAAAGTGAGAGTCAGATAGAATTGACTCTTCTTTGGGGAGAAAAGACACGCCTGGGTTTTTGCTGCATTGAACTTGACAAGGTTGGCATTACCTCAATCGGATACGGCCTTCAATGCCAAGTTCATGCGATCAACCATGGCCTCTCTTTGAGACAGGATCAGCACTCCACTGGTCCGTGAATCGGATATATATATCTCTTTACGACTGTGCTGTCGTCTGCATACCCAAACATACCGGGTTGTAGCAGATTGTTAATATACAGGAGGAAGAGTCGCAGAAAGGACCGACCCCTGAGGAACCGAGGCATTAATTGCCAGTTGATCGGACGAGCAGCCTTCAACGACTACTCCATACACGAGATTACTTACGTGGTGAAGTGGGGTCCGTCCGTACTAAGGTCGTCAAATGCAAACATTGCATCAACGCGTGTCAAAATATTTGCTCTGCGCTCCTCGAGGTAAGAATGGGTTGTTTTATTGTTGTGTGATTGTTGTAACAGGCAGGACTACCTATATGTATATTTACTGTAGGTAGGTATAACTTTACTTCGACCTCAAGTCTGTACTTCGATACGTCATCATACCAAAACCTTGCATAATAACTAGAGATGCGCCGAATATTCATTTAGTATTCGCTATTCGTCGTATTCGGCATCTTTTCCACTATTTATCACTATTTTTTACTCTGTATTCGGCCGAACTATTCGGTTTTGTTGCCGAATATATTCGGTTTAAGCATTTCTATTTTCTTGGCTACATGACTTGGTGTAAAACTCAAAGTGACAGCGCGGTGTGTGAGTGGTTAGCGGGTGGTGAGATACGGCTCGCTCGTCATCTAGCCAGCATCAGCAGCGAGACGTAGCGTACATGTTAGAACCTGCTAGCGGCAAAACAATGTCTGTTTTGCCGCGTAAACAGTAATGGTAAATCGAATAATTCGGCCGAATATCCGGTTCGGTAAAGGTCCGGTTTAACAAATTCGATTAATTTTTTAACGAATTTAAAAGCATTTAAAATGAGCCCAAACACTAGTAGTTTACGATTATCCGTCAAGGAGTTCCATTGCCCACATTCCGTCTCAAACATCAGTTCAGCTGGCTGTCACCATAATATTGCATTGTTATCGGATATTGACAAGTGTGCAAAATTTCAACTCCGTAGGATAAGAGGAAGTGGTTCAACTTGCAAGATTTGATCCAAACATTGCAAGTAACTAAAAGGTTGTAAAAATTATTCATTGTACAACTTTATTGCACTTAAACTTACTTAGACATTATAGGTATGGATTATACTAAGTATATAAGCCCTATACGAGTAAGTAAATAAGTGTTACATGCGATAACGTGAAGATCCTTCTTCTCCTTCATAGGTGGCATCAAGTACTATTTAACATAAATAAAGATATCATAATAACTATCCTACCTATTTAGGTATAGTATGCATCAGTATTCGCATGTTGATAGAATTTTGGTGTTTATATGTATTTTATACCTATACCAAAATGTTTGATGTGATTTTAATTGTTCAGTCAACGAACCTGCATGTGTTCTGTATATATATTTAATTCTGTAAAGAGGGTTTTACGTCAATACATTTTTAATACACCAATTCAGTTTTTCCTATAATGTATAGTCGAAATCTGTACTGCCTCAAAGTTCATTTTTATTTTCTTTTCGTTGGGTTTTATTTTTGCGGTTCAGTATAGCTACGAAGTGATCCCATATAAATTTCATCGATATTTGACCTTGGACTTCGAAGATACATTGAAGTCGGTTTTTTTTGTTTGATAAAACATATACCTACTTGTTTTTTTATTCGAATTACACAGATCAAACGCTACGCTACTTATTATGCTGTGACATATATGACATATTTCCTAGGTTTAAAATTAATTCACTTGCCGGTGCCACACAAAAAGGCCGGGGGCGGCGCGAACTCTGTTGTCATGTTTGAATTTGTATGAAACATGTCCTACAGAAGGCAGGGCGGGCGCGGACCGGGCTACGTCAGTCAGCGCATACAGCGTAGGGCTCCGACCCGGCCACCGGCCGGGCTCCGGCGCGCGTATATGTGTTTTGCGCTAAGTGCCATTTTAGTCCGCTTGTTTATAGGTAACATATTGTATATAAGTAATATAATAAGACGTAAACCATAAGACTTGAAAAATATTGTTTTGTATTGATATTTCTGTATGTACCAGATCCCAATTTTGGTCAAGTGTGAATCAAAAATAATAATTATTAAGATATATATTTTTAGAGCTCATGCTACTTTTGTAAACTTAAAAAAACTTTGTAACGTACTTTAAAACAAATACAGACAAATACCTATATACCTATTAGAATTTTGAAGCGGACACTACCGACTTTGGTCTGGTTTAACCATCCCGTCTTCCGAAGTGATAGATTCTACGTCAACTGTTGTCATTTCCTCGGAGCTATTGTAAACCGGTACAGTGACGAGGGCTGGTGTCGGGTGTGGCGTTACAGAATATTCAAAGTCCATCAGGTCTTCATGCTCAATGACGTCGCGGGAGTCGTCCACGCCGCAGGTTAGGAACTTCTTGTATTTGGTAAGGTCGAGGAAGCCTACGCCGCAAGGCCGGTCCACCAACCGTGAAGTCATCATGCCAATGACTAAGCCGGAGCAGACTATCACGGAGCCCATGTCATCCTGGAGGAAACAAGGAATACGATACAGATCGAGTGTACGTTCAGTTATAGGTCAGGAATGTCCGGTTCTCATTCTTCTTAGCTTGCGAGTTGCTTGTCGCAAGTATTGCATTTCTTTTTATGTAACTGAATGACGAGACGAGCTGGTTGTTTGCCTGATGGTGTGCAATACGCCAGCCCTTAACAATAAAAGCACCACTCACAACTTTGTTTTGCAAAATACTGCGGCACTGCACTGCGCTCGTCACCCTGAGACAATTAGCTGTTGAGTCTCATAATGCCCAGTAATTTCGCTGGCTACAATGCCCTTCAAACCGAAACACAGTAATGCTTGCGCACTACTGCTAATAAATAAATCTGTCAATAAATCAGTCAACATAAATTAAGTTGAAGTGCCTGTCTGTTGACCTACTTCTACTATATATTGAGCCAACACTCAGATGAAAAAATTATAAACGTGTAAGTATAAAAGCTTTGATGACAAAATATAAAAACCAATATAGTTGTAATATGGCTATATATAGGTATAGTTGCGTTGTCATTACTAGGTATACATAAGATAAGCAACCAATAAAACTAAGCAAGCGCTATTGATTACTGGGCGATGATTGAACTTTCCATAGGGGACATTTATGGTTTTAAATAGTATCTAATAATCAAACGTCAAATGATCTTATGAATTTGTTAGCCATTTTAATGCAAGCTTGCGACTTGCAAATGTGATCATACATGCCAGTCTGTCGATTACGTCCTCTGTTAACATAGTAAGTACTCGAGTATAAGCTATTTGCTTTTCGAATAACGAACCATTGAAGTCCAAGAACTAAGTGCCACTTACCGGACATAAGGCTCCGTATGTATCTGACTGGAACAAATAAATGCAGGCAAATTAATGTTGTACCACAGAATACTAAGGGACAGAAGCATCACTCTGCAAAGAAATTTAAACAAATAGCGACTCTTGCTATGATGACGCAATAAAATTCAATTCAGCTCGCGTAGCGCTGCACCTACCAGTCATATTAACCTACAGAGCGCCTCTCTTTCTATCGTATAGCTCTTATCTCTTCTGACGCAGCACGTGTAACGACGCGCGACCCGCTGTCGGTACCCGGCTATGTACTTGTAGCTTTGTACCTACAGTGCGGAGTGCACTAGGCCTGGTTGTACCTAGGTACAAATAAAAATTGTGGAGTTCAAAATAAAACCCTGAGAAAACCTTTACTTTAGGACGACTTTTATAGCATATTAGTAGAGGATTTTAAAAAGTATCTACCTAACTATATTTGAGCGTATTATCTCATGTAAGTAGGACAACAACTTAGATGTCATAGTTGATATGTTTCTAATAATGTCGATATTATAACTTTTGTATAAATGGATATGTTCAGCAGTGTCCAAGGTATTTAAATATCCAAATTTTCTGGGCTTCAAAGGTATAGCACAATTCTCAAGCCACACAGAAAGCGGGCCGGAGGCGTTCCAGGCCGAGGGCAGCGTGAACCATGCGCGCACGCTGTTGTATTTTTTGAATATGTATTGAAACATGTCCCACAGAAGGCGGGGCGGGCGCGGACCAGCTGGCCAATTCAGAACCCCACGACAACATACCGAATCGATTCGATTGGATAACGATCTCGTGTCGTAGGTTTCTTTTCGAGCTATTCAGAACATCCGCCCCGAGGATTCGACACGGTTTCGGTTACGATATCGAAATCGATACGACAACGTGTTGCATTTACGGAGATCGTTTTGTGTGCAATACTCGCAGAAAATTGTATTATTATCTAGACGATATAAAAATGTTTTCAAGTTATCAATATTTATTATAACAACGTTTATCACGAATTAAATTATAATCAACAATTATAAACGCCAGATATTGGTAGAAATATAAAAAAACAAGAGCTTCGTAAACACCCACCTGCTGATATCCACTTAACATTAATGTTTAATCTATGCTTTTGACATTGACAAACCGCCAAATTTAAATGTCTATCGCAAATTGTTTTCTTTATCATGTTTTGAAATTATTAAAAGAAGATCGAGCGAGAAGACGAGCCTCATCAAGATTCGTTAGAAATGTTAAGTAAATACCAAAATTACTATTACATAGTATCACAGAGTACTTTATAATAATTATATAGGTACAGTGATTTTATCTCGGTAGATTTATGCATCTTATTAAGTAATCTTATAGTAGTAAGTAAATAGTCCTAAAACAATCAAAGCGAACTTAACCTACAAATAAATACTAGACTTGGTAGGTACTTTATTACATAGAATTAGTTTATGTTGAATCTTACTGTGAGTTTTATTTTATTTGTAGTAGAAAATGTAGTTTATTTAACAACACACGGAATATACTCGGTATTGACGGTCAAATCTAATGCTTTCGAGTGATATGTTGCACTCGATAAGTTGTCGTGGAAATTAATCGGACGTTCGAAAACTTTGCTTCGATATCTGCATTGTGAATAACGTTCTCGGTCGATAAATACGCGTTTATCGTACGGTTACGATTGGTTATCGACTACGACAATTTGAACGTCGATTCGACTATTGTGAATTTAAAATATTTTGAATCGTACGATATCAAACCGAATCAATCGACAAATGAGTTGTCGTGAGCTTCTGAATCGGCCAGCAGACGTTAGACACAGGCTGGCAAACCTACCTTGCATGGTGGTTGTTGTATACACAAATATTTTTCCTGATTGTTCCACATATCGAGGCAGTGCTCTTGAGGCAGGATAGTCACATCCATTCGCCGAAGTTGTATCAGGAGTGGAATTAAGTAACCCTGGAAAATTACATCATAAATCTTCAGAAAGAAAAAACATCATAGATAGGAATTTAGGATACATTTCACGCGTCTTTCAACTAAACATTTTACAGAACAAGTACAAGTACAAGGTACAAGGAGCATAAAGCCGATGGAGAGCGTGTAGGTACATTTTTCCTAGAAACAACTCGCCGGCCTTCGGCGGGGTAAGGGTTGGTCACGGCTTTGTGAGCTTTTATTGGTCAAATTTTTATCTTACTTTATCGTCATTGATTACGTAGTAGCCGTTCACGGCGCGCTTTTTCTGCCGGTCTAATATTCCAGTCACGTTGAGCGTTTGGCGAGACATTATTACTTACTACTAAACCAATGTAACGCTCAGTATGATTAGAAAATACGTCACTCCTGTAGGCTGTATGGTATTTATGATTTTAGTAAGTAATATGTACTTACATTCCTCCTGCTTCCCCATCCATAAAATTTACAAGATTCCTTGTCCGTCAGCGCTGCAGGTTGGACGTTCCATTGGGTTCCATACCTCAACCTGTTTATGATGAAATCAGCACCAATTTCTTTCTTATTGAACGAGAACTGCTGATTCAGCACCAGGAGAGCTACGTTGTCGGGGGAACATTCTATCCATCGCAGGGTGTAGTTATACCCTGGGGAAATGAACCAGCCACTAGAAAATCATCATTTCGTAAAACAAAGTAACTATTCATACATCACATCATTTTCAACTATTTTAAAATTTTTTGGACAAACAAACATGTGTATTGGCTGCAAATTTATTATACTAACCATCATCGACAATCGTGACTGTATACAGTTTCTGTAAATATTTGACTTACCTAATATCACGTTCACCGCCTACTAATGTATACTATTCATTATTCTGTGCAAGCTCCCAACAATATCTATTGCTATTTCAAAATGTCTACTTATTGTTATAGAACGGTGCTGTATCTATCTACCACAGAAATCCAAATTGCGAGGTCCTGAGTGGCACTCGTAGAATAACTTTGGTGGCACTGCGCTCTTTATACTAGAAAGGTAAAGATCGTGACTTTGAAATAAAAATTAATTTCATTTTTTATATGCACCTAAGGAACATTAATATGTTTACCTTTATCATATTATTATTATTTTATTCGATCACAATAAAAAAAATTTTAATTATTTTATAAGTTGTTCATTTTATCGATCAAGACTATAAAAAAGCCGGTGAAAAGCATATCATCATCATCATCAGCCCATCACGTTCCCACTGCTGGGACACGGGCCTTCTCTCATAGAAAGAGTATGGGCCATAATCCACCACGCTGGCCCAGTGCGGGTTGGTGGATGTCACATGTCCTTGAATTTTTGTGATAAATTCTTGGACATGCCGGTTTCCTCACGATGTTTTCCTTCACCGTTTTTAGAGCGAGGGTTAAATCCGCACATAACTTTAGAAAGTCAGTGGTGCGGGGCCAGCGAGATTCGAACTCGGGTGCGTCGGATCGAAAGTCACACGTTCTCCCACTGAGCCACACTCGCACTCAAAAGAAAGAAAAGCATATGTTGAAATGAATTTATTAATATTTTATTATGAACAGTTATTGCTATTTTAGTACCTATAATAGTTTTCGTCAGTTTGATTTATTCTAAATATTTAATAAAACGGCTACGACTCAGTATGTCTTTTGTATTCTGTGGTATGTTGAATTAGTCAACCTAGGTTTCGAGCATGTCCGATACTCTTCATCAGGGGCGAGATCGCGGCGACCACTGATTGTTGGAAGTTACTGCTACGTCGATGGAAACGACCCTAAATATTTCCGAACTTACCTCTATGAACACAAAGATGATGCACCTGTCTGGTTATGCCCGCGTACTCAATAAACTTGTGCGTCCCTCCCGTCACCTCGAACTTGTACCGCTCGCTGGCCACGCAGCTGGCCGGCGTCAGCACCACGTGGGCCTCGATCAGAGACCCCACGCAGAACATCATGGCTTGAGATAGGTACGACACCTGGCAATTTGTAACTATTCATCGTAAGCATTGTTAAGTTATTTGTAAAAGCATCGTAACACAGGTTTATTCTAGTACGAATGCTGGTGATTATCTTATATTTTATGTTAAATAAATGGAATTGAATTAATCGAAATCGGTTCACGAATCGTGGTAACAGTTCAGCGTGGAATTAAGTTTATAGCGATACCTACTAAAAAACAATATTCAAAATAGTTTCTTAAAAGATACTACTTCATCCGAAAAAATATAAAATAATGCTAATCTGTTAATTGAAACAATGCTTATTGCTCGTTTTCTAAGAAATTAATAGGACCTACGATAGGACTTTTAGTTTCCCGACTTACAATGAATTGTGCTTCTGTAGGTTGAGCTGGGACTCCAAGAAAACCAGCAGGATTATTAAAATCTATATCAACTGGAAAAATAAAAATAAATTCTAAGCGCATCTTAATTTTACATTGTCTCCTTACTTCCAGAATATGAAATAAATCTATTATTTATATGTAATTTTTACTTACGCAACGTGGCAATGCCTCCTATTTGGCCTGCCCCCATTTTGGGAAGCAAGAACCTATTTCACTCTTCCAAAATATTTCCAAAAAAAATTGAAAAGTGACAACAATGTTCCACGTTTACTTCCGAAGAACAACAAAGTTGAACTCAAGTATAAAATATCCTGCAGTTTTAATTTCAGTGTTTATAAATGGTTCATTGATTATTAAAAAAGAAAATTAAAATTTGATGGAAATGGGTACATATGTAGGTATAGCCTGATAAAAACCAATTACCTACCTACAATAAATGCGTCGTCAAGCATCTATTTCCTACTAATATTAAAAATGCTAAAGTTTTTGAGGATAGATGGATGGATGGATGTTTGTTATTCAGTCTCGCAAAAACTATTAAACGGATTTTGATGAAATTTGGTGTGTAGGTTCGTGAGCGTTGAACTAAAAATATGTTATATATAACGTTGAAATGCTATCCAAAAATTGTTTAAATTTGCTTCCTACCATTAGACATTTTCTTTTTTTTTTACGCCTAATAGGTCTATGTTTGGCCACTATCTCGCCTGATGTGAAGCGATGATGTGGTCTAAGATGGAGCACATAGATCTAGATCTTCCTCGATATATTAGGAGAATGATTTTTTAGGAGAATCAAAACACGCGGTTCTGACGTCAGGATGGCTGGTCACCTCTTAGTGTACATGCTGTGTGGAATTACTTAAATTTTGTTATGTTTATAATTGATTCCTCTTTGCTTCCTTCAAAGTTCTTAAACTTTGATCTCCTGTAACTTTAACGAGCTACTTTACACGAAGTTTTGACGAACACCTCCAGTGCCTATTCGAATAGAATAGCAAGACTGTTTTAATTAAAGTAAACACAATATGAACGTAACCACTAATGCATGCGAAGTAAGTTATAGATAGATAATGTTCATACACAACACAGCCTCATAAATCCATTCTTTTCATTTCGATTGCGAATAAATAGAATTTAATTGATGTTGAAGTACCTAATACAATTTAACTAATGACAGTTTCAAACTGAAACTGTCATTGGTATAACTGATCATTGAATATAACATACAAAATTTTCTTTTTCGAATTCGTGTATGGAACACAACTTAACACAAGCGCTATATCTCAAAGTACTTATCTCAAAATTATATCAAATACCTTATTTGTACAGGTTCTCAGGTAACCTACAGGTAGCTACAGATTACCAGCTCAATATATTTCCAATAGTATGGTAGTAAGCATTACCGTGTTCCGACTTGAAGGGCGTTGTAAGTTAACTAGCGAAATTATTGGGCATAGCCTATATATAAGATGTCTCGTCTCGGGATAATGAGCGCAATGCAGTGCTACGCAGTACTTTTTATTGCATTTAATGTTCTGGAGGGCACTGCAATTGCTATGGGCAGGCGTGGCGCTTACCATTAGGCGAACGATTTCCTCGTCTCTTCTCAGTTCAATAAAATAAAATAAGTAACTACATAGATTAGGCTCTACAGAATCTTAATTCAACAGGCATTCATCTTGTGAAAACCAAATTAAGGGAAAGAGGGAATTTGCCTCAGAGGAAGAACACTAGAATTTGCCCTTCATTATCTTCATTAATTCAGTCATTAATTTTATTACAGTAGGATATTATTTACAGTAAAAATATGTATTGCTAACGGAAGTCGCTAGCACCATCTAGCGTCGAGTAGTTCCTAGTTTCCAAGTATAGATTTTAGTCGATTAAAATGTTTTCACTAGTGCACAGTGCTACCAACGTAAGGATGTGAGCGGATGTCGAAAATGACATTCGTGAATATGTTGTCACTGTCAATTAATGTTTATGTCAGTCATGTTATGTCAATTGAATTGTCAACATCGATTTGGGATTTGATTGTCAGCGAAATTATCATATCTGGATTCCAAAAATTGTAGTTTTTGTTGAGCTGTCTTGTTTAGAGTAATTATTGGATGTACAAAACAGCGTAATCATTATCACTTCTCCCACGCAGACTATATTACATCCGATCACATCTACATAGAGTTCCTGTCGGGCAGATAGCTTCGGATTTATGTTTTTCTGATAAATTCAACTAAAGGCGTACATAATTTATTGTTATTAAGAAAATAATAATGGACAGTAAAAGAATTCTATGGTTAAGTTTATTTTTAATATTTTCTGTGAATGTGAAGATATGTTTATCGCAATACAACAAAGCCTGGAGTGAGAAATATGAGAGCAATAAGTGTCCCAAATTGTATCCAAAGAATTTCGTTAATTATGCGCCAGTTGGTAAGTCCGTGCACTATAATCGACTATATTAAATCTTTTTTGTTTATCCTGTATCAATTTGATTAATCATTACGATATACTTGGTACTAAAATTATAAATGTTACTTGCTGATGTATATTTTTACCCAATATGTTTTTACCTAAGATACACAGTAAATTTATACAAATACTATTTCTATCTCACAGGCAACCTCACAGCGGGCAACTTCACTGAAAAAACTGTTCTGAAAGGTTTAAGGCAGTGTGTCATGTCATGCTGCATCTCCGAAACTTGCAATATTGTGTTCATAGTAGATGCGAGGTGTTACCATGTGGAATGTGCAAGTGACGAACTCTGTCTGCCACTGCTACGGACTGGAAGCCGCAAGTGGGAGTCGCATGTCTCCATGATACTTGTAAAGCCAGTATTACCCAATGGTAAGAATGACAAAAGACATTATTGTTATCATATAAGTTTGATATGCTTTGAAATGTAATAAAGAAAACAAAAAATGTTTCATATAATAAGCCAAATCTATGATTCTAGTAAACACCACTAAGCCAAAACTCTACATTTGCTAAATAGGATACATAATTATACACCCTGACCCTAAAACCTTTTACAGACTATGTTAAAGAAATTCACGCAACTAGCATAAACCTTGATTTTGATTATTCCTCTTTACAGAAAACTGGTCAGACATACTAGATCAATCAAGTGCAAGAGAGATAAGCAACAATTTCTCACCTGAAGAAGAACCAATATACTCACCGTACACAAGCCATCGCAATGACATCCTCAATGACGACGAAGATTCTAACTTCCTTTCACATTTCATTAACAACTTACCGGTCGAAGATGACGATGCAAGGTCCTTGTACAGGGACAACAGTGATAGCGACATGATCATGGACTCAACAGATTTCCTAAATAAGATTACCTGTGAAGTAGGCATAGGTGACTGCCCTTTCAACTCTGAATGCATACCACTGGGACTTAAATTACGTAATGGAATCTGCAAATGCATACCTGGAACTGAAGAGAATGCTCAAGGCTCTTGTGTTCAATCTATCAGACCGTTTTCTAAGGGTCCTACGGTACCAATGGATGCTATTAAAAAGGATGATGCTGATGTAAAAAGCGACACATTGAAAACTGAAACTTCTACGAAGAGTATACAAACATTGACTGTATCTATTTTATCCAAAGAGGTAACAATTGATATGCACAAACTATTGTGAAATTATTTATTTTTACAACTGGCAATAAATGTCCTTCTTATAGGTTCAACTGCCGGACAATGAAGTGACCTTGGCAGCATACACCATTCCTGATGAAAAGGCAACAATGAGCCATTACAACTATGTTTGGACTTTAGTTGATCAGCCAAAGGGAGGTTTCACAGGTATTTATGTTCACAAGTATTAGATTAACAAGGTTTGATAAAAACTATTTAATCCTTGCCTCAAAATGTATAGGAAAAGATTTTTGCGATTTCTGACTTTTCTAGTAATTAAACCTCAGCCCCGTGGTCAGCCTCAAAGTCTTTTATCCTTTTAAGGAACTAGATCGATTGACACCATAAAAACAAAAGTGGGAATTGGACATTTACTTAACAGTAATTTTTTTGGAAAATCTGCAAATAACTTTAAAAAATATGGATAGTCTCTTTAGAGCGTTTTCCTGTATGGTTCAAGTAGTTATATCATTAAAATATAACTACTTAAATGAAATGTATATTATTAACCGACTTCAAAAGGAGGAGGTTTATTCAACGGTATGTTCTTTTTTTGTGTGTTTGTTACGCCATTACTCCGCCAATTATGAATTGATTTCGATGATTCTTCTTTTGTTTGGTAGGTCATACTTCAGAGGTCCTATATAAATTTTATCGAAATTCATACAGCACTTTTTGAAAAAAATAGCAAAAACAAAAAATATAAGTTTAATTTTCAAGTCGGTTCTTGTTTTTTTTGGAACTGACTTTCTAAAGGAGAAGGTTTGTATTCGACTGCTTCACCTGCTTCACCCAGGGTTGACTTCCGGCGAGGGAACTCCTCAACGGTGAATAGTACAGACACAACATTTTGTAAATGGATATAACCATAATTAATAGCCTGTTCTAAATTCCATCGTGACATGGCTGATACACCCAGGATTGACTTCTGGCGAGGGCTTAATTGTGATAGCCCGTTTTAAACTTCGTCATGATATGGCTGCTAGATCATAAAAGTTTGTCCTAAAAACTTTTTAAATTAATATTATTAAAACTTGTTTTGCACTAAAAAGGGTAAAATAAATTATTTATTAAAAAAAAAAAATTGCCGACTTCAAAACCACAAATAGGCACTCAAAAGTGAAAAATAAATCAATATAATTATTATAAGCGCTACCCACTCATATATTTGAAGTCGGTGCCAGCCAAATCTAAAAGGTAGTAGATAGATACTACCTACAAGTATCTACCTACTTACTACATACATAGTATTATAGTGCCTAATTATGGTTTTGATGACGGTTTCATTTTTTTTTTAAATATTTATTCTATTTTACAGAATAAAATAATATACATTTCATTATTTGTTCCAAGTAATTTATTTTTTTATTTATACTTTAGAACAAAACAGTTCGTACATGGAGGACTTAATGCTAGATAGCATTTTCTACCAGTTATCCAGGATGTGCAAGAAAAAATTATAGCGGTGCAATAAAGTGTGTTATGGGAAATATTAAACTACATAAACTTAATACGAGTATATACCTATTGCAAGCCTAATTATAAAATATATACAAATACAAATACTCAATTCTTTTTTTTTTTTTTACGCCTAATAGGTCTATGTTTGGCCACTATCTCGCCTGATGTGAAGCGATGATGTGGTCTAAGATGGAGCACATAGATCTAGAGAGAGACGGCAGTTGAGCGGCTGCTCAGACCCGTCTCCCCGATGGTTCACCGAACATCATCCCGAAACACGACTATGTCGCTTGACGGTATGGTTTTGTTCGGTGGGTGGTATTACAACCACGGCCAGAGCCTACCACTCCAAAAAAATCAAAATCCAAATTCAATTCAAAAGTTCTTTATTTCAATTTGGTCGTCACAGACGCACTTATGAACGTCAATTATTACAATGACTGTACCACCGTATCGGAAAAAGAACCACTACTCAGAAGATACGGCAAGAAACTGAGGGGCATATTTTTTAAAGAAAGAAAGAAAACACTTCTACATTTTGGTTGACGTTCTTCTTCTCCAATATAAGCGTTTCGACTTTTATATTGCGACGAACAGCAGGGGAATGGAACACCTTAACAGCAGCAGCGTCTTTGTTTTACGATTCTTATAATCTGGGTGTCTTCAAGTTAAGAGTGGATCGGTATCTTCTAGGCCAGTTGATCTATGTTCAATCGCGTCGCTACATTCCATCAAATGAGACTGCGGTAACCTTGAACTGATTATTAAAAAAAATCCTGTTAAAAGACTGCAGTTTTATGTAATGTTCCTAGATCCACTATCAACATTACAGAAGATCCCTACTTGTTTTCAGGAAACATGAATCAGAACGGCGCGACTGTAACGCTCACAGACCTGACGGAAGGACAGTACCGATTCAAGGTGACGGTCAACGGCACCAACTCGTACGGCGAAGGCTTCGCTAACGTGACTGTGAAGCCTCCGCAGCGGACCAACACCCCTCCCTTGGTTGTCATCACGCCGCAGACACAAACCGTGAAACTGCCCAACTCGATGGCGGTGCTGGATGGTAGTGCCAGTAAGGTAAACGAGACAAATGTGTTGAATCCTCACGAGTCAGTCAAATACTTTATATTTTATTTTTATTTTAGCAATCCAAACAGCGTCTTAGCTCATTTATATAAATAAAATATTTCTTGTTTATAAGGCCAATATAGGATTACACAACCAATGTACTTAATACTAGCATGATTACATATGTACTTAAATCAATCAATATACTACTTATATCAATCAATAGTAACGTGGATCATTGTTTATCTTAAAAGCAGGGCTTAGCGTAAACGGATTACGTTTACGCTCTAGGGGTTAAAGTAAATTATACGAAAGGTGTACTTGTGTTCATTATTCTTTATTCAGCGGTTTTGAAAAATACCGTGTTGATGTTGTGAAGTAATTTTTGACCTTATAGAATGACGCTGCTTTAGTTGTAAAAGGAGTGAAAGTGAGGAAAGTATTTTAGGAAAAAAATTGATCAGAATAAGTTGTCCAGGTGTACAGCTTTCTTCTCGCCAACTGAATAAGAAAGAAAGAAAATAAATTTATTCATGACACACATCAAAAAAACGAAAAACAAACAGAACAAACATACGTAACAAACATACATATAGGAGTGAAATGATGCGTGATGTCAGGAAAATATTATGAACTGGATGACGAGACGAGCTGGTCGTTTGCCTGATGGTAAGCAATACGCCAGCCCATAACAATAACAGCACCACCCAGAACTTTGTTTTGCAAAATCCTGCGCGGCGCTGTACTGCGCTCGTCACCCTGAGACAATTAGCTGTTGAGTCTCATAATGCCTAGTAATTTCGCTGGCTACAATGCCCTTCAAGCCAGAACACAGTAATGGTTGCGCATTACTGCTTGGCGGCTGAATAACTGGCAAAGCGGTGGTAACCCAGACGGCCTAAATGTGGAAGGGTGACCGTTTGTTTGTTATTTATATCTGAAAGCTACCATGCTTCGGGGGGCCAAGCCGTCAGTCTCAGTCGTCGTCTTAGGACAACAGTCGTTATATCGTTATGCCATGTCGGAGGCCTTCGGGCGTTCTATAACTTCGACACCAGGGTTTGCTACAACCACACGAGAGAGAGATAAACCAACTACCTGAAATTCTTGCATTCCTCAGGATGACGACGCAATCATATCCTGGCACTGGGACCTGACATCAGGCCCCATCGGGTACCAGCCGCCTCTGCAAGACGGACCGACTCTCGTCCTCAAAGATCTGAAGCAGCCCGGCAACTACACCTTCAAGCTCACCGTGGAAGACTCAGACCATGTCAAGAATTCCACTACCGCTAACATCACAGTGCTGAATCATACGGATTATCCGCCGGAAGCTAATGCTGGTAAAATAATGCAATACATATGCATTATTATTTTATTACTAATAAATAAATCAACCATTGACTTTGAAATGCTAATATTTGCGTCCTCCTCTCTTCTAATTTTGCTGTGCCCGACCGACGGGGTCCATAAAAGACTGTACTTTGTCCAAATTACACCTTGTACTACATATGGAAGCAATAAATAATCCGAATCTGTACTATATTCTATAAAGTCAATAAAGGGAAAAAAAATATTCTTATTTACAATAATAACCCTATTTTTTTTCAAATCGTTTTGTGTAAAGCTTTTTTTTTTATTATCCTATACTGTCCCACTGCTGGGCAAAGGCCTCCCCCAATTCCTTCCACCTGTCTCGCTCCTGCGCCACCTCATACCAATTCTTTTATTTTTTATTATTATTTTTAATATCTATACGTAATGAATGCATGTTTGTTACTTAAAAATCTGTCTATGCAAGAAATAAAAAGGGTTTTTTATATCACAATCACTAATTCCCAGGTCAAGACGTGATCATCTACCTGCCCAGCAACAACTTAACCCTAAACGGCAGCCTGTCTACTGACGACCACGAGATTAAGTCGTGGGAGTGGACTAAATCCGCCGAGGACGAGAACAAGGCCGTTGATATGCAGAACACACACTCGCCTTACTTACAGGTATATACTGTAATAAAATAATAATGTATCATGGAATACATACTAATCTGTCTGTTATTCCTGAAAACTGAATTAGTGGATAAGGTTGTGGTGAGCGAGTGTGGCTCAGTGGGAGAACGTGCGACTTTCGATCCGAAGCACCCGAGTTCGAATCCAGCTGGCCCTGCACGGACTTTCTT
Source organism: Petrophora chlorosata (assembly GCA_951640565.1). Classification (NCBI taxonomy): domain Eukaryota; kingdom Metazoa; phylum Arthropoda; class Insecta; order Lepidoptera; family Geometridae; genus Petrophora; species Petrophora chlorosata. Next base: position 7,513,231 of record OX621206.1, read on the forward strand.
AATTTATGTACGGATTAAACACTCGCTCTTACACGGTGAAGGAAAATATCGTGAGGAGACCGGCATGTCCAAGAATTAATTACTAAATTTCAAAGACACGTCATCCACCAACCCGCACTGGGCCAGCGTAGCGGATCATGGCCGATACTCTCTCTATGAGAGACTGCCCGTGTCCCAGCCGTGGGAACGTGATGATGAATCATATTTTACTAACAAAACGCCATTTTAGTGTCATGCATGGTGAATATAACAAAGGAAATTTATATTTCCATCGATTTTCCACAGCGTCACTGTCCCATATCAGTGCGATAAAACTCTCTAATTAAATCTATGTATCGGTTATCGCAGCAACGCTATAAAGAATAGAAAATAAAAGCATAAATGTAGGTATTATTGAGGTCAATGATATCCCTGATAAGGCTAATAAAGTCTAGATTGCAGCCCCGACTCAGAACCGCACGATAACGAATGCCGAATCGATTCGACTGGATATAGATCTAGTATCGTAAGGTTCTTTTCGAACTATTCCGCCCCGAGAATTCGATACGATTTCGGTTACAATATTGGCATCGATTTCATTTACGGAAGTAGTTTTGTGTGCAATACTTTGGATCTTATGATATCAAATTGAGTCGGTCGACGACGAGTTATCGTAAGGTTAATTAAGTTAAGCAGGAAATGCTATCTAAAATCTAAATGTCAATATGCTAAGCTTTTTATCAGCATTTTATTGAACCAGTTTTATGGCTTTCCGTTTTGAACTATCAACTTTTTTATTCAATTTCCTATCAAGCAAACAAGTCGTTAGAATGATGTTCCTCTTGAATCACTCTGTCTATTGATGAAATCCGCATTAAATTCCGTTGCGTAGTTTAAAAGATCTAAGCGTACAGACGGCCGGAGAGAAGGTGGCCGGAAGAAACTGGATGAGAGGAGCCGAAGACCGGGCTCAGTGGCGTTCATTAGGAGAGGCCTATGTCTAGCAGTGGACGACTACGGGCTGATGATGATGATGATGATGTACAGACAGCGGGAAGTGACTATGTTTTATACTATGTAGAGATGTGTTAGTCTGTTAGGTATTTATTTATATGGGCCTCTTTTGATTTGTGGCCTGAAATAAACGATTTAAAAATAATAACAATAATAATTAACCAATAGAATTATCTTAGTAACACCGTCCATATATATATTTGTCTGCATTCCTTCACTTGTGGGTTGTCTGGAAGAGATCACTTTGAGCGATAAGACCGCCAATTGTGACACTATTCTTAAGTTAGTTGTTATTTTAGTTTTTAATTATTTCTGTATTTTGGTGTTGTAATAAATATTTATTCTATTATATTCTATTCCAATTATAATAATATAATTAAGTACACGTATAATATAATTATATAGTACATATATAGTATAATATAATTAAGTACATATATAGTATAATATAATTAAGTACAAGTAAACATAAGTTGTAAAATCCTCCATTCCAGTTATCTAACCTCTCCGAAGGCGTGTACACGTTTGTTCTGAAAGTGACGGATTCCTCCGGCCAGTCGTCGACCGCTGAAGTGCACGTGTTCGTCAAACCGCCCACCAACACGCCGCCCGAACCCAACGCCGGGGCCGATGTCGTGAGTACCTTTATATTTCAACTACTCTAGCTGTACATCCACATGGATAGATAGATGGATAGACGAATAGAATAGAGTATAATTTATTTGCTTCAAATGTAAGTAAAATAGACGTAAACAATGCAGAGACGTTGGCGAAATGTGTCAGGTACATTTCGCCAACTGAGCAGCACGTAAAAATTTTAAACTTAAATTAACAATCTCATATTATTAATGATAATAAAAAATACATTAATCTTAATATACTGGATGGATGGATGGATGTTTGTTACTCGATCACGCATAAACTACTGATCGGATTTTGATGAAATTAGGCCCAGGAAAATGATTTCCCGGGACTTTTTATCCCGGGAATTTGCGGGTGAAACTGCGGGTTGCAGATTGTAATATTATAAATGGCAACGTTATTTTTCTCGGTCCGTTTGTTACTTTTTCACGACAAAACGACTGAACCGATCTTGATGCAATTTGGCACAGAGCCGCCCCGAGAAGGACATAAGATATATTCATCCAAATTCAATACGTAGTTCCCGGGGATTGCGATATAACCAAATCCTGCATACATCGAAGTCGCAAGCAGCAGCTAGTGAATACGTCATCATCATCATCATCCTGTATTCGTCCACTGCTGGACATAGGCCTCTCCCAATGAACACCACTGAGCCCGGTTTTCGGCTCTTCTCATCCAGTTTCTTCCGGCCGCCTTTCGCAGGTCGTCGCTCCACCTGGCCGGTGGGCGTCCTACACTACGCTTGATTCGCGGAATACGTACCATCCCACTAATATTATAAATGCAAGAGTTTATGAGAATGGATGGATGTTTGTTATGTGTACGCAAAAACAACTGAATGAAATTGATGAAATTGTGTACTTTAGATCCTGGAAAAGGATCTAGGCTATTTTTATCACGGGAAACCGTGTGGCACAAGCTACTAATGTATATAAACATGTTTATATCTGTTGGATATAAATACTTAAGGGTATATTTTCATGTCAAATTGTATTTTTGATTCATCTCGTGGTATAGGTTTGCATGGCTTTGTGAAGCAATTAGAACTAAGTTGTTTATAACGGGAAGGGATTATATGTATGGGTTGTAAAAGCATGATGGTAATTGTTAACCGTGAGAATGATTGTGGGGAATTAAAATAATTGTACAGACCATACGGTCTCTTCCCAGAAAAAAATAAGGTATAATTATAATTATACCTAAAAGTGAATAACTACATATTGTTAACCCATTCAATAGCTACAGTTCCATTGAAAACACATACTAACACCCTAACAAAATCTTTTGCCTACCGTGAATGGACCGCCAATAAATACAATAACATCTACGAGTCTATAAAATAAACATCTCCCCATCTTCTAAATTAACATTTTCTGCGGCCAGATCGGCACAAAACACGGAAGTTGCTGGTTCGAATCCCGCTGCTCAGAACAAATAAATCCCGGGAAATCCCGGAACAAATATTGGTGTACAGAATAATTCATTTTTTAACAAAAATAAACTACTTCAATTCTTATGTATCTTCGAGTCCAAGGTCGAATATCGATGAAATTTATATGGGACCTTGAAGCTACTGAACCCAACGCAAGAATTTTCCAATTCAGTTTATTAATGACGGTGTAATCGCGTAACAAACATACCAAAAACACATTCAAATTGAGAACCTCCTCCATTTTTGAAGACGTTTAAAAAGAAGCGCAAGCCTTGAAAGTCGGAAAGATAGTGCGAGTGAAGTGCGATCACGGTCCTTATACTTCCTGGTGCCCTAGATCAGGAAATTCTTTTTAGGGAGTAGGATGTGTGTGATCTTTGGGCGGTGCCAACAAGCCTTTATTTAACTTTCAATGTTTGGGTCAAATCTTGCAAGCTGCATCAGAACCACTTTCTCTTATCCTACGGAGTTGAAATTATGCATACTTGTCAAAGTCCGATGATAATGCAATATTATGGTGACAGTCAGCTGATCTGATGATGGAGATAGAAAGTGGGCAATGGAACTCCTTGACGAATAATCGTAAACTACTAGTGTTTGAGCTCATTTTAATCTGCTCGCAGTTCCGATTACAAATTTAAAAAAGGTTATGTTAGCATGTCTTGAAAAATATTTTTTAATATAAATCTTATTTTATATGTTAAGAAATAAATAAATAAAATATATTGAAAAACAATTTTAGTTCATATCCCTGCCCCAAACGTGGAGCATCCTCAACGGCTCCGCGTCCCGCGACGACCACCGCATCGTGGCGTACACTTGGCGCTGCCTCGCCGGACCGACCAACTCTAACATCGTCAACTTCAACGAATCGGTCGCCAATGCGACCGCGCTCACGAAAGGGCAATACGTGTTTTCGCTGACGGTGCTGGATGATAACGGGAATTCCGCGTCGGACAATGTCACAGTCACTGTTACGCAGAGTAAGTGAAGATTAGCTTTCTGCAATTAGATTGGCTTTCTACAGCTGTCTTTTTTTTTTACATTAGACTAGGCGAACGTTTGACCACGATCTCACCTGATGGGAAACGACGAGGTGGTCGAAGATGAAGCACGCTTGCCTAGTATATCTATTCACTCTTGATTTGGACACACCCAGGTTGTATTTAATAGGAAACACAGACGAAGGCAGGGCGTTCCACTCCTTAGCTGTACGTGTTAAGAAGGATGAGCCAAAACGCTTCGTACGAATAGGCGGAACTTCTACCATGTGGTAGCTTTGTGCCGATTGTCTTGTTGTCCAAAGGAGGAATGGCGATGCGGGGATTAAATTATGCAGTTCCTGAGCACACTCAAGAATTGACCACAACGCGCGAGCCGAGCGAGCGAAACGAACGAGCAGTGAAAACGAAGCTCTGAATTTCACTTTCTGCGGCTGTTTTTACTAGTGCAACATGAAAGTCACGTTGTGAACGTTTTTGTTTGCTCAATAAGCGTGTTTTTTGAGCTCTATTATAGCAACTTTCTAACACTGAGGAGATAAGAAACGTAATTGTGCTCCCACACAGAATTTTTTTTATGTTATTGCAATAAATGCTACATAATATTGAGGTACAGAACTTTTTCTTTCATCTTAATAAATGCATGGGTGTTTTGATGCATGATGTGTGTGTACATTATCTATATCAGTTTGTCTATTTTCTCCGGGACTCAAAATCTAACTAAATCATTAATTCAAATTTCATACTGCAAGTTTTATTATATTGTATTTAGTTTATTCCTCAACAATGAACATTATATTTGAGTTCCCATTTCGCAAGCATGCAAAAAAATCACTTAAATAATCATTACCTAAAAAATATATTTTCTATAGATGTCCGTTTTTTCTCTTCTTTCGTCTACTGGTCGTGCCCTTTGCTACAAAAGAAATCCTCCGTTTTATACGTCCCTAGTAAAAAGCAGACGCTCACCAACATCTTTCGTGTACAGACAAGAACAGTCCGCCGAAAGCGGACGCGGGCGGCGACCAGATACTCAACCTGCCGCTGGCCGTGCTCATTCTGAACGGAACCAAGTCCTCGGATGACTTCAGGATAGTGTCGTGGAAGTGGACGCGGGCTGGGTCGGGGCTGGCTGCTGGGACTGTCATACTAGGCTCGGATACCACCCCTGTGTTGATGGTTAGTGGGTTTCAACATTTCAACAAGCTTCACCTTTGTTACAACAATTTTTAATACTGAGTTTGCAATCGACGAGTAACGGTTCAGATTATTTAGCGAATAACTAAAGAATATTTTTGGTTGACTTTAATTTTTTTCTACTAACCGCTTGTCTAGTAAAAAAAGATCGAAAAACCGTCCCATTGTTATTCCCCTTACAAACATATGCTTGATTTAGTAGGGAGAAAACGAAACCTTCCTTCGTATTTCTAGTTTTTTTTTAATCTTCGTGAACAGCTGGAGAGACGAAGAAACGCATTTCCATCTACCATAACTAAAAAAATTAATTTAGCAAAAAGTACACATGAAATTAATTAATTTTATTTTTATTTGGTAAGAAATAGCCAGATGTTTTGTAAAAGGTATCTAATCCGTATTGTAAGAAGTATAAAAAATACTGTATCCGTAACATATTTCATGCAATTTTCCAGCTAACTAATATAGAACCGGGTCGGTACGTGTTCGAATTAACCGTCACCGACGACCAGGGTGAATCCGACCGGGACACGGTGAGCGTGCAGGTCAAGCCAGACCCGCTGGAGATGAGCCTGTTGGAAATGACCCTCAACATTCCCATATCGACCTTCACTCAGGGCCAACTGGACAGTCTCATACAGAAAATGACGCTGCTCCTCAAAGGAAATATCAAAGTGAACGTAACGGAGGTCCGGGGACAAGTGGACTCGAGTAATACTCAGCTGATTTTCTTCTTGTCTGAAGATGTAAGTATTTTGGATTATTGTACACATGAAAGATCAATTTTCCTTCTATGTATTATTTTACTAGATCGGTAATACTTCGGCATTGCCTGTGTTGTATGTTCAGAGATACCAGTATAGGCACAGACCGCATAGAAGACTTAATAGTAGAAGCAAAAAGACTAACGATACTACGTAAAGAAACGACACTCCCCGCCAATAGGGGATCGGACAGTAATCGAGAAAAAAATCTAAAATGTAGTTAGAACGAATGTTCGTCGAACCAGAAAGATCATTCAATCAATATTTTTGTGAAATAATAATGATTTAAATTTTGAAATCAATAAATATTTCTGACATTTTTAATCTGTTCTTCATCGCAAACGAAACAACAATCACAGCGCATGACGTCATTTGTAGGCAAATGCCGTAAGTCAAGCTTGTGTTTATTTTACGTTTTTGGTTTTCATCAAAATGTATTTTAGCTATTTTTTTCGTTCCATTACTACAATATAGTCCCCAAACTTCACAAAACGTTTTAGAATGCAAGTTTTATTTCGAAGAGTTTGTCGTTGTCTACCTACATATGACGTCACAAATGTTGAGGTGACCTTTTGCGCGGCAACATTTAAAACATAATATTTAAATATAGTTTTAAGTACTTTTAGAGCGTTAATTAATTAAAATACTATTTTTCATGGCTATATATATTCATTATAGTTAATTTAAAACACTTTCTAAAAAGTTGTCCTATCCCCTATTTATCGTCACCCGCATCATAGCAGTAAACCTGGCAGTACTGCCGTGCTGGAGCCACTCGAATGTCACCGCTCGCTGCGAGTACGTGTGATTCACACGTTTCTTATTTTATTTTGTACAATCTACTGATTTTATTACTGAGTTTGTTGTTACATCACTATTTTTAACGGAACAAGTCTAGGCAAAAAGCGTTACAGGTTTTTGATTATTTGTTCGAAATGTCCATGATTTAACCTTCCGTATACTATGACTAAATCTCACATGCCGTACAAGGTGGGGTTTTACATACCCCAAAATAAAAATAAAATAAACTAATTAATATTATATGACAATTATTAATAGGGAATATATATTACTGACACATAATGAATGGCTTTAAGTAAAATACATATTTATTAATACATTCTAATAGACTTTAATAAAAAATGACAAAATCTTAATTTTTCTAAACCTAGAAAGTCCATATAACTTGTATTAAATTTAAATGAAGCATGCAAGACACACAGTCTTTTCAAGTTATAAGTCTGTGATTTATACCTATAGCCTTAAGGCAATTTAAAGCAAAAACTAAAAAAATGTGGAATTTTTTATATGATAGTGGAGATTCAAGCACACTTTACGCACGTCTCACGCGCTTTGTGGCTGACGCCGGACTAAATGAACTGCTCGAATCGGCGACGTTGAATTTGCAGCTACTGAGAAAACGAACCCGCGCATCTTTATATTTATTTTTTATGTAACTGGATGACGTGACGAGCTGGTCATTTGCCTGATGATAAGCAATACGCCAGCCCATAACAGTAACAGCACCACCCAGAACTTTGTTTTGCAAAATGATGAGGATTACAGGCGCGGGTGTTGGTTTAACAATTATTACGAGTTTTTAACCGCTGGTGTGTGTTACCTCACCTCGTACACGGAAGGTTAATCGAAACTTCAATGTTGTTAATGTACGAAGGCTATTGATCGTGTGATTGTCGTGTCTGGCAGAACAAAGTGGTGGACGGCAAGAGGGCGCTGCCGCTGGCGCGCGGCGCGGCGCGCGTGGGCGGCGGCGCGGGCGCGGGCGGCGGCGCGGGCGCGCGCGTGCGCTCGGTGCGCTGCCTGAGCGCGTGCAGCGGCCGCGGCACGTGCGAACACGCCACGCGCACGTGCCGCTGCGACGCCTTCTGGATGCAGAGCCTGTGGGCGCAGCTCGACCCCGACGCGATGCCCGACTGCGGTAACACAGCCTTAGGGCGTCAAAAGTCAAAAGATATTACAAAAATTAAAAAAAAAGTCTTATAAAATCTCCACAATTCACCGAGGTTAACTGGAAGATAATGCTTACTAGCATTTAGTTCGCCTATGTACCTACAAATTTGTTTGTGCAATAAAGAATTTTCTATCTATCTATTAAATAGGCACAAAAATGCACTTTGAAACGTCATATACACATCGTACAAATCAATCAAAATACGTTAAAAATTGGAACTTAAAATAACGCGACTGGAAAAAAGGTAAGCATGTCTACCCATTTCTTTCCCATACTCAAATTGAAGTCCCGGCCAGAAAAAGAGATGAGAAAACTGACTCGATCAGTGCTTTGGAAATACGCCCGCTAAAGAACTCTGTCTCTTTTTTTTTTAATCTTTTGAAATGTCCTAAAATATAACACTAAACATTGAGGTATAAATTATGATCAACATAACACAATGTCAAACTAGGGGCGTCCTTTAAATACGTGAGGCGATTTTTCGAATCCCCCTCCCCCTTGTCGTGAGTCGTGTCGTATGTGTGTCGTATGTCGTGAGATTTGCCCTACCATCTCCCCCCCCCCTCCCCCTAATCTCACGTGAGATTTTTCAAAATCTGTATTTTTAGTGTAAATTCGTTAAAATTTCGTATGCCGCAGCAATTGTCGAAGGGCGCGTTTGGCTGATCGGTGACGGCTAAACAATCGAATCGAGGGGCTGCTGTGCTACTACTACTACGTACTTTGTGGCGTTCGCATAACAGCGATAAATACACATCGCCCGAAAATTCGGCGGTTTCTTGTTAAAAAAAAAACTATTGTAAACAAATAAATTTATTTTTATATTTTTTTTACTTTGCCGGCGCCGAGTGATATGTGTTATCTGTGATACCGCTGCGGTCCGCGCCGTGGCTGCAGTTGTATGAGGGCAGCGTGTGGTTGCAGAGTGGTCGGTGGTGTACTTCGGTCTGGGCGGCGCGGCGGCGCTGTGCGCGGTGGCGGGCGCGGGCGCGGGCGCGGCGCGGCTGGCGGCGCGCGCCTGTGCGCCGCGCAAGCCGCGCGCGCGCGCCGCCTACCGCCTGCTGCCGCTCGCCGACGCAGAAGACAAGCCATGTCAGTACTATCACACAATACTAAGGGACAGGAGCATCACTCTATTTAAACAAATAGCGACTCTTGCTATGACGAAATAAAATTAATTTCAGCTCGCGTAGCGCTGCATACCTACCAGTCATGTTAACCAACAGAGCGCCTGTATTTCTATCGCATAGCTCTTATCTCTTCCGACGCGGCACGTGTACCGACGCGCGACCCGCCGTCGGTGTCCGGCTATGTACTTGTAGCTTCGTACCTACAGTGCGGAGTGCGCTAGGCCTGGTACTATACATATCTCATCATCATCAGCCCATTACGTTCCTACTGCTGGGACTCGGGCCTTCCCTCGTAGAGAAAGTATGGGCCGTAAGCCACCACGCTGGCCCAGTGCGGGTTGGTGGATGTCGCATGTCCTTGATTTTTTGTGATTAATTCTTGAACATGCCGGTTTCCTCACGATTTTTTCCTTCCCCGTTTTTTCAGTACCTACCATACATATCTACATTTTATACAAATTATTTATTGCCAAACTGTGCAGAGCGAGTGTGGCTCAGTGGGAGAACGTACGACTTTCGACCCGACGCACCCGACTTCGAATCTCGCTAGCCACTGATTTTCTTAAATTATGTGCGAATTTAGCACTCGATCTAAAAACGATGAAGGAAAAAATCGTGAGGAAACCGGCATGTCCAAGAAATAATCACAAAAATTTAAGGACATGTGACATCCACCAACCCGCACTGGGCCAGCGTGGTGGATTATAGCCCATACTTTCTCTATGAGAGAAGGCCCGTATCCCAGCAGTAGAAATATGATGGACTAATGATGATGATGTGCACTTACATAGAATTTAGAGTAACAATATTCATAAGCATAAAAACAGCAGCAATAGGGGTAGGCTCAGCACTGAGCTGCGTAAACCTAACAGCTCACGCAAGGCTGATTTTAAACATACCCCTTTATTCGAGAGACGTTCGTCAATATTGAGTCAGTCGATAATAATAATTAACGGGTACATTAATAAAATGTTTTTTTTTTAATTTAATTATAGGCTTTCGTTTGACCGATATCTCACCTGTTGTTAAGTGACGATGCGATCGAAGATGTAGGACGCTCGCCTAGGCGAGACATACATACACATAGGCATAGACACAGGCGTAGGACCGTCGCCTAGGATAACTATAATCTGGGTGTCTTTAAGACTACTGGGTGTTTGGGTGGTTTCTTCTACAATAAATCTGTTCACTCTTGTCAGATTATAGCTACCCGGAAACACAGATTCCGGCAGAGTTTCATTCCTTGGCCGTTCGTATTATGAAGGTCGAAGCAAAGCGCGTAGTGCGAGCAGGAGTTACGTCTGGTCGTCAGGTGATGGAATGGGGATGGCGGAATAAATTCATGTAATTCCGTCGCACATTCTTCGAAATGTCTCCGGTAAAACACCGATAAAATGGTAACTTTGCGCCGATGGTACAATTTATATCAGAAGCCTGATATTCATTGTACCATTTTATTAATTTTGCGTAAATAACCACCCGTGAATAGTTCACCGCGCATCAATTTAGGCATTTCTACTATTCAGTGAACAAGTTAATAATGGTTGAATTTTATATGAAATACCGTAACGGAACAGTCCCACTATAATTTCATATAGTCAAAATCATATAGTCGGGGCAGTCTCCAATTCGATTACAACAATAAATCAAATTAAAAAGAAAAAGCGTTTTATTGTTTTATGTCAAAATAATTTAAATCAAATAACAAAATCAATTTTTCTTTATTGCTTTCTCGTAAAACGAGCTATGACTTCATCCACTTGAATGGGTATATTTTTGTAAATGTGGAGAAGTGCCAGTTAGGCGGTCGCAGTTAGGTGGCAAAGGTGTACAAGGGTGGATCATTGGGGTCATGACCCCCCGGTCATGACCCCAATGACCCTTGTACAGACTATTAGAAGAAGAAGACTAGATAATTTTCTTTTTCTCATTTCCAGTCGCAGCGAAGGACCTGTCTGACACCGAAACCGATTCCGACGTTCTATTCGAGTCCAAAAGCAAAACTACGACATTCGGCTCCCGAGCTATGAACGGCGACGCACAAGGAAACGGGTGGAAGAAGAACGGCCATTACAAATCTAATAGAAAGGTCAAAACGTAGCTCCTTTGGAACCTGGGAAGCCGACTGCTAAGATACGGCTACCGAAAATATGTTAATGGACTCAGACGAATAGAAAGGTGTTGCGCTTGTAAAAATGCCTGATAAAGAAGACACGCACACGTTTTGTGAAAGAACACGATACGCTTTTGTAAGTACCTACTTGACGCTTTTGTTAGTATGTAAGGTAAAGAGGAAAGGAAGTATTAAAAACAACTGACGTATTATTTATCAACGTATATATGTCCGTAACTCTATATATATTTTTGATGTTTGATCTGATAAAAATAATGAGTAGGAAATGTAATGTGAAAGTTCAGAATCGTAAAAAGTATTTTATTTTATTTCGTGTTATCAAAATTAATAAGTGAAAATGCCTGGGTGATATTTATTTACCAATATATAATACACAGGAAAACAATCGTCAACATAATAAGCAGGTGGAACAATATAAAATATAAACTCATGTGTAAGCTGAGTCTAAAAAATTGTGTCGTATGTGAGATACTATACATTCCACATTATTGTAATTAAGTTTTTCTTCAAAGCATAAAAGACAAACCGTACTTAGAAGTTTTATATTGTTACTTGTATAGACATTACCTTAGATTAGATTAAAAAAAGACATACGAGTACTTAATTCGTCATAATATTAAATGACCATTGTTCACGTTAGAAAGATCAAAATATATCACGTCTTTGAATGAAATAGATTTTCTGTAAGTACAATAAAGTTACTTAATTAGAATAAATGAGTCGGCTGTGACTGTTACATTCAAATATCACGAATGGTGACATTTTGTGGATGACTTCACAGAATTTTATAGGGATCTGTACACTGCATTGCATTATATTAATAGGGACAATTAGATTAGATAACTATTGTTTCACCACCAGAAAACATAATACAAAAAGAACAATAACAAACTTAAAAACCATACTGTTACAATGGGAGGCCAATATTAAGTATTACTGATATACTATATAACCTAAACACCATCAACAATCCTACGTATAGATCTTGACTCCTAAGAGGCCAGCACAAGCCGGGGGAAGGCACGGCAATACAGAACAGACATTAAAACTTATCTAATCGAAATAAAGTATATATTATAATGGTCAAAAAACTATCACCGAATTTCCGAGGTCGTTTTAATACCTATAATAATATTATAAAGAAGTAAAATTGTATATGTATGTTTGTAGGAGGTAATTTCTGGAACTACTGATCCGATTGTAAAAATTCTTTCACCGATAGAAAACTACACTACTGACTGGCTGACTGGCTCTGCCTTGCCGTCCCCAGGCATGCGCTAGTCTTTACAAGGATACGCTCCTGTCTCCAGTGCATGGTTTCACAAATAATACCTGCGCCTTTTTCGTACACTTGTATTAACATTGTTTTGTCCTTGCCCAAAAATTTGTCCCCCACCCCTCTGTGTTATTTATAAGCTTGGACATAACTTCCACTTTCGGAATGTCCGCAACTGCACAAACATATAAGTAGATTGTTGAAATATGAATTTATTAAAATTGTAAAAATTTGTAAAGCTAAACCATTGCCAGTAGTTCAACTTATTCATCTTTTATCAAAATGACATCTGTTATAAATATTATATAACATACAAAATAAATGTAAAAATATTTTAAATCCTCTAATCATATAAAATAATATGATATATTAGGTCCTTACATATGAAATTGGCGTTTTATACGGGAGGAATATAAAGTCAATTTTATTTTTGTAAAATATATTTAATTAACCAAAGTATGCACCGTTGTTATCTATGCAGTTTTGCCATCTCATAGGTAGTTCATTGATCCCTTTACTAAAAAAACCATGGAGGCGAGAATCAATAAACTCTTTGAAGGAGGTTTGGACTGCCGCATAGGAGTTGATTTTTTTTCTTTTAAGTAGTTGTCCAAATTCCGGAAAAAATGGTAATCTGTTGGAGCAAGGTCCAGGGAGTAAGGTGGATGTCGCAGACATTCCAATTGTAGCTCATCAAATCGTCTTGCGTTGTCATGAAGCAGCAGTGGCCTAGAGCGATTGGCCAATCTCAGTTGTTTAGCAGCTAGTTTTTCCTATATTATATAATTATATAATGTTTACATTACCATATTATTTAAACCAGGGTGTAACTTTTATTTGCAGTATTAATAACTAAGAATCTTCGGTGGAGGTTCCGAAAGATATCTCAATCGATTGAGCATGCAATCCAAATGTGTCATAATATGTGTATTTGTATTATTTTGTATGAGTTTATATTATCTGTGCATAGTATTCAATGGCTATGTAAATGTTTTATAAATTGTTTAGCTTATAAATGTAAATGTACTAGTAGTGAAGTAGCTGATAATGATAAGGCTCAACCTCGCTTGAAATCGGGAAGAGTTGAGAGAACAATTGGGAAGAAATAAGCGGTGACGACTAACATAAGTCTTTTTACTGCTTTGTAGAATAATTGTTCCACATTTGCACCGGTTAATTTCCCTCGCTACTACTTATGTCAGAAAAAAATATTGTGACTTGACAAAGATAAGCTTTTTTACTCTAGTTTTAACGTTACTTATTTATGAAATTGTGCAATATTTATAAATATGATTTAAAAGAGAAACTACACAGGTGAATTTTTCAAGTAGGCGTGGAGGGCCAATTCTGACACTATGTATGGAGGGATGGGGTAAGTGGACAGGTAGCTATAGGTTTCCACTGTAGAAGCACCTCCATTCTTCCAATCGAGCCAGTTGTTATTAGCCCGGGGACATCTGCCCAATAGAACCTACTTGGAACTTGTATAGGTCTTATCTGTCGTGCGAATTTCGTTTGCGCGATGCAGGATTTGTATAGAAAACTGCGACTTTGTATGGGAGTTTATGCTACTTTATGTAAGCGCCATCTGTGAGCATGTTGTTGATGTGTGGCAGCTGAGGTCGCCACAAAGGAATAGCGGAAAATGCTTAAAGGAGTCTACGACGCCTTAGACCACTTTGCCACCCACTTGAAAAATTTTACCTGTTTAGCTTTGTAATTGATAAGGTACTTTCTTTGTAAGTCATAATTTAATTTTATAGAAATATGAATTGCTTCAACTTTGTATTTAGAAATATGTACTATTTTATAAAGAGACAGCTTTTAAGCTTTTAATAAATTGTGCTATGATTTCACTAAGTTATAATAAAAGATCTAGTCCTAGTCAGTGATAATAAATGTCGTAGATATTTAGACTGTAAGTTCACATATAACAATTTGTACTTAAACAAATTACTAGGTATGGAAGTAGGTAAGAATACCACATCCTCCTGAAGAATTCGTGGGAAGATGCTGTGTTTTTATGTACAACGGCAAAATAGGTTTCTTTGTGTATGTATTGTATGTACTTAAATATTTTAACATAATCGTGTACATAATAAAGTATGCTTTTAATATACCTACTTATCATTTCTTTTATTTGAAATATCTGAAGATAAACAGCCTTTGTGAACAAGTTTCTGAAAACGCTTTAGGAAAATATTTTTAAGTACGTTTTGATTTGAATTATATATTTTTATATATGTTTAAATTATTATTATATATGTATTACTTTTTTATATAATTAAATATTTTATTTAAATTATACATAAATATGTGTAATTATTTAATATATATTTTTATTGATATATTCGACATTACTATTCGCGTTTATTTGCCAAAATACTGAGGTTATTCTTTCCCTAGCTAAAAAGGGTATACTTCTGTGTAATGCCTACTGTAATAATAAAACAGTTTCATTGGTTTCAACAATTTATTAAAAATATTATTGCTTATGAGTTTACTGTTCGGTATCTACGCGAATAGGTAAGCCAATCTATGAACACTTCATTGACATGTTATCGTGCGCTCTCACATCGGGTCTTATTCGATCAAATAGTGAATAACACGCATACAACTTTTTTCACTCTTCTGTGTTGAGAGCAGAAAAGTGAAAAAACTTAAAAAAAACATAATTCAATCCGTTGGCAAATAGTTGGCCCAATATGCCATGTAAGGGCGCACTTTCTATAATTAGGCACCTAATGATCTAAGGCATGTATCCCTACTGTTTTTTCATGAATGATATCTAAACTAGGTACGGAATAAAACCGTTACCTCTTGCGTACCTTTCGGTACGATATTCTTGAATTTTAATCATGTATAATTATCATTTATCTGATGTATGAGTTTCACACAAAAGATTTACATATTTGATAGCTTGATAATGTCATTAAATGTTTAAATAATATAGCTGCATACATTATCAACAAATTTAAACTACCTTATCTTAAGTGAGACGTATGTAAATATAATATAGATATACATATTTATAGAAAATTCATGATTTAAAGCAATAACAAAACCAAAAGCAGTTGTGTGTATACAAATGTGGATAAGCTTCAAGTACTCAAAAACACAAAATTTATTTTTTCATTTGGAATGTTTACTAGGATGAAACGAATATAAGTATGGTAATAAAAAGCATTATAAAAATAATATATGTATTATAAGAATTAAGAAGTCTTTCAATGGTAAATTAATAAAATAATAATGGTGGTGTAGTTTTAACTCCTTAGAATAGCCGCCAAATGTTTTCCTACAGTAATTTTATTTAGGGTTCAGTGGAAAATCTTGCACAATGTTCAATGTAAATAGCCATTAATTAATTAAATCACAACCAATACATTATATACCTTATCTCAATATTATCTTTTCATTACGTGACAACAAAACACCCGTTGCCAAGAGGAAAATACAAAATGCTCTAGGCAATTTTAATTAATTTTTCACTAGCTGCTCAATTGCTCAACGCAAAATATAAATGCATTCAACCATCATTCAAATAACCATCATGTTTGATAAAAACAATGAACCTGAAGTCAAGGCTACATTTATCTATTGTTATCAAGTTATTAACACAATTATACGTAATTATAGATACTTTTATCGCCCATTGAGATAACATTTAATATCATAGTTAAAAATGAATTATTTATTATTAAAAATGTTCACAACTTCTTCAAATGAAGTAGTACTAAGATATTTGAACTTTGCCGATAACTAAGCCTCATGAGGCCCCATTTAATTTATAGGTTTAAACCACCTATCTGCAGCATAGCTGTTCAGACAATTAAAATAAATACCTACATATGGGGTTTTTCAATGGTTACAAGCAGAAATATTATTACATTTTGTACTTTTTTAATTATATCTACAAGTAGGTTAGAGTAGAACTTTTTTTCATATATTAACATCTTTGAGACTAAACTTAAGTTACAAGGAATTTATCAATTACAAAGAGTAATGATGACTATAGAATAAAGTTCAAAGATGTCCTTCATATAATATACATAATTAATAGCATGAGATAAAAGTCACTGGTAAACTAGATATTTCTAAACTCCCAAATATGTTTATAACTAAGTCACTAAATTAATGTTCAATAAAAACCATTCACCTATGAAAAATTTAGACAATTCTAAACGCAACAAGCGAGAATGCCAGTGCTAGACTAAGTAGGCAATTATCTAACATGGTAACTCCTAAAGAAGTTATTTATTTGGCCTTCTTCTTTCCAGACTTCAAAGTTTTCTCAACCTCTTTAGACCAGACTGCTCTATTTAGTCTTTCACCTAAGTTGTAAAAGCTACCAACTAGGCCAAGACTAAATACATAGAATGCAATTCTCAACGGCCAGTTGAGAACATTTAGTATAGGATATACCCACATTCCAGATTTGGCATAAATGACATGGACCCACACTACATAGCAAAGCATGAAAATTGCCAGGATAGTCATACCAAACTTTCTTGTTGGGTACATTCTGAATGAAGTGACAAGATCAACTAAGATAAATAGAACAATGTTTGTGTGCATGACATGGTTGAGCCATGTTGGGAAGAATGGATCCAGAGCTCTGGGTAAAATAAGTTCCCTATCGACTGCATACAGGGCCCAGAAGGAAACACCCACAAACATAGCCACTGGGAATGCGAGAGCACTGAACACTGTGTCTTTCACACGCCTTATGAGGGGCTTCTCTGATGGATATTGTTCATTGCTTCCAAATAAGTCATTAAGACAAGCCAGTGAGAAATATATAGTCTGGATCATCTGAAAAAAAAACAAAATATTATAAGTTTAATAAACGCTTTTTGCCATTATGGTTTATGTGCAGGTTTAGAAATTCAAGTAACTTACCGCATCTAGGAATGTTAAATACTTCAATTTTCCTCCATAACTGGGTGCTACAGTGGATGTAGTAGGTATAACGACATACATGTAATCGTAATAGCACCCATAGCCAAATTGGAGAGCCCCAATAAGGTGAAACAGGAACTTCAACATCTGTGAACAGTGAAAGTAGGTTAAGTTATCATGTAAAACCTAATAACGACATTAGATTGATGTCTTGGGGTGATGAGGTCAATGCAGTCCTAAGCAGTGCTTTTTATGATATTAAAAGTTCTGGGTGGCACTGCGATTTTTACAGGCAGGCGTGGCGCTTACCATCAGGCGAACGACATGGTTGTCTTATCAACGAGGACTATATAAAAAAATAATAGAAGGTTATCATAAAACCACTATCTGCTGAGATTCAGTTCAAAGTTTCCGGATATATAAGATGTACCTAGTTAGAGAAATATGAAATCAAACGCTAACTACTGAAACAAGATGGTATAGTTCTAATCGTAACTAAAACTTCGCCTCGAAAGAAGAAATTCCTAACTATTACTACAATAATTACCGTTTGGATTCACGTAAATACACAGTACAGAGCACAAAATCAGTCAGCAAAGCAAACCCAAATAATACTAAAGTAAAGACGATAGCTCAAGAAAAATTTACTCTAGCGTAGCGAGCAAGAGCTCATGAAAATTGAGTTCAGATTGAGAATTTGCTTTTTTTTCTATGTTTTTTGCCTGAAGGTGGTGAAGAAAGAAAGACACCGGTAAGTCGAGACGTGACGTCTCTTTCTCGACACTGACATCCGGCAAGCTAGCAACCACAGAGTAACAAGGGTCATAACATCAGATGAAGAACTACAACACTGATAACATATGTACGTTTCAAAGATAAAGAATTAAAAATAGATGAATCTTAAAGTTGTACTTCCAAAGCAGAATGCATTCTTTTTCACTCATTAGAGAAGTTACTTGAAAAAAAGACCACTATCATCATCAGCCCATCACGTTCCCACTGCTGGGTCACGGGCCTTCTCTCATAGAGTAAAAAAAAGACCACTATAATAGCTCAATATAGTAGACTGAGGTCCTGGAAAAGGACAAAGGGTATTTTATAGCCCGGAAAACCGCGGGTATCAACTAGTAAAACCATTGAGGTCTAGTGTCATTCCTCAATGAGTAAAACCATTGAGGAATGACACTATAGAGTCCTTGACAGCGTAACACTTTTGGAAAGCAATAGTTTTTTGACAGTATTTTTGGAGTGTTCACCATACCTATGAAAAATTCTCCCATTCGCTTGAATGAAAATGTAACGTGTTCTGCGTTGCATTGCAGCCACTATAACTTCAAAAGTTCGTAGTTGGTCTGTAAAAGGTAGGACATCTGTACTATTCTGTACCCCAGAGTGAAAGATAAGTACCACGATGATTTACGAATTACAGCATTAATAGGGAATATGCATGTGATGTCGATAGTGGCGGCGGCGCTACAACGCAGAACACGAACGAGATGCGATAGGTACCTACATTTTTTACGGCACGCTTCATAGTGAATGTATAAATACAATACTTAAAGCCTCATAGACAGTCTTCCGAGAAATTCCTTTGCAACAAAATCTATGAAATTCGTGCAATCATTTTAATATTTTGTTGGTAACTAGTTTTTTGTCTAGGATTAAACCAGTCAGATAATAAAAATAATTAAAGTAAATACATAGATGATACATTAATACAATAAACTTCATTATTTCCATTCAGATAGAATTTATAATTAAAGAACTATAATTATTTGACATAATTTACATGACCACAGCACAACTGAAACTTAGGATATAGGTAAATAAACACAATGTTGAAATAAAAATAAAATAAATAAACAAAAAGGCCCCTAACTAGGATTCCCTGTATCTAGGGAAAAACTATGAAGACCATGGTCTCACAATACCCAGACACAAAACAAATGTTTGCGCTTTATTTCTGTCACAAAAATTTGTCCCGTAGCGGGAATCAAACCCGCAACCTCAATGCTCATAAAAAACCATATTATAAAAACCTGAAAAGTACATGAAAAAAACAACTCGAAGTATTCTAAATAGCATAGTGTCTCAAAGTTCAAAAGTTCTTTATTCAGTTTTCGCATCACAGACGCACTTATGAACGTCAGTTATTACACTGACTCTAACTATCGGAAAAAGAACCACCACCATTCGGAAGATACGCCAAAAAAGTTAGGGGCATGTTTTTTAGAACTTTTGTAACAAATTACAATATTTTATGTTTTGTTTTTGACAATATGCTCAGTTAAATATCATACTGTCGAAGCAGATCACAGACGCACTTAAGAACGCCAATTATTACAATGACAATGCCATCGCATCGGAAAAAGAATCACTACCCAGAAGATACGGCAAGAAACTGAGGGAAAATACTTAGTAGCTTCTCCAAGTACATCAATTTTAACTACTGTCATTGGGAGAGGCCTATGTCCAGCAGTGGATTCGTATAGGCTGATGATGATGATAATGATGATGATGTGCAACTGCAAAATCACAGAGATAATTCAAATTAAATAAAAACAACTAAATAATAAATCTTACATGCACTGTCGGTACTGCATCACGAACTAGTCTTGTTCGTTTTTCTTTAATTTTTAGTTCATGGTCCTTAAAATGTATTGAACATATCTTCGAATTTTTTGTTGGCTCCCAATCTCTTCTTCCAGTAGCCGCTATCCAAATATTTTTATAAGCTTGGGGAAAGCTGTAGTTTCCAAAATAAAAGCCTTAGTCATTAACTACTTTTATCATATCTTAATTAAATGGTTTATGTGTGCACAATTTTACTACATTTAAAATTTTACACAAAGATGCAATTTTTTACCCGACGTAATGGGAACTCGAATGTTTATATGATGGCCACACTGACCACAAAACTGCTCAATATTATTTTAACGAAATAATACCAAAAACTGAATATATCAAGCCAAAATCAGGGTTCAAATAGTCGAACCCGATGTGTAGTTACATCCACATAAATTATAGTTACTGAAAAACATCAATAAACACAAGAAAAACACCTACCTGTGGAAACTTAAACCGTTAATACAATTTTCGCTTCGGTTCTTGCAACCAAGAATGGAACACCCGACCATACTTTAAAATTAAATTCAAAATTGTTTCTAGTACACAAGCACAAAGATTCATAAGAAAATAATAAGAAATAACACAACAAACATTAAAAAACCACAAGCCGACCCTGCCTGGACACTATTTTGACTTAACACGGCATGACCAATGTCAAGAAAATGGGTTACGCGATAGAGACAATATGATAATAGTTGTACCTCGTTCTTTATAAGAGCCTGTTGTATAGCGCTATCCTTTTTTAGGTCGGAAAACTTCGTAATTATCCCTCTATAGTGTAAGACCTCAATGAGTAAAACATAGATTTCTATGGTAGCAGAACGAGACACGACTAGTTTGTCTGAAATAGTAACTTTGCCAGGTATTCTTTTGTCTTGATTTTTAAGCTTTCACTTTGTTGTCTGTATTTTAGTTGATTCACTAATTTTAAAACATGTTTGTTAGAACTTTTTTATACAGTACTAATTTTGATATTTGTTTGTTTACTTTGTGTGCTAGTAGCGACATCTACATACATAGATCAAGCGCTAGCTTAGTGGGTGGATGGGCACATGGGTGATAGCGGTAGGTTCACAGAGTACACTTTTATACAATAGGTGCACGGGTCGTGACCCAGATTTTCATGGTAAAAAGTATAAAACAACTCATAAAAAATAAAACACGCATTTATTTTACATACATATGCCGATTACAAAACATTTTGCTGTCTGCAAATGCACCTTTACGATTAATATCCGATTCATTGCGGTGCAGTGCGTAACATACGTAGTATTTACTTCCTATGTGTAGTGTGTACCTAGTTAATCTGAAAGGCGCGTGTACCACCTCTACATACATCACAGTGTATAGAAAATAGAAAGATCACGGAAAAGCAATTAAAAAGACTTCATATCGGGGGAAGTCTTGCGAAAACTGGAGGCGCGATGTCCGGGAAGGTGCTGGTGAACTTGAGAGGCGAGGGGCCCGCGTACTTGGGCAGCGCCGGCGGCAGGTCGGGCAGCGCGCCGCGCACCATGCGCCGCAGCGCCGCGTTCCGCCGCCGCAGGCGCACCACTTCGTCATGCAGCCGCTCTCGTTCTGCCGACATGTATTATTTTCGCTAGGTACTTTTATATCGATTGTATGTACCTACGGATATTACCCGTACCTTTTCCCCTATTTAGATAGGAAGTTTAACGGAATTTTCTACTACTCAGCGCCACACCACGCACCTTACCACGGCACGGAACCGCGCGGGCGGCAGCGCGTTTGATGTGCGTCAATCTATACTAATGTTTAATTTAATGTAAAATTAGGTATATACCTATGCAACCTGCATATACGAGTATATACCTTACTGGCAATTAATACTAAACTACATAAATTCAACATACAAACCTTGTAATATGGGCAAATAGTTATTCAGCCCAGTGAGCAAACCGTCCCAAAAGCGGTCCTTTTCAGAAGGGAAAATGTTTTTCCATTGCGCCCAATACTGCTCAATTTCTTCAGGAGTAAGTTTTCGAGATGGTGTCGAGAAATTGGGAGGTTTCACGCTGTCCCTACACATGAATATGTTAAGTTAGTATAAAACAATAGTTACGTTAATAGTTTTACCAACTATTTTAAGATATTAAATAATTAGAAAGAAGAAAAATGATATTGCTCGGGCAGGGATCGAACCTGCTCTTCTTCCTAATTATAAATCTTAAAATTTTCGCCTAGCATGCGCTAATGCATTCAATATCAAAAATTTACCAACTATTTGTTTATTTTGTGGTTTTACTGGTTTTACTAACGATTAGATACGGTAATGATTAAAACATATTTCAAAATGTTACCCACAGAAGATCGTAAAGTTTCCGTTTTTCTGGCGGCACAAACATGGCAATGAATTCACCCAAAGCTGTGAGAACCTGCATCGGTTCGATTTCAAGGTGATGGCCCACTGAAAACACATGAACACGCTGAAGCATCGACCAAATAATTACCTGAACAAAATTAAAAATGTTAAAAAGCCCGATGACGCCGTTTGGCAAAATATAACTTATCTAAGAACAACATCCAAAGAATTCCAAATCTGGTATCGAGAACCGCATCGAAATCGGTTCAGCCAATTCGAAGATGATGGAAACATAGAAGTGAAGAAATTAGAAGAACCCAAACAATAACCATAGAATACTAAGCAATAACTCTTACTCCATATGCATATCCTGCACCGTTCCGTCGTGGGTATTGATGGAATTACAAACATTTTTTTTCAAATACGCTTAACGGTCACATACATAGAACCTGGCCGCTAAATAGGATTCCCTGTATCTAGGGAACCAGGAGCTATGAGGACCATGGTCCCACGACACCCAGACACGAAACAAATGCTTGCGCCGTTTTTCCTATGCACAAACATTTGTCCCGTCGCGGAAATTGAACCCGCAACCTCAGTGGTGTCACACTGATCATGTCAAAGTGGCAAACTGACATGAACCGCCTTTTCCGATCCGCATCCGATGTTCATGTACTACGTACCAGGGCATAGGAAAGGATTGATGACTGGGGCCTTCTGAACCAGCAGTGGTTGCGAAACAACGGTGACGCCCCGCGTGCCGGCGCGCTTAGCCGTGCCGCTCGCGGTCTGCTCCGGCGTAGACACCGTTACGAAGGTGCTTGCTGTACACCAAATAAACCCACTGCCGTTATAGTTCTGCGGTCTGCCCCCCGATTCAGTACCTCCCGAGAACGAATACCGAATCGATTCGATTATTATCGATCTCGTTTTGTATGTTCCTTTTCGAGCTTTTCCACCAGAAAATTTAATACGGTTTCGGTTACAATATCAGTATCGATTACATGTTGCATTTACGGAATTTGTTTTGTGTGAAATATTTTGCATCGTAAGATATTAAAACGAATCGATGGACGAGTTATCGTGAGGTTCTGAATAACATATATAGCGACTCTTGCTATGACGCAATAAAATTCAATTCAGCTCGCGTAGCGCTGCATACCTAGCAGTCATATTAACCTACAGAGCGCCTCTCTTTCTATAGCATAGTTCTTATGTCTTCTGACGCGGCACGTGTAACGACGCGCGACCCGCCGTTGGTGTCCGGCTATGTATTTGTAGCTTCGTACCTACAGTGCGGAGTGCGCTAGGCCTGGTTTAAGATGGATTTTCTGCAGTTCTTTCGCTCCGCTTTCGCTTTCGGACAGATACCCTAAGGCAGAGTACAGGAGAGGCCTAAAATGGGCTGACAATAATATAAAAAAATTTCGTTCTAAGTAAATAAAACGAGATAAACTTTTTTGTAGCATGCACCTTTTTGAGGGTCTCCTCCGCATTTTAGCAAGATTTCGTCAGCTTCTGCCATCAATTCTTGATCTGCTGGTGACAAATCGTGAACTCTGAAATAAGTAAAACAGTAGTCATTAGAAAATATTCACTTATGTACTTACCTACCTACATTGGCGATGGCGCCGGCTGGAAGGAGGAATACCCACTGATTATTAACAGTAACAGACTATAATAAAGGGAAGAATAAGTAGGTAAGTTGTAATCAATGACCATTGGTTTATTTCAGTAGGTTAAACGTAGGTACCTACACTTATTATATCAGACATTTGTGTATTTGTAAGTATCTTTTTGGTACAAAGTTTATAACAAGGTGGGTAGGGTGGGCACTTTACAATGTGATCCAAAATGAACTAAGTCATGGTCTGCATCGGCACGATGTACCTATATACCTACTGTTACGGCTTAACAATGCTACCAAGAAAGGTCGAATATCGATGACATTTATATGGGACCACCTTGTAACTATATTGAAACTTGAATCTAACGCAACAATTTTCCAAGTCGGTATATAAATGACGGAGTTATGAGGTAACAAATATAAAAAACAAGAATCCGTAATAGATTACAAAATTAACCTAAACGTTTTTATGGATTTAGAATGCATTGTCAACGAGTTGTGAGCTACCCTGAAAGTTTCACCCGGATAGCTAATCGGGAAGTGGTCGAAATTTGAGTTTGCAAGATTCCACCCGGAACGACAGATAGACAGACAAACAAATGAGTTAATAAAAACGTGGTAAAAGAAACAATCGAATTGAGAACCTCCTCCTTTTTTTGAAGTCGGTTAAAAAGCCTACCTCATTCCGACATGAGATCTCGATGTGCTGACTGAAAGACTTCTGGCGACACTAGCTCGCCCCCGGATCGATGATCTTTCTCCTAAAACACGTCAAGATGTCACAAAATAAACTTGAAATACGCAACAAATTAATAGTACCTTACATTTTATGTAACTAAGTGGCGAGACGAGTAAGTCGGTAACCTGATGGTAAGCAACACGCCTGCCGATAGCAGCTACAGCGCTACCTACAACCTTGTTACCTATATGCAAAATCGCGCTCGCCCTGTGATCTCTTAATGTAATTTCGCTTGAATCTCAGTAATTTGCTCGTCTCTCAGTTATTTCGCTTGAAACTTTATATAACATAGTAATATTTGCACATTACTGAGTGGTAGAATCTGGCAGATGTGTGGTATACTTGCCAAGACGACCTCTAGCAGAAGAGGTCTACCAGTTTAGACACGTCATGTTTTAGAAATTTAGAGCATACGGAGTCTAAAATAATAAGAAAAATCACTGACTAATCCGAACCGGCTTGCGACTTCTTGCATAGCCGAAGAAATGCTATGCGGCACTTTTATCTAGTATCTATTCATTTTCTGTAATACCTCGGCTTTTAAGACTGGGATGGCCTGATTCCTCAGGCGACCCTGACAGTGGTTCCATCAGGTCCGACGCCGCTTCCATCCCCACGCAGATAGGACAGAAAGCGTAGTTCAAAAACGTTTTACATAGGAGTTCGATGTCCTCTTCTGCTTGAATTTCTAGGGCCTAGATGAAAATATAATTAAGAAAATTATTTATCAGGTGCGTGCAAAACTAATGGTACTTATTTATTTTATGCTGGAATGGAAAAGTAAAAAAAGACAGGCGAAACCTCGTGGATTACCTAAATACATATGGATATTTAATAAGATAAGTAATTTGGACATAAAATATAATAATATACCTACAACCTACATGTCAACGCCTTATATTTCCAAAATGGTAAAAGGATGTTAAGTTACCCACCATAAATATGGCGTCCAGGGTACAGAGGTTCCTCGCAGTCAGCTGATACTTCTCGATTAACCTAAACAACCGATCTTCCACCAAAAACCCCGTATTATCTGCTACTAGTTGAAGAATATGTCGGACCTAGAACATACAAAGCAAAATGTTTTTATATACGTGCAAATCTGATGTAGAGTCCATTCACATGCAGGAACCACAGCCACATAAAGTACGAAGGCACAGTGGTTACTGGTCGTAACCAGTAACCACTGTGCCTTATCCTATCATCATCATCATCAGCCCATCACGTTCCCACTGCTGGGACACGGGCCTTCTCCCACCTTCTCTCAAAGAGAGAATATGGGCCATAATCCACCACGCTGGCCCAGTTGCGGATGTCACATATCCTTAAATTTTTGTGATTAATTCTTGGACATATGCCCCGGTTTCCTCACGATGTTTTCCTTCACCGTTTATAGAGCGAGTGTTAAATCCGCACATAACTTAAGAAAGTCAGTGGTGCGGGGCCAGAGGCATTGGAACTCGGGTGCGTCGGATCGAAAGTCGCACATGCTCCCACTTAGCCACACTCGCTCTTTAGCCACAGTCGTTATTTAGCCACACGCGCTCTTTTGGTTACGAATCTATTTATACGTAGGTACACCTACATGTAAATAGATTCACTGAAGTTTGTTGAAGCTGCTTTGTGGTAACAACAATATTTCATTTTTTAACAACAAAAACCGACTTCAATTCTGATGTATCTTCGAAGTCCAAGGTCGAATGTCGATGAAATTTATATAGGGCCACTTTGAAGCTATACTGAACCCAACGCAATAAGAATTTTCCAAATCAGTTTCATTATAAATGACGGAATAAGTACCTAACTAACAAACATAAAAAACATACAGTCGAATTGAGAACCTCCTCCTACGAAAGTCGGTTAAAAACATGTCTGCGGACTGCCATATAGAAAAATAAAAAAGCACGTGCGCAGTGTTGTCAATGCAACGTTGTGTTTGCGATGTCGCTGGTGATAGCGTTGTGGCTGCGATGTGGTCGGTATCGTCCACATGTGGTCAGTGTGAATAAAACTATACATTTCCATATAATTTTGCGTCCGCCCATTGTAGCGTGGCTGTGGTAGATAGGGTCCTTACTTACCAGCTTTTCTTTGGCATCTTGTGCCACTGCATTTTTGGGATCCACAGTTTCTGTGTCAACTATTCCAGGTGACGGTGTGGAAACTAACTCTTCGTTCTCTAAAATGAGAAACGTAACCTATTTAACTTGGAAAATATCTTTCAAATTATTGTTTAAAGCAAAGGAAGAAAAAGGAAGTACTACTTTATTATTATGCGACATGAATCTATATAAATAAAAATGAATCCCCGAAATGAATCTTTCTTTTATGTGTTCGTTATTGTCAGGAAAAGGTTTGTCCGAAAAAAATATTAAAAAATCTATAGCAAATATTTAAAAACAGCGGTACAAAGTTCGCCGGGTCAGCTAATTAATAATAAAGAAAAATTAATATGAACGAGAAGCCATACCATATTTGGATAAAGGACTTTTTGGAGGCGGCGGAGGCGGTGGCGGTGGTGGTTCAGCCAAGATATGAGCGTGCAATGCAACCTCTCCTTGCCGTAAATGCTTGGACAACTCCGAGCACCGCGCGGCCGCCATCCGCCATACCTGGCTGAACTTGTAGTGGTTTACGTGAGAGAACTGATCAGACTTCCTCTCCAATTCATCCATTGTCTGAATAAGCTTTACTATCTCTGAGTCAGCCTTTTTTTCCTCGATGGCCCCATCTTTAGCGGCTTTACGTATCTTGGTCCGAAGCTTATTGGTGATGTCAGACATTTTGTTTAGCTTGCGCTTCTGCTGTGATCGAACGAAGACGTTCTCTTCTTCTCGTTTTTTCAAGACCTAAAATATTAAGTACCTGCTTTGTTTTATAGTTGGATTGAATGTCTTCAAAGGAAAAAGGCGAGAAAATCTGTGAAAGCTACTTGGCAGTAAATTGTTCAGTGGGCAGGTCAGGGCAAACAAATCTCGAAAAGCTCGGTGTCAGTAGTCAAGTAAAAGCCAACACTAAATAGGTTAAGTGTCAACTTACTTGGTAATTGTAGCCAATTTTCTCAGTGTTGATAAGGCAGACAGCCTTCAATTTCTCCAACTCCCTTTGCAGTTCTTGAATCAACGATTCTAGTTCGATTTTAGCTTCGCGATATTTTTCATGGTGATCCCACATTATTGCTTCCATTTCCTGTTTCTGTTCTTCAAGCTAAAATATACAGCTGGAAATGTAGTTTGTACCTTCTGCCAAATACTTAATACAATATAATTTTGAGACTTTAGAGGATTCCACCAATGTTCGGGGTTGAACTTGATGGAATTCTCAAATCTGAAAATAGTATTTGTTACGATCACAAACTTAGATCCTGGCTCCTAACTAGGATTCCCTATACCTAGGGAACCAGAAATTACGAGG
Organism: Petrophora chlorosata; assembly: GCA_951640565.1. Classification (NCBI taxonomy): domain Eukaryota; kingdom Metazoa; phylum Arthropoda; class Insecta; order Lepidoptera; family Geometridae; genus Petrophora; species Petrophora chlorosata. The sequence goes on from OX621206.1 coordinate 7,541,405, forward strand.
TCTCACTACACCTAGACACCAAACAAATGCTTGCGCTTGATTTTTTCTTATGCACAAACATTTGTCCCGTCGCGGGAATCGAACCGCAACCTACCCAACCACTACACCACAGATGCTTACTAGGTAGGTATCTTCTGTACCAAAAGTCGTCATATGTTTGCGACGCATACATTAAATTAGATGGGTAAGTACGTATAAGGTACTGTAGGTGATTAACGCCCACCTAACTTTAATTTTAAATAGTTTTGGTATTTACATGATTATGAAAACAATCAATTTTCTAAACAAGAGTTATTTATTTGTGAATCAAGAAATGCCACCTTAGAATGAGTTTTAAATAACAATAAACATGTTTTCTCAGCTTTTAAAAAAGCTCCATTTTGGGCGTTATTTAAAATGATGTGTCTATTAACGCCAGTGCCCTATACTGTCCTTTTAACGAAAAAAAGAGCCTCATTACAACAAAAAATTATTTACGGTCGAAATCGTATTTCGTGTTAACTTAATTAAGCTAAAAAAAAACAAATTAGATCAACATTTATGAGAGACTTGGTCAATTTTACCAATACACCCAATATCACATGGTATATTTGTATTTGGTCATATTTAAGGAACTTTTTAAGTATTTTCATAGAACATATCATAAGTACTTTCCGTATTAACCGTTTTTAAGTCTAAATTAAGACAATATTTAAATGTTCAACGGGCGCAATTAAACTGACAACGGTTAATAACGCCCGGACATAAAAAAAGAAAAATATTAAAAAAACACGAAGTGGTTTGACAACTCTTCTCTTCAATAATAAGTAATTGGCAATTGTTAAGAGATTTATCAAAACACTTTTACACTTTATGCACTTTATTGCCATAATGTTTTTTGTCCTAAAGTGTTAGCATAAACTAATTTTAGGTTTTTATCAAACATTGAGTACCTACAATATTTGTATAAATGACAATAAAATCTTATAAGTAATTGTTTAACTAATTACCTATCGTAAGAACCTGTATTCATACTTAACAAAATACAGCTAAGTAAAACAACAAAAAAATCACAATCACAATTTTTTTTTTCATCGGTGACTAAAAAAATTCTTACATCTAAAAAGAATACAAAAAACAAGACAGCAAAATTCTACTGTGGCAAGTGTTGCCATGCCAGAGATACACAATTAAATAGATCAATATCCAACCTCTATTTTTTATTTACTTTTAGTTTTGTTTATACAACGCATAGTAGGTAGTGTTTATGAATTAAAGAACTTAAATTATTAATTCAGTCTTACACATTTTGAGCAATTCCTACCTAGTAACTTAACCTTAATACTTATCATTATTTAATAAGTTATTAGCAATCTGGGCAAATAAATTCAATATCATATTTAGTAAGGCCTACACATTCCTCATGGTACCATCTCTTACAATGTATACATTGGCGCATATCTAACTGTTTTATTTCGCAACAAGCATAACAGTACCAGTCTACCTTGTCTTCCGTGTTAGTTTTCTTTTTATTCTTAGTCTTACTTTTGATTGCTTTTGCTTTTTTCGGGACTTTCTCCTTTTTTTCTTTTTCAGATTTCTCATTGAATAAGTCTTTAGTAATTCTTTGTCCTTTATAGTTCATCGCTTTCCTACGCGGTTTTTTAGATTTAGTCAATGCATAGTTAGGCGTTGGTAGGAGTTGTTGAAATTGTGTTTTATTCCTTTGTTTAAGGCTGGCCAATGGAACGTTATCATCATCTGAGTAGCAACTTTCATTTTGAATAGGACAAATCATTTGTTTTTTTGGTGTTTTATCTCCTTTGTTGATAGGACACTGACTTCCATCCTGTGACGATTCGTCACCTGATGAGTAGCTATATATATTTTCAGCAACAAATTTGGATTGTTTAAAAATAGGCCTAGTTACGAACAAATCTAAATCAGAAATGGTCGAATCAGAGCTGGGATCGTCAAGTATAGGTCTTTGTAATCCTGAGCAACTAGGAACTGCTGGATCATATTGTCCCAAATTTTTATCTCCATCATTGTTGCGTGGTTGATCAAAATTTAAGGTGGTACCTGGTATAATGGATGGTGACTCACGGTTCTCTTCTGTCGTAACTTGTGATGGAGGGTTCTGCAAAACTGACTCCAAGTCAGAAAAATCGGATGACGAGCTATAATCTACAAGGCGGTGCTTGATTCCTGGATTTCGATTTTGATTAAATGATTCTGTGTTTTTCTGAAGATTCGGTGCCATTGATGTTCCAGCTAACTGATCATGATCATTATCAGTGTCATCAGAGTCATCATCTATTGAATTAGATACGGGATTCTGCAGGGGCTCCTGAGTTTGGGGGCATGGAATTTCTGATAAAACAGATGGAGCAAATGCTTCCTCTGGTATCGCTTCTGGATCGAACGGGAAGAGCCCAGTAGCCTTAAAACCATTGACTATATTGCTGTGCGTCATACACTTTGGCCAAACTCTTGCAAATATTTTATTAAATGTGGCTTTTGTAAGTGCTCTGTCAGCGCTAACGTATAAGAAGTTTAAAACTTCTACATCCCAGTGATGTTCATATGACTTGTTAACTGACTTATCTAATGGTTGAAGCTCGTGCGTTGTATTTGAAGGAAGGCAATATAACACAATGTCATTTTTATCTGCTTCTTCGAGTGCTACAACTGATAAGTGACACTTCGCACCATCAAAAATAAGCAGACATTTCTCTGATACCTTGTATTTAGCTAGGTGCTGGATGAATTCCACAAACAAGTCAGCAGTCATAGACCCTTTCGGTGCCATTCTTACTAAAGTTCCAGCAGGTAAGTTTTCTAAAAGGTCTGGCCTTTGTCTCTGCCCTTTAAAAAGAAGCATAGGAGGAATCGCTGTTCCTATGGCATTGACACACATAGCTATGGTGACATTTTCAGCGTGTTCAGGTGCAACAAGGTGAACTCTCTTACTTCCTTTCTCCGCAAGCACTGTATGCTGGTTGTGGACTGTAATTCGGCAACCCTTCTCGTCCATATTATACAGTCTCTCGGGGTGCCGAAGAATGTCTAACTGGTCGTATAATTTACTTACCGTCTGAAAATGTTGTTGAACAATTACTTTGTTCAGCTTTTGAGCTCGAGCTGGGTTCATGATTTGCGGTTTTCGTTTGCTGACCGATGGATTTCGTTTTAAAAACTGTCTTAACCAATCAGCACCTGCAATCCTTTTTGACGAGTTGAAGTTGTGTTTGATGTCAAATCTCTCACAGAACATATAAGCTTGTTTTCTTATAAACTTTGGTGTCAGGGGTACTCCGATTTTTGCGAATCTTTTGATTCTGGAACACAAATCATGTTCCTGAGCGTTTGTTAAAACAGGTTTTCGTCCCAAACGTTTGACATCTTGACCTGTTCTTATATGGTCTCTCAACGTACGGCGTGGAATTTTATACTTGAAAGCTATGGCTCGCTGGCTTAATTTGCCTCTTTGCACAGCTCTCAAAGCTGCTTTTAAATCATTTTCTGACCAGGAATCCCCTCTCTTTTTACGAGGAGACATTTTGTTGATATCCTAAAATGAAAAAACACTAAGTTAATAACAACCCAAAGAAGAAGTTATTAAAGTCTCTGACATATCTAGTCAAAAACAAAAGGATGATTAAAAACAACCATAATATGGCAATAACCATTAATAAGTTTAAAAAGTTATAGCGATGCTATACCAAAAACACTCGACTGAATTGTATATATGTATGCTATGCGTATGTGTAGCAATACCATTATACCAAACATGCTATGCTAAACTAAATTATGAAATTTCAAATTATGTCGAGCATGTCCTATATTTGACATAATTTGACATATAAACTAATTAATATTAATTCTTTAAAAATCTAAACACATAACAGCTAATCTGAAGGAATTATATAGCTTTAGTTTTTGTAATATACTATGAAAATGCTCTGTGGTTATAACGCCCATGCATGCTAATAACGCCCAACCGTCATTTTATCGGGCGTTATTGCCCAGGTGGTTGCTACTATCCAAATGACATGTTTTTAGAAATAATTATAGAAATCGACACAAAATATTCAAGCAATAGAAAAAAAAGTTCATCCTTAACGAATTAAGACCAAAAGCATACACAAAACGTCAAAAAACCACACAAATACTTACAATTTTCTTGCGGCACTTATTATAACAGCGGGGTACGTGACCGATCCTGCGAGAACGCGTCGCCTCACTGCCACAAAAGTGGCGCGGTCGAACCGCCGCTCGCGCTGCGCTTTCTGATTGGTTTATTCAATGTGTGCGTGGAGTGTGAATTGAATTGAACCATTTTTAGTGTGTTTTCTACTACCTGGGCGTAATTAGACAGCGGGCGTTAATCACCCACCCTACCTTATTACTTCTTCATAAAATGTATTTATATTGATAACTGAGTAGGGACCTACCTGCTCAAATTTATAATCCAAATGAGCGACCTCTTCCTTATCACGCTGCTTGTAAAGCGCCTCCCACCTCTTGTTATTGTGTTCGACCATGGCATCGCGTTCTACGTTGATCGCTTTATCGATCAAAGACAGCTGCTTCTCGTAGGCCCTTTGCATTATCGTTACCTGCTTCTCAATCCTATCTGACAGTTCTTTGATATCATTGTCCTATAAATAAAAACGGTCAATAGTCAGTTAATTGATAACTATCATGCTTCGTGACTGACGAAGGTCGGTGAATTTAAATTTCCTATTAGACCAAGTTATAATTCAAGGAAACTCACTTGCTTTTCCAAATCTTCATAATACCCCAAGTCCATCAACTTCAAGTCGTTTTTGAGTTCAGCTATAAGTTCGTTCTTCTGGTTCAAGAGGGCATCGCATTTCTGTCTCTGTACTTTCATTTCAGCGTCTATGTCCAAAGGGTCTTTGATCGCGAGCATGCAGTCCCAGTTGGCGGTTATAGCCTCATACTGAGTTTGGGCATCCGCCGCTTCCTCTTCTATTTTCTGTAGTGAATCTGAATAAATAGTTCTCATTACATAGTAGTTTGCAAGAGCTTAGCTGGAATTAAGCGTAGTAATAATAAGTAATAATGGGCTTACTTAGCATCTTATCGGAAAACAGACCACGACGAATGACTTCGCGCTCGTCAGTGGTAACCTTGACATTGGTGACTTTCGCAGCTCCTTCGAGGGCCAATCTCTGGAGTTCTTCTGCAGCATTGGCCGTGGCCTGCTCGATTTCGCCTGGCTCTTCAGCCGCGATGGCCTCTTCAGAAGGCTGGTCCGCCCTAAATATTATGATACCAGTGAATTATACCTTTGTTAAGTGTGCAGCGTTGCAGGCGTGGTGTTTACCATCAGGCTAAGACTCGTGAAAGTCATAGGAAGTTGCATAATACATTAGGTATGTACATAGGTACTTCATCACCGCGGTTGCTATTCGCATGGTAAGCACATACCTATAGGTAAAAAAACTTTTACTATGCTATTCGGAACTCGCCTAGGACATTACCTTTCCTATGTAATCATTCAGATGATGGTTTACCTTTTGAGTGCCTCCTGCCTGCGCTTGATCCGGAGCTGTCTGGCGGCCTTCCTCTCGGTAGGGTCAAGCGAGGTGACCTGAGGCTCCTTCGGCGCCAGCACATTGTCCTCGTCATCTTCGAAACGGCCGAATTTACCAGCCATTTTCAACGTTTCCCTTTAAATTACATGGAAATCGTTGCCTAATTTACAAATTCTTTCCATAGTTTTGACAAAATGACCCATAAATAAATCATTGGTTGCTTGGTAACCGTTGCTGTATTTCAAAAAGTTTCGATCATTTTACAATAGTTATTGTACCGAAAGAACTCTATAGGAGCTTTAATAAATATTTTTAGCGAATTCTATGAATTTTGAGAAATATAGCCAACCCGCGGACGTGGTGATGGCTACCAAATTAATGTATCATCTATGATGGCTTCGCTACGGTCAGAGTAAAGAAATTAATTTCCGACAGACATTTGCACTTCCGTCTGCATTTCAGCGTTTTATTTTCGTAGACAAAAAGCCTGTGTGGCAGACGCTTCGTTCGTCATCTTCTCAGTCCTTGGGTGACGTCTTTTTTCTTTTTCATTTTTGATGCACGCTTTGTAGGGCTCTTTTACCATCACTGGATAACTGGTAGAAAATGCTTTAGCATTAAGTTCTCCTTTTGTACATTACTTGTAATAGTGCAATAAAGAATTAAATAAATAACGTTAATGCTTAGAATAAATGCGCTAATGTATTGCTTGTCTGGGGCAGCGTCTCCAATCCGTGTTCATGCTGTGACTAACTGTGGCTTCTTGTAGCCTGTTTTGTAGTCTCTACTAGCCATAGAGGAAAAGATACTACATAAGACTGCTAGCCACCATAATATAATTATAAAAGGTAGAAACTTAGGTGTGACCTTGTTTAAATGATACATACTTTTATCTTAATAGTTTTCTTTGCTTTTATCACAGAACAGAAGAGTTCCTTAATTATTATTTATCGTGTCTTATTGTGCATGATTAAGTCCTTAGTCCTTAAAACCTAAGGAATCATAAATAAAACTCAGTCAGATTTATGAATTTTGTTTACTTAAATTTACTTTTTGCTGTTCAGGATGATACCATCGTATTTCTGTTGGAACCACTTCATGGCGTCCTCCTTTGTCAGGCGATGGGGGAAACCAACTTTGCCGGTCTTACGTCTCCTGTGAGCGACATTGAATCCTGTAACAAGCAACGAGGTATTTGTCATCAACACATGAACTGATGAGGAAAAGAATAAAAATATTTTGTATCATTTTTCAGGCTGGAATTTAATATTTGGTACTTTAACAACTCAGTCACATAAATCAAGTATTTTCTGCTAAAATTAATCTAAAATCGCGTCGTAAACTTTGCGACAAAATTTACATAAAATGCGCTGAAGCCATTATAAGGCCACATTCAATTTTACATTGCTGCGAGTAGGTATGCCTTTTGCCGTGCTTCCAACTAGTCGCAACAAGCATCTCACTTGTTATACAGGTTGTAACAAAATATTGGTTTAGAGAAAGAATAATATTTCATAAATGGTTTTCCAAAGATTTTTTTATCCTGAAGATACCAAATTTTGATACACCCTGCTAAGAGATGTCTCTCTAATAAATCCTAAGAGATGTCTCTCTAAAATGTGTTAGGGCGCGATGAGTAATTTCCTTGAATAAATTTGCTTGATGTGACTGAGGCATTACATCTGCATCAATTTCTACAAACTGCATAAGTCAGTCAGAGTTTAATCATTGCTGCATTGCAAATTAATTTAGAATGGTTCCTTGTCATGGTATTTATTACTGTGAGAATGTATGACAACCTGGAAAAAAATATCAGATTATCTAATATTTTTTTAGAAGATCACCATTTGATTTTGCACATAATTTACGAAATGAAGAGATATTTGTTCTTCACCCCTGAACAAATGTGCATTTTCTTTAAATCCAATTACCTGGGTAAAATATAGATTGCAGCTATCTTGAACAGGCATCCTAGTGGCAAAGACCATAACGACAATCGAGTCCACTGCGACAAATCTAACATGTTCGCCAAAAAAACAGACCACCTGTTTGCTGTTCCAGCAATTGTTCATTTAGCACAAAACAGAAATAGAAATTAATTCCGAGTAAGGCTCTATTTAGGTATCAGGAATAACAGATTGAAGATCTTCATGGTCCACTATTAAAGAATCCGAAATTATGAGTCAATCAGTCTATATTTGCTCTGATATAAAGTAATAAAAAAAAATATTATCTTTCAATATATGATAGCGATGGACGTGTAAATATTGACCATGTTTAACCATGTTCGCCTGTTGGGAAGTTATCTATCCATCTCAGCTAACATGTTTGCATGTTTATGTTAGACCTAAAAGCTAAGTCTATTAGCTAAGCCAATTTTTTATTAGAAATATGTATTAGGTGTTATAAATAAAAACATTTGCACCAGGTGTGGCCATCTTTAACAGTTAAGGTAGTTGCCATAGGCATACCTGTTCAAACTCGCCCTGTATAAATAATTACATACACTACACACTACAGCATTAAACTAGTTGTAAATTAAAATAAGTAAACAAGTAGATAACAATGTAGTCGTCTATTGTTTCGCATTTTAGACCTAATTTTATTTTACTTGTTTACTTTTTAAATTCAACCATAAAATATAAGTGAAAAATTACCTGGTCGGCCTAAGACAACATAGAAGTCAAGACCGTAGATACCAATGGAGGGATCATACTTGATACCCAAGTCAATGTGTTCTTGAATACCGAAGCCAAAGTTTCCAGTGGCTGAAAAGTTGTCACGCCTTAACTCGTATTCCCTGACCTGGAAAACAAAGTAAAAAACAATTTAAGTAAACATTTTTGCTGTCTGTATGAAAATTACAGATATGCATCAATTTGTATCTAACAAAAAAGGCAGACCAAGGGTTACAACGTTCACATTTATATGTAGGTATATGGAAACTGCATCTATCCTGTAAAAACCCACACCTCAAAACCAGCAAATTACTGGGGATTTGAGACTTACATCTGATGTCTTGAGATGACTCGCACAATACAGTGCTTCAGAGTGCTTTTCATTTCATTCATAGTTGTGTAGCACTGCAATTGTTATGGGCAAGCAATGTGCTTTCCATCAGGTGAACAATGAGCTTGTCTTGGTGCTTAGTTCGAAAAAACATAGTTTTGTATAGTCCCTATCTGATTTAAGTTAGTGCAATGGTAAATATTTTATAATGGCAACTTTACTAAGGTAAAAGATTAAAATGATTTCCATAGTATGATGCTTGAGCAATTACTCTAAGCATATTGTAGAAGATGCATCTCCCAGATTATGTAAAAAGTTATAGCAATAAAAAATGTTATATCCGTAAGTATTCTAAGCAGTAATGGTTCAGTACTCAGAAGTTGCAAATTGGAAATAATAATTTTGCATGAGATTCCAAAGAATAGCACAAATATCATGTGAAACTCTTAAAACAACATCATGCTTAAAACGAAACTATTACAATATCAAGAGATTTCTTTTTTCTAAGATCATCTATTTTCTGAAATGAGCAGTGAAATGCTCACTGTATGAACAAAGGTGTTTACTTACTTTCAAACCCCTTTCTAGGATCTCCTCAGCCTTGGCACCGCGGACAGTGCAGTGAACAGCGATCTTTTCATTACGACGGATGCCAAATGATCGCACAGTGTACCTGGCTTTTGAGAATACGGGCTGCTGGCCAGTAAGCTGTTCCAACACCTGTAAAGTTAAAATAAATAATTATATTATTGTTAGAAATGTAGTCATGTCTATGAATACCATATAATTAAATTAATATAAAATTAAATATGTACAGAATAGTGTAATTTCCATAAGTATTCAGAGTAGTAACATGTTAGTACTCAGAAGTTGCAATGAGGAAATAATAATTTTGCATGATTTTACAAAGAAAAACACAATGTGTGTAGTTCTTGAACAAATCATGCAATGCAAGTATCAAGTCACCAAAACAACACATGTTTTACAAGGATCAAAAATAAAATTGAGTAAGTATCCAAGAGCACACAAGCACAATAAGCAAACTCATACAAAACATCAAATTGCACTAGACATTTTCTATCAAATGTGAACTTGTGATGAGCATCATGTTTTCTGTGGATGCCCAGTGAGGTTATGGCTCATAGAATGAACTTCTTACCTTAGCAGCACGAGTAAGCCTGTCACCAGACTCTCCCACACAGATGTTCAGGCAGAGTTTCCTGATATGCAGATTCCGCATAACATTTTTAGAGTTGTCCTTAGGAGGCTTCTTCTCCTTCTTGTTCGACTTCAACGCGGGCGGTGGTACACGCTGCAAAACACATTTTCATTTACTTAAACACTTCCCAATACTAATATTACTTGTGTTCAAACACAAACTAGGTTATGCCGAAACAATCGCGAGAGCAGCGATAGGTAACAAAAAATATAGGATCCATGTTTTAGTCTGTAAATTGTTGAATATTGTATTCTACAATAAATAAAAGAATAGCAAGTATTTGCACAGATTGGTTTGGATAAATATAAAATCCACAAGAAAACACCCACCGCCATGATCACAACTTTTCAAAAGAACCAGAGACAAGACAAATATTTGTCACTGTGACACTGTCAGTCAATGTCAAGTCGACAGTCTTTAGCTGTCAAAAACTGATGTCTGTCAATGTAACTAAATCATAGATCATAAATTTTGCATTTTGGCGAAATTGTGGAAACCCCGCAGAAGCCATGTATAAGAAGTTGAAGTTTCTTGCATTGATAGAGACATAACTATCGACATAGAAAGGAATAAGTAGAGACAACCGACCATCGTATACATTACTTGGTTCCAGCTTCAAAGACACCAGTTCGGCTTACCGCTTTGTACCCAATAAAAAATATATAATCACAAGCATTAGCGCCATTGGCGCATTTCAGCTAATGCAAATGAAATAAAAACAACTATTAAAAGAAAGTTTTTGTGAATGTAAACAGGTAAATATTAAAAAAGAACACCACATTTTTAACTAATAGACTGATCACAGACTACTTTTTATATAATGTAGGTACTGATATTGCAAGTTAATTGTCAAGTATTGTGCAGCATACATAGTAATTAAAGATAGAAAAATAAAAGTCATATTAAGATCTTTTAAAAGATAATATCTTCAATATATGCAGGCATAAATTGTAATAAACTTAATTAGTAGTTTTGTTACGTAGGTATCGGTATTTTCCTAAAAACCTACTAGGTACAACATACATATATTATATAGGCTGAGCACTGAGCACATACCTATTATACGCTATTCCACCGATAGACCGGTATTTTTCCGTCCCTTTTCGTAACATAAAATAATATAAAATATCTTCTGTTGTGCGTGTCTTATTCTCATTTCATATACTACGTTACTGAAAGTGTCCACGGAGTCGGTAATTTAGAGCTAATTTCAATATTAAAAATCTGTTATTTTTTATATCGTGTTCACTCAATAAAAAAATTATTCGTTTTATGAATTCGTATCGTAAACTTCAGCGATACAAAACAGTTAGTACAAAACTTGTTGTAGTCTACAAAATACAATAACAACACGAATACAATCACAACACGAATACAATCACAAAATCTTTAGGACAGTATAATATTTAAACTACAATATGAAGATACTTGCCTTTAGACGCGTTACGCGTTTAGACAATCTAATCAATTTAGAGTTTCGACTCTAATCATTTTAGGTCTATAGGTGAATGATGATTGATTGCCTATTTATCAATTATAGCAGTCATTTTTAGGCACACTGTAACCTTATTAAGTAAATATTCTATTTTTGTTTAATTTTCAGGTACTTAACAATTTCTTGGAAACATAATAAAATCATCTAAGATCGTTTGCTTTAATGTAATGTTCAGCTAATTATTTCCTGATTCAATCAAAGGAATAATAAGTACGTATAGAAATTGTACATTTTTATTAAAAAGTTCATAACCTATAAATATGGAAAAGATGCGGAAGAGCAACGTACCCAAGAAGTATAGAAGATATTATTGCACTATTTGTAATATTTATACTAATTCTGATAACCAATTAAACCAACATTTAGAGGGCATTGGCCATCAACAAAGAAAAATAATTTGTCTTACGTCTAGCGGCGGTTCTGAAGAATATAATACATGTGACCCTCTAGTATATGTTCCAGTATTTCTCGTTGTTTTCATTACAACATATATATTTTTTTATGTTATTGTAGAGATTACCTATTAACTGTCATAACGTATAGATGTAATTAGCATAAATATAACATTAAATTACATTTAACGACGCCTTAAATTTCGCGCCATAATTTTAATTGGCGGAGAAGTAGTCCCCAAGCGTTCACGGCTTCTATGCGCACGAACGAACGCGCAGAACAATGAGGTAGCAGCCATTTTATGTCGGTGTCTAAAGAAAAACATAATCCGAATGGCCAATCTTAACGAAATTGTGTAATTAGTGATATAATTTATGTGATTCCGTATACACAACTATTATTAGGCGTTCCCTTTCATATGTGAGTAGAATGCAGCTTTAGCTATGTATAAGTATTGATGGAATAACTTAAGCGCGATAAAACTTATAAGATTTTGCATAAAAAAGGAATAATAATAAATTTATATCTCATTCCCTCCATACATTACGAAAGGTCGTTGTATTTCCAATAGGAAAACAGGCTCTTTATTTATGTAGTGATACTTGTTTTTAGTTAGTGATTGTAATGACTAAACACAATGTAAATCGGCACTGTAGGTCGTAGTCTTAGCGTTAGAGTTTTAATGACATAACTTTCACCAAAATTATAGTTAAAGAATAAAAATGCAATATTGTTTACATTAGAGTTGTAGTGGTTACTAAATTACTTGTCGGATGACAACCGGCGACGCGCAGCCTCGGTCGGAAAGTTGGGGACAAAATTCAATAACGAATTGGCCATTTTATTGATGGCCGGGGGGAGGCTGGGTGGAGACAATCGCTCGGTGAGCTTCCGCCATTTAATAATTTGTTATAGGTTTTACAATGTATTTGCAAAGTTTTCTTGTTTATGTTGCTTTGTAATTACCGAATAAACATAAAGAGTTTGTTTTTATGTATCTGCGTTTGTTTATATCTTACTAGGCGCGCTTTTTTTGTTTTATAGTTTCGTTTCTGTTTGTTTATATTTGTTATTTTTACCTATTCCATGTTAAACGAGTTTATTTTAAAATGCGGTCACTACTTAATAATTATTGTAGTATTAGCATCCGAGATTCTGGTCTTTTTATTAGGTAGGTAGTTGTCCATACTTATGTCATTAATTATGCATTCGTACCTAGATACCTATTATTTTACATTATAATAAATACATAGTTTGGAATATTGCACCATTACAATAATACTACAAAAATTAATTAAATATTGGAGTTTTGTCATAGTTCCGTTATATAGTAATTGTATGGTATTTATTCATATAAATGTTAAATCACTACGTTCTCAGTGTAAATAAAAAAAATATCTTTAAATGCTAAATTTTACTTTTACAAAGTACTATTTCTACTATGAAATTACGCTTAGTAGGCGCAGTACTTTTTAAAATGAGTAATTAATGTAACTAACCTAATATAATAGTACTAGCTGCACCCCGCAGTTTTCACCCCGGGATCAAAAGTACCTACATACACCAAACATCAAAATCCATTCAGTAGTTTTTGCGTAATTGAGTAACAGACATCCTCACAAACTTTCGCATTTATAATATATTACAGTTAGTAGGATCCCTATAAATATTAAACTATGTTTATTACTTACCTACCTACTTAAACACCATTGTTATTATTATACCCTTTTTATATTTGCTATCTAACTGATTAAATCAAAATATTTCCTAAATAAAATAGGCTCATCTAATATTTCTGTATTGTTTTATTTTGTTGTGTATGGAAGTACTAATTTAAATATCGTTTTATTAAACCTTTATACTTTTATTTTTGAATAATATGTATATAACTTACTGTAGTCAAAGTAAATAATGGTAGTTTCGTTCAAAAATAGTAGATTTGAAAAAAATTAAAATTTGGTATTGAAATAATTTATACAATAAAATAGTGGTCATAAGGTACCCGAATAATAAAACTAAAAAACTGTCGAGACCACTCTTGTGTTTCGTTAATAACGCAAGAAGCATCAAACTGAGGCGAATTCCGCGCGGGAAGCGGAACGCGATTTCAAGTGCTTCACTCGTTCGCTTGCAAATAAATCTATTCAATGTGGCAGCGTCCCATACACATCCCGCGTATTTCTTGCACACCTTCAATGTCTTCCACGCAAGTTTCACTGCAACTCACGCGATTATTAGCATCAATATTATGAATACACACATATTATGCACGTGCAATACGGCACAATCGGAGTGAGCGATTCGCGGCCCGCATCGCGAATCATGCGTTTGCCTTAGTTTGAATGCTCCTATAGGCTAGCTAGGGAAGCAAATTACGTGTTTGCGCCGCGTTACTTATGATTCGTTGTTGTCTATAATACATAAAAGTATAAAACGTTTAAATGAAGACGGAAAGATGAAGATTGACAATGATGTACTGCCCCCCTACCCATATGTCCCTCAAGCGCCAATCATATATCGTGTTGAGTTCAAATTAGGGTATAGCTTCATTGCAACTATTGAGATACGATCTAATTATTGTCGATTCCGGCAAGAAATCGAATTAATCTTATTCATTTACACCAAAATACGACAACTACAAGTTGAGATAAACTTTCATAGGACAATATATGGCATCATAAGACATTGTCGCAGTGAATCTATATCTTAATGTGAGTTCAACACGATATACGATTGGCGCTTGAGGGAGATATGGGTACAGGGGCAGACTTGTAACCTTATTTTATCTCAACGTATCGTAACTTTTTTTATTTTATTTTTAAGAAACCTATTCGATTGAAACCTCATAAAGAAAATGTGAGAGTTGGCGGCTTTCTATCTGGCTGTGCTATCTTCCAAATTAAGAATGTTAACACTATGAACGAACGGGGATTTTTTCCCCCGATTGAATAAATTTATTTGTCTGATACATACGTACAGATTTTAAGAAGCCCCCTCCCCGCTCTCCTACTTTAGCCCACGCATAACCCGAATATTCGCAGAATACCCAACGAACTTTTGATCTTCGCGTCACAAAATAGTTGTTACGCGCCGCGCTTGGTTGACGAGAGACTGAAACTGCATTAACGTGTACCGAAAAAAAATGGCTGTCACAAGCCAATTCAGCACCTTTTGAGAAAACTCCATGAAACCGACAAGTCGGCAATTTCTTATTATATATATTTTTTCTAAAAAAGACCGATACTTAATAAAGTTGTATAAAAAGCTATGGCATCTCTGTGTGATGCGGAATACAATCTTGTCCTACCTAATAGACAGATAGATAGATAGATGAATACTTTATTGCAAACATTAAATTAAAGACATTACATAAAAACAATTAAAGAAAGTGTTACAATGGGCGGCCTTATCGCTAAAATATCTGCATAGAAATTTTAATCCATCATCAACCTCGTAGACACATTTTTGATTTTTGTAATTAATAGTGAAATTCTGGGGCGTTTTCCCGGGATGAAAAGTACTTACTTACTTAATCCTATTCCAGGACCTAAACTACCTACATACTAAATTTCATTAAAATCCGTTTAGTAGGTTTTGCGTGATTGAGTAACAAACATTCATCCATCCATCCTCACAACCTTTCGCGTTTATAATATTAGTAGGATGTAATTTAAGTTGTGACTGAAAACCAAATTAACAGTTTCTCTAAATTAACAGTCTATAGAAAACAAACAAAAATTCTAAAAGACATGAATTCATGATTAGTAGATACCCTATAATATATAATAGTCGACTACAGTTGGTTCTTCAAAACATCTTCAATGTACAGAAACGGTCCAGTTACAGTTTTGCAGTATGGCACTCGCGTAACATGTAGAGTATAAGGGTTTTTGCTATAGCGATTTGAAGTAGGTACATAATATATATTACTGTGAAAACATATTTATTTTTAACATTGTCTACAGGAGGTGGAAGTTGAAAATGGGGAAGCATCAAAGGCGCCATTAGTTTTCCAGCACATTGGGGCGTGGGCGTCGGGGGTGTGGCACGGGGCGTGGGGGTCCCCGTGCCACCCCCCGGCGACCTACTCGCCACTATATCCATGTTTGAACAGCAAATCAAAGCTGAACCGATGAGGTAAGTCTGATTTATGAGCAATAAAAATCTTAAACAATCTAATAAAACTGGAGTCAACTTGAGATTCACTTCTTTGACCTTTGTTGTAATATATCCGGCAGTTCTGAGAATAAGGCAGAACAAGTGTATCCAATCATGAACAGAACAAGATAGACATTAGGCACTTTATATCATACTTATAAAGATTACTTACAAATAAATTAATTCACTCTACTGCACAGCAGTAGCACTCGTGTACTGCACTTTACAATAGAACTGTCATTATGGTGCTCCCTGGGTTTGACGAGATTAGATCTGCCATTATTAGCATTAGAGGTCTTTCACAATGATAAAACAACACTGCATCCAGTATGAGCAGGATGTAGGATTCAAAGTTACGATAGTAATTAAAAATAAAAGTTGTAAACTCTCTACCAAGTACTCGTTTATGAAACGTGTGCTCTCCTAAATAGGGAAACATTAACTGTGTAATGATTTGTGAACTTCCGTTATGTGTCTCTTTCGTGAATTTCCGTTTACATCCGTTTTCTCTTCCGTAAACTTCCGGTTACTGACTTCCGGTACGTTTCTCTTTCGTGAACTTCCGGATTTTTCTTCTTCTTCTGTAGACTTCCGGTTACTAACTTCCTGTATGTTACTCTGTACTTCCGCTTACACGCTTCCGGTATGTTTTTCTTCCGTGAACTTCCGGTAACTTAATTTTGGACAGTCAGTCAGTGGCGGTAGCGCGCCAAAAAGAAGAGGCGCGCTATTCAAATCCATGTGCGATTTCCATCTACCTACAATTGTTGTCTTTGCTACATGCGGCGCGCCATCGCGCAAAGCAGATCTCCTTTCTTGACAATATTCTCCAATATCCAATCTCCATGCACAAACGCAATCTCTTCTATGATCTAATTAATTACAACAGCTCAAAAAGCTTATATGAAAATCGTTACTAGTATAGTAGAAAATTAAAAACTCTTTGGTCATTTCCTAATACTATGCAACAGCAACAGCTCCCAAATAGAATTCAAACCGCAATCAAACATCTCTAGTTTCATAGAGCGAAAGAAGCGCTACAACAACTTTTGTACATATCGTACAGTACTTTCGTAGTTCGTAGGTACGCATTTAATCTGAGTTCTTACGTTATTTATAATTATAATCTGTGGTCGGCTACCAGCTGTTGTACATACAAAAAAATATTGTAAATTAAACGTAATATATGTTGTCTTTGCCGGCTTTTATAATTTGTTTTGTTCATTTCGTTGTTCCGAGTGAGTGTGGCTCAGTGGGAGCATGTGCGACTTTCGATCCGGCGCATCCGAGTTTGAATCCCGCTGGCCCCGCACCACTGACTTTCTTAAATTATGTGCGGAATTAACAATCACTCTAAAAACGGTGAAGGAAAACCGGCATGTCCAAAAATTCATCACAAAATTTCAACGACATGTGACATTCACCAACCCGCACTGGGCCAGCATGGTGGATTATGGCCCATACTCTCACTATAAGAGAAGGCCCGTGTCCCAGCAGTGGGAACCGCGGAACGTGATGGGCTAATGATGACTTTGTTTCGTTGTTTTCTCAAAGTAATTCTCTTTACTAACGGGATATATATAATGTAGGAAGCGTATAACACATACGTTGATCTTCAAATAGCCCATAATAATTAAATACCTAGCTATATTCAACAACTATAGTGCATTACAAATATTTAATAAAACGGCTAGGACTCACGCTTAGCAAGGCAGGCGCCTTAAGCGTGAGTTTTAGGCGAGGCGCTAGGCTTTTCATACTTAAACTATTGTGCGGTTAAATTAAGCGTTCAATTCTATTTTCCAGTTTCTACTCGTCGCATCCACATGTACACGCCGGCCCCCCATCCATAGTCCGCTCGGAGTCAAGCCACCCGATTATCAACATGAACCCGCACCATCTGTCGCATTTAGCGCACCAGGAAGACTCGAAGGACAGCCTGATAGTACAACAACAAGTACAACACCAACAGGATCTTATGGATCAACACCAGCAGCAGGAAATGCAGCATCAACAAGATGACGAGGTAAATAAGGCCAAAAGAGAAACCAGTGGTACCTATAAAAACATTAAGAAAAAATTAACAAACCCCCAATATGTAGCATACATGGGTGTTTCAAATTTTAGGTCACACATGTTTGAAAGTAAAGTAGATACCCATTATGCCTCTAAGATCCCTACCGCAGCTAACAAAAGAGCTGATGACCTTGAAATGGCTGAACTGATTTTGATAAAACATGTCTAGAAAACTTGCTTTCAAATAAAAAAAAACTGCATCCAAATCGGTTCACCTGTTTATAGAGCTAGTGTGCCACAGAGACACGCACAGTGTTCAAACTTATAACACCCCTCCTCTTTGCATCGGGGGTTAAAAAACTGGTAGTCAGTGGTCAGATATCTTTTTGTATGATCTTTCTAGTTTATCTGTAGCCTGAAAACTGCAGTTTAACTCTCTAAGTGTGTCCTATTAGGTGGCAGATGTAAAAATATTAAGCTGAGCAAGCAACAGTAAAATAGTCTGAAATCAACCATGCATAGAGCATAGTGCGCATTAAGATAAAATCAATTATTTAGGGTTTGTATGTAATAATCAAATCACATACATGTATGTTTTACTTGGTTTCAGCTGAGCTTTAAAGGAATGGAAGATGAAGGTGTTGACATGGATATGGATGGGAGACAGTGTTCACAGGTAATATTAGAAAATTAAATTGGATTTCAATTATTTATAATATAATAAAGAATTGAACCCCGAGTTTTTACATAGATAATCCTCTGTAGTAAACCCTACTTGAGGATCTATTTAGCTTTCAGTTACTATTTATTATAAAATTCTAACTGGAATCTTTTTACGAATAAGCTAAATTGAATTGTGAATGTAAAAGATTGTTGAGATGTAAAAGCAAGTACTTACTTATGAAGTTTGCAATGTTTATTATTTGACATTTCACTTGCTGGTTTATGTTGTAGTTGTTAGATAAAAATTAAAACCCAACTATTTTTCATATCTTTAGGCAAGGAAGAGTTTGCACTGGCTGTCCAATGATACTCATACTGTACCTTACTCTTTATAATGTAGATATACCATTATTAGGGTGTTAAAATAAAGACATGTTTATTTTAATGAAAGTTGATTCAAAATAATGTTTCTCAGGGTTTGGTAGTGGATATGGGATCAGTTCAAACTAAAATGGAATTACCAAACGGCGGACCAAACACCCCGCGTTCAAAGCCACAAGCCTGTAAGGTAAGTCTTGGGAATTTAGTAATGCTCACTTCATACGGGTATTGTCAAAATCAATCTAATCTTTATTTAGAAACAGGTATCTGTAAATATCTGCCTATAACTCGGGCTAGGTGACTGCAACTTTTATATTGGAATATTTTGAGTCACCAGGTCAACTTGATGTGACAAAAATGAAACAGCATTGACTTATAATTAACATTAAAAAGATTGCTCAAGACTATAACCAAATCAAAGCCATATCTCACTTATCTATTGCAAGCCTGCATGTAAGAAAAGTTAGTATTACAAAAAATGCTGGTACTTAGGTATACATAATCAAAATAATATGGTTCTGATAGTACTCCTAGAAAGTTAAAAGGGAACAGTACTAAAGGTTTAATGTACAATAGGTACAAACGGGAAAAGCAATCTGGAATAAGTCTATGAGATTATTGTCATTACTACAGGTCATTATTGTATAAAGTTACCTATCTCTTTGAGAATGTATACCTCTAAGAAAGCAAAGCACTTTCACAGACAAATGTCGCTATATGACCATTAACGAAGACCATTAAGAAGAAGACAAAGATGCATGGAACATTCCGCTTCTGCCAAGTAGCCAACTGGCACATAAGAAACATAATATTATCAAAAACAAACATAAAATATTGTAACAAAAGTTCTAAAAAAAGAATGCCCCTCAGTTTCTTGCCGTATCTTCTGAGTAGTGGTTCTTTTTCCGATACGGTGATTGTAATAATTGACGTTCATAAGTGCGTCTGTGATGCCAATATTGAACAAGAACTTTTGATTGATTTCATTGATTGATTTTACGATTTTGTCTATCAACTTGAGTGGTGTATCAAAGAAGACATTGAATTAGCAATTTAGAGGGAATCTGCAACCAACACTTTTCTTTATCATCCTCAGTATCAAAATACAGACAAAACGATTTTGTTGACAACTGCTTCTTGTTAATTAGACAACTATGGGCTATTTGATATGTTGGTAGCATCACAAAATTATTGACGTCACATCATGTTTGCAGGTTTGCGGCAAAGTCCTTTCGTCCGCTTCATCATATTACGTCCACATGAAGCTTCATTCGGGAAACAAGCCTTTCCAATGCACAGTTAGTAAACATTCGTACATGGAATTGGGTCAGTGACATTTTTACCATGTTCGAGATTACCTGAAATGTGTTACATTTGTTCAACAATATTGTCAAGAAACAGATCAACATGGTAGAACTGTAATTGGTTCTTGTAAATGCAACATTACTAGTAACATTTTAAGCAATTTTTCTAATAATAATAAGTTAACTTTTCATTAGTTTAAAATTTTTAATAATGCACACAATATATCTTCATAATATGAACTCTATTGTTTTAACTTCAAGTTAAATTTCCTTTGCAGGTTTGCGACGCGGCTTTCTGCCGCAAGCCGTACTTGGAAGTACATATGCGTACACATACGGGCGAACGCCCCTTCCAGTGCGATCTGTGCCTAAAGCGTTTCACGCAGAAATCCAGCCTTAACACGCACAAACGCGTACACACAGGTAAGTCCAATGATGACACGACGAGGCTTCTTGTATAAGAAGTCTCTGTGTTGTATTGAAACATTCGATGCAACAATTAAGAGTAGATACGTAGCCAGAAATGTTCGTTCTAGAATTTTATATTTGGAGGGTAGTTGCATTTCCTATCTAATCACGTGACGCATCCCTCACGTGCACTTCGGGACGCGCTCCGTGGAGTGCAGTTCCGAACTGCACTCACCGAACCGGCAGTTTGGAATGCGCCTCGGAAGTTTCTTTAATAATTAAATAATAAAAATTTAATATTAGAACAAATACTACTTTAGCTATTAACTTAAAAAAAATATGATACTGACTTCACTTTTTGGTGCGCGCTCCGATACTTTGTCCCACGCATCAAATAAATAAATAAATACGCCCAACGATCACATACATAGATCCTAGCCCCTAACTAAGATTCCCTGTATCTAGGGAACAAGAAAATATATGAGGACCATGGCCCCGCAACATCCTACAAAATCGCAGGTCTAAAAGCATTTTAACAGTTAAACGCACACTTTGGAGTGACGCGTGGATTGTCTTTAGGAACATTCTGTCGACGCTCCAAACTGCCATTTTTTTATTCACACGTGCGTACTTCGCTAAATGAGGTGTGCCTCTTTAGATTGCGCGCCAATTGTTTGTAATACGTACACATCTAAGGCAGAGACGCAGTGGCGCGTGGTGCTTCGCGGATCCAAAAGTAAACGTGTGAAGACCGCATGTTTTCTTTGTTAAGTATATTTAACAATTAAAACTGGTTATTGTATACATTCAATCAACTTACTGAAGTACTAAGTATTTGTACTAATATAAAATTTTTATACTATTTTTCTATTGCTCAGACATTTGTGGCTATGAATCTTAAAAAATATAAATATTTAGACATAAAGAGCTCTCATATTAAACTTTTAAGTATTTTCGCTTTCGAAGAAGGATAGATAGTACTCGTAATTTTAATACCTACTGATCAATTATTACGTACTTGAAAGATGCTATATGTCACAGTTTTGAATGTAATTTCCATATCTGATTGTAAACAATAAAACACTAGCTATAATATGATAAATATCAGATACTTAAGAGTACTTATACCTACATATTTCTTTAGACGACAAATGATTCCCATATGGCGCACAGTTCTTTAAGTTTTAGGATGGAGGTATACTTGTAGGTAAAATTAATATTATAATATGGAAGTTACATTTTTACAATTGAGTGATAGTTACCACTGAAATATCAAATGTAGGACTCCCTTATAACTAAAACCATGAGGGGATTGTTATAAAAAACAACTTATAAAAGGTTCTTATAATTTCTATTATGTCGACCTCCTCCTGTTTCCGCAAAACCAAAATTATGAAAGAAAGAGTTATTTTTATTTTTTAATTTACTTTTTCAAATTGGCCGTACATACCAACTTATTTAACGCTTTTGTCCTATTTTGACGCCCTGATATTTCAACTATTTTAGTTTTATTTATTTATCCAATAAAATATTGCAGCTTTACATTATTTTAGTTCCTTGAAACATATTATTTATGGTTCTTAGTTGACTTTCTAATTTGCATTCTGTTACGATATATTTTTGGTTGCCTTTCCCTATTATTTACCTATTTTTCCGAAACAACTGCACTCTGCAAAAAGAAAAAAACGATGTACATACTTACCTTCAATAGATTCAGAATTTTCCCTCTTCTATCGAGAGCTATTTCTATCTTTTATTCTACCTTATATTAGATAGAGTTATAACAAAACAATAATAAGTTCTTATCTATGTATCGCAAGCACGCGCATTCTTAACGGAGCTTTATAATACACCTATATTAATCGGTAGACTATCTTATATCTATCATATCGAATGTATAATGTACTACACAATATCTAAAGACAGGTCACTGGTGCGAGCCAGTCCGCTGTTGATACAGATACAAATGCTTAACATATAACAATGTGAATAGTTTTTGAGTTGTGTCCAATAGATATAATTAGATTACACGTAAAGATCAGGGCGTGAGGAAGGCTCCTTATGTGAGGCAAACAGGGGGAGGTGAAGAACTCACAATTGACGTCGAAGCAGCGCAGTTGCCGACGAGTCCATTGTGCGTTCTTACGGTAGATGAGAGATGGCAGTCTCAGAGCGTGTGTTGTTGGTATGGCCTGGGTTCTAGATGAGCACATGCGCGCGTTGATGGTGAAGGACCGGCCCTACAAGTGTGAGCTCTGTCAGATGCGGTTCACGCAGAGTTCCAGCCTCAACCGACACAAGAAAATACACACGGGTGGGTTCACTTACTTAGCACCGCCCGTGACTATTCTCTATCCACACATTCAATTGTACAGTCACGGTCTCGCCTCCCCGTAGTGATCATGTTCCCGCCCTAAATTGACTTGTACCTACGATTTCGTTCAGAGGAACACAGACGCGCGCTGCTGGCTAAGGAACGGCCCTACCAGTGCGGCATCTGCTATGTGCGATTCACCCAGAAATCGAGTTTGGGCCGGCACGGAAAAATACACACCGGTGGGTCCCCCATTCATACCGGCGACTTGTGCGTGATGTCCCTCTTGAGGCAGAACGGTACTAACGTATGCTTTTGTTAAAGTAGCCTTAGCCAACCTCCCCCTGAATGTGTGTGAATGAGTACTTTAACGTTAGGCTCTTGTTTATTGAATAAAATTCTGTTTGAGAGGGTGCAGAGTTGCTATATCGATACTCGTATAACTTATAGAGGAGCACAGACGAGCCCTGTTAGAGAAAGTGCGGCCGTACCAGTGCCACATCTGTTTTATGCGCTTCACTCAGAAGTCCAGCCTGGGACGTCATGGGAAAATACACACTGGTAGGCATTTTCCCCTAAAATCCTATGTAGACATTATTTTTTGTTGATTTATTTCGTTAGCTCACGTTACTAGGCACTGTGATGAGTGGCAGTCGTCGGCTGACCGATGCTGTAGCTGAGTTTTGTTGGTATTTCTAGAGGAGCACATCCAATCGCTGATCAACAAAGTGCGCCCCTATCAGTGCGACATCTGTGACAAGCGGTTCACGCAGAAGTCCAGCCTTGGCACTCATAAACGTATACACACCGGTGGGTCCCTTGACATTTCCTTTTTATTTCGATCGGTCTCTAAGCCACAACACTTAAATATAATCGCTTCTCAAGCTTATATTACATTTTTGCTCTTGTGGCTTTGACACCTATGTTTTGTGAATAGTTTTAAGGGCTCCCGTTAACCTAATCCTCACCCGATGTTTCGAACATGTATATTTTTAGTATAAGTTGGCGACCGAAACAAATTTCTTTTGGGTTTTATTTATGATAAATGCGTACATAATAGGTTACACACGCTCAAAAACTATTCACAAACAGTTATAATAAAGCATGTGTACGTTGTGAGGATTTTTGTTAAGTTCAACGTAGGATGAGTATATCTGATGGACAAATAACACCGTCAACGAATTCCCTCATGGTAGCGATCGCTGTAGAGACTAGAGTCGCCGGGTATGCCATCGAGTGAAATTATTTGTCCATCGTGGTTTTGTTTTGTTTCTCTGTCCCCCCGTGTCCGTGCGTGGCGGCGCAGGGGAGCGACCGTTCCAGTGCACCGTCTGCCTCAAGTCCTTCACGCAGAAGTGCGCGCTCAATTTGCACGAAAAGATACATACGGGTTAGTAGCCCACTTATATTATATCCGCAGTACTCTCTCGATACGGTTAGCCACTACTGAGACTCGTCACGCAGTCACGCATCCCATCTAGCGTCATGCTTCCTCCCTATTTTTCCGTTGCCCGCCTGATCCGTCGTCTTCCACCCGACATAGATAGCTTCCATCTCGTTGCTTTCGACTAACATCTCGATTTCTTTAACTCATAGTAACCGCGCGCTTTCGATTACTTCTGCATCACGGTTTAATTTCTCGCCATCACTTTATTAACCCGGCGGTCACTCGCTCTATCACATCCTCATTCTGCGTACCTCCGACTCGGTGATTTTAGCATTGTACCATTACTTATCATTTTCATGACTATTAATTGTTTCACAAAAGCGGTAATGCAATCGCCGCAATGACGCATAGAATTGGCGCCGCGGTATCGCAATTCGGTACCGCAGACAAAATTGGGTTTCAAAATTGGGGTGCGCACCGGTCGCCTCGCGACAGTCGCGATCTGAGATCGGCAGGGGCGGACGGCCAAAGGCAACGTTGCCAGCATGCGTCGGCGACGTGCGTTACTCGCTTTTGTGTGTGCACTGGGCGCAGTGCAAGGGCGCCCGTTCGCGTGCGGGCAATGCCCGGCGGCCTTCGCCCGCCGCCCCTACCTGGACATTCACATGCGCACGCACACAGGCGAGCGGCCCTATCAGTGCGACGCGTGTCTCAAGCGCTTCACGCAGAAGTCCAGCCTCAATATTCATAAGAGGACGCACACAGGTGGGTGACAGCCGCGGGCCGGACTGGCCGCCCCGCCCCCGCCACTCTCCCCTCGCTCCCGCGTCTCCTCCGATCTGTCGCCGCGAGCTTCTCTCGTGCCGGCCCAGCACTAGCACGAGGAGCGGAGCGTGCGGCGAGCGGCGACCGGTCCGCGCCGCCTCCGTAGTGCGAGGGCGTCTAGCGTCCGCGTCGCTCGCCGTCGCTATAATGTACTCTGTGTTGGGCACCAGTCCAGGGCAGACCGTTCCAGTGCCTGTCGTGCCCAGCCGCCTTCACCTGCAAGCAATACCTGGAGATACACACGCGCACCCACACCGGCGAGCGCCCGTATCAGTGCGACATCTGCCTGAAGCGCTTCACGCAGAAATCCAGTCTCAACATCCACAAGCGGACGCACTCAGGTACGTGGCTCGCCGCGCTCGCTGCGCCGGCGCCGGCGGCCCGATGCGACAGTAGTGCCGAGTGAGCGGCGGAGTGCGAGAAGCGGGGAGGCGGCGCCGCCCGCCCGTACTGACGCCCGCCTCTGTTTTCAGTGCAAGGCCGCCCCTTCCAGTGCCTGGCCTGCCCCGCCGCCTTCACCTGCAAGCAGTACCTGGAGATACACAACCGCACGCACACCGGCGAGCGCCCTTACCAGTGCGACGTCTGCCTCAAGAGATTCGCGCAAAAGTCTACTCTGAATATACACAAACGAACGCACACAGGTCAGTCCGATTCCCCGAGCGTCTCGCATCGTTGCCGTTACTTTCTATTTAGATTGATGTGATTAATTATGATGCTATTTGAGTTTGAAGTTGTCGGTGCCACATTGTCGGACTCGATGTGTCCAGGTCGTGAGTACAGTGTAGTAGTGTGCCACTGATGTTGTAATGTGTTGTTGCGTGGTGTGGCAGTGCAAGGGCGGCCGTACCAATGCATGGAGTGCCCGGCGGCGTTCACTTGCAAGCCGTACCTGGAGATACACATGCGCACGCACACCGGGGAACGCCCCTTCGAGTGCGATGTCTGTTACAAGCGCTTTACGCAGAAATCCACGCTCAACATTCACAAGCGAATACACACCGGTATGAGAAAACTCTCGCTTATTATGAGATCTAATGAAATAAGTATGCCAATCGCATTGGAGTCATCGCGGCAAACGACGAATAGCATTTCGAAAACAAACCGAAGAATTTACACATTCACACATTTATTAATGAAACGATTTGGTAAACAAAGATTTGCATCAAAATTTTTGGCAAGTGTTATTTGTCGGATTGCCAAGTAGATATCGGTGGTATTTTCACAAATTTTGTTTATAGTCTGTATAGTCACCACCGTTGAGAAGATTGCAAAGTTAAGAAGACGGCAAATTGCTATAACAGGTATTAAAACTAAGTCGGAACTTGAATGATGTGGCACCGACAACTGAAGACTAGTCGTATCTCATCCGCTACATCATCACTTAAGTTTCAGTATTGCATTATGTTATAATTTCTTGGCTTAAACTCATTGATTTCAGCGTTCATCATACCGTCTAATTGCATCTTGCCGTCTTTCTAACATCATTTGCTTTCATTTCTTGCTTTTCCATTGTATTTTAATTATAACAGCTTATTGTTTTCACGTTAGTCTCATTATATTATAGAGAAGTAAAATGACATCATTACATTTCAGGTGAACGTCCTTATGCTTGTGATATCTGTCAGAAACGTTTCGCCGTGAAGAGCTATGTCACAGCTCACAGGTAGGATTTACAAAATACGTTACATTTGCTTTTTATTATATTACATCTGCTTTTGCCAAAATACGGATTATTGTTGATTTGTTAAACAAGAATAAGAAAAACAGTTAGAAGGTCCTAAATAAACTATCCCAATAAATCGTACTAAACTTATCAGCACAGAACTGATCGAAACTACTTGCAGGTACTATTAATTATTCTGTGTCCAATGCCAGGTTCTAAAAGTACCTACCAGAATAAAACTTATCGAATCAGCTTGCACGAACTCAATCACATAATATGCCTACATAAAAAGTTCCATGACAATAGAGACAAGATCAAATTCCTCTATTAATTTGACCCTTCTCGAAATCTACTTAGTAAAGGCAAAACAAAACATTATCTTTGGTCAAAACCTTTCAGCGAATTGACGAGCGTTTCTCCCTCAGATGGTCTCACGTGGCGGACAAGCCGTTGAACTGCGACCGCTGCTCCATGACGTTCACTTCCAAGTCGCAGTTCGCTTTGCACATCCGCACGCACTCGACGGGCCCGTGCTACGAGTGCAGCGTGTGCGGACGGACATTTGTACGGGACAGCTATCTTATTCGGTGAGTCTTATGTCTTCGACACAGAGTTAAGTTTACTACAGCAGATCTTTCACCACGAAGTCGCAATTTGCTTTGCACATCCTTATGTGCACATTCTTATGTCCATATTACCGTGTATGGGATCTTATACCGTGGGTCTTTTGTCTTGGACATAACATTCAGTTTACCTCGGCACAAGTTATGTGACGTCATCTCGCAAGTAGTAGTTTGGTCTGCACATCCGCACGCATTCCACGGACCCGTATCTTGAATGCAGCGGCAGCAGACCGGTGTGCTATATTATTCGGTAAGTCTTACGCCGTAGTTACAAGGTCCAGTTAACTTCAGCTTTGTGATGTCATCTTTAAGTCTTATGACAGCTACCTTATATGACGAGTCTCGTCTTAGACAATAGGTTTAGCTTGCTTTATCATCAGTTTTGTGAACTGCTGTTCACAGTCGAGAGTGGCGATCGTCTCAAAATGCCTGTGGCAGGCAAATAAGCGATAGCAACCAAAATTTGTTTGGGGTATTAGCAGGCCTAGCACACTCCGCACTGTAGGTACGAAGCTACAAGTACATAGCCGGACACCGACGGCGGGTCGCGCGTCGTTACACGTGCCGCGTCAGAAGAGATAAGAGCTATGCGATAGAAAGAGAGACGCTCTGTAGGTTAATATGACTGGTAGGTATGCAGCGCTACGCGAGCTGAATTGAATTTTATTGCGTCATAGCAAGAGTCGCTATTTGTTTAAATTTCTTTGCGGTGTGATGTTTCTGTCCCTTAGTATTTTTTTTTTATGTAACTGAGTGACGAGACGAGCTGGTCGTTTACTTGATGGTAAGCAATACGCCAGCCCATAACAATAATAGCACCACCCAAAACTTTGTTTGGCAAAATTCTGCGCGCCGCTGCACTGCGCTCGTCACCCTGAGACAATTAGCTGTTGAGTCTCATAATGCCCAGTAATTTCGGTGGCTACCATGCCCTTCAAACCGGAACACAGTAATGCTTGCGCACTACTGCTTGTCGGCTGAATAACTGGCAAAGCGGTGGTACCTAGCCAGACGGCCTCTCGCATACGAGAAACCTACCACCAGTACGAGAAACCTGTTCTGTGGTATTAGGGTTCATAACGGGACTCAATCACCCTAAAACATAGTTTTCTTTACCTCGACATTTCGGTTGGGTTCTTGGGTTCCCTTAACAAGACGAACACCCACCATAAGTCTTATGGTTTATTAATTTGCCGTTTCTTCGTTCAGACATCACAACCGCGTGCACCGCGAGAACAACCACAGCAATATGTCGGCCAACAGCATTAGCAACATCAGCAGCGTCGCCAACAACGCCAACAACGCTAACAACGGCAACTTCGACTCGCCCGGGGTCTGCGACCTGAGGTGAGTCTAGTAAACGACTACTGCTAGGCTAGAATGTGAGAGACGTAGTTGTAACGAACTGCTGCAAGAGTCCGCTTTTAGAGGCACCACAGTGGCAAAACCAACCATCCATCAACTTAATTTTTCAATTGGTCTGAGTGGTCGGACTAACAAGTCGTTCGCCTGATGGTAAGCACCACGCTTGCCCATAACAATTGTAATGCGACCCAGAACTTTTAATACCATAAAAAGCACCCCGACATATCAGATATTAACTCTCATATTCCCAGTAATTTCGCTGGCTACAATGCCTTTCAAACCGGAACACAGTTATGCTTGCGCACTACTGCTTGAAGAATAATTGGAAAAGCAGTGGTACCTACCCAGACGGCCTCCCGCATACGAGAGACCTACTAGTAAAAAAAACCTGCCAAAGGTGTGGTGTTAGGTACCTACGCATGTAACATGAATGTATAACGTTCCAGTTTCGTGCCGATGGTGAACAGGTATATGACGTCGCAGGGCACGCAGGTCTCCATGCAGGACTCCAGCAAGATGTCGGCCATGTCGCCGCAATCCATCGCCTCTATTTGTAAGTAATGTATTTGCTTCCTCAAACACTGGGTTTTATTCTATTCTAGCGAATACTCTATGAAAAGTATGATCCTATGTCATATTTTAGGACCTAAAGCTCCTAAACACCAACCTACAAAAAATATATATGTATGTGATTGTTACAATTGTTATAAGTGTGAAGAATTCATTTTTATGAAAAAATTAATAAAACAAATGTTGATCAGCTAAGAAAAATATAGTTAAGTTTTTTTTTCTAACCTAAGCTTTCCCACTGCTGGGCAAAGGTCTTCCCCAAGTCTCTCCAGCCGTCTCTATCCTGCGCCACCTCGCACCAGCGTTCTTGGTATGCATCCAGATCGTCCCTCCATCTTCTTTTGGGCCGGCCTGGGCGCCGTCTTCCATCTTCAGGCACCCATTCCGTTGTGACTTTTGCCCACCGATCTGGATGCATACGGCTTATGTGACCCGCCCAATCCCACTTGAGCCTGGCAGCCTTCCTGCCCACGTCAATTATGCCCGTTTTAGAGCGCAGCGTTGTATTTCGAATCCTGTCTGTCCTTTTAACGCCCAGGATGCTGCGCTCCATTGCTCTTTGGCAAACTCCGAGGCGGGACTTTTGTGATTCGGTGAGCGACTAGGTTTGCGCACCGTAGGTTAGGATGGGCAGGATACACATGTCGACGAGTCGGCGCTTCAGGGAGATTGGAAGATCTCCCTTCATTAGCGTCTTCTTGGACTAGCAGCTTTTCCAGGCGTTTTCGATACGACGGTCGATCTCCTTTTCTTGCCCGTTTTCGAAACTAACTAACTGGCCCAAGTAGATGTACTCGTCGACATAATGTATCACCTGTGTTTTGTACCGGTTCATCGCGAGTCCCACCTCGAGGCTTGCCGTGCTCAGTTCTTGGAGCATCGTCTGTAGTTCTAGGGCTGTCGGTGCAAAAAGGACTATGTCATCGGCAAACCTAAGATTTGTCAACCTCTGGCCACCGACTTTAATGCCCTAAGTTACTTGTGACTATTATATTTATTTATTATGTACACCACCAAACCGCATTAGATCTTATACCTGTTCTATCTTTTTTCTGTTTATGTTTTTTGTGTGTTTTTTTATCTTCGTTCTGGAAGAAATCGCTTTAAGCAATAAGGCCGCACATTGTACGTCAAAACTACGATGTATTTTGTGACTTATTTTATTTTTCATTATCGTGTATATGTTATTTGGTGTGCAATAAAGTGTTATTGTATTGTATTATTCAAATAAATTTATTTGTTATTGTATTGTATTATTCAAATTAATTTATATATTCGACCAACATGGATCACAAAATATACAATAATATTATTAACATTACAACAAATTAATAATTAAATCAGCATTGAAAACACTATCGATAGAAATTTTTGTTATTAAATATATCAACAGGTCGAATGTTCACTAAGTTTGAAATCCGGACCACTATTAGCCCGGTCGGCCGGGCCCGGCCGATGTACTTGTAGCTTCGTACCTAAATTGCGGAGTGTGCCAGACCTGCCGGAACACAGACGTGTACCATTAATTATTCTGTGACACTGATGATAGACGTCATAACGTATGACTTGAGGATTAGTATGACTGATGATAGAAGTCATGACGTCAAGCGACCTAGTCGTGTTTCGGGATGATGTTCGGTGAACCATCGGGGAGACGGGTCTGAGCAGCCGCTCAACTGCCGTCTCTCTCTAGATTTATGTGCTCCATCTTAGGCCACATCATCGCTTCACATCAGGCGAGACAGTGGCCAAACATGGATCTATTAAGCGTAAAAAAAAAACATACACTAAGTAAAGTATCGTTTTGTTTCAGCATCGCCCCCGCCCCCGCATACCCCAACGCCCCAGCCCCAGATGTCGAGTCAGATGCACCTGGCAGACTGAATGCCTGAACAGGTAAGCCACCTTATTGCACTGGAATATATTATTAAAGACTGTACTGTTGTAGTGAAGTGAAAGTGTACCGTAGTACCTTACATACTTTAGTGCTACCCGTAAAGAACACAAAAACAAAGTGTCTTCGGCTTAATAGAGACAGTAAGAAAAGTGTTAATGGACACATTCTTAGTTATACTATACTTAGCAATTTAAGTCAAAGTAAAATTACTTATTAGTCTTATTAGGCTAGATTGTAATGTTAATTGGATGATTGAATCTGAGACAGATCAATATATATTAAAAAAAAAAACTTGCATCCGCCTGCGACCTCGTTTGCGTCGACATAATAAAATATAGCTAGCTATGTTATTCGGGGATAGTGTAGCTTAATCAATGAAATAATTTTAAAAATCGGATAGACATATTAAAGACAAGGCATCCAATTTGCGTTCACGGTGCGGTGGCGATCTATGTAGATCCGTCCTGCGACCTGATTTTTGCACGCACTTACGTGCATGTACGCGTGAACACGGCACAAAAAGTACTATTAGTGCAGTAACGTATCGAAATCGCGGCCGCGCACGCGTCGGCTTGAGCGTACCAGTAACTATATACCTCACGCAGAACATCATGGCTTGAGATAGGTACGACACGACACCTGGCAATTTGTAACTATTCACCGTAAGCATTGTTAAGTTATTTGTAAGCATCGTAACACAGGTTTATCCTAGTACGAATGCTGGTTATACTTTTTTATGTATCAGAACTATGTACGAGCTATTTTATACCATTTATTTATCTAAACTGATATTATAAAAAGGAAAGATTTGATTGTTTGTTTGCATTGAATAGGCTCCGAAACTACTGAACCGATTTGAAACACTCTTTCACTGTTAGGAAGCTACACTATCCCCAGGTGACATAGGCTATATTATATTTTCAAAAAAATTAGAGATCCTTACTAAAACTCCAATAATGTAACCCAAGGTGTAAAAAAATACCTAAAATATTCTTTACATCGCGTGCGCTGCGAAAACTATTGATGATAAAATAAAATAATGTACTAAGACTTTGCAGAACACATCATTATTTACAAAAAGTGTCGCGACAGCATATGTCTAACTATAATAGTTATGCCACAATAAGTGTTCTTTTATTTTAAAATTTTAATTGTAATGCCACCGCTAGAAAAGGCTCTTTATTTGTATCTTTTTATTAATCCTTATCAAACGAAGTTACTTCATATTCAAAACTGCTTCAATATCTTTATATAACTTTTTGAATTATTCAATTCGGACATTGCATTCAAAAGATATCACGAGTTTGAAAATGTAGGTAAGTATTAGAAAAAAGTTGCGTGGTAGCCGCTCACCCTGCTCGGCTAGCTACCTTATGCAATGTAGGCGTCACTGGGGTACGGGCCGTATGGGAGGGGAGATATGTGTATATTATAATTTTTAATTTTGAAATTTTTGTTAAATACCCGTGCGAAGCCGAGGCGGGCTGCTAGTTTATTTATAAAATGATCTACAGCTTATACATAAGTGTAAGTTACAAGCTTAAGTTAATATAATATTATGTTCTCCGACGTAACACGACTTGATACAGAGAGAAATTGTAACTTGATTCGACTCGCTGGATTTGGATGCCCCCACCACGCCAATTTCAAAACTCCACTCCTACCAAGTTATGTGCAGATTTAACTCTAGTTCTAAAGTTATAAAGGATAATATAGTTTTCATGTAGTGGTTGAGTTGGTCAGGTCATATAGGCTGTGGGTTCGATTCCCGCCAAGGGACAAATCTTTGAGCTCAGAGAAAATGTGGAATATTTGTTCCGCGTCTGGGAGTCGTTCGACCATGGTCCTTGTAGTGCCTGGTTCCCTATGAAACCCCAGTTAGAGGCCAGAAGGGCCTCCGTCCTTCGTGATTCACGATTCGTTCCATCGGATGAAAGGGCCAGCGCTATGCAACATTCATATAAGTGACTCTTCAATCCGCACGAACGAACAAAAGCAACTCGTAGTAACCCCTTAGAGTAGGATCTATATATGTCATCGCTGGCCGTTGCTATTATTAATAATATTAATATGAATTTGTGTGCATTTGTTCCAGCTCGGTTGACACGCGCAAACAGAGTGCAATATACGAAGGATCGGCAGCCGCAAGCAGCAGCTACGCGACCGGAGCGGGACTCCGCAAGGCATGGACTCATGCACAGATTTATTGTTTATTTTTATTACGAGTTATTTATTTGTTGTTGAGAGTTGAGTTGTCGGCGCGACGAGGAAGGAGCGCGGGGAATCTCCCCGGGGACCGGCGGTGGCGACTAGCGGTACCGCCTAACATTATATGCAATGTGATTTATACCCGCAACTGTGATTTATCTATACCATCACATAAGTGTATCGACCCGTGGTGGCGTTCATAAATCGATACTTAAAAGTCTCATCGTCGTAGAGTGTAGGCCTAAATTTTTGATCTCATATTCTAATTTGCTTAGTGATAAATTTTGGAATCGTGAATGGAAATCTCCAACTGTGAAAATTCTAAATTTTTGGACGTGCGTCGTTTCGCTTATCGTTTTCGTCGCCCATCTCCTTTAGACGTAGTGAAATGTAACGATATCTTATTGCGATGCTTTAACTTAGAACGTGTCAGTGTATATGGAAGTTCGGTCGTTTTATAGGGCTGTAGTTACTGAAGATAAAGTATTTTGATCACTGTGACATAATGTAAGGACTCCATGATATTCCTCGAGATTAATCCGTAAGAAATACCCAGAAATCATATGAAATAAAGTTGATAAAATATGATAATAATAAGTACAAATGAATATTCCATAGATCGAAGAGTCCGAGAGGCATATTGAAAGCTACATCATTAATTTTATAGTATGATGTTTATTGGAGAAATCCAGAGAAGTGCCTGTTGCAACATTAAATTGGCAATATTTTTAAACGTACTACGTTGAAAAAATGTATGTTCCGTGTTCAATGTGTGTCGTTCCGTGGCAGCCGCACTGCGCTCGCGCCGCTGCGGCCGCAGTACACAGCGTATGATTTGTGAAGCTTCTTACTAAACTTTGTGTGCCTTCTAGCGGATAGCGATATTAGGCAATATCAGTCGTAACACCATTGACACTACATTATTTTTCCACACATAATTGTTCACTTAGGGTAGTCTCATGATACATCGTTAGAGTCAAAGTTCACCATTTAGGATATTGCCTATTCTATTTTTAAATGTGATTTTCACGAGTGGCAATACTTATTTCCGATTTCGATTAATAGTACTTATGAATAGTGTATAGAGCAGTAGTCTTCCAATACGTTGAGACAGTTCTCTAGCACGGAAGCACTGGACGCGCGGTGCGGTGCAGTGCAGTGCAGTGCAGTGCAGTGCAGCTAAAGTGTCCGCTGAGGGGATTCCTTATGGTTTGCCATTTGATATCAAAGATAGTTTGGTGCCATTTCTGTATAATGACGTGGTAGGGTAAGGTTAGTTAAGTCTGGTCAGGGTAGAAGAACTGGTTAGGCATAAAAATGATTGAAAAGAACTTTATATTCTCGTAATATATTATTATTATACCGACGTTTTATATCTTATATTGTTTTCTTATTATCTCCGTGTTGTTATTTTTAAACGTTTATTTTATTTCCATTTTGTATGTGTCCATGTGCTGAGTCAGAACTTGTAAATACATTTGGTAGCGTTTATTTATTCGAGTTTATCAACATGAAGAAACCATTTTAAAGTTAGTGGGGGTTTATAGTTTGTAGACTCTCTCGCTCTAACGATAACTGTCGAACTGAGGATATATTTGGGATTAGATTTAGCACAGAACTATACTTTGGGTACTATTGAAAAAAATCAAAATTTCTTGTAGATATACATAAGTATACATAATATTATAATAATATATACATATGGATGTTGTTTGATAGTCCTCAATATTTTTTTATATTTTGATAGTTCTGTATTTGAAAGAAACATGAAAAAATAGGCCAATATCTCATTATCATTTAAAGTAAAATAAATGTGTACTACACGTATGTAATATGTTAAGATAATAAAATGTAATATAACGGATGCATTTAGTTGCCCAGAAAAAAAAGTTCCCGTAATGAATTAGAAAAAAATACTTAGTATGTTTCTTACCAAGCCATTGATAACAGTATTATTTAGAGAAACTAGATCTTGGGTTTTAATAGAAGTAAACCTCAGCTACCATTTTTAAATAAATCACCATTGAAAATTAAAACCATAGTTTTTAATTTGGAAAGGGAAAATTATTCACCTTCGACAGGATTCGAGCCTGCGAACTTCTACTCATGCCAGTCGCCCTAACCAACTAGACTACCATGCACTGCCGAAGGTGATGGTTTAACCTTTTCCTATTCTTAAACGTCAGAGGGCGTTATAACCATAGTTATCAATAGTTTGTACGTAGCAGTGTCAGTAAGGTATGAGTGCTTTCCGGGCGCGATACCTTATATTATTATCCATAGATATATAAATGGAAATAAAAACACCAACATAGTGAACTAGATACATATAAAAATATTATATTATAGTTTATAGTCTCCCTTCTTTTCAATGGCTCGGCGAGGGTGATTGTTTCACTATTAATTCTAGAATAAGTTAATATATTTTGTTATACGTTCGCTTCCTTTATTATTGTTTATCCTTATTGAATTAACCTATCGTTGCTTCACCCTAACCGAGTGTAGGTAAGTTGGGAGGGAATGGTTATTTCTCGTTGCGAAATATATTATGTACTCGATGCGTTCTTAATAATAAAAGCATTCGAGATACACATAATATTATTTTGTAAAGATTAAAAACATTATAGCGAAACAGTGAAGGATTACAATTTGTTACAATTTATATAAATAAGACGGACATACAACTTGTGAGTCTTCGCTGTATATTTTACATACCGATGTTAGTATACTATACTATATATTTTAGAAGGTAAATAATGAGCCGTTTCGTTAATTTTGTTCATCGTGAAAGTGGTATGAGTTATCCCTTTATTGTTTCGACCGTAGAAAAGACTGAGGAATTCACAACAAAAGAATACTCACAGGGAATATATCGGCAGTGTTAGATTGTGTTAAATGAGTTTGTTAAATTGTTCAACATCGGATCGGTTGTGGCGACGGACCAACCAGTTTTTGTAAGCCGCGTTGAAGTTTCGGTTCGAAGAAATCGTACATATCCTTCCCCGCGTTTGTAAATGTATACGTTTCCTTGTCCAGGCAGACTAGTCTATTGTAGGGGGGTTCCGACAGGTTCACTTTGATCGTGATGGGACAGCGCGCCTTGTGTAATCATTCATAATGTCTAAGGTACATACATATTTAGTTATATTGTATCGTTAGATTTACGCGACCTTCCGCTTTGCCAACATATTGCGTTGCTTACATTATAATCATACGAGAGTACAGCCTAAGGATTTTAACTTTTTTTTTATATGCTGAGAGCTATTTCTAAGTCACTGGTTTTATACTATTTGTAAGGATTATAAGCTAAATTTTGCGGCTTTAAGTCGCGGCCAACCAACTTTTGGAGTACTTTACATCCCTTATTAATTGCAATTTTTTTTATGAAAACCTTGCAGCAAAAATCATGGCATGCTACTTTAAATGCGGTCATTTAGTTATAGCTCTACAGATTTTTATGACCAATATTTTTAAATACAACTCTTTTCTTTATTGTTAAAATTTTTAGGCTAGTTTATATTTGAATAAGTTAGATTTGTTAATTGTGGTGTATTTACATTGCACTTGAATATAGCTCTCACAGCCTCCTTTACAAGTTATTACTTAAAGTATTTGTTTATAGTCTGAAGCGATTGTGATAAAATTATTATTATTATTGGTTTGTTTGAATTTGGAACTGAAGTCTTTCTTATTGTTTGTTGTTAAGTAGGTACTGCGTTGCGTTGACCTCCCGACATGAAGGGACAGTTGCTGTAAGGGCGGGGCTGTAAGAGCATTTATGTAGTCAGCATTATGTATATGCTTTAATGTGATTTTTTAAATGTACTCTTTATTATAGTCTCATCATTCAATATTATAATTAGCGAACTAACAAAAAATATAATTTTCATTCAGTTTATAGTGATTTATATTGAAAAGATCAAAATAATTAACAGAGTTTATATTTTAATTTTATGGAATGTATACATTTTGAAATTATTCTTTAGTGCTCAATTGCAGAGCTCTAATAA
Organism: Petrophora chlorosata; assembly: GCA_951640565.1. Taxonomy (NCBI): domain Eukaryota; kingdom Metazoa; phylum Arthropoda; class Insecta; order Lepidoptera; family Geometridae; genus Petrophora; species Petrophora chlorosata. The sequence goes on from OX621206.1 coordinate 7,578,862, forward strand.
AAAAAAAGAAAATTTATAATGCAAAGTAACAAGTCACGATTCTTTTAGAAAGCCATGTAGAGGAGAAAAAATAAACGTGCCATGATATTTGTGGCTATCTATTTGTTTAATTTCATGAAACCTAACCTTAGTACAGTCTGACCAGGAAAATAAAAAGATGATTGTGGGGACGTAGCGGACCGGTGGTGACGAGTATCGATTACTGTATCGATACATAATTAAACAAATGAGAGGTGCCGATCACAATTTCCGATTTCTATGCCAGCATCACAAGAAATAGATTTTTTTTTATTTTTTTTTACAAGTATATATATAAAGGAACTACTTTGATGATTACATCGATATACAGAGTATGGAAAAATTTTGGGACTCAGGGTAGGTACCTTTTCCCTTGCCGTGAGGAAAAAAGGTACCTAACCTGGAGGTTCCAAAATGTTGCCATGTGTGCGTGTAGTTAGCGGACTCACCAACGAATTTGGTGAATGCTCAGTGAATGACCTAAATATCTTTTTAAATACAGTGGCACTGGTACTGTGCTTTGGGCACTTTACGGAAATATTAAGGCACCATATGTATATAGTTAAAACCACCTAATTCGTTGGTGAGTCCGCTAACTATACGCACACGTTGCCGCTACCTGTATAAAGTGCAGACACCGGGTGTGACGTGTAACAATAAAATGTCTACTATGAAAATGTATTTGTTGCTAGTTGATACTAGCAACCGCCCGCGACTTCATTCGCGTCGACACAATAAAATATAGTCTATAGCAATCAAGTATAGTGTAAAATTGCATTTTCATTAAATAACATGGAGGAAAAAATCACCAGTAGGCTCTCTGACTATAGTCAGCTTTCTGTCAGTAAAAGAATTTTCAGCATCAGATAGTTCCGAATATTATCTTCTACTACAAACATACAAAAACAACTTTACCTCTTGTAATCTTAGTAGATATAGGTAAGATAGATGACAGCAATGACTTCTTTTTAGGGTTCCGTAGTTTCCGTACCCAACGGGACGGAAACGGAAACAGGACCTTATTACTAAGACTCCGCTGTCCGTCCGTCTGTCTGTCTGTCAGCAGACTGTATCTCATGAACTGTGATAGACAGTAGAAATTTTCACTGATGATGCATTTTTGTTGCCGCTATAACAAATACTAAAAAACAATAAAATAAATATTTAAGGGGGCTCTCATACAAGACATGATTTTTTGCCGTTTTTACGGAACCCTTCGTGCGCGAGTCCGACTCGCACTTGGGCGGTTTTTTGTGTTTTGTAGGAATGAATTGACGTAACGCCTTCGAGCTAGTATCCCTTATCATCCTATATCTATGTGATCGAAAAAAAGTTCAACAGGCATGTTTCAAACATTTATTAGTTACGAACAAAACTAACAATCGACCACTATTTCTTCTTTCACGACGTTAGCGTCGCCGGCCGGCGCGAGGGTGTTATCCACAATGGGCGCCGGGCTCTTGAAGTAATGATTACTGGCATAATGTTCCTTCAGGTATTCCCCGCCTAGCTCATAATACTCTTCTTTGGTAATACAATAGCTCTCAAACTCGTTGCTACCAGCGAAGTCCCGCGCGCCGTACCACGCGTCTAGACTTGGATTTTTCGACATAACTACTTTGTGAGTCGACTGGAACGGACGCATTTCCAGGAGCTCACGTTCTAGGCGTTCTTTTAGACCTGAAGTAGAAGGAAATTTAAAATGTGAGAACAATTATTGATGTTTATAATTATTTGTTGTACTCGAAGGCTAATTGGCGCGAATTGGCAAACGTAGTGTAGGACGCCCTCAGGCAAGGTGGAGCGACGATCTTCGCAAGGTGGCTGGCAGCAGCTGGATGAAGGTAGCCGGGGATCGTACTCAGTGGCGTGCAATTGGAGAGGTCTATGTCCAGCAGTGGACTGCAATAGGCTGATGATGATGATGATGACTCGAAGGCTGATGCATCAGTAGAAAAAGAAGATAAGCTAAAATTGGAATACTCATGTACGACGGACAAATCGTCGCGAATAAGACCGTCGTGTGCACAAGCTTTGAAAATAGAAAATCCGAAAAATTAAGAGATTTTAACCTTTCTCTTATTATTATTACTAAACAGAACTTGTTAGACCAGAATCGTCATACTCTTGTTAGATTCCAAATATCGGAATCTGCGTAATGAGTGATGATTATATAACCAAGTACATCTTAAATACTAATTAAATTTACACAAATCTATATAAATAAAAATGTATTTACGCGCATAGCTTTCGAACGACTGCACCAAATAGGATATTTTTTTTTTGTGTTCTTTATTGTCAGGTCTAAGTGAGTTTAAAAGAAAAAAAATTAAAAACAAAAAAAATATGGCGGTACAAAGTTCGCCGGGTCAGCTAGTATCTAATAAGATTTATCTTACCAGGGAATTGAGAGCAGCCTCCAGTTAGAAACACATTGTTAGCCAACAGCAGCTGATCTTCTGGAGTGAAGTGCTTGAAGACATATTCCAATGTTTCCGCCAGGCCCGCTTCTAGGTTTCCCATCATCGACGGCTGGAACATTAGTTCTGCTGCTCTGTAAAAATATACGACTTCGGTTATGTATCGGTCTTAGCTCTTAGGAATATAATTTACATTTTATTTTAACCTTAGCCCGCTCAGACGATGGACTTTTTCTCTCGAAAAATAATACGCGGGCCTTTATTCCGCGGTCTTTTTTGAACGTCACTATTTTCGCGAACTAAAAAGTACGCGGCGGACTGTCTGTCGTTTGAGCTGGACTTTATGGATTCCAAATAGAGTCAGAAATATGGCTTTATTAAAATAACTTTCACTTGGTTCGATGGCGAGGTGCAGTTGATGCGACTGGTCGGCGGCGGCGGGCGGCGGCTCGAACTGTGACAGGCTCACCTGAAGGGTTCGATGGCGAGGTGCAGTTGATGCGACTGGTCGGCGGCGGCGGGCGGCGGCTCGAACTGTGACAGGCTCACCTGAAGGGTTCGATGGCGAGGTGCAGTTGATGCGACTGGTCGGCGGCGGCGGGCGGCGGCTCGAACTGTGACAGGCTCACCTGAAGGGTTCGATGGCGAGGTGCAGTTGATGCGACTGGTCGGCGGCGGCGGGCGGCGGCTCGAACTCCCGCAGCGCCTCTTCGAACTCCACAAGCCGTTCGCCGTCCGCCTCCGAGTCAGAGTCTGCGTCGCGGCTTATGCTAAATTTAATTTATTTTTTATTTTTTATTCAGAATATCTCAATGTTAGTATGACTCTAAGTCTTAAACTAGGCCGTTGTCTTAACAATTCGTCTTTCTTTTAGGTACAAATCCACAATTTTATTTAAACAATAAAAAGTAAAATCAGTTTACGAATCAACTTAATTAATATACAGTTGGCTAATTTGCAGAAGTGGAACGTTCCAAGCATCTTTGTTTTTTATATAATTACGAACAGTATAATATGCTTTTCCTATTAGAACAGTCTTTACGCGTAATTTGAATTTACTTTCTGTGAGATCCGTTATACATTTTGGAATTTGGTTGTGAAAACATTCGAGTTGCTGACGTCTGTTCAATGTCACCTTTTATAAGCGTCCCAGTCGGAGTCGTGGTTCCCGAATTCGTCGCCGGCGCAGGCGAGGCGCGAGATGACGCGCATGCGCTCGGCCGCCGCCGCCGTGCGCCGCTTCACCATGGCGGCGCGGCGCGCGCGCCGAGCCTCGCGCCGCGCCACCAGCTCGCGGTACTAGCACATGTACCACACAACGCAATGTACACGACATACGAGAACACATTTGTTTTAAATATATTTCGTCCCCTTACTGCAAAAACCAACTAAGTGCGCTTTTCGACAAAAATGAGTTACGAATACCATTAGAATCTCTTTTTCATACTAATGTTAAAATGTTAAAAAGCGCTTTTAGTTGGTTTTTGCATTAAGGGGACGATTTATGGAAGTCAACGTTTGACCACCATCTCGCCTGATGTCAAGCGAGAATGTGGCCGAAGATTTAGCCGATTCACTCTAGCCTAAATATTCTAGTAGTGTATATTCTCTTATGGCGTGTACCATCAGGTAAACTATCTTCCTGTCAACACTTAATTACATAAAATATAACATCTCAACTGTGACACCCTTAATGCTTAAGCATCGCGAGCACAAATCTGTTACGTTGCGCATGGCGGCGATTTCAAAGGGATGATCATGAACAACACTTGTCGAAACGCTTCATCTACGATAAGCTTTGCCTCTTCTTCCCTTTCAAAGTTATTTCCCTTTTATACTATATTATCGATATCGATCGGAAGTATCGATATCGATCGGTTCACCAAGAAAAACTACGGTGCGTTTTTGCGCCGGGAGTTAAAAACAGCTCAATCTCATATGCCCTGTAATCTCTAACTACAATGTCATTCTTCGGAAAACAGCATTATCAGTCTTTTACCTTAGTCCGTGTGTCATTCAGCCAAATCTGGAAGGCTTCTGGGTCAGACGGGGGCTGCGCCCTGCCTGTAACCGGACGCGCCTCCAAGTTTTCTTCGGCATTCGCTGCGGCTGCGATGCGCTGCCGATTGCGGTCTATGCGCGTTTGGAGATTCGATAGTTGTCTCTGAAATGGGTTAAGTAAAAACGTTTTATTATATTTGTACCTTATTTGTTTTAATACCTTTTAATAAAATTATCAAAATATAGAAAATGTTACTCAAGAATAAAACTTGTGAAGTCTAAAACTATACACACTTGAAACTATGCAGTGCCACACAGAACTTTTTCAGTTTGAAACAAAAATGTTTCATGTTAGCTCTTTATAATTAACCCCTGACGCAAAAATAAGTTTTACAAGTTTGACCACTATGTGTGTCTGTCTGTGGTACCGTACCTCTTACGTTTAAGAAATACGTGAACCGATTTGGATGTTTTATCAAAATCGGTTCAGCCGTTTTTTTACTATTTATACGCTTTTTGTGTCGGGGGTTTTATTTTAGTTGCAAATGCTCCCCGCGGTTTCCCGGGATTTAAAGTATCCTATGCCCTTTCCAGAACCTCAGGTACCTATTTACATACCAAATTTCATTAAAATCTGTTCAGTCGGTATTGCGTGATCGAGTAACAAACATCCATCCATCCATATAAACTTTCGCAATTACAATGTAACTAGGAAGCTAGGGAGTAAGAATATTTTACCTGCAGATCTTCGTAGCTTTTGATATCAAACCCTCTGATTGCTTCATTGAACTCATCAGTATCACCATCTTCAATCATGTCCTGAAATTCAAAGCAAATAATTAATTTTTAGAAAAAAACAAAAACCGACTTCAATGTATCTTCGAAGTCCAAGGTCACATATCGATGAAATTTATATGGGACTATTTCGTAGGTATATTGAATCCGACGCAAAGAAAATTTTTTAATTCGGTTCATAAATGACGGAGTTCTGACGTAACAAACATAAAAAAAATACATTCGAACAGAGAACCTCCTCCTTTTTTGAAGTCAGTTAAAAATGATCATACTTTTAAAGCAATTCTCCTTGCTTCTTGTAATACAAACTGTGGTACAGATTGTAAGAAGTACCTGTATAATAAGTAGTTGGTTCAGTTGCTCTTCATCTTCAGCCAGCCTCTCCTCTCGTTTCCTCGCGTTTATTTCTAGCAAACGTCGCGCCATTTCCCTCTTCCTTTCTTTCTGTTGCTCAGCTGTCAAAAATCATAAAAATGATATACTTTTTTTGACATTGGCGAAATTGTGGAAACCCCGCAGGAGCCATATATAAGAAGTTGAAGTTACTTTTTTTTATTTATATGACATGATTTTAGGAAATCCTCATCACCCAACTGTCCAGATTGTGATACAATTGACGACTTATACTAATGGAATGTGTCCGTAATAAAAGTATCCGAAACCAATGTTAAAATATGGAGTTGCCTGAAATGGGTAGTTGTAACAGCATTTAGACCGAGCCTGAGTCAGATTCGGCCAGAATGTTGTACAAATTAATTTACAGATAGAAAATCAATTCATTTATTTCAGTCATAAAAACCATATCACACAATTTATAATAATATTGAAATAATAAAAAATACAATACAATAAAATAAAATGTCAAGATAATATAAAATGAAATAAAATAAGATTAAAATAAAATAAGTCAAACAAAAAATATTAAAAATTAGTCAAACTTGTCCCATCAAAAACTTCATACATTTGTTTTGGATGGGACAATCTGGACGTGAGACAATCATCTGTAGGATACTGTTGGCACTGCCTCGCGCACGCTGGAGTGTGGACAAGAAGAAATTATGGTGACAAGGGCGGCATATTTGCATAAGCAAAAAAGCCAAGTTAAAGCCAAGCCAATAAAAGAAAAGTTTTTGGAGTGGTAGGCTCTGGCCGTGGTTGTAATACCACCCACCGAACAAAGTCATGCCGTCAAGCGACCTAGTCGTGTTTCGGGATGATGTTCGGTGAACCATCGGGGAGACGGGTCTGAGCAGCCACTCAACTGCCGTCTCTCTCTAGATCTATGTGCTTCATCTTAGGCCACATCATCGCTTAACATCAGGCGAGATAGTGGCCAAACAAAGATATATTAAGAGTAAAAAAAAGGAAAGCCCTTTAACAAAGAATTTAAAAAACACGCCTGTTTAAACCAGCTAGCAACTGATCATAATGACAATACATTTTGATCGTAATTTAGCAACATTGTATCACATTGCAGTTTCATATTGCTTTTCTTTGGCAAATTACCAATCACCATCATACAAAAGACTTACTAAATGAATAGGTCAGTTAATCATTTGAGCTTGATTAGATCCATTTTTGGGGGAACAAAATACAACTGCGAAGAGGACTAAAAGAATTAGAGTTAACTGAGTTGGGCTAGTCCAATAGCAAAACAGTGCTAAGATACTTAAAAATACCTTAGCATATGCTGAGTCAGAATCTTTTCCTAACATGCGCGATGTCAGATGACATTTCACTGGTTGTATTTATAGTTTTTGTTTTATCCTTATTCTATGTTCAGTGTAATGTTGTGTGATGACCAAAATAAATGTATTTTCTTTCTCTCTTTCAAACAAACATTAGCTTTCAATGGGTTAAACCCGTCACAAAGTTTTTTGGAATGAAAATATAGGACCACCAGCTTGGACTTGAAGCTTGTCTTTACCTGTCAATCCTGAAGAGCTAGCTGGCTGCACAAAGGGCAGCTGCACAATCTTTACATTATTCTCGTAGTACTCTCCGCTTGCCCACTTCTTTATCTCCTCTTGGTAGTCCAAAGCTATGGAACAATGCTCTTGTAATATCTCTTCAGCGCGAGATAGAGTGATGGCGTTGACATGTACTGGGTATTTTAGTTGGAGAAGTTTGTGGATGTAGGTGACCATTTCACTGCCTCCTGAAAATTTTACCAATCATGTAATATGCCTCATGGTATGTAAATACATTACAGTAATTCAGTGCCACTCAGAACTTTCCTCCTACAGTCATATTCTATACAGCCTTACACTATATTGTCACCGTGAGACCAAAACCTTTGAAACTTGATTCTTTGCTTGACTCTGTTGTATTTAGACAAAATCACCATCTTCTATGTTCAATATAAACATTCATTTCAACATAGCAGAGCAATAAAAGCTTATGAGCCTTTCAAATTATCAGTTGTTACACTAGCAAAAATCCTATTTATAATTAAATGTTCCAATTACTTTTACAGTAAATAGCAAAGCAGGATAACTTTGCTAGCACTGCAGTTAAGAAGACTGAAGTTATTTACCGAGATTAATCCTCCTTGCCCGATCCACACACACCCTGCCCCTCAACACAGGCACAATGTGTATGGTGTGGTAGCCACAGTTGACAATAAGAGCTGTGTTCCCAATGTCATTTCTGTACATACTGAACAAAGAGTCTACTCCGTAGCACACTCCCGGTATGCCATAGCCCTCGAATAGAAGTTCTGACATCACTGAAAAATTTAAGAAAAAATAAATAAATTACATAAGCTTTAAACCTTTCTATAGAAGTTTTGGCATTTTATTAATTACCATAAAATGTGTGTTTATTAAATTGATTGTCACTCAGACAATTATTGTATACATATATACATTGTGTTTAGAGTTTGCTGCTAGTAAAATAAGTAGCAAATATAGTTAGAACTAACTATAACTTTAGTTCTAACTAAAACCATATAGCCTACAATCAAGGAAAAATTGTGGTCACAAGAGGAATTATACAGAGAAGCTTGCTATATAGCAGTTCTGTTGTATAGAGGAATAGTAACTCACATTGCCTGCAGTAATTCGGTGTGACAAATGCTTCCGTCATGACCACTGGATGTGGAACATTACCGTCGCTGTCTATCCCTAAATGTGAGAATATGTAGTCACAAACTTGTTCCTGGGCCTCGAAATGAGTCACTACATTCTTGTCAAACTGAGTTCTTAGTTGGAACCTGAAACACCACAACTGATTAGATAGAGCGAGAGAGCTAATGTGTTTGATAACTGCAAATCAATCGGTTCCTTACCTCACAGCTTCTATGTTTACAATATCATTACCAATCTGTATAGGTGGTGTGACCGGCGGTTCAGCATCTTTCTTACACCTGTCTTTCCTTGGTCTTGCTATCAAGTTCTTGAATGTCAAATGTGGCTCATCGTAAATAGACCATCCGACTCTGCACTGATATGACCCTAAAAAACTTGTCTATTTCAAAGTGAAGGCAGAAAGTACCTGAAGGTAGAGTCACAAGCAAGTGTTCGATAGTTACACAGTTCTTTCATTGATTCCATTCCAGTAAAACAGAATAATAACAGGAAGATAAAATAACTCTTGTTTACTAACCATTGTCAATTACCAAAGGTATGTGGCCACATTTCAACGTAGGTCCGTATTCATGAACAATGTCTGGCACAGTTTTGTAGTCTTTTAGCACGAATATGTTATCTATTTCTTCCATTTTGGTTTTAATTTAAAATTATTTTGTTTGGTTGAGCAACCGGAGGACGACGCCAAGCTCACAGACTAGTAAGAGATACTATGTATAAGCCATTCCCCATTACCACATTACTTAATTTTCTCTTTGGTATTTCCGTATATACAATTTTTATCTAGGCCCATTACTTACTATAAAATAAATTTTTCTTTGCGCCAAGCCAACCACAAACAAATCAAACTGACGGCATTGTCAAATGTCAAAACTCTTTACACATCATATATGTCAAAGTGAAATTAAAGTAAACGTCAAGACAAGATTATACCAGATTATACAATATAATATAAGAATAGGCTTAATAATTTAAAAACTGAATTAAACTAAACTAAAAGTTATTAAATACTATGTACATACCGGATATCGGCATATTTTTGCAAATTTTTTCGTTCCATTACTACAATATCGTACCCAAACTTCACAAAACGTATTTAAATCTCTTTGCAAGTTTTATTTCGAAGAGATTGTCGTTTTCTACCTACATATGACGTCACAAGTTTTGAGGTGACTTTTGCACGGCAATATTTTGAAACATAAGATTTAAACAAAGTTTTAGGTACTTTTAGAGCATTATTAAAAGCATTTTGTTATTTAATTAAGATAGTATTTTTCATGGCTATATATAATAATTGTAGTTAATATAAAACACTTTCTGAAAAGTTGTCCGATCCCCTATTGTATGGAAAAGTTTTTGCGATTTCTGACTTTTCTATTACCCAAACCTCAGTTGTTCACAAACTTGATCCTTATAAGAAACTATTAGATCGATTATTATCATAACAAGGAATCGCAAAAGCTGCCCATTTTCTTGCCAACTGTAAATTTCTTTCAAAATCTGTGATTGCAGTTACACAGCTCCAAAAAATATGGATAGTTATGACAAGTAGATTTTCATATTGAAGATCCATAACTCAGAGTAGTGTCATTACTCTGAGATCCATAAGATCGTTTTCCTGTCACTCCAACAGTTCAAGTAGCTGACTCATGTCCCATATGAAATTTTCACCTGTATATGTCGAGTTTTGTATTTTATGGGCCGTAAAAATCTGTAGAAATAATTCTAGGTTTGTCCAAAGTCAAAATAAAAATCGGATAACTATTTATGGACTTTATTTCACAATACTGCTGTTGAACTGTTTACATCACATCACAAATATCATCTAGTTTCTACAAATTAATACTACGACGATAAATATTTTTCGTTATCTTTTTTTTATAACAGTAAACCCTATAGGAATGTAATTATCAAACAATTTGAGTTTGTGGCATTTTATGTGCAGTTTGTGATCGGAAAATATTAACATTTCATAATATAATAATTAATATCTGTGTATATTATTTACAAGTCACATTTTAAAACAGTATACAAGCAGGGCTAGGTATATGACTCATGGTCATTATATACAATTTACAAGAGCTACATTATTGCAACTGCGAGCCAAGCGCTTCCAAACAACAACAACAATTAATTAAATATATTCAATAAATACACAATATATTTAGGCCTTGGCTCCGACAATAGTTCCCGCCTGCTTGTCGATTTGTTCTTTCTCCAACTGCTTGCCGAGGTATTCCCTGAAAGAAGGCACAGTGAATTAGATAACTCTACTAATATTATTTTATTTAAATTTTGTTATTCATTAGTTTTTTTTTGTGTCTTCGGTTAATGTAAAATTTATAAATTGAAATAAATAACCACACTTCGTTAGGTTCTGGAAAGGGACAAAGAATACTTTTTATCCCGCAAAACCACGGGGCGCAGCTCGTATCCAATATTTTGTTTATTTCTATTATTTTGCATACTAATGCTGGATGATAAACATTTATTTAAAGAGTTTTTTTAAGTCTTAGAAGGTGGACCATAAACATCTATGTGAAGGTTACATGGTGCAACATAATATATTTGGGAGTTGAACATACCAGTTGTGGACCATAAGTTTCTGCACAGCGAGGAGGGCTTCGTACCGGACATTGGGGTCTTCATGGCTCAGCAGATACATCACGCGCTGCTTGCCACCCAGCTGCTCAATGATGCTGAAAAATTAAAAAAAAGATGTTCTTACAATAAAAAAAAATTGTTTTAATGCGTTAAATTTTTTTTTTGTTGTTACGCCTGAACAATGACACGAGCAAATCGTTCAGCTGATGGTAAGCGCCAAACTTGCCCACAATAATTGCAGTGGTATTCATAACTTTTGACCATGCAAGTACTGTGCAGCACTGCATAGCGCTCGTCACTTTGAAACATCAGATATTATATTTGTAAGGAACAGTAATCATTTGAGAGTGGGCTTACGAACTTCTGTTCCGGAATTTCGGAGTCTTCCGAAGGTGCAGATTACAAGGATAATTTCTTGTATTAATTATTTAGTTCTCGTCGATTTTCTCGCCGTCGAACGCGTTAGCTTGTACCAAAAACTCACCCTAGGCCTACCGTCCGCCGATGCCGTCGAGAGCCCCTACCAGTTACACTCGTCCAATAAGGGATCGGACAGTAATCGAGAAAAAATCTAAAATGTAGTTAGAACGAATGTTCGTCAAACCAGAAAGATCATTCAATTAATATTTTTGTGAAATAATAATGATTTATATTATTAAATCAATAAATAAAATCTAATAATTCTGACATTTTTAATCTGTTCTTCATCTCAAACGAAACAACAATCACAGCGCATGACGTCATTTGTAGGCAAATGCCGTGAGTCAAGCTTGTGTTTATTTTACGTTTTTGCTTTTCATAAAATGTATTTTGCTAATTTTTTCGTTCCATTACTACAATATCGTCCCCAAACTTCACAAAACGTATTTAAATCTCTTTGCGAGTTTTATTTCGAAGAAATTGTCGTTTTTTACCTACATATGACGTCACAAGTTTTGAGGTGACTTTTTGAGCGGCAATATTTGAAACATAATATTTAAACATAGTTTTTGGTACTTTTAGAGCGTTATTTAATTAAAATAGTATTTTTCATGGCTATATATATTCATTGTAGTTAATATAAAACACTTTCTGAAAAGTTGTCCGATCCCCTATATTGTCCCCAAACTTCACAAAACGTATTTAAATCTCTGCAAGTTTTATTTCGAAGAGTTTGTCGTTTTTTACCTTCATATGACGTCACAAGTTTCAAGGTGACCTTTTGCGCGGCAATATTTGAAACATAATATTTAAGCATAGTTTTAGGTACTTTTAGAGCGTTATTTAATTAAAATAGTATTTTTCATGGCTATATATATATTAATTGTAGTTAATATAAAACACTTTCTGAAAAGTTGTCCGATCCCCTATTATTATACTTGTGGCGACCGCAGCCGCCGCATATATCAACAATTTTACGCAATAAAGCTCATAGATGGCGCTAGGCGCTATAAATGCGCATAGAAAGTCGCAGATTTTTATGCAAATACTGCATCGCGCAAACCAAGTTCACACGATATATAAGACTTATACATATTCCAAGTACTAGTATCGTCGTTACATTGATCTTCATGTTCTATTGTTTATTTAATGTTATGTTGTATCTATGTAAGTATAGAGTATCCTTCTATCAATAATAAGTATTTATTTATATAAGTATTCATTTCTATATATTTTAGTTTTGGATTATATATGTAGTGTGTTTTACTGTTATATATTTTACGATAATATGTATTATGATATTTATTTTCTTTTTTTTTTTTTTTCTTTTTCATTTTTGATGCACGCTTTGTAGGGCTCTTTTACCATCACTGGATAACTGGTAGAAAATGCTTTAGCATTAAGTTCTCCTTTTGTACATTACTTGTAATAGTGCAATAAAGAATTAAATAAATAAAATAAAATAGTATCTTAAGTCTGATTTGATGCAATGCTTAATTATAGAAATATGTAAGTTTATAAAAATATTTTTGAATATTTAGGCTAAATTAATATTCTAACATTGAATCGTGAATTTGTCTAACGAAAAGTAATTGAATAAAATGGGAAGGAACTAACTATTAAGACACACCCAGGCCAAACTGCCTAGTTTACTAGTTAAGGTCTCACAAAGAAAGTTGTTACTGAGAGAAATAAATGTTTTTTTAAGTCGGTTTTGTCAGACACCTGTCCCCGCTGTCCTCGGGCCCACAAAACCTGACTCGGTCGGAAGATCTTCCTTATTAAATGGTGCTTCTACAGTGGATACCTAGCTACCTATCCACTACCTATCCACTACCCATCCAGTCCATATACTCACTGCTTCCCGCGCGGGTAGTGCCTGACGTACTCGCCGACGTTGTGAAAAGCGAAGGCGAGCACGACGGGGTCTTGGCTCTTCTCTAACGGGTGCACGAGCGTGCGCAGTAACTTCTGTCCGCGCTACCTATACCTACCTATCGACTACCCATCCCGTGCATATACTCACTTCTTCCCGCGCGGGTAGTGCCTGACGTACTCGCCGATGTCGTAACAAGCGACAGCGAGCACGACGGGGTCCTGACTCTTCTCCAACAGATGCACGAGCGTGCGCAGTAGCTCCTGTCCGCGCTCGTTCAGCCGCACCGCGTTCTCGCGCCAGAACTTCGCCGATTTGTGGACGGGGGACCATTCGAGCCTGGAAATGTCGGATGTTGGTTAGTGCTTGTGAAATATTATCATCGTAAAATTTTATTTTCGTACTCTCTATTCGAAAAACGATGATTTCTTCAATAATTGCAAGTAAAATATTTATTGTTCTAAAATTATTCTAATAAAACGCAAAACAAAAAAAGTGTCCTGAATTGTGACTTTGTTGCACCAGGAATTATTTAGTTAAATGAGTTATGCCTTATTATTTAGGCATTTCAGTCGGGCTTTTTGCACTCGTCAACATCATTTGTGTCGCTTTAGCTCCAACGCACGTCATAATCTCGCAGGCGCGGGGGCACAACTGTCTAATCAAACTTTGTTGGCCCAAAACGAATGGAAAAATGCACCAATAACCACAAAGGCACTCGCGCCATTTAGTAGATTTTTGCGATACTTTCGCGGGTGTTTTTGTTGCCCCGATATAGGCATGGCTCTAAGACAATTTGGCATACTTAACTCAATGTTGCAGTTTTGGCTATTTGTGACTTTGTTGCACCGAAGGTGCGACATGTTGTTACATTAAGATATTGTAAATTTGATTGTATATAGGTAGGTATATATAACTATTATTATATGTAGTTTTGTAAATATCTAGATTAGGGTATGATGGGACTGACATACTCTGCTAGAGTAAAAGTCCCTAAATAAAAGCAGAAAAAAAAAGGTACGTCTCTTCATTTCATTTTCCTCGGGTGACATACTGACTGCGCTCGGGAATCAAAGTAGCGCCCTAGCCGCAAAAACATTAGTTTGCTGCCTTGTTAACCGACTTCAAAAAAGGAGGAGGTTCTCTGTTCGATTGTATTTTTTTTTATGTTTGTTACCTCAAAACTCCGTCATTTATGAACCGATTTCAAAAATTATTTTTGCGTCGGGTTCAGTATAGCTACGAAGTGGTCCCATATAAATTTCATCGATATGTGACCTTGGACTTCGAAGATACATTGAAGTCGGTTTTTGTTTTTTTCTAAAAATTAATTTTAATTCAAATTCAATCTACTATATTGCAGAGCAACGGTACCCAAAGAACCTCTAGATCTTTTTAAAACAGCGGGTCATGCAATACAACTATTTGATTTAGAAACTGGATATTTACCATGTATTTTATGTACTTTAGTATCTTCGTGATCATGGTGCCGAAATACATTAACGGAGCCGAAATATCGAGAATTCAAAACCAAACAAATACATGGTAAATATCCCGTTTCTAAATCAATTTCCAGTGTCAGTGACCATGATAGTTTAAAAACGTATATATGCAATTCAACTTTACAAGGTACTGACCGTCCGCTCTTGACCTCAGTAGCGTACTGGTCGAAAGAGCTCAGATCCTGCACGGAAGCCTGCAGACGTTCATTGAGGAAGTCCACGTCGTTCATTATGTCCTCGTCGTCAGAGCGCTTCTGCTCCAGGATGGACAGCTGTTTGAGCACCTTGCACTGGACCATGGCAATGCAATGCTCTTTGGCCACCTGCAGAAAGTTCAAAATTCAAGTTTTTTATTCAATTTTGGCATCACATACGCACTTATGAACGTCAATTATTACAATGAGTACCACTACCCAAGATACGGCAAGACACTGAAGGGGTTTTTTAGAACTTTTGTTACAATATGTTTGTTTTTGACAATATTATGTTTTTTTTTTATGTAACTGAATGATGTGACGAGCTGGTCGTTTGCCTGATGGTAAGCAATACGCCAGCCCATAACAATAACAGCACCACCCAGAACTTTGTTTTGCAAAATCCTGCGCAGTGCTACACTGCGCTCGTCACCCTGAGACAATTAGCTGTTGAGTCTCATAATGCCCAGTAATTTGGCTGGCTACAATGCCCTTCAAACCGGAACACAGTAATGCTCGCGCACTACTGCTTGGCGGTTGGATAACTGGCAAAGCGGTGGTACCCACCCAGACGGCCTCTCGCATACGAGAAACCTACCACCAGTAATGTTATGTTTCTTATGTGCCAGTTGGCTACTTGGCAAAAGCAGAATGATCAATGCATCTGTCTTCTATGTAATTAGTAATTACTAACGGTATAGTAGGTATATTTTTTCATTAGAATATTTTTCACATGCAATTTGAATTTTTTTTCTGTTTCTGTGAGCTCAGTTATGCATTTTATATTAAAATAAATTTTAAATTTAGTCTATTTTTATTTATTGGTGATGAGTACTAACAAGTGTGACAGGTAAGTGACGATTCCACACAACCAAATTTTAGTTATCACCATCTCATTGATGACAATGAATGATGAAAGTGGTACATCATTCTAACGACCATCATCATAGCAACTATTAAAAGATAAGAACTAACCTGCTTGTCCTCAGGTTTCTCAATCAGGTTCCTGAAGACGGCTAAGCAGATGCGGGTGACCTTCTCTTTGACAGAGTCACTCAGGATGTCAGCAAGGATCGGGATGCAGTTGAACTTGTTCATCTTCTCAGCCAAAAGCGGATTGAAGGTGAGCACCCACAAGCAAAACACCAGCTGGTATTGCACCTGAGTAAACAAAAATATTGTATATAGAGCCACCAAATTATCTGAGGAATAGCAAAACTTGAAACTACTAAAAATCCACACATTTTTATTGCTTTTCCTTTGCCAGCAGCGCCCCTACCAATGGCATAGATAATTTGATAGTTCCTATATTCTTTATTGTCCGCTATTGTAATATTTACATCGGTGATTATAAACTATGTACAAAGGCGAGCTTAACCCTAATAATTAATTTTTAGAAAAAAACAAAACCCGACTTTAATGTATCTTCGAAGTCCAAAGTCACATATCGATGAAATTTATATGGGACCACTTCGTAGCTATACTGAACCCAACGCAAAAAGAATTTTCCAAATCGGTTCACAAATGACGGAGATCTGAGGTAACAAACATAAAAAAAAAAAACAACCGAACAGAGAGCCTCCGCATTTTTTGAAGTCGGTTAAAAAGAGTTCTGTGCCTAGGTAGTACAGTCAGGGACAAAAGTAGCAGAACATTTGTGAATCTTTGATTGACTACACCTTAAATATATATCTTATTTCTCTGAATGATGCATTTAAAAGTTCTGTTAATATCCTAAACGAATAGGGAAATTGCAAAATATGTATGTAATTTTTATATTTTCGGTGTTATTGACAATTTTAAAAGATATAAGTTTAGTTATGTCGCTGACGTACGTTGACACAACCTATCATCGCAGACTACTAGACGCATTAAAATTGTATTTATTTAGGACCCAACCTTGATAATAAATGCGTTAATACATCACCCGATAGAGATAAACCAATACATTGAAGTGCGAAGATACAGCTTAGCATTCTAGATGGATTTAGGACCAAGACGCGTAAATTACTTGGATGGATGCTCATGCATTTAAACTCAATATTCGTCAATATTATGATATCAACTTTGATCGCTTCGGCTATTGCTGAAGTACAGTCAGCATTGATTTGAAATTTGGTTCTATCACAGAATACTAAGGGACAGATCACTCCGCAAAGAAATTTAAACAAATAGCGACTTTTGCAATGATGCAATAAAATTCAATTTAGCTCGCGTAGCGCTGCATACCTACCAGTCATATTAACCTACAGAGCGCCTCTCTATCGCATAGCTCTTATCTCTTCTGACGCGGCACGTGTAACGACGCGCGACCCGCCGTCGGTGTCCGGCTATGTACTTGTAGCTTCGTACCTACAGTGCGGAGCCGTGCCGCGTCAGAAGAGATAAGAGCTATGCGATAGAAATTTAATTAATATGACTGGTAGGTATGCAGCGCTACGCGAGCTGAATTGAATTTTATTGCGTCATAGCAAGAGTCGCTATTTGTTTAAATTTCTTTGCGGAGTGATGCTTCTGTCCCTTAGTATTCTGTGGTTTTATGCTCACCTGGAAGTTGACCCTGGACGCCAGGATGGACAGAAGTGTGGAGATGCCATCTACAGAGAGGAAAGCGAAGCGGTACTCGTCCACACGCAACATCATCTGCAGGCAGCGCGCCACCGACTGGATGTAGTCGTTTGTCTGCACATGTTAGTGTAAGTTACCATCTGTTGGGTGTTTGTGGCCCCTTTCTAACATTGAAATAGGCACACGGATTCTGTGTAACAATTTGATGTAAGTGGCCCCAATTTTTAACATTAAAATAGGCCACCGGATTTTGTGCAAGCTTCAATTTGATGTTTATGTGGCCCCCATTTTTAACATTGAAATAAGCACACGGATTCTGTGCAAGCTACAATTTGATGTAAGTGGCCCCAATTTTTAACATTGTAATAGGCACACGGATTCTGTGTAAGTAACAATTTTATGTAAGTGACCCCAATTTTGAACATTGAAATAAGCACACATATTCTGTGCAAGCTACAATTTGATGTAAGTGGCCCCAATTTTTTTACATTGAAACGGGCACACGTTTTTTTGTATGTTTAAATTTGCTGTAAGTAGCCCTAATATTTAACATTGAAATGAGCGCACGGATTTTGTGTAAGCTACAATATGATGTAAGTGGCCCCAATTTTTAACATTGAAAGACACAAATGTTTAAGTAACAATCTGTTGAATCAATGGCTATATTTATTTTATACAACAAGACCTATAATTAGTGAAAATATGTAATTATCAATATAATCAATTAATAATGTAGGTATGTATGTGTCATGCATAGCATCTAACATTTTAAATATGAAAATAAACACTAACAATGAATTATTCAAATATCACTATGTGTCACCTTTACTAAATAAAACAATAATTTGTGTGAGCTCAAAATGTTGATTATAAATACAATATGAATATACTTATTCATTAAATATTATAATATTATTATTATAGTAACATATACCTACTTTCTCGAAAAGCGCAGTTCTTTGAAAGCACCATGCTCGCACATGCACAAATACACTCAAAAAGTGATATGAAAGTTAATGGAAGCAATACATGCTATAATATTTAAAATGCATGTTATTGAGAAAAGTATGTATCCGTGTTGTTAGTAGGTATACTTACGACAAGTTAGTCATCTTATGTTACAGTACACTGGTTTAACACGCTCATGGTCACATATAGAGTACCTTGTGTAGGCCCGGGGGCAAATCCTTAAGCGGTTTCAGGACATCGAAATCGCTGTAAAGGCTCTGGTATTTCTCTTGGCCCTCGGTGTCTTTATCCTTGTGATGTTTGTTGTGCTTATCTGGCTTTTCAGCATGTACGGCGAAATGTTCTCTCTCATGCTCCAGCATTACCTGCTCAGCATGCTCTAACTCAGCAGATATTTTCTCCGCCTTCACAAAACAAACCTTTCAGTGACATGTTCTCTTCGACAAAGCCCCAACGACGCGTGATGCAGATGATGCTTCACAACATTATGTTACGTTTCAGTGGTTTAGACACAGTAGTTAGATTCTCTCGTAGAGGCGGCTACTAAGCTTTGCAACATAAAACTACTGGTATTGGATAGCTGATGTGTATAAGTGCTAATTGATGTTTCAAATATTGCATAACAATATGTATGTGGATGTGGAGTATTCTCTATCTTATTAAAAATTCTATGCATTTAGTCCAGTTCTAGTATGACTCTATAATAAACGAATAACGATAGGACAGCTGCATTTCCTTTTGTGAATGTTGTAAGAGGCAACTAAGAGGTAGGTCACAAATCACAACATAGACATATGTCTAGTGGCTAAAGCTAGTTATCTATCACTATTATTTCATATTATTTAATATTAGTGACCACAAGATTTTTGACTTTAACTTTAAAAGGAAATATGGCTGACAGCTGTTCTGTCTGAAGTTGTGTAGTCCCGATCTATCATTTAAGTGTTTGTACAAACTAAATTCTTCTTATTGTTTGTTATTGTTGTAAGTTATTGTTAGTTATTTACAAATACATATCCATGCATCATGCCATCTTAAAACAATCTTACCATTGTATTCATACATGAATTGAAGCTGCAATGAATGTTTCTACAACCCAAAGCAAACTACCGGCAAAGCAGGCGATTTATAATGAAAATGATAATATCCAAACAAAATAAATAAAAATAAACAAAACAAAAACTGTAACAATAAATTGAAATCATGCTGATCGAATCATGCACCAACAAAGGTCAGACCAAAAATGTTTTACAATAAACAGTTGTGAAATCACTGAATGCTACAGTATCATTTGGCAGTAAACAATACGAACATCCTTCGATAACTTACCCTGTTCCTTACCAAACAATGTTCAACAGTTTTTACAACTGATGTTAAGTATACAACATAAGGGTAGTGTAGACTTACATTGTGCTTGAGCTGGTCCTTCAGCCAGGACAGGTAGAAGTGCAGGTCGCTCTTGGCCATCAGCTGTGGATGCCAGCAGGCTAGTTTGGCAATGATACGAGCAGTCATGTGCTGCACGAACTCGTCCTGACGGTTCAGAAGGTTGAGGAAAGGCTGCCACACATTACCTTTAGTATTTTCACGGAATATCTTCACCCTAGACTTATCCTCCTGAAATATATATGGTCAATACACTTTAGTAAATTTATTCTACTGAGTAGTAATTGTTAAAAGAACTAAATGACCTCAGAAACAGTAGGCTCTTCATTGTTGCTTTACTCACAGAGAGGATATCGTCAATGAGAACCAGAATGTACTGGATGGTATTATCCTTGCTGATGTGAGTGAGCAGATTCAATAGAACTTCAGCGCAGACCGCAGGGTTCTTGTCAGGCAAGTCTTTCTGGGCGCGAGAGTCCAAGTTCACGATGAAATCATGGTCGCGCTGCGTGATCATCTGCGACCTGACACATAGCACACGGTTACCGAGCTGGACTCGCCCAGACATTGACCTTAACAATCAATACTTACTGCAGGTAGGACTGCCAGTTGACCTGAGTCAGACGGATGTCACTTGCGCGGATCTGCAGCGCGCTGGTCGCGGCAATCATGTCTGAAACCATCGAATCATCTCTTTAAATGAACTCCAAAAACTTGTGTTGGGATTGGACTTTTGCGCAAGTAATTCACATACCGATTTTATCGTCGCCCAGCGTGGAGACCAGTTGACTAACATTATCTGCGTTAATGTTAGCCATTTTGGCTACAAAAATTGATAATCAAACCTATTTCCACCGGGAGAAATCCAAAAAACTTCAATATTTTTGGGAAAACAGAAAAAGAAGGCAGCCTCAGCTGAGAGGTCTTGTGACTATGGGAAGTGAAGTTAGGTATTATCACGATATACATTATTCTCTTACCTTCTCTAATGAATACCTTCCTTGCTGGAAAGAAAGAAACAGCGATATTAGTTTTACGGTTGTCAGTACTGATACAAATTAACAGCAGCCACAGAGAAAAAATATAAATGTCACTTTAATTAATTTCGATAAAACTGTTAAATTCTTTATTATCGTCAAAACAACGTTATAAAGTCATATAAAAAGACAAAGAAATTCTGTACATTGAGTGCGGTAAGACTTTTTAGCGGGAAGTGAAGTGATACAGTTCGATTTTGTTATATTTTCCAAACAAGTGTTATTTCGAATAATCATGTGTAATATCGGTGGAATATTAACCACAAGCTGATGCCCGCGACTTCGTACGCGTAGTGAAGTATTGATTATTATTTTGCTTCCAGCTATTTCCGGCAGCTCTCGTTTCTATGCCGATTTTGTCCTGCTTCTATTCCAATCCTATCTCGAATTCGTCTCGTTTCTATTCCATTCTCTTTCAGCTCTTATCTCGTTTTAAATAGACATAATACCTACATTATATACATACATTTTCTATACAAATTTTACCACACGTTTAAACCTGTCAGGGAATGGTATTCAAATGGCTAAGTATATTTAATCATCGTAGCTTTAGAAAAAGTATTGTATGTCGTAGGGATATGAAGATACCAGGGATTTCACGAAATCCCTAGGGATATGACGTCCAGTTTTGATAAATAGGCTCTCGCTAGAACTCTCGCTTCGTCATCCCTTCGCTCCACTCGCGCATTCGACCATCACTCTACTCGGGAGGTCGCCGGCTCGCTATGCCTCTCCCTCTCCCCCTCGCTTCATTCTGGCCTTGCGCACTCGTTTTGCTCAGGAACTCCTCGCAAGCTTCTGGCTCCGCGCTTTTTATATACACTCTAGGGGTAAAAGCTAGTCGGACCGCGGAGAAGTGGTCCTTCCCATACATGATTATACCATGATTTCGTGGTATCTCTAGGAATTTCGCGAAATCTCAGATATCCTCATTTCCCTGAGACACGTACGGTAAACTACAAAAGTTGTTAAATGACGCCTCCACTACTTGTAGAATACGTGGTCCCAATTTCAGGTTTCTATGTTAAGCGGTTTTAACTGTGCGATGATTGTAGAAAAGAACCCTGCTCTTTTATTATATAGATTATGTGTTTGTAAACGTGCACAAGTGTAGGCAAATGAAACAAAATAGAGAAAAACATTGCATTTTATGTTCTCCCAAAAAGTCCATGGAAAGCTTGAATAAAGTTCCACCACTTTATTCAAGCACTAGGAGAGGGTCCGGCTTGTTGCTGATAACCCTCATTCTCAACAAAACTAAGAATATTAAATAAATTATCAAATAAATACTACGTAAGACAAAGTGGTATGGTCCTACAGACATTAGCCTGCGCAAACGAGTGAATTAAAAAAAAATTGTGCGGTAACGACTGGTATCTTGTTACTGCACTCAATTTCTTTACGAGATGCCATAAACCATAGAGTATACATTACTGGGTATAGAGCGCGTGTTTCTAAGTGGGAACAGTAGGCACGGGTGAGAATATCGTCCTGTCCATAAGCGCTAGTAGTCTTACGAGTACTAGCAGTGTGAGCGCTCGTTGCTAGTTCTTAGCTCTATTTATCTTAAAAAAATGGTTAAATGTGCAATAACACCTTGTAAAACAATACTCGGAAACACACTAAACAGAATTCTAACATCACGTTTCACCGGTAAGCTAATTTTTAATACTTTTAAGTTCAAAGTTCATTTCGTTTCGCGGGGGTGAAAAAGACGTGAGACGCGGGGCTACACGTACCGACTGCACTGCCCCGCAACCCCGCTAAGATTGCCGACTCAAATAGTGATGTGACGCGTTCGGCCTATTCGATAATGGTGTTTGTTATGAGTTATGAGTATGGCGAGCAATAGTTTACACCGGCACATTATCTGCGCTTGCGATTTAAATAAAAAATAAATTCTGCTCTTTGGTTCACTTTGACTTTCTTATTTCATATCCCATACATATTTCACATAGAAACTACACATGCATCTTATACATTCATTCATTAAAATAAATAATGTTCACTTACTAAAATTATACTTATAGTTACACAATCGGCTCTGGCAGAGCATGCACATCTCGCAGACGTCAAACATTACATCAGGTTTGACAAAGCCTCCGTACTGTCCAGAGAGAAGTTCTTCGTACCTCGAAAAGTGCGTGAGGCTATAGAGATCTCTCGATGTCCTAACTTCAACCGGGACCGTGGATGGTTGTTGTCTGCAGCGTGGAAACCACTTCTTAATGCTACCTCGACACAGAATGTGGTAGTTAGTCTAGAGTGTGACACAGTCAGCACAGTGTGTGACGGAACTTTCGGCGACGACGTTGTCAGCGATGATGAAGAACTCGTGCCGACATTAGTGCGGTCGTCGTCGGCAACACGACAGCGCGCGAGAGGCGCGTGGCGCTCCCCGCAGGCGCCGCCGACGCCACCTCCCCCCTCGCGTCGTGCGGAGCGGGCGGCCGCCCGCGCATCTCGCCTCGACACCGCCAGTGGTCGCCGCGATCTCGCAGCGTAAACTCGCCCCTGATGAAGAGCATCGGACATGCTCGAAACCTAGGTCGACTAATTCGACAAACTACGTGAGTCCTAGCCGTTTTATTAAATATTTATAATAACACACATGCTAAGACCAATTATACTCTTCGGACTTCTGGATAATCTGGCGCAATGTGGATGTGGTCTATGGTAATATATCCTTCTCGAAACCCGGCCTATTCCTCGTTGGAGGCTGGAACTCATCGAGTCTTCGCGCAAGACGATTTGTGAATACTTAGCAAATGCGGATACATTTTTTATTAACATGACAAAATTTAAGCACTTTTTGGTGACCTCACTGTAATGAAATACACGATAGAATTGTAAATCTCCTACGTCGTACAACTAGCGAGTATACGGCTAATGAAGAAACTCATGATAGTCTGTCTCCCAGCCAACCAGCACCTGTTTGGGCATAGGAGTCTCAAGACAATTAAATCAATGTTAAAGTTTTTAATAAAACACGTACAAATTAGCCTGTTCTAAATTTATATAATATAATCTTTCACCGCTTGTATTGAGTACCGAATTTCCCGATTTTTCCCGGTATTCCCTGTACTGGTTTAAGCCTGGTACCGGGAATTTCGTAGCTCTCCTCAGTACCGGTACTGCAATCCCTAACTATATTATAAAGCTGGATTACCACTCACTGACTGACTGACATATAATTAACAGAATTTATCTCCCAGATGCCGTTATGGTGGTATGGTATGGAAACCGACTAGAAAAATCCGAAATCACCAAAACGTGGTTTCCTCGATGGAACTGCTCAGGGGATCTTGGAAACTATAAATCAGTTGGGGGTACCGCTTGAAGCATATTTAATGCTAAAAACTTGTGCCATTTTTCAAAGTTTGTAAAAAATTATGGCCGCCATACAAAATGAAAATGCAAATAACTTTAAAACGGTACGAGATAGATGTGCTTGACCAAATGTCATAGAGGACGATCGATGGGGGAAATTTGGAAGAGTTGGAAAAATAAAAAGAAATGCCGGCTATTTTGAAAGTTGCTCCGATCCGACTGAAATTTTGCATCGGGGGGTTTTTGGGGTGGTAGATTACAATTATGAAAAACTTTATATGGAAAATTGTATTCCATGGTTCAATTAGGTACACAGGACATAACGTATACACACAACAATAGGTACCGTGTGTCCGTGTCACGGCGCACAATTATTACCCATCACTATTTGCCACATATCTATCAAGATAGCTAGCTATATAGTACACCTGCCTACTAGGGATATGGTATCGAAACAAAAGTATCGATACTGTGCTCATGAGTAGTATCGCAACAAGATACTCGATACCGGTATCGTACTCGCATCAGAAGTATTGAGTACTTTTTGTTTGACATTCGGTGTATCTAAAAACTCTTGAAATAGTACTTAAATGCTGTTAATTAAACTATAAAAGCAAGTGTGGCTCAGTGAGAACACGTACGACTTTCGATCCGACGCACCCGAGTTCGAATCCCGCTTGCCCCGCACCACTGACTTTCTTAAGTTATGTACGGAATTAATAATCGCTCTAAAAACGGTGAAGAAAAACATTGTGAGGAAACCGGCATGTTCAAGAATTAACACTTCCAAACATAACTTGTGCCTTTTGTCAGGTCATTTCTTGTTTTATAATTAAACTTTGTTTAGAAACCTCAAACATTAATTATAATTACTTCGACTAATAAGAATTTTATTTAACATACGTACGCGAACAAATGGGAATTGGGAATGAACCAGAATGAACGAAAGCTTATTAAGCTTACAAAATATACAGCCGGAGATACTGAAACTTATAATAACCCTTATTTTCTAGTTCATAAGGGTCATGCAATGCATGACGGTTTTTCCCTTTTATGACGGTGGTAATTCTGTGGCTAAAGCTTGGCTAAAGCTATATTATGTCTATGGCCCATAGAGGATAGTCAAGATAGGGATGGATGAATACGACCAAAAAAGTATCGAGTACGGTAAATATTATCGATTATTACTCAGTATCGTATCAAAAAGTATCGACCACTAAATTACTCGGTATCGTAACCAATGTATCGAGTCTCAGGTATCGATACTTTTTGCGGATCCCTACTGCCTACGCTGCGCATTGGGCGACAAGTACGATACACGCGCTCTATACCTAGTTATATATATATATATATATATATATACTCTAAGCTCTCAATACTATCATTTTTATACATTTCTTTCTTATTCTGAGTACATATTATTGTCGAGTTATCGGTCATATTACTCGATACTCGAGGCGTGAGCGACTTTGCACATCTCTAGGGAATTTGGGAAAATTGAAATTCATAGTCTAAGTCAATGTAATTTACTACTTTTGTATTTGTTATTGATTTGATTTTGATTGTGGTTATTGGATGGAGGCCATAAAAACAAGAAAAATAAGAAAGCTATCAATGCATGAGGCAAGAAAGATGTATATTATTCTATTTTATATAGGTTTATGAACAAAATTATTATAGAGACCGGAAAAGGTTTCTGTTATCGCTGTTTTCATTAAAAAATATTTATTCTTTAAATTTAATTGGAAGGAAAAAATGTTACTTACGATCGAAAGCTTCTTCCTTTTGGTGCCCTGGTTCCATTTTAATTTTTAAGCAGCTACATTCAATGAATTATATTAATGTATGTTTCACAAAATTCCCGTGATTATAACGTACGAACAATTAATTATTAGTCGTTTTTCAGAGCCATATTTTCCGCTGTTGCTTCACTTGAAAACGTGACATTCAACTGTAAATAAATTTGGGAAGTGGCCAGTTCTTTTGTCATGACTACTTTGCAATCAGAAGACTGTCAAATTAATGATCTAAATGACTTGTTTCCGATGTCTATTGAATCGTTGCGTTTTCCATTAGACAAGTCGATGCGGATCGTATTTACTGGTTACTACAATGGTTTCAATGTCGAGGTCAGGTCTGTTGAAGAGATGGCTCTTCTATACCAAATGGGATGCTTTGGCAAGGGTTCAACGTCGAGGTCGCGGCCGACGGCGCACCGGGCGGATACTACAAACATTATGAGAAAAAGACAATTTATCAAGAGGAACTATTGGTATAATAAATTTGGCGGAGGTAAGGGAACAGCCGAAGTTGATTCTTTTTTAAAGGAAGTTGATGAAGTTACAGCAAAGATAATTGACAATGGAGAAAGACTAAGCAACAAAGAGATCATTGATCTGGTATCCAGTGATGAAAATATGAGTATAGAATCTGATGAAGATGACGACTTGGAATTGAATTCTAACACCCTACAAAATTATGAGGAAGGAGATATAGTTGTAATTGTACCAAATAGTGACTCAGAGGAGGACAACTATTTTGCTAAAATGAAGCCAGAATGCTGTGTGAATAAAGTGAAATTGCAAGAAAAGCTTATGTTAACCCCTGAAGAAGCATTTTTTCTTTTATATGGGCTTGGCTGCCTGCAGATTATTAGTTTGCAGAATAACATACTAAACATAGAGGAATGTTGGAAACTATTTACATCAGCTGATAAGAATTTTACCTCTAAATATGTTGTTTATCATTATTTTAGATCAAAAGGCTATGTTGTGAAGCCTGGAATCAAATTTGGTGGGGAGTATTGTAAGTTTCATTATTTCTATCAATCAAAGACTGGAATTTCTATGTGTACTTATGACTATGTTTAATATTCTTTGATTTCAGTACTTTATAAAGATGGTCCAGAAAAAACACATGCTGATTATGTGATCATAATAAATTCAGATGATAATTCACAAATGAACACAATTCCTACTCTTGGTCTTGTTAGAATGGCAAATACTACAGTAAAGGTAACACACCTGTACTTACATGTTTAAAAAAATAATGAAAGAAAAATGTTAGTCATCAGGTCCATTACTACTAACAAAAATTAATAAATGCAACTTTATTTACAGGAAATATTAATTGCTCAAGTGATACATCCACGAAAACCTGTTAAAATGCCTGACGGGTTGAAAGAATACCATGTGCGAGAAATATTGCTATCTAGGAATATTCCAGTTACTATGAATGAAGATGATTAAAACTCAAACAAATTTATTTTACACTTATTAATGCACAAGACTACAATGAATAAACTTAATTTATGCTCTTCTAATTGATTTCTTTATTCCAGTTCTTCTATATTCACTTCTTTCTTTCAAGTATTCTTCAGTGCAGAGTTGTTTGAATGGTTCGTTTCTGTACCAACTTGATAGACATTCTTTCAGAGCAGAATTCTGATCTCTGCATTTTACAACCATTAGTAAAGCAGAGGCTTTGCAACATTTCTCGAATTCTGTAACTTCTGGTACACATTTCTCTTTTTTTGCCTTTTCTCTGATAAGCTTTGGAATGAGAACCTCTACTTCAACTTTCCTCAAGGTCATATCATCAGGATCACCTACAATTATAAAAACAAAGGTTATTTAGCAATCAATAGTTTGATGTATGTTTAAAAATGTAATCTTTATTGCAAAATTACCTAAGCCATGAGGCCCTTCTGAAAACTTCGACGGTAAAACAGATTTACTTTCAGTCATTTCGATCTATTTTTGGAAAGTTTGCTTGATAAATCCCCTATAAATCTTACGAAAATACACAATTTTCTTCGATTTTGATCGCTTTGTAAGGGAGACTATATTGTACGACCATAATAATGTACAGCCAAAATTGCACAGCCGATATTGTACAGCCAATATTCCATGTACATCGGATTTCAAATACTCGGCCGGCTTTTCCTGGACGGCAAATATTGCCCGTACAAACTAGACTCGTGTCGATATTGCACGGCCATTATTGCACAGCCAATAATTCATGTACTGGCTTCCAAATGTCAGGGTGTGCAATCCAGTCTGTACATTATTGGATGCGAAATATAGCCCGTGACGAGTTTGGTACAGCCAGTATTGTACAGGCAATAATACGAAGCCATCCATAGACAAAAGTAGCATTTCACACGATGCCTCGTTTGTTTCAAGCGAGTCTTTGAAGCACAGATTATCAAAACATGTTCGGTCCCGATCGAACCATAGACTGCAGCTTTATCCCGCTAGGGGCGCTAGTGCTCGTTAATGTTGAAGTTATTATTTTCTTCGTACAAATATTGCTGGATATACATAGGGCTAGGTAGGCGAACAACGAGAAATAACTATTTTGTCAAAACAAAGAACACATAGTTGGTTTTAGTTAGGTTAAGTACCAGCTTTTCAACACATATATCTGCCCATAAGTGATTTATTATGACATACGTGTGGGTGCATTTAACTTATTCTGTTACAGTTCAAAATTATCGATACTTTGATAAAATAGATATACTTCCATACCTACATTTTCCTATGGAATATTTTTTAATGTGCAAGATTCTCTCTAATGAAAAAATAAAAAATACAAATGTTAATCAGCATTGAAATAATATCGAAAGCATTATTTTGTCCAATATTTCAACTTAAGGTCGAATGTCCATTAGATTGTTTTTGAAGACAGTAGGTGCCAAGTAGGTACGGCCGCGTTAGTAGTACCACATTATTACAATACATATAGTAGCGAAACGCCTTTGACGTTAGGCGACACCGCTACCCGTGTAGGTACTTTTGCTGTCACATGCAGATGTGCCCACATGATGTGCCAGGGTAGTGATGTGCGAACTCGGAAAAACAAAACTCGATTTAACCCGAGTTAAAATTCACGTAAATTGGGTTGAACTCGAGTTAACTAGAAGGAAGAGTTAATGTTTTTAAAAAAAAAATACTAATTTATTCCCCCACCTTATTTACCATTAATTTTTATTTATGTATTTTTGGCTTGAATTTTAATATTTTAAAATATTTATATTTATCACTACATAGTATAAAACAAAGTCGCTTTCTCTGTCCCTATATGCCTACTTATATCCCTATGTATGCTTAAATCTTTAAAACTACGCAACGGATTTTGATGCGGTTTTTTTTTAATAGATTGAGTGATTGAAGAGAAAGGTTTGTATGTATAATAACCGTGCGAAACCGGGGCGGGTCGCTAGTTATTAATAAAACTATGTAATTATACAGCAGTCTTTTCAAAATAAAATCAAACTAACATTATGATTACACGTAACACGTCCACTCACTGGCGATTCAAATACATCCCAAACCAAAGATTTTCTTCTAGGACCTGGCATTTTTCAAAAACAGAATTTAAAACACGAAAAGCTACAGCAATAACCGGCACTTTAAAGTTAACCTCAAATCTACATAAATGTGACACTTGTTTGTTATGAATGAATTTAGTCTCAAATGATCGGCAAACTTCGCTCCATGTTGGTTTCATTCGGTTTTCAAATTTGAGTCAGAGAGAATTCAATTCGAGTTGGTTCGAGTTAGGCCCAAATCAAGTTAACTCGAGTTAGTTACTCGAGTCGACCATCACTATGCCAGGGCACTCACAAGATGGAAAATAAAATAAATATGATAGTTTCATTTATTTAATTTAAAAGTACCTACCAAATATACATATTTACATAAGTTGCATGAACTCTTAATGTAATTTGTTGCTGATGATAGTAAAAAATATTATTATAACTTTATTTGTTCCAAAACATATTTCCGGTCGTTAAGATAACAGTTACTTATACCTACTAAATAATAAAACAGTATAGTTTACCCTTAAAGAACTCTGTCCCCCGCACTAGGTCTCTGGTGAGTCTGTACAGCGGGGTTACAGTGGATCACTCCGACTACTCCTATCTCTATTTTACTGCGTACATATAGTACCTAAGTAGGTACCTACGTTAATAGAAAGAGCTCGCATTTCCTCTTTTAAAATATTGGCTGATTTATCAAAATTGCTCAAACGTAGATTTAATGGCTTTCCTTTGTTTGTTTTTTGAGACCACGGTCCTCGTAGTTCCTAGTTCCCTAGATATAGGGGATCCTAGTTAGGAGCCAGGATTACCTTCTCTGTATAGTTATGACAATATAATGTATGTTCGTAAAAATCTGCACATTTTTTTTTACGCTTAATCTATGTTTGGCCACTATCTCACCTAGCAATGATGTGGCTTACAATCAAATGGAGCACATAGATCTAGAGAAAGTTGGCGGCAGTTCAAGGTGAATAGTGACCACCACAAATCACAACATAAACACTAGAAATAAGGATAGAATTTCAGTACCTAGGCTTAGACTGAGTAAAACTGGTAAAACAAATAAGTCCTCCATGGGCATAAAATTCCAAAATGTATATCTAACGGAGCTCACAGAAAGTAGATTCAAATTGCGTGTGAAAAATATTCTAATGAAAAAAAGCATACTATACAGTTAGTAATTACATAGAAGACAAAGATGCATGGAACATTCCGCTTCTGCCAAGTACCTAGCCAACTGGTACATTAGAAACCTAATATTGTCTAAAACCACCTAAAACAAACATTTAATATTGTAACAAAAGTTCTAAAAAAATGCCCCTCAGTTTCTTGTGGTATCTTCTGAGTAGTGGTTCTTTTTCCGATACGGTGGTAGAGTCATTGTAATAATTGACCGTCTGTGATGCCAAAATTGAATAAAGAACTTTTGAACTTGAACTTTGAACTTATTGCATGTTTTTTTATGTAACTGAATGACTGACGAGCTGGTCATTTGCCTGATTGTAAGCAATACTACGCTAGCCCATAACAATAACAGCACCACCCAGAACTTTGTTTTGCAAAATCCTGCGTGGCGTTGCACTGCGGTCCTTATCCTGAGACAATTAACTGTTGAGTCTCATAATGCCCAGTAATTTCGCAGTAATGCCCTTCAAACCGGAACACAGTAATGCTTGCCTCACGCATACGAGAAACCTACCACCAAATAATGTTAATATGTTAATGTTGTTATGTCGTTCGAGAATGGATTCAAATAATAAAATATCACCAATTTCCATTCATCTCTTACCGATTGCGTGCTCCCAATCCTGTCAAAATATAATTCGTTGTCTTCATACATCTAACTAATATTGTAAGAGCTGTGAGATCTGCAGATACCTACGTTTTTTTTCCTTAGTATGGTTTCATAGCCAATATGATCCCCATTTTTAATACAATCTAGCCAATTGATTAGGCTTATAAGTAATTTACATTTAACTTTAACTGATATATTAATTTTTTTCTTTTTTCAGATAAGTGTCATAAACAAAATTTTAATGATAATTTTCATTTATTATACGTAGTCATCGTGTAGTAGTATTTATTAGTATATTTAAAAAGTTATTGATGAACACATTTTTCGTTTTCTAGTAGGTACTCGCACTAATCCGTCCTTCCCAAAGAACAGCTCCAAAATTCTACCCATCATCCACTTTCCGCGGAGAAGGTTGTCGTCTTGGATGGTTACATCTTATCTCTTACTTTCACATTTTCTTATTGATTGAACCATTTACTCCTGATTGTCAGTTGCGCTAGATGTTCCTTTTAATATTTCTTCCTGATATCTTGTGTTATCTTAGATGTCAACTGCCACTGCGTTCTAGCGTTTTGCTCTGTTTCAATGATTGTGTTAACAATCTGTGTTTCGGTTACTCCATGTGAAAAACGCTTTTCAAAGTTAAAATTATTAAAATCTTTACTTTAAATTATTAAATTACTTAGGGTCCACAAGGAGCCAAGCGCGACTTACCAATCTTTCGATTTTATCAATTGAAAGAGACAGGGAAGTCAATTTTGTTAATGCTAGCGAATAGGTATAATGTAAAATTAAGTCTCGTAAGCATGTTTAGTATTAAATTTGTTGTTTTATTTTAAGTAGGAATCCTCAATATAAAACCGCTCGGGGTGCCAATCTACCCTACGCTGCGCCGACCACTGCCTTTGCCTCAAGTTTGCTAGTGTTATTTATTGTGATAGGCCAACGGTGTAGGTACATATTAATATTTTTATTTTTATATATTAGGCACACCAAATACAGCTACATTAAAAAAATACAAATATATAAAAAGCTTAGCAATAACGCAGCTCACAACGCTATTCTCATATTAGGTACTACATATTTTAAAAATAATCGCTAAGAGCTGCTTACAAAACATAAATGAAAATTACGTTTGTAAGTGTTCTTAAATTTAGGTAAATAAGTGATTGACAAAGAAAAGGCATTAGATATTAACTTAAAAAAATATTATTTTTTTAAGTTATTTTTCAATAAAAAAAATCATTTTAAGAAAAAAAAACAAACCGACTTCAAAGCTATATCAATATTTTTTATTTTTGTTGATATTTTCAAAAAGCGCTGAATCAATTTCGATAAAATATATATGGGACCACTTCTGAAGTATGACCTACCAAACAAAAAAAGAACAATCAAAATCGGACTACTCTGTAAAAAGTTATGCGTAGTAATAAATTAAAAAAAATACACTCGTCGACTTCAGAACCTCCTCCGTTTTTTTCGTCGGTTAATGAATTGGTTATAAATAGGTGGTTAATACATTTTGATAGAAAGTTTTTGTAATATTAAATTGATAAGCATTACAAACAAACAAACAATAATATATAAAAATGTATTCTTAGATTGTATTGTGCCGATATATAACACACCTATTTATTATTATATTATTATTTATAGGCGTATACATTTTTCACTATGAAGCCGTGGTTATGACAATAGTAATTATTTGCTATAAAGTGCCAACTTAACAGAAATTAGTTTAACGTTACAGTCATTATATATAAAACGAGTGTGGCTCAGTGGGAGAACGTGCGACTTTCGATCCGACGCACCCGAGTTTGAATCCCGCTGGCCCCACTGACTTTCGTTATGTGTGGATTTAACACTCGCTCTAAAAACGGTGAAGGAAAACATCGTGAGGAAACCGGCATGTCCAAGAAATTATCACAAAAATTCAAGTAGGTACATGTGATATTCAACAACCCGCACTGGGCTAGCGTGGTGGATTATGGTTTATACTCTCTCTACGAGAGAAGACCCGTGTCCCAGTAGTGGGAACGTGATAGGCTGACGATGATGAACAGTTATTAGTGTTAAATTTAATCCCCATGATAAGTTAAGTGATGGGCTTCATAATTAGCATTATTAACTCGTTACCTCGGAATGTTTCATGTCATTACTAATATTCGCATTTTTTAATCTTTCGCCCACTCGCAATATCCCTTGATTATCTAAAAACGGACTCAATTTTACCAAATTGCTTCTGCTATTCGGTTTATTAAATCAATTTAAATCGTCGCAAGTCAATGTCGTTGCTAAATTCACTACACCGCATATATCTTATTACAAGCAACTTCGCCGCCTTTAACTTTGTAATGTGATATACGATTAGCCGTTGTTTACATTTCGTTGTCGCGTCGAATTGTTTTAATTGCTAGTAATGACCATGCTAAGATCTTTGCGATCTTTGTGAATGAGTTATGCCTCTCTAATAACTTCTGAATGATGCTTTCTTCACAATATTTCTGCACAGCATGCACATTGCACACTTTTTCTTTTGTCTTGTAAACCGTTTGTTTTTCGACTAGTGGTAATTCTGTTGCCTTCATCCACTCAGACCCGTACCACCACGTGTCGTATGCTTTGAATTTTAAAACCATTATGCCTCTACTTACTGAATCAGCTGGATTGGACTCTAGACTTCACATAATGCCAACTGCTCGGTTTTACGACCTTTATTATGTTCTGAACTCTATTAGCTACAAAGGGTTTCCAGCGACCGGGATCTTCCTGTAGCTACCTCACCACTATAGAGTCCGTCCAGCCGTGAATGTCCACGTTGTTTTCGTCAATACATTGTACCTACCTACTACTTATTTTCTCCATCAGTTTAGACAATAATACCGCTTCGCATAACTCCAATCTCAACAAAGATAGGTACAGGTAGGTACCAGTCAGCAAAACGGTATCTTTAACTAGTCTGGTTTGAGCTGCAACCAATACCACTGACATTTGATCGTTATTTACAATTCTTGCGTATCGCTCGATTTTTCCACGCCCCTGAACAAACAAAATAAAATATTAAGAAACTATCTGCCTACTCGAAGAAAACTATCGACGACAGAAAATTCGTTATAATTCATAATTTCTGATAAGAAATAAAGAATTATATTATTTTATAATAAACATTCTTCATATATTTTACTTTTGTCATGGGTCTTAAAAATCCCGGCAGGAATCCCGGGACTAGGGTAGGTATTATTTTAAAGACTGATCCTGGGAGTCAATTTTGGTTCGAGACTGAATGCCCTACTCGGTATATCTTAGGTTATACCTTAGACATACGGTAAATGTTAAAAAAATACTCAAATCTTTCTTGACGTGTCGGCACATCACGGGCATCTACTAATCTAAGGCAATGTCATATATAGGAGCAACGACAAGCGAAGCGAGGAGAAGAGCATTAGTTACCTATGACCACCACAACTCTCGAGCCGAGCGAGCGAAGCGAGCGTGCTGCGGCAGCGGCCGGGGAAGCGCCCGAAGAATTTTAATTTTGTTAAAACGCGTTTTATCTACATAGTTTGACATACTTTTAACTGATATCACAGAATACTAAGGAACAGAAGCATCAAGGACTCATGCTATAACGCAATAAAATTCAATTCAGCTCGCGTAGCGCTGCATACCTACCAGTCATATTAACTTACAGAACGCCTCTCTTTGTGTCGCATCGCATAGCTCTTATCTCTTCTGATGCGGCACGTGGAACGACGCGCGACCCGCCGTCGGTATCCGGCTATGTACTTGTAGCTTCGTACTCATGGTCATTGTCATGGGCGTACCCACGGTGGGGCATCTGCCCCACCCTAGTCACAAAACAGACTGTTGTGTGCCCTAGTCCCAGACTCGAAGCTAAATTCGGTTTATTAAAAACTAATTATTCATTTGGTGTTTTTTAAACAATGGTTCTTCTAATTACTACAATTTAAATGGTTTTCCTGGCTAACTGAACTTAAGGCTGAACTGTGGTATAACGTGTGGGAGCAAAATAAATGGCACAGAGCGAACTGAACGATATAGATTTAATTGCGCTAGTTAAAGAAACACAACTGTCCTATCCTGCCATAAAACAGGCGCATACTGTGCACTGTCACAGACTAGGAAGTATACTGTGCACTGTCGAAAGGTCAGTCAGTATTTTACGCAGAATAAAAACTTCGTTGTGGTCAACAATGATAGAAAACCAGCTAGTCGGCCTCTGCATGATATGACATTATGAGTGTGCATAGGAAAAGGTTTCTGTAACCACACTATAAATTTGAAAACGTTTTAGCTAGATTTAGCCAGAACACACGCAGGGTATTATTGAAATAAGGTCAGTAAATAAAAAGCATTTTCAAATTCCTACTACTTTGCTGGGTATGTCCATGGTCATTGTCACAATAATGTAAATGATTTTGGACTTTTCAAAGTCTGCATGCCTAACACAATTTATTTTACTATTATTATTAATAAACTCATTATTTCAGACAATATAAAGTACAACAAAGTAAAATTAACAGAGCCCTATAGAATATATACCTTACAGACTAACATACATACAAAAATATTACATTACATTTAATAAACCACACACACTACTTCACTAAGTGTGAATTTTATTTCTAACAATATTCATTTATTTTTATTAGTTATTGGGTATTTTATTTCAATAACTGCATCTTTGTATATCCCATCCGGAGACAATATCATGGAATATTCCTGTGCAATTAATGGCTACGCATTTATTGTCAATTTGGTATTGAAGCAACTCGCAGTTTATAATTTGTCATTATTTTAGGCCTGGAGAAACTCAGACAGAACTTCACTGCTGCTGGCATGATATGAAGTTAATTTACGCAATAGTTGCTCCACCAATAATATAAATTTTATCAAAGTGCCTGCTCTGGACCGTTGGTTTGTTTCAGTAAGAATCCATATAATGTTGTACATGCAAGTTCTTCATTTCACAGACAGACCTACATCAAGAAGGCCACAATACACTTCTAGTCTCCAGCCGATGGAGCACACTCATGGCACATGCAACTTATTACTTTATGTGTCTTGCTCTACCATTACAGTTGCAGGTTATTATTATGACCTCACTTTGTGCTCATTGTACATCTTGCATTTGACAACAGCGTCGTCTCCGTAAGATTCTCTTGAAGCACTGTAAATGTAAAGCATATGTATAGACAACTGGATAAGGATTGATATACATGTAAACATAACCTCAAACCTAGAAATTAATGATTAGAGTTTTTAGGCCTCACGGAACCGATTTATAGCAATCAACAGCTTGTATAACAAACTACTACTGCTACTAATCAGCCCGTATCCACCCACTGCTGGGTATAAGGCTCCTCTAGTTCACGCCACTCATTCCGGTCTTGTGCTAGCTTCATCTATTGCAATCCGACGTATAAAAATGTAAAGTTATAATTACAATTTACGTTTTTAAGTTCACTTGTTGTTTAAAACTTTAAATCCGGTTGTTTTGTTTTATTCGTTTAAAGTACACAACACAGAAAGTAAAAATACTACGCTAAGTAGTATACATAATTCATAGATCATACATACCTATACAGATACATCACATACGATATACGAGAATAGATATGCCACTATGTTTAAAATTTAGGATGTGTTGAAAAGCGATCAATAGATGGCGCTGATCAGCTTCATAGTTTCCAGATAGATTTACTTGACGCAGTTTACTTGATTGATTATATTTCTTACAAAAATAAACAATTCACGTACTGGATTTGAAACAAAATAAGTACCTAGGCATATATTTCTTTATCTTTTGAATTAAAATTCAATGACATATTTTTCACCTTTTACAATAACTTTTTTTTAAATTTAGTAACATACAAAAAGGTTATTTGTTGAATGATAAATGAAAAGCCAATTTAATTAGTCAAGTAAGTCAAGTCAAAAGATGTTTATGATATACAAAAAATGCACTTTTTTAAACGTCAAATACAAATCAATAAAAATACGTTGAGTTTCTAGTCTATCGGGTCTACTGCATCCATTGGTTCCACATTGTTACTTTTACTAGGACTGCTTTGGCCTGCATTGCCCATGTGTCATTATTTTCTTTATTCAGACTTTCTATTCTCGTTGTCTTCTTTACTTCGACAAAGTATCCTCCGGTTGTTCATTCACTTTTACACTAGTTTACGTTCTGCTACCATATAAAGAATTAATCTTTAAATAAATTCTTCAGAGGTGGATAAAATCGTATATTATTTTTCACATGACAATAATGACATATAAACATAAACAGTTTCTACGGAAACCATCTATAGACAATATATAGAAGAAAAAGCTAGTAAAAAAGTTGCACTAAGTATATCTTCAGTCATGTTTAAGTTCCATTTGCCTCAAATTTTAAAACTAGCAGTAACTTTTATAGACGCGTCCCACAGATGACGCCACCTTCCATACATTAGTAATTTTGCAAACAGACGAAGAAAGCTTCATCCCCCTGGTATAATTCCTAGCCTGTGACAACGTAGTGATTTTTTTCTCTATGCTTTATTGAATTTCTTTTCTTTTTCTTAAGATCAAGCCACAGATAAAATATGTGTCCTGACTTGACCTGTGTCCTGTCCTATAAAGTACATAATATAACAAACAAAACAACCTATAGTACTTTGTAATTTCAACGGAAAAGCGGAAACGAACAAAACAAACACTGATTCAAACCGGTTACTAGGTCGGTCGGTCAGTCCACAGGACCGGTCGGTGCCAATCGGTGATGAGGATGACATGACATTGACATCAATTAATTGGTCAATTATAGTCTGTGCAAAAAGAGCACTGGCATAACCAAACGAGGCTTCGACTTTGACATAACAATGGACTCGGAATATAGGCTGTACAATATTGGCCGAACAAAATCTGTCCGTGACAATAAATGCCGTACTGAATTGCACAGCCTGATAATTCGTGTACATTGAAAAAAACTTCTGTCGGCTTCGGATTATTGCCTGTGCAATACGGGCTGTACAAAATC
Organism: Petrophora chlorosata; assembly: GCA_951640565.1. Lineage (NCBI taxonomy): Eukaryota > Metazoa > Arthropoda > Insecta > Lepidoptera > Geometridae > Petrophora > Petrophora chlorosata. The sequence continues at coordinate 7,617,237 of OX621206.1, forward strand.
GGCTCGGGCAGTTATTTCGCATCCATTATTGTACGGCCTGGATTGCACGCCTCAACATTTGGAAGCCATGTACATGAATTATTGGGTGTGCAATATAGGCCGTACATTATTTAGCCTCCAAATATTGGCTGTACATTAACCGGACCCCTTTGTAAAATTATATTAAATTCAAAATTGACATGACATAAAGTGACGTTCCGCCAATCGTTTGACTGATTTGACCAATTTGTCTTTGGATTTGACGGTCTTGCTTGACAATTATCAGCCGTATCTGACATTATATTTTCATTTACGAAGTAAACGTAGCCACTGATACCTACAAACAACTTCTGTTTCGTTTTGACCTTCCAATTTCTAGCTACATACTATAAAAAGCTAATAGCCGCTTTCTGCGGTGCCGTTTTCTTCCTTCTTTAGCAAAGCGCATATAGAATATAGTATAGTTACTTTAGCGCATAGCGTAACAGTAGATAGCAATTAACAAGCTCTTTGTGATATGTGATGGTAAGACTGGTAACTCTGGCAAGTTAAGTTTGCATTTGGCAAGCTGCGGACAGTGCGGTAATTTCTCTTGGCGATTTGAAAAGGAAACGAACACGCCTTCGTGAGGTTGCACTTTCGACGTGTGCTGTCAACGCTGTCAAACATTAATTTTGTCATTCATTTCTTTCAATTTCATATTCGTGATTTTGTGCATTTTGTGAATTTTAGATATTCGGATTAGTGGTTACCAGTGTTTGGTCTGCTTAAATCTAAAAGGGTGGATTTAAATGATAATCACCTAGTCCTTTCGTGTAAGTATTTTTCTCGATAGGAGCAGTGAGGTGTAGGTAGTCGGCAATGTCAAACAAACAACGGTACCGCTGATGCTTGTGTTAATTCCAGAGGTTAGAAACTTGTAAGTGAAGAATGGATCGTCTTTTGCGCCTTGGTGGTGGTATGGCGGGGCTCTCGCAGGCGCCGCCACCCACAGACGCGCCGGCCGTGGACACTGCTGAGCAGGTCTATATATCCTCGCTGGCTCTCCTGAAGATGCTGAAGCACGGCCGCGCTGGCGTCCCCATGGAGGTGATGGGTCTTATGTTAGGTGAGTGCAGTGTTTGTGTACAATTACGCTGGCTGATGAACAAAAGCTAAAAGGTTATGATTGGGAAATTTATGCAATTCATTGTCCTTAGTTCTTCAATTTGGCTATATGTACGGATCTTCTATCTAATATTCTACTCTATAACTGCATTCTCCAGTGTTTTTAAATGCTGAAAGTGATATTTACTAATTGGTCCTCAACAGATTTTATTGTATCTTCTAAATGGATTTAAAGACTTAATCAATTGCTGTTTCAAACAACCCGAGTCATATTATTTGAGTATTAGTATTCTTATTCAAGTGTTGATTATCATTAGATAACTTGTACTTAATTCCTAGGACTGCCATCTCATTTGCCTCAGGTTGTATTTCTAGTTTATCTTCATATTTTGTGACTAAACTGTAACCAATTCAGAGTTTTTTCCTCAAGAGTTTATTTGAAGAAAACTTTTTTTAGGGTTGAGCTTATAATTACATGCATTTCAAAATCCAATAACAAAATTTATTGTAGTGTACGATAACGAATATAAGAAACATATTCTTAGCCTTGTCCCCGACAAAAGATGCATATCATATAACAGTATAAATTGTTCATATAATAATATAATTTGTGTTATCTACTTTTATTTTTAGGAGAGTTTGTGGATGACTACACAGTTCGTGTAATCGACGTGTTCGCCATGCCTCAGACTGGAACGGGAGTGTCGGTAGAGGCCGTTGATCCTGTATTCCAGGCTAAGATGTTGGACATGCTTAAACAGACAGGTCGGCCGGAGATGGTAGTGGGGTGGTAAGGACTCTTTTTAAATAGGCTTAAGGTCTATCTTCACATATCAGGGTTAGAGCCTCATCAGTGCTCCGTCAGGGAATGGTACAGTCAACACATAAGTAGCTGAACTTTTACAATCTTTCAATTGACAATGTCACTGAATATATACAAATTACATCAAATTTTTTGCAATATGCCTATTTGCAAAGGATGTTAATAGACATTTTAAATGCATCATTCGGAGAAATAAACCAAATATGGAAGGTGTAGTCAGTCAAAGATTCACAATTGTTCAGCTACTTTTGTCCCTGACTTTACACTGATGGTGTATGAACTTGTTCTTCCATGTACATGTCAGGCATATCCTGGCCTTCAATAATGCTAATTGTTGCTAATTGTAATCAAGCAATATTTTTGGCCTCCCTGATGGTAATGATTTTCATGTTTTTATGGACAATTTAATCATTCTATGAACACTAATTTACTATATTTAATATACTATTTGCATTTACACAATATTATGTATTAAAGGTTTTAATTGTATTCTTTCCAGGTACCATTCACATCCTGGTTTTGGTTGCTGGTTGTCTGGTGTGGACATAAACACTCAGCAGTCATTTGAAGCTTTATCGGAACGAGCCGTAGCTGTTGTGGTTGATCCTATTCAATCTGTGAAAGGCAAGGTGGTGATTGATGCATTCCGTCTCATCAACCCTAACATGATGGTGCTCGGACAAGAGCCACGGCAGACCACATCAAACTTGGGACATCTCCAGAAGCCTTCCGTACAAGCTCTCATTCACGGACTCAACCGCCACTACTATTCCATCAGCATAAACTACAGAAAGAATGAGCTTGAACAGAAAATGCTGTTAAATCTTCACAAAAAGTCCTGGATGGATGGACTCACATTATCAGACTACAAAGAACACTGTTCTATCAATGGGACCACAGTCACCGATATGCTTGAGCTGGCCAAGAACTACAACAAAGCTCTTGAAGATGAAGAGAAGATGACGCCTGAGCAGTTAGCCATTAAGAACGTGGGCAAACAGGACCCCAAGAGGCATTTAGAAGAGAAAGTCGATGTGCTGATGTCAAACAACATTGTACAAAACCTAGGAGCAATGCTCGACACAATGGTGTTTAAATGATTTTGTGGCTGGTTTTTTTTTTATCAATTTACTTTAAGTTTATAGTAAAATTGGAAATGAGTCCCATTCTGTCTCCGTTGATGTATGTATGATACCGTATTAATTTACTTAACACAATAAAACAACATTTTTAATAGGTACTTGTTTATTTAGTAGAAGAGCCTATGAGGAGCAATTTCGTGGCAAATGTTTTCGAGACGTTTCTCAACTGTAGGATAGTAATTTAGGTTTGCGAAATCTATGTCGAACATTGGTTTTAAACTATTTTGCGAGTTGACAATATCACGGATTATATTCTTTACTTTTGAATAAGCTAATTCAGGATTGTCCATCATTATCTGAAAGTATAAAGTTGTTGAATATTAGATAACAATTATGTTAATAAATGATTGAATATGAATGAAAGAGACAATGGAAAGATCACTTACTGTGTCCCAGAACAGTCCCGGGCAGAGTCGATGGATGCCGTCGTAATCATCTCGAATATTTGTTGTAATCGTTTCGCTGGGTGCCTGTATCTGCGGAAAATATGAACTTATGAAAACAAGAAGTATGACTACCACGAGCGTTTCGACAAGACGTAACAAAGACAATTTAATTAACATATTGAAATTACAAGATTAATAGTCATGACTTTGAAGTTGCTACAATTTGATCGATTTATATGCTCACACAATTTTCTGTTCCATCAGAATCAGAATTCCTTTTCAAGAAATAAAATTGTTGGATAATTTATCGATTTTAGGCAGAATAATCGATACTTTGAAAAATCCAAAGTGCAGTTTTATTTTATTTAATTGAATGACGAGACGAGCTGGTCTTTTGCCTAATGGTAAGCAATACGCCAGCCCATAACAATAACAGCACCACCCAGAACCTTGTTTTGGACAATCCTGCGCGGCGCCCCTGAGACAATTAGCTGTTGAGTCTCACAATGCCCAGTAATTTCGTTGGCTACAATGCCCTTCAAACCGGAACACAGTATATAATGCTTGCGCACTACTACTTGGCGGCTGAATAACTGGCAAAGCGGTGGTACCCACCCAGACGGCCTCTCGCATACGAGAAACCTACCACCAGTTTGAATAGGTTTGTTTAGATGGTTTCTAACAACAAATTATTCTTTCTCTAATGGTTAGGGTAGTTGACATTGGTATCCATGTTCAAAAACTCCCTGTATAATACCTATTTCTCGACTTACAGACCACCCTATACTGTGCACGCGTCCTCTTATAATTTAAGTATACTAACTTGTCCAATTATTTATTGCTTTTTAACCGACTTCAAAAAGAGGAGGTGGTTATTATTCTATGGTATTATTTTATGTTTATTACCTCAGAACTGTCATTCATAAACCGATTTGGAACAATATTTTTCGTTGGGTTCAGTTTAGCTACAAGGTGGACTCAAATTTCATCGATATTTGTCCTTGATCTTCGAAGAAAAATCTGTATAGAAGTAGGGTTTTTATTTATTATTATTATTCAGCCTGGTTTATCCCACTGCTGGGCAAAGGCCTCCCTACCCTCCTTCCACTCCTCACGTTTCTGGGCTATTGTTTGCCATCCCATCAAATAGGAGTCCAGTTCATCCCGCCATCTTTTTCTGGGCGTGCCGCGTCGTCGGGTAGCGTTGCGTGGGGTCCACTCAGTTGTGAGATTGGCCCATCGCTCGTCTGACATACGGGAAACGAGTCCAGTCCAGTCCCATTTCAGGCTATAAAATGAATAGTGCCTAATAATAATAGTACCTACCTTCTTGTAGTAATCCATTTCATGTAACATCATGTCTGGATCGTCGACTTTGGTGTCTTGGCGAGATGGCTGGTCAGCTGAATAAAGAATCGGAAATTGAACTTACATATTAGGTATTATATGTACTTACTAGCTACTGCGCCTCGCAGTTTCACCCGCGTCCCGTTTCCCGGGATAAAAAACAGTATGTCCATTTCCAGGACCTAAAGTACCTACATGTATACAAAATGTCATCAATATCTGATCAGTAATTTTGGCGTGATAGAGTAACAAGCATCCATTCATCCATCTAGCCATCCATCCATCCATCCTCACAAACTTCCGCATTTATAATAGTGATGTTAGTAGGATTTTTGTAGGTAGGTACTTCATTCCCCCCGCTCTGGGTTGTCAGGAAGAGATCCATTTGAACGATAAGACCGCTCATTGTGACATTCTTATTGTTTGATTTGTACCTCCTCGTGAATGCATGCATTTATATTCACATTTGTGTTAAAGTAGGGGCATGTATTTAAATGAGCATGTATTTTAATTTTGCAAGACAGTAAGCAAAAAAATCTTAACGGTCAACTTTGGTACAAAAAGTGTTCAAAATTAACCATAATGTATATATATTATACATTTTAATTAATAGTCCTAAAAATACCTTGAAACTATGTAAGTAAATGTTGTTTCAAATATTGCCGCGCAAAAGGTCACCTAAGAACTAAGAACTTATTTAAACGTTTTGACGTCATTTGAAGGCAAACTAAACGACAAGATCTACGAAATCAAACTTGCAAAGTGATATAAACGACAAGATCTACGAAAGCAAACTTGCTAAGTGATATATGTATACGTTTTTGTGAAATTTAAGGACTTTAAGCTCGTCATGGAATGAAAGACATATCGTTTTGATTTAGATAAAAAGCAAAAATATAAAATAAACACAAGCTCATTCGGTATCTATTTACTTTGAAATGACGTCATGCACTGTGTTGGTGTTCCCTTAGAGATAAAGAACAGATTAAAAATGACAGAGTTATTAACTTTTACTTATTGATTTAAAAATATAAATCATTATTATTTTACAAAAGAAGTACCTATTAATTGAATGATCTTTCGGATTGGATAAACATACGTTCTAACTACAGTTTAGTTTTTTTTTTATAATACTGTCCGTTCCCCTATTATTCTTAGTTTATTTCGCTTTAAATATTTATGGTTGTAAAAGGTTTTACATTAAAATCCATGTTCAACATTTCTAACCTGTTGGCAAGCGAAAAATCGGTATATTTGGTAACATTAAGTAAAATAAACATAAATAAATGCAACTACCCATACAGCATAATAAAGTACTTATGATACCTTAACTTTAACTAAGTAAGTACCTACCTAATTCTGACATACAAATGTTTCTTTTTATAGTCGAAAAAATCTTTCACAGCATAGAAGTTATGCTCAAGCAGCCCTTAGAATAGATCTTTTCGGAACCTGGAATATATTATTGTTTCTAAATATTCTGGTATATTATGATTATACAGTTCTGTAGGTAATTCTATTTTTGTGGTGTTCTGTTCGTTGATTATTAAATAAATTAAAAAAAACAGCAAACGTAATAATGGGAGGCCTTATCGGTAAAATAAATGTTTGGAAACTCTTACACTGCTGGTAATTGAGGTCGCTCGACTGTAGGATCCCGGTCTCGGCCAGGAACGCGAGCCACAGGTCCATGTCATCCAACGAGCCGGACGCGAGCCGCGGCTGGCGCGCCAGCTGCGGCATGCGCATGCTGATTGACTGCATCGTTTGCCCTGGAACAATTCGAATGTTTCTATCATATCGTAACTAGTAATATATTATTATGTACCATAATGTAGATTCTTTTTGGCTTAAGGTCTCTCGTATGCGGAAGGCTGTCTGGGTAGGTACCACAGCTTTGCCAGCTATTCTGCCGCCAAGCAGTCTGCGTAAGCATTACTGTGTTCCGGGTTGAAAGGCATTGTAGCCAGCAAAATTACTAGGCATATGAGACTAATAACTGATTTCTCGGGGCGATGAGCGCAATGCATTGCTACGCAGTGCTTTTTATGTCAGTAAAAGTTTTGGGTGGCACTGCAATTTGTTATGGGCAGGCGTGGCGGTTACCATCACGTAAACGTCTTGACCGTCTCATAAGTTCTATAAAAAAACTTAAAAAAATTCTCGAAACATTTCGCTATTAAATTACTGCCAAATAAAAAAAAAGCCATTTATTATATCTATTAGGTATAAGTAGGTATGCAATAATTTGTAAATAGGTATAAACTTACAACAGCTATACTAGGTAAGTACTTACCTACTAGAATTTATAAGATCACTATGGACTAACTACCTACATAGGTGTATAGCTTCAAGACAAAACAATACGACGATTACTAATTTCTTACTAGTGTCTTTATCCATCTGTTGATCGGGTTCAATAAGCATTCCTGTTAGATCTACCTCCGGGTTCAATACGTCCGTCGACGTGAACGTTACGGATTTCGACGACTTCGAACTATCTGGCAATTGCATTGACAGCCCTAAACAGAAATACAAAATATATAAAAGTATCGGATTAATCTATTAAGAAAGCGAAGCCAGCCTCTGTGGTATATAGTCATCATCATCTGCCTGTAGACTTCCACTGCTGGACATAGGCCTTTTCTAATGAACGACACTAACCCGGTCTTCGGAATTCCTCATCCAGTTTTTTCCGGCCGCCTTTCGCAGGTCGTCGCTCCATCTGCCGGTAGTCGTCCTACACTACGCTTGCCGATTCGCGGCCTGCACTCAAGGACACCTCTACTCAAGCAGTTGTCCTTCCATCAAGAGATATACCAGCCTTTTGCCACTGCATGGGCATGTCGGTTACTTTGTTACTCTGTCAGATTACCTCATTACGGATCTTATCTCACAGAGAAACTCCGAGCATAGCCCTCTCCATAGCACGCTGAGCGACTTTACACTTATGGATTAGTCTCACTGTGAGTGTCCACGTCTCGGCTCCGTAGGCTGTGGTATAGTGATTGGCTCAAATCTTATACAGTATACACCACTGAGGTTGCGGGTTTGATTCCAGCGACGTGACACGTGTTTGTGCACGGAAAAAAGCGCAAGCATTTGTTTCGTGTTATGGGAGTTGGGATCGTGGCCCAGTTAGTTTCTGGTTCCTTAGATACAGAGAATACTAGTTAGGGGTCAGGATCTATGTATGAGATCGTTGGGCGTATTATTCATTGATATTTGTTTAGCTCAATGGTATTATTGTTTCGTTGGTTAGAGAAAACAAGGGAGTTTGTAGGTTTAAGATTGAGCATTGAGCGTCTGTTCACAAACGCCTGTCCATCGACATACATTCTACGAGTTTTTTTATTTTTTACTAGCTGACCCGGTAAACGTTGTTTTGCCATATAAATAAAAAAAAAATGTTAAGGGTGAACAACCCTTATCACTTAGGGGTATGAAAAATAGATAGTAGCCGATTCTCAGACCTACTGAATATGCATATAAAATTTGGTAAAGCCGTTTCAGAGGAGTAAGGTAACTAACATTGTGACACGAGAATTTTATATATATGATGATTACCGAACAGGTAAGCATTTATCCGAAGTCTTACCTGATGGAAAGTGATGACGCGGTCGACGATGGATAATGCTTGCCTTGTACCTTGATTTTAAGAAACGGGAAACTAAGACGTTGGTAACGTGTTCCATTTTTAAAAGTCGAAGCTAATCGCTTTGTTCGGGCTGGAGGAATGTCAACCATGTACGGAATTACGGATGCCGAGTTTCCGTTCGTCTTGTTGTCCGATTTATAACTAGACCTGCAGACAGACTACATTTAGCTCGATAAAATCCTATATTGACTCAATTCCTTTTTTGTCGTCCTTGGTATACTGGCTATTTCATAAACATATAGAGGAGATGTAAATATTTATAGAGCCGAGTTATTGCCTTTCCAAGTAGAAGACGCATATCTACTGAAATCAACGCTCTTCGGTCGGGAGATGCTTGAAGGCTTTTCTTTGGACCGTACTTCCATCCTGAATAGAGACAACAAGACAGGTTTATTACATATTAAAGGAGTTTTTAATTATTTCGTAACTTAATTTCAAGTATGGAAATCAAGCTTTGGCCCCTTTGTCTATAGGTAGGTAGATACCTATTAAAGGAAGGATGAATTTTGAGAAGGCTGTGACACATCTATTTGAAATGGTAAAAAAAATTAGATGATATACGAGTAACATATCGTTGATCTCGACTTTTTTGTTTCTTTTATTTTTAGAGTTGGCTCCATAATTCACTAAATCCCTTATAATAACAGTCGTTAGGTCATGTAGGAGGCCTTCGGGTGGTCTATAAACTTCAACACCAGGGTTGGCCACACACCTAGGTATTACACGAGAAAGAAATACTAAAAGGAAAGAACCCCTTGATAATTGGTTGATTGTTGCTAACACTTTAATGTACACCAATAACACCTTAAAGAATAGAACCTAATAAAATATACTGTGTACATTAGGCGGTCTTACAAACAGAAAAATAGTCGCATAACTAATAAGCGTCTCAGCTATCCCTAATAAGCGATCTTTTTCAGACAACCTTCCTTATATTATATACCTACCATCGTCCATCACCTTACTTTGTTTATTTATTTTATTTCGTTCGGCTTACAGCTATTGTTACAAGATAATTTGACAATTGAATATAAAAAGCCTTAGAAGCCTCCACAAACAGCAGTTAACTAGTGTAGGTACGTACTCAAGATTTGGGAGCACTCGGGAAGCTTTTTAAAAACTAATTATATTAAAATCAAAAACTAAAATACGTGTTGCCGATTTGGAGGCTTAATTTAATCTGTTAATAAAACCTTACAACTAATTCGCCCGTTCTCATAGAACTCCCTGAAAGCCTTACTCAGCGTAATAGCAAGTCACACGCTTCTGCTGAGTAAGCCCTCTCTAATCTAATATAGAAGGGTGAGGGGGATCCATAACTCCTCCCTCCCTAAGAGCGAAATTATCGGAATGCTCGATTTGAGAGTTTTCCTGATAACTTCGTACACATTTTATAATCCTTAATCTAAACACATATAATAAAAATACAGATGAACTTAATATTACAAGGCCCATTGTGGCGTAAACTAAAACACTGAAGCTAGAGTCTCTTTCTCTATTAATAACACTTTCAATCACTTCACTATTCTTTAACGCATATGACATATACTTCACTTCATCTAGGTTGACGTCCAGCATGTTAAGTGCGCGTGCACTCGATAGGTTTACTTTTGTATGTAGTTGCGGCAAGTTGATGATCGGGATTGGTGACGTAACTTCCACCTCCGTGTAGGTACGGTGGTGACGAATTCGAATTTTGTCAATTTCTAAATCACAGGGCTCGTCCAGGGTTATCAAGTAGGTTCCAAGAATAGGATACTTGGTAACTTCGTCAGCGCATTGTTTAGTTATCATCGTCTTTATTTTCGTGTAGAGTATCCAATTTTCAGAGTTCACCTTCTGTACCTTCACATCTTCTACATTAATCGGTTGCTGCTTACAACAGGTAAGGTTGCTAGAAAACTTCATAAGCTGTTCCACACAGGTGAGTCCAGGGTACACGGCTATGTTGCCGTCGGTGCAGAGGAAATGATCTCCGGCGGCGAGAGGGCGACATGGTTTTGCAATCGGTAAGTACTTTATCCCTTTCGCCAAAAGGTAAGGATATTTAGGAAATATAGCTAGGGTTATATTTTGAGGTTTATGGAAAACAGGTAAAGAATACATTTTGAAATAGTTATACGTACAATTATCAGTAAGAGGAATTTCCATTATAAACGTAATCTGGTTTTTCTTTATAAACGATTTCACACAAATAGTTTCTTCTAACTGTAATAAATTAGATTCAATAGGCTCGTAAACTAAGGTTCCAATGTTAGATATTGATTTTAAATGATCTAGGAGTTCTGTAGAGTTCACAATAGATTGATGTAATGTAGAGCTTTTACTTAACGCTAATGCGGTCTCTAGTTCACTTAGCTTTATAAAGATAGTACGAAAATTACTTATGAAAATGCTATACATTCCTAAGATGTATGAAGATAAACCCCAATGACTTTCTTTAGACAATTGTCTTATAATATTTTCAACCTTTGTAATGCGTTGGTCCAGAACTATAGAGTTATTATTAATTATTAACGTTGTGTTAATGAAGCTGTCCAACATTTTAGAGATTATCGTTAATTTCTTTGAAACAATAACTTGGTCGTGACTGATTTCAGAAGTTAATTTGTCATACTTAAGTGCGTCATCATGATCGAGATTCCCAGTAACAAGTTTTATGATAGAACCTAACGGATTTAAAATGCCTCTCTTAAAACGCTGCGGTATCAGTTGACGATATTTATCTATAGTCATGTCACGTAGATGCTCTGCATGTATTCGTACACCATAAAGTTCAACAGGAAACTTTTGGTTTTGTTCTATCAAAATGTTAAATTGGCCAAATTTTGATATAATTAAATTCAAATCATTATAAACTCTATCTAAATTTAAAGTCTTTATAATAGTCCAACTGTCTGTTTGGAGATACGCTTGACCTTCTTTCACTGGCAGGATTCCCGGGTTCCCTTCAAGTGAACGCAGATGAAGGGCGACTGCCGATGTCGCTAGCATCAGAATGCACCACCTGCGGAGGGCGTTTTATGTTTATAACCGGAGCCTTTGTTTCTCTGTGTTCTAACTTAATTGGGACAACATTCCTCACAATCTCATCCACCACTTTTGCTTTCTTGTATCTCGCTTTATCCTTACTCTTTCTTTTATTCACGTCTTTCACATATACAGTCTTTCCTTGTGGAAGTTCTATTGTAGCTTCGCCACTTCGCTTTTCCCTAATCTTTTCTTTCTTGGCTGACATCTTTTCTGCTAAATGTGCATATAAAAATTTCGTACGCTTTTCGTGATCTTTTACTAACTGCTGGGTGTATGACTTTTCAAAATCTATATTGTAGGGAGTATCTGTGTCTGTATGGCCAAAAACTACCTCAAACGGGGTAAGTCCTGTCACTGAATGAATAGTATGATTGTAACTCATAACTGAATACGTCATGACGGACGCTGCGTCTGTACATTTTTGTTCATATCTTGCTAACCTATATATTTCAATTATTGTTGAATGGAAGCGTTCGATTAAGCCCATTGAATTTAGATTATTAATTGTGCCTATGTGTCGTTCGATTTTATGTAAATTCAAGAATTCCTTCATCAACTCATTATTGAACTCCATACCGGGATCAGAACTTATCTTTTTAGGAATACCATAAAAAGAAAAGTACTTCATTAGTGCTCTAACAACTTCTGGTGTGGATTTGTTAGGTATTTCAATGGCTTGACCTAACTTACGAAACGCGTCAATCAAAGTCAAATAATATTTGCCTTCTATTGAGAAGAGATCGATAAAAATCTCTTGAAAGGGGGCATCTTGCGTCTGTGTTAGTTGCATTACTGGTTTGAGAGGTTTCCGGTCGTATTTCATTTTTCTACAGGCTTCACATGCATTAATTAATGCTGTAACTGTCTCTTCCATTTTACTCCAACAATAACTCCTCCGAAGTCTTACTAATGTCTCTTTGATGCCACGATGACACGTCTTTCCCTCATGATATTTCAGTACTATAGCTTTCTGTTCGCTTTCATCCTCAACATATACCACTCGTTCAGTGCATTCATAAAACCTTATCATATCCTTCTTAAAAAGTCCAATTACTGTATTGCTAAACTGTCTGCGATGTTCATCTTCCTCAAAGTAAATAAAGTATTTGATTTTAGGCCTAACATACTCCTTTAGGAATTTTTTTATTAATTCCGGATTATTAAGTGGTAGAAACACTTCCAATATTTTATGCTTTTCCCTAGAAATATCCCTAACTTGCATTTCATTCCTAAACCAAGAAAATACCAATATTTGGTTTGGCTTGGTGTCAATAGCCTCATGTAGAATTGGTATTCCTGTAGATTCTAAATCATTTGCTGAGTGAATAGTCTGTGATTTGCTGCTATGTTCTGAAGGAACAAAAACTGGAAATTCATGAGGACGTTCTGAAATGATTTCAGTAGTTTCTGATGCGGTATCTGTTGTAGACATAGGGCCTACTGAGTCAGTTCTACTACTCGAGTCTGATATATTCACTATCGGTGGGTCAGGTTCTTCTTTCTTTTCAGTTGACAGTCGTACAATGCTCTGAACTACATCATCCATCTCCATCTGAAGCTTTCGCTCTTTCTCGTCTACGTTAACTTTCATCGATTGTCCTTCATCATCTGAGTCCATAGCATTGACCTTGATTCTACTAAGGGCATCGGCATTGGTGTTTTGTTTACCCTTCTTATATATGATTTCGAAGTCGAAATCTTGTAGACGTAACTGCCAACGAGTAAGTTTACTGTTTGGATCTTTCAAAGAATTAAGCCATGCTAGAGGTCTATGATCGGTGTATATATAGAACTTTCGGCCGTATAAATATGGCCGAAAATGTTTCGTTGCCCAAATGATTGCGAGTAACTCCCGTTCTATAGTGCTATACCGTGATTCCATATCGCTTAAGGTACGACTCGCATACGCTACTGGCTTATCACTGCCTACTTGTCCTTGGGACAATACCGCGCCTAACGCTACGTTAGATGCGTCGGTTGTTAGTATAAACGGTTTCGCATAATCAGGGTACTGTAACAGTGGTGCGTGGGTCAGAAGCTCTTTGCATTTATTAAATGCGTCGATGTAAGTTTGGTCAGTAATAATTTTATTTCTCTTCTTCAAACATGATGTCAATGGTTGTGTAATTTTGGCAAAGTCAGGTATGAATCGTCTGTAGTAACCTACCAGTCCAAGGAAGCTTTTAATTTCAGTTGTAGTTTTTGGTAGTGGAAAATTCATCACAGCTTTTATCTTGTCATCATTGGGTTTCAGTCCGTCTTTAGTAATAGTATGTCCAAGATACAGTACTTCTCGCCGTAAAAACTCGGATTTGTCTAGCTGTACCTTCAAGTTAGTAACTCTAAGTCTGTCAAAGATCAGTCGTAATTTCTGTATGTGTTCCTCTAGGCTGCTAGAGAAGATAATTACGTCATCAAGGTAAACCATACAGTGTACATTGTCCATTGTCCGTTGAAATGTTGCAGGTGCTGTCTTAAGTCCGAATGGCATCCTGAGAAACTCAAAATGACCATTCTGTGTACTAAACGCTGTTTTCTGTCTGTCCTGCTCCTCTACTTCAATCTGATGGTAACCGCTAGCTAGATCAATAGTACTAAAATAAACGCTCTTTCCTAGTTTGTCAAACAAGTCGTTTATATTCGGTAACGGGTATTTGTCGTCAATTGTCAAGTCATTGAGTCGTCTGTAATCGATGACCATTCTAAACTTTACTTCGCCAGATGCATCCATTTTCTTGGGTACGAGGTGTACCGGGGCATTCCATGGAGAGTGGGATTCTTGTATTACATTGTCTGTCAGAAGTTTCTGGACTTGTCTGTTAATTTCGTCTGTTTGTGTCGGGGCCTGTCTATAAGGTTTAACAAATATCGGGTCTTCGTTCTTTGTCCGGATTTTGTGTTTTACTTGATTGGTAAAACTCAAGGGTAATTGATCACAGTGAAAACTATCTCTATATTCCATACACAGTTTGTATATTTTTTCATGTTCCTCGTCATTCGTATGGTCTAGTCGGAGTTTACTTAGATTGTCTTTAAGTAATTTGTCAGACTCTATGTTTGTTGTGTCAGTCGTAAAATGTGTTTGACATTCGGTTGTTTGATATTTCGAGACTTCCAAGGGTTGTGTAAAAGTCAGTAACATTCGCTTGTCAAGAGTATTCTGAATTACTGTAGTGGCATATCCATTCACACAATTCACTAACGCACTTGGCATTCGCACACCAGTACCAAACTCTGTATAGTCAATGATCGCTTCGCCTGAATGTTGGTCTGTTGGTAGTTTAACGCGTTGCTCCGATCGTGGTTGTAATTCGATTACATAATCCAGATTGTTATTAGTGATTGGAATGCAAGTAGATTTAGTCTTTAAGACTAGGTGTTTAAGGTCGATTATGGCATCCAATTGCTTTAATAAGTCGTTCCCGATTAATCCATCATAACGCGGATCGACATCGTACAAGTAGAACTTGTGCCAATCATCACTTTCGAACGTTGGTAAAAGTGGGATTTGTATAACCTCACTATGCCTACTAGATGCGTGGGTGCTGACTACTTCAAAAGGTTCATGCTGAATATTTTGTTGAAAATACTGGTAAGCTTTGTGGGGGCTCAAAAATGACCTTGTGCTACCCGTGTCAATCATCAGTTTCGCATCTATTTCGAGGATGTATATGTAAGGCAACTTAAGTGTGGGGTCACAATTAAGTTCTATCATTTCTTGTCTTTTATTAAGGCTTGTGTGGGAAAATTTTCAGCTGTTGGTCCCTGAGTAATGTCCGGCTGAGCTGTCTCGTACGTCATTTCGTTGTTAGGTCCGTCAACACTAATGTCATCTACATAAAAGGCGTTCTCGTCATAATCAAACTCATTGTCACAGTAGTAGTCATAATACTGTCCGTCGTTATTGTCATTTAAGGCCAACTCATTGAGTCTAAAACCGTCACGCGGCCTTGGCGGCGCTGTCCTCATAGTCACGTCAGAGGTTTGTAAACGCGGTGGCTGCACTTGAGGTGGTTTGTACCCGAATTGCTGAGGTATCATTCCTGCATTAGGGGCAGGCCTATAACCTTGTTGTTGCGGCTGGTTGCTACCAAATTGTGGACGGTAACCGAACTGAGGGGGTCGGTAACCGAACTGAGGTGGTCGGTAACCGAACTGAGGGGGTTGGTAACCGAACTGTGGTGGTCGGTAACCGAACTGAGGTGGATGGTAACTGAAGTTAGGTGACTGTCCTTGCGCCAATTGGGGCATTTTATACGGTGCCGGTTGATTACCGAAGCTAAACTTTGGCGGTACATTATTAGGTAACGGGGCCGTAAATCTAAAACCTTGATTCTGAATCGATGGTAATACGGGTTTCGGTACACTATTGATATTGCCGTGGATACGATTCCGCATGGTGTACTGGTCATGAAAATTGACCTCCTCTAGCACTACACTCAGAGCATCTTCTAAAGTCACGGGAGATTGTAGTCGCACTGTCCGCGCCATATGCTCAGGCAAATTGTACAAAAATACATTCAGAGAGGTGTTATTATATATAGCAATTTTTGCGCGTTTTAAGTCAGCATCGGTTAACATATTCACTTTAGAAATCAGTAGCGATCTAATACCTTGAATTCGGTTGCAAAACTCCAAATAACTCTCACCAGATTTAATTTTAACCGATTCTAACTCGATATTTATACACTGTTCACTCCGGGGGTCTCCAAAATGCTGTTCAAGCAGTGCCTTTAATTCAGACCAAGACAAAACATCCTCGCGTTCCGATAACAGCGCAGCTGCATTATCTACAAGCCGGCTGGTTATAGAGTGATATACGTATAAGTTTTGAGCATCATTACCTCTATACCTGCTAATAACATATTCACTTTTTCTCAAAAACAGATTTAATTGCCTTTTGTCTCCTCCAAAAATAGGGATAAGGCTCAATATTTCACGCGGAATTGATCTTATTTCCTCCATATTCGATACTTTTACGTAGAGTATTAGAAAGTCAGAGAACACACACAATTAAATTACACACAGTAAATACACAATATAAAAGAACACAGTAAAACAATAGTATATAAGCACAAATAAAGCAAATCGATTGATTGTTAACGCTATTTTAATATATTTGTAAAAGTTATAAAAATGTATAGATATATAAAAATTCGATTTACTTTAATCGCACTTAAAATCACTTAAATTAAATATTCTGATCGATATTAAGACTTAAATACTTCACTTTACTTTAAACTTCAATAATGTCAATTAAAATATTTCACTTTTTTGTTGTCTCTATACCTTACTCTACTCTATAGTAAATTCTATTTTTAGAACACAGGTTGATTCCGTAGAATTTCATACAAGGAATACCAGTTACGTTATAATGAGAGAGGTTCGATCTCAATAATAACAAATTACTTTACTTTAACACTAATGAAAAATATAGGAGGATTAGGGGAACAAAGGAATGGCGAAAAGTTTGACTCACCAACCGTTGACCGCTATCGCTCCCATACTCAGCTTTGCTTTGACCCTGCTCGTATTATGAGAATATTTATTTGGTTCGGCGGATTTCCTCGATTCACGCGGTTTTCGTAGGAGTTTTCCAGCGAATTTGGACGCCGAAAAATCGCGAAGGGCACGGAACTATACGGAAAATCCGACACCGGCTGCGCCACTCAAGATTTGGGAGCACTCGGGAAGCTTTTTAAAAACTAATTATATTAAAATCAAAAACTAAAATACGTGTTGCCGATTTGGAGGCTTAATTTAATCTGTTAATAAAACCTTACAACTAATTCGCCCGTTCTCATAGAACTCCCTGAAAGCCTTACTCAGCGTAATAGCAAGTCACACGCTTCTGCTGAGTAAGCCCTCTCTAATCTAATATAGAAGGGTGAGGGGGATCCATAACTACGTATTAGAAATATTTACAACGAAATAAACAAAGAAATAACCGGCCAAGTGCGAGTCGAACTCGCGCACGAAGGGTTCCGTACCTTTATCTATAAAAACGGCAAAAAATCATGTCTGTTATATATGGGAGGCCCCTTGAATATTTATTTTATTCTGTTATTTTTTAGTATTTGTTGTTATAGCGGCAACAGAAATACCTACATCATCTGTGAAAATTTCAACTGTCTAACTGTCACGGTTTATGAGATACAGCCTGGTGACAGAGGGACGGACAGCCAGACAGACAGACGGACAGCGGAGTCTTAGTAATAGGGTCCCGTTTTACCCTTTGGGTACGGAACCCTAAAAAAAATCTGAGATGGCACCATGCAATGCCATTTACAAATTGTATCAATGATTTGATAGTGATTACGTTGGCTGTATTCACCGCAGCCATTGCTTGTGAATAGATCGATATTGGAATGCTCAAACTTTACAAGCTCATTAACTACTACGGAAGAACGTAAGAGATAAGAGTTCCTCCGGTACGTGGTACGGGCAAAGGGTACATGCTATAAGTTTTTAGGTCTGGAGTGTCGAGGTGGAACATTAAAGAACATTTAATGTTTATTTTTATACTTGTGTTAAGCACAATTTTCATTCATAAAAACAAGAGCGCGTCAGTGATTAATCCGTGGTGTGGAGGTAATTAATAAAATATGAAGAGCGTAACATAGAGGTTTCTAAACTTTCTAAAGCAAAGCAATAGTAAACTTAGTGATGAATATAATGAATGAAGAGATACAGTAATTTTACTTATTCTTAGACTTCCGTTCCTGATAAGAGTTTTCTTTTTCGTTATGTCCTACGTAGCTGTAGTCTGCAGTGCCTTGCGACTCCTTGTATAGCGAGTACAGACTCGTATTCAGCTGGCTTGATTTATCTTGGGCTCTTTTACACGCTTCCTCTAAAGATGTGGCACTCTAGAGTTGAAGAAATTAGATAAATATGTTAGTGTGAGTGGAAAACTATTTATATTACAGATATCTTATGATGGATGGTGATCAAAGCGATTTAACTGCATCTAGGACCTAGATGAGATCACGACTACCTAGATTCTAGGTAGTCGTGATTTCTAATATAGACCCTATTAAGTAGGGTTCTCTCTAATACAATAGAGGAAAAACGGCGGTGGCTTGTTAGATTTCAAAGACATGAATAAAAAGATAGTAAAGATCTACTTATAGGGAATGACGGAAAGAACGAAATAAAGGAAAGAAACGATGGAAGACAGAATCATGCGTTAGTGAAATGTCTTAATTTACGACATAAGCTTTTCACAGTAATAAATCCACAGAATTCTAAATGTATGATTTTCGTTTCTCCATTTGTGGTACGCAGTACACCTAACCCTAAAATTGCGATGTCGTATTAAAAGAATAAGTGTAATACCTAACTTTGGTTTGGCCAACCCCGCCCTCGTCGTCAACAACACATGATGCGATAAAAATAAAACAAAAATGTCCGTTTTCGCTTACAGAGTTCAAAAGCGAAAGAAGGTTGACCCCTTTCGCGAAATCTTGCATGGCTTGTCGAGCTTCGCTGTCCATCATTAAGGAGCATTCGGATTCCATAATGAATTCACTTTGTTCTTTATCCTCGGGCAGATACTATAAATGAACAAAAAATAAAGAATATTTATGAAGTTAGGTAGGTACCTACCTATAGAAAAACAAAATACATATATAAAATACAATATGATAAAAACTGTTCGAATGTAATGTCTCTATAGATTAATTTTTTTACAAATAGGTAATATTTAATTATTAGAATTCATCACGTTTAATAATACCGTTGCTTACAAGTTTCGAAAATAAAAGATATACGACTATACAATACATACATACCGAGTATCGACACTTAGCAACGCGACTGTTCTGATATCATAACAAATGTGTAACAGTAGCCATAAAAAGTGTTAAAGTATACCAGAAGGATCTCGTTGAGTATCCCCGTGATGATGATGCGGCCGGAGAGCAGCACCTGCAGCGTGGACCGTTCCATCGGCGGCTCTAGTGAATGGCGTCGCTCGTTGGCCGCGTTACGGTATCTTGAATTTACATTAAAATAAATATTGAAAAAAGCCACAAAAGCCGCACACACAAAAGCCGCACTATTTATATTCCAAGTTTGTATGGGCCCAAGACCACAACAAATATAAAACTCGGGCATCCTCATACTTATTGCGCACCCCCCAACACGGCTCTGCTGCATTTCGTGGTAGTTTTCGCTTCTGTGCCACAAAGTGCTAGAATTCTCTCCCCCCACCGTTACGTAAACTACAAGCAAAATAAAATTTCCGTATTAAGTTTAAGAGGCACCTATTACATCTCCAAAAAACTGACACGTGACAGTCAAACAAGGATTTTCTGCCTCTATTTATTTATTTATATAAGTTATATTTAATGATTTTCAAATAAGATTAAATCAAGTAATTTATGAATTTATCTTCTTTCTTGCACTGTGGCACGGCAACTCATTCTCTATTATATATTTTTTGTATTAGACTTATTTTATTTTTAATGTTAGTAGGTACAGCCGAAATACTTGATTTGGGTCAGCGGGTATTTGCTTACGGGTATTGTTATTGTTTCTGTTTACTTATTCTACTGTGTATTTTATCCATTCTGTAGTACTGTAATAGTAAATCAACTTTATTATAGGCATTATATATTTATTTATTTTATTTTATTCTTACACTATTAATAATGTTATACAGTACACTTTTATAGAACTTTACATATTGAGTATTTTATAGCGCTGTAACTGTATGTCCAATTATTTATTTATTTTCGTAACATAACAAGTTCGTGCGTCACCAAGGGCCTGTGCTGAAAACCAGCGTTGTGGATTCTTCACAACATTATGCTGAGCACAGACCCTTTTTTGACTGCACTGTACACGGCAGCGATCTCCATACACACGCTGTGACTGTTTGTTTTATTCTGTCCTCGTTTCATTTGTTGTCGTTTTATGTGTATGTGCGTTGTTTGTTGTGTGCAGTTTTGTCAAAAATAAATTGTTTCTTTCTTTCTTTCTTTCTCTGTAGGTAGGTATGTATTTATACTAATACCTAAGCATTTGGAAATGACGACCTATATACCTAAGTACTACTATATTAATAATAGTGTGGTAGTAATAATAATTGGGTAGTGTATAATTTATGTATTACTAGCAACCGCTCGCGACTTCTTTCACGTCGGCTCAATAAACTATAGCCTATGTCACTAAGGGATAGTGTAGTTTTCTTTCAGTGAAAGAATTTTTACAAACGGATCAGTACTTTAGAGATTACCTCCTACAAACATACATACAATTTTATATCTTTATGATATTCGACTTTTTTTCTTTTAGCCTATACTCTCCCACCGCTGGGCAAAGGCCTCCCCAAATTCCTTTCACCTGTCTCACTTCTGCGCTACCTCATACCAATTTTCTTGGTGTGCGTCTCGATCATCTCGCCATCATTTTGTAGGTTGACCTCGGCGACGTTGTGCCTTAGGGACCCATGGTGTGGAAATATTTGCCCAGCGGTCAGGATAATATTAGTATAGATAATAAAAAAAACCTTACGCCTTACGGCACTGCTGCTTTTTAAGCAGATCCCACTTGTTCAAGCACGTACACAGAAGCAGGTAAGGGCGGCGGCCGCGCAGTTCCAGCATCAATGCGCTGGTGAGGTCCATGCAGGCCACACGCACTTTACCGTCTGTTATGAAGCCTTCTTCACGACCTGGTTAAAGAAATATTATTGAACCAGGCACTAGATTTATTGTAAATTTACGGTGTTTGTAATTTTCCGGCGACATTGTTATATCTAAGGCACATCTAGTCAGGTAAATAGGTACTGTTTACTCACTAAGTCCGTACGATTCGCCGTCCATCTCCGTATAAGTGAGAAACTCGCCAGCAAGTAGCATGTCATCGAACTTTTCTCTGGTGATCTGTTTGTAATGTTCCGGGGTGTGGTAAGGCGCGGTGGTGTGCTGGATCGCTATCGCTATATGGGAGCTGCATTCTTTTGCCAGCCGCCGGGCTAGAGTTCCTAGAAATGTACCAAAATTGTTGCCTTATTCGTTCTGTATATGGTCCTTATCTGCTCGTCATTACGAGCTCTTGCGCATCTTCTACTGTGCGGTACGGCGCGGTGGTTACACTATTACGTAGTAGGAAATGCATTCTGAAGCCAAATTGTTTGGAAAATAGGTAGATGTTCAAAATGGTGGTCAACCCATTTTGTTATAGCTGTTTGGCTAACATTATATTATATACCTTATTATGAATACGTTTTGATCAATGACTAATACGATAAAACAGCTATAAGCTATAATATAATATCTAAATATATCGTCAAAATCATTGTGCTGCTAAATTTCTTGTAACTACATACTTACCTTCAAATCTGTAGAAGTTACGACCGCAAACGCATGGAACGATTTCAACGCGGTTTGTTTTCGTTAAAATCTAGTTTAATCGGGATCGTTCTTAGACTAAATCATTATTTAGTTATTTGATGAAAATATGTTTAGCTGCTGCACAAAAGTTATATAGTAGGTAGTACATATTGTCTAATATAACTGGCTATCAATAGTACGATCCATGTTGTTCTCCAGAGCCATTGAGCCATTAAAGCAAGCGGAGTAAAAGGAACAGTTCTCATTATTGGCTAGCTGTTTATCCAGTAACGCTAATGAGATCTCTCGTATTAACTGCGCTCACTTGCAAATGGAATGAACCCTGCATTCTATACCAGAAAAACTGGAACTAGCGAATAAAAAAATTAAAATTTAACAGCAAAAGCAGAATGTCACAGACAGCTTTGACGAAACACAAGCGAAGGTTTTTCAGTAACCCTATGGTGACCTACAAGATACCTATACTTTTTGCCTACATTATTGTGTCCATACCAAACAACTGTAAATATGATAGATAAATGCCAACGAACGGGGGATGGAGAAATGAGAAATGTTTGAGTGGTCACTCATTTACCGTCTTCCCTTAGATTTAATGGCATGTGGTCCACCTTCAGCCACAACTTGGCTTATCAGGCAAAACAGTAGGCTAGATAGACCTATATATAATGAAAATAATTCGGGCTTAGTTGCGTCATGCATTGGGAGAGACTATGCCCAGTAGTGGACTCGTACAGCCTATACGAGTCCACTACCGACTAACTATGGGTTGATGAAGCAAAAAGACGATAAACTCGCGACTCGGTCCGCGTAGTTATTCCCTAAGGAACTGTTCGTTTTTTGGGATGAACGCAACCTATGTCTTATTCCAGGACTCAAAGTACCTACATACCAAATTTCATTCAAATCTGTTCAGCCGTTAGGTAACTAAGTGGCCACATACAATCACACACACACAATGTATCTCCTCACCCACAGAATGCCCTCATATCCTTTCGCATTTTTGATATTAGCAAGCCTAGCGCATTCCGCACTGTAGGTAGTTAGGTACGAAGCTACAAGTACATACCCGGTCACCGACGGCGGGTCGCGCGTCTTTACACTTGCCGCGTCAGAAGAGATAAGAGCAATGCGATAGAAAGAGAGGCGCTATGTAGGTTAATATAACTGGTAGGTGGGTGAATCAACTTTTAAAGTACTCCTTTCATGTCCCCGTCATAAAAGTAACAAGAAAAACCTATATTTAGTCTAATTTCACTTTTTTCTACTTTTGTCAGAAACCTAGATCTATAAACAACTGTAAAGTAAAATCGTTATTTTGTTTCAAATCAAGTATTACGATATTTTATGGTAACATAGCGGAAAAAAAGTGTCTTTCATACAAAATATTCTTGTCCCCAAGTCAAGGCAGTGAAACAATATATGAATTTCTGTAAAAAAATTATATGAAAGCATTGATTAATTCCAACACTTTTTAATACGGATTGAAATAAGTCTTTGCCCGAAGTAAATAGTTTTAATTATTTAATTAAAAATATATATTTTTTACGTACTTAAATACTTGTCCCTAACATTCTTCGTAAAGTCAAATCTACTGTGTTACTGTTTATTATTGGTCACGGTAAACAGAGATGGCGCCAGTTTCACGTCACAGAAGGCGAATATTGTCTAATATTTCGTAGATGTTGTTTGGCAAAGCCAATCTAGCGTTAGCCCCCCGCCAGTGTGCGTTGAGCTCTCAAGTAGTGCGCGTGGGTTTATTGCTGCTCCACAGTGTTACGAAGAAAATCGCGGTAAGTTTTGTAACTATTTTAGTATTATTATATTAGAATATTGCCCATCTTGTCTGATTTCAAGGCTAACATGAAATTATTGATTTCTTTTGAATCTGGAATTATTGGTTCTCGTTTTACGTAATATTTTCTCATGCGTTACCGGTAACACTAGGGAAATTTTCTCTTGAGTTACCGATAACGCCAGAGAATGTATGGTATTTAAAGCCAAGTATATTTAAGATATTTTTTTAATTTCATCTTTCATAATTCAATATTGCTTACTTTGTCTTAGGTTTGAGCAAAAAAACTAAACATGCCGCTTACTGCAGCAGAAAAACAAAAACATTACAGGGAAAGACTTAAAAATAATTCAGAAAAGTACAACGAAGCGAAGCAAAAGAACCGAGACCGATATCATAAGACTAAAAGATTAGTTAAAGATTTAACTCCAAAAGAAAGATTTAATGCAAATGCGATTTGGAGATTACGTAAAAGACAGTTGAAAGAACGGAAGAAAGCTGTTGAACGATTAATACAAAATACACCCCCAGACTCATCAAGATCTAATTCCAGATTAGATAACTTTGACGTATTGAATGAAACTCCACAACCTTCACGAGCTACAACTCCATTACCACATCTACAACCACAAGCACCGGTGACTCCTCTATGTGTAATTTCACCGGCTAGAACACCATCACTTTCATTAAAACGAGGTCGGGCAAAAATCAAAAAGGATAGGTCACGAGTGTATAGAGAAAACGAAAAACTCAAGCAAGAAAATGAAAAGTTAAGAAAAAAGTACGAGAAATTTAAGAAAAGACATCAAAGACGACACGAGCACAAATTAGACAAACCTGAAAAAACTGAAGACTTGAGGTACAGTATTCTAAGCGGAGCTATTAAAAAAACATTTAAAAAGACAAAATCCAGGAAAGAACGAGAGGTGATAAAAAAGATATTTACAGCAGTGGACATTGAAGACTCACGAATGAAAAAGAAGATACTTATGGAAAATTTAGGCATCGACAAAATTGTAAAAACAAAATATTGTATGGACAAAGAAACAGTGTTGAAGAAGAAAATCAAAAAGTTTTACTTGAGAGACGACATATCACGGGCAACCGCTGGTAAAAAAGAAACAGTCACTAAATCAGGGATACAGGCACAAAAAAGATTTATGCTGGACACTATGAAAAACTTATATAAGACGTTTATGAAAGAGAATCCTGACCTTCGTTGCTCGTATTTCTATTTTACCAGGAACAAACCCTTTTATGTAATTAGTACTTCTGTTGATGCTCGAGACATGTGCCTTTGCAAAACACACACAAATTTTGCTTATAAGGCTAAGGCCCTGAAAAAAAACAATATAACTAGGACTGAAATTTAAACTTTTTTATAGAGTCTACCGTTTGTAGTACAAACTCTAAGGATTGCATGTACGGTATGTGTGATCAATGTGTCGATAAGAAATATAGTTACTTCGCTGATAATGTAAAAGGTATTATCAGATGGACAGAATGGATCAGAAAGGCAGAAGAATACACAAAGGATGGCAAACGCCTAAAAGCTATAAAAAATGTAAAAGAAGATAGAACCGAGGAAGCAGAGGTCTTTATAAAAATATTTGAGACTGATCTTGCAGCTTTTAAAAAGCATGTGTTTAATATTAAGATACAATTTAAAAATTTTCGACGTTGTCTAGAAAACATTCGTTCAAACGAATGCGTTGTAGTTGCAGATTTTAGTGAAAATTATAGCTGTAAATGTAGCCAAGAAGTGCAATCCCATCATTTCGGAGGATCACGCAAACAGATTTCGCTTCACACGGTTGTGGTCTATACTTTTGATAATGACTCAGCAAGAGGGTATAAAGTCAACTCATTCTGTAGTATCTCCGCATCAAGCAACCATCAACCTGCTGCAATTTGGAGCCATCTAGATCCAATCTTGAATTGGTTAAGACGTAACTTTGAAGAGGTAAACACTGTTCATTTCTATTCCGACGGCCCTAGTACACAATATAGGCAAAAACAAAATTTTTATTTAATGTGTACGAAGATTTTTGATTATGGATTTGCTAACATGACGTGGTAATTTTTTGAAGCTGTTCATGGAAAAGGACCGGCTGACGGTATTGGGGGGTTTTTAAAAAGAACAGCAGACAAGATTGTGGCAAATGGTGAAGATATTGCTGATGTCTTGCAATTCTACGATAAAATGAAAAATATTAGCAAAATAGTAATATACTTGATTTCTGAAAAAGATATAGAAGACCAACAGAAAGCTTTGCCTAACAACATTCCAAGGCTTATAGGAACTCTCAAAGTTCATCAAGTGTTTTCTAACTGCCATGGAAAACTAAACTATAGGGATTTGAGCTGTTTTTGTGTCACAGGCGGTCTTAGTGCTAGAGGTTTCTGTAAATGTCTAAATCCAAAGGCTTACAACGTCGGAACTTCATATAAAGCGGAAGAAGAGAAACCCAGAAATATTGATTCAACCCAGGATCTGACGAATGATGTTGCTACCGTAAAATATTCAAAAAACGAAGAAGCTAATCCTATGGCTACCAGTGCTATGCATGTTCCGGTAACAGTTCCAGGAACCCAAGATTTAAAATTTGTTTCAGATCATGAAGATGATGAGCCATTAGCTTCCTTAAAAATAGCAAAACAATTGCAGTTGGTGACAAATAGACACCAAAGAGTATACCACAAAATATATGGCTCTGCATCGGACAGTTCTTCCTCTGATGAAGAGCCCTGTGCCAGCTATGACAAAAGTTCAAAGATTGGGCATGGAGATTTTTTGTTAGTCAACTTGTATGTTGATGGAACTAGAAAGAAATCGTATACATATGCGTGCAAGGCATTGACTGATATTGAAGAAGATGGAGATCTAAAAGTTATGTTTCTACGAGTGGTCGACGAATATGCTAAACGTTTTCGATTGGATGAAAAGGATATTTGTTACGTAGATTACGAAGATATTATCAAAAAATTACCAGCACCTGACATTATAAAGAGAGGACACAGGTCCTATTACCAATTCAAAGAATCGGTAGATGTGTTTGAGAAGAAATAAGACTTTATACGTATACGATGATGACGATGTTCCTATTATAAAATCCTATAGTTTTATTAATAATTGTTGATTTTTGATCTCGTTTAGTTATTAAGTCTTTTAGATTATTTGAGAACTTAGGTGATTTATTTTTGGAGAATTTGATATATTTTTATTAATATGGTTATAATATTGTAGCTTGATGGTTTCTCAGGCGTTACCGTTTTTTCTCTGGCGTTACCTGAATGTCCCTTAATTTAGGTTAGGATTTCTGAAGATATCTCTTTTAAATATTGTCTTTGTATATAAAAAATTGTGGTAAGAAGACTCGAAGGCTCGAGTCTATCTTTGAAATAAGTTATAAATGACTGATTATCCTTTATGAAGATTTTATTTTAAAGTTAAGCAATTAAAAATGACCAAAGTAACGTAGTGGACTTAAAATTGTCTTTAATCTCGTGTTAATGCGATTATAAACAACGGGCGTTTATTCAATAAGACTGCATTTTATTAGTAATAAATGATTACATAGTTGATTTTCTAAGATTTGTCGTTTTATTTAATAAATTAATTCTCTCAAATCAGTAACGTAGTGGATAGTTTATCGACACATGTTCATTTATTCTCAGATATCTCTAAAATACTAGTTTAGATGTCGCGGCTACTTATGAAATCTGAAAATACGATAAACACTACAATGGATAACATTGAACTTTCTTGAATTCTAATTCAAAAAAATATTTTAACTTTTTCTGAAAAGTGTCGTCAAAGGAGTGTCTTAAAAGTTGATTCACCCAGGTATGCAGTGCTACGCGAGCTGAATTGAATTTTATTGCGTCATAGCAAGAGTCGCTATTTGTTTAAATTTCTTTGCGGAGTGATGCTTCTGTTCCTTAGTATTCTGTGATATTAGTAAGGTAATATAACAACATTACCTTTCCCAAGCCCCTCGTATCCGACCAACACAACAAGCGGCACTTCAGTAGTATCAGCGGGTGGAACAAACGGAGACACGAGCGCTCTCGTCAGCTGTTCCACGTAAAGAAGCCGCAGCAGGCGACGCGTTGCGAAAATTCTTATGTCCGGGGTCATGTCCATTTTGGCCGTTCGCTGGAGGAAATGTACCATTATCAAGACACTGAGAGCTAATATACCATTATCAAGAAAACTTAAGTCATCGACATAGCTTGATAAACAGGCTGAAGTGGCAGTATATTTGCCTCAGAACCGATGGGGTAGACTGTTCTAGAGTGGAGACTGCGAATCAACAAATGTAGTGTAGGACGTCCTGCGACTAGATGGAGCGACGATATACTTACGGTAGCTGGTAGGTACGTGGTGCCTAAAGAAGGAAAGCCAAAGATCAGGCTCTGTGTTGTGTTTTGGAAAGGCCTATGTCAAGCTGTGGACTGAAGTGATATGGACTGAAATGGGAAAAAATATAATGACCATCAAAATAATCTTTGTCTGTGTGTGTCAAATGCCGCACCTCACTCTTTCGTGGCTCGCTCTTATCCCTAGAGTGTATATAAAAAGCGCGGAGCCAAAGCTCGCGAAGGAGGTCCTGAATGAAGCGAGCCTACGAGGGCGAATGGAACGAAGGGGGGGGGGGGGAGGCGGCGAGCAAAGCAAGCCCGCGAGTTCCGCAGCGGAGCGAAGGTCAAGTAGGGGAAGCAACATGAAGGGGTGACGAGCAAGATTTCTGGTGCGATGGCAATGCAATATTATGATGACAGCCAGCTGATCTGATGATGGACACGAAAGGTGGGTACTGCTCGACGGACTTTCAACAAAAAAAGTATTTGGTGAATATATATATATTTTTTTTGGTGATTATTTACAATTTTTGGCAATATTAAGTGATTTTTTGCCGTTACATTTTACTAGATCTGGGATCTGGTAGTCAGTTAAACATAAGCCTTAAAAAATCTTGATATATTTTCTAACAACACATCGTTCTTCCTTTAACGGTTAGGGAAGTTACTATAGAGATCCCTGTTCAAAAACTTATCTTTATAGTGCGACTAATATATTATGAACATGACAAAACAATTCATGGCTTTCACCTTTTTATAATGATTAAAATAAAATGCATTACAACAAACATAATTTATTGAAAATTTATATACAAAAGTTTAGTGAGTACAACTTAACTTAAGATAATAATAATATACTAATTCATTTTCAGGAATTATGCATATTACAAATATAATAAATAATGTCAATTGCAAATAAATCAATTTAGATTAAATTCAATCAAATTAAATTTCATTACATCAAATTAAAATAAATCAAATCAGACTTAATCAAATCAAATTAAATTAAAATTATATGTACCCTCTAGATAATACTAAGGTAGATAATACTAAGGTAGATAATACTAGAATCAAAATCTAAATATAGTATCTTGTGACAACGGTGTCACAACCTACCTATTAAAAGGTAAATTCGAACAGAATAATTGCTCCATTCATATTCTATATATTATTTATATTATAACATCCGACATAAAGAAATTCATTATAAATATAAACGGCTACGCTCACGTTATCATTGTGTCGGATAACTCCGACCAGGTTTCGGACAATTAGGATGTCCTTCTTCCGGGAGTTTACGCTTTGGATTCGCGGCGCAGACGGCGAATAACGCGATTGTAGCCGTTTATATTTATAATGAATATTTCAATCCACTATAGTTCCCAAACCTTAAAAAATAATTCTCATAAATTTGGTACCTATTTAACAAAATATGATTAGTTTTATTGTTAATCATTGGGTGCCGAAATTATAGGTTACCTACTGCTATCATGTATTAGAGTCATAATTAATTATAATTAAATAGAGAAATAGCAAAGATAATTATCTACAGTGCTGTGCTGTATTTTAGCTGCCAATAACTTCGATAAGAATTTTATGTTTACTTCAAGTCCATAAACCTGTTTGTGAAGAATTAACATAGTTATAAACAATACGAAAATAACTTAAGTGGTTAAAGCTAAATTAGGTAAAAGGTTTTTTTTATATAATTAGAAGATTCTAAATTTTTTACTTATTATGATCCATCATAATGATAATCATAATCATTGATTGGTAATTACATTGTTACACGTCAACTATAAAAATATCATAAAATTCAAAATATATAAATTAATAAATGTCATACACTAATAAAAGACAACACACCAACAATAATAATTAGGTTGTACATTAACATGTACTATAACTACTAAAATGTTGCGATGTCAGTATAATCAATTATCAATATTCCACTATCGCCACCGCAGTTACTTTTTAACCGACTTCAAAAAAAGGAGGAGTGTCTCAATTCGAATGTATGCTTTTTGTATGTTTGGTACGCAATTACTCCGCCAATTTATAGAAATTGATTCTGCACGTTTAGAAAAAATCAACAAAAACAAAGAATATAAGTTTAAAAGTTGGTTTTTGTTTATTTCTAAAAATTATTGTGGAACAACGTCCAAGTATGTAGGCTTCTTGAATAGGTAAACAATAACCACTCGAAGTGTTTTAAATTTTGTTGTAAACCGTATTTGCGGTTTGGATGCACCTGTACAACGTTTTTTTAAGTGAGGCCTACAAAATCTGCTACCCAACCAGTGCCACCATTATTCATCGTGGTGTGGAAAACTATCTTAATAAAGTTATCAGTGCTGGTATAATCAGCCGGTCTTTCGGAACAGTACGAGGACAGTACGCTACCTTTACTGTCGACAAGCTGCAAATAATTCTGATCACAACTTCTACCTAAATCAAACACGTCAAAATGTAATTTAAGCCGCGTGCCTACCGGGGTTGTCAACTCCCACTCGCAAGTAGATACATTTCTAAAGGTGTTTGGATACATTGGACTAGTGACCCTGCCAAGCTCAGTTGTCAGCTTGCCGCCGCAGCCGGGACCTTTATCCGTAGTGACATAATTCATATCAAAAGTCACAAGGTTATTATCTTGCCCAAAATAATGTAGTAGCATGTACCTACCCGACGAAAATGCAGGTACAGTCGTTTCAAGGTTATTAATGAAAGTTATCTTTTTTGAAGAGGTATCATTACCATCGAATATATCAAAGTCAACGGTATGACCCCAATAGAGTTGAGTTAGTACTATGAAATAAGCAGAAATAGTGTGATTCTCGGGTGCAGTAATTAGAGTATAACAATCCTGAGGTGAATCACCTCCGTCCCAACTGAATGTTGTTTGAATTCTGCCTTGAGTGCCAGTGTAATTTTTATTAGCACAGTATTCAACAAAACCGACTTCGATTTCAATACCTTTATGACTTAAAGAATCTGATTCCGGAGAAGTGATCAGTGCGAGAGTAATGCTTCCCAAAACATATAACTCTGAAGGTTTGATGAATCCACAATATTCCATTCGTTGTGGAAAACGAGTTTCGTCTTCATAAAAAATACGATTTGTAGACAAAAAAATATCAGATGCATGATTCACAATATAATCTTTACCAACCGAAACATTACCTGTAACAGGATGGTTGGATACAATTAATTTATCTTTGTCACATATCTTCGTTCCACTCTGATCGTAAGGCGGTTGTAAATCTATGTTGAGCATTGATATTCGCACCATAGAATCAGTGTTATCATGACCTGTTTCGAAGTAGTAGATGCAATGTATTCCCCGTGGAATGTTTCCTCTGTCATACCCTGGTGATTTTACGCGTGTCACTGTTTTTCCTATTGTAAACCGGGATCGGCCACATACAGACTGTTGCACAGTTAATTTAGCTTCAAATCCGGAACTATTTATTTCGCCGTCCGTTGTAAAACTAACACTCATCTGATTCCCTGACGAGTGAAGTAAAGGTGGCAAAGTGTGACCACAATATTTTCCTATTTCCCAACTATCTGGATTAAAGCCATCCTTTATTTGTACAAAGTCACAATCACACTTACTTATGCCTATTGCTGTCTGGTTAACATTTAGACATGGTGCTAAGTGGAAAGATGTGAACTCTATTTTAATTATTGTATCTGGGGGCGACGTTATTGGCCACACACAATGTAAATTATTTTCGTACACATTTTTATTGGTTAAGAGGAAGGATTTAAAGATTTTAGTGGATGACTCTGTTAAATCAATGTGGCCCCCGCACCCAGCAGATTCTTTGTATGTGAATAGTACTTGAACTTTAAATCCTTTATAATTATAGCTTTGGTCAGTTACAAAATGTAATAAAGCTTCATTACTGTGACTGACCACTGCTATCGAAGAATTTATGTGACCGCACCATCGACCTAGGCTTTTATCATCGTCTATTATGAGCCCATCGTAAACGGCTACATAATCGTTGTAGCAAGAAGAGCGACTTTCTAAGTCAAAATATGAAAATTTTAGTACAACCTTTTTATCTACAGGCGCTTGAATAAACCAAGTACAGTTCATACCTGTATCGTAAACGTCACCATGATGCGATGATATAAGAGTAGGTTCTTTTACATGTCCACCGCAATCATAAATTTGGTAAGATACTTTAAATCCCCTTCTTTGGACGAATCTGTCTGACATAAATGAGATCGTAATTTTATCGTAATTACTAACTATAGGTGGGAGGTCGCTTCCACAATAAATTTCGTAATAATTTTTGTAATCTGCTTCGCCGTTTACGGTTACGTTATCATATTTGCAATCTGGATAAATTCCTTCTAATTGGAAATCCAAAAACTGTACTACAAGTTTTTTATTGTTTGCAGCAGATATTTTATATAAACAATTTGACTTGGGAGGGTACGCAAATGGAAATCCTGGACTATATAAAATTTGCTTCTTTTCCGTTGCTATATAATTTCCCCCACATATTGGGGTCCAGGAAGCTTTAAACCCATCCATATTAGTAGTGGCATCTGTACGTAAAACTATTTTCATTTTGTTGTATGTTGAATTATACGACTTCGGAATTTCACGTCCGCATACTCTAGCAATTTCATTATACTCGTCTAATTCATTCCAATCATAGATGATAACGGCATCCTTAGTACAATTAGGTCGGTCTTCAACAGCAAAACGTTCAATAAACTGGAGTGATACCCTGCTACCCAAATCAGCCGTAATGGTCCAAGTGCATTCTTGATTGGGCTCATAATTTTTGGGAAAGTTCGGTGATACAAATACTCTTTGATAAGCATCTACTTGTCCACCACATTGACTTTTAACTATTTTTGCCATTAGCTTTATACTTTCAGAATTTTTCGCTTTTGCATGATACTGTATGTACATATATCTAAAACTGGTGACTAGGGAATTATCTAACGTTTTACCTTTACAATAATCCCCTATGGTAGGGGCAATTTGAGAAACACCATGACCTATCTTTAGAAACTCGTCTTCACAACTATACTGGAATGAACCTTCCAATTTAAGTTCTAACCTATTGCCGTAGGCATAAGGCATTATAAGCAACCAAGCACAATCTATTGTATCATTGGTATCGTTTGGAACTTCTAAAACGTTTACTGAGTTTTCGCCAGCAAATATGTTGCCTCCGCAAGGCTGAGATTTCCATTCCAAATGGAAACCAAAATAATGACTTTGACTCTTTGACACTCTTATGTTCATGCCTGTTGATGGTATCCTGAAAGTTGATTCAGTGATGCCACATACATCCCGAATAAATGGTAAGTTTTGTTTAGAGATTAAAGATTTAATAGTCAATTTAGGATCGGAATGTCGACAAAAGGTTTTCGATACAGAAGAATTAACCTTCGCAGTCACCAATATAGTATTATATTCAATATCTTCACCATCTGTGCTTCCGCTATTATAATGCCATTCACATAAATATGATCGTTCTAAGTCAGGCGATGAAAGTTTACCACTTATTCCATTTAAGTCACCACCGCAAAGTGCTTGTTCATTGGAACTAAATTTGGCTTTAAATTTATGGCTTGATTTTGGAGGATTCAACCATACGGTAAGTGCAATTTTAGGACCCGTTGCGTCGTAAATAAGTACATTCGGAGAGTATCCAAGGCCTGGTATGGACTGTATAAGAGATTGGTATGTGTTGTCATTATATATTCCAATTGTCTGTTTAGCTGTATTAAAATCTATAAGTTCTAATCGTACCCTTCTTGTATTATCTGGAACCATTATAAACCAATGACAGTATCGAATGTTAGTTTGCAGGGGGTAGCTTGGAGTGGTAATAAAACCTTCCGGAGTTGTTACAAGTCCACCGCATGTTGGCCTTAATGAAGTGAATGTAAATCGAAAGCCTCGGCGATGTATTCCTCTCTCCCATTCACTCACTTTGCCTATATGTAATTTAATTACAACTTCATTTGTCAAAGTTTCAACAGACTTTTCTTCTTCTATGATTTCATTACAATAGTCTCGTAATATAGCTATAGTATTATTACCCGGAATATTTGATTCAATAGTGACCTTTGTAGCGCATGGTGTTTCCGATTCTGGCAAATCAAAATCCTGTAGCGTAATTTTGAAAACTCGTCTCGGGTCCCCTTTGATATGCCAATCACAGACTGAGCCATAAGGAATATAGCTTAAATGAGGATATCCTGGCGATTTTATTTCTCCATTCTCAGCCACTATTGTGCCCCCGCAGTAGTCAACAGACACATTTGCTTTGAAACCATTTCTTGGCTCAGTTAATTGCGTTGAATATCTTATGTAGAGCGCATTGTTGCTAGTTTTAATAGTTCCTGGCTTTGGACCACAGTAAAGCCCCTTGCTGGGAGAGAAGTTTGATGTACCATCACGTATCTCAACAAATTCATTTCCACATTGATCGGCATTATCCAAATCGAATCGATCTATAAAGTCGATTCGTAAAACTTCGCCTGGTGGCCCAGTAAATACCCAAACACATTCAGAAAATGGAACCGGAACCGATGGGTAGTTAGGTGATTGTATAACTTCCCAAGTCTGACCAAAATCTAATTTTGACGTTCCTCCACATTCAATATTTTTCTCCTCATAATGAATTTTGAAATTTTGAAAATCTTTAAGAATACGACTAAAACTAATATATGTTTGTAAATAGACATATGATATAAACAAAGAATTGCTTGAAGTAGTCAATAACTCTTCTCTTTTCTCGTGGGAATATCCACAAAATTTCCCGGTAGATAATAGTGGTGATTCTTTAGAATCCCCGTTTCTTAGAGTAACTGATCTAAAACAACTGTCGTCTGTGCTACTTATATTAAAATGAGTAAAACGTAAATTTATAAGTCTTCCCGGACGTACTTTTATGACCCATTCGCAGTTTATCTGCGATAAAACATTATCCCCAATAATAAGGTCATCCCAGTTAGGGCCTACTTCACCAGATAGATCATTAATAGAGCCTCCGCATATTGAGCTAACCTGACCTTGAAAACCTTTCCTTGTTACTGACATATCGGTCTTCAATTCAATTTTCATATATTTAGTTGAATCTATAGCTTGCATCGCTGATTGCGTTTTACAAATGTGTTCTTTAATTATTTTCCATTGTCCTGGTGTGTCCGATGAATAAATATTAATATAATCAGATATACAAAGACCATGTTGTTCTAGGTCAAATGACTGGAAATGTAATCTTAAGTGTCGGCCATTTGAAGCTTGGAAAATCCAATGACAATTCAAATTATTATCGTAGTTGTCTGGGAAATTAGGTGAAGAAAAAGTACTAAAATTACCAGCTGTTATAAGTTCTATGTGGTTCGAGCCGCAATTGATGTTTTCTTCATCAGAACTTTGAGAATTATCAATACTTTTCTTTTCCCACTTCAAATGAAAGAGGCTTCCAGAATTAGAAGTATCTAATGATAATTTTATATACGCCATATTGGAAGATGTTTGTAGTACTTGAACTGGTTGTGACAGTTTTCCACACACCTCTGTTAATAATGGCGCTGTGTCGTCGTATCCATCGTAAATAGACAAATGATTGTAACAATTTTTTCCATACGAAACAATTTCTAAATTATCAATGCTGATAGTGATGTCTTCAGGACCGATCGATTGTATTCGCCAGGAGTATGTGCCAGCACCATGATACAAGTAAGGATACAAAGGAGACGCAATTTCTCCGCTTTCCATATTGATCAATTCATTTCCGTGTAAAAATCCATAGCGTAGTAGAAAACCTTTACCATTGTTTTCATCATTACTGTGAAATTTTAAATATAATTTTGATGCTGTCGTAGTGTTTATGGGTATATTGTTACCACAATAAACTCCTAAAAGTTGTCCAGCGCCATTGTCTTGACGGATTTCTAGGTAATCTTCATTGCATCGTTCCGAATACTCTAAATCAAATTGTTCAAAAATTACATAAACTTTATTGCCAGGCGAAGTTTGTAATGTCCATTCACAGTTAGACCCGATTGGGTATGAGCGCGGATAGTTAGGTGAAGCTATAAAACCTTCTTCCGAGCGGAGTATGCCACCACATGCTTCATTCAAAGATGAGTAATGAGCTGAGAAATGGCCAGAAATATTGTTTTTATAACTGCCCAATGAAACGGTAATGGCACTTCCACGACTTACAATCATTGGAGGGGCTTTTTTTCCACAATATTCGTCAATGAAAGGCGCATCTATATCATCACCGTCATAGACTCGAAGATAAGACGACCAACAGTTTTTACTGCTGTTTGTTTCTAGAGCTACACTATTAGGCAAAAATAGGTGTGTGATGGTCAGAGATATCTTTTGATATAACTGTGCTGCACGAATTGTCCATATACAAGTTTCGTTTGGGCCTCCGATATAGTTTTCGTTGGATATTATTCCATCTCTTTCAGCCGTTATAACGGCTCCACAAGCCATACTGAAGTTTGCTTTAAATCCTTTCGCATTACCACTGCCATCAGACGTAAATTGTATTTTTACTCTATTGTGTTTTGTAATAAGTTGCGTAAAATTGGAACCTGGACAAATAATAGAAGTGTAATTCGCACCGGCACTGTAAATATATTGGATATCATATATTTTGATAGAATCGCCACAGGAATTTTTAGAATCAGAATCGTACGAGTCTGAATATAAATCAAAATCCATAAAATTTATTTGTATACGATGACTTTTAGGAACTTTTAGGATCCATGTGCAGTCAATGTTATTATCATAGTTTTTAGGATAATTTTTGGAATAAATATATCCGGAAACCGTATCTATGGTTCCACCACAAGTAGACCTGGCAGCGTTAAATCTCGCCCTGAAATAGGCTCCTATTAATGACGAACGCTTTACAAACTTTACGAGCATGTAGTTAACAGTAGACTGAACCGAAGATTTTTCATGATTGCATATAGTTGACATAAGAGGCGAATTGATATTTTGCCCATTATAAATTTCAACAGAGTCTGTGGTACAGTTTCGGGTTTCTGTTAAATAGAGATCCGAAATATGTAAGATGATGCTGGTACCTACTGGAGTCTCAATCAACCATTCGCACTCTAATTCCTCGGCAGTGACTAAACTCCTGTCAACCGAAATAAAACCAAACTGTTTTTGGATATGTCCTCCGCATCCATAACTAACCCATTCTAATCGAAAACCAGGCCTTGAGTTATATAAACCTGTAGCAAATTTAATTTGCAATGAATTACTTTTAGAAGAAATCTTAGCAGGTGCTACCGTCCCACAATATTTTTCAGAAAAACTGTTATCTGTCATTTCTTTCCACTGCAAATAATCTTCATTACATTTTTTTTCTAAATTTATTCTGCGTATCCATGTATATGGGCGATGTACATTGTTAAAAATGTCGAAAGAGGTAAATGTTACGTTTATTTTATTTCCTTTGGGAACGTTTATGTTCCATAAGCAGTTCAATCTCATTGGATAATTATTTGGGTAGTCAGGGCTTTCTATAACTCCGTATCTACCAGTGACGTTGTTATTACAAGTTGAGTAATAGTTAAGCAGAAATCCTTTTCCACCTCTGTAAAAGTCAGATCGAAATTTAATGAACGCAAAATTACTGGTTGTTTCTATGTTGTTAAATGCAGCGGACATAAAACAATGTTTCCCTAAACTAACAGAATCTGTATCTTTTCCATCGAAAATTTCTATATAATCGTCACTACATCGCACCGTTCGCTCTAGATCTAAATCCATAAAAGATATGCGTAACCTAGATCCTGGATTTGTGGCGATCTTATAAAAACATTCAGAGTTATCATTGTAACTATCTGGATAATTTGGAGATGAGATCGATCCAGTAGAAGTAGTTAAAGTCCCTCCACAGCCTAACAGAGAACCATCCCATTCTAAGATAAAACCATAACCGGTTAAATACGCATCGGAATGAAATTTTATATATAAAGTGTTGCTTAAAGACTTTATAAGTTTAGTTTTAAATTTGCCACAATATTGACCAATTAATGGTGAATTTTGGTTGTCACCATTTCTGATCTCTAAATAATCTCCATGCAGGCATTTACCTCGTATAGAATGTTCTAGATCAAAGTTAGAAATATTAAGTCTGATTTGTTGGCCAACGTTTACTGTTATGATCCATGTGCAGTCCCGGTTTTGCTCATATCTACGAGGCCACCCTGGAGGATATATAAAACCGTGAGTTCTATAATAAATTCCACCACAGTGAGTTTTTTTATCTAAGAACGCGTATGAAACCGAAAATCCTGGAGACCTAACGCTGGAATCTGAATGAAACTTCATCATCAAACGATTGCTAAAAGTCGTTATTGCAGGAGGTGATTTAGTTCCACAAAATTTTCCTACATTAATGTTGCCATTGTTATCATCAATCTCCGTAAGTTCCAAATAGTCAGCATCACATGATGATAGAATTTCTTCGATGTCGAATCTGTTCCATGTTAACCTAATAATCATACCCTCTGGCGCAACTAAAATCCAAGTACACGACTGGTCGTTTTCGTATTTGGTGATATCGCCAGATGGATGATTAATTAAACCTGTTGTTTCTCTGTAAATTCCACCACATTCAGTGTTTAAAGTTGTATAATTTGCATAAAAACCTGTCCCAGAAATGCTCAAATCAGAACTGAACCGCATGTACATGTAGTTGTGTGTAGATAGTTGCATAGGCGGTATATGATCTGTGCCGCCACAGTACTTTCCTAAAAGGGTAGAGTTTGAATCTGGGCCGTCCCTAACTTCAAGATAATCGTATTGACAGTTGTTGTTATTATTATTATCTTCAATGTCAAAATCCTGGAAAGTTAATTGAATTGCTTTACCGGGCGTTGTACTTATGAAATATTCACAAACAATGTTTTCAGGATAATTAAATGGATACTTGGGTGACTTTAAAACCCCGCTATCACCACGGTAGTTTTGTTGGCAGAGAGCTTGGTAAGATATTTTGAAACCTTCGCTGGGTATTGTATTGTCGCTGCGAAATATAAAGAAAAGCATATTCGATGAAGAGACATAAAACTTCGGATATGTGGTACCACAAAATTTGCCAACAAGTGGCGATTCTTCGGAAGGACCATCATATATTTTTAAGTAATCAAACTTACATTTAAAAGATGTACGTTCAAGATTAAAATGTTCAAAATTTATTCGTATTTTTGTATTACTATTAGTTTTTATCTTATATTCGCATAGCAAATTGTTCAAGGAGCTTCCGTTATATGATGGAGCGGTTATTTCTCCTTTTTCTGCTGTAAAGTATCCTCCACATCCAGGCACTCCCGGTACAGGTGCATAAGCTAACTGGAAACCATTACCAGACCCGGTGCCATCAGAATGAAAATGAATTAATATCTGAGAACCGGCGGACAGTACTGGCGCTGGTTGACCAGAATTACAGTACTGACTAAGCAGTGGATCAGTATTTCGCATACCATCATAAATCGATAAATAATCAAAGCTACAATTGGGATGATTTTCGATATCTAAAGCAAAGAAATGTAACTGTAACTTTTTCCCAAAACTGGTTGTTAAAAGCCAAAAACAGTCACGGTTCGGTGGATATTTTCCAGGCGAACCCGGTGAACTGATGTGACCATGCGTTGTAGCATCGATTTCACCACCGCAAACAGGGTTCCCACTGGTCCAATGTAGTGCAAATCCATCTTTAGCAATAGTTCCATCTGATCTAAACCACAAATACAAATAATTATGACTCGAAATAATATTACCACCGTTTGGAAAAGTGTTACCACAAAATCTACCGATTAACTGACTGGCAGAGGTCCGACCGTCATGGATTTGTAAAAAGTCAAATCCGCATTCGACGTGACTTTCTACACTAAACTTGCTAAATGTCACATTTATAACTTTACTTGGCACAGTGTGTATGACCCAAGCGCACCTAGAATTATGAACGTATGTTGTGTTAGATATAGGATAGACAATACTACCTTCTTCAGCATCGATTACACCGCCACAAGTTTTTGATAAAACTTGACATAAAGTACCAGAGTATTGTGCGGTACACTCACATCGAAATCCACTAGTCATGCTGTCATCCAGTTTGCAGATTCCATTGTTGTGGCACGGGTTGGCAGTACATAAGTCGCTTGGTACGTCGCAGTGAGCACCACCATATCCCCTCTGGCAAATGCATGTATAACCTGTGCGAAGCACGTGGCACTGACCGTGAGAACCACACGGATTGTTTTCACAATTTTCGGTATTATTGTTAGCGTTAGAAATGTAGCACCCATGTAGTCCGACTCCATCTCCATCCATCCCATCAGGGCAAACACATCGCGCCGTTCGTCCGAGTGTAAGTGATAAATTTTCAATGCATTGCGCAGAAGGATGACATCCTCCGTGGTCGATATTGCATGCTCCTCTCCAGGAACAAGTGACTCCATCACCTTCATAGCCCGGAGGACATGATCCGCAAATTCTTGATCCGATAGTATTATGACACGTGACCATGGGGCTACAACCACCATTGGGTGAAGTCGTGCATTCGTCAATATCCGAACAGGTGTATCCATCGCCATTGTAGCCCGGTGGACATCGTCCACATTGAAATGAGCCTGGAAGATTAATGCACTCAACCTTGGGGTTCACTGAACAGCGGGCTCCTTGATGAGAATCACACTCGTTTACGTCCGTTAAACACGCAACACCAGTTCCGTTTGTGGTCCATCCTTGATGACATATACATGCAACTCCTTCTCCTGTATCGACTTTCAAACAGGTTCCGTGGCCGCACATTTCAAAGTCACCTCCGGAACAATCTTTGGCCTTTCTCGTGCAGTGTAGTCCAAACCACCCAGCCCTACACAGGCACTCGTAATAACCTGGCTTATTGATGCACGTCGCACCATTCTGGCATCCAAGGTCCGTTCCAGCAAAATTTCGACATTCGTTTACATCGTCGTCACAATCTGATCCCTCCCAGTTTGTTGGACACAAGCAATGATAGCCATTTATTAAGTTCAAACAAGTGCCTCCATGTTGACAAGGATGGGATTCACATTCGTCTTCTCCACGTTTATTGAATTGTGTTTGAAGGTTATGTACTTTACGATGCAGGTTATTGACTTTTCTCCAAAGCATGGATATATTTAAATACAAATCGTTCGATACAGGGGGACTCTTGTTTTCTAATTTTTCCAATCTCTGTACTATTCCACTAATTACTTTTCCATCTACGTTGTTGTCCGGTGCAGATAAATCCTGCACGATTTCTGGTTTTGATTTTGCATTAAGAATGTTAACGTCCCCGACGAAGATACTCGATTTTGGGCCATTTGGACGTAAATATATATGTTTATCAAATGCCGGTTCCAGAATGAGATTTCCATTAGAAGTCTTGATTTTCGGTCTGTCTTCATAAATTTCACAGTGGAGACTTCCAAATAAAACAATAACAAAAATATATAGCACGAGTATTTTGGTCATGATCCATGTGCTGATCGTTCGAAAATTGACTGAAGACTAATATTTCGATGAAACAGATTGTGGTCGTAAAATAATAGGGGGCGGTTGCAACGCCCCCTGCGCTCATATTGCTTTGTAAACATGACAGTATTGTGCCATATGTAGTGATAAAATTGAAGAATGTGATAAACTTATATGTATATTATCTGAATCTGGCACGGTTTTACTCGTATAAAATTTCTTTGGTATTAGATAATTTTATTGTGATGTATTTTTGTAATTATAACCAAAATCGTCACGCTCGAGCGCCTCCAGCTCTTAGCTCAGTGCTCAGCAGGAAGCGGAGCCAGGCTGATAACGAAAATGATGACAATAAATCAAAACTAAGCTATCATTTTAATTCTTTGTCACTATTATACCTATCAGTTTCAAAAGCAGTACTAGAGCTTTTGTATCTAGAGCTTTGTTTTTTGCTGCGATACGCAAAACACCTTGATGTTCTCGGTAGAGCATCACCATCATTAATATGTATGCACAAGAAATCCTTGTTGTCTTCACCTGTGTCCGGTTTATATGATCCCGATTTATATATTACTTATAAAAGAGTAGTTATGGAAAAAGTATTCTTGAATATTTTCCAGAACATTCGTTTTGATTTGGTGGATTACTTAGGAGGAAACATTCGGTGAGACATAGGGCCAATTAAGCCCACGTTGTGTTTTAAACCATAATATTTTAGCTTGACTATCCAATACTTTGCCACGTCTTGTATGATGAGCTTATTAATGTTTGCGAAACCTTATTGAAATTTCAGCCTCAGAGCGCCAATAAGCTTCGAGTTTACAAACACAGGAAGCGATTAGTGCTTAAACTGCAACAACAGCACAACTAGTTGGCCGTTTGCCAATGCTTACAGCTATGAACTGTGAATTATTGGCATATCGCAACACGTACCTGCTCTACGGGATTAAGTTCTTCAGCATCAAGGCTCAGGAGAAACGGGAATGTGTTGATGACTACTTCTTTATATCCGGGCGTAGAGCATATTGGGTTGGCACGTAGGTCCAGAATGATGAGCCTCCTCATTTGACGCATGTACACGGCAAGTTCTAAAAGCATGCTCAGGCGGTTGTTCCGCGCGTGTAGCTCTCGCAGCCTGAAAACAGTATAATAAGGCTCATTGTTATAGAATAGTAATAACATTTACGTACCGAGACGATATAGATTCCGAAATTAGATCGTT
Source organism: Petrophora chlorosata (assembly GCA_951640565.1). Classification (NCBI taxonomy): domain Eukaryota; kingdom Metazoa; phylum Arthropoda; class Insecta; order Lepidoptera; family Geometridae; genus Petrophora; species Petrophora chlorosata. The sequence continues at coordinate 7,659,980 of OX621206.1, forward strand.
TAATACCCTGTAGGAAATATCCTACAAATTGTCACCCGATGACGATACAAATTTGACGAATTAATTTTTATCAAAATAATTGTTTGACGCAATACTTCATGCTCCTCGCCCTATAAGTTAAAATATGACTTCTGAGTCTTACTTGTGGTAAGTAACGAATAAAGAAGTTATTTTAAACTTCCATATGAATATTGAAGATGTTAGCAACCTTATCACTTACCGGTTACTTTATTTTAAAGTTTAGTACCTTATTCCCAAAAGTTAAAAATACCTTAAAGGCCTTGTCTAAATTAAATTGAAAACTTGTGATAAAATAAAAAACCAAAATCATCGATGATCGGCAAACAATAAGAACAAAATTACAAACACGCAATACAAACTTGTGTAATTTTGCTTCATCAAAAAAAATCTAAACAAAACAGCACTGCACAAGAATAAAATTCGGCTCACATTCGATGTCCTTCTAAAACGTTTTCTCATTTATTATAACTGGTAATTCGGATTAGGCTGTGTAACGTGAATTTAGATCGAGTAACGCGAATGTAACACTTTTATATAGTACCTGTTGCATCCAGAGAACATTTTCATTGATGTCAAATTGTTTTCGTTTAAGTTAAGATATTCCAAATACAGTAGCGTCCACAGACCGGCTTGGGGTCCGAATTCGAAGCTTGAAATGTTGTTGTAAGAAACATCCAGCCAGAGAAGACGAAGATGATTCAAATTTTCCAGGCGTTGTATGTGATTAAACGAAAGATCCAACCGTCGGAGGTATCTGTGCAAACAAAGTGTAGCTTGTTAGCGTCGGATGTATAAAAAGGACCAAACAAACAAAGAAAGCAATAATAACCTCAAACTTTCTAAGCCGCTGATGCCCTTGATATTATTATGTGAAAGATCCAGTATAGTAATGGACCAAAATGCGCTCAAATCTCGTATTCTCTTGACTGAATTGAATTTATAATGGACCTCAGTTAAGAACCATTGAGCTAAAAATGAATGAATGAATAATACACTTTATTGGTACCTAACACAACAATACAGTTAAAGTAACAGTTTTAAGACAAACAACAATATAAGTGTCACAAAGAGCTGTAACATATTTATTATTAAATGCAATTAGGTATCAGCATAATAATATAATGAAAACAAAAATGGTAACGTGTAGCTAATACGAGTAGAAGCGTATAATTACGCCAAAGTTCGTAAGTTTAAAGCAAAAAGCTCTTGACTGTATTTTCTCGAACAGAACATGTTTTCCAAAATTAATATTAAAAAAACTTAGTCGGTGTTAAATACTAGCTGATACCCGCATCTTCATCCACGGCAATAGTGTTACAGAGTTTATCTAAATTGCATAGGTCTATATAATGTTGAAAAAAGGTATAGCAGTCAACCTCTGTATCAAAAATGTTACCATTCCGGATTGGAATGGTAGGCGCTCACTCGTAGCGTATACAGCCCTGTTTCACCCCTAGTTGACTTCCAAAAACTGGTCACACTCATGAGAAAAATAAACAATTAATTGTTTATTTTTCTAAAAGAGCTGTGTCTGCTGCAATTTGCCATCTATTTTAGCAATAATGCGGCAAATAAAGTAGCAAAACTTTTTTCATTTGCTCGTTTTGTAATTTGGCGTGTGAATATAGAGTTTTATCTCTCCGTGCTGTAGTCTTCTCAGATCTTCAGCAGCTACAACTCTGTCAGTATTATATACAAAGGTAGTAAAATATTTACGAGTGTCGTATTCCAAAATTGTGTTCAGATTGTTGAACGCCACCGATAGGTATTGCAAGTAGGGGAGATACGACAGGACGCTCAGTTCCGTCAGAAGATTTGACGACAGGTCCAAATAAACCAGGTACTTGTAATGCTGCAATGCGTCTATTTTTATCAGGTGCTGTAAAAAGGAGGTAATGCTTTAAGTAGGTATATAATGTTCTCAAAAAATCAACATATCTAACGGTCTACCATATGGCTGGCTTCTTTACGGCTTCGTCATCGTGCTCCCGTTACCATGAGTGATTAATAGGACTCATCAAAACAAATCAAACGAGCCCAAACTCGGTGGGTTTTGATATAAATTGAATTACATTCCTCATTCCAGCTCTCTTATCGATCAGATATATGATACATATCTTCATCAAATATGCACAAACTTTTATAAGTTCCTACAAGTCAAGCGTTGCATATAAGCGAAGTCAAACAAAATAGGTACCTTTGCTACATGTAAGAGAGAAGGACAAATGACACTGTAGGTAGCACGAACGCAGGGAGGTAGTCAAGTTTTACAAGGGGTTTTACGTGTATAGGATCTGTATATAAATTTATAAAAGGCTATGTCTCTCTGTTCGTTTTCCATTTAAGGATCACTTGATCGATTTGAATCATTCATATAAATGCAAGTACAGCTGTGTGTAGCGAATCCCTAGAGGGCTTCTCGAGGACGGTAAAGATAGATTGAATAAAGGAAACTGAAATATTTGAGTATAATTAAATCTCATGTAAATACGATTAAAAAAAGACATTCTGAAATAAAACACAATGATGATGATGACTATCGTTCCTGCATTTGTCTTAATCGATGAAAAACAATTAGTGTTTTGTGGTCAACACTCAAACGGTGGCTTTTTAAAGCGATACTTGTTCCTGCATTAGAAAATTAAAACGAGAAAATTATCAACACATTTCAATACCTTCGACGAGAGATCGAGTTTAATATACGCGTAGTCCTGTAAAATTGGCGTCCTCTTCAAGTAGGTGAGACACGCCGCGATCATGTCCCTAGTAAGCACGCCGCCCACCAACTCAGGCACGTCCTCGATGTTGCGCACGCGCACCACGGGGGAGTACACGTCTGCGTACAGCTCGGGGAAGTTGTAGAAACAGCCCCACAGCTGGTCTTCGTTGAGGAGGGCTGTCACGTTGATCGGGAACTGCGGAATGGATGAGTCGTGTCGACATCAGATGAGCCGTGGTGTCTAATGCTATAACGGCCACGTTCATCCTCGATTCGGATGCAGATGATGGAGAATGCACGTCCGCATTCAATTCGGAGAACTTGAAGAAACAGCTCCACAGCTGGGCCTCGTTTAGGGCCATCAGACGAGCGCTGATGTCTAATGGCCATGGGTAGTTCGTCGTCGGTGCGGTTGCAGAAGATGGGGGAATACACGTTCGCGTATAACTCGGAGAAGTTCTACAAACAGCTCCGCAGCTGGCCCTCGTTGAGGACTGACATCAGGTTGATCGGAAACTTAAATGAACGAGAACTAACGCGAACGCAAACAGTTGAATCGAAATTCGAAAGGATTCGTTCTGACTATTGAAATCGGTTAGTTAGGAGTTAATAGATACGTAAATATGCGGTTATTATTGGGAGTAAAATGCTCGAGTGATACTGAAATCGACGAACTTGTAAAAATACGCGTGCGGGGATCTTTTAAGATAAACCCTGCAGCTGATGGCATGGACCCATTTGACGTAGATATAAATGAACAAGAATTAAAAATGGAAGCTGATATTGCTGAAAATGGTTGAATTTAAGTTTAATAATATGTGAATTGTTTGGAAAGAAATATGTGGATTTATTTTTGAAGTAATAAAGTAGTTAAGCTAAGAAAACCTTGATAAAGTGCAGCAATATTCTATTATTATATAAGGAGGTCACATAAAGAGTTTTCTTTATTATCTAATAACAAAGTCGCCAGAGTAAATAGTTTTATATAAAAAGAAATCTTTTGAAAAATATTAAGAAAATAAATTCTTTTCACGTTGGAGAAGTCACGAGATTTCCAGGGAACATAAAATGAAACAAGGTTTTGTCCCTCATGCTCGCTATTTTACAGAGATAAATAAAAATAGCCTTTGGGAAATACCTAAGGGTTCCCGGAGCACGAGTGACGAAATGCGACCCTACTCAAAGGACACATCAAATTGAGCGGCGGGAACGACCTTGTTCGACTCCTGCTTTTACATCGAACATCATTTCTAAAGATGTTTAACTTCCACATACCTGATCCAAATTCATAAACCCACATAGGCTTCCCCAAAGTATTTCATATAAACTTTACTTCCACGTAAATATTTCATCTGAAATTAGCGTCAACTTTCGACGCACGCTCTCCGAGAATTTAATAATATTTATGGCGCTACTGTCCCATAAAGAAGATTCTCTTTAATAATTGCAAAATATTATTTAGGATTACTCAAATTATGCATGTTATGAACGTGGTCATAAATAACTTGGTATTTTAAGATCCTTTCATTATTTATTTATAAATGGCCGGTATGTGCGTAGATAAGAGAAAAAAGTTTATCGTATGGTACTGTTAAAGCTTGTATATTGGTAAATCTTAGGTTTTACTAGTACATCTAAAGATTTACCAACAAAGGTTGGTAAATGTAAGGATTTTAAAAAAAGAGACCATCTTTTGGGCTTTTACCATTAGCGTTTGGAACATGCTAATCTAATTAAAAAAGCTAATAACATGGATTTGTTTTACCAATGACGCTTGGTAAATGTTGGTATAAATAAAACAATAAAACTGAATATAATTTTTGTTAATACTAGAATTTACTAGTGATTTGAGATGAATATCAGTTAAAACTAGGTCAAACTATACAGATAAAACGCGTTTTAACAAAATGAAAATTCTTCTTCTGGCGCTTCGCCGCTGCCCCGTTTTACTGGATGATCTTAGGATATACCATAGTTCTAGCTTTTACAGTAACATATACCTACTTTTATTTTTGTAGTTTTTTGTTTTAGTATTTTTTATGTATTTGTATTTTCCTTTTGTATTTGTATAATGAATACCACATTTTTTATACGATACTTTTGCCCGTCGCACAATGGATCCGTTTGAAAAACAGGTAGAATTAGGGTCGAAAGTTGGGAGTTTCGGTCTGATTTATTGTTTCAAGGTAGCTTTCATCTATCCTGACAACTTTTATTCTATAGAGAAAATCTGTGGGATGCGTAGTTTCTAAGATAAAAAACATTCTTTTTTTTTGCATGGAGATAAACACACTTTATTTTTTTTCTTGAATTGGGTCAATTTGGCATACGTTTTGTTGGTATTGTGTGCTAGTACTAGTGATATTACAACAACCAAAAAAAAAAATAGCACGTGCCTACACTTGCCGCTGCGCAAGAAAATTCACGTCAAATAATTATAATTTTCTTTGCTAATTTAAGAAGCGTTCTTAATTCTCAATAATGTTTCGTGTGTTTTCGTATGCTGCAGCTTAATTCAATCAACTTTGTAAGGAATGAAGTTGATAAAGTACATATTGTTAATATTATTTACACAATTTTTTTAATTTTTTTATGGAGTGATACGTTATTTACGAAGCCACAATCTTGTGACGATTGATTTAATCCTGCATGATATGCCAGAAACAAGAAGTAAATTTGTAGCTCTGAAAAAAGCTGTTTGTTATGTGGGTAGGTGATGGGCGTGTAAAAAGTATATGGTAAAAAAGTAAAAAGGATATAGAAATTATAACAAGGGGTCTAATACATTTCCTGGTTCTTGAGATATATTCTCGAATTCTTCATAATCCGTGCACTCAGGATTTGTCTGGAGTAGTGGAACTGCCTCTGGGAGTAAATCATTATGGATCTTTGAAAACTTAGGCCTGATTCGGGAAACGTGTGGATCTGAACTTATTAAAAGGCCATGAAGAATGTCAACATTGTTTTCGATTCTTCCAGTTTTTCGTGTGTTCTTCTCTCTTATTTTAACAAAACGTATGCCAAATTGACCCAAATCAAGAAAAAAAATGAAGTTTACTTTTCTCCATACAAAAAAATTGAATGTTTTTTTATCTTAGAAACTACGCATCTTACAGATTTTCTCTATAGAATAAAAGTTGTCAGGATAGATGAAAGCTACCTTGAAAAAAAAAATCAGACCGAAACTCTAACCTTCGACCCTAAGTCCACCTTTTTTTCAAATGGATCCACTGTGCGTCGCCTTGGCTGTGGGCCTATATAATATAATGTAGCCACGTAAGTAGAAAATGGACTCATACTTGTTCAGCAAATATATCCTCAATACTTGTGATGCGAAGTTGCGAGGGGACGTAACCTTGTACCGAATATTCCGGTAAGCCGATGCTTCGTCTTATGCTTTGACCTGAAAATATTAAACTCCATTTGAATCCGTTTCGGCAAACATATTTTATGATTTGATAGAATTCTGCAAAAGATGCTGGATGTTGGAGGGTTATACTCGTATTATGAGAAGTAGGTCATTGAGCTACCAATACGATTTTCAATAAGCAAATGGAATGCTGTATGTCTAAATTATATCTTTTACATTATTATATCTTTTGCTTGCCAACGCAAAATAAATTAAATAAAACACTTAAATTATAGAACCCATACTTTTACTGATTATGACACAAGCTGTACTCGACATCGACTTATGCCCCTGCAGGACAGACGCACCTTGTTAGATATGATGCTTTTATACAATTTAGTCAATAACCATCTGGATGCTCCTGCCCTACTCTCAGCTATTACCTTTAATGTACCTAAGAAACGCACACGACATACCTCACTTTTCTCGCCTCCCTTCCGGAACACCAATTATGCAAGTAATGCCCCAATTACCCGTATCAGTTTAACGTACAATAAACAATTTTCTCACCTTGACATCTTTAGTATGTCCAAATCAATTTTTAAGCAAAAAGTCTGCGAGCACCTAACGCATCAAATAAAACAAAATAAATTAATAAACCTACCCACTAATTTATAATTTATATCAATAATATACCTATAATATTGACATGTAAATACAAACAATATTAATATATATGTGTATAATTTTATCTACACTAGTACTTTTAATTATTATATGCTATATTCACACTATCTGTAACCAATAAGTTTTTATTAATTCTAATCAAAGCAGGAAATCATATCATACCATATCACACATACATACACACATACCCTATCACACACCCTCACACATACCCTCACCCTTACACACACACCTTAATTCTCAAACCGAAATGTCAGATATAGTTTCTCTAAACCCATCCGAAGATTTGGGTAACGTCACTTACATAATTCACCCTATTCAACCTAATGTTACGTACGTTTTTTTACCTTTTGTTACCTACCTACTTTTATTTCGATATGTACCTAAATTTATAATTTGTTTTGTTATGTAGGAGTTCAAAATTCTTAGTTTTAAAATTATATATTTCATCGGAGACCTATAATTGGCTGTATTTTTATATATATAAATAAGTTACTATTATTTTATAAGAAGTGCTGTTGGTCTTCTCAAATAAATAAATAAATAAATAAATAAGTGTTTAAATTTCAGGCTTAGCTATTGCACGTAGTTAAACTTCACCTAATGTGATGGCGCTGACATCCAGCGGCTGCGAGGAGAAATAGTTGATCTTGGAGACTTCAGTCCAGATCCTCAACAGGCTGCCCACTCGCAAGCCGCTTATTTGCCCCACGGGGGTGTCCGATTGGTTCCTGGCAAAAGGCCATATCACTTTTAATATGACATCTATGCAAATACTAAAAATAAAATAAAATTTTCGTATGTGTGGATTTAGCCCTCGCTCGAAGAAAAATATTGTGAGGAAGCCGACATGTGCAAGAATGAAGAATTCCAAATTTGAGGACGTGTGACATCCTCCCGCGCTAGGCCAACATGGTTGATTGTACCTAAGCATATCTCTCGAGTAAAATTACGATGATGCTTATTTCTGCAATTACCATTACCTGCGCGACAAGGAAAGCGTCCGCTTCCCTTCAGAGCTAAGTAAATTAAGATATTCTAAACATCCTTCACACATACCACACAGAGTATTGAATGCAGCGCGCGTGTCAGTCGGAGATATAATTTTGATAGTTCACATTGAAAGTGTAAAATTATATTTACAGAACTTATACTATGAACTTTAAAACATACAAAACTTATAAAAAGGAGACGGAGCTCAGGTCACTGCCCGCGGGTAAGGTACCCAATAGGATGAATGCATTACCTCTTTGAAAAGCGATGCTGCATGATTCTCTGGCCGAGGTATGAACCAGCCCTTTGTGTGGTTTGTTCTGTCTATCAGCCGCTTTGATAATTTGCCAAGCGGTCGACAAGTTTAAAATATAATTGGAAATACTGGCAAGAGCCTAGGTGTATTCTAACAAATAATTAGCACCAAATGTCATATTATTGTATGTTTCGTTAAATAATACTTTATATGGAAAAGCTTTCCTAAAATGCTAGAAGTGTTTATAATAATTATGACGATGAAATTTGTTGTTAAATAACCTTTTCCGGTCCGGGTCAGCCCACCCTTCTCCTGATGGTACTTTAACTGAAATGCTGGTCGCCTTTCTAATTCTCGTTATAACATTTTCACTCATTTTTAATTCAGTACTGAATGTGATAAATCTCCTAAAACTCAACGGTATGCTTGAACGAATAAAAAATGGATTTTATAATTCTTTCCAGACGATATGATACTCTTTATGAACGTTTGTAAATAACCAGTCTGGTTTATAATTCAGGTTTAGTCTCAGTCAGTCCACCATCAGTTAAACATACAGAGTCGTCAGGTTTGTAAAAATCATAGAGCCTCTAATTATATTTAATATATTCAAGCTAAGTTTTCAAGTTTATTATTTGTTTAAATTGTAGTCTTGAATGACACACAGAGTCCACCATTCATGTCAGAAGCACGTCATGTTATGTGCATGTATTTATATGGAACCTCTTTTTACACCTAAATAGATTTTAATCCTTGAGATTTAATTTGTAATGATTAATTATATTGAGAGCGAGTGTTGCTCAGTGGGAGCACGTGCGACTTTTGATCCGACGCACCCCAGTTCGAATCCCGCTGGCCCCGCACCACTGACTTTCTTAAGTTATGTGCGGATTTAACACTCGTTCTGAAAACGGTGAAGGAAAACATCGTGAGGAAACCGGCATGTCCGAGAATTAATCACAAAAATTCAAGGACATGTGACATCCACCAACCCGCACTGGGCCAGCGTGGTGAATTATAGCCCATACTCTCTCTATGAGAGAAGGCCCGAGTCCCAGCAGTGGGAACTTGATGGGCTGATGATGATGATGATGAATTATATTTCACTAGCTGCGCCCCACGGTTTCACCCGCAGTATTCCGGATAAAAAGCCTATATATATGTGTATAAGGTACCTATCTCCTTTCCGAATTTCACTCTAATCAGTTGAGCCGTAACAGCGTGAAAAAGTAGCAAACATACACACTCCAACGTTCGCATCTATACATATAATAAAATCGTAGAACCCAAAAAATCTGTACATGGAAGATATTCGAAAAAAAAAATCAAGCAGGGCGACTTAAAATGAGTAACTAAACATATTAAAACAGTTTTTAAAATGTTTGTTTGTTTGTTTGTTTGGACTTCTATTCTATAACTTAAGAACCACTAATGGGATTTTGATGGTATTTCCACGAATATGCTTAACTGAACCCTGCTTCTAATATAGTCTATCAAAATTTTGAAAAATCTTCTTATGGCGGGGATTAATGGGGGGTAAAGTGTGTATGGAAAAAAGTTATTAGATTGTCTAGAACCTTGAAACTCAGAATGAATACTTATAATTACTAATTAATAAATAAGGGTTCGAGCACGGAAACGGAGTAAATGTAAATAAATCCATAGCCGAAGAAAATCGCAATAAAGTAACAGAGGAAAAGTTATTTCCCGGAAGATGAGAGAATTTCAGACATCGCAATCTAATCAACGCAAACTGAGTCACGATATCAGAATTGCGTGGGGCTATTTTAGTAAGCTTTTAGAGGCATTTCTATTTTAACCAATTATTATTTCGTGCCTCTGTAAAAATAAAACACAGTCAAATTATTAAGGACTAGTAGCCGCCTGTGACTTTGTTCACGTCGACTCTATAAAATATAGCCTATGTAACTCAGCGAGTGTAGCTTTCTATCAGTGAAATATTTTTTAGAATCTTATCAGTAGTTCCAGAGATTACCTCCTACAAACATTTATACATACAATTTTACCTCTTTATGATATCACTATAGAAGTACAGATGATTGACGGTAACCGCTTACCCCTATGGGCCTACCACTTGCACAAGCTTCACCACAGTTTCGCCTGCGCAAGGTTCTCGCATTGAACACGTTGTGTCTTACGACACGGCACAGTTAACTACGTGCAAGCCGCATTCTTGTCGAAATCGTCGGCGTGGAAACAATGTTTCCCAATAAAAAGTTATTTCTTCTGCCATTATTTTTCACGTGTTGTAACGTAGCGTTACAAACTCTTGTCTCAGAGTATTAGTTTAACAGAAAAATAAATACATTTCGTTCCTATAATCTATTTATTGTCTATAATCTCATTGAGTAGGTACGTTATAAAAATAATTAACAATTTAACATCAGAACACTTAATACAATTAAATCTAGTAAAAAATGAACTGCATGACGGAATGATTATTTTATACATACGGATGACACAGTTGTGGTCTACTGTTCTAAGCCCGGGCGCGGTGAGCACAAAGTACATGGCGGTGAGCGAGCCGGCCACCGCCGCCGGTCGCCGCATCGCCGTCCCCGCCACACCTCATTTTGCTCCCAAGCTGAGCGCACGTCACTTTGCGTCGCAAGCGCACGAAATAAATCGGCGCAATCTTAAATTTTAAATTACTACTTTTTATTTGATTATTTAATTAAGTGTTTTTCTGTGTTCCCATACTGGGTGAGTTGTACAAATAAGTTTTATGCTTTGTTTTAACCTTGTGAATATGTTTTAGTGGATTTATTGAGATGACGAGCCATCGAGTTTAAAATAACCGTAACAATATAAAGGTTTAGTTACCTTTTTGTGTTTAGTTTCTTACTAATTACTGTATTTCTTTGCTCCGCTGTACATATTACGTAGCTATTTGGCCATCTCAACGAAATAGTGCGATTAATAGATGTAAATAGCCGCCTAGCCGTTACTGAATTGTGAATCTGCCACCTGCCATCTCTTTCCCTTGTGCTAGCTATTTTTGTAGCTCTAGTGTGCCACACAATCCTCAGGTCTATATAAATCCTGCCAGTGAAGAGTCGTAACCTCGTTCGATGCGTTTACAGGAACACCCCTGGATTTACAACCATCCTGGAGTTACAGCACTGAATCGTCGACAATGCACTGAATCGTGCCACATCCTGCGGGGTCACCTGGAGAACTGCGGGACCGAGGAGAATGCGGTATTTCTGGAACCTGGACGATCTGTGACCTAGGCAAGTTAACTACCGACGGCCTACTTACCTAAAATAAATGAAAAGTTGTACTTAATCTTAATTGCCGCATTTATTATTTTCTCCACTAACTATAAATGCGACAGTGTTTGCTAGTGAAAAAAAGACAATGCAGAAGTCTAAGCGTAAACGATCACAGTGGACAAAAAAATGGCTATTAAAAAGAATAAAATAATAAAACATTCAAATATAAATCTACTCAAAGATTTAAGAGAAGATCCACGTACCTCACTGAACGATGATTAGCCTCAACTGTGGTGTGAACACTGAACGCCTAACCACACGCACAGACAAGTGCGCGCAGGCCAGGCTTGCGCAGGCAAAATTTCAAGCAAGTCGAAAAGGGCGCAAGCGCTGTTGGGTTCGTGCGTGATACAGTTTTATCAACTACACGCACGGTGTTCCATGTATAAACCAGCCTGCGCAGGCAAAACTGTGGTGAAGCTTGTGCATGTGGTAGGCCCTTTAGGCGAGCAGATTGCTTGCTTGCCGACATTTAAAAAAACAATCAACGAAACTTAGAGTAATGAACAACTGGATGAAAAAGAATCGAATTGTAAATCGAATGCGTTCTAAAACTGACTCAAATAATCTCTTCATCAGTTGTACGTCAGCGTCAATAATAAGTACCTAGTACCCATACATTTAAATCGATGTTTTTTATGTTTTAATATAACATGTTATATATATTATCTCTATGAGAAAAGGCCCGTGTCCCAGCAGTGGGAACGTGATGGGTTGCTGATGATGATAACATGTCATAATCACTATTCTCAAATACCTTATTATTGCAATTATTATTGTGAGAAGGTACTTAACACTACTGTGATTATACAACGTATCTCTTATTTCCGTCGGAGGTGAAAGATAATTCACAGAGACGGAGAGATTTTTACTCTAAAATGTGTGAAACCTTTGAAGTGGGATTTAGGACTTGCTCCAACTACATTCAGACCCGAAAATATTTCGTGCATGAATGTAGAAATATAAAACCGGTGAAAACACTCAGATGTCATGAAAGTGGCCTCTCAGACCGCTGAAGGAGGTAACGAACTCGAGCTTTTGTTTTGCTATCCTTTGACTGTACGAAAAGCTTTTCAAGGTTTTTGAGGTACTCAGTTTTTGAAATTTTTTGAAATAGTAGTACTACTAACAAAACCATATATTTTATCTGAGTTACCTACGTAACCATTATTTGAAGACAATAAGTTTTTCTCGCGCATTAAAAATGGATAGCAATTTAGGAGCTTACGTAGCAATTTAAACGCATCTACGCCATTTCGTAGCTATTCGTAGTCATACATTTTTACGTAGAGATCTTCGCTACCCGATTTAGTATTAAAAGCTGGCTGAAGGTTGGAAAACAAAGTAGTATGGTGTTGTAGGTGCAAATCCTCAGAGGGTTTATCCGGCAATCGAAGCTGCTTTCAAGTTTCGAAGCTTCGAAAAGATTTGTCTAGGGACTGTCTGGTTGCAAGTTGCCTTAACATGGTTACTTATTTGCTCTAGCCTGGAGCTGGACCGAAGATAAATATAACTTCCCCAGTTTAAGCTTTAAGAGCAGAAGAGAATAGATTATACTATTCTCCTTAAAAGTTTTGCCACCTTTGATTCTCTTAGAAATATGCTAGAAAGTGTTTTTATTTAGCGAAATATTTTCCACAAAGATAACGTTACTCTAATCTGTATTTCATCGTTCCCCATCCAACATGCTAACTCATTGTCAACAAAACAAAGACAATTGAATTTACGAACTTTTTCAAATTCAAGTAAAAATATTTATGCGGAACCGTCAAAGAACAACAAAGTGTCATAATTCAAAGTTATCTGAGCCCCTGAGCGCAGTAAATGTAAAGGGAAGTGTTGTGAACCGTGCCGAGGCCGAGTGTTTGTGTGAAAATAAAGATTGCGGAAAAGAAAAACGACAGGTTTTATTTTTAGGCGAGAACTAGAAGTCTTGTTTCACAAAGCTTACAAGTATCAAAGTCAAAGTCAAAGTCAAATATCATTTATTAAATAGGCACAAAAGTGCACTTTTAAAGGTCATAAACACATGATACAAATAAAAAATGTCAAAAATTGTAACTTATGTTAACATGACTTTGAAAAAAAGGTAAGTATGTTTACCCATTTCTTTCCTATACTCAAATTGAAGTCTGAGTGCTGAAAAGAAATGCGAAAACTGACTCTACCAGTGCTTCGGAAATACGCCCGCTAGAGAAGATAGCACCAAGAAACTCTGCGGGGATGTCTTTTTTCAGCACAATTACGTATAAATTAGAATTAACAGAATGTAAAACAAGAAATGCGAGTGAGATGTCCCATAGTCATAGTATCAGTAACAGAAAAGTGTAAATAAAATATAAGTAGGTATGACAGTAGCAGTAGGAGTGACTAGAACAGACCAGTCCCCGCAAGCAGCACCCACCACCTATCACCAGTTATTTCTTAGAAAAATACAAGTTCTACATAACATAGATCTTCCACATCTTTGTTTGCATTAACTGAGTATCGAGCGTATTCATTAGTCACAATACTTGTATTATTTTCACCAATCACGTGATAATACATATCCAGATTAGTAAAAAGACATTTGTTAATATTATAATAATGTCGTCTAAACGGGCGCCGTTCTACTTTACGTACAGTAGTGTAATATAAAGTATATTATCGTTACTGGTAATGTTTTATTGCATATAACAATGCTGTGTATTATCTGTGGTATTATATGTATATATTGTAGCTCCATAATGTAAAGTATTTTGATGCATTTTTAACCGACTTTAAAAAGGAGGAGATTCTCAATCCGGTTGTTTTTTATTTATTTATGTTTGTTACCTCAAAACTCTGTCTTATAAACCGATTTGAATTTTTTTTTGTGGTGGATTGAGTAGAGACTACGAAGTGGTCCCATATACCTAAATATCATCGATATTCGACCTTGGTATTCAAAGATACATCAGAATTAAAGTCGGTTTCTTTTTTGATAAAATGTATGCTTGTTAGTAGTCTAAAGTATGGCCGATTACAAGCGATCGCTATGATCTCACTGTCGCTTATTAGTAAAAATGCGTAGTATAACTGAGTCATACTTTGTAAACATTCAGCAACATTTTGCTGCAAAACAGTGCCCGTTTAGGACCGCCATAACGTAGTATTTTATATTAAAAGACGACCCTTATGGAAAAAACTGAGCACTCTACCGCAGCTGCTTACCACAAAAACGTGTCCCCTGTCCTGTCTTCTTTAGTTATGAAACACTAGCTACTCCCTGCGCTTTCACCCGCGGTCTCCCGAAATAAAAAGTAGCCTACTATGCGTTAATCCAGGTTATAAGCTATCCCTATTCCGAATTTCACTCAAATTCGTTGATCAGCGTGAAGAAGAAACAAACACAATTACACATACACACTTTCGTATTTATAATATTAGTGTGATTGGACCACGACTTGTAGCTTATACCATACGTTTGGAAAAGTTTGACAATGGTCGACTCTCTCGTACCGGGCGCTTAGGAACGCTTTAATTTAATACGAATTCAAAGTTACGGTTTGTGGGCACCGTCAGTGAAATGTTAACGAGTGAGGTGCCCCGCTCTTACTTGTAGTTATTGGACGTGTTGTATTGCGCTTTTTGGATTACAATAGCATTTAATAAATGTAGTAATGAATTAATAATATGCATTATCATTTTTGGATGAAAAATAATTTATGTACTTGGTATAAGCAGGCCTAGCGCACTCCGCACTGTAGTAGGTACGAAGCTACAAGTACATAGCCGGACACCGACGGCGGGTCGCGCGTCGTTACACGTGCCGCGTCAGAAGCGATAAGAGCTATGCGATAGAAAGAGAGGCGCTCTGTAGGTTAATATGACTGGTAGGTATGCAGCGCTACGCGAGCTGAATTGAATTTTATTGCGTCATAGCAAGAGTTGTTATTTGTTTAAATTTCTTTGCGGAGTGATGCTTCTGACCCTTAGTATTCTGTGGTATAAGTCTATCTTCTGTGGTATAAGTACAACTAAAATGATACACATGTTTTAGTGCTTCCGCCGACGTCAGATTTTTTGTAGTATCAATTTTTTCACCGACATTTGTCACCTATTTTGTGACCGACTTTTTGTAGGACGCGTGCGTTGCAATATGAAATTCTGTATGTTTCATTTTCACCGACAAAAAAATCGGTGACTGATTGTCAGATGTGGGAAGCCTTAAGCTTATGGATAACTTATGCTTAAAACTGTAATGTTTGTGCACCTGTCCAAAATTATTAATTTCATGACTGCACTGTGCTTGTTGCACAATACTAAGGCATATTGCAATTAGCATTCGTAAGAGAAGTTAGATCGTAAACAGTGCGCAACTGTAAAAGTGTCGCACCTCGCACTGCGGCACGCTGAGCTGCTGTTAAACTGTTTCCAATTAAGCTTTTTGCTGCAATTTACTGCACCATTTTATGACGTAGTAAATTGAATTTAGACGTGTAAGCTGACACTGCGTGTCATATATATATATTATTAAAGCAGCGGTTCCGACTATACATATTTTTGACCTATGGAAGTGAAGGTAGGTATACAATTTTAGTGTCGAACCCCGTGTGGTGCATAATGAAACACTGTTACTCTGTATTCATTATCGTGTAATTGTAGCACATAAACATACATAAAGCAATGGTAATGAAGACTTAATGAAGCTAACTTCACAAATGACCGAAAAAATAGGTTGCGGGTGTTCTACGTCGGCCGGGCATTTCTGCGTGCCCGCGGGCTATCGGTCGTCCGACATTTTAGTCAATCACAGTCCAGTATCTTTTTGTTCCTGTGTAGTGGCGGAGTACTTTGATACCGCCACAAAATAATGATAAAACTAAAATCAAGATTTTTGACGAAAAATAAGATTTTCAAGACAAGCTTGCATATTCGTAATCGGAACCGCAAGCAAATTAAAATGAGCCCAAACACTAGTACACTCGAGAGCAATGAATCCGGGTCACTTAAAGAATGTTAAAAATCTCGGAAACTAAAAATGATAGGTTAATGCAATAAATTGTATTTAATAGACAATGTAATACTCCTTAAATGAAAGTAAAAAAAATATGAGTCACCATACATTTTATTAACACAAAATTACATAAAGAAAAAAACTGCTGATCTCTCCTTAAAACAAAAATAGGAAACATGAAATTTTTGAACTTTATTACGATTTTCTTGAATTTTAATACTTCGTATTGCCTCCTCGTGCTTCCATTACTGCGTTTACGCGGTTTGGCATGCTGTACACCAAGTTCCTTATACGATTTTGGGGAATATTCTCCCATTCCTCTGTGAGAGCAATTTTGAGCTCACGAAGCGTGATTGGGGGAGGGTTTCGTTGTTTTACGCATCTGCCTAGCTCGTCCCAAGCATGCTCGATCGGGTTGATATCCGGGCTGCGCGCTGGCCACTCCATACGAGTAATGTTCATCTCTTGAAGGTAGTCATTCACAATCCTACCTGTATGAGGTCGGGCATTGTCATGCATAAATATAGCATCCTCACCTAAATTGACCATAAATGGACCAACGTGATCATTGAGGATTTCTTCCACATATCTTACGCTAGTTAAAGAGCCGTTTTCTATGATCACCAGCTCTGTGCGACTTTCAGAAGAAATTCCGGCCCACACAAGTACAGACCCACCACCGTAGGCTACTTTTTCTTCGATGCATGCTTGCTTGAATCTTTCCCCTGGTCTTCGATACACTCTGTGTCTTCCATCGTGCTTGTAGAGCATAAATTTTGATTCGTCGGAGAACATAACTTTTGACCAATCTTCAATACTCCAATTTACGTGGCTCTGGGCATATCTTAGTCTCGAAATACGATGCCCACGCTCCAGTTTAGGGCCGTTTGCAGGTCTAAGGGGTTTTAAGTTAGATTCAGCAAGCCGACGTCTTACTGTCCATGCACTTGGGTTACTTCCTCCGAGGCGTCGAAACTGATTGGTGAGTTCAGTTCCTGTGAGAAAACGATTTCGAAGCATGGTGTTCACCAAGTATCGGTCTTCTCGTGCTGTGGTACACCTGGTTCTGCCCGTTCCTGGTCTGCGTAGGTTAGAACCAGTTTCTTCGTAACGTTGGAGAACTCTTTGTACTGTTGACAGCGACACACCGACAGTCCTGGCTGTATCGCGCTGACTCCGGCCGGTTTCCAGCATTGTAAGTATTCTGGTGCATTCTTCAGGCGTAAGCGACATAATTTCAGCTTGAATAATGAATATAGAGCACTATCAACATGGTTTATGTACCCACATAAATGGCAGATTACAAACAAAAGCAAAACCAAATGCTGTAATTTCGTAGTTCCATCTTCGAAAGTGGCCCTTTTTCAAATTTGATTTTTTTATGATATAACTTTACAATAACTAAGAAGTTTTAATACCTTCATTTAAGGAGTATTACATTGTCTATTAAATACAATTTATTGCATTAACCTAGCATTTTTAGTTTCCGAGATTTTTAGGATTCTTTAAGTGACCCGGATTCATTGCTCTCGAGTGTAGTTGACGATTATCCGTCAAGGAGTTCCATTGCTCACCTTCCATCTTCATCATCAGATCAGCTGGCTGTTCCCATAATATTGCATTGTCATCGGACTTTGACAAGCACCTATGCAAAATTTCAACTCCGTAGGATAAGAGGAAGTGGTTCTGATTCAACTTGCAAGATTTGACCAAACAAACAAATAATAAACATCGCAAGTTATATAAAAACTTGTAATAAATGGCAGTATTTGAAGGTGAACCATTTAAGAACGGGTGAGTTCCTCGTGAAACACAGCTTGCTTATCATTTACCACATTCGAACAAACAATACTAGAGTACCAGGAACGCGTTGGAATTATATGACAAATTAATTTAATAATCATCTACGCAAAGTAGTTTGGCCCTCGTCAAGTGTTTACCATGTTTGTGCTACTAAGCAACTGAAACGGCTCACAAACTTCAAGCTCAGCTAAGCCGCAGTCCGCTTGCACACATTAAAGGTCACTAATTAGGAGGGTTGGCAGTTAAATCTTGAAACTTGGCAAAGGTTGCCGTTCCAACTCGAGAGCTCCACCTCCGGCCTTCCATAATGACGGTCAGCCCGCGGCATAACTCCTTGCAGGTACAGCAGCTTACAGAACATTTGAATGCTTTGTAGGCATTCAAGTGTCGTTTCACTTTTAATTAAGTTCAATGACCGTGAACACGTGCCTAGGAAATTAAAATGTAAGACATAGGCTCCCTCGGTACGATCTGCTCATAAATTCAAAGTTGTTCAACGAGCTATGGGTAAACTATGCTCACTGTTAATCTGAGGGATCGAATCTGGAACAAAGTTAGTCACCAGAGAACCAAGTTACCAACATAGTTTCGCTTAGGCTCAGCGGATTAGCAAACCGAAGCGGCAGTGGTGGTCATATTTATTGCAGAAATGATATTAAGTATATCAAATCTAATGGAATCAGGCGTGATGTTGCGGAAATTCATCTAAATCTGAAACGCAATGAAAATATGTAGTTTGATTCCGCTGAATATTATGTAGGTTGTTGTTAGAATAATATATTGTATGGGGGTAGATAGCAACTGTTAAATGAATTTAAATTAAAAAATATATATATAAATAACTATCCGACCGCTTTTAAAGAAATAAATATGATGTAATTAGTGTAATATTGTATATAAAAATAAGGATAGGATATTATATCAATTACATATCAGTTTGATGCAAATTTGTTAATCGTATCGATTGCAATTTGGACGCTTCGGGTACGTAGTATTAGTTTTCTTTGCTTCGGGACTAGTTAGAGATGCCATGTTTGGTATTTGAAAGAGACAAAGATCGGGCTAATTGGCGTTCTTTGGGAGAGTCAATATCCAGCAGAGGCTACGAGGTGTATGATCCTGCACGAGTAAATTTTTACAGAAACGACGAGAGACAGTTTCTTTTAAATGTAATTGAATGACGAGGCGAGCTGGTCGTTCGTCCGATGGCAAGCAATATGCCCGCCCACAACAGTAACAGCACCACCTAAATACCCCGTTTTGCAAAATCCTGCGCAGCACTGCACTGCGCTCGTCACCCTGAGACAACCAGCTGTTAAGTCTCATAATGCCCAGTAATTTCGCTGGCTACAATGCCCTTCAAACCGGAACACAGTAATGCTTGCGCACTACTGCTTGGCGGCAGAATAACTTGCCAAGCGCTAGTACCCATCCAGACGGCCTCTCGCATACGAGAAACCTGCCACCAGTAAAGACAGTACAGATCGAGTAAAATTACGCGTACAATCTCATGACCTTACCTACCATAGGTACCTACAGCCAATACACACACACTGTCCTCTATTGGAGCGGTGGTTTGAGTTGATAACTTATAGCTAGCACGTACCTACCTTCTCTCACCTCACACCTAGAGTTAGGTCGGTTAAAATGAATGTGTATAGTCTCTATTTACCCCGTCCCAATACTTAACATTGATTTATTGTGTAAAAGTCATTTGTACCTTTTCTGTAAAAGTCTGTAAAAGTTAAATTATAGTGGTGGCACCGTACAGCGTGAGAGGAGGCAAATTCGCGCTTTTGAAGATCATGTACACCGACTTATCCGGATTGTACTTCATGTTGTGTTCTTCTGCGTGATCATCACATATTGCTAGCAGCTTCCGCGTCGCTGATGACAATGCCCTCCAAACTGGAACACATTAATGCTTGAGCACTACTGCTTGGCGGCAGAATAACTGGCAAAGTGGTGATACCCACCCAGACAGCCTCCCGCATACGAGAGACCTCTCACGAGTAACTTTAAAGCTGCTTTAGTTATGAGAATGGAATGCAACTGTCTCATTACTTATCATCAGCTTTACAAAATGGCACTAACAAAAATAAAAGGAATCGCAACGGCTTCACAATTATTGTGTGCAATTTGAACTCATTTCCCTGGTGGCGCAAAGCGACAGTCGTCTTTATTTAGCTGCGGATAAATGCTGCTTCAACTAAGAATAAGGACCTGTCCACCAATATAAAGTAAAGAACCTTCCTATTAATTCTGCTATCCGTATTTATTTATTTATTTAATACTTAAATGCTTGCTACACTTACAGCGACGCCAAGGCGTACACAACAAGCCAATGTTTTACATCATAATAATATAAAACGCAGAATTATACATTAAATATTGAATATATTATTATGAACACATTGCAATTTGAATAATAATTAGAATAATAATGAAAAAGAAAAAGATAACAAATAGGTAGAACTTATAAAATGAATACATATCATTAATTAGAAACATACGGACACTCATTCGAAAGATGTAGTGTTGTTATCTATTTTGTAGAAACGATACTATTATCTATTCTGTGATATTGGTACTAATATCGTAAGGTATCGGTTATTTTTTTACTAGCTCGGGTTTGCACAGCGTCGGTGTGCAGGCCTAAAGGAGTTTTCTGTCACCCTTGGGTCGGGCCCCACTTCATAAACGGTCCTAAAAACCTTTGTTTGCTCGCGCTTGTCGTCCCTGACGTCGTGGCGTAAACTTATTATGACGCTTTTTTATAATGAAGCCGGAAAATGGCTTTACTTCTACCTAACATATAGCTACGTATGTATTACTTGCTCTAGCAGTACCCTATGAGGTATAAAAAATCAAACAGCAAAAAGATAAAAGAAAAGTTACGTGATACGTTATTGAATGCTATAGCCAAATATTACGGTATTTAGTACCTACAAAGTATCATTCGTTGTATACATATAAACACCTCACGATACGAGTAGGTATCATGCCGTAAGAAACAGCTTTAAGGCGAGGGTAGAAGTGAAAATCTATTTAGGGTCGTGCTCATTATTTTCATAGAGTATCTACAGAATATCTTCGAGTAGATTCGAAATTGTGTATTCTTTTCAATTAATTATCACATGACTTCCCTTTTAAATTTGTCCTGACTTGTGGCGTCACTTTAATGAAAGTATGTGTAACTTGCTGACTACGTGTTGTGTATTCAGAGAGCGTGACAGCTCCAGCATAGTTTTAAATTTAATACGAGAGCTCCCGCGCTGTGGGCGCCCTGTGCCATAGATGAGCTTCATTCCACATTTTGCAATATGCAAAACAAATCCTAGAATTTCCTTATTCATGTGTGTAGCGGTTCCTATAATCGAAATACTCTGAATTCTGGAAAGTCGTATTTCCACCTAACACCGTTATTGCTTTTGCGTAGTCGAATATTTAAAATTTTTGCTGGAACAAAGAATGCAAATTTAACAAGTATTGTTTATTTATGTTGCAAAACCAACTATATTAAAATATTACGATTTAGATGCATAGTTACCTAACTATTGATAGTTTACTTAAATATATAACTATTGATAGTGAGGTAAGTATGCATCTAAATCGTAATAAACAATATTGTGTAGGTATGTCTCGTTAAGAAATGAAACTGAAAAATCGAAATATCACATAAACCTCCGCGGACAGCTATTATTATTATTCCACATGCACCGACAAACTGACAGTTTGACAATGTTATTACGTGGCAGAGCCAGGATCGAATTATATCCTGTGGCGGGATCCAATAGCTTCGCGTGGATATTCGTCAAAGCCTGCGTTATTGTGATAATTGACTACGTTTGTGTATTGTAAGTAAATATATTCTCAAACGCTTTTCATTCAAAGGTCAAAATGTTTTTAAGTAAAATTAAACGAAGGGTTATCCGCAAACTCCCAAGAGGGATAATCCTGCGGTTTTCTACGGATTTCACGTCACCTAGAAAGGAAAGGATAAGCTAATTATTTTACCACTCATCAGGACCGCCGTCGTTAGAAGTAGGTTTTAAGTAAACACAATAAATTCCCTGTAGGTTAATGTTACGTAATTTATGAAGGCGGCTCATAACATCTTGTAAATTATTTATTAAGGCATTTTCAGCCACCTCGTAACACCAATATAAGAGGTGAGGTGGAGTTCGTTTAACACAAGAGTGGGTGCGCTTTTCCGTAAAACGTCTGTGGGCGCGATGGGGAGAATTTTACCTCATATTAAATGTCGTTTTTCTCGCAAGTATGATAAATAAATTAAAAAATTATACTTCGCCGTTGCATCCTCGAGATTTATATAATTCACAAGGTAGTTCCACTCCATGAGCTGGGCATCAAGCACAATTTTAGAGCTGTCAGAAATAAAAAGCACAAAATTACTTATTTACAACTCCCGCCCCAGAGGGCGCCACTAAGCTCTGTCACCTCATTCACTTTTTGTGTGCGGGCATCGTAGCATCGAAATTCTTTAATATTTTTTCTTAATCAAGTAATTAGTGTTTTTATCGTCTATTTAACAATTAATTTCAGTTTAAGTGCTATGTGAATAAGAAATCGTAAGAAGTCTTGATCGGACGACCATAATAAAGGTATGAAAGACACGAAATAAAACTCGTGAAACATTTATAACGGCATGAAAGTTCCGATAGCAACTATAAGGGTGAGAACTTACCTATCTTTCCGTCTTGACTTCCAATCTGCATGTTTAATGTTAATCAAGAAACAGTATTTACTACAATGTAGGTTATGTTACCTACTTAACGATGCAGTTGTTTATTTGTTGAATCTGTATTTCTATTTTCGTTACGAAGGATACTGTGTAGTACTCTGGAATAGAATAGAATAGAATAGAATATCGTTTATTGCGTAAAAACTGTGTACATAAGATGTTATTTGGTTACAAAAAAGTTTCAACAGCTTACCCATTTCGGGTGTACAATAAAAGTAACAGCTAATTTAAATAGCTTGTTTTGGTATAACATAATTATTTTATGTTACTACTCATTAGTCTAGAAATATAAATAACTTATAGTAACAAATTATTATGTAAGCTAAACAATTTAATTATTTATCGAAATATTCATTTAAATTATAAAAACCTTTACTAATTAACCAACACTTTAAATAATTTTTGAACTGTGAGCCTTGCAGTGCTTTGATGTCTATTGGCAAATTATTATAAATTTTAATAGCGGTAAAAAATGAGCTTCTATGATAAAGTGTGTTGTTTGCTTGGGGTAAACATATATTGTGTTTATACTTAGAACGCAATATATCTGATCGACTAGATTTGAGATCAAAAAAATAATTATTATTACTCTTTACAAATATGCAAATTTCGTATATGTAAATACAAACCAATGTCAGAAAACCATTTTCCCTAAATATATTGCGGAGAGTATCTTTGCTATTAAGATTATAAATACTTCGAAGACATCTTTTTTGCAATAAAAATGTAGACTCTACCTCAACAGAATTTCCCCAAAATATTACTCCGTAACTCAATATAGGATATACATAACCGTAATATGCATTTATAGCAATTTTTTTAGATGATACATTTGTTAATACAGATAAAGAATAGGCGAATTTCGACAATTTAATATTAACATTGCAAATGTGCGCTTTCCAATTTAGATGTGAATCGATAGTTATTCCTAAAAAATTTGTTTCTTTTACTATGAGAACTGTTTTGTTATTATTGTGAATGTTGAGCTGCAATGGATTTTGTCTGTAGTTACTAAACTCTAATAATTTTGTTTTCTGTATATTTACATTTAGATTTATATCTTTTAACCAATTTACAACTATTTTAAGAGTATTATTTATTTCTAGCTCAAAATCAGTTTGGTTTAAGTTTGCTTCTTTTTTTATATAAATAGTTGCGTCGTCAGCAAACATAACGCACAGGTGTTTAGAAAGTAGTGGTAGCTCATTTACGTATATTAAAAATAGTAGCGGTCCAAGCACACTACCTTGAGGAACACCTAATACAAGACTATGAAACTTTGAATATATTTTTTCGATAGATTTAGTATTTTTGTTGTATATTTGTAGCATAGTTGATTGTGTTCTGTTTTCTAAATATGATTTTATTAATTTTAATGCTTGTCCTCTAATTCCAATATGCTCCAATTTCGACATTAATATAGGATGGACCACACAGTCAAAAGCTTTTGACATGTCTAAAAATAGGGCAACCCCTGATTTTTTTACATTTATTTGCTCCCATACTTGCTTGAGCATTTTGAAGATAGCTATTGACGTGTTTTTCCCTTTTTGAAAGCCGAACTGATTGTGACTAAGGATGTTATTAGAGTTAAGAAAGGATGTCAATCTGTTTAAAATAACTTTTTCAAAAATTTTTGAGAAGCTTGACAGGAGTGCAATTGGTCTGTAGTTTTGCATATCGTGCTTAGGGCCCTTCTTGTGTAGAGGCTTAATGATTGCAGTTTTAAGATCATCTGGGAAACAACCAGTAGATATTGTTAAGTTTATAATGTGGACTAGTGGATCGACTATATAGTTAATACTTTGTTTAATAACTTGGATGGGTATATCGTCATAACCTGAAGACTTTTTGTTTTTTAAGTTTTTTACAATATTTTTCACTTCAGAACTATCAACTGGATTTAGGAAAATTGTTTTACTGGTGGGCTGTGTTAAATGTTGTATTTTGCTTGGTATAGAAGATGATGAATGTTGATTTAGGTAAATGAAATGGTTATTAAGTTTTTCAGAAATATCTAACGGATTTACTATTTCTTGTTCATTTATTTTAATTCTTTGTATTGTTGTATGTATATTATTAGTTGCAGATGTATTTTGTTTTATAACACCCCACGTAGCTTTTGTTTTGTTTGTGCTTCTATTTATATATAGTATGTTTGCAATTTTCTTTGAACACTTTATAACTTTTTTTAATGAGGATTTATTATTGAATAAGGTCATAATAATAAAAAAAAATACCTTATGCCTTAATTTATAAAAATAAGTTAAAAAAAAAAAACTTGTTTTAATATCATAACATCTTTAAATAATACGTATGACAAAATACTGACTAAATAATAAATTTACTGGGCTTAGTAACCACACCGAATAATGTCACAACTACCCTAAGTTATAAATTTTTATGCGACTAAATATGCAACTTCAGTACTTAAAAAAATAGATATTATGCTAAGACAATATCATGAATGCATCACATTGTAATGCTTTTATTAAGTCCTATACAAAAATTAAGTGCCTTGGAACTATGACGCGATCACAGTCGTGCACAATCTTTTTTAGCGCCACGACTTGTTCGTAGTGATGGAGTTAAGAGTCAGAACACGGTCATAACATTTACGTTGCCTTTCTTACGTGCAACGACCACATTTGAACTATTTTTTATTGCCTAATGCAACAAATTGAGTGCCTTAGAACTATGATGAGGTCATAGTCGTACACAATCTTTTTTAGTGCCGCGACTTAGTCTAGTCAAGTCAAATAGTTAAGAGTCATAATACGGCCATAACATTTTCGCCGCCTTTTATTTTTGCAACGGCCACATTTGATCTATTTTTATAGCCAAATGCAATAAATTTAGTGCCTTGGAACTATGATGCGGTCATAGTCGTACACAGTCATTTTAAGGGCCACGACTTGGTCGTTGTAGGCTAGGATTAGCGTTTTAGGATTTGGAAAATAGGGCTCACGTGTAAGTCCTGGGCGAAGTCCTTCGATATGGCTGTTTTAGGTCACAATTCACTTTCCACCATCACATTGATTACTTTTGATGTATTTAGATGATGCACTCGCGGCCGCGGTATATTTTTGGAAACGTATAACGTCGTTTCTTTTGCGTGAGATGAGCGTGGAGCGGGAGTTTTTTAGGAACTGATTTTTGAAGGGAAGAATGAGTGAGTGAGTGAGTGCGTGAGTGTTAACAGATAAAATATGCATATTTAGATATAGATAATAAACTATTGAGAACTAATTAAGCGGCGCGTACAACTCCCCCGGCCTAGAGATTTCCTCTAGAAAAAGGGTGAATATATTTACTTAAAAATAATGAGATATTATACTACGAGTCGTGAGTAAAACTAAAGCTAATTTTAAGTATTAATTATAAAATATACTAATGCGAATTTTCACTGCAGAGGAAGAGGACATACTCTTACCACTGGACGTACGTAACTACCTGAGCCAGTTCGAACTTTCAAAGCTCGAATTACATTGTCTTTTCCAGGATATACTTCCTCTACGATTCCCAAAGGCCAGCAAAGAGGGTGCGCATTGTTATCTTTGATAACTACGACTGTACCTAATTGTATGGGATTGGTATGCGAATTCCACTTTTCGCGTTGCTGCAGTGAAGTTAAATACTCTTGACTCCAACGACGCCAAAAGCTTTGAATTAATTTATTTATAAATTGATAGCGAGTTAAGCGATTATCAGCCACATTCGTCACGTCCTCAGTCGGGAGAAATTTCAAAGGAGTTACGTTTAAAAAATGATTGGGAGTAAGCGCGGATACGTCAGACGGGTCTGAGCTAAGTGCACACAGCGGTCGACTATTTAATAAGCCTTCAACCTGCACCAACACAGTGTTAAACTCTTCGTAGGTCAGAATTTGAAGATTTATAATTTTATAAAGATGAGTCTTCACACAGCGTACACTTATCTCGCATAGACCGTTAAAGTGAGGACCATAAGGTGGGCTACGAAGAAATTTTATGCGCTGATCAGCCAATTGTTGACCAATATAGTTTTTATGCGATTCTGATTCTAACAGAGTGTAAATCTCACTGAGTTTGCGTTGTGCGCCAATAAAGTTGGTACCTCCATCGCTATATATTATACTTACAGGCCCTCTCCTGCAGATGAAGCGATTGAAAGCAGCGAGAAAGAGATCTGAACTTAAGTCAGAGACTAGCTCGAGGTGAAGAGCTTTTGTAGTGAGGCAGCAAAAGATGCATATATACGCCTTTTGGCTTTTAACACCACGACGGCGGATATGTGTGATGAAAAAAGGACCGGCATAGTCCACTGCGGTATAAACAAAAGCCTTTGCCTCAGAGACTCGAAAATGAGGGAGGTCACCCATTAACGGGCCAGGCGATTTAGGGTTAAGTCTAAAACATATGTTGCATTGGTGTACTCTTTGACGGACTAAGTTCCTAGCCGCCAAGATCCAAAACTTCTGTCGAAGCAGGGAAAGTAATAGGGAAGGACCAGTATGTAGATTACATACATGAAAATGGTCAACAATAAGCTGCGCGAGGCGATGTTTTGAGGGGAGAACTATTGGATGTTTTTGTCCGTAATCTAGCTGAGAATGAGTTAGTCGACCACCGACGCGAACTATGTTTTCGTCGTCGATGAAAGGGTTGAGTTTGATAAGCGTTTTACTAATGCGTTTGTTATTTTTAATTGCGTGGATATCTTGCGCAAAGCAATGACCTTGTACGTGACGTATGAGAACGATTTCAGCGTGGTCTAAGTCCGAAGGCGTTATTAAACCAGTTGTGCGTAATATCTTAGCGAAACGTAGTACGTAAACTGTCGCGCGTAACAATTTTTTATAACACGACATGCGTTCTATTAATTTATCAATCAAATGAGTTTCCGTTGTGTCATTTTGAGTAACGAGAACTACGGTTTTCTCTTCTAGCTTATCTTCTTTGCTCGGCGAGACAAGAAAGGGCTTAATAGGCCACTCGGGAATAGGGGTCGAAACCCATCGCGGCGCGTGGAACCAAGCGTCTTGATTTATCAAAAGCTTAGGCGTTATCGGTCGTGAAATGATGTCTGCCGGGTTCTGATCACCGCTGATGAAGAACCAATTACCAGCAGAGAGTTTAGAGTTAATTTCAGTTATTCTGTTTGCTACGAAAGTGTGAAATCTGAAAGCGGGTGAATGAATCCAAGTTAATGCGACAGTGGAGTCGGAAAATGCGTAAGTAGCGTGTATAGGACAGCGTTGACTAATAATATCGCGAACAGAGGTTATGAGGTTAGCTAAGAGCAATGCGGCACAAAGTTCGAGTCGAGCGAGGGAAACTTTCTTTAGCGGTGCGACTCGTGATTTGGAAGCGATAAGATTAACAGTACCGGGCGAATCCACGTGAGTACCTACGCGAACGTACACAGCTGCTCCATAGCACTTTTCACTAGCGTCAGCGAATCCTACTATAACCACGTGAGAGCCAGCGGTAATACCTATATGACGAGGTATGATTATTTTTGACAAGTCGTTAAGTTCACTTCTGAACTGAGTCCATTTGAGACGAATGGACTCTGGGACTGGCTGGTCCCAGTCTAAATCGCGCTGCCAACATTCCTGAATTAATAATTTCATGAAAGCGGTTACAGGACCCAAATTTCCTAATGGGTCAAAAAGACGAGCGGTCGCGGAGAGTATTGAGCGCTTTGTACATACATCAGTAGCGTCGTTGTTCGTTTCATATCGAAAAACATCCTCATTAGGTTGCCACTGCATACCTATAATTTTGGTACTGACGTCTCGGTCCGTATCAAAATTTATTACTTGCGGATTTTTATGCGAGTGCGGAATTTTATTCATGAGTTCGGAACTGTTAGAAATCCATTTGACCAATTTGAAACCCCCGGCCATGAACATTTTCACCATTTGATGATAAGTTCGTTCGGCTTCGGCTAGTCCATCTACGGATGAAACATAATCGTCCATAAACATTCGGTTTTCCGCCTCCCGCGCGGCGATCGGAAACTTATCGCGTTCGTCGGCGGCGAGCTGGCGTACCACTCGCATGGCGAGCCATGCCGAGCTGGAAATCCCAAAGGAAACCCTATTAAACTGATAGGTTTCAATCGCGGATTCTGAATCAAATCGAAATAATATGCGTTGAAAGGGTTGATGACACGAAACGAGTTTGACACAAAAGTACATCTTCTCAATGTCGGCCGTCAGCGCGATGCTGAATATGCGTAAATTTATTAAAAGATCGAATATATTTTGTTGTAAGTTAGGTCCAGCGAATAGTAAGTCGTTGAGTGACTTTCCGGAACTTGTTTTACAAGATGCGTCTAAAATAATTCGAGTTTTTGAGGAGGTCTTGTCCGGTCGATAAACAGCCCTATGCGGTATGTAATATGCGTTATCAATGGCGCGAGAATCATCGCTCTCCACCACTACCTTAGATAAGTAACCACGGTCAATGTAATCTTGAATAGTAGCATTGTAGTCACTACGTATCTCCGAGTTTGCGTCTAACTTTTTTTCTAAGTTAATCAAACGACGTTTTGCGGTTGAGTAAGAATTACCGAGTTCTGATGCGTCCGATTTAAACGGTAGGCTAACCGTGTAAACACCATTTATATCGCGTGTGTAGGTAGACTGGAAAATATTTTCACAAGTCTCGTCGTCAGGGCTATAATGTTTTTTATTGGGAACACTTTCAAGCTCCCAAAAGCGTTGCGTTAGAGTTTCTAAAGAAGGCGTGTTTACATTACAAAAGAAAGTCTTATCAATTTTATTACCGCAGTGCGAACCAGATAACACACAATCCGCACGACCCATCGCGATGTATCCGAGAGTGGTCTCAATACCTACGACGGATGATCGTGGTGAGGTGACCTTGTTGCCGCCTAGCAATAATGGAAAGAGTTCATTACCTAACAGACAGTCCACCTCGCCGGGAGTGTGGTAGCAGTCGTCAGCCATGGGTATGTTGTGCAAATGGTCTAATTGCGTTAAATCAATGGATGCGTTTGGCAAGCAATCGGTGATAGAATCAATCACACGAGCGTTAATAGTGTATTTACACCGGTTATCAAAGCGCGAATGAATCACGAATGAAGCGTGACCTAGCGAAACACTTTGCGATTTACCTATACCTTTAATGGTAGTTGAAGCGGGAATAATTTTTAAGTTAAGTCTTTCACAACAACTTTTAGTAATAAAGTGGCTCATAGAACCAGTATCTAAAAATAGGCGCAGTTTATGACATCTACTGTCATCACTGTATGCATATACAGACGCGGTAGGTAACAACACGGTAGTATTCTTATCGTTGCTAGGTGAAGGCGTAACTGCAGAAAGAGACAAGTTATTTTGTCCCATCTGCGTTTGCATATTTTTAGCGGCAAGCGCAGGTGCTACGCTCGGCTCGAGCGCTGAACGCTCATGACTTGCGCCGCAGGCGATAAACGAGTGCGCCTGATGGTGCGCGCCACCGCCACCGCTCACTCGAGATAACGGTTGTGGCGGTTTGGTATTCGCGTTGTTTTGATTGTTGTTGCGAAAGTTATCTAAATGAATAAGAGTGTGATGTTTCCTTTGGCAAATCGAGCAACGGTTTAATGATTTACAATCATTTACGTTGTGAAATCCTAGACAGTTTAGACAAAAGTTATATTTAGTGACCAAAGAATGGCGTAGGTGTGCGTTTTGCGATAAGAAATAACTGCACTTAAAAAGAGCGTGTTCCGGACGAGTTTTGCAAAGGGCGCAGTTGCGTGGCGACTGCGATGGATGAGTGAGTGTGTGGGCTTGCGTTTCATTTTGCGTGTTTGAGATCGCGTTACTATCGACGACGGCGTTGTTGACAACAAAAGCGTGCGTGCTTTTTGCGTGCTTATTTATTAGTAAATTATTACCTTTATTGTTAGCGTAACTAGGTTTATTGTTTGTCATTAATGATGAGCGAAGAGAGTGGATTTTATTCTGCTCTTTTATAAATTGTTTTAGCTGATCGAATGTAGGCATGTTTTCGCTACGATGCGTTTGTTCAAAGAGTGTAAGTGCGTCTTTATCTAGCTTGCTAAGGGCGATGTGCGTGATAACAAAATCCGATAGATCTTTGATTCCTAAGCGACGTAAAGCTGCTTCAGCGGAACAAAACTGCTCCAAAAAGGCGTCTGAAGACTTTGACGAGAAATGTAGCATCTGCTCAAGATACATAGAAGCTTGGACGCGCACATTGTGGTATTTTTCGACAAGATTAGTCCACAAAATGACGAAATTTTCGCCTGTATTTGGAATTCCAGAACAAATGGACAGCGCTTTTCCAGAAAGTTTACCTATAAGGTACTGTGCCTTTTCAGTGGGAGTGAGCATAGGGTTATCGTGAATAAGACTTTTGAAATTTTCATAGAACACTGGCCACTTATTCGGATTACCATCAAAAGAGGCTAATTCAAGCGGAGGTAGTTTTTTAGAAAACTCGTATTTGCGACGCTCAGAGTTGGCCTTGAGTTGCGTGATCGTTTTTTCTACAGCGACTATATTGCAATACAAATCATCAAACGAGTTAAGTACTTCCAATGCAGGCATGGCCTCCTCATCCAAACTCATTTGAAGTAAGTTTAAATCGTCAATTACTTTTATAAAATCAGTTCTAGCTTGCTCCAACGACTGGAAGCGAGCAATAAATAATTTCTCATTAGTAGGATCGGAAACCTTTAGGCTAAGGTCGTATAATTGTTGTACTCTTGCAAACAAAACTTCCTTTTTCGATTCTAAAAGAACGATTTTACGTTTAGATTCCTTATTCGACATGATGGAAAACTATGCCTTATAGCAGCGAGTATAAGCGCGAGAGTTGCGTGAGCTAGATGCGTGAGATAAGTTGTATAAATACAAATGTAGGTAGATGAACGACTATGTTGATTGAACTTATAATTATCGAACTAATTGTAAAATAGTCGATGAAATAAGCGATAAAAGAGAAGTATATGCGTTATTTATGCGGAAATATGTATAATATATAAATATGTGTCGCGATGAGATGAATAAATACCTATTGCAAATTTTACAATAAATATGGATGCGTTTGCGTTGTAATTTTGCAGCGTGCAAGATGGCGTCGAAGTGCAAAAATCTAAATGGAATTTAGATAAATATGCGTGTTTAGATTTGTGTAAGTGTTGAATGTGATGGAATTTTGGAATCCGGATCGTTAAGGAACAGAAAAGCTTGTAGGCTAGGATTAGCGTTTTAGGATTTGGAAAATAGGGCTCACGTGTAAGTCCTGGGCGAAGTCCTTCGATATGGCTGTTTTAGGTCACAATTCACTTTCCACCATCACATTGATTACTTTTGATGTATTTAGATGATGCACTCGCGGCCGCGGTATATTTTTGGAAACGTATAACGTCGTTTCTTTTGCGTGAGATGAGCGTGGAGCGGGAGTTTTTTAGGAACTGATTTTTGAAGGGAAGAATGAGTGAGTGAGTGAGTGCGTGAGTGTTAACAGATAAAATATGCATATTTAGATATAGATAATAAACTATTGAGAACTAATTAAGCGGCGCGTACAGTCGTAGTCATGAAGTCATAACATATTCATGACTTTTGCGTTGCCTTTCCTTCAAGTCACGCCTATATTTGATAAATGTTATAGCCTAATGCAAAAATTGAGTGCCTTGGAATTATGACGCGATCATAGTCGTTCATAGATCAAATTGACAATCAAAGCGATGATAGACGTGCACAACATATAATTAAGTGCCTTGAAACAATGACGCGATCATAATCGTGCATATTTTAAGAGTTACGATTTCGTCGTAGTCAAGTAATTAAGAGTTATAACACAGTCATGTTTTCTGCGTTACCTTCTTTTCACCCAACAGCCACATTTGATATATATTTTTAGCCTAATGCAACAAATCCAGTGCCTTGGAACTATGATGCGATCATAGTCACACACATCATTGAGTGCCTTGGAACTATGACGCGATCATAGACGTACACAACGACAAATTTAGTGCCTTGGAACTATGATGCGATCATAGTCATGCATATTTTTAATTTTAACTATAATTCAATTTAATCATCTTTTGATATTTTGCATTGTTCTTATGTATATTTTAGCGTTACGACTTCGTCGTAGTCAAAGAGTTAAGAGTCATAACACTATCATGACATTGGGGTTGCCTTATCTTCATGCGACGCCCACATTTGATGTATTTCTTATAACCTAATACCTAAAACAAATAGTGTGCCTTGGAACTATAATGCGATCATAGTGGTGCATTTTTAGCGGAACGATTTGGTCGTAGTCATGCAGTTAGGAGTCATAACACAATTATGACTTTTCTTCCTTAATGATACGCCCACAGTGGCAGAGGCCCAGTATACACCCACTATGGAAAACTGTCTAGCCGTAAAAATAGCAAATTTTAACGTATGCATATAATGTTCGCTCAACTGATCTTACAACAAGTTAATATTCACAATGAATAGATTCCAGTGGCATACTACTTACTTATGGTGACGTCACCGCGTTCTGCGGTGGCTTCTTCTTGATCTAGACTTTAACTAGTAGAACACGAACGTTCTTGATGCAAATTATACTATGCATTTATGCAGCCTACTGTTGTGTGATGAAAGGTAAACAAGAAGTTTTTGGATCGGAGATTGAAAAGGAAATCTCTAAACGTTGGGGGCGTATCTATCTTATATAGTGACATCAGACCTGAAAAAGGCTTTCACTGAAAATGTTCTTGTATAAATTTTCAGTTAATGGGTATAAAACCATCTAAGTTGACTCTTCAACTAAAAACCAGCGCGAGCTAAAGAATACATAAATCTATCTGTCAGATCTCGTCGGTCATCCTATCTTATTAGAAAGGATATGGAAAAGCTTAAAAATTCGATCAAATTATTATATTAGGATTACGCCTTACAAACACAATAAATCAAAGCAACCTGATTTAACGTATATTACGCTAGGTAAATTCTTTCCTCTTCGGAAAAATCCTTGTAGTTATAATACTGAGGCAAATGAATCTGTTTAGAAATCTGGCTTTCAGGTTAAGGCTAAAATGATGAATGCTTTGATGTCGAAGTAAATAGTTAGTCAGCCAGAAAACCGAACAGGCAAAGTAGCCAAAGGTATCGGGATACACCGGGGTATCGTATCACGACGTGGACTGCACCGGCGTCGTTACCAGAAAGTCAGCCAGAAAACCGAACAGGCAAAGTATCCAAAGGTATCGGGATACACCGGGGTATCGAATCACGACGTGGACTGCACCAGCGTCGTTACCAGGATCCATGGAAGTCACAGTCTATGCCACAATCCAAAACTCGTTAGAGGTTTTTTCCAAACATGGAAATTAATTTCGAAAGACCCCTTTATCTATCAGCACAGTTGAACTGTGGTATAAAATGCTTATAAAATATCATTACTGAAACCATTTTTTTTTTCTCACGGTATAATATATGATATAATAATACCCAACAATACTTGAACTTATCTGATTCAAAACTAATAAATATAAATTTAGGAATAAAACCAATCAAACCGTCCAATATCTGCAGCTGTTGTGATAAGTACCATTCAATGATTTACCTTTAGGTAATATTTTTTTTTATATATAAATTCCAAACTCGACTTGGTGATCACTGTAGTTCAATTGGGCAGAACCCTTCCCTTCTTATTAATGTTGAGATGCGGGTTCAAGTCTCAGTAGCCATGGGTTGTTTAAAAAAAAAAAAGCTTTATTTGAGCATTTTGTGAATCATGCGTTAATGCCTAATAAAAATATGGCGGCCAAGAATCAGTGATTAAAATTTGAGGATCAGATATTCGAATGTCAATGTCAAATGGACTGCTCGGCCGACAGTGCCAATCATCTTTCCTAAGCTCTTCAAACCTGTAGTATCCTTACTCGGAATCACGTATACCAGCTTGTTCCAAATCACATTCTTGATTTGGGCTAAATTCAATCAAGTCCATAGACGGTTACCCACATTAAAATTAGACAATGTAAAATGTCTATTATATTTTCGGGATACAGTTCATAAATGAATAACCAAAAAGGGATAATGATAATATTAATATACATAAAAAAAAAACAGTTAAAGAATCCAAACATAAATTATAACCGCAAAATGGTGATAATATTCTTATTGAAAATACGTTATTTGGTAATAACAACATTTTACTGTGTCATATATAATTAGTAACGAACGTTACTCGTATGGGCTGGAGATTTTCCCTGACACTTCTTTTAACTGGGTGGAGTATCATGTGTGATAATACGATAAACAAGAGCCAGTTATTATTTTTCCCATTTTAAAAATTGACGAACAATATTAACAATGGGCAACTGGCGTCATGGTCATTCTTTACTAGAACAGTCAACCATAGTATCCTTTGTTCCAATCTCTGGCATGTTAAGAACCAATACTATTTTATACATATCATGTCAGGAAACAAGTTAGCCTTCGCACTTCAACCAGAAACAGACAAAATTATTCTAAATTTTGTTTCAAATATATTCCCAACGATGACTATTCCAAATTACAACAAAATAAATGGCAGTTTCACTAGCATTGTCAACAGGACGATGTGTTCAATCACCATCCTTTATATAGAATGTATGAAATCGTAACCAATTACGCAGTAATTTCTAATAGATTATAAATTTGCCGGGAATAGTAACTTTTGTCATACAAGCATATAAGTTGTAAGGCGTTTGTTGCCTTTACTTTCGATCAGAGGCAAAGTTTGAACTTTTTTGTCATGAAAAGAAAACCTTGTACATAATACAAGCATCTCGTTAGAAGGTAGATAGATCAAAAGGATTATATGTGACAGTTGAATAAACACTGCGATTTTCTCTGCATACTTGTGATGCATAAACCTTAGCAGCTTACTAACGGAGTTTTCTATTGACCTTATCAAATAAGCTGCCGGATAATATGAGTACTATTTTGCTAAAGCGGTGTAGGATTCTAACTAAATTATGTTAAATCATAATTTATATTATACAATTGTTATTAAAATATTACATATATGTGTTGCCCATATAAATATTTTTACTCTGGGGAACATGAAAATTTCGCAAAAGCTCTAAACATCTACCTTGTGAATTATATAAATCTCGAGGATGCAACGGCGAAGTATAATTGATGGTTAAACAAACTTACCAAGTGAAGTTTGACCGTAATTATACAAGCCGTTGCATCCGAAGAGATTTATACTAATAACCCACCCGTGCCCTAATTTGTTGTCACAAACCCTTACAAATATTAAGTACCTACTAGTAGTTTACTTAACCTGTTTTGTGGCCTTAAGATTTTGCGAAATGTTGTTGTCTCTAAATCAAATGAGGTGACAGAGCTTAGTGGCGCCCTCTGGGGCGGGAGTTGTAAATAAGTAATTTTGTGCTTTTTATTTCTGACAGCTCTAAAATTGTGCTTGATGCCCAGCTCATGGAGTGGAACTACCTTGTGAATTATATAAATCTCTTCGGATGCAACGGCTTGTATAATTACGGTCAAACTTCACTTGGTAAGTTTGTTTAACCATCAAAGATTGCTGTTTCTGTTATATTATAACAAAATTAAATGTTTCATTAGGTAATCTATTGCATATGTTTTTGCGTAATGTTATCCCGAAATTCTATCAACGTTTCAAGAACGGCGCCGGAAGATGAAATGAAAAGCAGTTACGTACTAAAAAAGTAAATCTTGACAAGTGAATATATTTCGAAAAATATTATCATTTCTTTGTCGTAAGTGGCAAAATTATCATAACGCCCCCATTATAGGGTTATAAACACGTCGTACCCCTCATCATCATTATTAAATAATTGGTTTTATTAGAGCAGGCGCTCCATAAATATTGTTATCTTTATTCAAAAGTCAGTAATTTTCTTAAAAGTGCGGTTTGTAATACAAACAGGCATTTCCCTGCTTATATGTTTCAATTAATAAGGGAGGAGGATCGGTCCGGTACTACAATCAATCATCGCCTCATAAACTATCGAGCGATAAATCTGGGAAGGGCAGATTTTTATTAGCCCTAATAATTGCTTTAATGAAAATACTAACTCTGTAGGTGAATATATATTAATTGGAAAATTATTGATGACATAAAAGCGGCTAGTAAATTTTTAAACATTTTTATATTCATACAATAGGTATTCCATTAACTGGATTGGACACGACACGATTTGAGCCGGCAATTAACTCGTGACTGCATGTTCGCAGTCATTTTGTACGAAATTAAAAGCGAATCGAAATATAAAAGTACAAACGGAAAATACAATAAAATTCATATTTTCCCAGTGGATTGGTGATACCAAACACTATAAAAGAATGCTGCGAAGTAGAACATAAATATTTTTGCGCAAACAAACGTCTGATATACGATACGTCGCACGCCTTTCAATCAACAGCTTTTGACTCCCGGAGGAAACACCCTGGAAACCGGAGGAAAATAACTTACTCAACTTTATTTCCTGCTCCTTATGTCTGCAAAAACTAGCTGTGATGCGACAATAGATTTTATTTCAGCACAACATAACCAACACAAGAAACAGTCAATTTATGTAAATAGGTAGGTACCTAGATAGGCAGGTAGGTACTCGGAAGATACACCTACGTTTCAGTGCAAGTAGAGCAGTGATACGACTACGCTAGTTAGCGCTAACTGTTCATCTTATTTGGCTAATCCTACCTACAACATAAATAATACAATGCAACTACAAGATGGAGCCTCTAATTATGTCAACAGTCTTGGAAAACTAAACTTGGTGTTTTATTTCAGTCTTAACATTGCAGCAGACTGCTTATTATATCCGTCTCGCAAATATATAGGTGAGTTTTCTTCTAGGAAAATAAGTTTTTCAAAAATCCAATTATGCAGTTATCATTTTCATAAAAATTGGCCCCGAAACTCTTTTGAGCATTTTTCGCTATTCCTTATAGTTTCAGGTTTGGCCATCCACACCCACTTAAAAAATCCTGTATATATAGAATTCCACTAATCCACTTCCATTTCCTAATCATAATAAACGCTTCTTAGCAAAATAATTATCTAGGTTAGTATTGAATGTATTAAGTAAACGAATGCCATTCACAATCACACGTCAAGTTAGGCGCGTGAAGTTCGATCAACAAGGTGCTCTCCTGGCGTCATTAATCACCGACAAACCCTGTTGTACACTGAAACCGACGATATGTATCAGTGCACAAGATCGCGTTTTTAAAGCTTCTTCAGTTTAATACCAGTCTCATTAGCAAGGCTATGGCATGTGAAAGTTGTGTATTAACGCAAAGCAGAGTTTAACTTGTGCCTGATATTAAGTAAACAAATGCCAATCACAATCACACGGCAAGTTAGGCGCGTGAAGTTCGATCAACAAGGTGCTCTCCTGGCGTCATTAATCACCGACAAACCCTGTTGTACACTGAAACCGACGATATGTATCAGTGCACAAAATCGCGTTTTTAAAGCTTCTTCAGTTTAATACCAGTCTCATTAGCAAGGCTATGGCATGTGAAAGTTGTGTATTAACGCAAAGCAGAGTTTAACTTGTGCCTGATATTAAGTAAACAAATGCCAATCACAATCACACGGCAAGTTAGGCGCGTGAAGTTCGATCAACAAGGTGCTCTCCTGGCGTCATTAATCACCGACGAACCCTGTTGTACACCGAGACCGACGGTATATATCAGTGCACAAGGTCACGTTTTTAAAGCTTCCTAAATTTAATATCAGTCTCATTATATAGTAAGGCTATGGCATGTGAAAGTTGAGTATTAACGTAAAGCAGAGTTTAACTTGTGCCTGTGATTAAGAAAACGAATGCCAATCACAATCACACGGTGAGTTAGGCGCGTAAAGATCGATCAACAAGGTGCTCTTCTGGCGTCATTAAACACCGACGAACTCTGTTGTACACCGACACCGACGGTATGCATCAGTGCACAAGGTCACGTTTATAAAGCTTCTTCAGTTTAAAACTTTTTACTATGTTCAAGACAAACATTCGATGTGCGTGGGAACTCATCACATGCTGCAGAGCAAAGATTTATATTTGTGAATTATATCTCTTTCGTGTTAGAGTAGCTAGAGATAGTAAAATCAAGGCGACATTCGTTATTTATTTATACTTTAGCAGAAATCAGTTTGTACTCGTATGTACAAATATACAAACACAAAATCATTTATTTGCCAAAAGATATAAAACATATTAGGGTATTAGCAGTAGTCCCCATACTAGGGCAAGCTTGTATCGCGGATGGCTGTGGCCGGTTTACAGTAACTTAAGAAATACAGTGACAGTACCTACTTGATTATTAAATTAAATTACAATAAACTTGCTATACAATACAATTTTTACAATGATAATGAGATGCCTATTCACTCTAGACTTAAAGCGACACAAGTTGTAGCTGTTTGGGAACAAAGACGCTGGCGGAGCGTTCCACTCCTTAGCAGTCTCCTTAGCAGTTATGTAGGAAGAAGGAGAAGAATAATAGAAGAATAATTAGGAGAAGGTTTGTGACTAGACATGAACAATCTCATTCTACCAACCTCCAAATTAAAAATTGAAGAAAAATATTATATTTTCCTAAAAAACCTGAAGTCCATTTTATTGACAAGTGTTATTACACCCTAGTTGAGTTTTATAACGATAAAACTTAGTTATGGAATGTTTCGGTCATATGACATATGCTTAGTTAGGGTTATATGACATGTTATCTCCTTCACCTTAATACCTGTGCTTGTATCTAATGTACATAATATGATTACAATAAATAAATTGAATTGAATTGAAGAAGAATTCTGTGTGGCAAATCTTTATACCGTCTTAATTGTTTTTTATCCGTGAGCTATGCTCCAATGCTCAATCTTTCTTTAGAGACCTACGACTCTTACGACTCATGCAGTTATCGATGGCTTGTCATGTAAATGCAATACATAAAGCTCTAACACTGTCCTACACTGAACTATTGGCCTCGTAAATAATAATGCAGCGTCCCAAATTCAGCCGTGGACAATGCCGGTGTCACCGCTAAAGTTTGATTAATGAACTTTCAATAAATCTGTACAAAAACCTTTTCAAGAAAATTGTTTACGTAACAGATTTTCATCGTGACTTTTTAAATAAAAGGATGCTTTGAATAACAACATGGACTTTGGGTCATACTAAAAGTTTAGACAATAACTGTTAACGTAAGGGTGAAACAGTTAAAAATCATTAGTGGCTGTATTAAGGTGTGGATAAAAAACAAAAAGCACTATGTAGTACGTTTTATTGCTTATATATACATACGTATATATTTATATACGCAATAAAAAAATGCGTATATTGTAATTGGTTTAACAACGTGCCCACCTGCTCTCGTGACTCACTCTCATAATTCAATTTAAGACTATAGGTACAATGTTGCCCCACAACTTCATATCTTCGAGTAAGAAATATGATCTAACGCATGAACCCGTGGCCGCCCGTCAGACAAATCCTTTCAATAAAATAATTTTATGGCGGCGCACTTACACCGGAGAAATTGCGATTTGTAGGGTACATCATAAAGCATAAAGAGCCGCTCGTAAACCGTGGACCGGGAATCCATGGGGGTTTATGTTCTGTGATTATGCTATTTCGCTTCCCGGCCGACTTATGATTGAGTTATTCCACTTCATGCTGATGTAGAACATTCTGCTATCTACTTGATTTGCTTTGGCAGATCTTTGCACCCAGTAGTATAGACCATAAAAAATACTGCGTCATTGTTATGCTAACCTACATACCTACTTACAGAAGAATTAGTTTAGGGTGGATGGGCACACGCCGTTTTTCATACAATCTTCAATCCGACAGTGCCAATCATCTTTCCTAAGCTCTTCAAACCTGTAGTATCCTTACTCGGAATCACGTATACCAGCTTGTTCCAAATCACATTCTTGATTTGGGCTAAATTCAATCAAGTCCATAGACGGTTACCCACATTAAAATTAGACAATGTAAAATGTCTATTATATTTTCGGGATACAGTTCATAAATGAATAACCAAAAAGGGATAATGATAATATTAATATACATAAAAAAAAAACAGTTAAAGAATCCAAACATAAATTATAACCGCAAAATGGTGATAATATTCTTATTGAAAATACGTTATTTGGTAATAACAA
This sequence comes from Petrophora chlorosata, assembly GCA_951640565.1. Lineage (NCBI taxonomy): Eukaryota > Metazoa > Arthropoda > Insecta > Lepidoptera > Geometridae > Petrophora > Petrophora chlorosata. The sequence continues at coordinate 7,701,023 of OX621206.1, forward strand.
CATTTTACTGTGTCATATATAATTAGTAACGAACGTTACTCGTATGGGCTGGAGATTTTCCCTGACACTTCTTTTAACTGGGTGGAGTATCATGTGTGATAATACGATAAACAAGAGCCAGTTATTATTTTTCCCATTTTAAAAATTGACGAACAATATTAACAATGGGCAACTGGCGTCATGGTCATTCTTTACTAGAACAGTCAACCATAGTATCCTTTGTTCCAATCTCTGGCATGTTAAGAACCAATACTATTTTATACATATCATGTCAGGAAACAAGTTAGCCTTCGCACTTCAACCAGAAACAGACAAAATTATTCTAAATTTTGTTTCAAATATATTCCCAACGATGACTATTCCAAATTACAACAAAATAAATGGCAGTTTCACTAGCATTGTCAACAGGACGATGTGTTCAATCACCATCCTTTATATAGAATGTATGAAATCGTAACCAATTACGCAGTAATTTCTAATAGATTATAAATTTGCCGGGAATAGTAACTTTTGTCATACAAGCATATAAGTTGTAAGGCGTTTGTTGCCTTTACTTTCGATCAGAGGCAAAGTTTGAACTTTTTTGTCATGAAAAGAAAACCTTGTACATAATACAAGCATCTCGTTAGAAGGTAGATAGATCAAAAGGATTATATGTGACAGTTGAATAAACACTGCGATTTTCTCTGCATACTTGTGATGCATAAACCTTAGCAGCTTACTAACGGAGTTTTCTATTGACCTTATCAAATAAGCTGCCGGATAATATGAGTACTATTTTGCTAAAGCGGTGTAGGATTCTAACTAAATTATGTTAAATCATAATTTATATTATACAATTGTTATTAAAATATTACATATATGTGTTGCCCATATAAATATTTTTACTCTGGGGAACATGAAAATTTCGCAAAAGCTCTAAACATCTACCTTGTGAATTATATAAATCTCGAGGATGCAACGGCGAAGTATAATTGATGGTTAAACAAACTTACCAAGTGAAGTTTGACCGTAATTATACAAGCCGTTGCATCCGAAGAGATTTATACTAATAACCCACCCGTGCCCTAATTTGTTGTCACAAACCCTTACAAATATTAAGTACCTACTAGTAGTTTACTTAACCTGTTTTGTGGCCTTAAGATTTTGCGAAATGTTGTTGTCTCTAAATCAAATGAGGTGACAGAGCTTAGTGGCGCCCTCTGGGGCGGGAGTTGTAAATAAGTAATTTTGTGCTTTTTATTTCTGACAGCTCTAAAATTGTGCTTGATGCCCAGCTCATGGAGTGGAACTACCTTGTGAATTATATAAATCTCTTCGGATGCAACGGCTTGTATAATTACGGTCAAACTTCACTTGGTAAGTTTGTTTAACCATCAAAGATTGCTGTTTCTGTTATATTATAACAAAATTAAATGTTTCATTAGGTAATCTATTGCATATGTTTTTGCGTAATGTTATCCCGAAATTCTATCAACGTTTCAAGAACGGCGCCGGAAGATGAAATGAAAAGCAGTTACGTACTAAAAAAGTAAATCTTGACAAGTGAATATATTTCGAAAAATATTATCATTTCTTTGTCGTAAGTGGCAAAATTATCATAACGCCCCCATTATAGGGTTATAAACACGTCGTACCCCTCATCATCATTATTAAATAATTGGTTTTATTAGAGCAGGCGCTCCATAAATATTGTTATCTTTATTCAAAAGTCAGTAATTTTCTTAAAAGTGCGGTTTGTAATACAAACAGGCATTTCCCTGCTTATATGTTTCAATTAATAAGGGAGGAGGATCGGTCCGGTACTACAATCAATCATCGCCTCATAAACTATCGAGCGATAAATCTGGGAAGGGCAGATTTTTATTAGCCCTAATAATTGCTTTAATGAAAATACTAACTCTGTAGGTGAATATATATTAATTGGAAAATTATTGATGACATAAAAGCGGCTAGTAAATTTTTAAACATTTTCATATTCATACAATAGGTATTCCATTAACTGGATTGGACACGACACGATTTGAGCCGGCAATTAACTCGTGACTGCATGTTCGCAGTCATTTTGTACGAAATTAAAAGCGAATCGAAATATAAAAGTACAAACGGAAAATACAATAAAATTCATATTTTCCCAGTGGATTGGTGATACCAAACACTATAAAAGAATGCTGCGAAGTAGAACATAAATATTTTTGCGCAAACAAACGTCTGATATACGATACGTCGCACGCCTTTCAATCAACAGCTTTTGACTCCCGGAGGAAACACCCTGGAAACCGGAGGAAAATAACTTACTCAACTTTATTTCCTGCTCCTTATGTCTGCAAAAACTAGCTGTGATGCGACAATAGATTTTATTTCAGCACAACATAACCAACACAAGAAACAGTCAATTTATGTAAATAGGTAGGTACCTAGATAGGCAGGTAGGTACTCGGAAGATACACCTACGTTTCAGTGCAAGTAGAGCAGTGATACGACTACGCTAGTTAGCGCTAACTGTTCATCTTATTTGGCTAATCCTACCTACAACATAAATAATACAATGCAACTACAAGATGGAGCCTCTAATTATGTCAACAGTCTTGGAAAACTAAACTTGGTGTTTTATTTCAGTCTTAACATTGCAGCAGACTGCTTATTATATCCGTCTCGCAAATATATAGGTGAGTTTTCTTCTAGGAAAATAAGTTTTTCAAAAATCCAATTATGCAGTTATCATTTTCATAAAAATTGGCCCCGAAACTCTTTTGAGCATTTTTCGCTATTCCTTATAGTTTCAGGTTTGGCCATCCACACCCACTTAAAAAATCCTGTATATATAGAATTCCACTAATCCACTTCCATTTCCTAATCATAATAAACGCTTCTTAGCAAAATAATTATCTAGGTTAGTATTGAATGTATTAAGTAAACGAATGCCATTCACAATCACACGTCAAGTTAGGCGCGTGAAGTTCGATCAACAAGGTGCTCTCCTGGCGTCATTAATCACCGACAAACCCTGTTGTACACTGAAACCGACGATATGTATCAGTGCACAAGATCGCGTTTTTAAAGCTTCTTCAGTTTAATACCAGTCTCATTAGCAAGGCTATGGCATGTGAAAGTTGTGTATTAACGCAAAGCAGAGTTTAACTTGTGCCTGATATTAAGTAAACAAATGCCAATCACAATCACACGGCAAGTTAGGCGCGTGAAGTTCGATCAACAAGGTGCTCTCCTGGCGTCATTAATCACCGACAAACCCTGTTGTACACTGAAACCGACGATATGTATCAGTGCACAAAATCGCGTTTTTAAAGCTTCTTCAGTTTAATACCAGTCTCATTAGCAAGGCTATGGCATGTGAAAGTTGTGTATTAACGCAAAGCAGAGTTTAACTTGTGCCTGATATTAAGTAAACAAATGCCAATCACAATCACACGGCAAGTTAGGCGCGTGAAGTTCGATCAACAAGGTGCTCTCCTGGCGTCATTAATCACCGACGAACCCTGTTGTACACCGAGACCGACGGTATATATCAGTGCACAAGGTCACGTTTTTAAAGCTTCCTAAATTTAATATCAGTCTCATTATATAGTAAGGCTATGGCATGTGAAAGTTGAGTATTAACGTAAAGCAGAGTTTAACTTGTGCCTGTGATTAAGAAAACGAATGCCAATCACAATCACACGGTGAGTTAGGCGCGTAAAGATCGATCAACAAGGTGCTCTTCTGGCGTCATTAAACACCGACGAACTCTGTTGTACACCGACACCGACGGTATGCATCAGTGCACAAGGTCACGTTTATAAAGCTTCTTCAGTTTAAAACTTTTTACTATGTTCAAGACAAACATTCGATGTGCGTGGGAACTCATCACATGCTGCAGAGCAAAGATTTATATTTGTGAATTATATCTCTTTCGTGTTAGAGTAGCTAGAGATAGTAAAATCAAGGCGACATTCGTTATTTATTTATACTTTAGCAGAAATCAGTTTGTACTCGTATGTACAAATATACAAACACAAAATCATTTATTTGCCAAAAGATATAAAACATATTAGGGTATTAGCAGTAGTCCCCATACTAGGGCAAGCTTGTATCGCGGATGGCTGTGGCCGGTTTACAGTAACTTAAGAAATACAGTGACAGTACCTACTTGATTATTAAATTAAATTACAATAAACTTGCTATACAATACAATTTTTACAATGATAATGAGATGCCTATTCACTCTAGACTTAAAGCGACACAAGTTGTAGCTGTTTGGGAACAAAGACGCTGGCGGAGCGTTCCACTCCTTAGCAGTCTCCTTAGCAGTTATGTAGGAAGAAGGAGAAGAATAATAGAAGAATAATTAGGAGAAGGTTTGTGACTAGACATGAACAATCTCATTCTACCAACCTCCAAATTAAAAATTGAAGAAAAATATTATATTTTCCTAAAAAACCTGAAGTCCATTTTATTGACAAGTGTTATTACACCCTAGTTGAGTTTTATAACGATAAAACTTAGTTATGGAATGTTTCGGTCATATGACATATGCTTAGTTAGGGTTATATGACATGTTATCTCCTTCACCTTAATACCTGTGCTTGTATCTAATGTACATAATATGATTACAATAAATAAATTGAATTGAATTGAAGAAGAATTCTGTGTGGCAAATCTTTATACCGTCTTAATTGTTTTTTATCCGTGAGCTATGCTCCAATGCTCAATCTTTCTTTAGAGACCTACGACTCTTACGACTCATGCAGTTATCGATGGCTTGTCATGTAAATGCAATACATAAAGCTCTAACACTGTCCTACACTGAACTATTGGCCTCGTAAATAATAATGCAGCGTCCCAAATTCAGCCGTGGACAATGCCGGTGTCACCGCTAAAGTTTGATTAATGAACTTTCAATAAATCTGTACAAAAACCTTTTCAAGAAAATTGTTTACGTAACAGATTTTCATCGTGACTTTTTAAATAAAAGGATGCTTTGAATAACAACATGGACTTTGGGTCATACTAAAAGTTTAGACAATAACTGTTAACGTAAGGGTGAAACAGTTAAAAATCATTAGTGGCTGTATTAAGGTGTGGATAAAAAACAAAAAGCACTATGTAGTACGTTTTATTGCTTATATATACATACGTATATATTTATATACGCAATAAAAAAATGCGTATATTGTAATTGGTTTAACAACGTGCCCACCTGCTCTCGTGACTCACTCTCATAATTCAATTTAAGACTATAGGTACAATGTTGCCCCACAACTTCATATCTTCGAGTAAGAAATATGATCTAACGCATGAACCCGTGGCCGCCCGTCAGACAAATCCTTTCAATAAAATAATTTTATGGCGGCGCACTTACACCGGAGAAATTGCGATTTGTAGGGTACATCATAAAGCATAAAGAGCCGCTCGTAAACCGTGGACCGGGAATCCATGGGGGTTTATGTTCTGTGATTATGCTATTTCGCTTCCCGGCCGACTTATGATTGAGTTATTCCACTTCATGCTGATGTAGAACATTCTGCTATCTACTTGATTTGCTTTGGCAGATCTTTGCACCCAGTAGTATAGACCATAAAAAATACTGCGTCATTGTTATGCTAACCTACATACCTACTTACAGAAGAATTAGTTTAGGGTGGATGGGCACACGCCGTTTTTCATACAATCTTCAATCCGACAGTGCCAATCATCTTTCCTAAGCTCTTCAAACCTGTAGTATCCTTACTCGGAATCACGTATACCAGCTTGTTCCAAATCACATTCTTGATTTGGGCTAAATTCAATCAAGTCCATAGACGGTTACCCACATTAAAATTAGACAATGTAAAATGTCTATTATATTTTCGGGATACAGTTCATAAATGAATAACCAAAAAGGGATAATGATAATATTAATATACATAAAAAAAAAACAGTTAAAGAATCCAAACATAAATTATAACCGCAAAATGGTGATAATATTCTTATTGAAAATACGTTATTTGGTAATAACAACATTTTACTGTGTCATATATAATTAGTAACGAACGTTACTCGTATGGGCTGGAGATTTTCCCTGACACTTCTTTTAACTGGGTGGAGTATCATGTGTGATAATACGATAAACAAGAGCCAGTTATTATTTTTCCCATTTTAAAAATTGACGAACAATATTAACAATGGGCAACTGGCGTCATGGTCATTCTTTACTAGAACAGTCAACCATAGTATCCTTTGTTCCAATCTCTGGCATGTTAAGAACCAATACTATTTTATACATATCATGTCAGGAAACAAGTTAGCCTTCGCACTTCAACCAGAAACAGACAAAATTATTCTAAATTTTGTTTCAAATATATTCCCAACGATGACTATTCCAAATTACAACAAAATAAATGGCAGTTTCACTAGCATTGTCAACAGGACGATGTGTTCAATCACCATCCTTTATATAGAATGTATGAAATCGTAACCAATTACGCAGTAATTTCTAATAGATTATAAATTTGCCGGGAATAGTAACTTTTGTCATACAAGCATATAAGTTGTAAGGCGTTTGTTGCCTTTACTTTCGATCAGAGGCAAAGTTTGAACTTTTTTGTCATGAAAAGAAAACCTTGTACATAATACAAGCATCTCGTTAGAAGGTAGATAGATCAAAAGGATTATATGTGACAGTTGAATAAACACTGCGATTTTCTCTGCATACTTGTGATGCATAAACCTTAGCAGCTTACTAACGGAGTTTTCTATTGACCTTATCAAATAAGCTGCCGGATAATATGAGTACTATTTTGCTAAAGCGGTGTAGGATTCTAACTAAATTATGTTAAATCATAATTTATATTATACAATTGTTATTAAAATATTACATATATGTGTTGCCCATATAAATATTTTTACTCTGGGGAACATGAAAATTTCGCAAAAGCTCTAAACATCTACCTTGTGAATTATATAAATCTCGAGGATGCAACGGCGAAGTATAATTGATGGTTAAACAAACTTACCAAGTGAAGTTTGACCGTAATTATACAAGCCGTTGCATCCGAAGAGATTTATACTAATAACCCACCCGTGCCCTAATTTGTTGTCACAAACCCTTACAAATATTAAGTACCTACTAGTAGTTTACTTAACCTGTTTTGTGGCCTTAAGATTTTGCGAAATGTTGTTGTCTCTAAATCAAATGAGGTGACAGAGCTTAGTGGCGCCCTCTGGGGCGGGAGTTGTAAATAAGTAATTTTGTGCTTTTTATTTCTGACAGCTCTAAAATTGTGCTTGATGCCCAGCTCATGGAGTGGAACTACCTTGTGAATTATATAAATCTCTTCGGATGCAACGGCTTGTATAATTACGGTCAAACTTCACTTGGTAAGTTTGTTTAACCATCAAAGATTGCTGTTTCTGTTATATTATAACAAAATTAAATGTTTCATTAGGTAATCTATTGCATATGTTTTTGCGTAATGTTATCCCGAAATTCTATCAACGTTTCAAGAACGGCGCCGGAAGATGAAATGAAAAGCAGTTACGTACTAAAAAAGTAAATCTTGACAAGTGAATATATTTCGAAAAATATTATCATTTCTTTGTCGTAAGTGGCAAAATTATCATAACGCCCCCATTATAGGGTTATAAACACGTCGTACCCCTCATCATCATTATTAAATAATTGGTTTTATTAGAGCAGGCGCTCCATAAATATTGTTATCTTTATTCAAAAGTCAGTAATTTTCTTAAAAGTGCGGTTTGTAATACAAACAGGCATTTCCCTGCTTATATGTTTCAATTAATAAGGGAGGAGGATCGGTCCGGTACTACAATCAATCATCGCCTCATAAACTATCGAGCGATAAATCTGGGAAGGGCAGATTTTTATTAGCCCTAATAATTGCTTTAATGAAAATACTAACTCTGTAGGTGAATATATATTAATTGGAAAATTATTGATGACATAAAAGCGGCTAGTAAATTTTTAAACATTTTCATATTCATACAATAGGTATTCCATTAACTGGATTGGACACGACACGATTTGAGCCGGCAATTAACTCGTGACTGCATGTTCGCAGTCATTTTGTACGAAATTAAAAGCGAATCGAAATATAAAAGTACAAACGGAAAATACAATAAAATTCATATTTTCCCAGTGGATTGGTGATACCAAACACTATAAAAGAATGCTGCGAAGTAGAACATAAATATTTTTGCGCAAACAAACGTCTGATATACGATACGTCGCACGCCTTTCAATCAACAGCTTTTGACTCCCGGAGGAAACACCCTGGAAACCGGAGGAAAATAACTTACTCAACTTTATTTCCTGCTCCTTATGTCTGCAAAAACTAGCTGTGATGCGACAATAGATTTTATTTCAGCACAACATAACCAACACAAGAAACAGTCAATTTATGTAAATAGGTAGGTACCTAGATAGGCAGGTAGGTACTCGGAAGATACACCTACGTTTCAGTGCAAGTAGAGCAGTGATACGACTACGCTAGTTAGCGCTAACTGTTCATCTTATTTGGCTAATCCTACCTACAACATAAATAATACAATGCAACTACAAGATGGAGCCTCTAATTATGTCAACAGTCTTGGAAAACTAAACTTGGTGTTTTATTTCAGTCTTAACATTGCAGCAGACTGCTTATTATATCCGTCTCGCAAATATATAGGTGAGTTTTCTTCTAGGAAAATAAGTTTTTCAAAAATCCAATTATGCAGTTATCATTTTCATAAAAATTGGCCCCGAAACTCTTTTGAGCATTTTTCGCTATTCCTTATAGTTTCAGATTTGGCCATCCACACCCACTTAAAAAATCCTGTATATATAGAATTCCACTAATCCACTTCCATTTCCTAATCATAATAAACGCTTCTTAGCAAAATAATTATCTAGGTTAGTATTGAATGTATTAAGTAAACGAATGCCATTCACAATCACACGTCAAGTTAGGCGCGTGAAGTTCGATCAACAAGGTGCTCTCCTGGCGTCATTAATCACCGACAAACCCTGTTGTACACTGAAACCGACGATATGTATCAGTGCACAAGATCGCGTTTTTAAAGCTTCTTCAGTTTAATACCAGTCTCATTAGCAAGGCTATGGCGTGTGAAAGTTGTGTATTAACGCAAAGCAGAGTTTAACTTGTGCCTAATATTAAGTAAACAAATGCCAATCACAATCACACGGCAAGTTAGGCGCGTGAAGTTCGATCAACAAGGTGCTCTCCTGGCGTCATTAATCACCGACGAACCCTGTTGTACACCGAGACCGACGGTATATATCAGTGCACAAGGTCACGTTTTTAAAGCTTCCTAAATTTAATATCAGTCTCATTATATAGTAAGGCTATGGCATGTGAAAGTTGTGTATTAACGTAAAGCAGAGTTTAACTTGTGCCTGTGATTAAGAAAACGAATGCCAATCACAATCACACGGTGAGTTAGGCGCGTAAAGATCGATCAACAAGGTGCTCTTCTGGCGTCATTAAACACCGACGAACTCTGTTGTACACCGACACCGACGGTATGCATCAGTGCACAAGGTCACGTTTATAAAGCTTCTTCAGTTTAAAACTTTTTACTATGTTCAAGACAAACATTCAATGTGCGTGGGAACTCATCACATGCTGCAGAGCAAAGATTTATATTTGTGAATTATATCTCTTTCGTGTTAGAGTAGCTAGAGATAGTAAAATCAAGGCGACATTCGTTATTTATTTATACTTTAGCAGAAATCAGTTTGTACTCGTATGTACAAATATACAAACACAAAATCATTTATTTGCCAAAAGATATAAAACATATTAGGGTATTAGCAGTAGTCCCCGCACTAGGGCAAGCCTGTATCGCGGATGGCTGTGGCCGGTTTACAGTAACTTAAGAAATACAGTGACAGTACCTACTTGATTATTAAATTAAATTACAATAAACTTGCTATACAATACAATTTTTACAATGATAATGAGATGCCTATTCACTCTAGACTTAAAGCGACACAAGTTGTAGCTGTTTGGGAACAAAGACGCTGGCGGAGCGTTCCACTCCTTAGCAGTCTCCTTAGCAGTTATGTAGGAAGAAGGAGAAGAATAATAGAAGAATAATTAGGAGAAGGTTTGTGACTAGACATGAACAATCTCATTCTACCAACCTCCAAATTAAAAAGTGAAGAAAAATATTATATTTTCCTAACAAACCTGAAGACCATTTTATTGACAAGTGTTATTACACCCTAGTTGAGTTTTATAACGATAAAACCTACTTATGGAATGTTTCGGTCATATGACATATGCATAGTTAGGGTCATATGACATGTTATCTCCTTCACCTTAATACCTGTGCTTGTATCTAATGTACATAATATGATTACAATAAATAAATTGAATTGAATTGAAGAAGAATTCTGTGTGGCAAATCTTTATACCGTCTTAATTGTTTTTTATCCGTGAGCTATGCTCCAATGCTCAATCTTTCTTTAGGGACCTACGACTCTTACGACTCATGCAGTTATTGATGGCTTGTCATGTAAATGCAATACATAAAGCTCTAACACTGTCCTACACTGAACTATTGGCCTCGTAAATAATAATGCAGCGTCCCAAATTCAGCCGTGGACAATGCCGGTGTCACCGCTAAAGTTTGATTAATGAACTTTCAATAAATCTGTACAAAAACCTTTTCAAGAAAATTGTTTACGTAACAGATTTTCATCGTGACTTTTTAAATAAAAGGATGCTTTGAATAACAACATCGACTTTGGGTCATACTAAAAGTTTAGACAATAACTGTTAACGTAAGGGTGAAACAGTTAAAAATCATTAGTGGCTGTATTAAGGTGTGGATAAAAAACAAAAAGCACTATGTAGTACGTTTTATTGCTTATATATACATACGTATATATTTATATACGCAATAAAAAAATGCGTATATTGTAATTGGTTTAACAACGTGCCTACCTGGTCTCGTGACTCACTCTCATAATTCAATTTAAGACTATAGGTACAATGTTGCCCCACAACTTCATATCTTCGAGTAAGAAATATGATCTAACGCATGAACCCGTGGCCGCCCGTCAGACAAATCCTTTCAATAAAATAATTTTATGGCGGCGCACTTACACCGGAGAAATTGCGATTTGTAGGGTACATCATAAAGCATAAAGAGCCGCTCGTAAACCGTGGACCGGGAATCCATGGGGGTTTATGCTCTGTGATTATGCTATTTCGCTTCCCGGCCGACTTATGATTGAGTTATTCCACTTCATGCTGATGTAGAACATTCTGCTATCTACTTGATTTGCTTTGGCAGATCTTTGCACCCAGTAGTATAGACCATAAAAAATACTGCGTCATTGTTATGCTAACCTACATACCTACTTACAGAAGAATTAGTTTAGGGTGGATGGGCACACGCCGTTTTTCATACAATCTTTGAGGAACCAATGACAGCGACAGAAAAGGTATAACTTCGTCATGTAGTATTTTTGCAAAATAAAATAAATTACCATATTGCCATTTCACACTTGTATTATAAATTATAAATTTTCTAATTTTATTTTTGAATAAATTTTTGTGATTCGTTTTTACATCGCAAAAACACTACACGATGAAATTACATCTTTGTTATCACCGTCATTGGTTCCTCTAATATTATATGAAAACGGCGTGTGCCCATCCGCCTTAATCAGTAGAATCTTCCAGAAAACCTGTCGAAGATATTGACATCAAATCTAAAGACAATATGGAAGTATACAGGGCGTCCCAAGACTATGGAACATGAAGGGAAAGTACCTGAAACATCGTAGATAGGATATTTTACTGAAAGAAGACTTTATGTTATTTTTAAAAGTTAGTAATACTGCATTCAAATATATTCTAAAAATTATTTGCTTCGCCTGGGAATCGAACCGACTTAAATGTGACCCGTATTTTTATGATGCCAATCGAAAGAATGAACAATAATGAACAATAAAATGAATGAAAAATATCAATTCTTCTTAAGTAACATAGTAGGTAGGTATCTTAAAAGAAAGGAACAACGTGACTTTAATCATTTTAATCAAATTAAAAACATAAGTACATGGAACTGCCGAAGTCAGTTGAGTATTTTTTGTAAATTAATTATTTTTTGTAAATTAATTCATTAAATGCTGAAAAAGTAATCCCTCTTGTCATATGCAAATCGCCAATCTTTTAATAAGAACATTTTTAAATTTGCCTTCTGTATAAGGATGCATTCAACAAACGCTCTCACAAGTTGTTCCATTTTCAAATTTAAGAACAACATTTTTTTCTTTTTAATTTTCCTTCTGTCTTGCTTATAGAGGATGCATCCTAAGTTTTATGATTTTATCAGCACGTCCACCTATAATAAGGGAAACTGTGTCAGTAAGTCGTTTATTTAGTGGGTACTTATTTGCGAATAATCAATGCTATCTATGGAATGATAATACGTCGTCAAAAAATACAAAATACAAGAACTTTTATTTACCAAAAAAAGAACTTACAAGTAAATACAATAAATTAAGTACATACTAGTTATGTGGTTACTAATGGTCCCCGCACTAGGGCAAGCCTGTGTCGCGGGAGGCCTGGACAGATTAATAGGTTCCAGTTTATTGAGAACTACAGTACTAATTTTAATAACATTAAGGTAACTAACTAAAAATAGAGTCGTCGTCGGTAATAAATATTTTTCTTGAAATTTGAATCAAACATTTAACGTTATTCCTTTCTTTTAAGATACTATGTTACTTAAGAAGAATTATTATTTTTTGTTCATTCTTTCGATTGGCATCATAAAAATACGGATGATTTTTTTTCACATTAAAGTCGGTTCGATTCCCAGGCGAAGCAAATAATTTTTGGAATATCTTTGAATGCAGTATTACTAACTTTTAAAAATAACATAAAGTCTTCTTTCAGTAAAATATCCTATCTACGATATTTAAGGTACTTTCCCTTCATGTCCCATAGTCTTGGGACGCCCTGTATATAGGTTGGTAATATAAAATTAAATTAAATAAGCAAATATTTTTTTTATTGTAACTGGAGCGAGAATAACTTATAGGTACCTACTCTAATATAAAATGTCTCAACAAATAAAAGCAATCCGTTGCTTTCTCGCTTCGAGACGGCGCCGGCGCTTCGGCGCAATCAAAACAATGTTATGTAAAATGTTCTCATTCCTTTTTTTTGCTCTTGTTACGCGAATACCAACAAAAATAAAAGTCGGCGTCAAAAAACCTGGCGAATATTTTTTAGGATCACACATCTGCAAAGGAAAGAGGAAAGAATAATAGCATCATTCCGAATGTGGATACGCTGCTGTGCTCTCTCAAACGAATTTTACAAAATTTACAGCTTGTTGTGTTAGGGAGGTGATACGAGCTCATGCATAAACAAATTAAACGTCCTTTGCTTAGGTCCTACTCGTTAATAAACTGTTCATACGGAATTGTTTGCTTTGCCAAGCTTTGTAATTGACTTTTGATAATGGCAAAGGCAAAAAAACTCTATACTCTTCATAATCATTACTCTAAGCCTGTTCGATATTTGCTGTGCAGGGGCTTTGGAAAGGGAAACCCTTTTTTAACCTGTTACACCGTCGATAACACTCGAATTCAATTTTGTTATTCGACATATTATCTGTGCAATCCCACTTATTATATTACAATGTGAAAAGTGTCAGTGTGTGTTTGTATGTGTGTCTGTTACCATTTAGCTCCGGTGTGATTAAACGGATTTTATTTAAATTTTATATGCTTTAAGGTCCGGGAATAGGACATAAGATAGATAGTTACTTTTGTAATAAAACTCCTCAGGAAAACCGTAACATTCATATATTTTACCATTAACACATCTTCACAAGTATTTATTCCTTCACAATTAGTTTCTTCTTCAAAATAACAATTAAGTAATGCGTTATTAAGTAATCTCGAGGACGACTATGCGACCAACTCTGTCCACGGTCTCAGACCGACTTCCTCTCCTACTGACCCCCTGTCTTGACGTTATTTCCCTACTCCCTCTATTGAGAGTTGTTCGCATAGTCGCAAGTCAATTGACGATCATTTTTCATACTAATTAATAATGTTTAAGTAATTTTAGTATGAAAGTTTTCGTGAGTTTGATTCTGGTCTCCGACTTAGTGGTCGCCGTGATCTCGCAGTTAAGCTCGCCCTGAAGAAGAGCTCGGATATGCTCGAAACCTAGGTCGACAAATTCGACAAACTACGGGAGTCCTAGCCGTTTTATTAAATATTTATAATGATTAAGTAATTGACAAAATAAGCAAGTAAATAATTAAAACTAATGTTTTTAAATCTAGATTCCATTGAAACCTAACACTTTTCATCCTGGAAAACTAAACGGTTCCTCAGAGAACAACTATAAACTAAATACGCGGACATAGTAGCGGGAATCAGCTGTTCCTCAGATAAAGCTTTCGGTTGCATGCGATGAAACTATATACGCGCATAAAATGTACATACTTTGTACCTACAACTTTTGAGAACACTATATATAAATATTGCATTAACAAAATTATCCATCTAATAACCCACTGGTCTAATTAATTAATGTTTGACACCTTGTGTCGTTTCGTCGCCGTCATGGCGGCAGGCTCACTTGACACGATCTAATCAATTAATCTAATGAGTTTCACGCGCTAGCTAGAAATAATATCAACGCTATAATTACTCAGAATATCGACCCTGTGAAATACAGGAGGCTTCGTCATTAGTTGACAACGTAACTCGACAAAATGTCGCCTCCAACAGTCCGCGTCAACACATTTGTAAAAGAAAATGTGAAGTCCTACGTCGACCCCATCTCAAAGATGTACATTATATCGGAGGCGATTTTCGGTTTGGACAGAATGCCTCTGATAGGTAAAGGAAAATGTATTTACGTATCTTCTACCTTCATGATATTCATAATTCTGAATAGTGCAGTCATTTACTTGGCGCTCGTCAACAACCAAGTCACCATTATGATGTTATCGCAAATTATACAGAATATAATTTCTACTCTGCTAAGTTTCACTCGTTGCAAATGGATGCAGTGCTATTACGACGAGTTGAACAAGTTCGATGAGGAAGCCGGTTGCAGGCCGAAGGTCTCCATTGGGTGCATTCGGAACGCCGTGCAGGCCATCCTGACTTGCATCTTCGTGGTGTTACTGTTCGTGGTACCGGTTGAGACCGGCTTCTTGGAGCAAAACCCGCAGCAGTGCATACCGTTACATATCGTCTATATACTTGAAGTGCATTACTTTGGACATCTTCTGAATCTTCTCACCCCAAGACTGAAGCTGATCAATTATTACATAGAATCGTCGCTGTCTAAAGGGCAATCGGATTCGAAGCCTCTTTTGAAAGAGTTTGTATATGTCAAGGCTTACGACGCGAAATTAGCTCAATGTCGCATGAGAAAATTGATGGATTTGTATCAAATAGTGGTGGAAGCTTATGATTTTTTGATTGAAGGCATCAAATGGCAGGTCTGTAAGAAGATACAAGTAAATATTTTGTACGACTAGGACTCACGTAGTTTGTCGAATTAGTCTGCCTAGGTTAGAAGTAGGAGGACCTAGGTAGGAGTGGTCGTTGTGATTTTGCAGAGGAAAATCGCCCCTGATGAAGAGCTTCGGACACGCTCGAAACGTAGGTCGACTAATATGAAAAACTACGTGAGTCCTAACTGTTAATTTTTTTTATTAAGACACAAATCATCCTTAGCGTCATTGCTGTGTATAATACCCACATTTTTAAAAAAATATTCTAATTTTTCTATTTCAGTTTCTGGTTATTATTGTATCGGCGTTCATATCGGTTTTAGGATTCCTCTTTAAGTTTTCGTTGAGCGCTACCCGCGGAGGCGAGGTAAGATATTTGTATTTCTTTCCTGACCAGAAGGTCTAACTTGTAAAACGACATTGTATGTAGACTAAGAAACACAATGTTTAAAAAGAAGTAAGCCTAAGAAACAACATCATTTTGCCCTTGTTACATTACTATTACTAGATTTTAAACTAAAGTCTAAACACTTGCACTAGCAGATTATTCAAAGTATGGCAATAAACATTAAATTTTTTTTTTTTTTACGCCTTTATAGATTTTTGTTTGGCCACTATCTCGCCTGATGTGAAGCGATGATGTGGCCTAAGATGGAGCACATAGATCTAGAGAGAGACGGCAGTTGAGCGGCTGGTCAGACCCGTCTCCCCGATGGTTCACCGAACATCATCCCGAAACACGACTAGATCGCTTGACGGCATGGCTTTGTTCGGTGGGTGGTATTACAACCACGGCCAGAGCCTACCACTCCAAAGCGCGTAAGCGGGTTTCATCACGATGTTTTCCTTCACCGTTTTAGAGCGAGCGTGGAAAATCTGCACTTAACTATAAGTCATTGGTGCAGGGCCGAGTCGGGATTCGAACCCAGGTGCGTCGGATCGAAAGGCGCACGAGGTCCCGCTGAGCCACACTCGCTCTAAAACTATCAAATGGATCGCAGTTTTTTTGTAAAGGCCGGTATATACCGAAGCGGAGATAGGGGGATAAGATGAATATATTTGTTAAATAACCAATATGATAACTTTATTCGAACATCTCTCCGCTTAGCTTCAATGAACACAGTTGAAGCAAAAAGCAGAGGAGATGTCAAATTTTTCTTTGGACCGAACACAGACGAGACGAGCGGAGTTGTGAACAATGTAACTATAATGACAATCACAATTTTTTTTTTGTTATTTTTTTCGCTTTTCACTAAAATGTTATATATTTGGGATAAGCTATTTGGATGTAGGTCCGTTATCACCGCAAGTCGTGTCCCCGTTAAACGGGGACAGTGGTACTTTAATAAAATATTTTAAAATACGTCCCGATGTCCCCTTATTCTGTTTCTATTGATATAGTAAACTTTATATGGGAAATCTACTTTCGGCCGCCTTTGAGAAACTTAAAAACTAAAGTGTTAAAATTAATTATTTTCTTGATAAGATATCATTATTATGTTAAAAAAGTTCTTTGATGTTATGATATTATTTCCAGATCCTGTCAAAATACGCCATGCTCCAGGTGGGTATACCAGTTATCTTGATGACTCCTCTGTTCGCTCCGTGCACATTCGGCGACTCCGTGCACAACGAAGTGAGGAAACTGCGGGAGCTGCTCGCTTCCAGGCTCTATGAGAACAAACTTGGTGGGTATAAAATAACATCTTATATTATTAGTCCAGTCATTTGGTAGTTTTACCTGTAAAGTGTTCCGGGAGTTTTGAAAATTGGTAATTTTTTCGATTATGATTTGCTCTTTCTGAATTTCAACTTTGCCACCTCGTATTTTTGCCGCTCGCGCCGCCATAGGCGTACGAGCGCCTAAGTGTACTCAAACACGCGCGTTGGAGTACACTTTGCGTAGCTCGTACGCCAAAACTATTAACTTTATGAAAAAAAGTTAGGTACATAAATTATAGGTGATTGTCTCTAGTTTCATTTTGTATATAACTTTTTATCGTAAAATAAGTCGGAAGGAAGGTATTGTCAAAAAACTGCTTTTAGGCGCCATTTTTCCAATATGGCGGCGCGAGCGGCAAAAATACGAGGTTTCTCTAAGTAAGATCTTTAAAAGTACCAATTTTCAAAACTCCCGGAGATCTTTCCAGGTTACCACTATTTTTCGAATGACTGAACTATATAGCTACTTTACATATCTATTGTAATATCTACTATCTATTGTAATCTATAGTCATAAAGCAGAGGTGTTAGGGCATTTTAGCCAGCGAAATTGCTGGGCATACAATAATAGTTTATTGAATACCAAACACATAGGAAAAACAATAATCAACAAAGTCAATAAACAGTGGTTACAATGGGCGGCCTTATCGCTATACGCAATTTCTTACAGGCATATGACATTTTATATTTGAAGTCGGCTCAGTGGCGTACATTGGGAGAGGCCTATGTCGCGCAGTGGACTCGAACTGGCTATTGATGATGATGATGATGATGATGATGATGATTTGAAGTCTCCGGGTGATGTTCGCAATGCAGTAATTTGCATGGTAAGGCATTGTTACGGGCAAGCGGGCTCTGACCATCAGGCAAACGATTTGCTCGTTTCATTGCCCAGTTGCATAATTAAAAAAATAAAAACATTACGGAACTCAAAAGTGAAGACGACAGAATAATGACAAAAACAAAAATAAGTACATAGTACCTGCATAGAAACTTATACTAACCAACTAGGCTACAGTCAACTTAAACAAAATAATAACTTTACGCTGTTGACAAAAATAGCTTAACTACAAATACAAATACAAATTTCTTTATTGCAAAAATATGTGTTACATGTGGTTGTTGTAACTCTGCCTTTTGTTTTAGTTATTAAAACTGTGTTACAAAAGACCGCGTCTTCCCAAGATCAGCCTGTGTTTTTACAATAGTAGAATATTAAGAACTTAGTTTTTACTATTTATACCTGATTTATAATTTAAAATTAACATGTATGAATTTGTGAGGTTCAGAAATGAAAATATATAACAGGTTTTGGAAAAAAATAATAAAATCTAAATAGGGTACACTTATATGCTAATTGAATACAGCCGTATAAAACCTATGCATGAATTCATAAACTATGTGGTGAGTGTGAGAATGGTATGTGTGGGAGGGTGTGCAACTATATGTAAGAGATTGTGTGAAAATGTATGAGAGGCTGTGAGGGTGAGCGTGTGAGTGTGAGAGGGTGTGCGTGTTTGTGGGAGAGTGACTGTGTGCGTGTTTGACATTTTCTTGTTAATGCACTACATACGCTTGGAAATTAGAATACCTATGTCTTAATTTCTATATCATCAGAATCTATACTAATATAATAAGGAGGTAAATATACACTCGAGAGCAATAAATCCGGGTCACTTAAAGAATGTTAAAAATCTCGGAAACTAAAAATGATAGGTTAATGCAATAAATTGTATTTAATAGACAATGTAATACTCCTTAAATGAAAGTAAAAAAAATATGAGTCACCATACATTTTATTAACACAAAATTACATAAAGAAAAAAACTGCTGATCTCTCCTTAAAACAAAAATAGGAAACATGAAATTTTTGAACTTTATTACGATTTTCTTGAATTTTAATACTTCGTATTGCCTCCTCGTGCTTCCATTACTGCGTTTACGCGGTTTGGCATGCTGTACACCAAGTTCCTTATACGATTTTGGGGAATATTCTCCCATTCCTCTGTGAGAGCAATTTTGAGCTCACGAAGCGTGATTGGGGGAGGGTTTCGTTGTTTTACGCATCTGCCTAGCTCGTCCCAAGCATGCTCGATCGGGTTGATATCCGGGCTGCGCGCTGGCCACTCCATACGAGTAATGTTCATCTCTTGAAGGTAGTCATTCACAATCCTACCTGTATGAGGTCGGGCATTGTCATGCATAAATATAGCATCCTCACCTAAATTGACCATAAATGGACCAACGTGATCATTGAGGATTTCTTCCACATATCTTACGCTAGTTAAAGAGCCGTTTTCTATGATCACCAGCTCTGTGCGACTTTCAGAAGAAATTCCGGTCCACACAAGTACAGACCCACCACCGTAGGCTACTTTTTCTTCGATGCATGCTTGCTTGAATCTTTCCCCTGGTCTTCGATACACTCTGTGTCTTCCATCGTGCTTGTAGAGCATAAATTTTGATTCGTCGGAGAACATAACTTTTGACCAATCTTCAATACTCCAATTTACGTGGCTCTGGGCATATCTTAGTCTCGAAATACGATGCCCACGCTCCAGTTTAGGGCCGTTTGCAGGTCTAAGGGGTTTTAAGTTAGATTCAGCAAGCCGACGTCTTACTGTCCATGCACTTGGGTTACTTCCTCCGAGGCGTCGAAACTGATTGGTGAGTTCAGTTCCTGTGAGAAAGCGATTTCGAAGCATGGTGTTCACCAAGTATCGGTCTTCTCGTGCTGTGGTACACCTGGTTCTGCCCGTTCCTGGTCTGCGTAGGTTAGAACCAGTTTCTTCGTAACGTCGGAGAACTCTTTGTACTGTTGACAGCGACACACCGACAGTCCTGGCTGTATCGCGCTGACTCCGGCCGGTTTCCAGCATTGTAAGTATTCTGGTGCATTCTTCAGGCGTAAGCGACATAATTTCAGCTTGAATAATGAATATAGAGCACTATCAACATGGTTTATGTACCCACATAAATGACAGATTACAAACAAAAGCAAAACCAAATGCTGTAATTTCGTAGTTCCATCTTCGAAAGTGGCCCTTTTTCAAATTTGATTTTTTTATGATATAACTTTACAATAACTAAGAAGTTTTAATACCTTCATTTAAGGAGTATTAAATTGTCTATTAAATACAATTTATTGCATTAACCTAGCATTTTTAGTTTCCGAGATTTTTAGGATTCTTTAAGTGACCCGGATTCATTGCTCTCGAGTGTATATGTAAGTATGTTTGTAGGAGGTAATCTCTGGAACTACTTACCCGATTTTGAAAACTATTGCACTAATAGATCCCTGAGGGACAAAGGCTACATAGCCTAAATTATTTTTTTATTTTATCGACGCGTACGAAGTCGCGAGCTAGTAATTAAATAAATTTATTCATCCTTACATCTGAAACCGTTAATTTTATCAAGGTTTAATTAATAAGTTCCTTTTGAAAACTCGCCAGGAGAATAATAAGGAACGTTGAATGGCGTTAATTTGAATTTGTTGAAAAAATTCGAGTGGAAAAATGGGTTAATTATGCTAATATTGGAAAAACTTCTTTAGTTGTTTGTTCTTTATTATTTTTTATTGAAGATACTTAGCTTCAAATAAAATTGTTTATGTTAAATAATGATAATTAGGCAGGAAAAGTTCAAGCTGCACAAGTGGAGCGATCGAGCGGCAGCCTTAAAAAAAAATATCTTTGTAAACCATTTTCTAACCCCCAATATTTGCCACCGCAATAAAGCTTGCTAAGGATAGGTTAGGTACTGCACATAACCTAAATACTTTACAACGAAATTCGCTGTGTTTTTTTTTAAATGCCCTTCCAAAGGTTGCCAGTGAAAATGGCCTTTGTGGTAGGTATTGCTGAAAACGAGCCTCTAATGCCAAAAGTCATTAAAGACATTAAATTTACAAAACAAATAAAAATAACCCCGCCATTTAGTTTTGTTAAACTCTCGGCATTTCATGCTGAGCTGAGCCCATTCGGCTCATATATTTATTATTTAAGTTTTATTTTCTGTTTGTCGTTTTTGTGTGCCGAATAAAAGGTTTTTCTTTCTTTTCTTTTTTTTATTATTTATTTTATTTGTTATATTGTATTAATGCAATGATTCACTAATATTGACAGCCTATGTTTTTTTTTTTTTTTTATATTACTGACTGACGAGACGAGCTGGTCGTTTGCCTGATGGTAAGCAATACGCCAGCCCATAACAATAACAGCGCCACCCAGAACTTTGTTTTGCAAAATCCTGCGCGGCGCTGCACTGCGCTCGTCGCCCTGAGACAATTAGCTGTTAATAATGCCCAGTAATTTCACTGGCTAGTGCAGGTGTAGTGTGGTGCAGTGGTTGGGCGGGTTGGCTCAAATCTTATACACCACCGAGGTTGCGGTTCGATTCACGCGACGAAACAAATGGTTGTGCAAAAAAAAAACGCAGTTTTTGCGACGTGTCTAGGTGTTGCGGGTTTTCTAGATACAGTGGTCCAAGTTATGGGCCAGGGTCAATGTTGTTGAATATTTCACTACACTCATGCAATCGATTATAGTCAACTTTATTATCTATGTGTAATTTGTTCTTATCTATGCTGATATATTTTTTGTATCTTTACCGATTTGTCTTGTCGTTGCCGCTCTCCCTGCCCATCGCCCATCATTGAAATACGTCCAGTTAACAACATTATCTGCAAGTTTTATTTTCAACTTCTTTACACAAGCACACTGCCAATCACATCTGCCTACAAA
This sequence comes from Petrophora chlorosata, assembly GCA_951640565.1. Taxonomy (NCBI): domain Eukaryota; kingdom Metazoa; phylum Arthropoda; class Insecta; order Lepidoptera; family Geometridae; genus Petrophora; species Petrophora chlorosata. Next base: position 7,723,000 of record OX621206.1, read on the forward strand.
TGTTTGTGATCATTAAGCAAAAAAAAAACCACTATATCGCCTTCTGTGTTTTAAATGTGTGTAGGTAGGTATAACTATTTGTTGGTTTATATTTATTAAATTTATTAATTTCTTCTTTATATGTATACGTAAGTATTTTATGTATTCATCTATTTATGTGGTTAAAATAAGTATTGTAATTTTGATTTCTTGTTTTCATTTTAATTTTTATATAATTAAACGGCATCGTCCATGTTATTCCTCTCCATCCACGGTTGTCTGGAAGAGATCGCTTTAAGCGATAAGACCGCCCTTTATGACACTTACATTGTTAAGTTTGTCTATAGCTGTTACTTTTTCTGTATTGTGGTGTGACCAATAAAAAGTTATTCATTCATTCACTTTCAGATAAATCCGGTCGCAGCGTAGCCCGCGCACTGCTCGCACTTACAGACACACGCGACCTCTCGTTCCGACTCCTGCGCATGTTGAACATCGACATTTCGCTACCATTCAAATTTGTAGGCTTATTGGTCACGTATCTAATCATACTGCTGCAGTTTGAGAAGGTCATCAATCCGTAGGCGTTGCTTGATTGTGTATTCGTATCATTGATTTATTTATTATAAAGACACCAAACCCTTGTTGCGTATACTCTGTCTGATTTGTAAGGTTCGTGTGTTATGTTTGGATAATAAGCTCCTAAGATATTTCATAAATGTGTTTTGTGAGCTGTGAGTGAGTTTTGCAAGCACAAGCAATGCAGCAAACGTGTTTCTATTTTTCAATGAGCATTTATAATATACGTCTAATAATTTGTATATTTGTGAGATTTTTTATTCCAAGTGTAAGAAAAGTAAATCGAGATAATAAGGATGGAAGAAATTTTTGGAACGATGTTTTGAAGACACCGGTTCAAATCCCGCTCGTGCAAAATAGGTAACCTACATAATCAATAGTTAAGAAAGTTTTTTTAATTTTATTCTAAAACTAATATCCGTGGCAGATTTTTAATTAAAATATTCATTCCTGGCTTTCATTAAATATGTTATTACCAAGACCTCCGCGCCCTTTCGTTTGAAATTCCTGCGGTTAGGATCTCCGATCACGTACGAAGGTACATTATACCTAATTTGCTGCAGTTCAAGAAAGTTTTCAACTCGTGAGTTCGTGAGCATTGCCAAAGAGATAACTGGATTTCGAAAATGCCTTCAAAGTTATTAAAGTCGGAATTACCTTTATCGTATTATCTCCGTGTGTTATAATCAGAAAGGTATGTTAAGCATATGTATTTGTGGAAAGTTTGAACATTACCTACCGCTCGCGCTGCTATAAATTTACTAACTATTAGGTAATCTGTGACTTAGATATATACAATACACAAGTATTCGATATTACCACAGAATTACCAAACATGTACCTACGCAAAGCACGGCTAATATTTTTTAAGGGCAGTGATGACCACCCAACTTAAAGCTCATTTATACCTACAATTTTAGGAGAAATTAAAAAAAAAACAGTTTCAATTAGCTGACAGCCTCTTTGGTATAGTAGTTGGGCAGGTTGGCTCAAATCTCATACATCACGGAGGTTTCGGGGTCGATTCCCGCGACGGGACAATTTGTGAATAGAAAAAAAAGCGCAAGCATTTGTTTCGTGTCTGGGTGTCGTGGGACCATGGTCCTCATAGTTCCTGGTTCCCTAGGTACAGGTAATACTAGTTAGGGGCCAGGATCTATGTGATCGTTTTAACAAACAAAACAATAATTAACGTTCATTTATAATTTCAATTCTCTGATAACCCTACACTACATCATTAACTGGTAACAGGACGTGCTAATATCTATTCTGTTTTTGATGCTGTTGGAATAGTAACTAGTAACTCTAATTATTCGAATAATGTCATTCAAAACTGCCAAAGCCTCTCATCTTTCATCTCTCTCGTTCGGTACCACGATATTTAAGATTAATTCTCAACGTTTTGTAAACTTAATGAAAATAAATTATTCAAGAGTGCAAGTAGAGACCCAACCCGACTAAAAATGTACATCTGCAAAACCGCACTTTGTCAAATAAACTGTAATGTTATGGCTATTAAAATATTTAACGAAATTCCTAGACATTCATTTCATTTGGTTTCGTTTCGTTTCGTTTCATTTCAATGACTTATTACTAGAATTTCATTTCACTTCATTTCATTTCAATGAATCCTAGAATTTCATTTCATTTCATTATAATGATTTCTAGAATTGTATTTTATTTCATTCCATTTCATTTCATTTTAATGACTTCTAGAATTTAATTTAATTCCAATGACTTCTAGAATTTCCATTACCATACCATACCATACCATACCATACCATACCATACCATACCATACCATACCATACCATACCATACCATACCATGCCATGCCATGCTATACCATATCATATCATATATAAAATTTCATTTCAACGATCTTGCAAGTATCCAAGGCTCCAAACCGTCACTGCTAGATAAAACGCTTAATATAACGCATAGGATATCTCGTCAGAAACTTTACGATCGATTGCACCGCACTCGATCTCAGATAAGTATCAGTGCAAGTATTATGCAGTTTTTTTAATCCAAGGATTTGTGGACTGCGCAATTTACATTATGTCCCATTTTGTTTTATGTCTAGTATATGTATCGCCAAAAGTATTTTGAGAGGATAATGCAGTCTTGTTTTATGTCACTGACGTTGTGCGATGAAAAAGCTTTCCAACTAATAAAAAAGTTTATTTGAATAAAATTTGTTTCATCTAGGTATTGAAAATCGTAAACGGTTTAAATCGACGACGTCTAGGATTTCACAGCTCAGTCACCGGTAAAGCAAAACAATAAGGGACTTGTTACAAAATCTAGAGAAAACAGCTATAACATTATCTATATAATAAAAGAACAGGGTTTTTTTCTACAATCATCGCACAGCCGAAACCGCTGAACATAGAAACCTGAAATTTGGACCACGTATTCTACAAGTAATGAAGGCGTCATTTAAGAACGGATTTTTCGAAATTTGATCTTTAAGTGGGTCAAATGGGGTCATAAAGGATGTATGGGGAAAAAAAATTCTTTTGTCGCACGGTCACGAAACTTTGGCAGTATACTATGCAAATAAAATAAAAGAACACATGTATCACAGTTTTTTGAAAATCAACCGTTAAATGGGGGTTAGGGTGGTTTTTTAGATTGGAATGCGGAAACTATAATGTATGCTACGGTGATTGTTTCTTGACCAGCCGTTATCAAATTTTGAGTGAGCTTTGAGCATGTGAATAAAAGGAACTTGTTTTTGGCATTTTTCAAAATTCAACCCCTAAGATCATTTATTGGGGTCGCAAAGTTTCCATGGTGTAGGTTTTTTTAGTTAAGTTATGAAACTTAATCAATTGACTAAACATAAGCATATAAAAATATAATTTCAGTAACTTTTCAAAAATCAACTCCTAAGGTAATTAAATAGGGCCGCAAAGTTTGTATGGAATAGGATTTTTTATTAATGCGACACTGTAGCTACAGTGAAGAAACAGAGTAAATAAATTAATTTTGATCAAGTTTAAAAATAAGTTTTCAGCATTTTTCATAAATCAACCCCTAACAGGGTTAAACGAGGTGGTAAAGTTTACATAAAAAATCTTTGTTTATAGCGATGAAACTTGGTACACACACCTATCAAACATTATTAGAACGTGATTTACAATTTTGGAAAATCATCCCTTAATAGGGTTAAACAGGGTGGAAAGTGAAAATTTTTTTTTTTAACTACAGCGATAAAGTGTGGTACACGTGCTTAGCCAATGAAATTTGAGATATGTATTTAACCATTTTTTTGAAAATCATCCCCTAACAAGTCTAAGCGGGGTGGTAAAGTTTGTTTAAAAAAATCTTTGTTTATGAAGTTTCGTGGCTATGATAAAACTTGGTACAAGAAGATAATTAAGACGTGATTTACAATTTTTGAAAGTCATCCCTTAACAGGGTTAAACAGGGTGGAAAGTGAAGATTATTATTTTTAAGCTACAACGATGAAATGTGGTATACGTGCTTAATCAATGAAGTTATAGATATGTATTTCACATTTTTTTAAATCATCCTCCGACAAGCCTAAGCGGGGTGGTAAAGTTTGTAAAGAATATCTTTTTTATTTATGAAGTTTGTAGTTTTGATGAAACTAGGTACATAAACTAAGAAAAAGAAGTTAATTAAAACGTGAATAACAATTATTTTGAAAATCTACCCCTAACCAGGTTAAATAAGGGTGAAATGTAATTATATTTTTTAAACCTACGACTAGGGAAGTTCGGTTTATTTACTCAGACAGATAAACTTTAAGCACATCTTTCACCATTTTGCTGGAATCATCCCTAAACCGGTTCAAACGGGATGGTTAAGTTTATATGGAGAATTTTTGTTCATGAAGTTATGGCAATTAAATTTGGTACACAAAGTAAGCAAAAGAAATAAACTTAATTCGCCATTTTTTGAAATTCACCCTCTAACAAGGTTAAACAGGGTGGAAGGTATCAAATATTTTTTATAGTACAATGTTGAAATTTTTTACAAATACTCAGCCAATAAAATTATAAACACGTATTTCACCATGTCTTGAAATTATCCCCTAATAGGGTTATACAGGGTGGTAAAGTTTGTGTGGAGAATTTTTGTTTTTGAAGTTGTAGCAATGAAATTTGGTATACAGACCAAACAAAAGTAATAAATTAAAACGAAACTCACTTTATTAATTAACCTCTAAAAACGTTAAACAAGGTGGAATATAATATTTTTTTCTAAACCTACGACGGTGAAATCTGGTACATATACTAATCGAAGATACTATACGCACATGTTTCACCACTTTTTAAACATCTTAATAGGTCTAAACGGGATGGCAAATATTTGTGTGGAAAACCTTTGTTTATAAGGTGAAAGCGAAACTTGGTATATAGACTAGGAAAAAGAAATGAATCTCTACGTAATGCAATTTTTTACAATTTCCTTATTTGTACAGGACTTTAATAGACTTTTAAATGCACTATTCAGAAAAATAAGAAATACTAAGGGTATAGTCAACCGAAGAATACAAATATTCAGCAACTTTTGTAGTTGACCGTACGTGTCGCAGGGAAATGAGGATATCTGAGATTTCGCGAAATTCCTAGAGAAACCACGAAATCATGAGGTAATCATGTTTGGGAAGGACCACTTCTCCGCGCTCCGACTAGCTTTTACCCCTATAGCTATTTACTAGCTTTTTTATATATACAAAAAGCGCGGAGCCAGAAGCTCGCGAGGAGTTCCTGAGCAAAACGAGTGCGCAAGGCCAGGACAAAGCGAGGGGGAGAGGTGGCGAGCGTAGCGAGCCGGCGACCTCCCGAGTGGAGTGATGGTCGAATGCGCGAGTGGAGCGAAGGGATGACGAAGCGAGAGTTCTGGCGAGAGCCTATTTATTAAAACTGTACGTCATATCCCTAGGGATTTCGTTAAATTCCTGGTATCCTCATTTCCCTGCGACATACAATATTTTTTCTGGAGCTACGACGATTGACCTTTGGCCAAAATACTTATATATTCATAGCCAAAAAAGCTATTGACACATGTATTATTATCATTCTTTTGAATACCAATGACAGGTTTAAACGGGTGGTAAAATTTGTAAAGAAAATTTATGTTAATAATGTAAGTATTATGTCTATTTAAACCGAGATAAAATCTGAAAGAGATCGGAATAGAAACGAGATGAATTCGGGATAGGATTGGGATAGAAGCAGGACAAAATCGGCATAGAAGCGAGAGCAGCCGGAAATAGCCAGGAGCAAAATGAATTATTTTACTAAGCGTACAAAGTCGCGGGCAACAGCTATGTATATGTAAATAGGAGATGTAGGTTTCAAAGATTTCTTTTACTCACGCTTAATGTATGTATACGTGGCGCCGGACCGGTGCTGCCGCCACACCGCAAACTCATGTAAATGATCACAAACCCAGACCGGGACCACGTGCGCCGCACCGTCCGTCCGTTTGTACGTATTACTGGTATTACGAATCGTAAAGGGTCCGTTGAGGTTCCTCCCGACGTTTCATTTCCACCCGGTTTCTGTAGTCCGTAATATGTTTCAAACTACTACGCTAGCATTTTGTACGTTTGATACTTGGTCAAAGAAACTATAAACACATGATTAACAAATGAAGTTAGGGCCAAAAAATTTGGTAACTATATCGGGACCGGAGTAGGATGACAAAGGGACAAAAAGGGGATGGTAACGGTATAGGAGGGGAACTATAACACGATAGGAGGTTCGCTAGGGAGAACGATAAAAGGTTAGGATCTGAATATGATCGGTAGCAGAGCAGGTCGATAATGATATAGGAGCGGGACGGAATCAGAACCAGAGCATTACGGTAACGCTATAGGAGCGGGAAGATAACAAGATGGGAGTGGCAAGGTAACGGAACAGAAGCTGTAAGGTACGGTACCGAGATAGGAGCGGGACGGGAACTGGAACGTGAACATGATGGGACGAAAAATGTTCGGATGCAGGATGAATACTCCACTACGCGGACGAAGTCGCGGGCATCAGCTAGTTCTAGTAAAAATCTTTGACTAAATAATTTATAAAGGATATATTTATTTACAGAAACAATTAACAATTACGTACAAATATATAGAATGATAAAAACTAAACTAAATAATTATACCTACTAGCTTTGCATGCACAGAGACTTTTAGACATCTCGACGACTCATTTAATCCTGACGCTGGCTGTACGTTTTGAGAACAATCAAATAAATCTCTCCGGAATGGGCGCTTAAAACAGCAAATGAGCCGTCTTTTGTTGTTAAATCAGCGTAAAAAACATCTTGGGTGCCTACGTAGTCACTTGTCATCAAGGCGGAAAACGTATCCATTCTTATGAAATTAAATTGATAATTAATCTCCCGCAGCAGTACCACTCGCCGATAAAATTTAAAGTTTTAAAAGATTACTTTACCCTATCATAGTTTGAAACTAGTGAGGAAGGTTTCAGATTAAACTTGGATCTATTGATAGTGCATCGAAACTGTATTTTAATTCTTTCTGTAGTGTCCATAATATTCCAAGTTCAAGAAGCTATGGGAGTAAATATACTTATCTGTAATGCTGGATTTATTCATAAACATAGGATATGTAGTATCTTTCTAGTCTTTTATTTACTAAAGCGATAGCTTTTTAACCGACTTCAAAAAGGAGGAGGTTTACAACTCGACGGTATGTTTTTTGTGTGTATTTTTTACGTGATTACTCCGCCAATTATGAATTGATTTTGATGATTCTTATTGGTAGGTCATACTTCAGAGGATAGGCAAAGTGTGGAATGAATTTCGATAAAATTTATATGGGACCACCCATATCAATTTTATCGAAATTCATTCAGCACTTTTGAAAAAATAACAAAAACAAAAAATATAAGTTTAATCTTCAAGTCGGTTCTTGCTTTTTTTTTGTAACCGACATTCTAAAAGGAGGAGGTTCTTATTCGACATGGCTGCTTCACCCACTGTTGACTTCCGGCAAGTTTTTTTGAAATAATTTAATTAAAACTAGTTTTGCACTAAAAAGGGTAAAATAAACTATGTATGTAGTAAGTAGGTAGATACTTGTAGGTAGTATCTGTCTTTCAACCTTTTAGACTTGTCTGGCACCGACTTCAAATATATGAGTGGGTAGCGCTTATAATAATTATATTAATTTATTTTTCACTTTTGAGTGCCTATTTGTGGTTTTGAAGTTAATTAAATTTTTTTTGGAAAGTAATTTATTTATTTTCAACATGACGCACGAAACGCTTCCGTCTTTAAACGTCGTGTCTAGATCAGCGCCACCCTCGTTTTTGTACTACCTACCCAAAATTATTTTTTTACATTTATTTTCTTCGATATCGTTTTTATCGAAGTTAATTTTATGTAATAACAAATGAATTATTTTTATTACATAATGTATTATTTCATAAATAAAACAGATACAACATAAATAAATTTGTATAAAGAATTCTTCAAGGTACGTCTCAAACTTTTCTGAATTCTCAATTCAATACGTAGCATTCGTACTTTTTAGTAGACCATCTTTAAGTCTAAAAAAAAATACGTAGCTATTTGGGAATTACATAAAATTAACTATATCGGCCGCGAAGTAGAGACCAACTTAATATTATTACTCTTGTTTCTGAGAAATGGAAACTTTTAGACGGCCAGTTTAAACTTCAATCACAATGTTAATCCAAAACTTGCGATTACGAAATATAATTTTATTCAACGGAGCTTGTTTATTACCTACCTACATATTGTGACCGTGAGGTAGAAACACTGTTATCAGATATTTGCTACAACTTCAAATCACATCAAGGCTGATATACGATCACCATTACCTAGATTGATGCTATAAAAAATCAATAAAAGCTACTTGTTTAATGAATCTATCAAATCGCTGTACACATTTTAACGACATAATATATTTTTAACGGGAGAGCACCTATTGTACGATCCAGAAAAATGTGGGTATGATGGCCCTTTATATTCTTGGAAAATATTTAGGGAATTTTCCGGCTAGGTTTTTGCTTTGCCGTCGGCGGAGAAATATGTCGGCAAACGAATTTATTGCTACACAAATTTGGAAAGTGGCTATTACGGTATTCGCGGGTTGTTTCCGCAGCCATCCCGCAATCTCGCCGCTTGTTCCGGAGGGTAGGCGAGAGCTCACCGCAGATTGATCTGCGACTTGAAGTAGTTAGAAGTTTTCAGCCTCAACATATATAGGCGTGTGTGAGATACGCCCGAGGCTACCCTTGTTTGCTTTGTCTGATGTCGTGTCTAACCCTAATCACGCACAATCATGTGATGATTATTTAAAATCTTTATATATTTATTTTAGTTTTTAAGACCCTATCGGAATTTTGCTAATGAAGACCTTTTTTACTTCGTAAATAAACATTTTTATTAGGCCATCTTTAAGTCTTTTACAAAATAAGTAGAGAACGCTTCATCGATTTCGCACAAAGACATTTACGAAATGAAAACAGCTGCACGACGACTTCCCTTGTTAAATGAAATGAAGGTTTTATATCCGAATCTGCAATTCTCATAAAATAATGAAGGTCTAGGGATGACAGTCGGGGCCGGAGTCCACTGTCACTTATTCCTAATCCAATTATAAGCCTAAAGATTTTAGCTAATACACGAGGAAATTGCCTCAATATAATTATGGTGGGCAGTTTAGCTCCATAGGCCGAATGACAATGAGTTTCCGCTAATAAAAACATTAAAGCACCAAATTACCACATACTGTTATTTGCTTAACCATAATCATATTAAACAAACACGCGTTTCCCACATTTCCAATTTGTGTGTCACCTTTTGTAATTTGTCTACTAAAATGTTAATGATGTTAATAACCACTGAATTTTAACATGGAGATGACAATATGACGGGTTATTATGAATTATGAAAACAGAGCTTCGCGTTTGAAATTTTTTTCAATACTTACTCGTATATACCTATGTTAATGAATAGTAAATACATAGGAACCAGTTGAATGTAATGTAGTCATGCTAAATAACGTTAAGCGCAATTTCTTCACATCAGAAAACATTATTCATGGCTATAATTTTTATCAAAATTCAAAATGGAATTTTGATTTAGCTGTCGTCTAAATTAGGGTAAGGGTGCGTTAAATTTTAAACATCGGAGGTGAAATTGGGCATCAGTCTTTCAGAGAAATTAAATTGAAGCTATGATTAAAGTAGAATCATCGCTCAACGCGTAGTTTCCTTGTAAATTTATAATATTTTATTGTAAACGGCGTCGCTCCTAATTTATCAGGAAGCTTATGGCGTCACGAGGAGAGACGAGTGGAGAGTTTATACCATTTTTCACGGTACAGGTGTACATCTATTAGATAAAAAACTTGATTGATGTCGGCAGTTTGTTCGGAGAATGCGAACGTCCTTCTTTAACGAAGACGGATTGTATTCTTCGCTGACCGGTGTGCCTACAGCTGCGGGAAAATAACAAGATCAAACAAATCGGCGAGGGCTATTTTTCTCTTCCAAATATCAAAGGTGATATGTGTTACAGCGATATTGCGAATTAATAGAGATAGTGTTGTGATCGTTAATAAATAAATTGCCGCTGAAATCGTTTATTTTGAACGGTCAGCGTTGTCGCTGTTATTACTACATAATATAACTTTATAAGTAGTAATTTTTATGGTTGTAGGTTTCTCGTATGCTAGAGGCCGTATATGTGGGTACCACCGCTTTACAATTTATTTTGCCACTAAGCAGTAGTGGGCAAGCATAACTGTGTTCCGGTTTGAACGGCATTGTAGTTAGCGAAATTACTGGGCACTGCGCTCGCCACCCTAAGGCTTATTGCCTCCTAGTGGTGCTTAATACCGCCCAGGATTTAGCAAAACAAAGTTCTGGGTGATGTTGCAACAGTTAAAAGAATGATACGCTCGTCTCCTCTTCCAGTTACATAAAATGAAATTATGTATTATAGCATCTACGCCGTAGACAACCTATACCATTTTCAATATTTTCATTTATTAATTGTATACGGTAGTTACGAAGGTTTGTCATGATCGTAACATTAGTTTGGTCTGTTCCACTCTACATCGTAATAGTAAACTAGGTCAAGTCAAGTGAAGTCAAGTCAAAATCTCTTTAGTCATTTTGGCATCACAGACGCACATATCACAATGACTCTACCACCGTATCGGAAAAAGAACCACTACTCAGAAGATACGGCAAGAAACTGAGGGGCATTTTTTTTAGACATTTTGTTACAATTTTTTGGGTTTCTACAATGTTATGTTTCTTATGTACCAGTTGGCTACTTTGCAGAAGTGGAATATTCCAAGCATCTATGTAATTACGAACAGTATAGTATGCTTTTCTCATTAGAACATTCTTAACGCGTAATTTGAATTTACTTTATGTGAGCTCCGTTGTACATTTTGGAATTTTATCATAAAAACGTACGTGGGCTTGGTCATCACCCAAAGTCCATTAACAGCGATCTATATCCCAAAGAGCACGTTTGATAATTTAAAAGAGGAGTGATCGGCAGACTGACGAAAACGGAGGTCCAGTTATTTCGGATTTCTACACTAAAATCTAGTGACGATGGCGAAACGTCCGTCAGTCGATCACACTTGAAGTCTGTTAGTCCCGGTATAAAACGGTCGACTAAGGGAATAAAACCGCGAGGACTACAACAAAAGAACACTTTGCTTCCATTGTGGGCGGTTCTTTCCTCTGTTGTTGAACGTTCACCTTATAAGGAAATGTATTATAATTTCTGAAGAGTTTTATTACTCTGCAACACGCCATTTTCTCAGGTTGACTTTAATCCTGATAGAGTACATGTATACCGTCAAGGAAAATTACTTGTGAAAAATGTTTCGCTTTGAGACATAAGAAGGCAATTTAGTTCATAAATTTTTTTTGTAAATAATTGAAGATGAAGATTAGACTGTTCAGCTGATAGATGATTTTGTTCCTAAAATTTCCAAGCATGGTAATTACCCTCCCGCTCTTCTTCTCTCGTGTGGGTGATGGCCAACCATGGTGCCGGAGTTTTTAGACCACCCGAAGGCCTCCGACATGGCCTAACGAATGTTGTCATAAGACAACAACTGAGACCGACAGCTTAACGTGCACTTCGAAACATGGTAGCGCTCAGATGTAAATACCACACAAACGGTCACCCATCCAAGTTGTGACCGCTGCGAACTTTGCTTAACCTATATAGAAGATCTGTTACGAACGGCTAGGCAAGCTACGCTACGAGCGCTACGCTCCCGTTGCCAAGTTTATTCTCGTAAAACTGCATGGCTCTAACTTTTCTAGAAGTTGAACTACTTAGTTGAGGCATGTCCTGATGTGGCCCGTGCACCTGACATTCAATTACGTGTCGTGTACCTGCGGCTGCGTGCATTGTTCGTCGAACCCTATTATTGTATAGAAAGATGAAGGAAACAGTAGCATAGTTAGTGCTATTCCAGAATGCCTATACCCCGCCGTCCGTGCGCTCGATATTACTTGCGGCTGTTGTTTGTCGAACCGAGTTATTGCGTAGTTTGTTGAATCAAACTCAATCCTTTAGAGGTACCTAAAATATAAATGTTATACTAACAAACTAAAAAAAAAAAAGACGTGTGGCACTCGGAGACTGCCGCGGTAAAGCTATTGCATAGCATTCGGAGTGGGGGGTGTTAGGTTATTTTCGTTACGGAATTTCTGGATTCGGTCTCTACGCTCAAGGCCCGTGATAGAAGCTATGCAATAGCTTAAAAGTTGAAGGAAAACATGGTGAAAAAACCGACAAGATCAAGACCACAAAATTCAAGAATTAACCCTGAGGTATCCGCTAGGTTTTAGAGTTCGCTTGGTCGATAAGCTACAGATTATGCTCTTTCTGTACCTACCTATATTGGAATTATATTTGTATGAAATAGATTCACTGTTTCACAGTTACATAATTGTACATGTAGGTGCATGTAGACAGAGCCTATGAGCAACCAGAACGTTAGATAGTGAGATAGTGCGCTACGAGAGCCAAAACCACTACAATCGGCATTGACATGGTTTCGGTGCACTCGAGAATAGGACTTGTTGGCGAAAAGATCCAGGCGATAGAACGATATAGTCGCTGATGGTTCGAATCCAGCCAATTATTCCTCACCCTGAATTTGTCTTGGATTTTGATTCAATAGATTCTTTCGACCAATATTCTAGGATAAAACCGAGGTTGCCGGAAGAATTATATTATTGCCAAGGAAAATAAGTATCTCAGGAAAATAAGTAGGTAATCGAAATTACTGGGCATGAGACTCAACAACTATGTCTCATATGTATGTCTGTGACTATATTGTCTCAGGGCGACGAGCGCAGTGCAGCGCCGCGCAGGATTTTGCAAAACAAATATCTGGGTGGTGCTATTATTGTTATGGGCTGGCGTATTGCTTACCATCAGGCAAACGACCAGCTCATCTCGTCAAAGTTACAAAAAAAAAACTTAAAATGGAAGTAACCAGTCGAAGACTATGTAAATGCACTGTTGGTTTTCACTGTGATTCACGGATGGGTCCACGTTCTACCAAATGCCGCAGAGTGTTCGCTCGAAATAAATAGCTATGTCAAACACGGTCTTTTTGTAGCTCTAGAATCGGCAGATACGCTCGAAAATAATCGCGACGAACACCTACTAACCTTCGAGGTTAGTTAAAATGTTATTTTGATTTTAATTTGTGCGCGAATAGACCCGATAATTTCATAAAAACATTAACCTACCTACTAAAAACCTACCTACTTGCTTTTCCCATGTTTACAGAGTGGAAATCTGCCTCTTTTAAACAAGTTAAGTCAAGAGTTAGGTTACATTTCACTCCACAAAGGAAACAGATCAATCACCGTTTGAGTAAAAGTTTTTCAAATATACGTCTATCCAAGCTTTGTATCTGTAATGATTGCAGTGTAAGTAACTAATAATTAGATTTAACTTAACCTATCTACTAATTATTTGTAATTATCTAAGTACCTAATTCTAATTGTGTTATGACAATGCGGCGCTGCCCATTATCTGATATTTGCTTAGTCAAAGGGAATCGATAAGCTACGAGTATGCCATATACATTAAATATAATTTTCAGGCTTAGTTAGTGACGTAATAGAAGGTATGAGCATAAATTGAGCATGGAATGGAAATATACATAATATCAACCCTGATCCTGAAGTATAGTAAGCATCTGAAGGCGTCTTTAATTTTCTGTGATCTCAAAACAGTTTTCGCATCTGATAAATATTCAGAGGGTTCCTAAAAAGTTTAATTAAACGCTTCGCCATTTAAGCCAATTATCATGTTCATTGAACTGTTTACGGTTGAGTTGGCAGTTCACGCCTTCTTGCGCATTGTGCGTGCGCTACTCGCTGCTGGCAACACAATCCCTTTCGCGAACCGATTTAATGAACGCATTCGACGGATTCCACCCACCCATCCCGACCTCCATACCAGAGATAATCGGGAATTGGGGAATCTGAGAACAAGTCCACGGCGAGCGGTAATGTGAAACTTTTAAGGGATCTAAAGGCTTCGGCAGTAACTGCGCGCCGCTTTATGACCTCGCGTAATACGCACCGACCAAATGTGCGACGACCTCAGGCCGACTCCGTTCGCATTTTACGATCACGACGAGGTAATGCTCTCTCAAGCTTCGTTTCTCTCTATTATCTTTGTGAACAGACTGTAAATCTCGCAGCGTAATGCTAACCTTATCACGTGCTAGTTGCGTAAGGGTTTATTGCCGAGCTGTTAACTCCTTACCGAACATTTAGGAACTGCCACACATTTTTGTTAAATGTAAACTCTCGGTCTATAGATTAATATAAAATTTATGGTCGACTAACGCGCCCCGCGGTTTCCCGGGAAAAAAAGTAGCTTATGTCCTTTTTGAGAACGTACATACTAAATTTCATTGAAATCTGTTCAGTAATTTTTGCGTGATTGAATAACAAACATCCATCTATCCTCACAAACTTACGCATTAATAATATTAGTAGGATAGGAAGGAGACTGTTTAGTGAGATAATTAACCTTATATTATTATAGGCAGTCATTTACGTACAACGTAAATGACTGCCTATAATAATATAAGGTAGCTCTATGAAAGTACGCGTAAAAACCGCGTTCACTTTGCAGTGGTTAATGAGGTTTTACAACCTCTTTTATTTTATACGGAGCCAACACGCAAACCAGTGATGTGAAAATATTTTCATCACTGTGAAATGGCACTTTTTTCAGTGCAACTTTGCTTGGAGACTTTATCGCTTTAACTTTGTTGTTTTGAAATGCCGACGAGCCAAAATAACTCCATTTTATGTTTTAATCCGTATTAATAGTGCTTGATAAATCTAATAAAAACATAACACGTGAAGGACGTCACATTGCAAAGAAGACGTTGGTCACATTTTTATCGCTTGCACTCGATAAATCAACCAGTAAAAAGAAAGAAAGCTTTAAAGAAAATAAAATAAAGAAAATAAAATAAATTTTATTTTCTTTATTTGGCTTACCAACGATTGTTACGTTGTTTCTTACTTAAGGTAGTTAGTATTCTTTGCTTAAGGTATTAAATATATAATTACACGAGTAGGTGAATAGATATCGAATTATTAAAAAAAAAGTTAATTATAACGTAATAATTAATAAAAAATGCAAATGATTTGATACGGCGTATTTTTAATCGCGACTACAGGTTGACCTCGAATGATACTCTAAATAGTTCAACACTGCGCGCGCTCTGCCCTCTATCTCAAAAATGGTTCAAGATATAAAAATGATGTGTAAACAAAAATTGTAGAAAATTTAATCCTCTACAATATTTATATTGAATACAAATAGCATAAAACCCATAGGAAACGAGATATTTTCAATAAATGTGTAATAAATCGATTTTTTGATCTTTGACCTTGAAATATCTGTAGTCGCGAATATAATAAAATATCTTGTTCTAAATTCAGTAATAAAAATAATGTGAGGTTTATTTCAACTAGTGAACATCTCACATTATTTTCCCCATACATTTGGCCAGGGCTCTACATTATGGAGGTAAACAAATCAATGGAGAAAATCTCTTGGACATCCGGGAAAGGAGGGCCTGGGTAGTGCAAGACTTGGCCTAAGCCACCTACTGGCTAAAACTCCGGTCTGACCAAACGTCTGTGCCGCTTTTGTTACTTCGTGCACATAAAAAATGAATTATTGTTTAAGTTGATAGAAAAAAATGCAAATTTTGCTATAGGCCTGCAATATACGACTGATAAAACTACTACGCACTCGTAGCACTTTCGCTACGCTGGCACTTTAGGTTCGTAGCTCTCGTATGCTCAAAGACGACGTGGATTATGCCGCATAAATCTTGTTATGTGTCTTGATATAGCGTACTGGATTATGTATAATCAATACTCTCTAGAGCGAGTCTGGCTAAGTGGGAGCACGTGCGACTTTCGATTCGATGCACCCGAGTTCGAATCCAGCTGACACCGCATCACTTTCTGTAAGTTGTGTGTTGATTTAACACTCGCTCTAAAAATGGTAAAGAGAATCAGGTGTGTCCAAGAATTTATCATAAAAATTCAAGGACATGTGATGTCCACAAACCCGCACTGAGCTAGCGAGGTGGATTGTGGCCCATACTCTCTCTATGAGAGAAGGCCCGATTCTCAGCAGTAGGAACGTAATGGTATGATGATGATGATGATGATGATGATGATGATGATGTTGATAGTTTTTAGTAAGTATATAGGTATAGAAGCATTATATGTATACAACCAGTAATACTATTACACACAACAGTAGTGCCTTATACAGAGTGTCCCAAGACTTTGGGACATGAAGGGAAAGTACCTTAAATATCGTAGATAGGATATTTTACTGAAAGAAGACTTTTTGTTATTGTTAAAGTTAGTAATACTGAATTCAAAGATGTTCTAAATACCGTATTTTTATGATGCCAATCGAAAGAATGAACAAAAAATTATAATTCTTCTTAAGTAACACAGTATCTTAAAAGAAACTTTACTTACTTCTTTTGGGGATACGTGAAAGATTTGCTACACAAAAAGCAATACGACAACGTAGGCGAATTGCAAACAGAATTGAGCCATATCATAATGAGTATTCACCATAATACGAGTATGATAAAAAAATCAACAGGTAGCGGACTTATTAAAAGATTGGCGATTTGCATAAGACAAGAGGGATCACATTTTCAGCATTTATTTTAATTAATTAATTTACAAAATATACTCAAGTGACTTCGGCAGTTTCATGTATGTTTTTAATTTAATTAAAATGATTAATTTCACGTTGTTACTTTCTTTTAAGATACTATGTTACTTAAGAAGAATTATTATTTTTTGTTAATTCTTTCGATTGGCATCATAAAAATACGGGTGATTTTTTTCACATTTAAGTCGGTTCGATTCCCAGGTGAAGTAAATAATTTTTTGAATATCTATGAATGCAGTATTACTAACTTTTAAAAATAACATAAATTCTTCTTTCAGTAAAATATCTATCTACGATGTTTAAGGTACTTTCCCTTAATGTCCCATAGTCTTGGGACGCCCTGTATATGTTAAAATATTATATTACAATAGGGGATCGGACAGTAATCGAGAAAAAATCTAAAATGTAGTTAGAACTAATGTTCGTCGAACCAGAAAGATCATTCAATCAATATTTTTGTGAAATAATAATGATTTATATTTTTAAATCAATAAATAATTCTGACATTTTTAATCTGTACGTCATTGCAAACGAAACAACAATCACAGCGCATGACGTCATTTTTAGGCAAATGCCGTGAGTCAAGCTTGTGTTTATTTAACGTTTTTGGTTTTCATAAAATGTATTTTTGCTATTTTTCGTTCCATTACTACAATATAGTCCCCAAACTTCACAAAACGTTTTAGAATCTCTTTGCAAGTTTTATTTCGTAGAGTTTGTCGTTTTCTACCTACATGTGACGTCACAAATTTTGAGGTGACCTTTTGCGCGGCAATATTTGAAAAATAATATTTAAACATAGTTTTAGGTACTTTTAGAGAGTTATTTAATTAAAATAGTATTTTTCATGGCTATATACATATATTCATTGTACTTAATTTAAAACACTTTCTGAAAAGTTGTCCGATCCCCTATTAGTTTCTTGAATATTCATCGCCTTAAGTACAGATATATAGCTAGAGGTATAGGTGTCTCATCTCGGCGCGTCGCCGGAGTAATAATCTCATTTTGCGGAAGGGTTTAGTCATCTGTTATAGATCGGGCTTCCCCCACCGCCTTTGTGACGTCGTGACAATTAAGATGGACTGTATTTTATGGTTTCAATTGATTGCGTTTACTTGAAAGATTTATCTTGGGTCTTTGTTCCATTGTCCAAGGATGTCGGACGGCTGAAACGGAACTGAGGCGAGTTTCGTTTTCAACTGTAATTTATTATCTTCACTCCAGCATTGACAAAAATGTTTACAATCATATAATCTTATGTGAACCAGGGACCTAAATTGGACTTAGGTAATAAAAACAGAATTTCAAGAAAGCTGCGACGCCGCATCTGGATCAGTAAAGCTTGTTGCACTAATAGTGGCAAACTTATGTATTTGAACCGGTCACCAAAACTGGAACTAACGAAATCAGAACAAGAAGTGACTGTATATTATAAATAATTAGGAAGAAGAAAAATTATATTGCTCGGGCAGGGATCGAACCTGCGTCTTCGAAATACCGTCCCGACGCCTTAACCACTGGGTTGAATTCTTAAGATTTATGCTTAGCATGCGGTAATGCATTCAATATAGAAAAAAATGTATCTGTAGAATTTAGAATTAGCAGCGACGCTGTCACTGGGTCAGATAAGCTCGTAGCCATCTTGCGGCACTAAAACTAGGTAACTAGGACATGTCTAGGGAACTTGAAGCAATAACGTTACCTGGAACGTAGTGATTATTTCATCTATACTGTACAGTATCGAATGCCATTTAAATCTGAGAGTGGATCAGAAACTACATTTTGAATTGCTATGTGCCGTGAAAATAGCAAATTTAATAGAAGTTGAAATTATTCAGAAAAATAAAGTCACTCCGTAAACTATTGCCGTACCGTAACCACACAGCGAGAATTCTTTTCCTCCGGATGTGCGCGACATCCTTTTGTATGAAATAGAATAATTGAGGACCAAATCAGCAGGGCGATCACGTAAGCCTGTTGCGAACATCGCATGTTACGTGCAATAGAAATTTATTTCAATCGAAAAATGCGATCATGTAACTTTTTATGACTCGATTTCTATGTGCTCCTATCAATTACCCGACAAATTTTCAAAGCGAGATTGTGCTACGAATCGTTATGTATACGCCAAATCTATTCAATTTTACTGTGTAATACGGCTCTTGTCTATGGTTTATATGTCGATATATACTTTGTTTGTCAAAACTTATTTTTATTTCAATTGAACTTTCGTTGACGTTGGATTGCAACAAACGGGTTACGTGATCGCAAAACCATAATTGAAACTGTTTTCTTTTTGAAATTGATTGAAATAAAAGATACATGATCGCCCTGCAGAAAGGAGGCAATCAGTGATATCCTTTCTATTGCAATGTTGATAATATTTCTGTAAAATTGGTACATGTTTCTTTCATTACGCGCAGAGAAGGTCCTCAATCAGAAAGCAAACAATTTATGTTGATGTGGGATCAAAGCGAATTCATCGTGTAATTGTTAACGCATAGGGGCGGGGGAAAGTTTGCGACTCGACCGCACGGTCGGGACTTGAATTGGCGACGGGACTCGAGTTGGGTCCAGGGAACCGGCAACAACTCGATTACCCCCTAGTTACCCTCCCGAATGACAACACCCAAGGGTTTTTTGATCTGACGTGGCGCAAAGTTATCGCAACAGTAGGAGCAAGTGTTACTAGCAGTTTTGGCACGCTGCCACACGCGGTTAAGTTATGTTATTGAATTAAATGTTAGCACCATAATCATTGATAAAACTCTTTTCATGTCCCAAGAATTTAAACGATTACTGATTGATGTAAGAGTTAAATAATTGTGGCAGAATGAATTGAGGAAGTGCATTCCATCTCAGTTCAACTCGGATTTTCCATTCCTACTCGTTCTGAAAACAGTGAATAAGAATAATGAGACGTGATTCTCCTTGTTTAAGAATCACGAATCACGAATTTTATACGAGATATCAACCAAACCGTTACTTCCATGAGGTACATACTCTCTTTGAGACAGATGACGCTCGTGCAGGGCGTATTGATATGCTATGTATATTGATAAGATCACTATTGTTATAAAAAATGTGAAAGTGAACGGGGGTGGCAAATATTTTTGTCAACTTAAGTTCACAGTAAATGACAGCCTCAGTGAGGAACCTCTGAGAAAAGCGAAGTTAGACAAGTGATAATAATGAAAATTTTAATTAGGAGTTTATGCTAATTTATGATGAAGCGAGATCTGAGTCATTTGAAGTAAAAGCTCGTTCACAAAGGGTAAAATTTACTGAGTGCAAGAACTTAGAAAGGTGCTGGCAATAAATTCGTAATCTTAATGTAATCTGTCTGTAATCAATTCGATTTTCTTTTTTTAGCCTATATAATTTAGCTTCTGTTGCGGTTTTCAAATGAACCATTTTGGGCCTCAGAAGGATCTTGAGGACAAGCTGAGTCATTGCGTTGAAAGGGTTAGTCAGTGAGGTAGGTGTTATGGACGACCGTCAGCGAGACTCGTTTCGAGTACCCCAAATCAATCCATCAATTTCGTTTAGGTTTCACGGTAACGAACCTAAAATCTGATAAATGGTGGCCATAAATGTAACGTTATGAGCGTCATCTATTCAGACCCAGTTCTGCATGTCACATATTATGTTGGTGCCTGTTCTATACATATATAGTCTGTATACTTACCGTTTCTCTAATTTGTCCAACGCCGTTCGCGGTGAACGTGAAATTATTTTAGCATTTTTCTAAAATAAATTGTTGTTAGCATTCATTACGGTCCTCCGTTGCTACTTATTTGCTGTTTTTCAACACAAATATTGTTGACATGGAAATATAAAAATAATATTTCCTCACTTTACTAATCGCTTTGTGAGTGAGGTTTTATGGTTATGAATAAACATAAATTTTAATGAGAAAACCAAGAAGAAGCGCGTTTTAGCGTCTGTCAGGGCTCGTTTTGTATATCTAACCGAACCAAAATTGACTTCATAATATCCCTATTTTAATTTGAATAATGCGGTATTTAGGAGACGTATTCGTGGGCTTCCCGGGGGTATAATCTGTTTAATTTCGTTAGGGTTTGGGCCCGTATCCTCATCCCATATTGTGGCGCGAAGACGCCGTTTGCCGTATCTATGGAGATTATAGAGTGCTACGTTTAATGCGTGACAAGGGCGCTCGTCTTCACAATGGATACAAATATGTTAATATCCGACGGCTCGGTTTAACGTTTCCGTACTTGTTATGTAATATGGTATTGTCTCTTCAGAGTTGTTAAGATGCTTCTCCGTTTTGATGGTTGTTTTGTACCGTTTTGTGTAGTTACTTGCCATTATGGTTAGGAATAGATGTTTTGAAGGTATCACTTTGAATAGGCATTTAATAACGCTAGATTTTGAGTTTAAATGAACCAGGTGCAACAATTTAACATGATGAAATCCTAAAAATGCTTTCAGTGTTGCATTGGTTTGTTTACCAATATAAAATTAAATATTGATGTACAAACTATTAAAGGTTGCATACGAGTATAAACATTCTGGAAACTATGTGCCAAAAAGCATATATTGCTTCTGTGAAATGTAATTACGAAGAGCATTACAAAACTGTAAACTGAGATACCCAAAACAAAAAATGAAAAGGAACTGGCAAATAAAATAAAGAAAACATGGAAAATGGTATGCAGCACAATTATTAGTGTCGAGCAGAGTTTCTTTGTCACAGACAATATACATTAACAACCTTACTCATAATAGACACACTGCTTAATTTTTCTTTGCCTTTGAAATTCAGTCTTGCGATGCGGATTTAAGCGAAGCAGCTCGTGCCTCGTTATTCCTATTAAGTATTCTGTGGTTATTCCGAATCCCTCTATGTACTTACTGCTGCCTACATTTATACAACCGTGCGCAGTACTGGGTATCGTATCATCGTAGTTTGGACTGGGGCCAAACAATTGTAGGTAGGTACTTCTTTGCTCTATATTATTTGGCCGCAGGGCGCAACAATCTTCAAGATCTTTTGAAGATAATATTCATACTTGTGCTTTGGGTATTTGTACTCTGTACGAAGCTTCGCAACCTTATTCACCAGAATTTGGTCATACTCCATGTGAGTAGTCATAGTATATTAAATGTTTACCAGAAGTATACAATAATTAAAGCATATACATATAGATTGAGTTAATAAAAGCAAAACATATTCATAGTAATATCTTTGTGCATGTCTGAGCCCCTCTGATGTCCCTACGCGGGTGGCTGGATATCAGGCATGCATGTTTCTAGTAGATACCTAAAGAATTAGCCATATCAAAACCCGTATACCATCCCACACTCTAGCTATCTATTATTAGCGGCATAGCGATATCTACGCACGAACTATTATTTATACAACATCATACTCATAATCATTATTTTTTGTGACTAATATAAAATAGTAATTTAATTAATGAATAGTCAATTTTGTTAATCAGCATTAGTGGTATAAGGCTAAGCCGATCGAAGTATTTCGAAGCCTGAAGATAAGGCAATAATTATAAATGACAGACAATTTTGTAAGTAATTAAAACAGCTTTTGCATTTGTTGCTATAGCCCCTTTTGGCACCACAAACTTCCTCTATTCATGTATTTCGTGTTTTGGTATAAGTATTCTATTTCTCTGTTTTTGTATTTTATCTTACGTGTGTCTTTTTATTTATTTCTTTGTGTTTGTCGAATAAATGTTCTTTATTTCTTTTCTTTCTTTATCCGTATCCGTTTATACCGTATCATACGGGGCTATAGTAATAATTTTAATAATATACAGATTAATAAATACGGGCCGTATTTATTTATCTGTGAAACCATAAAATAGACAAAATTAGTATAAAAGTCTCGAAATCTACTTAGCTGAAGCTACTCAAATATCTTTAGCTAAAGCTACTCAAATACCTATTTATTAAGCTACTCAAATACCTATCACTACATAATATTAAACAAAGTCGCTTTCTCTGTCCCTATGTATGCTTAAATCTTTAAAACTACGCAACGGATTTTGATGCGGTTTTTTTTAATAGATAGAGTGATTGAAGAAGAAGGTTTATATCTATAATAACCGTGCGAAGCCGGGGCGGGTCGCTAGTTTATTATACATATAAGCGGCTACACTCACGTTATGATGGTATCGGAATAAATCCGGCCAGGTTTCGGATAATTAGGTTGTCCTTCTTCCGGGAGTTTACGCTTTGGATTCGCGGCGCAGGAATAAGTGTAGCCTTCTTTATTTATTGTGAATATTTCGACTCACGATCGTTTTTAAACCTTTACTACTCAATATATCTCGAAAGTGTACTACAGTACCTGAAGCATCATATCATGGGCTGGCAAAAAGCTCTTCTCTTAATAGAAGCATTTTGTTCCGTCTTCTTCCATTATAAAAACATGAACGCTGTCTATCACGTAGCGGACTTCTATGGGCATCGAAAGATGTAAGACAAATTGACACTATTCGAGCCACATCCCGAGGGACAAATTCCCAGTCATCGATACCTCGCGATCGAAAGTTAAAGAAGGGAATGGATAACTTCCTCGTGGTCCGCAGAACACCCCCTGAATACTAATTCGCCACATTATCG
This sequence comes from Petrophora chlorosata, assembly GCA_951640565.1. Taxonomy (NCBI): domain Eukaryota; kingdom Metazoa; phylum Arthropoda; class Insecta; order Lepidoptera; family Geometridae; genus Petrophora; species Petrophora chlorosata. The sequence continues at coordinate 7,746,445 of OX621206.1, forward strand.
GGGAACCAGAATTCAAGATAAAGAAAAGAATCTTTTTGTTTCGGAAGGCACGAACAGAGGTTCCTCATTGCTAATTAAAAAGACGGAATCTGGAACGGAGGTATTGTTTTTCCTGGTCCCTGAATATATATTTAGTTTTTCTTCGAAATTGTGTGATTTGAAATTGGTTATCATTTTTCATAGCAACCAGAAATGTAAGGTAACAAATTTAACGTATAAGAATTGTTTTTAACTATTATTTGTAATGGTTCTTTGACTTATTTAATACTTAGTCTTCATTTTAATCGGGCGACAATCATGGGAGAAAATCAAATTAAATGGAGCCAGACATATTTTATGTCCTGGAAGCAAAGCTGAAAGCTGAAAGCAGTTCCTGAAAGGCACGTGCCCAACAGGTGTCATTTTAAAGGCATCTCATCTCGCCCTACTTTGGCGGTAGTCTTTAGTGTTCGCAATTTCAGATAATTTTGAAATCAATACTTCTACAAGTAATTTACAGGGTAGAGTGGATGTTAGCTTACGGAAGTTTCGAGTTGAGTTGAGTTATGAGATTTGAGTTTGAAGAACTCAATTTTGCTGAGGAAATTGAGATTTGGTTACAGTAATCGCGTAGATGCATTATGCATAATTAGACATTGAGTTCAGGGAGAAATAAATGAAATTAGATTAATTACTATCTATCTATACAAGACGATGCACAAAATATATCTGCTGAGTCATTGTTAAAGGCGTTGTTACACGCGCCCAAATTAAATCCTCCTAGAAAATGACATGGACGCTGGAGCCTCATTGAGCCCCTTGAAATCGTTAATGTCAATATAGATTTGGCTGCGGGCCAACGCTATAAAAACCTCATTTATCATACCACGCCAATGGCGTCTCATAATTGATTATATATCAAACACGCATTTGGACGCGCTCGATTTGCTTAGAGGCTGGGTTAAAAGTTATGGAATCGAAGAATAAATTGTGAGATTGATGATGTCAGATGGTCTGTTTTTGATGTAAAAATATTGTCATATCAGTTTTGCAGTAGGTAAAGCCTTCATATACCATGAAGATTCTTGATACTTTTGGTATTGAAATTATTAAGATTATGTTGGCCTTATTATAATTTTCAAGCGCACATTATGATGGTCTTCTTCTTCTTTGTATTCTTTACAAAGGCGAGCTTAACAATAAAAAGAGTTTACTTCCAGAAAAGTCATGAGGAAAGAGAACGTTAATTAAACATATTATATTATTTTATAACTTTGTTTCCATCGTTATTAAAATTTCTTTGTTTATTATGAAATGAAATGATATTTATTTGTAGGAAACACGGTCTTAATAAAGTTTATAAATTATTTTATTCTAGTATGATAACAAACAACATAATCAATAGTAAATCATGGGAATTCCTTTATCATGTGAACTGCTAAGGAGTGGAACGCTCTGCCACCGTCTTTGTTCCCAAACAGCTACAACTTGTGTCTCTTTAAGTCTAGAGTGAATAGGCATCTCATGGGCAAGCCTGTTACATCTTAGGCTGCATCTTCACTTTGCATCAGGCGAGATGTCGTCAAACGTATGCCCATTTACCAATAAAAAAAATATATAAAAAAGAAGAACAATTATTCGTCACGGTAAAAGAGTAGGTAATTACATACATCTTAATCATGTTATATTTTTAACGAGAAAACATCCTTATATCCTTATACACAACAGTCGGAAAAACTTTTACAAAGCCTTCATTATACGTAAGCTTTTGAATATAATTCTTTAAGGAGTATTGTTATTCATAAGCAATTCATGCTCGTCATATTTCTAAAATAAAACATCAAAGCGAAAAATGAATTAAAAATGACCGGCGCCGAAAACAAGTGGCAATCTTGTAAAAATCGACATTAATGAACAACATGTATTGTAATGACCCATTGTCCTTAACAAAATATTTGAAAAAGTTAATTAAATAAGCTTTTAACGTTCAGGCAAAGAAAACTAAATATTACGCTCAGGTGTCGCCTTTTGATTCAATTACCGAGATGCCGCAGTATTATTTAATTAAAGCGTTTGTTATAAAAATCTGAGTCGAATTATTTGATCTCGAGGAATGTTAGTTCGTAGGATTGGCTTGAGAATCCTTTGAAAGATTTGGGGAGGTTATTTCTTTGAACAACTGGGACATTACCATTTTCAGTTCGTTAGCGCTAAATTGTGACGGAATATTGAATGAAGCAAATTGATTTCCGATTTATGTATTTTGTTATAAATAATTGGTTATTTCATTTATTTTAATTAATTCGCATTGAAATTCAAAACAAAGAAAGACGTTTCGTCTTTCACTTCTGTCGTATATATACACAGACAAAGACTGGTGGCGGTATAGTTATGTATGTAGGTATGTTCTACGTTTTGCCAAATGCTGGTGCTAAATTCGGACACAGCTGTTAAACGTTTTTCGCGATATTGGAAAGAAAAACACAGCTATCCCTAGCCGCTGTATGTGTAACCTCGTTCTCGGCCTAGTAGCCCAGATGTTATTTGATTCTCGATGTGAAGAGCCAGCTGAGGGCCGTCGAGAGGCGGCGCCCGTCGAGAGCCCGGCCGACGCGGACGCGGCGTCAGCGCTGACTCCACTCCACTCTGCCACTCCACTCCACTCCATTCACATGTAATCGCCGCATAATCGACCGCGAAACTTTCCAGCACCGCGTTATACTATACCTACGAAAATAATAAAATAAAAATCCTAGGATAATTTAATTCAAAAGTTGTAGGTATTGTACCTATAGGTATAGGTATTTCGGTTTCGTATGTTATTTTTTGGTCGGTAAAAAAATAATATAATATTATTATGACACTCGCTTTAGGTGTGAAAAATAGACCGGGCGACGAAACATTATTTTTGACACAAACATATTGTTTGTTTTTGTCATGTGAAGGAGTTTCGCGCAAAACAAAAACAAGGGCGAAGGGAAGGCCTTAGAATAATAAACGATTTTTTATCGCATCAATCTTAAGAGGTTTCGATTTCAACTCAATGAATCCTATCTTACGATCACTAAGAGGCCGGGCACTAGAGGCGCAGGGTGCGGGTCGCGCGGAGAGAAATCACGTAAACAATTATCTTAAAAGGAACGATAGGGACCACTCCAATTTCAATCTTTTTTAAATTAGTGTTTGCGACGGAATATTGGAAAGGAAACCAATATTAACAAAGTAGACGTGGAGACAATGAGCGATGAGAAAAAAAAATTACGATACCATTTTGTCAACACGACGCGACGGTATTAATAGGCTGATCCAGTTGGAAGAGAATATCTCCTTTCTCTTTTAATATCGGGGTTGGTTTAAGCCAAACTGAAACTGAATATTAAGCAATACTGTCACGTAATGCCTTGTGGGTTCGTTGTGGAAGTTTTCAGTTCCCGTAGCTTACAAAATTTCCACTGCGTAAGTCAAACTTGGATAACAATAGGCTACGTGATTTGTTTCAAAGACATAATTATTTCACCGGAACTTATTGGAGGTCAAACGTCATCATCATCATCATCATCTTCATCATCATCAACCCGTCAGGTTCCCACTGCTGGGACAAGGGCCTTCTCTCATAGAGAGAGTATGGACCATAATCTGCGCTGGCCCAATGCGGGTTGGAGGATGTCACATCCCCTTGAATTTTTTGTGATTATTTCTTGGACATGCCGGTTTTATCACGATGTTTTCCTTTACCGTTTTTAGTGCGAGTGCTAAATCCGCACATAACTTAAGAAAGTTAGTGGTGCGGGGCCAGCGGGATTCGAACTCGGGTGCGTCGGATCGAAAGTCGCACATGCTCCAACAGAGCCACACTCACTCACGCTGGCTGAAATTTGCCAATACAATTGAAATATACTTCAATAGCCAATACCATTATGTAGTTGTCGAAGAAACCAAACGGTTATATAACCTGACTTTTTTCTATTAGCTCGAAAATAATAAGATACCACCGAAAGTAGAAAATAATAATAAGAGCTTTATCTCTCAGAATTAGGGAAAGGTTTTGAAGGTATCGACGAGTAAGTAAGTAAGAACCTATAGTTTGGAAAAGCAAGGGCAATATTTTCATCAATATTAATAGAAAATATTCGATAAAGAAGCTTTATCGGGTCTATTCACTTTTTTCCATTAGGTACCTAATCATTGGTTTAAGAATGTCGAAGGGCCATGAAAATTTGTTGATTTTTGCGTTTGCCCTTAGACGTTTCGGAAATTCTTTTTTTAGCGAGCTACTTTACTCATGCCGAGGTTCAAACCACTGTCCCCAAACAAAAATAATTATTCAACACCAGCTGGGCCCTGTGGTTCTACCCGCAAATTCTCGGTATAAAATAAGCTTATGTCTCTACCAGATTTCATTACAATCAGTTTTATTAGTTGTTGCGTGATTGAGTAACAAACATGCGAATATCTCATTCATGGTTTAAAAATTTGGTGAAATCTCTTGAGATTGAAATCGATTTACATGGATTAAATAAGTACTTTGCATTGCTTGGTAGATGAATAGGTAGAAGCGACAGTAGAGCACGAATAGAATGTGTGCAGCGAGACTTGTAGAAAAACTTTATTTAAATTTCGAAGAACTGCTATAATATTCTGTGAATTCTACACTTAAACCACTCGCTTGAGTGTGTTTGAGTGCAGCGCAACAAGTACTCGTATTGTACTTGTGTGTGTGAATATTATTAGATAGCCTTCTAAATTAATACTGCAGTATAGATTAAATTAGTACCTATCTCAAACGAAAATACGCAAATATTTTTCACAAAGCTGGTATTTTAAAAATGTTCTATCTCTACAGTTCAACCCAAATTATTCGCTGAAAAACTTGATCAAAATTTCACTCGAACTAGACTTTTAATTAAGAAAGCGAGTCAAGCGTGAGCAGTTGTTAAACTCATTAATTGGAATTTTGCTGAAGTCATCGCTATGCGAAATAAAAAACTTAGTAACAACGACCGTTTTTATAACTCTCTCTCATCTGCCCCAATCACAATTGCATGATAAAATCAATACCAATTTTACTTTGATCAAAGTACCTACTCTACTTGGGGTTGTATGGATAAACTTTGGCTGTTTCGGATAAATTAAATAAAAACTTCATAAGCTAGACCTATATTTTATTAACCTTTTGAGACTTGAACAATACAAACGTTTTTTTTTAACCTATTGATCCCACTGCTGGGCAAAGGTCTCCCCCATCTCCCTCCATGGATCCCTCTCTATTGCGATCTCAGGCCAGTCACTACGGAAAGCGTCCAAATCGTCCCGCCAACGCTTTCTGGGCCTTCCTAGGCGTCGACGCCCGACTTCAGAGGATACACCCATTGTGTAGCTATTTTGGCCCACCTTTCATTTTTACCTTATTATTAATAACAAGCGTTATTAATAATATTAATTATAATGATGCACTTACAGAGAGTCCCTGATAACTTTTGCCCATTACATATCTAAATTAAATGCTCTAAGAGGCCTCTACGTGTTGGACTCATGTCCCCGCGCAAGACTTCCAAAGGACCGGGTGTATAACCCGTGAGTAAGAGCGACATAATAGTAACGCCCATCGATCACAATCACATACATAGATCCTGGACTCTAACTTGCATTATCTGAATCTAGGGAACCAGGAACTACGAGGATGGTTCCACAAGTTCCACAACACTCAGACACGAAAATAATACTTGCGCTTCTTTTTAATATTGTGCACAAACATTTGTCTCGTCTCGGGAATTGAACCCGCAACCTTGGTGGTGTATGAGATTTGAGCCAACCTGCCCAACTCTACAGAGGCTGTCAATTGTTATTTACAAAGCAATACTTTCATCCGCGCCTGTTGAGATTACAGCTTCAGGCCAAGGTTCCTGCAATCATCTCGCGATCATTTACATCTATAAATAAAGGTGTCGATACTATAGCGGGATATGCTAAAAGGCTGGATTAGCGTACCACAGGGGGATCATTCACCTGGCTCGTTCCAATTGCGAAAAAACAACCCTCGATTATGGAAATATCTACTTTTTCCCCTGACACCTATCTGCTCTTTGATCTCTGAATCGTTCGCGTTATTGGACCAATCTCGACTCTCTCTCATAGAATCATATTTGTTTGTTGTCGTGTCAATATCCTGTTGCTCAAATATATTACATTTGCAATGGCAAATTGCACAATCAATACGGCTTTGGTTGCAAAGTGGTTGATCGTAAGGGAAAATTTATTGGAAAAGCTAAAAGGAGTAAAATGACTATCTATCAGTGATTGAAACAAAACTGTCTATCAGTGATTGAGACAGGACAGTTAAGTAGGTTACGATCTATTTACATTCCAAACAAACTCTCCAAAAAACTTTAGGAAACTTGAAAGCCTGCGCTAGCAAATTCTTAACTGTATCGCGGAATTGAACTAATTTAGTTTGTGATTACTTGCAAACCTAAACATATAATAACGTCGTTATAGAATTTTAGTCACGATAACTGGAGTTCACTTTGTTTGAAACAAACCAGCGCGTAATTACATTTGACTGTTAAATTCAAGAGAAAATTTGGAAACTCGGAATAATAAAACTTACGTCGCGCAGACCACGGAGAGCGTTTAACCTCGACCTCGTGCGTAAAATGAAGCATTAGAATTATAACAATTGCTGAAACACATTATTAATTTTATAACAAAGCGTTACTTTTTGTCGCTAGAGGAGCTTACGAGAAAAGCGAGGAGAGCATCCTTCCGTCACCAGTTTAAGAAAAGTAGAAACTCTAAATAAAGTTCAAGTTATGTGCCTGTTTGTACCTGCAAGTACAGTCAGTCACATTCAGAGTTAGCCAGAAATTTTTAAACATAAAATGCATATTAACTAAATACGTACCTTGCTAAATACTTATAACCTAACTAACTTATAATCAAAAATTTTCCGAAATTCCTGTTCTTCGTTAGTTTATTGCAAGGATTTAAGTATTCATTTGTCATACAAAATCGTGGGAAGAATTTATTACCTGATGTAAAATACTTTTTTGTTTTACATAATATATTTGAGTTGAGAAAACTAATATACACCACTGCTGAAAAAGAAATGATCAATTACTATGAGAATTATTTACATCGGTTTTCCTAAAGATTGTGGAAATTTGTTTCATAATTCCTTTGATTTATGTCATTTGCACCATTTCCGTTGGACAGTGAGAACTCTGCCTTTCGAGCGCGAGGCAGTACTTCCTTCTTTGTAATATTTAGAATACAAGATAACTAGAGAATATTTGGAACCGCTGCTGTAGTCATGAAAAATTATTTCAAATGTGTGGATTCGCTGTAAATAGAAAGATATAAATATATTATTACAAATTTAGATCTCTAAATATTTTTGTATGTCTTCATCCGATCGTGGGTAGAAAATTGGTACTTATAGCTTTCAGACGGAATAATCTTTTTCACCCACATAATTGAATCGTGACAAAACTGCTGTCAAATCATTCCATTCAGACAAATTTTAGAGCCATTACCGTCTAGACGCTGCTGTAAATTCTGTAATTTATTATTTCCAGGGAATTGGCTTATGACGTCATACACCTACGATCTAAAACTAGATGTTTATTATTGTCACGTGAGTATTAACGAAATGAAGGCTCACTTTTTTGGTTTCTAATTCTTGGTGATTTGTATAGTTCCAATGATTGCGTGCACGTTTCCATGATTATTCTAATAAGGGAATGATTCAACTACTGTTGGGCAAGAAATACTATACCATGTTTTTATCAATTTTATCATTACGAACATTCATGTAGATGTGTGTACATTCATGAAGAAATGAACTTCGAACCATAACTAAACTTGTTGTTTGTAGGAAACTGTAACTAGTTAGTTTATATAGCGTTTTGGAATGGATGTGGCAATTATTCTTTGAAGAGGATACAGTGAAAGGATGTTCCTCTAATGCTTGTACTTATAGCAACGCAATAAGTTCTTATATCGTGTAATACAGATAAGGCGGGATCTAAACGGGATGTCTTTCAAATATCGGGTCGACGAATTCTATCGCGTAAGTACCTACGGAAAGTGGTTGGGTGGAAATTTCCTCACAATAAATAATGATCAAAGGCAATAAATAATAATCAGTCTCAGCACGTAAACATTTTTTATACCTGTCTATTACGATTTCCCGTTGATGATCCCACATTGAAATAAATGAACTATTTTATGTGGTTCGAATTTGGAACGTCCGAACTTATAGAACTTTTCGCACAGAATAGACTCGATATTTTTCCCAACGAGTAAACAAGCACGATAATTGTGTAAAAATTGATATTGATTACTATAAAACTCCTCTTAAAGTGTCGCAGGGACCTCATAAATACTGCAAATATTAAATATACTATAATGACATTTAAGTATTTTTACCACGTTTTTATAAAGTCACTTTCTTGTTTGTCTGTCTGTCTGTCGCTCCGGGTGGAATCTCTCAAATTTCGAGCACTTCCCACTTTTTTTTAAAATTTTCAGGGTAGCTCATAACTCGATGACAATGTATTCTAAATCCATTTATTCTTTATAAGACGCATAAAAACGTGCATAGGTTTTAGATGTTTTTTTTTTCTTGTTAAATACATAGGTATACATTTTAACAAAACTGCATGATACAAAGTAAGATCCCTGAAGAACATTCACAGGAGTCTTTAAACCTATACGGGCTGCGCCTGTTGCTTGTTCGGGTATAGAAACTCATTGGCCAGTAATTTAGCTTCTCTATCTCGTATTTATACAGAAGGAAACAGCTTACTCTGCCCACAAGCTATTTGCGACTACGCAATAGTCAACCGTTATAGAAAACAAATGTTGCATATAAATTCTTGTCAAACAAATACGTTATCCGACCTCGCTTAATTGAAAACCTCGTTGAATTACGGCCGACCGAAATACTGTTCGCGAAGTATGCACTCCACGTTACTCGTAATAGTTTTACAAAGATAAACATAATGCACTCATTCAAGATACTTATGTAAATAGTCCACAAATAGGCAATTTTTTTAATTGAGGTGATAATGCCATAACCAAAACAGTTGACAGGACAGGTTGAATTCGACAGGTTGAGGTCAAAGTGACGCTCTTTAGAGCATACTGTACATCCCTATACAGTGGCAGCCTGTGGGCTAATTACACTAAAAAGCGTTACAGTAACCTCCGCGTCCTGTACAATAATGCATTCAGGTTGTTGTTGGAGCTGCCCCGATTCTGCTGCGCATCCGGCATGTTTGCGGACGCGCACGTCGCATGCTTTCATGCGACCATTCGCACGCGCGCCGCATCGTTGCGCTGGTGCGTAAAGAGCGGGCCAGCTCCAACATCATACTGCAGATGATTGCATCTAGGTTAGACTGCCTTTACCTCCGGCATTGTACTGAGAAACATGTCTCCGTACCCATGCCGGAGAGAAGGTACAAATTCTAATCTTAATTTTGATTTTGAAAATCAAAATCAAAATTAAGATTAGAATTTGTAAGATTAGAATTTTGATTTTAATTTTATTTATATTATTCTTAATTGTAATTGTGATATTTTAAGTATTGACATTTATTTAATATTTTATTGTAATTTTTTGTAAGTTTTTGTAATTTTTTGTAATTTATTGTGCATAATATGGGTCATGACATGCCTGAAATAAATGAAATTTGATTTGATTAGAAAGCCAGAAAAGTAATTTTGCTGTAGCGCCGTGAATGGGAAAAGTAAGCCAATACCTACTAACAACGTAGACCGTCAAGATAATAAACGATGAGAGACAAAGAAATAGCAATACAATTTGTAAACACGATGGCATAAAGAGACTGACCCACCCAGTCGGAAAAATATACCCACTTATTGATGGGTGGACGGTTGAAAGGGAATTTCCGTATAGTCCTGCCGGTTTTTTGGTAGTATATATAGGTGTACACGGAATATACCGGACTGGTTCAGTCAAAGGAAATTACGCCGGTCGCAAACCTTACAAGCTCTTTACGTATTGAACCAACTATCCATAATTAGATACTTACGTTTAAGATATAGATAGAGGATATCTTGTTTTTCTTTCTTTGACGGATGGTTTAATAATTTCATCAAGACTTTCCGAGGTCGAATACAATTGAGAATTTGAGATAGAAATATAGCTTGAACTCAAACAATTCAGCTCTGTTTTTATTGTAAGGATGATTTGATTGTTCAGACTCAACATATACTAAAGAAACAAGCAAATCCCATCACATCATAGATAAACATTTTCTTTTATTAGTTCGAGAAACAAAAATATGAATACCTATAACAATAAAGGTTTTATAACTTTTTGTGAGGTTCAGTAGGTATAGTTAGGAAGATCAAGGACAGTTTTCATAAATTTTCATGACTCGATGAAGGCTCCTTATCGTGCCTAGTCACTCTTTCTATTATACGCTTTACCTAACACTTCATTATATGGCTTCCCATTTCCCACACGAAAAAACATGAACTCCCAACAAAAGGTCAACGGAATAAGGAATAAATAATGATGTGACCATCATTATTTATTCCTCAACAACAAGGCAAATTCTAATAGTGTTTCTAGCTTAGTTTACGTAGTGGAAGCAGTCCATGCCAAAGATCAAGCGAGTGTGGGTCAGTGGAAGCACGTGCAACTTTCGATCCAACGCACCCGAGTTCGAACCCCGCTGGCCTCGCACCACTGACTTTCTTAAGTTATATGCGGATTTAACACTCGCTCTAAAAACGGTGAAGGAAAACATCGAGAGGAAACCGGCATGTCCAAGAATTAATCACAAAAATTCAAGGTCATGTGACATTCACCAACCCGCACTGAGCCAGCGTGGTGGATTATGGCCTATACTCTCTCTATCAGAGTAGGCCCGTCTCCCAGCAGTGGGAACATGATGGGCTGATGATGATGATGATGATGCCAAAGATCACGTGTTCCGTAAAGCTGTAAGTAACCATTTGCTAAATCGCTGCGATCTAGTGCGCCTTTCCAGATGCTGCTTTGAAAAGTTGTAATTTCAAATCCAAGATGGGCGGAAATCGCTTACCAACTTGAAATCGATTTACATGGATTAAGCAGGCACTTTGCCTCGTTCGGTACGTAAATCTAAGGCACCGTGAACAGTTGAACACGAATGGTTTGTTTAAGTCTTGTAAAACGAACGGTTTGTGTACTTCCTTCCTTCTTTGGGTTTGTTCCTTTGTGTTAATTAATCCGTTAAATGTGTAAACAATAGATTTCATTTCAGTGTCCAATAAATAGAACAATAATTATATTTCTACAAGCTCTAGAAAACTCTCGTGTTAAGCCCATTTATAAATGATGGCTTGTTAATAGATTTAACTATATAAGTAAAACTTGTAACTCACTCAAAAAGTCGCACAGCCTTAGTCCGATACACACGTCGACATTTACACGTTCGTGAAATGCGCTACTGCATTGTAGATTTCTAGTAGCTGTATGCTGACATCAGCAGTCTTAATCTACTTCAAATCTACCAAACTCATTACGACTGAATAGTGTTTGTAGTATGGTACAGCTGCGCTACAAATTATCCCATATCGGCGCAAAATTCGCCGCAAAATTAGATATGTCCTAGGTCCCTGGCTTGGTTAGTTGATATTTCCCTGCGCTAGCTTTGTAAATGTGTCGGCTCGTGGTGTCTGTAATTGAGTTATTTATCCCTAACCCTGTCATGTACGTGACCTGAAACTTAATCATAACAGGGTTGATATGATATGAGACGCCTCCATAACAGTAGGTATCAAAATTTCCGCCAATGCTACGAGTATCATCTGTTAAAATATCACAAGTGAACGTGCAATTGTAGTTTAAAAAAGCGTATTATTGAAACAAAGGCACTTTATTTTAAAAACCAGCACGGATAAAGTTGATGACAATGAAAATGAAATAAAATGAATTTTCTTTGCTAGCATTCGATATCACTCTTAGTATTTCTTACATTCCATTCCTAGTTACATTCTTTCTTTGGTCAAGCTTTGTTTTTTTGTGGTTCTAAGTGATGAGACGAGCAAGTCGTTTGCCTGATGGTAAGCGCCACGCCTGTCCATAACAATTCCAGTGCCGTCCAGAACTATTAAAACCTTAAAAGGCACTGCGCATAGCACTCATTGCGCTCACTCAAGCTGAATTCAAGTTCGAAACGTGTTCGGAGCAAATCATTTAGCTGCAATAAATATACGCGAATCGTAAATTAAAAGAATATCCAATAATTGACGGTATTATATAACGATGTTGATAAAAGCGAGACCTCATAATATTATAAAATTCTACTAGATATTATAGAGATTCACCACGGGATTGCATAGTTAGGACTCATGATCAGCTACCTCGTTCAATTCGCAGAAAAAATAACAAGGTTTGATTTTATTCAAACCTTATTTTTGTTGTTTTATTGATTTTTATCAAACCTTGTTAACAAATTTTGTTGTACACCGCCGTCTACTTCTTCTTCCGATACTGTCCATCCAAAGGTTGTCTGGAAGAGATCGCTTCAAGCGATAAGACCGCCCATTGTACTACCTTAGTTAAGGACTGTGTAATTGTCTATTTCTATAATTTGGTATACAATAAAGAGTTTTTCTATTCTATTCTATTCTATTCTTGTTATTTTATGTTATTGTTCACTAAATGCCAAATTCGCTCTAAAGAGCGATCCACTATTTCCTCTGGCATTTGGTGTATGATCTTTGAAATTGTTCATGCCAATGCTATGTGATGGTTTGATTTACAATATATTACATTTCCACTGGCAAATTGAACAATCTATACGGCTTTGTTTACAGAGAAGATTCTCATGATCGCATGGAAAAATATGTTGAGTGGAGAAAGTGAATATCGATCAGTGAGTGTTTGCCAGTAGAGTTCTTATCATTTTTTGTACCAAAAAAGCTAAACTTCTTAAGCTAGCTTTATTAGCTGTTAAGTATGATCATGGCTTCAGTTTTGTTTATTTAGGAAAACCTGAATTTAGTCTTCGTTCCAGAATTCCAGACGCGATAAGTGGAGTTCACATTGTTCGAAACAAACCAGCGCGTAATTACATTTGACTGTTAAATTCGAGAGAAAATGGAAGTAGGTACCTCCTCTCAGAACTGGGAATAATAAAAACTTTTACGTCGCGGAGAGCACCGAGGGCATTGCGCACCTCAAGCGCAAATTGAAAAGAATCTGCAAAGTTGGAACATTAAAATTTGTAACAATCGCAAAAACCCAAAAAATATCATTATGTAAGTTTTTATTAATTTTACAAAGGGTATTTTTATTGTAGTCGTAGTCTATTGATGGCGTTGTGTTTTACGGTGGTGCTTATCGTAAATTTTACTCTAATGCCGTGAAAGAGGCAATAAAATATTTTAGCGATAGCGCGCAAAGCCGAGTTTACGAGCGATGCGAGGAACGTCCTTACGCCCGCCCGCCGGAAGTTTGAGAAAAACTGCGACTTTAAACCGACATACGAACTTACAAGTACAAACGGGCACGTTCACTCAACAACCACAAATGATAAAGTTCTTGAAGCATGTGCTTTGTCTGGATCTAGAAGCTTTTAAAGGATTTCTGGGATATTTGGGTAAGATCACTATTATTTAACCGATGTAGGACAAGTTTCATTTAATTTTATGTAAAAACAAAACAGATATTAATCTTACTGTGCTTTTCTTTGGATAAATGTTGTTAGGTATTAAAATGTGTATGACTATTTCAAGTGATGGTAAAATGAAATTAATTTATTTCAAATTTATCACGTATAAATATGTTCATTACAGTTCTAGAGCTGTAAACAATTCCATACATCATTGTCGTACTCAATCGTGGGTGGAAAGCTTTCATACTATGTAGATTATATCTTTATCCACGTTAACGAACCGTTACAGAACGGTTTTCAAATTACAATCTTCATTCAGCCTTGTAGAGCTATTAATTACTGTCCAGACACAGTAAATTACCAAAATTATTATTTTCCAGCCATCTAGGTTTAAAGTCATACTGTCCTACCCCTTTACACCCGACGATATACGATAGTGCGAGTAACTTTAAAAAAATGTCAAGACCGCGCGGATTCATATTTGTGAACGCAATCGACGACGATCCATCGTGAGAGATGTGTACTTGCGCGTAGTGGCACCCGAGTCGTGGAATGGGTTGTTAGTTTGTGTCAATCAGAGGTTAAAGATGGCTGTGTATTTTGATCCGACCGGCGACACGTGTAAGTATTGTGTTTTACTGATTATTGTTATATTTTGACTATTGTTTTTGTTTTATTTTATTATATACACATTAATCAAATGAAATATTAACTATTTTTGCTATTTTGTTTTGTAAGTTACAAATAAATTGTACCTAAACTTCAAGTAGCACGGTCGTGGCCCTTCGGTCATAACCCTGTAAATTGATTTCAACTTAGTTTTTTGTTTATTGATTAAAAGTTGGTATTTTGGCTAAGAAGTTGTTTGTTTTAGTGCTTCCTATATCTGATGACCGTTTCTTCGAATTCCTTGGCGATGGAACTGAGTCAGACATCGAAGAATTCCACGACGAAGAAGATTCAGAAGCAGGGCCGCGTATTCTCACTGAAATTGTAGCGAGGACGAGAATTCTGAGGGTTCAGGCGATGAAATAGAACCCAAACCTCTAAGTCAGATAACGACCCTAAATAGGGGACACTGTCCTAGTACTACTTCGCGGCAAATTGAAAGCAGAGGGAGTTCTCGTGGTACTACTTTGCAGCGAGTGCAATCACGAAGAGGACATTTTCGTACTACGGCGAATCGACGGGATCAGCAGCAATATGGTCATGGAGACTCCTGGAAGAATATTATTCCTTTTACCGATAAGCCACATGACTACTAAGTGTACCAAAAAACCCAGTTCATACACCATCCGAATATCTTCATGATTATTTTGATGAAAGTTTCTATGAGGATACTGCTCGATGTACAAACTTATATCACATGTGAAAGACTGGCCTAGAACTTAAAACTGAAATAGCTAAAGTGTTTGGTGTGCATATTCTCATGGGATATCTTCCATACCCACGAATGCCGATGTACTGGCGAGCTAAAATGAAGATTGGACTTATTGCCGACAAAACAGTTCGCGACCGGTTTATAACTTTACGCAATGTTCTTCGTGTAGTTGATCACGGTCAGCCAACTGAAACTGAGTCCAACAACCCACTTTGGAAGGTGCAACCGATATATCAAACGGGTTCAGGATACCTGCAACAAACTGGAAAAAGTTCCATCCTATTATTCTATAGATGAGTAGATGATACCTTTCACTGGCCGATGCTGATACAAAAATGATTGCCTAGCAAATGATTACCCGAGAAAGGAAATTCTGACACAGCTGGATTATCGTTTCAGTGTTGCTGACACTTCTAACTAGTTTTCCAGAAAAAGACCGCCGCGACGACATAGACGTCGATTCTGAAAACGAGCCACCGCCTATCAATAGGCAATACAGACCAATACGCCCATCACAGGGCAAAATATATGATGGATATGATCACCTGGCTGTGCTTGATGACATGAAGGCACCAAGGTCTTACATGATGGAGGGAAGCCATAGCCGATCAAAGATTAAATGTTCCAAGTGTGGTGGTTACCTGTGTCTTTCTCGAAACCAAAACTGTTTCCAATTTTATCACCTCAAACCATAATATGTAGTTACAATTTTTCAAGCCATGTGGTTTTGCTACTCTCTACTATAAATTAAAATGATTAGTGACCTCTTTTTTTCCTAAAAATGAAAATAATTGTTATTCTATTAGGTATTTTAAGTTTGTCAGAGGTTGACTTTGATAATTTTGAAATTTTACTGATTTTTGTTACAGAATTAGTTAGAAAGCGGTTTAATTTATTGTTAAATGATAAAAACTTATTTATGAATGAGTTATTCATTTAAATATATAATAATAAATACTTAATTCGTTGTTATTTTAAAGAAAAATTAAATTTTTAAGATAACACTCACCATTGTGAGACTTGTAGCTTATACCTAAGTGTCACGATCGTGAGGGCACCTTTTCAGGAAAACTGAAAATTCTGGGTTATTTTCTGCATTTTTCCTAGCTTCCTTATACTCCTAGAAATCCCCCCAAATAACTTTTTCCTAAATGTTTGCAACTTTTTTCTTTCGGGTGTAAAGGGCTACGATTTCACATTGGATAATTTATTGTGACTGTCTTTTATTAAATGATCCACGTGGTAGGTCTCTTGTATGTGGGAGGCCGTCTGGTTAGGGTATAGGTACCACGGCTTTGCACGGTATAATTTCGCTGCCGAGTAATTTCGCTGGCAATGCTCTTTAATCCAGAACACACTAATGCTTGCACACTACTGCTTGGCGGCAAAATCAGTTATTCTGTATTGTATTTTGTAGCAGTAGTGTGCAAGCATTAGTGTGGATTGAAGAGCATTGCTGCTGATCTATGTATGTGATCGTTGGGCGTATTTATTTATTTATTTATTATTGCCAGCGAAATTACTCGCCATATGAGACTAATGTCTGATGTCTCAGGTTGATAAGCGCAATGCAACGCTACACCGTGCTTTTTATGGTATTAAAAGTTCTGGGTGGCACTACAATTGTTATGGGCAGGCATGGCATAAAAAAAAACTTGAAGGACGTAGTAGAGTTTTGATAAAGTGAGCTTTTTTTCTGCAAAATGTTGAGTAATAAAGGTTGAAGAAAATACCGTTAAAATTCAAAGCGTTTCAGAAAAGAGCGCAAATTTGAAACGAAATCGATGGTGACATGGGCGAAAATTCCATCAAAGGGCTGCAGTAAAAGGATATCATTCAGTGCCTGTAGCAACCCAATAATTTCCTATGTCGTGTAATGCAGATAAGGCTCCAAACGGGATGTCCTACGGATATCGGGACGCCTGGCAACACAAGCTTTGAATGACATCGTGAACGGAAGCTGCCCGTGGCCCGCATGCAAATTTTCTCACGCTATATAAATCTATGCTATTCAGAATACCCTCCGCACGTAGAAAATTTTTATACTCTATTTATATCAATGTTGGGATGTCAAAACTTTCGGCGACATCTCGCACCGAATATACTCGAAAAGTGGACCCCGCATGAAATGTGCGGTGCATAAAATAGCTCAGCCGAGCATGATATATTACAGGAAAGCACACGTGGGGACAACACGGTACCATCGTATAAATCAAGTGGTGCGGTAGAGTATGAGATAAAATTTCCGCTTTTTTCTCAAAAGTTCCAACAAATCTACGCAGTGCAAAGTTGAAACCCTATATATGTACCTACTTATCTACACTTTGCTCATTGAACCTTTTATTTTGGGGGCTGATTCAGAAATGCTTGAGTATTAGTACAATGCGGTTGACAAGTCATTTTGTTTAAAGCAATTGGAAAACGGTTTTATATGCCACAAGCTATTTGTGACAACAAGCCCTACAGTAAACTTGTCACAGAAAACGAATGCTGCACACAAATTCTTGTCAAATAAATGCCTACGTTATACCACCCTCGCTTAATTGAAAAGCGCTTTAATTACGAGCGACTGAATTACGTTGTTCGCAAAGTATGCACTCTGCGTTACTTGCGATAATTACACAGAGAGAAACGTAATGCACTCATTCAAGGTATGTAAATAGTCCGCAAACGGACGAATGTACTTAATTAGGCGATGAGTGCTGGTGCCATAACGGAGTTAACAACTTGGCTACTTATCCCCGCTCGTGCCGTTCGCGGTATTCGATGCTTCGTGCCGTGAATGAGAAAACTTCTGAACGTCTTGCGCTCAGCTCTTGATGAATTAGTTTGGTAAACGAAAGGAAAAGGATATGGTTTACTGCGCTTGGTTTGACTGGTTTAATCAAGATGGATTTATGGATCTCCTCATCTCCCAGATTTCGAAGTTTGTCTACAAAGTCTGTCGAAGTTTGCAAGTTCTGTAATAGTACTGAAGATGCTTTAGCGTGACTTATTTTGTTGAATCGGATTAACTGCCAATAGTCTCATTTGTGGCTTCTTAAACAAGCGCTTGGGAGTATTATGTAAACGCGCTTCGGTAGGTAGCTTTTATGAAAATTGTTTTACGTGTGTTACTTTAACTTCGGCAATAAGCCTTCATGTAAATTGAGCTAACATTACCGCTACTGCCATGTCAATGCTAACGAAGTACACAGCGCGAGAAATATTCACACGTTTAAATTTTGTGAAAACATGGCGAGCACGTAGCGTGCGTTGCCATGGCATTTGCTTGAAATTATTACGGTCTGCACACATTAGTCGCGCGCTTGAATGCAAAGGAACCTTCTCTCGCATACCTAATGATAGGTTGGTAAGGGAAAAATAAATGAACGTTGATCGTATTTAGTAAGTCCGTCACGTGCACATTTAGATTTTTGACATACATTTTTAGATACGCTCGCAAAATTATCCAGCGTTGGAATTGAGAGTTTGTATTCTACCACATTAGATCCAGTTCAAGTATACTTTGATAAAAAGGTTCCAAACTATTTCACTAGATGCTACCATTTTCTCAATAGTTGTCGAAATGAATTCTATTAATCTATAGTTTATTGCTACTACTTAGATTAATTGGCAAAGTGGGTGGAACTTCCACCCTAGATACCAATAATTCTATCATTCCGGAATAACCTCTTATAAAATTAAATTGTTTGCGAACAGCGCAGCTTAATGGAACCGTAAACTTTTGCTCGTTACATTCGAGGAGTGCTCAATTGGAGTTAATACTTCTAAAAGGAAATAATGAACTCAATAAAAGATCTCTCATGCTACGCGCCTTTAATGTCGTAATATCTAACGGAATAAACAATAATAAACAAAGTGAATTGAACATCCGTCCACGTCAGTTACAAATAAGGGTTAACATTTAGAAATCTTATTTCTGTTTGGAAACCTGGTCACTCCCTACTTATTGAGGAAAATGACAGGTTGTGTTGGATTTAAAGGTAAGTAAAGATTGCTTTGGACTTTGGGTCGTATTTCCAGGCTTCCGAATGAACTGTCAGAGAAAAAAGCGAACGTCTCCGTTTGAAATGGGGCGTTGTGGGATTTACAAATAGCATTGAGTAACTTTGTTTTACCAACTTAAAAAAATATTGCGTCAAATCGATAATCTTAAATTATGACACCATTGAGCCACCAATATATATTTTTTCGCTTCATCGATTTGTTTGGCCACTATCTCGCCTGATGTGAGGCGATGATGTGGCTTAAGATGGAGCACAGAGATCTAGAGAGAGACGGCACTTGAGCGGCTGCACAGACCTGTCTTCCCGATGGTTCACCGAACATCATCCCGAAACACGACTAGGTCGCTTGACATGGCTTTTGGCATGGCATTCACTTGACTAACAATAAATATATGACACCTACAACCCCATATTGTATATACCTACGAACGAGTCTTCTACGAAGATATTTACCAAGATATAATGCTTTATAATATTATCCAAAACAAAGGCATCCTAGCTATTCGGTATCACCGTATCAAATTCGTAACGATCACATCGAACATCTTATTATGCATTATCTCTCGTTATGATAAAGCGAGCCGAGAGTGTGTTTACTGCCCTGGCGTTACCATGATCCTTAACAATTATATTGGGTGCATGCGACCACCTACACCACAGCGTTGCAAACCACACACTGTGCTGCGTTGGCCTTATTTCCTCCGCCTATGATCGTACTGTAATGATCCTACCTACCTACCTACTTTTTATATATATTACTCTAACTCCTATCTCGAGTTACTACTGAATCAAATTATAACATTCCTAACTAGCCTAGCCTAATCCTAGCCAATAAATAACAACCACTTAATACTACCTCTGCCTCATACCTACTTAATAAAATTTCACTAATAACATAAACTCTAACATTTATACCCTCATTATTCTACTCCAGAATTATTATGATTTGATTTATGTTTGGCCAATGTGATCATATAGTAATTAGAATCCTTTATACGTTGTGATACCGAAATAATCCATGATCTTTTAAGGTAATTAAAACAATTCATAACTAGCCCTAATAACTAAATTTAAAAACCTGTATTATTATAAATATGAGTATCTCTCCTAGGTATTGTCACACTCTCAGTCATTCTAATTTGTATTTAAAGGGATAATTTTGAATAAACAATATTAGTTAAGCAAAAGGCAAATCTATTAAACATGGATATATATATTTGTAATGAAAAGTTTAAAAGATTATTTAGAAATTGACATTCTACATTTGAGAAATAAATGAATTTAATTTAATATAGAATAGTCTCGACAAAGGTTACAGCACCATCCATCCGCTGTTAACAGTGAATCTCGTCCCTGACTGGATAATTCTCCTTCGAGACTGTTCTCGGAGGTCCATGTACCTCAATCATTGGGAATTCATAAATGTTATTAATGTACTGTCTAGTCTGTCAGTTAAAATAGTTCTACAAAAGGACAAGAGGGTATTTTCTTTTAGCAAAAGTATGTCAGTCAGTTCGTTCCTAACCACACATCCATACAAGTTACTTTACTAGGTATTTAACAAATAAAACTTTCGCTACTCAGAGACAGAGTGCAGACATGGTACTCCGCTCCAAGTACCATCCTTCATGTTCATCCATCATCTAGTTCATTTCGAGACTTCCTCAAACTAGATTTAGTTTAAGAGAGTCTCTATTTAGGGCTATACAAATGCCCATCAACTTTGTTAGAATTGAACTAATGCCTAAGAATTATAATAACTATGAATATTCCTAAACTAGGTAAACTTCCTGTTCATATAAAATCTACTCCTGATAGTAATTTATCAGAGTAAAAGGTAAGTTCGTACTTTTAATCAAGTCTCCATAGGTAATTACCAAAGTAATATTATACCGCTGAGATAAGTATTCCATTTAGTCAGAATAATCCAACTCTACAAACATAGATATTAACAGTACCTAATTTGTACCAGCCATGATAATAAGTAAAATATTATTTCAATTCAATGGTGTAGGATTTAGTTATCCAAAATAATGATTCAATCACTTATCAGTCCTGTTTCTCAGGAAGAATCTGAATTAGACATTCAAGTTAAATGTAATAGTAGATTTAGACAGTGACTAATATAATAGTATCTGCCACTTTAATAAGTGAAACAGAACCATACAACCAACTTGGCAAGTATGTCTAAAAGTACCATATGTGCTTAGTTTCTCTTGTTTAAGAAATTCGATGCTTATGGTAGACCTGGTCAGTGACTACAATAATAGTGTCTCTAATCCGTCTGGTATAGAGTTCACACTATAGGCTGCTTTTTGCTCACCTAGTTTAACCGAAATGTACCACTTGCACTTTTCTTTGAAGAGTCAAAATCTGAATAATTTATAATTTTATCTTTTCAGCTTTCAACCTTTAAAACATTGATCTGAGTCAATAAAAGAATCACTATCTGTCAATAGTTTTATTTTAAAGTGAATATTCACCCAAATTGGAAAAGGATTATTGTTAATTAGCAATAGTTTTATCCATATTTCCTATTTCCCTCGGCAATCCTGAAAAGTCCTAATAACCTATGTTTCCTAAGTGTTCCTATCCATCTAAAAGTCTCCTAAAATGTAGTTACTTACCAATCCTGAAAAGTCCCTATTTGTTTACTTTCCCTAAAACGTTTCCTATCCACCTAACTTCCCTAAAACCCTACTTTCTACCCTAAATATATTCCTAATCTATCTAAAAGTCCTAGCTAATAACAAATCTAGGGATAAATCCCACATTTACATTTAAACGTGTAAGTTTTCACGGTGTAATGAAAACCCCCCTATAGAAGACGCTTTCCGTAGCCACAGAAATTGTCACCTGACTATTCTAACGACGGGATTGAGAAGGTATCTCGACTAATCCTATCACCTGTGTGTTTAGTTTCCTTACCCAAGACCGAAGTCGGATGGGCTTGGAAACAGGACAGAGACATAAAAGGAAATAAATAAGTATATAAATAAAGACCAAATCCAATGACTCTGTTCATAGTAAGGCAAGTGTGTTACCACATGGATTCACTTCGACGAGCCCCTTGCCCTCAGATAAACAGAATGCATTAGAAATGAGAGACTGGTTAGTCGAAAAGCATCAATCGACTGCTTGCTCGTCTCAGGCAAGCCCCTTCCGTTAGGAAGTTGAACCAAGGAGAAACCATTTAACACCGCAAGGCGGTACCCCTTTGGCCATGACACTTCGTCATGTGTGTTCTGTGATCAAACAACTAAGCTCTTAAACCACAAGCCGCGTTTTCCCTAATAATAAAAAAAAACCCACTAAAGAAAACTTCTGTACACTGCCATCGCTATAACACTAAGAATCCATTATCCGAACCTCAGAACCCACAAAGGACTGCATCACAATCCCCTATAGACTCCAAAACTCAAACAATAAATCCTTTAAACAACACTAAAAATTGTAAATTAAACTCACTGAAATTAAATTAATTAACTATGGCAAACTCAGAAATCTTCCCTAGTAAACCCACCAACTAATATCGGGAGCCCAGCCACTCAAACACAGAGAGCGCCAACAAGAACAAGTGATAGAACAAGTCCTTGAACAAGTGCCCCAGTGAACCCTTGCTTCCCTTTATATAGCTTTTTGAGTCGCCACATCAGCGAAATCCTAGTACATCCTGCCACATCCTTTTCTCGTACACTAAAATCTTCTGTAACTCCTACGTGTTTAAATCGATAATCCTGCATTCTACATTAATAACTGGTACATTGAGCGACATTTCCATTTTTACCAATCAAGATTAACTATCATCTCTCATGTATTTAAGTCATTATTCCTCCATCCTTACGTTAGCGTTTTAGGCCCTTTTAGAATTAATTAATTTCCGCGCATGCGTACTAACTACTGCGCATGCGTAGTAACCATCAACTGCGCTTCATCGCCCCGCCCACTTTAATTTGTTTAAATGTTTATTCTGAATATTGTTCAACAGTAGTGTGCAAACTTGCTCACTTTTTCCAATTAGCTATACTAAAATAACTTTATATTTGTCCTGCTGAAAACCTTTCTCTGTTGATATAAGTATCTCAAATTATTGTTCGAATAATACTAAGCTAAAGGTTATAATTCTGTACTATGTAGATTAATTTTTAATGATATTCCTTTATTTTATGAAATTTAATTCTCATTATTCTTACGCATACTCTATTAACTATATTCCTATGCCTTTATTTATTTAATTACATTAATTAATGCTACTCCTCATCTGTTAAAGATTCTGAAACGTTTATTACATAACCAAACAAGATAATCATTTATTTATTTGTGAAATGGACAATCGGGTTAAATGAACCTGACTTGTCACAGTACTCACAACCTAAGTTTGAACATTCTTTACGTTAACCAAGTTTGCAAATGCCTCTCATATTTATTTCACTAACGTGTTACGTGGAGCATTAGCCAGGTGCGCCAGTGCCTGTGTTACCATAATCCTGGCAAATATATTCGGCGCACGCGACCGCAGTCCCCTATATACAGCGACACCCAACAGGACGAGGAGTCTTATGAAGCTGGCACTATAATGCTTTCCGACCCAATGTGAATACCAAATTGTAATTGTATCAAATTGTAATTGTGTCAGTAATATAGGGGCTAGTGAAAAGTGTTATGCTGTAAAAATAGCGCTTTTGGTAATACGTATGGTAGACCGAGTGAGTGCATTCACTGGCCGGTAGGCCCGGTAGCAATGTTGGTTGGTTGCACACAACCGCAGTCTCCGACACCTGGCTCGGTCGCTACTGCCCGTCGCGTCGGGAGAGGTTTAATTTTAATTAAGCATTAGTATTATGAAACTAGCCGCTCTAAAATGTACATACATTATACCTACAGAATACCGAATAGTTGAAATTGTATATTCAAGTTGAAAATATCAATAATTCAGATAGTTCCTAACGAATATCTCGTTTCTTTAATTTTCACAGAGCGATAAAATGATTTTAACATAAGAACGTGACTGAAATCTGAATTTTAATTACTTATTGAATCAAATATCCCTTTGAATTTATCGAAACTACATACCTAATTATCAATTGAAATAACAATTCACAATCATCAATGAATATTAAACTAATTTTAGGAAATAATTTCAAAAATTTTTGACTGCCTCTGTGGCGTAGTGATTGGGCAGGTTGGCTCAAATTTCATACACTACTGAGGTTGCGGGTTCGATTCCCGCGACGGGACAAATGTTGGTGCACAGAAAAAAAAGCGCAAGTATTTATTGTCTGGGTGTTGTGGGACCATGGTCCTCATAGTTCCTGGTTCCCTAGATACAGGGAATCCTAGTTAGGAGTCAGGATCTATGTATGTGATCGTTGGGCGTTATTTATTTATTATTTATTTTGACAAAATACTGAAGATTACGTTAATACCCTGTAGCTGTCGCTAATACAACGTTAGTAACAACGACGATTCTCGTCGAACCATACTCTCGCAAACACAAGTTCGGAGTTGCTAAGATCTTGATTGTTCTGTGTTTTGCTAAGGGACTGGCTCTACATTTATGCACCGCGCCATGTTACTTCTCATAATATATCACCGCTATAAGACCTTATCTGGTACTTATCTCTAATGAAGACGACATCGACGCACAGATATGTCCGCTTTTCTTTAACGTTACTCATTAGGAGGAAACAATACTTGTAGAAGGACCGACAAAAAAGCTTGTAGAGTCTACCCTTTATGACCCGAAGCATAGATCTAAAGCTACCTACACTTTCTCTCTCTTGCTTACTCTCATTTAAAAGAATTTTAAGAGCCAATCAAGTGTAGAGTTGATATATACCTACATAAAAGTAATTTCCTTCTTTGAACGCATTGATGAAGCTCTTAAGTATCCATTAGAGACTCTAGTGGGGATTTTGGCTTCAGTCAAAGTGTAGGTAAAGTCTAAGGGCGAGTCAAGGTTTGATGGATTTATTTCGTGCAAAAATCCAGATAGTCTTTTGTGCAAATCTCTGAGTGATCTACTGCGATCTGAGACAAACTAAGGCTGCCTTATTGCCTCAAAGGCTGACGCCAAAGCATGCCATATACTCAACTGAAGACGCATACGCAGCTAAAAAGATTAAAATGTCACACTAGTCTTTGAAATTACGTGTATGTAAGTACTTTGAATTATATTTTTATGGAATCTAAAAATAATTGTAGGTAGTTTCTATGACACATACTTACCACAGTTGAAGTGCCACAGATTATATAATTATTTTCTGCATGAACAAACACGTGGCTACACCTCTGCAATACAAACAATTACTTTAACCCAGTAAATAAATTGATCGTTAAGGTTAACGTATTGAGTAATTTAAGCTTTTAAAATTAAAACATCTGTGACCACCCTATATATAAACGCACATACATTCACGTACCCTATCAGTGACGCATGGAATTAAATTACGATACGCCATCGTTGGGAAAACTCACTCCAATTACTGAATAAAATTTCAAGTTTATTTTCGAGGTTCATTTTTATTCCGAATGGAGATGGAGTCGGGTCTGAATCGGAATTTTGATGATTCTGAATGTCAGATTTATATAGGAGGCAGTTTTCGAAATTTTCAGAGCTTTTTAGTTTAGCTGTTCAATGCCTCGTGTGGATTATTTTGCAATAGTACGTTTATTTGATGGCATAGCCATACCGTGCCAGATATTTTTAACCGACTTCGGAAAGGAGGAGATACTCAATTCTTTTTACGTTTGGGGTTTAGTATAGCTACTATGTGGTCACATATAAACTTCATCACCTTTGACTTCGAAGGTACATACATCAGAATTATTGTAGTCGGTTTTGTTATAAAATTAATTAATTATCTATGCTAACTATTCGCTTCAGTCTTGTTACGAAAGTAACTTTGATTGTAATGAATCCATTTAGACGAATTTCTATAATTATTAATTAATTTGTTAGTTACTTATTCGTACTGGAATTCATTGCATGAAGACGATGTATACGGCGTAATTAACGGGCGTGTAGTGGCGTATATTCCAGTGTGATACATAAACCCATTTGCGTTCCCATTTACGTTCGAGCTGTAAATAATATTCCAAGCGGGGATTTTATGAAATACCTACGTCATTAGCAATTGAAATGCATAGTTTGAATGTTTCTCTGTAAATGCTTTACGATAGTCGAGCTATCGACCTATCGTCCAGTTTTCAGGGTTCCAGTCACACTTATCGAGCGTGTAAAACCGACTCGGAGTCCGAGTTTTTACCACGTTTTTATTAAGTCACTTTCTTGTTTGTCTGTCTGTCTGTCGTTCCGGGTGGAATCTTGCACCCCAAATAAAAAAAAGGGAGAAATAAAACTTTCAGGGTAGTTGACAACTTGATGACAATGCATTCTAAATCCAGTTATTAGCATGCAATTACGAATTACCCTCAAAACGTGCATAAAAACGTGGTTTTTAGGGTTCCGTACCCAAAGGGTAAAACGGGACCCTATTACTAAGTCTCCACTGTCCGTCTGTCACCAGGCTGTATCTCATGAACAGTGATAGTTAGACAGTTGAAATTTTCAGATGAAGTATTTCTTTGTTGCTATAACAACAAATACTAAAACCAGCCAAGTGCTAGGCAGACTCGCGCACGTTAATACGATATTGGGACGGAACCCTTCGTGCGCGAATCCGACTCGCACTTGGCCGGTTTTATTAAAATATTTTTTTAATCTCTCTTTCTTGTTTTCATCCTGTTTTTCATAATCTCGATGATGTAAGGACTTAAAGCAGGGTCCTAATCGTTATATGTATGCTATAAGTAGGTACCCTTATATCTACTTAGGCCACAGTCAGACGACTTAATAGAAGCTTAGGTACAGCTCACCGAGTTAACTTAGACACCTATCACTATTTAGACATTACCAGTACCGTGTCATCACTTC
The DNA here is from genome assembly GCA_951640565.1 of Petrophora chlorosata. Classification (NCBI taxonomy): domain Eukaryota; kingdom Metazoa; phylum Arthropoda; class Insecta; order Lepidoptera; family Geometridae; genus Petrophora; species Petrophora chlorosata. The sequence continues at coordinate 7,773,388 of OX621206.1, forward strand.
CTTTTTAAAAGCTGACAGCTTGCTAATAATACAAATAATTCCAGGTAATAACAGAATAAGTAGGTACGAAATTTATGCAAACGGAAATTAAATGTATTCCATTTCATGTTGCTTCCGCAATAAGCTATGTGTTCATTACTCGTGTTCCCATTAATACTAATGTTCATGATTAGCAGCACGTGTATTTATGTAATTGAATGTAATAATAGCACGCATACCTTATAATAAGATCCTCGCTTACCTTGAGGGGAAATTAAATTAAAAATGCTCTATGAAAATAAAATAAATCAAACACTTTAAATAATCACTATTATTAATTATAAAAGGCGAAAGATTTATACGTGTTGAAGGGAAACCAGAGTGTGGTAGAGCGAGTGTGGCTCATTGGGAGCTCGTGCGACTTTCGATCTGACGCACCCGAGTTCGAATCCCGCTGATCCCGCACCACGCGGATTTAACACTCGTTCTAAAACGGTGAAGGAAAAACATCGTGAGGAAACCGGCATGTCCAAGAATTTTTCACAAAAAGTCAAAGACATGTGACATTCACCAACCCGCACTGGGCCAGCGTGGTGGATTATGGCCTATTCTCTCTCTATGAGAGAAGTGTCCCAGCTGTGGGAACGTGATGGGCTGATGATGATGATGATTCATTATAAATGTAAACGGCTACTCACGTTATGGTTGAGTCGGAACAACTCGGACTAGGTTTCGGTCAAATAGGATGTCCTTCTTCTTTGTCCTTCTTCTAGCCGTTTATAATGAATATTTCGACTACACGATAGTTTCCAAACCTTAATCACTATTATTATTATTATTCTTATTAATTTGATAAATTTTCTGTATAGTTCTTATACTAAGAAGCAGTCTTCCTCTCCTCTAAATTGCGTGCCCAACAGAGTCTTTAATGAACTTTATACAACTTGACCATCTATTGTACCTACCTACGTTAAGGAATGCAATAAACGATTGAATTAAATTAAAACAGTTTCCTCTTAAAATCAATTTTATTTAGGTATCACCAAAACAGTAAATCACACTTTGGTACAAAAACAATAGACTATCTAAACATCAAAATAGTATTAAACATAATTTACAAACGATAATCTTGTAACTCAGTAACATTAACGTAAATAGTAATTTTAAAACGTGGCTATTTCAAACCCGAGGGGTTAAAAAATAAATTAATTAAAAACAGTCGGAAAACCCTAAAAATTACTGCGAAAACAATAGACTTCAAATAGCCACATTTTCAATATACCTACCTAATGTAAATATTTTTATGGTTTAACTGTTTAAATTGACTTGTTTTCATAAAAACAGGCTATGATAAATAAACATTCTCTGAATATTACACTAGTTTACAAAGAGCTTGTCGTTCCGACAAAGGAATTGCGTTTTTTATGTTAAATAACAATAGATAAAATTCCATAGTTTCAGAAAGACAGTTAATGAAGGTAGGACATGAAGAATTATTTATCTTACTTCTGATGATCAAATGTCATTTATGCGTCTACATTATTTAATGAATTTACTTTAAATTTAAACTACGACAAGGTCCCACGAGTAGTTCAAGGAATAAGGAAAGTTTTACTATTTAAATTGTTTATATTAAAAGTTCTAGATTAAATTTTCTCATTATTTAACGTTTTCTTATTTTTTTCTGAAATTAAATTTGACACGACCACTGCAGTGCCAGCACTTCAAACAAAAAAGTTGCAGATGATGATTATAGTGCAGTGCCACGCATGACTTGGCAAATTAAGACGATACTTTCTACGTAAGTAATTTTTCAATAGATATGCTAGCTTAACCATATACCTGATCGATGTGAAATTTACATATATGTATGTTTTTTGACACCTTTATCTCTCCGTAATGAAGACAAAAAACGTCATTTTTAGATTTTCAATCGATACATTTTATTATCGAAAATTATCCTTTTTCGGTGATTTTAAAATTGTTTGCTCAACGCCTGAATCTCCAAAATAATTAACAGCAAGAAAATATAGTTTATTCCAAATATAGTTCTGGGTGGCACTGCAATCTTCAGTATATTATACTAGGCCTGTCTACTCGAAGTATTAGGCATATCATCAGCTGCACGACCTTGTTTGTCTGATACCTCATTATTTGCATAAAAAAGTTTTTTAAAACAAACTAAATATTTTACAACAGTAATCGTTTAGTACGGGTATTTTACTGAATTATCTCAAAATAACACAGATAATATCGAACACTTTTCACCGTGACCAGTCGGAAGTTACACTTGAGCATAAAACTATCGAATCACCTTTTATTGCTTCATCCCTAAACTATCACTTCGGAACTACTGAACGAATATTTACACTTCACCGTGCACTCAAGTTTCAAACGCACAAAGTCACAGGGAGGTTCCAATATCATACAGAAGTGGTGATCTGTTCTATGAGGTGGTGCTCCCGTCGGCGGCAGTTAGAGCGACACGAGCCGGCGCGCGTCCACGTGGGGTACGCGCCGCGAGTGGACAGACCTTCGGGGACGCTTCGGGAAGGTCGTAAGGGAACGGGGCGGCGGCAGCAGTCGGGATAGTGCGCGGCCGAGCAGCACGTGCGATTAAGAGGAGCCGCGTATGACAGAGACTTAGGAAGGCGCGCGTGGCAGGCGGGGGCGGAGGTGGCTCCGACGGGCCACGCGCAGTACGCGGAGGCGCCTCCCGCGCCGCACGCGCACCACGCGGGCTCGCAGCGAGGTGGCGTCACGCACGGACACAGCTCCGCGATCGTCGGCGCCGGCGCCGGCGGAGGCGCCTCCGGCTCCCGCTTAGAGAACCCCACGAAGAACAACAGTATAGCGCCGACTAGAGTGGAAGCTGTGGAGAAGTAAAACCCGGCGCGCGGCGCCTGCTGGTTGATGTAGCCGGTGAACGGCACACCCACTATGACGGGGATCGCTTCCGCGCCTTGCACGAAACCTGGCGAAAGGTACTGTGTAAATATTAAATAAGACTAATGCAACCCTATTACCTAATACCTAGTCTATTTAGTACTTTGTGTGATGAAAATTAGCTTATTGAAACATTGGATAGTTTTAAAGTTCAGTATGCTTTATAGAAAATAGGCCTTCACATCAAGCTGTATTGCCGTAGAGGTCGCCCACATGCCCGGATTTCCGGCAATAAATCATAAACACAAATAATAACCCATATTTCAACTTTTATTTGCGCTAGAACGTGATTGAAGAGTCAGCTATCCCGAATCTAAACATCGAACAAATCGTTTATTCGAGCGATACAATCCCGATGGCAAATTCGTAGGCGATCGATGTCAACACAGAATACAAACGAGTAAAAATGTCAATAAAAATAGAAAAATTGCACCGACAGGAACTCTGCGAAACGGCTTTTATCATTAGGGAAACAAAACAGAAATTCGCGGCACTCACCCCAAACTTTGGTGAAGTGTCGTCCTCGCACGCGCTCCATTGTCAGCATTTTCATTGAATAGAGGAACCCCCCGAGACACAGTCCGTACATCCACGCGAACAGCACGTACCCGTGGTACCCCTCCACGCTGCTCAGCGCGAGCATCGAGATACCTGCGCGGGGATGGAAATCAGCTCACATATTACAAAGTCTGTCGTGTCTGTCTGTTGTTGTATGAAACTAGGTAGTTGAGACGCGGCAAACTTATAAATACGTAGGTATAGATTCTTATGAATTTCACTCGAACAACTTGGAACTTTGGTATCACATGCACGGAGCATGACATAGACATAGACATAAATTTATTCATAATTATTCATTACAAGTCAGTAAACATAAGATTATTACAAAAGTTGTATTATAATTACTACGAAAATTGTATCATAATATTAATTAAATAATAATAATTTAAAATGTCCATTAATATAATATTATATGAAATAAATCATATTTAAATCTTAGGTTTCGGGTTAGGATTCATGTCTAGAAATTCCTTATAAGAGTAATAATAGCATGAAATACCTGAAGGGACTGTATGATAAGGTTTTAGGTAAGCATCTACTATCAAGATGAAGTGATCAAATACAGCCATTGACAGTAAGAAAAGGTGGTATGGTAACATAAAAGTTACGTACATGCTTGGCGTAGATCGACATCGTGTTTGTTTGCAAACTTGAGAGGTTCAACGAACGTTGTAGAAATAATATCAAATTGAATAGTTTTCCTGAGGCTCTTAAATTGGAGATAGGTTTCAAGAATGAAAGGCCTTCAGTTTCTTGCCATATTTACTAAATATATATTTTTAGATACGGTGGTAGTCATTGAAATAATAAACGTTAATAAGTGCGTAGGTATGCCAAATGGTGCCAAAAATAAAGAATTTTTGAAAGTTAAACTGAAGTTCATACTTTGCTTAGATCGAAGTCTGTAGTTTCGTGTTGGTAGCCAGGAGGAGATGAACTTTACAGAAATCTCAAATTGTTTCAACGCGGCATTCTGACATGGGTTTTCATGAATGGACAAGCTTTTATGCTTGAACAGCGATGTCTATACATATACATACAATGTTGTAATTTTACGTAAGCTAAGCCCATTACAGGTTTCCATGTGTACTTTTACGATATACAAGGAAAAAGGTATTAAACGAAGTGATTTATGGTGAAGCTTCTAAGTAAAGCTCGCCAGTAAGGCATCAGCAAAACTGCGGCCAGATTCTTTTGCTTATTTTGCTTGTGTTTAACCACTAATCTTACAAGTTGTTATTGTATGTAATGAGGTCCCCTTCAAGTAGTGAATCCATCTTAAAGAACGATTTATACCTGGGATAGAAAGAAAAAGAGTTTTTTTAATTTGCACCAATAACATGTTAAACTAAAATGATGCAGCCAACGATAAAGCACACTTGCCTGTACTGTACTGTGCTGCACTGTACTTTTTTTAACCCTTAATAGATCTATGTTTGGCCACTATCTCGCCTGATGTGAAGCGATGATGTGGCCTAAGATGGAGCACATAGATCTAGAGAGAGACGGCAGTTGAGCGGCTGCTTAGACCCGTCACCCTGATGGTTCGCCGAACATCATCCCGAAACACGACTAGGTCGCTTGACGGCATGGCTTTGTTCGGTGGGTGGTATTACAACCACGGCCAGAGCCTACCACTCCAAAGCGCGTAAGCGGGTTTCATCACGATGTTTTCCTTCACCGTTTTTAGAGCGACTTACTGTACTGCACTGCACTGCACTGCACTGCACTGTACTGTACTGTACTGTACTGTACTGTACTGTACTGTACTGTACTGTACTGTACTGTACTGTACTGTACTGTACTGTACTGTATTATATAGTTACCTATCCCGAGCATGGCGGTCTGGCACAGGTACTGCTTGGAGACGAGGCACTGCGCGGAGGGCCGCACCAGCACGAGCCCGAAGCCGGCGCACCCGAGCACCGCCGCGAACCCGAGGAACGTCTGCAGCAGCACCAGCGCGCTCTCCTCCAGCCCCTCCTCGAACCCTTGCAGCGCCTACAGATGCAGTTTCATGGGATTTTTGGCCACACACGGACACGTGTGTTGTATAAACTTGTGTTGTGGCGCCGCGCGCCGCGCGGTTTCACCCGCGTAAAATTAACTTATTGCTTTTATAATCCGAAAGTAATCTATAAAAAAAAACCTTTGCTCCATCGACAACTGTTCGTTTTTCGGGATGAAAAGTCTCCTATGTCCTACTCCAGGATCTTGGATTTGCCTTTCGCATTTATAGTAGGATAAAAAGTCCAGACAGCACGCCTGATGAAATGTGGTGTGTTGAACACCATCAGGAAAGGAGGACATAGTAAAGAGAGAAGAGCAGGACGGAGAAATATAGGATTCATTATCGTCAAAATGATCTTGTCCTAAACATGGTTAATATCCCTTTACTAAACTTAATTCTGACGTTAAGTGACCATGATAGTTTAAAAACTTATATTGAAAAACAGACGTCCTTATTAATAAAAACCTTATTTAATGTTTAACACATTGTCTCTTTTAGTATGAAAGTTTTCGTGAGTTTCAATTCTTTATAAATATTTAATGAATCTCGCTCCTGATGAAGAGCATCCGACATGCTCGAAACCTCGAAATCTCTCCTCTCGTTTGTCAACTAATTCGACAAACTACGTGAGTCCTAGCCGTTTTATTAAATATTAATAATTTTGGCTCTTTTTTAAAATTTGGTTGAACAGTCACAAAACATTTTAAGTATTCATAATATGGAAACCAGAGTAATAAACTCGGAGGTAAAATCCATTTAGGTATAAGATAGTGACTATTTAGTTCGAGTATCTTACGCACATGTAAACCAATCTATAATTTTCCTTGCCAGCTATTAAAAAAATATCTAATAGGTATTGTATTGCGCTCGCTACGTGCATAAATAACTATAATTGCAACAACAAATCGGGGGTCCATAAGTTCCGTCACCAAGTCGAGCCCTATATTCTTCCGCACATTAACTTATAGTGGATACCATTATGGTAGCAGCTGTGCTTTCTACGTCATTGGCTCTTATAATGGACAACATTACAAATGATTTGTTAAGGGCTCTAAGAGAACAACTGCTCCTTAGACCCCAAATTTATCACAAACCACAATAAGCGTTAGTGGTTGGTACGGAACCCATCCCATGGAAATTGCCAGTTTCCTAATGGTTAAAGCAGGAACCACCGTTAATAAGATCCCTGTCTGTAAAATTGTATTTTAGCCTCTATTTAAACAATTATTTTCATTATATTTTAAGCATAGACTTTTTCTGGTTACTTTATTCCTAAATCACAATAAAAGCTATCATTATGGAATCTTTGGATGAACTAATGTTAGAACTCTACCAAGTAGAGTCTTAATAAATAATAAATAAGTCACCAAAATACAACGGGCCTAAAGAATATCCCTTTACCAATTATGTGCCTATAGCACCTGGCGAAACTGATTTATTAGTTTATTAATTACTTTTTGCTTTTTGTTATGCCACAAACACAAAAATACTAAACCAATCACAACTTTGCCAATTATACTTACCAGAAAAAACACCGGAGTGTAAAGTCCGAAAGCTGCTAATCCGGAGGCCAACAACAAAACTTTCGCGGGCCGAGATTGGAGCGGGCTCAAATCGATGAGCGGGGCGGTTCTTTTTAGGCCTTTCTTTTCCTTTACCTGTCAAGGACAAACAATACAAATAAGGATAGAATGGGATAACAAATTGGTTTCCACCTGCTACAAAAGGGGAAGTTATGAGTACCTTTCGTCGTTGGTTTTTGAGATGTAAGATGGCGCGGCGCTGCGGGTGGTAGAGCGAGGCGCTTCGGTAAACAGCGCTGAGAAAGAACGCCAGCACTAGCACGCCTGTTATCGCTTGGAGGCCGAGACGCCATCCAAGTTTCCTTAAGTACACAAAACAACATTTTAGTGCCGTTCGTAAGTAGGCGGTTTTCTATGCGCATAGGAATTACATTCTAGTTTATATAGAATATAAGGTTACCTCGTAATATTTTTCATGCAGGTATACCTACATTTGTTTTCAGTGTAACAATAATAAGTGCGGTGTAATGGAAAAATAAAATTAAATATGAACAGGAAAACAAACGAGAAACGAATATCCCAAGTATCAAGGAATTATCATAAAAGCAATTTTATTTGCTAAATGGAACTTCCGTACAATCAAAACCGTTTACTTGAATAAGTATTGTGACAAGTCAGGTTCATTTAACCCGATTGTCCACTTCACAAATAAATAAATGATTATCTTGTTTGGTTATGTAATAAACGTTTCAGAATCTTTAACAGATGAGGAGTAGCATTAATTAATGTAATTAAATAAATAAAGGCAAAGGAATATAGTTAATAGAGTATGCGTAAGAATAATGAGAATTAAATTTCATAAAATAAAGGAATATCATAAAAATTAATCTACATAGTACAGAATTATAACCTTTAGCTTAGTATTATTCGAACAATAATTTGAGATACTTATATCAACAGAGAAAGGTTTTCAGCAGGACAAATATAAAGTTATTTTAGTATAGCTAATTGGAAAAAGTGAGCAAGTTTGCACACTACTGTTGAACAATATTCAGAATAAACATTTAAACAAATTAAAGTGGGCGGGGCGATGAAGCGCAGTTGATGGTTACTACGCATGCGCAGTAGTTAGTACGCATGCGCGGAAATTAATAAATTCTAAAAGGGCCTAAAACGCTAACGTAAGGATGGAGGAATAATGACTTAAATACATGAGAGATGATAGTTAATCTTGATTGGTAAAAATGGAAATGTCGCTCAATGTACCAGTTATTAATGTAGAATGCAGGATTATCGATTTAAACACGTAGGAGTTACAGAAGATTTTAGTGTACGAGAAAAGGATGTGGCAGGATGTACTAGGATTTCGCTGATGTGGCGACTCAAAAAGCTATATAAAGGGAAGCAAGGGTTCACTGGGGCACTTGTTCAAGGACTTGTTCTATCACTTGTTCTTGTTGGCGCTCTCTGTGTTTGAGTGGCTGGGCTCCCGATATTAGTTGGTGGGTTTACTAGGGAAGATTTCTGAGTTTGCCATAGTTAATTAATTTAATTTCAGTGAGTTTAATTTACAATTTTTAGTGTTGTTTAAAGGATTTATTGTTTGAGTTTTGGAGTCTATAGGGGATTGTGATGCAGTCCTTTGTGGGTTCTGAGGTTCGGATAATAGATTCTTAGTGTTATAGCGATGGCAGTGTACAGAAGTTTTCTTTAGTGGGTTTTTTTTTATTACTAGGGAAAACGCGGCTTGTGGTTTAAGAGCTTAGTTGTTTGATCACAGAACACACATGACGAAGTGTCATGGCCAAAGGGGTACCGCCTTGCGGTGTTAAATGGTTTCTCCTTGGTTCAACTTCCTAACGGAAGGGGCTTGCCTGAGACGAGCAAGCAGTCGATTGATGCTTTTCGACTAACCAGTCTCTCATTTCTAATGCATTCTGTTTATCTGAGGGCAAGGGGCTCGTCGAAGTGAATCCATGTGGTAACACACTTGCCTTACTATGAACAGAGTCATTGGATTTGGTCTTTATTTATATACTTATTTATTTCCTTTTATGTCTCTGTCCTGTTTCCAAGCCCATCCGACTTCGGTCTTGGGTAAGGAAACTAAACACACAGGTGATAGGATTAGTCGAGATACCTTCTCAATCCCGTCGTTAGAATAGTCAGGTGACAATTTCTGTGGCTACGGAAAGCGTCTTCTATAGGGGGGTTTTCATTACACCGTGAAAACTTACACGTTTAAATGTAAATGTGGGATTTATCCCTAGATTTGTTATTAGCTAGGACTTTTAGATAGATTAGGAATATATTTAGGGTAGAAAGTAGGGTTTTAGGGAAGTTAGGTGGATAGGAAACGTTTTAGGGAAAGTAAACAAATAGGGACTTTTCAGGATTGGTAAGTAACTACATTTTAGGAGACTTTTAGATGGATAGGGAACATTTAGGAAACATAGGTTAATAGGACTTTTCAGGATTGCCGAGGGAAATAGGAAATATGGATAAAACTATTGCTAATTAACAATAATCCTTTTCCAATTTGGGTGAATATTCACTTTAAAATAAAACTATTGACAGATAGTGATTCTTTTATTGACTCAGATCAATGTTTTAAAGGTTGAAAGCTGAAAAGATAGAATTATAAATAATTCAGATTTTGACTCTTCAAAGAAAAGTGCAAGTGGTACATTTCGGTTAAACTAGGTGAGCAAAAAGCAGCCTATAGTGTGAACTCTATACCAGACGGATTAGAGACACTATTATTGTAGTCACTGACCAGGTCTACCACAAGCATCGAATTTCTTAAACAAGAGAAACTAAGCACATATGGTACTTTTAGACATACTTGCCAAGTTGGTTATATGGTTCTGTTTCACTTATTAAAGTGGCAGATACTATTTTATTAGTCACTGTCTAAATCTACTATTACATTTAACTTGAATGTCTAATTCAGATTCTTCCTGAGAAACAGGACTGATAAGTGATTGAATCATTATTTTGGATAACTGAATCCTACACCATTGAATTGAAATAATATTTTACTTATTATCATGGCTGGTACAAATTAGGTACTGTTAATATCTATGTTTGTAGAGTTGGATTATTCTGACTAAATGGAATACTTATCTCAGCGGTGTAATATTACTTTGGTAATTACCTATGGAGACTTGATTAAAAGTACGAACTTACCTTTTACTCTGATAAATTACTATCAGGAGTAGATTTTATATGAACAGGAAGTTTACCTAGTTTAGGAATATTCATAGTTATTATAATTCTTAGGCATTAGTTGAATTCTAACAAAGTTGATGGGCATTTGTATAGCCCTAAATAGAGACTCTCTTAAACTAAATCTAGTTTGAGGAAGTCTCGAAATGAACTAGATGATGGATGAACATGAAGGATGGTACTTGGAGCGGAGTACCATGTCTGCACTCTGTCTCTGAGTAGCGAAAGTTTTATTTGTTAAATACCTAGTAAAGTAACTTGTATGGATGTGTGGTTAGGAACGAACTGACTGACATACTTTTGCTAAAAGAAAATGTCCTCTTGTCCTTTTGAAGAACTATTTTAACTGACAGACTAGACAGTACATTAATAACATTTATGAATTCCCAATAATTGAGGTACATGGACCTCCGAGAACAGTCTCGAAGGAGAATTATCCAGTCAGGGACGAGATTCACTGTTAACAGCGGATGGATGGTGCTGTAACCTTTGTCGAGACTATTCTATATTAAATTAAATTCATTTATTTGTCAAATATAGAATGTAAATTTCTAAATAATCTCTTAAATTTTTCATTAGAAATATATATCCATGTTTAATAGATTTTCCTTTTGCTTAACTAATATTGTTTATTCAAAAATTATCCCTTTAAATACAAATTAGAATGACTGAGAGTGTAACAATACCTAGGAGAGATACTCATATTTATAATAGTACAGGTTTTAAATTTAGTTATTAGGGCTAGTTATGAATTGTTTTAATTACCTTAAAAGTTCATGGATTATTTCGGTATCACAACGTATAAAAGATTCTAATTACTATATGATCACATTGGCCAAACATAAATCAAATCATAATAATTCTGGAGTAGAATAATGAGGGTATAAATGTTAGAGTTTATATTATTAGTGAAATTTTATTAAGTAGGTATGAGGCAGAGGTAGTATTAAGTGGTTGTTATCTATTGGCTAGGATTAGGCTAGGCTAGTTAGGGTCGTTACAATTTGCTGGCCGAGACCAGGATAGCTATAGGATAGGATAGAAGAAAGTAGGTAGGTAGGTAGGGAGGGTACAATTTGGTGCCGTGACCAGGATGTTACAATTAGGTGCCGAGTGACAAGGATATTATAATAGGAGCCGACATGATTAGGATTAAGATGTTTGGGTACATTTGGTTGCTTTTGTCTAGAATGAGTAGGATGAGTTACTGCTGTATAATATGGGACTGTAGTAATAACCTAGGATAATTGTGTAGGAAGTTGGTTGGTTTTGGATAGGATTGATGGTTATAAGCAGTGGCAAAGTGTTCTAGAATGTTATGATTTGATCTTAAGTAACAGTACAAGAGATTAACTCTTGTACAATTTGTTGTCGTGAAATAGGAGAGGTTTAAAACAGTTCTAGTAGGATCTTATTATTTATCCTAGTTATTTTATTTTATTTATATATTTGAAAAAAAAAAAAAAGGATTTTATTTATGATAATTAATAACAAACAGAACGAATGAATTAGTTTCTCTACTGGCAGGGGTGAGCTGAAATTAGTTTAGAGACTTGTTGAGCCGTTGGTGTAGCGTTGAGTTGGCGCAATCTGAAATATATAAAAGATATAAATAGAGTTGCAAGTTAGATTGTTTGATGAATGATTGTTGAAAAATGTGTTAGAAATGTAAAGTGGGAATCTGTTACCTTATTAGTGAATTAAAATGCTTCCTTAAGAGTTGTAGTGAGCTGTATAAACAGGAGATATTCGGTGGTAAAAGTCTGTTTTCTTGGGGTCTGATGTTCCATGAAGTCAGAGATGAGTTGTAGTAGTTAGTGGTAACAACATCTGGAAAAAGAAGTACTATTTGTTAGATTTAGGTTAGGCTAAAGACTTTATACATTAAGGGGTTTATAAGTTAGGCATAACGAGTGGAAACCATTTGTTTATAGGTTATTTTAAAAGCGAGTTATATAATGAGTCACTAGTCTTAGATACGGTAAATAAGGGTTAATAATAATAGTTATAAATACCTGGTAATATGCAGTTTGAGAGGTTCATTGCTATATAGACTTCAGGGGATCCTTGATCAGTTTTGGTGTGACGGGTGCACTTGCAAGCGATGAATGGCATGGTTGATTGCGGATTCTTGGGTGTTTGGATTGTGTTTTGGAACTAGGGAATGATGGGAAGTCTGGAAAGGAAGAATTAAGGAAGGAACTTAGAAAGTTTTTTATTGTTTGTTTGAGTAATTTGTTCAGATCATAGTCTAACATAGTTTGTGTGACAGTAATGGAGTGACAGTGACATTGACGGTTGCATTGATTTGAAGTATAGAGGTTTTAAGGGAGTTTTGAGATACAAGTATTTAGTCGAGTCAAAATAAGTTATAAAATTTTGTTACAGAGCTAAACATGAATGAGTTGCAAAAGTATTTAACTTTAAGAAAAGTATAAAATAAAAATATAAAAAAGGGTAAAATTATAAAAGGAAAAAAAAAGAGTAATTTAAATTAAAAGTTAATAAAAAAGAGGAGGCATGGAAGTTTCAACACCAAAACGAAAACGAAAAGCACCGGCTAGATTTAGAGAACAGGAAACAGTAATTAGTACTGAAGATTCGAATGTGAGAGTAGAGGAGGAATTATATATACAAGAGGAAACTAGAAGAAGCCATGTATCACCGAGACGCCAGTTGTCTACAGTAACAAGATCTAAAGCAAAGGGCGATAGAGGAAAAGGAACAGGATTAGCTTATCGTATGATTAGGCGAGCTATAGGCACATTAGCAAGCAAATTAAATGAATTAAGTGATGATGTTCGAACCACTAAGACAACCTTAAGAAATTTAGAAACTCCTCTGAGTTTAAATGGAGGAATTACAACAAGAGAAGGGCAAAGTTTTTGTATAGAAGATTCGGTAAAGCAACCAGTGCATAACAATAAGGAAAGTAACTTACAGACAATTGATAAAGTGAAGGAAAAGGAACTACCAGTTGAAGAATATAGAAATATAATTTATAATGTGAGAAATATCTCCTTAGAGAAACCTAAGTTTGGAGGCGATGCAACAATACATCCAGTAACATTTTTAGAGGATTTAGAAAATTATTTAAAAAGGGCGACAAAGGAAGGGAAAGACATCGATCTAATACAGGATTGCCTAGTTGGAGAAGCCAGGGATTGGGCGCGAGTGTATAAGAGGAGATGGACAGGAATTGAAGATTTTAAGACTGACTTTTTAACAACTTTTTGGGGTGAAAGTGAACAGAATGAACTCAGGCGGAGTTTGGTGCAAGGTAGATGGGATCGACAAAAGAATCCTTCTATGTTGAATTATTTCATACATTTTGTTGGCAGAGTTCAAATGCTTTCTTGTAATATACCAGAGAAGCAATTGATTGCTGATATGATGAGACATTACCCAAAGCACGTTCAACAAATTTGGACGACTGCGAAAACGAATACTATTATAGAAACCGCAGAATTTCTTAGGAATTTGGATGATATAAATAAACAAGAGACACCAGGTTATTCTTCGTCAACACAAAGTCAAGAGTTTGAGAAGCGGAAAAGAGGATTTCAACAAAATTATAAAAAATGGCAGAAACCAGAAGCGGTCCAAAAGAGGAATGTTAATAATATACAAACTAATGAGCTAGATAATGTTCAGAGCGTAGAGTTAAACTAGGGGAGGCTGAAGGTTACGTTCCCGAATCAGCTTCCTTATTAGGGAACACATCATTAAATATAATGCGGAAAATGGGATGGGAACCAGGGCAAATCTTAGGGAAAGGTGACAAAGGACTTAAAATACCAATTAAAATTAGTATTTTGGAGCGTCAACAAACTGAGGGGTTAGGTTACCAAGTAAGCAGGGTTAAAGAAATGTTGGTCCCCGAACAGATAGTTGAAGTATTAAAATTAAAAATAGAACAAACTGAATTAGAATATAGGGAGTTGGGAGATGTAGTTACTTCTGTGTTTGAGGAAAACGAATTGGAAGAGAATAGTCAGGTTACATTTAAATCAGAAATAGAAATTCAAATTTTTGATCTTGCGGTAATAGGTTTGATTGATACTGGAAGCGAAATAATTAAGCAGGTTCACATAGAAATGGGTCATCAAGGGGTGTTCAAGGTGATAAAATATGTAAGGGATAGATTTTATTGGAGAGGGATTAACAAACTAGTAAGGCAGATAATAAGGGTATGTCATGAATGTCAAATAACTAAAAGTGATACGGTGAAAAATGTGGGACCCTGTTGTTCAATAATCACTAGAGAGATAGGAGAGATAGTTATGATTGATTTATATGGACCATTACCAGCAGGCATTTTTGGTATGCAATATATTTTGGTGATTCAAGATTCTTTTAGTAAATTTGTAAAATTGTATGGGTTAAGAAAAGCAACAAGTAGAGCAGTAATAGGCAAGACAAAGAGATTCTTTGATATTATAAAGCCAAAGGTTATAATGTCAGACAATGGTACGCAATTTGTTAGTAAAAGTTGGAAGGAGAGCATGAGACAAGCTGGAGTAAAAGTATTATACACTACAGTTAGGAATCCACGTCCTAATACAACTGAAAGAGTAAACAAGGAGTTGGGACGACTGTTTAGAACATATTGTAGAAATAATCATAAAGGTTGGACTACTATGTTACCTAAAATAGAGTTGCTATATAGTAATACCTTTCATGAGAGCACAAGATATACTCCTAGTGAAATCATGTATGGAAAAACCACTCAGTTAACATTTGATAAGGAGATAAAAGGAGTAGAGGATAAGCTAGAAGTAGGACGGGTTAGGGAGGAAGTTAGAAGTAATTTGCAAAGAGCAGGGGAGAAGCGGCAGGCGAAATTTAACAAAAAATTCCGAACTATTCAATTTCAGATAGAAGATTTAGTTAAAATTAGGAAATTAAACAAATCTGATGCAACACAGAAACTAACAAAGTGTAAATTTACGAAAGAACCTTTTTTGCAAAGTAAAAGAAAGAACTGATATTTGTTATAAAAAAAAAAAAAAAAAAAAAAAAAACTACAAGTCTTTCCATTATTAGTACAATGTGTAAATTTAGGTAGAGGGGTGTGTGGCGGCCTTTCACAAAAAAAAAAAAAAACTTTTGAAACTAGCATTAGAATTTAAGTTAGTGGGATTAGAAAAAAAAAAATATTTAACATACTATTAAAAAGGACAAGGAACTTACGAATTAGGAAAGGTAGGCGTCAATATCGTCGAGCAAGTCGTTGAAGTCCAGTTGAATGGGAGAAGTAATCTGAAAAATGCAAGAGTTCATTAGTATCAGGGAAGAAACAAAGTTAATCAAATTACATATAGGAAGAAAATTTAAAACACTTACGTCAGGAGAAGGAAGAGGGGGTTGGGGGAGAGAAGTAGTATTGGAGGTAGTAGGGTGATGAGAGGAAGAACAGTGGGTAGAAATAGGGCAGAGGGAGATAGTGGTGTGTTCATTGATGAGGTTATTTTGAGAAAGAGAGAGGATAGTTTTGAGAAGAGGAGTGACAAGTTTTTTTTTCGTGGAAGAGAGCTGAGAAAGTTCTTCGAATACAGAAGAGGAAGTTGTAGGAGAAGAGGGAGACGGAAGTTCAGTAAAAGAAGTTGAAGGAAGAGGAAAAATAGGAGGAGGTAGGGAAAGTTGATTAGAACTGGAGGACTCGGGAACCGGGTTTGAAGAGGGAAGTTTCTGAAAAAAAAATAAGCGGTAAAAGGGAGTGTATTAGATAAAGTAATTATAATTGGGAATTTGGTAGGTAAAATAAGTAAGAAAGTAGTAAGGTACTTACGGAAAGAGTTTTGGCGCGACGGCGAAGTTTGGTGGTGTATGCTTTAAGTTTACGGCGAATATCATTAGGGGAAAGAGGATAAATAGAGAGCTTATTGAAGTCAGAGGTGAGTTTGATGAGACAGTTAGAACGGATGGTCCTGTCTCTGAAATCCGGATGTTGAGGATCCCAGAGACAGGGATATTTGTGAATGAGTTTGTCGGGAGATGACATGATGAAGGTGGGAGAAGACATGAAAGAAAGAAGTAATAAAGAGAGGTGATCCTTTGTGATTGAGCTGGGTGATTGTTGGGGCTGTGTGATGGTTTGGTTTTCCAGACACTGAATAATTTTGGGTATTTGATGTTTGCTGGGAGGCTGCGTCACAAATTTTAAGGAATTCAAAAAAATAGAATCAATTGACATAGACAAAAGGCGGGAACAGAATAGAATCGAGTTTAAATATTTTACCATAGAATCGAGTACACAACGACTAGGCATACCTTTTGGATACTTAGTGTGTAAGCTAAGGCAGGTTAATTACTGTTAATTAAAATTCATTGTTATCTATGTATATATATTTAATTTGTTTTATTTAACTATAGGAAACTATAAATTTCATTGAAATTCGGAAACAAATAGGGAATATGAAAATCGATATTCGGCGATGATAAAATAAAATAAGGAGTTTTAATCTATGGCAGTAAAAGTGAGCGGTATATTTGAGTTGTGGCAATAGGCTCATAATTTTCCTTATGTCACTTGTCAAACAGGGATGCGTTCAATATCTGCATATGTTTTGATTGAATTAGTTTGCATAGAAAAAAAAAGGAAGGAAAAAAGAAAGAAAGAAAAACGTTCTTGGTGTGGCAAAAATATGAGTACTTGTTGGAATAATGTTGTTAGACGTCATTAGCTATATTATAGTTAATTTTATAGGCTAAAGGTCAAGGAAAATTAAACTAATTATAAATTTACATTCGATATTAAGGTAAATCATTAGTGGTTATACAATTAGATTTTAGGGTAAAACAGTAGGAGTTAGAGATTAGGTGAAGTGGATAGTCTCATTTTGGTCGTGGTGAACGGAGCGTAATAATTGTTGGGTTCGGCACTGAACGCACCCTAAAAATAATGTGTGCTTAATCTGTGCGTAAAAATGTCAAAAAAAAAGGGGATATACAAGAGAGATTTATTTGTTTTTTAGTTAAAAAGGTGTTTAAATGGGTGAATTTAGAATTAAACTATGCATTGGTGGCTCAAGGAAGGTCAGTGAGGATTTTGCTAGTTAACTTAATGTGATTTGTGAGGGCGTATAGGATTTTTCTAGATTGGGGGCTGGTTTTGTAAATTAAAGCCGGGGTTTGTTGACATTCAGTAGTGTTATTTATATCTACAGATTAGTGAAGGAAATTGTAAATCAGGGGTTAATCGATACGGTCGTGTTTCCAATTAATAAAGATTCTGTCTAAGTCATTACAGGTGGAAAGTTTCGCAATGAGAGGCGGCTCTGAAAGGAATTAATTGAAATTTTAGACATTACAAATTTACATATGACTACTAATGACTTTTGACATATTTTGGTATGAAAGGGGCCCTAATGATTTGGCGGATTATAAATTGGAGACAGCTTGTTGTCTTTTGGGTTCAAATACACAACACTATGCAAAGTGGAAGATTTTATGAGATGAAATATGTGTTAGGTTAGGTCAGAAGACAGGATTATAATCAGTGCATGGCTGGGACCTTATAAAATCTTCTTTACTACACAAGAAGCTAACATTTCTTTAAGAACACTATTCAAGCACCAAAGGAGAGGTAATTATTATAGAGGGGGAATTTCTTGGTGGAGCTTAGCGATCAATGGAAAGTCATGGCTCAAGCTATTAAAGAAATATAGTTTCTGAGGGATGTGTGAAAACGTTCCCGGCTAAAGAAAAGTTGTTTAGCTTGGAAAATTTCATATTAAATCACTAGGATTGGTTTGAACTCACAACTCAGATTTCCCTGGCGGAAGCTATATTGTCCTTGTGAAAGCAATGATTAAACATGATTAATATGTTATAAACTGAGAGAATTTGCTCTTGTGATGGTTACATCTGGTTTGGTTTAAAAACACACCACACAAAATTGGCATAAAAAATTTGAAAACAAGGACAACAGGTTAGATTGTTTGTAAATTCAGATACTTATAAAGAATAGGTTTAACTATGGGTTAAGTTAGTTATTACAAAAGGGGGGTTGGGTGTAATTAAATTGTGAATTCTTCTAATTCTTTGCACTTTCATAAGTTACATATTCAGTTAAATTTTGATCATATTTATTTTAATGATTAGTAAAGGCTGGAAGGAAATCCTTGTGAGTCAATTAAAACTTATTTATTTGAGATTTTTTTTAATATAAGGGGAAAATTTTCTACGGGTTTTAAGGAAAACACCTGCGTAAATTTTGGGAGTTGATTGTGACAAGTCAGGTTCATTTAACCCGATTGTCCACTTCACAAATAAATAAATGATTATCTTGTTTGGTTATGTAATAAACGTTTCAGAATCTTTAACAGATGAGGAGTAGCATTAATTAATGTAATTAAATAAATAAAGGCATAGGAATATAGTTAATAGAGTATGCGTAAGAATAATGAGAATTAAATTTCATAAAATAAAGGAATATCATAAAAATTAATCTACATAGTACAGAATTATAACCTTTAGCTTAGTATTATTCGAACAATAATTTGAGATACTTATATCAACAGAGAAAGGTTTTCAGCAGGACAAATATAAAGTTATTTTAGTATAGCTAATTGGAAAAAGTGAGCAAGTTTGCACACTACTGTTGAACAATATTCAGAATAAACATTTAAACAAATTAAAGTGGGCGGGGCGATGAAGCGCAGTTGATGGTTACTACGCATGCGCAGTAGTTAGTACGCATGCGCGGAAATTAATAAATTCTAAAAGGGCCTAAAACGCTAACGTAAGGATGGAGGAATAATGACTTAAATACATGAGAGATGATAGTTAATCTTGATTGGTAAAAATGGAAATGTCGCTCAATGTACCAGTTATTAATGTAGAATGCAGGATTATCGATTTAAACACGTAGGAGTTACAGAAGATTTTAGTGTACGAGAAAAGGATGTGGCAGGATGTACTAGGATTTCGCTGATGTGGCGACTCAAAAAGCTATATAAAGGGAAGCAAGGGTTCACTGGGGCACTTGTTCAAGGACTTGTTCTATCACTTGTTCTTGTTGGCGCTCTCTGTGTTTGAGTGGCTGGGCTCCCGATATTAGTTGGTGGGTTTACTAGGGAAGATTTCTGAGTTTGCCATAGTTAATTAATTTAATTTCAGTGAGTTTAATTTACAATTTTTAGTGTTGTTTAAAGGATTTATTGTTTGAGTTTTGGAGTCTATAGGGGATTGTGATGCAGTCCTTTGTGGGTTCTGAGGTTCGGATAATAGATTCTTAGTGTTATAGCGATGGCAGTGTACAGAAGTTTTCTTTAGTGGGTTTTTTTTTATTACTAGGGAAAACGCGGCTTGTGGTTTAAGAGCTTAGTTGTTTGATCACAGAACACACATGACGAAGTGTCATGGCCAAAGGGGTACCGCCTTGCGGTGTTAAATGGTTTCTCCTTGGTTCAACTTCCTAACGGAAGGGGCTTGCCTGAGACGAGCAAGCAGTCGATTGATGCTTTTCGACTAACCAGTCTCTCATTTCTAATGCATTCTGTTTATCTGAGGGCAAGGGGCTCGTCGAAGTGAATCCATGTGGTAACACACTTGCCTTACTATGAACAGAGTCATTGGATTTGGTCTTTATTTATATACTTATTTATTTCCTTTTATGTCTCTGTCCTGTTTCCAAGCCCATCCGACTTCGGTCTTGGGTAAGGAAACTAAACACACAGGTGATAGGATTAGTCGAGATACCTTCTCAATCCCGTCGTTAGAATAGTCAGGTGACAATTTCTGTGGCTACGGAAAGCGTCTTCTATAGGGGGGTTTTCATTACACCGTGAAAACTTACACGTTTAAATGTAAATGTGGGATTTATCCCTAGATTTGTTATTAGCTAGGACTTTTAGATAGATTAGGAATATATTTAGGGTAGAAAGTAGGGTTTTAGGGAAGTTAGGTGGATAGGAAACGTTTTAGGGAAAGTAAACAAATAGGGACTTTTCAGGATTGGTAAGTAACTACATTTTAGGAGACTTTTAGATGGATAGGGAACATTTAGGAAACATAGGTTAATAGGACTTTTCAGGATTGCCGAGGGAAATAGGAAATATGGATAAAACTATTGCTAATTAACAATAATCCTTTTCCAATTTGGGTGAATATTCACTTTAAAATAAAACTATTGACAGATAGTGATTCTTTTATTGACTCAGATCAATGTTTTAAAGGTTGAAAGCTGAAAAGATAGAATTATAAATAATTCAGATTTTGACTCTTCAAAGAAAAGTGCAAGTGGTACATTTCGGTTAAACTAGGTGAGCAAAAAGCAGCCTATAGTGTGAACTCTATACCAGACGGATTAGAGACACTATTATTGTAGTCACTGACCAGGTCTACCACAAGCATCGAATTTCTTAAACAAGAGAAACTAAGCACATATGGTACTTTTAGACATACTTGCCAAGTTGGTTATATGGTTCTGTTTCACTTATTAAAGTGGCAGATACTATTTTATTAGTCACTGTCTAAATCTACTATTACATTTAACTTGAATGTCTAATTCAGATTCTTCCTGAGAAACAGGACTGATAAGTGATTGAATCATTATTTTGGATAACTGAATCCTACACCATTGAATTGAAATAATATTTTACTTATTATCATGGCTGGTACAAATTAGGTACTGTTAATATCTATGTTTGTAGAGTTGGATTATTCTGACTAAATGGAATACTTATCTCAGCGGTGTAATATTACTTTGGTAATTACCTATGGAGACTTGATTAAAAGTACGAACTTACCTTTTACTCTGATAAATTACTATCAGGAGTAGATTTTATATGAACAGGAAGTTTACCTAGTTTAGGAATATTCATAGTTATTATAATTCTTAGGCATTAGTTGAATTCTAACAAAGTTGATGGGCATTTGTATAGCCCTAAATAGAGACTCTCTTAAACTAAATCTAGTTTGAGGAAGTCTCGAAATGAACTAGATGATGGATGAACATGAAGGATGGTACTTGGAGCGGAGTACCATGTCTGCACTCTGTCTCTGAGTAGCGAAAGTTTTATTTGTTAAATACCTAGTAAAGTAACTTGTATGGATGTGTGGTTAGGAACGAACTGACTGACATACTTTTGCTAAAAGAAAATGTCCTCTTGTCCTTTTGAAGAACTATTTTAACTGACAGACTAGACAGTACATTAATAACATTTATGAATTCCCAATAATTGAGGTACATGGACCTCCGAGAACAGTCTCGAAGGAGAATTATCCAGTCAGGGACGAGATTCACTGTTAACAGCGGATGGATGGTGCTGTAACCTTTGTCGAGACTATTCTATATTAAATTAAATTCATTTATTTGTCAAATATAGAATGTAAATTTCTAAATAATCTCTTAAATTTTTCATTAGAAATATATATCCATGTTTAATAGATTTTCCTTTTGCTTAACTAATATTGTTTATTCAAAAATTATCCCTTTAAATACAAATTAGAATGACTGAGAGTGTAACAATACCTAGGAGAGATACTCATATTTATAATAGTACAGGTTTTAAATTTAGTTATTAGGGCTAGTTATGAATTGTTTTAATTACCTTAAAAGTTCATGGATTATTTCGGTATCACAACGTATAAAAGATTCTAATTACTATATGATCACATTGGCCAAACATAAATCAAATCATAATAATTCTGGAGTAGAATAATGAGGGTATAAATGTTAGAGTTTATATTATTAGTGAAATTTTATTAAGTAGGTATGAGGCAGAGGTAGTATTAAGTGGTTGTTATCTATTGGCTAGGATTAGGCTAGGCTAGTTAGGAATGTTATAATTTGCTTCAGTAGTAACTCAAGATAGGAGTAGTTAGAGTAATATATATATATAAAAAGTAGGTAGGTAGGTAGGGAGGTTACAGTATAGATCCTACATGTAGGTCAAATGATCTTCGATGTATACCTACGCTTAATGGAAAACGGGCTCTTAGATATAATTGCAGTATAAGTAAGCAAAACATTTAGAACTTTGTTGTCAGGAAAAGGGAAGGCAATTGAATTTGTAAGGGTCCACCGTTTACGTGACAACTATTGTCCGATACAAAAGGAATAAGTACGTACAGCTAATAGCGGTACGCATTTTCCATCTAAATTTGGCATTTCAGCTAAAGTTGATAGTATGGTTAAATGGTAGTTCTATATAAGTTTTATCGGATTGAGTATTGAATCTCAATGGGCATAATGATGTACCCTATCATTAGGTATAGTTAGTAGTACGAAGATACTATAGCTAAGATTTTAAATACTTAGAAAGAAGAAAAATGATATCTGCTTGGGCAGGGATCGAACCTGCGTCTTCGGAATACAGTCCCAACGCCTTAACCACTGGGCCACCGAGCCAACTGCTCAAGCAACCAAATTTTTTCTATCTTTCTTATATCGGCTTACGAGAACGATTCTACGTCATCATTATATATCATCGTCATCATCATAATATTCAGTACTTTTAGGTATTTGTAGATGTGGTCTAACATCTGCGCTTGGATTGTAATTACATTGATACATATTCACCGCAGATTAGGAATTAAATGTATAGTTGTGTGACGGTAGATATCAGCACGCTCCCTTCAAGAAAGTTGTAACCAAACGTACATTTTATTATTTACAGTATACATAACTACATAGGTAGGTGCTGTGTATGTGATACAAATATTATTCACAGAAATCCAAGCCTTACAGAACCTCGACCCTACGTGATGGATTATTATGACTTGTGTACTTTGTCTGAGGAGGCCTATTTTTCAGAAGAGGGAATGAAAGCATGTATAAATAAATGTTATTGGCCGACGCGGAACAAATACGGGTTAACGTAGTGTGGATAAAACGTACAAAGTTATATTGGTAGGGGTCGTAGCTTATATATTACCTACCCTTTACACTGTAACCTTTGCTTTTACATTATTATACTTAATACTTTGGAGTTTCTGAAGATATTAAAGCTACAGAACACAGAATATTCTACTACTATTATTACAATTTCTATTACTATTTTTACAGCTACAGAATAAGTTTTGAAAATTTAAAATTGCACTCTTTATGCATGTTTGAGCCCTCTACACCTTTTACAGGACTCGAACCTGCCTACAAAGTGCGTTCCGAATTGCGACCATTTATATACGGAACATGGTCGACGCGGTAGTCGCTATTATAACACACTATCGTTAGAGCGACACTTCAAAGTTGCGCGTTTGAATCCTACAATGTAGATGTATATGTTTTTTATTTACAACTAAAAACATTTGGTTATAACTAAGCAAGTTACATCAATGGACAACAAAATGACTCACCCAACAGCCTCCTTATAAGCGACGCTGAAGAGTGCGATCCCGACTCCTCCCCCTGCATGCGCGACCAGCTCTACAAACTGCCTTCGTCTCCGGAAGTAAGCTCCGAGGACGAGGCCGGCTGCCTCCCGGACTAAGCCACAGCCTATCCCAAGAACCACGCCTGAAATGCATCTAGCGGTAAAATTTGACAGCCTCTATTGTGTAGCGTAAAGACAAAGTATTCTTTATCTTAGGTGTAGCGGGTGGGCAGGTAAGCTTAGATCATTTTCCGGGATAAAAGTACCCTATATCTTATTCCAAATTTGGCCTTTATTCAAAATTGGGTGCCCAAATAAAATTGAAAAAGCAATCACGTTAAAAAATATAAATAGTAAAAAAATATATATTTTGGTTAATAAAATGGCTATTTTATATCTCATTCCAAGACCTCAAGTACCTACCTAGTATGTACATTCAAATCCTTTGAGAAGTTTTTGCATGTATCCTTACAAACTTTTGCCGCATTTATAATAACTGGACGGTGGTCATTTTAGGACAAAACAGACGTTTTCAGGAGCTCAGGTCTGGACCAACACCGTTATTGGTAACTCCATAGTACCTACCCAAGTGCTGCCAAGGTGAACCAAGTATCGTGTATAGCGTATCGCACCCGAATAGGAGTAGCCACCGTCACCCACCCTGACTGACTATTGGTAGATTTAATCAGTCGATTGGATATCGATTTATTTCGACCAAAATAAGACAACATATTCGAACTCGACGACAAGGCTCATTGGGGGATATTACCTACTGTGACTAATGTTAAGACATTATATATTTGCTACTCGGGCGCAATTTAGGCTAGCGGTGTATAGGCTGGCTGATAGAAGGTGAATTTTTGTCACGACACTATAAAGTTCGGTCACTGTCAGCGCTTACTTCACATCTGCAAACAGCGTTCTAAGTGTTCTCTAACCATTCTACGGAATCGGCTTAAGTCGGTCAGAAACACTCGTATGTGGAAACTGTTTCTACCGAAAGCCGAAGCCGCGTCGATTAATCTGGGAGAAATAAATAAAACGTTATTTGCTGAACTGAAGCTTAGAGTGGAAATGTAAGGTGAAAGGACTGAACGTGAGAAATACACATAATTGATTTGGTAACTAACTATTGAAAGATTTGTGATGAAAAAATATACTAGAAAAGCCTATATAATATCATAGTTTAGTGTCTATAAAAGTTCTATAGAAATTAATAAAAATAATAACAATAAAAAAAAAAAATAATAAGATAGTAAATCAGAAGATAGGAATGTTTTCAGTACCTCGTGTAATTTGACGTCAAAGTTTAACGACTGGCCCATAAATTTTAGGAATTAAAAGACTAACTTTTTATGGCTTTTAATGACCTTGTTTAGTCTTAATTCGTTCCAAGTCCTAACTGTGCTAAAGTTTGATGTAGCCATAAAGTTTGGGAGTAGCAATAAAATATTCCGATTGGTTTAAGCTCACAAGCCTCGTAGAATCGTACGCGACAACTGTGTGACAATGTAACACTATCCCACAAATGCCAATACATCAATTAAGTATTAAGACGTCAAAACTTTGACGTATTTTGTGACTTATTTTATTTTTCATTATTGTGTATATGCAATTTGGTGTGCAATAAAGTGTAATTGTATTGTATTGTAATCAGTAATAATACAATACACAATACTTTATTGTACGCCAAACAAAAATAATCAGTAAGTACATAAAACAACTTAAAAACTAAAGTACAATGGACGAACTTATAGCTAAAAGAGATCTCTTCCAGTCAACCTCTGGATTAAGTTAAAAAGCGGAGCGAGAGAGGAATTCTTAATAATATATTCTTTTTAATAATAATCATTAATAATTTATTTATTCATTTAAAATAGGTTTGTATAAAAAATACTTAAGTTTAGGCAGGTATAGGTATGTATAATATCTTCTTACAATTTCTTCGCAGTTTTGTAAAAAAGTTTGTAAAAAATCTTAAATCTTAAAAAAAAAACCTAATATTTTCTTTCAGATTTTTATTTCAATATTAGAATTCATTATATACCAAGCTCAGGAACTACTTGATACCGTGAATGGAATAGTTATTCACTAATAATACTTGTGTAAACCCTACTGAAGCGGTCTCACCTGTATTAGAGTTAAAGGTCAGGCGAGATTGCAGTCAAACGAACTCTAGAAGATTGTACTCACCGTAACTGAGTAGGATCTGATGCAACTGCGTAGCGAACGATGTGAAGAGACAGGCGAGCGGCAGCAGCAAGCCGCCCACGAGCGCGACGAGCCGCGGCGAGCGGCGCCGCCCCGCCACCAACGCGCCCGCCGCGCGGGACACACCCACGCATATCGCTCCCGCCCAAACTAACACAAAAAAATTTCAAAGATACTGCAAAACTTCTGGGTCCAAATGCACTATGACCACTTAGCGATTCCTTGCTTCAAAATGACGTTGATTCCTTGATTTCACGTTGATTACTTACATCTGCGCAATTCGTATTATCTATGACACGTCATAGAGAATACAAATTTTGCAGATTCGTCGTTTATTAATTAAGTAATCGATGTGATTTCGAGGCAAGGAATCGCTAAGTGATCATAGTGAATTAGGGCCCTGGTCGAAACAACACATGACCAAAATGCTGGCCTATAATTTGGCCAAAGGATAAGCATGGCCATTCAACGTGGCAATGCTGTCAGCATTTTGGGAACGTTGCCCACTGGTGTTGGTTTATTAGATTAGATTAGGTTAGATAAATTAGATATAGATATAATAAATAATAGTTTATTTAGGTAGCCAGTAGTATATCCGAAATATCTTTATTTGTCAATGTAATAATCATTAAAAGCATTTGCAATGTCAACCAGTCTCAATAGATAGACACAAAGAATATTAACTTCTTATTATATTTATAACAAGCAATAACGAAGGTCAAACAAAAAATTCAACAAGGTATTTCGGAAAGAAAAAATACGACCACCGGCTGGGACTTGAAGCCGCATCTCAATCTCTTCTCTCAGCGTGGGAAGCGCTCTATCAATTGAGCTACGGTGATCACCAACTCGAAAGTCGAATGTTTTCTTCCGTTAATTAACCGTCTTAAGGGTGACGTGTACGCCATCTATTGAGATTGGAGTGAACCTAGCGAACCTGACATTGTCATACATGTCCTACCGCGTGGTTATAAGGAGTTATAACTCTTTATATGTGGTTCCTTATTTTATTGGGTTAGAATTTCGAAGATCACAATAATATGTAAACCGTAATTACTTAACCCCGAATTATCAGGCATGGTAAGTTAGTTTAAAATAAAATATCAAAACCTTATTACTACGAAATCGGAACAATTCCCTTTGCCTGCTTCGGACCACTCGTGGCCACTTGTTTTCCCTTTGTCGTAATTTGTTTTGGGTGGTATATAAACCTACCTACATGAAAATGAATATTATATATTGGCTCGAAAATAAGCAACAATCAGGGCCCCAATTCACTATGACAACTTGGCGAAATCACGTCGATTCCTTGCTTCGAAATCACGTCGATTATTCATAATTATATATGACGCGTCATAGAGAATACAAATTTCGCAGATGTCTTTTATTAATGAAGGAATCGACGTTTCCTTGAAGCTAGGAATCACCAAGTTGTTATAGTGAATTGGGGCCCAGGTGAGAGAGATTTCTTGGAACGAACGATTTTCAATGATATACTCAGCCTGTCCTTAATGCAAATCAGTACGGGTATGTTAATTTGGAAGAGCAATTATTTTGTGAAAGGTCCCGGGTCGCTAAAATCCTTCATGCATAAAGGATCCCCTTGGCTATCACGAATGAATTAGCGTCTATTCTTTGATTCAGACAGCACGTTAATTGGGCCTGGAGCGGGCCGTAAGAGACATACACACGGCGCTAAACATGTTAGCCAAATGCGAGACACCGCCAATTTGGGGGACAGACGACGTCACGGCGCCTGACGGTTTCACTTAACACGATTACCTTCAGAGTTTATTACATTCATTACGAAATGTTTATAATAAGTAAATCCTTTTGCGCTTGTTATTATAACTTGAAAACGTATTTACAGTACTTGTTATCGTCAAAGTTATCTTGATTCCTTTTTTGTAGGCGGAGCATTGTAAAGACATGTAGAGGTAATTAAGTCAGGTCTCGTTTATTTAATTACTAGCAAAAATCATGTCAAGCGGTTGACAAACAAATACACTTTCGAATTTATAATAGGTGTAGGGAATGGAATCGCAAATAGATGTTACGCAAACTACACATCAGAAACATAAACTACCTCATACACTAAAATTTTGTGAAATTATATTCTACATTTAATAAACATTCTACATTTAATAATTGATTCTACATTTAATAATTGATTCTGCATTTAATAATTGATTCTACATTTAATAATTGTTTCAAATTCAGTTCGAAGTATTGTTTAATAACATAAGTAGCTTTAATAAGCTAACATTTTAAATTAATCACTATCATCACTACATAGTATAAAATAAAGTCGCTTTCTCTGTCCCTATATCCCTATGTATGCTTAAATCTTTAAAACTACGCAACGGATTTTGATGCGGTTTTTTTAATAGATAGAGTTATTGAAAAGGAAGGTTTATATGTATAATAACCGTGCGAAGCCGGGGCGGGTCGCTAGTAGATTTATAAAATAAAAAAGAACCGTTTAATTAGATCTTAAAAAGCTTCGGTTACTAAAAGAATCGCTAATGCGAAATTACTAGGACTTTATTATAATGCCTAAAGAGTATAAAACGTTCAAAAGGCTACATGCTTTGAATTTTGGTAGCCGAAATAGTAGGTACCTATGTTCATTTATTGAAAACATGTTCCAATTTAATATAAATGAGTGCGTTTAAGAATATCTAACTTTAGGTATTTGTAATAAAAAATTTAACGAATTTATTAGTTTCCAATTGATAGTGAAAATTGTATTCGAATAAAGTATATTTTAAAGCGATTACCGAAACGAGTACGTGATGTAACTGAGCAAACCACCAAATATAACTTAGCAGAGGTATTAATTTCATAAATTAATTGATATTGCCTACCGCATCGCACTAAATTGCTAGCCAAATAGTTAGCAGCGCTCGTTTACATTCACGGCACGCTTCGATTAACCGATTTTAGCTAACTCGTTAACGTCTAAATTCCAGTTCAAAAGTTAGTACCATCGCCGGCTGACAGACTTATGTTCCGCGCCGCCCACACCGATAACAAAGACCGTGCGCATAACCGAAATTACTTCTGCCTCTTAATATTCAGCCCGAGACGTGAATCTTGGAAAATTAATCCAATAAATCAGGCCTGTCCAGAAATACCGACTAGGAAACTTCATTTATTAAATAACTAATTCAAATTCTAGTTGTCAGACACGCACCTACAGCTTGTTAACATAAATTTCGTCGTTAAAGAAAAAAATAAACATGATTAATTAGTTCACGTCTCGTAGAAAGCGACATTGTGAATGAGCTTATTTAACAAATTGGGGTTCGCGAAATGAAGGCAATTAAAAGTTGCCGAGGTGGGGATGCTTCTATTAGACGTAATAGCGCCGTGCTTTTATTCATGTCGTTATTAGGGAATATTTTTTGTCTATTTATTAAAATATCCAGCGGGCCGCCGTTGATAGATTACTTTCCACTCTCGCGGCGTGCTTCAGAATCTGACTCGGATTCAAAATGTTTCATTTTTTTTATTACCGTATAGGTATAGGTAAGCATTTGACCGCAGTCTCACCTTCAATTCAATTCAAAAGTTCTTTATTTCAATTTTGTCGTCACAGACGCACTTATGAACGTCAATTATTACAATGACTCTACCACCGTATCGGAAAAAGAACCACTACTCAGAAGATACGGCAAAAAACTGAGGGGCATGTTTTTCAGAACTTTTATTACAATAGTTTATGTTTGTTTTTGACAATATTGTTTTTCTTATATGCCAGTTGGCTACTTGGCAGAAGCGGAATGTTCCATGCATCTTTGTCTTCTATGTAATTACTAACTGTATAGTATGCTTTTTTCATTAGAATATTTTTCACACTCAATTTGAATCTACTTTCTGTGAGCTCCGTTATATATTTTGGAATTTTATTGTAAAAACGTACACAATTGTCCATGAAGGACTTATTCGTTTTACTCAGTCTAAACCTAAGTACTGCAATTCTATCCTTATTTCTAGTGTTTATGTTGTGGTGGTCACTATTCACCTTGAATTTGTGCAGATTTTTACGAACATACATTATATTTTCACCTGATGGAATGTAACGATGCGATGGGTGATGGATCATGCTTGCCTAGAAGATACCGATTCACTCAAGACTTGAGGACACCTAGATTATTGGAATCGGGAAACAAAGACGCTGCTAAGGTGTTCCATTCCTTAGCTGTTCGCATTTATAAAAGTATTTTTCTTACTATCTGACACGATGAATAAAAGCCGTGGAAAATGAATGAAGGACATAAATAATTCCGTCCGAACTTTGTCATTTTCCACGTGTCAAATTTGGCTGAATTGCCTCGCGAGAAGAAAACGAGGAAATGGTTTCAGTCCATACAACATTCCACATAAATTATTCAGTTATTTTCCGGATTTCATGAGTAATGCGAACTTTCATTTAGCACAACATTTCCATTATGTTATGATACATAAATTGCTTTTAAAGTGTCTTTATGTCGTGTAGTCGCGCATTTTATTTGAAAGCATCGTCGTTTGTTTTTAAGAGTTTGAAGCGCGTGAATAAGCCGGGCTATATTTGACACCTTTCCGGCGCTGTGACCCGTGCTTAATGTTCTCATTATGAATATTACAGGGTAATTTTGGAAGAACAAAAATATTTAATAAAATGGCTTGAACTCACGTAGTTCAAACTCATGAAAACTTTCATACTAGAACAAAAATATTTTGATGCATTATTGCATCGATAGCGTTTCTCTAATGTGTTTGCATTATGTGATATGTCCAAAGTACAAAGTTCATAGGTTCTTTATTCATTTTTGGCATCACAGACGCACTAATGAACGTCAATTATGACAATGACTCTACCACCGTATAGGAAAAATAATCACTACTCGGAAGATACAGTAAGAAACTGAGGAGTATTTTTTTTAGAACTACAATATTTTATGTTTGCCAACCAAGAATCACAAAATTGAAGGACTTGTGAAATCAGTCCAGCCGCATGCTCCCCTTGCCTATGATGTTGCTGTACTACACAGTATAAAACAAAGTCGCTTTCTCTGTCCCTATATCCCTATGTATGCTTAAATCTTTAAAACAACGCAACGGATTTTGATGCGGTTTTTTTTAATAGATAGAGTGATTGAAGAGTAAGGTTTATATGTATAATAACCGTGCGAAGCCGGGGCGGGTCGCTAGTATAATATATAAATATGTTTTTACGTAATGGAGTGACGAAACGAGCAGGTCGTAAACCTGATGGTACACAATTAACACACCTGCCCAAAACAGTTGCAGCACTACCCAGAACTTTGACTTGCAAAATCCTGCGTGGCACTGCACTGCGATTGTCACCCTAAGCCAATAGCTCTAAAGGCTCATAATGGCCAGTAATTTTGCTGGCTCCAAAGCCCTGCAAACCAGGGCACAGTAATGTTTTTTCTTTTACACAATATCTTTGAACGGGGAGTCAATCTTTTCTTATAACGAGTTCTTTTCCAAAAAACTTCTATAAATGTTTTACTAGGTTATTTTTGATCATTCGTATATTCGCTGCATAGATAGCATACTGATTATATACACAGGTATATCATTAAAAATCTATTTACGCGAAATTACTGGGCATATGAGACTTAATATCTGATGTCTCGGGGTGATGAGCGCAATGCAGTGCTACGCAGTGCTTTTTATGGTGGGATTAAAGGTTATGGGTGGCTCTGCAATTGTTATGGGCAGGCGTAGCGTTTACCATCAGGCGAACGACTTGCTCGTCTCATCATTAAGTTCCAGAAAAAAAATATCTGCAATGCTTGTGCACTATTGCTGCTACTGCGGCAGAATAACTGGAAAAGCGGTGTATATTATTAGATGTACCTGCGTGGTCGGCGTGAGGGCCGAGGTGTCGTAGCGCGTACACGTGGAGCGCTCCGTAGGCGAGCTGCAGGCCCGTCGACAGCAGGTGCGCCAGGAACGCGGCGCCGCACACGATCCATCTGCAACGTCACCGCTGCTTCATCATCATCATCAGCCCATCACGTTCCCACTGCTGGGACACGGGCCTTTTCTCATAGAGAGAGTATGGGCCATGATCCACCACGCTGGCCCAGTGATGATCCCACCGCTGCTAACTTTGACCTATTCATTATCTTTGAGAAGATTATTATATATATTTTAGTACCTTTTCACTCTCACTATTTCGACATTAGCTTGTCTCAAATGCCTCATTATTGATATCGTTATTGTGTAAAATGTCATTTAAGACTGTCGGATGAAGAATCAACCCATGAACGAGGTCTCCATTGGTTTACTGATCAAGACATGTCGGCTAAGGAGCTAGATCACGAGTTCAAACTTCATCCAGAGTAATATTTGGCGCGCGAAATAGGTACTAAATTCGCTTAGGTACTCCTGCACGATAAATTGACTCAATCACATAAAAATTCATAATTCTCGAGTATGATACATTTTCCGAAATCAACTAAATTGGTAATCAAAGAAGGGTCCAATAGTCTTTAGCTTAAGGGTTCCTTAGTCTCCAGGGAGAATACGAGTATGGTGACCTCACTAAGCCTAGCGAAAATTGGGGCTTATGTAAAGTAGGAGATTTATTCAGTTAGGTGGACTAGCGGCGAATCCCGAGGTAATTGAGATAAGACAGGGGTTGAAGAAATATAGATAAACTAGTAAACTAAGACCGAGGGTTATTCATTGTTTAGCACCTTTATCTAGTGAGATGGGCTTGTACAGAGTACGCGGAGTACGGGGCTTGTACAGAGTAGATTTTAGATAACGAACCAAGTCAATTTTATGTGTAGGTAGATTGTATCCATTTCATCAAACGAAATGCCATACCTCAATACATTACCATAATGGGATACATGAAAGGAGAGTCCCGGAGCGGTGTTTTCTGATCAGTCTTTATACCTTGAAAAGCCCGGCGTATCCCAAACAAATTGGTTAATGAAATATCTAATTGACTCAACCTTTCTCACTGACCAATCCGTCATCACGATCAGCCTGTGTCATTCTTGAGTTCTAGACGGTTATAGGGCGGTCTCAGAAACGATACGAAACGTAAGTTAATAGCAGCCAATGCTTTATTTATATAATTTTGATTGCTTTTGTCTACACGACAATAAAATAATATTGAGCGGTCCATATTCGACATTATACCGACTCAATTTCAGATAATGTCAATGATACGAGTATTTACATCAGACGCGATGCCTATGTAAACACGAGTTTTGTGCCATTAATAGGCCACGGCACGCACTCAATATTTGAAATATAAATTCGTTTATCGTGGAGCGACGAGATTACCGCGTTATTTTGCTATCAGATTTATAAATTCTCCCGCTGACGTGACGGTACCTAAATTTGTTTTCGGAATCTCGTATTTATCTTGCCGTAGTCTGAATAAAGTTGCCGCTGCGACTGATGGCGATATAATACATCTTCATTTTGCGTCACATCACGTTTGAACCGCGAGGGAAATTCGAGATTCGCCCGGGTCCGTTGCTTGTCGGGACATTTATCTGAGAGGCACGTTATGATGTGATGTCTCTTCGCGTGAACGTCACTGAAGTGAGTGGGTATACACGTGTATGATGAGCAACACGTGATCGTGTCGATGTATGAAGGTAGTGTTCTATGGTTTGGTTGTTTTAGAGCTCCTTCTTTTTAACCCCGACGTAAAAAACAGGCGTGTTTATCGTAGCTCTTAAACGGGTGACCCAATTTGGATGCGGTTTTTTTAAAGCAGGTTTTCTAGCTGTGGTTCTTAGACATGTTTTAACAAAATCGTTTCAGCCGTTTTTTACTTTTTATAGGTTTTTTGTGACAGGGATTTTTTAAATTTTAGATTAATGAAATTTTAATGTAAAATAGTGGCAAAAGACAAAGGTTTTTTTTATCGGGTAACCGCTTTTCCATAATCGCGTGGTATAGACTAGGTACCACGCACAGACACATCAACCTACTCACAAATTATAGGTATCTCTACCACGAAATCATTTTAATACTGTTTTGAATGGCAACTAGATAAAAATAATATTGATCTACGAATTTGTTTTACGGCAAATATAAAAGTCTAATAACGAAGAACCCGTGGCAATATTTAAAAACTTTTCCTTATAGAAACTGCAAGAACCAAGCGTGTCGTCAAACTTTATGGCTACCTACTTGTAGCGGCTTAGGTTTCTTTGTCCGCTTCATGTTTTACTCGCTTTATAAAAAGAACGCTTTCCGTCATAATAAAATAGCAGCTCTTTTAACGAGTCAATTTTACTCTATAGGAAACTCATCGCGCCGTTGATTTAAAATCAGTGTCATAAGACTGAAGACTTTAATCAGTTTTAAGATTATCTGTGGACTTACGAAAGTCGTGAAACTGCCGAAAGCTAAAATAATTTATGACAGTTCAATACGGAACTCACAAAAACAGGAGACATAAATTCTTGGGTCGTATGTAAAGTTTGGTTTGATTGATCGATTTTATTCAGTTTCCTTAATTGGTTCAGCGGAAAGTTCCCAATAGTAGCATCCACTTAAATTGTTATTGTTAAATTATTATCTATTGGGAAATGGTAATTCCGAGTATCTGAAAAGTGTAATTGTTTCAGAAATTGGGATTTGAGAGATTCATAGTATGTTAGATCTTTAAAATTTTAACACATTGCTTAAAATCAGGGAAATGTAAATATTAACATAAAAGCTGTAAATAGCACTTCAGGTTCTTATGGTTAATAAACTATTATTATAATTATATAAGAACGTACCCCCAGCCGCCCTCGGGGTAGAAATGGTGCTTGATGGCGCGGGTGTCGAGCTCGCGGCGGCGCAGCGCCGGCACGGTGCGGTGGAGGGAGCGCAGCTCGCGCTCGCGCAGCGCTCCGCCTGAAGACTCCTCTTCGCCGTCGGGCCACCCATCTTTACCAGACAATAAAAGATTGTTTCATCGATTAAATCAAATCAAATCAAAATCTCTTTAATAATTTTGGCATCACAGACGCACTTATGAACGTCAAATTATCACAATGACTCTACCACCGTATCGGAAAAAGAACCACTAAGAAGATACGGCAAGAAACTGAGGAGCATTTTTTGGGTTTCTACAATGTTATGTTTCTTACGTACCAGTTGGTTACTTTGCGGAAGTGGAATGTTCCAAGCATTGTCTTCTATGTAATTACGAACAGTATAGTACGCTTTTTTCATTAGAACATTCTTAAACGCGTAATTTGAATTCACTTTCTGTGAGCTCAGTTATACATTTTGGAATTTTATTATAAAAACGTACGCAGTTGCCCATAAAGGACTTATTCGTTTTAGATTATACTATATAACTTAAATATATATACAACATAATATAATAAAATTATTCTAACAGGCCTATGGTAGAGGGGAAAATGTCCAGAACGCTAGCCGCATTGCCACGCTGAATGGCAATGGTTTTATATAAATGGCACATTTTTAACTAACTTAAAAAAGAGGGAGTTTTTTATGTTTGCTACCCCAGAACTCCGTCATTTATACACCGACTTGAAAAATTCGTTAGGTTCAGTATAGCTACGAAGTGGTCCCATATAAATTTCATCGATATTTGACCTTGGACTTTGAAGATACATTGAAGTCGGGGTTTTTTGGTAAAATGTGTTATATACTTGTAAAAAGTAAAATTGAATAAAATGGACAACATAATTTTTTTGTGGCATAATAATGAACCACAGTGGTCGTTCTGTGCACGACTTCGAATAAAAAATAAAATGGCGAGTGTTTTATTTTTACAATAATTATTAAACTAATAATTCTATTTTTAGCTCCTTCTCGCCATTTAAGAACGATCGAACTACCGCATACCGCCTTTGCATTGCTTGGCGGCTAACTATTTCTTGTTAAATAGATCGCTTCATCCCCGTGTTCAACCTACCTAAATCACAGATGTCATACCTATACAAGGCTCAGTGGCCTACAAAATCCTTCTGATGGAATGTCTCTTTTATAACTGGCCTGGCCTGTTTCTCGTTACTCATTATGAATTTTAAGCTAGCAGCTCCATAGCTGCTAGCTTAAAATTAGCGTTATAAATTCCATAATTACACTACACACTAATATAATGCGCTATTATTATAGAATGAGTTATTATTATTATTATTAGTGAGTGTGGCTCAATGCATGTGCGAATTTCAATCCGACGCACCCGAGTTCGAACCACTGACATTCTTAAGTTATGTGCGGATTTAACACTCGCCCTAAAAACGGTTAAGGAAAACATCGTGATTAAACGGGCTAGTCCAAGAATTAATCACAAAAATTCAAGGACATGTGACATCCACCAACCCGCACTGGGCCAGCGTGGTGGATTATGGCCAAACTCTGTGTGAGAAGGCCCGTGTCCCAGCAGTGGGCGTGGAAGTCATGGGCTGGTGATGATGATGATGTGAATATAAATGAGAAAGTTTGTATGCTAGTGTGTTATTGTGTAAAATGTGTTTGTTACCTCTTCACGCCCGCCGCAACGGCTTAACAAATTTGGGTGAAATTGAAATTGGATTGATTGATTGATTGATAACACTTTATTGTACACCAAAAACATAACAAGAACAAATAGACATAGAACTTAAAAATTTTATTAGTACAATGGGCGGTCTTATCGCTAATAAGCGATCTCTTCCAGACAACCTTTGGATGGAGAGGATTGGAATTTGGATTGGAATGGAGATAGATTCTGGATTTACTCCGAAAAAACGAACAGCTCACGAGGAAGCGAGTTTAAACCGAATACTACACGGGCGAAACCGCGCGGCGCAGCTAGTTATAATATCGGGCTACCGCACAATAATTAACTACAGCATGAAGTGCCTTTTTCCTGCGTAACATTATTTTTGTTGTTAAAACAAAAAAAGCCCCAATCAATCATGAGTAAAAAATATACTTCCTCAGTTGTGGTTACAGCTCCAATGACAGGAAGCAATAAACATAAATTAACAGTAGCTAGTAAATCATCACAATAATTATTATAAGGCGTTAAATGTTCAATGTAGCACATGATTATTCATCTCAAAGCAAGCGCGTGGCTTCATTTTTCTTTTCTAACATAATAAGTGCCCGCCTCGAGGGATTTACTATTATTGCGTACCTTCATTTTCTCGAGGAGTCGTGACTTTGCAACATTTTTATTCAGTATAAATCTCTCCTAAACACAAAACGGTGGATATCATTTTTTTGGTAGTTTTCGCGATGTTTCTTAAAACTTACGTAAATAATATTTTCACAGATCACCAGTTTCACAACTCTGGTAATTAACAATACTCATTTTTAACCGACTTCAAAAAGGAGAAGGTTCTCTATTCGATTGAATTTTTTTATGTTTGTTACCTCAGAACTCCGTCATTCATGAACCGATTTGGAATATTCTGCGTTGGGTTCAGTATAGCCAAAGAAAACTAAATATTACTACGTAAAGAAGCGACACTCCCACCCCCCCGCTAATTTGTTGTCACCCGCAACAAACCGATGAAAAAATGGGCAATGCCGTGCTTGCGTCACTCGGTTGTCACCGTTCGCTGCGAATTACTAATGAGTGAGATTCAAATGTTTATTTTATATGTGCGATCAATTATATTATTTGAGGTTGTTATGACCTTTTTGGATGACGAAGACGACCTGCTTTACAGAGGTAGAGCAGGCCGGCTGACTATTTGACTTTGACATATAGACGAAACATATTGAGTAAAAGACGAAGAACGGCTAAAGACGGTGGAGCTGACCAGGACCTGACCTGACTGACGGAGGTCTGCCTATCTCTTTTAAAATGGTTCGTTATTGTTCTGTGTATGGATGCAAAGAAACCACTTACACAAATAAGAATCGAAGATTTTTTGGTTTTTAGCGTCTCCCAGCCAAGCGATAGTGGGTGTGAAAGAGAAACACTTAGGTTGCTTACGTATAGCGTTGTCCTGGTCGCGCTCGATTCGTATTAGCTCATCCCTACAATAATTACGCACACACACAAAACGTGTGCGGATAGGCCGGTGCGTCAGTAGTAGTACTAGACAGTTAGCTCGGCGAATTTGTATGGAGTGTCGGGGGTCTGGTATAGCTACGAAGTGGTCCCATATAAATTTCATCGATATTTGAACTTGAACTTCGAAGATACGTTGAAGTCGGTTGTTTTGTTTGATAAAACGTGTACTTGTTTCTAGAAAAACTACCAATTCAAAGTTTTAAAAAGAAAATAAAACAAAATCTACCGTGCCGACTGACGCCGCCATCAGAGCTTTTTTAAATGTGAGGGATGCTGAGATCTAGGTTGAACGGCTAAGTGCTCCGTTTCCGACTAAGAATGAAAGGGGAGGAGAGGACAAAGCACTGTATATTTATAAAGGAAACAATTCCACGAGATTTGTCAATGTCTACACGTGAATATAAGACCATTGAAATCCTAATGACGATCATGACACAGTTATAGAGAGCCTATTGTTGGGAGCGTTAAGGAAATATACCAATTCGAGAACTGTTGAAAATAACAGGCTCATTTGTCAGGTAATTTGTCTTTCACCTCTACAAAGCTTTGAATATTTTTAATGTGTTTGGAATAATAAATCAAACGAGTATTACTCGGAACGTAACTTTGTATAAAGTGCTTGACAGTGATGAGACTCGAGAGACTGCTTCGTCTCGTCTCGTTTTCTCGTGGATGTCTTTAGATAGTGTGAAATCCGAAAATTAAGCTTTGTTTTTCAAATATCAAATATCATTTATTGTGAATATAGGGGGTACATTGGTGTTACATATTAAATATTAGGTTGCTATATTCAGCCTGCGGCATGCAATAATTTAAAGTGAATCGAATTAATTTATAAAGAAAATTAACATTAACTATTCAATTATAAAATGTCATTACACAAATATAATGTCAAGAAATCGAATACGTTAGCTATTGATAGTATAAGAATCTATTTGTATCATATCTGTATGTTTACCTGTGTTGTCTCTGTCACACCAGCTGTCATCTGTCAGTTGTCATTACTCGTGTCAAGCGTCAACCGCGTAGATGTCACATAGTGGTGCCCTCTATACAGTCTACGATGCAACTCTTGGTTTTCAATCTTGCAGCAGCACCACCTAGTGGCGCCATCTATACGGTCTACGACACAACTCTTGGTTTTTCAGTCCGGCAACACTGATAATTTTAATATACGGGAGGTAGGGTGTGACGGTGGGAATACAGTTTCTGGTTCGATTGATTCTGGACAAATAAACACCTCCAACGACTCTTGAGTTTCCTTTATATCTAACACATCAGCGCGTGGGATAGAAGGGCATTTTTTTCTCTTGTGCTCTTTGAAAAGTGCTCGAAACGATCCACAATGAGTCGTCGGCGCCTGCGACAACCTGTAACGGAATCATCTGAAGATGACGAGCCGCCTGCTACTCCTGTTGCAAAAAAGAAGTCTAGGAAAGGACAGAGTTCACGATTGAACAATACAGAACGACTTTGTCGGTTGGAAAATATGCTAGAAGAATTTATAAAGCAGAAAACACCACGATCACAATCGGAAACCGGGCGAGGATCATCTGCAAGGAGTTTTGAGGATTCTGCGACAGTACGAGACGATTTACAACACGTCACCGTCTCTCAAGGTATGACCGCCACTTCAAACGTAATTAATATCCCTCAAACGCCCCCGGTATCGATTGTAAGTGCACCACAAGAAAGTTTTGTACCACAAAATCAAAAAGATTTGAATGTTACAACAAACAAACCTATGTCTGTGACAGAATTCAGCAATAATTTAAAATACTTGGTAAAACCTGATAATGTCCCTAAATTCGACGGAAACTCTAATACTATGTCTGTTCACGCATGGTTGCACCGGCTGGAGTCCCTGGCGAGAATCTATGGCTGGGATGAGAAAACGCTGATCTACCACATGACTGCGAGCTTGGAGGGCAACGCGTTGCTGTGGTTTGGGCACCAGCAAGACATCGACATACCATGGGAGGAATGGAAGAAGCGGCTGGCTGATTTCTTCCCTGCTGGACGGGGGCTAGCGGCCAAACTTCATGACTTCGTGACCATCACACAGCGTAAAGAAGAACGGGTAATAGACTTTTATTATAAAAAGCTATCGCAAGGCAAACTTTGCGAACTTTCGGACCATATGATTTGTGACGTTATAATTTATACATTAAGTGACCCATTGTTAAAGGCGGGAGCTCGTGGTGCAGGTTGTAGGGATACGCGATCTTTACTCAATTATTTGACAGACGCTGCAGTTGACCCACAAATTGTTACTAATGATAAGTTGCCAAGAACTAGTGAGTTACCCAAGAGTATGGAACCTTTTAGGGTAAAATGCTTTACTTGTGGAAGGAGAGGTCATAACTCTAACCATTGTAGGGATGTCTCACGTTGTTCTAATTGTAATAGGGTCGGACATAAAACTGAGGATTGTCGGTTTTCTAAGAAGTGTTCTTACTGCAGTAAAATAGGCCATGAACGTGATGATTGCTATAGCTTGAAAAATGCAACTAACCTTAATCTGACAGGATCCAAAAAGGTTCCTGAAGGCGAAAGTAGTCAAAATAAAAATCCGAAATTATACAACATTCGTCCTATTGATGAAGGTGATCGTAAGTACCACAAAACCGTTAATGCGAATGGTTTTGACTTGACCGGATATATTGACTTAGGAAGTGCATGTAACACCATCACCTTAAGCGCGGCGAATCGGATTCGACTTACATATGATAGGCGATGCCGAACAAGTATTAAAGGTTATGGTGGACAAATCATTTCACCGGAAGGCGAAAGCTATATTACGCTCAGTATTGATGGCATTTGTGCTAAGACTCCTGTTTTGGTAGTTCGCGACGATCTACAAGAAACTGACATGATAGTAGGGCGTGCGTATAGTGAGCTTCCTGGTATATGCATCACAAAAACATCAGATGCCCTGACTTTTTCTAAAATTGATAGTGATATTAGCTCTGAGTTGCCGTTCTCAAATGTTCA
Source organism: Petrophora chlorosata (assembly GCA_951640565.1). NCBI lineage: Eukaryota > Metazoa > Arthropoda > Insecta > Lepidoptera > Geometridae > Petrophora > Petrophora chlorosata. The sequence continues at coordinate 7,814,185 of OX621206.1, forward strand.
TGAAGTACCATTGTCTAAAATAGAATTCAAATTACCCCACGATACCGTTCTGGAACAGGGCCTGAATCGTATTATTGTTTACACTGATGAAGAAGTAGATACAGATACGATTCAAGTTCGTCGATCTGAGCATAGGTCTTTGGGCAAAGAAATCGATATACCTGAACAAGTCACTGACATGTATGGTAACATAGGATGTATAGACGTTTATAATCTGCAACATGAACCTTTGACCTTATACTCTACTCGTTGCATAGCGCGAGGTCAAGTGCCAGATCAAGACAATCAAATGTGTGACACGGATTTAGAAGGCAATGAAAGAATTTTTCTGGAAAATCTTCTAGAAAGATTCAGTCATTGCTTCGATGATGAATCTCGAATAGGTGAATGCGAAGTTCAGATGAAAATTGAGGTAACATCAGAGATTCCCTTTTATTGCCGTCCGTACCGCATGTCGTTGAAAGAACAAGAAATCGTTCGAGACATTGTTAGTGAACTAATAAATAAAGATATCATTGAACCTAGTAACTCGCCTTATGCTAGCCCAGTGATACTTGTCCCAAAAAAATCAGGCGAATATAGGATGTGTGTCGATTATCGGCAGCTCAACAGATTGACCAAGAAAGATCGATACCCTCTACCGCTCATTCAGGACCAACTAGATAGGCTGAGTACCGAAAGGTGGTTTACAAAACTTGATCTTGCGGCTGGCTACCACCAAATCAAAATGCATCCTGATAGTCGAAAATATACGGCATTTGTGACGCCATTTGGGCAGTTTCAATACAAAAGGATGCCTTTTGGTTTGGCAAACGCCCCGGCTATTTTTCAACGGGCAATTAACTTAATGTTAGGTCAACATAGATTCGAATTTGCAACTGCTTATATAGATGATATACTACTTTTCTCAAAAAGTGTATCTAAAGGCCTTGATCACCTAGAAAAGATTTTAAAGTTATTAAGTGAATCAGGTATGGTTTTACGGCGTGACAAATGTTCCTTTCTAAAAACTGACATCGAGTACTTAGGTCACGTTATTTCTGATGGTGAGATCAGACCTTCCCCTGATAAGGTCAAAGCCTTAAGTGAATTTGCGGCACCCACAGACGTTCACGAGTTGAGACGTTTTATTGGTTTGGCAAGTTACTTCCGCAAATTTGTCATGTCGTTTGCAGATAAGATTCGTCCACTGTCTTGTTTGCTAAAGAAAGATCAACCTTTTTGCTGGGGTAACGAACAGCAGACATCCTTCCAAGAAATTAAAACGGCTCTAACGTCCAAACCAGTTCTTGCCATTTATAACTCTAGTTTCGAAACACAGCTACACACAGATGCTTCGAGCTTAGGAGTGGGTGGTATTTTGTTCCAAAAACAAGTAGATGGTCAATTAAAGCCGATAGCTTACTTTAGTAAGCAAACCACATCGACGGAACAGAAATATCATTCATATGAGCTTGAGGCTATGGCAGTGGTCTTAAGCATAAGAAAGTTTCGTGTATACTTGTTAGGTAAACCCTTTATAGTTTTTACTGACTGCCAGGCTTTAAGTACTACATGGACCAAAAAAGATATGCTTCCGAGGATAGGGCGATGGTGGTTAGAGTTGCAAAGTTTTGATTTTACGGTACAGTACAGACCAGGTGTACGCATGCAACATGTGGACGCCCTCAGCCGTAGCGCATTGCCTTTGCAACATATTACAGAGGAAAACTGGATATAAGCGGTGCAAAGCGATGATGATAAGGTACGAAATATTGTAGCGAACATCAATAATCCTGAAAATAAAGACGTGTACGAAATCAGAGACAACATTTTACTAAGGAAGGTAGATGGTGAGTATAAAATTGTTATTCCTAAGCCTGTTCGATGGAGAGTAACTAAAATGTTTCACGATGATAACGGACACATGAACGAAAATAAGGTTATAGAACTCATAAAACGACAGTACTGGTTTGAGAAACTTAGGCGATTTGTGACAAAGTATGTGAGGAGTTGCATTTCTTGTCAATTTGCTAAAACACCGACTGGCAAACGTCGTGGTTACTTGAATCCTATTGAAAAGGGTAACGTGCCCTGGCAAACTTGGCATCTCGATCATCTAGGTCCATTTTGTGTATCCAAAAACAAAAACACTTACCTTTTAGTCATTGTCGATGCCTTCAGCAAATTTACATGGCTTCAACCAGTTCCTAATACCAGTACTTTTCATGTCGTGACCACACTGAACTTACTAACTCGGGTATTTGGATTACCTACACGGATGATAACGGATAGGGGCAAGGCTTTTACGAGCAACGAATTCAATGATTACTGTAAATCCAAACAAATTAGACACGTTTTAAATGCGGTGGCTTGTCCTAGAGCCAATGGACAAGTCGAGCGATATAATCGCACAGTCTTACAATCTCTTATTGCATACACTGGAGAAAACGATAGTGACTGGGAGCAATTTGTTCCCCAAGTCGAGCGAGGCATTAACACGACTATCAATAGTACCATTCAAAAGAGTCCTTTTGAGTTATTATATGGATATCAACCACGTTTTGAAATTGATTTACCGGATCGGTCTCAGTGCGTTGCAAATATACCTCAACTACGAGCCCAAGCCGAAACTAACATGACTAAGTCTGCTAAACGAACTAAGGAACGATACGACAAGAACCGAATTCCAAGTATTATGTATCAGATAGGAGACTTGGTACATGTTCAAAGACGTGTTATTAAGAAAGGCTTGACTAGTGGAAAACTTGTTGATAAATACGCTGGACCATATAAAATTGTAAAAATATTTGATAATGATCGATACAGGGTTATGTCTTTGAATAAAAGAGGTAGGAAGTACAACAATGTTATAGCTGCTGACAGAATGAAAAAGTTTATAGTACAAGCAATCAGCGATTGTGAAGAGTCTGATGATAACGACAAATAAGGTCACATGGTTATATACTCGATTAGTACAATAGTTAATGAATATTACAATAAGAAAGACGTTGATGAGATATTTAATAATAATGATTAAGTTACTTATGGTGTTGTAAAAAAATATATATATATATATGTGATGTATAACATTATTGTTGTTAAAATCATTGGCTATCATGTTAGATTGCGCCTTACGCTGGAGTTCCGACTTCCGTAGCGTTCTTTCGATCATGGTACAGGAAAAAAGGGTGTGTCCCGTAATGGTTATGTATAAATCAAAAGGGTGTGTCCCATTACACAGTCATTGCTTAACAGGGTGTGTCCCGTAATGAATGTGTAAAAATCAAAAGGGTGTGTCCCATTACATAATCATTGCTCAACAGGGTGTGTCCCGTAATGGTTATGTATAAATCAAAAGGGTGTGTCCCATTACACAATCACTGCTTAATAGGGTGTGTCCCGTAGTGAATGTGTATAAATCGAAAGGGTGTGTCCCAATTATATAAAAACGTATATAAGATAATTTAAAATATTATAATTAATTTCATAAATTGTATATGTTATAAGACTCTTAAATTTAACATTTTTATGTATAATTTTCTTTTTCATTTTCTCTCTTTTACTTATGTTAAGGTAACAAAACATATAATATCAAAATTATAATCATAAGAAATAAGTATTATTTTGTTAATGTACACTATTTGTTGTATTATTAATTAATTACGAGGTCGCAATTATTTGTCAGGAAAGGCCGAGTGATAGTATAAGAATCTATTTGTATCATATCTGTATGTTTACCTGTGTTGTCTCTGTCACACCAGCTGTCATCTGTCAGTTGTCATTACTCGTGTCAAGCGTCAACCGCGTAGATGTCACATAGTGGTGCCCTCTATACAGTCTACGATGCAACTCTTGGTTTTCAATCTAGCAGCAGCACCACCTAGTGGCGCCATCTATACGGTCTACGACACAACTCTTGGTTTTTCAGTCCGGCAACACTGATAATTTTAATATACGGGAGGTAGGGTGTGACGGTGGGAATACAGTTTCTGGTTCGATTGATTCTGGACAAATAAACACCTCCAACGACTCTTGAGTTTCCTTTATATCTAACACTATGTAATGATTATGCAATTAAGATAAAAATAATTAATTGGTCAAAATGGATATAAATGTCAAGATTTTTAATAATAATACAATAATGGAATCGAGATTTTGTTAAAAAAAGATCAAGTTGTCACTTAAAAAGTCACTCACACTGTAGTATGCCTTTTTTAGTAAAAGTTCCCTTAAACTCCATTTAAAACTACCAGTATTTGTGCACTCTGTGACGGCACTAGGTAAGTGGTTGTAGATACGAGGGGCCATACAAAAGATGCTTTTATTAAGTAAGGCCGTTCTGTTGTGAGGAAGACAAATTTTGTCACAGTGACGCTTACTCTTTAGTGACTGAAACAAATTCATATTAGTTCTAACGAAAATTGAAATTTCATAGATATATAGGAATGGTAACGTTGACGTTACATACAACGTTTTCTCGACGAAGATCGATTGCTAGATTTATGAATGATCGACATGGGGATTTCAACTCCTATCTATTATATTTCGGGTTTGTTGTTGCAAACAAAGTTACAAGAATTAGAGCAGTAACTTATGCTACACTAGTTTATTTACAGGTTTTTTAGTAAGTATCTAAACGAAAATATTTGGTATCGAAATGCCAGCGAAACATAAGATTTAAAAAAATAAAAATAAAAAATTTGATCGGGCAAGGATAGAACCTGCGTCTTCGGAATATCGTCTCGACGCCTTAACCATTGGGCCAAAGAGCCAAACGCTCGACGGGGACGAATCGACGTCATCTACCGCATCGTCACTTAACAACAGGTGAGATAGCGGTCAAACGCAAGCCTATAAATATAAAAAAAAAATAAAAAAAATCTATCGGCATCTATCGTCAATTCACATTGATCAACCGAATACGTCTAATATTACAATTAGCAACATGTTCTAACGATATAGGTATCTAGATCTAGCTATCTAGGTAGGAACCTATAGGTTCTTACGTTAGGACACAAGCTCTATCGAATTTGCAAGCCAAGCATTCGTAAAATGCCATCTAAACTCTTCCATGGTTATTCTAGTAGCAAAAGTATTACATGCTTTCATAATATCAGACCTGTAGGTATATGTACCTATACAAAATTGTATAGTACTTGAATGTGTCGATGTTGATAGTGATAACTTATACTAGTATGTACAGGGTGTGGCAAAGTGTTGTTTGAAAATGTACTACTACTTAAGAGACAAAATAATAAGTTCAAAATAGCAAAACCGCGGCGGCATCCCTAACCCTCAATACCAAGGACAGCTAGAAGGAAAATGTATGGAAAAAGTTTGTTTGAATTTTCTTAAATACTAACGATTTGATTTGATGGGTTACTTTGGGGGAAATATTCCTGGTGGGGAATAGGATTAATTCAGCCCATGTTGTTTTTTAGAGATTACTTTTTGAACCTGACTGTACAATTCTTTTAAATCCTAAAAAGGAGGTTTTATTTTCTCCAAAATGTAACCGATGTTTCCTAAAACAAAACTTCCTACTTCCTCATTGCAAGGGAAAAGGTACCTACCCTGAAAATCCCAAAATGTTGGCACACCTGTATAGTTTTGGTACTCACCGTAATGTGGTAAGCAAGTATAGCTGCTGGAGTAGGGTTGTCTGGTCGGGCAGCGGCAGCGCGGCGGCGGGGCGCGGGGCGGCGGCGGCGGCGAGGCCGACGGCGAGGGAGACCACCAGCCCGGCTCCATCAGCCGGCCATGGCTGCACCCGCAACCGCACCCGCACCCGCACCCGCGCCCACGCTACCTGCACACGCAACATTACATTGTACAGTCTTGTAGTTTCCCATTTAGGCGGCTTAAATTGCTTAGCTATGGTATATACGAGTATATAGCTAAGCACTTAAGGTAACCCTCAAAACTCCGTCATTTATGAACCGATTTGGAAAATTATTTTTGCTTTGGGTTCAGTATAGCTACAAAGTGGTCCCATATAAATTTCATCGATATTTGACCTTGGACTTCGAAGATACATTGAAGTCGTTTTTTTGATAATATGTTTAATTGTTATATATAATGTTCTGTCTCAGAAAGAAATCTTATTAACATTACAATCTAGCCTAATAAGACTAATAAGTAATTTTACTTTGACTTAAATTGCTAAGTATACTATAACTAAGAATGTAAATTTTCTTACTGTCTCTATTAAGGCGAAAACACTTTGTTTTTGTGTTCTTTACGGGTAGCACTAAAGTATGTATATAGGTACTATGTTACACTGCCACTTCACTACACTAACTCAAAAGGTTTTGTCCTTTAGGTCTGTGTTGTCGAGGAGCTGGATAGCCTTGACACTTCACTTGATGTTGAAGTCTGGTGAGCTTTTAACTTTTTAATAACACTAGTAATGAGGCCCACTTTCAGGTCCTGATGGAGGTCGTCATTTCGAAAGTACCACGGAGCGTACCCTGAGTACTTTGTTTTGGAATCTTTGGATCATTGCTACATTGCATTGGACCTACCCCCACATCTGGATACCATAAGTCCATATTGGCTTGATGTCTAACTTGATCCTTCTTAGGATTTTCCACAAAAATCATTAATACGAAATCCTAAATAGTATCTCTATGCTCCATTAGAAACCATAAGAATACAGTTGGTTAAAAAAATACTTAATATTTTCATAAGAACGTAGTAGGGCGTGGTATGTCGTGTGGTAGATATTGATGAAGGACTAAGGTTCGATAGGTTATTGAATTTTGATCACAATGGCTTCGAGCCATAATATGTCTAGCATTTATTGTGCTTCGATCGGTAGGGCAGAAGAGCGAGCCAATTACGAGTTTCCGCCAGAGAAATAACTGGATATAGAGGCAGTGTTTAGTTAGGTACCTACCTATATTTATATTTTTACTTTGAAGACAGATGTGGTATGTTGGAATGTGTCACATTGTACACAGTGGCACTTTGTATCTGCCACCAACTCCAGCATTCGGTAAAGTGACATTGATCAGTAACACGAAGGGGAAGAAACGAAAGAACAAACTTCTTATTTAATTTTACGAATAGAATGTTTGTTTCTTCATTTTGTCTCAGAGAACTAGATGAGAAATCCTTTATTTTTATGTCGTAAGTTAGAAATATTATTTCAGTTTCACCGAGTTTCATGCCATTGCAGATTAGGTTCTTTATCTAAGTGCTCCGAGTTATATGAGAGGCGAAGTGTTATTTAAAAGGTGTAAAAGGTTACTGACAGAATTTTTAATCGTAAAATACAAATTATTATAAATGGGTGTTCCTTAAAACTTGTCCCCATTAAATTCGTCCTTTTTACGAGCCTCAAGAAACCAGCGATATTAAAGTCTCATTCCGACATTGAAAAACCGTAGCTGTAAAGGAATGTAGACAATTACTTACAAAAAGCTTTTGGTTATTACTTGGAATTCGTGTTTTACTTTTATTCCCATTTTGGCACATTGAAAGAATTCTGTCGAATCCAAAAATAATGACGGTAACCTTTTGATAGAGTGAGTACCTAATCCCGGATTTTTTTCTTTAAATTGCTTCGCAAAAAGAAATAGGTAAAAAGGATAGGCAGAGGTGAGCAATTTGAGTAAAGTAATAGGTATTTTTTAAACTGTATTGACCAAAAATGCGTTTACTTATACCAGACAAAATACTCGAAGGCAAACAACATTAATTAGACTGCAATATAAAGATGAAATCGGAAATTCCACTACATAAATCAAAACCTTGCAAATGAGTCCATCACTTTTCGTATACCTAAGATCTCATCCCTTAGACTACGTTTCAAAATTTTCCGTATTTAGATAGGTACTCTAACGCATTATACCTTACCTACTACATATATACCGGAATGAACTTTGATGTTAAGTTGTGATATTTTATTATCTAGTAGAATTATGTAGTGGCTTGAATTGAGGAAAGTAGTATAGACATGTTGTTTACCTAGCACAAAGGCACCGCTCCACGCCCTCGCTCACACTGTAGACACTGCCGCGCCGCATTCGGCACTCACTGAGCGCGCGATGTCACGCGCCCCGTCCCCGCATCTCGTGTAGCTCGGCGACCCAAGCACAACACTATTATATTTATGCACATCTCTATACAAAGTCCCGCATCGTTATATAGGGTCCGCTATACCCGCCACGCACGTCACTGAAGTCATCATCCAACTTAACCCACTGCACTATTCACTTCGACTACGGATCCAGCATAGCTGAGTACCTGAAAACAAACATCACTGTTATAAACCTGTACGGATACCGTAAAAGGATTTGAGTAGGCACCCGGATACATCCCTTCAAAGAACTTTGATTGCCCGCTCTTTCCTTTACGACCCGAAAGAGCGAAATTCCACATGGCTTGCGAGATACAGTGATAAATGGGCCAGTTGGTTTTGCCTTTTAGATTTAAATGAAAAAGGAACCGGTTTTCCATTTAACACTTTATGGAGCGGAAAAAGCGGAGTTTTACATTCCTAAAAGTTCCTTTTCGTGAAAGGCATTTATTCCTGAGCATAGTAACGCATTCAAGTGCACAACGATAATGAGGAAGATAAATATGTAACACGCATACAAAATACAAACGAGTAACCTTCCTATGGAAATTGTTCTGAATTTCATTAACGCAAGGTAAAGTAAGACAAATAGTAGAATGTTGGCGAAAGGTTCTCTCTCTAATATACTTACTGGCTAGGTGCCACGCTGAGAATGATATATTATGGTTCCTTACTACATTACCATGACACATTACTCCGAGCAACATTGCGCTCAACACATCAGTCTGTTATATCATTTTGTAAACACCAAGACGTGTCTTTTTGCTATTAAATTATCCTTAGAGTCTTCTCTAGCGCTGCCAAGTCGCTCTAGCACATCGTTATTTCAGATCCCGCTGCTTTGTTCACAAGAAATGCTAACATTAGAAATGCAACAGACGGAGCAAAATTCAAATGTGAATTTCGGAGGCATCTTTATATTGTATGCATTTCTTTGAACGCCCCTACGGAAGTGCTATTTAATATTCCACTAAAATGTAGAGCAGCTGTGAAATTTCCTGCCATTACGTCGAATGATCGAGTCACTGATATTGAATTACACTTTGTTACCGTTCGAATCGCAACGGGACTTTACAATCCAACCTTCAGCCAGGGATACGCTGTTTGATACTTTAAACCACGTGGAAACGCGTGGCTTTGACGACGTTATTAACATAGTATTACACTCGTAACTTTGTCGTAAACACAATCTTGTTTTCGCCTTTGGCACAACATTTTACGAGTACTTTTTTCTTATTATGATTCCAATACTGATTTAACTTATTTACCTACCTAGTCGATCTTTTGATCTTCTCTACTTAAGGTACAAATCAAACCTCTGCGTCGGTCGTCAGACAAAGCAATACAATTAATGTCTGTGTAACACATTCCAACAATTAATTCGTAGAAAGCCGTCAGGTCTCTATCCGAGGTATCTGGAGTTGGACATTCGGTTTAATTTATCGCAGTCATTATTCAGCGGAAGGGCTGGCGCCACAGTTACGTCACAAGTGCCCACGAGCCGGCCCTCAGATACTTCCTAATAATAAATCCTATAATTCATTCATGTTTGTATTTATTTCGTAAGTCTTAATAGTCGATATGATTTGTAGTCGCTGGAACGAGTTCCCGCGATGAGATCGATTAACGGACGGAAATCCGAATGTTAAGCGGTCTCAGATTTCCAAGCAAGATTACATAACCTCACAAACATTTGTGTCCCCATAAGAAGTATATTTTTTCTTATTACCCTGAAGCATCCCTGTGCGCACATCTTGATAAAGTTTCCAAGTAACGGATGTCAGTGTGAAGGAAAATAACTCGCAGAAAAAGTAAGTTATGAGAAAGAGGTCGGGGTCACGTTAGTCATAAAATATGTCAACAGTTCTTTCACAGTATTTCACCCTAACGATAAAAGAATAAGCTTATTGAGCTGCACGAGTATTCATCTTGTTAAAATGGCCGCAGGTGCGCGTACTTGTTGCTAGCGTGGAGTAAATTTCTTCTTTCTTATTACATTTCAACAAAAGAAGGTAGATGAAAGATACCAATCTTTTTCAAAATATTCGTCCACGCTATAACGAGAAGAGCAAAATTCCTTACAAAAACGTAACTAATTAAATAAAGTGAATAATTCTCAGGAAACATTAAAAAGGGTCCACTGGAGAGATAATTTCGTTCATGGCTGTCATCTCGTCATTTTCGCGTAATGTCGACCCTTAATGGAATCCTCCGACATAAAATGTAGTTATAACTTACGAATATAATTCCGATGGTCAGAGCGGAGATAATGAACTTATGTGCGTACTCAAATGTGTAATATGTGAGTTTATCGCTCGAATTTATGAGTGGGATTAAAATGTGAGAGATGAGGACATCATTATACGGGTTCTTCTGTTATATTACTGGACATTTGAGAGAACAGCTGGCCCCTTTTAGTGCAGTGCCACATGACCTTGCTCTAATATTATTTAAAAAATAAAATGCTATAGTGCACTTCTTTAGAAGTGAATTTAAGGAATGGAATGTAAATATTTTAATTATTTTATTACAGTTGCATGGATTTTATTTGCCTTCTGTTTTGGACAAACCGGATATGAAAGATAAAGTACTATACCTTACTTGCTTTTATAAAGTTTACAATAGCGGGTGTGGCTAACTCCGCCTTTGCTAACAATAGCTGTAAGAAGCGTCTGAGATAGACTCCTACGCATATGTCTAGGATATCGATCCACACATTTTTGGGCTTGAATCTGGTTTGGTAGTTCGGGTTTCTAGTAAGTACGCATTTCTAGAATTCCTGATCCGGATTGTCATTGGCAGTATATTGGCATATTGTGTGTGCCAATAAGCCACCCTCTTACACCGTTCGTTCGTACTGTACCTTACTCGTGACAATCTTGCCAAACGTGTCTGTTATCAGATGCCGAAAACAATCCAATCAAATCCTAACCCAACCAATCAGAATGTGGTGGTTGTGGTGAAATCAAACATAATCTGTAGAATATTGTACATATATAAAGTAGTTTAGTCAAGAATAATCATGTATCTACACAGTCGTTGTTCTAATTTCAAACTATGTTTCTTCTTAGAAACTTCTTAGTCAGAAATTACGAGCACTATGTCCCAACAGCTAGAGTGCAAGACTGGTCGTATAAAAGTGCACAATAGGTGCAAGCTCAATGGCGGGTGTGGTCACTCCGCCTCTCTGAACAATAATGAATGCTGGAATCTGCCTCCTACGCGGGTGCTTGTCTCTACGACCTCTCCACACCTTCTTTTAATACGGTCGGTGCACTATGCTTTGAATTTAAATGAGTGTTATTCTTTGGAACTTTATATAAGATGACACACATTTTTTATAAAGAATATATTAGTTATAATCTTTTAAGAGGGCGAGCAGTATTAGCGTCGGCGTAATGCCTTTTAACACTTTCCCCTTGGAACTTAGATTCTAAGCTTTTACGTCTGCACCCTGATGTTACCCGAGGGTATTTTAGACCCAGGAATAATCTCAGGGTATGCGGTGTTGCCACTCAACGGAGGCTCGCCACAAAGCCGTCCCTGCTTTTATTATTATTACTGAATCTATTATTACTGAATCTAAATTTCTCAATATAACTTATATAGCGCCCCTATAAATAACTCTAAGCAAGTTGTTTAAGACGGGTATGAAGGCGTGAGTGCAAAGTTCCGTTAAGTCACGTCAGTTATTTACTATAGAATAGAATCTATTTATATAGGAAGGTTAATTTGAGAGTGAATAAGATGACTTTTATGTGTCTACAGTTTGGTAAAATAAAACTACTCCACTATTGGTGTCGACTCAGAAACATAATGACATTAATTATCTAATATTTTCATTAGGTCAAGACTATTACATATGAAATGTTAATATAAGGCAATAAATGTCTAAAAGAGCTTTTAAAACTGTACTCCTAATGCGTTATGAAAGTTCATTACTTCGTTATTTCTACGTGCCTCGTCAAAGGATTTCAGGAAAACGAATGAAGTAAAACTTTCGAGGCATGAAAGGGAAGACCTCTTTGGAAGGGAAGACGCCGTAACTTTATTATTTTGTAAGCAACAACTCTTAGTAAAATTATGAGAAGAAAATCTTCGATTCGCCAAGGCTTAGAGTAAAGGTACCTGTTTTTATCACGTTTTTATTAAGTCACTTTCTTGTATGTATGTCTGTATGTCGTTCCGGGTGGAATCTTGCCAAATTTCTAGCACTTCCCGATTAGCTATCCAATTGTCACAACTCTATGATAACGCATTCTAAATCCATAAAAACGTTGTTTTAGATTAGTTTTTAATTTGAAACCACGTTCATTAACGATTTTCCCTGCCATAATCATCCTCGACGAGTGTACTGCAGCGCCACGAAACACTTTTTTTTCAAGTCAAAAATCTCTTTATTCATTTTTGGCATCACAGACGCACTTAGGAACGTCAAATTATCACAATGACTCAACCACCGTATCGGAAAATTACAGTTTAAAGTCCTAAGTGCTATTACAGCGGTTATAGGAAGGGACTTCTCTTTAGGCGTATACAATCTTGCTTGTTACCTCATCCCTTATAAGTTTTTAAGCTCTACTCTGAACTGTAAAATGAAAGAGAAGCTCGAAAGCAAAGCGCAAAGGTACTCTGAACCCTATGCAAAATAAGCGAAGCGTGGAACTACCAAAAGGGCAGTTAAGTGTCTACGCTTTTCGTAAAAACGAGCCTGAATACGAGCAATTAAAGCAATTAACAAGCAATACCTATGCTGTGACTACGTAGACTCCGCTCGCTTACTTGCAGAAAAAGGGCTTACAGTATTTTAAATGAAAAACGATGACTGGCACAAACATAATATCAAAACTTTTTTCCATGTCTACCTGTTAATAATAATAAATACGCCTAACGATCACATACATAAATCCTAGCCCCTATCTAGGATTTCCTGATCCCACAACACCCAGACTCGAAAAAATTGCTTGCAGTATTTTTGTCTGTGCACAAACATTTTTCGAAGCATTTCGAACCAAGCAAGAAGAATTAATCGAAGCCGCAATCTCGGTGGTGTATGAGATTTAAACCAACCTGTCCAACCGTTACACCACAGAGGCTGTCAACAGAGGGTGTATTTTTAAGAATTCGCTGTGAAAGAAATTTAATACTCTCGCACAACCTTGAAGTTATATACTTCTCGATGTGGACCTCAACACTTGACCTTCTTGTTAAGGTGTCCTAAACATCTGTTTGCCAACCTCTCCGTGAGTTTTGGCAACAGGAAAGGGGCTACAGCCAATGTTAACCTCTGTGTTCAACGCGATGTAATAGTTGCTGCCGCATACACTATTAGGAATGTTTTGGGCGGTATTGAAACTTTAACTGGGCGTTCGATTTACTTGCCAATTTGTAAGTTTCTTCCAATTTCAATCTATTTGTATTCGTAATAAGTACTTATGTATTATTTTGTTTGTATTTATTATTATGTCTATATTATCATATTTTTGAAGTTTTGTGTTTACTATATTTTTTTTATTGCTAATTGGTTTGCATTATATCTTTAATAATAATTACTTCGTATCCCAACTGACCGCAATTTTTTACCTTTTTATTCCTGTCGATCCAATGGTTGCCTGTAAGAAATTCCACGTAGCGATAAGGCCGCCCATTGTTCTACCACTATTATATGTAACTGTAAACTTTTGTTCCGGTTTTGGTGTACAATAAAGTATTATTGTATGGTATTGTAATATATTTTAGGTATTTTAATATAGGTTATTTATTTATTATTATTAGTTATTACTATTTTAACAAAAACTTCCGTAGAGAACACGAAAGGTAGGTAGGTACTTATATTATAGTCGCTTGTATACTACCAATCAGTAATTTTCCGAAACAGAACTTACCAAACCCATCCCCCATCTTGTTCAAAATGAGATCATATTAAATAGCTAATAAGTCTTTTTTATTACTCATTCTTCCACTCGATACGTCAAATCCTAATCCTTTCTATCAGACACAAGTGTCTGATAGATCAGGAGCCAAAAGATACGCAAGACAAGGGACAAAAACGTCGCAGTGTTCTCGCGTGATTTAATAAGAAAAGAAATCATCGGTCGAGCAGTAATTATAAGGATGACACGTAATAACGGCGAGATTAACGGATGATTAATTATTTCGAAGTTGGCCGACGAAAATAGCTTATTTATCCCAACTTCTTATCTAGATGAAGAGATTAACGCAGTTTTGGCACCGATATAAACGGAGCTCGCTGATTGTTATCTGGAACCTAGAATTTTCTGTAAAATACAAGCTAGCGAGGTATTTTTAACCGACTTCAAAAAGGAGGAGGTTATTTTTTATGTTTGTTACCTCAGAACTCCGTCATTTGTGAACCGATTTGGAAAATTCTTTTTGCGTTGGGTTCAGTATGACTACGAAGTGGTCCCATATAAATTTCATCGATATGTGAGTTTGGACTTCGAAGATACATTGTAGTCGGTTTTTATTTTTTACTAAAAATTAATTATCGCAAATAAACTAATAGAAAAATGTTGAAATAATATTTTATTTCACTCTTTTAACTGGGGGTAAATGGTTAAAGAAAACATCGCTCGTAATTTTAATTAATTAATTGAAAGCGGTAAGACAAAAGAATCAAATAAACTTACTAAACTTGGCAATAACGCACTAATATACTGCTAGTAAAATATGTTCTCTGCGCCGTAAATCCCAACACATCGAAATTAATATAGTTACCTCGTCATAAAATTGCAATTTCAAGCGGCCTCGTAAAAAAGCCGAAATTGAAATCAATATTCATCCCATGTAGAATGGACGACGGTTCGCGAACAACGTTGGTTTGGAATATGTGACTTAAAAAACGAGAACTTACGAGTATTTTCGTCACAATAGAGAATATCCATGTGTTGTCAAAAAATCTGGAAATTACTTTTTACGATAGATTACTCCTGTAAACATTTAGTAGTGCTATAATTATTATTATTATTTATAATAATTATTATAATTATTGCGTAGTTTTTTTGTATTTCAATGTTTCCTTTTCTTATTTTTGGAGAAACGGAACGTAATCGTAAAACGCTTGAATACGTCCAACCACATTTTGACGTCACGCGCCTCGCTGCTTATTCCCCTGAGTTTGGATACATACTTAGGTACTTAAAATTTTCACTACCTAAAAATAATAATAAAAACAATGACGATTTAACCACTATAAAAATTTAAAATCTCTTCGTTTTTCAATTGTTTTCATTGAATTTGAATTTCGAACACTTCATGGTCTTATTTGGTTTTATTTTAATAAATATCATTATGTAAACGGCCAACTTCTATAGAAATGGAACCTTTATAAAAAGATAATCTTCGTTTGTTTGCCATACGTTTTTTTAGTATTCAAACTTTTTTATAATGCCTTACGTTCACATGTTTATTGTTTGATTTTTTTCGTTTGTTTGGTGTTTGGTTAGTTTCATGGATATTAAATTATATATCGTATCAATTCTGTTCTGATACGATCTCTGTAGTAAGATATTTCACTCGACACGACACCAATGAGTTAATCAAACTTGAACGTTGTAACTGTAAGTCATACACTCATAACTGCTTCGATTCCAAGTTTCCATTTCGCGGTATAAGCGAAAGTTATCCTAGTTAGGAGTAGTTAGCGACAAATCCCAAATGCAACGTCCATAGAGACTCGGAGTACTTAACATAAACTGATGTGTGTTTGGTTGAGTAAGTTTTGCTTTTCATGCAGTCAGTGTGGAAAATGAAAATGTTCAGCTGGTTGCAGATTACCTACACTTTGTATGCTTCGGTTGACCTGAAATGCATTTGCTCTGAACACGTCTTGAGATTTATCAAAGTCCTAGTTGCGCCCCATGGTTTCACCCGCGGTTTCATGGAATAAAAAGTAGCCTATCTGATGCGTTCAATTCAAATAGACTCCAACCGCAAAATAGCAGACTAACGAACCCGTGTCCAAGCCGACGGATCACGTTTATGCATAATTCTAACTTTTTCGTTTTCATGTCCCCTTATTTTTACTAGCAGCGCCCCGCGGTCTCACTCGCGGTTTCGTGGAATAAAAAGTACCCTCCATTCTGAATTTAACTAAAATCCGCTAAGTTATAGCGTAAAGAAGTGACAAACACACTAACACATTAGCACACTTACATACAAACTTTCGCATTTATAATATTATTGTGACTGCTTTATGATTTGTATTAAAGGTATGCAAACAATGCGAGGAACGACGGAAGATAGATTTAGATTTTCATAAAACGATTTAAATTATTTGCTAGGTTTTATTGTTGTACTCGCAATTCGTAGCAGCAATTCGCGGTGAGTGCCTATGTTATTTTAAATATTAAGTTCGGAATAATTAAAGAGTTGTAGGGATTTATTATTTTTAATTACTTGATAAATTTTGATGAGATTTTACCATAACATATATCAAAAATATTACTTTCCATACATTATATATACAAGTATATTTCATCGACATATTTAATGCTAATCGCAATAGTGGGAAGCCCGGGTGGGTCGCTATTCAACTGTTCGTCATAACTATAATTCAGTCCATTGCATTAAGTGTGTCTGTTAGATAAAGGGCGATAGGCACCGTGGGTCTAGCATACAATTACAATGCATATAAGAGATTTTTTTTAAAGATGAATTGTGCTTACGTTTGACAACAACTCGCCTGATGGTAAGCGTAATTGGTGGATTCTAAGGTGGAGCACGTTTGCCCATGAGGTGCCTATTCACTCTTGTAGAGAGTCTCGTCTTGAAGAGATTCAGGTTGTAACTGGAAGCAAATAAGGATTCAGGTGATTGGTTGAGTATTATGTTATCTATATTTTGCTCAAATTATCAACACCCCTTTTGGCTTCGCTCTTGTCTTTTCAGGTAGAGCATCAATCAATCACAGAATAAATGGAATGGTTATTAATATTCACTTCTTGCTTGAATGGATTAAATGGAGTTTCCAGTTAATAAAGCATCAACATATCCGTAACTACAGAAAACACGTACAGTATCTACGTAAAAAGCAAGTAAGTAAATATAAATATTTCAATAAACGGGAAAAGAGTTTTAACCTACATAAAATTACCCTAATACGGAACGTATTCAAGAATAAATCTAGAACATGAATAAAGCAACTGGATGAATCTCAATAAGGCCCCCGAACTGTGTCCTGAAATTATGAAACTCTGTACGTGACAGTACCAGAGGACAGATAAGAGCGTGCTATACAAACGTCCTGTCAGCTTGACAGATGAAAGATAAATTGCGCAATATTCCCGATATGGGACGAACAAATCCTAAACCGATACAAGCAAAAAAATATGCGTGTGAAGCAATAATGTGCACTGAACTAAAACTGCCAAGTTGAAAGTTGCCAGGTGAAGCTTGTTATCAATCAATCGAAGTCTAATCAATGTTTCACTTTGATTTTGATTTTACTATTATTATTAACTTTGTAATATGTAATTGGTGAGCGAGTGTGACTCAGTGGGAGCACGTGCGAATTTCGATCCAATGCACCCGAGTTCGAATCCCGCTGTCCTCGAATCACTGTCTTTCTTAAATTATGTGCGGATTTAACACTCGCTCTAAAAACGGTAAAGGAAAACATTGTGAGGAATCTGGCATGTCTAAGATTTAATCACAAAAATTCAAGGACATGTGACATCCTCCAACCCGCACTGGGCCAGCGTGGTGGATTGTTGCCCATACTCTCTTTATGAGAGAAGGCCCATGTCCCAGCAGTGGGAACGTGATGGGCTGATGATGATGATGATGTAATTGGTTCTTGTTTTTATTACAATAAATAATTGGAATTTCACTATTTCGATATTCTTGCTTGCTGTAAAACCTAACATTACCTACTACTACTAGCCGTAAGTGAGCTTAATAGAAACCTATTCACTTTGGACTGAATATTTAAGGAAATAAGGATGACGGCATACTATCTCTTTGGCAGTACGCACCAACATAAATAATATCACATGTATATTTTATTTCATGCCTAGACATTATATGTAACGCCATCAGCTTCTTCCCATTTTCGCTATTCGGGCTTTTATGACAAACTTATGACAAAAGATGACATTTATGTCATAATGCGAGAAATGTGTTAAAAGGGAGACGACAGACGTAAGAAGTAGTGAGCAAAGACAAGAAAATCTGAAAATATATCTGAATACCCAGGTTTTCGCAGCTGCTACGAAAGGAAGCACACACACAACAGATATTTTCACAATTCATATTTATATAGGTAGTCGTTACATTTGCATGGTGTAAATGTACCTTCGCATATTTTTATTTTATTATTGTCTTGGTAGTATGTGAATAGTATAATTTTAACTAGCTGTGCCCCGCGGTTTCACGGGATAAAAAGGAGCCCATGTGTTAATCCAGAGTCAAATCAAATAAAATCAAAAGTTCTTTATTCAATTTTGTCGTCACAGACGCACTTATGAACGTCAATTATTACAATGACTCTACCATAGTATCGGAAAAAGAGCCACTACTCAGAAGATACGGCATGAAACTGAGGGGCATATTTTTTAGAACTTTTGTTACAATATTTTATGTTTGTTTTTGACAATATTATTTTTCTTATGTGCTAGTTGGCTACTTGGCAGAAGCGGAATGTTCCATGCATCTTCGTCTTCTATGTAATTACTAACTGCATAGTATGCTTTTTTCATTAGAATATTTTTCACACTCAATTTGAATCTACTTTCTGTGAGCTCCGTTATACATTTTGGAATTATATTGTAAAAACGTACACAGTTGCCCATGAAGGACTTATTCGTTTTACTCAGTCTAAACCTAGGTACTGCAACTCTATCCTTATTTCTTAGGTTTATGTTGTGGTGGTCACTATTCACCTTGAATTTGTGCAGATTTCTACGAACATACATTATATTTTCATAAATATAGAGTATAAGCTATCTCCATACCGAATTTCACACAAAACCGTTAAGTCGATACAGCGGGAAGAAGTAACAAACACACTTATATAAACGCTATACATTAATGATATTAGTAGGAGTAATTAAGTATCTGTAATTTAGCTTAAGAAATAATCAGTTTTTGTATGAGTACGTTAGGCTAGAGAAATTTAAACGATCTCCCCTGGGATGTTGCTACAGCAATGCAATCCAAGACCGTTGTTTTCTGACACGATATAAAAACTCAGATGTCTGTTACATTTGAACGCATTTTCAGGCTGTATTTCAGAAAAAGAAAGAAAAAGAAAAACCTTTATAATGTTACATTAGTTTATTCGACACACGAAAAAGAAAACTTAAATAATAAATATATATATTTAGCGTGCCGAATGGGCTCAAGAGTTTTACACAACTCGGTATTTCAGACTACATTTGTCCAATATATGCCGTATTCTTTACTATGACCATACAGTGAATTAAGAATATTCGTCTTTATTTGTGTATTAAGAGATATTTGCTAACTCAAACATTTGATAAACAATTGCCAACACAAACCTTTGTATAACTTTCAAATAGGGGATAAAATTTTCTATTATATAGTAAAATAATAATAGGGGATAAAGCTAGGCTAGGCCAGTTTCCCTATAATTTCCCAGCCACATTTGTACTCATTTGTTCGTACATCTGTCATGAGTTCCTCCATTAATAAAGCTCCAATCTGTATCAATCAAACGCCGAGGGGTCGGGTGCGTGACACGTTGCGGAGTACGAATACAGAATACATCACTGTATGTGCGGATCCCACGCAACCATGGAATATGTTGCAGTTAGTAAGAAAGCGAACGAACAGAATAAGTCCTTGTCCGTATCTCACGCAAGTTTAGAATAGGGAGTATTAAGAATATGTGGAAGCGGACATACGAATGGTGTATCTATTTGTCCGTGGTTTATATTGATATGCGCATTCTATTGCTGGATAAAAAGGGGAATGTAACAGTGCAGTCGGATGCATAGGAATTTGATTAATCTATACCTAATCAGCTAGCTATATGAAACATCTATAGTTATTGTTACTACATTACTACAGTAAAATGAGTAATTAAAAAGTAGTTATTGAAGACAAAAGGTAGTTTCAAGTTTCTTTTAAGTTTGTAGTTAAATTGCAGAAAAGTTTCATTGAAGAAGTTTGCACAGTTACTGCCGTAGTCAGGAAGTGAAGTAATGTTGTTGAAAGTAGTTGCGGAATGTCTAACTAGCAAAGATTAAGGACTTTTCCAGATACTCAACTCTAGGCTAGGGGTGCGTAAATTGTACCATTCGAATAGAATAGAACGATGTAGAGCAATCAAACTCTTACTACAGTCATTGTACAAGTTTAATGGAGTCATTTGTCAGGCTTTTGTTAGGCAGCGATTTGAAACGGACCGTTCCAACGTTCCAAAGTAATTAATGGCAGTCGAAGTTTAATTATATCTAAGTTAAGTTCTTGTCTGTGACAAGTGCGTAGTGTTGTGCGTTAACAAACTAACGATACGAGGAGCCTTAATGTCTTGAGGTCGTGGAATTTATATACATTGCGCAGCGGGCATCGTTCCAATCTTTTTGGTATGGCGTAGCTAGGACTAGATTTTGGTTCTGTACTAAAAAATCCCGTCTAAAATCAAGGCTGGCCTAGTTAGGGATGATTTGATTTGGGCAAGGCGAAAAGTTTTCGTAAACAAAGTAATATAATCCTTTTTTATGTTGCAGGAATCAAGAAAGCAGGCGGACAGCCTAATGGACTACCGTTACCACTAAAAATTTCAAGCTGTTTTATATAACTGTATTGATTTGTAAAAAGACTATCGGTTTTGTAAAACAACGGATTATCCAATCCAACTATCGACTATGCACAGCGCGATGTTTAATCTCTTTAACTTCTTCGGTGTGAACGTAGCCCCAATTTATTTTAGAGAGTCTGTTTACTAAGTATTATGTCTTCTGTGCTTTCAAATAGGTCAGAAAAGGCATAATAGTTTTGGTTAGATACAAAAATGCTTATATTTGATTTGCCTAGGCATGGTTTTTCGATAAATTAAAGTATAATAATATTAACAATCATACAATGTTCAAACTTTTTCAAGCTGATTCGGCATATATTCCATATCTATCGGGGAAAAAGGGGTTTAAACCTCGAGATTTTAACCCCTTTTATAGAACATTACCTAACTACAGCCACCTTTTGGCGATATAATAGTAACTTTATCGCGTCTAGTCTCCGACATACGCGACTGTAGTGTTAGTTAACGCGTACAAGTATTTATGTTCATTGTGTGCGTTATATATCTTGTGTTGTCCTCTCGGCACAGATTACATACAACCTAGTGCGTATCATTTTATTCAAGGGATGAGTTTATGCAACACGAAGCTCTTGATTTCTTATTGTAGGAGTTAATGAACCTAAGAATATCGCCTTCAGCATGATTAGATAATTTATTACATAGACGAATCACACAAACATCAATTTATATCACAAAATATTTTCACATGAATCTCTTGAAGTAATAATCGTTATTAAGAAAATAAACCTATCTGATAGTATGTTTGTGCTTGTCGATTTATTCATTTTAACGATAAGCTTTTTGCACAGAATCCCGAACAAACGGGCGAGCAGATAAGGATTGTAGTTTGAAACTTCTGGAAAGCTTTCGTCTTCGACTTGTGTACTTACCTTAAAGTAGAAACAAACATCGAAACTACGTTTTTATCTCATATCTGCCGAACAAAGACAATTCGAGAAAGAAAGGTTTGTTGCCACTAAACCTACATTAACTACATAAGTAAAACAAATACAGAAAGCAAATGGTTCATGTTTTTATAGGACTACTTCTGTTAATAAATGCGCATCGTATTGGACATCAATAGACAATACAACTAAGTGGATAGACCATTGCGGTCAACATCAATGATCGTTTTCGCTTACTTTTTCCTTATCCTTGCCGGAAAGCTACCTACGGGAAGTTTTTCTACTATCCAAACTTATTAGGGCTTTAGATTAGAAAGGATGTATTGGCATTAAAAGGGAAATGAACTCGGGATTGCATGAGAAAGATGATTTACGTTCTTTATTTATCTTATCATTTCACGCGCAGATAATGAAGAACCGATATTTATCTACTTTAATGGCTAGTTAATGCTAAACAAAACTAACAATAACTCGTACATAAAAACTACTCTGTCATTATATTTTATTTTGCTTAGATGCCTTGTTTTTAAACAGTATCTAAACCAGCTTCACGGAGACTCTGAATCAAATAATGTATAACCGCTTACGTACGGTGTAGGTATCAGATCCTCCTGCGTTACCAAGCTGTCTTAGCAAGTGAGGTAACGACTGAAATACTTGAGATTATATCAAACAAAAACATTTTATTGTTCGCGATCGTCAGGAAGCGAAGTAATCTTTCGCCACATAAAGCGATAGAATCTCTGATTTAGCAGCGATGCCGTGGCCGGCTGGACGCACCATCGGGCTGGTTTCCACTAAATAAACTTCAAATGAACCGAACGAAATGTTTATTACGCCAGAACGAAAATCTATATTGGGAATCGGTTTCGGCTCTTTTCAATGTAATCTGTTATCAATATCGTGTTTACGGACCGCGACTCGTTGACAAACCTGTCGGTTGTATCTACCGATGGCTGTAGCGTGATGACGAATTGGGTATTTGTACCTAATCACGAAAAGTGTGATATAACAGCTTCTGATGCTATTAATTTATTCAGAATCTGATTCCAATAGTTAATTCGACAAAGGATTCAATTCCCATCTGCTATGTAATACATGTCGCCATGGAAATGCTAGCGTGGCATATAATACGTATATCGAATCCGTACTATAATGCATAGAGCTACGAGTAGGTATAGGTAGAAATTCTTCCAGAGATGTCATGTGCAGTTCGAAATAGGTAATATTGTGACCCTAGATTTATAATGACTGTCTTGTACAATTATGTAAACTACTTAATATATTATGTAAGGTTCTTTTAGCATCAGAACCAAATTTAATTTATTTCAGTAAAATTTTCAATAAGATAACACGATTACCCGCCACGTAGCTAAATATGCAAAATAAATGGTAACAAAAGCTCTAGAACACAAGTATCGTATGAAAATACAATGTTAATTACAAACTGAGAATATTCACACATAAGGCCTGAGACTAGATTATTTTAAGAGCTGGTTCCCATCGTGTTGGGCGGGAAGACAATCGTTGCCTAGATTCTGGTATTCCAAGTTTGGACTATTAATTATTCCCTGCCCACGTCAAAGGGAGAAACTGAAGAAGAAAGATCTCAGGAGAGGTGGATCGTATTTTATACTGTTTGGCAGTGGCGAGAAAATCCATAAGCTTAGTATTTATTTAATACTAGCTTACACCCGCGACTCTGTCTGCGGTTTATAGTTATTCATTGAGAAAGTAGTATCCTTCACTTTCTTTAATTGTTTTTATGTCTGTAATTTAATGTTTGCAATAAAGCATTCATCTATCTATCTATCTATCCTAAGTCCTCTTTACCTATCTGCTTACTTAAAGTACCTATACACCAAATTTCATCAAATTCCGTTCACTCGTTATTAATTTAAGTGTTAACAAACACACACACACTCACCACCTCGCACACACTCACCCTCTCTCACACACACAGACAATCGCTTTTATAATATCAGTAGGATAGGATAGTATTAGGTATATACCTCTGTTAATTTCTCCGAATTCAACTTCGGCATTCAGTAGCCACTGCGATGGTGAGTGCAAGCGGACTGTTGGGTTGGGTTTTTCAAATATTAAATCAAATTGTATTTAGTCCTTCGTCCGACATAGTCTGAACCAGCTATAACATTTCCCAGCCGCCTTTCAGAGCACTGCAGAATATTTTATACCTACTGCTTACATCCAGGAAGTTATTATGGGTATCTTTAGCTTTCTGCCGAGCACTTTGTACACCCGCCTGCAGTTTTGTGCCGAAAACGCTATGCGGTTAACCAGAACAAGTATTATCTCTATGTGTTTTAGGACCGCTTGCGACTTTTCCTTTGGCTTTAATGTGAAATGCGGTTGTTTGCATTAAAAATAACGTCGCTTCTGTTTAGCTTTATGTTCGGTTATTTAGCTTTATGGCGCGTTTCGTTTATTTAACTAGCCTACCTCATTTGTGAAATAAGCCATTCCAGTTTTGTTTTCAAGATGTCTATTGTAGTATTAAACCATTCCTCCACCTTTGTCACGCCCTTTTGTTGGTTTTTTATTGAAGCTTATATACCCTGCTATTGAATCTTACAAAATGACACGTTAAACACCCTTAACTCCTTATCATTACCGTCATTGTCACCAAAAGGAAACCGCACATAATGATGTTGCAAACCCAACACTCCATGTTCATAAGAGCAAATGAGCTTCCATTAGGAGAGAATAGAATGCGTAACAAAGGCAAGCTTACGCACACAACGTCATTCCGGTGTCCTCACATGATCATTACCCGCAATATTATGGTAATGAAGAGCTAAACCGTCAACTTTACGTATGTGATAAACAGCAAATCTATTTATAAGGGCAAAATGGAATTTCTATTAATAACTACGTGTTTATACGTTGTTCGTTATTGGAAAGCGGAATTGGAAGCAAATATATTGCTTATGGAGGAAACATTTACCTGTTGAGGTTTGCTGGGATATTCGGATTTGGTAAGGAAAATCTCTTCGGGATTTCAGTTGCTTTCCTCAATTACGAAAAATGTTTGAAGTGATAGAGTAGTAGATATACTGAATTAGGGTAGTTTATCAGCAATGATGTTATTTGAATAGCGTAATTGATTAAGGTACACTCCATGTTGCGTAATAGGGTTCCGTTAGGTGTGTACTGGAATTGGATGAGATTTTTCAAACAGCTGTTTTTTCAGTTCCGGTGGAAGGTATTGTTTATCAAAGGTGTTTTTGTGTATTCAATTCACATTACACCAGCTGAATTATATTTTAATTGCATTAATTTAGAAGCTTGATTTTTTATTCAGCCGATAAATAACAAAGATATTTTTCGCCAAGCAAGATTTTACCCCTATTTTTAACCGATTTCAAAAAGGAGAAGGTTCTCTATTCGTTTGTATTTTTTTATGTTTGTTACCTCAGAACTCCTTCATTCATGAACCGATTTGGAAAATTCTTTTTGCCTTGGGCTCAGTAAAGCTACGAAATGGTCCCATATAATTTATATCGACCTTAAATCGAAGATACATTGAAATCGGTTTTATGTTTGATAAAATGTATACTTTTTCAGTTCCTAGGTTCAAGGTAGTACAGGTTCTAAAGGAAAACGTACAACTCTTACATACGGTTAGGTACATTTTAAGTACTGGATACACTTTTAAATGGTTTTCAAATAAAGCCAAATTACCTATTTCTAAACTGGGGCCACTTGGCAAACAATCTACTCCCATAGCTGCTGTCGCCAATCGGCATACAAACTTCGCTTATGTGGAGCATGCTACTGATAAAGTTCTCTAGTATAACCGTAGATATTGTCAGCGATAATAATAATTAAGTCAAATACATTTCGCCTTTTTCTCATGTTGAATTCTACATAAGTCCATCTCGCTTGCACAGTTTAAAGAGAAGTTTATTTGGCTAGATAACTTTATCCAAGAATTGTAAAATTAGCCTTAAACTAAATAAAATATAAAATACCAATTATTCCTAAGTATCTTATTGTTTATTCTTTCTGTATGTAAGTTTTATCAATACCAAAGACAAATTCATGACATATGACATAAAGAAGGAAAAAAAAAGCAAGTGAAAGACATGGCGGCGTAAAACAGTGTGAAAGAAAAGTTTTTAAGTTTTTAATTTGCGAATTTAGATAGTTTCCCATGTTCTCAATTATTATTGTGATGTAATTTGTCACCCAGTGTTATTAAATAAGTGTACCTATATATATGATATATATCACAATACCAAGGAAAGGAAAAGTTTTTTGTCATAATTATATTCTACCGATTTACATCGATGGTTTTTATTGAAGACCCTTGGGCCCCTGCGCAGGGCTCGCGCACAGCTGCACTACAAAATGGGCTACATAAATGCTAAATTAATTTCACTTACGCCACCCCCAGCGTATATGAAGTACACGGTCCAATGTTAGATTATTCATGAAGGTTTAGGCGCGAGACGTCCCATGGGCATGATAAATCATCCCGGCTTCCCCTGACGCAGTTAAGATAATGCTCTGATCGCATGATGACAAGCTGAAATAAACTTCTCAGGTAGTCCACAACGGCGGTTGATAAGAGGATTTTCCTCCTTGACGGCGTTGCCTTAATTAAGTAGGTAATAGTTGTATGGGAGAGCTCATTTCAGAAACTTGTGAGTGACTAAAAGTACCACCCGTTTTGCCAGTTATTCTGCTGCCAAGCAGTAGTGTGCAAGAATTACTGTGAAGGTAATTGTAGCCAGCGAAATTACTGGCCATATGAGACTAATATCTGATGTCTCGCGGTGATGAGCGCAATGCAGTGCTACGCAGTGCTTTTTATGATATGTTAAGTTCTGGGTGGCATGGCGCTGCAATTTTTATGGGCAGGCGTGGCGCTTACTATCAGGCGAACAAATTGCTCGTCTCATCACAAGGTTCCATAAAAACCCCAATATTAGTGTTGTTTTGACGACTAAATTTAATACATTAGTTAGGTGCATAATACTGGCTCACTACTGCTTGTCGCAGAACGAAGTGGTGGTATCTACACAAACCTTCATACGCGAGATCATCACCGGAGAGATACGAGAGAAAGATTTTGCCTTGCCAATTCCACTATTTGCAAGTTTGTTTACTTTTGTATAAATTGAGTGGAATTTTAAAAATTAAGTCAATTAAGTGCATAAGAGCATCATCATAATATGCCATAACTGCGATTAAAGTCACCGCGAGGTGACAATAAAACAAGAAATGTAAGTTCATTCGCAACCATTGAGGAATGACACTAGACCTCAATGTTCGCAACATTCAGAATGACGTCGTATATCCAAAGCTACATAAACGTCCGGTGATGGAAGCGTTTACACTACGTTTGCAGTTTTTATGAACTTAGGCGTGTTTTCGCTCGCTGTATGATTATTTTATGAGCCAGGGAAATGTAGTTTCAATCTCACTCAACGCACTTCAGATTAAACTATGTGGCAAAGCGTTTTAACATTTTTTTTATATGATCGAGAAATAATGTGTAATAAAAGATCGGACTAAAGACCGTACGTTTTAATGGATAAACAAATGTATGTTTTCATAATCAAAATAAAAATAAATCTAGTTTATTTTATTTATTTTCCGCCGAAAGTAAAAACAAAAATAGGTTTTCTCTTTTTTTGGGTTCCGTACCCAAAAGGGAAAACAGGACTCTATTACTTAGACTCCGCTGTCCGTCTGTCTGTCTGTCAGTCTGTCTGTCACCAGGCTGTGTCTCATGAACCGTGATAGTTAGACAGTTGAAATTTTCACAGATGATGTATTTCTGTTGCCGCTATAATCAAAAAGTACAAAAAAAACAGAATAAAATAAATATTTAAGGGGGTTCCCATACAACAGACATGATTTTTTGCCGTTTTTATAGATAATGGTACGGAACACTTCGTGCGCGCGTCCAACTCGCACTTGGCCGGTTATTATGTGGAACCGAGTAACTGAGTGATGAGACAAGCAAATCGTTCGCCTGATGGTGAAGTGCCACGCCTGCCCATAACAATTGCAGTACCACCCAGAACGTTTAATACAACTTTATTGAAGTGCTTGGGGATACAAGGTAATATAGGCCTTGCTTTGTTATATTGGTATTGTTACTTGGTAGATAACCTATAATAATATTTAGGTAGGTATGTATATTTCAAAACTGATGAGATTTATATTATTTATACTTGACACTGGTTAAATGCATTCTAGAGTGGAGACCACGAATTGGCAAACGTAGTGTAAGACGCCCTCAGGCTAGGTGGAGCGATGATCTTCGCAGGGTGGCTGGTAGCAGCTGGATGAGAGTAGCCGGGGATCGTGCTCAATGGTAGGCTGATGATGATGATGATAATGACTGGTTAATTGCACAAAACATGCTCAGACATATTTCGTTAAAGAAAAAAAACATCACGAGTTCGTAAAAGTTAACCGATGTAACCAATTCAAACAAAGTTTCAAAACATGACTTCTGAAGTTCTCTTAGTAAGTTCGTTTGAAGTTTGAGAAAAGTTCCACCACTTTTCGGGAGGAAATAATTGAATCAGGATTTACACCGATACCTTTCAAATATTTAAAGCATGTTCAGTTTTATATAAATACTCGATTCGGGCTGAATGTGGAAACACTGTTAAAAAATAAAGGAAATTTCTCCCCACAACCAACTTGGGTAAGTAGGTCGTAGATGTCCCCGGTATCTCATTTATAGTTTCTTTCGTGTAAAGATTCCAAGTTATTTTGTAAGATTTTAAGAAAAACGCTGAAATTCTATTTCTACCATGATATTTTTTTATGTAATTTTACACCTATGTATTTCATTCATTTTCGTAGTCTACACAGCGTTTCAAAGTCAGACTAATTTTATCTATTTTCTGTCGTCATCGCTTAAAGAAGCTGAATTTTGAAAAATGCTCGAACCCGTATTTATAAATTTGTAATTATAAGTATTCAACCTGAGTTTCAAGGTTCTAAGACAATCTAATAACTTTTTCCCATACAAACTTCACCCCCCCATTAATCCCCCCAGAAGATTTTTCAAAATTTTGATAGCCTATATTAGAATCAGGGTTCAGTTAAGCATATTTGTGGAAATACCATCAAATCCCTTTAGTGGTTCTTAAGTTATAGAAGTCCAAACAAACAAACAAACAAAAATTTTAAAAACTGTTTTAATATGTTTAGTTACTCATTTTATGTCGCCCAGTACAGATTTTTTGGGTTCTACGATTTTATTACCTAGATAATTAGTAAGGAAGCTGAAGCATTACATCAGCCTCCCCACTACCCCACTGGGAAGCGGACGTCTCATTATCCATAGTTTTATACAATACCTATATCTTGTTACTCTACCTCTTAGAGTATACAATATATACTTTAAGCTCTACCTATATAAATCCACAGTAGAAAACTAGAATAAACAAGTTTATATGCCATGTATAAGTTACATTAGTGAGTTATCCCATTAGTTAGCGCGTCTACAGGCGTACAACGGAGGCTCTACAATGCCTTTGAGGAAACTCTACAACTTTTTTACTTTTAATGGATTTGAGAACTTACAGCAAACGAAGCATTATTCAAAGCTTCGTACAAGTTATGTTACTGGGACATCCCATTACCGCCTTTATACAAGCAGCCGCGCGTTCTAGCGACCTCTACAACACCTTGGGGGAAACTCTATGTCTTTACCTATTTCAGTTTATAGAACAAAATATAAATGGAGCATTATTGAAGATATTAATAGTAATGGACAGCGGCGTAATTCCGAAATCTACAACACCTATATTGGCCATTGGCCACCACCTATACCTATTTTTTTTTATGGAACTGAGTAATAAGACGAGTAAGTCGTTCACCTGATGGTTCGTCACGCCTGCCATAACAATTTCAGTGCCATCCAGAACTTTAATACCATAAAACTACTGCATAGCACTGCATTGCGCTCATCACCCTGAGACATCAGATTTTAAGTCTCATATGCAAAGTAATTTCGCTGGTTACAATGCCCTTCACACCGGAACACAATTATGCTAGCTGCCTATTGTATATAACACCTATTATATACTTGCATCCAGATTTTCTGCATAATTTGGTTCGCAGTGTTCATAGGCGTAGCATTATTTGCAAAGCATTTATGTGGCGGTACATGCGACGCAGTCAGCTACTATATAGTGTAATGAAATAGCTAGTACACCACCTATCTACTCTGCATCTTGTTCCACGGCTGCATTTGGTTGGAGCTTACATAGCACTATATGAGATAGACTGTTACAGTATTGCTTTAGCGAGCCGGTACATGCGTCGCTTCGTTCTACTACGTATGCCTCTCTACACACTACATGTAGTCATAATATACATGCATGAGCATTGGTACAGCGGAAGACAGTGACTAGGTTTAATATTGGATTAGTTATAGGTGGCATGATTCAGCTCACTTACTATAAAGGTTTATATACTCTCATACTTTATAGGTGATTTGTATTCCCTCTTATCGAGGATCGCGCTTCTGAGAAAGACCAAAACACAATAGATAAGTTCGGTCAAATGTTTAGTCACTGCCTTATTAAATACACTACGATTTTACATCTCGTTTAGCCGCTTGCTTCGGTTCGCAGACATTCATATCGTGAGTGGATTTCCGCATCCGCTGAGAACACTGCACATTGTGAACATTGTGCTCGCAATGGCTTCATGCCCTCTGAATA
Organism: Petrophora chlorosata; assembly: GCA_951640565.1. NCBI lineage: Eukaryota > Metazoa > Arthropoda > Insecta > Lepidoptera > Geometridae > Petrophora > Petrophora chlorosata. The sequence goes on from OX621206.1 coordinate 7,844,662, forward strand.
GGACATAATGCAAGCTATTCCATACATGGACTTCACAGCTCGGCTTCGAACTAAAAGCTTATGCAGCAAATTACTTCTCGTTGTCCACTCACTGGGAATTAAATGCGAGCACTAGAAAATGCGCCGGCGTAAACGCTGATTGCTTCATTCTACGAACGCTCACGTGCATTGCTTTTAAACATAAACTGTTTATGCGATGGTGAGAACTAAAGACATTTCAATAAAAACAAAAAGATTAGAGCAACAAGATTTTCCGGGTTATTTTTTGATAGCTTCTATTTGCAATATTCACGGAAATCACGTGCCAAAAACGAGAAACTGTTACTCTCCAAGGATAGAGCCAATACAGTTTTCTTGTACCTTCATTTCCCTCACCTATGCCAACGAAACTGGATGTGGTTTGTGTCTTATGGAGTGCATATAGATAAAGTAACCAAAAGTTAGGGAAACTTGAGGAAAAGTTCGTGAAAGGTCTTTATTATGTTTGCGCGGAATTTCGTTTCCTTTCCATCTTTGTTTCGGAGTTATCTTGGAGGAAATCGTGCAACACTCGTTGGGAAACTTAGTTAAGGCCATGTTGAGGCTTAAAACGCTATTCGTGTCGCAGAGCACAGTTCGATGAAGATGTCTACGAATCATGCCGATTTAAGTAAGGAGAAACTTAATACATTATTTGAGACACAAAACTTGGTGAAAGGTTCTGGAGCCAAGATTTTATTATATTCTTAAGTGTTTGTATTTCTTTTATTGGCTACAATTACTTAATCTACTAAAGTCTCGGCAGGTATTAATTTCATGAAAAAGACGGACTGCGAAAAATATTTGAAAACCTTGTCTTTGAGCTATGAAGTTGTTTTCTATTTGACGGTTTCAGTTTCCAACGAGTAAAAACTCTGAATACAAAATATAACTAACTGAGTATCTTATTAAAAGTTACTACAATTTGTTATTTTTACATACCCCTTCCTTCATACGAATTACGATGCGTGGGGCAGCTTATTTTATTATGAATTGTTTGTATCTTTTATTTTGTATGTGTACTAAATTGTGGTGATTTTTTATTCTCATGGGATTTCCTCTGTATATTTCTGTATGAAGAGTAAACTACGTTTGTCCTTTGATGTTTTGTTTTCGTTACATGTTTTGTTGGCTTTGTATTATAGCTACATTCACACAATTTTACTTTTATTACCCTAACCCTGATATCTAAAATTCGTACCGCGATTATCAAAATAAAAGGTGGTTGGGACCGCTCACAGTTATATTATCAGCTGAACAACATACATATATTATGCATGTAAATGTAGCCTTATCTCCCTATTTCCAGTTGGCTACGTAGAGCGAACGCACTCGCCGAATGAATTTGTTAAACGCCTTAGCCCATTTATTTTAATGGCAATCCCTAGATATTTTTATTGAACCACTTGCCAACAAAGGACAACGAACGACGACAACGGAACGAGAGTAGAGTATTATTAAGCAGTGATTTTAATGAAAAATGTCATTCTGTTGTGAAGAAGCAAGATCCCGCTACGGTATTTTTATACTTGGCTGGAACAATTTTTATACTTGGTCTAAGCAAGTCAAAAAATAACAAGATGCTAGAGACGTCTCCTTTGTGTACTCTGCCTTTTAAAGTGAAGTAGGTACCTAATTTAAAAATATTTGTGGTTGAATTTGAATTTCTAGACGCGACTACTTATGTATAATTCAGATTCTGAGGCTGCCACTCGAGTTGTATTGTTGACGTCCAACGTATAGTATACGTAAACCTTGTTACCACAACTACGGCCTGCAAAGCTAAGTGGAAGATGGTATGAATCTCAAAGGCTTATGCCTTGTATGTGTTCAAATAGTGCAGCAAAAACATCCCATTTTATTTCTTCGTAAACGGTCTTTATTTTATCGACGTTTATATTTGTAAAAACGTTTTATATCATTATTGAAAAGGAACTCATAAATAATCCATTAGCAATACATGTCCCATTAACAAATCCATTCCTTTTAACCTACCGAACTCTTACATATTTATCTGAATTTACACATTATTGGTGGCCTCCACGATTCATCCGCCTCGGGGGAAATAAGACTATTTAAATAGAGTAGATAGGCATTCTCGATACGTTACCCCGAAGTCCGCATACCTTTCAAACATCACCTTCATTGTATTAGCATTTTTATAGGCTCGAACCTTCGTCGTTATCTCGGGAGGCGCCACGTGCTGAAGGCTGGAAGCTGAAGTTAGGCTAAAGGGCGTGCTTGGAGGCCCTTTCGTTTATGTTAACTCCAATATTATGCGCGTCGTTGATCCAACTTTAGAAGTGATTCTTAGCCATGTAGGCAATAAATTAAGTTTATGTTTGGTGTAATGTGTTGACAACGCAAAATGGAACTGCTTTGTGCCACCTTGTGTAACTTTTATACAACGTAATTTAGACTTTCTAAAAGCTTGCATAAAAGTGCTCTTACGTCTTTTGTGTAATCGTAATTTAGTTTTTTAGCCTAAAAGCTTACGTAAAAACGCTCTCACGTGACTGTTTCTGCTGTGTACAAGTATTAGCAACACTTGATTTTTGCGTGGAGAATATTAAATTTCAGAGGGTTACCTATTTGCAAATTAACCTCATATGCCATCCACGTAAGCATGTAAATATTATGAAACTCTACGCTTACAGAATATTTTACCTACAGCATTCTTATGTTACTTCATTAACCCATTGAATTATTCGCCATTCGCGATAAAGGAATTCGCACTCGAGAGAAAACAAGGAAAATTTCGGAAAAGACATACTCTGCGGTGGTGTAGCGGTTTGACAAGCTTTTTTTTTACTTATGATAATTCTGCGTTTGACCACCATTTCACCTGAAGCACAAAACTCTCTCTGAGCTTATAGCACGAAAGCTTCGATTCATAAATAAATCGCCCAAGTTGTTCGTATGTAGTGTTTTTCATGTCTGGGTGTTGTGGGACCATGGACTTCGTATATAACTCGTGATTTCCTAGATACGACATTAGGGGTCAGGATCTATTGTAGTGATCGTAGAGATATTCTACGATCGACTATTCTACGATCGACTATTCTACGATCGAGATCTATTCTATCGAGACTATTCGATATAATTCAAGACTATTCAACGATCGATACGATCGAGATCGTAGAGAGATTATTTTATTTCATTAATGCAAATCTTGCTCACATTGAGATGTATATCTAAACTCAAACCGAATCAGCTCAGAAAATAAATTAAATTGAAACTGAGGAAAGGATTACTCATCTCTAGGGAAATCAGAATACCATCACTACGAGAAAAATATCTCTACCTTCCGCAGCGTCTTCATTATTCCTTAATATACATATATAAACATGTACGAAAATATATAGGTTTGCCTTCTGGCTACCAGCTACCTGTAATGTTTAGTTTATTCTGTTTGCGAACGCTAGCTAGCCCATGGGAGCGCCACATATTGTAGGGAATAAAATCTAGCGCTATCTAATACGATTAAAATAATAAGCTAGATTTATTGTTTGGAAAATTTATGGAATGGAGTGGTTATTAATTTAGTGGAAAATAGAAATATGAGCTGAAACTGTAAGCTTATTAATTATAGGTATATATTGTTGATTAATAGTAAGTTACATTAAATCACAAACTTATTTTAAAATTATCTTAAATTTTTGGAAAGATTAATAATTTAAAGATAGAATAATTTTTTTGATAGACGGAAAGTTACCTAAAAAAATACGTAGTGTAAACATGTCTTTTTGCTTCATATTTTTTTTCTTTCATATGCGTTCGCTCTATATAGAAATACTTCGCGATGGTACCCCCATTTCGAACCGACATTCTGTAGCTAATAATAAAATCAGTTCCAGTCAATTTTGTTCCAAACAAAATGAGGAAAACATGTATCGCTCAACAACAGTAATTGCATTTCCTTTCCGGAATTAAAGAAATCCAATTTAAGCTGAAATTTCCTTTACAATGGTGAAACAAACATGTTAATTAGGACTCGTGTATCTCGCACATTGCTAGTCCAAAGGCTTGTGACTACCTGTGACCTAGATATGTCAGTGAGTCCTAGATCCGTAGAAGCATATATATCCGCATCTGAGCATCTCCTTTTTGGTTTTGTGTTATCCTGCGTCACATCTCGTGCGCGGATATTTCGGCAAATTTTGGCAGCGTTATCAGACGGGAAAACTCGGCCCCGGATATAAGGCTCACAGCGGGACGTATATAACTAATACGTATAATAATGATTTACTATCGCTACATCATTTACACTTTGCCACCATTTGTCGAGCGTGACAATGCAATAACCATTATTTATTGCTGACACTCTATTGAGGCAAAATGTTTTGTATGTTTTTGACGCTGTGAATGTGCTACTGATTTTTGAATTATTACTCTAAGCTCAGAGAGATTGAGAGGAACGAAATATTGCGAAGCTCTGTTCAATTATGCTATATCTTGAATGTTACATTTACATTACAAAAATTGGCCGCTTTGTCACCCACGACAAATAGCAATTTAACACTGATCTTTGCTGGTAATTTTGCCAAGCATTTTCAAGTAGCAGCAGGAACATTTGTAAAGAATAACGTAATTGAAAATACTCCCTTTTTACATTATAACAACAATGATTTGCTTTGCATTCCATCCGTACACAGCCAGTCTGGTTGGTCGTAGCCGTTCAGAGATTCCGAAGAAGTTCTTTAATGGGTTATATATAACGCTACCCACACTAGTATCTGTGTTTTATACAATTAGAATAACAAACTACTAAGTACTGATTGATGAATATCGTGCTGAAATGGCGTCGTAGAATTTTGAAACATGTATTTAAAGTACTTATTAAGCACTTAGGAAATCATGTTATAAATAAGTAATTATTGGAAACATGATTCCCTATTGTATGCCCGAATAAAATTAAGCGTTTCAATGTCACTTTGTTTACTCTTTCTCGCTATTTTCGTTGACTCTGTCAGAAAATAATTAATTTTTAGAAAAAATCAAAAACCGACTTCAATGTATCTTCGAAGTCTAAGGTCAAATATCGATGAAATTTATATGGGACCATTACGTAGCTATATTGAACCCAACGCAAAAATAATTTTGCAAATCGGGTCTCAAATGACGGAGTTCTGAGGTAACAAACATATAAAAAAATGATAAAAAAAAATACAATCGAATAGAGAACCTTCTCCTTATTTAAAGTCAGTTAAAAATGCCTCGGCAAAGGTTCGTGGAACGCCGCTCTTTTTTTCTGTCTCCGAGCAGAAAAGTGAAGACAAGTCTTGTGAAGGAAAAATAGACCAAAAGAACCTCATCCTATTTCATCCATAGTTAAAAAAGTGTTTTTTTGTGCATATTTAATAAATAGCTTTTGACTTATGACTTTTATTGCTACTGAAATGTTTCTATTTGAAAATGCTTCACTTGCTCCAACATTTGCACTTTCTAACTATTTGTAAAGGTGACACGGCAATAGCCACTATTTATTGCCGACACTATTAAAGAAGATTGCTTGCTGGAAGATTTGTAGTACGATGCTACATTTTTCTTTTTAGAGCACTAAAGTGAAGGCATAAGAAAGTTACGTTAACGCAAATGGAGTTAACTTCAAATACAATTGGACGGAACTCCATTCCACTTTTAAAACAGTAAATAAACTCAGAGCGCACAAGTTCTTGAAGAAACAAACTTACATCAATATAACCTTTAAGCACTTTACTAATAATATATGGAATACCTACAACAGCTACAATTTTTCCTTGCACATAGGATGATTAGTAGTTATAGATACGAGTAATGATACTAAGTAGTGTGAACAAATTACTGTGTGCTATAAATAAATAGGAATACCCTTTACCTACCACCTTCACTGTCTAGGGTGGTCAGTCAAGGAAACCACGTCAATTCGGCGTAAGGCAGGTATAGTTTAACTCGCTCTCACTACAGCTACTAGGTCTACTAAAAAAGTTTATTAATTAATTTAAGGCCGTGTGCCTATCGTGCCTGTGGAGTGACGACTAGTGACTTACGTAATGCATTACATTCTGCAGAATCGACGGAATGTAATAAGTACATATGCACTGTGTCGCGTAACCCTATTTAATCAGGACTCTACAGTTACCCAGAGCAGTACCTCCCTACAGTTAGTTAAATGGGATATTTATTGATCGCAACGTTACGCACGCTTTAATTAGTTTGATGTTTAAACAAAATGTTTCTTTACACCTTCACACATTGAAATCGGAAGTTGCTCCCGTGTTTCTATGTGCTCGAGACCGGTCTGTACCTAGTTCCGGGCACTTAGTATATGGTCTTCCTTTACTAATCAGTGATGAGGCGGCTAATGGAGGCCACCCTTGACCTTGGGTAATGCTTTATTCATAGAGTACAAGCAAATAATGTAGTTTTGTGCTTTCTTGTAGTTTAGCATTTTTTTATTTTTATGGAATTGAGTGATGGGACGAGCAAGTCGTTCGCCTGATGGTTCGCCACACCTGGCTATAAAAATTGCAGTGCCACCCAGAACTTTTAATACCATAAAAACTACTGCGCTCATCACCCCGAGACATCAGATATTAAGTCTCATATGCCCAGTAATTTTGCTGGCTACAATGCCCTTCAAACCGAACACAGTAATGCTTGCGCACTACTGCTTGGAGGCAGAATAACTGGCAAAGCTCTGGTACCTACCCAGACGATCTCTCGCATACGAGAGACCTACCACAAATAATATTTAAGAACTTATTAATAACAATCACTTTTTAGTGATTTTTCTGTTTATAAATGCGTTGGCTTTCGTTTTGTTCGGCGTTTTGTTGGGCAAAGGTCTCCTTTAAGTCTCTCCTGTCCCTTATGCATCTAGATAATTTCTCCATCTCTTACTGGACCGGCCTCGGCGTATCGTGTTGTGTGTGACCTTACCCCCACCCCACCATTCGGAATGCATACGGATATAATATAGCCCCGCCAAATCCTTTTAGGCTTTTAAACATGACTAAAAATCATTGGTAACATTGTGTGTAAACGTTTTAATGATTGATTTTAAAATCTCTAGCCCGCAGGAAAACTGATGACTAACAGGTTTGCACTTTTCTTGTTCTGTTCAGATAAAAAGCCGTCGGTTTTATAAAAAAATACGATTTAGATATAGGATGTTAATTTGGTGAAAAATGCAAACTCACACCGTGAATAAAGCTGCGATAAAATAACGATTACGGCATGATCATGCCAAACAAAAATATTGACGTCAAATCACTGGCTACCCTTGATAATAAATACTATAGGTATACCTATGTACGTAGGGTACGTGCTGCTACGACTTTTTATACTTTATCCTCTCGTTGGGAAAGCTTAATTAATTACACCCCGTGGCTCTGCCCAGATAATTTAAATTACCAACATGCCAGAGCACCAACAGGGTAGAAGCCGGTCATATTTATGCACATAAATATAATAAGGTCATTTTAATTTTTAATAAAAAATCTTTTTTAAAATGTTTGTGCATAATTATTGAATGGGTTAACAATTATGGTAAACCATTCCGTAGCTACCTGTCCTTTACGAAAAGCCGTCAGGAAGCGGAAAATTGTACTACAGGAAGCCCGTCGAGGAGCCTAACAATAATATGAACCCTGGTCATTAATGGCAGAAGGTCGAATAGCCCGAGTCTTCATTATAATTGGTAAAAGGAGACGTTCACGCAGGAAAACCCAAAACGAGTAACCAATCTAAGATAATTCCAAATTCATCAACTGACTAACCGACAAGACGCCCCAAGGTCATTTTATGCGGAGCTTTGGCTCGGTTTTTAGCAGCTGGATGAGAGTAGCCGGGATTGAGCTCAATGGCGTGCAGTAGGAGAGGCATATGTCCAGCAGTGGACTGCGACAGTCTTATGATGATGATGACGGTTTTTGAATGCAGGAACTGTCAAATAATAACAAGAATTGATTTTTCCCATAATTTGTGTCCATAAAGTGGTGCAAATAAACTTTTACTAAACTCATGCTTACCACCCTGTCTTAAACCAATATTATTTTAAGCTTACATCCGTTTTCCGTACCACAAAGTCCTAAAAAAAAGCTTACTTTGATATTGTTGTTTAGAAGTTTTGGTGACGTCATCGTAATCATTCATTCAGGTGTTTTTTGACATTATTGTTTTACGTAGCTCAATGTACGAATCAGAGTAATATGATTGTAAGTATCAAATAAAACACTAACAAACAATACTTCAAATAAAACGTTCCTGTAGCATGATTGTCTTGTAAAAGTTGGTCGTAAGCCGTTGCCGACGTGGACTTTAGAGTTACACTATGATGACTAGTATTTAGTACTTTAAAAAAAACCTGAATACTAGAAATATATTAACTTTTACTTAAACTTACAATAGGGAATCGGACATTAATCGAAAAAAATCTAAAATGTAGTTAGAACGAATGTTTTTCGAATCCGAAAGATCATTCAATCAATATTTTTGTAAAGTAATAATAACTTATATTTTTAAATCAATAAATAAATTCTAATTATTCTGTCATTTTTTATCTGTTCCGAAACACCAACACAGTGCATGACGTCATTTCAAAGTAAATTCCGTGTGCGAAGCTTGTGCTTATTTTATATTTTTGCTTTTTATCAAAATCACAACAATATGTTTTTCAGGCCATGACGACCCTAAAGTCCTTAAACTTCACAAAAACGTATAAATCACTTTGCAAGTCTGCTTTCGTAGAGCTTGTCGTTTCTTTCCTGCGTGTGACGTCATACGTTCTGAGGTGACCTTTTGCGCGGCAATATTTGAAACATAACATTTAAACATAATTTTAGGAACGTTTAGAACTTTAATTCAATAAAATATTATTTTGCAAGGCTATATATATACATTATGGTTAAATTTAAATACTTTCTGAAAAGTTGTCCGATATTCTTATAAAACAGAGATCAAGTTACTGTACGCGAGTAAGGTGCCCAAAAGGCTGGCCGCATTACCTTGTTTAGCGAAGATGATTTAATATTGATTTATATTCGTATATATAAAAATATTCGTTTAAATAATAAATTAATTCAACATTTTCCACCTCCCTCAAAAGAGTCACAGTTAGTATAACATTTATAAATAAAGGCGTTAAAAGTATAATAAAATTTAATTAAACTTCGGCTAAATTATGTTTCTGTTAATAAAGCAACTAACTTCACTATACAGTTCCACCCAACCGCTATTATAACTTTGACAGTGTGTTTAGAAACCCACATGAACAAATATGATTATTTGCCGCAATTATACTAGTTTGTTCAATATTTACTTGCTTGAGCGTTTAAATTGCACGTAAATAAGACTTTATGCATTAATTACTTACATAATTAAGTTGTCTGTAGCAAAAACATAATTTTGCCAGAAACGAGAAATTATTTTTGCTAAAACGAAAGTTAAAATCTTTGTATTTGACAGTATAATTGCAGTTTAAGCTACAAGCGAGTTAAATAATAAATATTAGAAATTATTAAGGTCGATAACATTTTCAAATTCAGTACAATTCTGACGCCAAATTATATACACAATTACATACATACACGTATACATGCTTAAGGCATAGCTCAGCGAATTAGCAAGCTGAAGTGGCAGTGGGCTGGTCATATTTGCCGCAGAACCGATAACCGCTGGGGTAGACGTGTTCTAGAGTGGAGAATGCGAATCGGCGAAATCGGAAACGTAGTGTAGGACGCCCTGCGACTAGATGGAGCGACGATATACGCAGGGTTGCTGGAAGCGACTGGAGAAGGAAAGCCGAAATCGGGCTCAATGGCGTGCTTTGGGAGAGGCTTTTGTCCAGTGGACTGATGTGGACTGATGATGATGATGATGATGATGATGATGATGATGATGATGGTTAAGGCGTCGGGACGGTATTCCGAATATGCAAGTTGGATCCCTGCCCGAGCAATATCATTTTTCTTCTTCCTCGTTATTTAAAATCTATATACACATACTTTATATTTAGATCCAAATAGCGCTATCATAACTTGTGGGATGTAATTAAACACTAACTTAAAAATAAATATATTTTGCAGCGTTTTAAAGTGGTTGGTTTATTTAGTGTATATTTAGTTTGAATTGTAAACTAAACTGCAACGTAATGAGTTTAAACAATCTGAAAAGAATACAAAATAGATGTTTGAAAACATGAAGTGTTTACATCTTTACGAACAATGTAGGCAATAAAGCGGTTTGTTAAAGCAAAAAGTTCTCTAATCGCACAATATTGCCTAAACCTGTGACGATACAATTTTGCGTGAAAACACGCTGAAAATTTAACGTCAGGGCGGGATATTGCCGCTTAGAGAGCGACGGTCGCGCCACCACAGAGGTTCAAACTATGTGCGCGAAACTACGAAACGAACACTACATTCTTTCACGATTCACATTTTCGAGATGAAATTCCGAAAATTCAAATCTGATAACACATACGAATTTTAATTTCCGTGAGTTGCGAATTCCTACATGGATTGAATGAGCGGGTTGATTCGGCAACTATTTTCATTCAAAAGCCACTCTTTGTAAACGTGAGCACAATATTAATAGTTTTTGACGAAGGTTAGACACTAGTATAGGGGGAGCGTGGAGCGTATATCATTGAAGACGTGGAGTGTTAACCATTGGGATTCGAATTAGTCTCGTTGGTCACTTTTCTTAATGTCGAAATTAATTAGTGCTCGTTACCTAGGCTACTGTAAAAATGCTAATTGCTAGGACGCTTGTAGTTTGAAAAATGTTGGTAATTAATATATACCTACACATGTGGCTTTAATTACTAAACAGCTTGAGAAATCACTTATCTGCCTATGAAATTGCCTGGAGGAGATGACCCTGAAATAACCTAAATAGCGGTGGTTGTTAGAACTTTATTATAAAAGTGAATCCTTTCATAATAAAGTTCTAACAACCATCAATGAGTCAATCATAGAAACAATGATCGAGTTCCGAACTTGTAGTATGAATTACGGATTTCATTGACGATCTAAGTAATGCTTAGCCCCTCGCTCTGTTGGAGTTTGACAAAGTGCTTCATTATCTTCCCGGAATTATTCCCGCGGCTGCGTGCCCCGGTTCATGAAAATTTGATTGTTTCGGATGGTACATTTTGTGCAGCGATAAAACTTGTAAGAGCTTGTTGCCCTTTTTGTGTTATACCATTTCATACCGTTACGACTTCTTTAATATATAATAGGATATTTAGATCTACTACTATATATATCTACATTTAATCTAAAGAGCATTCTAAATCCTTGTCTTTTTAAAATTTGTTGTCGGAAAATGACATTTAACATGAATTGTAACAAATTGATCAATGCTATATGTAGTAGTAGTAGGTATTTGTTAGGTTTATGAACCTTATCATACACACCTTACTTACCTTAGCGTACATTTAGTAAACATAACATCTTAAAGGATTTAATTTTGTACAAACCGGTACGACAGATTTCATCCTAGATAAGGCACGTAGGGTATTAAACATTTCATCTCAGAAAACGGACAGTTTCTTAGGGATTAATTTTAATCGTAATAATTCCATGTAAATGGCAATGAATAGTCTAAAAATGATTTACCTATAATTAGAAGCAAAAGGAACATTCGTCTTTCACAAAATTTAACCCCTGCTGTTGACAGGTCAAATTCAAAGTAAATTAGGTCATTCACTATCATTCAAGAAAAAACTTAAAAATCCTGTGATCTCTATAGAAATTGTGAAAGGTATATAATTGCTTCAGAACAACGTTGACATACATAAAATATAACCTTCTATTTTTACAATAGTATGTAATTAACATACTATAAAATAGGTACTTAGGTATGTATGTTTTGAAAATATATGCAGCTTTGAGGGATGTGTCCAGTTATGCCCGCTACGTTGAATAAACACGTTATTTAAAATTATTTTAAAAAATAATGTTTCATACTTTACAGTCGACATTTTTATTTGAGAAACTAGGAATTTTAATTTAAAAAAAACGCATATTACCCTGTAAACTAAAATTGACCTTATAATATATTTTCACATAAATTTACCTTATTACTCTACGTATATAAATTTACCTTATTAATGAATAAATTACTTACCCGCTAATATAAATTAATTCACCACAATTCAGTGACCAAAATTCAAAATCATTCACATAAATAAGTCACTCAGCGTTCACCGCACTGTCAACGTCAACGCTTCCACGCGCGCGTCAACAAACAATCGCGAGCGAGTCGAAAGTGGAAAAGTGCGGGAAAGTTCCGCGGGAAACGAAGTGGATACAGCCCGCGCGTTGGCTCGTGTGGCGCGAGTGGCGCGAACTAGCGAGCCCGGCCAGTGTTGCCAGGGCCACGCGAATGTTACGGCAGTAGCAGTTTAATGCTTATACATGACTTTATTAGTAATGTTTTAGTTTAATATTTTATGTCATATTTAACAAACAGTATACGTAGGACAAATTAAATGTGTCACGAGGCTTTAACTAATCTGCCTATAATTTTATTAAATACTAGCTGAAATGCAAACGTTGTTTTGCCATATAAATTAAAAAAAAATGTTAAGGGTGAACAACCCTTATCACTTAGGGGTATGAAAAATAGATAGTAGCCAATTCTCAGACCTACTGAATATGCATATAAAATTTGGTAAAAATCAGTAAAGCCGTTTCGGAGGAGTAAGGTAACTAACATTGTGACACGAGATTTTATATATATGATGATGATGATGATAAGTATGTTTAGAAGACCGATGTTATTGTTATTCCATTTAAATTCCAATTATGATTAAATAGGATGTAGGTGTCTCTGTGATAATGGATATTGACTTTTGTTTTGGCTGTCCAAATAAGTGATATTTGTTTTAAACAAACATTCTATTTTTACCTTTTCTATTCAGGCTTTCAAGTATTTAGTTGAAGTAGTTTTAAACCAAATAGACTGTATGACTCTGCTGAATACCGTGGCGAATTTATTATTATATTCAAATCTAGTTTGCGAAGGAAAAAATAAGGAAAAGTAACTACCATACAATGTCCATCACGCTAGCAACACCTACTCCTTACAACCTCTGCCATATTGCAGTCAAATCACAAACAGCGTGAAATGTTTCGTAAAATATAATGTACTGATCGTCAATAACGTCAAATGCACAATCATAACAGTTTCCTCTCGCTGGCAACACTAAAAGCCACCGCCGCCACCGCCCCCGGGATCATAGCTTGCAGCGAGATCGCTCGCAACCACTACTACAGCTCAGATTGTACTAAAACCTCTATAAAATGTAGGTATGTTAGTTGCTGCACTGTTGGTGTAGAGCTACTGGTACGAGTAAAAATGTATCAGAAGTTTTACGAAAAATAAATGATGTCATAATTTACTCAGTACAGTATTACCACAGAATACTAAGGGACAGAAGCATTACTCCGCAAAGAAATATCGTTCAGTATAGCTACTAAGTGGTCCCATATAAATTTTATCGATATTTCTTCGAAGATTTTGTCACACACACATTGAAGTCGGTTTTTTTGTTTGATAGAACGTAAACTTGTATAATAGAATGATGAAACGCAAGGTCCAGCTTGTGCCAGGTGCTAAACGCCACACTTGCCCTAATGAGAGCAATATGAAAGCTATTTGAAAGGTTTGAATAAGGCGCTCTTTGCGAAAAAAAATACGAAATCAAACGACGAAGAACACACTGGTCTGTTAAAAATCTTATTCTACAGTAGATTTGACGAAGGTGGCTCAGAGTGCTCAAGAGCGAGTGTGGCTCAGCGGGAACTCATGCGCCTTTCGATCAGACGCACCTGGGTTCGAATCCCGACTCGGCCCTGCACCAATGACTTATAGTTAAATGCAGATTTTGCACGCTCGCTCTAAAACGGTGAAGGAAAACATCGTGATGAAACCCGCTTACGCGCTTTGGAGTGGTAGGCTCTGGCCGTGGTTGTAATACCACCCACCGAACAAAGCCATGCCCTCAAGCGACCTAGTCGTGTTTCGGGATGATGTTCGGTAAACCATCGGGGAGACGGGTCTGAGCAGCCGCTCAACTGCCGTCTCTCTCTAGATCTATGTGCTCCATCTTAGGCCACATCATCGCTTCACATCAGGCGAGATAGTGGCCAAACAGATTTACTAAGCGTAAAAAAAAAAAACGTAAATAGGATGTATCGACGAATGGTAGAATTAAATAAACATACAAACCGACTACGTATAATAACCTACTTTCCTACCCTCGCGCTTATCCCAAGATTTTTATGCTTAAGTTCTTAGTAAGCTGATGAAGTTTCTTAATACTCTTCTTAAAGCTTAATGAATTTTGAAACTCGTAAATACCTGGTCCCTTTTTAATAAAATCCGTAAGCAATAAGATGCGAGTTGCTTTATGTACCTAGACTGCCTCAGTCTTATTAGACTTAACCTATTGGTTAGGAAATTACTGGGCATATGAGACTAAATATCTGATGATTCGGGGTGACGAGCGCAATGCAATGCTACGCAGTACATTGCATGATATTAAAATTTCTGTGTGCCACCGGGTAATCGTGGCGCTTACCACCATGCGAATGACTTGCTCGTCTATTTGCTCAGTTGCATAAAAAAGGTATCATCATCATCATCATCATCATCAGCCCATCACGTTCCCACTGCTGGGATACGGGCCTTGTCTCATAGAGAGAGTATGGGCCATAATCCACCACGCTGGCCCAGTGCGGGTTGGTGGATGTCACATGTCCTTGAATTTTTGTGATTAATTCTTGGACATGCCGGTCTCCTCGCGATGTTTTTCCTTCACCGTTTTTAGAGCGAGTGTTAAATCCGCACATAACTTAAGCAAGTCAGTGGTGCGAGGCCAGTGGGATCCGAACTCGGGTGCTTCGGATCGAAAGTCGCACGTGCTCCCACTGAGCCACATTCGCACATAAAAAAAAAAGGTATAAGGGTCCGCAATTAAAAATATGTTTATGTAGGTATATCCTTTCATTTTTAATTACGGTCCATTTTGGGTGCGGGTTTTCAACCAGTGTCAGTAGAATAGGTATTTTATAATATTTATTCAGGGTATCGTATACTACTAATATTATAAATGCGAAAGTTTGTGAGGATGGATGGATGGATGGATGTTTGCTACTCAATTACCCATAAACTACTGAGCAGATTTTCAACAATTTTTTTTAGGTTTTTTAGTCCCTGGAAATGGACACATGGACACATGTGTCGAGCGAGAGAGCGAGTGTGGCTCAGTGGGAGCACGTGCGACTTTCGATCCGACGCAACCGAGTTCGAACCTCGCTGGCCCCGCACCACTGACTTTCTTAAGTTATGTGCGGAATTAACACTCGCTCGAAAAACGGTGAAGGAAAACATCGTGAGGAAACCGGCATGTTCAAGAATTAATCACAAAAATTCAAGGACATGTGACATCCATCAACCCGCACTGGGCCAGCGTGGTGGATTATGGCCCATACTCTCTCTACGAGGGAAGGTCCGAGTCCCAGCAGTGGGAACGTAATGGGCTGATGATGATGATGACACATGTGTGCCTATACTTATGTAGACGAGTCTTAATGTGTAACATTCATTATGTAAGTATTATGCAATGTGTGACCTTATGATAATAAATATATTATATTCTATTCTATTCTATTCTATTCATAGGCTATTTTTTATCCCGGGAAACCGCGGGGCGTAGCTATTCAAATATATTTCTTCTTTCAATTTTATTCTATTTTGTTTAATTTGCCTACTTACAAACTTACTTTAACTTTACTTACCTACCTACTTAATTATAACACTTACACATGTTAAAAAATACTTATGATTTTTACAAAATATATCAAACTAGCTGCGTCCCACGGTTTCTCGAAATATAAAGTACCTATATATGTGTTAATCCAGCGCATAAGCTATCTTCATTCTAAATTTCATCACAATCCGTTTAGCTGTTGCGGCGTGAAGAAGAAACAAACACACTTTTTGTTTTATGTAACTTAGTGACGTGACGAGCTGGTCGATTGCCTGATGATAAGCAATACGCCAGCCCATAACAATAACACCACCACCCAGAACTTTGTTTTGCAAAATCCTTCGCGGCGCTGCACTGCGCTCGTCACCCTGAGACAATTAGCTGTTGAGTCTCATAATGCCCAGTAATTTCGCTGGCTACAATATTCTTCAAACCGGAACTCAGTAATGCTTGCGCATTACTGCTTGGCGGCTGAATAACTGGCAAAGCGGTGGTACCCACCCAGACGGCCTCTCGCATACGAGAAACCTACCACCAGTAAAACACTAACACACAAACTTTCGCATTTATAATATTAAAATGTGATTCACATCCATCACTTGCTCCGTACCTACCTACTGTTCGTCAGAAACGTGGGACACTGTGCCTGGGACAAGTGAAACAAAGAACGTAATCTTCAGCTTCCAGCACTTTATTAAAATGCAGCCGTATTAGTGCTAAGCCTCTGAAAGTCAAAGTACGCACGTGTTTTGCAGATGCACGGATGATTCAGAGGACGGATTCTCGTAACATATTTTAAAAAGCTGCATTACCCTTAACTTAACTTTATGACCATGCTGAACAACGTGGTCTGATAATTTTTCGATATCTCAACTAAAACCAAAGATATTTAGTGGTATCAGTGGTGGGGGATGCTCGGTCCCTTTCTAGCAGAACGTATTTTTTAGTACAAAAGACGTTCGTAGAAAGGGACGGAGTATGTTGTATTTTTTTTTTCGCTTAATAGATCCATGTTGGCCACTATCTCGCCTGATGTGAAGCGATGATGTGGCCTAAGATGAAGCACATAGATCTAGAGAGAGACGGCAGTTGAGCGGCTACTCAGACCCGTCTCCCCGATGGTTCACCGAACATCATCCCGAAACACGACTAGGTCATTTGACGGCATGGCTTTGTTCGGTGTCATTGGTGCAGGGCCGAGTCGGGATTCTAACCCAGGTGCGTCGGATCGAAAAGCGCACGAGTCCCCGCTGAGCCACACTCGCTCTAGTTATCCTTAGTTTTTGAATTTATCCCGGACAAACAAACAGACAGACCGATTTTTTTTTTAACTGTATTTTTGGGGTCTATTGCTCCCAAATAACTAATACTAAATAAACTCTTATAAATAGATTTTCAAAAATATCTTCGATGTAAAGTAGCCGCCTCGTTACAGTTTTATTATAAGTATAGATAACTATAAATTGTTCTCTTGTAAATAGCATTTAAAACTATTGTGTTATACCATATACATACATATTAGTACCTCAACTGCCTCAGTACCTCATATAATATATTGTATATTTGAGGTCATTCTCCAGAAACACCAGGAGATTTAAAAATATGTTGTAGAATAAAAGTTATGCGAAAAATAATGTTTAGAGCCCCGAAAGAAGAAGAATAATATTGTCAAAAACAAACAAACAAACACAACAAAATATTGTAACAAAAGTTCTAAGTAATGTGCCCCTCAGTTTTTTGCCGTATCTTCTGAGTAGTGGTTCTTTTTCCGATACGGTGGTAGAGTCATTGTAATAATTGACATTCACAAGTGAGTCTGTGACGACAAAATTGAAATAAAGAACTTTTGAATTGAATTGGAATTGAATTGAAAGATAGGGGCTTGAATAAGGTTTAAAAAAATGTAATATAAAATATTTTTTACTTGGATTTCTGTGAAGGCTTGACTGAAGGTTGTGTAGTGGTATGAAAGACCAACTATTCAATTAGTTTGGAAAAAAACACGGTTTTAGACCTAATAGAATGGCTGGCTACACTTGCAAAATTCGATCAAAAAATTTCAAAACTCCAAATCACTTTTGAATAACTGATTATCGCAGAACATACATGGGGGCTAAATCAATAGGTATTGAAGTCCCCCACCACCCCCGTGCCACCGATGATCCACCCCTCCAGTCTCCATGTATATGTCGCAGCCAACTAGTTTAATACGCCGTTCAATTAACACCCTAGCCTCTTTACTAAACAGCGCCATTCAACTAGTGGCCTGAATGATATTTAGCCATTGTGTCTATTACAACATTTAATAAACTGGCTGGCTTATGCTTAGGCTGGCTTATGCTTATAACTGTCGAAAGATTGTGAAACGTCGCATTATTTTTCGGTAGATTATAGTCTATCGAAGTGATAGTAAATAATCTACTTACATTATATTAGTATCTAACATACATGTCCGCGGCGTTGGGGTGGCCCAAGGGCCAACCCCGTAAATACAATAAATATTAAGTATTTCGATTTAATTATCTACCTACTTATTTGTAATGAAAGCTACAAGTCTCCATACAATGGACATTAAAAAAACATGTACTGACGTTTATATTACATTTTTATTCCAGTGACCACCGCGGGTACCTGTACTATTAAGTATTCTGTGGTACAGGCGCGTTTTAAATTAAATGTTGAATGTATTACACTCTTAAACCATCCTGAAGAAATCTTCTAAATAATGGTGTACCCGATTCTATAGCACATCGAGTCGTTTAAACGAAGAACTTTGTTAGCACTGGTTTAAAGATCGGCTGGATGATCCCCTCATGACGCACATGGCTACATGCATAGTGCGTTTAGGCACGTTTTGGAATGGTACGTATGCTAAATATCATATAATTGCTTGGTATTTGTGTAATACCACAAACCTAGTAATTATATTTATACACATTGTATATTATATATTACACAAACTTACTCGTAAATATTAAGACTACTTCCTTACAAATTATGGATGTCAACATATTATATGTTAACATATTATTAAGATAGTGACACGCCCTGGCATTGCAGAGGTGCAATTTACTAATGTGGTGTCAGTTTTTGACGACTTGGTTACAAAACATGAATTTTCTCTACTTTACAATAATTTAATTAGAATGCATTGTAGGTACATATTAACCATCCGTAAAAGAAAAAATAAAAATTAAACGCCCTCCAGGCGGAGTGACGACAGGTGGAGTAAGGTACTGACTGAATGGTGGCCAAGACAGGGCAAGCGTAGCGTTGGGCGTTTGGAAGCAAAATGGGTCGACGATATTGTAAAAATCGCGGGCCGAATCTGGACACGAATGGCGCAGAGTTAAGGCTAATGGCACGATATGAGAGAGGCCTATACCCAGCAGTGGGATGTAAAGGGCTGTGGATGATGATGATGAAAAGAAAAATACTAAATGACAGTGAAAACTGCATCAAAACCAGTTTGGCTTAAAATAAGTATGCGGAGAAACAGACATGAGGACGCCGTTAGCGAGAAGTGTAGTAGAGAATCTCTCCGGTGATACAGTAGTTACCTACATACCTATCATATATTATATTTTCCCTTACCAAAAAGAATCGTCCTAAAATATAACAAGGGCCTCCTGTGTTTTTGTTACATTTGCTCATGTTAATATTAAATTCAATGCTCAATACAGTTCAAAGATTGTATTGCAAACTCTTGTACACGTCAAAAAAATTTATTGAATTTCTAAAAACTTACGATTTGATGGATGGATCACTTTGGGGGAAATATTCCTGGGAAATAAAATCGATTAATATGTTTTTTTTGAGAACTTAAATTTTCTTCATCTTTTTCAAAATCCAAAAACTACAGTTTTTTTTCCAAAATTCACTCACACTTCTACACACAATTCTTAAGAACTAAACATCCTCATTGCAAAGGAAAAGTACTTACTCTAAAGATCCCAAAATAACCTTAATTTAAGTAGAGCAAACACTTATGACTATCGCTGTATGTATAAATAACGTAAATAGGTTAAATACCTTTACAATGTTTTGTTCGATAAATGAAAGGCTTTCTGCAAAACATGCCCATTTATTAAACAATTTGTAGGTACTTTATATTAGCTAGCATTTTGTATTTCAAGGAGGCTTACAGGGAATGAGTCCCTAAACAGAACTTCAGTAACATCTCGCTCGGCTAAGTTTCCTAAAGGCCATTGCTGTAAAGGCAAATTGAATTATTTTTACAACTCTGCGTTATTTTCCCTCGTAAAAGGAGCAATATGAGACACGTAAGTTTAAACATTCAATAAACTGTAGCTCGTAGCGCAGATAGCAGCGAGTTTACCTGCTTTCCGTAGCTATAAGATTTTTTATGAACAGTTCCTTATCCGTAAAACTACTAACCGTAAACTCCTGGCCATTTCTTCATAGAAATAGATAAGTAAGCTATAGATAATGGATAATATATGTATTTATGTATACAAGACAAAGCCACAAAATCACAGACACAGCACAGAACTACGTTTTCTTTATTCTGTGCGATGTACTGACGTTGATCGAACTCAGCGGTCTATATTTACGTATAAAGGAAGTTCATATAAATAGCTTATTTATTTTTAAAATACAAATATAATTTCATGACAAAAATTACTATTACTATATAAATAAAAACTTCGTCTTTTTCTCATAGCAATGGTTATTACCAGTTACAAGAAGTATCTGAATTAATATATCAAATCAATCAATCCAAACTTACGCATTTTTAATTTTACTCTCATAAGCGCCTGCCGAAACTAATTGAACCTCTTATTTGGAGAAGTATGTTATACAATACAATACAATACAATAATACTTTATTGATCACCAAAACAGGAAACAGAAGTTTATAGTTACAAATAATAGTGGTAGAACAATGGGCGGCCTTATCGCTATGTGCAATTTCTTACAGGCAACCTTTGGATGGACAGGAATAAAATTGTAAAAATTTGCGGTCAGTTGGTGTATGAAGTAATTACCTAATATAAAAGATATAATTTAGTAAATACAAAAATTCAAAAATATAATAGTATAGACATAATAATACATACAAATAAAATAATACATATATATAAAATACGATAAATATTATATATAATTATATTATATCAAACAAACATGATATGATTAACAGATACATATATTACGATATATAATTTAGCATATTTATATTTTGTTATTTTGTTATGTCTATTTATATTTTGATTAAACGTACCCTTAAC
Organism: Petrophora chlorosata; assembly: GCA_951640565.1. Classification (NCBI taxonomy): domain Eukaryota; kingdom Metazoa; phylum Arthropoda; class Insecta; order Lepidoptera; family Geometridae; genus Petrophora; species Petrophora chlorosata. The sequence goes on from OX621206.1 coordinate 7,865,695, forward strand.
TGTTTTGTTCGCACAGCAAAATATTTTAGTTTGAAAGCTAGAGCAATTTCCTCAAACCAAACAAAGTTTAATTAAGGTACTTGGTACTGTAAACCGCACAAATTTTAGCTTGAACCACCAAAATCCGAAATCCTCATATACAGAGTGAGAATAACTTGGTCTGATTCCAGTTCAAGTAGCGCCTTCTCTGACAAAACACACAAAACCTAGGTACATAATATTTTCTCTGAGCTAATGTTGCTCTTAATAAGTGATGGTCCTTGAACTTTTTAGACCCTTGAAAAATTAGACCGTCTCATCTCAAACTCGCCCTCTGGAGCTAAAATTGCTTTGTAGTTTTATCATTAAAAACAAAGGCTTTTTAGTCCTTGAATTTCAATCCATTTTGTTCTAATAGGACCCTAGGGCGTCGTGACAAAGTCACTAGAGGTACGAAGTGAAACTTAATTAAGTTGACATGATTTGTTTACAATTTCAGGGTCACTTCAAAAGACTAGGCTTAAGTTTTCTTTTCCAAACGTTGGCGAAAGCAGTACAAAAACTTTGTACATATTCATCATCATAAACCCATCACGTTTCCACTGCTGGGACACTGGCCTTCACGATGGATTTCAGTATGTCTTTAAATTTTTGTGATTAATATTTATTTATTTCAGGAAAACGTACAGCCAATACATGCGTATAAATTAGGTTAAGATAACTAGGCCAATTACGAGTTTTCACCTATAATTCTTGGACATATCGGTTTCCTCACGATGTTTTCCTTCACCGTTTTTAGAGCGAGTATTACATTCGCACATGACTCAAGAAAGTCAGTGATGCGCGGCAGCGGAATCGAACTTGGGTGCGTCGGGTCGAAAGTCCTACATACCACTGAGCCACACCCCCTCACTGAGCCACACTCGCACACTTTCTACATACCTTTTGCGTGTTTCAGGCTTTATAATCCCGTACTGTTTTTTTACTCCACGCCATTTCTCTGGGTCTGTTTCATTCTTGCAAAGAAATAAATAAAGGCATTGTGTATTTGTATGATTGCGGTAAAGGGTTTAAAGTCAATTAAGGTTTCGCTTAAAAACATAATAAAAATGTAAATTGCCAATTGTATTGTTGACGTACAAACGAATACCCCCACTCAGTATTTATTTTTAGACTTAGGCGGTCCGCCCGCGTCTAGGTCACCAATTTTTTTGTGAAAATGGAACATACGGAGTTTTATATTGCAGCGCACGCGTCCTACAGTCACAAAATAGGTTTTGTTACCTATTTTGTGACAGTCAGTCACAAAACGTCGGACCGACTATAGGACCTACAAAAGTCTGAAGTCGACGGAGGCATTTATTCTCATTTCTAAAATAGTTTTGTGTAATAAATAGATATTCAGAGACTTAGAATTTTATTTATAAACAATTATGTACAAATATATTATACAGTGATAAAAACTAAACTAACCTACAACAAAATTAAAAATGAAATTAAATATAAAACACAGAATTTAGGTCACCGTCCGCGGGCAGGGTGCGCAAAAAGCTGGCGACGTTACCTCGTTGAATGGCCAGACTAATTCGTTGGCCGAGGTAAGCGCCAGCTCTTTGGTCACCTGACGTTCAGAGACTTTATTTGTATGCGTGACCAGCTCTATCTGTTTGTATAAAATATATAAATGACGTATATTTTGTGGATACCTAAAATATTATCTTTGCTACAGTTTGCATACAAAAATCTTTTATATTAAGTCTTCTGTGGTTTGAGTAATAAACAATAAACTTTTTTGTGGCCAGCGTCTAAAAGAATAGTTTTTACTGTGTGACAATACTTATGACCTGACTGTGTATTTGTATTATATTTAAAATATAGACATAGTTGTTACAACTGCCAATGCAATTGTTATAATCAGGCGTGGCGCTAACCATCAGGCGAACGACGTGCTCGTTCCAATACTCAGTTCCATGAAAAGAAAACAAGAAATGAACATAGCACCATATAAAAAAAATATCTTGATATATTTAACGTTTGGTTGTAAAGTTAACTTAATTGAATTGTCTATTTTGTACGCTTAGATTTGAAACAAGCTTTGACATCTGTAATAATATGCGTGATACTTGCGCCGCGTGGTTTCAACCGCGTAGAATTAGGTTTGTGGTTGTTCCCTCGGGAATATTTCGTTTTTCCGGGACGAACGTGTCATATGTCCTATTCCACTGAATCTATTCAGTCATTGTGAAGTGGTGACAAATACACACAGAGAGACAATTTCGCATGTATAATATTAATAGTTACTACTCGCGGTTTCACCCGCGGTTAAAAAGTTTCCAGGACCTGTACCTACATAACCAATTTTTATCAAAAGCCGTTTAGTAGTATTTGCGTGATTGAGTAGCAAACATCTATCCATCCTCAGAAACTTTTGCAATTATAATTTTAGTAGGATAGTAGGAGTAGGATAGTAGGAGTAGGATAGTAGGAGTAGGATAGTAGGAGTAGGATAGTAGGAGTAGGATAGTAGGAGTAGGATAGTAGAAGTAGGATAGTAGGAGTAGGATAGTATTAGTAGGATAGTAGGAGTAGGATAGTAGGAGTAGGATAGTAGGAGTAGGATAAAAGGAGTAGGATAGTAGGAGTAGTATAGTAGGAGTAGGATAGTAGGAGTAGGACAGTAGGAGTAGGATAGTAGGAGTAGGATAGTAGGAGTAGGATAGTAGGAGTGGGATAGTAGGAGTAGGATAAAAGGAGTAGGATAAAAGGAGTAGGATAGTAGGAGTAGGATAGTAGGAGTAGGATAGTAGGAGTAGGATAGTAGGAGTAGGATAGTAGGAGTAGGATAGTAGGAGTAGGATAGTAGGAGTAGGATAGTAGAAGTAGGATAGTAGGAGTAGGATAGTAGGATGACAACGTAACATGAAATGGTAAATTAAAAATTTTAAAAGCTCCCAACACAATAAAACATTTCTAAGAACCATCGCTAGAAAACCTGCTTCAAAATAAAAAAAACGCATCCAAATCGGTTCACCCGTTTAAAAGCTACGGTGCCACAGACAGACACACATAGTGGTCAAACTTATAGCACTCCTTTTTGGGTCGGGGGTTAAAAATATGGCTCATGAGCAGTTCAGCAGATTTTTTAATTCACCAGTACCTAGGTATGTGTAGGGATTGTGGTTACGTATTGCTCGTCTCTAGTAATTGGAGCCATAGGCAATTAGTCCTTTGACACGTTAGTTAAGCCTGCCAATTTTGCCGTGTCAAGCTGTAAGTCTGCATGCTTTGTGACGTGATATAAATGAAAGTGTACTTCACATGATTTTATATTACATCTACTAGCTGCGTCGCGCAGATTCGCCCGCGTAGTATTCGGTCTATAGTTGCTCCCGCGGGAACCGTTCGTTTCCGGGACTGATTCAGATTCTTTATTGCTTCCATAGGTAATAGGTTCCGAGGTGAATTTTGTATTTTTAACATTAAAAGGGGACGCAATTATTTCAAAGTCAATTGTTGATAATTAGTAACAATATATTTTTTTTTTAATTTTATTATTAGTCATATTTTAAAAGGATGAAAGTATCCTATGTCGTTTTCCGGGACCTAAAGAGACCTAAGAGTTTGGCCCGCAGCTCGTTGGACCTGCGGCAGACGTATCCAGCTCACTTCACTATGGAAGATGAATTTTTTTAACAACTATGGAGATGTTTTATTAATTACTAACAATATTGTGTCTAACCAAACAGTCGTTTACAATTCTGACACGTATATAATGCATGTTATACTCGTATAGGATGCAATATTCATTTCGTGTAAAATCCGCAAACTGCATCCTGCGCGCTGCGGTTTAAAACAAAACCAGTTTTAAATGCGTATTTGTGGTAAATTGTCCATTATAAAATGAATAGTCAAGTTAAGCATAACATAAACTGCCTGAAAAACAGGAAAATGCCTGCAATTCTGTTTTATACTATCTGTAACATATGTAATAAACACTGCACTGTAACAAACATTATACGATGGCACGAAATTGTTATTTCTTTAAATAATGTATGCTCTTTTTTAACCGACTTCAAACAAGGAGAAGGTTCTCTGTTCGATTGTATTTTTTTTATATTTGTTACCACAGAACTCCGTCATTTATGAACCGATTTGGAAAATTCTTTTTGCCTTGGGTTCAGTATACTGAACAATAATACTTGGTATCTTTCTTTTACCGTCACTGGATAACTGGTAGAAAATGCTTTAGCATTAAGTTCTCCTTTTGTACATTACTTGTAATAGACACATAGATCTAGAGAAAGACGGCAGTTGAGCGGCTGCTTAGACCTGTCTCCCCGATGGTTCACCGAACATCATCTTGAAACACGAATAGGTAGCTTGACGGCATGGCTTTGTTTGGTGGGTCGTATTACAATCACGCCCAAAGCCTACCACTACAAAGCGCACTACCACTACAAACCACGCGTAAGCGGGTTTCACCACGATGTTTCTTTCACCGTTTTAGAGCGAGCGTGTAAAATCTGCACTTAACTATAAGTCATTGGTACAGGGTCAAGTCGGGATTCGAACCCAGGTGCGTCAGATCGTAAGGCGCATGAGTTCCCGCTGAGCCACACTGAAATAAAGAATTAAATAAATTCTTAAAAAGTTTTAACTTTGATAAGTACTTATACTTAACTCAAAACGAAAACACAAGCCACTAATTATGATGAAAAGTAAAGTAATCAAACTTATTACCATCATAAAAAATGTCTACGTCACTTTTAATCAAATTAATTACACCTTCATCACAACTTTATCTTTGAACTTAAGAAAACTCCCAAATAACTAGATTTAATACCCAAACAACATTATTAATGTTTCCTTTTATACTCCATTAGTGTAATGACTCAAAGGGAGTCGGGAGAAATATGAAGCTGATCATTTGAAAATAGGGCAATCGAACATTTTCTCTTCGTATCGCCGTACAATCCATTAATCCGAATGTCTGTACTATCTGATGGCAGTGGTATTTCTTTTTTTGTTTCGGACAGGGCTGCCACATGTTGTTATTTTTTCGGACATTACGGATAATAAAAGCGTTATATTAATTATGTGATCAATTTGTTTTTATATACCTTTACCTTTAGTACCGTTTTCCTGCTAAAGTCACTATAGCCCAAACTTCATAAATGGTCCATTGTTCTTACATACCTGTGTTGGGAGCATGCGCTGACAAACTTTCAGCTTTTATAAAATAACGACACTAAATACTGGTGGTAGGTTTCTCGTATGCGAGAGGCCGTCTGGGTGGGTACCACCGCTTTGCCAGTTATTCAACCGCCAAGCAGTAGTGCGCAAGCATTACTGTGTTCCGGCTTGAAGGGCATTGTAGCCAGCGAAATTACTGGGTATTATGAGACTCAACAGCTAATTGTCTTAGGGTGACGAGCGCAGTGCAGCGCCGGGCAGGATTTTGCAAATCAAAGTTCTGGGTGGTGCTGTTATTGTTATGGGCTGGCGTATTGCTTACCATCAGGCAAACGACCAGCTCGTCCCGTCATTCAGTTACATAAAAAAAAACGAAAGTCTGGGGTTCACGGGCTCTCTCTGCTCTATCAATCTGAGACAGTCTCATAATGCCCAGTACTTTCGCTGGTTACAGTGCACAATTTCCAGCGTTGAATCAGATGAGGTTTAGTAATCGCACGTTCAATTATTGTAGATTAGCTGCGTCCCGCGGTTTGCCGGGATAAAAGTAACTTATATGATAATCCAGGACACAACTTATTTTCATCCCGAATTTCACTGAAATCCGTTGAGCCGTTACAGTGTGAAAGTAACAAACACACTAACACACTTACCTACAAACGTAACTTTAACTTAAAACTTTTTAATATTACGGTGATATAATTGTTTTAAAAGTAGATAGATAGATAGAAAATTCTTTATTGCACAAACAAATTTGTAAGTACATAGGCGAACTTAATGCTAGTGAGCATTATCTTCCAGTTAATCTCGGTGTACTGTACAAAGCTACTTTTACGACACAATATTATTTTCTTCTTTTAATCGTTAATACTAATGGCTACAACATCTCTCTCTCTCTCTCTCTCTCTCTTTCATATCAGCATCTCCACTCCCCGTATCTCAAGTAAAACTTTGATTGTCCTATCTTTATAAAAACGTCATGGTTACTCTAACCGAAGCGGCGAAGAGCACCGATCTGTCCACTGGAAGCGATGACGACAATAAAACTACGTTAACTGTGCAGTTAGTTTAAACGCTGCTTTAGTACTTGTGTAATCAAATAGCTGGAACTGATACTAGTGGTTTAAATCCTTTTTGTGGGTAAGTAATAGAATTCTAAGGAGAACTCTATTACTTACCTACAAAAAGGAGAGAGACTTTCATAGAGTAAGTCCTTACTTACTCTATATAAAAATATTAAAGTTGGTATCAGTTACTATGTTACAGTCAAAACTCATAACCGGTCAATACTAATTTAGACTGCAAAAACCAACCAAAACCAATTTTGACCAAGGACGTCGGTCAAAACCAATTTTAATTTAGGACGTGGTCCTAACTGCATATGAGACAATCAATAAATTTAGATATATAATAAATGGCATTATTGTGTATCTGAATTGGGAGAAGGAGCTAATCTTTGAACACACAGTGTCAAGCTATGTCGAAGGCTAGACACTTCAATACTGGAATTGTAACACTTACTATGTCAATACATATTTTTTTATGTTTTATGTTAATATCTATGTCTCGGGTTGATGAGCGCAATGCACTGCTACGCATTGCTTTGTATGGTATTAAAAGTTCTGGGTCACACTGCAATTGTTATGGGCAGGCGTGAAGCTTACCAACAGGTGAAGGACTTACTCCTCTCATCACTCATTTCCATAAAAAAAGTTTTAATTTTAGGACGACGTACTTAGTCTAAATTGGTTTTAACTGGTTTTTGCAGTCAAAATTAGTTTTGATCGGTTATGAGTATTGACTATAATACAGTTTTTTTAGGTTTCAGGTCTTTCAGTTATGTAGGTATCGCAAGAAACTACCGAATCCGGCAATAATTTCAGAGACTTCGGCTCAGGCCATAGCAATAGATAACATCATGGCCGTTACGTTTTATTAGGTTTGTACTTAAGTGGTAGTAAACATCTCATTCATTCCTTCAGTAATATCGATTACAAATAAAAAACGTCTCAAATACTAGGTTATTTGTTGAACTACTGTGCCAGGTCATAAAATAAATGTAGTTACTCAACGAGTTCATTGCTCAAAGACTAAACTCATAGGGCGACATCACATTTTTTAACCTAACACAAAAATTTATTTTCAATATCCCAACATACGTACTTAGTAAGCACTCAAGTACATAGTTGAGGTTGCTATGAAAGTGCTGTCAACAATCTACAAATAAAATGATAATTATATTGAACTCATTTTCATAAAATTTCATAAAGGTGAATTCAATTAAAAACATATCAACATCCATTGATCAATCAACTCCGGCCGACGCGACGCAAGCCGCGAATCGACATCAACAGATGTTGCCCGTGTCGTACATACAAAGTAGGTATGTCAGGACAAAAGCGGGAAAACAGGTAGCGTTATACTGGCAATTTCGTCCACATAAATAAAATTATGTTTTATAGCCGCGGCATTAATAAATGTTACCATACGACCGTACGGCCTACTAGGTAGGTACATATGTACGTTATGAGTGTAACCGCTCAATGAATAAGCAATTACGATATTTAATTAGTTATAAGCAATTAATTAAAGGAAAACACTACGTATAAAGGGGAGTATATATATATACAGTCTGCTCTATGTCTTTCTCTGCAGGATACCAATCAAGCTATAACGAAAACCATATTATTATTATACAGCAAAACTCAACGCCCGGTACGTATTAAACTATTTCAAACGAGTCGTTTTAGCTACAAAGAGTACTATTTATTTAAACTACCGAGTAGTATATTGACATAACTTCCTTCTTACTATATTATTTAAATATCACTTGAAATATTCATTTCTTGTTTAAAGGAACAGGCATAAATCAACGTGAAAGTTCAACACGCCGTCAATTTCTGGAGGCTCCAAGTTTATTCAACGTGTGACAATAATTCAGTTTACCGAGGTATCTGCGGCGAGATACCGTGCAGTATTCATGGCTAGGGGATACTGCAGTAAACCACATTTGGGGTTCCATCTGCGGTCGAATTCTGAGGCAAGCCACGCAGTAATTATTTGTTTAGAGAGCCTGCGGCACGTCGCACGGCTGACAACGTACTATCGAGAGCGTGACGTTGACGATACCGGTCTGTACACTATTACACTAACTAAACATCGAGTACCACGTTTTCGGCTCGTATGGACAGAGTAAACGACTATTTTACAGGATAAGACTTTGCTTAGCAAACTCGCAAAGGAGTACTTGAAGATACAGCGTTTACCTGATATGACGTCTTTGTGCGTAAACGGGAGCTTCAACGTCGACCTTGTTGTGTGGTTGATAGTATAGTTTATTACTTTCAATTTCCCTTTTTTGTATGATTTAGGGCAGACTAGAAAGGTTAGTCCATCGGATAAAAATCGATTACCGTTGATAAACACCTGCAAACACCAGGGTTATCTACTGCTGCCTTAGTGTTCTAAATAAACACCCTTTTTGATCAAAATTTTCTGGCTCTGCAGAAATACCGATAATGCAAGCTTATTCCACGTTTTATTTTTATTGTACTTTCATTAGACGGTTTCGCCAATAATTATAGAGCCCGAGCTACGAGTAGGTCGCCTGATTTACTGGCCTCCATCCCGCCATTACATGGGGGACCGGGGACTGGACCGCAGAAAAGTTTTTGCGGCTTTTTAACACCAATCAGAAGCTTAATGTGAAATATGGCTAGGACAACTTCGGAATACAGCGGCAGAATTAAAGGCACATAATAAAAGTTTCTCAGAATAATTGACCTGTGCTTTGGAATCGATCTTTTGACTTTGCCACTTTTTCTTTATTGTTTTGTTTTTAACAAAGAGCTCTTCTAAATTTGATGTTTCACTTGAGGTTGATTGACCCGATGATTATGTTATTGGATCTTATTTTGTACTCGGTTTTGGGCCGCAGGTGTGCGAGGAAGACTTCCGTTTTTCAATGGGGGTTCTAGAAATTGTTATATAGGTCGTAATTGAATAAAATTGCGAGGCAGAGACGTAAAGTAAGTACCCAACAACGCCTCTAAGCAAGCATGGGAAACTCCATCATTACGTATTTACCATAGACCATTTCATGGTGTTTAAGGAACAAAGCGTCGCAAAGAGGTCCTGCTGGAAACAAACGGCTTCATTAGGTATGCTCCAAGGAATTATGAATACAGTCCCCGGTGTCTACCGTTTTAATATTTAAGCACCTAATGGGTTGCGAGTTAATTTATGTCTTCAAGTTTCGCCTAAACCGCTACGCAGAGCTAATTGTGATTTATTATGTTAAGCCCACTGTCGTAACTGTGTGATGTTGGAAGGTGGCTTTATGGCTAATTATAAACGCAAAATTAACGTTATTGATGGTTTGTGTTCAAAGTTCAAGCGTTCTTTATTCAATTTTGGCATGACAGACGCACTTATGAATGTCAATTATTACAATGACTCTATCACCGTATAGGAAAAAAATCACTACTGAGAAGTTTTTTTTAGAACTTTGTTACAATATTTTAATCTTGTTTTGACAATATTATGGTTTTATGTGCCAGTTGACTTATTGGCAGAAGCGGAATGTACCATGCATCTTTGACTTCCATGTGATTACTAACTGTATAGTAGATATGCTTTTTTCATAAGTATATATTTTTCACACGCAATTTGAATGTACTTTCTCTACGTTAGTAATAGCTAGTTTTCTTTGTTATAAATATGATGTTCTGTTGTTTTATAGAAATGGGTTTTTCATCGGTTCTTTGTGGTAACAAAAAATATCAACGTCGGGTTTTACATTTTGTACTCAGAAAAAAATACTGGAGATTATTTAAAAGCAAAATTCTTATATTGTTATGCAAAATCTTCAGTGGCATTGCACTGCACTCGTCATCCTAAGAATTTTCTAAGGGTACGATATCAGAATTTTGTTCTGTAGAGCCCCATTTCTGGGTGAATACCCGAGGTGGTGCTGCCACTGTTATAGGCTTACTGTTGCTTCTGTCAAGTGAACGACGAGCTCGTCACTCAATTACATAAAAAAGGTTTTTCGTCGTTCAATCGTTTGGGAACACGACAACGATGATTAAACTGACATCAGCCGGCATTTCAAGTTTGTTGCAGCTTGATTGCTACAATAATATAAAGTCAGTTAATCGAAAATTATAACTCTTATTTTTAATTTAGCCAACGTTTCGGTATTGTAACTTTTATACCAACATTATTTTCAATATACCTTCAAACTTTTTTTCCACGTCTAGACACATCTGTATGCAAAGTGACGAATGATATTCGGTGTCGGATCTCCCGCGGCGAGCTTACCCTGCGGGGTTGCAAAATCCGTGATATTGCCAAACTCAGGTTTTGTGAAAAGGTGTTCATGGTGAGGTATGGAAATGTAGTGGACTTTACCAATGTCTGCTAGTCTGCTACTTTTCAGAGGATTTACAGACCCCTGAACAGTAACTGACAGCAAACTTGAATTTTCTTTTTCATAATATTATTACTAAGAAACAAAAAAATCAAGTTGACATATACTTTAAGGTTGTCTTGAAGAAATCGCTGCTTATCGATAAGACCTCCCATTGTTCTGTTTTTTATGTTATATCGATAGATAGATAGATAGATGAACGCTTTATTGCAATCATTAAATTAAAGACACACATGTACATAAAAACAATTAAAGAAAGTGGTACAATGGCCTTATCGCTAAAAGCGATTCAAGGAAAGCAATATTTTTTTTTATGTTTTACTGATATTATAAATTCGGAAGTGAGTATGTACTTGTGTTTGTTACCTCTTCCCGCCGCAACGGCTAATCATATTTGGATGAAATTTGGAACGGGGATAGCTTATACCCTGGATTAACAAGAACGCTATTTGTTATTCCGGGAAACCACGGGTGAAACTACGGGACGCAGCTAGTAAAATATATGTTTCTTTACTAGCTGAATTCACGATTTCAAGCAAAACTACTAGGCATTGAGCTATTGTTCCAGGTTGGCGAGCGCAGTACTGTGCTGCAGTATGGGATGACTTGTTGCCTACCATCAGGTAAACGACCTGTTAGTCTCGGCAGTTTCATAAAAACACTTATCATTTGTGAACCAAGGGCTGTTCATACCAACGTACGAGTAGGTAAATAAAACCTTTTCACATTATTCTTTTCAGTTCCGTTCCGTACCTACTGAAAATGAGCGCCTGAAAGTTTGAAAAGCCCCATGTAGCCTAATAAGCTTTTAAATTATTAAACCTCTCTTAAAAATAACGGGTGTTGGACCCAGTTGGTTTGACTCCAGTTAGATTGTAAATTACTCTTTCCCCATTTTTGTTTGGTATGCATTAGCGCAAGCTCAGCGGACAGTAAATTTTGAAAAGTTTTTGTAAGTACATATAATGCGTTATTTTTCCGGAATCTAATCAACGCCGCCAGAACGTATACGAAAACAAAAGTACGTAGCGACATTACTGGGCATTATGAGACTTAATAGTTAATTGTCTCAGGATGACGAGCGCAGTGCAACGCCGCGCAGGCGTGGCACTTACCATCAGGCGAACGACATGCTCGACTCATTACTCAGTGCCATACAAAAATAACACTTAATAGGTCTTGAGGTTATTGTAATTTAGTGATGAGTCAACGACCTTTGTACTTATTTATAAATAGATTGTGTACCCACATCACTAAACATTGAATACCCCGCAAATGCTGACTAATTGTGTGTTATGATTACAACTAGAGCACAGTGCGTGTTCGCGATTTAGTTGATTAAATTAGCATATTAAATTGCCTGCCTGCGAATCCCGAGGGTAATTAGAGCACTTAAATATTTGTGTTTCATTTGCCATTGTTTCTGTTTGGTTTGTTCGAGATTTCTTGACGAGTTGACGAATAAATATTGAATTCATACTCAATATACATATATATATATACATATATGATATATAAGATAATTTTTATCCCGGGAACCACGGATGAAACCGTGGGGTGCAGGTAGTGAAAAATAAAGAAGAAACTTAAGGATCGATAGTTCATCACTATCGATTCTGTAATCATATATTTTTCTTAAAAAGTTTATATTAGCTAGCAGAAATTTACACGGAGCCAGTTCACGGCTCGGTCCACGGTAGAGCAGTAATAGTTAGTGTTCTTTTGTAGGGTGTTGAATCAATTAAAAGGATAGTACCAGACCCCCGACACTCCATACAAATTCGCCGAGCTACTACTGGCGCACCGGCCTGTCCGAACACGTTTTGTGTGTGTGCGTCTTCGATTCTTATTTGAGTAAGTGGTTTCTTGGCATCCATACACAGAACAATAACGAACCATTTTAAAAGAGATAGGCAGACCTCCGTCAGTTAGGTCAGGTCTTGCTCAGCTCTGCCGTCTTCAGCCGTTCTCCGTCTTTTTCTCAATATGTTTCGTCTATATGTCAAACTCAAATAGTCAGCCGGCCTGCTCTACCTCTGTAAAGCAGGTCGTCGTCGTCATCCAAAAAGGTCATAACAACCTCAAATAACATCAATTGATCGCACATATAAAATAAACTTTTGAATCTCACTCATTAGTCATTTGCAGCGAGCGGTGACAACCGAGTGACGCAAGCACGGCATTGCCCATTTTTTCATTGGTTTGTTGCGGGTGACGACAAATTAGCGGGGGGGTGGGAGAGTCGCTTCTTTACGTAGTAATAATTAGTTTTCTTTGATAGTACTTAGTTGGGTAACGCAAGCTAGGTGACATGCATCAATAGCTTCATTTCCTATCCCTATATCTTTTCGTATTCCTATTCCAACATTTTTATTTTTGCCTTTTCCTTTTTTTTCGTATTCCTGTTTTTTTGTATTCCCGTTTTTACCTTTTCTTTTTTAGCCAGCACCTAGTTTTATTTTTGGAACTGAGTGATAAGGACCAATAAGTCGTTCGCCTGATGGTAGGCGCCACGCCTGTTCATAACAATTGCAGTGCCACCCAGAATATTTAATACCATAAAAAGCACTGCGTAGCATTGCGCTCAACACTCCGAGACATTAGATATTATGTCTCATATGAAACAGTCAGTCAATCAAACGAACTTTTGCAAAGGACTCTACCATTACAGAATACCTACAGAATACAGAGGTATTATCATAATCATCATTTTGATTATTCCTTTCCATCCAAAGGTTGCCTGGAAGAGATCGCCTATAGCGATAAGGCCGCCCATTGCATGACTTTTTTTTATTTGTTTTTTTGTGGTTATGTCTTTAATTTAATGTTTGCAATAAAGCGTTTATCTATCATTGTCACATCTTGAGCGAAGTTATACAATCAATACACAAGATGTCCTAATATCCATAATAGTCTGGTCCGATTGAAATGGCTGTGCATTAGATGGTATAAATTAATTAGACTTATCGGTCTGCTGCTGATTGCGTATGCAAATGAGCAGTTACGAGCGCCGAGCAGTCCTGCTGTAATCAAACGGACCTAGGAGCTATTAAATATGTAATAATGTTGTCAGCATTGTACATTAATATTTACTTAAGTTAATTATTTATTCCAAGTTAATTGTAATGTACGGCTTAAGGGGAAAATGGCCTGCCGCGCCTGTTAGAGTGGGATGAGGTTACTATTTTACGGCGCCGGCGAGATGCAATGTTGCCTGTAATTAACAATTGTGACAAGTAGGTATACCTACGTTTTATCAAACAAAAAAACCGACTTTAATGTATCTTCCAATCCAAGGTCAAATATCGATGCAATTTATATGGGACCACTTCGTAGCTAAACTGAACCCAATGCAAAAAGAATTTTCCATTGATATATGTTATGTCAATGGAATTTTCCAAATCGGTTCATAAATGACGGCGTTCTGTGGTAGCAAACATAAAATAAAAAATATACAATCGAATAGAACCTTCTTCTTTTTTGAAGTCAGTTAAAAATAAATAAAAAAACATAAATATGAATGATATAATAGTTAATATGTATTACAAAGTATTTTATAATATGTAAGTATATAACCGTTGGTATATAAAAGCATATGTATTTTTTTTTATGTGCAACTGAATGACGAGACGAGCAGTTCGTTCAGCTGATGGCAAGCAATACACCTGCCCATAAAAATTGCAGCACCACCCAGAACTTTGTTTTGCAAAATCCTATGCGGCACTGCACTGTACTCGTCATCCTGAGACAATGAGCTCTTAAGTTTCACAACGCCCAGTAATTTCGCTGGCTACAATGCTCTTCAAACCGGAACACAGTCAAGCTTGCGCACTACTGCTTGGCGGCTGAATAACTGGCAAAGTGGTGGTACCCACCCAGACGGCCTCTCGCATACGAGATACCTACAACCAGTAGTTAGTTTTTTTGCTATTTTTATTTATTGACCGACCTCTCTCACTCCATTAGTTCTGTCCATCCAAATGCTGACAGTAAGAGATTGCTTTTAGTGATAAGTCCGCTCGTTGTACTGTAGCTTTGTAAGTCAATTCGTGTACCTTTTTTTTTGTTTGGGTATACAATAAAGCAATTTTTGTATTGTATTGTATTATTGAAACATGTTGTATTGAAAGTAAATAACCATTAACATGCTATCAACAAAGGTCTCAATTTTTTGCATATTATTTTAAAGACCGTGTCAAAGTGTTAGACAGCCTCTGTGGTGTAGTGGTTGGGCAGGTTGGCTCATATCTCATACATCACTGAGGTTGCGGGTTTGATTCCCGCGACGGGACAAATGTTAGTGCACAGAAAAAAAGAGCAAGCATTTTTTTTTACGCTTAATAGGTCTATATTTGGCCACTACCTCGCCTGATGTGAAGCGATGATGTGGCCTAAGAAGGAGCACATAGATCTAGAGAGAGACGGCAGTTGAGCGGCTGCTCAGACTCGTCTCCCCGATGGTTCACCAAACATCATACCATCATTTGTTTCGTGTCTGGGTGTTGTGGGACCATGGTCCTCATAGTTCCTGGTTTCCTAGATACAGGGAATCCTAGTTATTTATTTATTTATAAAGTAATTGTTCTAATTAATTTGACACGCTTTTTTGGTTATTGTTCTTGTGATTTATACCTCCTTCTTTGTTTCTTCTCCTTCGTTCTTTTCTCCTTTCTTTATTTTTTTTATTCGTGGTCACAACATGCACTTTGTTCCGTCTCGATATCTGAAGTTCCAAACTTTTCAGGACAGCTAAACAGGAAAAGCGGGTAGCGCGCTGAGTGAAAACTTGTTCGCAGATAAAACTTTTACTTGCTTCAAAAACCACTATTAGAGCGGTCGGTTTTACCTAATTGTTACTAAAAACGCTTACTTCGTTTTACCTTCGTGGGAGTTGGGAACAGTTCTCTGAACAAAATAATTCAGGTGTAAGTAGAGCTTGTTTCACTGTAGATAACTTACGTCAGAGCAATCAACCTTAAAATTCAGTGGAGGAGATGAGCGTGCCTACATCAAGCGATTGCGCTCTGTAATCTGTGGAGAGTGCATTCTGCTTACAGTGTACTAGACTAGCTCTACGGAGCTTCTCAGCTTTATTTGCATTAACTTAAGTATGACCGACTTTAGCCGGTGTTGAATTAGTCCATCATTCTAGCTCGTTCAGCTAATACAATCTGGAACGACGACGGCAATCTGAACTTCGAGCATAACTAAGCTTAAATATAAAATGACATTTTAATATTGATTGTACTTTGCTAATTGAGTGAAATAAAATAATAAAATTATTTAATGTTCGACTGTCATTTGTCTTCTAACAATAAAATTTGGTACGAGTATTGTAAGTAAATTAAAATATTATTATGTGTATTATATTGCACACCCTTAAATAGGGTAGATTATATGGCACATTATATAATTTTAACACCTAGATTACCTACCTATATTCGGGCAATAAAAATTATGATTAATATTAAATGTAAATTACGCCTACGCGATAACATTTGTTTTTATGAAACTGAGTGGTAAGACGAGCATGTCGTTCTCCTGATGGCGAGCGCCACGTCTGCTCATAACAATTGCAGTGCCACCCAGAACTTTTAATACCATAACTGCATAGCACTGCATTGCGCTCATCACCCCGATACATCAAATATTAAGTCTTATATGCCCAGTAATTTCGCTGGCTACAATGCCCTTCAAACCGGAACACAGTAATGCTTGCGCAATAGTGCTTGGCGGCTGAATAACTGGCAAAGCAGTGGTACCTACCCAGACGGCCTCCCGCATACGAGAGACCTACCACGAGTATAGATAAGAAATAAGTAATAATTATTATTGTTATTAAACTCTTTATTTCAGGCAATATTAAAGTACATCAAAGTAAAATGAACAGAGGCCCATAGAATATATACCTTACAGACTAACATACATACAAAAATATAACATTACATTAAATAAACCACACAGTAATAATAAGAAATGTGTTGCATCATCACTTCCTCTTATACTGTATTAAGGTAAACTTCTAAACGAGTGCACACGTTATCCCTTAGTGCTTAATATATTAAGGAATATATTATATGAACCACCGCAGCTCTTTACGCAATCTTCAACGTCTTAACTTGCCTGTGAAATTTCTGCTCGGTTAAATCTGTTCCAAGAGCTGCTAACATTTTACGTGACTTAAACGACTTAGCTTATGTGTAATCTATAAATGTACTCAAAGTACCCGTGTTAGACGAGATTTTATGCAAAATACCTCTACGCTTCTTTTTTTTCTCAGCTCAGGTGCGTCTCCTCGATGGTTCACCGAACATCATCACGAAACACGACTAGGTCGTTTAACGGCATGGCTTTGTTCGGAGGGTGGTGTTAGAACCACGGCTAGAACCTACCACTGCAAAGCGCGTAAGTGGGTTTCATCACGATGTTTTCCTTCACCGTATTTAGAGCGAGCGTGCAAAATCTGCACTTAACTATAAGTCAATGGTGCAGGACCGAATCGGGATTCGAACCCAGGTGCGTCGGATCGAAAGGCGCACGAGTTCCCGCTAAGCCACGCTCTTCTTCTTCTTGTTGTGTTGGATCCAGCATTGAGCTAAAATAACGCGTTTCAGAAGACAGCCTCAGTCATCGTGTTAAACCATGTACTCATTGGTCCGTAATCTGATAATATTTCTGATAGTCCAGGGTACGCCGGATGTTTAGGGTTGATCAAAAACTCTGTTCTCGAAAACTCTATCCGCGTACCCTACTCATGTCACAAACAGCCGAATAGGATGTCAGCAGATTGGTTGTGTAACGTCTAGACTAAACGTATCTATAGCACGCAGCTAGAAGCATTCTGTTATTGATCTCATAAAATAATAACTTAGTTCACCATTTGGCCAGACTATAACTTCGATTGATAGTAGATTAGATTTTAGAGTAGATTTTACTGGTGGTAGGTTTCTCGTATGCGAGAGGCCTTCTGGGTGGGTACCACCGCTTTGCCAGTTATTCAGCCGCCAAGCGGTAGTGCGCAAGCATTACTGTGTTCCGGCTTGAAGGGCATTGTAGCCAGCGAAATTACTGGGCATTATGAGACTCTACAGCTAATTGTCTCAGAGTGACGAGCGCAGTACAGCGCCGCGCAGGATTTTGCAAAACAAAGTTATGGGTGGTGCTGTTATTGTTATGGGCTGGCGTATTGCTTACCATCAGGCAAACGACCAGCTCGTCTCGTCATTAAGTTACAAAAAAAAAAGATTTTGCAGCTTACAGCAAATACCTGAAACAGACGTTAAGTATTAAAGTTCAAGTTCAAAGTTCTTTATTCATTTTTGGTATCACGACGCACTTATAAACGCTAATTATTACAATGACTCTACCACCGTATCGGAAAAAGAACCACTACTCAGAAGATACGGCAAGAAACTAAGGGGCATTTTTTTAGAATTGTTGTTACAATATTTAGTTTTTTTTTGACAATATTATGTTTCTTATGTGCCAGTTGGCTACTTGGCGAAAGCGGAATGTTCCATGCATCTTTGACTTCTATGTAATTACTAACTGCATAATATGCTTTTTTCACTAGAATATTTTTCACACGCAATTTGCATCTACTTAATAATAAATCTCCAAACTATTTCCCAATAAGTTCTTGCTATCGAAGATAAAGTTAGCCGCAAACACCATAAACATCATTACTATTCACGATCGACGTAATAAAGAGCGAGCCCGATCTTACGGCAAACATACGCGAACAGTTTAGGTGTTTGTTTATGCCTTTATTTGTTAGCTTATTTAATTTTATATGCGGGAAACTACGCTGCGATTTATTGTTTACTGTTCTAGCTAAGAACTTCGGTGATTATAGGTTTTGGTAGCTTTAACTTTCATGTTTACTTTGTCGCCGTTGCTCTACTCCTGCTAATGGTTAATAAAATCCCTGTTTACAGTTCACGTCGTTTATACCGTACTTCATCACCTTTCACGTTATACTTGGCCCATATAATAAACACGTTCGATACACACTTACGCCCAGTTGCCAAGTTTATATGGAGTCCCTTAAATTTGCTTGGTTTCAGCTACACATGTGCTTAAGTAGAAAAGGTCGCTATTGTGTCGGACTTGAATCGGAAATGGATGCAATGATAGCTTTTACCTTCTTAACGACCCTTGGCATGAGCTCTCACCACGATATATATCGGGACAGATACAGATATAATAGAGAATTTCCAACCCGTTTCGAGTGTGCCTGTGTGGGTAGGTTTCTTATGTTTTTTTTTTATGGAACTGGGTGACGAGACGAGCACGTCGTTCGTCTGATGGTAAGCGCCACGCCTGCCCATAACTATTGCAGTGCTACCCAGAACTTTTAATACCATAAAAAGCACTGCACTTCGCTCATCGCCCCGAAACATCATATTAAGTCTCATATGCTTAGTTATTTCGTTGGCTACGATGCCCTTCAAACCGGAACACAGCAATGCTTGCGCACTACTGCTTGGCGGTAGATATACAAAACAGGACTTGTTTTGTAGAGATTATTTTATCAATCATTCTCAACGTCAGAATGAAGATGTTAATACCTACATCGGCCGATTTACATTTTAATTAAGACACTTACGGAAGCTTTTAGCGGATCACCTTAATATTTGGTAGTACACAATTGTAGGATATTTATACTGTTCTTTCTGATCCTGAAGAAAATTAAGAAGATAATTTTATATTATTGTTTACTAACCGGCTACACTCACGAGAATAAGTCGAGACACTCGACCGGTGTTTCGAGTGTCTCGACTTATTCTCGTGAGTGTAGCCGGTTAGTAAACAATAATATGAATAATACTCACGCTAGTTTTAATAATATTTTTTTTAGAAAAAACCAAAAACCGACTTCAATGTATCTTCGAAGTCCAAGGTCACATATCGATGAAATTTATATGGGACCACTTCGTAGCTATACTGAACCCGACACAAAAAGAATTTTTCAAATCGGTTCATAAATGACGGAGTTCTGAGGTAACAAACATAAAAAAAAAAAAAAATTACAGTCGAACAGAGAACCTCCTCCTTTTTTGAAGTCGGTTAATAATAATAAAGATAATTTTAGACTAAAATATCATGTAACTCGAAGCAAAGGCGACTTCCCGATTCACAATTCAAAACTCGTATAATAACAGCAACTTCAACAGGCTCCGGGTACAGGAATAAACAGAAACCCTCGACTTTTTCTGTCGTGGAAACAACATTCATTATTTAACTAAGGATGAGAATTTGTGTTTGACATGAGAGGTCGGTAAAAACGGGTTCCGAACTGACGAATGCAAATGAGTTCCTTTCAAGCAATCAAAGCTTTTCTCTTATTTAGACAGTATTTTTTTTAGAATCTGAACGTACTTGTAATGCAAATTGCTATTAAAACATTTACAGGCTTTTAAAAACTCATTGACCCCAAGAATATTAAATAAGTATTAGAAGACGGTAGGCAACTTTTTAAATACCAACTTCATACCCACTTACTTTTTGAAACTTTAGAATTTCTTAAGCGTTAAGTCATTTTTAAACAATCACACAAATCCTTGCAAAGCTTATAAAATATTATTTTTTAAAAAAAAAACAAAAACCGACTTCAATGTATCTTCGAAGTCCAAGGTCACATATCGATGAAATTTATATGGGACCACTTCGTAGCTATACTGAACCCAACGCAAAAAGAATTTTTCAAATCGGTTCATAAATGACGTAGTTCTGAGGTAACAAACATAAAAAAAAACAATCGAACAGAGAACCTCCTCCTGTTTTGAAGTCGGTTAAAAAGCTTCGTGATCGTTGTCTTAAACACATTGCTTCTTTATAAATCATTAATAATAACATACATAATTCTCGACCTACCTATAACGCGGCATAGATAATCTCAGATAGCAATATAAACTTGTTTCAGACTTCAAGTTTGAAGTACCTATAAAACTGGTATCAAATCGATATTAAAGGTAAAACAAACTTGCAGCAAGCTTTCGTGCTATCTGGGATAGTACTCTCTCACTAGGATCCCTATACCTATAGAGAACGAGAAACTACGAAGACCATGGTCACACAACGCCCATGCAGACACGAAACAAATGCTTGCGCCTTTTAATAAATAATGTAATTATTTATTAATTATTTTTAATTATTTATTTATTATTTATTTTATTTTTTAATTTATTTTAATTTCTTTTTTTATTTTATTTGCCTTTTGCTTGTGCATACCTAAATATACACTACTACAGCACAAAAGCTGTATAAAGACATTCGGCCACAGTGACCACAAAATGGTGTAAATAGTAGGTTCACTTATAATTGCATGGTACTAAAAGTTTTGAGTGGCGCTGCATTGTTATGGGCAAGCGTGGCGCTTACGATCTGGCGAATTATTTGCTTGTCTCATTGCTGGTTGGCCACACATCCACAACAATTAGGTTACTATAATTGGCAATATGCATTATTTCAACTCACTGGGAAAATAAATGTGGCTACTAAAGTAAACCCTATCAAAATGGTAATTTAAAACATATTTATTTAGGTTAAAATAAATATTTTTCGCGATAAATAAACGAACAAAATACTCACATCAAAATAGTTTAAGTAGGTACGTGTTTACGTTTATCAAGCGGCTCTTTACAGAATAGTACCTATATTATTTTCATGTCACGTTTAAGTTTACTGTAAATCGTATTTAATAGTAGATTCGTTATTCGGGATTCGGGATCGGGATTTATGAGCCTTCTATTTTCAGCATCGCAATATAAAATCATCAAAGCTGAAGCAACATGGATAACATACAATTAGCTATACCTACCTACCGATAGTTTCTTAAAAATATGAATATATAATTCGCGAGAGTTTAACACTACAATGAGCTATTATAGTAGTAGTAAAAACATACCTACTTATTACTTTAAATTTTATATCTACAGAAAGAAGAAAATAGTAATTACAGAGAAAGAAACAGAAAGAATAGGAAATATGCATGCGTTGTCGAAATATCTTGAAATTACTTTTTATGACAGACTACTCCTGTAAACATTTTGTGGTGATATAATTATTATTATTATTTGCGTAGTTTTTTGTATTTCAATGTTTCTTTTTCTTATTTTTGGAGAAACGGAACGTAATCGCAAAACGTTTGAGTACGTGCAACCACATTTTGACGTCACGCGGCTCGCTACTTATTAGTCAATTTATGACATAGAGCCCGCCCTATTGGTAAATCATTGACACACGCACACATGTAGCATAGATAGACCAATGAGGAGATCCTAAGTCCCCACATTTTGACGTCACACGCAAATGGCGCGTTTATGTTGATTTCAATTGATTCAAATTTTCATTTTATTATATTATTGATTACTTTATTGACATTTTTTTTATTAATATTATTTAATAACTCAGATTAAATATGGCTGTCTACTCGAAGTTTAATAATGATCGATTCATGCACTAAAAAAATACATGTTACAGAAAACATGCTCTCTGTAATTGTTTTTGTATACCTAGTTTTTGCTAAATATTAACATCTTAGTACTTATTTTGTAGCGATAAGCATTTTACGATCCATGACAAATGCAAAAGTAATTATAAAATTTAAACCTTCCCAGTTAAGGCGCTGCGAATTCAGTCAAAAGAACTGAAATTCGGTTTCCCTCAATAAACAAACCAAACACCAAAGCCTCGAAAATCTGTTCCGAAGTCCGCTGAAGATTATCTCATTACCAATTAAGACAAGGAACAAACAATTATGTAAATGTAAATGGATACATATAATTGTAAAGCGTGTTGCACAAGCATTTGCGAAGGACCGTTCCCGTATACTTAGTGCGTTCCGCCACTTGATTCCGTCACTTGAGCACAGAATACATAATAGACTCGAGAGCGGAAGTGGAACACGTAGGTATACATTCTATTACATAACGAATTTCAGTCAACTAAAAAATAAAAAAAAACTGCTGTAAAAAAACCTATAAAAAGTAAAAAACGGCTGAACTGATTTTAATAAAACATAGTCTAAGAACTACCGCTAGATAACCTGCTTTCAAATAAAAAATACCGCATCCAAATTGGTTCACCCGTTTAAGAGCTATGTTGCCACAGACAGAAACTCAGACTGACACACATATTGATCAAACTTATAACGCACATCCTTTTAGCGTCAGGGGCTAAAAAACAACCGCCCAACGCAATGCAAAGTGTAAGCGCAAGGATTTTCAAAATCGGTTTTAAATGACGAAGTTCTGAGGTAACAAACATAAAAAACAATCGAATTGAGAACCTCCTTCTTTTTTAAGTCGAAAAAAATGTATTCTTCACTATTGTCATAATCAACTCTAGCCGTATAATTAAGTTCACTGCTGAAAAAGTTTCAGAATTAAAGCAGTTCCTATAGCTGTACGAGAATACAGCTGTCACAAATTCTGGGCTTTGAATTTAGTACTTATCTTAGAGCTCAAGACGAGAGAATTCCTTAAGGCCTTGATTGAGATTGAGGCCGACAAAAATATGGGTGTCAGTGAAACAGGGTCAGAGGGTTTTATCTCGCAGATTCCCATTAAGTTAATCTAGCGTAATTGTTTATGCGTCTAGCTGCTCTCCTCATAGATAACAAGGGCAAAGAGTAAACCGCAGCGAAGGGGTTGTGAGGAGAATCTACTCCATTCGGACTTAGCTGCGCCCCGCGGTATCACCCGCGGCTTCTCGGGATAAAAAGTAGCCTATGTCCTTTTCCAGGACCTAAAGTACCTACATACCAGATTTCATCAAAATCCGTTCAGTAGTGCGTGATTGTGTAAAAAACATCCATCCATCCTCACAATCTTTCACATTTATAAAATTAGTAGGATATTGGACAGATTATATATTAAAAAAAAAATCATCGTTTAATTAAAAATGATATACATTGTACTCGTATGTAACTATATATAGGTCCCTATAAGTTTATGCCCCTTCTTGCAAATTTCATAAAGGGTCAATTTGTTAAAATTAGACCTTGGTTCCAATTCCCGAAATGTTATTACACTTACCTTATTCTAGTTAGTACAAACTTCAGCGAAGTTTGGCAAGTAGAGTGTACACATATGTAAGTTCCCTGAAGTTCCATAACTAGCATTATGTTTGTTGAATTGAATGAAGCATGATCGAACTTCAATCTTAGCATAAATGTATATTTAGTGATTTCGAATGAACCACCGTCCGTCCAAATCAAGTTAGTCCTTTCTGTTCAAAGGTTGTTTGGAAGAGCTCATAAGTTTGAAATGTATTTGTTTTTATATACCAATTTTTAAGGTTTTTAACATAAAAGTGTTTATCTATCTATAAATGTGATGGGCATGATAGGCATGAGCATGAATTGGGCGCACAGGTCAGTCAGTGAGTGTTATACGTAATACCTACTAAATTAATAAAAATATATTAAAATCTAATAAAATAAAAAAATATTAATTAATTTAATTGCCTTATATTTATTTAATTTGATATGGGTTTTTAATGTTACATTAATATACCGATTAAATAGCAGCACCTAGATAGGTGGTTCATAGATATGAAGACCATAAAATTTTCGAACCTAAAAGCTACTATCAGGTAACTGAGTATGTTGAATGTAGAATTAACGCCACTTTCTTTCAAACAAGTACTCTCAAGATCAATAACAATAGCATAACATCCGTTGATCGCCATTACTCTAAGACGGGCCTGCGTCACAATAAATCACATTTAAAATGTCTCATTGTTGCCGCTGACAAAGGCCTCGTGGCTCGCGATAATGGCACGTGCGTGCGGAAGCGCAACCCCGACTGTGTTTTCACTACCTAGAAAGTCTCCTGGGTATAGACCAAGGAGGCAAGCAGGGCAAGCAACTGCGTGACACTAAATTACCTGCTTCAGTGACAAGCCGTTCCTCATTCGTAAAAAAGCCTGTTTCAAAGTTGCGACTATAATTTGATATGAGTTTTGAACAATCATGGTCACTATTCATGAAAAAATAATTTAGAAATGGGATATTTATCATGTTCTTAACCGCAGTAAAAAAGGAGGAGGTCGAAGAACCTCCTCCTTTTTTTGTATTTTTTTTTTATGTTTTTTTCCTCAGTACTCAGTCATTTATAAACTGATTAGGAAAACTTTGAGTTGGGTTCAGCATAATTTCCAGGTGGTCCCATATACTTAAATTTCATTGATATTCGACCTTGGTCTTCGAAAATACATCAGAATTAAAGGCGGTTCTTTTTATTATAGAATGGAAACTCGTTAATTTGGTTTGAGATCTAGATATTTTGGCAATGTAGAAAGCGCCATGAGCAGTTCGCACACTTTTTCACTGCCTCTAAAACAATTCTTGTTCACTAATAAAATGTAGACAGCATTTAAATATCGCGCACACAGTCTTAATCACCTACATACTGTGCTACATAACATTATAGGTATGTATGTTGCTCGATGAGGTTCTTCCTACTCTATGATGAGTCTATGTCACAATAAATCACTGTACCTAGTTAAAAGGCCTCTTTGTTGCTGCTGACGAAGGTACCGCCTCGCGGTAATGGCAAGTGCGTGCGGAAACGCCTCCAACCACATTTTCCCTACCTTAGAAAGACAACGGCTACGTAATCATGAGACAAATAGGGTTCGCAACTGCGGACTACGTCTTTTCCTTCTTCTTTGTCACTAATGATGATGTGATGAGGTGTTTCCCTGCCCTACAATCTCTATTCAGATCGTAAAAGCTCAAAACGTGGCGCGTTTTTAAGCTTTTTTGCCTAATTTATATGGAATATATAGGCACTTCCTGCTCATACTCAAAGGAGCAACGCTGAAACAAATCATGAATTATTCAGCTCACGGGAGAATCTTGACTTTTGCTACAGTACCAAACAACAACTTGTAAGTATAATTATGTTTGTCTATCGTTCCTATTATTTACTTAGCAACATTACGTATAATCCCCATACGCCAGCCCTGGATACACCCGTATGTCGGAAAGGATAGTGTGTGACAGAATAAGCCCAGGCTTATTCAATAACAGCTAAGCCTATCTTCGGGTCGTGTCAGAAATGTAAGGCAGCATTCGAGACTATGTTTCTTTAGAACCTCTAGGAGCAAAATGTATACAAATAGCAGGTTTTAATGCAACAGCTAAAGCTTGTCCAATTCTATCCAGATGGACTAGTCAGAGCCGTATTCACTTAGGTACCTATGTATTATGATATTGTCGGGTCTCTTCGCGCACAATTGAGTACAATTTGCTAAAGTTTAAAAACTACTAGGTACCTATCTAAATGATACTTTTTCAACGATAATACTCACAATAGCCAAAAAATAAATAGTACTCTACAGCTACAGTCATGATCCGTCGTGTAGTAGTTGCCAGGCAGGTCGCCTTAGGACATATGTACAGGACACTAGAGTTTCCCCTAGTGCATAGAAAAGAATTGTCATGACATTGTCTTGGAGTTGAGGTACCATTTTTTACATATATCCTGGCCGTTAACTAGGTTTAACCAGAAACTACGAGGACCTAGGTCCCACAACACCCAGACACGAAACAAATGCTAGCGATTTTTTTTTCTATACATAAACATTTGTCCTGTCGCGGGAATCGAAACCGCAACCTCAGTGCTGTATGAGATTTTAGCCAACCTGCCCAACCACTACCACACAGAGATTGTCAAAGAACAACACAAATGTATTTACGTCATTGCCCACGTTCCTTTAGGTATATCCTGTCAGGGATCAGGACTAAGGGCAAAAAAACGTACTATTTTACACTTTCATACACTTTCATTCAATATCTAGGTCAACATTTTAGGTAAAATAACACTTCTGGTACTTATTACAATTACTGAAGGTTTATTACAGCTCTTTCATTTAAAACCCAACCAATACGGCTCACAGAAATAATAAATAAGTATTCAGCGCTCTCACCGAAAAAAGATTTTAGGTTTTAGTGTGCATAAAACTGACTGCAAAATCTAGTTACCTATGCATACTGCATAGACGCGGGCGTACATACCCCTACACAGTGTGACGCAAGCGTCGCGCTGCTGCTTCGTTAGTCCACTATTTTGCACTGGGGATTCGTAAGTTTCAGCACGGAATCGTATACCTACATGTACACGAATGATAAATGGGGAAATCAGGTGCGAAAAGTCGCCAAGCTAAATAAAAAAATTCATAGAAACGTTACAAGTCTCACGACCGCTTTCATAGGACCGTTTAGTTGTTTAAAATTGAAGATTGAAAATAAACCTTTTACTATTTGATTAAAGTGCTTCAACTATACATACGTATCGTTTTAATCCTATTAATATTTATAAAGGGACAGTTTGTGAGGGTGGATGAATGGATGGATGGATGTTTGTTACTCAATCACGTAAAAAACTACAAAAAGACATAGGCTCCTTTTTATCCCGAGAAGCCGCGGGTAAAACCGCGGGCACAGTTAATACAAAATAAGGGGACATAAAAACGAAAAAGTTGGAATTATGCATAAACGTGATCCGTCGGCTTGGACACGGGTTCGTTAGTCTGCTATTTTGCGGTTGGAGTCTATTTGAATTGCACGCATCAGAACAGCATCAGTACCTAACAACAAACTGGTGTACAATATGTTTTAAAACGGCGTACCTACATAAGTATAAACCATTCTAATAATTATAGAGATAACAAACTTCTTGCGGCCAGATGTTTCACCAGTTTCTGTTGCTGAAAGGCATCTGGCGTCTCGACTTATTAAAATAGCTATCATCCGCAACGAAATACAACTTCCAAGAAGCCTAATGAAAGTATCTAGAAAAGACTTACCAAGAGTAACGTTTAAATTAATCGTGACAAGATAATTCCTCGAGACCAACATTGAATGAATTCTAATTTAAAATCATGACTCTCGAAAACAAATGAAACGAAACCAACTTCAGCCAACCTTATGCTATGTCATACTATAAGATATATTATGTGCTTAGGCTCTAGTGAAACAGCATGAAAGTTTTCGTGCGACATACAACTCACAGCGCACAGAACTCAAATCATAGCTCACAGCGCACAGCACATTGCACCAAGAACACAGCACATTGCTAAAAAGAAAGAAAGAAAGAAAGAAACAATTTATTTTTGACAAAACTGCACACAACAATCAACGCACATACACATAAAACGACAACAAATGAAACGAGGACAGAATAAAACAAACAGTCACAGCGTGTGTATGGAGATCGCTGCCGTGTACAGTGCAGTCAAAAAAGGGTCTGTGCTCAGCATAATGTTGTGAAGAATCCACAACGCTGGTTTTCAGCACAGGCCCTTGGTGACGCACGAACTTGTTATGTTAAACTACTAAACACGACACAGCACACAGCACAACCCACACAGCCCACCGAACACAGCACACAGGACATAGAACACAGCACACAGCACTATATTGCTATTATTATGGAGTAGATATCACTAGCTGTATAGTTGATCAAAGTACCAACCTACTTATTCTAAGGTCATTTACACACTCAAGAACGATGAAAGGTAAAAAGCTCTTCCATAAAATATAATGTACTTACACTTACATATCGCATTTTAGGTGCTCGTATCTATGGCGCCATGCCCGTTGATACAAAACCCTTTCAACGAAGCCATAAAAAAACTTTTTATGTAAAACGTTTCTATTGTAGATTGGAATCTTCTCGAGGTTTTACATATTTTATTTTATTGTAGTTTTATGCAACGCCGACGGCTATGAAATTTCGAATTCATATGACACTATAAATTGAAACAACAAATATGACGGGTGATAAAATTGGATAGAAAAATCTAGAAGGATTATCCCCCAGTAAGAGCGCTCTAGGCCATAACAGTTAGAATAATAAAATCATAAGTCAGTATTTTTACTACTTATGAACAAACTATACTCATGATCTAAAATTGTAAAACAAGTAAATGCCAAACCCACAGTAGAAAGTTTGTAATAACCTCCGGCCAACTTCATTAAAGTTATCCGACCGCTGCACTAGCTAACCGCCAATCAACACGTGTCGTGTGAACTTTAACAAAACAGCTTTTGAAAACTCAACGCCTCCATTTGCGACACGTCTGCTTGGAACTGCTAACAAGCTAACAATCGACTGAAATAAAAAAGCGTAAAATCGCTAAGTAAACAGCCATAAAAACTACCATAGGTTGGAATTCACAGATGTAGAACATCGTTCTTCTTTTTATTTAGGAAACTCTTTTCGCAGAATTACATATCGCAACCAAACGATTGACCGAAATATTTTTGGACAGAATCTCAAATCTTATACTTCCATTTGGCACACATTCAATGGCATAACAATCTTGCAGAATAGTTTAATAGAGTTTATTTTAAGAAAGTTCGTAAAACATAATCTTTAATTCGCAGAAACTAATTGCATAATGTGTTTAATGTATTATCGAGTAATGTTGATGATTTTCCTGAGCCTTTTTTGCAGACAAGATTAGGTAAGGTGTTTGCTTATAGGCTATTGGCAGGAACTTTATTTTTAACTCTTTAGGAACCCAAATAACAAACAGGTATAGCTGGAAAAAGTATAGTAAAGTATTGTTGTGCAAACAAGTATAGCTAGCTTATTAGTTTTAAAGGCGATTCTAATATATTGAAAGCCCATACACCGATTCATAATGGAGTTTGAAGTAGGCTCCAGTAGAACAATCGCTAAAATAATCGCTAATCCTCGTAAATTAGGTCTACAGTAGTAAAAAGTATTTTAAGTGTGTTCTAAGTCTCGCTATGTTAGTATGAAGTAATTGAGTTACAAAATCAGTATATGTAATAAACATGAATATTCCAAATGATATTAAGATCCATTCATACGAGTATTATGTATTTAAGTCAAAAGTCATAAGTTTTTCGACTAACTAATAGATCTGCAAATAAATTGATTTCTAATAAGTTCCGGGAGAGATTCTGCCAATACCGATTCTGATAAATATGTTCTGCAATTAAAGATTCTGCAACATCCGTGGAGAACCTATAACATGGTGAGCAGAGTTTGCCAATTTTTCCATAAAACACGACTCACAACTGACCACTCGAAGGTCGTAGGTAGAGGAAGAAAGCGCAGTTGTAATTGGCCAATAAAGAGTGATCTTACAGTAGCGCGGCATTAAGGATAAAGCTAATGCGGCTACCTACTATAGTAAATTAGCTAAAACATGCAAATCCATTCAAAAAATCCGTGTGTGACGGGGCCCGGTATGCGTAATCATAATCACACACAGCACAAATTAAAAGCTCGTGAACCACTTAGGTACCTGCGAGGCGTCTCTTGAAATAACAAAAACTCTAGTAAAATGTCCCATAACTTAGTCTACCTACCACAAAACGAAGCTAGAACGTATACAGCAAGTTTACCTAGACATTAATCTTTCAGTTTCCAAGTACCAGAGCAACTACACGCCAATCCAGATTGACGTTCTTAAGTAGGTACGTAAGTGATGCCAAAACTGAATAAAGAACTTTTGAACTTGAACTTGTACAAGACATTGGAAGGAACGGCAAATCATATGCGTAAGTTTAAATTCGTACATTTAAGTTAAATCAACCTTGCAGCCAATTTTGGAAATTAACGTATGAACTGAATTATTAGGAGGTAAGTATAGAGAACTTAGACTTTGCCACAATAATCAAATCAAAATACCATCAAGCGCTTGTCAAACATAAGTATTTCGATATAATTAAAATGAATTCTAAATTGCTAACTCAAGGTAGATGTAAGCCGTATTTCACACTTTGACCGTAACTTTCGGCATCGACCTCATAAAGTTTTCTATCGTTCGAATAACTTACACAATCCGACACTTGTGGGATTACTTAGTTTGAACTACGTCCGTAAAATTTGCTCTGAAATTTGTCTGTACTGAATGTGATTAACTTAGAACGACAAATATCGTCTCGGGGCGAGAAAACAAACGACGGCTTCACAAGTTAGTATCGTAATATTCTGCCCTACATTATGTACATTATGTTACCGTAGTAATTAAATTGTCGAGTGAGGTTTGTTTGTCTGTCACCTTTGTAACTTAATAACATTGAAATAATTCCAACTGAGGCTGGAGAAGGGAGAACACTCAAATGGAATAAGGCATATGTAGGATGCAACCGAGTGTGGCTCAATGGGAGAACGTGCGACTTTCGATCCGACGCACCTGAGTTTGAATCTCGCAGCGCCGCATCACTGACTTTCTTGAGTTAGGTGCGGATCTAACTCGGTCTAAAAACGGTGAAGGAAAATATCGTGAGGAAACCGGCATGTAGAAGAATTCATCACAACAATTCAAGGACATGTGACGTCCACCAACCCGCACTGGGCCAGCGTGGAGGAGTATAGCCCATACAAATTCTCATATAAATTTAACTTTTTTTTCATTTTTAACATAAGTAATTGATTTAATGCGTAGGTATAATGCACACCTACATTTTATTTGTCTGATATTCCGTCTCGTAAACTTACGATTAATTCCAGTCCATCTGAACTATAAGGCGTGCTTTTATTCGTTTGATACGTCATTTCAAAGCAGATTCTTTTTATACTTCCACAAGCTTCTATGTAAACCGACACGATATCTGTGTACCGCATGCACACAGATATCAAAGTTGATCCGTCGTATTCAGCGTGGAAAAACATTGATAAACTCCGAAAATTCCGGGGTATATTTGAGGGTACTTTTTAGAGCGATATTTATTGGGTACCTCCTTCATTGGCCATGCTCTTTCGTATTGTCCAAATCAGGAAATGAATGTTTTAAGAGTAGTAAAATGTTATGTTGAAGAGTCTTTGAGTGGCATTATGCTCTATACGTTTATTGAATGGAAAAATGTTAATATAGAGATGGATCTTTATTTTGTGTACCTTGTACTAAGTACCAGTAAGAGCAATTTAAAGTATTAAATTGCTTATAAGTGTTTATCTTGTTTTACGCTCTGAAAGTGCAAAGTAAATTCTCATTAGCAGAGTTTTAAGGTCCTGTAACTCAAAAGAAAATAGCGGAACCTTTATAAATATTATAAGATCATTCTATTGTTAATTTTTTGTGACATAGAAATGTTACGCTAAAAATGAGCAGCTGCGCCCTGTTCACCTACGGTTTCCTGAGACAAGCTAAGCCCATTCCAAATTTCACTTAAATCCGTGAGCCGTTACAGCGTGAAGAAGTTACAAACATACTAACATACAAACTTTCGCATTTATAATATTAGTGTAACTACACCTCATTGTTCCGTACATGAAGCTTTTAACACAACGCAATATAATAAGACGACTTACAAAATCATACTTATAATTTCATACAAAAAGACCTCTTTTTAATTCTATACATATACACGTATACATATACATGTATAAATAATATAAAATTGTCCCGAAACGAACAAGAAAATATGTAACAATAACAGTTTAAACAAACTAAATAATGATGGATAAATGGGCGACCTAATCTTCACTCTCACATTCAACTTCTCACAGAGGTACAAAGGTTGAAGTAGAAGGTTCTTTATAATCCTATACATATACTTATATACATAAATAATATAAAATTGTCCCGAAACGAACAAGAAAATATGTAACAATAACAGTTTAAACAAACTAAATAATGATGGATAAATTGCCGACCTAATCTTCACTCTCACATTCAACTTCTCACAGAGGTACAAAGGTTGAAGTAGAAGGTTCTTTATAATCCTATACATATACTTATATACATATATAAATAATATATAATTGTACCGAAACGAACAAGAAAATATGTAACAATAACAGTTTAAACAAACTAAATAATGATGGATAAATTGGCGACCTAATCTTCACTCTCACATTCAACTTCTCACAGAGGTACAAAGGTTGAAGTAGAAGGTTCTTTATAATCCTATACATATACTTATATACATATATAAATAATATAACATTGTACCGAAACGAACAAGAAAATATGTAACAATAACAGTTTAAACAAACTAAATAACGATGGATAAATTGGCGACCTAATCTTCACTCTCACATTCAACTTCTCACAGAGGTACAAAGGTTGAAGTAGAAGGTTCTTTATAATCCTATACATATACTTATATATATAAATAATATAAAATTGTCCCGAAACGAACAAGAAAATATGTAACAATAACAGTTTAAACAAACTAAATAATGATGGATAAATTGCCGACCTAATCTTCACTCTCACATTCAACTTCTCAGGTACAAAGGCTGAAGTAGAAGGTTGTAAGTACCTAATAAGAGTATCAAAAACATGCAGTAGTGCGCAGTCATATTTTACATGTACCTATGGGTACTACGTATTGAGTATCGTAAATACCGGCTATATAAAAACTACAAAAATAACCATATAACTAATAGCCTTTTTTCTTATTTTCTATTAGCTTAGTAGACGGAACTTTCTTAGATACTGAAGAGTTTTTTTATTCGAGGAAACAAGAGCACTTCGTTAATTTGATAATTCCTTACCTACTTTTAAATTTTACTTTGAAAATTACTTTTCTGTTAGGCTACTTCACTTTGCAGATGGTCTAGTCTACCCAGTGAAAATTGGGTATAAATTCCTTTTTATTTTCAATAGATAAAGGATCTTGAGGGTTTTTTCACAATGAGTTACTTAGAGGTTTACACTTTTAATCTTTTTCAAAATTAAGAAGTCATTGTGTTTTCATATAGATTTTTGCAGGTAATATACAAGAATCTCTTTTAATCAAAACATATAGAGCGAGTGTGGCTCAGCGGGAACTCATGCGCCTTTCGATCAGACGCACCTGGGTTTGAATCCCGACTAGGCCCTGCACCAATGACTTATGGTTAAGTGCAGATTTTGCACGCTCGCTCTAAAACGGTGAAGGAAAACATCGTGATGAAACCCGCTTACGCGCTTTGGAGTGGTAGGCTCTGGCCGTGGTTGTAATACCACCCACCGAACATAGCCATGCCGTCAAGCGACCTAGTCGTGTTCCGGGATGATGTTCGGTGAACTATCGGGGAGACGGGTCTGAGCAGCCGCTCAACTGCCGTCTCTCTCTAGATCTATGTGCTCCATCTTAGGCCACATCATCGCTTCACATCAGGCGAGATAGTGGCCAAACATAAATCTATTAAGCGTAAAAAAAAAAACATGATAAATATTAAAGTATATGCATCAGACGATGGAACTTTTTTGTTAGTGTGTTCGCACAAAACCTAATAAGTTACTACGCGGAACTCTTTTCGCGCGGATTTTTTCTCTCATGCACGCAGACGTTCGCGCACAATCCCAAGTGACCCAAGTATTCTATTTTCGCGTACTTAAAGTACGCGGAAGGTGTCCGTCGTCTTGTAAATAGTTTATATGAAGATATAACAATTTTTTTTTGCATGTACAAATGTATAAAAGAAACCTTAAAGAATTATTGCTTTTAAACGCAGATGATATCGCGGGGGACCACTTGTATTACATAATATCAGGAGAGGTTTGATTTAGATATTTCATTGATTAACATTTTTCAATTCTATCACTTTCAATGCCACTATCCAAATAAAAATGAAAGAAAATAAGTTTACCAATAACCATCTTATACTAAAAAAGCTAATAAAGATATATGGGAACATAACATTAGATGGCTATAAAAGGAGGCAACTCAGCATATCGCGCTATTATTGCGCGCTGATTTTCAGTTGACCCCCTTTCGTGACAAATGATGTTTAATCTCTCTAACTGCAGCTCCAAGAAGTTATTTTACAATGAAATATATTTGAAGGGTGAATTTGATACATTTTCAGTCATGAATAAAGAAAGCCAGACTAACAAAAAGAAAGCCAATAATATGTAAATAATTATATTATCAATCATAAACTGAACTTTTTATATAGGCATATTCTTACAATTACAATTACAAAACTCTTTATTGCAAACCAGTTACAACACGACATAAATAATAGTAACACAAAATTCCTTACAATGTAAATACAATGGGTGGTCTTATCGCTTAAAGCGATCTCTTCCAGACAACCTTTGAATAGACAGTATTGAAAGAAGGAGTACGGCGGTGTGCAATTAAATTGCTACTGCTCGGTTAGTTTACTTTGCATACTTCCACAGCATAATGTCATATGGCATTTTGCTGTGGGGTTCTGCTGCGGATATAGATACTATTTTTATATTACAGAAGCGTGCGGTTCGCGCGATTTACGAGTTGGGTCCACGTGACTCGTTAAGGGATTTTTTTAAGCAAGTTAATATATTAACTTTACCTTCTTTATATATTTATGAAAATATAATGCATGTTCGCAAAAACTTCCAAAAATTCAAAGTAAATAGTGACCATCATAACATTAACACTAGAAATAAGGATAGGATTGTTGTACCTAGGTATAGACTGACTAAAACGAATAAGTCCTTTATGGGCAACTGCGTACGTTTTTATAATAAAATTCCAAAGTGTATAACGGAGCTCACAGAAAGTAAATTCAAATTACGCGTTAAGAATGTTCTAATGAGAAAAGCATACTACACTGTTCGTAATTACATAGAAGACAAAGATGCTTGGAACATTCCACTTCTGCAAAGTAACCAACTGGTACATAAGAAACATAACATTGTAAAATCCCAAAAAATTGTAACAAAATCTCTAAAAAAAAATGCCCCTCAGTTTCTTGCCGTATCTTCTGAGTAGTGGTTCTTTTTCCGATACGGTGGTAGAGTCATTGTGATAATTTGACGTTCATAAGTGCGTCTGTGATGCCAAAATGATTAAAGAGATTTTGATTTTGATTTTGATTTTGAATTGCAATAATAAATACCTGCATACTTAAACGTACATTCCAATACATTACATTTATAAACTAAGGTATATATCGATATACTAATACATATCATATACTTTTACATAATAACATAAAGATAATAAGTAGCAGCGGGTTAGTGGTAGGATAAGAAGTGAGCTTTTACCATATGTTTAAAAATAGTTAAGGACTTGGCACGTCTGATGTCAATTGGAAGAGCATTCCACAGACGGATAGCTTGTACTGTGAAGGATTTGGTATAAAAAAAAAAGATTTTATTGAGCTATAGGACAGATAAGCGATTTGGATACAATATAAGGTATTAATCTTCAAACGTTTTTACGGCTCACATAATTACAATTTCCCTGTTTTAAATTACACAAGGGTAACGTATATATTGTGTACATGTAGCTGTTGTAATAGCACGAGTTGAGCGAGTGTGGCTCAGCGGGAACTCGTGCGCCTTTCAATCCAACGCACATCATCGCTTCACATCAGGCGAGATAGTGGCCAAACATAGATCTATTAAGTATAAAAAAAAAAATACTGTGTTCCGGCTTGAAACGCATTGTAGCCAGTGAAATTACTGTCCATATGATACGTACCTAATATGTGATGTTTTGGGGTGATAAGCGCTATGCAGTGCTACGCAGTGCTTTTTATGGTATTAAACGTTCTGGGTGGAACTGCAATTTTTATGAGTAGTAGTGGCGCTTACCATCAGACGAACGATTTGCTCGTCTCTTCACTCGGTCCCGTAAAGAAAGCCATCAAGAGACGGTCGAGGTTCGAGGAGTTCAGACGGTAAGTACGGGCTTCGTAAATTTTCTTTATTAAATACCTTTACAAAGATGAAAATGCGTAGCTACCTACTTATATGTTTTCTATTCAAATTCTTGCAATAAATCAGATAGGTAGGTACCGGAGCGGAGGTATTCTTGCGGAAAGGAGGAAGCTCTGAAACAATGGATAATATTATATAAGACAATTTCCAAAGGAAATGTAAACAATAACACTTCCTTCCCGAGTGTTTCCACAAATGTGACCACGGATTTTGTGTCGAAATTTGCAGAAATCCCGAAAACCAGCTGCAAACGACACTTTCTTTCTCTACTTTCTGGTTTCCGAGAATAGTCCTCATATGTATGCTATTGGAAATGAACAAGCATGATAAAACATTGCCTATATAATACTAAAATGAATGACAAAGCTGTATGTATTTATCAGCTGATAACTAATTTTGTAATAGTTTGGTTCAATTCAATTCAAAAGTTCTTTATTTCAATTTTGTCGTCACAGACGCACTTATGAACGTCAATTATTACAATGACTCTACCACCGTATCGGAAAAAGAACCACTACTCAGAAGATACGGCAAGAAACTGAGGGGCATATTTTTTAGGGCTTTTGTTACAATATTTTATGTTGGTTTTTGACAATATTATTTTTCTTATGTACCAGTTGGCTATTTGGCAGAAGCGGAATGTTCCATGCACCTTTGTCTTCTATGTAATTACTGACTGTATAGTATGCTTTTTTCATTAGAATATTTTTCACACTCGATTTGAATCTACTTTGTGAGCTCCGTTATACATTTTGGAATTTTATTGTAATAACGTACACAATTGCCCATGAAGGACTTATTTGTTTACTCAGTCTAAACCTAAGTACTGCAATTCTATCCTTATTTCTAGTGTTTATGTTGTGGTGGTCACTATTCACCTTGAATTTGTGCAGATGTTTACGAACATACATTATATTTTCATAAATATACAGAGAAGGTAAAGTTAATACATTATTTGTTTAAAGACTTCTCTTAATGATTCGCGAGGACCCAACTCATAAATAGCGCGAACCGCCCGCTTTTGTAAAATAAAAATAGCTTCTATATCCGCGGCAGACCCCCATAGTAAAATGCCATATGACATTAAGCTGTGGAAGTATGCAAATAAACTAACCGAGCCGTAGCTATATCCGTTAATTGCCTAATTTTACTAACCGCGTATGCAGCAGAACTAAGTTTTCCTGATAGAGCATCGATATGAGGACCCCACAGTAACTTAGAGTCTATGCTTATACCTATGAATACCGTATCAATGTATTATAGGTTGAACACTACCGTATCAATGTATTACACACACACTCGTGTTTAATTTTAAAAAGATGTTTAATTTTTGTTAGTTAACACTTTATCCACACTCCTATAAAACTAGAACATCATAAATATTCATGGTTATCGGAACATTGCTATGGATCAAATAAAAGCAATAAAAACCATATTCATGGAACATCCATTGTTTGCATCGAATATCTTTCCATCGAACGCATATTCACAATAGTTTGATATTGGTTTACAGCTTTCAACGATAAAATGCCATTTCCGCATCGTGATCTTTGCACTAAGAGTTTGGCTAAGTATAAAATATTTTCTTGGAAATAATCAGTCAGTCTTTCCACCTGGACTGAGCAGGTTAGGTAATCCAGTTGGTTTACAATGCTTAAGTTAAGTTTATTGATTGTTGTGTGCACCATTTTAACAACTGGTAAGTTAAGTTATAGACTCTTTATTATAATAAGTCCTAATAAACAATTCTTCTTCTTCTCTCACGTGAGTGGGTGAGAAACCCTGGTATCGGAATTTTCATACCACCCGACACAAACTTCAAACCACGCTACAAACCAATTCAGTAATCTTTATGTTTCTTTTCAGGTTACCTGCAAGAAATCGGCAATAACCTTTTTTCACCGAGTATCGACAACAACGATAACAGGCCAGCATGGCCCTTCCAAGGATACCAAATACAACGAAAACGGGTGAAACCATGTCCAAGAAGAAGTAATAACGAAGCAGATAGTCAGTGGATTCCTTCATACTCTTCACGAATTACACGTCCATTACACGAACCCCCAGTTTTACAGCCTCAAGCTTTAAAAAACGCGGAATTTATAGAAAATTTAGAAGAAATTAAGACTGACAGTGGAAACGAACAGATAAACCCAGAACTGCAAACTCTTGATACACCATATTATTATATGAAAACTTCCGATTTAAGTGAAGAAGACTGCATTGACCAGCTTGAATCGGCTAATGATACCACTTCAAATTCACCTGACGCTACAAAAGCAGCTTTAAAAATTATTGAGGACTGCATAAAAGCAAAACAAAAGAGCGAGGCAAAGCCACAGCCAACACTATTGGGGTCTTCACGGAGATCGATGTCAGATCCTGATGGTAGTGAAAACATTAACAACGATATTAATTCTAAGAGTACCAAAAACGATCAAAACACGGATTCTGATAAAAATAATAATTATCCTCGAGCACAATCCGAAGCAGACACGGTGAGTGAGACGGATCCTCAAAACAATGTTGAAGACAAAAATGCTAACAAATTGACGACTAAATTGATGGATCCCCAAAAAGGTACAGGAATCGCAGAGAGACGAGGAAGTGGCTATTATCCATCGAATTCAAGAGTATGCTACGCCTGCAGTACCGCCACTAACCCCTCATGCTGGGAACCAAACAAGAGTACCACGGTGAAGTATTGCACTAGAGAACAATCATGCGTTACCAAAACATTTGGAGTGAGAAGTAAGTAGCTATCAATAGTAATAAATTACACTATCTTTATTATTTGATTGAGATCTACAAAGTTCGTTGAGTGTGTGTGTAAGAATACCAAGAATATTCCCAAAGTTATAAAGGGAATAGCAAACCAGAATGAGATAGAAAGTTATAAAACACCAAGGTATATGGCACCTAGGTAATAAATCAATTATTCTTGGTAGATATGGAACTACTCAACTATCCACATAAAGTCTTCTTTCGGGCTACCTATTTTTGGTACTTTGAGAGGAGTGGCGTCGCGGGAAGCTATGTATAGCGACGTAGAGGGAATAACTACAAGGACCTACCAAGACCTACCTCTAGTCTCTTTCTCCTGACATGACGAAATAAACGATGTTTCATTATAAGTTTCACATAAGTACTTGATATTCTTCTAAGTACCTTAACATTCTGAAATTAATAGACAATATTTTAATTTATAGATGCTCTCACCCTGATCCGAGACTGTGCCAACACCTGCGAAGACTCCATGGTTCCTGGCATCGAACCGAAGTACAAGTCCTGCAAGCTCTGCCACAAAGACTTCTGCAACGGAGCTTTCTCCATCAACAGCTACAATTTGGTCATCATTTTGATAATCAGCATTGTTAAATGTACTTTTTAACACTACAAACACTGCAAAATTTGAATTAATATAATGTAGGGTAAAACACGATTTGGCGCAAAATATCTTAAGTTAGTATGTATTATAATAATTGGTTTTGCATTTAAGTCTCATTGTCGTCGTTGGTAACTAAACGTAGGTAAACCTGTTAATAAATGGAACAAGATAAAAATATTAGTATTTTTTTATTAGACATTATAAAGTATAAAAATAAAATTTAGACGAGTAGTTTTCTGTTGCTTCGCTACAAATAAATATATTGGGCACCTTAACAATCCTAACCACCCTGTTCCAATAAAAATATCATACTTCATCACTTTGATTTTCCCTAAAGATAAATATTACTTCGGTAAGGTATATTATTTTCTAGAAACTCTTTTCAGTCATTGTGCGGTGCGGTCAAACATACTTAAACGTAGGTACCTAGTGGTTATTTATTAAATTTGTACATTTATCTATCATTTTTAATAAAGCTTAATAAAATAGTTGTTTAATAGGTTAGGTAAGTATTACCTATCGCGTTGAAGATTATATCTACGACCAAACTATTTGGTCGTAGGATTAATCCATCCAGGCTTAAATATGACACAGTTCGATTTTACTGGACTGAAAGCTCACAGCAACAAGACTAGGTCAGGCCAGCGGCCCAAACTCAGCTCTGTAAACATTAACTACGTGTAGTATAGAGATGCTTAGATAAAAAATCGAAAACAGTGACATCTTTATCAACATCATAATATCTAATAAGCGAGTAATCTGCGCTGGTCGAGGACTAAACCATGGCAGTGAAAAATCATCTCCTCACACGGTTTTAATACATGTCAAGTACAGTATACCGACTTTATGATTATTCATCACCATTCCATCTTAGGACCACCAGGAGAGGAGAGTCACTCCACCCTTCCGTTGTGCACATACCACCAGTCCGCACAAAGCCCTTCGCTCTTCCATTATACGTACTGCTAAGGAGTGGAATTCTCTACCGTAATCCTTATTTTTTTCCAATTACAATCGGGGTCTCTAAGACAACAGTGAATAGGCGCTTCATGGGCAAACGATGTTCCACCTTAGACCGCAACTACGCTTTCCATCAGGTGAGTTGTTGTAAGCCGACTTCACCATAAAAAAAACTTTATCCACAGCAAAAACTTCATGGTTCACTAACATAATTAGGTTTTAACGGTTAGGTAGGTACATTTTAGTTGCCATGTGGGGACTTCCTATTACGAAATGGTGGCCTGGAAATGTTTGGAAATCACATATCAGATTTAGATATCCGTAGAGACCCTTCAGTTCAATACTCCCTGAACGTATGACCTAACAACATCTATTGTTCTAGTTTTACTGTTATGAATAATAGTTTCACTATTATGACTATATGTTCCCCCTTTATCAATATCGAATGATTTCAATAATAGTGTTCTGAACAATGGCTAATATTATAATGGTTAATCCAAAATGGATGTACATCACTATAACTCAGTATAAGCAGTAGGTTCTGCTATGATTACGAAATATGCAGAGCTCAAAGAAATTAAAGAGGAATTAATCAGAATCAAAAGAAAAGATCCGGAAAATGATAATTGTATATATTTTGGTATTCTATCGATATTATTCCTGTTTTTTGGTGTATATTTAACATATATTAACAAGGTAAGTCACTCTCATAGATATATTTTATTTTGTTTTCCGTAATCTAGTTGCTCTTCGTATACAAAAAAAAACATTTCTGGTTAACCACTATTTTCAGGTCAGTACATAAAACGAAATTAGTTTAATTTTTAGTGAAAAATAAGTTTATGTATTTAGAATAATAAGCTAACAATTTTTAATGAAGACATTTTTCATTACTTGTTCTATGCTGCTATCGGGGACGGGAAGAAAAATGTTTTATAAGAAAATTTTCCACAGTGAAACACAATCTAAGATAAGTAGTTATTTATTCTTATGCTACGACGCTGTTCCCACGGATATGCACCATCTAATCGGTAAATAAATACGCGTATTTTTGTGGATTAACTTTTTAGCGCCACACTATAGAAGCAAAATAGGATTAAAATGGGTAGGCATGCTTAACTTTTTTAGTCCCGATATCTTAGTTTAAATTTTTAACGTATTTTTAATTGATTTTTATTATGTGTCTATACACATATATCGTTTAAACGTGCATTTTTGTGCATTTTTATTAAATATCTTTTGACTTTTTTTTCATACTAAAAGTTCGACATCGGCGTAGAGAGTAGGCACTTTTTTCGTATGTCA
Source organism: Petrophora chlorosata (assembly GCA_951640565.1). Taxonomy (NCBI): domain Eukaryota; kingdom Metazoa; phylum Arthropoda; class Insecta; order Lepidoptera; family Geometridae; genus Petrophora; species Petrophora chlorosata. The sequence goes on from OX621206.1 coordinate 7,907,592, forward strand.
AGTTTTATAGCCAACCTTAGAGGTCAAAAGATTAAAATTCGTTTTAATGTGAATTATTGTATGGTAAGAACGTAATTCATGGGACAACTTATAGAAAGAAATGTTTATTTTTTTTACTTAACACTTAAGTATCTTCGCTTCATATGAAACTAACTGCGCTCCGCTGTTTCTTCCGCGTCAGAAAAATTTAAATTTTTCTCAAATATTCAAATTTTCTGGGCAACTATCCCAATTTTTCATTTCATAAAACCCCAATTCGGACTAATACTAAATTAAATCAAAAAATGCCCAGTCGACCCAGCCGTTTTCAAGTGATGATGCGCTTACCAACGAACAGAATTTAATTTTTATACATAGATGATCGATTATCTTAAAATATACATCCACCATGATATTACCAACAGTCGATCCAGACCTAGTAGGAAATGTTCACACACTCTCTACACTACGAAAAAACACAAGTATTAGAAAATAAGACAAATTCAACACCTTTTTCATTCCTCCTTAAAACGTCTTGCCGGTGTTACAACAGTAAGTACCTACCTCCAAAATAAATGCTAGAGAGAAGTGAGAAAACTCCTAAAAATCCCGCTTAAACTTTTCACCGTAGAACCGCAACATCTTGAATATTACATTTATCTTTCCTTAAGGTACCCCACAAGAAGGTACGATACGGTAGTTTGCTAAATGAACGTACCTCGTCTAACGTAAAAGGGTATTTATATTTTCATTATTATTTCACATACTAGCAGTGTAGTCTGAAATGCTTCGAAATACAGTAAAGAGCTTATGTGTATGCAATTTCACGGTCTCAAAGCTCAGCTAACAATCTACAGTCCTTATTAATATTCGGTGTAATTGCCGACATTTTCATAAATCACATTTGGTATGTTGTAGGTATGTCCAAAGGCCGTTAAGGGATTGCCAATAAATGCTTTGAAAGCCCCGTAGCAATCATATATGAAAAATACCTTTTCACTGTGGGCTCTATTGTCATCGCATCAACCAGTTGAAAAATAGCATGCGACGTTATCAGGTCTAAAATTGCACATTTATTTGTATGTAATAAAATAATATCTATATATTATATAACTTGGAATGGGCTATCACTTAAATTCCAAAAGCTTCCATACTAAGACATTCGTTTCCAGAACCCCAAAATAAAATGTATTACCTTTTCTGTCAATAAAAGCGACTCGCACTTTATTGAACTAGTATGTAGTACCTAAGTTCCTACGTACTTATCCTTATTTACGGGCCTTACGGCTCACCTTATTAACTTTGCACCTAAAACCTAGGCGCCTAAAAACGTAATTGATATTAAACAAGCTGTTCGCCGCGGTTTCACCCGCGGTTTTCCGGGATGAAAAGTAGCTTATGGTCCTATTAGATCAATAGAGAACCTACATATCAAATATCATCAAAATCCGTCCTGTATATAGCTTTTACGTGATTGCATCCTCAGAAACTTTCGCATTTATAATATTACTTATTAGTTAAAAGCTGCAAGCCGAGTATTCCCGGCAAAAAAACCCTACCTCCTTTTTCAGGACCTAAAGTACCTACCTGCACAAATTTCATCAAAATCTGTTCAGTAGTTTTTTGCGTGATTGTGTAACAAATATCCAAGGATCCTCACTAACCTTTGCATTTAAATGTTTGAACTTAATTTAATTTTTAATGGTTTACTACTACTAAGCGCGTTGTTTAATATAAACATGAAACACTTTATGTTGCTAAAATTGGCTACAGATAGGTAATTTGTAAACTTCCTAGAAACGCTAACAAAACAAGTTTACGTGCGAAACGCCCGGGGGTGGATATTGTTTATTCATGAGTTGGGAAAACATTGCCGAGCACTCCACTGCCGCTCCCAGCAGAGTCTTGCTTCCAGCACCCTCGATTGATCTTTATGAGCCATCGATGCGAATATTATACGTCACTTAACTATTGCTTACTTATACTTAGTGCCGAATGAAAATTCATGTGCAAGGTACGAGAGGAGAACACAAACTCCAGACTTCTCAAGTCAAATATACAAAAACACTAACCTATCCACCAAAACTGCTTACAAAGTAGTCTATGTTTATTTGAAGCAAACTTTGTCATGCAGAAAATTGTTGGAAAATATATTCCCGAAGCTGTTCACAAGTTCGATAAAGATTTCCAATTGGTTGTTTTGTTTACGATACAACTTGTAAGAAAAAATATGAATTGGTTTTTGCACGTACACTTAATTCACATTTTTCTAATAACAAATCTTTATTAGGAAAGTTAAACATCCTTACCACCATCGACCACGTCTGCAGGTCTTCAGAGGCTTTCAATCCGGCACAATTAAATGAAAAACGAATGCCTACCTTGGATTAAACAGAGATAGGGAAATTGAATTTACTGCCGACCATTATCACACGATTCGGATCGTAAACCGAGAGTTAAAACCTCTTAATAGCTGCGACGGCAACAATTTATTCAAATTCTTGCTTCCTCCACGAAAAATATTAGGAATGTTTTCCACTGTAATTACAATTTCCTGTTAGGAATAATTAAAAAAAAACACCCGAAGCAATCTTGCTCGTAGATTACGGAATGTTTTGACCAATGCTTGAGAGAAAGAAGCTCGCGACACCCCCTCCGGGTGAACCTAATGGGAATTAATAAATTATCATTTACCTATTTATCTCGCTAAATGTGGACTTGTTTATGGCGCATTTACGTTGTTACATTTGCCCAGGGTGGACTATAAATTTTACTTAATTTGGCCATAGCAGTCTATCGTGCTATTCAATAATAGGTGACCGGAGTAGCCCTACTGGCTCTATCTACTTAGACAAATGGAGAAATATTTGATGTAGCCGACCTTATTATACTGGGAACTAGCTACTTGCCCTGCCGCTTCGCACGGGTACCTATATGAATACTTTATACATTTACACACACGAATATTTTATATACCTACTTCCAAAAAAATCTCTGTATTATTATGAAAACTGTATCAAATTAAAACTCATAAAGTAGTTCAGAAGTTGGGCGAAATAAACAGACATACCTACCTATTACCCACCTACTTATGGGGAGACGGGTCTGAGCAGCCGCTCAACTGCCGTCTCTTTCTAGATCTATGAGCTTCATCATTACTGAGCTTCATCATTACATGAGCCACATCGTCACTTCACATCAGGCGAGATAGTGGCCAAACATGGACCTATAGCTCTACATTGCTTACATAATTTAACTAATATAAAATCTACAAATACAGACGCAATTATTTGCTCACGCAGAGTATGACACATACAAACTTACTTTTCAGCTTGCGGTTAATATTTGGGGTTGAACCACAGAATATTAAGGGACAGAAGCATCACTCCGCAAATAAATTTAAACAAATAGCGACTCTTGCTATGACGCAATAAAATTCAATTCAGCTCGCGTAGCGCTGCATACCTACCAGTCATACTAACCTACAGAGCGCCTCTCTTTCTATCCCATAGCTCTTATCTCTTCTGACGCGGCACGTGTAACGACTCGCGACCAGCCTTTGGTGTCCGGCTATGTACTTGTAGCTACGTACCTACAGTACGGAGTGCGCTAGGCCTGGTTGAACCTAAAAACCACAGGATGTTAATGGTGTATGGAGGGGTGTCAATGATGACTGCTGGGACACGGGCCTTCCCTCATAGAAAGAGTATGGGCCATAAACCTCCACACGTGAGGGTTGGTGGATGTCACATGTCCTTGAATTTTTGTGATTAATTCGTGGTCTTGCCGGTTTTCTCACGATGTTTTCCTTTACCGTTTTGAACGCGAGCGTTCAATCCGCACATAACTTAAAAAAGACTTATTTTATTTTAAAAATAAAATTAAACGTACCTAGTTAAGCGCAGTCATTCGTTTATGTGAGTTTGCAGTTTGCCATACCCAACTCAATTCGAAATAAAATGGAATAGCCACTTCGGACTCTAAAAAGTTTTCATAAGCCGATTAAAACCGTAAATCCAAACAAAGCTGTCCCTTTCGATGTTGTTTAGGAGATTTATTCTAGCCCTATTTAAAATTCAACTACCGTCATTGTTTTGCTATCTGTATCTATTTCTTGCTTATGCGGAACTGAGACTAAATCGGACTTAATAGGGAGAGTTTTAATTTAGTATCGGTACCTATCCTTAACCTTATAGCGACTGTCACATTCAATTACTTACCTACAAAAGTTATATGCTGTGCGCATTTGCTATATGTAGGTACCTACATACGCTCCGTAACTGTCCATAAAACATTTGAGCCTCCCAATGCTTGACCAGCGCCGCCTAAGAACAGCAGCAGGGTTACGAGGATTAAGATACCCTCGTGATCCTACAAAATACAACATTGTATATAACACTGAGAAAGTACCTACGTAGGTACTTCCTTGCCTTACTAGTTACTAGTATAAAATATTGTATTTTTATAATTTTTGCACGTTGAATTTATATTACCAAAATACTTAAATTAAATAGGTATTTTATTTAAAAAAAGAAATTGTTTCTTGACAGGAAATTTTACGTTTCTTACGTTGAAATGAGAGGTGCAAAAAAACGATAAAAAATACACGAAATCTTTCAATCAAAATATCTACCTGAGGCGAAGTAACTACCCCGGGGGAAATCAGAACGGAAGCTTATACCGACCTCTCGTCCTCAACACTTAGGAACCGATTGACAATATAAAACGTATTATTAGCAGAACTTTATTTTTGATGCAGAAGCTTTTTAAAGTTTCTAATAGAGTGAAAGTTTTTCCGCTCATAAGAGCATTGGGTCCTATTATTTATTCTGTGGCATAGGTCTTTACAGGTACTTACCGAGTACCGACCGACCTATGCTACGTAGAGCGATATAAATTATATGGCATAATATTATTAACTTATCGTTACGAAAAAAGATTGGAAGTCTCTGAAATGATTTCTCTGGAAACCTATGGAATTATCTTTACATAGATCTTATTAGGTATTTGTTCATTTTTACCATTAATATTAATAATAATATAATAACAACGTTTATTGAAAAATGAATTGGGTACAAAACATAGTTTATTGGTCCCATTGTCCCAACTTCTTCTACTTCGAATAAAAATGGATGAGTTAGGTCGGTAAGTAAAGCCTCCAAAAAATAGGGGTAGGTAAGTTATATTAATACAATTTGGTATTTGATCCCTTGTTACTTTTTTGCTAAGGAATGCTTATGTCCAGATCCTTGAGTTAGATTAAGAAGGCAAGTTGAGGCATTTCAGATGCTCATCCAAGTTTTCGGATTGGAATCAATTTAGGTACCGCCTCCAACCCTCGTCACGGTCTGAATACAATCTGCCAGATCGCTAGTGTATGGCGCGGACTTACGATTTAATGACTTTCAACCCCATTCCTGAGGCAATATCAATACAACCCATTCTCGTGAACATAATGAGACCTTACCGGTTGGATCTCGAGTGCCTGGTTGGTAGGATTCCATATAAGTTCCAAATTACGTTTGATATTTTTCCGACCCAAATCTGAGTAGGTAGATAGATACCTGCCTACCTATCTACTGGTAAAATCTTTTGGATGTATGTAGGTCAGTACATATACACAATCATAGGAATATACAAGTTATTGTCTATTCTATGACACAACATACTGACGGAATGTAGGCAACTCTTCATATAGATAATAGCCTCAGAGTAGTATCATTACTCTGAGGTAATAGCGTATTTTTTATTTTTTGTATGGGCTAAGAGCCGTATAAAACCCCCTTATTACGTTCATGATACGAGTAGATCTACATATAAACTATAAAAAACTACATGCCTACCTATACAAAACCGCATAGGAGTACACGCTGAGCTGACAGCGACGACGTCTAGGTAATCGCTTTAGAACCTGCCTCAGGCAAAAGTATCTTAAGTAAGAATATCTATAACTAAGACAATAAACAATATTATCTACCTAGCTTTAAAATGATATGTCTATGTCCTATAATATCTACTAAAAATGCACCTCTACCTACCTATTGTGAAAGAATATAAATTATTATGAGTTATTCAAACAATATCATGCCTAGTGGCGCCATCTCGGCATTCCTTGAAAAAGGAACTTACGATACGGGTTACGTTACGTCGGGAAAATATTTCAGAGAATTCTTTTTGGGAAATGGACGTTATTAGTACTGAGTTTCTAGAGAATTCCAAAAGATGACGTTATAAAGTGTAGAATAGGTACCTACAATCTTATACACAGGTAGGTACTTACTTATCTGTAAGTAAAAATTTTGTACTTGCACATGCACAAAATGTGATTCATTGATTTTATGTAGGTAGGTAACTATTTACAATAAAATATGGTAGTTTATGTAAAAGAAATTGAAAAGGTCTTAATTAGATATTATTAATTGTAATAGCGATATACGCGGTGAGTGTAATATCTACAAACCGCCAGTTGTTTAATAATTTAATATTATACATATAAATCTCAGATAAAATAAGATATAAATAGGCTATCCTGTAGTAACCAACAAACCTTTTTCAAATGACAAGATGGAAAATTCTATTGTCATGTTTGTCATATTAGCAAAACCAAACGTCAACAAAAAAAATTGTGTTTGTGTGGTGTTTTAAAGCTGACTAGATCTTTTCCTAAAACAAGAAACGTTTTGTAACAGTTACCTGCATAGTTTTTGCCATGGAAAACCCATTTTCAATCACCGCTCTTTAATCATAGAAAAAAAATTGGTAGGTACTACGTTATTTCTGTGCAACGACATTATTTCCTGATTCGCATGATAGCAAGATTAGCGTGCAGTTCGTGTAGGTAGCGATTTTATTTTATTTAATTCTTTTGGATAAACGTAGTTGCGTTGCGCCCATACGCCCCACCCACACCTGTCCTATTGAATTGAATTTCCCGCGGCGATCTCCCGCGTAATTTAGTCCACAGACTAACCAATAGAAACAAGACCGCGCGGTCGAGTCGATCGATTATTCCACGCATGCGTCGGAAATGTGCTTTCTGAGTTTCTGCCTCCCCTTCCTCGGCGTCGTGACAGCACTATACGTTGGTAATTGCTACTGTCGTGTCGTGTGTCATTGAGAAAACAGATTTTCCGTGAATTGGCCGTCGAGCTAACTTATTTCAATTTTCTTTAATAAAACAAAAGTGAGTAATGTCCTTAAATTCACGCTATTTAATTCGTGTATCACTCTGTGGCAACGAAGATTTGTAAATAATAACCTGCGTTGCACTTATCGATCACCTAACCTCTATATTGGTCATTTCATCATCTTTCTAGGAAAATGTGTAAGAAACAAGTGTTACGTAAATTAATCTAATCCTTAATAAAGTGTTTTAAGTGGTATATTCAAGTTTCCGTGCATTATTTAAATTTTTTGCCCTTACGTAATGATGTCATTACAAAGTGTTACGACACCTTGTGCCTTGAAATTCCCTAACTTTGAACCTGACCTACTTTTGGAGGACAAATTCCATCTCTATAGATGTACTCGAGCACTTCTCTAAGTAATTCAATTCTAATATTTCATTACCACTGTCAAGGCCATCTTATCCTATACCTATAGTACTACATCACATGGTCCTGATGTAAAGTTGATATGTAATCAATAGTAATCATGCATTCAAAGCATGCTAATAGGTCCTACTTCTACAACCAATTTTTTATGTTCTAATCTTAAGCCACATCACCATACCCTTAGTCTAAGATAGTCGGTGTCATTTCTAACTTGTATTGTTTTGTAATTTCAGAGGAGCAATGGGTGTGCCCGCTGGCAACGCTGAGAACGGAAAGAAAATCTTTGTACAGAGATGTGCCCAATGCCACACTGTAAGTTTTAAATATTGGATAATTTGAAATAATTAAAATTGTTGTGAAATAACTCACCATCATCAAGGAAATTGTGATTCACACTTGATTATTTGCTACTTAACTAAATTATTGGATTTGTAAAGGAATATATTTGTAAAATCCATTTCCCTATACATAGTTTAATCAACAAGATATTAAATGATTGTAACAGAATTGTAAACACAATATAATTAATTATTCTAAAAAATTTGTAATATTACAGGTTGAAGCTGGTGGTAAACACAAAGTCGGCCCCAACCTACATGGTTTCTATGGCCGTAAGACCGGTCAGGCGTCCGGCTTCTCATACTCAGATGCCAACAAGGCCAAAGGTGGGTGCTTCAGTTCTGTTTTAGTTTATTAAAACAATTGCTTTAGTACTAACTGCACTTTTAGTAAGGAAACAATAGTAAAACGCTCAACTAAATAAATAGCAATGTACTGTTATATTATCAGTTTTAGATTAAAAGCACTATCATGGTTAGTATTATTGCATAATCTGCCTTTATCAGTAGTCATCAATCTTCATTTGAAATTCCAGAACATGTAATTTTTCTTGCTAATATATCACAGCTACACGTTTTGTAGTTAATAAAAGTGTAACAGCACCATCAACATGAGGAAATTTAGCAGGAAAATAATTTGCCTCAACATTAAAAACCAAACAGAAAAGTTTCAAGTCTAAACAAAAACACTAATCAAAAATATTGTCTCTTTTAGGCATCACATGGAATGACGATACCCTGTTTGAGTACCTAGAAAACCCCAAGAAATATATCCCTGGTACCAAGATGGTGTTCGCGGGCCTGAAAAAGCCCAATGAGCGTGCTGACCTCATCGCCTACCTCAAGGAGTCTACTAAGTAATCAATCTGTTATTAGGAAATAAAGATATAAGAAGCATTTTCCATAATATTTCTGGAACATGCCTCTTATTACTAGCCCAATCAGTATCATCAGTAACTTATTAACATGTTAATGTTGTCACACATAGATTTTAGCACATTATATCTTACATGGAGAGTACAAGTTACTTGTGTGTGATGATACTCTCTAACACTGCTGTGAGTGGATTTAATGTTAATTAAATTATTACTAGGTATTTAGTAACATTGTGATTGTTCCTTCATGTCATTTATTTACGTGTATGGCAACAAAAATTTCAGTTTATTGTAATATAAGATTGTGACCGATGTTGTTACCAAATTAGTTATATAAACGATTACAAATATAATAAAGGCTTTAAGTTCTTTAGATCTCTCTTTTATTTTTATCCCGATTGTAAAATAGTGGACTCTATTGTAGATGTACTGTACATTCAGTTTGAAGTAGGTAATTTGTTACCCATCACTTGGGTTATCCTGTTTGTACTGCGCAAAGCAGAACTTAGTGATGGTCAACTCGAGTAACTAACTCGAGTTGGGCTTAACTCGAACCAACTCGAATTTAATTATCTCTGACTCGAGTTTGAAAACCGAATGAAACCAACATGGAGCGAAGTTTGCCGATCATTTGAGACTATATTAATTCATAACAAACAAGTGTCACATTTATGCAGATTTGAGGTTAACTTTAAAGTGCCGGTTATTACTGTAGTTTTTCGTGTTTTAAATTCTGTTTTTGAAAAATGGCGGGTCCTAGAAGAAAATCTTTGGTTTGGAATGTATTTGAATCGCCAGTGTGTGGACGTGTTACGTGTAAACAGTGTTCAGATTCTTTTAAATATAATGGAAATACGACTACATTATTAAACCACATTAAAGAAGCATCCAAGTGCTACCGTCGAAGAAAGTCCCGACTTCATCATTAACAAATTGTAGCGCGGCAACCCCACCATAACATAGACAATGTTGGCCGCACTGTATGTGACGGCCAATCACAGGTAGCGTCGTTACCCGTGCCCTCCGCCGCTGGCGCCGGTGTGCACGCGTGGTCCCCTCGCCAGTCCGATCCCGACCGCTGTGCGCCGCGACGCGTTTCGAGCCGCATCCGCAAGGAGCCGGCCATCTTAGATTTGTAGTTTTCTGTTCTGTGTGATTTTACCATTTGGATTCTCTGTCTATGTTCGTGTGTTCGTGGATTAAAAGGATTGCTAAGATTTGTGGATATTTTATTCAGAGGCCCGAACCCGAATCCCGTCGGCTACATTTGGCGTCCCAACATTAGGGGCCTCTGACGTCACGTGTCTGCAAATTTTTTTTTTCTCTCTTGAACTCCTACGCCTACGTTTGGCGTCAGAAGGTCAACAATGACACGAACAAGGAGTCAGGCAGAAGGAGGTGATGAGACGACAGAAGAGTCTTCCATCACTATGGGCCAGGGTCAATTTACGGCCCTGATGCAATCACTTCAACAGAGCCAGGCGGATATTTTCTCGCGTCTCTTAAACGAGTTTAGAACTTCGACACCAGCGCCGGAGGTATCTACGAGTACGCCCGCCGCGAACTTCTCAAAGTGCACAACTCGATACAATGGAACTTCCGCCGATGTCGACGCGTTTATCGATGCTATAGAAGTGTACAAAAACTGCCTACAGATATCAGACGATAACGCCGTCAAAGGGCTTTCCATGTTGCTGACAGACGCTGCAGCATTATGGTGGCAGGGCATAAAGGCCAGTACTACCTCATGGCAGGATGCCATCCAGAAACTGAGGAGTGCATTTGGAGAGCGTCGTCCGCCGTTCCGTATATATTTGGAACTGTTTTCATTACGGCAAGGTACGGACTCAACGGATTTATTTATTGCAAAAACGAGAGCGCTTTTATCGAGACTGCCGCAAGAAGATTTAAGCGAGAAGGTTCAACTCGATATGGTCTACGGACTTCTCGATCGGAGAATTAAAAAGCGCCTCGATCGTAACTCCATAACTTCTTTCGACCAGTTACTGCAACGTGCCAGAGCGATCGAGGAATCGCTAGAAGATAGCGCTGGCGACAAGACACCGGGACCGACGGCTTCAAGCGCCAGTCACCGATCCGCCGCCGTCGGCGCAAACGTAGCTTCAACTTCGGCATCAAGTGACAAAAAGGACACTCGCAGCAAAAGACTGTCGTGCAGTTACTGTAAGAAATGGGGACACGAAAAATCGCAGTGTAGAAAACTAATAAACAACGAAAAAAGTGATAACGGCAAAAGTGATAACGGTAAAAGTGATAATAACGTAAACAATACCAAACCGATTCAATGTTACGGGTGCGGTGCCCCTAATGTTATAAAATCAAAGTGCGAAAAGTGTAAGTCTAGTTCACAAAACGCGTTTTGTTCGGTTACGGCAACTAGTGATAGCGTAAATTCAAAACCGCGCGGTTCCCGCCTTCACGTTTCCATGCGCGAGAAATACGCGCCGACCGTGCCGATAACGACAACGGCCGCCGCGCGCTCCCCGTCACCCGCGCCGGCCCCGCAGCGTGCGCGCGACCGCGCCGTTGTCGCCGAGGCCGCGCGTTGCCTAGCGACCGACCGCAACCGCGAGCGTACTGATAACGTTCCGCGCGGTCGGGGACCGCCCGCTCACAGCGTGCCGACTGTCAATGTTCCTGCCGTCGCCGTTCCTGTCGGTTCTACAGGTAACCCAGCGTCTAACTACGCTGGGGGTCACTTAAAACTTTACTGTGATTATGTTACTGAGTTGCCACGTAACAATGAACATTCTAGTGTCGGTAAAAATGTGTGTTTTGATAATAAAGACACTAAGTTATCCGTTTGTTCAACTCAAACCCGTTTGTTGCATTCAAATAATATTCGAGCGGATAATGATTATCGTGATGGCTTATTAAGTTATGATAATAATAATAAAATTGTTGACGGGTCAAACAATGTTTTGTTAGACGGTTTATGTTTATCTTTTTCAAATGATAATGTTCATAAATGTTTACGATTAAGTTCTGTAAATGTTGATGGTAAAAAACGCCTCGCGTATGCACAGGGTCGCACTAAGGGATGTCCAATCAAGGGGGAGCCCAAAAATAATAGACCTTTAATGCAAATAGGTATTTTGGGGGAAAACGGGACTGCGTTGCTGGACACTGGTGCCAGGGGCTGTATTGCCGGTCATACACTTTTTCGTATTTTGAAGGAAAAAGGTCACCCTCTGCAGCAGTGCACTAGGAACATCCGACTAGCGGATGGTTGCACGCGCCTGATGGAGGTGCTTGTTGCAGAAGTACAGGTGAAACTTTTTCACAAAATTATACCTACCGAGTTTATAATTTTCCCCGATGCGCGAGATAATGAAACACTTTTAGGTATCGATTTTATTTATAATGCCGGTCTCGTAATCGATTTCAAGCGATGCCTTTGGCATTTTTCTGATAGTAGTGATCAAAAGTATAAATTGATTTTGGAATCTTTTTCGCCTCGCCAAAATTCATACGCCGCGATGAGTGTTTTACGCGATGACGAGGGTGCAGGTTTAGAAGATCAGGAGCGTGAGGAGCTTGCCCAATTGCTCACGGATTTTCATCAGGCGTTTAATCCGATTGGGGAGCCGACACCATATGGGGAGCATCATATAGACACGGGAAATCATGAGCCGATAGCAACGCCCCCATATCGCCTGACACCTGCAAAGAAGGAAGTTATGCAGAAAGAGCTTAGCAAGATGTTGGCTGAAGATATTGTTGAAGATTGTGAGTCTGCCTGGGGTGCACCAGCCCTGCTAGTACCTAAGCGTGACGGCAGTTTTCGTTTTTGCGTCGACTATCGAAAGTTAAATTCGATAACGAAGACAGACGCTTATCCAATGCCCCGCATTGATGAACTGTTACAGTCTACGAAACGAGGACGTTGTCACATGAGCACAATAGATTTGCGATCTGGGTACTGGCAAGTGTCCGTCAAGGAAGAAGATAGAGATAAGACGGCATTTGTGACTCCATTCGGCACCTTCAGATTCAAGAGGATGCCGTTCGGTTTAAAGAACGGACCAGCTACGTTTCAGCGTCTGATAGATAGAATGCGATCTGGTTCGGCACTAAAAGACGTTACCATACTGGGGTATTTAGATGATTTATTAATTATAACACAGGGAGACTTTTCGAAGCACCTGGAAGACCTGCGGATCGTCTTTGAACAGCTGCAGAAGTTTAAGCTGCGTGCGAACCGAGAAAAGTGTGTGTTTGCAAGAGAATCAGTTAAGTATTTAGGACACGTGATCTCACAGGAGGGGGTCTCAGCTGATGAAAGCAAAATTCAAGCCATTCTGGACATGAAAACGCCGTCATCATTGGGACACCTCAGAACTTTCATACAAACTTGTTCCTGGTTTAGGAAATTTATTCCCAAGTTTTCGGAGGTGGCAGAACCACTCACAAGATTGACAAGAAAGAATCAACCTTGGATATGGGGACCACAACAAGCCGAAGCTTTCAGTAGCTTGAAAAGGCTATTGACGTCTGCGCCGATCCTCATTCAAGCAGACTACTCCAAGCCTTTCATCCTGCGCACAGATGCGAGCAACTATGCGATAGGCGCAGTGTTGCTTCAGGGTGAAAAGAATGAGGAGCGACCCATTGAATTTGCGAGCCGTTTGCTGTCAGCAGCGGAACGTAATTATTCGACCACGGAGCGGGAGGCTCTGGCGGTCGTGTGGGCTGTTGACCGTATGAGAGGTTACATTGACGGTCATCCGGTCATAATAGGAAGCGACCATCAGCCTTTGAAATGGTTACTATCACTGAAGTCTCCTACAGGCCGTTTGGTACGTTGGGCACTAAAACTACAGGCCTACGACATCCGGTTCGAGTACACTCCTGGGAAGGTGAATGTGGTGGCCGACGCACTGAGCCGCCCTGTCTGCACAGAAGAGTCTCGCGAATCTTGCGGTATATGCTCAGTTATCGTAGATTTGCCTACGCGAGATCTTACGGAGCTGCGTGCAGCACAAGAAGCTGACCCTGATATAGATAAAATTGTAAAGGAGTTAGAAGATACAGAGGAAGTTGCCTGTCGTCGTTGGACAGAACGTGGTTATCTGATGGAACGTGGTATCCTTTACCGTTATAACCCAGACACAGACAACGAATCACCGCAATTGGTAATACCTGTAAGCATTCGCGACGAAATTCTGAAAGAATGTCATGATGCTCCGATTGCAGGTCATCCTGGTATAGAGAGAACGTACCAGAAAATAGCTCAAAATTATTTTTTCCCTGGCATGAGAAGGATAGTCACAGATTACGTAAAATCCTGTGCTACATGCCAACGATATAAAGCGACAAATGAGAAGCCACCTGGTCTCATTCAAACGCCGATTTTAAACCAGCGCAACGAAGTCTTGGCTATCGACCTATTTGGACCACTGCCGGAGGGCGAAAACGGTGAAAAGTGGATACTATTAGTAGAAGATACCGCGACAAGATGGGTGGAGCTGTACGCTCTTAAAGAAGCCACCTCAGTCGCCTGCGCGAAAGTTCTCATAGAAGAGTATTTTCTTCGATTTGGTTTACCACGTCGCATTATATCGGACAATGGTGTTCAATTTGTCTCTGCGGTCATGCAGAAGTGCATGTTCATTCTTGGTATTACACAGGACCTGATACCCTTCTACCACCCAGAAGCCAATCCAGCGGAAAGGAAAAACCGGGATATGAAGACCCAATTGGCTCTGTTGGTTGGTACGGATCACTCCTCGTGGCCTAAACAACTACCGATCGTACGGTTCAGTATGAACAGCGCGGTTTGTGAAACAACAGGGGCTACTCCTGCATATCTGACGTTTGCACGTGAGTTGAGGTCACCCTTAGAGGTATACAATGATCCGAAGGCTGTCCTACAAAAGGATAATTTTGTACCGCAGATTACTCCGTACCTGACTAAATTTTTAAATTCTTTGAGTGAAGTTCGTGACAGAGTGGAAAAATTACAGGACAGGAGGAAGATTTATGCTGATCGCTCGAGAAGAGTAGGAGAAGAGTTTAAAGTAGATGACAAGGTTTTACTGACTACTCATCAGCTAAGTGACGCTAGCAAGTCCAAGACTGCAAAGTTTTTCCCTAAAAGAGATGGGCCATATGTTGTTAAGAAGAAATTGAGTCCGACAACATATCTAATCGCATCTGATGGAGATCCTGGTGAGATATTGGGCAAGTTCCACGTTAACCAGCTCACCCTGTTCCGAGGACGCGAAGACGAGCGCGTTCAGCCACTCGAACCTAAGAAAAAGCGAGGCCGTCCTCGTTTGCAACCTATTCCTGATGGTAGTGATGTAGGGCTAGACCACGATCGAGGACGTAATCGTGATCTAGAGGGGGAGTATGTAGCGCGGCAACCCCACCATAACATAGACAATGTTGGCCGCACTGTATGTGACGGCCAATCACAGGTAGCGTCGTTACCCGTGCCCTCCGCCGCTGGCGCCGGTGTGCACGCGTGGTCCCCTCGCCAGTCCGATCCCGACCGCTGTGCGCCGCGACGCGTTTCGAGCCGCATCCGCAAGGAGCCGGCCATCTTAGATTTGTAGTTTTCTGTTCTGTGTGATTTTACCATTTGGATTCTCTGTCTATGTTCGTGTGTTCGTGGATTAAAAGGATTGCTAAGATTTGTGGATATTTTATTCAGAGGCCCGAACCCGAATCCCGTCGGCTACAAAATGAAAATAATACAAGTACTTCGGTCGATTCATCCCAGTCACTGGCACATTAAATGTTGAGCCTCCTCAAAAAAGGTTAAAGCACACCCAAACCTGAATTTAAAAAAAACATTAACTCTTCCATCTAGTTAACTCGAGTTACGTAACTCGAGTTCAACCCGAGTTACGTGAATTTTAACTCGGGTTAAATCGAGTTTTGTTTTTTCCGAGTTGGCACATCACTAGCAGAACTTGTGCGCATCCTACTAAATGACGTTTGTTAAACAACGATTATGGAAGGGAAGAAGTTTTTGTATTTGTTTTATATAGGTATTACAAAAAGTGCACATTTTGCCAAATTTTCATTTTGAGAAAATGCACGCACGTTATGTGCCACATTCTGCGCATAACCCTGCTGTCCAGTCCAGCATATTAAATCTTTGGTCCAGCGTGTGTGAGCTATGAATTACACGCATACAACCCTTTTCGTGTTGTGGATTAAATTGATAGACATCATGAAATAGCCTACTTCGTAATTTTTTTAGGCAATTTATCATCTATTTTTTATTTCTTTTCAAAATAAGAAGAATAATAGCTAATTCGTTTGCCTTGGCCTTGCCGAATATCAAAACAAAAACAGTTTGATCTAAGTGTATGGCCCAGGACTTTTTGGCGGGAAGTGAAAAGTGATACAGTTCGATTTTGTTTTATTTTCCAAACAAGTGTTATTTCGAGTGATCATGTGTAATATCGGTGGAATATTAACCATTATGTGCTCGTTAACGTGCACGAGTGTAGGAAAATGAAACAAAATAGAGAAAACATTGCTTTCATGTCCTCCCAAAAAGTCCATGGAAAGCTTGAATAAAGTTCCACCACTTTATTGAAGCACTAGAAGAGGGTCCGGCTTGTTGCTGATGATCCTCATTCTAAACAAAAGTATAATAAATGGAATATCTAACTATCAAATAAAAACTAGGTAAGACTTGGCGGTATGGTCCTAGAGACTTTAGCCTGCCCAAAGGGGCGAACTTAAAAAAAAAGTCTATGGCCCATCGTAACTGTCAGTAATGACATTTCCATCTATCTGATGTCATTGTCAATCAAACGAGTCGCCTTGGAACGCAAGGTCACAGTAGTGTTGTATTGTGCTGTTATAGGTATGGCAATTGCCATATTATGCAGCAATGTACCTACTTCTATTCAATTATATTTTAAGGCACTATATACTATATTGGCAAGCGTGCTACATCATCGACCGCATCGTCACTTACCATCAGGATAGCGGTATGAATATCGATTAATCGACAAGCTTTGTATTACCTTACTGCCGTACTTGGCTTTGAGTATAGAATGTTCAAAAGGCCTTTTAAACTGGGCATTAAATCGCGGTTATCCTGAGTTAAACTTGTTTTTCTTTTTGTATAATAATTGAAATTTAAGGCGCATGTTGCATTACCGCTGTCCATCTTCTAGTTTAACCAATTTAAAATATCCATTACGATATGTATGACTTATAACTATACTAGCGTATGGCCAGAGTACCTACCTAGTAGGCATTTTAAGCGTCGTCTTACAAATAGAATTTTCTTCGCACAAACCTAAACAAAATTCGCGTGAACTTCCGATGGTCTCGCGAACGAACTCTTAGTTTGGACGACGACACGTTAGCGGGTGTCCGCGTAGTGGTTACTGGCTACATTCTCATTGGTGTCCGTGACAAAGGTGGAGTCCGGTTACGTAGTTATCTGCCTAACATAGATTAGGCTCTTAGACCCAACTCTAAAATGAACTTTAATTTCACATTGGCACGGTGCAACATAATCAATCAAGACATAAACATAGTAGCCGGGACGACGGTAAAAGGCCTGACGGCATGACTTTGATCCCTTAGAAGTTGGGGCAGCCTTTAGTGTGGGACGCTACTTGTGTCAAAACTGTGGCACCGTCACATTTTCCGGTGACACAGAATAAGGCTGGCGCGGTGGCTAGTGGTCATATATTTGAGCCGTTTGGTGTGGTGACTTTGGGTCCATGGGGACCGGGAGTTTGGCGTATTTTCAAAAGTCTGTCAGAACGCCCAGCTCGGTCAATGCGACGCATGATGAGAATTATTTGAAAGAAAGAAAAAAGAAACATTTATTTGCAACAACTTATTAACTATAAACACATGACATAAAGAAAACAAACAGAAAACAAAAACTAATAAAAGAGTAACAGATTAAATAAAAATAGGAAATTGTTGCAAACCGGCCTCAACTCAGCGTTGTGCTGGTCGTGTAACCTGCGCTGGTCTGTCCTTGAGGCCATTTGAGTGACTGTAATACATGTATACAAAACAAAAACACAACGAACTTATCCAAGAAACTCAAACTGAAAACAATTTGGCTCGTATCAGTATTCCAATCCAACTGGGCAAAACTGCCAGCATCTTGAGCACGCTGCCATGCCATGCCATGCTGGTAGTGGGCTGGGGCATTTGGGCCATCTATAAGCATTTAATGGTCATTTGTTTCTCCTTGTAAGTTATTTTAGTTTTAGTTAATAGAGTGTAGAATCGTTTTTAGTAATAAAGGCATCAGATAATTTAAAAAAAAAACAAATAAAAAATAAAGTATGTTTAAAAATTAACTTGTTAAGTGTGGATGATCCTTACTTAGTGATATGTATTATTAACTCAAAATACGGCAATGCAGTATTTATAATACGGCAGCTCAAAAAATTAAACATTACAACACTGGCTGGGTCGCACGCAACTCGCGCAAGTCGACTCACGATGTAGGTTGTAGGTACCCTGTGACTCGCGAATTCAATTCAATCAAGGCAGTGCGAATATTTTAATTTGCGTTGCGATATTAAAAACAGAAATAAATAGCCAATATACATTATATTACATATAACTAGCTATGTCATACATAACTAAGCTAAGACAGTGAGAATTAATCTGTGGCAGTGGATACATAACGCTGAAGATTCAATAGGCAGCAATAACACGCACCATTGGTAAGTCCTAATAATTTATCTAATTTTCCAAACTATTACTTTGTCATTTCCTCATCATTATATATCTATTCAATTTTTTAATGTACATATTTCGTCATTTATAGTTCTAAGCCATTAAATCTAAATAATTATAAGGTCAAATAATTAACCGCTTGAAAAGAAAATCATTAAACCCTTTTCTTAGCAGATGAATAAAACCAAAAGGAATGTTTCAAGAACACTAAGAATTTGATTTAAAAAATGGCCAGAGCATCAGTGGTATTGAGCTTCCATGACATTTTACTTCATAAGTCAGATGTAGAGCTTTTGAATGGACCATATTGGCTCAATGACACCATCATATCATTTTACTTTGAATATCTTGAGAAAGTGATGTTCAGTACGTCCAGTGATCTGCTGTTTGTGTCGCCAGAAGTGACACAGTGTGTGAAAATGGTTAAAACTGAAGAAATAAACACCTTTTTAGAACCTCTTGGTGTTAATAGAAAGAAGTTTGTGTTCTTTGCTCTGAATGACAATGACACACCTGATATGGCAGGTGGCTCACATTGGAGTCTCCTTGTTTTTTCTAAACCAGAGAATAGTTTCCTTCACCTTGACTCTTCAAGTGGCAGCAATCATAATGTGGCCTGGGATTTTGCAAGTCATCTGATACCTTATTTAACTAAAGGCAGTAAGTTTGCTTCTTTAATTAATATGTTGTCAAGATACACAATCGGTACATGATTAGAAAATCTTTGATTTTAATAGGTTTTCCTACTTTCAGTATTGATTTAATTTTTTGTACGAGTCCTTCAGCATTCATGCACATCTATAATTATAAATTCAATATCATTTGTATAAGACCCTATGGATCATTTGCATATGGGAAGAGTCATATAAGGGTTTACTAAAGATGTATTGAAATAAAATGATTATCCCAACAAGTAGTGATTATATTAGTTATTATTAACGACATAATTAAACATTTCAGGCATCAACTTTATGGACAAGGAGTGCCTACAGCAAAGCAATGGATATGACTGTGGAGTCCATGTGCTCTGCAATGCGGAGAGACTTGCAGAATGTGCCCACACACACAGTCACATTGCCTCCTGTGACATGCTCATAAAAATCAATCCTAGCTATAAAAGAAAAGAAATTCTCACAATCATTGAACATCTTTCAAAATCTCCAGACTTAGCATCTTCAACTATGTAAACAATTGGTATTAATTTATTTATTTTGTTTGTCTTAAATTAAAATGTAAATCAGTGTGTAAAACTTTGTTTCATTCAAAATTAATAAGCGAGTCACAGAAGAATTGGCATTTAAAACAAGTAAAAACACTTAGTAAAGGAGTGTTACAGTATTAATCCATTTAGATTTTCTACTACATAAAGTTTTCGCATTAAATACAGTATACAAAAATATTTTTGTTACATTTTCTGGCTTTGTATAAAAAAATCAATAGGCATTAGGATTTCTGAGGTTCCAACCAGCCGCCGAACGCGCGATCCAACTCCTCTGCAACTGCCAGGCACAGCCTGTCTTTATTGTAGTTGGCTATCACCTGGATCCCGATCGGGAGGCCATCTCTGCTCAACCCTAAAGGTATAGTTGTGGCTGGTAGTCCCAAGCAGTTCACTACAGCTGTGTATGAAAAGTTGAAAGGTCTAACCAACGGCTCGTTGTGGTAAGGCGCCGGCGTCGGATGTACTGGGTACAAGAACACTCCATTCTCGCCAAGCATCTCTGTAAATGTTGCTTCTAATTGATCCCGTAGTTTGAGATAGTGCTTATGTCTGTCGTTGCCGACTTCCACGCCGCCGTAATCAAACAGAGACGTCACGAGTCCGATCAAAGTGTTACCAGACAGTCCAAAGACTAGTTTGACGATTTCTTTCACTATGTTTGTTTTACTCTCGTTCTCCATTATGAATTCGCCGAACTTTTTCTTGTTTTTCATTGTCGCAAACCATATGGCCAAGGATTTCTTTAGAATCGGTAATCGTTTCTCCTCGGCTTCTAATTGGTGTTGTGCTTTTAGAAATTCGACCACTTTTTTCATCGCTGTGATGATGTCTGGGTCGACGGGATCAGTCATCGGAGCTTCGTTGCTAAATTGATAGTAAAACTTCAGGTTCTTGATGTTGACAGTCTCATTCAGCTTTAGTTTGGATGCATTTTGTCCGGAAATGATGTCCAATATAGGCTTCAGATCCACTGCATGTCTGACCATTGGTCCAATACCTGAAATATATTTATACTGGTTACTTCAAAATCCGTATAACAGAAATGTAGTTCGTAATATTATTTACTACAAGAGGCTTACCCAAAAATGAATTTTGCAGTTCGGTCTCGGGTCTTGGGTATTGCCCTACGTTTGAAACGATGTTCCTTGAGGGCTTGTGTCCAAATATCCCATTAAAGTACGTCGGCATACGAATTGATCCTCCGATGTCAGACCCTGAAAAATAACATTTCCATATTTTAGAAAATGAAGGCAATTAATATAATTGATGAAATCAAGGCTCCAATTAGCCGACTTCTAAAATGAAAACATGTTTATTCTCGTAAATACTTTTCTAAAAGGAACTGATTTATTGGAATTAAATTAATTAATTGTTTCAACATAAATTTTGGGCACGTTGCCGGACGACGGGTATCGGGTGAATTATCTTTAGGCCATTCAGTTGGCTCAACCGATACCCGCATGTACATAGTATTTAATGTCCTTTAGTTTAGTTTTTAAATTATCTAACCTTTTGTTTTGTTTGTTTTTCTGTTGAAACTCTTAAATTGGTTATACAAAAATATATAGCTTGTTCACCATAGCTGCCTTTTTGTTATAATTGGCATTCGTCTTTAGACTAGATCTCAACAAGGTGTTTACTTTAATTTGCATATCTCACCTAGTCCGAATAGGCTTAAACATACAAAAACACCTATAGCCAAACTTACCTATGCCAAATATGCTGCCCGCAGCAGCTTGGCAGCTGCCTTCACCTCCAGACGAACCACCGACGATTCTTGTCGTATTGTAGGGGTTGTTTGTTCTGCCATGGATGTGGTTGTGCGTTTCCCACCTGTTGAGATAAAGTAATAGAAGTGTTCTTCTTCTTGTTTTCGTTTCGATACTTCGATTTAACTTCTCTATCTTTAAGAGGATGGATTTGTTTTGAAGAAGGCCAAATGAACGTGGGCGCAGGACACCCTGGCGCATGTTTCAAGGGTATGTGGTTATGTCTGGCTCCCAGGTGACTGAACTACTAGACGACTAGACGAGACTGCAGCTTTCCCTTCAGGCATGGTTCAGGCATGGTTTCACAATTAAAAGTATTATTGAAAGACCAAGAGACCTAACAAAAGAAACATTGCTGCAATTTCTTCTTTGTTCAAAAATCTAAAACTAATAAGCATTGGGCATAGTTTATTATACCTACATGCATTTATTAGATTTCTTTACAGCTCAGATTAGTTACAGTTATGGCCAGCAATTTTTTACGCAATGCATGTAAAGATTTTCCTACCAATACAATTCTTGCTAATACGAATACAAAAAGCTTTACATAAAGATTCGTAGGTATACCTATAATAAAACTACTAACTACACGATTCTATGAGAATAAGCATGAGAAAGTCAATTTTATTAACTAGGTAGGTAGGTACCTACCACATGCACAACTCTGGTACATTGGTAAGACCAATGATAATGGCTCCCTTCTGCCTCAGTAGATGGATAACATCAGAATCCTGATCAGCAATTACGTCTCTACGAAGAACCACTCCTGAAGTTTGGTGTAGACCTGAAAAAGAAATAAGCTCAAGTTATGCATAACAGTTTCATAAAAAGTGGATTCAAAGAAAACAAATAGATAGATTTTTCTCGAATATATATATACTAGCTGTTAATCGCCACTTCGTACGCCTACTGAAGTAATCTAAACTGATCCCGACAATTTTCCATCCCACTCTAATCGCTCCCGCTCCGCTACTACCCCGATCCTGTCCCCGTCCTATCCCTCACTGTCCCGCTCCTATCCAGATCACGTCTTTTTACGAGTTATTACCATTACCATCCCGCTTCTCCATATAAATTAATATCCCCATTATATCCCGTTACCGCTTACCGACCCCTCCTAATCCGAACTGTCCCCCTCATATCACGTTACCACCACCCTCTAGTATTCCGTTACCATCCCACTCCTATCCCGTTACCGTCCCGCTCATATCCTTTTACCATCCTCCTCCTACGCTCCTGCCCCTGAACTCTAGAAAAAGTAATTACGATCTTCGTTCTGTCGAATGAAAGGGACAGCGCTATGCAACAGGCATAACAGTGTCTCTTTTAGTCCGCACGAACGAACGAACGAAAGCAACTCGGAATAGGCCTCCTCTGTCTCGATCCCGTTCTTTCTCGTAGATAGGTACGTAGGCAGATAAGTTATGTCAATATATTGAAGATCTATCCAAAGATAAAATTGGATCTATCAGTCTACTGTCTCACTCACTTTTCATATTATGAGATTAAAAAAAATATATTACTTATATTTCTTTTTTCTTTTATATAAACCTTGTCCTGACAATAACGAACACAAAAAAGGATTATCCAATTTGGTGCAGTCGTTCGGAAGTTATGCGCGTACATACATTTCGGCGATTCATTTTTACTTATATAGATATTTTTTTATATATATGTACATAGAACAGCTTTTACATGTCTTTGATATTAGGATGCAAATAGCCCCTCTATTCATAACAGTACGAGTATCAGTAGGTAATACGAGTAAATAGTTAAGGTTCTGTTTGGCTATAGAATCGACAAGGCAAATGTGGTAAAAAACATCCTACAAGGTTAACAAGCATTGAGTGGCAGCAATTCTTATTATACATAACTACATAATACTTAATATAGATATACAAATCTCAGTTTAATGTGGGAAACACGATCTACCTTATTCAGATATAATTTTTTTGCATAAAAGAATTACCTACTAAGTGTTTTACTAAATTCAAATTTTCAAATTCAATCATTTATTGCATACATATGTCACAGATCAAATATATAATATTAGTACCAATTTAGAGACAACACTTCGTTTTTGCAGTAAATGTAAAAAAAAAATTACTATTATAAAATTGTAACTTTGAATGTTTGTTCCCTTCAGACTCGAAAACTGCTGAACAGATTTTAATTAGGTATTCACTTAGGAGTTTTGGAGTCCCAACTTAGATTATTGGGAATATTACATCAAAATAGGTTAAATGTTAAATACTGGGGAGGTCTTGTTAAAATGTTCTTGGAAAAAGACGACTATGACATGACCTTCCTGGCGACTACGTGGATGAAGTCGCAGGAAAAACTAGATTTTACAAAATGCACTCCATACACAAGAAAACTTTTACTTATTTATGTTATCACCATCATCACCATCATCATCATCATCATCATCATCATCATCATCATCACTATTAAATTGTACCTAGTCTGTAGTAAAAATGAATATTGCCTTTCAATTTAGGCACTTGCGTACAGTAGCCGCTGCCAATTAACAGATGATTTTTACTTTTTGGATAATAATTGAAAAGTAGTAAAGTAAATGTAAGTCACAGCAAGGCTGCCTGTGACTTGTCTGAGAGTGGTGAAAGGAAAGGTGAAGTAAAAGTGGAACCGGTTGCCAAAAAAAGGGAAAATCGGTCTTTCTCCAACGGTTCAAAGACAGTTGGCAACGCTTAATTTAGGTCAACCTATAATGCCAACTCAAAATTTAGATAAGTACTTACTGTATTCTACGTTTATAATATACCTACTTACCCTTTGCTTCACTGGAGCACTATGACATGCAACCAATGAAGCACCGTCAATGAGTCAATATATCTCTTGAGTCGGCAAGTTCGGATTTGTTAACCTCTCCAACCAGCCAACTACATCGGTAGTTTTCAAAGTGTTTTCAATGTACTCGTTATTCTTACAGTGTAAGATCACAGAAGTATGGTAATAAGTACAAGAGAAAGAGAGAGGCACTCCCTCTCTCTTTCTCTTACCGGAATCGACGACGTTCGCACTCCCGTTCTCTTTCTCGCTCTAGTAAATGACTGTTCTAAGAGACAGAAAAGTATAGAAGCATAGGAAAGTGCGATTCGGTGCGGCCAGATGTAGTTCAACCCTTGCGAGTAAATACGTTTGCCTTCCATTCCCGTAGGTAGGTACCTATCCACTTATACTTTTGTATTCTGTGCTTATACTGTATTCCTATACAGGTAGCTATGAGTTTATTACCTTTTACAGCAATGCAGTCCTTCGTAGTAAAAGGAACTCCCAACAAAGGCTGTTCCTTCTCCAACTGTTCGGTTGTCTTGGCGCCGCTTCTGATGAGCTCGTCTGCCTCTTTTGCTTCCTTTAGCGCCAAATCAAATCTATCTTCTACGAAGCAGTTCAACGCTGAGTTCACATCTTTTATTCTTCGGATGCAGGCCTCCAGAACTTCTACACTTGTAATCTGAAATTTAATAAATGCACATTATATAAGACGTACTTAAACACTTGGTTTTCGAGCATCCCAACAACGTGACGTTTTTTTCGAATATGTCGACATAGATTTCGAGAAACTGAACCTTAGGTCGTCGGTAATCGGAGTAAACTCGTTGCTGATGAAAAGCATTGGATATGCTCGAAACCTAGGTCGAGAAATTCGACAATATAAGCCGTTTCAATAACATTCATAATGAATCAAACTCACGGAAACTTATATACTAAAACATTTTTACTCTTCTGAATTCAGCTTTATGATTGAACTAAGAAATGTTATTATAGCCCCTTGTCTAGTAATTGGGCTGTCAGGCCCAGCGAACAATAGAAAAACCTGTGCGTGAAAACAATTTTCTAACTTTTTGTTTTTCGCCCAATCATCACTTACATGGATCCTGGCCCCTAACTAGAATTCCCAGTATCAAGGGAACCAGGAACTACGAGGACCATGGTCACACAACACCCAAATACGAAACGAATTACATTTATAGCGTTTACAAGTAAATATGGTATCATTTTTATGGTTCCGTACCCAAAAGGTAAAACTGGAACCCTATTACTAAGACTCCGCTGTACGTCCGTCTGTCTGTCTGTCCGTCTGTCACCAGGCTGTATCTCATGAACCGTAATAAGATTATGCATTTCTGTTGCCGCTATAACAACAAATAATAAAAACAGAATAAAAAAATATTTAAGTGGGGCTCCCATACAACGACATGATTTATTTTCGTTTTTATAGGTAATGGTACGGAACCCTTCGTGCGCGACTCCGACTCGCACTTGGCCGGTTTTTATAATTATGCAAACCTTATTATGATACAACGATTAGGTATTCTGTGGTATAGGGTCAATGATCAAGGTCACCGTTTGCTGACAAGAGCGTATACAAACGTGTAAGCTAATGGTGAGCCACGCCTACCCATAGCCCCAGATAGTGCCACACCAGAACGTTTAATGCAATACACTGCACTCGTCATCCCTCGACAAACGCTCAGAATTTCACTGGCTACAATGCCCTTCAAACCGGAACACGATAATGTTTGCGCACTACTGCTTGGCGGCAGGATACTGGCAACGAGGTGGTAGTACCAACACTACCAACCTACCAACTCAGACGGTGTCTAGCCAATGAAATACCTACCACGAAACCACCTTAAAAAGCAAATACACAGAAAAGCAATATTATATCTAGTTCAAATAGTAGGGATAGGTCCTACTAATACCTATTATAAATGCGAAAGTTTGTGTGGATGGATGTTTGTTAATCACGCTAAAACTACTAAACGGATTTTGATGAAATTGTCTACCTACATATGTAGGTCCTGGGAAAGGACATATGCTACTTTTATCCCTGGAAACCGCAGCTAGTATATTTATAAACAGGTGCTACAATAAGCGGCCTAAGGCATAGTTTAACAATCCATAGGATCAAGGATTGTAATACTGTGGCTTAGGCTTTTTTCTAGGCTGATCTCTAGGCTCTGGCTGAGATTATCTAACCTTGTCCTCATTGTAATTTTGCATTGGTAAGATATATTATCATTTATAGAGTTTACATTACCTAGTTATATAAACTCTAAGTTATCATTATTAAAACTAAATAATAACATTAAGTATTCCGTTGTTTAACTGCAAAACGACAGAAGTTTATTTGATTTACCTAACCTTTCCAATTACAATCCGTAAAAATACCTACATAGATTATTGCCGCGCTGTAGAAGCAAAGGCGTGCTCTCTACGGCAAGCTAGGTATGCTTTTCATTCGTTTTAGTCGGGTCAGGCTGACCTAGGCGTAGTGAGCAGTTTTTCATTTGTCGAGGATAGCCGACAGCCGATATTGGCAGTCAAACGGTTGAAAAAAAAACCGTTTTATCTGTCTACATTTTTATAAAGTCCTTACGATATTCAACAAATGTTACCAGACCAACATCATTTTAACCTGTCATAACACTAAAAAAACAGACATTTAAACAAGTATAAATGATATAAAAATATTTTACTTATTCCTACCTCGCTTAGCTACGACCCAACCTTGTATAAATGCTGTGAGTCAGAAGTAAACAACATAATTTAGTCTAATTTTAGATAAAATACCGGTTTTGGTTAAGCGGCTGAGAAAAAATTTGCCAAAAAGATTTAATTTAATTTTAACATACGTACTGCTGCCGAATTTATTACCGAGTTTATTTTATTTATACAACAAGAGCGGTCCAATCTGTATACCTACTACAATATATATAAATAACATATTTATATAATATTCTCTGTCAAGGCAATATAAAAAGTCTTACATCAAATTTGTTATAGCGATGAATCGTTGCGAGAATTTATTGTGTATTTATCAGGTAGGCAGGTAGGTTATTAGCCGAAATACCTTTCAGTGACAACAAAGAAAACTATAAAGTATAAAGTAGGTAAGTATGGTGATATATAGGCAGGTATGTCATTATACGTATAGAAATCAGGTGGAAGAAGTTTACAAATATTAGACTTTTTTTAATTGTTAATTGGCTTGCGTTTAACCACTATGTCACCTGATGGTAAGCAACGATGCGGTCGACGATCTAAAACGCTTACCAAGATAGTACCTCTTCACTCGAGACTTGAAGATTCCCAGATTTTAGCTATCGGAAAAGACTGACTCTGACAGGGAATTCCACTCGATAGCAGGGAATTCAACTCGTTAGGTAGATAGGAAAGATAGTGAACTAGTACACGTAAATAAGGTATTAGATATTGTGTCAAATTGGTTCGCTGCCAACAACTTGTTATTAAACGCGAAAAAGACGAAATGTTTAAAGTTCTCTTTGCCCAATATTAGACATATAGAGCCAAAAGTTATGCTTAATAGTGATAAACTTAACACAGACAAGGCGACGGTATTCCTAGGTATAGGCATAGACTCTAAGTTGCAGTGGGGTCCTCATATCGATGCTCTATCAGGAAAACTTAGTTCTGCTGCATACGCGGTTAGTAAAATTAGGCAATTAACGGATATAGCTACGGCTCGGTTAGTTTATTTGCATACTTCCACAGCTTAATGTCATATGGCATTTTACTATGGGGGTCTGCCGCGGATATAGAAGCTATTTTTATTTTACAAAAGCGGGCGGTTCGCGCTATTTATGAGTTGGGTCCTCGCGAATCATTAAGAGAAGTCTTTAAACAAATAATGTATTAACTTTACCTTCTCTGTATATTTATGAAAATATAATGTATGTTCGTAAACATCTGCACAAATTCAAGGTGAATAGTGACCACCACAACATAAACACTAGAAATAAGGATAGAATTGCAGTACTTAGGTTTAGACTGAGTAAAACGAATAAGTCCTTCATGGGCAATTGTGTACGTTTTTATAATAAAATTCCAAAATGTATAACGGAGCTCACAGAAAGTAGATTCAAATCGAGTGTGAAAAATATTCTAATGAAAAAAGCAAACTATACAGTTAGTAATTACATAGAAGACAAAGATGCATGGAACATTCCGCTTCTGCCAAGTAGCCAACTGGCACATAAGAAAAATAATATTGTTAAAATCAAACATAAAATATTGTAACAAAAGTTCTAAAAAATAAGCCCCTCAGTTTCTTGCCGTATCTTCTGAGTAGTGGTTCTTTTTCCGATACGGTGGTAATCATTGTAATAATTGACGTTCATACGTGCGTCTGTGACGACAAAATTGAAATAAAAACTTTTGATTGATTGATTGAAGCAGTGCGCATAATAAAAGTGGAAGCGAAGCGCTTAGTACGCGCAGGAGGAATGTCCACCATGAAACGGTGACGTATTACCGTACGTCTTATAGTCCAATGATAAAATGGGGTTGGGGGAATTAGTTGGTGCAATTCCGACGCACACTCTCCGAAATGTATCCGATAAAAAACCGATAGACTGGCAATTATGCGTCGATGTTAAAGACTGTGGACTTGAATTTGACTTTGTTTATAAAATTACTACATTCTATCAGAATATGCTATGCTATTATTAACCAAAATATGTATAAATTGTATAATCAATTTAGATAATAGTGAACAATTGAACATACATAATTTTCATTATAGTACTTTGTACTGTTCATAACTGATAGATAACGAAAAAAGGTCGTGGCTCTTATCGGACATGTGGGAATGTATCAACTATAATAATAATAATTTGTGCTTTAATACTACTAGTGCCGCCTTCGCTACGACGACTCAGGTGTCAATTTTTTTAGTTACTAGCTGCACCCTATAGTTTCACCCGCTTATTCCGCGATAAAAAGCCTATGTATTTTTCAGGACCTAAAGACGACATACCAAATTTCTTCAAGATCCTTTTAGTAGTTTTTTGCGATTGAGTAACAAACATCCATCCATCCCAAAGGTTTTTATTAAGAAAATGGCTGAAGGAAGTTCCTCTCCTCCAAAAAGATGGTGCTGCGGGCATGTGGCAATTGACAGAACCTGAGTTGGTATCACGGTATTCATTAGCCGGAAAGGTAAAGAAAAAATACAGGCTGATTCATGCTGTTGATAAGCTACCGTCTCAAATCAATTCATAACAATATCCCATCAAATCTGACTCTGTTGTATGAATAATTACAGGCATAACAGCGTTTCGTATGTCATGGCCTAGTGCTATTATTCTTTTGTGGTCATGAGCACTGAATCATTAATGTCATGTAGCTCACCTGTATGTGGCATAGTGTAATAACGGTAATATTTGCGTTAACACCCCAAGACGATACCATGGACGTGGTTTGAAAAGGGGTTAGTCGGTATTTCTTTTGTATCATACAGATATGTGTCAAGTCGCTGACAAAGCTATAATTCTACCTAAGTGTAAATTGAAATATACCTAGTGTGGTCGTTACAACTTGATGACAATACTGTTGTGTAATGCCCAGAATAATTAATTTGCTATTATTATTACCTATTATTTTTGAAATATGATGTCATCCTCACCTACCTACCTAAATGCGATGTAAACGAAGGTTGATAGTCGTGTAAATCATACTTTCTTTGTTTTCTTATGTAAATAGAAAATCGTAATTAGTTGCGTCACCGGTTACGGAGTAGGTAGGTACATACATAGGTACCTAGCCCAACAACTGCAGCTAGGCACATACCTAGGTAACTATGTACCTAGCTACAGTTGTGCTACTTCATAAAGGGAGTTTAACCCGTGTATGATTTCAATAATTAATAGGGAACTACTTATACCCATTTAGTATTTTCCGGCTTCAAATCTATTTTCGGTGTATCTAGTTATGATTATACATATTCAACTACAGGACTAGTATTATTTACATCGTTATTTGGACGCCATAACAAGTTTATGTTTAATGTTTACCAACACAGCACAATATTATAACACAGTTAATCATTTTAAGTGCCTGTTAGAGTAATTGCGAACTGAACTGAGTTACGACGTAGAAGGTAAACTTTCATGTATACTTTCGTATTAAGTTACTAACCTCTTTATTCCGTATTTTCTTCGCGACTTCCACCGCCGGCTGCTTCAGGATGTCGTCAGTAATCGGCGGTATTTTCTGCCCTTCCGTCCCATAGTACAAACTGAAGAAAAACCTAGCTATTTTAGCCACTATCAATCTCAAAACATGAACCACTCTAAGTTTCATGGGGATCGGTTTGTCTACATCTGTGTTACTCATATTTATGTTAGCTCAGATCACAGGTCTATTTTTAAGTCACACATGGAAACAAACGCTTTGCATTAAAAACTTTTATAAAACTGTTTATGGAAGCGCGACGTGTAGAGAAACCGGTGACAACGCCTGTGTGTCACTGATTGTACGTACACAGTGGACTGCTCAACCGACAACTCAATGAATGAGTGAAACACGCGAAGGACGTTATACTTTGTCTGGCTGTCCGCGTTTGTACAATCCACTGCTGGAGCGCAATCTATTCCAATCGCTATATCATGAATTTTAAAGGCGATAACGGCTTGCTCGGTTGGGCTCACAGTTGGGCTGTTGTAGTTCGCTCTGTGGTAGACTGTACCTCATAGTTATCTCTGTCTCTCTCTTTCTGGTGGTATCGTTCGTTAGTTCTCGGCTGTGTCGAGTCTGACGCCAACGTTTTGTGGTTGTCCCGGCGTCAGACGGGGGTATGGCGCCTAATAAAAGTAGCAGCCATGCTATGTATGTAGTAGACATGCGCGAAACAGTGCATTGAAAAGTAATGTGATATGGCATCACATTTCGTACCGAGTAATATTTCATTACTTCATCACCCCAAACATCACCTGAGATGTTCGCGTCGGACGCACTATCTATCACTTGTGTGATATTGTAATGGAATGCTCGAATGCAATAGCAAGTGATAGTTATAGCGCATATACATGAGATAGCGAGTTACTTATTTTTTTGTGACTGGAGCGAGTACATCAAATCAAATTACAATATCTATTTTGTGCGAGAGGTTCAAAACATTCAAATATTACGGGCGGGGGCGGTGCCAAAATAACCTATTGTCGCCTTAATTTTCTAGTAATACGGTTTTAAATGGAAGTTCAATCAAGTGGCAGGCAGGGCGCACGTGCGATGAAGCTCGCTTCCTCTCTCTCAGACGCGCGCGCGAATAGTGTCAGTGAGGCATAGACTCGATAGACATAATGCAATGAACAGAACAGTGCACTGTGTGATGCTATGGTGTGATGTGTAATGTTTAATTTAGTCGAGTAATATGTAATGCTACATTACTCGATCGGGTAATATTACGCGTAATGCATCAATCGCATTACTTACACATGTCTAGTATGTAGTCTTGAACAGCAATATAATGCTTACTTTCATATGAATAGGTCTGGCTCTGTATATTCTTGACCCCTAGCGATTGTTACGACATAATTGATCTAAATTGATGTAATTAAGATATTGAATGTGATATAATTAAGAGGTTTGACTATGTATTTGTATCAGTGATCATAGATAAACGTGATAAATAGGTATGTATTTGTATATTTTACTAACTGACCCGATAGACGTCCTATCACCGCGCATTCTGTCAGTTGCGCCAACTGTCAAACAACTGATAGTTATGTCAAAAGCCATAAGGCTACATTAGAAAAGTTAATATGGTCGTTAAGTTTTCTTAAATATTTTAATATTCCGCGCAATTTTTCTTAATTGTTTCTTTCATAAGAACCTTCTCCTGACAATAACAAACACAACAAAAAAATAATTAAAATAAAATAAAATAATAGCGAAATTGGTCCAACCGTTCACGCGTGATGCCGTGAACAAGGGAAATAGGGATTCATTTATATATTATACCTAAAGGAAATAGGGATATAGATAGACATAATATATCTCGGCTACGGTTCGACTTCCTTGAACGGTAATTTCTCTGCGCATTCGAAAGGCGTCGCTTCTGTATCTACCCGGTGCGGTGCAGTGAGTACTTCCATTATTTTCTCTTAGACTCAGCATAAAAAGAGTCCTTTTTAGAATGTAAAATAATTTTAAATAGAAATGTCTTCATCGCGAAGAAGTTGTCTCAATAATTCAAATGTGTTTCGTTAGGTACATTTGTGGCGAATACACAGTTAAAATCTTCAGAAAACCTATAACAGTTTTTATAAAATGTGCTTATTTTCTTACTTTAAGTCGGAAATTGTGGATGAATACAAGTCGTGGATACCCTAAATTGTTTGTAAAATGTCCTATGAACACTTGCCGTATGAGGTTCGGAGTCCCTATGCATTGGAAATAACAAAAAAATCACTTCGATGACTGTTACTTCTGCTGTTTTCATTTTCGTGGTGTTAATGTTAAAAAATTGACCCTTGCCCCAGGCCTTATGAAACAATTTGTTAAAGCGCTAGATAGAAATGGGCAATGTTTTTCTTATATACAGGTGGATTTTTGAGACGGGACAGCAAGGGCAGGTACCTTAACCGTTATAGTTACAGGAAAACGTTCCTAGGAGACCATCCATAACTTTTTGCGATATTCTGAACTGCATCTATAGATTTTTGAAAAAAAAAATGTATAAATCAGAGTAAAAAAAAATAATTTACCAAAATATTTTTTTTATGCTAATCGATGCCATTTCTTGTAGGGATCTAAAAAGTATATGGGTCTATGGGACCATTTAAGGTATGAGTACAAGAAATGACAGAAATCTCCAAAAACTTTCCCGAACCGCGAAAAATAATATTTTTATTTACATAATTATGTAATAAAAGCTGATTTTCATGTAAATTTGTATTTTTTCCTGTACAATAGAAAATCTAGAAACTACACGTAGGATATCAACATTTTTGCTATAATGTAATCAGCATAATTAAGGTCCCAAGTAAAAAAAACATACATCATCTCGGCACCAAAACAAGTGTTGACCAGTGTTATCTATGAGTTGAGTTGTGATTACCTATATTATATGAATATTATAAAATGTTTTTCAAATATAAGTGAATATAGGTACCGGTATACATTTACGAAAAACGGTCCGTACTTTTATGTCATCTATAGAATGATGAGGTGAAGCATTACAAGCACAAATTGTGTTCCATCTTGAAATAGAAGAACTGCAAAAGAATATATAATTACTGTTTTACTCTCATCATAATATATATATATATATATATATATATATATATATATATATATATATATATATATATATATTTATTTGCGTTTAGTTAATCGCTATCTCACCTGTTATTAAGTGACGATGCAGTCGAAGATGTAGCACGCTCGCCTAGAAGAAACCTGTTCACTCTTGTCTTAAAGACACCCAGATTATAGCTATCCGGAAACACAGATGCCGGCAGAGAGTTCCACTGCTTGGCCATTCGCATTATGAAGGTCAAGGAATATTATTTACTATCATATATATATATATATATTTATTTGCGTTTAATCGCTATCTCACCTGTTATTAAGTGACGATGCAGTCGAAGATGTAGCACGCTCGCCTAGAAGAAACCTGTTCACTCTTGTCTTAAAGACACCCAGATTATAGCTATCCGGAAACACAGATGCCGGCAGAGAGTTCCACTGCTTGGCCATTCGCATTATGAAGGTCAAGGAATATTATTTACTATCAGTAGCGCTACTCAAGGTGGTACTAAGTACTTACTACGTTAAAAATTATTAGCTGTTTAGCCGTAAATTTGTCGAGGTGCGGGCCTAGATCCTGGCCCCAACTAAGATTCCCTGTATCTAGGGAACCACGAACTATGAGGACCATAGTCCCATGTGACAAGTCAGGTTCATTTAACCCGATTGTCCATTTCACAAATAAATAAATGATTATCTTGTTTGGTTATGTAATAAACGTTTCAGAATCTTTAACAGATGAGGAGTAGCATTAATTAATGTAATTAAATAAATAAAGGCATAGGAATATAGTTAATAGAGTATGCGTAAGAATAATGAGAATTAAATTTCATAAAATAAAGGAATATCATTAAAAATTAA
Organism: Petrophora chlorosata; assembly: GCA_951640565.1. Lineage (NCBI taxonomy): Eukaryota > Metazoa > Arthropoda > Insecta > Lepidoptera > Geometridae > Petrophora > Petrophora chlorosata. The sequence goes on from OX621206.1 coordinate 7,941,975, forward strand.
TCTACATAGTACAGAATTATAACCTTTAGCTTAGTATTATTCGAACAATAATTTGAGATACTTATATCAACAGAGAAAGGTTTTCAGCAGGACAAATATAAAGTTATTTTAGTATAGCTAATTGGAAAAAGTGAGCAAGTTTGCACACTACTGTTGAACAATATTCAGAATAAACATTTAAACAAATTAAAGTGGGCGGGGCGATGAAGCGCAGTTGATGGTTACTACGCATGCGCAGTAGTTAGTACGCATGCGCGGAAATTAATAAATTCTAAAAGGGCCTAAAACGCTAACGTAAGGATGGAGGAATAATGACTTAAATACATGAGAGATGATAGTTAATCTTGATTGGTAAAAATGGAAATGTCGCTCAATGTACCAGTTATTAATGTAGAATGCAGGATTATCGATTTAAACACGTAGGAGTTACAGAAGATTTTAGTGTACGAGAAAAGGATGTGGCAGGATGTACTAGGATTTCGCTGATGTGGCGACTCAAAAAGCTATATAAAGGGAAGCAAGGGTTCACTGGGGACTTGTTCAAAGACTTGTTCAAGGACTTGTTCTTTTACTTTTACATTTTGGCGCTCTCTGTGTTTGAGTGGCTGGGCTCCCGATATTAGTTGGTGGGTTTACTAGGGAAGATTTCTGAGTTTGCCTTAGTTAATTAATTTAATTTCAGTGAGTTTAATTTACAATTTTTAGTGTTGTTTAAAGGATTTATTGTTTGAGTTTTGGAGTCTATAGGGGATTGTGATGCAGTCCTTTGTGGGTTCTGAGGTTCGGATAATAGATTCTTAGTGTTATAGCGATGGCAGTGTACAGAAGTTTTCTTTAGTGGGTTTTTTTTTTATTATTAGGGAAAACGCGGCTTGTGGTTTAAGAGCTTAGTTGTTTGATCACAGAACACACATGACGAAGTGTCATGGCCAAAGGGGTACCGCCTTGCGGTGTTAAATGGTTTCTCCTTGGTTCAACTTCCTAACGGAAGGGGCTTGCCTGAGACGAGCAAGCAGTCGATTGATGCTTTTCGACTAACCAGTCTCTCATTTCTAATGCATTCTGTTTATCTGAGGGCAAGGGGCTCGTCGAAGTGAATCCATGTGGTAACACACTTGCCTTACTATGAACAGAGTCATTGGATTTGATCTTTATTTATATACTTATTTATTTCCTTTTATGTCTCTGTCCTGTTTCCAAGCCCATCCGACTTCGGTCTTGGGTAAGGAAACTAAACACACAGGTGATAGGATTAGTCGAGATACCTTCTCAATCCCGTCGTTAGAATAGTCAGGTGACAATTTCTGTGGCTACGGAAAGCGTCTTCTATAGGGGCGTTTTCATTACACCGTGAAAACTTACACGTTTAAATGTAAATGTGGGATTTATCCCTAGATTTGTTATTAGCTAGGACTTTTAGATAGATTAGGAATATATTTAGGGTAGAAAGTAGGGTTTTAGGGAAGTTAGGTGGATAGGAAACGTTTTAGGGAAAGTAAGCAAATAGGGACTTTTCAGGAATGGTAAGTAACTACATTTTAGGAGACTTTTAGATGGATAGGGAACATTTAGGAAACATAGGTTAATAGGACTTTTCAGGATTGCCGAGGGAAATAGGAAATATGGATAAAACTATTGCTAATTAACAATAATCCTTTTCCAATTTGGGTGAATATTCACTTTAAAATAAAACTATTGACAGATAGTGATTCTTTTATTGACTCAGATCAATGTTTTAAAGGTTGAAAGCTGAAAAGATAAAATTATAAATAATTCAGATTTTGACTCTTCAAAGAAAAGTGCAAGTGGTACATTTCGGTTAAACTAGGTGAGCAAAAAGCAGCCTATAGTGTGAACTCTATACCAGACGGATTAGAGACACTATTATTGTAGTCACTGACCAGGTCTACCATAAGCATCGAATTTCTTAAACAAGAGAAACTAAGCACATATGGTACTTTTAGACATACTTGCCAAGTTGGTTATATGGTTCTGTTTCACTTATTAAAGTGGCAGATACTATTTTATTAGTCACTGTCTAAATCTACTATTACATTTAACTTGAATGTCTAATTCAGATTCTTCCTGAGAAACAGGACTGATAAGTGAATGAATCATTATTTTGGATAACTAAATCCTACACCATTTAATTGAAATAATATTTTACTTATTATCATGGCTGGTACAAATTAGGTACTGTTAATATCTATGTTTGTAGAGTTGGATTATTCTGACTAAATGGAATACTTATCTCAGCGGTATAATATTACTTTGGTAATTACCTATGGAGACTTGATTAAAAGTACGAACTTACCTTTTACTCTGATAAATTACTATCAGGAGTAGATTTTATATGAACAGGAAGTTTACCTAGTTTAGGAATATTCATAGTTATTATAATTCTTAGGCATTAGTTCAATTCTAACAAAGTTGATGGGCATTTGTATAGCCCTAAATAGAGACTCTCTTAAACTAAATCTAGTTTGAGGAAGTCTCGAAATGAACTAGATGATGGATGAACATGAAGGATGGTACTTGGAGTGGAGTACCATGTCTGCGCTCTGTCTCTGAGTAGCGAAAGTTTTATTTGTTAAATACCTAGTAAAGTAACTTGTATGGATGTGTGGTTAGGAACGAACTGACTGACATACTTTTGCTAAAAGAAAATGTCCTCTTGTCCTTTTTGTAGAACTATTTTAACTGACAGACTAGACAGTACATTAATAACATTTATGAATTCCCAATGATTGAGGTACATGGACCTCCGAGAACAGTCTCGAAGGAGAATTATCCAGTCAGGGACGAGATTCACTGTTAACAGCGGATGGATGGTGCTGTAACCTTTGTCGAGACTATTCTATATTAAATTAAATTCATTTATTTCTCAAATGTAGAATGTCAATTTCTAAATAATCTTTTAAACTTTTCATTACAAATATATATCCATGTTTAATAGATTTTCCTTTTGCTTAACTAATATTGTTTATTCAAAAATTATCCCTTTAAATACAAATTAGAATGACTGAGAGTGTAACAATACCTAGGAGAGATACTCATATTTATAATAATACAGGTTTTTAAATTTAATTATTAGGGCTAGTTATGAATTGTTTTAATTACCTTAAAAGATCATGGATTATTTCGGTATCACAACGTATAAAGGATTCTAATTACTATATGATCACATTGGCCAAACATAAATCAAATCATAATAATTCTGGAGTAGGATAATGAGAGTATAAATGTTAGAGTTTATATTATTAGTGAAATTTTATTGAGTAGGTATGAGACAGAGGTAGTATTAAGTGGTTGTTATCTATTAGCTAGGATTAGGCTAGGCTAGTTAGGAATGTTATAATTTGGTTCAGTAGTAACTCAAGATAGGAGTAGTTAGAGTAATATATATAAAAAGTAGGTAGGTAGGTAGGGAGGTTACAATTTGCTGGCCGAGACCAGGATAGCTATAGGATAGGCAGCTAGGTAGGTAGGATCATTACACCCACAACACCCAAACACGAACGAAACAAATGCTTGCGCTTTTTGAACCGACTTCAAAAAGAGAAGGTTCTCTATTTTTTATGTTTGTTACCTCAGAACTCCGTCATTTATGAACCTATATAGAAAACTTTTAAATTATATTTCATCGATATTTGTTGACCTGGGACTTCGAAGATACATTAAAGTCGGTTTTTGATTTTTCTAAAAATTATTTCTTTGCACAAACATTTGTCTGAATCGAACCCGCAACCTCCTGGTGTATGAGATTTGAACCAACCTGCCCAACCACTACACAACTGAGGCTGTGATATATATATATATCGATGTAGGAAAACGAGATAGGTTATACTGACTAGATACTCAAATATACATAAATGTAGGCTGTAGCCATACCTAACTTAGACACCATTAGGGTGTCGTGAAGTTTTTTTTTTTTTACTCTTAATAAATCTATGTTTGGCCACTATCTCGCCTGATGTGAAGCGATGATGTGGCCTAAGATGGAGCACATAGATCTAGAGAGAGAGACGACAGTTGAGCGGCTGCTCAGACCCGTCTCCCTGATGGTTCACCGAACATCATCCCGAAACACGACTAGGTCGCTTGACGGCATGGCTTTGTTCGGTGGGTGGTATTACGTAGGTACGTACCTACACGTTTTTATACTATTTAAATAGCCTTTTTGATTTACTACTACTATTTGACATAAGCACACAAATATTTTTGGGATATCCAATACTCGTTTATTTTTCCTCCAGTATCTCTAAATAGATGTTGGTGCTAAGAAATAATACCTACTTATACTTATATCTGAAATACCATTCCACCTATTTTGAAATGCACATCGTACCTTTTTGTAGTTAAGTAAAACTTATACCTACTTCGCAACGATTTCCGTTGGCACGCAACTTTTGTTTATTTGTTGATTTACTTAACTCGTTTTAAATAATGATGGTTTATTGCGTGGAAAGTTAATTTATAAATTACTAGCGGTCCGCCCCGGCTTCGCACGGATATTTAACAAAAATTTCAAAATTAAAAATTATAATACACACACATCTCCCCTCCCGTACGGCACGTACCCCAGTGACGCCTACATTGCATAAGGTGCTGCCTAGTTAGCCGAGCAGGGTGAGCGGCTACCACGCAACTTTTTTCTAATACTTACATTTTTAAACTCATGATATCTTTCGAATGGAATGTCCGAATTGAATAATTCAAAAAGTTATATAAAGGTAGTAAAGCAGTCTTGAATATAAAGTAATTTATTTTAATAAGGATTTATATCAAGATACAAATAAAGAGCCTTTTCTAGCGGCGGCATTTCAATATTATTTTTAAAATAAAAGAAATTTTATTGTGGCATAACTATAATAGTTAGACATATGCTGTCGCGACACCTTTTGTAAATAATGATGTGTTCTGCAAAGTCGTAGTACATCATTTTATTCTATCATCAATAGTTTTCGCAGCGCACGCTATGTAAAGAATATTTTAGGTAATTTTTCTACGCCTTGGGTTTCATTATTAGAGTTTTAGTAAGGATCCCTAATTTTTTTGAAAATATAATATAGCCTATGTTACCCGGGGATGGTGTAGCTTCCCAACAGTGAAATAATTTTTTAAATCGGTTCAGTAGCTTCGGAGCCTATTCAATGCAAACAAACAATCAAATCTTTCCTCTTTATAATATTAGTTTAGACTAGTGACCTCAGATAAAAAGCTAGTGACTACTTACTAATGTGGTGTCATTTTTTGTAGATTTATTTACAAAACATTGTTTTTTCTCTACTATAAAAAAACTAAGTTTGTATTGTACATATTAAACTTCCGTAATAAAATCCCTAAATGTCAGTGAAATCGTATCAAAATCCGTTGCGAAGCTTAGAAGAAGCAAGCGGAAAAACAAATGAAGTTATATACCTACTATTTAGATATAGAGATAGCAAAATACGAATATAAACCAGCCACGAACAAAGGCCTCAATTGTTAAATTAATTAAAATTGGTCGCACGAGAAGCGTCATACTAAAAAAATGTTGACTCCTTAGATACCACTATCTTATCAAACACAACACTATATTTATTTGATAACAGTACTAGTAGCCACTTTATAGCAAAGAAACCTAAAAACTAAAAGCATACTGTTGTAGAACTCCGTAGAAAGAAATTACTGTAGTCATGAAGTTATTTTAGTACATGAATTTCACTTGCACACAAACATCCCATAACTATTTATAAATGCCGATAGAAATAAATCACCTCGCTTGCCATTGACGTAGTCTTAGCATTTACTTTTGGTAGTTCGTTAGTTAAACTAGTGTTTCTCTTTCAGATATGAACGACTCGCCAGAAACAGCAGCCGAAGAAAGTGTAACCTACAAAATGTCCTTACCGGCAGTCCTTTGCACGCCTGAACCGGCAGAGAACGCTGACTCAATTAAAACCAATTCCATAGTCAATTCAGATTCGAAATTATCCCTTCCGTCCAACTTGGGCACTCCCACGTCACCTCCTCAGCTGCCATCTCCTTTGTCATTGCCTACGTCTCCGTTTATGAAGACGGCAAATCAGTCAGCTTCCTCGAATTCCTTGTCCAATCCTAAACAGCTAACGTCGCCGACCGCCAGTCCGCAGAAAACGCAACTAAACTCTGGATCCGCTACAGGTAAGTAAATTACGTATTTACATGTGTTTACTGACGTTGGCTGAATGTCTTGTTGGCCTTGATGCATTATATGATTATAATAAAAGAAAACCATGCAACAAAACAATAGAGGTGCGATTTTATGATCTTGAAATTATTATAAAATTTTAATTACATGAATCACAATGAAATCATGTTTGCAGCATTTAGGATTTAATTTAGTTTATTTATGGTACATTATAACATATTATATATACCGTTTGAGGACTTTGCGGGTCAAATTTGACACTGGTTGATTATGAATGGAATGAAGAAAAAAATAAATCTGAAAGTGACTATTATTGTCACCAGTTCAAAAATGGCACCCCACAGGATGAAACACAATACATACTTAAATACTTGTAATATCTTCGTCTTATTTTATATACTTAGGTATTTTAGCCGAAGGCTTACGATAAATAATTCCTAGGAGACATATTGCGGCATAATTTTATTTCGGTCACGCTCAGGCTTATCCCTAAAATAGATTTTTTATATCAAACCATGTCGGTTAATACGTAACGTCTTATATATACATATATATATATATATATATATATATATATAGCCTGGTCAGATGCGCAGGATATATTGAAGTGCATAAGTGTGTGCGCAATACCCAGATGCACTCTCTCGTCCACCCTCCTTGACCCAGTGGAGCAAAGAACCGCTACGACTGGAGGAGGGCTGGATGCAGTGTTCTGGAGACGATAATAAAACCCCTACCGTCACCTTTAGGCCTTTCCACAATGCCTTGCAGCCTCGCCACCGGGGGTGGTTTGCTCTTAGGCCGAGGCAGGCTTTGTGCACTTGTGCGAAGGGTAACCGCACACTCGAGTGTCGAGACACCCGAGCCCCTCTTCCAGGTTTGGCCTACGAGCTGACGTGGTTACCGGGGTGTGGCCGTTGCATGCAGGACAACTACTTGGAGCCACTGGTGAGAGTTTATGGGTCATCAATGAAATCAACTGAAATCCAAATTATAAGAGGCCAGCAGGCAGTAACGTCTTATTATATATATCGTAGGAGGCAGCTATGTTATTCTGCTTGAATACCAAACAAATGAATTTGAATGAACATCCGAACACCGAACAATCTCTTCGTTTGATAGTATATCATATCACAGGTCATGGGCGAAATTGTGGTCCCCTACACAACGGCACGAAACAAGATAGTAATGGTATCTTATGTAGCGTGTCCTGACGTCGAGCGTGGCCAAATCATTTAGAGACTAAGGAGGTTCAAGAAGATCTAGATCTACTACCTACTCATTAGTTAAAAGTTTAATAAATCAGCTGAGCTATCTTGGCATATACTTGGATATACTTCTGAAATTTAGCTTATGATAAAAAAACAAACATGAAACATTCATAACATAACATAAAAAATCGTCTATTGACTTAATGTTATTTGTTTATTTAATTTAAATATCGAAGACTGGTCCTGAACGTACCTGAACACTAAGTTTCGAAGACCAGCGCCTCCTGCCATTGGTGCATAGAAAAGAAAAATTATGCAAAATCGGAATATAGGAAAGAAACAAAGGAAAAATACCGCTTTTGGGTCTGCAGTTTGCAATTTCGCATTATGATATTGTTTATTTATTTATTTATTGCAGTAATGTAATAAATTCATAATTTTGTAAACTTAGTCATAGGTTTTAAGACTATAGTGGGTCGGTAGGTACATAAGCCCTGTAAGGGCGTGGCAGCTTATTGCGAGCTAATTACAAATAATCATTTCTAGTTATTGCATTACAGTCATAGTAGTTATTGCATTGTCAACATTACTAGTTGCTTTTTGTTAGTTTTTGTTTGTTTACAGCGTTCGTGTAATCATTCCCTAATTATATTACTCTATGGTGTATTACACAATTTTATGCAAAAAAAATATTGATAGCCTACAATTATAACTTTACCTTCAAAGTTATTTGAGGGTTGAAAGTTATAATTTTCTTCGCACGAATTCAACGTAACAACTTCGCTCAGTCGTGGAAAAACGTTTACAAACTTATAAATACAGGAAAATGGAATATTTATGTACCCTTACAGGATTTCGTTAAGACGTATTTTCAGTCCCTCCGAGCCCTCTTGTGTACCATTCTTATAAACATAGAGGTATATATTCCTAAAATCCACATTCCACCTTAACAATAGGTAAACCTATCCTTACAATATAACCACAGAATAATTAATAGTACAAATATAGCTTACTCAAAAGTAAGCTATATTTGTACTATAACTATATACACAAGTAGTATTAGTAGACAGGTTTTTTACCCAACCTAGGAAAATAAATCAAGTAAGTCATCCGAAACTAGAAGTACCAGGACTATCAGAGATTTATTACCGTGTGCCCCCACAAACGACCCCCACGCAGTGGTAGCCGGTAACATGTATGGCTATGGCTAGCAGATTAATTTAGCGGTATTTTTAAAGAAACAGAACAACACTCGGCCTTATTTCCTTTACCGCCTGAGTATTTCTGTTCTCCTGGTAGCTACTTTGTACTGTACAAATGTTAATACATAATATATAAAAGTTACAACTTGGCTTGTATATTTCCCAAGTTTATATCTATCTGATATATATTGTATATCCCATCACTAGAAGCTACCGCACCGCAGGTGCTCAAATGGGAATACCTACGTTGTTGTTCAATTCATAGGTGCTCAAATTCATAAATGTATGTATAGTAAGTTGGTGCCTACCATTACATAAAATATAATTGTATGTTTTGATTTTTATGCTTTTACAAGATGTTGAAGCATAATCAACATTTTTTAACTTTTATCTGTCTGGATCCTATAATTATGAGTCCAGGCTTTAAACAACAAAAGAATGGTAGTTATAGTTTTTGAGATTATAGATGGGAGTTCTACTTCTCTACTTGCAAGCTATTTTCTGTTTATTTTTTTATTATCATAATTGGTTTCCTAAAATGTAAATAAATCATGTTCTATTTTCTAGAGTAATTTGCATTTTTACCTACATCTTGTAAAAGAAAGAAATTTCCCTAGAAAATATCTTTTTTAATTAATTGTTAAACACAAATTAAACTTATATACTAGGTACTATAAAAATAATATCAATTCAATTATCACAAATATTTTAATATACATATAGAGTAAACTCTCTATCACTACCTCATTAAAATCATTCTTTCTCTTTCTTCTCATCACATTTCTCTACGTTCATAGCTTCCCAGTAGGACGGCGGTTGGTCGGCATCTTCAAAGGCTTCAAGACAAGGTTCCACGCTACCTTTCAGCTTGCCAAGCACTATCGGCATCTCCACTGTAGCATTGACGTAGGGCATCGGCAGCCGCACCGTCGCCCGTACCCGGTACTCCCTCGAAATCACCTTGGAATGCTGTACAGAGTACAATTCTGGGAGTGTTGGTATAACGCACGTAAATTTCTTTACTTCTCGTTCTGGAATTTCCGGCGAATGCACCGTACATTGCTTAAATCTTTTGTTCTTCTTATAAGTTTCCCCACCGTTTGCGGTGAATGTAGTGTAGCAATAGAGATCGGTCTTCACAGATGGGATGGCTACATCTGTGTCGTTCGTCACCTCGTAAGTGAGATGCACGTCCTCGCCGGGGGACAGACAACTCTTCGCTATTTCAGCTTTTAAATTCACCTTGGGTTTCCTTGTTTTGAACACTGCGAAGAGCGTCTTCTCCAAACCGAAAACAAGAGGCCCTTCTTGCGCTGTATTCCCAACGGTCGTCGCCGGTTCCAACGTACCGGAAACAGGTATTTCAGCAGTGAACACGTTGTTGAAACTGAAGTAATTCGGTTTTACGAACTTTAGCTGTATGCGGTAGGTGATCGAGCCGGTCGAGTCTCTGTATGACGATGGAATGTCTTCAGGCATGTAGAACTCGAAGGGGTACTCATACTCTCCTTGTAGAGTTATCGTTTCTTCTGGCTTTTTGTTTGTTACATTGACGTGGGTGGTGATGTAGTCTTCTGAGCCTGTATACGTAATTAAAACCTTACCGGCGTATTCCGTCCAGCTGCACTTCCCTTTACCAAGGAACGAGAGGGTCACGTCTTGGTATTCGGTGGGTTTGTCGATTGCGTACTTCACTTTGCCTGTGACCGGTCTGCCAGGCTTGTAGACACCCTCCTTCGGCTTGTTTATCAGTATTTGACAGGCCACACCCATTTTATTTGCACCGAAAATGTTTTCTCCAGTCGCGAAATAATATAGAATGCAAATTCACAAAAGACGCGTGTTTGTGTCAGCACAGTTTTGATGATAGTAACAACCTTTATCGGAACGCGTTGCGATATAACTATGACTCAGAAAGCCTAATCATACTTAGGTACCCTGAGAGATGGAGCAGGCTATACCATACTAAAACAATGAAGTGCTTTTTATAGACTGAGTCAACTTTTCCTGGAAATCTATGTTTAACTAATATAATATCACTGAAATGAGTTTCCGTACTATTTATGAAGAGTCTTCATAATCGATTGCAGTACCAAAAAGTGTAGGTATTGTATTTGTACAAGTTCTGATAACACTCACTATTTCGAGATAACATAGCCGCTATGAGTCACATCATTTTTAGTTGTGCTATCTTTTATCTAACACTAGCTGATACTCGCTTTATCGCCCGCGTGGAACGTGAAACTAGCATTTCGGTGATTCCCGAATAACTGCTCGCATTTCCTAGATGTAAAATACATTATTTCCAGTTCAGTCCAGAAAAATAATAGCCCACCAAATTTCACCGTGAACCAGTTGTTGGTGGTAAAGTGATTTGTACTACGAGCGTAATTGCCTTTCGTTTTCTTTAAATTATTTGTAGTTTTTAGCCTCTGTGGTGTAGTGGTTAGGCAGGTTTACTCAAATCTCATACACCACTGAGGTTGCGGGTTCGATTCCCGCGAAGGAACAAAAAAAATCGCAAGCATTTGTGTCGTGTTTGGGTGTTGTGAAACCATAGTCCTTATATAGGGAATCCTAGTTAGGGGCCAGGATCTATGTGATCACTAGGCGTGAATTAATTTTTAAATAATAATATTAAAAATTTGAAGCAGGATTTTATGCTATGTCTATATGTGTAGATGTTTGAATGAGACCGAAGAGAAGTTGAAGAAGAAGAGAGTTGAAGATGACCAAAATCGGCTCAAAAACGGCAGTAAGTATTGTAGTAAAAGTTTTCGGGCTTATAGAAGTAACTTGCACGCTTTTGTTTTGTTCATCTTCTTTTTTGTTTAACTCTGATTACAGATTAAATTTCTTTGATTGTTTTTTAAAAACAATAAAAATGTTGTAAGTAATTAAATGCTCACGCGACATGAGCATTTTGATGAAAACGACGTCGGTCGCCTCGAGCATTCACCGGAACGTTACATTACGGGTAAATGTTTTTTAATTAAGCCCTTCCTTGTATTGTACCATTTGTAAGAATGTTTCACACATATATCGAAATGTTCTAATGTGTAACTTTGTACTCACCTTAACGAATGCATCCTTTGATGTAGTCATATATAAAATGTATCTAATAAGTAGCTACACCAATTTGTTAATTGAAGTAAAAAAAAACAAAATCTCTTTAATCATTTTGGCATCACAGACGCACTTATGAACGTCAAATTATCACAATGACTCTACCACCGTATCGGAAAAAGAACCACTACTCAGAAGATACGGCAAGAAACTGAGGGGCATTTTTTTTAGAGATTTTGTTACAATTTTTGGGGTTTTACAATGTTATGTTTCTTATGTACCAGTTGGTTACTTTGCAGAAGTGGAATGTTCCAAGCATCTTTGTCTTCTATGTAATTACGAACAGTGTAGTATGCTTTTCTCATTAGAACATTCTTAACGCGTAATTTGAATTTATTTTCTGTGAGCTCCGTTATACACTATGGAATTTTATTATAAAAACGTACGCAGTTGCCCATAAAGGACTTATTCGTTTTAATCAGTCTATACCTAGGTACAACAATCCTATCCTTATTTCTAGTGTTTATTTTATGACGGTCACTATTTACTTTGAATTTTTGGAAGTTTTTGCGAACATTCATTATATTTTCTATGTAAAGAAGGTAAAGTTAATATATTAATTTGCTTAAAAAATCCCTTAACGAGTCACGTGGACCCAACTCGTAAATCGCGCGAACCGCACGCTTCTGTAATATAAAAAAATAGTATCTATATCCGCAGCAGAACCCCACAGCAAAATGCCATATGACATTATGCTGCGGAAGTATGCAAAGTAAACTAACCGAGCCGTAGCTATATCCGTTAATTGCCTAATTTTACGAACCGCATATGCAGCAGAACTAAGTTTTCCAAATAGAGCATCAATATGAGGACCCCACTGCAACTTAGTCTATGCCTATACCTAGGAATACCGTCGCTTTCTCTGTATCGAGTTTATTACTATTAAGCATTACGTTTGGCACTACATGTCTAACATTAGGCAAAGAAAACTTTAAACATTTCGTCCTCTTCGCGTTTAGTAACAAATTATTCGCAGAGAACCATTTCGAAACAACATCTAATACGTAGTTTACATGCGCTAATTCACTATCCTTCCTATCTACTTTAAAAATTATGGATGTATCATCAGCGAATAGAACAATATCTGCAAGGTCTTCAACTACAAAGGGTAGTACTCGCTCGCATTGAAAAAACATGCGAGTATATGGGTTCAGTGACTAAATAAGTACAGTGTAACGTTACGGAGGTCCCCCGGCTAGCTCTACCTATGACCTCCGCACGTACAGTACCTTTCTGGGAGAGAGAGAGGAACTGGGAAGCTGTAATAATAAATTATGTTGATTCAGTGATACATTTAATACAATATATAAAACAGTGCTGCTGAGAAAAAGATCTGCCTGTCGAAGAGGGTAATGAAAATTGTCGATAGAGGGAAATGAGAACGTATACTTTGTCCCGGGTTTGACCTTACTACTCCCAATCCAGGGGACGGTTGCAACCTTTCCTTAGGCGTTCGTCGGCGGCGAGTGGGCCTGTATTTGGGCCACCAACTGGCGAGACTTCAACAACACTGTCTCAAATAATATGGGTTTTCCACCTTGATATAAAATTATGGTTTTCCACCTTTCAACAAATCCTGAGAACCTTTTTCTCACGAAGCTCAAGTTCAAGTCCCCGATTTTCATATATCTTTTCGTTTTCTGTCAGTTAATTTCGAATTCTCTTTTCTTTTTCTTCTTTTCTCTTTAGGCAATAAAAGTAGGTCCATTAAAAATAATAACAAATAGGTTCGATGAGTCATGAATAATGAATGAAGATGATATGCTACAACAGGTTCGTAGTAGTACCTCTATTCCTGTGAAGTTGAGCCACAAAGAGAAAGAGCGACCTACATAATTGTAATATACTTGTTCTATACGAGATGTGTATCAAAGCGGTATTACAGGCGCCTTCGACAACTAATGAAGCTCCACATTTTAAAGTGTAGTAAAGTGTGTGTACGTAATAATAGTTACCATTATTTGGTGTTACCAGACCCTCGTTGTAGCTCTATAGGTACGGTGAGTACTTTAACAGGCATCACTGTGGCATCTACTCTAACCTTTAGAGAAAATTAACATTATATTAAAACCGTAAAATTATTACAAACTATAAAATATTTATTTATTTATACTTTAGCACAAAACAGTTTGTACATGAAGGATATAATGCGAAATAGCATTTTTTACCAGTCTTCCAGGACGGGCAAGAAAAAATGGTAACGGTGCAGTAAAGTGCGTAATGGGAAATTTTTAAATATTCGTAATTATTGCTTTAAAAAAGTACCTAGAGTATGTAAAAATATATACTATTATAACCTTAATAAACTAAATATATACCTAAAAAGGCCTAATTATAAAATATACACTAAAATATACATTACATACCTATATAAAACTATATACCAAAAATAAAAATTAATAAGTAGTGGTCTGATATGACTATTAAAAAAACAACAAAATAATGACATTGAAATGCCAATAATTGCGTCCTCCTCTAATTTAACACTCGCTCTAAAAACGGTGAAGGAAAACATCATGAGGAAACCAGCATGTCCAAGAATTAATCACAAAAATTCAAGAACTATGAGAAAAGGCCCATGTCCCAGCAGTGGGAACGTGATGGGCTGATGATGATGATGATATTTGTATATAGGGAAGTATACTATTTAGGATATACCTATATGTTATTTCAATTATGGGAAACTAATCAAAGCCTTATAATTTTTTAATATGATAAAACTTTAAGCTACGCGCTGTTTTAGCGAAATCAATATTCCATACATAAAATTATACCGCGTACTTTGAAATACAAAATTGTGTTTGATAAAACCCCGCTTTGAAATCGAATTCATACAGCAACATATATCATCACTTGTTATTCAATATGACTGAATTGTATTGTGACAGCTCATTGATCACGCATGTACGTTCGCGCCCGCATACATCGGGTATATCCACATACCCTTAAATCGAAATTCCGTCGTCGCGTAGCATCCCCACACTTTCACGAGAATTTAGCAATTTTTCAGGATGTACCGAATGGAAGAGTCTCATCGACTTCATTCATATTCAGCCGCAGTCGAGCTCAGAGCGCGGACGAGGGCGGCCGCGTGCCATATCAACGCCCTGCCAAAACAATACGATCGCAAATTCGCAGCACTCGATGAAACTAAACCCGTATTCCTTACATTCCGATGATTTTGAATGTGAACAATGTCTTAATAAAAACGCGTCTTTGAAACTTCTTAAAGTGATATAAGAATACTTTGTTGTTTTACGAAATATCGCAACTTTGTTTAGGGAAAACTTCGAAAATGTAGCCGCAAGTGAAAATTGCCTCGTTTTACGTGGGGACTTATTAAAGCTACTTTTTTTGTCTGTATGTTTCTCGAAGAGTACTTGGTTGAGTGATGTGAAGTGAAGAGAAATGCCCTGTTGTGGATGCTGGTGGACCGGCAGACAAAGACATCGACCTCCAGATCCAAACACCGCAGGTTATCTATGTATTTACACTTAAAATTAATAGCTATAAATATTATTATATATTACATACGTAGTAGCGCTACGCCAGTAAATTAAATTGGTTCTCTCTTTACTTCGACAAATCATTGTTATCGGAGGAATATTTTGGAAGCATATTTTTTTTTAAAAGCCTTCTTTTTTTTATTTTTCTCGGAAGTAAAGATACTCGATAAAGCTATTTATTGTGAAAGCTTTCACTTGGAATTATTTCTTTACCTTATTTAGTATTTTATGTAGCTACGGTGCTTCGCAAAATTCTGTGAATGGGGAGTTCGTTAATAAGGACTCTGTTTGAGTGAATAGCCTTCTTCTTGCAAGAAACGCAATGGGAAAGAAAAATAAGTGCTTTGTTTAAGAACCTGGGTACTTAAATATTCTCGTGTAGAAAGTAAAATACCGGCCATTTGTCTTCTTTTAACCGACTTTTAAAAAAAGGAGGAGGTTCTCAATTCGACTGTATTTTTAACCGACTTGAAAAAGGAGGAGGTTTACAATTCGACGGTATGATTTTTTTTTTTTTTTTTTTTTGTGTGTTACGCGATTACTCCACCAATTATGCATCGATTTCGATGATTCTTTTTTTGATTGGTAGGTAATACTTCGAAGGTGGTCCCATATAAATTTTATCGAAATTCATTCAGTAGTTTTTGAAAAAAATAGCAAAAACAAAAAATATAAGTTTTAATCTTCAAGTGGGTTCTTGTTTTTTTCGTAACCAACTTTCTAAAGGTGGAGGTTTGTATTCGACTGCTTCACCTACTTCACCCAGGGTTGACTTCCGGTGAGGGAACTCCTCAACGGTGAATAGTACAGACACAACATTTCGTAAATGGATTTAACCATAATAGCCTGTTCTAAATTCCATCATGACATGGCAGATACACCCAGGATTGACTTCCGGCGAGGGAACTCCTCAACAGAGAATAGGACAGACATGAATTTTTTTTGTACATGCATTTAATTGTGATAGCCCGGTTTTAACTTCGTCATGATGTTGCTTCTAGATCATAAAAGCTTGTCTTTAAAAACTTTTTGATTTAATTTAATTAAAACTTGTTTTTCACTAAAAAGGGTAAAATAAATTATTTTTCAAAAAAAACTAAACCGACTTCAAAACCCAAATGGCATTTAAAAGTAAAAAATAAATTAATATAATTATCATAAGCGCTACCCACTCATATATTTGAAGTCGGTGCCAGCCAAAAGGTAAAAGGTAGTAGATAGATACTACCTACAAGTAGTACTTACTATATACATAGTATTTATCTGCTACCTATTAGACTTGGCTGGCACCGACTTCAAATATATGAGTGGGTAGCGCTTATGATAATTATATTAATTTATTTTTTACTTTTGAGTGCCATTTGGGTTTTGAAGTCGGTTTAGTTTTTTTTGAAAAATAATTTATGTTTATTTTTATCTTTTATTTTGACTCTTTAATACTTGTCAAAACTTCTGTTCTTTAGTCCAGAAAGTCCTTTTACAAATCTCGTGACTCTGTGGTTTAATATAACGATTGGTCAGTTTATGTTGATAGGAATACTCACTATCCGAAGCAAGCCAGATATTATTATAATAATAGGTAACTATACTAGTTACAATAAGCTATTATTAATAATAATAATTATTATTACACACAGCCTCTGTGGTGTAGTGGTTGGGCAGGTTGGCTCAAATCTCATACACCACTGAGGTTGCGGGTTCGATTCCCGCGACGAAACAAATGTTTGTGCACAGAAAAAAAAAGCGCATGTATTTGTTTCGTGTCTGGGTGTTGTGGGACCATGGTCCTCATAGTTCCTGATTCCCTAGATACAGCGAATTCTAGTTAGGGGTCAGGATCTGTGTATGTGATCGTTGGGCGTTATTTATTTATTGTTATATTTACCCGATTGTCGAACTTTGACTTAATTGGAGTATCTCCATCAGAAAATACAATATAAATTATTGGTATTCTTTGCTCCACAAGCCCAATTTCGCAGAATTAGTGGCCCCTAATGAAAGTTTTATTAATGTTCGAGGCGGCCGAACGTCAAACTCGAAGTCCTTTTGATTGAAATATTAATAATCTCTTAAGTCCTCCCTTAGCAAACAATAGACGATTCCATCAAGGATTCTACATAAACGGTTTAAGAGATTTCCGTACATAACACAGAGAGATAAACCTCTTTGTGGCAGCCAAATGCATTATGATGGACCGAAATCCGTTTATGTGGGTGGGCTACACACATACATGTCGGTATAATATTATATAGCCCCTACTGTTTACGTAGATATTCAGAAGACGAGATTGAATTGAACAACAAAATTTAAATAAACGTTTGCGTGGGATTATAAAGAAAAAATATCTTCGTTCTTAAACAAAATTGTCCCCCGTATGAACTCTTTGCATCGTATTTATAGATGATTTGACTTGATTCCCGTATAATCTACGATCACCTGATGTCGACTTACGTTTTGATTGTAGTCTTAATTCTGTCTATTTTATAAATCAAAATCAAACCTTAATTACCTGTCTTAAATCAAGTTCAACATCCAAATCAAACTAGCCTATTTGAGTTTCTTACGAATTTATAAATTCAAATGATTACCGAGTGTAGAGTTGCGTTCTGAATAACGAAGCGGCGCCTTCAACCATTTTCTATCAAAAAATGTTAGACGCGGGTGGGGTCGGGCGCCGCCGCGATTCAGAACTAATCCTAAAATCAAGAAGAGCTTCAAGTCGAGACTTAATTATTGTTTATAGAATAGATGATTGTGAATGACGTTTAAATTTATTTTCTGCACCCGGTCTTCAATTTGAGTATAGTAGGAAAGAAATGGGTAAAGATACTTAAGATTTTTTAAAAGTCATGTTAACTTAAGTTATTTTTTTTACAATTTTTTTAGTTTGATTTATGTGTTTATGACGTTTAAAGTGCATTTTTGGCCTAAATAAGCCCTAAAATGATATTTGACTTTGACTTTGAAATATTTTTTATGAATTAACTGAATTGAGATCACGTTTGACGTTAACTTGAGTGATTTTATTGATCCATGAGTGAATCTAGTTTCAAGATACGTTTATCGAACAAAGCTTGACTCGAAACTTTTCCTGATTCTGGATTCAGTTCTCAGTACTGGTGGTAGGTTTCCCGTATGCGAGAGGCAGTCTGGGTGGGTACCACCGCTTTGTCAGTTATTCAGTCGCCAAGCAGTAGTGCGCGATCATTACTGTGGGCATTGTAGCCAGCGAAATTACTGGGTATTATGACTACTGGCATTATGACTACAACAACTAATTGTCTCAGGGTGACGAGGGCAGTGCAGCGGGATTTTGCAAAACAACGTTCTGATTGGTGCTGTTATTTTTATGGGCTGGCGTATTGCTAACCATCTGGCAAACGACAAGCTCGTCATTCAGATAAATAAAATAAAAATGTTCTGATTTTACTTTATAAATTCAACCCTTAGATGTTTAAGTGAAGATTAACATATGCAACTTTTCTCTATTTACGTTTTAAGCTCTCTACATATACATACCTAGAGGTTGTCTGGAAGGTGACTCGGTAAGAGCACCCACTGTAACTTTTCAATTTTAGGTACTACGATAGTTTTCTTTTGTTCATTTGAATACTTTTTGTGTAAATGAGTTATCTATTCGTATAAATTGTAAGTAATACATTATACCATTGAACAATTCTGATGAGAATATTAACGTAGGTACACTATATGTGATGATAATGTCAACAGTGGCTGTTCAATCACTCTCTATGTATTCTTTTGTATTCTGTGGTATAGTGCATATTGTGTCTGCTTTGGCATGCCACTTGGAAAGCATCCAAAGTGTAGCCTACTGCAATAGGTAATAGGTATTTTGAATCGAATGGCGGTACCGCTTAATATTCATCATCAGCTGATTCCTTCATCAGCTAATTCCTTCATCTCCATTCCATCTGAGGACCACCAAGCGAGGCTCCACCCTTACGTTATGCACAAACCACCAGTCCGCACAAAGCGCTTCGCTGACTCTTTCATTATTCGTACTACTAAGGAGTGGAATTTTCTACCGGATTCCTTATTTCCTTCCAAATACAACGGGCCCAAATTCACTATGACAACTTGGCGATTCCTTGCTTCAAGGAAACGTCGATTCCTTCATTAATAAATGATATCTGCGAAATTTGTATTCTCTATGACGCGTCATATATATGAATATATGAATGCGTCATAGATATGTCGTTTATTATTAAAGGAATCGACGTGATTTCGAAGCAAGGAATTGACGTGATTTCGCCAAGTTGTCATAGTGAATTGGGGCCCTGGATCTATTTAAGACAATAGTGAATTAAATAAGCACCTCATGGGAAAACGTGCTTCACCTTAGACCGCAACTACGCTTACCATCAGGTGAGTTGTTGTCAAACGTAAGCCCATTTCATCATTAAAACAATGTTTATTGCCATCTATTACTGTGCTGGAACTTTGAACTGCACAAAGTAGATACGTAGAAGATTACCTCTTTATTAGAATACCCATCCAAATAAAATTATACAAAACTTTATTATAGCTGAATAACAAGTGGCTTTTGCCACAAACAAGTGAGAAAGAAATATTAAAGTTTTCTTTATTGATTCACTTCTCTCAACCGAAACCGAGTAGGTATTTCAGAGGCTGTAATAAATTTGTTTCAACTCGACGCAGACACATTATCATTTGAACCAACTACTCGTACAGTAAATAATAGTTACATTTCTTTTTCTAGCAATGTAGTTTTTTTTTTATGGAACTGAGTAATGAGACGAGCAAGTCGTTCACCTGATGGTAAGCGCCATGCTTGGCCATAACAATTGCAGTGCCACCCAGAACTTTTAATACTATAAAAAGCACTGCGTAGCAATGCATTGCGCTCATAACCCCGAGACATCAGATATTAAGTCTCATATGCCCTCTTTTCTTTTAAGACACTATGTTACTTAAGAAGAATTATTATTTTTTGTTCATTCTTTCGATTGGCATCATAAAAATACGGGTGATTTTTTTTCACATTTAATTCGGTTCGATTCCCAGGCGAAGCAAATAATTTTTAAAATATTTTTGAATGCAGTATGACTAACTTTTAAAAATAACATAAAGTCTTCTATCAGTAAAATATCCTATCTACGATATTTAAGGTACTTTCACTTCATGTCCCATAGTCTTGGGACGCCCTGTATATGCGCTCAAAGGGTTCCTAATAAGATTCTTTTACTTAAAAATTCACAGATTTGATAATTTATTTTCATATCTAAACTGAATTGTAACATTTTGCCCAAAATGTAATTATTTAATTTAAACATCAACAAAACAGCACCGGCAAATTATTATTATTAATGATGTGCCAATCAAATTAATTAATTTAAATTCGGGTTCACTTTTAATTAAATATTTTGCCCTAGCTAAGGCTACGCTTCGACCCGTTACAGCCTTACGCCAAATGAGAGCCTACATACTGATTAATGTCTTTTGCATTTTATGTTATTAGTTATTTTCAAAGATAAATCAACACTGTAGTTTATATTAAATTAGCAATAATTAGGTTTGATCAGTATGTTTGTAATTTTAAATGAGAATTGAAATAGGTACCTAAGTGTTGTTCAGCAATTCTATATTTATTAAGTCTTTAAATTTTAAATTATTCCATTGGACGAATATTTTATGAAACCTTTAATATCGAGGAGACCGACATACCTATCCCTTAATTCCTGAGGAAAGACTCGGTTCTCTCCGTTTTACCCTTTTGTATCAAATCCTGGAATTTTGTCAAGTTTGTCGTTTATATCCTATTTCTAAAAGTACTATCCACATAATTTTATTCGTATAAAAAGTTATTAATATACCTATGGTTCAATGTTATCTAATTTATCTAATCTAATCTAATAAATCACTACTTGTGGGCAACGTTCCCAAAAAGCTGGCAGCACATTGCCTGCACATTTTATGATCAAACCCTCTATAAATTATTAAAAAAGATTAAAAAAAATGCTTATCCTTTGGCCAAAATTACTTAAAATTCCTGTATCCACAGATTAAAAGTCGATTATCAATTTTCCAAAGTCTGGCGCTCGCGACGCTCGCGAGTTTCTGCTCATAAAATGTGGTGACCTACTTTATGAGCTCCATTGTTTTGTATCAATTAAACGCCGATGACGTTCAACAAACAACACAGCCTTATTGAATTTGTACAGTGTGTCTTGCATGCTAATTGCTTATTGATTGTTTGTTAATTTTCGTGCCTACGTTAACTTACACGTTACAGTGGACCTCTGGCGTCGGTTGGTCCTCTACATGACCGCTCATTCGTTCTATCAACTTTTTGAATTGACAGTACTTCGATTTTTAATGAAGGTGCGTGTCTGTCTTTGAACTTACTATTAATAATTCTGTGTTGGTGCCGCCATGAACATAGAAAATTGTAAAGAAATCTTGCTTGAAATGTTTTGTTGTGTATCTGTGCGGCGTTCCCGCCACAGTGATAATCCCAGCACAACTTCCGATGAATCGTGTAAGTAACACTAAACTGACCCGCTGAATATATTCAGCGGGATAACACTATATATTTTCATTGCGTTTCAGTTTTGAGATGAATTTCCGCAACGTCACGCCTGATTCCATTGCATTTCTTAAGTAACACTTCGTTATTTGTTAGCAATTTGTTACAGCTGACATTTTAATTAGTTCAATTAAAACTTTGTTGTCGGCCCGAAATGTTTCCGAAACAATCCTTTCCTTATAGCCAATCATTACAAAGTACGGCGCTTTTATGGTTAAAATATTTTTTTTTCATCATCATCATCATCAGCCCATCACGTTCCCACTGCTGGGATACGGGCCTTCTCTCATAGAGAGAGTATGGGCCATAATCCACCACGCTGGCCCAGTGCGGGTTGGTGAATGTCACATGTCCTTGAATTTTTGTGATTAATTCTTGGACATGCCGGTTTCCTCACGATGTTTTCCTTCACCGTTTTTAGAGCGAGTGTTAAATCCGCACATAACTTAAGCAAGTCAGTGGTGCGAGGCCAGTGGGATCCGAACTCGGGTGCTTCGGATCGAAAGTCGCACGTGCTCCCACTGAGCCACACTCGCTTACGATATTTTTCGATATTTTTTTTATATTAAGTTAAATGCCTAGTTAATAATGTATTATATAATAACACCGGTGGGAAACTGTGAATTTTGTGTGTAGAATTTCCTCGTTAGTATTTTAAGGCTTGTAAGGGTGGAAATATTTAACGAAGTAGCGTGTCAGGTGCGCGCAGAAAATATTCTTTGTGGACATCATAATATAAAATAATTCATCTCTACTTTGCTAGTGAAATTCCCCAGTTTCTCGTGGCCTTTATTTTCGCAGTTTTTAATTACGACCCGTTTAAAAACACTTTCATTTTCGCTGTCAACCATGAAACGATTTTTGCAATTTTAATAACTTTTGGTTGTTTGCTTGTATTTCTTTCACATACAAAACATATTTGAAAAGGATTAACACCAACTTCTAATAAAATAACCACGGTACCAAAAGTGGAAAATGTTTAAACCCGAGAAGGACTAATTGTATCGGCTCCGCTGACACGGACAACTTGAAAATCAAATGTTGAAACTAGCATTACGACTTTCCGTTCCTCGTGCGATTGTGGTACAGTTGAGTTAAGCTAAAGCCGTGGTAAAGCTGAGGGAACACGTCCGTTTTCGTACACAAACACGTACCTAGGTATTGGTACACATACATATATATGTATCCGGTACATGTACGTGTATCCATCCGTATTTCCCGTATTTGTACGTATACTGAATGAAACACTTGTGCGGTTGAGCTCTCGACGAAATTGCTCGTTAGTTCCGTTCCGGCTCGACTTGAAGGATACGTACATGCATGTTTTTTTCTTTCCTTACTCATTTTGGCAGGTATGGATATTAAAAGCCACAGTCCACTTTATTTTACTTAATGAGCATATTTTTGTATTACGTATATCCGTATATTACAAAAATGCATGACATTCTAAAGTTTCTGATAATTTATTGTCGTAAAGGAAAATTATGCGAGTACTGGATGAAGTACAGCTATGAATATACATATAAACAAAATGTTACGTATTGATGTTAAAATTATGTATACTTATGTACCTACATACGTATTTGAAATTTGGGAAAACGGGAAAAACGCGAGCAAAAGGCGGAAAGCAAGGAAGCAATAAAGTTCTTAACTCAGTGGGTAGGGCACAAATAAGATGCCAAAAAGTAATCTGGCCTCGAGAAAAAAAGTTTCAGGAACGCTGCTCACCACACAATTTTCAAATTGGTGGTGATGCTTTAATAAATAAACAAATGAAGGCAAATAAACTAATTTAATTAGGGCTCGTTTGTTGGATGCGAATAAGACAGGTATGAAACTGGGTCACCCTTGGCTGTGTAAACAAATTTCTGTGATGAACGGCCGGGAGGCGCCAAGCGTCTCAGCCAACAAACATACTATAGGTACCAATACCTAATATAAATTTATGGCAACTTTCCACCCGCGGTTTTCCCAATTATCCCGGATTTAAACATTGTTCTGGGAGCTATTCTGTGTTTATACGAAATACAAGCTATTTACATACAAATCGATTTCATCGACCGCGTGATTCATGTACAAAGAACTATTATACTCATAGTATTTGTTAGGGTCTTGACCCTACCCTTTAAATTTATACGGAGATGCAGCTTGTCTGTTATTAGCCTTTTAAAGGCGGGTCGGTAGTAAAAACTAATGGTCTCGCAGCGGGCCATGTGAGATTTCCATTAGGCCGGGAATAATGTCGTTACGCTCATAGCCATGATATTACGCAGATACGCAGGTTATGCGGGTTATGCCTTCCCTTCATAACAGGGATTCACTGAGGTTTTAAATATTTTCTCGCTCGCTGTTTGGGATTAACGCATGCTTAGCGAATCTTTATAAAGTATTTAACGAGACTCAAACATGTGCCATGTTTTCCTATGTAAAACGTATTTGATATACCTAGACATTTCTTCTGTTCTGTGCCTACACCCAAAATTGAGCTACGAAGGAGACCTTGCTGCCTGCGGAATCTAGTATTCAACCGACAAGCAGTAGTGTGCAAATATCACTGTTCTAGTTTGAAGGGCACTTTTCAAGCGAAATTACTGGGTATTATGAGATTTGAGAGCTATTGTCTCAGGGTGACGAGCGCAGTGCAATGTTGGGGGGTTTTGCAAAACAGAATTATAGGTAGTGCTGCAACTATTATGGGCAGGCGTATTGCTTACCATTAGATGAGCTGCTCGTCACTCAATTACATCAAATAGATGATCTTACGACATACGCTGATTAAACAATAAATTATTCAACAGAAATTGCTATTCTTGTTGGCAATTGTCACTTTTCAAATTAAGTGAAAGTATATTTCCAATGTCTTGCCAGCTTCAAATTCTGAGTACCTTCCAGTTTTATATACTTATCACTTTATCGCCGTTTTAAAACCCCAGCACTTTATCATATCCTCAATATACTCGTATCGGGCTCTAGGGATCACTTTATCCGCTGGGATATAAAGAATAAGGGAACAAAGATGTAATGAGCTCGTTTTTGTTAGACATTCAGGGCCTTCGGGGGTAAAGCGAGTTTAGGATGAGTTAAGCGAGTCCAGTCAGTAAGGCGGTAACACTATGATGCAATTTTGCATTTTTTATTAACTTTACGATACGATTTGATTAGTGTTGTGTGAACTGCTTATCTATTATGATTTTATCGAATGGTAATATTATAAATTAGCCTAATGTGCCTATTAACATCGAGTTTTGCTATACTAATAGGAATTTAATTTAACCTAATCGAATCTATCAAAGTCCACTTCTGAAGTCTTTTATTCGATATACGCTACGAGATAAAAAAAAAATAATCAACTTGTATTGGCTCATAAACTGGCAAAAATCTTACTTTTAACTCTCCGATCTTGTTGCCAACGACTATAAGTAATAGAAAAGCGCCGGTAAAAATATGTTTTTCTTTAGTTGTTGCTCAGCTGATAGGTCGGCCTCAGGGTTCGATTCTCCACATTGTAATGAGCGCTGACTCGCTGCGCGACCAATACTTTTACGTAGAAATTTTCTTTTATTTCTGAGTGTTGTCCGTGGCCCTAATAGCTTTCCTAATAGGGGATCGGACAGTAATTGAGAAAAAAATCTAAAATGAAAAATCTAAATCGTAGATCCAGAAAGATCATCCAATCACTATTTTTGTGAAACAATAATAATAATAATGATTTATATTTTTAAATCAATAAATAAAATCTAATAATTCTGACATTATTAATGGATAATTTTTAAACCGTTCACCAAAAATACTGATTGTGCACCAAATTTCCGTTCACGAAAAATATTAATTATGCACCAAATTTGGTGTGTTTTTGCACTCAAACGTATAAGGGGCAGCCCTCCGGAGGTTAGGGTGTGGCAGGGGTGGCCCTAGGGACACCCCAACGCCGAACATGTAATATTCATAAAAAAGGTGCTGATTATGAAATATTTTAATGAACATATTTTTGTGCACAATGCACAGTATATTAAAGCGGAAAAAAGGGGAATAAATTGAGGTCCATTTTTAATCTGTTCTTCACCCCAAAAAAAAAACAACAATCACAGCGCATGACGTCATTTGAAAGCAAATGCCGTGTGTCAAGCTTGTGTTTATTTTACGTTTTTGCTTTTCATAAATTTATTGTTGATTTTTTTTCATTCCATTACAACAATATATGTAGTACCCAAACTTCACAAAACGTATTTAAATCTCTTCGTAAGTTTTCTTTCGCAGAGTTTGTCGTTTTCTGCCTTCGTATGACGTCACATGTTCTTAGGTGACCTTTTGCGCGGCAATATTTGAAACATAGTATTTAAACATAGTTTTAGATACTTTTATAGCTATATTTAATTAAATTACTATTTTTCATGCCTAAATATATTCATTGTGGTTAATTTAAAACAATTTCTTGAAAAGTTGTTCGATTTACGTATGTATGATCTCCTTTCGTTATTTATTCATTTGCTATACAAAAAAAAACGTTTTTCTCTCTAATACTCTACCACAGGCATGTAGGATAAGAGAATAAACCTAAAATGAACACAATTTAGTGATTGATGACACCAGACAATTTTCACCGGCACCGTATAAAATCGATGTTCTTTTTCAATCGAGATTCGAGGAATTTTTAAATATGAATCTCTGAGAAAGTAGTACGTGGCGAATAATTTATTAGCCGATGTCGAACAGTTCATTTAAGTAAACCAGTTTTCGCTCGGTAGCTACGTTTAGTAAAATACATTTTTGCTCTTATCAAATAATGAAAAAATACAATCTGTATCGGAGGTTGGTTTATTTCGGGAATTCTTCGATTTACATGCAATATTTGAATGGAGGTTGGGACTACACTAGTATGTCTATGAAAATTTATTGTTGTGACACTAGGATCTACACGAACATTTTTTTTTTATGTAACTGAATGACGAGACGAGCTGGTCGTTTGCCTGATGGTAAGAAATAGCCATTAAATAAAGCCCATAACGATAACAGCACCACCCAGAACTTTGTTTTGCAAAATCCTGCACGGCGCTGCACTGCGCTCGTCGCCCTAAGACAATTAGCTGTTGAGTCTCATAATGCCCAGTAATTTCGCTGGCTACAATGCCCTTCAAGCCGAAACACAGTAATGCTAGCGCACTACTGCTTGGCGGCTGAATAACTGGCAAAGCGGTGGTACCCATCCAGTCGGCCTCTCGCATACGAGAAACCTACCAGCAGTAAAAAAATATCTTTTTGATCATAGATCTCTGATCTATGGATCAGAGAGCATCAATACCCTGTGGCGCTACATAATATTATGTACTGTTAACTATACACTACATAATATTATAACATGATTGACTGAATCATCACGAACTGTATCAAAAGTAGAGATTTTATTCGTATATATGGCGGATACCTTCTCCCCGGAAAGCTTTACCTCAAACTAAATACTCGTAAGAGTACGTTTCTATGAATCTTGGCATGGTTCATGCGGCGCTGAAGATGAAATATCCGAATGCAATGGAGTTATGAAATATCCGATTTTGCACTGGTTTTGGTTATGTTAACTATGCTTTTACTGAATATTATATTTTTTTATTTTTTTGTTGGAATCTATTTATACCCTTCACGGGTACGACATGGTTTTTGTTACATACTATAAGTAAGACAATACAAGACTTTGAATGAACACGGATGAACACTAAGTGGGGCACAGTGGCGTTCTGCTTAAATACCGTCAATCATTTTAGACAGTGTTCAACGTCGAGGTGGCATCGAGACTACAATGATATTGACTGGCAGTAACGATTAGTGTCTTTGATACTTGCTTGCTAGTACGACAGACGTTTTCTTTTGTCAAATGCTAACGTCGATCCGTATATAGTGGTTTCAGACGCCTGAACACTCGCTTTTTTCATGCAACGAGCAATGACACGATTATATCGTTCGTAAACGCCACGCTTATCATCAGGCCACGACAATTGCAGTGCTATCCAGAACTTTTAATACCATGTTAAGTACTTACGCTTGACCTTGACACACCATATATTTTTATACGCCCAGCAATTTCGCTGGCTAATTAATGCCTTTCAAATTATTCATTCGTGCTTTCTCTTTCTTTTGTAAAAACACTCCAAATACGAGAACTTTCTAGAACAGTTGGAAAATGAACCGATGATTTCCAATAAACCTTGTCCACTTTTTTATCTTCGGGCTTTGATTTAGGTGTTTTCCGCTTTGGTTTTACGCTAATGGAGTGGCGATAGCGCTCCGGCGGTGGGTAAAAGCTAGTTACGTAACATGATAATGTAAAGTCAATTATTTGGCCTTTAGCCTATCTTTGGCCCACCTGAGCACTACGTAAGGGAACACTTAATGAAGTGGAAAATGGATAAATAGGATCACGTCCTTATCTGTTATGTAAATGCGTTGATAGTGACCGATAGATACTAGATTGTTAGTTTACTTATGGTATGGTATCTACTTTGTAACAATCGTTATATAAGGAATATGAAGAGGCTTACATTATAGTCAAAGTCAAAAATGATTTATTAAATAGGCACAACAATGCAATTTTAATCGTCATAAACACAAAACAAACCAAAATTAAAGATATGTATTTATTTTTCTTAAGTTAACATGGCTATGGGTACATTTATGAGTCCTCGGAGAGACGATTCGTGTCTGGTTGATGTGGGACGATGGTCCTCGTGATTCCCCAAACACAGGCTGTAATCTTGGTTAAGAGTTTAAAAGCCATCAAGATCTATGTATGAGGCGTTGGGCTACAAAAAAACTGCCTACGATGATGCAGATGTTCATAAATCGGTGATTACTTACTTTCTGGTGTTTTTTTTTCTACAGCAAGGCAAAGGTTTCTTCCACCTCCTTTTATGTTTATCATAAACCTACTACTACAATTAAACTCTTTTGGTGATGAAATAACTTATTTCTCCTTTTAAATAATCATTTGTATTGTAGCTCTTGATTGAGAAATCGGTAAATATTTTGTGCGAGTTAAATGTCCGTAGAGTATATAGCTTTTCTTTTTTACTTTCCGACTGTGCTGAGTTAGGAACGTGCCGAGTGGGGAATAAGCCCAAACATGTCCAACTGACAAAAATACGCCTTCATACTCTTACATACATACGTACTTACTGTAAAGTACTTGTTGACCTCTAAAGCCTCTACTTCATCTGCGTAGGGATGTAAGTCGAGGGTGTCCGTCGACCCATTTTTTCATGTCAGCACTCAATCTCCACTTCTTATGCGGATGCGGAGAGGGTCAAATTGGTTTTCTAATAAATTAATTATTCCGTTTAATATTACATTGATTTTGTGACAAATTATAGCACACACGTCTAGAATTATTAATCAAACATCATGTGACAGTATCATATTGTATTCCGGTTTATCTAAATGTACTATTTAAATTAAAAACATCTACTGTATCGGACTATAAAGATTATACAATATAACCTAAACGGTCTTACCAGAGAAACTGTAGACACTCTGGCCGTGGTTGTAATACCACCCACCGAACAAAGCCATGCCGTCAAGCGACCTAGTCGTGTTTCGGGATGATGTTCGGTGAACCATCGGGGAGACGGGTCTGAGCAGCCGCTCAACTGCTGTCTATCTCTAGATCTATGTGCTTCATCTTAGGCCACATCATCGCTTCACATCAGGCGAGATAGTGGCCAAACATGGATCTATTAAGCGTAAAAAAAAAAAAACTGTAGACACAGAAATCTGTATAAGTCTGTAGAAGTGAGAATCTATTGAAATGATAATCTGTAGAAAAACATATCTGTATAAACTAGAATCATCTCCGGGTTGTGGATGGTGGGTCAGTCTAACTAGCTACCTACTAATTTTGTCCAAAGGGCTCGTTAAACACCGAAGTCTGGGTGCTGTGGGCAGATGACAAGGCCAAATAGTTTATTTTTGTACTAGCTGCGCCCTGCGGTTTCACCCGCTGTTCCCCGGGATAAAAAGTGCCAATGTGTTAATCCAGGGTTTAAGCTATCACCATTTCAAATTTCACTCAAATCCATTGAACCGTTCAGCGTGAAGAGGTAACAAACACATTTACATACTAACATACTTATACACAAACTGTCACATTTATACTATTAGTATGATAATAAAAGCAACGACAACAGTTTCTTATAGGATCTACCTTTAGATGAGATCTTAAGGGTCTATCATGTGAAACGTGTCTGACGTTTTGACGCTACTGATAGCTCACACGTCTACAAAATTAGTTGACGGCCCAAATGATGCCAACATGATTCACGACGCGACGTAGGCGGGATTTTGATACTCTCCAGTATCACGATTTCAGTTAGTCAGGGATTATAAGATAGAAAAGGAACCAGAGCTGTATTACACTATGAATTGAGCCAGCCAGCCCAGCCTGTAGATGACGGCAATAACTCTGTGCCACCTACATATTTGAAACCGTGGCTTTTCGTTCAAGCACCTCTCAAAACGTTGGTTGGAGTTTAAAGGGGTTTTTTTCTGTTTCCAAAAGCTCAAACGGAACTTCGAAACCACGGTAATGACAGCGTGTGCAAAGAACAAAATAATTACAAACAAATTCAAGAACAGGTTACAGTAACAGGAAAGTCCAAAACCAGGATCTAAACAATAAATCCTGCTAATATAATAAATGCGAAACTCCGATTTTGAAGAGCCATTTGTGTGTTTTTTTATCAATTAGCTCTATAATGACTGACAGAATCTTTGGATGGACAGATATCTGATGCTGGAAGTGCTCCTGGATTACGACATAGGAAACTGATCATCCCGAAAAAACTAACAGTTCCTAAGGGACTACCTTTAAACCAAATTTTCCGTGGACGGAAATAATTGCATGACTCCTTACACTTCAATGTTTGGTATAAATATATTATTAATACAGTAGGTAAAACAACATTCACACTACAGCACCAGCTGAAACATTTAGTACTTTTTATCTCGGGAAGGATCCGGGGAATCCCATAAGTTTCTTCGGAAGAAAATAAATAAAAACAAGCTAGTGACCAATAGCACGGATTCTGGATATCTTGCTTAAAATATATTACATTTTTTTTTATAAGGATTCAGTATCAATAACCCCAAAGCTGCAATCGACATTTAATAGTTTACAAAAATATTTTTTATTTGCATATTTTCTCGGTCAACACAAATTGTGTGCACAGTTGAAAACATAGAAACGTATTTCTTGTATATATTTCAATGTATGAAAATTTCAAGACCAAATTTATTTGTAACGTATCTGTCATCATCATTAGCCATTTAACGGCCACTGTTGGGACATAATGTGTTAAGGCATAACAGACGCACACACTAAACGCAAGATGAATTTACCGTTGAAGACGTATGTTGAAGATGAAATAATACGAGTAGCGCACGTACATATGTAACAGACAGACAACCAATATACGAAGCGTTCATGCAGAGCCCGTGTTGTGACTTGTGCATCGGAAGACATAGGTGCGTGTCTTCACTTAAACAGGTTATGTTGCGCCCTCCTACTTTGAACTTTTATGATATAATGAACTTTTTCCTGAAGTCGTTAAGCAAAACTTGACCATACAATCATTAGAATTGGGCATATTTATAAAGTATACTCTGCAATAATACTTTATGAAACGACCTCTAAATTGAGCACGGTTAGTTCAGATACTCAGAATAAAGTGATATAGTATGAATGTATGATACGTTATACATTTGTGGTAGCCAAGATGACGATACGATACGAAATGGGCCGTCGCGTCGGCGTCATCGCTTGGTTTATTCAGCGCTTCAAGCGATGACTAATACTGCATGCTGCCTGTCGATGATATTTGTATTTCGGAAATGTTTATTCGATATCGATTCTACAACGGATGTGAATATTTTTGTACGATAAACACACAGTTGATGGTTTTATACAGTTGAGCACAAGTTTATGAAATAGATACTTGTTTATTTAAAGAAATTATTCTAGAAAATAATTCTTTGAGCATAACCCATTTATATAAATATGAATATAAATATTATATAAATAATATCTGTTTGATATATATAATATTTATCGTATTTTATATATATAAGTATGTGTTATTTTGTTTGTATTTATTATTATGTCTATACTATTATATTTTTGAAGTTTTGTATTTACTAAATTATATACCTATTTTATATTAATTACTTAGTACACCAACTGACCGCAATTTTTTGCCTGTTTATTCCTGTCCATCCAGAGGTTGCCTGTAACAAATTGCACATAGCGATAAGGCTGCCCATTGTTTTACCATTATTATATGTAACTGTAAACTTTTGTTTCCTGTTGTAGGTATTATTGTATTGTATAAAATGTCTTAATCCCCAAAGAAATTTTATCAAACAACTGTAAATGTTTAATTTAAAACCACCGTGTTTCCAGTTAAATTAAACGTTTAAATCCCGCCTAAACATCCCCAAGGCAATAAAAAATTAAGTAATTGCATATTTCGGCACGGTAAGGTTTAATTTCATACCCCAGAGAGGCTCGCTTACAGGAGCCCATCTTCAGTTAATTTGATCAGACTCAAGGTACCCTTATCACAGTTTATTGGAAGCCATCATTTTATGCTAAGCTCATAAATCCCCAACACGTTCTTATTAGTTTTATAATAAAGCGTTCGCGGGCTTGAAAAATAGGCATTTTGGCCAGACTTCAAAGCTAAAAAGGTTAAAGCTGGACATTTTATCATCTTACAGATTTCTAGTTTCCTAGTATAATTCATCACAAAACTTCAGTTCTCTAAGAAATCTATCAGAAAATAAATAAAACTGAAGTCATAAATTGAACTGAAGCCACAGAATACTAAGGGATTGAAGCATCACTCCGCAAAGAAATTTAAACAAATAGTGACTTGCTGTGACGCAATAAAATTCAATTCAGCTCGCGTAGCGCTGCATACCTACCTACCAGTCATATTAACCTACAGAGCGCCTCTCTTTCTATCGCATAGCTCTTATCTCTTCTGACGCGGCACGTGTAACGACGCGCGACCCGCCGGCCGGCGCCGTCGATGTCCGGATATGTACTTGTAGCTTCGTACCTACAGTGCGGAGTGCGCTAGGCCTGCTAAAGCCTAATGAGTGCGCTAAATCAGTTTCTTACTTCCAAGTCGCAATCGCACTGTCAATCGTCGAGAAATTATTATGATTAGAAAGAGATAATTTATTTTCCTAACACCATCTACTAATGAAAAATTTTACGTTTATTATACGCCTAATTTTAAAAACAATTTAAGCACTTGTGCCGATCAAGGTACAATGCTTTTTACGTAATAGGGTTCCGATGGGAGTAGAATGTACTGGGATTAGTTGAGTTTTTTTTTAAACTGGGATTTGTTTTTGGGTTTCCTTGAAAGCTATTCCGCTGTCCGAGCTTAGAGTGACGAACGCAATGCAGTATCGCCTGTATCGCGAAGGACTTTGCAATTCGGTACACTATATAGGACCTCCCTAAATCCTGATGAGCCGTCGGACACCCCCCTCTTCAACCCTTTATTGGATTTGGTTTTGAAGTAATCTGATATATTATACGAAAGCTAACTATAAGTTGCATTTTCGGTTTCGGCACATAAGAGATATAATGCGTAGATAAATTATACTACATTTTCATAGTACGTGTCCTGACTCTACGTGTCAGAATCTAACCTGCCCAAGCACAACACTACAAAGGCTGTCTAAAAACCCTAACTGAACAGGTTAGATTCTTACTCAAAACAGTTACAAATTCACCCGCTTCATATATATATATATATATATATATATAGTATATACCAGAAAAAAGAAAGAAAAACAATTTATTCGGCACACGACAAACAAACAATACAAAAAATAAAAACTTATATAATGAATATATGTGCCGAATGGGCTCAGCTCAGCACAAAATGCCAAGAGTTTTATACGCGTTAGATACCCAAAAGGTTCGTCATTTCGTACGTGCATGGGAGAGTAGGGCACATTAATCACTGAAAGTGTTCCTGCATTGTAATGTATTATACCTTTGTTCCGGACGTCCGGAGCCAAGGAAAAGGCATAAATGATGCAATTACTATATGAGGTCCGTACCTATGTATACCGCGCCGGGAAAATGTAATGTTATTTTATAGACGCGCTATTTTACGGTATTTTGGTGCCAATGTAATTTTTATCGGAAAAGCTTGATGCGCTCTCCAGTCTACACATATAAGTAATATATGTATGTACAGTCAGCAAAAGTCGCTTAATGTTTTAAATTTTTCGTATTACGTGTTTTTTTTAATATATTTTTTCATAAGAATATAATTAAATAAAAAGTAAGCTATCCTTCCAGCGCTATCACTATCGCTGTCGCTATGGTATCGCTGGAAGGCTGAGGTTGAAAGGGACTTGTGCGAACTCCACGTCGAGGAATAAAAGGAGGTGGCGCAAGACAGATCCAGGTGGAGACTCTTATTATCGGAGGCCAAGACTCACTTTGGGTCATTTGCGCCATATTAGTACTCGTAAGTAAGGCGATTCATAATGTCTATGTTGACCGCGAGTAGCGTTTACGAGATTTTTTAAATGTTGAGCAACTTTGGTTGCCGACTTTACCTACTATATGACCTATTGCATGGTAAAGTGCGCGTTCTATGTAGGTACTTACTGTAAGTATATCCCGTTTTAAAATCTCCTGTTTATAATAAGTGGATGCACTATGTGCAGCATAGTGTAATACTCTAAATAGCACTGTTTGCGATATCGTGATATTTTAGTGATAGATAATGACATGGGCTCATAGCTTGTACTATTAATTATTCTGTGTCATAGCGACAGAACACCGTTATGATTGTGTAGGAGTGTTATGTAATACCTACCTACCTACCTAGGGTGATATGGAAATTGCAACAGAATACTGCGCTCTCCCAAACTACATATGGAAAGACACGATTGCATAAACTATTGGACTGTTTGTTTATTGTATAATATTATATTGGTAGTGTTTTTGCAAACTAGTTACTATTAAGTACCTAAGCTACGGTACCCAATAATGAATAGTGGTAGTGCATTGTCTAAAAACTAAAGGGCAATTATCAACTTTTTCGTAAAAGCTAACTTCGAAGTTCATAGCATCAAACATCCTACTTTTATTATAAATGCGAAAGTATGTATGTTAGTGTTAAAGGCTGAACAGATTTTGGTAAAATTTGGTATAGTTCCTGGAATAACATATAGGATACTTTTCATCCGCGGGTGAAACCGCGGGTCACAGCGAGTTCTTAGTAATAATATGAATTATGTACCAATTTAAATATTTATAAATCCTGCCTACTTTTCCTCTCCACACGACGAAAACCCTTTGTTTTCGTCGTGTCTCACATTTCCTCAATAAAAATGCCTAATCAAATGGAATTTCGCGCCAAAGTAGCGGATACTTTGGCACGAAATTCCATTTGATCAAAATGGCGGGGCGCGACCGCACGATACGGCACCATTCAATCGCTTGGTGTTGTAGGTAGAACCCTCTTTCGATTAATCGAAAGGGCAGATTTATTCGATGGTTCGTTCACACGCAGCGCTGTTTTTAAACGGATCATTAAATATCTTTTTTAATTTATCCGCATCGATATATTTTTGTCAATATATTCTGAATTTAACACGAATGAATTTCTACAATAAAAATAATAATTTGATTGGAATGCTGGGCTGCGACGCCTCGTCGGTATGAGCGACACGGATTCAATCAGTGATTGACATCACACAATGTATTAGAAGTGTAATAAACTTTTCGTACGGCTTCAATCCATAAAGCCGTACGAAAGGTTTAATATAATCGTACCCGAAAATAAATTATAACGGGATAGTGACCTGCTCAGGCTTTGCACGAATGCATTTTACTAATGTGATGTCACTGTCATTTAGATACATTTTTACGGAAGTGTCAATTCCGTAAAAAATCTAAATACCAGTGAAAACCGTATTAAAATCCGTTGCGTGGTTTAGAAGAAGAAAGCTGAGAAACAGAAATTAGGACGCGGATAGCGAGTTTTTCTTATACTATTTATAGATTAGACATATCGATTTATAAGATGAATAGAATAGAATAACTCTTTATTATATCACCAAAATACAGAAATAAATAAAAATTAAAATAAACACTAACTTAATAATAGTGTCACAATGGGCGGTCTCATCGCTCAAAGCAATATCTTCCAGACAACTCACAGTGGAGGAAAGTAGACAAAGATATATATCGACGGTGTTACTAAGATAATTTTGTAGGTAGGTAGATACATAACGTAATGTATACCTACATAAACCAGTCATTACATAAAATACATAGCATAGTAATAAAATATACATCACTATCACTACATAGTATAAAACAAAGTCGCTTTCTCTGTCCCTATATCCCTATGTATGCTTCAATCTTTAAAACTACGCAACGGATTTTAATGCGGTTTTTTTTAATAGATAGAGTGATTGAAGAGGATGGTTTATATGTATAATAACCGTGCGAAGCCGGGGCGGGTCGCTAGTAATAAATAATTTAACATAAAATATAAGATGCCACTGGCTGTAGATTAATTTTAATAAAATTTGGTATCTATGTATGGTCCTGGCAAAGGACATAGGATACTTTTTCATCATCATCAGCCCATCACGTTCCCACTGCTGGGACACGGGTCGTCTCTTATAGAGAGTAAGGGCCATAATCCACCACGCTGGCCCACTGCGGGTTGGTAGATGTCACATGTCCTTGAATTTTTGTGATCAATCCTTGGCCATTCACGGTCACACGGTTTCCTCACGATGTTTTCCTTCACCGTTTTTAGAACGAGTGTTAAATCCGTACATAACTTAAGAAAGTCAGTGGTGCGGGGCCAGCGAGATTTGAACCCGGGTGCGTCGGATCGAAAGTCACACGTGCCACACTCGCTCTCATACTCAGGGTACTTTTTAACTAACTAGAACTAGTAACAAAATACCTAAGCTAATCTGAGTATTGACCCAGCCAGACCCAAGGTTACAGATCGATAGCACAAGGACTTGTCCAAACGTTTTATTACAAGCGTGACTATTTCCACACATGTGCGACCGGTGTTACCCATCCCCTGTAACCTATAACCACCTTCCAATTATGTTAGTCCTTTGTTCAAAGGTTGTCTGGAAGAGATCGCTTTGAGCGATAAGACCGCCTATTGTTATGCTGATTACTGTGAAATGTACTTGTTTTTCATGTACGTATTTTTTAAGTTTTTAACAATAAAGTGTTTATCTATCTATCTATCTAGGTATAGGGGATAAGTGCGGCGAAAATTCACTGCGCAAATTACATGCCGATTCGAATCTTATGCCATTTTTTAATGCTAGAGCCTTTTTAATTATGTGCATCTGGACTGAGGGCCCATGTTTTAACCGACTTCGAAAATAAAAGGTTGTACAGGGAGGGTTGTTGTTAGGGCTTTCTTTATTTAACATTATTTATTATTTACTAAATTAATACATTATATACAATATCTTCGATCATAATGATCGAAGTACAATATATATTAAAAACGCGGAGGGATTATTTATATATTTTAATTCATTTTACATTTGCTATCTACCCCCATATATTCTATTATTCTAACAACAACCTACATAATATTCAGCGGGATTACACTACATATTTTCATTGCGTTTTAGTTTTGAGATGAATTTCCGCAACGTCACGCCTGATTCCATTATATTAGGTGGAGATCCTCATTTCACTGTATGTTCCTTTTTTAGGGTTCCGTACCCAAAGAGTAAAACGGGACCCTATTACTAAGACTCCGCTGTCCGTCTGTCTGTCTGTCATCAGGCTGTATCTCATGAACCGTGATAGTTAGACAATTGAAATTTTCACAGATGATGTATTTCTGTTGCCGCTATATGTATATATATAATAAAAGACAGAATAAAATAAACATTTAAGGGGGCTTTTATACAATCAACGTGATTTTTTTGCCGTTTTTAGATTGTGGTACTGAACCTTTCGTGCGCGAGCCCGACTCGCACTTGGAAATTAGTTGAAAATTGTAAAAATTTGAAGCAACGGTCCATAAATTTCGTAAACGTGAATTAAAATTGTTATAACCAAATGAAAGTATTTGTGTGATGAGATGTATGTTCGCCTGATGGTAAGCAACACGCTAACCTATTGGGGACAAGTGTGGTGATAAATATTCATTTATCACCATACACACAAAATTAATTCTTACAAAACTACATTCACATACAACCTTTTACACTAATAGGTCAAAGTACGGCATAACCCACGATTGTAAATATGCATATTGTATTATATACCTACCTATCATCACATCTCCAGATATATAATTTTATGTTTAAACGCGTATCAGACTCGCAGCGGACAAAACAAGAACAAACAACACAAGAACAACAACACAAACAACAAAAACTGAATCATAAGTGCAGGGAACAGGGATTCACAAAAGGGTACTGTAACACCTGATAATATATGCACCTTACCACTAATGTACCTATTTAATCTAAGTACTTGAACTGTAGATGTTGTATAAATAAACAATTTTGAATTTTTGAATAATCAAAATCCTCTGTTTTAGCTACCTACTTAATCGCTATTATTAGCTAATAAATACGATAAACGGTAACTCACACTTAATATAACTAGTACAGAAATGTTCATTATCTCTTCGCATTCGAGAAACTTCAGTCGTTTCGGTAGCCAGATAGCGAGACGAGCTCAAACTTGCGACACGCAATAATTTAATAACACCACAGAATACTTAATGGCACAGCAGTACGAGTACTCACCTACATAAATAGCTTTCGACACGTCTACTGAGAAACCGTATAACGAACTTCATGAATTATGCACAGATTTAGTATCGTACCTTACAACAAACACGTATTAGAGTAACAACAAATATTTGATTAGTTTTAGTAGAAGTAAATCTAAATACTTAGTTTTAGCACTAGTAACTAAAGTAATTTAGCTACTAAAAGGGGAAACGACCCTTCGGAGCAATGAGGGCAAATAGCGTATAACAACCTGAATGAATTCGCAATTACCTTTGAACCTTTGCTCAGATTAGTTAGTTACCTTAACTTACAGGTACATAGTGTAAAGGTTTCCTTAATTAAATATACTTCAAACTAAAGCTAGAGAAATTCTCGTAGACTGGACATTTGACATTTTGCAGGATAACATATTTTACTGTAGTATATATTTTACCAAAAAAAACCGACTTCAATGTATCTTCGAAGTCCAAGGTCAAATATCGATAAAATTAATATGGGACCACTTCGTAGCTATACTGAACTGAACGCAAAAATAATTTTTGAAATCGGTCAACAGTTGGCGGAGAAATCGGTAAACATACATAAAATTTAAAAAAAAATACCCTTAAAACGTCCTTCGTTTTCCTACAATCTATTTAAGGATTTAAAGAGGAGTTGAATTTGAATTCAACTTAGCATATGACCTCGTTTTACGCTAAACAATAAAGAAAATGGATAAGCTTTACCCCAAATAAAAATACGCAAATTTTGGAATTGTGATATGTGAGATTATAAATTAAAGTATTTTAGCATAGCCTTCTTTATATTTATTATGCTACAATATATAAATTTATTTCACTGGGTCGTTTATTCAGGCACCGGTACCTTTTGTTTCGCGGTTCTTTACAAAAATAAACTTGGCAAAGTTAATGCGTAGCTTATTTTAGAATAACCATGTTTCTAACATCAGTTATTGTTCGAAGTTATTTGTTTAAATACACAGCTATTGTACGATGAATTTTGCAAAATTTCTATAAATATTTTTCGGGGAAAATGCTAAGTACTTGTACTTAGTATTTTCGTGGTTAAAGTATTTCAATATATTATGAAATACGGTAAGGTATCCTTAAAATAATTCTTGTTTTACTTTGTTGCTCTTTAAAAATACGAACAACATATAGCTACATGCCTGCAAACTACAACAGTCGTTTACTTCGTGCCTACTTTCAAGTGAATCATTAAGCTTTTCCATTTTCTTTGCTGGTTCTTCCGGCTTTGACAGCCTCTGCGGTATAGTGGTTGGTCAGGTTGGCTCAAATCTCTTACACCACTGAGTTTGCGGGTTCGATTCGGGACAAATGTGTGTGTACAGAAAACAAGTATACGTTTTAAAAAACAAAAAAAACCGGCTTCTTATGGCGGCTTATATGGGACCACTTTTTCAAATCGGTTCATGAACGACGGAGTTCTGAGGTAACAAACATTAAAAAAAATATACAATCGAATAGAGAACCGTCTCCTTTTTGAAGTCGGTTAAAAGCGCAAGTAAGTAAGTGTGTGGAGCTATGGTCCTCGATAGTACCTGGTTTCCTAGATATAGGGAATCCTATTTAGGGCCCAGGATGTATGTGATCGTTGGGCGTTATTATTTT
Organism: Petrophora chlorosata; assembly: GCA_951640565.1. Lineage (NCBI taxonomy): Eukaryota > Metazoa > Arthropoda > Insecta > Lepidoptera > Geometridae > Petrophora > Petrophora chlorosata. The sequence continues at coordinate 7,982,218 of OX621206.1, forward strand.
CTTTTATACAAAATATTTTCGGAAACGCGTTTTAAAACACAATGAGTATTGAACAAAAGCTTCAGCTTTCTAAAGCTGAAATAATAAAGCCAGTAATAATTTTGTAAAACAATCAGAAGCTTTCATTGAAACGGGTTAAAGCATAAACTCGTACGGAGGCATTAGTTAAAAAAACATTGGTAGAAATATACGGTATGAACTGAAAAGGTTGTTATACCTGTCCCAATGTACCCATGAAAATGTAATGTTATGAATCAAATATGATTCATAGGACATAGAACCTGTTAAATATCAATTGACTTAAATTGACATTAGGTTAGGTATATTTGTGTTTCGCTATGAGCAGAGCGCGCCTATTTAGGTCACTCGTGTCTCTGAAATGCTTAATCCGATGACCTCTGACCTCGCAACGAGCTTTTGAATGCAAAATATCTCTATTTGTTCTCTTCTAATTATATAAAATATTCTTCTTTTCTATTAAATCTCTTCTAAGTAAATAAAGTAGTTCATGTCGCTCATGTGTATTCGCTTAGTACTTTTAAACTACTTCATTGGTTTTGATGCGGTTTTTACCAAAGTTTAGTTTTCTTGAGGAATATTGCAGTGCCACCCAGAACTTAAATACCATTAAAAGCACTGCGTAGCACTGCATTGCGCAAATTTGAAGGGCATTGCAGCCAGGGAGATTGCATAATTTCGCTGGCGACAATGCCCTACAAACCGAACTACACTACAGCTTGGCGGCAGAATAACTGGCAAAGCTGTGGTACCTACCCAGATGGCCTCCCGCATACGACAGACTCTACTCATATTGCTATGCCCTAAATTGGGTACATATGTGACTCTGTATTATAATATTTAAGATCCCTGTAACATGTATGATGCAATAAATGATTGAATATGAATATGACTTACCACGAGTAATTTAGCCTGCTGTTTCCCACATCTGGGCGCGAAGGCCTCCCTAAACTTTTCCATTCCACTGTTCGTGTTCCTGTGCCACTGCTTGCCAATTACTCGAAGGTGTCAAGCTCGTCTCGCCATCTCTTGGATATATAAGGGAAAGATTATTATACCTTTAAAAATGATTTTTGTATCATATTAGCACCATAATGTTTATACCCTGATACTCTGAGTAGCACTCATTTATTTTATGTTCAGACTGACATTGCTGCTGTGACGACCAAGGGCCGTTTCCTAGCAACACACTTCGGTGTGTTTCGGTTATGGTAGTGTTCAAAGACTGTATATACCTTCTCGTCTTACAATATAATACCTTTGATCAGTTGATCAAAGGGTGGTTTACATATTGTTGCTCTCTAAAAACTTCAATCTATAAAATAATTCTACTGCTGGTTCGAATAGGATTAGGATTCCCTGTTAGGGTTGAGGCTAAGCGGCGTTTGATTTTGTGAGATAGCCGAAAAACGAATGATATTATATTAGTCACCTTCTTTCATCATCTCAGCTACTAACTCCACTAATGGGTGATTCTTTCGCTTCCCTTTTACTTCCATGAATACATATTTCTTGTATAGTAGAAGAGGTACATTTACCACAAACAAAATGTATCTCTGGAGACACTATCTAGAGGGTTCAAAACTTTTCTAGTTTCGTCCACATTTCTACTCCACGTCTTCCTTTCAAGTTCAATGGTTTGAAAAGTGTCTTTATATCTTTGTTAGATAAACTTATTTGAGGAGCATCGGGTAAAATGTCCACGGCAATCTCTTAGCCTTTGTAGAGAAGCAATTATACTTACTATACACATATATAGTGTTTTTATATACACATATATAGTGATTAGAATGTCTGTTTGTTTTGTATGTTGCTTTTCGTTAGGTATTGCTAAGTTCTTCTAGTTTTTTACGACACAACAGTTAATAAAATAACGATTACATAATAATATTGACATCCAAGATCCAATATATATATATGAACCAAGAACTTCGAGGACCATGGCCCCACAACAGTCGCAGACTGAACATGTCTTGCACAATTATTCACCTGTCGTCTATTAATTATTCATTACTTTTTATTAATTATATATATGCTGTCGTGGGAATCGAATCTAATCCCGGTGTGTTATAATTCCATCTCCTTTACCACGTCACCACAGAGACTGTCCATAAATAAATCGAAGTTATACAATGTTACTTCTCCATCACTAACGAGAACATGTTACAACAATTCAAAGCAAAACAGAATTAATTTCCACGCCTTGATTAACGTTGTCTTAAGACAATACACATTATTGACATTATTAATAATATAATAGCATACATTTTACCTACACGTAGTGAAACTAAGCAACATATTTAGTATACATTTGCATACCGCTAACATGTTACGATAAATAAACTTCCCCATCATCAGCTACATCTGAGCGCTACTGTGCTTTGGAGGGCGCGGTAAACCGTCTGTCCCGATTGTTGTCTTAATACACAGTCGCTAACCCATGTCGGAAGCCTTCGGGCGGTCTAAAAACTCTAACACCAGGGTTGGCCACATCCCCACACGAGAGAAGAAGCTTAATACGTGCCTGCTGGGCCACACCTCCTCGCAGAGAGAGAGATTTTGGGTCATAAGTAGCTTGGTAGATGAGATGTTCTCAAATTTTAGAATTTTTGGACATGCCGGTATCTACATTATGTTTTTACTGAACAGATTGCGTATAACAATGGACACTGTTTTAGGTTTTGTTTAGTCAAGGTTAGTAAATTAATGTTGTAATCGATAATGTTGTGGATATTTATTACTAAGTGATATAGATATGAAAGCAGACCTAGATTTTTTAAAAGGGTATATTATAGGTTTAACTATAACTAATTGTATTGGTAATAATGAATCATCCTCATGTAGGTATAAATACGTATGTTGGCAATAATATATATGATAGTATCTGGACACCAAAACAAGTAGGTAGTTTATCTGCAACCTCGCCGACACACCCTCAAATACATCATGAGTTCTTTAATAACGCGTACAGCGCAATATTCAATGAGTAAAACAAATTCAAATTCAGTTCGACGAGAATGCCCATATAGTAATAATTTGACTTAATAATGTACCTACTTACATTGTTGTATATAGTGTGTTTCAATAGTTACCTGTCGAAGGAAAGAATACTAAGCTGAGCTACTTTTGACTTATATTGATCCAGATTCCAGATTTACCGCCCTCGTATTTCAACTTGATGGATGGCTTTCGTAAGATCCTTGTCAATCCCAATTCCGGGCATACGAGACCTTTAATCGACTTTTTTGTTGTCTATTGAGATATCCTTGCTCCTCTCTTTTTGCCTCTACAGCTCGAGTAATTTGTGACGTCAACCGCGCGGCTGAGAGCGGCTTGAGTGAAACCCTGTTTAAATTATAAATGCAAGTCTCTACTCTTCATTCGACCATTTATCATCTAGCCACTTCTGTAAGCATTTCAGCAGCTGTTTTAAAGTGTAAAAAAATAATAATTTTGTGTCATAATAAATATATAAATATAGAAGATGAATTTGAGTTAAAACAAGATCACTGGGCATTATGACACTCAAAAAGCTCTCAGTATTATTCTCAGTATTGTCTCAGAGTTACGTAAGTAATAGTATTCTTTGCTCAGAGTGAAAGCGCAGCAGTGCAGTGCCGCGCAGGATTTTGCAAAACAAAGTTCTGGGTGGTGCTGTTATTGTTATGGGCTGGCGTATTGCTTACCATCAGGCAAACGACCAGCTCGTCTCGTCATTCAGTTACAATAAACAAGATTTTTTTCAATTGAAACATACTTGAATGTTCAATAGTACGTGAACAATACACAGTACACACCACACACAGATATTGTGCAGCACTAAGTGTCTCACTAATGTTACGCATTGGAGCACACAATATAATTTGCAGGGTCTCGGTACTACAGTCTCAAACCCCGGATTTAGGTTTTTCCGCAATCTCAAGTAGAAGTGCTATCACAAGCTACAAGTAGAAGAAAGACAGTGCAATCTCAAGTAAGACATTTTATCTGAAGCTTAGCGTAACACGTGTATTTGGATTTTCTAGCTGTCTCCAGGAATACTGTACTCCGACAGTTTTACTTAAGAGGATCAGCATTCCTCTTAAATTTAACCACTGGGTTTTCCGATAAAAATGTTCTAGATTGAATTTACTCTGAGTATGTTGTTAAGATTTTCCAGGTTATAACTTTTAATGGGTATCTTATTCACGTGAAGGACCGTATAAAAGACGTTGTTCGTGCGTTTTAGGGCTTTTACGACCATCCATTTCAGTAGATGTCTGCGTTCAGTCACCAATAAATATTTAATAAGCAAATTAGAAACACTGATCTGTTTTCAAATGCTACAAAAGCTGTTCGTGGAATTGTTTTTGTTTTCATCCGGGTAACGTTCCCAGTAATCCTATCGGGTTCAATTGTTTGTTGTTTTTCTGTACACTCAGGTGCAACATTCTCATCATTTTTAACAAACAAGTTCGTTAAAACAAATTACTTGTAGATTGTACCGATCGATGCGCTGCATCTCAACTCGTTTCAATTGAAGCAAGATAATTGCGAAGCCTGTAGTTATAAGAAACTGTCGTCAGAATATAGCGGAGCGACCGTAATTGGCACAGGGCTATCTCGTATATCTAATAGAGCGGGTAGTTAGCCAATTTTGATGCCCCGACGGTTAGGGGTTTAAGTTCTCGAAATCCCTTTTACAGACGAACTCCTGCCGTTAACGAGCAATTCGGCAAAATAAACATTCAGGTGGAATAACGATCCCGTAAACTGTTGGGAAAACTATTAAAACTGTTTTATTATGTAGGCCGGAACTGAGTTTTCGGCAATAAACAAAAAACACTTTAGTGCGCCTTTAAGTTATTATTTATGGAACGAAACTTAACTGAACAAAAAAATAAGTGTCTACTTTTAGATTTAAGGCATATCCATATAATGTGACCAATTAAATGTTCTCATAAATACAGGGATGGAAAAGCATTTATTTGTTGCCAAGTTGCGCGGATAATGGGTATAAAAGGTCGCCCCAATAGATACTGTTGAGCTCGTTAGTTGTACAAATCAGATGAAGTCGGGTCGATAATAGTAAACACGAATAACGATTCGATGCTCTCCATTCGATTCCGAGAATTATGGTATCGATATTGCAATCGGTTCAAATAGGTGAGTAATATACGAGTATACTTTTACTATATACAGCTTTTATGTTAACAATCGGTATTATCTTTACCAGCTATCTATCTGAGTCTTACTTGTCATCAGAATTATCCTGTAGAGACATGGCCAAAGATATAACAAAACAACATCTGTGTCACATAATTCCCCTAGAAGCTTAAATCGATTTCGGCTAAGACGATAAAGTCGGCAAAAGCATCAAACGAACGAAATGTGAAAAAACTACGAAAGGTACTTCTGGTTTTTTGCATACGTAGTTTTTTTAGCTATGATATATTTATGTTTCTGATGCAATTCGGCAGGAGTACATGTTGTATCGACATGTTATTGCAATATGGAACAAATTTAGTTTTCGAGTAAAAGTGTCGTCAATCGATACGTTTGGATAATCGACTCAAACATAGATTATTAGTTAATAATTTGCAAGTGAATTATTAAAACGACTGTTTAGCATGATGATATTTATAATAGATAACGCATTCAAACTGGTGATTAATAATAACTGTGTAACATAATGAAGACGTGTGAATTACTAAAGTTGACGATTACATACCTATGTAAGTATGTCATTCTAGCCCTAACTAGGATACTCTGTATCTGGGGAACTAGGAACTGCTAGAACCATGATCCCACAACGTACCTACTATTATTTTGTACCACAACAACACCCTTTTTTCTTCTGTGCGGACTAGTGGAAGCTGTCGAATGGGCTATTAGTGTTCCATATTTTTGTGAGCCTGACTATTCAATTTTTAATTTAATATTCAAGTAGCGAAAATAAAGACCGCCTGGTGTTAAAATATTAGCTCCCTTATTTTCATTTTTATAACAATGAAATTCAACATAATGCCATTTCAAATTTGTATGGCTTTGACAGATTCAATCTTCTACAGCCATACAGTTTGAGTACAATCGATTATATTTCAATAAATCTTTTGCTGTGATATTTTTAGATGTCAAACGAATATTAATACCTAAATGGCCTTTTATTAAAGTATTTTTACCAATTTATACTTAGAATGATATTATAATTTCTCTTTATCTTTCATAGTTTTTAAAATAATAATATGCGAAAAGAGCAGCTAGAGAATACATCAATTATTCTTAAAACAAATTTTGCAAACTGCCCCCGAACAAAGGTTTGTTATTTCTAACATTATTCGACGTGTGTTCGTTGAACGCCAAGTAATCATATTTTGCAGCGAACGCCACCCGTCTTAGAAGACGCCGGGCGTAGCGCAGCCTTTGTCTTACAAACTTTAAATTATTATAGTAATATCTACAAAATGTTATTGTGTAAAACCTTAATACAAAATATAAACTGTGTTTATCTGTATTTAAAATTCATATATCGTAAAACAAATGTTTTTGTTCAAGGGGATCAAAACGGTTTGCAAAGTATCCCTGGCAAAAATATACAAAATATAAATACACACAACACAACCTAACACGTTTAGCCCATTTCGTTATATCTCTTTATCGTAAAATTTTACGATTTAAAAAGAAAAATATAGACATCTGCGATCGACTAGACTAGACGAATAGCAAAGTAATACAAAACAAAATTACACTAAAATAGAAAGTTCTATTCATTTAAATTTCCGAGAATACTTTATATTTTACATTCCAATCAAAATATTTACTCCTTAACTCCCGCCCACTTCATCTTGAGCGCGATATTACTTTTCTATTTCCATCGGTAGGTATCTACGTTATTATTGACGTTTGTAAATGCTTCGTTAAACGTGCCAGTTTAATAAGACTCGTAGGTGTAATAAATAAAAATAGACGATGTCTAATGGTTAGATTTCTCATTAGTGTCATATCATAATAATCAATAATTGAGGAAACTTAATCTGCTGTACATACCTATTGTCAAACCTAACTACAGACAAAACTTCTATCTATTGAGAACTAGCAGGGGTTTCAATGCGTTGACCAAGGAACATGACGTTGACTTATTCAACACCACTGCCAGACAACTCAAGCAGTTACTGGCCAAGGATTACTTTGTTAAGTACTTATGTAATATGTTTTATAATATGTACCTATATAATTACATTGTGTGTGTTAACTTCTATTCTGTGTGCGTCCGTCGATATCTTCTATCTCTCTAAATTGTGTCATTTCTATATGTGGAAACTTGTAATTGGCGCGGTTTTACTTTAAAACCTAGCTGTATGATTCCCAAAAAATCTATAATAATAAATAAAATAAAAAGAAAGAAAGATCAATGAATATCCGTATGATTGCCTAATGTCTACGTATATCTATATCAATAATGGCGAATACGTAGAAAATCTTTTGAAAATAGCTTATTGATTTTTTGGAACGTGACTTGAAAGGACACGTCGCTTTGTTCTTCTAATACATAAACTATGGTGAACTATATTGTACATGTATTATAGTTTTCGCACGCCACGCCACGCAATGTGATGAATCCGATGTGCGATAAATATGAAATGAGTAGAACAAGTTTCAAAAGTTCATCGTAAGCTATTCAAAAGTGTATCGTTTATCAAAGTCTTCGAAGCAAGGCTGCCAAGGCTTGCAAGTTACCCTCATCGCTTCACATATTAAACAACTTGCATTCATAGCGTAAATGTTTCTATCATAGAAGCGCTGTATCATATCCAGTTTCACAAATTATAGCTGACGAAATATGTCTGAGGGTGACGAGAGTGCAGTGCCAAAGGACTACAATAATTTCAAGTTTCGGATGGACAACATCTGTTACTAAAGTTACTGTTATGGGCAGGCGATGTAATAAGGCGCGCGACCGGCTCGTTTTGTTTCTCGATGCAATAAAAAAGGTCATCCAAACTTAAACTGCCGTACTCCATCTCTTCGGATTAAGTTACGTAACAAACTATCTCCCTTCATCCGTACCTGTAGCCCGTAGATATATGGTAGTCGTTAAAATGAGCAAAAAGGGCTCAGTCGACAGTTTCCGTTTTGGAGGAGCCCCTAAATTGAACAGTGCTCGTTCCGTCTGTGACTGGACAGTTTGCAATTTGCTCAAGATTAATTGAACTGTCTATGGAAACGGTTTGTACTAAATCTAGCAACTAACTATTTTCAAAGGTACCTACTTCAAATATAAACTGGCAAGGAACAAAGCCTTAAGATTCAAAAATAAGAATAAAAGATTAACACATCTACAGCCTATGAAAATAATATAGATATATTAGGTAAATAACGACAAGGATATTGTAGAACTCGGGCAAAATTTTATCATTTTTACGATGTCACTTTGTAATAATGCTAAACCTGTGAGCGCCCTCCTCATTATATTTCTTTTCATACTGATCAATGACGAAACTCTCTAACTCTATGATACAGATACGAACCCTGTATGTCACTTTATGCTTATGCCACCATATACAGTGGGGGTTTATTAGATTGTCTAACTTTAACATCCTTTGCGACACCTTTTAAAGTAATAGCGATTATGATCGTGATCCTAATTTTCAAATGGTATTGTCTAAGTTGTTTAATCACAATCGCTATCAGAACAAATGTATTGCTTTGATTTAAGAAAACGACGCGTAGAAATCGACAGTACAAATAATGCGTTTTGTTACTGCCAGGTTATCCAAATACCGGTAATTTCCATTTATTATAAATAATATCTTTCAAAAATGAGTCACGATCGCAATCACAATCGCTCTGAAGTTTGTTAGTATCCTTCAGATGTCAAATTGAAAGGAATCGCGATAGATGTGAAAGTAAGACAACAAACCCTTCGGTAAGCTAGTTACGTGGTTAGTTAGTTAAGCTAGATACGTGGCATATACGAAGTAAAAATTCCAAATTCCAAATTCCAAAATCTTTATTCGCGTTAAACATGGTACATTAAATTACACAGGTCTTAAATGTTTAGTAGTTACACATGTTTTATTGCTTTATCAGCGTGCAAATGTTTATAATATTGTATTTAATAAAAATCTAATTATTTGAAATGTCAATACACCATATAATTTCATTACAATTACAACATTCGATTTAATAACACCATTAAAAAGTCAAATAAAATTATAATTATTAAAATGTCAATGTTTCAAATAAATTCCAAAAGTGTCATACAATAAAAAATAGAACATAATTGATAACGTCGAGCCTTTACGCTTTTTATAAATAATAATAAATTAAGTCACAAAATTTTAAAGTTAAAACAACTATATATTTATTTTAATAGAAAAAAATTCATGGACCGAATAAAAGCATCTCCCAAGCAACCATTTATGTAATCTATATTTAAAGATGTTGAAGTAGCTGTAGAGTAAGTATTTTACCAGGTAATTCGTAAAACATTGAGCTGTAGAGTCGTAAGCAGTTTAACTAGAGTTCAAAATGGAGTGGTTAGGTACTTTCCTCGCATTCAAACATAATATATTAATTACTATTTTTTTATGGAACAGAGTAATAAGCAAATCGTTCACCTGTTGGTAATTATAGTAGGTAACCTGTACCATAGGCATGGAAAAGTTGAAATTTTAAAAACATACTCGTATCCTACATTATGTAATTCCACAGGCAATACTAATATTTTAAATGCTTTTAGTTTGTGAGGATGGATGTTTAGATTAGATTACATAACGCTTTATTGTCACACAACAAGAAATAATTACAAAACAATACTTAAAGCTAGTGTTACAGTGGGCGGTCTTATCGCTTATAGCGATCTCTTCCAGACTACTTTTATCTCGTCCAGACATTTTTTAATGTTTGTTACTTAATCACGCAACAATTACTGAACGGATTTTATTGACATTTACAGAATGTAGTAGCAAAGAAAACTAAATATTACTACGGTAGTAGTAGTGGGTACCTACTTTAGATCCTGGAATAGGAAAGGAATTATGATAACTACTTTTGGTCCTCGACAATTGTCCACGTGACTGAAACCGCCGGGCGCAGCTAGTGAGCTAATAGACTTATGTTGTCAAGATTAACCTCGAATGTACGGTATTCCAAATATAGACAAGAGCAGTCGACTTCCACATTTGCAAGTTCATCTTTTATTCACAGACGTAGGTCGATAGCAATGCCAAAGGTAAAAATAGGCTCCTTTATTGAATCCATCTCGTGATGTTCTCTACTCTGGTCTCGTAAATTAAATTCCATTGCTTTTATTGTTTATTCAAATGGAATTTCGGAGCAGCTGCGTTTTCCTTTTAGTTCTCGCTCGAGTTTTTTTGGCGGCGAATCTATAGTTATTGTTGAACGTTTCTTTGTCGGTTTGAGTTCCTAGTTAAAGCAAGTGAAGCAATTTCTCCGCGCTGACTTGCTCGCTGGCTGGAATATCCTCATTAGTGGGCCCCATCAACTGCATTCAAGTGTTCGTCTAATAAAGCAGTGAAGGTTTTTCTTTCATACTGCAGCTTCCAGTTTATATTCTATGCTTCGATTGCTCGCAGTAAACCCTTTAAGGTCTGAAGGTTTATTTGACTTGCAAATATATCCAGCGTTTACTTTGAAAATTTGAATTAATGTTTGGAGCGTATCGGAAAATGCGTAAGCAAATTTGTATTGCGTGCAGATGTTTATACTTGTTTTCTTTAAGATTTTCTTACTGAAACCAAACTCTTGTGTAAAGGAGTATTTTTGTAGGTAGGTTTTTTTTTTAATTGGTCTATTTTTTTAAATAATTGGCCAGGTTTGTGATGTGCATCAACAGTTACCATACCACATAGATACTACTGCTCAGGAACCCAAGTTCCATCCATGTCACACACTTTACTCATCTGTTACTTATAAAATGGACTCATTACTAAGGCGTTTGTCCCAGATGTGGGAACGAAAAAGGCTGATATATATACTGTAATTTATGCTGATATATATATGATATAATTACTTATAATCATAACTTACATTCATGTCAAACAAGAAACCCAAAAAATGTTACCATGAAAGCTGTTACACATAATCTGATGCTACTTTTAACCTCGAATACCTCCCTTTTGATCGCATAACTCGCATAGGTAGGTAAACAAGGTAAACCGTTTCTATTATTATATAAATCCTATACAAACATTTCGCATTACGACGCCCCGTGGGACACTAATAAAGAGCTCTTACAGTTATGTTATATAGCGGCCTTTTTCTTTTCACAATAAAAGCTTCCTTTTATTAGCTGGGGAAATGGGGAAATGTTCACACATCAGCCCGAAAAGGCAACAAAGAGCTACAAAACGTTATCGTAACGTAAACATCTCGCGTTTTAAAGCAAATAAAATTGTATACAGACAATCAATTAGATAAGCTCTCTTAGTCTGTATACAAATATACCTATATATCTGTTTCGTTCTAAAAAACGGCTGCTAAACTTCTTTAGGAATGTCTGTAAATACAGATATATACTTATTATAGTAATATAGAGGGCGGCGATAGAGAGATCTCTACATAAATATACAACAGTCTCTACAAACACGTCAGACAGACTATTCAATAGAAACAGCCTCCAAGAATATACTTTGCTATCTTTAGATCTGTCTTGCTTGCATCTTTTGTGCTCTCATTTTGAGAAGAATTTTGAATTTTATTGAATTTTGAAGTTTATTTTTCACTTTTGTTCTTTTCACTGTTTTTATTTTGTGCTCACAAAGGGCTAGAATCCTTCATTAATTTACAAAATCCCGAAGGGACTGATCCGGCCAAATTTAAATTCTTGGTGAAATTGCTGTCCCGTTAATAATAATTTAGATGAAACGATGTCGCCGCAAGGAAATTACCAATCAACAACGCTTCGAGGTCGGAGATTAAGTAATCAAAGAGAAAAATGTCCTCCCGCCCTAAATAGGCTTTTTGTAAACAGCACGATCGAAATGCCCCTTGTGAATAGCCGTCGTACTTTGTTCCGGTGTCTCGTTCTAATCTACGTGAATAAATTATGCAGTGTCATCAAAAATTCAAATGTAGAGACCGAGTATGCAAACATTTACCTTCCCTTGCCGTTCCTAGGCAAAGTTCGAAGCCGCCTATCGTTGCTTGCTTACACTCGGGGGCTAACTTCAACGTTCACTTTGAATATCACCAAGCTAAGTAGACCCAAGTTTATCAAACGAACTCTCCTAAGACATTTATCAATGCCATTTCAAATATTATATTACATTCAATAAATTATTCAGAGAAAAAATATTATAACTCCGTTAAATTTATTCAGAGCAGAATTTATTGAGATTGAGATCATTATTTATTGAATAGATAAGTCAGTTTATCTAGGACCTAGGACCTATTTAAGTTTAAGTACCTATCGTAAATTTATGGGAAAAGAGAAATTTAAGTTTCCGAATATAAAAGACGGTTCCTCAAGGGAAAACTGATAAAATTATCCACTCCCAAATTAAAAATCAAGTTAAGCTTTCCAAATGATATAAAAGTTTGTGTTCGCGTTCTTTATAAAATGTAATTTTTCATGTTATTCTCGAAATTGTTTTGATATTACTCAAGATTTCGGGAAAACAAACATTTGTTGGTTTGTTTATAATTATTATAGTGTGGCTCAGTGGGAGCACGTGCGACTTTCGATCCGACGCACCCGAGTTCGAATCCCGCTGGCCCCGCACCACTGACTTTCTTAAGTTATGTGAGGATATAACACTCGATCTAGAAACGGTGAAGGAAAACATCGTGAGGAAACCGGCATGTCCAAGAATTTTTCATAAAAAAAAAAGTCAAGGACATGTGACATCCACCAACCCAACCCGCACTGGGCCAGCGTGGTGAGTTATGGCCCGTCCTCTCTCTATGAGAGAAGGCCCGTGTCCCAGCAGTGGGAACGTGATGGGCTGATGATGATGATGATTATTATAATACAAACATCAGAACAAAAGTGAACTCTCTCAAGTTACCCCGCTGTCCCCGTTACCCGACCCAATTGAACTATTTTAATTAAATTTGAGTATTTTAACAATTTAACTAAACCCAGGCGATAGAGTTGTAATAAGATTATTTTGTAGAACAAATTACACTCTGAGATTCAGAATGGGCGAAATAACGTTGACATTTGCTTAAATAATCTTCATTTTATCATCAACTTTGGAAATCATGTTTTATATTAAGCATTAAATTCACTTTATGCTAATTATTCACTTCAGAATAAAATTGCTGTTTTTTTATTTTATTATCAGTTTTATTTATGCTTTTATTATAAAAATTATTACATACATAGAGCGAGTGTGGCTCAGCGGGAACTCGTGCGCCTTTCGATCTTCGGCTCTGGCCGTGGTTGTAATACCACCCACCGAACAAAGCCATGCCGTCAAGCGACCTAGTCGTGTTTCGGGATGATGTTTGGTGAACCATCGGGTAGACGGGTCTGAGCAGCCGCTCAACTGCCGCCTCTCTCTAGATCTATGTGTTCCATCTTAGGCCACATCACCGCTTCACATCAGGCGAGATAGTAGCCAAACATAGATCTATAAAGTGTAAAAAAAAAACATACATAACATGCTGGAGTATAGGTCATACTACATTTTATATCAGCTCTACGATTTAAAGAAGTCATACAAACTCATAAACTTTCTGAATCCTGCATATAGGAAATTTCAAACTATCTAACACTTGCTTCGACAGTTTGATTCATACTTGAATGTTACTAGAAACATATTTATTACAAGTAGCTGATCTAAGTTTTTTTATTAAGCAGATATCGTAATCTGATTATAAGTACGGAGACTACGTTGGTAGCTCTAATATTGAGAACTTATTTATCAAACACTAGGATGTCAATCAATTATTTCTACCGTTCTCGTTATTCTCGCTTTGACGTATTTATTAAGCCTAACATTGCTATCTTAATCATAACCACTTCTTACAGTCTTCGTCTTACTCGCTATCTTCATTATCATTCATTAATTCAGAAGGTCGTGTTTATTGGGGATATTTTGCCATCACTTTTTGTACCTACTACGTTTTGCTATGTCTTTCGGTTCTCCGCTGTCTTTGGCATCGGATAATGGCAAGCCAATGACTGTCTCATTTGCTTGGCTCATCGTATATGTGACTGGCCGAGAGTCTCTTAACATCAGCCATTCCTATACCATCTTCTCTCTCTTATTTTTTATATTTTTAACCGACTTCTAAAAAGGAATAGGTTCTCTCTTTTATGTAACTGGATGACGAGACGACCGTTTGCCTGATGGTAAGCAATACGCCAGCCCATAACAATAACAGCACCATCCAGAACTCGGAAAATTCTTGTGGCGTTGGGTTCAGTATAGCTATGAAGAGGTCCCATATAAATTTCATCGTAATTTGACCTTGGACTTCGAAAATACATTGAAGTCGGTTTTTTCGTTTGATAAAAGGTTTACTTGTTTACTCCGCAACCTCAGTGGTGTGTAAGATTTGAGCCAACCTACCCAACCACTACACCACAGAGGCTGCCTTACCTTCTCAAGTTTGTGAGAATCTATACGAGTATGTGTGTCTTAAAGTATGCGGCCATAGAATTACTGGGCATATAAGACGTAATCGCAGTTTCGCAGTACTTATCATGGTTTTAAAAGTTCTGTGTAGCGCTGCAATTGTTATTAGCAAACGTGGCGCTTATTATTAGGCGAACGAGTTCGTTTCGTTACTCGGTTCTATTAAAATAATGTTAGAATCCGTAGAAGTCTTGGAACCAGATAGTGGAGAGTCGTCTGACGAGTAAACATTCGAAATTTAATGAAACTTGTATCGCCAGTTGATTAAAGCCAAGGTTTTGGCGATTAATCGGGCCAAAATCGATTTAAACAACTATTTTGTCTACAAATTCACCGTTTGCCTTAACCTATTCATATATTAACTAGTTCACTATTTTATCGATAAATTAAATTAACCATTAGCCATAAAATCAACTTTAGTGATTAGGCACTCTTTCATCAACAAATTCGACATAATACGACAATCCGAAAAACCTTTATTACTTTACGTAAACACGTCGTAACGAGCCGGTAATTGTAATTAAACAGGCACCTAACGCAAATTGGTGGAAGTTGAGACTCGGCGGAAAGGGGTATCGAGTGAACACGCGCCGCTTAATCGAGTTAATATCGATTTAAATAACTGCCTTTACTCTTGATTGTATATTTTATTACATAACCTTTACTGGGGAACATAATCGTAAAGGTGGGAAGGTAACAATAACTTACTATTAGAAATGGTAGTCCTGGTAATTGAATATACCTAGGCAGCGCAAATTGGTGGCTTCTGAAGGACTGATTCTCACAAAATGTTGAGTCAATACGTGCCGGTGTTGGATTAATCGTGTCAATATTGATTTACGCGAGAACTCCGCGACACGGTCTCGGTAATGGGGCAAATCCCTGATGTCAAAACATCGGCTAACTGCCTACCTGTCACAAGGAATTGGGGTTATGCATTAGCTATGCTATAGGGATAAGATGCTTAACTCATGTAAGTACCTCCATACTAAGGTATATAATTGATTATTGTATATAATAGAATATATAATAATATAAATTAAATTTATAATTAAATAATAGTTATAATAATAGTTATTAATAGTATTAATAGGTTTATAATATTTATTAGATTAAATAATAGTTTTGATAATAGATTATTAAGCTCTGTCAGATGTTTTTATTGTTATCAATCCATTTTATGTGTAAAATAAGATATATATATATATATATATATATATATATATATTTATTTATGTATACATAAAGCAAAATAATGTTAGGCTTGATAACGTATAAAATACATGATTTACCTAAAATTACATTTTTATTATCGTACAACAAATTCAATACCGACCTAAAGGCGTGTACAAAAAAAAACTTTTTAAACGTAATAGGAATAGGAGACGTTGCCTAAATTTAAGAAATTCTAAACCCAATTTATTATCTAGCTAAGTGATTAATTAGCCCTAAATAAAGGCGCTCTTTTGTTCGCCAGATACTTTAGCAAAAGCTCTGTTTTTTTTATCACATACGAGAGAAACAACGAAAAATTTGAAAACTATTATTTTAAGTAATCTCATTTTTCAATCGGTTTATCAAAAATGTGTAGGAATATTTAAATTAAACCTATCTATATTACATGAAATGACATGGAATTATCAAAATAAAAAACAACAATCAATTTAAAAAATGGATGAACGTATTGATATTCAAATGTCAAAATTTTGTAGGAAAACCAGTGTCGACAATTATTATTATTAAATAGGATCGATCACTACGCTCCATTTTGTGCTTTATTTAAGTTTCGTGCACATAATCTAACACTGATCTAATGAAGCTCTTTTTCGCTTACACGTACAAACAACAAAAAGTAAGAATGGTACGTTTTCGCGGAGTAAAACCATAAAACAGTGTAGTTTTCATGCCCATTTGTGCTGCCATGAGGAAAACGTACCTTATTGGTATGTATGTGGCATGTGGGGGTGTGAAATTGAATCTTGGCGTACTACACACATATTTGGGTCGCCGCCGGCCGACCCGTGGTCGGAATGTGTAGATGATATTCGTTTTATTGTTTGATAAATAATACCTAATCAAATGTGCTAATCCGCAAAAATATGCATGCACAAGGTCCCTAAATGCTTTGGGTACGCAAAATACTACTCTGGACGGGATAATTGGAACCCATGCACCATCTATAGCTTTATTCGTGGTTCAACATGTTCATTTCAACATTCAAACTGTTTTGTGTAGATAAGATTAAATGTTTTCTGCCTTATGTTAAACTATTAACTATTCTTAATTTTGAGCATTTGAGCTACGTATAGGCCTTTAATGGCCTATGGGTTGTCCAATTGCTTCTCCTTATATTTAGTTAGTTGATTTTTAGTAAGTAAAGTGTAGTTTGTTTTCAGTAATAAAGGCATTCGCCCGTTAAAAAAAAAATATTCTGTGGTTAAAGTTATATTTTACACTACATATACACTACCTACTAGTAACAATTGCAAATACGAATTGCATGTCATGTTGTGCACAGTCACAAAGATACTTAGGTACCTCTATTTGCAAACGTTGCAAAACCAAGAGCAAAATTGAGGAACGTACCCTGAACCACAAACTAAACGTTACCATCAATCTTCATAGCGCACTAAGAAAGCTGTTAAATTATTTAACTAGTATACACATACAATATATAAATAAAATAAATAAATATACCTATAATACTGCCTATATAAATAAATAAATAAATATATAATACAATAATACATTACGATGGTGCACAACGTAACGATAGACCACAATAAGGTGTACCGGCAGATCTGCACGTTAGAGACATTTTTACATAGCCTGGGATGGTTTCTTCTTTACAACTTACTCTACTCTCCAGAACTATAGAGACTACGAAATGAATGACTTGACGCTAGCTAAGAAAGGATTTTATCGAAATTCCCACGGAAAACTCACGACTTAAGGCGCTTTGCTGAAAGCTGGTAGGTACATACAATACTTAATCTTTTAGTGAAGAACTCTCTTCACCTGAAGATGAAAGAATCGCCTTACGTCGTCGCTAGAATTCTCTATAGGTATATATAATATTGCATAGCCTCACTTCGCTATTATAAGAAGCTGGACTCTACAAACTTCATAGTTCTACGTCGGTACAGCGTTGCTCTCAATTCATTATAGCCTTGCTCTAATGCAGCTACTTAGTTTACATTAATTAATTGGGTTAAATATTCCATTACGTACAATGCCGACTAATTATTTAAGTAAGTGTATTCACTCTTATTAGCAACGAAATAGACTAGTCCTTGCGTGCAAAACATGTATCTTAGATACAGATCTAAAACTCTTGCTAATGAGGGTACAGGCTTGCTTCACTTAGTATCTTGCATGAGCTCCAAGTGTGTAGATGTTTTAGTTACTAGATAAGAATGGCCACACACCCACACGAGAGAAAAAGTTACTAGATAGTATCGCACTCGTATTAGAATACCTACCTATACGTATTCAGATTATAGATATGAAGTAATACATAACTTTTCTTATCGACTCAGATGTAACGCTACGGAAATGTATCTTTATATATTCTTCTTCTTCAAGTGCCGCTTCATCACTGAAGGTTGGCAGTTAGCTCCTCAAACTTTATCTTATCCAGAGCAAGTCTGAAGTGTTGTTCTACCGTGCTTATTCCTGTCCATTCCCGGATGTTTCGAAGCCACGACATCCTGTGTCTCCCTACTTTGCGCCTTCCGGGTATTTTGCCCATCATTATGGTCTGCAGCGATCGGATCTTTATATATGAAATGGTTAAAATATATAATAAATAAAAAGATTTATTTCCTTCGCAATATATTTAGTGTTTGTTGTTCCGCCGCGTATTTTCCCCGTAGAGGCAGGCACAAACATCACATTCCATCAAGCTCAAAAGACTTTGAAATAAAAGCTTAATATAAATAATATACTTTTGATGCCAAATAAGGTTGCTTCATGGCACAAGGGCAAAGCTACTTTATTTAAACGTTAAAAAGGGAGCCTAATCTGAATAACTGCTTCCACATTTATTATGCAGTCGGGTTTGCTGCCAAATTATGTTTTTCTAGATTCATTTAGCCAAAGAGGATCAGGAACAAAGTAATCCTATTTTACAGGTAAATGATTCGGCAAATTGGGAGAACAAATCGGAAGGCTGCGAGCGAAAAGCGGATCTCCAGCTTTTTTCTTGGTCCTACTCTAATGGAGAATATTTATGCAAAAACGAAATCTGGAATTGTATTTTTTATGTTTATCCCTGTTTTCTCGCCAGTAAAATGATATTGTCGATCTCTTGGTTTGGAGATTTGGTGGAATAACGACATTTTTTATATCTCGCAAATTATCTTTATACCTATCTCTCGTCTTTTTATTGCTGGGGTCTACTATTTATATTACACATATAAATCATGAAGATCCATTACTCTTAATTCATATTTTTGTTTGTACACCCTCGATCGAGACCAAGTGTACATAGTAGATATATTCTCTACTACTTAACTACTTACTATTAACGAGAATATTGCCTCCAAAAAGCATTAAAGTTCTTCTGGGAGGCAATATTCTCGTTAATAAGTAGCAGATACTATAAACAAAATATGCAAATATAAAATCCAGCCTTAATCCAGCCTATAAGTTTTGAATTACAAATACAAAATTACAGGCCTGGTAAGGTAAATTGACATCTGAAAGTGAAAAAGCGAAACTTTCAAGGTCGGAAGCGGAACTTTAGCTTTCCGTGAGTTATCGATCTGTCCTCCGCCCTCACTGACATTTGTTTTGTTATTCTGGTATCGTAGACTGAACCGGTATAAACTAGAAATACATTATTTAGATATACTAGCTCGGGAGGTACTTTGTTGGTGAAGTCGTGGAATGGACCTGACAAGAACAAGTGTCAGCCCGACAGGATACTCTGTTTCATGTGGTTATTCCAAGGAGCTTATGGGTTCTTCCGATGTTGGCAAAAGTTTATTTTCCAATGGTGATAAAGTCGTTGTGTTATTATGATAATTTGTCATTTATAACGACTTAATTTGCGACCGTGATGCCTCTTGAATAACTTAAGAGTTTAAGTTTTAATTATACTATACTACATGGTACACCAGAGGATTTTTAAGCGCAGAATCACATGTTTTTAAAGGTCTTTTCGTTTCGGGGAAATTGCTGTTTTTTGTAGGTACAATTTATTTGCCAACACAAAGATCTTTAAAAGACGGACTAGTGCGATTTGAAATCGAATCCTGAGAGTGTCGTACGCTTGTATAATAATTAAAAAATCTTTATTAAATTCTAACTTCAATGTTGGTTAAAGAAATCGATAGTAGACACGCAGGTACAGACATATTAATCATTCATAGTCTTCGCTCCATGGAAATCAGACCCGGGAGTCTAGATTAGGGATTGCAATCCGGAAAAACGGATCCGATAATCCGGCGGATCCGGCATCATTCAACGTTTACCGGATCCGGTACCGATATACCGGATCCGGTGCTAGCAATTGTTGGCAAAATAATAGAGCTGTTGCAGCTCTATTAAAAGTCGACTAGCAGATGACACAATTAACACAATTTGTTTTCTACAATCCATAAAATTGATCTTATAATATATAATGAATACTAAGACAATTATTAGGTACTTAAAATTTTACTTAAAATAATTATTTATCGTAAGTTGATTAAACTAAAGAGCTTTAATTATAATACAAACTCATTATTGTGATAATTGTGCCATTCATTATACAGATTCATCAAATCATGATGGTGTCTGTCATAAATTTTACACTTATTTGTTAGCATTCTCAAATACTTTAATAATTATTGTGATTTCATCTCAGTAAATTACGTAAGGTTAATTTTATTAGATTTTATAAAGTTACTTACTAAAATAATAGATCTATCTGTGAAAGTGAAATCAAGGAAGACTGAGCTACTCGTTACATCGTTAATTTTTTACTAGTTACCTACACTACTAGATTTTAATTGTTTGCTCGTCGTCTAATCTTAACATTGGATTGGAAATAAAGTTGATTGTATATATGTTTTAATTTTTATAAACTACCTATATTAAGTACAGTGACACTAGATTAACTTAGTAACAGACTAACAGTTCATTTTGAACCGAAAAGCGAAAGTCATCCTGATTTGATCATCCACCTGAATCCGGCCGGATCGGACTAGATCCGAAATTGATGGAAAATTGATGGAAATCCGGTCGCATCCGGCCGGACTGAAAATGACGCCGGATTGCAATCACTAGTCTAGGTCTTCAGAATCCGGAGAATGATAGGAAAAGAAAAGGAATAAGGAAGGAAGGAGAGAAGAATATAGCTAAGTGAATTAGCATGTTATGTCTTAAGACTCGTAAGGTTTTCACAAAATCAATCCAAATGAAATTTACAAGGTAACACAACAACAATGAGTCCGACCGAAAAAATATTATACGTGGTAGGTCTATCGTATGCGGGAGGCCGTCTGGGTGGGTACCACAACTTTGCTAGTTATTCTGCCGCCAAGCAGTAGTGCGCAAGCATTACTGTGTTCCGGGTGTAAGGGCACTAGCCAGCGAAATTAATTGGCATTTGAGACTTAATATCTGATGTCTCGGAGTGATGAGCGCAATGCAGCACTACGCATTGTTTTATATGATAGTAAGCGTTCTGGCTGGCACAGTAATTGTTGTGGGCGGGCGTGGCGCTTACCATCCGTCGAACGTCTTGCTCGTATAAATCGTATAATCACTAAGTTTTATAAAAAAAAATCTATCAGACTTTTCACCCTTAACTTTTTCAGGTGTTAGCTCTTCTCTAAATATTTATTATAAAGTCCTCAGTCAAAGTCCTTGGCCAAAATTACTTTCACGAAATTCTGCTAAAACTCGTTAATTTAAATATACCTAGCACGACCTTCTTATTTTAATTACTTTGGGGAAAATGCTATAAATACCACTTCCTATGAAAACTTTCCGGCGTAAATATATGGAAGATAATTTGAAAGCTATCAAAAAAACTACATGACAAGTGGAAATATTTTACGTAAAAATTTAATTTATTTTATTTATTTAATTTATTTTTAAATATTTTATTCTACAAACTTTAATACGAGGAGCCCATAATAAAAACGTCTAAATGAAATGAAATGTTTATTGTTACCAGATTGCAGGTTTTATGGGTGTTACAAAAATATAAATAGGTTCCTTTACAATCAACCCTATTCTGGGCGTTATATTATTTATTTTAGATTATTATTAACCCCCGACGCAAAAAGGAGGGGATAAGTTTGACCACTATGTGTGTTTGTCTGGGGCACCGTAGCTCTTAAACGGCTTAAACGGCGGTTTTCTAGCGGTGGTTCTTAGACATGCTTTATTGTGTCAGGGGTTTTGAAATTTTCAATTTTATATTTAACATGCAGTCAATAATTGAATTCCCTATTTATTAAGTCGTAAGTTTATTGAACATGAGTAATAGCACAAATAGATAAAGGAAGGTAGATGTACCTACTAGGTTTTCCAACTATATAGATTGGTTTTCGTGTCGGTAATTTTACCTTGTTCCACAGAATAGATAATAGTACTACGCTTGTATCTTTGACCTACTAGGTAAGTCTTGATAGCTTTCGATGTTTCCCGAATAGTTTCGAGAAATTTTTTCCCGCTCCGGATCCCCGGATCAAAATTTGAATTTCATATCATAAAGTAAATTGCGGGAGCGCTGTTGAATAAAACATAGAAAGAAATGTACTCAGCCTCAAAACATTACTCATAAATATTAACCTCGCTCTTGTTTACAGATTGGTAATCTTTCTTTTAGCACTCGATAAATTACTTCAATTATTTCGAAAATAACAATTTAGATAAATTGTTTATGTTTTACGTAGCGGCTTACGTTATACCGTTTCTTATCGACTTAAATGCGGTCATGAAAGGTTGGCGCTAGGCTTTCAATTAGATTAGTTAGTTAGATAGTCGGAGTTCTGAACAACGAACTCTTAATCAAAGGAATTTTGATGAGATTTCGGTTTCCATTTAAATATTGTTTTGCAATTACACTAGCGACCCGCCCCGGCTTCGCACGGATGCAATTTACTAATGTGGTTTCATTTTTTGACGACTTGATTACAAAATATTGAATTTTCTCAACTATAAAAAAACATAATTAGAATGTATTGCACATATTAAATATGTACGTTAGGTTAATAAGGTTAATAACCTTCCGTAAAAAATATCTAAATGAAAGTGAAAACCGTATCAAAATCCGTTGCGTGGTTTAGAAGAAGCAAGCGGAGATACAGAAATGAGGACGCGGATAGCGACTATTTTGTTTTTTTATACTCTTTAGAAAAGGCAGTAACAATTAAACAAAGTAGATAGATTGAGTTCATATCTATATATATTTCATAACTCTGGTGAGTCTTGGGTGTCCTTGGATACTTTTTTATTATTTCGTTTAGGTATACAGAGGTCCTAAAACTATGTAAAAGCATGGGTTTGAATGAAAAAAGTGAGTTCATCTCTAGTTTCTAAACTAAAGAACCTTTTGTAATAAGTTGCAGATACTATAATAGACGCGTAATAATTAAATATTAATAGGAGAGTGGACGTACGGATAACGAAGACTGCTTTTCCAAATAATTACTTACCTGCCGAGTTCATTCGAAATATTCCGCCGCAAATATTTGTCTGCTAAACATCCTCTTGTCGTACGGCGAAAGTAATGGCGCAAGTAGATATACAAGACACTTTTCTTCTCTAGCAACATCATCCGATGGATTGTCAATATCATGCTAGGAAGGAGTAAGGTAGTTAATTGAAGTTTCTGTTATCACTATGTAACCATATATGAAGCGAATAAATTAATTTTGAATTTGAATTTGTGTCTAGGAACGACAAATTATTTCTAACTTCTTAGGGATTGGACTGGTTATTGCTCTTCAAAAGTAGAAAGAGGACAACTTTGTATAAGTATATAACAGTGGTGTCTGTTTATTCTAAAGACCAAGTCAAACCAACAGATTTTACAATTGTTGGTTATTTGCCAAAACAAAATACGCATAACAAATCTGTAATCACTACGCGCGCTGTATGTGTACAATATTTGAACATCGATAGTGTTTGATATTTTATTAAGACTTCTCAAATACAATGAAAAGCAACAAACTGGAAAAGTATATTTATACGTACTGAAAAACAAACTCAAGCCCCGACGTATCACTTCATCTACGCCACAGAATAGCCATGTAAACAAACATTCCAAATTAGCTTTCTACAGCCCTATGAATCAATACGTGTCACTAGCGTGTTAGAAATAAAAAGAAACTAATTATTTGTTTTATTTTCAGGCAACCCCCGTAACAAATGCGCTCTCCAGCCGGGGCACAGTCTGATGGACTGGATCCGCCTCGGGAACTCCGGGAAGGACCTGACAGGCGTCGGCGGCCGGATACGACCCGTCTCGTCTAAGGAGCTCGCGGCGCACAATAAAGAAAGTCAGTAATAGCTCAAATGTACCCCTAATAGTAGTTGTATTACAAGGCAGAAAACATTCATCGCTTTTCGAATAGATGGGATGATAAGCATATTTTGCTAGGTATTGCATACGCACCAGAAAACTTGTAACAGTTGATTTGGAAACAGATTGCTGATGTAGGCATATTCGCGGTTATCTTAGATGTCCAATAGGGACAAGTTGTCAATTTCACAGATCGACGCTTCGAAGGTAAATTAATCATCATACTGTCTGGCAGCCGAGCGGCAACGATCAATGTTATGTTAGTCAGTAGAAAATAGAGAGGTGGAAAATAACTCACAATTAACGATATTTTCCATGAAGGTTTATGGCAATTCTTTTTTCAGATGATGCCTGGCTGGCAATCCGTGGACGAGTCTACAACATTACACATTATCTGCCTTACCATCCTGGAGGTAAGCATGTATGTTCGTTTGTTTGTACGACTTGAAAACATTCCTTTTATTTTACTTGCCGCTTGGTTCAGGCAATTGTATGATTGTATCTGTCGTTTTTATAGGTCCAGAGGAGTTAATGCGTGGGGCAGGCATGGATGCTACGCAATTATTCGACAAAGTCCATCCATGGGTCAACTACGACTCACTTCTAGCAAAATGTCTCGTCGGGCCCTTAAGGAACGAATTACCTAGTGTTGAAGAACTTTTCGACACCTCGAGTATATCCTCAAAATCAGATCGATTAAAAGAACCATCCAAAGCGCAAGAATTAGTCCGTAAATCAATGGAAAACCTAGCGAACTGTATAACTCCAGTGAGAAAGAAAATGGCGACCAAAGATGATCCCGTCAAAGCAAGTCCACCGAGCAAAATCATGCAGAGCTTGATACAGTCCAGTGATTTACCCGTTTCGATAAGTCGTAGAGCCGCCGCGAGTCCCGTAAAAAAAGCTGAATCAGGTCCCGACACGCCGCAGCCATTACGATATGACTGGATCCAAACATCCACAAAGCTAACAATATATGTATACACTGGGCCTTTAGCGAACCCGGGCGGGTGCGCGAGAATATCTGAAGGCTTGCTCCTAATAGAAGTGGCAACGAATGGCTGGCTGAGAACCCTCAAAATAGTCCCCGAGGCCAAGTTACGTCAGCCACTACAGTTAAGGGTCTTCGCGGAGAGCGGGAAAATAGAGGTGAGGGTAAAGGCGCAATCGAATTGTTTCCTTTAGTACGTAACTATAGAAACAGCGGGAGTGTCGGGAGGGTGTTACTGAAGTTTAAAGCCCGGGCTGTCCACGCTGAGGCGTCCTCCTTATTAAAGTTTCACGGAGGTGGTTGACCTAACGATCGCACTTCTATCCCTCGCGTGCACTTTATTACTAAAGAGATACATACTTTATTGCCTTAATACCATTCTCGCGAGTTTATCTGATGGAACTTGTAATTTGACTGGTGTTTTATGATTTAATTTAGGAAGGTCCCATGTTTCACCTTTTGATAGCGTTTTAATCTCAAAAGATTAAACCGTTGTGCCTTTGCCACGACTAAAATTAAAAAGGCTGAGCTATTACAGTTTATTTATAGTTAAAACAAACTCTTGGCCAAAACAAATTGACAAGCATCAATATTTTTTTTAATGTT
Source organism: Petrophora chlorosata (assembly GCA_951640565.1). Classification (NCBI taxonomy): domain Eukaryota; kingdom Metazoa; phylum Arthropoda; class Insecta; order Lepidoptera; family Geometridae; genus Petrophora; species Petrophora chlorosata. The sequence goes on from OX621206.1 coordinate 8,007,944, forward strand.
TTTTCATGCTCACAAACTGTGCCGATAATTCATAAGCTCCTTATCCCACTGCAGGATAAAGGGTTCAGCTAGCTAAGGTATAAATGAAATTTAATATCACAGACATGTGTGTGAATTGGTGTAAGGGCATCTACATAGATTTAATCTGAAATGAATAAAGGTATGAAAGCATGGAACATGTTTCAAAAGGACTTTTTCTCAGATCACAGCACACAAAGAAGAGTCGAGAGTGTGGAAAGGATTTGGTGAAGCTACCTTCGGGTCGCCCACTCGCGTGGACTGCCCTAGATCTGTTGAATGCCGAGTAACAAATGTGGGCACGGTCAGCCACGACACGACCATGATATCGGTGGCGCCCAAACAGGGGCCCGTGGTGGTGCCTGTTGGACATCATGTTCGAGTTCATAGACGAATTGAAGGTGAGAAGTATTGTTTGATACGACTTATAAAGAAAACATTGAGTAAAATGAATCAAAGAACTAGACATGTTTTCAGCTAGGTTTGACATTGAAATGGAATATCGCCACTGGCGCAAAATCTATTTTGTTCTGGTCAGTTTTGGCTAACGACTTTATCGTGACCCGAGACAAACAGGTGCGGCTAAGCGGTTATGTATACATGTACCTGTATACCTGTGATATTCGTTAATCCCGCGTCAGTATTATGTCTAAAAATATCAGCTTACACAAAATTGAAAACAATAAACAGCACAATTTACCTCTAGTTAACAGGTAGCGTTCGAGTTGGGGTGGTTACATATTTATGCAAGGAATGTCTACTTTAGGCTCAAGTCACGCGTTTCTTAGTACACAAGACCGTAGAATTTTATTTAGTTCGACGGCTCTTACCATTGATCAAAGCATTTCAGTAGGTACGGTGTATTGTATGAACATGATCAAGCTACTGTCGCCTGGAACGCTAAGTACTACGTAATTTGAATGACAATACATGAATTGCGAACTTTGTACAATTATTTTAACTTTTTAGGCGGTTGCCTTTATTACTAAAAACAATTCTATACAATTCGTTGTAAAAATAAATTAGATGTGATGTAATGTTTTTTTTTTAACTTATGGGTCTTTGTTCCGGTTTGAACGATATTGTAGCCAGCACAATTACTGGGTGCAATGCAGTGCTACCCAGCACTTTGCATGGTTAATTTTTTGCATGGTTTGCATGGTATAAAGTTTTGGGTGGCACTACAATTATGGGCAAGCGTGGCGCTTAACATCAGGCGAATGAATTGCTCGTCTCATTGCTCAGTTGCATTTTATTTAATATTAATGAATGCTTATAATTAAGTATTTATCAACATTGTTTCAGCTCCGTAGATTTGTAAGACCTTAATAAAAAATAAGGCTTGAAAATATTCTAAGACCCTAGATGTCAAATGCTCATTTACAGAAAAGTGTGGGTAGTTATTAATTGCTGAAATTCACGAGCGTAGCTATACAGGGTGGCCTAATTGACGACTGTTAGGGTTTGTAAATTTGTGGCTGTTAATCGATATTAAATTAATATTACAATTTGTATCGATTAATCGACTCGATCATTCTAGCACTCATTGTTATTTTACTCTGGCAACTATTTTAATAAAACTTAAGTCTCGGCTGTCATTTTTGTCTATGGCGGCAACCAATCACAGAGCAGAGCTTTCCCGCCAGAAAAATGGCGGGAGATGACTCTGCAGGTGATTGGTTGAGGTGATGGACCAATGGCAGTTTGAGCTGTGAGAGGACTTTTGGAAATGTAACGTTGGTCGGTGGCACAGTCTCTCGGCGTTTTTGGTGCAAGAAGCATTAGTGATTATGAGATTGTGTGTTGAGTGTTAATAAAGTAAATAAGTTGTTATTTTAACGTTCTATTCTTTAACTCCACGGAACCCGGAGCAGTGTCGATTTTACATCTCAGAAGTGTGAAGACTACCTTTGTAACGTAAGTATCACGCCCTATTATAATCAATCAGGAAAAGATGTCGTTTTAATTGTGTTGCTTTTAAATTCGTTGTTTTGCATAAACCTGAGACAAGTGCATAATATCTTTTTCGACAAAACGAATCAGTAATTTCTATGCGGAAAAATAGGTTTGTTGCTTATTGGATATGGTTACTTTTTAATGTTATTTAAAATATATGCATTATGAATTAATAGTGTGAATCGCATGTTATACCTTCTGTACCTACACTTTTGGGTGCAAAGCCATACTTGATTCTACTTCTTGCTACTTCATACAGGCTTTTTTTTTGTTCATAACTATATCTACCTACCTTAGCTAAGGCTACAATGGTTTTATTCTATTAGTATCTTTTGACTTTTGAGACTTAGTTTATACTTTATTAAAATAAAACAACACATTAAAAAAAAACTGTTTGTTAACGATTTTTTTTCTTTGCGTTGCTTTGCAACGCGACATTTTCAGACAATGGATGAGCCGAGTCGCAGGAGTCGAGAAAGAGATCGGATCAGTCGAAGACACACCCATTGGCAGGATTCGTCGTACGGTTTCTCGAAGAAGCTGTGTCCAGACTCTCAGCAGACTACCGAGCTACGTGAAAGGAGCCGCGACCACTGAACGGAGGACGACCATCGTGCACAGCAATATGAAGAAACCCAGAACCACGTGTCAGCGCGGGACGATACCAAAGGTCACGTAGCCCTTTATTTTCTAAAAAAAAAGATGTCGTAGATATTCTTGATTATATGAGAGATGGTTTTGCATCACAACCTCCTACTCAAGGCACACATTAATCTCATACAATTGATCATAAAAATATACTACCTAACCTTGATCCCTCTACTAAAACTCAACGTATTGATGTGTGATTCAATAAAGTTATGAATGTGCCTCGGTATACGGTTGGGACGATAGAACCACTTTGCTATGCATAAACTTCAAGGTCTGGCTAAAACTTGGTACAAGGGGCTAAATTCGCTTTTTCACTTGGAAAGAATGGCAAGAGAAACTATTAAACGCGTTCCCCTTCGAACAGAATTATGGCCAGGTCTTGCAGGTGTTAAGAAGAAAAAGTAAATTTAATGAACCAATAGAGGTTTACTAAAACAAAAAGTTGGCACTCCTCAATCAATGTGATATTGTAGGGAAACGCGCGGTAGATTGAGTCATTCATGGTATTAGTGATCGTACCTTAAGATCCGGTGCTCTGACGTTGCGTTGTTTAGAACCTGATCAAATCTTACGATATTTAGTCAGCAATAAAGAGTCAAACCAATCAATAGTGGTCCGTTCTAGTTTCAAGAACCGAAATGCTGATAGTCTCAATAGCAGTCATAGCTTGAAGCCTAAGTTAGGAATAAGATCTAATTTTCCAACTGGATGTTATAACTGCAAAGAGGCAGGTCACAGTTTTTTGTATTGTCTCAAACCTATCGCAAGGTGTTCGAAGTGTGACATGGTTGGTCATACATCTGATAGTTGCCGTCGCACTGAAAAACCAGACAACTCTAAAGCTGTGACTGTACAAAAACAATGCGCATCGATTTTATGAGTCAACAGTTTAGTCCTAATCCAAATGCAAAGTTAACGTCTTTTGTAGATTTTGGCCGTGATGTCACTTTAATATAATAATCAGTGACTTACGGTTTAGGTTTGTCTCATAATAACATATCATCAGCTATGAAAGGATTCGGGAACGGGATGGTAGAGTCATTAGAGGAATTATCACTGGATTTGAGCATTGATGAAGTTAATGCGAAAGTTGTATGCAAGGTTGTGAACGACTGTTTATTAGACAAACCATTATTAATAGGCCAGTCTTACACAGAGCAGCCCCATATTATTACGTACAAAAATGCGACTAAGTTGCAGTTTCTCGACATAGGTAATGAATTGCAAAATCCCGATGTTGACGGAATTATTCAATCAAGGTTAGATCAGGTAGTGTCCTTGAGCTTTATGGTGCAGCCACCGTTAGATTACAGGTCGAGCCATCTCTTACTGGTAGTGTTCTGGTAAAAAAAAAATAGTGTAGCAGGGTGACCTAATAGTCAATATACTGTATTTTAGGCGTTTATCCTGTAAAGTGTGGTCTCATATATCGATGAGCCAACCAATTTTAATTTTGTCAGATTGCAAAAAAAAATCCTTATTTTATCGTGCTGATCGTATAGATTTTGTGAATAAAATAAAGAGCGTACAAAACTTCCCACGGCCTGAAAACTTGCACAATGTTCGCCAGTTTCTTGGATTGGCAAGCTATTTTCGAAAATTAATTAAAGACTTTGCCTCATTACCTTTCCCACTTAATAAGTTACTTAAGAAAGGCGCTAGTTGGGAGTAGGGTGAAAGTCAGGAGCGAGTTCTCGAAAATCTTAAAGCCAGGTTGACACTCGGGCCAATACTTGCGATACATAATCCTGCAGCAGAAACCGAGCTACACACTGACGCAAGTAGGGTAAAGATTGGTGGCATACTTGTTCAGCGTACAGTGCCAACTGAGCCATTTGCCCAGTAGTTTATTATAGTAAGCAAACTTTACCAGAAGAAAAGAATTTTCACTTCTATGAGTTAGAGACGCTAGCGGTTGTTTTCTTTTTGCGAAAATTTAGTCTACTTGCTGGGTAAAGAATTTAAAATTTTAACAGATTGTAGTGCACTGCGCTCGACGTTCATAAAGCGAGACTTTATCCTAAGAATTGCCCGCTGGTGGCTGACCTTGTAAGAGTTTTATTGTTCTATCGATAATAGAACAGGCACAAAAATGAGAAACACATCGATGCATTATCTCGAAATCCCGTGTCTGATAATATGGAAGCTCTCGTGGATTAATTTCCGACTGTCATGACCATCTATCAGTGGTGACGATTGGCTGCATACACTTCAACTTGGAGACTCAGAGTTAAATAGGATCCGAAATATCTTATGCAGCGATCTTGATAAAAAAAAGACTCAAATACATAAATGACAATTACGTCATATAAGGCAATAAATTGTTTCGCTGTATAGGTGGCGACAAAGACAATCTCAAATGGGTAGTGCCTAAGGGTGTAAGGTGGCAACTGTGTCATATGAATCACATTGGTTATTTTGGCACCGAGAAAACCTTAGAAAGAATTAAAAAATAACTATTGGTTCGCCAAGATGACCAAATTTGTAAAAAAACACGTACCTAAACGCTTGTATTGAATGTGCTTTCAAAAAAAAAATAACTCTAGCACTCGTGAGGGCCTGCGCCACCTTATTGCAAAGATAGAGGTCCCGTTTCATACCCTACACATAAACAACCTTGGGCCTTTCGTAAAGTCTAATATAGGTCATACTCATTTACTTGTGTATGCATTCACTAAGTTCTGTTTCATTGTCAGAAACACTAACACCCAAAATGTTGTCAGATCATTGGATGATATAATCTACACATTCATAGTACCTGGTCGCCTTGTAAGTGATGGTGGTAGCTGTTCTACCTTCACGCGTTTAGCAAGTTTGCTCTTGATAGTTTTCAGCATACTTTGAACGCAGTCGCTAGCCCCAGGTCCAACGGCCAAGTAGAACGGTATAATCGTACCATTCTTGACTCTCTCAAAGCGTTGAACTTGAATCATGGCGACAAAGAATGGGACTGTCACTTGGGTAAGATTCAGTGGGGACTTAATAATACTCTCCAGAAAACAACGGGTAGGACTCCGTCGGAAGTGATGTTTGGTACCCACATGAATGTGATTGATTGATAAGATTAACCCAATTTTCAAGGAAATCACCGATGAAACTCGTGAACGTAGCAAACTCTATACCATACTCTATGAAGTTACAGATAGGATAGATAGAGGACAGATTAAGCAGAAGGAGAAATATGATGAAGGAAGGAAACCAGCGCGAACTTATAAGGAGAAAGATTTGATTAAACTAACCGAAACATGTTTTAGCAATCATGATAAAGGCAAAAAACTCATGCCTGCATATGTATACCCTTATCGGGTTGATGAAGTTTTGGCAAACGATCGGTATAAGGTGGCTCCTGTTCCAGGGCTAGAGTCCACACGAAATAAACGCCCATCAGTTGTTGCCGCGGATCGCATGAGACCGTGGATTCACATTGCTGCTTTAGAAGTTCATGAAAATGGCTCTGATACAAACTGTTCTGATGATAGCGATTAACTGTTAAGCACTTTATCTGTTTCTATATTTACTTTGATTTTTAAGAGGCATGTTACTACAGTTGTTTTCCTGTATTGTTTCAGATCAGTCACGAGAATCGATCGGTTCGTGATCTGATGAAGCCAGAAGTCATCCAACTGCGTCATCACAAGTAATCGATCGTCTTGTGTATGCCAGCTGGGCGTTGTCACACACGGGTAATCGATCGTCCCGTGTGTGCTCGATAGTCAAGCAAGAGTGAATCGATCACTCTTGTCTTGATAAGCTTTATGCCTAAGTCGTTTCAATGCACCGTCACGAGTAATCGATCGTCTCGTGTACGGTTAAGATCAAGCACGTGCCTGAATCGATCAGTCCGTGTTTTGATCCGTTCGACTTCGATGTTATTTGCTTATGAAATTGTAAATTAAAATTGTAAATTATTTTCCTGGAGACCCAAAATCGATTGTATGGGCCCATGATTGTTTATCCTGTAGATTGTGATTGGTTGATATATGTTTACTTTCCCCAATTATCAGTCACGAGAATCGATCGGTTCGTGATCTGATAAAGCCAGAAGTCGTCCAACTGCGTCATCACAAGTAATCGATCGTCTTGTGTATGGCAGCTGGGCGTTGTCACGCACGGGTAATCGATCGTCCCGTGTGTGCTCGATAGTCAAGCACAAAAGTGAATCGATCACTCTTGTCTTAATAAGCTTTATGCCCAAGTCGTTTCAATGCACCGTCACGAGTAATCGATCGTCTCGTGTACGGTTAAAAATCAAGCACGTGCCTGAATCGATCAGTCCGTGTTTTGATGCGTTCGACTTCGATGTTATTATTTGCTTATGAAATTGTAAATTATTTTCCTAAAGACCCAAAACCGATTGTACGGGCCCATGATAGTTTAACCTGTAGATCGTGATTGGTTGATATATGCTTACTTTCCCGAATTGTAAGTAATAATGTAAATTTTAGTTGTATATCTAGTTACATAGTATACAGTATAAAGTATATATTGTAGAGAATGTATCAGTTCAAATTAATTTTATAGTTTTCGTTTTTAAATTTATTGTGTACATTTTTGATAATAAGAAATTGTGTGACTGACCAGGTTTTCCGATTGTTAGGGTTCCACCTGGGGCCGTGTGCAGGGACGCACACGATTTCAGGATGGTCGATTGTTAGGGTTTGTAAATTTGTGGCTGTTAATCGATATTAAATTAATATTACAATTTGTATCGATTAATCGACTCGATCATTCTAGCACTCATTGTTATTTTACTCTGGCAACTATTTTAATAAAACTTAAGTCTCGGCTGTCATTTTTGTCTATGGCGGCAACCAATCACAGAGCAGAGCTTTCCCGCCAGAAAAATGGCGGGAGATGACTCTGCAGGTGATTGGTTGAGGTGATGGACCAATGGCAGTTTGAGCTGTGAGAGGACTTTTGGAAATGTAACGTTGGTCGGTGGCACAGTCTCTCGGCGTTTTTGGTGCAAGAAGCATTAGTGATTATGAGATTGTGTGTTGAGTGTTAATAAAGTAAATAAGTTGTTATTTTAACGTTCTATTCTTTAACTCCACGGAACCCGGAGCAGTGTCGATTTTACACGACGAATTACCAATACCTCTAACTGACTTTCGACAAGAGGTTCGTTAGAAGGTAGTTTCATTAATGCTATGACACATGAACGGCAAGTACAAAAAAAAAGGGACAGATTAAAAATTTTATCTAAAAACCATGTTTTATACTCCTTTTGAGGTTAGGTCGGCATTGTATCCTAATAAATGGATTTAGAATGCATTATCATCGAGTTTTAGAGGTAATCGAGAAGTAATTCCACCCGGAACGACAGACAGACAGACAAAGAAAAAAGTGACTTAAAAATAATTCATTTTATAACAAAAAAAACCTGCGTACATTCTGATATATCTTCGTAGTCCAAGGTCAAATATCGATGAAATTTATATGGGACCACCTATGCTCCCACGGAACCAACTGAACCCAACGCAAAAAGAACTTAACAAATCGCTTTATAACGGACGGAGTTCTGAGGTTACAAAAAAAAAATCTAATTGAGAACCTTTTGAAGTGGTATCTAATAATAAAATATATGGGAGTTTTACGTGGACTAATTATAATAATAACAATAAATGGAAAAAGATTATAATAATTTAGATATTTCATTAATTTCCAGGCTCTGAATGCGTCCGATCCTACACCCCGGTTGGCGACGGCTGGGGTCCCAGTGAAAGCAGCGAGAACCCGGCCCTCCGGCTGGCCGTGAAGCGATACGACAGCGGAACCTTATCGCCTCATCTCACCTCTTTAAAAGTAGGAGATACGATATGTCTTTCTGGACCTTATGGCAACTTTCAATTGCAGAAGGTAAGAGATAATCAGATAAATGATTAAATGGTTTTTGTATACAAGTAGGCAGTAAGTTTGTGTAAGTAGGTAGTTACATGAATACTTACATAAATATTTTATTTCAGCTAAAATCTGTAAAAACAATCTACTTAATGGCAGCTGGTACTGGAATCACTCCGATGCTCGGACTTATTAAATTCATGCTCTCCAGATCTAACCCAAGATGGTAAAGTATACCTACCTACTAAACTTACCTCGTAGGCGCCGATCCCATCGCAAGAGTTCTAAGTTCTGGAATCCTCGTGGCTGTTCAAGGCGTCGCCACAGATTTTTTTTACTTAGATCCTGGCCCCGAACTAGGATTCTCTGTATCTAGGGAACCAGGAACTACCATAGGTCCCATAACACCCAAACACAACAAACAAATGCTTGCGCTTTTTTTTCTTTGCACAAACATTTGTCTTGTCGCGGGAATCGAACCCGCAACCTCAGTGGTGTATGCGATATGAGCCTTACCACTACACCACAGAGGCTGACAGAAACTGAGATAATATCTAAGCAGTACTAACACTAAGGAGACGCTAGTACGTCCCCCTCTCTTTCTCGTGTGGGTGTGTGGGTAATTCGCAGTTTATAGACCGCCCAAAGGCCTCCGACTTGGACTAACGACTGTTGTCCTAAAACAATAACCGGGACCGACGGCTTAACGTGCCCGAAGAACGGAAGCGCTCAGATGTAAATACCAGAAAAACGGTCACCCATCAAAGTGCCACCGCTACGAACGTTGCTTATCCTAACAGATCTGTTACGACCGACTAGGCGAGCTGCACTATTGATTAGTTTGATTTTAAAATATCTTTATTTAAAAAACATTACATTAAAGTGGCGTTAGGCATAAAACTTAACATTATGTTAAACAGACTATGGTTAAAAAATATTCTTTACCGGCACCATCACCTTTATAAAACCTTTTTAAATATAAATTATTACTACCTAAATGATTAAATCGTTATGTGTAGCTAGACGCTTACACATTTCATTATAAATATAAACGGCTACACTCACGTTATGATTGTAAGCGTAAACTCCTGGAAGAAGGACATCCTAATTGTCCGAAACCTCACATAATCATAACGTGAGTGAAGCCGTTTATATTTATAATGAATATTTCGACTCACGATAGTTTCCAAACCTTAATTGCTTACACATTTGTAGCTGCACTATAAGCGCCGCATAGATAGCAGTGACTGCGCAACTCGAAACTCGGCTGGGATCGGCGCCTTAATATTGGAATGAGATTATTCTAACCTATTTCATATTTCATAACGTTATTGAGATTCCCTTGTTTTACTTCAGCGAACGAGTACATCTAATGTTCTTCAATAAAACAGAGAACGATATGTTATTCAGCAGTAACTTCGAAGAAATAGCTAATGAAGATGAAAGGTAAACATTAATCTCATGTTTTTTACTAAAACCGTAACCATTCAAAGCAAATCATTGCTAGAGATAATACTCTGACCATTATGATTGATACCGTATCGATTGTTAGTTTGTTATAGAAACCTTGCGTTTATAATTATTAACACAGCTAGCGATTCTTAGAAACGCTTAGGTATAATACCTACAAAGTAAAATTATAATGAAAAAATTGAAAAGTTTGATACACCCCACGACATATGAACATTTTGTAGCGCCCCCCGGTGAGTTGGCACAATATAACCTAAGAATCTAGGTATATCATGAATTTCAAAGGACCTACCGAGAAACGCATCGAAATCGGTTCTTGTTTATGTTTATGTAACTGAATGACGAGACGAGCTGGTCGTTTGCCTGATGGTAAGCAATACGCCAACCCATAACAATAACAGCACCATCCATAACTTTGTTTTGCAAAATCTTGCGCGGAGCTGCACTGCGCTCGTCACCCTGAGACAATTAGCTGTTGAGTCTCATAATGCCCAGTAATTTCGCTGGCTACAATGCCCTTTCAAACCGGAACACAGTAATGCTTGCGCACTACCGCTTGGCGGCTGAATATTTGGCAAAGCGGTGGTACCCACCCAGACGGCCTCTCGCATACGAGAAACCTACCACCAGTAAAACTACCAGGTTCGGTCATATCTTCAATTCTCTGCCAACCGCATTTATTACGTTGTGGGTTAAAAAGTATCGCTTTCTTCATATGAAAACATATTTGTTTTTCAGACTGACTGTCACAAATGTTCTATCAGACGCCAGCTCATCCTGGAGAGGTCATAAAGGCCGAGTCGACGCTCATCTCCTTACTGAAGTGTTCGGAAAGGATCTGAAATGCAGTTCACAATGCACCCACTTCGCGTGCCTCTGCGGACCAATAGAGTTCACCCACACTACTTTGGAGTTACTACAGAAGCAAGGAATGACGGATAGCTGTTTGCATGCGTTTATGGGGTAAAGCAAGGTACAAGGAACGAAGGGTTGAAGCTGTTCGCATGCGATGCGACGCCTACAAAATATGAGGAAGACTTTCTGAAGTCAAAGCTATAATCTGCTGAGGACTGCATCCTGGGTTCGTCTTGGGAAAGTAAAAATTTAGTTTTGAGAAAACTTGTTAAATTGAATCAATACTTAAAAATTCAGATAAAATGTAGAATAAAGAGATAGAAAGACATTCAATTCACTTTTCACTAAATACAAGGAGAAAATGAAGTCAACAAAAAATACGTTATTACATGCAAATCAAGTGAATTTTATTATAACACGTTCCTGGCTATTTGATTGGCTAGGTAAGCAGGTATTTTAGGGATTTACTTGAGCTTTGTCTCAAGTGAAGTGATTTTCACTTGTTTGCTAACTTAGGTTCTGAGAAACCTTATGAGACATTACGCTAAAAAATTGTTTAAGAGCGAAAAGTGAAATGTACCGATGTGAATGTGAAATGTGTGTTTAACTACCGTGTCGCAATAATTCCTTGAGTGTATATAAAAACAAAATATTTATTAGATAGTAGAAGATAATGTTAAAAATTATTACGACGGTGTACTTGTGGCAAGTTGTACTTGAAGTACTTAAACATCTGATATTTAGAAGGTTTAAAACAAGTACCTAAGTAGTACGTAAGTCCTTTTAAATTGCTGGTGATGATAAGTGAGGAGTGAGATAGAATATGAATGTACAGTTACAAAATCTAGTTGTAATAGTGAAACGTTTTGAAATCCGGAAAATTAAGCTTAAAATAATTGTAGCATTTTATATTTTTGTGATGTATTGTAGAGCAATATTTAGTCTGCGAATTCGCCAATTGTTCACTACATTTGGGCGTAGTACCAATTCCACATAATTATTTGGCATGAATACCACTGTGTATGTAGTTATGTACCCATGAAAACCATCGACAATCATCGTGTCATTATGTAAAATAGATGTGGTATTTTTCCATAATTTTATGTTTAGCAAAGCACAAATGTATATATGAATTTGACTTTTGTTAGGCTTTAGACTTTGAAAGTCGTATATCCCATTTTCGATCTTAACATCGTGTAATCACGTATTCAATTCAAATGTAGCTACTTATAGCACCACATAAATAAGAAATTAAATTTCTATATTTACATTTTGAAAGATGAATTATTTTTTAAGTTCAATTTAACAGTATAGTTACGAATAATAAATTTATTAAAACGTGATTAGATTTAGCTCAATGTACAGAAAGACAAACTTACTGATTGTATATATTCCATCCATTCGCTAATTAACCGACTTCAAAAAAGGAGGAGGTTCTCTGTTCGATTGTATTTTTTTTTTTATGTTTGTTACCTCAGAACTCCGTCATTAATGAACCGATTTGAAAAATTATTTTTGCGTCGGGTTCAGTATAGCTACGAAGTGGTCCCATATACATTTCATCGATATGTGACCTTGGACTTCGAAGAGACATTGAAGTCGGTTTTTGTTTTTTCTAAAAATTAATTATTTAACTACGTATCTTTCAGACATATTTTTAAACGGGTTATTTTCCATTTACATATACCTAATCGTGTTGTAAAATAATAAAACATGAAATCACTGTATGAATAATTAAGTTGAAGTGTATACCTAACCTATTATTTACGAAAATGACAATGAAAAATACTTTAATTATAGCAAAGAACTCCTATTACTTAATCCTATTTATTAAGCGCAGGATTATGTAATGTATTCTTTAATTTTTTTATAATCTAGGGGTGGGAAACAATTAAAGGCATTGTTTTACAAGACACTTTATTTACGAATACCGGATACCGTGGTAGAGCTTAGTTTACATATCAATCTAACAAGTTCAGGTCCAATAGACTCCACAACACTAAAACATACTCTACCAGTTAGAATGTAGATACAGTGTGAACCCGAGAAATACGGCAAATTGGTAATGTAAATTTTTTATCACAACTTTACCTACTATCAGTGTCTTATACAATAGGGGATCGCACAACTTTTCAGAAAGTGTTTTAAATTAACTATAATGAATATATGAAAAATACTATTTTAATTAAATAACGCTCTAAAAGTATCTAAAACTATGTTTAAATATTGTTTCAAATATTGCCGCGCAAAAGGTCACCTCAACACTTGTGACGTCATATGAAGGTTGAAAACGACAAACTCTTCGAAATAAAACTTGCAGAGATTTAAACACGTTTTGTGAAGATTGGGGACTGTATTGTAGGAATGGAACGAAAAAATTAGCAAAAATACATTTTATGAAAAACAACAACGTAAAGTAAACACCAGCTTGACTCACGGCATTTGCCTACAAATGACGTCATGCGCTGTGATTGTGTTTCGCTTGAGATGAGGAACAGATTAAAAATGTCAGAATTATTAGATTTTATTTATTGATTTTAAAATATAAATCATAATTATTTCACAAAGTAACTGATTGGATGATCTTTCTGGTTCGACGAACATTCGTTCTAATTACATTTTATTTTTTATTTTGTATCGATTACTGTCCGATCCCCATTCAGATTTTAGTGACTTCTAATTTGTAGTTTTGCTAAGTCACTTTCTTACTTCTTAGTCAGTGTTTGACGAAGACGATGCTGGTGTCTGCTTGACTAATACTGTTGATACATTAACCTTACGGTACGATTATACAAATTCAACCATTATTAATTTGTTCGCAAATTAATAAAATGGAACGTACCATTTTATTAAATTTTACGTAAATACCTACCCGTAAATAATTCACCACGTATAAATTTAGGCATTTCTACTATTCAGTGAACAAGTTAATAATGGTTGAATTTTGTATGAAAAGCGTACTGTAGCGTACCACTTTTACCGAAGAAAGTAAGGACTGTCACTGATGAACACAATTTATGGTGGTACAGTCCGGCAACAATATTATCCACCATATCCAAATTTGCTATTACTTCTTGGTTCTACATCTATGTTACCACTTGACTCTAAGCTAAACGACCTTAGCTATTTATCATTCCAATGTGCCGTTTTTCTTACCAAGTTCATATGATAGGTACACCATCTTGGACTAAACGGTGTTAATTATTACACGAAGTATTTTATTATCCTTTAGACATTTATTTATTCTTCTATACACTTAATTTACGAATTGTTTTGTAGATAAATTCATTGTGAACATTTGAAGTGCCTACATTCCAGGTGAATTGTGTTGTTTAGTTTTTGGTGTGTTGTTGATTTATCGATTTATAATAAATGAATTATAATTAATGTTTGTTTTTTTATGAATGCAGAATTGAACCAACCCCCATCTAAATAGTGACTTCAATATTTTAATTACAAGTTATTTAATAAAATCAGTATTGTTTTATAATTCGCGTCAAACTTAATGGCGGCTGACAGAAGCACCACGTGACCTGCGCAGTAACACATTCGCATACGAAATTGTATCTGCGCAGATCACGTGATGCGCCAGTCAGCCGCCATCAAGTTTGGCGCGAGGTATACCAATGACTAATTAGATGGGCACGGTCCCATAAGAAATAGGGTGCAAAAAATAAAAGCCAAATAGTTCAGAAAGAAACAATGCTATTATAAAACAAAACGTTATAATACAGAGTAAATGCAATCCATATCCCGATTCTCAGCGAACCTTACCAATAGTCCGACTTGATTGTACTTCAAATATCCCCGATTTTACGTCCATTCTCGCGGAACTATCTCGTAATAAATTAAATTATACCACTATACAAAACAAGTACAAACAGCGGAAATTAATTTCAACATAAAATTTTAAGCAACTCAACGTAACACAGAACATATTATGTAGGTATACCTTCTACTATCTAAACCTAACTTACACAGTAACAATCACAACTTATAAAATAAGTCATTTGAAATTAGTTTTGTTACTCTTCCTATAACAAAATGACGGTGAGATTTGGGTTAAATGTATACGCAATCATTGCTTGGATAGCACCACACAGACCTCACAAAACAATATTCAAAATGCATTTCTTTTTTTATATATAATTAATAGACAAACAAGCTGACGGCCGCCTGGATGGTAAGCGGTTACCGTCGCCTATGGACACCTGCAACACTCGGGGCATTACTGGTGCGTTGCCTACCTTTAAGGACCCTGGATTTCTATTTCAATGCAGGTGCACAAAACTAATTTTAAATGTCGCGCACAAGATGAAATATTGAGTACTATACTTCTTACAATTCTACAAGTACGTACAATGTCCTTTGTAATAATGTCATTTAACTTTCAATACATTCATAGTTTATGTATTATTTCTTAAGTAGAATAGGGATGTTTGTTTAGGGAATGCAGGTATAGAAGCAATGTTTATCGATCTATAATCGATTAATAATATTGGTGAAGAATTCTGTGAAAACTCGACGGTATGCCATCAGTTAGCCAGGGACCGATTCCGATACCAAAAATATAAGGTTAAATTGCCTGTTTTACCGGTAAGTCCATAAAATACCGGTATGTAGGTGTTGTTACCAAAATAACGTTATAATTATCGGTAATATAGTATCGGTACTGGTGACGCGACGTTGCAAGCTTGATCGCCCGCATTTCGCCGTGCGAGCGAAACAAGTAGTTCAGCGACGGCTGGCGGGTTACGGGCGGCATGCCGCAGTAAGAACGAGATAATCAATTCAGGTTAATTCCCTTACTCTTTTCGTAGGAAGTATATTTATACTTCCTACGAAAAGAGTAAAGGAATTAACCCAATTTATACCGTAATTTCATTTTACAAATACTTTTAACGTTAATGTTGTGGTATCGATACTATTTTTTCCGGTATTTCGGTCCCTGGTTATAGTGGCGTATGACCGCGGTTGATCTAAGGAGATTGCTAGAGCAGCCCAAACCCGGCTTTCTGTTTGTGTTAAAGTTGTAGAAAAAAACCGTTAATATCTCAATAAACCAATAACATTTATCCATCTTGTATGAAAACTATATAGTGTCTTTAGAAACACACTAACATATCAATAAAGCAGCACAAATTATAACACTACTTCTTTATCACAAACTATGGACTAACAGGGTGGAACAACCCAAAGCCCCCCGTAGGGAAAGTACCCTAAATATTGAAGTCAGCAAATTTTACTTTAATTAAGAAAACATTTCTTTATTCTTAGATATAAAAATAACTGCATTCAAAGATTTTTTAAAGTCACTTACCAGAGCTGGGAACGGAACTCGCCAAATGTAGAAAATAATCATGGTTTTTGTCAAATTTTAGATGCAATGTTTATAAGAGAGATTTTTGTTTCTTATGACTGACCCTTTCTATCGGTATCATAAAAATACGGGTGTTTATTTATAACATTTGGCCGGATCGATTCTCGGCTCTGACAAGTAACTTTTGAATGCAGTTATTTTTATTTCTAAAACTGAAGAATGTTTTATTTTAGTAAAATTTGCTAACTTCAATATTTAGGGTATTTTTCCTCGGAGGGGCACTGGTTTTGGTCCACCCTGTATAACACAATATGTAGTATAAACTTTGTGTTTAATCTATTTAAAATTAACCCAATAGTCTTAAAAGTAATTAACGTTTTGAGTAATATAACTATATTAATTTGTCTTTAATACTCTTTTGACAATATCGAAGAAAACAAGGTTTTGTTGTGGATTACATTTTAATTTAAGTACACAGAGTTTGCAAGAGGATTCATACTTTGCTTATTTACATGCGACGCGCACACTAAATATCGCCAAATTCTGAAATAATTACATCGGCACAAACACATTGGACGTTAAATCTATTACAATTACTTTAACGATAAATCAATATTTATTAAAGGTTTGAAACCCCATTCCAATTTACCAGAGACTTAATTATTTAATTTTATGCCGCTAAATAATAAACTACAAAGCTATGAGTCGAAAATGCAAAAGCAGCATTCTTGCATCGGTTTCTATACAATTCCACAAGGTCAATATATATATAATGCACAATTTTTTATAGAAAATCATCATCATCATCATCATCATCATCAGTCATTACCACTGCTGCCCTAGCACAGACCGGAAAACAATTTATCCCTAGTTTTATCCACATTCGACAAACAAAGAGTAGATAAAAACATAGGGCAAAATTTTTGTCTCCGGCCTGTGCCAAGGGGGCTGGGACACGGGACTTCTCTCATAGAGAGTGTTATCGATTTTTTTGTGATTATTCTTTCTTCTAATTCTTGGTATAATTACTTTTACCCACCCGCTAACTTGCTGCTAAAGCTAAAATCAAAGAAAACTTGAGTTTTCTTTTGTCGAGAGTCCAGTCAATATAATTTTCGTAAATAAAATTTAGTTTTTAATGCAACAGAAGAGAGATTAACAGCCTCGTTTGACAGCCTCTGTGGTGTAGTGGTTGGACAGGTTGGCTCAGATCTCATACACCACTGAGGTTGCGGGTTCGATTCCCGCGACGGGACAAATGTTTGTGCACAGAAAGAAAAATAGCGCAAGCATTTGTTTCGTGTCTGGGTGTTGTGGGACCATGGTCCTCATAGTTCCTGGTTCCCTAGATACAGGGAATCCTAGTTAGGGGTCAGGATCTATGTATGTGATCGTTGGGCGTTATTTATTAATTAAAATAGTTATTTATCGATTCAAATTTCCAAACAAAACATTGTGCATTACAACAACCAAACAGTACCAAATAAGTGATAGACAGTCTGTGTAAGTCCGTGAGCTACTCTCCAAGTAATAATGCAACATCCATCTTAGCGAATGTGTAGGAACATCCACCCAAATCTTACATCCCACATCTGAACACAACCACACCAGAACGACCGAAGTTATTATGCGCTGTGGTCGTCGCATTTCAAATCTGAACCCAATCAGTACAATCACTCGAACGCCTGATGATATAATGCGTTGAGGTCGTTACATTCCACATCTGGGCCCTAATTCACTATGACTCAAGTTTCCTTGAAGTAAGGATACTTCAAGGAAACTTGAGCGAGTGTGGCTCAGCGGGAACTCGTGCGCCTTTCGATCCGACGCACCTGGGTTCGAATCCCGACTCGGCCCTGCACCAATGACTTATAGTTAAGTGCAGTTTTGCACGCTCGCTCTAAAAACGGTGAAGGAAAACATCGTGATGAAACCCGCTTACGCGCTTTGGAGTGGTAGGCTCTGGCCGTGGTTGTAATACCACCCACCGAACAAAGCCATGTCGTCAAGCGACCTAGTCGTGTTTCGGGATGATGTTCGGTGAACCATCGGGGAGACGGGTCTGAGCAGCCGCTCAACTGCCGTCTCTCTCTAGATCTATGTGCTCCATCTTAGGCCACATCATCGCTTCACATCAGGCGAGATAGTAGCCAAACATAGATCTATTAAGTGTAAAAAAAAAAGTCGATTCCTTTATTAATAAACGACATCTGCGAAATTTGTATTCTCTATGACGCGTCATATATATATGAATGCGTCATAGAGATGTCGTTTATTAATGAAGGAATCGACGTGATTTCGAAGCAAGGAATCGACGTGATTTCGCCAAATTGTCATAGTGAATTGGGGCCCTGAACACTACACCAGCAGGGAGATCATGTATCATTTATTTCAATCAATTTCAATAAGAAACCAGTTTCGATGATGGTTTTGCGATCACGTAACCA
This sequence comes from Petrophora chlorosata, assembly GCA_951640565.1. NCBI lineage: Eukaryota > Metazoa > Arthropoda > Insecta > Lepidoptera > Geometridae > Petrophora > Petrophora chlorosata. The sequence goes on from OX621206.1 coordinate 8,026,502, forward strand.
GTTTTTTGCAATCAAAGGTCAAAGAAAGCTCAATTGAAATAAAAATAAGTCTTGACAAACAAAGTTTATATCGATATATATAAACCAAAGACAAGAGCCGTATTACACACTAAAATTGAATAGATCGGGCGTATACATAACGATACATAGCACAATCTCGCTTTGTAATTTTGACGGGTTATCGATAGGAGCACATTGGAAACGAGACATATAAAGTTACATGATCGCATTTTATCGGTTGAAATAAATTTCTATTGCACGTTAGTCCGCAACATGCGATGTTCGCAACAGACTTACGTAATCGCCCTGCAGAACGCCCCAAAGTAATTATGCGGGGGCCGTTACAAAGGTCCAAAGTTGATGGAACAAAGGTCCCAAGTAAAAAGATAGAGGTCGTCACTAGAGGATGTTAGGCGTTGAGGTCGTCACAGGAGCCCGTTATGCGTTGAGGTCGTTCACAAAGAGAACATCTCGGTCTTTAAGCCCGACGGCCTGTATGCTGTTGCGACCGCGCGCTACTTGTCGCTTCGGGAAGTTGGTCGTTATCTCAAACTCTTCGGGCGACTGAGGGTAGCTGAATACGAAATCGTAGAGGTCCTGGAATTCAACATTCAAATTTTTTCTTTATACAACGTCAATACTTCAAGTACTTATTGATGAGGTACATTAGTGGTTAGGTGCATATATTGAATAAATGTTACAGTACCCTTTTGTGAATCTATTAATGACAAATGGATGTACATGTCATCGGTTCGAAACTCAGCAATGCTATTGTGTGCTATTGTCCCCCGAATCGGATTGTTGATCTCTGACAGAACAGAAGTTATGTTTCGGATTTCCTGACAACAGCTTAGTCGTTTAGATATGAAGTCTGATAATACTTTAGTAGTTAACATTTGGAGATTCTGAACCAACGAAATAGTACTGTCTTGGAGTCTGACATAACAGAAATAGTTAAGATTTCGTGTCTGACAGAACAGAAATAGTCTCCGACAGACCAAAATATATATTTTTTTTTTACTAACCTATACTGTCCCACTGCTGGGCAAAGGCCTCCCCCAATTCCTTCCACCTGTCTCGCTCCTGCGCCACTTCATACCAATTTTCTTGGTGTGCGTCAAGATCATCTCGCCATCTTTTTCTAGGTCGGCCTCGGCGACGTTGTGCCTTATCAGGGATCCATTGTGTGGTAGTTTTTGCCCAGCGGTCAGGATGCATACGGCTAACGTGACCCGCCCAATCCCATATGAATATATCATATTGACCAGAAATTATATTGAGTGAACAGGTACTATCTTGGCAAGCGTGCTACATGGTCGACCGCATCGTCGCTTACCATCAGGTGAGATAGTGGTCAAACGCAAGCCAATAATGTATAAAAAAGACAAGTTTTAGAAATCCATCAGATTAGAAGACACATACCTGCGTAGTGCAAGAGAGCGTGAACCGCCTAGTGAGTCGCTCGCCGCCCGGCAGCCTGATTAGCAGCACCACGGCGTTAGCCGCGCCGGGCGCGGGCTCGGGCGGCAGCCGCGCTCCGGTCTCCTCGCGAGCTTTGAGAATCTGAAATGGACACATTATAACGTCACATATTAATATCATAAAGCAAAACTAAAAATTATAAACATAATGCAGAGTAGGTTTAAGACAATAAATAATTATCACAAACTAATAAACCAGATAACATAAATAAGCAAAAAAGATCTCTGAGAAATCTCGTCAGAGGAATAAAAGACAAGGCAGACGGGGGTTTTAGCCAGTAAGAGTCTGGCACTACCCGGGTACTCCCCCCGGGTGTCCATGAGGATTTCCCACGTCTGCCAAAACAAAAAAAAAAAAAAAAAAAAAAAAAAATGTCGCTACTGACAATTTTGGAGTCTTTTGGTGTCAGAGTTGATTATGGCTGGCTTAGTACTTTGAGAGAAAACCTGTGTCATTGTGAATGTTTTAGGATAGGTAATGATGATAGTACATTATGTAGCGACATACAGAAAAAGTAATCTTAAAATTGAAGGAAAAATTTATTGCCCCTCGTCGCCGCCGTTCCCCCCGGAGTTGATTTTGCACTTCAAAATCATACATTACGCTGTCTGCTTACTTGTGGTTATCCTGTGAACGACTCAGCTAGTTCAACTAACACAGTTGCTCACTGACTGCTTGCTTGTGGTTATCCTGTAAGCTACTCGGCTGATTCAACTAACACAGTTGCTCACTGACCGCTTGCTTGTGGTTATCCTGTAAGCTACTCGGCTGATTCAACTAACACAGTTGCTCACTGACTGCTTGCTTGTGGTTATCCTGTAAGCTACTCGGCTGATTCAACTAACACAGTTGCTCACTGACCGCTTGCTTGTGGTTATCCTGTAAGCTACTCGGCTGATTCAACTAACACAGTTGCTCACTGACCGCTTGCTTGTGGTTATCCTGTAAGCTACTCGGCTGATTCAACTAACACAGTTGCTCACTGACTGCTTGCTTGTGGTTATCCTGTAAGCTACTCGGCTGATTCAACTAACACAGTTGCTCACTGACCGCTTGCTTGTGGTTATCCTGTAAGCTACTCGGCTGATTCAACTAACACAGTTGCTCACTGACCGCTTGCTTGTGGTTATCCTGTAAGCTACTCGGCTGATTCAACTAACACAGTTGCTCACTGACTGCTTGCTTGTGGTTATCCTGTAAGCTACTCGGCTGATTCAACTAACACAGTTGCTCACTGACCGCTTGCTTGTGGTTATCCTGTAAGCTACTCGGCTGATTCAACTAACACAGTTGCTCACTGACCGCTTGCTTGTGGTTATCCTGTAAGCTACTCGGCTGATTCAACTAACACAGTTGCTCACTGACTGCTTGCTTGTGGTTATCCTGTAAGCTACTCGGCTGATTCAACTAACACAGTTGCTCACTGACCGCTTGCTTGTGGTTATCCTGTAAGCTACTCGGCTGATTCAACTAACACAGTTGCTCACTGACTGCTTGCTTGTGATTATCCTGCAAGCTACTCGGCTGGTTCATCTAACACAGTTACTTACTAACCGCTTGCTTGTGGTTATCCTGCGAGCTGCTCGGCTGGTTCAACTAACACAGTTGCTCACTGACTGCTTGCTTGTGATTATCCTGCAAGCTACTCGGCTGGTTCATCTAACACAGTTACTTACTAACCGCTTGCTTGTGGTTATCCTGCGAGCTACTCGGCTGGTTGTACTAACACAGTTGCTCACTGACCGCTTGCTTGTGGTTATCCTGCGAGCTACTCGGCTGGTTGTACTAACACAGTTGCTCACTGACCGCTTGCTTGTGGTTATCCTGCGAGCTACTCGGCTGGTTGTACTAACACAGTTGCTCACTGACCGCTTGCTTGTGGTTATCCTGCGAGCTACTCGGCTGGTTCTACTAACACAGTTGCTCACTGACCGCTTGCTTGCGGTTATCCTGCGAGCTACTCGGCTAGTTCAACTAACACAGTTGCTCACTGACCGCTTGCTTGTGGTTATCCTGTAAGCTACTCGGCTGATTCAACTAACACAGTTGCTCACTGACCGCTTGCTTGTGGTTATCCTGTAAGCTACTCGGCTGATTCAACTAACACAGTTGCTCACTGACCGCTTGCTTGTGGTTATCCTGTAAGCTACTCGGCTGATTCAACTAACACAGTTGCTCACTGACCGCTTGCTTGTGGTTATCCTGCGAGCTGCTCGGCTGGTTCAACTAACACAGTTGCTCACTGACCGCTTGCTTGTGGTTATCCTGCGAGCTGCTCGGCTGGTTCGACTAACACAGTTGCTCACTGACAGCTTGCTTGTGATTATCCTGCAAGCTACTCGGCTGTTTCATCTAACACAGTTGCTCACTGACCGCTTGCTTGCGGTTATCCTGCAAATGACTCGGCTGGTTCAACTAACACAGTTGCTCACTGACCGCTTGCTTGTGGTTATCCTGCGAGCTACTCGGCTGGTTGTACTAACACAGTTGCTCACTGACCGCTTGCTTGTGGTTATCCTGCGAGCTACTCGGCTGGTTCTACTAACACAGTTGCTCACTGACCGCTTGCTTGCGGTTATCCTGCGAGCTACTCGGCTAGTTCAACTAACACAGTTGCTCACTGACTGCTTGCTTGTGGTTATCCTGTAAGCTACTCGGCTGATTCAACTAACACAGTTGCTCACTGACCGCTTGCTTGTGGTTATCCTGTAAGCTACTCGGCTGATTCAACTAACACAGTTGCTCACTGACCGCTTGCTTGTGGTTATCCTGCGAGCTGCTCGGCTGGTTCAACTAACACAGTTGCTCACTGACCGCTTGCTTGTGGTTATCCTGCGAGCTGCTCGGCTGGTTCAACTAACACAGTTGCTCACTGACCGCTTGCTTGTGGTTATCCTGCGAGCTGCTCGGCTGGTTCGACTAACACAGTTGCTCACTGACAGCTTGCTTGTGATTATCCTGCAAGCTACTCGGCTGTTTCATCTAACACAGTTGCTCACTGACCGCTTGCTTGCGGTTATCCTGCAAATGACTCGGCTGGTTCAACTAACACAGTTGCTCACTGACCGCTTGCTTGTGGTTCTCCTCCTGCCGCTTGGCCTCCAGCACGGCGTTGTCCCGCTGCTGTTGCGCCTCGCGGTCGGCCGCACGCCGCCGTTCCTTCTCCTGGTCAGCTGCGAGCGACTCCGCGTACGCCTCGTCCTGTGCCGCGCGAAGCCGCTGGTTCACTTCGCGTTCAACCCTGGACATTAGATATTTTTAACCAATTCAAAAATAACAGGCCAAACCACACTTGCTGCCGATTAACATCGATCGATGACGCTTCTCGGAAACGAAATGCAGCGACTGTACGCTTCACTGTGCACACAATCGAACGCCGATTTTGATACCGCGATCAACGCGATCGCGCGATTTTGTTCTGCGACCGAAAAATGCCGATCGCGGATGCTGAAAGCAGCTTGTGGATTAGGGATTAATAGAACAAAGTTTTACCTTCAGGGAAAGCTAGTCTGCCCAATATTTTCCTTGAAACATGACTCACTACTGTAAGCCGGAGGCAAAGCCGGATGAGAAAGGGCGCTTGTAATTGGCCGGTAAAGAGGATAAACTGTTTTTACAGTAGTGCTGCACTGCTTTAGTTGGCAAATATTGGGTAATGAGTAGAAACGGCTATAACGTTCCGAAAGTGCAGGGACGCGGTAGGTATTTTATAGTCTTTGAATAGAACTAAAGTATATTAGACTTTAGTTTAATACAGGCTATGTAGGTGCATTTGAATATTGAGGACATCCATGTCAAAAATTGGTTCAGTTTAAAAAGTAGTGTAGTCGGGTTTTGCCATTGGCTAAGGAAAACCCTTGTAAAAAGACAAGAAAATCCTGAAGACGTATGTAGCATTTTAATCCCGGAAAAGCGAACAGTTCCATAAGCAACAACTAAAAACAGAATTCTAAATGGCTAGTTATCTATAAAAAACGCGGTATTTACCTGTCAGCCCTGGCCGCAGCTAAATGCGGCTCGTTATCTGTCACAACACGCCTCAAGCGCTGCAGCAGCTGCGCCGGCGAGCACGAGCCTTCGCTCCGGGCCACAACGGTCATGCGATGCTCCCGGACACACACCACACACAACAAAGGGTACCGCCGGCCTCCCACCGACTGCGCGACCCGCCAGCCCTCAGCCGTGTCCACTGAGCATCCCCAGAAAAGAGCGTGCGTGTTTATGTACTGGATTACTTCTTGATCTGCTAAAGTTGTTCTGTGGAACCAAAAGTAAATTTTTGATTTAATAGACAGTAATTTATTTACTCCTAAAGGTTATTCAATTCAATTTTATTTATTTCAATCAAGTTAAAATCATCTAAAATTATTAAAACCATTACAATACAAATTATAACTATAGCAATAAATGGATGGTAAAAGGCCTGACGGCATGACCCTGATCCCCTGGAAGTTGGGGCGGCCTCTAGTGTGTGTACTATGGCGCCGTCACATCTTCCCGAGACGCAGAATAAGGCTGGCGCGGCGGCTAATTCAGCCGAGCAGCTCAAGCGGCGGAAATATGCTAACCTCGGTAGCAGTTACATATTTAAGCCGTTTGGTGTGGAGACTTTGGGTCCGTGGAAACCGGGAGGTCATCGTATTTTCAAAAGTCTGTCAGAGCGCCCGATCGATGCGACGCGTGACCAAAATGCTGCGACTTATTTGGCTCAACGGCCCTTGCATTGCCTTGGATTGCAATACTGATAGTATTGCAATCCAACGGGGCAATATTGTCAGCATCTTGGGTACGTTGCCAACTAGTATGGGTTGGAGCATTAGAGCTATCTATAGGCTTTTAATGGTCTTTGGTTTGTCCAATTGCTTCTCCTTGTTGAGTGTAGTTTGTTTTCAGTGAAAAAGGCATTCGCCCGTTAAAAAAAATAGAATAGAAATAAATAATAATAAATGTCAAAAGAATTGTTATCGTATATTTATTATAATTATTATGATCATATTATTCCCTTGTTATGGGCTGGCTAGTGATCAATACAAACAAAAACAAATGGGTGTTTATTATCTTTTGTTCCATTTAATTCTTCATCTTAAAATTAGGATTGTTTTTTATGCAACTGAACAATGAGACAAGCCAATTTGTCCACCTGGGCCCCAATTCACTATGACAATCAATCAATCAATCAAAAGTTCTTTATTCAATTTTGTCATCACAGATGCACTTATGAACGTCAATTATTACAATGACTCTACCACCGTATCGGAAAAAGAACCATTACTTAGAAGATACGACTACTACGGCATATTTTTTTTGAACCTTTAGTTACAATACTTTATGTTTGTTTTATAAACAACATTTCGCATTCATATATTCATATATATGACGCGTCATAGAGCAATAAAATTTTGCAGATGTCGTTTATTAATGAAGGAATCAACGTTTCCTCGAAGCAAGAAATCGCCAAGTTGTTATAGTGAATTAGGGCCCTGATGGTAAACGTTTCCCACAGTCATAATTATATTCATTGTCAACTGATCAGGCTCTAAAAAAAAGGGTAACTAACCTGCAAAAGTTTTGTGTCTCTGTCGCAGATTCTGAGTGGAGGTACACAACGAGAAATCTGAGCTCATTCTTGGCATCATTGAGGGCCTGTGCGTATGTGCCCTGGTAGAATACAGGGTGCTGGTTGTATTTTGTCGTGTAGCTATTGATGAAGCCCATAACATCACCCAGAGGGTCGGTAACCACTGAAATTAATATCAAGTCATATTTTATCAGGTTCTTTGACAAGGAATGTAAGAGGGTGATTATCTAAATATAGCATTACTAAGTATATCCATACTAAGTGTACCTAAATCAAAACCTTTATTAATATTGTTTTACTGATCTGTCCTTATTTCAAATGTGGCTTAAATCTTATATGAAACTATAAGTTATGTATATTAGATGTGTTTATGCTGTATAAACTATAATTATTGTAACAAGTTCAAAAAATAAAATAAAAATCTTTTTCTTGCCGTATCTTCTGAGAAGTGGCAGGCCTAGCGCAGAGTGCGCTAGGCCTGCCATAGCATAGCACTTATCTTTTCTGCCGCGTCAGAAAAGATAAGTGCTATGCGATAGAAAGAGGCGCTCTGTAGGTTAATATGACTGGTAGTTATGCAGCGCTATGCAAGCTGAATTGAATCTTATTGCATCATAGCAAGAGTCACTATGTTGAAATTTCTTTGCAGAGTGATGCTTCTATCCTCTAGTATTCTGTGGTAATGGTTCTTTTTCCCATATAGTGGTCAAGTTATTGTAATAATTGACATTTATAAGTGCTTCTGTGATGCCAAAACTGAATAAAGAACTTTTGAACTTGAACTTAAGATTTATCCAAATGAAAACCCTATTCCTTGAGTCTTGAGTTCACAACTTATCCTAATGAATGATGTATAACATGTAGGTATATACAAGCTCGCTACATCACACAATAGCTCTAAGAGGTCTCAAACAATCAATTTATATATTGTTATCTCTTAGTTCACATGACGGATTATGCGGATAAAAATGTATTCACCCATCACAGTACTTACATCTCCTATCATCATTTCTGACAAAGCTAAGCAGCAGATTTAACATAGATGTGAGTGTGTTGTAGCACACTGACACTACTAGATTGACTACATAGCGCAGGAGCCCTCGCATGCCCGCCGGGCCCTCCGGAGGCTCGTCCGTGAACACTTGCTGTGCTATGTGGTCATGCACGACGGGCGGCGCCCGCGCTTCTGTCGCGAACACCGACGGCCGCCCTTCTCGAATGTTCAATTGTTCTTGTATTGCCACCTTTGCCAAAATAAAACATCAGGTCATTACGAGGCAAACTTCGCATAAAAATAAAATGAACATAATAATTACTGATCTAAATGATTCACAATACTCAAACATGGACAACAAAATATGATTTTGACAAAGAGGAAAACAGTGACTAAGTTTTACCTCCAAATCCCACTGGTGTCTCTGCAGAACGTCTCTGCATATTGACATATCCTCAATACCGGTTAAATCTTGGAATTGAAGTATTTTATCTGTTTGTTCATAGGTAAGACCCATTGCATTGTCTTCGAGATCCATTTGTCCTAATTTTTTTGTAACAACTATTTATAACAATCACCAACTAAAACTAACGCTATGTACAGGCTCACATAAATGTTCTTATTTAATACATAATAGCACAAAATAAAACAGCAAATGAAGGAATAAAAATATTTTCGCAATATTCTCTGATACACGAAGATGTCATGTCACCCTTCCATTTGTCAACCATAGACAACTACATTTTCCATGAGAGAGAATCGAATACTCTATGGAGAGAACCACACCGACCACATCACACACATATACTTTTTCTTTGACACACATGCTGTCTGATCCACACACACCCACAGACTAGTAAGTGCACACACCCAACCTTGCACCCATCAACCATTGAGGAAACTACCTCAATGCCATCAACTAACCCAAAGAAAAAGTATTAAAAAAAGACGTGTGGCACTCGGAGACTGCCGCGGTAAAGCTATTGCATAGCATGCGGAGTGGGGGGTGTTAGGTTATTTTCGTTACGGAATTTCTGGATTCGGTCTTCACGCTCAAGGCCCGCGATAGAAGCTATGCAATAGCTTAAAACTAAATCTTTGAACTAACCGATAACCGAATTGGTGTTTCGGAAGACGAGCTGATTAATCTGTCAAATTAATAATCTTGCGGTTTAAGGCAAAATTACATACAATACCTAACACTGTACCTTACATCTTGAGTCCTGGGTACAAGTATTAGTAACTTCGTTAGTACCTCTGCTTTGCATTGTAGCCAGCGAAATTACTCAGGGTGACGAGCGCAGTACAGTGCCGCGCAGGATAGTGCAGAATAAAGTTCTGGGTGGTGCTGCTACTGTTATGAAGTAAAATAAGCTCACAGCTTGTTTGTGAACTCTGATACTGATAGTTCAGTATCTTAAGAAACGAACAGGAAAAAAAACACTGCATTTATGTATTACATGGATATAATAACACAAGATTCAATAATAAAACAAATAGAAAGTATAATTTGAGTAGGTATCACAAATCAGTCCTATTACTTTTTTTTTCCTTTATCTTTTCCTTTTTCTTTGCCTTTTGCTGGTGGCGGAGGAGGAGGAGCTGCTTTTACAACAGGTTCAGGTTCAGGCTCTGGTTCCGGCTCAGGAGGTACAGAAGGATCTTCATCTGCATCTTCGTAAAGGTAGTCAGTCTAAAATTATTTTCAATAGTAGATACTATGTTGGTTTACCTTTGCCTTCGTCATGTTTTATATAACGAACAGACCGTCTAATAGCTGAAATACTACTTACGGGAACATAATACTCACTAGCTACTTAAACAATGTATGATTTATACAACCCGTCCTGCTTGGCACAGATGCGATTTGTAAAGCATTCTCTAGTTCTTAATGATGGTGAAAACCGCGTCAATATCCATCAAGCACTTTAAAAGTACCTAGCAAATAAAAAGACAGACGTGGATGTCTAAAACTTGGGAGACAGATTATTGCCTCTTCAGAGGACATTGCACGTACCTACACGTAACTGCGGTAGCCCGTACAGTGCAATTCAATCAACACAATATTTAGAGACGTTAAGTAGGTAGGTAGTTGAAGTCAAATAAGTACCTAAATATTGTTGTCATGAATCAGAATTAAAATGTCATGTGCAAATTAGAATCATTAGAATTAGTAACCTTTAATTGATAAAGTTCTGGCGCGACGTTGAACATAGACTCCACAAAGTCTTCGTAAGACACGTTACCATCACCGTTTACATTAGCGTCACGCAACATTTCTAAACATTCTTCTTCGGTAAAGATATCGCCAATCGTTGTCACAATTGTTCTGATTTCATCAATTTCTAACTCGTTTCGCTCTTCTGTATCGAAAACCTGCAAAAAAATTATGTTATGTTCAGAAAATTGTCGTGTACTCTGTTTCCTGATAACTATAGTTTCGATATTTTGTTGCTGCAATGCTAGAGTGAATAGGTATCTTCTAAATCTACTTAATCTTAGGCCACTCAAACGTAGATTTATCTTAAATAAAAAATACATTTATTTCATTTTGAGTTTAAACTGCTTTGTAATAGGTACACTTATAGTTAATTAAATCGTGTATTTCCTGAAACAAAAGGTATATTTTGGTTTAATTTAAGCTACGTTACCACTGCCAGGAAGAAAGTCTTCTCACTTAGAGAAAGTATGGACCATTATCCAGACCCAGTGCGAATTGATGGATGTCGCCAGTGGCGTAGCTACCGGAGGGCTCTACGGGGCAGTGCCCCGGGGCCCCCAAGCCCCAGGGGCCCCTCGGACTCTGACTTACAAACTATAAATTTAACTAGTGAACATTTCTCCCACATTCGGAATATAAACCAGAGTTCGGAACGTGACGAATACGAAACAAACGATTTTAAAAATTATGTTGGGGCTCTAGTTTATTTTTAGCACGAGTTTCCACTCCGCTCGAATTGAATCCCCATAAAGTATTTAACTAGTTTTTCAAACCTTGAACGCCAGCATAAGTTCGTGCTTAATTTCTGCGTTTATAACATATTTATTGATTATGTAGAGAAATTGCTCTTTGGTCAAAACTCTTAGTACTTCAGCTCTTAAATTTTCCGCTTCTTTCATTATTTCACCATAGCTTGGGTAGTGGAAATGTCTCCGATGTAATCTGTATAGATATAGACACATCGAAAAAAATGGTTAGTAATGAGTCATAACCACACAAATTGTGCGAAATGATATATATATGTGATGAATGATGATGTGTTTAATATATTTTATTTCTTACCTACCTATCCTTTTGGTAATCACTTTTAATACCTACTTACTTAAAGTTAGATATCTATGTATATAAAATATAGACAAATGCGAGTCTAATCGAATACTCTACTTTTTTAACTTCAGAAAATCCATAAGTTGTTCAATAGTTATTACATTAATAGGATCTCCTTCATTAATAGTTAGTATGGGCTTTGCGACGCTATCGAACCATTCTATAAAATCTGCCAGCTGTTCCTCTGTAAATTGTAGGGTAACATTTTGCAAGGGATCAAAAACATTGAAAACAGACATGCTGAATTTTAATTATGATGGTGCAAAAATTAATTTTGAATAATAAATTACGAAATTTGTAAATTTTTCCTAAAATATTTACTAAAATCTTGACAAACCAATTTCGTTGATTTTTGACATAAAAAGGTTACGGCTTATTCCCGAAATCCCTAATGGCCATCCATTACGGTAACCACACAAATCCAGTGGGGATTTCGGGAATAATTGTCCCCACATACGTAATAATAATACTTACATATGTGTAAGTACCAGAAAATGATTATGTGTGCAGAAGTCCGCAATAAATATTACATACATGGTTGGTAAAGCTGTTTTGTTTACTTTTTTCACAAACATTAAATAGTAGGTAGGAGAAATGATAATATGCATATTTATACACATAAACTTTAGCAAATATTTTAAGGTACAAACAAGCTAAGTTATAATTTAATATTTGAACAATACAAAGTACCAAGAAACCAGAAATAATGAAGAGATAAAAAATCAAGGCCAAGAGTTGTTCGGTACATTTAAAAATACCGCTAAATAAATTGATAACTGAAGAGATATTCGCATTTTTATGGTCTTTTATTATGGCAGTTGTATCGTCCAAAACTAGAGAGCCTACCAGGCTAGTATATATACTATCCTGGCCTGGTTCTATAGAACAAGAGATCAATTTAACGGTATTTTAAAATAAACAGAACAACACTCGGCCGTATTTCCTTTACCTCCTCAGTATTTCTGATGTCCCGGTACTTTGGTGCTCAAAAGGGAATATAGATGAATTTTTAAAGTTATCATATATATTTTGATAGTTATTAGTTTAAATTATCACAGCTTTTATTCCTTTGACGAATGTCGAATAATGTCGAAAAATTATCCAATACACTCAGATAAAGTATCCAGCCTGGATTGGTGACGCGCACTTATTCCCATTACAAAAAGTCTGTCATTTTCAGTGGGGGACGAGGAAACGCACACAAATAAATGATCACCACTAACGCATTTTTCAATCACGTCGCTATGCACGCACACAACAAAAGAAGTTAACACTAGCTTAAACTTTACACACACAATCACATTCACACACAGAGACGTTCTATCGGTACACGATATTTAAACGTCAATCACGTAAACAACTTCATGCTTGATACTATCGATATTGTGTTATCGATAAACTCTGCTAAAGCATGGAAGACACATAAAAATATAAAAAAACAGAATTCTTTAATGACATATTCTGTTGCTCAAGAGAATCAAAGTAATAACTATCAAAGTTAGTTCGAAAGTTCTTTATTATTTTTCGGCATCACAAACGCACTTATGAACGTTAATTATTACAATGACTAAACAAACATAAAATATACTATATTTTATGTTTCCCCACGATACATCATTTCCACAAGCTTGAATCTAGGCAGCCCGACTACCAGGTTCTTTTGGAAATCTGCCAAATAAAAGTGTAATACAACAATTGTATTTTTATCGACATATTGATTTTATCGATATCTAAATTGGTTCCATCCCAGCACTAATTTCACTCCGGTTTCTTGTCTGTGTTGCTAACGTTCAAATAATATAAGTGCCTATTTTCGATTAGGTCATTCTCATTAGTTACTCATTATAGTAGATTTTTCCTGCGACTTCGCCTGCGTAGACGACAGACAATATAGTCGTCTTTTTTCAAAGACCATTTTCGCAAGACCTCCCATATGAGAGCGCCAACCACCAATCCAACCGGTTTTGATGTATACAAGTGCAGCAAAATTTTTAAATTACCATAAATGCTTGTTATATTATCTCCACTCTAAGGACAAAACTTTCTCAATGCAAGAGAAAAGGTACCTACCCTGGAGGTCCCAAATTTTTGCCACACCTGTATACCCTATAATCGGAGCTGGAACTTAATACTAAACGCTGAAAACCAAATTAAAATCCATTCTGCAGTTTTCGAGTCAACAATTATTCAAAATAATAACATGTAGGTATATAAAATTGTAATGTAAAACAATATTTATTAATAGTTTCAGTTTTATTTGACTTTCTTATAACGTGCAGGAAACAGAGCTTTGGCCGCCTAGATACATGAAAATAAGCTAAAAATTTTATCCGAAATATAACTTTTTCGATTTAGTTGCAACACTATGTGAGTTTATGTGACTGACAATAATTTTCAAATTTTCGCTATTTTAGTGCATTATTAGATATAAAAATACATACAGATGAAAAGTTACGTTATCCTTGGTGTAGTTTGATGTTCTTGAAATCTTTTTGCACCAATATATGCTGCAACTCGGCATTTTTTTAGGAGCTCTTTCGCCCGCTACGACAGTTGGTGAATGGCGCGTGATGCGCGTCAACTAGTTTTATATAACGTCGTGGATTTTTTTGTCCTTGACGTTTGGCAAAATTGGCGAGAGGGGTAGGCCTGTCGTGTCGACTCCGTTTGGCTGTCTACTCGAAGCCAATACACTATTAATCTATCGCTATCAGATATCCCCGCTGGATTTGCGTGGTTAGTTAGCGGGATTCCGGGTTTTTATTCTCGAAATCCCCACTAGTGGGGATGGCCGGTAGAGCTTTCGGAAATAAGCCTAGGTTACTGGTTTTCACTGTCACTAATGAGCTTCATGGAAATCTGTGTCTATGACAACTAGGTATATAAGCTCCTTGTTAGGCTCTCAGAATCAAAGATAAAATATTAAAAATTTGGATCACTCAATGTTTTCTAAGAACAAAACTTCCTTACTGCAAAGGAAAATACACCCATCCTGTAAGTGGGTTTTTATTACCGAAATCTCCACTTGTGGGGATGGCCAGTAGAGATTTCGGAAATAAGCCTAGGTTACTGGTATCAAAGATATCAGAACCAAAGATAAAGTATTAAAAATTTTGATCACTCGATGTTTTCTAAGAACAAAACTTCCTTACTGTATTATAGTCTCTGATTGATCCTATAAAAAAAGTCTATAGGATCAGTGTAGTGTCTCCTCTCAGATAATTTATAATCTTGTTTAAAATTACACGTCCTGGTTGATACGCTGTCCGCAAGGAGCTTATTCATGGCTGTCAGGGAGACCCAAAGAAAAAGTGTTCTTCCTCTAAGGCCTTCGCTGGATATTTTATCTGAGGTTGGGGCAGACCAGCTAAATCTGCTAGGATCATTGAGGTCTCACACTATTCCTCAATGGTGTCATTCCTCAATGCCTCAATGGCTAGGATCATTGAGGCATTCCTCAATGGCTAGGATGCTTTGTCTATGATATTGTGACAGTTTCTCACTTCAATAATCTGTGGTGGTTCATCTACTGCCACCACAGATTAAACATAGTTGCCATTCGCCAAACCAAGCAAAGCAACATTTGTTTTGTTTGAATTTAGCAAAATGAGTGCAGAGCGTCGAGTGTCTTTAAAAAATGTAAAAATGGGAAGAACCAAGTGAGTTAATTAAGCTGCTTCTGCGTCTTAAAGACACGCGAAGAATACGGCAGGGCAACTTATCATATAAGGGGCTCGTTAGAAATGTTGACTGATACATCTGTTAAATATCAAGCATGCTCGCCGGGCTCCGCTCGATACATGGTCCATAATGGCGCTTTTTACCTAATTTGTTTTGATATGAATTCCTAGGTGAAATGGCAGCGAATTGTCTGCAGAGCAAAGGTCCCCTTTATCTCTCATTCATATATCACTTCATCTTTTATATATTAATTTAAAATTTGATCCCAGTTCATTCGGCCTTCACTGTTTTGGTGTGGCACCTTGCATCGGCGTGAAGCTCTGAACTTGTTGACACTCATCAGACCCACTTTCGTTGATAAATCTTATCTTACTTAAAAAGCTCTCGAAGGATGATGAACTTAAAATGGTCACCCAGTCTGAATTTCACCTGCAGGGGAATTGTATAACTTAAACACCAATCCAGATTGCTTTTAATTTCAAATTTAGAAGGTGTTAGCATCCTTGAAACTGTGATATCAATTAGTTTTAGCAATCATGATTGGAATAGGGATTGGTATGTCATCCACCAAACCGCACTGGGCCAGTGGATAATGGCCCATACTCTCTCTATGTGAAGACTCGTGTCCCAGTAGTGGGAATGTGATGGGCTGTTGATGATGATGTGGACTTTGAGTAGAAAAGTAAGACCATTCAATAGACAAATACCACTCATGAGATATCTTTGAAAGCAATCGGGATCAGTATTCGAGTTCGACTGCTGGTCACTGACTGTTATTAGCTCCCTTAGCACTGACCTGACAAGAAGTTATCCTTTGTGTCATACACTTTCGAGAAAGAAAGGGTCACTAAAAACAAGGAACAGTGTTTTTTCCATGCTAAGGGCAGAGCATTATTATGCTATTTAGTCAATCAGCAAGTTAATTAACTTCAATGATGTCAATAAAACTCCAAAGCTTGCGGGCAAACTTCACGGAACACTGCTAACTTTAATAAGTGCAAAAGTTTTTGAGGATGGATGTTTGGATGTTATTCCAACATGTTTGTTATTTCTGTATTTTGGTGTTATAATAAAGAGTATATTTTATTCTATTCTATTCATGTAAATAAAAGGATTTCGATGAAATTACCTTAGATCATTTATTTATATCTATAATTTAGTTCTAGTTAGTTAAAAAGTATCCTGAATATGAGAGCGAGTGTGGCTTAGTGGGAGCTCGTGCGACTTTCGATCCGACGCACCTGAGTTCAAATCCCGCTGACCCCGCACCACTGACTTTCTTAAGTTATGTGCGGATTTAACACTCGCTCTAAAAACGGTGAAGGAAAACATCGTGAGGAAACCGGCATGTTCAAGAAATTTTCACAAAAAGTCAAGGACATGTGACATCCACCAACCCACACTGGGTGAGCGTGGTGGATTATGGCCCATTCTGTCTCTATGAGAGAAGGCCCGTGTTCCAGCAGTGGGAACGTGATGGGCTGATGATGATGATGATGATGATTTATTTATATATTTAATTCTTTATAATTCACTTATACAAATAATATACAAAAAGAGAACTTAATGCTAAAACTTCATGGAATAGGATAGAGCATACTTTTTATCAAAAAAAACTGTCCAAGCAGGTAAAACCTTGGCATACAGCTAGTATTAAATAAAGCAACAAAACACTTGTTTACAGGATGATGGTGCGTGCCCAGCGTAAGTTTGC
This sequence comes from Petrophora chlorosata, assembly GCA_951640565.1. NCBI lineage: Eukaryota > Metazoa > Arthropoda > Insecta > Lepidoptera > Geometridae > Petrophora > Petrophora chlorosata. The sequence continues at coordinate 8,043,279 of OX621206.1, forward strand.
GCACAGGGCCAGTATCCCTGAACCATCCTTTAAGGGGTTTGGTGCTGATAAACGCCCAGAGCCAGAGCATGCTGCACCCGCTCCTATGGTGCTGAATCCACCTATTAACGCTGCTATGCCTGTCAGGGATCTACTTGACCTAGTCGCCTTCCAAAGTATGTTTGTGATTTTAGTATTTTTATACCTTATTTGCATGCTTAAAAATTATAGTTTTGATGCTTGTTTCAATATAAAATTAACGTCATTAAAAACTAGCTGCGCCCCGCAGTATCATGCGCGCTTACATTTTTCCGGAATAAAATGTTTTCTATGCATGAATCTAGCATTATAAGCTATCTGTATTCCACATCCAAATTCGTTCAGCACTTTTGGAGTGAAGAGTGAACAAACACACATTGGTTACGAAACTGGAGTATACAATGAAACATAATATTTCAGAACTATATTAAAAGATATACAAGCTATTCTTATACCATAAAATTAAGATATTTATATTGTATTAAATTGTTTTTGGTTAAAATAAATTTAATTGAATTTCAGATATTCACAAACACATGAATGATGACAAGCCAAAAGACCCTATCAAAGACGTTCGAGTTGTGTTGAAACGGCTATCGCCCGCGCCGGGTTCGGATGCCCCAGACCCTGTTTCACTTAAAGAAAGCCCACCAAGAGCCCTCCAAGTATCCTCTCGGAACCAAAACAATTTACCACGTCGGCCACTGATTCCCTCTCCACGACGGTCAGTACAGAAAAGAGGAAGTAAGTTCTTCATCAGGAAGCCAGCAAGTCGTTCATCAGCATTACCCGATTCAGAACAAATTGAAGGTCTAAAGCGAATGCATTTAAGAAATCGAACAATAAGCAGAGACTGGAAGTTAGCAAATATTGCGAAGAAAATAATGCAAGCAAAGCGCCGTCCTCGTCGCGTGAGCGTCACAGTACGTAAAGTGACCGCGGCCGCACGCAAAGTGAGCGTATCTGCACGTAAAGTTAGCGTACGTGCACGCAAAGTGAGCGAATCCTCACATCGAGTGAGCGAATCCTCACGTCGAGTGAGCGAATCCTCACGTCGAGTGAGCGAATCCTCACGTCGAGTGAGCGAATCCTCACGTCGAGTGAGCGAATCTCCACGTCGAGTAAATGAATCCTCACGTCGAGTGAGCGTATCCGCTCGTCGAGTAAGCGTGTCCGCTCGTCGCATAAGCGAAACTAGCACGGATGACAATCAACCCCTAATATACTTGACTAACAACTGCAAAGCCAATAACAACGTTAGTACAGACTGTACTCCAAAAGGCCCTCTCTCCGATATTCCGAAGAGTTCACCTCAAACTCGTAAAATTACCAATAACCCAAAGAAGTCACTAAGAAATGTGTCAACCAGACCTACACCATCCAAGTCATTTCTTACCAAAAAATCAACAGCTTCTCTCAAAAAGAAAGTATCGAATGTCAAACAAGGGAAAATAGTAAAGCGCCCTAATACAAAACAGTCACAGGCACTGCTTTCTAAAGCAAAAATTGCCAAAGAAGATAGTGACACTCTTACGGCGCAAAAACGAAAGTCCCCGCCACAAAGGCGTGTCACTCGATCTAGTTTCAGCGATGAAGATGCACCCCTCACAACTATCAGGTAAATATTTCATTCATGCATTATCAGGTAAAACATCAATTCCAATAGAATTTGATTTAGAAATGGGATATTTACCATGTTTTTTTGTTGTTAATTGAACTGAATGATGAGACGAGCTAGTAGTTCGCCTGCGAATCAGAATTTTTAATATCGTAAAAGCACTGCATAGCACTGCATTGCTCTCTCTCATAACAAGTTTCATATACCCAGTAACTTCACTGGCTACAATGCCTTTCAAACCGGAACACAGTAATGCTTGCACACTACTGCTTGGCGGCAGAATATCTCTGGCATAGCTGTGGTATCTACCCAGATTGCCACCCGTACTACAAGTGATGTATTTATTCACTTTGTAATGTCAGTGACCACGATAGTTTAAAAACGTATATATTTTTTTACGCTTCATTGGTCTATAATTGGCCACTATCTCGCCTGATGTGAAGCGATGATGTGGCCTAAGACGGAGCACATAGATCTAGAGAGAGACGGCAGTTGAGCGGCTGCTCAGACCCGTCTCCCCAATGGTTTACCGAACATCATCCCGAGACACGACTAGGTCACTTGACGGCATGGCTTTGTTCGGTGGGTGGTATTACAACCACGGCCAGAGCCTAGCACTCCAAAGCGCGTAAGCGGGTTTCATCACGATGTTTTCCTTCACCGTTGTAGAGCGAGCGTGCAAAATCTGCACTTAACTATAAGTCACTGGTGCAGGGCCGAGTCGGGATTCGAACCCAGGTGCGTCGGATCGAAAGGCGCACGAGTTCCCGCTGAGCCATACTCGCTCTAAAATATATATATCGTCAATTCCATAGTTATATGTATAATGTAATTATATTAAATTTTTTCAGAGGTGCTTGTTCGTCTAATGTAGATAACTCCGCCTCAAGGAGTAAACCGGAAGTAAAATCGCTTAATTCTTCTCCTAATAAAGTAAGTATCAATATGACGTTAATTTTAGCAGTCAGTTTGAATTTACGTATGTTCTTCCGTAGCGCGTAAACTACTCATCCGATTTTGATGATTGAGATGTTATAAGGGTGAATTTTTTTTTTGAAATTTTTGTAAACATTTTGGGCATTCATTATAAATATAAACGGCTACACTCACGTTATAATCATGTCGGAATAACTCCGACCAGGTTTCGGACAATTAGTATGTCCTTCTTCCGGGAGTTTACGCTTTGGATTCGCGGCGCAGACAAAATCCAAATCCAAATCGTAAACTCCCGGAAGAAGGACATCCTCAGGCCAGCTCAGACCAGGCTCAGACTAATTGTCCGAAACCTGGTCGGAGTTATTCTGACATAATTATAACGTGAGTGAAGCCGTTTATATTTATAATGAATATTTCGACTCACGATAGTTTCCAAACTTTAATTTGGGCATCGTTATGTCGTAGTCGGGTTTAACTTTTTAGGTATACCAAGCCGCTTAACCTTTCGAATGCTTTGGAGCCGATCGGATCTGTGTCGTCCGCTGCGATGGTAGCCGATCGGCACCAGTAGACAACCTTCATGTTTTCATCAATTATTCTATATTCTATGGTTTCTTGCTGGTTTTACTTCAATCATGCTTCAACTCTATGAACGAATGAACCATAAACAACCGTCAGTTTATAGTTCTCAATAGAAAAAAAAAAGTTACTTTGAAACTCTCGGTACGGTACGTTTCTATACTTTTCGTAATTGTGTTTGTGAGAATAAAGTGATTTTTAGTTCGTTGTCTGGTATATTTTTGCAAAAGGTAAGTTTTATTTTATAATATTGTTGCTTTTATTGTGTAGGAAACTTGTTTTAGATAATAAAGTACTAGTTTTATAATAAAATTACGGAACAAAAGTTCGAAGTTGTTTATCACTGAACTTTTGGACTAGGATTACTAATTACATATATTAGTATAATAGTGTTCATATTAGTTATTATATAGAATATAAATCGAGGAATCGATATATGTAGTTAGTTTTACACAATAAACGTAGGCCATTGTGTAAATAAAGTTATTTCGAAACCTTGTCTGAAATACACTCACACATACGTAAATGCAAATGGCGGCTCGATGTGTATGTACACGATACGTTACTAGGGCGGCCATAATGACGTATATAGGTTGTTGTTTATTTTGGTAGTGTCGTACCTGTTATTACATTTTATTTTTTTCTTGTTATAGGATTTTTGAAAATTATATCGTATCGTATAATTTTCGATAAATAAATAATATACCTAATCAAAACATAATCGTAAAACCTTTCGTATATACTTTTTTAAGATATGTTGGTTTGATTATATAAATAATATTATTAATTTAAAAAATATTACGAAACAGTTTTATTATTATTTATATTTGTGTGCGTCGCTGATATTGTGACATTGTTTATAGAGTGTTATATTGTTTTACAGAAAATGAGTTCTACACCTTCAACGTCTGGCAACATAATAAGGGGGTTGCAGGTAGAGCGGACACCCCAAGGCCACTTCAGGGTTATGCCCGACGAAACACTTTTAATAAGAACTACGTCGGGAAGAGTTAGAGTAGGTTCAATCGGAGTATCAAATGATCCTGTCAGCAGTCTCTTTAGATCTATTTTCAAACAAAATTTTAATATTTTTTTAGCCTTGGCGTCCGGATAATTTGGAGTTAGGAGAAGGGATTCAGTTGGTGGAGGAAGAGGGTACAGAAAGGTCACAACTGAGACCACGTCGTCTTTTCGAAGATGATAATGAGGTGAGTAATTTTCTTTTTATAGAGACACGGCAAGATTACCATATTGCACCTGATGGAAAGCAATATAGTTCAGATATGATAGCGGCGGATGATAACCACCACAAAGCAAAGTAGATTATTTGTTAGTAAACACAATTTAATACTTACTAACATTATTGTGTAATAATGTTAGTAAGTATTAAATTAAATGATAAAACAAATTGATGAGATTCAAATAAAATAATTTAAAATAGAAAACTAAATGTCAAATAATGAAGTACTTAACAAATAATGTCATTTCAAATATAAATTTAATTACCATTATTATTCATAGATGATCAAGCAGAATATGGAAATGGAGTTGAGATGTATGTATACCTAGATTTCTTCAACAAAAACAAGCACGATTTGTTCTGACTAACAAAAATATATCGATAACCAAATTTCATGTTGGGTATTGGGAATTGCGATGCGCGTATTTTGCATGGGAGTGCGTGGGATGCTTTTATTATAACTGAGATGCTAGTAACTGGAATTGTCATGCATTTATTTCGTTATGGATGAACTAACTAACTTACGCGCTTTATGCTGCTAGGATTTATTTCTTTTTATATGTTTCTGTGTGCCTCATACTTTTTAACGCTATTTTATTGAGCTTTTTACTAGGACTGTATTTTATAAAATGGCTAGGATTTATTTCTTTTTTTATGGTTTTGAGCGCCTTTTACCTTTAACTCTATATAATTTATTGGGCTTTTTACTAGGATTGTATTTTATAATAGGATGAACGAGAAGATGCCTGTTTGCTTCCACCTTCACTCGCAGCGGCTCTCGAAGTTGTTGATTCAGGGAGTGAGGTGGACGACGAGGAATTGACTGTGGAGCAACTTCGAGAGCTTCTCGAAGGTGAAGACGAAGATGAAGAAGAAGTAGTATCATCAGTCTCTTTTACTTGGTCGGATGACTTTAATGAATTTAGGGGGGTAAGGGAAGTGTTCCAAGAAGAACCTGGCCCTAGAATTGAGGGAGCACGTCCAATTGACGTATTCACTCAATTATGGGACCAGCCTCTACTGGAAAGAATTGTCCAAGAAACAAACAGATACGCATGGAATTCTATTGCCACAGCGTCCGAACTTGGCATTAGTGCACAATCCCGAACGAATGCCTGGGTAGAGACGACAGTTGAAGAAATTTATCGCCTAATTGGCATTATGATTTTGATGGGGATGTGCGTCAGGGGGCGTGTAGACGAATATTGGTCTACCGGAATCTTAGGCATGCCTGGGTTCCGGACCTTGATGTCTAGAGACCGATTCTGCTTCTTGATGCACTTCCTCCATTTCGTAGATAATGATGAAATTGTATCCACAGGCGAAGAAAAAAAAATAGGAAAAATTCAACCAATTGTCGATTATTTAAACGAGAAATACGTAGCCGTTTACACTCCTCGCCAAGAACTATCGATTGACGAATCGCTGCTGCTTTGGAAGGGACGTTTGAGTTGGTGGCAGAGTATCCGTTCCAAAGCAGCGCGATTCGGAATCAAATCGTATGAACTTTGCGAGTCTGTAACCGGCTACGTATTAAAATTAATAATATATACCGGGAAGAGCTCCAACACGGTGGAAGCCGTTCATGGATTCACAAGTGCTAGCGCCAAAGCTGTTTTAAAATTAATGACGGGTTTCCTAAACAAAGGGTACACCCTTTTTATGGACAATTGGTATAATTCGGTGTCTCTTACAAGATTTTTAAAAAACAATAAAACAGACGTCGTAGGTACTTTAAATAGGAGGAGAATCGAGACACCGGCCGACGTAAAATCGCTGGTTGATAAAAGAGTGGCAAGGGGATCCGTGGTAAGTAGACACTGTGGTGATGTTGCTGTTATGGCATGGAAGGATGTTAAATTAGTCACCACAGTGTCTACTTACCATAACAACGACATGACCACGGGTACGCGAGCCGGACAAACAATACAAAAGCCAGTAGTAGTATCAGACTATAATAAATTTATGGGCGGAGTGGACCTGAAGGACCAAAAGCTTGCCATGTATCTCCTAGAGAGGAAACGGGGAACCAAGTGGTACATAAAAGTCTTCCGCAGATTGATAAATATTTCAATTTTAAATTCCTACACCATTTTCATTTCGTCCAACCCTGACCAACGCATGACACATAGACAGTTTCGGTATAAACTGGCTGCAGAACTGGCTGAAAAGTACACCGTTAACGTACAGCCCAGGCAACGACAACCGACGACCATACCTGGTAGGCTAAACAAGAACGTTGACCACTTCCCTGAACACATCGAAGTCGAAGGGGAGCGGTCAGGTAAAACGCATCGCTATAAGCGAGCGCGTTGCGCCAGGTGCGTGGAACGGAACGTGAGGACCAGCTTCAGTAACGTATCGTGCAGCCACTGTAAAGTGTTTTTATGCGTTGGTCGGTGTTGGCGAGAATTCCATACCTTAGAATGAAGAAAATTCTAATAAGCTTTGTAAAAATTAAATAGTACAACACTATTATTATTATTATTCTTCATTCTGTCATCACTGTTACGAACCAATGTTATTTATTTTTTACAAAGCTTATTCGAATTTTGTATAGTTTTCATAGTCTTTCTTTTTTAACACATATATTCACTTATTTCTTAACACACTTTTATTAGTAGGTACCACTTCTAGTACCTCACATTGCAAGTTTTTGATTTTTTTTTGTCTTACTATTACTGTGATTTCGTATAGGGACACCCTAACCGATGCTAGAAATAAACATTAACTAGTATTGAAATATTATGCACTTACCCTTACCCCTTTAATTCGAGTAATGATCGTGGTAACTCGTAAAATTGTAGTTGCTTTAAAAAAAAATAAAAATGTGTTTATTCACTTAGGATGCAATATACAACACTTTTGATAAGTCAAAAGTTAATTTAGAGTTATATAATTAAATCATTTTTAACACACTATTATTGTAAACTTATCATTTCAAGAAATAACTTTCGTTTTCAACCTGAAGACAGAAATGTACATAATTTACTTTTTGTAATAAGGGTAATATATTGATAAAAATATATTTTAATTATTTTTAGGTTAATATAATTGTAATTTCAAATAAACCATTAGAACAGTAATAATGTGTTTTTGTTACCAATAATAATATAATAAAAGCTTGTATTTATAATTGGAAAATCAAACGTCCTGTATAGTGGTGCCGATCGGCAACCAAAGCACTCGGCGCACTGTACACCGGTGCCGATCGGCTACCAAAGCAGTCCATACACAGCTCAGTTCACGCACACATGCAAACTTGATGTAGTTGATTACTGCCTCTTTGATATCGTTTTTTGTGAATTTCTTTCATAAGGAGTGAACATTTTTTGTTATGAAATGGAACCATAGTTATTCCCAATGGCAACACGACCAATTTCATCCGTCATACACCAAAGAAAATAGACAAAACTTGATGTCAAAAAAATAACGGTCCAAACGGCAGTTGCCCGATTTATCTATCAAAAACTTATTGTTTTCTTTTAGTTGAGTGTTTCTAAGTTATATTTTTGCAATAATGGATAATGTGTCTACTAAATTTCATAAATTTTGGTATATAATATCTACTAGTTACTTGTAAAAACTGATGACAATTTCGGTCGCCACTACTTCAAAGTGAAGAATTTGTGATAAAAAGTGTTATTTTCAAAAGGATATTTCTATGTTTTTATGAGACAAACGAGTGATTTTTTTTGAATTATAGGTTAGTACTGTTATTAATCTGTTGTGTACAATAAATACAATTAAATATATACGGCAAACTTTATTACAAGATCAATTATTGCTATACCCAATACCAAATTACGCAAACTGTCAAGTTCAAGGGTCTGTAAAATATTAATTTATAGTGTATGGTTGAATGATACTTATTACATTTCATTCAATAGTTATCCAACTATAAAAAAATATAAATTTATATATATATGTCTTATACATTTTTTGACAAAAACAGCGAAATTCGAAAACGCGGCGTACGCGCTCTTTACGTTCGAAATTCGCCCCGCGCCGAGTGTGCTAGTGCGGGGCACGGCTGCCGCATTCGAAAGGTTAATACGAAACTCATTACTTCTCAGTTCAGATACGTGTAATATAATTGTGATACAAACCGGTTGTAGGTACATATATGATGCGCGCACCGGCGGTGACGTGGCTAGACTAAACTCTCTCCAACGGCCGAGGGGCGCGGAGGGAAACGTGCGAGAGGGCGCGGGAGCGCGGGCGGCGATGCATGCGTATATACCTACCTAGTGCAGCTACATCTATATGCGCGCGTTACATACGTTTTTTAAATCATATTTTCATGAAAATAAACCCATTTCAAATATTCTATCATTAAACCCATTCCAAATATTTCATTCGTGTTGCAGGCCGCTGAAAACCCACCACCAGTCCAAATTTCAGAAAAGAGAAGTCTGAAAGTCGATCTGTCGTCTGCTACAATTCGTCCACGACGAATCAGTAATCTGGTGAAACAGCAAAACTCGCAGAACTCAGTTACTCGTAAGTAAATGCACTATTAATTACTCTGTGTTGTAAGTATTAATTATAATTAATTTTTAGAAAAAAACAAAAACCGACTTCAATGTATCTTCGAAGTCCAAGGTCACATATCGATGAAATTTATATGAGACCACTTCGTAGCTATACTGAACCCGACGCAAAAATAATTTTTCAAATCGGTTCATAAATGACGGAGTTCTGAGGTAACAAACATAAAAAAAAAATCATTCGAACAGAGAACCTCCTCCTATTTTGAAGTCGGTTAAAAAACAAAATGTATACAATACTAATACTGGTGGTAGGTTTCTCGTATGCGAGAGGCCGTCTGGATGGGTACCACCGCTTTGCCAGTTATTCAGCCGCCAAGCAGTAGTGCGCAAGCAATACTGTGTTCCGGTTTGAAGGGCATTGTAGCCAGCGAAATTACTGGGCATTATGAGACTCAACAGCTAATTGTCTCAGGGTGACGAGCGTAGTGCAGCGCCGCGCAGGATTTTTCAAAACAAAGTTCCGGGTGGCGCAGTTATTGTTTTGGGCTGGCGTATTGCTTACCATCAAAACGACCAACGGCAAACGACCAGCTCGTCTCGTTATTCAGGTACATACATAAAAAGAAAAATTAAAGCAACACATTCTTTTACCACTGTAGTAGGTCTCTTTTCAGCATTCTGGTGTATGTGGTCCGACTACAGATAATCATATCTTTTCTTAGCATATATCTCATTGTTTTTTTATTTGTAGGGTCAATAATGAAGCAAGGTGTAAACCAAGCAAACACGTTGACTGGTAAGTTTCAGGCCTGTTTTATTACTGTCATAACAGTTTTTTATTATTATATCGTGAGTTATATGTTTGTATTTATGATCTTTTACCACAAATATTTTTTCTTACTTTTGGGACTAATGTTACATTCAGAAATATTTTTCTTCTTTCCAGACTTTGTTTTTTTCACAAATGTTTTGTTCCTTTTCAGACTTTGTCATTAACATTTTCAATTGCGCAGAGGAGAATAACGGTAAGCCACATATTTGAATTTTACAATATTAGACAATAGGGGATCGGACAGTAATCGAGAAAAAATCTACAATGTAGTTAGAACAAATGTTCATCGAACCAGAAAGATCATTCAATCAATATTTTTGTGAAATAATAATGATTTATATTTTTAAATCAATAAATAATTCTGTCATTTTTAATATGTTCTTCATCTCAAACGAAACAACAATCACAGTGCATGACGTCATTTGTAGGCAAATGCCGTGAGTCAAGCTTGTGTTTATTTTACGTTTTTGCTTTCATAAAATGTATTTTTGCAAATTTTTTAGTTCCATTACTACAATATAGTCCCCAAACTTCACAAAACATATTAGAATCTATTTACAAATTTTATTTTGAAGACTTTGTCGTTTCCTACCTACATATGACGTCACAAGTTTTGAGGTGACCTTTTGCGCGGCAATATTTGAAACATAATATTTAAACATAGTTTTAGATACTTTTAGAGCGTTATTTAATTAAAGTAGTATTTTTCATGGCTATATATATTCATTGTAGTTAATTTAAAACACTTTCTGAAAAGTTGTCCGATCTCCTATTGAAACGAAAACGAGCATTTTACTGATATCAAGTGTATAATGTATAAATATGGTAAAAATCTACACATAGACTACTCAATACCCAAACTACTCACACCGCGTAGAATTAGATTTATAGCCGTTCCTTACGGAACTGTTAGTTTTTCCGACAAAAATGTTAAAAAGTCGCGGATGTCCTATTTCAGTTAGTTAAGTGCAGATTTTGCATGCTCGCTCTAAAAACGGTGAAGGAAAACATCGTGATGAAACCCGCTTACGCGCTTTGGAGGTAGGCTCTGGCCGTGGTTGTAATACCACCCACCGAACAAAGCCATGCCGTCAAGCGACCTAGTCGTGTTTCGGGATGATGTTCGGTGAACCATTGGGGAGACGGGTCTGAGCAGCCGCACAACTGCCGTCTCCCTCTAGATCTATGTGCTTCATCTTAGGCCACATCATCGCTTCACATAAGGCGAGATAGTGGCCAAACATGGATCTATTAAGAGTAAAAAAAAAATCAGGAAATATATACATAATGAATTTCATCAAAATTTGGGAAGTTTAGGCGTTATAGAGCTAAATTTAAGTGGTAACAAACACACACACACACACACACACACACACACACACCCTCACATCCTCTTTCACACACACACTTTCGCATATATTATATTATTATGATAAAGACGTTTTTGTTGATTCTAGATTCTCGAGTAGGTCGTTCCCAGGCAGCTGATGATGGAGAAGTGGACGATGAACCCGAAGATGTCACCACTGGTAAGCTCCGTGAAAAGTATCGACCGAGTGTTTTACTAGACATTGAGCAACACGGCCAAGTACCTAAGGCTCAGCCCTCCTCAGTACTCCTCATTTACATGCACTGGTTTGGTTGCTGTGCCTCACTTAGCTAAGTGTTTCGACAAGTCTGAAACGCAATGAAAATATATAGTGTAATCCCGCTGAATATTATGTAGGTTGTTGTTAGTTCCTAACAACATCACTCTTTCTACGACACGTGTTTCGCCGTCTGCACGAGGCATCATCAGGTGTCGACTCGCCGAACGCTAGAACGAGAGTGAGCTCATTACGGTGCTCCGTCGCTTTAAATACCCTCTCTCACGTCGTCTCTGCCACGTAACGCATGATCGAAGATGCGTAATAATGGAGACGACACGTGAGTTTGGTCATTCAGCAGTATGAGCTTGGTTGTTGTGTTTTAAAATTTCTAATTTTTCCAGTACACACAACCGGAACCCTTTTTCACAAACGTGTAAAATTTTGTATGTATTATTGTCATGAATTGAGTGTCCGGTGTCAATAAGATGTTTAGCAAAATGGGATTGATCTGGGTGGTCCACCCAGCAACCTACATAATATTCAGCGGGATTACACATATATTTTCATTGCGTTTCAGTTTTGAGATGAATTTCCGCAACGTCACGCCTGATTCCATTGCATTGTTTCGACAAGTGTTGCTCATGAATACGGGTGTTAGACTATTGATACTTACTAATAATAACCGATTTTTTTTTCCAGGACTCGTAGACGAGAATACAGATCATAAAGATCTGTCTCTAGAGCGTGTGAAGGAGTGGCTAGTGAGTCACGCCAACCAGAGACCTCAAGCAAATCAGAGATCGCGACCAAACCGCGGGGCCCAAACCGAGTTCAAGATACCGGGCACCCCCGCGCCACGACGCCGCGATAAGGTGCTCCGCCCCTCACCCCCCGCAGCACCCGCCGCTGCCTCACCAGCCCCACTGTCCCCGGAAGAAGAAGAGCAGCGAAAACAATGTATCGCTTGGAACTACAAAGCAATGAAAAACATCGTCACAGATCCAAAGCTGATCAAACGCTTCTGCGCTGAATGCTCTCGATGCAAAATTATGTTCAAACCGCAGCTGGCTATCCCTGGACGACCTCCGAGATCGATCGCGAGCGGATCCGTTTCGGACGTGTACGATTTCGACGCGGAACGAGACGATGACCCGAGAACTGATGTCATCGCGCCATACAGAACCTCGAGAAGTGAAGAAAATCAGTCGTGTGACATCGGGAAACATGCAGCGTTCGTCAAAATCTCAAACCATCCCGACCATATGGAAAAGTTTAAAGAATTCCTGACACTTAAGGGCAAGAAAATACTTCGAGCAGCTACCATAATAAGTAACAATTTAGATGAGGGCGTAGCTCTTTTACCGAAGGACCAAACGGTTCTGGCCGAGGTGATAGGAATTTTGATAGAGTGTAACGCGAGTCGAGGAGACCAATCGACGGCGTCATTGTCGCCGCGACCTTCACTCGAGGGACAGACCGAAAACGATGTGAAAGAAATACCAAATATAAAAGAAATATCAGTTAAAAATGAAACGCCAGTCAAAAAAGAAGTGCCAAACAAAAAAGAAATGCCAAATAAAAAAGAAGTTCCAATTAAAAAAGAAATTCCAATTAAAAAGGACATTCCAGTAAAAAAAGAAATACCAAACAAAAAAGAAATTATTAATAAGGAACAGCAGCCGTGTGCCAGCTCGAGTCTGCGTCGTTCAAGTTCCGAAGTCGAGATACCTAGAAAGCGAACTCGGCAATCAAATAACGCGGCGATTCCTAAGTCACCGCCCATTCCTACCGACGCGGGTGAGATAAGAGAATCTCCTAAATTTTTCCCGACACCCGAAGAGTTCGAAGAGGTAAGACTTGTGTAGTTGGCACTCCCGCTTAGTTAAATTGTCTTATTTAAAAATAATTTAACGTTTTGGGTCATCCTTTTTAGTGCGAACGTCAAAAGAGTGGAATGCCTTGCCGTCATCTGTGTTTCCACATAAATACAATTTGGGTGTGTTCAAATCTAGAGTGAACAAGTATCTACTGGGTAAGCGTGCTATATCTTCGACCGCATCGTCACTTCCCATCAGGTGAGATTGTGGTCAAACGCAGACCCAGTTCGTAGTAAAAAAAATAAAATTGTAGGTACAAAGAACTCAAGCGTCCTCATTTCTGTTTCTCCGTTTAGGGGGCGTCCATTAATTACGTTAGGCTAATTTGGCTATTTTCAGACTCGTCTCCCCCCTTGGTGAGATGTCGTGAGATTTGGTTCGACCCAAATCCCCTAAACACACGTGAGATTTTTAAAACGCGAATTTTTTGTGTAAATCTTTAAATTTCGTATGCCGCAGCGATTGTCGAGTCGCGCGTTTGGCTGGCCGGTGGCGGCTAAAAATCGAGGGGCTACTGTGCTGTGGTACTTTGCGGCGTTCGCTTAACCGCGATAAATTGAGATTCGTCCCCCTTCCCCCCTCTAAACGCCTCACCTAATTAATGGACGTCCCCCTACTTCTAAACCATGTAACGGATTTAATACGGTCATTTAGATATTTTTTACGAAATTTAAGTTTGGGGGCGTCCATGAATTACGTGAGGTGTTTTTTAAATTTTCTGTTCCCCTCCCCCCCTTAAACACCTCACGTAATTTATGGACGCCCCCTTTCTGTTAAAAAATATCTAAATGACAGTGAGTTATGTTTTTGTATACTAGAGAAAATTCAATGTTTTGTAATCAAGTCCACCGCATTAGTAAATTGCATCCGTGCGAAGTCGGGGCGGGTCGCTAGTCAGTTGTAATTGTAACTGAAACCGCGTCGACTGCCGCTCTAATTATAACGTCTATCCAAGACACTTCTGTTTTTTAACAGACTTCAAAAAAAGGAGAAGGTTCTCTATTCGATTATATATTTTTTTGTTTATGGTTTTTACCCGAGAACTCCGTCATTTATGAACCGATCTGGAAAATTATTTTTTCGTTGGTTTCTTTATAGCTACGAAGCGGTCCCGTATAAATTTCATCGATATTTGACCTTGGACTTCTAAGATACGTTGAAGTCGGTATTTTTTTTTTAAATTTAATCTTTATTTTAAGGGTGATTGTCGGTCCATTGCATAGTGTTACATATTTTCAGGGTCCGTGCAAGTACTATACCAAAATGTTAGTAAAACACCCGGACGTCGGTCTCTGTGGCATCAAGCCGCCTCAGAACTACAAGCCGACGTGTAACATCAACGACGCTCAGAGTAACTTCAAAATGACGAATCAGTACATCCATCGGATGCTGCAGCGCTGGGGGCCGGCGACACGAGAGCTGACTGCGATCAGGTCGATACAAGATCCGAAGATTCAGAAATCGCCGCTGGTAAGTTTACGTCAAATTAACTGCGCCCAAAATTAGAGCGAGTGTGGCTTAGTGGACACGTGCGACTTTCGATCCACCGCACCTGAGTTCAAATCCCGCAGGTCTCGAACCACTGACTTTCTTAAGTTATGTGCGGATTTAGCACTCACTCTAAAAAACAGTGAAGGAAAACATCGTGAGAAAACCGGCATGTCCAAGAATCAATCACCAAAATTCAAGGACATGTGACATCCACCAACCCGCACTGGGGCAGTGTGGTGGATTATAGCCCATACTCTCTATGAGAGAAGGCCCGTATCCCAGCAGTGGGAACGTGATGGAGTGATGATGATGATTAACTGTGCCCCGCGGTCTTCCGGGATAAAAACTTAACTTAGTCTCTTGTAGTCCAGGACCTAAAGAAGTAGTTTTTGCTTATTGAGTAACAAACATCTATATACAATTTGTATCATAATATGTGTATAAGCCCGAAGGGTGCAAATTCTGCACGTCACGGCGAACAATGTTAGTTCTACGAGTTTTGAAATTTCGCAGTTTTTCATTCATGAAAAGTTCTCGTAAAAAAATTTCCGCGAAATGTAAAAACCACAACGTGATAACCATGTAACAGCTGTTTTGTGACAAGGTCAATGACCTTTGCTCTCATATTATGAGAACAGTTAACAACAGAAGAGCCTCCAATAAATAATGTGCCTATTTTTGAGGTGGTAAGCATCAAGGAGTTCCACTACCCACCTTCCGTTTCCATCATCAGATCAGCTGGCTGTCACCATAATAATGCATTGTCATCGGACTTTGCCAAGTATGCAAAATTCAAGTCCGTAGAATAAGAGGAAGTGGTTCTGTTTCAACTTGTAAGATTTGACCCAAACATTGTAAGATAAATAAAAGCTCCTAATAATTAACTATTTAGGCAATTAATTACGTCCGCCATAAAAGTTGTTACTTCTGTTTGTAGTTGTCTTTATTTAGTATGGATGACGTAGGCCTATCATGACGTATGATCGCTATCCGGACGCTGACAGACGCGTGATTGACAAAATGCCATCACACATTCAATTAAAAGACAACAAAATCACAATATCCAGGAGTGCGTTTAGGACAGCCAACTTGGATAAAACTTACACTAGGTAAATATCAAATAGCCCGTTTAGAGTGTCCAAGATGTGAAAATTACTGGCTAAAATTTAAACTAAGCGAAGGACATACTTTTTATCCCGAAAATACGAACAGTTCCCCAGGAAACAGCTACAAACCGAATTCTACGTGGATGAAGTGCTTACGGGTTGTAATTCGCTACAAACCGAATTCTACGTGGACGAAGTACTTACGGGTTGTAATTCCTCATGATTTAATGAACAAATTAACATTTCAAATACATGCAAACACAATTTCCTTGAAGTAATACATTTTTTTTATTGACAACTCGGACAAGACAGCTTTAAAATATCAATCTTGTTTTTAAAATGGACGCATATTGTAACATTAAAAAAGTTTGCATGTCAACTCCGGAGGTTGCATGCTTTAACAGAAGTCGGGGCTACAAGCTAGTACGAAATAAAGAATTAGTGTATACAGAGTAATACTCTGTACCCTATACTCTGAGAGTATACTAATAAATTTATCAGGCCTAGAGAGATATTACATTAAGCGCTGTGTCAAAAATACTTTACAAGGCAAAAAGCACGGTCAAAGCTGGAGTATGAATGATGTAGTACGGTGAACAGTCAGATGATGAATGGTAGCAAAGACCGTACTTTTTGGTCTGGTTACGCTGTACCTGTCTATTGAATTTAAAATAAAGCTATGACGCCGTTTCATGAGCTCCGTATAAATAATTTTGTCCAGCTAAAATTTATACGACTGGCTTGCCTAAACGCACCCCAGATATTCATCATTCAAATTCACGCAACGTGATAAAACCTTTTTATCTTTGCATTAGACGGTATCGGTTATCCGTCAATTATGGCAGTGACTGTAGCAAAACTGACAGCAAAACCTATCGTCGTCAACATTTATTTGTGAAAACAATACAATGATTTATTTACAATGATACATGTATGTTTACGTGGTGATTATGCAATGATAAAACCGAGTCAACTATAGGCCGTATTCCTAGCTACTGCCAACCGAGGAGAACGTTAAAAAGGTACCTAATCTTTCATAACTTTTCTCTTCCTTTTCGATTGTTGATCCTGTAAAAATTTTCATGATATCTTACTTAACTTATTAAATGCGTAAGATCCTAAGTGGACTTTTAACTTTTAATTTGTGGCATAGCGCGATAGAAGCGTATGCTTTGTGCCTAGCAGCTAGCCAGGAGACGCAATAATAGTTAACACTGATTCAAGTTAGGGTTGTTGCAAATTTCTGCGATAAAAATAATTTTACTTTTGTATGGGGATTTCGAATATGCTATATCCAACCTTTGTACAAGTCAAGTTAATCGTATGCTCGGTCAGAATAGCCCAACTTCGGGTCTATATACATATTATGATAAACGTTGTATACATCAATCCATCCACACAGACTTTATCGCTCTAACTACACGCCGAGTCTGAATCTCGCGCACATTCTACTTCCTATTAATTTTATAAATGAGTTCGTGAGGTTAGATGTTCGTTACTCAATCACGCGAAAACCACTTAACGGATTTTGATGTATGTAGAGATACCTACTTTAGATCTGGTATAGGAAATAGGATACTTTTTATTCCGGAAAATTATCCAAACGGGTAAAGCCGCGGGGTGCAGCTAGTCGGACAAAAAAAATTACTTCAAATATATAATAATAATAATAAATAACGATAAGTGTTGCCCATTAAATATCTTAATTAAATGCTCTAAGAGGCCTCTACGTGTTGGACTCATGTCCCCGCGCATGCCTTCCAAAGGACCGAGTGTATAACCCGTGAGAAAGAGCGACATAATAATAATATAGCCATTTATTCAGACATTATAGGTACATTTACAATTTTATATTTATCTTTAAAGCTTATACTAATTATTTAACTATGTGTTTTCATTTTTGACAACATCATTGTCTGTTTGCCATTTGGCAAAGGCCTCCCCCATCCTCTTCCATTCCTGCCTGTCCTGTGCCTGTCTCGTCCAGTGTTTACCCGCCATCTCAACAATTTATTCATCCCATCGTTTGTGCTGTCTGCACCTCTTTCTCTTTGCGCCTCTAGGATGCCATGTAGTAACCATTTTACACCACTTATCTGGGCCTTTTATCATGTGACCGGTCCAACTCCATCTTAGATTTTTTTAATTTTATTTGATATTTCAGTGACATGGGTAGTGTTCCTGATGTATGTGTTTCTAATTTTATCATTTCTCTTTATGCCTAGCATACTTCTTTCCATTGAGTGTTGACATGTCGTAAATTTTCCTAATTGTATTTTTGTAAGTGCCCACGTCTGGCAAAACTTCAAATATACTTCATAGTAAAGTCAAGTCAAAATCTCTTTTTTCATTTTTGGCATCACACACGCACTTACGAACGTCAAATTATCGCAATGACTACCACCGAATCGGAAAAAGAACCACTACTTAAAAATGTTGACTCTGATTATGCATTATGGAGCTCTAATTACTGAACTATATGTCTTTACAGTTCGAAGGCCTAGAAGTGGATTTAGTGAAACTTTTCCACACAGTGCAAGATGAAAACGGCATCGAGGCCTTCCAAAATGATGAGCAGAAATGGAGCGTCATCGCCGCAAAAATGGGCCTCTATCATCGAGGCAAGGCCACTTTGAAGCTTGAAAAGATTTATCTCAAATATCTTCTCGCTTACGACACATTGACTAAAGGTAAGCCTTATTGTTTTGCTGAACGATAATAACAGTTGCAGTACCACCCACAACATTGTTATGCAAAATTTTCCGCGGCACTACACTGCATTGGTCACTCAGAGACAATAACTCTTAAGTCTCATAATGTCCAGAAATTTCGCTGGGTACAATGCCTTTCAAACCGGAACACAGTAATCATTACGCACTACTGCTTGGCGGCAGAATAACTGACAAAGCGGTAGTATGACCTTTCGCAAACGAGACCTACCTGGTAGAAACACCAGAGTTGGCCACAAACCAACAAGAGAAAGGAGTCTGGGTACGTTACTTACCTAATTTCCCCACGTGTGGAAATGTGTCAGTAAAAGAGATTCGAATCCCACTGACACCACACCACTGACTTAAGTTATGTGCGGATTTAATACTCGCTTTAAAAAACGGTGAAGGAAAACATCGTGAGGAAACCGGCACGTCTAAGAATTTATAACAAAAATTCAGTGACATCCACCAACCCGCACTTTGTCAGTGTGGTGGATTATGGCCCATACTCTGTCTATGAGGGAAGGCCCGAGTCTCAGCAGTGAGAACGTAATAGGATGATGATAAGTGCGTCTGTGACGCCAAAATTGAATTAAGAACTTTTAATCTTTTTTTTTATTTATTTGTCATAGAACCAACAGCACTTAAAAAAATACTAACATTGCATATTAAGCTACTCACACTGCCAATAACAGGTTCACGCTTTTTATACATTTTATTAAAGTCGCTATATATAAATAAGTGTAATAGTGTACTGGTGGTAGGTTTCTCGTATGCGAGAGGCCGTCTGGGTGGGTACCACCGCTTTGCCAATTATTCAGCCGCCAAGCGGTAGTGCGCAAGCATTATTGTGTTCCGGCTTGAAGGGCATTGTAGCCAATGAAATTACTGGGCATTATGAGACTCAACAGCTAATTGTCTCAGGGTGACGAGCGCAGTACAGCGCCGCGCAGGATTTTGCAAAACAAAGTTCTGGGTGGTGCTGTTATTGTTATGGGCTGGCGTATTGCTTACCATCAGGCAAACGACCAGATCGTCTCGTCATTCAGTTACATTAAAAAAAAAGTGTAGTATACGCTTTGAAGCAAACGTGTGTGAGAAGTTTACATATTGACCTTCTTTGGCATTAAAGCGGAGCGCGCCGCAGCCAACACAGCTGTAGAGAAGTGCTGGCGAGCGAGACAGGCGCGGGCGCGGGCGCGCGCTCGCAACGCGCTGTGGCGGCAACAGCGCATGGAAGCCGGCGAGCCGCTCAGCGACGGCGACGGCGACGGCACCGAGCGGCTAGAGGCAGTCTGCGCCGAGGCGGAGGAGTGTGTCATACAGGGCCGGTTCTGCAACCTGAACACCTTCAAAAAGGTAAGATTTTCATTTATTTCTTTGCTTTTCGTTTAGTCGTTATATTTTTTTGCCGCTGCGACAAGTAGAACAGTCTACAGGTGAGGTTATTAAACCTGAATACTTTCAAGAATATAAGTTTTTAACAGCGTCTTTTTTATTCAAAGGGATGGATATTTTTCTTAATTTATATACTCTTTCTTTCCAAAAGTGTCCAGAAAAACGGGAGGGATCCCGTGAAGATTCCAAAAGCTCAAACAAAAAAAAAATACCAAAAATGTAGGAATAATGTGCCTTGGGGCGATTCGTCGCGCAGCTAGACGATCGAATTTTGACGCCACAGCGTAAACATAACTCAATCAAATTGTCAAAAAATGATACCACATTAGTAAATTGCACCCGTGCGAATGAGGCGGATGGCTAATATAATTAAAATAAAAGACCACTATGAGCCGCTTTAACAAGCTTGTCATCATTCCAGCTAGCGCAGCAAGTCCACGATATCTACTTCCCAAGTAACCCCTCGCCTTCTCCCGAGGAGGTCGAGGAGCAGTTCTGGAAGATCGTGATGTCTGGAAACTCCCACGCGTGTATACACGCCGCTTCTGTAGACACGTCCGAACATGGCTACGGGTTCCCAGCCGACCGCGCGGAACCCTACGGCGATCATCCGTGGAACCCCAAGGTATGATGTGCCTAGTGTGTAATGCGCTCTCTTTTGTTCTCCATTTGAAAGAAAGAGACAGCATGATGATGATTTACTGATGTAAGATGGTTGTCATTTGCATGGAACTGTATACAAGTCGCGTCTGTCTTGTCTACAAGTACATTAAAAAAAGTAAAAACTTTGGTCTTTTTCATTTTCAATGTTAAAGATAAAGATAGATGCTGGTATAATGAAATCTGGCAACTCGCGTTTTATTTGTCTCTTTCATACTCAATATAAAAGAATGAGATAGGATTTTGCCAGTTTTTGTTTGCTGACAAGAGCTTTGAATTTCAGAGAACATTCTCGCGCCTTCCCATCAATAAATCTCGATTTTCATCACCACCATCACCCCATTACGTTCCCACTGCTGGGACTCGGGCCTTCCCTCGTAGAGAGAGTATGGGCCATAATCCACCACGCTGGCCCAGTGCGGGTTGGTGGATGTCACACATCCTTAAATTTTTGTTATAAATTCTGGGATATGCCGGTTTCCTCACGATGTTTTCCTTCACCGTTTTCAGAGCGAGTGTTAAATCCGCACATAACTTAAGAAAATCAGTGGTGCGGGGCCAGCGGGATTCGAACTCGGGTGCGTCGGATCGAAAGTCGCACGTGCTCCCACTGAGCCACACTCGCTCCTCGATCTCGATTTTAATTCACCTTAATTGTTATTTTTCTACAGCGTTTAAGCGTAAGCTCCACAAACCTGCTAAGCTACCTTGGCCCCACGATAGGAGTATCCTCGACTACCCTACACTACGGCATGACTTTCACAGTCAGCTGTTGGCACATGGACCCCACAATGGTGCCGTGGATCGAGTACCACCATCATGGGCCACCTAAAATATGGTAAGACAAAGTAATAACACAAAGATTGGTAATTTTGCAGTCGGGATAATGCACGTAAAATAACGTATATAGGGAGTTTTTGAACAGGGATCCCTATGGCAACTAACCTAACCATTTGAGATATATGAAATGAAATGAAATAACTCATTATTGAAATACACACAGATAATTAAATATTGTATATGTATAGTATCTAACAATAAAAGCTTATTTATAGTGTAACAATTGGCAGTCTTATCGTTAATAATAATGGAGATATGTTTTGTTGTTAGATCTATAGTCCATCTAGAGTCTAGATGGATTTCTAACAACACCTACCCTTTCTACCTCACCGACAATCACGAGCGTAAACTGAGATCCTCCAGTAATTTACTTCTTTTTCGTGACAACTCTTTTACCATTGCTGCTGTAAGACTGTGGAATGCATTACCGTTGAGTATCAAAAAAGCGACCTCTAAAGAAGCATTCAAGCGACAAACTCGTGAACATTTCATCAAAAAGGTGTACCAGATAGATTGCAACCCTTAAAACGATTCGTTCTTTCAGTTCCTCTTCTCCTCCCTGCTACTAGATCTATAATCCTATCCTAACCCATTGACATAGTCATTTATTATTGCTGGTATATGTCTTTTTATTTATGTAATGACTTAAGTATATATTTATTATGTATATATTTTATAATTAGGCTTGCATAATATGCCTATACCTATTATGTATATATTAAGTTTATGTGGTTTAATATTTCCTATAACACACTTTACTGCACCGCTACCATTTTTTCTTGCACGTCCTGGATGACTGGTAGAAAATGCTATCTAGCATTAAGTCCTCCATGTACAAACTGTTTTGTGCTAAAGTATAAATAAATAAATAAAACAAAATTCTGGATTCTAGAGGTTTTCAAACCAATTAAAACTGCATATTTGAGTTTTGAAAAATTCTTATTCTGCCTCATCATTTTTAGCCCTTTCCCACTGCTGAGACACGGGCCTATTTCTGCCTAATTTCAATAATATGTTAATTATTTTTTACAATTGTTTGTTTGTGTTGTATAAATGATGATGAATGGATGAATGTCTGAAGACTGAAAGTAACTTAACTAACAAATCTAAAAAAAATAGTAAGATGATATCCATTGAGTTAATTTAAAACGACACCAACTCACGTTAGAAAATCAGAAAAATCTAAAGAGCAATGACCGCCCCTTACCCAGGTACTCGATCTCAAGCGACCAAGCCGACGCTTTCCGCGCGGCCGTAGAAGCGCTCTGCCCCACCGCCGTCCAGAACAAAGACATCTGGCTCCCGAGCGACATCTGCATGATCCCGCCCCGCGTGCTGCGCGCGCGCGGCTTGCGCGTGGCGCGGCTCGTGCAGCGCGCCGGCGAGTACGTCATGGTGTACCCCAACACGTACAGCGCGTGTCTCGACACGGGGTACAATGTCACCGAAGGCGTGTACTTCGCGCCGCACGCCTGGCTCGACAACGCCGAGCGAGTCTTCCTGGTCAGTCTCGCAAAATTTTTACTCGACGCTGGCTGAATGCGCAAACCGTGCGAAGCCACAAAAAAAGCAATAAAGCTATGGTTTATAAAAACTGTTGTATGTGTGCGTGCAGAACCTGCGCAGCAGCTGCGAGCCGGCGCTGTTCTCACTGGAGCGTCTACTGGTGTGCATGTCGCGCGCGCCGCGCACCCCGCCCGGCCTGCTGCGGCGCGTGCACGCCGCGCTGCCGGCGCTGCTGCGCGCCGAGCTCGGCTACCGGCAGCGCCTCGCCAGCCGCAGCGTCGAGCTCATGTCGCGCGAGGTAGTGATGTGCCAACTCGGAAAAAACAAAACTCGATTTAACCCGGGTTAAAATTCATGTAACTCGGGTTGAACATGATGGAAGAGTTAATGTTTTTTTTAAATTCGGGTTTGGGTGTGCCTTAACCTTTTTTGAGGAGCCTCAACATTTAAT
Source organism: Petrophora chlorosata (assembly GCA_951640565.1). NCBI lineage: Eukaryota > Metazoa > Arthropoda > Insecta > Lepidoptera > Geometridae > Petrophora > Petrophora chlorosata. The sequence goes on from OX621206.1 coordinate 8,066,624, forward strand.
GTGGATACCAGTGACTGGGATGAATCGACCGAAGTACTCGTATTATTTTCATTTGTTGATGATGAAGTCGGACTTTCTTCGACGGTAGCCCTTGAATGCATCTTTTTAATGTGGTTTAATAATGTAGTCGTATTTCCATTATATTTAAAAGAATCTGAACACTGTTTACACGTAACACGTCCACTCACTGGCGATTCAAATACATCCCAAACCAAAGATTTTCTTCTAGGACACGTTTTTTCAAAAAACAGAATTTAAAATACGAAAAACATAAACGTGACACTTGTTTGTTATGAATGAATATAGTCTCAAATGATCGGCAAACTTCGGTCCATGTCGGTTTCATTCGGTTTTCAAACTCGAGTCTGAGATAATTCAATTCGAGTTGGTTCGAGTTAAGCCCAACTCGCGTTAACTCGAGTTAGTTACTCGAGTCGACCATCACTAGCGTGAGGTACGTCACACCACGCACACCCCGCCTGGCCTGCCACCACGACACGACTCACTATTGTGTATCTTTTCGGACAGCACTAGCACCACTCGCGTAGAAAATAAAGCACGCGCTTCGCATGAGAGTGTGATCAGTGACTTGCGTTCAGCCCGCGCTACGTAATACGCGCGCTTGCATGCCTCAAGGTGCATTTGCTAATTTGTACTGCATAAACTAATATTCGCCTATTTCTTCCAGGTGTTCCAGGAGCAAAACAAGCGCGCATCTGCTACTTCCTGGCAGATACAAGAGACGGGCGAGTGCCTCTACTGCCGCTGCACGATCTACCTGTCGAGGGTCAGTCATTTTCATACCAATGGAACTCGAACCTATCAAAACTAATAAGGGCGGGTAAAGTAACTTGAGGATATACACCACGCCAGCCCAAAACAAGTACAGTGCCTCCCATAACTGCAAAGTCCTGTGTGGCTCTGCATTACGATAGTCTTTTTTCAATATTATTTTTATACAACTGTGATGACATAAGCCAGCTGCTCACTGATGGTAAGCAATACTAACCAAAACATTTGTGCTCGTCATCCTGAGAGAGTGGCTCTTGATTAAAATAAAAGTAAAAATCGTTTGTTTAGGTGATCGGCGTGACAGAGGGCCAGACGGGTGTCTGCGCGCGTCACGGCGTGGAACTATTCGAGTTGGCCGTGGCACGAGAAGGCACGGCGCAGCTGACTAATGTGTACTGCATTGTGCTTGTGAGCAACGCACAGATCTACGCCGCTCTCGACAGCCTCAAGTCACGTGTCCGGGGGGCGTGACCCAGACGCAATACTAAGGTCAATAACCGCGTGCTAAGGGCTTGACCTCTATGTCCAAGATGATAGAGCAAGTGGTAAGGCAGTTTATCTGACGAGTGTTAACTGCATCGTGCTCATGAGCATCGCGCACATCTACGCCACTTTCGAAAGCCTCGTGTCACGTGACCGGGGGGCGTGACCCAGACGCAAAGCTAAGGTACGAGGGCCTGACTTCTTTTCGAGGCGCAATACGAGACTTATTGAATAAAGTTAAACTTTGAAATAATTCTAGATATTGACATTCTTATTCTTATTATATTTTATTTAATTACATGCTTGTGTACAAATGCATTTGATTAAGTATCTTCCGTTTTGTACGTTTTTAGATAGTTCTTTAAGTTTTTTGCTCAAATCAATCAATCAATATGTAGCTAGATTATTTTTATGTTAAGACTTAACATAATACATTGTTTCTAAGTAAGTCTTTTCTATTTAATATTTGGCGAAGCCAGAGGAAACGAACTGAAAAAATGGCCTTAATGTAATAGGCATTTTATTTGGGGGTTTTTAAAATTAGAAACTAGTTAGAATAACAATCAATTCAAACATAATTACGCCAAATGATTTAAATAGAATGAACCTTAAAGGTAATTGAAATATTGTAAAATATGTACATACATTTATAGTCCGCCTTTACGATTAAGCTAAGTAATATTTTGTATGTGTCCTAGAATAGCGTAAGTAGCGTAAGTAAGATATATGTAACAAGGCATATAAACAATGTCTCGTTTTGAATAAACACTATGAACGGTCTAAACCTGCTGTGCTGTGTGCTGGCCGCTGAAATTGGCCGAATGTAGTGCATGTATTCCTGACTAATAAGGGCTTCATCGGCCATTGACTTTATGAAGCATATATTTGCCGATGCACCTGTAGTTTAGCTTGGCACGATCTAATAATCAGACGGTCGCGCACATTAAGCATTGCCAATGACAATAAAAATAATCTGTGGCACTAGCCATTGCAGTATGTGTTCGTTTGTGACAACGCGGACGGTGCGTAGCTGTGGGCGATCATACACTGTGTCTAAAATTATTGGCTTGCGCCATTGACCGAGTAAACCCGCTCGATTTTATATTGTGTACTATGTGACTTATGTGTTTAGGTATAGCATATTGTGAATAAAAAATAAATCTTTGAATTATAACTATTTATTTTCATTTATTGTTCAAACAAGTGGTGGTGGTGAGGTGGGCTAACAAAGTGTTCTAAATGGGTAATTGCTGCATTATTGTAATTTGTGTTCTTCCACACTTTACTGAAACAAAGGAACGCTCGGATGGTAGGGTTATTGAGCTCGTGAATCTCGATGGGCCTCAACAAAGATAATATATGTAAATACTGTGTTAAAAATCTGTAGGATACGGCAAATAGGGAACTTATCGTTTACAGCAGCTTTATATGCATGTAAGTGAAGAGACCTGATGGTAAGCAATACACCTACCACGCCACCCAGAACCTTATGCAAAATCCTGTGCAGACCAGCAATGCGCTCGTCACCCTGAGACAGTAGCTCTCAATGTATCAATGCCCGGTAATTTTGCTTATATAATCACCTCGGCATTCAGAGTGGCGCCTTACTAAACGCCATCCATGCTCGTCATGGTTTATTTGAAAATGAAAAGATTTATATTATCGAAGCATTTTCGTTGGCTAAATGCACAAATTCTGCAAATCCACATTCTAAAAAAAATTATCCTAATAAATGTCATCGACTGATAATGTCAGCCGGATAGTGACTTTGCTTGATCTGTGAAGCTGTCATTAACATTGACAATTTGTTGACATTTGTCATTGTCGGCCGGCGGGCGGCGAATTTGTTTTGGGATTGTGTTGAAAATAAAAGCGTTTATTTATATTTTGTGCGCTCAATATAAAGGAATATTATTATTATCAACCGATAAACTTTATTTCCCAACATTTGTTATACTTTACGATATGAGAAATATATAAAAACTGGACTCTCACTCAAAATGTTTGAGTCTGACGATTTTGACCAAGTATATATTTCCTTAATCTTTAGCTTGTCGTTTGTAAAGAATATTTTACTGACTGATAATATTTAATCTACAGGTGCTCTCACAGTTTGATTTCCCAGAAGTGGCTCCTTCGAAACCAAAGGAAAAAGAAAACCTAAATAAAAATCCAGGATCAGCTCACTTGATCAGTAAAACACAGCCTGATCAAACACAACCAACCGTTTCTAAAAGAATTGAAGACATTTCTAGTCCTACCGCTATCAATACTTCAGCTAGTACTAAAATATTAGCTGATAAACCTTGTTTACAAGATACTTGTGTTAAAGATGCTGAAAATACCAGTAAAAACGATAAACCATCAAAATTAGATACTTTTGTATCACCTAAACATACAAAAAGAAAGATAATAAATTCATACTTCGATCATCAAAGCAAAAGGAAGTTTCCCGGACCTGCCGGGCTGTTAACTGGTGCTCTTGAAGAACCGAAAGATGATAGCATTTGCCAAATTGAACTTCTTTCTCAGGTGACGTTTCAAATATTAAAAATACCATCAAGTTTATGTAACATTTAACAAGTTTATGTCCCACAATAGTCTCATATGACAAACCTAATCTGTGATATAATTGTATGTGATGTATAACGGCCCTTAACACACGCTAAAGGGTATACTCCCTTTGGGCGTGTGTTAAGTCCATCATGTCCCTGTTCGTTTTCTGTAGACGGGACACTGGTGGACCTTGGTCATCGTGCAGGGTTGTGTTATCTGTGCTTTTAAATTGAAATTGTTCTCGTGATTTCTGGAATGGACGTCGGTCATTATTAGAAAATTTCTTTTGTTTTTGTGTACTTTCATTTTAAATATCTTTTAGTAGAGAATCATATTAAATTCCTACTACCAAGAAGGGCATAGTTATTTTGCACCATCAAACCCTGCACTAAAAATGCCATTAATATTTGTGTCTAATAGTGTAAACCAGTAACTTCGAGTAGTTTGCAAGATGTTCCATTTCTCTATAACTGAAATTGTCATTATTCTTTCAGGATATTGATTGCACTCAGCACAACTTACGGAGAGATCTCTTTGAGTCACCAATTTGGAAAAGGTTACAAAGTGACACACAGGAATGGAGACTCCATGATATAGACAGCATAAAGGCAATTAAACAGCAAGCTTTGTCTGGAAACCTTAGGAGAAGGAAAGCACAAACTGTGACAGCTTTTGTTGAAGCTGTAGATAGATCTGCTATAGATCCATTGATTATATTGAGAGATTCCACTGGTGAGAACCCTATAACTTAATATAAAATATTCCTAGCAAATGTAAAAATCGATTAGAAAGAAAAGCTTGATTAAAAATGGATCTCCTGCATTACAAAACCTACAAAGTGAAAGTTAACACAGATTTACATTATACATCTCGTGTTGTGACATAACGTGTCAGAATAGTGTGCATGCTTCTATACAAAAAATATGAATCTCAAACGCTTCTGATGTGTGTACTGATGCATCACAACATGAAACGTTAATAGTGTGAATCCAGCATAACATGAATAAACTGAAAAACCTTATATTTGCAGGTTCCATCAAATGCACCCTTCACAGAGATGCATGGTCCATATTCTCAGCATACATAGTTTCCGAATGCTGTGCCCTAGTACTCCAGAAGCCCACAGTTCTCACCACTGGCAGTGCATTCAAGAAGCACTATCTTAATATCACTTTGAGTAATATACTAGCCATTTACAGTTCTACAGTGTTGAATGCAGATGAGAATAGGACGTTACCAGATGGGTGCAATGTGGTGTATGAAGAGGAATTTACTGTGATTAGGATTGAGAAGAGTCCAGATACTATAGGTAGGCTTTTCTTTGATATCGCATCTTCGGTGCTACAAAGTCACAACAACTCAGTTTTTAATTTTACAGGAGAGGACTTTGAAGATTTTTTTCGCACTTATTGCCTTATTACTGGATGTCTAATTGTAGTAGGTTTAAAATCTTTATAAAATTAATGCTTTATTGTGTTTTCTATAGTTTCATGTCAAAAGCTTAATTCAAATTACTAAAATTATTCTAATAAAACGCAAAACAAAAAAAGTGTCCTGAATTGTGACTTTGTTGCACCAGGAATTATTTAGTTAAATGAGTTATGCCTTATTATTTAGGCATTTCAGTCGGGCTTTTTGCACTCGTCTACATCATTTGTGTCGCTTTAGCTCCAACGCACGTCATAATCTCGCAGGCGCGGGGGCACAACTGTATCAAACTTTGTTGGCCCAAAACGAATGGAAAAATGCACCAATAACCACAAAGGCACTCGCGCCATTTAGTAGATTTTTGCGATACTTTCGCGGGTGTTTTTGTTGCCCCGATATAGGCATGGCTCTAAGACAATTTGGCATACTTAACTCAATTTTGCAGTTTTGGCTATTTGTGACTTTGTTGCACCGAAGTTGCGATATGTTTACAAGCAATGCAATGTTTGGGTCAAATCTTACAAGTTGAATCAGAACTACTTCCTCTTATCCTATGGGATTGAAATTTTGCATACTTGTCAAAGTCTGCCAGCCAGCTGATCTGATGATGGAGATGGAAGGTAGGCAATAGAACTCCTTGATGGATAATCGTAAACTACTAGTGTTTGGGCTCATTTTAATCTGCTCGCGGTTCCGATTACGAATTTGTTAAAAGCTTGACTTGAAAAATATATTGTTCAACAAAAATCATCAATCTTAATATTAACATCTATACAAAATGATACGAGTGTTTTTTCATAATTTCATTACGTATTTCCTGCAGTCCATATATTTAACTGTATGTCACATCATTTTGTTTCAGGATTATCAACAGAACAAAGCAATGGTGCAGAAGATTTATTTGATGGCTTGGAGAATATTTTCTCAGATGAAGTATTTTAGATAATAAGCTGTATTGTAAAAATGTACAAAAAACAGTATCTGTAAATAAATCTACTTTCAAGTATGTGAATTGTAAAACCAGTTGAGTAATTACTATCAGCCTTAACAAAGGATTATGTTAGGTTCTGTGAAAAAAATGATTTAGAGAATAAAAAAGTTTCATATTTTTCATGTGTTTAATTCGACGACATTTGTATATGCATTTTCACAATATGTTTAGACAAAGTAGATGAATGGAAATGTGTATTTGGACACATTTTACATTTGTAAACTTTGAGTTTCTTCTCTACGCCTGATTTGTGGGCTTTTATGTGTTTTTGGCAGTTGAAGAGTCTTTTGAATTTCATCTGAAACAGAAAACTTTATTTACATGTTGATCATGTATACCTCTATGAATTCGGAGCTAACCCGTGGGTTTAGTTTTATTAATATACATTAATATGAATAATAACGCCAAACAATCACATACTGGAACTACGAGTACCATGGTCCCACAAACCCAGACAATACAAATACTTTTTTTTATTACGCTTTTTTTATGTACAGAAACGTCCCGTCACGGGAATCGAACCCGTAACCTCTATGGTGTATAAGACTTGAGCCAATCTACCCAACCACTACACCACAAAGGCTGTCTTTGACACCAAATCTGTGGGTTAACCGCGATTTCACGTAGGTAGGCGCAACTGGGCCTCGAATCTTAGTTCTAATTTTTGCTTAAAACGAAGATAACAACGTAATGCTTTGTTACCGAAACTTTTTGAGAAAAAAACTCACGATAGAGAGAATACCTCTTAGTTTAATAATAAAAATAAATTTTTATTCAGATAAAAGATCCATTTTTGTTAGTAAATTTCTTAGGCTATGTTAGTAAATACATTTTTTTTAAATTAAATTAAATTACAAACAAGGCTTTTCGGGAAGAAAAAATTCGACCACCGGCTGGGACTCGAACCCACAACCCAATATTCCCTCAGCGCGGGACGCTCTACCAATTGAGCTACGGTGGGCACCATTCGTTAATGCTTAAATTTGTTGGCATTGGCATTGGCATTCGTTAATGCTTAAAAAATATTATAGGAATAAATTAAATTAATTGATTAATTAATTTGTTTAATAATTAATATGTTTATTATATGTTTAAGCTTTTGAGCGCTGCACTATTGAAGCAAAGCCGTGCCCCCTGCGCCAAACTATGCAATTTTCACGTTTTAGCCGGCCCAAGCCGACCTCGGCCTAGATAGCACTTTTCGTTTTTTCGTTTCTTTTTTCGTTAGTCGGGGTTAAAGATGGTGTTTCACACTTACCTCGCATAACATACAAGCATACAACTTTTCGTTGCCATTTTTTATTATCGTATATAATTTATCTACACTGTTACTGATTTCGTCTGTATCTATTGTCAATTCATCCTCAACCTCTATGCACTGGTTCTGGAAAAATAAATTGTGATAAGCATTTTTATTAAAAAGGTAGAAAGAAGATTGCACTTGTGAAGCTTCACACAATTATATCAGGAATCGCTGAGGTTGTGGGTTCGCAGGAATCAAACCCACAACCTCAGTGATGTATGAGATTTGAGCAAACCCGCCCAACCACTACACCACAGACAATATCTAATAAATACTAGTTAACCTATAACTTATATATTTAAAAGTTTGTGGGGATGCATAGATGTTTGCTACTCAATCATGCATAAACTACAGAACAGGTTTTGATCATTTTTTGTAAGTAGGTAGGTACTTTAGCTTCTGAATAGGACCAGGCCTAGCGCACTCCGCACTGTAGGTACGTAGCTACAAGTACACGTGCCGCGTCAGAAGAGATAAGAGCTACGCGATAGAAAGAGAGGCGCTCTGTAGGTTAATATGACTGGTAGGTATGCAGCGCTACGCGAGCTGAATTGAATTTTATTGCGTCATAGTAAGAGTCGCTATTTGTTTATAATATCTTTGCGGAGTGATGCTTCTGTCCCTTTGTATTCTGTGATAGGACAAAGGATACTTTTTATCCTGGAATAAAATTGTCTACGCAGGTAAATTCGCAGGGCGCAGTTGGTAGATACTTCTTCGTCAGCATTTTAATATTTACATTTTGATGGTTCTTCAACAAGACTTCAGATTTGAATAATGCTCCGCAAGAGCCACAAGCGTATACGGGATTCGGATGTCTCTTCCTGGCATCGTTCAGAACGTCCAGTGCAAGTCCTGAAAAAAAAATTACATCTGTACCTATGTGTGTGTGCTGTTTCGCCGAACCTAGGTTTTGGATATAGAAAAAAAAACTAAAAATGAAAGAATAATCTCCTCGAGCGAAGTTCAGTAGACATTCTGAGGAGAAAATTCCGTTTTCATATATTAGGCTCTTTAAAGATCATGTCCTGCTTTGTGTCAGTCTCCAGGGTGGTAGGTTTCTCAATAGGGAACATGCATGTATTTTTTTTAATGCATGAATCGATTCATTATTGAATACTATTAATAAAAATAATGTCCAAAAATTTTACGTCATCACTCGTATCTAAAATAATTAAATGAAATTTTGAATCAATTTAAATCAACATAAACGCGCCATTTGCGTGTGACGTCAAAACGTAGGGAACTAGGTTCTCCTCATTGGTCCATCTATGCTAAATAAATGACCAATAAGCAGCGAGGCGCGTGACGTCAAAACGTGGTTGCACGTACTCAAGCGTTTTGCGATTACGTTATGTTTCTCCAAAAATAAGAAAAATAAACATTGAAATACAAAAAAACTACGCAATTTATAATAATAATTATATCACTACTAAATGTTTACAGGAGTAATATATCGTAAAAAGTTATTTCCAGATTTTTCGACAACACATGCACATTCCCTATTCTCGTATGCAAGAGGCCGTCTGGGTACCTTCGCTTTGCCAGTTATTCTGCCGCCAAGCAGTAGTGCAGAAGCATTACTGTGCTCCGGTTAGAAGGGCATTATAGCCAGCACAATTGCGGGGCATTATGAGACTTAAGAGTACACTAGTAAGAGTTAAGAGTACACTAGTGTCTCAGGATGACGAGCGCAGTGCCGCGCAGGATTGTCAAAACGAAGTACTGGGTAACGCTGCAACTGTTATGGGCAGGCGTGTTGCTTACCATCAGGTGAGCGATCTGTTTTTCTCGTCAATCAATTACAAAAAAAAGTCCAATATCAGTGAGTCCACTGTACATTTCTTGCCCTTGACAGCCGTCTATTCCCAGTTGCCACCACCACTGGTGGTAATCAAGAAAAAAGTTCCCAGTTGCCACCAGTGGTGGCAATCAATAGACGTTTTGTTCCCGATTGCCATCAGTGGTGGCAATCCCAGAAGTTTTGCCCAACGACTACACTTCTGTGTGTTACAACATACAGGCAATCCTAGTTAGGGGCCAGGATCTATGTATGTGATCGTTGGCCGTATTCATTTATTTTACACAAGATATTGTACAAGAATTGTATCCTCTATTATTATGATATAGTTATAAATTTTTTTATATACTCCTGAGTCATATGTATACTCACTTCGTTTGCTCAAATTGATACATGTTTGCGGTAGTGCGTCTGCAAACCTCACTTCTGATACATGAATGTGAAACAAGTCTATCACGCCTTTTGCTATTTTTTCTTCCGGCGACAATTCGCCTGCTTCTGTTATCGGTTTTTCTTCTGTAAGTAATATTAAATGTCTTTTATATGTGCGCGTTTAAAGTATGAACGTTTAACGTCAAAAAAATCTGCGCTCGCTTCGCTCGTGTCTGTTTTCTTTACCTCCTCCCGTGTGGTCGTTTGCGTTGCGTGCATATGTGTGCATTTTTAAACCATCTGTTTTTAAGTGTATGTCGTAGTGCAGTGACTCGATTATAATATGTTATAAAGGTTACATGTAAATTTTATTAAGCTTCCACTGCCTAAAGGACAACATTTAAAATAGGTAACTTAGGTACATTGGAGCTATTTAACCAAAGGGTTAATATCGATGTTACGTTGTTTTTTAAAATTTATGATACATTTACGTTTGACCACCACCACGATGTGGCCCAAAATATAGCACGTAGAATTAGAAGATACCTATTCACTCTATCCTTGAAGATACCCAAATTATAATTATATATATATATATATATATATATCATAGTTATATATAGATAAACAGAGAAGACGGCAAAGAATTCCATTCCTTAGCAGTACGCACTATAAACGTGGAACTAAAACGCTTTGTACGAATTGGCGGAATGTCTATTACTATCCATAGGCCTTTCCATCTAAAGAGATGATTTAATCAGCGTCCGAAGTAACAATGATAGAATGGCACTTCCGCTCATGACTTAAAAGGCCGACACGGGAATAACAGATCCGGCCACGCCGTGTGCAGATGTTTGAATGCTGCGATCCCATAGCCGATATGGCGTTGTTAATCCGGTCGTGCCTTTTTGCACGTCTACTATATCGACTCAATGGATTTGAGTGAAATTTTGAATGCAAATGCTTTTTATTCCAAGAAACCACTGGTGAAACCCCAGGGCAGCTAGTATAAGAATCAACTATTTGAATTATATTAAAATGTATGTCATATTCTGGCTGGCTGAGCTTAATGAAAAGATGTATATGCATCCTGAATATGATAAAATGAGAATGAATCCGTCTGGTTATGACACAAAAAATCTAGCGAGTAATGAAAAGGGTGATATTTGACCGATTTTCTGCTCGTCCTGTGATGGAAGGGGGAGGGTGGAATCAAGTCGTGACGTTGATGTCAGTCGATCTAAATTGCTCTCACCTGCTTCTTCTAATAGTTGGTGTAGCATGAGCGGAACATGAATAAAAGTGTCTTCACCGTCTTGACGCTGAACTGTGCCAGTTACCAACGTCGGTTGGCCTATCTCTTTGCCGTTTTCAGAGTCGAAAGTGATTATCTGGGAAATAATTAGTACAAATTAATGAAAAACCAAAACGAGGTGACGTCAACCTCGTCAATATTATCATTTTTAAACCTTCGACGCAAAAACGCACTATGTGTGACTGTATGTGTTTGTCTGCGGCACCGTAGCTTTTAAACGGGTGAACCGATTTGGATGCGGTTTTTTTTATTTGAAAGCAGATTTTCTAGCGGTGGTTTTTAGATAATATATAATATCAGGCCTAGCGCACTCCGCACTGTAGGTCGCGCGTCTTTACACGTGCCGCGTCAGAAGAGATAAGAGCTATGCGATAGAAAGAGAGGCGCTCTGTAGGTTAATATGACTGGTAGGTATGCAACGCTACGCGAGCTGAATCGAATTTTATAGCGTCATAGCAAGAGTCGCTATTTGTTTAAATTTCTTTGCGGAGTGATGGTTTTGACCCTTAGTATTCTGTGCTAATATCTAAAGACGGCTGAACCGCTTTTGATAACACATAATGTGTTTCCTTTTGTAGGGTTTTTGTGTCGAGGGTTTTTTATATTTTAGTTTACTGAAGTTCGCTTGTTAGACTGTGGTGTTCTACTGCTGGGCAAAGGCCTCCCGTTGATCTTTCTACTGTTAACAGTCCTGTTCTATTCTTTGCCAATTAGAGTCAAAAGTGTCAAGCTCGTCCCGCCCTCTCTTGCGCGGCCAGCAACGACGCCGTCTTGCTGTGCTGGGATTCCACTTTGTGGTAACCTTGCCTCACAGTTCTTCAGGCTTACAGCCGCGGTAGCGGCTTTCAATGCTACATCGGGAATATTTGTTTTGGAGCGCAGCTCGGTGTTTCAAACACGGTCACCGAAATTGGTAATGAAATTGTTGGCAACATTTGTTTCCAAATGTTTGTAACTCTCCAAAAAGTTACCAATGTTGTTTCCATTGTGTCTACACCGAATTAAAACAAAACGCCAACAATTTGAGAAACATTTCAGTTGACAACTAGCTGTCTCCACCAGTATTGTTGGCAAAATGTCTTTTTAGCCCCATAGCATCACTAATAATTTTCTAAGCATCATTTTTTATATATATTTTATTTTGAATTGAATGTAATTTTAACTTACCTTTGTAAAAACTAAATTCGTCCCAACAATAGAGTCTTTGATGTTCAGCATACGCAATAACTGCGTAACAACGCACTTTGCGGCCGCGACAGACTTTGTACTGAATTTGGACATATCGCGGAATGAATCTTGGATTAGGTTTATGAACCGTGCTCCGTCCAGCCCTGTGCCATCTGCAAAAGGAGAATTAGTTACTTACCAACCCAATATTTCCCTTATACCTAGGTGCATTTTTGAGTGGGATTGTTTGGCCAAATCCGAAACAATGAGAAATAGAGAAAGGTAATGTACGGAGGCATGATCTCGAAATACCTATAATAAAATAAAATTGCATTTACAAAAAAAAAATACCTGTTACTTGAGTGAGAAGTTCAAAGTTCAATAGTACATTGTACACCGAGGGGAGAAAACGATCTATTTCTGTTCGAGAGTATGTTTAAGCCCGACGCGCAGCGGAGGGCTTAAAGGAAACTCGAGAACAGAAATAGAACTTTCTCCCGAGTGATACATAGTGCTTTATACTACACCTACGAGGAAAATAAAATCGTCGCTTTCACTATCAGATGACATTTTGGAAAATTATTTAGAAAATTAAAAGCTAGGTACTGTTAAATTATCAATTTAGTTAAAACAAAATTTAAAGCAACGAAATAAATTGTCGCGCTTTTTTTTTCGTATTGCAGAATAAGGTTGCCATCCTCATTTCATTAAAAATAGAAAACAAAAAAAAACCGCCTCTTTTCTCTAATTATTTGATATAAAACCTTTTTGAGATTTGAGGTTTGTATGTTTCCCGCCTCTTTTTTCTAATTATTTCATACAAGACCTTTTTGAGGTTTGACGTTTGTGTTTTTTTTTATGTTCGCTGCTAAAAAACAAAAGAAAGCTAGCCGGGCAGTAATGGATTTTCATACAAAATTCCTGCCCTGCTTCGGAGGGCAGTAATGAAATTCCATATAACTTTTCCCGCCGCACATTTTTAAGGGAATAATTACGAACTTTGTAACCCGTTTATGAACGAGTAATAAGACACTTTCCGAGTGGGTGTTGTATAAAAGTTCTTTATTCAATTTTGGCATCACAGATGCACTTATGAACGTCAAGAGAAATCAGACCGACTGATATTTTTTAAATGAAACCCTGTAAAAATAAATCGTTACCTTTTATATTTCAACAATACATTCCTTTGCAAGTATTGATCCTTATTAGCAACGGAATCCGTTGGGGTAATAATATAGGGTATCATATTTTTCAAATCAATCGGTTTCATTACCCACTCAAGTAACAGTTAAAAGAAAGTAAATAATTATTGTCTTTTCGTAAATCGAGTTCCGACTCCTTACACCACTGCTCTATTTCTCATAGTTTCGGATTTGGCCATACATTCCATCTAAAAATCCAGCCTGTATATCGCATGATGAAATGCAGTTGAAGACTTGATCCAGTTTACTAAAAGGTGCTTTTCCTTTGAGCTCCATTAGAGTCCTTAAGATTGGCAACTTATCATCAACGCCTCTGGTGTTACATATGTCTATAAGTGACTGTGAACGCTTACCATTAGGCAGGCCGTATGCTTCTTTGCCGATATTTTATATAGGTAACTGCGGTTCCACCCGCGGTTTCCCGGGATAAAAAGTAGCCTTTGTGCTATTCCAAGTCCTAAAGCACCTACATACCAAATTTCATCAAAATCGGTTGGGTAGTTTTTGCGTGAAAGAGTAACAAACATACATCCATACATTCTTACACACTTTCGCGTTTATAATATTACAAGGCCAACTATAAATTTAAAAAAAACCCACCACAGTAAAACAAGACAAGAATCAGCGCTAGAAAATCTGCTTTCAAATAAAAAAAGACGTGGCACTCGGAGACTGCCGCGGTAAAGCTAGCATAGCATTCGGAGTGGGGGGTGTTAGGTTATTTTCGTTACGGAATTTCTGGATTCGGTCTCCACGCTCAAGGCCCGCGATAGAAGCTATGCAATAGCTTAAAAAACTGCATCCAAATCAGTTCAACCGTTTAAGAGCTACGGTGCCACAGACAGACACGTAGTGGTCAATATTATAACACCTCTCCTTTTTGCGTCGGGGGTTAAACAATCTTCCGTTTATATTGTAGTTGTATATAACTGCACGACAAATACTTTGATCGCGATTTCATTTTTAATTTTTCTAAAGTTTTTTCGATGTCTACTTTAAATTTTAATATAAGTCGACTTACGATAAGGTTTCTTTTCTATTACTCTCCCATATAATTTGTCGTCTGTTTGATTTGTAGTGGTAATTGATTCATTCATAACTATATTATCGATCTTAGCTTTATTATTGATAGTTTTCTTTAATTTCGTTACTTTCGCAAATAACTTTTTACCGGATGCAGTTTTCCCCAAAAATATTTTATCTGGAATATCTGAAACGAAAAAAATTATTATGTTCATTTGACCTAACAAAAATAAAAAATAAAAAATAATTCAAAAATACTTTTAAATAAATGATTCTATCCTTTTTGTTTATTTACCTGCAAATGTGTGTTTTGTTTTTATCTTTATTGAGTCGCACTTCTTCAGCGGTAATTCACAATGTGTTTGAACAGAATTATTTAAAAGCCTGTTTATTAACATGGGTTGTTCTAATCGGTCATCGGCGACGTTCGCTTCACTGACCTTTACTGGTTCTCCTAAAAGAAGTGAAATAACTGAATATTAAGTCTGAAATATATTTTAATCCTTTCATAAGATAAGATAAGAAATTCTTTATTGCAACTACAAACTCTCTCGAAACTCGAAGCTGTGTATCTTACACAGCTTCGAGTTCTTAGTATCTAATTAAAACCATACAATATAAGCAATGTACCTACAGTCAGAGTGCAAATGGAGTAAATTCAGCATGGGCTGGGTTCACATCGTAGATGAGAACGCAGCGCTGTTTTTCAATTTACAATTTTATGTCATCGCCGATCTTGCGTCACTTAATTTTTCCAGTAGTTTACTGGAACGCATCTTTGGTCAAATGTGGTCGACCTAGTAGTCTTACGGAGACGATTTTACTACTAGGTCGATATATGTATAAGAAGGTATAAGAAATTTGGTTGCTCGAGCATTTGGCTCGGGGGCCCAGTGGTCAAGGCGTCGGGACCGTATCCGAAGACGCAGGTTCGATCCCTGCCCGGGCAATATAACTTTTCTTCTTTCTATTTATTTAAAATCTTAAAAAATGTACCTAAGTCAATGTAGCAAGAAAATTTATTCAACATCCACAAAGAAATAAATGAAAAAGACACGTACGATAAAAATACAAAGACAGAAAGAATATAACAAAACACGACAATACGAAATACATGCACGGAGGAAGCTTGTGGTGCCAAAAGGGACTAGCTCAGCACAAAATTTCCAATGTCCATGACATCAGACGCTGGTTTTCAGGATTAACTTTAAGTGGATGAATATTACAGGCTTCAAAATGACATAAATATAAATAGAAATAAAAATAAAATAAAACATACAAATAAAATAATAATAATAATAATAATTTATACATATAAATATACACAATAATTTATACATACATATATACATCTATCAATAATAAGATATTATTTTCATGAGTTGTCTTTTCATGATTAAGTAAAACGTCTTTTGATTCATCCATCCACTCTCACAAAGCATTTATAATATGAGAAGCATAGATCCTTACTAATTTCTTCGTCCAAATTTTCATTGATGATAAACAAATTTTCCCGCGCCACATCTTCCATTGGTAGATTTTTAGCTATGAAAAGCTCTTCTATTTCGCCTTGTTGGTGTGGGGGGTCCTCCTTGATGCTTTCCATAGGGACCATGCTTGAATCGGTTTCCATTTTTATTTCTCTGAAATATCAGTATAAAAATAATTACTCACAGGCCTTGCAGCCAAGAAAATTTCTAAGGCAAATTTGTTAATGTTTTTTGTTTTATCAACAAATTTTGGTGCGAGTTTAGCTCGAGGGGAATTGACGCATCGGATTTCAAATCCCAGCTCGGCTGCACTTAAAGTTTCTTAAGTTATTTGGGGGTTGAGTTACCAGCGTCCGTAGGAGAATACCCTAAAGCGATACCCTACACGTGACCCCCGGGTGGTGCCAAACAGGTAACAAATTAGAGTGGTAGGCTTCGGCCGCGGTTCAATACCACCCACCAAACAAAGACGCGCCGCCAAGCGACCTAGTCGTGTTCCGTCGCGATGTTTGGTGCACCATTAGAAAGACGGGTCGGAACAGTAGTGCTACTGGGGTGGACCGTATAAGACGCACAACGATGCTATCACATCGGTTGACTAGTCGCGGAGGGTAGCGGGATCCGAGGCACGGTGCACCGCTGGCCGACCGCAGGTAGTTGGGGGCCCAAGTAGTGAGCTAGCCACTCACGAAAGGCTGCCCCGCCAACTGACGAAAAATCCCGGGATGCGCCATCGTGCCGGTCGGCGACCGGACGAGAGGGCCCGATGGACAATCCCGGGGGGGCTCGGGCGTCCCCGCAGTCTCCAGACTAGTCCATCAATGGTGCGTTTGGCCTTAATGTGTGTCTCTTGGGCCACCCAGTGATACCTCGTTCCACTGCCGTCTTTCTACCTCCCTTCACTCCCCTTACAATGCAGAGAAACAACAAAAAATATAAGTTTCGACAGCGGCTGCACTCCCTCTCGTTAAAAGTGCATCTCTCGAACATCAGAGGGTTGCACTCAAATCTCGTAGCAGTCCACCACCATCTCGAGACTGATAAGCCCCACCTGTTGTTTCTCTCCGAGACGCAGATCAGATGTCCTTCCGACGTGGCTTACTTGTCTTACCCAGGGTACACTCTGGAGAACAACTTTAGGCCACGTGCGGGTGTATGCTTATATGCCCGTGACGACATCTGCATTCGGCGTCTCCGTTGTCTTGAAGACTCCAATTTTTCCGTGCTGTGGATTTTGGTGGATACAGGAATAGACAAAAATTGTCTATGCTTGTGTCTACCGATCGCATAGTGGAGACCAGGACACAACCAGGCTTATAGACCACCTTAGTGAGGCGGCCGATGTGGCTCAGCAGAGGTATCCTACAGCCCAACTGGTGTTACTGGGGGACTTTAACGCCCACCATCAAGAATGGTTGTTCCCGCACCAGTACACCGACCATGCCGGGAGAGAGACACGCAAGCTTGCAGTGTCCCTAGATCTCACCCAGCTGGTTCAAGAGGCGACGAGGATACCAGATGCTGATGGCCATACAGCCAATTGCTTGGACCTTTGGACTACAGATCCAGACCGCTACTCGGTGTCGGTATCATCACCTTTGGGTAGCTCCGACCATTGTCTGGTGAAGTCTGTATCGACTTATTCCCCACCAGATCCCAGCCTTAAAGGCACCCGGCGGATATGGAGGTACAAGTCAGCAGATTGGGATGAAATGCGGTCTTTCTTCGCATCTTATCCTTGGCAGCCTGTTTGCTTCTCTTCTAGTGATCCTTCGACTTGTGCGGATGCTGTGACAGACGTAGTGCGTCAAGCTATGGAGTATTATATTCCTTTCTCCGACGCATCGCTGTCTGGCAAAGCTCACCCATGGTTTGGAGCTGAATGTGGTCGTGCGGAAGCGCTAAAACATGTAGCATACCAAGCATGGGTTGATGCTCGAAACCGTAAGGTGAAGGATATACACAACAAGAAGAGAGCCTTTAACAAGGCTGCCAAGTCCTGCAAAAAAGCTATGCGGAAGGCTCGTTTTGAGCATATTAGTCGAATAGGGAACAAACTAGCTTCATACCCTGCGGGAAGCAAAGCTTTTTGGTCCCTAGCTAAATCAGTCGAAACGAACTTCTGCCGCCCCTCACTGCCTCCACTGCTAAAACCTGACGGGTCACTTGCTCACACTGCTGAAGAGAAGGCAAACTTGTTTGCTTCTCTTTTTGCGGAATCTTCACGTCTGGATGCTGGTAACGCGAAACCTCCAACTGCTCCTAGTAGATGCGAGACACAATATGTCGAATATTCGCATCCGTCAGAAGGAAGTTCGCAAAACGTTGCGCGATCTTGACGTGAATAAAGCAAGTGGTCCTGATGATATTCCAGCCATAGTTCTGAGAACTTGTGCGCCTGAATTGTGTCCAGTATTGACACGCCTCTTTCGTCTGTCTTTTGAGATTGGTCAAGTGCCAAAGTCCTGGAAGCTAGCTAACGTGCAACCTGTGCCCAAAAAAGGTAGTCGTGCCGACCCTTCAAATTATAGGCCAATCTCAGTAACGTCCATACTCTGCAAGAGCATGGAACGTGTACTGAACAACAGGCTCCTGGCATACCTCGAAGCGAATGAACTTCTCAGTGACCGACAATATGGCTTTCGCCGTAACCGGTCAACTGGGGACCTTCTTGCGTATGCCACTCACATTTGGAGCGAGGCCATTGAGAAGCAAGGAGAAGCACTTGCGGTTTCTCTAGATGTCTCGAAGGCCTTTGATAGGGTATGGCATGATGGCCTCATTAGCAAGCTTCCAGCATATGGCCTACCTACTGGTTTATGTGTATGGATATCGGACTTCCTGAGGGACCGATCAATTCGAGTAGTCGTTGAAGGCTGCTCGTCTGATCAATTGGCAATTAATGCCGGGGTTCCTCAGCGGTCGGTTCTTTCTGCGACTCTTGTCCTGCTGCATATTAACGATCTGCTAAAACCCGGTATCTTTGGGTATGCAGACGACAGCACAGTCGTAGAGAGATATATATCCGATTCGCGGACCAGTGGAGAGCAGATCCTTTCTCAAAGAGAGGCCATGGTTGATCGCATGAACTTGGCATTGAAGGCCGTATCCGATTGGGGTGATGCTAACCTTGTCAAGTTCAATGCATAAAAAACCCAGGCGTGTCTTTTCTCCGCAAAGAAGAGTCAATTCCATCTGACTCCCACTTTCCGAAATGTATCTGTACCGATAACAAATCACCTCGAGCTTTTAGGTGTCACCCTGTCATCTAACCTAAACTTTGGCAGCTTCATAGAGTCCAAGGCTAAAGTAGCAGCAAAAAAGCTGGGTATATTGGCCAAGGTGAGACGGTATTTCACACCGGGACAGCTTCTAACTCTGTATCAAGCACAAGTCCGGTCGTGTATGGAGTACTGTTCTCACCTGTGGGATGGCTCCGCCAAATACCAGCTCGAAGCCTTGGAGACCATTGAAAGAAGAGTCAAAAAGCTCTTTAGTGACGATGCGCTGGTTAAAACTAAGCTTCAGAGTCTTGAACATCGGCGCAAAGTTGCCAGTTTATCGGTCTTTTACCGGATACATTTCGGAGAGTGTGCGACGGAATTACATGAACTTATTCCGCCATCTCCATTCTATCACCGGACGACCAGACGTACTGCAAGCCGTCATCAATATATGGTTGACATCCCTCCTGCTCGCACCAAGCGCTTTGCTTCGACCTTCATAATGCGAACGGCCAAGGAGTGGAACTCTCTGCCGGCATCTGTGTTTCCGGATAGCTATAATCTGGGTGTCTTTAGGACAAGAGTGAACAGGTTTCTTCTAGGCGAGCGTGCTACATCTTCGACCGCATCGTCACTTAACAACAGGTGAGATAGCGGTCAAACGCAAGCCTATAAATAATAAAAAAAAAAGTTATGTATCACAATAATTTCCAGAACGTGTGACATCCGCCAACCCACACTGGGCCAGCGTGGTGGATGATGGCTCATGCTCTCTCTGAGGGAAGGCCTATCTCTTAGCAATGGGCACGTATTGGGCTGATGATGATGAAGCCAATTTTCATTACTTACTCCTTGTTATTATCCATAACAGTATCAGTATTATCTTGGAGCTCATTTTTCAGTTTTTGAATGAGTTCTGAAAATAAAGAACTAAAATTGGTATGCAGTTCAAGGATTTACATAAATATTCATTATGCTAAATGTGGCAAACTGTAATGTAATTATTATCAACTCACTGTCATTAGTGGTAATGTCATGAAGTCCTAGGGTATTTAAAAGGAATATTCTATTATTGGACTCCAATAATATCCAACCCTTCTGCTCCAGAATTTGGTACTGCTCATCACTCAAAGTTATCTGAAACATTGCAAAAGTGGTAAATGGTATAAAAATATCACCACAGTGAAATATTAATAAAATCCATATTTACTGTTAAAATTTTGTCTCTTTCTAAGATTATCATTTCAATGTTGATAGAACAACGACAAAACATGTTCCAACAATTTGGTTTTTATTAAAAATCTAATTCAGAATAGTTATGAAAAATCTAATTAATTAACTAAATATTACAATTTAAATAACTCACTGAACTTATAGAGATTTTGGCCATAGTGATAGTTTTGGAAAGTATATATTTTTTTTATGATGAAATGGGCTTAGCAGTACGTATAATAAAAGAGTCAGCGAAACATTTTGTGTAGACTGGTGGTATGTCCACAACATATGGGTGGAGTGACTCTCCTCGCCTGGTGGTCCTAAGATGGAATGGGGATGAAGGAAGCAGCTGATGCAGGTCTTGTGCACATTCCCCGAAATGCAGCCTGTAAAAATCGTATATTTCGTTGTATATTTAAGATAATAGAAAACTTTGTACCTCCGTCAAATCATTCGCCTTTTTGACGCCATTGAATGCTTCCAAGTTAAGTTGTTGCAGTTGCTGAGCATCGAGAGTTAGAGGGTCAATAACACTTTCTGTCTCCATCTAAAAAAAGGTTATGTAATCTTTAATCAAAAAACTATGCCACCCTTCTTTCCTTTAGTAATTAAATATTTAGCATTAGCACTGGCCCCTGCGGTCATACCATGGTAATTATAGTTATGTAGAGTCAGGGGGCTTATTATCTAACTTTCACACAACTTTTAATTTGACATTGTTCTGATAGCTATTACGATTAACAACCTAGACAATTCCATTTTAAAATCAGGGTCACAATCATAATCACCTTCCCTTTAAAAGGTATCACAATAGATGTTAAGTTAGATGATGAGCCTCCAGTTCTCTCATTTCTTTCTGAACCTGGACTTCAGTTTGGATGTGAGAAAGAAATGGGTTAACAAACAACTAAATCGAAATCATTTAGACATTCCTATTATTAATTTATATTTTACATGATTACTATTATTTACAGTTTTCATATGTGATTGACCTGTATCTGCATTTGTACAAAATAAAGTTTTGATTTAACATACCACTAGTTATCTGCCGTTAGCTGTTTAACCAGGCCTAGCGCACTCCGCACTGTAGGTACGAAGCTACAAGTACATAGCCGGACACTGACGGCGGGTCGCGCGTCGTTACACGTGCCGTGTCAGTAGAGATAAGAGCTATGCGAGCTATGAGAAAGAGAGGCGCTCTGTAGGTTAATATGACTGTCAGGTATGCAGCGCTATGCAAGCTGATTTGAATTTTATTGTGTCCATAGCAAGAGTCGCTATTTGTTTAAATTTCTTTGCGGAGTGATGCTTCTGTCCCTTAGTATTCTGTGGTTTAACCCCTGATTGTCAATAATATTTGATGCAAAACCTTTTCATTAGAGTTCACATGCTTCAGCCAGATCTTTGGGATTATGTCATATTTATAGATGTAATTTACCTGTTCAGTAGTTGAGCTTGATTCTGGCATCTGGCTCTGGATGAGGTAACTATTTGCATAGGCATTGCTTTCCCCATTCATGGCAAATTGATCTGAAATAGCATGATCATTTATTTTTAGTTAAAATTCTAATAAAGTCTCATGTAATAACTGTTTCTAGGCATCATCTTACCATTAATAGATATAAGTTCAGGAGAATTGCCTTCAACATCCACATAATATTGTTGCGAGGAGACATCAAACACAGCTGAGCACCCCTCAGTCGGATTCCCATCAACTATAGAATTTTTATCATCTTCCACTTGTGCAATATACTGTATCTCTTTGTTGACAGCTGGAAAATCAAAACATGTAACTATCATGATTGTGATAGAAATATATAGACTAATGATAGTTTTAGCAATAACGTTTGTACTGCTTAATTGATTCTAAACAGTCATTTCATAGAAGTGTTAAACAATATAAAAGATACATATTTGATATTTATTAAGACCCCAAGCATATAATTCACTTACTGAGTATGGTTCCATCATCCTGCAATACAAAGAACTGGTTTGTGTCAGTATCCGAGTTAGTGGTGGCCAAAAATTCGTATGTTTCATATGAATGTTTCTCCATTTTTCTAAGACAATAAATATTTATGACAGTTTGGTACAAGCACAGGGTACAAGTCTACAAGTCGGTTTCAGAAAAAACAATATAATCAAATAATTAATTGTTATGTACCTTTTTATCTCAAAATAAAAAACATTGATTCCCATGAACTACATGTAGTTTTTTCATATTAAATTGTTCATAGAACAAATATTATTTTCTTTGATTTCAATGGATTTCAAACAAAACATGAACAGCTGTTTCTGACATCACTATCTAGGGTTGATACATTTGACATTATTTGTTGTAGTCGCGTTCCGTGCCTGATTAATGAATGTAGCTAAAAGTTCGTTCGGCTTTAATAGTATTTTTGGTATGTATAAAAAATATTTTAAATTACGGCAATAAAAAATCAAACACATAATTGACTGTACTAAAAGCTTCACAATGCACGGTATTTCTAAATGCTTGCATATAGTTTTTCAACTGCACAGGATGGTGCAAAGGTGCTTTGAAACACCCAATAACCATTAGCTGGACTATTTCATTCAGCATTATATCTTTTTCCACGGTAGTTGCTTTAGCGTCCCAGTCAGATAGGTGAAATCTATTGTAGGCAATATCAGCGCGTAGAAATTGTTTTGTCCAAGGCAAGTTAAAGGCACATCCATAGTAAACTATCGTGCCATTACGTTCTAGAAGCTTGAGCATAACATCTTCAAACCTTCCACCTAGACAGTTGAATGCAAGGACAGGTCGGGAAAGAGACGTGTTAAAACAACACAGCTCTTCAGCTTCTTCTAATGTGCACACGGTGGTTGCACCTAAACTTAAAAGATGTTCTTTGACACTGTCATATCCACAGTGATTTGCAACTATGTTAAGTGTTTTGAATCCCCATGCCTTGCAGAGTTGTATCACTGCCTGGCCACAAGCACTGTTGGCGGCGTTTTGTATGATTGTTTGGCCAGGATGAACACATCTGAAATCTTTGATCATTCTGTATGCAATGCACGGCGATATTGTTAGCATGGCGGCTTCAGGGAGTGGGAGATTTGGGGAGACTATGTGAACTTCCCTCTCATGGTAGACTCCATAGTAGCGCCAGGTACCAAGCTGCCGGGAGGTCAGGACGACTCTGTCTCCTGGCTCCACAGTGCAGACATGTTTGCCAATCTCCACAACTTCTCCAACACCTTCATCTCCTGGTATTGTCGGCAAACGAGGCAAACACAAATTCTTTCCTAAAACAAAAAGAAATTATGTCTAGAATAGTCTAGGGTCCTTACTCTAATGTATTTCATTAAGGGGATATTTTACAATACAAGTAATTATAGTAAATAATAAAATAAAACAAAAAATCTTTTTATAATTTATTGCAGATGCACATATTTATCATAGTATATATAATTATCGTAGGTATCATAATTATTATAAGTGGTAGGTACCTAAGATAACAAAAATAATATACTTATGTAACTGGAACATTAATAAATAATATTAAAATAATTAAAAGCAGTGATTAAAATCTAATATGTATTTCAAGCCAGTGAAGCCCTTTGTACTGAGTGCATTTCCTAGTGCTTCTTGGAATTCGCCAAATTTTACCATTTTATGTACAGGAGCCTTTAACTGTTGGTTACACATTAAGTTGATGATATCATTAAGCATACGATCTTTTGCCGCAGGGTCTGCTTCTTCATTCCACCTAGTCATCCAGAAGCCATGAAATTTTAGGTTTTTGAAAATGAATGCTGAAGTAGGAATAGTGACCGGATCTCTAGACATTCCACCATAAGTAACCATACATCCAGAATGCTTCAAGTGCCTTATCATTTCCAAAGCATTTTTCCCTCCAACACAGTTCAGAGCTAGTGAAGGTTTATCAATTTCTTTGTTTTTGAAGATTTTTGTTGTTCGTAACTCTGCCTCAGTCAAAACAAATGTTGCTCCAAGATCCTTCAAATAATTTTTTAGTTGCTCTACATCTGGCCTCTCTCTAATGATGCCAACATTTTTAATGCCCCATGCCTTGCAGAGTTGTATAACATTCTGTCCACAGGCACTGTTTGCTCCATTTTGTATGACAACAAGCCCTTGTTCTATCACTGGTTTGAAATCTGTGAGCATTCTATAAGCTGTACACGGATTAACGGTGACTGTAGCTGCTTCAGCTACTCCAAGGTTATGAGGTACCGTTTTTAATGATTCTTGATGGAACACAGCATAGTTTCTCCAGGTCCCTTGAGCAGGCTTGGTCACGATGACTCTGTGGCCTCGAGAGACTGAATTGGCATTTATTCCAGTTCCTTCAACAACACCTACACCTTCATTACCTGGTATCATTGGTAACTCTACTTTGACTGGATATTTTCCTGCAACAAAATAAACTATGCTAAGTAAAACAAACTACTGTATTAATCTAGTGTACTTCCAAAGAAAATAATAATAATAATACCTTGACATAAATCTTGTATGTTCAATAATCAGCAAACACAAAAATTTGCACAATAGGAAAGAAAAACATTGTCTGAATACTTCGTTCTGCAAAGGAATGGCATCAAAATGTGTGTGTGTACCTTGAATAGTGTTTATGTCGGCTGGGTTAACCGGCGAGGCTAGCATTCGAACCAGCACTTCCTGGCTTTCAAGAGGAGGTACTTCGCATTCTCTGAATTTAACAACATGAAGCGGGTCCCCAAATTGAGAATACACCAACTGTTTTGACACCAAATTCCGAACAGCTCCTGCTATGCTTGTGCAACTATTGAAGTGGCATTTCGCAGCGGTCAATAAAGTTTTCGTGAAGGGCCGAAGAGACATCTTATTTATCCAAATGGAACAGATTCAGAACAGATTAAGTGAAAACTCATAAATTTTGTTTTCCTCAAAACGATTAGTGGTTGTTGACGTTTATTGACAAGTTTGTTTTAATTTTTGTCTATCACACTTTGGCAATCACAATTTCTGACTGACGTTGACGTTTCTATTTCCTCTGTTTACGGCTACGTGCGGTTTGTACATTCAGCCAGTGTTAATGAATTGGATGGAATTGAATGGAATGAAGCGGAACGGAACGGAACGGAATGGAACAGAACAAGAAAAAGAAAGAAAGAAAGAAAGAAAGAAAGAAAGAAAGAAAGAAAGAAAGAAAGAAAGAAAGAAAGAAAGAAAGAAAGAAAGAAAGAAAGAAAGAAAGAAAGAAAGAAAGAAAGAAAGAAAGAAAGAAAGAAAGAAAGAAAGAAAGAAAGAAAGAAAGAAAGAAAGAAAGAAAGAAAGAAAGAAAGAAAGAAAGAAAGAAAGAAAGAAAGAAAGAAAGAAAGGTTGAGAGAAGCCTGATGATATAATTGAAGGTCGTCTGCGTAGAGGTGGTAGGAAGCGGAGAGATATAGAAAAATAGCAAAAAGAAGAGGAGATAAGACGCCACCCTGAGGTACCCCAGCAGACGTGTTACACCACGAAGATAAGGATTCTTCGAGACGAACCCGCTGTCGGCGACCATACAGGTAACTACGAAACCAGTCAATTACCGTTGGAGATAATTATGTTAATGGAGCGAAGAATTGCAAGAAGGATGTCGAAGTCAACAGTGTTAAATGCATTGCTGAAATCTAAGAGTGTCAGCACAGTCAACTGACCGTTTTCCATTCCTTTAAGTATATCATCAGTAATTTTGACCAGTGCATTAGCATGTATGTATGATTATGTAGGCATTTAGTTGTAATCAATAATAGTAGATTGTATCATAAGGGAGCAAAATAATATTTTTACGGCGAGGGCGCTTTTTTGAATCCAGAGCGAAGTGAGGGATTCTAGAGTAGAGACTAGAGTAGATTCTTTAGTAGAATCCTGAACGTAGCGAGGGATTCAAAGTACGTCGCCCGAGCCAAAAATATATTTTGCGCCCGAGTGATACACTCTACTTTTCATCACCCACTATGAGAAAATAAAAGCGCCTCATATTTTATTCACTGTCACTTGAAGAACTCATTTTTCAAAACAAAACAAAACAATGAATTTCTAACAATCCGTGAAAATTTACGAAAACGCGGGCTGTAGTTCGCGCTTTTTTAATTTGTTTTTTTTTCATTCATTCGGCGGCGTGACTATGGGCCGTCGTACCAGCCAGTCTTTATTCAAACAATATTTGCGTTCGATTTCTTTGGTGCTGAACACTAAGATGTTCCAAATTCAAAAAGTGCGCGGCAAAGATAATTGCGGCGCACTTATAAAGAGGATTAAAAACTCATTACTGCCCGCTAAAAGTTTCTTATAGAAAACACCACCTTTGGGTGCACATAAAGGCGAACCAAGTCGTCCTTTTCGAATAGATGGGATGAAAATTTTGTTGTACACCGCCGTCTACTTCTTCTTTCGATACGTCCATCCAAAGGTTGTCTGGAAGAGATCGCTTCAAGCGATCAGACCGCCCATTGTACTACCATAGTTAAGGACTGTGTTATTGTCTATTTTTTTAAATCGGTATACAATATTCTATTCGGTGAACTATCAGGGAGACGCGTTTGAGCAGTCGCACAACTGCCGTACTCTCGATTTGTGTCCTCCATTTTCGCTTATATGTCGCATTTCATTTGTCAACTCGGCACCCGACCAGCGCCGCGCCCGCCGCCTCGCCTTGAGCGGTTGGCGCATTGAGGTCTTCCTCAATGACGCCGCCCGTTGCGGTTACCGCGGGTTGACATCGCGCGGTTCCCGAGTGGACCGCTCGCCGCTTGCGTGGTTTGTTTCGAAAATGGTATGCACCTCGACGCCGCGCCCCGGCCTTAATCGCTGACCGCGCTCTGACCACCTCGTGGACGAGTGGACGCCGAGCGACGAGGCGCGTTGTTTTTCGGGTGCCGGGTTGACTAAAGTATACATATGTAAGTGACAGTGACGGGTAAGTATTTATAAATTTGAATTATAGTTACCCACCGTCATACACATACATAGTATGTCATATCACAAATCCACTCCACAGGTCATCCTCTCAGGTTAACTGGAAGAGATCGTTTATTAGCGATAAGACCGCCCACTGTCCTATTTCCATTTATAAGTTCTATATTTTATTTGTTTTTTTTATGTACCTAATTGGTGTAAAATAAGGTGTAAAAGTAACAATCAATCAGTTTAATGATTTTGTTTGAATTTAGTCTTGTTACTTAGTTTTTATAGTTTACGGCTTTAGTCAAAATGCAATTCTGTTTATATTGTAGGTAGGCATTTATTTATTTCTTCATATTAGTTAGGAACTTATTGACCCGTATGTCTAAATCCTTTCTCGCCAACGGGGCAGCGGCGCTGGGAGGAGCGGTGGCTTCGGGTGGAGGAGGCTGCTGTTTCGGTGTGCGGAACCTTCGTGCGCGGGTTAGCTGCCATGTAGCGCTGGTGTTACGCAGTAGTCGGTATCTTGGGACGTCCTCGTCGACTACAGCCAGGGTTGGACGTGGCACACTGCAATATTTTATGGAGTGACTCAACATGGATTGGAGAAATAGATTAACCCTCCGGGATGCTCTCAGCGAGGTGGTAGATAGAACTATTTTGCGAGCTAAATGATACATAGCAATCCTGATATCTTTATTAGAGTAGCTCTATTATTTATTAACATCACGATCATTCTGTTTACAATTAATGACTAGCTATCATCCAAGTCAAGCCATACATAGCGCTCGTAGCGTAGCTCGCTTAGCCGTTCGACAGATCTGCTAGGTTAAGCAAAGTCGCAGCGGTCACAACTTGGATGGGTGACCGTTTGTGTGGTATGTCAGTCTCGGTTGTTGTGTTAGGACAACAATCGTTAGGCCATGTCGGAGGCCTTCGGGTGGTCTAAAAACTCCGACACCAGGGTTGGCCATCACCCACTCGAGAGAAGAAGACCCTGCTAGCCGCATGTCTCAATAATATATTGGTAGACTACTTACTAAGCTGTGGTTATCGCCGCCCGCAAACGTGCCGGAGCTATCACAGTCGCCAGTTCTGAAGAAGAATTTCTTTTCAACCCTAAACAATAAAAATATTTAGGTAATTATGTATTTGATTTCCTTATAAAAGCCTGCATGAAGATTATACAAGTTAGGAAGGTTTTAAAATGAAGTAGACCTAGGGTGCTTACCAGACCATTTGACATTAGATATTGCACTTCGGTCTTTCCATTTTTGTGAACAAACGGGACATATCGAGCGCCGGATGGACCATCGAGGAACTACTTCATTTTGAGGTGTTTTTATCTTTTCAAATCCAGCAATTTTGAGTTCAGTCTGGAAATCATATGAAAATTGTCTGTAATCTACTAAGTATTCGTAGGTATCTAGTAAGTACCTATAGTACGTTTACCTACTTAGGAAGTAGTGGTTTGTGGTGGTAGGTTTCTCGTATGCGAAAGGCAGGTACCACCGCTTTGCCAGTTATTTTGCCACCAAACAGTAGTGCGCAAGCATTACTATGTTTTGGTTTGAAGGGCATTGTTGCCAGATAAATTATGAGACTTAAGAGCTAATTGTCTCAGGATGACGAGAGCAGGGTAGTGCCGCGCAGGATTCTACAAAACACAGTTCTGGGTGGTGTTGCAACTGTTGGGCAGGCGTTTTGCTTACCATCAGACCTACTCACAGAAATCTAAATATCTGTGCACCTGCTAGTCTCGTCATTCAATTCCATAAGAAAAAAGTAGTCGCTTCCACGTCCGTCAATCATACCTACCTAGTTATAGTTTGTTCGTTTTTTTTGTAACTTTTTATGGAGCTTACCGGGGCCGTGGTGCTGGTTGTAAAAGCCAGTATCGAAGGTATGTCCATGTCCCGCTTAGTGGATATTCTGGAGAAGCGCGACCTTGACACACTGCGTTCCGTAAATCTCATGTTCATGCCGTGCATGCAGGCCTCGCTTGACTGGCTGTACAGAAACAGTTAAAAGATCTACTTGAGTACCTCCGTATTATAGTTTACTAGCTACGTTCCGCGGTTCCCCGTCTATTCCCGTGTGATCAACAAGTTTGGTTAAAATGGAGTTTACCAAATTAAACAGATGTGCTGCTGACCTGTTGATGATTTATTAAGTTTGAGAGTGATATTCCAATATAAATAAGTTATGGAAAACATCGTGTGCAAACGAATGCGTCCGCGAGCCACGAGTTGATGACTATGATGCTGTATCTGAAGGTCTGAGTCACGTTACTGGATCACAAAGATGCTCTACATATGTAAGTTCACAAAAATGTACAGGTAAAATGTAAAACAGAATGAAACAGGGAAAGTGCCTTAAATTTTGAAGATATGATTTGCAACTACCAAACATTTGGATCGGTAGGTAGATAAGGTATGTTTAGGTAGGTAGGAAATTACTAAACAGAAGAATTCGACGTGAATCCATCAGGCTCCAAAGAGTACCTATATAATTTTCCTCACTACAGTAACGGTAGGTATTGTTAAAGTGATTCGTTACTTACAATAATAACGGCTCTACAAAAATGTATCGCTTCTCAGACAACGTATTTCATTGCATTGAAAAGCAATGACGTTGAAACAATAATTGAGTACCTATATTTTTGCTGCAGAACGTTCGTAATAGATCTTTATTGTATAAGAAAAGTGTGAGAAAGTTGTCTTTAGCTACGTAATCATAATTGTATTGAGGGTGAAAGTGGGAAAACAAGAGGTTAATTCGCATTTGTTTTGAAGCCTTGGATTAGGTATGGTATATATACCTATCTCAGACCGAGTAAGGTAGGTATGCGTAAAGTCGGTTGGGATGAAGCATTGAGCTAGATATATATAAGCTATACGTACATATTACTACATATAGCTCAATAGATGGAAGGTGTACTATATTAACTAGGTACCTAAGTAGTTCTTATATTTTTAACAGCAATTTTTGTACCTACTTGCCTAATAATAAACGTTTCGTGTTTAATTTTGTAAAAGGGACTGTTAAGTTGGTAAAGAAGTTGAATAAGTACTTATAGTTGATTGTACATTTTCTTTAGTTTGGATATTTATGTATTTTAAATAGATCAAATTACTTCTTATATATTCTTATATTCTTTACTGGCTACCCGCTCCGGCTTCGCACGGTTATTATACATATAAACCTTCCTCTTCAATCACTCTATCTATTAAAAAAACCGCATCAAAATCCGTTGCGTAGTTTTAAAGATTTAAGCTTACATAGGGATATAGGGACAGAGAAAGCGACTTTGTTTTATACTATGTAGTGATTGTACACTGTCAGAACATTTACATCGTGGATTATAAACCACATGTAAAACATGTACAGGACTTACTATCCTTCTGAATCGTCGTCTCTCGGCAAAACTAGGTTATTGTCTTGAGTTTCCGCTTCCAACTCCTTACTTTGAGCTCGCACCATGTCCAGTAGCATCGTTTCATGACCTCCCAAATTTTCAGATCTGTAGATAATAGATTTATTAAAAAATGTTGATTAGTCTTAATAGGTACTTTACATTTGCAGTGTTGTTGGTCAGGTGGTGAGGGAATTGTACATATTATTATGTAAAACAGTGTGCTAGCTAGAGTATAGTCTTTTCTTCTTAAGATTTTAGAGTCTAATCCATACAGAAATTCTTTTAAAGAGTTGTCGAAGGTGACTATAGAATTCCGAGTACCTACCTACTAATAAGGAAGCTGAACATATATAAGGCGTAAATATAGTTACAGGGAAAATTAAACTGTACAGTTGTTATTCAGAATATAACAGCATCGAAAGCCGGATCCTTCGACCGTTTGCTAGTTGACCTCTGCTGGAAACGATTTTAACTGTCCACGTAACAGACCATTCTCATTTCTCTAGTATACGTGCTATAGGTATGTACTTAAGTAAATATTATGACAGGTATGGTAATATAATCGCTGTTTTGTATAGCAGTGACGTAGGTAGAGTAGAAGAAATGATTAGGTACCTACTTACTTAAATTACAGTACGATATCTATATAAATACAT
The DNA here is from genome assembly GCA_951640565.1 of Petrophora chlorosata. NCBI lineage: Eukaryota > Metazoa > Arthropoda > Insecta > Lepidoptera > Geometridae > Petrophora > Petrophora chlorosata. The sequence continues at coordinate 8,097,976 of OX621206.1, forward strand.
ACTGACTAGTAGGTACCTAATTAGGTGGATACCTATAATTAGGCATGTGTTTAACTGCTATGTAATGTGCAAGTAATATTGAATCGGAAACTCACTGGGCACAACCCGAAAAACTGGCATACTGGTCACTCCGCTGCGACATGAGGGATTTCAAATAAGTTGACTGAGTTTTGACTGACGCCAAGCTGCCTCGTCGACTCCGCTGCAGCAGGGACTGGTAAGGGGAGGACTCGATGCCCATGAAAGAAATCCGGCGAGGTTCCTCTTCTTGGGGCCTATAGGAAACAATTTTCAGAACGAATAGAGCGAGCAAGTCGTTTGACTGATGATATTAAGTGCCACACTTGTCCATAACAATTGCAGCGCCATAGAGAACTTAATACTTGCACTGCAAAGTACTGCTTAAATAGTATTGCATTTAGCTTATCACCCCAAGACATTAGATACTTAAGTCACTTAAGCCCAGTAATTTCCTGGCTGCAATGCATGCTTTCAAACTGGAACACAGTATCATGTTCTATGTAGTATCTACGTGTGACGTGTGTTACATATTATAAATAGGTATACACGATGGACGTCGCGCTTCGCATCGATATGCCGCGATCATCGTTGGCCGCAGAGGTGTAAAAGCTCTGGATGATCAATGTTAGCGTTTTGTAAAGCTCGAACGGTAATAGATCAACCTTACCCCAGTATATTTCAATCGATCTACCAAAGCTAATTATTTTCATTCATCGATCGACACTAATAAAGCAAAATCGCACAAGATCGTAAAGGACGTTGTTGAATGCACCATACTTATTGATGCGTCGAGGTTTTTCGATGCTCGATCAATGCTCAATCGACAGCAGATTTGTTTGGCTCCCAATTATCAACAGTTAAGGTAACACGAGTATAATCGATGTTGATCAATACGAGCGATCTACGTCGATATTTTCACGTCAACGAGTCAAATCTATGCTTTATGAATAATATATAAGAACAACCTACCTAAGTAAATAGGCAAAAAGTATCGCCTAGCTGGATACGTTTCTACTTACATGTTACATTCATAGTAATACTAACGGATAAATAATACTTAAGTTATGTATTAGTGCATTATTTTTCGCTTGCGTGTCACAGATTATGTTACTCGGAAAGCCTGATAATAAAGTATGAGAGTGTCAAAAGTCAAAAGTAAACTTACATATTATGTTGTACAAACACAGGCGCTTTGTCTTTGGTCATAAACAATAATCATACACCATATATGTAGTAATATTTGTTAACGTATAAGAATGAGCTTATCGTGATCAAAATAATTAAATTTTAGAAAAACAAAAACCGACTTCAATGTATCTTCGAAGTCCAAGGTCACATATCGATGAAATTTATATGGGACCACTTCGTAGCTATACTGAACCCGACGCAAAAAGAATTTTTCAAATCGGTTCATAAATGACGGGGTTCTGATGTAACAAACATTAAAAAAAAATACAATCGGACAGAGAACCTCCTCCTTTTTTTGAAGTCGGTTAAATATTATATTATATAATATAAGAATAATAATAGAAGGCCTAAAGATATTGCAATTACGAGTATTATAAATTCAAATTCAAATTCAAATCATTTATTGCGAGAATATAGTACATAATGGTGATAAAATTCTAAAAATAAGTCCTTATATTCTACCATGACAATGGTGTGCAAAAACATCTCTTATTAATTATTTAAATTACATTATATCATAAATACAAACAAATTATTATTATTAAATTAATTTCAAAAAGCTTCAAATGTCATACAAATTAAAAATGACAAAATATTATTAGTCCAAAGTTAGTAATGTCATTATTAGATGTCAAGGTTTTAAGATTAGATTAGAATTCGGTAAATAAAAGGAAATTAATAATATCTATGCACTAACTATATTATGTGTATCTATGCTATAAGTACTTAATACTTAATTCATGCACGGCAATTTATTCAAAGCCGGAAAAGAAGCTTATTTGGTTACGTTATAATAAAATTAAAGTAAGTAGGTATAATACTGCAATTAGGTCAAACGATTAAAAATATAAGTAGCCATAGAACGTAACAATAGGTAGTCGAGAATTGCAAATGGCAAGACATAAATGTAATTTTGTGGTTTACGAGCCACAGCGAGAGTAGAGTCAAGATCGTAATGAACCATGGTGATGCCTAAAAACCGACGGAGATACTTATAAAAAAAAATAGTCTGGCTCTGTGCATGTGTGCATAGACCGCACTGTTATACGGGCCTAGCGGGAGGTTTTTAAAAAAAATACTTTTTACAAAGACTAATTTATTTTTCCGAAAAAGTTCAGGCGTAAGTAAGTACAAGTTTTCCGCGATGGAAGTCGGAGGCGAACTGAACTACTAATGCTTACTTAGCGAAAATATAGGCTCGGTCAATTATGTTTAGTAACAGGGCTATCATATAGCAGCACGAAGCACCAGCACTTGCTGGTAAAATATAACAATTTATATTTTACCACGAGTGCTGGAAATGCAAGACATTATAATACCATTGGTTTCCTATCAATGCATAAAACGAACTTTTTCGCAGTCTTTCTGAGTCATTGATTCATGAGAAGATGAGTCATCTTGTAGTTGTCTGTTTAATAAGTAGGTGCAACTCGATTCCTTGTAGACCTTGAAGCCTATCACGACTTGGCGAAACGTCACAAATTCATCAGGATAAATACTAGTAGGTACAAAGACCGAGTGTTTATTTTAGTTTTTTGTTTGCTAAGTCAAGCGTAACATTCGTAATTGTTACGAGTGTTGGGAGTACTAAGTACTAGTTTATAATAATAATAATAAATTCATTTATTTCAGGCAATAATAAAAAAACACAGGGTAATCATATCAGAGGCCCATATCACAAATACTTTAGAGACTAACATATATATAAAATTTATAGAACACTAAATCTTAAAATTAGGGAATCTACTGGTGGTAGGTTTCTCGTATGCGAGAGGCCGTGTGGGTACCACCGCTTTGCCAGTTATTCAGCCGCCAAGCAGTAGTGCGCAAGCATTACTGTGTTCCGGTTTGAAGGGCATTGTAGCCAGCGAAATTACTGGGCATTATGAGACTCAACAGCTAATTGTCTCAGGGTGACGAGCGCAGTGCAGCGCCGCGCAGGTTTTCAAAGTCAAAGTCAAAGTCAAATATCATTTATTAAATAGGCACAAAAGTGCACTTTTAAAGATCATAAACACATGATACAAATAAAAAATGTTAAAAATTGTAACTTATGTTAACATGACTTTGAAAAAAAGGTAAGTATGTTTACCCATTTCTTTCCTATACTCAAATTGAAGTCTGAGTGCTGAAAAGAAATGCGAAAACTGACTCTACCAGTGCTTCGGAAATACGCCCGCTAGAGAAGATAGCACCAAGAAACTCTGCGGGGATGTCTTTTTTCAGCACAATTACGTATAAATTAGAATTAACAGAATGTAAAACAAGAAATGCGAGTGAGATGTCCCATAGTCATAGTATCAGTAACAGAAAAGTGTAAATAAAATATAAGTAGGTATGACAGTAGCAGTAGGAGTGACTAGAACAGACCAGTCCCCGCAAGCAGCACCCGTTCACGAGTATGACTTGTGGACCAGCCATTTTGCAAAACAAAGTTCTGGGTGGTGCTATTATTGTTATGGGCTGGCGTATTGCTTACCATCAGGCAAACGACCAGCTCGTCTCGTCACTCAGTTACATAAAAAAAAAATCTAAGTGGCGGCTTCGCTTCCCTGTAGCGTCGGTAGACCACACCTTCTGGCCAGAAGTCCGGACTAAGGAACATCGTCGTAAGTGCTGCTGGAATCCTCAGCTTGTACGACTTGAAAGTCGTTGGTCTAGGTACATAGATTTGTTTAGTTTATGAATCGATAGAAAACTCATCTGATGTTTGCCATTGTGTGGCTTTGGAAATACAAAGCGACGCTACCACTACGGATACGGACAATATCCCGGAGGCGTAAAGTTGTTCAATTTATAGACGTCCTACTTATTTCTGCACACTACATATCGTCTTGAAAATGTTATTATGGTTGTCTGGAAGAGATCGCTGCTTAGCGATAAGGTCGCCTATTGTACTTAAAAGAAATTATATATTACCATCTGTAATTCCATTTTTAAGTGCAATAATAGTTATTATGATACAAGTAAGCTAAGCTCATTATACACGAGGCTGTGGGTTGCAGCCCGAGCCGAGGCGAGGGCGTAAATCAGTCTAGTGTGCAAGTTGCTCGCGAGTTCCATACGCACTTTTTCAACACACTTGCGAGGAAAAAACAAATATGTGCAACAAATGGGATACAAACAAAATATGAAAATTATGGGAAATGGCGCGCAAGTTTTTTTAATATAATTTACTATTCTATCTATGTACATTTTCTTTTCTATGGTATTGCATTCATGGTTTTATGGTATTGGTACAGTCATAAAGAAACAGAAAATATTTCAACTTTGTTTTTGTTTTCTTGTTGTCCTTACCCTATAGTTGTCTGGAAGAGATCGCTGCTTAGCGATAAGGCTGAAAATATGATAGATATGAACTGTAACTCATTTTCAAGAGCAATATAGTGTTTTCTATCTAACTATCTACATTATATTTTCTACGGTAATGCATTAGGTGCAGTCATAGAAAACCAGAAAATATTTATTCTTTGTTTTGCAAGTAAAACGAGAAGTACAAACGTGGCTTTCTGAGGTTAAAAGGCGATTTGCATCTAGTAAGAGTTCAAGCAACTATACTTTCCAAAGAAATATTATTGTAATGTTTCCTACATACTAAATGTTTATGCGGTGTTTACTACTTACATTGAAATGCGTCGTGACGAGTACAGCTTGGAATATCTTGCTTTCCAATCTGTGTCTTTCCGCCATGCTGGTTCAACTTTTCTGAAATAAGGTAAATAATAATGAAGAAGGAAATCATGAAGGTAATGCACAATCATCATCATCATCATCATATATATAAAATTCTCGTGTCACAATGTTAGTTACCTTACTCCTCCGAAACGGCTTTACTGATTTTTACCAAATTTTATATTCATATTCAGTAGGTCTGAGAATCGGCTACTATCTATTTTTCATAACCCTAAGTGATAAGGGTTGTTCACCCTTAACGTTTTTTTAATTTATATGGCAAAACGTTTGCCGGGTCAGCTAGTATTATTTTATATTTTTTTACGTAACTGAATGACGAGACGAGCTGGTCGTTCGCCTGATGGTTAGTAATAACAAGCCAGCCCATAACAATAACAGCACCACCAAAAACTTTGTTTTGGAAAATCATGCGCGGCGCTGCTCTGCGCTCGTCACCCTGAGACAATTAGCTGTTGAGTCTCATAATACCCAGTAATTTCGCTGGCTACAATGCCCTTCAAACCGAAACACAGAAATGCTCGCGCACTACTGCTTGTCCAAGTCAAAGTCAAAGTCAAATATCATTTATTAAATAGGCACAAAAGTGCACTTTAAAAGGTCATAAACACATGATACAAATAAAGTATGTTAAAAATTGTAACTTATGTTAACATGACTTTGAAAAAAAGGTAAGTACCTACATATGTTTACCCGCTCAGACCCGTCCCCCCGATGGTTCACCGAACATCATCCCGAAATACGACTAGGTCGCTTGACGGCATGGCTTTGTTCGATGGGTGGTATTACAACCACGGCCAGAGCCTACCACTCCTATTTAACATCGTGATGAAACACGCTTACGCGAAGCGTGTTTCATCACGATGTTAAATAAATACATAAAAAAAAATATAAATAAATACAAAACATCATGTAACGTATCATAATAGCCTGGTACCTATTGGTCGACGTGACGGAAGATCCATTTATTACAACATACTTTCTGGTCTCTCTATCTACGATATATCAGTACCCAATTCCTATATTATATTTGCCAAGTTGCCATGAAATTATTTGCGTGAAAGAAACGTTTGTTTAATTGATGCAAATCCGGCATAGGTACACGTGCATTGCGTTTAGTACGTTTTATATAACGCCCGCACTTACACCTACTTCCCCAATGCTAAGCTTGTGAAGAATTACTGCTTATTAGTTTTAGTATATTCTGCTTCCTATTCCGTTATACACGCTATAAAGACTAAGATATTGATATTTCTTTGTTTTTAACCGACTTAAAAAGGAGGTTCACAATTCGACTATGTTTTTTTTGTACGTTCGTTACGCGATTAAGCATACTCCTTACAATTGTGAATTGATTTTTAATTATTCTTTTTTTAATTCGTAGATCATACTTCAGGGGTGGTCCCATGAAAATGTTATCGAACATGATTCAGCGCTTTTTGAAAAATATCATCACAAACAAAAAATATAGTGTATCGTCTTGAAGACGGTTTTTGTATTATTTGATTGTTTAAATAACTTCAAATGTTTACATATCCGAATTAACTAGAATAACCAAGTTTTTCTAGCGACTTTAGCGAACCTTATAAGTTTTTGGCAAACTTGCTTATAAAGTGTATTTATAGATGATCTGCGACTAAATATTGATCCATTGACTGCCATTGGGGTCTGGAAGAGGTCGCTGTGCATGAACTGTGTAGGTAGATATAGTCTGAAGAAAATCATCTAATTAAGTTGTCTCTATTACTTCTTAATAGAGACAGTAAGAAAAGTGTTAATGGACACATTCTTAGTTTTACTCTACTTAGCAGCTTAAGTTAAATTCAAATAACTTATTAGTCTCATTAGGCTAGATTGTAATGTTGTTGAGGTGTCTTATTAAGAAACTTCATTAGAAAGAAAAAAAATCTAATTAAGTTAAAACTTAGTGAGGAGAAGTACGAGTAGGGTTTCAAAATTCAATATTTATCTTTAAATATTAGTCAACAGGAAAATTGCATCCCAATTTGTGGAACAATTCTTTTACGTAGGTATAACTTGAACACATAAACAGTGAACAATCGATTCTCATTACTGGTGCACGCATTGAACAGTTAAATTTTATGAGGTAAAGAAAATTTTTTTTCATACTTCACTGACTACAGTCAATAAGCCAGAGAGCAGTACTGTACTACCAAATTATCTGTGAAGTCAGTGGGGGCGCTGCTGGCACAGAAAACCCTTCAGGGCCTGTCAAAATGTATGGATTTTTCGTAGTTCCAAATACTGCCACTTCACAGATAAGTTAGTGGCTCTGTAAACACGTACTAACGTTGAGGTCGGTTGATAGTGGTAAGTAAGAAACGCAGAACACAAATGGACTATGAAATGAAATGATGAATGGATCGTAAAATAAAATTAACTTATGTCTACTTGATGAAACCGTGAGTTTTATCCCATAACTTTAGCTCGAGTTGGCCATGAAAACTGAGTATGGGAAGAGAATAAAATGTTATTTTTTGTCCATTACTAATACTTACATATAATATTAATGCAAAGTATAAAAGTTCTTTATTCAGTTTTCGCATCACAGACGCACTTATGAACGTCGATTATTACAATGACTCTACCACCGCCACCGCATCGGAAAAAGAACCACTACTCAGAAGATATGACAAGAAGCTGAGGGGCATTTTTTTAGAACTTTTGTTACAATATTTTATGTATGTTTAATAAAATTACCATACATTTTACATGGTAAAATATATATTATGCGTTATTATTTTGTAATAGGTATATCTTGTATGGTCAAGTTCCACTAGCCATAAAATAAAATAAAAGGGTACACAAAGGGTAAAATAAAATAAAAGGGTAAAAATCCTACTAATATTTTATAATAACATAACATTTTATATTTTTTAATAACTTTCGCCTTTATACGCAAAAGTTTGTAAGAATGTATGGATGTATGTTTGTTACTCTTTCACGCAAAAACTACCGAACCGATTGTGATAAAATTTACTTTAGGACTTGGAATAATACATAGGCTACTTTTTATCCCGGGAATCCGCGGGTGAAACAGCGGGGCGCAGCTAGTTATATATAACATGTGAAATGAAAGCAATATTTATAATAGCCACAATATTTATTTGTGAATCACAATCATATCCAAAAACTTGAAAGAAACTTTAAATTGTACTTATTTAATAATTATTGTGTCTCAATTTGTTCATAAATACTTACAGCATTTCAGGCTCGAAATTTTAAAATGTTTACTTGATTTTATTGCTGCAAATGTAAATTATTATATAAATTTTCTTCCCAGATATATACTAGCCAATCCATGATGACATTGATGTTGACAACGAGAACGTATTATGTTCATATGACAAAGAGAATGCTACGTGGACGTTGACAGCTCAGTTGACAACTTTCAATATGCATGATATAAAGAGTTGCATTGCAACATAGACCAAACAGAATTATTGCATCTATGCAATCATATATTCTTTATTGTACACTATTGTAATATTATAAACTTTTTTTTACCTTAAAAATATAATATAATACCTAAAATATATTATTAAAAGGAGTCCCTTAAGGCAAGGTTCCGAAGATACAATCATTATGTATTTAGTGTTCGATGCTATGCCCAATCAGGCGAAAGACTTGCTCGTCTCATCACTCAGTACCATTAAAAAAATATCAAGTAATATTATTTCTGTAACAAACGAGATCTAAGTTACCTGCAAAGAGTTGTGTAGAGAAACATGATTACCTTGAGATCTATTGACCCGCAACCAATACAGCGCAGAAGGCACCTACTCTACATAGAGCTCATTGGCCGAATAGGTACAAATATTAACTTCTAGCCTGCGACTCCGTCCGCGTAAAATTTGGTTTATAGAAACTGTTCGTTTTCTGGGGTAAAAGTATCCTCTTAATCTAGGACTTAAAATATCATTAAAATCCGTAATTAAGCTACGCGGTAACAATCATATACTCACTTTCGCATTTATTATATATCTATAGGTAGTACTGCTCTCTGTTCTTGTATCTTGAAAGTAGGACAGTAGGATAGAATATGTATTACTTAGGAAGAAAATTCTAATCCTAATCCTAATTCAGGTTTAGATTTAAGATATTGATTTCTCAAAAAGAATATATATTCACTTATATGAGAAAAACAAAATGAACAGTTTACTAGGCTAACAATACTTAAATATATTAAAAATATAATTAATACTTTAATAAAATGAGGGTAGTTTATTTCTAGTAACTTTTCAAAAATAATGGTTAGGCATGATCTACTTGCTCTACATTTATGAATTATAATCTAGAGCCTTACTAATTTAGGTACCTAGCTGTCGTTAAAAGTTTTAACAAAGTATCAAACTCGATGCAACTACAACAAATCACAGTTCCGCTATGAAACTGAAAGATGCCTGTTCATGCCTTCTTGGCCAATGCTCTGTTTAGGAGTCAAACATGTCGTGGGAGCGCTCCTCGGCCTATTGTCGGCGCATTTGTTTTGTGTCAGTGTTCAGTGGTACAATGCGCTTCGATAAGTAATTTGATTGAAGCTGTCGAGTGTCAGCGCGGCGGGGGCGGCGCGCCTGCCTCTCGCAGCCGCCGCCGGCCGCCAGCCGCCACCCGCGCTAGTCGCTCCGCTCGCGAACACCCGCGCACACGTCGCGCCGCGCTACGCCGCTCCTCCCGCAACACGCTCGACGATAACGCGCTCCATTTAAACGCGACAACCAACAACAATCGGATCCATTCAAACCGATCGTTATCGAACTGCGTTTAGACAATCAGCCGTTCTGTTTCAAAGTTTCGACGACCGGTGCCCCCAAACCGGCCCGCGACCATATGATCCATCGGAGCCTGCGCGGCCCTGATTTCCGATATCCGCGCGCGGTCACGATGTCGATCTTCGGCTGAGAAGTGCATTCATAGTGACTGTTGAGTGATGACTCAGTGGTGACAGAAGACTTTCGGGAGAAAGTGTCTGGTGCATTGTGGATGGTAATGGAGATGTGAATGTTGACGTCGTAGTGTTGTTGTACGGATAGTGCTATGGCCGGTGGAAGTGAGGAGGGTGGTGTGGTGGAGGAGACATGCCCCGCGCCGGTGGAGAGCCGGAGCAAGCGCGGGTTGGGCGGGTCGATGTCGCTGCGCACGCGCAAGCTGGGCCGCCGGCTTAGCCGCAGCATGTCCATCGTAGCGCTGAAGCTGCCGGAGAAGGCGCAGAGCATCACGCGCTCTTCCACTAAGCTCATGCGCTCCGGCAGCCGCGACAAGAAGAACAGATCATTCGAATTGTCGATCATTCTCCCGGACAAAACGCAAAGACAGGTACCTAATAAAACTTACAATTACAGAACTGAAGTTACTAGTAGAAAGTAAGTCTGGGAAACGAATCACTAAATCTAACAACGGTTGTAAAACATTAAAGGTTTCAAATTGAATGGCGAAATCCAGTCTACTTATACTTTAAGGTGATACATCACATCGTAGGTTCAATAGTTACAACAACAAAGCGTATTATCTAACGTTTGCTTAGTCCAAGTCATTATCTGTGACTCGTTATCAGATTCCGACGATAATTATGCGATTTGTACATTACATACATAACTTATTACTGATACAGATCAATAGGCGAATGATATGTGTAAATTCTTAACGAAATGGAGCCTCGAAAATGTATTACTCGAATATGATTGGAAATATGAACGAAACTATATCACAGATGTTGCAATGGAAAACATATTCGCTCTACATTAGACATCAACGCGAGCCGATGCGTTTTGCTATCAAGTCATAATCCGAAGTGTTTATGACAATACTATTTCTAGCATTTATGTTGTTCATAACATCATAACATACAAAGTCTTGTTTACGATTTGGTCAACGAAACGCCGCGCCCGCCGGGAAGTTTGACGTCCATCGGTGCGCTATGCATTCGAATGTGTCGTTACTGACTCATTGCACTTTGCCGGTGGTTCGCCAGTTTCGCCACATTCGCCCACATCGCAGATTTCTCCATTGATATAGCAATGCGGTGCAATTGCCTCCGCGTTTGGATCCGTCCGTCGTCGGGCATTGTTTGCCATTGTCATTGAACCGGGGAATTGCGGGTCTATGCGCGGATTGTGACTACCGATCGTACCTACCGATTGATTGTGCACAAAGCGATCGTTTATCGGTCACGGATATTTATCACGACGTTTTTATTCAGCCTCATTTCGGTTACAGGATGTAGAACACCAAGCTGCCTATTTCAGGCGGAGATATTTTCCGTCTGCCGATAAGCAATGATGTACCTACACATTTTTAACGTGACCCAAATTTTAAATAACATACGTAATACATAAACCGAAACGCGGCGCACCAGCTTTTACGAGTATTAGCGTTTCGGTAAACGATTACAACGCAGTCAACGTTTTCGTTTAAGATCATGGTTAACTAACTTTAATTAACTTTTTAGTTTCCCGCTTCCTCGAAAGTGAAGGACTTCGGTTCCGGCTATCGAGTGTTTCATTAAATACGCTCAATTAATTTACCGGTAACTTTGAAAACTACCGTTCGCTATTTCCATTACATTCTCTGCATTACATTTATATAAGTACTTGAGATATTTTCATACACAATACTTGCGGCACTTGAAAGTCATTCAGGATTTAAGGTCGATAAGCAACATTATTTACTGGAGTTTAAATCGACAAATTTAGAGGTGTCATTTTAAAACCACTTTTCTGTTGTTATCTTGTTACTGAAAACACCAATCTTGACGATTTCAAATTGCTACTGATGCGACTCTCCACCTTTGTTAACTAATTTGCCTTCATGTGGGCAGAGAGTGGATTATTAACTGTTTCTGTCGCTTTAAAATAACAGACAATGGAAAGGACGGTCTTTGTTTAAACTTTATACGCTTAGATCCTTGAACAATGCGTGTGACATAACGGAATGTACCAGCTTTCTTAGGTTTGCACCTGTGCTCACTACGGTTCTAAGTTTCATTATAGTTAATAATTTTAATTCATGTTCAAAATTAAACTACTGTTAGTTAATTACGCAAGCTACTTTAATAATGTTGTTTCAACGCAGGCAGGTGTGATCCAATTACAACAACATTTTAGCCATGGGAAACATAATAAATATTAGTACCTACATGACACAATATAAATTATGAATGTCTCAAATATGTACGTAACTTATCCTTATAAAATACATGGATGGACGTAAGTGTTAGTGACTCACTACGTGTAAGCTAAGTCTAAACAAATGTAGCACATTACAACTAAAGTTTGAATCATGTTAGACTAATATAATAATTAATATTATTTGAATTCATCGTCATCAAAACCATCTAGCTAAAAAGCGCCGCATTGGAGTTATCCTTCAAAACCTTTTAGCCTTTGGGCTTGTCGATTGGCGCGTGATCGAAAATTCTAAAATTATTTTTATTTAATTAAACTCCACTGAACCTCATACAAACACTCAAAGCGTATACATTTTATTAATAATAATTGTATTAAAGAAAAGACTGACTAGCCGCGCGACGACTTATATGTAGAGTTATTTGAGGTAGAGTTCCAGAATCAATAAATCAAGCCGGTTTCACACTATTACCACGTGTCGGGTCGCGATACTTCATATATTTTGTATGAAGATGTGCACACTATTCTGACGTGATGCGCTCTGACGCTGTGTGCACGCCGCTATACAAAAAATATGAATCCGATAGGCTTCTGATGTAAGTACCTGATGCATCACGACACGCCACGTGTTAATAGTGTGAATCCACCTTAGTGATTGTTTAACCTGTTTACCCAATCAGTTGTTGTGCACAGTCCTGCAAACAATGTCTTCTCGCTCAATGAGGTCAACAAGGAAGCCCGCCCACCGTCTGCGACTGCCAGCTCTAATGCATCTACCGGAAATGCGAATCCGGGATGATACGTCTTTTTATATCTCATTTGTTTTGTTCGTTAATGCGAGGTATCAGCTGACTTTAATGTGTTTATCGGATTTGCAACGAATTTGATATGCTTGCAAATGAAATACAAATATTTTCAAACATTTTAATTACTTTCCTTATGAGATCGATTAGCTCATAATATTGGAATTCACGGTTTCACAAGACTTGGCTTGTTATTCCAGACCTTTTTTTATGGAACCAAGTAATGATACGAGCAAGTCGTTCGCCTGATGGCAAGCGCCACGCCTGCCCATTACAATTGCAGTGCCACCCAGAACTTTTAATACCATAAAAAGCACGGCATAGCACTGCATTGCGTTTATCACCCCGAGACATCAGATATTAAGTCTCATATGCCCAGTAATTTCGCTGGCTACAATGCCTTCAAACCAGTGAAAAGTTAAATTAAAATATGTTTAATTGAAAGTATTAAAACTATTAGTAAAAGGTATTATTTAAGCTCTGACATGGTATAAGATAATTTGTTTATCCCTCATAAATAAGTATTTATTATTTTAACGACACAGACTGAGATATTTGAATTTTATTTCGTTGTAAGTTAACTAAATCGTATATAGATTAATTTTATTACGCTAAGTACATTCAGAAACAAAAGTGTTTTATGTATTCGATGTGTTACACAATAGAGAGATCACTATCAATGTCACCTTCATACGAATCTACTGGTCAATCACTTTTTTTATTCAAAACACACATAATTGAATACAGTGACATAAGTGGTGGATGATGGATGGCCATCGGCAAATTGCGGAGAAAGTGATGTCGCAACTAAGTGTACTAGTAGTGTTGCCACATTGGGTTTTCCCGTCAGTATTCGTGGTTCTAAAACACCTAAGAGCTGTGGATTCAGTGAGTTTGTTTTAATAGGGCATTGTAGTCAGCGAAATTACTGGGCATATGATACTTAATATCTGATGTCTCGGGGTGATGAGTGCAGTGCATTGCTACGCAGTGCTTTTCATGGTATTTAAAGTTCTGGGTGGCGTTGCAATTGTTATGGGCAGGCGTAAACCTTACCATCAGGCGAACGACTTGCTCGTCTGATCACTCAATTATATAAAAATACCTAACTATCTTATAGTATTCGTTAAAAAAATCTGTTACATTTCTAGTAATTTTATACTCTTTACCTTCATATACGTTTACGTCAAATTTTCGATACATATAAAAATATTGACTCGAAACATAGGTACAAATAATACGCCGTCGTAATTAATGATAACAATGTCATAATTATATTATCTAACAATCCTTTAGCAATCTTACATCGTACTATTTTTAATAATGCAAAGTTTGTGTGTTTGTGTGGAAGATATTATGTGAGGGTGTGTGTGTGATGGTGTGAGGGTGTCTTGTGTGTGTGCGACTCAACGGATTTTATGAAAATTTGCCCTGGATTCTTTTTATACCGGAATAACGAACAGTTCCTTAAGGAACAACTATAAACCGAATCTTACGCTGACGGAGTAGCGAGTAAAAGCTGGAAGTGTGCAATAAATAATGTCTTCTCTGAATATGAGTACATTGGATTATTATTATTTTTATTTTTATTTTGAAAAGGATTTCTAATTCCGATCTGGCAACACTGAAGTGGCGTGCCCCGTGCGGAATAACTGGTAGTTCGTAGGCAAACTACTTAATTAAATGCCATTTGCCGATCGCAACTGATATGATACCAAGTAGAAACTAACTAGTATGTATGGTATTAGTATTACATACATCTAATACATATAATAATTAAATAACTATATTCATAGTTGCTTTAGTTTCTGAATTTAATAAATAAATGTTTTTTTTATTCACCTACGATTAACTCAGGCTCATGCTCGACTTAGGTAGGTCTTATTTTTGGCTTTTAAATCGGTTTAAAGATTTAGGACAAACTTTGACGTGATTTCTTTACACGTTCATTCACACTTAATAAAGTTAAGGCGTAGAACATGTACCCATCTATATAATCATCTTTAAATCGATATATCAATGAAGTTAGAGACAGAATGATATCTAACACGTATAGGTAGGTCCTATGCCTATACATATACTTCCTATACATCGATAAATCGATCTATCAATTAGAGACAGAATGGTAGCTTGTTTGCTGTCGTTGCTTTAATGATGACAAAATTTGGCTCACGAATTAACTACCTAGCAATTAATCGTACCGGCTTCCGACAGATGTTGCAGGTTGGTGTCCCACATTGTGTAGACAGGTATCGAGTACCAATTGTTCCTCAATATGATAGGCCGGTATCTGATTTGGCACTGGTACAATACTTAGTATTTATTAATCATTTAAATATGCATTTCGTACCTACCTACCTATATGCGTGGTACGTAGGTGCAATAGTCATTGTAATCTGTAGGTATATGTAAGCACAGGCGCAATGTCCGTAGGACTCTCATACGGTTCTGAAAAGTGCTACAGAGAGGAACTCTATTACAGCATTGACTGGATTACTGCTATAATTAATAATGTCTGATGATGCACTGCCTTTCCTTTATACAAATTATAAAAATATATATAATCTACCTGTCTATGTATGTATGTAGGTACCTACTATAAATATGCAAATCTGAAAACATAGGATATAATGAGTTTTACAAAATGGATTAGGTCAACTTAAAAAAACGTTTCTGCTGACATTCAACGCGAGTGCAACGGCATTAATTATATTTAGCCGACATAAAATCCAAAAATAGCTTTCACGATATAATTTTCATTCAATGCTAATGCTATTAAAAATCACGTATTTAATGTCCAAACAAATATTTCACAACTATTAGCTCGGCCGTTTATTATATGAAGTCCAGCTGGAGTAGGTACCAAAATTATTTTCAATGTTTACAATACTCAAACTTTGTCTGATACTCAATCGAGATGTTTGTAAATACATCGGATATTAGGTGTTAGAGCCATTGCATTGATACACTTCATTGTACGACACTGTGGTTAATGTATGAGCAGGGCTTGTTAGATCATAGGACTCATACTGAGCGACGAATTTTTGTTATTAAATAATGTCAAAATATACAACTATTTTGTTTTCAAACTATGCTTCGTTAAGTATT
Source organism: Petrophora chlorosata (assembly GCA_951640565.1). NCBI lineage: Eukaryota > Metazoa > Arthropoda > Insecta > Lepidoptera > Geometridae > Petrophora > Petrophora chlorosata. The sequence continues at coordinate 8,113,931 of OX621206.1, forward strand.
TGTATAAACTTCAACGTCCTTGGACTACTGACACCATTCTCTAGTGTCAAATTGTGTGTTCTAGTAATACCGAAAAGTTTTATATTCTCAAATACCGGTGTTTAATAAGTGACAAGTATACATTTTATAATAAAAAAACAGACTACAATTTTTATGATTCTTTGTGTCCAAGTCCAAAGTGGAATACCGATGAAATATGGACGGGACTACCTTGAAGCTATACTGAAGATATAATATATAACTGAACCCAACGCAAAAAGAATTTTCGAAAATCAGTTTATAAATGATGCAGTTCTTAGGTTAATTAAAATAAAAATACAATCGAATTGAGAACCTCCCCTTCCTTGAAGACGGTTAAAAATGACCCGAAATATCGAAGTATTAATTCTGTCAAACTAATACTCGTCGAATTATGTTTAGTCGAAACAATGACTGTCGAACTATATCTTTTCGAAGTAAGTATCGTGAAATAAAGAACTGACGAAGTTCAGAGAGAACCACCATTAATACCTGAGATGTAGGAATATATATAAACATCTTTAGAACATCTGCATGTGATGGTGCTAAATACTTATTTAAAATATTGAAGATTAGGGGCGTGATGGGATTGGCAGCCATCTAGCAAAAGTACCTAATTAACAAAAAAATGGGCAAGTGTTAACCAAACATTATGGATTCTGCTAACTTCTATAATGGCTGATTGCTGGATTGGTATTCATTATTTAATTGAAAATTTACCGTGTTGATTGCTTTTCGAAGTCAGGCAATAAAATTGGCGCTTTTTTATTAAATTCCGGCGAGGACAAGGCTGGCATATTGACAAAGACTTCCTCCTAGTGTAGTTTACTATAATAACCGAATAACTTCTGCTACACGATACGACGCTGAAGTCCCGAAAAATATTGTTTTACATTGATTGGCCAAGTATATTGAAAGTTTAAGGTAAATTTATGGCATAGAAAGATATTCTATGATAAAAACATTAAACTACACCACATCTACAACGTAAATAAACAATATATAAAATTTAGTGTCAAAGTCAATGACAAAATGACAACTTTTCCGTATGACAATATTACATCAATAGTCAAAAAGATAATTCGTTAAAGAACTAAGGAGTTATCGATACCATTGCCACTGTGTTTGTAGAGATTGTAGATTCTCCGAGGTTTATTTGTTGAAAAATATATTTTTCAAGAAAAGCTTTTAACAAATTCATAATCAAAACAGCGAGCAGATTAAACTGAGCCCAAACACTAGTAGTTTACGATTATCCGTCAAGAAGTTCCATGCCCACCTTCCGTCTCCACCATCAGATCAGCTGACTGTCACCATAATATTGCATTGCTTACAAAGGCAAATTAAGGATTGCCTACGGCCTTTGACAAGTATGCAAAATTTCAACTTCGTACGACAAGAGGAAGTGGTTCTGATTCAGGTTGCAAGATTAAGCGATCGGGATAGGTGTTCAAGCTATACGATTCTATAAGTGATGATAACTTGTAAAAAATATAAGACTTACAAGACCAATCCATCGAACAACAAGATGGTTTTGATAAAATGGGTACTGGACACGTTTTATTAGAATATAAATAATTTTAATTCCTTTGAAAATCTATTTGGGGTTATAACCTCCTTAAAATTGCAAAGCAGCATAACAAAATTACATAAAAGATGCAAAATACTATTTAAATAATTGTACATAAGCTTCATCTTTCCGTATTTTAATAATCTCATTTGTAAGTAGGAATGTAGGTAAGTCACTAGATTGATCAATACTTGCCAACCGGAACCGCGTGTAAGTCAACAAATTTCCCGCGCAAAATAATGGTGCAACACTTTTTAATCCGCAAGGCAAGACTGGCTGCAATCTAGCTGTATCATGTCTATAAACGGGCATCAAGTTATCAAGACTTTTCCTGGGAGTCGGACTAAAGACGTACCTAGCAGCTAGTATTTAATCTGTGGCCAGAGCCAGTATTTGATAATGCTAGAGAGGTAGTCATCTATGCAGTAGCGGTACTGCATAACTCGTCGTCCTGACCAAGTCATCGATCGTTGCAAAATAACATGCTGCTGGCAGATACTAGTCAACATGTGGGAAAAAGCTACGGTTTGTTTCGACATACACTGATTTAAAGGTTTTCCGGACAAAAACTTGGCCACTACTCTTTTGAAAGTACATTAATATACCATTCATTACCGTCCTACTATTATTCTGTGGTAACGTATAGGCTGTACATCACTGAGTCCAATGTTACCAGAGCTTTTAGAACCGCAGCCAGTTTTTATTTATTTGATACGTCGGCTAACAAGCATAGACACGGCCTGCTTGAAGGTAAGCGGTTACCGTCGCCTTTGGATATCTGCAGCACCAAAGGCAATGCTGATGCGTTGCTGACCCTTAAGGACTCTATTAATACCCCTTTTAAGGACTCCAATAATCAGGAATATTCTTTTAATGACAAGCTTTTATTTATGTTAACTTGCAATGTATGTATGTTTGTCCGGGTGGAATCTTGCAAGCTGAATTAGAACCACTTCCTCTTCCAGCCTACGGAGTAGAAATTTTGCATACTTGTCAAAGTCCGAAGACAATGCAATATTATGGTGCCAGCCTTCGAGTAGACAGCCAAAACTTTATCTGAGGTGCCAGCTGATCTGATGACGAAAACGGAAGTTGGGCAATGGAACTCCTTGACGGATAATCGTAAACTACTAGTGTTTGGGCTCATTTTACCGATTACGAATTTATTAAAAGCTTATTTAGAAAAAAATATTTTTTTACCAAAAACTTATTACAATAAGAGTCTTTGAAACCCAGTTATGACAGACATATTGTAATGACATTATATCACGTTGTATACATACTTGTTGTTGTAAATCACATATTGATCAAGCAATCAATGAAATGGCACTACTGCAACACCTTATAGTCGATTTGTTTACAAACATCTCCGTGGAGTATTTAATAACAAATTGCGCTACAATGTTTGCTGGTCAGATCATTATTACAAATTGTTAAGAACTTAATAATGATTGCATTAGCGATCTACCGCGGCTCCGTACGTATCCGAATATATAAATTAACTAGCTGCGCCCTGCGGTTTCACCCGCGGTTTCACCCGCGGTTTCAACAACCCTTATCACTTAGGGGTATGAAAAATAGATAGTAGCCGATTCTCAGACCTACTGAATATGCATATAAAATTTGGTAAAAATCGGTCAAGCCGTTTCGGAGGAGTATGGCAACGAAAACTGTGACACGAGAATTTTATATATTAAAGAAGATAGATCTCTATCACTTGTAAATTAAACCTTCGTCAAGACATTCTCTAATTTATGTGTACGTTACGTTTCGCATCAAAATCTATGAAGTAGTTGTAGTAAAAGTATTGGTGACTTTAGCCTTAATATGTGTGTACTCTCTTTTTGAAGGATGCTTTACTTAGGACAGTGGAAACTAGGGAAATGGGAGAAACAGGTCCATTTCTCTGGTGAGAACATACTCGCAGTTATGTAGATCAACAACCATAATTCATAGTATGATGCATTATTTCACAGTACAGTAAGCTTGCGGTCAATGAAGACAAACCTCAAGTACTAAGATAAGCAATTTCAATACATATGTATACAATGTTTTATGATATTATCGGGTCTATTCGCACACATATTTAAAACGAATTAATATTACAACACACTACATTGAAACTAAAGTAAATCTAAATACCAGTGGCTGGCCAACAGTGGCTGGTCTCAAATAACAAGGAGAGCTGTATCTGCAAGGTCTCGACCCTACAACTATCACTGCAGGACTGCAGATAGACTGCAGAACCGGTCCACGTATATGCGCGTGCGCACATGTGGAAACTAGTAACTAACCTGTGGTAGCAACGTAGAAACTGGCAAGTAGTCTCTGGTACAAGGAATGCATCGCTCATTGCGGTATGTGTACTTGTACACATAAGTTTAACAGCCACGACAAGTATTTTATCAGCACAATTCATTAAGATAAAACCTAGCTAAGAAAACACTCTTTATGTAGAGTACAGAGCGCTGACAATGTTCCCTAAAAAACTATAATTCATAAAAAGTTCGAAGCAGTAGGTATAGGTATACCCACTTTTATCCATTTTCATTACTGAAATATTTTACCATTCTTACGGTTTCTATTAAAAGTTTAACATAGGTAGCTCTTTTCTTTATTCTCTTTGAGATAGAGCTCACTGCTCATTTAACATGTACCGTGCAACGATTTATAAAGGGGCTAGGTGGGATAAGTGAGCCCTATTCGGTATAATAAAGTAGCAACTAAGTAAGCGGCTTGTTTATTACCGATGGTCTATAAGTCGTCGGTTTCTACTTTCGATAAGACTAGAGCTGGGAATGCTAATTGTTGCAAGGCGGACTACAAAAACTTTGAACCGGTCAACGTCATTAAGCGGTTGGCACACGAGCGTATCATACGCTCGCTGCGTTTCTAATCCGTTTTTTAACCAGTCATTATTGTGCTTCTGCGAGGGAAATTATATGGAGATTATATATTATAATAATAGAGAAAATATTTATGTTGAAATGGAAATATTTCCGTGCGTTGTATTATGGCTACAATAACTAGAAATAGAGGAAATATGTCTCACGCTGTGGGAATCAGGCTCAGGCACGGCGTTCGCAACCGATATAATTCATGATATCTTCAGCCAAAGCGCTAACAGAAAGATACGCGTCGTGTAGTCACGCCTTAAATGCATTCACAATGGCACAGAATAAATAATAGTATTAACATTAGTTTCGTTATGCAAATATAGTGAAAGGATGTGCAAAATGTTAGACATCGGAAGTGTGCGAAAGCGAATCCATAAATCCGTAATCTATGAGTTGGTTCGGGCTACTTATGATAATTTTGTGCGAGTTTCTGTCTATGACAATACGATTAGCATTCGTTGCATTATAATTTATTGTGTCTTTTGCGATGCTATTGGTAAAATACAATTAGATATTGGCAATAATTTAAGATAATTATGACATATGATAATGCCAACACCAAATGCAAATAAATTATGTAAGTATATTTTTAATCATAGCTTGTTCTTATTCGCATCGGAGGTTATAATACGTATGAACTTTTTAGTCTGTGAATATAATATATTTAATTCAGCCGTTGCGGTCGTATATTACCTAGAATTTGTTCTACCCTATATAAAGGGAACACACCTTCCTGTGTGGTGTCTTCCTTTTAAATCACAAAAAAAATACAGCTCGTCTACCAAATTCATTTCAGTACCAGATGAATTTGCGAGTTTCGATATGTTTGTACTATGCCCTAATATTGCCTCGCTACTAATATAAATGCGAAAGTTTGTAAGGATGGATGGAGGGATGTTTGTTACTCAATCACGCAAAAATATACAATACAATACAATACAATACAATAACACTTTATTGCACACCAAATTAGATAATAATATACACAATTATATAAAAAAAAAAAAATATATACACAATCGTAGTTTTGACGTACAATGGGCGGTCTTATCGCTTAGAGCGATTTCTTCCAGACAACCTTTGGATGGATTGAACAGGTATAAGATCTAATGCGGTTTGGTGGTGTACATAATAAACAAATATAATAGTCACAAGTAATGTATAAATAAATATGAACCTATGTAGGTAGGCACTTTAAGTCCTGGAAAAGGACGTAGGCTACTTTTTATCCTGAAAAACCGCGGGTGAAACCGCGGAGCGCAGCTAGTATATCATATGGGAAGATGCATTAACATTTTGAAAAGCTGTTCAACCATAGAAGCGGCGTAACGAAGTAGGTCAATCGAATATGAATGCGTTGGTGGTGTTTTTCTAAATATAGCTATTTGAAGAACTAATTATGCGAGTAGGTAGCTAATTTTGTACTATATGTACCTAGTTAAATATACATATACTTAGCTCCGGTTATAACCTGGTGATGTCAGCACTATGTATATACTTCCGAAACTTAATTTCCAATGGAACGGAACACGGAACGGAAATCGTACAGTTTAGTCAGCTTTTGGACCACTTTTTAGGGTTCCGTACCCAAAGGGTAAAACGGGACCCTATTACTAAGACTCCGCTGTCCGTCCGTCTGTCTGTCAGTCTGTCACCAGGCTGTATCTCATGAATAGTTAGACAGTTGAAATTTTCACAGATGATGTATTTTTGTTGCCGCTATAACAACAAATACTAAAAAACAGAATAAAATAAATATTTATTTCCCATACAACATAATTATGTGAGTTTAGCTGTTTTTATAGATAATGGTACGGAACCTTTCAACCGCGATCCGACTCGCACTTGGCCGTTTTTTAACTTTATGTAGGTGCCTGTACAAATCAGTGTACTCTATGCGAAAAATACAAGTTCCAAAATAAAACCAATAATAATATTATAAATGTGTTTCGTAGGACAATATATAAAATTTAAGCTAGATATTTTTTTTTTAATATAAATATTAGTATTCCAAATTACACCAGTATCGAAGCGATAAGCTCAAATTCACAAAGTAATGTTGTTAGGTATATAGGTATATTTTCGCATATTCTCGGCCTGTTATCATCGGAGACAAGAGTCCTTGCAGTGCTGTGACCAATGAACCGTGGAGACTGGCTTTGTGCTTTTGTCACATGCTACTACGTGAGCTGTTTTTGGAATAACCAGCAAAAAATATGTGAAACGGAACGTACATTCTGTGGATTTGTGAATAAGAACTTAAACTTTTAAAATGGCTAAATCGGTGCAAAGATGGTAATTTTCGGTTCTTTATCGGCTACAATATAGACGATAGACTGCGTTTGTATTACACACCTTTTAGCTGATTCACAGAATAAAGTACAAGCCTGATTCTTGCAGGCGCTTGGTGCCTAGAAAATATTTTATATACTTTTCGGTAAAATATTATGCGAACTTACTCAATACTCAATACTCAATACTTTATTGCAAACATATGTACACAAAAGTTCTTATTGTAGTGGTGAGATTACATATGACCCTACTAGGGTATAGCAAATTATACATTATAATTCATTATAATGGGAGCGGACCGATTTATTCTACGTCTTTGTCAATTCTTATTTTCATTAAAAAAGTCATTTAAATTATAATAACATTTTTCTATCAGGAATTGTTTTAATTTTTTATTAAATTTTATATAATTTTCCTCTTCTTTTATTTCGTCAGGTAGATTATTATAAATTTTTACTGACATTACATTCGGACCGGAACTATGTATGTTCAGTCTTGATATGGGTAATACTAATTTATGCTTAAACCTAGTTGCAAATCGCCGTGTTTGTTCTGCATGCTTTAAGAAGAACTGCGGATATTGTCTCACAAATTTACCTACTTCTAGTATATAGATTGATGTTAGGGTCAAGATTTTATTTTTAACAAAATGTGGTTTACAACTTTCCTGTTTTTTGATGTTAGCAAGTATCCGGATACATTTTTTTTGGGCAATAAATGCATCTTGCACGTCAACACTATTACCCCAAAGTAGAATTCCGTACTTAAGCCATGAGTGTGCGTATGCATAGTATGCAGACAGGGCAGTTTTAAGGTCAGTTGCCCTCCTAAGTTCTTTTAATGCATAAGCGAAGCTTGAAAGTTTTGTTTTGATTTTTTGGACATGGGTTTTCCAGTTAATATTTGTTTCTATTTCTATACCTAGCAAAGTAAACGCGTCGACACATTCTAATTTAATATTATTGTATGTGAAATTAATGTCAAGGGATGGTTTTTGGTAAGGTCTAAATTGCATTAATTTCGTTTTTGAAAAATTAATGTCTAGGTTGTGAACGTTCATCCAATTAATTATAGTTTCAAAGATGTCAGTAAGATTATGATTTAAATTATTATTATTATTACAAGATGTCAAGATAGAAATGTCATCGGCAAATAAAACGCAGAAATTATTAATTATTTTTGGGAGATCGTTAATATATAATAAAAATAGGATACATCCGAGTACGCTGCCCTGTGGTATTGAATTGTTTGTTTGTATTATCTTAGATCTTATTAAATTAATTTTACCGGTTTTTTACTAAACATACACACAAACATACATACAGATCGATACAAACATACATACAGGTCCCGAGCGCAGCTATTGTTATGATTTTTAACATATTATAGTCAATACTACCTACTGTTTTAAAATGTTACTATTTTAGAAGTAAGTAATAGAAGAGGAATGCGACACGCAAGACAAACCTGTTTAAGGTTTATAAGGTGTTAGATTTTTATGAAGAGTTGTAAAATTTATACAAATAAATAAATAAAAAAAATACATATAAAAGGTAGGTGAATTACCTGACTGCCAGAGTTTTTTGACACTACACAATGTTTCAGTTATCCACTACCTTCTTACATTATGAATACCAAATTATTACCAGACGCAATCGTTGGTGCGGATGTTAATTAATATGCCAGTGTCTTATCGACACTACCTTACCTAAATTATTTGCGTAAGTGTGTATGTTTGTCTCAGTCAAATCATAAAGTCTCTCAATTGAAAATCATGCAAAAAATCACATTATATAGTTTAGGTACATTCTAACTAGATGAACACATGCTAATTCCCGAGAAAATGAGAAATACTATACATAGTTGTTGTCAAAAACTTTTGTCTTCATAAAATCAATTGTTATCATATATATTATTACTATAATGTAATATGTATTTATATATATATATATATATATACAGGTCTAAAAGTGTTTTTTTACTTATTAACCGCTGAACAAAATTCCACGAAGTTTTGAGTCGGAAATGTGGATCACCTTCTTTTGAAATCCCAACAAAATCAAGTTTAAAAATTATTGTGGTGCAACTGGTGCAAGTTAGTTGCGAAATTAGTGGTCCGTTGTCCGTAGCAAGATAGATTCGATTTAATACCCTTCATATTACACCCAGTAAATTAACTCAAAATTTGCTAATGTTAGAAACAATTCATTTGTAAAATAGTCTGGTGTAAAATGAAATGAAATAAATTGATTTGTCTGAAACATAGGTACAGATAAAGATATTGAGATTTATTAGGTATAGATTCCATCATGGTCTACCTTTCGGTGTACAAACATTTATGATAATGAATTTATTACAAGTCATTATTTATTAGTTATTGTCAGTCCCTTATTAATAATGTCAAAATAAAATCAAATATACAGTTATACCATGATCATAAGGTATAATTTAAGTTTCTTTGGCAGACGTGGAATTCAGCAGCATAGAGATTTATGTAACTGTGTCTAAAGCAAGCTTTGGTAGGCTTTTTAGTCAAGTGTTCTCTATCACTAGCTACAATTTGTGCTAACATGAGTAGGTAAATAATCGATTAGCAACAAATCGAGAGGAATCGCTTTAGATGTTCGGTAAGGCGTAAAGTTGTTGTCGATTCACTGATTTTCAGGGACGGGTGACGGCTCTAAGGAGACTTATTCTATTTACAACGATGATACCCTGTTACCAAGCGTTTACCTGAGGGTTTCTCATATTTCGGGTGAGTGATCCCAAGGGTTTTCTAGGGATATCTAACAAAATTGTGGAATACATCTGTGCTGGAACGTATGTAGGTACGTAATCGCGAAATGATCAGAATTTTTTGGATTGCAGGCTGTAAAAATATGTACATCTATTGGTATGTTTTGGAGTAGACCATTCACTAACTAAGTGGTTAGGTACTTCTTACATCGAAAGCATTAAAATGATGATTAGGAATGATTGAAGCAAATGATTCGAAGAACTTTCGAGTGTGTGATATATGAATTGTTGATCGTGTGAAAGTAGGTAGAGGCGTTAGGAAGATAACTGTCACGGCTATGTAGCGAAGGTAAACACAGCGAGCGGCAAGAACATCCGATCAAAAAATTTTCAAAAATCTATATCCAAAGGTTGCCTGGAAGAGGTCGCTTTCAGCGATAGAGCTCTCCATTGTATCGCTAGAAAACTGGTATAACTTTTTTTTCTAATTTGGTGTGTACATATAAACCTAAAGAGCTATGAGAACTTATATGTTCTATCTTTCTTCAATTTTTATTCGAGTAACTAACAGTTTATCTGTGCTTGATTGAGCAATTAAGCTATATGTCGTCACATGACGTACGTAGTATAATTTCAGACAATGGAGTTTTCCGGCTGCATGCTCCACACCGAATGATTAAAAATTATGCCACCGACAACTGAAATAGAATTCCTCGGAGAAAGTTGACACGCGGTACGTTACTTTCGTTCCGATGAAAACATCGCGGCAGTTTTGGGTCACTCGTAATAGTCCCGGGATAATAAATTAAGATTCATGCAAATATTTACGCGAAATGTTACCATGCGTCATGTCATTTGTTACGAATGAGCTCAAGACATTTGAAAAACTTCAGTTGAAAGACGCGTTAATTTCGGTTGCATCGCTACGTGTTGCGCAATTGCTTTTAAAATATTGCCACTGGGGTTCAACATTCTTTTTATCGTCATTTTGTGTGAAATGTGTCGGCTTTCAGCAGGTTTTTACTGTTGTTGTGTTTGATGTTGCTTTCTTGTCGTAACATTGCTTGCACTTTATATTCTGAATTCTTCTTCTCTTCTCTAAGTGCCACTTGCACCAATGTGAAATCGAGGTTAACCCGTGACTTGCTTTTTAGGATGAAAACTGACATCTTACGAACCTTTAACCAAATATTAAAGTTAGCAAACATTATTTAATGGAGACAGACACAAATGAGAGGAAATCCTATTTCTCTAACATGCATTGATCGAAATCTGATTTAGTTTTGTTTATGTCAATCAAATCAATTTCAAATATACATTTAATCACTTAGTTTCATCACCTCTACCAATTTCCACTAACCTTCATCGAATACGTTTCATGACATTGACATTTACCGAAATTAAATATCATGGTAAACACGTTTGTGGCGTATGAATATAATTAGTAAAATAGGCTCACGTATGTTTACATTTTGAAGAGAATTAGTTTTTGGTTAATTTTTGTGTTTTCATAATAAAAAGAAAAAATATCACACTGTCTTAAAGCCCCATATAGACTATTTTTAACGGACTTCAAAAAAGGAGGAATTCGACGGTACTTTTTTTTTGTGTTTGTTACGCGATTACTCCGCCAATTTTGAATTGATTTTGATTATTCTTTTTGTTTGGTAGGTCATACTTCAGAAGTGGTCCCATATAAATTTTATCGAAATTGATTCAGCGCTTATTGATAAAATTAACAAAATCAAAAAATATAAGTTTAGTCTTCAAATCTCTTCTTGCTTTTTGAAAACATTATATCGGCTGAAGTTAGCGATTTCATTCGTGACTCAACCCATCTCATTCTCCGCTGAGTAGTCGTGAGTACCTACTCGTACTCTTAAAGGCTTAACTCAATTGTGAACTGTGTCTAGAGTCTAGACTCAAATTTTGACATAATGATGTTGAGTTCGATCTCAAATAACTCGTCTCTGAACCTCAGCCTATGCAACATTGAAGAATTTACACAGTATTTTGTTACTGGAAAAATTACCTAGAACAAGTGTGATTCCAGTCAAAGCCTTCCTTTACGTTTTCTTAAGTTTTTTGAGAGACGGCAGTTGAGCGGCTGCTCAGACCCGTCTCCCCGATGGTTCACCGAACATCATCCCGAAACACGACTAGGTCGCTTGACGGCATGGCTTTGTTCGTTGGGTGGTATTACAACGGCCAGAGCCTACCACTCTAAAGCGCGTAAGCGGGTTTCATCACGATGTTTTCCTTCACCGTTTTAGAGCGAGCGTGCAAAAGTAAATGAAGATGTCCAACCAGTCAAGTTACAGTTATGTAGTTAGCTAAGATCGGTAATAAAATAAATAGAAGTACCTAGCAGGTACGTGGCTAGTATTTATTTGAACATGTCACAGCTATGAGTCAGTATGTGTCACACTTGGTTACGAAGTTAACGGACCTTGTTTTATTATAAATCTGAATTTAGTTTTAACATGTATTTTCCGGGAAGTCGCGCTTGTATACTATACAATATTGTATCGACATTTAAAAGAGGGGGGGGGGGGGGTTTATTAGAATGATGGCCATATTACTTACGCAGATTTTTTGGTTGTCCCAGTATTCTAATTAAATATCACAATACAATTACACTTTATTGCATACCACAAACACAATTTCATGATAAAAATATAAACCTTAACTAGGGTAATACAATTGGCGGTCTTATCGCATAAAGCGATCTCGTACTGACAACCTTTGGATGGATTGGACGATTATTTAAAGAATAGACGGTGGTGCACAGCAAATAATATAAACAATAATAAAATAAAACAATCATACATAACTAAATAATATACTATTAACGACAAAAACATGCATATAACTTAACATAATAATCTATATAACTACTTATACTTATACAGAATATTTAATAGTACAGTATGTTTGCCAAGTCCCAGAAAATTACGAGATTCCTTATCCTGAAAATTTCTACTCAAAGGCAAAATTTGCATACTTGTGCCGTTAGACGATGAATTCCTTCCTTAACCGCTCTTATGTCTAATATCGCACTCATGGCCGTATTTTTCTTCACAGAATTTTTCATTAATGTAATGTGTTTACATAAATATACAATCCGTCCACATTTTCATCGGCTCATAGCAATTACGCTACAGGATTAACTTCGGCATTCCAATACGTCAGCAGTTTAAAGAGACAAGGTTGCGACGAGAAATTCGGCCAGGGATGCGATTAATGCACATTTTCCTATATCAATTAATTGGCACGATTCGCCAGCTGTGGCGATAAACGATGGTAATTACGATTATTTGTTATGTTGCGTGTTTAGTTTGGTAATTGGGCTTAACTAGTGTTATCTCTGGCGATAATTTGCACGTATGAATTTTGATACATTGATTATTATGTTCATTTTAAAATTATCTAGTACTTATCGGTTTTATATAGTGTCAGGATAGATATTATGATTCATAATATTAATACAATTTATTATTATAACATTTTATTTTATAAGAGGTTGCAAGAAACCGAGCATCGTAATGCGCGATTCCTAGAGATCTGTTTGTTTGCGCATCTAGTTGCAATTATTAAAAGATCATCTTTAAAATTATTTAATTAGGTGTGCAAGAACATGAACCTAAATACACAGTACTAGCCGACTTGTGTAATAAATGAACTTGTGCAATATATAAGGACTAAATAGCTTTAACATTTTAAAAAACGCTATGTATCCTCTATATTGCTGTAGCAAAAATATTGCATCGAACATACGAAAGATGAAATAAAAAATATCGCCGAACATAATTATACTCAGGTCTCTAAAATACCGGAGTGTTATTTTATATTGATCTCTACCTATGTAATTATACTAGAGTTACGTTCAACCAGAGCCTGTCTGAATGACGAGTGTAAGTCGAGACTGCCATTAGCGAACAGCCTAATCGCAGGAAAGTGAAATGCGAGTGCGAAGGCAGCGAACGTCGAGTTTTTTCCCAGAGAGATCAGATGCACAAATAGACTGTATACCTACTGCGGTAGGGCTCTATATACGTACTATACAGCTTTTTAATCCCAACGCTTTCCTTGCTTTTGACTTAGGTTTAGATGCAAGGTGCTTTTTCATTAGGCGAAATTACTAGGCATTATGAGACTTGAGAGCTATTGTGTCAGAGACAGAGTGAACAAGCGCAGTGCAGTGCCGCGTAACATTTTGCAAAATAAAGTTCTGGAAAGTGCAGCAACTGTTATTGGAATTGATAGTCTTTCATGTTCCAAAAGTGACAGGTTTTTGTCTCGCTAGCTTTAGCAGTATCAGGCTTTTCCAGCGCTTATGTTGCCAAATTTTTTTTGGATCTGAATGGACTAAATGGACTGGTGAATTGGTTCTGCATTTAGTTTGAAGGTGACCTTGCTAATAGATAAAAATGGTAATTATCTGGGTTGCATTGTTGTTAACATAAGTAATAACTATTTACATAACAAATTACGTTAAGCAGTATCAGGAGATCGAGGGCATTGCCATCATCATATTTATATTATCATATTTATGACTTGTGATGTCAATAGTCTATAGGCACAGCACTAGCAGCTGTGGCAGCTGCGGTTGCAGAATTGGTACAGATGTAACCGCCTTAACAGGTGGCATAGAATTAGCAGGCTCAAGTACTAAGCATATACTTAGCAGGTGTCAAAGTGTACAAATATTTGCAAGTAATTAACAACCAGTCTACTTACAAAAGAAAATAAGCACGAATGTGAATCTACTATTGAAGTAGATAGGTACCTACTTTTTAGAAATCGGAATGCACGAATGATGTTGTGCTATGTGGTTAATGATGATGTTTAGATATAAGGTAATGGCACCGGTCATGGACACTTTTAGACTGTGTTGGATGGAAAAGTTCTTGTAGAGTTTCATAGAAGCTGTGAGTTGGCATACAAATTATTTCGAGCTCTAAATACATTCACAGTGCATATATCTGACAGTAACAATGATCATTATATTTAATATTTAGCTGTTTGTAATCAATAATTTCAAGGTAGTCAAGAACACCTGTTATGAACTAGTCAAGATCCATTAATGGCCAACCAATAATGGACATTTCCCCAGTAATAAACACCCAGAAATGGACGTTGCTTCAATCATACTTACCATTCAAATTGACAATAGCTTCAAATGTTAATTAAAAGATCAAGTTCAAATAAGACGTTAATTTATTTATGCAGAATCTGCAGTCACAGTATTTTATTGAGATCTACTAATCAGCTTCTTTCAGTCACAGCATCATCATTATAATAAGTAATCAACAATGTCTTATAATTTCTCTTAAATCAACTACGAAAAGCTCCTCTAAGACTATACATATACAATGCTCAAAACAGTTTCAAATAAGATGTAACAAGAATAAGTATTATTTTTCATCAGTCCTGCCTTTATAGTTCTTTTATTTCGACAGCTTCAGAAAAAATGAATAACAATCCATTTTGTGTGTCTGGTTCTGGCAAGTATTCTATAATTTCACTTTTGTTTATAATTGACATGTCGGTTTCTACACATTTGAAGGATCTTTTATTTTTTCTGGACTTGTATCCTTGCACGAGAATTCTCTCTGACATTATTTCTTTCACAAGACATACATAACGGTATGTCTTAGCTTGCTCGCTTTGAAACTTAACAAGAACAAATTGACCAACGTGAGGTTGGTTTTCGGGTTCTTTTATTAAATGTAAGTCAGATTTTTGTTTCATGACTTTGAAGTTACCAGTTTTATCATCTAAAACTATGTTAAATGGTATCTGATCCAAAACATTAATGGTTTTGGTTGAGAGAGGTCTATTTTAGGATTAGTACATCTACTTTATATACTTCTTCTTTTTTACTGTTCGTCTGTGCTTCTTCATTGGTTTCAATTAAAGTTGGGCTCTGGTTTACGCCTTGCATTTTTTGTCTTACGTTATTTTCCTTCTTTTCTTGAGTTTTATCACCAGCACCAAATTCGTTTCCATTTCGAAGTGTTCTTCATCGCTTTGTAACTCTAGGTCACTTTCTCCCGTGTCTACGTAGGCTTTTTTAAATGGGCACAATTACATTATTTTTATCGAGAATGTAATTGCCAATTGATCTAGAAGGATATTTTTTACTGAGAGTTGCCAAGTTTGTAGTTTGAGTAGGTATTTGCAATGACGCAGAAGCTTCATTCTCTGCACCTATTTGCACATTCTTATTCTCTTCTGAAGTTCTCTTCTTAACAGTAATTTCGGAAATCCGCACTGAAGGCTCTCCCCTCCGAACAGCTTCTAAAGCGCGACCCATTTGCTCCGGTGTGTAGTCATTTTCGGTGCCATGACTAAAAACAAAAAATATAATATCGAACCCATAATGGACACACCAATTATGGACATCCATGTTCATAACTGGAATTAAGCCAAGTACAGCTACTTTTCAAATATACACTGTTTTTTCTGTCTATTAGTATTACAAATGACTAAAGAAAAACAAAACAAGCGAAATTCCTATAATGAACACTTTTGTCCATAATAGGATTTAAGACGGTATCACTGTCCAGTTATGAACATCACAACTTCCAAGCTAACTATATCGAAATCATCCAGTATGTAAGTCGAATTTAACGCACAACTACGCCTATAAAACGACCAAATTTAAAAATAATTCTAAGCAACATATTTTTTTGTAGTAAATTTAGTTAAAATCTACTCACCGCACTAACAATTTCCTTAAGAAAACAGGTTTCAAGCACGAAGATCTTATTTCGACGTCCATCATATTTTACGCATGTATCTGTCAATCGTTAAATGGCACTGATTTGACAGCTAAATGATTCTTGTATATGGATTAGAGTTGCTAGTTACGTATTTATCTGTGCATTTCTTATTTAGTAGATTTTTTAAAGTAAGTGTTCATTATAGCATCCATGTCCAACACTGGTGCCACTACCTTATTGCTGGAACGATTTTTGTTTGCAAAAAGTGAAAATTGTGGTTTAGAATGATATCATACATCTTTAACTAAATGAAAGTTTAAAACGGGAGCGTAGATACGGTTTTTTTCTACAAAGACAGAGGGCACGATTATGAAGTATTTACAATGTAGTTACGATACAAGTAGGTACCTACGTAAGCTTAGCAAAAGAAAGTGAAATATAACAAACGGTAGCGTAGACTTTATCTTTTTTCCCAGAGATTGCGTATGCGCGGCGCTTTATGGATAATGATAATGTTTTGGATTGTTGTGACTTTTGAGAATGTTCTTAATGAAGTGCTAATTAAATTAAAAACGTTGTCTTTTGTGCTTTCCACGTTAACTGAGAGATTGTTTTTATGACGGAAGGGAAATAAACGGTCTTGATTGAAGAGAAATGCAAGCGGTAGTTAACTTTAACAGTTTCTGAGTGGTATTTCAGATACATAAAGAGTTTTAGTAAGAAGTTATTACTGGCAGTATTTTATACTTATAGTTTAACGGTACCTGTTACAGATTAAAATATTAATTATTCTCATATGTTATCTATGGTCTGTTTCGTAGCTTATCTGTTACTTATACTCGTTCATTCTTCCGATTCATCCATCTTACATTCACGTCTGTGACCGCTTCTATAAAAAAAAACTCTTATACCAGTGCCTAATCGTTTTTAATCATAATTGTAGTATTAATCCCTCACAGGTACCTATAGGACAATATATAAAGCTAGAAATGCTAACGCTACCCCTTTGCTTACTTCAACGGAAATAAAACAACTGAATGACGTCAAGAAGCCAATAAAATACTAGCTTGGCAAAGAGATCAAAGACCAACTTGATACTAACTTGACCTTTTAAATGTACTTTAACGCTACAAAGTACAACTAAAAATATTTTGTGAGCGTAATTACGAAGGAGATCGTAAGATGTATGATATAAATAGCATCTTTATGTCTATTTTTATTAATGGTCATTGCACTATCTTGCGAACTATCTCAATGTGAGAGGGATGCCTTCGATACTAGTAGAATGTGAACTTAGTATTCTGAGGTCAGCATTCCTTCTGCATAAGTGTATAATTAATTTATCTCGGCACATTCATTTCAAATTGAGTAATCGACATACATCTGATATTCTTACGTATATTGCATAAATTATAGTAATACATTGATATTTTTGGATCCTATGGATATGACAGAAATATTTCTTATGCTAGATACCTACTATAATACTCTATCAGGCTGCGTGGTGATCTTAGAATACAGCCAAAAAATGGTGTCTTTTTTAAAATAGATCATGTCTAACTATGAAGTCGGTGAACTATCTTATTACTACCAACTTACATAATACTTTGTGTTATAATCCTGTCTATATGGAACAGAAATCAAGACCGGATAAAAATATTATTATCCGGTTTCGGCTTCACGTTGTCAAAGGCACGTAGGTACTCATCATGTTCATAGCTAATATCCGCAATTCGCTTTGTTTATCTTGAACGGAAATAGGTTTGTCGTGTGTATATTTAACATGTAACTTGTGATTTTAATACTATTGTAAAGTAACTGTGATGCATAACTACATAACACTATAATAAATCGTAAGGTGTACTTATTTAGTCACTATCTCGAATGTGCGCTCTGAACACTGATACGTGTTCAGCTCTTATTTTGAACAGACGACAAAAAGGAGGAGGTTCTAAACTCGACGTTATGTATCTTTTTGTATATTTACGTGATTACTCCGCCAATAATGCATTGGTTTTGGTGATTTTTTTGTTTGGTAGGTTATATATCAGAGGTGGTCCCATATAAATTTTACCAAAACTATTCCAGCCCTTTTTGAAAAGAAAAATAATAATTTAGTCTTGAAGTCAGTTCTTGTTTTTTCAATATTTATTATATGTCTTACATGTGTTAATATTGGACTATATAGTATAAACTATATAATATGGGACTTAGGCACAGAATAAATAATAGTACTAACTTAGGCCTACATTAAAAAGATTTTTCTTTAAAGATTGTATACAAGAACAGCGCCTACGGCCTATTGCCTATTCTACTACAATATAATTGCTTACATACATTGTCATGTGCTACCTGTGACTAGGATATGACGCAATGTTGACAACAAACATTATTATTTGTTGTTATAACATGGTTATAACTGTGGCTGTATGTGAGAGTAATAAAAGTTATTAGCCAGCTCTTATTCCAGATGAGTGTGTTGGAAACTTTGTTGCGGAATTACAACTACATATCTTGGTGCTTATGTAATTTGTTATTTTACTAGTAGAAGTGAACTATCGATTTCACACGTTTTATTATGTCTTCTAGTAAGCTATTTAATTTATAGATAAAATAGTTTTTATGATAATACAATTACAATTACAAAATGCTTTATTGTACACCGCACAAAAGAATGAATAGGTACATGAAAACCACTTACAAACTAAAGTACAATGAGTGGACTTATCGCTAAGAGCGATCTCTTCCAGTCAACCTTTGGATGGAGTTAATTAACCGAGTGACATAGGTCGGCGGTGTAAATAAAATAATAATAAATGATTTGTTCTTAATATCCTTAGTTTAAATACAAGTATAATAAATAATATCATATGCTATATTATACGCAAAATTCTATAACACATAACGTAAACATAATAAATATTTAATTTAATACAAATTCATATATAATAATTATTTTTATTATTTTATCACTACATAGTACATAGTATAAAACAAAGTCGCTTTATCTGTCCCTATGTATGCTTCAATCTTTAAAACTACGCAACGGATTTTGATGTGGTTCTTTTTAATAGATAGAGTGATTGAAGAGGAAGGTTTATATGTATAATAACCGTGCAAAGCCGGGGCGGGTCGCTAGTATTATTATATATTAATTTATCCATTTGATATTAGACGTAGGTATATTTTTTTTTCATTCCAAAAACTATTTACAATTGAAACAAAAATATACTAAAAAGATACTAAACTTCTTATAACAACTAAAAATGTATAGTGGTATCCATGAGGAAAGCCTCCAAGAACGCTGGCTGCATTCCCGCGTTGAATGGCTAACGCTAATCTTTGAGCCAGGAATAAGCCAGCCATCTTGTCACCTGTTAATAATTAGACATTAGAGTTGTGTAGATATTTTAAATTACGCTAGTCCTACTAATATTATAAACGCGAAAAGTCAAAGTCAAAGTCAAATATCATTTATTAAATATGCACAAAAGTGCACTTTTAAAGGTGAACACATGATATAAATAAAAAATGTTAAAAATTGTAACTTATGTTAACATGACTTTGAAAAAAAAAGGTAAGTATGTTTACCCATTTCTTCCTATACTCAAATTGAAGTCTTAGTGCTGAAAAGAAATGCGAAAACTGACTCTACCAGTGCTTCGGAAATATGCCCGCTAGAGAAGATAGCACCAAAAAAAAATGCGGGGATGTCTTTTTTTCAAAAAGAAAGTTTGTAAGAATAGATGTATGGATGTACCTTTGTTACTCTTTCACGCAAAAACTACTGAATGGATTTTGATGAAACTTTACAATATAGCTTACACATCAGAATAACACATAGGCTACTTTATATCCCTGGAAACCGCGGGTGAAACCGCAGGGCGCAGCTAGTTATACATATTTTAGTGACGTAAGAATTTATCTTTTTTATTTTTATAATTTTTAGGCTTCGTAGCTTAGCAACTTTGCTTGTCTCGTTATGGTTTAACAATTTATGAATTAAACTAATTAATTATTCTGTACCTTTGTACAAATACCCTTTAATTTGGGAAGCACGAATTAAGAAATGCACTCATAAAGTTTTTAAAAACCAAAAATGTTTTTAAATATACCCGAAGACCACACCATGCGGGTAGTACAAAATATTTCCTACAGAATGATTATTCAGGACATTGCACACGTTCACAAACTGTGCAGGTATACAGTTTTTTTATGTACATGATCCTGGCCCCTAACAAAGATTCCTTATATCAAGGGAACAAAGAACTATGAGGACCACGGTCCCAAAACACCTAGACACGAAACAAATGCTTGCACTTTTTTCTATGCACAAATATTTGTCCAATCGCGGGAATCGAACCCGCAACCTCAGTGGAGTATGAGATTTGAGCCAACCAGTACACCTCAGAGGCTGTCAACTACATAATACTACTTATGTTATATATTTCTACTGAAAAATTGTATCATCATCATCAGCCCATCACGTTCCCACAGCCGGGACACGGGCCTTCTCTTATAGAGAGAGAACGGGCCATAATCCACCACGCTGGCCCAGTGCGGGTTGGTGGATGTCACGCGTCCTTGACTTTTTGTGAAAAAATCTTGGACATGCCGGTTTCCTCACGATGTTTTCCTTCACCGTTTTTAGAGCGAGTGTTAAATCCGCTCATAACTTAAGAAAGTCAGTGGTGCGAGGCCAGCGGGATTTGAACTCGGGTGCGTCGGATCGAAAGTCGCACGAGCTCCCACTGAGCCACACTCGCTCCCGAATTGATGATAAATTTTATACTTCTTCCAAAATAAGGTTATAAATAGCAATCTCTGCACTGACCAGTATAATTCACCAGATATAATCTCACTACTGACAACTTCAACAAACGACTACAATAAATAATTACTTAATGAGCTTCAGCAAGTAAATCACATACCTAGCAAGTCTAGCAACCGATCACCCGCCATTGTCTAGGCACTAGGCCGATTGACGTAATTCGAGGCCACATTTAATTAATATACCTTTATCTGAATAGTACAGTCATGCAACTACCTGAAACCCACGCCAGCCTGCTTTGTATGTGTCCTAGAGTTTTATGAAACGTTCGCTACATCCTGTGCTGTTACTAATCTCTGATATGTAAAGAAAACTTGCTGCAATGCAGGCTTGCTGTATTTAAATGTAGGCGTAAGTAACGTACCTACTAGTAGGTATATTATCTACTAGACAATGACAACCTTTATGATTATCGTCTATTACTAAATTACAAGTGCCTGCGAATCGGTTAACCAAAACATATAAACAAGGACTTAGTCTATATTTTGATATGTATAATAAAGTACCTCTGGATGTAACTAAATTTCCTACCCTAGAATTTAAAACAAAAATTAAAGCGTTCTTCGAAACACATCCTTTCTACACAATAAACGAATTTATGACGAAATGCTGGAAGGCAGAAATGTTCCTTTTCTAATTTCATATATTCAAAAATTCCTGTTTTAAGTAGATTTTAATTAATTAAGTAATTCTTTATAATAATGACATGCCTCGTATAACGTCTATGTTATAATTTGGTCAATAAATGAATTGAAATTGAAATTATAAGTTTATCTTTCATATATCCTTATGGAATACAATTTTTATTCGGAATAATATTTAGAAAATAGAGTTATGTTCGAACGGGATTCAAACCCGTTTTTCGGAATACTGTTCCAACACTTTACCCACTTAGCCATTGAGCCATTGTTTGACTCTCGTAGACGTTTTTCATAAGATACAAGATCTTCGGCACGTTTAGTAAATTTATCAGGATACAAGAACTTTGTTACATGGATATAGGTACGTTAAGTAATTTAAGAAATAATCAGATAAAGTTGTAGGAACTTTAGATACTAAAACGTCAGAATGGCGCCTGCTTTTCAGCCATAATAGTTTTAATACCTGATATTTTTATAAATTTACCGTTTGAGCATCCTTTATCAAATCTGCAACTATTAGAATAGTTAATTTTCTTTGCTATTAATATAGTAATGAGTAATTCTCCTAGAAACTCGATGATGTCATAAAAAAGGCATTTTCTCTAAATGAACTCTAAATGATCATTAATGACTCCAATGACCCAATAGTTGTAGGTACCGGGTTTTCAGTCTACGTAGAGTAATTCAATATACCATTTGATAAGGCTTTAAGAAGATATAAGTTGTTCGTTTTTAGGAAAAATACAGCACATTATAAGACGCCGAATATTCCAATCTATGGCGAAATATGGGCTTGCAATAAATTATTTTTCAAAAAAAACTAAACCGACTTCAAAACCACAAATGGCACTCAAAAGTAAAAAATAAATTAATATAATTATCATAAGCGCTACCCACTCATATATTTGAAGTCGGTGCCAGCCAAGTCTAATAGGTAGCAGATAAATATGTATATAGTAAGTACTACTTGTAGGTAGTATCTATCTACTACCTTTTAGACTTGGCTGGCACCGACTTCAAATATATGAGTGGGTAGCGCTTATGATAATTATATTAATTTATTTTTTACTTTTGAGTGCCATTTGTGGTTTTGAAGTCGGTTTAGTTTTTTTTGAAAAATAATTTATTTTACCCTTTTTAGTGAAAAACAAGTTTTAATTAAATTAATTCAAAAAGTTTTTAAAGACAAGCTTTTATGATCTAGAAGCCACATCATGACGAAGTTTAAAACGGGCTATCACAATTAAATGCATGTACAAAAAAATTTCATGTCTGTCCTATATCTCTGTTGAAGAGTTCCCTCGCCGGAAGTCAATCCTGGGTGTATCTGCCATGTCATGATGGAATTTAGAACAGGCTATTATGGTTAAATCCATTTACGAAATGTTGTGTCTGTACTATTCACCGTTGAGGAGTTCCCTCACCGGAAGTCAACCCTGGGTGAAGCAGGTGAAGCAGTCGAATACAAACCTCCACCTTTAGAAAGTTGGTTACGAAAAAAACAAGAACCGACTTGAAGATTAAACTTATATTTTTAGTTTTTGCTATTTTTTTCAAAAACTACTGAATGAATTTCGATAAAATTTATATGGGACCACCTTTGAAGTATTACCTACCAATCAAAAAAAGAATCATCGAAATCAATGCATAATTGGCGGAGAAATCGCGTAACAAACACACAAAAAAAAAAAAAAAAAAAATTCCTTTCTTCCTTTTTGAAGTCGGTTCAAAAAAAAAAACATACCGTCGAATTGTAAACCTCCTCCTTTTTGAAGTCGGTTAAAAAGCTTTTTAATTTACGCGTAATACACGCAACGTAATACTTATATATATAACGTTCATAAATATAACGCACGTAACATTGCCATCTGCCACCGCGCCATAAGAATCACTATAATTGTATCGCCTAATAGTTACTTATATATTTATGGCTCATTGTCTAAGTGAGTGTAGCCCAATTAACATAGCGTAACAAAGGCGTCGTCGCCGATGGTTCCCATTCACGACAACTTACACTTTCATGCTGTGGGAAATAGTGAGTTATAAGCAATGAATGGATAAGCTACCGGTAATAAAAATTACACATAAACATCGTAACATCTTCTTGATATACTCCTAAAAATGAAAAGAGCTTCCAAAATACATATAGTAAATAATATATATAGTAGGTAGTACATGATATTATAGTTTGTACTTTTTGTACATATGTACATGTCACTATTATTATCTTATTTATGTTGACAACTTGACACCCCGGTCTCTTACTGTTTCTTTAAGTCCTCTCCATCCAAAGGTTGTCTGGAAGAGATCGCTTTGAGTGATAAGACCGCCCACTGTAACACTTTAGTTTTTAAGTTTGTGATTTTTCTTTTGTTGTAATAATTTCTGGTGGTGTAACAATAAAGAGTTATCTAATCTAATCTAATCTAAAATAAGACCCTATTACAAAAGTGCTGGCTGTTAAGAAAATAATGTGTTATTTTATTTATTTTCTAAACATCGTAATACCTTCCTGGTAAAAGCTGAAACGCGGAATTACACTACACATTTTCATTGCGTTTCAGTTTTGAGATGAATTTCCGCAACGTCACGCCTGATTCCATTAGTTTCTTCTTGGTAAACTTCTGAAATGAAAATGAATGAAAAGAGCTCTAAAAAATATGATCCTGTTTCAAAAACGCTGGCTGCTATGAAAATAAAATGTTAATTTACTTTTCTAAATATGGTAATATACCTTCTTGGTAAGCTTCTGAAAATAAAAGAGCTTCAAAAAGAACTTATTTCAAGAATGCTGGCTGTTAAGAAAATAATGTGTTAATTTGCTTTTCTAAACATCATAATACCTTCTTGGTAAACTTCTTCAAAAGTAAAGAGGTCCAAAAAATAGGCTCCATTAAAAAAATGCTGGCTGTTAAGAAAATAATGTGTAATATTACTTTTCTAAAATTACTTTTGCGGCCAGTACCTAAATTGTATATGTGGCCAGTTATATTTAATCTAAGAAGTTTTTGTACATCACTAATTATAGATGAATACTTACATTTTAGAATTAATAATAATTGACATTGTAATATTAATATATTGTAATAATAATTGATACTGTGATGACATTTAATTTAATTTTTCAATAATTGTATATGGATTTGATTTTTTAATGACGTTGAATTTATTTATTTTTAATTTTATTTGTAATATTTTTTTAATCCGATGTAATATTTTGATAATATTAATTTTATTCAATATCTGGAAACATTTGGACGCCAACAAAGGCAGAATAAGAGATCTTTTTTACCATTGCTTACACCTGTACCATACCTTATTTTATGCAAATAAATTATTATGATATGTTAGGATATGATATATTTTGCCAAAAGTATTTTTTCAAGTTCATGGCGGAGTTATAAGCAAACATTTTCCGCCGCACTTTTTACGCGTTGTCACATTCTAATCTCCATTGTCCAATAATTTCTCACAATCGCCGGTAGGAACGAGTATGTCATCTCGCTACTAGTTGGCTAATGCATTGTTGAGTTTTTCGCCAGCTTCATTTGTACAACCAGAACAATACTTTTTGACTTTAGAACCTTTTCATAATAAGAACTGAACAAATTTCCTTGAAACTTATAGGAAGTGTCTGTGTTTTTGATAGTGACGAGATTCTTATGTGTCAAGAGAGTGGGCGGTTGTATCAACAATGACACGGTACGTTACCGACGAGTTCGTATGTGAACAATGCAGCCCACACTTGCCATATGTGGCAAGCTATGGTAGTGAAACTTTCCGTGGTGTTGTTTGATTGCAAATAAGTTTTGTGGGCATTCCCAAATTATTGATACTGTATAATTGATTTAGGAATGCCATTTATCATTGATACAATTTCAATATACATAAGTGAAACGTCCTTTTTACCGACTTCAAAGGAGGCGGTTACATGTTCCACTGTATATATATATATATATATTTTTTTAATTTTTTTATATTTTTTCACTGATTTCTCTGCCAACTGTTGACCGATTTCAAAAAATATTTTTGCTTTCAGTTCAGTATAGCTTCGATGTGGTCCCATAAACATTTCATCGATTCATTGAAGTCGTTTTTTTTTGGGAAATGTATACTTGTTTTTCAGTGATTGATTTCGTTTAAATGTTACATAATCTGTACCTGCCTAAGTAAATTACTGTCAAAGTACCTGAAAGATTGTTGCTAATAGTAGAGATAAAATATAGACGTACGGCCAAAAAAGGGTTATCAAAGTTTTTGTGGTGCAATATATTTACTTATTACAGCTAGGTGCTTTTTATACGGCTATACATCTCCGTCATGTAACCTTTTCCGTAAAGCAGGGCTGTCCCTGAAACTGTCAATTATTTGACACAGGTTCAATAAGGTTCGTACTGTTATGTACTACTCTTATGGATATGTGTCATCCCTATTGTGGCACGAAAAGTCAACCGATTTAGTCCCAAACTCATTACTGCTGTTGCCAAGTTATAGAGACGCGCACAGGTAAAACATCTCTTTAGTTGGCGGCGTTTCTTGTTGGCTTATGTCACTCCTATTGATGGTAGTCTTCTCAGAGTAAATGGTTTTCTATTTTTAGTGCCTTAGGTACATACTACCTACTAATTGTTGTACAAAAACACAGGTAGCGTTTTAATCCACAGCCACACACACACAGCCGCTGTGGTGTATTGATTAGGCAGTTTAGCTCAAATCTCATACACCACTGAGGTTGTGGGTTCGATTCCCATAACGGGACAAATGTTGTGCACAGAAAAATAAACGCAAGCATTTCTTCCGTGTTAGTTAGGGACCGATCTATGTATCATCGGTCCCTAACTTACGAAACAAACAGAGATCGTTGGGCGTTATTTATTTTACTCGTGGTAGGTCTCTCGTATGCGGGAGGCTGGGTAGGTACTACCGCTTTGCTAGTTATTCTGCCGCCAAGCAGTAGTGCGCAAGCATTACTGTATTCCGGTTTGAAAGGCATTGTAGCCAGCGAAATTACTGGGCATATGAGACTTAAAATCTGATGTGATGAGCGCAATGCAGTGGTACACAGTTCTTTTAACGGTATTTAAAGTTCTGGGTCGCACTGCAATTGTTATGAGCAGGCGTGGCGCTTACCATTAGGCGAACGACAAGCTCTTCTCATTGTTCAATATCATTAAAAATCTAATAAAATTGAGCTTTAGCCCATCGCCGAAAAGTAATAATATTATCTAATCTGTGGCGGAACAGAAGTGAACCCACAGTATTATTATAATACTGCGAGTGAACCAAACATGCAGCTAATTAAAAACAGCATTGAAAGCATACTATGAAAGTGAGTCTATTTTGGGCATCGCCCGTTACTAGGCTTGCCTACAGATTAAACATGAGTTTCTACGGAATGGGTGAAAGTATTAGTCCATTTTGGAAAAGATATTTAAATATTTATCGCTTTCACATCGTTTATGGTGGATATTAATTGATTGGCTGATTATCATAGCGGCTATAAATAATATGATTGGCTTTTCATTGCTAGTTATCTTTAATCGCCTCAGTGCGATACGGTTTCCTATTTGTTGCCATATTTAGTTACAGTGAAGTTTGATAGGATGAATGGTATCTGGATACAATATATTTTTTATGGAACTGAGTAATGAGACAAGCAGGTCGTTCGCGTGATGGTAAACACCACATCTGAACATAACAATTGCAGTGCCCATATTAATACCATAAAAAGAACTGCGTATATAGCACTACATTGCGCTCATTACCCCGGGACATCAAAGTCAAATATCATTTATTAAATAGGCACAAAAGTGCACTTTTAAAGGTCATAAACACATGACACAAATAAAATATGTTAAAAATTGTAACTTATGTTAACATGACTTTGAAAAAAAGGTAACTATGTTTACCCATTTCTTTCCTATACTCAAATTGAAGTCTGAGTGCTGAAAAGACATGCGAAAACTGAGTCTACCAGTGCTTCGGACATACGCCCGCTAGAGAAGATAGCACCAAGAAACTCTGCGGGGATGTATTTTTCTAGCTCTTTTAAAATGTCTCGAAAATAACAATGAACAATTACGTATAAATTAGAATTAACAGAATGTCAAACAAGAAATGCGAGTGAGATGTCCCATAGTCATAGTATCAGTAACAGAAAAGTGTAAATAAAATATAAGTAGGTGTGACATTAGCTGTAGGAGTGACTAGAACAGACCAGTCCCCGCAAGCAGCTACCGTTCACGAGTATGACTTGTGGACCAGCCATCACCCCCCTCAACCATATTGGAGGGAAGGGAGTGACCCGGCACACAGAGCCGCCGCATCAGATAATTAGTTTCATAAGCCCAGTACTTTTGCTGCCTACGATGTCGTTCAAACCGGAACACAGTAATGCTCGCGCAATACTGCTTGGCAGCAGAATAACTGGTAAAGCGGTGTTACCTACCTAGACGGCCTCACGCATACGAAGAGACCTACCACGAGTAAAATAAATAACGCCCAACGATCACTGTTTGTTTCGTAAATTAGGGACCGATGATAAATAGATCGGTCCCTAACTAACACGGAAGAAATGCTTGCGTTTATTTTTCTGTGCACAACATTTGTCCCGTCATGGGAATCGAACCCACGACCTCAGTGGTGTATATTTGAGCTAAACTCCCCAATCAATACACCACAGCGGCTGTGTGTGTGTGGCTACTACTACCATACTTTCCATCCACAGTTGAGTAGTTGTTGATGCACACAACTCTAAACTAAAACTATAACAATTGGATAAAATAACAAATAACGGTCAAGAACTACTAAAACACACAATTAAATTAAAATAGATCCTACTTAGTTCTTGACCGCATTGGCATTCAACTTGGCAAGAGTTGAAGCCTGGAAATGTTGACTGTTTTAGTACGAAGTGCAGTATGTCGTGTGTGTATTATCGTGTGATGATACAATTTGGCTTGAAACTTGGCATTGTTTATTTATATACTTTCTAGTTGCACACACTTTGACTATCTAAAAATCTAAATGAACACAAAAGACGTCATAGTCACATGAAGAACACTACGGGTCGTATTTATGGACTTGACTTGAGTCACGTTTGATCTGCGATCAACTGATATTGACTTACGTTTTGAGAGAGTAGCTAGTTTAGTACGACAAAATATACACACTACACCAGAGCTTCCCTAACTGTGCGTCGGCATTATCCCAAGGGTGTCGAGAGGCGATGCACATGGATTGACTTCATTCATGGATCCAAATTGATTCTCACGAATATCGTGCCCTCAATGCAGCACTGAAGGATTGAGGGTTCTTCAACCATTTGCGACATCGTACTTGTGCGAAACAGGCTTTCCTGCAGTTGCAGTAATAAAGAACATGAACAGATCGAAAATAAATGTAGAGAAAGAAATGAGAGTGGCAATTTCCAAACTTGATCCCCGTTTTCAGAAGCTATGCTCAGAAAAGCAAGCACATCCTTTTCATTAGTAGCCATTCAAGAAAGTAAAATAAATATCTCTTTTAATTTTCGTTCTTATGTTTTGTTTTTGTTCTTATTTTCATTAAAAAATATAAGAGTTACTAGGCTACAACTGGTATGGTAAGTAGTTTTTGATCAGAGGGGTGCGTCGCATAAAAATGGCAATCACCCAAAAACGTCACAGTAAAAAAAGTTTGGGAAGCCCTGCACTACACTATAGCGTGCTATAGCTGCAATAGATACAGCGTTTAATTGTTTATGTTACCTATGTTGTAATGAAAAAAACCGTGCAAGTATTTGCACATGTATTTATAAGTAACAGACATAATAATGCAAAGAATTGCAAAAATCTTAACGAACCTTCCAAAAAAGTAAAAATCCAACTCACTCACCAAAATAGCTACAGATTCAGATAGACCAGTTTTAGTACAACCAGTATTTTTTGCATTGCAAAAAATCTGATTTCGCATTATCTGGCAAGGTCGCGGTCAGTGGAGATAATGACCATGGGACTGTATTATGCCTGTGATTTTGCGCAGTTCATAGCGTGCCGATCTTTTGTATGGAGTTATTACGGTTGGCATGTGGAATTTTCAGGCTTGGTTTCACATGGATGTTCTAGTGTAAAAATACAAGTATATTTTGGAATTACCGGCGCATAATATATTATCATTATGTAACTTTTGTTCTGTTCCTGTATAAAGTGGGTAACATTGTTGGCTTCGGTGTGGATGCAGCTTAACAGAGCTGACCTACTGAAACCAGAAGGCTAGATTCCAGCGTAATCGTAGGCATGAAACTATTACTCATTCATTACAATATATCTATTGCTTTCCTTTGTGCTGCTGACCTTACCGATAGGTTTAATTGTTTGTTAGATTATTAATGTCATTGTTTATAGTGTCGAATTGAAGCTCAATGTAATACTTACTCGTATAAAGCGACAAATATGGATACTACTACTCGTTTCCGTCAATAATATAATTTTAATGTACTAATGTTGGTGGAGGCATAAGTCATGTCGTCAAAGTGGTGATTAAAGCCGTGTTCAACACTGTAAGGGCTAGCATGCAGGCAGCTACAAAACTGTACATTCGTCGATGCAATTCTGTATCCCCCAATTTTAAGAAGTACAACGACGTACGTAGTACACCCGAAAAAATTCTACCGCGTGTCCTCCACTGGGGCTAAAATCTGGGGAATATCAGGAACAACACATTCTCGTGCATTTTGCTTTGTATTCGCAAAAGAAATGCGGTGACAATTTTTTATCGCGGCGGGCATGATAGCCTTAACTGCTTCTAATTTTCTCAAATAATATTAGGTAAGAACGTACCTAAGTTCCTGCCTAATTTTTTCCCGGAAATGTGAACATCGACACTGAGCGTGCATTGATGTTTGTTGACTGTTATTCACTGAAGGGTTCCTTCTTCCCTCAGTAGCAGCATGACTCAAAAACAAAACTCCAGTTGTAAATTGGGGATCAAGTAAAAAAAAAACAGATTTAAAAACTAATAAAAAGAGCACGTTTTACCATAGAAATATTTAAAAGTGGTTTAGAACTGGTTTTCATCAAGAAAACAGAGTTCATGGCCGTTTTATGCCAAATTTTACGTTAATTTGCAAAAAGAAATGTAAGGTCATAAAAACATTAAAAAATATGAGCATAAAATACAAAAAATAAATAAAAGATAAACATAAATGTATCGTATCTCTATAGAATATAGACCAAAACTCAAATCAGTTTGGTTGTTGTCGTTAAAGCTATACCAGTATTTCGCTTACTACTTGCGAATACGAGCAAATGTTGCCGAGTTGATGATAAATACATAAACGAGTACAATGGGGCACAACGGCGTATTATCAAATACTCGGTTGTAACTACGTGAATATTTTAAATTAGGTACTTTATTTAACAAATAAAATGTTTATTGTTTCAGGTACGTTTACTCATGATGATCGAAATAAGAAAAACATGAGGTACTCTACATTTTCGACCACATGGTGCAAGTCCAACTATTATAACTTCTATTTTGATAAATGACAATAATTCCCTAGAATCAATCATATTAATCACTTTTGATAAAATATCAAAAGTAATTTATTACTACTGATTCACTTACTTGCTTTTCCTCTTTTTAATATTTCGTTTTGATAAAATATCATAACAATATCATATTGTCTCATAAGAATATCAAGTCCATACCTTGCCATTAGCATATGAAACCATTAGCATATGATGCCATTAGCATAGTATGGTATAGTAATTACTAATTACTAGATATACAATGCATATAGGCACCATTAGTGTGAAATAAAAATAAGTTTAATTATTTATAGTTTATTGTGTAGGGGTCAAGGACATAGAGCTAGTCTCTGACGGATATTCATGACTAAGTCTAGAATATAGTGTGAAATTAAGTATGTAGCTGCAAAGTGTCAATACTCGATGAATAGCCCACAGTCGTGCTCTACATTTCAACCAGGTCAATACTACACTACAAGGCATAGCTTTACATACATATTATAAGTGAATTTGTTTTTTTTAATTTATATTAAAAATTGTCCCATGCAACTTGAAAATTTTATTATTGTAAATTGTCTTTACGCTTATAATAGGGGATCGGACAGTAATCGAGAAAAAATCTAAAATGTAGTTAGAACAAATGTTCGTCAAACCAGAAAGATCATTCAATCAATATTTTTGTGAAATAATAATGATTTATATTTTTAAATCCATAAATAAAATCTAATAATTCTGACATTTTTAATCTGTTTTTCATCTCAAACGAAGCAACAATCACAGCGCGTGACGTCATTTGTAGGCAAATGCCGTGAGTCAAGCTTGTGTTTATTATACGTTTTTGCTTTTCATAAAATGTATTTTTGCTAATTTTTTTGTTCCGTTACTACAATATCGTCCCCAAACTTCACAAAACGTATTTAAATCTCTTTGCAAATTTTATTTCTAAGAGTTTGTAGTTTTCTTCCTACATATGACGTCACAAATTTTGAGGTGACCTTTTGCGCGGCAATATTTGAAACATAATATTTAATCATAGTTTTAGGTACTTTTAGAGCGTTTTTTAATTAAAATAGTATTTTTCATGGCTATATATATATATATATATATTAATTGTACTTAATATAAAACACTTTCTGAAAAGGTGTCCGATCTCCTATTATGCTTGAGCTGAATAAATAAATTTAAGGAGCCGACTTGGACCTCAGATTCTCTACCTTAGCTAATCAGTATTGACCTTCACATAACTACTTGCTATATCACCTGAAAACTATTATTAGAGTCGCGACGCGCGACAGCCAAGTGATATGCATGTCGGCTTTATTTAATTTCTTTCTATAAAGCTTCGGTTAGCTTACGAAATATTTCAAATTTCTTTTCGTTTGTGAATGTCATAAAGTTGCAGGTTTCCGATTTACACTTTCGTACCTGTCAAGTCTCACCAAAGTTGATCTCCTTCCTCTATGTTCACAAGTTTTATACTTAGTTTAGAGGTAAGGTATTGAAATAGTCAAAAAACACGTAGGTCACAATCTTACAAAGATGTACCTTAGGTTAAGACCAATTTAAAACAATAAACTTATTTTTTACCTTGCATACGGTACCCAAAATATGTTTCGTATGGGCTATTTAACGCGTAATAGTTGGTGTAATCGTCGTTTTGCAGGTCGTCAACGCAATCGGTTTCGGTTGTTTCATCGATTCGCATAATTGAATTAAATAAGGCGAATTGCTTCTTTTTGTTAAATAATAGAGCTATAAGAAGTCGTATTGTGGCATCAGGTGAGGCCACCGTAACCAAATTACTGTGATTTTGTAACGAATTACCAGTGGTAGCTTCTGGCACTATCTGGCTGGCAGTATCTATAATCGTGTCGTGATATTTATACATCGATCTTGTGTTCTGTGTCTTCTTCACATCAGTCCCAAATACAATCTTACTAAAATCATCATCAGCCCATTACGTTCCCACTGCCGGGACTCGGGCCTTCTCTCGTAGACAGAGTATGGGCCATAATCCACCACACTGGCCCAGTGCGGGTTGGTGGATGTCACATGTCCTTGAATTTTTGTGATAAGTTATTGGACATGCCGGTTTCCTCACGATGTTTTCCTTCACCGTTTTTAGAGCAAGTGTGAAATCCACACATAACTTAACAAAGTCAGTGGTGCGGGGCCAGTGGGATTCGAGCTCGGGTGCGTCGGGTCGAAAGTCGCACGTGCTCCCTTTGAGCCACATTCGCTCACTCGCTACTAAAATAAGTAGACTTAATATTGGGTTTTAGTCACTGTAGGAGTACCTTTGTTGTAAAAAATGAAATCTAGTAACAAAGCGAAACTCAACGTCAAGTTTCCAAAACTGACATTTTCTAGAACAACGACTTACCCATATTTGAATTTGAATGCTAGCTAAATGCGTCTCACACCTACTCGCTATTGGCAACCTACATACATACGAGTAGTTAAGTAGTTATAGGTATACATGCAAAATGTCCTACCTTGTATGTAAACCACTGAAAGTGGCACGGACGTCTTAGCGCAGAGCAGCTTGGGCAATGTCCTCGTAAGGTTGCTTTAATTTGCTGCAGAGATAAATATTGTATGCATCTTTATGTTGTACTTAGAAATTATCGTGATTTAGTTGCGTGATAGGTTTTTACGGGTAATAAAATTTATCTTGGAGGCTATAATCTGTGTTTTAACATTGAAGGCATCTAAGCACATTAGGTAAGGTACACGTTACGTGCACAAAGCTGTCTATAGCAAAATCAACAATGTTTTGAGCTGAAAAATGTTTTAATTGATCACTTACCAACGCAACCTGTCGGTATATACATCGATAACGCTGTGACTCAGAGGAAACGACAAGCTAACTTTGCACTAGGTATTTTTATTTCTTTATGTTATTGAGTGACGAGACGAACAGGTCGTCCTGATGGTAAGACACGTCTATTAACTGTTGCAGCAACAACCATAAAATTTTTGAGCTGAAAACCCGCTCGTCAGTCCAAAACAAATCATAATGCCCAGTAGTTTCGCTGGCTACAACGCCCTTCAAACCCGAACGCAGTATTAGTCGATTTTAAAGGAAAATATACATTTGAAAACGTAATACCAATATAGTATTTTTTCGGAAGGTCACTCAATCACGTGAAACGTACTGTAATGATACTTCACAAAAAGTTCATAGACATGAAGTGGAAGATTCCCGCCAGTGCAAAACACGACAGAGTCAACTCTTTAGCTGAAATGAAGACGATTAGAAATTCGTGGCACGTTTGGCTAACAAATTAATTATGCGTGTTACACAATGCCGCCTTGTCAGCGCCGTAGTTTGAATGGTACAAACAAACAGAAACAATACATACATACTCTTACATGATCATGAATACAGAACGTACCTGCGACACAGAACAATTTATAGTACTATTACCTGCGTTCCGACTTTCCATTACACGTGTGCCGAATACAAACATTTCGAAAGATCTTTGCAAACTGATAATGTTCGATATCTATTTGCCGCGTCCTATATTTGACATGTTTACACTGTGTCTCATAGTCTCATTATCGTCTGGCATAGTGTGTAAAGACATCTTTGCGGTTTTGGGAATTATGCCAACACAGTTGTCTACTCTGGAGAAGTGAAATTAGAACTGTCCATTCAAGCCACAAATTGTAGAATTGATGGATCTATTTTTGTCATTTTAGAAGACTTTATGAACTTTGCCGTGAATCGAATCTCTTGAGGTTTTCTAAACATGTAAAATGAATGACGTCATTATACGGGCTACGGCATTTGCTGTGGTGGTTTGACCTAGTTTTCTAATGAACCTTTATCTACTCGTATGTGTGTATATTTGGCGTGGTTGTAGACGATAGTTTCTTTAAATTGCGTTATATTAAGTATGCTATTGGAGTATTTTTAGTTTTGTATCACATTGTCCGTTTGGATCATTCATCATCATCATCCGCAGTCTTTTACACCCCACTGCTAGGTATCGGCCTCTCAAAACCTGCCATTTACCTCGACTCTGTGCCATTCTTGTCCAGGTTTGAGCTACGATTGTTGCCATAGTATCTTCGACCCATCTTGCTTTCGGGCGTCCAACGCTACACTTGCCTGCTCATTCATTGCTTGATCATTCATACATTACATTCGAACTTCTGTGTGTTTTAAATACTTGCTACTTGTATGTCGGACAAATGCAAATCGGCAAATCCGTTTTGCGAATAATCCATATGTGGACGCGCTTGTCCATCTGCCCACGTATACCTGTGTACTGTGTTAGGTACCGTTGTACTGTTGTACCGTAGAATGTTGTTTTGAGGAAATGCGACGTCATGGACTAGCAATTTACCTAGTTGTTTTATTATATTTCTAGGAAGTTAGCGTTGCTTTACCACTTGTAACATAAAGACAATTACTTTATTATGTAGAGTGTAATATCAATGCCTTATCAAATTCTTTCAGTTGTTATCATTACTTTAAAACGCTGACTTCCTAGAAGAACAAGCCAAACTTCCTAAAAATATAATACCTACCAATGCCAATATAAAAAATAAATTATAATCGTGTACGGAAATAGTACTCTATATATAGGCATTTAGAAAGGTAAAAGAAGTTACGAACATGTCCAAATCGAGGCACAGTTTAACGAAATATAGTTGATAATATGTTAGAATCCAACAATAACACCCACTCTTTCTGGAAATGGTATTTTCATCAGGGAATATAATCATATAGGAAATATAATCATTATATAGGAAAAGTTTTGATATTATTGGGTTAATCAATCAATCATATAATTGTTTCCACCTACCTCAGTTTAGGGTGATCCAAACTTAGGTACTCTTATCTGCTCTAAAGCTATAACCAAACAAAGGCTCTATCAGTCTCTAAAACCCGGATCATTATGCACAAATGAGTCACGGCTAGTGCAAACTATTGTTAGAAGTTCAACAACTTTCAGCCACCGTGTTATCTACCTATTTGAATATGATTAACGAACGGCACGAGAAACAAACATGCCACCTACACGAAGAGATTGCTCCGAGCAAATGTCCCCGTATGGGATGACGTGACGTAGTGGGTGCAACTGATGCTAAGTGCCATGAATCTAGTACTAGGTTACATAATTTTGCACGGGACTGACAATATCATTAGTATCGGAATATAGGGCGTCATTAGTGCATAGTTAGCACATGTTACGCGCACTTGTTGCGATTTAGTTATTACCTCATTTCTCGCTTTAAAGCAGCAAAGTTCTCATTTGTTTTTATTTTGGCACGTTTCATTTCATTCCGTAAATTAGTAAATGTCGAAATTGACGAAGGAACAAGTTGTATTTTATCATGGAAGGATATAAAATTGTCACGTCATCGTATAAACTTTCACATTTATGTGTGTCGTCCAAATGTTACACAACAATAACTAAATGAATTGATACTGTTACTGATACTTTTGCGGGGCGTAAACATTTTATTTGCGATACCATCACCATGACGTTACGAGGCATACCAATCAGCTAATGTCATCTTTTATGAGATTCATTCAATAAACTCCTCATAGTGAAAGATTTCCTATGAAAATAAAATAGCACAATTAACTGTCCATTCATCGGCATATTGACCGCAAACAACTTGGGACAATGCCTATTATTATATGACCTTATGAGTGTAATCAAGTAAGAGATGTCATACGTTCAAAAGTGCTAGAGCCTGAACCGAGTCTAAAAGTGCCTGGTGCTTGGTTCCCAAATTTGTTACACTCTTTTTTAATCTAGAGGCCCGTATGTATGTATCAGATCACTACGTTCCGGATGACTAGCATATTCATTTGTCGCGGTTCATCGTACATTACATAACACGGAACCACATGCCACATCAACAGGCATCAGATATTCAGCGAGTTATTTTTATTCGTGATACATATGGATGCTTCGCTTAGTTTTGATCACGCAATGTAGCGAATTAACCGTAATGCCTAACTGTTGCATGTGATCTCGTCAATGATTCACGGATTGTTTTTATTGGAAGAATGTGTGTTGTTTAAGATTTTGCATGCGACATGCCTACTATGGCATGTGTTCGAGATGGCAATGGGGGTATAACCTGTCAAAGCGAATAAGACGGCCAATCAGTTGCACGCAAAAGTTTGTTTAAGCATAGTAGAATGTGTAACCAAGAAAGTGACAGATTAAAAAAATAATGTAAAATGCACGTTTTTATGCGCTAGTGCGAGGTTAGGTCGACATTGCATGCTAATAAATAAATTTAGAATGCATTGTCATTTGTGAGCTTCCCTGAAAGTTTCAGCCAGATAGCTAATCGGGAAGTGCTCGAAATTTGAGTTGCAAGATTCTACCCGGAACGATATAGACAGACAGACAGACAGACAAATAAGAAAGTGACTTAATAAAAACGTGGTAACAAAATTACAGCCTTTAAATATTGTCCTATATAAATTTAACCTTTTTATGCCGGCTAAATTTAACCACTAGTTTGGCATTAGCCAAGGCCGCCAAACCTCCAAAACGAATTGGAATTAGTTAACGACTCATCATACTTACACAAAGCTGTATTTAGTAGAGCATTATAGGTTAGTCATTTTCGTTCAGGCTGTCCATAAATGGCGGTCATGGACAATCCGGGACGCATTTATGCTTACTTATGTACCAGCATTGTGCCAGCATTGTCGCCTTCACAAAGGGAACGTAAACCGTTCCACGCCATTTTAGGCAAGACTTTACATTTCAATGCTGTACTACCGACGAGTTGTCTCAAAGAGCATTAAGTAAAGTTTTTGATTGGTTACTATACTACCAAAATAATGAATGATGCATTTTTAGTAAATTAACATCCGTGCATTTCTATTCCAGGGAGTACAACCTTTTGACAGACCATACAATAAACAAATCTTTCCTGAACATTCACAATGAATCAATTATATGATGTGAATGTTGTTTTTTCTTATTATTTGTTGTTTATCACTCAACTCACTAAAAGAACTAAGCAAATGTAAACGTAAGTAAGCTTCAATAACCTCAAGAGAACTCGCAAAGCCATAAAAAACGAGACTAAGAATAATAGTAACGAAATGATAGCGTTAGTTTGAACGGGGATTCAAAACATGTGCTATGGTATGGAATTATCCATTGATGTTTTCATTAAATACTTTATCGATTGCACAAGCTAATTATTTGCTAGTGCGGTTATAAAGCTTAAAGTACCCATTCTCAAGAAGCAGGAAACATACAATGTGTACATACATAAATCATACTATATATGTATGTACAATCATGAAAATCTTATGGGAAAATTGGCAATAGTCAAGGTACTAAGAATTCTTAACAAGCGTTTCTTAACTAGTTGGTAATGTGATTGCATTAGAGAGAGCTGGTTTTTGATATCGTAATTATGTGTTATTATGTTGGTTTTCCAGTTATGTGAGGGTCTGCAAATTTATTATTATTATTTTAATTCGTTATTTTATTGTATATACATGTTTTGTTTATGTTACTGAGAGATGAGGCGAGCAAGTCGTTCGCCCGATGGAAAGGGTCACGCCTGCCCTTAACAATTTCAGTGCCACCTAGAACTTAATACAATAAAAAACTGCGTAGCACTGCATTGCGTTCATCACCCTGAGACATCAGATATTGAGTCTCATAATTATGCCCAGCAATTTCGCTGGCTACAATGCCCTTCAAACCGGAACACAGTAATGCTTGCGCACTACTAGATCGGGAACATGGATCGGCGCTGATTTGACATTAGACATACATTCTTCTTCTTCTTCTCTTGTAAAGCATACGTAATTACATTAAGTAGTGCCGCAACAGTCTTCATGGTGGTCATCACTCAAATGGGTCATCATGGGTTCATCACTCAAAGGTGAAAATTAAAACTAGACAGTCTCTGTGTTGTAGTGGTTGGGCAGGTCGGCGTATCTCATGGATGTAGTGGTTTTGAATACGGGACAAATATTTGTGCATAAAAAAGCATTAGCAATTGTTTCGGGGGTTGTGGGTTCTAGTATACCCGGGTTCCCTAGATGCTTGGAATCCTAGTAAGTGGCCAGGATTTGTGTCATCGTTGGGCGTAATTAATTTGTTTAATCATTCTCAGCCAGATTGTGGTGACGTTGTTATTATGTTGTGTCCAATAAAGTCGCTGAAAATAATTATATACTTAGTTCCTGTATTGACCATGGGGCAGTCACTTATGTCACACTATAAATTAATTGTCTCAATATTTATTTATTTATTTTAATTCAACACGCCCGCTACACTTACAGTACTACAACCATAGCGTGTATCGAGCCAATTACATGCCTTGTAATACAACAAAAATACAAATAATAATAATAATAATTAAAATTTTAGAATGTCAACGTAAAAAAATTAAATACAAATATGCAATTTTAATAAAAACTCCAAGTCTGTCCGCAAATATCTCAAAATTTCAACATTCTCATACCGAATGATCATGTCGCATCCTTTTGTCTGGTTATCGACCGCTAAGTGGTTTTCTCATATAATATGAATTCTATTGATTTTCTACTAAAGACTAGGCTGTCAGTTTAAGACGTCGTTTGTGATGTTTTTGACGAACAAACACAATTGTAATTTCCATTTAGTGAGGCTTTGAAAACCTTAGTTTTAAGTAGGTTCGCTACAAAATGGTTTTGTCAGGGGTTGCTATTATAGTATTGTAAGTCGACTTCTTTGTTAAACTCTAGTTCGTGGTTAACTTGGCTTCTGATTAGCAAAGTAGTGAAAAAAATGTCATGCTAATACAAAGGCTTACCTTAATAACCAACAACAACAATAACCTTAATACAACCAAATGTTTGTGCAAAGAAGAAAACAAAACGCAAGCATTTGTTTCGTGTCTGGGTGTCGTGGGAACACGGTCCTCATACTTCCTGGTTCTCTAGATACAGAGAATCCTAGTTAGGGGCCAGGATCTATGTATGTGATCGTTGGATGTATTTATTTATTTATTATTTATTTAATACAAGAAATGATAGACTATACAAAATGCACATATATGATTGTAATAAAATCTAAAGCTCATCGTTGTGATCATGATTAGCAGTGATGATTAGCAGATGACATGGACTAACAACTGTTTTCATTAATGATACTTAATGTATCATTAATGAAAACAGTTGTTAGTCGAACGTCTGTGTTTGCTGACAACTACAACTTAGAAGTCGTCAAATCGAGAGTGAACAGGTACCTTCTAAGCGAGCGTGTTACATCTTAGACCACATGTTAGATCTCAGTGGTCAAACGCAAACCTATAAATAGTAAAAAAAAACTTTATAACAATCTATAGTATGTTTTAAATAGATATTTATCATGTCTCAAATGATAAAGTAGCTGTGACAAGCTGTTACTCAAGTTTGCCGTTCCGAGACTCAAGGTGAGATTACGGTTTGCATTTTTTATTAGCGTGAGCGCTGCCTTGTCCTGAAACACTTTGTGACGTGATGAACAAAGCAAGCGATCATATGGGGGGAGGGAATTAGATTACAGGAAATACATTCATAAAAGTTCTTGCTTTCAAACTAGATTTTAGGTATGTAAATGAACTTAAGTGGTTGCGAGTACTCAGGTAATTTGTCAATCATTAGCTAAGTACCTAAGTAAATGATTGAATTGAATTCAATTGAAGTACCGAAAAATATTCGCTACCTTAAACAACATCCAAAGCAACAATGAGACAAAAGATCCAAAAACATTAAACAATAGTCAAAGCAATATTCAATAATGTCCGACTATATAGAGTTCCATAGATCTACACTCCATCATTAGGAATAATCATCAGAATATGATGTTGACCAAATCACGTGCAAAATCTGGACTCATGATACCTTTTAAAATCGACATTTGACCACAAAACAGGAATCGACAATCTTTAACAACACTAACACGCGAGATTCTAAATAAAAAAGGACAAGCAAGATAAAATTACTCCATACCACTACTATAACATTAATGGAGTTATGATCTTCGTTAAGCTTATGATGGTCATATTTTACAGCTTGCCTTAACAAATCAAGTGTGACCACATGTCTACAATTATCAAAGTCGTCCGAGCTCGTGTCACAACATGTGGAAGATTAATATGGCCAGAGCATCCTGTTTTCAATTCTAGCCTATCGCCTTAGGCAAATGTTAGGCAACAGCTGATGAATAAATTACTGTAGAAGTCCTTAATCAAAAGGAGTTGCAACGCTATTAGGCTAGACCGATTACCAATTCATCACTAGATCCGATTGCGCAGGCAACACCTAGCCTAGAACTATAGACATTTCCAATTCATCAATATATCCAATTGCGTAGGCTATATCTACCCTAGATCTAGAGTGCGACAAGGGTCCATATGACTTAGCCAAATTGGAATGCTGTCGTCTTGTAATGTTATGTTACCCTAAAGTCATAGTAGAGTTACCCCTATAGGACATATAACGTAGGCTGGTTGGTTGCAAAATATATGAGTTGGGGTGCGATTTTTGAACCGATGTCGATAATCACCTGCGATATTATATGATTAGTTGATTACGACTTATTGTCAACGTCATAATCATCGGTGCTTATTGGGACTATTTTCGACCCTGAAACTTCATTAACGGTACGTACGTACTTACCTAATAATGATTATATTTCATAGTGATTTCTTTGATATTTATAATTTCAAGATCGCCTGTGAGATAAAAAATTCGCACTTTGTTTATAATAAATAAATTAAGTTTGTATCATAATTTTATTATTCTTATCTTCTAAAAGCTACCGAAATAAAGTTTTTGGGTTAAATGCGCTGTTATGTCATCATGACGGAACTGAATTCAAAAGAAGCGGAACTAAAAAACATTTTATAACTTGTTTACTTTGCGCTTTATTAGAATTACGTTGTATTTTAATGAACCACATTTTAATGACATAGTGACCCTAATTGGCTCAGGATTTCAGAGAAACCTTGAAAGGGATGGCATGAGGATAAGATGCCTACTGAAGCAGTTTGGATTATGTTCTGAGGGAATTCATAATTTGCATGTCACAGTTATATATTCTTGTTTACAGTTAGTTGCTTATTTTTACCTTTAAAGATAAAAGATTAGAGCTATGATTTCATAAATTGGCTTTGATTCAAAGTCTCTGAAATGTTTGAACCTGTAGGTGTTGAGACACAACTTTGCCTCTAGGTGTAAATCATAATTATAGTCATTACTTTTCCTCAATTGTTTTGAATAGCAAACATTGTAATTTTCTATAACAGTTTCTCATTTACAAAGCAGCCATTTTAGATATTTTATAAATTTAAAAAAATATTGAATTGTTTATTTTGGCCAGGATTATTTATTAGATTTTCAACTAGAACTAGGCCATTTTAATTTATTTGAGCTAGGTAAGTCATTGCTCTTCTTAGATTAGTCTAAGTTAATTACCCTTTATCATTCCCAGCCTATTAAACACTAGCAAAAACAAGAGGAAGCACAATATTACGTCATAAATGGACAATCAGCAGGATAACGCCTCTATACCACGGCAAAAACCTGTCACATAAAATACTTGTAATACTAACCAGTTTCTGACAATTCATAGATAATACCTATCTAGATATTAAATATAATCTTCCATGAGACATTGGCCTTTTTAAGGAATCCGATCTATTCGAAACGGCTTGTGCCTGCAGAATAGTATCGGCTATTATTATCTGGTTGCGACATTCGCAGAAACCGGTAAACTGGTTCTGGAAGCTGGCACAACCGGCAACACCGCCGATAGCTCCTTGAAACAAAATAAGGATATTGGCAGTAACTCTACTTGACTCGGAAACTTCTCGCATGTTTCGGTAGTAGATATTTAGGTGTCCGCAGAGCAAGCATGGCTGCGTAGTGCGCAAAGGACCGATATGTGTGGTGCACTAACTATAGACACAGTCTAGTAAATCAACTACCCAGATCTAGACTATTCTATCAGCATAAGGCACAAAATTAGTAATAATACTATCCTTAGGTCAGCAATGGGACACAGAGGATTATGCCGAATACTATATTATGGACTTAAATTATTATATATTTTTTTAAATTAAATTGTTACATTAGGCATAAGAATAAATGTTATATATTATTTATTCTTATGCTCTAGGTACGGACAACTTTTTGAACCCGACACGTCACGACGAATGGATCGGTCGTCGCGTGTGATTTACAAACATCCATCAAAAACTTTCACTTCTTACTTTATTTGAAGGCATTCGTAAATAACTGCAACGTTTGAGCATTTACTATATGCGTATAGTTTAATTTATTTATTAGAAATTCTATGTGATTTGATATTTTATTATTTCGGTGGATCACTGATCCTATAAAAAAAGCTTTTTTTATAGGATCAGTGCGGTGGATGTATACGATGGGAGTGCCATGATCATGTCTGGGCCCTAATTCACTATGACCACTTGGCGACTCCTTGCTTCAAGGAAACGTCGATTCCTTCACATCTGCGAAATTCTCTATGACGCGTCATGTATATGAATATACATATGAATGCGTCATAGTGATGTCGTTTATTAATGAAGGAATCGACGTGATTCCGAAGCAAGGAATCGACGTGATTTCCCCAAGTTGTCATAGTGAATTGGGGCCCTGATCAAACTCCTTTTTAATAAATAAAAATTAAAAAAATATGTTTTACAAAATTATTGATTAAAATGTAATTATTGACTTTAATTGAATAGCATATTAATAATAATAATATAATGTAATTTTAAAAGTAATGTGTGGTCACATTATTGTGTTTAATTAATTGTAATTTTATGAGTCAACTAGCTGCGCCCCGCGGTTTCACCCGCGGTTTCCCGAGATAAAAAGTAGCCTATGTGTTATTCTGATGTGTAAGCTGTATTATTGTAAAGTTTCATCAAAATCCATTCAGTAGTTTTTGCGTGAAAGAGTAACAAAGGTACATCCATACATCCATTCTTACAAACTTTCGCGTTTATAATATTAGTAGGATGTCACTTGAAATAAATAAATGGCATATACCTAGACAGAGTGTTTGTGTCAAAATTGAGTTACTGTTTGTATATCATATCATATTTAAACTACATTATAATCTGTAAAATCACCATATTGATGTGCATTAAATGAGTTACGCCGTGGTAACATTGAAGCAATTAATAATATTAAATTTTAATATTGTAACAAGTATTATTAGGAAATCTTGTGCTTATTTAATTAGGTAGAAAGTTTTAGTATTTAAGATATGATACGGATTTCTCGTAATATGTGCGATTAACTAAATTAGAGATATTACATTAAGTCTTGAACCTAGAAATGTTCAAGGTATTACAGTAACACTTCATTGCACACCAAATAAAATAAGAACAAAAAAGAAATTGTAACTAAATACATCGTAGCTTTGAGGAACAATGGGTGGCTATCACTTAGTATACCGTCTGGGTGGGTACGA
This sequence comes from Petrophora chlorosata, assembly GCA_951640565.1. Classification (NCBI taxonomy): domain Eukaryota; kingdom Metazoa; phylum Arthropoda; class Insecta; order Lepidoptera; family Geometridae; genus Petrophora; species Petrophora chlorosata. Next base: position 8,158,631 of record OX621206.1, read on the forward strand.
CCGCTTTGCCAGTTGTTCAGCCGCCAAGCAGTAGTGCGCAAGCATTAACGTGTTCCGGTTTGAAGGGCATTGTAGCCAGCGAAATTACTGGGCATTATGAGACTCAACAGCTAATTGTCTCAGGGTGACAAGCGCAGTGCAGCGCCGCGCAGGATTTTGCAAAACAAAGTTCTGGGTGGTGCTGTTATTGTTATGGACTGGCGTTTTGCTTACCATCAGGCAAACGACCAGCTCGTCTCGTCAGTCAGTTACATAAAAAAAAATGTCTTGCAACTTATATTCTAGGAAATGGGCTGAAGCAGAGCCTTTTGTAACTATGACTATTTATAATAAAAATTATTTTTCAAAAAAAACTAAACCGACTTCAAAACCACAAATGGCACTCAAAAGTTAAAAATGAAAATAATATAATTATCATAAGCGCTACCCACTCATATATTTGAAGTCGGTGCCAGCCAAGTCTAATAGGTAGCAGATAAATACTATGTATATAGTAAGTACTACTTGTGGGTAGTATCTATCTACTACCTTTTAGAGTTGGCTGGCACCGACTTCAAAGTCTAATAGGTAGCAGATAAATACTATGTATATAGTAAGTACTACTTGTGGGTAGTATCTATCTACTACCTTTTAGAGTTGGCTGGCACCGACTTCAAATATATGAGTGGGTAGCGCTTATGATAATTATATTAATTTATTTTTTACTTTTGAGTGCCATTTGTGGTTTTGAAGTCGGTTTAGTTTTTTTTGAAAAATAATTTATTTTACCCTTTTCAGTGAAAAACAAGTTTTAATTAAATTAATTCAAAAAGTTTTTAAAGACAAGCTTTTATGATCTAGAAGCCACATCATGACGAAGTTTAAAACGGGCTATCACAATTAAATGCATGTACAAAAAAATTTCATGTCTGTCCTATTCTCTGTTGAGGAGTTCCCTCGCCGGAAGTCAATCCTGGGTGTATCTGCCATGTCATGATGGAATTTAGAACAGGTTATTATGGTTAAATCCATTTACGAAATGTTGTGTCTGTACTATTCACCGTTGAGGAGTTCCCTCACCGGAAGTCAACCCTGGGTGAAGCAGGTGAAGCAGTCGAATACAAACCTCCACCTTTAGAAAGTTGGTTACGAAAAAAACAAGAACCAACTTGAAGATTAAACTTATATTTTTTTGTTTTTGCGATTTTTTTCAAAAACTACTGAATGAATTTCGATAAAATTTATATGGGACCACCTTTGAAGTATTACCTACCAATCAAAAAAAGAATCATCGAAATCAATGCATAATTGGCGGAGTAATCGCGTAACAAACACACAAAAAAAAAAAAATAAAAAAAAAAAGAACATACCGTCGAATTGTAAACTTGAAGTCGGTTAAAAATGTTAGGCAATTATACGCGATAGAATTACTTACACTTCTTTTATATTACCGAGTAAAAATCGATCACGTACATACATTATGTACAGGCTAAATGATTTTTTATCTAGAGTAAGGCTCTTGTTACCTGACCGTAACTAAGTCAAGGCCTCGCTCTCCCAGCCATATAATTGTGTTTTGACTGTTTAAAGTTGGTTAGACTATATACACTTGAAATGACTAAATGGTTAGGAAAGATATTTTTAAAAGACGTGTCATTGAGAGTTGAAATCCTTCTTCATCAGCCCATCACGTTCCCACTGCTGGGACACGGGCCTTCTCTCAAAGAGAGAGAGTGTGGGCCATGAGGCCAGCGTGGTGGATATTATCCAGCACGTTGGCCCAGTTTGGTTGGCCATGTTTTCCTTCACGGTTTACCTTACAAATATAACTACACTCGAGAGCAATGAATCCGGGTCACTTAAAGAATGTTAAAAATCTCGGAAACTAAAAATGATAGGTTAATGCAATAAATTGTATTTAATAGACAATGTAATACTCCTTAAATGAAAGTAAAAAAAATATGAGTCACCATACATTTTATTAACACAAAATTACATAAAGAAAAAAACTGCTGATCTCTCCTTAAAACAAAAATAGGAAACATGAAATTTTTGAACTTTATTACGATTTTCTTGAATTTTAATACTTCGTATTGCCTCCTCGTGCTTCCATTACTGCGTTTACGCGGTTTGGCATGCTGTACACCAAGTTCCTTATACTATTTTTGGGGAATATTCTCCCATTCCTCTGTGAGAGCAATTTTGAGCTCACGAAGCGTGATTGGGGGAGGGTTTCGTTGTTTTACGCATCTGCCTAGCTCGTCCCAAGCATGCTCGATCGGGTTGATATCCGGGCTGCGCGCTGGCCACTCCATACGAGTAATGTTCATCTCTTGAAGGTAGTCATTCACAATCCTACCTGTATGAGGTCGGGCATTGTCATGCATAAATATAGCATCCTCACCTAAATTGACCATAAATGGACCAACGTGATCATTGAGGATTTCTTCCACATATCTTACGCTAGTTAAAGAGCCGTTTTCTATGATCACCAGCTCTGTGCGACTTTCAGAAGAAATTCCGGCCCACACAAGTACAGACCCACCACCGTAGGCTACTTTTTCTTCGATGCATGCTTGCTTGAATCTTTCCCCTGGTCTTCGATACACTCTGTGTCTTCCATCGTGCTTGTAGAGCATAAATTTTGATTCGTCGGAGAACATAACTTTTGACCAATCTTCAATACTCCAATTTACGTGGCTCTGGGCATATCTTAGTCTCGAAATACGATGCCCACGCTCCAGTTTAGGGCCGTTTGCAGGTCTAAGGGGTTTTAAGTTAGATTCAGCAAGCCGACGTCTTACTGTCCATGCACTTGGGTTACTTCCTCCGAGGCGTCGAAACTGATTGGTGAGTTCAGTTCCTGTGAGAAAGCGATTTCGAAGCATGGTGTTCACCAAGTATCGGTCTTCTCGTGCTGTGGTACACCTGGTTCTGCCCGTTCCTGGTCTGCGTAGGTTAGAACCAGTTTCTTCGTAACGTCGGAGAACTCTTTGTACTGTTGACAGCGACACACCGACAGTCCTGGCTGTATCGCGCTGACTCCGGCCGGTTTCCAGCATTGTAAGTATTCTGGTGCATTCTTCAGGCGTAAGCGACATAATTTCAGCTTGAATAATGAATATAGAGCACTACCAACATGGTTTATGTACCCACATAAATGACAGATTACAAACAAAAGCAAAACCAAATGCTGTAATTTCGTAGTTCCATCTTCGAAAGTGGCCCTTTTTCAAATTTGATTTTTTTATGATATAACTTTACAATAACTAAGAAGTTTTAATACCTTCATTTAAGGAGTATTACATTGTCTATTAAATACAATTTATTGCATTAACCTAGCATTTTTAGTTTCCGAGATTTTTAGGATTCTTTAAGTGACCCGGATTCATTGCTCTCGAGTGTAAAAAGAAAGTCAATGGTGCGCACTCGCTCTATCTGGAATCCTTAGAGTTCATCGAGGTATATGTAATATATACGAGTAAACCTATGTCTATATTTTTTGATATTGAATGCATTACCGCATGCTAGCATGCTGTAATCCAAGGCAAGAATCAAGTCGTCCCCGTAAGACGATATAAGAAGGATAGAAGAAACTTGATTGGTTAGCAGTTGGCTCGGTGGCCCATTGGTTAAGGCGTCTGGACCGTATTCCGAAGACGCAGGTTCGATCCCTGCCCGAGCAATATCATTTGTCTTCTTTCTAATTATTATTTTTTAACGGGCGAATGGCTTTATTACTGAAAACAAACTACACTCTACTTACTAAAACTAAACTGACTACATACAAGGAGAAGCAAAACAAAACCGTCTGTCAGTCTGGTCCCCCTTTTTTCTCGGCTATATTTTCAGGGGACTTACTGGTGCTTGTTGGGTATTTCTAATTATTTGAAATGTATATGTCTACATATCTATATGTATGAGAGAGTCTCTATATGTAAGCATTGTTATCAACACCTACTTGCTCATCATCACGTACCGTCAGGCGATACAAAAATGCTTGCTGAAACTTTAATTTAAAAGAAGATGTACCACGGTCCAATAACTTTGTCTTATGTCAACATTTAGCACGCAGACTGCGCCTGAATAATTAAACAAAAATATGCAAAAGCGTAATTAGTTTAACCTTGAATAACTTAACCTAAGCTACAAATGGCAGCAACAACCCGCTTACAACTCTGAAGGTTACTGAAAGTGCGAGGTTAAATTTAGAAACATACATTTAGAATTCAAAACTCCTTTTTCAGGTAGAAAAAGAGTAAAAGTTGTAGAAAGGTTTTCCTAAAAAGGGTCTAATTTAGATAGGGTTTTACAAAGTCTGTGAAAGATGTTTATGTAAATCCTTTAGATTATTATATCCTTTAGTTTATTTTCGTATTATCCGAGCGAAACCATTAGTTTATTAAATATTCATAAGGTGAGGGTCCCTTTTTCTCCATATCTTATTCATGTACATTAGGGTACTGCTAAGGTAGACTTACTTTACTAAATAACTAAAGGCGACCTGTGGAAATTGAGCTACAGTTTTTGCTTAAAAGAAGCTTGTAACATCGCAGTTTGTTAGGTAACTAACCTTATGATTGCTAGTTTTTGCGTCCTCCGTCATTACCTACTGCTGTTAACGACAAAATAACATACCTAGTAATAGTAGAACTCAGATGTATCATGCAATCTTATTTAGTCTATCTACGTCGCCGTTGGTGTTTCAACAATCTAGACCGATGTATTTGATTTCTTTACAATTTACTCATAGATGACTTTTGCAAAATTTATAAGGATTTTATTATGATAACTACGTCAACCCAACGATGACGATATTAGAAAATTGACAAAGCTACGTAAAATAGTACGTTTAAATAAAAACTGGACAAGTGCAAGTCGGCTTGCTACCGAGGGTTCCGTACAAAGACTATATTTTTTTATGATTGCATTACAAATGTAATTTCAGATTTTTCCCTGTACTTGTAGTATAAGATATTACTTGCCAAATGTCATAGTTCACGGAAAGTACCCTATAAATTTTGATTCCCTTGAGAGTGTCAAGATATACGTTTTTTGCAGCATGAACGGCCGGATCTTTTTTTTAAAGTTAACTTAGAAGTTTGACTTAGAATTTTTTTCACAGCTTCAAGTATCTTTAGACCTGAGTACCTGTATGGTTTTAATTTCAACTCGATACCTCCACGCGTTCCCGAGATAAAGGGTCTTGACAACAAAGTGATAGGATCACTTTGTTGTCTGTCTGTCTGTCTGTCTGGGGTTCCGTTTTTTACTTTTGACGTACGGAACCCTAAAAATAAATTAAATCATTGAAATCGGTTCGATAATGTGTATTAATAGACAAAAGTATATAACGTTGACTTGTATACCTAAGTGCTATTTGATACGCACCTACTAGATATTTTTAAATCAGAGTTTACCTGTCGAGAAGCACTTTGAATGAATAAATCGTAAAACTACTAGTAATATATATTTTTTCTAATCTACACAGATTATCAAAATTTTTGTCCTGTGATATTTACTTTTATTTTTACTGATCCCGGAGCACAACATGCAAAACTCAACTTTTTCTAAATTCTGGCCCACTCCCTCACGCTTAATTATACATGAAGTAAGATATCTATTACCTATCCTTGTTTCATAATAGCCAATAGCAAAATACACCAAAATATCACACTGTCTATTCAATAACGCGATGTTGTCTTAACAATCGCTGCACGTCGCACCTATCAAAATTAAACTCATCACCAAATAAATACTTGCAAGATAATTTCCACTTTATACCATAAAACATAAGCCTTGAAATGCAATATTACACTGTCTTCTTGCATTAGGAATAAGTACGAATACTTACTCATGTCAAATTGTTTGGTAGGTATATGTGTTGGCGAGTGCAAATTGAAGTGATTGATTTATGGATCTTTGTCATCTGCGAATGTATTGGGAGCCAAATATGGACAAGCGATAGAAACATTATTGTCTATGTAGTTGTGTCAAGGTTTACATGTGTCTATTATTCACGATTGTTATGCTGCATTACATAACGATTAAGTAAATATTTTTGTTTCATATCCAACCCAATCTTCGACTCGTGTTTCTGTTCAGATAGATAGATAAACACTTTATTGTTAAAAACCTTAAAAATAAGTACATGAAAAACAAGTATAGTAATCAGCATATCAATAGGTGGTCTTATCGCTCAAAGCGATTTCTTTCAGACAACCTTTGAACAGAAAGATATAAGATATTGAAATTATTGACAATATCATTTTATGTTTGATTTCATCTTTCCACACGTTGACCCAAATAGATGATTACTTTCTATTGATTTCTATAGAAAAGAATAAAATTATGAATTTTTGCCCGCTTTTATGAGTATATATCTTATCAAGCCAGAAACTTTCCTTACATCCTGTTATATCGATAAATATAAGATGTTACCAAGTACACCGAAGAAAGGCACACAGAAGAACTCAAATTCACTCTCAAGAAATAATTAGACGAATAATAACTAAGCTAATAAAGATACTGGTATTAACAGTTAATAACTACACTCGAGAGCAATGAATCCGGGTCACTTAAAGAATCCTAAAAATCTCGGAAACTAAAAATGCTAGGTTAATGCAATAAATTGTATTTAATAGACAATGTAATACTCCTTAAATGAAGGTATTAAAACTTCTTAGTTATTGTAAAGTTATATCATAAAAAAATCAAATTTGAAAAAGGGCCACTTTCGAAGATGGAACTACGAAATTACAGCATTTGGTTTTGCTTTTGTTTGTAATCTGTCATTTATGTGGGTACATAAACCATGTTGATAGTGCTCTTTATTCATTATTCAAGCTGAAATTATGTCGCTTACGCCTGAAGAATGCACCAGAATACTTACAATGCTGGAAACCGGCCGGAGTCAGCGCGATACAGCCAGGACTGTCGGTGTGTCGCTGTCAACAGTACAAAGAGTTCTCCGACGTTACGAAGAAACTGGTTCTAACCTACGCAGACCAGGAACGGGCAGAACCAGGTGTACCACAGCACGAGAAGACCGATACTTGGTGAACACCATGCTTCGAAATCGCTTTCTCACAGGAACTGAACTCACCAATCAGTTTCGACGCCTCGGAGGAAGTAACCCAAGTGCATGGACAGTAAGACGTCGGCTTGCTGAATCTAACTTAAAACCCCTTAGACCTGCAAACGGCCCTAAACTGGAGCGTGGGCATCGTATTTCGAGACTAAGATATGCCCAGAGCCACGTAAATTGGAGTATTGAAGATTGGTCAAAAGTTATGTTCTCCGACGAATCAAAATTTATGCTCTACAAGCACGATGGAAGACACAGAGTGTATCGAAGACCAGGGGAAAGATTCAAGCAAGCATGCATCGAAGAAAAAGTAGCCTACGGTGGTGGGTCTGTACTTGTGTGGGCCGGAATTTCTTCTGAAAGTCGCACAGAGCTGGTGATCATAGAAAACGGCTCTTTAACTAGCGTAAGATATGTGGAAGAAATCCTCAATGATCACGTTGGTCCATTTATGGTCAATTTAGGTGAGGATGCTATATTTATGCATGACAATGCCCGACCTCATACAGGTAGGATTGTGAATGACTACCTTCAAGAGATGAACATTACTCGTATGGAGTGGCCAGCGCGCAGCCCGGATATCAACCCGATCGAGCATGCTTGGGACGAGCTAGGCAGATGCGTAAAACAACGAAACCCTCCCCCAATCACGCTTCGTGAGCTCAAAATTGCTCTCACAGAGGAATGGGAGAATATTCCCCAAAATCGTATGAGGAACTTGGTGTACAGCATGCCAAACCGCGTAAACGCAGTAATGGAAGCACGAGGAGGCAATACGAAGTATTAAAATTCAAGAAAATCGTAATAAAGTTCAAAAATTTCATGTTTCCTATTTTTGTTTTAAGGAGAGATCAGCAGTTTTTTTCTTTATGTAATTTTGTGTTAATAAAATGTATGGTGACTCATATTTTTTTTACTTTCATTTAAGGAGTATTACATTGTCTATTAAATACAATTTATTGCATTAACCTATCATTTTTAGTTTCCGAGATTTTTAACATTCTTTAAGTGACCCGGATTCATTGCTCTCGAGTGTAGTATTATAATGCTTAACCTATTAATTAATAGCATTATAATTAGATAATTTCATTGCTCATCAACAAAAGAGCATAGAGCGCGTGTATCGATATTATAAGTAACAATATTGATGAGGTAGCCGTGCATGAAGCCTGTTCTGTCTCGATGCACATACCTAGATAAGGTCACGTTACACATTGTCTAGAACAAACCAAGCTACTGGATATATGTACCTACGTTCCTACTTCATATTTTTATTTGCCAACTTAAGTTTTTTTGACTAGCGGGAGCAGTGGATTCGAACAACTGAGCACCGGAAAGAATAGCATACCTGTAAACAGGTTTCTTACTGGCATGTGTTGATGTTGATGTGGTATGGAATAGCGTTTTTGACAATAGAAATAAGTGATAGATATTAGGTATATACCAACTAAAATGGAGGTTGATCGGGAGAAAACATTTGGCATGTTTCCGAAAAAACTTGAATATTTTTTTAAGCTTTTGAAAAGATGTGGACCTTCAGAGTCGCGCTTATTCGTAATAGGTACTTAAAGTTCTTTGAATCGCTAAAGTAATAACGCTGCTAAGAAAAAAAATTAGAGAATTTGTTTGTTTGGCAAAGGAAAGCGCAAGAGATTCTTAAGAATTCTGTTGTGATCTGCTTGAATATCATGATGTAGTATTGGATTCTCTTTGATCATGAACATGATGTTTAATCACTGACATAGTATGTGAAGGCGTCACTTTCGATTCAATTCAATTCAATATTATTTTTTTCCAAAAATATACAAAAGCATAGTTTCATCTAAGTTAAGGTACGTACCTAAGTATTATTTAATTAAACAAATATTATAGTGCTAAATATACCTACACTTAGAAGTGTCGCTAGAAGCCGTACACTTTGTGTTATAGCTACTACAATTCCTTCCTCTTACTTTCAATGTCATGGTTGTAATACGTAGAGATTAATTTATCTATGGTCATGGTCATAGATAAAATAATTATATGACGTAGACATCACATCTTGACATTGCATCTAGACCCAATAATGTTGCTAGAAACGATTATTTCTAACTAGCTGCGCCCGCGGGTTGCCGGAATTAAAAGCCTATGTATTAAATCTGGGTAAAAGCTGTTCTCAATCAGCATTTCAGTCAAATCCGTTACAGCTTCAAGAAGTAACTAACACACTAACACATAAACATACTTACAAACTTTTGCATTTATATAATATTACTGTACCGTGTTCATAAAAAATATCCTTGTCGCATTACATATTACTTACTAGGCTATTCCTATACTATTAGTAATTGGATGTACTAATAGTTCGATCCATAACAAACGGTCAATTTCTTTGCTTGTTATAAAATACAAAGACAGGTTGAAGTCAACAGCAATGAGAGCGAAACATCCGTTGCCAAACTTTCGTTGGTGGTAGAAAGTGACCCGCAGATGACAAAAGTTAGAACCGGAAGCCATTTTCTAATCAACGAGTAACGACCCTTGACGAGACGCTTGAAAAATTGTTGACAAACATTGTTTTTTTTTATTTTAGGACTTTGTCACTATGCGACCAGGGCCTTAATTCACTATGACAACTTGGCGATTCCTCGCTTCAAGGAAACGTCGATTCCTTCATTAATAAACGACATCTGCGAAATGTGTATTCTCTATGACGCGTCATATATATGAATATGTGAATGCGTCATAGAGATGTCGTTTATTAATGAAGGAATCGACGTGATTTCACCAAGTTGTCATAGTGAATTAGGGCCCAGACAAACATTGTTTTAGACCTTCTTTATTTAATTAAAATTGATATTGAATGTACTATTAGCACATTCTAGGCGAAAAGACCGTATTCCGTAGACTCAGGTTCGATCCCTGCCTGAGCAATTGATTTTTCTTCTTCCTAATTATTTAAAGTCTACCTTCTTCCTTTGTTCCGCATTAGTTTGCGATATAAGCATTTACTTTGGCTATTTAAATAGAGCGAAGGCTTGCGAAATGCGGCCGGAAGTAACTGGATGAGCAAAGCAGGAGACCGGGCTCAGTGGCGTTCATTAGGAGAGGCCTATGTCCAGCAGTGGACGACTACAGGCTGATAAAGATGATGATGATGATTTACTGCAGCAATGTGCTAAGCAAAGTAACTGCTCTTTAATTATGCTAATGCTAATGCATACAATAATTATTGCTTTTGGAAGCAAAATAGGTACTACAGCTATTTATTTTAGAGTTGTGTAAAGCATAAGATTTTTTTTATATAATATATAGACACCCGCCTGGATGATAAGCGGTAAGATTATTGTTATGTTATGGGATATGATTATGCAATATGTCTCCCTCTTGTAGCGAATGTATTTTCAGAATGTATTAGTGCTCTACCTAACTGTTAAGTTATATTCTACTGTCGTACGAATAAACGCAGTTTTATATACAGTTTAAAATAGGTAGGAGTATAGTTATGTTATACAACCTTTGGTTTTTATATAACGAAATTACATTTTGGTAAGTCTTCTCCATTCAAAGGTTGACTGAAAGAGATCGCTTTTACCGATAAGGCCGCCCGTCGTAGCACTTACAAAACTAAACCGTTTCTTTCTATTACTTTCCTTTCTTTGTAATTTCTTATTTTGTTCTTGCACAGTGCACACATTAAAGAGTTAACCAATCAATTAATCATCCAATATAAAAATCCAATTTTTAAGCCATGTTATTTTAATCGTCGTATGATTGCCGTGAGAAAGTTACCATTGAAGCGAAATAAAAGTGAAAACATGCATATTATTAGATGTTTACAAATGTTCGGCGAACAAAATGCGAGCGCAGCTGCAGCTCATTTTTATTAAATTTAGGGTTACCTACAAAACTATTTTGAAAAGACTACTTATGAGATTACATATTGTGGGGTTTTGCTATCAATTTCTATGAAAAGCCTAATCTGGTGAACGGAAATGTATCTATAGCTTTGTACCTATACTACCTATATATATGTTTATAATTATGAAGTACAAAACATTTAAAATAGATTGTTCAAAATGGATACAAATGTCAAGATTTGCGCCTCAGTTTCTAGTAATAATTAAAAAAAAATTAAAAAAGTTGAGTACGTAACTGTTAATTCAATTTAACAAATATGTAGGTAATTTGCAAATAGCGGTAGCGCAATAACTCTTAGAACTAGTTTTCTGTTTTAAATTATTAGCTAAGTTAGTAAAGAAAGGCATTTAGTTATATAAAAAATGTTGAGTATATTAAAAAAAAAGGCTACTAAAGTCTGTAACTGTGTAATATTTGCTACCAATGTTTTTGTTGAAAAATATATTTTTAAAGACAAGCTTTTAACAAGTTCGTAATCGGAACCGCGGGCAGATTAAAATAAACCCAAACGGAAGAAAAAATTCGACATTCGAGTTAGTGACCACCGTAGCTCAATTGGTAGAGTGTTTCCCGCGCTGAGGGTAGATTGGGTTGCGGATTCAAGTCCCAGCAGGTGGTCGTATTTTTTCTTTCCGAAAAACCTTGTTTGCTTCGAAACACTTGTAGTTTACGATTATCCGTCAAGGAGTTATTATTGCCCACCTTCCGTCTCCATCACCATAATATTGCATTGTCATCGGACTTTGACAAGTATGCAAAATTTTAACTCCGTGGGATAAGAGGAAGTGGTTCTGATTCTACTTGCAAGATTTTACCCAAACATTGTAAGTTAAATAAAAGCTTTTAAAAACAAGGTGGCCGAGCCAGCGAAGTCTTTGGATCATATACATGGATTTATATCTTGCCTATGACGGAACACTAGCTCCTCTATTTCATTGTTTTCGTATTGATAAAGTGTAATTATAACATCGGCCGGCTCGGCGGGAAAGTGTGTCAGTCGGCGACTCGGCTACATTCGTTTACAGCGTCTCCATTCAAACATTTACGTAGGTATAACCTAAAGTCAGCTTCAAAAATGTGTGTACACTTTAGTACTATGTCATAATCACTTATGTGAAACAAGCGCTTTTCTCAATAAGGGCCAAACCTCACATTGACCGCATGCAACTATCTCACATTCTTACTGAAACACTAAATCTGATGTCATCTTTTGTATGTCAGAAACTAACATATTACATTTAGTTTTCTTTGCTACTACCATGCTTCTAACTCAAGCGCTGCGTAATGTGGACGAAACTTCTAAACTGTCAACCTTGATCTAACCAAAGAAAACTAAATATTACTAATATAACTACATAAATAATACTTTCATGTTATTTATTTAGTATCTCTTAATGTACCTTTTGCACGTCCACTATATTTCTTTCAGGACCTGGAAAACTGGGCGATAATGCTATGCATTCAGTCAATTCTTGTACCATTTTTCTGCAAAAGTATTAAATAATAAATAAAATACTTTTTTTAACCTAAACCAGCACACACATCCTACTCTAGCCCCCGCGATCGGTTTTTTTTTAATCGCAGCAACTAAAGTAGCTACGCGATCACGCGTTTTAGCGATTGCTACATGAAGCATAGAGTCGCTGCATCTTGCTTCCGAAAAGCGATCGAATCGTCGATCGCTGATGCTAAAAGTACCTAGTGTGTTGTTAGAGCCTAACCTTGTTATTGAAATCATTTTCCGACATGTACTACAAATGTAAAAATATGTGCGTACATACTAATGATATCCACTGTACTAACTACAGCTTAATCTGTATATTTGCAACTGCTTAAAATATTGGGCATGTTCAAGGTCATTCGGAAACTATTATTCATCGTGAACTTCTCTCTGTTCTAGTGCTATAGAGACGGTTGTTAGAAAAGTGAAATGAAAATACTTACGTTGTTAATGACGAAACGCGTGTTGTATAATAGGTAGGTAGCATCTGACCTATATATTTTTTGGCTACCTAAATAATGGCGCTGTCTGTTCTCATTATTCAGGACATGAAAACGATTTTTAAACTGATGCACTCAGAGATATTTTTTTTCTCTACCTATCTGAAGTAAGAGAAGATATGGCGTAAGATGATACCTGTAATATATTATAGGGATTTTTTAATGGAATTGAGTGATGGGACGACCAAGACGTTTTCCTGATGGTATGAGCCACGCTTGCCCATAATAACTGCAGTGCCACCCAGAACTTTTAATACCATAAAAAGCCTATATTACATTATACCACCCACTCAAATAATTCAGTTATTTTCTGAATTGAAAATATAAGATCAAAAATGTATCCAATTTTATACAAATCCAATTGTGTTTATTCGGTCAGCTGATATAAGAACTAGATTTGTATTTCACCAATTCCGGAACACTCCATTTTATTGTTGCAAAAGTAGTTCCGCTGTTGAACACGTAACACAAGAGACGACTCTGCGATGCCTTAGTTCAAATATTGTATTGTAGGTATATAATCATATATATAAAATTCTCGTGTCACAATGTTAGTTACCTTACTCCTCCGAAACGGCGTTACTGATTTTTACCAAATTTTATATGCATATTCAGTAGGTATGAGAATCGGCTACTATCTATTTTTCATACCCCTAAGTGATAAGGGTTGTTCATCCTTAACATTTTTTTTTAATTTATGTGGCAAAACAACGTTTGCCGGGTCAGCTAGTAACATATATGTACGTCCGTTCAAAGGCCTGTAGAAGTTTGTTTAATTCCATGCCCGTGACCCCTCTATATAATTATAGCAAGACCACAGTATTTGTATAATATGATACGGCATATTATATAAATACAATGGTATGTTATCATTATGAAGAGAGGTCAGAGAGGAGAGAATGGGGCATTATCCAAGTTAGTCCAAAGCTACAGTTACTGTACAAGTCTGATCGGAAGTAGCAACACAGTTAAATTACTTAATATACTAGTGGTAGGTTTCTCGTATGCGAGAGGCCGTCTGGGTGGGTACCACTGCTTTGCCAGTTATTCAGCCGCCAAGCAGTAGTGCGTAAGCATTACTGTGTTCCGGTTTGAATGGCATTGTAGCCAGCGAAATTACTGGGTAATTTGAGACTCAACAGCTAATTGTCTCAGGGTGACGAGCGCAGAGCAGCGCCGCGCAGGATTTTGCAAAACAAAGTTCTGGGTGGTGCTGTTACTGTTATGGGCTGGCGTATTGCTTACCATCAGGCAAACGACCAGCTCGTCTCGTCATTCAGTCACATTAAAAAAGATATACCTTTTCGCCAAACGTGGATTACTTTTTCGCCCAACGATCACATGCATAGACCTAATTAGAATTCCCTGAGTCAGGGACTCAGGGTACCAAGAATTGCGAGACTACGTGGAGTTATATGGCTAACTTACAACTACATACATAAATGACATAATATGAATTTATGGGTAGGCATAAACATGGTTGCAAATCACAAAGTTATGCATAACTTCAGATAACGTTCTAGCCCGTGATTCTAGATATACCTATAACCACATGTTGGAAGCTGTATGCTTGAACATTGAGCTATATATACTTACTATGTACATACATGTTTTGAAATAATATCCATGAATAGGGAACCGTTACCGTTACGTCGTACGTAAAAATAATTAATTTTTAGAAAAAAACAAAAACCGACTTCAATGTATCTTCGAAGTCCAAGGTCACATATCGATGAAATTTATATGGGACCACTTCGTAGCTATGCTGAACCCGACGCAAATAGAATTTTTCAAATCGATTAAATAGTTTAAATTCACATAAATACAATCAGCACCCTTAGCACGGGCCGGAGACAAAACCATTTATCCCCTGTTTTATCCACTTTCGTCAAACAAAAAGTGGATATAAACAGGGGATAAAATGTTTGTCTCCTGTCCATGCTAAGGGTGCTGGGTGTTTTTAAATCAAGAATCAACAAGTACTTACGGCGTAAGCGTGCTACATCTTCGACCACATCTACGCTTCCCATCAGGTGAGATCGTGGTTAAACGCTGACCCAGTCAGATGTAAAAAAAAATTGTGGCAAACTGCGATATTATATTAATTATTTTTTTCAAACTGACGGACGGTTGTACCGAATTGGAACTAACTCGACTTAAAGAAGTGCGTAATTATCTCAAAGATTATTTTCCATTTCCAGTTAAAGGTTTTAAATTTCGTGTCTGGAGTAAAATCTCCAGCTGTGAAAAGGAAAGAATCGCCAATTTAATTTAATTTCGGTGTTGTGCTAGTCACCTTGAATAAGATCATGCACAAACACAAGTAAAAGTTGCCCAAACTGAGACAAAAGTTCAGTTTCAATGACAATATTCTAGAATGTCCTTTGTCTAGTCTAACCTCTAGCGCATTTCTTTATTGTTATGTTTATTATTCTTATTTTGACCTCAATACTCTACATTTTCTAAAACTTCTAAGACATCCAGTTTCAAGTATTTAGGTACATAACTGACGCACGAACTTTCTACACATTTTGTTCGCTTATAAAACTTGTAAAACTCCAAACCTAATTTATTAAACATCATTTACAAACTCTACAACAGAATATGTAGGTAATAAGTGGACTTACCCAAAAAGTATTTAAAATTGCAATATAGGATTGAGAATGCTATATCTACTCGTACTAGAAGCACAGCTAGAAGCACATTATAAGCGTAAGTAATAGTCAGTATTCTTTGGTAGAAGCTTGAATTCGATTGAATATATGTAACGGTGACGGTGACGGTATGAGTGTGCGACGGAATTACATGAACTTATTCCGCCATCCCCATTCTATCACCGGACGACCAGACGTACTGCAATATGCGTACTGCCGTCATCAATTTATGGTTGACATCCCTTCTGCTCGCACCAAGCGCTTTGCTTCGACCTTCATAATGCGAACGGCCAGGGAGTGGAACTCTCTGCCGGCATCTGTGTTTCCAGATAGCTATAATCTGGGTGTCTTTAAGACAAGAGTGAACAGGTTTCTTCTAGGCGTGCTACATCTTCGACCGCATCGTCACTTAACAACAGGTGAGATAGCGGTCAAACGCAAGCCTATAATAAGTAAAAATAATAATAAAAAAAAATGTATGTACTATGTACCTATATACTTACTTAGGTACGTTTTGTATATGAAAATCCAGATCATTATTTAATTTTAGGAGTTTAGATTACTTAACGTTTACCGAAAGGTTTCATTTAGTAGGTCGTTAATTTAGTACCTACCTCAATACTTGTTAGCTTGAACCAAGAAGGGTTCAAGCTTGGTAGGTAAGTAATACCTACGTTGGTATTACTTTTTCCGCTTTATGTTTACATTGAGTTGATTCAAGCCCTAGTAACGAGGATAAACTTTACTCAATGACATACCTATTATAAATTATAACTATCAACGACCTAGCTAGAGTATACTCGTATTCACCTTAGCTATGAACCTATATATTCACCCACATGCATATGTCATAAAGCGTATTGTACCTACCTATCTATTCGAGTAGCTTCCTCTCGATACGCCCTTGTCATCAATAAGTAGATCTCGTAATCATTGAAGGGCATCGAACTCACTGACTCGTGACAGACAAACTGACACCGTGACTCGGCCCTACATTCAAGGGGAGACGGCACAACCGGAAAGAAAAGGTACCTATAATGTTTCACTGACATAATTCCGCGGAAGAAAATCGGTCAGTAGTTTTTCCGGTCATTTACTTTGCTATTGCGCGTAGTTTGTGTTGCTTTGAAATGTATAGGATTTCGTATATTTTCCGTTTTAACTGCTATTTCCACTTCCTGCTTACATACCTACTATCACTGTTTTAAAAATATTTAAATTTACCTACATCCGTGCTGCCTTCCGTATTACCTACCTGTTCAATAACTTTACATAGCTCTTCACTTTTGCAATAACGCTTTTTGATAATTTAGATAATTAAACATTTCATGTTAGGTACTTACTTTATGTACAAGAGAAGGAAGATTAATTTCGGAAAAAACAAACTTAAATTAAATCAGCGAAGTAAACAAAATTACTTGCCACAACTGCTAACGAAGGCTAACAGCGCCATCTGTGTAAAAATGACTTTACTACGACCTTACTACCTCAAGTTGTGTACTAGTTAGTATACCAACATTCGATGTAGTGTGAAAGAAAACTGATAGATGGCGCTGCACCAGAAAACATAAGGCGTAATCTTTTTACCTTCCAATAGATAGCAGCATAAGTAATGAAAATAAATTAGAATTAGACTACTAAAAATTCAAAACAAAAATATTTTTAATTTTATTAATGTCACGCATTAATAAAATTAAAAATATTTTCTAAGGTTGAAATAATATTTCTTTGCCATTACTATAATACTGTTTTTTATAAATAAAGCAAAGATTGTTATTTTATTCAACTAACTTACCCTACCTACTCGCCCTACCTATACCTACGGTAGGTAGATACTAATTAGCTACTGATCATTTCGGTGCTTTCGCTAAGCTTACAAGTTTTCTCTCTATTAAGCATTTTATCCTATTGTTCAAAAGCCGCTAAAAATAAAAGAATAAAAAACAAGCCTTTATGGATTCTAACCGTCATGAAAATATGAAAAAACAACAAAAACTGCGTGTGCGTCCACTTACTTACCTGCCTACTTTACGTTTTATATATTTTTTTAATATTACGAATAGATTCTTTTACAACGGAGATAATTTTCCATAATATTATACCTAGCCAGTTGATGACAAGAAAACAAAAACACCGTATAAAAAGGCTGTAATCAACGTGCATCCATCTTTCTGGTTTTGTGGGGCCGAACGCGTTGGCCGTGTAAAATCGACTGCGCGCCCGCTGGATCTCGTTTCATTTTTTTTTCCTCGTTGAAGATGTATCAGACGCATTATCCTGGGTTTCGTATTGGCCGTGAAGGGCAGGGTTGCCACTGTAGACTTATTTTTGGTGATTTAAGTAGTTAGGAGTTTTCTTTTAGCAATAATTTAACCATCTGAAGCTGTCTAGAGTTCTAGGTAGGTTTTAGGTTCCTACGTAGGCATGCAATGTGGTGGTCTATATTTGTCTTAAATTTTTAAATAGAAGTATTTTTTGAGATCAGGTTACTAAAATTATGCATCACCTAGATTCTGGTTCGAAGTCTCATCTCATTCAATACCTCAAGTAGATTCTATGGTGTTTAGATAGCATGAATTCTTGGTAACAAAAACCTGTCTTTACCAGGTCAAACCACCAAACAAAATATCATGTCATATTGTGACTCATTCTTAGTTTTACCTTGGTACTATTAATTCTTCTGTGGTTTTACGAAGAGAATAATTTAATATCTAGATGTAGATTATCTAGTTTGAGAATTAAATGTATCTACCGATTTATGTGTTTTTCCTTAACTTCAATGCATATTTAAATTAAGAGATGACAGATCTGTCACAACCAGTTTCGAAAGGTTCTTTGATACCTACACGTACCTAGGTAACCTTCATAAAGATTCGAGGAGTACCCGTCTCCAAATAGTGGACCAAAAGTATCTGTCAACGCGAAAAGCTTAAGATTTTCTTATATGTCATGTGGCAACCCTACTCAAAGCTCGTGGAATAAGCGGGAGCGGACAGGCAGCGGGCGCGCGTGCGCATAACTCCGCGGTGACGTCACATGAGCCGGGTACGACGTGAACCCGCTGTCAAGGTCTCTCCAGCATTTGCATGAAACCTTCTACTTATAGCCACCATACGTTGGTAATGAGATTTACTCACGATTCTGTACATCATTATCGTCCCAAGACAGTCTTGAACACTGGTTTTATACATAGGAAATTGTGATGAACTTTATATTTATCCGCTTTATATTAATGAACTTTTGGTTTTTAGGTTCAATCTAACCCTCTACCATTATATAGGCTACTTCTAAATTCTAGGTCCCCAAAGTTTTGGGTTGCATCTTGATGGCCAAGCGTGGCGCTTACTAGTCAGGCGTACGATAATAATTGTCCTGCGTCTTACTTCAAAAACAATACAACTTGCGGTTAATGAACCTGATATTTGTTTCTTCCTGAAACATTTTATTGTCTGCAACGGAAATTGAACCTGAAACCATCGTACTGGAAACCATAACATCTAATCATTATTTATCAAAATCTGAGGATATATATATAGTTATAATGCTGTTTAGTGTATTGTAATATAGTACCCGTAATGAACACAAAACATAGTGTCTTCAGCTTAATAGAGACAGTAAAAATACATATAGTTTTAATAGACAATTAGACACATTCTTAGTTTTACGTGGTTTTATTCTACTTAGCAGTTTTAGTTAAACTAGGCCTAGCGCACTCCGCACTGTAGGTACGAAGCTACAAGGCTACAAGTACATAGCCGGACACCGGCGGCGGGTCGCGCGTCGTTACACGTGCCGCGTCAGAAGAGATAAGAGCTATGCGATAGAAAGAGAGGCGCTCTGTAGGTTAATATGGCTGGTAGGTATGCAGCGCTACGCGAGCTGAATTGAATTTTATTGCGTCATAGCAAGAGTCACTTGTTGTTTAAATTTCTTTGTGGAGTGATGCTTCTGTCCCTTAGTATTCTGTGGTTAACCTCAAATTACTTATTAATCTTATTATGCTAGATCTTGATCTTGAGTCTTACTAAGAATCTTCATTTAGAAAAAAACTAAAGATAAGGATAACTTAAAAATGACGTCATACGCTCAGTAAAAGCCCCACTGCCAACATTATCTAACAATTTCACGCTCACTCCAAGTCTCTACGTATAACGTAGATAAATACTTTTGGAGATAACTAACGCATGACGTCACACAAGACGATTTGAGCCCTGTTGTCAAAGTCTGTCCTTTCAGAATTTACATGAAACTTACTACAAGCATATGTATAGGAATATCTATTATATATACGTATGCTATAAGTATCTACTATACACGGTGAAATTGAATTCGATATTTTTGCGAAAAGTATGTACTCAGTCCAGGCTTTAGAATAAATACGTAGCGACAAATTAAATAAAAAATATTGAAAAAAAATAAACGTAAAATAACTGACAATTATCTGAAATGTCGATTTCACTAAACACGTTACGCGGGGACGACAGACGCGCCGCGCGCCGTCTGAGCGTAGGTACCTACCTAATGCCACGCGGTCAGCTGATACCTACAAAACAAACGCCCGCTCCGCTTCAAGGTCCAAGCGGGGGTAGCCGACTGACGGCACCGCGCGGCTATCTTTTATCTTTATTAGTAGGTAAGAAATTAAACAATGACTCCAATTTTCCCTTCATACTTTTTATCGGGCTTAGGACCGTCAGAATTACTTACAATTGGGCCAGTAACAAATACAAAGAACTAAAAATAGGTACTGTGCTCAGAGTAGGTAGATAAGTAGGTACCTACATTGATTTGAAACAATAAAAAAGTAGAGGCACGGCAAGTAAGTAGTTCAGGCGTATTTAAAAAAATGGAATCAATACTATTTACAGTGATTTAAATCATACACTTACCTATTATTTTAACTACCTACTATCTGTATTGAAGCAACTGTTCAAAATGTTGTCCGTTCACTTCAATACAAAGTCTCGCACGTTTTTGCAAATTCTCTTTAAGAGAACGAAGGGTGTCTGTGTTTCTTTTCACTTTATTAAAAGCACTCGCGTAAACGTTGACTCGTCAGTCCACAAAATGTTTACGTTTTGATTATCATTGAGCCACTGGCAAAAGGCAATGCGAGATTGCGGATCAGTCTCATGTAGCGCTTGCGTTCGACGAAAATGGAATGGATGCATTCCGATTTCGTCACAAGTCGCGTAAAAGCGCACCATATCCAACCACTCGACGTTTGAAAAATTATAATGACGACGCGACGTCATTTTTGCGTTCACGCGCGGAAACGGGAAAGACAAGCGAGTACTGTAAATCCCTTGACAGAGTTTGGCCGACTGACCTACTAATTATTTTTTCGCATGAGACATGAGGCGAGCGGGGTAGCGCGCGCGGGCGCATCAGAGGTGCATAAAAGAAAGGGGCGGTTCCAACGCGCGTAGTTCTCGTATTTTATTGGTTGATAGTTATTGTTACTCAGCGCGGTTACTTGTACTATTAATTATTCTGTAACGCGGTTGCACTAGTCGGATTTTGGACAGAAGGTATTTATCATGTCGCAGGGCATATGTCACGAATTGGAATAATGTTGTTTATTATAACTACTAGTTTTATGTTGTAAAATATTTTTTTTATATTTATTGAATGGTGTATAAACATTCTATAGCATGGACTGAGTACATACTTTTCGCAAAAATATCGAATTCAATTTCACCGTGTATAATGTACTTACACTTATGTAAACTTTGCTCAATGTTTATCACGATTTCGTACTCCAAAAAGCTTCATTATTCCTTAGAGTTTTTTATTAGCGTTACCGCCTGTTTAACTACATTAACTTAAGGGTATGCAAAAATAACAATATGACTCCGGACGGGATTCAAATCTGTGACTTCTCACCCTCTTACCCATAGCAGGCAGGTGCGATAACTACTACATTCAACGATACCGACGAATTGTATCACTCGTGGCGTAGCTCGCCTAGCTGTTTGTAACACATCTTCTAGGTGAAGCAACGTTCACAGCGGTCACAACTTGGATGGGTGATCGTTTGCGCTACCGTGTTTCGGAGGGCACGTTAAGCCACCGGTCCCGGTTGTTGTCTGGACGAAAGTCGTTAGGCCATGTCGGAGGTCTTCGGGTGGTCTAAAAACTCCGACACCAGGGTTGGCCATCACCCACACGAGAGAAGAAGAACGATAATTTCAATGATACCACATCAGTCCTCCCTAATATTTCCATAATATTATACTACTTATTTATTTACCTACTTATGTTAATATACTCACGCTCATTTTAATTCTAAAGCTCAATCGTGGAGCTCAGGGATAGCTAAAGTGATGTTAACCTGGGTATCTTTAAGACAAGAGTGAAAAAACACCTCATGGGCAAACGTGCTCCATCTTAGACCGCAACTACGCTTACCATCAGGTGAGTTGTTGTCGAAAGTAAACTCATTTCATCATTAAAAAAAATCACGTGGATTCTTTACTATTTAGTTATACATGGTGTTATATTAGCCGGACTAGGTTTTAGTTTTAGTTCAGAATTTCATTATTCCATTTTGGCATCATAGACGCACTTATGAACGTTAATTATTACAATGACTCTACTACTGCATCGGAAAAAGAACAAACTCCGAAGATACGGCAAGAAACTGAGTAGTTTTCTTTTTAAATAAGCCTTTAGAAGGCTATTGTAGAAGGCTCGAAAACATGAAACATACTCCTTTGGAACCATTGAGTTATAACCCAATGTTTGGAAAGGACATTTGTGATACGTAATGACGTCACTTGGTCCGGCAAAATTCCCACTGTCAAGATGAACCTGTCCAGCTTCTAAATTATACAATATAAAAATAAAAATTATACGAATTGACCACGATTTAAAACATTCGAAGAATTCATTACCTTTGGGTTTTTTGGTAAACTCAAGTATGATTAGGTATATTTTATCACTCAAACTTTGTAAGCTGTCGAAGTTCATCATTAAATTAATTGAAATATAGGTGAAAACATTTGTGCAAATGTTCAAATATTTGCTCAGAAGTTAAAAAATACAATAGGTATTTCGGACATCTACGACTTATAATACCTACCTACCTAGAGTACCTAGTTATATCTGGGGATACTTTCATGCTTATCATATATCTACATACCTAACATCATACACAACAGATCTACTTGATAATCCATTGTTGCACACCTAAATCACCTCTTTCCCACTGTAATGCACTTTTAAGCGCAACACCTGTAATTTTGCGAAATTCATCATCAAAATAATTTGCCAAAACACTTTACGCAGATTGAGGATAAGGCCAAACACTTTAGTGGGTTATTGGACTGGACATTAAATGGTTACCTGCCAAGGTTTTGTTTCACAGAGGTTCTTTTAGGATACAAAAATGAATTTGTTATATCTGAGACTCGAAGTTCAAACCTACTAGTAAATCTCTCGCAGTTCTCTTAGAACATAATTGATTCGTCCCTCTGAGTACTTGTTTCAATAATTATAAAAAAGAAAAGATAAAGATGTCGGTACTTATATCTTGATTCTGGAAAGCCATCAGCATAGCACCAATGAGCATACGTACGATAATTAATTTTTAGTAAAAAACAAAAACCACCTTCAATGTATCTTCGAAGTCCACGGTCAAATATCGATGAAATTTATATGGGACCACTTCGTAGCTATACTGAACCCAACGCAAAAATAATTTTCCAAATCGGTTCATAAATGACGGAGTTCTGAGGTAACAAACATGAAAAAAAATGATAAAAGAAAATAATAAAAAATACTAT
The DNA here is from genome assembly GCA_951640565.1 of Petrophora chlorosata. Classification (NCBI taxonomy): domain Eukaryota; kingdom Metazoa; phylum Arthropoda; class Insecta; order Lepidoptera; family Geometridae; genus Petrophora; species Petrophora chlorosata. Next base: position 8,182,039 of record OX621206.1, read on the forward strand.
CGAACAGAGAACCTTCTTCTTTAGAAGTCGGTTAAAAACAGTGGTGAATGTTTCCAACAAAACTGTCATAATATAAATCTTTCTAAACTTCCAGCATCATAAAAACAGAGCATGCATCTCACGTGTGACTGCGGTGTAATCTGCGGCATTACCTACAATCTAACGGTAGTAGATGGTGTTAGATACGTAGACAAACCTTACGTAGATTTGCCAGATTCTTGGAATAAGCTGTTCTTCGGTGCAGTCACTTTGTTGTTACCACACGTATGTAAATGAGTTGCGGCAAGCCAGAGCGGTTTGTAGAGGACTGCAGATTGTACTTGTATTTTAAGGTGTTATGTATTATACTATATGTCTTAGTTGGATTTATAAAACCGCTAGTCATTTCATAAAACAGCACTGTTATGTAAAACAGCTAGATTATCTTTGAGAATCATTCGACAACAATGTAAAACGGTACATTATACAATTTAACTGCGACAAAATATATTGTCATAGTGAAAGTCAAAGTCGTAGACGTATCGACGAGATTAAAAAATGTAGAGTCCCTGACCATTTTAAGAAGCGTGAAATAAGTACCGCTTAGTAGCTAAAAGGTTCGAGTAGCTCTCAGTCTTCTTACAAACATTTGCTCAAGATCCTGCTTACAGGATATGCCAAGAATTTTTGTCACTTTATGTTTATGCAAAAGATAGTTTTAAGCTATTGCATAGCTTCTATCGCGGGCCTTGAGCGTGGAGACCGAATCCAGAAATTCCGTAACGAAAATAACCTAACACCCCCTACTCCGAATGCTGTGCAATAGCTTTACCGCGGCAGTCTCCGAGTGCCACACGTCTTTTTTTTTTTTATTGAATGTGTCGTCAAACAAGCTGATGGTAAGCGGTTACCGTCGCCTATGGACATATGCAGCACCAGAGGCATTGCTGATGCGTTGCCGACCCTTAAGGACTCTAATAATTTCCCTTTTAAAGGACTCCATGTTCTGTCTGCTCATGGATTCGACTATGTACCTGAAGTTGTTATCTAATAGATACGTAGTAGTTATAAGAAACCATGTAGGTATATTATCTAATAATATTATGCATTGACGCGTAAATTGACTCCAACGAACGTAACTATTTCCAAAACTACAAGCCAAGCTTTATTACGATTCGTGAGTTCATAGAATCAAGTAGTACATGTTTCAAGTTACCACTAGGTAGGTATACAATTTCGTAACGGTATCTCCGAATCATTACAGTATAAATGATTCGGAGAAGTCTGATGATTAATTTGGCTTCCTTATATTTCGTGTTTAATCGCAACATGCCATCGAATAGGTCAGTCCTACATAGATAACATATCAGATAAATAACTATTTAAGACAAGGGAAGTAGCAGTACGATAGGGATACGAAAACAATTAAGTACACATTCTGAATTGTAATAAGAGCTTATCAATCAATAAAACAGCGGCTAATTTGATATTACATAATGCTATCTGTTCCATCCATCTTGATAAATATGGTTGACCCATTACATTAGTTACCTATATAGTTTGAGGATAGTATGAGTACGTCAATCAGGGATGTAGCCTCTGTAGACATAGTAGTTATAACACAGAATACTAAGGGACAGAAGCATCACTCCGCAAATAAATTTAAACAAATAGCGACTCTTGCTATGACGCAATAAAATTGATTTCAGCTCGCGTAGCGCTACATACCTACCAGTCATATTAACCTACAGAGCGCCTCTCTTTCTAGACAATATATTTTTAAACTATAAGCCTAAACAAATGTTAATTATGAGCGGAGTCAGGTCAGATCACAAAGGCCTGGCAATTAAACTCGAAATCGAGAAGCGTCAAACAAAGCCTATAATCGAATATAGACCATTGACAAAATGCAGATTAGAAAAACTTAATAAAAGTATAAATTCGAAACTTAGTCATACCGAATTTACTAGTAATAACCCAAATATCATTTACAAAGAATTCTTCTCAGTACTTAGCAAAGAATTTAATCAAATTTATCCCAAAAAAAAGGTAAAAATAAAGGCGAAATTACAATTCAGTGACTGGGCAACTAGAGGTATACGCAAGAGTAGAGATATCATGTTTGAGTTGTATTACAAGAAATCTTTGACATCAAATAAAGATTTTCATGAGTATGTTAGAAACTATTCCAAAATATTTAAAAAGGTCTGTATTCGTGCAAAATCTTTGTATATTAGTAGTAAAATTAAAAAATCAGATAATAAAATAAAAGCTGTCTGGAAAACCATTAACACGGAGACTGGCCAAACTAAGTCGAGGGATTCGGAATATAAGTTAATAGTTGAGAATAAACAAATCTCCAATGCAAAATGTGTTGCTAATGCTTTTGAAAATTTCTTCTCTAATATACCCCTGGACGTCACAAAAACACTTAACTCTAGTCCAGATGTAGCAGAAGCTCTTCTAAAAGATCACTTTCCACTAGATTTACCGGATTTTCAGTTCAGATATACTTCCACTATTGAAATTATTAAAACATTCAAAAGTCTCAATGCCAAAACCACTGAAGATTTGTGGGGCATATCAGTAAAGATGCTAGAATCATTAATAGAAGTTATTGCACCATATCTCGTGGCTATATTTAATATGTGTATTGACACAGGCTCATTTCCCGATTTAATGAAAAATAGTAAAATTACACCGATCTTCAAATCAGGTAGTAAAACTGATCCCTCGAATTACAGACCAGTCTCTGTGCTTCCGGCTCTGAGTAAGATATTTGAAAGACTTATTCTTAAACAACTTTTATCCCACTTCAACGAACACAAAATACTTAACGAGAGTCAGTTCGGTTTCACGAAATGCAGGTCAACATCAGATGCCGGGGTCGAACTAGTAACACATGTGCTTGAAGCTTGGGAGAGTTCACAGGATGCCATTGGTGTATTTTGTGATCTCTCCAAAGCTTTCGATTGTGTAGAGCACCGTACACTAATTCGTGAACTCTACCACTATGGGGTTCGTGGAACTGCTCTGAATCTTGTTGAGTCCTACTTAACCGATAGACAGCAAAAAGTTGGGGTAAATGGCGTAACATCTTCCGGATCCTTAGTCAGAATGGGGGTACCGCAGGGATCAATATTGGGGCCGTTTTTATTCTTGGCATATATAAATGATTTACCCTTTGTAGTTAAAGACCTTGCAGATATTGTTCTATTCGCTGATGATACATCGATAATTTTTAAAGTAGATAGAAAGGACAGTGAATTGGCGCATGTGAACTACGTATTGGATGTTGTTTCGAAATGGTTCTCTGCGAATAATTTGTTACTAAACGCGAAAAAGACGAAATGTTTAAAGTTCTCTTTGCCTAATGTTAGACATGTAGAGCCAAACGTAATGCTCAATAGTAATAAACTCGATACAGACAAAGCGACGGTATTCCTAGGTATAGGCATAGACTCTAAGTTGCAGTGGGGTCCTCATATTGATGCTCTATCTGGAAAACTTAGTTCTGCTGCATATGCGGTTCGTAAAATTAGGCAATTAACGGATATAGCTACGGCTCGGTTAGTTTACTTTGCATACTTCCACAGCATAATGTCATATGACATTTTGATGTGGGGTTCTGCTGCGGATATAGATACTATTTTTTTATATTACAAAAGCGTGCGGTTCGCGCGATTTACGAGTTGGGTCCACGTGACTCGTTAAGGGATTTTTTTAAGCAGGTTAATATATTAACTTTACCTTCTTTATATATTTATGAAAATATAATGCATGTTCGCAAAAACTTCCAAAAATTCAAAGTAAATAGTGACCATCATAACATTAACACTAGAAATAAGGATAGGATTGTTGTACCTAGGTATAGACTAACTAAAACGAATAAGTCCTTTATGGGCAACTGCGTACGTTTTTATAATAAAATTCCAAAGTGTATAACGGAGCTCACAGAAAGTAAATTCAAATTACGCGTTAAGAATGTTCTAATGAGAAAAGCATACTACACTGTTCGTAATTACATAGAAGACAAAGATGCTTGGAACATTCCACTTCTGCAAAGTAACCAACTGGTACATAAGAAACATAACATTGTAAAAGCGCAAAAAATTGTAACAAAATCTCTAAAAAAAAATGCCCCTCAGTTTCTTGCCGTATCTTCTGAGTAGTGGTTCTTTTTCCGATACGGTGGTAGAGTCATTGTGATAATTTGACGTTCATAAGTGCGTCTGTGATGCCAAAATGATTAAAGAGATTTTGATTTGATTTTGATTTTCTATCGCATAGCTCTTACCTACCTCTTCTGACGCGCCACGTATAACGACGCGCGACCCGCCGTCGGTGTCCGGCTATGTACTTGTACTTGTAGCTTCGTACCTAAAATGCGGAGTGCGCTAGGCCTGCTTATAATAAAACCATGTCTATTCTTTGCAGGTGACAGTATGGGGCAGCAGCACGGTTGCCGAGATTGTCTGCGAACCATTAAAAGACGCGGGAGCCGTGGTAGCAGGTCTACCGTCGAGCCCGCTCTCCGCTCCGCTATCTGTCCCGCTCAGCGGTTTAGTCCCGCTGCCGCTCATCGCTGCACAGCCTACCGCACCCGCTGCCTTATTATTCCTTGGAGGTTCTAAAGCTCCAGTGGAACCGCGAGCGTCGGCAATGGTTTTGGAAGGCGAAGTCTTGGTGGCTGAGTTTCAACCAGAACAGTGGGATGGACGGGATTTGAACACGTTCATTGCTTGGGAAAAGATCTATGGTAAGTTTTTAACTTACCTACAAAATACTTATGCAATGTATGCCATTGTGTCGTACAAAAATAATATACTTAATCCTAAGCAATCCCAACGGCTTGGAAGGTACATTCAGCGACAAGTAGCTGAATATTTACAATCGTTCAATTGACAATAAAACTGAAAATATACAAATTGCATGCAATTTTTTGCAATTTTCCTATTTGCACAGGATATTAACACGCTTTTTAAATGCAACATTCAGTAAAGCAACACAAACATTGTAGGAGTAGTCAATTAAAGATTCAGAAATGCTTAGCTACTTATGTCGCTGACCGTACTTTATAGTGATGCACATGACCCGAATGAAAATGCTCTCTCACTTCACACATAAATATATTGTGTAGACCTACCTACCTGTTATTTGTTAGGTTCGCGTAAATAATACACTCTCCATAGATACGTACGAATATGAACAAATAGCCAAATAAAAGAACAAAACGGAGTCACGAGCGCGTCTTTAAACTTAATCGTGAACCATTGAACGAGTGAACTGACTGACGGTTTTGTATTTCGTTAAAAAGGAGATATGCAAATAATGTTTGTTCAAATCCTGTTCAAGAAGCCATAAAAGTGCAAATCGTGGGCTAAGTTTTCTCGTCAAAAGCGTACTTTCTTCGTAGCCGATGACGATACAGACTCGTCATCAATACCCAAGTACTTAGACTCGGTCATTCAGTATTCAAAAGGCAGCGCAGGCGATACTTGTAGAAAGCGGTTTGGCAATAAGAGGGTCTGCATACGTGCCTACCATTGTCCGGTAATCTTTCGTAGAACTTAGCTGTATGCATTAGGTGCCGTGACTATAATATTCTATTGGATAATAAAATGTGATAATATCCATGGAAACAAAGGAAATGAGCTTTTGACACGCTTGATGATGAGCTTAGAGAACTGAACAAATGTTACTGCTTAAACATACACAGTTACGGGAGACTGTGGCGTGTGAATGTTGAGCGTTAAAATATTTTATTTCTCAATTTATTATATATGCATCTTGTTATGATACTTATGATTCCGTTATTTGTTCTAATCTCTCTAATTAACATATAAATGATCTTCCCTTGAACCTTCGCTAGAAAGGTCAATGTCGATCTTCAGATGAACTTTAATGCAAGGTGAATTTATCGGAGTGTAATTTGACCTTTCTAACGCCTACAAACATATTTTAGTACCAGTACCTCTCTAATAGTATCCCATACATAACGCAAACTTCATTTAAATTATGATGAATTAATGCTACTTTTTTATTGCAGCTTCAACGTTGTTCTCAGCCGTGGAACTATTCGGCAAGCCCCTCCTACGCGCAGCTGTTATTTCTAAAGAAGAGTACCACTTACTATTTTACTATTTGGAGTCAGTTTCCGAAGCAAGCGAAGCTCTCACAGAACGCATGAGGAAATATATAGACTCCGGCCTACTGATAAGCGAAGCCAAGAATGACGACGACGAACAAAATAGCTCATCAGAAAAATCTGTCACAGAAGATGAACCAAAAAGTTTACTCACTGAACTCATTCAGGAGGGCGTCCTTTCGCAACAAGACGTGGATGCGTCGTCGGTAATCACAGGCTCGGAGCTTAACGAAACTACCCCTGAAAGTCACAAATCGGAGGACAACATGTCCTCCGTTAGTCCCTCACTTCGTAAAGTCATTGTCGACATACCAATAGACTGCAACGAGTCCATGGCTGACAGCGACTTAGTGGAGACAAACGATAATGTCACAACGGTTACCATAAGAAACAGCGGACAGTGCTGCGCTGACCACAGAATCTCAGTGGAAGTAGAAGAAAACGTTTGGGCAAACGTGAGGTGGGATTTCCTAAATCCAAACGACTTTGGATATGATCAGATTCGGAGCGTAAAAAGAAGTAGATCCGACTCCGCACTAACGCCGGTAGCTCAGCGAAGAAATGAAGATCTCTATGAGAGGCTAAATGACGAGGAAAATGAATCTTGCGGAAGCATGACACCTTATGAATCCATTGAAGACCTGTATGATTGCATTAAGAATTCGCAATATGCGAGTCCTGCAGCTGACGACTCTACTCCGTCAACAGAGAGTCAATCTGAGCCGCAGTTTCAGGATTATTATGAGAAGACGTGCACCACTCGACAGAGTTCTGCGAGTAGCGAAAAAAGCGGAGCCTCATCCGCGTTTCCGTTTTCGAAATGCGGTTCGAGCGATTCCACAGATGCATTTACGTCTTGCGAATCGACTAGTGGGATCAGTACCTTCGTGGCTAAGAGCATACCGGAGTCGTTGAAGTGCAGAGAACTACCACAGCCGCCGTCGAGAGAGGGTGATGCAAGTGAGAGTGCGATCTTGCTGAAGCAGTTGTTCACTGGAGAGCTGATGGATGCCTACAACGAGTTCCTGGCGGCGTACCCTTACGCGAAGGCACTGCTGCGACGCAAGGCTCGTCGCGATGAGCACTTCACCGCGCTCGCAGACATCCGACGTGGCGCCGCCAAGCACACCATTGCGGATTACTTGGAACTACCGGTGAGTACCTAGAATATTAATGCTATCATACATCTTTTGAATTAATCACTTTGCCAACCGAGATACATTTCGAAAGTGAACAATACAAATGTTTCCTCATTGCACTTGACCTTAACGAGTCTGGAGCGGTGGATGAAGCGAGCCAAGCGTAATGGACGTGTCAAATGTGGTCATTTGGTTTAATCGGTGCTGGAACCGAGAACAATGTGGCGGAGAGCGTCACCGGAGATTGATTTAGATGAAGAGAGTGTTTAATCGAGGGCGCGCGCGACAATGATCCGCGGGACATGCGCACGCGCCGCCCATTCAATGCTAATGGGCCGGAAGAGTGCACGTGTAGCTCTCTCTCGGCGATTGCACCATTGTTTCCCTGGACACGCTGCGGCGGTAGTTTCGGGTTTCAATCAACGCCGCTACAGCGCTCCACGCTGCCACGCTGCCGCCGCCCATGCCAGCTCACGAGCCCTGTGCGTTTACGAGGAACCAGTTCTTGTGTGTCATCAATTATAATATCAATCAATATTGATGCATAATATATATATTATATATGTTGAAATGTTAGGTAAATATATGCATTAGTATTCTGCCGACATGTTCATTTAAGATTTTCAAATGAGGTATTGTAATATTCACGATGTTGAAAAACAGGCTGTTTAACATGAAGTTCACGGACGCCAGTGTTTTTATAAATCCGCCATCAACTAGCAAGTTAATAAAACGGCTGAATGACGAGATGTGCCGTTTATCCTTTTGTAGTTAGCACAATTCGTATGTACGAGTATGAGTGTAAAATGGATTCGTGATTTCGATTCTATCGGCGAGTCTCGTGCATTTTGTTGTAGTTATAAACTTCTCACCTCAAGGTAAGGAGTCATTTGCACGCTTATGGGAATGAATATTCATTCAAGGTACGAGTACATGCCAGTTATTTTTTATAATGAATGAATTTTAGATTATGAATGAATTTGAAATGAATGAATTTTATATTATTATTAATTTTAGATGAATTTTAGATTCATAGTTTACAAATTGTGAAGCAGTTATGTTGTGAACAAACATAATCGAATTGAGAACCTCCTCCTTCTTTTGAAGTCGGTTAAAAATGAGATATTTAAAATAAAAGATGTGCCGATCCACCAACCCGCACTGGGCCAGCGTGGCAGATTATGGCCCATACTGTCTCTATGAGAGAAGGCCGTGGAAACGTGATGGACTGGTGATGATGATGTGCCAATAGTGCAGATTATAACGAAGTAGCTGACAAAAATATCTCATCCAACTTAGCACCGAAAGCAAACACCTAAATAAGCCACAAGTATCAAGTGCTTAGATGATGTAAACAGAGCTTAGTGCCGCCCACACGCGGCCTGCCATACAAATCGCTGCACTTGACCGCCGCGCTAGGAACCATCTTAATCCTATTGAATTTGATACCTTATCTCCACTATCGTCGTAAATAAATGCCAAGGCATAAAATTACATCTGCTTTAATAGATTTCACTCGCGAGCTTGTTGGCACACTCGATACAACGTTAAACTTCAGGATATTCTTGGAAGCGATATATTTTGGCTTCAGAACTTAATTTTTTTTACAACAAACGATGAAGGTTATAGAACAATCAACGGCTAGATAAAGTAATAAAAGTCAAACACAAAAATATCTACTATTGTATATTTTTTTATTTAATACATCGGCAAACAAGCAGACGGCCCGCCTGATGGTAAGCGGTTACCGTCGCCTATGGACATCTGCAGCACCAGAGTCATTGCTGATACGTTGCCGACCCTTAAGGACTCTATTAACATATATTATATTGTTGATATATTTACCATGTTGGGATATTTACCATGTTTATTATTGGTTTTGAGTTTCGATATTTCGATATAACATGGTAAATATCCCGTTAATAATATATACAAGGCTAGTGTTTAGTGAACATGATAACAAAATCTCTAAAAAAATGCCCCTCTATTTCTTGCCGTATCTTCTGAGTAGTGGTTCTTTTTCCGATACGGTGGTAGAGTCATTGTGATAATTTGACGTTCATAAGTGCGTCTGTGAAGCCAAAATGATTAAAGAGATTTTGATTTTGATTTAGATCCTTCATAATGCGAACGGCCAAGGAGTGGAACTCTCTGCCGGCATGTGTGTTTCTGGATAGCTATAATCTGGGTGTCTTTAAGACAAGAGTGAACAGGTTACTTCTAAGCGAGCGTGCTACATCTTCGACCGCATCGTCACTTAACAACAGGTGAGATAGCGGTCAAACAAAAAAAATAGATTGGTTTTGATTTGATTTGATTTGATAGTTTAAAGACAAAAAAGTCTTAGCATTCGCACCTTGACATACACGTAGTTTGTACTGAGATTGATTAATATCTATTAACTAATAGCTGCTTATAATACGCAACCATTAAAATTAGAAATAAAGCTTATCTATTAGAATATCAGAATATACTTTATTTGCTTGAATGTGAGTACAATACAGATGTTATATATCATCATCATCAGCCCATCACGTTCCCACTGCTGGGACACGAGCCTTCTCTCATAGAGAGAGAATGGGCCATAATCCACCACGCTGGCCCAGTGCGGGTTGGTGGATGTCACATGTCCTTGACTTTTTGTGAAAAATTCTTGAACATGCCGGTTTCCTCACGATGTTTTCCTTCACCGTTTTTAGAGCGAGTGTTAAATCCGCACATAACTTAAGAAAGTCAGTGGTGCGGGGTCAGCGGGATATGTTATATATAATTATTATTAAATATCACATTTCGCCAATTTAATGGCATGCAACATCTTATTATAAGTATTGAGAAATCTTATTATATTTCTAAATTTATTATTCATGCATCATGCTCATGCAACAAACAGATATAAATAATACAATATTAATACTACTTAATCACAAAAGGCAATACAAAATTATATCAAATTTATATCAGATTAAATTAAAGTAGTCATCCAGTGAGTAAAAACTGTGATGCAGCAGCCAGGCTCTTAGCATATTTAAATCTAGTAATAGGCATTTGTTTAATATGTTGAGGTAATTTATTATATATATATTATATATTATAAGCTTAGCCTGGCTTATTTCATTAATAAATTAACCAGATGCGCCTGAAATTAACAGAACATACGAGTAGTAAAGGTACCTAGTATACGACCAAAGTTAAACTAAACAGCTTCAGATTATAAACAGCTTCGCTACACCGACGGATAAGTTTGGAATGCTGCTGCTGGTTAATCGACGCCGACGCCTGAAAATATTCTGTTACAATTAATATTCTATTTTACATAAACTCTCGTTCCAGCGTTCGGCGAGTCGACACCTGATGATGCCTCGTGCAGACGGCGAAACACGTGTCGTACAAAGAGTGTTGTTGTTAGGAACTAACAACAACCTACATAATATTCAGCGGGATTACACTATACATTTTCATTGCGTTTCAGTTTTGAGATGAATTTCCGCAACGTCACGCCTGATTCCATTGCATTACATAAATCTATTTCAACAAACATCACACGTAAATTTTTAATAGTTCTTGGTTCTGAAAGTGCTTCCTTTTAACTGACTTTAAAAATAAAGAGGTTCTCTGTTTGATTGTATATATTTTTTTTATGTTTGTTACCTCAGAACTCCGTCATTTATGAACCGATTTGGATTTTTTTTGCGTTGTGTTCAGTATAGCTACGAAGTGGTCTCATATGAATTTCATCGATATTCGACTTTGGACTTCAAAGATACATCAGTTGAAGACGGTAATTTGTTAATAAATTGTATACTTTTTACATCCCTAAAAATAATATTATCCCAAAAAATATTATTACTCACATAAAAATGTAATAATTATAGCCGTTTTAACCTCGTTATAACGCTGCTGGAATACTGCAAATTGTACCTACAGCAAGATGTGCAAAGTCAAATCTGTCCGACATTATAGTAGAGCTACCAAAGCAATTAAAAACATACAATGGAATTGAGAACCTCCTCCTCTTTTTGAAGTCGGTTAATAATAATATTTAAATATGTATAACTAAGGTCAAAATTTGACTGTCTGAACGCTCGTTATTTGAATATAGGAACTGCAAAAGTTTGCTGGTTTCACAACAGCATTTCAACGTTTCCTCCGTCGTGAAGAGAAAATCGAAACTCTATTAGGACTAAGGGACATCTCACACGCACTTCTTGTTTGACATTCTGTTGATTCTAATATATACCTAATTGATCATTGTTATTTTCAAAACATTTTAAAAGAGCTGAAAAAAATCATCCCCGCAGAGTTTCTTGGTGCTATCTTCTCTAACGAGCGGGAGTATTTCCGAAGCACTGGTAGAGTCAGTTTTCGTATTTATTTTCTGCACCTAGACTTCAATTTGAGTATAGGAAAGAAATGGGTAAACATACTTACCTTTTTTTCAGTCATGTTAACATAAGTTACAATTTTTAACATATTTTATTTGTATCCTGTGTTTATGACCTTTAAAAGTGAACTTTTGTGCCTATTTAATAAATGATATTTGTCTTGGCTTTGACTTGACTTTGACTTGACTATTGTATCAATGCTACGTTAGCATTGCAAAGAAGTAATCGATTTATTTGCTACAATTATTTCTTAGCGGTCGGTGTATTCAAATTTTCCCCTTGACTATTAGCAGCCGCAGTTTTCTAGCAGTATTTTAAAAATTTACGTGTCCTTGCACGTGGGAGTACAATATTCCTCTTCGTATCTTTAGGTGTGAACGCGGAGCATTGCGACCGAGACGCGGTCCGTGCTAGGAATGCTAAATGGTTCGCTGCAAGCCCTAGAATCTAGATGCTTATGCTTAGATACGACGCCGACATTCCTCGTGCACTATACTTAACTCTGACTCCAGTTCAGTTTTAGATGGACGATATTCCTTTTTATACCCGGATGCGATAAGCGACTGAGCGATGAGATAAGATAAAAGGTCTAATTGGATCAATCGTACTCATCCTATAATTTGTTGTAGGTAACAAGAAAAAAATAGGTGATAGTTAGCGATGCAATTAAAACGTCATCAACATTGGCATGTAATTAAATCGTATTTTTTTTATGGAAGTGAATGATGAGACGAGCAGGTCGTTCGCCTGATGGTTAGCGCCACGCCTGCTCATAACAATCGCAGTGCCACCCAGAACTTTTCACATCATAAAAAGCATTGCGTTGCATTGCATTGCGCTCGTCACCCCGAGACATCAGATATTAAAACTCATATGTCCAGTAATTTCGCTGGCTACAATACCCTTCAAACCAGAAACCGCAGTAATGTTTACGTATCTACTACTGCTTGGCGGCAGAATAACTGGCAAAGCTTTGGTACCTTCCCCTTCCAGACGGCCTTCAGCAAACGAAAGACCTACCACGAGTATCTTTTTCACCATTTTGTGCAAAAGAACAAATCGTCTAATCTGATGTTGGAGTTTATAGAGCGCCCGAAAGCCTCCGACATAGCATAACGACCATAGGTACAGGAGGACAAGCTGCATTATTGCTCCACCTATGAGGATTGAGCGTCATCGCAGTTGGCAAGCAGCCATAGCAGGGATGACGCTCAGTCCGCTAGGTAGGTAGATAGGTTTTTTTCCCAATGAGTCAATCCTAGATAACGATCTTTAGGAAATTTTAACCCATCACGTGTTTAGACATGTTTAGGCGATAGGCGTAAATATCTTCTAAATTATAGCAGCCATGCCCACTTTTATGTGAGTTTTATGACAAATAGTTTAAAAAACATCTATATTCTAATCCTGTCCTACCCAAAAGTATCTAAAACTAACTCCTTTAAAGGCAACGCGTCAGAAACAAATCTATTACGGAAAATATCAAAGTTGAACGTCGAGCTAAATATATAAATATTATAAGTGTTGTAGGTACAGTCAGCGACAGAAGTAGCTGAACATTTGTGAACCTTTGATTGACTACACCTTCAATATTTGTTTAATTTCACTGAATCTTTCATTTTAAAGGCTATTAATATCCTGTGTGAATAGGGATTTTGAAATAATTGCATGTAATTTGTATATTTTCGGTGTTATTGACAACTGAAAGATTGTAAACGTTCAGCTACTTTTGTCGCTAACGTCGTTTGTTGTTTTGTCGCTAACTGTACGATGAGCACCTTTTTGATCAAGTTGATTACCTGAGGAGTTGCAAACTACATAGTATTATGGAGAACAGGCCGACTTGCCGACTGTACCGGGGGCATAATTAACTATTAGTGCTAAATGATAATCCATGGCGAATCTCATTAAAATTAACCCGTACTTACTTTGTTTCGATTAAGGGATATTTTGAAAAAAAGAGACATTTCTTCGACATACTTTATTTTTCATTTGTATATGTGTATAATGTGTATATGACGTTTAAAAGTGCGTTTTTGTGCCTATTCAATAAATATCTTTTACCTTAGACTTTAGTCAAGTGTTCGACTTTCATAGGTTTATATATATATATATATACATAAACTGGTTATTTCATACAAAAAAAATACAAAATAGTTCAGACTCAAATGATTTGTGGCAAATTGAAGGCTGTAGAAACGATGCGATTTTAGGGCAATAATATCAAATAACACTGTCTTAACTACTCGTTTAGTTGCAATTCAATAAGTTCGACTTACCTTTTTGATAAAAGCGCAAGAAACTTGCTTTGTCTAAATGTGCCTTAAAGTAAACTAAAACATACGACAACAGACACTTAAAGCACAGAACACACACAGAATACATAATAATAAAAGTGCGAAACCATTGCTGAAATTCAAACACAATTATGCCTTATCAACTTGCATATAATATATATATATGATGATGATGATGATGTATACATAGATACATCATCACCATCATCATCGTCAGCCCATCACGTTCCCATTGCTGGGACTCGGTCCTTCCCTCATAGAGAGAGTATGGGCCATAATCCACCACGCTGGCCCAGTGCGGGTTAGTGGATATCATATATACCTACTTGAAATTTTGTGATAAATTCTTAGACATGTCGGTTTCCTCACGATGTTTTCCTTCACCGTATTTAGAGCGCGTGTTAAATCCGTACATAACTTAAGAAAGTCAGTGGTGCGGGGCCAACGGGATTCGAACTCGGGTGCGTTGGATTGAAAGTCGCACGTAATCCCACTGAGCCACACTCGCTTTATTTGCATAGATACATTCTTAATCTATAGTTAGGTATATGTATGTGGCTTTGTCGATTTATGAACTTATCGTGATGTTCATCGTATACATACATGTATATAAGCGCTTAGTATATTGGAAAATGGAAATAGCTACTTGACTATGCTCTCGAAATTGTCTTTCCTCTCACTACATCCGGAGCGGACATGCCAAACATACTCCAATGAATATGATACCTAATAGACGATACACTTTAAATCTTAGCAGAAACGAGTACAGCTCCATTTCGAATAGCAAGAGTGGTTGCAATAAATAAGTATATAAATAAAAAAAACTAAAATGTAAGTATGCCTTGGCATGGTGCAGTGCATTAATATTTTTCAAACTGTCGTCTTATCTTGTCGTTAGACTATTTTATTTCACAATTTGTTGTTTGTTGTAAAATAACGTTGTGTCAAATAATATTAATGTTAAAATGTGTAAATACCACTTTATAATACTTATTTATTGACCTTCCAGCTATGCTTGTGGGGAATAAACACTTACTTTGTTATAATATAAATATGATTGGTTTATCCACCATTTCTAGAATGTCCTGAATGTAGCGCTCGTAGCGGAGCTCGCCGTTCGTAACTGCAATGTTCGCCGCGGTCACCACTTGCATGGGTGACAGTTTCTGTGGTATTTACATCTGAGCGCTGCCGTGTTTCGGAGGGCACGTTACGTTGTCTACATTACAACATAGCATAACAGTCATTGGGCCGATAAGCTTCGACGCTAGGTTTGGCCACACACCTATACGCGAAAAAGCGAATACTGGCTGGTTAAACCTTCGATCACATATGATCGAAGGGTCAAACAATCTCAATCTATATACACAATCTAAATCGAAACTAAAGTTCTTACCCAGATATGTGACGTGTGTAGACTTTTAAATGATGAAGAAGACGCCTGCGTATACCTGAATTCAAGTATATACGAGATTAGTAGTTTAAGCCATCAAAGTCATCGATAAGTTCAACCTGTACCCGTCTTACCTAACCAAACGAGACGTCTCCTTTTGCGGCCAGATTTGCGCCGCGTACGAGCCCAGAATAAAAATATGTTAATCTCCAACAACTTGATAGATACAAGTCACATTTCACAATGAAGCACATTTCGTCACGAAATCTTTTCGTAATGGACCGCACCTAGTTTAATTTCGTTAGGAAAGAAGCTTGTATTCAAATGTTAAGTGCGATTGTAATAAGTTTATTCAGAGTTGATGACATTGAGACGTCTTGAATACGCGATCGGTTGCTGGATCCCAAGCATTGAAAAGATAGTATTCCTCTGAGATCTCAAGGGAAAATGAATTATCGATAAGTTGTGAGAGATGAGTATTTTCAAGGCATAATTAAAATTGAAGGCATATGCCTTGGCGTAAATATTTATGTCCTACCTTATCTATAGGATCAGATCATTTGAATGACGCAAGTATCCTTTTATATTGTTTGAAAAGTTACTCTTATTTAGATTTGTATAAGGACCTATATATATTTTCGTTAATGCTTTTTCTAGTAAACAGACTACCTATTCAATTTCTTAATCAGCTTTAACTTGAAATCTATAGATATCAGTCTTACTGCCATAAGAGTCAATTAGCTTCGAGCTTTATGACAAGTAGAGTAGATATATAAAGACATAATAAAGTATCAAAATTATGTCCAAGTCAGCTCTACAGATTTCTGCCTCAAAGTTTATGGAGATACGTTGAAAAGCAAAACAACATACACGCTCTCTTCAGATACAAATTAAATTTTCTCATTGGCGCCTATACTTGTTTCTCATCCCTGGTTTATATGCCTACAAGTACTTATGTGTGAGCTTCAACTACTGCCACGCTATTGAGAACTCTATGTTGCTAGTTATAGGAGACCAGGATCACTTTCAAACATCAATCTGCATTTGAAAACTATCTCGTCGAGTTCAATTTGAATTTTTATTGTGACATGACCAGACCATAAACCTGACAGACAGGAATCTTTTAGCAGACGGAGAATAGGCACATCATGTTTTATGAGATGGGACGTCTGCAGGAATCTTTGAATATTAGGTTCTTGTTATGCAAATTCGCTTGGTGTAGAAGACAATCCATATGAAGATTATTGTCAATAGAGTCCGACTCTGACTATATTTAAAATAATAATGTATTAGAAATGAATACGCAGAAATATTAACCAGATATCTCTTCAAATATGATTTATACAGAATTTCGAGTTTGATAGTAAACAACACTAATAAAGACAAGTGTCTGAGTCAATCCGAAGATGGTCCTTCGGTAAAAATGCGTGAGAAAGACACAACCTCCCCTTTTATGGAGAACATGATTCTAACATTTCGGCTTGGAGACTGTTGGTTTATTATTTAGTAATCAGAAGCTCAAGTGACTTGAAAGTTTTAGAGCTTATTAACAGTTAAAGTGGTTATAAATGTAAATAGGTCCTTCAATGTTTTATTATATAATTGATGTGCAGCGAGTGACTGTATAATTTGATTGGAGCCTCTTATCCTCACTATTGTAATGGCGAAAGGTCTAACGGTTGTCGAGTGCCGTCACATTTAATTTTGATGATTGATTATCGCGATATAAACACATTTTACGAGTACATTTACTTCAATTAGTGTCTTCAAACTTCTCGATGTAGGCTTTAACATAAATTTAAGTGTCAAGCTAATTCTTCAACCATGCTTCAAATACTATCCTATCAGACTATAGAGCTCATTTGGAATTCTATAATCCATTTTGCCACGCGCGTCGTTAGACTTATAATACTTTTTGCAAGTTTCTAAGATCTGTAGAAGAATAATTAATTTATATCAGTTGATTTGGTCAACGTGATCAATATGCTAGTCCTAATTTACAATCGGAAGTGTAATAAGAATTTGGTATACTCAATCCTTTAACATAATCCTTTAATTAATTTCTTGCTGTAAATCTTTTTCTAGTATAAGTTAACAATACTGTTATGTCAGTGTATCACATGTATTTGTTAACTGAATAATTACAACTACACCGGTTGGCTCGTTGGTTGCAATAATTTTGACATCCTCATCGTCTCCTCAAGTTACGCCATCCACTTCTGGTTTGTTAGCTACAGTTTGAAATAAAGAGTTGTGTAAATATACGACTGAATAGCCACAGTACTGTGTTGCAGTGCCAGTGGTGCGTGTGCAGCTACCTCGCCCCTCCCAGTTCTGCTTTCTACACGCGCGATTTCACTGACATCGACCGCACCACCACCGCCGCTGTTGAAAACTCCACACGCGATTTTTCATAAATACGTGATGTTTTCGCACCTACACCGATAGGCACCATAAACACTGACTTGTCGCTATAACATGTGTGATAACTACTAATTTATTGTCACCGCAGCTTCGTCGGAATTGTCAACACTGCGACCAAAGCTTTCAAGCTATTTATTAACTCCATCGACAAAACTACTGGTATTGACTCGAACTATCAAAGAAATGCTTCTTATCTTTATTTCACCACAGGCAGTATGAATGTACGAGATAAGGCAATAAATTGCGCGGCGCGGCTACAATGGGATTCTTCGGGCGGCTGTTGCGCGCGCCACCACTATCTGCTCGAGTCTCAACCTCAGCGAAGCTTTCTTTGCCGGTCTGTGACTCATATCTGAGTCAGAATTCAAATTATCTGACTAATACTGGACCTTTGCGTATTATCCTTTTATCTTAGTACACGAGCTTTGCATGCTATAATAAGTACTATAAATAAAAGTTTATAACTCGCCTTAATTTTTAATGATTCGTAAATCCAAGAATGGAGTATGACTAAAGCACAAACGACTTAACAGTAAAAAAATGACAATCAAAAGTTTTTTATAGCTTTATCCTAACACTATCTTTAAAAGAAACAGGTTACACCTAAGCCTATGAGTCATAACAAGCGAAGATAGATATCTAGCCGTTGAACCACTTCTTTACAATGTAAAGCTAGAACAATCTAACAGCTCAGCAATATCAAGTATTGCGTTAGCAGAAACATGAGGGCGCACGTCGCTTGTTTATGATGTTTATGTAAGCTAAATAATGTCTATGTGGAGTAAATAATGCGTGTGCAGCGGAAACGCTCTTATTCCGATCGAGCTCATTTCTACTGTGCGCGCAACATCCGCTGCATTGTGCCGCTTCAATACGTATATGTTGCGCGACTCAATGCGAGCCCTAGGGCGAACTAGCGGGATGATCCCGGCCTGGCACTCTCATGTTTTGAGTAATGAGTGCTCTAAATCTCTTAGATGGCATCGCAAAAAATGTGTTGTGAGTGATTGATTACTTCGCGGAATGTCAAACATTTGGCATCATCACAGATTTACTAACTCCTTAAACCATTACAAAAAAATCTCCCTTCAAGCAAGCACATGTTTTTGTGCACACAAAGCGGGGTCTTCAAAGTAAATCAAACATTATGAGCGCACACAAAAATGAAGGACGACCGGCACACGTGTCCGCAAACATTTTGGGCTATGTTTGGACAAAACTGAGCTCTTAGCCTTGTTGTTTGTTTGTCTTTCTTTGGTCTTTAAATCTTGAAGGTTATTCATAAAGGCGTTTAGCAAAACTTCAGTTATTAGGTTTTGGAGGCCGTTTTTTGACCAGCATTTGTGGCGTAGGCGGTCGATGCGTCAATGACCCGCCAAACTTGTGGATCCGCATTCAGCAGGTATCACAACTTCTTCGTTCGATTTTACATTCGGATCGACCTATTGTTTGATAAAATACCACTGCATTTACATTCGTGTTCGCGAATTGCGGTCTTAATTCTATTTTCGGAAACTTAAGAAAGATATATTTATAGATTGAAATAGCGGGCAAGGAATATCAAATTTTAAATCAGCGATATCTATGGACATCAACAGGTGGTATGGAAAATTAATAAATAACTGGGTTATTCGAGCAAAATCTTACTCCTCGTCAGAAGGCTTGTCATTTACAACTAGTTCCGTGACCTCGCTTACGCATTCCCGCGCCTGCACCTAACTGTACTTTCCCGTTGACTTAATGCCGACTTTGGACAGAACCTGATCTTAGGCAAGTGTGCATTCAAGAGCTGAGATGGCGATCGGCTATTGCGATTTAATTATATTTGGTGTGCGCGTAGATCCCTAGTGGAACGGACGGAGTAGCCTCCGGGCTCGGGCCGCGTGCCGCGCATTCCTGGCGGGCGAGACGCGTCAGGCAGGGCTCCGCGATCGGCGACCGCCGCGCACCGCAGCGCCGCGCCACCGCCTGCCCGAGCCGGCCCGCGGCCGACTTCACACCGGAGTATGCGCGAGCGCGGCGAGAACGTCTCGTCTGTCCGCACACGCTATCTGTCAACAAACTTCTCCGTCGAAAATAACTAGCGCCTCCACTTTCCAGTGATCCTTTCCAATATTGACTGGTTTATTGTGTGATGTGAGATCTGCGAACAGAACTCGAATTAACAGTTCGATTTGACTCAGTGAAGGAACCGTGTTATTTTTTCTTTTGGATCGCGTGCGACGCTCTGTGGTAGCGGTGGCTGTGTGTGAGTGACTGTTCCGTCTACCTACATGGAAAGTGGCCCTTGATGAAGTCAGTGCTCGATTCTCATGCGACGGAATTTGTGATGTCCAATGATTTACGGTAATTAATCTCATGATATGTGATAGTGTCATTTTGTGTTCAATCAGCAGCAGGTGGTGACTCTGTGGCCTCAATTCTCAATGTCTCAATAAAATTGTGCCGTTATCAGAATTTTAATATAAATCATCAATTCATAAGTGCTGTTAAAATAAATCTTAATACAAAAGGCAAAAGGTGCACTAGAGTACTTAACAAACATGCGATCACAGGAGTAGGTCAATAACAACAGGTGTGTAAACTGATGTAAGTAAAACGAACGTTGAATTACATTGCAAAACTAAACGAAGACCCAAACATTATTGATAACATGATAAAATTCATAGAAGTCCACTAAACTGTAGTCAACAAAATTATTCATGTGCAAGTTTCTCAAAGTAAGAAATACTTTCTATCTGCAAAGAAAAGTTTAAAATTATGACAAGCTTACAAACAAAAACATTGTAAACGTACCAGAAAGATAATATTTGATTTAAATAGAATCACTGAATTTGTTTATAAATTACTCTCATCAGTGATAGTTCAACAAGTCAATGGAATGAATTATATCTAACAAAGGCTATACTGAGTTATTACAATGTCATTCTTACTCATTGTAGTATTAGTAAAGAGAATGATATATCCGCATCTCAAATTGGTATAGACAGAATGTAACCCAAGCAAACCAGCGCTGAATCATCAAGTTATTCCTATGTTTTATTCTAGTTATTTATTAGAGAATATTTGATACTCTCAATTGTTGTAATTTTAAACCTTATTTAACGTTCTAATTTCATATTACGTATTAATTTGGCATGACTGACGTACTTTATTTGTATCAGATTTAAAACAATGGCACTACCACCGTTGTTAATTTTAAACAAAGTTAAAATCTTGGGATTCTGACGCTCCAAATTTTCAGATTATTCTTTAGTTTAAAATTAATGTGCATAATATGACTTGCATAGCTACTCATAGCGACGCATGCATTACATGGTAAATAAGCTGGGAGGCAAAATTATTCCTAGGACAATAACATCATCAAGGTATAATTTATTCAGGCTCATCGGACAGGTTGGAGCCCGCCATTCGCCAACCATGCGAACAAAAAAAGATCTCCAACGGAAATATTCAACATCACACAAGCAGAACCGCGGTCCAAACCGGTAACGCCATAAAGGCAAAAGGTTATTTAGCAAACACTAATAAAACAAAATTTTCAACAGACTCAAATACAAGGCATTGTTCGGATCTTAACGTAACCACTGTTCGTTAATAATTCAAATTATCTCTCTCTCTGAATCTCAATTGGAAGAGATACGAAGTACAATGAAGCGCATTAGAAGTAATGATGGTGTCAGGTTTCCACCCGTTCCCGGCTGGTTAATTACGTCTTCCTTCGTGGTTGTATCGAAGATGAGACATGATCGTTAGTGTTAATAGTTGCTTGTCCGTAACCAGTTGTTGGCTCTGATTTCTATCCCTAGCGTAAACATCCGCGACGGGCTGCAGGGCTCGTTTGGCGACTGGTACTAGCGCTTTCTATTCCCGATCGCACCACCGGCTCTGGCCGCCGGATCCGGCGCCGGAAGATCTGATTATAACCTCATTACTTCAATGTACGCTTGTCACTTGACGCGTACTTTCCGTTTCTCTTTTGCTAAAGTCACAATATTACGATCTCTGTCTTCAATTTAGACACCAGCGTCATTATATTGTTACATTGTACTTATACCAAGGTCTTATATAATCCTAAAGATGGTTTTGAGCTATTTATTTCGTTGTTTAACTTCCTTTCATTCAACTACAGGTACCTAACTAAATTCTCACAACGATACTATTCAACTAGTTCAAATAAATAGTCTATGAAGTCTTTGAATGATTGTAGTGGTTAGTAAATTGAAATCCTAAGTAATAGTATTGCTATGAATGAGTAGGTACGCGTACCTAAATAGGTTTTGTCTAGTACTACCTGGTCTTGTAAATAGGGTTAATGTGTAAGGCTTCTCGCCCGCACGTGTGGCCGCGATATTATGACGTGAAGTAATCCTAGTGTGCATTTACCCGTGAACACTGCAAATCAGTGCCATAGCCATGAACCTAATGGATTTCTTCAGCCAAAATCATCCTGTGCCAATGTTTTCATTACATAAAATGGTTTTCTAACCAGTTCTTCATCACATAGGTACGTACGTCTATGCAATTTGTATGATTTTAAAGCTGCGCTGTTACTACATGTCTTTCTAATGTAGCCATCGCATATCTGCTCCATTCTGTTTACCTCTATATAAAAAGACAAGCTGACAAATTGCAAAATAATGAAATATCCACACGAGTAGAGCCAACGTTACATCAAGGCGGTCATTAAATACAATCAGCCAATTAAAATCACATCGTTGCGTTCAGGAACGTAATGAATTCGCAATCTATTTGTGATTTGTACTTTCTCCTCTAATTCAAATGAGCGGTTTGTAACATTGACAGGGCTGTGGAGAAATCTCATTATTCAGTGCAACAATAGTCCTTGGTGTCTCGGCGGCTGATCATGGGGCTAGAAATTAATCAGACCATCAGCGTTTTTGCGCCATTGATCTCAGTCAAGTCTGAATGAGCCTAGGTTTTTGCGCTTTAGTTGTCGTTGTCATTGACCCACTGGGTTTTCTCTAATTAACACAGAGGCTGTTCAATTTATTGGCTCATGCACACCAGTCATCAATTTACTGTAAATTATTCTCTTTGAACGTTGACGTATTGACTGATTAACTATTTTGTAGGGGTAGTTATAATGCTAAATGAATCCATTAACGAAAATTTGTTGTTAAATTACAGTACTTATATTTCAAAAGGCAGTAAGAAGCGGTTGGATTGTTGCCAATGCAACTGCAAATTGTTGAAAATTTTATCATTTTGCTCCAGGTTTTTGCTTGTATTTTTAAGAAACGCAGTTAACTAGCGGTCTTTTCTGTCAATGGTTCCAATGAAAACAAGTTGTCGCGTTTTTATGCTTTTTGACGCGACGCACTTCTCAGCTTTTTTTATCTAAAAATAGCAGTGAGTAAGAATTTCAAACGTCTAACTTTAAATTCTGCTCAAAAGCAATAGTAACAAAATGTATGATGCGCTATTTAAATAATAATGTATTTGTAACTGCTTTAAAAATTGGCCTAAATTCTGAACGTGGCCGTAGTGGGCGGAGTCAATGATGCAAGATAAGATATAATTGGTCTCAGTAATTATCAAATTTCACGTGTCTCTTGTAATTTATCTCAGAGCAAATATTGTTAGCCTATTTTATCGTTTACGACATGCGGCCGTTTCATAAGCATTACAAGTTTTTTGTAGCTGCATATTGCTTAGGAACTAGTAAGTGTGAATGAACGCACCAAACACGGCTTTTTAAAACATTTTTCCACTTTGTTCCTATATTTCTATCAACTTTACTTCAGACGGATGAACAACTTGACAAAGCTCACTGCATTAGTATGCAATTAAAGACAGACGGAGGGAATTTTTATTGCTCTCTAAAAGAGACTATAAAGTGTAATTCTTTACGAGAAAAGACAACATAATTAACTACCAAGAGACATAAATAAAGAGCGACGTTAGTTGAAGAAATATTTTACAGTCACGCTTTGTAAGAAAAAAACATTGAATTAATAAATCTACACTTAACTACACCTAAACATTAGTAAGTTTATCTCATATATTTTACCCTTTTAAACGAGCATAACATAAATATTTAGTCGACCTAAAAGATGTTGTCCTACCGTTACAAAAAGATGTACCTCCAAAGAACTGACCCAGAGAAAGTACTTTGTATGCTTAAGTCGATTTAAATACGACATAGTATCAGTGTTAACCATTTCAATGTTATTCGTAAGCTCTTCCTTGACCTAGCAATTACCGCTGCATTAACAAGAAGTCAAGGCACCTCTTTAACACGTTTTATTGACTCGTACTTGTAATTGGTTCGATCGCCTGCCTCACAATCGCAGGAACCGTTATGGAAGTGAAACGAATGCTTTTTACAAAGATATAACAAATTGATGAAAGAAATGTAACCCACAAGTTTAATCATCTCGGCTATAATAATTTAAAGTAAGTGGCGAGGTGGTCGAGTGCAGCCCGGAGTGGCGGAGCCGGCAAACGACCGGGTTATAGCGCTCCCATCGAGCGAGGCAACAGTTAGAAACATTTAAATAACTCTGTCACGCTGCAGCTAATGTATACGAGCACCAAGTAACGGGCCCTCGCCCTTCATAGCATCTCGAAGGTGCACAGACGCGAGATCTAAGTTCCAACTGTTTCCATCCGCACTCCGTCAACTAAACTATAAAGTTGTTTACACAACTGAATAACATAAACACGCATGAACTCCGTAACGTAACCGAAGAACTACACTCGCTGTCAAATAACTTTATAAAAATAGAGTGAATAAACACATTATGAACCAAAATAAAATCTATGAGCGCCGCGGAAGCTTACGCATAACATCGAATAGATCACAATAAAATAAATTGGATATAACTCTAAATCTTCAAAGAACCACCAATATAAAGTTTAGAGTGCGAGAGTAGGCGTAGTAGACACTTGAGTTGTATTTAAACATTATGATAGTTGAATAAAAATGCTTGAATAAACTAAGTCCCGGCTTTCACTCACGTCTTGTCATTAGGAAAACCATTCCGCGGTCGGTCGTTTACTTATAATGCTGCACAATTCTGCCGAGTACAGCGACAAGTCCAACTGACACGCGGAAATAGCTTGGAATAGTTTATGTACGATTACTATTCCATACAACACATAAAAACGATCGACTTTGAAATAGCAAGTGAGAATTTCACATACTGAAACAAAGTTGCTGTCGTATCAGATGCTGATATTAACATATCATTAGTGAAGATCTGTAATTTTTCTTGGAAGCTTTTCCGGTTAGTAGTTGTGGAGCGGAGATAGCAGTGTCGCGTGTCGGGTCAAAAGATGCGACGCCGACGGACGGCGGCGAGCGGCCAGCGCAGCGCAGCGCGGCGTAGCGCGGTCGTGGTGGGCCCGAGCGTGACGTCTGCCACCCGATAGGCCATCTCACGAGCGACCCACTTGCAGCCAAGGTCACCGCCTGACCTCCTAAACCGAGACATTTCCGTAACCCGCACCTGAAAATAGAGCGTCATTGTGCAATTGCGAGGTGATATAACTCGAAAGGTTTTCAACCTAAAGCATTGCCTAAAGTTCATTTACCTCGATCTTTTTGGATACGGTCGGAAGAGAAGCCCCAGAACCTTAACAAAACATGAAACATCAAGCGATGTCAATTCTTGACAGTCCTGACGGGCCATAAAAAGATTAAAAAGTCAAAATAATAATAAATGAATTCGGATTACCTCATCGATCATGTAAACAATTTTGAATTGGTCCGTATTGGGGATGAGCAATGTTTATTTCGTTTTTTGGCTGCTTTGTGTGTCGGAGCCGAAAGTTATAAGAAACATCAGTTTGTTTCGGGAGGGTATAACAATTCTCTATGGTTTACGTGGCAATAAAATTTTACTGGCTATATTTTAGTATCAATTGTAGTATACATACGATACCATGTCATATAACTTTGAAATTTTGATGGACTCCTGATTTAGGAGCCTCACTTAATTCATAAAGTCATATCAAATCCAAACATTCAATAAAACGTTGTCGATCTCAAGTGTCATGTCTTTGATTCGGCATTAAATGCTAAGTCATGGTATCATAATAATAGAGTAAGTAGCTGATTATGTAGAAGTGCACCGCCGCGCCCGAGAGCGGTACGCGATGTCGTGCGGTGGCTGCGCGACAGATTTGAAGATAGGACGGCAATCAGAGCGTGTGCGCGGCCCGTATCACGGCCTCTGATACACAACACACTTTCTAATCTACGCCTTTGTCACTGCGCTCGCGATTGGCTAACTCGACGTTATATCGCACTTTCGCCAATTGTTTTCACGCTACATTAGATATCTTCACGGTTTTGTCAAGAAAACTAGTGATATGTCGTTTGGACGCGTTGCATCATGAAGCGCAGCTTGTGCGACAGCCTTAGCCGACTGGAACGACGAGCAAACGACACCGTCGGTTTGTTGCTCTCGGTTATTTACGTTTCATTTAAACTGCGGTTTTGCAGACCGCTGGCCATATAATATTGCTAGTTTGTACCGCGTTCCCGCCGAACCCGATCCGAGGTCCTGTCCGCGGGGCTGTGAAATAGGAGCGCGGTCCGACATGAAGCTTAGTCGTGGTGGCTCTCTTGATAAGGTGACGTGTAAGCGTGTATTTCAGAAGCAGCGGGCGGGTGCGGTGCGGGGGCAGCGCAGGACCGGTCCGCGTACCTACCGGTTTGCGTCGACGTCGCCGGCTTAGGACTAACCGTTTTATTAGCTGAGCTATGCTCCACAAACGATGACTACCGGCCCCCGATGCCAACCGCCGCACGCCGACCGCCCGGTCCGGCAGCTACCAGCCCTCGGGTCTCGCACACACGGCACACACTTTATCAACATCTCATTTATACACCATCCCTTCTATACAAATTATTATAGACCCAGAAAAATTGTTTAACGTTTACAAGACTAGCCTAGTTGAAAATGATATAGAAAATCAAGTTGTTTTTAACAAACTTAACGACTGCGTTCTTTTTATAACATCATACCCCGTACAGAAAACATGCGCTTGTCATAAAAATGGTAAACAGTTTTCTTGACTCAGGTGTAAAAGTGAAAATGTGAGCACATTTCGTTTACGACTTTGTTGATTGAAGGCGCGTTCAAAATGAGTTTTCGCAATTGTTTGTTTTCAACTGCCTAACCCTTTTGACCAGAAGAGGCACATAGCTTTGGAAAATGTACCGCACTATAATGAGAAGTCATTAGTGGTTATGACATTAAGTAGGACATTTTAACACGTTACGTTCTGGTTTTAAGATGTAATGTGGAATGTGGATAGTTAACAACGCAATGAGCAGTGGAAACATTGGCACAGAATGAAGCATTGTGAAATTAGGCAGCACATTGTATTCATGAGCACGTACCTACTACTACTAAAGGCACACGCAAGATTTTAGCTAGGTCAGTAATTCATTATAACTATAGCTGATAACCAGATAAAACCGGTATAAAATATGAAATGAAACATAAAATATGAGATAGGTAGGTGGATAGTTACCTATAGTTGACGTGGATATAGGCTGGTTATGTGTGCGTTTCTAAAAATTTTGCACTAAGATGTCATCGAAGGTGACAGGTATTTATTTCTCCGGGATGGCTTCTATTTTCGTTTGTAGTTATTGGCCTTGCTCTCTTCTATTTAGACGACGATGGCACGCTGCCACGGCAATGTTTTGGACTCGCAACATGGACACGGCACACTTTCGATAGCGCCGATCGTGACGACGACATTGTAAGATTACTTCTCTTAATTACAATATTAACGCGGTAAGTGGGTTAACGAATCTAATGCCTTGTTTAGTACACAAAAACGTGTGAAAACTTGCACTGAACCTCTTTCAAAACATCCACCCATTGTTTGTACTTACATCAGTACGAATTTTATTCGAGCGCGTCGAAATGTTTCACATTTGGACGCTGATGGCCCCATGCAAATGTGGACGCGTTTTGCCATTTCCGTCCGTCACGGTACGCACGCTGCGTGAATGAATCACAAACAATGCTATTTCGAGAGTGGTATCGTTGAGTGACAATAGCGACGCGGATCGGTCAACGATCCAAATTGCCCACACCTGAGCGCATACAGCCTGTGATCGCATGTACGACGAGAGGCCGCGGAGCCGCCCGCTGCGAGCTGCGGGTGAGGTCGTCGTCACAGAATAATGTTTGGTTGTAGGCGTTCCACGTCGCGGGACGGACGGGGAGTATGGGTTTGTGTGAGGGCGGGGTGAGCGGCGCCGGGTGATCTCGGAGCTGCAATATGTTCGAGTCGCTGGTATCACGGCTGACGTCGCCGCCGGTGTCGCGGCGGCGGCACACGGTGCACGCGGCGCGCGAGGTGTGCAGCGAGCCGGAGGAGGAGGCGCCGGCGCCGCGCCGCTCGCGCGCCAAGCACCTACTGGACAAGCGCCGCAAGGCACGACTCTCCTGCGCCGACCTCACCGCCGCCACCCATGCCGAACCCGAGCGCTCCTCGCGCATGGACGCGTTCAAAGCATTTTTGCCGCTGAGACAGTCCAAGTCTCTTGGACGTCTCGATGGTCTTAAAGAGGTGAGTTTAATAATACGATCAGATTTTTTATAATGTTACTTTTTTGTGAATTATTTGAACATTTATTTTAGAAAATAATAAATAGCACGTTATAAACTGCACAGCCGAAAATCATGGAGTCAGTAATCGCAAGATCACTAAACTTGCGACATTAGAGAACGCCACGAGCTGTGGCGGCCTTCGCGTCGCTCCCATGCGCGTGCGCCGAGCCGGCCTCGTACACCTGTTGCAGTCCCCCCCTCCTCTCTCCTCCGCGCTTCCGACCGCTGAACCTCCGACCTGTGTTGCACAACGACCAACACCCAGCAATATGACTTGACCATTTTGTAAACAGCCACGAAATTTACTGCAACGCACCAACGCCGACGTACACTGCTCTTTGTACCCACGCGGCTCAGCGGCCGTCCCGCAACACCCATTAGGTTGCGAAACGCTGAGTGACGTTGAAGGCGGTCCTATGAACTATGACATCACACCGCATCCGATAAGACAATTTAGACAATACAAACAATGCAACGGAATCGACATTTGACAGCACGATGCCGTGACTCGACGGATCTCTGACGTGAATCATAATGCAACATAAGATCCAAGGTGCACTGACATTCTTATGCGGTATCATTAGTAATATTTTTGAGTTTCCATGTACCTTATTAAAAGATAATGGAGAACATTACGTTAATCGTACCTTTGATTGGCTGCTCACGTTTTGTTGGAAGGTCCGCAAAAACAGACCCATGAAATCATTGATTGGCAGGTGCCATGAATCGATACGCATTATGTTGGAATAGGTAGGTACTTGTTTCTATATTTTACTACGTTTATATTTTGATTCGTACTAATGAAACTTGTCTGTCACTACTCACAGCTCAGCCACAGCCACCAAGAAGAAATTAGGTATAAGTTTAATTTTGGCATGGGTTAGGTAGTTTACTTGTCTGATAAACTAGGCATGTGTTGAAAATACCAGGTTTATAAGTTTTTTTAATTATGGCGAACTCACGAGTTTATTCAGGTTCTGGCTCCTGAAACACAGTTTCGACTAGTCCGGGAGCCTATGGATTCAATACTTACCTTGTACAGTACATTATGCCAATAAATGATTTTTTTTTTGAGGTAAAGAAATATTCCCATACAATGGCTTATTTTCTTAAATTGTTCAATTTTGATAAAATAAAATTGTTATCTCATACAAGCATACGAATTGAAAATAAAATCCAAAAAAATAAGCATTTTGGATTGATATCATGATGATAGTTTGCTCGCTCCTATAGATTCTCTTGCCATACCCTGTCAGGGTCATATATGTTTACTAACCCTTTAATAAGACCTCTTCATATGTACATAACATGATTGCAATAAATAATTGAGTATTGACAATTAAATTGTTTAAGAAACGTTTAAGAAATTAGCGTCCTACATAAACTGAACTGTAACATGATACAATTTCGGACAAATAAGATGATAAATAAGGTCATGTTATAATGGTGCAAAAAGTAACACGTAAACTGATTCGTTTTGCAATGTTAATTTGGACTAAGCTGATCTGCATTTCCTTATAAAGGTTTCCAGGTCGCTAGTTCATGGCTGTTAGAAATGGGAACGACATACAAAATAATAATTCTTGACAGAAACTAAACTTGTTTGACATGTCTGCGGTAAAAAACAAAAATAATCGATCACATTAAACTAGGTGCCTTGGCCATGCCATTCTGCGATTCAAATGTTAACAATTATTTTAGAAACCATTCACGAATGTATTCTAAAACTACAATAAGCTAGGCTATTCTGGTATTTTATGGTAGTCTAGAAACATCTGTTGTTGTTAAATTCAAGATCGGGTTTATGAGCCTACTACATTACCAACTAGTGAACGCCCGTGACTTCATCTGTGTGGAAAGTTATAGATAAAACAAAAAGTAGATTGATTACCCTTCATGATTTCTGAAAATTTCAATAGGAATAACTCAAATGCCTTTTCAGAGCTTTGATAAAATAGTAAGCTAATAAAAAATTTAAAGCGTCTTGTAGACAAACTTTAATTTCTAAACTTTCAGACAAAGAATCAAAAATTTAAAAGTTACGATATTACGGACGCATTCAGTTTATTTATTTTTATAGAAAGTCTAAAAATATAATCTTTATGTTGGTCGGTTTTATGAGCTCGCTAGATTTTCAATATCTTCGACATTCAAAACAAACCGCTAACATGTCTTTGTATCAACATGTATCAAATAAGAGGCTGTGGAATTGCCGCATTTTATTACTACATTCTTGACTGTACAATAACCGAGTAGTTAAGCATATTTATTATGAATCATAGTTTCCTTTCAAACAGGTATTTACCTCGCTGTTTATCTGTAACTACAAAAACATTAATAGATTCAAAATTGCGGCTCGAAGGTCTCGCAGACGCGTACAGAACAAGAACTCCGCATTTATAATTACATTGTCAATCAATGGCGAGATGTGTCAAAGATTGGGAACGATTTGCCGTCGAGGACAGGTCCGCGAGTAGGTATAGTTCAGCTACAGTCGCAGGCATGCAGGCACCGTTACGCCACTCGGCGTCGCACACCTTCGATAGGCCAGATAGAGCAAGAATGCGAGATGCCAGGTAGAGGCAGGTACGCGTAAATATTAGCAGACAACGCAGACAAGCCAGTTTACTCCAAAATCACCCACACAGCTTTGCTGCACGCACACTTTGAAAGCTTTTGAATGAGTGGTTCATATCTATCATTGCGTTGTACAGACGTATTGCAAAGCCTTCTCACACAGATTTTATTATTAAATGCCAAGGGATGGCATTGAGGTACCTGAATACTTACAAATTCTTCCTACTACTAATTTAAAGAGTCAGATTTAGAACATAATTTTTGACAGCTTTGAATTATGAAGTGTTGAAACATACTATTATTTCAGCCATTATGGTAATGCGCGAACCATGCTTTGATGTTAACATGTTGAATTCATGGTCAGGTGACAGTGAATGTTGCATGCCATTAGGCTGTATCGCGTGCAATGGCAGTACTACGGTGCGCTAGCGCAGCCTTGGCGGCAGGCATACTCACACATCCACAACTTAGACGTAGTAACTGTTAACTAATCTACGTCAGCTGTGAGGTTGTACACAGGGGGTGCGCGCGCTGTTTGCCAGTCTGATTTACAGACAAACGCGACGACGTCTCCCAGCGCGCATCTGTTCCTCGCTTTGTCAGTCCATTTCTATCGTCAACGCCTTTTGTCTGTCGTATAGAATGGGAACATCTGCGCCGTTAAAAAAAGCTCTTATTAATTTTGATCGCGCACTCGGATCGAGTGATAATTACAACTTACAGCCTCAGGTGCCACGGTGGATGATCTCGACTGTTTTGTTTGTGTTTTGATGAGTATCATTCCGTGCGCCGTCTAATGGATATCAACGGTCTTTTGTAGTATAACTCATAGCTAACGATTACTTCGTGTTCTTTTTGTATCGCAATTTAATTTATGGTCGCTATCAACAGCCGTAACATAAACCAGTAGATAGAACAGCGCGATGTTAACAAGCGCACATTTAATTATGTAGATTAATAGACATTAATGGTCGAATATGTATTTGAAAAATGTTAGACCATTGCTATATTTCTCTGTTAATGTTGGCGGTATAAATGCCGTCGTGAAACCCATTACAAAAATAACACGGGTTGCTCAATACGTGTTCATGATCTTTAATTAATAATACGTTTAGCGCAGCGTTATTTATGCTTCGCTTGATTAACGGTTACCTTTTACGCTGACATTAATTTTTGCGGCGATGTCAGATTCTCGGTAGCGATTCGTGTCTTCTTCAATCAATTGTAAGTGGTAACGGGACGGTAACTGCTCATCGCTGTCCATGGAGCAGATCAATTAACCGACTGTGAGTCGATAGGCACATCGATTGCCTGCCTAGAACGGGAATACCTCGCATGCTTTTAGAATTCGCAAATCGCGCGCTGTTTGAATCGCCTTTTGTTTTTGATAACTTTATAAACGCAATTACTCACCAGCAACCAGCAGCCCAATAGAAAGTTAACAATTACTAAAATTAATATCACGTCCCACTTTTCCGAGACCGATGAATTAGTCGCCGACAAAAAATCAATTCGCGTCGTATGTCTGTGGCATTTTCTAAACAATAAAAATATTATTTTGCCAACGCAATCACGACCGATACAAAACTTGTTTTATCCACAATCTTTGTACCATGGTTTTGTTCTTGATTGATAGTTGTACAAAAAGTATTGTACTCATCTGTAGAGAATTTATAACTCGTATCTGCGTCCTACTTAATGTTAGCAAACTTAGCCGTTATGTGCACGAGTATACCATAATAGGTACTAATTATCTACGCCTTCTAGGTGAACTTTTCTTGTTTTTATTCTTAATATTCCATCAAGCCATTTATTTATAATCCAAGTAGCCTATTTTATATAAATAATTGCGTATTATGAGGTACATGAAAGGTGTCTGTTAGGACGGTGTTTTATGATGTTATTTTAATACACCTGGCGAACTCCGGACTTTAACCAATTCTACTTTGCACTGACCATCTTTCCACTACGATCATACAGCTTGTGGAAACTAAAACGCGGATACGACAAAACTGTCTATTTATATAAAATTTTAACTTCTACAAACAATGTTTGTAGCTTTAGATTACCGTAATTAGCCTAGTTTCATCTATACACAATGCACTTACAACTACAACGATTAGCCCAAGTTGTCTTGAATAGATAGATTAATGATTTGAAAATGTTTAAAAAGCAATTAAATTCGCATCAACTACAAAGTAAATAAATAACAAGCAGTCGCAGGTCTAGCCTGGCTGCCGGCTGCTAGTTCTCAGGCTCCGAGGGACGGACGGCGGCGCGGGCGCGTGGTCATTTGTCAGGCCGGACAAAACATCGCCTTCGCAGAACCGCCTCGGCCAACATTTTGTTTTATTTACATACTGCTCATTTTTATTCGCGTTGTTGTTTTGTTTGTAACACATTGATATATAAGTTGATTAGATTTACGATTCCCTTCGTCTTTAAGCGGGCGGGGCCAATAAATATACGATGAACGTTGCCAATTATGTCCTTTTGAGTTGAATCTCCTAAAATGTACAAGGAAATTTATGCGACGTAGTAAGTTTTTATGATCACTTATTCTTAATTGGTGTTCTTTATTATGTAACTTAATTGAAAACTTTGAGCTACCCCAATCTTATTCTATCATCATCGTTGTTTTGTCATTAGAGATAATTTATTAAGATAAAGTAATTTACCCAATTTGCATAAACCCAAGTAAGATATGCATCTGCCATAGCTCATCCATTACAGCTTCCGTCGCAGCTTTGCAGCAATTTATAAAATGCTGAAATGCCCATATTAAGAAGTAGAAAAACTCAACGCGTATTTGTACTATGGAGTATTTAAATAATGCTGCGAGACGTGTCTTGTGGCGGCGAGTGCGACACCCGTCCTCCTTGGCGGCGGAGGAATTTGCACTCCGAGACCGGAGCCCTGCCCTCCCGCCTCCCTCGTCCACGCAGGGCCCCCGCGGAGCCCTGACTGCACGCGCGATGTGCGTTGCAGAAAAAAAACGTGGATACGCTTATTGTTAATTAAAATTCTAAGCAGCTACTTGAATACTATTCGAAGTATTCATGACTAGTTAATGATATTACTTTGATCCAAACCCAATCGACCCGCATAGAATTTTCATGATGCATTAAGTATTCAGATTCATCATCAGTTCATCGCTTTTTGTAGACCTAAGCAAGGTGCATTTGAGTTTTCAACATTAAAAAAGAAACAGAGAGAGTAACCAAATTCTAATCTCACCAGTAGCAACAAAAACTGATCGTAACGGGCGCAACAGCACTTCATTGTCGGAATGTTCAATGAGACGTACGAATTTCTTTATTCCCGCACTGGTAGCGGGGTTATTACACTCTGCACCCGCGCCCGCCAACTCACGCGGTTACATACGCACCTCATTGTAAAAGAGTGCTTAGCATATGATTAGACTAAGCAAAGTCCTTGTATGGTGTGAAAATTTAGAGTCATTTATGAACAGTGTGTTTTTTGTACAGACGCGGATTTCTTAAATGTAGGTGCACGGACGTACACAAAAATATTTACAACCTGCCTCTCATACTCACCTCTCTTTGATACACACCCTCACACGCACCCTTATACATATATACACATTTTTTTTAACACAGTAAGGTAATAAGTAGGTATAATATGAATAAGAAAACCTGGGATACTGGGAGTGTCTTATTACCTACACATAAATCCGTATAAGACTGTGTAGTTGATTTGAAGGTCGACAAAAATACTATAGTCATCCACATAATTGGTTACATAAATAGTGACATACAAACATATGTAGCAATTATAGTAACTTGAATGGTCAAAACAAAATACAAGTTTCGTTTTATTGTTCCTATAAACACATCAACGCGCGCCCACTACTTAAATTCAATATGACGCACATGACTTAATAGTATGTATTTGGTAAACATTTTTAAAATGGATATTTATTTTAAGACCTACACAAGATAACAAATTTCAGTAAACTGAAATATAAAAAGCCCCCGACACAAAAAACTTTTAAAAAGTAAAAAAACGGCCGAACCGATTTTGATAAAGCATGTCTAAGAACTACCGCTTGAAAACCTGCTTTTAAATAAAAAATGGCATCCAAATCGGGTCACCCGTTTAAGAGCTACAGTGCCACAGACACAAAGACAAACACACTAAGTGGTCAAACTTATAAGACCCCTCCTTTTTGCGTCGGGGGTTAAAAAGTGTATTAATTTAAGTGGTATTTACTTTTTATTTTTGGTGTACAGTATCGTATTATTTCTCCGATTTCGCTGATATTCACATGGTTGTGTAATGAATGTGGTTGCCGATGGTACGTGAATGTCGTCAGAAATAGTAAAAGCATGTGACAAAGTGAACGGCACTCCGCAATGCAAGTGTTACACCTTCATCGCGATGCAGCATCACTTTCCATCACGTAGAGTGACGACATCGAGCCAAACGAACAAAAACACGGACTAAATTTACTTATACAGAGAGAGAATGAGGATGAAAACAATCGAATGACATTGGATTCCAATTTTAAATTCATTTCGAAAGTAGGTATAGGTAGTTATTTAGTTAACTTTTTTTTATTTAACTGAGAGACGAGATGAGCTGATCGTTACCTGATGGTAAGCAATATGCCTGCCCATAACAGTAACAGCACCACCCAGAACTTTGTTTTGCAATACCCTGCGCGGCACTGCACTGCTCTCGTCACCCTGAGACAAATACCTGTTAAGTCTCATATATAATGCCCAGTAATTTCGCTGGCTACAATGCCCTTCAAACCGAAACACAGTAATGCTTGTGCACTACTGCTTGGCGGAAGAATAACTGGCAAAGTGGTGGTACCCACCCAGACGACCTCACGTATACGAGAAACCTACCCCCAGTGAAATATAGCTACATGTTGAATTGAGGACCTCATCCTGCTTTAAGGTTCGGTTAATAATGGTGTACCTATATAAGGCAATGAACAGAAGAACTAAAATAAATACTAACAAACAAATTTTACAAACCTCATTTGTTATAATTAAATGTTGTAATAAAGAGTTAGTTAAAATTTATATTCAGTTAAAACAACTATTATTGCAGTGTAATTAATGATCTATTAGTGGTTAAACGTATATATCTAAATTCATATAGAAATCTCTTACCTATCACAGACTAGGACTATTATGACTTGGTATGTTAAGGTTTTAGTAGCCATGAAATCGTATGTACAGAAAGCAATTAATTTCAATTATTAATGGTCCTTATTAAAGCTAACAGTAACGCTATTAATTTTACAGTAACCAGACGTAAATATGCAAGAGAATCATTATCCCTTAAGCCCCCAGACGCTACTTACAAAAACGATATGTCCACAGGTTTCTAGTTTCTGCTCAGTAGCAGTAAAGCCTAAACTTTCATGATTGTGTAATTAAATAAACACAACCAAGGTAGTATTTAATTTATGGCCATGGTTTCTAGTATTTAACTTTCGCCAGTTACGATGCAATTAAAAGTTGGCAATGATTTTGCCAATATCTTTAAATTATTGAAACTGTGTAGACTTCAGACTTTCTCTGCGATATAGCTGGTGGAATAATAGAATGGTGTCTCTGGGAAAGGGAAGGGTCTCATTCGATAATGAAATAATGACTGGGATGTAATGGATGTGGTGAGATAGCAAGCACTTAGTTGTGATGCAACAATCGATCTCTTGTACTGCATGGCTGCAATGTAATATGGTCATTATGACACGCCTTACGTTAGGCGTGACAGGTGTACTCTTAATGCAATCGTAATGTATGGTATTGTTTTCAATATTGATATTTGGGTGCCAGTGAAATATATGGTGTTAGATTGCGGTCGCTAGAATAGATTGCTCAAGCTTTAAGCCCAGCTTGGGAAAGCAGGGAGAGAGCAGTGTGAACCTATTCTTCTGTAATAATTCCTATGTTGATTTCCTCATCGCCGCTCTCATACGCTTTGGTTGATTTCATGCAAGATATGTTGACATTTCAATAGCAATCTTCCATGTATTATGGCCCACATAAACCCAAAAAAGGCTTTACGTAATTTTATGAGATGTTATTAGCATTGTAAACGTAGTTTTAATTTGCATATTTCACTCGTAATTTGACGCTCGACTCCTACCATCGGCGTTAGTATTTTAATTAATACTAGTACGTACATAGAGTTCAATGGTCAGATTTCAGGCGACCGTTATGCACAATGCTTATCACAATGTGTACAGTAATTGCGTATAGCCGTTAAATCTTCGTTTAGCATGATTAGATGGTATCTGTTGACATTACATTTATGTACTGTATGCGTACTTATGATGAT
Source organism: Petrophora chlorosata (assembly GCA_951640565.1). Lineage (NCBI taxonomy): Eukaryota > Metazoa > Arthropoda > Insecta > Lepidoptera > Geometridae > Petrophora > Petrophora chlorosata. The sequence continues at coordinate 8,219,306 of OX621206.1, forward strand.
ACTGGGCAGTGTTAGCTTCTTATAGCCTAAACAGGTTTCATTTGCATGTATGTAGCTTTTATACTCGGTTTCTCCAATCCGTGACTCATGGTAACCGTCTCTTTTTCTCGCCGCCTTTTCCTGTCACATATTTATTAAAAAGACTTTAGATTAAATTGAAGTTCTCAGAAGTGTGGGAGTTTCCTGTATGGTAAAGTTGTACCCGGTTGCACAATTTTTCCGTTGCGTAAGTTGGTGGAAAAGGCAGCTTTTCTTTGAGTTGCGTCACACGCGTTTTACTTTGTTTGGCACTTGAAAACCAAAAGTAAGCAACACACAAAGAAGTAGTTACGGAATCTTACCATGTTTTCCCCATTGACCTACGCATGAATGCTAAATATGTCTGCCAAGTGAGTAAGTGCAGGTGGTCAAAATCCCACAGCATCAAGAACAGATGAAAACTGTTAACTTACTAAGATGGCGCAAGCGACCCAAAGTGAGTCTTGGTCTCCGATAATAAGAGTCTCCACTTGCATCTGTCTTGCGCCACCTCCTTCCATTCCTCGACGTGGAGTTGCACAAGTCCCTTTCGACCTCATCCTTCCAGCGATACCTAGGACGGCCGACTGGTCGTCGACCAGTATGCTCGCTTAACAGATCGATCTTCCCCCATTCTTTCAAGGTGGCTGAGCCATCGGAGTTTGTGCGCTTTTATCTAGCCGATTATGTTCAGCTCAGCCACCAGTTCTTCTATTTCTCTGTTCTTTCTTCTTCTCCATGTGCCATCCTCTGCCTGAACTGGTCCTAAAAATGTTTCATCCTTTCATTTTAGGATGAAAACTGTTAAGATGTTTTCAATTAATTAAGCAAAATTACATATCAAACTTTGCATTTTTTTGTTTGCAGTAACCTTCAAGTGTCCCTTATCGATTCTTGTAAAAACTTCCATGTGCAATACTGTCACCTGCAGAGCAGCCGTCAACAAGTCATCAATTAGAGTCACGTGTGGCACTGCAGGCCGGCTAGTCCCGTGTGGGCGAGACACGTGCTGCGTCCGGACTGTTGCGACATCCAAGGAAGTCGACTCACTGTACACAATACACCTACGAGTATAAAAGCTCGAATTAGTGACGTAACGATAGCAATTAAGGCTCTCAGCAATATTTTTGAAAGCCCTTCGATGTATGTTGCAAGGGCATTGTTGAATTTGAAAATTCCCTCAATCACTATAGATACAACTAGTTGCGCACCGCGGTTTCATTCGCGGTTTCCCGGGATAAAAGGTAGCCTATATGCTATTCCAAGTCCAAGTCCAAGTACCTAAATACCAAATTTCAACAAAATCCGTTCGGCAGTTTTTGAGCGAAAGAGTAACAAACATACATCCATACATTCTGACAAACTTTCGCGTTTATAATATTAGTAGGATTTGGATAGATCGACACATAGAAATATACATACTGCGAGTAATATATTATATAGTGTTTCAACAGATAGGTATCTTTCCACAAAACTACACCAGTTGACTAAACTCAAAAGATTTGTTCAGCAATGTATCTCATACATATCTATCTGTTCAATAACCATAATACGAGTATAAGTAGGTAATTCAATACTATTCAAGTGTAGATTCTTACGTCATCTTGCAGATATAGGTATTATTGGTAGTAATCGAAGGAGTAATCTAAGGAGACCAAACGATCAAGACCTATGTTTCAAGAGTTAAATAATAATAACTTTTAGAAAAAAAAGAACCCACTTCAAGACTAAACTTATATTTTTTGTTTATGTTAATTTTTTCATAAAGTGCTGAATCAATTTCGATAAATTTATATGGGACCACCTCTGAAGTATGACATACCAAACAAAAAAAGAATCATTAAAATCAATTCATAATTGTCGTAACAAACATACAAAAAAAACATACCGTCGAATTGAGAACCTCCCCTTTTTGAAGTCGGTTGACAAGTAGAGATAGTGCGTGGGACTCCTCTATATTGAGACGCTTTACTATTTTCACCGTGACCGCCCACGGACGCCAATTTTAGGCGGCAATTTATGACTGGTCAGCACCCTACGCATTACGTCACTTGCCATTAATCTTGCAGGTTGTAAAAATAATATTTACTCAGTTTGCTGTTACGTAACGTATAACGTACGTGGTAAGCGATGCAGCACGCTTTCTATCGGTGCGCTAATTTGCGTGTCAATACAACTGTTGTGACTAAGTAGATTCTTCTTTGTACTTAATTTGTTTGTAAGTGGTTAGCGTAGCTCGTAACATAAGCGGTTTATAAAATTATTAACAGAGTTGTCTCACAGTTGGGCAAAGATACGTATTATTTAATTCTTTATTGCACTATTACAAGTAATGTACAAAAGGAGAACTTAATGCTAAAGCATTTTCTACCAGTTATCCAGTGATGGTAAAAGAGCCCTACAAAGCGTGCATCAAAAATGAAAAAGAAAAAAAAAACTAACAGTAAAACAAAATAAATATCATAATACATATTATCGTAAAATATATAACAGTAAAACACACTACATATATAATCCAAAACTAAAATACATAGAAATGAATACTTATATAAATAAATACTTATTATTATATATATTATATATTACGTATCAACTACTTCCAGTAAGTATGCCCCTCCACCTCACAAAAGTTGCTACTATGACTAACCGTCGCATGAATTTGTACCATCCTTTGAGATTTGGTCGTACATATAAACCCGATTTATCAATTTTTTACTCTCAGCTATTCGAGCGGTAGTTGCAGTTAAACCTAACCTGACTTGTAATAAAATAAGAACCACAAGATTCAAACAAACATACCGCAGTGGCAACAGTAAATACGGCATCTCCAATCGGTGATTGCACATCAGCAAAGCGATTGGTTCCCACGAACCGCTGGATGCAGCGGTTCTGTTGTTCTACTTACTGTGTGCCGATTTTGATCACCCCATGCGCCACTATACTCGTACATACTGTTACTTATTCTGGATTTTTATACACAATTTCATTTAGTTCAACAATTGCCTCGGTCAATGTGTCGGATATACAAGTAGGTCTTCTCAGTTCATAATCAGGTCGATCAGATTGTACTTGTTTATTATAATATTACATGCCTCTTTCTGAATAGCATTCCGATCCTTGAGGTCGACTCCTTATATTCTGTCATTGGTAACATTCCACTCAATTTTATTTCAATTGTTTATTGTATTCCGGATTTTCAATGCTGTCAGCAATACAAATTGATTCTTAAGTTCACGAGATACATACTCGTGCATTCTCTCGAAAACCTACATTCAGGACACAATTGCAATTCTTTGATTGTATGGATATCTTGTCATGTTTATGCGAATCATTCCGAATCCATTTACAAGAAATTCTGATGTACTGAAGTCACTCTTAGCTCATATTTTGGGCGTGTGAGTTTTTATATAAGTATACCTAAAAGTAGAAGAAAAAAAAGAAAAAAAGTAATAGAAGAAGTAGAGTCGCATAATCGTTCTATATAAAATAATAAATTACGTTCTTTTCAGCTTTTTATCATTATTATTATTATTATTCAGCCTGGTTTGTCCCACTGCTGGGCAAAGGCCTCCCTACCCTCCTTCCACTCCTCACGTTTCTGGGCTATTGTTTGCCATCCCATCAAATAGGATTCCAGTTCATCCCGCCATCTTTTTCTGGGCCTGCCGCGTCGTCGGGTAGCGTTGCGTGGGGTCCACTCAGTTGTGAGTTTGGCCCATCGCTCGTCTGACATACGGCAAACGTGTCCAGCCCAGTCCCATTTCAGGCTGGCAGCTTTTTGACCAACGTCGGCGATTTTATCATTACATAACAGTAATGAAAATCACAAATAAATGAAATTACTCGTCACATTCTCTAAAATTATCACTTACGAGTAAAAGAATATTTAACACTTTTCACCAGAATTGCTACTACTGGCCACTGCACATAAGACGCTGTTTTTTTTCTACTGAGCCGTCATTACCAGGACTTTCCCCTGTTACCGGTTTATCGTTACATTCTAGAACATTCAGAGATCAGAGTAGATCTATTTCCCGGGACGACTCTGTCTGTAAGGAATTTTCCATCATTGAATGTCAATAAATAATAATCTACTTGATTGAATATATATATACTTTTAGTTGGAATGTTGTTTGTAGTTATTATCATCACGGGAGGCTGCAATTATTGTTTAACATCTTGAGCATTGTCAGTCATACTCACGTACCGTTCAAACAATAGGGCACTGACAAGAAGTTGAGTAGCGTCGATAAATACTACGTCGCTGTGAAAAGCTAAGTTTCCCATCGACCACACTTTTCCTGTACTTCCCGTAACTGTGCGACTTTTTACCACAACTGGCTTACTTTCTAATCACGGTAGGAGAACTTTATGACAGCCATCACGTAGCATTTTAACTTTTGTCGTTTGTAGTATGGTTTACCAGTACCGATTACACAGTGAAAGTGTTTAAAAAAAGCTTTTCTCACGTACCTGTGTTTTCATATTTACCTTTTTTTAAACGTGCGAATGCCTTTATTACTGAAAAAAACTCTACACTCTACTTACTAAAACTAAACTAACTACTTACAAGGAGAAGCAATTGGACAACCCACAGACCATTAAAGGCCTATAGATAGCTCAAATGCTCCAACCCATACCAGTTGGCAGCGTACCCAAGATGCTGGCAGTATTGCCCCGTTGGATTGAAATACTGATACGTTGAGCCAAATAAGTACCAGCATTTTAGTCACGCGTCGCATCGATCGGGCGCTCTGACAGACTTTTGAAAATACGATGAGCTACCCCACGGACCCAAAGCCTCCACACCAAACGGCTCAAACATGTAACCGCAACCGAGGTTAGCATATTTCCGCCGCTTGAGCTGCTCGGTCGAATTAGCTTATTCTGCGTCTCCGTTTCTCTTTCATATTTACCTTGTACGGTCGATGCTAATGTAATCATAGTTTCTAAGACGCATCACAGACGCACGCAATAAGGAGTAATGTTAACCCTGAGGGTACAGCTAGATTGCTGGAATTTTCCCGAAGCTCGTTTAATTTACCACTGAACATTAATAGAAAGTCTCGGCAGGCATCTCGGGTTTAAAAGCGTCGTAATCGTAACGTTGGTAACAGTATTACAGGGATAAATCGAATTAGTTATCCTGTATTGCCCGATCGGCGCTCGTCGGCTGATCCCGGTGATTGAGCAGGAAATGATAGCGGAGATTGCGCGATGGGCGTAGGTACTTTCCATAACAACGGGATTCGCATTCCTTTATGTAGCCGCATCTGTCTCTAACGCAATCATTTATGACTTCCCGACTTGACTTTATCTAAGTAACTCTATCAACAGTGGACTCATAGACATCGGCGGCCGTCAACAAAACAAGCATTTTATAGATATGTCATAAGAAAACTTGTTTAAAACTACACTCAATCAGCATTCTACTGCATTAAGAATTTACGACGTTTGTACGCCATAAGCTTATATAGATTTGCATATCGTCGAACCTTTACCTATTAATTTTACGATTGCACCCGAAGGCAATTACAAAATAATAATATATTCGTATTAGAATCACATCTGGATATTTACGTTTTATGTGTCGTCTTATAATATCTGCTTATTTAAAATCTACATCAAATAGGTTCAACCATTAAAACGCGATTAAGTATAGTTGAGTAATATTTTGTGTCCATTTGGTTACCCAACGTAAGCCACCATATAACTGTCAACGTTGCGTTGTGTTTCTCGAAATAAACCACGAAGTGTCTGCTCAGCTACTTTTTCAGTCACGAGACTTACAAATGTTTTATCATGCACCGTGTATCTGCGAGTTATGAATTTGCATGTTTACGACTGTTCTCAGTAGGTGGTCCGATGCGATTTGTCCGGCGAAATGGTGACCGCTTGACAGCTGGTTAACCGAACACCATTAAGCAAAGGAGGCCGGTAACCATTAATACCGACGCCGATTCTTATACTAAACATATTTTGCCATCAATTTATCCCTGCTGCGAACACTGAGTTATCTTTCCTCTATCAGAATGCTTTAAAATATAATAAGATGGCGTGTTTTATTTGTTAAATATTCTAACGAACTGGTTTTGAAAGTACCTAGGTCTTGAATGGAAACCTAACGATTAGTCAAGTATCAAATAAATATGCGCAGAGCACGCTAATCGTCTTAAGCTCGTTATGCAATAAGCAAGTTTTAAGCATCATCGCATCCGATGATTGCAAAGCATTATCTAGGAAGACATCCAATCTGATAGTGCGCTGAGCTGGGTGTTGCGTGGCCGGGGTCGCAGGTCGTCGTTACGTCAGTGATGCACTTTCGATGCACTGCTTAGTGAAAGGCGCATCCTCGGTGCCTAGCCGCAGGTGCATAGGACTTGCAGAGCGATGGTGCACACCCATTTATTGTAACAATACTATAAATTGTCACAATGCTTTGGATGTTCTGCTGGCTTACTCTTGACACTCGATTCCAAAAGTAAATTGTGATTGGGATCGAAATTGCGCAATTTGGTACTCTTGAATGCTATACTAGCGCACGATTTGAATTCCATTTGGTGGGATTTGACGGAACTAAATGTAATCGACTTAACTCGCTGATCTACATATATTAATATTATGAGACTGGGCATTATGAGACTCAACAGCTAATTGTCTCAGGGTGACGAGCCCAGTGCAGCGCCGCGCAGGATTTTGCAAAGTGGGTTGGTTGTGATGGGTGGGTTTCTGGGTGGTGCTATTACTGTTATGGGCTGCTTACCATCAGGCAGATCAGCTCGTCTCGTCAGTTAGATACATAAAAAAAATATTATGTTAATGTTTGAAACTATCAAGATGTGTAGCTGTTTATGATAAGGGCATTGTCAAGCTCAAGTCATTTCTTCAATATCTTAAGAAGTTTGGAATAATATTGAAATCTGTAAAGTACTTGTACTACTCATTTCATTTGCATATTATTATTAACATCGTAGGGTTTACTCAATACCTTTTGAATTTAATTAGCTGTACTTACTTGGCTGTGAAGTATATAATAATGGACCTATATATAAGTAATTTTAACTCTTCTTTTTGTCGATGTTTAGCCAGTTTTCTTAAAGTACTACAAACGATCTTTTTGTACATAATTTAAAAAATTTGACCGCGGAAGCTATTCGCTTAATTTTATCTTTTCAAAAAAATCGAGAAGAGCTTAAAGATAAGCTCACCCAATGTAGGCATAACAGTATTTCCTTATACGGGCTTTTAGTGTCACTACTCGACTTTTATGACCAAAAACGAAAAGTAGTACAGTACTACCTGCCCGACGGAGATTTTTATCCAAAGAAATAAAGTAGGTTACATAGTTACATCACATTAAACTGTTTGAAACGTCAATTAAAGTACCGTTTGAAGGATTTAGCTTATTTGAAAATTTACCATCTGTTTCACCAACACCAATTATGCAAAGTCGATAAGTACCTATTTATTCAAACCATAGGGACACAATGTTTAACGTACTATAAGGAAAATACGTGCTGATGTTAGACCATCACCCTACCAAGGGTATACAAAGCGGTGCGACTGGGCACACCAGCTCACTTTTTCTCTCGCCAGCGCTCGGTCAACATCGTGCTCGCCGTGATTTGTTCCTGTCGGTTCGATATTTTGGATATTTCTTGTTTTCGTGTAAATTTATTGTGTAATTGTGTTAAATCGTAATTCTCTACTCGTTTTTGTTATTATTTCAATCAAAATAGAAGCAATTGTTTTAAGTTATGTTGAATTTGTGTTTTCTTTAAATAAATTTTCCTTCTGATCCTAAAAGTATGTTATAGTATAGATATTTTACAGTTACTTTTCGTTCACAAAATAAAATTAATTAAAGTAAAATATACTTTATATACGTTTTTACATATTTTGGGACAGGCAAATTTATACTTGCTCACGATTTAGAGTAATATTTAATCCTTATCTACACGGTGCTTTCTATCAATTCAATGACCGGGCTGGACTTAGTCCAGCCCGGTCATTGAAACGGCTAACTTCGGGCTAAACTTAGTTGAAATGAGTTTGATTGCTAATGCTCTCCTTAATGACGGTCATCAGTGCAGTGCATGTCCTAATGCACCTGATTTCCACTTCAGAAGCGACGCGCAAATTACTAGAGTTGCATCAGCAAATAAATAAACCTTGCAGAACGTCTTTGAAAGTTCTTTACATCAAATTTTTCGATTTCCCCCATCTTGTAGCGTAACTTTTACAAGTAACTTCATTTTGCAAAGTGTTATTTCTGGAAGTTATTCATAAATGAACATAAACATAAATATTTTAATAAAGATTATATGTACCTATGTTAGTTCTAAGGTATATATTTATATGGGCCGTAGAATAAGTAAATAACATCTGTAACTTATTTTAATGTTGCCTGAAATAAAGATTAAATAAATAAATAAAAAATAAATAAGTAAGTATGTAGGTTAAGATGAGAGGATGTTGACCAAACACTACCTACTTTGATGACACTTCACAAATGCATGCTAATTAGTGTTGAATAATTAACTGCTTGTTTAGGGTTCCGTAGTTCAATAAAGAACTTTTATGGTATGATCGTAAGTATAAACGATATTGATGATAAAGATCTCTTTTTAAAATAATAAAAATATCATGATCATCCATTTTAGAGGTAGCTACTATACTGTTAATCATTTGTATATAACTTTTCTATCAAAGTATGCAAGATGGCATAGTCGCTAATGTGTTCCCCTACTGGATTTTTTAACTACTACACTTGTGTTTTCCTACACTTATAGACCATTCTAAAATTTAAGCAATGTGTGATTTCAACTTTTTGAGTTATAAGGCTAATTTAGACACGGTCAGTGATCGGAGTCAGTAGAATTTAGTAGATACCGGCACCCAAAGCTAACTTGCATTGTTTACGCAGATTCAGTCCAACTCTATCGGTGCTGTACTGACTTGAAATTCAATTTAGACGCGGTACGTACCAAGTCAGCGCTGACTTGTCTCGATTTCAGAGTCCTTCGCTGACCGCGTTTAAATTGTCCTTAACAGAGAGAAATCTAAAATACCTATATTGACTTCCTACAAAGTGACTAACGAATTATACTCATAATTAGTCTTATTTCTGATTCTTCTGAAGCAGTGGCTACGGAACCCTATCTTATGCATTTCACGACACGCACTTGACTACTTTTTATTCAATAAATTAATTTAAGTTTAATATTATGGAATTTAGACACATCCGTCCAAATTAGACTACCCATCAATATTTTGCGCAGTGGGTTAGATAACATCGTTTATTGGTTAATCTAATTTATAATATTAGCATCTATAAAAATAAAGATTAAATGCTGTTTATCGTTGTTCGTTGGCAAGCGCATCACTTGAGAACGAATGGACCGAATTGTAAATTATTAATGTTCGTTATAGGGTTGTATGGAAAGAAAAATTTAGAACAGTGACCCGGAAAATTGGGAAATTCGGGAAACTAAAAGCGTTTTCTCGTGTCAAATCGCGAGGCGCAGCTTTAAATAAAATTGTATTCATGCAATCTCTTTCGATAGTTTTAAATCACCGGGCTTATTGAAGCTCGTTTTAATATACATATACCTAGTAAGTAATAGTATTTTTGCTAATTTTCATTTTTCTCAGCTTTCTTACTACCTGTGTGCCCTACCTTTTCACCCGCATGGACAATTTTTGGGATAAAAAGTGTCCTATGTCTTATTCCAGGCGCTAAAGTACCTACTTACATTGTTTTTGTCAAAATCCTTTAAATAATTGAGTAACAAAAATCCTCTCAAATTTTTGCATTTTTTTAAATATAACAAGGATTAAGCCTTTATAAAATCAACAACGCATCCAACCTATTGCGCTTTCATGTTTCGGTAAACACAAAAAAGTTTGAAAATAATTTTATTCTTATCATGCTTCCACAACATTGAGGTTAAGATTTTCCTGTCGGCAGCTATTCAAAGCTAGTGCCCGATGTATCTCATTACTCGCCTATAGCCGTTGTTTCATTAATGCCTGCCGAGATTGCGAGGCGTTCCCGAGGCACAGGCGGAATATTGTCATGGCCGATTGCGGTGTGCATAACGGGAAGACGACGCGAAAATTATAACGTCCGCGTGTAATCTTCGAAGCTTCCTTTTTCTTAAGACTATAGGCTTAAGAGGTTGTTGCTACTGTATAAGTACCTACGGTTAACTTGTTTCGGTCTTTGCGAATCACGACTTTTTTTATATAAAAAGCTGTGATAAAAATTAAAAAGCCGTGGTAAATATGGAAAAAGTTGAAATTGGTTTTTAACTTGTGATAGGGCCTCATTGTGAGCGAGTGTGGCTTAGTGGTAGAACGCGCGACTTTCGATCCGACGCACCCGAGTTTGAATCCCACTGGCCGCGCACCACTGATTTTCTTAAGTTATGTGCGGATTTAACACTCGCTCTAAAAACAGTGAAGGAAAACATCGTGAGGAAACCGGCATGTCCAAGAATTTATCACAAAATTTCAAGGACATCTGACATCCACCAACCCGCACTGGGCCAGCGTGGTGGATTATGGCCCATACTGTCTCTCTCTATGAGTGAAGCCCGTGTCCCAGCAGTGGGAACGTGATGGGCTGATGATGATGATGATGAGGGCCTCATTTATGAGGTATACATGGCCTTATAAGCTCCTGTAAAAGTGTGAATTGACTTTGTTTCTTCACAATCACGCTAAACATTATATTCCGTTAGCGACTTAACGCACCAATTAACACTAACCTGACGCTTCGTGCTAACCAATTAAAAGGTTAGATTACGTGTACCGATCATGTACAGTAAACAATCTTGTCTAATAATTCAGGAACTAAGGTTATGAAGTTGTTCCAACAAATTCGTGTTGGCGTTATACAAGCACTTTTACTTCCTTTTGTTGTACACGTTCGTACAAAATGCTTGGAGCTCTTGATGATAGAGATCAGCAATAAAAGTGAGTTATTAAGCCTTCTCTATGGTTTCCACTCTTTCTATGGTCGCACAGTTTTGGCGAGCAATTAAACTTGGGAAAAATAACACCTGTTGTCTCCGTTTCTTTTTTGTCCATATGTAGCTTCTTGGACCAAACACTTTCTAAGTTGCTTTTATTTAGTGACTATCATCCACCACCATCATCGAAACCTACAAAAGTTATGTAATATAAGTTCAGATGCATCTGTATCATTTAATACCTAAAACTTATTCTGGAGACGCAGATTGGCTGCATCTGGCTTGCATTTGTTTCTTGGACTAAATACTTTCTACGTTGCTTTTATTTAGTGACTCCTGAGTGATCATTCATCACCATCATCGAAACCTACAAAAGTTATGTGTTATTAGTTAAGATGCATCTGCATCATGCAATAAAGCTGATTCTGGAGACGCAGATTGGCTACATCTGGCTTGCAACATTTATATACGACTGTCATACACAAAACCGTATATGGATATAGTAGGTACTTTTTTGTTCCATTCGTGTTTTGCATTTCGCACCACGCTATCATGACACAATCCCTAATCGTGATCGTGTGAACGTCTGCGCCTGCGCATGTTCAAGTAGGAAGCGCATACAATGATGCTACTGTACCGCCGTTTAAAGTTCAACTCGTTGAGGTAGGTTATACTGGAAGTGACTTATTATTTTCTGCATTAGGTAATATCAACGGTACGTAGGTAAATACAACAAGAAAATATTTTCCGTTACCTAGCTTATTTGATTCGCAATTCTCTCTTGAAATCTTTGTAAACTACGCGTATGAATTCTTGAAAAAACATCGTGGAAAAAGTGTTAAGCATCAGTGATTCCTTAGTCTAAATAAGTTTAGTTAAGGATATTATTAATTTATATATTATATTATATTTGTTTTATGTGTTAGATAAGAATTAGCTTAGGTTACGATGGGACTGACTTGCCATGATGGACAAAAGTCCCTAAATTAAATAAAGATATTAAAAAAGAAACGTGGAGCGAATGCAGAACAAATCAAATATTAAATCCTAACAGAAGTTAATTTAAATAATTATTAGTTTGTATAGTATTATAATTTAGTAATTGATAATGTCTTCTCCGGAAAAGGCCGTGGGAAAACAATCGTAAAAGCTTCTGTGTAAATCAATTAACTAAACACTTCCGAAATGAGTCAGGGTGACCAAGTATTGACTTACATTGATAGCATCTCTGCAGTTCTGAATGAAAGGTATTTTTGTTTCAGTAGAATTTAACCTTTCATTCTAGAGCACCATCTGTATAAACAAAAGACCAAAGTATAGCCTTGCAAAATTATCAAGGTTTACAACAGGTATATCGCTAACGGCCAGTTGTAGTTAATTCGCTAGCACAATCACACATACAATTAAAATAATCACTATAGTTTATCGATAAGTTTGTTGCAAAAAATTGGCTGTGTTTAAAAGAAGGATTTAAGCTGAACTTGCCTTGAGTCATCAACTTATCACAATCACTTTGTTAACACTTCATGGTAAGTTAAGACTTTAAGTAGCAGTGGTACCGTGCTCTTGTGTATAATCAGTTTATTGCAACCCATCTGATACTTATTAGCTAACGAGAACAGTACGTATAGTATAGTTCAAGTAATTACTAGGTCTACTATTAAGTATGATCTACTTGTAAGTATATATACCTATATATAGTGTTACCTAGAGGTTTATGTTCACAAAGTAGCCTATAATAAAATGAATGTTTTGCGGAAAATAAAACAATTGACTATCGTAAATTTGTATTTAGTAGGTTATGATGGGAGCTCTTCTAGATGAGATCTGTGACATCGCATGAACCCTTAATGGATTTTTCTTATAGATAGTGAAAGCTAGATTTATCCACGCTTCTAAATAATTTAATTCGTTCCATGTACGGCTTTATTAGGGTTGCCGCAGCCACTGCTTTGAACGTAGGCTTCTCGTGCCAATCAGTTAGTCTTGTGCGAACTATCTGATACCTTAAGTACCGAGATAGTCTTGTACGAGTAACAGTGGAATGCTCGCATGTATTAGCAATGTCACGTTATCTTAACGTGTCAATTGATGCTGCTATTATCATTTTCCGCAAACATACGTTGCGTGTTTGGAAAGCCGTTGTTATTAATAAATTTTTGTTAGTTCGTCAGTTGGCGCCTTTCATTCATTACATGTTCATAATGTTTGCGTTTTTTTCACGTGATTAAACCTTGACTAAAACAGAGGTACCTACGTTACTGCTAAGTGGTAAACAATAAGTGTTCTACCAAAATCTGAGGATTGTTAAATGCGAATAGACTCGTATTTACTGGTGAAACTGAGACAGTTGATTTGAATTTAGAAATTGTAATGCACATCGATGTCTCGGTAATTTCACACAAATATATCTGTCGTAGGTATGTTAATGTCGATAAGTCGATAAATACAAGTGTCTGTGAGAAAATTGGTTATGAAGTAAACTCGGTGGAAAGTGATCAATTTGCTATTGAATACGTCGAATGAGCGTGTAGAAACATATAGCTGTCGTGTAATCGTGCAATCGATCCGCTTTCTCGTCTCAGCCATTTGATGGATAGCTGGATAGCCAAGGAAAGTTACCTGATTGTAGATATCCTACAGAAACCTTGCATTGCAGTTGACACGCCGCAAACTCGAAATTACCGCTCACAAGAACAGCGTTGATATTTTAATCTTTAACATTTATATAGCAACCCACTCAGATATTTTATTCAAATTGAATTGAGGAAGAAACTGTTCTTGCACATTAGACTACACATTGCTTCGATAGTTAAATTGCATCGGAGAGATAAGAGCGCGGGAATTTAGCAAAAAGATCCGACCGAGCGTTATATGCGGCCGTCGATTATCGATATCTGACTCTACACATTTATAAGGGCACTGATTAATTTTGTCGATAGAGTTAACGGTGTAATAAAGTGAGATTGGGTTCCTTTATCGTCGGACGTTAGGGATGAGGTATCGGTGTGTAATTCAGCGGGACGCGAACAGAGGGCAGTAATTAGCGGTAATCGATCTCTGCGTTTGCGCGTACGTATAAGGCATGGGCGGAGGGCTGCGAGGTGCGTTCACTCGAAGCTCTCGGCTAATTTCTCTATCTTTAGACTGCTCGGTGTTACTGACCGCTGACTCGGCTACCAAAGAGAAACTGCATTAGATGCGTCCGGTTTATGCGCACGCGTCAAATAGCAAATGTTTCCTTACACCTCAGGTATCCAGCTTTATGAGCCCGTTTTATACCTCTGCTGAGACTGTTTCCTATATAAGCTTGTGCAAGCTCGTACACTAATCACTTTAGGGTTAAAAGGGAATGTAGCACGTCTGGTGCAACAACAACTAGAAAATGTTGAATAAATATAAACAACCAACCACTATGTATAATATAAGTAAGTATTTAGAGTAGACTATTTTAAAAAGCATTTAGTAAATAGCTATTATTTTTACTAACTGCGCCCCGCGGTTCCCATGGTATCCCGGGATAAAGAGTAGCCTATGTGCTATTTCAAGTTCAAATGTAGGTACCTACATACCAAATTTCATGAAAATCGGTTTGGTAGTTTTTGCGTGAAAGAGTAACAGAGACCCATCCATACATACAAACTTTCGCGTTTATAATATTAGTATGGATAAAGATTTGTGCCTATTACATTTTTTATTCGGTCAACCTATATTTAAAACATTAAAGATTTTTTTAAATTAAGTATAGACGTAAACTTATGGAAACGTCTAGCATAACGACAATATTAACAATGTAACCTTAATTCCTGATTCCGTAAAACGTCCGAGATTGAAAGTAGATCTTGTAATAATGTATAATAATACACTATATATTATCTCTATAATGACTGACGACAATTTCCTTCGAAACTAGTCGCTGCAATTTAGCTGCAGCTAACTGTTGCTGGAAAACGGTGACGTGCGTTTAACTTGGCTAATTCTCTGCAACTAAAATGGCTTGCAACAGTAACTTAACGTTTTGCGTTACATATACTTGGGTTTACGTTAAACGGTTAAACTATATTTGGTTTGGATCAACTTAATTACACCTTGAGGAATCGGAAAGTCATATAGGGGTACGTTTTTTATGCCAGTGTCAAAAATCTCATACTTATGATATTAATTACGAATGTCGCACTCATATTCGAATCACCGATGAATATTTTGACACAGAAAATTCTCTAAAATTACTATTTAACATACCTACAGATTTTATTATTTTTTTTTATTCAGATCCCCGATTCAGAAAAAGCTTGGTGCGGTTTCTATTTTTCTAGAATGTCACAAACCTCAGTCACTAAGAGACAGAATGTGCACTTGACGCAAAATGTGACACCATAAAAAGAAAACGCGAGATCTACCTATTTTTTGCAGTACTGTTAAAAATAACTCCAAAAATTATTGATAGCCTCCAAAGTCAGTTATTCTGTTTCTTTAACGATTCAATTTACCTTTCATAGCCCATCTCAAATTTCCATTCTTAAAGTAGAATATGAAAAAAAATTAAAACCTTTACGGCGTTTCTCTCGCATATCTTTAGCAATATACTTTCTTAGAAACCCATTCGCGAAATGTATTTTGGTCAGTCTTTGTGGTTTCTAGAGAATGTAGGAACGTTAACAGTTGAAGTGTTGAATGGTGTCCGTTTTATGCGTTTTCTGACCAAGCTTTGGTATTTTAATCAGTAATAACGTCAAACCGTCTGTCTCGACGGTTTTACTGTTTGTGCTTTATATAACACAGAATTTAAGGACACGTATAGACGTACAGACCATTGTATCGTACATAGCGTACTTAATATTGTCAAAAATAGTATGTTGTCGATTGTATGGAATTCTCGATATGATTATTTACACTCGAGTTAGATTGAAATTGTTAAAACAGCCGGTAGAACATGGTCCAGACTAGCACGGGAAAGGGAGGTTGGAAGGGGTAAGAGGAGGCGTTTGCCAAAGGGCACACAGATTCAAACCCAAACAAAATAAATCGAAGCAAAGAACAATAAATAAAATAATAATCTGACACAGGCTATAAATAAAATATACATATTGAACTAGCTGTGCACCGTGGTTTCTCCCGCGGTTTCCCGGGATAAAAGTAGACTATGTCCTTTTCCAGGACCCAAAGAACCTACATACCAAATTTTATCAATCTCCATTCAGTAGTTTTTGCGTGATTGAGTCACAAACATCCATCCATCCATTTATCTATCCATCCTCACAAACTTTTGCATTTATAATATTACCTAGTAGGACTAGTTGCTGCCCGTGACTTCGTGCGCGTAGGATTAGGCGATCCCTGGGAAACCATGTGTTAAATTGGGATGAAAAGTATCCTTTGTCCTTCTTCGGGCTAGAGGCTTCAGCTGTTTAGTCTTGAAAAGGTAACAAACAGACAGAGTTACTTTCGCATTTTATATAGTAAGTGTGGATTTTCGAAATAGAAATATCTTTAATCGCCCAAAGCCCATTTTCGTCGACATTTACATATTAGCGCGTATTCAAAGGTACAAGTATGTACATAGTACCTACTTAACGGAGCCCATTGCAATAACTTATATAAACAAACAAACCCAAGTTATCGACTTTCGCTTCAGTGAGAGTAGACTACCAGTATTGACTTCTGCGAGTTACGGGTATAACAAGAAAGTCACGTAATTATGGACTTTAAATGTTTACCTGCTTAGCGATAACGAGTTTTAAGCGCGGCGCCGCGCGCCGCGGCCATTTTTTAATCTTTGGTTGGTTAATAAGGTTTTAATTGAAAAGTGGCTAGAGCACTTCGGGAACATTACGAAGAAATCAGTTCCTCGTCGGCGTAAACATAGAATTATCACTCTATAGTTCTTATTAAGAGTTTTAATTACAAATAAGATTAAGTTTCTTTTGTAAAAGTTTAGCACAAAGGTTTTATTGCGGCACAATGGCTATCACTTCCTTTGCCACGAATGTTCATAAAAAATTGCAATGGCGCGAATCGAAATTATTAAGTTTTAATTAAATGCACAAGAGTGCGACGCCATCCTCGACCGAGGGGAAAAAAAGACTTAATTATTTACGCAAAGCAATAAGACTTTTTGGCGGGAAGTGAGAAGTGATACAGTTCGATTTTATTTTATTATTCAAACAAGTGTATATCGAGTGATAATGTATTACACATTATCACTCGAAATAACACTTGGTGGAATATTAACCATTATGTGTTCGTAAACGTGCACGAGAGTAGGCAAATGTAACAAAATAGAGAAAAACATTGCTTTTCATATTCTCCAAAAAGTCCATGGAAAGCTTGAATAAAGTTCCACCACTTTATTGAAGCACTAGGAGAGGGTCCGGCTTGTTGCTGATGACCCTCATTCTCAACAAAACTATAATAAATAGAATATTAAACTATTAAATAAAAACTACTTAAGACAAGGCGGTATGGTCTTAGAGACTTAAGCCTGCCCAAACGGATGAATTAAAAATGCAAAACAATAATAACACCTAATCATAGTACATTGTCCAATTTTAAACTGTGCCACACATTTTTCTGATTTTATGGCCTCCCCACCTGTCACCTCACCTTAGAATAGATAACAGTTACATCTCATTACATATCTATTAAACAGCCTTGACAAAACACAGCTGATTTTATCTCAATGCCAAAAACAAATTCATTAATAATGCAGGTCGACATAACATTGTGTATGTAATTATAATTAAGCCAATCGGCATTCAGGTTATAATTTAAAGCATTAATTTAGTCAATATCTTTTCGTATAGTATAGGCTAAAATAAAATAAACCTAAAACCTAAGAACAGTAGCTCAAAACGTAGCGTAACGTTGATAAAGCAGTTTTGAACAGTGAAATGTCTTATTATTGTGTAATATATAAAACAAAATTTGGGTTAGCCTGAATATTAGGTTATGTTAGGTTTCTTCTAGGCGAGCGTGCTACATCTTCGACCGAATCGTCACTTAAGATAGCGGGCAAACGCAAGCCTATAAATAATAATAAAAAAAATGTTTTAGTACCTTTGCCAAAAAAGAAGTCTGGTTGTATTTTTTTTACGCGGGAAATTATTTTCATAACCAGGGCAATATGACAACTTGGCGATTCCAGCGAAGCAAGGAATCGCCAAGTTGTCATAGTGAATAAGCTATGACAACTTGGCGATTCCTTGCTTCGAGGTCACGTCGATGCCTTCATTAATAAACGACATCTGCGAAATTTGTATTCTCTATGACGCGTCATAGATAAATAATCATATAGGTATATGAATATATGAATGCGTCATAGAGATGTCGTTAATTAATGAAGGAATCGACGTGATTTTGAAGCAAGAAACCGCCAAGTTGTCATAGTGAATTGGGGCCCAGTGTAGATTATTTTGACTCTGTTTATTACATCATGTCTGTGTTATTTTTCTTGTTAATAACGGCGAACTTTCTCGTCGGCAATTAATTGGCGGTAATAAAATTAAAGTTCGTTTCTCGTTTGTTTCACACATTTAGTAATAAAAAAGACGTGTGGCACTCGGAGACTGCCGCGGTAAAGCTATTGCATAGCATTCGGAGTGGAGGGTGTTAGGTTATTTTCGTTTCGGAATTTCTGGATTCGGTCTCCACGCTCAAGGCCCGCGATAGAAGCTATGCAATAGCTTAAAAACTTGGAACATAAACTATGTAGACATAACGACAGTTTTAAATAGAATCACCAGATTCTTAAAAATCAAATGTTATACGTGTTATGCTATTAATTCAAAATCTATTTATTAGGAAAAAAACAACTTTACAGGTTAGTACTGATTTATTTACTTAGAGTTAAACATATTGTCACTATATTTCATTGTTAGTACATAACATACCGAGTAAGGAAAATAAAATATTTTTATGTAGTTGTTCAGTTTAATGATGGATTTTCACTAGGTATGCTGGAGTTACTAAATTTTTGAGTTTACTAATTTAAAAAATGTTGTACGTAAGTATTAGGTATCTAGGTATCTAAATTGCTTACAGCATTATAAAGAATAAAAATAAAGAGCGGTCTTTACTCGTACGCTACTCGCTGGCTCAGTGGGAGCTCGTGCGACTTTCGATCCGACGCACCCGAGTTCGAATCCCGCTGACCCCGCACCACTGACTTTCTTAAGCTATGTGCGGATTTAAGACTCGCTCTAAAACGGTGAAGGAAAACGTCGTGGGAAACCGGCATGTCCAAGAATTTTTCACAAAAAGTCAAGGACATGTGACATTCACCAACCCGCACTGGGCCAGCGTGGTGGATTATTGCCCATTCTCTTTCTATGAGAGAAGGCCCGTGTCCCAGCAGTGAGAACGCAATGGGCTAATGATGATTATAAAGAATAAAAATAAAATAAAATCATAAATAATTTATTGACAAATTATTGTACAAGGTTAGTATTGAATCCATACCATAGGCTCCATAGTCGTTTAACCATTATTATCTTATAACAAAATAATGTTGCACAATTCCCTTCACTAAGACGTCTAGAAGTTTAAGTCTCTTGAACAAATATTCAAAATCTAGAAAGGACTTTAAAATATGCACAAGTCATTAAACGCGTCGCACAGAGAAAAAAACACGCACAGTATCGATAAAATCGTTATGTCATCACAATTGTTATGAAACTATCGAGATATCGATTCACATTGTGGTTCGCTATTCGTTAAGTTAATTAATCAAATCCGTTTGACATGCAGTGCCGTGATCCAGATCGCGGATCATGAAATAAAACTGGGTACAGCCACAGAATAAAAAATAGTACAAGGTACATACAACATAAGTTTCGTGACCGAGGTGATTGCACGAAGTCTCAATATTTTTATGTTTCAGTGGTCATGTTAGTTGTCTGTTGAGTTGAAAGAACTAAGCTTTTTGCTTCGCGGTGCAACATACAGTTAAATATGAATGTTAAAAAATGCACGTCTTTTATTGTCCGGGTATAGGTATTTAATGATTTATTACGGTTTATAGAGCTATATTTTTTAGGTATTATGAAAAGAAATTAAGCGCAGTAGATCAAAGAAGATGAGCAGTAAATAAAAGAGTATCACTAAAGTTTCAATGTAGGTATATTGTTTTGTAGGTATTACATATTGCAAACAAACAAAATTACAAATATTAGCAAAAACGCGTGACATTTTGAAGGCAACTTCCAATTTCTGCGTCAAACCGTCCTTCACAATCACCCGGCACCCAGTAGGTAATCAGAAATAGATTTTCCACAAGTAATTACTAATAACACATGTGGTCATGTGTCGCGTAACGTGCGACACGCGACATGCGACGATTGACGGATGTTGTGCAAATGTTGTACCTACACATTCACTCACCGCTTGCGAAAGTAGCAGGAACGCAGCTAGCCATGCGCCAGCTTCCTATTTTGTTTAATTTATGATAAGAAGCCATTTCCTTAGTTCCGTATGAAACCTTTCTTGAACACGTGTCTACAGAACAAGTAATATTAGGGCCGCGTTCAGAAATGGGTAAATGTTCACGAGTGAATACTTGTCAGTTAGTCTCAGTGACATGCCAAGATAAAAATTAACTAACGCCTTTCTGAACGGGCACCGAGTAATACAATAAGCCAGCCAATCAAAACCAATCATTTTCAAGACCGAGATTTCCCGCGCTTTTGTTTATCAGATTTAACTGCGTTATTTTGGCTAATATCGGAATTTTACCTTATATTTTGTTTCAAATACACGAATCGCTTATTCTATTTATATGTACAAAAAATCAATGCAAAAATATTGCAAAATGTAAAGGAAAATGACAACTGACAACTATTACCTGACAGGTGAGAATCGTAACCCGCTTTTTTATCGGTGAATATTTTCACCTGTCAGGTGAACTTTTACTATCCCCAATTGGTTTTCTGAACGGCTCAGGGTAAATGTCAAAGTTCACCTGAGTCATTTCTGAACGGCGTTAGGGTGATAATTACATTAACTGGGTGATTTCTGAACGCGGCCTAGGTAGTCCTAAATTCAATTCCTGCTCGTGGTAGTTTTCAAGACTCACCTACTTACTCCACGTCATAGAGAACCTTGTGTGAGATTTATCTGTAAGTCTCAAAGTTTAAAATGATTATTAATTCAATTTCTAGATAAACAAACAACCACGCGTATGAGTTGCAAATTGCTTAATCAGCCTAATTTTTGTGAGTTTTTGCGGAGATAGTAGCTGGAGAGCTTAGAGTATACATCAAGCTGAAGAGTGATAGGTTCTTCCCGCAAAACAATTAGTTCCTTATGAAACAGCTATAAACCTAAAAGACGTGTGGCACTCGGAGACTGCCGCGGTAAAGCTATTGCATAGCATTCGGAGTGGGGGGGTGTTAGGTTATTTTCGTTACGGAATTTCTGGATTCGGTCTCCACGCTTAAGGCCCGCGATAGAAGCTATGCAATAGCTTTATAACTGTTTTGTGACAGTGGTTCATAAACTGTTTATATAATTACTCACACTATACTTGCGAAAGTGCTTAGATCGAAGGAACGTGGCGTGGTCGTATGCTAGCTTCCTATTTTGTATAATTTATGATAAGGTAGTACTTCCGTATCAAAACTTTTCTTGAAGCACGTGACTTGCGTTCTATGAACCAATTATTATTATATTAAAACATAACAGTCAATTGTTCAACGGACAGCGTTGCACATACTCTTACGAGGATTTCCTGTAAGTTTATACTTGTAGAACATTAAAATATAATTATGATTATCACACACACGGAATATAGGATACATTTACAATTGCAAGGTTATAAAACGTATTTGCTTTTTACATCAATGTATTAAAGTGATTTTTTTTATTTTCAGGTAAGCGTAATACACTTCTTTGGCGAGAATTGGTAAGATATTCACCAACACTGTTTTTGAGATATGCATGGCATGAACTGACGTTACTTTGGACCAGAATGGTATTGGAATGGCGCACTTTATTATATGTTATTAATGAAACATAAAATTGATTTCACAACGCAGTTTCCTTTAAAGTTATACGCCTACAAATTGTCTACATGTCGCCGCTAAGAGTGTTATCACCCATAACGAGGGTGAATGCACTCGTCCATGGGAACGCCTATCGCCGGCTCATTACCCATCCTATTACACGAGACCACGAGCCCATGGACGATACACTATTTATCTCTTCTCCACTCACTCCAGGACGTAATTAATATAGAGAAAGCTTATTATTTCAATACTCGTATAATAATTTTCCACTCGCTACACTTATCAGAGAAAGTTCTTAAAGGAATGCACGATAAGAGTTTCAGTCTAACTATTCTTATTACGTGTACGTCTCGGATTACTGATGCGTTAAATAGCCATAAAGAGAAAAGCCCTTATTAATGTCCTTCTTGACCGATTTTATTGCTTTACATGTATTATCTCCTCTACAGTTATATCAGTATTTAAAACTCGTCTGAGTGTAATAAAATCTTAATTGTTTATAGTAGAAGTTCACTCAGAAACATCAGAGAGCTTTTATGTGAAGACGAGAAACATCTGCAACATTGTAGCAATACAAAGTGGTGCATCATTTGTAAAATTAAAAGCGTTCGCGTTAAAAGCTCCGCAATTATACACGGAGTTAGGACATTGCTGGAAAGGCGCGCGTAGTTTTTGCGATGCCATGAGCGCACTCGCGAAACATGTGGCCGCTCTGGCTACTCGGGCATTCCGGAGAATGCCTGAGGTTTAGTAACACCGCGGTAAGTGGTGCACTATCACAGGCATGCTGTTAATTACGCGAATTATCAACCAACTGTCCAGTCAGTGATGAAATGTGCACAAAAACAAACATTGCGTAACGTACCCACTTATTACCTTTTTACGCTCACTTTTCCTCGTTTCTTATTTATTTTTTGTGTCAGCTTTGCTTTCCGAAATTAGCTGCGTAGAGAATTATATGATTCAATTCGAAGAGGGACTTATTAAGCCGTATTAAGTGTCATACATTCAACTTTTATTAATCATATCTCATAAAACAATCATGGGTTGAGTAACACTAGTATAGGGAAATAAATAGGGCCCTAAAAGTGAAAGTTCGATGTAACGATCACTAATGCGCTTATCTAATTTGTCTCGCTCAATCACGTGGAGTGCTGGACAAAACGAGCCGTGACACTAAGTACCTAATATATTTTAAATATCACTTGTCATTAGTATTATGTATTATCTATTACTGACGTTATGTAACAGTCGAGAGATTCATGATGCCCTGCAGCAATCACTTATGGTACTACTGATGTACCCTCTGATGTACTTGTGCCTACTATCGTTAACATAATAGTCAAGCTTATACCACAGAAAACTTAATACTACTACGTACTTATGTCACAGTTTTACAAAATTTAAGGATTGTAAAACTGTATACGTTTTTAAACTAACATGGTCACTGACACTAGAATTTATCGAATATCGAGAACTCAAAACAAAAGAAATACATGGTAAATATCCCGTTTCTAAATCAATTTTTGTAAAACTGTGTTTATACCACAGAATCTTTCCTGCTTCCTATACTACTAATACATATAATTTATAAATGCGAAAGTTTGTGAGTATGGGTGGATGGATGTTTGTTACTCAATTACACCCAAACTACTGAACGGATTTTGATGAAATTTGGTATGTAGGTAGTTAGGTCCTGGAAAAGGACATAGGCTACAAAAAACTTTTTATTTCGGAAAACCGCGGGTGAAACCACGGACAGCAGCTAGTACCTAATACGGAACCCATTCTATAATAGTGCAATAATTATTATGTAGCATCATTTTGTAATCTTTGATGACATAAAACAATTGATTTAGAAATCTTTCATCTTTCTAATCTTTTTACTTCGTTAACTTTCTTACTTCCATGTGATTGCTATCTGTGCCGCTTAACTTCTTACATAATTTTAATTTCGATAAACGAAGATAAATCATTACCGACTAGCTTCATTAAGTATTCCACGTATTTCGGTGATATTTATCTCACTATGCCATTATTGTGAAGCGAAGTATTACGTAAAGTAATTGACATTGCGACTTCGATAACTTCACGAATGTCAATTCAACGTTTCACAGAGAAAAGGTTGTAACTTGTAAGTATTTTTTATTGAGAAACATTACAATCTTAACACACTTGATAGGTTTCAATTGTTATTTCTTTATCTGAACTTTATGTAATGCCATTAATTACGTCCATTGTGCCTATATTTCGTACAATATTTCATTATAAGTTATCTCATATGAGGCCAGCCGTTGTTTCATACTAGATAGTATCTCATCAAAGATGCGTAACTTCGGGTGCCCTCTAGCTTATTAATTTCATGAGCTTGTTTCATGATAGTATTCCGTCTCGTTAGTAAAGTGAAAGTGATCCCTTTGACTGCACCGAGATTAATGGGACTCGTTAAAACTATCATTCATTCCGAGATGGGTCGGAACGAATGACGTCACAAATTACCTGACCAAGATATTATTTCTGGAGTAACCTCTGACGCAAGTGTATCAGAATATTTAGATTATAAATTACAGTATTGGTCGCAGTAATCTCTTCGATATGAAAGAATTATTGTGGTTTCAAAGCTAATGTCCGGTAAATTACCTTATCTCATGACGCTGAGAAATGCATCTCGATTGGAATGCTCGTTTTGAACGAAGATGATTATAAATAATAATGTTGCAAAGGTTCCTAAAATGCTCTACATTTTCAAATGCAAGCATGACTCATTATTATTTCATTACTGCCGAAAGTGAATTGAATGCAAGTGAATGAATGAACTTATCAATGACTTTGAAACGCATTCTTCTTCTTCCATCCCTGGTCCTATTATTAGGGGTCGGGTCTCCTCACTTTTCTGCGCCAAGTTAGTCTGTCTTGGGTTGTCGGTTCTGGTCGGTGCAATTGGACTTGCTTGAGGTCTCTTTTTAACCGACTTCAAAAAGGGAGAATGTTCTCTATTCGTTTGTTTTTTTTCTTTTTTTTATGTTTATTACCTCAGAACTCCGTCATTCATGAACCGATTTGGAAAATTATTTCTCTTTGCGTTGGGTTCAGTATAGCTACGAAGTGGTCTCATATAAATTTTATCGATATTTGACCTGAGCTTCGAAGATACATTGAAGTCGGTTTTTTGTTTGATAAAACGTATATATACTTGTTATATTTGACCACCAGGTTGATGGCGGGCGGCCTCCACTTCTCCTATGTTCCGATACGTTCATCGCAATTTGTACCACAAGATCTTCGTGACAATGACTTTGAAACGTCAAATCAGAATATTTAAACATCTGATTAATATCACTTTTTGCATGGTTATTAATTTAACTTTGTTTTAAGAACATAAATAATGTTAATATACTTTAATGGACAACCGTAATGAGTAGTCATTTGACGCTCATTATCGCCGTTGTTAAGTCCACATAATGTTAGCAAGTATCATAAGATATGACTTTCTACCTGTGCTTCAGTTTACAATGAGTGCTTATATTGCAAAGTAGCGTACTAGTTAAAACCTTGCCAATTAGGTTGAGAGACAGACAGGATAACGACGTGCCGTATCTAGAAAGCCATCTACTAATGGTTCTAGAGCAATGGTCATTTATGTTATGACTCGACGCTTTTAATAGACACGTAGGCATCTACATATGTACTCTATTATCGTGTACTACGAGTGATTCTTGTAGCGGTCGATTAGGCGCTTATTATTATTATTATGTTATAATCACTCCTTTTTGCGTTTTAGTAAACTTCTTCAGGAAAATCGTGCGGCTTTTTTGTCCATCCTTTTTTGTGATTTGGTTTTACCCAGAAAATTATAGCGGTACTAGTTTTAACATCTGCTACACCGCGGGGGGTTACTTAGTGGTAATTTTAACCGTCCATTGTTTTTTCTGCTTTCAGCGGTATTTCATTATCCAGATATATTTAGCAATAAAACCGTAAAGTCACTTCTACAGTTATTGTCTTTTAGATGAAAAAATACGTTTTTAAAACTAACATGCGTTTGTGAAATATTGTCAGGTTCACAAGCGAATCGATAACCTAAAATTAAAAAACCCCCGACACAAAAAACCTATAAAAAGTAAAAAAAACGGCTAAATTGATTGATAAAACGTGTCTAAGAACCACCGCTAGAGAACCTGCTTTCACATAAAAAACCGCATCCAAATCGGTTCACCCGTTTAAGAGTTACCGTGCCACGGACAGACACACATAGTGGTCAAACTTATAAAACCCCTCCTTTTTTGCGTTGGGGGTTAAACATATAAAATACGATGGTAATTACGAAACAAATAACTATTAAACAAAAATAAGTACCTATGCCTATAAAATTTGCTTTAAAAAGTATTTTTTTTATATGAAGAACATTTTTCTATTAGACACGCTCATTAGTTTATTAAACACTGTCTGCGAAGCAATCATCACTTGCGTAAGCGCACGATTCAACTGACATTTCACTCAACACTTTTGCACAATCCGCCTGATGGATGAGCAATAAGATGACGAAGGGCGTCTCAAATCTTTATCTTATGCTTAAAGTATGCTTTAAGTTTCTTAGTTTCTTGAAGTCTTCTCCATCCAAAGGTTGTCTGGAAGAGATTGCTTTGAGCGATAAGACCAACAATTGTAACACTTTAGTTGTTAAGTTTGTTATTTTTCTTTTGTTATTATGTATGGTGGTGAAACAATAAAGAGTTATCTAATCTAACCTAAGGGTCGGATAGTTTCATAGTTTCTTATTGTAATAAAATATTGTTATGCCATCAAAAAAGTCCCTATATATTTTAAAACAAATTTCTTAGAAATCTCAACAGACCATCTTACGTTTGACTTTGACAGCGATATATGATTAAAACACAAAAAAATGCCATTAAACAACTTCTAATAAAGCTATATTCAATACTATAGCCTAATCGAAGTCAATCAAAAAACGTTAGCCACTTTAATAAAAAAAAAGATGTGTGGCACTCGGAGACTACCGCGGTAAAGCTATTGCATAGCATTCGGAGTGGAGGGTGTTAGGTTATTTTCGTTACGGAATTTCTGGATTCGGTCTCCACGCTCAAGGCCCGCGATAGAAGCTATGCAATAGCTTAAAAATTCAATACTCAACAGAATTAAAGGAATTTCATAGTTTGTTTTAAAGACATGCCACGATTTGCATTGCTCTTATATTACCTCCGAAATTAAAATGCAATAAACGTTAAGTAGCCGCATGCCTATCAACAAACAATAGATTTTACTAATAATAAATTCTTATATGTCCTCTTACCTCTTATTCGCCTTGTGTATTCATGAGCTAATTACTCTATTCAAAGTTATTCTAACGTCATAACCATCGGTCAAAGCCGATATCCCTTCTAACCAAGCCGTGCTGGTGCGTAAGCTCGTGACAAAACTCTTTAAATGGGCATATCGGGCGATCCGTGTGGCCGCTCACGGAATTACGCCTCAAATTTTCTTATTATAACGTATTAGAGCGTATATTTGTGTAAATGTCGTCCTTGAGTATAGACATGCGTGTATCAGTAAACAATCGATAGTACAGTCGTGGACAAGGCAACCCATCGCGCATGGGTAATGCGCTCGCGCAACCACGACGCATAAAGATGAGGGTGAACGTTGATTTAAGCTTTAAGCTCTCGACTATGAATTCTGTATTTACCGGCCTAAGTACTTTACTACTGCATTTGTATTCAATACTTCCTTTATTAATTCACCAAAATAACCTTAAACGACACTCTATACTCTGTGTCGGACAGTAAGCTCTATCCGTAATTACAAAGATCTAAATGTTGTAATACTATATACACTGTTAATACTATTTGTAATTTCTTATATTGTATTTACATAAGATTTTCTTTAGTCAATAATAAAATGAGAAAATGG
The DNA here is from genome assembly GCA_951640565.1 of Petrophora chlorosata. Lineage (NCBI taxonomy): Eukaryota > Metazoa > Arthropoda > Insecta > Lepidoptera > Geometridae > Petrophora > Petrophora chlorosata. The sequence goes on from OX621206.1 coordinate 8,247,228, forward strand.
TTACAATTTTACTATTGTAATTTCTTCTTGCTTGTTTGGGAGCGAACTTTAGAGTCTTCTATGGTGTCCACGGTCGTGCGCGGGCGCGGGGGGCAAAACGTTCCGTTTCTTGCAGATTGGCGTAGACATACTCCGGGGCGGATTTGATGAAAACGGCAGTATCAGGTAAGCTCTATGTTCTCTCGGTTTTCTAGTAATTTATGCTTTATCGCTTATGCTTTAGTATGTAGTAGGTAGCTTTAGTTGTGCTTTAGTAGATGTTTTTGTTTCAGATGTAGGTAGTTTCTTTTGTTATTGTTATAAAGTTATTGATATTTAATTTTCAGCAATCGTTTTCTGACTTCGGTAAGGGGCATAGACGTGTTAGCGCCCTTCTAATGAGTCCTCTGGATGTTGTGATATCAGCGACACGGCAAATGCCATCTTGTCCTTCAATAAGCTTAGAAATGCGCCCTAAGCGCCAGTTGAGCGGTGGGACATTATCCTCTTGGATGAGGACTAAATCGTTGACTTGTATAGTGTTTGTATTCCTTTTCCATTTGGTGCGTTTATGGAGCTCGCAGATATAGTCACGTTGCCAGCGATGCCAGAATTCTTGACGCATTTTTTTAATCTTGGCGTAGCGCGATACAGGATTGCTTTTTGCTTCGTTTCCTTCCATGGGTGGTGCCGGCAGTGCGGTTACGGGCCGGCCGATTATGAAATGGCCAGGGGTGAGGGAAAGGAAATCGTGGGGATCGGCGGACATAGGATGGAGGGGACGACTGTTCAATATAGCTTCGACTTGGGCGAATAGAGTCGTGATTTCCTCAAAGGTTAAATTATTATTACCTAGCACGCGTCGGATAAGTTGCTTGGCAGACTTTATACCAGCCTCCGCAAGGCCAGAAAAGTGAGGAGCGTAAGGTGGGTGGAATTGAAACTTGATTTGTTCGTTAGCAGCAAAATCAGATATATGTTTAGCATTGTCTTTTATAAATTTACCTATTTCTTTTGCTGCGGAGATAAAATTACGACCATTATCAGAAAAAACTTGTGCAGGCTTTCCTCGGCGCGAGATAAAGCGGCGGAAAGATAGAATAAAGGCTTCTTTAGATAGTTCGGTCACAGCCTCGAGGTGTACGCATTTGGTTCGAAAACAAACGAATAGACCTAGGTAGCATTTTGACTTGCGTGCACCGCGACCTTTCTTGTTAATTATCATAAACGGACCAGCAAAGTCCATTCCTATCGTTTGAAATGGAAAAGCAGGCTCAATTCGCTGGGAGGGCAGATTGCCCATCATAGGAGTGAGAGTACGACCTTTATGTCGGTTGCACACGACGCAGTCACGCACCACGCGCCGAGCCAGCTTGCGGCCGCTCGGAGCCCACACCGTCTCGCGCGTCGCACACAGCAGCAGTTGCGCGCCGCAATGCAACAGGCGCAAGTGCTCGAACTGGAAAAATAGCTTGGTAAGTGGATGCGCAGGGTCTACAATAATAGGATGCTTTTTAGCGTAAGCATATGTCGATTCGTCTAGCCGGCCACCAGCTCTCATGACACCGTTATCATCTAGAAATGGAGAGAGCGATAAAATGTTGCTCTTGACCGGGATTTCTCGTTTTTTGTGCAGTACTTGTGTCTCTTTCGGATAGGACTGTGACTGTGATCGTCTAGCGAGGAACAAAAATGAGTGTTCTAGCTCCTCGACAGTCAGCGGCCCTGAACGCTTCGCTCGTGTGTTCTTGAGGTTGTGGATAAATCTGAAAACGAACGCAAAGGTACGTTTTATTTTAGAGAACTTGGAAAATCTTTCGAACTGGACAATGGGGTCTTCTAGCTCGACAGCGAGGACCTCCTCTTCAGGTAAGTACTCGGCGAGATGTGATTCGACAGGTAAATTGTTTTCTTGAGTTTCAGGTTTGATTGGCGGCCACACGTCCTCATCGTGTTCGAGGAAGGCAGGCCCTGTCCACCACGCCTGCAGCTGCAGCAGCTTGTCGGCGGAGATGCCTCTGGAGATGTGGTCTGCTGGGTTGAAGGCGGTCGGGACGTGACGCCAAGATGCAAGGTTAGTATTTTCGCATATCTCGACTACTTTGTTTGCCACGAAGCTTTTTAGTCGACTAGGGCTGCTGTTTAGCCACGCTAAGACTACCTTGGAGTCACACCAGTGCACGCAGCGGGTTATAGGACATCGCAGAGCTTCTAGAACAGCTTTCGATAAATTAGCAGCGAGTAGAGCGCCTAGTAACTCTAGTCTTGGTATAGTGAGTGGTGGCTTTGTGGGTGCTACTCGAGATTTAGCACATAATAGCTTCACGTGAACTTTGCCTTGCTCATTTGTACTTCGTAGATAAACGCATGCACCGTAGGCTAGCTTGGAGGCATCACAGAATGAGTGCAGCTCAGTGGTGACTGGATTGTCGCATATAGTGCGTCTAGGTAGTTTGATATCTGTTAGAGCTTGTAAACTTGCCTGTATTCTAAGCCATTCCTTTTTTAGGTCCTGGGGTATGGGCTCATCCCAGTCTAGCTTGCGCAGCCACAACTGTTGCATGATCAGCTTGGGCTGGACGGTGCTCGGAGACCAGATTCCCAGGGGGTCGAAGATCTTAAACGTGGAAGATAAAATAGATCGTTTTGTAATATTGTCATTTTCGTTACAGGCAGGCACTTCTATTGTAAATAGTAGATTGTCAGTCTTTGGATTCCAGCCTATTCCTAGGGCGCTGGATGAATCGCTGAGTGTCAAGTTACCTTGCAGGTCAATGTTGGATGCCTGATGAAAGATGGAAGGTAAGTTTGATTTGAATTTTCGTAGGTTGAAGCAGCCTTGTTTTAAAGTAGCAGTAACTGAGTTCAGAATGTGTAGTAGCTCAGTTTCTGAGGATGCTCCTGTCAGAAGGTCGTCACAATAGAAATCATGCTGTATAATAGTTTTTATATTTTCGTCTGGGCACTGTTCTCCTAGGGTCCACAAACATTTGGTGCTCAGGTAAGTCGCTGACGTAAAACCGTAAGTAACAGTGTTTAGTCGTAGCGTTCTAATTGATTGAGATTCTTCCTCTCTCCAGAGGAACAGTTGTAGGTTTCGATCATCCTCATGCAGTTGTATCTGACGGAAAAGTTTCTCTACATCTCCAGAGAGGACGTATTTGTGCTGGCGAAACCTCAGCAGTATAGAAAACAAACTGTCTTGTACCTGCGGTCCGACATACTGTAAGTCGTTTAGGGATACTTGTGAGCCAGTGCTGGGAACTGACGGATTGAAGACTACGCGTATCTTCGTAGACTCGCTCTGCTCCCGCAGCACTGCATGATGACACAGGAAGTAGCCAGGTTCCGGTCGCGGCTCGGGCGCGTCAGAACAATGACCCAGTTCCTCGTACTCTGAAATGAATTCTGAATATAGTTTTTTCAGATTTGGATTGTTGCGAAAACGTTTTTCCAAACTTTCTAGTCTTTTCTTTGCTATAACGTATGTATCGCCTAGGCAATCCGGCGCGTCCTTGAGAGGAAGCCTTACACAGAAGCGGCCCGACTCAAGTCTGGTTGTGTTGTTCTGGAAATGTTGCTCGCACGCCTTCTCGCTATCACTTAAGAGTGACTTCTTAGGTAGCTCTTCTAGCTCCCAAAATCTTGACATTTGTTGATCTAGCTGGTCTGGCATTGTGTTGTCGTTCCTTGAGAAATTACATATAACATTACTAGGTTCACAGTTAAAAATAATAGGACCAGATATTAGCCAGCCTAACTGTGAACTCCTCAAGAACGGCTGTGTCTTGCCTAGGGACCGCTGCTCAGGCCCAATGATCTGCCAGAAAAGATCAGCGCCTATTAGTGCTTGAATAGGAGCAGCAATATTGAAACTAGGGTCCGCTAGTTTTATACTTGCTGGGAGATTGAAGTATCTCATATCCACAGTTCTCTTAGGGATATCGCTTGTTAATTGTGGCAAAATATTTACAGCCAATTTGACTCTGTAATTGGACTGTAGTGACTCTAACTGAATCACACTTGTTTCCTGAATGAGATGGCCTTTGACATTGCCAATACCTAATAATTGTCTACAGGTAGGCAAGGTTTTTAGTTTGAGGCTCTCTTGCAGGTCTTTTGTAATAAAAGAGGTTGTACTTCCGCTGTCCAGGAGGCATCTGACATCCTGGCTTGCCTTTGTTTCAGGATTTATAATTTTAATAATGGCTGTACACAGCATAACCTGAGTTTCCATTTGAGCTGCAACTTCGTCTCGCAGTGGAGGTAAGGCGGCGGCACAGGAGACAACAGGCGGCGGCAGCAGCTCCGTCGCAGTAGACTGGGCCGATTCCTCGGCGGCGACGGCGGCGAGCTGAGCACCAGGTGGCTGAGATCTCTGAGCGCGCTGTGGTGGGCGTGGCGCCGACGGTGACGCCTTGTGGAGTAGCGAATTGTGGCGTCCTCGGCATTCTCGACACGGACCCATAGTGCACTGTCGTGCGGTGTGATTTTTCCTAAGACAGTTTACACAAAGTTTTAGTTTAATCACATCTGCATTTCGTTGCTCAGGAGTTTTGGCTAGGAACTCTGGGCATTTGTAGATACTATGATTGCTGTTGCAATAATTGCAGGTGAATTTATTATATGCACCTGGGTTACTCGCACTACTCTCTTCTTGCTGAGCAGTGAACGAATAACTTTTACTCGTACTAGGAGCCTTGTTGCTCATGCTTGAACTTCCTTGACGCTTGACTCTACAAGTTTCTAGGATATCAGCTCTATTTTTAAGAAAGCTGAGAAATTGTGTTATTGTGATGGGAGAGTTACTACCCAAGCTATTGCGCTGCTCTTCCCATTTCTGGTGAGTTATCCCATCCAATTTTTGTGAAATTAAATGAATGACTAAGGTATCCCACTTATCAGTAGGTTCACCTAAGTTGGCTAGTGCTCGCAAGTCCTTGCTGATTTGGTCCACAATGATTCGCAATGATTTCTCTGATTCACGGCCCATATATTCAATATTTAATAGGGAATTGAGGTGATTAGTTACTAGCTGCCTTTTATTATTATAGCGTTGACCTAACAAATCCCATGCCTTGTCATAGTTGGAGGCGCACACCTCGAGGTTAGCTACTACTTGAGCGGCTTCACCTTCTAAATATGAATTTAAATAATGAAATTTGTGAATTGGTTGTAAGGTTTCATTGTCGTGAATCAAAGATTTATATGTATCATGAAACTCTAGCCATTTGGAATAGGAACCTCCAAACTTTTTAATTTGAATGTTCGGTAACTTGAATCCTACCATGCACTGAGATTGACTGGGACAGTTGACTTTAGAACTAGAAATGTTGTTTTTAACACTACATTTGTCTAGCATTGATTGAGCCAGAGAAATGAGTGACTCGAACATAGACTCAATAAAATCCCTCTCATCGATCTCAGTGTTGAGTGCTTCATCGTCGCTAGCATATTGAACATCTATCTGATTTTGAACGCTATCATATTCGTTTGACAATATTTTGATTTTATCTAATTTTAATTGTAATGTGTTCGCTTCAATGTCTGACATTGATATTGATTTTGTCTGTTCTAAATAGTTTTTAAATTTGGTCAAACGACCTTTGATAGTAGCACGTTTGGTTCTAAGTTCTTTAGACATGGTGTATAGCAATTTAAATGTTAGTTTAGCGAATTTGGAAAGGTCTTACTTATGCTCCTCCCTTTTACTAGCGTGCGGTGGTGTTAGTAGCATGCAGTCTGCACTAGCGAAGCGAAGTAGGGGCTGCGAGACGCGGGGCGCAGTGGGAAGCCGCGCCGACAACTGTGCCGACACGGTGCGACGTAAGACTAGGCGCACTCGCAGTAAACTCGGTGGGCAATTTGTAATTGCCGCTGAAAATAGTCGGCCCGACACCTTGTTTATATCGTGCAATCACACGGCAATGAGATGATGCAAAAGCACTAGCAAAGTGCTGGGGGCACCTACACTCGGGGGGGGGGCAAATTGTGCTCAAAACGCAACGAAAACACACAAATACACACAAAAAACACTCAAATAGTTAGTAGCAAGTTAGTAGGACGGATATATAGCAGTTAAAGTTATGTTATTGAACAATATGTATGGAAATAGCGATTGTTAATTGAATTTTGAAATAGACCCACGCTTGGCGGTCATTGACCTTTGGGGCTATCACGTTTTTTCGCTCGAATTTTGGCTAAATTGAACAGAATTGTTTAGGATAGGATAGATTTTGGGAACTTAGCTGTTGTCTGGCCGGTCGAGATGATTCTTGTGCCTCGTAGACCGTTTTGCTAAATGTTCTCAGTAAATGGGCGTCTCTTGGGAACGCAGCGTTGCAGTTTCGTGTCTAGCGGTCGCCAATTATGTAATTTCTTATATTGTATTTACATAAGATTTTCTTTAGTCAATAATAAAATGAGAAAATGGTTACAATTTTACTATTGTAATTTCTTCTTGCTTGTTTGGGAGCGAACTTTAGAGTCTTCTATGGTGTCCACGGTCGTGCGCGGGCGCGGGGGGCAAAACGTTCCGTTTCTTGCAGATTGGCGTAGACACTATTTTATAATGCGTATTTATAGGGGAAAGTTATTTCGAAAGCGAAGGTGTAAACTGCATTAAGAGTTTTTTGACTTAAGTATCATGTTTATTTATGTTTTATGTTCATCTCATACTTATTCAAAATGTAAATATAATGTAATATGAATGTAACCAGTATAAAGTATTATGAGATGTATCAAATTCGGCGTTGCTGGGCCCTCCAACTTTTCTCTGCCGTCAAACGTTAATACAGAAAAACCTTTGCATGATCTCAACGACACTAAAATACTTCTATAGATGGCAGTTAGGACCAAATAAAAATTCAAAAAGAACATCTTCAAACCCTACTATTAAATTTGCATCCTTGAATTAAGCTCCATTGTTTCATCAAATTATCTTCCAAATTACAGTCTAGACTGCCCTACATTCAATTATTACGGGAACTATGGATCAAACGGCCATACAAAAGAATCTCTATACGGGGACAGAACGGTACATTTTATAAACAAAAGAACAATAGTTTGCTAATAATCTACGAAAGGTATTGATTTTTAAAGGCCCCTTCAATACAACCTATAAGAAAGTAGTCAGTATAATAACTTTGATAAATGCTTGGCTTTCACTGTTGAAAACAAAGGCATTGCGAATCTCTAAAAATTCCAGGTTACCAGATCAATTCAAATGCGCAAATAAGAGGATATTGATGATTGGATTAGAATTAAGATGACTCAATGGTTAGAATTGTGTGGAATGGAACAAAATGGGTTTGATTGAACCTCCCACGCGATTGATGACAATAATATGTGTAGTTAATGCAAAATTTTGGAACAACGCAAGACAGTGTTAGAGATTCATACAAATCGCTCAATATAGAATTTCCTATTGAAACAGGCGTATTATGTATCTGCCAATGCAATACTCATAAAGTGGTTCTTTCTAAGTTCTGTGTTTAGTTGTAAACACCAGGAACCTTGCAATATTCTTACTGTTTCATGACAAATCTACGTGATTGTGTCGATGAACAGAACAATAATAGCGATGTTAAGTGCAATTACGCACACCGTGGGTGGGGGTCGAAACAATTGAACTTGAGTCAAGTCTCGCGTAGCTTCAATGTGTTTAGTTTAGGTAACTTATAGCTCTTTTGCGAGCTTAGGTACTGTGAAGATTTTAATACCGTGATTTTAGGCTAATGTTAATAGATCAGCGTGTATCGCGTGCCTGCGTCTGCGCAACACGCACGCTCGGCTATGAGCAGGAGCTCTATAATGGATGTAAAATGGAAAATTGGATAATGCTTCATAAATAACTGCAACGTAGTTCTTATTATTCTGACCGACCTATTTTCTGGAATCTCGATGGGAACAACCTTGTTTATATTTGAATGAATTGAGTGTGTGAAAGTTTTATTTCTAGAAACTAAATGGATGTTTTATTTTAACGATTTAAACTTTTACACTATAATGTTTGTTATTTTATGTATTGAGGTGACGAGATGGACAAGGCCGTGCGCTTGATGATGAATTGATGAGCAGTTGTTTCTAATCATCATCAAACAGTCTGCTATGGGAATAGTAGGTATTGTAAAATTCTTGTCTTAATTTGATATCGCGACACTTTTCGTGACAGCTGAGTTTCCTAAGTTTCGTGACAACTATTTCGCAGTGATTTTATACCACAATCCACTTGCGTTCGCTCTGTAGTGTTGAAATTAAAAATATTCATAGCTCTATTGAGTGTTGCTCACTTTTCACTTCCTTTTACAAAATATTCGCCTTGAATAAAATATTTTCTAATAATTTCTAAAAATGTTCACGTTTTATTCTACTTTACGATACCTTCTAATATTAGTAATTTCCTTTTTGGTTTCATACCTGCATACAAATATAAACTGACACATGTTGAATGACCAAACGATAACCTAAAAACAACTAAATTCTCCGCTATGATCAGCGTCGGTATTTTACTTGCCAATAGACATCGATGTAGTACCACGTCTGCCAGAAGTCAAGGTGGCAAAATGCTAACGCTGCGAATTTACATTAATAGCCAATTGACGATTCAGTGTATTTCCAGTACACCCGTAGTAAGCACATCGCACATCGCTCGACCAGTTTGGATATGACACATGTTCATGTACATATATTATTATGCGAGTGAATATAGACGCTACTGGAATATAAATGCAGCGGCGAAATGTGGACGATCAACATTCAGATCAATACGACTGTTATTTTAAGACATGGACGGGGAGTTACGTATAAATAAACAAATAAAGCAGTCTGTAGACAAACATAAAATTCGTGTTCATGCTTTTGAAGTATGCCCATCAAGCGCCTACAACGCAGTGATAGATAAAGAGGGAACAGAGAGAAAGGACTATAAAAGGAAATGAACGTAGCGTCGTAGTCCTAACTGAGAGCCTCGTGCGGCTGTTAATCAAGTTACCGACAACGTCGGAAGGCCAATGATATAATTTAACTGGTTTAATTCAATCAGACACAGTCGGGGTCGATGAATTCAGGTTAGTCTGCCGCAGAAACACAACTCCTCATCACCATTGTTCGTTATTTAGGCCAATACCTTAACAGACATTTAATATCTACCTACAAGCGCAATGTATACTTACATACAACGTTATTAAATTAAATGCCCGTCGGCACAGTTACATCGACACGTTTTTAATTAATGTCCCTCTCTAAAATATTTTTGATTAAAATCTGTCACTGCGATATGTATGTACCCGTATTTGTATTGTATATTTAATTAAATACCATTACCCAATAGAAGTTATTCAACTGAGTTGACAACCGAATGGCAATCGATAGCCGTTTGGGGTCTGTCTGTCGCAAGTCGTCGGAAGTTTCAACACAGCATTATCGGTGTAGATGAATTATAATAAGCATCTGTTATAATATGAATTAATTGCGGTTTGGTTTTAGTTTCGCTAATTGGCCGTTTCTGCGCGGTTCGTTTCCTGCGTGACCCGGTGCGAGATTGTTGCAATTCGGGTCGAATGTTTAGTAATCTAGAAACAGAGCAGCGTATTTTACCTGTTAGTTATTTTGTTATGCGGGTGCGTATGCGCGGCGCGGTTATGATTGATAAGTGAGGCGACATACTCTACTTGCGTTAGCCGGCGGCGACCGTGGCGTAGTATCACTACTGGGAGTACCACGCGTGCCGCCTCGAAGCACACCATCACGAAGTTCTTTAATCACTCGTAATATTATACTGTTGATCTGTTGCACGGATGATTTATATACTATCTGTCATTCAGTAATAAGTTTGACCCACTGCAACTATTGTATACAGAGTACATCAAGATACCGACGCTTTTTTCGCAACGACCGGTTTTTTGGGATTATGTTTTGTTTGATCTTTGGTGAGATACCAAAAATGTCTACGACAATATATTGCCGTCGTAAATTATGGCGTTTTATTCACCATAGGTGATTCGTGATTGACTTTTACTTTCCGATGCGTCGATAAAACACGTCTATGACCCATTTTATTTTTATGTCGAGATAAATTTTGATTGTAAACTTTCAACAATAAGAATCTGTTTGTTATTTTTATTTGTCCGATAATACACACCTTCGTCGTTGGTTATCTTCGTAAGCGGTAATATTATCAACCTATAAAATACGGAATGTTATCTTTTATTCGAGGGGTTAGTCTTAAGTAAAGCTTTAGGGCGGGCAGAGTGTGTAGGCTTGCGTAGCGTAGGGCGGACGATACGACGCCGCGCGTCGCTTCGCCGTCGCGGGCGCCTGTCGCGCGCGCTTCGACGCATGCGGTGCAGTCCCCATCGCGCACTGCTGCAGGACGCACGATTCCGCACAGCGTCACTACACTAGTGACTCCCGCGCATTGCATTAGCCATATAGCCGGTAAACATAAACAACGGGTCGTACGTGACCCGCGAACAGTGATGTTCCTGTGCAAGTGAACACTGCTACTGCAGTACTATTTCAAAGGACTTTTAAATGATGCATGTGAGTGATGCTGATGTTATTTTAATTATTTAATTTAGGTTATCGTAATGGTTAATTTTTGTTGTTGGGGATGTAATTTATAAATTATTTTACTACGTTTTTGATATTGAATGCATTAGCGCATGCTAGGTAAAAATATAATAGGATGTGTTTTATTTATAATTATATTTATAATCTTATATTTTACTAGCTACCCCCCATACATATTAGTACCCTATGTAACGCAATACAGTTTTCGGAAGAATTACACGAAGAATTATACCTAAGTCGATAAGTTTTATTTTAATTAAAGCTTAATTATTTACCATATACCCAAAACCAAAGATTTGTAATTTAAGGATCACCAAAATTATTCTAGTTGTGTCTATTATGTATTGTAAACGGAACAATGGCGTCTCTGGTAACTTTGTTATTACTGTGTCTATAACAATTGATTTTCTTTAGCTTTAGCGTGATTCCTACTGGCTACAATAGTGGGACAAGTCTCAAGTTACAAAACATCCTGCATTTGTCTGCCGATTATCTTACTACCAACGGCATCTTAGCGCTAACTTGTGCTATGTAGACTTTAGCATACTAGCAATTAAGTGTACGTATAAGTATCATGGTGTTTTTCTTCTATTTTATTATTATAATATTTACATATCCTGTTATTTTCCTTATAATATTCACCTTGAATCTTAGTCATGACATGTTTAATATTCAATTGTCTGGACATAGCATAATATTTGTTTTAGCACAGATGTTGACGCGATGTGATACCGTCATTTAAATAGGAATAGGTTTCATGAAAACCGCGACTTATATACTCAATAGGATTAAAATCTGTAGGCCGTGGTAGAACATCATTGAGCGTGTAAAATATATATGCAGGCCAGATTTGGTGGAATAAAAAAACACCATTACATTTTTATGCGGGCCGTGTCCTTCTAGTTTTGCCTATTCAACGAGCTCTTACAAACACACGACTTTACGCGATTCGCAAATCCAATGCCTGTTTGTAAAACATTTGACTAAAGACTAACAACACTGCTCGCGTAATGTATGGCGAGGAAAAAACGTGTTGTGATTATGCACAGGCCTGATCGTAATCGTGGAATACAATGTCCACAACAATAGTGCAATTCTCATGGAACCTTGGGCATGATCGGAAATTATCATTGTCTATCTAACGATGAATGTGCTGTTGGATATTATGACGGTAAGCAATTACGATAAATTTTTGTACGGAAATAGATGGTTAAGCCTAAAATTCGACCTCATCCGATGCGAAATTTAGCCAATCAAGATAAAACGTGTCTATAATTTAAGGATACAAGGATGGTAAAGCTTCACAGCAGTCACGCAAACAAAATACTTCCGAAACAAAGAAAACGCCGATCTCTTCCGTATATCCAACAAAGCTTCTAATAAAACATTTGCTCTAACCTCATTCTTACCTGAGTCTAAGAAAAATTGACCATAATTACCTAATGAATAGGCCCAACATTGCCGCAGGCGATTTGGGTCTGTTTGAGCGAGTTGCACCTCTTTCTGAACGAGCCTTACCGCACGTTGCATAAGCTATTGGAAAGCTCTTCAACGTGTGAGCATCAAAGAGCCAAGAGCCAACACTTGATAGATTGAATCGTATTTCATAATGATCGTTCCGTAATTACCCACTCTGAACCAGATTTATGGGCGAGTAACCCAAAACTCCATTTAAAAGTTCACCTCGAGACCAATTACGTGATTTTTGATTGATTGAATTGAATTAATTAATTTGAAGCTGACTGTTTCCAGTATGATTATCTCTTTTCACTCTCGTATATAATTAAAATCGTGTCAGTGCAAAGTGGAGCATAAAATTTATGAAGCACATATCCATATTTTAATATGTAGTAATTTACATTCAATGAAAATGAGCCTTCTAAAGACACTCCTCGATTTGGGATCGTCCGATTCTCAAGTGATAAATGTTGTCCTTAAGCACCAACAAATATTGAATGGTAAACAGTTGGAGGCAAACTGCCTTTAAGAGGTTCTATTAATGTAATTTATATGTGAGCTACCTTAATATAAAATATATTCGAATGAATAATAATTAATCATAGATCTAATTTGTTTTATAAATTAACTTCGAAATGAAAGCGTGTCTAATCCTGGCCTACCTTACTTAATCTACATAATCGTAGTTTGAATTATATCTTCCTGCAGATAGCCCTGCGGTTCCACCATTAAACATCCTTTGATTAATTTTAATAGATATGGTGACTGGGACAGAGGTTAAAGTGAGATTTTATAAACCAATATCTATTTTATCGGTAGTTTTTATTGGTTATTTTTAAATCCTTACTTAATTGGGTAGTATAGTAATCGATAAGCGCCTGTATTCATCCAAAGGTTGTCTGTAAGAGATTGCTTTATGCGATAAGACCGCCAATTGTATTACCCTAGTTAAGATTTATATTTTTCTCATGTAATTATGTTTGTGGTATGCAATAAAGTGTTATTGTATTGTATTCAAGGACCATCTCACAAAAAATATCCCTTAACAGCAATCAAAAGTTAAAAATATCAAATTGAAATACGTCCGCTACAGGTATTTTACAAATAAACTATCCCTTAAACTAGCTGCTACTTTTTGCTACAGCTCTAAGTAGAATTTAATGCTCGAATGCTGTTTGACTTCTTTTAATTGCTTGTTTTAAAAACAAACAACAAAAGGAGAGAACCTTGAAACTAATTTAAAGATGTTTCTGCAAGTGCAGTGAAGTAAAAAATGCAGGCTGGTCGTCTGCCGAGGCGCGCGCGTGCTCGCCGAGCGACCAAAAAACATCAATTCGATGGCAATGCTGCAATTACTGAAGACGAACCATCCTTATATAGATCATGCATCTGTCGAGGAATATAACGACCATCAACAGGTTATTGTAGTAACAGCCTTAACCTTTCAGCGACAACTTTGTTTTAGCAATTCAAACTGTCTTAAATACATCACTCGACGTTTTTTGATTACTCTTTGCAGGACAAGACGATCGTTAAAATTAGAGGATAAAATAACACCAAAGCAATATTCAAATATAGATAGTCATTTTTAAACTTTTGCAATTCGAACACACTAATAATTATAAACGGAACTTAAAAAATCTCCTCGTGACCACGGTTGATGCAACTTGGGCGAAACGTTAAAGGCAATCCAACTCAAAGTTTTAGCGCGTATTAAGTAGATAATATAACTAAATATTCAAATATGATTTGAAAATACAAACGAGGGACAGAAATATGTTTTAAATAGCGAATATTGTCGTTTGAGTAATAAATAATAACCATACAGGAATACATAACAGGCATGGCTTACAAGAGGTAATAGTTACTATTCTTTGACAAGAGGGTGTTGCGTCATGCATGGTAATAAGAAGACATTACAATATTACCAGCTATTGTTCTGCGTTCGCAGAACAGTGTTTCTTGGGCGCGATCGACGGCTAATAGGGCTCGCATCATTGTACATCTCCGCTGGTTCCCACCAAACTATACAAAATCTGAAGTAAGTACTCGTAACTGGGTAAAATTCTTTGAAGCCGCTCTATATAGCGCAACCGTATTATTAGTTATTACCAAAGAAACGTCACGTAATTCGTGAAGTGTGAACGTAATGGTTGCGTGACGAGGCACAAAGTAACGCACTTTCAAGCCTGATCGAGGTGACGCCGATCCCAAAGGATGCATTACGAAAATAGAGTTCTCAGTGCAATCTGTGCAGCTAAAGATAACGTGCGCACCACGTGTCGGGAGCGAGTTTACTGACCCCCTGACGTCAGGAGTCGTCGGCAGTCATTAGCCGACGTCCTGCAGAGATCGGCTCTGTCTGTGCCCACCACGATCCAACAATGTTTGATTGTTTTCTGCCAACAATAAACAACCATACAATACCAGGAGAACGCTTTTGAAATGAGCACGAAATATTGCAGAGACCTGAACAAAGAAATAAAAGGATGCAGAAATCATGAACGCTCGGACTCGGTGATCAGTCGGACAAAAAGAGGTAAATACGTGAAAAATGGCCAGTAAAAAAACCAAGCCCAGTGAAAAACTAATCATCAACCAGTTCCGGCCAAATTGGTCGCATTTCCAAGATGGGGCGTTTAAATAACAGTTGTATTCTTAAACCAGGTGGTGGACGTGACTAACTGAAAGGATTCCAGTGGACCAGTGACCGGTTATTGGAGAAAAAACCCCACTCGTGCCCAGCATCCTCCATCTACGTGACTTCGAACGCAACTTGATGGCACACCAAGAAAAAATAGATTTCAGTATCGTTGAGATCATCATCCTAACAAAATATTGGCTGAACATGATAACTGTGTTCATTGGCGGGTTGAGATGGTATTATTGAAAATTGTATGTCTTCAACATATGTATGTTCTTATATACACAGAAACGAAGAATTTAAAGAGTTCAAATCTTTACCTAATTGTTTTTCCAATCCATTTGGGTCTATTAAAATATATTTTAGAAACTATTTAGAATATGATGCCATAGAAACTTGATTTGTAGTTTTTATGTTTTTATTTCTTGATTTTTCGTCCTTTTTTTCATTCATGAAAGTTAAATACCTATCATACTTGTGGCCACGTAAAAAGCTTTCTGTGGCATCCGTCGCCGTAGTAATTGCTGGGGTGGTTAGCTGTGCGTGTACGCAGCGTCGGAATTACGTTCCGCCTGATTGTTCGATCGTATAATTGTGAATAATTATTGGTACCTATTTCAAAGACCAATAACGATACCCAAGGTGACTGCGTCCTTTAGACATTGCTTTAATGATAGACCCATAGGTAATTTTTAATTTTTGTTACAGGTACGCATAGTAGCGTTTGAATTTTATTATAATACAATCTATTATTAGTAAAACTACTATAGATTTTTTTTAAAATCTTTATTTATTAAAAAGGAGTTTGATCAGACATGATCATGACACTCCCATCGTATGCATCTACCGACTAACCTCGGCGTTTAATGGCGATGTTCACTATTTTGTATAGCCTTCTCGCTTACTATAGATATATATACCTATATAGTACTGTACTACTAACATACTTAGGCATAATTGAATGAAGATCTTTACTGACAGCCTGTATTGTTCTGCGATCAAAAATGTTAAGTGTATTCACCTCATGTTATTATGCAAAGAGCCGCATTCACGCATTGATGGCTAATATGTAGTTAGCTGAAAGCTAATATGTCTTATGTAATACGTAGAGATGTAGGACAGAGTTAAAAACTTTAGATCGATAAGCTAAAAGGTTATGCTATAATTTATCGTCGTAAAATCTAAAATTTAAACTTCCGATTAGACCTAATAGTTTGCTCTATTGCAGTATCTTAATAACGCTCGTCTTTTCTAATCTTAATAAAAACAGTCATTTAAAAAACCTACTTGTCATACACGTGGACATACATAAGCCCTACTCTTAATTGAATATGAGATTAAGATTACTCACAAGATAATTAAGTACGTTACGCAAAAGTGTGTCACGCGGCTAGTACACGGTACTCGTACTCGACTGACTAGTTCAATGGATTGAGGTATCGGTCCGACTCATTGGAGTCGTGAATCGAACGGCCACTCGATGATGTGTAGCCGATGATGTAAATTGATAAACAATGCCGCCGCTTACGCAACGAGAAAGCGGGAACAAGAAGCCAGCGAGTTATCGAATAGCCACAACACGACCCACTCTTTTCTATTGTTTTAACTACAAAATATAATCAGTCGATTCAGTCACGATTTTGTCATCTCCATAAATAAATCCCGCGCAGGTAGATAAATTAACTCCTTACCTACCTGAGTGTCACGTCCATCCCGACTCATATATCATAAGACGACGCAAATCCGATCAAATATTTAACGGTATTCGAATTTCTTTCTTCACTGCATCGGATTATGTGAGATAAAATACCCGTCTAATGCGATTATTACGTAAACTAAATTTTTTCAACTTTTACGCTCACAAATCGTTATTAGGTAAGAAATGCATCGGGCAGCATATCCATGGACATTTATAGCTATTAGTTGCGCTTGATTCGAAGTACTTGTAGGAAAATCTGCCTGTTAAACGACAAGCCCATCATCTTTTTCTGTTGAAATACTGCGTAACTGTCGAAGTAAATGTCACATATCAATCCAATCAACAGATTGCAAACATACCGGGGCGTGCCCACCGTGGCTTGGCGTGGAGTATATCACAATTTATTTGGAGAGTTGGTCCAAAGGTCAGTGGAAGTGACCGCGGGGGCGATCAGATCTCGCCTCAATTAACCGGCCTATACATGGTTCACTGCGAGATGTAAGGCGGAGTGCACACCGCCGCATTACGTGCCCGCCCCGGGGCGAAATACTTTCTCCCATGAACTTATTTAAAAACGTCTCCAACGCATGATTGACGCCTGCTCTATTGTTAACTTAAATTGTTACGTAATCCAATTTGACGTGCCGTCACTCAAACCAATATTCTCAAAAGAGTAGGTTTTGTTAATGTGTAATGATGCGTATTCTTTGTGCTTGCCATTTAATTGTTAAGCAACAGATATATCCGTTTAACCTATGTGTGTTAGCGCGATTGCTAAATGTGCGGGCTATTTGAATGCTTCTTTGATAAGGCAGTAACGTTGTGATACAACATTATCTTGTCAACTTTTGCTTGTGAACTACTATGTAAAAATGCTCAAAAGTACGATGACAGGCACTTCAGACTTGGATTATCTTAATAAAATATGAATTAAAGACTATTAATTCTCACTATCTCTTCCAGTCCATCCGAGCACTTAAATTTTATGGCCAGCTGTATATCTGGAGCAGCCCTCATTTGATGGCCGTTTAGACTTCTTAACTTTTTAAATCCTTAAGGCTATCCTATAGGCTGCGAATTAAATCGATCGGTACGTGTGAATTTGTTTTATCGCCTTCGTTAATTGTTCACCGCCGGTGAGCGCAATCCAACATGGCAGCTCATTTGAAAGACTGTTCAGGTTTACGAGCTTTTTCTCGTCCTTGTTTCAAAATGAGAAGGCTCGAACAAGCGGGCCGTTGACCGCGATCTTAGCTGTGATTCGGTTCAGAATGCATTATTCGGAACCACAGAGCACTTCTTCATCATACCCAATCGGAAATTCCACGCTTGACGTCTTCTTCGGTGCCAACGCGAGCAGCTTTCTTTATGATTTACGGCGGCCGAGCGGCCAGTTTGTAATTACAAGACATTATTTTTGTGTCAGTGCGTTTCAACGCTGCCTGTTGTAAGTGAATCAGCTGCATTTTACGACGCGTCAATACATAAGACTGCACAACGTGAAATCTTACGTATTGTTTGACTTTATTTATTGCCATGCCTAATTACATCATACACAAAGTTATTCTTGCTTAAGAGGGAACGGCACGCTGAATTTTTCATACAAAAAGAGACAAAAAGAGAAAACGTTTTTCTACCCCTAAACATTAACCAAATTCGATTAAATTTGGACATGTAAGAGATGTTACCATTATTGAGGTTTGTAGGTTTCGATTTTTTCGATAATTCGTATAGAATTTGAATAAATGGACCCAAAAAACTCGAAAATTATTTTTGATGTTTGGAAGCTGTTAACTTTAAAAAAAGACATGAACTTAGAAAAAGAAAACCCTACAAACCTAGTTTATTCTCCATTTATGAAATTGAGACCAAAATTACCAAATTTGGTAGATATTTAGTGTGGTAGAAACGTTTTCTCCCGAAACGCTAATTTTAACAAAAATCTGAAATTGATACGAATTTAGTTATATTATTATTATTATTATTATTATTTTTTAGTTAATTTATTTAATTTGATTTACGCATTTTCTGCGAGACCGTAAACTATTATTTAAATACCTAGTGCTCGCTGGCCGCGGCTGTGCCATATCCTCTTAAATCTTTTATTATTTGCTTATCAACACAAAAGACATAAACGCGTGTAGCGCGTTGATGTCTTTTATATTTAGTTTAAATATTCACTATTCCTATGCCTTTACTAGTATTCTGGTGTTAAATAGACAAACTAACACTCATTAACACAATTAACAAAATCTAACAAAGCAAACAAAGGCAGGCCCAATGTTCTAGTTACCTCTTATTCCTGCACTGTGTTGTAAAAGGTACAAATTGGTACAATTGTTAGTTTGTTTTTATGTCATTCGTAACTTTAACATACAGATATACCTCAGATATGACTTAATTTTAGTCTAAGTATAATAGAATACCTATACTCCGTCCAACCATTTATTTAACTTTTGACAGCTCGATTAGTGATGTCCTAATGCGTCACTGATTCGATTTATGAAAACAATCGACTATATTTATGAAAAAGTTTTAATCGATTTAACATGTTGATATTATATTTTTGCTCAACGTTTTGTACTGTTTTGTAGAAATAATCAAGTGGTTAAATGACTATAATGTATGTATTCATAAAATAATTAATTTTTAGAAAAAAACAAAAACCGACTTCAATGTATAATGTATCTTCGAAGTCCAAAGTCACATATCGATGAAATTTATCTTCGTAGCTTTACTGAAGTAAAGCTACGAAGTGGTCCCATAGTTGGGTTCACCCAACGCAAAAAGAATTTTCCAAATCGGTTCACAAATGACGGAGTTCTGAGGTAACAAACATAAAAAATAAAAAAATACAACCGAACAGAGAACCTCCTCCTTTTTTGAAGTCGGTTAAAAATACATTAATTTGTTGGTTGTTTTATTTGCTTTATTTGACTTTATATCTTAATATTTAACCTTTTACTGATCGATAATAATTATGTAGAAATGAAAATATTAAACAATCCTTTACATTTTTTTATGTAAAAATCACTTTAATAACTTATAACGAAGATAATTAGCACGTCTCGTCACTATTATGATAAAAAACAGCGCCCCTAAAGTATTGCATTTTTTCACTATGGTTCATCACTTCAATAATTACGGAACTACATAGACGTGCATATGTCAAAAGTTAAATAAATGGTTGGACGGAATTATAGTAGTAGTTAATAGGTATATAGGATACTAGTAGTACCTACTAGGTATCCTATTAAAACTCGCTTCGTATTGAAATGAAGAGAAACCCATGCGACTTCAGTTTCTAACCGTGACCTTTGAAACAAATAACTTTTACTAAACGGTATTCTGTCTAAAAGTGAAATGAGATATCATTTATCGACGATCATTGAGGAGGATTGTTTTCACCGACAACAATGAGTCGACAGTCGTGTTGATAACAATGACTCGAATAGAGTCAAGTTCAAAATAATGATATCTTTAATCAACACTGTGCTTGTTGGTTCCTACATTTTGTTTTTACTGAAACTTCTATTATTAATCCATTTTTACATCGATAACATGAATATTAACATAACATAATAACATTCACATACACCACAGCCTCTGTGGTGTAGTGGTTGGGCAGGTTGGCTCAAATCTCATACATCACTGAGTTCACGGGTTCGATTAAAAAAAAAGCGCAAGCATTTGTTTCGTGTCTGGGTGTTGTGGGACCATGGTCTTCATAGTTCCTGGTTTCCTAGATACAGGGAATCTTAGTTAGGGGCAAGGATCTATGTATGTGATCGTTGGGCGTTATTTATTATTTATTATTATTCACCGATAATATAACAAAAGCATATTTTACGCACGCCTACAATCTTAATAGTTAATCAAGCGCTTTCTTTTATTTATTTTTTAACGTTAGCACTTATTGACCTAGGGCAAACGCACAATAATCTGATTCGAGCCGCAATTAAAGTAAACCTTTTGCGATCATATCAATGTACTCTGCGTAGAAATGAAAAGCGATTGTGCAGGCTCGGTTTCAAGTCGCCGACAACCCGCTGTTCTTTGACACGACCTCTTGAGATGTCACTGCGATAAACCAAATATTTTCACCCGCTACAATACATAATGCTTACTCATAGTTCCGGCTCATCTTCAAAATATGTAGTTTCAAATGTTGAAAATAAATCTTTTGTTATTCACCCTCTTTCAATGTTATCTGTACTAAGTCTGTTATTGTGTGTTTCTTTGGTTTTGTAAAGGACTTTTTCTAAACTGCTGATAACCGAGCTTAGCAATTTGATGTTTAGTTTTTGCCAGATACTACGGGAAATAACGAGTGATATGGGTTAGAGAGTGAGACTTATATTATCTTAAGGTATGATATATTTTAGAAGTCTTCGAGAACACACGTGTATTGCATTCTGTGGTTCTGCGCCTAACTCGTGTCACATATCATAAACATGTTTATCGGCACTTCTCGAATATAAACTACCGAATAACGAGAATGAAATCCGATCTTGATTTGTTGAGATTATCTCGAGAATGCTAATGATAAACGGACATTAGTATTGCTTGAGGTATAGCGTTACTAACGGCTGCTACTAGGAACGCCCGCGCCTGCACTGAATACGATATCTGTATGTGCTTGCTAACACATATACTGCTCACCGCAATTCACACTCACTATGTAATAAATACGCTATTCTTTTCGAAGGTCTTTCCTCGAGGTGACTACGGGCTAATTAATCTTGCATCTTTCATGTATATTAATTACATACACAAGAAAGATGCTAAAAGTTCATAATATGATACTGGCTTGAATATTAATAAAATACCAATGGCTAAATAAACATCCTGAGCCTTTGACAGGGCACACTATACTGTATGTAGGAAACTAAAAGGATGGTATTAATTAGTTTCTAAAACCCTTTTCGCTTTTCAAAATGTTTATGTTTTTGCTTAGTTCGAAGCATGAGCAGTCAATCAAATAGGTACCGACAGCAAGCAAACTATAGAGATATAACATCCTCCTCTCGATTCCTTTCAATTGAAATCCATTGATGAATCACACCCTGATTGCATACCAAGAACCGCGCGCTGCGCACTGAATTATGCACCGTTAATAACCTTTAAAGCAGTAAATTTGCTCTTAAACCAATGTCAAGTAATAATTTCTTGGTAATTATGGCGCCTCGAAAGCCTTAATGTGAGTGAAAAGGGCCTATTTGTTAAGTGTCTTGAAATTCTTAAGATTTTATGAAGGAAAGGAGAATTGATTTAAGTTGAAGTATTATATAAATCCACAGTGTATGCGTGAGTTTGATAAGTCGTGACAGAAATATTTAAATTAAAAAAAATCTGTTTATTTATTGAATATGGTTTTATACGGGAAATTCACCGACAATTTGTATACTTTTTTTTTCAAATTGACGTCTGGTTTTATATATCTGATGATTGAATTTAGGAGTTATTAATTTCAAATAAAACATTATACTCATAAAATTTTGACGGCAATTTATGGCTTTCTTTAGCACGGTCTAAAAAGTTGCGTGTAATATTATTATTATTACCCCTAACCTAATTAATGATAATTGCAAATAATTACATAATAGCTTAATAAGGTATATTAGCTCTTGATGACAACTTTCCACTCATACGCAATTCAGCAAACTTGCAAATTACGTAAACGTAGCAGATATATAATATTTATTTCAAATTAGTATGTCAAACACATCTTGACGCGTGAACTCGTATATACCTACGATGTTTACTTTATCTTTAGTTTATGGTTGTTTTAATGGCTTAATGTAGGCATCGTTTAAAACTATTCAAGCGACGACGTCTAGGCGTGTCCACTTAACAGGAAATTTAAAAAGTAGATAAAGATAATTTGTAAAAAGCGCAGCTTAACTCCGTGCCTATTGCCCAACGTGTGGCATACATAACGCACGGTGCTTGCGCACGCGCACCGGCTTATCGACTTTTAGGACAGTTCAGGCGTTATCTAAAAACTTACGCTCAAACCCACTTTACTCCAGAGTAAATATTTGAGTTAGAAAGTGCAGTTCCGTGTAACGTGCGCACAGATAACGTAAATGTGCCTATTTGTGCTCTGAATTCGTGGTAACAGCACTGATTTGAGCTAACCTGAGGCAAACATTTGTAAGGGCAAACAAATAACAATCGGAATGTTATGCTATTCTACGCCCCATCAGCTTTTACTGGTTGTTTTATCTCAAACACAAAAACATTCGTCTTCTTTGCTAAATAAAACTTTAATCTCCGCTTTTAGAGTTATCAGGAAGATAAAACACAAAGAATGTCTTAAAAACTTCGAGCTCTGTCTGTCGGTGTTAGCTTGGATCGGCGCCTGCTATAAAATCCTTTGTTCTTGGAGATTGAATATTTTTTTACTGCGAAGGTTAAAAGTCTTCCTAGAAAGAATCACTACTAATTCGGATTATGCAAACTGGCTTGAGCGTGAAGCCACAGCTATGGCAAGCTACATGAACGATATACCTTCCTTACATAGGTGCCTACACGTAGTTCATAATAATCATCATGTTGGCACACGATGTGTCCACAGTTTGATCGTGTAACGGGCTAGTGTCAGTTTGTCCATTCAAATGGAAATCACAGCGCGTCAGGTCGCGGTTGCGCGCACTATAATACGTAATTATTTACAGTACAATAACTCTACATCATGTACAATAGCTATCCTTAATGCTTAAATCTTTGCCTGTTTTGGCTGAAACATCATAAACGCCTTTTATGAGCACAATAAGTACAATCTCAGAATTCCTGAACGTTAATGATGACATCAATAAAACTTAGAAACTTAGTCGCAGTTATGCGAAAGACAGGATATTGCAAACATACGCTAGATCGGATTTCTTGGTACCAATATACCAAGATGCTTAATACATTAAGTAACTCCTTGCCCCTTGCTTTGATGAGCGTGGTGAGTCAAACGCATAATTTCATGGCCTAATGAACACGCCTCTGACTCTGATACTTTTCGTTGTACAGTTTACTCGCAGTTTAAAAATTCTCAACCAATAGTAAATAGCTCTAATAGGTCTGATAGTACGAAACGCGAATATTTCTACGAAGAGTCGTGAGTACGTGACCTCTCATATGGCCATTAAAACATAGCTGTTGTAAGTGAACGTTCGTAAACACTTTTGTTTAGGGAGTTTGTAGATATATCGCAGACAATGACTGGTGATTCTCTCACGGTCCTTTGTCCTGGTTATAATAAGGTGGCATTGTGGTGGTCATGGTTGAGAGAGCTGCGAGGCGTCCGGGACGTCACCCTCAGGAGTCTCCACGTACGACGCGATGGGAATTTAGATTACGAGTTAACTTACAATAGATGATTTTAATAGACTCAATCATGCTCGCTTCGAAGAAAATGATTTCCTGCCTCTGGATGCATTTTGAATTAAAGATGCCTAATCTGAAAGCGAGGAGCCTCATATTGTTCTGAAGAAGATTAATATTCGATACAGCTGATTAAATTTCCGATATAAAACGATAACGGCTCCGCGCTCTTTGCATAAATTGTTTATATTTACCGATTTCGATGTACCCGGACGCAAAATAGGCTAGTATTTTCTTTACAACTTAAAAACAAATAAAGGTTGTATGATGATTTGTTTTCTTGGGGAACTTTGCCAACTCCTTTCCCTCAACTTTTCAAGAACAGGCAACAAATCTTTGCTCCAATTATTG
Source organism: Petrophora chlorosata (assembly GCA_951640565.1). Lineage (NCBI taxonomy): Eukaryota > Metazoa > Arthropoda > Insecta > Lepidoptera > Geometridae > Petrophora > Petrophora chlorosata. The sequence continues at coordinate 8,271,308 of OX621206.1, forward strand.
ATACCACCTAATCTAATCCACAACTTTCTGCTTGTTAATAGATCGAGCGGTTGGCCCAGTACGAGCGGCTGGTGGGCGGCGGGTGCGGACGCAGACGGGCCGCGAGACTATCGGACCTGGAGCGAGTGCAGGACCTGTTCCCGCACGACTACCTCGCGCTGCACGACGCCGACGCGCCCGCGGCACTTGCTTCGCATCATGCACAGGTAGACGATTTTATGGCAGGCAATAAAGCAACTTATCCATCAATCTTCTGTTCCTGCGACTGCTGCGATGCGGGCTTTCTCTCAAATAAAAAGCCATATAGGTACCACGTAGGCCTAGTGTAGCGTGTGCATGTGCTTTTAAGCAAACCTGATTTTATATTCAAATTTTGAATAGACAAAATTACTCTGTCAGATCTCTAACTTTTTAACCATCTTCAAAAATAGTTTGTTACCTCAGAACTCCGTCATTTATAAACTGATTTGGAAATTTCTATTATTTCTATTTTCTTTGGATCCAGTTTAGCTACAAATTTCATCGATATTCGACCTTGGACTTCGTAGATACATCAGAATAAAATCGGTTTTTTGTTATAAAATGAATTACCTTTATCAAATTGAATCATATCTCAATTCTCATTTTTCAGAAACAGAAGAGCCTTCGCAAGCGACCAAGCTTGGACATTGGAGGGTCGATCAGCGCAAGCACCACGTCGCTGTCCCCACGGACCTTCATTATGGAAGCTCCGACGCAACTGTGCCCTCTGGGCGCTACCTCCCCACCGTTAGACCGCCATTTGTTCCTCTTCAGCGACTTGCTCCTAGTCGGGAAGTCGCGAGGCACGAATTGCTTTAAGTTGAAAGAGAGCGTGAGATTGGCAGAAATCTGGCTGTCTATGCCTGATGGAGACGATACAGGCTTCCTGATTGGATGGCCCACGACGACAGGTGTCGCTAACTACCTCGCCACGTATCCTACGCAAGCGGCCAGAGACACTTGGTATAGGTAAGTCACTTATTTTTAATACTATTTTGTTAAATATCACCTTTGGAAACTGATCTATTGATTTTTAAACTTGACTGATACAAACGTTGCATCTGTTACAGAAAAATCCAAAATGCTTTAAATGCTCAACTGGCCACAGAACCAAAGTCAACCAATATCCAGATCTTCTACAAAGACGCAACAAGTTCGATAGAATTCGTAAGTATTTTTACTTACCTTTACTTTTTAGATTTACTATAGTCGGAAAAATCCAGTTTACAAAACAGAAACACTGAATACAAGCGTGAGCTATAAATTTACTTCTTGTTGTATAAACCTACTTAAAACAAAACCTGTCCACCACCGTCCATTTATTTTTGCGTTATTCCTTTCTTTGCACGGTTGTCTGGAAAAGATCGCTTTTAGCGATAAGACCGCCAATTTTTACACTACTAATAAGCTTTTATTGTTAGTTTTTTAATTATCTGTGTGTGTTTCAATAAAGAGTTATTCCATTTCCTGTTTACAAATCTAATCTAAAGAGTTTCTCGTTAATCTCTTCTTCCATTTCCAGTGTAAGACAGTATCTGTGAGCCCCGAGATGAGCGCTCGCTGCGTGATCCGGCAAGCGCTGCAAGTGCTGCAGACTGGGCACGCCGACGGAGACGCGGAGAATGAAGGCGACGGGGAGGCGGAGGGTGAGGGGGGGCGGTGGGGGGCCGCCAGCGAGTTCACGCTCTGTGTGAGGACCGGGAGGGACGCGCCGCCCATGCCGCTGCGAGGGAGCGAGAGGCCTCATGCTGTACAGGTGAACATTTATATCATTTAGTAAGCAATTTAGATTGAGAGTGAGTACTTTTTTTAAAGCCCCGACGCAATTGGAGAGGTGTTTTAAGTTTGACCACTATATGTCTGTCTGTGGCACCGTAGCTTTAGAGCGAGTGTGGCTCAGCGGGAACTCGTGCCGACTTCCGACCTTTCGATCCGACACACCTGGGTATCCCGGTCGAATCCCGACTCGGCCTTGCACCAATGACTTATAGTTAAGTGCAGATTTTGCACTCTCGCTCTAAAACGGTGAAGGAAAACATCGTGATGAAACCCGCTTACGCGCTTTGGAGTGGTAGGCTCTGGCCGTGGTTTGTAATACCACCCACCGAACAAAGCCATGCCGTCAAGCGACCTAGTCGTGTTTCGGGATGACGTTCGGTGAACCATCGGGGAGACGGGTCTGAGCAGCCGCTCAACTGCCGTCTCTCTCTTAGAGAGATAGATAGAGATCTATGTGCTCCATCTTAGGCCACATCATCGCTTCACATCAGGCGAGATAGTGGCAAAACATAGATCTATTAAATGTAAAAAAAGCTTTTAAACGTGTGCACCGATTTGGATGTAGTTTTTTATCAGAAGGCAGGTTTTTTAAAGGTGGTTCTTAAAATGTTTTATTGTGTCGGGGGTTTTTTGATTTAAAATTTTATAGTTATTATTTTTTACAAGGTTTTACGAAAGTAAACATACGACCACCGGCTGGGACTATATTTTGCAATTTTTATAAGCCGGTAACTTTCTCCCATTTTTAAAAGCTAGTTGTTTTGTCAATCTTATGTTCTGTTTCGAAAGATTCTAATTTTCCGACAACACTAAATTGTACATATTTTTTTAAATCTTCTTCTTTTACTTTCTTTGTGTTCTAACTGTTTAAGTATTTTCATTCCTCGTTTATCATACGAATTACTGAAAATCTATGTTGTATTTCAGATGTCGAGAATACGGCAGACTCTGTCGAATGAAGACGGCTTTGATTTAGAACACGTCAACGCTAAGAACAATCCGTGCGGACTGGTCTTCGAGTTGAGGAAGAAAAATCAAGGGTTGAAAAAGTGAGTATTTATGAACACTAGTCTCCCCTCACTTACTATATCTTTGCCAATTCGACCAAATGATAAATATATATATATATATATATATATATATATATTTATATATATATATATATATATATATATGTATATAATATAATAATAAATATAATAATAATTATTATTATTAATTAATTATTATTAATTATTATTATTATTATATTTATTATTATATAATAAATATAATAATAATAATAAATATAATAATAATAATAAATTTAATAATATATATATATATATATAATATAATATATATATAATATAATATAATTCTCATTAGTCATATATTCGTTAGCTGGGTCTTAATAGACCACCTATTTGTGATCCGTTTGTCCAATACAAAACCTTATCAAAAATATAAGACATAAGTAAAGCAAAGCAATCTAGATTACATCTATCTACATGCACATGGCACATTCTTAGTTACACCATAATACTCTACGTAGTAGCTTAAGTAGTTTGACTTAATTACTTATTTATTAGTCAACCTCGCCCCAGCTACGCTCGGATGCAATTTACAAATTTACCATGTCACTTTTTGACTTGTTATAAAGAACATTGAAACTTCTCTACTATACAAAAACGTTATTAAAATGTATGTGAAACTGTATCAAAATCCGTTGCGTGGTTTAGAAGAAGTAAGCGGAGAAACAGAAATGAGGACGCGGTTAGCGACTTTGTTTTATATAAAGGCTAGAATGTAATGTAAATAGGAAGTAGTTTTTGAGAAATGCCATTATATAAAAGGAAATTATATAAAAGGCTCTTGCAGTGAGTGGTTTTTCAATGATTTCCTAACATTAATCTTTGCTCCCAGCGGCACGAGCACCCCGGGCCGCGGGCTGCGCTTGCTCCGTCGCGGCGGGCGCCTGTTCGGCGTCCCGCTCACACGGCTGTGCAACGGCGCGGCGCCGCCGGCGCTGCTCCAAGCGCTGAAGCGGCTGCGGGTGACTGCACCGCTCACGCACGGCGTGTTCCGACGCAGTGCTAATGCGAAAGCGCTGAGACTGCTTAGAGATAAGGTAAGATATTATACAGCGATGGGACGCTTTGGGTGCCGCTGGCGCTGTTTCAAGCGCTGAAGTGGCTGCGAGCGATGACACTGCTTACGTACGGCGCTGCGGAGTATGTTGAAGTAGCGCTAACGCACTGAGACTGCTTAGAGATCCCGAGATCCTGTGCATAATTTTCAGAAATAAAAAGAATTATATGTCCTATTTCAGGATCTAAAGTAGAACTACTTACAAAACTTCAGCACAATCCATTTTGTAAATTTTGCGTAATTGAGTAGAAAATATCCATCCATACGTCTATACCTCACTATCCTGAGACTGCGGTCAAATGCTCTTGACTACTCGGTAAAAACTGATATAGTAGGTAGTAGAATTAGTAAGTTGGCCACACCATAAAAACTGCCATAAAAAGTGATTTTCTAACGAACTTGCTTCTTGTCTCCAGCTGGACACGCTGGGCCCGTGGGCGGAGTGCGCGGAGCTGGAGCGCGCGCCGGTGCTGCTGCTGGCGGCGCTGGTGAAGGAGTTCTGCCGCGCGCTGCCGCAGCCGCTGCTCTCCGCCGACCTCTACCCCGCCTGGCTGCAAGTGCTCGGTACGTATCTAGGGATCCCGCAAAACGGGACCACGCATTCCCGCGGGATCTCGCTGTTTTTATTAATCTGCTGGATCCCGCACCTTCAAAGCGCCGATTCGCGGATCCCGCAAATTAAAAATGTGGCGCTAAAGTTTTCGCGTAAATCGCGAGTAGCACGAGCACGACGTTGCCGTTCCGCACAGAATTTAACAAAAATACAATACTGTTGTTAGGAGTAAAGGTAATATTAAACAAAACTATCAAACTATGCCAGACATTTAAAGATGAATCAAAGAAAACAGATTAGGTACTAATTACTTATACTTAATTAATAGAAAAGATTTTTTTTTTGCTTAATGGAATTAATGTTTAGTTGTTGATTTTTACACAAAAATCTGTATTTTCAATTTGATTTTATAACATAGTTTCAAAGATGCGGGATCCCGCGTGATCCTGCGCTGGATTGAGTAATCCCGCATATCCCGCATATCCGCAATCCCGTGGGATTGAATGAGCTACGGGATTGCAATCCCTATACGTATCGCAACTTTTTCTTAGGTCGGAAAGCTATTTCTTGAAGCTTATGACGACAAAAACTTCTTAGAGTAGGCAGAGAGTATCTTAAATAACTGTCACATCGAAGTTCAGATGAGATTAGTACCACCCATAGGCTGCTTGACCCTGGACGGCACACAATTTAGTGGGCTGCCGACAGACGCGTGGCATGCTTGCTACTATATTTTGTGCCATCCATAAGAGTACCCCGTTTGAGGTACTCGCTATGTGTCTCTTGAAGCCTTTTTAAACGGTACAAGTTTATCAATTGCCTTACCTTATTCATAGTATGCAATAGGCAAGAAACTTCTTTCCATTAGGCTGGATAAATGTACCACACTTGAGGGTAGACAGAGTGCACAGCCTTAAAGAAGTCGAAAACTTTGTTCTCTCAAGTCAACTAACCAATCCTAAAATCCTTATTTAATTAGTGGCGACTCTAATCGTTAACTCTTAATCTTTCCAGGTCTACCTCAAACCGAGAAGGTAACAGCCGTGCGCTCGTTGCTCCTCAAACTCCCTAAGTCCCACTACACGATGCTTACATACTTCGTGTGCCTTCTGCAAGCCATCGCTAAGAAATCTAACATCAACCTCATGTGTCCAATGAACCTTGGCGTCTGCGTTGGTCCAAGCCTGCTTTGGCCCAATGCACCCTGTGACAAAGCCCCCAAAGCTGTTCCAATGGTTGTTGAACTACTCATAATCAAAGCTGAACTTCTCTTCGGACCGCAGATAACTGGTCTCCTTGGTAACGGGAGTCCTGAAAACTCAAATGCATTGCTAGATTCGGGAGCAGAAGAAAGCGACAGCCTGCATTCTGTTGGAATATCACTAGATTCTATGGAGTTATCGACGCCCAGAAAAGAAAAACTTTCACTCAGCCGCGATTCTGGGCTGACTCTTTCTGAGGATGATTCCAACAGCAATGGCGGCAATAGTCCAGCGCCGAGGAACATTCTCCACAGCCTTTCCGCGCCCACCTGCAACTTACAGCAGGAACTAAAGTTAGTCGCCAGATACAACACCGATAATCACAACGTTACCGGCCTCCCTCAAGCTCCACAGAGACAAAACATATACTCGAACAAAGCAGAAATATACAATAACACCAATGAGGATCTCTACAACACGCCCTACATGGGCGAAAGATACGTTCACAACTCGATAAATATAGGAATCTCGAACGGCATCGACGAAAGGAACTACGTTTCTAAAACGGCCCTGCAGCGCTCGACTGCTGATGTCTACAGTAAGAACCCTACGATATACATCACAGGCTTAGAACCGCAGAAGCCACCGCGAAGCATCGTCTCCAAGGCGGCACGAACCTCCAAAGTCTACAGCATGTTCGCGGAAACTCAAGAAACGGACAAAAACGTCACCCAGAAGAATTTCAACAGAGCGAAGAGTTCCGACAATCTGTTAGAAGGGAAACAGGAATCATTAGAAAATAAGCGCGACCTAGTCTCTAGTCAAGAAAATATCGTTTATAGTAACATTCACGACCTGGCGATGTTCACGGAGAACATCCAACGACAGAACCAGTACCAGACACACGCGGAGGCCGTCTCCAACGCCAACTCTAACTATTCCCGAGTATACACGGGGTGGGAAAAGAAAAGCGCTAACTACAGCAACAGCACTAACTGCACCCCGGAAAACATCTACGGCCAAATGCGGAAAGTCCAGGGGGAACCATCGAAGAGTAAGGAAGAAAGCGGATCACCGGCAGCCACCATTTTTACAAGAAATGACTGGTCTCGTCAAGCAGCGAGGACGAAGAGCTTAGAAGCGAGCGAGGGACACAACACCAACCCGGAGAAAACGCGGAACGGAAACTATGAGATGATGAGTTCGAGCACGTGTTGCAAGAGACAGTACGACCCCGCACACATGTGCAGCAAGAGCTGTGCCGCACCCGCCAACGGCAGGGAACAGGATAAACGATTAAATCCTCTGCAGAACTCCTATTCTTACGCCGAAAACGTGCACAGCAACGATTCAGACGAGAGCAAAAAGGCCCGGTTTCGGAACTACAACAACAACAAGTTGAACCAGTCGAAATCATTGGCGAACATCATGATGCACAGCGACTCCAGCAGCAGCGACACGCTGTACCAGCCGCAGAACTCCTCCAAGAGTCGCTCCACGGAGTCACCCGCTAGCGAGAACTCCTTCGAAAACTGCTACTCCCAACAATACGTCGACCCCATCTACACGTCAGTATACAGCAATCGACTGGATAAGTCTTGGAAACTGCTGAAATCTTCGGACCTGTACTCGGATAACATTTACAAGGCGACTCCGACGACGGTGCAGCCCGAGTATCAAGAAAAGGAGCAGAACAACAACAAGAAGCCGCCGCACATGCCGCCGCCGGTGCCGCCGCGGAAGATGGTGTACCAGCGAGTGCTGAAGAAGTTCCAGCCAGTTCACGTGAACAAGGACGAAAAGACGTCGCGATCCAAGTCCGTCCCGCGGCTCTACAGAGATGCCAACGGCGCGGACAAGCCGCAAAACAGCCTGGCTTTGGACTGCTCGGAATCCGATACCGAATCCGAATCATACGTATGAGAAATTAGCACAACATTTGAGGATCGTAATTTTACTTACGGTTTATTTTCTTTTTTATTTCAAATCTTTAGTAAATACTGCACCTAATATGCCATCTTAGCAAGGACTATCCCGCCTGAAAAAAAATTATATGTGACCATAACTGCAGCTGTTTTGGTGATGTGATTCCAAAGACGTAAGGATAATTTCAAACTTAATCGTATTTTTAATGGATTTTATGTCGAGAGCAATAATTTCAATTGTATTGAACTATGATATTTAGTTGTGACAGAGTTGTTAGAATTTAATTATTATTTATCGTAAGTACCTACACGTTAGAGTCCGTCCCGCGAACGCTTTACCGCGTAGCTCGGCAGATTCAAACACGCGGTGAAGCGTGTGCGTTTGGACGGGGCTTTCTTTGGATTACGTATCGATAGTACCTTATTAAGAACACTTTATTGAAGCGTTATTAAATTAAAAATTATATGTATGAAATATTTGTATGACATCTTATTACTTTACTGTCTTCAGTAATCAGTATTCTTAATATTGACGTGACTATATTGTTTTATTTGACTATGACTTTGATGTGTCATGTATTGTCCCATAGAGATATTTTAGTCTTAGATTTTAAAATTGTAAGATTATACTTACTTTGCCTGTCTGTATATAGAAAATTGTATGATAGTGTACTAAAATGTATTAAATGACGATTATAATTTATGCTTTGTTGTTTTGTTTTATCTAAAGGCCTATGATTGGAACTTACTATTTATAACCACTTCATAACGTAGAATAGAAATTTAGAAATGGGCGTGACTTAATAATTAATGGTATATTTTTGAAATCGTTATCTTATAAATTATTATTAAAAAAAGTTATTATTAATGTGCCTTTTACACAGAAACTACAACATTTTCATTGACATTGTATGACGTCGATTTCTTTTTCACTAGAATCTTTTTCATATTTAGGGTCCCAAGATTGTCTTTCGCTGGATCCAAATATAATAAACTGAAGACCGGTGACCATGTAAACAGCCCCTCCAATATAAAACACTGGTCGCCACAACTCTTGGCTTGTCTGAAAAAACGAAAGTACCTATGGTCATTATATATTCATAATATGTACTATAATAAGTCTCGTCATATTATGAGTCACAGACAGATTAAAAAAACAAAACAGTTAAAAAAATTACCTCATCATCTTTTGTAAAATATGCAGTAAGAAATGGGGATATTACCCCAGCAGCGGTCGTCAGCATGCCAGTCATTCCAGTCAAAGCGCCAACGTAGTTCTTCGTCAAATCGTGGGCGTTGGCCACACTTGATACCGTCACGAAGCCATTTAAAGCCATCGTTATGATGATCAGAGCCACGTAGAATATAGGATCATGACCTGGTATAGCCATGCAAAGAACGATGCCACCTGGTATCACATGAGATAACAAAGTTGCCGCTCTTCTTAGCCATTTCACTGGCATTAGATTCCTTTTCAGTGCCAAATCTCCAACATATCCAAACCCAAGAGCACATGTAGACCTTACTAAGTATATAATTGCTGATAGTATACCAGTCGATGATGTTCCGTATCCCAAAGCAGTTGCTAGATAATTTGGAGCGGCAGTTATAACAAAGTAAATCCCCCATCCCGTTCCAAAATTGATAATGGACATGGACCAAAATGGCACTGATGTGAGTATTTTGAAATATGGTGGCACAAGCTGAAACAAACGTTGAATTACTTTTATTTTCATATTATCGGAGTAATGTAATTTTGCTGAAAGATGAACAACTTACTTTCTTAGTGTGCGAGGTGGTAATTCCTTCTTGAATGTAAAGCAGTTCCCTAGGCGTTATTCGAGGATGCTTTTGTGGAGTGTCATAAACCACAAACCAGTAAATAACGAGCGATACGAGTCCTATGATTCCAAACAAATGGAATCCCCACTCCCATCCCCAAGGTTCTATAATAAGTCCACAAAGAATCCAGGCGAAGAAAGTGCCAATAGTTCCACCGATCAAAGCGCCTATAAACCTCCCCTTTTCAGCGTCGACAGCCCATTTGGAAATCAGCACATGAAAAGCTGGAAATAGTATTCCCTGAAAGCAAAAGTAAGTAGTTTTAAACTTTTATTCATTACATCTTAGTAAACATTTCTTATTGACAGGTCTCTAAAAATTGGGAGTAAGAAAATAGAATGAAAAATACCGGTGAAGTCGACACTGCCGTTACTTACCACTCAGAGGCGTAGCGCCATGGGTTCAGAATTAGTAGGTATTTAAGGTAGTGTGAAAAATACTTTCGCAGAGTGGACGTAAACGAAAAAAGGACAAAGGCGTATTATGGCATATTAAAAAACTAAATAGTTTGTTTTACTTTCGCTTGCAAGTTTTTAGCGACACAGCACCAAAAGATAATGCCACTCTGACTAATCCAAGTATTACTCTAAAACCAACAGATTCACGTAGGAATGTTTTGCAGAAGCTGGCCTCAATTAAGAGATAAAACCACTTACACTGACTAATCCAAGTATTACTCTAAGAACCAACAGTGTCACGTAGGAATGTTTTGCAGCGGCTGGGCTCAAGTGCGACAAGACACTACAGATCAGAAACGTTAATGATACCAAGACCCTTGGTCCGAATATATTTGTCATGGGGCCACCCACTACAGACCCGAAAATGTAGCCCCAGAAGAAGCCACTTAGAACTTGAGCTCGCTCGTACGGTGTCCAGTTTAGAGTTACTTGAGATGCCTAAAACAAAATAGCATCTATTAGCAAACTTCTTTAAAGCATGCAGAATATGATATTTATTTATTTATTTAATTCTTTATTGCACTATTACAAGTAATGTACAAAAGGAGAACTTAATGCTAAAGCATTTTCTACCAGTTATCCAATGACGGTCAAAGAAAGTTACAAAGCGTGCATCAACAAGTAAAAAAAAACTAACAGAGATACAAAATAAATATCGTAATACATATTATCGTAAAAACAAAAACATAAATTATTTAAATAAATAAAAGTTAAATACACTACATATATAATCCAAAACTAAAATACATAGAGATGAATACTTATATAAATACTTATTATTGACAGTAGAATACTCTATACTTACATAGATAAAAAATAACAATAAATAAACAATAGAACATGATAAATGATAACGTCTAAAGAGTTAGATATTTTATACAATCTCAAAGACTCACAGAAGCCGTATGGTTGCCAACAGGTACCATGGCAACTAAATTCACGCTGAGGTTAACTCGCATCATATAGTTTACACAAATGCAAGTGAAGATCATCATTGCTACATTAAGCCGGCATGGCACTTTAGATAAAACTGAAAAAGATAAAGTAGGTTGGTGGGTTAGTGGCATGAGAAAGACGAGAAAGATATGAATAAAATGGTTTATACATGAGTTACGAGTATATGATAATAATAAATAGTATGTATTTTATTGTTTTTCCTCGCTTATCTAGTCCTACTTAATTCAGATGGTATGAAGGAAAAACAATATCGATTGACGTCTTATGAAGAAATCATGAGAATTGCATTTTCTTTCCATTTCTACCAATTTTTATTTAAATCTGCCATTATGCTGTTGAAAATAAGTACCCAATCCATGTTAAAAGGTTTAGGATACCCTTTGATTTTACAAATAACATTTTTCTAAATTCAAGTAAGAAGATACCTAATCCAGTTTCAGTTTTGTCCCAAATCGACTTCTTGGACCATTTTTGTATATTTGTCATAGTTTTAGAAACGACGGTTCTACACCCCCTTGATATTCACCCTGTTTATATTAATAAAATAGCGACAGCTCCTGTGTTTGGGCAGATCTGCTCAAGTCTCATGAACCAAGGATTGCGGGTTTGATTCCCGCTACGGGGCAAACGTTTAAAATTGCACAGAAAATTAGCGCGCAAAGAATTTTTTCGCATCTGGGTGTAGAGGGATCAAGACCCTCGTAGTTCTTGGTTCCTACTTAGGACCCAAGATCTCCATAACTATGTGATAAAATAATAAAAAATAAAAACTTGTTCGATGTAAACCTACTATTTAAATTTATGTTATTACGTTTACGTTATTCGTTTTTTTATATGAGCAGTTAGTAATACTATTTTCTTATCTTAAATCGTGTATGTTTATGGTGAACATTTTAGGGTACGACATAATTACAAATAGTGGAAAACAAAGGTATCAATTTAATTATTTGTCCCATGTAAACTTAATATTAGCAATTAAGACATTACTAGAGATACCAATTTTTACTAAATAATAAATTTTATAGTGATAATGATATTTCTAAATTAACTCAGTGATTTGTAATAACTTACGTTGGTTCAACATTGTTGGATAATTTTCATTAAACTTCAACACTAAGGTGTCACCAATTATCACCAGTACGAGTAAATTTGCACAGTTTAAAACGCATACTGCAACCGCTAAACGCTACTGTCAATAGACTCATCTCCAACCAAGATACTCCTTTATCAGATAATAAAGTAATTCTCACTACACAGTCAACGAGATTATCAAAAAACAAACTAGTCACACACTTCAACCTGCACGCATAACACAATCAGTGGGTATGCATATAAGTATTGTAAGTGTACATGGAACTATTAATTATCAGAGGTGATAATAAGGTTATAACTATTTACAGATGGTATAAGCTCATACACTGAGGCCCACACGCACCAACATGAAGTCACGGTCAACCCACAAATTAGGTGTTAACTAAACCAAAGCCATGCCGTCAAACGACCTAGTCGTGTTTCGGGATGATGTTCCGTGAACCATCGGGGAGATGGGTCTGAGCAGCCGCTCATCGGCCGTCTCTCTCTAGATCTATGTGCTTCATCTTAGACCACATCATCGCTTCACATCAGGCGAGATAGTGGCCAAACATGGATCTATTAATCGTAAAAAAATAATAGCATAATCATACCTGCTTCAACCTTTGTGGTGAAGTGGCTAGGTACGTTGACTCAAAATTTAATTGGTTCATTCAAACACCGCTGAGGTTCGGAATCAAAATGTTTGTGCACAGAAAAAAGCGCAAGCATTAATGTTTTTGTCTTACTGTCTTAGTGTTGTGGGACCATGGTTCTTGGTTCCTTGGACATGGGATCCTACTTTTGTGTGGAACTGTGGACAATGGACGACATTTCCGGGTCGCTTCGGTACGATTTACATCAAAAATCAATGTTTTTATACAGTTAGATCTTTCTCAAGAAACTATTTTGTAATTGGTGACTATGATGGTGAAATTCACACTAAAATTAAATAAACACCATTGGAATAGTCGTAGCGTAGCTCACCTAGCCGCTGGTAACAGATCTTCTAGGTTAAGCAACGTTCGCAGTGGTCACAACGGATGGGTGACCGTTTGTGTGGTATTTACATCTGAGCGCTACCGTGCTTCGTAGGGCACGTTCAGCCGTCGCGTCGTTTGTTGTCCTAGGACAACAGTCGTTAGGCCATGTCGTAGGCCTCCGGGCGGTCTAATATCTCCGACACCAGGGTTGGCTACACACGCACAGACAGGCAGATAGACGTTGATGAGCGACTTTGTTAGAACTATTTACAGATGGTATAAGCTCATACAATGAGGCCCACACGCACCATGAAGTCACGGTCAACCCACAAATTAGGTGTTAACTAAAATGCAATTCCGTCCGCATACAATTTGGTTTATTATTATTCTCGGTATGATAAGTAATGTCCTATTTCAGGCCCTAAAGTACTTATACCAAATTTCATCAAAATCCGTTTAGTCGTTGTGGAGTTTTGTGGTAACAAACACACACACACGCACACACAGACTTTTGCATTTAGTAAGATAGCAATAGCTACAGTATAGGTGTAGTGTATGATATTATAGTTATTGTGTGGGGTAAATAAATAAGATTACAATAATACGCAATATTTACAATTCGATTATTTAATATCTTTCATAATTACATTGTAATCATTATCATCATTATAGTCATAAACATTTAAGTACCACCTTACATTGTCATATACAAATACATTCATCTCCACATATTATAAATAATGTAAATAAAATATAGATAAGTACGAAATATAGCAACTACAGTACTTGGCAAAATAATAACACGTCGGGAAAATGAAAACTTTAGAGTTATAATTATGTCGAGCTACGATGTCCAGAAGACATACAATACAATAATGCTTTATTGAATACCAAACACACAGGAAAAACAATTGTTAACAAAGTCAATAAACAGTGGGTACATAAAATAAACAGTGGTACAATGGGCGGCCTTATGCGCAATTTCTTACAGGCATAGTCAACCATATTACACTTCATACTTATTTTATATTGTATCTACAAAAAGTATAATCATAATGAAAAAGAAAAAAAACCTGTTTTTTTTCTTTGAGACGAATCAGATGAGTATAATTAATGTGATACGGTGGAAGTATTGAAAATAGAAACATACATAGACACACAAACAAAACAAACATACATAGACTGGTAAAAACATAACCCTAACTTTTGGCTTTTCTAAGTCGGGTAAAAAGGCTCCCGTCATACCAATCTCACCCGTCATACTCGAGTATTGACGAATAGTGACGATATTCTATTGTTATTTCATTGCAGTACACCGAAGATAAATTAAATTCTTTACTTTTGCAGTACACAAATAAATCAACAGATAATCTCTTCACTTCTTCTCCTGGGCTCGTATTCCCTACAATGGCATTGCTATATCCTATTCTTAACCTAACGGATCTATGTCGTAGTAGGGATAGTAATAGTGTGAGATGACACAGATACAGTTGATTCTGAAGTGTTGGTGCTGGGCGTCTTGTCTTCTTCCACTGGAGCTACCTGGTTCCAGGACTGTGTTTCGGCTGTTCCGAAAATAATGAAGTATCCAGCTGACGCGATGTAAAGAGATGCACCGGTGATGAATACTGGACGCCATTCCGCGAAGCCGTTCTATGAAGGAGAAATACTTGTTACAAAATATATAGTTATAGGTGCATAATGCAATTAGATTAACGTTGCTCGTTATATTATTGTTATCATATCTTATCAACCCTTACAAAGTTGTTACTGTATTGCAAGCAATAAGTACATTAAGACGATATTGTCTACGAAAACTGTTGCATACATGTGTTATATGTTCAGCAGCTTGTTGTCTGTCGGACAAGAAACTTGGAAATGTCCAATGACATGAAGGAACGTAGGATCGTTGTCAACGCAAATCTATCAACAATTTAACCATGTATACACTTCAATTCTGAACGTACCCCATCCCGAGTATAGTGCGCAGTAACCAAAGGCGTGACAAATCCAGCCGTGTTTCCGATTCCATTCGCAATTCCATACAGAGTGCCAGCGAAGTTCGGAGCCAAGTCCTGATGGTTCACTAGATTCGTCAAGCAAGCGGCTCCGTTAGAGCCCATGGAGAAAGTAATCAGGGGCACTGAGGGGATCGGCGCGCAGCCGGTGTAGCCTAAAGCGATCAGCAGCAGACCAGGCACGACATGGGAGAATAGGCAGAAGAACTTTCTCATAAAAGTAGTAGACACCAGGTTTCGCTTTACGATTCTGAAAAAGAAAACAAATAAACCAAATCTCAAACATCGCTTTGTGACCAAGGAATGTCCACCTTTTGACGAGTCCTGGATTTTTTAGGCTTTGTAGTACAGACAGGGGTTTTTTTTATCTTCTTTAGTACTATTTCCATACTATATATGTATACTATATATCTCTAAAATTATTTTATCATACAAATGTCACCGAGCCTCAATTTTTGCACATCATACAAACATACCAAATTCTCATCGTCTCATCGACCTAGGATAGTTAGGCCTATGCAACGAATAGCTAGAACAGAAATCTGTGCGAATTTCTATCGCACCTGTCACCAATAGCACCAAAGATCAACGAGAATATCATCCTAGCCAGGTAAGGTAGAGACGCCAGCGTGCCGGTCGAGGTCAGATTGAAGCTCAGAGCGCTGGAGATATACTTAGGGGCAGCTGTCATCACGAAGTAGAGGCCCCAGTTGCTGCCGTAGTGCAGGATCACCATCGCCAGAAATGGGAAAGAGGTAAAGATGTTCTTGAACGGGGGTACGATCTGAAAAATGCAGTTATGACGTCAGTAACGCACAAAACGTTCGTAAATATTGTAAAGTATATAATTTAGTATTTTCTTGAATTTGTTTTAAGCATGGTTTATTGACTTGACTTTCAAGTTACTATGTAATTAATACGATGGTTGCCCATAGAAATAGGTCCTTACGATTTTGGGCGTATACCTAAGGTACGCCAATATATGTATGTAATATGTAAATTATGTACGTAATAAAAATGTGAACGTTTAAAGTACGTATTAAGTTTACCATACGGCACCATCTTCAAACATACATCATTACACATAAGAGTTTATTGTAAATATTTTATGAATACGAAAGTAATAAAAAAAGTCTAATTACAATGTTTTCTACATAAAATTATTAGTAACTGTATAGAGAAGGAATTTACCTTAGTTTCCTTCAAGTTCTGGTGGACCTTGTCGCCAATAGCCTCCAAGATGTATTTCTTCTCTTCATCAGAAATCCGAGGATGCTGAACTGGAGAGTCGTACACCAGGAACCACCAGAAGGCACACCACACCACTGCTATCATTCCTGAAGATATAACATGTTACATGTTAGACTGTGAAAAAGATCAAAGTAAAATATAAGGCATTTCTCTTGATTGCATTTAAAAAGAGTTACAAAAGGTACCAAAGATGAACAAAGGTCAAAGGTCCCCATCTCTTTCCAAACATCTCTGTATGTAGTTATATCCATCCATCCGGGTCGGTAGGTGTTGAGATCATCACGCCACATTTTCTTAGGCCCGCCACGATGTCTCCGCCTTTCTTGAGACTCCCATTGAGTGACGATTCTTGCCCACCTCTCCGGATGCATGCAAACCACGAGCCCCGCCCAATCCCACTATAGGTTTACACTTTTAAAGCCTGCGTCAGCAATGCCTATCTGCGAACGCAGCGTTGTATTTCAGATCTTGTCGTTCCTATTCGCCCCGAGTATGCTGCCTTCCATTGCTCTTTGAAAACCTTGATTTTTGGACTCTTGTGCCTCGGTCAGTGACCAAATTTGGGCATCGCAATTTACAACGGGCAAAATGCGGATGAGGCTGCGTTTCAGAGACAGAGGAAGGTTGCGAAGGTTCTTCCTGGTGTTATCAATACGACGATCGATTTAACTAAAACTTGCTTACCAGGAACATAGAACGCCCACTCCCACCCCATAGTCTCAATAAGTGGGCCGGTCAGCGACCACGTGAAGACTGTACCGATAGCGCCTCCAAGCAAGGCGCTCACGAATTTTCCTTTTTCAGTCGGAGGCGCCCAGTGCGCTACCAACGCATGCAGGGCGGGGAAGAGGAAGCCCTAAAACAAATGAAGGAAGAAGTAAGCATGTGGATTTAGTGTGAATCGGCAACTAAGTTCAGCAATAAGACTTTATTAAATGAATGCGCCTGGTAAGTAAGAATAGATACTGCTAATATATAAGCTTCTGAGGAGACTTAATCTAGTTTTACAATTCAGCATAGCTAAACTGCATAATTAAAAAGTTTTTTGCTATATCGTAAACCTAACCTGCATGTGTTTGCTACCAACGTTTACTTATTATGGTTCTAAAGAACTACCTATATGTGCGGGTTGGAGTTAATTGGTTTGCTGATTACCTATAATTACAAATATTTCCATTTTGATATAAATTCAGTGTTTATAGACGTCATACATTAACACCTTGTTACTAACTAGAATTACTCATTAATAATGCAGTAATACAAATGACTGGGAGGTAAATTACATGAATAAATGTCATGTTGACATTTTATGAGATCAATTGAGAAAATATAGGTACGTCTTTTAATATTGCATTAGCGATTTGCGAACGCGTATTCACCGTTTACGACCTCGCACTGTAGAATCTGAAATGAATATTACCGATGCCAATCCAATGACCAATCTTAACGCCACAAGCACCATATAATGCCACCGAGCAGCCTGCGGGCTCAGGATGGTCAGGACACCGCTGATTAACATAGTCAGGAAGATCAGCCTTCTTGGACCCCAGAACTCGGCCGCGGTCCCGCCCACTACGCTGGTAATAGCATAGCCCCAGAAATACCCTGATAACACGAAGGCCTGTTCTTGAACCGTCCACGTGAAGGTCGTTACACGATCTGGCTGGGAAAAGAAGAAGTATTTTATTATAGAATCAGTCCGGCTTCGCACTTCTAGTGGGTCTTTTTTCGATACGCGGTAGAGTCATTGTAGTAATTGACGTTCATAAGTGGGCATATGATGCCAAAATTGAAAAAAGAACTTTTGTTGGTTTTTGGCCATATCAAGAAAGAAAAATCTAAATGTGTTCCACTCAGAGGAGTAGTAGGGTTGGGCTAAGCTCGAACTTATTTGCGCGTTTATCAAGTGAAATTGCTATGCGATATAGGTATTATGATAACTTAAGTAACACTGTGATAATACGCTCCGTATGATAAGAATGAGTTAACCATTTATGGCATGATAGAAGAAAGGTCACGTTTAAAGTAAATAAGTACCTGCCGCAGCTCTTGCTTTGTGACCGTAGTGATGTACTCGAATACCGCGCTGTCGTTGGCGTCGATGGCCATGCATTCAGTTTTCACCCTGTGAATGACAAACATTGTGAATGCGATGATTTCAATTCAGTACCTATGCTTTAAGAAAACCAAAGAACCAATGAAACTTAATTGTATAACTACTGCAAAATGCCAAAAACTCTATATAAGATTAAATGAAGGAAAACGTTATAATAAGTCAAAAAACTATCAAGGTAATTATAGATAGCGAATAATTTCTTTACATTCTTTAAAAAAATCTTTTACTACAAATTAAAGTAGTATGTAGGTAATCAAAAGCAGATAATATATTATAAACAAATTATTGACTGCAACAGGCCTATACAATGCCTATGCAATCAAGATAAGAGTGGTAAAACCATAATTAAACCCAGTTCTCATCAAACGTCACTCAAAAGCTTATCCGGAAAATAAAACGGATGAATGCACGACATGGAACGTGGATACACTATTAGGGTATGCGGTAACCTTGTTTAGGACAGTCAAAGTTAACTTGACTTTGAAAACAGGTAAGTATGTTTACCTATTTCTTTCCTAGGTATATTCAAACTGAAGTCCGGGTGCAGAAAAGAAATGCGAAGACTGACTCAGTGCTTCGGAAATACGCCCACTAGAGAAGATAGCACCAAGAAACGCTGCGGGGATGTCTTTTTTTCAACTCTTTTAAAATATAACGAAATATAACAATGAACAATAGAGGATCGGACAACTTTTCAGAAAGTGCCGCGCAAACGGTCACTTTAAAACTTGTGACGTCATATGAAGGTAGAAAACAAGAAACTCTTCGAAATAAAACATGCAAAAAGATTTAAATACGTTTTGTGAAGTTTGGGGACGATATTGTTTTAAGGGAACGAAAACATTAGCAAAATACATTTTATGAAAAGCAAAAACGTTAAATAAACGCAAGCTTGACTCACGGCATTTGCCTACAAATGACGTCATGCGCTGTGATTGTTGTTTCGTTTGAGATGAAGAACAGATTAAAAATGTCAGAATTATTAGATTATATTTATTGATTTAAAAATATACATCATTATTAATTCACAAACATATGGATTGGATGATCTTTCTGGTTCGACGAACATTCGTTCTAACTACATTTTAGATTTTTTCTCGATTACTGTCCGATACCCTATTATTTGAGATTAAAATGAACAATTAGATACAAATTAAAATTAAGAGAATGTCAAAGAAGAAGTAATAAATAATATATAAATAGGTATGATAGTAGCAGTTAGGTGTGACCAGACTAGACCAATCCGACTGGACAGACTGGACAGCAACTTATACCTAGAGCTTTAACCCATTTAGCATCGAGAGTTGCAGTTAGTTATTTTGGATTTAAATAAAAGTATGACTTACGAAGTAGAATCTGACTCGTCCGGCACCATGGCGATGATATTGACGCTCATGTTGACTCTCATCATGTAGTTGACCCAGCAGGCGAAGAACATCATCAGGGCCACGTTGAACCGCGTCAGGATCACATCTGGAAACGAGATCGTATAGATCACTCACAAGAATTAATATTTTTTTACTGGGTGATGAGACGAGCAAGTCGTTCGCCTGATGGTATGCGCCACGATTGCCCATAACAATTGCAGTGCCACCCAGAACTTTTAATACCATAAAAAGCACTGCGTAGCACTGGATTGCGCTCATCACCCCGAGACACAAAGACGAAACGTGCAGTACTACCACAAAATGGTGTTTTGTGGTACTACCAACATTTACTACCCTGATCAATCACATTGAACTGAATCTTCGATACGATGAGAATACCTAGGTCCAAGTATGGCATCTCAAAAAACTACTTTAAGTGAAGTCACTAAAAAGTAATATAAAATATTTATATAAATAAAAATACGTAAGTAATAAGAAGGTATATTTAAGTGAAGCTACTAATCAAAGATAATTTAAAAAACTTACATGAATACGTTGGTATATTTTTTTTAGAATTAACGGGTTGCCATGTAGCTTACATACTGCGCAGATTCATTAAAACTATTCCAGGATTTAAAGTACAACCTATGTGCGTGAAAAAAATCATCCATTCATACATCCATCCTCTCAAACTTCATTTTGTATTTATAATATTAGTAGAAGAAATAACAAATTTTGACAGAATTGATTTAAACGATGAAAATAAAACGTGAAAACTGCGCATTTTCTTGCTGATTGTACCTTTTTGTTTAACTCCGAATGCCGTTTAAAATAACTTCTAAATATGGACCTACATATTGAATAATGATTTTTTGGAAAGGGTGATCCTACATCTCTGAAACAGAATGATTAATTTTTAGAAAAAAACAAAAACCGACTTCAATGTATCTTCGCAGTCCAAGGTCACATATCGATGAAATTTATATGGGACCACTTCGTAGCTATACTGAACCCGACGCAAACATAATTTTTCAAATCGGTTCATAAATGACGGAGTTCTGAGGTAACAAACAAAAAAAAAGAAAATAATTAAAAAAAATACTATCGAACAGAGAACCTCTTCCTTTTTTCAAGTCGGTTAAAAATATAAAAAATCGTTATCTTAGTGTATGAAGTGTATATAATATTCTATGATGTAGGTACCATTTTCAATTTTGTAGGTCCGTATGAATAATCCTGTTTTTTGTCTGAGCAGTTAAATTAATAAAGCAATTGTTCAACGTAGTTCTTATGTTTATCGTAAAAAATATGATAAATGGTGATACCTAAGTCAAATAACCTTAAAATCGACAATAACAAATTGAACATGAAGTCAGCATCTAAAAACATTTGCAAAATATGTAGGCACTTGCTAATCCTTGTTTTACTAAAAAATTAAATAGTGGTAACAATTTAAATAGTCAATTGTAATATATTCTAAGCTTTGTTTTATTTTTTTTTAACCACCGACGCAAAAAGGAGGGGTGTTATAAGTGTGACCATTATGTGTGTCTGTGTGTTTTTATTTGAACGCATGTTTTCTAGCGGTTGTTCTTAAACAGGTTTTATCAAAATCAGTTGTCAAAGAGCCGTTTTTTTACTTTTTTATAGGTTTTTAGTGACAGGAGTTGGGGGGGGGGGGCTAGACAGTGGTATACCACAGTCTAATAAAATCGAAGTAGGGTGACTTGGAATATGCATAATAGGTACTTAGGTACATTGTGATAAATTATTTTATTAATGAATTTTATTTGAATAACTTACATTGTTTCATCATTGTTATATTTTATTGCATTTCAACACCAGTGTTTTAAAATTTCCTCAATACCTATATGTACACACACACTTTTAAACACGCACTAAGGCAACTGCTAAGCACTACTGTCGATGGACTCATCTCAAACCTATCCGAAGATAATTCCTTTATCAGACAAGGTAACTCACTTCCAAGTTGATGAGATTATCAAAAGTGAAAACACACACTCAAACCTGCAAATGCATTATACAGCGACGCGAAGCCGAAGTTAATTCCCTAATCGTAGCTTTAGTGTTTATAAATTGTATATATGCTAGTCTGTAAGGTATATATTTTAAGGGCCTCTGGTGCTTTTAATTTGTTAACTACAGTTAACAAATTAAAAGTACCAGAGGCCCATTACAGGTAATATTGCCAGAAATAAATGAATTTATTATTATTATGCATGTTTTACCACGAATAGTATATTATATAGGAACTAGCTGGACCCGGCAAACGTTGTTTTGCCATATAAATTAAAAAAAATGTTAAGGGTTGTGAGGGTAGAGGAAGGGACTTACGGCTTTACGAGGTCACTGGTTTCTGAACTGCTCTTCTCCTCACAAGGTCTTCTTTGAGGTTCGGTGTCACGATCGCGTGTTCACTCCGGGGTGAGAACTAGGGTGACTTCGTGTGAGTTGCGAACACGACCGTGCGCGACACTGGCTTTTTCGGAAGTGCGGAGTGAGGATACTTAGGATGCGGGGGTTGTGGGAGGAAATTTTAAAGTGTGCGTTTTGTGCGTTTGTGTGCGTGGAATGAGTTCGGATACAGTTATAATATACCATAGAGTAATATTCATTTTTGGCGAAGACAAGGGTGAACAACCCTTATCACTTAGGGGTATGAAAAATAGATAGCCGATTCTCAGACCTACTGAATATGCATATAAAATTTTGTAAAAATCAGTAAAGCCGTTTCGGAGGAGTAAGGTAACTAACATTGTGACACGAGAATTTTATATATAAGAAGAAAGATATAATGGGACTATTATCAGAGGTAATTAATATGTTACGTGCATATACAAGTAGATGCTACTTCAGTTAATCATAGTCATACCACTCATAACTATTCAGCGCTACCCGTTAAGTATCAACTAAATGTAACTCGTGGTAAT
The DNA here is from genome assembly GCA_951640565.1 of Petrophora chlorosata. Taxonomy (NCBI): domain Eukaryota; kingdom Metazoa; phylum Arthropoda; class Insecta; order Lepidoptera; family Geometridae; genus Petrophora; species Petrophora chlorosata. The sequence continues at coordinate 8,293,932 of OX621206.1, forward strand.
GCTCGTGTAATGTCTCTCGTATGCGGTCTGAGGTTAGGTTGCCAGTTATTCTGCCGCCAAGCAGTAGTGCGCAAGCATTACTGTGTTCCGGTTTGAAGTGCATTGCAGCTAACTAAATTACTGAGCATGTGACACTTAATATATGATGACTAGGGGTATGAGCGTACTGCAATGCATTTTATGGTGTTAAAAGTTTAGTGTATCACTGCAGTTATGAGCAGGCGTGGCGCTTAACATCAGGCGAACGAATTGGCAGTCTCATCTCTCAGTTCCATGCAATAAAATGTTATATCTTATCAACTAGTGTTAAAGTATGACGTCAACTCATAATCTAATCTATTTAAAACTAATGTTACCAATGAAGATCCATCTTATTTATACCCATATCTTAGAAGTGTTTTAGTAAAATAAGAGAAATGATCTTTCTATATAATTGTATACCAATATTCATTCTAATTTTAACGTTTGTAAGTTAACTCGGCAATAAATGATAGAGTCAATAAAAAAAATTTAATGTATAGTGATATGAAATAGTTCAGTGGCTAAGGCAACCCGTAAGAGGCTGCAGCCTCTACCCCTAGCTGTGAGCTCACCCCGACTGGACACTACCCAGAGCCGAGTAATTATACTATAATTACACGATAGTTATACCTACTTTAATAATTTGTGAATATTAATATTTATTTTCATACAAATAAGGTTTATTGTACCTAAACTATTGTCGGTCAGTTAGTGTAATCCTGGTTATATCGTCATTGGTGTAATGAATAAGTGGGCATATTCATTTAGCAAAAGTACTTACGTATGTCTGTATGTAATACATTTTGAATTTGGGCACAGAATATTAAGGGACAGAAGCATCACTCCGCCAAGAAATTTAAACAAATAGCGACTCTTGCTATGACGCAATAAAATTCAATTCAGCTCGCGTAGCGCTGCATACCTACCAGTCATATTAACCTACAGAGCGCATCTCTTTCTATCGCTTAGCTCTTATCTCTTCTGACGCGGCACGTGTAACGACGCGCGACCCGCTGTCGGTGTCCGGCGTCGTTGTAGCTTCGTACCTACAGTGCGGGGTGCGCTAGGCCTGCTTTGGGTTTATTTTGTCGGTCATCAAAAGCATCTCTAAAGCATATCAATATAAATATCATTCCTCTACGTAGTGTTCGACATACCCAAGATAATTTTGAAATTTTTCATGTATATCTAAGCTGCGTATCCAAACGTCTAGTACGTCCGACCGTTTACCTGAGAATTTTACGTATCAAATATTAATAAATCCAAAAATAGGCCTTGATGCAAAAACCGTGAACACTGATACACTTAGTAAGAGAACCACTCACAACCGATTATTTCTACACGTAACCGCTTTTTTTCATAATATAACCGCGAAACGTGGAAAATTGCCTTTTTATCGGCACCAGGCAGAAACAATCATCTATTATTAAATATCTAAAAAAATGCATTTTGTTTAAAAAACAGATAGAAGTAGTAATCACGCAATGATCTCTCGAACTATTTAAAAGTAGATGTACTAAGAACGACCGACGTGGATCAACGACCTTTTTTTATTTAAAGTTTAAAGTTAAGCTCGTAAATTCAAAATTCCTGGTTCGGTAGTAATCAATACTATGCCTTAGTTATTGTGTGGGTTACTTACATAAATCAAATTATATTAATACTCTATATTTACTATTCAATAATTTAATTATCTTTCATAATTACTTCATAATCATTATCATCATCACAGTCATTAAAATGTAAGAACCTTAACATCCTATATACATAGTAATATACATATACATTCATCTCTACAAAATATAAATAAAGTACACAGATACGGAAGATAGCTACAGTACTTGGCGAAATAATAACACATCAGGAAAAGCAAGCCTTTATCGTTTAAATTATGTCAAGCTTCGATGCCCAAAACAGCCCTCGTACCCATATGTGCCTCAAACGCCAATCGTATATCGTGTTGAGCTCAGTTTAGGGTATAGATTCACTGTGACAATATTTTAGGATGCCATTTATTGTTCCATTAAGTTTATCTCACTTGTATCAACTTGTAGTTATCATATTTTGCTATAAATTAATGAGATTCATTCGATTTCTTGCCTGAATCGACAATAATTAGTCGGTATCTCATTAGTCGCAGTGAAGCTATACCTTAATTTGAGCTCAACACGATATACGATTGGCGCTTGAGGGACATATGGGTACGGGGGCAGGACAAAATCGATCATAATATATTTAAAGTAGGTTCATAAAGTTTAGTCATGGTATGCCATAACCTTTGCCAAGCGTTGTATTTCATACATTTCTAAGTAATACATAAAATTTATATAGATTCCTTTTAATTTTCATTAATCTAAAATATTTACAAATCTTAAATTGTCACTGTCCGAAATACATAAAAAGTAAGCACTCTATAAAATTGGATATCACAAACTAATTTTGACAAACTTCTGGCAATGTTATAAATCTGCATTTCTGCATTGAAATGCTCTCATCTTCATCATACATTATTTAATTTTGTTCAAAACATTTAATCAAATTCACTGCTTGTAAACAATAATTATGATAATGCAATGGTTTTTTAATAAAAGTGTCAATATAATGCTTATAGGACAATCCATTCGTCAAATAACTTCCGGTCCAGTGATCGTCAAACTTGACAAAACGCAAAATAGGTATGTCTTTGCTGTCTCTATACGAGTGTCTCGTATTTTAGTAACGCTTTACGTTTAGCAAAATTTTTTTACTTCGACGTTTCGGCCAAATGACATATACCGTGCCGTGGTCACGAGAAGGCTACGTTTACCATAGAATTGGTCTATATGCATTTACTAAAAAAATCAATATATTGGTCTGATAGATAAAACCTGCTAAGCCTTCTCTTTGCAGGGTTGGTGTTTTCCATCAGACACATGAGCTCACCTGTGTTGACTATGAGGTTAACTGGAATTGTATTGTTTTTAGCGATAAAACCGTTCGTTGTCAAAATTCTAAGATTTTTCAATTATAAAACAAATTTTTGTTAATGTGTACAAAAAAATTGTTTATTTATCCTATTCGTCTTTAATTTGATATTAACAGTCAAGCGACTCGAGGTGCAATTGTCTTCTATATTGGCTCTTGGAAAAGTTTGATGACCACTGTTTTATACAAAGTTGTAAAGTACTTATCTATAGGTACTTAGATTATCAGGTAATTTAATGCTTATAGTCGAGCCCATGAGAAGTGATTTAATTATCAGACATTTTCCTTGTATTTACTAGTACTTGTACTACAGTAGGCAAGCGTTGAATTTTTCAAAAGCGCACAACTAAAGTTGTTGTTAATCGTGTATGGGTTTTAAGAAATATTTAAGTTGTTCTACTTTTTTGCCTGACTGTACATAAAACATGTACTTTTATAGTACGGACTCGTGAATATATTATAATCTCTCAACACATCGTTATTTGACAAAACGTTATCATAACCTAATCGAATTCCGATATTACTCTACTCCGACTAAACATTAAGCCGACATGACATAACTAAAACAGTAGGTTACGTCGAAAATTCTCCGCACCCTACTCTTCCGTTGTCCAACTCGCTTTTTCCCTTACACTGTGTAGCAGCAAGGAATGGGGAAAGCGTTGACGTAACCTAGTGTCGAAGTAGAATGTATTCTAATAATTAATTTTTAGAAAAAAACAAAAACCGACTTCAATGTATTTACGAAGTCCAAGGTCACATATCGATGAAATTTATATGGGACCACTTCGTAGCTATATTGGACCCGACGCAAAAAGAATTTTTCAAATCGGTTCATAAATGACGGAGTTCTGAGGTAACAAACATAAAAAATAAAAATAAAATAAAAAATACAATCGAACAGAGAACCTCCTCCTTTTTTGAAGTCGGTTAAAAAGCATAGTTTCTTAGTTAAGTCGGCCTATGGTATTGTTGAAGTAGATTAATATCCGAGTTCGATTAGTTAGTGATAGCGGTTTGTAACAAACGGCCACATAAGCGAAGATTCTTAACATCTAAAGATATTAGACCTTTCAGGTAGTTTCATTTTTCAGAGAAAAAAAAATTGCGTAGTATATGTCAGTTTTGAAAACATTTGACTACCGTGAAGAAAGGTAAGATACTCGGGAAATATAAGTAGCATCGAGTAGTATGCATAGGACTAATGTGCTTTTATAATTATCTAATCCATATGGCAAAACCATTCTTTTTTATTTTTCCATTGTTAAAATTAACTTCAGTACACAAGTGGTAAAACATCTAAAGGTAATCATTTCACATATCTCCTGGGCTCGAGTATTTCCTAAAATTGCATTGCTAATTCCTACTCTAAACCTAGATCTATGTCTTAGGAGGGATAGTGATCGTGTGAGATGAGACCGATACAGTTGATTCTGAAGTGTTGGTGCTGGGCGTCTTGTCTTCTTCTTCCACTGGAGCCACCTGGTTCCAGGACTGTGTTTCAGCTGTTCCGAAGAGAATGAAGTATCCAGCTGACGCGATGTACAGAGATGCACCGGTGATGAATACCGGACGCCATTCCGCGAAGCCGTTCTATAGAAGAGAAATACTTGTTACAAAAATATAATTATAGTGGTAAGTATGATTAGATGCGCTAGTATGCTGATTATATCAGTTGGTAATAAAGTTGCTCGTAATTTTTTTATCATATCAACCTTTACAAAGTTGTTATTGTACTGCAAGCATGTATTAAACGTGACTATAGTCTATATGTTGGAAATACGGACGTATGTATAATATGTAAGTATAGATATTTTTTGCAAATATACCACATAATGCTTTTTTTTCTGTTCTCCATATCTGGATAGTGCAGCTTTTGATTTCAATGTAAGATATACCTATATTCCAAGCTTGAGTGATGAGTTGTTAGGTACCTACTTGTTATCTGTCTAACCTACCTCTATAATGGTGCACTGACATGAAAAACTTATTTTATCAACGTAAATATAGATCAGGGGTGAGATTCCTGAATATCACTGGTGGTCTTGAAATTAAGAACAAAGAGAAATATATATAATACATTTTTGCAATATTTGCAATTTGTTTCTTTAGTTAAGTTTGAGAATTTTCAGGGTCAGGATATTAACCGCTGATTTCGTATATGAGTGCAGAGAGTACTCGTAATAAAATTGATATCACCGGTTCAAGAATCGCACCCCAGCATTTAAATTATACACTAAGCTTACCCCATTCCTAGTAAAGTGTGCTGTCACTAAAGGCGTGACAAATCCAGCCGTGTTTCCGATTCCATTCGCGATTCCATATAGAGTGCCAGCGAAGTTCGGAGCCAAGTCCTGATGGTTCACCAGGTTTGTTAGGGTGGCTGCTCCGTTGGATCCCATGGAGAAAGTGATCAGGGCGACTGAGAGAATCGGCGCGCAGCCGGTGTAGCCCAGAGCGATCAACAGCAGACCAGGCACGACGTGGGAGAATAGGCAGAAGAACTTCCTCATAAAGGTTGTGGAGACCTTGTTTTGTTTTACGATCCTGAAAAACACAAAAGTAAATTGAATCACTTATCACTTATTGAATAACTTAAGGAAGAGATTTATTTATTGGAGAACCAACAGCTGTTTTTACAATAAAATATACAGTAGCATAATGAATTAAATGTCACAGGTTCTCACGAATAGATACTAAATACATACACATATATGAACATGAATAGTCGTCTGCTAAGAATTCTCTGCTCAGCCGCCGCCTTGCCGAGGAGGCAGAGATGGTCGCTTTTTTTATACAACTGTGCAATGAGACGAGCTAGTCGTTCGCCTGTTGATCAAGCTTGTCCATACAATATCAGTGCAACCTACAACTTTTATTACAGTACAGAAAGTACAGAAATCAAGCATGTGTTCTTTTTTATTCTATGGTTTTTGTGTGTTGTGCTATTTTTTATTCAGTTCACGTGTTTTGTAACATAATTTAGTAATGCTTCAGACAAGGATAACTAACTACTAACGCTGTTAGTTTCAAAAAGCTAAATAAAAAGTTAAAATGTCATAAAGTCTACGCTTTATGCATTTGTCTGCCAACACGATATCCATTTATTCTGTACTCCTACTTATTACCTAACAGTCGTTAGTTAATCAGTATTATAGTTAAGGAACGTACCCAAACAACGTGACACTTTTTTTATTTTTTTGCCTTACCCCCTCGGTGATGACCCGAGATGACAGGTAGTATATGCCAAGCCCTCCCCATTTAGTTTTCACGTAGTAGTTATTACGCCATAATTACCTATAGCACGATATATTTTTTCCCCTCCCATAACATGGAAAGTTAAGATTTATAAGACATTTATCATAAAAATCATATAAAAAGTCACCACACCTCAATTTCTCAACATAATAAAAATATCGAGTTTTAATAGACCTATACACCTACGCCTACGCTGATAACACCGTTATTTTGTCAGTGGCAATAAATCTATGCGAATTTCTTTCTCACCTGTCACCAATAGCACCAAAAATAAGCGAGAATATCATCCTAGCCAGGTAAGGTAGAGACGCCAGCGTGCCGGTCGAAGTCAGGTTGAAGCCCAGAGCGCTGGAGACAAATTTGGGGGCTGCTGTCATCACGAAGTAGAGGCCCCAGTTACTACCGTAGTGTAGGATCACCATCGCCAGAAATGGGAAGGAGGTGAAGATCTTCTTGAACGGGGGTACGATCTGAAAAATGTATATATGAAGTTAGTGGCGATAGCGATAGTATAAGTGTTACAAAAGACTCGAGCCTTTTAGGCCTATTTAAAAGCTCTCGAGTCCTTTTTAGAGCTAGGCTAACATATTTAATAATTTCTTTATTGCAAATATATGTGTTACATGTGATTTTTGTAACTCTGCCTTTTGTTTTAGTTATTAAAACTTTGTTACAAAAGACAGCGTCTTCCCAGGATCAGCCCGTGTTTTTACAATAATAGAATATTAATAAATTAGTATTTAAACCTGATTTATAATTAAAAAACTTATTATGACGACACTTTATTAAGCTTATAACGTCAGACAAGTTAACTATTGATCGCAGCACCTATTATTTAATTAATGAATTTCATAGAAAAAAATAGGTAAATACCTAAGTAGGTACATAAGTGTAATTAAGTTCCGAGCGTCATGCAAGTATTGTTTATGATTATTCTGGCTATTCTCTTGTCTGTTATTATTATCTAAGTACACTTTTTATTAGTTTTTCAGTCACGATATTTCAGTAATTACCTAGGTCGTTGAGCTAACAAGGTATAACCTAGATTTAGATCTTGTTATCGTCAACCAAGGCTTTACGTGATGTTATTGTGAAAATTAAAAATGCTCGTAGCTGCATCTAAATATCTTATAATAAGACCTTTCATATAATACTAGTAATTAACTTTATACAACTTTTTTGACTGGGTTTTTCTTAGAATATTAAATAAATTGTACGGTCAGCGACAAAAATAACTGAAAGTACCTATTTTGCGAATCTTTGATTGACTACACCTTCAATATTCGTCTTATTTCTCTAAATGTTGCATTTAAAAAGTATGTTAATATCCTGTGCGAATAGGGAAATTGTAATGTGAATGTAATTTCTTTATTTTCGGTGTTATTGACAATTGAACGATTGTAAAAGTTCAGCTACTTATGTCGCTGACTGTACAATCATCAACAAAAGTGTAGGCTCTTCAAAAGGAGTTTACTAAAACTTGTTTGTTTTAGGTGTTACCTTAGTTTCTTTGGAGCTCTGGTGGACTTTATCGCCGATGGATTCTAGGATGTATTGCTTCTCTTCATCAGAAATCCGAGGATGCTGCACTGGAGAGTCGTACACCAGGAACCACCAGAACGCACACCACACCACTGCTATTATTCCTGGAGATATAACATGTTATACATTAGACCGCGAAGAAGATCATAGCAAAATTTGAAAGTGCCACTGCACAGGTCACGTGGTGAGCTGGTCAGCGGCCAAAATGCTATTATAGACAATGATTGACTTCACTTCAGGTTGCAATTCACTACTGTATTCGATACTGTCTTTTCATTAATCTAGGTCTAGGGAATCAGGAGCTATGAGGACCATGGTTCCACAACACCCAGACAACAAATGCTTGCTTCTTTTTCTGTGCACAAACATTTGTCCCGTCGCGGGAATCGAACCCGAAGTTTGGAGAAAAAACCGTGAACACAAAAAGAAAGACTTTTTTGGTACGGTTGATAGCTATTGTTTTCATTTTTTGCCACTAACATTATTTCAGAAGATACTGTAAATACATACTAACCTGAGCAGATTAGATAACCACTATGAGTTAACAAGTTACTTACTACAATACAGCCTACTTATACATGTAATATTGGTAAGCACTTAACTTGGAAATAATAAATTTCAAAAAATCATATAGTAAACGTTAATAACGTGAATTACCGTATCAACGTGACTTACCGTGTCAACACTTTCAGGTATCAGGTATATTATCTAGGTTTATTAATTTTTTAATACTAGGTTTATTCATTTATCATTTTTTTAATTACTCATTGTAAAAATGTTAAAGTTAGTCACGCCTCGATAGCATTAGAATATGTAGAAATCTACGAAGCTATCTAGGTGTTGGTATAAGAATGTAAATAGACATTCTAGTGTTGATAGAAATCTCTATTTATTTTAGGTATGAAGCAAACACAGTATCTAGTTAAATGAAAGACTAGAACAAATAAATGTCTCAATTGTACAATTCTCAGTGGAAACAATGCTTAAAACAGTATTAACCTAACGTTTATATAAAATTGTTTTATATTCTTCCTGTTACTGCTAAACACATGCAAGCACTATTTCTGTATGTCAAATCGAAATGGGTCGCCAAGATACAGGCCTAGCCTAGTTTGGGACCCACCGATAATCTGTATTTTTTTACGCTTCATAGATCTATGTTTGGCCACTATCTCGACTGATGTGAAGCGATGATGTGGCCTAAGATGGAGCACATAGATCTAGAGAGAAACGGCCGTTGAGAGGCTGCTCAGATCCGTCTACCCGATGGTTCACCGAACCTCATCCCGAAACACGACTAGGTCGCTTGACGGCATGGCTTTGTTCGGTGGCTGGTATTACAACCACGGCCAGAGCCTACCACTCCAAAGCGCGTAAGAGGGTTTCATCACGATGTTTTCTTTCACCGTTTTATAGCGAGCATTCAAAATATGCACTTAACTATAAGTCATTGGTGCAGGGCCGGGTCGGGTTTCGAACCTGAGCGTTGGATCGGAAGGCGCACGAGTTCCCGCTGAGCCACATTCGCTCTAAAATCTAAAATCTAACATGCATAAATCAATATGTAATTTAATTGTATAGCAGATTTGTATACATTTGAAAATACATTTTTACTTTACTTTATATTTACCTAAAGACAGAAATAGACCAGTTAGGTAGGCCCTTGCTAACAATATAACTTTATTCTAAGTACGTCAGTGAGCGAATGTAAGATGGTCGCGGCAAAGTAATTCCCACACATGTCTGCTTCTTTACATTTACTTTGTAAGTCTTAATTTAGCTCTTTGTTATCCCAAACATGTAATCAGACAAAACGGTCTTCTCCGCCATTGTTCGCTCTCAAAGCACTTAATGAGCATCAAGAGATTCATACACATTATTTACCTGTGCCTTATTCATGTTCGCTAAGTTAATTTATACCCATCAGATGGATGTTTAGTGTTTACCTTTTTTAACGAGCTAAATTCATTAAAAGTAAGATCATTAACATATCAGCCCGTGTCCACTTCCTGCTGGGTACCACATATACTACATATACGTAATACCATTGGTCCATGGTACTAAGGATTAATTCAGTACTTTAATCTACTATACATATTATGTATATTGCAAAATGGAGCAATGAAGTCAATGTGAATATTGACGAGAGATGTGGAATCGTCCCCGTAAGACGGTATAAGAAGGATAAAAGAAATTTGGTTGCTCGAGTAGTTGGCACGGTGGCCCATTGGTAAAGGCGTTGGGACGGTATTCCGAAGACGCGGGTTCGTTCCCTGCCCGAGCAATATAATTTTTGTTCCTTATTATTTAAAATCTTAAAATAACCTAATTAGACTACCTTTTGGCATTAATTTTCCCTGAGAGATTATGCTATAGGTACATGATTACGAATAAAATAGCTTGTAATTGTCACATGGCAAGATACTATTTCTTTAGAAAAAACAGCGTACCATAAGACAACAGTCTCCACTGTTGCTGATCATATAGTTAGGTATAAAATATTTGAAGATCACCAATATTGAGTTTACCAATTACCATGCATCTATGACGAACGTATGTTTCCAGTAAACGCGCAAACATGTAGGCAGATGCTTGCGGAAAACCGCTATCAACTTATAGAGGTATTCATAAATCAGAGATTACGATTTTAAGAATAGGGTTTGATATTAAGTTATCTCTCATCCTTACCAGGAACATAGAACGCCCAGTCCCACCCCAAAGTCTCAATAAGTGGGCCAGTCAGTGACCACGTGACGACAGTGCCGATGGCGCCTCCAAGCAAGGCGCTTACGAACTTTCCCTTTTCATCCGGAGGCGCCCAGTGCGCTACCAATGCATGAAGGGCGGGAAAGAGGAAGCCCTGAAACAAATGAAGGAAGAAGTAAGCATGTGGACCTACCTACTACTGTGGACTTTGTGAGTTTCAACAACCAAGTTACGCATAGTAGCATTAGGACTTTGCTACATTAAATCGCCTCATTAAACTTTTACTATGTGTTAGGTCTCTCGTATGTGATCGTCTGGGTAGGTACCATCGCTTTGTCCGTTATTCCGCCATCTTGCAGTAGTGCGCAAATATTATTGTGTTCTGGTTTGAAGGGCATGTAGCCAGCGACATTAGACTTAATATGTCTCGGGGTGGTGAGCGCAATGCAGTGCTACGCAGTCTCATTATATTAAAAGAGCTGGGTGGCTTCGTATGAGCAAGCGTGGCGCTTAACATCAGGCGAACGACTTGCTAATCTCTTACTCAGTTCCATTAAAAAAAACTCCCCTATTAAAAATGGCTACTAACTAATAGGTTTTGCTTCTGAGAAGCATGCTAATCTAGCCTTATTTTAGCGTTATAGCACAAGTCTATAAATTACTTTGCTACATTCAAAACCAATAAGCGTGTGTTCACTACTAACAAGTAGGTACCTACCAAAACAACCCGAAGAATTTCATTGTGAATCTTGTTCGCACTCTTTTTGTTTGTCAATGAAGTAGAAGGTTTATAATTAAGTTTTTCTCACTTCTGAGAGAACTGCCGATAACGTGGGTTGCAATTAATTGCTTAAATACATTTTGCTAATTACATTTTGTTATAAATACAGTGCATAAAGACGTCATACAAACATTTTTACACCTTGTTTCTAAGTAGAATAAGTTATTAATAATGCAGTATTCAGTATTTACAACTGACTGTGAGGTATAAATTACTTAAATAAACATCATGTTCATAAAAAAGTAGTTCGTTGCTGACCGCGACTTCGAGCGCGTTGGATTTGGTTATAACTCGATCTCTCGGGAACCATGTGTTAAATTGGGATTAAAATTATCCTATGTCCTTCTCCAAGCTACAAACTATCTCCGTGCTAAACTTCATCAAAATCGGTTTAGTGTTTAGTCGTGAAAAGGTAACAAACAGACAGAGTTACTGTCGCATTTGTAATGTATGGAAAAATTGTATTCCGTATTGTTCCATGCTTTTAATAAGTCTATTTGTAAAATACCTTCATGCACGAAGCTCCAGTTATTTAAAATGCAGATGCGAATTCTTCTTAGTTATGTTTTATAATAACCGTGCTCTGTCCATGATTTATAGGCTTTAAATAAATTATAAACTTTTTATGTTTTTTAACCGACTTCAATAAAGGAGTAGCTTCTCAATTCGATCGTATGTTTTTTTGTACCCTCAGAACTCCGTCATTTATAATCCGATTTGGAAAAATCTTTTTGCGTTGGTTTCAGTATAGCTACGAAGTGGTCCCATATAAATTTCATCGATATTTGACTTTTTTTTGATAAAATATATACTTGTATTTTGTTGGATTTGGCATAATAATTTACTAAACTATTTTATTTTTTACTTTTTTATAGGTATATACGTATTTTATATAAAGTGGTTTTATTGTGGTGTAGTGTACAGCACAGTGATTATAATTCCCGTTCCCGTTGATGTCTTTTGTAGGAAGCATTCGAAATATGCAATATGCATCCTTACTAATATAACGCGAAACGCAGTCAGCAGCAGCAGCAACAGTTCCAGTTGCAGCAGTTTCGCGGTTTAACGCGAATGTTTGCATGTATGGATGGATCTTTGTTACTCTTTCACGCAAAAACTACCAAACTGATTTCGATGAAATTTGGTATGTAGATTTTCTAGGACTTGAAATAGCACAAGGGCTAGTTTTTATCCCGGAAAACCGCGGGGCGCAGCTTGTAATTAATAAACATTACATGACTAAAGTTACATCAAAATGTATAGTATGATTGTACCAATTTGGTTAGTATTTATTTAAATATAAACGGCTATACTCACTTTATGATTGTGTCGGATAACTCTGACCAGGTTTCCGACAGTAAGGATGTCTTTCTTCCTGGAGTTTATGCTTTGGATTAGTGGCGCAGACATATAACCGTTTATATTTATAACTAGCTGCGCCCTGCGGTTTCACCCGCGATTTCCCGGGATAAAAAGTAATCTATGTGTTAATCCAGGGTATAAGCTATCTCCATACCAAATTTCATCAAAATCCATTCAGTAGTTTTTGCGTAAAAGAGTAACAAAGGTACATCCATTCATTAACCAACTTCAAAAAGGAGGAGGTTCTCTGTTCGATTGTATTTTTTTTTTGTGTTTGTTACCTCAGAACTCCGTCATTTATGAACCGATTTGAAAAATTCTTTTTGCGTCGGGTTCAGTATAGCTACGAAGTGGTCCCATATAAATTTCATCGATATGTGACCTTGGACTTCGAAGATACATTGAAGTCGGATTTTGTTTTTTTCTAAAAATTAATTATCTATTCTTACAAACTTTCGCGTTTATAATATTAGTAGGAAGTAAGATTAATAGCAGTAGGATAGTAGGATGAATATTTCCCATCACGATAGTTTCCAAACCTTAATTGGTTAGTATTTATATTATAAATATAGGTAACATTAAACATACATAGGTACCTAAACGGTAGTTACCTAGCTATTACCTAATGAGAGCAAAAACACTTACAATTGTATTTCCAAGAACCCAAGAACGGAGCTTGATAGCATCTTCCCAAACAACTTTACATAATATCATTTTAAGAATTAATGAGGAATTATTCAGTATTTTTAACCGAATTGTTATTGCCACTACACTTAGAGTTAAAGATTTTTCGAGAACAAAAAGACTCGACAGAGAATTTTTAAAATAAGCTTACGCAAATCAAGTCTGATTTTTCGTTTTTGAGATTTTATTATCTTGTTGATCACGTTTTACGTGCTTGTATCTTTTTTATTGTGTGCGTACTGCTGATAATAACAGTGGTACGTACATCTACGTAATAATAACTTGGATTCATAGAATTTTCTCGTTCACCTCATGCCGTTGAGTAATGCATGTAAATGTAGGTTTGTGGCATTGTTTTTTCCAGAAATGTGTGCTATCTACGTTAAGTAATGAAAATATTGAATCACAGGCGATATGGTGCCTTACAAAATTACAAATATGTAAATACGGCTTTCATAGCTATGACAACTTACTTATCGTCGAACTATTTACCGGCGAATATACAAATGTAGTAAGTCAATTTTAAAAAATAGCTCCTAACAATGACCGGTTCCACATAGTTATAGTAAGTACCTAATTGCTAAATAAGAGTTAAGGACAACAATTTAAATGGGAAAGAGAAAAAATATAGGAAACGCATAAATCTTCTAGCTATCTAAATGGATTTTGTTTTTAATATAAGCATTAAAAGAACAATAGAATTGATCATCATGTGTCTGCAAACTATGATTAACACTAAATAGGTAGTAAACGTACGCTCTAGCAAGCTTGACAATAAGTATAATTATTTCCCTGTAGTAGACTCCATGATAATCAAATGAAAATCTAAACAATATCCGTCTAGAATCATGTGTCTTGCACAACTTAGATCGTAAGTACGTAGTACTATTAGGTATTCTGTGCCAAAAGCACAGAAGAGATACTACGTACTAGTCGAAAGCAGTAAAATCATTTTCAACAAAAGCAACAATTCTTTCAGTAGCACCCACTAACAAACGTATTACAAACAAACATTTATACTACACCTGCTCGGAAAGTACCTTGATACTTTATCAAATTTACGGTAGAAAGTACGTCATTGCATATCGAACAAATATGCGGCGAGAAAACGCATCTGAGCGGGAGAGAAAAGTGTATGAAAATCCATTTCTTACGTGGTTTTTCTTTTTTAATTTTGGGTAAGACTATGCGCTGGTAACCTAAATATCAAAAGCCAAAAAGTTTTTACAGTGAGTTTTTATCTCCAAGTTCGCAAAATGACACTGGCCACTAGCTGTGTGTTGGATGGTGTCAAACAATTTGAAAAAAGAACATCGCAAACATCTCAAACAAACATTAATGGAAAAAGTGTTACATTAAGCTTCACTAACTGCAACAATTTCAATATAAATTTCAATTAGTAAAGATTTAGTTTTTTATTTTCCTCGTAGGTGTAGTATAAAGCACTATGTATCACTCGAGAGAAAGTGCGATTCCCGATCTCGGGTGTTTTAAAGCCCTCGCCTACGGCTCGGGCTTCAAACGACACCCTCGACGGTAATCAGTCACTTTCTCCTCTCGGTGAACAATGTACTATTGTTACACCAACAAACCGCATTCTTTCTCATACCTGTTCTATCCATCCAAAGGTTGTCCGGAAGAAATCACTCTAAGCGATACGGCCGCACATTGTACCTCAAATTTTTGTATGTTGTCATTATTATTTCTTTCTTATTTGTATTGTGTGTTTATTTGGTGTGCATTAAAGTGTTATTGTATTGTATTTCAGAGAAGGAAATGTCGAACTAGTGATTGTGACATGGTGCTAAAATGTATAAGTTTATTGCCGCGCACTGGACAATCGTGTATTAATTAGATCTTACCGAAGCCAGTCCAATGACAAATCTCAGCGCCACAAGCACCATATAATGCCACCGAGCAGCCTGCGGGCTCAGGATGGTCAGGGCAGCACTGATGAACATGGTCAGGAAGACCAGCTTTCTTGGGCCCCAGAACTCGGCTGCAGTACCGCCCACCAGGCAGGTAATGGCGTAGCCCCAGAAGTACCCTGACAGCACGTAGGCCTGCTCTTGCGCTGTCCATGTAAAGGTCGTGACGCCATCTGGCTGAAAAAGAAGTAAAATTTTATATCCGCCCGGCTTCCCGCGGGAGCGAATGACCAAATCTCTATGCAAGTATTTCTGTTTCGATGTTGTAGATCTTTGAAATTCCATTACTTTATGAATATAAGGAGTCTGAGTTAGGGATCTTTTTAAGTTTGAAAGAGGGTCTTGTAAGCGATCGTTGGCGTTTTAAAAAATGAACCTATAATAAAATATATAGATTACCCAATACTTAGCGATAGTTAGTTACAATATGGCTAAATTACCTAATACTTAGTGATAGCTAGTTACAATATGCGTGGTAAATCAAGCAAATACAATGGACATCCGTTCGATGAACGTGTTTTCATAAATTGTTAAAACGTGTGAAACTTGCAGTAACATTACAGTTTTGTACACCTGCGAACTATACGTAACAGCTACTTATATTTATTGAAGAGAACAAAATGTAGGAGACATTTGTGCAAACTTCAAGACAACTTCATTGTTGCCTAAAACAATATATAACAAGTGATTTGTGACCATAATATTATAAATCTTTATCGAATACAGTTTTCGATATCAATAGCACAAAATAAATAAAGTATAGTGCTAATAACATGTATAACGATACGTTGATATGGGTTATAGATTTGGGGTTCATCAATGCCTATCACATTGTTGAAATAAAATCATACATTTCTTTAGCCCATAAGCACTTTAGTTGACTAACGCAGCGTATCAATAAGCTTCATCACGGGTCACGTTGTTGAAAAGGAGAAGCTCTTTTTTTCTTATGTGTTTATTGAACTATACCTATCCTGCGTAGCAGAATAGTTAGTTTCCTTTGGTAGCAGATTATGGGATTTATAGGCCCTGTCAGCAAAAGCTTGGGTCCCAGAAATAGGAACATAAAAAACCTATGATGATAAAGAGCGCACCGGTGCTTTTACTCTCTACATTAAAGTATACTTATTTTTTAGAAAAAGATACAAACCGACTTCAAGACTATGTCTATATTGCGCTGAATCAATTTCGATAATATTTTATGGGAGCACCTCTAAAGTATGACCTACCAAACAAAAAAGAAATATCAAAATCGGCCTATTCTGTAAAAAGTTATGCGTGATCAAACATTAAAAAAATATAAGCGTCGACTTGAGCATCTCCTCCGTTTTTTCGTCGGTTAAAAAATAGGGACCATGAACACCCATGAAGCTCGAGCTTGTTTGCGCATTTATCTAGTGAGATAGCTATGAGATAGATTATGATGATACGCTCCGTGTGATACAATACGAATAGGTATTTCCATTCATGGCATGACAGAAGGAAGTTTACATTATAGTCAGAGTGATTACCTGCCGCAGCTCCCGCTTTGTGACTGTAGTGTTGTACTCGAATACCGCGCTGTCGTTGGCGTCGATGGCCTTGCATTCGCTTTTCACCCTGTGAATGACAAACATTGTGAATGCAATGATTTCGATTCAATTGTCGGCCATGTGTGACGTAGAGGTAAAATAGAACTGTGAATGTTACGGGTAAAGGTGAAGATACAGTGCGCGCGATCGACGCCGATTAGTTGATTATAATCGACCTAATCAATGAATATTGATTAATCGATAAAAAATAAATGTAAAGAAGCCTTCGATGTGTAGCAAACATGGGTGTTTCAAAGGTTAAGGTAAGGTTAGGTCACACAAATGTTTGAAAGTAAAGTGCATACCCGTTATGCGTCTAAAATCCCTACCACAAGTAACAAAAGAGCTGATGACCTTGAAACGGCTAAACTAATTTTAATAAAACATGTATAAGAACTATCGCTAGAAAAACTGCTTTCAAATAAAAAAACCGCATCCAAGTCGATTCACCCGTTTAAGACCTACGATGCCACAGACAGACACACATAGTAGTGAAACATATAACACCCGTCCTTTTTGCGTCGGGGGTTAAAAAATCAATAGATGGGTCGATTGGACCTCTTATCGATATTGAAGGAGTACAAATCGAATTATAAGAATTAAACTAATCGAGAATGAGATCCTGTTAGCATTATAAATTGATGAATCGAGACATCGCTTAGGTGCAATTTGAACGACCAATTTCACCGACAGCAATAAGAGTTCATCTAAAAAATTCGGTGTTACGAGTAGCTTGATTGAATGCTGTAATAACTGCAAATTTCGAGATTATCAGCACAATACGTAACAGGTTTATGTCGCCAATTTTATAAACGTCTGAGTTAGGTCATAAATCTATTAGATATGCATAATAATTATGCGTAGATGGCGGCTGCCGCATAATAAAAAAAATATTTTTAGACATGACAAATAAATATTTTCTTTATGCCAAACACATTGAAAATTGTTATCTTATCTTATCTTATCATGACAAATAATAAATGTAACGCACGTGGTTAAATACTTAGCATCTGTTTCTTTATAAATATAAAATCAACAGACCGGGTTATAATATTATTTCATGAAAAAAATGAAAAATGAAAAATGTTTTTATTGCGGTATCCAAGTTTCAACTTATTTAACATAGGTTGGGGCCTTCTATTAAGTATAAAAATACCTGTATCAGAAAACCTTCATATAGTCATATAGTTGTATTATTTAGATCATTCAAATATGATCATTCAAATATATTTCAGCTAGTGATGCTAACTTGACAATCACGCATTAAATATAATACTAAGGAAGCAAGACACGGTGTGTAAGCTACAATTTTAGAGCCTAGATTCGTTATTGAAAAACGCCAATTCAATTTCTAATCATATGCGAAGCAATAAAAATGGCATTTGTATTTTGTTTCATATTTTATTCATATTTATTTGGATATAATCTTCTTCTTTTTCTTTTTCACCCTTTTTATCCCACTGTTGAGTATAGGCCTACTCTCCATCACGCCACCCCTTCCCGTCTTGCGCCTTTCTTAACCACATCTTCCCAACAACCCTGGCCACGTCGTCGCATCTGGCATCATGATCCATGATCCATGATCCATGATCCATTGATGATCCATTTGGATATAATATAAGTAGTAAAATCAAAGGCTTTATATAATATTTTTTAATTGTTTAAAAACAATCACTTAGTGATGAAAGTACGTAGCGAGTGATATCCTCACTGGCAACAACCGGAGCAACCTCACGTGTACTAGCACGCATGTCGGATCGCTACGATTCGTCTCAGACTACCTACCTACCAAACAATCACCATCACGTTTTGGATGAAAATTAAATGATACACAATATATAAAACCAAAATTTTGTAACTCTTCGGCAAATTGCCAAAAATTCCAATCACAAAATGACCTTTGGCTTGATCTTGGTTTTTGGTTAAGTTTTGGAGAGGGTTTTCCTGTTATTATATCTTTAAATTGCAAATCAAAGCATTATGTAAAATTGTAGCTCCTTGACACAAGCTGATCGGTTAGCACGTCGTGGCGCGATTGATGCTGTCAACGTGAATGAACATTGGACAAGGACACTGAACTTCGCGAGAAGCACGTGAATATTCCATTAAAATATAATTAATATTTTTTTTTTTACTTTTTTATGAAATAAAAATATTTATTGATTCGCTCCAAACAGAGAGCTTGCGGTTTTCACATTTTAACACACGTACTAACCGGCTGTGTCAGCTGAAGCGATTTTGATGAAATTTTGCCCAGAGATAGCTGCTGGGAGTGCTGCACACGGAGAAGGACATTTCATCCCAGATTAACACGTGATTTCGAAGGACCACAATATAACAAAATCCCACGCGTAGAAAGTCGTGGGCAGCCAATTTAGCTTATATACTACATTACTACATACATACTAACTACAATCTTGCCAGATTTCATAAAGATCTTAAGTACCGTTCGATAGATATCAATCAAACATAAATACAAAGAAACATACAAATTCCGCGACGCCCTAGTTGTTACTAAGACCTTGCTTCGCTCGGTCAAATGGGATGCCAGCCAGCAAATTTAAATAAAAACAATAAGGCTATAACATATTTTTATTAAAGGTTTCAAAGGTAAAAATTAAAAAATCTCACCCGGAGATTTTCTTCAATGCTTCGAGTCCTTACAATATTACATAAACATAATACAGTACTGTATGTACCCTACCAATAAGGGCCTTTTGTGTTTGCGTCAGAATATACCAGTGTATGGTATAATGTGGTGATGATCACGATCGACGTAATTAATGGTTTGTTATTCAAGTGCCCAAAACACAGGATCCTATCAAAATTCGCTTAAGTTTACTTATTTTTCATGCCAAATTTTCCTCATCTAACTATAACATACCTTGGACAAATTCAACATAAAGAAGCCAATAGAAGGATTCATTTAACCTGGGCGGCATTTGGGAAACTTCGTTAAGTCTTCTCGTCGCCCATCCCACAAAGCCTGAAGACCTCAGACAAAGTCTGTCTACTCGAAGCTGAAGACTAAAGTCTTTTACAAGTGCGACCACTGACGAAATATGAGACTGGCTGTGATACTAATAAAACGAGCTATGGGTGGGGTTTCTCTGAAAGATCAAATCCGCAAAGATGTGGACAAAGACCAAAGTAACCGGCAAAGTTCAATGAATAAGTAAGGTAAAGTGCCAGTCACAATCATGTTGGAGAACAGTTGGGGTAAAGGAGTTGTAGAGTGACAACTACATTTAGGCATACATGTAGCGTAAGACGCTCTCTATCCAGATGTAGCGATGACCTGCTTAAAGTAGCTGGCATCAACTATATGAGAAGGGCTGAAGATCAAGCTCAGTGGTGTGCATTGGGAGAGACTTATGTCCGGCAGTGGACTCGCACATGCTGATGATTATTTTGAATAAAATTAAATTTTTAATTTAATTAAATTTTTAATTAATTCTTGTCCGTCAAAAAGGATCATCGATTGTTTAGTAATGTGCCTACTTAAAAACGGTTATAAAACAACTTTTCGTGAAGGAAATATTAGTGGAAAATATCTATTAAGGTGTAATTAGAGTGTGTTTTTTTGAACGCTGTAAACAAACTAGATTGAATTGTGTTTTGGTATAGCAAAAAAAATGCCGAATTTGAGCTCGTTATTATGCTTTGAAGAGTTTTATTTCTGCGATAAAACCGAAAAAATATGAAACTAACGTCGAGTGTTTGTTTTTAAGTACAAGATTATTTTAACTTACGAAGTAGAATCCGACTCGTCCGGCACCATGGCGATGATGTTGACGCTCATGTTTACTCTTAGCATGTAGTTGACCCAGCAGGCGAAGAACATCATTAGGGCCACGTTGAACCGCGCCGGGATCACATCTGCAAACGAGATCGTATAAATCAATCTCAAGAACGGATCGTACTCCCAGCTCATTTCGTGACAACGGACGGCGCCTCGCCAAGGAACCGCCAATACTATGAGAACATTAGGTCTAAGCATATGTGTTTCTTAGACCTTACACGTAGAGATTATATGCAACATTTTTTCTTTCGAAGAACCACAGTACGAGCTCTTTCGTTCGAATGAATTGCCTGAATTTATGTAGGTAGGTAAGCAATTTAGTCAATTTCATTTTCATATTATTAGTGTACCTAGGTAATTGCGATTTAGCCACGTATTAGGTATTTACGAGACCTAGATTTTAAACAATTATCTAAAACATACACCTTAAAAAAGAAACGCCATTTGTTACCAACTATTGAGCCAATTTACGTAGTGTCAAGGTTAAATCATCCGAGTCTCCACTATTTGCACAGCTCATATAGAGGTGCGTTAAGGCCTTTGACAAGTTATTCTTTGACTATATATTTATGATGAACCATAAATGGTTAATCATAGGCTTCCTCATTTGGTTCAAATGGTGACACGCATCGGCAGCGTCTTGTGCTACCGTAAATCAAATAGACCACGGCGACCTCAAAGGGAAATTCTCGGTCAAAAACTCTTCCATGGGATTATATATTTCTGTTATTAAATACAAACTCTCAAGGCAAAATATACGCGCCGAGCAAAAGCTTATTGATCGTCGTTAAATCGTTCGATCTGCTGACTTCTTGAATCTTTGAGTTATAATGAGGCGACCGAAGCCATGGCAACAAGCTAGTATATTACAATGATGCCACTACAATGCTCGCCACCGATCAATCTCAGAAACACTTTTTGCAGGAATGATGCAATGGGCTTCTCTTGGCTATAAATTAACTTCCGACCTTTCCGCGTCGTAAAAAATAGTAATTGATTTGAACGGTCTGTGGGTGCTAATCCCTCCTATTTCATGTTTATATGATAACTTTATTTGGCTATTGACCGCTAAACGCTCCTTAGACTATAGGTTAGTATTGCCAATCACAGGTGAATTCTCTCAAACTTATTATATTGATTGCGTTTGACCACCTGCCACCAATCATGGTCGACTATAGGTAAGCGAAAACCACCTGATTGATGCGAATGTACTGGTATCCATCAGGGCCCATCATGACAACTATAGGTCAGCTGTGTGCAACTTTGCCATAGGCAGATCTATCCGAATGCGGAATAGGCAAGAACAAGTCTTCAACTAAGGCAAACGTAAACACTTGAGAATGTCCGACCTCGCAGGAACCATAACCAGTAAGTGATCGCGGAAGGTTAACTTTCGAATACAATGTCAATATCAGCTGGCGCTGGCAGGTTGACAAACACCGCGCCGGTTCAATGGACTGAACACCACACTTTTAATAGTCCGGTAAGTAGAGCAGCGTTAGATATCTCTGATTACCATCTACAGTCTACACTATAGGTACAGGTAAGTTGATATTTATATGCTGTACGAAATCGCTTCAAAATCTTTGGAAAGGAAAAAATGGATCAGTACAGAACTTAACCATACCATTTTTATTATACATATACCTTTCGGAAAGGTTAACCAAATATTCCAAAGTAATTCATATATTAATTGATGCTTAATTGATGAGATATTTTTTCTACTGTAATTGCTGAGTTTTGGGGAAGTTTACCAAATTTTTTGCGAATGCTATAGCATTCGCACAACCAAAACCCGATTGATAGGGAGGATGGGAAAAGTTTTAATTAGGTACCCGTTTTAAAGAAAGCTCAAATGATATCTCTTTTATCCTGCTACTGCGGAGTTTTGGTGAAAATTGATTTTAAATTAAAGCAGTCGCCCACCAGATGACCAGATTGAATAGGAAATTGGGAGAATAGGAAAGGTTTTTTAGCTACCCGTTTTATAGAAAGCTAGGCCTGCGAATAAGTAATCGGTTGTTTGCGAAAGTACGACCTGTCTGCAAGATCATGCATGGTGGTAACGCTAGCCAGATATGAGCTCGTCCCTCTATCAGACATCAACACTCAAGTTTCATCAAAGCCGAGGTACTACGCTAACAAGATTTTAGTTATTTGCTTATAAAATAACAAAGATAAATACCAACCTAAATATTAATAACATATCGCAGTGAAGAGAAAGCGAAAACAGGTATTTGACACATTGAATGCTTGAACTAGTTCGGTAACGGAATGATTCTAATGATGCAAGTGAAATCAATGACACAGCCTGTAAATAGCATAAATCTGACGTTTGATTTAACTAATTAAAATTCTGAGGATTAATTTCTCTATAATGTTCTTATTGATTTTATATGATCAAAGTCATTTGTGGGTGAAAGACAAAGACGTTAGAACCTATAGGACATGTGTAGATGTAGAGTCTTCTACAACCGTTTTAAAACTCACATCTTACTCACCTTCTTAAATCAATAAAATTTAAATTACTTGATTTTATGAGAACTATAAAGTGACTTCCTTTGACATCAGGGCCAATATTTATTTACTTAGTAGTTGCACCTCGAAGGAAGCTGCTACTTGTTTCCTTTCTTGAATGTTATAAGTTCAAGCTCGAACGTGAGATTCACAGATCAATGACACAAACTAATGAAGAGACATATCCACCTAAATTGTTCAGTCAGTGATGTATAGGTAGTATCTATAGTACAATTAATAAAATTAATACACAATAACACAGCTTAAGGATTCTGCTTTCGAGTTATCTAATTTAATTAGCTGGTAAATTATTTCATTGCAAAAGATCGTGTTTTTCTATGACCATGGCCTCAAATCGGCCGGCGAAGCAACGCGATTCAGACACGAGAACATAATTTAATTTGTAATTTAATGTTTTGTTTGTCTTCGTTAAAAACAAATCTGGTGGCCTCAGAGGTAGAGAGGTCAAACACTGTGATGATGACATAATATCTACGTTATTTATTATTTTAACCAACTTGAAATGAAGAATTTCAGCAAAAGTTCAACTCGTAATAAATGATTGTAAAATATCGGTCTTAGTTAACTATGATATTAAGAAGTATATTTTACTGGGAGAAGTTCTAGCTATTTAGTTAGTTATTTTGTTTTAGAATATTTCATGGCCTCTTACTGATATGGGTATATTTTTATCTTTATCCTTCTGTGCCTTTTTAGAGCAGGTATTATTTCCACATAAACATTAAAACTTACAATTTTAAATCATGACTAACCCCTTTTATGTACCAAGTTCTATACCTGCATGGTACAGTTAGCAACGTAAGTTTAAACGTTTACAATCATTTAATTGACAATAAAACAAAAAATATAAAACTTACATGCAATTTCTTTTAATTTCCCTATTCGCACAGGATCTTTACATGGTTTTTAGGGTTCCGTACCCAAAAGGTAAAACGGGACCCTATTACTAAGACTCTGTTCATCTGTCTGTCTGTCTGTCTCTCTGTCCGTCTTCACCAGCCTGTATCTCATGAACCGTGATAGTTAGACAGTTGAAATTTTTACAGATGATGTATTTCTGTTGCCCCTATAACAACAAATATTAAAAAACAGAATAAAAAAATATTTAAGTGGAGCTCCCATACAAAAGACATCATTTTGTTGCCGTTTTTATAGATAATGGTACGGAAACCTTCGTGCGCGAGTCCGACTCGCACTTGTCCGGTTTTTTAATGTATAATTTAGTGAAAAAAATTAAAGATGTTGTCCATCAAAGCTTTACATGTTTAGCTACTCATGTACCTGACCGTACCTAGCTGTATACAGAAATAATCAACAATACTAGCAATAAGTAGTGCCTGGTACAAATTATCGGGGCGGAGTTCGACGGGCATTGTGTGCCGCATTGTAGTCATCGTGTCATCATGGAGAATTGCAAACCAGGATCTGGTACTCGCAGCTATTAATGGCTATGCTATTCACAAAGTTTCCTAGACTACAGATTAAGTAGTTACTTAGGTACCTACGTTTGCTGTTACTGCTTCTCTTCGTCATCATTTGTTTCCTAGATACTTGACAAGTATGTATACGAGTATGTATGTAGAGTTCATTCCTTAAGTTTTCTTGCATAACCTGCATTACCTACATTGCTCAGGATCTTTGATTACTTGGCCTGAGAAAGTTCGTGTTAACGTTTCCAAGGGGGCCAAAGGAGTGGAGTGTCCAACATATGATGTTGATGCGAATGATTGCGCCAGATAACAGTGTTAAATAGTCTTTGATATTCTGACATTTATCGTCTCCGCATTTATTTTATCTCGTGATTGTTTGTTTACATAGTAGTTTGACTTATGAAATCAACAACTTACTTCACACTTCACAATCACAGCCCCACCTGCCATAAGCACAATTTACATAACTGATAGCTCACTAGAGTGGTCGTTAAGCAGTTAGAATCATATAACAGAGGGTGCTAGTTCGAATCCCGCGATATAGCAAAACTTTGTGCAGAGCAAAAAGAGTCAACCTTTTACCTCTTGTGTGTTATTTAACCATGAGAATTCCTCTAGTACGCCTAATATGCGGAATCCTACGAGTAATTAGCTGCAGGATGTACCTATAGATACAATTCATTGGTATTGTTATTGTTTTTTTTTGTACTAACCAATGTGGTCTTTGTACGTTACCTAACTTCGTCAACTCTATCCTATCGAAGAAAAATAATTTGTAGATGTACATAATTTCGTCAGTAATTTTCTTCATTTTTCATAACAAATATTAGTACCCACTATAAAGCACCAAGACAAAAAAACTATAGCGTGTCAGCCGTTAAAAGAGCCGCAGATGACCGCACTATGAAGTAAATTATACCATTATACTACATTGGATTTGTGTCAATGTTTAGGTACTTCATAGTTCATGGCTCTTGATAGCACTAGTGTAACCACAGTTTTTAAAATTGTGGTGTTATTCACTTGCACATAGATAGGTATAATAATGCGACATCCTACATCTTAGGTAAGTATAGTAAAATAGTTCCTACTCACATACGGTTATCTCATTCATCTCACGTTTCGCGGTAAGTCTTTTATAAGCTGTTTAAATAACTAAGTAGTAAGTAGGTTAGGTTTGGCTGTGTTTTGATTTCAGAATCAGCCGCATATTTTTCATACCTTGAAGTCGATAAATGAAAGAATTTAGCATTGGGACCTTCTTGGAATAGCCTTCATGTGTAGGAAAACGATAAGCATATGTACTGTAAGTATATTTAACTATAGGTTGATCACCATCACCACTTCCGCAAATGGTTTTATAATACAGCATTTAGAAAAAGACTGCTAATAGAGTCCCATGGCAACACGAAATAAAATGCACTCAAAGGCGACGAATGCAAAGGCAATGGAAATTCATTTCCTCACTGCCAATAAAATGAACATTTGTCTATAGTACCTGCCGCCTGCCGTCGTCGTCTGCCTAATGTGATCGCGTGATTGAACGAGCTACTTAACCTCGAAAACGCTCGGTGTTTTAGTGAGCAGGAGACAGCGATCTTTGCGTAACGGTGTACTGACAGTGGCCAATACCCAGTACTTGTACTTGCATTCTGGGAGATTCTGCGAGCGCTCGGTGAAAGTGCAAGAATGCAAAGCCTGGCGCCATCTCCGTCGCTGCCTCGGCGCCAGACGTTAATGATAATTACGAGTAGGTATACCATCCTGCTTCAGCCACACTTTGTTAACGTTGCCGTCGTAATGCTGCCATGTTATTTATTTATAATCCTTGAATATAGTGCACGCATCATTAGCCCGAGGTAAAGGCGCGACGGCGCCGGTGAGAGCAAGGACCTTCGCTCGTAATTTGCTTTTTATTGCCATCGACTTGCTTTTCTATTTTAAGAAAGTCTACACGCGTAAGCAAGTAGGCGTAGCAACAGGATAGTAAGTGCTTAAATTGTTTTGCCGAGACACATCGTAAAGGGCAGATAGGTGCATACATTGACATCTAGGTACATACCTAAGTCAAAGTCAAAAGAAAAGTGCACTTTTAAAGGTCATAAACACATGATACAAATAAAATTAAAAATATGTAAAAATTGTAACTTATGGTGACATGACATTGAAAAAAAAGGTAAGTATCCATTTCTTTCCTATACTCAAATTGAAATCCTGGTGTAGAAAAGAAATACGAAAACTGACTCAAGATAGCACCAACAAACGCTGCGGGGATGTCTTTTTTTCAACTCTTAAAATGTCTCGAAATATAAGATTGAACAATTTGAACCTAACTAAATATGTTGTTAGGTAAGTATGCAGGACCTCTTTCTTTTCGATGCTTGCGACACACGACGACCGTCCTTCGTTAGGTACCTCTATGAACCGTTAAGTAAGTCCCTCAATAGTTTAAAAGCCACTTGGTTAACGAACATCAATCAACTTTGCAGTACGCAGGTAGGTACTCTGCATGATTTGTTTACACACTAACGGTGCTGCCTACTTGTCATACAGCCTCATGTATTTAATGATTCATTTCGTACGTATCTTGCGAATTCGCGGTACAAAAATTAAAATAAACCATTTTCGAAAACCGGCCTGCAGTTCGTTCACCAAGGGATCGACGTATCATTGTGCATCGCGATTTTGAAATAACCGATGTTGTTTTCCTGTAACGTTACACAAGCTGTTGGGGGATTACATAGATGATGTTGTCTGGCACACTTTGTGGCACACTAAGCCTACACTTAAGGCATATTAAACAAGTAGAATAACAATCCGTAACTAAATATAGGCTCACTATAAACATTTTACTCATTTTGTCTAGTAAAGGAAAGAATCAATTGTGAAAACTGCAATTTAAAGAGGTTTCAGTTAGTAAGGTTTTGTGTAACGGATTTTGTATGAAACTCAGTATGTAAGTACCTACCTATATACGTAAAAGGCCCTGGAATAGGAGGTAGGATACTTTTACCCCAGGAAGGTAAGTTCCTCGTGGAATATAACTATCTAATAAATATATAGGATATATACGATATTATATAGGATAGGGACGGCTGGAAAGACTTGGGGGAGAACTTTACCCAGCAGTGGGACAGCATAGGTTACAAAAAGTACTTAGTAATTATTTAGGCGTGTTTTGTGACAAAATGTTAAATCGTGAAACGACGGAAACATGGGTGCTATGCTTGTTATACTGTTTTTTCAGGGGCGGAAGTTGCCGTCACGTTATATTGGAAATTGGATTTGCCAACATTCAGCAAAAAAATGGTAGGTAGCCCTAAGACCGGATGATACGTCCCCGTATGTTCATATAACCCTTTTCGCACATAAAAATATAATGAGCTACATCGAGCCATCACGAAGGTATGAAGGTGCAGTGAAGATCGACACAATATTACCTAAACGCTTCACACATCACCGCCTCACCTCACAATGGAGTAGTAGGTATATTAAAAAGCCTTTGAAACTTACATATATGGCATAGAGTATTTTGAACTAAAGGATCTGAATAGTCGCGAATGTAAGTAAATATAATTATGCAGAAACACACATAAGGCACTTATAAATTCAATTGAGAAAGAATGGTATGATATATAGATTTCTGTTGCACTTGGGAAATCCCTGTAGATGATAAATAGATATTTAAATATCTTTCCTTATTTAATTCGAGTAATAACTTAAGTGTGCTAATGGAAAATTAATTATTATTTATAATGACTAAACAATTAATCCAATATACAAGGCGCCTAAATCTGTTTTTAATTTCCTTTTCAATTTTACGTCCACGAGCTAATATGATAACTTCGAATTTCTTTTACCATCACCACAACTGGTAGAAAATGCTTTAGCATTAAGTTCTCGTTTTGTACATTATTTGTAGTGTATATAGTGTAATATAGAATTAAATAATAAATTACTTAACTAGTTTTACATATATATCGCCTTCATTTTCAACGGAAACACGTGCCAAGTAAAACGAAATCTAGTAAAAATAGTTATGTGACTAAGATACCTACGATAATAACTGTAACAAATGTTGCTTGCGAGGGGAATTAAATTATTATAATAATTTTAATATGTACCTTACCAGGTAGAGCTATTTATTTAGAAACAATTATGTACAAATATATACAGTTATAAAAACTAAACTAGCCTACAACAAAATTAAAAAATATTAAATTAAATAACACAGAATTTAGGTCACCGTCCGCGGGCAAGGTTCCCAAAAAGCTGGCGACGTTACCACGTTGAATGGCCAGACTAATTCGTTGGCCGAGGTAAGCGCCAGCTCTTTGGTCACCTATTGTTTGTATGAGGCGTCTGGACAGCTCTTTAAACAGAAGCCGCGCGTTCGCTCCCAAGGCCCCATAGTTTCGACCCCAAACGGAATAAATATGTATACCTCGCTGAGCGATGCATATTTCCTCCGTTTGAGGCTCTCTGCTGCTTCTGCCGCCGCTCCTGCCGCCCTTGAAGTACCATTGAAGTGGGACGGCGCTAGTGTATCGACACAAGTGGCGTCCCACACCAACGGTCTTCCACGGATCCAAGGAATTAACGTACCTTAATTAATACGAATAAATTGGCTATGTTACCGTAATTAATGTATCTTACCTATTGTATTGTTTTTAAATTCTTAACAAGCGTAGGTAATGCTTATTAAGAATTTAATAATTATATAAATTTTTAGTAAAACAATTATTTCATGTGAGAATGGAGTCTTATCTAATTTTTTTATCACTGAATAAGTATTTACATAAGTGAAAATTTCTTCAAATATTTGTTTGAATATGTGAAGCGTGCTCTTTAAGTATTAGCTGCTAAAATACTGCATAATTATCAACACCTCTACAAAACTGTGCAGTAGGTAAGTACATATATTACGCAAAACGCATCGTTAGGTTTTACTTGAGTTTCGCGTCAATGACGTATTTCTTTTTCTTCACGTTAATTTCAAGCGTGACATCGACTGGTTACGCTTCTACTGAATCCTTGAATACTGACTGAAATTACTCCGTTATACTGTATGATGACTGGCTTTTGCTGAAAATATACTTTAGCCAGTATTTTCAGAATAGAAAAATGTTAACGTAATAGGTAAATAAATGCCGTGTTGTTATGTTTACATCCTGAATTCTCAAAAGATAACATCTATAAGAACAACATAGTGATGATAACAAAGTACTGGTCAGTTCACGTAATCATTTGAATAAATTCCCAGCAAAACCTAACGACCCACATCTTGATATTTATCTCACTAATTAATATGCCAAAAACGAACTTATTAGTACTATTATATATTTTATATTCACGTAATTCATGGGTATCCAAGGTCCAGGCAATAGTTCGTTTTCGTTGGTCCAGCCCCCGTACCCATATGTCCGTCAAGCGCCAATCGTATATCGTGTTGAGGTCAGTTTAGGGTATAGATTCACTGCGACAATATTGTAGGATGCCATTTATTGTCCCATTAAGTTTATCTCAACTTGTAGTTAACAAATTTTGGTATAAATTAATGAGATTAATTCGATTTCTTGCCTGAATCGACAATAATTAGTCGGTATCTCATTAGTCGCAGTGAAGCTATACCTTAATTTGAGCTCAACACGATATACGATTGGCGCTTGAGGGACATATGGGTACGGGTGCAGGCCTGAACACAGTAGAACTAACGAAAACTACCTATTACTGTAGAACGTTGTTACCTACGTCACAGAATGAGGGAATCCAAGGAGCATAAATTGTATTATAATGGGTTTTTTGATTAAGTGATAATATTTTTTTTTAATAAATTATGAACAGATTATTATAAAATTTTAAAATCCCCGACACAAAAACCTATAAAAAGTAAAAATAGGGCTGAACCGATTATGGTTAAACATGTCTAAGAACCACAGCGAGAAAACCTGCTTTCAAATAAAATAAAACCGCATCCAAATCGGTTCACCCGTTTAAGAGCTACGGTGCCACAGACAGACACACATAGTGTACAAACTTATAACACCCCTCCTTTTCTAACTTCGCTTCAAATAGCGCACTGTTATATCTCGTTTCAAGAGTACGTATATCAAGCGTAGATATACTCGACGATTATACAAAACCGAAACAATTTTTTCCTAACTACTTGGTGGATGGATGGACGTCTGTTCACATAATGATTTACTCGTGGTAGGTGTCTCGTATGCGGGGGGCCTTCTGGGTAGGTACTACAGCTTTGCCAGTTATTCTGCCGCCAAGTGTAGTGCTCAAGCATAACTGTGTTCCGGTTTGAAGGGCATTGTAGCCAGCAAAATTACTGCGCATATGAGACTTAATATCTGATGTCTCGGGGTGATGAGCGCAATGCAGTTTAGGTACGCAGTGCTATTTATGGTAGGTATTCAAAGTTCCACGGCCACCATCAGACGAACGACTTGCTCGTCTCACCACTCAGATTCATTAAAAAAAACACAAAACTATTGAACAGATTTTGATGAAATTTGGTAGGTAGGTACTTGAGGTCATGCTGGAAAAGGACATACTTTTTACCCCGGAAAATCGTGAGTGAAACGCAGGAGCAACTAGATAGACAGATGATTTTTTCGAGGGCTACAAGGCTTAAATCTAAACTGTTAGATATATGGGAAAATGGTCTGGACCTTAGACGCGGGAATTGAACCCGCAACCTCGGATTTGAGCCAACCTGCCTAACCACAAAACCACAAAGGCTGTTATAATTATAATTATTGTAAAAAATATTCGCATCGATCTAAAACCTTGTAGAAGTGTAGAATTAACTTAGGTGTACAAGTAGGTACCTAACTACCTACGTACCTCGAACGACGCACCTAACACTTGTTTTCCGATTCGAGGCTTGCCGTCAAATTAAGTTAATTTTGACATTTAAGTCAACTCCCACAATATGTTGGAATGACACCAATGACTCCCTGGTATTGACGAAGGTAAAATAATTATTTTCATACCAGTAAAAAAGTTTGAATAAGGCATCGTACCTATTTTATAATTTTACGAACATGAGCCTTCGTAGCGTAACTCGCTTAGCAGATCTGTTGCAGCGGTCACCACTTGGATGGGTGACCATTTGTCTGGTATTGACATCAGAGCTAGCTTATTCCGGAGGTACCTACGTTAATTTATCCGTCGCGTCAGTCGCGGTCGTTACCGTAGGACTACAATCGTAAGGCCATGTCGGAGGCCTTCGGGCGGTCTCAACTCCGACACCAGAGTTGCCCACACTGCCACACGAGAAGAGAAGAAGAAGCTTTTACCTATTATGGTACGAGTATAGTTAATGTTTATGTTCGGCAGTCAGAATTATCTATGTACATAGAACAGATTATGTAGGTAATTATGTATATATTTTTTGGAGTGGTAGGCTCTAGCCGTGGTTGTAATACCACCCACCGAACAAAGCCATGCCGTCAAGCGACCTAGTCGTGTTTCGGGATGATGTTCGGTGAACCATCGGGGAGACGGGTCTGAGCAGCCGCTCAACTGCCGTCTCTCTCTATATAGATCTATGTGTTCCATCTTAGGCCACATCATCGCTTCACACCAGGCAATATAGTGGCCAAACATAGATCTATTAAGTGTAAAAAAAATAAAAATATTACTTATTTTGTTAATAGATTGAAGATACCAAACATCTGAAAACAAAACAACTACATACTAAAGATTTTTCGAAATTGAGGAACAAGCGTTTGCAGCTCTTTCGACAACAAAGCCTTGCTAAAAACTAAGCATATAAAATGTCAACCTTAATTGGTAGATGACAATATGTCAACAAAACGAGAGGCACTACGAACCACAATCCATGATATAACGCAAAATTAACAATAACTCATCAACCGATGCGATATAATGCAAATAAAAATATCCCAGGTAACAATTAACGCTTATTGTTCCCATCTCAACAGTTGCTGTAATATACAAGACGAACAATAATTAATGTTTGCTTTGCTCCACCTTAATAAACAAAATAAAATTCTTACCAAAAAATTTAAAATGTAACTTCATCTTGTAATAAGCACGCAACACGTTAGCACGAGCACGGACCGTTCGCGGCGAGATGCGCGTAAAAGCACGGACCGCGCGGTTTGCGTTGTGCGCGTGCGCCTGTCTTTCCGCGACTGCCGCAACCGCAACTGCCTCCACTAGATCCGCAGCGCATTCGCCGCGAAGGCCTCGCGTGCCACTTCTAAACATCCGACTATCGGAATATCGATGGACATCAACAACTTTGCTTGGAGGTAACTAAGGCCCGTCAATTGCTGTTTTGATGCCGCTGACGATTTCTCGGTATTCGCAGTCAATGACACGATTGAATGTTTTAGGAATTCAGACACACCTCTGTTGCGAAATTGTTTGCATCTAAGGTTAAATTAAGATGAGATTGACCATTTATCATCTTGGACACCTGCTGTAATTATGCGCCATGGTTAATTAAAATAAATTTAACTGCGCAGTCAGTTTGACATTTTATTGCAGTTACGCCAAAGTAGCTGCTTCGTAAGGAACTTCTTTTCGAACTTATTTAAGGGATCTTTCAGCATTCCTTTGGGTTATGTTTTCCGGCGGTACGTAAAAATAAGTGGTTTTTCACGTCAAACTAAATCTACAAAGCAAATGTAGATTTAAATAACTAACTGATTCACTACTTCATAGTTGTTTCTCGAAGAGTCTAAGACCTTTTAAAACATTAATCTTATTTCCAAAATTAAGTAGTGACGCTCGCCGTTGATAGATTTATCAAGAAGGATAAATAATGATCATCATCATCAACCATAAAATCCACCCATTTAAACTACAATAATTATTTTTCATACTTATTCCATCTGAGTCATGTTTTATGAATGGCCATTCATTACCTATTCAGTCGGGTACTTATTATACTACATAGTAAAGCATTTACCCCCAATACTTGCAAAACATAAATTCTATAATTGACGCCGTAGGTAGGTATGTAGGTATATAGTCTAGTCGTGTTTCGGGATGATGTTCGGTGAACCATAGGGGAGACGGGTCTGAGCAGCCGCTCAACTGCTGTCTCTCTCTAGATCTATGTGCTCCATCTTAGGCCACATCATCGCTTCACATCAGGTGAGATAGTGGCCAAACATAGAACTAATAGACGTAAAATAAAAGACGTGTGGCACTCGGAGACTGCCGCGGTAAAGCTATTGCATAGCATTCGGAGTGGGGGGTGTTAGGTTATTTTCGTTACGGAATTTCTGGATTCGGTCTCCACGCTCAAGGCCCGCGATAGAAGCTATACGATAGCTTAAAAAAAATGTATGTTGATGCGGGTGATAATGATAAATTTAGATTAAATCATATGTACATCCCTACCTACACCTCTATGTATATTTTGCGACAATATACACATCCGTAAACAAGTATAGGTACTCAGATACTTAGTTAAATAGATACTTGGATAATGTTTGTCAGTTTGTTTCGATGTAGGGGATATCACCTAATACATCCATAGCTAGCGTCGTAGGTAAAGGTAAAGTTATTTTTATTAGCACAAACCATGGGTTATTACGTTATTAGTTATTACACACATAAATTATACACACAGAATTAATAATAATAAATTCGGTCACGTTGCCTTTATTTATTTATTAGACGTAGCCGTAGGAACATATGCAAAATTTTAAACATAAGTAATTTAAATTTGAATACAGCTCATAAATTATTATTGCTCTAAGCAATTAATTAATGTGATAATAGCATTTAACCAGTAGTATCTTTTTTAAATTGGCTTTTAACATAATTGGTGCGGCTCATCGACATATTTTGGAATTTTGTTAAAAATATGCAACATATTCGTATGATAATATCCTTTATCCACAACAAACCGGACCTATATCAATTAGTCTCCAGTATAGACCATAGTCTCCAGTCCTAGACCTTTAAAGGTAGCTAATGTGGATTTCATAAGGGCCCAAAGGCGTTGCTCCCGACTCCCGAGCGGTTGCCAACTGGCCTTTTACTTGTTTTGTATTTTTATCGTGGGAACCGCTCCTCTTGCTATACGCGGTTATACCGTTGCTAACCCAGCGCGTAGTTGCAGTACCAATGATTAATATCTAGACAATCTTCCAGGTGGAACAATATGGAACAATCTAGAAACCTAGAAACCTAGAAAGATAGTGTTTGAAATGTATCTTTCTAGGTACAGTTAGTCAAGTTAGTCACTTTTAGTAATTAGATTATATATTGTATATCGTATGTAAGCCCTTAGTATGTCTATTATATTTTCTATCACCACCGTCTGTGTATGTTTCGTTATTCCTCTCCATCCAAAGGTTGTCTGGAAGAGATCGCTTTAAGCGATAAGACCGCCCATTGTTACACCACTGTAAACATTTGACTTGTACTTTATCTCTATTTTTAAGGTGAATAATAAAGTGTTTATCTATCTGTCTATCTATCTACAGTTATATTTTCTAAATTCGGGTATAATCGGACAGATTTTGTAGGAAAATTAACAGACACAAAAAGAGTACCTACTTATAGGAATGTAAGTACTTGTAGATGTGTGTATACCCAATATAATATACAAGTGTATTTCGAAGATCTTTTCTGAATACGGAATAAGGTCCCGGTATACATATGTACAGTCAGCTACGCTGATATATATATACACTTCCAGGTTTTGATGGGGTCGAGGTCGGGACTTTATACATAATTTTGATATATTGTATACCGCATTCTGACAAATAAGATGACTACATATATTTGAAAAAGTTTGCATGCACTTATCTTTGAAAGTTATGAGTGTATATAAATTTGAAAACTTGTGAGTGTATACATATCAGCGCAGCTGACTGTACCTAGGTAACTAATTTAAAGATCCTAAAATCCTTGCAATTAGAAAGGCAAATAACTACTGAGGGGCAATGTTTGGGCAGTACACTCAGGGCCGACCGCCGGATCCTGTACCCTCAGGCGAGATGAGCGACCGCTCCATCCTCCCTACCCATATGTCCCTCAAGCGCCAATCGTACATATATCGTGTTGAGCTCAAATTAAGGTATAGCTTCACTGCAACTAATGAGATGCGGTCCAATTATTGTCAATTTAGGCAAGAAATCGAATTAATCTCATTAATTTACACCAAAATACGATAATTACAAGTTGAGTTAAACTTTCATAGGACAATATATGGCATCATAAGACATTGTCGCAGTGATTTTACACCTTAATCTGAGCTCAACAAGATATACGATTGTCGCTTGAGGGAGATATGGGTACGGGTGCAGGTGCCGGCGCCAAAATGCATGCTTAATTTATCGTGACTATTACTTATATAATAATATATAGAGCATTATATTTCATATGGCCATTTACATTAATTACTGGAATAGGCCATTTACATACAGCATTGTGACCGCTATGATTTCATTACCTACTATCTACACCCGTTGAAGTCTAGACAAGTCTCAAAAAGTTCTAGTAAAATAATTGCTCACTCGGACGTGTCATCATGCTTAG
This sequence comes from Petrophora chlorosata, assembly GCA_951640565.1. Classification (NCBI taxonomy): domain Eukaryota; kingdom Metazoa; phylum Arthropoda; class Insecta; order Lepidoptera; family Geometridae; genus Petrophora; species Petrophora chlorosata. Next base: position 8,330,060 of record OX621206.1, read on the forward strand.
GTGTCGAAAGTCGCAGAACATCTAGGTCGTAAAGTAGAGCATATCCGACGAAATCAAAGTCGCCAAGTCCAAGAAAGTTCTAGCCTACATAGGGTTCTATAGAAACGAAACAAAAAATGCAATGACTACTTGCAACCGATAGTACATAGAAATGATAGTGAAGGTTACTTGTGCATGACTGATTTACAAACTTGATTGAGATATGAAATAGAAAGTGTAACAGCATGGACCAAATATACTTGTATATACTAAATATACTTGTATATTTGGTCCATGGTAACAGGAAGTACAGGAACAAAACATTCGTTTTTTTCTTTCCCCATCAGATTCTGGTAGACTACCTCTGGACCTAAGTCGTCTTATTAACGTTCTTGGTCTATGACTGCGATCTATCTATACTATTATTATAGAGGTAAAATCGTTTGTATGTACATACAAAACTGCCCTACAAACGTAGGGCGTAATCTCTGGAACTACTGATACGATTTTGAAAATTCTCACTGATAGAAAGTTACACTATCCCCGAGTAACATAGGCTATATTTTATGATGTCAACGTGAATGAAGTCGCTTGCAGTTGTTATGTAGTGTTTTTTAATGTTCAGGCCTAAGCCAGGATTAGAATTTAGACCACATCTTTATTTATGGTCTCGGAACTGGACTAATTGATATTGCTGTACCACCGACCAAAACAATAATTATATTAATAAGGTTGCCTGGAAGAGATTGCTGCTTAGCGATAAGAGCGCCCTGCCTTGTGCTATTATTTGATTATATTGTACAAAGCTGTATTTCTTTATGGTTGTTGTTGTATCGTATTGTGCAAACCTAATGAAAACCCTACGACGTCATTAGAAGGTAGTTTCAGTAAAACAAAGTAATTCAACTTGTCGAAAGGATGTAAATTTTTTTTTTGGTCAATAAAACACTGCAGAAAATAGTGCTTGTTTATGTATTTAAAAGTTCAGGTCAAATCATTAACAAAACTTAACTCCAAATGACCTAACTACACAAACATGACTAGTAACAAATTAAATTACTTAATAAATAATTAAGTACAATAATTTAAATAACAGGTTAATTATTGCTAGAGATAAGGTGGGAAACAATCTTTAAAACATACAAAATTCTATGACTTTGTTACTGTGTAAAACTGAAAGTGGTATCTAAAAAATTTTGTCGGTTTAAATGATGCATTTTTTAGATTTATAAATGCGACATTAATTTAAAAATTATGTTTTCAATAGTTTGATAAATATTGCAATTCGCAACTTTATATTATGTCTAACTCGTATTATTTTTTTTAATAAACGTCGGTTCTTGACCTGTTTATTGTTAATAAGTTCATTAACTAGAAAATTTTATAAGCATTTTAACAAATTATTTTAAATAAATATATATTTAGTTATCTACGAGTATGTATGTATGCAGTGGCGTAGCTACCGGAGGGCTAGACGGGGCAGTGCCCCGGGGCCTCAAGCTCAGGGGCCCCTCGGGCTCTGACTCACAAACTATAAATTGAACTACTTTTTTTTACGTAGTTTTTTACACCAATAACAGCACTTTCTGATCGACTACGTTTTACGACGAATCTGGATTACGACAAATCTCGAGTACGTCGAATTTAAATACGGAACAAACGATTTGAAATAGTTTAGTTGGGGCCCTAGTTTATTTTTTGCCCCAGGGCCTTTGGTTATCTAGCTACGCCACTGTATGTATGTGTAAGTTGCAAATAGTGGAAGAAAACTAGATAAACAAAAGGCTTTAAGCGCCAAATTTCATAACTATATCTACGGAAGAGAAGCCTAGAGGGTATGCATAAGTCAAGTCCGAACTAAAATCATATTCTTAATAGCTTTAGACCCTACCAACTGTGAATACTGAAGTATCTCGTCATCATTTTTTATATTAGCTTTCCTTTTGTACGTTTTGTAAGGCACTATGGTTCCTTTGACCCAGCATAGTACGTAGTTTATTTCCTTTTCCTTTGGGAAGTTTTCGTCTACACTGTCTATGTCTGCGTCCAGTCTTGAATAGGGGTTTGCTTCTAGTTTAGGTATGATGTCCTTTATCGGGAACCATTTGTAGGTCTCGGGGCATAGAAGGTCGGAAGGCGCAAAATTTCCTTTGTACCTCATCTTTGGGCAGGAGTGAATGTAGAAGCCCATGTAGTAATATTTGAGATCAGGGCATTGAGCGTGTAAGCGCCGTGTGAAGTCTATCTCTCTGAAAAAAGATATAATGTTGTTAATGTCAATAGGGGATCGGACACTCAGAAAGTGTTTTAAATTAACTACAATGAATATATATAGCCATGAAAAATACTATTTTAATTAAATAACGCTCTAAAAGTACCTAAAACGATGTTTAAATATTATGTTTCAAATATTGCCGCGCAAAAGGTCACCCCAAAACTTGTGACGTCATATGTAGGTAGAGAACGACAAACTCTTCGAAATAAAACTTGCAAAGAGATTCTAATACTTTTTGTGATATTTGTGGACTATATTGTAGTAATGGAACGAAAAATATAGCAAAAATACATTTTATGAAAGCAAAAACGTAAAATAAACACAAGCTTGACTCGCGGCATTTGCCTACAAATGACGTCATGCGCTGTGATTGTTCTTTCGTTTGAGATGAAGAACAGATTAAAAATGACAGAATTATTTATTGATTTAAAAAAATAAATCATTATTATTTCACAAAAAATATTGATTGAATGATCTTTCTGGTTAGACGAACATTCGTTCTAACTACATTATAGATTTTTTGTCGATTACTGTCCGCTCCCCTATTCTTAAAAGCCTTCGAGGTTTCATTCGTTTCTTGCTAGTGGTAGGTTTCTTGTATGCGAGAGGCCGTCTGGGTGGGTACCACCGCTTTGCCAGTTATACTGCCGCCAAGCAGTAGTGCGCAAGCATTACTGTGTTTCGGTTTGAAGGTCATTGTAGCCAGCGAAACTGGGCATTATGAAACTTAACAGCTAATTGTCTCAGGGTGACGAGCGCAGTGTAGCACCGCGAAGGATTTTGGAAAACAAAGTTCTGGGTGATACTGTTATTGTTATGGGCAGGCGTATTGCTTACCATCAGGCGAACGACCAGCTCGTCTCGTCATTCGATCACAAAAACAAAAAAAGCGTTTCAGACCTAAACTAAAGCTTCATATCTTACCTCAGAGCACCATAAGTGCCCAAGTTCATATGCATATACTGAGGATCGTAGAAAAAGTAGACAGAAGACACGCATTTTGGGAGAATGTCTATGACGCCCACAGCCAGCAGCTTCCCACTGAGCCAGTACTGCTGGTGGAACGAGCCGTAGCCCAGCGGTGGGCCGCCTTCTGCATGCTCCTCCTACAATAATAATCATCTTCATCATCGACCTACCTATACAGGTGAATTTTTCGAAATTCAAAACTATAAAGAATAGCGAAAAATGCTCAAAAGAGTCTCGGTGCTGATTTTGATAAAACCTAAAACTGCATAATTTGACAAATCTTTTTTCCTAGTCAGGAATCGAACACATTGGAAAAGTACACGTGCCCTGCAAAAGTTCGGTGGCCTGTGGCGCTACAACTGTTATGATCAAGCGTGTTGCTTACCATCAGGTGAACGAAATGTTCGTCTCGTCACTTAGTTAAATAAAAAACGAATAAACAGACAGACGCAGATGAGCGACTTTATTTTTAGAGTTAAAGTATTTTTAGAAATTGACACCTGTTTGTTTTCGTAGGTCCCAATTCGATGGACTGATTTCAATGCGATTTTTTAAATCAAAAGCTATTTGATTATGAAAATTTACGTGGTTTCCACACACTATTAATAAATTATTATCAATAAAAGCTTATTTTCTCGGCATCTCATTCTTAGCTGCATTTGATGAAAATCTGTCCATTGTTTAAAGGATTTCCAAATTATTACCACCCGACAAAAAAAGAGTGATGTTTCTGGCACCGAGGCTCCCAAATGGATGGATCAATTGAATCGCGGTTATATTCATTGAAAGCTTGTTTAATCGGTTTTAATTTTTAATTCAAGGGTTTATACTATTTGGAGTGTTTAAAGACAGACCCATATTCCACCTCTTATCCCGCGGATAAAACTTTTCATAGATCCTTACCTGTAAAGGACTAGAAACCAGGAACTCCTGGAACTTAGGCTCGGAACATTTGGACGGCTTGTCGTTATGTATCGTTGTCTGGTACTTGACGTATACTTCGTGCGTCTCGGCCGCGGTGGCTAAGTACTCGGCGCTTGGAGGGCTGGTGCGGACTAGCCTTATCTGGAATATACATACACCCACGTAAAGACTCTTGCTCTTGTTCACTAGTTTTTTTTTATACAACTGAGGGATGAGACGTGCATGTCGTTCGCCTAATGGTAAGCTTACACAGAACTTTCAATACCATATAAGTATAAAAAGCACTGCGTAGCTCTGTGTAGCGCTATAGGGACCCTCAGTGACACAATAGTAGATTGTATCATAAGGGAGCAAAATAATATTTTTACGGCGAGGGATTCAAAGTACGTCGCCCGAGCCAAAAATATATTTTGCGCCCGAGTGATACACTCTACTTTTCATCACCCACTATGAGAAAATAAAAGCGCCTCATATTTTATTCACTGTCACTTGAACTCATTTTTCAAAACAAAACAAAACAATGAATTTCTAACAATCCGTGAAAATTTACGAAAACGCGGGCTGTAGTTCGCGCTTTTTTAATTTGTTTTTTTTTTTCATTCATCCGGCGGCGTGACTATGGGCCGTCGTACCAGCCAGTCTTTATTCAAACAATATTTGCGTTCGATTTCTTTGGTGCTGAACACTAAGATGTTCCAAATTCAAAAAGTGCGCGGCAAAGATAATTGCGGCGCACTTATAAAGAGGATTAAAAACTCATTACTGCCCGCTAAAAGTTTCTTATAGAAAACACCACCTTTGGGTGCACATAAAGGCGAACCAAGTCGTCCTTTTCGAATAGATGGGATGAAAAATAAGTTTAAGCCTCCGGCAATAGAAGACGACTTCAATCTGTCTTGCGCGAACTTCTGATAGATTTGATTTGACACTCTTTGTATGGACTGCGTCTATGTGTATCTTGCTCTCGCTTCGTATCCGCTTTATAAGATAGTATAAGAGCGAGTGTGGCTCAGTGGGAGCTCGTGCGACTTTCGATCCGACGCACCCGAGTTCGAATCCCGCTGGCCCCGCACCACTGACTTTCTTAAGTTATGTGCGGATTTAACACTCGCTCCAAAAACGGTGAAGGAAAACATCGTGAGGAAACCGGCATGTCCAAGAATTTTTCACAAAAATTCAAGGACATGTGACATCCACCAACCCGCACTGGGCCAGCGTGGTGGATTATGGCCCATTCTCTCTGTGTGAGAGAAGACCCGTGTCCCAGCAGTGGGAACGTGATGGGCTGATGATGATGATGACTCTTTGTATGGACTGCGTCTATGTGTATCTTGCTATCGCTTCGTATCCGCTTTTTTTGTTTAATTTATTAAAGAGATGGGACACAGGCCTCATTGGTAAACGATGGACTTGATAAATGTACCTAAACCTATCTTAAATGGTTTAGGACCAGAATGTTGCATTCGTATAAACTTCCAAAAATTCAAAGTAAATAGTGACCATCATAACATAACCACTAGAAATAAGGATAGGATTGTTGTACCTAGGTATAGACTGACTAAAACGAATAAGTCTTTTATGGGCAACTGTGTACGTTTATAATAAAATTCCAAAATGTATAACGGAGCTCACAGAAAGTAAATTCAAATTACGCGTTAAGAATGTTCTAATGAGAAAAGAATACTATACTGTTCGTAATTACATAGAAGACAAAGATGCTTGGAACATTCCACTTCTGCAAAGTAACATAACATTGTAAAAACCCAAAAAAATGTAACAAAATCTCAAAAAAAAATGCCCCTTAGTTTCTTGCCATGTCTTCTGAGTAGTGGTTCTTTTTCCGATACGGTGGTAGTCATTGTGATAATTTGACGTTCATAAGTGCGTCTGTGAAGCCAAAATGATTAGAGATTTTGATTTTATATTTTCTCATTCCCAATAGTTGTAAAGTTATTATGACAGAATGAATACCTAAATGATTAACGAAATGATGTTATTGAAATCAAGCTTATATGTGTAATGGTTTTCCTTATTTTGGTCACTCATTTTATAATGCACTTTTCCTTTTATTCATAGTACATAATTTGAATTATTTATTTATAAAGCCCTAATTTTTTTTCCTTATGTATTAGAGGGTACTTATGTCACAGAAGAATTTTAAAATAAGTCATTTGTAATGTTTCACTAGAGCGAGTGTGGCTCAGTGGGAGCAAGTGCGACTTTCGATCCAACGCACCCGAGTTCGAATCCCGCTGGCCCCCGCACCACTGACTTTCTTAAGTTATGTGCGGATTTAACACTCGCTCTAGAAACGGTGAAGGAAAACATCGTGAGGAAACCGGCATGTCCAAGATTTTTTCACAAAAAGTCAAGGGCATGTGACATCCACCAACCCGCACTGGGCCAGCGTGGTGGATTATGGCCCATCCTCTCTCTATAAGAGAAGGCCCGTGTCCCAGCAGTGGGAACGTGATGGGCTGATGATGATGATGATGATGAATGTTTCACTTATAGAATAGACTTGACAATATGATAAATATAAATTGTTTATCCTTAGAATGATAACAAAGAAGTCGACACAAAAGAGCCCAAAACAATGGCCAGTAAAAAACATACCTCTAACTTTTGTTTAAATTCATCAGGCAGTTCATTTATAAAGTCTTCAAGTTGTTTTTCTTTGTTTTTGATAATAGTAGGCAGTGTCGTGACGTCGATGCCCTTCTCTTTCAGTTTCTCAATCTTCCTCTCTTTGCGAAGCTGTTTAGCTTTCTTGCATGGAGCCTTGATGGGGTCGGGACCTGGATCTGTATAATAATTACTATCATTATCAACATTTCGTATAGTCAGTGAATGTAATTGTTCGTGCTCCTGAAAAGAGCTTTCTAGAATGACAGGCGGTCACTATAGCGCAAGGGTAAAACAGTAAATATGCTAGGATTGCTAGGCAACAACCATCCTTTACTGTGATGAGCTAGATTAACACAAACACCTTCTAATAAGTTAGCTAGGATATAATTTGCACTGTATTGGTGTGGACAGTTGACTATTTCAAACCTTAATAAGTTTAGCAATGCCCTACCTCTTTTGACAACTTTTGAAGCATTTTCATTACAAGTCGAGTCCATTTTCACCGCTGTTGTAGCTGAAAATCAAAAGTTGTTTTAAATTTTACTAGCAGCACTAGATGTCTTAAAATGTAAGAAGGAAATGTGTGTGCACACAGCACATCATTATTAAAGATTTTTGTTAATCAAGGAGCATAAACATTTTTTGCGAAACTCTAGTCATTAGATAATTTCGTAAGCCAAGCCAACTATCAATATATAATATATATGTATTGTTAATTGTATATAATATGTATGTATTGTTAATTCCAAATACTTAAAAACCTACATGGATTACACAATAGTTTCACACATATTATTATAATCTCTTTGTTTAGTTATCTTGGGAGTCATGTTACGTCAATCTATAATTGACTATGTATTGCAATAAATAAAATTCACCTTTATCTGCAACTTCACTATCGAACTTCTGACCTTCTGCCGTCACCTCACCAACATTGATATCTTGGGGTACCATTGTTGACTCCACAAATTGTTCAGCCCCCTCTTTATAACCGTCTATGATTTCTTCGGACTCAATACTGCACATCGACATCTTCCGCACATCTTGAGGCTTTGATGGGTCCTCACTGGATAGATATTTGTTAACTCTTTTTAGTATTTTCTTTTGAGATTTGGTAGCCTTGAACTCTAATGCTCTGCACCTGTAATATGGATGACTCATTACTCATTATGCACACAGATGTAAAGTAACAGATGTTAGTTATTATAAACATGTTAATTTAAAAATAAGAAATATGTACAGGTTGAAATAAAATCTTAATTAAAACTGTGGCCAATCAATTTTACCATAAGAAAAAATTAGAACAAACCTTATTGTATACATTGGGCAGCAGGTGACATCCATGGTAGGTTTGTAGCAATATTTTCCTGACCTGCGCCACCCTCGGTCTATCAGATCCTGGTAATCATTTACAGTCAATGAATGCGCCCACATTCCTGTCAATTAAACTTACTGTTAACTGCCATTGTTATGACAACAGTACAATAACGGGATATTTTACTTGAGAAGTGGTGGTTTCGATTAAAATTTTTATTTTTGTGGTTAATATTCATGACACTGATTAACTTATTTGCGAAATAGGTACGACTACCATTACCTTCTATCATGATCATGTTCATGACGAAAACCAAACCTATATATATGTAACTTGCTTACCATGACTATAATTAGTATCAGGGCTCCCACAATATCCACATCTGTAACTTTCGTGCTCAGCACAATACTCCACGATACTGCGAAGCATCTTCTGCTAATATTTGCCAGAATTAGACGGAATGTAAGAAACCGCAATAAACCATCCGATGAGACCAATCACAGCAATCACAACACATGAGCAAATCGGAGAAAACTGCGAAGACTACGAGAACGACTCGAACGATCCGAGCTGACTTGACATTGACAATCTAAAATCTTGACATTGACAGCATAATGACAGAACGAAATTATATTTACAAGGCCGCGTTCAAAAATGGGTAAATGTTCACGAGTGAATACTTGTCAGTTAGTCTCAGTGACATGCCAAGTTAAAAATTAACCAACGCCTTTCTGAACGGGCACCGAGTAATACAATAAGCCAGCCAATCAAAACCAATCATTTTCAAGACCGAGATTTCCCGCGCTTTTGTTTATCAGATTTAACTGCGGTCTTTTGGCTAATATCGGAATTTTACCTTATATTTTGTTTCAAATACACGAATCGCTTATTTTATATATATGTACAAAAATCAATGCAAAAATATTGCATAATGTAAAGGAAAATGACAACTGACAACTATTACCTGACAGGTGAGAATCGTAACCCGCTTTTTTATCGGTGAATATTTTCACCTATCAGGTGAACTTTTACTCTCCCCAATTGGTTTTCTGAACGGCTCAGGGTATATGTCAAAGTTCACCTGAGTCATTTCTGAACGGCGTTAGGGTAATAATTACATTAACTGGGTGATTTCTGAACGCGGCCCAAGTGAAGTGAAAAGTGAAGTCAGGAACTTAAAACGATACTCGAAATCAAGTTATGAATCTCAGAGGAAGAACACTTGAGTTATGAATTAATATTCTAGGAACGCTATAATCTGTATCGGTACCTAGGATCGGAACGAAATGGGCAATCAATATCGGAACGAAATCAAGGAACGATATAAAATATAACAATACAATTTCTTCAGTATCGTCCCGTTGCTGTATTTTATTTCGTTCTTCAACTTTTAATAATAAGAATAAACTTCCAAGTCATAGACAAAGTAATCACTACATTTTAGGATTCTAGACTCTTTCGTGTGTAATGGAACCACATCAAACACCGGTACCGGTTCCTCTTCAGTAGCGTTACAAAATTTGAAACGCTACCGAGGAAAAAAAAGGAACAGTATGAAATTAATTTCGGTTTTCAGTTCTATCAGTACCCTCCTCATCCATAAACGCCTATCTCCTGAACTATCAGTCCTAAGTCGTTTTGGTTTGGCCTCAAACAAAAGCATAGCTTAGAAGATAAAAATCTGTTTCAGGCGAACCTACCCATGGCCAATTCAAAAAGAGTTACATACATGGATCGATCAAAAAGTAATACCAAACGAAATAAGGTGATTTTTCTGAAGCTGGCTTCCGGCTCCGATCTTCAATTTACAGGTGACATCGTTCTTATCACTTCTGAGCTACGTACTATGCTAGAAGACGAACGAACGCAAGCAACTCGTGGTAAGGCCCCTGCCTTACCACGAGTTGCTTGTGATAAATAAAATAATGAAAGAGACACTTCTATGCCTGTAGCATGGCGCTGAATATCCATCGGATGAAAGGGATTTCATTCGATACATATTCACTTGGTATAGGCTAGGACTAATACAAATATAACGTTCCTAGAACGTTTCGTAGCGTTATTTCGATTATCGTTCTGTCTGATTGTTCCAAAAGTGGGCCAACAATTTTTTTGTTGGCAGCACTGCAGATATGTCAACGTCAAAAAATGGCTTATGGCGGGAAATTAAAATTAAAAGAGAATAAGGTGTGCGGCGAATTATTGCTGTGTTTTCCATTTAAATACGTCCGTTCTAACTTCATAGGATATTAGAAGAGGGGCTGACGGCGAGGCTCTGTGGGGTGCTGTGGGTTTGGTGTGGGCAACTGAAACTTGCATAACCAAGTAGAACCAAATCTGATGGGGTGAGTAGAGGCATACTACGTTTACTTTAGGTAAGTACCTTCTTTTTAAAGTTTGGTACTTGTTTTTTAATTATTCTGTGCTTTTGGTAGATAGTAAACGGTACTAACTTCTGACTTAGGAACACGTATGTTACGTGCCCTGTTGTAGCACCATACTAGTTTTCGACATTCTGATCGTCCCACTATCTTCTTCAACTTCTGTTATGTCGGACATCATAGACGATCTTGGATTAATCTTTTGACGTCGATTCCTAAAATTAGAATAATTATAGATCGGTTACCTAAAATATTAAGTAGGTAGGTACCTAACTAGCTTATAACTTGATGTACCTAAGGACCTACCTAGACCTGCACACATAAGAAGCTCCGAGGTACCTCGGTAGTATAGCGTAGCGTGAGGAGAGGGGACCAGTGGAGACATGGCTTCGGGCGACACATTTTAAGGGGCGGGAAAATCGGAAAAAGTTGACGGTGTCAGCCGGTAGACTTTACCATCTCACTATATAACAATACTAGCAGCCCGCCCCGGCTTCGCACGGGTATTTAACAGAAAATTCAAAATTAAAAATTCTAATACACACACATCTCCCCTCCTGTGCGGCACGTACCCCAGTGACGCCTACATTGCATAAGGTGCTGCCTAGCTAGCCGAGCAGGGTGAGCGGCTGCCACGCAACTTTTTTCTAATATGTACTTACCTACATTTTTAAACTCGTGATATCTTTCGAATGGAATGTCCGAATTAAATAATTCAAAAAGTTATATAAAGATATTGAAGCAGTTTTGAATATGAAGTAATTTCTTTCGATACCAAGGATTAATACCAAGATACAAATAAAGAGCCTTTTCTAGCGGTGGCATTTCAATTTAAATTTTAAAATAAAAGAACACTTGTGGCATAACTACAATAGTTAGACATATGCTGTCGCGACACTTTTTGTAAATAATCATGTCTTCTGCAAAGTTGTAGTACATTATTTTATTCTATCATCAATAGTTTTCGTAGCGCACGCGATGTAAAGAATATTTTAGGTATTTTTTTTGCACCTTGGGTTACATTATTGGAGTTTTAGTAAGGATCTCTAATTTTTTTGAAAATATAATATAGCCTATGTCACCCGGGGATAGTGTAGCTTCCTAACAGTGAAAGAATTTTTCAAATCGGATCAGTAGTTTCGGAGCCTATTCAATGCAAACAAACAATCAAATCTTTTCTTCTTTATAATATTAGTTTAGATATACCTAATTTTGGAAATAACATTCTAAATAAAACAAACTTACCTAACCCTCCTATAGTTCCAAGGCTGCACTTCGGTTTCACCCCATAACAGAAATATGATACCACTTAAGAATAGGACAGAAGCGTGAAAGCACCAGATATGTTTCCAAACAAACGGTGAATTCTAAAACATCAAATGCCTAGTTATAGGGGCAAAAATAATATTATTGGGTGAATGGTAGAGAGGAAGAGTCATACAATAATGTACCTACCACCAAATTACCTACTTTTTACTAGATATATTATAAAATTTAGAGTAAGTATTTACGTACCGGGATCAGTCTTTTGAAAGATAGTTTAAAATTTGGTAGAGCAAAGTAACTAAATATACTTAGCGTGAGTGAATCCGAACATGGGTGCGTCGACAAAATGCACAAGCTACCGCTCGGCCACACTCGCTCTAAATCTAAAACTACTTTTTCTACAGATCCGCCCATCATGTCATGGTGATCTTCCACCTTCCCTGAGGGGTGGTAGGAGTGGGTCTCGGGGTGTTCCCTACTACCCCGGCGTAAGCGCGCGGGGGCTTCTATCCCTGGGGAACTGGCAGGCCGCTGGTGACTGCTCAGCTAGTCGGTGCGCCTCTCAGCGGCTCTGTATTGGGCCTCATTTTTTTGGGGTCGCTGTCGCCTCTGCCCTTTTCATCTTCTTCTGGTGGATGTCGTGCAAGTCAATTCGTGACCCGTAACTTGAACCTTGGTTAGGTTCAAGGGTATTTATTATATACTAATTAAACCTACTTACCTACTTTTATTTCATTGCTATGATATTTCACTCATTTTATATTGCTCTAATACATATCATGTTGTTCATTTTTTAATTTGCATCTTGGCATCTTGTCTTCCTTCTCTCGTGTTTTGACTGAATTATGTGCTTTTAGATAGATTTAGGTGAGTGGGATAGATTATAATGTATTCTACTAATTCTATTTGTCTACTGCATAGGTACTTATTTAAGTAAACGCTACTACTTCTATTATTTTTACTGAACTAGGTACTCTATACCTGACCTAGAATACGAAACAAAAAGTCAGTATATTTTGCTTACTTTATACGTTTGTGTGACGTGCCCAACACATAGAGACACCAGAATGCCTGCCGTGTTTCCAATAATCTTAATCACCGTGTAAACAGAGCTCACAAAAGTGGGTGTTAGTTCCTAAAACCATAAGTACACTTCCTCTGCACTTCGGAAATGTTTTTGATCCAGATGACTTTACGAGAACTTTATCGCAAGGCCGCGATGAGTTTCCTAGTTTGGTTTCTATTCAAATAAAAGGTTGATTGATATGGAGATAAAACTGTTGTTTCCCTAAGCCAGCGTAAAATCGAGTCTAAGAAGCCCTTGTAATTTTGCTTCTATGTTAAATTTTTAGGGAAATTGTCAAAACACTGGCCAAGATTTTATTTTTTAAGAACGTAATAGCTATTTCATTGATTTTGATTAGGAATTAGGTATACTTAAATACTTACTCATAGTACTAAGTATAGATACCTACAAGATACTTTTGTAGGATCAAACATCTTTCATTCCAGCAATAGCACGCGCATAATTATTTTTAACGAGTATCATTATATGCATATAGACCATAGCACAGAAGCCAGCCAATATTTTTCATTGATCATAACTCATTTTATAACAAAAAAGACCGACTTTAATCCTGACCACAGATATTGAAAGGGAGATACTGACATATCTTCGAAGTCCAAGGTCTAATATCAGTGAAATTTATATGGGACCACCTTGAAGCTATACCTACTGAACTCAACGCAAAAAGAATTTTTAAATCGGCCTATAAATGACGGAGACCTGAAGTATAAAAAAAATACAAACGTATTCAGAACCTTCTCCTTTTTCAAGTCGGTTAAAAATAGCATAATTTTGTATCAATCGGATTAATGGTTCACGAGTTATCGCAAACGAGCAGATCTGTCCGGTTATTCTCAACTGAAACAGATACCGCGTTTTATAATAGCGGAGGTAAAACCTTACATAACACAAATCCAAGGTCATATCCATTCCTGCAGCAGTAAGAGCAACAGCAATTGTTAACAGGATGGGACCTGGAACTGTAACCGTAAGCCAACAAGCGGCCACAAGCAGTCCAGGCGTCACATGAGCTAAAATAGATTTCAAAAAGACAATGAAAAATTATGTCTAAGCTCAAACGGTACAGGCACCTACCTATATACCTACGTAATTGGATTACGTATTGGGTTATTATATATTTACAAGGTTAACAGCCCAGCAACAACTAGGATAACAGCGACATAATGCCTACTCATTCTCCGGACTCGTATTTGGGACAATATTTGTTGTTGTAACTGTACTTCAGTAATAAACTCCACGAAACTTACAGAGAACAATGAAATATTTTCGAATAAGCTTTATCCTTCTAAACTTGGTACTATGTTTGTACCAATGGAATATTTGTATTACGATTGTTCCCACCACTAATCTCAGAAAAAACGGTAATGCCGTCAACGCCGATGCCTGATGAACAAATAATTCATATTTTTATACTAATGGATTATAAGCTTGTATAAAAAAGTCAGTAAAAAGAAAAATTACGCACATTATAAATGCTGTAGTCGAGAACTTTACAATAAAACAGCGGTCCGTGAAGGCACATGGCAATAATAATCCAAGCATATCCAAAATTCAATATACATAATGCCCAGAATGAAATAGACCTTAATATCAATTTCCATGGAGCTTCTGAATTAGTCAACTGAAACCGAGAATTTTGAAAATCAATTTTTAAAAAGATTTATTTAGTATACAAAAATTTATTTAATATTCATGCACTGGAATATGGATATCTATTATTTATTAGATGTTTGCCCATTACCTTGATTGTAAAAATAGTACCAATAGAATTGATCAAATACGTTTTTTCCTCTTCTGAAATGTATGGATGACTTCTTGGAGAATCGGTCACCGCCAATACCCAAATCACAGACCAAGTTATTTGAAAGCCGCCAGATATGTAAAATCCTACTGGCCATCGGGAATAATACTGGATGCCAGCACAGAGCAGGAATGTAAAACAAGTCCCCATTGTGATTCCTATATATGAGAAGTTAAGTTACTAATTAAAGGATTTCTTCTAAAGCTTAGAATTTGCAGAAAGAATGTTAAGTTGTGTTTACCGCAATATGCCCACATGAAATGATTTCTTTCCATTGGAGGAACCCAGTATCTTAAAACCTGAACCATACTGGGTTGCATAGCGCCCTGTGGAACATCAAAATGTATCGACAAACCGAAATAAAAACGAAACTACGGGAGGCTTTCCGAAATGTCTACTAACAGCACAAAATCCTGTTATGATGCGCACTACGAACAGTGCCCAAAAATTAACATAAGCGGAAGCTGGTGTAAGACAACTGAGAACTCCAGATATCAACCCAGCTATGCCCACTACCCAGGTAGGGCCAACCCTGTGAATAAAAAAATTGTCTTCCTTTACTTATAAACAAAAAATCACAATGCATAAACACAATTATGATGGCTAATGGCCAATTTTCCTCGTAATTTCCACATTGCATTAAATCTTAGTAGGATCATCAAAGTAATAAACAAATATGACGTAGGTACTTAGGTATGAATGAATTTTACTTAATATATAGGTAGAAATGAATCGGAGTGATTTAAGCGACAACTTGACCTCTTTGAAGAATTCGGAATTTCTCACCTGTCTCCAAAACTGTGAAATATGGGAAAACACACACAATATCCGATATGATATGCAGAAAACAACTTTCCCATCTTCAGGTCATCCCAATTTATTAAGTCTACTATCTGGAAAATAGATACATTATTTACTTATTCTAAGAATCAAATTATTATTCATTGTAGGTATGTACACACTTCAATACATTTCGTATTATATATGAGGTAAGTACAAGTACAACGGCGTGCTTAATCCTAAAAAGAGTTATCTTTTAGGAAACATCTAAGGTTCCCTGAAAGATAACTCGCAAAGAGAACAATGATAGGTATATTAAATTTATAGGTAGTTCAAGAGGTAGGTACATAATTTTCGCCCATTGCTATTCGAGTTTGATGTTTTTATATAACTTACCCCTAATAATTGGTTGCGTATTCCTATCCGTTTACTTATTGAAAAGTTATAATTAACACGCTCTCTCTTTGATATCTGAGCCATATCAACCACATGAACACTTAGATTGTAACGAATTACATAAATAAGAAAGTAACCCAGGAAAATCATCACTCCAATCTAGAAATACATAATGTACGGCTTCAGAAATTAAAATCGCATTTTATGTGTAAAATACGGAAACATTTAACTCACTACTGCTCGCACTTTAATTTTGACCATCACAAATGAAAAAAATAATACAAAATACTCTGCAAACGATTACTGTACACAGCCATGGCCAAGGTGAATTGAACAAATAGAAGGTCAACGATCAACAATAAAATGGATGAGGATTGTGTTTGTCATACCTGATGGAACCAAACGGTATACAACCCTACATTTATAACTGGAGAGGCTCCACACATCTAAAATTAGCTACATCAGAAAGGAAGCATCCTAGTAATAATATCCTAAGTGTGTGAGCTTCTTTATAACGACTTCATACCATATATAGCTTCATAACGACTGAACAGGTTTTGATGAAAATTGGTATACTTATATGTCGTTCTAGGTATATACCATATATACTTTTTAGTTCTTGGAATAGGATACTTACATCATTAAAAAGTAAAAGTTGGCAATCGAAACTTTTATTACCTACTTAATTTTTCATTACATTATTACGTCAATTAAGTCTTGGAGCAGGACATATAGGATGCTTTCATCATTAAAAAGTAATAGTAGACAATCGAAACTTTTATTTCTTAATCTCTCATTACATTTTTACGTCAATGTTACATTAAATTACTAATAATAATTGGAATTAGAATAAATATTAAGATCACAATTTAAAACGTATATAAACTTAGACAGGTAATAAATTAGAATGTAGTAAAAACAAATTAGTAAATCAAATTCATTAATCTTGAATAAATAAGGTAGACGGATGCGTATTATTAGATTTATTTTTTAACATCGGGCATATTTTATTACCTTATTTATGCCATCGAAATATAGGAATCGCAAAATCGGCGCAAATATTTGAAACATTAGAGATTACCTTAGTGACTTTATGGTTCGAAAGTGATGAAATACGTAACGGCAATTTCATCGAAAGCAGTAAAATAATATCATTATCAAATGACCGACATATTATAAATAACTGGCTAGACAGACCCAAAGATCGCAAAAATTTCTAGCTAAAATTTACCGTTCGGTATAGTCTAAATACTTTGTTAAAACAAATGGAGCTATGCCACCTAAAATACCTACATTTGGCAATAAAACATCACAGCAATAGTAACAATAATTTCATTATGTTTGATTGTAGTGCCTTCACTGCATTAATTTCAATTATTTATCACTAGTTATATTCCATTTAACATATCGGTATATTAACTTAAATCTAGGCTTAAGCACGGCACATTTCCTGATAGATCACCTCCCTATTATCAAATTAACATACATGTTATTTATGCTAGTCAATAAACTAAAATTGTATACTAGTGGAGTCAAAATGATGAAACATTATCATTTTATTGGTAATTATTGGTAAAGTATATTATTTAATTAAACGTCTAAAGTAGAATACTGAAGAATTACGTTTACCAACAAAAATATTTCGTCATATCTATCTTAAATGAGTCTCGGAACTCTCAAACCTCACCTGTAATAACGATTACGGTAGATAAATAAGTTATGTTTATGCAAATCTTTCTTTTGCATAAATTATACGCAAATCCATTATTTCATACTTATACAAAGTGGAAAATAATATGGAATACGTTATATTTAAATCTCTTGATGAAGTAAATAAAGGCATTTTAAGCGGATACATTTAACGGTGTTTCTTTTACTTCTTTGATGTCGCCGTTCTTGGCTTGTATACCATTCATATCTTTTAGGTCCCCGTTATTGGTTTTATCTTTCGCATCTTTTTCTCCATAGTTCCAAGACTGAGTGTCACCGGTACCAAAAAATACGAAGAATATAGCTGAAATTATATAAACAGACGCGCCCACGAAGAATACTGGCCTCCATTGCTCGAAACTATTCTGTAAATGAAAAAAAGTTAATTATGTACCTATAACAGTACCGTTAGACATCTTGAAACACCTGGCTTACTTTTTTGGATATTTCGCGTTTTTCACTTTGTGAAACACAATAGGACACAAGTAGGTAACTAAACAAGATGAACGAGGTTAAGGCTTAGGTTAACAAAGATATTGAATATTGAAAAGATTACCCCAGTCCTGGTGAAATATGCGGTGATCATAGGCGTGAAGAAGCCGGCAGTGCTTCCAATGCAATTGGCAATTCCATACAAAGTGCCGGCGTAATTCGGAGCTAAGTCTTGATGATTCTGTAGATTTGTCAGCGTTGCCGCGCCATTGAATCCCATCGACATCGTGATCAGTGAAACAGAGAGAGCCGTGGAACATCCCGCATAAACCAACAATACCAGTAGTATTCCGGGTATTACATGGGAGAATAGACAGAAACACTTTCTGATCATTGTCGTAGTCATAAACTTTCTCGCTAGTATAAAGTCTCCTATGACTCCAAATATCGTGGCAAGGAATAATCTGGCAAGATATGGCAGTGCTGCAATAGCTCCCGCACTAGACAGTTCGAAGCCTAGGACACTGGAAACAAATTTAGGTCCAGCTGTCATGATGAAGTACAAGCCCCAAAGATTTCCGTAGTGCAGGATGACCATGGCCATGAATGGGACTGACACCAAGATACTCTTGAATGGAGGCAGACCCTGAAAACACGCATAACATTGTATTATATTTTAACGTTGTAATTATCTTTTCTTGTATATACACAAACACAAACGTGTTGTACACAAATGTCTATCGATTTTGAGATAACTCATATCATTCTTAGATGAAGTAACATCTACAACTCGCAGATAAAAGATAGTCCATCATTTGGAATAGATAGGTACCTAACGCGGTGCATATTATTAAATATGAAATATAAATTGACATCCTCTAAGCGTGATTTTTCATAGTCATAATTTATTTTTAGGCTCTGAGCGTATTTTACAAACCATTTTTCATCGAAACTCGATTAGCGACTTGCTGAGTTTGCAAGGAAAGCAAACATGGCAATGGCAAGTCAAATAAAGATATAGGTACCTAGCCAAGCTAGCCTTATATTTGCAATGTGATTAAACAAGCCACAATTCTAAAACTGACACCTCATCGCGAAGTGAACTATAAGAAAACACTGCGCGCATTAACCGCAAATATTATCTCACCTTTGATTTCTTAACCTTGTCTCCCAAAGCGTCTAAAATATATTTCCTCTCAGTCTCTGTAATCCTTGGGTGCTCGGAAGGAGTGTCCGCTACCAAATACCACCAGAAGACGCACCACACTAATGTCAGCGCTGCCGGTATATAAAACGCCGATTCCCATCCGAACCGCTCCATCAACGGCCCAGTAAGAGACCATGTCACAACAGTTCCTAGTGTTCCTCCCATCATGGCGCTAATAAACTTTCCCTTTTCAGCAGGTGGAGCCCATCGCGCCACCAAAGCGTGTAGAGCCGGGTAAATAAAACCCTAGAACAATGAATTTTACAGGTTAGAATATCTCGAATTTTTGCCAAGGAACTATTTGTTAAGTAGATTAAACTCACCCCAGTGAAGCCTAGACCAAATCTTATGACGACTAGTGCCATGTAGTTCCAGTTAGCTGCGAAGGGGCTCAATGCTGTAAACACCGCACTCAGAACTGAAGTAATCAACACCACATATCGTGGTCCCCATCGTTCGGCCGCCATGCCTCCAAGTAACGAGGTTATTGGGTACGACCAGAAATAGGATCCCAGTATCAGCGCCTGCTTATCTCCCGACCAATCAAACGTAGCACCTGAAACCTATTAAATATTGATTACGATTGTATCGCCACATATTTTTTTAGATTGTTTCAAGCGAACATTATTATAAATGCGTTAATAATTGCACTTAAGTACCTCCTCATGTCTCGGTGCTTCTCTGACATCGGCAATGTCCACATGACGCAGCGTCTCATTTCTCACCACGTCATCTTTCTGGTCGCACTGTGATCGCAATCTAGTAAAAACATATATTAGTTACGCCAGCTATCTGCATGACCAATTAAATAATCATGGAAGTGAGAACCGCCACAGCGTGTAATGTGCAATAGGGATATCATAAAAAAGTTGTACTATAGATGCACTATGGGTGAAGTCACTGGAAGTCGCTTGATGAGTTAATAATGAATTGACGTTAACTTAAAATTACTTGCGACTAATTACACTTATTTGCACATGATACAACAACATCTCTGATAGCTTTATATATCTAAGTAATATGTCAATTAATAGTTAAATGAGGGATAGGCATACCCACAGAAGATTTAATAGTACATAATAACTTTTAATCGCAAATTAATAATGATCGATTTCATATAAATATTTAATTCAGACGGTATATGAAATTGAATGATCTCCACTTGTCGTGAATGTAAGTTTAGTTAGAGGGCTACAAGTTCTTACGAGCTTTTGTTTGGAGGCTGCGGCACCATGGCTATAAGATTCAAGCTCATGTTGACTCGCAGCATGTAAACCACCCAGCAACTGGTGAACAGCATCACCCACAGATTGAATCGCACCGGGATTGCATCTGAAACGGTTAACATATTATAAGTAAGTAACTATGTATTATATATTATAGGGTACGAGTGTGGCTCAGTAGGTACATGTGCGACTTTCGATCCCACGCACTCGAGTTCGAATCCCGCTGGCCCTGCACCACTTACTTTCTTAAGTTATGTGCGGATTCTGTGAAGGAAACCATCGTGAGAAAACCGTCCAAGAACTAATCACAAAAATTAAAAAAAACATGTGACATCCACCAACCCGCACTGGGTGAGCGTGTTGGATTATGGCCCATACTCTCTCTGAGAGAAGGCCCATGTCCCAGTAGTGGGAACGTTATGGGCTGATGGTGAATTAGGTATGTGTTATATAGGAATATATTATTTAGGTACTTCTGGAGTGTTATTATATCTACCTATCTACTACTTTTTAAACAATCATAGTCCATAACGTCAGAAAATTTTATATTATTTACCATTACGGATATTTTACCACGTTTTTTATTTATTTTGAGAACTCGATATTTAGGCGCTGTTGCGATCGCCATGATCACGAAGAACTGAGAACATTTCCACACTTATTCCTACCTATCTATCCTTATCTAGCACCTAGTAAGATCGTCTTATGTGGTAGTGCAGAGGAGGAAAGGGTCCAAAATGCGCTAAATACTAACGTTTTTCTATGTCATCAGATCGTTTATCAATTGTATCTTCGTCAACATTCATGGTGATTTAAAAAAATGTCCATTTTTAAAATATAACGTTATAGCTTGAAAGATAATTTGCATATCGAAGCACGCTTTAACAAATCATTAAATATAGTTATTAATTTAATTTTATGTAAATCATACAAGTGAAATGTTTGACAAAATGCAACGTCATTTCTGACACAGGGGAAGATTTTAGAATGACGGAAACTTCCACAGCCATAAAAAACATCCATTTCACTTTGCACTTTGCAATAAAAAGCACCTAAAATTAAGAAAATAATTGTCTCAGGGTGACGAGCGCAGTACGGCGCCGCGCAGGATTTTGCAAAACAAAGTTCTGGGTGGTGCTGTTATTGTTATGGACTGGCGTATTGCTTACCATCAGGCAAACGACCAGCTCGTCTCGTCACTCAGCTATAAAAAAAAAAGTCAATCATGTTTACCTATTCAGAACAGACGTAGGCAAACTATCTTTTAGTAGGTACCTATTTACTAGATATATCAAACTTTTTCTTTGAGATATATTAAATGAAAAAAAAAAACGTGTGGCACTCGGAGACTGCCGCGGTAAAGCTATTGCATAGCATTCGGAGTGGGGGGTGTTAGGTTATTTTCGTTACGGAATTTCTGGATTCGGTCTCCACGCTCAAGGCCCGCGATAGAAGCTATGCAATAGCTTAAAAATTATTCCCTTCAATTCCCACGACGGACGCGACGACGGGACAAATGTTTGTGCACAGAAAAAAAAGCGCAATCTATTGCTTCGTGTCTGGGTGTTGTGGGACCATGCTCCTCCTAGCTCCTGATTTCCTACATACAGGGAATCCTAGTTAGAGGCCAGGATCCATGTATGTGATATGTATGTGTTGGGCGTATTTATTTATTTATAATAGAAAAATAAAATCATTTTTAAATCTTCGACCATTAACGATAAATGGTCGAAGTTTGGAATAAGTTTTGAAACATCACATCGGCATCAGTCAAAATCTCTTTATTCATGTTTGGCTTCACAGACGCACTTATGAACGTCAAATTATCACAAGACTCTACCACCGCATCGCCTGTGATGACAATATTGGCCACAATTCATTGGCCATGATATTGAAAATCATCTTTGGATGTACATAGATAATCACTGCGTTGTGTCTGGGGCCTAATTCTAGATCAGTAGACATAATGTCGATAGATATAGCGTTATTATGAACATAATTTCATTGAAATTTCAGAGTTTGGTATTTTTAACCGACTTCAAGAAGGAGAAGGTTCTCTATTCGATTGTATTTTTTTTTATTTGGAAAATTCTTTTTGCGTTGGGTTCAGTATAGCTACGAAGTGGTCCCATGTAAATTTCATAATTATTTGACCTTGGACTTCGACGATACATTGAAATCGGTTGTTTTGAAAAACGTAAACTTGTGTCGAATGAAAACTTGATTTTTCTAATCGAAATACCATGTTTTCTACGAAATAACATCCAAAATAGTAATACGTCTATCGTAGACATTTATGAATGAGTTGAAATTGCCCACCTGATATAATTTTATGTCTATGAAACCTACGCACGCCAGCAAAGGTATTCCAAAAACATGGATTGTCTTTTGTGACAATCGTCTTTTACGTACATACGTGCTTCATAGATTTATTATAATAAGATTTATTATTGTTGTTTTATTTATGTATTTTATGTTAAGGTATTTATTGTATAGGTCCTTGTAGCATATTATAAATATCGCTCTTTCTTACGCTCTTTTTCGCCCGGTCTTTTTAATTCAAAGTGTAAGCCCGTTGTCCCCGTAGACCTTATCCCCTTTACGGAGAGACATCCACTAGGTTAGGGTATGTTAGAACTGTGAACACACAGCGCGAGCCGAGCGAGCGAAGCGAGAGTGCCGCGGCAGCGGCTGGCAAAACGCCAGATAGTAGTTTTCCCATATAAAGTTTACTTCACTATATTAACGGAAACAGAGTAAGTGGATATTGGGACGTATTTTTAAATATTTTATTAAAGTACCACGTTTAACTGGGAGACGGGTCTGAGCAGCCTCTCAAATGCCGTCTCTCTCTAGATCTATGTGCTCCATCTTAGGCCACATCATCGCTTCACATCAGGCGAGATAGTGGCCAAACATGGATCTATTACGCGTAAAAAACAAAACGGGGACACGGCTTACGGGGACAACGGACCTACACCGAATTTAAGTATATAATAGGCTACACTTATCGGGGACTGTCTCTGAATATTATTGTTATTATTTACAATATTTTTTCGAGTTACATTCGTAAACAACCGCAAAAACAAATAAAGTGTAGATAACTAATTAAAGTATAATTATTTTGCGGTTAGACATTTTGAGCGTAACGAAATGCCTCGCAAATTGCGGTGCATAATTGAACAGGGTGAACTACAAAAAATGTGCAGCTTCAACAAATTTTAAGCGTAACATTATCAGCCACATTTAATCTGAGATGTACACTATACTGTGTATATGTTATGTTAGAGCAGAAGAATTAACACTTATGAGTACATAGTACATGCGTATACGCCTATTTGGGTACAACGGCAAACATTTAGGCGGATACGCCCATACGCTGCACTATAAACGTAATTTTAATTAAACATATAAAAACTCTCATAAAGAAATGCAACGTTGTGTAAATATTTCAAGTCAATCCATCGACTACTTTTCGTGTTTTGCGGACACAAACAAACGGAAGCTGAATTTTTATATATAGGTAAATATATATTTAGAATAAAATTATATATTAGAATGGACCAAATATTTAGTCCATGATATTAGCTAGGAATTATAAAAATTAGTTCACCATCGACGAAGAAATCAGGTAACACACTATATCTCTTATTCATGTGGTAACACATAGACATTCTTTATCTTTGGATAATACGTATAAAATAAAACATACCTACTATGTTCTACGAATTGAGAACCTCCTTCTTTTTCTAAAGTCACACGCATCGATCTGAAAACCTGATTTTGGTGGTATAAGTTTATCCCGTTATGTAGGTATCAATATAATAAGTAGGTATGTAGGTATATCGACCTACATATATGGTCAAGATTCTAACGGGAAATGCAGTCTTATTAAAGATTCAATCGAATCAACAGGATCAGAAAAGAGTCCACATAGTCCGACCACGGTAGGACTAATGACCATGATGTCTTGTGAAGATCAAAGTCTGTTACTCTCGTAAGCCATGGTGTAGTGGATTAGGAAGATGATTCACTAATATTGACCACAGAATAAATAATAGTACTACGATAACATGGGTAGCGGCGCGTCCGATACCCGTCGGCGTTGGATATGGGTAGCCAGTAAGTATTCAGGTTAGCCGAGGAATAAGGTTTATTGATGTAAACACAAAAATCCGTTCAATAAACAATTTAAAAGAATGCACTTCAAAACATAACGGGCTCGACGGTTGTAGACTTTTATTTTATTGCCATACATACCACTCTGATCCTGGCACCACACACCGGTTTTAAAACATCGGATGTTGAACCTCTCAGGTTATGTTGCCCTCAATACGTAATACTCATGCCCGTAAGTGAAAACAGTCATAACTACGACGGACCGCTCTTTAATTTAAAAAAGCTCTCTGACCTTTGTTATAAAGTTTCTATATAATTATAGATATATAAAGCACAGAGGCATCGGCACCGCGTTCTTTCATGCTAGTTAGTGTCTCATGTATATATGCAACGACTATTACCTATTTAAAACCGTATTCCAGTTTGAAGGGCATTGTAGCCAGCGAAATTACTGGGCATTATGAGACTCAACAGCTAATTGTCTCAGGGTGATGAGCGCAGTGCAGCGCCGCGCAGGATTTTGCAAAACAAAGTTCTGGGTGGTGTTGTTATTGTTATGGGCTAGCGTATTGCTTACCATCAGGTAAACGACCAGCTCGTCTCGTCATTCAGTAACATAAAAATAACCTATTTAAATCCATATACAATCATGGTATCATCATTATCATTAGCCCTTTACGTTCCCACTGCTGGGACACAAGCCTTCTCAGACAGGTACCTAATTTAGGTATTAAAATATGTTAATTATAATCCATCAGCTGCTGCTGGCAGATGTCACATTTCCGAATTTTGCTAAGGTATGTCTTATGTATTTTCACCTTTTAGAGCGTGTTCAATAAACTATCATGGTGTTCCTCACTTGTTTCAGAAACCATAACAAGGCGATAATATAAACTGACTATTCAGTTTGTTTGAGGTTTTTCTAAACAATAACTTACGAATATAGGAATCTAAATATATAGAGCTTACTTGGTAGCCGCAGCTGCAGACACTAAAGAACCTCCCAGACCCATGTACAGAAGTGCTGTCAACGTTCCTACTGAACAATCTCTTCAGTTATAATCAATGAAGGAAAACACCATAGGGCACCCGCATGTCAAGAACCAAATCGAGGTCACATGACAGCCTCTAGCCGCACTAGGCCTTGGTAATGAATTATGTAAGTATGTACCTACTAAACAATATTTATCTAAGAGGTGACTCATTTCCTCCCCCAGCTGTGTGAGCTGATGATGACTGATAAAAAGTTATGTTTACGTAATTTTTGTGTACCTGTCTCTAGAAATAAAAAAAAAATCACAAACGGCAACAAAGTCATAAGAATAATCAACATCTCATATTCTATTTAACGTATATACCCTAAAACCTTGTCCTATAACACAGTATTCTATAATATACACAACTATATGACTATGTATATTGTATACCTAAACATAGTAAACTTATTCTTTGATATTGATTATTACTGGTGGTAGGTTTCTCGCATGCGAGAGGCCGTCTGGATGGGTACCACCGCTTTGCCAGTTATTTAACCGCCAAGCAGTAGTGCGCAAGCATTACTGTGTTCCGGCTTGAAGGGCATTGTAGCCAGCGAAATTACTGGGCATTATGAGACTCAACAGCTAATTGTCTCAGGGTGACGAGCGCAGTGCAGCACCGCGCAGGATTTTGCAAAACAAAGTTATGGGTGGTGCTGTTATTGTTATGGGCTGGCGTATTGCTTACCATCAGGCAAACGACCAGCTCGTCTCGTCATACAGTTACATAAAAAAAAAGAATACATTAGCGCATGCTAGGCGAAAATCTTAAGATTTTAAAAAAAATTAGGAAGAAGAAAAATTATATTGTTCGGGCAGGGATCGAACCTGCGTCTTCGGAATACCGTCCCGACGCCTTAACCACTGGGCCACCGAGCCTACTGCTCGAGCAACCAAATTTCTTCTATCCTTCTTATATCATCTTATCGTCAATATCATTTTTCTTCTTCCTAATTATTTAATATCTTAAAACTTATTCTTTTTACGACGTACGTATACTACGTATTATTAAAACGTTCACATCATTAAAATTATCTACGACGAAACGTTTATTTTCGGTAGGTACTCTTATCTCATACAAAAACAGTATGTTCATAAAAGGAAAATAATTTTAAAACCCGATAAAAAAGCGGTAGGTAAGGTACCTACCTAAATCAATGTCATGGTGTTTATAGAACGGCCTCCATTGCGCACACTCGCTTTTATACCATTATTGCCATTATCGTTGGGTTTAAAGGAACCATAGTATAAAGTGGTAATACCTACTATTACAGCTTTGAAAATGACCATTGAACTTGTAACTGCATAACAGGTTGATATACGAGTACCTACTGCTACATCATATGGGCACAGCCTAGTAAGTAAATGAGGAGTGATGTAGGAGTGGAACGCCTTGCCGTCGTCTGTGTTTCCACTTAAATACAATCTGGGTGTGTTCAAATCAAGAGTGAACAAGTACTTACTGGGTAAGCGTGCTACATCTTCGACCACATCGTCGCTTCCCATCAATGAGATCGTGGTCAAACGCTGACCCAGTCAGAAGTAAAAAAAAAAAATTACTAAGCTGTGAGCTAATATTGAGTAGGTATGCGCAGAATGTGCACAACACAATTAATTATACCTAAGTACTTTACCTTGTACCGTTTACGAAAAATACTAGAGAACTGGTGAAATCCATTTCACCATCATCATCATCAGCCCATCACGTTCCCACTGCTGGCACACGGGCCTTCTCTCATAGAGAGAGTATGGGCCATACTCCACCACGCTGGCCCAGTGCGGGTTGGTAGATGTCACATGTCCTTGAATTTTTGTGATAAATTATTGGACATACCGGTTTCCTCACGATGTTTTCCTTCACCGTCTTTAGAGCTAGTGATAAATTCGCACATAACTTAAGAAAGTCAGTGGTGCGGGGCCAGCGGGATTCGAACTCGGGTGCGTCGGATCGAAAGTCGCACGTTCTCCCACCGAGCCACACTCGCTCTAAAAGCAATTTGGTTGCACTAAAAGCTGATCACGATTTTGAAAATACTCTTAACATAGGTAAAACCTGCTGCACTGCTGGCAAGGATTGCTTAGAAGGAATCGCGGGAGAAACCGGTCATATAGCGATATCTTATATTCTTTATAGTTACTCTTTATATTTTCTAGTTGCAAAAACGTATGTATAAAACCATTAAATAATTCAATTTCTATAGGTCATAGAACGTATTTAACGACATATTATTGTTTTATTTTCCTTTGTAATACTTCAATAGAGATTTTCAGTGTTTTATGTTGGATTTACCGTCGATTGATGAGATGAACTGATGAACCATAAATTTATTAATCAATGCGGTGATAAATAGGTGTGTAACATGTGTTAGCGTATTATTCATACATTGGAAAATCGTAAAACCAACTAAATAAAGATTGTCGTGACCATGAAAAGTCGTAGTTATCTCGACAGCTTTTTTATGTAACTGAATGACGAGACGAGCTGGTCGTTCGCCTGATGATAAGCAATACGCCAGCCCATAAGAATAACAGCACCACCCAGGACTGTTTGCAAAATCCTGTGCGGCGCTGCACTGCGCTCGTCACCCTGAGACAATTAGCTGTTGAGTCTCATAATGCTAAGTAATTTCGCTGGCTACAGTGTCCTTCAAACCGGAACACAGCTAAGTAGGTAGGTATATAAAACGAATAATAATATAAGTATTCACTTAGGCACTTCGTAAACAGTATAAATAGCAATATATATAAACAGTGCAGAGTATAAATTGGCTTAAAATGTTATTTCATGCATTTATTAAAAGCATATTTTCTCCTCGAGGCGAGATAAAATTCCTATAAAATCACGTCCGATCCGATATCGCGGCGGAGAAATGGTACTTATTATGTAGGTAACACCAATAGGTACCGTATTTTATCATAAATCACTTATCTACTTGTAAAAATAACATGTACCTACCATGTGCTGAATCACCTACTTTGGTTTAAAAAATATTCGTGTGCGCGTCCTGTTCTCCTCCCAATGATTATATATAACCCTGCTCTCCCCTAAAAACATTGTCCATGGGTAGAACCTTTAACCTAGGTTTAAGGGTAGAACATCACTCATAGCATGTAAAACTCATTCGACTAGTCAGTTTTTAGTTAATATAGGTACGTAAGTAATAGTTTGTATTCTTTGATATAGGAAATCATTAGCCCATCCCATTACTTTGCCACTACCAGGCCTAGCGCACTCTGCACTGTAGGTACGCAGCTACAAGTACATAGCCGGACACCGACGGCGAGTCGCGCGTCGTTACACGTGCCGCGTCAGAAGAGATAAGAGCTATGCGATAGAAAGGGAGGTGCTCTGTAGGTTAATATGACTGGTAGATGCAGCGCTACACTAGCTGAATTGAATTTTATTGCGTCATAGCAAGAGTCGCTATTTGTTTAAATTTCTTTGCGGAATGATGCTTCTGTCCCTTAGTATTCTGTGCCACTACTAGGACACGAGCTTCTCTCAAAGGAACAATATGGAAGATAGTCATAAAATGTCATCCACTCCGTGGACCTATGTTCGGCTTAGATAGTCAAGCGATAAATGCTTATAGTGCACTTTAAATTAAGAACTACATTACATACAATAAAATTAATCTGTGCATTCAATCCTTATCGCACTATTTGAAATCCTGGCATGGCCTACCCTTCGATTTCTGTGAATGAAAAAGTCCTGAGGAAACCAAAGACGTAGTACTATTATTTATTATGTGACTTGTGGTGGTTTGTTTGGTATGTGTGTGTGTAGTTTGCTCAGGATTTCTCCCTTACTAAGGGGTTCAGGTGATATAGTAGTCAAAAACAAGCCAAAAAACATTGGACTCGTGGAGTGGATGGATTAAAATATAATCCATCACTGCGAGACTATCAAAATTGCGTTAAAAAACTGTAAATTCTTTATCGTCTACATTCTTTCTCAGGGTTCGTACTTGCGCGAATATTTGATAACACTGGTCGACCAGTTCTCAATAAATCGAACTGTTGACATAACTAGCGAGGTACGAATGAATCGATCGAATTTCTCAAACAACGTTATTACGTTGACAGTGTTTAGAGTTCTGCAGAGGCTCGATTCATTGTTACAAAAGGGTATGACAAAAAATTAGTACTCCTAAATTGACTGTATTCACACTATAAAAACTTCTTTCGCGATAGTGACGAAAATAGGTTTGAATCGCTCTTCAACCCGAGAGAGCTAAAATTAATTATTCAAAAACGAATTCGTAAATAATTTATTTTGATAGATCTATAATCGAAGGTCAACAAATTTCTAAATATGTGGAAATATTCATCATGTTTTCAAACTCATTAGTTAGCTAGACGTGTGAAATAAAGTTTTCCTGGTCTGACTAGTTGTGGCCAACACCATATTCAAAGCTTGAGTTCTGGAAAACTCTGCTTAAAAAGTGAAAGCATTGTGAAAGGTGTTGAGCGCTGCTTCATATCTTAGCAGAGCCAGCTCTAGAGCTTGTCTCTCTTTTTTATGTTTCCATAAGCGACATGGAATTTCATGTTATGTTACATAACTATTAATCACCCGCAGTTTATATAATGAAGTTATTTTTCATGATTCACGAATCATTTGAACGCTAATCCCAAAAAGCAAACGGGCATTGTTGTAAACTATGAGTAATTTTAATTTTAAGTACGTGTAACATACTACACTTATATTGTGCAATGGTGAATAGGTATAAGGATTATAACATACCTATTATACATAATTTTTTTTCAACATAATCTAATCTTTTATGTCACCGTAAAATTGTACCGCACCCTGACCTACCGAGGGCTGCCTCATATACGTTTGATTGTAAGCAAGATGTTACGGTTCGCAATCTTTCCACAGTTTATAATCTCGCGAGATAGATTAAGATACACTCGAGAGCAATGAATCCGGGTCACTTAAAGAATGTTAAAAATCTCAGAAACTAAAAATGATAGGTTAATGCAATAAATTGTATTTAATAGACAATGTAATACTCCTTAAATGAAAGTAAAAAAAATATGAGTCACCATACATTTTATTAACACAAAATTACATAAAGAAAAAAACTGCTGATCTCTCCTTAAAACAAAAATAGGAAACATGAAATTTTTGAACTTTATTACGATTTTCTTGAATTTTAATACTTCGTATTGCCTCCTCGTGCTTCCATTACTGCGTTTACGCGGTTTGGCATGCTGTACACCAAGTTCCTTATACGATTTTGGGGAATATTCTCCCATTCCTCTGTGAGAGCAATTTTGAGCTCACGAAGCGTGATTGGGGGAGGGTTTCGTTGTTTTACGCATCTGCCTAGCTCGTCCCAAGCATGCTCGATCGGGTTGATATCCGGGCTGCGCGCTGGCCACTCCATACGAGTAATGTTCATCTCTTGAAGGTAGTCATTCACAATCCTACCTGTATGAGGTCGGGCATTGTCATGCATAAATATAGCATCCTCACCTAAATTGACCATAAATGGACCAACGTGATCATTGAGGATTTCTTCCACATATCTTACGCTAGTTAAAGAGCCGTTTTCTATGATCACCAGCTCTGTGCGACTTTCAGAAGAAATTCCGGCCCACACAAGTACAGACCCACCACCGTAGGCTACTTTTTCTTCGATGCATGCTTGCTTGAATCTTTCCCCTGGTCTTCGATACACTCTGTGTCTTCCATCGTGCTTGTAGAGCATAAATTTTGATTCGTCGGAGAACATAACTTTTGACCAATCTTCAATACTCCAATTTACGTGGCTCTGGGCATATCTTAGTCTCGAAATACGATGCCCACGCTCCAGTTTAGGGCCGTTTGCAGGTCTAAGGGGTTTTAAGTTAGATTCAGCAAGCCGACGTCTTACTGTCCATGCACTTGGGTTACTTCCTCCGAGGCGTCGAAACTGATTGGTGAGTTCAGTTCCTGTGAGAAAGCGATTTCGAAGCATGGTGTTCACCAAGTATCGGTCTTCTCGTGCTGTGGTACACCTGGTTCTGCCCGTTCCTGGTCTGCATAGGTTAGAACCAGTTTCTTCGTAACGTCGGAGAACTCTTTGTACTGTTGACAGCGACACACCGACAGTCCTGGCTGTATCGCGCTGACTCCGGCCGGTTTCCAGCATTGTAAGTATTCTGGTGCATTCTTCAGGCGTAAGCGACATAATTTCAGCTTGAATAATGAATATAGAGCACTATCAACATGGTTTATGTACCCACATAAATGACAGATTACAAACAAAAGCAAAACCAAATGCTGTAATTTCGTAGTTCCATCTTCGAAAGTGGCCCTTTTTCAAATTTGATTTTTTTATGATATAACTTTACAATAACTAAGAAGTTTTAATACCTTCATTTAAGGAGTATTACATTGTCTATTAAATACAATTTATTGCATTAACCTAGCATTTTTAGTTTCCGAGATTTTTAGGATTCTTTAAGTGACCCGGATTCATTGCTCTCGAGTGTAGATTTATAATCTAACGGTATTTACAATTTTACGGTGACATATATAAATGAATGTTTCTATCTTAGAGTAATAATGGTTTATATATATCATTGTTTGTTCCGTATGCATTCCTGTACCATTCATCCGACTGCGATAAAACTTTGTACAGTTGTTCCTTCGCGTGCACTGTGTAGTGCACGCGAAGGTTTCTAAAAAAAGACATGGCAGCGCATTAGCTTATATTATATAATAAACTTATAATTGATTTATTATAAATTTCTTATAATAAAAGTGTTACCCTTGGAAAGGCTAATATTAGTAGGAAAAAAGATTTGTCCATTATATATAAAATAACACAACCTATCTATATTTACTGTATTTTGAGGATATTTTTGAAAATCATTTTTTTTAAGAGTATTTGGGAGCAACAGAACCAAAAAATAGTATTTAAAATTTTTGTCTGTCTATCTGTCTGGGATAAACTCAGAAACTACGGCACAAATTGAAATACAGTTTTATTTTAATATGTTCTATGTCGTCCAGCGCTACTCATAGGCTTTGTTTCATTAAAATAGGTCCAGGAATATTAAAGTTATTACGCAATTTAGAAAAAATATATATGTCCACTATAAGTTGAATCCCGGAACACACCGGACCCTTAGTGCTCGAAGGCTCTGCTTAAACTGGTTTTTGCTTACCTTGAGAACTAAAGGACAAGTTGAGATGCCGATTTCTAAAAAAGTTTTGTTTTGTCCTAGGCTACAACGCGATAGGACAAGATCGAGACAGGAGCGCGACGGTTACGGGATACGAGAGGGACGTTAACGGGATCGGAGCGGGAAGGTAACAGGATAGGAGGAAGATGGTAACGGGTTAGCAGCGGGATGATAACGGGATATGAATGGAACGGTTCCGGGTTAGGAGGGTCGAAACAAATGCTTGCGCTTTTTTTTCTGTGCACAATCATCGAACGAACGGAAGCGAACCCGCAACATCAGTGGTGTGTGAGATGGTATAATGGTGACAATAGACCTCAATATGATTAGAAATAACTTTAAACATGTTTATTATAGTTATTTGGTACTTGAGGGTATGATTAAAAAATAAATAAATTGAGGCGCAGAATATTTTGAAAACCGAGGCTATAAAGGTATTTTAATGTTGTGCTGTAAAGTACCTAGTAATCCAACTGATTTTGATGTAACATACCCATGGTAATTCATGTTGGGGTTAATGCTATTAAACCCTAAAAACCGCATTAAAATCTGCTTAGCAGTTTAAAACCGTGGATTTATGTTTAGTACCCTCTAAATAGTCGATCCCAGACATCCCAGTTAGTTTTTCAAAAATATCTTCAATGTACAGAATTGGCTCAATTCCATTTATAACCGACTTAAAAAGGAGGAGATTTTCAATTCGACTGTATGTTTGTTACGCGATCACTGCGTCATTTATAAACTGATTTGGAAAATTCTACGTTATATAATAAATTTTGCGTTAGGTTCAGTATAGCTTCAAGGTGGTCCCATATAAATTTGTCGATATTCGACCTTGGACAAAGATACATCAGAATTGACGTCGGTTTTATTTTATTATTTATATATACATTAAAATTATTTATTATATTATAGTATATTTTTATTAGATATGTCTATGAATTTTTTGAGAAGCGATACCTAGATCCGGAGCGATTTATGATTTGCCTGTCTTTACATCGTAATTTACTAGTATTAGACGCAAATTGACATTGTCTCTTGTCGTATACATACCTAGTCATATGATTATGATAAACTTACCTTTCCGTGCATACCTATCTGTAGCTATTATTACAAAAATAAAGTAGGTACCTGCAATACAAGTAGCCTGAGGAATCTGAAATATTTACCTATAAGTAGGTATATCTTGAACAATGGAAAAAAACTAACACAGATATGTCGAGTTATTAAATACTTTACTTACATAGAATAACTATTTAATCTCGCTTCAAGTTATACATATTTACAAAATACCTAAGCCAAGATATAATAGTGAAATAATAGTGTTGGCAGAAACAGTTCTTAGAGTGTTGACTACTTTTCCATTCGTCTCTCTGAAGCGCGGCTCTAAGGCTAAGGAGGACAATGGACCAAATAAAACAGCCCCCCAACCCATATGTCCATCAAGCGGCAATCGTGTATCGTGTTGAGCTCAAATTAAGGTATGGCTTCACTGCAACTAATGAGATGCGGTCCGATTATTGTCAATTTAGGCAAGAAATCGAATTAATCTCATTAATTTACACCAAAATACGATAACTACAAGTTGAGATAAACTACGTAGAGTACTACGTAGGAAGTATGCATGTATTATTTCATGGCAACTGTATTTTCTCTGTAAGTGAATAATAATAATGGTTATTCTTTAGAGATAAATAATATGATTATTACCGTTTGAGTAGCAATCTCCAGCGAAACTAGGTAAGTATTTGAGACTAGAAAGCTGATGTCTCAGGTTATCAATTTGGCCTGAATGTTTTTAAGTCTGTTACCTAAGATCTTCGTCATTTATGAACCGATAATGATATATATTTTTGTTTAGACCTGTTCTTGTCCTTCGGAGATACTCCGCTGCAGGCTATATAGGGTATTTAATAAATAAAAAAAGTTTTATTTGTATGCGTATCTGATAGAAACGGGTTCTGGGGATAAAACCCTCTTATTAGAAAAGTAATAAGTACTAATGACATGTGAAATTATTTATCTTGTATTGTAACAGGTAAGAATTTAGTTTCGTGCTAGGGCATTAGTACTGTGCTAGGGGCATGCTCAGAAATGTTTTCGTCTTTATGGTCACTTTACTAATGGTGATTTGCATGCGACACATTTACAAACAAGCTGGACAATGATGATGTGTCTGAATGTACCTAACTGTAATTTTGTTTTGTAGTAATTATCTTAACCACGCGCATAATAGCAGACTCCACACACATAAGTACTTAGTAATAGTACCTATTCTTTGACGGCAGTATCCTCGCTCACCGAGTAGGGTCAAGTCCTTACCGCCTAACCACTTTCCTGGATGTTTTTTGATAATTTTTAGTAATTTTATACCTAGGATTCTTACGGAGAGAGCTATTTTGTGCTAGGAGTTTCTCGGTAATATGATGTAATGAGATGATCAGACATAGAACCTAAAGGAAACGTTGGTGTAGACGTGCGAGTGGAGACCGTGAATCGGCAAACGTAGTGTAGGACGCGCACCGGCTTTAATGGAATGCGCGTCGATCTGCGAAAGGCGGCCGGAAGAAACTAAATTGAAAGAAAAGCCGAAGACCGGGCTCAGTGACGTTCATTAGGAGAGGCTTATGTCCAGCAGTGGAAGACTACTGGTTGATGATAATGATGGTGATAGATGAACGCTTTATTGCAAACATAAAATTAACGACATTTCATAAAAAAATTAAAGAATGTGTTACAATGGATGGCCTTATCGCTTAAAGCGATCTCTTCCAGGCAACCTTTGGATTGAGAGGAATTATTAAAATAGCGATATAGGATGCTCATAATTTTTGTTTGAGACCGAAGAGCTGGCAGCTACCTCGGACAAAGAATTAATTCAAAGTCAGTGTCTTCGGAACCTTGCCTAAAGGGACTCCTTTTAATAATATATTTTAGTTATTATATTAGTTATTAGGATTAATTTTATTTTATTAGTTTTTAATTTTGTTGTAGGTTAGTTTAGTTTTTATCATTCTATATACAGTGAAACTTGGTTAAGTGGGACCTGGATAAGTGAGAAACCTCTATAACTGGAACTCATGCTGAGGTCCCAACACTTTGGCACTGAATTACCTCTGTTAGTGGAACGAAGCAAACCTCTATATCTGGGATTCGTTCTTTCGATTTTCTTGTGATAGTTCCCTCTATACCTGAGACAGCGAGTGAATTTTATATGCATTTACCTCTGTAACTGAGATAACATCGTTTTGTTTGTTTACTTACTTATTCTTATTCTTCCCGCAAATTTTGCACTTAACTAATTTTGAGCCTCAATGACCTTCAGTTTTAGTTTTGCTTTTCTATCGTACGGATTTTTATTTAAATGCTGAAACGAAGGCTCGTTATCAGTACGTGAAAAAAGTTAATATCCGTTTATGAAAGTCTAAAGACACGCGATGAAGTCTGGCTATCCTATTAATCGGAAAATCTAAAACTCCAAGATGTTTGAAAGGTGTTAAAACTTTGCCTGTGAATTACCAAAATAATAAAAAAGCATGGATGACATCTACTATTTTTTTCCGATTGGTTGAAGAATTTGAACCAAGTAATGAAAGCCCAGAAGCGTAAAATTTTGATATTTGTTGACAATTGTACTGCTCACAATAATATGCCCGAGCTAAGCCACATTAAACTCGTGTATCTGCCTGCGAATACGACAAGTAAATTGCAAATAAAAAGATTAAAACTCACGTATAATGTTTACATAATACGTTATTTTATTTAATCGCACCTCTATAACTGAAATAACCTGTATTCTGACCTCTATTAATGGTAACCCTCTGTAAATGAGACAGATATTTATTTATACCTGAATATCTGAGACACTGGGTAAGTGGAATACCTCTATAAGTGAGACAAATTTGCAGGTCCCTTGATGTCTCACTTAACCAAGTTTCACTGTATTACATAACATAATTGTTAATTGGTTATTATATTATATTTTTTAAGGTTTTTAGTTTCAGTTTCATTGTTCTAGTATATATTTCATATTAAATAAATACATTTCTATGTATATTTTTGTTTTAAAGTAAATAAGTTAAAGTTAAGTAGAGCCTGATGGTCGCGTTATAGTTTAGATATTTTTTGTTTTTTTCCTGTCATCATCATCAGCGCATTATGTTCCCTTCCCACTGCTAGGACACGGGCCTTTTCTCATAGAGAGACTATGGGTTATAAACCGCCACGCTGGCCCAGTGCGGGTTAGTGGATGACACATGTCCTTGAATGTTGGTGATTAATTCTTGGACACACCGGTTCCGACGATTTCATTCACCGTTTTTTCGAACGAGTGTTACGGCACACAATGATAATTTTCCGCACATAAAAGGAGTCAGTGGTGCGGAGCAGAGTCATCAGCGGGATTCAAACTCGGGTGGGTCAGATCGAAAGATGCATGTGCCAGACTCGCTCGTTTGAAATGTATAATAGAATGTTATATGCTAATCTATACATATGAAACAGTGGCTGTACAGTGACTGACTGACAATACTAAGCCTAAACCGCTGAAGATAAAAAAAATATTTGGGATATACGTTCCCTAAATGAGTATAGACGTGCACTAAAAGGATTTTTCGAAATTCTCACGGAAAACGGGACAAACGCGGGCGAAGCTGCGGCGGGCCGGCTAGTTATCGTATAATAATGATAATCACTTGGTGATTCACTACGTCACTTTTCAGTACCTACCTACATTAGGTTTTTTTTTTTACGCTTAATAGATCTGTTTGGCCACTATCTCGCCTGATGTGAAGCGATGGTGTGGCCTAAGATGGAGCACATAGATCTAGAGACTGCAGTTGAGCGGCTGCTCAGACTCGTCTCCCCGATGGTTCACCGAACATCATCCCGAAACACGACTAGGTCGTTTGACGGCATGGCTTTGTTCAGTGGGTGGTATTACAACCACGGCCAGAGCCTACCACTCCAAAGCGCGTCAGCGGGTTTCATCACGATGTTTTCCTTCACGGTTTTAGAGCGAGCGTGCAAAATCTGCACTTAACTATAAGTCATTGGTGCAGGGCCGAGTCGGGATTCGAACCCAGGTGCGTCTGATCGAAAGGCGCATGAGTTCGCGCTGAGCCACACTCGCTCTTAAACTCTTAACTCGCTCTTAGGTACCTATGTAAAGTGGTATATTTTACTGAAAACGTTTTGTTGTAATTTACACTTCCGTTATCGACTTCGTAAACTTGAATAGAAATGTTTGTTTTTGATTTCACAGTCCATACGTTACCTATAAATCTCAGGTATTTATATTTATCGTTCAACCACGCATAATTTAAATTATACATACCCACAACTGTTATTATTATTCATTATTTAATTCTTTATTGCACTCTTAGTCATATATATATTTAAGTAATTAGATTATATATTGTATATCATATGTAAGCCCTTAGTATGTCTATTATATTTTCTATCACCACCGTCTGTGTATGTTTCGTTATTCCTCTCCATCCAAAGGTTGTCTGGAAGAGATCGCTTTAAGCGATAAGACCGCCCATTGTTACACCACTGTAAACATTTGAATTGTACTTTATCTCTATTTTTAAGGTGAATAATAAAGTGTTTATCTATCTATCTATCTATCTATCTTACAAGTAGGTAATGTACAAAAGGAGAACTTAATGCTAAAGCATTTTCTACCAGTTATCCAGTGACGGTAAAAGAAAGATACGAAGCGTGCATCAAAAAGTATAACTAAGTACCACTATACACTATTCATACCGAATATACAATAATTATATTTGGCAACCAATTAATGGTAAAACTGGGTATTGTGTTTGTTTATAACAAACTTCTAGAGCATTAGACCATAAATTGATCGCTTCAAGACAATACGGTTTGCAGTGCGGTGTGTGTGTGTTTGTTACCACACATAGGTGACTCCAATCAATCAATCAATCAATCAAATCATTTATTGCAAGAATTTATTACATACAGGTGATAAAATTCTAAAAATAAGACCTTACATTCTACATTGACAATGGTGTGCGATAACATGACGTCATATTTATTATATTATGAATTACATACGATCTCATATACAAACAAATTATTATTATTAAATTAATGACAAAATATTATTAGTCTAATAAATGTCAAATTAGAGATCAATTTTTGAAAACAACCTAATTTTATAAAAATCAGCATTAACATTAATTTATAATTAGGAGTTTCTAGAAGTCATATATTTATTTAAGTCATAAAAGCAGTTTTTCGCAAATTATTGAGTCAGTTTTCTTTTAAATTTAGACAAAGATAAGTCTTTAAATGTATTAGGTAATTTTTATTACATACTTTAATGACATATACGTACATTTCTCTTATATAAATCTAGCTTGCACTGATGAAGATAGAGTTTAAATTTATTTCTAGATATGGTTTTTCTACTGGCTACTTGCGAGTGAACACTAAAATATTGAAGATGTTGTTTGAAAAAACACATAGCTCCCTAATATACATAGGTACACACCAGTGGAAGGATCTTAAACTTCAAGAGGTTTACAGCTGTCCATAACAACAGAACGGATTTTAATAAAATTGGGTAGGTATGTAGGTAGTAAAGAATTACCATAAACCAAATTTTACGCAGACGGAGCTGCGGGTAATACCTAATTATATTGAAAGAGATGGCTGTGACCAATAGTAGCGGCCGTGGGTATAGTATAATATTTACTCAGTCAAACCGGTCATTGTAATAACAGTTTTATTTTCATTTTGATGTTATTTTTGCTGATAACAATAAAGAGTTACCTAAGTATCTCGGTCTATCGTACAAGAAGAAAGATTACTGAGGGATGATTTCGTATTGACCATCCTTGTCGAAAAGAGTGTCCAGCCCCCCTACCCATATGTCCCTCAAGCGTCAATCGTTTATCGTGTTGAGCTCAGATTAAGGTGTAGAATCACTGCGACAATGTCTTATGATGCCATATCTCATCATCTCATTAAGTTTATTTCAACTCGTAGCCATTGTATTTTGGTATTAATGAATGAGATTAATTCGATTTCTTGCCTAATTCGACAATAATTACATCGTATCTTATTAGCCGTAGTGACGCTATACCTTAATTCGAGCTCAACACGATATACGATTGGCGCTTGAGGGACATATGGGTAGGGGGTCAGGCAAGAAATCGAATTAATCCAATTAATTTACACCTATACGATTTATACGATAACTACAAAATGAGATAAACTTAATGGGACAATATGTGGCATCATAATACATTGTCGCAGTGAATCTACACCTTAATCTGACCTCAACACGATACACGATTAACGCTTGAGGGACATATGGGTAAAATGGCTGATTTATTTGATACTTTGCGCAATGTTAAAGAATTCTGCCGTTGAAGAGTCCCACTCCATTATGAACACTAAACTTGTAAGTTGGACACGTGCTTATATTTTTTTGTTTCCTACCTAATCTTTTAGAGTAAAGTTCGTTCCATTAGTGCTAACGTTTAGTCTTACAATTAGAATTGGTAAGAATGTATTGCAAAAAATGGGCTAATGGACAGAGTAAATAACTAATGGGGCCAAGCGATGACAAAAACGAATGATTATCATACCTCTGACACACCTGCCTAACTAGTTAAGATATAGCAACACTAAAATGTATTCAAATATATTATTACTTGTAAGTATAGTGTGTAGAATTGCTTTTAGTAACTGGGCATTCGCCTGTTAAAAAAACTAATTATAATATTAAATTCTACGATCAATACATTTTCATGTTGTAACTATTCAAATAAGTTTAAAGTTGCCTGCTTATCTTGGCTTTTATTATAGTAGGTATTTGTTTTTGGTAACTCACAAAAGCTTGGTAAATGCAAATCGGGATCCAAAGCTATTTATATATATATATATATCTTTGGATCCCCGATTTATATATAATATATATAAAGAATATTTTTTATATATATAATATATATGAAAAATATTTTTTATATATAATATATATTAAATATATTTTTTTATATATAATATTTTTATCCCGATTAATATATACTATATACTCCCGATTTATATATAATATATATTATACATAAAAAACGCCCAACACATATTACGTAGATAACATACTTTTACGTAATAATTTGTTAAATAAGTATATATTTGTATCTAATTTCGTTCTTCACTATAGACACCTAAGACACGTGTCAGACAGTTAGGCAGAACTGACAAAAAAAATACTCTTACTTTACTAGTTTAGTATTGAAATAAGAAAAGAATTAGGTACGTTACGCTTGTCAAATAAAAAGGTGAGATCCAGAGAACCATTACAATTTATTTTTCGGTTAAAGCCAACTAATATTATCAATTTTATGTCAAAACGTAGTGTAAGGTTCATTAAGCCTCATGTTAACGTAGACACCCGCAGACCTTGATAAACAATGCTTAGGTATATATGTACCTAGTACTTTTCTGTGGCTCAGGTTTAAATTTTTAAAAGTGGATGACATTTGGGAATTCCCTCAAAGTTAACAATATAATTTAAATATATTCAAAGAAATAACATGTCATCTTCACTTATTTAGGATGAAGAATTTTAGAAACCGTTATCGTGGAAGGAGAATTTCCAGCTAAGTTTAACAACACCGATAACATTAATTGCCTATTTTTTATTTGCATACAGCAGCAGTCTGAGTGAAATAAAAAATTTACTTACCAAAAACTTTTAGCGCCAACACGGCCATTATTAAATTTTATGTAACTTCAGTCAAAATAAATGTTTTTTTCACAAACGATCAGACGCTATTAGCGATCTGGACCATGGCGCGGGATGCAAATTCAAATATGGAACTCGGGTGGTAGTCGCGACGACGCGAGCGAATGCGCAGCTGTGAAGCCGCAGTTTGCTTCTGCTTGGGCGAAGCGCGGTGTGGACCGGTTGTAGCACTGTAGCACGGAGCTCCTAGCCTGCATGTGCGTTCTGCTGCGAAATGTTTCGTCAACAAGCGAGGCTTCGAATCGCACCGCACGTCCACTTCCGCTGTGACAGAACAACATTTGCAACGATACGATTGTTTTCTTTTTCTGTCATCTGCGACCCGTGTCACATCTACGTGCCGTACATATGAGACCACCGATGCAGTGAAGATGCAAAGCGTCGCAGACGTCACGTAATGTTTTACAATTGTCTTTTGATGTAGTTAGCTCAATGGTAAAATGAAAGCCAATCTTAATAAAAATCTCAGATAAAGTATCCTAAAAATAATTTGCATTTTTAGGATACTTTATCTGAGATTTTATTTTTTTCGTTATTGAAAAAAATACTTACCTACTGCAGTTTATTTCGACATAAGAAAAGCTGTCCTCCACATGTTCTCAACCATGAAAAACTAGTTAGCAAGTAGTAATTAGGTAGATACACAGAAATCTAAAGTATAATTATTTAGATATACACAGAAATCTAAATAATAATTAAATTGAAACCTACTCAATTTACCAAAGGTTACATAAACTACTGGAGCAAGTGTTAAGTTTGAAGATACCTGTAATTTAATAACTTCCTAGGATTAGATTTGTGAAACTGATGCTATCTATTCTTCGCTTTCATATATGTAGGTGTATGTACACTATGCCCCGAGGAAGAATGTATCTTGCAACGACAAGTTTTCTAGACTAGCCATCTAGCATCCCAATTCACTTAACTAGTCAACTTAGGTAGTATAGAACTTATAAATAGCCCACCTTCCATTTGCGCCTACTAAGGGGTTAGTTACCCCTGCATTCTTGGACAAAGTCGTCCGCTAAGACATGGCATAATAGCAGAGGTAGGTGTTATTGGATTGGAAAGTCAGTTCGTAACTGGTCAATCTTACAACCGGGATTTCCAAACGAGGGAAATAACTATGCTAGAAATAGTAGCTGGACATCATGTTTTATTATCGGTAAATTTATTTTGGGCTCATTTAGAGTTCCTTGTCCTTAGTTTTTTTCCATCAAAACAGAGAAATTGACTGCCATTTTGATTGAACAACTTCTTAACTAGGTATATGAAAAATTCATATTATCTATCTATCTGCTTATTTTAATTAAAGTACATCCACGTTTCATCATCAGCCCATCACGTTCCCACTACTGGGACACGCTGGCCCAGTGCGGGTTGGTGGATGTCACATGTTCTTGACTTTTTGTGGAAAATTCTTGAACATGCCGGTTTCCTCACGATGTTTTCCTTCACCCTTTTTAGAGCGAGTGTTAAATCCGCACATAGCTTAAGAAAGTCAGTGGTGCGGGGTCAGCGGGATTCGAACTCGGGTGCGTCGGGTGGTAAAGAGCCACACTCGCTCTTTACATCCACGTTTAAACATTCTAATTAGGCCATAAATTACGCTAAAGTATAAGTACAGTCCTGCTTCTACTAATATTATAAGTGCGAAGTTTGTGAGGATGGGTGGATAGATGGATGGATGGATGGATGTTTGTTACTCAATCACGCAAAAACTACTGAATAGTACTAGTGAACGATATTTTGTATTTTTTTTAACCGACTTCAAAAAGGAGGAGGTTTACAATTCGACGGTATGTTTTTTTTTAATTTTTTTTTTGTGTGTTTGTTACGCGATTACTACGCCAATTATGCATTGATTTCGATGATTCTTTTTTTGATTGGTAGGTAATACTTCAAAGGTAGATAGATACTACAAGTAGTACTTACTATATACATAGTATTTATCTGCTACCTATTAGACTTGGCTGGCACCGACTTCAAATATATGAGTGGGTAGCGCTTATGATAATTATATAATTTATTTTTTACTTTTGAGTGCCATTTGTGGTTTTGAAGTCGGTTTAGTTTTTTTTGAAAAATAATTTATTTACTAAGTCATGTTACGCATTTAACGACGACCATCGGATATTTATGGAAGACGCTTTCAGTTTAAACTAAATCTTTATTTAGAATTTCTTTTAAATTAATAACGAACCAATCGACTCTTATCCTTTCCGCTTTGTATCTACCAACTCACAATAGGCAGCGGCCCCTATCCCTCTGAGAAAGAAGGCCCACAGTTGGCAAATGTCCCAGCAGTGGGAATGCGGGATGATGACGATAAGTATTTCGTAAGACTTTCTTTAGCCAGCTAAGATTATTTTTCTGTGATAAACAAAACACGACCTCGTGCAAGGTAAAAAAAATAAACAGCCTTAGCAGAGGGCATCTAACATGAAAACAGTTTCCGTAGCGTAGTTGTAGTGTAGGTCAAAACATAAAACTATAGTTAAGTAGGTTTATAGGATACCTAAAAAGAGAATGTTTTTCTACATTCTGTATAATGGGATCAGAAGGAGTCAGAGAGTGAACCTCGCATCAAAGGTGGATCATGCATCTCGCATGCTTTTTTACCCATGTTTTTTTATGGATCTGAGTGATGAGACGAGCAAGTCATTCGCCTGATGGTAAGCGCCGCGCTTGCCCATACCAATTGCAGTGCTACCTAGAACTTTTAATAGATACCATAAAAAGCACTGCGTAGCACTGCATTGTGCTATCATGTCCTCTATACATCAGATTTAAGTCTCATATGCCCAGTAATTTCGCTGGCTACAATGCCTTCAAACCCGAACACAGTAATCCTTGCGCACTACCTACTGCCTGGCGGCAAAATAACTGGCAAAGCTTTGGTCCCTACCCAGATGGCCTCCCGCATACGAGAGACCTACCACAAGATAATACATTATACAAAATATGTATTTATTACCATAGATTAGGTATGCAAAATGAGCATATTATGCTCATTTTTGTTTATGTGTCACAATAATTCCAGTTCGTTTAAGAACGAAAATACCTACCTATATGTTTAATGCACAATATAGGAGTACGTACGGTATGG
Source organism: Petrophora chlorosata (assembly GCA_951640565.1). Taxonomy (NCBI): domain Eukaryota; kingdom Metazoa; phylum Arthropoda; class Insecta; order Lepidoptera; family Geometridae; genus Petrophora; species Petrophora chlorosata. The sequence goes on from OX621206.1 coordinate 8,374,662, forward strand.
AAATCACATTAACACAAACATGATATAATAGTGTTGTTATACGGAATACAAAACATTTTTTAGCAAACCGCATGCCAACTAGATATGAGGGCAGCCGCGGCGCGGCGGCGAAGCTGGGCTTAAAAATGTTCGGGATACTCAGGATTTCCTATTTTAAAAAGTTCATTTTGAGAAATCAACATGTACCTAGAATAGTTCCCATTTTCCAGCAGAAACTCTTCTTTCAGAAGTTCATATCGCATCCTAACGATTGGCTGCAACATCTTTAGGCAGAAACTCATAAAATACAGGCAGTAATTGTTTGGTTCACATCGGGATGCATACGACCTATGTGATCCGCCCAGACACACTTGGGCTTGGCAGTCTTATTTTCCGCGTCACAATGATGCCCGTTTTTGAGCGCAGCGTGGTCTTTCCAATCCTATAAATATATAAATGTTTCTACTTCATGACTATTCTGCTAATTTGATAACGATTCCAACTAACTTCCAACTTTAAGCATTCTGCAAGATAGATGGTTCTATTTGCAAGATAGTATCTATACGATCGGAAATATTTAACTGGGCATCTGATGCATAGCCTGGAATCTGTAGAAATGAGAATCCTTACAGCCGAGAACCCGTTCATTTGGGAATCCGAAGAGATCTAGATTTGAAAATAATATGCGGGAACGGCGGGGCACGGCGACAGGGACGACGACGGCACGGCCATATCTAAGATAAAAATTGTATATAAGTCAACTCTTAAAAATTCCCACCTTCTTATAGTTGACGTATTTTACAGAGTTAGCCAACAATATTATAAAGTATTATAGTAACAAAAATCAGAGGGATTCACTGATGCTTTCACTTAAGTTGAACCAGCTTGATATTGGAGTAGGTATTTACTCATATTTTAGGAAAACCGACATCAGAAGCTGCAATGCTACTTTTTGAAATGGTTAGGATTAGATTAGATAACGCTTTATTGTCACACAACAACATGAAATAATTACAAAACAATACTTAAAGCTAAAGTGTTAAGCATCAGTGATTCCTTAGTAAATAAGTTAAGTTAAGAATATTATTAAAATATTTTATGTGTTAGATAGGAAATAGCTTAGGTTACGATGGGACTGACTTGCCATGATGGTCAAAAGTCCCTAAATTAAATAAAGATATTAAAAAAAAAGGATAAACTTCATAAAAAAAATTACAGAGCTGATCAACTTTGCATTTTAGTCCGTCGCCATCAATTTACTCAATTGGAACATTCATTGCGTTGCGCGGTTTTATATTTTTTATTTTGTTCTTACACGAACTAACGAGATCAATGTTAACAACTCTTCTTGCAAACGGTAGGCTAATGTCAAAACAATGTTTTCACTTAAATGTAAAACTTACTATATTGGTAACACGTTCACGTTTAGGACCTAGGCAATATCGTTTATGAAGTTATTTCTTATTTATTTATTATATTAAGTAACTTTTAATTCCATATTCATTACAGTTACACTAAGCCTTTGTCGTCCCAGGTTTGGGCAAAGGCCTCCCCCTATGACTTCCAGGCTTCGCGATCTTGGGCTATTTTAGACCAGTTTATTATTTTTATTATTTATCATTACCCTACAGCGTGAATTAAACTATTAAATATGTTTTAACTAAAAAAATAACACAAAATTATTTAAAAATCTCGTTTTATGTAATCTAGTTATAGCATGTACTTCCTGCGTTTAGCTTTTGGTAATAAGTGAGGAGTTGCTGCTGGTCACACCTTTTTTGTCAAGTCAAACAGGTGTCAATGTGTCAAAGTCAAAGTTATTTCAATGTCAGCTGATTGATAAACTCTCGATGAATTTGCGCGATTGATAATATTTTTGATTACTGATTACTATTCCTATCCAAAGTTCATTTTATGTTTCGGCTGTAGATAAATGCACGATACCTTAGTGCCTCTACATATCTGTAACAAGTATAGTAACATTTTTGCTGCCAAGGTCTATATTTCGGTATTTCGTACTTAACTAAACATCGAGATCTATCGCTGTAAGTTTTTATCGCTAACACCATAGTTTATATACTTATATAGTTCATCTTAATTTGTTAAACCGACCAAACGAGTTTATCACTCGTTCTGGGTTGGACGTATTTATTTTTGATCTCAATTTTAATCACTGAAATAGTACGTAAGTGTAAACGTAATTAAAATGTTGCTAGGACGCATAAGTCAGCTAGTTTTTAGACGAGGTATTCACGTATCTCAAAGACTAAACCAAGCCATGGGTATTGACGGAAACACTATTTTAGCTGAGAGCCTGAAGAAGCAGGTGAGTCCCCTGATATTATTAAAGCCAAAAGGATGCACTGACTGGCCTCGAGGTAAGTTCCTTATGTCCAACTTATCTACTGATCCTTTGGTGCTAAAGTGGGTAATTTGTTTGTGTTGTTCGTCAAAGATTTTTCTTAGCTGTTAGTGGTGTGGTTGTTGATTGTCATAAAGTGGTATATTGTAAGCCTTTCTGCTATATATTAATTGATGCTGTATTTATCATCTGGTCATTATTTTTGTAAGACATTCCATTTTATCTGGTTTTGTACTTCGGTTTCACTTGTTCTTTGGGCACAGTATCTACCTGCCTCATTTGTAATTAACAGTTGCCTAATTTATCTACAGTCGCTAAAGAATTTATTTTAAATATAATATACCATAACTGTAATTAAATATTATTTTCAGGGTATTGAATATGTCTTTGGCATTGTTGGCATTCCAGTCATCGAGACTGCTTTGGCATTCCAAATTGCTGGCCTTAAATATATTGGCATGCGCAATGAGCAAGCAGCTTGCTATGCTGCACAAGCTGTCGGATATCTTACTGGTAAGTGTGATTTTGTACTGACTTTAGTAGCTTTTAGATGCTAGACTTGATAACTAAGAGCCTGGAGTGTTATTTTGTTAGAAGGCCTCATCCATCCGTTTTCCATTCTTAATAAAAGATTCTGTTAGTATATACACTAAAAACTCTAAAGTATCCTGAACTAAGCATACCAAATAATAGCATAACATATTATGTTTATTTGGGATTGGTTAACAAAATATGACAAAATACTGACCTTTTCAGCAAAAAACAAACAGTAAAGGAGCTGAAGAAGCTTCTATCTACCATATATACCACCTTCGATCAATATATGATCGAAGTATACCACTCTTAAAATATAATTTGTAATAAGGATGAAGTATTATTCATGATTAATGCAATGGAATCAGGCGTGACGTTGCGGAAATTCATCTCAAAACTGAAACGCAATTGTAAATATATAGTGTCATCATCAGGTGTCGACTCGCCGAATGCTTGAACGTGAGCGTTCGGCGAATCGATACCTGATGATGCCTCGTGCAGACGGCGAAACACGTGTCGTACAAAGAGTGTTGTTGTTAGGAACTAACAACAACCTACATAATATTCAGCGGGATTACACTATATATTTTCATTGCGTTTCAGATTCATGATTAATTTGGTTTGTAGTATTATTACTCATTCTGTTTCGAATAACAAAGTCAAAGTCAAATATCATTTATTAAATAGGCACAAAAGTGCACTTTTAAATGTCATAAAGACAATAAAAATAAAATTGAAAATATGCTAAAAATTGTTACTTAAGTTAACATGACTTTGTAAAAAGGCAAGTATGTTTACCCATTTCTTTCCTATATTCAAACTAAAGTCCGGGTGCAGAAAAGAAATGCGAAAACTGACTACCAGTGCCTCAATAGGCTGCCCAATTCATATATTTTGTATAGAATTATTCTCGTCTATGTTAGCCCGCTATTTTTAATACTTTCTTAAATAAATTAAGTAAATCATACCCTTGCAAAGCCAAGACGGGCTTGACGGGATTTTTACCTAAAATAAGTTTACTTTCTGCAGGTAAACCAGGAGTATGTCTGGTCGTGTCCGGCCCTGGTCTACTCCACTGCATCGGTGGCATGGCCAATGCGCAAGTCAACTGTTGGCCATTGATTGTCATCGCCGGCTCGTGCCCTGAGGACCACGAGGGCATAGGAGGCTTCCAAGAATGGGCACAGGTAAGGGAATAAATATAGTTACAGTACAGTCATAAATCATACTACTCTTGTACCTAGAACACTAAAACGAGACATTTATTATATGTTACTCTAAAAAGCCGAGCGAGTGTGGCTCAGTGGGAGAACGTGCGACTTTCGATCCAACGTACCCGAGTTCGAATCCCTCAAGCCTCGCAACCACTGGCTTTTAAGTTATGTACGGATTTAACACTTGCTCTAAAAACGGTGAAGGAAAAATATTGTGAGAAAACCGGCATGTACAAGAATTAACCACAAAAATTCAAGGCCATGTGACATCCACCAACCCGCACTGGGCCAGTGTGGTGAACTACGGCCCATACTCTCTCTATGAGAGAAGGCCCGTGTCCCAGTAGTGCGAACGTGAAGGGCTGATGATGATGATGACTCTAAAAAGTGATCTAACGTGTGTACAGAAAAGGATTTTGAACCATTTCTTTAAATCTGAAAAAAGGAAAAAAAAGGGTAAGGGAAAGGTGAAGGGTGAAAAGGGTCCTTAAAGGTAGGCAACGCACCAGTAATGCCCCGAGTGTTGCAGGTGTCCATAGGCGACGGTAACCGCTTACCATCCAGGCGGGCCGTCTGCTTGTTTGCCTAATAGTCATATAAAAAATTTGTAGTAAATTAAGAATAAAAACTCCCCATTGCAGAAAATACAATAAATTGTACAGAGTCCAAGTTCCATATAGTATGAGTAGTAAGTAGCTCAAATTAAATAATGCAAATAGGTAAAAAAAAATTGGGATTATATCAATCACCTTCGTTGTCTTTATCAATAATAGCTTGCTTATTTGAATTCAAATTGATAAAACTCATTTAGGGTAACATTTTATCGCAAGATTACAATGATTTTAGGAATTAAATCTTTCTCACGCAGTCCGCGTAGTAAATCAAATCTGACACCCTCTCACACACACACACACACACCCTCACACACCCTCACTATACTCACAGAGAGGAACACAACTCACAACAGGTTAGTTTTTGTGTTTTCTTTTCTTTTGTCATTGTATTTAAGCAAAATTATTACAGGCTAGCCTTTATATTTGTATAACCCTAGGGGAGGGCACTGTACGCTGAAACACGCGCGATGAGCCTAGTTCGGCAGCAGATACCCCAATATTATAAATTTGTCAACTAGCCAAATAAGTTTAACAACCTTATTGAATAAATAATTTTATTATTATATTATTATTAGTAATTGTGATTTGAATTGTTTTACCCATCTTTAAAACTGAATAGATCAAGACAACCTTTATGTTCTGTGTATTATCCAAACCCATTAAACTGTACGCGTCGATCTTAGAAAATTCTTCTAAATTAGGTATATCTCTAATATGTAAAGAAAAAAATTTCAATTACTTATAACATAAATATCTATTGTATTACCCATCTCTGACTTATTCTTTTATTGTATGCTAATTCGATTACGTTAATTTAATAAACAGGTTCATTATGTGTAGGTAGTAGGTACCTTACCCTTAAGACTGCACACTACCTCAAAACTGCTTTACCGTTCGCGTTTGAAGTTGCATATCAATAATAGTATTGAATCAATCGTGTTGAAAAAAATATATAGTATAGTTGAGGATATACTCTGATGTCCATACGTTGTAAAAACACGATTACTAAAAAAAGTCTCGATACAAAAAATTCACAAACTTCCCACTTAAATTTTGTAAATAAAAAGCAGTATACAGTTAATACTTGACCTATTATAATGAAACTTTTTACACAAATCTGAACTAATATAATACGTGTATCTTATGTATTCAATTTAAAATAATGTTATTTTTTATTTTGTTAGAAATTTAATACCGAAATATTGCGTGGAAAACTACACGTCCGCGACAGCCGCTGTGTTGGTTCAGACGCTCTCCGGCACTCGCTCCCGCTCGGCCGCGCAACGTACCTACTAGGTGCGAGCGAGATAGTTGCGACTGTAGCTACGAGTTGACGGGCCGTCGCGTGGGAGCATTTTGATTTGAGCTGGGGTAGTGTGGGCTCTTAATACCTTCAAGCAAAGTTAAAAAAAATTATACAGCTCAAAATCGTTACAAAATCGAACGCGTCACCCGAGATATGAGAAATCGCGGAATTTATTGGGTCTTTGTATATTAATAAGAAATTGATGTAGAAGACCTTGGCGCCTTTTGTTTTCCTTAAGACGTATTCCTCATGTTTGAGGGGTATCTTATTATCTGAGGTGTTATCTTTCTGAAGATCAGCCTTCTAGTTTTTCCATCCTTGGCTTATTAGGACATCGTAGGTATTTCTATGTGTATCTGTTAGAAAATACACAAAAACTACGCTTAGACATCCGCATAAGCGTAGTTTTTGTGTATTTTTAATTTAGAATTAGATTTCCCTATGTTAGACTATGCTAAAGCTGGTATCCGCTGGAGGATCATAACCAGCCATAAAATATTTCTTTTCATTTTATTCGATACACTTTTTCCTTGAACCTAGAAGACTTTTTCTATCGTTAATTATGAACCCTGGCATGATATTATAGCCAAATAGAACGCTGTTTGTTACTCGTACTCTGCCCCCCGTTCCCATTTAACAATTTAGATTATTTAACAACATAGACTGATATGATGATACGGGTAATTGACTCATCTATCTGCGACCTCATGACCTTTCGGAAAAGGAATCGGTAAAAAGGTTTTCCCCAAATTGGCAAAGTTGATTCGAAAAGGCTCTTTTGGCCTTTACTTTGCCGGTATCTACTTATCTCTTCTCTTAGCCCTTCATTACAATGTGGCCAAAGCATCGAAATGTATACGCTATAGGCAGGTGCATACAGGTCTTTATAGTCTAATATTTTATTCTGAAGTGGTAGGCTCCGGCCGCAGTTGTAATAACACCCACCGATTAAAGCCACAGTCGTGTTTCGGGATGATGTTCGGTGAATTAAGGGAGACGGGTCTGAAGCAATCGCCCAACTGCTGACTTTCTCTAGTTCTATGTCCTCCATCGGCCACCTCGTCGCTTAACATCAAACGAGACAGAAGCAAAACAAAGCGTCAAAAACAAATTACACGAAGTAACCTAAGTACTTTCATTTCCACAGCTACCATAAGTTATCAATATTTAAAAATAAACAATAATACGATAACCCTCCAAAGGTGAAACAATAAAAGAGTAATGATCTACATTAACTTGAACTTAAAAGGGCATATTTGTCACAGTTACTTTTATAGTCAATAAGTACCCATTATTTGCTAACATTTCTTTACTGAAAAGTTATATAAAATGAGGTTAGCATAAGGAAAACTTGAATAACATCTTTTCAACCGTTAATCGTTATTTCAATGAAGGTTTTTTTTACTACCTATAGCTTCGATCATATATACCCGATCGAAAACCTATAGTAAAAAGAGCAACTTAATTGAAATTACGATTTCATTTAGTCGCTCTAAACGCCAAAAATGTAATATCTAGTAGGCAAACGAAAGCCTATAATAACTAGGGTTATAGGCTTGCGTTTGACCACTATCTCACCTAATGGTAAGATGATGTTGTTTAAGATGTAACACCTAAAAGATACCTACAGGGCGATCATGTATCTTTTATTTCAATTAATTTCAATGAGAAACCAGTTACCCGACAAATTTACAAAGCGAGATTGTGCTATGAATCGTTATGTATACGCCCAATCTATTCAATTTTACTGTGTAATACGGCTCTTATTGAAATTGATTGAAATAAATTATTTTTCAAAAAAAACTAAACCGACTTCAAAACCACAAATGGCACTCAAAAGTAAAAAATAAATTAATATAATTATCATAAGCGCTACCCACTCATATATTTGAAGTCGGTGCCAGCCAAGTCTAATAGGTAGCAGATAAATATGTATATAGTAAGTACTACTTGTAGGTAGTATCTATCTACTACCTTTTACCTTAGCGGAGAAATCGCGTAACAAACACACAAAAAAAAAAAAAAAAAAAACATACCGTCGAATTGTAAACCTCCTCCTTTTTGAAGTCGGTTAATAAAAAATACATGATGGCCTGCTGTTCACTCTCGATTTGAAGTCTCCCAGGTTGTAGTTGCCAGGCAACACAGACGTTGGAGACACAGCAATGCGTTACACTCCTTGGCTATTCCAGAGGTTCCAGAGATTCCGGATAAATCATAGTTCTCATATTCTACTCAGTATATAATTACTTTTTTGAGGAAACCTATTGATTCAGTCTCGTATGGTAGAATATACCGTATTGGAAACGAGCTTGACCTAGATTCAGCGTCAAGGTGCTCTACCGCATAATGCAGGTAAGGTTATTAACATACACAGCTCATAGGAGACAGTCGACATCACGTGTTCCTTCACGTTTTGGAAACTTAATTTATGCGTCCATTTTGCATAAACGTTTCAATACACACGACGGTTTTTTTATTATTCTAAAGACCTTGTAGAATTAGCATATTTTCCGGGTACTCTTATGCAATTCATCAGAATGGAGAGGTTAACCATATAATGTATCATCTGAATTAATTATGTGGGGATTGAACTTCTAGTAGTGTAGGTAGTTCTAATTTTTTTTAATAAATCTTCTCATTATTTTTAACTGACTCTTCAGTCTCTGTCTTTTTTATTTCTGTTGCCTAATAGCGGTTCCACACGTAGTTTCGAATGCGCAGAACACCAGGCGTCATTCTATCGCGCGCTCCGAATTGTAATTTACTTAGCAAGTTGCTTATTGCCGTACACTGCGTGCGATGAGCGTGCTGCGTATCATCATCAGACCATTACGTTCCTACTATTGGAACACGAGCCTTCTCTCATAGAGAGAGAGGGTGCGCCATAATCCACCACGGCCGCGCGGCGGCTCATTACGGGCTGGTGGATGTCACGTGTCCTTGTAATGTTGGACATGTGTTAAAAACGGTGAAGGACATCGTAAGACACTATTACAATGTATTCCTTCACTGTTTTTTCAGGTGTCCATTATTTGAGCCGATGTCGATAATGCATTACTGCTTAGAAATTACTGATCATATAAGACTTAATATCTGATGTCTCGGGTTGAGCACAATGCAGTGCTACGCAGTACTTTGCACAGCATTAAACATTCTCGGTAGCATTGAAATTATTGTTATGGACAAATGTGGTGTTTGCCATCAGGCGAACAACTAGCTCGGCTTACTGTAAAGTTCCAGAATACTTATACTAATAATACAAGTACAATTGCACAAAATCGCATTTTCCTATGCTTTTATCTTATTCTGTCGCTTAGAACCGTCATATACTAAAGCGAGAAAGAGAACGGGAGAGCGACCAACTCGTCGATTCCGCCGCGTGCGGATGTATTTCAACTCTAAGGCGCATAAAAACGTAGTTCTTAGTAGTGGTTTTTTAATCTACATTATAGCACAGAATAAATTATAGCCTTGTTCAACGTTCTTATTCAGTCCCTTGTACACAGGTGGAGTCAAGCCGTCAGTACTGCAAGTACGCCGCCCGTCCCCCCTCCGCGCGCCTTATTCCCCTCCACGTAGAGAAGGCGGTTCGTCTCGCATCCGCCGGAAGACCGGGCGTCGCTTATCTTGACATGCCGGGCACCTTGCTTCTGGTGAGTGTGAATGACAGGTGACCAGGTTTCTCGTATGCGAGAGGCCGTCTGGGTTAGTTTTGCCAGATATTCTGCCGCCAAGCAGTAGTGCGCAATCATTACTGTGTTCCGGTTTGCAGAGCATTGTAGCCAGCGTAATTATGAGACTTAGAGCCTCAGGGTGACGAGCGCAGTGGAGTGCCGCGCAGGACTTTTCAAAAACTGAATGCAGTTTTAAAGGCTTGAAAAATTAGATGGATTTCTAATAACATTTTATTCTATCGCTCTCTGAAACTGTATAGCAAGCTGTGGTTTCCAGAAATTGAATAAGCACATTGTAAAAACCTAAATTAGCACAAAAATCTACCATTAGTGTATCGTTTGTTGGATAACCTATTAAAATAATTAAATAAATCTCTAACGGCTAGGGTAGTTACCATAGGGATGCCTGCTCTAAAACTTACTTGTACACTGCTTCTACATTACAGGCCGAAGCAGACGAAGACAAGGTTCCTCTAGATTTCTACAATTCCGAGCCAGTGAGGCCCGCTTACCCCGACCCAGCATTAGTAGACCAAGCAGCTGAGCTATTGGCCAACGCTGAGCGCCCACTGATCATTGTGGGCAAAGGCGCCGCCCACGCGAGGGCAGAGGAAGCCATTTGCAAGCTGGTTGAACAGACCAAGCTACCTTTCTTGCCCACTCCAATGGGTAAGTCAAACCACCGTCCTCCTAAATTATGTTATTCCTTTCTTCTTTAAAGGTTGTCTGTAAGAGATCGCTTGAGCGATAAGTCCGCCTATTGTTATGCTGATTACTGTGACATTTACTCAACTCGACATTTATTTATTTTCTTGTTTCTCATTTATTTCTAAGGTTTTTAATAATAAAGTGTTTATCTATCTATCTGGGTTAGTAAATAAATAATTCACTTATAGGTATTATTAATAGTTCATTAATAATATGCTAATATAATTAAAAATGCGAAAGTAACCTAGGGAAGATTGTGATGCGGGTTCAAGACCCAGCCGGTGGTCGTATTTTGCGCGGCCGGAGTCGCGGGTATCGACTAGTTGCAGATATATCAATCCTGTAAGGAAAAAGATATGATGACCTCTCTCAAGCCGTCTCTTACATATTCCTCACGCTATCTCACTTCCTCAGGCAAAGGCGTAGTTCCCGACGAGTCTACATATTGCGTATCGGCCGCTCGCACGCAGGCCCTGTTAAAGGCCGACGTAGTTTTGCTTCTCGGTGCTCGTATGAACTGGATGCTGCACTTTGGACAGCCGCCGAGATACGCACCAGACGTTAAGATCATACAGGTATGTTTTGGTAAGGTTAAGGTTTTAGCTGTTGCTTATTACAGCAAAGCGTAGTCCCCGACGCGTCTAAAAAGTGCGTAGTCCCCGACGCGTCTACATAGTGCATAGTCCCCGCCGCGTCTACATAGTGCGTAGTCCCCGCCGCGTTTACATAGTGCGTAGTCCCCGACGCGTCTTCAAAGTGCGTAGTCCCCGACGCATCTACATAGTGCGTAGTCCCCGACGCATCTACATAGTGCGTATTCCCCGACGCTTTTACATAGTGCGAAGTCCACATTACTTACCATAGGTACACGTAAAGTGAAATGTTTGTTTTGATAAATAAATAATCATAATATAATGCTCTCCATTTTAAGGTGGACATTGTTCCTGAAGAATTCCACAACTCCGTAAAGTCGGAGCTCGCTGTCCACGCGCACATCAAGCCGTTCACAGAACTCTTGTCCAAAAAGTTAGCTGACAAGAAGTTTGCGCTGCAGCCAGCTAGCAATAACTGGTGGAATGCGCTCAGTCAGAAACAGAAGGCGAACTCGGAGTTTGTAGCCGTAAGTACCTGTGAACTTGTAAAGTATTCAATAACTAATAAACATATGTAATTATTTTCTTCGCAATTAGGTACGTAAGTCAAGAGTATTGACGACTAAATGGAATGATGATGGATTGATTGAATGGATTGATGACTAACTGGAAAAAATTAATATGGGCTATTTCTGATTGTGTGCGCTGGTTTGTGGTATTTAAGAGGATATGGCACAGCCACGGCCAGTGAGCACTAGTTATTTGAATAATGGTTTACGGTCTCGCAGAAAATGCGTAAATTAAATTAAATAAATTAACTAAATAATAATAATGATAATAATTTAACTAAATTCGTATCAATTTCAGATTTTTGTTAAAATTAGCGTTTCGGGAGAAAACGTTTCTACCACACTAAATCTCAACCAAACTTGGTAATTTTGGTCTCAATTTCTTAAACGGAGAATAAACTAGGTTTGTAGGTTTTCCTTTTTCTTAGTTTATGTCTATTTTTAAAATTAACAGCTTCCAAACTTCAAAAAAAAATTTCGAGTAAATATCGAGTTTTTTGGGTCCATTTATTCAAATTCTATAGGAATTATCGAAAAAATCAAAATCTACAAACCTCAATAATAGTAACATCTCTTACATGTCCAAATTTTATCGTATTTAGTTAATGTTTAGGGGTAGAAAAACGTTTTCTCTTTTTGTATGAAAATTTCAGCGTGCCGTTCCCTCTTAAATAAGAAAATTTACACAGGTAGAAATCAAAACACGAATGGCAAAAGTAATAAGAAGGGAACAGACGGGTACTCACATTTGCTTCTTGGCGGTGTTCCTGAAGATTCCGGGGGCGCCCCACGATTACACAGACTTCTAGACACTTAGGGAACCTATTTAGCACCTTTTAGTAATTGCACAAGCCGTATTTCACAGTTTTATATGAGACGCGCATACGCCGGGAAGCGTATCGAAAACGGAAGACAGCCATTGCAGATTTGCAGTTTGTAGTCTGCATGTGAGTGACAAGGACGGGGAGCGGATTGTATGTGGGAAGGAAAGGGATGGAGGATATTATACTTCGCCACTGGTTTAACGTTTCCAAACACGAAGTAATTTTAATTTTGCATATCACTGATGTTAACGCGGACGCAAAAGCTAGTCTATGATAAATAATTAAGTATGCCCGCCATCCCTACTAATATTTATGTATTTGTTCTTTCATTTATAATAAGACCACATAATTTATTATTATTTTATTTACACCGCCGACCTCTCTCGCTCCGCTTTTTAACTCCATCCAAAAGTTGACTGGAAGAGATCGCTTTTAGCGATAATTTCGCCCATTGTACTTTAGTTTTTAAGTTTTTTTTTTACGCCTTATTGATCTATGTTTGGCCACTATCTCGCCTGATGTGAAGCGATGATGTGGCCTAAGATGGAGCACATAGATCTAGAGAGAGACGGCAGTTGAGCGGCTGCTCAGACCCGTCTCCCCGATGGTTCACCGAACATCATCCCGAAACACGAGTAGGTCGTTTGACGGCATGGCTTTGTTCGGTGGGTGGTATTACAACCACGGCCAGAGCCTACCACTCCAAAGCGCGTAAGCGGGGTTCATGACGATGTTTTCCTTCACCGTTTTAGAGCGAGCGTGCAAAATCTGCACTTAACTATAAGTCATTGGTGCAGGGCCGAGTCGGGTTGTTTTCATGTACCTACTGATTATTTTTGTTTGGTGTACAATAAAGTATTGCGTATTGTAATATTATACATGTGAATGTAAGTTTGTTTGTTACGTTTTCACGCGAAAACTGCTTAACCGATCAGCATGAAACTTTGTACACATATTCTTGGAGGTATTAGAAGTAACATAGGATACATTTTATAAAAACAAAATAATTTTTACGAAAGATAAAAAATATAAAAAAATAAAAAATACAAGTTTCGTTCTAACCGTAGATCTATTATATTTTTAATTATGTTCAATAATTTAGAAAGAAAGAAAGAAAATACATTTATTCCAGACATCACAACATTACACTTAACATACTAAATTAGGGGCAAAACAAAAAACAATAAATACAACAAACAGTGAAATGTTGCGCGATGTCAGGAAAAGGTTCCGACTCAGCACTTGCTAAGGTGTTTTAAAGTACCTTAGCACTGATTTTCAGTCGGAACCCTGTCGATGACATCGCGAACAATCAGACGAAGACATTACAGTGAAGAGAAACAAATGTTATATATAGAATAGATAAATAAACAAAAAAGAAACATAAAACACAAAAAATGTATATAATATAATATATTTTATATATAATATAATTTATTTACCAAAAAAAATTTCAAATAACATTTTTTGTATATACGAGTACATAAAATAAGTCTGGGTTCCTTTATTATTTATATTATTATTTTTTTTGACTGGCCTGCCTGTCAACCGTACTGAGCCGTATTTACTATTTTTCGTATTAACTCGTCTCAAACTTCGGGTGTAATATTATTTTAATTGAATTTAATGAATTTAATTTTGCCTCTGGTGTAGTGGAAGGACGCAAATCTCATACACCACAGGTTGCGGGTTCGATTCCCACGACGATGTGATTGGGGGTAATTATTGGGCTAGTGGATACGTAGATATGTATGTATAGGTTTCCACTGTAAAAGCACCTACATTTAATAAGGAAGATGTTCTGACTGAGCTTGGACAGCTGTTCTACAGAATATATAGTCCGGTCAATTTAGACCAAAAAATAAGAGTGAAGTTACATAAAATCCCAACAAGCTGAAAATCAGTAAAATTGTTCAAAACATAATTATAAACAATGTTTAAAAGTTCCCCATCATTCCCGTGTATGGAAAAAAATTTACTCAAGGTTATAAAAGTTGTTATCGTCATAATATGCATGGTGGCGTGGAAACTTGTGCATATTATGACGATAACAACTTTTATAACTTTTTGAATCGTTATATCTTAGAAACGGTGGCTCGTAAGAAAAAAAGTATTGATACATTTTTTATAGGTAGATAATTTTATGATCTACAGTTTTTGTCTGAGGTACTTTTATGATAAAACTTACCGTTTTGCTGAAAATCGCGAAAAACTCATTTTTTTGACCTTCGACCTTGAATAAAATTTTTTCCATACACGGGAATGATGGGGAACTTTTAAACATTGTTTATAATTATGTTTTGAACAATTTTACTAATTTTCAGCTTGTTGGGATTTTATGTAACTTCGAATGTCTAAATTGACCGGACTAATACTTAACTTATATAGATCTTATCTGTAGTGAGAGCTTCGTTTGGGCGATGCAAGATTTGAATAGAAATCTGCAGCTTCGTATGGGCGTTTATGCTACTTTATGTCAACGCCATCTGTAAGCATATCGTTGAAATATGTGGCGGCTGAGGGTCGCCATATCATTGTGAATTATTTAATTTGACAGGCACAAGCGAACAACACAGCCACTCCCCTCAACTACTACGCGGTATTCAAGGCGGTTCAGGAGAACATTCCCAAGGACTCTGTGATCGTTAGCGAGGGTGCCAACACTATGGACATCGGGCGCGGAATGTTGCTGAACAACAAGCCGCGGCACAGACTCGACGCTGGCACTTTCGGCACTATGGGAGTGAGTATAAGGTTTATTTTTATGGCCGACGCTGGCACTTTCAGCACTATGGTATAAGCTTTTTTTTAACACATGTTAGCTCTAAAAGCAGGTTCCGAGCTACTAACAAAGTGGCCTTAGGCAGCTCGGACGGTGCTTAGAAAAAGTACAACTTAACCACATGTTTTTTTATGGAACTGAGCCACGAGACGAGTTAGTCGTTCGCCTGATGATAAGCGCCACGCGTACCCATAACAATAGCAGTGCCACCCAGAACTTACTTTTAATACCAAAAAAGCACTACATACGTGCTCATCACCCCGAGACATCAGATATTAAGTGTCATATGCCCAGTAATTTCGCTGGCTACAATGCCCTTCAAACCGAAACACAGTAATGCAATGCATGTGAATGCTCTGCCTGTAATAGGCAAGCGAAATCTCTTCAAATTTTTAAAAATATGGTATATAAACACTTTTTATCTAACTGTTAACTCTATAATATATATGTATTGTATTTATTTAAGTAGGTATGTTTCTAACTTATTTAATACATTATTAATATATATACCAATATTTTATTTAACTCTGCATATTTATATACACACACAGTATGCACGTATTATTTATAAAAGTTACTTGTGACTAT
Organism: Petrophora chlorosata; assembly: GCA_951640565.1. Taxonomy (NCBI): domain Eukaryota; kingdom Metazoa; phylum Arthropoda; class Insecta; order Lepidoptera; family Geometridae; genus Petrophora; species Petrophora chlorosata. Next base: position 8,390,412 of record OX621206.1, read on the forward strand.
TATATTTGTTTATTATGTACACCACCAAACCGCATTAGATCTACTGTTCTATCCATCCAAAGGTTGTCTGGAAGAAATCGCTCTAAGCGATAAGACCGCCCATTTTACGTCAAAACTACGATGTATTTTATTTATTATAATTGTGTATATGTAATTTGGTGTGCAATAAAGTGTTATTGTATTGTATTGTAATGCTTGGGCACTACTGCTTGGCGGCAGAATAATTGGCAAAGCTGTGGTACATACCCAGACGGCCTCCCGCATACGAGAGACCTACAACGAGTATACTCTGGCGGGCGTATTTAAAAAGCACTGGTAGAGTCAGTTTTCGTGTTTCTTTTCTGGGCCCGGACTCTCGAAGAAACGGATGGACATGCTTACCTTTCTTCTCAAAGTCATGATATTTGAAGTTATATTTTTTAACGTATTTCAATTGATTTGTATGTGTATATGACGTTTATAAGTGCATTTCTTGTTCCTATTTAATAAATATCTTTTGACTATTAAATTATTGTAATTCCAGGTAGGGCCGGGCTTCGCGATCGCCGCAGCGATGTGGTGCCGTGACTACGCCCCCGGGAAACGGGTCATTTGCGTGGAAGGAGACTCCGCGTTCGGATTTTCAGGTAACAATTCAATTCAATTCAAATAATTTGTTTCAATTTGGTACATCCGTACACTTTTGAACGTCAGGTAACAATAAAATTTATAATTCAATAAAATATTAAAAGCATTAAGGTTTTGTTATTAAATAAATAAATAAATTACGTTTTGGGTATTGTTGGGTTATGAATTTTGAACGATGATGGAATCAAAGCCTTTGCCTTATTGAGGTCATGAAAAAAATATATCTTCAATCTCTAAAGGAATATTGAAAATTCCTAGTTGGTGCGATGTGACTCAGTTGTTACACGTTTGACTTAAGACCTAATGCACTGGAGTTCGAATCCCCATTCCATACACCACCAATTACTTTCCGCCCTAACAACTGTGAAGGAAAGCAAATTTGTAATATATTGATTTTTATTAATTAGTTTAATTGGCGTTAGCCGTAATAGTTCAATACATTTGTTTCGTATCTAGGTGTTGTGGGACCATGGTCCTCATAATTCCTGGTTAGATAAGTAGTACTGGTTCTATGTATGTGATCGTTGGGCGTATTTTTTTAACAAGAAGAATTTCATTTAACTAAAATTCAAAAACCTCCGACATAAAAATACGGCTGAACCGATTTTGATATAACACACCAGCTAGAAAACCTGCTTTGAAATAAAAACGCATCCTAATCGGTTCACCCGTTTAAGAGCTACGGTGCCACAGACAGACACATGGTGGTTACACTTACCACCCCTCCTTATTGCGTCGGGGGTTAATAAATAAATATTGAATGCCTCATTTTTCTCCTATCTAGGAATGGAAATCGAAACCATGGTGCGCTACAAACTGCCCGTGATTATTGTGATCGTCAACAACAACGGTATCTACAGCGGTTTCGATAAAGACACCATGGCGGACATACAGTCCGGCGGGGATATAGCGCAATGGTAGGTACCCTATGAGCTGTAGTGGACAGTGTTAGGCCTCTTTAACCAGTGCCACATAATATTAAGGGACAGAAGCATCACTCCGCAAAGAAATTTAAACAAATAGCGACTCTTGCTATGACGCAATAAAATTCAATTCAGCTCGCGTCGCGCTGCATACCTACCAGTCATATTAACCTACAGAGCGCCTCTTTTTATCGCATAGCTCTTATCTCTTCTGACGCGGCACGTGTAACGACGCGCGACCCGCCGTCGGTGTCCGGCTATGTACTTGTAGCTTCGTACCTACAGTGCGGAGTGCGCTAGGCCTGCCAGTACCACCGACAAGCAGTAATGTGCAAACATTAGTGTTCCGGTTTGAAAGGTTTTAAGTGAAATTACCTAAGTATTATGAAACTTCCACTGCTGTCTCAGGGTGATGAGCGGAGTGCTCAAGACCTCCTTAGAGAGAGAGTGGTACGCTTTTCATACAAAATTCAACCATTATTAACTTGTTCACAGAATAGTAGAAATGCCTAAATAGTCTTATATCAGAAACTTGATATAAATTGTACCATCTTATTAATATCGCGTAATGCATTAAAAAAATTAGGCATTTCTACTATTCAGAGAACCAGGTAATAATGGTTGAATTTTGCATAAAAAACGAGCAACTGTGGGCATGTGTGTGGGCATCGACCTGCTCGTCTCACCACTTTAAATATTTACTTAGGAGAACTGATTGGTTGCTATTTACTTGCCACCATTGTTTTCAGATAACATACCTACTCATAAAAAGTGGAAAGCCCTAATTGTGTGGCGTTATGGAGGATGTATATTATTTTTTGCTAGAGTGTCAAAGTCAAAGTCAAAGTCAAATATCATTTATGAAATAGGCACAAAAGTGCACTTTTAAAGGTCGTAAACACATGATACAAATAAAAAATGTTAAAAATTGTAACTTATGTTAACATGACTTTGAAAAAAAGGTAAGTATGTTTACCCATCTCTTTCCTATACTCAAATTGAAGTTTGAGTGCTGAAAAGAAATGCGAAAACTGACTCTACCAGTGCTTCGGAAGTACGTCCGCTAGAGAAGATAGCACCAAGAAACTCTGCGGGGATGTCTTTTTTCAGCACAATTACGTATAAATTAGAATTAACAGAATGTAAAACAAGAAATGCGAGTGAGATGTCCCATAGTCATAGTATCAGTAACAGAAAAGTGTAAATAAAATATAAGTAGGTATGACAGTAGCAGTAGGAGTGACTAGAACAGACCAGTCCCCGCAAGCAGCACCCGTTCACGAGTATGACTTGTGGACCAGCCATCGTGTTGTGAGTTGTGGGACAAGTGTGTTCGGAGTGTGTCTATTAGAGACAATTTGTATACATTAAAATCAATCTGCCAGTCTGATGTGGGTCTATTCCAGGGCATCCTATCTGCACCTACTTCGGATGCGGCTAGGATGATCTATCAGTCCACATACAGGCTGGTTAAAAACAGTACCTAAGTATAAATCGAGATCAAAATGGGACTGACATAGTTGTGGGACGACTCAGTCTCTAAAATAAAACAGATTAAAAAAAACATTTCTGTTACAGTACCCCACCCACTGCCCTCGGAGGAGAGGTCCGATATGAGAAGATGATGGAAATGTTCGGCGAGGCCGGCCACCTGTGCCGCACCGTCGACGATATTAAGACTGCGCTCCTCAAAGCAGTGGCTGTCACCGACAAGCCAAGCATCATCAACATTCTCATCGACCCGCAGTCCAATAGGAAGCCACAGACTTTCAACTGGCTCACCGAGTCCAAACTGTAATAAGACTGCCTCTCCTAGGCCCACTTAAGCGCAAACACACATAAGCCGGGGCCGCCCCGCCTTTTTAACCAAAATCAAAAAAAAGGAAGAGTCAATTGAGGTCCTCAATTCGATTACTTTTTTATTTTATGTTTGTTACCTCAGAACTTCGTCATTTATAAACCGATTTGGAAAATTTTGCTTTGAGTTCAGTATAGTTACAATGTGGTCCATAATAAATTTCATCAATGTTCGACCTTGGAGTTCGGAGATACATCAGAATTGAAGTCAGTTTTTTTTTATAAAATGTGCAACATAATTCAAACAAATTAAAAAAATACAACAGAGCCCGCGTCACCCCTAGCCCGCCTCCGTGTGTGTGGCTTTGGCAGTAACATGACTAATTCCGGTGATTGTAAATATTATCCTGGCCTTAATGTAGTGCAAGTATGTCAAAGGATATTTTTTAGTATATTTTCTTCGCAATTTGGTGACAGGAAAAATTGGTGCCTATGCTCAAGTTTAAAAAACTGAACGCATTTACTAATTTATTTACGCTAGGTGATAGGCTAGTCATAAGATATTTTATAAATATTTTTGTAATTTTTTTATTACATTGTTAATTATTGCTAGGGTGTCCAATAAAAATTTGCAAATGTATCATATTGTCTGTATTTTTATGGTCATCATGTTGTTGTATAATAAACTTAAAAATATATATCAATACTTTTACATTATAAACTAAATCCCTGTATTCTCATTTAACTCTTGGAGGCAAATGAAACGGCTGTCGGATAGAGAAAGCAACATAACATGAGTGGTTCACAATCATTCACATTTTGTTGAGGCAGCCAATCAAAAAGTTTTCTATTGCAGTTTGAGCTGAAACAAATAAAAACATTTGTAAGGACCAATATTCATAGACTGGGTGCCCGCGTGTAACAAGCTCGTTTTTGCACGTACAAATGATTCAAAACGCTAAAAATGTGCGCGCGTATCATACGCTGAAAATATGCCTTCAAACGCATATCCACTAACCAATAAAAAAATATATATGCCTCGTTTCTAGTGATCCATCTTGCAATATTCAGTATGTAAATGATGAATTTTGCACACCATGCAAGGACCACTGATTTGATTTTAAGCTTCATAACATTATTCAATTACCGAACTTACCTAATTTACAGTTATTAGTAGTGGTCAATGTATATGCATCCTGCTCATAATCATTGGTGAGGGTGAGATCCGCTCCTCTGATCAGAAGCTCGTTACATGTGTAGGGAAAGTCGGCGGCAGCTGCGTACATTAGTGCTGTGCTGCCGGACTGAAAAACAAAACATGATAGTCATTTCATAAAGAGCAACCATATAATACAAGGAGCGAGTGTGGCTCAGTGGGAGCATGTGCGACTTTCGTTCCGACGCACCCAGGTTCGAATCCCGCTGGCCCTGCACAACCGACTTTCAAAGTCAAAGTCAAATATCATTTATTAAAGAGGCACAGTGCACTTTTAAAGGTCACACATGATACAAATAAAATATGTTAAAAAGTGTAAGTATGTTTACCCATTTCTTTCCTATACTCAAATTGAAGTCTGGGTGCAGAAAAGAAATGCAAAAACTGACTCTACCAGTGCTTTGGCAATATGCCTTTTCTTAAGTTTATTATTAAGTTATATGCGGATTTAACATTTGCTCTAAAAACAGTGAAGGAAAGCATCGTTGAGCAAACCGGTATGTCCAAGAAGTAATCACAAAAATCCAAGAACATGTGGCATCCACTAATCTGCACTGGGCCAGCATGCTGGATTATGGCTCATACTCTCTATGAGATAAGGCCCATATCCTAGCAGTGGGAATGTGATGGGATGATAATGATGATATAATTCTAGTAGGTAATGGGCACCAGATGAAGAAAGTGCTCAATGATCCCATACATATATCAGATTTATGTTTGTAAATAGGATTTCTTAAATCTATTAAATATCAAAGAATCAAGAACTACCTTCACTACAACTTCCATGTGGAATAAATAATTGCACTTCAAAGACATGTCACATTGGTTTGCATGGACAATCTTACAATAGATTGCCAAGTATCAGTTGAAAATTGAATAAAATATTCAGAGATTACTTAACCCAGTAATGCCCAAATTAATTTTTTTTCACTTTTTTTTATTTTATTCATTGGATATGATTTTGTGCGGGGATCTAAAAATAATTATACAAAATGTATCATTTAAAATATATTAGAAGTTTAAAAAAAAACACGTGTTCAAATGCACACGCTAAGCACTTACGCTTGCTAATCAGTGTAACAATCTATCATAAATCACTTGCAGTTTTATGGTGGAAATTTGAAATCATACAGGTTTTTGGTGGTACAGGGCAAAGCACGGGACACATAGACCAACGTTGCATTTCATGCATTCTGTTCTTCCTGATGAAGACTTAGTTTTGCAGTATGGGCCGACGCATCTTCTCCTATTACACTTTTGCACATAGTGGTCTGTTCCGTCATACCGCGCTGCGTTTGCTAGAGTAGAGGTGGAAGCACTAGGTCTTCCTGCACCTTTAGCAGCTGTGCCATATTTCTTTAGGTAGCTTAGGACTATTTCTCTGCGGAACTCCAGTTGAGGAATCTTATATTTTTTTTTCTGCAGTTGCCAGGCGTTGTGAACACATGCATCCAGCATCCAAGTCATTAGGGACCAGTACCACTTCTTTCCTCTGATATGAACCCTGTACATGTTCACATTTTCATCCATGCGGTCCACTCCACCCATAAATCTGTTATACTCACCCAAAACAAAAGGTCTTGGCACTTGAACAATTGTTTTTTCTTTTTGGGAGAAGCGTCTCACTGCCGATAGTGGTTGCACGCCTAGGTTGTTGGATGCTATGGAAACTATCGAATTGTCCATCCATTTCACTACAATAGCACCATCTTCTTTGCTAATTGCAGACTCGTAATAGCCCCTTTCTTTCTTCTTCATCATTTTATTAGAGGTTAACTTTTGACACTTCTTCAGCCGGTTTTCTCGTACTGTACCAGTAGCCCCATATCCTTGCTGTCGAAAGTAGCTGATCAAGTTCAAGCTGGTAAAAAGGTTATCGAAGAAGAAATGATACGGCATTTTCTTTTTATCGTCAGCAAACTCGTCAATAAGCATTAGAAGAGGAGCGGCGCATTTTCCAAAGTGCTTTTCATATCCTGAATTGGCATTTTGTGCCTTGCCCTGGTAAATATCAAATGCTATCAAGTAGCCGTCAGGAGTACACAAACTCCACAACTTGTACCCAAACCGAATAGGTTTTCCCCGGATGAATTGCTTGCAAGAATGTTGACCGTAATACTTCACCATCGATTCGTCAAAAGACAGGTTTTGCTCAGGTATAAAATACTTCATAAAGTTTGCTTTTATTTTGTTCATGAAAGGGCGTAACTTCCACATTTTGTCACTCGTATCAAGGTCATCGTTATCAACACAATGCAAGAACCGCATTATCTCCTCAAATCTGTTGCGTCGCATAGCATTGCAAACAAGCTCATTTCTTGTATCTATTTCCGTGCTCCAATAAAGACGTCTATTAGCAGCAGGCGAATATCCACTCAAAATAAGTATCCCAAAAAAGCATCGTATTTCATCAGCAGTGATATGAGGATTAGGACAATTTTTCAACAAAGCATAGCGATTTGATTGAAGCACAAACATGTCAATAATGTCGTCATCAATGAAGAGTTCTAACATCTCGACGGAAGACTTGACGCCAACATTGTCCTCAACTTCTGGAAACGGTCCCAAAAAAGGCTCCAATTCTCCGTCAATCCAAGTCCTGGTTTTGTTGTCACAAAGGCCGTGAAAACAACGGGTGTCGCTGGCATAAGTGTTGTGACGATAACGTACTTCTGCATTGGCTAATAATTGTCGAGCATTTAAATTGTCCGTTCTTCCACTACTATCTTCGTCGCTTGAGTCCTCGTCCGTCAAAACAGCTGGATCCGGAGGGGCTATGAAAATGGAATCAGGTATAGGATGATTCTCATCACCATCTTCATCTTCACAAAGGACATCGAGGACATCATTCACAGTGCATTTGCCCATGAAATTGTCGAAGTCAAAGCATCTGAAAGTAATACATTACTTACGAAAAAGCTATGGCTAGTGCTTAGCGTTGCTAAATGGTAACGCTAAGTTTAGGCTAAAACAAAACAAGCTAAATGAATCCTCGGCATTATTATTTTATAACGTCATCATAACTGAATAGTTTATTAGTAATTTAGCACAAACATTTCTCTGCACAATCATAAAATTTCGACATAATACTACTTACTCTCTTCTGGGATCCATTTTTTCACGTTTTAGAAAAATGTCGCCAAAGAACCGGTTTTTTATTTAAAATAACCCCAAATATTAGAATGACAATGACATACACAGAAGGTTTAGACTTTTGAAATTACGATTTCAATTATTTAGAAACAAAAAACAAGAAAGTGTTGCCATAATATACATTTATTTTCACCGCTATTTTGGTTGCCATATGGACACGCTAGGCATTACTGGGTTAAAGACTCCAGGGAATTTATTGGGACTATCTGATGTTTTGGATGTGATGAGTGCAATGCAGTGCACTACTTTACAGAGTATTAAATGTTATAGACGACACCGTAAGCGCGGCGCTTAGCATCAAGTCAACGACTTGCAAAAGGACTACAAATTTAATGCATGTTAAATTGAATGTTTTTCAAGAATAGTGACCATGGTTCCAGACAGTAGTCTATTACTATGGATAACAAAATAAATAATAGTACTACATACAAGATCTAGATCTACTGCACCTAGAAATAAATCGAGGCAATTTCGGCGACTTGTTACATTTAGCGCCTTCAATTGCCACTAACAAGCTAAAGTGGACAGTCTGCACATTCCAATTACGTGTTCGCAGATACCATCATAGTCATACCACTTTAAAATAGATATCAATACTGCTATCCATAACCTTGACTATGTCGAGTGAACATGAAGAATTCTTAGTTGTGTGTAAAATTAAAAATTTATTCATTAGAAAAATCATTAAATAAAATTTTTGGTTCCTCCGTTTTTATGATCAGGTAGGTATTTTCTTAACTTCAGAATCTGAGTTATACAAGTTAGTCCAAAAGTTTCTAATTTAGGTCATACAAACTTGGATCCGTTTTATTTGATGATTTTAAAAAGACTACTTACATCATCTTGTATGTCGGCATCAGCGCCTTCATTTAACAGAAACTTAACAACTTCGTGGTGCCCTCCCGCGGCGGCTAGGTGGAGAGCTGTCTCTCCTTCTGGGCCTCGCATGTTGACATTGGCACCACACCTGGAGCAGGATACCAACAAACATTGGTTTTAACAAATATGAACATCATACAACTATTTACTATTCTTTAGATGTGCCAAAAATTTGCTGTTAGTTCATTTTGAGACATGAGAGATGAGTTAAGACAAGCAGATGGAGCCCAACGATTTTGTGATTAAAGTATTGTTTGAACTCACAACATTTTTTTAATAAATAAATATAATATTATGCTAGTGTGCCATCCAGCAATTGACAGACTAAATGGCTATGCATATTTACAAGACATTGAAATAAACAACATCAATATAATGGAAGGGATGTACATCCCCTCAGCAAACAAACAACATATTTCACACAAAAATATAAACAAGTATGAAGAATACTATCAATTTCTATCTTTATACATTGCTTAGTCTAAAATGATCACCATTTGACAAACATTTCTTTCTAAAAGATACAGTATTGGAATATTGGATGAACTTCTTTGTTCTAAACAAAGGACAAAGAAACTGATTAAGGCAGGGACTTACCACACCAGATCCTGACAACTGGTCAATTGGCCATAGCTGGCTGCCCAGTGCAGGGCGGTGAGGCCGTGTTCATCCGTGATGTCGACATATTGCTCCAGTTTCACGTCTTCTCGCGTTATCTCGCCTCGGCCAGCTTTCGCGTGGAAGCTACTGTCCGGCTGGGGTAGCTCGGGGACCCGCGCCTGCGTATTGCCTGCGAACGATCCGACCTTGACGTTACCTACTTACGGACACAAAGACCCTACTTGGCACGTCGATCGATACAGTCACTAAGCAGATGGCGACGAAAAACAACAATAATAACATAAGTTTAACGACTTACCTCTCTGCAGATTGGTTAGAGGAGTAATTTGCACTGATTTGTAAGGTGTGAATGCACTTTTACGAACTCCGTTCAAATTAGGCGCCCAACGTTGATATCCTCCGCTACCACTTTTACTGCTGTCTTGACTTCCAGAATCGAGATCGTTATAAATGAACACATAATTCTCGGCGTCTAACTTTTCTTGTTTAATATCTATCTTTTTATCTTCATGCTTAACTGAAACAGCTTCTTCCATTTTCTGAAAGATTTTCTTCAACAAACAAAATTAAAAACCGAGTAATAAATAAACAATATTGCGGAATATCGGAACGGAATAATTATATTTTCTTCTTGATGACATATGACATTGACAGTATTGACACTATATTTTTTTATCGCAACGCAACTGACATTGATATGCAAAATGCACACAACTTGAGCTGAAGTCTCATCAGTCCATGAATCTTGAGAAATACAGTGACACAGGAATATAAATAAACATTGATGACATATATTGACAGCACCATTTTCAATGTCAAGATTTGCAATATGATTGGTCAAGAGATCTTGACCAATCATATTGCAAGAAACGATTAGTTGCAACTTTAACCGCGTTCATCAATATCTGTGTCGCACTATAGTAGACATGCGCAAAACAGTGCATTGAAAAGTAATGTGATATGGCATCACATTTCGTACCGAGTAATATTTCATTACTTCATCACCCCAAACATCACCTGAGATGGTCGCGTCGGACGCACTATCTATCACTTGTGTGATATTGTAATGGAATGCTCGAATGCAATAGCAAGTGATAGTTATAGCGCATATACATGAGATAGCGAGTTACTTATTTTTTTGTGACTGGAGCGAGTACATCAAATCAAAATAACAATATCGTTTTGAGCGAGAGGTTCAAAACATTCAAATATTACGGGCGGGGGCGGTGCCAAAATAACCTATTGTCGCCTTAATTTTCTAGTAATACGGTTTTAAATGGAAGTTCAATCAAGTGGCAGGCAGGGCGCACGTGCGATGAAGCTCGCTTCCTCTCTCTCAGACGCGCGCGCTATTAGTGTCAGTGAGGCATAGACTCGATAGACATAATGCAACGAACAGAACAGTGCACTGTGTGATGCTATGGTGTGATGTGTAATGTTTAATTTCGTCGAGTAATATGTAATGCTACAGTACTCGATCGGGTAATATTACGCGTAATGCATCAATCGCATTACTTCTACACTATAGCTATTACATGGAATATTCTGCTATGGAACCGCGCTCTTTCTATGCGGCAAGCATAGATAAAAAGTCGCACATCGTTTTCTGATGTGATGTCAATGTCAACATCATTCTGACTGTCAATTAATTGTGTCATTTCTAGTTTCAGCAGCTGTGTCAGTTTGATTTAAAATCAAATAAATTCTAGCTTAACCGAGCATAAAATAAAGTAAATTAAATTCAAACATTTTGCGCTCCTCAAGCAAAGTCTGTATCTGTGATCATTATGTCTACTGTAGGTCAAAATGCACAGCAACTCCAGCAAGACATACAACATGAGTTAACCACCGCAAACCAACTTCTCAGGCTGATGTAAGTATAAGTTACGGTTTATAGATAAGGTTTTGTGACTTTCGTCAGGACAGAGTAGTGTAATAATACGGTAAGTGTTTGTGTATCTCCGTATATCTCAAAAACACTAGTTTGTAGATTTTAAACAAGCATACTTGCGCAAATTTCCTTACTGTCACCTATTACCTACGTATAGTACTTACCATAAGTACTTACAATACATAAATAATAATAAATAAATACGCTCTTTGATCACATACATAGATCTTGGCCCATAACTATTGTTTAAGCCAACCTGCCCAGCCACTACACCACAAAGGCTGTCACAAATATTATAATTTATTATACACCTATTTTTATTGTTGATTGTTGTTAAGTAGTCACCTAACTATCAGATAAGTGCATTGTTCATATTTTTAATTTCAGTTCAGATGAGCTACAGTTAATCAAAAACTTTACAAACCCTGGAGGAGAGTTTGAATCCAACATAAAACATGTAAGTTCAGCAGGGCGATCATGTATCTTTTATTTCAATCAATTTCAATAAGAAACCAATTTCGATATTGGTTTTGCGATCACATAACCCATTCGTTGCAATCAAACGTCAAGAAAAGCTCTATTGAAATAAAAATAAGTTTTGACAAACAAAGTTTATATTGATACCGAACTATAGACAAAAGTGCCGTATGACACAGTAAAATTGAATTGATAGTTCATATACTTAAGGTTCCATAGCACAATCACTGTTTTTAAATTTGTCGAGTTTACTCAGATTCACCTTGGAAGTTATCGATAGGAGCACATTGAAATCGAAACATAAAAAGTTAATGATCGCATTTTATTGATTGAATTATATTTCTATTGCACATAGGATTGCAACATGTGACGTTTGCAATAGATTTACGTGATCTCATAAGTAATAAATTGTTTTTATTGAAACTTTAATAAACAACAATTCTCTGTTACACATTTTCAGAATGCATCTCTAATCTCTACACTAGCCAATCTTCAGAACATAGACTTTAAAAAAATTCCTCCGATGGTCAGGACTCACATAGACACCAGCACACTTGGGAATCAAAACAAATCATATGAGGAATACAACACTTTTAGAAATGAATCAACCATGGATGGATAGTCATTGATGTCAAATTGCCATAAATGGCTTAGAAATAACTATTTTAGGCTAACAAATTACACTTCACCCTAGAATACTCATGCAGGTAATTAAAGACATTACAATGCGCAAAGTAAGTTTTTGTTTAATGCCAAAAATCTTGTAATGCTTCTTCTGTTTCATTTCCTAATTTTTTGTTTAATTGCATTCCTATATCTTCATATCTTCACAACTTAACCATCTATTGTATTTACCTACATATGTACAATAGATATTTAATTTGCGAAGACTTTACTAAAGTCTCTATTGGGCATGCAAATAAGAATCAGCCCCCGTACCCATATGTCCCTCAAGCGCCAATTGTATATCGTGTTGAGTTCAGTTTAGGGTATAGATTCACTGCGACAATATTTTATGATGCCATTTATTGTCCCATTAAGTTTATCTCAACTTGTAGTTATCATATTTTGGTATAAATGAATGAGATTAATTCGATTTCTTGCCTGAATCAATAATTATTAGTCGGTATCTCATTAGTCGCAGTGAAGCTATACCTTAATTTGAGCTCAACACGATATACGATTGGTGCTTGAGGGACATAGGGGTACGGGGGCTGTTCAGTACTTAATGGTAAAATTAGTTCAATTTTATGTACCTACAAAATTGTTTTTAGAGACATATGTAATGGTTACACTGTTTCAACATTGAGCATTTTTTTTAGAACAAGTTGAATAACAGAGAAGAGCTTCATTCACACCTTTAATTTTAGGTTCCAAATGTTCTTATCTCACATGCATTTAATAATTTAATTGTATTGTAAGCCTTGAAGTTTCAAAAAGTATAAACTTACTTCTAAGAATAGTTGGATTTCACTAATAAGGATGTTAAAAATAAATCTCTGAATGTTTACTTAAAACTTTTATTTGTTTAACTTCACTACATATTATTATTTTACTCATTAAACATCACATACAACTTAAATAGTATAAAATTCTTAGATTTAACTTTTGCATAAAATTCAAAAAGGCAAACCATTCCTGTAGCAGTTAGACATCTTCATGCTCTAATAACTCAAGTAGGTACCTATTTGTTCACCTAGGATAAAAATTAACTATATTTAAACTTAATCACAATCTATATACACATGATTTGATTAAAAAATTAGGCCTAAGTAAGTATATCTTATATCTCTATGTTTTAATAACTTCCGTAAATTTTTAAACCCAAATTTGGACATGACTTCCGAGGCTTGATGCAAAGAGAAAAAATGCTATACTCAGTTGTGTTGTTAGTGTTACTTCAGAAAATGCATAAACGGAATGAACATAATAATTATAGGACTAACTTATAAGGGGTTCTGTTAGTTTAGGCATGTTCCCCTTAGTCCTTTGGAATTCCTATTATCAATTTTATCTTTTAGTTTTATTGTTAGTCATGCATGGTAACAGCTTACAGACTAGATTTACAACAAAAATACTAAGCTCTGTTAGTGTTGAAATAGAGCTGCTTTTTCTTTAAACATTTGTCTCCTGCGTGCCTTCTCTTCGACTTCCCGCCTCTTTTCTTCTTGCTCTTGGATAATTTCGTCGTGGAATTTGTTGGTTTTAGCAAGTTCTTCAATTTTAGCTTCGAAGAAGTTCTTAGCGCCGTTGACGCCTACTTGGTCTACGTCCACTTCTGTCAGTCTGGCGAGTGCTTCCAATCCGGAGTCCATTTCTAGCTCACCAGCTCGCGCTTTTCTGCAAATAAATAGACTAATTAGCGAATGCGTCCTCAACAGAAATCATACTGATTCTACCCAATTATTGCAACGCCAGTCTAATGTAATATGGCTGTAAGAGCAGGTAAAGTACTAAAAATACGTAATGCATGAAGTAACTACGAGTGGGCCAAGGTTGCTACCCCGCTCTGCCCTATCACAGACTAGGTGAACGGACAGTAATCGATAAAAAATCTAAAATGTAGTTATAACGAATGTTCGTCGAACCAGAAAGATCATCCAATCAATAATTTTGTGAAATAATAGTGATTTATATTTTTAAATCAATAAATAAAATCTAATAATTCTGCCATTTTTAATCTGTTCTTCATCTCAAACGAAACAACAAACACAGCGCATGACGTCATTTGAAGGCAAATGCCGTGAGTCAAGCTTGTGTTTATATTACGTTTTTGCTTTTCATAAAATGTATTTTTGCTATTTTTTTCGTTTCATTACTACAATATAGTCCTCGAACTTCACAAAACGTATTTAAATCTCTTTGCAAGTTTTATTTCGAAGAGTTTGTCGCTTTCTACCTTCATATGACGTCACAAGTTTTGAGGTGACCTTTTGCGCAAATAATGTAAAGTATGCACGACTATCTACTTCTCTGGTAGTTTTAATTTTATTCCATAGATACCTAGTTTTTTATATGGATAATTACAAATTTATAATGATATTTTTATCAACGAAACGACCCTGCGTGTTTCACAACAATTCAGTTAATAAATATATAATATTTTTTTTTAAGATCCTTTTTCGTCCCCCTGCTGGGCAAAGGCCTCCCGTCCCTCTTTATATGACCCTATGTAAGTATATAATTAGCTTGTGGAAAAGAGCTGAAGTGAATAGTATGTAAGTACTCGCCACATTACTGCCACTTCTTACTGGTGGTAGGTTTCTCATATGCGAGAGGCCGTCTGGGTGGGAACCACCGCTTTGCCAGTTATTCAGCCGCCAAGCGGTAGTGCGCAAGCATTACTGTGTTCCGACTTGAAGGGCATTGTAGCCAGCGAAATTACTGGGCATTATGAGACTCAACAGCGAATTGTCTCAGAGTGACGAGCGCAGTACAGCGCCGCGCAGGATTTTGCAAAACAAAGTTATGGGTGGTGCTGTTTTTGTTATGGGCTGGCGTATTGCTTACCATCAGGCAAACGACCAGCTCGTCTCGTCATTAAGTCACATAAAAAAAAAAAAACTTCGTACTAAATATGTATTTATTTAATATATATCTAAATGGCATATCTATATTTTATATTAGGTAAATCTGTGACTGTTGTCACGGAAAATATGTATAAAATGTCATTGAATATTGCCATTTGTATACTACCGACTGAGTCAGAGGAAGTTCCTACCACAGTATTACAATTAGATTGTAAAATTGTGTTCCTACTTATTTATGTAAAATACATAAGGTTATTGTAGAGTTATATATTGACATTTAAAGTTTTTCGTAGTAGGTACCCTAAGAACTCTCGTAAAAAGAAAGAAAATTATTTATTCTCGCAAAACTGCACCTAACAACACACAAATATACGGGCCCTTCAACAAAAATGAATGTATACAATAATTTTATATTGCGTCCGTGTACGTAGATAGCTGAGAGTGATGCCAGAAAAGGTTTGAGCTCAGCTTAATCTTATAATTGGTTTTCAGGTCCGACCTTCGGTAACGTATCGTCAAAAAACTTGTATTACGAACACTTTCGGGCGTGTTTGAAGAGATACATTAGTGTTTACTTCGTTACATCGGCCTTTCGTTCATTGTTTCATTTGATTAGGGAACAATAACAAGTACTAATAGGTACCTTCTACTATAGGCCTGGTACCACCTGGTACTACTCACCACTCCTGGTACGCATCAGCAATATCTTCTGTCTCTGTTCGCCAGGGAGCATTGAGCGTAGACGTCTGAGGCTTATGATTTATGATCCTAGAAATCTTTTTATGAAGTAATTACCTACCTATAAATAAGGAGGAACTCTCTAAAGCTGATTCTATTGTCTTGATCCTCGTCGACCTCCGCGATCATGGCTTTAAGACCGAGATGCGTCTGCGGAGCCCCGAGACGCTCCATCATCCGCTTCACTTCGGTCAGGTCGAGGTACCCGTCGCGGCCTTCATCGAACCTGAAATTAAAGAAAAGTCGGAATGAGAGGGTGTAACATGTAACATACTCATAATGATGATAAAACAGCCTATGAAGTTCAGTGAAACGAACTCAATTGAATCGAATGATAGCAGAACAATCTCCCATAGAAGAATAGCATAGCACCCGAAAGTCAAGAAAAAATGCCTCCACTAGTCCAATCATGTTCTGACATAACATTCCCGGATAAAATCAAATATGTGTAAGTCTGTGATTTATTTTTATTTATTACAAACGTTATTCCAACTTTGTCTTGTGTCTTTTGAAGACGTATAAACCTAGCTTCTATTTATCATACAGGTGCCTCACCTGCTATTACCATCCAAACAAATTGATGTCTTCGAGTTATATCACAGCTCCACCCGTTCTTATGCAATTGGAAAGGCTGTCATAAAATGTCTAAGTACCCACATTACATACAAAGATGTCCGTCTCCATTCGAAAATGGTATCGTTAATAATAGAACAGACCGTTACGCTATTGTATGATACGAAGAATGCTAATTTGTATGCATTTAAATATGCCACACTTTCGCCTGTACCAGTACTAACAGGTAATATATTATGATTATATATTTATAAATAACCTACACAGTACGCCATCTTCACATGCCTAAGTGATTATCACGTTCACTCATCAATAACTTATGTATGATTATCATATGTCAGTGGATTATGTTGATTATATAATGCGTATATTAAATTACAAATACTTGAGAATGTTTTCTCAATATTTGGCAGTAACAAATTGATCTGCGGAAGATTTTTGCCTACGTTTAAATGTTTCTCTCCAACTCCTAATTTCTCCTAATCCTCTCTAATTCTACCTACTGGAATAAAACATTATTTGGGATTGCTAGTTTGTAATATGTTGCCTAGTAATCAAGTATCGATTTCATTACATAGAAATGTTCAAGTCGACTAGGTATTTAGAGCGCCTAACATATTTAGTGCGAGTACCGTAACAAGCTTTTGGTTCGGTATAAAACTCAATACATCATGTTGACAAACATGTACGTTCGTATGAGGATCACGTTCCTCTAGTCCCGTGAGGCACCGCGTGTTGTAATAGTTGTAATGGCACTGTTTCTGTTTATCACTGTTATTTAAACAAAATTATTTTATGGTGTCACCAACAATTATCTAGGCTTTAGGGGTGGAAAGTAGAACGAACAGGCACTTTAGGTTATTGGTTCATTATCCTCCTTTTGGGACCCATTGCTTAGGGTAGGCGTGTCGTGTGGGGAATTGAATTAAAAGGTACTGTCGATAGTAATTAATTATGACAAAACTGGATAGGTAAGCCACGCGGTTTCACCCACAATTTTCGAAATAAAAATTATCCCATGTCTTATAAAGAGCGAGTGTGGCTCAGTGGGAGCACGTGCGACATTCGATCCGACGCACCCGAGTTCGAATCCCGCTGGCCCCGCACCACTGACTTTCTTAAGTTATGTGCGGATATAACACTCGCTCTAGAAACGGTGAAGGAAAACATCGTGAGGAAACCGGCATGTCCAAGAATTTTTCACAAAAAGTCAAGGACATGTGACATCTACCAACCCGCACTGGGCCAGCGTGGTGGATTATGGCCCATCCTCTCTCTATGAAAGAAGGCCCGTGTCCTAGCAGTGGGAACGTGATGGGCTGATGATGATGATGATGATGTCTTTCTAGGACTAAAGGTGTCACATAATATATTTACACCATAGAAATCGGAAGATCATCAGTAAATCGGTATAGAGACACTGATTCATGAATAAATATTGACTTCATTGTCACTTTCTTTATTTCAACAGAAATTGTATCAAAATCCGTTCAGCTGTTGTTGCGTGATTCAGTAACAAGCATCCATCCTCACGCTCATCATCGCTAAATATTTATAAAAACTGGTGTTCGATTCACCCATTATTGAATAATAACTACATATGTAGGTACCTAGTTTGACTCTTGTTTCTTAGCTTGCAATTTGCAATGTTATCTAAAAGATATATCCGATAATGCAGGATTTATCTGAAATAATAAACCCTGCTGCCCTGATATACAATCAAATAAAAATACAACTTTTCATAATACCAGTGGCTCTATAAAAAATAAAATGCTTGGAATAAAGTGAAAAAATATAACAGATTGTAATAAAGCCGTCAGCAGCTATCAATAAATTCTCTAAAAATCGTTTACCTTGACCGATCAATACAGCTAAATCGATCTACGGACTAGACAATAAAAATATTTGTCCATAATCAAGCGAATGTATAATGAGATGTGGCCAATGCAAGGCAGGCTCATTAATTCATTAACTCACCGCTTACGATCACATCGACCCTGGTAATCGAGGCATTATGCAGTGTTGTGTCAGATTCATAAAGCACCTACTCTTAGTAGGTAAAGTCAGTATACCATATTCCTCATCATCGAGTGCTGGAATCACACTGAAGTTTGGAGGTCAATAGGCTCTAGCGTATAGACCTCCAAGACTTCTCGCGATCTCACTTGCGGTGGATACAACGAGATGAATTGGAAACAGGAACAGTGCAATATAGTCAATAGTTATTTATCTATATAATAAAAGAACAGGGTTTTTTTCTACAATCATCGCACAGCCGAAACCGCTTAACATAGAAACCTGAAATTTGGACTATGTATTCTACAAGTAGTGGAGGCGTCATTTAAGAACGGATTTTTCGAAATTTGACCTTTAAGTGGGTCAAATGGGGTCATATAAGATGTATGGGGAAAAAATTTTCTTTTGTCGCACGGTCACGAAACTTTGGTAGTATATTATGCAAAAGAAATAAAAGAACACAGGTATCACAGTTTTTTGAAAATCAACCTTTAAGGGGGGTTTAGTGTGGTTTTTTAGATTGGAATGCGGAAACTATAATATATGCTACAGTGATTGTTTCTTGACCAGTAGTTATCAAATTTTGTGTGAGCATTAAACATGTGAATACTAAGAACTTGTTTTCGGCATTTTGCGAAATTCAACCCTTAAGGTTATTTATAGGGGTCGCAAAGTTTCCATGGTGTAGGTTTTTTTAGTAAAGTTATGAAACTTAGTAAATTGATTTAACATAAGAATATAAAAATATAATTTCAGTAACTTTTCAAAAATCAACCCCTAAGGTAATTAAATAGGGCTGCAAAGTTTGTATGGAGTAGGATTTTTTATTAATGCGACACTGTAGCTACAGTAAAGAAACAGGGTAAATAATATAATTTTGATCAAGTTTTAAAATAAGTTTTCAGCATTTTTCAAAAATCAACCCTTTAATGGGTTAAACGAGGTGGTAAAGTTTACATAAAAAAACTTTGTTTATAGCGATGAAACTTGGTACATACCTAACAAAACATTATTAAAATGTGATTTACCATTTTTGAAAATCATCCCTTAAAAGGGTTAAACAGGGTGGAAAGTAAAGATTATTATTTTTAAGCTACAACGATGAAATGTGGTGTACGTGGTAAGTTAATGAAATTATAGATGTGCATTTCACCATTTTTTGAAAATCATCCCCTAACAAGCTTAAGCGGGGAGGTAAAATTTGTATCGAAAATTTTGTTTATGAAGTATCGTGGCTATGATAAAACTTGGTAAAAGAAGATAATTAAAACGAGATTTATAATTTTTGAAAATCATCCCTTAACAGGGTGGAAAGTTAAGATTATTATTTTTAAGCTACAGCGATGAAATGTGGTATATGTGCTTAGCCAATGAAATTATACATATGTATTTTACATGTTTTTAAATCATCCCCCAACAAACGGGGTGGTAAAGTTTGTATAGAAAATCTTTTTTATTTATGAAGTTTCTGGTCATGATGAAACTTGGTACACAAACTAAGAAAAAGGAGATAATTAAAACGTGATTCACATTTTTTTTAAATCTACCCTTAACCAGGTTTAATAAGGGTGGAATGAAGTTACATTTTTTGAAGCTACGACGATGAAAATCGGTTCATATACTCAGACAGATAAGCTTTCACCATTTTGCTGGAATCATCCCTAAACCGGTTCAAACGGGGTGGTTCAGTTTATATCTTTTTTGTGTGCTCAAGAACTGCACAATCTGATCCCCCCATCACCTTTTTACCATCGGACAACCAGACGATCGGCACAACGTCACCCCTACATGGTGGACGTTCCGCCTATCCGTACTAAACGTTTCGAATCATCCTTTTTGGTGCGAACGTCGAAGGAGTAGAACGCCTTGCCGTCGTCTGTGTTTCCACATAAATACAATCTGGGTGTGTTCAAATCAAGAGTGAACAAGTACTTACTGGGTAAGCGTGCTACATCTTCGACCACATCGTCGCTTCCCATCAGGTGAGATCGTGGTCAAACGCTGACTCAGTCAGATGGTAAAAAAAAATATATGGAGAATCTTTGTTCATGAAGTATTGGCAATTAAATTTGGTACACAGAGTAAGCAAAAGAAATAAATTGAAACGGAATTCACCATTTTTTGAAATTCACCCTCTAACAAGGTTAAATAGGGTGGAAAGTATCAAATATTTTTAAATGCTACGATGTTGAAATTTGTTATAAATATTCAGCCAATAAAATTCTAAACACGTATTCCACCATGTTTTGAAATCACCCCATAACAGGGTTATACAGGTTGGTAAAGTTTGTATGGAGAATTTTTGTTTATGAAGGTGTAGCAATGAAATTTCTTATACAGACCAAACAAAAGTAATAAATTAAAACGAAACTCACATTATTAATTAACCTCTAAAAACGTTAAACAAGGTGGAATATAACATTTTTTCTAAACCTACGTCAGTGAAATTTGGTACATATACTAATCGAAGATACTGTACGCACATGTTTCACGACTTTTTAAACATCTTAAAAGGTCTAAACGGGATGGCAAACATTTGTGTGGAAAACCTTTGTTTAAAAGGGGAAAGCGAATCTCGGTATATAGACTAGGCAAAAGAAATGAATCCTAACATCGCATCTTTTACAATTTCCTTATTCGTACAGGACTTTAATTGACTTTTAAATGCAACATTCAGAAAAATAAGAAATTCTAAAGGTGTAGTCAATCGAAGATTTACAAATATTTAGCAACTTTTGTAGTTGACCGTACGTGTCGCAGGGAAATGAGGATATCTGAGATTTCGCGAAATTCCTAGAGATACCACGAAATCATGGTATAATCATGTATGGGAAGAACCACTTCTCCACGGTCCGACTAGCTTTTACCCCTAGAGTGTATATAAAAAGCGCGTAGCCAGAAGCTTGCGAGGAGTTCTTGAGCAAAACGAGTGCGCAAGGCCAGAATGAAGCGAGGGGGAGAGGTGGCGAGCGTAGCGAGCCGGCGACCTCCCGAGTAGAGTGATGGTCGAATGCGCGAGTGGAGCGAAAGGATGACGAAGCGAGAGTTCTGGCGAGAGCCTTTTTATCAAAACTGGACGTCGTATCCCTAGGGATTTCATGAAATCCCTGGTATCCTCATTTCCCTGCGACATACAATTTTTTTTCTGGAGCTACGACGATTGACTTTTAGCCTATATATACTATACTTACATATACTTAGCCAAAAAATATATTGACACATGTATTATTACGATTGTTTTTAATACCATCCCCTGATAGGTTTAAACGGATGGTAAAGTTTGTTAAGAAAATATATGTTTATAATGTAAGTATTCTGTCTACTTAAAACGAGATAAGAGCTAAAAGAGAGCGAAATAGAAACGAGATGAATTCGGGATAGGATTGGGTTAGAAGCAGGGCAAAATCGGCATAGAAGCGAGAGCAGCCGGAAATAGCCAGGAGCAAAATGAATTTTTTTACTAAGCGTACAAAGTCGCGGGCAACAGCTTTGTGTATGTAAATAGGAGATTTAGGTTTCAAAGATTTCTTTTACTCAGGCTTCATGTATGTACATGGCGCCGGACTGGCGCTACCGCCACACCGCAAACTCATGTAAATGATCACAAACCCGGACCGGGACCACGCGCGCCGCACTGTCCGTCCGTTTGTGCGTATTACTGGTATTACGAATCGTAAAGGGTCCGTAGAGTTTCCCCCCGACGTTTCATTTCCACCCGGTGTCTGTAGCCCCGCAATATGTTTCAAACTACTATGCTAGCATTTTGTACGTTTGATACTTGGTCAAAGAAACTATAAACACATGATTCACAAATGAAGTTTGGTAATTATATCGGGACTGGAGTGGGATGACAAAGGGACAAAAAGGGGATTGTAACGTATAGGAGGGGAACTATAACACGATAGGAGGTTCGCTAGGGAGGACGATAAAGTGTTAGGATCGGAATATGATCGGTAGCAGAGCAGGACGATAATAATATAAAAGTGAGACGGAATCATGACCAGACGGTACGTACCATTACGGTAACGCTATAGGAGCGGGAACATAAAAGGATGGGAGTGGGAAGGTAATGGAACAGAAGCGGTAAGGTACGGTAACGAGATAGGAGCGGGACGGGAACTGGAACGTGAATATGATGGGACGAAAAATGTTCGGATGCAGGATGAATACTCCACTACGCGGACGAAGTCGCGGGCATCAGCTAGTTTATAATAAAAATGACATGTCAAAATAAGAAATAAGAATTAATAAATTTAAAACTTGTACAAGCATGTACCAGTTAGTTATGTCAGTATTCAGTATACAAAAATAAATAATAATATTTAATTAATTAAATTAAATTGTCATTTTATGTCATGGAAAAAATTTACAAATTATAGTTTCTATACATATTTTTAAGAGCGAGTGTGGCTCAGTGGGAGCACGTGTTACTTTCGATCCGATGCACCTGAGTTCGAATCCCGCTGGCCGCGCACCACTAACATTCTTTAAGTTATGTGCAGATATAACACTCGCTCTAAATACGGTGAAGAAAAATATCGTGAGGAAACCGGCATGTCCAAGAAATAATCACAAAAATTTAAGGACATGTGACATCCACCAACCCGCACTTGGCCAGCATGATGGATTATGGCCCATACTCTCTCTATGAGGAAAGGCCCAAGTTCCAGCAGTGGGAACGTAATGGGCTGATGATGATGACATATTTTTGGTTCATGAATTCTTCAAAATCATAGAACGCCTGCTCAACAAGCCACCGTTTTAATTGGTTTTTAAAAGATGCGAGACTGAGACGGAGTAGCGCTAAATTTTTGTGGCAGTCAATAGCGATAAGACCGCCCATTGTACTACCCTAGTTATAAGGTTTATCGTAATCATTTTTTTATGTTATTGGTATACAATAAAGAGTATTTGTATTGTATTGTAGTACTTCCATGCAAGTGCTCGATCAGGTAAAGAATGTTACGTAGCACTGGTGCGCCCCGTGCTCCCTTTTACAGATTTCGCAAATCTCCACTGGTAAGTAAACAATATCTTCTCGTGTCTCTTGTGGCTTAATTTTATGATTGAAAAGATAAGTGGCGTGTTTCGATATCTAAATGTAATAAATTACCGGTTTGTTGTTTGGATATTGAACCACAATAGATATTATTTGAAAGCAAAACCCAATTAGCATATACAGCTTGTCCTATCAAAATCACAAGATACTGATGTTTAACCAGTTAGACAAAAAAAGTAAAAAAAATAGACGAGGTAGACGGCAAAATTCCTGGTTATCAAAAAAGAAAGAAAACCACCAGTCGGCTACCTCTGATCTTTTAATACACACCTGTATGCATACAAAAACATAGCCGATTAGAAAGGAGTGTCAATGCCAGTGGCCGCATAACGATCGATGCAGGCGAGACATGCATATTGCATATCACCAGAGTAGTTTGTGACAAGTGGTAATACGTTGTATGTCGTGACTGGGGCCTGAGATACGAAGGTCGCGAGTCCCCTGGACCCTGGGTCCCATTAGCACTCGAGTGCGAATGGCGTTACTTGTTTAGCAGGAAGTTCTAGTTAGGTTACTATAATATATGTTATATCCTCTATATTATCTTAGAGAATTGTGTTACAAATCTAAGGTTGTTTAAAATGTTGGTAGTTTTCTGAGATAGATATAATTATCACTAAAACGTTTATAATAATCCAGATGCTTACAAATTCAAGTGAAATATTACTTAATTACTGAGCATTATGAGACTAAACAGTTAATTGTCTCAGGGTGACGAGCGCAGTGCAGGTCGCGCACGAGTTTGCAAAACAAAGTTCTGGGTGTTGCTGCTACTGTTATGGGCGGGCGTATTGCTTACCATCAGGCGAACGACCAGCTCGTCTCGTAAATATACATATATGTATATGTATATAGGCATATATCTTCCGACTTTGATCAAACTTTAAATTAATTTTGGTAAATTATTTTCTAGATGAGATTAATGACGATTAACGACGTAGCAATAGGTAGCAGATAGCCAGACCACCTATTTCGATAGATTACAATTTAAACAATTATTATAAACATCATCACGAGCTATAATACTTCAATTACTTACCTACGCCATAGATTTCAACTTCATCGTCATTGCCACAAAGGTTAGCGAACGATCTGATGCAGGTCATTCCTAATTACCCGACAGTTTAATTAAGTGAAACTCCATTCCATGTAAATGAGCAAAAGAAAATGACTACCCATCATACTATGACAAACTGACAAAACCCTATTGAAAACCATTCATTGGCAAAAACATGGTAACACGTAATTTTAGCTTCACGGTTGTCTACGGTATGGTATTACAAATCGCATTGTCTTTCGTTCAAGGCGAGTGAAGGCAAGCCTGTTAGAATACTGTTTCACAGGCAGTTTGCTTCAAAAGTAGGTGTAGGTACTAGCACAGAATACTAAGGGACAGAAGCATCACTCCGCAAAGAAATTTAAAGAAATAGAGACTCTTGCTAAGACGCAATAAAATTCAATTCAGCTCGCGTAGCGCTGCATACCTACCAGTCATATTAACCTACAGAGCGCCTCTCTTTTTATCGCATAGCTCTTATCTCTTCTCACTCGGCACGTGTAACGACGCGCGACCCGCCGTCGGTATCCGGCTCTGTCTTAGAGTATACATAATATACTCTAAGGGCTACTTGAAGCTTCGTACCTACAGTGCAGAGCGCGCTAGGCCTGGTACTGGGTAGTTTATATTTTACAGGAGTGTGTATTTGTAGGCTATTATGGTAATTAACAACTCTGTGTACTCTGAACTGTGAAATTAAACGATGCCCTGACAGATTATAATTTACGTTTTACCCTCAGTGCCTCATAGTGCTTCACAGTTAATATCTCCCAGTTTAGAAGAACGTTCGTAGAGTTTTGGTTATAAGTACTTAAATCATTTGCTAATTAATTCGCTCGAGCCCGTTTATTATTCAATTTAGTCTTTCTGTAAAACACCTAGAACAATGGTATACGCCATCATCTATCTGGCTTATTGCCTTGTCGGCCGTCTGTTTTAGACGATTCAGGTACTTTGCTATTTAACCCCCGACGCAAAAAGGAGGGGTATTATAAGTTTGAACACTATGTGTGTCTGCCTGTGGCACTGTAGCTCTTGAACGCTTGAACCGATTAGGATGCGTTTTTTATGTATTTGAAAGCAGGCGTTTTTTTATTTATTTCTTACGGTGGTTCTTAGACATTTTTTGTGACGGGGGTTTTTTAATTTTTTTGATTTATAGTTATTTATGCTTTGATCACCTCTATGGTACAATCTCTCTGAGAAGACTTTAAACCCAGCAGTAGAAAAATCACATGTTGAGGATGAATGGAATAGTTATCATCATCAGCTAGTCTAGATAGTACACTATTACTAGATATTATATTGCCTACGTACGAGTAGGCCTCTATGAGTAGGATCTCTACAAATGTATCCACGTTATCGTTGGGCGTTGTTTACTTTAAGCTAATGAATTAATATTTCTGTACCTACTCGTATCTTTTATTTATTTATTCGTAAACCTAGTCGCAGAAAATTGACATGAAAATAGATAAGATAAATTAGCAGAAACATTTTAAGCATCTTCACAGTTATGTACTGGTACTACTATGTACGTAGCCACCATTATAATATAACTATGTAGGTAGGTATGTTACGGTCTAAAAAATATGAAATGGCTAAAAATTATACCATTTAATGTCTAAATGAATGGCATACGTTTATAATGCTTGAGGATACAATTACGACTGTCTGGGACTTTCACCCGTAACCTGGTTTGGAGAACAAATGACCAAATAGGTACGTCCTGAAGTGAACTGTAATTAGAACGTTAAAGGTTTTCATGATACATGTCAAAACTCTTCATTATAGATGTAAAAGTTAATAGCCATAACATAGGTACACAGTACAATCTGAATAGTGTGGAAAGTTCAGCGTTCTACCTAGCGAAACTAGCCATAACTCGAAATAACCTAAACAACGGATGACGACGCCATGGCCAAATTTGATAGCTACCTTATACCTATACATTTGTAGATAATCGACCACAATGGCCAATTTAAAACAATGTAGGTATATTGTCAGGATACCGGTTTACCTACCTCAAAATTACAACAATAGCATTGACCACACAACCATGACAAATACTTCCCTTATGGTTTTTAGCCAACTCTTCAAAATTGCTTAGGAAGTATGCCACACTGAGTATCATGATTCATCCTAGTCCTGGGCCCAATAAGCCACCAAGCGAAGAATATCTAAGCAATCTCATTAATATCATACTGAGCTGAGAAATATCCTTCAAAACTCGGTATCAACATCAACATAAAGACAAAATTGTCCGTCCTGGATTTATTTAAAAATAGCTCGGTTTACTCTCAACTTTATTTTTACAAATTAGTTGCCTCAAACGTAGTTCCTCATACAAGTGCGTAACCCAACCCAGCCCGTTCTCTGCGGGAGTCATTGTTTTCGAAGCGCACGCGCATACAATCGCGGATTTATAAAATAAAATTTATATTACTTGACGTAAAGCAGAAGGTGACTCAATGTTTGAAGGCAGGACTAACTTTATGGCGTTTAACTTTAGCGTTGTGTGTAGGTAGTAAGACTAGTAAGTCGAATAGGTACAATACCTTCTGACCTAAAGTCTCAGAAAACACTGACAGAGACATGATTAGTTCCAAAGGATACCTATTATTATTTTTCGCGGAATTCCAATTTATCATCTTATTAAGAAGGATTTCTCAATACATACCTATCCGAAAATATAACTAACCGCTCCCTCCGCCTACGACTTGCCATTTTAAGCCAGACCAGTCTTCAAGAGTCAAAGGGCGCTCTTGATAAAATAATGTAGGTAGTTTGCGTAGGTATACCCACGTAGATATAAGACTATGTACCTTGTTGTTGTGCTCATATTATTTCTCATGACCTAATAAAACGTCAGTGCCTTCATGCGAACCTATAAACATCGACAAAAACGAGGCTAGTGATAATAAAATGGCAGCTAAGTGAGCTCCACTCAAGTCCAGACTATATAAAAAGGTCTCCCAACCTTTATAACCGTTTGTAGTGTGCTCGGCTGTCCATAAAATGAATTTCTTATTGTAAATATGAAACCTTGAGTAATTCCTTTATTCTAAGTCCAGATATGTACTGTAAGCTGTAAGATATAGGTATGTATGTTTCTGATTAAAATTACCATAACCTACTGATAGAATGACCCGCTTATTTAGGTAATTCCACTTTTCTTCCTTTGGGATGAGGACGTCGTTTAACACTTCTTAGGTTAGGTACTTTACTTATAAAGGTACTTGACATACATACATTTTTATATCAAACTGTTTAAGATATGGGTAGTAGATATTATGTTTTGCTATGGAAATATATTTTTTTTTTATCCGTTCACTTTTGGATTGTATAATATGTATGTTACTTATAATTATATATTGTATGTATAGTAGAGATGTGTGTATATTAATAAGGTATATAAGTTTATTTATATAGTCATATTAATTAGATTATATTATATTGTATATCATATGTAAGCCCTTAGTATGTCTATTATAATTTCTATCACCACCGTCTGTGTATGTTTCGTTATTCCTCTCCATCCAAAGGTTGTCTGGAAGAGATCGCTTTAAGCGATAAGTACGCCCATTGTTCTACTTTATCTCTATTTTTAAGGTGAATAATAAAGTGGTTGTCTATCTATCTATCTATATTTCCTTATCTATCTATCTATTATCTATCTATCTATCTATATTTCCTCTCGCTTATCCCTAAAATATGGAGCTTCCATCAAAAGAGGTCGCGTCGTTCCTTCGTTTGGATGAACACATTCACTGGCTCAGTTTTTGCCATATAATCCATCTTTAAGTAGGCCAAATTAATATGTCGTCCAACGGCCTTTTCTACGAGCGTCACCAACGGTCTAGTTCCAATTTATGAAACTTTACTCTCATACATCTCTTAGACTAGGATCAATTAAATGGCACCCATAGTGTCACGTGCCACCCATAATCATTATGTTTACAACTAAGATGGCATATTTCACAGAAGACTAATTAAGCACGAAATGGGTTTACGACCAAAAAAATTGTAGGTCGATCAAGTCGGATTACGTAAGGCATTTCCATTTTAAAATTGGCAAAGTTCCAGAGAGGTTTGTTAGTACAAATTACAAGGCGAAACGTTGCTGAATGGAATACCTTTTTCTGACACATGATGGGCCATAAATGCCATAAAGGCCTAGTTTAGGCGAATACAAGTATTTAGGGTTATTGATGTTGTTTGGCTAGGTTATATGGAACAAAATATTGATTGTAGCCAATGAGGTTATTGGACCAAACTAGGAAATATTCCGATCTGTCCCCCTGCTCTGTCCCCATGGGGTGACAGAACGAACAAAAAAGTTTGATCTGTCCCCCTGTTTGCAAGAGGGGGACAGTTCGAACTTTATTCACCTCCGTAATGTTTTATCTGTCCCTCTATTGGCATTAGGCATTAGGGGGACACTAGGCCCGTCGAATGGTCAGCCGCCATAATGGCTTGTGCAGATAAACAAAATAGTTAAAAAAACCTTTAAGAGCTAATTATAAAGTTAGTGAACAGTGTGCAGAACATTATAAAGTTAGTGATAATCGAAAGCTGATGAACACAATATATACCTACGTAAGTGCAATAGCACCTTATTTGTGCTATAATGAGGGCATTAATGTATTCAGTGTAAAAGTAAATGCAAATTACACTCGTTTGATGGTGAATGTGAGATGAGAAAATAATTTTCTCCATAAGCAGAGATACCATTAGCTTGTACTATTAAGCATTCTGTGCTATTGGTACTACATAGAGAAGCATAGTACAAGAGTTAATCGATGATGGTTGACTTTGATTACCTATCTATTCGTCATTGATGGTTGATAACTTAATGACATAGGTATCTGTCATCAGAGATTTCCATGGTCACCAGTTTGTGTTGTAAAGGTAATGTTCAATCAATCAATCAAAAGTTCTTTAATCAATATTAACATCACAGACACACTTATGAACGTCAATTATTACAATGACTCTACCACCACAAAAAAGAATCACTACTCAGAAGATACGGCAAGAAACTGAGAGGCATTTTTTTAAAACTTTTGTTACAATACTTTGTTTGTTTTTGAAAATATTAGGTATGTTTCTTAAGTGCCAGTTGGCTACTTGGCAGAAGCGGAATGATCCATGCATCTTTGTCTTATATGTAATTACTAAGTGTATAGTATGCTTTTTTCATTAGAATATTTTTCACACGCAATTTGAATCTGCATGAAACGTTCGGGGACAATTAAAAGAGAAAATTCAAGGACATCTGACATCCACCAACACGCACTGGGCCAGCGTAGTGTATTATGGCCCATATTCTCTCTATGAGAGAAGGCCCGTGTCCCAGCAGTAGGAACGTGATGGGCTCATGATGATGTTCGGGGACAGCTAGGCTGTCCTGCCCTGCCTTGACACTCAAGTCCCGAATCTATCTATAGCTATCTAGCTTGTTAGGTACCTAAAACTAGGTACCTACCTACCAAGCTACCTAATTGTAAAGTACCTAATTATAATGATCATTAAAACAGCTCCAGAGTTCTTGAAGTTAATAGGTAAGTAAAACGTGAAGGTTACATGAACAGTATGAACACTACTGATAGAAATGCATTGTATTAGTAGGTACGTACTACATACGTAGTTTTATGCAGTCTTGTATTGTGCACTGGTGTTGCGACCGCAGAATAACGTCTCTTGCGAAACATTGAAACAGAACTCTTTCCCTATTTCCCAACGAATGAGTAGGCGTTACACTTACAATATCTCGGTTCTAAATGTACTGAACCAACTATTCAGATTATTGAAATTACAGACACAGGTCTTACAAACTCTTGCTTATTGTCTACCTTGTTCGATTTCTATTTAATTTTTCGTATACGTACTTTTTATTATTTATTTATTTTCAGCCTGGTTTGTCCCACTGCTGAGCAAAGGCCTCACTACCCTCCTTTCGTATACGTACTTACTTACATAATATTTCAAATAAAGATTGTTTGTATTGAGGGTATCATTGCTAAAAACGCCCAACAATCACATACATAGATCCTGGCCCCAGGATTTTCTGTATCTAGGGAACCAGGGACTACGAGGACCATGGTCCCACAACACCCAGGACACGAAACAAATGCTTGCGCTTTGATTTTTCTACGCACAGCACACACATTTGTTAGTAACCTACTAACGTTTGTGGTTTTAACAAAAACACATCCACTGTATACTTAATTATAAAATATATATAGAACACAGGATAATAGCAATAAATAACATAATGTTTTACCTATTATTATGATGGAATAACTGAACTGGTACTGAAAACTTGGGAAGTTTCCGATTATGGCAAACAGCGAAATTACTGAGCATATGAAACATATCTGCCCCCCTACCCATATGTCCCTCAAGCGCCAATCGTATATCGTGTTGAGTTCAGTTTAGGGTATACATTCACTGCGACAATATTTTATGATGCCATTTATTGTTCCATTAAGTTTATCTCAACTTTTAGTTATCATATTTTGGTATAAATAAATGAGATTAATTCGATTTCTTGCCTGAATCTATAATAATTAGTCGGTATCTCATTAGTTACAGTGAAGCTATACCTTAATTTGAGCTCAACACGATACACGATTGGCGCTTGAGGGACATGTGGGTACGGGGGTGGTTTCTCGGGTTGATGAGCGCAATGCAGTGCTACGCAGTGCATTTTATGTATAACTTTTAGCACAGAATACTAAGGGAGCTGTTTTATTTTAAGGGAATCTTTTAGTTCTGGGTGGCACTGCAAATGTTATGGGCAGGCGTGGCGCTCACCATCAGGCAAGACTTGCTCGTCTCATTACTCAGTACCATAAAAAAGTCTGGTTATATTATGCGTAACTTGAAAATGTTATGCCCAAGAACCTATATGTAATTCAAGTACAATGGACTAAGTTGTACGATTCAAGTACAATGGACTGCTAATATGATTCATTTATTTACGTTCCTTATCGTACACTCCACTGGTGGTAAATGTATTGTGGAACTGTCGTGTGTGTATTTGCAAAATAATAATAAGTTATTTATCACTAGCTTTTGCCCGCGGCTTTACCCGCTTTTGTCTAGAGAAAAATAGTGTGTTTTTAAGTAAAGCTCACCGACCATAATATTACTTTATAGGATGCTATTTTTGGATTCTTACGGTAAGTAATTGTTATTATCAAGTAAACCATTCTCAGTAATAGTCTACTTTCTATTCGGTAGTCTACTACTCCCGTAGAGAGCGTTAATATCAAAAGACCCCGAAAAGACTTATCTCTGTCTACGACTACCCCTGAAAACCCACTTAGCATTTTAGTAGGTATACATACTTATAAATTATAGTTACAAATTCCATAAGGGGGCGTCCATAAATTACGTGAGGTGTTTAAAGGGGGGAGGGGGTCGAATCAAATCTCATCTAATCTTACGTTGGAGAGAGGGGGGGTCTTGGCGAATATCACGCAATTTTTTTCTGATTGAAACAAAAAAAATAATACTATTTTAGTCCATTTAATCCAGATTGTATAGGTACATACTTAAAATTTAATCTTAAGCGTAATCGTTTATTACATTATAATTAAACTCTCAGCAATATTGATTACTAGTCTTAACTAGTCGTAAATAAAATCACGGAGAAAATTTTTTTTTACAATAACAATCCGACGCGTTTACGTAAGAAATTAACCCACATTTTCAGAAAATCCACGTGAGATTGGGGAATGGGGAGGGGGTTGAATAAAATCTCACGACATCTCACCATGGGGGGAGGGAGGGACAGAAAATTTAAAAAAACACCTCCCGTAATTTATGGACGCCCCCTAATCGACCAGCTAAATCTGGCAAATAAATACTTGATTTGATTTGATTTGATTTGATAAAACATTTTAAAGACACTCAAACACTGAATCGCATTTATTAATTTTATTACGAGACTGTTTCCTATGTATAGACATTTCTCAGTAACAATAAATGTTTATTATTGATCTGTCATTGTGAAAATAGTGCATTTTAATATCACCGTTGTTGAATGTCTCGCAGCAATGATATTAACACTAGTAGCCTGAAAGCAATTTATCGATTACAAAATAAAATTAATTAATTGCCCGTTACTTGTTTCGACAATAGCAGTTTTTATGTGCAATTAACTAGAATTTCCAGTGTTTCGACACAGTTCATTCTGTTTATTAATTAAAATAAAATGGAATTAGGCTTGTCAGAATGAGCAATCGATTGTAAATTTATCAACTTAGCTTTACTTAGTTTTGCCGCGACTTGACGTTCAGCATTTGTTACTTATAGACTCGAAATCTGCTGTCGTCGGATTATAGATAGGTTTCAGAGTTTGGAAATAAAGTCCAAACTTAGATTATAGGGTATGTATGTTACATGAGAATCGGTTGAGAACTACGAATCTACAACCTGACCACTTTATAGTACGCGCTCTCAAATACTGGAAAGGTCTTGCTAAAATAATCATGGAAAAAGTCGACTATGTGCTTCCTCTGTCGCCAACGCAGACGAAGTCGCGGGAAATAGCTAGTTATGTTATAAGTGTAACGTGGTATATGTTTATAAAGGAACTGGTAAGTCTCTCGTATGCGAAAGGCCTTCCCTGTTTTGGACCACCGCTAGTACTAACCTCTATGCCAAGCAGTGGTTCGCAAGCATTACTGTGTGTTCCGGCACAAAAGAGAGTATTCTGTGCATTAGTACTAGTTCCGTTTGAAGGGCATTTTAGTCAAAAACAAGAATCCGTAAGAGAAAATATTTTAAAAGCCACGTTTTTATGGATTTAGAATGCATTGTCATCGAGAGCTACCCTGAAACTTTCAGCCGGATAGCTAATCGGGAAGTGCTCGAAATTTGAGTTCACTCGGATCGACAGACAGACAAACAAGAAAGTGAATTAATAAAATCGTGGTAAAATTAATCGGCATTGAGACTTCACGAGGAGTGATGAGCGCAATGCAGTGCTACGCAGCGTTTTGCATGGCATTAAAAGTTCTGGGTGACAATTCAATGGTTATGAGCAGGCGTGGAGTTTACTATCAAGCAAAATATTTGCTCGTCTCGTTGCTCAGGAAAAATAATATAAATATCCAATTCTGTATCATCAACCCATTACGTTCCCGTACGGTACCCGTGTCCATTACGTTCGGTAGTTGCTACTGTTGAGCAATGACGAAAGATGAAACTCCTTGCTGTTACACAGGCTTGTAAGCAGAAACCGAAACTACAGAACAAAATACTTAATAGCCAAAACGTTATTTTATTTAGGCTATGAAAAAGAATTACTATGAAAAATTGTTACATGGGCGATTTTTTGGCTAAGATATGTATCCCGTCCAGAAAACACATGGGCATGCGTGGCGCGTACCATCAGGTGAACGATTTGCTCGTTTATTTATCATCTCATTATTCATTTAAACCTCTCACATTTTATGATTATGTTGTAGCAACAATTAGTCATATCAGATGTTTGTCATCGGACACCGGATATTGTCGATTCATAATATTAATAGACCTGCTTCCAGTAAGCCACTTACTAAGTAATACGTAAGTAATACTAAACTTGTAATACTACCTACTGTTACTCAACCAACTGGATACCTCTGATTCATTTGTTTACCTCAAGGTTACTTTGAACATGTGTGGTGTATGAGGAAGTCATGTATGTCTGTCTAGCTACAGCAGCTAGTGTGAGATAATCTTGATATAATGAGTAGATAAGTAGGTAACTCGAATAAAAATAGCTACGCGTTTCTTTAAAACGGTTATTTTTGTGGGTAGGTAGAGAAACTAGTACGACGCTGTTTTGTTTTTGTTACTAGTAAGTAATGAAAAAAAGTTATAGGGGCGATTTTGACGCTAAGAGCGATCCCGCCCAGAAAACCTTATCATACTCGTACATAGGTATATTCAGTAACTTTTAGTAGGTAGATACATACCTACCTACAAACTTTTCAAATAGGTTACTATAATTATAAATAAACATAAAATACAAACACCTATGTAAATAAAACGAATCAACATGAAGCCGGTGAAAGAACGAGAATCCAATTAAACTTCTAACAAAATGAGTCAGCCATACTGCAGTTGCATTGCAGACAGAATTGATTCCAACGCGTCGACGCCATTGCATCTCGTTGATTCAACGCTTCCTCCGCACGCTGCTGGCGCTGGCCGATTGCCGCGAATTTCATCTTATCCGTCAGTCGTGTTTTGTTTACGCAAAGATTAATCATTGAATAACTATAATGTTTATAAAAATAATTATTAGCAATGGCCATTCCAGCTGCTTCTTCTGTTTATTTAAGAAATCATCTGTTGTTGCATCATACTACTTACACTTAACTTTTTATATTTTCTCTGAGTAACTACTATATCTTTCTATGTATCAATATGTTGTAGTATGTTTATAACAACATTAAGTTATTTTCGCTAAATGATTGACTTATGTTATGATCATGACTCATGTAAATGATGCAGCAAACAAAATTGAATTTTTCGCGACGATGCTTCTGCGGCGGGCATATTGACTGCATCGTGTGTTTGAAAAGCCCGTAAAGGAATGACGACGCCGCGCCTATGACGCTTCCGACTGACCGATTACTAAGTTTTTATCAGTCATTCTGTTTCTTTTTACAACTACGTTTGATTTCGTATTAGATAGTAAATGAGAATCAACAGTGAACAGTATGAAGAACAATGAATATATAATGTGTATGTCCTAAACCTAAGATGGAGCAAGAGACTTTCCACCTTCGATGATCGATCAGCCGTAACGAATCATCACACTGTTTTAAAATGTTTTAAAACTGATTCATCATTATAAGTACATTTACCAGCTTTTACCATTTTACTGTTGTTTTGCATAAATTACAAGATTATTTTTCAATTTCAATAGATATTCAGCCGGCAAGCAGTAGTGCGCGAGCATTACTGTGTTCCGGTTTGAAGGGCATTGTAGCTAGTGAAATTACTGGGCATCATGAGACTCAACAGCTAATTGTATCAGGGTGACGAGCGCAGTGCAGCGCCGCGCAGCATTTTGCAAAACAAAGTTCTGGGTGGTGCTGTTATTGTTATTGGCTGGCGTATTGCTTACGATCAGGCAAACGACCAGCTCGTCTCGTCATTCAGTTCCTCTCAAACGTACCCTAGGTACCCACCTAACCTAACACTGGCATGTTGAAAGTTGAACGTTACTTCTGGTTACCGTATTCAAACTTCCTTTCATATTCAGGGAACTCCTTAACGAACCGTGGGAACCCAAACCCCTATAGGATACTCCCCATTAGAGCATCCTTTATAAAGACGCCCATATTAGGCAGTTCCTTTCCACTTTAGTCTATGTATGTGAATAAACTTGCAATGATGAAAGCTTTTGAATTTAAGCAAAACAATAATGGCCCAAGTAGCAAAATTGCCAGTATAATTGCTTATCCCTTTAATTTTGTGTTATGTAAAAGCGATAAAGTCCTATCTTTGAATGATTCAATGTTGAAAACGTTGTTATTGGGGAAATTGTAAGCTCACTGACATAATACTTATATCGAAGTTATATCGAAGTTATATCGCATACTGTATTATAGGTACCTAACTACCAACCGTGTTAGCAATCACTTGCTTGATCATATCAGATTTTTTTCTCACTTTTAGAATTTTTTCCACGATCAACAAATAACCATTGTTATAATTCACAACAAACAATTAGAATATTATTATTATATTATTTTTATTATTATTAGCAGAAAGATAATTTCACTAAATTAACTAGATATTAAACGAATAATGACATCGATAATGACACAACATGATCACCACCAAAATAATAACACTATAAATACATTAACGATTATTATTTTGATAACTCCAGTTATGGTATATAAGATAATGATAATGGAAAAGTACAAGACATTTTGGCGGACATAAAGGTCCTTTTTACGTCATATTAGTTATTCAATATTGACGTACCTGCCAACTTGACAGCCTCTTTGGTGCATTGGTTGGGCGGGTTGGCTCAAATCTCATACACCACTTAGGTTGCGGGTTCGATTCCCGCGACGGAACAAATGTTTGTGCAAACAAGAAAAAAAGCGCAAGCATTTGTTTCGTGTCTGGGTGTCGTGGGACCATGGTCCTCATACTTCCTGGTTTCCTAGATACAGGGAATCCTAGTTAGGGGCCAGGATCTATGTATGTGATCGCTGGGTGTAACTTTAACATACTGATCCAAAACCACCTTTTTAAGAAAATAACTCCTAAGACATCATGGTGATTCATAACTGTCATAAATGACGCGTAACACTGCCTTCACATTAATTTACTATATGAGGTTTAATATCTAGTTATTTTAATGAAAATATCTTTCTGCATATATTTTAATTGTTTGTTGTGAATATTACAATGGTTATTTGTTTGCCACAATGACTATTAGGCGATTGTTTTTTTTTAGTTATCATTGTTGTCAATGTGTTGTGATTAGAACCCTATCAAGGTTAAACAAATTGTTTTTAATATGGCTGACAATGTTAATAATATATAGAAATATCATATTCATATTGGTAGGTACAGTCCCCGGATGCGGGTTATCAAGGAGTTAAACGCGTACGTTAACAAATTGGTTTCCGTTGATGGTATTGTTTCATTTAATTTGATAGATGCTACTGTTTTCCGTTGTATTGTTTTATTTTATGTAATAAATGCAAATGCTCTTCAGTTGAAAACCCCTGTTTACTCATCAACATTTTATGAAAATTCCTTCACAGCTCAGGCTATCCGTTTATGGAACGCGTTGCCCGTGGATATACGACAGGCGAAATCTATCGCAATCTTTAAAATGTTGTTAACTACTGCTAAATTATATATCGTAATATATATGTATCTGTTAATCATATCATATCTGTTTGATATAATATAATATAATTATATATAATATTTATCGTATATATATATATATATATATATATATATATATGTATTATTTTGTTTGTATGTATTATTGTCTATACTATTATATTTTTTAAGTTTTGTATTTACTTAATTATAACTTTTATATTAGGTAATTACTTCATACACCAACTGACCGCAAATTTTTACCATTTTATTTCTATCTATCCAAAGGTTGCCTGTAAAAATTGCACATAGCAATAAGGCCACCCATTGTTCTACCACTATTATTTGTAACTGTAACCTTCTGTTTCCTGTTTTGGTGATCAATAAAGTATTATCGTATTGTATTGTAAATACTGGCCACCCTTTAATATTGTTATCTATTCCACTCCCATCTAGTTAGATTAGACAATCTTTAAGTTCGATAGATAAAACAACGATTCTCGTATTTCTTAATATTAATGATCAATACCATACGTCGCTTTAAGCGATAAGACCGCCAATTGTTACACTTTTGTTAAGTTGTTTTTATTATTAAGAATTTTATGTGTGTGTTTCAATAAAAAGTCATTTCATTTCATTTTCAATACAATGTACCAAACAAAAATAATCAGTAGGTATAGAAAAACAATAATTAACTAACAACTGATCAATGTCAAATAATATAAATTCTAACAAAAACATGACTTTTGCTAAATTTTGTAATATGATAGCCAACGGGCAACAAAACCTTCCTCAAAACATTGATTTCAATTTATAATAGTCACCTAACAATTTAAATTAAACATTATTATTTAAGGAAAATATTAAACGCGCAAATAGTAGTGTTTACGTATTACTTACTTAAATATTATCTCATTACTTAGTCGAAAGTTAGTATGATGTAAGTAACATTATAAACTCTCATAAACATAGCGTGACTCCTATTCATATTTTGTCTCCCACGACGCCACATTGTCATTTCACCTAATAAATTACTATTCTTGCTAATGTGGTCTTGTAATTACAACTTTAATTCTAAATTGTTATACTTTCACTAGTTTAATAGCAAACATTTAACGCTAACTCGATTATGTCATTAGGACATAATGATTTTGATAATTAATTGTTATAACGTTTGGCTTGTTGAAGTTAGGTGTTTATTAGGGGCTAGCTAAAACAAACTTGGTATAAAGTCTAACCTGTAAACAATGAAGTATATCAAGAAACCTCTTGAAATTATTATTTATATTTATATTGCATTATCATATCAATTTTTGATAAGTTTAACTTTTTAGATTGTGTTTATCTTTGCGTAGGTAAATCATTCAATAACTTCGTTTCCGCTATCAATAATTTAAAACTTATTCTCAGGTATTTTGTGTGTCATGACTGGATTTGAGGTGACATTTTACTGACTCATTATAGTCATTATGGTGACTCAATTAACTGCATTTTTTCTATGTTAGAACAAGAATTTATTTACCAAGTCTAGATGATCGTTACGTTGCCGGTCTGCTAGGTACCTATTCCTTATCTACCCCAATGTTTATCCTAACCGTCTTTTATCTTTCAAAACACGGCACGCCTCCGGTTGTTTTTAGTACCTACTAAATACTAAAAACTACTAACTATTTACTTACTAACTACTTCTAATAACTACTAAATACTAAATATAAAACTTTAAAATTTCTAGCTTCCAGAAGGACAAGAAGTAGGTAGACGTTACGAACATTAATATTCTTTCTAAAGCTAAGGATTATCTATATTTAGATGTAATTTACTATTTTATATACTTACCTACTATAATATTATATAGTAGCATAAGATTAAATTATTTTATCAAGGTGGCAAAGGGCTTTGACACAAGGTCGAAAGACTACAAGTTCGTATACTGAAAACACGCAGGTAGGCATAAAGTCCGAAGGAATCAAGTTCACCGAAATAAAATAAAAATAAAACACTTACTTGTTAAAGGTCGCCTCGTATTGCTTTATTTCCTTCCTGGAGAACTCGTGAAACTCAGTGTAACAATTCACGAATTTATATTTAGGCTTGATTTCGACTCCTTCCTCCAATTTGTCATTGATTTCTTGCCTCCTGGAGAGGATCCCGGTGAGTTCGTCTGTAGCCGCCATCGTAACAATTTGCGCGCCAAAGGAGAGGTTAGGAAAAGGTGTTTTTTCGCCGAGATGAGCGTGCGGTGGAGCGAGAGGCTGCCTCCGACTACGACCTTAAGAATACTGCGAACTGCGCGGGCCGGTCGCCGTCGCCGGCAGTCAGTGCTTCGCACTCGCTCCCTCGCGGCGCAATCGAGTCGCGGGGAGACGGATCGACGCGAGTATGTGCCGCGCACCCTACTCACGATTTGCCCAATTTTGCTGCAATCCTGAACACCTCACCAACACGACATTAATATTACCTACATATGAGTTCCGATGACAACAAAAATACTCTAAAAATTTAGAGTATAAATAAATAACGAACGTTCACACAATGGCTTCGAATCACGTAAATAAAAATGGCAGACAAGCGATAAACTCGCACTTTGGAATGTACCCACATGAATGTTAATAAAGGTCCGAAAGTCCGACCGATGCCATACGGAAAGAATAGGTGGAATAAATTTAATAACAATATATTAGTGGATTTTGCTTAAATAAGTAATAATCTATGTACTTATTGATAATGTTTTATTATGCGAGGTTATCGAATAAATAGCAGCTATCCACATTACTATAGTAAATATAAGTAGGTAGTAGTAGGTACCTACTAAAACACTGATATTTATTAAAATGCTTAATAACCTTAACATCTTCACCCCTTGTTGAACCTATCATGAACATAAATAAATTATTATAATAATTAATGGTATTGTCTTGTCTTGGCTGTCTGTATAAATATGAATTAGGTAGGTAGTTAACAAAGATATTCGACGCTGTTTAAAATTCTCGATCAATGTTACTTATCTCTACTGTTGCGAAATGTCTTATCTTTGGAAAAGGGAGAAGGTATTAGGCGGTAATCCAGCACGACGTCCACTGCCCAGTGCATCTTGGTGGCCGTCAAAGATAATATAATTCTACGTAAAGAAGACGTAATTATGATCGCAAATATTGTCGCGGTAGAACTGAGGTTAAAGTAGCACAGCCTAACTTCTGTTTAGACAATCTCCATTCATTAGATTATTCAATCTTGTAAAATATTGTGAATAAGAAGAGAAGAATACAATAAAAATTAACCCAACCTTGATTTGGCGTTATAATATTCATGATTCAATTACGTTCGTTAAATATGTATAATCTAAGACATTCTGTTGGAAAAAAGGAACTTACGCTTACATCTTA
Organism: Petrophora chlorosata; assembly: GCA_951640565.1. NCBI lineage: Eukaryota > Metazoa > Arthropoda > Insecta > Lepidoptera > Geometridae > Petrophora > Petrophora chlorosata. The sequence goes on from OX621206.1 coordinate 8,431,213, forward strand.
CATTATAAATAGATGACATTATTTGCGAGCGAATATGTAGTCTGTATCATTTTATCTTCTTGCGCTGAACTCTTTGACCCGATTCAATTATATAAAAAGAGTTTCTGTACCAATACTTCTTTTGAAGACTTCTGTCGTTGATATTATAATTATAACAAATATTGCTATGGACAAACTGACTAAAGAAACACAAACTGATTTTAAAAATTTGAAAGATGCACGATCATTGGATTTTATTTGCAGGTATGTCGGATTCTATTGTTTTTGTAGCTACATTACAAGCAGAATAATATTGTTCAATACCTATATATAAAAATGAATCCCTATTTCCCTTGGTCACGGCATCACGCGTGAACGTCTGGACCGATTTCGGTAATTCTTTTTTTGTTGTGTTTGTTATTTTCAGGGGAAGGTTCTTATGAATGAAAAAAATAAGAACAGCGCGGAACATTAGATTTATAGTTAAGACAGGACGACGTCTGTCGGGTCAGCTACTGTTCAATATTTTTCGATACAGGCGATTCGAAATACAGAATACGATTACCTAGCTATTTGAGGTAACTTATGTTATGGCGTCAAACTTAAAATCCCAAAGGACTTATTCCATTACCGTTTGGCTTTTGTATTACTATTTTATTATAGTTTTTAAAACAATTCGACTGTAGGGACACAAGGGTCGTGCATACACGACTATGTGCTTAGTGCTAACTGCTAACTTATTGATTAGCAGTAAAAGTAACGAGGTCAAGTTTTGACAATAATGCTATATATTAATATTATAAATGCAAAAGTTTGTGAGGATGCGGATGTTTGTTACTCAATCATGTAAAAAGTACTGAACGGATTTTAATTACATTTGGTGTAGGTGTTTTAGGTCCTGGAAAACTACATAGGCTACTGTTTTATCCTGGGCCACCGTTATGTTACAAAATATATCTTATTTATTAGTTTATGTATTGTACGATTTTTTGTTCTTAAAAATCAAGTTAGTAGGAACTTAAAGCTGGACCATTCTGTGATTCAGATACAAGGAATTTCTTGCAATTCCGTCTATTTAACTATTATCATCGGTAGAGAGAACGACGCCTCTAAATTATTTCACAATAATTAGAAAATTATTTTAAAAAATGCTCCATATTGAATAGTTACACCTTCTCCGACTACCGGTCTATCTCTATCTACTAGTCGACTAGGTATATAGATAAAAGGTTGGACCTTATCAACACGCAACATTTGCATATCTATGCATAATAACAACTAACCAGTATCGAGCTATGACAGAATACGCAGAATAAACAAACAGTATTAGTGGATACATTCGTGTTTCAAGAAATTTAATTTCATAATTGTCATCAAGTCCCTCGAGATCAGACTGTTGCAAATTAACGTTTTTCATAGTAGGTATGAAAACCCAAATTAAAATGTTCTTCTGTAAGTTAAATTCGATTTAGTCAGTCCTCGGCACCATGAGGCGACACTCCAGGTACACCTATTTATTGTATTGCATATTTACAAAACAGTTTAAATACAATAAAACTTAATGATTAATATAAGAATCTACTTAATTAAGGGACAATTATAAGTGAAATATATTGCAGGTCGGAGAGCGTCCCAAGAATTACAGAAAATGATTTGGAAAATAGTGAAGATTTTCCTCCCCGAAAACTATCCAAGCTTGTGCGAAGACGTAATTTCGTTAAGGAATATCTTATAGATTATACTGCGAATTCTAATCTCCATGGCCTCAAATATATTGGTGAAAAAGAACGCACATTTGTTGAGAAGTAAGTAGGTACTTAAATAACAAAAACCGATGAACTACATATTCAAGTAATTTATAATCCAGTTGACTGAAGGCTGACAAAAATAGTACATGTCTTTCGTAACATACATGGTAAGTAGTCATAGTGTTAATTTAATACTGGTTTCCCTTTTCCAGGATCTTTTGGCTTTTTATGTTCATATGTTGTGTGGTGCTATGCGCCGGTCTAATACGGAAAGTCTGGATAAAATGGAATGAAAGTCCAGTGATTGTAAGCTTTGCAGAAAACCCCACTCCGGTTTGGCAGGTAACCCTACCTTACTAACTGGTTTTCCTTTCTAATCAAATTATTTTCTTTGTTTATGTATATAAAACAAAAGATGAATTGTATCTCTATAACATATTTCACTGAAAGTTTATTTGATTGATGATAAAACAGATAAAGTACCTGACTGGGCTTTTTATCTCAAAGAAAGTAAAATCTAGCAGCAATCGGTTTTAATAAAAAACAAAACTTAACTTGTCTATTTGGTATCAAGCCGGTTTAAAACTAGCAGCTGCCACAAGCTAACGCGTATTTCTAATTTCGTTATGGTCCGTCAATCTACTCAAGTCTCATTTTGTCCAAGCAATTCTCAACAAAAATAAATGAATGCCAGGATCAACAGCCTCACCTGGGATGATACACGCTCAACCGGGCGACCGGGATCAAAAAACTTATCACGATATTTGCAGATACCGTACCCAGCTGTGACCGTCTGCTTTGAAACTAAGGCCATGCAGAGGAAATTCAACTATACGGAGTACTACCATCTGTATTATAACAACGAAACATATGCTAATTTAACTGAGGAGGAGTAAGTTGAACTGTTATCTGAGCTCGACAAAATCACGTAACATTCTTAAAGCTTTCGACTGTATTCATTCACATGCTCTCCCTATTCAATAAAACGTATATTAACATTTGAATTTAGGCGAGCGTTTCTATTACAGAAATAGTTTGTATTGAGAAGTTATAGGATTTTAACTTAAAGGAACAAAGCTAAGGAAAAACCCTAAACATTAAAAAAGGCTTCGAGAGTGGAGTCTCGAAGGACGAAAAATGTTTCTGACGTATCGTGGGCCGAGAAAAGGTCAAGGACGTGTTACAAGAAGATACGGCTCCTCGAGATAATTATTACTTACTTTGAAATTAATACCTGTTTTTTTGTAGACGTAACCTTTTCGAAGATGTTTCAATGGTTTGTGACGATCACCTGGCTCCACCAAATGGTCGCAAATACTCCTCGGGTCTTGATACTGTCAGCAATATAAAAGAGGTAAAATCTGTCTCTACTAGTTTGTCTAAATATTATATAACTTCCGAAGGAAAAACCTTCAAGGCAAATTCACAAACCGTGAGGAAGAATCCAAGTAGAAAAATGCTGTGAGAAAGTATGTAAAACTAAATTCACTTTTAGGTCTCGCCAAATATGACTGATGTCTTCTTCGGATGCAAATGGAAAGATATCCCGAGTGAAAATTGTTCGGAACTTTTCTCTCCCATACTAACTGAAGAAGGACTTTGCTATACGTTTAACACTTTGGGTGCTGATGAACTGTTTAGGATTGAAAAGTAAGATTTATTTACTACTTGCTTGTATATTTTTCCAATTTCTCATTTAAGTATGTTGCGTTATTATATGATCTTTTAATTAACGCATCACACTCGAAGAATGTTCTTAATAATCTCTTATCTTAATTATACCCAACAGCATTATCTCTTATGAAATCTTGCTTGCTTTTCACAAATGTACTGTAATGTTATCACTTTTCTTACGCAAGCTTACACCACGAGTACCCATATCTGGAACACAATAATAAAGCTCGATCCTGGAGTTTGGAAGAAGGCTATGGGAAATCAGAACCGATTGAAACCTATCCGCATAGAGGCTCTGTAAGTATTTACCTACCCAATTTGTTACTTTAATAAGAGAGATTTAAAAATATTCAAATACCTATTCAGCTTGTTAATCTAAAACTTTTTTACTAACTTCCATTCCAAATTAAATACAATCGTCTTATCCCAAAGGCGTCTGATGCCCTGAAGCCAATATTTCACAGACTAAATTCCAGAATAAACATTCCTGCATTCGTAATCATAACATCTTTCACAGGGCTACGGCGTGAAATCGGGGCTAACATTTCTATTAAAAGCCTTTACAATCGACTTGGACTACTTGTGCAAAGGGCCAGTGCAGGGCTTTAAGGTAAGTATCTAAGTATTTGAGTTACATCTTAAAACAGGATTTCATCTAGATACCTACATTACAAATGACTTGACTATGTTTATTATAGATTCTCTTACACAATGCCGCGGAACTGCCGAGGCTTTCACAACAATACTTCCGATCGCCGTTATCGCAAGAGGTTGTGGTCGCCGTAAAGCCCAAAATGATGACCACTTCGGAAGGGCTTAGACCTTACGACCCCACGAGGTACCGTTACATCACGCGTCACTCACTCATAACTCATAAGCTTTATGGCAGTAAAAACTTAATTGCTTTTACTGTATTCCCAGGCGACAATGCTATTTCCCAACCGAGCGCTATCTCCGATACTTCAAAGTGTACACGCAAGCGAACTGCGAGATGGAATGTTTATCCAACTTTACCTATACTAGATGTGGATGCGTGCATTTTGGAATGCCTCGTGAGTATAAGAGTACGTTAATGGTGAGATTAGATTGTGTGATAAATAATTAAAATTCGTGTTTATTTTCGCAGGCGGGCCTAACACGACCATCTGTAACTCTGGCAGTATGGCGTGCATTAAAAAATCACAAAGTGAGTACGTCAGTTCACCAAAATACTTACTAAAACTTTATAATGTTTGAAAGAATAATGACGTCACGAACAAAAAATGGTGATACGATCTATAAAAGTAACAGTGACAACAACGACGATGGAAATGGCAATGTAAAAGGAAGGACGAAGCACATATTTCCATATTTTTACAATATATTTTTATGGTTCATAATTATCGTTATGTCAGTGTCAATTACCATAATGGACATAACCATATTGGTGTTGATAATCATGATAACTGTTATTATAGTAATCATAATAGCCGTGTTTTTATTTTATTTTAGTGGAGCTCGTGACGATTGAGATTCAAAGCGGCATAGATGGGCAAGCCAGCAATGATACTGACACTGACTCCCTTGGACAAGCTCGGGAAGTGTCGACTAAGTGCAAATGTCTTCCCGCTTGTACTTCCATAGAGTACGAGGCCGAGACCTCGCAAGCTGATTACGATTGGAGGGCAATATATAGAGCTTATAGACTGAACATCACTGACGATATGAAAGAGTGAGTACCTAAAGTTTTCATCAGGCTGTGGCAAGAGGGTAGGTTCCCTTTCCCTTGCAGTGTGGATGTTTAGTTCTCAGGTAACATTGGTTGAGTTATTGGATTTAGAGAAATTGTACCTACCTAAGGCTCAATAATTCAATTTCACAAAAAACAACTTGGGCTTCATCGACCCTATTTCCCATCAGTAATGTTTCCCTTAAAGTAACCCATCAAATCAAATTGTGAGTTTGCAAGGGAAAAGTACCTTGCAAGTCCCAAAATTTTGCCATATCCTGTATATGGCGGGTGAGCGACAAAGGTAGTGATAGACCTCTTTTGCAAGAGTCCACTTTGGGATACTTCCCAAATCTTTCATTGGTGGTATGGTCGAACAGTTTCGAAATTATTAATGATTAAATAGGCCCCTAAACAAAATTATTTGCCTACAAATACGTACATAAAAAAGTAGTTTATAACGTAGGATTTAGAGCATACAATTGATCGCTCGTATACCTACTAGCTGCGAGTACGTCGTTTCATACTCATATCATGAAGTTTAAATTAACGTCTTTTACGCACCACTGAATTCAGGGAGTGAACGAACTCACGAAAATAAACCTATAGGTCAACACCGCTACTTATAAAAAAATATTTAGAATATAAATCAACACCAGCGGCGCCTAATTGCGGAAATGTTTCAAATGGAGATTTCCAGGCAGTTTCGTTTGTTGCTGGTCGACAGGTCCTGTTAATTTCACAACGGCTAATCTATCTTGGAAGTATGTAGCTTGAAATACAAGGCTGCATAGTTCAATAAGAAATATTGAGGGGATACAGGAGGATTGCGAAAAATCTAAAGAACCTAAGTACAGTACTGCTGCAGTACCTAGGTGCCCTTTTTTAACCAGTTCTCCATCACGTTACTTAGTTATATTACGAGTTTATGACTGTATATGCGCAAAAAGAATCATGGAGCAATTTATTCATCAGCGAGGCAGGACTTGTACCTAAGGAAGGTACCTACGTACACATTGCAGGAAGACGGGATAAAAATAGTAACTGAATGGTGATTGCACAACAAGCTAGTTCATTACGTGATAATCTGATATTGCCCGCGACTATGCCCACGTAGAAAAAGTTTGGAAGCGATTTCTAAGGTTCTAAGTATACATAAGTTACAGAAAGATAGCCTGTAAACACGTATTGTTTCATCTCTGTACCCATAATTAAATAGTACCTACTTTTCAGTCTAAGCTACGCACGCGTGATGATATTCTTCAAAGAGGCGCAGTTCATCACGTCTCGAAGGTCGGAGCTGTACGGACAGACTGACTTCCTGGCCAACTGCGGCGGTCTGCTCGGCTTGTTCATGGGATTCTCTATACTTAGCGTCGCGGAAATTATTTATTTCCTAACATTGAGGTAGGTATGGTAAAAAGCTGGTCATTTACTGCCGTCTCTCTCTAGATCTATGTGCTCCATCCTAGGCCACATCATCGCTTCACATCAGGCGAGACAGTGGCCATACAAAGATCTATCAAGCGTAAAAAAAGGAATTGGAAAGAGTAGAAAAAGCACGCCCACCTGTTCGACTACTCGACCATATGTTTGTAAGTTACTCTTTTACATTGATGGGTTATACGCTGCCTGGTGGAAACATTCCTTATGAGAAATAATAATATGACCTTACTGTTATTTTTGTTGACAAATTTAATGTTTCAGTCCAATAGACTTTTTTTAATGCAACAATTTCTTATAGATTGATGGCATTATAACTTGATAGAAATCATATCTATGAAAATCTTAATATCGATTTTTATATTATTTTTATCGAGTTGTAGCTTGACAAAATTTGCCCATATAATTTCACAGGGACAAGTCTAGATTGGTTCTATTACAAATAAAGACTGAAATACATTTATTCAAGACATACACGCGACATTACATTTTACAACAATAATATAGGGTTGGTATATTATTTATTTTAACAAATAATACTATAATCATACATACCAGAAAAACAATAAAATAAAATAAAAAATAACGCCCAACGATCACATACATAGTATACATACATACATAATATAATATATAAGAACAATAACTGTGTAACACATACATAAATACCTATAGCAGAATGAAATGTTACGCGATTACGGGAAAAGGTTCTGACTCACCATAAACTAAGGTAATAAATACCTAACTCTGATTTTAAGTCGGAACCTATAACCGCGTGACATCACGAAAAATAAAATAGGTACAAGACAAATACAAGATATAAGTTACCTGGGGGCTTAGAGTAAACATAACTAAATGTTAACTCTATGCCTGGGGGTAATATGGTCAGTCGGTTAATATGGTCACAAGTATTTATCACTGCTGCGGTTCTGTTCTATACCAGCGTAAAATAATACCTACCTACCTAAAGTATGATTTATTAGTAGGGAAAACGAGGGAAACAGCGTCCAGTTCAGTGTGATCAAAATACCAACCATAGTAGATATAAGTTTGGTCAAATATCTAATTTTTCTTTTCCTTTTACAGGCTTTGCTGCAAGTATTTACGCCGAAAAAATCAGAAGCAAAAATTGGAATCGAATCTCAAAGACGGTATTGTTAGCCCCATCCCTGTAAAAGTGAAAGAAGCTTACGACTAAAAAATATTTCTAATAACTGTTATATACTTGACTTGATTCACGTTGGATTTGCGATCATCTGATCTCTACTTAAATTTTAATTCATGACTTGAGCCTGTCTATTTTATAAATCCAAATCAAACCGTATTTATAAACTAAAATCAGAACTGAGTCTAGAGTCAAGAGAGAATATTGATATCCAAATAACCACTGCAGCGCGGCTCCTCCGTTCGACCATTTTCTATAAAAAAATGTTAGACGCGGGCCCCGCTATTTATTCGAAACTAAACTAAGTCAGGAAGAGTTTAAGTTGTGAATTAAAACTTATAATCATTGCTTATAGAATGGTGATTGTGAATAATGTCATATATATGAATCAACTGAATTGAGATTCACGTTTGATGAATTTAGTTTCATTTCCGATTTTAGTTTATAAATACGACGCTCACTCTGTAAAAAATGAGTAGTCAAAAAAGGCGCCACTGGTCGCATTTATGGCAACACCAATTCCCGGAAACAAACCAAATATTATTTTTATTCTGTCTGAACATTTATTGATCTTCCCTTTAATCAATTTCTTGCTTTGTTCAGATTTAAACAGACGCTATTAAAATGATACAAAACACATTGTAGCTGGCTAGACCGAAAATGGTAGGTAATTGCCATATTTTTGACAGTAATAGAGAGTTGCCTGCAATAGATTTTTATTTATGATTTCGCACAGTTTTAGCAAGTGTCAAGTATTTATAATTGCAAGATTCAAATATTATGCTTCAAGAGGTGTTCAGAGTCATCGGCTGCATGCCTGACTGAGGGGGGTATGGAGGCATACCCTCCTCCCCTAGTGCTTCAGTAGGTGGTGGAACGGAACTTTACAAAAAGCTTCCAATGCATGGACTTCTTTGGAAAGCATCTACATATAACATTATGCTATAATTATGTACCTACTTACTCCTAACTTGGTGTTTTATGGATCTTATATTATTAAAATAATAGGATAACATTTTAATACATACTTATAAATAATAAAAAAACTTTAAGATTGAAAACGTATTTTTAATTCATTATTTATTAATTCAACACCTAAACGGTGCGTGGACCGTTTGGTTTCTTTTTTGGCGCATAGCCTATCCTGCTGTGGATTTCTTCCGATGTTTTTGTTCCTGTGCCCAAAGATTTAGGTGCGTCCTCCTGCATTTCTGTGGCTTGACTGGAATTATTTGCCTGATCACGGCGGAGTGCTTCGTATTCTTGTAAATCGTCAAGTTTGAGAGTGATCTCAGTCAAGGGTCTTCGAATCATTTTAGAATCTGAAACAAAACAATGAACGCATTGATTTTACATTAAAAAAATTGTCTTATGTCATGTCTGAACGTGGATTTAGGTCTGTGCGGTTGGTACGATTGTTTAACTTCCTGCTAGGGTGGTGACGCTTGTGACAGGCCAGCAGACAAAACTATCGAAGCGATGAGGGCGCAGTCGGCGCAGTAGAAATCGCGCTCAGGGCGCCCGCCGGTAGTGCTAAAATGAACACTTTAGGAAGGAAATTACTTCCTCTCATTAAAACCAGATAAAAGTACAAAATTCGAAATCGTAATCGTATGCGAGAGGCCGTCTGGATGGGTACCACCGCTTTGCCAGTTATTCAGCCGCTAAGCAGTAGTGCGCAAGCATTACTGTGTTCCGGTTTGAAGGGCATTGTAGCCAGCGAAATTACTGGGCATTATGAGACTCGAACAGCTAATTGTCTCAAGGTGTCGAGCGCAGTGCAGTGCCGCGCAGGATTTTGCAAAACAAAATTCTGGGTGGTGCTGTTATTGTTATGGGCTGGCGTATTGCTTACCATCAGGCAAAGGACCAGCTCGTCTCGTCATTCAGTTCTACAAAAAAAAAATTAAACTCGCGGGTGAAGCCAAAAAACTTGTTAGACGTGGAAAACCAACAACTTGTAAAGGCTTTATAATACTGAGACAAAAACGCTTTTAAGTACAAAGATTAAAATTATTGTCCTATATTTAAATGCTCTAACCTAAAGATGTATTATAATAATATTGTACCATATAATCTATAGTCCACATACCTCGTAACAAAATTATTTGTTAGATTAGGTAGAATAGGTGACCCATCCAACGCGCGTCTCATTTTCCAAGACAAAAGAAATTACGATAATTGTTTACAATATGATGTCTATAGTCCTATAGTGGTGCGGGGGTTAACGATGAGGTTCCTTTTTCATAAAACCGCAAGAAAAATACTTTCGATATGGAATTGTATCCAAATAATATCGATCAATGACTATAAACTCCACGCTTGCTACAAACAACACTAATATTGAGTTTCTTGTTTCTTGTCTGTTCTGTGGTAGTGACGTGACGTTGCGCTAAAATTACACGTCATTATTGTTTTTTACAGTAAAGTTTTGCAGCTGTATATTAATTTACGCTTATATTCTGTCCTTAATTAGTGATTATTTTACAATATAAGTTACCAAAACTCACCAAAATGCTGTATCTCGAAGATTATTTGGAAAGTAAGTCTTCTTTGTTCATTTTATGATGACGTAATGCCATAGCGATTGACTGCGGTTGGTAGCATTGTGGCGTGCAGTGATAAGCGCGCGTATTTTGAAAATTTTGAATAAATGTAAAAGTTAAACATTTAATACCTATGATGTCTCGTTAAAGTCCATGCTTTATTTTACAGTGATCGAGCACCTCCCCCAGGAGCTTAGAGATAGATTTACGGAAATGCGTGAAATGGATTTATCGGTCCAAAGTAAGTTCCTACCATTTATAAGTTGTTTCAATTTTTAATACCTTAGGTATTGAAATAAATTGATTTACGTGTTTGAATTCCAATTAAAAAATTATACTTTTCATAATTTTATATAACTATTTATAACTCTACAGATAATATGGATACTCTAGAGAAGAGAGTGCGCACACTATTCGGTGGGTGTCGCAGAGGTGAGATGAACACCGACCAAGCTAACACAGAGTTTGCTGATATAAAGCGTGGCTACAATAAGACATTGGAGGAAGCGGATGAGAAAATGGCACTGGCCAACCAGATGTATGATCTGGTTGATAGATACTTGAGGAGATTGGGTTTGTATTAATTTATCCCATTTATTCTTTTGTTTTATTAAAGTTAAATCAATTTGTCTAGTATATATTCTTGTTTAAAATAAAAACAAGTAGTTTACTAATTGAGCTGCTTTTACAATATTATTCGTCATATGGTAAATAATAAAATGAAATTTCTGTTAACTGCAACTACTTAGGTATTCATCTTGTTTTCTCTTGGAGTATAGTTCAAGTACTCCAATTTGGTTGTTGGTTAGTTGATATCACTTGGCCTTTAAGCCCTTGGAATCCACATGGTAGTCACTGTCAATGCAAATTCGTTTTGGCAATATCAAATGGTTAATCCTGTTTACATTGTATATCTTCTCGAATTAAAAGCTTAATTCAATTAATTTTTTATTGGTAAAGAATAACATAAAATCAATTGCATCGTTACAGACACTGAATTACACAAGTTCAAATGTGAGCTGGAAGCAGACAATAAAGGGATCACAGAGTTGCTGGAAAAACGCTCGCTGGAACTTGACGTCAACACCAACCACACAAGCACCCCTAATAACAACCATTACAAAGAGAACAGGTGTGTACTATTGATAAGAATTGTGTATCATGTATTGTAGATTTGTGGATGTGTGCATCTCAAACCTCAAACCTTGAACATTGTCTGCTCTTTATGTATTTATTTTTAAGTTTGTAGATTGCACATGCCTTTCAGTTGCAATCCAGTTGTTTATTATTATTTTATATGGTATTGTGTCGATTGTAATTTGTTTTGTGCAATAAATAAATAAGCAATTTTTAAGAAACCGGCAAGCCTCAGGATCTCGTAATTAATAAAATCATTGAATATTGATGTAAAGTTGCCATTGTATATGTATTTAACAGAATACACCAAGCAAAGTGCGCAATGGAATTACACAAGCTAGTTCCTCCATCCTCTTTCCACTGTCAGACAACAAGACATGGAAACTCGGCATCCTTATATGGTTGATGACATTCTGTCTATCTGAGCAAAGCATTTGGCATCGACTATTATAATGAGAACAATTATGGAATGGAACACCTTACCAGTGTCTTTGTTTCTCGATTGTTATAATCTAAGGGTTTTCAAGTGTCAAGTTAATCGGTATCATCGAGGCGAGCATGGTCCATCGTCAATAGCATCTGGACTTTCTATCAGGTGAGACTGCGGTCAAATGTATGCCTAGCTGGATATAAAAAAACATTACATTAGGTATGGTAAGTCGCCCACTGGACTATGGCCTATACTCGCCCTAATATACAACGTGTAACATTAATGTGTAGTAATAATTAAACCACGCATATAGAAGCTTATTAATAATTCAAGTCCAAGTGCAAATCACCAGAAACTTTTTAAAATCGCAAGATATGATAATTTAAACATTTCTGGTAATCAAGTTCATTTCAACCCTAACAATCAGCTGATAAAGAGCAATGAACTTGTGACAAAGAATATTAGTGCGCCGCGTGTACAGATCTGACAAACAAATTTTATCTTCAGTTAGCAAAGCCAGCTGTCCTACCAACCTTACTTTACAACTAACTTTCAAGCAAACTGCTTTTTACGCGACTCCCCAAAAAAGGAATATAATGTTTTCGGGGTTAATGTATGTGCGTTTTTTTATTACAAAATGCCTCAACAGATTTGGATGTATGGGGTATCCTCGGAATCCTTAAATCATCCCAAGTGACATAGGCTATAATGTTTTTGGCAGGGTATTTTTTTATTTTTATTAATGCTTACTTATTAATTACAGCATTAAACATCATCGCTCCAATTAACATTCAGGAATAAGGATCTAATCAGTGTAAACGCCTAATAAGAGCGAGCATGGCTGATGTTCTTAAAAAATACGTGAGGTCACCAACCACCGTAGGAATAGGATGTAAAAAACATCATGTATGAATTTCAACAGTAGGAATGTAATAGGCTGATAATGATGATTAAGACATTTCCAACATTTGATTTCATTGCATAGTAAAAGAGTGTTCGTAAGTCAGTAATCGATAAAGCGTCTTTACTTAGTCAGTTTTCAGAAATAAACCTGTTTAATCTTTGACAAAACGCGGCAAACACTAAAGCTATCAAACATTCGCCGCCGCTTCATGATTCGCTAGCCTTGTTTCGTATTGCACCAATCATAAAGATGTAATCCTAATAAATAATAGCCGCTGCTCCTCATTGGTCGAGCGGCACAAACAAAGTTACCTTCTAACGCCGCCCCATAAAACTCCACCGAAAAGGACCGTTTTCGTTTCGAAAATTCTTTTTAGGTTATTTCTGAATATGAATTCTAAGACGTCAAGTTGGATAAAAATTTGAAACTAATCAAGGCAAGGCTAAGTCGGGTACGTTCGCGGAGATTTTTTTGTATACCGGTTCCGGAACATGCAAAAAAACTATGGTAAAAAAAACTTAAACCTATGTTTTTATTATGGTTTTAATGCATTCAAATCTGTCCAGGCAATAAGAAGTAATGGTGGAATAAATAAATACATACATACGTAAACCCTGAAATACTCCTTTTTGGGCAGTCGTGTAAAAATGTGGAAATACCCTTTTTTACGAGTGGGTTCCGGAACGGAACCGACCGAGTCCGAAGATCCGTTCAGTATGAAATTCCGGTATTTGAGACTCGAAATCAAGCCCTTGTAAAATGTTCGGCGTTTTCAAAGACAGAGCGCCTAGGCCACAAAACAGATAAATACAGAAGTTAATCTCATGTATGTACTTTTCATACATTTCATACCGGACGGCGCAGGAAGTTTTTGGGAGGAAAATTGATTGATTTAAAAATATAACTGTACACGATATCGACATAATTTTTTCGCAGTTACTATTATAACTGAATAAAGTTTTTTTGAAGACAAAACAAATGGGATTAGTTTACATTAACATCTTCCTCATTAGATTATTGAACACAAGGCTAACACAGCTTATACTACACTAAATATCTAATTTTAAATTGTAAAAATATGACAAGGCCACAAACTCATGTTCGCTTGTTCGGCGCAGGGCCGGGGGCTGGGGCGCTTACCTACCTACCTAACTATTTTGTGTTACGTGAAAACGAACCATCAAAATACAAGCAAATACCTACTTACCTCTCTGAAACAACTGGTAGCTTAAAAAACGACAATTCACCGTTTAATGTTGAATTTAAACAACCGTCCACCAAACAGTTATAATAACCTATTTTTCGTTGCTCCATTTTTGCACAAAAAAGTTCATAGACGCGTGTCTCAAGCGGATGGCACTCGCATCCCAACTGTGCCCAGATATCGTGTCTGTGAGCGGTGTCTATGTGTGCGTTGCTCGAGCGCACTTTGTATGTATGTAGATTTCTGTACTAATTTGTTTTGTGCCTAGGCACAAAGTAGCTCGGTCAATGACCCGTACTACCGCGACTAGGCCACAGCTTGTTAGGATTGTCCAAAATAATTCAAATAAATAATTTTTAAACTTTGTATGGAAAATATAATAGTGTTTTTTTGGTTGTATATTCTGCCCGATGATTCATGATACCCATACACACCTTTCAGTATTACTACACATTAATGTTATTCCCTGTATACTAGATAGATAGATAGATAAACACTTTATTAATCACCTTAAAAGTAGAGATGAAGTCAAATGCTTACAATGGTGCAACAATGGGCGGTATTATCGCTTAAAGCGATCTCTTCCAGACAACCTTTGGATGGAGAGGATAGACAAAACAAGTTATATATATAGCATGGACAAGTTATATATTTTTATTGCTTATATTATAATTTTTCAACTTTTTAGGTACAGAATCCGCGCAGAAAAGCGACGCGACAGCTGGGGAACTAGGGAATCCCGAGCGCATTCGTCATCTAGCAATATTTCTAGAACTGATTCTGCTATACAGGTAATACTTTTTTTTTAATAAGCGTTCTTAATGGTCAACAAACTAAACAAATAAGTAACATAATCCTATTAGCTTTTTGTGGCATTCCCAGGATTTTAGGCATGTACTAGGTCTCCAAATATTTCATTGGCCCAGTTGCAGGAGTATGCTTCCTAAATATCTCATCGTGTTTATGGGTTTAGCAAGTCTCTAGACCAAAAAAATGTGTATTTTTTATACAAAATATTATTATTACATATAAAAAGTACCTATAAAAACCTGAGTATGCTTACTTTTACAACTACGTTGTGTATTACATCGTTGTGAAGATAAAATAAACAAATTATTATAGTATTATGTTTATTTTTTATTTTTTTAGACAATATTAAAGTACAGCAAAGAAAAATTATCAGAGGCCAAATCAAAATCTCTCTATTCAATTATGGCATCACAGACACACTTATGAACGTCAATTATTACAATGACTACCACCGTATCGGAAAAAGAACCACTACTCAGAAGATACGGCAAGAAAGTGAGGGGCACTTTTTTGAGATTTTGTTACAATTTTTTGGTCCATAGAATATATATATACACGGTGAAATTGAATTCGATATTTTTGCGAAAAGTATGTACTCAGTCCAGGCTTTAGAATAAATAAGTAGCGACAAATTAAATAAAAAAAATTGAAAAAATATAAACGTAAAATAACTGACAATTATCTGAAATGTCGATTTCACTAAACACGTTACGCGGGGACGACAGACGCGCCGCGCGCCGTCTGAGCGTAGGTACCTACCTAATGCCACGCGGTCAGCTGATACCTACAAAACAAACGCCCGCTCCGCTTCAAGGTCCAAGCGGGGGTAGCCGACTGACGGCACCGCGCGGCTATCTTTTATCTTTATTAGTAGGTAAGAAATTAAACAATGACTCCAATTTTCCCTTCATACTTTTTATCGGGCTTAGGACCGTCAGAATTACTTACAATTGGGCCAGTAACAAATACAAAGAACTAAAAATAGGTACTGTGCTCAGAGTAGGTAGATAAGTAGGTACCTACATTGATTTGAAACAAAAAGTAGAGGCACGGCAAGTAAGTAGTTCAGGCGTATTTAAAAAATGGAATCAGTACTATTTACAGTGATTTAAATCATACACTTACCTATTATTTTAACTACCTACTATCTGTATTGAAGCAACTGTTCAAAATGTTGTCCGTTCACTTCAATACAAAGTCTCGCACGTTTTTGCAAATTCTCTTTAAGAGAACGAAGGGTGTCTGTGTTTCTTTTCACTTTATTAAAAGCACTCGCGTAAACGTTGACTCGTCAGTCCACAAAATGTTTACGTTTTGATTATCATTGAGCCACTGGCAAAAGGCAATGCGAGATTGCGGATCAGTCTCATGTAGCGCTTGCGTTCGACGAAAATGGAATGGATGCATTCCGATTTCGTCACAAGTCGCGTAAAAGCGCACCATATCCAACCACTCGACGTTTGAAAAATTATAATGACGACGCGACGTCATTTTTGCGTTCACGCGCGGAAACGGGAAAGACAAGCGAGTACTGTCAATCCCTTGACAGAGTTTGGCCGACTGACCTACTAATTATTTTTTCGCATGAGACATGAGGCGAGCGGGGTAGCGCGCGCGGGCGCATCAGAGGTGCATAAAAGAAAGGGGCGGTTCCAACGCGCGTAGTTCTCGAATTTTATTGGTTGATAGTTATTGTTACTCAGCGCGGTTACTTGTACTATTAATTATTCTGTAACGCGGTTGCACTAGTCTGATTTTGGACAGAAGGTATTTATCATGTCGCAGGGCATATGTCACGAATTGGAATAATGTTGTTTATTATAACTACTAGTTTTATGTTGTAAAATATTTTTTTTATATTTATTGAATGGTGTATAAACATTCTGTAGCATGGACTGAGTACATACTTTTCGCAAAAATATCGAATTCAATTTCACCGTGTATATACCTTACAGACGAACATATATGTACATATACACAATAATTAATTTTTAGAAAAAAAAAAAAACCGACTTCAATGTATCTTCGAAGTCCAAGGTCACATATCGATGAAATTTATATGGGACCACTTCGTAGCTATACTGAACCCGACGCAAAAAGAATTTTTCAAATCGGTTCATAAATGACGGAGGTCTGAGGTAACAAACATAAAAAAAAAACAATCGAACAGAGAATCTCCTCCTTATGTGAAGTCGGTTAAAAATAGAAAACCATACACACTACTTCACAGGGTTCAAAAATGTATCTCCCTCCCAGTATTTCCGTATTATAATTGAACCGTCTTTTCTGCGTTGGCAGGCCGCGCTGGGCCGGGACTCTTATTCCCTCGGCGTGCACGCCGGCAGCGCCATCGCCGCCGCCGCCAGCCAGGCCATCGCGGCCACGCAGCAGGTTAGTACAAACCATAAATCACTAATTATTAGACTTCGGATACTATGAACTAACAAAATGGCAAAATATGCATGCAAATATGCTCTAAAAAGGAGCAAATATGTCAAAATGCCAATTTTCATTTAAATTTTGGTTTATTTTAGGCAATTAAATCAATCAGTATCATTAAAAATGATTTGAATTCATGCATAATTCTTATGACATAGGTACCTGGTTTTTCTATATTTCCTAGGGCAAACTTGTGACGTGAAAATCACCTCTACACGTCAACTGACGTCATTGGACAAAATGTGAAATAAGGTGTCATTTCAGGACATTTGCAGGGTTTACCTGTGCTGTTGTTAAATGCATTTTTTTTATTACTTCAGGACCCGGGTTTTTCTACAGGACAGCATTTTATTTATAACGGACCTTTTCAGATATAGAATCGGGAAGGGCGTCCATCAGCCTGTTTAATCTTTTTTCTAATATTTCTAATGACTTGAACAGAGGAAGGTTTTTAGTTAACAATTTATGTATAGCGCCGGGTATGTTGCAATGAGAGTAATATTCTGTTTGATGGAAGCATTTTCAGATGCTAGCTTGCTTGAATTCATTGCAATGGCCTCAGAACTGTCATATTGACCAACTACTTGCTTTACGGCCTCAAACGGCCAAACTAAACACGATCTGCAAGAAAATACAAAACTATGAAATAACGCTATAAATATCGAGATATATGCATTTGCATATGCAAATATGCGAATGTCTACTAATTATATATAACTAGCGACCCGCCCCGGCTTCGCACGGTTATTATACATATAAACCTTCCTCTTCAATCACTCTATCTATTAAAAAAAAACCACATCAAAATCCGTTGCGTAGTTTTGAAGATTTAAGCATACATAGGGATATAGGGACAGAGAAAGCGACTTTGTTTTATACTATGTAGTGATTTAGCAGTTTCTTCGCGCGACTTCGTCCGCGTCGACGACAGAAAGACTTATTTTTAACCCCCGACGCAAAGGGTTTTTATAAGTTTGACCACTATGTGTGTCTGTCTGTGGCACCGTAGCTTTTGAACGGGTAAACAGATTTGGATGCAGTTTTTTTTTGTAAGCAGGTTTTCTAACGGTGGTGGTATGTTTAATCAAAATGTGTATAGCCGTTTTTTTTATAGATTTTTTGTGTCGGGGGTTTTTTACATTTTAGTGTATTGAGATTCGTTTTTTAATTATGTTTGTGGTATGTAATAAAATATAATTGTATTGCATTGTATTGTATAATATTTAGAGCGAGTGTGGCTCAGTGGAAGAACGTGTAACTTTCGATCCGACTCACCCGAGCTCGGATCCCCCTGGCTCCGCACCACTGACTTTTAAGTTATGTACGGATCTAATTCTTGCTCTAAAAACGGTGAATGAAAAAATCGTGAGGAAACCCGAATGTCCAAGAATTAATCACTAAAGTTTAAGAACATGTGACATCTACCAACACGCACTGGGCCAGCGTGGTGGACTATGGCCCTATTAATTCCCCTTTTAAAGGACTCCATGAATGTTTAAATGATTGTGTTGTGTTGTGTTGTGGTAGATGCAGCACGGGCGTCGCACGGCGTCTCTAAAAGCGTCGTACGAAGCGGTGACGGGCGGCGACCTCGCGCATCACACTATTCAGGCTCACCATACGCATCACGACCACGGTACGAACATGCCGTAGTATGTTAACCGACTTCAAAAAAGGAGAAGGTTCTCAATTCGATTGAATTTTTTAACCCTACTTCAAAAAAGGAGGTGGTTCTCAATTCGTTTGTATGTTTTTAATTTTTTACCCGACTTGCACAAAAGGAGGAGGTTCTCAATTCGATTGAATTTTATTTTTTTTGTGTTTATTGCCTCAGAACTTCATTATTTATAAACCGTTTTGGGAAATTCTTATTGCGTTCGGTTCAGTATAGCTACAATGTGGTCCCATATAAATTTCATCGATATCCGACCTTGGACTTCGAAGACACATCAGAAAAGAAATCGTTTTTTTAATTTGTAAAAAAGACCGTAGATTTGACCGAACATCAAATATTTTATAGTCAACTAGCTGACCCGGCAAACGTTGTTTTGCCATATAAATTAAAAAAAATGTTAAGGGTGAACAACCCTTATCACATAGGGGTATGAAAAATAGATAGTAGCCGATTCTCAGACCTACTGAATATGCATATAAAATTTGGTAAAAATCAGTAAAGCCGTTTCGGAGGAGTAAAGTAACTAACATCACGGACACAAATGACGGACAATACATAAAACAAATAAAACAATTACTAATTAACAAAACCTACTATACAATTCAGGAATATTTGAATGATAAACTAAATTAATAAGCAACTGGACATAATTAATTGAATTTAACATTAAAAACTATCATAAAAAAAATGACTTACAATAATTAATCGTATATATTATGATATTGACATTTTTTTTTGTTTGACTTTTGATTGACTCAATAATACTATTTCTATGATACTTTTTTTTATATTTCTTAATTAAATTGACATGTTTTAATTCAATGCACAAATAGTTTTCCTCTCTCCAAATTGCTGCGCCCAACTGGGTCCATGGTGAACTGTATTTTTATTTTACCTACCATCTAATTACATTATGGATTGCAATAAATAATTGAATTGAATTGAATTGAACATTGTGACACGAGAATTTTATATATAATCATAATCATAATCATAAACATTTATTGCTAGAATATAGGTAGGTAATGTAGGTGTTACAGTAATAATTATAATGTTCCATATAATCTACCCTATTTAAGGGTGTGCAATACAATTCACATAAAAATAATTTAATTAATTTACAAGATATAATTTTATTATTTTACATTCTTGGATTCAAATTAATCATTAGAAATAGTTATTAGTTATATTAAGTGTCAAAATTTTATTAATTATTTTCATATGTCTTAGGTAGGTATATTACATATGATATATGATGATATGATATGATATGTTATCTATATAGGCACAGCTCCACTTGTTTACATGTAACATGTATGCAGCTCAATGTTAACGCTTTACAGCAAGATTGAAGAGAGTTTTTTTTACAAGCTTTTTTTAACTTGCGATGTTTGGGTAAGATCTTGCAAGTTGAACAGAACCACTTCCTCTTATCCTACGGAGTTGAAATTTTGCATACTTGTCAAAGTCCGATGACAATGCAATATTATGGTGACAGCCATCTGATCTGATGATGGAGACGGAAGTTGGGCAATGGAACTCCTTGCCGGACAATCGTAAACTACTAGTGTTTGGGCTCACTTTAATCTGCTCGCGGTTCCAATTACGAATTTGCTAGTTTGTCTTGAAAAAATATTTTACTACAAAATTGAAAAGTAAAGTAAAAAGTTTAAGTCTGTAATTCTGACTATAAACGTCAGAATTACAGGTTTAAACTTTTGCAGTTAGAAAGAAATGCAAATAGCTTTTATAACGGCATATATACAAGATGACACAAGCTACGTGCAATATGTACAAAAGACTGTGACACGGGAAAGACAAGGGGATGCGACTGGACGGTGCCTCCACCACTGACTGACCTTTTTTTATGGAACTGGATGAGACGAGCAAGTCGTTCGCCTGATGGTAAGCGCCACGCCTGCCCATAACCTTTTAATACCATAAAAGCACTGCGTAGCGCTGCATTGCGCTCATCGCCCTGAGACATCAGATATTAATTCTCATATGCCCAGTAATTACCTTTGCGCGCCTTTACTTACCATCGGCGAACGAACTGCTCGTCTCGTCTTATTCGGTAATCTTTGATTGTCAAACCTTATTTTTATTTCAATGGAGGTTTCGTTGACGTTTGATTGTAACATATGTGTTACGTGATCGCAAAACCAAAATCAAAACTGGGCCTGTACTCTGAAAAAGTAATTAAGATCTTCGCTCTGTCGTACGAAAGGGACAGCGCTATGCAAAAGGTATAAGAGTGTCTCTTTTAGTCCGCACGAACGAAAGCAACTCGGAGTAGGCCCCCTGGTTCCTTATTGAAATTGATTGAAATAAAAGATACATAATCGCCTAGCAGGTCATGGTCTGGCGGCGGGACACAGTCAGAGTAGCGCAGTGCACGGACACCACACTACTGCGCACGGACACACCGCCACTGCCTCATCCAACAAGCGGAATAAGCAGAAGTTAGTATACTTTTTTTTCCGACCTCTGATCACTGACTAACTACACCACTGCTTCATCCAACAAGCGGAATAAGCAGAAGTTAGTATACTTTTTTTTCCGACCACTGACCACTAACAAACTACACCACTGCCTCATCCAACAAGAGAATAATAAGCAGAAGTTAGTATACTTTTTTTTTCCGACCACTGACCACTAACTAACTACACCACTGCTTCATCCAACAAGCGGAATAAGCAGAAGTTAGTATACTTTTTTTTTCCGACCACTGACCACTAACAAACTACACCACTGCCTCATCCAACAAGAGAATAATAAGCAGAAGTTAGTATACTTTTTTTTTCCGACCACTGACCACTAACTAACTACACCACTGCCTCATCCAACAAGAGGAATAAGCAGAAGTTAGTATACTTTTTTTTTCCGACCACTGACCACTAACTACACCACTGCCTCATCCAACAAGAGGAATAAGCAGAAGTTAGTATACTTTTTTTTTCCGACCACTGACCACTAACTAACTACACCACTGCCTCATCCAACAAGAGGAATAAGCAGAAGTTAGTATACTTTTTTATTCCGACCACTGACCACTAACTAACTACACCACTTCCTCATCCAACAAGAGGAATAAGCAGAAGTTAGTATACTTTTTTATTCCGACCACTGACCACTGACTAACTACACCACTGCCTCATCCAACAAGCGGAATAACCAGAAGTTAGTATACCTACTGTCTTTTTTCCTGACCACTGATTCACTGACTACTGATACGCTGACTATTGACTGACTGACTGACTGACTACTAGCTGTGCGTTGGGTCGAAAGCTCTTGGCTTCTAGATGCTGGCCAAAAAAGTTTATTGTAAATCGATAACGAGAAATCGATTTAGCAAACAAAAATGATATCTTTTTTTTACACTTAATAGATCTATGTTTGGCCACTATCTCGCCTGATGTGAAGCGATTATGTGGCCTAAGATGGAGCACATATATCTACAGATACGGCAGTTGGGCGGCTGCTCAGACCCGTCTCACCGATGGTTCACCGAACATCATCCCGAAACACGACTAGGTCGCTATAATAATGATATTCAACAATATCACTAGCATCGATGAGTTTTATTTCCGGTCCTTGCATAATGATAATAATAGTTTTGTGTTCTCTAATTTTCAGTCTTGTTTGTGTGTTCTGCGTTTGGCACATAATCGAGATTAGGCAATGGAAACAGAGCTATTGTCTCAGGGTGACGAGCTGCCCTACTGCCCAACAATTCCGCTGAGGATTTCGCATAACAATGTCCTGGGTTTCACTGTTATGGGCAGGTGTGATGCTTACCATCAGGTTAAGGACATGCTCGTCTCGTAACTCAATTCCATTAAAAAAAAATAGCTAAAAGCATAATACATGAATACGCCATGTTTACAGAAAGAGCAGTTATAGTTCTGCGGGTGTTTCGTCGCATACACAGCAAGCTGTAGCCGCCGCCGCCAGTCGCTCCTCGTCGCCTACTGTCGTGTAAGTATTTACCTAAATAGCGAATAGCCGTAAACAATCTAATAATATTACGAGAAACACCGACTTAGTAACGACCTACAGAGTCTATTACAGTTTGGTGCTTCGAGCAGGATTTTTTGATAAAAATATTTTTATGAAGTATTTACAGACAGTAGTTATAGCTACTGTCTGTAAGATTTTAACAAGTAATAAAGATTATTAAAATTTATTATACAATAAATATCTTTGTATAAAGTATATTCGTTAGGCAAAATTAACTATTATTAAAACTGCCCTTTATGTTCCCACTGCTGGGACTCGGGCCTTCCCTCTTAGAGTATGGGTCTTAATTCACCACAATGGCCCAGTGCGGGTTGGTGGATGTCACATGTCCTTGAATATTGTGATAAATTCTTGAACGTGCTGGTTTCCTCACGATGTTTTCCTTCACTGTTATTAGAGCGATTGTTAAATCCGCTCATAACTTAAGAAAGTCAATGGTGCGGGGCAGCCAGTGGCACTGTATTGTACACCAAAGTTAACAAATATGAGTCAACAACTTATAAAGTTACATAAATGTAGTTGTTTGCAAATCTTACTTACAGTGCCATGAACACAGTGGTCAACAACGTCGCGATCGAAGAGCCTATGGAAGAAGAATGGACTTACGATCCGAACGAGCCGCGCTATTGCATCTGCAACCAGGTCTCTTATGGAGACATGGTTGCCTGCGATAATCAAGACGTGAGAAATTCCCATCATTTTCATAAGTCTGGGCAGGTTATATCTCATATACCACGGAGGTTGCGGGTTCGATTCCCGGGACAAATGATTGTGCGTAGAAAAAAAAATACCTTCTTCAAAAAAAAAACCGAATACAAGTATACATTTTATTAAAAAAACCGACTTCAATAGGGGATCGGACAGTAATTGAGAATAAATCTAAAATGTAGTTAGAACGAATGTTCGTCGAACCAGAAAGATCATTCAATCAATATTTTTGTGAAATAATAATGATTTTTAAATCAAATAATTCTGACATTTTTAATCTGTTCTTCATCTCAAACGAAACAACAATCCAGCGCATGACGTCATTTGTAGGTAAATGCCGTGAGTCAAGCTTGTGTTTATTTTACGTTTTTGCTTTTTATAAAATGTATTTTTGCAAATATTTTCGTTCCGTTACTACAATATAGTCCCCAAACTTCACAAAACGTATTAGAATCTCTTTGTAAGTTTTATTTCGAAGTGTTTGTCGTTCTCTACCTACATATGACGTCACAAGTTTTGAGGTGACCTTTTGCGCGGCAATATTTGAAACATAATATTTAAACATAGTTTTAGGTCTTTGCCGCCAAGTATGTTTCCACTGAATAGAGACGATTTTTTTTGTGTTACTTAGTGACGAGACGAGCTGGTCATTCGCCTGATGATAAGCAATACGCCTGCCCATAACAGTAACAGCACCACCCAGAACTTTGCTTTTCAAAATCCTGCGCGGCGCTGCACTGCGCTCGTCACCCTGAGACAATTAGCTCTTATAATGCCCAGTAATTTCGCTGGCTACATTGCCCTTCAAATCGGAACACACTTGAAATCGGAACACAGTAACACTGGCAAAGCGGTGGTACTTACCCAGACGGCCTCTCGCATACGAGAAACCTACCACCAGTAAATGTGATGATAATATGTATTTTATTGTTCCAGTGCCCATACGAATGGTTTCACTATCCGTGTGTGGGCATCACAGCGACGCCAAAGGGCAAGTGGTACTGCCCGCAGTGCCAGAGCAACATGCGCCGCAACCGCACCCATCGCAAGAACTGAACCATTCACTATTATATACAACTTAGAAATCGTTCTGTAGGGCGCTGTAACGCTATCGGTGTTGTCTAGACTATACTCCTCATTCCTCAATAAAGTATTCCAAGTATTTATGTTGTATTTTCTTACATTATTTTTAAGTCTACAAATCCGTTAAGTACCTCTATTTCTTATAAATAAAAAAAGCTCAAGCCTGTACATTTAACATGCAGAAGAAGTGTCAAGTCTCACACTTCGAGTGGCTGGATCATTGAGGAAGTATACTTTATCTGAGGTCTCACAGACTAGGAAGCTAAGATAAAAAAATTGTCATTGAGTCAAACAGTATAATTTAAATTTTATTGTTTTTTTTTTATATAATTGATTGATGAGACTAGCAAGACGTTCACATGATGGTAAGCAACACGCACAACACGCCTGCCTGCCCTAAGATTTAGTATAGTATTTTTCTTTGTGCCTGCCAATAACAGATAGTTGCAGCGCCATTCAGAACTTGTGATGCAAATCCCGCGTGGAACTGCAAAGTGCTCGTCATCCTGAGACTAAATGCTCAGATTTATGATGAAGTATGTATTTTCCCGACTGCATGGTCCAATTGGTCTATCCCTTCGAGTAGGTCCATCTATAAATAGGTACACGCTAGGAGAAGTTGTTTTGACTAATTGATCAATAAAGTGAACACACCATTGAGGAATGACACTAGACCTCAATGGAACCATTGAGGAATGACACAAAGACCTCAATGAATGGAACACACCATGGCATGACAGTTTTTTCTCGAACCGTCCTTCTTTTTCTTTTATCAATGTCAAATCAATAGAACTGTCTTATCACTGACAAATGACATTATTAACTTCAAAAATAATTATTGTTGAAACTTCTTCTGCGGTGCGGTTATTTTGTGACCTCGTGTATTGTATTCAATTTTACACCAATTTTTTAAGTTTTCATTGCTTCTTACTGCTAATAAGAGTCCAGAAAGACCCAGAACCATCCATAATGTCTGAAACTAAGATAAAGGAGGTAAGAAGTTCGAATTTCATCATCATAATTTGTTTTGCGCCTACCTGAGGTCTTTTGTGATCACAATTTGCTTTTCTTCAGTTGCGAAGCGATATTGATGAGCTGAACGAGCTTATGCAAAAGGCTAAGCGCAAGAAGGTGCAGGATCTTCTATCTCTTGAGGTCCGCAAGATAGAAACGGAAATTATAAAAATAAGGGATGCAGAACAAAAAGCGGCTGCGGAAGCAGTTCCGTCTACCAGCACCTCCACCGCAGCACAGGCCAGCAGACGATACCAAATCAAACTAAATGGATATGGTAAGAATAGAGTTAGTACTTAAATACGTATCAAAAACAAATAATAATGAATGATGTAGGTCATCGCTACACTTAAATTTTCCTACAAAGAACATATCTATTATCTACCATAAAAACCTTGTTAACTGTTTTAATAAAGTTTGTTTGACTGCACCTCAAACAACACCAGTATTATGAAACTGCCAAGTTCTAGTACAGTTTTATTTTGTATAAATAATATTGTTCTTCACAGGTTGGGATCAATCTGATAAGTACATCAAAGTATTTGTAACTCTCAAGAATGTGCAAAATGTGCCAAAAGAACAGGTCTTCTGTAAACTCACCGAAAAGACCATGGAACTCCATGTGGAAAATTTGGAGAACAAGGATTACCTACTTGTGATTAAAAACTTATTGGAACCTATTAATGTCGAGGACAGTCACTGGAAGCAGAAGACAGGTTACTATTTAATTATCCTATTGAACATATGGCAAAATTTTTTTAGTGTGTATAATTGCGTTTATTGAGCAACATTACTTTTTTACAGATATGGTGGTCATATTCTTAGCAAAGGCCCATCCGAACGTCAAATGGTCTCACATGACTGAACTTGAGAAAAGGTCGGAGGATCAACGCGCCAACCGTTTCAAGGCTCCAAGTGAAGAAGATGTTGGTGGTCAGAAAGACCCTCAGGATTCTATTATGAGCCTAATGAAAAACATGTAAGTTTTCTTACTATTTGTTGATACATTGTGTTTAACCACTATCTCACTTGATGAGTGAAAATGTGGTTAACAATGGACCATGCTTTCTAAGATATTACTTGTCCACTTTAATACTGGGACTATTTAGTTGTATTCAACTTTGAAGTTCATTTTATTTCATAACAATACTCCATTGCATTCAACAATAAGTTCTGGTAAGATCACCTTGACTTGACCACTTGTACTATTAATTATTCTGTGATTTGACTCATTTTAATGTTTAGGTGTGTAAGTGGGTATATTCCCCTAACTATGAAATTATTCTTACACATTTTCTTAATAATTTTGTCAATGTATTTCTTGAGCAACTCCCTTTGTATACAATGCACAACAGATGCCTTGACAAAACCCTCTAACAACACACATGCTAGCCACTTAAATCATTTTACTTTATTGGTTGTATATTTTAGGCTATTACTTCCTAAGCATAACTGTTAATTTTTTTTTCAAGGTATGCAACCGGCGATGATGAGATGAAGAGAATGATTTCAAAGGCTTGGTATGAAGGACAACAAAAGAAGAAAACTGATATTAATCTATAAAATGTTTGCTTTGTGTAAGTGTAATTTTAATCTTTAGGGTAATAATAATAAATCACATTTCTTATATTGTGGACATATTTTTTGGCATACAAACCTACTTATCTTATTGAATAGAAACTAATCTTAAATTAAAAATGTACTAATTTCAGTCTGTCTAAGCGAATAAATAATATACTTAATAACAATTTGGGCTCAAGTAACTATAGAATGTAAAGAAAACCACAAAGTCGTAAACACACAACTACATTTTATTTACCACATCACATTTATATATGAGATCATTATAATTAACATTGAATCTAATTCATCTAGAAGTTTTTCATTACACAAGCCATGATTACATTTATTCGACTTTAACGAGATCCTTAGAGGAGAAAGCCCACCATGTGAAGTTCCTGCAAGAAAAAAACATATTAGACACTGGAAAATAACAAAATGTTCCCTATCACTTTCGGTCCTTACAGCCTAGATTTGGAACTAGATTAGTATAGAACTCGATTTGGACAAGGTAAGAAAGGTCCTTTTGTTAGTTTCACATTTTATATGTCTTACCTAGTTTTTGTCTTGTTCGATTTTTCGGTCAGCATCTGCATCAGTAGGCTACACAAGTAAGCTCCTTGCAGTGTGTAGAATACCATCTGCCAGTTCATAGCATATCGGTTTTCAGATGCCTCTTCAATGGGCTTTATATCGCGGACTAAGTCAAAGTTCCGGAATCGGGTGTCAATAGCATCACGCTTGATATCTATGATATCAGTGCGTAAGTCTTTTGCAATAATGATGTCAGAAGACCTAAGCTTGGCTTCAATCCTCATGTCACGGTTTGCACCATTGATTCTGCGATCAATGCGTTCCATGGCTACGAAGTGTCTATTCGGCTGCATTGCCCTTTCCGTCATTCTTCGAGATTCACGGCGGGTTTCCACAGCACTCAAGTCACGGTTTCGCATCTCTCTTTCGTTGGACCTCCTTTCATCGCGGCTTCTTGATAGCCTTTCAGATCGGATGTTCCTTTCTGTATCTCGTGAGGTAACGCCTCTTGATCGTTGCTCTACTGATCGTGCTGCAAGAATATCACGGGGTTCACGCTCCAGAGTAACTCGGAAGCTTGAAGCTCGGCTCTCATCATGTTGGCGGCGAACTTCTAATCTTTCACCACCCGTTCGGACGTTTGTGCGGTCTCGATTAACTTCGTTACGGTTGTCTCGGGTATCTGTCGTGGTCCTTCGAACTTCACGCCTTTGGTTTCCAATTCTTTCCCTGGAAAGTCGAATCATGGTCCTGTCGCGGGACACTCCGTTGTCATCGCGTTCACGCACTTCTCGCCTTTCTCTGATATCTTGAAGAGTTCTAATTCGTTGAAGGCGACCGTTTGATTCAGTATCCCGTGACATGCGAATGTCATTCCTTTCTGGAGCTGATACATCACGCATCAGGCGCTGCATATTTACAGTTCTGTCCCTGGATTCCCTATTTTCGTCTCGACTGTCGTGTACGTCAAACCTTACGCTCCTGATGTCTGTGTGGTCTCTGATGACGTGTCTATCTGAAAAAGCACGTTCTGCAAATCGGGAAGTCCTAGTAGATTCAAGTTCTCGTCTTTGCTCATTATCACGATTTTGGGCTTGTTTTCTGGATGCCCTGCGTTCTTCACGCTCGTGGTGGTTTCCATCAAACCTTTCCCCGGCTCGGAAGTTTCCACGATTTTTGGATTCACGTTCAGCACTTCGGGATTCTTGCCTTCGGTCAACACTGTTCCTTGATTCACGACGCATAGAGATTGTACGATCCCTTGACAATCTGCTATCATCGCGTTGTTCCCTTTGCTCGTCTGAACGTTCCACGTTCCTTACATCTCGACGATATGTGGCGACTTCTAGATCGCGAACATTCCTTTCGGGGAGTCGAGCAGAGTGCATGGAGTTATCACGTTCGACGAATCCGACGTCACGAGAAGCTCGCAATACAGAAACTCGATCCAGAGATCTAGTTAAAATTTGTTGACGGTTGTTCCTTCCATCGTCAGTCCTCAGAAGCCTTTCATCACGGGCAGTTGCTTCTAGCATTCGTAAAACTCTAGAACCCTGTCTAAGTTCAGCTGTGGTGTCTCGAGATACCAAAATGCTAGTAACTTCTCGTCGCTCATCTGTTCTGTAATTTCTCCTCACAACCCTGTCATCACGGGCGGTTGCATCTAACAATCGTGAAACTCGAGAATCCTGTTTACGTTCAGTTGTGCTATCTCGAGACTTTTGTATGTTTCTAGACACTTCCCGTCGTTCTTCAGTTCTATCATTGCTCCTCACAAGCCTTTCATCACGGAAAGTCGCTTGTAAGATTCGCGATTCCTGAGCCAACGGTCGTGGTTGATCAGCGGAAGCTCTAGATGCACGAATCATGGAAGACCTTTTTCGGGACAGTCTATGTCCCTGAAGTCCATCACGTGCCTGGCGACGTTCGTCCATACTCTCGTTACTACGATTCTCCCTAATAACCCTACCGTCTTCACGTTTAACGGTATCACGAGACTCGCGTCTGCGAATGGCCGATATCCCTTCGGGTGAATCAAGACGAAAGGCGCTGTTTCGCCCCCTCGATTCTCTGTTTTGTCTGCGTTCTTCAACTCGTTCGGAGATTGTTTTGAAGACGCTTTGTCGCTCCTCTCGCGAATTTTGTTTAGTTCTGAGATCCTCTCGCTCATTAACATTATTTACTCTAGAATCTACAGATCTGGATCGGCGTTCGTCTGCGTTACCTCTTGCACGTCGATCTAATGTATGGCGTTCTTTATTATTGTCAAGCCTAGTCATCCTAGATTCACGACGAACACCACGAGCTACCTCGTCCCTTTCACGTCTGAGCACAGCCATTGTGTCCCTGGTTGGCGAAACGCGGCTTACGCGGCGAAGGTCTTCGGAGTTTCTTACTCGATCTGTTGATCGATCTCGAGAGTCAAGAGTATCTCTGTACAATCGCTCATTACCGACGCGTCCACTTCTGGTATCGTCCTTGGACATCCGAATACGTCTAGAGTCCAAGACATCGCGCTCATATTGGATTAAATACTCTCTCGAGTCGCTTTCCCGAGCTCGGTGATTCTGGTCCTCTCGTATTTGGCTGAATTTCCTGGCATTAGCGGAAAATCGGTCGCGACGTTCCTGGTCCCTTGCAAATCGATTTTCGTCGTTGAACCTAACTGCGCGCTCAGAGGAGATGCGTCGTTCAGTCCTCGTTAGAGACAGTCTTTCTCTCGACTCTGTTACAGGCTCGCTTCGAGCTTCATAACGCCTTTCTTCGCGAATGTCTTCTCGGATGTTCAGTCGACGTTCTTCGGGAGTTGTTTTACGATAGTTTCCATAAAGCCTGGTGTCCTGTGTAAGGGAGTTCGAGCGATGATCGCAACACTCTTGGCGGCCATCAATGAGGTTGGATTCGGTGAAAGACCCGATCGGCTGGAGAACCGCAACAACCGCAAGTAGCAGTAAACGCCAGTTATTCATAGTAACTGTGGGCTCTTCTTTAGTATGTTTTCCTCGCTGCTGTAGAAGTGAACCTTCGAAGGCTGCTTCCGAACTGAATATTTGAGCGGAGGATCGCGCTTTTATACTGGTTTGAAGCCTGCGTAGATCGAATGGCTATTAGACGCTAGAACGCATTCAATTTTCACATCCTACGCAAGGACTTTTTACGACAGTGACTGAGTGGAGTTCATCCTTGTTACAATTAATTTGCTGGAAAATGTTTAAATATTGAAGGTAAGCTCAGCGGTAACTCGTGCGACTTTCGATCACACACACCAGAGTTCGCAGTTCGCACCCTCTTGTCCCCGCAACAATTACTCTGTTATGGGCGGAATTAACAATTGCTCCAAAACGGTGATAGTTCATCGTGAGAAATAGCTGGTGCGAATTACAAAATTCAAGGACATGTGATGTGACATGACATCAGCCAAGCCGCACCGAAAACGGTGGATTATGTGAGAAAAAGCCTGAACGTAGGTTGATGGATAGGATGACACTCAAGTTTTCCTCTTGCTGTAGGTAGCAGCAAATAGTAGAACTTTGTCTCATCAGCTAGATTCAATGAACCTACACTGAATTTATTTAGCTGACTTATAGATGTAAGTATGTATACTTATCTATATCCATAAGTCAGCTAAATATAAAAAGGAGTCTAAGTACTTACTAGGTAGGATATTGAAGCAGTCCTTGATTAGTTTCTAATACATCATTAATCATCATTCATCAGTATACGTAATGCTCTTGCTTGTCGGATACATCAGACATAGGTGGGAACCTACATATACCATACCTACCCTATCCAAGGAAAATAATAATAACGCCCTCAGATCACATAAGTACTACATATAGATCCTGGCCCTCAACTAGGATTCCCGTATGAGGCTGTATGCAGGGAACGATCAGGATCTACAACACACACCCAGACAAATACAGGCGCTTTTTTCCTGTGCACTACGATTTGTCCCGTCGGCTTCGCGGTAATCAAGCCCGCGACCTCGGTGGTGTATTAGATTTGGGCCAACTTGCCCAACCACTACACCACAGAAGCTGTCTCTGTGATCAATGAGGTTCCTAAGTAGGTATATACAAATATATTATCCGCAAATTCATGGAGTTTTTACGTATACTGTTCCACAAGTATCAAGACAGCCCCTAGTATGCTTCCCTATGTTCCCAGCATTATCAGTGGCCGCAGCTGCAAGCCACAATTTGTCCCCGTTCATAAAATAATTATCTGATCGAACCCATTGAGCCAACAAATGGGAATCTATAAATTGATTCCACTGTGACGTCAATGTGGAGTATTATAGATTGGTTTTGGATTAGAAAATAGGTGAATTGGAAATTCTGTGGCGTAAATGAATTTGGCTAAAAATAACGAAATTGTATTGTATATAGATAGGTAGGTATAGGTCCCTAGTAGGGGACTAGGGGACCCTGTATAGTCCCTACCTAACAAAATTACACTGTAGTAGGTAGGTTAATTATCTACTATAGTTTGCTAAAAGCCATTTTCGCGATTCGGGATTTTGAAGGTTCAAATCCCGTTGCTTTTCGTATTTTTTCTTTTTAATACTTAATTATAATCAAGTTTTTAATTATCTATTGCTATCTAGTCGGACCTACCTAGACAAGCTATTTACTTTACCTATTGTCTTGGTAAGGCACTTCGATAGGTACACAACTCACACAAGGAGTGTTCCTTTAAAATTATTTAGAACTGCAATGCAAACACCTAGGTAGGTACTCATGTAGTTTGATACTACTAATAATAGTTTATTACATTACCTTCCCGATTCCTTGGCTTTCATTCAGCTGCTCCCAAGAAGTACCGAGATCAATTATTGTCGTAACAAATTATAATAATTTTTTACTCAACATTAGGAGAGTCCTTACATGACGTTTTATGTGAAGCAAGGCTCTCTGTGCAAAGCCTGTTGTGCGAGGAAGCTTATTTTTTAGTTTTAGGTGGTTTTAGTATAATTTTTGTTCCAATTAATTGAAATCTGCAAGGTTTCATTGGAAACAGTATTAATTTATCAATTAGTGAATGAAGTAGGTACCTATATAGGAAACCTTTAAAATTTGCGCACCTGACGGTCATAACATAACGATCTATGATATGAATTAAAACCTATAATAAAATTGTATTTTTACCTATGTGTATGCAAATAAATGAATTTTGAATTAGATTCCGCCGTAGCTTTATCTACTTGACTTGACTTCTTGTTTTATGGCTTCTGTGTCTTAATGTCACAATTCTGCCAATGTCCGTTCCATGCTAGTTTCATAGTTCTAGGCTAAATATAATTGCGCGATACAAATAGGGCGTAGGGTAAATAATAATATCACAAAGTTGGGGAACCAAAGGTTTATTTTATTATAATTTCTTAATCCTAATTGTATCCATAGGATTGGATGATCGCTGTGAACGGCGCGGTCGTCTTCGCTACCTTTTCGCCGGAATCCTTGGTGATTTTCTGTAACAAATTACAATAGAATTTAAATAATTTGTAAAACTACAAAGTATAGGTAATAAATTGAAATGTTGAATCAGTGAAATTGTTTTTTCATAACACATCAAATAATGTAGGTAAGTAAATATAATCATCATGTTCGGAGATAAGGCTAGATAGACAATTTTTTTGTTTAAAAATGACCTCAATTGTTTCTCACTAATAAGACTCCAGTCTTATAAGGTTTTTTTAGATCCTCTCCATCTAAAGGTTGTCTAGAGATCATCTTGAGCGATAAGACCGCCCATTGTAACACTTTTGTTTATGTTGTTAATAGAGGCATAGTCCCTTTTCAAACCTAACTCACAGTAAATCTTAATAATTGAGGAGTACAATCTGCAAAACTAAGTTGTAATAAATATGTACCTTAAGTTTCCTCTCGTAAGCGACCTTCTTTACAGCCTTAACCTTCCTCTTATCCTCGAGTTTGCGGACAACCTCACGGTATTTCCATCCGACCTCGTGGGACAGACGGCCGACGTGGCAGTACTGAAAGAAGAAATATTTTTATATCAAAACAGGGTGAATATCAAGAGTAAGTTGGGTAGTCAGAGATAGTGATCAGATAGTTTTAATAGTCACAACATGGTGATTCAGTCGCAAATTACCCAAATAGAAACATCATTTCAAATATTAACCACATACTATAATGACAATGAACAATAACGTGTTTACAGCGGTTATAAACCCAAATATTGAAGTTTTTCATCATATTCAATGAACATGATAAATTGGACTAACATCTTTGATGATTATTTTCAGGTCCACATAGAAATGCCATAGTAAAAAATAATAATACTATCAAAATAAAAATTATTTATTCATGACACCAAACTGAAAGCTGAAGTTTCAATTTAATCAACTTATTCTATTACAATATAATATTTAATTAATTAATTGAAGTATGTATGTAATTTTAGAGTACTTTCTTGTTGTATTGTTCAATGCAACAAGTGTCAGCTTTACCCAGCAAACATGACATTTCTCAATACATTTTATTTGCTTCTCGATTGCTACTAAAACTAATTGAGAATAATAGAAAATTTTCATAATTACCTTGCGACCAGGCTTCAAGCAGAACACTCTTAGAGCGGCAGGTGCAACTACACGGCGACGGTTGTCAAAAGGTGGTGGGCAGCCATCATAAGCACGAAGCCTACTTAGCGCGTTCTTTCCACGCTCAGTTTTGTGTGGGGTCATGCCTGAAGATATTACACTAATTAGTGAAGAGAACAGGTAATAAGTACAAGGTTTTTGGTTGAATGTAGCTTCATAATATGTTTCGTTATCATAACATATCAAATAATGTAGGTAAATATAATAGATAATCATGTGCAGTGATGTAATTAATATTGTGATGGTATTTTGAAAGAACAAGAACCCATCAGGAGAATTGTTACCAGAGGCGTTTCATTGTCTCCTCTTTTTGAGTTTGTCTAAAAACCAACAATTTAGTTTAGAAGGAAGAATCTTTCTTTTGAGATTCATAAGGACTGCATAAAATAAAAAACTTACCTCTGACAGTCTTCCAGAGGATTTTAGAGGGAGCCCTGAAGTGGAAAGGACCACGGGCAGGGTTCACGTTACATCTCTTACGAAGGAATGACATGAACTTCAATTTGTTCCTGGAATTAAAGAATCATTAATATTTGGTAATTTTCTGTCTAGAGACCAAGATTTTGGGTAATATCATCAGATGATATACAATAGCAACATACATGTGATATTCAGTCGCAAATTACCCAAAAAGAAACATCATTTGAACCAATTTAACATTGTTTTAGTATTAACCATAAAATATATTGACCATACCATTGTCAATAATGAAAGATGAGATAGAGAAAGAAATGTCATTCACTGAAGTAAAAGACCATGGTAATTTGAAAATAGGCTATTACCGTTTTTACCAACAAAGGGAATCTTACAATTGCGCAAAAAGTGGATATTAATTATAGACTCACTTGGTAGTGATGATAACTATGAGAAAATAACATTATTAAACTTAGAATACTCACCTGAAGAAGTTGCCAGAGATGTTGAGTTGCTCACAACGAACAACAACAACTTTGTTTCCTTCCAACAGGACTTTAGAAATAATTGCGGCCAGACGGCCGAGCAGATGGCCACGGCCATCAATAACTATGGCCTGAAACACAGGAAGCACCAGGTTATTCACTTGTCGACTTACCGCATAACCTCAAAACCGAACACAAGACTTGTAAATATTCAACGAACACGACTTTGTTCTATATAAAATATGACTAGAAACGCATGTTAGTTGTTGAAAATCACACGGGAACTTGTATTTGAGGAGTAGCCGACTCCCAAACACCAAGCATGCACGTGTAACGAAATGCATGGTAGTTTCTGTGTGCACACGCTCATATACTGCTTTCAAACAATTGAAGATTATTTATTAAGGCGTTAATTGCAATTATGCCCCTGTACTTCACAATTTTACTTGAATTTCATGATTTTTCTTCTCACCTTATTGCTAAAGCCCGTCATTTTTCACGACAACAAAACGGAAAAGGATAACTTTTTAAAACAAGATGTCTACCGGATATTCGAAAAATGTTGCCAGTACAAAAGAAATTACTCAATAAAAAGTTGACTTTGGCGGGAAGTGAAAAGTGATAGCGTTCGATTTCGTTTTATTTTCCAAACAAGTGTTATTTCGAGAGATCATGTGTAGTATCGGTGGAAAATTAACCATTATGTGTTCGTAAACGTGCACGAGTGTAGGCAAATGAAACAAAATAGAGAAAACATTGCTTTTTATGAAAGTCCATGGAAAGCTTGAATAAAGTTCCACCACTGGAAGCACTAGGAGAGGGTCCGGCTTGTTGACCCTTATTCTCAACAAAAGTATAATAAATGGAATATTAAACTATAAAATAAAAACTACGTAAGACATGACGGTATGGTCCTAGAGACTTTAGCCTGCCCAAACGGGAGAACTTATAAAAAAAAATTGAGGTGAGGATCTACCTTTACAAACTAATCGAAATATAGTGCTGTACCTGTGTTAATGAAGTATCGATTTCACAATCTGTTATTTGTCAGTTTGACACTTCTTACTGTCAATGTCAATAAGCTGTTGTTTTGATTCCTAGATAAAAATTGTATATACGGAAATAGATAGGTCTTTCCGGTTTCCGGCATTATTGTTTACCAGCACCGCCTCTAGTAGGTAAGTAGGGTAAACTATTTTATTATGTACCTATGTGTGTGTACCTACCCACACAGTTATATAGCCATCCATTCAGTATTACACATTTACCTACATAACATATATATGTTATGTTATGTTACATAACATATATATGTTATGTAGGTATATGTGTAATACTGAATGGATGGCTATATACCTACGGTACCTAGGTATATACCTACGGTGTGTATTGTGTTCTATCAGATTGAAACATTTAGACACAAAAATGCACATTTAAGAGCTAATTTTGGAACCAAAATACCTAGTATATACACGTTATATATTATACTTACCTACATTTTTACCCACCCACTCTTTTAAAGAGCTATTCTTATACATATTTATATATATTCCATATATATAGGTATAGGTGCCCATGGTGTGTGCTTTATCAGACTAACAGAATAACAATCAAATAAAAATACAATTTTACTTCAGCTTAATCTTAATTTATTGTTCCGACTCATAATCCTTTTTCTTATACAAAGTTTATAATTTAGTTACGTACATGTAACATGACAAGACTGATAAATACAATTTTGTTAAGTGGCGAATGCCTTTACTTAAGATTACTTCACAATAGTAGCACAATGCTTGCTAAAACTAACTAAAATAGTTAGAAAGGATAACCTATGACTATTAGCCACTGAACGCCTATAGATAAAGATAGCACAAATGCTCCAGCCTACTTACTACCTTTTTAGCGGTGCGCTCAATGCGTTTGGTGGGCTGACTTGACCGGAAAAGGAATTAAGTATGGCAATATTAAACATTCTCGCCCCTTTATATAAAGCAAAAGGATAGTAAATTAAGCTGTACTGTACTACTCTAATAGCCAATAAAATATTTAGTCAATACAATATATTTCATTTAAGTAGTTAGAACTTTACATTTCAATTTAGATTCTAGGTGGTACAGAGTAAGTATAGCGGTGATTTGGTAAGTATTTCAGTTATCTAGGTAAGTAACAAGATAGGTATGTAAGTTTTAACAATAGGTAGGTAATAAGCTATAACATTTGTTTCAAACTAGGAATTTAGAAATAGGAATATAAAGTTATCGATATGAGAACTGATGCATATTTGTCAATTATAACAATGATATGAGAGCTAAAATTGTAGGAACATTAAATTAATTTAGGTAATCTAGGCAATATTGTTAAGTACCATTAGAATTATCTTATTATAGGTATAGGAACAGTGACAAACTTAAGATAGTACTCTTAAACTAAGTACGTACATATCTTATTTAGGAAATAGTACATAACACAACCTAGTACATGTTTTTATATTAAATATATAAAAACATAAATAGTATCTAATTCGTGTAGGCAATAGAAGTAGTATAAACTTAAGATTTTAAATAATTAGGAAGAAGAAAAATTATATTGCTCGGGCAGGGATCGAACCTGCGTCTTCGGAATACCGTCCCGACGCCTTAACCACTGGGCCACCGAGCCTACTGCTCGAGCAACCAAATTTCTTCTATCCTTCTTATATCGTCTTACGGGGACGATAGAACGGGGACGGGGAGTATAAACTTACTATCTATACTTATAATAAAACTGTAACGAAGCGGTTACTGTACATTGAAGATATTTTTGAAAATCAATTGTTTTAGGAGTATATGGTAGCAACAGAACCCAAAAATACAATTTTTAAAATTTTTGTCTGTCTGTCTGTCCGGGATAAACTCAGAAACTAGGGCACGAATTTGAATGCAGTTTTTTGAAATATATTCTGTGGAGACCGGCGCTACACATAGGCTTTGTTTCATCAAAATCGATCCAGTAATATTGAAGTTATGACGAAATTTAGGAAAAAATATATGTGTCCACTATAAGTTGAACCACGGAACATACCGGACCCTTTGTGCACATGGCTCAGCTTATACTGGTTTATTACTTACCTTCAGAGTTTGTAGAACTAAGGTATTGGTTCACACGATGGTATTCTAAAAAATGTTTTGTGGAGTCCTAGGCTACATAACAAACTTTGTTTTATAAATATTGGTTTACGAAAACTGGAATTATTACGCAATTTAACAACGTTGAGTACCTATAGATTAGCAAATTTTGGTATGAAAGTTTTCGTGAGTTTGATTCATTATAATTATAAATATTTAATAAAACGGCTAGGACTCACGTATTTTGTCAAATTAGTCGACCTAGGTTTCGAGCATGTCCGATGCTCTTCATCAGGGGCGAGTTTACACTGCGAGATCGCGGCGACTATTGGCGGTGCCGGTGGCGGTGGCTGGTGGAGTGGTATAACGTTGAGTACCGTTGCAAGGCAAATTAGCTGTTTAAATCGAGCCACCCATAGATAGCACGTCTTATCAAGGGGCGTTTTTCTGACTCGCGGTGACGGGTTTTATGGACATGGCGCTGGACCTGCACTGGAGCTTTTTTTTTGATCAGTTTGCAAAACGCTTTTTTGCTGATGCGATTATGTCGCCTTGGAAAGTAGTAGAGGAATTTTATATAGCGGTTCCCAATTTTTTTTAGCTATGGAACACTAAATTATGTACCTAATTTTGGCGGAACCCCAACTCATATTTGTAATCGACTTTAAAAAAGGAGGAGGTTCTGTTTTTTTTCTATGTTTGTTACGCGATTACTCCGCCAATTATAATTTGATTTTGATGATTCTTTTTTTGTTTGGTAGGTCATACTTCAGAGGTGGTCACGGCGCACCGTCACTGTCAGTTTTGCGTACGAATCGTAAAGGGTCCATGGCATTTCCCCCCGATGGCAATCCCACCCGTGTTATTTCCACCCGGCCTCCGTGGTCCCGTAATATGTTTTTTTAAACTGAACGATGACATTTGATACGTATACTCGGTCAAAGAAACTATAACACATTTTTCACCAATTTTAAAACATCCCTAAAAGAACTTGCTAAAATGTATATATCTAAATATAAAAATAATCCACTCCCTCAGACACAGACACACACACATCACACCTCGAAAACCAAAAACCTATGAAGCTGTTTGGTATGTAAGTTCTATAAGGGGATCATTACGAGAGCGGACAAAAGGAATGAGAGTTTATGTTTTTAAAGATAGGGCTATCAATTTTGGTAATTAGGATTGGGAGCGGAACGGGATGATAACGGGATAAGATGGGCATGGAAATGGGATAAGCGCGAGAGTTACAGAATAGGAGCGTAATGGTAACGATATAGGAGCGGGACTGGAGCAGGAGCGGAGCGGTACGGTAACGGGATAGTAGGGAGCGGTAACGGTATAGGAGAAGGACAGGATCAGTCCAGAACGCGGCGGTTACGGAATACAACCAGGAAGATAACAGGATACGAGTGGGAAGGTAACAGAATAGAAGTGGTACGGTAATGAAAAAGGAGCAGGATGGGAGCTGGAACGGGAGTATTTTGGGACAGAAAATGGTCGGAAGCATGATGAATTACTACTACACTACGCGTACGAAGTCGCGGGCAACAGCTAGTTAGGTATAAGGTATGTTACATCTTATAATATTTAGTGCTCTACTGAATAATCAGTAATATATACAAGGAATATACATATTAGGACTTAATAGGATTTAAAGATATAGATAAGTGGGTACATACATTTTGTAGCTGTTTTACAAACTAGTAGGTATGCTATACTACATATATGTATAACAAAGTAACTTTTTCTAAAAGATTAACTTAATTATTTAAAAGGTATGTACCCTTAATGCATGATACATATAATTATCTTAATGCTAAGGTACATATTTATATTATAACTAAGGTTAACACATACATTGTAGTGTTACATATCATCTTCATTCATTTTTCATGACTCATCAAACCTATTTCTTATTTATTTCTAATGGACCTTCTTTTATTGCCTTGAGGAAAAAGAAAACAGAATTCAAAATTTGATTAATTGGAGAGAACGGAAAAAAACAGGAAAACCAGGACTTGAACTTGAGCTTGGAGAGAGAAAGGTGCTCTCACGATTTGTTAAAGGTGGAAAACCATATTATTTTTGTGGCTCCGTTGTTGTGAGGTATCACAAGTTGGTGGCCTGAACAAAGGCCCACTCACCGCCGTCGAACGTCCCCTGGATTGGGAGAAGGACAAACCCAGGACAAACTTCCAGTTTCTTGGGAGAAGGACAAACCCAGGACAAAGTTCTACGTTCCCATTTACCCTCTTCGACAGGCAGAAGAAGCCTATCGACAAGGACAAAGTACTACGTTCTCATTTACCCTCTTCGACAGGCAGAAGAAGCCTATCGACAAAGTATACGTTCTCATTTCCCTCTATCGACAATTTTCATTACCCGGAAGATGTTTTCCTCAGCAGCACTGTTTTATATACTGTATTAAAAAGTATCACCAAATTAACATAATTTCATTACAGCTTCCAGTCCCTCTCTCTCTCCCAGAAAGGTACTGTACGTGCGGAGGTTCATAGGTAGAGCTAGCCGGGGGACCTCCGTAACGTTACAACATTTAATCAAGATTCATATGTTAGCTTCGTACTAAATAAGTATCTCTTAAGTTACGATTTTACAGATTTTATCCATGCCTCATATGTATATGCCGCCCATATGGCTTGCCAATGGAACAGTAAACTTATGTTCTATGTAAGTTAGGTAACAATAATCAAATATTTTACTATTAATCCAGTCATTTGGTAGTTTTAACTGAAAAGTTTTGTGGGAGTTTTGGAAATTGTTTTTTTTATAGATTTTGATGTGCTCTTTCCGAATTTTAACTTTGCCACCTTGTATTTTTCCCGCTTGCGCCGCCATATTGGAAGAGCACATCAAAATCTATAAAACTACCAATTTTCAAAACTCCCGGAAAACTTTCCAGGTAATCACTATTTTTCGAACCAAATGACTGTACTATATAACAAGTTTCATTTTTGAACATTTTATACAGCACATTATCTGTGTACAAAAAAGTAGTTATACCTTAAAAATATTAACCAATACAAAATAGGCTTTTTTTATACAAGTAGCATTAATAAGAATAAGATTAAATAATATTAGTTAGTAAAATGAAAGTGTGCAAATGTCATACATAAAAGAAATTAGAAAAATAATCTTCGATATAATAAAGAAAAAATTATAAAAAAATGCCTTGACTCTGCTTTTAAATAAATTATACTAGTAAATTAATTTCTTAATGACTTGTGGCAATTTATTTAATATTTCAACCGATTGGCGTGTGGAACTATGCTTTGTGAAATGCGAACCATCGTCGCGAAACATCGAAGCAAACAATCATCGACTCTATTTCCTTTGCCTCAACTATATTAATTCTTCTTTCTTTTACTTTGCATTTAAGGCCTTTTAGAAATTAATATCAATTCAGCAAGCACATCCAAACAATAATCGACTCTATTTCCTCTAGGTATCTCTACTTCATTAATCCTTCTTACATACGAGGCACAATCCTTAAAGTGGGTTTTCAATCAACCGAACATGACGAACAACAATCCTTACTAATATTATGAACGCGAAAGTTTATATGTATGAATGTATGGATGTTTGTTACTCTTTCACGCATAAACTACCGAACCGATTTTGATGAAATTGGTATGTAGGTGCTTTAGGACTTGGAATAACACAAAGGCTACTTTTTATCACGGGAAACCGCGGGTGGAACCGCGGGGCGCAGCGAGTAGGTAC
Organism: Petrophora chlorosata; assembly: GCA_951640565.1. Classification (NCBI taxonomy): domain Eukaryota; kingdom Metazoa; phylum Arthropoda; class Insecta; order Lepidoptera; family Geometridae; genus Petrophora; species Petrophora chlorosata. Next base: position 8,473,366 of record OX621206.1, read on the forward strand.
TGTATAATTAAATTTATTGCTATCTATTCTAAGCATTATAATACTAGCTGCGCCCCTCGCTTATAATATTAGTAAGGAAGTAAGGATATAATCCAAACTCTTATACTAATGTTTGGTATCTATGTTCGTGGTTTTAAAAACCCTCCTTAAACGCATGCGTACATCTACTAGGTAGTTATACTTCATCGTTCAGTTCGTTATAAACTGTATGAATGTTTTTTCTGAATCTCGTCTTACAGTAGTGCGCATTTTTATATACTTTTACTAATTTCTATACTCAACTAACTTAACTTAAAAATTTCCAACCAAATAATATGCAAATATTCTAGAATTTTCATGAATTCTGTACTATGTAGATGTTAAAATATTGTGTAGTCTGTGGTTTTCTCAGGTACTCTGTGGTTATAGTTATCGAAGAATGTAATAAGGGGTTATTCCCAAAGTACTCCATTCTTTTGTTCCAAGAAGATAAGAATCCCATACATTAATCCTCAAATTACTCCATAGAAATATAAGTATATTTTTTTTATTTTTTTTAAAGTTGCATTTTACTCCACGTTTAGCTGGTTTTATTCTCAAAATACTCCATTGATTTTTCAGCATCAAATACCTAACTACTCCATCTAGATATTATAAAATTAACATTTCATTTTCAGTTTCATTCTACTCCATGATATGTTGAAAAGGTACAGTCAGTCACAGTATTTATAAGCACTGTACCAAAACAATGCAGATGAAAGTTTTTTTTTATTGTGTTAGATGTTTACGTCTGTAGTAATTGGAGTAAACCTCGTCACACCACATATTTTTATTGCATTATATATTACCTATTTATTAAAACGAGTGTGAAAGAGATAGTTCCAAAGTCAAGCTGGAAAGCAGTGTCGCTATCACTAGTGCCGCCAGTATCGGTTCACACGCATAGCGCGATCAATGTGTTTAGAGAGAGAGGAGAGTAGAGTATTGTTTATCTATGTTTAAGTAAGGTGCAATACACTTGCCTTTTTTGTAATAAGCGGATTATGGTCATTATATACATCAAGGTTAATTGGTCAGTTGAATTCACGGGCCAAACAGAGTGCTATAAAAAAAGAAGAATGTATGTATAAGGAGCATTCTGACGACATTGGGGCCACTGGACCAAGTATCGAAGTCCCGGGGGGCAGAAGAATTTTAAAACGAAGTCAAATCTGTTTCATGGACGGAATCTTTTGGAGTTGTCCCATGCCGTTTCATCAGATCTATTCGATACATGTGGACGTGGGTAGCAATGAGAGTCAAACTCTAACATGTCAAGTTGAGTTTATTCTTCTACCCAATAAAGAGCAACATACATACGAAGTTAAATAAATAAATAAATGCTCTGAGCAAAACATTTCCCAATGCCATAACCACAGGATGCAAATTTCCACTTCAAACAGGCAATATCATAGAACACACTCCTGCTGTAAACAGAAGCCGACACTCTATAAACAGGGACCTGAAACTGGCTTTGATTTTATTTTGATTGGTACATTTCTAGAATATTATTTTAAAATTAGGGCTAGAAAGAGACTTATTGTTTTTATTATTCAAGTTTGATGTATTTTATTATTTTAGGTAAGTTCTTTTCTGTTTTTATTACTATCGTGTTAATTTAACTTTTAATCCAGATACACAATTATTTTTCAAAATATTGTGGTTGATTTATTCAAAATTATATTTAATCTAATATATATTATAATTTATATTAATAAATATAAACAATTACAAACCAGTTACTGTATTTTATTCCAACTTTTCCTCGTGGTTAAATATTTTTTTATAAACAGTTTTGCACACCTGACTGTACGTCAACTATCTTTTGGAGTAGGATGCAGCATAAAACAGTTTTTTTTTAATTAATAATCATTAAACAGAAACGGTTGGAGTTGTTTGAGAACGAATATACGGTTTATGAACTCATTATACTACAACTTATTACCTAAACAACCCTTTTGAAACTAGTAGTGTGGAGTACTTTGAGAACATTTTTATATTCTCATGGAGAAGAATGAAACTTAAATTATAAAATATATTTTTGATATTTTTTACGTGGAGTAGTTTGAGAAAATTTCTTGGAGTACTTTGGGAATAACCCGTAATAAGAAACATGTAATAGATTTATTACAATTTTGTTGAGAAACTAATTAATAAAAAGACGCTAATTCATAAGCGTTACCGTGTTTATTAGCTTTAACCGGCTGCAGCATGAGGAAAATTTAACATGAGTATCAACGGTAATCAAGTAAATGGATACCTATTCGTGTATGTAATCTTTTTTCATTTGCTTGTTTAATACATTCACCAGGGATGAAAGGAGCTTGATGAACAGCAACTGAAATAATTAAAATTTACTACCATTAACATTTAAGCGTAGTTGAAGTGAGTATATTAAAGCATATAATACATTATATATATCCGGGCCGGTCTTGGCCTCGGCGATCAAAGTTCGTTTCATATTTGGTAGGTATATTTATTAGTATTACGAGCCAGGATGTTTAGCTGTTAAGTGGCTCGCGCACCCTATTTTTGTTGGAAAGGTCCTGGCGCAGTGAGAAACATTATCTAAACAGTGTAAATAATATATTATACACTACGTATAACTGTTAGAAGAATGAAATGAAAAACATTAACCCTAAGACAAATAAGTGTTTAATAAGAAAGTACTCACTCTGTGCTGCCTTTAATGTAATTGAAGCTGCTACATGAGGTTCCTCCACAGTCATGTTTGTTACATTTTCAACTGAAATCAAGGATGAATTGATAATTTGTTCTTCGTGAATAACTCTCTGTTGCGGGGACAGCAGAGAGTTTATGTTGTAGGTATTTTTACCCACTAAAACCCCACGGTGTTCCTCCTGCGCCTTTTGCCGGGTCTACGAGTATGCTTTCTTATTCATCATCGTATTCCTCAGTATCTTTATTATTCCTCATCATCAGGGACTATGAGGACCATGGTCCCACAACACACATGAAACAAATACATGTACTTGTTTTCACGTCGCGGGAATCAAACCCATAACTTCGGTGGTTGTACTTAGATTTGAGCTTAATTAAGTCAACTTTTATTGGTTGACTTATTTCGCACACTATTTGTAATAGATTTTTCTAGCACATGAAGATTCAGACTTGACACCCACGTGATTATTACAAAACTATACGCCGACCGCCTGGCCGAAGATGGCAGTTGTCTCAGTCGCTTGTCGAAAGCAGCACTACAACTATGTGTAAACAGCGACTGTGTTGTGCGGTGTTTATATCTGAGCGCTACCGTGCTTAGGAGAGCACGTTTCTTGTGTGAGGAAAACAGTCGTTAGGCCATGTCGGAGGCCTTCAGGCAGTCTAATAATTCCGACACCAGGGTTGGCCACACACCCATACAAACACCCACACATTTCATAAAATTGCATAAATATCTAGCGCTTTTTCGTGTTGTTAAAACCAGCAGACGTGGAGTGTAACTTTGACGACCTAAGGCCTCACTCTGAGCTCTAATATAAATAAATGTGGATATAAAACAATTTAGTGTCTTAGTTGAGTTTATACCTGGAAGACAAAGTGATGGCGCTGCTAGAGCACACAACTTTTTTGAATAGATATAAACTTGATCAAAATGTCTTCGGAAAACTTTTCGGTTCTTGAAATTATAATCTTCATCCAACACTTTAATATGATCACCAACTTTGGTCACCCTTCCTTTAAACATTTCATGATTATTTTTTGGATTTGGTAAGTGATAAAGTGGAGTAGGTACCTAGGATAGAAAATGAAAAAAGTAAAATCAAAACTAAGATATGATTGACCCACAGCAATTTCAGATCATGCAAATTGAATAGAAATTCACTACAACCAGCAGAACATCCTTTCCTGGCACACAGCACGCTTTTTGAGACAGTATATTATTATTGTATCACGAGTCGGGTCCTGTGGGCATAACACAGTCACTCAATGGGAATGAAGAATGAAGGTATATCTAGAGACGTAGCATCAGTCGTTGAAAAGTCCGGGGCATATATAATAAGTAAATCAATGGGCAATCCAAGTATCCAGGGGCGCAGCAACAGTCATTGAAAAGTCCGGGGCATACACAGTACCTAAGTAAATCTATTGGCAATCAAAGTATCCAGGGGCGCAGCAACAGTTGTTTAATGTAGGGTCTAATCACAATAAATCGATGGGCACATAGCAAAAACGAAAAAACGAGTCTTTGGTAGGTTACTATCGGTTTGTTTGAAGCTTAAAATTTTGAACTTGACATGACATATATGACGTTAATTACGCATTTTCGTAACGGTTTGATAGATGGCGCTATAATAAATAACAGTGCTCGTACTTCTAAGATACCAGAGCATGTTTTGATTTGGCTTTAGTCCAAAAAGTCTCAAATTCAAAAATAATTACGTGTTTCTGCGAGAGTGGTTCAATGAAAGAACAATGATTTTACTTACTTCATAAATAAGTAAAATTAAAGGATTAAAAGATGGAGATACCGTATAAAAAAATATTTATTTACGTTTTAACCTTTGCTGCGTATGCTTACACTGGCATAGGATCTAGCATGCTCAGGAATTTAAAAGATGCAGTTTTATCGGCTGAATCAGTGTTTGGTGACTGGCTGCGGAATGCTATAACTGTCGCTGAAAAATTCAAATCATTGCACGAAGTTTTTGATGCGGCTGTTGAAGAAGACTGCATTTTTACTTGCGCCGAAGGTAATTCTTTCACATAAGGACATAAGTTCTTTATTTCTTATGACTATATAGGTGTATACTTCTCTTTGATTGATGATTTCAGGGTCTAAACCAGTAAGAAACAGGAACCATATACCTAAATCAAATGGTTGCGGTTCACTGGGGTTCCAGCTGGCTTCAGAATATCTGCCATTAGAAGATATGACCAAATGTTGTGACTACCACGACCTCTGTTACGATACATGTAATAGTGGGAAGGAAGTCTGTGATTTAGATTTCAAGAGGTGCCTTTATAATTACTGTGATTCATACAAATCACTGAATGTAGCAGGTGATGCAATTACTAAAGGTAAATGTTGGTGTTTTTATAAGATATGAATACTTTTATATCATGTCACAATATAAATTAATCCCTTTTGTGCATTATTGCACAAATTTCATTAATAGAAATGTATTTCATGAATGAAATCAAGGTAATCAAAAATTAAAGATGCATGTTAATTCGTCTATGCTTACACTATTTTATTGTTTCAGGTTGTAAAGGAGCAGCTAAGTTACTTTTTACTGGTACACTGACTTTGGGCTGTAAGTCTTATTTGGATGCGCAGAAAAATGCATGTTATTGTCCACCACCAAAGAGTAAATATAAAAAATATCCTGGTGATGGGGAATTATAGTCCAATAGAAATATTAATAAAAATAGGTTACCTGCATTGTTTTACTTTTGTAGTACCAGAAGTGCAAGTTCTTGCCAATTTGTGATGTCAGTATATCAGTGAGATTGAACTATGCATTACACAAAATATTTCATGAATGTTGAGATCAATTTTTGATTTGGTTGTGCCTTTTCTCTATTTATTTCTTAAGATAAAATATATAACAGTACTTTAGTACCCAATACTTAAAATTAGCCAAAAAAATGTGTTTAGAAATCTTTACTAAAGACATTTGTATTGGTACATGGTGCTATTAACTGGACCTAGTAAATATGCTGGCTACATGTGTGGGCTACATAATTGACTATTAATGGTTTCAGTGAAGCCAGTGTCTTTACTTGTTTCAGTTATGTTCACATAGGAGGACTTGTAATTTATATGAACAATAAAAGTATTATTTATTTAGATACATTTTATTATTTTAGCGATAAAAATTACATCTTACTTGCTGGAATTATACCTTAATATTAAATAATTTAATTGCTAAATTTAGAGTATGGGGCTTTCACTCATAAATATTGAGTTACTAGTCTTACATGATTAGCCCAGGCCTTTTATATGCATGCTACTAAGTAATGGACGCACAATAAAAATACATATCTTTTTATTTAAATATATGTTGAGCTTATAAAAATAAATGCATTTAAAAATATTTCATGATGGAGTTATTTTATTGTTTTGTTCTAAAGTAATGTTTACCTTAGCATTAGAAAATAAATGTGAGCGAATCTCTATGATGATTAATGATTCGGGAGTATACATTTTTCTATGTAAGGAGCTCTTTGATCTCATCTTTCTCTGCGGCTTCAAGATATGGTGTGCCATCTGGAGTCTTGCCACTTTTAGATGCTCCCTGAAACAAAGCAATGAATAATCTCCTGTCATCTTTAGCAAAATATAAATATTATAATGTTAGGTGACCTCTTACATTCTTCAATAATGTCTTGACACAGTCAGTGTGCCCCTCCCAGATGGCAGCCAATAATACTGATATGCCATGTTTGTCCACCATCTGTAATAATTAACATTAAAGTCAGTAATGTAAGATCTACACTATTTTTGAAGGCAGTTCTTCAGGTTTCTCTTTATCTCTTCTTACAGTAAAGTTATGGTTACATTTGAGAAAACTAATTTTAGTCCGATACAAAAACATTTACTGTTATCAGTTTACTGGTGTTAGATATGATGTTATGGGAAAATACACTGCTTGACATCTCTGCCTTACATATTACCATAAGGGATTTGTGATTTTGATGTCAATGGGTTAAGAGTTTAGCAATTTTTTAACTATATACTGATGTTAAGCTGTGAGATAAGCTAACTACCAAGTATGTTATACAAACCTGTTTTTGCTAACATTCTCACACATGACTGGTTAAAAGTTTAATGTAAAATAAAACTTACATTAGGGTCAGCACCTTTATCCAGTAAATAGTTCAACACGGCAGTTTGGCCATAATCTGCAGCATAATGGAGTGGTACTCTGCCATCGATATGCGCATTTACATCAATTTTCTATAGCAAAATAACACAATGTTTATGACTCATACCTAATTGATGAATATTTGGATATTTAATAGGAGTCTAAAGTAAGATAATCTTAATTGAATCTACAGTTAAAGATTGTTATTTGTTGTGTAAATTTTACTTGTTATTTTGTTTTGTGCGGACGCTGAATAAAAACAGAACAGAAACGACATGCAGAGAAATAATAAGTTTTGTATCCTAAACAGCTGTTGATGCCAATCAGTCTTCTAAAAATATGATACTATCACAATACTTTAAAATTTTAAAAATATATTTATTTTAAAATTTTGAAGCTTAGCTCAGTGTATGTAGGCGGCAATTAGCAATATATTTGCAAGTGAGACTAGGGGACAATACTGATTAGATCATTATCACAAGACCAAATTTTTGTTGACTAATCATAGAAACGTAGACAATGTATTATAAGATTGCTTTCTCTCGACAACTACAGTGCGATTTCCATTAATCATCATGCAAAACAATCGACAGATTTGTGCGACATGTTCCATACTTACTTTGTTTTCTATTATGTCCTTAACTTGATCTATGTCGCCGTTTTTGATTCCCCAAACTAATTCGCTCATTGTTACGTACTTTTTTCAATCGCTTTTGTTGATTTACAATTCAGAAATCGGAAACTGAAACCGAATATGAATGAAAATGAATGAATGAATGGCGTTCTGTAGCGTTAAGCTGACAGTTGACACTAGTCTGCGGTGACATATGAAAAAACAACGTCATTCATATTAGAGAGGCACCCGACTCGATTCGATGATGATTGATGAATGGCAGTATACTTCCTAGTCTGTGATGAATGGTTTGCTCACAAAGTACATTTGTTGGGCTTGCTCAAAGACAAAGTATTAAAACTACTATTTTATACTATTGGGTTTATAGGTACTACATTGAGGAAAGGTACTATTATCTCTTTGTGGTATGTCAGCGTATATTGACAACAATTTTACGACTTTGCCACAAACCGTTGATAGCATGTGTTATTGAAAAATCTGGAAATTATTTGGGATTAGTCATATAGCAATATAATTATCACTTCGAGTAGACAGCCAAATTGGCTGGATATTTAATCTGAAAATTATCATTATTAATTGCATAGATATTTTTATATTGCCATGTCTCTTTTCGTATTTTCAGAAAAGCGGAACGTTATTGCAAAACGCTTGAGTACATAACTCTAATGTTTAATTTTTTTTTGCCTAGGCATAAAATGTAAACAAAAGGGATACCCGTACAAAAAATACCTTATAAGTAACAGTTTACTAAATTTTTCCAAAAGCACACGACAAGTTGTTTATTCTTGTTAAAATCTATAGGGTTATTTAATAGGAATGATTTTAAGGTAGTAATTTTATTAAACTTTTACTTTGTACAAAGTTTTTAAAATGTAAATATTTTGTGGTATAATATATTTTATGACACTGGTCATACCATAGGGGTATGAAACATTTCGGCATTTTTTCATGAATGACTAGAAAATAATATTAAACAAATAGATCTCGCCATTTTAAAAGCCGTAAAGGCCGTACATTCGTTTTTTGTCTATTGCCGGATTTTAATGTCTCTCCTCTCGCTGCGCGTGTGCAATTTGTTCGTTGGTTATTAGTTAATACTAGTTAGGTATTATTTATTAAGTTTTTTGTTTTGTTATTGTTTGTGCTGTTACCGTTTCGTTTTTGTTTTTGTTGGTTCGTTGCTTCAATGGAACCTCTGCCGGTGGCAGGTTCATCGGCCTCAGGGCTTATGACAGTAGGCCACCTATCGCCGCCGCCACCCAAAACACGGCCTAAAAAGTCCATGAGTGCAACAGGAAAAGTCAACCACACAACCACATTATAGATAATATAACAGATTCGTCATAAATATTAATCAATCAGATTCCGAATCCGAAAGCAGCTCTTCAGATATGTCTGAAACTTGAACAGTTATTAGATGATAGCTCTCAGATTTCAGACATACATATCTGAACAGTTGACTTATTGACTTATTGTCAGTCACCATCATATATCTATTCGGACCATCGGGGAGACGGGTCTGAGCAGCCGCTCAACTGCCGTCTCTCTCTATATCTATGTGCTTGATCTTAGGCCACGTCATCGCTTCACATCAGGCGAGATAGTGGCCAAACTCTTAATGTTCGATGCTGTTTTGGCACACGATCTATGGGTTATTTAAATAAGGGCTCCACTGTTTAAACTTGAATAGTTATTTATTTTCCAAAAAACATTGTACAAGGGAAGAGACAGCGTTCACAGACAGTGACATAAATCTTAAGCTGAGTACATACCTAATATAAAACCATTACACCTAGTCTACACTATCCCAACACCCCCTCTCAATGTTAAATTCATTTAAACATTTAATATTGCAAACAAAAAAAAACAATTCAACTTATAATTAAACTTAAATAACACATTTCCTTCTAAATACAATTCAAATTGTAGTTACTAAACTGTAGCTTACATCATACAATATAAAATATGTCATACAACCATAAGTTTGTTCACAAAATAGTTATGCTTTAAAGTGCTTAGTGGCTTCGTGAAAACATCTGCAACATTTTCGTTAGTTGGTACATATAATATTGAAATTAACTTATTGTTCACACAATCTTTTATGTAATGAAACTTTATATCAATATGTTTTGTCCGTTTGCTATTCTCATTATTTTCGATCATTTTAATTGCACTTTGATTGTCTACGAATAGATAAGTTTCGTTGTTACTACAATTAAAATTTGTTAATATACCTCTTAAGTACACGATTTCAGATGCCGCCATTGCTGCTGCAACATATTCTGCCTCTGCTGATGATAATGCGACTGTTGTCTGCTTTTTTGAAAACCATGATACTAAATTATTATTATGAAATATAGCACATCCACTTACACTTTTTCTGTTGTCTTTGTCAGTACCCCAATCTGCGTCGGTATAAGCTATCAGCTCCTTTGACTCCTTTCCACCTGACTTAGTATAAGTAAGATATTTGTTTATAGTCTGTTTTAAATACCTAAGTACTCTTTTACCTGAATTCCACAATGTCTTTGTAGGTTTGTCCAAATATTTGCTTAGAAAAGACGTAGCGTACGTTATGTCTGGTCGTGACGTAGTGGAAATGTATATAAGACATCCAACCAGTTCTCTGTAGGGTACATTGGTTATTATCTCCTCGTGTGTAGTTGTTTGTTGTTCTATAGGTGTCATACATCCTTTGCAATCTGTCATTCCAAATTTTTCAAGTATTTTCTCAATCAGTTTTCTTTGACTTATCATCATTTTTCCTTCTTCTCTCGTTATTTCCAATCCTAAATATTCTTTTATGTCTCCTAGATCTCTAACTTTGAATTCTTCTTCTAGTTTTTTAAATATTTCTGTAATATTTCCCATTAACAGTATGTCATCTACCCAGATTAATATCCAAACATTGTCTTTTCTGTATAAACAGTAGTCATATTTCGATTGTTCAAATCCTTGTTTGACAACAAAATTATTGAATCTTTCATTCCAACACTTCGGAGCTTCTCTTAAACCATATAATGCTTTATTCAGTTTGAGTACTTTTCCTTGTCTGACTTTCACTCCCTCTGGCGGTTTTATGTAGATCTCTTTATTCAGGTGCCCGTTTAAGAATGCTGTTGGAACATCTAATGTTCTTAACGGTAAATCTCTTTGTACTGATAGGCTCAGCATCATTCTTATTGTTGATGCTCTTGCAACTGGTGAGTAGACATTATAACTACTTCCTGTTTGAAAACCTTTAGCTACTAATCTCGCTTTTTTCCTTCCGTCTGGCTTAGTTTTAAATATCCATTTCGTGTCTATTGCCTTTTTGCTCTCTGGTAGATCTGCTTCTTCCCATGTTCGTAATTCTCTTAGTGAATTTATTTCATTATCTATAGCCTTTTCCCAATCTTTTCCTTTACTTATAGCTTCTTTATATGTAGTGGGATCGCATCCACCAAATAAACAGTACGCTATATTAGCATCGTAAAATCCGTCTTGACATTCATTCTCTAACTCATACTCTTGTAAATAAGCAGGCAATTTCTTCCTTCTCTGTGGTCTTTCTGTTTGTTCTGTCAACTCTTGTTCTTCTATTTCTATAACCCTTTTATCTATCTCTTCTTGTTCCTTTCTGTCTTTAACTACTTCATCTTCTTCTTCATATCTGTAATACGTTTCTGTATTTTCTACTGGTTTTTCTTTATACTCTATATCTCTTTCATCAAATCTTACATCACGCGAAATGACTATTTCATTTGTTTCAGGTTTCCATAATCGATATCCCATCGGTGCATATCCAAGCATTCGCATTTCATGTGCCCTTTGTTCTAGTTTGTCTCCTTTTGGCACTTTTACAGCCCAAGCTTTGCTTCCGAATGCTCTTAATCGCGATAGATCTGTCTTTCCTTCCATTATGTCCACTGGTATTTTAAAGTTAATTGCTGAAGATGGACATCTGTTCAGTTGATAGGTTGCACACATTATTGCTTCACCCCATAAATGTTTTGGGAGTCCAGTTTCTGACAAAAGAGTTCTAGCTCTGTTGAACAATGTGCGGTTCATTCTCTCCGATACTCCATTCTGCTGCGGTGAATAGGGTTGTGTGAATTTAATTACAATACCTCGTTCTTTACAAAAATCTTCAAATCGTTTATTTTTGAACTCTCCTCCATTATCACATCTTATATTTTTGACTGTAATTTCTTTTCCATTTTCCAATCGTAGTATATAATTTATTAAATTCATTGTAGCTTCGTTTTTATTTTTTAGAAGATAAGTTACACAAAAATGACTGTAGTCATCTATGATGACTTGATAATAAAGTTCTCCATTTATACCTGGAGTTCTCATTGGTCCAGCTATATCAGTATGTAGTAACTCACCTATTTGTGACGAACGTGGCCTCTTTGCTGGTACAAAAGGAAGTCTGATAGATTTACCTATCATACATGGAGAGCAAGGTTTTTCGCTACATGGCAGCTTCATCATGCGCAGACTCCGTCTATTCAGATGACCTAACCTACGGTGCCAAATGTCTACTAACTTATCTACTGCACTATTGCATGAATTATTTACATATTGTATATTTAATTTTAGAATAAATAATTTTCCAAAACATTTTGCAGTCATAAAAGATTGTGCGTTACCTTTTTTAATTTGAACTTCTTCTCTACTGAAAACAACTTCGTGTCCTGAGTCTACTATTCGTTTTACTGACATTAAGTTAAATTTTACGTCTTTCACTATCAACGTCATCAAGTTAATTGTATTGTTGTTATACCTCATTTTCAAAATTCCTTCCCGGTCTGCTGTAATAAAATCCCCATTAGCTATGTAAATTTTAATTGGTTTTTCTAATATTTTGATGTTACTTATATATTTCTCATACCTTTCATTGAGGATATGGTGGGTACAACCACTGTCAATTACCCACTCTATTTCTATGTTTTCGTTTTCTATGCTTTCTGCTGACACAAATGTATAGCAGGTGTTATCTTCATTACTTGTGGCGACATGGACGTCTTCTTTTCTGATCTGCTGTTGTGTCATTTGATGCGCTTGTCCTCTCGCTCTTCCTCTGTATCCTCTTGAACTTCTAAATTGTCCTCTTCCTCTTTTTGACCTACAGAATCTTGCAATGTGACCCGGTTTGTTACAATGATAGCATGTGACAAAAGCTGTTTCAGACATTGCATTGTTTTTCTCAGATCCTTTTTCAAATAACTTCATTTCTTCGTCCAAAAGTCGCGCCTTTACGAAGTCAAGATGTTTACCAGTTCCTGTTATATCTGTATTACATTCTATCGCAGTAATAAATGTATCGAATTTCGTGTCGAGACCGGTTAACATGCATGCAATTTTATCCTTCTCCGCTAATTGTTCTTGCACGCATTCTAGTTCTTGTACAATACAATCGAACTTGTAGAAATAATCTTCGAGCTTCTCATTTTGTGACTGTCTAAGACTCAGTAATTTCCGTCGAAGTTGAATTGTGGAAATCATACTTTTTCTTTGAAAAGTGTTTGTTAGAACGTCTATCATTTCCTTCACTGTTCCACAATTCTTTACTATATTTAGATACTTGTCTGGTATACATTGTATTATAATATTCTTGGCCTTTGCAATGGCTTCCTTATTTTCTTTTACTTCTTCCGTAATGTCTGTCACTTTGACAGTGACATTTCTTTGTTTACCTTTTTAAGCCTAGGCGAAAAATCAGAGTATAGTTACTTACAACCATATAGTATAAGTACTTAGTTACAACATAAATTATGTTGTTGTTATGTTGGTATGGCTGGGCGAACCACTTCATTACATTTTTGGCTGGCGATGGCGTAGTGGTTGAATACAGATGGCAAGGGATTTTAGATTAGAGACGCAAGGCCTTCAGCGGCTCCTGGCTGGACGGAGCAATCGCGTAAAACCAGTTAGGTACACGAGAGGGGGCAGGCTCAGCACTTGCCTTCCTGAGGCTCTTACTCTGGACCAGGGATCTGACCTCCGATATTTTCATGTCAAATGCTAATCCTTCAGTTTTTTTCCTCCTCTTACAAATTAAAATTCTGCAGTGCCCATTGAGGAATAGTGTGAGACCTCAATGGCAGTGCCAGTCTATGTATAAAGGAGTTTAGTTAAAACCATCCCTAAGGTTTGTTACACACTTCCAGTCAACAGTAGTTGTTGTAATACTTGTTATGTCAACATGCAAACGAAAATTGTATAACACGCCGTCTTCTCTATTTGACAATACTGTACAAAGAGAAAATTAAGTAATATGCTGTATCACCATCAAAGAAGTTTTTTTTTGCTGTTTCCGAAGATGCAGGCTTTTCAAGTCTAGTTTCGGAAACAACAGACCTCACATACTCGCTAGAGTATATGTTCCTTGCTCACATACCTCATAATTTTTTAGACACAGCCTCACACATTAGTTTATATTGTTCCACCTGCTTATTGTGTTGATGATTGTTTTTCGGTGTATTATTTTTGGTAAATAAAGCTAAAGTTACAGTTTTTCATTACTTTTTTGAAAATTTACAATAGATTTATAATCGAAAATAAATCTAAAATGTAGTTATAACGAATGTTCGTCGAACCAGAAAGATCATGTAATCAATGTTTTTGTGAAATAATAATGTAAATTAAAATACTATATTTACTTGTTTTATATATAATTTATATATAATATTAACTATGGTTAATTTAAAACACTTTCTGAAAAGTTGTCCGATCCCCTATTTTAACAATGTCTTGTTTACTGTATACGCTAGTGGTATCATCCACGATAAGTTTGATTATTTTAAATCAAAAGCACAGATAACACGATGAGCAAGGTCCACCAGTGTCCCGTCTATAGAAAACGAGCAGGGACACGGTGTACTCACCTCGGGCGTGCGTTAAGGGCCATTATATATTTAATTTAAGCTTGAATATACATATATATATATATATTCACACATTAAAAATAATATGTGTATGCAAATATGCATATTCCAAATTGGGTATTTTATATACCGGCGCGGCGCGGCGGACGGTAGCGGAGTCGACCCTTACATACCTAACCTACAAACTAGTAAACAGATACTTACCTATCTTATGTTTACGTTGTATGTGTTTACATTTATGTTATTTTATAGTTGAACTTTTAATGGCAGTAGAAAGCGAATGTGCGTACCAAGACAAACCTACTGTGGTTTTGTGGTACTACAGAAATATGTTTTGTATAAAACGTTTTGTTTAATAAATTAAAAAAAATATATATATATTCACCTGGCAGCCCTCAACAAAATAACTGTCATTTGCTTTGAAAATTGTTTTCTTAACTTTATTTTTGGGGTTATTTTTTTAATTTGATCATTGTAAAAATGGAAGAATATTCAAATAATGATGTATTTAAAATAACATGTTTACCGCAGGAACCTCGCGCTGCCACTAAAAATCTATTGGTCAGAACATGAATACATAATAATAATTATTTAACGAGTAATTCATAGTTCGAGTAATTTATCTTTTACACCTTGCAGGATAAAATACAGAATGAAATACACCCGTTAGTAACTAGAATACAAAGGAATCACTCTTGGGCTGAAAATGAAGAAGACATGACCAAAATTCGTGATGTTTACACACTTTGCTTGAGTCAAATAAAAAAGTGCGTTCTGAATTTATTTGAAGTTTTCCGACTGGAATATATTCATCATATGTTCCTCCAGGTAAGGTAATCATTATCCAAATAATTATGTTCTTTTTAAAACACTCCTTGATAATGTGTTTCTTTAATACACTAGTTATCAAGAAGAGATGTCCAACATTTTTATCTATTTGATATTAATTACAATTCCTTTTGCTTTAGGAAACCCGCCAATGTAACTTGGAGCGTCTTTTATGGTGTTTTAACAAACTGGTATCAATTGATAAATACCTAGAGACAAGAGTTCAAAATCATTCTCTAAGAAATGAAGAAAGTAATGATTCATTCAATGTTATTGTTATGTACTTTGTCAACTGGATAGATCATGCATTTGAAGTTCTCAATAAATTGACTGAAGCAGTGTACAGGACTGATTATAAAGAGAATGAAGAGCTATATGAACAGTGGAAGAATGATGTAAGTTATGTATAAAAAAGGTTTTTCATATCATTCCTAGAAACCTTTAATAGTAAGGGGTAATAAAACTAGGTGCAGTTTTATCCATGGGTTCCTCAGCAAAAAAAAAGGGTAATAACTATTTCATTAGCCTTTATCCTCATTTTCTATTGTGTCATTTTATCTTTCAAGTCAGTTTGCTGCTTGAAATAGGCTTCCTCTATCATTTTCCTTTCTTTGGCTAAGGAACTTAGCATTTCACAATACATATAAGCGCTTTCTAAGTCTGTGGTGTAGTGGTTTGTTAAGTCAGCTATAGAGGTTGTGGGTTTTATTCTCGCTGTACAACAAATGTTTGTGTACACAAAGCATTTGTTTCATGTCTGGGTGTTGTGGGCTATGGTCACAGATTACTAAATAGTTGCTATGGTCTTCATAGTCCAGGTTCCCTAGATACAGGGAATCCTAGTTAGGACTTTTATCTAGTCTTATGTATGCAAATTTAAAACTTATTACACCTGACAAGCAATCATATTCCTTATATTCTTTCTCTGCTATCTTTTCCCAGATGGTGGAATGTGTGAGTGGTCTACATGTATCCATAGATGAATTGTTGCTGTGTGCCATGACCCTATGCAAGTATTGCCTGCCCGGTGACCAGCTTGTTGTGAAGGCTCGATGTCAAGTGGTAAACCTACTTGATATTTTTTTTAAAAACATAATTAATTAAAAGAATTGGAGAATAATGTGTGTAGTGCGCAAGCAATACTGTGTTCCTGTTTGAAGGGCATTGTAGCCAGCGAAATTACTTGCATTATGAGACTTAACAGCGAGTTGTCTTATGGTGGAGAGTGCAGTGCAGCGCTGTGCAGGATTTTGCAAATCAAAGTTCTGGGTGGTGCTGTTACTGTTATGGGCAGGCATGTTGTTCATCAGACTAAACAACCAGCTCGTCTTGTCATTCAGCTATATAAAAAAACTTTCATGATAAGTACATAGATTATAATCAATTTTTATATTAAGTGATCGTTAATAATATATTATTTAGTTTTTAAAAAAATAATTTTCATGTAATTATATTTGTGATATGCAATAAAGTGTAATTGTATTGTATTATAAAAATATCTACAGAAATAACAATTGGCATATCTCTGCACTAAATAGTATTAAAGGATCTCAAAAATGTTATGTAAATTTATCATTTATATATGTATATTGCAGGTGTTACGTGAAACCAAAGCTTTGCTGAGTGAACTCATTGCAGGAGATCTTAGCACCACTGTAAAAGCAACTTCAGATGCGCTGAAACTGCCCATAATGCCATCAAATGTTAACGTCATGATCAATGTTCTGAAAGATGTACTCTACGTATTAGAGACCAATACAAACACCGCATTACTGACCTTGTTGGTTCATTGCTTCAGTAACACTGCTTCTCCTGTTGATGTATTAAAGCAGCATTTTATGGAAAGCGAGAAGGGGACCTGTTCATGTATAGTGAAAAGTACTGATGAGGTGACAGAAGACTGTCTGTTCGTGAAGGAATTTGATCTGTATAATGAGAGGTTGCTGCAAATTGGATCTTTTGCTGTTCCCTGTTCTTCTGATCAGAATAGTAAGTATACTCCTCTATACAAGGTAATACAAAAACTATTGCACACTATAAACAATATCACACATGATCCTATCACTTTATAATTATATATATATATATATATATATATATATATTTATATACAGGGAATAACATTAATGTGTAGTAATACTGAAAGGTGTGTATGGGTATCTAGTCATGAATCATTGGGTAGAATATACAACCAAAAAAACACTATTATATTTTCCATACAAAGTTTAAAAATTATTTATTTGAATTATTTTGGACAATCCTAACAAGCTGTGGCCTAGTCGCGGTAGTACGGGTCATTGACCGAGCTACTTTGTGCCTAGGCACAAAACAGATTAGTACAGAAATCTACATACATACAAAGTGCGCTCGAGCAACGCACACATAGACACCGCTCACAGACACGATATCTGGGCACAGTTGGGATGCGAGTGCCATCCGCTTGAGACACGCGTCTGTGAACGTTTTTGTGCAAAAATGGAGCAACGAAAAATAGGTTATTATAACTGTTTGGTGGACGGTTGTTTAAATTCAACATTAAACGGTGAATTGTCGTTTTTTAAGCTACCAGTTGTTTCAGAGAGGTAAGTAGGTATTTGCTTGTATTTTGATGGTTTGTTTTCACGTAGCACAAAATAGTTAGGTAGGTAGGTAAGCGCCCCAGCCCCCGGCCCTGCGCCGAACAAGCGAACATAAGTTTGTAGCCTTGTCATATTTTTACAGTTTAAAATTAGATATTTATTGTAGTATAAGCTGTGTTAGCCTTGTGTTCAATAATCTAATGAGGAAGATGTTAATGTAAACTAATCGCATTTGTTTTGTCTTCAAAAAAACTTTATTCAGTTATAATAGTAACTGCGAAAAAATTATGTCGATATCGTGTACAGTTATATTTTTAAATCAATCAATTTTCCTCCCAAAAACTTCCTGCGCCGTCCGGTATGAAATGTATGAAAAGTACATACATGAGATTAACTTCTGTATTTATCTGTTTTGTGGCCTAGGCGCTCTGTCTTTGAAAACGCCGAACATTTTACAAGGGCTTGATTTCGAGTCTCAAATACCGGAATTTCATACTGAACGGATCTTCGGACTCGGTCGTTTCCGTTCCGGAACCCACTCGTAAAAAAGGGTATTTCCACATTTTTACACGACTGCCCAAAAAGGAGTATTTCAGGGTTTACGTATGTATGTATTTATTTATTCCACCATTACTTCTTATTGCCTGGACAGATTTGAATGCATTAAAACCATAATAAAAACATAGGTTTAAGTTTTTTTTACCATAGTTTTTTTGCATGTTCCGGAACCGGTATACAAAAAAATCTCCGCGAACGTACCCGACTTAGCCTTGCCTTGATTAGTTTCAAATTTTTATCCAACTTGACGTCTTAGAATTCATATTCAGAAATAACCTAAAAAGAATTTCCGAAACGAAAACGGTCCTCTTCGGTGGAGTTTTATGGGGCGGCGTTAGAAGGTAACTTTGTTTGTGCCGCTCGACCAATGAGGAGCAGCGGCTATTATTTATTAGGATTACATCTTTATGATTGGTGCAATACGAAACAAGGCTAGCGAATCATGAAGCGGCGGCGAATGTTTGATAGCTTTAGTGTTTGCCGCGTTTTGTCAAAGATTAAACAGGTTTATTTCTGAAAACTGACTAAGTAAAGACGCTTTATTGATTACTGACTTACGAACACTCTTTTACTATGCAATGAAATCAAATGTTGGAAATGTCTTAATCATCATTATCAGCCTATTACATTCCTACTGTTGAAATTCATGCATGATGTTTTTTACATCCTATTCCTACGGTGGTTGGTGACCTCACGTATTTTTTAAGAACATCAGCCATGCTCGCTCTTATTAGGCGTTTACACTGATTAGATCCTTATTCCTGAATGTTAATTGGAGCGATGATGTTTAATGCTGTAATTAATAAGTAAGCATTAATAAAAATAAAAAAATACCCTGCCAAAAACATTATCACTTGGGATGATTTAAGGATTCCGAGGATACCCCATACATCCAAATCTGTTGAGGCATTTTGTAATAAAAAAACGCACATACATTAACCCCGAAAACATTATATTACTTTTTTGGGGAGTCGCGTAAAAAGCAGTTTGCTTGAAAGTTAGTTGTAAAGTAAGGTTGGTAGGACAGCTGGCTTTGCTAACTGAAGATAAAATTTGTTTGTCAGATCTGTACACGCGGCGCACTAATATTCTTTGTCACAAGTTCATTGCTCTTTATCAGCTGATTGTTAGGGTTGAAATGAACTTGATTACCAGAAATGTTTAAATTATCATATCTTGTGATTTTAAAAAGTTTCTGGTGATTTGCACTTGGACTTGAATTATTAATAAGCTTCTATATGCGTGGTTTAATTATTACTACACATTTATGTTACACGTTGTATATAAGTATATTGTTATATTATATAATTATATTTATTATATTTATTACTAGCTGTTGCCAGCGACTTCGTTCGCGTGGACTATAGTTTAACGCTGATGTAGAGACGTTTTTTGTAGATTGTGTACAACAAAAAAACACCCTGTACAGGAAGCAAACACGTAAAGACTTTGGGATCACGTCGCCCGTGAGAAGGCTTCGTACAGCTGTCTCTGATCAATGGCCGTAGCCTGGAGCGTCTGGTCTTGCGACTTGTTGATTGTCATTGCAAAGCTGACGCTCACACAAAACTGCACGCGTTTGAATTGGAACGGAAAGTTGTTCGAGATGAGAGAGATGAATACTAATATATGAAAACTGACTTACCAGCGCCACGGGCTGTCAGTATACCTCAGTGAGGTGCGTCTCTAGTGACACTATCTTCAGCCAATTTCCGTTACACAACTAACCTCCCCGAAGTTAACAACTTCGGCGGGGTCTAATTTCGAAAAAGCATTTTAATTTTGAATTCCAAATTTTTTATCTAATAGAGTGCGCTGGAAGCCCGGGTTGCACTCACAGAGTTCAAAAATTCTACGGGGTACGGTAGTGAATTGCCACCATCCTCGGCGTCGTTCTATACATCAACGTCCTGTTCAATGTCCCTCAAAACATAAGCGGTATATCTTCAGCAAGATGGGGTAAATACTTCTCCCACAGTTGCACTGGGCTCGAGAGCCCACAAATCACCAAAATTAAAGCATACAAATGGCGCATACGTCGTGAGCCATCACTTACGACTGCTTTTGCTAGTTTCGTCCCAATTTTGGTCCTCATCCAGAAGGTGCCTGGGTCTGCAGGCTGCGTGGAAAGTAGGGTATTTAACACCATCGCCTGTTCTGAGGAACGCAAATGAGGAAGCGCCGCGGACAGACAGTGTGTATCACCAACCGTAAATAGTAGCATTCATTGTTACTGGCAGGACGGTGTACTTGCCACTTTGTTATACATATCAAAAATGTATGGCAAAATCATCCTCTTGGCGAAACCTAAAAAACGCCAGAAATGTGGTCTGGTGAGGGTTTTCAAGAGGTAATCTGACGGATTCCGGAACGGAAAAAAATTTCGATCAATTAGGAGGTGAACGACTATGTTTAAAAAAAGGACGGTGGCGTAACTTTCGTGAATAGAGAAAGCCAGAATTTACTACACTGTTTCAGAGGTATACATATATACCGACCATATTTTCCATTTAAGTAAATACTCGTGATAGGTGTCTCGTATGGGGGAGGCTGTCTGGGTAGGTGCCACCGTTTTGCCAGTTATTGCCTCCAAGCAGTAGTGCGCAAGCATTACTGTGTTGCGGTTTGAAGGTGATTGTAGCCAGTGAAATTACTGGGCATATGAGACTCAATTTCAGCCGATGTCAAAACAATGACTCCGATCTGGGTGGCACTGCTATTGTTATGGGCAGGCATAGCCCTTACCATCAGGCGAGCGACTTGCTCGTCTCATCACTCAGTACCATAAAAAACAGGTAACGTCAAACTAAGCAAATGTAAAAGAAGCGTTTTATTTATTGAATATAAATGTGTCGTGTCGTGTGTCGTGCACTCCATAAAAAATCGTTTGCATGTTCTAGCGACACCTAGCGCCATCTAGTTTCAATTGCATAAATGAATTTTCAAGAGTTGAAATAATTATAGCCCTTTTCATGTAAAGTTCGCAAGTTGTTTTCTAAGAGTTACTAAAAACGCTGAAATTATATTTCTATCATGATATTTTTTAATTTAAATATAATTTTACTTGTATGCATTTCATTTATTTTCATAGTCTATACAGCGTTTCAAATTCATACTAATTTTACCTTTTGTCTATCTTCCTTATAGAAGCTAAATATCAAAAAAATATTGGACCCGTATTCGTTGATTTTTAATTATACAAATTAATTTTGAGTTTCAAGATTCTAGGATAACCTAATAACTTTTTTCCATACTAACTTTGCTCCCCATTTAACCCCCCCACAAGTAGAATTTTCAAAATTTCGATAGCCTATAATAGAAACAGGATTTAATGAAACATATTCGTGGAAACGCCAATAAAATCCCGTCATTGGTTATAGAAATCTAAACAAACAAACAAACTGACAAACAAATAAAAATTTTAAAAACTGTTTTAATATGTTTAGTTACTCATTTTATATCGCCCTGGCTGATTTTTTTCGAATATCTTCCAAGTACAGATTTTTTGGGTTCTACGATTTTATTATATGTATAGATTATTTTGTATATATATTTTATATGGTTATAAAATTTATCATATTAATTTGATGTAATTTATTTAGTATTTGTCTCTCAACATACTTTTGCTCAAACTAGCTGCACACACACTATATTTCTTTCACGACCTGGAAAACTGGTAGATAATGCTAATGAAATGAAATGGAATGAAATGAAATTTATTTGCTTTGATGTGTTCATTACAAGATGGTACTGTATAAATAATTTGTCCTACACATCACCGTCATTGGCATGCAAATTTAATACTAAACCTTAAATATTTTTTTTAACACGACAAAATTGATACGAAATAGAACTTAAAATTATTAAATCATTACATAATTATCATTAATATTATTAAGTTATTACTAAAATATTATTAAGTTATTGCTAAATAGCATATGTCATTTGTTGTACCATTTTGTGCAAAACTATTAAATGAATAAATAAATAGACAAACAAATGGAAATACAGAAAATAAATCCATAATGGTATCATCGCTAAGCAGCATTTTATTCAGACAACCTTATGGTTTACCACCGATTAAAAAATGGAAAGAATAATATTTATTGGTTGTTCTGTTCATCATGTTTTACCATTTTTGTTCACCAGAAATCCTACCCCTGAGCAGTGGTCTCGCCAGCTTAGAATCGTTGGACCCGCACCTAGTACCGGCATTGATGACGTCACCGGACGGCTATCACTCGTCGCTGCTGATAAAGTGTTGGAGGCGAGAGGTGCGAGAGATCAGGGACAGTGTGTTCCTGATTGTAGACCCTGCTGCTTTTGCCGACGTAAGTATTATTTGTACATTTTATATAAAAGTATTTTTTATGTACATTTTATTGCTATATTATATTTATATATGCTATGTATTTTATGTAAGGACTGTAGGCGACGCGTGATTACCTATAGTATTTTTGTTGTTTTTTATTATTTTTGTTTACTATTTTTAATATTTCAAAATTCTATTTTGCCTTTGTTTTGGAACTAAATTGAAACCTATATGTAAATTATTATTGCAATAAACTACGGGCGAAGGCGCGGGAGACGCACAGTGAGCCGAAAGGCCGGAGAGGTGAGGGGCGGAGAGCCCGGTTGACAAATCTTTTGTTTTTAGTACTCCAATATGATAATATATTTTATATAATGACTTAAGTATATATTTATTATGTATATATTTAGGCTTGTATAATATGCCTATACCTATTATGTATATATTAAGTTTATGTGGTTTAATATTTCCTATAACACACATTACTGCACCGCTACCATTTTTTCTTGCACGTCCTGGATGTCTGGTAGAAAATACTATCTAGCATTAAGTCCTCCATGTACAAACTGTTTTGTGCTTAAGTATAAATAAATAAATAAATAGCTGCACCGCGCGCGGGACGTATGTGGCTCTCCTAACCGCTTTCAACCTTTCGTTTTGAACATTTTCGCCTTTTTCTTCGCGTCCTCAACAAGGACTATAGTTTATGTATATTATATTTATTATAATATTAAATATATATTTTTTTGTTGATAACACCGTCCATTTATATTTTTTGTCTACACTTCTCCACTTGTGGGTTGTCTGGAAGAGATCGCTTTGGGCGATAAGACCGCCCATTGTGACGCTAGTATAAAGAAATTTGTTATTTTAGTTTTAATTTTTTCTGTATCATGGTGTTATAATAAAGAGTTATTCTATTCTATTATATTCTATTCGATAGGGGATCGGACAGTAATCGAGAAAAAATCTAAAATGTAGTTAGAACGAATGTTCGTCGAGCCAGAAAGATCATTCAATCAATATTTTTGTGAAATAATAATCATTTATATTTTTAAATCAATAAATAATTCTGACATTTTTAATCTGTTCTTCATCTCAAATGAAATAACAATCACAGTGCATGACGTCATTTGTAGGCAAATGCCGTGAGTCAAGCTTGTGTTTATTTTACGTTTTTGATTTTCATAAAATGTATTTTGCTAGTTTTTTCGTTCCATTACTACAATATAGTCCCCAAACTTCACAAAACGTATTAGAATCTCTTTGCAAGTTTTATTTCGAAGACTTTGTCGTTTTCTACCTACATATGACATCACAAGTTTTGAGGTGACCTTTTGCGCGGCAATATTTGAAACATAATATTTAAACATAGTTTTAGGTACTTTTAGATCGTTATTTAATTAAAATAGTATTTTTCATGGCTATATATATTTATTGTAGTTAATTTAAAACACTTTCTGAAAAGTTGTCCGATCCCCTATTCTATTCTATATGTACGTTCATTTGTGTGACACTTTGGAAGGCCGGCAGACCATACAGTCCGTACATGTTCTATTTCAGAAAGCCAAACAAATGATGCATCAGAGACTGCTAGAAGTGTTAACACACACGACTTACGCTAACGCCAGCGTTTGTTCGGTGATCAACATTGGAGTTCTGGTTCACGATTTCTTCAAAGTCTATACTGACTTAGAGCCTGAAGCCTTGACGCATCTAGCCGAACTGACTCCTTTGCTTACCGATTTGAATAAAGGTATTTGTTGGTCGTCACTACGTCAACTAGATGGAGCTAAACAAACACCGATTTGACATATTCATCTTGCATCAACAATTGTCAACAACAACAACAACAACAGCCAACAACAACTATTGCCAGCGAAATTACTGGGCATATATGAGACTTAATATCTGATGTCGACACCTATCTGATATCTGATCTCGGGGTGATGTGCGCAATGTAGTGCTACGCATTGCTTTTTTTGGTATTAAAAGTGCTGGGTGGCACTGCAATTGTTATGAGCAGGTGTAGTGCTTACCATCAGGCGAACGACTTGCTCGTTTCATCACTAAGTTCCATAAAAAAAATTGTAAGACTTCATTATATGTTTGCAATTAAAGATCTATAGCTATTTTATTACTGAGTAATTTTGATATAAAAATTATTTATCGAGTGAGAATACTTTTGTACTCTTTTTAACCCCCGACGCAAAAAGGAGGGGTATTATAAGTTTGACCACTATTGTGTCTGTCTGTGGCACCATAGCTCTTTAACGGGTGAATCGATTTAAATGCTGTTTTTTTATTTGAAAGCAAGTTTTCTAGCGGTGGTCCTTAGACATGTTTTATCAAAATCGGTTCAGCCGTTTTTTACTTTTTGTAGGTTTTCTGTATTGAGGTTTTTTAATAGTTTTGTTTTTTATTCACAGACTCTTGTATACTCTTTTAAAAACATTTCGTTCCATCTGTTTCTTTCTTCTACAGTACAAATAGAATGTAAGGTCGTCTCCAATCTTCTCGGAAGCCCAGACGATTTCGCTTACGACGTCAAACCACCCAAACAGAAGAAAGCGACGTTAGATCAACTATACAAACGCTTGAAACTCCTATACACTCTAGTAAACCGGATCAACACCCTTCTCCAGCCGAAAGACCCAGACCAGCTATTCGAAAACGAAGCCGAAGAAGTCCAAATCATGAATGTGACACACACAGTCTTAAAGAACGGCCAAACGTACTTGAACTCTCCACGGAAAGCAAACATATCACGCAGCATGTTCGCCAGAACTTACGTGCGGAGTTCGACTAGGAACTTTCCCCTTTCAAAACTGACGAAACATCTCCGCGGCAAGAATTGTTCGCAGCTCAATTTCTCTGTAGAATTGGACCGTCTTTTCGACATGTCGCAGAAAGGAAGTGACAATGAAACGTACAGTTCGGTGAAACGGAATGAGATGTTGGATAAAGTTCGAGGGACGTCGGTTTTGTATAATTTCTCGACGATAAAGAATCGTTCGTCTTTAAGGAAGGTGGTTTTGAATAGACACGTCGTGGCGTTCGATAAGGGGGCTAAAGACGTCGCTGATAACGTAGAAGGGGTAGCTACGGAGAGTTTGATGAATGAAGACGAGAGCTTGCAACTTACAGGTTCGTTTGTTGAATTTCTATTTCTAAATGTTAGCTCCAATCTTTGACTAGGTGTTGTCTGGCCAAAGTTTGTGAGGATGGATGGATGTTTGGTACTCAATCGCGCAAAAACGCAACGGTGTGTTTACGAAAGGACATAGGATACTTTTTGTCCTGGAAAATTGTGAGTAAAACGGCTAGATGTAGCTAGTAATTAATGATAGGGGATCGTATAACTTTTCAGAAAGTATTTAAAATTAACCATAATGTTACATATAGCCATGAGAAATAATATTTGAATCAAATAAAGTCCTGAAGGTATAAAACTGTCTTGAAATGTTATGTTTCAAATATTGCCGCGTAAAGGTCACCTCAGAACGTATGACGTCATATAAAGGCAAACGAAATGATTAGCTCTACGGAAGCAAACTTACAAGTGATTTATACGTTTTTGTGAAGTTTAAGGACTTTAGGGTCGTCATGAAATGAAAATCATCATTTTGATTTAGATAAAAGGCAAAAATATAAAAAAACACTAGCTTCGCACACGGTATTTTCATTGAAATGACGTCTTGCACTGTGATTAGTGTTTCGTTTGAGATAAAAAAAACAGAAGAGAGAGAGAAAATGTCAGAGTTATTAGATTTTATTTATTGATTGAATGGTCTTTCGGATTCGACAAACATTCGTTCTAACTATATTTTATTTTAAGCTATTGCATAGCTTCTATCGCGGGCCTTGAGCGTGGAGACCGAATCCAAAAATTCCGTAACGAAAATAACCTAACACCCCCCACTCCGAATGCTATACAATAGCTTTACCGCGGCAGTCTCCGAGTGCCACAAGCCTTTTTTTTTTATTATCGTCCGATCCCCTATTGTATGTAATAATATATTTTTTATTTACAGAAGTCCTGAATCAAATAAACGACATGACAATCTCCCTGACCACAAAAACTCGGGGCGCTTTAATCGCTCAACCCCAAAAGAAGGCTCAAGATGAACAAACTAACAACATTCTTTTGATAAACATTAACAACTCAAACACAACAGTTTCTAAGCAGATTTGGCAAATTCCGGTGACCGCTGGTTCAGAAGGCATGTTAAATGAAACAATGCTTACTTCGAGTGCATCGAATGTAACTCAGCCATCTAATGTAACGACTCTGGAGAGAATTCACGATTTGGAATTTGTCGAAACTAAGTTGAATAGTTTGAAATCGCAGCTTGAAACTAGTTTGTAATTTCACGTTTTTAACTCCCGACGCGAGAAGAGCGAGCGTGGCTCAGTGGGAGAACGTGTGACTTTCGATCCGACGCACTTGAGTTCGAATCCAGCTGGCCCCCGCACCACTGACTTTCTTAAGTTATGTGCGGATTTAACACTAGCTCTAAAAACGGTGAAGGAAAACATCGTGAGGAAACCGGTATGTCCAAGAATTTATCACAAAAATTCAAGGACATGTGACATCCACCAACCCGCACTGGGCCAGCGTGGTGGATTATGAGCCATACTCTCTTCACGAAGGAAGGCCCGAGGCCCAGCTGTGGGAACACAATGGGCTGATGATGATGTATAATCATGACGTTCCATAAAAGTAGGTAGGATATCGTATTTATATATCAACCATAAGAATTAGCGATTTAGACAGACAACAGATTTTAAATTGTTTGTTAGTATTTTTAATGAATTTAAGTTTATGAAGCGGTATTTTGGTAAAATAATTTAATAATTTGATTAGATGTAAGATAAACCGTCCTTATTGTGATTGCTTAATGGTATTTTTAATGAATTTATTTTTATTAGAGTTAATGGATTTATTTTTATAAGATTATTGCATAGACGTAAGAATGAAATATACTGTGTTTGGGATAAAATAAATTTAATTATAACCATATTTTTAGTTTTATTTTCATTCAGTTATTGCCTGCGTCATTGAACTGCGCTGTTGAACAATTGCCAACTTAATATGAGATAAAGACATTGAGGAATGACACTATAGAGTCCTTGACAGCGTAACGCTTTTGGAAAGCAATAGTTTTTTGACAGTAATTTTGGAGTGTTTACCATACCTATGAAAAATTCTCCCATTCGCTTGAATGAAAATGTAACGTGTTCTGCGTTGCATTGCAGCCACTATAACTTCAGAAGTTCGTGGTTGGTCTGTAAAAGGTAGGACATCTGTACTATTCTGTACCCCAGAGTGAAAGAATAGGTAAATAAATAGGGAATATGCATATGTTGCCGAAAAATCTAGAAATTACTTTTTATGATAGACTCCTGTAAACAGATCAAAAGGTGAAGGTCTCTTTTAGGTGGCCGAGTAATGAATACGTTCTAGCGTGGCCACAGAATAATAGTACAGATTTCGTACCTTTTACAGATCAACTACCTACGACTTTCTGAAGTTATAGTGGCGGCGCTACAACGCAGAGCTCGAATGAAATTGCGTTAACTACATTTCCTTACGGTATGCTTCTTATGCAATCATTAATATTTTGTTGTTAACCAGGTTTTATCTAGGATTAAACCAGTCAGGTAAATAAAATAATCAAATAAAATATATACTTAACACATTTACACAATAAACATACATTCATTATTTCCATACAGGTAAAATTTACAATAGAAGAACTAGTATTTTGACATAATTTACAAGACTGCAGCACAACTGATACTTAGGATATAGGTAGATAGATAAACACAATGTTAAAAAAAACACTTGAAGTATTCTAAATAGCATAGTGTCTCAGTTAAATGTCATACTGTCGGAGTAGATCACAGACGTACTTATGAAAGTCAATTATTACATTGACCATACCACCGTATTGGATAGCACTAACTATACATAACTGTCAATTCACTACACTAACCCGAAACGGTTTGTCCTTTTGTTGTCTGAACAGCCTCGACGTTCACATGATGATGAAGTCTACGTTCATGAACTCGTTCTCACTATGTGGCGTTAATTAGGATTAGAAATCCGAGATTCCTTGCTTACATTTTTACTGTAGGAATGTGATCCATCAATGGAATTGGATGATTGGCCATAGTAATCGATAGCAAGGACCTGTAAGATAAATTTATTACACAAAATAAGAACTTATTTACAACATATGTTCTTACATAAGAGGCGAATGCCTTTACTATTATATAACAATTCTACTCTCTTCTTACTAAACTTTAACTTTTTAATTTCAAATTAAATAAAAACTATAATCATTAACTACTTTTATTACCTATATCTTAATTAAATGGTTTAAGAATGCACAATTTTAATACATTTAACATTTTACACAAATATGCAATTTTTTACCCGACGTAATGGGAACTCGAATGTTTATATGATGGCCACACTGACCACAAAACTGCTCAATATTATTTTAACGAAATAATACCAAAAACTGAATATATCAAGCCAAAATCAGGGTTCAAATAGTCGAACCCGATGTGTAGTTACATCCACATAAATTATAGTTACTGAAAAACATCAATAAACACAAGAAAAACACCTACCTGTGGAAACTTAAACCGTTAATACAATTTTCGCTTCGGTTCTTGCAACCAAGAATGGAACACCCGACCATACTTTAAAATTAAATTCAAAATTGTTTCTAGTACACAAGCACAAAGATTCACAAGAAAATAATAAGAAATAACACAACAAACATTAAAAAACCACAAGCCGACCCTGCCGGGACACTATTTTGACTTAACACGGCATGACCAATGTCAAGAAAATGGGTTACGCGATAGAGACAATATGATAATACACTCGAGAGCAATGAATCCGGGTCACTTAAAGAATGTTAAAAATCTCGGAAACTAAAAATGATAGGTTAATGCAATAAATTGTATTTAATAGACAATGTAATACTCCTTAAATGAAAGTAAAAAAAATATGAGTCACCATACATTTTATTAACACAAAATTACATAAAGAAAAAAACTGCTGATCTCTCCTTAAAACAAAAATAGGAAACATGAAATTTTTGAACTTTATTACGATTTTCTTGAATTTTAATACTTCGTATTGCCTCCTCGTGCTTCCATTACTGCGTTTACGCGGTTTGGCATGCTGTACACCAAGTTCCTTATACGATTTTGGGGAATATTCTCCCATTCCTCTGTGAGAGCAATTTTGAGCTCACGAAGCGTGATTGGGGGAGGGTTTCGTTGTTTTACGCATCTGCCTAGCTCGTCCCAAGCATGCTCGATCGGGTTGATATCCGGGCTGCGCGCTGGCCACTCCATACGAGTAATGTTCATCTCTTGAAGGTAGTCATTCACAATCCTACCTGTATGAGGTCGGGCATTGTCATGCATAAATATAGCATCCTCACCTAAATTGACCATAAATGGACCAACGTGATCATTGAGGATTTCTTCCACATATGTTACGCTAGTTAAAGAGCCGTTTTCTATGATCACCAGCTCTGTGCGACTTTCAGAAGAAATTCCGGCCCACACAAGTACAGACCCACCACCGTAGGCTACTTTTTCTTCGATGCATGCTTGCTTGAATCTTTCCCCTGGTCTTCGATACACTCTGTGTCTTCCATCGTGCTTGTAGAGCATAAATTTTGATTCGTCGGAGAACATAACTTTTGACCAATCTTCAATACTCCAATTTACGTGGCTCTGGGCATATCTTAGTCTCGAAATACGATGCCCACGCTCCAGTTTAGGGCCGTTTGCAGGTCTAAGGGGTTTTAAGTTAGATTCAGCAAGCCGACGTCTTACTGTCCATGCACTTGGGTTACTTCCTCCGAGGCGTCGAAACTGATTGGTGAGTTCAGTTCCTGTGAGAAAGCGATTTCGAAGCATGGTGTTCACCAAGTATCGGTCTTCTCGTGCTGTGGTACACCTGGTTCTGCCCGTTCCTGGTCTGCGTAGGTTAGAACCAGTTTCTTCGTAACGTCGGAGAACTCTTTGTACTGTTGACAGCGACACACCGACAGTCCTGGCTGTATCGCGCTGACTCCGGCCGGTTTCCAGCATTGTAAGTATTCTGGTGCATTCTTCAGGCGTAAGCGACATAATTTCAGCTTGAATAATGAATATAGAGCACTATCAACATGGTTTATGTACCCACATAAATGACAGATTACAAACAAAAGCAAAACCAAATGCTGTAATTTCGTAGTTCCATCTTCGAAAGTGGCCCTTTTTCAAATTTGATTTTTTTATGATATAACTTTACAATAACTAAGAAGTTTTAATACCTTCATTTAAGGAGTATTACATTGTCTATTAAATACAATTTATTGCATTAACCTAGCATTTTTAGTTTCCGAGATTTTTAGGATTCTTTAAGTGACCCGGATTCATTGCTCTCGAGTGTAGTTGTACCTCGTTCTTTATAAGAGCCTGTTGTATAGCGCTATCCTTTTTTAGGTCGGAAAACTTCGTAATTATCCCTCTATAGTGTAAGACCTCAATGGATAAAGATAACAGTAAGTAGTAATAGTTCCCCCTTGATGGTTCGCTGAACATTATCCCGGGATAATAGGGATCGGGATTTGAACACAAGGGCGTCGGATCGTAAGGCGCACAAGCTATCGCTCGGCCACACTCTCTCTTTATACTAAAACAATTATTTATTTCAACAATTATGTACAAATATATACAGTGGTGAAAACTAAACTAACCTACAACAAAATAAAAAAATGAAATTAAAGATAAAACACAGAATTTAGGTCACCGTCCGCGGGCAAGGTGCCCAAAAAGCTGGCGACGTTACCTCGTTGAATGGCCAGACTAATTCGTTGGCCGAGGTAAGCGCCAGCTTTTCTTTTTCTATATACTTATTTATTTATTTATTTCAATTCAGGTGCCCATTACACTTGGTAAGGACCAATTTTTTGTTCCTCAGATAAACAAAAACATAGTGGGACAGCAGCAGGATAAAATAACAAACGTCTAACCAAACACATTGTCCTTTTCTGTGTTACCTAGTAACTTGTTAAATGCTGCATAAAGGCACATAATACTAAGGGACAGAAGCATGACTCCGCAACGAAATTTAAACATATAGCGAGCGACCCTTGCTATGGCGCAATAAAGTTCAATTCAGCTCGCGTAGCGCTGCATACCTACCAGTCATCAACCTACTCTTTCTACCGCATAAGTAGCTCTTATCTCTTCTGACGCGGCATGTGAAACGTTAGGCTTTATACTTGTGTTGTGATGAATTATCAATCTGAATAGATATTTAGTTCAAGTTATGTATCTCTCTACTGTCTATTACGGATATAGGTATCTTAGCAAGCACTTACCTATTCAACGATTGAAAAAACTTTGGAATTTTTGAATGTGATAGGCTCACTTTTCATTCATAAAAACGCATATCTTTCGTTGATTACGTAAACAAGAGCGTGAGTGGAATCTAAAAGAAAATTAAAAAAAGAAAGAAAAACTGACTGCCGTCGTAGTACCTATACAACTGAATTAGCTAACTACTTTCCTGTAACACGATTGTGTCGAGAAAGTAGACTGTAATTTTACTTACCTATTAATACTATAATTACATGTATCGCCTAATGACCGTCATTGCGTTTTGTAACACATTCATAAATATGGTAACGAGGGCGCCACGTGCGATAAAATATCTACACACGCGATCTCATCAGTGTCGTACCTACCGGAGGGTTAGACGGAGCAGTGCCCCGGGGCCCCCAAGCTCAGGGGGCCCCTCGAACTCTGACTTACAAACTATAAATTGAACTAGTGAAAATTTCTTCCACATTCGGAATATAAATAAACCAGAGTTCATACGCGACGAATACGAAACAAACTATGTTAAATAGTTTAGTTGGGGCCCTAGTTTATTTTTTGCCCCAGGGCCTTTAGTTACCTTTTTTTTATGTAATTGAATGACGAGACGAGCAGGTCGTTTGCCTGATGGTAAGAAATACGCCAGCCCATAACAATAACAGCACCTCCCAGAACTTTGTTTTGCAAAATCCTGCGCGGCGCTGCACTGCGCTCTTCACCCTGAGACAATTAGCTGTTGAGTCTCATAATGCCCAGTAATTTCGCTGGCTACAATGCCCTTCAAACCGGAACACAGTAATGCTTGCGCACTACTGCTGGGTGGTTGAATAACTGGCAGCCTAGCTACGCCACTGGATCTCATAGACATTTTATGAGCAAGTTGATATCGGAAGCAACTTAATTTAGTGAGACTACACACACTGAAACACTGTGTATTGTCTGCATCTGAAAACTGAATACAAGATTCATGAAAATTAAGCCGTAAGTTGTGGCACAAGACAAAACTTCTGCGCAGTCACCTACCTACATATGTTTAACAATCACAACTATTCATGACGTAATAAAATATTCAATAAAGACAGAAAGAAAGAAAACATTTATTCTGACGAAACTGCACACGGTGTACCTAACAATAATAAAAACACGTTTAACTTTTTTTATGTGAGATTGGACTCTTCTAGTTCTTTTTTTTAAACGGGCGAATACCTTTATTACTGAAAACAACTGTACACTTTACTTACTAATACCAAAGAAAACTAAATATCTAAAACAAACTAATGAATGCAATGGAATCAGGCGTGACGTTGCGGAAATTCATCTCAAAACTGAAACGCAATGAAAATAAGTATGTAGTGTAATCCCGCTGAATATTATGTAGGTTGTTGTTAGAATAATATAATATGTATGGGGGTTGATTGCAAATGTAAAATGAATTAAAATTAAAATATATATATAAGTAATCCCTCCATTTTTTGTTTGATTTTAAACTATTTACAAGGAGAAGCAATTGAACAACCCGTAGACCATTAAAGGACTATAGATAGCTCTAATGCTCCAAACCACTACCAGTTGGCAGCACACTCAAGATGCTGGCAGTATTGCCCCGTTGGATTGCAATACTGATACGTACGTC
This sequence comes from Petrophora chlorosata, assembly GCA_951640565.1. Classification (NCBI taxonomy): domain Eukaryota; kingdom Metazoa; phylum Arthropoda; class Insecta; order Lepidoptera; family Geometridae; genus Petrophora; species Petrophora chlorosata. The sequence goes on from OX621206.1 coordinate 8,507,035, forward strand.
ACGCGTCGCATCGATCAGGCGCTCTGACAGACATATCTCTCATACATGTCAAGTTCTTGGCGAACATAATGTAAGTACCTACCTAATCACTTATGGTCTCAGCTTAGTCTTTGCCAATCACTGTTCACGTTACAAGCTAAATTGCTGGGCATGCAGTGCCGCAAGATTTTACAAAACAAAGTTTTGGGTGGTGCTGTAACTTACCATTAGCCAAACGATCTGATCGTCTCGTCATTTAGTTATATAAAAAGAGCATCAAGCTTCCCGTGACGCCAACAAAATCAAATTGCAGAGTAGCTTGCTTATAATTGCTTAGTTTCGGTAGGTACCTACAATCAATCAATCAATCAAAAGTTCTTTGTTCAATTTTGTCGTCACAGACGCACTTATGAACGTCAATTATTACAATGACTCTACCAATACAGACTATACTACACTTACCTATTTGTAGTCATATCCATAAATAAATTATTATTAATCACTATACATTTTTGGAACAAATGGCGTGAGGGAGAGGAGGCCTATACCTACCCAGCAGTGAACACTGGACACGGGCTGAAATGATGATGATGATGATCATACATTTTTGCATGAAGGCGTACCAACTAACACATCATGCCATAGGCAAGTCTGAAATCTGAAACTACTAGCTTTTCCTAGTTTTCAAGATGAAAAATTGCTGCGTGGTATAACGGCTAGCGAAATGTCGTTGGCATTAGTCATTTGCATAATTTACCATTCCACAGAAAGTATATAAACGATGCCGGGTTTAACTACTTTTCACAATTTCCTTGCTTTTATGAATAACTAGATGTTTAGCTGTTAGTGAAAAATAGTGTTATATCATGACAACGTTTAATTTTGTTTGTGTGTTTGTTGTTGCGGTAAGTTTTGCCTTTATTCAAAACTGTAGGTTATATATAGGAATGTTTAGACTTTCCTGTCATATCATTAATATTTTTATTAAAATAAACAAACTAATTACCTACCTAGTTTGTTTATTCTGATAGATACATATTATACTGGTCACTGTGCCAACTTTTGTACCTACCTATTTATACTTATATACTTATTTTCATGATCAGAAGCTGTCCAGAAGAAAATAATATAATTTATTATTTCTTTAGTCTAATGACGATTCATTATCGCGATCGATAGCTATTTAATAGTAAATAGCAAAAGCAGTAATGCGCGAGCATTACTGTGTTCCGGTTTGAAGGGCATTGTAGCCAGCGAAATTACTGGGCATTATGAGACTCAACAGCTAATTGTCTCAGGGTGACGAGCGCAGTGCAGCGCCGCGCAGGATTTTGCAAAACAAAGTTCTGGGTGGTGCTGTTATTGTTATAGGCTGGCGTATTGCTTACCATCAGGCAAACATCCAGCTCGTCTCGTCAATCAGTTACATAAAAAAAAAAAAAAAAAAAATAGATACTTACTAATTAATCTACGTCATATTTATTTTTATTACAGGTTTGTTTCAACGTGGTCTTTACTACAGAAGACACAGGTAAGGTTTCTAATTCCCTTAGATATTCCTTAGGGAATTCGTTTTACCTTAACTGTGTTAATAATCCAGAATTACTTAGCTGGAGCGGCGAAGAGCGGGCTCTGTGCAAAATTCAATCAGTTCTTACGACGTAAGGTTAAAATGAAATAGAAAAAATAAATTCATTTATTTACAAAAATATCGGTTAAAACAAAATTCAAATTATACTAGGTGCGCTATTTCCCGTTTTTCTGTTAATAGATTATTACGATTAAAAAAAAAAAATATCACCACGTTTTTATTAAGTCACTTTCTTTTGTCTGTCTGTCTGTCGTTCCGGGCGGATATAGGGATCTCGCAAGTAAAATTTCGAGCACTTCCCGATTAGCTATCCGGTGGAAGCTCACAGCTCAATGACGACGCATTCTAAATCCATTTATTAGCATGCAATGCATGCAATTAACTTCAAAAGGTGCATACAAACGTGGTTTTTTATATATATTTTTTAATATGTATCTTTCTTGTTTAAATTTCAGCTGAATATTATCCAGAAGTAAACAAAATAGCAAAAGAAAGGCCGGCAGGAAGAGCATACTCACTCACGACATGCGATTACCAAAGACAAGTAAGTACGAGTTCATATGGAGAAAAACTACCTACCACTAAGACATTAAAAAGAAGGATAACTGAGGTTGGAACTACCACCGTGGGTTTTCAAAGTCAAAGTCAAAGTCAAATATCATTTATTAAATAGGCACAAAAGTGCACTTTTAAAGGTCATAAACACATGATACAAATAAAAAATGTCAAAAATTGTAACTTATGTTAACATGACTTTGAAAAAAAGGTAAGTATGTTTACCCATTTCTTTCCTATACTCAAATTGAAGTCTGAGTGCTGAAAAGAAATGCGAAAACTGACTCTACCAGTGCTTCGGAAATACGCCCGCTAGAGAAGATAGCACCAAGAAACTCTGCGGGGATGTCTTTTTTCAGCACAATTACGTATAAATTAGAATTAACAGAATGTAAAACAAGAAATGCGAGTGAGATGTCCCATAGTCATAGTATCAGTAACAGAAAAGTGTAAATAAAATATAAGTAGGTATGACAGTAGCAGTAGGAGTGACTAGAACAGACCAGTCCCCGCAAGCAGCACCCGTTCACGAGTATGACTTGTGGACCAGCCATCACCCCCCTCAACCATATTGGAGGGAAGGGAGTGACCCGACACACAGAGCCGCCGCAAGCAAAGACATTTGAGTGAGCATGACTGTAAGACCTAGTCACTTCCAACTCAAATACAATTTTTATAGCTTTATTTGAATGACTAACTACATTAGACATCTCACATAGCATTGTACAATCCAAGAAGAAATGAAATATAAACATCATGCACACACTGATGTGTTAATCTTCATCATCATGGGGCTTAGGGCATACAGGCCATGCATTTTTGTCATTAACATATTCATTTATTGAGTAGTATGCTTTTTTCATAAGGTTTATTTTGATAAATGATTTAAATCTACGCATTGGTAATTTGTCAATGCCCTCAGGTAGTTTATTATAAAAGCGTATACAGTTCCCCATAAACGAACCATTAACTCTCTGCAACCTGAATCTAGGTACATACAATTTATTCTTATGTCTCGTGTTAAAATTATGCAAGTCGCTGTTTTTGTTAAAGGTGCTAAGGTGTTTGCGAGCGTGCATTAAATTTTCATAAATGTATTGGCAAGCCACTGTAAGAATGTTGATCTCTTTAAACCGTTCCCTAAGCGAGTCACGAGCTTTCATGTAGTAAATGGAACGAATTGCTCTTTTTTGTAATACAAATATGGATTGAATTTCTGCGGCTTTACCCCATAGTAAAATTCCGTAAGACATGATACTATGGAAGTAACTGAAATATACTAATCTTGCAGTGGCTTCGTCAGTGAACTGTCTGATTTTACGTACTGCATAGGCTGCTGAGCTCAATCTCCCAGCTAGTGATGTTATATGTGGACCCCACTGTAATTTAGAATCTAAGTTAATGCCCAGGAATGTTGTTGAGTCAACAAGGTCTAGAGGGTTATCGTTTACTAAGATATTTGAAGGAGCAGAAACTCCCCTAACGTTGGGCAGAGAAAATTTTATACATTTCGTTTTTTTTGCATTTAATAGTAGATTATTTGTTGTGAACCAATGTAGAACTAGCGAGATGGCTTTGTTCACATCGTCAAGGTTATTATTGGTTCTGTCTATCTTAAATATTAGAGATGTGTCATCTGCGAACAAAACAATATCGCATAAGTCCTTCACAAAAAAGGGTAGGTCGTTAATATAGACTAGGAATAGAAATGGTCCTAGTATTGAGCCCTGAGGGACTCCCATTTTTGTGAGAGCTCCGGATGACCTAGACCCGTTAACATCAACTTTTTGGATCCTATTGCTAAGATACGAGAAGACAAGATCAAGAGCTTTTCCGTGAATTCCATAATATTTTAATTTACAAATTAGTGTGTCATGATTAACGCAGTCAAATGCTTTAGACAGGTCACAGAAAACTGCAATAGCATCCTGTGACCTCTCCCAAGCATCAAAAATGTGCTTTAAAAGTCCTATTCCTGCGTCCGTAGTGGAGCGACCTTTAGTAAAGCCATACTGTTGATCGTGAAATAATCCATTTAGATTGAAATGTGACAACAGTTGGCTTAATATTAATTTTTCAAAAATTTTGCTTAGTGCTGGTAGTATAGAAATAGGTCTATAATTAGTCGGATCACTCTTATCTCCTGACTTAAATAATGGAATCAATTTGCTATACTTCATTATGTCAGGAAAGACTCCTTCATCTATGCACCGGTTGAATATCATAACTAGTAAGGGAGCAATCAATTTTATAATGTTGATTAAAATTTTGGTTGATATTCCCCAAAGATCCTCGGTATTTTTTATATTAAGCAACTTGAATGTCCTCTCGATCATATGGACATTAACGTGCCTGAATGCAAATACTACATCACACTCATTGACGTTATTAGACAATAAAGATGAAGCTTCAGTCGAAGATGAATTTAGGGGCTGTGTGGTTGTGATTGGTATATTAGAGAAGAAATTTTCAAAAGCGTCAGCAACTTGGCTATCGTTAGATATTAATTTATTATTTACATTTAAGATAAAGCTCCGGTCCCGAGGTTTGATCTTGCCGGTTTCGGTGTTAATTATTTTCCAAGTTGCTTTAATCTTGTCATCAGCTTGTTTAATTTTCCTACTCAAGTGGAGCGATTTTGCAATATGACAAACTGTTTTAAACATTTTTGAATATTTTTTTAAATATTCCAAAAAAGTTACATTACTTGCATTAATATTTTTTTGAGAGTATAAATAATATAATTTGCTTCTACTCTTGTAAATACCCGGCGTAGCCCAGTCATCAAACTTCGGCCTGACGCCCCCTCTACATATTTTTTCCTTAAATATATTTTTGTACTCTACCTCTAGCAAATCGAACAAAGTTTGGCAAAGCTCATTGGGATTTTCATTATACGGTAGAAGTGCCAGTTGGTGGTCTACGTTATGTGAAAACTGTTCCAGGCGATTGGTGGTGATAGGCCTGTAGCTGAATTCATGACATATATTACTTCTCTTACAAGGGAAAATAACACTCTGTCCAAGATGATCTGAGCTAAGGTTGTCTATTATTGCCATACCTTGTGATTCACAATTACAGAATATATTATCTAAGCATGTTGCAGATGAGCTTGTGATTCTCGTGGGCTGATTGAAAAGGTTTTTTAAGTCAAAGCACAAAAATAGATTTAGCAATTTGTCGCATAAAGGATTGTGTTCGAGTATATTGACATTAAACGGTTTAATAATAAGGTTTTGTACCGTTATGCTGGCTTGCTTTGCAAAGGGACGAATTTTTGTGCTTAATAGGTATCGAATCCACAGATCGTCGATTAAAGATAGGAACGAAGGAAGGAACGAGCTACGAATAAATAGAATTTTCCTATTTAGGTGAATAGTTTTTTTTATGTAACTCAATGACGAGACGAGCTGGTCGTTTGCCTGATGGTAAGCAATACGCGAGCCTATAACAATAACAGCACAATTAGCTGTTGAGTCTCATAATGCCCAGCAATTTCGCTGGCTACAATGCCCTTCAAATCGGAACACAGTACCTAATGCTCGCGCACTACTGCTTGGCGGCTGAATAACTGGCAAAGCGGTAGTACCCACCCAGAAGAGATATTTCTTCGCGGCAATTTTCAATATTCTATAGAATAACATAACAATTAGTACAAAACTATTTAAACGAGTATAAGTTTAGGCCGATTTCGCCTCGAGCTTCATTAAGACGTTTTCAAAGGAGAGAATGGAAACAAAACGCGAAAACAAAAAAAAATATCGATCTTCACGAATATGGTTGTTCGTAAGGTTAAAATGAAATAAAAAAATTTAATTCATTTATTTACAAAAATATCGGTTAAAATAAAATTCAAATTATACTAGGTGCGCTATTTCCCCTGTTTTTCTGTTAATGGATTATTACGATTAAAAAAAAAATAACAACACGTTTTTATTAAGTTGGTTCAAATTGAACATCTAAAATAAAAAGTTCTAGATATTCTAGATGCTAGGTAGGTATATCGTTTGATCGGTTCAGCGTAGGTCGATGAACTTAGCAAATGCTAAACCAATGTCATGGGGGCCAGAACCAGCGATTGCTAAGTAACGTTTGGAGGGATTTTGTTTCCACTCATCCTAACAAACAACGAATTTATTAGGGAACATCCGATTCGCGTGTTCGTGCATAATCATGGGTGGCGAAACATGTACCTACTCATCGATATCTACTTGATACAAAGTTTTTTTATTGTAAACGAGTGGCAAACATATGTTGGCTCGCCTGAGGGAAAGCGGTCAGCAATACTTGGGGTATTGTAGATATGTTTGGTATTTCGAGCCTCCTGTAAAGAGAGAAGGGTATATATAGGGTATGTACGGGTAAACACGTATAAATTCGTCAATTTGGAGCTTCTTAACATCATGTCTGCTCCGAGATTTTTCGGAAATCTCTTGGTGCGTGCCGTCAATCGTTTTTTTTTGTTCACAATATAAAACTCCAGATTCAAGCCCGTGGCTAGCCAGCAGGTGCGATGACCACTTTGTCACCAGATAACCTATGTCCTTGGCTGAAATATTTGGCTCCCTTTTTTTGTAACGACTTTCTAAAACTATCTTTGCAATCGCGTCTGCATTTGCAGGTGAAATAGAGCTGTGACTTTACGTTTTTGTTTTTCAGGTCGGCTACACATGCCTCACTTGCCATCGAGCCCTGCACTGCTACCCCGGCAATGCCGCCATCCTAGTAGACTGCTACGGCCTCTTCCGTTTTTGCCGAGACGGACGATGTTCAAGGAATCAAGGAGACAAATGCTTCTCCGACACTAAACTCACTACACCATATCCTGTCTTCGACGGTATACAAAATACTAATGTAACTGCAAACTTTGATGCACCTGCAGTTGAATTAAGTACTAGAGATGTAACTGGACCTGTTACAGACACTGTCATCCTTCCGCTAGATCCGAAAGATGTTTCAGAAATGCCAAATAAAACTACAAAAAGTGATGGAAGCGTTGATAATGTAGTCTAAGAAATACATATTTATTGTATACACTGTTTATTAGTAACTAGCGACCCGCCCCGGCTTCGCACGGTTATTATACATATAAACCTTCCTCTTCAATCACTCTATCTATTAAAAAAAACCGCATCAAAATTCGTTGCGTAGTTTTAAAGATTTAAGCATACATAGGGACATAGGGACAGAGAAGGTGACTTTGTTTTATACTATGTAGTGATTCTCTAATCTTCATTCATCAGATTAGGCCAGGTTTCCCGCGTTCGGACTAAGGGACGATTCTTACGAGGTCAGTAGAGAGGCACGCTCTTTTGTTATGAGATTGTCTCTTTACTCAGTTTATATTAGGTAGGTAGGTACACTGATTTCTGTTAACCAGCTACCAAACGTAAATGACACTTATGCAAGTATGAAGAACTAGAACTAATCGGACTTAATCTGTGATGGAAACTATAATCTTGTATATTCCATATACTGAGAAATGCTAACCACGGATGCTAAGAAAAACTCAGAATTTATAGGCAACTTGATGCTATGGAAAAATCCAGCACATCACTAGACTTCTCTTCCTGTAAATCATCAGCCCTGATTGGCCGCGATGGGACATGCCCATCGCGGCCAATCAGGGCTGAGTCAAACCTCTGGGATTGGCTATTAGATTAATGGACTGAATCAGAGCTCATTTCGATCTCATATTGAGGGCTTACAAGTAAGTAAGCACTATACAGGACGGATTAGTGTTAGACCGTAGGTAGTTGCTGCTTGGTGAGCTTTGTTCGGTTTTCGTAACTAACTATTCTATTAATCCTTTGACCACCAAATTCACCTATACTCGACAAACGAAAAAGTACTCTTTACGCCGACCTGCCCCCCAACCCATGTGTCCCTCAAGCAACAATTGTATATCGTGTTAAGCTCTAACTAAGGTATAACTTCACTGCGACTAATGACATACGATGTAATTATTGTAGATTCAGGCAAGAAATCTAATTAATCTCATTAATTTACCTATACCAAAATACGCTAACTACAATTTGAGATAAACTTAATGAGACAATATATGGCATCATAAGACATTGTCGCAGTGAATCTACACCTTAAACTGAGCTCATCACGATATACGATTGGCGCTTGAGGGACATATGGGTACGGGGGCTGGTCCTAGGTGGCTTGAGTCGACCGTATGGAAATTGCGTAGCTTGGCGTGGAAGGCACGGTTCTATAATGCGGCGGTCAAAGTTAAAATAAATATTTCTTTTTTTGTAGATTAGATTAGATAACGCTTTATTGTTACACAACAACAAGAAATAAATTACAAAACAATATTTAAAGCTGAAGTGTTACAATGGGTGGTCTTATCGTTTATACCGATCTCTTCCAGACAAGCTTTGTTTATTTTTGTAGTATTAGTACGTAATAATATTTAGTTTTATTTGGTATTAGTAGGTACTAAAAAAAATGAAATATTTATTTTTCTTTTCAAAACCAATTATATATAAAACTTAAAATTATTTCTATTTCGTAGCTGGTTACGAAAAAGGATTTTTTCATAACCACTCCTGTAAAGGCTGGTTTCGTATCATAATCATTATTTTTTTATTTGAAAGACTAATGTATTTATTTATTTATTAATTTTTGGGAATCTTACAGCTAGGTTTTAAAGTAGAAGTGCTTAAATAAATATACAGAAGGCCAATTATAAGTTTCCACAGATAGTATCTAGGTATATAGGTAACTACCTAAATTGGTGTTCGGTTAAATATTTAAAAAATATTTTTCTCTATAGTGCACATTATGAGTCCCTTGAGTACATAAAGAAACATTTTAAGACAAATTATCACACAGCAATAAACATTTCATTTCATTCGTAAAGAACACAAGAATATAGTGTCTTCGCCTTAAGAGGGAACGGCACGCTGAAATTTTCATACAAAAAGAGAAAACGTTTTTCTACCCCTAAACATTAACCAAATTCGATGAAATTTGGACATGTAAGAGATGTTACCATTATTGAGATTTGTAGGTTTTGATTTTTTCGATAATTCCTATAGAATTTGAATAAATGGACCAAAAATCTCGATATTTACTCGAAAATACTTTTTGAAGTTTGGAAGCTGTTAACTTTAAAAATAGACATAAACTTAGAAAAAGGAAACCTACAAACCTAGTTTATTCTTCATTTATGAAACTGAGACCAAAATTACCAAATTTGGTTGAGATTTAGTGTGGTAGAAACGTTTTCTCCCGAAACGCTAATTTTAACAAAAATCTGAAATTGATACGAATTTAGTTAAATTATTATAATTATTATTATTTAGTTAATTTATTTAATTCAATTTACGCATTTTTTTGCGAGACCGTAAACCATTATTCAAATACCTAGTGCTCGCTGGCCGCGGCTGTGCCATATCCTCTTAATACAGACAATAAGACAGCTGTTGATGGACATATTCTTAGTTTTACTCTACTTAGCATTTTAAGTTAAATTCAAATTACTTATTAGTCTTATTAGGCTAGATTGTAATGATAATAAAGTGTCATTTTGATATACGACACAATAAAAAATAAAACATTTACACTTTTTTTTTATAAAATGTCCACACTACGTTGTGAAAGTGAAAGATTTTCAGCAAATGCCAAGGCCATAAAAAATCTCGGTATTTATAAGCAACTCGAAGCTCTAGAAAGATCCAACACTTTCTGTAAATCACGACGTGTCAGTCATCAGAGTCGGTCCCGGTGCGCCCAATAAGGACTAACTCAACCCTCTGGGATGGCCACTTGATGCTTGATGCCCAGCGAGAGATTGAGAGCTCGTAATGTAAATAGATGGCTTTACTCATGTACTTACAGTTAGCATTAAATATAAGTATACATTTTAGTAACTTAGTACCATATCACAACCACTGGTATGAATGACATTTTACTTTTTATTGTTTCACTACAAATACTTTTTATTGTTACCTTTTCAAAGTCCAAGTCAAATATCATTTATTAAAAGGCACAAAAATGCACTTTTAAACGTCATAAACATATGAAAATGAAATGAAATGAAATAACACTTTATACACACACATAAAATTATTAATAATAAAAACAACATGATACAAATCAAGTTAAAAATATGTTAAAAATTGTAATTTAAGTTAACATGACATTGAAAAAAAAGGTAAGTATATTTGCCCATTTCTTTCCTATAGTTAAATTGAAGTCCGGGTGCAGAAAAGAAATGCGAAAAGTGATTCTACCAGTGCTTCGGAAATACACCCGTTAGAGAAGATAGCACCAAGAAACTCTGCGGGGATGTATCTTTTTTTTCAACTTTTTTAAAATACCTCGAAATATAACAATGAACAATTAGATATAAATTAAAATTAACAGAATGTCAAACAAGAAGTGCGAGTAAGATGTCCCATAGTCAAAGTATCAATAACAAACAAGTATAAATCCCTAGTAATATTATAAATTTGAATGTAAGTTTGTTTGTTACGCTTTCACGCGAAAACTACTTAACCGATCATCATGGAACTTTGTACACATATTCTTGGAGGTATTAGAAGTAACATAGGATACTTTTTATCCCGAGAAACCGCGGGTGAAACCGTGGGGCGCAGCTAGTAATATATAAATAGGTATGACAGTATAGCAGTTAGGAGAGATCAGACCAGACCAGTCCCCACAAGCAGTCCCGTGCGTCATAGTCCGAAAATGTATCGTTTGATGTTAATTGTATCTGCTATATAAAAACCATATATTTTTTTTACGCTTAATAGATCTATGTTTGGCCACTATCTCGCCTGATGTGAAGCGATGATGTGGCCTAAGATGATAAGATGATACCTAAGATCTAGAGAGAGACGGCATGAATGATTTTCAGTATCTAGGACAAAATATTTCTACTGATATCTATTACTAATAATAATATGTGACTGACATGATCAACTAGCGACCAGCCTCGGCCACGGATACAATTACGAATGCATCAGGTATACACTTATATCTTCCTCAATACATTTTCTGAACGATGGTGAAAACCTCATCAAAATCCACGTAGTAGTTTAGAAGTAAGCGAATAAACAGACAGACGTGAATGGGGACTTTGTTTTAAACCTTTTAGATAACTAAAGAGAAGAGATTGGTAAGTTTGGATGTTTTCTATGATTCATCTGTGCCTCTGCCATAGGTATTATACATACGCATATTTTAATTATTATTTTTAACCGACTTCAAAAAGGAGGAGGTTTACAATTCGACGGTATGTTTTTTTTTTTTTGTGTGTTTGTTGCGCGATTACTCCGCCAATTATGCATGATTTCAATGATTCTTTTTTTGATTGGTAGGTAATACTTCAAAGGTGGGGTCCCATATAAATTTTATCGAAATTCATTCAGTAGTTTTTGAAAAAAATAGCAAATACAAAAAAATATAAGTTTAATCTTCAAGTCGGTTCTTGTTTTTTTCGTAACCAACTTTCTAAAGGTGGAGGTTTGTATTCGACTGCTTCACCCAGGGTTGACTTCCGGTGAGGGAACTCCTCAACGGTGAATAGTACAGACACAACATTTCGTAAATGGATTTAAACATAATAGCCTGTTCTAAATTCCATCATGACATGGCAGATACACCCAGGATTGACTTCCGGCGAGGGAACTCCTCAACAGAGAATAGGACAGACATGAATTTTTTTTGTACATGCATTTAATTGTGATAGCCCGTTTTAAACTTCGTTATGATGTGGCTTCTAGATCATAAAAGGTTGTCTTTAAAAACTTTTTGAATTAATTTAATTAAAACTTGTTTTTCACTAAAAAGGTTAAAATAAATTATTTTTCAAAAAAAACTAAACCGACTTCAAAACCACAAATGGCACTCAAAAGTAAAAAATAAATTTATATAATTATCATAAGCGCTACCCACTCATATATTTGAAGTCGGTGCCAGCCAAGTCTAAAAGGTAGTAGATAAATACTATGTATATAGTAAGTACTACTTGTAGGTATATAAATTTATTTTTTACTTTTGAGTGCCATTTGTGGTTTTGAAGTCGGTTTAGTTTTTTTTGAAAAATAATTTATTTAATACGCGTAACGATCACATACATAGATCCTGGCCCTTAACTAAGATTCCCTGTATGTAGGAAACCAGGCACTACGAGGACCATGGTCTCACAACACTCAGACACGAAACAAATACTTGCGCTATTTTTTCTGTTCACGCACATCTGTCCCGCCGTAATCGAACCCGGAACCTCAGTGGTCTATGATATTTGAGCCAACTTGCCCAACCACTATACCAAAGAGGATGACACAACATTCCTACACAAAAACTGACAAATATTCGTATTTCCTACGTTTTTCGTTTTACGTACGACAAATTTCAATTTAAATTATGCTTACGCGAACTCCACAACCTTAACGCTCTTTCATAAATCTCAACCCCTTGCATCAGGCGCAAATTGACACTTTAAAGTCTCTCGGGACGCCTTTTAACCTTTCCGATGAACAAATTAAAGTGCATGAGGTTAATATTATATGCTCCACCCTCACGCCTAAAGCGCATGCGCGGTTTCCAGGTTTTAGTATAAAAGCGCGGTCGCCCAGCAAACGAGCACCATTCCCGCCAAGTCCTGAGCCAAATTAAGATAAAATAGAAGTTAGAAAAGTTTAAAGTTAGTAAAGTTTTGTAAAAGTGAACTGTGGCTGGGATTGAAGTGGATTATCGTAAGTTTTAATTTAAAAAGTTAGTTTTAAGGCCACGTGACGATTTTTCCATCAGTGCTGTTTTCAGATGTAATTAAAAATGTAACTTCATTTTATTCTATGGGGGTATAATGTCATAGGCAAGACAACACAAGATTATATACTTATTCATAAAAAAGTAAACCGACAAACATGTATATAAATAATTAACAGCAAATATTTTTATTTAAGTTATGTCTATTGTTTTATGAAAGAATTTTTAAAATTGATGTAATTTAAAATTAAAGACGATTTTGTATTTTATATACCTATCGAATAAAGTTAATATGTTTGGCTACTATCTCACCCGATGTTAAGTGACGATATGGTCGAAGATGAAGCTCACAGATTTCATAAATCGCACATAGTATATAGACAGTCTGAGCAGTCCCTTAACTGTCGTCTTCACTGTTCAGTGCGTCTCTCTGATGGTTAACCAAACATCATCCCGAAACACGACTTAGATCCCATGAGACACTGCTTTCGTTGGGAAGTATTACAACCGTAGCCAATTTTACTCGTATGCGGGAGGCCGTCTGGATAGGTATCGCATCAGCTTTGCCAGTTATTCTGCTGACAAGCAGTAGTGCGCAAGCATTACTTTGTTCCGGTTTGAAGGGCATTGTAGTCAGCGAAATTACTGGGCGTATGTGACTTAATATCTGATGTCTCGGGGTGATGAGCGCAATGCAGTCCTACGCAGTGTTTTTTATGATATTAAAAGTTCTGGGTGGTACTGCAATTGTAATGGGCTGGCGTGGGGCTTACCATCAGGCGAACGACATGCCCATCTCATCACTCAGTTTCATAAAAAAAATACTATACCCAGTTATTACATCGCAATTAATTTTAGAAATAATATTTAAATATTGCTAATTTGTTTTGAGATCTCGATATTTCGGCATTTTTGCAATCATTTTAATAATAAAGAAATGTATTAATAATATATATTACAATGGACTAATTTATTAACGTGTAAAAGACAATATAGCTACAAGTTAGAAAGAAACCCGATAAAAAGCCTTTCGGATGAAATCACCCGCTGTTCTTAATCAAAGTTTTCCTGGAACACAATTAGATTATTACCTGATTTATTTGAAAAACAAACAAACTTTTAAAAGTTTGTAGCGCAGAACCACGACATGATAAATGTTTAATGGGTATTCTATGTATTTTGGAATATTCAAATGTCTTCAACGTTTGTTAGACGTAACTCGAGTTTATACTTAATTGGTAGGTAAATTATATTACGCTACAGGTCATTTACTTGAAGATTTTAATGTAATTTCTGTATTTGGAGGTAATGAAATGAGAACAAAAAACAGAAAACGACGCAGAATCATTGATTTCGTTGATTTAAAAATATATTACTATCAAATTAGTACATTTTGGCTTGGATCACAACAAAATGATTACTAGGAACTCTTAAAACTACCAAGACATCTTCGAAAGATTTAATACTGTAGTAGTAGTGCGATGTAGCTTTTATTATATTGTTTTTTTTTTTAAGATTTCCTTCTATGATTGTTTTTTTTTACAATATTTCTATAAAAAAATATTTACAATAATGCTATAAAGAACCTAAACCTAGAGTGCCACCGGCAGCGGGGCAGGGCCCAAACTACCGGTGGTTAGGGCTACAGAGTTAGGAACCTCCTGACAATACATTATATTTATGAATAGGTTCTTGTAAGCTCTTTAGTAAAAACTAGTGGTTCGGCATAAGATCCCACGCATAGCTAGACTATGCGTGTATGCACAAATATCTATATATAAAATATAAAGCTATCATACACATGGGCGCCGACAGGGGGGTGCCAGGGGGTGCACTTGCACCCCTTGGGAATCTCGGGATCAACAGGAGTTATTTAAATTTCGATCGTCGTTAACAAATAGGTGTGAGCCGTGACGACTGGGTACCTATAATAAATTCATAATGAATAGTCATAAATTTGTAAATGCCTCGAACATTCACACTAAAATTTCATCTTTTTATTAACAATCATATACGGCAAAGATTGTAAGAAAACTAAAATCTGCACCACCTGGAAATTATTTCTGCCGGCGCCCATGAATCATACACATTTCAGTCTTTGAACAACACCCTTGAATACATAGGTTTATTTCTAGTAGATATAGTCATAGACATAGCTTACTCCATCTACCCTTCTATGAGTATAATCCACAAAGCGAGTCTATTCACCCAAATGTTAACAGATGCATAGTAGGAAGCTCCTTTGAAGTCTTAAAGGCATTATTATGTTCACCGAACTAAAGAAAAGATTAGGCTTAGGTATATTATGTGAAATGGAGATACATTATATCTACACTTTTTTGTTACTGATACTATGACTATGGGACATCTCACTCGCACTTCTTGTTTGACGTTCTGTTAATTCTAATTTATACGTAATTGCTCATAGCTATTTTTTTGAGACATTTAAAAAGAGCTGGAAAAAAGACATCCCCGCAGAGTTTCTTGGTGCTATCTTCTCTAACGGGTGTATTTCCGAAGCACTGTAAAGTCCGTTTTCGCATTTCTTTTCAGCACTCAAACTTCAATTTGAGTATAGGAAAGAAATGGGTAAACATACTTCCCTTTTTTCGAAGTAATGTTAACATAAGTTAAAAATTTTAACTTATTTTATTTGTATCATGTTTTTATGACCTTTATAGGTGCACTTTTGTGCCTATTTAATAAATGATATTTGACTTTGACTTTACAAGTAATTTACGTATTCACATTGAACGTAGAGTGATAAATAATTTGACGTTCATAAATGCGTCTGTGATGTCAAAAATGAATAAAGAGATTTTGATTTGATTTGAATAGTAGAATTATATTCAAAATGTGTAAACTAGCTTTTTTAAAAGTCAAATCAACATTTAATTTTCATGTACTACTAACAAAGTATGTTTGTACCATCTTGAAGCACTTTTTTTGTAGAACTGAGCAACGAGACGATCAAGTCTTTCGCCTGATGTTAAACGTCACGCTTACCCATTACAATTACAGTGCCACCAAGAAATTTGATACCATGAAATGTATTGCTTAGCACTGCATTGCGCTCATTACTCCGAGACATCAGCTATTATGTTTCATATGCTCAGTAATTTCGGTGGCTACAACTACTAACATGACACAACTACTTCATTTCAAAGCACCAAATAATCTGATTAAAAAGCTAAAAATTATAAAAAAATTTGTAAAACAATAGTTTGGCTAGAAATGGTTGGCTCCGGCCGTGGTTGTAATACTACCCGAATAACCCGAACCCTGTTGTCAAGCAACCTAGTCGTGTTTCGGAACAAAGTCAGTGAACCATCAGGGAGGCGAGTCTGAGCAGCCGTAACTGCCTCTATATCTATGTGCTCCATCCACAAAGACACTTAACATCAGGCAAGATAGTGGCCAAACAAGCATAAAAAACGGCATTTTGTCACAATTGACTTTTTTGTGACAATCCCAAAAAGTTAAATAAATTTAACGACACTTGCGCTGCGCTGGGTTATATACGAGGAGGGATCAAAAAGTAGTGAGAATGAGATATAATATAATGACTATTGATAACTTAATAATTTATTTTTCTACATAGTCTCCGAGTCTCTCTACACACCGAGTCCAGCGCTTTTCCAAGGCTTCAATCCCTTTCAAAAAAAAAAGTTTTGTCTTGGTCCTGCAAAAAGCTCTCCACGGCATCCATCACCTCGTTATCGTCTTTGTACCTGTTTCCCCTTAAGTATTCTTTCAATTTAGGAAACAGATAAAAATCGCGAGGCGCCAGATCTGGGAACAAGGGGGGTGGTCAACCAATTCGAAGCCAGCCTGCTGAATGGCAGCCATCGTAACTGCCGACCTGTGCGCGGGTGCGTTGTCGTGATGAAACAGCACGCCCCTTCGAAGTTTCCCACTCCTTTTCTCTTTGATGGCATTCCTCAACTTGGGAATTAAAGCTGCATAATATTAGCCTGTAATAGTGGTTCCACGCTCCAGGTAATCAATCAACAATATCCCTTCTGAGTCCCAAAATATTGAGGCTATAACCTTGCCAGCCGATGCCACGGCACGAAACTTCTTCGGGGTCGGTGATGATGGCCGTTTCCATTGCGAAGATTGCTGTTTTGTCTCGGGATCAAAATGATGGTTTGTTCGTTCCAAGTTTCGTCCATTGTTACGAAACGAGATAAAAAGTTTTCAGAATCTTCTTGAAACTTGTCCAACAATATCTTCGAAATGTCAAGTCGATTTTGTTTCTGATTGTCGGTTAACATTCTCGGCACCCATCTTGCGGAGACTTTTCTCATATTCAAAGATTGTTTCAATATGGATTGAATACTTCCATATGAAATGCCCGTTTCTTGAATTAAGTATCGGATGGTAACTCTTCGATCGCTCAATACAATTTTCTCGACTTTCGCAACATTTTCTTGGGTAACTGACGTCGAAGGACGGCCGCAACGATGTTCGTATTCCGTGCTCGTTCTCCCTACTCAAAATTGAGAAGCCCACCTTGCGACAGTGGACTACGGCGAAGCACTATTCTAATGTTGCCTCCAAATCGCAATGAATCTCTTGCGTCGTTAATTTTTTTAAACAGAGGTATTTAATAACGGCTCGCACTTCGTTTTTCTCCATTTTCGAGAATACGTTCCGACACGAAGCAAACAAATGACTACATTCAGAAAAAAACAAAAGAGAATCGAAGATTTTTTCTTTATTAATATTACAAATATGAATCTGAGCTATGCCTGCCAGTATTTTTTATTTTTCTTACTAAGGAGTATGTCGTTCTCAATACTTTTTGATCCCTCCTCGTAAGTAAGCTAACAAAATATACGTATACTAAACTTATACGTCCTTTTTTTGTAATGCTAAAACGGTATTACTATACTGTTATAAAAAAATATTTTTGAAAACAGTTATACATACAACAGGTATCGATCAGAATGTACCTAGCTATAAGAAATGTTTTACCATAATTTAGTTAATATGTACACTGTTGTATTTCTTATGATAAATATATACATGGTAGGCTCCAACGGATCAACGTAGGCAGTCCATTCATACGTGTACAAGCGGTTTCATTTATTTTTTTGGGAGGGCTTGTCTTTTGTATGTTATTCAAGCCTTTTATATGTTATTCAAGATAACAAAGCCCCATCTTACCTTTTTAAGTAGGAAAATACCGTTTTATTTAATTTAATTAAAAAACTTTAAAGATACGTGTATTTATATATACAATAGCATACCAAACAACATAAGGATATTGGACGGCAATGAATTTAAAAAATGTTTGTGTGACTGGCTTATAAGTAATTGTTTTTATAGTATAGAAGAATTTAATGATTAATGTAATAAATTGTAATAATTAATGTAATTATATAAGGTTATATATATTTAATGTAATAATTTTGGAATCATTTTAAATTTAATTATAGTTTGTCATTGAAATAATTGCATTTCTGCTTGCAGACTGAATACTGTGCCTGTGACTATTTTCAGAACTAAGTATATTTTATTATGAAAACTAACGAAGTTTGGACACATTATTAATAATAATTTACGGCTGACAATCACGTTTAAACTGGAGTAATCCAACTATAGTTTCAACCACATCCAGTGGTCTTTTTCAAGGCGAGTGTATGTTCAAGTGTCAGTTTCTAGGGATAGTTGGATTACTCGAATTTAAGGTGTCACCCGTAAATTATTATTAATAACTAAGTATATCTATGTATTCTGGCAAATACATAATTTGATTGATTGATTTGAAAAATTACCTTTTGTACCTTGATCAAAATAACTTTTATGTTATTTGATAAGCAAACAGATATATTTTTTACCTAGCAGCACAGAATACTAAGGGACAGAAGCATCACTCCGCAAAGAAATTTAAACAAATAGCGACTCTTGCTTTGACACAGTAAAATTCAATTCAGCTCGCTTAGCGCTGCATACCTACCAATCATATTAACCTACAGAGCGCCTCTCTTCTGATGCGGCACGTGTAACGACGCGCGACCCGCCGTCGGTGTCCGGCTATGTACTTGTAGCTTCGCACCTACAGTGCGGAGTGATTAAGGCCTGCTAGCAGTTAAGTAGAATAGAATATTTATTTTATTTTATTAGAATATAAAACACTTTGTTGCAGGAATTACATTTTGAACATACTGAGAGACGATACTTTATAGACAATATTTTATAAGTAAGTGTGGGAGAGTATCTAATTTCCGGTGCGGGAAATCCTATCAGAAAAACACGTAAAGTTTGTAGTAAGCTACCTACCTCATATGTACTTTATTTAGTTATATGTATACAGGTAAGTATTTTTGGCAATGACTGTGTCTCTGGAAACTATCCTATTTGTGATCTAAATTTTAGATTGTAGACTCTAAAATATAGTAAAATTTATTCATAAAAATCCATGTAGGGTTTTCCAAAAGTATTAAGTTTTTAAGCACTAATACAGAAACTATTAAAGCATTTTCGGTTTTAATATGAATTAGATTTTTACAAACCTACATACTAAAATAAAAAAATAGTTAAATAATTAAGAGACTGTAGGTATGTAAATTAAGAGGTATTTTTGGTAAACAAATACAGTATGTAATAACAAAACTCTGGCCAGAGTAATCGTTGAAGTGCTGCTGAAGTGCTTGTTTCAGTAGCATAACATACTTATTATAATGTAAAGCAAGATATAGTTTAGACACACATTCTGAGGTTTACGGTGCACTCATAATATATGGGCTGTAGACCTGACGTGCCATAGCTGGCATTCTTCACGTTCCACATTACGTGTGACCCACATCATCTTTACGTATATATTTTAACATATTATGTAGTTCCTTTGTCACACGCCACATTCTGTGTCAATATCCTAAGTCACAGTTTCAGAGAAACTGTTTTTTTTACGCTTAATAAATCTATGTTTGGCCACTATCTCGCCTGATGTGAAGCGATGGTTCAGCGAACATCATCCCGAAACACGACTAGGTCGCTTGACGGCATGGCTTTGTTTGGTGGGTGGTATTACAACCACGGGCAGAGTTACCACTTCAAAGCGCGTAAGCGGGTTTCATCACGATGTTTTCCTTTACCGTTAACTGTTGTTAACTGTTATTTTTTTATGGTACTGTGATGAGACGTACAAGTCGTTCGCCTGATGGTAAGCGACACGCCTGCCCATAACAATTGCCACCCAGACTTAATACCATAAGAAGCACTGCGTAGCACTGCATTGCGCTCATCACCCCGAGACATGCCCAGTAATTTCACTGACATTGCCTTTCAAACCGAACACTGTAATACGCACTACTGCTTGGCGGCAGTATTACTAGCAAAGCTGTGGTACCTACCCAGATGGCCTCCCGCTTATGTATCTAACCGTAAAAACCCGTTTCCTGAAATTTTTAGATATAATAGGTAAAAAAACCATATCGTAGCCGTGTCGTAGCAGGTCGTAGCTATAGAAATCTCGTAGCACATGTTACGACGCGCGTAGCGGTCGTAGGTCAGGGAGCGTAGGGTTTTTTAGTTTTTGTAGATATTGGGTTTTGCAAATACACTAATAAATAAAAAATAAATAAAGAGTAATATTAGAATCAGAATTTCAGCTCTGTGGTATTAGGTACCTAACTCTTGGCTTTTTAGAGATTCTTATTATTAATATCGACCTACTATGCACGATGAAAAATAACCAACTTACTAAAGTACAGCACTTATGCGCTCATGTCTTTTATATACCTTACAATCGTTTGCAATGTATCTTAAATGCAGGATATTTTTTATGGGTATTTATTATATTGTTATTAAATTATTATTGAATTATCATTATTGTATTCCTCTTTTTCTAATTAGCAACTTTCACCTTTTCATTAGATAGGTACGTTAGCCTTATTCTGAACCGAGAATAACTCGCCGGAAAGCCATTGTCACTTTAGTATGTAGTACTACTATGTATTCTGTGACTTTAGTGTCTGCCAAAAACTCTATAGCAACTGCCTAGTGCTTTTCACTTCGGCTAAAGTTCAAAAGATAGCCTTTTTCATTTTCTCAAGTCGTCTCGTTCCTTCGAGTAGACATCCACTTTATCTGAGTCTCGTTCGCACTGACTTTTACTTTTTATGACAGCTTCTTTGAAGAGCTTGTACGTTGGCAAACACATTAAAAGCTATTGGTTCTTTTGTGTCCCAAAGTTGTTTGAATAAATGTAACAAATAAAATCATTAATAATAACATTCAAATAAATAGTTGTTTGCATCTCTCCATGAGTTTTTATTATTATTTCATTGAATTACGATTGTTATCACTGGTGGCAAATGGATTTTTTTGCGCCAAGAAAACATTAGGTATGTTTTCTTACGCTACGTGACAAATATCGAGTTTGTAGGCTTTATAATTTTGTTATTTCGTGATGAGTATTTAGTTATAACTTTTCTGTATTAAATGAATTAATAAAACAGAAATTACGAGTACCGTATGAAAAGGTCTTCACTAAGAATCTAAGTACCTAGAGGCATTATAAATATAAACGGCTACACTCACGTTATGATTGTGTCGGATAACTTCGACCAAGTTTCGGACAATTAGGATGTCCTTCCGGGAGTTTACGCTTTGGAATTACGCCCCAGAATCTGCGCAGTCTGCGCCGGAAACCTGGTCAGAGTTATTCCGACACAATCATAACGTGAGTGTAGCCGTCTATATTTATAATGAATATTTCGACTCACGATAGTTTCCAAACCTTAATTACCTAGAGGCAATTAGCGTTAACGAATATCAGTTAGACATAGTCCCGTCCAGCACTAAGTCCCATTTAGCTCCATTGTTATAGACGACTTACTAACAGTTCTCTTATATACAATTGTATTCAATAAGCCCATTGAAATGTCATCGACTCCCTTGAAAACCGGCTCACAGATGTATTATATTTATATAATGTATTAATTTACCCGTAAATGAACTTTGAAATAAGGTCTCCGTTTATACCTATTGGCAATTCAAGCTTTGTAACAGTTAAATAGCCTAATCTACACATAGACGTCTAAAGCCCCACTCAACGTGAATAATACCAGTTGTATTCAATACATGAGTATCCGAGTATCTATTATACTCATTGAATGTCAAGGAGGTATCAATATCCGTCGGTAACAGGTATTCCATACAAGCTCAGGTGCTCCACGGAAACACGCTCCACGTAATCGAATCTGCCAACTTTACGTCCGTACAGACAAGTTTATTATCTAGACCGACGTACCGAAGCCAGTTATTATTCAGTTATGGGGAAATTGAGTTGGTATCAGGTTCATTTGTTTGCGTCAAGGACCTGTTTCTAAGGAACAGTATACCTCAACTTATTATTAGAACTGGAGTAGAATTAACTTAGGTCTTCTCTAACGTTTAAATCGGATGTCAACTAATGTATACTTACTAGTGAGTGTTTAACTTGATCAGATAGTTTATCGTTTTCTATTTTATTTTCCCTAGATGAGAGACTTCTCGGGGTTACACGGAGGAAGACGTCGCGGTCACTTTTTGTTAGTTGCCGTTTTGGCACTCGCCTTTTCCACCTACGTCGAACAGGTAAACATAAACACTTTTAATCATCATCAATATCAATCAGCTCTGTATGTTTCCATTGCTAGGACATGGCCCTTCTCTGTCTTTGCCCTACTCCGAAGACAGAGAGAAAGTATATTGTGAGCGTATAATCCACCACGCGTGTTTGCTGCGGCTTGGAGGATGTCACATCTCTGAGAATGTTGTAAATGTCCTTAACTTTACCGTATTTCTTACACGCTATCCAAAGAGTTTATTTTTATGTCAAGTAATCCCAGTTAACGCGGTGCGAGCAAACAAAATGAAATTCCAAGCTCGCAACATGTGAGCGCTCTAATTAATCCTCTTCAAGCTTCATATGGGTCTAACTGCCACTAGACTTTTATTTTAGCTTGTTCCCTTCTGCTGAAGGTTAACGACTTAACGTTTATTTATTTTGTAAGGTGGCGAGTCTGCCAGCCGAGACAATAAACCAATGGCCGACATTCCCGAGGAGAAACATAGCGGCTCTGGCTAGGGCGGGCTATTTAAAGCATTCGGCTGCATCCGGATACAAAAGGAGCATCTCTACGCTTGCTAAGAACGGGCAACTGCCAACGTTTAGGTCACCGTACTTGGAAGGTGATAAGCAAGATCCAGATGACGAGGAATCATCTCAGGAAAAGAGGAACATGGCTTCAATTGCAAGACTGCGGAGCTACACTGCTATGAAGAGGAACATTCAAGCTCTAGCTCGGGATGGGTACCGCGTTGGTCGAGGACAATACAACCAGCCCAACGACAAACGCAACATTGCCGCTTTGGCCCGTAATGGCTTGATGATCCACAAGAAAGATGACGCTAATGGAGACGAATATTTTTATCCATTCTACCAGAATCCCATTCCACCGCTAACGGAAATGGACGGGCCGTTTGATATCAACGAAATGTACGATTATCAGCAATCTATCAACCCAGACATGTTCCCACCGCTATCTCAAGTGTACAAGCGTAGTGCGTACGGGGCATTCCCTGATATGTATAGCGCTCAGAGAAACTACGATGACAACTGGTTCTTTAAGAGAGGATCTGCAGGCATGCCGGTTCATGGACTTTACCGGCCAAATTACGTGGATCCTACGGTCAGAACTAAGCGCTACATATTCGATATGCCAGATATGATTGAGAGCAACGACATCGACAAAACTGTCGAAGAAAACGAAGACAAGCGTTCTGTTGGTAAGTATTTCAATCAAGTCGCAGCTAGAATGTTTTATTTTCAACATACTTAGGTAATTGAAAATCAGGTAATTCATTTATTTTTTATTGCTTTTGCAGATGAAGAAGCTCGCGATAATTTTGAGAAGCGCCACATTGGTTCTTTGGCGCGGTTAGGGTTGCTTCCATCATTTAGATACTCAGGCGGACGATACAGTAGATCTGGCAGGGCTAGGCTATTGCTACCTAGCCAGGAGTTGTACAGGTTATATAGAACTCCGATGAATGTTTGAAGTTAAAACTGTAGACAAGATGTCATGTGCTTTAGTGCTTTTAAGTAGGAGAAGAGACAGTGTTAGGCGCATGATTTGTTAGTGCATCTGTGATCAATGTTAGACCTTATTGATGTTCTTATAATGTTGCAAATGTACACATATAATGGATGTAGGAAGGTTAGATGTGCTTTGACGTAGGACAATCAACGAATGAAAAGCGATGTTCTGTCGCATGATTTTAGCGGCCCGTCTTTAGCGTTTACTGAATAGACTGTTAATAATGTTTGTAATTAGAATCGTTGTGAATATGTTGTTACTTAGGCAAAATTTCGTAGAAATAAAACAAATTTGTTTTGTCTTGAACACAATAACACAATGTAAATGCTTTTTAATGAAAATTTCGCCTTTGAATGTATTAACGTGCTAATATGTTTACAGGAAGTATTCCAATGACGAGAATTTCGGAATTAGGTGAGTCAATTACATTTCAAGCTATATTAACGTTGAGCAATTTATTTGGTTCCGTGAACTCTTTGTTTTTGATCTCATGCAATTTACTTGTGACATTTACGTGAGTATATACGGCTACATTAATTTTAATTGTTTTCTACACGTGTATTTTTGGTTAATCTTTGAATTGGTTAGGCTGATTATAATTTTTCCATTGCAATTTTAACAAGCCCTTACTAATTTATAACGAAAATATTTCGTAGCTAACAAAGTTAGCCATTGTATTAGTGTATCTACTATAAATTAGCTCAAAATACGTCCCCAGTCATGGTTTAAACTCATGTCTGGTACGTGTTTAGCGCTTTAACCTGTTAAATAAATTGATTTGATCCTAACATTAATTAATTGGTTCTATACAATCTACCAGTACACCGGGTGTTCTAAACAAAAATTATAAAGCAACTGGAGCACTTACGTCAACGGCAGTATTTTGTGCATTCCCCTCATTATTTAACATTTTCCTTATATTTATTTCACTAACAAAGTTACCTCTTCGGAAACTAGGGAAATGAATATATCATATCCAGTTCCCGGATGCTTTAGTGTCGGCTCCGGAATACAAATGCAGAGTTCCGTATGGCTTTGTTTTGCTCGTTTATTTCAGGCCAGCAGTGCCTTATTTATGTCAGTTGTCGTAACTAGGTTAGTTTTGATAGTGGTTAGTGGTTGATACATTGTGTGCTAGCTGCGCCCCGCGGTTTCACCCGCGCTTTCCTGGGATAAAAAGTAGTTTATGTCCTTTTCCAGGAACTAAAGTACCTACATACCAAATTCAAATTTCACTCGTGGTAGGCCTCTCGTATGCGGAAGGTCGTCTGGGTAGGTACCAAAGCGTTGATAGTTTTTCTGCCACCAAGCAATAGTGCACAAGCATTGCTGTGTACCGGTTTGAAGGGCATTGTAGCCAGCGAAATTACTGGGCATATGAGACTTAATATCTGATGTTTCGGGGTGATGAGAGCAGTGCAGTGCTACGCAGTGCTTGTTATGGTATTAAAAGTTCTGGGTGGCACTGCAATTGTTATGGGCAGGCATGGCGCTTATCATCAAGCGAACGACTCGCTCGTCTCATCGGTTCCATAAAATAAATATTTCAACAAAATCCTTTAGTAGTTTTTGCGTGATTGAGAAACATCCATCCATCCACACAATGTAAAATACTTATGTTGGTCTAGTTCTATTATCTGTTTTATGCGGTATGACCACAAAATATATGATAGTATGGTATGACCAGTATTACGTAAATAATAAAGGTAGCACGGGTGAAGAGTCAGAACTCTCTTTGAGTAAAGTGTCAGAAAGAGTTATGATTCTTGGACATGCCGGTTTTATCACGATGATTTCCTCTACAGGGTTAGAGTGAGTGTTAAATCAGCATGTTATAAATATAGAGCAAGGTCAAGCGGGATTCTAAAGCAGTACTTCGGATCGAAAGTTGCACGAGTTCTCGCGCAGCTACACTCGCTCTATTACCTCAAAATAAGATTAGATCGGTATCTTAAAACAAGTAACAAAGTAAGACTATTAAAGAAGCTCTTAGTCTCAGCAGTCGAAACACAATAGGCTCATAAATTGGTATCATTGAAGGCTCTTCTTTGTGTGCTCCAGTATTTTAATTATGTTTCTCTTCTGATGCAGCCTGATTTATGTTTCTTTTTAGCAAGCAGTAGAGCTACTTAGTTGTCTGTCGTCAAAATGTATTTGCTTTATTTGGTCCTCCAATTTGTATCAGAATAATTTAGTACATAAGACCTAATGGATATTTAGTGTTACCTTTTTTGGTGATATAAAATGAAAGAATTGTTGAACTGTTCGGCTGCTTTGAGTGAAGAAGACTACTGACATTTTATTATTGTCCTCAGGAAATATATCTCTAGTTCCGAAGCTGAGCCAGCCGTCGATTCAGACGACGCCGACGTACCGCCGCCGCCAGTACTTGCTTACTCGCACCCGACCGGCCGGCTCCTCCACCGACCGCTAAACAACGAGATTTCCTCACCCAACACAACGCCGTACATCGACGACTACCCCAGAACATGGCAACAGAAAGACTCCCCTAAATTTTACTACTTCAGATCTCTCAAAGTACCTTATCATGCGTCCGGGAAGCGGTATCTTCTCCTGCCAGCTGTTGACAACATTCTGCTGAGGAAGGGGTACCGTAACAGCAGTCTGCCGAGTCGACGCAAGAACCAGTAGCTGTGTAGCTGTTCGCTCGGAGAGGCTACAGTGCGCTCTTCTGGCGAAGACGGACAATAAAGTGCTTTGCTGCCATCTTTCTTTACAAACTTGGAGTCTGTGTTACATTCCACATAGCACACTACGAAGAGAAGTCTGTTTCATTTTGATTTGATTATGCTGTGTCTGATGTCTTAAGAACCAAATAATCTATGAGGATGACTATTCCAAGCATAAATTACCTGCCCCCCTACCCATATGTCCCTCAAGCGCCAATCGTATATCGTGTTGAGCTCAAATTAAGGTAGAGCTTCACTGCGACTAATGAGATACGGTCTAATTTTTGTCGATTCAGGCAAGAAATCGAATCAATCTCATTCATTTATACCAAAATACGATAACTTCAAGTGGAGTTAAACTTAATAGGACAATATATGGCATCATAAGATATTGTCGCAGTGGATCTACACTCTAATCTGAGCTCAACACGATATACGATTGGCGCATGAGGGACCTATGGGTACGGGGGCTGTTTTTTTATTATTTTAAAGCGTACACACATGAATTCCGAATAGAAACTAGACAATAATCGTATCAGATAATAATACTATTGATGTTTAATGTTGTGATCTATTAGTTTTAAATGATCTACTTAATATTGATTAGGTTTAAGCGATCAAATTTTTATAAAAACGACTTTGGCCAGCTTTTATCAGACATTGAACTATGCTATTTTAGATTTTAAGATGTCAATCGCAAATATTGTAAGAGATTTTTGGTAGACTGTTCATAGCAGTTTTGACTACGAATATATTAAAAAAATTAGTTAATTTATAGTGTTATACCCTTATCTCTCAAATATAAATCTTTGATAGCTCTCTATTTTAACTAGAATTAGCTGTGTCTGACAAATAATTTTATAAATATTTTAGACTATACTTGTTAAAAATTTAATTCAGCAATCAGCTTGAATAAAATAATGACTAACGAAGATTTTAGCGAGTTGCAAGAACTTATAATATGAAACATGACAATAATCACTGACCTACTGTTGAGACTACTCGTATAATATAAATATAAAATCTACTCTATGTATACTGTAGCATCTTTATCTAACAACTTTATATTCTAATGTTTAAACATATTTTTGATTAAAGATAACCTGTAACAGGTAGGAAAAATAAATAATTATAAAACTTTAATGTTGTCTTTACTGTGGACTGTAAATAAATAAACCGTGCCAAATTGTTGTTGAATTTTTTAACCGACTTTAAAAGGAGGAGGTTCTAAATTCTATTATTTTATTTATGTTTTTTATCATGTTTGTTTGGTAGTCAGACCTCCGTTATAATGAAAATTGCGTAGTTCGACGAGGAGGGCACTTCGACTAAAAAGAAGGGCACGGCTTTGCTTCTATAGCGTGGAGCATAAAAGGTTAATTTAGAAAAATAAGCGACGTAGGTTAGATTCGATTTTAAGTATTTTAAATATGTATAAAACAAGTAGTAATTTTTTTATTTTATTTAGTAAAATCTATGTAATCTAGGAAAGTTGAAAATCACTATAACTCCGATAATAATCAGTAGGTATCGGTCCGTGGCAATTAAACATTAGTATGCACAACACTGCAATGCGCTGATTTTTGCACAGTTTCTGAGAAATGTTGCTTTCCTCGTATGTAGAATGCCTTTTAAATTGATTCACAAAATATAGCTTGGAGTGCAGTGCAGTGGTATTTCCTCAGATAAGTTCTTACATATGACTCTTTACCTAAAGTAATGCAGATAATTAGTAAGGTACTTACTGTATTTTAGTTAGTGCCATAGATGGAAGAAATAAAAGTAGATCTTATTGTAAGTAACTTGATATATTTAATTGAATATGTTGAGCTGTTATTTTCTTTGGTGAATTTATTTAAATAAAACAAAGCCTGGTAAGAAGATTCGGTACGTTCGAGGATTTGACGAATTGTGTGACACTGAAACATAAAATGACAATTCAAAGAAAGGTCGCGAACCTGAATTCTCTAAACTGAATGAAAGTTTGTAGGTTTGTAGAGAAGGTGATTCTGATTAGTACTCCATATTTTATATCGGCAAAATGTAAGTCAATGATGGATTAATCACCTTTGGATAAATATTACTTAGGTTTATTAGATTTTTCAAATGTGATTTATCCTGACTAACATTTTGCCGAACCACAGAACCATAAGGTTCTGATTAGAATCTACAAACCTACAAAATTTCATTCGGGGTCTGGGCCTTATTTGATTCCTAAATCAATACGTAATAACACGTATATTGTGAAGACGTTGTCGTATAAAAATATAAGAATAGATTTATATTAAAATCTTACTAATTCTTTTAAGGAAAAAAGCAGCCTACCCATCTATCTCAAATATATATCCATGCAATACGGATTCAAAATTGTATTTACAGTTTTATAATGCATATTACATATCAATATGCATATTACACTGCATTACAAGACTGCCTGATCCATGGATCTCTATAAGTAACTGCCAATAGGAAAAATGTTTCAAATTCAAGTAGGGCCCAGCAGCTAATAGCATTTCCTTTATAGGATAGTTCGTTTTTTGAAAATCAGTACGTCGTATATCCGTAACAATGTAGCTTAAAGGTTGCTTACATTATTAACCGCTAGCCTGCGTAGTAGTACTAGTACTAGAAGTACTTGTGCTAGTAGAGGAGGAACTGCTGGTAGAAGAAGTCGTAGTGGCACTGCAGGCTGATCCTTGGAACAGCGAGCACCGTCCTTCGTTGCAGTAGCGGAACAGGCCAGAGCATCTGCGGACCAGACCGACGCCGCTCGACAGGCAGGTCAGAGCCGTGTTGCAGTCTCGGCAGGTACGGCCAGCCTGTGTAACGAAATTTTTTTAATATATTTTGTTCAATAGTATTTTAATATTTTGCATGTGCAGCGTCCATCCAATTTGCGACGTCTGAAAAAGGCTACTTTAACGTTTAAGATCATGCACTACGGAATAAAACCTTTGCACGCTTCGTTGGGCAAATAAACGAATATGAATAATGAATAAACTCAAAATGAAGTACAGGTACTGAAATAAAAGCATGCAAAAATTGTTTAACTCTGGCATGAAAAAGTGCAAGCATTATGTGTACCGTTGGAAGGGCATTGTAGCCAGCGAAATAACTGGGCATATGAGAATCAGATGTCTCGGGGTGACGAGTGCAATGCTACAAAGCACTTTGCATGTTTTGTAGATAGAAAATTCTTTATTGCACGTACAAATTCATAGGCGAACTTAATAGTACCTAAGCATTCTCTTCCAGTTAACCTCGGTGTACTGTGGAGTTTTATAAGGTTGTTTTATCATTAAATTGAATGACTTGATCGTCTCATAGCTCAATTTTTTTTTACACGCTTGTAAACAAAATATAGCCTTAGCATTGAGGTCTTACACTATAGAGGGATAATTACGAAGTTTTCCGACCTAAAAAAGGATAGCGCTATACAACAGGCTCTTATAAAGAACGAGGTAGAACTATTATCATATTGTCTCTATCGCGTAACCCATTTTCTTAACATTGGCCATGACATGTTAAGTCAAAATAGTGGCCCGGCAGGGTCGGCTTGTGGTTTTTTAATTTGTGTTGTGGTATTTTTTATTATTTTTAAGTGAATCTTTGTGAATGTGTACTAGAAACAATTTAGAATTAAATGTGAAAAAATATTCGGGTGTTCCATTCATGGTGAAGTGAAAATTGTACTGAAAGATTAAGTTTTCAAACGTTTGTGTTTTTCTTGTGTTTATTGATGTTTTTCGGTAACTATAATTTATGTGGATGTAACTATACATCGGGTTCGACAATTAGAACCTGCATTTGGCTTGATATATTCAGTTTTCGGTGTTATTTTTTTAAAACAACATTGACCAGTTTCGTGTGTCAGTGTGGCCATCGTATAAACATTTCAGTTCCCATTACGTCGGGTAACAAATTGCATATTTGTGTAAAATGTTAAATGTATTAAAATTGTGCATTCTTAAACCATTTAATTAAGATATAGGTAATAAAAGTAGTTAATGATTATAGTTTTTATTAAATTTGAAATTAAAAAGTTAAAGTTTAGTAAGAAGAGAGTAGAATTGTTTTAATAGTAAAGGCATTCGCCTCTTATGTAAGAACATATGTTGTAAATAAGTTCTTATTTTGTGTAATAAATTTATCTTACAGGTCCTTGCTGTCGATTACTATGGCCAATCATCCAATTCCATTGATGGATCACAATCCTACAGTAAAAATGTAAGCAACGAATCTCGGATTTCTAATCCTAATTAACGCCACATAGTGAGAACGAGTTCATGAACGTAGACTTCATCATCATGTGAACGTCAAGGCTGTTCAGGACACAAAAGGACAAACCGTTTCGGGTTAGTGTAGTGAATTGACAGTTATGTATAGTTAGTGCTATCCAATACGGTGGTATGGTCAATGTAATAATTGACTTTCATAAGTACGTCTGTGATCTACTCCGACAGTATGACATTTAACTGAGACACTATGCTATTTAGAATACTTCAAGTGTTTTTTTTTGACATTGTGTTTATCTATCTACCTATATCCTAAGTATCAGTTGTGCTGCAGTCTTGTAAATTATGTCAAAATATTAGTTCTTCTATTGTAAATTTTACCTGTATGGAAATAATGAATGTATGTATATTTTATAAATGTGTCATATATTTTATTTGATTATTTTATTTACCTGACTGGTTTAATCCTAGATAAAACCTGGTTAACAACAAAATATTAATGATTGCATAAGAAGCATACCGTAAGGAAATGTAGTTACCGCAATGTCATTCGAGCTCTGAGTTGTATCGCCGCCACTATAGCTTCAGAAAGTCGTAGGTAGTTGGTCTGTAAAAGGTAGGAAATCTATACTATTATTCTGTGGCTACGCTAGAATGTATTCATTACTCGGCCACCTAAAAGAGACCTTCACCTTTTGATCTGTTTACAGGAGTCTATCATAAAAAGTAATTTCTAGATTTTTCGACAACATATGCATATTCCCTATTTCCCTATTCTTCACTCTGGGGTACAGAATAGTACAGATGTCCTACCTTTTACAGACCAACCACGAACTTCTGAAGTTATAGTGGCTGCAATGCAACGCAGAACACGTCACATTTTCATTCAAGCGAATGGGAGAATTTTTCATAGGTATGGTAAACACTCCAAAATTACTGTCAAAAAACTATTGCTTTCCAAAAGTGTTACGCTGTCGAGGACTCTATAGTGTCATTCCTCAATGAGCCTTAGTACTATTAGGTATAATGTGGACTTACGTCAAATAGATTGTCACCTTTATGTCACAGCACTACAGTCTAAAGTCACCAGGGCCCTAATTTACTATGACAACTTTGCGATTCCTTGCTTCGAAATCACGTGGATTCCTTCATTAATAAACGACATCTACGAAATTTGTATTCTCTATTACGCGTCACATATATGAATATATGAATGCGTCATAAAAATGTCGTTTATTAATGAAGGAATTGACGTTTCCTCGAACCAAGGAATCGCAAAGTTGTCAAGTGAATAGGGAATCGGACAACTTTTCAGAAAGTGTTTAAAATTAATCATAATGTATATATATATAGCCATAAAAAATTATGTTTTAATTAAATAAAGTCCTAAAAGTACCTAAAATTATGTTTAAATGTTATGTTTCAAATATTGCCGCGCAAAAGTTCACCTCAGACGTATGACGTCACACGCTGCCCAACGAAATGACAAGCTCTACGAAAGCAAACTTGCAAAGTGATTTATAAATGTTTGTGAAGTTTAAAGATTTTGGGTCGTCATGGCATGAAAAACATATCATTTTGATATATATAAAAAGCAAAAATATAAAATAAACACAAGCTTCGCACTCGGTATTTACTTTGAAATGACGTCATGCACTGTGTTGGTGTTTCGGAATAGATAATAAATTATTTTTCAAAAAAAACTAAACCGACTTCAAAACCACAAATGGCACTCAAAAGTAAAAAATAAATTAATATAATTATCATAAGCGCTACCCACTCATATATTTGAAGTCGGTGCCAGCCAAGTCTAAAAGGTAGTAGATAAATACTACCTACAAGTAGTACTTACTATATACATAGTATTTATCTGCTACCTACTAGACTTGGCTGGCACCGACTTCAAATATATGAGTGGGTAGCGCTTATGATAATTATATTAATTTATTTTTTACTTTTGAGTGCCATTTGTGGTTTTGAAGTCGGTTTAGTTTTTTTTGAAAAATAATTTATTTTACCCTTTTTAGTGAAAAACAAGTTTTAATTAAATTAATTCAAAAAGTTTATAAAGACAAGCTTTTATGATCTAAAAGCCACATCATGACGAAGTTTAAAACGGGCTATCACAATTAAATGCATGTCCAAAAAAATTTCATGTTCTATTCTCTGTTGAGGAGTTCCCTCGCCGGAAGTAAATCCTGGGTGTATCAGCCATGTCATGATGGAATTTAGAACAGGCTATTATGGTTAAATCCATTTACGAAATGTTGTGTCTGTACTATTCACCGTTGAGGAGTTCCCTCACCGGAAGTCAACCCTGGGTGAACCCGGAGTAATCGCGTAACAAACACACAAAAAAAAAAAAAACATACCGTCGAATTGTAAACCTCCTCCTTTTTGAAGTCGGTTAAAAAATGACAAAATTATTAGATTTTATTTACTGATTTAAAAATATAAATTATTATTATTTTACAAAAATATTGATTGAATGATCTTTCGAATTTGACAAACATTCGTTCTAATTACACTTTAGATTTTTTTTCGATTACTGTCCGATCCTCTAGTGCCCAGGTGCAGCTTGTAAAACTGATAGATACACAATATGATTTGAACAATAGAATATTACTTACTTCAGTAGAATAGTTGCAAGAGGTCAATCGTGGGAT
The DNA here is from genome assembly GCA_951640565.1 of Petrophora chlorosata. Taxonomy (NCBI): domain Eukaryota; kingdom Metazoa; phylum Arthropoda; class Insecta; order Lepidoptera; family Geometridae; genus Petrophora; species Petrophora chlorosata. The sequence continues at coordinate 8,540,578 of OX621206.1, forward strand.
AAGGCTGAAGAAAAATCGCTCGTGGTGGTCGTGATCTCCATCATGATGTTGAGCTGGCGGGCCTCCAGAGTTGGATGGAGGACCTCCAGAATTGGATGGAGGGCCTCCAGAGTTGGATGGAGGACCTCCAGAGTTGGATGGAGGACCTCCAGAGTTCGATGGAGGGCCTTCGGAAGAATCTTGACAGTAGACAAGAGCCAGAGGCACCTTCAATTTAGAAAGCAGCAGATTAGTACATTTGTCCTTATTACAGACACAGTGTACGAGACAGTAAGTAGTCACTGTGAAGAAAATATTCAACCTACATATAATAAATAAAAATAATAAAATGCACTTATTTCAGGCAATACATGACCCATACACATTTTGTATATTAAATTAAATATCGGTTAGCATTAATTATTCTTAAAAATAAATAAAACCGGCCAAGTGCGAGTCGGACTCGCGCACGAAGGGTTCCGTACCATTATCTATAAAAATGGCAAAAAAATCATGTTTGTTGTTTGGGAGTTCCCTTAAATATTTATTTTATTCTGTTGTTTAGTATATTTGTTGTTATAGCGGCACCAGAAATACAGCATCTGTGAAAATTTCAACTGTCTAACTATCACCATAAGTATTAGTTAGTTTTCTTGGTTCTCTTAGTTTTCTTAGCGGAGTTTTTCAAAGTCAAAGTCAAATATCATTTATTAAATAGGCACAAAAGTGCACTTTTAAAGGTCATAAACACATGATACAAATAAAAAATGTCAAAAATTGTAACTTATGTTAACATGACTTTGAAAAAAAGGTAAGTATGTTTACCCATTTCTTTCCTATACTCAAATTGAAGTCTGAGTGCTGAAAAGAAATGCGAAAACTGACTCTACCAGTGCTTCGGAAATACGCCCGCTAGAGAAGATAGCACCAAGAAACTCTGCGGGGATGTCTTTTTTCAGCACAATTACGTATAAATTAGAATTAACAGAATGTAAAACAAGAAATGCGAGTGAGATGTCCCATAGTCATAGTATCAGTAACAGAAAAGTGTAAATAAAATATAAGTAGGTAGGTAGGTTTTAGTAATAGGGTCCCGTTTTACCCTAAAAAATGAAATTCAAAATTAATAAAGAGGATGCGAAATATATATATATATATTAATGGCTTAGATCAAAGACTATAGTTTGAATGGACAATTTCAGTGGTTGGAAAAATTCTAAATTCTTTTTTTTAATCTACACCTAGTTTAAGTAAATAAAAATTAAATACTGTTCGTTGGTAAGCGTGTGATACGCTTACCAACGAACAGTATTTAATTTTTATTTACTTAAACTAGGTATAGATTAGATTAGAGCGGCTAGACCAAATTGGATATTTTTTATTGTTCGTAATATTCGACCTCGGTTTTTAAGGAAAGAAAAATTTGAGAGGTTTCCTGGAAAATTGAGAAATTCAGGAAATCCAAAATCGCGAAGCGCAGCTAGTATTTAATAAACATTATTTGGCAAACAAAAGTATGCTCATTTTTTAACCGAATTCAAAAAAGGAGGAGGTTCTTAATTCGACGGTATGTTTTTTTAACCGACTTTAAAAAAGGAGAAGGTTTTCTGTTCGATTGTATTTTTATTATTATTATTATTTTATAATTTTTTTATGTTTGTTACCCGAGTTGTAACTCCGTCATTTATGAACCGATTTGAAGCGTTTTTTAATATCAACAGAAAGAATCAGACAAGTGAGAGAACGGCGAAAAACACTGCGTGCCTCTCGTGTACCCACAGAACCTGCACTAACACAATGTAAGTTATGGTCTGGCAGAATAAACTATGCCATTTTGTAATCAACTCATGTAGAAAATAATTATTTAATTAACCGACTTCAAAAAAGGAGGAGGTTCTCTGTTCGGTTGTATTTTTTTTTTATGTTTGTTACCTCAGAACTCCGTCATATGTGAACCGATTTGGAAAATTCTTTTCGCGTTGGGTTCAGTGTAGCTACGAAGTAGTCCCATATAAATTTCATATATATTCGACCTTGGACTTCGAAAATACATTGATGTCGGTTTTTTTTTATGTTTTTTCTAAAAATTAATTCTTTTTTGTATGTTTATTACGTGATTACTCCGCCAATTATGAATTGATTTTGGTGATTCTTTTTTTGGTAGGTCATACTTCAGCAGTGTTCCATATAAATTTTATCGAAATTGATTCAGCATTTTATGAAAAAATTTACAATAACAAAAATATTAGTTTAGTCTTGAAGTCGATTCTTGTTTTTTTTCTAAAAAATAATTATTTCAGTTGATGTGCCATCTACTTTATATTCAACTTGTGCACGCGTAATTAGTTGAGAAATCTAGATTTAATAATAACATAATTGACGGAAAATTCTACCTAATTTGACCTAAGAGGCATTTAATGACCATGACTATTACTGATAATTATGACTTTTCTTATCAAACGACTAAGTTACAAAATTTGCCGCAGGAAGCATTGTAAAAAATAGTTTTATGTTGACTAAATTAATTAAAGCGATTAATCATAATCATCATTTATTGATATTTTTAAATACAAGTCATCAGTCAAAAATAAAATAATAATATAAAAAACATAATTGAACATAAAAATTGTACAATGTAAAATTAACATTAATAATAAAAGTCATTATAATAACAATTATATAATAAAATGTCAATGTAAATAATATTAATAAGTTGTAAAATGATTATCCCTCATAATATCCTGCATAAGTAGCAATTCATGCTTTGTCGCTTATTTACTAAGTTTAAACCTACCTTGTCTATTTTAAATACCTACCTTCCACTGCTGTTGTACGTGTCGGGATGTTTGCCGAGCTTATTATTTTTGTTTTTGATTTCGAGTTTGGACGCATGAAACAAGGTAGTTATGATACTCGAACTATTGTACGCACCTAGAATAAATAGTTCTAGGGACCAGGACAACCAAAAAGCTTAAATGGCTACTTCTAAGTTAAAAGACATATCTGATCCTACCTATTGTTTAGCTCACGTTTATTTAGTTATGTTCCTAACTGTGAATATGGATCCCTATATAATAACTATATTTAAAGCATTTTACGGAGGAGACTAGTGTCCCACGACACAGGGAATCCTAGTATGGGAACTAGTGGACTTTAAATAACTTAATTATTATTCCTACCCTATTTGTAAACCTTAGAATAAGTTTTCGAGTATACTAATATTAAGTTTTTTTGTACCAACATTTCTAAATGAATAAACAAATTATTATTATTAATTATTATTATTAATACTTTCGATCCGACGCACCCGAGTTCGAATCCCGCTGTCCTTGCACCACTGATTTTCTTAAGTTATGTACGGATTTTAACACTCGCTCAAAAAGTGCGAATAAAAACATCGTGATGAAACCGGCATGCCCAAGAATTAATTACAAAAATTCAAGGACGTGCGACATCCACCAACCACCACTGGGCGAGCGTGGTGGATTATGGACCATACTCTCTCCAGAGAAGGCCCGTGTCCCAGCAGTGGGAACGTGATGGGTAGATGATGATGATGATGATAATTAATTAAAATTGTCTTACCAAAACAGCGAACAAGTAAATAACAATTTTGCTGGCTGCCATTTTGGTTTATTAAAATCTGCAGATCAGTTACTTGCGGAGGTGGGCTAAGACGAAGATGATCTTAGTACGGATCAGATAGGTTTATATACAGCTAATAAGTGATTATTATGTTAATTTATTTTCTTGTCTGTTGATGTTCTTCTGTGAAAATCTGTGCCCGCACGTGCACTGTTGGTAGGGCTGCGAAGTGCTCGATACGATCAGTCTACTTATTCTTGTTCTGTACTAGCTGCGCCGGTTTCACCCGCGGTTTCCTGAGACAAAAAGTAGCGTATGTCCTTTTCCATGACCGAAAGTATCTACATACCCAATTGTATGACTAAATAGGGTAGATAGACGCTATCGTAATAGACAATAATGAATGTAGTTGACATGTGTTATTTATTATTATTATTTTACTTTTTATTTTAACATTTTATATTTTAATTTTAAATTATTTTGCAATCTTAACTCTTGACAACAGATTTGATATAATGCTTAATTACAGAATGACGAAAACTTTTGAAAATACTAATTGTTTTATGATAAATTAATTTACTAAAAGTTAAAAATAAATGTAAATTAGTGTAACAAAAAGAAATTGAACATAATGGGAAGAAACTAACTATTAAGGCACAGGCCTTACAGCCTAGTTTATTAGTTAGGGTCTCACAAACAAAGTTGTTACAAAGTGAAATAAATGAATTTTGAATTTTTGAATTTTTTGAAGTTTGTATCAAAATCTGTGCAGTACTTTTTGCATGATTGAGTCACAAACATCCATCCATCCAGCCATCAATGCTCTCAAACTGTTACATTTATAATATTAATAGGATGGAGGCGATAAAGTCCTGGACTGGCGTCTCACAAGGAGTGTATTGTGCATTCCTCCTGTCGGAACCTAGCCTATAACAGTAACGTTTGTTTATGGTACTGAGTAGTGAGCATTAAATGTATTACTGGGCATATGAGACTTAATATCTGATGTCTCGGGGTGATGAGCGCAATGCAGTGCTTCACAGAGCTTGTTATGGTGTTAAAAGTTCTAGTTGGCACTGCAACTGTTATGGGCAGGCATGGCGCTTACCATCAGGCGAACGGCTTGCCTGTCCCATCACTCAGTTCCATAAAAAAAATGAGACGAGCAAGTCGTTCGCCTCATGGTCACAACGCCACGCCTGTCAATAAGAATTTTATTGCAGTGCTACACAGAACTTTTAACACTATAAAAAGTGTCGCTCATCTCCCCGAAATTTATCTACAGAACCTGTCCAGTTGTTATCAGTGTGGAAAACGAAGCCAGCCCTAATTCTGCCGGTGTAAGCCGAAAGCAAACAAAGCGCAGCTCCGACTTCCTGTAAACAAGCGCACTACTATTCTTGGTTCATGAAAGCGGCTTTCATTTCATGCTAGACAAGGAAACTTTACAGGATTCAATTACTCTGAAATAAGTTGGAGTTTGCAGATACGCGATAATTTTGTTTGTACTTTTTTTAAATAGGCACATATATAGGTATATATTTTTAGTTATGTCAAACTGTAAGAGCGACCAAGATTTTTCGGAAAGAAAAAAATCGCATCTCAATCTTCCCTCAGCGCGTAAGGTGCACTGCCCAATTGAGCTACGGTGGTCACCAAGTCGAGAATTTCTTGCCGAAAACCTTATTTGAGTTTTTCGCTTGGCATTCGTTAATGCTTTATTCATAATAAGAATTACTAATGTAAAGTCTCGAAATTACTAAGTCTCGAAAACAGCTCAAGAAGAAACTTCTTCATTTTACTGTGAAATATAACGCAAAAATCTCTCTTTTTGATTTTGAATCGGTACATTTTTGAGTAATCAAGTCATCCGCTAGCTCCCGACCTATCAGAGGGACTGGAGAGTGGACGCGTCACACTCTGCACTTTGTTCTACACAATAACGTTGCTCGCTACACAATAGAAAATAATATTGTTCTGTGCAGTCGTGACATATGCGCGCCCGTGGAAATGAACACGAGAGGAAGTAGCTGTTTAAATGCTTTAAAGGTTATAAAAGTCACGATAGAATATTAAATGGGTTGTGTTGAACAGAAGTTGGTAGCAACTGGTAGGCGTATTACGTTGGATTACGTTTAACCGACTTGAAAAAAAAGGAGGAGGTTCTCAATTTGATTGTTTTTTAATGTTTGTTGCCTATTAACTCCGTCATTTATAAACTGATTTGGAAAATTCTCTTTTGCGTTGGGTTCAGTATAGCTTCAACGTAGCCCCATTTAATTTTTTAACAAAAAGAAACCGACTTCAATTGTGATGTATGTTTGAAATCCAAGGTCGAATATCGATGAAATTTATATGGGGCCACCTTGAGCTATACTAGGAGTAATAGCGTTACAAATATACAAAAAAAAACAATGGTACAGTCGAATTGAATTTACCTATTCCTTTTTGGAAGTCAGTTAATAAATTTCATCGATATACCTTGGACTACGAAGTTACAACAGAATTGAAGTTGTTTTTTAACCGACCTAAAAAAGAGAAGGTTCTCTATTCAATTGTATTTTTTTTAAGTTTGTTACCTCAGAACTCCGTCATTTATGAACCGATTTGAAGCGTTCTGCGTTGGGTTCAGTGTAGCTGCGAAGTGGTCCCATATAAATTTCATAGATATTCGACCTTGGACTACAAAGATATAACAGAATTGAAGTCGTTTTTTTGTTATAATATGTATTATTATTTTTGTGTTAGAGATGTTCATACGGTGACATACCTACTACGTAATATTTAGTGTTCTTTGCTACTACGATGTAATGGGCGGAGTGCTTAAAATTATTTTTTGGTATCATATCAAAACAATTCGTCGTTGTATTTTCTATACAAACGCTTCATACGCCGCGCCGTTTTAAAATTTATTGCGTCTACGTGATGGGCATTCATAAACGAAAATCATTTATTTAACAATTCTCGGTGAACGTTCTTGCATCAGGTGGTCGTAGTAATATATTGGTAGGCCGCAATTTGAAGCATAATAATTAATTATAGGTGTTCGTTTACCAAGAGTGGTTTAGATTATTTACGTAGTTCCATCTAAATGCATTTGGGCAATACCTCTAGTATTGCAGATTTTATATAATGTTGATGACCAATGACATAACAAGCGAATTTCAGTAAACTGAAATTTATGACCCCCCGATACAAAAAACCTATGAAAAGTAAAAAGCGGCTGAACCGATTTTGATAAAATATATATGTATAATGTAAGAACCGCCGCTAGAAAACCTGCTTTCAAATAAAAATAACTGCATCCAAATCGGTTCACCCGTTTAAGAGCTACGGTGCCACAGACAGACACACATAGTGGTCAAACTTCTAAAACCCCACCTTTTTAGATCGGGGGTTAAAAAAGTGGCATCAGGTTAAGGTCTTGTGTTTATTCTCGACGATGACCCCTCTCTGTTGTACGTTTAATCCACATAGTTTAATGCATATAATATCCCTTTGTAATGTGCTACAAAAATAACCGTATCATCGTAGGACATTGAAGTCAGCTAAATTACTGGGCATTTCAAGACTTATGAGCTATTGCTTCACCGCCGACCTCTCTCACTCGTTCTTTAATTAACTCCATTCAACGGTTGACTGGAAGAGATCGCTTTTAGCGATAAGTCCACCCATTGTACTTTAGTTTTTAAGTTGTTTTCATGTACGTACTGATTATTTTTGTTCGGTGTATAATAAAGCATAGTATAATTGTAATTGTTTCAGGGTGACGAGCCCAGTGCTGTGTAGAAAGAAAGAAAGAAATAATTTATTTTGACAAAACTGCACACAACAATCATAGTACATACAGAAAACAATTACAGCATGTGTATGGAGACCGCTGCCGTGTACAGTGCAGTCAAAAAGGGTCTGTGCTCGGCATAATGATGTTAAGAATCCACAACGCTGGTTTTCAGCTCAGGGCCTTAGTGACGCACGAACTTGTTGTATTAAACTGTCGTAGAGAATTTTGCATAAGGACGTTCTAAATATTATTATTATGTTTTTTTGATTTGTTTTTTCATTTCTTTTGTCATTGTATTAAAGCAAAATTAATACAGGCTAGCCTTTATATTTGTATAACCCTAGGGGAGGGCACTGTACGCTGAAACACGGGCGATGAGCCTAGTTCGGCAGCAGATACCCCAATATTATAAATTTGTCAACTAGCCAAATAAGTTTAACAACCTTATTGAATAAATGATTTATTATTATTATTAAATAGACAATAAATATTTGACTTGCCAGTGCGTAGTAGTAGTAGCTTTACAGTTCAAAGACTTCACACGTGATCTATGTGAAAGTAGATACTGGATATCAGATAAGATAACATAGGACGTTTTAAGATTTTTTGTAAGTACGTAGCGCGGTATCTTGAACCGAATTGCGAAAGGCTTACTGAAATGTTGACATGTAAGTACTCATAAGCAATTTGATAAACATGGAATGAAATGAAATGTCACCTTTTGTTACGATTATGACTTAAATATTCCTACGCGTAGTTCTTAGATACCTAAATATTTATAGACTACGATAATGTCTTTTATTTGCCCTTTAAATAAGTTAGTTTAGTAAATTCTAGAGTACAACTGAAACTATTGACAATACTTTAATAATAGTTTTATTTTTTGTATAGAGGGATTTTTCGGAAGCCGCAGTTGCGTGCGTATCTTTAGATCATTTGATTTCGTCATCAGGTTTTCACACAATACATAAGATTGTTTCAGCAGATGAAGCAAGATTATTTTGGGGTGTTCGGACAGGACAGCTGATTAATCATATCTTTTCCAAGATGCTTCTCAAACTAAAAGTAGGGGCGGCATCAGTTTCGTTTGCTTCGTCTACGGCTTCATCATCGCCGTTTTGCAATGGAACTTCTGCAACAACTTCAGAAAGTGGTACGATTTCTCCATCCCCACTTTCTTCTGTATCCAAGTGTGGAGTCTCAATGGAGGATTCTTCATCAGTATGAGGCTTTCCATGACCGTGATGGTCATGGTCATGATGATGGTTATGGTTGTGATGGTCATGCCCTTCTTCTCCGCTTTCGTTTATCAGGTGTGGAGTCTCAACGGAAGATTCTTCAGAAACTTGTGGCTTTTCGTGACTGTGATGGTCGTGATGGTGATTTTCATGGCTGTGATGGTCATGTCCTTGGTTACTAGGAATTTCAAGAGTGGTTTCTTCGTTTGATAATATGTTTAAAGGATTTTTGTGCTCTTCATCGTGCTCTGGTTTATTGGATTCCGGTTTGTGATTGCCATGAAGATGCACTCCGTGAAGAGTTGGGAAATTTTCTTTGACATTGTGATGCTCATAAACGCTTGGTTGTTTATGGAAAGGATTGAACAAAGGAAAATGAGGGATGTGAAAACTTTGTTGGAAAAAATGGTTGTATTCAACTTTGTTATTACCGTGAGAGTGGTGATCGTGATAGGAAATGTGTGGCTTGTAATGTCCATGATGGACTGGTCTCGGTACGTATGCGTCGCTTTCTTCAGAGCTGCCACTATTCAAGGGAAAGTTTGGGCTGTGGGATTCATGATTTCCAGACTCTTCCATAGTTCCCTGAGAATCCTGGTTAACAGGGAAGTTTGGTTTATGAAATCCATGATAATTTCTAGCTTCAATAGTTTCAAACTCTTCATCGTTGTGCGAAGGGTGGGCGTATGGGTAGAAATAATGAGGCATCATTGGGTAAAACAATGGTCTTCTTTTTTCTTCTACTTCTGGACTTCTGGAACTTCTAGGATGTACATGTTTCATGGGAAAGTTTGGTTTATGCCAGGCATGTTGATGGAATTTATTGTGTTCCCAGTCGGCAAGGCTTCCATGTAAATTTGCTGCATTATGCGAGTGGTGGTAAGGTTTATGAACGTGGTCGTGGTACGGTCTTATAGGCAAATATTCATATTGTTCAATAGCAGCTACGAATGTTATGCACTAGAAATAAAAAAGTATGGTTAGAACTTAACTAACTATTATTATTTAGCAACTTTCGGTTTACGTAGATTTTTTTTTCTGCCGACCCTGAGATTGACTTGTTTGTGGACGGATGGGCGGTCATTTTATCATATCTGAGGTTTTGTAAGAATGATGTGTGATTGTGTACGTAATAATCATAATATGACTAATAGGTAAAGGAATTTAACCAACTACTATTGTATACCGACTTTGGGTTTACGTAGACTAATATTCGGTGAACCATCGGGGAGTCGGGTCTGAGCAGCCGCTCAACTGCCGTCTCTCTCTAGATCTATGTGCTCCATCTTAGGCCACATCATCGCTTCACATCAGGCGAGGTAGTGGCCAAACATAGATCTATTAAGTATAAAAAAAAAAAAAATTTTTACAAACATGATTACATCATTTGATAACATTAAATAATGCAAACATAACATACAACCATTATTAACATTTAATAATGCATTTGACATAATAATAGTAGTTATATATTCTTAGAAATTGTCGTCAAATTTAAACAGAAAATAATAAAGTAAGAAAAGCTTCTAAGCTATTTTCTTAAAAAAACTCATTTTGAACTTAGAAAAACTATTCAAATAAAACTTTTCAGAACTTACCAGCGCTACAAAAAAGCCGATGCTGTTGAAAGAGGCCATTGTTTACTCTACTATTTTTCCATTGACACAATCAGATATTAGCGATTGCTTTTATATGAATTGCTGTTATCAATAATTGGTTATCATGACACGCTTCGTGAGATGAAAAAAGGAAATACACCAACACATATTTGGTTTTTCCAAACACAACAATGGGTATGACGCATCTTTTCCAAAATGTTTAGAAAACGATAAAATTTCTCTAAGTTGCGGGCTTATTAACAGTTATGTCACTGTGAGACGAAAAAACGAACGCACATGCAACCTACCTATATAATTTACCTACCTATAAAACACTTTTACAACGGCGATTGAAAAAAACTCAATTTCCGATTTTGCGATATTACTCAGAAATTTGAGTGGCAAACACTATGCAAAAATATCTATGCAAACCTATGAACCTTATTTTTAAACAATCACATACAATCATAAGCGTCTTCTAGTTTTTTAAAAATCTATATTTATAAAGCTATAATTATGTACCTACAACTTTTTTGTTGATATATTCTTTTAATTTTTTTGATGAGATTCAAAATTTTAATTTTTAAAACGCATCATGATATATTATTTGTCAAGAATATCAAACATTCATCTCGATAAAAATAGGTATAATATCTCGATGTTCCTTATCGAGAAAAATACCAATTTTTATCAGCTTATCGGTTGAAAACCCACACAAACTAAATCCAGAGCTGAGATATATCGAGAACGAATTATACGTCATGACCTGACGACGCGACGTCCCTTTTTTGCAATTAATGGAAGCCGGGTCTGCTGCGCCCAAAATCGAACATAAGAAACAAACAAAACATGTTACATGTTAGCGAAACATTGCTGCAACTTTATGTCAAGAGGCATGAGACGGAACAAGTCATATCTATCCCACATCAAGCAAATTTGTCGTTTGCGATGTTCGAGAGTAATGGTAGAATAAAATATATACCACTCCCACAGGCGAATGCGGGGATGTTTTCCATTCGTTTCGATTATCATGTTTGCGTGTTTTTGTTTCGCGTAAAACCGTGTCTGCTGCGCCAAATTTCAAATTTTTCAAACATGTTCGTCTAACATATTAGTAAAACAGACCAATCGTCAATCGTTGTTAGTCCTACCAATTAGACCACCCCCACTTTTTGACATGTTAGGTGTTGGAAATAACAAACACATGGTCGCAACAGACATGTCTTTACAGTTAGACCACACCCCTATTTTGTTAAAAAAACCAACATGATAAAACATATTTCTAATAAAAATATGGTCGCAGCCTCGCAGCAGACCCAGCATGTTATCTATGTGTACATACTATTAGTTATTCTGTATCTAACCAAAGAAGCAAAAACCCACCAGAGGCTCTCTATCACAATATTTTCAGAAAAAAGTATCTTTAAAGCCCCGATCTTAAGATATGGTACGTATGACACGTAGGTATGTATTGTCTTGGCTTCTTTGTCAATCAGCTCAGATTCACCTTTGCCGGCAGCCGAATGTAGAGACTAATGGACCTCGTAAGATGTTTTTTTTTACGCTTTATAGATCTATGTTTGGCCACTATCTCGCCTGATGTAAAGCGATGATGTGGCCTAAGATGGAGCACATAGATCTAGAGAGAGACGGCAGTTGAGCGGCTGCTCAGACTCGTATCCCCGATGGTTCACCGAACATCATCCTAAACACGACTAGGTCGCTTGACGGCATGGCTTTGTTCGGTGGGTGGTATTGCAACCACGGCTAGAGCCTACCACACCGAAGCGCGTAAGCGGGTTTCATCACGATGTTTTCCTTCACCGTTTTCTAGAGCGAGCGAGCAAAATCTGCACTTAACTATAAGTCATTGGTGCAGGGCCAAGTCGGGATTCAAACCAAGGTGCGTCGGATCGAAAGGCGCACGAGTTCCCGCTGAGCCACACTCGCTCTAGTCCGACTGACTTTTCATTTAGTAAACTACTTATGTTTCGTACTTTTGCGAAATGTGTCAGTGATATAACCAGATTAAATGGGAGATGTGTATCTCGAATTTATTATCTGGCTGGTTAGCTATTGGCCTCTAGAAAGTCTTGGCAGCCTCTCACCGGAATTGTAATTTCCTACAATGGGCTGACAGGGGTCCAAATTCTGTAGGATGTAGGTAAGCGTGCATATGTCGGTAAAGAATTCTTAATTGAATACTTGGTATAATTTTTCATGTTTAGAAGATATATTTAAGAAGAGATGTATAGGTATAATTAGGTACACTTCATTCTTGAGTGCTGGGAAAACTAACATTCTCTTCACAAAAAGAAAATGTCTTTCATAATTAATTTATTGCATTCATGTACATCATTTATCACAGTTCTTACAATGTAGAATGTACCTAACATTAACCCTTTGAAGGCAGTTGCAATTAAATGCGGTCATACCTATATTTGAAAGGTTTATTCCCAGCTGGGCCCAAACAATTGTTCTCGAGAAAATAAATCTTCATACATTGTTTCCCATCGAGCTCCAAAACCATGTTAAATACAAATACATAGTCTTCATTGATTTAAGTTACATATATGGTACAATATAAATGGAAATTCTGCCTGATGCTTTAGCATTAACTGTGTTGCACCAGGCAGTGTCTTCCCCAAATTAAAAACAAATTAACATTAAAATTTAGATTACATTATAACACAATATGTAGGTACATAAAACAATATAAAAATAAAAATAAACAAAAATTCGCACATTATTGACATTAAAACGGTAAAATTTCAAAGTTTTTGTTGACTATACTTCGCTTAAAATCCTTGGACCCACGTGAGAATCAAACTGAGTACAAAACATTTTGATGTAAAATTTGGAGCTCGATGGTACAAATTTTGAACCTAGTTTGGGATACGCCAGTTAAAAGTATAAAAGTTACAATTATTATTATAAGCAATTAATTGCCTTACTATGACTTTATTCAAAGTCAAAGTCAAATATCATTTATTAAATAGGCACAAAAGTGCACTTTTAAAGGTGACAAAAGGTGAAAACACATGATACAAATAAAAAATGTTAAAAATTGTAACTTATGTTAACATGACTTTGAAAAAAAGGTAAGTATGTATTATTATTCAAGTTGCTAGTTAATTCATGGTGTTTAAAAGTATACTACTGGAGTCTGTGACTAGAGTGCTGGTTGTTTCTTTATGTTTTGACTAAATAAGTCTTATATTACTGAGTTCTAGTTCATTTACCTTAGTCAAGGAATCACATCATTCTTGGAAATAATTAACCGCAGCAAGTTCCCTTTGTTACGCGCGATACTGGCACAGAATACCTAATAGTACTACATAATACTGGTAAAATACCTATCTTTTTGTGTTCATTCTATTATACTTCCCATCGTGGAATCTATTATGCCGCTAACTCTATTTTACTATCTATGGATATTTTTATTAACTTTATTCTATATTGAAAGCAGGGCTATTTCTTGACTGCATGTAAAGGTCATATAGCTGGAAGGTAAGTCAATGGTATATTTGCTTCTGCTTAGAATTTCTATAGACAGTTAGTCTCTACATAGTATAAAATAAAGTCGCTTCCCGCCGTCTACATCTGTACGCTACGGATTTTCATCAATATATGGAGTGATTGAAGAGGAAAGTTTATAATTGTATAATACATGCATGTACACGTTCGTCATCTTGCGAAGCCTAGGCGAGTCGCTAGTGCTTAAGAACTAATATATATTATTTTGTATACATTTTATAAATAAAATGTATATACAAATTATTATTACAACTGTAAATACGCTGGCTAAACGAAGCAACTGCGCAAAACCATAACAATAAAAATAAATTGGTTCAGGACCCGCGCACCCACTACGTTTACCCATCCGTGGGTGAAAATAAATTGTCGCTCAGTCCAGCCCACACACTCATAAATACAAATATGTATATAAAACACTAGCTAGCGCCCACGACTTTGTTCGCGTCGACACAATCAAATAATATAATCTAGTCACTCGGTGATATTTAGTGTTGCTTTGTATCAGTGAAAGATTTTTTAGAATCGGTTAGGTAGTTCTAAAGATTACCTCCAAACAACTTTACCTCTTTATAATATTAAAATAATAATAAGTAAATAAGTATACATTACAGAACTCATGTAAAAAATTACTACAAACTAGAGATGGGCCGACTAGCCGAAAGACGACTAGTCGGCTGAAAAATACCTACTAGTCGGCCCATTAGTCGGTCACGCCGTTCACTGCTTTCGATGGAGTTCGGGTGGTATCAGCATTGTCCATGGCGCTTCGTTTACATCTGAGTCGCTCGCACCCGCCACGCTATGCATTCATGTCGAAAGAAGTATTTGTTGCCTTTGCATTATTGACTACCACAGAAAGAGTTTCCATTCCTAAATTATGTTACAAACTGTAAGGCTGATTTAAAATTATTGACAATAAATTAGTTAAAATTAGTTACGATTTCAATTCAATCACCCTAGTTTTAAGCATATAACGGACTATATTTATAGTCGTCAACCAGTTGCCGACTGGTGGCCGACTAATTGCCGACTACAAATATAGCCGAATAGTCGGTTTTCCCGACTAGTCAGTACGTCTCTACTACAAACACATCGACTTATTCGGCCATGGTTCACCCTTGACAATATAAATAATATATAGCCTATCGTTGAAGTGTTATGTTAAAGGGACTGAGTGATTTTCATAAGAACTGCTGGCTGAGATTCCATGATTGAATAACAAACATTTTCGTATATAAACTCATACATCCTATTTATTTAATATAATATAGTGCAGGTCCTGATTTAAATAAGTAGTATGGGGCAAATACAATAATATACATTAAACAACTTTTAAAACATTTAACAGTTATTCACCTGTAGATAGGCTATCAAAATTAACAAAGGTAATAATTATGAAGGATTAATTACTTATATTATTAAATTATCATTATATTATTATATTACTTATATAATTATGTTGTATACCATCAGAGCGAGCGTGGTTCAATAGGAGAACGTGGGACTTTCGATCCAACGCTCCCGAGTTCGAATCCCGCTGGCCACGGACTCACTTTAGTTATGCGCGAATTTAATTCTCGCTCTAAAAGCAGTGAAGGAAAACATCGTGAGAAAAGCGACATGTCCAAGAATTTATGACAAAAATCAAGGACATGTGACATCCACCAACCCGCACTGGGCCAGCATGGTGATTATGGCACATACTCTCATATGAGAGAAGGCCGGTGTCCCAGCAGTGTGAACGTGATGGGCTCAAAATGCTGCCGCAAGCCCACCATATTTCTTTCACGACCTGGATGACTGGTAGATAATACTAAATACCATTAAGGAAACGTTGACCCCGACCGGCCCGAAACTAACGTGGTACCGCTCCTCCTGCAGCCACAACAACAACGCTTCGTGCTGCAGAGCCCAAGACGGCGATATACCTCTCCCGATTTGACCAGAGCATGTCGGGAGACGAGATCGTTCGGTATATCAAGGTGAGGAGCAGCGGACGGATCCAGGAGCTCAACCAGTTGTCGCTGTCGAGGTTGGAGTCAACGAGGACGACGAGTTTCAAGTCCTTTGTGCTCCGGCTTCCGGCAAAGTATAAAGAGACGTTCCTGGCTCCTGAGTTTTGGCCCGAAATCATAGTATTGCGGCGCTACAGGGCGGCGAAGCCGAAGTTAATTCCCTAATCGTAGCTTTAGTGTTTATAAATTGTATATTTATGCTAGTCTGTAAGGTATATATTTTATGGGCCTCTGGTATTCAATTTGTTAACTGTGTTATTGCCTGAAATAAACGAATTTATTATTTTTATTAAGTCATACCTCGTACCATTTTTGTGCAAAACTAATAAATAAATAAATCAAATGAGACCTACTAGTAATCATCATCAACTAAATATTAATAAAAATAAATAATTAGTCACGTGTCTGGATATTTTCCACATAAATAGATAAAGAAGGGTGATTCATCCATGCCTATATAGGTACTACAACAGGTCACCAAAGGGCTGGCGCTTACCTTGGCCAACGAATTAGTCTGGCCATTCAACGAGGTAACATCGCCAGCTTTTTCGCGGGCACCTTGCCCGCGTACGGTAACCTAAATTCTGTGCTTTATCTTTAACTAGCGACCCGCCCTGGCTTCGCACGGTTATTATACATATAAACCTTCCTCTTCAATCACTCTATCTATTAAAAAAACCGCATCAAAATCCGTTGCGTAGTTTTAAAGATTTAAGCATACATAGGGATATAGGGACAGAGAAAGCGACTTTGTTTTATACTATGTAGTGATTTCATTTCTTAATTTTGTTGTACTTAGGTTAGTTTAGTTTTTATCATTGTATATATTTGTACATAATTGTTTCTATAAGTAGGTATATTTTGTCTTTTATTATAGTACCTATTAACAAGATTTTTGGTACTACTTATACTTAAGCACAGTTGGGACTCGGAATAGCTGAACAGATTCCACCATTACAGTGCGGCCTCCAAGGATTCTTGCAGGTTTTAAGGATACCGCCAACTGGCTTGCAGATCATGCGAGTGGTACAGTCATAGCATGAGAGAAGCGGCGTAGTGTTGATGTCACAAGCGGTCCAGTTGGCTCCAGGTGGAAAGTTGTCAGTACTGTCGTCGTAGTCGGACGCTTCGCGGCGAGACCTGCCTTGGTTCTCGTGAGGACTTCCTTGGGGCTTCTGGGCCAGGACAAGGGCCAGGACAGCACACTAAACAAAAGATTTAATTGTAGTTATAGATGGAAAATAAATTGTACGTATGTTAGTTCTAGGGATTTATACGGGCCGTAGAATATTAATAATTATATATATGCCTAATGTACACCAAACAAGAAATTAACAAGGTACACGAAATATTCTTACAGACTATAGTACAACGGGCGGACTTATCGCTGAAAGCTATCTCTTCCAGTCAACCTTTGGATGGAAAAAAACTAAGGGAGTGAGAGAGGTCGGCGGTGTAAATAAAAAGTAAAAGAGACGACTAAATCACATAAAATATATATATAAATATATAGATATAGACACATATATATCTACTACATACATTCAAGGAAAGTACTAATAATTTAATTACCAGCAGCACTCTGGGAAAGGTAGTAATTTTTAACTGATAACTGAATAAGTATATAACATCTGTAACTTATTTTAATGTTATCTGAAATAAAGTTAAATAACTAAGTAAAAAAATAAGACAATGTCAAACACTAATTAATATTGTTAATTATCAAAATATATGCACAAAAACATTTTAATGCAGTTTATTATTATTGAAACTGACGAATTGTATTATTTGTTAAGTTCAATAAAATGATCACTTACCAATGCTAAGATCGTAACAAATTTGTAAGCCATTGCTATTCGATATCCTTCAGCTAATGCGGGGAAGCAATCGAATGCATCGCTTTTATAGCATTTCTTATCAGTTATCTAATTTATTGAACAATAGAAAATACAAATAGGGAAAAGAAAACAAGATTTTCCGTTAGAGAGTCGATAACATGTTTTCTAGTGGGGAAATTCTGTTCGTGTTGCGACTACGTGCAGTGCTTTATCAGGTTTCCCGACGTTTGTAGAGCAAATAAATATATGGTTTTCAATGGCGCACGCTTTGCAAACATTGTTACATAAATCTGTGTTGGTAACATGACATTTTTGTTAATGTGATCATCATCATCATCAGCCCATCACGTTCCCACTGCTGGGACTCGGGCCTTCACTCATAGAGAGAGTATGGGCCATAATCCACCACGCTGGCCCAGTGCGGGTTGGTGGATATCACATGTCCTTGAATTTTTGTGATAAATTCTTGGACATGTCGGTTTCCTCACGATGTTTTCCTTCACCGTTTTTAGAGCGAGTGTTAAATCGACACATAACTTAAGAAAGTCAGTGGTCATCGGGATTCGAACTCGGGTGCGTTGGATTGAAAGTCGCACGTGCCCACTGAGCCACACTCGCATTTCTCGATACATGTGATCATTGCAGTGATATAAACTTCGACACCAGGGTTGGCCACACAGCCCTACGAAAAAAGAAGAAGTGATAGACCTTTCATGTCATTATATCTATACGTAGGTACCTAATATTGCACACACAACTTTACAGCATTGAACATCACATGATACTGGTAGTTACATGCAAAAAGGACCAAACAATTTACTTTTATAGGTCAAAATGCATAAGAAAATAGTAAGTAACTAGCTGCACCCCGGGATTTCACTCGCGGTTTCCGGGAACAAAAAATATCCTATGTCCTTTTCCAAGACCTAAAGTACCTATATGCCAAATTTCATTCGTTCAGTTATTTTTGCATTTGAGTAAGAAACATACATAACTATCCTCACAAACTTTCACATTTATACTATTAGTAGGATAGATTTTTAATTAGTATCTACCAATTAATAGGAATTAAATAATAGATTTTGAATAGAAGGTATATTTATCCATTTTTTTCACATATCCTGACCGAAGTCCAGGTACGGAAAAGAAATAAGAGAACTGATTATACCGGTGCTTCATAAATACACAAGCTAGAGAAGATAGCGCCAAGAAACTCCGGGGGATGTCTTTTTGTTTATATTACGTAAGTATATAACGGGTGTCCCAAAACGAACGCAAGATTTGAATTTGCTGCCATTTGTGCAGTAAATTGTTGGCGACCCTGAAAAAACAATGTGACAGCTGAGAGCCTAGGGCTAGTAAAAATAGAGCGTTACACGATATAACAACGTGTTTTTATTGTTGAACAATATTTATCTCAAAAATAATGAATTTTTAAGCTATTGCATAGCTTCTGTCGCGGGCCTTGAGCGTGGAGACCGAATCCAGAAATTCCGTAACGAAAATAACCTAACACCCCCCACTCCGAATGCTATGCAATAGCTTTACCGCGGCAGTCTCCGAGTGCCACACGTCTTTTTTTGTTGTTGTGGGAGTTTCAACAACACACTCACGCACTGCTTCGATATTGACATTTGAACGGCTTGTTTTTAGACGACCAGTGTGTTTAGCGTCTCCAACTGATCCAGTCTACGTGAAGTTTTCAATTAATCTCTCTTGAAGTTAAAACACTATTCCAACCATATTTTTTTATGAAATTTTCTCCGCCAATCTTTTATTACTTTTGAGATATTGTTCAATAATGAAAACACGTTGTTGTATCGTGTAACGCTCTATTTTTATTAATCCTAAACTCAGTTGTCGAATTGTTTTTTTCAGGGTTGCCAACAATTTGCTGCACAAATGGCGGCAAATTCAAATCTTGCGTTAATTTTGGGACACCCTTTATATGTATAACGTATTTAAGTGTTTATTTATCAAATTAATTAATCTGCGCACATTTTATTCAAATGGTTATAAAGTACATCTAAACTATCTTATGATCAAATCAAATATAAAACATGAAGTGTTATATGCATTTGGGCTATATAAGGCTTTATTCAGGGCTTATTCTAAAATATCATATCACCCTTATTATAGCTTAATAAATTAAATTAAATAAAAATCAATAGCCTGGGTTGTCCAATTGCTTCACCTTGTAAGTCGTTACTAAAGTTTCAGTACTACGCTTTAGTAGACTGGAAGAGATCGGTTTTAGCGATAAGTCCACCCTACTATAGTTTGTAAGAGTCTTTCGTGTACTTTGTTAATTTCTTGTTTGGTGTACAATAAAGCATTAATTATTATTATTAAGTAGTATGCAGTATTTTTTTTAAACACCAAGATGCACTCCAAGACTCAAATTGCCGACGTAGCAGATAAAACGCAAAACTAAAATGGCACTGGACTGGTCACGACTGTCAAATACCAGAAGAGTTGTGGGACAAAATCACATCACGTGGCAACCCAATACAGGGAGATAGCGTCGCGGCAGACCGCGCAGAAGATGGCGAGACGAACTCGATGCCTTTAGCGACTACTGGTCTACAATAGCTCAAGATTGCAAAGCCTGGAAGTCATGGGGGAAGCCTTTGCCCAAAACTGGGACGATACAGTAAATTATCAATAAAAAGATCAGTAGTAATCAGTAGTAAATTAGGGTGCTACTATTATTTAAATAAAATGTGCTAATATTGAGCCTATCTATTATATTTCTTACGAAAGCAACCTGCACTAGAATTTTCTCTGCAAATGATACGCCTCGTTAGTGCTAATGTGGAATTTCTAATTCTAGCCATTACTTCTCAGTAATTAGATTAGATAACAAGCAAAGTAAACGCTGGTTTGCTTTGTTATTGTCAAATAATAAATCGTTGTGCTACAGGAGTGTAACAGTAATGATTTTTTATGTAATTGAGTGACGAGACGAGCTGGTCGTTCACCTGTTGGTAAGCAACATGGCTGCTTACAGTTGCAGCACCACCCAGAACTTAGTTTAATAAAATCCTATGCGGCACTGCACTACGCTCGTCATCCTGAGATGCACAATGCCCAGTAATTTCTTTGGCCTAGTTTTTAAGTAATGTGATTTATTTATTTATTTATTTTTGATTGGTGTCGATTCTTTTTGTATTCCAGCCATTGCTTAAAGTTACGGTTATTTCTTGCAAGTTATTCTGACGCCAAGGAGTAGTGCATAAACATTACTGTGCCAGTTTGAAGGGCATTGTACCAAGCGAAATTACTGTGCATTATCTCACCGCTGATCTCGAAATTTAAAATGACAAAGTATCTCTATAATTACAATTGGTTTATTAAGAACTAGCTGCGCCCCGCGGTTGATACTACATAGATGGAATGGAAGAAAAATCGGCTAATGGACTTTGCAGGTTTCGTCATCAAGATAGCGACATCAATCATCTCTAATGACAGAGCGAACTCTCTTCGAGAAAGGTAAGTTGTAACTTTTACCAAAGAAAACTAAATATTTTTACCCTGCAGCTAATAAAATAAAGGAAATAGGTAAATATCGTCTAACAAAAAGGCGAAGTTAATAATTAATTTTATAACTTTATTTATACATATAATACACAAGAAAGTGGCACATTCAAAAAATAATACATAAACCAAGTTCGTCTGCGCCTTTTGGGGTTAAGTCGGCATTGCATGCCAATAAATGGCTTTAGAATGCATTGTCATCGAGTTGTGAGGTACCCTGAAGTGCTCGAAATATGAGTTGCAAGATTCCACCCGGAACGACAGACAGACAGAAAGACAGACAAGAAAGTGATTAAACGTGCGTTAATAAAAACGTGCTAATGTGGTAATAATTTGAATTTAACTTCAACTATTCTTAGTGTCTCTAAGGCGAGGACACTATTTTCTTGTGTTCATTACTGGTAGCACTAACTTTACTACTACACACTATCACTGCACTAAATTAACTCAAACGGTTTTCTCCTTTTAAGTTGTTATTTATAGTTTTTTATTTATTAAAAATACTTTATGTCTCGGGGTGATGAGCGCAATGCAGTACCACACAATACTTTTGACGGTAGAAGTTCTAAGTTGCACTGTAATTGTTATGGGCAGGCGTAGCGCTTACCATCGGGCAAACGACTTGCTAGTGTCATTACTCAACTCTAAAAGAAGCAGAAAATACTTGTTTATTTTGATGCCGTCGTACTATGTGTGCCCAACTATGCGTTTCGGTGCGGAAGTGTAGAAACATCTGCATAATTTACTTCACTGATTTGTCGTTAAGTTACGCCGGTAAATAATTCCATACAAACATCTCACACGGTATACATTCAACCGAAGATGAGTGAGTAAACTACCTACTGGAAAATTTTCGCGACGGACGATCGGTGACGTAAATCGCGGATGTATACACTACACTAGTGTCGGTGTAGTCACCGACAGATGCGATTATGACCTTTACTGAAATTTATATCTATACTAATATGATAAGGAGATCAAATTGTTTGTATGTATGTTTTTAGGGGTAATCTCTAGAAAGCTATACATATACACTATGTGTGTACACAGAAAAAGAAAAGCGCAAGCATTTGTTTCGTGTCTGGGAGTTGCGGGACCATAGTCTTCATTGTTCCTGGTTCCCTAGTTACAGTAAATCCTAGTTAGGGGCCAGGATCTATGTATGTGATCGTTGGGCGTTATTTATTAACTTACTATCCCTGAATAGCATAGGCTATATTTTTTTATGTCAAAGCGAACGAAGTTTCGGATGGCAACTATAAAACTCATTGTTGCAAAGCTGTAAAAAATGTCAGTGTGGGTCAGTGTGGATGGTACGGGTCTAGTGTGGGCGCGGTGTCGTAAAAACACGCGCCCTACATCATCAGCATCACTCATATTTCAGCCTACGTCCAGCCATTATTGAGCAGAGGAACTTTTCTGTCTTGTCATTCACCCCTATCTTCCGGCTCAGTATCCTGATGAAATGATGGCCTTCAATTTCCGCCCACTTCATAGACCACGCTTTGTGGTTAATCGATTTGGCGTTCTGCCGTCATCCCGATTTGCTAGACGCAATCTGTTTCAATACGTAAATCTAATTACGTAGGATTACTTAGAAATGCATATTGTAAAATAAATTTTCCATTTCATGTTGTATTGTGTGCTAAAGTTGCATCGAAGGCAATTAGGGCAGGGTTGTAAAAGCTACGCGTGGGCTACATTAGCTCGCACCACAACACGTGTAACGGATCTGCGCTGAATATTACAGCTGGCGTTGTTAGGCACTTGTGTTAGGAAAATATGGGTGTTATCTATTTCTATTTTCGTATGGACTGAGCTCTGCTCTGAAAATATAATAGTTTTAGGAAGTGAAAATAAAATATCAGTAGTATAGACTCAATAGAGGAAACAGGACTGTGTTAGCAGCAGGGCAGGTGCTATTTTGGTTTGATTGACGCGTAATATTTTTGCAGAAAATTACAAGTAGTGGGTATATGATCATTTTTTTCTTTGTTTGGCTTCACCATTTTTATTACAATCTAGCCAATTGATAAGGGTAATAAGTCATTTACATTTAACTTAAACTAATAGATCAACCAATACTAAGGATGTGTCCATTAATACTTTTCTTATTGTCTCTATTAAGGCGAAGACGCTTTGTTCTTGTGTTTTTTATGGGTAGCACTACATTATACTAATTCACGATCACTAGACACTACACTAAATCAACCGTTTTGTTTTTTTTAATCTTCTCACTATATCCGTGTGGAGAGGAGCTGGATTGCCTCGACATTCACATGATGGTGAAGCCTATGTTCATAAGCTTCGGCTTATTTTTAATAATTTTATCGATGAACTCTACTTTAAGATCCCGATGGAGATCGTCGTTTCAAATGTTCTAAATAATTAAACAATTTTCCTTAATACTTCATTCTGGAAGCGTTGTATGATAAATATACTCTGTTTGGTGCAGCTCCACAGCCATAAGTCCAAACTAGTCCAAAGTAGGTATTTTTGTTTATGAAATACGGGTATTGCATATGTATAAGATATATTTAATTTTCCAAAATCTAAGTTGCGATTCGAGAGTTATCATAGTAAAATAATAAAATTTCTTAGGTACTTATAATAAGCTGATTTTTAGGCTTTTCAAAAACTTTTAGAACTTAATTATGATACTGAAAATTGACAGTTTTCAAAGTTTCTTGAAAATTCGCTTTATGAAGTGGATGCTAAGAAAGTCATTGACAAAATCCTTGTAAGGCGTAAAATCTTGTCTGAAAAGGGTACCAATTCAAATAAAGGAAATGAAGGTATTTACATAATTCAAATTAATAAATATTTTTAATGTCATATATTTTTATTGGAATAATTTATTTAATATTGTTATTACAGTGACGCTAATATATTACAAAGCCTTTTTTATTATAAGTATACAACTATAAAAAACGAACACACACAACGAATGAAGTCTTGTTTAGCGTCACCATGACGTTTTGCCATCGGTTTCTCACAAAAGAGTTATGGACATTTCGTTTTCAAATACATCATCGTAAAATACTACGATATGTATAAAATCGTGGTTCGAGTATAGTTTAGTTGCTTTGTTTTCTTAAACGGCAGTATCAGCAGGAGCGGCAGGGACAGCGCATTCGTCAGAGGGCGTGGCAGAGCACTCTCCGAGGTTGCAGTGAGGCAGAGTGGGGTCCGAGCAAGGTCTCTGCAGGCCACCGACTTTAGTACACACCATCTTAGTATTACAATCCAGGCAGGTCGACCCGATCGTGGTGCACGGGCCCCATTGAGGGAACCAGGGGGCTAGGGAGACCCATGGGGGGATCCACGGGTTGGCGGCGGGGGCACCAGCACCGCCAGCGCCGCCTGCGCCGCCCCAGCCTCCCCAACCTCCTGGGGCCACTGGGCCAGGAACTGCTGCAGCTACTGCAAGCTGTAATTAAAATAATTTTATTAGTCAATATATTCTTTTAAAACAAGATATTAAAAATCTATACCATATTATTTATCATAAGCCTTCTTTACAAATATCTAGATGTTTTTTTTTCATTTTGGGGTTATCGAATTTTAAAGTTAAAACGAGTAAACTATGTGGATGTACAAAAACAACAGAAATATTTTCAGCATTGCAGCGTTCTAGAAGTACGATATTTTGAACAAAAAATACCATAACAGCAAAGGTTATTGCAAAATACCGAGCTTCATTTGTTTCAAAGCGAGAAATTGTTCCATTATTCAAATTGAATTAAAGTTATTGTGTTCCGAATTCCCGTAAAACATTAAGGCGTGTTCTGATTACAAGCATGAGTTTGTTGTAAATTTTTATATCATTGCTCAACGTACTGACCAGTTACTGATGTATTTGCTTTTGAACTAGTTTGACTTTAAGCAAGAGATCTTGGATAAAAATTTATCAAGATGATTTAAGATATAATTTTAGCAATTCATGTTACAACGTTGACTTAACATGCTCGCTGATGCTCGTTCCTGAACTGTTACATTACACACGATTGCTCCATGTCAGTCCGCCTTAACAAGTCTTAACAAACATATTAGCCAACCAAATGTCACCAAATCAATACTTACCATGACGCAAACTGCCAAAGCAATCTTGAAACCCATGATTCAACAAATTCGAGTAAACTTCGTTAACTTGATCGTTCGACTAAAGTTGTATCGTAAATGAATGAGCTCCTTCAATTCAAACTGTATTTATACGATTGTACGAGCTACTGTACATATTATACTATACGTTTAAAATAATGAGTTAATGTTTAATTAGAAGATTATAATTATTATGAGCAAGTACGATAGAAACGAGGTTTTCCCGAAGATGTAAATAGTGTTCAAAACAGATAAGGGAGTTTGTAGAGTCAGCAAAGAAAATTTTACAAGATTTTGAAAGATTATCCGAATCTGTTCTGGGTGGTGTTGAAACTGTTAGGGGCAGGCGTGTTGCTTACCCTCAGGTGAAAGATATGCTCGTCTCACCACTTAGAAGTAAACATGTTATAAACCGCAAACGGATGAGCTATATGAAAACATACAATTAAACAGAAAACCTCCTTCTTTTTAAAATATGAAATATTTTTTATATAGTGCTCTTGCAATTTATTGGTGACCACAACTCACTCTTTTATCGGTATATAACTTTTGCATAGAGATATACGTATAGGTATACATATTTTATATAATACTTTTAGGATTTATTATCTGTATCTTTACTTTTGTCTTTATCTATATCCTTTCCTAAACCCTACTTCTAAACTGTACTTACCGGGTGGAAAGTATGTGTATAGTAAGCATTTTAATATTTCGCCTATAAGTACATATTTGATATAAAACGTTTAGGATTTATTATCCGTATCTTTACTTTTGTCTTTATCTATAACCTTTCTTAAACTCTACTTCTAAACTGTACTTACCTGGTGGAAAGTATAGTAAGAATTTGAACGTTACTCGATTTGATATAAAAAAATCAATTTGATACGAGGGTCAAACTGAAAGTTCTTAGAAAATCAAAAACTGACTAAACTAGCTAGTTATTACTATTATTATATCTTTTCAAAATAGTGTCCGTGCACGACAATACATCGCTGCATCCTATGGAACCACTGAGAAAAGCACTTTGCCCACTCGTCCTTAGGGGACTCTTCGACGGCCTTTTGAAACGCTGCCACAGCTTCCTCAGCGTCCATAAAACGTTTTCCTTTAAGTTTTTCTTTAATTTTTGGGAATAAATAAAAATCACAAGGTGCGACGTCGGTACTGTACGACGGATGACCCAGTAGTTCCACGAATGACGTCGCCAACTAGTCGATCGTTCGCCTGGCGGTTAGCGACGAGGCGTTGTGGTGAAGGAGGATTCTACTGCGAGGTCGTTTCTCCCGAATATTTTCTAAGACAAGTGGCAAACAATTGTTAGTGTACCACTCCGCAGAAACTGTTTCTCGATCCTCTAAAGCAATTGTCGCGAAATGACCTGTCCTTCCGAAGAACGGCGCTATCATCTTTTTTTCCACGCTTCGACCTCTCTTCACTTTAGTTGGCAACTCCTCGGAAGGAAACACCCACTGAGCAGACTGTCTTTTGGTTTCGAGATCATAACAGTAAATCCAGCTTTCGTCACCCGTAAGTATGTAGAACACAGCATTTGAGTCACCTCCGTTAAATCTTTCAAGCATTTCACGGCATCAATCAACACGACGGAGTTTTTGGGCCTCGGTCAAAATATGAGGTATCCACCGGGCACAAAGCTTCCTGACCGCTAAATGTTCATGGAGTATTTTGTGCACTTGACTCATACCGATGCCTAAGCTTGTCCAAATCTGCTGATAGGTCACTCTTTTGTCAGTCTCTATCATACGACGCACAGAACAGATGTTATCTTCGGTCGTCGCCGTAGAAGGCCGTCCCTCACGCAGATCATCGGTGAGATTAGTGCGACCACGCTTAAACTCATTAAACCAGTTGTAAACAGTGGCACGAGATGGGACTTCATTGTGAAAGACCAATCGTAGTCTATCATAACTTTCTTGTTGACTTAAATGTAATCGAAAGTCATAAAAAATCATAGCACGAAACTTTCTCGCGTTAAATTCATGCTGACGTGACACAGACAATTTTCAATTTGCCGCCAAATTGTAAAACAAATGACAATTGAATAAAATTCATACTCAATAATATTGGAAAAGCGTTCCATTTTCAAAATTTTAATTATTTTTTTATTTATTTTGTTTACAAGTGGCCAGTTCTAAAAACATTCAGTTTGACCCTCGTATAAAACGTTTAGGATTGTTTATCTGTATCTTTAGCTTTATCTATATTTCTTAATCTCTACTTCTAAACTGGGTGGAAAGTATAGTAAGAATTTTAATATATGACGCATACTGTGTAGCTACCTACCTACTTATACATAATATGTATAGTTTAATATCGCGTAACTTTATCGAATTAGATCACTTCAAGTAGAATTCTGAAAGAATAGTGAATCATAATAGCACTTAATATAAAAACCTTCAAATAATAAAATGAAATAGAGCGCTGTGGCACAGCGGGAACTTGTGCGACTTTCGATCCCAACGCACTGGAGTTTGAATCCCGATAGGCCCGATCATACTTGTTCTATTAAGTCTTCTGTGCCAGTGACTGTCTTGCGAGTTTACCACTCGTTTTAAAAACAGTGAAAGAAAAAGAAAACATCGCAATGAAACCGGCATTGTCCAAAAATAACAAGGACATGTGACATCTAGAGAAGGCAGTCCCAGCAGTGGGAACGTAATAGGATGATGATGATTAAAACCTAGCGAAGTAATTTAAAAAAGCTAAAAGCTCTAAGTTATCTAGCGAAAAAAGACGTAAATATCTATTCTCTTTTTATTTAGTCGGGCTTGTCATACGCCTGGTATTAATCACCGTGTCCGCGTTTCAGTGCGCTCATTATTATCCTGAGACATCTATCACATTTACTCGTGGTAGGTCTCTCGTATGCGGGAGGCCGTCTGGGTAGGTACCACAGCTTTGCCAGTTATTCTGCGCCAAGCGCAAGCAATACTGTCTCCTGGTTTGAAGGGCATTGTGGCCAGCGAAATTTCTGGGCATATGAGACAATATCTAATGTCTCGGGTTGATGAGCGCAGCGCTACGCAGCGCTTTTTATTGTACCTATTACAAGTTCTGAGTGGCACTGCAATTGTTTTGGACAGGCGGGGCGCTTACCATCAGGCGAACGACTTGCCCGTCTCATAACTCAGCTCCATAAAAAATAAACATCATTTTTAACCCCCGACGCAAACAGGAGTGTTATAAGTATCTGTGTACCTGTCTGTGGCATCGTAGCTCCCAAACGGATAAACCGATTTTGATTTCTTTTTTTGTTTAGAAGGTGACTTGATCGAGTGTGTTTTTAGCATTCAAGAAAGTCGCTGTTCTGCCGTTTGAAGATCATCAGTTCTTTTCTAGTTGATAAAGGGATGTAAGCACCTTCCAAAGATCTGGTCGATTCGAAATTTGGTATCCTGTAACTTCAATGATATTGCAAGAATCTAATGGAATCAGGCGTGACGTTGCGGAAATCCATCTCAAAACTAAAACGCAATAAAATCTTATTATGTAGCGGAATCACACTATATATTTTTATTGCGTTTCAATATTGTCAGAACATAGTAGAAGAAGAACATTGTAGTTTTTATCATCATTTAATTGTAACCAGGGCCCCAATTCACTATGACAACTTGGCGAAATCACGTCGATTCCTTGCTTCGAAATCACGTGGATTCCTTCATTAATAAACGACATCTCTATGACGCATTCATATATTCAAATATATGACGAGTCATAGAGAATACAAATTTCGCAGATGTCGTTTATTAATTAAGGAATGGACGTTTCCTTAAAGCAAAGAATGGCCAAGTTGTCATAGTGAATTAGGGCCCTGATGGTGCAGCATCATTTGGAATCTGCAGGATACTCAACTTACAGTAGAGGTATCGAGGTTGGGCTCACTGGATTGATCTCCATGTATAGGTTGTGGATAGATGATCAGGGTCTGACGATGAAGCAGAAAAAAGAAATGAGGATAATTTTGCCGGGGCTTTTTAAATTTTTAATTTAAGTTCTATGTTTTGTTTTGTTGATGGTACTAACAAATAAGGTATGATAATAAGCTTACAGTAGGAAAATTTTACTGTAAAACATATGAGAGTACTTTGCAGGGGGCATGTTGTTATTTAAGATCAGGATGACATCAATGATTGCTTAAGATTACGATTGGGTTCCCCGTTATTATCTCTCATTCTGTCTACAGATTAAGTTCGTTTGTTTTTCCATTCTCGATGTTTTCAAATTAGTTTTTCCATTGGCGTATGTAGATTCAACAATTTTTTAATTTTTTTATCACTTACATAGATCCTGGTCCCTAACTAGGACTCAATGTATCTAGGGAACTACGAACTGCGAGGACCACGGTCCCACAACACCCAGATACTAAACAAATACTTGAGCTTTTTAACTGACTTGAAAAGGTTCTCTATTCGATTGTATTTTTTATGTTTGCTACCTCAGAACTCCGTCATTCATGTACCGATTTGGAAAATTATTTTTGCGTTGGGTTCAGTATAGCTACGAAGTGGTCCCATATAAATTTCATCGATATTTGACCTTGGACTTCGAAGATACATTGAAGTCGGTTTTTTTGTTTGATAAACCGTATACTTGTATTGTACGCATACTTGGAATAAGACAGAATACTTTTAATCCCGAAAAATCGTCCATGCAGAAGAAACCGCGTAGCTAGCTACCTATAGGTACCTATACTTTTTTTATCAGTTTGTCCTTTTCTTCGAACTTTTCAAGCCTTCTAGATTCTAGAAGAAGACTCCTGAAAAGAATAGTTAGGTCAAATTACTCTTAGATGTAATATGAAAAAAGAATGACGTGTGTAGTAAGTAGCTGTATTATAATTAAATGCGTGAAACTCAGCGATTCACTAATTATTTCTAATCGATAAGTCGCGCACTCGTCATCTTGGTTTGACGTCAAAAGAAAATTCCCTGAATTTCGTTCTATTTCTTTCGATAATAATTAAAATGCTGATGACTGATCTTTAAAATAAAATATCAAACTGAATTGTATGTATGTCTGTGATATGTATATCGAAGAATGAACTTTTACGTAACCAGCTCATTTGGAAGCGTCTTTAAATATGTAATTGTTTTTATATGTTTTGTCAGAGGTTTAGCATTATATTATGTACCTATAATTTATAAAAGCGAGTTTAGCTGCTGAGTTCATAGGAGCACTAAAGAGCAAGTGAAGCTTAGCGGAGCTTACGACTCTCGATCCGACACAACGGAGTTTAAACGCGGATTTAACACTCGCTCTAAAAAATTGAAAGAAAAGGTCGACAGAAAAGCAGCATATCAAATAACCGTAGGACATGTGACATCTATGCAACAACCCACACAGCAGCGCCAGCGTAATGAATTATGGCCCATATTATTCTCTCTGTCAGTGAACGCCCTGTTCCAGCAATGGCAACGTAATGGGCTGACGATATTGTTTTTGTGAAAGTGTATTTTGAGACGAGCACGTCGTTTGCCTGATGATAAGCGCCACGCTTGCTCATAGCAATTGCAGTGCCACCTAAAACTTAAAATACCGTAAAAAGTATTGTGTAGCACTGCATTGCGGTCATCACCCCGAGACATCAGGTCAATCTCATATGCCCAGTAATTTACTAGCTACAACGCCCTTCAAACCGGAACACAGTAATGCTTGCACACTACGGCGGTAGAATGACTGGCAAAGCCGTGGTACCTACCCAGACGGACTCCCGCATACGAGACGTCCGCCTACGACGAGTTATTATGATGATATTATGAGATTATGATCAAAACATTATGATGTTAATATTATGATAAAAGTTTTTTGTTGCGAAATATATAATATCACACCGAGCCTGATCTCACCGTTTTAATAATGTCTCCTGCATAAATAAAATACAAAATTCTTATGAAATCATTCAAGTATGAGTTCATAGCAACTGCGCGTCGCCGTCGCGTCTGTCACAGATAAAGAGCCTTTTTGAGCTCACAATAACCTGTAGCTGGGAAGTAAGACATTTTTCGAGGACGAATAAAGTTATATTACACAATACGACTACAATATTGACTTTTATGAAAACTAGCCGATCCCCGCGACTTTGTTAGCTTTCAATTAGGTTTACAGTTGATCTCGAAGTCACTGTTCGTTTTGCCGGGATGGAAAGGTGATCGCAGTCAGGCCTTAGATACCACTATGCTTTCATTCAAACTACGACGTGATTGTTATACAAACATACCTACTTAGATAGGAACCATACATAGAAACATCCAAACAGTGAATGAGCGGGCGATACTTACCCCCAAACATGAGATGCGGTAGCTACAAACCATTAGAGTGGTAGGCTCTGGCCGTGGTTGTAATATCACCCACCGAACAAAGCCATGCCGTCAGGATTCGGGATGATGTTCGGTGAACCATCGGGGAGACGGGTCTGAGCAGCCGCTCAACTGCCGTCTCTGATCTTTGTGCCCCATCCTAGGCCACATCATCGCTTCACGTCAGGCGAGATAGTGGTCAAACATAGACCTACTAAGCGAAAAAAAATTAACACCGTCTAGAAAAAAATATTGCACGCTGGATCCCGCCGCCCTACAAAAAGTAAGTTCTATTTGTAATTACACATAGATTTCAATTAAAGTGCCTATTTACACGAGTGCCCGCACAAGGTTTTTAATTGGATGAGGTATGGAGCGGGAGGAGGTCTGCGCGCTCTATCCGAAAAACAGGAAAGAAACTACTGCGTGTGAACACACTTGCCAGTTGTGCGGGAACTAGCAAAAGGCCGTTCCTGCAGAACCAGGAAACGGGCCGTAAGACTGTACCTACAACAATATAATCTATACCTACCTATAGAAAACCTTCCTGTAGATTTTGTCAGCTTCGTTCAACCTTATTGTAGCCTCTTCATTCTATTTTTCTATGTCTCTATTATACCTATATAGACAGATTGTAATGTATTGCCGCGTGTAGGTAAATATTTTGTGCATAAAGATATTCTTGTTCTACTCGTTTCGCTTCTATCTTCAGTTTTCTCGTTTCAATAAACGAACACTTGAACGACACGAACAATGTCTCAAATAAAATATAAAATGGAAGATATCTCACAAAATCATTGAAGTAGGAGTTCAATGCAAAGTTTCCGTCGTCGTGTCAGTCACCGACAAAGCGCCTTATTTAATTCCACTGGCAAGAACTGTTGTCATCGAGGAGACATTTATTAAGCAGGCGTTTTGGAGATAAGGTCAGAAAGTTACTGTTAACTTGTTTGGAAATAATTCAGAGGTTGTCAATTTTTAGTTACTTATATAGAGAGATGAAACAGCTGCAATACTGAAACACATTTTTGTATGAACACAGATACTTTGGTACTTACGTAGCATACGTACGTATCTTGGTATGAGGTATGTATGTACATATAGGTAGTACGACCGCAGAACAGTATTCATATTCATTTTCATCTAATAATACATACATATATAGGTGTCCCAGCAGTGGGAACGTGATGGGCTGATGATGATGAATACATACATATAATAAACTACACAGGAGTTAGAAATGTGTAATAGAATATATACATGTGCCCTGTAAGGCCGCTGCACAAGTTCTGGTTGAAGTTAATTTCTTATCGCTAGTCCTAGGTAACCTAATGATAGGTTATTTAATAGTAGCTATACTTAACATTTGTTAATTTAAGATAATCATTCAGTTCTCATCATTGCGATTATTGTATTGGATCGTTAAAATCACATTATACATTACTTTAAATACATACTAGTTAATTTACGTATACACTAAAATATTATTGGTTTTTAACTGACTTCAAAAGAAGGAGGAGAGGGTTCTCAATTCCATTGTTTTTTTATGTTTGTTATCTCAGAACTCCGTCATTTATAAAGCGATTTAGAAAATTATTTTGCGTTGAGTTCAGTATAACTACAAGGTGGTCATATATAAAGAACATAAATTTTCGACTTTGGACTTCAAAGATACCTGTATAAGAATTGAGATCGGTTTTGTTTTTTAGTTAAAAATGAATTAGGCATATGTTAAATGTTAACTTTTCATACTAATTACTAATAATTTAAAATGGTGTGTATATTTTGTGACATGCATGAAATAATTAACATCATAAATCCTTACTAATATTATAAACGTGAAAGTTTGTAGGTATGGATATAGGGATGTTTGTTACTCTTTCACGCAAAAAATACCGCACCGATTTTGATGAAATTTGGTATGTAGGTACCTACTTTAGGATTTGGAATAGCACATAGGCTACTTTTTATCCCGGGAAATCGCGGGTGGAACCGCGGGGCGCAGATAGTTTAATTTTAAAAATTGAATGATAGAATATCAGTGTCACAACAATTGTAGTCTCGAGCCGACAACTCCTGCAAAAGAGCTCCCATACATAGGTAGGTATGTAGGTAGGTACTATTAAATACTGCTAGTTAAGAACAAACGTCATGTGACGACAGCCTATTAGCAGATATCAGTAAATGTTTACGTTTGTGTTTGAAAGGTATACGGCTTGTCACAAGGAAAGTTAAAATAGATAGAGGATAAAATAGATAGTAGGTAAAGTACTTTATTTGAATAGGAACTTATTAAAACAATTTTATTGAAAACGGTAGTGAATGAATGGGTCTAGTTAAGTAGTCACAAGCGGCAGAACGCATCATCTGTGTAATTAGGGACGTCACACATATTTAATTTTTCGAGACGATCCTATGGCGAGCAGACTTGGTACCTATCATCATCATCATCATTATCAGCTCACGTCAGCCCACTGCTGGACACAGGCCTCGCCCATAGCACGCCACTGAGCCCGATTTTCGGCTTGCCTTCTCCAGTCGCTACCAGCAACCCTACGTATGTCATCGCTCCATCTAGTCGCAGGGCGTCCTACACTACGTTTGCCGATTCGCGGTCTCCACTCTAGAACACGTCTACCCCAACGGTACGTATAGTACCTATAGTGTACCTATATGTTGTCGCCTATAACCTGCCCCCCTACCCATATGTCCCTCAAGCGCCAATCGTATATCGTGTTGAGCTCAGATTAAGGTGTAGATTCACTGCGACAATGTCTTATGATGCCATATATTGTCCAATTAAGTTTATCTCAACTCGTAGTCATCGTCTTTTGGTATAAATGAATGTGATTAATTCGATTTCTTGCCTGAATCGACAATAATTAGACCGTATCTTATTAGTCGCTGTGACACTATACCTTAATTCGATCTCAACACGATATACGATTGGCGCTTGAGGGACATATGGGTAGAGGGGCTGTTCCCGCCAATTTAACGGTATCGTGTCGGTTATTGAAAACGCGTCATAGTTCGGGCCATATATTTTTGGCGAGTCTGTATCGACTCAGTGAGCGAGAGAGCGAGTGTGGGCTCAGTGGAAGAAAGTGCGAGTTTAGATCTGACGCA
The DNA here is from genome assembly GCA_951640565.1 of Petrophora chlorosata. Taxonomy (NCBI): domain Eukaryota; kingdom Metazoa; phylum Arthropoda; class Insecta; order Lepidoptera; family Geometridae; genus Petrophora; species Petrophora chlorosata. The sequence goes on from OX621206.1 coordinate 8,575,230, forward strand.
CCCGAGTTCAGATCCCGCTGACCACATAAATCTTAAGTTATGTGGGGATCTAACACTCGCTCTAAAAACGGCGAACAAAAACATCGTGAGGAGACCGGCATGTCCAAGAATTCATCACTAAAAATTCAAGGACATGTGACATCCACCAACCCGCACTGGGCCTGCGTGGTGGATTATGGCCCATACTCTCTCTATGCGAAAAGGCTCGTGTCCCAGCTGTGGGAGCGTAATGGGCTGATGATGATGAGTCTGTATCGGCTAAAACTGTAAATTTCTTCAAAATTAATTGAGTAACACGTATCTTTACTCAAAACTTTCACATTTATAATTAGTAGGATATAGGATAAATTACCTACGTGTTAATTCAGATTATTGTCGCCTTGAGCGTTTTAGGTTTTATCTTTTAGGTACTATCTATATTATCTTGAAACTTTTAGGTTCAAGATTGTCGCACTACTGGTGGTAGGCTTTTCGTACGCGAGAGGCCATCTGGGTGGGTATCACCACTTTGCCAGTTATTCTTCCAAGCAGTCTGCGCATGCGATATACCTGTGTTCCGGTTTGAAGGGCATTATAGCTATTGAAATTACTTGGCATTATGAGACTTAATATCTGATGTTTCGGGGTGATAAGCGCAATGCAGCGCTACGCAATGCTTTTTAGGGTATTAAAAGTTCTGGGTGGCAGGTGTGGCGCTTACCATCAAGTGAATGACATGCTCGTCTTAATACTCAGTTCCATAAAAACAAACTCATGGTGACGAGCGCAGTGACTTCAGTGTCGCGCAGGATTTTGCAAAACAAAGTTTTGGATGGTACTCTAATTTTTCTGCAGACGTATTGCTTACCATCATCATCGGGCAAACGACAGGCTCGTCTCGTTCAGTTACATAAGAAACTACTTTAGTTCTGACTCTACTGTTCATTCAAGTTATCATAAAAGCGACAATTATTAGCAAACATTGTGACGTCATCCCTAGTGTTACAGCGCGTACACAAAATATATTTTGTAATTCTCTCTCATGACAGCTTCATTTGTTTACTTGTTGTCACAGTTACGTAGAAATGTTTGTTGCATATGTAGTGATAGACAGGTAAACTAGATAGGGGACTATTTCAAGTAAATAACTCTTAACTCTCTCGTTTGTTACCTATTTAGATAACTCAACTAACTATATTTTGTCACTTTTTTATGTTACTGTATGACGAGACGAGCTGGTCGTTTGCCTGATGGTAAGCAATACGCCAGCCCTTAACAATAACAGCAACACCCAGAACTTTGTTTTGCAAAATCCTGCAGCGCTGCACTGCGCTCGTCACCATGAGACAATTAGCTGTTGAGTCTCCATAATGCCCAGTAATTTCACTGGCTTCAAAAGCCAAAAAAATCTTTCAAAACCCTTCAAACCGGAACATAGTAATGCTTGCGCACTACTGCTTGGCGGCTGAATAACTGGCGAAGCGGTGGTACCCACCCAGACGGCCTCTCGCATACAAGAAACCTACCACCACTTTCTTTCAGAAAGAGTTCATAAATCAGCTTCTGAGGGATAATGGTTGGGTAGGTATGCCTATATACCAAGGAGGTTGCGGGTTCGATTCCCGCATCGTATCAGTATACACTGACATCATAGAATACTGAATTATACATCCTACTAATATTATAAACACGAAAGTTTGTAAGTATGGATGTACTTTTGTTACTCTTTCACGCAAAAACTACTGAATGGATTTTGATGAAATTTGTTATGGAGATAGCTTATACCCTGGATTAACACATAGGCTACTTTTTATCCCGGGAAACCGCGGGTGAAACCGCAGGGCGCAGCTAGTATTTAATAAAACTGCTAGGACTTACGTAGTTTGTCGAATTAGTCGATCTAGGTTTTCTGTGGACGCCGCGATCTCGCAGGGTAAGCTCGCCCTGAAGAAGAACATCGAGTATGCTCGAAACCTAGGTCGACTAATTCGACATACTACGTGAGTCCTAGCCGTTTTATTAAATATTTATAATGAATCAAAGTCACGAAAACTTTCATACTGAAGTATCCTTACACCTATTATAATTGCGAAAGTGTGTTTGTTTGCTTCTACGTCTTTCACTCATCAACGTAGCAACATGATCAACGTGAGTTTATGCATATATATAGTCTACGACGCGGAGAGTGACATAGGCTAAGTTTTATTCCGGAAAAATAAGCAGTTCCAGTCGGATACCGTAATCACGTATCATATAAAATCTATTAAATATATAAATATATATAAAACAGTATTGTTCACTAGAACCAAGCGAAGCCGCGGGTAAAAGCTAGTAACTTATAGGTAGGTATAGTATTAAGCTCAATGTGTGTGCGGATTTTCTTTTTGATCCCTCCAAAAACAGCGAAGGAAAATATCGTGCAGTCCAAGAACGACAAAATTCGAGGATAATATTTGCGATTCACTAAGCTGGGTCCTAAGTATAGTGGAATAGCTTATAATTTCTTGACGCATTGTGCATTCTCTTTCGCATTAACCCGATCCATCCGAAGGTTGTCTGTAAGAAATTGCCGCCAAGTGTATATTGTATAACCCTAGATACGTTTTATTTCTTTATGTCTTCGTGTATGTGGATTGTGGAATACAACAAAGAGTATTTTTTTTACCCTTAATAGATCTGTGTTTGGCCACTATCTCGCCTGATGTGAAGCGATGATGTGGCCTAAGATGGAGCACATAGATCTAGAGAGAGACAGCAGTTGAGCGGTTGCTCAGACCCGTCTCCCCAATGGTTCACCGAACATCATCCCGAAACACGACTGGGTCGCTTGACGGCATGGCTTTGTTCGGTGGGTGGTATTACAACAACGGCCAGAGCCTACCACTCCAAAAAAGTAGAGTATTTTGTTTCTATCTCTTTCTCTCGCTGAGAGAAGGTCCGTGTCCCAGCACTAGCTGATAATGACGATGATTCAATAGGAACGGATATTTTTAGACCATGTCTTTCACCGAAATACATATTCATATGTAACAGGAATATTGTATATAGGTATACCGATTATCCATATATAATTCAGTAATATTTAACCGACAAAGTTCTAAATTAAATGCCAATGATGATATATGGACTCTCTGACGACAACATCAATCATTGTTCGGTGAACTTCTTATTCGTCTTCAACGTACCCTCAACACAGAATTCCAAAAAACAATCTCTTGTATCTTAATATACAATTTCCGTTTGCAAACAATAGACGAGGAATGCAAACAGTTGGTAATCTTCGAGATAAGTTCGGAGACGGGGAGCCCACGTGATCTTCATTGCGTAATTTCGTTCTGACCATGACATAAAATATGGACTCTTATTAAGATGCTAAAATGTTTTGCGAAGTTTATATTGTGGAAGGTTCTGCCAAATGAAAGACACATCATCATCATCATCAGCCCATCACGTTCCCATAGCTGGGACACGGGCCTTCTCTTACAGAGAGAGTAGGTATGGGCCATAGTCCACCACGCTGGCCAATGCGGGTTGGTGGATGTCACATGTACTTGAATTTTTGTGATAAATTCTTGGACATGCCGGTTTCCTCATAATGTTTTCCTTCACCGTTTTTAGAGCGAATGTTAAATCCGCACGTAACTTAAGAAAGTCAATGGTGCGGGGCCAGCGGGATTCGAACTCGGGTGCGTTGGATTGAAAGTCGCACGTGGTTCTACTGAGCCACACTCGCTCTTGAATGAAAGACACATGTAGTTAAAAATATTAGAAAAAGGATTAACATTGACAGACATGTTAATGAGATAATTAAGGATGTAATTAGGTAAGTAATTCTTATAATTAGGAATTAAGCATTTATAAAGTAGATACTTATATATATAGTAGAGTCATTAGGTTCTGAGAAGCTCTGTTATCAGAGGTAATAGGAAATGAAATGAAATGAAATAGTTTATTTGCACCAAGAGATTGGCATACAAAAATCACACAATAATAAATGTATCAAACAGAGTATCTATACTTTCAATTGAATGTCTATCAGTACTTATATAAAAATAGGAATATTTTTTATTTCTGTTAATGAAACATCACAATTAGTACAATCATAATGTCAATAATAATAATAATTTGATTGCTTGAAATGTCATAATAATAGAGGTAATCGATGCTTTCTAGTTTTTTACTAAATAGGTAAGTACATACCTTATTTGCTGTTTTTTTCTTGCACAAATTAGACTAACGCACATTTAACGTTTGGATTTCTACGACTTGATATACGCAAGACGCAAGAGTGGCAAATCTTTTGGCTCTTCGTTTTGCTCTGTTCACCTTCCCTTTGACTTTTCGAGAGGTCATCTGGGTTGGTACCACCGCTTTGCCAGTTATTCTGCCGCCAAGCAGTAGTGCGCAAGCTCGCCCAATTGCAGAAACAAAAATGACTCGGCCTCATCTTATACCACCAGTCCTGACGCACTACGATCGAAAAAAACAAAAGAGGACCAATTTGTAACCTGTAAAAAATACCTCGTTGGCCACGATTCAGTGGTTTGAGGAAGGTGGAAGGTGAAATGAATAAACAGTTTATTGTTTTATTAGTGTCTATTTTATGTAATTGGTTTATGTAAGTAGGTATATTAAGAATTTAAAAACCATCGTCCATGTATTTTTGCGTAAATTTTCTCCCTGCACGGCTATCTGGAAGAGATAACTTTTAGCGTTGAGACTGCCAATTGTTAGACTACCGATAAGCTTTTTGTTAGTTTATTAATTGGCGGTGTGTGTTTCTATAATGAGTTATTTCATTTCTTTGTTAGTATCCTACATCTTGCTTGCTATAAAAAATAGTATTCTTAAAATAATAAAATTAATCTATTACTTTCATAATATTTATGAAATCACTGTCATGATAAGAAAATAATATGAAATATACGCCATCGCAAAAAGTAAAACGAGTTATAACTTCCTGAAAGGCACACTACGCTTGAAATAATATTTATATTATCTATGCAAAACTTTATTGCGCAATTTATTAACCGTCTTCAAAATGGAGGTTCTCTATTCGGTTGTATTTTTTTATGTTTGTTACCTCGGAACTCTGTCATTTACGAACCGATTTGGGAAATTATTTTTGCGTTGGGTTCAGTAACGCTACGAAGTGGTCCAATATCAATTTATCGATATTTGTCATTGGACTTTGAAGATACATTGAAGTCGGGTTTTTTGGGATAAAATGTATACTTGTCATATTAATATTCATTTATTCATATTCATACATATTTGGCAGTATGAATATTGCTTACAGTTTTAAAAATTAGATTTTTTAACATTTTAAAGCAATATTCTTTATTGAATACGACCAAATTCTGAATTGCAAATCAAATAAAATTAAAAATAATAAGTTAATTATTTTTTTAGATTTTATCATAAATCAAGTGAAGGAAAATCGTCGAGAACGTGGTATTATTTTGTACATTCGACCTATGTCGACCTATAGTTACTATATAGATATTAACTTTACATAGTATTAAACAAAGCCGCTTGCCGCCGTCTGTACGCTTAGATCTTTTAAACTACGCAACGGATTTTAATGCGGTTTTCACAAATTGACAGAGTGATTGAAGAGGAAGGTTTATATGTGCAATACATGCATATAAACCCTTCTCTTCTTCCGTGCGAAGCCGGGACGGGTCGCTAGTTATTAATAATACAAATGACATACAAATCGAAAGATAGTTAACACTTAGACTAATTTGAAATAACATTCCATCAAGAAGGTATTCAAGGTACAATCCATGTTACGTAATAGGGTTCCGTTGGGAGTAGTGTTCTGGGATTGGTTGATATTTTTTTTAAAGTGTGATTAGTTTTGGATTTCGTTGGGAGCTTTTCTAGATTATGTGTAGGCTATTATATATAAAAGGATTGTAATACCCTTCAACTAGCTATTCATTTGTTTTTTAAATTGTACCGAATTGGTGCCACCACCAGTAAATTGAATTTACTGGTGGTAGGATTCTCGTATGCGAGAGGCCGTCTGGGTAGGTACCACCGCTTTGCCAGTTATTTAGCCGCCAAGCAGTAGTGCGCAAGCATTACTCTGTTCCGGTATGAAGGGCATTGTAGCCAGCGAAATTACTGGACATTATGAGACTCAACAGCTAATTGTCTCAGGGTGACGAGCGCAGTGCAGCGCCGCGCAGGATTTTGCAAAACAAAGTTCTGGGTGGTGCTATTATTGTTATGGGCTGGCGTATTGCTTACCACCAGGCAAACGACCAGCTCGTCTCGTAACTCAGTTACATAAAAAAAAAAATTGGGATTTGTTGTATGGACAAAAATTTCGATAGACAAATGACGGTTGTACCTAATTGAGACTAACTCGTTCAATTTGTTGACGTATCTTAATAAGACAATTCATTAACATTACGATATAGCCTAATAAGACCACTAAGTAATTAGTGAGTAGAGTTTAGCTTAAACTGCTAAGTAGAGTAGGTATAAGAGGATGTAGAGAATTAAATACCACGTGTTATTTAATTAAATAATAAAAAAAATAAACAAACATTTTACAATAATAATCCAGTTTCCGTTGCATTACCGAGATGTACCACAAATATCCGGTCGTATCATTTTATCAAGACTTTCTATGATAGCGTAGAAGCGTCGCCGTCATTAGAAGTAACTATTGTTTGCACTGACTCAGAGTTGGCGAAAACATCATGTTTGGGTAAGACTTTACTACGCCTTTATCTCCGCAGAAGCCATTATCTAATGTTATCAACTAATTGCTGGTGCAGGTATAAAAGGATATGCGTGCTCTGTTTAAAGGAATTCTTACGAACGAGCTCAAATGAATCACAAGTGTTCTTGAGCATAAGTGATTTAACGAACGAATTTTGCTTTCAATGAGAAATAGACGTTCAATATGAGGGTCATTTATTTACTGCTAATTGTAAGTTTCAGCAATTTTTTTATCTTGTGTTGTGATTGTGTTTTTTTGTTTTTGGTTAAATTTAGACGTTCAATTTAGGCGTTTTATTTGATTGAAGTGAACCATAGTCTAGTTTTGAAGTTAATGAGTGTAGTGATTAGATATTGTGGAACTATAATTAAAACGTTTTACGGAAGAGACTAGTGTCCCACGACACAGGGAATCCTAGTGTGGGAACTAGTGGACCTTAAATAACTTAATTATTATTCCTACCCTATTTGTAAACCTTAGAATAAGTTTCCGAGTGCTCTAATATTAAGTGTTTTTGTACCAACATTTCTAAATGAATAAACAAATTATTATTATTATTATTCAAAGCGTTTTATAAACACAATAAGCAAATATAAATTATAAAATCAAACTTATCGGTTATGCTTTAAAAATTACCAAATGTTTGATTAACGCTTATAGTTACACGATTTCTTGATCCCTGTTTGCCTTACGTGAGTTTCTTGTGTTTTTATCTTGTTCAAAATTTATTGGACAAATATTAACGTAATTCAAGATTTTTAAGCAAATATTAACTTGTGATAACTTATGTGTTTCAGGTTTGCGTGTGCTTAGCCACCGCGAAATATTTGCCTGAAGATGGCGCCTCTAGGGCGTTGACGCAGCACCACCGCGTCGTCCGCGACTTGTCGGACAACTCCTCTGAAAGCGACGACAATGACGATGACAGCGATGATTCAGCAGAAAGAAAGGAGCTGGAAAGGCTCGAGAAAGAAAGAGAGAAGCAGGAAGAGCGCAGACATAAATTAGAAGAACAACAGCGTAAACAACAAAAAAGGCGTGCTGAAGAACAGCGTAAACAGGAAGAGAAACAACTAGAAGCGGAACGTAAAAGTCAGGAGAAAGCTGAAAAAGAAGAGCGCAAACGACTAGAGAGATTAGAAAAACAAGAGCGCAAGCTTGAAGAAGAAGAACGTAAAAGGCAAGAGAAACTCAAAAAAGAGGAGCAAAAACGCCAAGAAAAGATCCGCAAGCAACTTGAGAAATTAGAAAAAGAAGCGGTTGAAGATCAAGATAATTCTATAGAATCTGTGGAAACATCTGACGCTGCTGATGACAAGCATTTAGATCTTGAAGATCTGTGGAAGTATCATTTGTTCAAGAAATACGGATTGACCGCGAACAGCACCGATTTGGAGAAGAGAACAGTCATATACAGGTTCCTACAAGAAGACTTGGGTTTGAACGCTAACAGCACGAAGAGCGAGCGCCGTCAAGCTATTGTGAACTTTATACAGAACAAGCTACAGAACGAGCCTGATTCAGCGGACTCTTTCAGAAACTATCTTCTGAGTCACATCAATGCTGCAAGCATACAAGCAATGCAAGCTAAGTTGGAGAGGAAAATTGAAAAGCTTGAGAATGAGACGACGTTATTGCGAGATGTTCCTTATCCGTGGGCGGCTGTATCTCAACAAAATCTTGAAGAGAAGAAATCTCTCCTTCAGTCTATAATTCAATATCTCTCTAGTTTGTTGCCAAGTTGGGCTACTAGTGGCCAATCAGTTAACGCTGCTTCTGGTACGGGCTCTGGTTCAGCTGGTTCTGCCTCTGGAGCCGCTGGAGCATCTGCCTCTGGCTCAACTGGCTCTATCTCTGGCGCCACCGGCACTGAAGAATCTGCCCCTGGACCTGCATCTGGTGCCACGTCTGGTTCTGTTTTTGGTGCCACCCCTGGCGCTGAAGGACCTGCCACTGGTTCCTCGTCTGGTGCCACCCCTAGCACTGAAGGACTTGCTCCTGGATCTGCATCTGGTGTCACCCCTGGCTCTGCGTCTGGTGCCACCCCTGACTCTGCCGTTGGTGCCGCCTCTAGCTCTGCTTTTGGTCCTGCCCCTGGCACTGAAGGATCTGTTTCTGGATCTGCATCTGGTGCCGCCCCTGGCGCTGAAGGTTCTGCTCCTGGATCTTCATCGGGTTCTGGCCTTGGCACAGAAGAATCTGCATTTGGTGTCGCCCCTGGCACTGAAGGATCTGTTTCTGGATCTGCATCAAGTGCCTCTCCTGGCCCTGAAGGGTCTGCCCCTGAATCTGAATCAGGTGCCGCCCCTGGCACTGAAGGACTTGCTCCTGGATCTGCATCTGGTGTCACCCCTGGCTCTGCGTCCGGTGCCACCCCTGACTCTGCCTCTGGTGCCGCCTCTGGTTCTGCCTTTGGTGCTGCCCCTGGCACAGAAGGATCTGCTTCTGGATCTGCATCTGGTGTCGCTCTTGGCTCTGCATTCGACGCCGCCTCTGGCACTGCCTCTGGCTCTGCCTCTGGTGTCACCCCTGGTACTGGAGGATCTGCCCCTGGATCTGCATCTGTTGTCACTCCTGGCCCTGAAGGATCTGCCCCTGGATCTACGTCAGGTGTCACCTCTGGCGCTGACGGATCTGCTCCTGGATCTGCATCTGGTGTTACTCCTGGCGCTGAAGGATCTGCCCCTGGATCTGCATCTGGTGCCGCCCCTGGTGCAGAAGGATCTGCATCTGATGTCGCCCCTGGCGCTGAAGGATCTGCCCCTGGATCTACATCAGGTGTCACCTCTGGCGCTGACGGATCTGCTCCTGGATCTGCATCTGGTCTTACCCCTGGCGCTGAAGGATCTGCCCCTGGATCTGCATATGGTGCCGCCCCTGGTGCAGAAGGATCTGCATCTTATGTCGCCCCTGGCGCTGAAGGATCTGCCCCTGGATCTGCATCTGGTGTCGCTTCTGGCGCTGAAGGATCTGCTCCTGAATCTGCATCTGGTGTCACCCCCAGCACTGAAGAATCTGCCCCTGGATCTGCATCTAGTGCCGCCCCTGGCGCAGAAGGATCTGCATCTGATGTCACCCCTGACACTGATGGATCTGCCCCTGGATCTGCATCTGGTGCCGCCCTTGGCGCAGAAGGATCTGCTTCACACTCTGCCTCTGGTGCCGCCACTGGGTCCGCCCCAGGTGCTATAGGTTCTGGCCCTGGCTCCACGTCTGGTGCCACCGCTGGCTCTGCATCTGGTGCTACCTCTGGCACTGAAGTATCTGCTCCTGGATATTCATCTGGTGCCACCCCTGGCACAGAAGGATCTGCTTCTGGTATCGCCCCTGGCGCTGAAGGATCTGCCCCTGGATCTGTATCTAGTGCCACCCCTGGCAATGAAGGATCCGCTTCTGAATCTACATCAGGTGTCACCACTGGCGCTGAAGGATCTACTCCTGAATCTGCATCTGGTACCGCCTCTGGCACTGAAGGAACTGCCGTTCCAGCATCTGAAGGATCAGGTTCCAGACCTACTGACGTTGCCGATGCTGGCTCAGTTGCTACTGCTTCTACTGAAACAGCTGCCGCCGGTTCACCTGATGTAGCTGTCGCTGACGCACCTTCCGCTGCCACCACTGACACTACTGACGCAGCTGCCACTAGTTTATCCGACGCAATGACCGCTGCTGGTTCACCTGGCGCTACTGCCATTGCCTCTTCCGATACTACTGCTGCTGGCTCTTCTGACGCAGCTGCCGCAAGTCCGACTAATACTGCTGCCTCCTCCAACGCAGCTATCGCTGACCCTTCAGACGCAACTGCAGCTAGTTCTACTGATGCTGCTGCCTCTAGTCCTTCTGACGCAGTTGTTACTGGCGCTACTGACGCTGCTGCCACCCCTGACGCTGCTGCCACCCCTAACGCAGCTGCTGTTGGCCCTACTAATGCTGCTGCTTCCCCTGATGCAGCTACAGCTGACCCGGCTGATCCAGCAACAGCTGGCCAGACTGATGCTGCTGTTGCTGGCCCTACTGATGCTGCTACTACTGGCTCTACAAACGTTGCTACCAATAGCCCTATTGACGCATCTGCTGCTGGCCTTACTGACGCCGCTGCCTCCCCTGATGCCGCTTTTACTGGCCCTACAGGCAGTGCTGCTAATAGCCCTACAGACAGTGCTGCTACTAGCCCTACAGACGCAGCTGCTGCTGGCCCTAACGATGCTGCTACTTCCCCTGACGCAGTTGCCGCTGGCCCTACTGATGCAGCCACTGCTGGTCCTACAGACGCTTCAAGTGCCAGCCCTATTGACACTGCTGCTTCTGCTGACGCAGCTGCTGCTGGCCCTACTGATGCGGCCACCACTGGCCCTACTGACGCTGCTGCTGCCAGCCCTATTGACGCTGCCACTGGCTCTACTAATGCAGTCGTCACCGGCCCTACTGATGCAGCCACCGCTGGCGCTGACGTCGTTGCTGCTAGCCCAATTGATGCTGTTGCTTCCCCTGACCAAGTTGCCGTTGGTCCTACTGATCCAGCTGGGAGTGGCTCTACTAACCCTACTGTCACTAGCCCTACAGAAGTCACAGAAGCACCAAATACTACTGAAGTGGTTTCTGCATCGGAAGCCTCTAGTGCTACTCCAATTGACTCAGCCACATCAGAAGCACCAGCTGCTGTTATCACTGAAGCACCTGTTGCCTCTACTGATGCCGCAGTAACAAATGCACAGGAATCAAATGCGGTTCTAGTAGATAGTAACCCCGTTGTTGACATAGCCACCGAAGTAGCAACATCTGAAGCTTCCTTTGTGTCAGAAGCAGCTCCGGTTGCCACTGGCGCTGCTCCAGTTGCCACTGACACCGCACCAGTTGCCATTGATGAAACTCCCGTAGCTTCAGTTGTCTCAGAAGCAGCGCCGGTTGCTACTGAAGCCACACTTGTTGCGACTGACGCAGCTCCCGTAGTCACAGATGCAGCTCCAGTTGTTTCAGAAGCAGTTCCAGTTGGCACTGACGCTGCACCTGTTGTCACTGACGAAGCTCTCGCAGCCACACAAGCAACTTCAGTTATCTCAGAAACAGCACCGGTTGCCACTGAAGCCACACCTGTTGCCACTGACGCAGCTCCCGTAGCCACAGATGCAGCTCCAGTTGTTTCGGAAGCAGTTCCTGTTGCCACTGACGCAGCTGCCCTAGTCACAGAAGCAGCTCCAGTTGTCTCAGAATCAGCTCCAGTTGCCACTGACGACGCATCTGTTGCCACTGATGTCACACCTGTTGTTACAGACGCAGTTTCCACAGTCACAGTTGCAGCTCCGCTTGTCCCAGAAGCAGTCCCAGTTGCCACTGATGCCGCTCCTGTTGCTACTGAAGCCGCCTCTGTTGCCACTGACGCAGTCCCCGCAGTGACAGACGCAGCTCCACTTGTCTCAGAAGTAGCCCCGGTTGCCACTGAGGCCGCTCCTACTGCCACTGATGCAGCTGCCGTAGTCACAGAAACAGCTCCGGTTGCCTCTGACGTAGCTTCTGTGGCTACAGACTCGGCTTCGACCGCTTCAGCAGAACCCCAAATTGTCACTGAGATAGGTCCTGCCATGACAGAGGTAGCTCCCATCGCTACAGATGCAATTCTGTCCTCAGAAGCAACGCCCGTTGCCACAGAAGCGGCCCCAGTCGAAACAGTAGGATACAGCGAAAGTGCGCCTGCCGAAGTCCAGACTGAAGCAAATATAGCCCAAGAAACATCGAGCACACTCAGTGGAGACCAAATCATAATCCTTTGGCCAAGTGAACCTGGCGCGACAGTTGTAGACGTCACAACACAGTGATTTTTTTACCAATTATTTAGATATTAGGTAATGTATTGTAAAGCTTGTAAATGTGAATAAATAAGTATTTTGTTAGTAAGATTAATAAAATGAGCAAACTAAAAAGTACATGTCGTTTTTACTATTCCTTTAAAATCATTCATGATTTTATTAGTACTACAAAATATTTGGAAGGATAATTAGGCATATAATGAAACAAATTAAAGTAATTTATTGACTAATTTTATTCTAATGACTCTCTTAGTAACTTTATACAAATGTTTGGTAAAGTTAAATGGAATGCAATAAAGAGGTATTTTTTTACATTCGACTCTATTTAGATACACTAATAAAACTAAATATAAATTAAATAAAATTATCAATACAACTATCCCTATAAAATAATCTAATAATACTACAATTAAGAACACTTCATGTCAAATCCAATATTTGTTGGATGCATTGGGTGGATTTGGATAGTTGTGATGAGCTAAGGGATCAGCTACATTCGGAAATGTATAGGGATCGTTCATGTACTTGTATTCACTGGAGATTCCAGCTAGACTCATGTTCAAGGAGTTGTGAGACGGACTCCAGTTAGAACTTGCTGGATCGACAGGAACCTTGGAGTAATCAGCAGGAACTTTAGGGTATTCACTATCTGGTAATGCCTTAGCGTAATCATCTGGCGATTTGACATAAGTATCTTCTCTCGGTTCGATAGCCTCGTCACTGGGAACTTTGTCTTCTTCTGTTTCTTTGGGCAAGTAGCTGACAGGCTTACCGTAGATATCGGCACCTGGGTATCTCGCATAATCGTTTCTCGGAATGCCTGGATCCAGCAGCTGGCTGTGAGCTCCATTTGAACTGGGAACTAAATGACTGAACGATGACGCAGATGTGCTGGGGAACGCTGCGTTCTGGAATGCTTGGTTCAAATGTTGAGATTGAGCCATCAGTTGGTTGGTGTAGTTGGCATACTTCTGATGGTGCCAAGAATCAGGATGCTGCGGATGATGTTGAGGTAGCGGTATATCGCCTGCTGGGTAGGGGCAGGGTAATTGCGGCATAGGTAGCGTCGAGTAGCTGGCAATGCTTGGTGAGGAATTTGATCCAGTCTGCTTGCGCAGACGGGCTCGTCGATTGGAGAACCAAACCTGAAACATTAAAGAGAAACGTTAGCTCCTATAAGAATCTATAAAGAGATATTCTGTCTCATAGGCTTTTTCTAGGGCAGACTCGTACGGGCAGAGTCATTTCTTTATTAAAACGAGTAGACGGCCATATAGAATAAAAAAAAGTTATTTTGAAGCTTTTTCTTTGAACCGTACAATAAGTACTTTATAATTTTTTTGTTATTTTTTGTTTGCTTGCTAAAGTTAATTTAACTAGGTATATTTTTCATCTTTTTATGGAACTGGGTGATGATATGAGCAAGTCGTTCGCCTGATGGTAAGCGCCACGCCTGCCCCCGTCTGAGTTTGATTTATTTTTGTAGTTCAGTATTGCCTATGCCAACCTTAAATTTTCAATCAGTATGTTTATTTTAGTTTGCTTGCCCGTTTTTCTGTAATAAACATGTTACGAATTTTATCAGCCTGCTTATTTTAACTAGCTGAAACAAACAGAGTCAATGTAAACAAAGTTGACACTATTCAAATACAAATCGGATTTCACGTCAGAGCTTGCTTGTTTTAATTATATCTATCTTATCTTTACTAAGTGTACACTGCGGTAACATGACGTAGATTTAATTTCACTATTTTTCTTTACGTGACGCTGTTTTCTTAATAGTTAGATTGATTAACACTTTATTGTTAAAAACCTTAAACATACGTGAAAAAACCTCAAAGTATATGTGTATTAGGTATATATATATATATATATCTCTCTTTGCGTGTTGTTATTATTGTTGTACCGTGTGGGGCCCTACTCCGAGTTGCTTTCGTTCGTTCGTTTTTGCGGGCTAAAAGAGACACTCTTATGCCTGTTGCATAGCGCTGTCCCTTTCATCCGACAGAATGAAGATCGTAATTACTTTTTCAGAGTAATACAAATACAAATACTCTTTATTGTATACCAGTAACATTAAAAAAATGATTACAGATAAACCTTATAACTAGGGTAGTACAATGGGCGGTCTTATCGCTTAGAGCGATCTCTTCCAGACAACCTTTGGATGGACAGTATCGGAAGAAAAGAAGTAGACGGAGGTGTACAATAATTCATAAATAAATAATACTATTATACCATTAGATACTTATATAAATATAAATCCTAATAAATGAATAATAATATAACTAAGTAAGTATAAACACAATTTTATGATAGCCTTAGAAAGCAGTGTTATTGTGGGAAAGGTAGTGATTTTTGACCATGTTTTTGAAAATTGATAAAGATTTAGCACGTCTGATAACTAGTGGCAAAGCATTCCATAGCCGGACAGCTTGGATAGTGAACGATTTGTCATAGTATTGGGAAGTATGGGAGGGTGTTTTGAGTTGCAGAGTTTCGGAGGAGCGTAAGGATCGGGAGTGTGACTTATGTAAAAATTCAAATCGTTCTTTGAGATAGGGAGGAGTAGAAGGAATAAAAAGGATACTATTAGGAGAGAAAGGATATGTGCATTCCGGCGAAAACGAATGGGTAACCACTTTAGCTTTTTGCGAAATTCGGAAATGTGGTCATATTTACGAAGTCCAAATATGAACCTAATACAAAAATTTTGTAAGCGCTCAAGCTTATTAAGCTGTTCTTCGGTTAAGTCTAGATATGAGGCGTCCGCGTATTCAAGTATAGGTAATAGAAGTGATTGTGCTAGCGCAATTTTAGTGGTAACAGGCAGAAAATTTCGCAATCTTCTAAGAGATGAACCGGAGGCGAAGATTTTGCGACTGATTTCAGCTAATTGGGGCAACCATGATAGTTGTCTATCAATCAGCACCCCCAGATTCTTTACTGCTTTGCTGATTGGGATATTACTACCGTCAAAAATGACTTGGGGAAGACGAAACCAGTCAATTTTAGAAATCATTCTAGAGCTGCCTACAACTATTATTTGCGTCTTTGCTGGGTTGACTCGAAGCCCATGTGAGTAACTCCATTCACAAATGTTTTGTAGGTCATCATTAATGGTCTCGATTGCCTTTGGTAGTTGCTCTAGGGGAGCCTGAGTGTAGATTTGTAGATCATCTGCATAAAGGTGGTAGGAAAAAGATAGATGTTTGGAGATGGAATTAATGAAAATTGAAAAGAAAAGAGGAGATAAATTAGAAGAGTAGGTCACAGTAAGTCCCCTGTTTCATCAGAATAAATGTTTTCTGTCTTTCTTTCTATATTTTACAGTAATCAGTGTAACAATATGGGGTCTTATCGCCGTAAGTAATCTCTTCCAGACAACCTTTGTAGATATGGCCTAATAGATATAATTTCGAAGGACGGTGGTCTTGAATGCGATAATAATATTGTAACTAAACTTGACTAAAATAAATTAATAATAATAATAGTATAGTAATAAAATAATATAATAAAAATTAATAATATTTGATAAAATACCTAATAAATATTTGACTACCTACTACAAATATAACATAGAAACAATGTTAAAAACTTAAAGCAATTAGCAATAAACCTAATTACTTAAACATAATCATTAAAAAACAAAAATGAACTGTAACTAAACGCTATCGGCCAACTTTTAAAAATAAAATAAATACTATTCATAGTTTTAATAACAATTATATTGTATTTTTTAATTGCGATACGCCATTGTTTCGAAGCATTAATATTTAAGATTGAAAGCGACTAGAACATTAGGTAGTTCCTAACCCAGATTTGTCGTTGTAGGTACTCGTATCACATTGAAATAATATTTTATGGCTTTTGTTTAACTGACCACCAGATATAGTATTTTTATACTATATCTGGTGGTCAGTTAAACAAAAAGTATTACTTACAAAAAGTACTTTTTCTCCCAAAAATAGTAAATAATCATCTAAAATATAACCTTCATTTTAATTTACAATGTTTTTCTAATACTCATTTTGCCAACTCGTTATCCTATTTAAGTTAATTACTCTAAATAAATCATTGTTTACTCAAATATCTATACTGCCAATTATTATAAAAATGGAATTAAGGCAATTCTTCACATTGAAGATATTTTTGCAAAACTAACTGGGATGGACTATTTAGAGGGTACTTGAACACTGTATGGTTTTTAGAATTTTTGTCTGTTTGTTTGTTTGTTTGTTTGTTTGTTTGTGTGTTTGTTATCTATAGACTTGAAAACTGCTGAATTGATTTTAATGTGGTTTCAGGGTTTGGTAGTATTATTCCCAACTTAAATTATAGGGTATGTTACATCAAAATTGGGTTGGGTGAATACGAAGATACAGCTTGATCTCTTCGTAGTACGCGCTCTCATATACTGGAGAGGTCTTGCTAAGATGGTCTTGCTAAGATGGTCTTGGAAAAAATACGAATATAGGCTTTCACAAGGACGAAGGCGCGGGGATAAGCTACTTAGTAGTTAATAAACTCGTTTACTTTAGAGTGAGTGTGGCTCAGCGGGAACTCGTGCGCCTTTCGATCCAACGCGCCTGGGTTCGAATCCTGACTCGGCCCTGCACCAATAACTTATAGTTAAGTGCAGATTTTGCACGCTCGCTCTAAAACGGTGAAAGAAAACATCGTGATGAAACCCGCTTATACGCTTTGGAGTGGTAGGCTCTGGCCGTGGTTGTAATACCACCCACCGAACAAAGCGATGCCGTCAAGCGACCTAGTCGTGTTTCGGGATGATGTTCGGTGACCCATCAGGGAGACGGGTCTGAGCAGCCGCTCAACTACCGTCTCTCTCTAGATCTACATATGTGCTCCATCTTAGGCCACATTATCGCTTCATATCAGGCGAGATAGTGGCCAAACATAGATGTATTAAGGGTTAAAAAAAAAACTTTTTCGTACATAAACGTCACGTGTATAGAGTAGGCTCCACCAGAAGTCGCTCGTCACCCCTTAATTTCGCTTCACCTACTTGACCTTCGCTCCGCTACGGACTCCGTCTGGCTTCGCTCGCCACACCCTTAGCTCCACTCAGCCTCGTAGGCTCGCTTTATTCATAACTTGTACGTTACAGGCATTTCGCTAGATATGCAAATAAGTAAAACTAATAAAAGAGCGAATTTGGCTTAGCGGTAAAATGTGCGACATTCAATTCAACGCATTGGAGTTAAAATCTTAGTTCGGCCTTGCACTAAGGTAACCTTTACTATGTTATTAACAAATATTCGCACTTTCTGTAACACGGTGAATTAAAACACCATGAGGAAGATTAAGAATCACTAAATTGGCAGACATGTGAGATCCACCAAACCACACTGGAACCGCGTGGTTGATGGTGGCTCATGATCTTTCTTTCTCTTTTAACCGACTTAAAAAAAAGGAGGAGGTTCTCTGTTCGATTGTTTTTTTAAATTATTTTTTTATTTATTTTTTATTTTTTCTTGTTTGTAACCTCAGAACACCGTCATTTATGAACCGATTTGGGAAATTCTTTTTGCGTTGGGTTCAGTATAACTACGAAGTTGTCCCATATAAATTTCACCGATTTGACCTTGGGCTTCGAAGATACATTGAAGACGGTTTTTGTTTCTTTGTAAAAATAAATTATACTGCTCTATGTTGGCCCTTGTCATAAAATATATATCATAAATAATCAGAAAGATTAAATATCGAATTGTTTGGGCAGAGATCAAAACTGCGTCTTTGGAATGCCGTCCTGACGTCTTTAACAAAATGCTCAAGCAACCACATTTCTTCTATGCTTCTTATATTGTATTAAGAGGACGATTCTACGTCATCTGAAAATCTTAAAGATTTTCGTCAAGCAAATACTAATGCATTCAATATCAAATATATCATGAAGTCACCTGTATCCTGGCCTCCGTCAGCCCAGTCTGCAGCGCCAGCTCCTCCCTGGTGTAGACGTCAGGGTATTGGGTCCGGTGGAAGGCTCTCTCCAAGGCATCCAGCTGCTCTCCAGTAAAGGTGGTGCGCGAGCGCCGCTGCTTCCTCTTCAGGGTTAGACCTGGCTCGGACTCAATGTCTGAGGAGTCAGAGCCTCGACCTAGAAAAGTAGAATTTTTTTTTTAGGTATGTGAAACTAAGATTTAGGCTAGGTCTTAATCCAGGGTATAAGCTTATCTCCATTCCTAATTTCACTCAAATCCGTTGAGCCGTTACAGCGTGAAGAAGTAACAAACACACTAACATACAAACTTTCGCATTTATTATATTAGTAGGATGGCTGCTGTGTATGAATCAGTGAACGGAGTTTGAATAGTTTTCTGGCGCAGGCCAGCCGTAGTATCTAGTTGTAGGCGTAGCTGCAAGTCTTCCATCTTTCATATTCTCATAAATAAAAAAAATATAACTAACTAAGATTCCCTGTGTCTATGGGGAACCAGGAACTATGAAGAGCTTATTCCATAAAAACACCCAGACACAAAACAATTACTCGCGCTTTTTTTTCTGATTACAATCATTTTATGATTGAATTCCTTTCAATCTAAAGGTGTCAAACCTTTGTCTAAGTATTTTTAATGCCATGTAATTTGATGTTTACAATAAAGCGTTTATCTATATATTTTCCATATTGATCAAAATAGAAAAGAAAGAGAATTAAGCTTCGCTTAATAAATACGAGAGGAGCAAATCGCTGCATATTTTCTTTCTATCCACATTTACACTTTCATGACAGCATGACACGTGGTAAGATAGGAATGAGCTTAGATATATGTTTTACATAGGTATGTGTATATGACGTCAGGTAGATAAAATGATTAATAAGCAAAACACATTAACTAATATTAAAATTGTAATCTCCGAAGGTGGTATCAATAAACTGTCTCTCCGACTCAGAATTATAATTTATTTGACATTATATTGCAGCAATTTGTCTTCATCTCTTTTTTTGTAACACGCGTTATTTATTAGCCGTATGTTTTTTGTGAAAACCCACATCATGTTTTAATTCGGCTAAATCAAGATCCGTCGGGTCGGCGCGCGGCGCGCGGCGGTCGATCTCATTTATATAAATCGGTAGCGGTATCCTACGGAAACAGATTAAAAACTGGCGCAACAATGCACGGCTTTGGCCTTAAAACTGATCTTAAAAAATGTGGCTTATATTAATAGCCTTTTGAAAGAAGTCAAAATTGAATGAGATGAAAAAATAGAGGCTCGGCATGGCGCGGAATAAGAACACCCAGCGCGGCGGTACCTTTGTCGGCTTCTTTGCTCTTCGGTGACATTTTGGCACCATTCAATATTTTGGTGTCGCGATCTGGATTTATGGCATGTAAAACGAAAGCGCGAGTTAAATGTGACGTTAGCTCGGGCTTAGAATTCATTTTGTAACTCGCTACCCGTTGTAGTGCTCGCCGTATTGGTTTTAGTATTCGGGTAACTGGATTTTAACCTACATTTTGTGTTAAAAGCCAACAAGTGGAGTTGTAATCAACTACAGAGACTATTTACCGTCCGCAGTTTAAAATTAGGCACATTTCATTTCCCACTACATACGAACATCACTTAGCAAGAAACTAAAACATTTTGAAAAAAATAATTTAATTGAATGAGTATCTTGATTTTCTTTAAAAGTGCCAACAAGATGCAGTTCCTTCCTCTCAAAAATCACGGAAATTGTATATCACCAGCGGCTTAAGAAGAATCATTAAGCCACGAGCAACATATCCGACCACAAAGGCAGCGACACAAAATAAAAAACAAGTCATTGTAATAAAATGATTTACATTGCTCAAATTCTCTGCTGGCAGCGAGACAGGGACAGATTTATTTAGTCTTTTTTATACTGATCATAACGTATGAGACTAAACACAAATCGAAAATATAAAACGTTGAGATTTGGAGCTCTAAACCGTGGTCGTAAAGTTCATTACGGTTGAGGTATTAAGGCGAGACGAAGGAACCCCAAGTTTTATGATCGAGCGAGATGTTTATGGGAAATATTGTGCGCAAGAGTGGGAAGGGGCGAAATCTTTGCCGAAATGTGACCCCGTGAAGCCGGCGGGCCTCAGAACTCATAATTTGGAAGTTGAAAGAGCGGCGGCGGTTTAACACCTTCATAATCTGGGTTCATTAAAACGCGGGCCGGCCTTTGTTTCAGCGGTTCGTTCCGATGGTAACAGATGGCCGGATTAGCACGTCTCGAAGGGGCGTAGTTGCGTGTTTCTTCGTGTTTTCTCAAGCGGTAGTGATAAAGCTTCTCTTGACATTATTGTTAATTAGGTCTTTTGAAGTGAGACCTTTTGGTGAAGGTAGAGGTGTAACTTTACCACTATTATAGTGGTTTATCATTAAGTAGCTTTCGGATATCTACTAAGTACGTTGATATTTATTTTTAGCTGCTCAAGCAGGCTGGACCTAGTTCAAAGAAGGTCGTTTTTTGTTGTTCATATTAAAATATAACAGTGTAGATTCTGAACAAGGTTAAGGAAAGGGATATATACAAGCGAATTACATTTGTAACACACACTTTTCTTGTTATTTTATTACATTTCTCGCAATTGTTATTTTCCAGCGAATTTTCTTCCTCTTGTCCTTTTTGAAATAACAATTTTTTTACTAGAAACGAATGACACCGTTATTACAAAATATATAGAGTTATATACACAAAATATAGTCAAAAATATATAGAAAAAGATAGTCTTAATGTTATTTTGATATTAACGTATGCGCGAATAGACCCGATTCATTCTAAACAAGAGCTTCTATATATTATACACGCTACTATATACGCTATAGAAACCCAAGCTTTCGGAACGATATACATATGAATATTTGAACCCGACCTTTGCTAATTTCAGAATTACGTAAACGCAACGGACAAACGGCTTTTTAGTCTGAAAAAGATTAACTTTTACTGTTAAGCTCGGAACGCTTTAGCATTTAGCTTATTGCTGAATAGATTTATTGGATTGTCTCCGTTTTCCTCAGGTTAATCCTTTATAGCCAGTAAGCGCGTTAATAGGAAAGGCTTTGTATCGTTTTATTGCTGGAAATGATCCCAAATAGAATTTTCCGCAAATAGATTTTTGTCGTAGGTTTTTATATCTTTTTCATTACATGACAGGATATTATTAGTTGGCGTAGAAGTAGGTAAGAAGTGTTTGAATAGTCTATTTTAATATAACCACAGAATACTAAGGGACAGAAGCATCACTCCGCAAAGAAATTTAAACAAATAGCGACTCTTGCTATGACGCAATAAAATTCAAGATTTCAGCTCGCGTAGCGCTGCATTAGGTATGCAGCGCTACCAGTCATATTAACCTACAGAGCGCCCTTTCTATCGCATTGCTCTTATCTTTTCTGACGCGGCACGTGTAACGACGCGCAACCCGCCGTCGGTGTCTGGCTATGTACTCGTAGCTTCGTATCTACAGTGCGGAGTGCGCTAGGCCTGATATAACACAATCTGCGCCTCGCCCCTTGATCTTTCACCTTCAGTTTTTCGGGATAAAAAGAATTCTATGTTCTATTCCAAGATCTAAAATACTTACAGAATTTCATCAAAGTTCGTTTATTACCTAACAAACATTGATCCTCATTAACTTTCGCATTTATAATATTAGAAGAACTGTATCCTCTTCCATAAGCCCTTCGAGTAGGCTGGATACTTTATCTGAGCATAAGCCCTTTCGATTCTAGTAGATTTAACTTATCTGTGACTGACAACGAATATTATTCAGGCGTTGTTAGATGAACTTGCCATTGTCTTTAAAATAGTAATCTTTTTTATATATATATTATGATCTGTCTCAGAATGACATCCCATTAACATTACAATCTAGCCTAATAAGACTAATAAGTAATTAAACTTTAACTTAAATTACTAAGTATAGAACTAAGAATGTGTCCATTAACACTTTTCTTACTGTCTATTAAGGCGAATACTGCGAATACACTTTGTTGTTGTGTTCTTTACGGGTAGCACTAAAGTATGTATAGGTACTACGATACACTGTCACTTCACTACACTAACTCAAAAGGTTTTGTCCTTTTAAGTTGATATTGTAGTTGTAGTTTTTTTTGTATTGTAGTTGTTTGTTCAATAGCTGCTACCTATGCTTCGTCTACTGTTAGTATTTATGTTTTCATTTGTAATTTTGTATATTTACCTATGTTTAATTTACTTGTATATTTTATGTTAAAGTATTTATTATGTATATTTTATTAATTATGTTATGTATTTTGTGTAATGACTTTGGTTTATGTAGATATATTATATTATATAACAAAATTATCTTAAAGTAACACCGTTTATATTATATATTTCTTCCGTATATATTTCTGTATACATTCGTTCACTTGTGGGTTGTCTGGAAGAGATCGCTTTGAGCGATAAGACCGCCCATTGTGACATTATTATTAAGTTAGTTGTTATTTTAGTTTTTAATTATTTCTGTATTTTGGTGTTACAATAAAGAGTTATTCTATTCTATTCTGTAGTCTTGTCAAAATTGATTTTCTTTCTTTCTTTGAAACTATGCCGATTTTCATCAAATACACCAAATAGAACCAACAAATAAAAATATAAGACCACAGAGTAGGGCTGCCAATGTATTATAGGTAATAAAGCAAAGCTGAAGTCGAAAGATCTCTTCAACCCCAATTCATTTTTTATTATGTCGCTCTCAATTCAAATGTATTCCTTCTTCTTCTTACCTCTTGAAACTATCTGGAAGTATGTTCGACAAAGAGCAAATAAACAACGAAATAAAGTCCACGATATAATTAACATATTTTTAATGGTCGAGAGGTTTTGAGTTTGACCGCCATCTAACCGGTGTCAAATAAATTGCTAGGAAACAAAAAGTATTGAAGGAGTGACGAGCGCCATTGCCAACATATGTAACTAGAGGAATTTTACGATATGGTTTATTGCTATGTGTCTTACATGAAATATAGTTTCCTTTAACCGGGAATATATATTAATATGATTCATCTTTTTCTTATCCTTTTCTTCCTCCCCTCCATTCCTAAATACAGGGTAACTTAGTTAGGAGTTAGGGATCGGCGATGTACCTACTCGTTTAATATAGTGTGAGATCAAAGTTCAAAATTAAATATTAAAAACAATAAGAGTATCGGTTGTTTAACCCCTATTACATAAAAAAAACGACTGATTGACCGGGACACCGGGAATTTCCAAACCGGGATATCCCGGGTCGTACAGCTCTACAAAAGAAGCGAGACAGCACGTTAGTTAAAGCCTATTCACTCGTCACTCCGCGTCCTCTTTGTCGGCACTCTTTTCCCTCGTGCACTTCCGGACGTTACAGTTAGAGTAATAGTTTATACGTGACTGTTATAAGTTTGACCAGTATGTGTGCCTGTCTGTGTGTCTGTCTGTGGCTCCGTAGCTCTTAAACGAGTGTACCGATTTGGATCCGATTTTTTTATTTGAAAGCAGATTTTCTAGCGGTGGTTCTTAGATATGTTTATAAAAATAGGTTAAGCCGTTTTTTACTTCCTATTGGTTTTGTGTCGGGGGTTCTTAAATTTGAGTAAACAGGTTTCTTTTAGGCGAGCGTACTACATCTTCGACCGCGTCATCACTTAACAACAGGTGAGATAGCGGTCAAACGCAAGCCTATACATAATAAAAAAGAAAAAAAAGAAAATTTTAGTTTACTGAAATTCGCTTGTTTGTAATTTTTGTCTGTACACCTCAAAAGTTTGTTATGATGAGTTTTCTTCTACCCGTTCTCCAACCATTGTTTGCAGTAAAACCAAATGCAATTATTGTTAGTCAGTAAAAGTTTCTAAAGCTATTCACTCAAGACATAATTGAATTAAGTGACAAAGCTTATCGCTTTTAGCGATAAGCCCGCCTATTGTTACACTACTAATAATAAGCTTTTATTGTTCGTTTTTTAATTATCTGCGTGTTTCAATAAAGGGTTAATTCATTTCATTTCAAAGCTGATGGGACGAAGCAATCCGATAATAGACGAGGTTTGTATAAAAATTTACGTCTTTATATAAGACAAATATGGAACGAAATAATGAACAAACCGGCTACTTAGCAGAAATATAAGTTTTTAAACTATCATGGTCACTAACACTACTTTTGTATATATATATATTTTTTCATAGTCAATCTCCCACCTCCCCTAGGGGGGTGGTAAGGGTGGGTCTCGGGGTGGTCCCCTCTACCCTGGCATAAGCGCTTGGGGGCTGCTACCCCCGGGGAACTGGTAGGCCGCTGGTGGCTGCTCCGCTTGTCGGTGCGACCTCAGCAGCTCTGTGCTGGACCTTTATTGCGTATGGCGGTCGCTATCGCTTTTGCCCTCATTTTTATTTCTTGTGTGGAGTTGCGAGTTTGCAGTGTGAGTGACAACGAAAACGATAACAATGGTACGGGTGTAGCGCGTAATAAACTAGTCTGAAAGAGGGTAGAAAGTATTGTTTGCCTTTAGAGAAACCACCCACCCGCAAATACTTCAGTTCATTCATGATCATGGCGCTTGTTGCGGTGCCGAAATATTAAAACAAATAATAAACATGGTACATATCTCGTTAATAATATACAGAGTGAATTTTTTTAACCGCACCGGAGGGAAAATACTCTAGATATCTTGGATTTCCTTTCATTAACCGACTTCAAAAAAGGAGGAGGTTCTGTGTTCGATTGTATTTTTTTATTTTATTTATTTTTTATGTTTGTTACCTCAGAACTCCGTCATTTATCAACCGATTTGAAAAAATCTTTTTGCGTCGGGTTCAGTATAGCTACGAAGTGGTCCCATATAAATTTCATCGATATGTGACCTTGGACTGCGAAGATACATTGAAGTCGGTTTTTGTTTTTTTCTAAAAATTAATTTAATTAACCAAGTTTGACATAGAGATTTGATTCTTATGATTGACCCTATCGATTGATGCTATAAAATAAAGGAGGTTATTTTCTCAGATTTTAGCCGGTTCGATTCCCCAGCGTGGCGAGCGAGTTTTCGAAAATTTCTTTAAAAAAATAAAGGAATGTTACCTTTAAGTAAATTTTACTATCTCCAGTATTTAGAGTTCAGGGTGCGGTTAAAAATCCCATCCTATATACAATAGTAGTACTGGTAGTACTCAACAGAAAATCAACACTTTTGAATTTTGTTTCTTTTTCACATCTAGAAGGCGTGAGAGGGACGCATTAATCACGCACGCAGGATCACAGCTTATGCCATAGACACTTCGTTGAACATCACAGTTAAAGCAACAGTTTCTTCGTGCCGGCCTGGGAGGGCTCTCATTGAATAATGTGATGAGACAAAATCGTCTTCAATACAACGTGTGGTAATAGATGGCCACTAAATACTTTGAGGTTTTGTGCGTGTGGGGTTACATGGAGGTTTGAGGGAGTTTGAAAGTCGATTGTCGATTGTGTTATTAGATGTGGTTTTATGGACTGTCTTTAAAATTTTATAGTCGCTTTGGAAGCCTCTCCTGGTGGTGTATTCTCTGATCTTGGAGATCAATAAATAAATATTATATTATATTAATTAAATAAATAAATAACGTATTTATTTATACAAAAATAATCAGTACGGCGACATGAGCCATTAACGCTAATTATTTACTTATAAAACAAAATATAATACAATCATCACTGAGTTTCAAAAAATAAAAAAATAAAAATCTAAATTTATATACACAGATTACATTATAGCAGTAGGAAATGTAGGTAGGTAATAAAATGATGCATTTTTACTATCACGAAAACAGATTCAAATTCATGTTCAAGTTAATTTATGGGCCAGTCCGCTTTTTACCCGCGTGGTCAACTTTCCGAGATAAAACATCATTTTTAGGACGTATAGCACCTACTTACATAGTTTTCAGTTTATTCGTTGAGACAGTACAAGTCAATTATTGCCCTATCATTATGGTAAGTGGCAAGAAACTTGCATCGTCTAAATAGAGCCTAAATAAAAAACGATGAGTTTGATTCGTTTTATTATCTATCCTCATAACAACAGCTAGAGTCTAGCTACAGCCGTCATGTAAGTCTTCCACGCAGAGAGTGATTGCATACTCGCCGACCGCCGACCGCCGTGGTTCTAATCGCCGGCCACCAAGCGACATTAGTTGATTCTAACGACAGATGTTATTAAACAAATGGGAGATTTTATCGTCCACTCTTTGTTTTGCTCCGTACTCGGGCATGTGTGAAAGTAGATTACGCGTAATGGTCGCGGGAGCGAGGGAAATTGTCGTTTATTTATAGACGAAGCTTCAAGAATGTTTTGAAATGTCTTTGCGTAATTTTCTTTGTCACGTATAAAACGTAAAGGCAACTTATGTTCCAATTACAAGAGTTTGATAAATAGATAATTTTATAATCTAGATTAATAACATTTTCAAATTTCTATCGTGAACTGGGTTTGTAAACGAGGATAAAATAATCAAATGCTATTTTCTAGATACGTTGGTCGGTCTCATTGATTTATACTCCATGGTTGGTCTACAATGTGAAGTCTTCTTATTATTTTGAAATAAGTTTATAAAAAAGGTTTGTATTCGTTTTTTGATATTATTATTATGTATTTACATATGTTATATTGTATGTAGGTATAATGTAAATAGTGTATATATATTTTTATATTTATATTAGTGTATTTATCTTCTATTTTAGATTTGAAACCAAACATATTCGCACGCCTTGGGGTTTTGCTGAAAACCAGCGTCAATTGTCAAATATCTAATGACACTTAACATTTGTGCTGAGTGATAACCCCTTTTGCCACAACATATAATATTAGTCATTTAAGTTGTCTCCTTATATATATTTTTTTCTTTTTGTATTTCTGTTTTCGTTTCGTTATGATTTTTGTTGTCGTCAAATAAATATTATGTCTTTCTTTTCATTTTTTCTTTCTTTCTTTCTTACACGATTCGGTAAAACGCGTTTATTTTCTTAAATGGATGAATGAATGCAGAACAAGTTTAACTGCAAATTTCTAATGGTAATAAAATAGCCGATCCACCACCTAAAGGATTCACTACATGAACACCCCGAACCGGACTTCAAAAGTAGAGCGGGGAAATCCAACAGGTAACGCCGACAAAACACAATTAAACTTAGTGACAAAATGCGTCAATGGCATAATGCACAATGGGGACAAACAAAACATGTTTACATCGATTGTCGACGTTTTCAGCGCCATCGAATGCTCCACAGGTGCCCGCGGCCAACTTTGTCGGTAACCGTTTAGTTCGTACTTTTTCTACCTTTTCAAAGTGTCGGCCGCCTAACAAACCACAGTATTTCAAATGGCAACAATGACGATGTAAGATTTGTGTGCGGAAATTGATTTTTTGACCCTCGTGAGAAAGCTTTGACAGGTTGCCGTGGTTGCGAAACCATTTGAGGGAAGTCATTGTGCAATGTTTTGGATGCGGCGCGTTTGTGTCGGAAGTGAGGTATGAACTTTGATAATTGATGTCGGACGTCTTTGAATATTAAAAGTCAATGTACAAAGGACGTATATGAGCTATTATAAACTTTTATGATATCCTGCAATTACGGCTCTTGAAATAGTATAAAAATAAAAATGTACGTTTTTCTTAAACAAGAAACGTACAATTTTCTGTTTTGAGAAACGTGACTGATATAAATAATATTAATACATTTTGTTATAAATAATCAAAAATTCAAGAATATGAAATAAACAAAAATAATGAAATTATTAGACGAGAACGAGACACTGCGATGGAAAGCGAGAATTTATCAAAACAAAGAATATAATAAAATTTTACAGATATCGTAAATTACTTCAACTCTGTTCCTCATCAGTGCATCAGATGTGCCGATTTCTTTACAAAATTCTGGTAAGGCATTGCTTCGCAAGTTAATAAAAAAGTTTTAGTACCATTCTCACCTCCAAGAATCCCGTCGATGCTGTAGTCCTTCTTTCCATCAGGGTCCCTCGCGCCACCTCGGAGCAACCGACTAATGGACGAAATACTGGGCGGGTCAGATACGCCCTCCTGCAATCAGATGTCATTGTGCCCTGTTGAATATTGTACTGAACAATAAGGCAATGAGTATTGAAGATGAGCTGGTATGTGGCGATTATCATTGAGATAGGCTTTTGTGGTTAGAGTTTTGCACCATAAACTGGTGCCTGCAGGTGCCTGCGGGAGCCATTTGTGGATCAACTTCCGGATCGCGCTTTAACAGCCTCCTGGACCAAACTAGTCGAAGTTTTAGAAAATAACACTTTAACCGTGGTTGCATATAACATTTCACTGTCAAATTTTAACGTCAAAGTTTCACTCCCAGGATTTTTGTACTAGCGATTTATTGGTGCTTAGTTAAATATCAGCGAAATTTAACTAAGTAGGTAATTGAAAATAAAAAAGCTCAGTCTTATAAATGCATTAAATTCATAACAGTTATAATAATAGGTAAAAATCTAATAAAAAGTTGACTGTGTGAACACAAAAATCCATTAGACCAAAAATAAATTAACAAAGTTATTTCTGTAAAAAATATTTTAACAATGGAATTTCATTAGTGAATTACGTATGAAAGTTTAATATCAACCTCAAATGTTTGGACATCACAGGCACACTTATGATCATCACAATGAAAATTGTCACAATGACTTAATCACCGCTGCGGAAAAGAAACCATTACTCAGAAGATACGGCAAGGAACCATTTTATCATTTAAGATATGTTGTTACTATTTTCTGGTTTTGTAATATACCTTACACAGTATATTTAATTTATATTTCGGTAAAATTTCTACAGCGTTCTCAAAGTGGATTCCGCTCCATAAACGCTAAAGCTTCGTTTTATTCATGATTTCATAACTGATATACAAAATGCCAAGATTTTCCGATTATGAAAGGTTTTTGGAAAAAGTTTATCGTAGGTATGTAAAAATGTCACCGAAAGTAATAAAAAATATAATTTTTCTTTTTGGGAAAAAATGGGGCGACATGTCGTAAGTTAAATACGAAAAGATTGATTTATCAATGTTCATTTATTTTGTATGTATACCGACTTATTACTAAAATTTTACCTATTTAAGAATACATCAATGCAGTATTCGATCCATTATCAAATTTATTTAGATAGGTATCACGTTTTTTGTACTTAATTTAAATTTTCCATATCATCAAAAAAATGCCCGGCAAAAAGTTTTCAACGAAATAAGAACTATTCTTATTTAATAAATAAGTTAGGTTATGAGAAAGGAAGATAAAGTACCTAGTAGGTAGTTTAAATAAAAGGTAAGATTTACCTTGATTAACTTTTCGCGTATCTCCCATGAGAATATCCCAGGGTTCTGCCGTTTGAGCTCTTCGATCCGCGCTTCCACCTCAGGAGTCGCTACTCTTGGCTTCGAACCGCCTATCACCCCGGGCCTGATCGATCCGGTCTCCTATACAAAAAAAGTCTTATTAGAATTAGCATAAGATAGTAAACGAGACAGAACTAAAGAACTTTATAAGAAAAACCTGAAATCTGAAAAGAGAATGACAGTGGCCACGGTTTTAGCAAACAAAGTTGTCATACCACAATGTATGTACACTCTCTCTATACAGACATAATATTTGCTAGTAATTTTCAATTTGAAATTATTGAAAAAGTTTATTTGCGGGCAGGCAATATTAGTTTTTTGCTTTAGGTACATGTCTCTATTATCACATGCTATCGTTGTGACAACATTCATCGACAAAAAATTAAGAAATATATTATTTTTTTTTTGCGTTTGGTTGCTAAAGAAATATTTAAAAATATGATTTGAGAGCAATTAATATCACAGAAATTTTCTATGCCAAATGTATAAGTTTTTTCTAAACCTGAACAAACAGAAACAAGATGGAAAAGGAATTGCCTTCCTGAATCAATTGGAAGCAATCATTTCTATCTTGTTTATTTTGTGTTATTGGTCAGAAAATTTATTTTGACGTCGAAGCAAATTTTATTATAAAATCTAATAGACTCACGATAAAGACAGTAGAGCATCTATTTCAGGTCTGCAATTTAATTTGTATCCATAAAGAATGTAAATATATTGACTAGCAAATACACAGTTTGGTTGAGATTCGAATCACGTAAGGGTATGAAACAAATAGCCTCCTACGTTCTTACGACCTAAATTATTTCATACGTGAAGTAACTTCGCAAACTAGGCTCTGTAATTCTAAGAGTTTCCTACGGCCTGGCGGACCAGTATCTACCGTGGAGAACCGCTTCCTGAGTAAAACAATCGCGCATTGTGAACCATGAGTCTGGTAAAACGGACCTTCAGGCTTCGCTGGCCAGGGATCAATGGCGATTGTCCGGCGTCCTATTGACTGCCCACGCGTGGGTGAATACACGAATATTTATATTGTCAAAGGCTTATTGATGATATGGAAATAATAGCTTAGTCACAACTGTACGACCAGCAAGACTGCAGAGGAACCGGTAGGGTGGGACAAATATACTTGTTTTCTACAATGGGTGTCATAGGTACATGCAAACTGGCTAAAAGGGTTACTATTCGACAGCGTCTGTGTCGCGATATTTAGCTTTGATAATTATAGATAAAATAAACAATTCTTCATTGCAAAAAAACAATATTGAAGGTAACTAACTATTGGAAAGCATTATCTTTCACTAAACTTTGGATGTAAGTGCTGAATTTTAAATTGTTAGTTACTAGTCAAAACACATAAGTCGAGCAGAAATCGCAAGTATATCAGGAAGTCGGCAACAGGTTGCAGACGTCGCTCGACACTACCCGCTTTTTGCAGTCGCACAGGTATGGCCCGAGCTTTATATTAAGGCTTATTGATTATATAGAAATAGTAGTAGATATGAAAAGCCCGTAGGCTTGATACACGTGCGGCTTTAACGAACTATGCTATAAAAGCCTCGTCGCGATTGAATGGTCTACTTATGGTTTATTTTATATTTATTTTAAGCTTGGTTAAACTTTTAAATAGCTTGGTAATTTATATAATCAAAATATTAATTTTGTTTTAATGTGGATATGAAATATGCTACACTATGTGTCACTTAATTGAATGTGATTAGTTAATTATTAATAGCTATATACCTATTTGGAACAGTAACATGTTTCTAGAAAGCCGTGTGTTTTCGCAACATGAACATGTTTCGAAAACACACGGCTTTTTGTTTAAAATGTTTGTTGGTTGTCCAGACGTCTAAAATAAATAGCAGGTGATCAGAGATTTGGCGCTTACCTCGGCCAAAGAATATGAATGTGCCTGGTCAACGGGATAACGTCACCAGCATTCTTGCAGGCAGCAAATTTACAGTAGCACAAGTTTTTGGCTAATATGAAAACCACCATCCATTACAAGCTTATATGAGTTTTAACCTATAACTTAATTAAATACTAAGAAAAGTGCTTGGCTGCCAATGCCACGTTAAAATGGCTTTAACGTTGATCCAAATAAGTAGGGATCGAATTTTCATCGCCAGATGGCTCTCATATCCTATTTTGGGTCAAGTGTATTGTGGTTCTGTAGGGGTCGAGCACATTGAGTGCTTACCGCCAAATTCAAGTGTTGATTGACAAAGTATCGAATATATTTAAAAGTGTTGACACGATTACATTAGATAATGAAGCCATCTTTGTCGGATGATCAACAAGGAGCTTTTGTTACAACTAGTAATGGGGCTTGGAAGGAAAGTCATTTAAAAAAAAAGAGAGCGGATAAAACTCCCCCTTTTCAAAAACGGGACTTGATTCATGGACTGGATTTCTCGTTAAGATTTGGTACTTATGGACTTTATAGTATACCAGTATACCACTATTCTCGCCGATCTGGTAAATATACCCTTCAGACCGATGAAGCAACTGTGTCAACTAATAAGCAATTAGCTCATATTTGAAAAGAAATAAAAATGAAATGATATAAGTTTATTATGGCAAAACACCTTATATAAACTATAGGTAATTATGATTAAGGATTTCATTTCTTAGTATTGCTACTAAACGGCCTCTACTCAGCATGATTCTGATTGTTACAACCAGTGCTGATCTTCTGTAGGAGCCGTCCGTTTTCATAAATATGTAGTCGGGAATAAATATCACACGGCGTAGAAAGGTTACAATGTGCGCTACATATAATTATGTCCCTGCGAGTTACGGAACCTACCTGGTATCTATTAAGGATCTTAGACACGCATCCATGCGAAACTCGGAGCTGGCGCGAGATGACGCAGGGTCGGACTCCAGCCGCCGCCATCTCCACGATCTTCAGACGGATGTGGTTGGGCAGAGGCCTTCCGTTGATGAAGAGGCCGCCGAGCTGGTTCACGCGCCCCTGCCCTGTGGAGAAGGGAGGTTGGAAAGAGTGGTTATATAGTGGAGTTGGAAGAAGATAAAATATGAAAAGAAGATGAAGCGTTTGATTAGCGTCTGATTAGCGCATCGTCTGCTATAGGCGTCAAGGGTTCGACCTTGTCTTGAGTCATATTTAGTTATATTTATATAGATATATTGTTTTTGTATAGACTTTTCTTACATAAATAATGTGCTAGTGTTCCTATGTTCAGATTATGATCAATAGTATCAGGACTACATGAGTAGGTATATAATAGGGTAAGTCCGGGGGAGTTGGTCATACTTTTATAATTGATCTCGCAAAATAAAACTATGATTGTTTTCGTAATTATTTTTACTTGTAATTTAAGTTTTAACATTTATCTTTAAGAGCCTTTAAGAGCCTATAAGAGCCTCCGTCGCAAAAATAAGTAAAATGCAATTTAAAAAAACTGTAATTTTTTTAACTTTAGGTGTGAAGTAATGTTACTTATATATAGGTTTTTCAAGTAGGAAGTATAAAACAAAAACAGAAGATACCTAATCGTCTGAATATCAAGTGTTATTGTTCAAATAACAGCTATTACGTAGATGCCTGTATAAAATAATTATATAATGGCTGCGATATTTTGCTGGTTTGTAATTGGCTATCAAGTATTTATTTACTAACTCAGTTTTAAACTTTATTATCCTAAAAAGTAGAAGAATTCAAAAGGTATGCCCATTAACAACAATTTTATAATTACCAAGATGTAGAGTTCCGTTTTGGCCATCAGACAGATCTAAAATAAAATTGCGGTATATTGGTATACATATTTTGAATTGAAGTTTATATATATATATATATTTGATATATATATATATATACTCGTAGGTATAGATAGGTAAATAATAAATAGTCATCCGAGACAACTAATAAAATAAACTTATAAAATCGTTGTATAATAATTATATATCACTTTAATTTGTACAGTTATTCAATTTTATTTATATAAAAAGGTAAGACTTAACAAGTATTAGTAACATGAAATATTTGAAATAAGTACAGATACATTAGTATACATTATGTAAATATATCTAAAAGATGAACTTGTTCGAATGCGTAATCATACTTTTGTCTACATGATCTTAAGATTAATTTGAATTAGTTAAGTTTTCTTAACTATTTTTACTTCCAGGAAATATTATATCATATGCTGTATATTATATTTATATACTGTTAAAAGTATTCAAAGTACACAAATATATATAAATTAGATGTCATTAGTTCCTTTTAGTCTTATTAGAATACAATTTCAGATTCAGCTTACAAGACGAGTTAAAGTTTCAGATAGATAAGGGAAGAACTTCAAGAAAGGCACAAGATAAGAATTAAAAACGTATATACCCTTACCTACCCACACATCCATACCATTCTGGTGTCTTTCCATAATGGTATGCGGTTACACTGTCCCCTTCAAACATTCACAAAACAGCTTATAAGACAAACTCCAAGTCTCAAACATATTAAACACAACTACCCGACAAAAAACATTTTGTAAAACTTTACAACCGGGCAACACCGTAAAAACGCCACGAATAATGATTAATATCTGTTTACATTAAATTAACCGAACGAGATCGAAACACAAATTGATTATCACCCATTTGTATTAACATAATTAAAACGACATGTTAAATTAATAACGGTGTCATAAATAATTGTTGAAATAAATGTCTAGGTTCAAGCGACGCGTTCGTTAGTAGACATCAAGTCTGTGCGACTATACTTGAGGACGCAGACGTTTTTTGGATTTGAAAAAAGATCGATAGATCGCGTTATCTTTTTTTTTACTGCGCGTGAGTGCAGTAGAGGAGGTTGTGTTGTGAACTGAGAGTGCCGTTGTGTTCGTACAGACAGGGTAAAGTTTGGTAGTGTGCGTGAGACGGCGAGGAGGCTGTGTTTGAGGGACCACCTGTGTCTGTGTGAGTGAGTGCATGGTACACTCCCACTGTGCAAGTGTGAGAATTGGTAGAGAAACCATGTTTTATTATTTTCAGGATTGATTCATTTTCCTGGACAGACCAACAAACGAATTAAATAACTACAAACAATTTGGCTTTTTTAATCGTGGTCACTAAAACATTTTATAGTAGAGTCGATAAGCACATATGGACTATAGAATATAAAATTTAATGACACGTCATATTCAATAAAAAAATATTCCCTTTTTCGATGGTAACAATAGCAATAAAAAGCTTCCTCTCATTAATTGACTATTATTTGAGCATGAGTAACTCAAACTGTAATGGCTTGTCACCCTAGTATAGTACCGAAACAGGCGCTTGCGACTATAGAGGGGTCGAGCTCAACCCACTCTTGCGTGTTGTACCTACAAAACTATATTTGTCTCCCTCTCACAAAGCATAACTGGCATAAAGCCGGCTTGCTTTGCTTGAAATATTTTCATAAACGTTTCAGTTTTTCGCAATGGCCTGTGTTTTATTTTGAGTATTTGGATAGAAATGTCAAATATTGTCAAGAGATATTTGTCACTCTAATTTGTTGTTTGTGAAATTATGCTAATGGGCAATAAAGTTCTCAGAAGTAGAAGTAGCTGTAGTTTTTAGGTTTTATGTAAAGCTCAAAATGAACCAATAGAAAATCGTTATCGTTATCTAATTTATCTAAACTAATCTAGTTCCCAAAATGCTATCAGTTCCCAAAATGCTTATCCTTTGACCAAAATATAGGCCAGCATTTTGGTCACGTGTTGACAACTAGGAAATACCTAAATTAGGTAAGTTATAGAAAATCGGTTTTGGATGAACCAGATAGCTATAATTGATGATATACGACTCACTAGCATAACTACTTTAGTTTTACATGAACCTTTACCATTATTTTTTTATACCCAACTTTAAAAGTTTTATAAAAGAAATATTTCTAAAATATCTTAATAGAACTATGTATTTTGAAAACGGCATAGAAAACAGTTAAAGTTCTACTCTACTCACTTAGAAGTATGAAACGTATACTAAAATAACATACACTTTTTAAAGAGTACATAGTAAAATCAATATTAATTTATTACTTTTCTATATGAAAAAACTGAAATCTTTTTTATTTGCTCTGCATTTGCTCTGCACCGCATGATAACAAACAGCTGAAAGTACAAAATCGTAATTTGTACGGTGTCGGCGACCGACGACGCGACTACGGAAAATCGACATAAATTACTATAATTAATTTATTCCAAACAAAATCGACTGTACAAAGTGTCATCAAAGCATTTAATTTTGCATTTCCACGGCACAATAATTCGTAACTGTAATATTTCGGTTACTGTTTTTTGCCCCCACGAAACTTCTAGCGACTTCTAAAAATCCTCTAGTTTCTCATTTTCTCACGGTTTTGGAAATTAAAAAGTTAATCTAGCTTTCGTTTTGAGCTAGAAAAGTCTAAATTGCTTTATATACTTTTTTGTGACTAGAAAAAAGGAAGAGCTATTTAAATGGAAATCAAAGGCCGTGGGACAATTTTTCAAGTAGATTTTACATTTAATACGTAATTTAAGTCTTTGTGCTGAAAATAAGCTTTTTTAATTAAAAGTGAACAATCTAACAAGAACCAAAGGACTCCTTAGTTAGCACCAGTATTTCAAATTCGTCATTATCATCATGCAACCAGCGTCATCTTTATGTATGAGATCAATGATCAATGAAGTACATTTTCACAAAAGTTGAACAAGCTTTTTAGTGATTCAAGGATTTCCCATTAACATTCCCCTTCTGATTGAAACTGTTGACCGTTGTCGGCATTCGGAAGTGACGCTTTGCTCTTGCGTGAGATCGGCTTCTTGTAACACTGGTAGCAGCAGACTTATCAATGGACTCCACGGAATCAAATGCTATTGTAAACGATCTTTCATTCCGAAACGAACCAGACAATCATTGTGTCAAAACCAACCACCCTTAACACGAAGTATTAAGGTTCAGTTTTACGAGAAAGAAACCGAGTTTTTGTGACGAAACCTACGTCAGAGGCTATCAATGAAGTCCACTATAATGTTTATGTTAAGTCATCGTATTTTAATGAACCGTCGATGACATG
Organism: Petrophora chlorosata; assembly: GCA_951640565.1. Classification (NCBI taxonomy): domain Eukaryota; kingdom Metazoa; phylum Arthropoda; class Insecta; order Lepidoptera; family Geometridae; genus Petrophora; species Petrophora chlorosata. The sequence goes on from OX621206.1 coordinate 8,612,210, forward strand.
CTATACGAGTAATAGACTCACGGTGTTCTTTTTAGCGCCGAAATTTTTTACTTGTTACTTTTTGGGATGCGATCGGAAAACAAAAATGAGGTGTCCGAGGGGTTTTTGAATTTTTTATTAAAGGCATCTCGGCATCCTGCGTCGTTCAATTTGCTTCCTCGTTTTGGTAACGTCATTAGTCATCGGGTCGGTGTTTGCTCCTGTGGCGAACTTTTGTGGTTTTATATTTTATATAGCCCATCAAAATAGCTGAACTGATGATGCTGTACCTATATTAAACTAAAATAAGTTTTTGAACTGACAATAAGCACCTGAATGGTATTAATTAAATAAATAAATAAGTATGCCCAACGATCACATACGAGTACAATACATATCTAGCTCTAGCTAGGATTTCCTGTATCTAGGGAACCAGGAACTACCACGACCATAGTCCCACAATACCCAGACACGAAACCAATGCTTGCGCTTATTTTTTCTGTGTATAAACATTAGTCCCGTCGAACCCGCAACCTAAGTGGTGTATGAGATTTGAAACAACCTGTCCAACCACTACAGAGGCTGACTGAATTAAGAAAATGTTACCTGTTATTAGGCCTAAGTATCTTTCATAATGGTGTCTAAGTTTAATATTGAGTAATTTTGAAGCAAGTCTATCACAATTCGTTTTGGAAGCTTGCCTGTCTTGCTTGTCTTCAAACTTATTATCTAAATTTAGCTATTGTGACAAGTGGTAATGCCACAGGCCGCAACGTAATGTTAAACTCATTTGCAAGTATCAGTGTCCAATGCGGTAAAACTTAAGTTTAAGTTCAACGTCGTTCCCAACTGTAACTGAAATCAAACTGTCGGAACATGGGAATCTGCTGTCAGCCAAATCAAATTTAAGCTTTACTCTGTTCGCATTTAAGTTATATATTGCAGTGAGTTTTCCTCATTGAAAGTAGTAAAGTAAAAGCTCGTTAAACCATCAAAGCAGGTGTTCTTGAGAGTGCCACCGGAAGCCCAGTTTGGTCACTGGAGCGACACGGGTCGTCATTCTTGACTCATTTCCGCCACTTTTTCATTCAGAATGTTAAATCTCATTTAGAACTAAGACCCCTGTTGTTTCTCACCGATTTTCTCGTCGTTGACAAAGTAAGGCTATAAAATTTAAATTTTCTGTTTTTTTTTTATGGAACTGAGGGATGAGACGTTCAAGTCGTTTGCCTGATGGTAAGCGCCATGCCTGCCCATAACAATTGCAGTGCCACTTGGAACTTTTAATACCACATTGCGTAGCATTGCATTGCGCTCATTACACCGAAACATCAGATATCAAGTCTCATATGCCCAGTAATTTCGCTGGCTACAATGCCCTTCAAACCGGAACACAGTAATGCTTGCGCACTACTGCTTGGCGGCAGAATAACTGACAAAGCTGTGGTACCTACCCAGACAGCCTCCCGCATACGAGAGACCTACTACAAGTAATACATAGTTATGATAATTACTACTACTATTGACTGTAATTATACACACAGTTTTTACATGCGCTCTAAAAATGACGCAGAAACAGTGGGGAAACCGGCCTGTCCGAGAATCTCAATATTTAAGGATATATTGTTATATCGTACTGGGCCTTGTTGGTGGATTATGTATAGCCTATACTCTCTCTTTGAGAGAAGGCACGTCCCAGCCAGTACGACCGTAATGGGCTGACGATGATGATAAATTCAACTTGTATCTTACATAAATTAAATTTGCATCTGTTCCCAAAATAGACAGTTTTGGGTTCGATGTTTGGAAATCATGAAAGAATGCCCTGCACCAATGACTTATAGTTAAGTGCAGTTTTTGCACGCTCACTCTAAAACGGTGAAGGAAAACATCGTGATGAAACCCGCTTACGCGCTTTGGAGTGGTAGGCTCTGGCCGTGGTTGTAATAACATCCACCGAACAAAGCCATGCCGTCAAGCGACCTAGTCGTAATTGATATAAAACGGCTCAGACTCACTGTAAACGTCAAAAATTACTCCGACCTAGTCGTGTTTCAGGATGATGTTCGGTGTACCATCGGGCGACGGATCTGAGCAGCCGCTCAACTGCCGTCTCTCTCTAGATCTATGTGCTTCATCTTAGGCCACATCATCACTTCACATCAGGCGAGATAGTGGCCAAACATGGATCTATTAAGCGTATAAAATGGACTGGTGATGGAAAGAAGGACAAAAATAATTGGTCAGTAATGAAAATGTTTTGAAAATCCCCCTGAGATACACCGTGATCAGAAATCATCTGTCAGGAAGGATTCATTGTCTTCTTTTTATTAGTAGCAATCTCTTTCTTATCAGTGCGTCACCAGTAAAATTGGAGTCATCATTCTTCTCTTACGGTTGTATTTTGCATTCGTCTAAGGGTAAATTTTTAAACCTCCGCGATTTGATCTGTCCATGAAACCTGTGTGAACCAGTTATAAACATATGTTAAGTTTCATGCTACAAGAAAAAAAAAATCCTATATCAAGCACGTGTATTTTCTTTTTAGAAATAATATAATATAAATCTTTTTAGAAATTTTAGAGTTTTTATAATATTTATAAAAATATTATTATAAAAAAGTCAATAACAATAGCGAATCAAGAGCTTTAACATTTATATTTATATTTTCAAAATGATAAAAAACTAAATACCTACGTATCAACTCGTATTGTGGTTTTTGTCTCCTTTACAGGAATTTTTAATTTCCGGCGATCCATCAACTTTGAAGAGTTCTAGGAATTTTGCCTATATTCAAATGTTGTGGGATCAAACGCAATTTTTAGGATAGTAAAATTTGGACGTTTACGTCAGGAATTGAAAGGTCCTTTGCGAAATACGTAGAATAAATAAAATAACATTGCAGCAAAAATAGCTGTATTTATAATTTATGTTCATAAATTTTAGGTAAGATCAGAAAACAATATGAAAATGGCGACATTATGGCGACATCGTCGTTTACAAATTAAAATAAGTGTCAAAATAGAACACACGCTTGACTTATCCATTTTTCTATATGAGTGAAGCTCTCAAATATTTCGGTAGGTAGTGTTCCAGCGGACGTACAACTATATTTTGTTTATGACAAGCATGTAAACCTAACCTTCTAAAGATACTCGTGGTGTTCCTATCCATCTACATATATATACGAGCTAATAATATGTTTGTATACGCACAAAAAGTGCTCTATCGGTCGGTCCGTCCTTTGTTAAATAAATTAGTTTCGGTGTCTACCAAATTACGCCTCCAACCTATCTATATGTATGGCGCATTCGATCTTGGCAGAAAAATATGCTCCACCTATTATTTGAAAACGAATAAATTAACATACTTGAGGCTCTTAAGAAAAACTGGACTTGAAACAATAGTAGTACATACTCGTTGAAAAAAAGCGCTTTTAGGAACACTAGTAGCCGAATACTATTTGTTTTCATTGATTTATTCATGGTCACACATAAGACACAAGGCGCCGCCGACTCGGTCCTTTTGAAACAACTTATTCGAATTGGTAATGAGAATTTTATGAAAAAATTTACAAAATAAAGAGTCACGTACTTCGCTACCTAAAGTGAAACTGAACATTTGTTTAAAGGGATAGAAGTATTTGAAAAACAAATAGGAATGTGCTCATTTGTAGCTAGCGCTCGTTAGAGTAGAACCTTTGACGGCAACATTTTACATGTCCATCTAGTTTTAGAGTTTATTTATTACTTTATGTATACATACACTAATTCCATCACCATACACACCACAAACATTATAGAACTATTATTACACGTTATATCATATTAGGTTGTTCTGCAACTGATGGACAAGCGTGTTGCTTACCATTTAATCGTTCAAATGGTAAGCAACACGCTTGTCCAACTAGCAAGTCGTCCTGCTAGTCTCATCACTGAATAACATAAAAAAGTACCTATAGAGATGGAGCAAGTGTAGGTGTAGGTGTGCGAGCGAGTGTGACTCAGTGGGAGAACGTGCTACTTTCGATCCTACACACCCGAGTTCGAATCTCGCTGGCCCCGCACAACGGACTTCGTAAATTATGTGCAGATTTAACACTCGCTCTAAAAACGGTGAAGGAAAACATCGTGAGGAAACCGGCATGTCCAAGAATTCGGCACAAAAATTCAAGGACATGGGACATCCACCAAACCGCTCTGGGCCAGCGTGGATGATTATGGCCCGTACTCTCTGTATGAGAGAAGACCCCTGTCCCAGCAGTGGGAACGTAAATGGGTTGATGATGATGATGCTGAGGTGTAAGTATAAGGTCTAAGGTGTGACTTTTAAATATTTAAATAGACAAGTAGATTGTGGAACTGTCGGGTATTATAATAAACGTCAAGACAAATACTACATTTTCCCTTTTTTGTGAGTTGAATGCTGCATATATGCATCCCGCTTGTAATCTATCTGACCACTTATTTGAGAATTTGACCTAAACAGAACTAACAATAAAATATTCTGTTGAAGAAAACAAACCATTTCTTCAAAAGGATATTTTCGTTTTTAAACCAGATTAAAACTCAAAGGTAAAAATGTAATTTCCCAAACCTTTCTAACTGAAAATTCTCACGAAAGGTATTCCAGTTGAGAATAATGAAACTGTGGCTAAGCTTCTTCAAGACGGACTTATCTTAAGTGGGCAGGCAAACAAAATTGTTGGCAGCGCTTTAATTTATTTTTGAAGGTATTTTTGACATCTATTTACTTCCTTTAGTCCAAAAATAGTTGGGGTTTAAGTCGTAGGGCTTCTATTTCCATAAACACTGCAAAGTCGAAAAATATTTTTAAACAAAAATAGTACTTTAATAAAGAAGACGTAATTTGTATTATATGAGAAAGAGTATCCATGAAGACAAAGATGCATGGAACATTCCACTTCTGCCAAGTAGCCAAATGGCACATAAGAAACATAATATTGTCAAAATCAAACAAAATTACACATATTGTAACAAAAGTTCTAAAAACAAATGCCTCTCAATTTCTTGCCATATCTTCTGGTTGTGATTCTTTTTCCGATACGGTGGTAGAGCCATTGTAATAATTGCCGTTCATAAGTGCGTCTGTGATGCCCTAAATTAAATAAAGAACTTTTGAACTTGAACTTTGAGTTGCAAAATATGATGATAAGCTGTCACGGTCGCTTATACAGTAAGTAAAAACCCTGTCGGATCCGTGAAGGGCATGGCAGGATAGGCAGGCATGGCAACGCGGGCAAGGCAGGCATGTCAACGCGGGCGTGGCAGGCATGGAAGAACAGACAGATGCCAACAAAAATGTATAAAATTAAATAAATTATATATATACCTAATATTATATTTCACCTGTAGCAATACATTATCCCTGTGCTGCCTGCGTTGTCCTGATCACCTAGTGAGGAGATAGTAGAGTAGAATTATTTCAAAGTATCGGTCGTTACGATATAAAAAAGGGAAGTGGCGCCACATGAACAAATAAAAATTTGGGGCGCCAAATGATTCAGTGAAAAGAAACAACGGCAACGTTTGCAATTTGGTGTTCCTATTTGTTGTTGTTTACAATACTTTTCTAATGTTTTATGTAATTAAACGTGAATATTATTATAAATAATTTTATAGAATTTTGATAATTGTCAAACATTTTTTCCATCTCATTTTTAGTAAAAGATAACATTGATACTGACTAGCCCTTTCACGGGTCTGACAAGGTTTTTGTTACATTTTGCATACATCTGCGACACCAAAAGAGTTGCCGATGCGTTGTCGACTATGTAGGGAGGAAAGAAAGAAGAGGAAGAGAGAATGAGAGGTAGGAGATAAGTACCAGTAGTTTGAAAGATATCTACCAGATACTCTACTTGTTGACCTTGTGAAGTTGACTCTATGAGTTCAAGCTATTTTTGGGAACAAGAAAGTAGGTAATGCATACAGCTGAATCCGTTTTATTTTCCAACAAAATATGGTATTGCAAAGAAATCATGCAGAAAGTTAACCTTATGAAGCCTTAATCTATAATTTTAATTTACTTTTCATGCAGCTGAATTGATTTGCATCCAACTAAATATGTTACACGACATTCCATTTTCGATCTCTATGATACTCCCAAAGTAAAAGATGACTATAAGCTTTCAAGTTCTCAAGAAGTTATTGAAAGCGTGGGTATAGTAGGTATACCTTTTTATCGTAGTAAAAATTGAGACATTAAAGGTAAGAGTTCATAGCAGAATGCAGACAGCATCAGCAGACGACGTGTCGGTGCGACGTGTCGCATGTCGCTGCAGTCATAATTCCGAACCCAAATTGCAGCGTCTGCTGCTTCAGCTGCTCCAGCGTCGGTGGCACTACTGATCTTCGGTCGGGTGACACGTCGTCTGCGATGGTTAGACGTGTAGTCGGGCGATGTGTCGCTAGCTGCGGAAGGTATTTCATAGAAATACGTACAAATCAGTAGTGTCGCAGCGACACACGTCTTCTGCTGCTGCTGTCTGCAGTCGGCTACAAACTTGCACCTTAAAACCCCATAAATAATGCATCAAGTAATGCTGCTCCACAATAATCTACGTCACCGGAATTTAAATTACCCGAAGCATGACTATTTTCACTATTAATAAGTACAAAGTACTTAAATCTACGTAAAATTTTTATATTGAGTATTTAGTTCACGTGAAGTAGTTAGTGGCATAATGGCCATTGTTGTTTCTTCTCGTATAAATTTATCAGTTTTGTGATAAGGCTGTATGTGATAAATTGCCTGTTTCATAAGGCATTCATTAGGAGCGTGCAAAATGCGCTCCGTTGCGCACCGATAAAGTTTACGATAACGGTTTTTATAGCTTCAAATATTACCTGTTTGTGGGACCGATGGTTGATTTAGTTTTTAAATATTATGCAGATTATCCACGTATTATGTATACTTGTTCAATGTTATGTTATATTTTACTATTAGAGCTTTTCAAATCTAGTATAATCTGGTTTCAAGCAAAACTGAGAAAATAGCATTAGCAGTTTAGCATTTGAGGGCGCACTTTAGCGAGTAAGTTTTAGCATGGAATTCAGTTAATACAAGGTTTCTTGAAGAGCAATTTTTGCAAGATAAAGTTGCTACGTCGATTGCTTCTAGCCTTAGGTAGACACATTTAAATAACTTTAACCACAGAATAAATAATACTGTGTACTACAGCCAATTTAAAAACTCGCTGGTAGATAATATTTCCTTGAGACCATAACCACCTACTTGCAATCATGTTTTTGTGGGTTATTGCGTTTATAAGAAAAGTAGAAAATAAATATAATATAAGTAGAGCATACTTCGCAGTGTTGTTACGTATACAAAGATTCTTCATCTGAAGGGCTGCACCACCATAGAAGTAGTGCAAAGTGTTTGTATAAAATATAGAGCAGTTTATACACCACTTAAAAATGAAAAATTAAGCAGCAATTGCAGCCATGAATATAAAAATATCTTAGAAGAGGATTATGCAAACATATCTGAGGATTGAAGACAAAATCTTTGAGCGTGGTTAAAAAATTAAGCTTAGATAATTAAAACTAAGAACCAATTGATGTTGAAAATATACAGGTTGTGGGAAAAATTTATGACTTTCAGGGTACCTTTTCCCTTGCAGTGAGGAAGTTTTGTTCTTAGGAAACATCGGTTGAATTTTGGAGAAAAGAAAAACTACGACTTCGGATTTTTAAAAATTGTCCAATGTGTCTCAAAAATAAACAAATGTTTCCCAAGTAACCCATCAAATCAAATCGTAAGTTTTTGAGAAATTTCGATAAAACTTTTTTAAATATCCTCTACATTTTCTCTTGATGTTGGTATTGTTCAAGGGAAAAGGACCCTGGAGATCCCAAATTTTTTCCACGCCTTCTATTAAAATTTGTTTTCCATAAAAGTAAGCCTAAGAAGGAAACATTTAATTTATAGTGCTCTATAATAAAATATATAGATATAACGTCGGCAACGCGTCATCTTCGCTATTGGTGCTGCAGAAGTCGGTAGGTGATATCAGTGACTGCATACCATTAGGCAAGTGGTCTGTTTGATTAACGTACATTTGACAAAACTTCAGTTTTTAAAGACTAGAGCCTAGACTCTCATTTTTGATGTGGTTTTACCAACTCTATACCCTTCCAACACCACGTCGAAGATTGCAGCTGACTTGCATTGCCGACGTTATTCAGTTCTTTAATTAACTATCAAACCCGAGGCACTCTCGATTATAACTCGGCTACCCGGCTTTGTCCTTTATATTTTCCTGCCATCACCAAAAACGTGCGAAAAACAACCTTAAGTTCATGCAATAAGGCTTAAAAGTTTCGAGGTTTTGTTGGCGACGGCCTGTCTCTTCAGATATTGTTTTTTGTATGATGGTATTAGGTGTTTGTTGTATGAGCATGATCATTAAAGTCAGATTTGGATATCGTGTAAAACGTTAAAGCGTTGTTTCTCGGCTAACTACTAATTTCCGAGTGGCGTTTTTGCTAAGCATTTCAGATTTAGGTGTTTCGGCTGTCTTCTGCCCATAATTGTATGATAATGAGGTGGCATCAAAATCGTGGTACTTTTTGTTCACAATTTTTTGAGTACCTACTTTATATATATTATATTTATATACGTTTATTTATGTCAAACAAAGAAGCATCTCTTTGATCTATACTATTGCTTAAAATGTATTGTCACAGTATCATCATTTATCATCCACATGCAGCCTTATACTCTCGCCTTCAATGCTGAATCTGGTTATTATTTTTAATTGGTTATTATTAACTACAATAAATAATATTATTTTTTTTCTAATTTAAATTATTTGAGAACTAAATTAAAAATAAAATTAGTCGCCGATCCAATAAGTCCACTCAAATACCTACCATGCCAAAATTACTGATAAAACGAATTCGGCAAAGCGCAATATCAACCCAATCACAGAGTTTTCACGACACAAAGCAATGTAATCAAGTTCGTCAGTCAGCCATAATAACACGTTCAGTTAATAACAAAAAGGATTCATATATCAAGGCGACAAATCAAAATAAACAAGATACGCATTCTCACAACATACGCAAGAAAACAGATTTCTGCGAAGTCATACACGATAAGAGCGACTGCAAACTGCGTCTGCGAAGCAGGATATGCAGGACGTGATTTTACAGTGTTCCATAAAAAAAAGTTCAAACCAATAAGTAAATAGTAAAAGTACAGAATAAATGAAAGTACCAAAATAGTTAAAGGTGTAATAATTAATAAATTTTTTTATAACGCCCAACGATCACATAGATAGATCCTGACCCCCTAACTAGGATTCCCTGTATCTAGGGAATCAGGAAACTATGAGGACCATGGTCCCACAACACCCAGACACAAAACAAATACTTGCGCATTATATTCCTGTCACTAAGACTGTATTTAAAAAACCTTTCATTGGATGGCACACTATTGAGAACCATAGGCATTTATCAAAATATTTAAATGTGGTAGTGTACATGTAAAGGTTAATTGGTGGTAATGATCTATTTGATAATTTTTTATCGTTTGAACGTATATTAAGTCTATTATGTCTATTTAGTGTATGTAGTCTATTGGAATAATTTTGTCTACGTTGAAGGTTCATACTAGGATTTTGATGAGTATAACAAGCATTACCTACAACACCAGCGTGTCAGTCGCATAGGTGTCTCTACCGCTTAATGTATATTAAATATGTACGATATTCAACTGAAAAACGATGCAAAAACAGAATGGTATCGCCATTATAGCTTATAACTCAATCAGTCGTGTCCTACGCTGCGGGTAGATAGGAATTTTTACTTTTTCATCCATTATCTACATTCCCGGTGTGACAAATTCCAATGTCGCTCGACGCCTTGACAGACTTGAGCAGACGCGGCGCGAGGCCAGAGTTTTATGGCCATTTGTATTCAGATATACCTATGGATACGGTCTGTTGCAGACCATTTCAACAGTGTTATGCTTAGGTACATTAAAGTAAGTAACTTAACTGAACTATACCTACTTATTATCCAACTTAGATACAAAACGAAATACAAAAATTTTTAATTTGCCAAAAAAGAACTTACGAATAAATAAAATAATGTACATACATATTAAAAGGTTAGGCACTAGGCCTGGAGAGATTAATAGATTCGGTAAGCCTTTCTGTGTAAATTTGTATTATTGTGTGTACGAAACAGCTTACCCCAGTCGTTTAACCACTGGTAAATTTATGAAAACATGAATTCCATTGCTTCCTTAAAACTGTTATTTGTAAGTCGCTCTAAAGGTAGATAATATATAATATATAAAATCTTACAGCTTATATGATATACCCGCCTTAATCCTTAAGCCATCCCTGTCTCCATGCTATAGAAAACGGAGCAGTTTGACATGATGAGAGATTCCAGACATTCTTTTACGTGATTTCTAATAGATACAAAGGTATTTGTCGCTTATACATTGTAAGGACTTGAAAGAATTTTAAAAAGACAATGACAAGGCATTGTCTTTTGTCTATATATAAAATAATATATATAAAATTATAATACTATGCTCATTTAGTAGTGTATAGCTTTATACAGGTGTAACAAAATTTTGGGAAATTCAGGGTAGGCTTTTCCTTTGTAGTGAGGCGGTTTTATTTTTACAAACTTCGGTTGAATTTTGGAAGTTTCGAGATAGTAAAAACCACGTTTTGGATTATTGAAAAAATGTACAGTCATCCCAAAAAATGTAATTTCTCAAAAACCTAGAGCTTAATCAATCCTATTTCCCATCTGGAAGGTTTCCCACAAAACACCTATCAAATCAAATCGTAATTTTTTGAACTCGGACTATAAGGCGCTCTATAATTAAAACGTATCACAACGAACGGTCTTATCCCTCGTAACAACTTCTTCCAAACAAAACAGACAACCACGCAAGGAGCAGAATAAAACCCATAATTCAAAGCAAGCTCGTAATTGGAAATAATATGTTAGGTATTCTTTTTAGGGTTTGGGACCCAAAGGGTAAAACGGGACCCTATTACTAAGACTCCACTGTCCCTACGTCTGTCTGTCTGTCCGTCTGTCCAGGCTGTATCTCTTGAACCGTGCTAGTTAGACAGTTAAATTTTCACAGATGATGTGTTTCTGTTGCCGCTATAACAACAAATACTAAAACAGAATAAAAAATATTTAAGTGGGGCTCCCATACGACACACATGTTTTTTTTGCCGTTTTTATAGATAATGGTACAGAACCCTTCGTGCGCGAGTGCGACTCGCACTTGGCCGGTTTTTTAGTATGCAGAGGTACTTGACAGAATTTGTCCTTTACAAAGGTAGCATGTCAAAGAGTGGTCTAAGAAACTTCGAAGACCATAGGAATTTATACTAAAGTTCTCAACCTCTCAACAGTCCCAGAACTATTTTGGAAGTTCGTGAAAAGCATGAACATCACTAATTAAATTGTAATTTGTGAGGTGCGCTGATGTCACTAACTATAAGTTGGTCGTAGTAACACTGATTTCTTTTACTAGGCAAACGTATAAGAATTTAATTTCTTCAAATATGTAGATTCATGTAGTTTACATGTAGGTATGACTCGTTTGAACATAAGCGAGATGAGTTACTTCTTTAATTGACGCCGAAATTTCTTTCGAATTCGAAAAAATAATTGTGTTTAATTATCATAATCATAGCTGGAATATATAATCATAATCAAAGCCGATCTAAAACTACTACATGAAAAGCTTTTATGTTTTCCTTGGCCTAGAATATTTAATAACATTAAAGGTAGTACACTAAGTACTTTGAGTCGAGGCAAAGCATGAATTGCGGTCTTACCTCGCTTTGAAAGCTACTTTACAGGTAGTATAAGTATATGTAGGTGGAATATCTTTGATAAGGGATTTGTTCCCAAGCACTATATTCAGGAATGCTCCAAGAATACCTACCTATTCTATCATCACTACATAGTATAAAACAAAGTCGCTTTCTCTGTCCCTATATCCCTATATCCCTATGTATGCTTAAATCTTTAAAACTACGCAACGGATTTTGATGTGGTTTTTTTAATAGATAGAGTGATTAAAGAGGAAGGTTTATATGTATAACAACCGTGCGAAGCCGGGGCGGGTCGCTAGTAATATTATAAAAATGGAACAGAGTCAATTCTGTACATTAAAGATATTTTTGAAAAACTTACTGGGTTCGACTATTTAGAGAGTACTGAACACAAATCTACGGTTTTTAGAATTTTTGTCTGTTCGTTTGTTTATTTGTTTGTATGGTTGTTATCTATAGACTCGAGAAGTCCTGAACGTATTTTATTGTGGTTTTCAGGGTTTGTTAGCATTAGTTCCAACTTAAATTATAGGATATATTACATTAAAATCGGTTGGGTGACTACGAAGATACAGCTTGACCTCTTCGTAGTACGCGCTCTCATAAACTGGGGAGGTCTAAGTTGGTCTTGGAAAAAATACGAATGGGCTTGAATGAGGCACGCGGACGAAGTCGTGGGAAAAAGCAAGTTATATTATGCCATTACATATATAAAATTTACTGGTGGTAGGTTTCTCGTACGCGAGAGGCCGTCTAAGTATGTAGTGGGTACCACTGTTCCGGTTTGAAGGGCATTGTAGCCAGCCAAATTACTGGGCATTATGAAACTTAAGAGCTAATTGTTGACGGGCGAAGTGTAGGTAGCGCCACGCAGTATTTTGCAACTGTTATGGGCAGGCATTTCGCTTACCATCAGGCGAACGCCCTGCTGGTCTCATCACTCAACTCCATAAAAACATGCAAATTTGTCGACTTATTGACAAAGTTTGCACTTCTCATATCGATGCAATCTTCGAGACCGTGATAATATGTTCTGGTGGATTTAGGCAGATTCCACCAGTTGTACCGAGAGCCAGATGCCTTAATGATATTGTGCAAGCATCATTGAAAACCTCTCCTCTGTGGCACAGCTGAAAAAAAAATCATTGACAGTAGCACAATGAACAAGAAGTGACGAAAGAGAGTATTTAAACTGAATTTTTATTGAAATTAAGTTCCGGTCAGTGAATATGGTTAGTATTGCGTTATTTATGCATGATATTTGCATTTATTATATATTATATTATCGATATATTATATTTATTTATTTTATAGTTGAACTCTTTATGGCAGTATAAAGCGAATATGCGTACCGTAAAATGTTGTTTCTATAATACATTTTGTTTAATATATAAAAAAATTAGACACTCGGAGTCGTGGTTTATGAGCTCTTTGCTCACAGCTTGGCTCTTCGATGCAACCTCGTATCAATTGTCATCGGATTGTTGAATGTGATAGTATGTTGCAAACAGTAGTGTGCAAAAATTACTGTATACCGTAGACTGGATTCACCTGAAACGCCAAGGTAATCGAAAAGGCAAATCGTAACCGAGAGTTGTTGACGACCATTATGAGACAGCAGCCTTTGTCGGACATCTTATGAGAGGATCCCAGTACAAATTTCCAAGATTGCTCCTTGAAGAAAAGCCCGGGACGTCCATGCCGTCAACGGTTGTACAACATCAAAGTATGGACTGAACTAAGCTACCGAGATCTCAAAAGCGCAGCGTGGGTTCACAAGAAATATTGCCTACTGACCTCCAAACTTCAATACGAAGATGGCACCTGATGATGATGATGTAGCCAGCGAATTACTGGGCATTATGAGACTCAACAGCTAATTGTCTCAGGGTGAAGAGCGCAGTGCAGCACCGCGCAGGATTTTGCTAAACAAAGTTCTGGGTGGTGCTATTATTGTTATGGACTGACATATTGCTTACCATCAGGCAAACGACCAGCTCGTCTCATCATTCAGTTACATAAAAAAAATATCACTGTATTCTACAGGACATAGGTACATTTGTTTCAGGTTGAAGAGGGCAGTGTTGTGCTACGCAGGATTTTGCAAAACAAGGTTCTGGGTCGCACCGTAACTAAGTAGGAAACTGTGTTGTTTACCATCAAGTGAACGACGAGTTTCTTCTGCAAATTAGTAGCATAAAAATATATGGGTACACTGTCAAGTTCCAAGTTCCACTGCCAAGATGATTCATGATGTCGGCTTTTGCATCTTGGGTGAAACATAATATATAGTAAATAGATGTATGTAAAGGGTTCCCATTATATGACTATCGAATAATCGGTAAAACGACCTCGATTCCTACAAAATAACCTGCGAAAATATCATTAACGAGTAAAAATGGAAATTATTCAAATATTCGGTCCAATAGCAGTCCCCATACAGTCAAAGCTCCAAGCTATATGTAATTAATCATGTCAGCTTCTGCATCTTTGATTACGATTGTACTTCTATAGACGCAGTTGATGACTGAGACCGGCTCCCGATTTAATTTCGAATCACAATCGCTGTCTTATTTTACTTGTGTTGTATTATTACACTCATTACGAACGGTTTAATGAATGTTTCAGTTTAATGGGAGGAACATGATGTTACTGTTTTTGTTGCTACTGCGTGCCGCGGACTAAATTCGATTTATATCAAGGCTGCGGAGAAAGAGCGGGTAATGTCTTGTATTATTAAATGAGAGGTAGCGTGGGTGCTTTGTTGTGGATGTGTAGATAAATAGTTATTTGTTATACAAGAGTGCAAAGTTGCTTCTTAACCGCGTGCTTAATTTTGATGACCGAGCAAGCGAAGGATTCTAAAATTAGAATCCTGAGCGTTAGCGAGGGAATCAAAAGAGCACGAGGTGAAAAATCTTTGCACTCGAGTGCAACACGTAACTTTTCATCCCACCTCAGCGAGGAAATAACTAGATGAACAAAGTTCTGGGTGGTGCTATTATTGTTATGGGCTGGCGTATTGCTTACCATCAGGCAAACGACCAGCTCGTCTCGTCAATCAGTTACATAAAAAAAAATAAAAAATTACAAGATACTTTGCGCGCGCAAAGCAAATAAAAAAAAGTACACTAAGGAGGTTCCGAGTCTTAGTTTTTAACAAATTAAAAAATTTGTATGATGAATTCGGCACCATGGAGGTAGAAGTAAATAGGTTTAATGATGTTTTGAATTCACAAACTTAGTGCACAATATGTTCTAAATTCAAATTTACTTTATACTCTAGCGGATAAAAAAGACTTTTGCACTCAGATATCGAAGAGCAAAAATACTCTTTCCGAGATAGGGGGAATGAAAAGGTGTTTAATTTCCTACTAAATAAACGTTATTATTTTCTATGTAACTGAATGACGAGATGAGCTGGTTGTTTGCCTGATGGTAAGTAATATGCCAACCCAAAACAATAACAGCAACACCCAGAACTTTCTTTTGCAAAACCCTGCGCGCCGCTGCACTGCGCTCGTCACCCTGAGACAATTAGCTGTTGAGTTTCATAATGCCCAGTAATTTTGCTGGCTACAATGCCCTTCAAACCGGAACACAGATCTTATTACTCAGTTAAAGACTTTCTCGATCACAATAATTTAATTACTTAATTTATAATTTGATGACAAAACTATAATTAAACACTGTTTTTTTTTTAACTTTAATATTTTTAATAGCATTGAATCTCCCCATGCCTTAATTGAATGAATATACCATAAAGTGACATTTAATATGACATAAATAAATAATTATATTACTCTAATAACCAAACTGTTCAATATTTGCACGCCTACAAAGGCCGAATTTTGTTGGGACTGTTACTGCTATATCACCTTGCAATATTCTAACCAAAACTCTTACGAATAAATTTATTTCATTTAAGGAATATTCGACGATTAAGAGCGAGTGTGGCTCAGTGGGAGCAAGTGCGACTTTCGATCCAACGCACCCGAGTTTGAATCCCGCTGGCCTCGCACCACTGACTTTCTTAAGTTATGTGCGGATTTAACACTCGCTCTAGAAACGGTGAAGGAAAACATCGTGAGGAAACCGGCATGTCCAAGAATTTTTCATAAAAAAGTAAAGCACTGGGCCAGCGTGGTGGATTATGGCCCATCCCCTCTCTATGAGAGAAGGCCCGTGTCCCAGCAGTGGGAACGTGATGGGCTGATGATGATGATGATGAAGGAATGTTCTGGTTCCTCGGTAAAAGATCTTCTAAAAACGTCACCGAAATTACTCAAGTTACTTCAATGTAGAGTTTTCTTTTTGATTACTGTGTTCCGGTTTGAAGGGCATTGTAGCCAGCAAAACTACCGGGCATATGAGACGTACAATACAATACAATACAATAATACTTTATTGATCACCAAATCAGGAAACAGAAGTTTATAGTTACAAATAATAGTGGTAGAACAATGGGCAGCCTTATCGCTATGTGCAATTTCTTACAGGCTTAATATCTGATGTCTCGGGGTGATGAGCGCAATGCAGTCCTGCGTAGTGATTTTTATGGTATAAAAGTTCTGGGTGGCACTGCAATTGTTATGGGCAGGCGTAGCGCTTACCATCAGGAGAAGGACTTGCTTATCCCATCACTCAGTTCCATAAAAAATAATTGATTATAAATAAAGGTGTCATATAATTCTTTTAGAAAAAAGGCTGGCTAAAAATCATCACGATTAAAAAAACACGACTTTCATTCTATTTTTGGGTACTCAAAATACGACTCCAGATGAGTTTCGAACCTCCTTCCTGTTATCTCCGGATCGGAAGTAGCCTATAGCCATTACGTCACCAAAGGACTCTATTCTTAAGCCATATTTTGTTTCCCTTGTCTTAATAATCTATTAATAATGCCGACTTTCATGATCATCTGCCAATTACATTACATGTAAATAGCTGGGACTTAAATCTTGTCTCATAGAGAGACTATGGGCCATAATCCGCCACGCCCCGTTTATTCTGGTGGGTGTCACATGTCCTTGAACTTTGCCCATTCGTATGTCTGTGTTGTTTTTTATGAATTATAACAGTTTCCTTAAAATTATGTTTTTCTTCACCGTTTTTAGTACGAGTGTAAATCTGCACATAACTTAAGTAAATACGATAAACGGTCACCCATCCAAGTTGTGACCGCTGCGAGCGTCGCTTAACCTCGAAGATCTGTTACGAACGGCTAGGCGAGCTACGCTACAAGCGCTACAGATATGGCTGAAACTGGTGGAATAGGGACGTTTGGGACAAGTAGTTTTACGTGTAGGTATATAGGTATGGATAGTGGGACTAAAGTTTGTTGTATGACGCAGCATATATGTACCTTATACGGATTGAAAAATAGGTACCTTACCTACCTAAGCTGTGTGATTACTTTCGATCTTTTCTTTATGAAACTATGTAATGTTAGGAACATATATTTTTTTGTATCTAATCGTCCACTTCAGGGTTGTCTGGAAGAGATCGCTTTGATCGATGAGACTGCCCGTTGTGCCACTAATTTTGTGTTAATATTTATTTTAGATTTTACTTGTGTCTGTATTTTTGTATTATAATAAAGGGTTATTCTATTCTATTCTAATGAGGCAAGCAAGTCGTTCGCCTAATGCTAAGTGATATTTTTACGATTAGAAGGTACTTTATTTTCCGTTGACACCACAGACAGTTTCCATTGACTGGCTATTAAAATTATCTTCGGTCTTTATTTATTAATTAATACGTGTCATTTGAAGAGAGCTGTAAAAGACGTTAACTTTACTAACCTATAAGTATTAACAGTCCTAGCGCACTCCGCACTGTAGGTACAAAGCTACAAGTACATAGCCGGACACCGACGGCGGGTCGCGCGTCGTTACACGTGCCGCGTCAGAAGAGATAAGAGCTATGCGATAGAAAGAGAGGCGCTCTGTAGGTTAATATGACTGATAGGTATGCAGCGCCACGCGAGCTGAATTGAATTTTATCGCGTCATAGCAAAAGTACTTGTTTAAATTTCTTTTCGGAGTGATGCTTCTATCCCTTAGTGTATTCTGTGGTATTAGTATATACAAAGGCGCATGGAACATTCCAATGCTTTAACCAAGTAGCCAACTGGCACATAAGAAACATAGTATTGTCAAAAACAAACAATTTTGTAACAAAAGTTCACAAAAAGCCCACAATTTCTTGTCGTAATGTGGTAGTAGTTCTTTTTCCGATACGGTGGTAGATAGAGTCATTGTAATAACTGACGTTCATAAGTGCGTTGATGCCAAAATTTTAAAAAGAACTTTGAATTTTGAAGTATTTATGAAAGAGTTTATTCACACGTTGTACAATTTGAGCCAAGGTATATATCATATAGCTACTTTTGATGATGATTAAAATAATTTTAACTGAATAAAAATAACCTAAATCATGTAAATAAATAAAATATTTCAGTGTTGGAGACCAATAAGAAATTAAATATATGCGTAAACAATACTCAAACAAGAATGTTTCAGAACCGAAAAACTCGTAAGACATCCACAAGCCTATCAGTTACATCACTCAACACAACAACAATTGTATAGCTATAATTGAACTGTTGTACTCCGGTATTACAGATTCCATCGGCTAATCTACAAGTGTGGTGTTGGATTCATCCCATTCCAGATCGGTTACTCGGTAGCTCGCCTTTGCTGCATCATCGGCGATCTAATCATGTATGGGACGAGATTAAAACAGGTCCGCGGGATCCCATCAAAGGCGGTATCACACTGTTATTTTGACTGATTGATCTCCATCAACAAAAAAACCAACTCCATCGCTACCGAGATCGACAGTAGCCGAGAAAAAACTAATTAGCTGGCTAAACCTTTTCATAAAGCATTGTTATTATCACCACCTACCCCGTCTTATAAGTCTCGGCAAACTTGCCGTCTTTAATCGAAAAGTGCGAGCATTCGTTAACGACTCGATTTAAGGTTTAGAATTCGGTAAAAGCAACTTTGTACCTGTATAGCGAAGTTCGTAATCGCGGCTGTCGAAAGGCAAAAATCATGCTGCGCTTGCGACCTTGCGTCTCTTAGCAAAAAACGCGATTTATTTTTTGGGGAAAAGTTTTTCGGTGTCAGATGTAGCGGCTCGAGCTTTGATTGTCGATATTCTCATATTTAGTTTTAATTGGTGGCTTTATCGAGTTTACATTTTACGGTCGGATTCGATGAGAGGTTAATAAGCGGCACTTTGAAAGGTATCTTCTTTTTTTAGAGTTCCGCGTTAATAGGTACCTAATAGGAATATGACTGTGGTTTCGTTGTTGTGATTTTATTAGGGTTGCACGTGGTTTCGATAATTACGATGATCATGGGATGGTTTTAATATAGGTATTGTACTATTCTCTCTTTTTATTTCAACGACGGTAAAAAATGTATATGTCATAATAATTGAGATAATTCTAAATAATAAAATGTGTAACGATCTCGAACTTATGGCTTAATATTTCGCTGTCAATATTAGTCCTAGTCCCATTAGGGACCATGATCACTTACAAATTATGCCCATTTTGCCATCGGAATGCCATAACAATTCTTTACGGAACCGTTCATGGAAAATAAACGTAATGCACTATGCCCAATTTTTTATTGTTTAGGCAATAGCCGATATTGATTTCGGTTCTTTGATTCCGACGTATTATTGCTTGTTTTATTGGTACCTGGGAACATTGTAATTAACCATATCGGGTCTTTTTTCTCATCTCTCTTGATCCTTTCGTGTCTATCGACAATAATAATCTGAGACTCACCTTGAAAGGCGTATGCGCCGAAAATTGGTCTCATATTGTTCATAGAAGACGTAGTTCCTGTTGTGTAATCCATTTTTATGTTTTTAATTACTATCCGGAGATTCACAGCACAATCTTTACGTGTACCTGACTACTAAAATATTTTATAGCTCACTGAACATTTTAATCACATTTTTATTGCACTTGAGGTTCACTTCGAACACCACCCGTGTGATAACTTCTTTCAAGTCGTGACTGCCAATTCGGGACAAACTGTAGCACAAAACTGATCGCAGTAACATGGTAGCAACAGATAAAACTACATGCGGGGACATAAGTGAATCAATTACAAAGTCCCTGGCGTTAGTAACATTATTTTTCTGACCCTCGCGTGCATTACAATGCGTCGCTCCACCTCTCTCCCCTACCACTTTTTATTTACTAGTAATAATAGTAAATCACTGGGAACAGTCATATGTGCCAACGTCAAAGGGCTTACATATAAAAAGGGTGTAAATTTATGTACTACCATTTTACTGCAGCTTTGAAGTATTGACGGCCGTCTGCACGAAATAATCGTTAAAAAGAATGTATCTTATTTTCCTGGTGCTGGGCGTTGAATGCTTTTTTGGTTTGTTTAGTTCTAAAGCTATCGTAAGTAGAGACTTGAGCAAGTGCCTGTAATTGTTCCAGAAATACGATTTATTCTTCAACATATTTTATTTAGATTAACATTTGTTGATCATTGTAGAAATATAGAGTTCGAAGTGCGCAATCTGTAAATCCAGTTTGAAATTGGGATTTTCTAGAAAATCTTTCTAAAACTTTGTTATATCCATGAACTAATCACCATTTTGTTTTAATAGGAGAAATATTTAGCTGCTATTTTTCACTCCAAACCTTTGTTTGAGTAGCTACATGTATCGGAAATCTGTATAATCCGATATTTTAGAAAATACCTAGGTATTCTATATAACGCCTAAAAAGTTCAGGCAATGTATGAGCTATCATTTATTACATACCTACTTTACCTAGGCATACTATACAATACCAAACGTACAGTTAGTTATGGAGTTTATAGATGAAGAATTTACAGGCATACAGTTTATAAATAAGCTCTCGCCAAAAATCTCGCTTCGTCTTGTCATGCCTCATCGTACTTGCGAGCTTCTGGCTCCGCACTTTTTATATACACTCTAGGGCTAGAAGTGAGTCGGACCACGGAGGACTGGAGTGCGGCAATTCTTTCTGAGCAAACAAAATATGTTTTATTTGTCTATTTTATACCCGTACTTTACTCTATCTCTTTATGTCATTCCATACAATTCCCAGGTGTTGCATACATCATCTAGGTAAAGTACGTAAAGATTCAAAATAAATTAAAAACATTGCCTAGACAAATCCGATCTTGTATAGAATGGCTAGGTATTCTATACAATGACTGCATTATATACTTTGCCAGTAACATATATAATGTGTCCACAAGGCCGTTACTCTATATAAATCAAATTTAGTTCCGAACAAAAAACACTCTTAGTTTAATGAAAATCTATAAATAAAAAAAATTACAAAAAGTTTTGTAAAAAGTATTCAGCCGTGATTGCCTGACTGCAGGGCAAAAGCTTAATTTCCTTGCAGATGTAAGTACTTGCTGAAGCTACTTTTGATGTGTTAGCGTATAATTTAAAGAATCCACGTCTTTCCGTTATCATCCATTGACGGCGAACAAAGTCGCAGCTGCCGGTATCGCGCCTACACCGGCGCCGATAAAAAGTCGTCATGCAAATTATCGGGTTTTGTATCGTTCTATCGTTTCATTGTACGATAGATCGTGACCGACTGTCCTGCAAACGCAGCGTTTTTTGGGGGTAATGTAACACTGGCAGCTGGCTCTGATGGCCTCATGTGGAGCGTCATGATCTAAAGCCAATTTGAGGTAAAATAAAGTGCGCAAGCCTGAGAAGTTGTTGTGAGAGAAGTTCCCCCTCTCTACTCTAAAGCATGTATCTTTTTCGCAGACAGATACGCATTTTATTGAACAACCTAGTCTTACAATAAATGTGTACTAAATTGTGTGTGTATAATGTATTTGGTTAGTCTTATCGCTCAAAACGATTTCTCTCAGCATTTTCATGCTATTATTTCGATTATTGTCCTTTTCCACCTAAAATAATTTACGGTGAGTGACATCATTGGCGTATTTTGATGAAAATAGAACATACAATACATACAAACAAACATTCATCAATAAGTTTACAGCAAATCAAAATAATTAAAGGGTTTTTGATCATCCAAGCATCCAATGATAGAAATCTTTATCCTTTCAAATGCAACAAATGTGTACAATTCCCATGAAGCCAAAGCCAGAATACAGCGAGAGGTAAAGACGCACCTTACTGGCCGGAAGAAAAATTAATGTCTCTGACAAGCAATAAAGCTATTCTAAGTTTACTTATTTTAACAGCACTTTCTTCACTTACTGATTACTTATTAGAGTATTGATAATTGATTCAGCAACACTATGAATGAAGGGTGAGCAACAGGTATCAGTTACGCCGAACGCTACCCATATCAATCATTGTCCTTTTAATCGAAAGCCAACCTTTTTACAAATTCTCGAGCACTTAAAACTGCAGAGTCATGTTAAGTTATTATGATTCTTGTTTCATGTTTCGTCTCAAGACTATTTTCAATGGGCTTCAAGTTTTTATCCATAAAGTCCAGTGGCTTTATAGTAGCATTGATTTGACATGTTGTTGTGTCGAAACAAAATCGAGTAGCGTCTTGGGATTAGTATCGATTCATGTTACCATCGATTCCAGTTTGAATCGATTGAAGTGGCAATTGTGAGAGAAGTCGCCAACTGTGTAGCGTATAATGCAGTGAAAGGTACGAGATTGATGCCACTTGAGCTATTATGATGGATGCATGTTTAAATATTTCTGGAAGCATTTGTTATTTTATGACAAGTTAGATTATGAGTCATCGAAGAAACAGAAGAGATGTAATAGTAGGCATTTTACAGAAAGTTAGCATTTACCTCGGTTTTACCTCAGACACGGTAAATGTTAAAAAAATAGTCGTCTTGACGTGTCGGCACATCGCCTAGTACTCGCATTTACTAATCTAAGGCAAAGTCATACATAGGTGTGACGACGAGCAAAGCGAAGAGCAGCGTTAGGGTACTTGTGACCACCACAACGCGCGAGCTGACCGAGCGAAGCGAGCGTGCCGCGGCAACGGCCGAACAATTGTCATTTTGTTAAATCGCGTTTTATCTACATAGTTTGACCTAGTTTTAACCGATATTCATCTTAGATCAGAAGTAAATTATAGTTATAAAAAAACTAATACTCATTGTTTTATTTCCAAAACCAACATTTACCAACCGTCATTGGTAAAAAACTTAGCATGTTCCAAAAGCTAATGGTAAAAGCCCGAAAAATTGTCTCTTTTTTTAAGATGCTCGTAGTACCAGGTCCTAGTTCCTTCCTTAGTAACCTTCAATATGTAACCCATTGAAGAAACTAAGTCCTGGTATGGATTCCATGCGCGTAGACATGGAAGCCTAGATGTTCTTACATTGGTGATTGGAATCTATTTAAACTGTAACGCTACACTAACGTAAACAGTCTCATTTTTAACCAACTTCAAAAAAGAGGAAGTTCTCAATTTGGTTGTTTTTATTCGTGTTTGTCACATCAAAACTCCGTCATCTATAAACCGATTTTTTAACCGAGAATTCTGGGGTTCAGTATACATCGATATTCGACCTTGTACTTGACGAAGGACCTTGGACGAAGATACATCAGAATTGATGTCGGTCTCTTTTGTTATAAAATGACTTATTTAAAATTAGTTCTTACTAATTTCTGTACCTTTATATTTTGTAAAGAGTGGTAATATTTTCTTAATAAAGACGTACCTAACTATTGGTATTAATAAATCTCTTATTAAAACAAACAAAGGAAACAACGGAGAGAGAAAAAGGAAACCAGTCAATCACTTTTCCTTTAAGCTTCCCGCTATCTATTTATGGATCGTTTACGTCTTTCATTCAACTCCATCAAGGGTAGAATTGTCTCTGTAGGCCTACAAATATTTAGAGATCTTTTATTTCATTATATTCATTCTATTATTCATACTTAACTTAGTAACAAATTTGGAACTTGTTGTCAGGATATTGAACTACAGGAATATGGAATAAGATCTCTTTATATTATTAATAAAAACCTTATTACTTTATTGTTAACTTAATCTAAGTTTTTATTCAATAACAAATACATATGTAAAAATATATACAGTGATATAAACTAACCTACAACAAAATAAAAATAAAAAGATCTCTTTGTTTGATTTGTTAGATTGAAACTTCTGCTTGTATAGTTATTTTTAAAGTCACCGCTGTTTATGTAATTAAATATATATATATATATATATTGGCACTAGGGAAGAAGCTACATTTTTGAAATACCCCTTAGGTATTTAAATTATACAGTCGCTAATGTAATACTATGCCAAAATCACAGTAACAGCGGCAAACGACAGTAACAGCGGCTGGGATTTCAAAGAGTTAAGAGTAATTTAAGTAAAAGTAAAGGTGACTATTTTCACATTTTATGTAAGCTTACGTCGACTCAGTACTAAACAAGCTGGACGCTAGTGTAGAGTAGGTTCTATACAAACAGGCCTCATTGTTCTGTCTTGAAAGCTGTGACCACTTTCACCGGATCACATGCAGAACGGACCTCGTTGTCACCACGGAATAACTAGGCTTATTTCCACTGGACATGTAGCTATAGATACGTATACATACTCGTAGTTGTATGTACAATGTACATACTTACTGACCTAGTGATATGGGTAGGTATTAGCTTTTACTACCATGAGAGTCTTGTGTCCACGGAAAATATTCAAAGCGAAGCAGGGTTTTATTAGGGTCGGGTTTATTAATTTTAGGTTTATTGACACAAATTTTCTTTTGCCTTTTCTTTTTCCCATATCCTCTTGCATAGTATTTATAACTAACTGAACATGAAGGAATGTAAACAGTTACAAAAAATTGTTTACGTAAACGTCGTTAGTTTGGTACATCCTAGTAATATTTTTGAGTTAATGGAAAACGTTAGTTTCAAAGATTTGTTCTAGTTTTGAATATCTCAACAGTTGTTGGTAACCTAGCTGTTATAAACCTTATCCCTTTCACTTCATGAGACTGAATGTATGAACCGTAAAACTCCAAGATTTATAAAACTGAAACTAGATTAGATTAGAAAAAAAATAGATTAAATAAAAAAAATAAGATGTATGAACCTTGTTCTTTTTCCTTCAGACTAATAATAATAATAAATTGATTTATTTCAGGCAATCATACAGTTAACAAAATAAAAGTACCAGAGGTCCATAAAACATACACCTTACAGACTAACATATATACAAATTATAAAAACACTAATATACACTAACCCCTTATCTAGTGTCTAGATAAGGGGCATTTCAGTGAAGCCTCTCTGTAGCGCCGGAACACTATTCCCTCGGGCCAAAATTCGGCAACCAACACCTCCTTATATTTTGTAGGAAGCCGGCGCACGTAGGACTTAAAACTCGTAGTCCTCGTTGACAGGTTCAGGTCCTGGACCTTTCCTCCGCACCTCTCCTTTAAATACATACCTCAATGATATCGTCTCCGACGTGCTCTGGTCAAATCGGGACCAGACCTAACCTAACCTTGTTTGGTGAAAAGTTGTTGTGAAACGAACTACGCCAAATTATAAGGGTCGGTCCAGAACCAGAAAACATGCCTGATATGATATTTTAATTATATCTAATAACGACTTGTTTCTATTCTGTGGTAGGTGAGAACAATTACCATTTTATCTAATTACCCCACATCCTTTTTTTTATCAATCATTCTCTTCCCTTCTCAAATTGACTGCTCGTTTTATCGACGTCAAAACATTTAATTGTATCCTTTCATAAGTCGAGAGAGAATTAACAAAATATGAGAATGTTAATTTCTGTCATTAGCCAAGACACAAGTAAAGAGGACGCCGACAGAAAAAAAGATACAAAAAAGAAGAAAGAAGTGTGTTTGTGTGTGATCGTGCCGCTACGGGACTGCTTGTGTTTGTCGATACTAGTCAAATGTGTTAAATATGGGATGTGACGCACGTGGAGGTACAATATCTTCTGGAAAAGACATAATTTAGTCAAGGTGCCACGTACCAGTTTGAAAATAGAACGTTCTCGCCACGACGCCTTTCGTGTCAGATTCAAATTAGGAACGTCTTCAGAAAGTCGCTGCAACGACTTTTGGTTAAAAACTTTCCTCAATGGCATTTCTCTCAATGAATTTCAGGTATGCATACTTAATTGACGTTAACTCGATAAGCTTCTTATTTACATAGGTATGCACGGATCCCATGGCTTTCTCTACAGTACGTAACGGTCATTATATTGCATCTAACTACTGGTTTCTAATTTTAAATTCGTCGTCGTAAAAGGAGTTATTGTATGCTTATTTGTTGCTAATCGTAAATTGGCAGAGAAATCGGCACTTCTAGGCGGTTCCGTTTGTAGTCACACATGAGAACTGGTAAATACAATTAGAATTAGCATTTGATGTCGCTTCCATGGTTGTTGATCCGTGTACGGCCCATTATCTTATTCAATTTACACAGAGCCGTGAGTGAATTGGGTTTTCGTTCGCGTAATCATAACTACTTAGTGCTACATAAGATCAGTATGGACAGTTGGTTTGTATGTATGTTCTCTTTCGTAAAATGTATGGCGTCTAAGTAGTTATTTCAAGCGTACCAAAATATTACTAAAAAGAAAGCATTCAAAATAAAACCTGTCTACATTGCAACATACATTTAAATGTTGTAGGTAGGTTTATTATTATGCAAGTAGGTACGTATACCTGCATAACAATAAACTTATCACTGACTCTTTACTGAAATGAAGATGAAGTTCAGAATCTACCACCCATGATGACAGGTAAACCCACAAACCAAAACCACTACGTCCTAATAAAATTTAAGCCATCGTCACATATGCCCAAGGGCGGCCGAGGAACACCATTACAGTATTTCGTAACGGCTCATTACAATATCTCATAGTGACGTAGAAAAATTCAACATGTCATTTGAGCATGTTATTATGTTCTATGCAGTTTGTTTTTCACAGGGCGGGCCCTTTCACACGCCGCGTTATAGAGCCATTCACTGAACGTTTCAGCTCATTTAGTACGAGGTAGATTTTAATCTTAGCTAATAGGTTGGGCTAGAAGGGACTTGGTTTTACAGGGCTTACGAAGGGCGTTGAGTAATTGTAAAACCATGGTAATTTATAGAGGTTTTTCATCATTCTCAGCCAATTACGTTCCCATTACTGGGGCCCGTGTCCCCGTGCCTTCTCCCACAGTGAGAGTATGGGTCATAATCCACTACGCTGCCCCAGTTAGACTAACACAAAACGCGTCGACGTCATTGGATGGTAGCGCGACGCTCTCAAGAATGAGGCTCTACCGGGATGGCTTGGAATGGCTCTCTGTGGGATGGCTTTGGTAGATGCTGGCAGGGGAAATGCACAATACGCCAGTACAAGACTATATAATGAGATGAGCAAGTCGTTCGCCTTATATTAAGCGTCACACCTACCCATGCCAATTGCAATGCCACTCAGAACTTTAATACCATAAAAAGCACTGCATTGTGCTCATCACCCTCAGACATCAGTCGGTAATTTCGCTGGCTACAATGCTCTTTAAACCGAAACAGTAATGCGCGCTACTGCTTGGCGGCAGAACAACTGGCAAAGCGGTGGTACCTACCCAGACCACCACCCGCATACCACAAGTAAAAATTATACATAAAGTTTATAACTATGAGTTTATCACCACATTAACAATCGTATTCCTGAATTTCACTCGCGTTAGATTTTTCGTATGCGGGAGGTCATCTGGGTAGGTACCACAGCTTTGCCAGTAATTCTGCCGCCAAGCAGTAGTGCGCATTACTGTTTTCATTTCAAAACTATTTTTTTTTTTAAATAAAAAAAAATATTTCAAAACAGCTTACGCAAAGAATCAAAACTCCACAATAGAAGCATGCGTACAAATGTGGAATTCCTGATCGGTTGCGGTGCCTTGCTTCACAGTTTCCAATGGGTCAAGTAGAGCGTAGTAATGATGGTACGAGTATCCTATGAAATTCTATGAAACATTTCAACTAACAGAAACAGTTGACCCTACACACACATACACACCCTCACACACACCCTCACACACATCGATACACTAAACTTCATTAAGAGTTCTTAAATGTACGCTTGGGTTAAACGTACAACGGAAAACCTTTTGTTCCTAACCTAAAAGGGAACAGATATTAAATCTACTAGTCGAGAACATTTCCTTTTAATAAGCCAGACCTTGTCATACATTGCCTAAACTTATGTATCACGACGGAACAATATGAATATATGAATGAATATGTAAGGTTCTTAATAGGATTCCTGTCTCTAGAGAGTCAGTAAATAAGAGAATATACTATACAAAGGTTATACTATATACAGACACATGAGTTATTTGCACTATTTTGTTTCACAAATAATTTCACTCAGACCCCTTTCGTGCAACGGCACCTTTTTAAGTAGGTAAGTACATATGTAGGTTTTGTGTCTAGGTGTTATGGAACTAAGGTTCTCATAGTTTCCAGTTCCTTAGATGCAGGGAACCCTAGTTAGGGGCTAGGATCTACCTATGTTCCTATGATCTTTGGGCGTATAAGTTAATTAATTAATTAATATCTTTGCATTTTTTTTTACACTTAATAGATCTATGTCTGGCCACTAAAGCGATGATGTGGCCTAAGATGAAGCATATAGATCTAGAGAGAGACGGCAGTTGAGCGGCTGCTAAGACCCGTCTCCCCGATGGTTCACCGAACATCATCCCGAAACACGACTAGGTCGCTTGGCGGCAGGCTTTGTTCGGTGGGTGGTATTACAACCACGGCCAGAGCCTACCACTCCAAAGCGCGTAAGCGGGTTTCATCACGATGTTTTCCTTCGCCGTTTTTAGAGCGAGCGTGCAAAAACTGCACTTAACTATAAGTCATTGGTGCATTTTGTATAGGGATAGCTTTTTACGCAGAAGTACCTTCTTACCTATGAGTATTTTTTTTCTAAGAGTAGGTATAATTATTCTCGTCTAAAAATTGCCATAGCCGTAGACGTCCATGTCTAATCGGACTAATTATGGGACGGGCTTGTGACATCTGGTGTTTTATGTGTTTTAGTAAGAGATAATATGTAGGTATACAAAAACGTGTATTTACAACATTTGCAATATGATGTTGTGATGTTGTCTTTTGTAAAATACGTAATGCGACTCCGCTTTTCGTCGAGTTCTTTATGTTGCAAGTAATAGTATTATTATATTTTTTCCATCTATTTTTATCCATAGATGTTTCTACAAACTTTCATGTCTATAATATATTTT
Organism: Petrophora chlorosata; assembly: GCA_951640565.1. Taxonomy (NCBI): domain Eukaryota; kingdom Metazoa; phylum Arthropoda; class Insecta; order Lepidoptera; family Geometridae; genus Petrophora; species Petrophora chlorosata. The sequence goes on from OX621206.1 coordinate 8,641,328, forward strand.
GAACCTGTGATATTTGGTTTAACCTGTCTGGTGTAGGTATGTCTTATTTAAAACATTTGTAATCAAATAAATTTTGTACACCTAGCTTGTACCCGCAATGTCATCTGCATAGAATTCGGTTTATAGTTGTTCCTTAAGAAACTGTTCGCCTTTCCGAGATGGAAAAGGTACCTTATGTCGTATGCCGGGACCTAGAGTACCTCCATACCAAATGTCATCAAAATCTGTTCAGTCGTTAAAGAGTTATATGGTAACAAACAAACGCACAGTGCATATACATTTTTTTTTCATTTGTTTTATTTTGTTTGGGGGCTAACAGCTGTAGTTACACATAATTTGACAAATTAATATATTAAAAAGCCAATTAAAAGCCTCCACAAATAGCAAATAAAAAGAGAATAAAGAATTTGTACAAATCAATATAAAAAAAATAAGAAATGCGAGATGGCACCACGCAATGCCATTTACAGATTAGAATGATTAGATAGTGATGACGTTAGGGCTGTATTCACCGCAGCCATATTAGTAGGACGAACTTAATATTTATAAACTCAATTCGACTCAGTCTTTTTCGCTGCCCTGTGGTACGTATGTCACTATGCTGAAGTATAATTTTCCTATCTATTCTCCACTACAGGTTGCCACATTGTGACACGGAACCGCGTCCATGTCCAATCGGACTAATTACAGGACACGGACGGGCTGACATGTGGCATATACGACTAGTAGATATGTCCTTCCAAAACGTTAATTTTAAAAACACACTCGTATATTACTAGTTTTTGCCGAGGGGTGGCAGGCAATTAGATATTAGAACAGGAAGCTTTCTGTTTTGACGTTTATATCATTTATATTTGTTTAGTAAATGTATGTATATTTATTATTCAATTCGATTCATTTATTAATTTTCAGATAATTACAATCCAGTGAAGCGATGATGTGGCCTAAGATGAAGCACATAGATCTAGAGAGAGACGGCTTTCTCTTTATCATGTATAATAATGTATAATAAATAATTTGATTAATAAATCATAAAATAATAATAATGACAATAATAAAATTATATTTATAAGATAAAGTTATTTTTTCTAAATCCAACAAACATCACATATCATAAACATTCACAAGTGATTGACACATTATTTTTTTCCTGGTTGGAGAACATTGGTACCCAAACTAGGAGACCTGTGTTGGCATACCAATACATTTATATTATGTGTTATAGTATTTTAGGTATAAATATCATATTATTTACATTCGTATTTTAATTTAGGATGAGAACACATAATTTACTATTATTTTTTTTACACCGCTGACCTCTTTCACTCCGTTTTTAAACTCCAAAAAGGTTGACTGGAAGAGATCGCTTTTAGCGATAAGTCCGCCCATTGTACTTTAGTAAGTTGATTTCATGTACCTACTGATTATTTTTGTTTGGTGTTGAGTAAAGTATTTTGTATTGTATCGTATTGTTTAGGTTGGTAGTCGGTATAGGTAAGAACAAAAGAAGACACAAAGGTACCCAGCAGCTCAAAGAACTCCAATAAATGTATTTGTATTTACTTGTATGTATTTGTATTTATTTTTGTATTTGTATTTTGCTAAATATGTTCGGTAAACCATCAGGGAAGGCGGATTTGAGCAGTCACTCAACAGCTAACTTTGTCTAGTTCTGTGGCCCATCTCGTCAACGACGATGCTTAACATCAGACGAGGTAGTGGCTAAAATAAATCAATAAATGAATAAATAAAATAATAAATTAAAATTATGTTCAAGATGGAGAATTAGGTAAAAGTCTGAAAAAAACAAAAGTTTTGAATGGAAATCCTCCTGTTTTGAAATCGGTAAAAAATCTATATTGCTATATTTTCTAGATTTGCATAGAGCTAAAATTCAATTTTAGCTTTAAATAGAGTATCGCCTCTCCCAGTCTTCCTAGGGTTGGTCTCATAAGAACTACCTCTTCTATTACCTAATACAAGTCGTATAGGAGTTCTATTATGAGCCAAAGGGCTGCTCTAAAAGCGTTTTGACTCATTGCGTTTGAGACAATCTTACTGAAAGGTCTTTTATAACACTTAGGTATTTCCAAAGAGAAAAACACATTTTATCGTTTAATACATTGTTATATTTCAGACATTGTTATAAACAAATTGAATACACGGCATAAAGTAATACTAATATGTAAAGTTTAAAAAGAAATAAGAGCTCTTACTTCAAACATCCAACTTGTTTACACTTTTTCATGCTTTTACATTGCCGCTTTTTGTCTGCTCCAGCAATTATCACATAGTCGCGTGGCATCAACGCATCCGCGTTATAATTTATCGCCGGCCAGACCACCAACCGCCCTCATTAGTGCGGCAAAAACGCGGCGAGCGTTCTTATTTTCGCACTATGACTCATTCCGACGATGTTTGATTCCAATGACATTGATTGTTCCTAGACTGGTTTAGAGTGAGTTCACAGGTGTATGAAACTGTGATTAAGATCGCGATAGCGTACGCGTTTCGAATACTTTTTTCGTTTGTGTCGTTTGTTAGGAAGAATCAACAGGTTACAAAGGTTGAAAGGTTACAAAGCGCGTAAAAGACGAGATGTGAAAGTTTAGCTCCCTTAGGCAATCCATTTTTGCACAGTGAAAGTTTTACTTTTTAACTGGGTTACGTTTTCCACAGCAAAGGCTTGCTATAAAATTAGCTAAACAGAATTTTTCTCTTGAAGTAGTTACTAATAAGAAAAGCGACTTCATTGTACTTACTTCCGCACTGTCAGTTATTCTTCAGAGTGAAGTGCTTGTAGCGTAGCTCGCCTAGCCTTTAGGTTCACTGCAGTCATCATTTGATAGGTCACCGTGTGTGTGGTATTAACAACTGAGCGCTACCATGCTTCAGAGGACTCGTTAAACCGACGGTTGTTGTCTTAGTATAAGGTTTGCACATGCTCATGACCGAGGAAAATATCCCACACCTTAATATAAGGCAGGCCTGCTCCAAGCAGTGGCTTATGAAAATTTGATGATGATGATGTAGAAACTGCACTTGTTATTTTTGAGCCTGCTGTATTAGCAAATAGACATTTAGACACTTTGATCTGGCATAATATATTGAACTTGTTTAATCAATTATTTAATATGTATTTGTTTGACTTACGTACCTCGTAAGACTAATAAACAAAAAGTCGGACTCAGACATCAAATTGGTTTACATTCCTAACTTATTTATCTCGTAATGGTCTTGATGATGTTCAGACATACCGTCACACAACAATAACAATAAAAAAGCCAACAAACAAACAGACAGCTCGTCGTGTGCGGCCCATCACCGCATAGTTTCAGCGGCGTCTTTCACATGCGATGAGGCCTGAAGCGTTGCCGGCGCGATTTCAGCACGTTTCACGCCTGCCGCGGCGTCGACACACCGCCTGTGTGAACGCTCCTTAATGACGCGTGAAGTGTCAACTGTAGAGCTAATTGCAGCGGTACGTAGATGCAATTTTTTGCACTTTTTGTTTGAGACTTTGGTGGTAATGTTGCTTATCTTTTATGGGATTGACTTGGAGAGTAGGACGTTTTTATAAAATCTCGAGTAAGACCATCACTTTTGCTTTGTTATGGTTTAGTGGTAGCCAGATAAGTTATTTATCAGGATTACAAGACATAAAAAATAAATGATATATAATGTGTTTATGTGTCTATTTAAAATTAGTGTTACATAGAGTTAAATTGCATGGTCATCAAGAAACATCAAGATTTCATAAAAATGCTCCTACATTAATTTCAATGGCGACAGAGACAGTAATGTATGCACAATACTATTATTATACAGCCTCAACTGACGCTGTTCATGAACCTTTTTTTGGGTTTTTATATTACTGAGTCATGAGACGAACAAGTCGTTCGCCTGATGGTAAGCGCCACGCCTGTCATTAGCAATTGCAGTGCCACCCAGAACATGATGCCATAACAAGCACTGCGTAGTACTGCATTGTGCACATCACCCCGAGACATCAGATATTAAGTCTCATATGCCCAGTAACAGTTTTGTTTAGCGAATATTGTAAACAGGCTGCTTCAAAAGGACCGACTAACAAAGAAGCCTACATTAATTTCACAAGCCCAATATTTTAATCAAGGGTAAGGACACTTGTTTTAATTAACTATTTGTTTAGCTGTTAATGTATCCGCAATTAATTTGTATTTAACCTTTACAAAATTCTCGTTTACTAGACAAGTAGACAAAGTTTCCCTAGAGGCAACAATATTAAGGTAAAGCGGGGTACTGTGAAACGAAGTACGAAGTTCATTCATTTTTAAAATAATTGTTATAGAACCTTCTTATAATTGCCAACATTACTATCATCATCAGCCCCTTACGTCACCACTGGGTCAAGGAACTTTTCTTAGAGAGAGAGTACGGACTGCAACTCTCCGGGGTGGCCGGCCCAGTACGAGTTGGTATTATTTAAAGAATTATCTTAAATTATTACTCTAATAATTATAATGCATCTGCCTAATTAAAAAGAAAATTCAAACAAACCTCGTGATTTTTTTAAATTGCTAAATTTTAAATTTTCACTAACGATATGACGAAAGAATCTCATTTCAAAAAGCTTGTCTTATAAAAAGCTATTTTTACGTTTACTATTACAGAGAGTAATGAAGCTGACAATCGTTTGCAACATTCAAGACGATTGTTATCGCGATGGTTATAATGGCCACTAAACGACATCAGCGCTCTTTCTTAATATAGTTTCTGAGTAATTTTTTTTATTGCTTATACGAGTACATCTAAGTTCTCACCCGATGTTACTTGATTATTATTTCTTTGTGCAAAGTATAGCTAATTGGTGCTACTTATTGCTGAGAACTTAAAAAAATACATAATTTTAATCTTAACAATACACATTATAAATATAAGCGGCGACACACTCACGTTATGATTGTGTCGGATAACTCCGACCAGATTTCGGACAATTAGGATGTCCTTCTTCCGTAGGTTTATATACGCTTTGGATTCACGGCGCAGACGATATATGGCGTCGTTTATATTTATAATGAATATTTCGACTCACGATATTTTCCAAAACTTATAATCTTAAAAAAATTGTTACAACTTAGTAAAACATCCATCATTTCTATTTTATGTAGGTAATTCTATCTAAAATAGGCATTTTATTTCTATGCTATAGAAAATAACGTTTAAAAATTGTGTAGCTCTTTTAATTGACAGTTAACGGAAATAGGCAGCAACAAACGACATCAACGCTTTTGTTTCTGAGTAGGACTCTAACAAATTAAAGGGTTTTGTAAACCACAAACCGCCGAAGCGTTGGTTTTTAATTAAAACGTTGGAAACTCGAGTCAAGGTTGACATTAATGAGCCGATTTCTGGAAAGTTTCGATTGTATTGTTTGAAGCTTGTTCTTTAAAGGGTCGAGTTGCATAAGGTTGTAAAAAATATTTTAAGTAGGATAGGTAAAAACATATCTATAGACAGATAGATAGATGAACGCTTTATTGCAAACATTAAATTAAAGACATTACATAAAAACATTAAAGAAAGTTTTACAATAGGTGGCCTTATCAATAAATGCTATAAATAATGGCTATAATGAAATGGATGACAACAAACAACTGGATGAAAACAACTTTCCTTCTCTGAATTAGAAATTCAAATTCTAGGCAAATAGAATGTTTAAATGCCAATAGTGTCAACCCATGCACAAGTTACTAGTGTTATCTATAATGTCTAAAACGGAAACTATTTTATCCCGACTATATTTGGATTTCACAAGTCTGGACGTCATCTCGTCTTTGACAGTAGCGCCGTCGTAAAATGTAATCCATGTTCAATTAGACTTTTGTTGAACCATAAATAATTGTAATGATTTACCTAATTACCTTTGCCTTTTCTTGATCTTTACTATATTATATTTATAAAATATCATTAGGCACAGAACAAATTATTAAAGAAACCACCGTCCAGGTATCAGAAACATTTTATAAAAATCTCCCTTATAATAATTTATTATTACCACTTACAAAAGGCCTTGTAAAAATTATTTCTAGAGTATATAATTTGTTTTGGTAATTACTCGTTTACTTGATAATCACTAAGCCACTAATTAGGCTTAGGTATTCTGATTAAAATAAAAAATGTCAGAATCAAAATATTAAATGTCAAAATCTCTAGAAATATGTCCGTCAAAACTTGTACAAAGTTGTAACATATATTTAACTTAAGTAAATATATGTTTTTGTTTATAATATAATTATTATGCTCTTCGAAGATATGTGAGTAACTAATTAACTTTCTAGTACCTACCTATCTACCGACAAATCGTCTTATCTATTCTCTAATATGTAAGTACATTTCGCACGTTTCAGACAAATAAGGCGGTATTGGTTAAGTGTCGATCGTATTACATTTAACGACGAGATATTTTTTTAAACAATGTTTTATTTTCTTCTTCATAAACCTTTTTCATCTTACAATCTATTGTAAGTTACATTTTTTTTTACAACAATAAAATCGGTCAATTTAACATTGCGAAACAATACAATACATACTGGGAGCCTGTGATGAAATATGTCCCTACAACAATATTTTATTCAAGAAAAAAATATTTCACATCCAGTACTGAATGTATTGTACATGAACACAGAGCGACATTGCAATTAACACACACAAACATGTAACTTTAGTTTGTCGGTGTGCCACAAACTCCGCCCCAAACAAAATTTGACCAATCACAGATCGACGCAGGCATAGATCGTTGTGCCAACACGCCTTGTATTTTTCGTCACGGAACGGCGACTCAGGCGCGACTCACACATTGTTAATACAAGCACTCCTCGTTTTGAAGATACCGGATCCAGGCTTGCATGCTGTCTCGTTTCCTCACCGGATTAACAAGAACCTGCACGGCCTGCAACGATAAAGGAAAGCTTTGAAACTTTGATAAAAACGCTTCCAAACCAAATTTTAGACAGCTAAGGAATCCTAAATTGTTTAAACTTTCAGAAAAGCTATAAGCTTAACCAAAATTGAATGATTTATCTGATGATTTTGGTGCCGACGATGCGATATCTGATGACAACAGCCGGGCGGTAGAAAGAGACAAACGATCAGGTGAAGCGGTTCGGAAGGCTGTGGAGGCGGCCAGTTTGACCATTTTTTGTTGGACCGCTGATTGTGAAAGATTACACTTGAGAGTCGAAATACATCTTTACATCACACGTCAGTGGGCACTGAGCTGTCTTCAAAGTAACACGGATTAGACACACGCAGTTTCTTCTACGTCATTATGTTTGCGCTCAAGCTGTGATAGTGTGAGGCTGAAACAGTGATCTTTCGGGACTTTTGCATGTGCGCGTACCGATTTGGTGATATATGAGACTTTTCCTTCTTCGGTTATAATATTATCTTCGATGGCTGTATCAACCCTGAACATGACGCCGTACTTTACAGGATATTCCTTCCAAGGTAAGTTTCAGATTACTTTCATGTTACGGTTTATTTGTGTATTGTTTCTTTTACTTTCAATTTAAGGGACTTTAAATTCAGGACATATTTTTATTTTCCTGTTAAAATTCCATATGTTTACAGTTATAACATACATTGAATTGGATTAAAAAAAATCTTGAATGTATTTTTTGGATTCATTCATATTTATGAAGATATAAATATACATACCATAAGTAGTTATTAGGTAGATACTAGTTTTTAAATTTTAATGTGTTATAAAGTGGCAAGTTTAAAATGTATACCAGTAGGTAGATACCAGTAGGTATCAATTTAGATCAGTTATCCAGTTTTTAGCAGATTACTTTTATGACACCTATCGCCATCATTATAGCATCCATCCTGCATCCGTCATATAATTCTAACAGGTTGTCGTAAAGTGGTATCATTAAGAAACGTGTTACAACACCAATAATTAGGTATTTAGCAGCTGATTAAAGATCAATCATTGGATTTTTTCTATATGACATAATAAAGTCTAATAACCGCTTTTCGGAACCAAAGAGCCTGAGACGATCATAAAACTATAAACTTACGACGAATTACAAAGTAAGGTTTTACAGCGACCAATATAACAATATTTCATCGTCGCGCGTAGGGACTCGAGCCTTAAGAAAAATATATTATAACTTTTTTCTTTTATAACTGGACCTTGTTTCGTCCACACTTTCTGGAATGGTCAAGGACCGTAAGCTATAGAAAGCGATTTGTCTCTGTTTTAATAAAGCATTTTCTGTCACGACTCTCTATTGTCGCGTTGATGTCGTTCTCTAAATGATCTTGATCTTAATTTAAGAAGAATTCGCAAGATAATTTTAGTGTAGCTATTTGAAATGTTTAGATATCAATTTAATATTGACAACAATTTCAGATTGATTTGTAAAACTGTTAATTAAACACATGTTTTTTTTCTTAACTTGAGATTCATTAATTAGGATCAAATAAATACACTATAGCGTATGCTTCAGATCGGATAAGTTAATCTTCGCCGACGGTTAACAAAAAAAATAGTAATTAATGATTTCCGTCACAAGTTTGAATAAAGAAACCCATCATATAACCTCTGATCTATTGTCATTTCAGATCTATTGTCTTATAAATGTCTTTTGTGAGATGTTGTCAGCATTATATTAAGTACAGGAGGGTGAGAGATTTTTTGCAGCCAAATACAGTTTCACGGACAATTGTTTTTAAATAGCTCACGTTCATTTTGTCACTTTTTCTTATTTTTGTACTCGATTATTGTATAGGTTCTTTCTATTTTGCTATCATCATATGTTTTTTTTTATGTAACTGAATGACGAGATGAGCATGATCGTTTCTGGGGCTTTCGGTCCTGGAATTTCTATTAAACTTATACACAGCTTTGGTATGTTTATGAATAAAAATTAACAATACAATCTTAAAGATAGAAGTTTTATATCATTTATCTATTTTCTTGATGTGAGCATGTGGCAGGCAGCTGTCAACAGATATGTTACACATCACACGTATAATGTTACATTTGCTCTCAAACGAAATATTCCATTGTTTCCCCCTGCGGCTGTACTTTAAACGGTTCCAAAGGTCCGTGTATAAATAACAACGAATAATATTCCAAAAAGCTCTCGCACTGACCGTTTTACACATAAATCATTACCATACGAAAACATTTCGACTGCATTGTTAAAAATGTCACTTCGACTTATGACCTGTTTCGTCTAAAGAAGCTAAATTAAAAAGAAGAATAAGGAATATGTTAAGGGGTAAGCGGGAATGAGAGCAATAACTTGAAAGACGCCGACGACACTTCTATTTTTATTTTCTTCGTTTATGTTCATCTATTGGAAAGCTATTAATTAATATTTGAACTGTAACGTTTAAGAAAATGACTATGATAAAAATACTAAGAATAGAGAAAAAATACTTAGGTAGGTACAACAATATCACCTTAATTGTTCTTGTTTCATTTTGAAGATGAATTATTTCATAAAAACGATAACATCTAACAAAATACTTCACTTGTCATAAATAAAACAAAAACAAATGACAAGTTATTATTTCTCTTGTATGAGTCACGTCACTCGTGCGCAACTAAGCAAGCCGATCGTTTAAGAACCGGCAACCTTTTGAATTGTTAAAAATACCTCGGATTCTTAATTCGAGTCCAAATTATACGACTTTCTGTATCATAAGTCGGGATTAGTGTCATAACCCGATCTTTGATGTGCACATGAACATCACAAAACATTTGTTTAATGCCTTCGGATGATAGCAGATTATTTATGCGAGGCTTTAAAGATTTGTAAAAATGCAATGCTCTTTGTTTTAATTTTATTACGTTTACCCAAGGGACATTAACTTGGAAGAATAGCTTGTTGAATGCGCCTGACAAGATTTTCTAATAAAACTTGTGCATAAAGCATGACAAAGTAGATAGTCTTACGTAAACCATAAGTATGGAAGTTAATGTCGATATTAGTTCGCATAATGTGGTCGATGAGAGCCGCCGCCGTCGTGATCAGATGCGCCCGCGGCTAGGTGACCACGCCGATGAAGCCGATATCCATCGCCGAGCGCACCTTGTAATTTACTGCGCGGACGAGCCTGTATTTTCCATATACATCGCAAATTTTACTATAAAACCCTACCCAAATTCATACAAAATACCATGCAATAACTTTTGTTTCTTAATTACTCGTGTCGTAAATTTCGGTCTCAATTAGACTTTATACGAAGCCAATTATGAGAGGGATACCTACAGACGTCGGTTTTCTGACCTTTATAAGGAGTTCAGTACCATAATCAAGGTTTAGTCACATTCATATCACGGGCCGACAAGCGGTGCACATCGCGTACGCACACAGACGCGCGGCGAGCGCTCGCGCAGATCAAAGGCACCGACAGGCTCTTTTAGCCGCATAATATGACGCGCCCCCCGCCCCCGCTCGCGGCCGGCGAAATGCCTCGATCAACCTCCAGGGCGCTTACTTGCCATTACTTATGCCGATCTATTAATAAACAAATTGATGTAATGGATATTTTTAGCGGATACTTTGATCTGAAATATTTTCTAATGTTAATAGAAATTGATTTTTGGATGTTTGAATTTTTTGCATGCTACTTCAATGGCATATTAAATTTAAGAGTAAAAATGTATGATGCAATTAGTGACATAAGGAAAATGTCCTCTGATTTAAATAAGAAAAAACTGTGGTTCATTTCCTCACAATAAATGAAGATGAAACTTAAACTCTTTGTATTCATAAGCAACGATTACTCCATATCTGATTACGGAGCGATCATCGATAAAAGGAATATAAAAATAATAACGCGTTGAAATCTATTGAAAAGATTATCAGATTTATTGGGCACCCGAGATCGAAATCTAAATAACGCGCCGTTCGCGACAAAGCCTTGCGGCTTTCTCTATTATTGCGCGATTCAGAAGTACTAATGGCGCTATTGCAATGTCAAAAATCTTTTATTTTGAAATTACATTCAAATTATACCGGAATGCAACTATCAATTTGTCATTAAGAAATAAACATAAAAAAAAAAAAAAATTATGACGGAATGCAAGTATCAATTTGAAATTAAGGATTAAAAGAAAATTAAACAAAAAACTATACATTGTCTATTTACCAAAGAAAACTAACTATGATTGTGCCCTATGTGACAAGAAGCGAAATTTTAGATTCGTCCTTTTTCGCGTGGACGGTCCACGCGATAGCTTTCTTGGGCTACGCGCGCTGCCCGCTCGTGATCAACGAGGTATCATTGTTACAACATTCAAATTACTTATGTACGAGAAATTTCCATAATTATGGAGCTCATACAAACTTGACATGAATGGTTGTGATTTGCATTCGAAGTAAATCGTTTCTTGTTTGGTATTTTTATTAGCATGGCAAGATAATAAGGAAATAAGGTCGAACAAACTTTTACGCGTATTATTTTGTGAGGAAAATTCAGTGAAGAATTATGTAGAGGCTTACAATATGGCTGCTATATTGGCTTAATTAATAATGCAGTAACTATGAGGTATTTGACATTTTATAAAAAAACCCGACTTCAACTGATGTATCTTTGAAGTCCAAGGTCGAATTTCGATGAAATGTATATGGGACCACTTTGTAGCTATACTGAACCCAACGCGAGAATTTTCCAAATCGCTTTATAAATGACGGAGTTCTGAGGTAACAACATTAAAAAAAAATATCGAATTGAAAACCTCCTCCTTTTTTGAAGTTAGTTAAAAAGCAATCATCAACGATATTGGATCACAATTTTTTTTCATCATCAGCCCGTTAAGTTCCCACTAGAACTCAGGCCTTCTCTAACAGAGTATGGGTCATAATGTTACTTCTTTCTCTAAATAGCATTTTCTTAATAGTTTGGTTGTTTTTTGAACTAAAACAGATTTAGGGAGGAACTCTACATTCCTTATTTTAATTATATTCTGATTGAGTTATTTTATAATAAGTTGATCCAACTAAACTTAACCAATACTGAATACTACTTGGTTCGGCTACTCTTTGAATAAGTTGCCCAACGGCAACGCCCAACGATCACATACACAGATCCTGGCCCCTAACTAGATTTCCCGTATCTAGAGAATCAGGAACCATGGCCCCACAACACCCAGACACGAAACAAATGCGTGCGTCTGTTTTTTGTGTACAAAAGTTTGACCCGTTGCGGGAAACCAACCCGCACCCTTCGTGGTATATGAAATATGAGTTAAACTGCCCAAGCACTACATCACAGAGGCTGTCAACATAATGGCTGCAAATTGCGTTGTTTCATATCCTACCTTTTTTATATGGTGTTTAATAATATAATGTATACAATTGTTGGTCAAGTGAAGTTCCTGAATTCCAACCTCGAGAGGCCATTGTCCAACGTCGGCAAAGCGACGTCAAAGACTCTATATCTTGAAAAGAATCCATCAAATTAGTACATAACATGCTATGCATACGGAATGAGGTCAAATAGGGCACTCCATTCTATCGAAATAAAATATTCTAGCCCATTCATTACTTATGTAGGTACGGAGTTTCGGTGACAAGCCGAAAGGCGTTGCCTCAGTTTGAACAGTTGGCAGCGCGCTCAATGGAGGGAGACTGTTTTAAACAAATTAGAAAAGTTTTTTTCTCACCGCTTTCTATGAATTGCATTTGGTATGAAGTCTGGAAGTCAGAATGTCGAAACGTTTACTTAACACTGACTTCCGTACGTTGAATCTACAATAATCTACATACAGTCATACATTCTCGAAATACATAATGTAGACGATTTAGAACTTGATGTCGAGAATAACTGGTGGTAGGTTTCTCGTATGCGAGAGGCCGTCTGGGTGGGTACCACCGCTTTGCCAGTTATTCAACCGCCAAGCAGTAGTGCGCAAGCATTACTGTGTTCCGGTTTGAAGGGCATTGTAGCCAGCGAAATTACTGGGCATTATGAGACTCAACAACTAATTGTCTCAGGGTGACGAGCGCAGTGCAGCACCGCGCAGAATTCTGCAAAACAAAGTTCTGGGTGGTGCTGTTATGGTTATGGACTGGCGTGTTGCTTACCATCGGGCAAACGACCAGCTCGTCTCGTCATTCAGTTACATAAAAAAAAAAAAAAAAAACTATTGTAACTTATTTTTATTTGCTGAATTCAGATTTCAATTCATATCAACAATATTTCAGGTTAAAGAAAACTTTATTCATCTAAAATAATTTCAATGCAGAGCAATAAAACTCGTTGAAATTGTAGTAAATATCGAAGATACGGCGGGCTATTACTCAAATGAGTATAATCCCGGCTCGGTCGCAGTCGCAGTCTCTCGTATGAAAGTATAATAGAATTGATTTGATATTCGATTGCGTCTCCGTCCGCCACGCGACCACGACCACACAGTGCAGTGTGAAGAAGGCCTAATGGAATGACACGGCCTTTGTAGACGCCGCCCAATTCTAATGCCTATTCACATGGCATTTCACCTCTTTGTTGCTTCATTTCTGATAGTAATAGTCTTATTACGATTTCCAAAGAAATCTTCAACCTGACAACTCATTGTTGGTCAAGTAATGAAACCGATTTTGTGCTTAATAAAAACATGGTGCTTTAATACGTTCACTTGTCGCCGAGCGAATAGATTTTATATGCTCTTTATGACCAAGATAAGCTTTGTGTACTTTTCGATTGGTTTGTGAAAAAACATGTTTCTCTGATTGCGTTTCTTCGATATGAAAAAGGTAATCAGTTTGTGGAAAGTAACGATGTGTTATGCATAGATGTTCCAGTTGTAATTGCAATTAAGTTAAATAAATTCATGGCTACAATAATTATTACCAGCTATAAGTTGTGGTTGATAAGTTGCAATCCCAGACGTGGAACTATTAATTGCGTTCCCTGAACTCTGACCGTGTTTCACCTAGCCCCAGCTCTGCTCGGTACGCACGGTTATCGCAGGCACCTCATATGTTCAGGAAAGCGGCACGCCGTGTGACGTAAAGCTTCATATAAATTTTACTATAGGCACATTAATGTCTCGACGTGAAATTGATTTGCAGCCAGAAACATATTATGATTGTGAAAACGGGGTTTACGATTTATTTACACAATACGATATCGACTTCAAACATTACAATCTATCACTACCGTTGAAGTAAGTGCGCGTGGAAAAATCACAGAGAAAACTGTTTAAATCAGCCTAAACGAATTAATTATGAAAAACATAAGTCATATTTAACGTGCAAACATATCTAATGGATTTGCTATTAACATCAGTTACAAGCGGTTAGAAATTATCCGGCTGAAGAAATAATGCAGTGCGAAGCGATGTATTAACGACGGGATTAATTGGTTTATTATTGACAGCATGTAATAATCGAATTTAGTTTGAAGTGTGCGGCGTGCGGCTGGGCTTCTCGACGCTTATGCCGATCGCGATCAACGGTTTTATTGCCTTCGAATCTCGCGCTGATATTAAACCCGGCACAAAGGCGATAGTCTATAAAATTACGTTCCGATAAATATGAATGAAAAACTACAATCGAGGCAAATCATTACAATCAAAGCAGATTAGCGCGAAACAAAGCCTGATCAAAGATTGCCCCATCGGAGTTACTCAAATTGAAAATGAGATCCGTCAATGCAAAGAAGGTTAAGAAATCCAATCACTGTCCGACAATGGCACTGATAACTGGAAAGTACAACTAAGGTTGATGAAAATGTGATTGTTAATTAAAGTTGACACAGAAATGCGAATGGTGAATTCAAAATCTTCATTTATACGGTCACGGTTTGGCTCTTACGTTTAGCATTAAATGATCGACTCTGTTTCAATTTCGTATAACACGAATGCGTGGGTTGAACGAATCGGTACACGATTATATGATTGTGAGAAAAATTGTAAGCGTTATAGTGCAATGCTGTCCATGTCTAAGTTTAGTGTGTGATTATGGACCGTAGAGACGAGTCTTGCGTTAGCCATGAATAAAACACGTAAGTTTGAACTTCCATTGAAGAATCGTGGAGTGTCTGACAATTACTGCCGAGTATTGGCTTAAGAGTTTTTGCTTTTATTGATGTTATTGGCTCCCATGCCACCCTGGTAGCTACTATTGTCGAAAATAGCTTGTGCATGATCTAAAAGTGCTTCCGGACGATTAGTTTCCAATAAATGTTTGAATTTGTTGTTAAGTTCGCCTCCTTTTGCGTTAATATTGTTACAATGTTTGCGAATTCTATTACGCATTGTTGAGTCGAGCTCGTTTTTGTGCGTTTGTTGTGTGAGCCTTTTATCGATTGTGCTCTTAACTGATCCTGTTTCACTAGGTAAATGGAGAATTGAAAATGTATTGAATGAACAGTGACATAGATGAGTTAAATTTTATTTTACATTTCATCATTGATTTCCGCTATTTTATACATAGCGTGAGCTATAAACTATTCACGAACCTTGAATAAATCGTACAGAAAAACTGAAAATAAATAATCATTAATTTACAGTTTTTCTGTACAATTTATTTTTTTATTTTTGATATACGTTTTTGTTAGTCGAAAATAGAGGGCACTAGTAATGAAGTGATACGTCTCTACCTTGCCACCCACATTTGTATAGCCGTACAGGTTATTACGGACGCGTTATGCGTCATAAATATTTCGGGAACATAAAATTAACACTCAAAAACATGGGCTTTCGGGGCACCGCAAAGTCTACGGGCTCCAACAAAAAATATGAGGATCGCTTGCAGAAACCACCACGAAGTCCCGGACTCGAAAACAACAACATATTATCATCATCCTAAAGTCACCTTTGATATTTAAGGTTACGATTGAATTTTGAATATCAGGCTTAACTTTCTTGTTGCTTCCATTTCTTATTTTGGTTGACCACAATAATTGACCATGCGTGTTTGTGTTACAGTTCAGTTTTGATTGTCTGGTGTAGAGTATCTTCGGTTTTCCATATTATCAAAGGACATACTTGTTGACATGTTGTCTAATTGATTGGTGTTTCACAGCAGGGGTCTAGGGGTCTACATGTGGCGGAACCTTTGTGGAATTATATGAAATTGATAAACTATAAATGCCGCCACAAGTGGGAGATGCCACCGTTAGTGTTTTTTTGGAAATTAGGTTGTGTCAATCAAGTAGAAGGTTGCTAGATTCAGTTTCAAATTTATGGGGTATTTAGAATTTTGGATTGCGATTTATAATTAATATCCATTTCATTAATTTAAAACATATTCATGTGATACGTATTTTCCTATAGGCACTACGTTTAGTTATGCAAGTATTCTGTGGTTTTGTTTAAAATATGGTTACATCAACAAATATCGTCGGTAGCGCTACCTCTACCATCACGCTTCAATAAGTTGCTAGTTTTTAGAATATTTTTCTTTCCGTATACCTACTAAGCTTTATTTATACTTAGGTACAATCAATTTTCAACCTTAAACCTTCTAAAAATATACCCGCATACGAACCATAAAACATATCAACACGTTCCCTCCACATTAATCTAATAAAGGCTCAGTTTTTTTTTTCTTTTCATTCTCAATAGAAGTTGAAACTTGTTCACAAAGCCATTGCAAAAATGCACAGCCGTCGGCTCCCTTTGACGTTAGGTGGTCCACCACACTCCGAATGATGTGATTATAATAGCGACAACTCACACACGCACCGATAAATCCAGAAAACATTATATTCCCGAGGGACTCACTCTTCATCGCAAACTTAATTATCGGCCGCGATACACCTCGCGATAAAACGTTAATTAATTTTTGATGACTGTCTTTTCAACAATCGAAACGATGAATCACCTTTCATAAAGCCACAGTATCTATTACATCGCCGTACATTTTTTTTGTAAACGTAAGAAGTTGATGGCAACAAAAGCCAGAAATAGTTTAAGTGTTATCGTTTCTGCTCGACCGCACTCGTGTTAAAGAAATTGGATACTCTTGGTCGAGAACACTAGCAATGGAACGTAAAATTACTAAGTGATCGAAGCCTACCGATGATGTTCGCTACTTCACTAGCGACGGCCGCGCCACGCTGGATGCACTCCGAACGTAGTAGCATTGTGCTCTCCACGTATTGTTGCTATTGATCTTTCACGCTTTATTTGCTTTTAATACGGCTACTGGTTTTGGCCTACTTGGTTTTTGCTGTTGAATTCTTTTCACTATTTCATAATCGTTTACATTACCATTTCATTCATCTTTGTGGCCATTGAAATCATACTCGTATTTGCTCGTTACTTAGTCCTTAATTTTGTTATAAAACTCCTGGAGATTCAACTTACTGTGTCGTAACAAAAACAGATAGCTAGGTTTTCCTCAGCTGACTTTTTATTCCATGTCAGTCATTCATGATGCAGCAGTTTCACAAGAACCGATACTTTATCTCTCTTTTATACAATATCTTATATTTTTTATAAGAGTCTGAGTTTAATTAAGGTAATATTAGGTACGCAAGATATCATATTTCGAAGACTCTAAAACTTTACTTTGATAAAAACACTTTGTCATAATAAGCAAACAAATATTCAACATATATTTTAATCTTTTTTTAATCATCATCATCATCATCATCATCAGCCCATCACGTTCCCACTGCTGGGACACGGGCCTTCTCTCATAGAGAGAGAATGGGCCATAATCCACCACGCTGGCCCAGTGCGGGTTGGTGGATGTCACACGTCCTTGACTTTTTTGTGAAAAATTCTTGGACATGCCGGTTTCCTCACGATGTTTTCCTTCACCGTTTTTAGAGCGAGTGCTAAATCCGCACATAACTTAAGAAAACCAGTGGTGCGGGGCCAGCGGGATTCGAACTCGGGTGCGTCGGATTGAAAGTCGCACGAGCTCTCACTGAGCCACACTCGCGCTTTTTTTAATATTTCTTGGTATTTAGACGTTTTCGTTGCACCCGAGTTCGAACCCGCTGGCCTCGCACCGCTGACTTTCTTAAGTTATGTGCGGATTTAACACTCGCTCTTAAAACGGTGAAGGAAAACATCGTGAGGAAACCGGCATGTCGAAGAATTTATTACAAAAATTTAAGGACATGTGACATCCACCAACCCGCACTGGGCCAGCGTAGTGGATTATGGCCCATTCTCTCTCTATGAGGAAGGCCCGTGTCCCAGCAGTGGGAACGTGATGGGCTGATGATGATGATGAGACGTTTTCGTTTGTTGCAGGTCAAGGCCGAATGAACCAGCTCGGTGGCGTATTCATAAACGGGCGGCCGCTGCCGAACCACATTCGCCTGAAGATCGTAGAGATGGCGGCGGCTGGAGTCCGGCCCTGCGTCATCTCGCGCCAGCTCCGCGTCTCGCACGGATGCGTCTCCAAGATCCTGAACAGATATCAGGTAAGAAAAATTATAATTGCCTTTGACTATTAAATACTTTGAATTTGAAATCAAAGAATCGTGATTTCGTTCGTTGACTTTAATCCAGCTGAATGAGTTTAGATTAAGTGAATTTTTGAGATGGTGATTAGTAAAGTAAATTGATTTCAAACTTGTTACATTAATTTTGCTTTTTAAATGAATTAACCAAATTGTTATCTTCGACAGGAGACCGGATCTATCCGTCCAGGAGTGATTGGAGGTTCAAAACCAAGAGTAGCGACACCAGAAGTAGAAAACAGGATCGAGGAACTGAAGAGACAAAACCCAGGTATATTTTCCTGGGAAATTAGAGATAAACTTATAAAAGAAGGCATCTGTGATAAAAATACCGCGCCCTCGGTCAGTTCCATATCTCGACTAATAAGAGGAGGCAAAAGGGACGAATCAGATCCTAGAAGGAACCACAGCATTGATGGTATTCTAGGTAAGTGTCTGTACTTACCTTAGATTCTTCCCTTTTATACATAAAAACTCTAAAACCTTTGTTACCTCATTTGTAATGAAAGTAGAAAGTCAAAAGCTATGTGTATGTACTTAGGTTAGAATAGAAAGTTTGATAGTTCTAGGCTCGGTTCGTAGTTGAGTTTGTTTGAACACTAAACCGCTTCAAGAGAAAATCCGCACTTTGTGTTTGCGCTTAACTTTATATTGCTCTAGTTCACTGCTTCGTTTCTAGCCTGTTAAAGAATTCATGTTGCGACTTATCCTATATTCATACGCTATATGTTAGCTTTAGGGCACAAGTATTGTTTGAAAAATGTTTTGTCCTAGAATAAAGTACAATTCTAACGTAAATATCTTCAACATAACGATGCGTAAATAACCAGCCGTGTCATCGTAGTCCTTAACGCCAATTCGAGACTCATAATCACTTAATTTAGTCCAAAGCGGACTATTATTATAAATTTATTCCTATAATGCGGCTGCAACGTTTGCAAACTTTACAAAATGGCGTATAAAGTTAATAATCTACGTAAAAGTGCAGCGCCGCGCGCGCGCACGCTACGGCAGCGCCCCTTGTGTCGGCTTCGAAATTGTAGGTTATAAAAATGAAATTAGTATCCAAAGGTGTTATTATCCCATCGCGTTTGGCCGCGGGGCTTGCATTACGACAATCTGTCCGTACTGCACGTCTTGTGCCGTATAGCTATCCAATATAAAATGGCGCTCCTAATATCCCGGTTCAGTGACGGAGCGGTGCCGGCGAGATTCTGCGCACCGATAAGATTATGCATATTAAGTTGTGTGCAGCTAAATAATATCTACACTGGAAAAGCCTTTGAGCCCGCGACGAGTATTGGAAATTTGCCGTTCGTGCCCGTTTGCGACGACGCGTAGCGGTACTTTTCGGCCCAGAGTTTTTCTCGGAAGTATTTGCATATTTGCTGCGAAATTCAACGTTCGTTTTTAGGGCCGCTTGAAAATTGCTAGTAATAAATGCCAACCAATAATTCAATTAAAGCTCTAAGTCCGTAAAATAACGCGACAGACAGACAAATAAATTGACAAACGTCTGAAAGTCTCATAAAATAAGATAAGAGCGTCATCAACCGCTCGGCGCTTTCATTATCAACTAGCGTAAAGCAATATTTATTGAGGCCCCGAATTCATTTGAAGCCACTATCATAATGTAATGTGGTTACGTTTAATTTAATCGAGGCCGCGTGTGGTCTGCGGTAGTCCGGCTGTAATAATCGACTAGAAACAAAATGAACGACTCACTAGAAAGTCACAATAAAAATTACGATGACAATTTTTTATAAAACATTCGCACCCAAAGCTTGATGACCATGATTCGTCACGTAATTTGATTATCCAGCATAAATGATTATTGTAGGTTGCTACTGACATTTTACTCACTACCTACCTTTGTTGACGATAATAGAATTATAAGATGTAATTCTTCATAAAACAACGTGTTACTTCCGCTATGCATCAACGAAGATTTCATTATTCTAAAGGTCCATCATCTTGTGAAGATTCGGACACCGAGTCGGAACCGGGTATCACTTTGAAGAGGAAGCAACGCAGGTCCAGAACCACCTTCTCTGGAGACCAGCTCGAAGCCTTAGAACGTGCCTTTACTAGAACCCAATATCCCGATGTTTACACTAGAGAAGAACTAGCCCAGAAGACCAAATTGACCGAAGCAAGAGTTCAGGTGAGCATCTGTTTCGACTACCGTTCAAAAAACCAGTCAAGCGTGTCAATGATAGATGAACGCAATCAAACTAACCCATTGTTGGGTCACTTCAACTTTCCGCCCCCAAAAAGCAGGGCGTGAAAAATAACTTAAATTACTTTTATAATTAATCATAACAATGCTAAGTAAGCTACCATATGCCGCTCGTCGCTACCGTTGTATTACCAGTTTCGTTCGATTAATTTAACCCATAAATTGTAGGGTTTAAAGTAAAGTGTAATCGAGCCCAACCTATCATTATGTTATAACATTACTCACGAGAGTTTAATTAAATAAAACCTTCCTACAGAGGATCACATATTTGAAGGAAATCAATGTATACCTATGTTAAGAATACATTTGAATGCATAAGTGATTGCAATCTGGAGGATAAGCTTGAGGGACCTCGCTGAAACAATTTCTTGATTGGTTTAGGTCTCAAGAGTTGTGCCTAACTATTTCCATTTGCAGTTTTCATAGTAACTGTTAATTGAATAGTGCAACTAATAATTCTAATGTTTTGTTTAGGTGTGGTTCTCAAACCGAAGAGCTCGTCTTCGTAAGCAACTGAACTCGCAGCAACTGAGTGCCTTCAACACGATGTCCTTGCAATCTGCCTTCCCGTCTGTCCACCAGCAATACGAACCACCGTCAACCTTCAACGCACAATGCGCATCCTGGCAGCAATCTTACTCCTCTGCTCTCGGCTCAAGCTCAGTACTAAACTCTGCACTTGCGCCATCTCTCCACCAATCAGCTCTGACTGCTCCCTCCGTCTGCCAATCGGCACTCGCGTCATCTCTACATCCTCCTACTTCTACTGCCTTCTCCTCTGGAAACTTAACTCCTCTGTCTCACTCTTCTGAGCTCCCAACTTCTTTACAAGCAACGACTGACACCCCTCCTAGTTCGAGTCCTGTCACAAGCAGTCCATCAGTGAACCAGACCAGTGCAATCACTTACCAGCATCCGACATATGCGAGCCCAAGCGAAGTCTCGCATCCGTATGGATACGGAGACTACTCGAAACAAGAGCACGCCGCCATGTCCGCCCACAACCACTGGACCTCGAGACAGCTGAGCGGCCATCCCCAGAACAAATTGGCCGAAGTCGGCGCGTGGCCGGAGAATTATAGGTAAGACAAATTCAATTCGTGTTTATATTATGATTTAATGTAAAGCAAACATTCATAACGTCTCAATAATCCCTGACGGCGACTAAGTAGCCTTATGAATTATTGATGTATTCAGCTACTCATGTTCTGACTCGGATTGAACAGAAGAATATGCAATCATAAAATAACCTTTGCCGGCGGTGGTTTAAATAACTATCAATTAAGCGAATGCTAGGTGTACCCGGCTGTTATGATAATGGTACGCTTGCGTTGTTTAAATGCAATGACATCATTTCGACTTACTCACAGCGCTAGTATTATGATGATGTGTCAATGAGTGATGTAAATGCTTTATGTGTAGCAAAATGTGTTCGATGGCTTGAAGGGTGCGGCGGCGTAGGCTCCGATCGCAAATCTTTGCACAGACGTTTTATTTCATTTCACCTTGCTTTATCATTAGCCGAAGCGGCCGCTAATCAATTAAGAGTGTAAGAAGTTGGCCATTATACGGCGCACGGGTGGTTATTACAGCCCGCGCTCGGTAATATGCCGATCCGATCGTGAACGCAATAGGGCTGTGAATTTTATACAGATTCGATCGGTTTTCAATTAAATTTTTAGTTATTTTTCAGTTCTAAATCATTATTCAATTTCCCGCAGTATAAGTCGGAAATTAAAGCATAGAGAACATTTCACTCGTGCCGGTCGGGATAAATGTAAACAGTTATTCCGTAACTTCCACAGTGAATTTGTCGCGTGAATGTGACAAATACATTGTCGCATTGTGCTGTATACGGCGACGACATTTATCTGTGTTATCGAGACAAAGCACGTCTATAAACCTCGATGGACCACACACAATATCCACTCTTTTACAATGACGGACAAACTAATAATATATGGGTCAGCCACATGTGTCGGTCTGTCTTATCTAGTTCTCTGCACCGCTTGATTGACGTAACCAGTCACTTCGGTTCAATTTATTTTGTTTGCCAAATCTTGTGATCGTGAAATGAATAACGTTTTTATTTTCATCCATCTGCGTCTTGAATCTGGCTTCATATTAAATTTATAGATCGGTTAGACTACAATCTCTTAGAATTAGTATCGTGGCAGTAATTTGCTTGCATCTACCATGTTAATTTAAATCAGCTATCTATTAATAACGGTGGGTTTGCTGCCTCTCTAATTAAAAGTGACAGTCATTGGAAGTAAATACTTTAGTTAGATAGAGATTGTCAGTTTAGATCAATTTGACTCTGATTGTAATATATTCACTTACAAAGTATCAGATACCAGGCCCTAACTTCTCGGTTACATTTTCCATCTGTCTTTGTAAACGCGTTCTCTGCGAATTATGAACACCGTTCATTTCGGCAATCAACTGAAACCCTTTATCAACGAAATGATATGGCTTGATATTGTAATATAAAATTGCTTTCGATAACTGTTTATTCAAGATTTAGTTCTTGAAGACCGAAAGTGATCTGAAGTCTGAACTGAAAGAACTCATTGATTCTACGACAGTCAATTATTCCAGATCCACTTTACTTTAGGTTTAATTATTTTGTCGTGTTCGCTAGTTCTACGTAATATTCGTCATTTTTCATACTAGGAATACTAAAACGTCAAAGATAAAGCACCTTATGACTAACCACAAATAAAACTACATACTTTTTCCGTATGTGTTCGTCTGTAGCGATTAATGTAAGGCCGAACGTGACGTTAGAGCACCGAACCTGCACATTACCGACTCAGAGCTGGTATTAAAACTTATCTGCACTATGCAATACTTCCTGAGTACATTCGTGGTTTGCGTGTTTGGTTCAGGAAGAAGTGACTATTCTTCTGCAACTTTCTACTCTATGGCTTCTTGATAAGGTTTAAAAATAGGGAAATAGTTTTCTAGTATATGCTGCACTCTACCTTGCAAAGAGTTTAATGTTTCGTGAATATGTTAAGATTGCTCTCGGATGAGAAGGCAAAAAGCCTATTACGTATGAGTCAAATCCTTTAATTTATAAATATAACGTCTTGAAGTAATTGTTATATTATTTGCAATTTTATAGGTATAATTATAATTAGTTTGTCTATAATTAGTAATCTATAATTAAAAATGATAATCACTTAATCAGAAACTGGATTGCTTCCGTTGCGTGATCCGATGCCGTTCATTTCGTAATGATAGGCTACAATCAAACACGATTTCAAATTTACGAATTCTAAAAATACATCTGCCTTATGTTAATCATTTGATATAAATGCGGCAAGCTCTCAGGCAAAGTAAATAAATTGGTAAGGTAACAAGCGTAATTACTACTGATAACTAGAAATTCCAAAATCAGTTTATTTTTCCTATCTTTTTTGGAGCAACCACAATTTTTTGCGTAAATACAAGTATAACTGAAGGGACGGAAAAGGACATAGGCAATAGGACATAGCTTTACATTAATACGCTTATTGGAAATGGGGTTTCAGAAATATAACTCATATTTTAGGTAAACAATAACTTTATTTATTTTACCGTCATTTTTGTTTCGTACTCGGCCTTGTTCGAATTAAAGTCGAGCGTAAATGAACTTTAATTTGTAGTGGTTTAAGGCACTGGATTATCAATTTTATTGCGCGACCGGTCACGATGCGCTTCCGAAAATGCCCGAATTCAATACCTCCAGTGACCTTTACAAAATAATGCTAGACTTAATAAGTATTAAAGGTAGGTATTAGAGCAATTAAAGGCACCGCTCTGTGATTATTTGTGGTACTGTTCTCGATAGGTTGAGAGAGTAATGGCCATAGTTTGTTGCGTTCGGTTTTCCGGTTCATATATTTTTGTGGTCGTTTGGCTGGATCCCGCTACCGATATATAACTTTACGAGTGTTACTCGAAATTGGTATCGCTTTTACAATTTTTATAAGCTAGTAAATTCAGTAAAAGCTTACTATACTTTTGGTAAAAACATTTTTCAATGAGTGCTACCTACCTATTTGCTGTCAGAATCTTTCATGAATATTATGAACTTCAATTACACCTTCATTGTGCTAAATAACCATCATATAATGTTCTTATTACAACATATATTTACGTACGCTTATATTTTTGGTAATAACATTATTCAATAAGTTTAGCGCTACTACCAACTACTACTGCTACTACTGAACTTCAATTACACCTTTAATGTGCTAAATAAATGTTCTTGTTACATCATATATTTAAATACACATATTTACATATATTAATCGTTTATTTTTCTTTGTTACAGTTCATTTTTCGGTACAAACGCAGCTCACTACACATCTCACGCGCACTCCCCTACCGAAGCCAAGTCAGGCTATCCTTACCTTGGACAACTTGGAGGAATGGACATGGGCAGAGTCCATTGAGTTCTGAATTAACTTCAGTATATTCTATGTATTTATATACTACTATTTGTACAGACTTTTAAAATCTTTATGACGTTCGGTACCTATCAAATAGTGAAATTGCTGGAGTATTAACGTGTCTTATAAATCTTTGATGATAATTGTAAGTGATTAACTATTTCGAGAATAGATTATTTATCTTCATATCACAATGTGCCTTCACAACACAGATAGATATACATATACTATTTTATTATAATATACACTTACACTTCATCTATCTATAATTAGATTTTATAGTAAACAAGTCACTGTAGATAATTACATTTTGTAAGACTACACGTCTTACTTTCTCTTGTATTATATAGCTTTATTAATTTAATTATGTATTCAGTAGTATTACATTTTAATTGTATTATTTTCGGTTCCTACAATTTGTTGCACTTAAAACTAATTTGCACGTAACTTACATTTTCTAAGCTTTGTAATTATTTGATTACTATTATCTACTTAGATTATAGAAAGTTGTTAAATTGTAAAAGTTGTTATTGTGTTTTAAGTATAGTTATAGGAAGTTTAATAATTATGTGTAAAAACAATTTGATTACAATCAAATAAACAATTCAGCAACTTAAAAGCATTATCATTTTTGATCTCTTCCAAAAATAAGATCTCTGTTTTGAAAGAAAATTAAATGTTTAGTTGATTTACGTGTAAATTTGTAAATTCTCGGTGTTCGGAGAATGAATCGCCTTATATGAAGTTGTGATTTTATAAGTAGTGTATTTATTTTATTTACTCTAATTTAGAATATAAATTAACTGTAAGCACTTTGTAAAATAATAGTTTACCCAAAATAAATGAATGCTAATTGAAATAAAATACAGTCGTTTTCTAAATTTTATAAACCCTTAATAACCTGATACTGTTCGTTTTAGGAAATTTGGTAATCTGAAAAAAGTGTACAAGATTAATAAAAAGACTTTTAAGAACTTAAAGGCTTACAGACGGAAACGTTACATACGATAATAAGTTCTGTAATCACGGTCATAATGTCTTTTTTGGGTTAGCAAGGATCTTTGCGATTTTGATCATGCTCACCTGAGTGAATTAAATCTCGCACGCAACGTACAGGAATAAAAAACCTAGTAATCGCGTTACTTATCTCGTTCCAAATACCCCCTGACTATAGACAATAATAAATAAATACCCCCAACGATCACTTACATAGATGCTGGCCCCTAACTAGGATTCTTTATATCTAGGGTACCAGGAACTATGAGGACCATGGTCCTACAACACCCAGAGGTGAAGCAAATGCTTGCGCTTTTTAACCGACTTCAAAAAAGGAGGAGGTTCTCTATTTGATTGTATATATTTTTTATATTTATTACTTCAGAACTCTGTCATTTATGAACCGATTTGGAAAATTCTTTTTGTGTTGGGTTCAATATAGCTACGAAGTGGTCCCATATAAATTTCATCGATATTTGACCTTGGACTTTGAACATAAATTAAAGTCGGTTTTTTTTAAATAAAATGTAGGTATATTTTTTTATTTCTTTGCACAAACAATTGTCCCATCGCGGGAACCGAACCCGCACCTCAGTGGTGTATGAACCTGCCCAACCACTACACTACAGAGGCTGTCAATAATAATAATAGATATCTCGTTGTTTTCAATTATTTCGATGCCATTACAAATATAAACTGAAATAGTACCTATCACTAGTATTATCAGTATTTATCAGTTATCAGGCATTATACTGCACATTGCCTACAAGTTTAGACACCTTCGTTCTGTCGCAACCGGCTGTATTTCAATTAGTGTCAAGAACAGGTGTTTATTCTCAGAACTAATTAGATTCGACATTTTAGAAACATATATTTTATCTACTTGTCGGAAACAGATTGGCCTACGTTTTAGGGCTAGGAAACTCGTTAGTGTTGTCGTTTATGACGCTAACTATTTTTAACCAACTTCAAAAAAAACGAGGAGGATCTCAATTCTTTTTTTTTATTTACTTTTTTATTTTTGTTTGTTCAAAACCCCGTAATTTTAAACCGATTTGGAAAATTCTTTTTGCGTTGGATCAGTATAGCTACAATGTAGTCCCATATAAATTTCATCGACATTTGACCTTGGACTTTGAACATACATCAGAATTGAAAAACCCGTATTTTTTTGTTAAAAATGAATTATTCTGGTTTTAAAAAAACTTAAGGGCCCTTATAACTTTCATGGATTTTACACTGCGGTGATCGTAAGAGGTGTCGATTAAGTCGACATGCAGATCGAGGGTTGCGAGGGAACGATTTTGATGGAATTGGGGAGGAAAGAGTTGTTACTTTTTTTTACCACGCTTTTATTAAGTCACTTTCTTGTTTGTCTATCAGTCTGTCGTTCTGGGTGGAATTTTGCAACTCAAATTTCGAGTACTTCCCGATTAGCTATCCGGCGGAAACTT
Source organism: Petrophora chlorosata (assembly GCA_951640565.1). Classification (NCBI taxonomy): domain Eukaryota; kingdom Metazoa; phylum Arthropoda; class Insecta; order Lepidoptera; family Geometridae; genus Petrophora; species Petrophora chlorosata. The sequence goes on from OX621206.1 coordinate 8,668,888, forward strand.
TCAGGGTAGCTGGCAACTCGATGATAATGCATTCTAAATCCATGAAAACGTGTTTTTTTATGTTAAAAGAGCGAGTGTGGCTCACTGGGAGAACGTGCGACTTTCGATCCGACGCACCTGAGTTCGAATCCCGCTGGCCCCGCACCTCTGACTTTCTTAAGTTATGTGCGGATTTAACACTAGCTCTAAAAACGGTGAAGGGAAACATCGTGATGAAACCGGTATGTCCAAGAATTTATCACAAAAATTCAAGGACATGTGACATCCACCAACCCGCACTGGGTCAGCGTGGTGGATTATGGCCCATATTCTCTCTATGAGAGAAGGCCCGTGTCCCAGCAGTAGGAACGTGATGGGCTGATGATCATGATGATGATGTTAAAAAGAACTTTATTTTAAATCTACATCAGTATTAGCATCATATAATCGCTTTTCCGTGAATGTGATATATTCATCTTCTATTTCAACAATAATAATATGAGCGTTGTAGGCGTTCAGCGTTCAAAGCCATATGCGGAGAAATTAGGCAGTCAAACGCAAGCTTACTGCTTGGTTTACCTATTGAGTGGGAACATTCGTTATACCAATAAGGTACCGCTTTTACGTTGGTATTCAAAATATAATGCATTTGGTAGCGCGATGGGGCTTTTGCTTATTTAGAATATTTACTGCCAGATATGAAATATATACCCAAGAGCGAGTGTGACTCAGTGGAAGCACGTGTGACTTTCGGTCTGACGCATCGAGTTCGAATCCCGCTGGCACCGCACCACTGACTTTCTTGTTATGTACGAATTTAACACTCGCTCTAAAAACGGTGAAAGAAACATCGTGAGGAAACTGGCATGTTCAAGAATTGATCACAAAATTTAAGGACATGTGACAACCAACTAGTCGCTAGGCTGGTGGATTAAGGCCATACTCTCTCTACGACGGAAGGCCGGTGTCCCAGCAGTGGAAACGTCATGGGCTGATGATGATGATAAAATAGATTTTATTGGTTTTGCCCAATGATTACATACATAAATCCATGCCCCTAACTAGGATTCCCTTATCTAAGAAACCAGAAACAACGGTGGTGCATGAGATTTAAGCTAACCAGCCTAGCCGCACTTCCACTGAGACTCAATTCTAAAAAGCAATTCAAATTTTAAAGCTTTTCATTCAGTTTGGAACTCACAGACGCATTTATGAACGCAAATTTATCAAAATAACTGTACTTCCGTATCGGAAAAACAATTAACACCTACTTAGAAGATACCTACGGCAAAACCACGGAGGTATTTTATAGAAGCTTGAGTTACAATTTGTTGATTTTATACATTGGTATTCAAAATAATGAAAAAATGTTTACAAGGTTTAAGAGGCAATGGTACCTACATAATTAAGGGATAGAGCACCTGGTCCCACACTACCAAAAATACCGAAAATAGTATGTTTCTTATGTCGTGTTGCAGAACGCCAGTTGGCTTCTTGCAGGCCTAGCGCACTCCGCTCTGTAGGTACGAAGCTACAAGTACAAAGCCGGACACAGACGGCGGGTTGCGGGTCGTTACATGTGCCGCGTCAGAAGAGATAAGAGAAGATTCTGTCCCTTAGTATTCTGCGCTTCTGGGCCAAAACGGATTGTTCCAGATTGTCCTCTTAATTAACAGTGTAGTATGTTTTTTCATTAGAATACTTTGCACACTTAAGCGGAACACTAACATGAATTTCCATAATAATTCTTGAGAATAATTGATGATGAAAGAGGATTTAAGTTAATTGTGAACAAATCTAGGTGTATACGTATTGTTAAAAAAATTTATAGATCGTTAAAATACAGCAAAAAACTTGTGTAGCTTATTGAAGAATATTTTTATTTAATAGATTTCTTCTACCTGAGGTAGAAGATTTGCCCAGTTTAACTATGTAGGGAAACTGAAAAATGTGCTGGAAATTGAAAATTAGAGACAATTAACCAACAGCTCGTTAAAACAAAAGCGTATTGTACTCGTACCAGGGTCTATTCTTTTAAATGAGAATATAGGACAATGAAAGCAGAATATTAGATGTAGGTATTATGTATTTTCCTACCTATGTTAGAGCGGAGAATTTATTTCTTATATAACAAAAATACCTAATAAAACCCAAATATTATAGGTAAAAAAATTAAACCGACTTCAAAACCACAAATAGGCACTCAAAAGTAAAAAAATAAAAAATTATATAATTATTATAAGCGCTACCAACTCATATATTTGAAGTGGGTGCCAGCCAAGTCTAAAAGGTAGTAGAGTAGAGTAGATCGAATTGTAAACCTCCTCCTTTTTGAAGTCGGTTAAAAACAGGGCTCAGATCACTGTCCGCGGGTAAGGTACCCAAAAGGCTGGCGGCATTAGATACCTTGTGTTCACCTCATTACTTAATGTTAGAGTGATCAAATTATTCATATGATTATTTTAATCATCATCATCTGTCGCAGTCCACTGCTAGACATAGGCATCTCCAATTGCACGCCATTGAGCACGATCCCCGGCTACTACCATCCAGCTGCTACCAGCCACCCTGCGAAGATCGTCGCTCCACCTAGCCTGTAGGCGTCCTACACTACGTTTGCCAATTCGTGGTCGCCACTTTAAAACGCGTCTACCCCAGCAATTATTGGTTCTGTGGCTAATATGGCCGGCCCACTGCCACTTCAGCTAACTAATCCTGTGAGCTATGTCGGTGACTTTGGTTCTCTGTCGAATTACTCCGTTCCGGATACGAATATCAGAGAAACTCCAAGCATAGCCCTTTCCATAGCCCGCTGAGCGACTTTAAATTTGTGGATCAGCCGTACCGCGAATGTCTAAGTCTCGGCTCCGAGGTCATGACATACCTGATTAAATACTTTTGTCTTTAGGCTTTGTGGAATAGGCGACGAAAATACTCGACGTAGTTTCCCAAATGCTGCACAGCCCAACTGTATTCTTCTGTTGGCCTCTCTTTCGAAGTTGTTTTTACTTTAATGATGTCCTCCACGACGTGTCCGTCGACGGCGAACCTTGTCAACTTGGATGCGAGCGCAGGTGACTCGCGAAGCCGAATTTGGTCTTGAACACCCGGTTGCAGGGTGCACAGAACAACTGACCAGAACTATTGTAGGTGTAATTATAGGAGGGCTTGGGTCGGGTTTTTCTCAGTTGTCGTTTTGCATCCAGATCTTGGAGACGGGTTTTCTCGTATTTTGTTATTGCTTTGTCGACTGTGCGACGCCAAACGGATCTCTTATGAGCAAGTTTCTCCCAGCCATCCCGAGCAATGCCACACGTAGTAAGGTGACGCTTGAGAACATCCTTATACCGGAGGAACTGTCCACCAGACTTGCGTTTGCCCTGAGCCAGCTCTGAGAAGAAGGCTGCCTTTGGTAATCTAGAGTCCTCCATACGCACTAGATGTCCGCACCATCTTAACTGACCTTTCATAAGTAAAGACTCAACGCCACTCATGCTAGCTCTGCGGAGCACTTCCGAATTAGTCACACGATCTTGCCATTTCACCCGTAAAATAGCACGAAGACACTTCATATGGTAGGCATCGAGTCTTCGTATGTCACCTTTATACAAACACCAAGTCTCTGAGGCATATAGCAGTATGGGAAGCACAATTGCCCTATAGACGGCTAGCTTGGTCTTTAATTGAAGATCGTGTGACTCCCACACTCTACCACTCAACCTTCCAAAGGATGCTGCTGCCCTTGCAATCCTTGAAGAAATTTCGGTAGTAAGCCTGTTGTCGTCGCGTATGAAGCTTCCGAGGTACCGAAAAGATGACACTTCTTCCAGTGGATTCCCATTGAGATTGATTGGTGAAGCATCTGCAACTGCTACACGGGTAGGTTGCTTAAGGATTTGTGTTTTGGAGACACTGATTACAAGACCGTATTTGCGACAGGATTCATCCAAGCAGTTTAAATACTGTTGTAGGCTTGACACGTCATCGGCCAGTAGGCAAACGTCATCAGCGTAGAGTACATCAATTATTGGAAGGCTTTGTACCATGCCTTTAGCTCTAAAACGTGATATATCAAATACACCCTTATCTGCTCTGACATTTAAAAGAATTTGCCCACTACATCCATTGTAGGCGTCGCGCATCACAGCGGCAAAGTAAATAGAAAAGAGTGTTGGAGCCATCACACATCCCTGCTTCACACCACTAGTGACTGGAAATTGATCCGTCATATCGCTCTCGTGCTGTATTCTTGCCATCATACCATCATGAAACTGCCGGACCATATTCAACAGATTTTCTGGACAACCAGCTTTCTCGAGAACAATCCAAAGACCGTTTCTAGGCACCCGGTCAAATGCCTTTTCCAGATCTACAAAGCACATGTATAGTGGCCGGTGTTGTTCCAGGCATTTCTCTTGCAGCTGTTTTACGACGAAGATAGCGTCAACTGTGCCTCTTTTTGGCCTAAAACCACACTGGCTCTCTGGAAGGATTCGTTCAGCGATGGTGACAAGGCGACGGTTAATGATATGTGCCAGTACCTTTCCAGCCGCGCTTAACAAGGCAATGCCTCTATAAGAGCCGCACATAGCTACATCACCCTTCCCTTTGTACAGTTTACAAATTGAAGCGTCTTTCCATTCTTGAGGAACGGTGCCCACTTCCCAAACTTTTAGGATTAGCTCGAATAATCTCGATTGAATACTGGGACCTCCATATTTGTATATTTGGGAGGGAAGACCATCCATGCCTGGGCTCTTGCCATTCTTAAGGCGGTTGAGCGCACCAAGGAATTCGTCGAAAGATGGCGGATGGTCGAGTTCAGTGTCAGATGGTAAAGTTTGAACAGAGCTGATGTAGGTTAGGTCTGCACCGTTACTATCTGGGTTGAGATTTTTACAGAGACATTCTTACTTTAATACTGTGCCTATGTTGATGTGTTCTATAATTATTTTAATACTGTTTTGTAATTCATTAGGTACGTATTATTAATTGAGTTGTGTACAGTTGTGGAAATAGCAAAATAAATAAGTATTATTATTTTATCATTATTATATTATTATAAGTTAGGTTAGGCCGTTACTCTCTCTACGAATGAAGGCCCGTGTCCCAGCAGTAGGAACGTGATGAGCTGATGATGATGATGATAACACACAACAAAAATCATTAGGTGTTTCGATCATCAAGCTAAGCCCCTTTTAGGGCAACAAAGTGATATTGAGTCCGATCAAATCCCAGCTCAACCTTAATGAATGACGTAAAATTATGATTATTACCTATGTTTGCAAAAATCTAGTGAGATGTTTGACAGTATATAACATCCATCAAGTCTCACTTGGCCCGGGTGATGAAATATGACCTACCTATTTATATTCGCTGTGTAAGTGAAGGCCCGTATCCAGGCCGTGAACACGTAATGAACTGAACTGATGTTAATAACACTTACAAGATCAATTAATTACATTAATTTCGCAATATCCAATGAATTAAATTTAATTATTACCAATGAATTGACTGGGTTTAGAATATAATAAAAAAATTAAGTAGACTGACGCGCACTCAATTGCAAAATCCCTCAAAACGCGAAAGTTTGTAAGAATGTATGGATGTAAGGATATAAATGTTATTTAACCGTTATTTTATGTATTTAATAATTGCATGTCACTAACAATTGACTATGTGTTTTCGGATCCAATCAAATTTAAAATAACATCTTTAATGTATGTACCAACTTGTATTGCAAATAAATGATTTCATTTCATTTCACATTTCATTTCAAGGATGTATGTTAGTAACTCTTTCACGCAAAACTACCGAACCAATTTTGATAAAATTTGGTATGTAGGTACCTTAGGACTTGGAATAGCACACAGGCTACTTTTTATCCCGGGAAACCGCGGGTGGAACCGCGGGGCGCAGCTAGTCCTTACTAATATTAAAATCACGGAAGTTTGTATGTATGGATGGATCTTTGTTACTCTTTCACGCAAAAACTACCGAACCCATTACTTATTATGAAATTTGGTATGTAGGTACTTTAGGACTTGGAATAACACATAGGCTACTTTTTGTTCCGGGAAACTGCGGGTGGAATCGCGGGGCGCAGCTAGTAATAACATATTTTAAGACCTCTGCTTTAACTTAAATGTAATGAAAGCAGTATATAAAATATGAATAATGAATTACGAATTAAAATTCTAACATTCATTAGGTACCTTCACTAACATTTTATAAGTAGTTATAAATATAAGTAAATAGTAAGTAAGTTTTATAAGTAGTTTATTTAACATTATTTAATATTTACTAAATTAAAAGATTATATACCTTTTCTAATATACAATATTAAACTCATTACCATATTTATTATTAAATATATATATTTATTAAAATAAAAACCCGAGGAATTTTATAAATATATATTAATTTTAATTCATTTTAAATTTGCTCTCTATCCCCATACATATTATATTTTTCTAACCACAACCTACATAATATTCAATCACACTACACACACTACACTATTTTCATTGCGTTTCAGTTTTGAGATGAATTTTGCAACGTCACGCCTGATTCCACTACATTAGTTATAAATATCTAAAACGTTTATTACCTACAATGTGAATTCCATCGTGTCGACCAATCGTCATCGAGTCCGTACTTTTGTGCGGAAAACGTGATCCGGGTCCGGTATTTTTCTGTAAAAACGGATAACGTAAAAAGTATTCGTTATTTTCGGTAAGGCACACGCGTGGGAACGGATGGCGTACTGAGGCAGCGTCGACGTCTAGTGACAGAGATTCAACGATTGGTGGATAAGAAATGCGTGAAGTTTTTTTTTAATTCTGCAAGCCATACCTGATAAATTGAAGCAAATACCTTATATATTATGCATTTAGCCTGATATCACAGAATATCTAATCGTACTTACATATTTATATCTTAAATTTAGACCCCTTTTACATACAATGTGGCTATATTAAAGATGAAACTTCCATAATGCATCTACGAGTTTAAAAAAATCTCTCCCAGCTGCTTTTCCAACCAATTACCTAATCGTAGTGAAAGCATAGTACTCTACAATTCACATTATAATGCTTGTGATACGTCGAAAGTCTTGGTTACTGTATTACTTATCCAAAACTACTCGATTCCAAGGCGCTCGAGAAAAGTCGTGCCACCATTTTAATTGGACATGACGAATCAAGTTTACTGGAAAAACTGGGCGGGGACTGTTTACGGAGGCGGATGTCACTGGTGACAACGCATACGTAACCGGTTTTTTCTGGTTACGGTTTTATTTACATCTCTTTGTATGCGTAACTGATAAGTGGAATTCCTTGCCAGAGCCTTGCTTTCCTATCACAGAAATATTTTAAATGCGAAAGTTTGTATGTACCTATGTGTGTTTGTTACTTCTTCACGCTGTAACGGCTCAATGGATGTGAGTGAAATTCGGAATGGAGTTGGCTTATACTTTGGATTAACACATAGGCTACTTTTTATCTCGGGAAACGGCGGGTGAAACCGCGGGCGCAACTAGTTTTTTTATAAGGGGGTATGCAATTGTCGAGTGTACTCAGGTACAGGTTCCTTCTGGCAGGCGTGGCTCGCCGTCGACCTCATCTTCACTTACCACCGAGTGAGATCAAACGCAAGTTTTTAAACTTTCGGAATTGTATTCATGTTTTATAATAATATCGGACCCGATATTATCATAAAAAATAAACGCAAGTTTGTAAATATGATGGTTTTATCATATTACATTACATTTTCATCATTTACTATATTCTTTTTTACATCAGTTCTACCTTTCGAGCGAGCATATTACATAAGCGTTCGAACGGTAAAAAATATTAGGAGGGTAATCACTTTCAAATTATTAATTTAATTTGGTTATTTTGCCTACACTTGCGGACGATTACATCACATAATGGTTAAGGTCAAATTTCATATGTCAACCCGGCACCCAAGCGTCCACTCGGCGTCTACTCGTTGTCTAAGGCCCGGACTCCACCAAAGCGGAGACGAGACGAGAGGAGAGGAGCTGTGTTTTAACAACCAATAGAAATTCGTTATTCACACATCTCGTCTCCACTCAGCTTCAGTGGATACTACCGAGCGAAGATGTATCATTTTTGTATGGCGTGATCGAGCTAGCGTGAGCTGTGCCTCGCGAGCTGGCGACGGCTGACTGAAAGCAGCGGAGACGAGAAGAGATGTGAGCGGCGCCGCCAGGTCGCCCGGCTCCGCGTTCTCCATGAATGGATGTGTTCTTTTGCTAAGGTGGTATAGAGCTATCAATTCTGCTTCTTCAGACTCTGTTTCTACTTCTTCAAGTAAAAGAAGATACTGTTTTAGTAATAGTGACATGGAGACGTCTGGCTTTTGTGTCAGATCTAACTAAACTGCAATCCCAAACATCGCACACATCTCCGCTACAGTCTATAGTCAGTACGCATCTCCGCTAAGCTTTGGTGGATACACCTTTGTTGAAAAACATCTCTTCTCGTCTCCGCTTCGAAAATCTCCGCACATCTCCGCTTTGGTGAAGTCCGGGCCTAAGGGTTGTTTTGCAAAATAAAACAAAATTGAACTCCACCACTTATCACTTCGCGCTAAAAAGTCCTCTGTTAGACTTAGTAAAATGAAATTCTCAGTCATAAAACTGAACTCATCTGTAAATCTATTGCTCGCTAGACAGCCGGACGCCTCAGTCGTTATAACTCCAATAACCGATTATTTTAATACCTCTCTATGACTCACAATCGAATATCTTTTAATAGCACCAAATCTTTCATTATAGTATTTGCGTATCGGACAATCGTAATCGTGTCTAACGACTACTAAAAACATGTAAAACTCTCTACTCGATTGTTCCCACAGCGCGTGAGAACGTTAAATCACAAAACGGGCTAACTGTTTAGCAATTAAACATTTAAAAATGGCAGCGACAATTATAGCGGGACAGGAGCGAGTCGCAGGTGTGTGACTGGTCGGCGGGCGTCGAAAATCGGCGATAATCGGTCGACGACTTCGGTTTTTCGGAAAAATCGGTGGTTGATCGATTTTCACAGCAGATAATGCACGCACGTGTCTCGATCCGACTCGACATAGATTAGACACACTGTCGCTTGGACGATTGAGTGATACTTAACTGGGCCGCGACAGGTTGTTTGTCGATTGTGGAGACGGGCTTTTAATTAATTTAAATTTTTGCCAAAAATGTTTTTTGTAACAAACGAAAGTACATTGATAATTACATGCCAATCATGATGCGGATGAACGGAGTATGAGGGCTGATAGCAGATTATCAGGTTCAATAACCTTAGATCGCTGAAATTATCATAATATAATAAATATAATGAATATTCCTTGAGTAGATATATAGTTGCAATTTTTGTTCCTTTTTTCCATTTCATCGTTATACTTTTTAAAATAAATTTCTTTTATTGTCCCATTTAAATAGGTCATATTGAGAAACGTGTATTGCGAAATTAAAACACAGATAGCGAAATAAAAGATACCATAAAGTTTATTGTTACTGTAATCAATTTCATCTGAAATATCAGAAAAGCCATGTAAAGAAAACACTGACACAATTCTCAGGACCTAAGTCAACGCGAGACGACATTTATTAAATACCAGAAAACATTCTAAGATCCGAAATTGCTTCTCAAGAAAGCTATTTAGCGGCGTAACGAAAGCATTTGCGTAGCAAAAATTCACAATCACCCTACAATATTTGACTGCGGCACTTGACTCCGAAGTTTCTATTATCGGTTCTCACGAGAAATTATTCGGTGGCATTCCTATCAAATGTCCACAAAATTCTCGATCAAACGCCAAAGTCGTGCATGTCCATTGATCGTCCGACCGAAAAAAATGTCAACGGATCGTTTCCAACTTTTTGTCACCAGCTCCTACTGAGATCCGATAGGCAATTGTTTAATTAGAGGTTGTAAATGCTAATCATTTCCCATACAGACTCGCCGTGCAAATAAAACTCAAGTTTCGTTTTATTTAATAGAACCTGTTGTTTGTGTCAATAAATAAAAGTATTATAAAATAACGGCTTTCATTATCGCGGAGTCTGCCACAAAGCGTCGTACATTCGTTCCGTGTTTTTGTTTCACATTCTGTCAGTCTGAGGAATTGTAATACTGTGCTGGTATAAAAGGAACGAGGGTGTCGACACACCGTTTTGTGTTTTAATCAACAATGGAAGAAGACTTTCGACGTTCAGGAGACCTCATACTGTGACCCTTTAAGAGTTTAGAGTAATGTAACGTGCCTTGTTTTGAACAAATTATTAGTCTGGTTTAGTATAGAGAAGAGAACAAACGCTCGTGATTCCTGTTAGTGACGTTTAGTAACAATGATTTATTTATAGTATGTGACTCATCGGTAGCTATTAGTTGAGCATATTGTCTTACTGGGTCTTAGTTTAGAGCGCAGCGAGCGTCCTCGCAGCTGGAAGGCTTTGCGTGTTTACAAACATTTTATAGAGGTGTTATGTTAAATGGCTTCTTTAGAAGGTCGATTTTATTGTTACGTTGACAATTATTGAGCGTAGATGTTGGTGATTGGAATGAAACAATGGGATTCGATACAGTTATGTTTTTTGGCTGTTGATTTATTAACAACACTTTTGACCTGACTAACCATGATACTAACAAGGTGGGACTAACATTTCTTTTCTAGTTTTCCATACCCAATTTGGTACATCGAACTTATTATCTATATATGTACTCCATTATCTATTTGTCTTTCTATCTGACAGTCTCATAGAAATGTTAATGTGCGGACGTCCAATAGCAAGTACCTTGCAACTTGTAGCTTGTACTATTATCATTGCTTGTTGTGCTATTGCAGATTTTGATGCGCAAAGTCCTGCGCGGCATTGCACTGTACATGTGATTATGAGACATGTTACATACCAATAATGATAAGGCATTAATTGAATTGCATCGTCTAAGCGAGTCCTTATTATTACTGTTCTTCTTCTCTCGTATGGCTAACCCTGGTGTCGGAGTTTTAAGCCCGCCCGAAGGTCTCCGACATGGCATGACTAAGACGACAACCGGGAACGACTGCTTAACGTGCCATTCGAAGCATGGTAGCGCTCAGATGTAAATATCACACAAACGGTCACCCATCTAAGTTGTGACCGTTGCGAACGTTGCTTAACCTGGAAGATCTGTTACTAACGGCTAGGCGAGCTATGCTACGAGCGCTTATTATTATATGAAAAAAGAAAACAATTATTCGAGGCAGCACGCAACATTCCACAGAACCATAATACTATACTTTATATATTTTATAAATAACAATTAATACTATATATAAAAGAAAAAGATAATATACCTATAATACCACAAACAATAAATACCTACAAAATATAATTTTAGGACAATTAAATGTTGCGCAATGTCAGGAAAAGGCTGGAAAAGTATATTATACTCATTGTTATGAATGTTTAGAAGGTATAATTCAATTACTACATTACCCTTATGCTATGCAAACAAGCAAGAAACAGGATTCGTCTAATTGGGAAAAGACCTCGCCTACCACAGCCAAGAAAAATACATAAAATAAATGTCAAAAGGCACCCAGTGTCTGTTCGTGTATCGAAATCTATTACGTTGCTTTTTTATTTATGTAAAGTCACGTTAGATACATAATTAGTCCCTACTTCGGTACCCTGTTTTCGATTCTTTGGCCCAATCACTTATCATCCTGAATTTTCTTTGTTTACTTTGTCATTAGTTTTTTTTTAAATCCATTTATAGTTTTATTTTAATTATTATTTTTATAAATTATAAATATATTTTAATTTAATACTTATATTGTTTAATAAAATATAATAACATTTTAAGTTCACTTTTCCCAGGTACAAATAAAGCTTTGAAACAAAAAAATGTGTATGCATAAATTCATAACTAGCGTCAATGATACTACAAATTTCAAATATAAAATGAATATAAGTATTTTGTTATAATAAAACAAACAATTCGTTAGATCAAGAAAGTTTTTTAAATGACAGCTGAGTTTAGAACTCTTGCTCCGTCATCTCTTCGCTCCACTCTGGCGAGAGCCCATTTATTAAAACTGTACGTCGTTTCCTCAGGGATTTTGTGAAATCCCTGGTATCGTCATTTCTTTTATTTGTTGATGAAATCACTAGATGTTGTTTAGGGAAATGATAAAATCTTGTTGTTATTTTAACATCCTCTGTGCTTTGATCAAATCACTTAGGGAATTGACTGAATCTCTGTTAATATCATATCCCTGCGACATACTCGTATACAAGTTGCTAACACATCATTCGATATTGCCTTTTTATTATCAGGTGGTAATGATAAATACAATACTCTGTCCTCAGTAGTAACTTGAGTGAAATTCACGTTGTCCAACGTTCATTTGTCATCCGGAGACAATAGGCCGGCAGTTAGCCCAATGTCATCGATTGTCAGCCTTCCTTCACAAAGGGTGTAACAGTAAAGCAGGACAATTTTATTGTTTTACTGCCTCACTGCCGTCAGGCACTGCCAGCTTCTGAAGCCACAGGAGGTAGCACCCTAAAATATCGAAAAACAAAAATACGGGCAATTAAATAGATTTACAACCGTTTATTTGTTTCCTAGAAAGCTGAGATGTCGTTTGTTTCTTCTCATGACGAATTTGTGATGATCGGCCGCTGTTGTTTGTACAGTGAAATTATAAAGGCGTTTTATATGGAGAAAAGTAGAATATTTATGGCCATGATTGCTTTATTGCTTTTATATGCTGAGGAGTATCTAAAAGTCAGGGATATTATATTCTTTCACACAGTCTCCGATGGGAATAGAAAATTTGTGTATCTATGAAATTGAAGTCTTGTGATTTTAAAACTAATACCTCCTCGTACTTCTCTTATACAGGTACCTTATTGCTTTGTCTAAATGAGACTTTATCATAGTCGTTTAGATGGAGCAATTTAATTATAACCTTATCCATAAGGTACCTATGCACCAGACAAGAAACAGGCATTGTATAAATTAGTCTTATTGGGACACCAGAGCGTTATTTTTACCACTCTAACAATGAAGGAAAATGTGAGGAAACCTGAGCAACATGTTCAAGAACAACAAAGATAAAGGACATGTGGCCTGTTTTTAATACAATTTTTGTTCTTTAATATTTGTCTTTTTTGAAGATTGTCATTATACGTTTTTTTCGTGATCTCTGTCAACTTGTATTTTTTCCTCTCTCCAGTTATGAGAAGTAATTAGGGAAAGGTACAGGCACGCAAAGGACGTGACCAACCCTCAATGGGCCAGCGTGCTGGATTATGGCCATAGAAGTCGGAACAGAGGGTATGGACAACAAGTTGACCAATTATGGTCCATACTATCTCTGTGAGAGAAGGCTCGTATCCCAGCATCAGCAGTGGGACCTTAATGGGCTGAGGATGATAATTTTGAAATTTTGGTCAAATTGATTAGATTTATTTATGAACTGGGTTAAAGTCACAATGAAATGAACAAATCCCGTTTAAATTACTGCAAAGCTGCAGGGGAATCGAGTAACTCGAAAACCGATCCAGATGGCTTTCAATTTTAAATTTGGAAAGCTTTAGCATCTTTTAAATTACAATATCGATATTTTTTAGCGATTGTGATTGGGATAGGGATTTGGACGCGGAGTAAAAAAGTTGGACAATAGGAATAGGGGATCGGACAATACGAAAAAATCTAAAATGTAGTTAGAACGAATGTTTGTCGAATCCGAAAGATCATTCAGTAAATATTTTTGAAAAATAATTATAATTTATATTTTTAAATCAATAAATAAACTATAATAATTCTGTCATTTTTTATCTGTCTAGTGCATGACGCCATTTCAAAGCAAATAGCGTTTTAATTGCGACCCTAAAGTCCTTAAACTTTACAATAACACTTTGCAAGTTTGCTTTCGTAGAGCTTGTCGTTTCGTTTGCCTTCTGATGACGTCATACGTTCTGAGGTGACCTTTGTCGCGGCAATATTTGAAACATAACATTTAAACATAGTTTTAGATGCTTTTAGGGCTTTATTTAATGCCATGCAATGCTTTATTTACATGCCCATATATGTTGTGTATAGTTAATTTAAAACAATTTCTGAAAAAATTGTCCGATACCCTATTCCACAAACAAATACCGAGCACAAGACTTGTTTGAAAGCGATCGAAATCGGCGTTCAAGTTAAACGATTCCCCTGCTGGTTTCAGTACAACTTGAGTTTAGTGTCGTAAAAATAAACAATTAACTTAGCTCTCAGTTAGCAAGGCACCCTGTAGCTATTTCATTTTATTAACAGTAAAATCTGCAAGTGTTTTATTTATTCTTTAAATTTTAAGTGGCTTAGGTTACTAAGCTTGAAATTTCTTTGGATAACTTCATATCATATCTTCTAAATTTGTTTAGTAGTTACTATTTAGTAACAAACCTTCAAACATACATACATTCCCATGCATAATATAACTAGCTGCATCCCAGGATTCACCCGTAATTGTCCGGATTAGAAAGTATAATTTAGTCCTATTCCAGAACCTCAAATATTTTATTATTTATTTTATTTTATTTTATTTGGGGGACTTACAGCTATCAATTACAAAAACATGAGTACAAGTAGCTAACAAAGAGCCAATTACAAGTCTCCACAGATAGTAATAAAGTAAGTTAAAAAAGATAACGTACAAGATAGTGTCTTAATAGTAAATTTCTTAGTGATTAACATGCATAGCCACTACAACTCGTAGGCGGTGGTATACTTTTTGAACATTATTGCATTTGCTGACGCTATACTACTAGTAAACAGATCTATACTGGAGAGTACAAACTTCATGATGCTGTTAAAAGCTATAAATGATCAAAGAATATAAGAATTTTCACGGTTAATAGTGCGTGCAAATGGTACATGGAGCAGGTTTCGAACACGACAATGCCTTGGAGGTACATTTAAGGACAATTCGGAAACTAATTCTGGACAATCAACTTTAGATTGTGATATTGCGACGGCTTTCGAGAGGTAGTAGATGGAAACGTGAGCAACGTTTTTCGTAGCTTAATTTGGGGATTTTGAATTTATAACCTAGGTATCTTGTAAACTTCTTTTGAATTCTTTCTAATCTCAATGAGTGCGATGCGAAATGGGGGTTCCATACTTGGCTTGCGTATTCAAGGTGACTGCGGACATAAGCACAATATAGTAACTTTATGGTTTTCATTCTTACAAATATATTCGATATATATAATTTTTTTCCAAATTCGCTTAGTAGTTTTGCGTGAGTGAGTAACGAATACATCCTCACAGACTTTAGAATTTAGGTATGATATTAGTATGAATGACTAATTGACTATTTAATTTTATTAATGACTTAATTTATAGTCAATTATTCCTTAATCAATTAATTATGTAATGAATATTAGTCAATTATTACAATTGTTTTTTTAGCCCGATAAGTCGCTTTTACCAAACACAATAGTTATTTTGTTGTTTACTGGGCCGGTCGGCGGATTAACAGTCAAGGAGTAAAATTTGGTTATAAACGTAAAGTAT
Organism: Petrophora chlorosata; assembly: GCA_951640565.1. Taxonomy (NCBI): domain Eukaryota; kingdom Metazoa; phylum Arthropoda; class Insecta; order Lepidoptera; family Geometridae; genus Petrophora; species Petrophora chlorosata. The sequence continues at coordinate 8,684,448 of OX621206.1, forward strand.
CTACTTTAAATTTTTAACAAATGTTGGAGTGTTCTCTAACCAAATCGTAACTATTTTGCCTTACTAAGAAAAAAGACCAAAAGCTGCATTGGGGGTAAGTAATATTTATGATGTAATAATAGAGCCAACCACAAGTCCATCCATTGAAACATTCCTAAAGCTTTGCAAAGCTTAAGACATCTCAATTAGTAACGCGAAGAAAATACTCTCTAATGTATGGGCAACCACACAATTAGGACCGCACGTAGTTTCAAGAACAAAAGAAGGCCAACTACTGTTCGGTAGCCGGAGAGACCCCTGTCTGTGTTCAATCTAAAACCACAACAAGACCATTCACTGCAACATACCGGACGCACCGAGCTGTACCGTATTCCTTTGTCTTTGATGCTTAAAGTGTTGTAGCACACCAAACTGTGATGCTACCGGTGGGTGGTGCATTCTCTATGTGGCTTGGCTTACCTGATAGTGATGACAGATCGTCACTTGTTATTGATTCCTTCTCGAACAAAGGCGGCTGATTGGCGGGTCGATGGCGGGAAATGCTGGTACTAATGACGTGTTTGTTTGCAGAGTTCAATATTTGGTTTACTATGAAATTGCTATTTTTTTTTTTAAATAACTGAATGACGAGACGAGCTGGTCGTTTACCTGATGGTAAGCAATACGCCAGCCCATAACAATGACAGCACCACCCAGAACTTTGTTTTGCAAAATCCTGTGCGGCGCTGCACTGCGCTCGTCACCCTGAGACAATTAGCTGTTGAGTCTCATAATGCCCAGTAATTTCGCTGGCTACAATGCCCTTCAAGCCGGAACACAGTAATGCTTGCACACTACTGCTTGACGGCTGAATAACTGGCAAAGCGGTGGTACCCACCCAGACGGCCTCTCGCATACGAGAATCCTACCACCAGTAAAATTATATTACCAGTTGAAAAGAAACTGGGAATTTCTGTGGTTTTTATTATCACGAGTCGGTTAAAAAAGTGTCCTTATTTCAAAGACTTGGTTGAAGGGTAACGCGCCACCTTTTCATGGTGGACATCCTGCGCGCTAAGCGTTTCGCTTCTACTTTCATTATGCGCATTACTAACTAGTGGAACTCTCTGCCAGAGATAATCTTTTTCGATAGCTACAATCTAGGCGTCTTGAAGTCTCGAGTGAACTGGTACTATCTTGACAAGCCATTAGGTGACGTATGGTCAAACGCAAGCCAATTAACAATAAGAAGTAAAGAACTAGTCCGCCTATTTTCCCTTGAAACACGACTCGCCGCTTGTAGGCTTGAGCCAGAGGAAGAAAGCAAGTTTGCTAATTGGCCATAAAAATTATGAATTTCTCTTACTAATAATAATAATAATAAACCTTGTTCCTCTCGTCGCCAATGAACGGCGGCCCTTAAAGGGGGCCCATTTAGTGGGTGGCGAGTCACCACCTGCCAAAATATTTTCTTATGAGGCGGAACTGGCAGGTGCCGAGGTCTCATATCATAGACGGCTCTCATCCATTAAAAATTCACCTCAATAGCCCAATCATAAGTAATTTTCATATCTTCAATAATAGTCCTCGCACTTATCGGGGGCTGTCTTTGATTGTATCTTCTGATGATGCACTTAGAGACAGTCCCCGATAAGTGTTGCCCATTACATATCTAAATTAAATGCTCTAAGAGGCCTCTACGTGTTGGACTCATGCCCCACGCAAGCCTTCCAAAGGGCCGGGTGTAGAACCCGTGAGAAAGAGCGACATAATAATAATAATAATGAGTTAATTTGCATAAAAAGTTTACATGTGAATGTTGAATCCATCTTACAACACGCTAATGTTCTATGAGTGAGAGCATTCTTATAGCTCTTTGCTTGAATACATCTACGGAGACAACATTCCATAATTCATATTTAAATATGCAGAATGAGACTGCCCAAAGCAAGAACATAATAGTGTCTTATAAATTGCAAGCTAAAGCCTACCATTTAAAAGTTACAAGGAAATCCCTTATAGTTAAATAATGAAAATGACTAACGAGACTTTTCTAAGTTGTAGATTCTGTGCTAAGTTTGTTCGTTTATCATCTTGATTAAAAAGTTTTCAAATGATTTTAGAAAAGGTCAAAGGTGACAAATAAATAAAATATAGGTCAAACAAAATAGATAATACGTTGTTATATAATTATTATACAGGTTTAAATGAGCTTGAAACAAGATTTTTAAGTAATTTCTGTTTTTTATGGATTTGAGCAACAAGACGAGCAAATCGTTCGCCTGATGGTAAGTCCCACGCTTGCCTATAGCAGTTTCAGTGCCCCACAGACAAGCAAAGTAATGCAAGGCACTTTATTGCGCTTGTCACCTCGAGACATAAGATATAAAGTCTCATGCCTAGTAATTTCACTGGCCCTTCAATGCCCTTCAAACCTGAACACACTTCTGATGCAACCGTGTAAGGATCCAAAATTAAATATAAAAAAAAAATGACTCGAGAACATTTGCTCCTTTTTTGCCCAACCTGTTTACAAGTCCTCTCTCTTATATGCCTACTCGTACATAACGTATAACATTACGACAAAAGTTTCATCCTTCTATTACAGTAGGCAAGAAAACTTGCACATCAACATCCCACCAAAGAAGGTCCTTCGCCACCCAAGCACTACCACACAGGCGATGGGCGTAACCACTTTGTCACATCGTGAATTCACATCTAGCGTCAAAGGAACGTCTCTGCATGAAAGGACCAACCGCCTAATTCAAGGCTAATACATCAAAGGGCAATGAAGACTGCTCGATTCCGGAGGTATATTGACAGTGACATTTATGCTGGTGTCATTGTGTGTGGCGTTAGGGATGAATGGACCCAGCGTTGCAGTATCTAATAGGTGTGAAGTGTACGGCTTTTGTTGTTTTCATTCAGGTATGTGTGGCTCTAGGAGATCCATCAGCATTCGGCGGTAGCAGCTATTGCCAAAAATACTGGTGTATTTATTTATTTATACTTTAGCACAAAACAGTTTGTACATGGAGGATTTAATGCTAGATAGCATTTTCTACCAGTCATACAGCATGTGCAAGAAAACATGGTAGCGGTGCAATAAAGTGCGTGATGGGAAATTTAAAAATATTCTTAATTATTGCCCATATGAAATTTACATACCTATAGTATGTGAAAATATATACTATAATTAAAACTAATTCACATAACCTTAATATATACTTAAAATAAGCCTATATAATTATAAAAAATATACTTAAATATTTACATAAATAAGAAAAATATATACCAGCAATAATAACTGAATGTCATATACTATATATTTACTGGTGGTAGGTTTCTCGTATGCGAGAGGCCGTCTGGGTGGGTACCACTGCTTTGCCAGTTATTCAGCCGCCAAGCGGTAGTGCGCAAGCATTACTGTGTTTATGAGACTCAACAGCTAATTGTCTCAGAGTGACGAGCGCAGTACAGCGCCGCGCAGGATTTTGCAAAACAAAGTTCTGGGTGGTGCTGTTATTGTTATGGGCTGGCGTATTGCTTACCACCAGGCAAACGACCAGCTCGTCTCGTCATTCAGTTACAAAAAAAAAATATATAACAATATCTAAGTTTTTCGTTTCTATTGGACATACATTATTTATATTTATTATATACCTATAAGTATGGTTCTATATATACACACCAATAAGTAATAGTTAGTAATCTTTGCCAATATACACCAATTGCATATTATGATAACGTTTGGAACTGAAGTTTGAAATTATCAAAGTTATTTGCTATACTTGAGTCACTCTCTAAAACTCAAACTTTGCGAAGTAAATATGGTTCCCGAATTTAGAAATTGGCGGCATTGCTTAATATTGCCTAACAAATTGCTAAAACATCCTTGACAACATTCTGAAAGTTATTTTCAGTTTATGTGTAGGTTTGGCTCGGAAATCTTGGAATATTTTCGAGACGATGCTAGCCCAAGTTAAGTCGGGTAAGATCAGGATGTTGGTTGGAATTTTGTTCAAAGAAATGGACATTTCATAATTTTTATCTCTGCCTTCCCCTTCCCGTTCCTTCTGTCTTATGTTCCCTCTGCTGGGACAAGGGCCTCTTCTCAGAGAAAGAGTATAGTCTCAATCATCTTAAAAAATAAAAAAGTAAATCCTTATCGATTTGTGCCTACTGATTTGCTTGCGCTTTTCAGTCAAATGTCAATATCGTCCCAACTCTCAACAAACTGACAAAAAATAGACGAAGCGAGCTTTTGTCACAAAAATAATTTGCATTCGCAGCTCTTTCTGCGTACATGTGTCAATAAATCTTGGTGAGTGAATTATATAGGCTGAAATGCTTCCTGGCTCTAATGAGGTTTCAGTTCTCATATATTGTGGGGTTACTGTTCTTTACGAGGTATAAATTTGATGAAAACCCGTTTTTTCATCAAAAACAAGAAATGTATGATATTTCCTACCGGAAAACATTATTTGCGAGGGTGTTGCCTGTAACAATGATAATTTTGAGATTGTAGGTAAAACACTCTTGATGTTTGCATAAAGTGCACGTGTAAAAGCTGTAGCAATTCAATTACTCGACAAAAGCCTTTCATTATAGTATTAGTAGGTATTCTGTGCTTGTACGTATTTTACTTTAGAAGATATGTAGATTGATTGTTGTGATTACTTATTCAGGGTTCTAATGATTTTTTATATAAAATCGGTTTGTAATATTCAGAATAAAAAACAAAATAACTATGTAATAAAAATAAAAAAAATACACATTCAATTATTTGTTTTTCTTTTAAAATTAAGTATTAGATAATTCAACTATTCTCTTTTTAAATTAATTAGTTAGGAAAAAATAATTTAATTAATAAACAATTATCAGCTTATATACAAAAAAATAAATATTAATAAAATAAATAGAATTTTTTTTTATAAAAAATATTAGTTTAGTAAAATAACAGTTTTATAGTGAATTATTCACATGTTATATATATGAATAATTTTAATAAGTACGCAGCTTTCATTTTCACCATTTAAAATAATAATAAAACCAAAATGGCCGCGTTAGTTTAAGGGTCGAAATAATCAGGGCAGTAATGGTCGTCGTTTATTTACTTTTTGCGATTTATATTTAACAGGGGTGGTTTTGCTAGGGGTTGTAAATGTATCATTCGGTCATGGCTCGTTGGCGAAGGGTGCTTTTGTTTGGGAATCGGTTACAGTTATGAGATTGGGGTGTTCGGGACTATTGAACAGTTTTAGATTTAAGTTGATATGCTTATTTTATGGGGTAAGTAAAAAGTTATGACTTTGAAATGTCTAATAGCTACTTTGGTTGATTTTAGCACGAGTAAGTTGCTTAACGACTAATTTTCTGAAAATGGAATGCAACAATTTAATTGTTTAGCTAAGATGCTAGACTATGAAGCGCGATTGTGGCTCATTGAGAGAATGTGTAACTTTCGATCCGACGCACCCGAGTTCGAATCCCGCTGGTCCCGCACTACTCTTTTTTTATAATTTTTTTTTGTATTTATTTTATTAATATGTGATCGTTGGGCGTTATTAAAATTAATAATAATAGGGTTATTGGTTTTGTTATGTAATTGAATATCTACAGTTATAACAAATTATAATTATAAGAGCGAGTGTGGCTCAGTGGGAGCTCGTGCGGCTTTCGATCCGACGCACCCGAGTTCGAATCCCGCTGGCCCCGCACCACTGACTCTCTTAAGTTATGTGCGGATTTAAACACTCGCTCTAAAAACGACGAAGGAGAACATCGTGAGGAAACCGGCGGGTCCAAGAATTTATCACAAAAATTCAATGACATGTGACATCTACCAACCCGCACTGGGCAGCGTGGTAGATTATGGCCCATACTTCTTCTATGAGGGAAGGCCCGAGTCCCAGCAGTGGGAACATAATGGACTAATGATGAGACTATGGATCGTGTTGTAAAAAATGAACCTCTGAGGAACGAATAAAATTGACTGTTGATTGGATTAAAGATTCATCAAGAATCTACTTAGGTAGTTTTTGTAATAATTAATTGTGTAATAATTATTATAGATTTTGTAAAATTAATGTATGCGATCATCCAAAACGTGTTGTTACAAAATAAAGTATAATTTTATTCGGGTTTCCGCAAGTGGCGATCTGCTGTGGTGTCGTACGTTTGATCGATTATTCACCAGCCTGCGTACAACACAGACCGACTGGCGTTGGGTTGGAATAAATCCATTCATTAACGCCGGCTTTTGGAGTAGTTATTGAATTAAACTTTATGCCTTGCGCTTGCGGTGCTCTTATACCTATTACTGAGAAAACTTCAGTTTCCGTTTTTTAAATTTTAAGGACATTTTTATTTTATCTACTACAACTACTAATCAGCCCGTATCCACCCACTGCTGGGTATAGGCCTCCTCTCGTTCACGCCACTCTTTCCGGTCCTGTGCCAGCCTCATCCATTGCAATCCGACGTGCTTAACGATGTCATCTTTCCATCTGGCCGGTCGGTGGTCTGCCTGGAAGTCTTCGCCCAAGCCTCGGATACCACTCGGTGACTGCCTTGGTCCATCTGTTGTTTATTTTATCTGCCATGATCTAAAAAAGGTAATAATAAGAAAACTGTTACTATGTTTTGTACCCTTTATCTAGACTTCTAAAGTCTATTGATTAATTGATTGATTGATAACACTTTATTAAACACCAAAACATAACAAGAACAAATAAAAATAGAACTTAAAAGTTTAATTAGTACAATGGGCGGTCTTATCGCTAATAAGCGATCTCTTCCAGACAATATTGGATTGAGAGGATTTGAGAAACGAACGTCTGTTACACTAATATAATAAATCCGAAAGTTGTATTTGTGTTAGTGTCTTTGTTACTTTTTTATGATGTAACTGGTCAACAGATTTGAGTGAAGTTTGGAATGGTGATAGCGGTTAACCGCGGGTGAAACCGCGGGGCGCAGCTAGTATATAATAATTTACCATCAGTCACTAAAAAGGCACCATTTTTCTACAGTTCATGAATATAGCTGGGAATAAATATGTAAGATAACTGTTAACGAGCAAAGCTAAAAAAAATGGTCAAATTAAATAAAAATAAAGCATAAACGCACCAAGCTTCAAATTAAAACATCAATTTCATAGCATGAGTTCCGATTCAATCACCACGCTTTTGATTGCAATCAGCACTGCATTTTTCTGTTTATCGACTCGGTGGTTTTTGAGCCGTCATATTCCCACATTCTCAAAGAATCACACTACGGTATTAGGTACGGGTCAGTAATTGTTAATAAAAATTGACAGTAACGACTACGCATACGTAACTGTGAATATGCATGTGAATGCTCATGAACAATGCATGAAATCATTAAAGGTGAGTTGGTACATCGGTCTACACTAGAGCATTCCATGTAATGTAACGTTCTTACGAATGGTTTATTGCAAGGAAAAGCTCGATTTAAAAGACAATTTCCCTGTAATGTAATGTTCCGGAGAATGCTCGACGAATTCTTCATGTTGCGTGAGTATTTTATTGTAACATTCTGTTTGTATGTTCTGTTCTTTTCGCGTCTTGATATTTCTCTTGTTATATACCATTATCTAGAACGTTAGGTACACAAGCTCGCTTGTAGATTAATTATATTTAGTAAAATAAAGAGCGTTTTGCTCAACATTCGCCTGTACAGGCAGACGGCACACTTGAGCGGATCGATGTTCTGTTACAAGTAAATGCCCGGGTGTGTATTCACCTTAAACGTTCGCAATAATGGTAATGCAGATTCACTAGCACCATTGCACAAAATATCTATTTTATGATCTTTGTATATTACAGAGGTGCAAAATCATTTATAGAACAAATGTATTATTCTAAATAGGCAATTCGTAGCGTAGCTCGCCTAACCGTTTATAACAGATCTGTTATGTTAAGCAACCTTCGCAGCGGTCACAACTTGGATGGGTGACTTCGGAGGGCACGGTTCCGGTTGTTGTATTAGAACAACAGTCGTTAGGCCATGTCGGAGGCCTTCGGGTGGTCTAAAACCTCCGACAACAGGGTTGGCCACACACCCACACGAGAGAAGAAGAGAATAGGCAATTAACTTTCAATACCTTATCACTAATTACTCACTAACGACTCACTAACGATCACTAATCACTAACGATTATATAGACTGTATATGATATTATTATTTTATGCTCATACTGGTTAGTTTGTTTATACACAACACCACCGTCCCTTACAGTTTCTTTGGGTCCTCTCCATCCAAAGGTTGTCTGGAAGAGATCGCTATAAGCGATAAGACCGCCCATTGTAACATTTTAGCTTTAAGTATTGTTTTGTAATTTTATTCTTGTTGTTGTGTAACAATAAAGCGTTATCTAATCTAATCTAATCTAATTACCTTGGCGCTTGTATAGTTATATATATAGTTGACAGCCTCTGTGGTGTAGTGGTAGGGCAAGTTGGCTCAAATCTCATACATCACTGAGGTTGCGGGTTCGATTCCCGCGCCGGGACAAATGTTTGTGCACAGAAAAAAAAGCGCAAGCGTTTGATTCGTGTCTGGGTGTTGTGGGACCATGGTCCTCATAGTTTCCTGGTTCCCTAATACAGGTAATCCTAGTTAGGGGTCAGGATCTATGTATGTGATCATTATTTAACACTCGCTTCAAAAACGGTGAAGGAAAACATCGTGCGGAAACCGGCATGTCCACGAATTGATCACAAAAATTCAAGAACATGTGTTTATCCACCAACCCGCACTGGGCCAGCGTGGTGGATTATGGCCCATTCTCTCTCTATGAGAGAAGACCCGTGTCCCAGCAGTGGGAACGTGATGGGCTGATGATGATGATGATGATAATTGTATAAATTTGACATTTAAAATTAGTTATAACTACATATTAATATAATTCATTAAGCTATGACATTTTACAGAACTAATAATTTATTAATGATAAATTTGAATAAAAAGAGGTAAAATAATAAAATGATGTATTTTAAGTAAATTAAAGTATTATTATGTTGAATTGTATTGCACACCCTTAAATGGGGTAGATAATAAGGCACATTATGAATATTGTAACACCTAGATTACCTACCCGTATTCTAGTAATAAAAGTTTATGATTATGATTATGACTATGATTATGTATGTAGGTAACATTAACAATAAACTTTTGAGAAATTAAGAGTTTGTATCAGCTGTAAAAAGTCACGCTTAAAAGTTGTTTAATCAATATTATTTACTTTATGACAAAATACGAGTATTGAAGAGTTTCATTTTGACAGCCACTGTGGTGTAGTGGCTGGGCAGATTGGCTCAAATCTCACCACTGGGGTTGAGGGTGTTATTCCCACGACGAGAAAAATGTTTGCTCACAGAAAAAAGCGCAAGCATTTGTTTCGTGTCTGAGTATTGTGGGAACATGGTCCTCGTTCACTAGATACAGGGAATGTTTATTAGGGGTAAGGATATTAGGGGCAGAGATCGTTGAAAAAAAAAATTATAAATAATTAGCAGCCAAATATCTAGATACACGTATAGTGTATCTAAATAGGTATTATGCTATAAGATAGAATAAGGCTAGTAACTTATGGAATCGCAGGAATGTTCGGATAGTTTATTACTCTGGATTCTCATTCCTTTCTACATTGTATTTATTTCTAGGTTTTCCTTGTTTTCCCATTCCTTCCCTTTCATTATATCCGGTATTAGGGAGAGCAACTCTTGTTTCGGACTCCTTTCCTCGATGTATAATGTAAAACAGTACTCAATGTTTAGCTTTATTTATTTATTTATATATTTATACTTTAGCACAATACAGTTTGTACATGGAGGACTTAATGCTAGGTAGCATTTTCTAACAGTCATCCAGGAAAATGGTAGCGGTGCAATAAAGTGCGTGATGGGAAATTTAAAAATATCCGTACTTATTGCCTCAATTCTCTCGTGTACCGGAGGCCGTCTGGATAGGTACTAGCGCTTTGCCTGTTATTCTGCCGCGGAACAGTTGTGCGTAAGCAAAACAATAGGCCCAGTAATTTCACCATTCTCATAATGCCCAGATAATTTCGCTTGAAACAGTAGCTTTCAAACCGCAATGTTTGCACACTACTACTAGGTAATAAAATCAAGTTCATATTTCTAAAAGATACTGCCTTCGCGCCACCCATAACAAAGAAAAAGGTACCGAGTACCAAATATTAGGTAAAATATTTTTTTGCAGAAATAAGATATATTCATAGAAATATAAAAGAATTCATCTAGTAAGTTTAAAAAGTTAAATCTCTTTTGAGGTGTGTATTATATGCTAGATACTTTCCCTCCACGTTTTTTTTAAGGAACTGAGTGATGAGACGAGCATTTCGTTCGCCTGATGGTAAGCTTTACGGCTTCCCATAAAAATTGCAGTGCCACCCAGAACTTTTAATACCTTAAAAAGCATTGCGTAGCACTGCATTTCGCTCATCACCCCGAGACATCAGATATTAAGTCTCATATGCCCAGTAATTTCGTTGGCTACAATGCCCTTCAAACCGGAACACAGTAATGCTTGCTTTTCATGTACCTATATTTAAGGTTTTTTAACAATAAAGTGTTTATCTATCTATCTATCTATCTTGCGCACTAGCAGTAGTGCGCGAGCACGCAGAAGAATGGCGGCAGAAAAACTGACAAAGTTGTGGTACCTACCCACACGGCCTTCCGCATACGAGAGACCTACCACAAGTAAACATAGCTATCGTTCTTTCCACCTGTAGGTATACGTCATGTATTGTATGATTGTATGCCCACTTAGATCACATATTATGTCGCATCGCCTCCTTCAGGCAGTGCATAAAATTTCTTCAGGAATCCAAGTACATGTACTGTTTCCAATGTATATAATGCTAGTATGGTTCTCGTATTTGTTTGATTCCCTCGAATTCCGAGTGTTTGCCTTAACCAGGGTTAATTTTAGTTATTAACTTTTGTTTATGTTTGTTCAGGACCTTTGTTTATCTTTTGTTTTGAAACTGTAAATTGATTGAAACATTGTACTCGTATATCAAATTTGTTTATGGAAAGTTATAAAAATATTAAAATTATATTGAAATACTAGCTGACCTGGCAAACGTTGTTTTGCAATATAAATTAAAAAAAATGTTAAGAGTCAACAACCCTCATCACTTAGGGGTATGAAAAATAGATAGTAGCCGATTCTCAGACCTACTGAGTATGCATATAAAATTTGGTAAAAATCAGTAAAGCCGTTTCGGAGGAGTAAGGTAACTAACATTGTGACACGAGAATTTTATATATACGAGTATGATGATGATTTGATAGGTATATAATCTTTGTATCAGTCACTAAAATTATTATTATTTATTGTATTATTATTATTTATTATTATTTATTGTTTTTATTTTTTATTGTATTTATTATTATTATTATTCAAATATGTATTTTTATGATTACCTATAGGTTTTATACAATATTTATATGAAATATATTATAGAAAACCTAAACATAGAGTACCATGCGCTGCGCCGGCCGCTAGGCGGGGCGAGGCCCAAACTACCGGTGTACTACTTTTTATTATTTTTAGTTTATTGTAAATTTTATAGATGTTCATAAGTTTCGACTAACCCGATTAAACCAGAGTTCAATTTATCCGCATTATAGAGTATACATTACTTCTGCCATTCTGCCATTCTGCTTCTTCTGCCATTCGATTGCCGCGACGGGACAAAAGTTTGTGCACAAAAAAAAGCGCAAGCATTTGTTTTGTGTCTGGGTGTTGTGGGTCCTCATAGTTCCTGGTTCTCTAGATACAGGGAATCCTAGTTAGGGGTCAGGGTTTATGTTTGTGATCGTTGGGCGTTATTATTTTTATTTATTATACTGTTTGGTTACGTATGTATATCGCGCCATCTTTTTTGTTCTATCTAATATTCGTTTGCCGTTCCATCAGGTTCCATCTTAACAGAATTATCTCCCATCAGTATCAAGCGCCAATCCTTTAACATTATAAAGTTACTTACATTTGTCTCTAAAAGCTTGTAAATGAATAATGTAGGTACATTGAAAACCGTAAGCCTTTACTAGCAAAGGGGTTTATTTGGCGACGAAGCCTCGTTACCCTGATGTGTGGTTTGGCGCGAGCAGATAATGGGATATGCGGGCTGGGGCTAATAAACACAGGGTGCCCCAAATTAATTTAGTTTTCAGCAGTTAGAGCCGTCATTTAAATGATTAATCCGACAATGTTACTGAAATCTTCCACATCGTTCGTCAGTACAACCCGTTGGTATAAGTTAAAAGAGATACAATGGTTGAAACCGGAATGAAATAATAGTAATCACACACTTAGGTTCAGTAGTTTTAGAGTAATTAGAGTACAATAAAAAAATAAAAAATATAAACACGGCGAAATGAGAACTACCTTTTTAAGGACTCTTTTTTAAAAAGTAGGATGTAGCCGGTTTCAAACTATCAGCACTATTCACAATAGCCATTCTCTCTCATTTCTCTTTTAATTATTGAATTGCTATTTATTATAAATAAATAAATATATTAAAAAAAAAAATATTAATATTAATTAATTAATTATTATAATATAATTGGGACATAAGTGGCTAAAAATAAATAGTAATAATATTTATTATGTTTTTGATTTTGATTCTGTGAGGCATATGTGAAAGAAAGAAAAGAAAACACATTTATTCAAGACTTCACACAACATTACACTGAACACACAAAATAAGGGCAAAACAAACAATAAATACAACATAGTGAAATGTTGCGCGATGTGAGGAAAAGTTTCCGGACTCAGCATACTGTTAGACGGAGGTCACAACAACTGGGGTGACATGGGCCTCTTACTGCACAGGAAGAGCCGAGTGAGTCCGCGCAGATATCGCTGAGTTGTGCGGTAATGAGTCTCTCCTTCCGCGAACTGGATGTTTCAAGGGCGAACTGAATATTTGAAGACGAACCGGGGGACCTTGACTGATCTCCTTTACGCTGCCACCAAATGTTAGACGAACTGTGTTGTTGAGGTTTTTTAAAAAAAACTAAATTTATTTTCTGGAAGAGATGCACTTTTAATCACTTTGTTTTTACCTCAAAAACAATTAAATAATAATTAATAAAAGTTATAATTTATTTAGGTTCGACCTTGGCAGGTTTGCGCGGCGAAGGGTGGAGAGAGACTAATCTGTTTTACTGCTCATAAACATTTCCATCACATATAAATTGCTGACACGGTCAGTTTGGATGTCTATAAGCAATAACACATGCAGGGTGTGCCTATAACAATACGCTAAGGTGTTTTAAAGTACCTTAGCACTGATTTTCAGTCGAAACTCTGTCCATGACATCATAATAATATATATGATATGAATCAGATATGTGATATGATTACGATAAAATACGATCTTAGATACTGCATTATAAAAGGTCTGCGACGCTTTTGCCTTATTCGTGTGTTTGTAAAAATATAGAGCAATTTAAATGTTGTATACGTACCTACCTGCAAAATTTTCATAGTCACCTAGTACATTATAGACACGAGAAATGCTTATCAAAAACACGTGCGAATGTGGCTAAAGCGAGTGTGGCTCAGCAGGAACTCGTGCGCCTTTCGATCCGACGCACCTGGGTTCGAATCCCGACTCGGCCCTGCACCAATGACTTATAGTTAAGTGCAGTTTTTGCACGCTCGCTCTAAAAACGGTGAAGGAAAACATCGTGATGAATCTGCTTTGGAGTGGTAGGCTCTGGCCGTGGTTGTAATACCACCCACCGAACAAAGTCATGCCGTCAAGCAACCTTGTCGTGTTTCGGGATGATGTTCGGTGAACCATCGGGGAGACGGGTCTGAGCAGCCGCTCAACTGCTGTCTCTCTCTAGATCTATGTGCTCCATTTTAGGCCACATTATTGCTTCACATCAGGCGAGATAGTGGCCAAACATAGATCTATTAAGTGTAAAAAAAAAGTATTCACAAAGTTGTACAAAGATTGGGAATTGAAATTCTAGGCAATATCTGGCTTAAGAGTTTTCAGGAAAATCGTTACAGCTGAAACAATTGCGTAATTTTGTCGGAGGTAAAGTTGCGCAAGTTTAAAAATAAAGGAAACGCTGCGGTCTGATTGTGAAACAGCCTTCAACCATGGCCTTCAACTTCGTATTTCTATTTATTTAGGCTATAATTATTTTACGCGTTGGATTTGATATAACTATATCACCTTGAATTAGCAAGATTTTTTATTTTTCAGCAAAATTTGTTCTTTTGTTCCAATTTAGCAAATGTAATAGCACAAGTGCTAAATATTATTTTTAATTAACTCTTAAAAATAATATTTAACATTATTTTTAAGAAGATACGGCAAGAAACTGAGGGGCATTTTTTTTTAGAACTTTTGTTAAAATATTTTATGTTTTGTTTTAACAATATTATTTTTTATGTGCCAGTTGGCTACTTGGCAGAAGCGGAATGTTCCATGCATTTTTGTCTTCTATGTGATTACTAACTGTACAGTATGCTTTTTTCATTAGAATATTCTTCACATGCAATTTGAATTTACTTTCTGTGAGCTCTGTTATACATTTTAAAATTTCATTGTAAAAACGTACACATTTGCCCATAGAGGGCTTATTCGTTTGACTCAGTCTAAACCTAGGTACTGCAATTCTATCCTTATTTCTAGTGTTTGTGTTGTGAAGGTCACTATTCACCTTGAATTTGTGCAGATTTTTACGAACAAACATTATATTTTCATAAATATACAGAGAAGGTAAAGTTAATACATTAATTTTTTTATCTATTATGTAAATAGTTATATTATATAATATTGTTTATATAAATAGCTTCTATTTCCGCGGCAGATCCCCATAGCAAAATGCCATATGACATTAAGCTGTGGAAGTATGCAAAGTAAACTAACCGAGCCGTAGCTATATCCGTTAATTGCCTAATTTTACTAACCGCGTATGCAGCAGTACTAACATAATATATTATAATATTCAGACACTTGACTATAATATATATTATGAGTCAGGTGTCTGAATTCCTCATTCATTCAACATAATTTCTATTCAACCACTCTCACTTCCACCCGCGAATAATTCGTCGTCTCACCTATTACTCCACAAAACCGTATCACTCCATCCGGGCACGCGTATAATCGAACTATAACATTAAGATACGTGTAAAATTAACTGTTAAAAATGAGTGTAGCAATGCTGATTAGCTTCAGGTATTTAGTCGTCCCGGCGCCACAGAATGTATTCAAGTTTATATGGATTGCATATCCTTTTATGTGAACGTATAACGGTATTACAAAAGTTGACAAGATCATTTAAATAGCGGTAGCAAAATTATTTGGTGCCATTATAATTTAAATTATTATTTATTATTATCTGCAATCTGAATTTCACTCTTTATTTATTTATTTGTATAATGTTTACAACTTTTCATAAAAATGTAACACCTTATAAACCTTAAACAGGTGTGTCTTGGGTGTCACATTCCTCTTCTATTACTTACTTCTAAAATAGTAACATTTTAAAATAGTAGGTAGTATTGACTATAATATGTATATAAATCAATTACAGCGTGAAGAAGCAACAAACACACTAACACACTTAGATCTGATGTTTTGCATTGATAATATTAGTGTGATGTTATGGCTACATAATCCCAAAGTGTGACAACTGTTAAACTCATATCATTATTATGCTTACTTATAACATGAACAAGTCAACAAACAATGTTCAACAACAAAGATCAACAAAGTTCTGGATGGTGCTGTTATTGTTATGGGCTGGCTATTGCTTACCATCAGGCAAACGAACAGCTCGTCTCGTCATTCAATTACATAAAAAAAAGTCAATCAGTTCGAATTAATTTGTTTTTTTAAACATGTATACCGTTTTAAACGACTCCGGTTAGAATTGACCGAAAACGATCCTTGCTTACCACGTCGCCGTACCGAGTATTGAGTGGTCACATCTCTACTCCTAGAGCGTATCCGATACGGCGTCATATCATGATGTTATGGCTCGTTTGTTCCGTAGTGATAACCGTTGAATTCATGTCATATGCCTAATTATAACACGGCTAATTTTGGGTGTGCTCAATCGATAGATGCGGGCAATCCGATTTACCTTGCTACTTATTGTTGATGTAAATTGTAAGACATACTATTTACATGCAAGCTTTTTTCTTGTAATTATTACCGCACGAACGTGTAATGTTAAATGCAGTATCTTTTCTGTGCTACTGATTTATCTATCCTGATAAGAGTATATTTATACCTATAGTTTGTTGACAAGAATCAGCTCCAACAAGTCAAATTAAAAAAAGGGCATAAGAAAGAAGCTTTATTAAGCCTATACAATGTTTAATATGTTTATTGCTATCACAGTTACACGTTACTTAAATATTAATTACACTAATATAAATTATATTTTCAATATGTAAATGAATATCCAATTTATGTAAAGTATTCGTATTTCGTGACTTCCCCGAATCCTATTGTTTCCGCAACCTGGTCAAGACAATGAAGATCTATCATCTTCATTGTTGCATAGATCTTCAGCTATCTTCATTACAACAAATAACTTGAACAAGTACCCCTTTGTGACTACCGGTATTACACATGGGAACCACCAATCAAATATTTGACGTTTCTGAGAGACGCCCATCCGTCTTTGACCAGAGATTATGAGCGTCGTCAATCATTGCCTCTCTTGATGTAGGACGTATTTTTCTTACCACATTTGAATATTGAATGGAGGTAATTTAAATTTTTGAGTTTAAATATTTTGCAGACGAAATGAAATACAAAAGGAAAGGAAATGCCAATAATACCTAAGTGAAAGATAAAAATGGGCTGCTCACTATGTAGCTCTTACTATCTTACTATCAGCTGTTTCATATACCGTTGCCGTCGGCTTTCTGCAGATTAAAATTTTATAGTAGGTAAGTTTTGTTTGTGTTAAAACTTCGTTAAAACCTAATTCTATTAAAATTATCTAATCTATGCTAATACCTATAACAAAGTGTTACAGGGCCACCGTAGGATGACTATCCTTATCTGTTAAGGGTTGAGCTGCAAAATCGAAATCTATATATATAAAAATTAAATGCTTTTGTTGGTAAGCGCATCACTTGAGAACTTCTGAAAAGAAATGGCATTTTTTTAAATAAAAAAAATTTAATTTTAGTAAATTGGGTAAAAAACAGAAAAGTGATTTTTTTCTATTGGATTTTTGTATGAACAGGACAACGTCTGTCTGGTCAGCCTGATAATATATTTAATATTTTTTATTAATTTCGTACTTCCTATATGATAAACTAATATTATAAATGCGAAAGTTTGTGAGGATGGCTGTGTGGATGTTTGTGACTCAATCACTCAATAACTACTTAATAATATTTTGTAAGTAGGTTAAGTATCTTAGAATAAAACACGGGATATTTATTTAATAGTTTTGCACAAAAATGGTACTTAATGCTAATTATGGAATATATAATGGGATACTTTTATCCCGGCAAATTGTGAATACGGGTGAAACTGCGGACGTAGCTAGATATAAACTTACTGGAATTAACCACAGCCTAGTAATTATACTTAACCGTGTACCGAATTAGGCATACCTAACTAAGGCAATCTTGATATCAGAATCAGAACTAGCTCCATATCTCACCAACCAGTTAATCTTTAAGGGGCGAAGTTAATTGAAGTTTTTTTTGCGGATACAATTAGCATCAATAAAATCAACCAATGAAGAATTGATGAAACTCAAAACACATAATCATTAGCTGATAGTGATAAAGCGTGCACTTGATTGGCTTATATTTAGTAATTAATGCTATTGTTAAATATATCTAATAAATGGCAATTAAAGTTTTTGCTTATAGTTATTATAATTTTGTTTTTATATTTATTGCATCTTTATATTATATATTAGATATTTATATATCAACAAATAGGTTCGAATATTTATAAATTTTATGAGTAGGTATTAAATCTTACCACATAACTATGCAAATTTAATTAAAATATATTATCAATAATAATAAAATAACAGTCATAAAAAGCTGTTTCTATTACCTCCATATATTAAGCTATAATCACACAAACAAACAAACGTAACTAAACGTCAGAATCATCAACATCGTGACATAACAATAAAGATTGAACGTAAAAATTAATTATTCGCCATCGGCACGCTATTCTAATAATCATAAATAACTGCTTCAATCGGATCAAACGCGGTGGGTCTGCGAACAATGTGCGAAACATTAAAAATATCAACAAAGGAACTTTTGACTTTCATAGTACATACTCCAAAACCATCATAACTGAAACACCGAACAACAACCTTCACTCGCAAACCTCAACCTTATTTCGTCCCAGTAAAGTTTAAATGTATTTAACTTAATGGTAAATGTTTCTTGGGTTATAGTTGTCGCCCGCGACAGCTGGCGTACCATGGAAAATCGATTTCCACGTGAGACCGGCGGATGTCGCATCTGCGCTGTGTACCCGACTGCATCCAAAATACGCGGCGATCTGTGAAGGGAAATCACGTGTGAGCGATATGGCTTATGTGATATGCTGTTTAATAATTGGTAATTGCACTAATTGGGCTCTATAGCCCAATTAACCTATGTTTATTTATATCTAGAGCAAGCCTTTGAATATCTTCCCTTCCAGGCGACCATGTATATGTATGTAAGTAAGTAGCAATTTGTTTTGCAGAACTTTATACTTCTTGAATAAGATAATTGAAGGTAATTTTCAGTACGTTTGATGGCAAACGCTACGCCTAGACATAACAGTACAGTTGCAGTGTCATCAAAAGCTGCGTAGTTGTGCAGTACTGCACTGCCCTCGTCACACTGAGGCATACTTGAAGCTTCCTAGAAACTTTAATTAATTGAATCAGAGTTCTCGGAACGAGAAATGAGGACACGATACTTGGCAATTAATTAACCAAGAGCAGAGTGTGTCTACTGCGCTCGAAATAAATTAATTCCAATCCTTGGGAAAGTAAAGAAATAGTTCCGTATGATTACTCAAACGTCATATTATTTACAAGCAAACCTACAACAAAAACAGAAGGAGTAATTTCCCGAAACGGGGCGAGACGCAGACCACACAGGGGCAGAAACGCCGGCGAAAAACGAAAGCTACCTATCACCGTCTCGAATCGTTTTAACGCAAACGTATAATCGGTCGTGAGTCGTTCTATTTGTTTTAAGTTGGCCGTAACCGGGATTTTGAATAAAAACATCAAAGGGGGTGCGTTAGAGTAGACCCGAAGGAGTAATTATGATTTGTCTCGGTTAAGCGGAAATAGTTTGTGTCGCGTTTAATCGCGGTCGTATTCCGGGAACGAACGCGCTTGCTACTGACGTCGAGTCGCCGCAGACTTTGCGGCTACATTTTGTGACTAATAAAATTGAAACCTACCGATAGTCTGTCTTCTAAAGTCAACTAGCCCGTAGCGGCCGAAATACAACACGTAACGTTGTTCATGGATGCGGCAGCGCTCGATGCGGGCGAAGCTGATAGCGGACGCAGTCCGGAATAGGAATAGGAATTCCTGTAGGCATACTAAAATCCGTTTTGTGCCGTGCTTGCATTGCGGCTAGTACGGGTTAGTCGACGCGTACCTTAAAACAATCGCAATATCAGTTGGACTTATCATATATTATACAGAGTGCGAAAATATAGAGCTATTAACTACATGGATTTACATTTAATGTATATAGAGGCTTTCTTGGATAAATCAATACAATACAAAATGTTTTATGGTATACCAAACAAAAACTATCAATAGCTATATGAAAACAACTTACAAAATAAAGAACAATGGACGAAATTATTGCTAGAAGCGATCTCTTCCAGTCAACCTTTGCATGGAGTTAAATAACGGAGTGAGAAAGGTCGGTAAATAAAATGTTTATAAATATTGTGTTCTTATCCCAAATTCAAATACAAATGCATAAATTATATCATATTTATAGCTAAAATACTATAACCATAGGTACTATAAATATAATAAATCACATAGTCTGTAACTCGCCTTGATATTTTGATGTATTATATTGTGTAAAAGCTTTAGTTGAAATTTAGCTAGCTTAAATTTCAGGACTAAGCAGCTAGTCAAAGCAGGAATTTACTTTATACGTAGGTACAGTTGGCGACAAAAGTCATAAACCCTAAATAATGGCATACATCGTCATTTTTATTGTGTGTAGAACTAAATGAAAATTTAAAATGGTCAGCAACATTGTTTAAAATTACAGCCATTGAAGCTTTCTGCAAAGACAAAGACAAAGACAAAGACAAAGACAAAGACAAAGACAAAGACAAAGACAAAGACAAAGACAAAGACAAAGACAAAGACAAAGACAAAGACAAAGACAGAGACAGAGACAGAGACAGAGACAGAGACAGAGACAGAGACAGAGACAGAGACCAAAGACCAAAGACAGAGACAGAGACAGAGACAAAGACCAAAGACCAAAGACCAAAGACAGAGACAGAGACAGAGACAGAGCCATAGACAGAGGCAGAGGCAGAGGCAGAGGCAGAGGCAGAGATAAAGACAAAGAAAGAAAGGTACTATTATAAAGAATGTATAAAAACTATCATCATCATTATCATCATCAGCCTATACGAGTCCACTGCTGGACATAGGCCTCTTCCAATGCACGCCACTGAGCCCGATCCTCGGCTCTTCGCATGTAAATGTGGTCTCCACTCTAGAACTCGTTTACTCCATCGGTTATCGGTTCTTCGACATATGTGACTGGCCCATTGCCACTTCAGCTTACTTATTCGGAGAGCTATGTCGGTTACTTTGGCTCTCTGTCGGATCACCTCGTTGCGGATTCGATCCTTCAGAGAAACCCCGAGCATAGCTCGCTCCATAGCTTGCTGAGCGACTTTAAACTTATGAACCAGTCTCACAGTCAGTGTCCACGTTTCAGCGCCGTATGTCATTACGGGTAGGACGCACTGATTAAAGACTTTTGTCTTCAGGCATTGTGGGATGGGCGACGAGAAGACTTGACGAAGTTTTCCAAATGCTGCCCAGCCCAGCTGTATCCTCCTGTCGGCTTCGTTCTCAAAGTTGTGTCTACCGAGCATTAGAATTTGTCCAAGGTAGACATATTCCTGCACAACTTCGAGAGGCATGCCGTAGACGACTATTGGTTCCGGTGTGATATGTGTGTTAAACATGACTTTCGTCTTATCATTGACAACAATATATGACAAACAATTGAAAATTGAAAAACTATATATGAACGTATTTTTGAGTAGAATTACATTTGGGCAATGTTGCCAGCGTCTTGGATGCGCTGGATGGTATTTATTTAGGTAATCTATAGACTCGTCAATTGCCAATAGAGTCTAATTCTATCACTTTGTTTAGTTAAGTTAGTGCTATTAATGAATAACGTGCATAATTTTTTAACAAAATCATACGTTCTTAATAATTCTTTTCAAAATGTTGAATGCCACCACCGTCCATTATTTTTGGGTTATTCCTCTCCCTGGTTGTCTGGAACGATTTTAGCGATAAGACTGCCAATTGTTACACTTTTGTCAATTTATTTTTACTATTAATAATTTTATGTGTGTGATTCAATAAATAAATAAAAAATATATATTTTTCATTTCATTTCAATGCCATACATTTTATTCTTATATTGACTGTTTTCGTGGTTTGCATTAGATGAGCAAAGTTTGGATTTCATATGAAGTTCTGATTGGACCGATAAGTTTCTCCAGCGCACTGAGTCGTGTAGTTTAGGAATACTAAATTCAAGGCATCTTTGAAAATACTCTACTGAAGCTAAGTTTAGGTTCTTACTGCAAGTTCTAGAGAGTAATCCCAATTTCTTTCTATGTTTAAGTGACCCGATCAAGTTAGTTTTAAACAGTAATTTATGTAAATTGTACGTTTGGTTAACACAATTCAGACCTAATCTGAAACATCATTGTATGAATTAATGGAGGTCTTCCGTTTTTTCGTTAATTAATGACCTAACATCATTTAAAAAATCCGATTGGAGATGAAGTTTAGCTAGATGTCATTTGAGTGATATTAATTAATTTTTTCAGAGCAAAACTAATTTGAATAATTTGTAGAAGTTGATTTCAGTAATGACTGGCGCCCATTTAAGTCAAGTCAGCCTATTTGTCAATCACTTGGTTGCTCTAACTTCTTTAATTAAAAAAAACTAAGTCACAATTGGTCTAGATTTGTTTATCCTATATTGATATTTGGAATTAACGCCGGGCCATAACAGATTACCGGGCAGTAGACCCCCATTAACTCATTGGCATCGCCAGTACGAATTCGTTACAAACGGGCATGGCGGCAATTTCCACATGTGACAATTTTCACGTGATGTAAAACTTTGCAGTAATTAATATTTGTAAAAAGTTACGTATCAAGCTCCATCTGATCGTTCTTTACACTGATTCTACAACAGCCCCTGATTACGGGACAGCTCACAGCCGCAAATCAAATTTTTAAAAAGGTCACTGCGGTCGCTTATTCTAATAATTATATTTATAAAAAAACTACTTCAATTCTGATGTATCCTTGACGTCCAAGGTCGAATATTGATTACATCTATATGGGACACCTTGTAGAACCTTGTGTAAACCCAACGCATGAATTTTCCAAATCGGTTTATAAATGTCATTTTTATTGTATAACATTAAAAAAAACAATCAGATTGAAAACCTCTTTTACTGTTCCTACAACAGCCTCTGATTACGGGAAAGCTCGTCGCTTTCCCTCCAATAACAACCTGGGTCTTTTTAAGACAAGAGTGAATTGACACATTAGACACCTCTTGGGCAAACGCGCTCCACCTTAGACCGCAACTACGCTTACTATCAGGTGAGTTGTTGTTACACGTAAGCCCATTTTATCATAAAAAAGCCGTAAACTTTTAAAAAGCTAACAGTGGTTTCATTCTAAGAACTCGCAAAAGTAACATCTACTAATGGACAACTTAGAAAGCTCCCTTTCTGATCGTTCTTTACACTGGCCCTACAACAGCCTGATCAGGGTACAGTCGCAGTCGGCACCCGGCCCCGCGAGGATCACCGTGACGCATCGCGATTTCCACGCATCCATCCCGCAGCGAGTCGCCTTTGTCGCAAAGGAAATTAACTAGTTATAGCCGGACGTGTGTGTGAGTCGGGCTTGTGTGTGTGGTAGCGTTGGCAGAAACGTTAAGCTACTGAAGAGTGATATTTGCATTAGAAAGAAAAAATGAAAGAAAGAAATGTTTACTTGCAACTATTAACTTATAAACTATAAACACATGACAAAACAAGTATACATTTTATTTAAAAAAAGCCGACTTCAATGTATTTTCGAAGTCCAAGGTCAAATATCGATGAAATTTATATGGGACCACTTCGTAACTAAACTGAACCCAACGCAAAAAGAATTATCAAAATCGGTTCATAACGGAGTTTTGAGGTAACAAACAAAAAAAATTCAATCGAATAGAGAACCTCCTCGTGATAAAATTAAATAAACAGAATACAAAAAAAAACATTACATTACAGAAACACAACAAAGTGTTATAGATTATAGAAATTAAAAATAGGAATTTGTTGTAAACCGGCCTCAACTCAGCGTTGTGCTGGTCGTGCGACCAGCTCTGGTCGTCCTTTCTATTTGCATTCTTCTTTATTTTTTTGACGAACTAGTTGTTAAGCTTTCAGTTCCAACTGTTGTCCGACAACAGTTGTAGGGGAGGTCTATGTTAGACCATGTCGGAGGCCTTGTTGTCTATAACTTAGACACCAGGGATGGCCGCACACGACCCACACGAAAGACTGACCACAAACACGAGTACCTTACAGCTTACAGCAGTAAATTACGTCTGTAGGGCATAGAAATATTTATTTTGCTGAGCTTTTTTAACTAAAAAAACAAAACTTAGCAAAAATATTATCATGTTTACGCTACTGTCTACTACATAGTCACGTTGAATTCTACTCCTGCAAATATTATAAATGCGAAGGTTTGTAAGGATGGATGATGGATAATAAAATAAATACGCCCAACGATCACATACATAGATCCTGGCCCCTAACTAGGATTACCTGTATCTAGGAAACCAGAAACTATGAGGACCATGGTCCCACAACACCCAGACACGAAACAAACGCTTGCGCTTTTTTTTTACTTTGCTCACATTGGTCCGTCGCGGGATTCGAACCAGCAACCTTAGTGGTGGATGGATGTATGGATGGATAGATGGATGGATGGATGGATGGATGGATGGATGGATGGATAGATGGATGGATGGATGGATGGATGAATGGATGGATGGATGGATGGATGGATGGATGGATGGATGAAATTTGATATCTAGGTACTTTAGGTCCTGAAAAGTAAATAATAATTTGGATTCTGCCATTTTTCAAGATGGCTGCCATACAAAAATATTTTTTTCAGTACAAAAAAGGCAAACAAAACTTTAGAACCGTAGTCGATAGGAAGCGTCTATAAAAAAAAGCAACTCCCCCACGCGGGCTGCTTTAGCAGCTCGCCCACGCCGCGAAGCATTAGTTTATATATGTTATGCTATGCCATTCATATATTATGCTAAATAGTTATCAATATCTAACCTAATTGACTTTTTTGTCAACGTTCTATACGCAGTAATCAACCGCCTGTGCCAATGAAGGAACACCTATTGTTGGAAATTTGAATGAAAACTTCTATTTAAGTAGACACGGGTATGTTTTTTATATTTTTAAAATTATTTTCAGCAGATGTTCGCTTTTGATTGATCAGCCTATCAAAAATGCTTTATTTTTGGGGACCATGAAATTACATTTCTCTTGGGCCCTCAGGCGCTTTTTGACTCCTAACTGTATGTTAACGAGATTTTTTATACAGGAGAATCTTAGTAAAAGCTTAGTATAGCTAGAGATGATAACCTATGACGACTTCTTAAATTCGATATTGAAAATGTATTGAATGCAATACAAAAAAATACAATAATGCTTTATTGTACACCAAACAAGAAATTAACAAAGTACACGAAAGACTTATGAACTATAGTATGCTAACTGACTTTTACTACTGACACACTAACATACATATACTTACACACACACACACACCCCCTCACACACCCTCACCCTCACATGCACACACCCACAAATACACCCCCACCAACACGTACATACCCATACATACGCGCGTACGTATCCCTTTCCTTCTACTTAATGTTAAGTTTAATAATTGTTAGCTTAATTTAAAACAAATATATTTAAATATTTTTGTACTACATAATAATTTTACCTACATAATAGTTTGTAACTAGCACATTTTTTTTTTGGGAGAAGCCACTGGCTCTCGAAACACAGTTTAAACTAGTTCGAGAGCCTATGGATTCAATACTACTCTGTAGAAATATCTATTATGTCACAATAAAATTTTTTTTTTTTTTTATAGTACAACGGGCGGACTTATCGCTAAAAGCGATCTCTTCAAGTCAACCTTTGGATGGAAAGAACTAATGGGTGAAAGAGGTCGGCGGTCTAAATAAAAAAGTAAAAGAGGATGACTATACATAACATATAATAACATATAATAACATATAACACAATAACATATATATATATACGAGTATACTAAATACATTCTTATTCTTATTCTTATATTCTTTATTGTACACTAAAAATTTTACATCGATGATTTATAAAATATATGTACAAAGGCATACAAGACATTCAAGGAAACCTTACACAAAAAAAAAATAAGTTGAGTTTGTTTTTTTAAGTACCATAAATAGTAAACCGTATTTTTCGAGTTCTTTATTTGAATGTTTTACCTGATGCTTGTATTCTTCTAAGAAAAAAAATGGCGCCAATTAGAATGGCCATTTTAATAAGATTGCTGGCACGTAGATATTCATGTTTCAAATTAAAAAAAATCCTGTTGGTCAGTACAACGGTATACCGTTGTATAATATAGTATACTATATTGTCGTTGCAGCTGTCTGAAGCTCTGAACATATATAAACTTGTAGATTTATTTTTGTGACAAGGCAATGTTAGTTTTTTTTATTCGTTTTTAAATCATTATTATGTACCGTCGTGATTAAAAACAAGTATATCTACCTACATTTTATAAAAAAAACAACTTCAATGTATTTTCGAAGTCCAAGGTCAAATATCGATGAAATTTATCTATATATGGGACCACTTCGTAGTAATGCAAAAATAATTTTCAAAATGGTTCGTAAATGATGGAGTTATGAGGTTACAAATACAATCAAATAGAGAACTTTCTCCTTTTTTAAGTTGGTTAAAAAAAGGGTTTAGTATATAAATAATCATTGTATATACAAGATTAGAATTACTTATTAATTTATAAGACTTATAGTTAACACCTATTCTCTCTCTCTCTCTCTTTCTGTGATAAGGCCCGTACCCCAGTAGTGGGCGCGTAATTGGGTGATGAAGATTTGAATTATCTAAGTCTTAAACTCTTTGTCTTCATCATCATCATCAGCCCATCAGGTTCCCACTGCTGGGACACGGGCCTTCTCTCATCGAGAGAGTATGGGCCATAATCCACCACGCTGGCCCAGTGCGGGTTGGTGGATGTCACATGTCCTTGAATTTTTGTGAGATATTCTTGGACATACCGGTTTCCTCACGATGTTTTCCTTCACCGTTTTTGAGCTAGTGTTAAATCCGTCTCTCCGTTTAATCGTCCGTCCGTTAAATCGTTCTCTTTGTCTTACTAATGGCTATATACATACGCTATTTTAAATATAAAATACTATATTATTATTTCAGCAAGCGAGGTACCTGCCCTAGTAGCTTGGTTGGCTAGAGCGCTTCCTGCACGGAAGAGGTGGAAGGCTAGGGCAAACAATATTTTGCATACCCTGAACGTTTATTTAAAATGTATTATATAATACTTGAACTTATATTTCACCCACAAGATAGCAAAATCACAAACTGAAGTTCATTATTTTTATACACACAACTTTTTATCGGATCTCAAACCTGAAATTAAAACGGTATCTTATTTAGAATCACAAAATAAAATGTTCAATACCAAACCGTGGGAAAGTGGCGACTTTATTTTGTTTTGCGAATTTACTAGTGACTTTTTGCAAATGACGGATCCGATTGGCGGAGCAATTGGTTCTGCGATCCACGATTGCCAAATAAAAATAATCAGTAAAAAAATTGTTACTCTTTGATTTCGTATCTCAAGTAAGTAGTGCATGTCATTTCGCAAAACCACGGCAAAATTGTCGTTGTATGCAAAGATGAAGCTCAACTTTAGTAGGTATTTTTGCAATACCTATTTAACGGAAATCAATTTTGGGAACATCACTATAAAGACGTCTTAGCGGCATAGATTAAACTGCATAGTGTAAAAATCGTGCTTTTGTCGGCACTAACATTAAAACATAAAAAATTGCTTTTGTTAGTGTAAAGTAGTTATGAGGTGCGTAGCAATGGTAACTTCATAATGAATTACAAAACGTGTTTTAGCAAAGCATAGAAGTTTTATACATTCACAAAAATATTTGAGTAGGTAGGTAGGTATCTATCTAACTTTGTAGGCAATACTCCCTTCTTGTACCAAATTTCTAATCGTAAGGACTAGATCGTCACTCGCTAGAATCAAACTTGATAAATACAGAAATAATAAATAGTAATACATTATGAGGGTTAATAAATACAGAATAAAGTGCGCGAATCAGCTGCGAGGCCGGGTAAATATATCCAAATGTCACAATTTCAGTGATCATCACATCACAGTCTCACTAATATCACAGGCTAATACTATAAATGCGAAAGTTTGTATGTAGTGTGTAAATACAAGTAGGTGTGTTTTATCTTCACGCTGTAACAGCTCAACGGTATGAGTGAAATTTGGAATGAAATTGGTAATAACGAATTTCACGACACATGAACGGAACGGACGGAACGGACGGAAATGGATTAATACATGCGCTACTTTTATTCCGGGAAAGCGCGAATGAAACCTCGGGGCGTAGCTAGTCTTGAAATAAAGTGAGCTGAGTAGACCGATGAATTCCTGAATTGGTCTTAAAATTAGAAAAGTTTATTTTCCTTGAAATATAATTTAAATGTCAACATTTCATTAGCGAGATGATTGAAAAAGTTGAAGTAGATAAGTTATAAATAGGTACCGATATCAATGTTCATTTCAATTTAATGTAGCTCCAAATATTAAATGTTCACCGGACTAGTTCGAATTACGTATCACAAAATTGTTATGCGAGTAAAAAAGGTGACCCCTTGACCCCTGAAAACTGTGTGGGTTCTGTGTTTTTTTTACACTTGTTTGATTACTTTCATAATATAATAATACAATATGTATTATATATTATGTATTACGCGAAAGTTCCTTACCCCGGACTTCTGACCTATAGGGGCAGTCTACCGCCGTTATAGGGAAAGAAGGCGAAACACTAATTCCTTATGTTGTGTAGTAGCGTAATAATATATTTGGTTATAGTGTTACATTTTGTATGTATGTTAGTCTGTAAAGTATATATTCTATGAGCCTCTGTTACTTTTACTTTGTTGTACTGCCTGAAAAAATAAATAAAAAAAGAAATCACTAGCCAGTCCACCCCGCAGCTTCGCCCGCAAATTTCTCGTTTTCCCGTTGGGATTTTGAAAAATCTTTTCTCTTTGCACCGTATAGGAAACATACAATTTCAGTTAGTCACGGAACCGTTTTATACGTAGGTTTGTATATTGGGTATTCTAGGCATTCTTAAAAATCAGGTCAGACCAGCTAAAAGAGAGCAAGATGTCTAAGTTTGAGACACGTTTCCAAGTTTGGACAGGAACCTGGGGGTCTTCAAATTGAGAGTGAACAGGTATCTTCTAGGTAAGCGTGTTGCATCTTAGACCACATCGTCGCTTACCATCAGGTGAGATAGTGGTCAAACGCAAGCCTATAAACAGTAAAAAAAAGGAACTGATGGAGACGTGCAACACACAACTGGATGAAACATGGTGATCTTCAGTCAAAAATCTAAATATATTTATTAAATAAGCACAAAAATGCACAAATTAATTGTCATATACACATAATACAAATCAATTAAAATACGTTACAACTTGCAAATTTAAATATCATAACTTTGAAAAAAAAACATTAAGCATATTTCTTTCCCATACTTACTCAAATTGAAGTCTGGGCCTGAAAATAAATGCTAAAACTGACTCTACCAGTGCTGCGGAAATACGCCAGCTATAGAAGATAGCACCAAGAAACTCTGCGATGATGTCTCTTTTTTTAAATCTTATATTGTCAGTCATGAAGGATCGATCGGAGAGAGAAGCTTTCTTACGTAACTATATTTTTTTTTATGTATGAATGACGAGACGAGCTTGTCGTTTGCCTGATGGTAAGCAATACACCGGCCCATAACAAATACAACACGTCACCATAGGTACGTCATCATAGTACTTAGGTTATATATATATATTTTTATGTAACTGGATGACAAGACGAGCTGGTCGTTTGCCTGATGGTAAGCAATACGCCACCGATACCCATAACAATAACAGCACCATCCAGAACTTTGTTTTGCAAAATCTTGCGTGGCGCTGCACTGCGCTCGTCTCCCTGAGACAATTACCTGTTGTCTCATAATGCCCAGTAATTTCGCTGGCTACAATGCCCTTCAAACCGGAACACAGTAATGCTTGCGCACTACTGCTTGGCGGTTGAATAACTGGCAAAGTGGTGGTACCCACCCAGACGGCCTCTCGCATACGAGAAACCTACCACCAGTATGTATGTAGTTATTATTTATAAGTTAATGGGATATTATAGATATGATTATATTGTTGTCAATTTGAGTTTTCAATTGTTATTGAGTGAATTATGTATTCATTAATGGGCAATCTATAACATACCTATGTAATATCAATAAATGGGTAATGGGTTACATGTATGAACTAATTATTTACTTCGTACATATAAGGAATTCAGTAATTGGATAAGGGTGTGTAGGTAATAAATGCCTACTAATGAAACCTTTGATGTGTCTTGTTAAAATCGTGTACAATCTTTATCAAAAAATGTAGGGTGATCTTTCATAAACAAGGTTTTAAGGAAAAAAAGAAGATTGAGTTTTTCGCTTGGCATTCGTTAACGCTTCACATAAATATAATAAGAATGTTCTTTCTTATAACTCTAATATTATATATGCGAAAGTTTGTAGTGTAAGTGTGTTTGTTACCTCTTCACGCCGCAATAACTGAACGAATTCGGATGAAATTTTGAATGGAGTTTTTTATTTATTTAATATATCAGCAAACAAGCAGACGGCCCGCCTGATGGTAAGCGGTTACCGTCACCTATGAACATCTGCAGCACCAGAGGCATTGCTGAGTCGTTGCCGACCCTTAAGGACTCTATTAATTCCCCTTTTAAAGGACTCCGTGTTATAGCTCAAAGGAATTACCGAAAGATAGATAGCTAATACCCTGGATTAGCAGATAGACTTTTGTTCCGGGAAACCGCGGCTAAAGCTGCAGGGCGCAGCTAGTATGCATATAGCCTGTGGTGGAGTGGTTGGGCAGGTTGGCACAAATCTCATACACCACCAAGGTTGTGGGTTCGATTCTCGCGATGGGACAAATGTCTAAAAAGCGCAATTTGATTTATGTCCGGGTGCTGTGGGATCTTGGTCCTCGTAGTTCCTCGTTCCCTAGATACAAAGAATTAGGATTCTTTGTATCTAGGGAACCAGGAACTACGAGGGCAGTTAGGGGCAGTATTTATTTATCTATATAAATAAAAATGAATAACCGAAATGTTTGTACGCGCATAACTTCCAAACGACTGCATCAAATTAGAAAAATCTTTCTTTTATGTACCTATTTGTTATTGTCAGAAAACGGTTTATATGAAAAAAAATATTAACAAAAATAATCTTAGTCTTTAGACAGTATTGACGGCAAAAAATATGGCGGTACGAAGTTCACCAGATCATCTAGTTTATTATAAGAGAGCCGTAAACAAGCCGTAACAACCTCGAATATAGCCCTTCTGCTTACCTATACCAAAGAAAACTAAATATTACTTCGTAAAGAAGCGACACTCCCACCCCCCCGCCAATTTGTCGTCACCCGCAATGCATCGATGAAAGTATGGGTAATGCCGTGCTTGCGTCACTCGGTTGTCACCGCTCGCTGCGAATGACTAATGAGTGAGATTCAAATGTTTATTTTATAATATATGTGCGATCAATTGATGTTATTTGAGGTTATTATGACCTTTTTGGATGACGACGACGGCCTGCTTTACAGAGGTAGAGCAGGCCGGCTGACTATTTGACTTTAACATATGGACGAAACATATTGAGAAAAAGACGGAGAAGACGACTGAAGACGGTGGAGCTGACCAGGACCTGACCTCACTGATGGAGGTCTGCCTATCTCTTTTTTCATTAAAATTCAATATATTGACTATGATACAATATTAATATACCTAAAACAAAATGGTTCATTATTGTTCTGTGTATGGATGCAAAGAAAGCACTTACACAAATAAAAATCGAAGATTGTTTGGTTTTCCTTCCTTTTTTTTCGCGTCTCCCAGCCAAGCGATAGTAGGTGTGAAAGAGAAACACTTAGATTGCTTACGTATAGCGTTGTCCTTGTCACGCTCAATTCGTATTAGCTCATCCCTACAATAATTACGCACACACACAAAACGTATGCGGACAGGCCGGTGCGCCAGTAGTTGTACTAGACAGTTAGCTCGGCGAATATGTATGGAGTGTCGGGCGTCTGCCTATACTATGTATATTTGACCGCATTACAATCACGTGGCATTGAAATATAATCCAGAAATAGATCGACCTATCGGAAAATGTAGGTACCTATCAAAGGAGCCTTGGCACCTACATTTTCCTTGGGCTTCGTCAAGACGAAGCCCTCGATACCTTGAGAGTGTCGTCAAGGCTTCGCTCTAGCATTGGCTAATGGTAGCATAACATAATTATATTTATCTGTGTTTATAGTAGATCGGAAACACTATACTGCATTAAAAAAGAATTAAATTTTGAACATACTTTCTTATGATAAGTACAATAGGCTGTCTTATCGCTAAGCTGCGATCTCTTCCAGACAATCGTATGCTAAAGAGAGACAATATTTTGAATAGATACCTACATAAATACGTAGTTATGTTCTAACAAACTAAAGTACAGGAATATTAATGTAACTACAATGGTTCCATAAAACTACATTATGTCATAGTAAAATGCGGTTTTAAAACTCGCTCTAAAAGAAAGCTCGGTGAAGGAAAACATCGTGAGGAAACTGGCATGTCCAAGAATTTATAGCTAAAAATTATTTTTCAAAAAAAACTAAACCGACTTCAAAACCACAAATGGCACTCAAAAGTAAAAAATAAATGAATATAATTATCATAAGCGCTACCCACTCATATATTTGAAGTCGGTGCCAGCCAAGTCTAATAGGTAGTAGATAAATACTATGTATATAGTAAGTACTACTTGTAGGTAGTATTTATCTACTACCTTTTAGACTTGGCTGGCACCGACTTCAAATATATGAGTGGGTAGCGCTTATGATAATTATATTCATTTATTTTTTACTTTTGAGTGCCATTTGTGGTTTTGAAGTCGGTTTAGTTTTTTTTGAAAAATAATTTATTTTATCCTTTTTAGTGAAAAACAAGTTTTAATTAAATTAATTCAAAAAGTTTTTAAAGACAAGCTTTTATGATCTAGAAGCCACATCATGACGAAGTTTAAAACGGGCTATCACAATTAAATGCATGTGCAAAAAAATTTCATGTCTGTCCTATTCTCTGTTGAGGAGTTCCCTCGCCGGAAGTCAATCCTGGGTGTATCTGCCATGTCATGATGGAATTTAGAACAGGCTATTATGGTTAAATCCATTTACGAAATGTTGTGTCTGTACTATTCACCGTTGAGGAGTTCCCTCACCGGAAGTCAACCCTGGTTGAAGCAGGTGAAGCAGTCGAATACAAACCTCCACCTTTAGAAAGTTGGTTACGAAAAAAACAAGAACCGACTTGAAGATTAAACTTATATTTTTTGTTTTTGCTATTTTTTTTCAAAAACTACTGAATGAATTTCGATAAAATTTATATGGGACCACCTTTGAAGTATTACCTACCAATCAAAAAAAGAATCATCGAAATCAATGCATAATTGGCGGAGTAATCGCGTAACAAACACACAAAAAAAAAAAAAAAAAAAAAAAAAAACATACCGTCGAATTGTAAACCTCCTCCTTTTTGAAGTCGGTTAAAAATCAAGGACATGTGACATCCACCAACCCGCACTGGGCCAGCGTGGTGGATTATGGCCTATACTCTCACTACGAGGGAAGGCCCGAGTCCCAGCAGTGGGAACGTAATGGGCTGATGGTGTTAATGATGATGTATCTTTATACTATGACTAGTATTTCGCCGCGTGCGCGAGCTGCTAAAGCAGCTCGCGTGGGGGGGTGACTGCTGTTTTTTTTAAAAGCTTCCCATCGATTACGGTTCTAAAGTTTTGTTTACCCTTTTTGTTCTAAAAACAAACTTTTGTATGGCGGCCATCATGAAAAAAAGCTGGATTTCAAGTGATTGTGTGGCGTGCGCGAGCTGCTAAAGCAGCTCGCGTGGGGGGGTGTTTGCTTTTTAATAAAAGCTCCCTATCGATTACGGTTCTAAAGTTATTTAAGTTCAGTTGTTCTGAAAAAAAGACTTTTGTATGGCGGCCATCTTGAAAAATGGCGGAATCCAAGTGATTTTGTGGCGTGCGCGAGCTGCTAAAGCAGCTCGCGTGGGGGGGTGTTGCTTTTTTTTTATAGACGCTTCCTATCGACTACGGTTCAAAAGTTTTGTTTGGCTTATTGTTCCGGAAAAAAATCTTTTGTATGGCAGCCATCTTGAAAAATGGCGGTATCCAAAATATTTTTTCATAATCGTAATTTACGATCCAGAAAACCCCCCGATGCAAAATTTCAGTCGGATCGGAGCAACTTTCAAAATGGCCGCCATTTTCTTTTCTTATTTTTTAATTTTTCCAACTTTTCCAAATTTCCCCCATCGTCTTCTATGACATTTGGTCGAGCACCTTATACCTATCTCTAACCATTCAAAAGTTATTAACATTTTAATTTTGTATGGCGGCCATGTTTTTTTGTATGGCGGCCATCTTTTTTTTCAAATTTTCAAAAATGGCCCAGGTTTTGGGGCATATTTAGTTCAAGCGGTACCCCCATCCGATTTATAGTTTCCGAGATCCCCTGAGCAGTTCCATCAAGGAAACCACTTTCTGGTGATTTCGGATTTTTCTGGTAGGTTTCAAAACACCCTCTATCCAACGGTACCAAACACTCCCCCCCACCATATCGGCAAGTACCACTTCTATTTCTGTCAATTATATGTCAGTCAGTCAGTGGTCTTTCAGTTATATATATTATAACTAGTATTTCGCCGCGTGCGCGAGCTGCTAAAGCAGCTCGCGTGGTGGTGGTGTTATTTTTTTTTATAGAAACTTCCTATCGATTACGGTTCTAAAG
The DNA here is from genome assembly GCA_951640565.1 of Petrophora chlorosata. NCBI lineage: Eukaryota > Metazoa > Arthropoda > Insecta > Lepidoptera > Geometridae > Petrophora > Petrophora chlorosata. Next base: position 8,719,093 of record OX621206.1, read on the forward strand.
TTATCTAAGCCTTTATGTTCTAAAAACAAAGTTTTGTATGGCGGCCATATTGGAAAATGGCGCAATCCAAGTGATTTTGTGGCGTGCGCGAGCTGCTTAAGCAGCTCGCTTGGGGTGGTGTTGTTTTTTTTTTATAGAAGCTCCCTATTGATTACGGTTTTAAAGTTATTCTCTTTGTTCGGAAAAAAATCTTTTGTATGGCGGCCATCTTGAAAAATGGCGGAATCCAAATTATTTTTTCATAATCGTAATCTACGACCTAACAAATCCCCCCATGCAAAATTTCAGTCGAATCGGCGCATTTTTCAAAATGGCCGCTATTTTTCTTTCTTTTTTTTTAATTTTTCCAACTTTTCCTAATTTCCCCTATGGTCCTCTATGATATTTGGTCGAGTACCCTATACCTATCTGTAACCGTTAAAAAGTTATTTGCATATTATTTTCACCTATTTTGTCATGAAAAATAACTCTTGTATGGCGGCCATCTTGAAAAATGGCGCAATCCAATTTTTTTTTCATAATCGTAATCTACGACCCAGAAAACCCCCCGATACAAAATTTCAGTCGGATCGGAGCAACTTTCAAAATGGCCGCCATTTTTTTTTCTTTTTTTTTAATTTTTCCCACTTTTCCAAATTTCCCCCGTCGTCCTCTATGACATTTGGTCGAGCACCCTATATCTATCTCTAACCATTCAAAAGTTATTTACATTTTTATTTTTTATGGCGGCCATGTTTTTTTGTATGGCGGCCATCTTTTTTTTCAAATTTTCAAAATTGGCCCAAGGTTTGGGGCATATTTAGTTCAAGCGGTACCCCCATCCGATTTATAGTTTCCGAGATCCCCTGAGCAGTTCCATCGAGGAAACCACTTTCTGGTGATTTCGGATTTTTCTGGTTGGTTTCAAAACACCCTCTATACAACCGTACCAAACACTCCCCCCCACCATAACGGCAAGTCGGAGATCAATTCTGTCAATATGTCAGTCAGTCAGTCAGTCAGTCAGTCAGTCAGTCAGTCAGTGAGTGGTCTTTCACTTTTATATAATATAACTAGTATTTCGCCGCGTGCGCGAGCTGCTAAAGCAGCTCGCGTGGGGGGTGGCTGCTGTTTTGTTTTAAAAGCTTCCTATCGATTACGGTTCTAAAGTTTTGTTTACCCTTTTTGTTTTGAAATCAAACTTTTGTATGGCGGCCATCTTGAAAAAAAGCTGGATTTCAAGTGATTTTGTGGCGTGCGCGAGCTGCTAAAGCAGCTCGCGTGGGGGGTTTTGCTTTTTTTTATAAAAGCTCCCTATCGATTACGGTTCTAAAGTTATTTAAGTTCAGTTGTTCTGAAAAAAAGACTTTTGTATGGCGGCCATCTTGGAAAATGGCGGAATCCAAGTGATTTTGTGGCGTGCGCGAGCTGCTAAAGCAGCTCGCGTGGGGGGTGTTGCTTTTTTTTTTAATAGACGCTTCCTATCGACCACGCTTCAAAAGTTTTGTTTGGCTTATTTTTCCGGAAAAAATACTTTTGTATGGCAGCCATCTTGAAAAATGGCGGAATCCAAAATTTTTTTTCATAATCGTAATCTACGACCTAAAAAACCCCCCGATGCAAAATTTCAGTCGAATCGGAGCATTTTTCAAAATGGCCGCCATTTTACTTTCTTTTTTTTTAATTTTTCCAACTTTTCCAAATTTCCCCTATGGTCCTCTATGATATTTGGTCGAGCACCCTATACCTTATTTTTTTTTTATAGAAACTCCCAATCGATTACGGTTCTAAAGTTATCTAAGCCTTTATGTTCTAAATACAAACTTTTGTATGGCGGCCATATTGGAAAATGGCGCAATCCAAGTGATTTTGTGGCGTGCGCGAGCTGCTAAAGCAGCTCGCGTGGGGTGGTGTTGTTTTTTTTTTATAGAAGCTCCCTATCGATTACGGTTTTAAAGTTATTCTCTTTGTTCGGAAAAAAATCTTTTGTATGGCGGCCATCTTGAAAAATGGCGGAATCCAAATTATTTTTTCATAATCGTAATCTACGACCTAAAAAACCCCCCGATGCAAAATTTCAGTCGAATCGGAGCATTTTTCAAAATGGCCGCCATTTTACTTTCTTTTTTTTTAATTTTTCCAACTTTTCCAAATTTCCCCTATGGTCCTCTATGATATTTGGTCGAGCTCCCTATACCTATCTGTAACCGTTTAAAAGTTATTTGCATATTATTTTCACCTATTTTGTCATGAAAAAAACATTTGTATGGCAGCCATCTTGAAAAATGGCGGAATCTAAATTTTTTTTTCATAATCGTAATCTACGCCCCAGAAAACCTCCCTATGCAAAATTTCAGTCGGATCGGAGCAACTTTCAAAATGGCTGCCATTTTTTTTTCTTTTTTTTTAATTTTTCCAACTTTTTCAAATTTCCCTCATCGCCCTCTATGACATTTGGTCGAGCACCCTATACCTATCTCTAACCGTTCAAAAGTTATTTACATTTTTATTTTGTATGGCGGCCATGTTTTTTTGTATGGCGGCCATCTTTTTTTTTAAATTTTCAAAATTGGCCCAAGGTTTGGGGCATATTTAGTTCAAGCTGTACCCCCATCCGATTTATAGTTTCCGAGATCCCCTGAGCAGTTCCATCACGGAAACCACTTTCTGGTCATTTCGGATTTTTCTGGTTGGTTTCAAAACATCTTCTATCCAACCATACCAAACACTTCCACCCACCATAACGGCATCTGGGAGAACAATTCTGTCAATATGTCAGTCAGTCAGTCAGTCAGTCAGTCAGTCAGTCAGTCAGTGATGGTCTTCCAGTTTTATATTATATTTCCAAGTGATTTTGTGGCGTGCGCGAGCTGCTAAAGCAGCTCGCGTGGGGGGTGTTGCTTTTTTTTTTAATAGACGCTTCCTATCGACCACGCTTCAAAAGTTTTGTTTGGCTTATTTTTCCGGAAAAAATACTTTTGTATGGCAGCCATCTTGAAAAATGGCGGAATCCAAAATTTTTTTTCATAATCGTAATCTACGACCTAAAAAACCCCCCGATGCAAAATTTCAGTCGAATCGGAGCATTTTTCAAAATGGCCGCCATTTTACTTTCTTTTTTTTTAATTTTTCCAACTTTTCCAAATTTCCCCTATGGTCCTCTATGATATTTGGTCGAGCACCCTATACCTTATTTTTTTTTTATAGAAACTCCCAATCGATTACGGTTCTAAAGTTATCTAAGCCTTTATGTTCTAAATACAAACTTTTGTATGGCGGCCATATTGGAAAATGGCGCAATCCAAGTGATTTTGTGGCGTGCGCGAGCTGCTAAAGCAGCTCGCGTGGGGTGGTGTTGTTTTTTTTTTATAGAAGCTCCCTATCGATTACGGTTTTAAAGTTATTCTCTTTGTTCGGAAAAAAATCTTTTGTATGGCGGCCATCTTGAAAAATGGCGGAATCCAAATTATTTTTTCATAATCGTAATCTACGACCTAAAAAACCCCCCGATGCAAAATTTCAGTCGAATCGGAGCATTTTTCAAAATGGCCGCCATTTTACTTTCTTTTTTTTTAATTTTTCCAACTTTTCCAAATTTCCCCTATGGTCCTCTATGATATTTGGTCGAGCTCCCTATACCTATCTGTAACCGTTTAAAAGTTATTTGCATATTATTTTCACCTATTTTGTCATGAAAAAAACATTTGTATGGCAGCCATCTTGAAAAATGGCGGAATCTAAATTTTTTTTTCATAATCGTAATCTACGCCCCAGAAAACCTCCCTATGCAAAATTTCAGTCGGATCGGAGCAACTTTCAAAATGGCCGCCATTTTTTTTTCTTTTTTTTTAATTTTTCCAACTTTTTCAAATTTCCCTCATCGCCCTCTATGACATTTGGTCGAGCACCCTATACCTATCTCTAACCGTTCAAAAGTTATTTACATTTTTATTTTGTATGGCGGCCATGTTTTTTTGTATGGCGGCCATCTTTTTTTTTAAATTTTCAAAATTGGCCCAAGGTTTGGGGCATATTTAGTTCAAGCTGTACCCCCATCCGATTTATAGTTTCCGAGATCCCCTGAGCAGTTCCATCACGGAAACCACTTTCTGGTCATTTCGGATTTTTCTGGTTGGTTTCAAAACATCCTCTATCCAACCATACCAAACACTTCCACCCACCATAACGGCATCTGGGAGAACAATTCTGTCAATATGTCAGTCAGTCAGTCAGTCAGTCAGTCAGTCAGTCAGTCAGTGATGGTCTTCCAGTTTTATATTATATTAATAATAATTATATTATATATTATTTTCACTGAAACAACATTAGGTATATATTGAATTTATAAGTATTTATGTTTTCTCCATAAATTACAATAAGAAGAAATGTATTTATTCTATTCTTTGATATTTTTAACGGTTAGGAATATACCCAATACAGGGCTTTAAAGGACCCTATTAAAAACTCATCATTTATATTATTGCAGCACTAAAGAGTATGTAAAATTATATTTTATTTATAAAAAAATTCAACACATATGAAAAGAAATCATTTTAGTTCCTTGCATTCATTTTATTTCTTGAAAATACTCGCACAAAAGTAAACTTTTGTGAAATGATGAAAGTGTTTTTGAAATTTATTTCAAGGCAGTCCTTCGGCAACTTATTGAGCACTGTTCCTTTAAACAGGACTCCATTGATGGCAACAATGCGCCTATAAAACTTATGTGCACAGAGCCTGGTTGGTGTCGAAGAATTCTCGACAATGTTACCTTCTATGTCTACATTGTTGTTCTGTGTATGTTCTGACAGGAATTTAAGGGCATTAACAAATACCGGTAGAACCGACTCATGTCGGTTGAACTATATTTAATGCAACATAATAATATGTAAAATAGTTTTTTTTTATTATTATTATTTATAGGCTTGCGTTTGACCGCTATCTCACCTGTTGTTAAGTGAAGATGCAGTCGAAGATGTAGCACGCCTAGAAGAAACCTGTTCACTCTTGTCTTACAGACACCCAGATTATAGCTATCCGGAAACAGAGATGCCGGCAGAGAGTTCCACTCCTTGGCCGTTCGCATTATGAAGGTCGAAGCAAAGCACTTGTAAAGTTACTACCCACTCTAAATGATAATTTTATCATCATCATCATCATCAGCCCCACTGCTGTGATAAAGGCCTTCTTTCATAGAGAGAGTACGGGCCATAATCCGGTACGGTGGTGGCCCAGTGCGGGTTGGTGGATATCACTATATCCTTGAATTTTTGTGATCAATTCTTATACAAGCCGGTTTCCTCACGATGTTTTACTTCAACGTTTTTAGAGGACAATATAATCTTATACTATATCTACTATATCTTATACTTATTGGTAATTAAGGACCTTGTACTATAAATGGTGTAGCAATATCTAATATATAAAATTCTCGTGTCACAGTTTTCGTTGCCATACTCCTCCGAAACGGCTTGACCGATTTTGATGAAATTTTTTGTGCTTATCCGGTATCTATGAGAATCGGCCAACATCTATTTTTTTTTATATTTTTTTTTAATTTATATGGCAAAACAACGTTTGCCGGGTCAGCTAGTAGTAATATAGAATTCTACTTCTATCTCTTGGTACTATCTATTGTGTGAAAGTGAAAGTTTGTAAGAATGGATTTATGCATTTTTGTTACACTCAATCACTACTGAACGGATTTTAATGAAACTTTATAAGAAGATAGCTACTTTCAACCGTGAAAAAGGCCATGGATACAAAAAAAACTTTTTTTTACAAAATAAATTGATAACGCGGTCAAAACCGTATACCTACATCATAATTTATAGCAGTATGAACATTTTAGAAATATATAATTTAAATAAGTATGTATATATAACGTCTTAAGTCTTTACATACCTACATACATGCGAAGCAAGTGGAGCGCTAATCTAAAAACTTGATGGTAAGCGGTTGTAATAACCACGCCTGCTAGTTCCTATATACAAACATGTATATAAAATGTCAAAATAGCTTTTTATATTACAGGTATCATAAATACTAGGTACGAACATTCTCCCAGCTAAACGTCGGATCGTGTCATCTCCTCGTGACAGCTTAAAGTGAATATAATAATGTAATTGGCGGCATAACCTGGCGTTTAACCGCGCAGCCTTCGCTCTACGTGACATCCTGAACCCAGAGCTGCGATAGTGGAGCGGGTTAAAGGTATACCTAACGGTGAAGAGGCTTATATTACGAGCATATGTTTGGATAGCGTTATTAGCAGATATTTTTATTGCAAATTGTCTCATATTAAAATCTGCAACTAGGGTTGACAACCATACTGTTTTTCGCTCATTTATACTGTTTATTATTGATCAAACATAAAGTATGCAAAATATTGTTTGTTTCATCACCAGTATAAAAATGACTGAAACGCAATCAAACTACATACATATTTTCATTGCATGACAGTTTTGAGATGAATTTTCGCAATGTCAAGCCTGATTCCATTACATTCCTATGTATAAAAATGTTTTTCGGTCAGTCAATTTAGCGCCGATTGCTTGAAGCCGCAGAAAAAAAAACAATCGTAAGGTAGTATTTTTGTAATGAATGCTAAGTGGTGAAATAAGAAACAATAAATTTAATAAAAATTGAGCTCCTCATTTATTTTAATTTTGACTTAAAATTTAGTGAAACTTACGAAACCTTTAAAAATGACATAAAATTGTTAAACTGTGCAAAGAGCTCTTATAAATGTAAATTTAAATAACTATGTACTGTAACTTCTTCACCTACTTATACTTTAGTATTTGTTCAAAACGTTGGCAATCCTACCTGCACCACCATACCAGTACCAGTTCCATCATATTTATATATGTATGTCTATTCTTCATATAATATCTAAATATATATATATATATATATAGATATCTCTATGGTTTTGGCTTGCAGTGTTAGGGTATAATTTTATTTGATTGCTTGCGGGGACTGGTCTGTCACTCCTACTGCTACTGTCACACCTACTTATATTTTATTTACACTTTTCTGTTACTGATACTATGACAAGGGACATCTCACTCGCATTTCTTGTTTGACATTCTGTTAATTCTAATTTATACGTAATTGTGCTGAAAAAAAGACATCCCCGCAGAGTTTCTTGGTGCTATCTTCTGTAGCGGGCGTATTTCCGAAGCACTGGTAGAGTCAGTTTTCGCATTTCTTTTCAGCACTCAGACTTCAATTTGAGTATAGGAAAAAAATGGGTAAACATACTTAAATTTTTTGCAAAGTCATGTTAACATAAGTTACAATTTTTAACATATTTTATTTGTATCATGTGTTTATCACCTTTAAAAGAGCACTTTTGTGCCTATTTAATAAATGATATTTGACTTTGACTTTGATTCCATCTTATAAAAGCTGTTATATTATATAAATCTTTTATTATATATGAAGGCTATAAAATAATATTTAGATAATATGCTTATATTTATACGAGTACTAGCTGACCCGGCAAACATTGTTTTTTATTTAAAAATTATAAAAAAATAAATTATTTTTCAAAAAAAACTAAACCGACTTCAAAACCACAAATGGCACTCAAAAGTAAAAAATAAATGAATATAATTATCATAAGCGCTACCCACTCATATATTTGAAGTCGGTGCCAGCCAAGTCTAATAGGTAGTAGATAAATACTATGTATATAGTAAGTACTACTTGTAGGTAGTATTTATCTACTACCTTTTAGACTTGGCTGGCACCGACTTCAAATATATGAGTGGGTAGCGCTTATGATAATTATATTCATTTATTTTTTACTTTTGAGTGCCATTTGTGGTTTTGAAGTCGGTTTAGTTTTTTTTGAAAAATAATTTATTTTATCCTTTTTAGTGAAAAACAAGTTTTAATTAAATTAATTCAAAAAGTTTTTAAAGACAAGCTTTTATGATCTAGAAGCCACATCATGACGAAGTTTAAAACGGGCTATCACAATTAAATGCATGTGCAAAAAAATTTCATGTCTGTCCTATTCTCTGTTGAGGAGTTCCCTCGCCGGAAGTCAATCCTGGGTGTATCTGCCATGTCATGATGGAATTTAGAACAGGCTATTATGGTTAAATCCATTTACGAAATGTTGTGTCTGTACTATTCACCGTTGAGGAGTTCCCTCACCGGAAGTCAACCCTGGTTGAAGCAGGTGAAGCAGTCGAATACAAACCTCCACCTTTAGAAAGTTGGTTACGAAAAAAACAAGAACCGACTTGAAGATTAAACTTATATTTTTTGTTTTTGCTATTTTTTTTCAAAAACTACTGAATGAATTTCGATAAAATTTATATGGGACCACCTTTGAAGTATTACCTACCAATCAAAAAAAGAATCATCGAAATCAATGCATAATTGGCGGAGTAATCGCGTAACAAACACACAAAAAAAAAATAAAAAAAAAAAAAAAAACATACCGTCGAATTGTAAACCTCCTCCTTTTTGAAGTCGGTTAAAAATAGATGTTGGCCGATTCTCATAGATACCGGATAAGCACAAAAAATTTCATCAAAATCGGTCAAGCCGTTTCGGAGGAGTATGGCAACGAAAACTGTGACACGAGAATTTTATATATTAGATTAGAAGAAGATTTCTACCTCTATTTTTATTACCTATTTGATTTAATAAAACAAACAAATATATAAACAAAAATTTATTTGCCTTTGTATTTGATTATAATATTACTACTTTGCATGCAATAAATAAAAAATGCTTATGAGACTATCTACTCGTATCTGATGTCTCGGGGTGATGAGCGCAATGCAGTGGTTCGCAGTGCTTTTTATGCTATTAAAACTGCGATCATATAGATCGAAGTATTAAATGTTCTGGGCGTCACTGAAATTATGACGGGCAGGTGTGGCGCTTACCGTCAAATGAACTACTCGATTGTCTCATTATTCAGTAGATACTATAAAAAAAATACGAAAATGAGGTAGCGTTTTACTAGCGCAAGATTAAAACAAAAATTCTGAGTGAAATGTTTCTCACATATTTATTTTATTCAGATTTTATGTTAATGCGTTGGCATTCAACAATACTCTGTCATCGGTTTCTAGAATAAATATTATCACAATGCTTAAGGAGTGGTTTAATAAGCAAGCTGTAATGGAGTCGATCAATAACGTAATCAATGTAATATCTATTGATTACTAACTATAGACGCTGAATAAATACTACATTAATCTGGGATTGCTTGGTGATCTAATCGGAGAAATACAAAGGTGTTTATGAACTTCTAGGTATGCCTTGAAATCTAGGTTTATAGTTAACCATTGTGTTGAGACTGGACGCTCCATAAATTTAACAAATAAATATAATATATTAATAATTACTATACATAATAACCAGCAAGAACATAATTTTCATACAGTAAGTAGCTACCTACTTAATGTATAAAAATTATGGTAAGGTAAGTATGTAATTCACATCATTTCCCTTTTATAAAATTTAAGTTTTTCTTGTTAATAATTACTAATATTATGTATAAGGAATGATTGTTATTTGTACGGTGCATCTAAATAAATGAAAAAAAAGTTCTTTGTCAGACTAGTAGTAATTTCAAAAAGAAAATATGAAACAGTAAGAAAAAGAAATCTAAATATTAAATTGAAGCACAATAACATTTAAATAAGTAGTGCAAGAGCTATGGAAACAAAAAAAGGTCCGAACTCAGCAAAAAATACTCGTAAAACTGTACTAGTAACGCCATCTATTGGTTTGTTTGGAAGGTTTCTTTTCGCATATTGTAGTTAGAGAAGCGAAAGCTTGTAGCTTAGACAAACTTTTGATCTATCACCTGTAAACTGTGAACAATAAAAAACAAAAAAGAAATAATAAAAAAAAATAAAAAAATAAGAAAAATAAATTAACTTCTATTATATACTTATATATACAACAGTTCCGTTACAGACTGACAGACACGCATAGTCTTTAACCACTGAAGTAAAAAATATAAAATTTGGAATAATATATACATGAGTTCTCTATAACTCTATAGCCTAACCCTTTTAGATTCTGTTATGAAACTGAGTGATGATACGAGCAAGTTGTTCGTCTGATTATAAGCGCCACACCTGCCCATAACAATTGCAGTGCCACCCAGAACATTTAATACCATAAAAAGTAATGCGTAGGACTTTATTACGCTCATCACCCTGTGACATCAGATATTAAGACTCATATGCCCAGTAATTTCGCCGGCTACAATGCCCTTCAAACCGGAACACCAATGTAAATTAGTAGAGGTGAACTAACAAGAGATTTTTCGAAACTTCCTGGGAAAAAACGGAAAAACCGCGGACAAGGCCGCGGGCTGCGCCGAGTACCGTATAAATAGTCCTTTTTATAGTGGAATGTGCTTGTATTGTGTATTAGTTATATTTGACCCGTAAAGAATATAGTACACAACTATAATAATATAGGTAGGTACAGCAAAAGCGAATATAGTATGAGGTAAAAATCGCTTAAATCCCGTGAGTGAGGGGTCCCCGCTCCCCGGTATCACAGTTAAGTGGTTTTGTCGTCTTTGGTGAGAGACGTGAGAGAGTAAAGTTTAAATTAAAGACAATTAATAATAAATTAAAAATAATCATTATATTTTTTTATTAAAAAAATAATTAAGTGTGATAGAGTTGCAAAAATTGGGCATAACCCATGATCATGAGTCATGCCTTACAGACCATCTGATAGTTGGTCAATTTGGTAGCCAATTAGGCATACTTCCCTCAGCCTCTATGGTGTAGGGCAGGTTGGATCAAATCTCGTACTACACTGAGGTTTGCGGATTCAACGGGACGAATGTTTGTGCACAGAAAAAAAACGCAAGCATAATTTTTTGGATGTTGTGGGATTATGGTACTCGCAGTTCCTGGTTACCTAGATTCAGGGAATCCTAGTTAGGGGCCAGGATGAATGTATGTGATCGTTAGGCGTATGTATCTATTTATACTAGGTACTCATTGGTTTTACACTGTTGGACGTTTTGCATTTATACGAGCCTCTATTTCATTTTTCATTTAGACTTCAGATATTATTATACGGATATTATATTATTATTTGGATTCTTAATTCGGAAGGGCTTTTAATTTATATCTGTTAATAATGAGAGAGACATCACAAGCACCGTCATCGTGCCTCGTAATCGGGAAGTGTCATCACGCCAACGTCATCGTGAGGCTGAGGGGCGATTGTCAAACGCCCGCGTGAGTGACTTGCAACTTGCGTACTCTCAAGGTACCAGGGTAACAGGGTACCAGGGTACTAAGGTTAACATGGTTAATGACGGCTTATTACGCGTTGTTAGGCCAACTGCGGTAACGAACCGTCGCCAAAAGCATTGGCCATGCTGCGTTTGAGCCTCGCTGTGACGTTATTAGAGAGGATCGGTTACATTGTCATTAGCGTATTTGCAGCCATTACATGTTACGGGTTGTCAATCTTACACGGGATTCGTTTGATGAAACAAGAGACGATAATAATAAACCTCAAGAGGTTTTAAGAGGCAGATACGATATTAGGTACCTAAACATACATTACATAGGTATGTTTTTGTTCCTTTTTCCCGCTTCTTTTTTCTGTTCTAAATCATTATAAGGTATTTTTAAGTGAACAGTCTATGAGGAGTTCCTTAATGATTTAGAACACATTTTATGGAACTGAGTGATGAGACAAGCAAGTCGTTCGCCTGATGGTAAGCGCCACGCCTGCCCATAACAATTGCAGTGCCACCCAGAACTTTTAATACCATAAAAAGCACTGCGTAGCACTGCATTGCGCTCATCACCCCGAGACAGACTAAAAAAAACACACAGATAAAAAAAAGTAGAGGCTAAAGTGAAATAACGAGCGCAGTGCAGGAGGATCATTCGGGACTTTCTTGGAGGTACTGCAAGTGTGGCGATTTCTATCAGGTGCACCAGCCGCTTGTCTCAATAAAACTTATTCCGTGGAGTTTAATAAGATTTATTCTTATTGTAAGTATTTATGTATTCATTAAAGTACGTATCAAATGTATGTGCTCATTTATTCAAAGCCTACTTACATTCCTCATATGGGGCTCATTAGTGGTCCATCCCTTCATTAGCATTTACATTCAAACTAATTAATTAAGCTGGCTTCACTCAGGACGTGCCTATACATCACTTAGCTGACAAATGCGCCCGCTCCATCACATCGGTATAAAATATTATTAAAACAAACAAATCGACAAAAAATATTACTTTTCGAAAGCCGAAATCAATGTGCGGAGCTGGGGTTCATTGCTGGATCTATCACCGCCTTATCAGAAGGTCAAAACTGCTCTCACATCTTTAGCCAACATTAAGCTTTTTAATGAAAGCTTTAGGGTATAATTTCGGTTGGTGGTGTTTAAGATAATAGGCACGAAAGGTCGATCAGTTCTGTAGCAGTAATTTAATGTAACAGTTAATATGACAGCGGGCTTGAGCTTGCCAGCGGGTCGCCCGCGCATCATATTTATGCATTCACACCTGGAGGTCTCAGGAGTATTTCATATTGTGTCTTGATACTAGAGCTGTTACGGCCTCACAGAACGAATCATTTGGTTACGGATACGGTTTACAATTGACATGTTCGATCATTTAGTATTTTCATACAGATTTTGTGTAATGTAGCTACACAACTGCGCAAAACCAAATAAGTAATGATATTTATTACGACTTGCTTACGATTAAATTCGTAACCCTTTGTGAAAATTTATTATTTTATAGAACTCATTGAAACCAAACTGCTCATCTTTTTATTTTTTATTTTTTTATTATCTGATAGGCAGCATTTGACCGCTGTCTTATATTCTGTAAAATACCGACAGGCTCGAGACACTTGAAACTTAGCTTCAACCAAAGCATCGCTACCAATAAGTATTTTGCCCGACTTTCTATGAAGTCCAAGGCTTCGAGCAAAAATAAATCACCTATCGATTTTATCTGAATTTGTATGACATAAATAACTTTCATTCATTTCGGATATCCAATGCTTTTGGATACGGATACGGATACCCGTTACATCCCTGCTTGATACGATAGAACACGATGATGGTATTTATGTTGGCATGTTAAATATGAACTATTAATTAGTGATTGTGTTGCGGGTCCGTTAATTTATTGTGATTAATTGACAGCTTGATTGACGGCCGTGAGATTGATATTATGACAAGGATATTTGTGAACGCGGAAATTAGAACTACCGCTGTCACCTTTCATCCTTGCAATAAAATTCTGAATGTATGTCTAATTTCAAAGTAGCACGCCAAATCCATAATTATCATAATAATTATTTTTGCGATACTCTATTTTGAAATTACTATTTGACTCTATTTTATAAATACAATAATAACTATTTGACTTTATTTTATAATTATAACAACATATTATTTGACATTGTGCCTATGTATCACTCATTTTATTATATTGTATTATTTCCTCAGTTTAATTGTACGCCGTGATATGGCTAGATATGGAGCACTGCTACAAAAATTTTGACATCAAGACCAATTTGTACCCATATTCGGTACTTTATTTCTTCTTAATTATTCTTTTTATTAACAAAAAAGGAGGAGATTCTCTGTTCGATTGTATTTTTTTATATATTTTTAATTTTTTTATGTTTGTTACCACAGAACTCCGTCACTTATGAACCGATTTGAAAAAAAATCTTTTTTTGTTGGGTTCAGTATATCTACGAAGTGGTCCCATATAAATTTCATCGATATGTGACCTTGGACTTCGAAGACACATTGAAGTCGGATTTGTTTTTTTCTAAAAATTAATTATGTTGTTTTTAAATTGCACATATAATAAAAGCATCTTATTTCGCAAGTTAATCTTAATGTTCTTTAACTTGCATTGTTTGTTTGCTTGGGTCAAATCTTGCAAGCTGAATCAGAACCACTTTCTCTTGTCCTACAGAGCTAAAATTTTGCATACTTGTCAAAGTCCAATGACAATGCAATATTATGGTGACAGCCAGCTGATCTGATGTTGGAGGCGGAAAGTGGTGTTTGAGCTCATTTTAATCTGTTCGATTACGAATTTGTTAAAAGCTTGCCTTGAAAAGAAATATTTTAACAAAAAAATATTTTACTTTTTTTCCTAATCTTGAAATTACTGGGCATTATGAGACTTAATAGGTCTCAGGGTGACGAGCACAGTGCAGTGCCGCGCAGGATTTTCGCAAAACAAAGTTCTAAGTGATGCTGCAACTACAGGTTTACTACTTAGGCTAGGTGTTGCTTACCATCAGGTGATCTTTCTCGCCTCATCACTTAGTTAAAGTTTACATACCTAAACAACGGATCCCTGAAAAGGTACAACGTCGCCGAGGCCGACCTAGAAAAATAAATTATTTTTCAAAAAAGTAAATTATTTTTCTAGGTAGAAAGAAAGAAAGGATACTACCTACAAGTAGTACTTACTATATACATAGTATTTATCTGCTACCTATTAGACTTGGCTGGCATCGACTTCAAATATATGAGTGGGTAGCGCTTATGATAATTATATTAATTTATTTTTTACTTTTGATCGCGTAACAAACACACAAAAAAAAAAACATACCGTCGAATTGTAAACCTCCTCCTTTTTGAAGTCGGTTAAAAAGATGGCGAGATGATTAAGTCGCATACCAAGAAAATTGTTATGGGGTAACGCAGGGGCGAGACTCGTGGAAGGAATTGGGGGAGCCCTTTGCCAAGCAGTGGGACAGCATAGGCTAGAAAAAAAAGTTGCATACAGTCAAGATTAATACAACACAAAAAAAGTGTAGCTAAACAGTCGAAAAGTAATTTACTAATACAAATCAATGGTAAAGTGAAACTCAGAAACGAAAGCGAATTCGAATAGAACGCGAAAGTAAAAGAAACGAATTAGTTTGTGAACAAACGTGAGATCAATGAAAAGATAACCTATTTGGAGAATTAATTCAGTATCATTGTGAAAATTTATTTAAAATTGTTTACAGCTACATACAAATTGGGAAATGGAATTTCATTATAATATTTAATTCTGTTTACATAATACTATGTGGCTCAGCGGAGACTTGTGTGACTTTCGACACGCCGCACCGGAGTATGAATCCCGATAGGACCCGCACTTTCTTAACTTATGCGAGCATTTAACACTCACTCTCAACGTGAAGGAAAACATCGTGAAGAAACCGGGTGTCCAAGAATCTCAAAAAGTCAAACACGTATAACATCCACAAACTCACACTGGACCAGCATGGTGGATTATGACTCATACTCTCTCTATGAGAGAAGGCCCGTGTCCCTGCAGCGGAACGTGATGGGCTAATGAAGATGATGATGATGATGAAAGCTTTAGAGTAAACAGATGCTGTTTGGTTATTATTTTAAAAAGTACAGGCACTGAACTGAGCCGTTACGTGTTACGTGTTATGTTACATTCGGAGCGAGCTTGATTATGTTACGGGCGCCTGCTTATCCAATTATAAAGCGTGCGGCGAACGGCTCGGCTCACTGTACTGACTGTAATGCTCGCTTCAGGTGTTACATTACAAGTTTGCTATATTTGCTGTGCCTAATAAGACTGCACACTTGCAGTTTAGTATAATTAAATTACGCTTAGAAACTCATTAAGAAAGCATCTAGTACCTAGTCTGCAACGTCCTACTGGCACAAGGCACGGAGGCTTGTAATATATAGTACCTAGATGTTGTTATGTTTATAACTAAAGCTCTATATAATTAGCCCTCCAGCATCACGAGTGCGAATTTCCTAAGGGTAGGTAGTTTATAGCCTGAGATTCAATGGTTTAATTCTGGGTTAATTAATCATTATTTTAACTAATTAGCTTAGGCTTGTTTTGAGCATTGACTATTTAATATCTCAAACATACCTAATTTCTTATACCATCCATCTAGTAAGTTTTTTTTTACCTTTAATAGATCTATGTTTGGCCACTATCTCGCCTGATGTGAAGCGTTGATGTGGCCTAAGATGGAGCACATAGATCTAGAGAGAGACGGCAGTTGAGCGGCTGCTCAGACCCGTCTCCCCGATGGTTCACCGGATATATATAGACATTGTAAATTGTGTAAACCATTACAACCACGGCCAGAACCTACCACTCCAAAGCGCGTAAGCCGGTTTCATCACGATGTTTTCCTTCACCATTTTAGAGCGAGAAGATACAGTAAAACTCACGATGCAATTGGTAACAGTACAATTTTCGAAATTTCTTACAAAATAGAAAGAAAACGGTAAGCTACCTGTCACTTGACCTCAGTAAAATGCTTGGATAATCGGTTGTCCACGCACCGAGAATCAGGTATCAGGGATCATTATGTTAATACCCGTGGATGGTCGTGACAAAACTGGATTTTTCAGTCACATGGACCTTTCACAAAATGAAAGTGTCTATTTTTTGCGATGTATCAGACACAACAATCGAGTATCAATCGCGAATTCTGTACAGGTCAGCAAATTTAAATTTCTTTAAAATTATAGTCAACGTATCAAGAGAGGGAAGCATGTATGATGACGTAACCTCTAGAATTACAATACAGATTTTGATATACCCTTATATCATCACTCGCAGGCAGACAATGCCCCGAACATTATTTTTGCTATGGTAATAGCAATCATCCGGTTTGGTGCGAGGCTCGCGGGATTTGAACTCAGGTGCGTCGCTTGCGTCGCTCCCACTAAGCCACACTAAAACCAAAGAATACTAACTAATTTCACAGAATACTAAGGAACAAAAGCATCACTCCGCAAAGAAATTTAAACAAATAGCGACTTTTGCTATGACGCCATAAAATTCAATTCAGCTCGCGTAGCGCTGCATACCTACCAGTCATATTAACCTACAGAGCGCCTCTCTTTCTATCACATAGCTCTTATCTCTTCTGACGCGGCACGTGTAACGACGCGCGACCCGCCGTCGGTGCGGAGTGCGCAAGGCCTGCTATTACCTAAAACTTTCTAAGTTATGTGCAGACTGAACACTCGCTCTAGAAACGGTTAAGGAAAACATCTTGAAGAAACCGGCATGTCAAAGAATGAATTACAAAAATTCAAAGACATGTGACATCCACCAACCCGCGGCGGATTATGGCCCATATATAATATCTCTAAGAGAGAAGGCCCGTGTTCCAGCAATTGGAACGTAATGGGCTGATGATGATAATAATTGGCGAAGGAAGAACGAGATGTTTCCATTACAAAGTGCACATTAAAAAGTGTTGTTAGTTTATAAGCTTAAACTCACTTAATGTATAGGGAACTCACTTATTATTAACTACTAAGATCTATTAATATGTTTAACCGACTTCAAAAAAGGAGGAGGTTCTCAATTCGATTGTATTTTTTTATTTATTACCTTGGACTTCGAAGATACATTGAAGCCGGTGTTTTAATGAAATGTATACTTACATATATATCTTCAGTTTGGTCCGAACACAAACACATAATTAATTCAGCGACATAAGCTAAGGTATACAAAATGCACAATGCAGGTCTTGCCTTAAAATATGAAGCCATCAGACTCAAAATAACACAATAATTTATTTCCAAAAATATTTCAGACAGTTTTAGCAATAGCTTAAGGCGGAATTCTGCGAAAGGTAAATCCGTAAACAAATTCAGCGCAAGTTTTTGGTACCTCGTGGTACTTCGACAAAGTGTTATGGGTGTGCATGTGTAATTTGAGATGAAATGTGAACCGATTGATGTCTTTGTTCAGGTTCGAGAAGTTTTACGGTCTGCCGAAGGCTGCTGACTAAACTGCTACATTGTTTTGGGCGTGTGAGCTCAGTGTTACGTAGAAATGGAGTGGGATTTGAGAATTCAACTTTATTTTTATTACCTGATAGGCTAGCATTTGATCGCAGTCTCACCTGATGGAAAGTGACGACGCGGTAGACGATAGATCATGCTTGCCTAGAAGTTACAGATTCACTCGGGACTTGAAGACACCTAAATTATAAGCTGGTAAGGTGTTCCATTCCTTAGCTGTTCGCATTATGAAAGTTGAAGCGAAACGCTTTGTTCTGGCAGGAGGAATGCCAACCATAAAAGGATGCCGAGTTTCCGTCGCACACTCTCCGTGATGTTTCCTGTAAAAAGCTGACAAGCTGGCAACTTAACGTCGATAACTTGATGTTAATTGAAAACCAAAATGTAGATATCTTAGAAATCGCATAATGGTCACTAGCTACGAATTCATAATAATTTATTATGAATTCGTAGCTAGTGACCATTTTTAACCGACTTCAAAAAGGAGGAGGTTTACAATTCGACGGTATGTTTTTTTTTTTTATTTTTTTTTTTATTTTTTGCGATTTCTAAATTGAATAATATTATGATTCCTTTAAAGACCTTTTATAACGCCTTTTTAGACCTGCTGGATGAAATGTGAGTAGATATAGTGGTCAAACGCAAGCCAATTAACAATAAAAAATGAAATATTTAGTATCCGCAAGGATGCTTTATTTTAATTTAATTTAATTTTTTGATAGTACATTATGATTTTTGACTTACCTAATCATATTAAGCCATTTATTGACATATTTTATATAGATAGCTATTTTTTAATAATGGCGCTCTTACTAGGCATTTAAAGCATTTCATCATTTTCATTTTAATATTTACATAGGACAGTGGAATTCTTTTAGGTTTTTTATCTTGAAACTAAAGATTTTTTTCTGTGATAAAATTATGTTGTTCTCAAATAACATGAAATATATCTTCTTTTTCAAGTCTTAAGGCTTTGATTATAAAAGATCTCTACTGTTCGTAAGCCTCAACAAACACGTTCCGCAAACATTATTTAAATATTTTCATGCTTAAATGGACCACTCATAAAAGTTGGGCAAATCTATTTAAATGGTCTCGGCAAACAATTTTAGGTGTCTGTAAATGTTGTTTACCCACTTTTTCATACCTACTTACCGGATTGCAAATAAACTGAAAATAAGCCTAGGTACTACTTATGCTTAAAATTAACTAAACTAGACAGATTAGACATTTCTTTCTTATAGATTCTTTGCGGAATATTAAATTATTTTTATTTTATTTTATACAAATTTGTATTGAAAATTTGTATCAAATAAAATAAAAATTAACTTCACTGCTTCTGCTAAAAACTTACTATAAAATGAATAGATTAAACTTTTTAGACATTTTTAAAGGAAAGATCATGGGAACATTTTCTAAATATTGATTAATAGTAGCTTAATCATACACATAAATATTTTATGTAAACATTAATCACCTACAAGTATGATATAGGTATTATGGTAACTCTTACCTCGTCTTTATAAACCAATTCATCCGTATGAGCGATGTTTGTCGGATTATAGATCTCTATCTGCCTGTAATGTGTCAAAAATCGACCGATTAAAATAATAAAATATACCTAATTTGTTCTTCTTTTTCAATGAAATTATATTTTACAAAGTGTCGCTTGCATTGTTCGGAGTGAATTTAAAAACGCTTAGCACATAATTATCTGAACTCTACAACAGAAACTCCTACAGGAGCACTGCAGTTGTTATGGGCAGGCGTGGCGCTTACCATCAGGCGAATGACTTGCACGGTATCCTCTATGCTTGCACGTCTCATGACACAGTTCCATAAAAAAGTCGATTGTAAAGTTTGTCCGGATTGTTCACATTGTCGGTCGACCGTTGTACCATGCTGCAGGACATGAGCCTCTTCTCCTTCTGCAAGTTCACGCCATTTATCATCATAATCAGCATCATATTTATTTATTATATATTATAAATAAAAATTAAATGCTGTTCGTTGGCAAGCGCATCACTTGAGAACGGCTGGACCGATTTGGCGATTTCTATTTAAATGTTCATAACAGTCCGAATTAGGCTTTTATGGAAAGAAAAATTGGAACTGTTGTGAATACATGTTTCTACTGAATGTCTACGAATTATTAAATAGCTATTATCAGTGGTCATAAAAAAAAACAATGGCGATATCATGTTATGTAGGTATGACATCGCGAACGAATTTTTATTATTGTTAATAACGTTATCATTAACAAATAAGTATTGTTTCTGTTTGAATGGTTCTGTCTGTTTCATGTTTTGAGGGTCCTAATATATTATTTTATAAAAAAAACACTCGGACATTTGGAATATATATTAATTAATTTACACGATCACAGTGCGTTTGTGTGGGAGCTCTGGTTTCTGGTTTTGGGTTAATGTTCGAAATGCCGGTCCAGCGAATATTCCCTGAGCCCGAACCGCAATTCATAGCTATTCTTGGGGTACTGTTATGGTCACTCTAGCTGATCTTCATCTTATTTCTTCTAACATCATTTGTTTTTTTTTAAGATTTTTGTTTTAAGATCGGTATTAATATTATTGTAATATTTTAAAGTTGATAAGTCAAGCCAATGCAGTGCAGCAGTTGTACTTTTATTACACTTATTAATTGCAAAGTTTAGTAGGTATTAAAAGTTTCGGGTGCAGTCGCTAAAGCTAATAAGTAGTTAGGTCGTGCTGAAAGGGCACGCTGAACGGTTAAAGGCAGACGTGGCGCTTATCATCAGGCGCATGAATTTAAGTCTCGTTAGGTACCTATTATTACCTAAGACTATATTCTCACGGATTTCTAAACAATAGGATTCCCACAGGACTTAATTAGGTGGCAAAACGAGAGTCAAACACGCGTGAACACCCACCAAATGACCGGCAATCAAAAAAACGATTAATTGCCTGGCAAGCGTCAATAGGATCAACCAAGAATCGAACGTCGGTGGGCAATAAAGAAATCAATCAGCAGATTAGGTATTTCAAATCAATAAAATCAGAAAAAGCCATAATATTGGTTGGGCTTTAATGGGGATGTAGAGTTCTGCTGGAAGTGATATAGTAACGTAATTAAAGATAAAGATAAGATAAAGATAATTAAACAGTATCAGATAAGGATTAAAAAAGAGTTTGTATTTAGTAATAATAGTTAAGATTCATGCAGTTTTATGTAGTGAAAAAAGTGTGGATGTGAAAGTGTGGGTGTGAATGTTTGTGTGTGTGTATGAGAAGGTGTGCATGTAGGTGAAGTGTGTAAGAAATAGTGGTTGATTGAGGATTTACGGTATTATTGTCAGAATAGATTCAGTTTGTATGTAGTAAGAAGCCATTTATAATAGTACTTTTACACATGAATCGTGGCATTGAGAATTGACTTATATCTTTGACTTACTATAATTTTAAATGACTAATCTTTAATTCTCACAGTGTGTTGTAATTTATAATACCACAGGTGAGGTTTGTAAATTTTATAAATATATTACTCACTCTAATTCATTACTATTAGAATTAGAACCTTCTATATATATCTCAAAATAATCTCTAAATGTTGTGGAATTTACTGGAATCTAATATTTATTCTAAAAGCACTTAATTTAAAACAATCAATGTGTTGATGTATGTTGGTGATCTATCATTATTAATAGAATAAAATAAAATTGTGTGCAAAAATAAACATTATTTTATTGTTTTGTGTGTTCATTTATTGTGTGACGCATTGTTATTTTAAATCTCGCAACAAAAAAATATAAAGAAATATGGACAGATATCTCTTATAGTATCTGCAATACTATTATCTCAATCTTGTCCCACAACTGTCGGCATAAAACAATACTAATAATAATAAAGTATTATATTATATTATTATTTATTACTTCTAAGTAAGTAAGCATCATCGCTTCACATCAGGCGAGATAGTGGCTAAACATAGATCTATTAAGCGTAAAAAAAATACTTTGAACTAGGGACCTACGCTCGAACAACGCTACAAACTACGCTCTAGACACATCCAGCTACACTCTACATCGCCACAGTCGCTTTTTTAGTTCTCATGGGAGTATAAACCGCGAGGCGGCTCATGTGATGACCAGTGGGGGAGGACGAGTGGGGAGCGGCGCGTTTGATGCGAACACAGGTGTTATCCGCACCGATGCGGTCCATTTGACCACGGGTCTGCTGCACCGATTACCTATCGTTTAGAACTATGTAGTTTGCATGAAGGACAACCTGAAATATAAAGTCGTTAGCTATTAGCACTGCACAAGATGGACGAAGTGTTTTCTTGTCAATTAGCTTATAGTTTGATGTTGATCTATCGGAGATCAACAGTCGTTAGGCCATGTCGCAGACCTTGGGGCGCTCTAAAAAATAATCCGACACCAGTGTTAGCCACTCACCCAACCTTGGCGTCCTCCTTGTAGATCCAACCCTGTAGATCAGTTAGTAAATATAGGTAGGTATATAATAAATGTGTACCGCTTTGGAATAATAAAAATCACTTTTGTATTTTTATCAGATTTCTCTATAAGTGTTAAGAATGTGTGCAATAGAATATTCGAAATAAAATATTTCATTATCATTTGTTTTTTTCTATTTAACTATCATTGGTTTTTTGAATCGAATTAGACAGAGATATTTCCAATGGTCGCCCTTTGGAAATACTCTATAATTAGGAATATTTTTTCTTGATCATAATTAGAATTACGGTACATATATATATTTATGCTGGACGATTTAGACCCAAAAATCTTTCGCGGAAAATATTGATATCAAACAATTTGTACCTTCTCAAACGAAATTAAAATGGCACAAAAATGCACTTTTACAGGTTAAACAAAACTGCCGTTCAAAACGAATGTAATAATTGCGTCATGCAGAAATATTATAGTCTTGTACGCAATCATTCATCCAAACAACGGCAACGCGGGCAATGTATTCAATGAAGGTTATCCATTATCTCTAGAATATTGAGTCATAACATAATGCACTTTTATGTAAGACGGTTAAGACAGTACAAAGAGGTAACTAAGGTTGATTAATTTAATTATAACTTATCAATATTTGACTATTAGGTGATAATACCTTTTTATGGTATAACTAGCTACGCCCCGCGGTTTCACCCGCGGTTTCCCGGAATAAAAAATAGCCTATGTGCCATTCCAAGTCCTAAAGTACCTACATACCATTAAAATCGGTTCGGTAGTTTTTTTTAGATCTATGTCTGGCCACTATCTCGCGTGATATGAAGCGATGATGTGGCCTAGATGGAGCACATAGATCTAGAGAGAGACGGCAGTTGAGCGGCTGCTCAGACCCGTCTCCCCGATGGTTCACCGAGTTTTTGCGTGAAAGAGTAAGAAACATACATCTATACATTCTTACAAACTTTCGCGTTTATAATATTCGTAGGATTTTATTATTTATGCATATTTATAATAGTCGTTTTTATGGTATAATTTTACCTTTTTATCAAGGTGACCTGGATGAACTTTTGATGTCTTTTGTTTCTAAACTGATATGCCAGTCAGCGAATTCAAAATACAGTTTTTTTGCTCTGATATTTTTTGGAATCTCTTTTTTAGAACGTCATGGAAACGTTACGGTTGTTTAACACGAAAGTTGTAAAAATGGTCCATCGTTAAGAGTTCCCGTTAATTTAATGGGAGACCTTAATGTGTGGTCGACACGATTCAAAACCAAGAACATTACTCCGTTTTTATTAACATTTCCGATAAAGTCTTCGATTTTCTAGGATTATACTAAAAAATGATTGTTATAATAAAGGACGATTAAACTCATATTGAGAAAAATAAGACATTGTTCATTAATGTTATACGTCTGTTTATTTCCGAATCTTTAGTCACTATAGTCGATCTTATTTATAGAGTTATTATGACTATTTTAGATCACCACAGCGTCTATAATCTATATATATATATATATATATATATATAGTAGTGCGCAAGCATTGTGTTCCGGTTTGAAGGGCATTGTAGCCAGCGAAATTACTGGGCATTATGAGACTCAACAGCTAATTGTCTCAGGGTGTCGAGCGCAGTGCAGCGTCGCGCGTTTTCCAAAACAAAGTTCAGGTTGGTGCTGTTATTGTTATGGGCTGGCATATTGTTTACCATCAGGCAAACGACCAGCTCGTCTCGTCATCCAGTTACATAAAAATAAAAATGTTACCCCATTTGATTAACCTACTACGTAGGTATATTCCTAAATATACTAATAACGCTTTAATTCCTACTCAACAGTTGCATTTCATCATCATCATCAGCCCGTCACGATCCCACTGCTGGGACACGGGCGTTCTCTCATAGAGAGAGAATGGGCCATAATCCACCACGCTGGCCCAGTGCGGGTTGGTGGGATATCACATGTCCTTGACTTTTTGTGAAAAATTCTTGGACATGCCGGTTTCCTCACGATGTTTTCCTTAATCGTTTTTAGAGCGAGTGTTAAATCCGCACATAACTTAAGAAAGTCAGTGGTGCGGGGCCAGCGGGATTCGAACTCGAGTGCGTCGGATCGAATTTCGCACGTGCTCCCACTGAGCCACACTCGCTCTAGTTTGCTCGTCTAGTTGCATTTGGTTAACAATTAAAATTTTCCGACATTAAATCCCTTTTGGCAAACTACTTATTCATCACTTAACGACACTTCTAAATATGTTAGCATATCACTATTATATTTGTAGAATTAAATAATATTCTAACTTAGATTAATACATGAATATTGATTTTTAAATATTATATCAGTAAAATCAGTATTTTAAATAAAGTTTTGCTGGCCCTGGTCTCATATTATTCTCAGCCTCTGTGGTGTAGTGGTTGGGCAGGTTGGCTCAAATCTCAAACACCACTGAGGTTGCGGGTTCGATTCCCGTGACGGGACAAATGTTTGTGCACAGAAAAAGAAGTACACGCTGAACATGTTGTCCATGATTCTCGTAATTCCTGGTTCCCTAAATAAAAGATATCCTAGTCCTAGTATGTGATGTTTGGGAATATAAAATCCTTATTATGGGAGTATACAACAACAGCTAACGCAGGGTGACGAGCGCAGTGCAGCGCCGCGCAGGATTTTGCAATACAAAGTTCTGGGTGGTGCTGTTATTGTTATGGGCTGGTATTGCTTACCATCAGGCAAACGACCAGCTCGTCTCGTCATACAGTTACATAAAAAAAAAACTTCTAAATTTAAGGTGGTTATAAAAACTGGTAAGCATAGGCGATGATGATATCTTTTTATTATGCAATTTATGACGTTGAAACATTTAGAGAACAAATCAAAATCAAAAATCAAAATCTCTTTAATCATTTTGGCATCACAGACGCACTTATGAACGTCAAGTTATCACAATGACTCTACCACCTTATCGGAAAAAGAACCACTACTCAGAAGATACGGCAAGAAACTGAGGGGCATATTTTAGAGATTTTGTAACAAGTTTTTGGGATTTTACAATGTTATGTTTCTTATGTACCAGTTGGTTACTTTGCAGAAGTGGAATGTACCAAGCATCTTTGTCTTCTATGTAATTACGAACAGTGTAGTATGCTTTTCTCATTAGAACATTCTTAACGCGTAATTTGAATTCACTTTCTGTGAGCTCCGTTATACACTTTGGAATTTTATTATAAAAACGTACGCAGTTGCCCATAAAGGAATCATTCGTTTTAGTCAGTCTATACCTAGGTACAACAATCCTATCCTTATTTCTAGTGTTTATGTTATGATGGTCACTATTTACTTTGAAAAAATAAATACAAACCGACACTAGAGGATGTTGTCGGTTTTTACAATACTTGACGAAATAATATTTAACCATTGTCAGTTTCCAAAACACTGTATTAATTCTGCAAATTCAGACAAACGCTCGTAGATCTTTATTCGAGTGAAAGCGACACTCAAACTTTCTTCACCCTTCAGAAACAAAGCATCAATTTTATTTTAAATTCCTATACATTTTACTACTATGTCATAATCCCAAGTTTGACAGTGGCTTCCCTAAAATAACCTTGTTGTTGTAGTAATAATTGCGACATAGTACTACTAAAATGTTTACCTTACAGTGTACCTTAATACAGTTTCATTGTCTTCATAACGAGATAATCTCTCGGAGTGTCATGTTGATGTACTAATCGACTTACCACCCTCATAGTCTATTGAAAAAGAAAGTGTCATATTATAACAAAGGACAGTTTTGGATAAGTAAGAGATAAGACCACCAATAGTGACAAAATTGACAAAATATTTTGTTCTGTTTGTTTGGCGTAATCTTGTAAGAAGATTAGTGTATTGTTCAGTTGTTTGACGCTGTCTGTAAGTGAGAGTGGATATCTTAGCTATTCTTAGAAAAAGGGTTGTTGGATTATTAGAAGGTAAGCACCAGCTAGGTTTAATTTACGTCCTTTAGATAAACCTTGTATGATAACACTACATCATTTTAAGTTCCATACTAATCTGTTTGAAATAGAACGTTCATGATCATTCGAGTACATAAGTATCCCCTTTGATTTGGCATAATATAACTTATCTCAGAACCATCTGAAACTTCCAAGCCAGTCCCGAAAATAGCAGCCATTTCAAAGACTGATGGAAACAGAAATGTGTTCAAACATACACAACGCCCTGCCCTCACAACAACAACACACGTATATGTAGAACAACGTATATGTAGTTATATAGGTACCTTCTCCGCTCCGTCTAATATATGCGATAGTTTGTAAGGATGGAAGAACCTACGTTTGTTAGTCAATCATGCAAAAACTACTGAATGGGTTTGGAAGTTATTTTGGCTTTGGAACACTAATCGATATTAAGTATTTATTATGTATACTTTACTGTTATTTATATTTATAAAAAATAAATAAAAATAATCTATATTTCAGGCAACATTAGATAAGTTAAAGATGTAATTTACTTATTCTACGCCCCATATAAATATAGTTTAGAACGAACATACGAGTACATACAATTTATATTAAAATATTTATGTGACACGTTTTGTCCGTGAAGTGTGACGCAACTGCGCGGTGTCATTTTATTATTATATTATATATTATTATATTTTATTATTATTATGTTATGTATATTATGTAATGACTTCATTTTATGTATATTAAATTTATTATAATGTTAATTAGATAAGAGTGGATAGATACGTTTATTATATTATACCTACCTACCTACAAAATTATCTTAGTAACACAGTCCATATATATTTTTGTCTAGATTCCTCCACTTGTTGGTTGTCTGGAAGAGATCGCTTTGAGCACCTATTGTGGCACTAATATTAATTTGGTTGTTATTTTCGTTTTTAATAATATATATATATTGTGGTTTTTTAATAAAAAGTTGTTCTATTCTGTTATAGATTAGGGCCTGGTATAATATACTAGCTGACCCGGCGAACTTCGTACCGCCTAATAATCAATGAAACTGACGTATGCTGTCAATTGCCGAAGATAGCGGAGTTCCAAACATAATTTATTTAAAAATAACCTATTTATATTTTTTAACCTTATCGACACTTTTCAACAGAAAAACAAACTATTGGTACTACGATAATTCAACCGAAACCAGGCAAAAAGAAAATAATTAAAAAATTATCTAATTAAATTAATTAAAAAAAGTTTTCTAAAAACGAAACCTAGCTAGATCGATTTATCGCCCCCGAAACCGGAATACTAAATTTCATGAAAATCGTTGGAGCCGTTTCCGAGTTTCAGATTATATATATTATACAAGAAATATCTCGTTTGAAGGTTTCAGATATAGATTTATTTACAACTTATAATCCCGACAAAAACATCCTCAGGGAAGAACATCGTAAACCTATTTTACGCGGATGAAGTCCCGAGTATCAACAATTATACATATTAAATTATACATTTTATTAAATTATACATTTTATCAAATTATACATTTAGGATTTCAGCAACAGTTGCACATTGTAGCAAAATGAAGAAGTTGTTTAACAAAATTCCTTTTCTCTATTATAGAGCGTTCCACAACATAGTTGGCAATCTTGCTGGCATTGCATTTTCAGAACGCTGGAGCTGTAGAGATCAAAACAGCGGAATGCTTTGCTGGCACGTCGCAGATAGAGGATCAGTTTATTTAATTAAATGTTTTCGAGCTAAAAAGTTGCCGTATTTTGTAGCAATATTTTTTAACTGTTCTGAAAATATATTATTAGTTTCAGAACAGTTCCAAAACATTTCTATTTCAAAGTAGTTATAAGTTAATTGTAACTACTTTTGACTGATGGGAAAGCAATTTTTTTAAGTTTTAAGCACATTGTTTTGCTTTATAAATATAATTAATTTTTAGAAAAAAACAAAAACCGACTTCAATGTATCTTCGAAGTCCAAAGTCACATATCGATGAAATTTATATGGGACCACTTCGTAGCTATACTGAACCCAACGCAAAAAGAATTTTCCAAATCGGTTCACAAATGACGGAGTTCTGAGGTAACAAACATAAAAAATAAAAAAAGTCGGTTAAAAACAGTACGCTATTTTATACGCAGCTTTTTCCAAATTGTGTTACTCTGAAAATCTAATATATAAAATTCTCGTGTCACAGTTTTCGTTGCCATACTCCTCCGAAACGGCTTGACCGATTTTGATGAAATTTTTTGTGCTTATCCGGTATCTATGAGAATCGGCCAACATCTATTTTTTTTTTTATAATTTTTTTTAATTTATATGGCAAAACAACGTTTGCCGGGTCAGCTAGTAAAATATATAAAAGTAGATGTTATATAACATCTACTTAAATGTATATTTTAATTATTTTTTTTTTGAAATTTTGCATAAAGTTAAATTACACATGTAATTTACTTGATGTTAAATTCTAAAAGCATATGAGCGAGTGTGGCTTAACGGGATCTCGTGCGCCTTTCGATCCGACGCACTTGCGTTCGAATCCCGACTTTGCCCTGCACCAATGACTTATAGTTAAGTGCAGATTTTGCACGCTCGCTCTAAAACGGTGAAGGAAAACATCGTGATGAAACCCGCTTACGCGCTTTGGAGTGGTAGGCTCTGGCCATGGTTGTAATACCACCCACCGAACAAAGCCATGCCGTCAAGCGACCTAGTCGTGTTTCGGGATGATGTTCGGTGAACCATCGGGGAGACGGGTCTGAGGAGCCGCTCAACTGCCGTCTCTCTCTAGGTCTATGTGCTCCATCTTAGGCCACATCATCGCTTCACATCAGGCGAAATAGTGGCCAAACATAGATCTATTAAGCTTAAAAAAAACCTAAATATTTTTTTAATAATGAGATATTTCTATAGCCACAATTAATTAGCGTCAAAAGCGATAGTAGCCAGCGCACGCCCCGAGCGTTCATTTTTTGCGTCCGCGCACCCAAATCAACCACCTTCGCCCAACAAATGTGTGGGCAATGCAGTAATTTATTTTTTACCCAATAAATTACTCATACGTCAAAACTTTGGACATGGCTGGCCCTCTTTCGGCATCCAGTGATATATTGGCTCATGTCACACGATCCTTTGCCTAAGAATGTTCGTAAACAAATCGCTCAGTTCACTGAAAAAAAAACTGTTTAATTAGCTAGTGTTAAACAAATGACATTTATTTTTTTATCTAGTTGCTCCTTCATGGCATGGCCGTTGGGGATTTCTGAAAAAAAACAAGAATCCCCACTAGTGGGGATTTTTTGGTGGCGATTTTTGGAATAAACCGTGTTAGGCAAACTGGAGTCTCTCATGACTCATCAGTCCCCAACGCAGAGTATTCATAAAAACACGCAGTATACAAGAAGCAAGAAAAACGCACGAATTTATTATTGTAGAATTATCACAAATTACACTGGAATAATCGGTAAACAAAACATATATAACATAAAATAACACAAGGATAGTAACATCTGACAACCAAGCAAAAGATACCATTTTTCTTTTCTAACAAAAATAATAATTTACTGTCATACCATGCATTGAGATTACATCTACAAAGCAAAACCTCTTTGCTTCAACAAACCGACTAAATTACCCATATAACAAATTTCGTCAAAATCCGTTAAGTTTTTGCGCTATTGAGTAACAAACATTCATCCATCCTAGCCAACATTCGCATTTTATAATATTATTTATTTATTGACTGATATATATATATAAATATATTAAAAAAAAATATTTCAAAACAAGCTTTTATCAAATTCGTAATCGGAATCGCGGGAAGATTAAAATCAGCCCAAGCACTAGTAACATAGTTTATAATTATCCGTCAAAGAGTTCCATTGCCCACCTTCCATCTCCATTATCAGATCAGCTAGCTGTGACCATAATATTGCATAGTCATTGGACTTTGACAAGTATGCAAAACTTGGTAGGACAAGAGGAAGTGGTTCTGATTTAGCTTGCAAGATTCCACCCGGACAAACATACATACATTGCAACAGCTTGTAAAAACTATAAATACACCCAACGAATGCAAAAATGCACCAAAAATTCTACCGCTTAAGAAATATACCTAGACAGCAACTAATAGTACCAAGAAACTCCGCGAGGATGTCGTTTTATATATTTCACAATATATGAATAATAAACGTGGCGTGGCCAAGGCCTAATGAAAATGAAACCTGCTTATAATAATAAATGTAAAGCCCATAGAATTAGAACAGGACACCCATAGCTTAATCAATGTACTACAATCGGAGTAAACAAAAAAATGAATAACGTTATTTTGTGAAAGTGAAAATGTTATGTTATACTGTCTTTGGACTAATGGAATACTCTGATTCTAGAAAGGTTTCTATTTACCAATGAGTAAGTAAAATGACGCTATTGTATTTATAATGTTGAGTTATTATAAACAAAGATAATGATGACGCCTCGACGGAACGCTCCAGGATGACCAACACAGAGCCACCAACCATAGAAGAAGCCCACTGTGGCCTGCCAGTTCCCCGGGGGTAGATGTCCCCGCGAGTTTCAGCCTGGGCAATGGGATCCACCACGAGGCCCACCCCAACCACCCCTTCCCCAGGAGGAGGTGGAAGAACGACTTACTGACTGACTGAGATATTGATGATAAAATATGTTGCAGCCAAAATTTTTTCCCGGTCACAAACGTTTAACAGTAAAAATCAGTCAAAATTATTTTTGACTAAAGAGGTTGGTCAAAACCACTTCTGTTTAAAAAATAACTATTTTTAATTAAAAATATTAATTTTATATATATTTTTTTTTAGTTTATTATTTTTTTTTATAACATCCTACTTCTCCGTAGTCCGACACGCTCTTACCACTAGAGCAAGCTTCTGGCTCCGCGCTTTTTGGTTTATAGCCAGAAGCTAGCAAAAAAGGTTCTGAATGAAGCGAGCATATGCGGCCGAATAGAGTAAAGGGGGAAGATATATAGGGGGAGGTGGTGAGCGTAGCGAGCGGGAGCGTAGAAGAAGCGACGAGCGCGGCTTCTGGTGGAGTCCAATTTATATCCCCTGTTATTTTGGTTAAATAGTATTTTATCGGACAAAAGGATTTTTTTGACTGTATTTGTCAGTCAAAACTGCTTTTGACCGAGAGTTTAAACTGTAACAATGACATACTCGTATATAGCGACAAAACTGCCCATTTCAGAAATATAGTGGATTTTATGTTGTTAGGTATGTTTCTTTTTTGTAATCTGATTACAGTTTTTTATCGCATTGTGTATTAATATTTTGTAGTTTTTTAAGTGTCAATGTGTCTTGTTAAAAGTGGTCAAGATTAATACTGACCAATTAAATTTAAAACTTCAAGATATCTCAATAACTTACCGTTTCACACATAAAACAAACGAATGATGACTAGTGAATAGCAATACTTATAAACTGTTACTATCAACAAGAACAGATAATGCATTCTCTCGATAAGCCAGAGGATGTGACCTGTGCCCGAATACCGATAGATAAGTAATGAAAATAATTGCACTTATCTCATTTTTTGTGCATATAAAAGGGCTGCATCAGGTGGCATTCGTACTGGCAATCATGGCTCGTTTGGTGCTGTGCGTGTTAGCCCTGTGCGCCGGCGCATTCGCCGTGCCGACCAGCTCCTACGAAAAATGTAAGTAAATTTTTAATTGACTTTCGAGACGGGCATGTTGTCCGACATAATGACAAGCACCTTACGTCTTGACCTTACTAGTCGCGTTATCATATCATATTCGCGTATCATATGATTAGAAACTAGAACTGTGCACATACAATTTTGAGTTATTAGGTCCTGTACGATCTTGAATTAGACATTAGTAACTAAGTCTTTTTGATTACGTCTAGAAATTTTGCTATCTACAAAAACTGAAAACTGTTAGTAATTTGATGTCTTGAGGATATAATTTAGTAATTTTTTTACTACTTATAAACTTATAATGGATGGATAATGTAAATACTTAAATATGATCATTTAATGGACATCAAAGTGATGTATTTACAATGAGCAACTTCAACTGCATTGCCATCTCCAACTTCTAGTCAGCAGTCTCTTCTTCATTTCTCATCAATTATAATACCTAATCTACATAGGTAGAAATACATTGTAATTCAATTTCAGTGGATTCAGCAGTCCTCCAAGTGCGTCAAACGGAGTTGTTGGAGCTTTTCTACCATATCCATGAGCCCAACCCCATACCGAAATGCAAGCAGATTGCCAGCACATGGAGCATTGAGAAGAATCTGGAACATTATAGCGTATGTAGTCCTTAAATATTGGCATATGTATAACCACGACGGTAGTTTGCTAATGGTTAAACTTTTTACAGAACATTACCGCTACCAAGACTTATGCTTCTATGATCGAGAATGACTGGTGTTTGCCGCGTGCCGTTCCCTTCTCCGTCAACCGACCAGAGCACATCTTCGAAGCTATGACCCTCTTCCACATGCTCTACTCTGCCAAGGATTACCAAACCTTCTACAAGACTGCAGTCTACTTGAGAGATATTATCAACGAAGGTCTCTTTGTTTACGTTCTTAGCATCGCCATCCTCTACCGCCATGACACACAAGGCGTCGCTATCCCACCGATTTACGAAGTTTTCCCATCATTCTTTAACAACGGTGAAATCATGACCACGGCCCAGAGGATTAACACTCACGGACACCACCATGTGAAGAGCTACCCATCGACATACATTTGGGACGACAACGTCGTAATAAGGTGGAATGATACTACTTGGCCACTCTACCACAAAGAACGAGCTGTAATGTATTTCACCCACGACTATACCTTTAATGCTGCCTACTATTACCTTAGCCTTCTTTACCCGTGTTGGCTTAGCAGTGAAGTTGTTCCTGGTCTGACACATGACAGACGTGGTGAAATGTGGTGGTTCCGTCATAAACAACTTTTGGCCCGTTACTACATGGAAAGACTGTCTAACGGTCTCGGTGAAATCCCAGACATTAGCAACATTATTGAAGATGGATATACATCTGGACTCTTGTACCACAATGGAATTTCATACCCGTCTAGGCCAAACTACTATTCGCTTGAGCAACCTAATTTAGTCGACGAGGTTGAAGAAGTTCTTGCATACGAATTACGTCTTTGGGATGCTGTTGAAAAGGGTTTCATCGTCAATGTAAGTATGAGTTTGTTTTACATGAAGTACAAATACTTCAAATAAATTAGCTCACATTTCAATTCTTCTTAAATTTTTGTGTTCTACAGGAGCAAGGTGAACATATCAGCATCCTCACTGAAGAGGGAATTAACGTGCTGGGAAATCTGGTGCAGTCTAATGCGGACTCTCCCAATAATTTGTACTACAGGAATTTCATCAGAGTCTGGAAGGAAATTCTTGGCAATACTATCCATCATCATCACCAATATCATAACCAGTGAGTTATAAGAGTATATACTTTACGTCAGACCAAACTTTTAGCATTTATCTGACGAGTTACGGAAATTTGCATTTTGTTTTCAGGGTAGTCCCTCTAGTTCTGCCTTCAGTTTTGGAAAACTATCAGACCGCTACTCGTGACCCTGCTTTCTACATGTTGTGGAAACGAATTTTGAAAATCTTTGCTCAATGGCAGAGACGTATGCCCATGCACAAACCTGAGGATTTGGCTTATCCTGCAGTTTCCATTGAGAAGGTCGAAGTTGAGAAGTTAGTCACATACTTCGAACAGTCTTACATGAACCTTACAATGCACCTTCACCAGAATGAAGCTGAAAGTGAGTGCTACAGAAATAGAACAAGTTAATTACTTCTGCTTAACTTATGATGAAAGTAAAATAAACGTTATTTTTTTGTTTTTAAGGGCAAGGATTATACGATGACGTGAGCGTTCTCGTGCAGCGCCCTCGTCTGAACCACAAGCAGTTCAACATCCGCGTTCACGTCAAGAGTGACGTTGCTAAGCCTGTGCTGGTGAAGTTCTTCCTGGCTCCTAAATACGACTCCCAACACTACGAAATTCCTCTACACAAGAACACAGAGAACTGGTTCTTGTTCGATGCCTTCACTTATGATTGTAAGTCTAATTCCTTTGTACAATAACAATCTCGTAGTACTGATGCTGAAAGCAATAAATACATTTCGAGTTAAATCACACTAAAAGTCATATAATTTTGTTTTGTTATTTATTTTTTTTACTATTTATAGGCTTGCGTTTGACCGCTATTTCACCTGTTGTTAAGTGACGATGCAGTCGAAGATGTAGCACGCTCGCCTAGAAAAAACCTGTTCACTCTTGTCTTAAAGACATCCAGATTATAGCTATCCGGAAACACAGATGCCGGCAGAGAGTTCCACTCCTTGGCCGTTCGCATTATGAAGGTCGAAGCAAAGCGCTTGGTGCGAGCAGGAGGGAGTCAACCATACATTGATGACGGCTTGCCGTACGTCTGGTTGTCCGGTGATAGAATGGGGATGGCGGAATAAGTTCATGTAATTTCGTCGCACACTCTCCAAAATGTATTATTATTATATTGTCAATCGTATCTTTGCAGTAACTGTTGGAGACTGTGTGATTACCCGTGAATCTACTGCCAACCCGTACACGGTTAAGAAGTGGCCCACCTCGAACGAAATCTACGAGAAGGCCGTCAAGGGACAATGGGTGCCAGACATGAGCCAATCTATTGAGAAATTCCCTCATCATCTGCTGCTGCCTAAAGGTTTGTTCATATTTTATGATGCGACTTTGGCTGGATTTTGGCTGTACCTTATATCCAGTTATCTAATATGTCTGTCCACCTGTACTTTCTCCCAGATTAAAAAAAAATAGACCGAATAGCAATTTGCTCTAATCTTTAATATGTATACATGTCTCTTTGCAGGTAAAGTTGGTGGCATGCCCTTCCAAGTTGTGGTTTACATTCAGGAATACCAAGCGCCCAAGATTCCTTACGGCACCGGCTACGACCCCAAGGTTTCCCTTGGCCTCGGCACCGGCGCTCGCTTCATGACTGATAAGACCCTAGCCTTCCCTGCCGATAGACCTCTGTACCCCTGGCAGATCAAGAATGTCCACAACTTGTGGTTCCAGGATGTCCTGATCTATCACAAGCATACCCCGGAAATCGATGTACCCCATACCGATTAAGCACGCCAAGATAAAGTTGCCTTTCGATCCATTACAAATAATAATATTTTTAGGTAGTGGGACTAGTGAGAATGATGGTCCTTGCTAGTCCCATTGTTTGGTCCATGGAACAACTGATAATAATCAATATTATTATTTACATGGACACACGACGGAACTAAAGTGAAAAAAAATCCAAGTCTTTAAGAATATTATTATTGTTTTGGAAAGTGCAGACTCTAATTGTACCGCACAAAACGACTATAACGCTCTAATGTAGTTACTCTACCAATAAAGTATATATTATAAACGTATGTCGTGTATGTATTCTTTGTTCATATATATTTAGCATAATTCTTATATATTTATAATGTAAATTTACTAATATCATAGATGGTATATTAAGTTTAGTAAAAAATATAGTCAAAGCTTTATTATAAAATAATATATTATTACTTTAGTGAGCACGCAAAAAAAGCCACTATATTGCTGTAAAAATTTTTTTGCATTCTATAACCGCTTTGTAGCTCTGAAGCTTTTACTGCCTACCTACGTGTTAGTAATTTTTATATAAACATTATATATATTTATTTATAATATAAATATCACAATAGAATCTCCTAAACCATATAATTAAAGACTTTTCCATATAAATTATAATAACCTTAGTTTGTCAGCTAAGCAGATCTCACAAGTGAAGAAAATCCATAATTGTATACTATTATATATTGTATTTATGTATATAATGCTACAGTTCATATTTAAACTCGTAGTTAAATAAATAAAACTGTTTTTCAATGAATACATGTTTTTATTACAGTCCTTACCCACCTATTATATATAACCTTAGTATAACTACGTCCAAGTTATATGAGCGCACCATTTTTTTAACGGACTTCATTCTATAAATCTCCTAATTGTTACGTTCGATTATTGTTGTACAATAATAATAATTTATTTATAACAAATAAAAACCGTATTAAATTATGATGTATCTTCAAAGTCCAAGGTTGAATATCGATAAAATGTATATGGAATCACATTGTAGCTATACTGAACCCAATGCAAAAAAACAAATCCAAATCGGTTTACAAATGAGGATGTTTTGAAGTAACAAACATGAAATAAGAAATTGCATTCAAATTAAGAACCTTCACCTTTTTTTGAAGTCTGTTAAAAACACCTACATAAAGGCTAAGGAAATCCATAAACGCACAACTTTAGTAGTTTTAAACATACCTAGGTGAAGTGGGGTACTATTTACGAATTACAGGCAGGTCACGAAAAGGTTGGTCTGTAGGAAGACGGCAGTTGAGTGACTGCTCTGACCCTTCTCTCTGATGGTTCTACTTATACCGTTTTCGGTACCTTTGTTCGGTGGCTGGTATAACAACCGCGGCTCGAGCCTACCACTTCTTCTTAGCATGTCATTGGTTTGACTATACAAATATAATGATTTTATAAGAGCGAATGTGGCTCAGTGGAAGCACGTGCGACTTTCGATCCGACGCACCTGAGTTCGAACCCTGATAGCTTCGCACCACTGACTTTCTTAAGCTATGTGCAGAATTAACACTCGCTTTAAAAACGGTGAAGGAAAACATCGTGAGGAAACCGGCATGTTTAAAAATTTATCACAATTCAAGTACATGTGACATCCACCAATCCGCACTGGTCCAGCGTGGTGGATTATGGCCCATACTCTGTCTATGAGAGAAGGCCCGTATCCCAGCAATGGGAACGTGGTAATGATGATGATATATTATTATAAAGTTGCAAGATTTGCAGTATTCTCAGATGACACAATTAGGTCATTAACATTAGGTAGGGCAAAAAGGGCACGAGAGCAGACATGATATTAACTTGTGTCACCACAAAAGTTACATTGGGTTCCACACTCTTCAACATAACCCCATTTGCTTGTGATTGAGGACTTTTTTAGACCAGCCCTTACAAGTCGCGACCACGTGAGAGTTGCTCTGCTAATGGGATGAAGCAAGCAGGAACAGCTGGCCAGTAGCGTAACGCTTCAAAGTACGTTTCCTCGTAAACATTTTCTTCACTGGTTTTAGAGCGAGCGTACGAAATCCACGCATACAAAATACAAAATCCACCTAGAAACGGTGAACGGAAAGAAACATAGAAGTCTCTCTAGCGGCTAAAAATGCCCCAAACTAATTTACGCCACGGCGGGTGCGGCTTATCAATCGCGCCACAAACGAATGTAGTTCGTCTCTCATACGCAATGGTGTCGGTTGACGTCAAATATTTACCGAATTTTGCGTAATAGGCACGTAAAATGCCTTATTGTGCAGTCAAGTAGTGCATAAATCAGTAATGGATCTCCGATGTGAGAGTTTGTGTGCAATCTTGTGCCAAGATGTGTGATAAGTTTCCTTGAATAAAGCTTCTATGTTTCTTTCCGTTCACTGCCTGGAAAACCGCCACCTAAGCCACGAAACGAAAGTTGGTTATCTTTTAATAAATAAATAGGCATTGTTGCATTTCATTTTACTTTATCAAGAGATTCGCTCAAAGCTGGCACGGCGATATTATAGTTACTCGTTGTTAATAACCATTTCTATCATAATATCTAATCTATCAATTTAATTTCATAATCATCATTCCATATTGACTCATTTTGAAGGCAACTAAACTGGCATAGGTGCTATTAGATAATTTAGTTTTCTTTGCTATAGGTACGAGAGACTTGGAGCCGTCAACGGAATGCACCATAGGTATATAAGTATAATAACGCGAAAATATATAAAAAATAATATATTATAATATATTAAATAAAAAATAAATTAAAAAAAAAACGCGGTTGTAGGTATACTAAGTATTGGGGTTTTATACTGCAAGCCGCGTTATTATCACAGAGTTGCAGGTATATTTATTTTAAAGGTGACATGACCTGACCCTTGCGGCCTTGTTGTGTATAACATTGTTAGATGTGTAAAAATAAACGTCCAACTGCAAAAAAGTCTGTAAAAAGTGTCCCTTATGACATAGGTCATTGCTTATAGATGCGATAACGTGGTTTTTGGCTACCTAATATTTATTTCAATGCGTTCATATAAATACAGGCTGCGGTGTAACGGACGGTAACATTCAATCATGGTTCAAGTGGTGGTGTGTATTCTAGCGTTGTGCGCCTCTGGCGCCTTCGCTGACCCTCACGAAAATTTGTCAAAATGTAAGTACCAAATATTTTCTTAGCGCATTTTTTAAAATTATATTTAATATTCTTAAAACGATTTCTTCACTATATTATAACAATCATTCATAATGTGAATTGCAGTGGACCCCGAAGTTCTCAAGGAACGTCAATTGGAGCTTTTACTTCTGTTCAACCACATCCATGAGCCAATCACCGATCCAAAATGCCAAGAGATTGCCAGCACCTGGAGCATAGAGAACAATTATGAAAAATACAATGTAAGTAAATTTTGCATATACATTTATACAATTTATTTGACCAATGTTTTGCATAATATGTCTCTTTTTTTTTAGAACATAACTGCTACCAGGACCTACGCTGGTATGCTGAAGAACAACTGGTTATTACCTCGTGCAGTCCCTTTCTCGGTTGATGAGCCTGCTCACGCTTTCGAGGCTATGACTCTCTTCCATATGCTCTACTCTGCTAAGGACTACGAGACCTTCTACAAAACGGCTGTATACTTGAGAGACATAATCAACGAAGGCGTCTTTGTCTACGTTCTCAGTGTTTCTATTATCTACCGCAAAGACACGCAAGGTATCGACCTCCCACCGAACTATGAAGTTTTCCCGTCGTACTTCAACAATGGTGAAATCATGACTACCGCCCAAAGAATCAACACCCATGGCCATCGCTGGGTTAAAAATTACCCGTCTACTTACGTTTGCGACGATAATGTTGTCATCAGGTGGAACGCTACTGCTTGGCCTTATTATGACAACAACTTCGCTGTGTCTTACTTTACTCATGATTATGACCTCAACGCTGCTCAATACTTCTTGAGTTTAGTTACTCCTTATTGGATGGGGGGCGATGAGACACCTGTTATATTCAAGGAAAGTCGTGGTGAGGCTTGGTGGTTTGCTCACAGACAGCTTGTGGCCCGTTATTATATGGAGAGGCTGTCCAACGGGCTTGGAGAAATCCCAGAAATAACTGATGTTGTGAAGGACGGATTTACTTCAGGACTGTTGTACCACAATGGAATTCCTTTTCCATCGAGGCCAAACAACTACCGTTTTGACCAGCCTGAATTAGCCAGTGCGGTTAAACAAGTCACAGAGTATGAAGATCGCATCTGGGAAGCGATTGACAAGGGCTTCTTCGTGACTGTAAGTTTTTCATTTTTTTAATTAGACAGATTTAATCTCTTTATTGCTCTACAAACAGTAATTAAAAGAGGAAGATACTTTCTTATGATATTAAAATAGATATACAATAGACGATCACTAAGCAGCGATCTCTTATGTACTTTAATAATACTCTGAACTAATAACATAATTAGCATATACAAAGGTTTTTTTTATTATAGCACTGAGTGATGAGCAAGTCGTTCGCCTGATAGTAAGCGCCACGACTGCCCATAAAAAATACATTGCCACCCAGGACTTTTAATACCAATAAAAGCACTGCGTAGCACTGCTTTGCGATCATCACCCCGAGACATCATATATTAAGTCTTATTCAATTTAGCTGGCTACAATGCTCTACTAAATAGCTTTATTTATTTCACAGAGGCAGGGCAAACACGTCAGCCTTCTTACTGATGCTGGTCTTGACATTCTTGGACGTCTGATTGAGTCTAATGCTGACTCTCCCAACCGTTACTACTATAAAGACTTTATCAGGATTTGGAAGAAAATTCTCGGAAACTCCATCAAATCTGGATATCAATACGCTGCCCAGTGCGTAAATAGAATAAAAGAATAATTAGAGTTAGAAAAGTATTAGGTAACCAATATATTTCTTTATATTTTTTTCTATTTTTAGTTTCACTCCCTTGGTGATTCCGTCAGCTTTGGAAAACTACCAGACTTCTCTTCGTGACCCAGCTTACTACATGATCTGGAAGCGCATCCTGGACCTGTTCGTTTACTGGCAGAAACAAATGCCTCTGTACAAGCCTGAGGATCTGTCTCTCCCTGCTGTTAGCATTGAAAAAGTTGAAGTCGACAAACTGGTCACCTACTTCGAAAATACTTACATGAACATTACCAGCCACCTATTCCAATCTGAAGCTGAGAGTAAGTTATAAACTGTAGTTAAACTACGGTATAAGCATTGCCATTCAACGTGGCAATGCTGCCAGCATTTTGGGAACGTTGCCCACTGGTAGTGGTTTATTAGATTAGATTAGTTATTAGTATTTTCAATTTGTTATTGTTTGTGTTTTTTAATTATCTGTGTGTTTCAATAAAGAATAAACTATGAGTGATTCAGCGGCAAATGTAACCTATAAAGAGTCAACTAATTCGCCTTATCATTTCAGGCAAAGGATCCTACGAAGACGTTAAAGTCCTTGTTCAGCACCCCCGTCTGAACCACAAGCATTTCAGTGTTCGTGTTCACGTCAAGAGCAAAATCACGAAGAAGGTTGTAGTGAAAATCTTCATTGCTCCTAAATACGACAGCAAAGGCTTTGAGATCCCACTTCACCATAACACTGAGAACTTCTTCCAACTTGACGAGTTCACGTACGATCGTAAGTCACATACTTAATGTTTTCGATTATTCAGAACGACTTGATAATAAAAATATATAAATATAAATAACAATAAATAATGTTTGATATATGATATAATATGATATATATATATATATATATATATATATATATATATATATATATATATATATATAATATATACTGGTAGTGGGTTGGAGCATTTGAGCGATCTATAGGCCTTTTATGGTCGTCCACTTGTATGTAGTTAGTTTAGTTTAAAGTGTAGTGTTTTCAGTAATAAAGGCATTTGCCCGTTAAAATATATATACATATATATATATATATTACACATATATATATTTACATATATAAATATATTTTATGTTTTATGTTGGCAGCAATGAGGCAGAGATGCTGGCAGTATTGCCCCGTTGCATTGTAATACTGATACGTTGAGCTAAATAAGTCCCATATATATATATATATTGATTTTAATAGTATTAAGATTTTTTTCTGATTATTTGAAAAATCTTAAAGTTATTTTTAATGGACAAGACGATGAAAACTTTTCAGTATCACTTATAACATAGGTATAAGTATGTAGCATAGTATATTGATATACTTAACAAATATTTTTTTATTTTTCACAGTGATCGAAGGTGATTCCGTCATAACTCGCAGTTCTGCAGATTTCGCTTACACTGCTAAGGAATGGCCCAGCTCTCACGAAATCTACACTAAGTTAGTCAACGGAGAATGGTCA
This sequence comes from Petrophora chlorosata, assembly GCA_951640565.1. Taxonomy (NCBI): domain Eukaryota; kingdom Metazoa; phylum Arthropoda; class Insecta; order Lepidoptera; family Geometridae; genus Petrophora; species Petrophora chlorosata. The sequence continues at coordinate 8,760,920 of OX621206.1, forward strand.
CCTGTCAGAAGGACTATGAACGTGTTCCCCCACCGTCTGCTACTTCCTAAAGGTTCTATATGTATATATGTTTTACTTTGTTGTATGTTTGTTTAGTCTTTGTAGTTCCTTTCTTGTTTTGGGTTTTTGTATCCTTTCGATTCAGCGTATAAAACAAATGACAAAATACTGAGACAAAGACTGTTTTTTTTTTCTACAGGCAAAGTTGGTGGCATGCCGTTCCAACTTATGGTATTCATCAAGGAGTTCGACGGCATCAAGCCAGCCTACACCTCTGGCTACGACATCTCCGGCTTTCCCACAAACAGGCCTCTGCACAGCTTCCAGGTCAAGGATATCAAGAACATGTGGTTCCAGGATGTCGAGATCTACCACAAGGATGTTCCAGAAGTTAGCTCGCCCCTTACCGTTTAAAAAGGCAAAAGAGGCATTTATTTCGAAAATGTGTTTGAGTAATTACCCCAATTAGGCAATGGTTGTGTCTGTTTTTGATTCTATTAATAGAGAATATTTGTGATGAACAATCTTTACAAGAAAGACTACTGCCACCTTTTATTTTTATGATATATAACGATAATTTCAATGGATTACACTTGTTGTATATATTGTTGCATTACCTAGTTTATGTATTACTGGTGTGTATTGAAATATTATAGCGTAAAAGGCGAATTAAATAAATATTATAGATATATAATTATTTTTGTATTTAACATTTGTTCTGTTATACTATTAATTATTATGTGGTTCTGATTAAAATTTTGAGGTAAACGATACTCGTAATGTTACGATCGAGGACCAACCTATAAAAAGTAAAATAAATTAACAATTTTTTTAGTGTGCAAAATATCTCGCCGCAGCGTAGTTTGGACTCGGGACCTCTTCTTCAGTACAGGAAACGCTCTAAACCACCACCACTGAGCCACCGAGGTACCTGCCGTGGTAGTTTTGTTGGTTTAGAGCGATTCCTGTATTGAAGGAAAAGGTCCCGAGTTCAAACCTCGGCTGCGGCGATGATTGTAATACACGGAAAGTTCTAATAATTGTCTTAAGACTTATTTATGTGATCATTGGGCGTTACTATTATTCTATACACAAATGTTTGTCTCGTAGCGGGAATCTAACCCACAGCTTGTGGTATATGAGATATGAGCCGATATGCCTATAACAAACCCTGCCCTGCACCAATGACTTATAGTTAAGTGTAGATTTTGTACGCTCGCTCTAAAACGGTGAAGGAAAACATCGTGATGAAACCCGCTTACGCGCTTTAGAGTGGTAGGCTCTGGCCGTCGTTGTAATACCACCCACCGAACAAAGCCATGCCGTCAAGCGACCTAGTCGTGTTTCGGATGATGTTTGGTGAACCATCGCGAAGACGGGTCTAAGCAGCCGCTCAACTGCCTTCTCTCTCTAAATCTATGTGCTTCATCTTAGGCCACATCATCGCTTCACATCAGGCGACATAGTCGCCAAACATAGATCTATTAAGTGTAAAAAACAAAGGCGACCACTACACAACAGAGAATGTAAATTATAGTAATTATTGCTTAGAGGTACGCGCTAAGACTAAGCAAATGTGTGCTACACTTTCGACCGCATCGTCGGTTAACAACAGGTGAGAAAGCGGTCAAACGCAAGCCTATAACTAATAAAAAAATGCTTATCCTTATAATTTCGCGAGGAGTTTTAATCATTTCTTAATACCTATAAGAAAAATGTGTACAGCCAGCAAGCCTATATATATATATTTAGGAGCTCGTTCTTAAGAGTTATGCCTTCGGAGTTTTTTCTGCTGCTACTGCTTTTCGGCTACTGGGGCTGTGTCAGCTATTCTGCTTCCGGATATTGAGTATTACCTATACTAGTAATGTGAATACATTACCTATTAGGTACATATATTTTATTTTTTATTTATTTTTGACAAGTTGACAAGGATGAATGAAGAAGACTGTCCGCACGAAATGGGGTTGCCATTATCCGGACGACAATAGAGAATCGGACAGTAATCGAGAAAAAAACCTAAAATGTAGTTAGAACGAATGTTCGTCGAACCAGAAAGATGATTCAATCAATATTTTTGTGAAATAATCATGATTTATATTTTTAAATCAATAAATAAAATCTAATAATTCTGATATTTTTAATCTGTTCTTCATCTCAAACGAAACAACAATCACAGCGCATGACATCATTTGTAGGCAAATGCCGTAAGTCAAGTTTTTGTTTATTTTACGGTTTTGCTTTTCATAAAATGTATTTTTGCTAATTTGTTCGTTCCATTACTCAATTATCGTCCCCAAACTTCACAAAACGTATTTAAATCACTTTGCAAGTTTTATTTCGAAGAGCTTGTCGTCTTCTACCTACATCTGACGTCACAAATTTTGAGGTGACCTTTTGCGCGGCAATATTTGAAACATAATATTTAAAAATAGTTTTAGGTACTTTTAGAGCGTTATTTAATTAAAGTAGTATTTTTCATGACATATGGGTAGGGGGGCTGGTGTAGGTAGGCTTGATGCCGCTACCTTGCTAACAATTAAACAGATAATATAACACCATACGCCATCTATACGAAAAACAGGACCTGTGCTGAATTACAGTAAAACGCCATCTGTTAAACATGGTACAAAGCTTGTCTAGATGTCGACAAAGCTCAAATCAAAGCCATGTAAATCAATACTGTAAAAATACAAATTAATACTGCTAGCATCTTGGGTACGCTGCCAACTGGTAGTGGGTTGGAGCATTTGAGCTATCTATAGGCCTTTATGGTCTATGGGTTGTCCAATTGCTTCTCTTTGTATGTAGTTAGTTTAGTTTTAGTAAGTGTGTAGTTAGAGTGTAGTTTGTTTTCAGTAATAAAGGCATTCGCCCGTTGAAAAAAAAGGCCATGTACACATACAAGCTGTTAGTTTACCGAATACCGTACAAGTTACGCAGTATCATACTAGATGGCGCGCAAATAAATTCAAGTTGCAACATGCATGCAAAAAGTACAATATACAAATTTTGTTGCATAACTTATAGTAATAATATGTATGTAGTAGTAATATGTACTGTGTTATATTACTATCTAATTACCACACAATGGATCCCTGAAAAGGCACAACGGCGCCGAGACCGACCTAGAAAAAGATGGCGAGACGATCTAGAAGCACACCGAGAAAATTGGTATGAGGTGGTGCAGGAGCGAGACAGGTGAAAGGAATTGGGAGAGGCCTTGGCCCAGCAGTGGGACAGTATAGTCTAGTTAAAAAAAAACGTATATTACAGTCATATGGTTCGAAAATTAGTGGTTACGTTGAAAGATTTCCGGGAGTTTTGAAAATTGGTAATTTTATAGATTTTCATGTGCTCTTTCCAGTATTGTCAAAAAACTGCTACTAGTTTTATTAGTTCAACAAGAGAAAAAACTTCTATAAATTTATGTATTTTTTTTCTTAGGTATGAATTCATCCCAAGTGCTCTTGACTTCTATCAGACGTCTCTTCGTGATCCTGTCTTCTACCTGCTATACAACAAAATATTTGACTACATGATTCAGTACAAGAAATACCTGAAGCCATACAAGGACGATGACTTGCACTTTACCGGTGTTAAAATCGAAGATACCATAGTTGACAAACTAGTCACTTACTACGACGACCTTTACGACTTCAACACGACTTTCCTTGAGAAGCTTGAGGCTAAAGTGCCTGATGACTCCTTTATTCGTCAACGCCGTCTTAATCACAAGGCCTTCAATATCACCATTAACCTCACGTCTGAAATAGCAATAAGCGCCGCCTTTAAGGTTTGTGCAGGTCCTAAGTACGACAGCAACAGATACCCGATCACCCTCGAGAAGAACTGGATGAACTTCGTTGAGCTGGACTGGTTCATTCAAGAACTAGTTAAGGGGGAGAACAAGGTTGTACGCAAATCTGAAGATTTCTTATTCTTCAAAGAAGATTCTTTGCCAATCACTGAAATCTGGAAGCTTTTGGATCAGGGTAAACTTCCGAAGTCTGAAGGGTACGACTCAATGCCTAGAAGGTTGATGCTGCCAAAGGGTACCGAGCGAGGTATTCTCTACCAGATCTTCGTGTACGTCTACCAACAAGACTCGATCCCTATGGACGCTGAGACCAAGTTTGAGAAGCTGTGCCTAATGTCGGGCAACAAGTCTTTCGGATACCCATTGGACCGTCCTGTGCTGCCGCAGTACTTCGAAAAGCCAAACATGGTCTTTAAGGATGTTAAGATTTACTATGAAGGAGAGGTGCATACCAACAAAATAACCAACCCCGAGTTGGTACATATTCGAAATTCTACTTAGAAGAGTTAATTTATGCATTAAGAAAATTTGGTAGTTGCACAGATTATTATTTTTAATTTACAAATTGATTTTGTGCACCATTTTACCAATATGGCGGCACTAGCGGCAAAGATTCGAGTTGGTATAGTGAAAATTCTACAAGAGTACCCATAAACAAAAAATCTTTAAAACTCAGAAAAAAACGTCCATGTTTCCTTTTTATTTTAACACAACAAATGACTGGACGTGGACGGAGTCCCACCATGAGCATAATAATGGAATTGTTTCAAATTTCCGGATACTTCTTCAGTTTTTGTCAATTTTTTTTGTTTTTGTCAAATTAGTTTTGTAAAATAGCGACAATTTTACTTGGCTTTTTGTGATTATTTTTAATCTATTTTAATAAATAGAAGCAAAAGGTTCAAGCGTCTCATTTTCATATAGAAGCCCTTTTTAACGTGATGATATGACAAGTATCTTTTGGCTTTAAAATTAAACTTGAATTAATTATAATAAGGGCTTTGTCACCAACCTATCATTAAACTAATCTTAACGGTTACGGGTTACAGTATTATATCAATTACGCTTCAAGTTAAAGTACATCCAAAGGTCACTTAAATATGTTGGTGCTGGGTCTTACTTCTACTTGGTTAGAGTAGTAAATTAAAACTACTAACTTTCCGTAACTTGGGGGTGGACTGTGTTCATTGGTTTTGAAGATGTCAATATTATATGGTGTGCTCATTAATAGCTTCTCTAAGTTTGATCTTATTATTTTAAGGACTGGCCTAAAATAGTAAGTATTGAGGTAAGTACATATAATATATATAATATATTTACTTACTACTACTACTATACATATAATATGTATAGATATAAATATATATATATACTAGCTGACCCGGCAAACGCTGTTTTGCCATATAAATTTAAAAAAAAAATGTTAAGGGTGAACAACCCTTATCACTTAGGGGTATGAAAAATAGATAGTAGCCGATTCTCAGACCTACTGAATATGCATATAAAATTTGGTAAAAATTAGTACCTTACTCCTCCGAAACGGAGGAGTAAAGTAACTAACATTGTGACACGAGATTTTTTTTAATATATATGACTAGCTGACCCGGCAAACGTTGTTTTGCCATATAATTAAAAAAAACACTTAGGGGTATAAAAAATAGATAGTAGCCGATTCTCAGACCTACTCAATATGTATATAAAATGTGGTAAAAATCCGTAAAGCCGTTTCGGAGGAGTAAGGTAACTAACATTGTGACACGAGAATTTTATATATATGATGATGATGATATTAGGTTTGAAATTATCTACTTACTATCAATTTCTCATATTTTATATTCTTGGGTAGGTAGGTATCGGAATATTTAGCCCAAGCTTAGTATAAAATATTAGAAGCAAAACTTGGAGATGAGCGGAACACGTGGCTAGACGAGATGACTGAAGGTGGACCAAAGCAGTCACATAGTGGTTGCCAGTAGAAGGGTGCGGAATGCAGGGGAAAACCGCAAGCCAGATGGAGCCAGATGACGTGGTGGTTGTACAGTATGTCACAGAATAGAAAAGGGGCTTGAGAGTCTTTGCTCAATAGGATTACATTGACAAAGCCTGAAGAAGAAGATAATAATTATGTTGGAATATCAAACTTCATAATAACAGATTACCTACTTACCTACCTAAATCCTAATTTAGGTAGGAATACTATAATATATTAAAAATTCACAGGCCTAGACAAGCAATCCGGGTCACTTAAAGAATCCTAAAAATCTCGGAAACTAAAAATGCTAGGTTAATGCAATAAATTGTATTTAATAGACAATGTAATACTCCTAAAATGAAGGTATTAAAACTTCTTAGTTATTGTAAAGTTATATCATAAAAAAATCAAATTTGAAAAAGGGCCACTTTCGAAGATGGAACTACGAAATTACAGCATTTGGTTTTGCTTTTGTTTGTAATCTGTCATTTATGTGGGTACATAAACCATGTTGATAGTGCTCTATATTCATTATTCAAGCTGAAATTATGTCGCTTACGCCTGAAGAATGCACCAGAATACTTACAATGCTGGAAACCGGCCGGAGTCAGCGCGATACAGCCAGGACTGTCGGTGTGTCGCTGTCAACAGTACAAAGAGTTCTCCGACGTTACGAAGAAACTGGTTCTAACCTACGCAGACCAGGAACGGGCAGAACCAGGTGTACCACAGCACGAGAAGACCGATACTTGGTGAACACCATGCTTCGAAATCGCTTTCTCACAGGAACTGAACTCACCAATCAGTTTCGACGCCTCGGAGGAAGTAACCCAAGTGCATGGACAGTAAGACGTCGGCTTGCTGAATCTAACTTAAAACCCCTTAGACCTGCAAACGGCCCTAAACTGGAGCGTGGGCATCGTATTTCGAGACTAAGATATGCCCAGAGCCACGTAAATTGGAGTATTGAAGATTGGTCAAAAGTTATGTTCTCCGACGAATCAAAATTTATGCTCTACAAGCACGATGGAAGACACAGAGTGTATCGAAGACCAGGGGAAAGATTCAAGCAAGCATGCATCGAAGAAAAAGTAGCCTACGGTGGTGGGTCTGTACTTGTGTGGGCCGGAATTTCTTCTGAAAGTCGCACAGAGCTGGTGATCATAGAAAACGGCTCTTTAACTAGCGTAAGATATGTGGAAGAAATCCTCAATGATCACGTTGGTCCATTTATGGTCAATTTAGGTGAGGATGCTATATTTATGCATGACAATGCCCGACCTCATACAGGTAGGATTGTGAATGACTACCTTCAAGAGATGAACATTACTCGTATAGAGTGGCCAGCGCGCAGCCCGGATATCAACCCGATCGAGCATGCTTGGGACGAGCTAGGCAGATGCGTAAAACAACGAAACCCTCCCCCAATCACGCTTCGTGAGCTCAAAATTGCTCTCACAGAGGAATGGGAGAATATTCCCCAAAATCGTATAAGGAACTTGGTGTACAGCATGCCAAACCGCGTAAACGCAGTAATGGAAGCACGAGGAGGCAATACGAAGTATTAAAATTCAAGAAAATCGTAATAAAGTTCAAAAATTTCATGTTTCCTATTTTTGTTTTAAGGAGAGATCAGCAGTTTTTTTCTTTATGTAATTTTGTGTTAATAAAATGTATGGTGACTCATATTTTTTTTACTTTCATTTAAGGAGTATTACATTGTCTATTAAATACAATTTATTGCATTAACCTATCATTTTTAGTTTCCGAGATTTTTAACATTCTTTAAGTGACCCGGATTCATTGCTCTCGAGTGTAGATGACAATAGGGGATCGGACCACTTTTCAGAAAGTGTTTTAAATTAACTACAATGATTATATATAGCCATGAAAAATACTAGTTTAATTAAAAAACGATCTAAAAGTACCTAAAACTATGTTTAAATATTATGTTTCAAATATTGCCGAGCAAAAGGTCACCTCAAAACTTGTGATGTCATATGTAGGTAGAAAACGACAAACTCTTCGAAATAAAACTTGCAAAGAGATTCTAATACGTTTTGTGAAGTTTGGGGACTATATTGTAGTAATGGAACGAAAAAATTTGCAAAAATACATTTTATGAAAAGCAAAAACGTAAAATAAACACAAGCTTGACTCACGGCATTAGCCTACAAATGACGTCATGCGCTGTGATTGTTGTTACGTTTGAGATGAATAACAGATTAAAAATGTCAGAATTATTTTTTGATTTAAAAATATAAATCCTTATTATTTCACAAAAATATTGATTGAATGATCTTTCTGGTTCGACGAACATTCGTTCTAACTACATTTTAGATATTTTCTCGATTGCTGTCCGATCCCCTATTCAATCAGAATAACACATACCAAGGAGACGTTTTCTGTTCGGCTGTTGGCAACCGACCAAGGCGCGAGGGCGAAAAAGCTTGTCTTTTTTACTTTCATACCGTCGTTTTCGTATCAAAACTGAACAGCGCCCTTTAGCGGCTATATCAGAAAACGTCCGAATCATTTACGTTCTTGTTTAAAAATAGATTGAATAGAATAAAAATAGACTCAATAACGAATTTACCAATTTTAACACTAAAAAGCCTAAGAAACTAGCAAAGTAGCGTAAATAAATCTATAAAGCTAACAAATAGGTTACATAATTAAGTACTAAATTATAATTAGTTACTTATTTAAGTAATTTAGTTACCTATAATGTCTGAGGGCAAGGAAATCAAAAGTGGTTATTTCGGTATTCGCTACAACCATGGGCTACGACCAAATTAGACTAATAGAAAGACGACAGAGTTCATGCAATGAATGTGGGAGAAAAGAGAGATTCTGGAAGGAACCATCAAGCGACCTATATATATTTTTTAATTAGCGCCATCTACTGTAACTAAGTGGAACTATAAAGTCATCTAGTTGGTGGCGACTATCATTGTATCGGGCGTATAAGTACCTACTTGAAAAGAATACTTACCTATCGCAGTAAGCCATTGTTGCCAGAATAAAACAGATGGCGCTATGTTAGCAATACACTTAGGTAATAGCTAAGGTCTAGATATTTTATCCTACAAGCCTTTACCCGCGTAAAAAGTATAGCTATCGATAAAACAACAAATGCGCAAAAATGTTTTGTAGTTTGATATAATACAATATGAATGTTTAAGTAATAGACCTTTTTGCGATAGTAAAATAAGGTTTTTAATAATATTTATGCACGCTTATGTTTTATTTGAATTTATTGTATTTACTTATATGTTTAAATGGTAAAAATAAAATAAAAACGAAATATTTAATCGACACAAATAGCCAAAGGTAGGTAGGTACCTATTACAAAATGCACTGAAGTTTAGTTTTCAAGTTGTTATTTTGATGAGTTTATCTTATCGCTGTTGAAATTAAGTGTGTAGGTACCTAGTTACTTCGTTTTGTTATTTTTACTTATGAGTTCGCTTTCAGTAGGTACCTATAGGTTATCAGCTTATATCAATAATGCAGATGTCTGTTTAAGACATGCATTTCTTTTAATCAATCATAAATAAGCCAGATTTTTCTATCACAGTTATATTATAAATTCTAAAGTTTGTTTCTTTGTGTGTAAGCATGTTTATTAAGTCTTCACGAGATATCTTCCACGCTGGATTTATATATACCTATAGTATATTTTTTATCCCGGGAAACCACGGATGACTCCTCGAAGCAAAGGTAGTCTATGTATCTATACTAGGTATATATATATATATATTATAAAACCAACTAAGCCGATTCAGTACATTGAAGATATTAGAAAACCAACTGGGATCGACTTTTTAGAGGGTAATGAACATGAATCCACAGTTGTTAGAATTTATGTGTTACATACAGGTGTCGGTGACTACGATGATAGTAGTAGTAAGTACGCGCTTTAATATAATGTGGAGGTCTTACTACGAAGAAAAATAGATAGATAGATAGATGAAGGCTTTATTGCAACATGCAACATGTAGACGATCGACGATTGGAGTTGCTGGAGGTAGTTACGATGGTAGGCATAATATCATCAGAACGTGTTTTTAATATTTTAAACTTGAAAAAGCTACCATAAAAAAAAACTGCGTAGCACTGCATTGCATCATCATCATCACCCCGAGACATCAGATATTAAATCTGATATGCCCAATAATTTCGCTGGCTACAATGCCCTTCTTACAGCTTTTTCATAATAACCGTTGATGAAACATGGATTCACCATTATACGACCAAAAAATAAGTTTTTTGTTAAAAAATATTTTTTACAAGACAAGCTTTTAACAAATTCGTAATCGGAACCGCAAGCAGATTAAAATGAACCCAAACACTAGTAGTTTGAGATAATCCGTCAAGGAGTTCTATTGCCCACCTTCCGTCTCCATCATCAGATCAGCTGACTGTCACCATATTGTATTATCATCGGACTTTGTCAAGTGTGCAGAATTTCAACTCCGCAGGATAAGAGTGAATAGTGACATACATACTTACATACATTGCAAGTTATATAAAAGCTTGTAAAAACAGTCTAAATATTGGACTAAAGTTGGTGAACCTGCACATAAGAAGGCTAAATCGACATTGTCGGCTGGAAAGGTGGTGATTTTATCTTCAGAAAGGCAGAACGATTAATAGAGAATATTTGCTGCAAAGACTAGTACGCAAATTTGTTGCAAAAATTCAGTGAAGAAATTCATAACAAGCGACCTAATTTAACGAAGAAAAAAAACTATTGTTCCACCAAGACAACGCACCTGGCCCCCTACCCATATGTCCCTCAAGCGCCAATCGAATATCGTGTTGAGATCGAATAGCGTCACAGCGACTAATAAGTTACGGTCTAATTTTTGTCGATTCAGGCAAGAAATCGAATTAACCTCATTAATTTATACCAAAAGACGATGACTACGAGTTGAGATAAACTTAATGGTACAATATATGGCATCGCAAGACATTGTCGCAGTGAATCTACACCTTAATCTGAGCTCAACACTTGAGGGCATTGGCGCTTGAGGGACATATGGGTAGGGGAGCTGTTCACACCTGCGGCATTGCAAATGCTAATACTGAAGAATTACGGTATGAATTGCTGCCGCATCCACCCTACTCGCTAGACCTGGCATCAAGCAAATCCCAAAATTTTAAAAACATTTAGATCGTTATAGATTTTTGTCGAATATCAAAGTAATTGCCGCTGCTCGGCAATTTTGAGGGGTTAGACAAAACCTTCCACCAAAATGATATAATAGCTTTTGAGAACCGCTGCTACAAGTTTATACAAGTAGAAGAAAGCTACGTTAAAAAACAAGATTTTTGTTGAAAAATATAGATAGATAGATACATAGATAACACTTTATTGCACTTAAAAAAGAAAACAGAATTACAGTTGGTACATAATCAATAAGTACAATAGGCGGTCTTATCGCTAAGCAGCAATAAAAACATAAAAGCAAAAAAAAGCTAAATAAAAAAAATATAAGCATAATATAAGTATTTTACAAGACAAGCTTTTCAAAAATTCGTAATCGGAACCGCGAGCAAATTAAAATCGTAAACACTAGTAGTTTACGATTATCCGTCAAGGAGTACCATTGCCCACCTTCCGGTTCCATCATTAGATCAGCTGGGTGTAACCATAATATTGCATTGTCGTCGGACTTTGATAAGCATGCAAAATTTCAACTCCGTAGTATAAGAGAAAGTGATTCTGATTCAACTTGCAAGATTTGACCCAAACAAACAATTATTGCAAGTTAATTAAAAGCTTGTAATAAAATATAGCAATTTGTTGAGGGCATAGGAAAGTAGAGCGAATGTGGCTCAGTGGGAGAACGTGCGGCTTTCAATCCGACGCACCCGAGTCCCGCATTACTGACTTTCTTAAGTTATGTGCTTAAGTTATGTACTCGCTCTAAAAACGGTGAAGAAAAACATCGTGAGGAAACCGGCATGTCCAAGAGTTTATAACAAAATTTCAAGGACATGTGACGTCCACCAACACTGCACTGGCCAGCATAGTGGATTATGGCCCGCTTTCTATGAGAAGGCCCGTGTCCCAGCAGTGGGAACGTGATGGGCTGATGATGATGTCGATGATGATAGGAAAGTACACCCGTATTCAAAAACAACACTAAATTTGTCGGAGGGAAACATTCATAACTCCACATCAAACGTTTGTGTGAAAAATAAATGATATTCAAAATAAGACCTTTCTTTATTCAAAATAAGACCTTTCTTTTAGTTTGCTTTTTGAAATTACTTCCCCGAATTCGATCCTTATAAGCAACACTACTGGCTGGTGTAATAAATAATTCAGGGTAAATATTTTTAAAGAATCAGCGTGTTCGATGCCTGACTAAAAAATTGGTTTAATAATAATCCAATTATGCAGTTTTCGTTTTTATCAATATCGGCCCCGAGACTCTTGAGCAATTTTCGCTATTCCTTATAGTTTTAGATTTGGCCATCCACGCCCACTTGAAAATGTCAACCTGTATACCTACCTACCTACTAAAATTATTTGCGAGTATAAATATAACACTTTCTGAAAACCAGTGCATCGTGAGATTTTTTTTAATGTAACTGGATGATGAGACGAGCTAGTCGTTTGCCTGATGGTAAGCAATACGTCATCCCATAACAATAACAGCACCATCCAGTACTTTGTTTTGCAAAATCCTGCGCGGCACTGCACTGCGCTCGTCACCCTGAGAAAATTAGCTGTTGAGTTTCATAGTGCCCAGTAATTTCGCTGGCTACAATGCCCTTCAAGCCGAGAATGTATAAAAAAAAAACAATGTGACTATTCGATGTTTTAGCACAACATCGCACACGTGGTAGATTATGAATCAAGCTTTCTTTCTGAAAGAAAGCCATGATGAAAGCTTTTTTGAAAAATCTTTACTGAGATACCTACTACCGTTGTATTTATCAACTAAGTAGCTACACGCTAAGTAGCTAGCGTATCTACACAATTGGATTTCTGTTTGAGCGGACTGCATCCAGCTTTATGAAAACTAGACTCTGGTTCTAGGTCTCATTCAAAAGAGTCTCGGCGATAGGCAAAAATATTTGGTTTTGATCTATGATCGTCTAAAATTATTTTATATATTTTTTAATTTATTCTTTAAAGGGTTTTGTCGCTTAGCGACCTCATTACCCAATCTTTTTCTGTAGCTAAAATTATGACCTTACTAGTAGGCATTTTGCAGCTAGAAGATATAGCTGTTACGCTTGGTCAGACAGAGGTTAGGCTAAAATTGAGTTGCACTGTTCAACATCTACAATTTTTGACTGACCCAATATGTAATTTCTTTCAGTGGCATTCCATATTCATTTCATCAATACATGTTGTACATCTACGGGAGAACCACATACATCACAATTGAACGATTAAACTTTATTCATTAAAAATGCTAATGCTAAGTTAGTGTTATGACCGGATATTTGAAAAGATAGAATATCTGCCTGACTGACAATCAAAATATTGCATAGGTTGTTAGGCACCTAGGTGCCTATAACAAAAGTCTTTCACAATGTCAAATTACTTATCACGTTCTTAGTTTGGTTAATGCCTACCACTTACAAATGATAAAATTATCGCAATATTTTTAGGCTGCAAGCAACACCTTTCGATACCTAGCAACACTATCGAATCCGAGTTCAAAAGTCTCGACCCATGTCTCTTAATCTTATAAAGAAAATATCTGCTCTAATTACTGATAAATGTATTCAGTACTATAAATAGGAGGGTAAGCCAGTGCATAGTTACAGTTGGGAGCTCATTCGGAGAAGATGAAGACTGTCCTAGTATTGGCGGCCCTCGTGGCCTTAACCCTCGGAGGAACCGTGCCTTCAAAACACTACCACAGTGTTGAGACTAAGCCAGGTATGTCTTTAATTTTAATAATATTTTCCTGGAAACAGTGAGACACATTTATTTTTACTAATTATATGAAAATAAGTTTGAAGATAAGATATTTTCCCACCTATTTTAAATCATTTATTATGCATTCATCACCAACAGATTCCACACCGATTGCATTCTTTGCTGTGGCTACTTTAAATTTTTCTTTATATTTCAGTTGACGCTACCTTTGTGAATAGCCAAAAGAAAATTTTAATGCTCTTCTACAATGCTAACCAAGTTAACACAAACAGCGAATACTACACAATTGGCAAAGACTATGACATCGAAGCTAACAGAAAAAACTACACCGTAAGTTTTAGCTTTATAATTTTTATCAATAGATACTTGTCTCCTATTCATTTGCTATGATAAAATGTAAAACTACTGTATAATATTTCTGTTTAGTATGAATTAAATATTTCTATTTAATATACGGCAATCAAATGGCAAAAGAACTCTTGAGGCCAGGCCAGGTAAATTTTTTACTACAAACACTAAACCATTGTTTCCTTTTCAGAATAAGAAGGTCGTCGACCGCTTCTTGATGTTGTACAGAACCGGTTTGTTACCGAAGTACAATGTCTTCTCCATCTTCCACGACGAGCTTAGAGAGCAAGCCATATCTCTTTTCCAACTGTTCTTATACGCCAAGGACTTCGACACCTTCTACAAGACAGCCGCTTGGGCTAGGGTCTACCTCAACGAGGGAATGGTCTTATACACCTTCTACATTGCGGTGCTCCAACGTCCAGACACCGCCGAGTTTGTCCTGCCCGCTCCTTATGAAATCTACCCAGAGATGTTCATCAACAAACGCGAAACCTATGAAATGTACCGCATCAAGCAGGAGAATGACATCACATTCCCTGCAAATTTCGCCTCGAGATTTGGTATTGTGAAGGAAGAAGAAAACTTTGTGTTTTACGCTAACTACTCAGATTCCTTGACTTACCCCAATGATGAGCAGAGATTGGCATACTTCACCGAAGACGTCGGCCTGAACTCTTTCTACTACTACTTCCATACTACCTTACCTTTCTGGTGGAACAGCAACAAGTACGGTCCTTACAAGGAACGTCGTGGTGAATTCTATTTCTGGTTCTACCAGCAACTGCTGGCTCGTTACTACCTTGAGCGTCTTAGCAATGGCTTGGGTGAAATCCCATCATTCTCTTGGTATTCCCCAGTTACTGTTGGGTACTACCCTTTCCTGTCTACAATGAAGTATCCTTTCGCGCAGCGTAGCAACCACTACCTTGTTCACACTGAACAGAACTACGAGGACATTCGTTTCTTGGATATCTATGAGAAAACCTTCTTCCAATTCCTGACAGCCGGTCACTTCAAGGCTGTAAGTATTGATAATTCGTTCAAAATTGCATGCACGTTTAATATAAATGTATATTAGAATAGTGAAGTTATTTTAATAAAACGTTTTTATTCACAGTTTAACAAGGAAATCGACTTCCATGACGAAAAGGCTATCAACTTCGTTGGAAACTACTGGCAGACTAATGCCGATTTGTTCGGAAAGAACCACACCGATACCTACCAGCGCTCGTATGAAATCACTGCTCGCCGTGTCCTGGGCGCTGCTCCTAAACCATTCGACAAGTGAGTTTCTTAAACTTTTGTTATTAGCAATAGCAGGGTAAAAGATTATATTGTTTCATTGAGTTTAACAAGAGAAAAAAGAAATATAAACCCATATTTCTCTGCAGTGCAGTGGGACGATCACGGCTGACAACAACAACAACAACAACAACAAACTCATAATATAATTTTGTGTTTTAGGTACGAATTCGTCCCAAGTGCTCTCGACTTCTACCAGACTTCTCTACGTGATCCCGTCTTCTACCAGCTGTACAACAAGGTGTTTGACTACATGGTTCAGTACAAGGAATACCTGAAGCCCTACAAACACGATGACTTGCACTTTGTCGGCGTCAAGATCAACGATGTGAAGGTTGACAAGCTAGTCACTTACTTCGACCTTTACGATTTCGAAGCTATCAACGCGGTATTCCTTGGGAAGCAGGACCCCGTACCTTACCCTCACGACTACATCGTTCGTCAACCCCGTCTTAACCACAAGCCCTTCACTCTCACCATTAACCTCAAGTCTGACGTACCAACAAGCGCCGCCATCAAGGTCTGGATAGGTCCTAAATACGACAGCAACGGATACCCGATCACCCTCGAGAAGAACTGGATGAACTTCGTTGAGCTAGATTGGTTCACTTACGATCTCGTTGCCGGAGAGAACAAGGTTGTACGCAAATCTGAAGATTTCTTATTCTTCAAAGAAGATTCTTTGCCAATCACTGAAATCTGGAAGCTCTTGGATCAAGGTAAACTGCCTAAAGACATGTCTGAAGAGTACGACTCGATGCCTAAGAGGCTGATGCTGCCGAAGGGTACCGAGGGAGGTTTCCCCTACCAGATCTTCGTGTATGTCTACCCGCAAAACGCAATCCCGAAGGACGTCGAGACCAAGTTTGAGAAACTTGGCCTGATGTTGGGCAACAAGTCTTTCGGCTTCCCATTGGATCGTCCTGTGTTGCCGCAGTACTTCAAGCAGCCTAACATGTTCTTTGAGGACGTTGAGATTTACCACGAAGGAGAGATGCACACCTACAAAATGGCCAACCCCATGTACAAATTCAAAACTCCACTGTAAAGAGCATTATGTTTTTTAGGAAACCTTGTAGTCTATATTTATAAATTTATCTCAATGTATATTATGTATGTATAATAATGTTCGAGAAATAAACTCGTAATAATTTATTTAAATATGACTTTTAAATTTTATTCTGTAGCCTGGTTTTATAATAATGGTTAGCAATAGTAGTAATCAAACCTCATGTTATAATTATATACATAATTATAATAGTAATGCTTGTAACTTATGAAACCTACCTATCGTAGGTTATATAGCTAAATTTGTACCGAAAACAGTAATTGACAAGAAATAATTCGCTATCACAAAAGTAAGACATGATCATATTTATTATAGGACATGTATACATATAACTATACCAAAATACGCTCAAATGTGACCTTCTTAAGTCAATTCAAGATCCTCTCGATAATTAAGAAACAGTTTACAGTCGATTGTTAAGAAACGATAACAGTCTAGAATGAATCTAGGCATCTCCTGGGCACGCATCTAAGGCCGCATCTTCGCTTTCCATCTGGCAAGATGTCGTCAAACGTATGCCCATTTACCAAGAAAAAGGAAATATATACTTGAGTTGATTTCTATCTCTCAAATTTACTAGTAGCTTAGTTATCTTTGCTAGTAGGTTCGTAATATTATTATAGTTTTATATTCTTCTACTTTTTCTGAAACTGCTAAATGAAGAGCTCCACATTCAGCCACCGGTGATACTATAATATTAAAACCGCTAAGTACTTGGTAGAAGAAGATGGTGCGATTACGTCATCGATGTGGCGGGCGCAACCAGCACGGTAATTGTCTTTCTCGAACGCCAATCCCAAACGCTTTCAAACATGTCATGTGTCTGTGGAATTACAGAACATTACTACTCAAAGTTCGCATCCTAATCCCAATCCTAATCACGATCGCTAAAAAGATCGATATTGCAATTTCAAAGATGCTAACGCCTTCCAAATTTAAAATTGAAAGCGATCGGGATCGGTGTTCGATCCCTGCTGGACACGTTTCACTCAGTATCGCAAAACGTAGCAACACAAAGAGGAGGCCTTCATCTTGGGTGCCTAAATAGAAAAAGAAAACGAATATGTATTAGCTAAAATTAAAATACATTATAGACAATCAATTAGTGATATCAGGGAAATAGTGTATGTATATATGTGTATGTGTGTGAATAGCGGAACTGTGTTAGTGTAACCAGATGTTAAATCACCAAACAGTAGTGTGCCAACATCATTCTACCTATTCTGGTTTGAAGGTGCTATTTTAGGCGAAACAACTAGGCATTTTAGGACTTCAAAGCCATTGTATCAGGATTACGACCGCAGTGCACTGCCGCACAAGATTTTGTAGAACGGAGTTCGGATGGTGCTGCATCTTAAAGGTAATTGTATTGCTTACCATTAGGTGAATAAACTGCTTGTGGTAGACCAACATGGTTGAGGGAGGTGATGGCTGGTTTACAAGTCATACTCGTGAACGGGTGCTGCTGTGTTGACTAGTCTGGTTTAGTCAATCTAACTCCTACTGTACCTTATGGGACATCCCACTAGCACTTCTTGTTTGACTTTCTAATAAGTTTAATCTATACCTAATTCATTTTTCATTTTCAAATTTTGAGACATCTTTTTTCAAGAGTTGAAAAAAGAGACATCCCTGTAGAGTTTCTTGGTGCTATCTTCTCTAGCGGGCGTATTTCCAAAGCATTGGTAGAGTCAGTATTCGCGTTTCTCTTCTGGGCGCGGACTTTAATCTGAGTATGGGAAAGACATGGGTTGAGACATGCTTACCTTTTCTTTTTAAAGTCAAGACTTCTTAAGTTACAGTTTTTAACGTATTTTAACTGACTTGTAGTCTGTGTATAGGACATTTAAAAGTGCATTTTTGTGCCTATTTAATAAGTATCTTGACTTTTGACTTTTGTTGTTTACTAAAACATGTCTGTCATATTATAAGTGCTGACATATATACCAATTGGGCACGTACGATCGAATTACAAAAAATATCGATCATAATATATATAACATTTCATATACCAAATTTCATTCTGTGTCGAATACAACATATTTTCAAAAGAATATCATTATAGAGATTGCAAACGTCGTCGGTTGCATTTTAGAAAAAATATAATCTGAATAAGGTTGCCTGGAAGAGATCGCTTCAAGCGATAAGACCGCCCATTGTACTACCATAGTTAAGGACTGTGTTATTGTCTATTTCTTTAATTTGGTATACAATAAAGAGTTTTTCTATTCTATTCTATTCTATAGGCAATCTGAATTTTTTGATTTTCGAAAAATTGTAGTCAGGCTCGAAAATGTAAGTTCTCAAAAAACAACAGCATGAGCTTGAAAATATTTTCCTTTAGGGATGTTTTCCCCAACGCAACCCTTCATTCAAATCAAACCGTAAATTTTTGAGAAAATTCAAAAAACATTTTCTTTAAATAAGTGATTGTAGTGACCTAATAAAGTCGTACAATAATAGTAAGTAAAAAATCCTCTTCTAAACATAATTGGTACCTATCATTTTCTTTAATATTTTTATTTTATTTTAAAAGATTATGGGCCTGAGTAATGAGTCTAGCAAGGCGTTCGCCTGTATATATGTGAATAGTACCCTTAATAAAACACATTATGAGAAAGGTAAACATTTTTTGTTGTTGTAGGATATATGTGCCGTCACACTGCCCTTTTGCCACGGGGGTGGCAGCAGGGTGTGTGGGGCTCGAACCCACTAAAAACCCCCCCGTGAGCAGTCCTCTGCCGTGGTTGAGCGAGATATGGTCGCGCTGGCATTCACCATCTCGCCCCATCAGGCGATCGACATGCTCATCTCATCACTCAGTACTATAAAAAAAGGTTTAGGTACCTGTCATGTGGTCCCAAATAAATGCACTTAGGAGATAGAAATAAAAACTCCTGCAAAAGGCCGGTTTCGTGTTATTACGATTATTTTTTTATTTGAAATAATGTACTTGAAATATGAGTTCGGTCCATATTTAAAAAATATAATAATAGGTATATATGCATAACCTAAATCAAGATTTTTCCCCTTTCACCGCCAAGGTCGACTATACACTACATAGGTATAAAAAGTGCTCTTTACGTATAGTACTTTTTAGGCGGCTCAAGCCGACCTCCGAGCCGATGGACAACCGTTGGAGTAGACGTGTCTTTTAGTGGAGACCGCGAATCGGCAAACGTAGTGTAGGACGCCCACCGGCTAGATGGAGCGACGGCCTCCGAAGGGCGGCCGGAAGAAACTGGATGAGAAGAGACGAAGACCAGGCTCAGTGGCGTTCATTGTGAGAGGCTTATGTCCAGCAGTGGACGACTACAAGCTGATGATGATAATGATGAAGCCGACTTCCGCGAGAGCATATTTACGTATGTCGTGTACAGTGGTTAGGCAATAAGTAAAATGAAGGAATTATAAGACATATAGGTTTGTTGGTTTAATTTTCTACAACTTTTCATTGTTATGTAGGCAGAGAACTGCATTTTGAACCCCGAACTTTCGATAATAAAATATAGATAGGTAACTTATCAATATCACGTAACCATGCACTGCTATGGCACATCAGATAGCTCTTGTACCTAGTAACTATTTTATTATTGCTGAAAGTTAACAGATGACAGAGGTCAATACAGATTAAGATAATGTGAAAGAAAAATATTTGTCACCAAGGTAGGTTTCGGCAGTGATAATTGTGTGTGGACTGATAACATCGGCAGTATAAATTGTGTAGCTGACCACTGAAACAGTACAGTTGGTCGATAGGCTTAGCACTATGAAGACTGTCTTAGTTTTGGCGGCCCTCGTGGCTTTAGCTGTAGGCAATGAAGTCCCTTACCAGCATAAAGTGACCACCAAGCCAGGTAAGATTTAAAACCACATTCTGCTAACTCATAGTATTTATGATCATCATCAGTATTTAATATTCAATTTGACTTTTGTTTTTCACACACTTTGGTTTCCTCACGAATAGTGTGGGTGTGAACCCGCATGAATGCCTCTGCTGACCTTAAACTTTTTTTAGGTCCGATAGCCGGTCCAATATTTTCATTAACATTTGTCACCTATTTTGTCACCGGCTTTTTCTAGGACGTGTGCATTGCAATATGAAACTCCGTATGTTTCATTTTCACCCACAAACAATCGGTGACTGATTGTCTGACGTGGGCGGACAGCCTTAAGGTCCAGTTAGGAGATCGGTGGTGGAATATTGAGCGCGTGTACACCGCTCCGCATTCGTTTCGTGAAAACACACAACGCGATGCACAAGCGCTTAAAAGCAATACTGTTAGATCTAATGTTAAATAACATTCATCGTTATTTATTGAAAAAAACAAAGAAAATTATATATTCTACAACCTTCCACGTTATTTTTAAAATATAGTGCACCACGTGAGTCTAATGCTCGGTTCATGTCGCAATACAGTAATATCCACCAAAATGCACTCAACTCACGATTATGAACCATGTCCTTCTAGAGCTATTGGTATTCAAACAAACAAACATATAAATATATATATAGTATATAGCATATTTATAATTGGGATTTGATTTGAAATCGTTTTTTAAATTAAGGCTAATTTTATTGATTACAAATTAATTAGTTGACGTAGATAGCTTGAGACCATACTGAGTGGAAGAAATGGAGATATTTGGCCAGCAGTGGACAGTGACGACAGATATAATAATTATTCATTGCTGTTTTCAGTTGATGCTGCATTCGTTGAGAAGGAGATGAAAATATTGTCTCTTTTAAAAAATGTGAACCAAGTGGACTCTAACGCGGAATACTTTAAGATTGGAAAGGAGTTTAACATCGAAGAACATGTTGAAGATTACACTGTGAGTAATTGTATCAATTATTTTTCGTATTCGTCTTTTTCGCTGCATGTTATTCGTTTTTTACCTTTATGCCTTTTTACAGAACAAACAAGCCACGAAGGAGTTCCTGACTCTGTGGAAATCTGGTTTCATGCCTAAGTTTAAGGTGTTTTCCATCTTCTACGAAAGAATGAGGCAAGAAGCCATCTCACTATTCCACATGTTCTACTACGCCAAGGACTTCGAGACCTTCTATAAGATTGCGTCTTGGGCCCGTCTCACCCTCAACCCTGGTCAATTCCTCTACGTTTACTACATTGCTATTATCCAGAGACCAGACACCCAGGGTATTGTTCTTCCTGCACCCTATGAAGTTTACCCAGAACTGTTCACGAACCTTAAAGTCTTCAACCAACTAAAGATTGTAAAGGAACAGGAAGGTATTATATTCCCTCACCAGGCGGCCCAATACGGTTTGGTCAAAGAAGACAACAAATATGTTGCTTACTCTAACTATTCCAATACCTGGGTTTACAACAACGAAGAGCAGAGGCTTACCTACTTCACTGAAGATATTGGTCTGAACTCTTACTACTACTATTTCCACACTCAACTTCCCTTCTGGTGGAACGGTGACAAATTCGGACCCTTCAAGGAACGTCGTGGTGAAGTTTACTACTTTTTCTACAAGCAACTTCTGCAACGCTACTACTTCGAGCGTCTAACTAACGGCCTTGGACCGATCCCTGAGTTCTCCTGGTTCGAGCCAATCCCTACCGGCTACTTCCCTCTGCTTCAATACCAGACCTACCCGTTGGTACAAAGGCCCAATATGTACAATGTTAACACTGAGGACAATTACGAAAACATCATGTTCTTGGACAGCTTTGAAAAGTCTTTCCTTCAGTTCCTTGAAAATGGTCGCTTCAAAGCGGTAAGATTACAAACTGTTGAAATATATTAATAATTTCACAATATAAGCATGTGATTGACGTAATCTTTTGTTTTCAGTACGACCAAGACGTTGACTTCCACGATCCCAAGACCCTTAACTTCGTTGGAAACTTCTGGCAATACAATGCTGACTTATTCCACGAGAATTTCACCAAGATCTACCAGCGTTCCTACGAAGCTACTGCTCGTCATGTCCTCAGCGCCGCTCCTCATCCTGTTAACCAGTACGCATTTTTTTACTATCTTGTCTGTATTGTGCCCGTCTTAGTCCTTGTTTTACGGGTATTCGCGAGCACTGAAAACCCGCAAGTATCTCACTGCTTTTTTGTTCTTTCAGCTACACCTTCCTGCCTAGCGCTCTGGACTTCTACCAGACCTCACTCCGTGACCCGGCATTCTACCAAATGTACAACAGGATCTTCCAGTACATTGTTCAATTCAAGAACTATTTGACCCCATACAGTACCAAGGAGCTAACCTACAAGGGAGTTGAGATCACCGACGTTAAGGTCAACAAGATGGTCACATACTTCGAGCTGTATGACTTCAATGTCACCAACTCCATCTACTTCAGCCAGGAGCAGCTCAAATCTTACCCCTACTCCTTCTTCGTTCGCCAACCTCGTCTTAACCACAAACCGTTCCACGTCACCATGGATGTTAAGTCTGAAACCGCGACCGATGCAGTCTTCAAAATCTTCTTAGGACCCAAGTATGATAGCAAGGGTTACCCTATTAACATCGAAGAAAACTGGACTAAATTCATGCTTCTCGACTGGTTCCATTACAAACTTGTGCCTGGCCAAAACGAGATCGTGCGTAAATCGAGTGAATTCTTCTTCTACAAGGAGGACTCCATTCCAATGGCTGATATTATCAAGATGCTTGGAGAAGGAAAGGTACCTAAGGATATGTCTGAAGACTTCGATGCCATGCCTAAGAGATTGATGCTGCCTAGAGGTACCAAAGATGGATTCCCCTTCCAACTGTATGTGTTTGCTTACCCGTACGAGACTATTCCTAAGGAATACGAGCCTTTCAAGGCATTTGTCCTGGATAACAAGCCTTTCAGCTATCCCTTCGACCGCCCAGTGCAGAACGCCGGTTACTTTATGCAACCTAACATGTACTTCAAGGAAGTGCCCATTTACCATGAGGGCGAAATTCACCCTTACAAACTCACTGACCCTGCTACCTTTGAACATCCTCACAACAATGAGGTTCCTAAGTAAGCGAGGAGAGAGAAAAACTAGTGATGCCAAAAAAATTTAAGTATATAAATAAAACTTGATGATCACATTTATTTTATTATTTCATACGCTATTCCTAATATCACAATTACTTAAAACCCTTCACTTCACAAATCACCTCTGCCCGTAACAATTGCAGGGCCACTTAGAACTTTAAATATCATAAAAACATAACATAACATACTTCGAAAATCTAGTTCTGTTTTTTATTCAACATGAAGTCTTAAAATAAACAATGTTTTTATATAGGTAGCTACTATAATTGTGTCGCATACACCTATTATATTATAGTGATCTGCGTAAACATAATAAACATTATAAAAACCGTGTAGCGAAGTATTTCTGAGAAAAATCAATAAAAGAGCATTAAGACAATATTTTTATTTTAATACTTATTTAACTATTTACCTACTTACACCCAAAACACAGTGTTGTTACACAAACCTCTGTAAACCTAGTAACAGTGTCATTCTATCGATAGAGTGTATTTAACCGACGAAGCAATAACATACCCTTCAAAATTTCAACTAACTAGTACAAATAGGGTGAGAAGTAAGCATAACTATAATCTACTGGTCGCGACTTATGATAAATAGTAATATTGTAAAATTTATAATTGAGTGCAGTTTCTAAGAAATTTTTAGCTTGTCTATGAAACGGAAAACCTAAAGGCTTAGTATCTAGCTCGGATGATACTTCCCTGTAGAAACTTGGTGGATATGGTATCATGTCATCATCTGCTGGAGTTATCATTATGAATAGCGTTAAATTCAAACCCTCTTCCAGGCCTCTAGGGATTAGCAAATTTGCTGGAAATTTAAATATGCTGTACTTTGTGGATCCAGCTTTTGGTAATACATGATTATAATCATCATCAAATGACAGTTTTTCAGAATTCTCTGGACACCATGAAATCAAATTTAAACCTTCTTGTAAGGTGAATCGGAAAGTGTCAAGTTCAAAGAATGTGTTGTATTGGTCCCAGCAATTGATACTACATTCCGGACCTAAGTATAATCTCACGATAGTGTCTCTGATAACAGTTGATTCAACAGTGAAATTAAGCGTGAATTCTACTCTAGTTAGTCTTCTTTGTCTAACTGCTACGTTAGATGGCCATTCATCTTTATCTCTGATTCTGTAGCTCATAGCCATATTCACTGAGAATTTATAATAGTCAAAATATGTTGTCAGCTTTGAAAAATCATTGTCAACAATTTCAAATTCATCAGATTCGTACTGACTGAGGTCGAAGGGCTCCATAGTATTTTTGTAATCAGTAAAATAATTTAGCATGTGTTGTAGCATAAACCAATAAGCTGGATCCCTCAACGTTGTCTCTGGATGATGGAGTATAGACGGCGCTGGGTTGTACCTGAATAAAAAAAATGTTATTATCAATATACGATACGAGTAGCAACGATAAGAATGCACTAAAATAAACTTATTATTGAAAATAAACGGAACACTGATTTCCATAACTCTTAAATTTCAAATATTTGTTTGTATATTATTTGCATTCTATTCGAGGAATTCCTTTAGAAAAAGACGTCTATAAAAGTAAGTTACTGCATTTTTGTTTGAGTCTGGTGCATAAAAATGTGAGACTATATGTAACTGTTATTCAGTGGCACTTACTATTAAACGCACGTTCTTGCTTCTCTCATAACTCATAACATAACAAGTACATGTACGTTTTATCAAACAAAAAAACCGACTTCAATGTATCTTCGAAGTCCAACGTCAAATATCGATGAAATTTATATGGGACCACTTTGTAGCTATACTAAACCCAACGCAATCAAATAGGAACCTTCTCCTTTATTGAAGTCGGTTAAAAAGAAATAAAGTTAATCTTACTCATTTATAGGGAACTTGTTGCCTCCATACCCAACTATAGACCTAGCAATCTTAGCGACTTTGATTCCATCTAAGTTAGCTCTTATCAGTTTCGCTAATGTATCAATGTGGCTATCATCTGTCATGGAAAGCATTGTTCCATTTTGCTGAAATCACAAAAACAAAGGATTAAGAATTAAGTTATTGTTGCGTAAGAACCTTATATGCATTAAATACTTGCAATATCTTCCACTAACCATTATTAGTAGGCCTCTAGAAATGCATTCCCGGATTGCAATATCAATGGTTTTCAGATAAGCTTTTTCAGTATCCCAATCACCCTTAATACAAGACCTCGTTGGAAAGGAAAGACCATTCTTATGTCTCAAATAAGGAATATAATCCCATCCATTGGATGAAAATGATGCATTGTCATTTCTTATGTGCAGCTTTTCTAAATTATATCTTGCCACTAACTGTTGATGAGCGTAATAATAATGTTCCGCAAATTTCGGGTTATAGAACTCCAACTCTTCATTGGACATCCAAAATGGGTGTAGAAGATGTATTCCTAAGTAATAGCTGTTCAGTGACACATCTTCTCTAAAATAGTTTAGATTGTCTTCTCTTCCGCTATTTGGCATATTCCATCCCGAATAGTTACTACTAATGATAACAAAACTTTTCCTTGAAGAACCGTAGCTTTTTAGAACGATTTTTGACATTTGTTCATCTTCTCTTTGCTCAAACTCCATAATCTCTTTTACTAGTGAAGCTTTTGAAAGACTCTCAGAGTTGACAAAATAATGAGGGTTCCAAATGAAAGGTGGTAAAATTGTATTTTGGTTTGTTTTAGAACTGTAAATAGACTCTAAACGCAAAGCGTACATGTACATTTCATTGTTCACATTATCTTTAGCCCATTTTTTCACTTTTTCAAAAGTTTCTTCTTCAGTTGTTTGAAAGAGACGAAACAAAGCTATAACTGCTTCTCTCATGTTATCATCGTAAATGCAAAATGTTAGGTCCTTTGTTGTGGTACCTTTTTCAACGTGACTTTTAAATTGACTGAAATACTTATTGTTCTAAAAAAAAGATGGCATTTAGTATGCTAATTCAAAAAAGTGATCATCATATTCTATATATTTTAAGTTACCAAATATAGCAGAGCATCTTACCGCGATAAGTTTATTTAATTCTGCCCACTCTCGTTCCTCAGTTGAGATATATTGCGATTGCAGGTTAGACGAAATAAACCCCGAAGGCACAATGTTGGATTTATCACTTTTTTGCAAAAAATCTGCAAATCATGAATTAAATTTTATAAAATCTACACGAGTAAATTCCTGCTGACCTAGGTAAATTACGCAATTTATTTCACGCAATTCAGAAGAAACAAGGTCTCTGACGACGATGGCAAAAGTATTTATTAAATCAGACAGAAACATACCTCCAACACCATTCCTTGTAAACTCTTTGAACTCATCGGTCGGGGCGCTTAGCGCCGAACCCAGTATCATTAAAAACAGTAACATTTTCTCCTCTATGATCATTACACCATCAGCAGTGTCTACGAACTAACGCGAGAAAAGAGTAATAACGCTTATATGGACACGAAGGACTATATCTACATGTTTTTCCTGATCCAATTGAGATCCTCACGTCGCGTCGGCTTAATAGGAATGATCTTCATTGTACTGTCGAGGTGAGAGATTCTTTATACGTAACTGTTGAGCAAAAAAATATTATGATTCATCTAGAGACGAATTATCCCTCGAATTTAAACGAAAACATGACTAAATAAAGGTTAATTTCTAAAAAAGCGAAACCTTACTATTTTGTCAATAAGATATCCAAATAAAACCATACTACAGAACTGGATTTCAATCCATTTTTATAAAGCTTTTTTATAGCTACCTTTTAATAATGATTTACTTCCTACTTATATATTTTAATTGTATTCATCTTTCGTTTACAATACACTCGTATACTTTAGAATACTATTAACGTTATGATTTCGTTCTGTAGGGACCTGTACCGTATTCACAGGAAACAGAATGCAATTGGACAATTTTCCAATTGCGACTCTCGGAATATATACCTCTAATTTTGGTCGAGAGGCAATTCAGCATTCTCAAGCGGTGTTACGGCTTTAAAACAATAAACTAGTTAAGATGCGCTACATAACTATAACACTAACACATATTATATAGTTTTTAGGTACATGTACTAACAATTTTATATTGTTACTAGCTGTTGCCCGCGACTTCGTACGCGTAATGAAGTGATCTGACCTGTTCCCGACCATTTTCCATCCTACCTTAATCCTGCTCCTATTCCGATCCCGTGCCCGTCCTATCCCTTCACTGTCGCACCTCTGCTTTCGTTCCGCTCCAATCCAGATCACGTACTTTTCCTATACTATTACCGTTCCGCTTCTATCCACATTAAATTCCGTTACCGACCCCTCCTAACCCGGAACCATCCCCCTCATATTTCGTTGTCATCATCCTCTCGTATTCCGTTACCATCCCACTCCTATCCCGTTACCGTCCCGCTCCTACCCCGTTACCATCCTTCTCCTATCCTGTGGCCTACCCGCTTCAATCCCGTTAACGTCCTTTTCGTATCCTGTAACCGTCACGCTCCTGTCTCGATCCCGTCCTATCTCGTCGTAGAAAGAAAACAAACATTTATTTTGACAATACTGCACACGGTACAACAATGATCAAAACACAATATAACAAATAGAAAAGAAAAAAAAATGCTGAGTGCTTGTGTATGAGAATCGCTGCCGTGCACAGTGACGTCAAAAAATGTCTGAACTCAGCATAATACTGTGGATAAATCCACAACACTGGTTTTCAGCTAAAACCTCTGGTGACGCACGAATTTCCTACAAGCTAATTATCCTAATGGGTGACAACGGTTCGATGTGAGAACCAGAAGTGACGGTGTGGGGGAAAGCTATATAATGTAAAAAGGTAGAAAGAGAGGTCATGACGTGCTGCGTCGGCGCCTTTGGACTCACTCCTGCGGGCAGTTGGTATGCATCACGACGTCATACGTAACACACGTGAAAAACGCAAAGAAAATAAACAATTTATATAGATACATACAGTAAAGAATAATAAATAAAAACAGACTTAAATTTTAATAAACTAATATACGTACAATAAACAATGCGTACCCCGACAACTGAATATAAAAAGAGAAAGAGAAGTAAATAAAAATTGCTATTACATAAATATATGTTCAATATACATGTTGCCTAGAACAGAACAAATATTTTTTTTATATTTCTGGATAAAAAAACCGACTTCAATTCTGATGTACCTCGAAGGTCGATAAATCGATGAAATTTAAATGGGACCGCATTGAAGCTGACCCAACACTGACCCAACGTAGAAATAATTATCTAAATCGGTGTATGAATGATGAAGTATGTAATGAAGTTGGTTAAAAACGGCACGTCAACCCATCCTTCAGTTCTCAAGGTAAGCAAAATACCAGTTTAAGCTGAGCCTTGTGCTCTCAGGGTCCGGTATGTTTCGGAGTTCGACTTATAGTGGACAGTTATATATTTTATTAAATTGCGTCATAACTTATTCCTGGACCAATTTTGATGAACCAAAGTCTATGTGTAGCGCCGGACTCTATAGAACATACTTAAAACTGCATTTTAATTCGTGCCTTAGTTTCTGATTAAGTCTCGTGAAGACGGCGAAACACGAGTCGTACAAGGAGGGTTGTTGTTAGGGCTTTCTTTATTTAACACTATTTATTATTTACTTAATTAATACATTATATACCTTTTGTTAAAGACAATAGTAAACTCATTACCATATTTATTATTAAATATACATATTTATTTTAAAAGAAGCGGAGGGATTATTTATACATAGATTTTAATTTAAATTCGTTTTACATTTGCTATCTACCGCCATACATATCATATTATTTTAACAACAGCCTACATAATATTCTGCGGAATAACGCTACATATTATATATGGTATGGTATTATTTTATTTCTCTTGCATATGCAGTATGTATGTATTATATTTGGGTATGAGCTTATAGTATTTATATATTTATTATTATTTTATTTACACCGCCGACCTATCTCACTCCGTCAATCAACTCCATCCAAAGGTTAACTGGAAGAGATCGCTCTTAGCCTTTTGTACATTAGTTTGTAATCAGCATAACAATAGTGAAGTGAAGTGAAGTGATCTGACCTGTTCCCGACCATTTTCCATCCCACCTTAATCCTGCTCCTATTCCGTGTATATCCGTGCCCGTCCTATCCCTTCACTGTCGCACCTCTGCTTTCGTTCCATTCCAATCCAGATCACGTCTTTTTCCAATACTATTACCGTTCCGCTTCTATCCACATTATATCCCGTTACCGACCCCTCCTAACTCCGTCAATCAACTCCATCCAAAGGTTAACTGGAAGAGATCGCTCTTAGCCTTTTGTACATTAGTTTGTAAGTGATTTCCATGTACCTATTTATTTTTAAGCTATTGCATAGCTTCTATCGCGGGCCTTGGCGTGGAGACCGAATTCAGAAATTCCGTAACGAAAATAACCTAACACCCCCAACCCGAATGCTATGCAATAGCTTTACCGCGGCAGTTTTCGAGTGCCACACGTCTTTTTTTTATTTTGTGTACAATAAAGCATTTTTGTATTGTATTATTGTATTATTTTCATTTCATTTCAGTTTTGAGATGAAATTCCGCAACGTCACGCCTGATTCCATTACATTTACTGAACATCATTATACATAGATGAACATTGATTACCCAAAAGCCTAGAGCAATGTTAAAGTTCTAGAATTTACGACTCCGTTGTTTGCTGTTTTACTTTAATTCAATAACTAGTGTAGTTGGAAAACCAAATATAAATGCAAAAAGTCAATGTGTCATCAGTAGCCATATGGCCAAAGACAAATTTTCAGTATTACCACAGAATACCTAATAGTACTACAAAATTATAGTATAGTTTCACTGGTGGTCGGTTTCTCGTATACGAAAGGTCGTCTAGGTGGGTACCACCGCTTTGCCAGTTATTCTGCCGCCAAGCAGTAGTGCGCAAGCATTACTGTGTTCCGGTTTGAAGGACATTGTAGCCAGCGAAATTACAGGGCATATGAGACTTAATATCTGTGTGTAACAAAAAGAAATTGAACATAATGGGAAGAAACTAACTATTAAGGCACAGGCCTTACAGCCTAGTTTATTAGTTAGTTACAAAGTGAAATAAAGGAATTTTGAATTTGAACTTTTTTAATTTTGAATATCTCATCTCTCGGGGTGATGAGCACAATGCAGTGCTACGCAGTCATGGACAGTCGGTCAGTGTCATGGGCAGGGTTCCGATTGAAAATCAGTGCTAAGGTACTTAAAAATACCTTAGCGTATGCTGAGTCGGAACCTTTTCCTGACATCGCGCAACATTTCACTGGCTGTATTTATTGTTTTTTATTTTGTCCATATTCTAGTATGTTCAGTGTAATGTTGTATGATGTCCCGAATAAATGTATTTACTTTCTTTCTTTTTTTTCATTGCTTTTTATGGCATTTAAAGTTCTGGGTGGCACTGCAATTGTTATGGGCAGGCGTAGCGTTTACCATCAGGCTAACGAATGGCTCGTCTCATCACTCAATTCAATAAAAAAATACAAATAGGTAGAAAGGAATGTGAGTAGCTATTTCTGCACTATTGATCAATAATACTCCCGATATAACTACCATCTCAATTCTCAGCCGGAATCTCAGGAATCCAGGTATTTGGTTCAAGGACTTCTAAAATAAAACAATCATCGCTGTTCTTGGCGTATATTGTAGATTATTCCAAAAAGAGTGCGTTATAAATATTAGCATACAATTGTATAGAGAATTCGTTACACTTGAGTTATTCCGGAAATAATACTTCAGTACGAATTCAAATCCTGGCCTACTTGTGTAGACTATTATTAACAAGCCTATCTATAAGATAGATTATACATGGTGCATACAATATTTTTATTACAACCATGCTAATACCGCATTTGGTTTTGTACTAAGTCTTAATTTTAACAATATAAAGTAGGATCTATATAATACTATGGTAATGTCGATTTTAAGCTTAGTCGCCAGTCATCATCTCCATGAATTCTGTAACAAGAAAAGATAACTTAATCAGTTAAATGAAGAAATGGAAATAGCTAATAATTATAATAAAACATTTATTTATTTTCTCTCACCAAGGTATTTTCTTATAGGTGCCTAGGGATTTAAGACTAAAGCTTTGACTTACTACCTAACGTTGTGAGAGACTGGTGCCTGAGGTAGGTTCTAAAGAACCTGTATTACAGGTCACCAGTGCCCTCCCGCGGTTCGATATTACGCCGTAATTTCTCTATGGTCGTATATAAAAAAAAACTATAGTTATACAGCTTTGTTTGAAACAAAAACAAATCTAGCGATACACAATATCCTTAATACATAATTAGTAATAATGTAGTGCAGACAATGTGTGTTGGTAATGTGTAGGTGTCGAAAGGCATAGTAAGCAAAAATGTGTGTGGAGATAAGTGTGGTATGTGTGTTTGGGGATGTGTGTGTGTTTATTAGAAGTGATATCTCTCCGCATCACCAGACTATAGAGTTTGGGTACGAGAACAGTCACAGCTGATAAATGTTCCCAACCTGAATATATCTCATCATCATCATCATCAGCCCATCACGTTCCCACTGCTGGGACACAGGTCTTCTCTCATAGACAGAGTATGGGTCATAATCCGCCACGCTTTCTTCAATACAGGTTGGTGGATGTCACATCTTCTTAATTTTTTTTGTGAATTGGACATGCCGGTTTCCTCATGATGTTTCCCTTCGCTGTTTTTAGACCGAGAGTTAAATCCGCACAAAACTTAGAAAGTCAGTGGTGCGGGGCCAGCTGGATTCGAACTCGGGTGCGTCGGATAGAAAGTCACACGTGTTCCCACTGAGCTACACTTGGTTACATACGTAACTGGAAGCAAATGAGTCTAAAAGTCTAATGAAAAATCACTTAAAAGGACCATGAGTAAAAGTACCTAGTCTAGATATAGAGTAACTGCATGTTCTACTTAGAGGATGTTTTGACGTAAAGATTGATAGGAAGTACATTTCACATGTTTAACATGCCACTATATTCTTCGTTTATTTTCATTCTACGCGCTCTCTGATCTCGATCCAAAAGAAATTATGAATGAGCGAAATTGTGTTAGATATATGATACAACATAAATTTCATATGTCACATCAGATGTTGTGGTATGTTTCGGTATTTGTATTAATGTGTTTGTGTATGCACGTCTGCTATGTGTATTTTAGTTGGATTTACGATGTATTTTATCTTTGTACGAAGGAACAGCTGCCGCTGCGGGTTTGTAATCCACTACATAGAAATTGCAGATTTTCTGACCACATTTTTCAAATATTTTCGTAGGTGGTTGCTGACATCTATCTAATATTTATACTTATCAAATTTTTCTAAAATAATCGATTGATTCACATTCATATTTATTTGTTTCCGTTTGTTATGCAAAGCAACTTTTAGAAAAGTTGACTATAATTATAGTTAATTATACCGGTAATGTATCTCGCTTTCTAGTGACTAGGTTCAATACAACTAGATCAAAACTCAAGGTTAAAAATCTTTCTAATCTCATATTTATCCTAACGTTAAAAATGAAATACATGTTCAAATCGCAAAACATTAAACATTAGGACGGAGACTTAAGAGCTTATGTCTCAAGGTAACGAGCGCAGATCAGTATCGAACGAATTTTAGGTAAACAAAGTTCTGCATAGTACTGGAACTGTTAGTTGTTGCTTACTATCAGGTTAACTACCCGCTCATCTCTTCACTCAGTTACATTAACAAACAAGTCTTGATTCGTCAAGTTATATAGCTGGGCTTGTCATAAGCTTAGCCATTCTTCGATTTACTTAGGTTGGTTGAGAAATTCGTCGTGTTGATAAACAAACAGCTAGATACGATTCACGGGAAAACGTCGAAATTACTCCGACCAGGTTTTAGACATTTTTATAGAAGTCTTTCTTCAGAAATTATGACACTGAACTGGTAACGTACATCACGAAGGATTGCACGTAACTGGTTTCTTTATAATTATATTATCGATCAGTTAGGTGATGATTTTTGATATTGTAGTGGGATAAAAATATTTACCATCGAAGTCGACGGTACCGGAGCCGTCAGTGTCGATCTCAGCGATGATGCCGTCAAGATCAGAGTTGCTGAGCTTATCGTCGAGTGCGGCCAGGATCTCTTTCAGGGTGGAGGTGGTGATGTAGCCGTTGCCTTCACGGTCGTATAACCTGAGGGTATGAGGATAATCGTCTTTAGATTAGATTAGATTAGATTAGATAACGCTTTATTGTTACACAACAACAAGAAATAAATTACAAAACAATACTTAAAGCTAAAGTGTTACAATGGGCGGTCTTATCGCTTAAAGCGATCTCTTCTAGACAACCTTTGGATGGAGAGGACTCAAAGAAACTGTAAGGGACGGGACGGACTTTAGATACTAGCTGTATAGCTCAAACAAATTCATTGCATATTAAGGCACGGTCCCATTGCTGTGCACGCTTTAGCTGCGTGGGTCTGTTTGTCAGGCTGCATGTGCCTACGATTTTGTCTACATTTTCACTGCACCTGTATTGCACTGTGCACGAATATTGACCCACGGCCCCCGGATCCCATTCCACCTCGCTAAACGCCATGAAGATAAGGTTATGCATGCCGCTTGTAAAGCGTGTGCAGCGTTGACCTACGTGTGCGATATATCGCAGCAGACCACCATCGATATATATGTACTACGCACGGTCGGTAGAATATATGCCTATGCAGACCACGTATGTTTCAATGACGTCACAGACCACGTTTTGTGTAGCAACGGGACCGATAGCTACAATCTAGGAATTTTCAAGTCTCGAGTGAACAGGTACTATCTTGGTAAGCGTGCTAGATCGTCGACCGCATCGTCGCTTACCATCAGGTGACATAGTGGTCAAACGCAAGCCAATTCCCAATTTTTAAAAAACCTTACACAAATCCATCAATCTAAAATACTCGACTGTCCCCATATCTCAGATTAACCACAAGTTTATTTATAACAAAAGCACGTGAAACGCTTTAACGCCTCGTAACGCGCGCTTGTTACGCCCACGCGGCGAACAATTGCTCAGGAACAGTTATTAATGTTCCCCTACGTTTGTTTGTATGACTGTATTTATGATTGAGAGTCGCTAGGCTATCGTGCGGCTCACTCGTGTTTAATGAACGAGAATTTACTTTGGTTATGAGATAATTTTAGTTCAAGCCACGCTCCAACAGTTTGGTTATTAAGCTGTTAACAAGGCGTCAATCTTGTTAGAGCGATGGACCAAAATATTCCACATCAATCTAAATTTAAAATCAGTGTAAGAAAACATCGTGAGAAAACCCATATGTCCAAGTATCACGATGATGATGCTTAAAATTATTATAAAACATGATTTTTGTTGAAAAATATATGTATCAGGACAAGTTTTTAACAAATTCGTAATTTGAACCGCGAGTAGATTAAAATGAGCCCAAACACTAGTTTACGATCCGTCAAGGAGTTCCATTGCCCACTTTCCGTCTCCATCTTCAGATCAGCTGGCTGTCACCATGATATTGCATTGTAACCGGATTTTGACAAGTGGGTATGCAAAATGTCAACTCCGTAATATAAAAGGAACTGGTTCTGATTCAACTTGCAACATTTGAGCCAAACAAACAAACTGTGCAAGTTAAATAAAAGCTTGTAAAAAAAACTTGTGTTCAGACTTGCAACTGTTAAGGGCGGGCGTGTAGCTTATCATCAGATTAACGACTTGCTCGTCTAGTCACTAAATTTGTTTTGAACCAACTAAAATTTTTTAAATATTCAGAAATAAAAAACCTAATTCTGTGCTTGTTTCTCTGATATTTGAAAATTTTTAGAGTTAGTTAACATGCGCTATTAATGTACTCAATTAATGTACTCTATATATATATATATATGTATTAATATATATGTATTAATGTACTCAATATATATATATATTTGATTTGTATGTCAGTGGACGAAAATAGAAAATCAATAAATTTTAGCTACTTTGTTTCCTTTTCAATGTATCATGCCTATGTTTTCAAACTACTCGTTTCTATGTTATAATTGTTAGTAATATTATAATAATCTCACCTGAAAGCTTCTTTCAGTTCCTGTTGCATAGCTTCGGCGTCCTCCTCTTCCAAGAAGTGGGAGGCGATATTGCAGAAACCATCAAAGTTGATTTTGCCGATTTCTGCAACAAAAATATTGATCAGATCAGATCAGATTGACAGAAACGGACTGATTCAGAAAATTAAAATCATGTTTGGCCGAAAAGCATGATACACTAATATAAGTTCAACATTGTAACAATGCAAGTCGGCATACGGTAAGTTCCAAAATCTTATCAACTGGAATGTTAAACATAACAAGCCAATACAAGGCGCATTGCAAACCGAATTTGATGGATGCCATTGTTTCCAAACGTATGCCTCTATTTGAAAATATGTCGCGCTTGCGTCGTGCTCTGATTTGCGCCTAATTATGATTCTATTAAGTCTACCTATAGTTGGAAAACGTAGTATAGGACGCCTTGAGGCTAGGTGGGCGATGATCTTTGCAGAGTGGCTGGTTGCAGCTGGACGAGAGTAGCCAGGGATTGTGCTCAGTGGCGTGATATTGGACAGACCTATATACGTGTATGTCCAGCAGTAGAATGTGATAGGCTGATGACGACGATGATGACGATAGTTAATCTTAACCATCGTGATTATCGTAATATATGAGAGTACAAAAAAGACTGAATTCAAGTTCAAAAGTTGTTTATTCAGTTTTAGCATCACAGACGCACTTATGAACATTAATTATTACAATGACTCTACCACCGTATCGAAAAAAGAACCACTACTCGGAAAATACGGTAAGAAACTGAGGGCCATTTTTTTAAGTTTTGTTTTATGTTTCTTTTTGACAATATTATGTTTCTGATGTGCCATGGCTACTTGGCAAAAGTGGAATGTTCCATGCATTTTTGTCAGCTATGTATTCAAATTTCTTATAAGCTGTAATTTTACTAAAACCAAATACGCATAAGCTTTCTATACAAAAGACACCGGAACTGCCACAGACACTCCTTAAATTGAAACAGTTCACGAAAGACAGAGACAAACCAATCCTTAGATAGATCCCGAAAGAGATAGTCTCGTTTCACTAGCTTCGGGAACGCACGGAAATAGTCTCATTAGTTCCCGCGTGGCTCGAAAATATTCCGTTATTTTAGAAAAGGTGTCATAGCCTCGGCACGTGTGAACGTGTATTAGGATGATCGATCGCCGCTTAGACTGTAGCTGTTTGCTGTTTGCTCTTCGCGCTTATTGTGCGTAGGAATGTATCTATTAGAGACTGACTCATCTTATATTTTAAGAATGTTTCTATATAACATATATGTTATTAGATTTTGAAAAGTTTCGTGAGTGTTATTATTCATAATTGATATAAAACGGCTAAGACTCACTGTAAACGTCGAAAATTACTCCGACCAGGTTTCGGACATTTTAGAAGTCCTTCTTCTGGGAGTTATGATACTTACGCCGCGGCTTGATATCATAACTCCCAGAAGAAGGACTTCTAAAATGTCCGAAACCTGGTCGGAGTAATTTTCGACGTTTACAGTGAGTCTTAGCCGTTTTATATCAATTATGAACATATATGTAATTATACTAAAATCACCTGTTATTACAAGCTTTTATTTAACTTGCAATGTATGTCTGTAACTATGTTTGTTCCGGTGAAATATTGCAAGTTGAATTAGAACCATTCCTCTTATCCTACGGAGTTGAAATTTTGCATACTTGTCAAAGTCCAAAGACAATGCAATATTATGGAGACAGTCTGCTGATCTGATGATGGAGACGGAAGGTGGGCAATAGAACTCCTTGATGGATAATCGTAAACTACTAGTGTTTGGGCGCATTTTAATCTGCTTGCGGTTTCGATTACGAATTTGTTTTCAACAAAAATGTATTGTAACTATAATGAGATATTAACACCATCGTATATATTGGTCTTGTTCAATTTTTTTATAATAACACATGTATGTTTAGCTGCTAGGTTAATTAAGTGACTACCAACCTAAATGTTTATTTCAAAGTTGAGATGAGAATAAGCTTTCAGGTATAATATTAAAATTAGTTAATAAATAATGATATATGTTATGTAAAAATTTACATTTGTAAATTTGCATAGAGATCTGAATATAGTTTAATAAAATATATTCTCAAATCTCAAATCATTAACGCTACTTATGCCATAGTTTACTATATTATGTGTTTTAAAGCTTTGTAAACATTATCACTAGCACATAACTAGTAAGGTTTACTTAGGACTAGGGCACGAAACGAGCCTTCTCGCAGTGTGTGTGTGTGTGTGTGTGTAACAGAGAAAGATTTTTATTAATAAATATATACGCCCAACGATCACATACATAGATCCTGGCCCCTAACTAAGATTCCCTGAATCTAGGGACCCAGTAACTACGAGGACCATGGTCCCACAATACCCAACGAAACAAATGTTTGCGCTTTTTTTTCTTTCCACAAAAAATTGTCCTGTCACGGGAATTGAACCCGCAACATCATTGGTGTATGCGATTTGAGCCAACCTGCCCAACCACTACACCACAGAGGCCACCCAGATTTGTTTGGTGTATTGCATTAGTTGTTTACATTGTCTCATGTCTGTTTATGAATGCCAATCTAAACGTTTAAGCAAAGTAAACATTTACAAACATCAGACTTAAGGTTATTTAAACGTTCAGCTTAATAAGTAAAAGGAAGAGCTTTCACATTAAGTCTTAATCTATAGAAATTTTGTTTCTAACAATAACGCATGCTTGACATCTAAACAATAATGTATGCTTGACAGCCGTAGCTGAGATTTGAACTTGGGATCTTTTCCTATTACAAGAACAGGAACAGCAAAAGGTCCCGAGTTTAAACATCGACTGCGGCGAAATATTTTGCATATATAAATAGATTGTTAAATCTTAATCTAATTTTCCTTTACTCCGTTATTTTAATTGCGAAAGTTTGATTCTCCTTCACGCCAAAACAACTCAACTCACTTGGGCAAAATTTAAGACAGAGATACATTTTTCTCGCTCCGAGACAACAGATTTATACCCTGGCGTAGCACGTACTTGCCATCCAAAATATAGTAAAGTTTATCTCTACGTATCTGCCCAGTTAAATATGAAATTAAATCCTTTTGTAACTAGCCAGCTTCTGGTGCCGTATCACATCAAGGATGGTCGAACTCACAGGTCATACAGTCCAATTTTATTCGCAAAGAAATAATTGAAGTCAATTGTTTTGTCATCAAAATATTTTCGTCATCATAGCTACGACTCTGTCCTTAGTAACTTGCATCGTTTAAATGGGAGTATAAAGGCCCATTTAGACGATGCAAGTTTCTTGCTAATTGTATACCATAATGGAAAAAGAAATAATTTTACTTAGATCGTCTAAACGTCTCTAAACGTCCGGCGTCAAGAACCCTATTTTCTAAATGGGCTCTAAAGTCAATCAATTCTTAGTTTAGGTTGGTGGAAGTAACTAAGACTAAAAGCTATGTTTCAATCCCAAAATCAGAGTTTCACTTACTTTCCGGGTCATTTTCATCAATAAGTGCCTGGAGCTCAGAGTCGTCGAACAGCTGGCCCATGGTGTTCAAGATGGTGGAGATTTTGAGGACATCGATGTAACCCGACTTGGTGGTGTCGAACATTTGGAAGGCTTTGCGGAGCATGGCCATCTTCTGATCGTCATCGGTGTCCTAAAAACATAAGTATAATAATGGTTTAAATAAGTGTTCCGTTTACTACCGTTATAAATATTAATTAAACGGCTAAAACTATTTAGTTTTTAACCCCCGACGCAAAAAGGAGAAGTATTATAAGTTTGACCACTATGTGTGTCTGTCTGTGGCACCGTAGCTCTTGAAAGGGTGTACCAATTTGGATGTGGTTTTTTATTTGAAAGCAGGTTCTAGCGGTGGTTCTTAGAGATGTTTTATCAAAATCGGTTCAGCCGTTTTTTACTTGTTATAGGTTTTTTGTGTCGAGCGCTTTTTAAATTTTAGATTTATAAGAATCTAATTAACAGCAACACTAACGTTGTGATTAATTTGTCGGAATAAATCCAACTAGGTTTCGAAAATCTTCTAGGAGCTGGACTACTTTTACATTAAATACGATTTACGATAGTTTTCAAACAAACGAAGTATATCAAATTAGTCGAGGTGTAGAGCGATTTTGCAGCATAAACTCGCCTTTGATGAAGAGCATCGGATATGCTCGAAACCTAGGTCGACTAATTCGACAAACTTAGTGAGTCTTAGCCATTTTATTAATATTTATAATCAATCAAACTTTTATACTAAAATTACTAGTACCGTTGTTCACGCTACTTAGAAGTTAGTATAGTAGTATTTATATATAGCAAGACCACCCAGAAAATATATAAAAAATTGGACGACACGCGTCTCAAAGGAATTATGTCATGTTCCAGCACGATGATTACTATAGTCTCATCTTGTTCTCATTCGAGTTTTATCCTTGGCCGCAAAACTATAGTTATTTAATATGTATCGAAGTAGAGAAACATCTACGTGCAGCTGCATGTTTCTATGTTCTGGGAAGCTTTAGCCAGGATCAAAAATGTAAAACTGCTATGAATCATTTGTAAGTTTCTGAAGGAAATCTTTTGTAATATAGGGAAGAACAATCACACTGTATTTGGTACATTTATGTTTTTGAATGCCCCGTTTAATTACATTAGAATTCATGAAGAAAAAGTGGAGAACCTTAATGAGTAAGGATTTCACATATATCCAAAAAATTGTAGTGGAACAGTTTTTTTTTAGGTTTCCATAATCTTTCTGGCGAATTGTTCATTCAAAATACGAAATACTTGTATGACATCTTGTAACATGTCATTTGAACAATTTTCCATAAAAAGATAACACCGCGCAATTTTCAACAATACTGGTTTTGGGTTTCGATAGCACTTTTCACAATTCTCACAGAACTTTCACAATAATCACGTCACTTTTTAAAAAGATCCTCACCATGTTGTTTGTGTAGGGTGTAGCAGTTGTAACAAGAACTGAATCCGAGTGCGAGTGTCGTTACACTAGATTCTACGTCCGTTTGCCACCCTTATTTATAGCATTCCGAACAGAATGTGGAATACAAAAATAAGTGAAAACCTGCCTGTTTCGTTCTCTGTCGTACACTCGCCTCGTCACAGTATAGTGAGTCTGGCAGTATACAAGTTCCTATAGAAGTAAAATGATCAGGGTACTCACACTAAAGCGTTTGTTTCACATAAAATTATAAGGGTCGTGTTAAAAAACTGCACGGACAGCGCAGATCGTAATAAGATCGTTATATTTCGTGATGTTAAAGATATAAAGTCCTAGTAAGCTTTTGATGCAAACGTAATTAAGTGTGATACCACAGAAAACTAAGGGACAGAAGCATCACTCCGCAAAGAAATTTAAACAAATAGCGACTCTTGCTATGACGCAATAAAATTCAATTCATCTCGCGTAACGCTGCATACCTACCAGTCATATTAACATACAGAGCGCCTCTCTTTCTATCGCATAGCTCTTATCTCTTCTGACGCGACACGTATAACGATGCGCGACCCGCCGTCGTAGTCCGGCTACGTACTTGTAGCTTCGTACCTACATTGCGGAGTGCGCTTGGCCTGGTGATACCTACAGATTTCGATAACTTAGTCACTGTGTAATACTGGCGTTCATGACCATGACGTAGGGATCTTCGTCAGTATGCTACGTAAGATCCGATGATATTGCAAGCGAATCCTACATTCTGCATACAGGAAGCGAACAGTCAGACTTATTTATACTAATTGACACAAGTTTATAGAAACTGAAGCGCTAATGATAGAACCATTTATAGCGCCGACGGGCTAAGAAGAATATTTATATCAATACTAATCAGCGATCAATTTCTGCAAGGAAAAATTTTGTCGCACTTTATTACTATTTTGTAGTTTATTGGAATAGCATCCGCTGCTTTATTCGTTGTTGAAATGATGATAATGAAATGCTCTTGGGAGGGGCGTGTCGAGTACTCTGAGATATTTTCACGGCACGTTCGATGAATAGAGGTTATTTTGCGGGTATTCGAGTGTTTACGACATACCGCAGTGTCAGTTTAAGATGCGTACCCTAAGTGATCACCTCGTGATATGTTAATTGGCCTATAAAGCTAACGGTTTGGATTGTATATCGTTTATTGCGATATTAGGATATTTTAATGGGAAGTTTATTAGCTGCTATCTGTTATTGCACTCCAAGATGTTTGAAATAATTAGCATACCAGTACCATCTAGATCTATTTCTGGGTGCACTATACCAGCATGATTTCTTCAATGTACGTGTGTACTTAATGAGTATTGTAAACGTTCTAAAAAAACTTCAAACACGGAAATAATCGTTAGTATAAAATTTATACGGTGAATATAAAAGGTGCTCCTTAAACGTTAAATTATTTTTCCTTCATGTTTTATTTACAACAATAACTAAATATAATAATAACGTGATACTATTATGTATTCTCTGATATTTGTAACTTAATACTTACAAATATTTTACAAATAATATTTTAAAGCTGAGTGATTCTTCGTCCACATCTTTGCTTAGCATCAGGCGAGGTAGGAGCCAAACATAACATCTTAATGGGATAAAAATACTTATTGATATTAAATATGTTATAGAGCGAGTGTGGCTCAGTGGGAGCACGTGCGACTTTCAATCCAACGCACCCGAGATCAAATCCCGTTGGCCCCGCAACACTGACTTTCTTAAGTTATGTGCGGATTTAACACTCGCTTTATAAACGGTGAAGAAAAACATCGCGAGGAAACCGGCATGTCCAAGAATTTATCACAAAAATTCAAGGACATGTGACATCCACCAACCCGCATTGGGCCAGCAGCGTGGTGGATTATGGCCCATACTCTCTCTATGAGAAAAGGCCCGTGTCCCAGCAGTGGGAACGTGATGGGCTGATGATGATGATGATGATTAAATATATTAATGAACCCGTTAAATGCGACATGCACGAAATTCGTTGTGTATGTTTTTTTACAATAATGCTGTGTTCATGCCATTATTATCAGCCCTACATTTTATGTTATTTTATTTATTGTTATTTTCTACATATAGGTACCATAGTACTTAGGTTATATTATGTGTAGGTGTATTTTACGTACATACTGATGACGAAAGTCGTTTGTTTATTATTCACTAGTGACCTGCCTCGGTTTTGTTAAGTACACTTGATTCTTTCACAAGAAATTTTCTGTAGTATAATAAAAACTGCATCAAAATCTTCAAATTATTAATCAGTGCTATACTATTTATGTAAAGATGACATCTTGCAGATGTTTACAATATCTCTCAATACTAATGCGTTCTATAAATATCGAAATTGCATCGGTTCATCGAACACCAAAAGGGAGCGCTTATAGCGTTTACAAATCGTCCAGATTCTTGACTGCAGCAGGTGACGTAAAACACAACACAAGATTAAAGGCAATCAGACGGTTGTGCTTAAAAGAAGCCCATAGATGGATTGATTAATAGCAGGAATCAAAGGAGATCAGACACTTGATCTTACAAAATGGTCCGCTGATGAACAGGAAATTTCTAAGAAAATTTTGATCACAACAATCCCAATGAAAATATAAGAGACGTCACCTTCAGGCGTCGTCAACGTTTGGCTTGCTATGATCCGAAGCTGGAAAGGGCGTGAGACGCGACATCGACACTTTTTATACATTTCTGGATATTGGGGGCATTTTAGAAATGGCTTCAATGTTGCGCTTCGAATGTGCTATGAAATATTTAGTACCTTCAGGACCAACATTCATTACAATTACATTTGTATTTTGTTGTCAAGCCCAGATGTCACTATAGTACAGTAGATAGTGACACCGCTCTATTGTATTTTCCTTATTAAAATTAACTGCTGCCATATTATACAAGTGCTATCTTAATCTACACTTAGCACACCTTATGTTACTGTTTTTGTTTAATAAATTATGTTAAAATAGCTTAAATGTTATAATTTTAATAAACCTCTGTTTTTTGTGACTGTCTCTTTTTTATTTTATCCGGGCAGAAAATTTAAGCCCATTATCAGTTCTACAAAATGTTTTTGGTGATAGTACTTTTTTAGACTATCATTACCATCAGCCTGTCATCATTTATCATCTATTGTCGTCTTTGAAAAACTAACAAAAAACACATTTCTGTCAACTGAACAAAACTGGAATGAGTTGGTTGGCAACCACTGGCGCGTGAAACGAGTTATACACGGCGCCCGCGCAGATATAGACTGTCGGTGATCGGCTATAATTTTTGTGTTTTCTGCACAATGAAACGTCTTCACTAAGCTATCGAGCTTGGCACGTGGCATGTCACGGCTTTGTTTTTTTATGGAGAGATTATGAATATTTGACGTAATATAATTTATGTTGATGAAGATAAGAATTTCCTGGTTATATTTGTAGAAAGTGGATAGTAGTTCAGCGCTGAGAGAGACCGAAAAGTCTCGTTCTACTATATGGCATGATCCCATCATAATTTTTGTTTTTTTTAGGCAGGGAGTAGGAAATCCTTGGATCGGTGGAGCTTGAAATCAATGAAAGCATTGATTCCAAGTACCACGTTTATGTCCGACTCCGCTGGTTTCCCAACGACCTACGGACTAAAACCTCCTCCCTTGAGACTAAACTGTTACTGTACTTCATGCAACATCATTACAATCAATCTTATCATCTCAATATGCCATTACAATTAATCATAAATCATAATCATCATAATTTTAGGTAAAATAAATATGACAAACTTGCTACCAACCCATTAGACTCAGCAGAGCAAGCTTGAGCTTCTTCATGTCGATGTACAATCAAGTTTCTCTACCAGATCTTGAAAACTACCGATATTTTGGTATGATTGGCTTGCAGGAAAATTGGTGAGAAACCACTGCTAAGCTCGGCTGCTAAGAAGAAAGCACCACTCCAAGAGGTTCTTCCCTTAGTTTTGCTGTAGCTTCTCTTAAACACTACATAAAATTGGCATTTATGACACAAACCATTTTCGAAAACGCATTGTGATCGGAAACATGTTGCGTACCTACCTATATACATTGAGGTAGGTATTCGTATATATTATGGTTACACAAAAAGTATTTATAACAATTTACGAAAAGTATTTACAACAATTTCTCTTATTAACTAACACCTTTTGAACCTTAAATATACTGTAATTAATAAGTTACATATTTTATTTTCATCTACGACCAGACTAAGATTTTCAGTAAATGTTGTTTCTCTGTGGCCGTAAACATATTCAGAAGTTATGATCTCTGAAAACTAAG
Organism: Petrophora chlorosata; assembly: GCA_951640565.1. Lineage (NCBI taxonomy): Eukaryota > Metazoa > Arthropoda > Insecta > Lepidoptera > Geometridae > Petrophora > Petrophora chlorosata. The sequence goes on from OX621206.1 coordinate 8,805,798, forward strand.
CCGATTTTATATCAGAATCTTTAAATTAGAGTTTATTACTAAACACACCTGTAACTATGCTATTTGTATTTCCATAGACCTTGGGCTTAGGCGAACTATTTACAATCCCAATGATTTATTTATACGCATTGGTTCCACAATTATCAAGCACATTCATCAATATCGTCCAAAGTTTATTTTGGCTAGTATAACACCTCATAATTCTATCATTGATCGATCAGACACGCGTATTTTATTTATATCTTATTGACGTTATCAAAGCTAGAAAAACGTATTTTATTTGCGGCTTCGGAGTCAAAACATACTGAAGAGTGAGACTTCCTGTCTAGGTATTTATGTCGTTGCTTTGGTTTTGAGAGTGTGTGAGTGAAATGTTTATAACATTTATTTTATAAAATAGAACGGACATTGTTGTGGAATGAATTGAACGGTGGGTTGTCTTAATGTTAGTGACTACTATTAATTATAACTTACTACTATTAATTGTCTTACTATGCTACAAAATGTTGTCATTGCTGTCGGTGGCGATTCATCGCGTAAACCCCGTAAAAATTGGCACATCGAGTGCATCTGGGATTCCAGCGCACTTTATTACGTTAACAATTGCAGGTTATATTATGCTTCTTTAAAATTGGAGCACTCCGAAGTTGTGTAACGTAACTCGGCTAAAGGAAGTGTCGCTACAAAGGAACCTGCTTGAGCGTTAAACTACAAATACGATCCTGCATCGAGTACTGTAGCCATCTATGGGGTGGGTCAGCCGAATACCAACTGGCAGCTCTGGAATCTTTAGAACGTTGCCCAATTAATTTTATAAATAACAATGTGCTGGTGGAGAAGAAACTGACAAGTCTTAAACACAGACGGAAACTTGGGTGTCTTTTGCTCTTCTATCGACGACACTTCGGGAAGAATTGCACTAACCGATCCCTTCTTCTCCTTTCCACTTAAGGACTTCCAGGCGAGGAGAATCGTTTCCCCGTACATACTTGATGTCCCACCGATCGGTACGAAGCGTTTTGCAGATTCTTTCATCATGCGGACTCCTTAAAGAGTAGAACGCTCTACCAGTTTTTTGTTTCTAAATAGCTACAAAGTCTAGAACGAATAGGCATCTCATAAACAACCATGCTCCATCTTCGCTTTTTATCAGGCGAGATGTCGTCAAAAAATGCCCAAAAAAATTACCAATTTAAAAAAATATAAGCAGTCGACGCGAACGAAGTAGGGACATTTCTCTCTACAAAAAAAGACTCTACATCAGCGTTAAACTATAATCCACGTGAACGAAGTCACGGGCAACAGCTAGTCAACAAATAAAGTAAATAAATAGTTAGAGGTTTGACAGTTATTATTCTTGAAACAATGTATGACGTTAACCTATCCTGAATTTATTATGGTTACAGCCACTTGCTCATTAAAATTAATAAGCAGTACTTAAATTGATTTATTATTTCATGACCACCTGGTCAGTCGTTAATGGACCTGACATGATAACTCTATATTAAAATTGCCTGCTCATTGTGCTCACCTGAATAGATATGTAAACGCTTTATTGTAAACGTTTATTGGAAAGTGTTACAATGGCATTATGAATAAAAGCAATTTTCTCCAGGCAGTGAGTGCTGGATAAACTAATGAAGCGAAAATAAAATGCTTCCTGAAACTTATTCTATTGTTTTAGTGAATGGGTCTAAATGGTAGAATAGCATGGTAGAATAGCATATTAAAGACAGGTATCTATCTCAATCTGTATATATCTATATATAAATATAAAACGGCTTCACTCGCGTTATGATTGTTTTGGAATAATTGCACATTTGAGCAGTTTTCGGACAATTAGGATGTCCTTCTTCCGGGAGTTTTACATTCGCGGCGTAGACTCACGATATTTTTCAAACCTTTATAACTCTGTTCCAACTCTAAATTCTCGGCAAAAGATATCCTTTATAGAATATAATAGAATAGAAACTCTTTATTGTATACCAAATTATAGAAATAGACAATAACACAGTCCTTAATTATGGTAGTACAATGGGCGGTCTTATCGCTTTATTTTTATTTTATGTATATAAATATTACATAAAATATTATTAACTTATATTTTCTATTACCTTAACTTTATTAAATTTTGATTCTGCTTATTCAGTTCTGTCTAAGATTTAATTTACGTTTGTCAATTATTTTTATCAACTGCTTGAAAAAAATCAGTAGACTCAGTTTGCAAAATAACGTAATAAATCTCTTTAGAGATGGAGAAAATGTGTGGTCAACGGAACTAATTTAACTCTTAGTTGTAGAAACTACAAACTCCGGAAGTTATAAAAAAATGAATAATTACCAACAAACGTTAACCAGCAGGTAAATAGTTTAATGTAAACAGTAATAAGCTATAACATTAATAATTTTATGATATCCAGAAACTTCAAGCGAATCTCCTACATCTTGTTAAATTTATTAGTCGATCCGTAACCGACACTTGAATAATTTACTGAGTATAAGCACCATTAACACTAGAACATCGACGAATGATTTTACCAAAACGTACTACAAATACCCTAGTACCTACTACAGTACTTTCTATACCTAACGTAGAGGACATTGGAAAAGCAATCACGGACGAATTATTTAATGCAGAGCTATTCACTTCTTTAAATCCAAAAGTAACTCTTAGAAGACATCGCCATCAATATATACTACTTTCACATTAGTATGTAGGTACGTAGACAATGCTAAGCAATTGTCAAAGTATCTTATAATTTATGTGTATATAAGTGAAAATATATTTAGTTCAAAAGTTCAGCGGTCCAGTGAACAATACCTTAACATTCCTTAATGAAAATAATTGGGTAGATATCCCAGCCAACAGTAATGTTTTCGCAGGTTCTGAATCACCAGTGTCAATGGAATAGAATGCTGGTCGTTTTGGCACAGATTCCAGCGATTCGGTTGTTACAGGTGATGTCCGGAGCCAAGTGCGATCTCTTCGACGTGTAACAGGTTATAATGTCTGCTACCTGTTATTATTGTTGTGGCACCTTGACCTTGGTGACCTTTATTTCATTTTATAACCTTTGCAATAGGTTGTGTTACCTAATTGGTCATTAGAATTAGGTATATTTTGCATCATAGGAAATTCATTGTGATGAACGTTTGTTAAGTCAAAAAACTCGTTTTCTTTAAATTCGTGGCCATGGAGTCGAAATTGGTTTGTTTCAAGGCGAGTTTTAGACTTTATTAGTAGCTATCTAAGTACATAGTTCATTTTAGATTAGATAACTCTTTATTGTTACACCACCAGAATTGTTACACCACCAGAAATGATTAAAATAAAATTACAAACTTAAAAACTAAAGTGTTACAATGGGCGTTTAAGTGTTTCAATGCGTTTTAGTAATGGAAGCTGACGATGAAGCTGGAAGCTACGTTGATATAATTATGACATATATGGACCAGAGCAGTTACAGAATGGTGGTCAAAAGACGGGCGTAGACGAGTAGGCATAGGCAGACCACCGGACAGATGGTCCGATGATAATGGTGAAGGGGGTACGAAATCTATGGATGCCGAATGCACAGGACCGGAACAAATGACGTGAGGGAGAGGAGACCTATACCCAGCAGTGGGTGGAAACGGGCTGAGATGATGATAGTATTATTATGAACTAATAGTTGGTAGATAATATATTTGAATATTATTTTTGTATCAAAACCAACTACACAATTACTTAATTTACTGACTCGGCAACTCGCATCTTGTTGTATCGAGAAAATGATTTGCAAACGCATTTAATGTTTGGGTAAACGTATTTCAATGTTCGACTTTAACGATACGTCATAAAGTTTAATTTATGCACATCTAGCCACGTGGTTGAGTTCCGTATGCAATAAAATAAAGGCCATATTATTGCGCTGGTGCTATTTGGAACCAATTGCATGTTTGTTGCCTTGATTTAAATTGTTTAGTCTTCTAGATTTGAAAACGCGCACAGTGGAGTTTCGTATAAATTTGATATGGATCATCATAAATTAAATTTTCAAGTTCAAAACCGCAATTTATGAAGGCTTAGAAACATTATCTTCAATAACTTGAAAAACTACTAATATATAAAAATGCTTCCAGAAAATATATATGTCTCCGCATATTTGAATACACCTTTAGACATTCTAATGTAACTTTGGCTGTACACCTTTCAGATATTAATAAAAAGATAATAAATCGTTTATTTCAGAAATTATATGATTTGGGAACAATTCATGTGGACGTCTGAATTCCAGACATGACAATAAATAAGGACAATGAGTCAAATACTTTGGAAACCTTGTAATCGGCTGTAAAAGTTTCTCTATTTCAGTTCTAGCCGTTGTCAGAGTGGTGACCGATGGTTTTTAAATTTTCCGCGATGAAAATAGGGAAAGCGTAACATCGTTGTAAAATTTCTGGAACATATCCAAAAATAATGATAGAAAACCGCGTAAAATAGCAATAATGTGCATTCAACTTCGAGTTTTATTTCGTGCGATCCTACTTTTAAATGCTCATTACAAGAAATTTATACAAAAAGTTGTAATTTTAGAAACCTGTTTCTGCTAAGCAAAGATTTAATTTAATATTTTCATATTATTTCTACAAGCAATGATTTAAATTTATTCATTTATTATATTCTAATGAAAAAATCATACCATATATACCGTTATTAATTACATAGAAGACAAAGATGCGCATAGAATATTCCGCTTCCGCTAAGTAGCCAACTGGCACATAAAAAACATAATATTGTCAAAAACAAACATGAAATATTGTAACAAAAGTTCTTAAGAAAAATGCCCCTCAGTTTCTTGCCGTATTTTCTGAGTAGTAGTTCTTTTTCCGATACGGTGCTATCACCGTATCGGAAAAAAAAACCACATTAGTCATTGTAGTAGTACTAATTATTGGTAGTAGTAGTCATTGTAAAAATTGACGTTCATAAGTGCGCCTATACATATATTTGGCACATGTGCCAAAACTGAATAAATAACATTTGAACTTGAATTGAAAAAATTCAATGTAACTGATGAATTTAAAGACTTTGTCTTTAAATTCAACATTTACATTAAATTTTTATTATTTTACGCTGTTTGAAACCCTAGTTATTTTAGTAGGATTTTGAGTAAACATCTTAGCCATCTCCTTCCAGTAAATAATCATTACGAAATATTTAATTACTTTTCAAATGTATACCAAAAGTAACTAAGAATAACAAGTAACAACGAACGACAGTTTTATTATACAAGTTATTTTATATTTATAATAACAGTTGAACTTAAACTATTAACAATATAACTTACAATCACGATTCATTTTTAGTAATGTCAAATACCTAGTTTTATTCTTCTTCAGATGTTGTGGGATTTACATCAGATTCAGTATCCTTGTGTATGATATGCATAATGTACTTGTAAATTGAATCAGCATTTGTTTTAGAATCTGCTGTTTTTATGAGAGGAACAACTTTCAAAAATTCTTCACTGGCATCATCTTTATAAATTTCAAAATAGTCACCATTATCTGTTTTGTCGCCATCTGCAATAATTACCTTATCGTATTTGTCGACTTTATAAGAATCTTTATTGACTTTGTCTTTAGATATTTTAAAAATATCAATGTCTCCTACATCTTTAACAACCACGTTATTATATTCATTAGTTGGCACTACAGTAACAGAATCAACTTTATTTTTGTCTTTGACTACTTTGAAAACTTCAACTTTTTCCATATTTTGTACTTTGTCTTCTTTATTCAGTAAAATTTGATCAGCCATGTAGTTTTCATTCTCATTATTTATTGGTTTTTCTGTTGTTTTTCGAAGGTTCTTGTACAAAGTCTTGTAATCTGGTTTTACAAACTTGGGGCGCTTTGGTTTAATGTCATCGGAGTCCATTACTTTTGACGACAAAACGGGACTTGAAGATTTTAGTAGATTGTATAGTTTCACAGTTGAATCATCATTTTGTTGATCTGCGTTTTGATCAATATCATAAATGTATGTGTTGCTTGTATCTTTGTCATCCTTGAAGGAATCTTTATTCCCATTTACTAAAACTTTTTCTGTCATCTCAGCTTCAAGTATTACATCAGTTGGCTTTTCTGTGGATTTGGTATTGTAAAGAGTTTTGTAATCAACTCTTTTAGAAGAATAGTCTGGTTTTTGAAATTGTGGGCGTTTGGATTTATAGTCATAAGGCTGTTTTTGTTGAAATCCTGTTGAAAAGCCATCATTTTGAATTCCATCATTATAATTTACATTTTCACTCCCAAAATATTGGTTATGGAATGTGTTATCATCCTGACCATATTGTCCTTTTTTAGAATTATAATCGAAAGGTTCATTTTCATTAGCATATCCGTTCGGCCTTGGTGGGGGACCGCTTGCACTATTGTCATACCATGACTTGGTTGCCCCTGCTCCACCGTAATTGCTCACTTTACTAACTCCTTTGTGGGTTACTATAAAATCTTTTACCAATGCGTTTGGAAGATCTAACAATATTCTATCTTCCATTGCAAGATCTAATGGATACAAAGGAGATAATACTGCAGAATTGAATTCTGTGTTTGGTGTTAAGTAAGCTCCGCTAAGACTGGCTTTAATAAATGGTGCAACAAATACAAATAGTTGGAGAGGCAGCCCTTCAGGAGTTCCTTTAGGAATGGTTAGTCTTTCAGGAAAACCAATTTGTGAATCTATGGTATTCAGAGGCATAGAATCCAATCCAAACTGAGCATCTTCAACTTTCTTACATAGAGTTTTTAGTGACATAAAATCTGGAGAGAACATCTTCATATCATTTGAAGTCCTTGTCACAATATTGGAACCTTTCTTCAAACTAATATTAAAGAAATCAAGTAAGCTGAACATATTCCTCTTCTTAGCAAATTCACCTGGCATCATTTTTGGTCCAAGGTAGACTTTTACCAAACCTTTTTGGGTCACAAGAGAGGAAATGTTTATTTTCATCATGAAGGGTTTGTGGTTTAATCTGGGTTGTCCTATCTTCACTTGGAAGTTTGTGTCTCCGTTTCCTATTCTAAGGGCCTTAGTGATGTCAAATTCGAAGTAGTCGAAGTTTGTCAGCATTTTCTTCACATCAATACTCATTACTTCTACTCCAGGGAAATACAGCTCACTTTTCGAATATGGAGGCAGTATTTGAAGTGCATTATCGACTAGGTCTACAAATTTTTTGTATAATCTCCATATCAAGGGATCTCGAAGTGAAGTCATGTAGTGTTCAAAAACTGTCGGTTCCCTGAAAATTAGAATAAATAAATGTCCATAAATTATTATTCAGATCTGCATATAATTCAATTTAAGATGTAAATTACCCGTTGTTACTGAGAGCTTTGCCAAGGAGGTGTCGTGCCAAGGAATCGTAGCTTCTCTCGCCAGTTACAAGGATTTCCATTAAGTGATTCAATATTTGGGTCTTGTTATAACCAGCATCTCTCTGCAAATATGTATAGTTGTAAAACATACATGTGATACAAATTATATCGGACAGGCAAGGAATGCAATAAATCTAAGAAAATATAATTTACCATGTGACTGACAACAGTTCCGATGTTACTCTCAATAGTTTGCAGCAAAGCTTTATCTTCATTTTCTGGCAATTGTACAGGCGATGTTCTATGAATAAACTCGTTGCCATTCGAATAAACAAGCATGGGATCATAAGGTGCATCAGACAAAGAATCCCAGCTCAGATTATCTTGCTCCGGCATTCCATTAGAATACCTCTCTAAATTATATCTAGCTACCAACTGCTTTATCATGTGGTACATTTCTTCGCCGTATCGACTATTAATATCGACGTTTTTGTTGACCCACGGAGCACGTTTCAACATTCTCAAGAAGAAGAAAGAATTAAGGCCAATATCTTCACGGAAATAGGCTAATTTGGATTCGTCATCGTTGTCGTAGAAGTTGGCAGTGTAATTGGCATCAAGTGTATACGCGTTACCTTCATCGCGCACACCTTCAGACGGCGTGAATTCTTCACCAGCGAGTAACGACGACCCTTGAATTATAATATCTTTCCTAATAAAATAATTTGGCAGTAATTCATAAGGTGGAGGTAGCGTCAATTTTTCGGTGTCTCTCCGGTTTTCCAATGCCATGTAGATGAGGTTCACATAAAGTCCGCAGTTCAAGTTTTGGCGAGCCCATGCTGCGACTTTGTAAAAGGTATCGAAGTTTTTGGCGGTACGCATGACATCAAAAACAATCTTGAGTTCATCCGTATGCTCAGCATTGTACTCGCTAAAGATTTGGCCTTTAGGTAGGAATCCTTTTCCAGTTTTTAGGGTTTGGAACCTTGTTATGACTTCTGGATCCTGTAAAAAAACATTTTTATCTCTATCAAATCATTTTAATAGAAGCTTTACTCTCGGTGTTTCTCTCTTTTTCTAAATGATAATTTGTAAGGCACAAATTTTCATGCTGGCTGCGATAAAATAAATTAGAAAAAAAACTGTTTATTTATTTTATTATTTTATTTTATTATGTTTGGGGGGCTAACAGCTGTTGTAACAAAATAGTTTGACAAATTAATATAAGAAAAGCCAATTAAAATTAATTATTAATGAATTAATTAATTTACTACGTAAGGTCATAAATTACCCAAAAATCTCCTGCGTTTAAAGTAGAAATAAAGTCTTGAGAGAGCCTACAGATTACTGGATCAGTGCTTTCTTCACAAACATTCTCAAACAGCGGAAGCACCAGCTTTTGTAAATGAATCCATCCCGAAGGAGCTGTAAATAAAATAAGTTACATAAACAATCTTTGAAAATATCTAAAAAATAACATCCTAATGTAGATAACCTTACTCTAATATTTATGTTTGTTATTCAATCACCGTGTGACGAATGAAAATGGGTTTGGATGATTTTTTCAAGAAATTCCACAGGATTCTCCATAGGGATGAAAAGAAACTGTTACATAGGGAAAAGCTACCTTACCTATTATGTACGGACAAAGTCACGATGGACAACTATTTGTACAACGAAATACAATATAATTTAAATCAATACATTGCATTAGTCTTTATTAACACTAATCTAAACTAACATCATAATAATTCAATCCTTATGGCTTGGCTGCTTTAATCTGTAAAAAAGCGCGACGTTTTATATATACTAGCAATTATAGTTTAATTACGAAAACTGTTATTATGTTAAAACCTCAAAGGAAAATTATAACGTAATGTTTAAGTGTACGGGTACAAAATACTTTCTAAAAATATTTCTTTTCCTTGCGGAAATTTAATAAAGATGAAATTTGCCTCTTACAGCATGATATTTGGTCTCATACCTATGGTTTAGGATATAATGGACGTGTGTAAAGCGATGTTACAGCACTTTAATGCACCAAGAAAAACTGCACATTTGGCAAGGTGCGAAAAGATGGAAGGTTAAAATTTGATATGGAAAGCGATCTGGATCGGTGTTCAAGTTAGATGATTCCACTGCTAGTTGGTAAACACTGGACGCCCGATGTTGCGGTTTAAGGACAGCGTCAAACGCGATATGTCGTCCTTCAACATCGACTGATCGAAATGGGAGAACGAAGCAGAAGACCGTGACCTTTGGCGAAAGTCTATTGCGGAAGGCATAACTTCATACGATGATAATTGGTTTGCGCTCCTTGCAAGCAAACGTGCAAAAAGGCACGACCGTATTAACAACCCCACATCAGCTATGGGATCGCAGCATTCAAACATCTGCACACGGTGTGGCCGTATCTGTTATTCCCGTGTCGGCCTTTTGAGCCATGAGCGGAAGTGCCGCGGTTCAACCATTGTTACTCCGGACGCTGATTAAATCATCTCTTTAGATGGAACAGGCCTATGATGATGGTAAACACTACCAGCAAAGAAAATTAACTATTACTTACCTACCAGTGACTCTCTACCATTGATCTGGTGGATTTTAATACATATAATGCAGTTAAACCGTGATTGCATTTAGATAATTGCTGTACCTAGTGTTAGCTGCAGTTATAGGGTCACCTAGCCGTATTTACCTACACGTGGACTAAGTCGTGGAATCAGCTAGTTACAGCTAGTTTTTACTGGTGGTCGGTTTCTGGTATGCGAAAGGCCGTCTGGGTGGGTACCACCGCTTTGCCAGTTATTCAGCCGCCAAGCAGTAATAATAATTAATACTTTACTGTACATCAAACAAGAAATTAACAAGATTTACGAAAGACTCTTACATATGAACAATAGCATAACAGGCGGACTTTCCGCTAAAAGCGATCTCTTCCAGTAGTGCGCAAGCATTACGTTGTTCCGGTTTGAAGAGCATTATTGCCAGTGAATTTACTGGGCATAATGAGACTCAACAGCTATTTGTCTCAGGGTGTCGAGCGCAGTGCAGCGCCCCGCAGGATTTTGCAAAACAAAGTTCTGAGTAATGCTGTTAATGTTATAGGCTGGCGTATTGCTTACCATCAGGCAAACGACCAGCTCGTCTCGTGATTCAGTTACATAATAAAGAAAAAGTTGTATATTATATAAAAACAATAACAACACAAAACCCGTCTGTTATAAAAAACCTTGTAAAATATGACTAAAGCTAAAACTTGAACTATTGTAATCATATAATAAATTTTTAGAAAAAAACAAAAACCGACTTCAATGTATCTTCGAAGTCCAAGGCCACATATCGATGAAATTTATATGGGACCACTTCGTAGCTATACTGAACCCGGCGCAAAAAGAATTTTTCAAATCGGTTCATAAATGACGGAGTTCTGAGGTAACAAACATAAAAAAAAAATACTATCGAACAGAGAACCTCCTCCTTTTTTGAAGTCGGTTAATTAAGTATGAACTAATTATAGTTCGCCATGGGAATGGGAAGGCTACGAATATGGATGACGAATGAGAAAAAATAAATAAAAAATTACCTAATGTTGGTTGAAAAACAGGAGCATCAGGAACTTTGATCATGTACCCTGAGCTTCCAGCAAGCACTGCCACAATTATCATTGTTAACGCCTTCATTTTGCAGCAAAGACTACAGCCCCAAACCTACACTCAATCAATTTATAGGACTCAATTGAATAATAGTCTCTGATATACTAGTTCAATGACCTAATGTTATTAAGAAAGTTACTTTCGTTGCAAAATACGAGTAAGATGACCTATAGGGCCGATGGCCGATGATGAATTTGTTATTGGCTAGGATATAATTTAATAATACAAATGAGATTCCGTGACTTGGTCTGTGTATTTCATTCTAACTCCAACTTTGGTACGCTCAACGACCACATGCATAGATCCTGGCCCCTACCTAGGATTCCCTGTATCTAGATAACTCGGAGCGATGAAGATCATGGTCCCACAACACCCAGACACGAAACAAATGCTTACGCTTTTTTTTCTTTGGACAAACATTTGTCCCCTCGCGGGAATCGAACCCGCAACCTCAGTGGTGTATAAGATTTGAGTCAAGCTGCCCAAACACTACACCACAGAGGCTAGAAACATCAATTTATGATCAAACAAACTTACCCAGCGCTTGCCCAATCGTATCGTCTATAATAATTATTATCGGAGATGACAGTTTGGATCCAAGTTTTGTTAAGAAATAATAGATTACTAGTTGCGCCGCGCGGTTTCACCCGCGCACAATTTGGTTTATAGTCGCTCTCTCGGGAAGTTTTCGTTTTTCTGGGATGATCCTATCCTCTGTCCTATTTCAGAGCCAAAAGTAAAAAAAAAAATTATCTGTATAGTGTCTGCAAGGATTATGATGAAATTTGGTATGTACAGTCAGCGACATAAGTATGTAGCTGAACATTTAAAATCTTTGTTTGACTATAACTTCAATGCTTGGCTGTTTACTCTGAATGTTGCATTTAAAAAGCGTGTTAACTTCCTGTGTGAATAGGGAATTAGAAAAAACTGCATGTACTTAGTATATTTTCGATGTTATTATTAAATGAACGATACCAAGTGTTCAGCTACTTATGTCGCTGACTGTACATACCAAATTTCATCAAAATCCTTGCAGACACTATACAGATATTTTTTTTTTACAAAATATAGGCCTACGTTTGACCACCATCTCGCCTGATGTTAAGCGACGATGTGGCCGAAGATGGAGCACGTAGATCTAGAAGATACCTATTCACTCTGGCGTTGAAGATACCCAGATTGTAGTTATCAGGAAACAGAGAAGACGGCAATGAGTTCCATTCCTTAGCAGTACGCACTATAAATGTGGAACCAAAACGTTTTGTACGAATTGGCGGAATGTCTACTAAATAAGGGTGATATTTGGCCGATCTTCTACTCGTTCTGTGATGGAATTGGCAACACACACACATATTTTTGCATTTATAATATCAGTAGGGTGTTAACTTTCAGCGCATGAATCTATTTATGTAAAACACTTGGTTTCGCATTAATTTATGAAAAACGTATGTGATATGCAAACTAGCTGCTCCCTATGTTTCCAATAACAGTTCTTGTACTTATTGGGGCTTTTTTTGATTATGCACTTTAGTCTCTAGCCTCTTAAATTCGTTACCTACCATTGGTAAGGTTGCAAAAAAAAAATGACGGACAAAAGAAAATATCTCAACATCACGTTTTTATGCGCCTTTTCAGGTTAGGTCGGCATTGCATGGATAGCTAATCGGGATGTACTCGAAATTTGAGTTGCAAGATTCCACCCGGAACTATAGACAGACAAACAAAAACGTGGTAACAGGGCCACTTCTTATTAATTGGAACATAGAGCTTGAAGTACGAGAAAGTCCAAAAAGGCTGCGTCAGAAAAGCTAGTGATACATAATATACATACATAATATATATTATTAAGAAAAGAGACAATTTTTGTATGAACCCACTGACTGTACTGTATCTCAGTCATATTAGTGAAGTAATTAGATAATGAAGTCAAGGTTGGTAGTCTGGACTGAAGTGACACCAAATGTTAGGCCAAAACAAGTTATAAAATAGCTTTGATTAAGACATAACATATATCAAAAGGATATTGAACCTGAAATATTATGTTGGCGGGTTTCTCATAATCTTAAAAACAGAAATTAAGCCTGTATGCCCTAAGCTCTATGATAACTGTTAACTCATACGTGTGTGCATAATATTTATAATTATATATGTGTTATAACTCTTCTTAGAGCGAGTGTGGCTCAGTGGGAGGATGTGCGACACCCGAGTTCGAATCCCGCTGGCCCCGCACCACTGACTTTTTTAAGTTATCTGCGGATTTATCACCAGCTCTAAAAACGTTGATGGGAAACATCGTGAGGAAACCAATCCAAGAATTAATCACAAAAACTCAAGGACATGTGACATCCGCCAACCCGCACTGGGCCAGCGTGGTGGATTATGGCCCATACTCTCTCTATGAGAGAAGGCCCGTGTCCCAGCAGTGGGAACGTGATGGGCTGATGATGATAATGATGATGATGACACGTTACTGAGAATAGCATTGTAATTGATGTTTTGATTGAAAATTCAATCTCGGAGCTAAAAATATGAGAGATGGTGAGGGCTGCTACGAATACTAATGGTAGAAATGGAATGGAAATAGCGTTACCCGTATATAACCTCAAAATACGGGTTACACTACTTCAAACCATAATGAAACAGGCCACTAATATCCAATAAAAAAACATTCCTTATATTAATAACTTTCTCTAATTTTAAAATAAAATAAATAAATACCTACCCCAATGATCACATTCATGGATTATGACCCCTAACTTGAGTTTCCTGTATCTAGGGAACCAAGAACTATGAGGACTATGGTCTCACAACACCCAGAAACGAAACAAATGGTTGCGCTTTTTTTGTCTGTGCACAAAGATTTGTCCCGTCGCGTAATTATTAAATTGTTCTAAGTACAAGTATACGTTTTATCAAACAAAAAAACCGACGAAAAGAATTTCGGTTCACGAATGACGGAGTTCTGAGGTAACAAACACAAAAAGACAATCGAAAAGAGAACCTTCTCCTTTTTTGAAATAGTCAGTTTGAGGTTAAAAATGTAGACATACATCTATATACAAAAGTAAATTAGCAGGTTTATTTTGTTTTCGAATAAAATAAATACTAATTAGGTATAGGTATTATATAGTAGATATATACCTACGTAATTTCATCATCACGCAATATCCATATAAAAAACAAATAATCTGGAGAGAGCTAAAGGTCGTATATCATCTGTTCGCAGAGAGATATATTTGTTTATATTTTTTAATTTACGTAGATTTAGGTAAGTAACCATTGGAGCCAATGTTATCTCATATGCATGATGCCTACCAGACGGCATTGTTGCATAGTCTAGCGAAGATATTTCTGTGTTGCCTATACCTAAGCTTTTAATAACTTTTTTAACAGTCCAACATGTAAAGATCTTGGATTCCGAAGTATTCCCTATATTTATCATGGGAACCAGCAGGAACTACGAGGACCAGGGTCCCATAATACTCAGACACAGAATTGCATTTTTTGCGCTTTACATACTATGCACAAACATTTGTCTCGTGGAGGGAATTGAAACCAAAACCTCGGTGGTGTAATTTGAGCCAACCAGCCCAATCACTAAACCAGAGAAGCTGCCAAACAAGTTTGATGTATGGTGTTATTTTCGCTGTATGTAGTATGGCCTGGTATTTCTAATGTAGGTATATAAGTAGATAATATTTTTTCATGGTACTGACTGATGAGGCGAGCACGTCGTTTGCCTGATGGTAAGCGCCACGCCACCCATAACAATTGCAGTGCCCAGAACTTTTAATACCATGAAAAGCACGGCGTAGCAATGCATTGCGTTCATCACCCTGAGACATCAGATAATAGTCTCATATAAAATTCGCTGGCTACAATGCCCTTCAAACAGGAACACAGTATTGACTGCGCACTGTACTGTTTGGCGGCAGAATAACTGGCAAAGCTACCCAGACGACCGCCTGCATACGAGAGACCTACTACGGGTAAACAAAGTTCAATGATCAAGACCAAAGTAGGTCTTCATTTGTAGACTTTCTTGTACCTACTTATTCACAATAGTCATAGGAATAGACAATTACATAGTCCTGTTAGCGCCATCTAGCGCATATCTTTAAAACAAGAAATCCTTCTGTTTCCACGTCACTTTCCGTTTCTTACGTCTATTTCACATACTGACGAGAGAATCCACACCATGAAGGTAGAAAAAAATCCTTACAACCCACGCTTACCTAACCGAAGTTCACACAATGCGACCAAGGGGCAAACCGCAAGACCTCTCACCGCTAAAAACTTATGTTCCGTGTTCCAACCTAATTGCTACACCACGCTGGCTGGTGGATTGTTTGTTTCTATTGTTTCATTTACTTAAGCAAGATAATGAATGTATAGATACTACTTATACATACATGATAATATGTATGTTAGCTGTTTTATAGTTAACGAAAATGACAGCGAAAATAAAAGACAATACACTACCTTTTTCTGCCATCTTGTGGCAAGTTCCAGTACTAATTACTCCTTCGAATGTATATTTACGGAATGGAACTAGATGTATCACAGACAGAGGCACCACACGGGATTGTGTTTTCAGATATATGCGGTAGATGGCACTGTGAGACCTTTCTCGAAGTTTTAGGTTGGTACTCCAAAACCGCGGCAAACACAAAATAGTTGCTTATCTAGTTTTCTCCAAAAGTCTATAAATGTGAAGCTTGAGAACCTGAAGTATCAAAAAGAGATAATTTATGTGCTACCTTTAAAGGGACTGTAGATATACCTATCCCATAACCTACTCTTAATATTCCAAGGACGAATATCATTAAACTTGTAAGTTATACAATTTTCAAACATAATTTATGTTGAAAGCTCATTACCTGTCCTGCCCCTAACCCACTGCTACTTATTATTTTTATGTAACTATGTAAAGGTATACGGTATGTATTAGTATATTGATATATAATAGTCTATATATTATGTAGTATATATATATATTGGAATGTATTTTTAAGTATGCAGGTATTTATTATTATTGTAATCTAATTGTACATCGCCGTCTACTCCTATTTTCGATACTGTACCTACTGTCCATCCAAAGGTTGTCTGGAAGAGATCGCTTTAAGCGATTAACCGCCTATTGTACTACCATTGTAAGGAATTTTGTTGTGATATTATTATTTATTTATTTGGTAAACTGGTATGCAATAGACTTTTGGATTTGCTTATCATTTTAATTATATAAACTTGTTGAATGCGAAAAGACCTGAAGAAAAGCGGTAACTATCGACTGGGACACCTGTAACACCAGTTTCCGGTGCAGTACCGTCTGTAAAGGGGGAGATAGAGGGGGAGTGTCGACGATCGTCGTCAATTTCAAATTGTTAATAGTATGTAGTATGAAGTCCCTTTCTGCATTTTGTAAAAACTATAAATAAATGCTGACTTCCGTTATTAAATGGATAACAAAATTAATGAAAGAAAAAGGTCGGTAAACTCCCTGAAAAGTAGGTCAGTAGTATCCAGGGGTAGACGAGGGTTTGCAATACCGTCATTAATCATGTTAGGTTATTTCTTCGTTTATCGCTATTTTATCGATGTTGCAGGGGTTTCTGTAGAGAATGCGGTACGTATTCGTAAATCCCTTTGTGTTCCCTCTTTTTAACCGACTTCCACACCGATTTTTACACGCTTTTATTTAACTTGCAATGTATGTATGTATCTACGTAATACGTGTGTTTGTTCGGGTGGAATCTTACAAGCTGAATCAGAACCACTTCCTCTTGTCCTACGAAGTTCAGTTTTGCATACTTGTCAAAGTCCGGTGACAATGCAATATTATGGTGACAGTCAGCTGATCTGATACCTATGTATATACTGACTAAAACGAACATGTCCTTTATAGTAAAACGCGTAATTTTTAAGAACAAAATTCCAAAATGTATAACGGAGCTCACAGAAAGTAAATTCAAATTACACGTTAAGACTGTTCTAATGAGAAAAGCATACTATACTGTTCGTAATTACATATAAGACAAAGGTGTTTGGAACATTCCACTTTTGCAAAGCAGCCAACTGGTACATAAGAAAAATAACATTGTAAAAACACAAAAAAATTGTAACAAGACCTCTAAAAAATTATGCCCTCAGTTTCTTGCCGTATCTTCTGAATAGTGGTTATTTTTCCGATACGGTGGTAGAGTCTTGTGATAATTTGACGTTCATAAGTGCGTCTGTGATGCCAAAAATTAATAAAGAGATTTTGAGTTCGAGTTTGATGATGGTGACGGAAGGTGGGCAATGGAGCTCCTTGACGGATAATCGGAAACTACTAGGGTTTGGGCCCTTTTATTCTGATCGCGGTTCCGATCACGAATTTGTTAAAAGGTTATCTTGAAAAGTATCTTTTTCAACAAAAAACTTATTTGATATTAATTATTCAAAATAAATAATTTAGGTGGAGTATTTTAGCTTTAACTGAAGTGACTTAATTATCGAAGAAAAGATAATTTAAAAAACTAACGATCTCTAAAACACAGGGTATTATTAAACATAAAAAATAGCGGAGTGTCACAAACTAAGCTGCCATGGGTGGCGGTGGCCAAAGTTTGAACGAAAGAAAATATTTATTTTTACTACACGGAAGAGTTTCACATTTTTTTCCCAAAAATGGGACAAAGGCTGAATTTGTTTTTACTTTGGGCAGAAATAGAAAATATATTAATGAAAAATAACACTTTGATATGACTTCAGGATTGACAGTCACAAGAGTAACCTTAACTACTGAAAGGATTTTGATGAAATTTGGTATGAAGGCACTTCAGATCCAGGAATCGGACATAGGATACTTTCAAACCGAGAAAACGCTCGTACCGTACCGTAGCTCTCAAAGCTGTCGTAATAGATATTCTAGGTTAAGCAACGTTCGCAGCGGTCACAACTTGGATGGGTGACCGTTTGTGTGCTATTTACATCTGAGCGCTACCATGCTTCAGAGGGCATGCGCATAAGCAATTGATCCCTCTTGTTGGTTTAAAACCACAGTCGTTAGGCTATGTCGGCTTACCGAAACCAGGATTGGCCACACACCAACACGACCGAAGAAGCCCGAAAAATAAACAGTTTCTCTATAAACCGAATTCTACCGTATCAGATAGTATGGTCATAAAATTTTGCCAGTCTATCTGAATTTGAAAAGTCTAGAAGGACAGTAAAGTCTAGATCAGATTTTACAGTCAGAAGTAACTGCATATTGCAATGATGTTCAATCTAGATAGAGTCAAGACTCCTTGAAGAAATGAGCCACTTGCAAGTTATGTTCCTCGGAATGGATTAGCGATGGTTGTTTATTTTAAGTACTTCTATACTTTCAACGTTATAAAGTACCTACGACCCGAGAATTCAAAATATAGGGACGAAGTTACTCTATTTTTTGTACAAATACTAAAATTTACTATTGGCTCGTTGACTCATTAATCGAGTAACATCATAACGAAATCTTCTATAAGGCATGCAAGCTTGTTCCTCATATGGTTTTTCTTGGTTTCGCCACAGAATACTTAATAGTACCAACGTTTTCGCTTAGATGCAACCACTCGTGGTAGGTCTCTGATCTCTATGGTCTCTCGTGAGCGTCTGGGCATTTGTGACTTAATATCTGATGTCTCGGGGTAATGAGCGCAGTGCAGTGATACGCAGTGCTTTTTATGGTTTAAAAATTTGTATGGTTAAGTTCAGGGGGGCACTGCAATTGATATGGGCGGGGGCGGGCGTGGCGCTTACCATCAGGCGAACGACTTGCTCGTCTCATCAATCAATAACATAAAATACCTATTAATGCCTGGTTCATAACCTATTCAAATAATGAGTCTTTTTGCCTACGAATAGTAATATTATTTTTGTCATTTTTACTATGGAGGTAATTTCTAAACTTAACTATAGGTAAAAGTTCTGGGTTGCACTGCAATTGTTATGGGCAAGCGTGCCTCTTATCTTGAGACGAACGATTTGCTAGTATTACTGCTGTTGCATAAAAAAGTAAAAAATAACTATTTACTTATTTTCATGAAAACAGAGATATGAAGCCTTTACGCGTGTTTTCATTAGGTACTTAAATACTATAATTTATTTGGATTAGTATTTGGCAGTTGAAGAACAAGGTAAATAACCTATATTTACTATTTTAGTTCTAAACTTTTTAATATCATGCTGCTTATTTTAGAAGAATTAATTTAAAGTAGCAGTAGCATTTAATTTATCATATTATTATCTTTTGCTACGTTTCAAAATGTTACTGTTTAGTATTATAGAATAGCTAAGCGGCTCTTACCTAATTGAAGTAAGATGTGGGGTAAAATTTGTACGTAGAATAATAAGCAATGTTAAAAAAATACTTGAATTTATTTTTTTAATTTTTGCGATGCATATTTGGGCTTATAATCAGATCAATGTTGTGCTTCAATTTAATAGTGGTCCAAGATATTGACACCGTGGTCAATGTTCAGGTTCAAGTTGGTATTGACATTGGTGTCAACAAAGTAGTTGTCGGAGTCAATGACAGTAGTCCTTCCCATAAAGTTGTAGTCCCTCAGAACCCATCTGTTCCAGTAGGTCAACATGTCACACACCTGCTTCTTGTGGAAGATAGTCACATCAACAAACCTCATGTTGGGAGTGAAGAATCTGCCAACGTCAATATGCCTGTCCAGAGGGAAACCAAGAGGCATCTTGTCAAGAAGAACAGTTGATCGGAAGTCAACGACAAAGTCCTTTCGGGTGTGGTCAAGAATGCTCAAGTCAACGTTATCGACCAGTTTCAAAGGCGTCACAATGCAGTACAACATCATGTGCATACCACCAACGGTACCCTTAGGAAGCAGCAGCCTGGTGGGGAAGCCAGTGTGGTAATTTCTCAGTTCCTTGAAGAATAGGTCCCTCATGTCAGTGATCGACTCAATCTTCTTCCACAAGTCACGGGTAAATACACGGTCGCGAACCAAATTGTGCATATCGAAGGAGTTCCTCACAATAGTGTTCTTTCCAGAATTCAGCTTGTAGAGGAAGGAGTCTAGCTCAACAAAGTTGACGCGGTTGACGTTGATATCAAGGAGTCTGCCAAGATGGTCATATTTGGGTCCCAGGAAGATCCTCACAACACAGTCTACAGATTTGTCAGAGAGAACATCAAGAGTGATTTTGAAGGGTTGGTGATTCAGACGGCGCTTGCGAACCAAGATGGTCATATCAGAGTGAGTTTTCTTGAGCTCATCCTCGGTCAGGACAACGGCGTTGGTCATGTCCATCAGGTAGTCATCAAAGTAGGTGACGAGTTTGTCAACTACAATGTTATCGATTTTGACTCCGGGGAAATACAGTTCCTCCCTGGTGTAGCAAGGTAGGCGTTTTTTGAAGAGGAACACCAAGTCAATGAGACGTTTCTGCAGTTGATAGAAAACAGGGTCACGGAGGGCGGTGGTGTAGCTGTCCAAAATGGAAGGCACGACGAAGTATCTGCAATTAAGAACAATAACAGTTAGCCCTCTGTATATGCGCTAAATGAATATGAAAAAAACATGAATTAATCAAGAACACAAAAAACAACTGTTGCAAAACATGTTGATAAAACGGGAAGGGCGTTTCCTTAATTAAACAATTTGGTGAATATAAATATACGTACTTGTCGGACGTGAAGGTGTTGAGTCCGAGGACTGACTTCATGATGATGAGCAAGTAGCGGTAGGCATTGATGTGCGTAACATCCATGTCAATCTTCTGGATCTTTCCATATATCAGTTTGCCGAGATACTCGATGTCTTCAGCTTTGGTAAGTTCCAATCGCACGCCGTTGAACTATAAAATATTTAAATTATTATAAATAAAATACATTACTTTTTAAAACGATCATTGATAATATAATGTTTATGAGTTGTGTACTTACTTCAATATACCCCTTAATAATAGCTGTCCTGATAATCGTTTCATATGTCTCAACTAAGTTGATGTAACTAACGTCTCTGTCCTTGACGATGTATTGGTAGTTGAGTCTCATCGGGATTTGGACACCGTTGTGCAGCATCATCCATGGCCAGTATCCCTTCCTGATTGGTTTGTGCCATGACAGCGTTTGAATGTGTCCGAGACCGTTGGACAGACGCTCAAGGTAGTACCTAGCAAGGATTTGTTGGTATACGTACAGAGTTAATTCGAAACGCCTGCATTTTAGCTTATCAAACATTTGGCTCTTCATCCAGAACGGATAGTCCACATGGAAGTAGTAGTAATAAGTGTTGAGATCAATATCCTCAGTAAAATATCTGAGCCTGTCCTCGTCATTCAGGTAGACACGCTTGTCGAATACATTCTCATCAATAACAAAGACACCCTTGTCAGTTTTCCTGATTCCATAGAATTCACACAGCTTCATGTCAAGCAGGCCATTTTTCATTTTAATTAAGTACGCTTTTTGGATAACGTCAGCGCGCACGAAGTAGTAAGGGTAGATTTCATAGGGAGGAGGAAGGATGATTCCTTTGCAATCTTCACGGTGTCTGACAGCAACGGTGAGAGCATAGACGAACATGCCTTCGTTCAGGTAGAGACGCATCCAGCACGCAGTCTTGATGAATGTTGTGAAGTCCTTGGCATAGTACAACAAGTGGAACATGTGAACAACTTCCTTCAGCTGGCGGTCAACGTGGAGGGTGAAGATCTCGCCACGTGGCAGGATGCCAACGTTAAGGCAGTTGATTACATCCTTGACGACATCCACTTTCTGTAACATAAAAGCATCCTTATGAGTTTTTAAGCGCACCCTTTTAAGTACTTGATGTACCTTATGTGTTTACACTCACAGTGAACATATGGACGTTGTCTTCAAGCTTGAAGTTCATTCCAATGTCTTCGATTTCCTTGTACATGACTGGTTGCATGATATGGTTCAGCAGCTTTAGAATGAAAATCTGCCTTTGTTTCACGTCAGTGTTAACTAAAAAAAAAATGTTTTTATCATAATATTATTTTATTACTGGGCATTTTGAGATTAAGAGATCTCAGGGTGACAACGGCAGTGCAGTGCCGTGGAGGCGAATTTTGCAAAATAAAGTTCTGAGTGGTGCAACTGTTATGGCATGTTGCTTACCATCAAGTGAACAACCTGCTCGTCTTGTCACTCAATAAAAAAAATAAGAAAAAACTACAAACAACTAAATAACATAGTAGGTGCATAAAGTCTTAAAATGCAACCATGTGTTGGACATGAGACTAGAAGTTATTCGTGAAAATCAACACATCTCATCACCCTACTTCCTACTTATATTATAAATGCGCAAGTTTATGAGGATGGACGGATAGATGGATGGATGTTTGTTACTCAATCACGCAAAAGCTACAGAACAGATTTTGATGAAAGTCGGTATGTAGGTACTTTAGGTCCTTTAATTCCTGGAAAAGAGCATACGCTACTTTTTATCTCGGGAAACGCGGGTGAAACCACGCGGCGCAGCTAGTTATAAATTAAAAAGATTTCTTACCCAGGTTGAATAAGTTGTCGTCCACCGTGTATGTAGCCATGGCCATAGAGGCCAGGCCCAACACCACCAAAAGAACAGCCTTCATCGTGCAGCCAACTCAATGTGAGCCCAACTGTGCTCCTATCAACCAATACTCCTCTATTTATACTAATAGGAGTAGGCGATAAAAAGAAATTATTATATTTATACCTGATAAATACTAAAAAGTGTAAACAATAAAATATGCAACATTGTGAAGAGATAAGGAACCAGTTTTATAAATAAAACAAATGCATAGGGCGGACAGGGTTCAAAAGACGTATAGTGTCATAAAACTGCAAAGAATTATCTTGGAGTGTCACGCAAGGGTCAATCCTATCGTACTAGATCATTGACTTAATGGAGATAAGTGGTCTGTCACCAATATTCGTTTGAAAAGTTTTCCTAAAATGTAACTTTTTAACTGTATTTTTTTATCATAAACATATTCGGCGTCAACATCATCAACATCAAAGCATTCTTTTTTTAAATCAAGGTAGATAAATAGTTTTAGGTACCTAGTTAATGTTTCAAGCATTCTTGATTCTGTGCATTTTATGTTTGCTGATGACCTAAAGTTGTTAAAAATCTTGACTCATTATCGGAATGGTGTAAACAAAACCAAGTGATTCTTAATCATGAAAAGTGTCTGCACATTAAATTCACCCGTAATCGTAACTTAATCATGTCTAATTACCGTATTAATGGAAATTAGTCAGAGATAAACTGTACAGTAACAGAGATAGACCTAGGTGTTCTCATGGATAACAAATTTACATTTATACCTCAAATTGATCACATTGTTAGCAAAGCATCCCGAATGCTCGGTTTTGTATTGAGGGACGCAAAAGTTTTCAAAAAAGCCAAGACTGAAATAATTTAATAGCTTAGTAAGTAGAAACTTAAAATACTGCTTGATATGAAGACCGCATTTTGCCACACATGTTAAGACTTAGTGGATACAGAAAATAATCCTGTGGCATTTAGCAGACAGTGCTGGTATCAAAAATAAAATAAGGTCCTACGATCCTCATTTAAGATCAAAATATCATTCCTATCAAGCCTTAGAAATCTTTTGGACATAATATTTTCGTACAAACTCCTCAAAAATTACGTAGACTGTCCTAATATGGTGGAACGATTTATCTTTAAAGTTCCCCGAAAATACCCATACTAATCCATAAAACTATTTGCAATGTCTTTTCGACGGACTACCCAAGGTATATATTCTGTGGTACCGAGGCTCAGCTGGGCCCCAATTCACTATGACAACTTGGCTAAATCCCGTCGATCCCTTGCTTCGAAATCACGTCGATTCCTTCATTAATAAACGACATCTCTATGACGCATTCATATATTCATATATATGACGAAAACGTTATAGAGAATACGAATTTCGCAGATGTCGTTTATTAATGAAGGAATTGACGTTTCCTTGAAGCAAGGATTCGCCAAGTTGTCATAGTGAATTAGGGCCCAGGCTTCGCAAGACTCATCGCGAGGGTTTCGTAAGAAAACATTAAACTTTTTTAAATAGTTCGAAAATCCCGTGTGTATGGTGGTGAGAACTCTGTCCTATTCTAGATGAAATTAAGCATTACCTTTATTAGTACCTATTATGTTATAAATTTGAGACAACAAAAGCTTGGTGATCAGTCCGCGTTAATAGGTAGTCATGGTAGCCTTTTAGTATTTTGTGTTATGTTAGTTATAACACATTAAAACATTTACATTTTAAAAGATTAGAAATAGAGACATCCCCTCACAGTTTACGGGCTTATATGCGAAGCACTGGTAGAGTCACTTTTCGCATTTCTTTTCTTGGCCCGGACTTCAATTTGAATACGTGAAAAATGGATAGACATGCTTGTCCTTTTTTTCAGTCATGATATTTTGAGTTACAACTTTTAAAGTACCTAATTTAATTGATTTGTTTGATGTGTATATGACGTTTAAAAGTGCATTTTTTGTTCCTATTTAATAAATATCTATTGACTTTTGACGTTTATAAAATACGTAAATAACGTATCAACTTCACATACCTACAGAATTATGTATCTTATCTCGGATTTCTGTCGGCAAGAAACCACTAACTACAAGTATTACTATAGTCCCTCAATTATTATTACCGAGATACGAAGAAAATGCTTTGGTTTATGCCCAAACATTTTTGTCGTCTAGATACCTAATCAAACCCACATTATAACCGATAATGTTACTAGCGTGGACTTGGGGAGTTCGTGCAGATTTAGGAACACATAATGATATTTGATAAGACTGAAGGGACTATCTAAGGAATAACTAAAACTCTCGATGACCAAATATATTCTGCCTTTAATTCTCTTAACTTAGTTTATATATTATCTTATTATTACCTGTGTGTGCATTGTGCAATCCTACTTACATGTGTCTTATTGTAATTTAAACAATACGTTATTGTATCCCACATTATTCCCCCCTTTTAAAAGAAAAAAACATAGGAACTTAGAATTTACAAAACAAACAAAAATATATATTAACCTTAAACAAGAAAATAAAACCTGATAACTGACTACTAAATTCACAATGCAAATCGCACCACGCGCGCGGCACGAGCCGGTCTCATTGTCTTCATGTTCGCTGACACCGTGTGATCCTTTGACTCAGCATTCGGTGGATCATTGCCCTCGCTGCTGACGTCTTGTAATTGGAACGCTGGCTTGAGTCGGTCGATTGAGATTACAGCTGTTCGATTGTGTAATTGGACTTTGAAATATTTTTCATGTTTTTCTAATATCTTGAATGGTCCCTCATATGGTGCTGTCAATGGTTTTTTTACTGAATCTGTTCGTACAAAAACGTATTCACACCTTGCCATACTTTTATGAATGAACGGCTTTTCTGACGAGTGTGCTGTTGCTGGCACGGGACGTAATGTTTCCATGGATTCACTTAATTGACGCACGAACTCATTTGGCGAATTTTGTTGCGTTTTCTGCTCCAAAAATTCTCCAGGGAGTCGCAAACTCATTCCATATAACATTTGAGCTGGACTAACGTTACTATCGCTCCTCATGGCAGTTCTTAAACCAAGTAACACGATTGGCAACTCTGATGACCAGTCTTTGGTATTACCCCGTGCTATGAGCGCTGTTTTCAGTGTGCGATGCCATCTTTCTACCATGCCATTTGATTGTGGATGGTAACTTGTTGTTCGAATTTTTTGGATACCCATAATTTTAGCTAAAGCTGAAAATAAATTAGATTCGAATTGTCTTCCTTGATCTGTAGTTATCCTTAAAGGGCAACCAAACCTTGAGATCCAATTATTAAAAAATTCTTTCGCAACGCTATTGGCGGTAATTTCTGGCACTGCTATCGCTTCTGGCCATCTTGTAGATCTGTCTATCATAGTAACAATGTATCTTTTACTGTCTGAAATGGGTAATGGCCCCACAATGTCTAAGTGCACGTGTTGAAATCTTGTTGACTCAGGGAATTCCACCAGTGGCGTCTTGTTATGTTTGATTACTTTGCTTCGTTGACAGGAAACGCACTTTTTAGCCCATTCGCCTGCATCTCTGTTCATACTTGGCCAGAAATATGTCGTAGTTAACAATTTTCTAGTTGTTCTGATCCCTGGGTGTGTCACGTTATGCATAGTGTCGAACACTCTTTTGCGAAGTGATATCGGCACATATGGACGTTGTTTACCCGTTGAACTCTCACACCATAATACTGTTTGGCCAATGTCTACTTTCTTCCATTTCCTATTTGAGCTGTTCAATAGACTATCTAGTTCTAAATCATGTTCTTGCTGGCGCGCCATCTCTTCCCAATCTACTGTAGATGGACAATTGATCTCTTCTATTCTAGATAGCGCATCTGCCACCGGATTGCGCGATCCAGCTAGATGTCGAATATTCGTCGTAAACTGAGATATGTAATTCAGATGTCTTAATCTTCTAGGCGATATTTTTTCTTTCGTTGTCGTCTTATTGCTATGAAATGCGTAACATAATGGTTTATGGTCGGTGTACACAATCAATTCTCTTCCTTCAATTTCATCTTGAAAATATGTGATTGCCATGTATATCGCTAGAAGTTCCCGGTCGTATGTACTGTAGTTTCTCTGGGTACTGCTCAAGGTTTTTGAAAAAAATGCTAAAGGTTTCCATGTTTCATCTTGTAGTTGTTGTAAAACAGCCCCGACACTAGTTTGTGAGGCATCTGTCATCAAAGCTAATTGACACTCAGGCGAAGGAGGACTCAATGTAACGGCGTTTTTTAAACTAGCTTTACATTGATTGAACGCTTCTATCGCTGTTTCTGTCCATTCGATTTCAGAACTATCTTTTACATTTCCACATAAATACTTATTTAATTCAGCTTGATGCGTTGCGGCTTGTGGGATGTTTTTCCTATAAAAATTTATCATTCCAAGAAATCTTCGCAATTCTTTTAACGTTCTTGGTCTAGGAAATTCGTCAATTGCTCTAACTTTTTCTGGTAACGGGCGAACTCCATTGCTGGACACTGCATGGCCCAAAAATTCAACTTCTTGCTTGCCAAAATCACATTTGTCTAAATTTATAGTTATGCCGTTTTGATCTAGTTTTTCAAATAGTTTCTTCAGATGTTATCTGTGCTCCGTGTCTGATGATGATACGACAAGTATATCGTCAACATAACTGAAGACAAAATCGAGATCTGACAATACTGAATTCAGAAATCTCATGAAAGTTTGACCTGCATTTCGTAATCCAAAAGGCATTCTAGGGAACTCAAAAAGACCAAATGGAGTGCACACGGCCGTTTTTTCTGGATCTTCGACAGGAATTTGATTATAGGCTCTCTTGAGATCTATCCTAGAAAATATGGTTTTTCCTGGTAGTAAATGGACAAAGTCAAGCAATCTTGGTAAAGGGTAACGGTCTGGTTTCGTAATTGCATTCAATTTACGATAATCTCCACATAAGCGTATGTCACCATTTTTCTTTGTTGTTACATGCAATGGACTTGACCAAGCACTTTTTGATGGTCTGCAAATTCCTGCGGTCAGCATACTTTGTATCTCGTGCTTAACTTTATTGTATTTATCTGCTGACAATGGACGGCATTTTGAATGCACTGGATGACCTTCGGTTACAATTTGATGAGTTACGTTATGTTTCGGAGCAAACTTCGCTGATACTGGTCTAGTAATATCGGGATACATCTCTATAATGTCTGCGTATGGAGACCGTATGTCCACTGTTCTGACTGTAGGTACATCAGTTCGCGTGATTGAACCTGTAGTCCGTAATCCGGTAACTCCGTCAATTAGTCTTTTATTGCGCAAATCGATCAACATATTGTGGTGTTCTAGAAAGTCAGCTCCTAATATCGGTTGCTTGACTCCCGCAACTATAAAAGTCCATCGGTATGTTCGTCGCATTTGAAAGTCTAACTCCATTGTCTTTTCGCCGTACGTAGTAATTGGAGTGCCGTTTGCTGCGAATAATTTGTATTTAGTATCCTGAGGTATCGAATTTTTCATTTTGGGTAAAACTGAGATATTGGCGCCAGTGTCCACTAAGAAACGTAACCGACTTTTGCAGTCGATAACGCACAGGCGGTTTGATGGAAGGATAGTGCTGACATCCGCCCTTGACAACACTCGTTCTAGTTTTCCGATGGTTGTTTCCAAGCACATGGTTGCACACAATTTCTCGCAAACTTTCCATATTTGTAATGGATCCAGCACAGCCAGTCCGGATCGTTTGGAGTCCGTCCTCGTGATCTTGACTTTGAACGATTTTGATATCGGTTATATTGTGGACTTGGAAACGTTTGATGACTCTGACGGTAATTATTTATCTGATTTTTGCGTAGTTCAGCTACTTCCAAAGATAATTGGTTAATACTTGCCAATAACTCGGGTATTAAAAAGTTGTTGCCTGCAGAACTCGCGCTCGTGACGTGGGCTACCTCACCAGAGGCGAAGTTCTCGATAATCTTACCCGCTACTGTCGCCACTTCACCAGTAGGGTTGTCGCTAGGCGGAGAACCTGGTGTCACTATGACTTGTATCTTGCCGTCACTTGTCTGCGTAGACTGGCTAGCCGCGTTGGACACATTACTGGTCAGGGGTGCAAGCAATGGTTGGTTGGATGAAAACATATTGGTATCGACGCGAAACTTCTTTCGTATTAACTTTTCGTAGTTTGTTGTTTGATTCCTATAGTTGCAATATCGCCGTTATGTGCGCCTTCTCAATCTGTCTGGTGAGACCCGCTTGTGGGAGGCCAAACAGACCGATTCGCTAACGTCGTATATTGTCAACTTTTGACTTGCGTGTTCACTGTCCGGGGTCACCAATGAAGGGACTATCTAAGGAATAACTAAAACTCTCGATGACCAAATATATTCTGCCTTTAATTCTCTTAACTTAGTTTATATATTATCTTATTATTACCTGTGTGTGCATTGTGCAATCCTACTTACATGTGTCTTATTGTAATTTAAACAATACGTTATTGTATCCCACAAGACTAACTATGAATTTATTCAAGACTGGATGTCATGTTCGACCAGTGTTCAACGCTCGTGTGAGCTATAAAAGTTTGTATGTACGTATGTAACGTGGAAGGTTTCTCGCATGCGAGAGCTTGTCTATGTTAGTGCCACCACGTTGTAAGTTATTCTGCCGCCAAGCAGTACTATGTCCCCCAGTTTTATTAGGCGGGCATTGCAGCCGGTGAAATTAATGGGCATATGAGACTTAATATCTGATTTCTTGGGCTGATGCGCGCAATGAATTGCCACGCAGTACTTTTGCATGATATTTACAGTTCTAGTTGGAACTATGTTTTGAGGCAAAAAACTTGTTCGTCTCAGTTGCTTAATTGCATACAAATATTTTTGCAGTGAACAAAATTATGAAACATGAAGGAGTCTTCAGTCTTGAAGTGAGTCCAACGCGCTTTACCTCGCAGGTGAAGATACATAAATTATATATTTATACGTTCAAGTCTGCAAAGACAAGAGATTCTACATAGATTGATACGGCGCATGCACATTTTGCGGCAGCAGCCGCAGCCAGAATCGTCGCGGTTGGCCGCCTAGTGCGCGCCAAATTGCATGCCTGTAGGACGCAATTTGGCTACCAGTTGTCACAGTATCGCGGCTAGGATCGTCGCAATTGGCTGCCTAGTGCGCGCGTACTTACAGGCACGCAATTTGGCGACCAGTCGTCACAGTATCGCGGCCAGGATCGTCGCGGTTGGCCGCCTAGTGCGCGCGTACTTACAGGCACGCAATTTGGCGACCAGTCGTCACAGTATCGCGGCCAGGATCGTCGCGGTTGGCCGCCTAGTGCGCGCGTACTTACAGGCAGGGGACCAGTCGTCACAGTATCGCGGGCCAGGATCGTCGCGGTTGGCCGCTTAGTGCGCGCGTACTTACAGGCACGCAATTTGGCGACCAGTCGTCACAGTATCGTGGGTCAGGATCGTCGCGGTTGGCCGCTTAGTGCGCGCGTACTTACAGGCACGCAATTTGGCGACCAGTCGTCACAGTATCGCGGGCCAGGATCGTCGCGGTTAGCCGCCTAGTGCGCGCGTACTTACAGACACGTGACTTGACGACCAGTCGTCACAGTATGTACCCGTGACAGACAGCGCCGGCCCTAAGTTGTTTCCGCAGTGCAGTTAAATCTCATTTCAGCGCCTCTAAACATTGACTTATAAGTACTACCTCTATAGGGATATTTTAGTAGGTCGTGTGAATCGCAAATATTTTTTTTGTTTGGAAAAGCTAATGTAGTAATTTAGTCGTAACTACCAGACCATTTTTTATTTTGACAAGCTTTTAATTAACTTGCAACGTATGTATGTATGTAACTATGTATATGTCACTATCATCTCATTTATGTTGACATCCCCGTCTCTTACACTTTCTTTAAGTCCTCTCCATCCAAAGGTTGCCTGGAAAAGATCGCTTTGAGCGATAAGACCGCCCATTTATTTATTTGACTTTATTTTTTAATTTTGTTAATTTTCCTTTTGTTGTAATAATTTCTGGTGGTGTAACAATAAAGAGTTATTTAATCTAATCTATGTTCGTTCGGGTGGAATAACTTCCTCTCGTCCTACGAAGTTGAAATTTTGCATATTTGTCAAAGTCCGATGACAATGCAATATTATGGTGACAACCAGCTGATCTGATGATGGAGACGGAATATGGGCAATGGAACTTCATGACGGATAATTGTAAACTACTAGTGTTTGAGCTCATTTTAATCTGCTCGCGATTCCGATTACTAATTTGTTAAAAGATTGTCTTGAAAAATATGCTTTTCAACAAAAAACTTATCATTTTTTTATGAGTGTTAGGAGATAGCTAAAATTTTAGCAGTAGACATTACTTTTCGGCCAGTCTCGGCCTGTCTCGCTGAGGGTGTACAGGCGGCATTAAGAATGATAAGAATAAAGTGGGAATCATTAATATTATATGTATATTATTGTAACGTAACGGAGGTCCCCCGGCTAGCTCTACCTAAGACCTCCGCACGTACAGTACCTTTCTGGGAGAGAGAGAGGGACTGGAAGCTGTAATAAAATTATGTTAATTTGGTGATACTTTTAATACAGTATATAAAACAGTGCTGCTGAGGAAAAGATCTTCTGGGTAATGAAAATTGTCGATAGAGAGAAATGAGAACGTATACTTTGACGATAGGCTTCTTCTGCCTGTCGAAGAGGATAAATGAGAACGTAGTACTTTGTCCTTGTCGATAGGCTTCTTCTGCCTGTCGAAGAGGGTAAATGAGAACGTAGAACTTTGTCCTGGGTTTGTCCTTCTCCCAAGAAACTGGAAGTTTGTCCTGGGTTTGTCCTTCTCCCAATCCAGGGGACGTTCAACGGCGGTGAGTGGGCCTTTGTTCGGGCCACCAACTTGTGATACCCCACAACAACGGAGCCACAAAAATAATATGGTTTTCCACCTTTAACAAATCGTGAGAGCCCTTTTTCTCTCCAAGCTCAAGTTCAAGTCCTGGTTTTTCATCTTTTTTTCGTTCTCTGTCAGTTTATCCAATTTTGAATTCTGTTTTCTTTTTCAAGGCAATAAAAGTAGGTCCATTAGATATAAATAAGAAATAGGTTTGATGAGTCATGAAAAATGAATGAAGATGATATGTAACACTACATTATCCCCCCAACCAAGATAAAATTTTGAACGCAGAGAGAAAATTTTGAGGTTATGGAACATATACTTCCCCATTCGAACCAATCACCAACCTAACAGAACATCGTCATCCACCCATTCATACATCTCTCAATTCACAACATTCAAATTCACACAAACATATACTCGCCTAACAAAAGTATGGGTTTGGGCTCACGACTATACTTAAGATCCAATGGCCCAACTCAAAGAAGAAATGTCCCTAATGACCCGAAAGCTTATTTTTAGGGTGTCGGTCAACTGCACCACATACTGAAAACCCAATAGAAAAATAAAAGAAAATAAAACAATTTAGAGATTACGTGACCTTATGAGCTTATTTTAGGAGTCGGTCCACTGCTCCAATTATGTAGGTACCCTAACCCTAAACTAATCATAAACAAAAAAAAAAAGTTAGTAAAAAAACCAAAAGAAAAATCCAAGTTTGAAGTGAATGAAGTGAAATGAGGCGAAACAGAAACAAAAGAAAGTATATAAAAAAAAAAAAATTTACAAAGTAAAAGAAAGAAAAATTAAAAATTAAAATTGAAGCCAAGTTAACAATGAAATATAGGTAAAAAAGATTTTTAAATTACACTCTCAAGAATAAAGAATAAAAAAGTAAACAAAATAAATTAAAAATTCAATTCCATTAAAAAAAAACCATTAAAATTCACATAACGTAAAAAACACCTAACATTACTTAACATTTTAACATACTATCTTGCCCTAGTTCCATTCTCATCTTCCAGAATGAATACTAGAGGCGACAGTTTTTGAATTATTTTATATTTTAAAAATTTAAGGCATAATTTTGCTGAAAAATAAGCACCAGCATTGCTTAGTGCAAAGTTTTTCCGCCATACAATGTCACCGACATTATATTCGTAATCAGCTCGACGAGTTTTGTAATATCTTAAGTTTTTAGCATGTGCCAAATACAAGTTATATTCGACTTTATCGAAAATATACGCTAATAAGCCAACGATAATACCATAGATATATCATCTAAATTATCACAATTTGTGTACAGACTTCCACATGATACCAACTCGCGACCTAACACTAATTGATCATCCCAAGTTCTGTGGTCCTCACCAACTATAAGAGCTAACACAAAAATTATCGTTCTGGAGGAAAAAAACACCAGAAACGAAATGAAAATGAAAATTTGTCTGACTTGGAGAGTTCAGAATTTACGAAAGTAAAAATGTTGTAAAAATAATGTTTTGAAAAAGATATAATAATAAAACCCTTTAAAAACCCCTAATATAATATATAAACGGTCTGAGGCTTATTTTAAGAGTCCCGAATCCCGCTCTGACAGGATCAGTGAGTTGACTGGACAGGACCGAGAGCCAACTTACACCATCACCTCATAAATAGATACAAAAACAATATTAACGGACTAAGGCTTATTTTGAGAGTCCCGAACCCCGCTCTGTCAGGATCCAGTTGACTGGACAAGTACCGAGAGTCAACTAGCACTATCACAAACATATGCATGCTAATGCATATTAACGGCATATGCATATTAATAATATTAACACTATCACATAAACATATGCATGCTTATGCATATTAACGGCATATGCAATAATAATATTAACGGACTAAGGCTTATTTTTAGAGTCCCGAATCCCGCTCTGTTAAAGTCCCGTTAGTTGAATGGACAGATACCGAGAATCAACTAACAGTGTCATATAGACATTAACGGACTAAGGCTTATTTTTAGAGTCCCGAATCCCGCTCTATGTAATATTAATAAAATTAAATACTATACGTAAAATAGATACCCATAGACATACATATAAATTACAGTTAAATAAAAATCTCCAAGTCGAACAAAAATTCAATATGAAACAAAAAGTTTATGAAAGTAAACAAATAATCGTAAGTCAAAAAAGAATAAAAAAAATATCTCCCTATTCCTTACCATGAATATCGAAGATAATCTCAAACAGGAATTAATTTATTTAAGGTATAAAATATCATCCACCAAATACTTGAAAGTTCTACAATATTATGTACCTGAATGGTTATTATGAGAGATAAAAATGAACACTTACCAAAATCACGCAGATCCCGTTCAGTAAAACAACAAAAATAATTAAAAAACTTTATTTAAATAAAAGCCATTTCGTTTAGAAATTTTCTTTATTTTACTACTACTACGACATAAACAAAATATTATTTTGATTAAAACTTCTTGAATATATTCTGCCTTCTTGGAGATATCTACTGCCGCTCGAACTTGTCAACGTGACCGAATGACAATCTTGTGTTGTCACTGGCGAAAAGTCAAACTATATGTAGACAAACAACACCATGAACACAAACACAATAAATTATGTATTATCAACAATTATTTCGAGGAAAAAGCACTGCACTGGTTTTTCACAAAATTCCATACGAACTACAACTCAAGTTACAGTTCAACAAATAATATTCAACACTCACCGCATTTATAATATTGAATCACCGCTAGTAAAATTATCGCACGCAACTATGCAGTTATGCAATAAGGTACAGAAATAACACAATAAATACCCTTAATCACATTACAATAAACACTGTAAACGATTTTAGTGTACTGCGATCACAATGAGACCAAGCACTTCACTCAAATAAATAGTAGTCGTAGTCATCATATGAGGTGGAAATGAATTAGATAAGGTGATTTAACATGGAGTGGAAGTCCGTCTACAAATGAAATAGGTACTAACCGATTAAATTTGTATATATTTGCATAAAAGTAAGGCACGTACTAAAACTCAAGTAGGTATCCTTCTTCCGATTAATTGTTCAATGCTGATGCTATATCTGAAAGATGGCCAAAATAAAAAATTAAAGGTTGGAATAAAAGGTTTGAAAAAAAAAGTCGAAACAATAAATTCGGACTCTGTGGTCTTTTAGAATTTTGGGGGTCGTGAGTTCGAGAACAGTTCGGCGCCAATTGTAACGTAACGGAGGTCCCCCGGCTAGCTCTACCTAAGACCTCCGCACGTACAGTACCTTTCTGGGAGAGAGAGAGGGACTGGAAGCTGTAATAAAATTATGTTAATTTGGTGATACTTTTAATACAGTATATAAAACAGTGCTGCTGAGGAAAAGATCTTCTGGGTAATGAAAATTGTCGATAGAGGGAAATGAGAACGTATACTTTGACGATAGGCTTCTTCTGCCTGTCGAAGAGGGTAAATGAGAACGTAGTACTTTGTCCTTGTCGATAGGCTTCTTCTGCCTGTCGAAGAGGGTAAATGAGAACGTAGAACTTTGTCCTGGGTTTGTCCTTCTCCCAAGAAACTGGAAGTTTGTCCTGGGTTTGTCCTTCTCCCAATCCAGGGGACGTTCAACGGCGGTGAGTGGGCCTTTGTTCGGGCCACCAACTTGTGATACCCCACAACAACGGAGCCACAAAAATAATATGGTTTTCCACCTTTAACAAATCGTGAGAGCCCTTTTTCTCTCCAAGCTCAAGTTCAAGTCCTGGTTTTTCATCTTTTTTTCGTTCTCTGTCAGTTTATCCAATTTTGAATTCTGTTTTCTTTTTCAAGGCAATAAAAGTAGGTCCATTAGATATAAATAAGAAATAGGTTTGATGAGTCATGAAAAATGAATGAAGATGATATGTAACACTACATTATTATTATTCAACATAAGGAATGATAACAACAACGGAAGTGACTAGATTTTTCATTCATGCTCACTCAAATGTCTTTGCTTGCGGCGGCTCTGTGTGTCAGGCCACTCCCTTCCCTCAAATATGGTTGAAGGGGATAATGACTGCTCCACAAGTCATACTCGTGAACGGGTGCGGCTTGTGGAGACTGGTTTGGTCTAGTCAATGTTACTGCTATTGTATCTATATACCTTTTTTTATTGGTAAATGGGCATACGTTTGACGACATCTCGCCTGATGGAAAGCGAAGATGCGGCCTAAGATGGAGCACGATCGCCCATGAGATGCCTATTCACTCTAGACTTAAAGAGACACAAGTTGTAGCTGTTTGGGAAGAAAGGCCCTGGCAGAGTGTTCCACTCCTTGGTATGATGGTTGGTTGGTTCGCATGATAAAGGAATCTGCGAAACGCTTAGTACGGATAGGTGGGATATTAACGACGGGTACGGGTAAAACAACTCTCTCCACCTAGATGTCTGTAATTAGGTGGAAGGTGGAAGGGAAAAAAAAGGAATCAAATCGTGCAATTCCTGAGCACACTCCCCGTAGTGCAGTCGATAAAAAAGCGACAGACACAACTTTCCGTCTATGTTCGAGACTTATCAGTTTCTTCTCCACGTTGTTCATTAATTAACTTAACTGCGCGACGTTCTATAGAGTCTAGAGCTGCCAACTGGTATGTGGCTGAGCCATCCCACAGATGGCTACAGTATCCCATGCAGGATCGTATTTGGGCTTATTATAAGGTCAGGAGTGGCGTGGGACTAAGAAAGTCTCTGACTTTTTATAGTATACCAAGCTTTCTGGCAGCGGTTTTAGCTCTTGTCTCTATAAAACGTCAGAAGTTTAAGGTTGGTGATATTTGTAAACCCAGAAGTTCAAGGTGATCAGCGTAGAGCACAGTAACACGGTTGCGGAAAATAAACACGCCTGTGTTTTCGAAGCATTAACCTTACTAAATTTTCATCACCCCAGCGGGATACCCACTCAAGAGTTAGGCCGTACTTATGAACGTCAATTATTACAATGAATCTATTTTTCGATTCAATACTACTGTCTTACAGCAGGTGCCAGTTTGCAAGCTTGAGAGGTTTTCATCTGCTGGGAACCTTGGGCACTATCAGCTACTATGTAAGGCAGAACTGTATCTAGAAATATTTGATTTTTGTCTTCGCAAATCTTCTAGATTACTTCTTGATGATGATAATTATATTCCTATCCTTCTATTGTAATTTTATCTATCTGATTTTTTTAGTGATATTAAATACGGTATGGTTAGTTTATAGGTATAGTTATTTTATGGACGATTCTGTTGATAATTCATATATATATGGTAGGTATAAAATAAAATATATTTTTAAGAACATGTGAATTTATTTATCTGATGAACTGCCATTACCTACCCACATTAGTTATTAACCTTAATCTTTGTTACGAAATTAAGCTTAGAAGTCCTGGGACATTGGTCTAATATCATCGTTTTTATTTGAGATTTTTAAAAGTGTACATCCTTGTCGAAGTTAAGGTTCATGTTGGTGTTGACATTGGTGTCAACAAAGTAGTTGTCAGAGTCAATATAAGTCTTGTCCACCATGTTGTAGTTCCTCAACACATATCTGTTCCAGCGAGTCCACATGTCGCATACCTGTCTTTTGTGGTAGATAGCAACATCAGTGAACCTCATGTTAGGTGTAAAGAAGTGACCCAAATCAATGGGCCTGTCAAGAGGGAAACCAAGAGGCATCTTGTCAAGAAGTACAGTTGATCTGAAGTCAACGACGAGGTCTTTACGGTTTAGATCAAGGATGTCCAAGTCAACGTTATCTACTAGTTTCAGTGGGGTCACAATGCAGTAAAGCATCATGTTAAGACCGCCAACGGTACCCTTAGGAAGCAGAAGCCTGGTTGGGAATCCAGTGTGATAGTTTCTCAGATCCTTGACCAGCAGATCCCTCATGTCAGTGATTGTCTCAATCTTCTTCCACAAGTCGCGGGTCATGATACGGTCTCGGACAAGGTTGTGCATATCAATCGAGTTCCTCACGATGGTGTTCTTTCCAGTATTTAGCTTGTATAGGAAGGAGTCTAGTTCAACAAAGTTCACACGGTTGACGTTAATGTCGATGAGACGGTGAAGGTGGTCTCTCTTAGGTCCCAAGAAGATCCTGACGACACAGTCGACAGCCTTGTCAGATACAACATCAAGGGTGATTTTGAATGGTTGATGATTAAGACGACGTTTGCGAACCAAGATGGTCATGTCAGAGTGAGTTTTCTTGAGTTCATCTTCGTTAAGAACCACGGCGTTTGTCAAGTCCATTAGGTAGTCATCAAAGTAGGTGACAAGTTTTTCAACTACGACGTTATCTATTTTAACTCCGGGGAAGTAGAGTTCCTCCCTTGTGTAGCAAGGCAAGCGCCTCTTGAAGAGGAATACCAAGTCAATAAGACGCTTTTGCAACTGGTAGAAAACAGGATCACGTAGGGCGGTCATGTAGCTGTCCAAGATTGAAGGCACAACGAAGTATCTGAAATATTTTTATTATTAGATTTGTGATGTCAAATATTATTGAAAGATTAAAAAAGTATCCAAGTGCGTGACGATACATGCATACGGCAGGGTTCCGTAGCCATTGATTTTTATGATAAATTAAGAAAAAAACACTGAAATTTCAAAATTTATCAAGATGACGCATCACAGACGCACTTTTTTATCAACTTCAATTTATCACAATGTCTCTACCACCGTATCAGAAAAAGAAGATACTACTTTTAAGCACATTTTGTTAGATTTACTTTGTGTGCTGGGTCAATGAACTTTGATCTTCAATGTATGATTTCTTTTACAAACCATAAGTTTCTAAGTGGAGTATTTCAGAAATCGGTAGTAAACACACATATACATACATTGTTGGCGATTTTAGCAGAGTTTATCTTGCAAACGGTACAGTTGATATATAAGTGATGTTTAGACAGACAGACAAAGGGTCTCAAAGAATGATCTTATAAGGGTTCCTTGTTGAACTACAATACCCTAAAAACTACAATGAGTAGGTACTTACTTGTCAGATTTCAAGGTATTAAGTCCAAGAACCGATTTCATGATGATGAGCAGGTAGCGGTAAGCATCGTAGCGATGCGTGTCCAATTCAGTTTTTGTTACCTTGCCGAATATCAGCTTTCCGAGGATTTCAATGTCTTCGGGCTTGGTAAGTTCCAGTCTGAGACCATTGATCTAAATAGAAAATATGTAATTTGTTAATATCAAGAAAAAGATTTAGATCAATTAAATTATTCTTATTTTAATAAATAACTTACTTCAATGTATCCCTTGATGATAGCTTCTCTGATAATCAATTCATACGTCTCTACCATGTTGACAACGTTAATGTCGTTGTCTTGAACGATGACTTGATTGTCAAGCCTCATTGGGATTTGAACACCGTTGTGCAGCATCATCCACGGCCAGTATCCCTTCCTGATTGGTTTGTTCCATGACAACGTTTGGATGTGTCCGAGACCGTTGGACAGACGCTCAAGGTAGTACCTAGCAAGGATTTGTTGATAAATATATAGAGTCAATTCGAAACGCCTGAATTTCAGTTTGTCAAAGAGAGTATGTTTCATCCAGAACGGGTAGTCCACGTGGAAGTAGTAGTAATATGTGTTGAGGCCAATATCTTCGGTGAAATATCTTAGCCTGTCTTCGTCATTCAGGTAGACACGCTTGTCAAATATATTCTCGTCGATGATGAAAACTCCCTTATCGGTCTTCTTGATTCCGTAAAAGTCACACAGCTTCAGGTCAAGCAGGCCCTTCTTCATTTTGATCAAGTACGCCTTTTGGATGACATCGGCACGCACGAAGTAGTAAGGGTAGATTTCATAAGGAGGAGGAAGAATGATTCCTTTGCAATCCTCACGGTGTCTGACTGCGACGGTGAGAGCGTAAACAAACATGCCTTCATTCAGGTAGACGCGCATCCAGCACGCGGTCTTGATGAAGGTGGCGAAATCCTTGGCATAGTACAGCAAGTGGAACATGTGAACAACTTCTTTCAGCTGGCGGTCAACGTGAAGGGTGAAGATCTCCCCACGCGGCAAAACGCCAACCTTCAGGCAGTTGACGTAGTCCTTGACGACATCGGTTTTCTGTAAAATTATTGTATTAGTGCTGGTACAGTTTAATTTTTTTTATTTTACTAAATCATTTGGCTTACAAAAGTACGTTACTT
Source organism: Petrophora chlorosata (assembly GCA_951640565.1). Lineage (NCBI taxonomy): Eukaryota > Metazoa > Arthropoda > Insecta > Lepidoptera > Geometridae > Petrophora > Petrophora chlorosata. Next base: position 8,845,474 of record OX621206.1, read on the forward strand.
ACGGTGAACATATCGATGTTATCTTCAAGCTTGAAGGTCATGCCAATATCTCTGATTTCTTTATACATAACCGGTTGCATGATGTGGTTAAGCAACTTCATGATGATTATTTGCCTCTCCTTAATATCCGTAGTTACTGTGAAAATAAGTCGTCATTTAATATTGTAACCTTACAAAAACGAATTTATTTGGATATTTGTTGAAATGATTAACTTGTAAATAGAAGATACCTTTGAACAAATTAAAGAGGATGGTGGAATTATGAGATGTCCGAAGAAAGATACCATAATTGAAAGAAATGAGCACGAAAAGTATGGAAGGCTGACCTCAACACCGTGTATACAATATACATAATTAAGAAGAGAGAGGGATTGTTCAGAGCAAAACTGTATGTACGACAAAAAGGTAGAATAAAAACATACCTAAGTTAATCATGCCTTTGTCGTCCAACAAAGGAGTGGCCATGGCCACGGAGGCCAGGCCCAATACCAGTAGAATAGCTTTCATCGTGCAGCCAACCCGATGTGAGTCCAACTGTGCTCCAACAAAACACAAACCCCTTTTTATACAAAAGATACCACCACCTCGATTAAAAATGAAATGTAAATGCACGTAATATTTGATAATAAAGAAATTGTTATTATTATACCTGATAGTAGGAGAAAGACAGCAACAATGTTATAACTGCAGGTCAAGTTTTATCAAACTTGATTGTCAGTAAGAACAATTTTAACAGCTTTTTCTTTACGTTACTATGGTGTCAAAGCCAGCTGTAACTTTTATCAAAGTAGGGTTGATGTTAGGAGTTGATGTTAATATAGGCATATATTGTGTTGAGCTCGTTCATAGTTTCAGTGTGACTTAGTCTTTTAAGATAGGTTGTAGGTAGATTCAGTACATCCTAAGTCCAGTCGTCATTTATTCATAATATCAACTTTAACTTCTTATATATGGCTTCTGCGGGGCCAATTGTTACAGTATAAAAATAGTTAGTCTTTTTAGTTATCTGTGTGTGTTTCAATAATGAGTTATTTCATTTCATTTTCATTTCATTTCACCATGACGACGCTTCCTGATTCAAAGTCTGATAAAGATCACCTGCCCCAAAGTCCGATACTCTCAATGTGATATCTACTCGATTCCCGGTATGAGATAAATATTTGAGAAAACAAAACAAGTGCAAGTCTATATTTTTCGGCTAGATATTATAGATATATGACAATTTTGGTCCCGGATTTCCTAGTCACGGTAAATCCTAGTTCATCATTGTCAGCAAAAGTCAGCCCGCTGCTAGACAATGGCCTCTACCGAAGCACGCCAATGAGCCTGAACTTCGCTTTCCTTGTCCAGTCACTACCAGCCACCCTGCCAATGAAGGCCGTGTTTTAATTTGGCAGGTCATGAAGGTTTGCCCACAGATATTTAAAGGGAGGAGATATGGCATCAAACGTTTTATTGTTTAAAACCGCATGTCGCCCGTTTATTCCCACCAGTTTTACAATTACAGATGCAACTAAATAAAAACATATCGACTCACACAACAACGCGTTCGCCCAGCGTTTTCATTGGCTACTCACACTAGCAGTTAATCAATCACAAGAAGCGCACTACATCACAACTACATTGACAAATCAATAAAATTTACACGAATACACGCGTCTAATGTATTACAGTGACACTATCGATAAAATGTTTCGATACAACTTTATAAAAGATGGTGTGATATGAGTTAATGAGGTAATAAAAATATTTAACAAATTGCCGACTGAAATAAGAAAAGAAAGCATAGTAAAGACATTCCAGGGAAAACTTAAAACTATGCTTATTCAAAAATGTTATTATACTGTCCTGTTTTTTAAATATTGACCTATCCTATTAAATTAAAAATTAAAATATTTGTCTTTGTGTGTGTCTTGACATTAAAAATGATTGAAAATGTGAAATGGAAATGACTAGAAATTACTTGTATTATTGACTATATTGTATTCTAAATATTCAAATTGACTTTAATGTACCTGTGCTACGATAATAATTAATTTAATTCCAATAATAATACCTATAGACATACAATAATTAATTCTCCTATGATAATAAATTTATTAATTAATAGTGTAATGAAATGACTGTAATGCAATAATAAGAAATGTTTATTTGTAATTAGCTCGCAAAAAGCTGCAACGCTCTTACAGGGCTTATGTACCTACCGACTCACCACAGTCGTAACACCTATGACTAAGTATACTAATAATATGAATGAATGTGCATTATTGCAATTAATAAATAAATAAAAAAAATAATAATAACGCCCTCTAGACTACCCCCTTTCCTAATCCCCTAATTATTGTTATGCACTATATTTATTATCTCTCTCAGATTTAAGTTTTTTACAATATATTTATAAAAATATAAAAAAAAATATTATAAAAAATCTAAACCTAGAGTGCCGCCGGCAGTGGGCCATTAATTATTATTATTATTATTATGGGTAAATAATCCACCGGTATTTCACATTATCCCTCGAAGAAAATTTTGTTTTGGAAAATAACACAGCTTTACTTACACAACAACAACTTTACTTTTCATTTCACGTCAAATAGTATTTAATGCAGTTGCCTAAAAGTACGAACTCCGTAGCTAGGCGTCAGAATCAGGATTATTTATCGATAGCAACGCGAAATGGTTACATCACTAATGTACGACCGCGATGTCCGCGAGCTGCAACCGTATCCCGGAAATGAATCTAAAGCGGAAGAGTCGCTTAGCATATTAGTCCTTGCCTGTTCACAACCAATTTAGTTCCAAACTCGTACTGCTCAGCAGCAATGCATGTTTCCATATGATTTGTTTGAATAGTGTTTGCTAAAGAGGATTACTAAAATATTTGACCAGTTTTCTTTGATTAGTGTTTAATATACGTAATTTTTTTGGTACTTACATATGATACTTGACGTCATGGTCCCTTAAGTTTGTATTACTACTTCGATTTTTGCACACATTGACTGAACAAACAGGCATTTTTAATTTTTTCGTCCGGTCGCACCTATACCGCAGACTGTTTGCGACTGATTTGATTTTTACGCGGCATGGTGAATTTTGTCATGTCGCGGCGACATGCGCCACGCCCCCTCACCACCTCTACTTTAATCAGGTCTCTAAGGTTTTGCTCATAATTGCCATGTTGGGTATGCGGGTTTACGACCGCAGGAGGTAACTGTTCGCACCTGTGATTTCACTGTCCTTCACTGGCTTGAAGGAATTGGCTATGTCATTATCTTTATGGTTATACTGCTATCGGTCTGTCGTCAGAGCCTTGAACTCTGATTGCACCGCAAGCAAGTTGACATGAACTTTAACATAGTTTAGAGTCATTACACTCATTCTTCCTAGTTACGGGACATGATCTAAGGTATCGTGAGCCATTATTGAAAGACTTTCATCTGCAGTTCTCTTAAATCGATCTAGACTTTTAAAAACTAGATTATAATATCCTACTTAATTTCAAAGTACTTTTTTCTGCTTATCTAATTAGCAACAATACTCGTTCAATATTGCTATTGTGGGGCGATAAGCTTTGTTGATTGGAATTATTTATGGCTGCATCTAATGAGTACAATGCCTGTATAATGTCAAGTGCTATCGTTATTTTATATTCACATCATACGATTTTTACTAGCTACAGTTGAAGTATCTACTTAGAATCGGTAAATAACTGGTTAAGTTTGCTTACCTCATTATATTTAACTATGCGATACCCGCGGCTCTGGGTAGCGAAGTATTTATTGTTTCTTAAAGCAATGTTCACTTTTACGGGGTAAAAAAATATGTTGTCATTCGTAAACAATAATCTACGCTCAATGTTCATTTAATAGTTACGATGAGATTGAGTAACAAACATTCTAAAATACAAACTACCAAACATTTTGGATTAGCTCATTGGTCGTTTAGGCTCTGCATTCCTCTTTCCCTTTGGGGACTTTGACTGTCTCGATAGATTTCAATTATAGTAACTTACACTATTTTTAACCGACTTCAAAAAGGAGGAGGATCTCTGTTCGGTCGTATTTTTTTTTTTATGATTTATGTTTGTTACCTCAGAACTCCGTCATTTGTGAACCGATTTGGAAAATTATGCGTTGGGTTCAGTATAGCTACGAAGTGGTCCCATATAAATTTCATCGATATGTGACTTTGGACTTCGAAGATACATTGAAGTCGGTTTTTGATTTTTTCTAAAAATTTATTATAATGACTACTAGCTGCGTCCCGCGGATTCACTCGCATGGACGTTTTTCCTATTTCGCATTGACAATACTTTTGTAATTGTATTTTTCTTATCTTGAGTGTTTTTCTTCTAAATTATCGTACAATCCGTTTGTAGACCACAAATTTTGTTTACATTCGAGATGTATATTCACCGCGTATGTATTTTGCGTTATTTATATCCGTGCTCTGGAAGATATTTGAGCGTTAAGACTGCCATAATAAACAATTTTTTTGTCCGTGGCATTTCATTATAAAGAATTTCACTTCAATTCTTTTTATTAAAATTCCTCAAAATAAACACATACATAATTATACCATATCCGAAATTTAATCATCATAAAACTGCAGGGAGTTTCTAAATTAGGAAAATATTTCGGGTGCTTTAACGAGCTTTCCCCGGAGACTTGAATGCAGAAACATTAAGACAGCTATCCCTTGTAATTAATGGTTTTAAAATTGCTCCATTTTAATAAGAAGATTGATTAGCTGCTTCAGAGAAGATAGGGATTGGTTTTTAAACAAGTAAAATGAATTTGCAGAGATTTATCAATAAAAACAGAATTTTCATCATCAGGGTGGTCGCCGCGATTTCGCAACATAAACTCGCCCCTGATGAAAAGCATTGGACAAACCTAGGTCGAGTAATTCGATACACTACGTGAGTCCTAGTTGTTTTTCACCGACTTCAAAAAAAGGAGGAGGTTCTCTATTCAATTTTTTTTATGTTGTTACCTTAGAACGCCGTCATTTATACACTGATTTGGAAAAGTATTTTTCTACGCGTTGGGTTCAGTATAGCTTCAACATGGTCCCGTATAAATTTCATCGATATTCGAACTTGGACTCAAAGATACATTAGAATTGAAGTCGGTTTGTTTGTTATAAAATGTATACTTGTGTTTCAGTCTTGTCTAGGTATTACTTACTGGCAAGAACCGTCAGAATAATATTACGTGGCCACTGCTGGGATACGGGCATTCTTAAGATCCTGGGGCCTAACTAGGATTCCCTGTATTTAGGGAACCATGAATTGAGAGGTTCCAGAACAACTAGAAGTTTTTTTATATTCTCAAACATCACATACATAGAAATTCTAGTTAGGACTAGGATTTCTTGTATCTATTCTTGTACCAGGAATTACGAGAATCATGATCCCCAACACCCAGACACAAAACAAATCCTTCCGCTTTTTTTCTGTGCACAAACATTTGTCCCGTCGCGGGAATCGAACTCGCAACTTCAGTGGTGCATGAGATTTGAGCCAACCTGCTCAACCACTACACCACAGAGGCTGTCAAAGCTGAATTCTGACCGTATTTGTGAGAGGTAAAAGTTTAGCAAATGGAGTTGGTCGGCAAAATTACTCTTGAAACTAAGTTACAATGTAAGTTTATCAAATAGGTATAATTGTACAAATACAACAGTATTTGAACTCTACGTAAAGATAAGTTGCCGTCTGCTGACCTCTTTGAAGATAATTTATTTAATGTTAACCCAGGTCATATCACGCACAAAGGTCGAAACTTTGCAATAAGTTTACCTTACAGGTATAAAATATATAAAACTGGTCTAGACATATTGAAGATATTAGAAATTGCCTGAACAATAATTTTGGTCACGCACAGAATACTTAAATAATGTATATATTTATTTAGATACTTTAGTCAAACGATGGTCAATAATGCTACCATCATTAACGGGGCATAGACGGACGGTTTTACACAAAACGTCACGGCATCGAATACGGTCTACTGTATTAAAAAAACTAGCTGCGCCTCGTGGTTTCCCGGGATAAAAAGTAGCCTATGTGCTATTCCAAGTCCTAAAGTACCTACTGAAACGGCATGCAATAAAACACTAACTTTGTAAATAACACTTAATAATTTATTTTAGTTTCAATCATAAATTGGACAGAGTTTCTACTTATTCTAGTTCACTGTATCGAAATCCATCCTAAAAATGAGCTCCCGGCCTTTATAAATGATTTCCCCCACCCAGTTTCATCAGTGGTGGTAAGGTAAACAAGTCGGTTGTGACGTTACAAGTCGTCACACCCAATCAACGGCGAGCTCGGCTGTGATAGGTTAGCGTTTGATGTGGCGGGAATTTAAATGTTCGCTCGGCGGGCTCGGCTTGTAAGGCTGCCGGGGCTGGCTGGGCTGGCTTGGCTGGCTTGGCTGGCTTGGCTGGCTTGGCTGGCTTGGCTGGCATGGCTGGCATCGCTGGCTTGGCTGGCATGACGCAGTACATGGCGAGGCGTTACACTACATACCAAATTTCATCAAAATCGGTTTGGTAGTTTTTGCGTACATCCATACATTCTTAAAAACTTTCGCGTTAGTAGGATAAGTTCTGCTATGTATGTAGGTGGTATTGCTTTTACAAATCCCTATCGTAGGATGAAAACTATTACAATAAACCGTGATTCAGAGAAATGGAGAATAAGTTAGAATGGCCGAATAGGCGTAATATACGTAAGCGTATATGGCATACGATTGAACAATCGTATTTATGTCAACGGCATAGACGTACATATATATCCACCGGTATTCCGCAATTCAGTGTCATTAGGTATCATAACTGATTTAGTAATCTCATACATATTCGTATTCGTATTGCCATACAATATATAAGGTTTATTTTCAACATTTATGAATGCCACTTATAACCATTCAAACAAGGAATAAATGTGACGAAATCGGTGCGTTGATTACTTTGTACCTATCCCAGATAGCAATATAAACTGGTTTGAGACTTGCAGCAAGTTTGAAGTAGCAAACGTGCAAACTTGCACCAAGTTTGCCATGGCAAGTGTGCAAACTTGCTGCAAGTTTAAGGCAAACTTTCTAGTTACCACGCAACAAACTTGCATTATGTTTGTCACGACAAAGATGCCACAATTTTGTCACAGTAAAGAACCTTACACACGGTTTACGATTGACGAGGCCCAAGTAGCAAATTTACGTCATAATGACGTCAATTTACAGGTGTTTTTCGACGTAGGTGGTTTTAATTATTTCAATAATTATATAATATTAATAATTATTTCAATAGCGCTTTTTCTTTAAAACACGATCCAGCACAAATAACCCTTAATGCCAAGGTTTATTCAGACAGGGAACTTAACTAGAGTTAAATCTCCTGATCATTTCAAGCGTTTATTCTATTTCACACCTAGGAGGATCCGCGGAGAATCTTGCCTTCGCGGGCTAACTCGGAGTAACAAGTGTTAGATTCATCAAAGGAAAAGCAAGCTTGCACTCAATTGCCGCGACAAACGTGACGTATCGAACAATATCCATAGAAAAACAAACTTGCAGCAAACTTACATTCCATTGCCGCGACAAACTTGACATATCAAATTTGTGTACAAGAAAAATAAACTTGCAGCAAGCTTACATTCCATTGCCCCGACAAACTTGACTTATCAAATCAATATCAAAGGTGAAACAAACTTGCAGCAAGCTTACGTGCTATCTGGGATATGATGTTTCGTTTACGTGTGTGCGATTGGTGACACAGGCTTTCCTACAAAAATGTATTGACAAACATTCTAACCTATTCTACATTTCTCTGCCGTGATCAACAGAGGGCGGGGACATTTTTATGTCATTTTCATTACTGTTATTGTCATGGAAATGACAGCTATTAACTGAAAAGGTATGGAATAAAACAAATACAATATCTGCGTCTCTGGTGATGATAGCTTTCTTATATTTTATAGCTATCGACGTACCTACTTGTTGTTATATAGACACTTTAACATTTATTAATCGTAGGTATAGTGCGACAAGATTTTGCATGAATATATGTAGAGTGCCACCACGTTATCTGACCCAGTGACCAAAATTAGAACAAATGAAAAATATAAGTGTTAATAGCAGAAGAATTTGATAGACACTTATTAGTAGTGACGTTGTCCAGGTTAATGTAAAAGACGATACTTTCAACACAAAAAAATACAAAAGGAAAAAACACATTTTGATTCTTGTTTCAATAAAATTTGAGTGGGATTCGTTACGAGCTTAAAATAATATTATCTGGGATTAGATGCGACAAATATTAAGTGGAATTCGATTTGTGGGATCCGTTGGGAGCTACCCGGTTAGAAAGAGCGCCACAACTTATCTGACCCTCTGACCAAAACTGGAATAGAACAAAAAGTGTCAATAACAGAAGAAGTTTATTTCAGTCTTCTTCCTTCTTAAAATTCAGTGACAGTGAAAGAAGTATTTCATAGACAGCAGCAACACTGTCACCGGCTCAGATATTTATATGACTGATTAGTAAAGCCCTTTTTATTGGCAACGTTGAAATGGTGACGAAACTTCTGTTATTCAATAATATCGATTGAAACGATAATTTCCTATCCCCTTAATTATTTTGTCGAAAATAGTAAGAATATATTCGAGGTTAAAATTTGTAACATTGTAAATTAAGTTACTTACATTTCACTAACCAAAACAAGATGTTACGTCTCTTTTTGTTTTCGGACATGTGAACAGAAACCCAATGCCTGAATATAGGACTATTCACTTTGTCAGAGACCGCCGCGAAAATGTGCAAATCTTGTGTCAATAGTTCATCGTAAATCATAGAGAGTCAAAGCTGAAGCTCTAGTAACTAACAAAGTAAATAATAGGCCTTCTGCAATAGGAGAAATTAACACGAGGGTGGCAAATTACCTACTACCAGACAGCAACAATTTGACGCCTTCATGCATTATGTTAACAGAAAAAAGTTATTTAAACAATACTGCCTCAGCAAACACCACCAACTACAAAAATAGTTCTAAGCCAGCAATGGTTTTGATATACAGCGAATTCGCCGCGTGTCCAGTGTTGTTATGAAAGCATGTGACTTAGAAAGGTTGATGAGATAGACGGTCAGCTCGAATAGGTATATAACGTTAATATGCGTTGGCAGGCAATATTGTACGCAATAACTTTGAAGGTAAACTATAAGCATCTTGGTGATCTTGGTACCTAAGGAGTTTATTTTATAATGACCGTGTCTGCTTGGAAGTATAAAACCTCGGATGGAGAGATAACTAAATGTTTAGTATGAACTATATTTATATTATTATAGTCTTGATAATATTATAGGTTTCATCATTTGAATCTGCCTCGTCGAGCCTCTGTGGCAAAACAAGCTGCTATATTTTAGTCGTTGACATTGAAATTTGAAGTGACTATACTGCAAATTATTTTTGAAATAATGCTCCATTTGATACTAGGTCATATTGCTAACAGGATCACCTGCTTATAGGTCGTTATTTGTAAGTCGTTTTGCTAACATGTATGTTGATACGAAAGCACATGTTCAATGTAAAGCACGAGTACATACTACATTTTAAAATGAAATAAAATACCTCTTTTGAAACACCACAGATGATAAATAAACTAACAATAAAAGTAACTTGACAGAAGTTTAAAAATTGGTCTTATCGCTAAAAGCGATCTCTACTAGACAGCCGTACAGGGAGAGGATAAACGCAAAAATATAACGATGATTTCCAATTTCTTAATACATTTTTTGCGCGTCATCATAGTCTATAGAACCGCAATTTATTTAAATAACCAGCTTTCAGATTAGTTAGAATAATTGAATAATGATCATACACATTAAGATTTCATACGACAATTTGAATCGCTTGCAGAAGCTAATATCAATGTACGTTAAGGGCGGGTGAACATCGAATTTAATCCATATATACTCATGAAAGTGAACGCTATGTGTGTTTATAGAGAAAGTTTGAACATGACAATTAAATATTCAAACTAAACGTTGTATTATTCTAAGTACATTACAGTATCCAGTTAATTTGAAAGACAATAGAAAAATTATCTTTTTGAACAATCTACAGCTTTGCCAGTTATTCCGCCTCCTAGCAGTAGTGCGGAAGCATTAACGTGTTCCGGTTTGAAGAGCATTGTAGCCAGCGAAATTACTGGGCATTATGAGATTCAACAGCTGATTGTCTTAGGGTGACGAGCGCAGTGCAGCGCCGCGCAGAATTTTGCAAAAAAAAAGGTTTGGGTGGAGCTGTTATTGTTATGGACTGGCGTATTGCTTACCATTATTGGCGGGATGAACTGGACTCTTATTGGAAGAATTGGCCGCATAAACATTGAACTGTGATGTATAGAAGGAGGGTTTTAAAGATGTATATATGATGTCTCTAGACCTAAATCTAGGTCCTATTAAAATTATCGAATTAGTGCTACTCGTTAACCTGTTAACGTAACATAATCATGGTAGCATAACTAAATCAGACGTGCTTTTCAGATATCTATCCGATATCACATATAGTGTTTGCTTATTGCATACTAATCAAGCTGTTATTACCGCAACCTTAATGTACAGTGCTGCATAATACCATCCATTAATCAACATAGGGTTGTTAGCATAGCAGCCGAAGTAAATTTGCATGACAAATAACCACACGCCTCACGTTTCATGTAACATAGATGTATTTTGACTTGATAGGTAATCCTTTCGAATCAAGATGTTTATATACTTGTTCTTAGTGCAAGTCTCTGTAAAGTTTTTTTCGCATTGAAAGCTAGTTTTAAAAGCCCTGGGCCCTTTAAAAGCCGTTGAGAATCTGTACAACCCCTCTGACCAATTTAACTTATCTTCAAACTTGCAAATTTGTTATTACCTTAAGTCTTTCATAAAGATCCGAACAACCGCTCGAAGAATTAATCAATCAAACTTATAAAAATGACAAATCGCTAGGTCAATTATATACAATTTTTAAGACGTTCTTGTGTTTACCACCGTACTTTATGTTTGCAATTTTGTCAAGTCATTTATATGAAAAACAGAAACTAGTAGCGTAATATATGAGAAACATACTACCGTGGCGTAGTACCATGATGTTATGAACTCACTTTCTTGATTGCGTTGACATTTTGATGTAACGTTGTCTCTCCGTAATTACGAAGGGATTATTAGGGACTGTTAGTTCGTGATTAAACACAAAATTAAATGTCACGAAGGCTGCATTAGGTATAAGCTTGAAATCTATTAATTCTGAGAATATGGAAGCTGAGATGCTGAGATGGAAGCTAATAATTAACCGAACTTTGACAAATTTGAGACGACATATCTATTTTTTCATTCTTAGTAGTCAGAAAGGTTTTGCTAAACCTAAAAATGGTTACTAGGAAAATGTTGAATATCTGAGCTGCTATAAATAACTTTGCTTTCTATATTCCTTTTTGTAGAACGACACTTGATTGAGGCCCGAGGATACCAAAAGTGCTTAGTAATGGCAAACATCGCAATTCGGCGTCAGATATCTAAGCCGTTCTCAACTTACAGAGATTGATCACTTGCGATCAACAAAGCTACTCTGTTTTGTGCTGTTTATCTATTTATTATACTGAGCATTTCAGAAACACAATTTCTTCGATAAAAATGTAGTTTGGGCTTCAAAATATTGAAAAATACAAAGAATATATTTTAGAATCTGTAAAGTATCTAATAAGTAAAAAACTTAGGATTAAGGAAAAGATTTGATTTTATTAAAAAAAATTAGTTGGTATTTTAAGAGTATAGTTATTATTTATTTATTAATATTTAAATATTACAAATTGACAGTTGTCAGCTAATATTATAGTCACGATACATTGTAGGCACTCTGCTTCTTAGTCAATAATCGTTTTACGTATTTTTACTATAGCAGTAGCAATTGTAGCATCTTTTATTTTAGGCAATCTACTCTAATCTAATCTTATTCAATTGACCGTGTTAGGCATTGTGCCAGCGATAGCATGTCAGGCACTGTGCTCAAAAAAGGGGCGTGTCTTCCAGTTTTCTTATGGATAGATTACAACTGGCACATAAGAAGAATAATATTGTCAATAATTAATTATTAGAAAAAACCAAAAACCGACTTCAATGTACCTTCGAAGTCCAAGGTCACATATCGATGAAATTTATATGGGACTACTTCGTAGCTATACTGAACCCGACGCAAAAAGAATTTTTAAAATCGGTTCATAAATAACGGAGTTCTGAGGTAACAAACATAAAAAAAACAATTGAACAGATAACCTCCTCCTTTTTTGAAGTCGGTTAAAAACAAACGTAAAATATTGTAACAAAGTTCTAAAAAATATGCCCCTCAGTTTCTTGCCGTATATTCTGAGTAGTGGTTCTTTTCCGATACGGTGGTAGTCATTGTAATAATTGACGTTCAAAAGTGCGTCAGTGACGACAAAATTGAAATAAAGAACTTTTTAATTGAATTGAATTACCAAGAAATCACAAAAAACACTGATAACACAAATGGAAAAATAAATTTAAAAGGGAACACGGGCTTTTTAAATGTAAAATCACAAAATTCTAAATACATCATGTCGTGTTGTATAGTATAGTGGTTGTATAGTATAGTGTTTGTATATTATGCTTCTCCTTGTAAGCACTTAGTTTAGTTTTAGTAAGAAGAGTGTAGAGTTATTTCCAGTAATAAAGGCCGTTGAAAAACCCGGCCAAAAAATCACGTTTGTTGTATGGGAGCCCCCTTAAATATTCATTTTATTCTGTTTTTAAGGATTTGTTGTTATTCCGGCTACAAAAATACATCATCTTCAAAAATGTTAACTGTCTAACTATCACGGCTCATGAGACAGACGGACAGACGGACGCCTGGTGACAGACGCCTGGTGACAGACGGACAGACAGACAGACGGATGGACGGTCAGCAGAGTCTTAGTAATAGAGTCCCGTTTTACCCTTTAGGTACGGAACCTTAATAAAGGCATTTGCTCGTTGAAAAAAGAGTATAGTGTTTTACATCCTCATATGAAACTTGAAACATGTTCATACCTCAGTCATAATTCCTGTTTTCAAGGTTCATGTTTAGGGTAAAGTGTCGTAGGTGTTTTTACAAGTACCTTTACGAACATTTTACGACCCGTTTCGTTACTTGGGATCTAAGTAATTACTTAAAGTGCTAAGGAATGGCTGAAAATCATAAAATCTGTGTAGGTGCCTTTGGGAGTAAGTAATTGAATAAAACTTTTTGGAACATAAACAAACACTATATTAAATATCACAGAGAATATTTATTTAAACGTTTTGTACAGAATTCATTCTATTCTGCCGCCAAGCAGTAGTGCGCAGGAATTACTGTGTTCCGGTTTGAAGGGCATTGTAGCCACCAAAATTACTGGACATAGAGTCTTAATACTGCATTCAAAGATATTCTAAAAATTATTTGCTTCGCCTGGGAATCGAACCTACTTATATGTATATAACTATGTATATAAATATGTATATAACTATGTATATAACTATGTATATAACTTTGCAAACATTGTTCTATTTTATTATGCAATTGACACCCGTATTCATGGCACAAAACTTGTCAATACACTTGGGTAAGTGAGATAGAGCAATTCCACACATTTCCACTCCTTATTAAAAGCATGCGAGCAAATGCAAGTTCAAATTTACCAATCACAACTAATTTTCGTAACTAAGCGGCGAATCCAGCAAATCGTTCAGAGATGAGGCACGCTTGCCCACACCAGTTGCAGTGGGTCACCTAGAACTTCACATCACTGAGCTCAACACCCTGAGACATTGCTCTATATTTTCGCTAGCTGCAACTGCTTCAATAATTCATTTTATAACAAATAAAAACCGATTTCCATGACATGTATTATTTTGTTTGTATTGATTATTATGTCTATACTATTATATTTCTGAATTACTACATTTTATCTTCTATATTCATTCCTTTGTACAAATGTACATCCACTGACCGCAATGTTTCTTTTTATTCCTGTCCATCCAAAAGTTGCCAGTAATAAATTGCACATAGCGATAAGGCCACCTATTACACACGTCACTCGGGAGACAATCTCGTTCGGTATATCGGAGAGGTGCGGCGGACGGATCCAGGAGCTGAACCAGTTGTCGCTGTCGAGGTTGGAGTTAACGAGGACGACGAGTTTCAAGTCCTTCGTGCTCCGACTTCCAGCGAAGTATAAAGAGACGTTCCTGGCTCCTGAGTTTTGGACCGAAGGCATATTATTCCGGCGCTACAGGGAGGCGAAGCCGAAGTTAATTCCCTAATCGCAGGTTTAGTGTTTATAAATTGTATATATATGCTAGTCTGTAAGGTATATATTTTATGGGCCTCTGGTACTTTTAATTTGTTAACTGTATTATTGCCTGAAATAAATGAATTTATTATTATTATCATTATTATTCTACCACTGTTATATGTAAATGTAAACTGTTGTTTCCGGTTTGGTTTTTAATAAAGTATTATTGTTTAGTATTGTAGGTACCTATAAAATGTACTTGTTTGTGTAATGTCAGAGTTTTTTATTTTCTGCTCATCATTACTTATATAAAGTAAACATCTAATTCACTATTAATTACTCCGTAGAGCATGACTATAACTTAAAAGCTTTACAGCGTTAATTAAATTTATGGTTAAGCCTTAGACTTAAGACCTATTAGGAGTGCCGTCAATATTAAAAACGTTGCTTGACTTAGCTTTAATGCTGTACCTACATTAATCCGTTTTATTGATAATTACTTGTTATATTGGAGTCAAAAAAATATCATTATGTTTTGATAATTATTTTTTTATTCATTATGGGCTTGCGTTAGGCTTCTATCTCACCCGTCGTTAAGTGACGATGCGGTCGAAGATGTAGCCCGCTCGTCTAAAAGAAACCTGTTCACTCTTGTCTTAAAGACTGAAATTGAAATTGGAAAGAATAAGGGATCGGACCGTAATTGAAAAAAAATCTGAAATGTAGTTAGAACGAATGTTCGTCGAATCCGAAAGATCATTCAATCAATATTTTTGTAATATAATAATAGTTTATATTTTTAAATCAATTAATAAAATCTAATAATTCTATCATTTTTTATCTGTTCCAAAATACAAACACAGTGCATGACGTCATTTCAAAGTAAATACCGAGTGCGAAGCTTGTGTTTATTTTATATTTTTGCTTTTTATCTAAATCAAAACGATATGTTTTTCATTTCAAGATGACCCTTAAGTCCTTAAACTTCACAAAAACATTTAAATCACTTTGTAAGTTTGTTTTTTTAGAGCTTGTCGTTTCGTTCACCTTCTCATGACGTTATCCGTCTGACGACGTTCTGAGGCGACGTTTTGCGCTGCAATATTTGAAACATAACATTTAAGCATAGTTTTAGATACTTTTAGGGCTTTATTTAATTAAAATGTTATTTTTATTGGCTATATATATACATTATGTTTAATTTTAAACACTTTCTGAAAAGTTGTCTGATCCCCTATTGAGTCAATACAGCCAGGATCTAGGATTAGGGGACAGGCATGGTTGAGCTCCACTACCGATCTACAGCTGAAATGGACAGACCGAATGTTCCAGTGTCACTGTTGCCAGTTAGCTTATAAATAATTTCTATCACTACCGTCAGTTTATGTTTCGTTATTCCTCTCCATCCAAAGTTTGTCTGGAAGAGATCGCTCTAAGCGATAACACCGCCCTTCGTTAAACCATTGTAAACATTTAAGTTGTACTTAATTTCTATGTTTAAGGTAAAGTGTTTATCTATCTATCTATCTATCTCATAAAAACCTGTCATAAATATGCATCGACATTGGTATTTAGTTATCAATTTATGTTAACTGTCACGCAAAAATCAAACGTTTATTTTACGTTTAACCTGCATTATGTGTGCTGGCAATACGCGCTTGGCCACAATCCTAATTAATTGCCATATATGCCACCAAGCAGAAGTACGCAAGCATTACTGTATTCCAGTTTGACGGGCATTGTAGCCAACGAAATAATGAGACTTAATATCTGACGTGTCGGGATGACGACTGCAAAGCAATCTTTCGCAATACTTTTCATGGTATTAAAAGTTCTGGTTCGCACTGAATTGTTATGGGCTACCGTGGCGCTTACCATCAAGCGAAATCATCAATGCTTGTCGCGCGTGCTACAGTAATATTACTAACCAAGCTCAACCAAGCTTACGTTTATGCCGTCAGGTTATACCAGCTACGAACGCTACGCATGCTACGTAGAGCTACGTAGGCTAACTTACGAATGGATAACGTAGCGCCTTCGTAGCAATAGTGCGGACCAAAGCAGAGTGGACTCAGCAAAAACACTTTTTTATGTATCTGAATGACAAAAAGAGCTAGTCGTTTGCTGATGATGAGCAATACACCATAACAATAACCATAACAATAACAGCACCACCCAGAACCTTGTTTTACAAAATCCTGCGCGGCGCTGCACTGCGCTCGTCACCCTGAGACAATTAGCAGTTCGTGAGTCATAATGCCCAGTAAATTCGCTGGCTACAATGCCCTTCAAAACGGAACACAGTAATGCTTGCGGAAATTAAATATTTCCTGTGACTTTGGGTGGCTACACAGTTTAGGCTAAGGCACGCCTGAATATTATACTAACATATCTATATTATTTGTTTTTTTTTTGTAAGTTTAAATCGTATGCGTCTATGTTCTAGTTTTTATTATAAACAAGTTTTTATTATGTCACTTTCTTGTTTGTTTGTCTATTTGTCGTTCCGGTGGAATCTTACAACTTAAATTCCGAGCTCAACCAAGCTTACGTTTATGCCGTCAGGTTATACCAGCTACGAACGCTACGCATGCTACGTAGAGCTACGTAGGCTAACTTACGAATGGATAACGTAGCGCCTTCGTAGCAATAGTGCGGACCAAAGCAGAGTGGACTCAGCAAAAACACTTTTTTATGTATCTGAATGACAAAAAGAGCTAGTCGTTTGCTGATGATGAGCAATACACCATAACAATAACCATAACAATAACAGCACCACCCAGAACCTTGTTTTACAAAATCCTGCGCGGCGCTGCACTGCGCTCGTCACCCTGAGACAATTAGCAGTTCGTGAGTCATAATGCCCAGTAAATTCGCTGGCTACAATGCCCTTCAAAACGGAACACAGTAATGCTTGCGGAAATTAAATATTTCCTGTGACTTTGGGTGGCTACACAGTTTAGGCTAAGGCACGCCTGAATATTATACTAACATATCTATATTATTTGTTTTTTTTTTGTAAGTTTAAATCGTATGCGTCTATGTTCTAGTTTTTATTATAAACAAGTTTTTATTATGTCACTTTCTTGTTTGTTTGTCTATTTGTCGTTCCGGTGGAATCTTACAACTTAAATTCCGAGCATTTCCCAATTAGCTATCCGGCTGAAACTTTCAGAGTAGCTCACAACTCGATGACAGTGCATTCATACAAATCCATAAAAACGTGTTTTTTTAATCTGTTATGTATTCTTTATTACTTCATCCTCAAAATTGTACGCCAATGGTCAACAATATTTCATCATATTAATGTGCTTTACCTCAACTTTGAACGATTCACTTCAATATTCATGAAAGTTCACAATTCAATTGTCAGCCAATTTGCAAAGGCTCTGATATTAATTGATTGTAAGAGCACTCAATTACTCATTCATTCATTAAATTTTAATTGCGTTACGAGATAGAATAGCCTACTCGGTGCTCACTTTACTAGACGCCCTTCTGACGTCACGAATTACATTATGTTGCTATAAGTAACTTCTGCGTTCCTGAATTTAACCAAACTGATGATGTCCTCCACGACGTGGACGTCGACGGCGAACCTTGTTAATTTGGATGCGAGCGCAGGTGACTCGCGAATCCGAATTTGGTCTTGTTCACCCGGTAGCAGGGTGCACAGAACAACTGACCAGAACTACTGTAGGTGTAATTACAGAAAGGCTTGGTTCGGGTTTTTCTCAGTGGTCGTTTTGCGTCCAGATCTTGGAATCGGGTTTTTTCGTATGTTGTTACGGCTTTGTAGATTGTGCGACGCCAATCAGATCTCTTATGAGCAAGTTTCTCCCAGCCATCTCGAACAATGCCACACGTAGTAAGGTGACGCGTGAGGACATCCTTATACCGGAGGAACTGAACCAAACTGCAATGATATGGACATGTGATGAGAAGGCCGACCGATTATACTGGGAAACAAGTACTGGAGCTTTCTGTCTCCGGTCAAAGATCTAGAGACAGACTCAAGAAGAGATGGACAGATGTAGTGCAAGAAAACATGAGTGAATGTTACATGCATAGACATGCCTAGTGAATGTAACATGCATATGCATGTCCTTGAAAGAGCGAATTGGAGAGAAAATATACGGAAGGCTGACTCCGCCACCATGTGGGATGCACAGCAAGGAAGAGAGAGAGAGAGGGAGAGTTCCTGAATTTTAAGAGTTTTGTTAGACAAAAGTCGTTAGGCCATGTTGGCCTTCAGGCGGTCTAAAATCTCCGACACCAGGGTTCACCACATACCCACAAGAGAGAAGAAGAAAAGATTAGACCAGCTCTCAATTAAATATTAGCACAACATCTGATGGTAGGTTTTTCGTATGTGAGAATCTTTCTAAGTAGGTACCACCGCTTTACCAGTAATTCTGCCACCAAGCAGTAGTGCGCAAGCATTAATATGCTCCAGTTTGAAAGGCATTGTGACCATTACTGGGCATTATTAGACTTAAGAGCTAACTGTTTCAAGGAAACGAGCGCAGTTTAGAGCCACGTCGGTCTACGAGCACACTTTTGCTGGTTTTGGATGGTGCTACGACTGTTATGGGCAGGCGTATTGCTTACCACTAGGCGAACAACCTGCGAGTCTCGTTATTCAGTTACATAACAAAATTACACTTACGTGCGTGACCTGATTGTGAAGCAGGGCGTGAAAGACTAACAAACAACGGACGGGCGCAATCGTGCTACATGAATCTAGTCACAGGCAACAGGAAGGCCTTTTAAAATAATGGCACATTCACAATTTGGAAATGAATGAATATTATAGCTAGTTACCTTCAAATTCGATTCAATTTATGAACAGCTATGAATTTAAGAGCTTTATGATGTTTTTATTTTAAATGTCGAAGTTCTCAAAAGCGGCAAAGTTCAAGCGGCATTTCAAGTATTCAGAAAATAGTAAATTATATTATGTTATGTAAGAGGCGTAGGTATTTATCACTCACGCCGAAGCCTGCCGCTAACTCTTACGTGGTTTGCGATGGATCCGCTTTCACGATCACTTTTAATTTTTCATTGTTATTTTTATTGTAGGTCAAAATTTTCAGTATGAAAACGTTGGAACCAAAACCTTGCCGTGTTTTTTTAACAATAGCATCCCCATGCACATCATTAATATCCTTCGAGCTGTTTTTGCAGCGCTGCTGGTGCCACGATGGAACAGAACGATATCAATGAAAAATGAAATGTTGCGAAAACAAATGAATCACTAAATTCGAAACACCAGTCTAAATTTGAAATTGGAATTCCTATATAAACGCAAACAATATTTGAGATCAAAGTGGTCAGTTCGACGAAACGCCAATTTCATATGTAAGGACCTTATATTATTATTAGTTTTATTATTGTAGATAAATAAAATCTAACTCTTATAAAGCTAAACAGTATTCCGAAATGATTAAAAACAAATTTTTCGTGTTTTTTTTCAATATTTTCACTGTAATATAATGTAGCTGGATATTTTGTATCCTAAAATAAATACCCACAAAGAAATGTTGGTTTTCTTTTGTTTCTTTATACACGTTCTTTGTACGTCACGTACCTAATATAAGGGCTTCATACAGTTATACTGTTTTGGTTGTGAGAAAAACATTTTAATCCTAAAAAAGAATTTATAGCAAAAGAAGTTCTTCTATCGTAGCAAAAAGATCGATCAAATAAAAAAGAAAATAGCTATCGCAAGGAGATTTGTGATCAGAAATGAAAAACCCAAAAATCGAATCCCAATGATTATTTGTCGTATCTAATCCCTTAAGCTGCCAATGAATCCCAATCAAACTATAATAAAAAAGTTGAAGTATCGTTGTTTACATAAAAAGCTCTAGTACAAAATATAGGTTATTGTTCATCGAAGTACTAGGCTAGCATAGAATATACAGAATGGGAAGTAGCAGTCAGATTTATCAGGAGTACCAGGCTAGCATAGACTGCAGGAAGATAACTTGTTGCTCTCATTAAGAAGAAAGAAAGAAAGAAAAAAAATACATTTATTCCAGACAAATACACGCAACACTACATTAAACTACAATACTATACTACACATAAGAAATAATACTATACTAAACATTTAACAGAAAAGGATAACACATGTAACATATAATATTTACATAATATAATTATAGTATAAGGAAGCGTTGCGCGATGTCAGGAAAAGGTTCCGACTCACCTTAAATACCTTAGTACTGATTTTTAGTCGGAACCTATTATATATACCCATTAATATGAGTGTGACTCGTATTTCATACTCACCAACGACACCCCGTAGGTGTTGAAGGAATGAACGTACGTACATGCCTTACTTATCTTATTATGTCAGAAGCCTGAAAAAGAGGCCCGGAACTAAATGAGAGAAAAAAACGTGACCTCTTGAGCTGAGAGATAATCGAGTGCGCGACTTGAGCAAAGGGAAGATAAAGAGCCTTCTATCATTTTTTATGCCAGTTTTTGTTTTCGCTGATTTATTAAATTATATGAAGAAAATACGGTCTCAAACCAATTGACCCCTAAAATCTTGACCCTTATACAAAAACGGCCTAACCTTCAGTCAAATGTGAACTGTGACAACCAAAAGTTCAAAAACTTCACAGATTGAAACAACTTGCCTCAAGGACACCACTTGTATATTAAGTTTAATTGTTTATAGTTTAATATCTTTATAATATGAAAATTAACCTGGTTTGGACACATTATTAATAATAATTTACTTTCTAGAAGGTAATTTATTTATGCGAGTGTTCCGCACTCGCCTTGAAAAATACCACCGGATGTGGTTAAAACTATAGTTGGACAACTCCAACTGAAACGTGAGTCACCCGTAAATCAATAATCATTATAATAGTTTCTTTTTTTACATTTTTTTTATATAATAGTGTTTTAACAAATAAGTAAAAATTTTAATTTATATTATCACTCAATATTCAGCCCCTCTACTTTATTCCAAACTTTAAACTGTAAATCTTATAAACCGTAATTTCTATGCAATTAACTAAGTTACAACTTTGCCTAGATTCAAGCTGAAGGCAAAGATTCATCGTGAAGCAAACTTGCCTCAGAGCAATAAGTTTTCTAAATAACTCTGTCGTCATATTCTAAAGTTTTATTCATATTTATATCTGAAGTAGTGGGAAGCAAAAACTGTAATACTAATACATGAGCATAGTACTAAGTGTAGGCCTTCTGGGTTGGTACCACAGCTTTGCCAGTTATTCTGCCGCTTAGCAGTAATGCGAAACCATTACTATGTTCCGGTATGAAGGGCATTGTCAGCGAAATTACTGGGCATATGAGACTAACATTTGACGTCACGGGGAGACGAGCGCAATGCAGTTCCACGCAGTACTTTGCATGGTATTAAAAGTTCTTGGTAGCACTGCTGTTATGGGAAAACGTGGCGCTTACCATCAGGCAAAGGTCTTTACCGTCTCATCGCTCAATTGCAAAAAAAAGGAATAAATTCTTCGTAAATTGATGTAGATTACTTTTTGATAACGGAAATCATCGCAATAAGGAGGTTGAGTGATTCGGCATAGGGGTGCGTTTTCGATAATGCTGAACGATACGAAATTTCTAAGTAATTTGTCCTTTAATATCTATTTTGTATGTCTAGGTGTTTGGCGTATCTAATCCCCACAAAGTTCAAAGTTCAAACTTCTTTATCCATTTTTGGCATCCTTTGCACTTATGATCGCCAATTATTACAATTATTACTACCGTATCGGAAAAAGAACCACTACTCAGAAGATACGGCAAAAAACTCAGGGGCATCATTTTTAGAACTTTTGTTACAATACTTTGCTTGTTTTTGACAACATTATGTTTCTTATGTGCCAGTTAGCTACTTGGCAGAAGCGGAATGCTCCATGCATCTTCGTCTTCTTTATAATTACTAGATTATATGCTACTGCGGCTTCTTCCTGTGTGAGTCCTTCTTTTGTTGGTCGTTTGATCGGTCTTGTACTTTGTGTTGTCGTTTTTATTTTTAATCTAAAATATTATCCTGGCTTATGATATTTAGAAATTTGAAAGTATGTAAATGTGTGTTTGTTTCCACTTATCCGGCTTTTTCAGGACCTAAAGTACTTACATACCTACTCATTTTTATCAAAATCTGTTTAATCGATATAGAGTTTGGATAAACTCTAGCAATTAATTTAATAAAGTTGAATAATTGTCTAGTTACAGATTCCATCTGCTGTTTCCTCTGAAACCACAGTGCGATTGTATTACCCAAAAAACTTTTTGTATTTGTTGATTGAAGTCGGTTAAAAATGTGGTGTTTTATTTCCCGACAAAGAAGTTTTTAAATATAATTATATAATAATATTATATTATAAATATGATTGTATACATGACAGAATAATAATATAACAGTTGTGTATAGTTAATTATGTAGTTGCTATACAATAATAATCACGGAATAATAATAAATAATCCAGGAATCTTCAAGTCTCGAGTGAACAGGTACTATCTTGGTAAGCGTGCTAGATCGTCGACCGCATCGTCGCTTACCATCTGGTGACATAGTGGTCAAACGCAAGCTAATAAGCAATTTAAAAAAAAAACAAAGTTTTGGTGAAAAGTTATAACAGTCTTCTGCAAACACCGTATATCAGCACTATACCAAACTACTGTTACTATCTGTTATACTAAATATCAAAGTTCCCTATCAGCGCGAATTACAGTTTTCTCAAATTTTAAGTGTATTTTTCTTACCCTCCCAAAGTCCCACGCCAATTTGTATTTCCAATTTGGCCTATAAATTGTCAATTTTATTTGCACAGAGTTTATTATGCCCTCCGAGTTCAACTTCCGTTTTCCAACATGTCGATATAGGGTCTACAAACACATTTTTTTTTATGTAACTGAATGACGAGACGATCTGGTTGTTTGCCTGATGGTAAGCAATACGCCAGCCCATAACAATAACAGCACCACCCAGAACTTTGTTTTGCAAAATCCTGCGCGGCGCTGCACTGCGCTCGTCACCTGAGACAATTAGCTGTTGAGTCTCATAATGCCCAGTAATTTCGCTGGCTACAATGCCCTTCAAGCCGGAACACAGTAATGCTTGCGCACTACTGCTTGGCGGCAGAAGAATAACAGGCAAAACGGTGGTACCAAATCGGACGGCTTCTCGCATACGGGAGACTTACCACCTAGTAGCATACCTTATTTTTGAAATCGTTAGAAGAACATCTAATGATGAACCCTAACGTGCAGGACTCTACTTATTATCATTGTGGCAGCTGAATAACTGGCAAAGCGGTGGTACCCACCCAGACGGCCTCTCGCATACGAGAAACCTACCATCAATGAAACTTGAGACTTGTAGCTGAACTTTCACATTTATAACTAAGGCATGTCGGATGTGAAAGTGCAAAGCGGACGCGTTTTTAGCCTTACTGAAAGACATTCGAAACCTGAACAATTATAACTCAATTCGAAAGTACATAGGTAGTATTACATAATAATTAAGTGCAGATTTTGCACGCTCGCTCTAGAAACGATAAATTCAAACATCGTGATGAAACCCGCGTACGCGCTTCGGAGTGGTAGGCACTGGCCGTGGTTATAATACCACCCACCAGTAAAAATGTAGCAAATAAGGTAATTGTAAGAAATTAAACAGTAATTACATAAGATATGGTGTAATATATATAATTATTATATATAGAAACAGCATAGTAAATAAGAAATAGATAAGCAAATGAAATAGTATTAGATAAAACCTGTAAATAGTAATTGTATTAGGAATAGCGTAAGTTGAATAGAGAATAAATGACTAGTAAATAACGAAAATAAAGGCAACAAGAACTCTGAAGAATGTCAGAGGGTTTTAGCTCGCGGGCCCAGCCATGGCGCCGGGACAGGAAAAAAAAAAAAAAAATACCACCCACCAAACAAAGCCATGCCGTCAAGTGACCTAGTCGTGTTTTGGGATGTTCGATGTTCGGTGAACCATCGGGGAGACGGGTCCGAGCAGCCGCTCTACTGCCGTCTCTCTCTGAATCTGTGTGCTCCATCTTAGGCCACATCATCGCTTCACATCAGGTGAGATAGTGGCCAAACATAGATCTATTAAGAGTAAAAAAAAACATATACTACCTATATACTTTTAAAATGTAATAAAAACATATTTGATTGATATTCAGTACATATGCGTAGAGAATTATTGACAGCCTCTTTGGTGTAGTGGTTGGGCCGGTTGGCTTAAATCACAAACACCATTAAGGATGTGGATTCGATTCCTGCGACGGGACACATGTCTATGCACAGAAAAAATAAATAAGCGCAAGCATTTGTTTCGTGTCTTATATTGTAGGACCATGGTCCTCGTAGTACCTAGTAAGGGGCTTTGTTTGTGATCGTTGAGCATATTTGTTATTTATTACCTTTAGTCCCAAATCCAGAATATTTTACAACAGATTGCGGCCGATATATAACCTACCTACATAATAATAAAAAGACGTGTGGCACTCGGAGACTGCCGCGGTAAAGCTATTGCATAGCATTCGGAGTGGGGGGTGTTAGGTTATTTTCGTTACGGAATTTCTGGATTCGGTCTCCACGCTCAAAGCCCGCGATAGAAGCTATGCAATAGCTTAATAATACGGTAGGTTTTTAATATTTCACATCACACCAATATTATAAATGCAAAAGTTTGTATGTAGTGTTTGTTACTTCTTCACGTAACGGCTCAACGGATTGGAGTGAAAACGCTAGTTTACAATATTAAAGTTTATCCGTTACTATTTGAGCCCCCAACGCAAAAAGGAGGGGTGTTATAAGTTTAACCACTATGTGTGTCTGTCTGTGAGTCTATCTGTGGCACCGTAGCTTTTAAACGGCTGAACCGATTTGGATGGGTTTTTTTTATTTGAAAGCAAGTTTTATAGCAGTGGTTCTTAGACATGTTTTATTGTATCAAGAGTATTAAAAAAAAATAATTTATAGTTATTCTCTATACAATAGAAACCTACATCCTACATAACAACTTTAATTGAGAACGGGTCCTATTAACTTAGACGTAAAGATTAGCATTGATTTAATTGCGATTAAAAACACATGTAAACATGCACATGTTCTAAAGAACCCATAACAAGCTTAAGCCTACGCAACAAGTTACGTGTCGTATCGTAAAAGTTTATACATTGCAATTCGTTAGAATTCATGTGTCGTAAAACCCTATAAATTCAAGTATCGGGCAGAATATACAGGAGCCAGGTATGGGTTATTCTTCTATATTTTAATTTTACTACAAGCAGACGTCTGTGAATTTTATTGCGTGAAATTGGATTTAATGTTTTAAAACTGTGAGAATTATTGTTTAAAATAATCTATCTACCTCCAAGTTTCTAATGACGTCGCCGCCATCCAAACGTGAGCACGTAATAAACAGACAATTTTATTATCTCTTTAATAAACTCTTTATTGTATTTACACCAAAAACTTAATTGCTTAATCTAATATGACGTTAGTAGGGATACTAGAGATGTTAGTGATGTATTAGTTTGAATGAAGGTAGTTAGAGAGGTGTGGTATATAGTAAATAATATATCTATTTCCGCCGCTTTGGCATACAGACATACTTAGGTACTTATTAACATTACAAAAACTAAATAATGATAACAATGAAAATGAAGTAATAATAATAATACATAGACCGGCTCTCATCCATTAAAAATTCACCTCAATAGCCCAATCATAAGTAATTTTCATATCTTCAATAATAGTCCTCGCACTTATTGGGGGCTGTCTTTGATTGTATTTTCTAATGATGCACTTAGAGACAGTCCCCGATAAGTGTTGCCCATTACATATCTAAATTAAATGCTCTAAGAGGCCTCTACGTGTTAGACTCATGTCCCCGCGCAAGCCTTCTAAAGGACCGGGTGTATAACCCGTGAGAAAGAGCGACATAATATTAATAATATGCAAGATATATGGCAATTATTCTGTAAGCGTCGTGTGCCATTTGCGATTGCACAGGCGCGATAATGGATAACAATCTTAATTTATGGTTTGGTCGTAGATCTATACGAATAAACGAATCTGTCGAATATATCACAGGCGTTCCATGTCCGGTCATGTGTACCAATTCACAAGAATTTGTTAGGTTTAGCTAACCCGGGTGGGTATCCCTGATTGTGTATCATCTTTATTAGGTTACATGTCATCGCTACGAGTGTCACATCGCGCGTATTGATAGAATACAACATACATTTCTAAAATTTGTACAGTTTTGCTCCCACTGTCGCGACGAAAATTATGAACGCTGTAGACGTCATCATTTTCTACCACTTCAAACTAGACGTACCATAGCAGATGTAATTTTCTACCTAAATATCATAAATTCTAAAATTGATAGTTCGGAACTACTCAATAAAATTTCTTTACGAATTTCAAAATTCGGTTCTCGGTATACACCACTCCTTGTTGTTCCTTCTGCAAAGACTAATTATAAACAGAACACTTTCTTTTATAGAACTCCGCATTTCATAAATAACCACTTGAAAAATAATGATTTCGACATCTTCTTCGGTGGTAAACTTCTACTTTATCTGAGGTGGTAAACAATGCTTGGCTTCAGAATTCTTTAGTTCTCAAACTTAGATTTATTTAAATTACTATAATTATTATTATTTTTAAGTCTGTTACCTACAAATGAATGTGTTACTGCTCATACGTAAAAAACGAATATATTAATTCTTACTAATAGGCGAATAACTTGTAATTGGCCTAGTTATCCTAAACATAATTTAATTAACATATACATGTATTAGCTGAAAGTTTTCCTAAAATAAATAAAATAGCAAAAAATGTTTAGTCATAAAATGAGTTTAGTATACAGGTAGTTGGCAAGATGCGCAAGTTAGCTATTGTAAATAAAATTTACTTGTAACTTTATTGTCGTCTATTTTGACTGCTTTTTATACTAATATTTAAATAAATAATTTTAAAAAAAACCGACTTCAATTCTGATGTATCTTCGAAGTTCAATGTTGAATATCGATGAAATTTATGTGGGACCACCTGCCCCAACGCATAATTTTCCAAATCAGTTTATAATAGACGGAGTTCTTGAATTCGGTTAAAAATGTAAAAATTGTATGTATGTTCGTAGGCGGTAATCTCTGCAACCATTGATCAGATTCTGAAAATTATTTCACTGATAGAAAGCTACACTATCCCCGAGTGACGTAGGCTATTTTATTGTGTCGACGCGAACCAAGTCGCGGGAGGTCGCTAGTTATTAATATTTCTCAACTCGGTCGAGTGAAAGGTACCGACAACATTTTAGGACATGTAGTCCATAAATCTTCATAAAATAAGCTTTCTTGCAATATGTCCGTTTATAAATCAAAACTTTGGGAACGAACACTTTTTACGTTGTCGACGAATAATCGCAAAAAGTCGCATTCCATATTTATATTACACGTTATGATAAATTAAAAAAGAAATGGATCTGAGAGATGAGATTAGCTTGTCGTTCACCTGCTGATAAGCGCCACGCCTGCCCATAACATAAAAAGCACTGCGTAGCACTGCGTTGCGCTTATCACCCCGAGACATCAGATATTCAGTCTGATATTTGATATTCTGGCTACAATGCCCTTCAAACCGTAACACAGTTATGCTTGCGCGCTACTGCTTGGTGGCAGAATAACTGGCAAAGCTGTGGTACGTACCCAGACTGCCTCCCGTATACGAAAGACCTACCACGAGTAAACATGGGCAGTGTTCTGTATTATCACCACATTACCATCCAATTTCACTACTTAATATTTAAGACTACCAATTGTTACACTTCTGTTAAGTTGTTTCTTATTGTTATTCTATTAATTATTATCTGTGTATTACAATAAAGTATTATTTAATTTCATTTGTGTTTACTTTGATATTTATTAACATGGAATATTATTTTTTACATTTCCTCAATTAATATATACATTACATTGTATTTGTTGCCAGACAACGGAAAAATATACATATATAGAATATATTTTTGTAGATATTTCCACGATCAAGTGATTGCTACGTTTAAGCTACGGCTACGTAAGCTATCAAGCTACAGCTGTAGCATGGCTATAGCCTCGTAGCCGTGCTACGTACGTAGGAAAAAGGAAAGGTTACTTTACGTAAAACCTTTTACACAGAACTTTATACAGGTGTTATTTTTTGTAACTATTTGCATTTTAGTGCTGGTTGTTCAATCTTTGAATAAGTGTTCAGATAATTAATAATAATAATTTTTAATAATTAATTTTTATTTACCAAAAAATTTCAAATAACATTTTTAAGCAACATACTGGCCTCAATAATTATACAAACACAACAGTTTACACTAGCAGTTGCTGAACCTCAGATGCCTTAGCTAGGCGTATGCCTGTAATATAGGCATCTGCGCTTAATTAATAATAATAATGACATTTAGGATAAGAGGAAGTGGTTCTGATTTACCTTACAAGACTTGACCCAAATAAACATGGCAAGTTAAATAAAAACATTTGAGTGATCATGACATTTTAAATTATGCAATAGTATAATAATTTTTTTAGCGGATTAAAAAGAGGTATAGATAAATTAAGAAATAATTTAGTTTGTTGCTAATCGCCCTCAACTCCGCACTGTGCTGGTCGTACGATCAGCGCTGGTCTTCCGTCCGTCCGTCTTAACTACTATCTCATCTCGCAGAATAAATTCACTGCAAGTACAAGCGAGATGCACTTATGTAATATTCAACATTATTATGTGAGTGGAGGACATAATGATTGTTTGTAGTGACGTTTATAAAATAAAAGTATAGTAATAAAATTGGAATGCTCTGAAGCATAATCATTTAATTACTGAATATTTTTATGTAGTCTCTCGAGACTAATTCTGAAAATATTTTCTATCAGGCTTAGAATTTTATCTCTGTTGTCTTTTCATTAAGGTTTAGCGATCATGCCTCAAATACACAAACGTAATTAATAACTTTCCTGTTGCTTGTTTTTAGATATAATTAGGGAGGTACATTAGCGAATCCACACACGTATCTCATATTTACTCCGACACGTCAGAGAATTCACGATAGATATTGCTTATGAGCGTATGTCACTATAATTAATTTATAACTAAAATGCCTAAAGTTGTTTTAATACCGAAAGTGATACCGAAACCGATGTTCTTGGAATAAATAAACCCGTTAACTAAGTAATTAGAAGTTTGTAGATATTTCGCGCTTTTGTAGCAAAACTTTCGGAAACGAGACGCGCTTTGCATACGTATTCAAAAACATAATTTATCACTAGTAAAGCCCTGCAGTTTCAACCGGGAAATTTTCTAGGAAAAAAGGATCCTAAGTCCTATTCTAGCATCTAAAGTATTTATCTTGTTTATTTTAATTTTGACGAAATTAATGTTTCTTTTAATGGGGCTCAGCCATGATACGAGCAAGTCGTTCGCCTGGTGGTAAGCGTCATGCCTGCCCTTACGAATTGCAGAGCCACCCACATCTTTTAACACCATAAAAAGTATTGCGTATAACTGCATTGCTCTCATCACCCCCAGACATCATATATTAAGTCACAAAAATATGCCCAGTAATTTCGCTGGCTACAATACCCTTCATACTGAAACAGAGTAATGGTTGCGCACTACTGCTTGGCGGCAGAATAACTGGCTAAGTAGTGGTATCTACTCAGACAGCCTCTCGCTTACGATCTCGCTTACGATCTAATCTACCACGAGTAAAATGCATATAGGTTAGCTCTTGGGAAAGGACACGAGGCTACCGGAAAATTACGGGTGAAACCACGGGGCGCAGTTAGTATTGTATATTATGCTGACTGTAAGTACATTTTCATAACCCTCTTCCAGCTTTAGGTTGTTTCTTGTTTCATTCATGCTTCCATTATTCTAAGTGGGTTTGCAACTTTGACTTGTGATTTGTAAAAGTACCATTCCGTTACAAATGGCTCTCTTGACATTTGATTTATTGTTTTGAAATGTTTTCGTAATTAAATATTAAATTGTTTATATAAAACTTACTAAATTTTTTTTTTTGTAAGCCCAATATTTATTTAAAATGGAAAGGTGATTAAAGTTAATGTTTCTTTACCCAATTTTTTACTTTCGTTTTTATTTTTCGACCTTTGTTATTTTATTAAGTTATTAACTAAAAAAAAATGTAAAATACTAACTATACGAGTAAACATCTATTATAATTTGCTTTACTAACAAAAAAAATTACTGAGCAAATAAATAACTCAATCTTCCAAATAAGAATTGTTCTACTTGCTCACTTAACTTATTTCTAGGTAGTTATATAGGGAAAACACAGTAACTCAGTATTCACTCTACACCACCTGGCATCTCCTGAGAAATCAATATTTTGTGATATTGATTTCTAGCTTACGTTCGAAAACAGTACGTAGGTATACTACATTTTGGAAGTATATTATTGAATATCACTTTATTACTGAAAACAATTCTACACTCTACTTACTAAAACTAAACTAAATATGTACTTACAAAGAGAAGCAATTGTACAACCCATTAAAAGCCTAAAAATAGCCCAAATTCTCCAGTCCACTACCAGTTGGCAGCATAGCCAAGATGCTGGCAGTATTGCCTCGTTAGATTGCAATACTGATACGGTGCTGAGCCAAATAAGCCCCAGCATTTGAATGTCACATAGTATTTTTTTGTTATTACTCATTTTATGCAAGCGCAGAAAGCGCAAGAATTATAGTATAAACTGTTTCACTGTGTTTTTTTCCCCATAAACGTTGCATAAGAGGGAACGGCACGCTGACATTTTCATACAAAAAGAGAAAACGTTTTACTACCCCTAAACCTTAACCGAATTCGATGAAATTTGGACATGTAAGAGATGTTATCATTATTGAGGTTTGTAGGTTTTTATTTGTTCGATAATTTCTATAGAATTTGAATAAATGGACCCAAAAAACTCGATATTAACTCGATTTTTTATTTAACTTTGGAAGCTGTTAACTTTAAAAATAGACATAAACTTAGAAGAAAGAAAACCTACAAACCTAGTTTATTCTCCATTTAAGAAATTGAGACCAAAATTACCAAATTTGGTTGAGATTTAGTGTGGTAGAAACGTTTTCTCCCGAAACGCTAATTTTAACAAAAATCTGAAGTTGATACCAATTTAGTTAAATTATTATTATTTAGTTAATTTATTTAATTTAATTTATTCATTTTCTGCGTGACCGTAGATAATTATTCAAATACCTAGTGCTCGCTGGCCGCGGCTGTACCATATCCTCTTGAGGTGTCTCGGGGTGACGAACGCAGTGCAGTGCCGCGCAGGAATTGGAAAACAATGTTCCGGGTGGTGCTTGTTTCTTAGCTCCTCTTAGCTCTTGCTATCGCACTTTGACAAAACACAGAGATTAAAATTACAAAAAGCTCGCCCGCTGGACTAAGAATTTTTGTCCCCATTATAAAACAAGGTATAAAATAACTTATTGCATGTTAAAATGTTATCATTAGATAGTCGGTCCGACATTTGTCACCTATTTTGTGATCGACTTTTTGTAGCACGTGTGCGCTGTAATATGAAACTCCGTATGTTTCATTTTCACCGGTCAAAAAATCTGTGACCGGTTTGACGTGAGCGGGCTCGTAAGCTTTGTTCTTGACATTCATAGTTACAGCTTAAAATAAGCTTACTTAGTTAAATTTAGTGACCATTTTCCTCGCCACGTAATGTAGACTCTGGGACTGTGTGACGTAGGTAGTAAAGGCCCCTTAGGATCAAACGCAAGTCAGGCATAACTTCATAGTTTAGCCCCCACTTTGAGTCTAATTTAATCTAACTAACTTGAGCTAACGTCAAAGTTTCCTGACATGTGTATGACGTGAGCATTAAGATTATGGAGAATGGGCACTGTATTCCATTAGATACCTACTTAACGTTTAGAGAGTATATTTTGTAGGTTCATATTATTTCTAAAACACTACGAAAATGAAAAATCCTTTCCAAATACGTACCCCTACGTATACGTACGTACGTTTTTTTTTACGCTTAATAGATCTATGTTTGGCCACTATCTCGCCTGATGTGGCCTAAGATGGAGCAGATAGATCTAGAGAGAGACGGTAGTTAAGCGGCTGCTCAGACCCATCTCCCCGATGGTTCACCGAGCATCATCCCGAAACATGACTAGGTCGCTTGACGGCATGGCTTTGTTCGGTGGGTGGTATTACAAACCATGGCGAGAGTCTACCACTCCAAAGCGCGTAAGCGGGTTTCATCACGATGTTTTCCTTCACCGTTTTTTAGAGCGAGCGTGAAAAATCTGCACTTAACTATAAGTCATTGGTGCAGGGCTGAGTCAGGATTCGAACCCAGGTGCGTCGGATCTAAGGTCACACGAGTTCCCGCTGAGCCACACTCGTTCTAAAAGTAAGAAACGTAAACGTAAGAACTCAGATTTCGGCTCCAACTCCGAAGTTCCAAAGGGGCTCATGAGCCGCCGTCACTTGTAAATATGGGCAAACTTACGACGTTTCAAACACTATAGTAAATATCGATCGTTAACCATGTTTTTAGGGTACCATCAATCAGTATTTACTTACAAATTCGGGTTTCTTTTTACTGGAGATCAACTGTCACGGCGCGCCGGAGATTATCTGAGGAAATTGCTGACAAATGAGCAACCGTAATAAACGACGTGAACAGGATAATAGCAAAGCAACACAACGGACAAATCCTTTATTATATTAAAAGCACTACTTACTAAAATTAACTTTACTAGTCACAAAGTAAAACATTACTGGCTGTTTACCTATTGGCCATTACCGGCTCAAATGCGTGAGTCCACTAAAGTTGATATTGCTATTAAGGTTAGATGCGAGTGGATGCGTTGAAGTTGCCAGAAAAGTCACTATGTACTCGCAAACTCATTGCAGCCTCTGGATCAATGGAACGCTTGCCTTAAGGCATGAAGCGGACATGAAGCTGTCCCACGGGATGTTATTTTGGGGTAATCACCGGCAAATGAGTGCCCGTCCTAGCTACGTACGTAAAACGAAAATTTTACTATTGTTTATTAGCATGTAACATACAAATAAATAAGTCATAATTTCTCTGTAAATGCTTTTTGGACTTTAATATAGAAAATGTTACAGGTTGTAAAGCTGTCACGTAGAAGGTTATTAGAAAGGTAATCAACGACAAAATGAGTGTCTGACCCAGTGATTAATCATTTATCTATGATCTGACCGTGACAGTTGCGCTCTAGCGTATCTTTAGAAATAATCATTATACATATATTATTATAATTACATTATTGTTTTAAACTGGTTTCCATTAGACCTCAAATTTATGAGATGGTTAGTGATGATGTTGATAATGATTAAATGAACAAAAAAAATTTAAATGCATTTTTTATTCGGTAAGCGCATTGTTTAGAAAAAAAGAAATATTTTAGGATTTTTAGTCCTAATTTCAACACATCATATGTAGAGTTACTTAATATAACATTTTCTATTTATATTTTCAAATATGCCACATTTTTACCTACACACTCCATTTGCAGGTGAGGAAAGGGTGCCTAAACTACTTTGAAGGCTTGATATGGCAAAAGGGCTTTTCTAAGATCTTACGAAGTCGACTTATCAGAATCCGTTTATTTCAACTCAATAAACGGCCGAAAAAGACGTTCGATCAAAATTTCGTATTCCTTTGGGTATTAACCATTTAATAGTTGGTATATTGCGTCTAGTTTTTATGAGTCTTTGATCTTGCTAATAGGTAATTTGTCTATCATAATAAATTTTATTTTATTCGCTGTTCACGTCTGTCGAACAAAAAGGTAAAGAAATAAGATCAAGTAGAAAAAAGATGAAGTTTGCGGGTCGGTTTTGTAAAGATATTAAGTTTTCAAAAGTTCTAAAATTGTGTACACAAAGCTCAATTTTGGCTTAACATATTTATAGGAGCTGGAAAAATGAATAATGAACTTAAATTAACCGTAGACAAACGCAGTTTATCTTAATTTACTACACAAAAAGTGGTTTAAGAAAATTCGCATTTAACCAGCCTATTTTTTATATAATAGTAGACATTCCGCCAATTCGTACAAAGCGCTTTAGTTCCACGTTTATAGTGCGTACTGCTAAGGAATTGAACTGTTTGCCCTGTTCTCTGTTTCCTGATAATTATAATTTGGGCATTTTCATGGACAGAGTGAAAGTGAGTGTCTTCTAGATCTACGTGCTCCATCTACGGCTACATCCTCGCTTAACATCAGGTGAGATGGTGGTTAATTTTTTTTTTATTTAAGTTTGCTTGTTAGGGCAGGCTAAAGTCTCTAGAACCATACCGCCATGTCTTACGTAGTTTTTATTTGATAGTTTAATATTCCATTTTATTATACTTTTGTTGAGAATGAGGGTCAACAGCAACAAGCTAGGCTCTCTCCTAGTGCTTCAATAAAGTGGTGGAACTTTATTCAAGCTTTTCATGGACTTTTTGTGAGAACATAAAAAGCAATGTTTTCCCTATTTTGTTTCATTTGCCTACACTCGTGCACGTTAACGAACACATAATGGTTAATATTCCACCGATATTACACAGGATTACTCGAAATAACACTTGTTTGGAAAATAAAACAAAATCGAACTGTATCACTTTTCACTTCTCGCCAAAAAGTTTTTGATGGTGGTTAAACGTAGATCTATCAAATATAGAAAATAAAACTAAAATCTTCTTTAAATTCTTCTTCTTGTGTGGGTGTGTAGCTACAAGTCAGAGTTGTAGGCCACCCGAAGCCCTCCAACATGGCCTAACGATTGTTGTCTTAAGGCAACAACCGGGACCGACGTGCCCTCTAACGCAGGGTAGCTCTCAGATGTAAATACCATATAAACGGTTCATCCAAGTGTTGACCGCCGCGAACTTTGCTTAACTTAGCAGATCTGTTACTAACAGCTAGTTACGCTGCGAGCGCTACATTACAAGGCAATATAACAACCTGCGCTATGCATACCAACACTTTATCTCAAAGGTACGGGATCGACGTTAACAATATTCCAACCTCTCACTAAAATCCATTTTTTTCAGCTACATATCCTAAAAGGATGTCATACGATATTGAATGGAATATTATTATAGAAGATAGTAGATTGTGTAAGAGAGCAAAATATGTTTTTTGCGGTAATAGGAACCTATTAGGTACCTAATACCTATTATAATAGACGCGCTTGTTCGTGTAACAGCAGAAAAAGTGGGTACTTTTATAAATATAAGGTACCACAGTACTACAGTATTAACAGTAGAGTACATCACATACCATAAATACTGAGCGTAAAACAGTGTAGCTTTTTTTAAATATGAAAAAGCATCATGTGAAGTAAGGCGTACTTAGCCTTATTACAATGTAGTCTGTGTTTACGTAGGAGTAGAAAATGGCGATTTCGTTCTTGACACATACCTACCCAACTCTGTGTAATAACCACGTAGGTACTTCAGAATAAATAATAAGTAGAGTACCATACGGGTGTCTCTCTGAACTTCGACAGTTCTTTATTTCGACATAACACTTACATCGAAAAAATATAGTTCGACATGTCATTGTTTCCACTGAACATAATTTGACAAGTATGAGTTCGACCGAACATACTTCGGCAACACACACATTCAATTTACTTTCTGGCGCTTCGCCGGCCGCTGCCGCGGCACGCTCGCTTCGCTCGCTCGGTGCGCGCGATTTGTGGTTACTACTCTAACATAACCTAACATAGTCTTTGAGGTAAACGGCCTCGAAACGGTTTCTTGGCGTGGAATTATATTCAGTCGAAACAATGACTTGTCGAACTATATTTTTTCGAAGTAAGTGTCGTGTCGAAATAAATAACTGTCGAAGTTCAGAGGGACTCCTGTACCATATATAGAGTGACAAACTTATCTGATCCAGTAAGCGTTGCTGCTATCTATGTCATTCTACAGTAGGAACGCACTTTTTATTTTGTTCTTCGCTAGTTCCATTTCTGGTCACCGGTTTTGATACATTTGCAGCACTCTGTATATTTATGCACTATGTCACAATCACTATTTTGAGGTATGATTCTCTCAAATATAGTGCAACAAGTACACCTTGTAATAATTAAATTATGAAGGATGACAACGAGAGAACTGGATATCATGTGAGTAGCAACTTATTATATGTAATGTAACTTGTGGGAAGACTTAGACGAAGACAACCGGACTCCATGTTTTAATGCACACTACAGATAAAAAAAACTCGAATTAGAAATTCAAACTTTACAGTCCATCAAATCTAAGAGGTACCGTTTGACGTTTCATATTTTTCAAACCGAAACAACTTTGTTCATACGTACATTATTCAGTTTCGATAACCTTTTTCATAAAACCATGAATTTAGAAAGATTTCATTATTGTATCTAAAAATGTACAATTCTTAATATCTAAATGTAATTGAAAACTTTCAAACAAAGCAAAATAACACATATTTACACAGTAAATAATTTCTAATAGTTATATTCTTGACCTCATTACAAAGTTACGTAGTTAGGTCACTGCACGTAGTGTTGCGACTCTTCGGATACACTTGTATGCAAAAAAATCGTTTACATATACGAAAAATCGAATGTATTATTTACAAATTACACTTGACAACCAAACAAATATTTTTTCATGTGAATGGGATTTATCTCACATATTACGATTACATAAATAAATAGTTATGTAATCGTAAAATATGAGATAAAACCCATTCACCAAAAATACGTATTTATAAATCAAATATATTTGCTTCTTTAAAAAGTTGTCGAAAGCGAAAAAATAAAATATTTTTTTTTTTCTGGCAACACTGCCAACTACAAGCGCACGCGGTCCGCTCGGTCGGTTCGGCGTCAGCAGTCTCTCGCCATCTTGGAAGCTGACTGTGCGCGTACTTGCTTTCTCGTTTGTGTTTTACAATTTGTGACTTGGCTATTACTTTTCTGGACTGATCATTCTTTATCCGTTTACCTTGGCAATATTTATACTGGACTCCGAACTAAGCAAGTGTTTATTAATAATGTCGAAAAGAGGACGTACTTTGAACAGCCAGGCTCGTGAATTGGTGGTGAAATTACACGAGTATTTTGAGCGTGAATCTCAAAATGGTGGACTTCTACTGCCAGTTACACAAGTTCGGGATCGCGTCGGTGAAGCTCTCGGTATTGGTAGCCGCACCGTTGGCAAAATATTAAGTGAAAAATATGGGCCTTCGGGGAGTGACAGTAACGTACTTCACACACCGAAAAAACGAAAAAGAAATAAACCTGTGACAGGCATCGATGAATTCGATAGTCATGCTATTAGAAACCATATATACGGGTATTTTACAAGAGGCGAATTTCCAACATTGGCAAAGTTATGTGCAACTTTAAAAGATGCCGGGCTGTATAAGGGAAGCATAGAGTCGTTGAGAACGGTAATAACAGGAATTGGCTTCAGATACAAAAAAGTTGACAAACGAAAAATTGTTATGGAGCGACATGACATAATTATGCAGCGACTAACATTCCTGCGCGAAGTTAAACAAATTATAAACTGGGATAATGTAATATTTTTGGACGAAACCTGGCTAAATTCCAACCATTCTGTGCCGAAAACATGGACTGATGATTCTGAAGCTTCGTGCTCGAAGGTGCCGATAGGAAAAGGTGGACGCCTCATAATATGCCATGCTGGGTCAGCGTCTACAGGCTTCGTGGAAAACTCTTTATTAGCTTTCCAATCCAAAAGCACTAAAGAGTATCATGAAGAAATGGACGCAGTAAGGTTCCGAGAGTGGTTCTTAAATTTATTACAGAATATCCCTCCTAACAGCACAATTATAATGGATAATGCCCCATACCACTCTGTGCAAATTGATAAAGCACCTACGTCAGCCAATAAGAAAGCAGATTTGGTGGCATGGCTGCAAAGAAAAGGAGTGGATGCCGACATGTCACTATTAAAAGCTGAATTATTACAGTTAGTGAAATTGCATAAACCACCAAAACCGACATATGTAATTGACCAATTGGCCGAAGAGCACGGGCACAAAGTCATACGACTTCCTCCGTACCATTGCCAATATAATGCCATTGAACTGATTTGGGCCCAAGTTAAAGGTAATATTTTATAATATTATAATAATAACACGAGTACTTCTAACATTTATAATTTAAACAATGGTTTTCGTCTGCTATCAAATAGTTACATTATTGTTTTACAGGTTATGCAGCAAGACACAACACAAAACCACCCTTCAGTGTCAAGAAAATGGAAGGTTTATTAAAGGAAGCATGTGCCCAAGTTACACAGGAAGATTGGAGTAAAGTAGTACAAAAAACAAAGAAAATAATAATGGACGACTTCGAAAGAGACGTACACTTTGATAATGTAATGGACAATCAACTGGTCATTAATTTAAATGACGATGATGACGAAGACGACGATACTAGTACTAGTAGTGAATAAAAAAATATCCTAAACATTTCTTTTATTTAATTATAACAATTGATTTCTTAAAATTCGGATATTATAGTAATCGATCTCTTAAAGTTCGGATATTATAGTAATCGATTTTTTCATCCCATCCCTATCATTCAATTGTCAGAACTGTCAAACGGTACTTCTTAGATTTGACGGACTTTAGGCAAACAGAAAGATGTTCATATGCCAAAAGTTTCAACGCCCATGCACAAGTTAATTTTAAGAGTGTAAAGCTGTTTTCAGATGTGGTAACTGCCAAACGACAGCCAGACTACTGTCTAAAGAAGGTCTAACGACCGATATGTGTCACTATTGAAATACCATTGCATGATTGTAATAATTACCCTAATTTATGTCTAATGTAATCTAACTAGAGTTAATGCAAGAAATAAGGGTTTTTATTTTATTTTACTTATTTTTATGACTAATGTCAAAACAGCGCAGTGCCCCCAATCCGTGTTAATGGAAGCCCTTGTGTTACTGTGTGTCACCATCATGTTATATAAATCCTTATTGCGGCAAAATACATAGATGTACACTTACCATCGATGTTGACTGTAAACAAGTACCTACAACGTACGCCTTATAACCATCAAAGCTTTTCGGTCAGAACAATGCCTAGATTCATTGCGGCAATGAGTTGAGAGGTTTTGCAATAAGCACTCGAAACCTAAGTGGACTGGAAGGTTTTCTCTTGAGGTTTATAACTGTCCCATACTAATTTTATATAATAGTTGCTCGCAAGTTGCTTTGTGTTAGTAGCGCGGTATAAGAACCGCATTTTGATAGCGATAAAACATAGCCGTGTTTTGTTATTCGAGATATTGAGTAACTAAGATTAATTATTTAATTTAGTAGAAATGACAAAATGAAATGAAACTTAAAATGAAAAATTAAAATGAAATGAAAAATAAGATGATCAATAAAATGATAAATAAAATTAAAAATTAAATACACATATTTGTCTGAAACATGGGTACAGAAAAAGAGGTTAGGATTTATAATATATTTCATTATGTTCTAGGTCTCTCTTTTGCGAGAGCTGTTACCACCACTTTGCTAGTCGTCTGTCGGCAAGCTGATATTGTCTCGTACGGCATCTGATTTCATAAAAAACAAAAGAATATAGTGTCTAATAATAGAGGCAATAAGAAAAGTGTCGATGGACATATTCTTAGTTTTTCTCTACTTAGCAGTTTAAGTTAAATTCAAATTACGTTTTAGTCTTATTAGGCTAGATTGTAATGTTAATGAAGTGTCATTTAGTGATACGACATAAAAAAAATATGACATCTGATGTTTCGGCGTGATGAGCACTATGCAGTGCTACGCAGTATACTCGTACTTTGATGGTATGAAAAGTTCTGGGTGACACTGCAATCGTTATGGGCAAGCGTGGCGTTTATTGCAAAGGATTATTTTATATTTTAGCCGTACATATTATTGTCACAGTATATGATTATATTAATGACAAATTTAATTAAAGGTACGTAAAAAGAAGTACTCTTAGTGCACGAATTAATACATTTACGCTGCTATCTGAGTGCTAGTATTCACTGAAAGCTGAAAGCGTCATATAATATTAAAAGTAAGAGTCTAAAAAGATCTGTCTGCGCCTTTTTGCGACTTGTTTGACACTTAGCTTAATTAATCCTAGATTAAAAATTAATTCAGAACCTCTCAGAGAACTAAGTCTACGCATAATTTTAATTTAAAGTCTATCCGAGTTTCTCATAAATTTATAAGCAGCTATTTCCGCAAGCTTGATGCGAGAGTAATAATGTTTTTTTGAGTTTATAGGTGTAGCATATGAATTTTGAAATTTTCTTCATAAATAAATGAATAACACTCAACAATCACATACATAAATTCTAGTCCACAATTACGATTCGCACTGTTGAGGACAAGTACTAAGAACATGGTCCCACCAAACCTAGTCACGAAATAAATATATGCTTTTTTTTGCAGTTGTACTGTATCGGGAATATAACCCGCTACCTCCGTGGTTCAAGCGATATATTGAGTTGAACAGAACATGACCAACCCACTACATGTACCTAATTCATAAAGATCATTAGCACTAATTGATATACCTAAACTGTTAAGACTTTGCTTTATCTTATAACTCCCAGAAGAAGGATTTCAAAAATTTTCGAAACCTGAATATCGACGTTTATCGTGAGTCTTAGCCGTTTTTTATCAATCATGAATAACACTTAAGAAACTTTTCAAAATCTAATCATTGACACTATCTACTCATTGCTCGAGGGAAAAAAGTGTTCGATATTTCATGCTCCCAGTAGTGGCGCTCCCGCCTGCTGTCACAGACTTGATCATATATACGAAAGTCTTCAGAGACGCAAAAAAAAACTGTTTTGTATAGGTAGAAAAATATAAAACAAAGATCAATTAGACTCCTTATTATAGCCTTTAACGCGATGAAATAGCAGTGAGAATCGTTTTAACGACCCATGTTCTTTATGGCAACTCTTACGGCTTTCCGTTTATGCAAATGTGGTTACACATGGGGCAGATGAGTAGATAATTTCACGTCTAGTTTCTGAATTTATTTAGTAGTAATACAACTGTTTTGTGCGGTACATTATAGTTTATTAGGAAAACTAAATTAATAACATACATGATGCTGCAGATTTTACCAGTTATAGAGCAAGAGAAAGCGCCACCTAGCGAGGATATAAGGAACTAATTATTACTTTTTATAAACTACAATTCGGCATATGGATTATTCTACATTCTTCCAACAAGTAGTTTTTGTGCATGTCATGACACTATCTGTGTTGGAATTTCGTGCAATAGTACGTGATAATTTAATTTCCTTATAATTACTCCTTACAATTTTTGAAGATATTTTTATGATGGAAACGCCAATTGAAAACTTAATTGAGAAGAACCTAATTACAACATAACCTATTACACTTAGGTTTATGTTGCAATGTAATTAGGTTCTTCTCAAATAAGTTTTCAATTAAAACCTTTTTTAATGTTTTACGTGGGGAAGTCCTAATGGATACCTCTTTGTTGCGGGAGCAGCAGAGAGGTTATCAGTTGGTTTGGCCTTAAAAGGTAGACGGTTACTTCGTAGAATCTAGTTTTAAAAATACTATTATTATTCTGTGGGAAAAGGCTTCGTTCGTGTGTATATAATACTACCTATAGCTACACCTACCATCCTGTTTCGAATTAGGGGCTAACATGCCCGCATCACATTCGTCGCGTAATGTAAAGAATTCCTGTTCTGTAGCGTAAAAATTCGTACAATCAGCACCAACAATTTTAGTACCTACCTACACACAACGTTGACTTGAAGACATCGGTTTCAGCGATAAGTCTGCCAGTTGTACAACTATCTTACTAATCCTACTAATACTATAAACGCGAAAGTTTGTAAGAATGTATGGATGTATGTTTGTTACTCTTTCACGCAAAAACTACCAAACCGATTTTAATGAAATTTGGTATGTAGGTAGTTTAGGACTTGGAATAGCTACTTTTTATCCCGGGAAACCATGGGGCGCAGCTAGTAGTTTATAAAAGTCGTTCCTGTACCTTGTTAATTTCTTGTTTGGTGTACAATAAAACATTATTGTGTTTTTGTATTGTACAGCATTGTAGCACTTTCTTTTATTGTTTTTTCTGTAATGTCTTTAATTTAATGTTTGCAATAAAGCGTTCATCTATCTATTTATCTACACTTTTAGTGCCATCAATAATTTGACATTTGTTTATCTCAAACGGCTACCACAATCTCGCCTGATGTTATACGACGATTTGGCCGAATATAGAGCACATCGATCTACATAAAGTTGAGCGCTGCTCAGAACCGTCTCCCTGATGGTTGACCAATCACATCACCTCGAGATACGACTAGGTCGCTTGGTTGAATAGCTTTTTCGGTAGGTGGTATTACAAACGTGGCCCGGATCTACCATTCCAAAGCGCGTAATCGGGTTTTCTTACGATGTTTTTCTTAATCGTTTTAGAGCGAGCGTACAAAATCTGCTCTTATAAGAGTGCAATATAATGACGCATTTCGCACCCTCATGAAGAAGCCAAGATTATGTAGTGCGTCGAGCATTTTTGCCGAGGCACGGGTCCCTGATTTCTTTGCTATTATAAGAGCCCGCATAGCATCCTTTCGGAAAGGGATTCGGAACTCAAGTACTAGCATTTTAAAAAGCTTGTCTGAAAATGTGTGCATATTTAGGTTTTCAGTGCTCTGGTGCACAGAAGTGCACTAGAGCGAAAATCGCAAATAAACAATTTTATTTAGTTTTAAACGTACGTTGTATATGCATGTTGTATATATATTATTCTTATTTTATTTTTTACTTCGTGTAGACTACTTCAACTTACTGTAATTATGTAAGTATGGGTTTCAGATTGCCTGTCTTTGAAGACATTTTATTTTATTTTTTTAACTACAAGTAATTGGTGTAGCCCCACGCTTGAATCCAAACTAGGGTGCATCGGATCCTAAAGCGTACAAGTTATCATTTGGCCACACTCGCTCTAATAGTTATAATTGCGACAAGGTACTAATATAATTATATTGATACTTACGTAATGCTGACTGTACATAAGCGTAGGGTCATACAGACCGTATGTGTCCAGTTTTGTTCCATATAATTACCCATTTCCATTGTTTCAGCCATGTGCCCATATTTAATTCATGTTTCCGAAATACGTGTTTCCTTTGCTCATTTGTTTTTTTATTTGGGTATCTGTCATTGTTAATTACGAATTTGTAAATTATGCTTTTAATTTATGAAAGTCTCTTGTCGAAGGATTTGAAATTTAGTTTTCCCGATACCTAAAAGAAATGTTAATAATTAGGTACAAGCAACCTAAATACAATCTGTTTTTTAATCAGGTTGTTAATTTGATGACTTTTCAGCTTCCAGAGCTTTAATTTTCTGTTAATCGGTAGCTGAAAAAATATAAAATTTAAATACAAACTATTGACTTATAACAAATGACTACTTTTGTTACTTCTTCCAAAAATAAACACTATTTCAAATTTTAATGGAAGTGTAAAGTTGCGCACTTAATTAGGTATGAATATTAAAGATTGCACCACAACTTTTTAGCAGTTGCTGCACAACAATTATTAAAAGGTGTTTAAATCTTCCATAAAAAGAACTTATTTGCGGGTCGGGATAAGTCGGGGAACATGTATTTATAAAACAGTGACTAAAATTCAGTATAAGTTTAGTATCGAATCATACTGTCACAGATAAATGATTGATTATTCTCGTTGGCTAGTATTACTTAAATACTAAACAGTGATGACAAAAGAGTATCGTACTTATAAGCGAATTTTACATACATACATTTTGGTAAGTGTGTGACAGAATCACATGAAATAATTCCGCATTCCATCACAGGACGACCAGACTTATGGCAAACCGTCATTAATTTATGGTTGACATCCCTCCTGCACGCACCAAGCGCTTCGCTTCGACCTTTATGATGCGAACGGCCAAGGAGTGGAACTTTCCGCCGGCATCTGTTTTTCTGGATAGCTATAATCTAGGTTTCATTAAGACAAGGCCAGAGTGAATAGGTATCTTCTAGATCTATGTGCTCCATCCGGCCATATCGTCGCTTGACATTAGGAGAGATGGTGGTCAAACGTAGATCTACCTTTTGTAAAAAAAAGAAACAAGAGTGAACAGGTTTCTTCTAATCGAGCACTGTGG
The DNA here is from genome assembly GCA_951640565.1 of Petrophora chlorosata. Lineage (NCBI taxonomy): Eukaryota > Metazoa > Arthropoda > Insecta > Lepidoptera > Geometridae > Petrophora > Petrophora chlorosata. Next base: position 8,890,080 of record OX621206.1, read on the forward strand.
TTTGCAAATTCAATAGTATACGTGCAAGCTTCGGCGTTCTCAGTATTAAGTATACTGCCACACAAAGTGAACTTTACCGAGGCGTTTAATAAGCCAACTTATATGCATTATAATAGGAACATATGAGACCATTGAATGTCTGGTTGCAAATATGGAAATTTAAACTGTGGTCAATATTATTTTAAATTAGCTTTTGTCCACAATACTGAGGTTCTGCTCTTCTGCTACATTGATGTCGTGATATTGTCATTAATAAGGAGATTTAAAAGACTTGTTATTTTTACAGACCACCAAGTCAAACAACACAGGAACTTACTTTAACAAGCTTTTATTTATTTATTTAATTTAGTTTTGCACAAAAATGGTACAGAAAAGACTTAATGCTATTTATCAGTCTTTCAGGTCATGAAAGAAATATGGTGGGTGTGTGGCTACGTTTTGAGCAGAAAGTAGCTTTGAAAGGTAGCTTGAGAGAATCTAAATAAATAACATCAATTTATTATTTATGTAGGAATGTAGGTAAAATATAATATTTTTATAACAATTACTTAATATTTTAGTAAGATCTCTTCCTGGTAAAACTCATTTCAAAGCCTTCTAGTGCAATATTTGTAAACATTTATTATTGTTCAAGTGATGAAGAGCTCCATTGGGAAAACTCACGAACATGTAAACGAAGCTAGAGTTCTATATATTAATAAATTTGGAAAATGAGACTTAACACAATGTAAACAAACTGCAGATTGGCTTCCACTCATGGAACATTGTTACAGCCGAAAGCACCTTGTTTCCTCTTGGCGATACTAAAACTTTTACGCGTCCTTTAATGGACTATTTGCCGTAACCTTATGTTTAAGTTGACCCAAATTCGACACACCTACCTATTAAGGCCAACGTGTAATCCTGATTGAAATATATCAAATACAATCCGACGTTAATATCTACATCAAGGCTTTATTCGGGAAAAACCATTTGAAATAAAACACTTTATTTGGATTTAAAGAAAAACGCACAAATATATTTTTATTGTTATGTCAAAAAAAGTAGCATACTGATACTTACATCACAAGCTTGTAGCTAATGCTACTCCATCACATTAAAAAAATAAATGCATATGACATATGCTAATTATGCCACCGCATCGTTTAATTAATATTCTCTTATTGTATTTGTTTTAATCATTTTTTATTGTTAATTAGCTAGCGTTTGACCACTATGTCACCTAATGGTAAGCGACGATGCGAGCAACGATGTAGTATGCTTGCCAAGGTAGGTGCCTGTTCACTCGAGACTTGAAGATTCCTAGATTGTAATAATCGGGTAAGACTGACTCTGGCAGAGAATTCCACTCGAATGCAGTGCGCATAATGAAAGTGGAAGCGAAGCACTAATTTTAGCCCATTATCCTTAATCGTGCTAAAAGTCGATCAGGTGGTGAAATATTTAAATCTGAAAGTCTGACGTAGGTATTATGATCCACCTAAGAAAAAAATATATAATTAGGTTTTATCGCAAACCTGGACATAGGTAGCAGTATAACAAAATCTGATCTCAGAGAAAAGGAAAACGAAGAAATTTTTAATAACAACATTAGTAATTATTTGCTTGCTTTAAGCTTGCGTTAAAAACACGTACCTATTAAATAATGTGGGAGTCTGACAGGTTCTATAAGTAATTAGGTATAATAGTAATCAGGGTAATATAGGTAATTATTTCCCTTCAAAGCTAGCGTTAGAAACACGTATTAAATAATATGGCAGTCTGACAGGTTCCAGTCAATATATATTATATTAACACGAAAACGGTAATTAAGCTTGTGGTACCGCAAAATTAATACCAGTGGGCTTGTCGCTAATTATTTTGCCCTGAATACGTTATTTTCATGTTATTTAAATCTCTTGTGAATTGTAAATTTTCCAGGATCTAATAGATAAATGCCGTGTAAAGTTATTAAGTTAGTTAGTACATGCATATTAGTGGCACATTAAGAGCACTGAACACCAACATAATTATATAATTAGGTATAAACGTTTTTAATTCATTTTTTTATTGAACTGAATGATGAGACGGGCAGTCGTTTGCCTGATGGTAAGCGCCACGCCTACCCATAACAATTGAAGTGCCACTCAGAACGTTTTATACCATAAAAAGTTCTGCGTAGCACTGAATTGCGCTTATCACCCCGAGACATCAGATACTAAGTCTCATATGCCCAGTAATTTCGCTGCCTACAATGCCCTTCAATCCGGAACACAATAATGCTTGCGCACTACTGCTTGGCGGCAGAATAACTGGCAAAGATGTAGTACCTACCCAGACCGCCTCCCGCATACGAGATACCTACTTCAAGTAAACATGTAAGTCATTATAAATATAGGCTTGCGTTTGACCGCTGTTTCACCTGTTATTAAGTGACAACGCGTCATGTGATCAAAAATATAGCACGCTCGCCTAGAAGGAAACTGTTCACTCTTGTCTTTAAGACACCCAGAATATAATTATCCGGAAACACATTCCACTCGTTGTATGGCCGTTCGGATTATGAAGGTCGAAACGATGCACTATGGCGATACCACATTGCTTATCCTTTTGAACCGACTTCAAATAATTAATTTTTAGAAAAAAACAAAAACCGACTTCAATGTATCTTCGAAGTCCAAAGTCACATATCGATGAAATTTATATAGGACCACTTCGTAGCTATACTGAACCCAATGCAAAAAGAATTTTCCAAATCGGTTCACAAATGACGGAGTTCTGAGGTAACAAACATAAAAAATAAAAAAAAATAAAAAATACAACCGAACAGGTCGGTTAAAAAGGAGGAGGTTCTCAGTTCGATTGTATTTTTTTTTATGTTTGTTACTTCAGATCTCCGTCATTTATGAACAAATTTGGAAATTTTTTGCGTTGGGTTCAGTATAGCTACGCAGTGGTCCCATATAAATTTCATCGATATGTGACCTTAGACTTCGAAGATACATTGAAGACGGTTTTTGTTTTTTTCTAAAAAATTAATTATTTAATAGTTGTCACCACCATATGATTAAATTCAATCGCATCGGTTAATTCAAACGAGGTTGGACCCGTTTAAAACGCCGACAATTATAATTCACCAACTTCTGAACATGAAACTAAAATAAACTATGAACTATTGTAAAAAGATAAAGTTTATGCAAAGTGTGGTCGACGACTAGTTGGCCAGAGTTAGTTAGTTCCGAAGTACGGTTGGAAGGATAAGGTCAAAAGGTAATTTTATGAACTCCACGTCGAAAACTGGCAGAAGTGGTGAATTTTATTATTGGGAGCTAAGACTAATTTTGGGTTTTTAAAATTGCTTGCGCCATCCTAGTAAATAGGTATATTCTATAGCTTAATAAACTCTCAATAATCGACACAATCATGATATTATCATCATTTATTTCATCAATTTCAGTTATACAATATGGAAATAATACTACAATATATTTTACGTGTATATTGGCAATATATTTATAGTTAACATTTAAGTAGATATAGTGTTGCTTAGATAAAACCTTTTCATAATATATTTAAGTTCGAAATATTATTCTCAATGAGCAATTTTATATTTTAGAGTGTAATATTGAGAATAATCAGAAATATGGATTGTAATATTAAGAAGTACATTAAAATTATTTACAATCATTCACCAAGGGATGCCGGTTAGTTTTTAGTTTTATTTTTTCTTGCCTCCTTACATTTAGTATCAAAGTGCATGTGCAAAGACGACTGTATAAAAAATAAAGAATATATTTCGAAATCTATCGAACGTGCGATGGAAAATGGAGACCAAGAACAGAGCAATACGCGCCTAGAAACAATACAAGTATACAATTTGTCGACAATGTGTCTTCAGTTGAAATGCGGGAGCAAAAACTAAATTTTTAATTATTAAATAACTGAAGCTGTTATACTTATTAATAAAATATAATATAATAAATTGTAATAAATTTGATAGCTTTAAAGATAATTTCATTGTATATTGCTAATTACAAAAATATCTGGGTTTATAACTATCATAATTGGTATTTTACTTGTTATAACAAAATTATATAATTTTCCATTTCATAAAATACTATTTATTCCCATATTTTAATAAAATTACTAGGTTTTAAGCCATCTTTGAATATTTTGATGTAATTGTGATATCCAAAATATGTAGTATCTTGATATTGATATGTAGGAGATTTCAAATCAAGCATGAAAACTTTTATAAAACACTAACAACCCCACCCGCGACTTCGTTCGCGTCGACATAATAAAATACAGCCTATGTCACTCAGAGATAGTGTAGATTCCTATCAGTGACAGAATTTTCAAAATCGGTCCAATAGTTTCAGAGATTACCCCCTACAAACAAACATACAAAAACTCCTTTTTAATTGGTAAATAAATGGGCATGCGTTTGACGACATCTCGCCTGATGAAAAGCGAAGATGCGGCCTAAGATAGAGTACACTTGCCCATGAGATGCCTATTCACTCTAGAGTTTATAATAATAATATAAATTTCTGTTATTTTGACACTAACAACATATATATAATATATTAATGTGTTCTGACATATTACATTGTATCATAAACATAACAGTAAATTTGGTTAACCAAACTGTTTGAAACTTAACCACAAAATCAGTTTTGAGGTAACGGAAAAGCTTTTGGTAAATAGAAGTTTAGTTGGCAAACGAATAGTTGAACCGCAAACACAAAACAAGGTATTCACTTCTACATCATGTTTAAAACGGGAAATGTATATAAATGACTACCTATTAACTGAACCAATTTTGCATTGTACAGAGCAATTGTGGCTCTGTTAGCGGAAATTGAATTCGGGAGAATCTCGCTTGATAATGAATTTTCTAAGTTATGTCTTGATTTAACAGTTGCTCAAAAAACTTCGAAGGCAACCAGCATAATTTATACATGTGAGATTCGCCAATCCGCACGTCTAAGTACGTTTTGTAGGTTATCATAAACCTTAAGAACATATGAGAGAATGCGGAGTATAGAAACGTAATGGGCTCATGATACTGATTATGCATGGCCACGATCACAAAATTTTCGACAATGTTTGTAGATTTTATTAAAATAAAGCCTTACATTCAATCACATCAATTAATCAGCTTTGCATTCTTACTATAATAATATATGTTTAAATATCCATCGTTTATTAATCTATGTTAAATTTTATATAATCGGATAATATATAAAGATCTCTTATACTAATTTATATATTGTGCGAAAGAAAAATGTGCTCTGCCACCATAGCCTTCCCATTTTCACTCGCAAGATTCATACATATTCATTCAAAAGTTAGAGAGCACCTTTTTCTTATAAAAAGTCGTTATCCTTTAAGAGTTGGAAAAGCGTTTTCATTTAGTGCCCTGAATAAATTATATAAGAGCTGAAAATTCGAACATAACTCGTTTTGATAACATAAAGTTGCATCAGGAGAGTGTTGGCTATAATTTGTTATAGCCAACACTTTCCTGACTCGCCTTGCCGCAAATTAAATACTTGGCAATTTTGACATAAACTTGCTAAACCTGTGCAGTGACCAAATTGATAAAACTTTACCAGACAGATGCGATAATATCGCATGATGAAAAAATGTAAAACAATCGAAAAACGTCCGACTATTATCGCGTTGTAATCGCAGCAGTATGTAAGATCACGCGTCGTAATACAAAATGTACTACAAATATGCATGCTATAATATCGACCAATATATTATAATAACGCATCAGTCTGGGACAGGCTTTAATTTTTAGCATGACGCTTTATGCGCAGACTATGCAAAGCAAGAAAATAAACGATAAAAAAATTAAATTTCCAATTTAGACTGTTACAAAATGATACAGCTGAGAAATGACAAAATAGATACTAAATTCATATTTCGGAAAAAGTCTGGAATTTAATACCTACCTACAAATTCCCCTAAATTATAAACAGTATTCTGAAGCACTTCTGAGTAGGGATGTTCAATGAAAACGCCGTAAGTCAGTTTTGTTTAGTTGGTGAGTGGGTGCCATTGTTGGACCTGTTCCATTGGGGCGGCTAAGGCTGCGTTCCAGTGCTGTAGCGCCTTTCCTCGCGCGAACATGTACGATCCTAGCACGAACTTCCCGAGAAGGCGATCTGAAACAAGAAAAGTAAGATTTAAGAATAACCCGAGTTGTTTCGTATTTTCAAAGTCAATTTATCCAAACCTAATAAATAATAATATGATTTTTCAAGACTACCTATTTCTTATATCCGCGAAGTAGATAGAAAACTTTGGTTAACAAGCAAAGTTAATAACTTTTAGACTTGGAGCGCTTAAAACTGATTTCGGTAACTTATTTTAAACAACAGCGTCCGTCAAGGTGCGTTGAACATGAGTTTCGTACTTAATAGGCAGGTTCACGTAACTCTAATATTTATGGATTTTCTTCCATTTTGTGTATAAATACCGTCTCATATATCACATTCTGAGCCTGAGCATAGTCATAATGCTGTTATTATTAGTGCTCTTCATTCAGTTCGAGTTTAGGAGCGCCTAGATACTACTACTTACTGAAAGGTAAAAATAAAACAACAGAAAAAATAACAATCCACTGAAACAACTGAAGTGATCACCCTTACACAGAGTAGGAGTAATTTAATTTCACATGAATATCGAAGAGGTAAACCATAGGCGCTTACATAACGCTTACATGTTTTGTATATATTTGCAATATTAAGAGATAGAACTCTCAATATTGTAAAAATATACCCAGTTTAACCCTGCAAAAGGTCCGAGCATTAACGCTTGAAAATGGTCCATTTTAATACATATTTCATGTTCGTATATTTTTTCGCGTACCTATGTATCTACGAGTTAAAATAACTATGAGAAAATAAAGAAAAGAAAAATTACTATGAAATTAAAATAACTATAAAGAAAAATAAAAAAAGGTTCAAAAACACTCCAATACAAAATATTAAACCTGCAATGAATAGCCGGCAAAACTAAATGTCATCAAATAAACTCTTTAGTTTCTCTGAAATCGCTCTTTTACTTCGTTAGCAAAATAACGCGTTAGCATATCTAAAACGAGAAAGTATGATACAGAGCGGAGAATAAGGTGTAAAATAAAAATTTGGTTTTCATCTTTCTTAGAATAGAAGCCCGATTATAAAGGTAACAATTTAATCTGATAAGCCTAAAAAGCTATTCTAGGCGAGATTGTTCTATCACAGTTTGTTCTATGTTCTATGACTTAGCTAGTATGCACGCCACTTAACACTTACTTAATCTAAAGGTATGTTATCAATAAACTAGAATAGTACGTATGCAGGGGTAAGTACATGCACAACTAAGGCTCTAACTTGTTAAGCATATTATACGGTGTCCCAGCTAAACTTGAATATTTGCTGTAATCTGAACTCCACGTTTTGCACAGGGATGTCATTATTTTCTTAAAAGTCTACTAAATGCGAGCTAGAATCCTTTGCTCTAATATTCTATCATTAAAAGTCTACTAAATGCGAGCTAGAATCCTTTGCTCTAATATTCTATCATTTGTTCTGGGTTTCTGAATGAGCTGCTCTATCTCAGTCCATTTGGAGTAGTTTTTCTTCATTTTATTTATAGCGATTGTATCACCTACGCTAAGAGAAAATTGCCGTAACCTTTCCCTTTGATAATAGGTAGCTAGGATAAAAGGACTGAACATTTATAAGGAATTCAAGAGTGAACATTATAAAGAATTCAAAGACAAGCAAACCCTTTTTGTCTGTAAATGCAAAGTAATGCTTAAATTTTTGCTATAAGATAAATGGGGTGGTAGGGATTGGATTGATGACACCATTTAAACCGACATTAAAACGACCACACGGCCGTTTTACGCTAGAAAGGACTTGGATCCCGATTTTAAGTCTGCTTACACTAATGAACCTTTCCCATACTTGTATGGGACATGTTGTGTCGAGGTATAGTTGGATGCAACACATCCTGGAAATCGTGAGCCCTTACTTTGATTTGCACCAGCACTCTGCCATCCTTTGCAAACTTGACGACTACCTTAAGTCGATTGATTGAGTTTTTAACCTATTTTTGGCATACATACACAGAGCAGTGCAGTGCCGTGCCTGTATCATGACGCTCCTCGTATGGAGCTCATCACCTCCCAACCTAAAGTGGCAGCATTCTAACACCAGCGAACTGCCATCCTTAGCTACTTCATTGGTGACAAAACAACTTTTTTACTTACCTTTGGCATACACTGAGTGAGGTTGCAACGCCTTTATTGTGAAATTCGTCGTTTGGCACTCATCAACTCTCAGCCTAAAGTGGAAGCATTCTAACACCAGTGCATTGCCATCTTTAGCTCATTGGCGTCAAAACCACAATAAAATATAATAGAACTACTTAACAAAACCACTATTTTACCAACCTTTGGCATACACAGAATGGGGTTGCAGTGCCTGTATCGTGACACTCGTCGTGTGGAGCTCATCAGCTCGCAGTCGGAAATGGAAGCATTCCGATACCAGCGCACTGCCGTCGTCAGCGACTTCAACGGCGGCGGTCCGGCGCGCGCGCACCCCGCGGCATGCACGCTCTTGCGTCACTCGGACAACCATCTCGCGTCTGCTTGAAGATGGGTCCAGCTACAAATGATAATGAAGTTGCAGTAATACAGTACCAAGAAAGAATAATGTTTAGGCCCGTTTGCGCCAACCTGAAATCGCGGTTAACACACGTAGAAAGTTGTTACAAAAAATCAAGATGGCGCACGGGTTAACCTACATTTGACGTTGGCGTTATACACCTAACTGATAAATGTGATTAACAAGACTGTGCTAAGGACCTAATCTTAAAGAACCTATGGAACTGTTCATTTTCCGGGATGAAAAGTACCACATGCCCTATTCTAGGCACTAAAGTACCTACTTACATACCAAATTTTATCAAAATCTATTTAATTGTTATGAGGTTATGTGGTTACAACACACCCTCACACACCAACAACTACAATACAATATAACAATACTTTCGCATTTATAAATGTTTAATTCGTTTAACATTGCCACAGACTTTGTTCTATATACATTTACAAATCAATTTAACTGTTAAATGCCAATGGAAGTATAAGTGAATTTACCTCACTTAAACCAAGTTTCGCCGAAAACACCTATTTGCAAACTTTTGGTAGATTCGCAATCCAGCAACTCAATTTACAGGCCAAAGTTCATTAAAATCAGGGCTTTTCAAACAATGAATCGCTAAAAAGTCAAACTAACAAAAAGCCTTTCAGTTAATCTTTTTGTAGATTTTCAATGAATAAGCACTATTTATGTTGAAAAGTGAGCGTTTTAGTAACCTTTTCAAGAAAAAAATTCTTGCGCTGTCGGGAAAAAATACTAAAAAGCATTTTTTTCTCGACTGCGTGAAGTCAACAGAAGGGTCGGTACGTCAGCAAAAATATGTTCCTTTGTAGCTCCTGAACTACTTACCAATCGCATTTTGACAAATGAGATGTCAAAGATGCGTCTTAACGCTCCAAGTGTCATAATGTAAATGACGTCACACTAAATCCAGTATGGCGGGATTTATAACCAACTAGCTGCGCCCCACGGTTTCGACCGAGGTTTTCCGGGATAAAAATAAGCCTATGTATTAACCCTGCACCGTTAATACACACTATAGTGTTTTCTTTTGTTTTCTCGCCCACCTTACCTTTTGGTTCCTTTTGATGTGTTTCTTTGTGGTTTATTATAAGAAAGTGTGGAAAATTAAATATATTTTTTTTCGCCCAACGATCACATGCATAGATCCTGACCCCTAACTAGGACCCCTAACTATTATGTATAGCAATGATACACAGGACTACAGGACCAAGTATTCGAGCGCCTTAGGGCCCAATATCACTACGTGTATAATTAATTAAGTAATCATCTGCTACTTACTATTGTCTCTTCAATCTTATTAATGCATTTCTAAAGTAGCCTATGTGTTAATCCAGGGTAAAACCTATCTCCATTCGAGAATCAAATTTCACTCAAATCCGTCGAGCCCACACAGCGTAAAGAAGTAACAAACACACTAACACATTTACATACAAGTTTTCACAAATGAAATTGTGTGATAATTATCACACGAAAAAAACAATTAAGTCAAGTAAACATGTCGTGTTTGGTATCAAATGAAGTCTTGATGAGTACATTACGAATATGCACAATATTTATACCAATCGGGCTTTAGATTTTTAAAATAAAAAGTATTAGGCATTTTTAAAGCCATCATCACAAATAGTAAAATAAACGCGTATCTAGTCCATTAGAAGCAAAAACGCTTTTATTTCTATTAATCCGTAATTTTCCATTAGATGTGAGAGCCAATAAAAGCAAGACCCTCATGAATATTCAGGAAAAAAGCTACCCCATAGAGATTATTATATTTTTTTAACTAACACTAAAATCTATACTAATATTATACAGAGGTAAAATGTGTGTAAGTATGTACTCGTATTTTTGTTGTGATCTCTGGAATTTGATTGATCTGATTTTGAAAATTATTTTACTGATAGAAAGCAACATTATCCTTGAATGACATTATCTGTATTTTATTATGTTGACGCAAACAAAGTCGCAGGTGGTTGCTATATTTAATAAAAGCGCAGAACAGATAATAGTACTACGGTAAAGTTAGAGTCGCAACAGAAAATTGAAGGTCGAACATAAATCATCATCGACAGCCCAATATGCTACGATTCTTGGTTGCTCGGGCAGATGACTCAGTCGTTAACATAAATATCAGGATGGTATTACATAGACGCAGGTTTAAATCCTGCCTGATTAATCAAACTTTTCTTCTTTCTGTATACCTATTTAGAATCTGAAATTACAATTCTCTTGCTGGGACATTATTTCATTAAAAAGATAACCAATCATCACAAATTGTTGTTTTGAAATATTTTGCCTATATTATCTTTAACTAAATAATAGAAGTAGCGAGTGGTGAGTATAGATAACTATGTATATAAAGGTATGGGTCATATTCATAACTATATATATTTACTCTCTCTATAGGACCCATAGTAATAATAATTATAATACCCTACAATGCGGGCCCAATGCCGTTAGATGGATGTTACACCTTGTCTTTGTTCTTGGACATGTGAATTGGCGTATGCCGTTTTCAGAGCGAATTGAATGTGTTCCATCATCATCATAAAAATAAGTGTTTAGCTTCTTTGCCATTGGCGTTCGCGATGCTACTTTGAGAAGATAGGCTGAGCACTGCTGGGCAAATGTATCGGTGTAAGGCCCTTTTTCGAGAGCAAGTTTGGCTCGTACAGTGAGTGTGGCGTTCGAATCCCGTTGGCTACTGACTTTCTAACTTACTTGTATGTGCGGATTTAACACTCGCTCTAAAAATGGTGAGAAATAACATCGTGAGGCAACCGGCTTGCCCAAGAATTAATCACAAATAATTCAAGGACATGTGACACCACCAACGCTCACTAGGCTAGAGCAGTGTGGCGGATTATGGCCCATATTCTTTCAATGAGAGAAGGCCCAACAGGTGGCACGTCATGGGTTAATGATGATGATGGCTCTTTCAAATGTACATTTACTGTATCTATAAGTAGAAAGAAAGAAAGAAAAAAAAATTATTTGACGACCACAGTCATACACTAACAAAAGAAAGAAAGAAAGTAATTAAAAATGGTGTACCTTGAGCGCTCTCGTTTCTATGACGGTGACTGTAAGCCGATGCAGGTTTTCATTGTACAGCAAAGACACCAAGATCTCACCTAAATCAGATGTCGGTTCTTGACAGTCCTGTGTAAAAGAAAACAGACATATACTCGTATTCACCAAATCTACGTTTTGGTAGTCACATTTCAAGACCTCACTTATTATTTGATCACACATCGTAATGTTTGTTTTATACTAATGTGAATTCCAAACAAAACTGAAGACAGGTGCCGTGGGTGAAGAAATAGGAAAATTTTAATACTCTCAAAAAAAGTTTCGTACAGCCTCTATGGTCTAGTGGTTGGACAGTTGGCTTACATCTCATACACTACTGAGTTTGCGGGTTCGATCCCGGCGACAGGAGAAATGTTTGTGCAGGGTAAAAAAGCGCAAGAATTTGTTTCATGTCTAGGTTTTGTGGGTTCCTTTTGGTTCATGGTTCTCTAGATATAGGGAGTTCTAGAATTTATGATCGGGCGTATATTTATTTTTATTCATACTCCGACACATTTGTAACAGTTTAGAAAAACTTTTAAAAAGCGGCCAAAGGTGTGTTTATCTAATACATTATCGGAAGCATAATCGAAAAGTACGAATACCTTCTCAATATCCATTTTGTACAGCTGAGGCTCTTCATCAGGTGCGATTCCTTCCAGCTCGGTCAGTGGTAGGATGATATGACCAATCAGTTGCTTATTCTTCCCAACCCTGCCGATATCCATCACGGAGAGTTTGAGGGTGAGGCCGTCGATGTTGCCAGGTGGTATCTAGGTGGAAGAACATCATCAATGTAGCAAACTCAGAAATACATATAGTGCCTTTACAAAGATGATCTTAAATTATGTATCATAAATGACAGCCTCTGTGGTGTAGTGGTTGGGCATGTTGGCTAAAATCTTATACACCACTGAGGTTGCGGGTTCGATTCCTGCAACGGGACAAATGTTTGTGCACAGAAAAAAAAAGCGCAAGCATTTGTTTCTTGTCTGGGTGTTGTGGGACCATGGTCCTCATAGTTCCTGGGTACAGGGCATCCTAGCTAGGGGTGAGGATCTATGTTTGTGATCTTTGGGCGTAATTTATTTATTTATAAATAAGCCTTAATTTTCCTTACATATTACACGTCAACCACCTACAAATTTACACCTATATTTTAGATGCAAACAACTCAAACAACCAGGATTTTAAAATTAGGCAGTAGATGGAACTCTAATGCAATGAAGAAGTAAAGCACATTTAAAGATAGGTAGGGACCTAATTAACAAACCTTAATGTTGGTTTAAACAAACCTCTTTCTTAATACAGAATACTGGAAACGCAGATTTCAAAATTCAAAGAGGAGGGAAAAAACTTGAAGATTGGCTTTTGACACGAAAAAAATGGGAAGGAGGTTCCCTGGTCTGGAGCGAGCCTCGGGAAGACAAGTGCGGAGCTTGCCTCCTCTCGTGTACCTAACGGGTTATACGCGATTGATTTGCCAGCCAGGAGCCCCTGAAGGCGTGAACCTTGCGCCCCCCTCTTCCTTAGCCATCTGTCTACAATCTCTATGAAATTTGAAATATGCAGTGCCAGTATTCTGTTTTTAGGAAGAATTTCGTTTAAACCAATATTAAGGTTTCTTACAATTTAACAACGAAAAAATATTTTTTGTAACTAAATGGTGACACGAGTAGATCGATCACCTTATGGTGAGCGCCGCCCAGAACCTTATTTAAAAAAATACTGTGCAGCACAGCACTCTATTTCTTGCAGGAGAGGCCTACAATGAATCGGAGTTTTTTACTGGTGGTAGGTTTCTCGTATGCAAGAGGCCGTCTTGGTGGGTACCACCGCTTTGCCAGTTATTCAGCCGCCAAGCAGTAGTGGGCAAGCATTACTGTGTTCCAGCTTGAAGAGCATTGTACCCAGCGAAATTACTGGGTATTATGAGACAACAGCTAATTGTCTCAGGGTGACGTGCGCAGTGCAACGCCGCGCAAGATTTTGCAAAACTAAGTTCTGGGTGGTGCTATTATTGTTATGGGCTGGCGTATTGCTTACCATCAGGCAAACGACCAGCTCGTCTCGTCATTCGGTTGCATAAAAAAAAACTTTAAAGTACTTTTATTACTTAAGCCGGATTCATAATATTACCACGTGTCGTGATGCATCAGTAGGTACATCAGAAGCCTATCAGTTTCGTACCGATTTTACTCAATACGCACTCACTAAACACTCCATTATATAAAATGATCAACTCTATGTGATATAACTTTGTCTAGAACATTCTAAGGTAAACTTCCATGTTAGTGGTTTTCCTAAGGGATTGAAGTTTCCTCCTTTACAGCTTGAACTTTCTAGTTAAACTAGCTACACCAAAAAGCACTTTAACACATTGCGATATAGACGATGTTGGTGTACATGTAAAAAAACGAGGCTGTTACTCACGTATTTGTTGTTTTAAAAATACATGAAAACTTTTGAGAGAATTGGTGAAAAGAATGAAGAGAATAATAGGTGTTACAAGTTGCGAAAGGTAGAGTTGAAAGTTTTTTTACGATAATAAGTTTTTTTATGGAATTGAGTGATGAGACGAGCAAGTCGTTTGCCTCATGGTAAGCACCACGCCTGCCATAACAATTGCAGCGCCACCAAGAACTTTTAATATCATAAAAAGCACTATGTAACACTGCATTGCGCTCATCACCCCGAGACATCAGATATCAAATCTCATATGCCCAGTAACTTCGCTAGCTACAGTGCCCTTCAAACCAGAACACAGTAATGCTTGCGCACTACTGCTTGGTGGCAGAATAACTGGCAAAACTGTGGTACCTACCCAGACGGCCTCCCGCATACGAGAGACCTACCACGAGTATGTGCCTTCTCGCTGCGCCTTGCGGGTTCCAGGGATAAAAAGTATCCCTTGTCTTTTTTCAGGACCTAAAGTACCTACATACCATATTAATCAAAATCCGTTTAGTAACAATTATTTATTCATCCATCTTCACAAACTTTCGCATATATTATATTAGTAGGAGTAGGGTAGTAAGATAGGATGGGATTTAGGATATATCGTTCCCTTAATGCAAAAACCAACTAAGTGCGTTTTTTAACATTTTAACATTAGTATGTAAATTTTGAAGAGGAGATGCTAATGGTATTCGTAACTCATTTTTGTTAAAAAGCGCACTTAGTTGTATTTTGCAGTAAGGGAACGATATATAGGATAGGATAATAGTAGGATAAGATATCTCCAGCGATATAAACACCGTATACAGGTAAGATTAGCCCGTACACTTACTACTGGATATGGTAAGGTGTAGGTACCGTTATACGTTGTATGGCCTCATTTCCTTTTATGACCCAAAATCAATGGCACAACGGAAATATTTCGCCATTATTCCCGTCCTTCGAGATCCCTTGTATACCTAAAGATAATTTATTGAATGAATTGGCATTTCCTCATTTCCGTTTACCCGAGAAATACCCTTGGAACCCAAGCTTCTCAGTATCGTCAATTAAAAAGTTACCGAAACTTTACAAAATTCAATAATGTCATCATCATCATTATCAGCCCATCGCGTTCCCACTGGGATTCTTTCTTCGCTGGGTCACGGGCCTTCTCTCGTAGAGAGTGTATGGCCGATAATCCACCACGCTGGCCCAGTGCGGGTTGGTAGATGTCACATGTCCTTAAATTACCGCTTTCCTCACGATGTTTTCCTTCACCGTTTTTAGAGCGAGTGCTAAATTCGCACGTAACTTAAAAATGTCATTGGTGGGGGGCCAGTGGGATACGAACTCGGGTACGTCGGACCGAAAGTCGCACATGCTCCCACTGAGCCACACTAGTTTTATACAAATTTCAATATAATTTTATAATCACTGTATAATTTTAAATGTTGTTGCATCAATAAAGTGTTAATCTATCGATCATTTCCTACTTCTAAATTGAATTACAGTTTAATGAAATTGATATACAAATTTTATGCTTTCCAAATATCAACCATCCACTTGCCATTAAGCCGTAATTAATTGTGCTCATCAATACCAGTCCAAACCGGATATATCAGATATCGTATCACAAACAGTTCCATCTTTTATTACAGTAATTAAATATTCTGTGGTTTAAGTGATTTGGTCGACGTAGATTACCTAAATAAAATCTTAAAAAAGTTTTCTGTTTTACATAATAATTATGACTCAAAAATAAAATTACAGTATTAGCAAAGCATACTAACTATTACTTATTAGTAGGCTCCGTAAAAAAGTTCAATTGGAAAAATTGTAAATTATTGCTAGTGACAGAGTGAATATGATTTTGTACTTATGTATGAACCTGTGCCAAGTTTTCACGGATAGCTTTTTCACGGACACGGAACGGATAGTTGCGCATTAGCGCTCCTTGTTCCAGCAAGTTTTCTCTGTCACACGTTTCGTACTAATAAAGTCCGCGATCCACCGAATAGCGATCGCGATCCACCGACCGCGAAGAAATAATTTGATTTTCCTTTTCACGTTTAACTTTTATTGCTGAAGCCAGCTGAATCTAAAAATAATCCTTGTAACACAGTCATGTACAATCAAAACCCGTATAAATGGCGACCGCCAACCCCGTTTTGAACAAACTAATTAAAATATAAGTATTCATTGATCTCTAAATAACATCCTAAATCAATAAGGTTGATGCTAGCAGAGCAAATATTTGATAAAAGCAAAGCCTGTGGTATTATACTCAGGAATTCAAATAAAAATGTCGGCTACATAGGGTACAAAGGGTTTTTTGAAGGCCAAAAATAGTTAACCATTATTTAAAACACGCTATTGTACTTGAATGTACCAGACTCTAGTTTACTTTACTAGAATAAATACATTATTATATTTGCTCTTAATTTTACTAAAATCACAGAATCAAAATAGTACAAGCTAAAATTTTGTTGCCAAGTGATGTTGGTCCACTCTAAAATTGCCTAGAAGAGCTTACGAAATAAGACCGCCTTTTGTTAATAAAGTACTTGTTTTTAGTATTGTTTAAGAATATATTAATTTTTTATCTATCTAGTTAGATAGATAATATATCTATCTAGTTAGATAGATAATATATCTATCTAGTTAGATAGATAATATATCTATCTAGATGTAGGGATTCCTTCGTAGTTTCGAAACATGCCGCTGCTTTATTGAATATCTGTCTAAAATGTCTACCTCATTTACTGCGTTTTGTTTTTTCTAGTCTATTGCTGATCCCAAAGATAAATACTTTGTATTTGGCTGATCCCGTGCGACGACCAGTCTGCCATCAGTCAAGTAGTAAGAACAAAGAGACTTTTTTATTGAACTACCAAAAAGGCAGCGTCACACCAAAGACAAAGTCAAAGTCAAATATCATTTATTAAATAGGCACAAAAAATGCAGTCTTAAACGTCATAAACACATTAAAAAATCAAATTAAAAATATGATAAAAATTGTATAATGTAATTTAAGTTAACATGACTTTGAAATAAAAAAGATAAGTATGTTTACCCATTTCTTTCCTATGTTCATATGTTCGTAAATTCTATATAATGAAGTCCAGGTGCAGAAAAGAAATGCGAAAACTGACTCTACCCGTGCTTCGGAAATACGCCCGCTAGAAAAGATACCACCAAGAAACTCTGCGGGGATGTCTCTTTTTTTCAACTCTTTCAAAATATCTTGAAATAAAACAATGAACAATTAGGTATAAATTAAAATGTACATAATATCAAACAAGAAGAGCAAATGAGATGTCTCATAGTCATGGTATCAGTAACAAAAATATATAAATAATATATTCATAGGGATGACAGTATCAGTTAGGAGTGACCGGACCTTACCAGTCCCCGCAGCACTTATGGACCAGCCATCATCAAGATTTTCATTTCGTCATCTTTCATTTGCATACTCCATACTTCGTCTTAACCAACAGTACGATCCAGTCTTACCTAATTAACACTTTCGGTTATATCCATATTATAGTAAAATTTATAACTCACCTGGTAAACGAATTTTTCATCATAGAACGGGTTACAGGTTTTCTTCTTTTGCTTTGTTTGGAGCGCTCTCCTCTCGTCGGGCATCAGTTGAATCCTACAAAATGATATTAATATGTACGTAAATTATTAATTATGTGTGTGATAAGGAGCAATAACAGGTACCTACAGTATATGTGTATATAAGCCGGTTGAAATTTAACCATCGGGTCCGAATAACATTTACCTAATTCATTTCATTTCATCTCTTTGTACACGTTTATATTTCAAACGTGCATGAGAACAACAGGACTATGTAAAATTTTAGTTTTTTATGTGCAAGATACTGGACTAATTGGTAAAAGGTCACAGTTTCGATAATCACCCGGTATTTTATGTTATTTAATCAAAAACATATCCTTGCTTCATGGACACAACTTCTATATAAATTTTTAGTTTAAAATATTAATAATAGGGTTCTTTTTAGTTAAAATTGAAAATTGTCGTTAAATGAAATAAGTATATCTTTACAATAAATTAATTTGACTTTAATAAAAACTAATAAAATGCAATTTGTCAACTAAATTCCACATAGCAATTTCTTTATTTTTTATTTTACTGAATGACGAGACGAGCTTGTCGTTTGCCTGATGGTAAGCAATACGCCAGCCAAAACAATAACAGCACCACCCAGAACTTACAAAATCCTGCGCGGTGCTGCACTGCGCTCCCTGAGACAATTAGCTGTTGAGTCTCATAGTGCCCAGTAATTTCGCTGGCTACAATACCCTTCAAACCGGAACATAGTAATGCTTGCGCACAACTGCTTGGCATCTGAATGACAAAGCTGTGGTACCCACCCAGTCGGGCTCTCGCATACGAGAAACCTACCAGTACCTATATACATTTATAAAGCTGTTATTTTACAATAAATTAATTTGATTTTAATAAAAACTAATAAAATTGCTATTTGTCACCTAAATTCAACATATACCTATAGCAAATAGATAACTACGTGTTAAATTGGAATTAAAGTTATTCCATGCCCTTTTCCGGGCTACAGGCAGCTGAATTGCATCAAGATCGGTTAAGCCGATTATTCGTGAAAGGTAACCTACGTTGCTTACAAATGGTTTTTTTTTTCGCTTAATAGATCTATGTTTTGGCCACTATCTCGCCTCATGTGAAGCGATGATGTAGCCTAAGATGGAGCACATAGATCTAGAGAGAGACGGCAGTTGAGCGGCTGCTCAGACCCGACCTCCCCGATGGTTCACCGAACATCATCACGAAACACGACTAGGTCGCTTGACGGCATGGCTTTGTTCGGTGAGTGGTATTACAACCACGGCCAGAGCCTACCACTCCCAAAAAAACCTACCTTGTTACCTACTTATATAAATCTGATGTTTGACACCTACTTTATTAATACCTAAATTACTTTCTATTATATCAAATATTTTCTCATATTTTGTTATGTAGGAGCTCAAAAGTCTTAATCTTAAATTGTACGTATCATCGGAGAACTATAATTGGCTGTATTTTTATAAATAAATGTATATTTTATAAGTTTCAATGTTTTATAAGAAGTGTTGATCTTTTAAAATAAATAAATAAGAAACATACAGAGTTGCTTTCACATTTATAATAGGTATTAGTGTGGATATGGTATTTCTAGTCGTTGTTTATAATGACAATAAGTTACTTTATAACTTGTTAACACGTCTACACAGACCTATGAGAACCTACTTTGCGAAGCGCAAACATTCTACCTAAGTTCTAACTTCTAAGAATATTTCAATTCTTAGAAGTAGGTATTCCCAGAAACATGAAATATCCCGAAACGAATATTAATAATCTAGATATCGTTTTCAGCAGGTAAATAAGATACGCATTATAACATGATTAGGTACAACATAAAAGACGTCTTTCATAAGATAATGATCATTTGATAAGAAAGATTTGTCTTTTTTATGTGCTCTCATTGTCAAGGATGATAATTGTAAAAGTAATGAAATAAGTTCATGAAGCCCAGTATATTAAAATGCCATTTATGGAAACATAAAGCTAAACTATGAATATACAGAATTAATACACAATATTTCATACAAAATCCAACTAGAACTACATACAAGTCAATATGAAAACATAAAGGTACATCGAAACAGTTCGACACAATTCTGTGAATTCGCGATAACCTAATAATTACTCAATCAAATCACCGAAAACGTACAATATTCAAATTCTCACGATACCTACACATATGCAGTATACCTACTGCTTGTTAAATTACCTATCAGCCATTTACATACCAACAAATACAGGCACAAGTACATTGGCACATAGCAACAAATACAGGCACATAGAGTACGTTCAGGCAAACAGGCATTAATGACATTACGTACCGCCGCGATATCACTTAAAGCGTATGTTACGTGCGTTAGCGTGGAAAAGGATAAAGCCGCGGTTCCATTGCTGCGCACGGGGACGCTACGCACGTGTACTTAGCTTTGCTTTGTATGAAAATGCAGGCGGATCAATCTACTGTCACCGACGACCACGCTATGCACGGATGCGTGGATTGATGACGTCATCAACACACACGTGGCCTACTGGGAAGCGTAAACGCAACACGCAACTCAACGCGGCGCACCTAATACATGTCGCACACGGCATTGCGGCGGCGGCGCAGCTACACGGCAGCAGCGGGTGATGGGTGAAATGGGAGGGAGGGGTAGCGTCGCAATGTTGATGTAGCGCGTGCACCACTCTGCGTTTGATTACGTGGGCTGTATTTGCTACAGTGGAAAGGTAAACACACGCAGACAGACAAATGGACCCACGCAACTAACGTGCGTAGCTTTTGCGTGCACATACACACTTACGCAGCAATGGATCCGCAGCTTAATGCGGTAGGTAGTAAACTATATTTTGTAGTGGTAGGTCTCTTATGCAAGAGCCTAATTGGGAAGAACCATACCTTTGGCAGATATTCAACTGCCATTCAGTAACAAACAAACATTACTGAGATAACTGTGTTCCGACAGTGCCCATCATTGTTTCATGTGAAATAACTGGATATTAAAAGCGTGAGCAAAGTCAAAGTAAAAAAAAATATTTATTAAGTATGCACAAAACAAGCACTTTTGAACGTCGTCATATTTGTATATTTTTGTAACTTAAGTTAACATTATGACTGAAAAAAAAGTAAATATGTCTACCCATTTCTTTCCCATACTCAAATTAAAGACCAGGCTCTGAAAATAAATGCGAATACTGACTCTATCAGACCGCAGTGCAGAGCCGAGCAAGATTTTGCAATGCTAAGTTCTGTATAATGTAAATCATGCTCTCTTGAACTTACAGTAAACACTGATTTTAGGCGTACTTTTGGATATTATCGTCCCTAATGGAATTCCTACTTTTTTAAGTACATAATTTATTTTTTATTTGTTTAATATAGCCTTATGAATATTAAAAACTAAACTACTGAATTATACAGGATTTTTACTAAACGGGAATACCACCCATAAGGGTGTAAATTATTTCAAAAAGCCTTGTCCTTCGGACTGGGACTAGCTTTCTAGTCCGCATTATTTCCATTAAGGAAATGCCACATCATTGTATTAATTTTATTCGTGTAGTGTCCGCACATATTCTTAACTTTGCCGGGGAAATTCGCAAAGTTAATAAATAATGCCAATAAATAACGCTCAACAATCGCATACATAGTTCTAACTAGGATTCATTGTATCCAGGGAATCAGGAATTACATATGGTTCCACAAGACACGAAACAAATGCTTCCGCTCTTTCTGTTTATCCTTTTGTTATCGAATCCGCATCGTGTTTTTGAATCAACCTGCCCCACCACTATACTACATAGATTTAATATTAAAATTGACGTTAAAGGCATTAACGCATACCTATTTAGTTAGCCTATTTACCTATTTAGCGCATACCTACCTTTTTAATACTTATACAAAAAAAAGAAAATTTTAATGATTTGAACAGAACGTGTTCTGTTGGTACATGAGCCCTGTAAGGGCGTTTGCAAGTCAGTGCGAGAGTACATTTAGTCATATATATATTCCGCGAAGATTCCAGTCTCGCCTAATTTCCATGCAAAGATATAAGATACAAATTGATACAATAAGGTAAATTCGTTATTTATAGAGCCAATAGGCCGCCAATATGTTTCTTCGAAATTTTGATGCCTTAACCAACTGGGGTTATCAAGCAATATGCACGTGTGCAACCATTTTTTTTACTCTTCTTATTATATCATCTTACGGGAACGATTATACATCATCTGGTCGTCTATAGGCATCTATATTCCTTCTTACTAGATATAGCAGATATAGCTACTTACTTGATATACGGGTCACAGGCATTAGCTAGAGCAGGGGTGCGCGATGGTAGATGCTTCGCCTTCAAAATGTGGACCTGAAGCCTTTCCGTCCCCGCCTCGTACTTCAACGTAAACCACACTCGACCCTTGGGAAATTAAAAAAGAATGGTAATTAGAGTGCGTCATGAACGTCATGATAGTGCGATTTTGGGGCCTACTGGTGTGAGTCAACGTTTAGTGGTGTGGGTTCTAGAAGTAAAGGGTTCAGTGACTCAGGACATTGTGAATTTTGCTCATTGGGACGAGACCTTAGAGTATACATACTTATATATACCTACTCTAAGGGCGAGACTATGAAATGCTACTAAGTTTATTTTTTTCATGTAGGAACTCTTTCCATTGTTTTTTTATTAAAATTTTACCTTAATATAATAATGGATAGGTACAAAATTGGCATAAAAGCGTTTGCAGAGTTGCAAATGTACGCAAATTACGCAAAGTAAAGGAATCTGAATGACGCTGAGTTCTCGAGGTTTTCACTAACTATGCGAACATTTGAATATTTTGCTAGTTTTAATGTTTTCACACCTATGTTTGCTACAATTTTCTGCTAGAAATAGTAAAAAAAATTATCATAAATGTCAGCGTCTACACTGAACTTTTTCAACTACACTGTTCAAGTTTTGACGGAACTTGTACTATAAAGTAACCTACAAAACATTCAAAAACTTGATCAAGTTCTAAAGCACGTTTCAAAAATTTCATTGTGAGGTAAAAAATATAATCACACGCCTAAAGAGCAACAAAAACCTATTTTCACGCGCCTACTTCATTTACCAAATATCTACAGAGTTATATTTTGTCAAACACACTGTATCTCGTAACACAGGCATTTTATTATGCCGCACACACAATATAGTCCTCAGAATGCTAGGGGCCATAAAAACATGTCATTTCGGACGAAATTAAAACGTGGCTGCGCACATTTATCGGCTTAACATCTAATTAAACGCAAAGCTTCCATGGAAAAAGTGAACCGTGAAGTTATTTTAAGACAGGCTTTAATCTATATCTCAATCTGGATTACAACTGAAGTGTATAATTATGTAAGTACCTGTACTTAAACATATCTAAGCTTACGGCTCTACACATTGCATTTGATATTACTTGTGATTAATATAAGACTTGCGTAGCTTAATAGCCTTAAGCTTTCTGTGCTTAAGGCAAGGTTATGTAAATGTTTATAATACCTACTAGCAATAGCTAGTAGCGCCCGCGACCTCGTTTACTTTAAAATATAAGCTATATTTTGTTATTATAAGCTATGTTACTGAGAGATTGTGCAACTTTCTAAAAGTCAAAGAATTTTCAAAATCGGATACGTAGTTCTAGATATTTACATAGAGAGATTACCCCCTACAAACATACACATATACAATTTTATCTCTTTATAATAATAGTATAGATTGGCATCGCGAATGCAAACTTTTCAAGATTCCTTAGTATTGACGCTTATCTGTAACACCAGAACCATGTCAAATCAAATGTAGGCTTTTTAGAAGTGAAACCAAAACATTACACGAGTACATATTGTCGATAATAGAAATTCTATGTAGTTATTGAAGACAAGTTTTTAATAATTGTATACCTATGTATAGAATGTAATAATAATAGTCTAAAACAAATGATTAATGCACTGATTGGATCCTATGTTTAAAGTTTCTTTAGATTTAAGCACCTAGTTAATGCATGCTTACTGTTTTAAATTTATAAGTTTAGTAAGTTCTCTTTATAAGTGAAATTCTTTATAATTTCTTAAAGAGAATAAATGTTCTTTAAAGCGAAATATTTTTTTTGTTGAAAAATATATTTTTCAAGACAAGCTTTTAATGAATTTGTCTGAATCGTGAGTAGATTAAAATGAGCCCAAACACTAGTAGTTAACAATTATCCGTCAAGGAGCTCCATGACTGAAGGTGGGCGCCTTCCGTCTCCATCATCAGAGAGGCTGGCTATTACCATAATATTGCATTGTCATCGGATTTTGACAAGTATCTAAAATTTCAACGCCGTAGGATAAGAGGAAGTGGTTCTGAGTCAGCTTGCAAGATTGACCCATACAAACAAACATTGCAAGTAAAATAAAGGCTTTCAAAAACATAATATAAAAAAGACGACTAAAATAATATGGCCTTACAATCCGTCACTTTGGCGTTGTTGACGGCCATAAATAATTATACCTTTTATGCAAAAAATAAATTAATGTAAAGCGGAACGCCCGCGAAAGTATTTACATAATATTCATTACCTTCTGCCACAGGCCTAAAGAGTTTACCTACTCGTTGATTATTTAACTCCGCGGACTTAGATTTGGGAAATCCTTTAATCTTTAATTTAGCTTAGCGTAACGTCCCTCATTGAAAAGTACTATAAGGCTAAATTAAACGAGACGTTCACTTAATTGTTCTTTTTATTTTTTATCTCTCTTACATCGACTAGGTCTAAAATCTTATTCTATTCCTTTCACACTTTATCTAAGTTACTTACTCTTTCAACCTTGTACTATCTCGCATCTATGCATCTCTTTCACACTTTTCAAGATGTTCCGATTTTAATCTATAATCCTTTCGCTCTATCTAACCTATGTGTAACTGAATATGAGGAATGCCTCATACCTTCTCTTTCGCACATCTTAATGTAGCATTGAAACGTTATGCTAAAGATACTGTTTACATTTTTATCAATAGTTTCAAATAATAATCTTACTTATATTATAAATGCGAAAGTTTGTGAGAATAAATGGATGGATACGCAAAAGCTGGAAAAGGACATAATTAAGCTACTTTTTATTTCGGGAAACCACAGGTGAAACCAGCAGAGCGATCATCTGTCTTTTATGTCAATTAATTTCAATAAGAAACCAGGTTTGATGATGATTTTGCGATCACGTAACCCGTTTGTTGCAATCAAAGTTTTGACAAACAAAGTTTATATCGATTTATATACCATAGACAAGAGGCGTATTACACAGTAAAATTAAATGGGTTGGGCGTATACATAACGATACGTAGCACAATCTCGCTTTATAAATTTGTCGGGTAGGTAATCAATAGGAGCACATTGATTTATCAAGACATAAAAAGTTACATGATTATATCGATTGAAATAAATTTCTATTGCACGTTAGTCCGCAACATGCGATGTTCGCAACAGACTTACGTGAACGCCCTGCTGGTGTCCTTTTCCAGAGCTTACATAATTTTTTTTATTAAAATACGTTCTGTAGTTTTTGCGTGATTGAGTAACAAACATCCATCCATCTTCATAAACTTTCTCATTTATATTTGTGCTAAATTTCTGACCGTTCGCTTAAAAAATACACGGAAGGTAGTCAAAATACGCGCGGAAACACGAAACCCTATTGCTATGAATTCACTTTGACGGCGTTTGTTGTGGTACAATATCAAATGTCAAAGCAAGCCGAATTGGTGACACTGTATACATAAAGTGGACCACTATGCCTAGGGATCTTCCATAGACGTATAAGTAACTTTGCGATGTTACAATACTAGTTGCGCCCCGCGATTTTGCCCGTCATTTTCATATCATATCCATACCTTTCATCAAAATCCGTTTAGTTGTCTTTGCTCCACACCCTCATACACACACGCACACGTTCTCGCCCTCATAAATACACACATCACACACCCTCTCAGTCACATAAACCTAACTTTTATGTTCAAACTTGTCTTACTCATACGCATATTTGTTTATATTTAGTTTTCTTTGTTTGTATACAGACATCTGCTTGGACAATTGCTCTGCTTCTTCTACATTGCTGTTAATGTAAGTATATAATCGTCACTAAGGAACATTTTAGTCGTATCTATTCTTAAAGAAAGTCTGTACTACATGTAATTAAAGCTTCCGGGCGGGTTCTATTTTTCAACCAGACATTACAAGCAAAGCACCGTCATTTAAGTAATAATGGGCAAGGTAGAGTTCCTTAATGATCAATTCATTTCGATTCATTACCCTACCTATATACCTTTACACTGTAATAAAGTTTATCTACAAGTTGCTGCTGCTTTTCCGCTTTCATTGAAGCAAGAATGTTCTAATTCAATTTTACAGTTACACAAATTCAATTTTAAATTCAATTTTACAGTTACACAAATAGAATTTTGGAGAAAAGCAATTTTGTTGCAAAAACTAAAATAGTAAATAGTTTTTCATTCTATAACAATAAATAAATAAATACGCCCAAAAACCACATACATAGATCCCGGCCCTAACTAAAATTTCCTGTATCTAGGGAACCAGGAACTATGAGGACCATAGTCCCACAACAGCCAGAGACAAAACAATCGCTTGAGCTTTTTTATAACAAAAAAATATTGCGATAAGAATAATTTCTTATTTACCACTGAAAGTTATAACTTATGGTGCTTATATACGGTGCAAGTAAATGGAGCCAGTAAAGATGTAGACTTTATGCGTGGGCTGCATCGTTACATGCGTAATCCACACACATACGTGTCACTGGAACCTGAAACGGCGAAATGTAGCCACGTATGCAGTAGGGTGGAGTGAAACAGATACCTTTTTAGGGTTCCGTACCCTAAAGGTAAAACGGGACCCTATTACTTAAACTCCGCTGTCCGTCTGTCTGTCTATCTGTCCGTCTGTCACTAGGCTGTATCTCATGAACCGTGATAGTTAGGCATTTGAAATTTTCACATATGATGTATTTCTGTGGCCGCTATAACAATACTAAAAAATAGAATAAAATAAATATTTAAGGGGCTTTCATATAACAATCGTGTTTTTTTGCCGGTTTTTGTAAATAATGGTACGGCACCCTTCGTGCGCGAGTCCGACTCGCACTTGGCCGGTTATTTTGCTTATTGGGTTTGTACAAGCAGTATACAATCTGAGATATCAGGACAGAAAGCTAGAAATGGCATGCAACACTTAAAATAACAATAATGATAACATGGATTTGAGAAGGTTCGTATTAGCACGAAAAATTGACATTATTTGAAATTTAGACTTGTATGTGAAGATAGCATTATAACTGCTCAATATTTTGTATGATTGAAGTTTAGATCAAAATTGAAATATCGAAAACACAGCGTGAAGAAATTAAAAAAAATAGCCTACATACAAATTTATTATAATTACAGCCTGCGTCTTTACTTGCTCCAGTTACTTTACCACGTACAAGCGCCTTTACGGTGAAAACTAATTTAAAACTGTAGTTGTTTGTAGTGTAGTTGTAACTTTTATCACGGAACCCTTACTGATCTTGAAGAACGTCATCAATAAGCCTACAGTAGACGTATTGGTTGCGCTGTTTCAATACGTGTAATTTTATTCGTAAATCAGAACGTTTAGTTGGTGCAATTACTTGGATTGGATATAAATAAATAAATAAATAATGCCCAACGATCACATACATAGATCCTGACCCCTAACTAGGATTCCCTGTATCTAGGGAACCAGGAACTATGAGGACCATGGTCCCACAACACCCAGACACGAAACAAATGCTTGCGCTTTTTTTCTGTGCATAAACATTTGTCCCGTCGCGGGAATCGAACCCGCAACCTCAGTGGTGTATGAGATTTGAGCCAACCTGCCCAACCACTGCACCACAGAGGCTGTCTAATGTCTAAAGTCTAAATATATGTCTCTTAGGAGGATCGTTTCTCATCATCATCGAGTACAAAGGTATTGCGCAGTCCTTCCTTATCTTGAACCCTCTATTTTCTAGCCTAAATATGAATTGTTACCCATTCGAATTTTGCATCAACCAAAATTGTATGTGTACTTCCGCTATTCTCGCTAACCCGCGTCAACGTATCTTCTAGTGGTTCTGTTTCCGTTACGGTGGTAGAGTCATTGTAACAATTGACGTTCATAATATCACAGACGCACGTCTGTGATACCAAAATTGAGCGTTTTGGTGCCACGTTCATCCTACGAACAGCCAAGGAGTGGAACGCATTGCCAACGTCTGTGTTTCCTGACAACTACAACCTGGGGGTCTTCACATCGAGAGTGAACAGGTATCTTCTTGGTAAGCGTGTTACATCTTAGACCACATCGTCGCTTACCATCAGGTGAGATAGTGGTCAAACGCAAGCCTATAACCAGTAAAAAAAATATTGAATAAAGAGCTTTGAACTTTTGTACATTATATTAAAAAATTATGACTTAATTCACCCTCGCAATCCCTAAAGCAAACAACAAGAATCCACATAGGTATACTAAGTTAGCGAATGAGGTGAGACGTCACTCAAGTATGTTCAAATTCAAATTGAATGCTAATTGAATTTGTCGAAGTCAAGTGACAACGGACATGGAAAATCAATTTTGTTTTCGTGACCTAAATTAAGCAGTTGTCTTTCTTTGTTACGAGTTTGGCAGTTTAAGTCAAACCAAAAAATACGGTCTCAACCTCTACTACCACAGTCCTGTTGGACCACGGTTGAAACTAACACTAGGTGTTTATTTTATTTATTTTTATCGGTACGTCATCATCATCAGCCCATCACGTTCCCAGTGTTGGGACACGAACCTTCTCCTATGGAGAGAGTATGGGCCATAATCCACCACGCTGTGCGGGTTGGTGGATGTCACATGTCCTTGAATTATTGTGATAAATTCTTGGATATGGGTTTCCTCACGATGTTTTCCTTCACCGTTTTTAGAGCTAGTATTAAAATGCGCATAACTTAAGAAAGTCATTGGTGCGGTGCCAGCGGAATTCAAACTCGGGTGCGTCAGATCGAAAGTCTTTTCAAAGATCTTTCACTGAGCCACACTCGTTCGCATATCGGTACGTTACATCCAAATCGGTTGAGTATGGTAGTAGAGTCATGGTAATAATTTGACGTTCATAAGTGCATCTGTGATGCCAAAACTTAAAAAAGAGATTTTGACTTTGACTTACGAGTGACAATGAATATACCAGTTTGATCTGTCCGTAGTACGCGTTCACATGTAACTATATCTTACTAAAACGGTTATAAAAAAGGAGGCTATGCGCTTTTTCTGTTCTCTTCACGCGGACTAATGTCCGTTTTCACTAACGACGAATAAGGCGAAACTTAATTAGAAACTTAATAACTTCTAATGTAAGCAAACTCCTAAGCATAATCTTTTGTACCAATCCATCCGTACAAGGCGACTTATAAGATAAGAGTTGCCTAAACTTTTGACACTTATCTATGGTTTTGTTTGTTAATTTGTCAGCTTGAGGTATTACCGTTTGAGCGGGTTGACAAACGTATATGTTTCTTGTTGGATTCTTGTGTTTCTTCTTGAATTAGTCACGCGTCCTCGTGCTATCTTACCTGAATAATAATATTATCTGACAGCGATTAATAATTATTGTACTGAGGCACACCACATAATAAATAATAGTAACACTTCATTTTTGGAAAACTAATAATATCAGTTAATGGTCCTTTTACACTACTTACCTTTGTATTTCAATGACGATGGTACTAAGACGATAGGTATGATTTCTTTGAGCGAAGTTATATAAACTGTCAAAGAAGAGAAGGGAGGCCTTTTGCTCAGCAAGGCATGATTTAACTTGATTGAATGAATTTGAAATTTCCACATCTTCAATTAAATTGGTTATTTTTTGTAAAAAAAGGTTTTGCTTAATAAATGATTATTATTTATCTGATTTGAGATGAATTTCCGCAACGTCTCGCCTGAATTAGATAATTATTTTTATATTATTATTATTATATTATATTAGCCGTCACTGCCCCATTGTTAGACGTTAGACTAAGGTCATTTCAAATTCGTCGTCTAGTATTGCATTTCAATGACAGTTAAGTCGGCTGAAAACTCTTAACCTATATTAACTCTTCAGAACTCATGTTACGAACTTCTAACTGAATGTTTTTAACCTAAAATTTAAAAATACTCTAGAGGCGCCTGTTAGTTTAGGCGTAACGTTGCGTGGCATTATATACGCACCGTCGAATTGATGTCGTAACTTTAGGTGACGCCTAGCATCGATAGGTAGCACCTAAAGTTGGCATAACGTTTTGTCGCTGTAGGCAGCTCTTAAATATTTAGCCAATTTGGACGATATCTAGTTTTCTAGTCTTTCTAGGGTTAGTGAAAACCGGCACAAGTCACCGTAAAATACCAATCCTATTAATATTATAAATGCGAAAGTCTCTGTGTGTGTATGTGTTTGTGTGTGTGTGTTTGTTACCACTTAACTCTATAACTACTATTAATAGCTGGAATTTTAATGAAATTTAATATTTAGATACTTTAGATCCTGGAATAGAAGATAAGCTATAGGTTTTTTATCCCGGAAATCTAACAGTTTCCGAGGGAGTCGTTAAACTGAATAATACGCGAAGGAAACCACGCGGCGCAGCTAGTACCTATCATAAAACACTGCCGGAATTAGGACATTTCGAGTGTACCTTTTCAAGTACCCGATCCTGTGGACCATGATATGTTATTCACCGGTAATTAAGACCGACTGACCGTAATAAGGGTCTCTCGGTAGCTGTTCGTTATAATTTACTTTTACCGTCATGTTTTAGTGGATTTATCTGTACGGGTTTGTGTGAAGAGATTAAAAGCAGTCGTTGTGAGGTAAAAATATAACAAAAATAACGTCATCTCCCATCCAGTACCTATTTTATTTCTGACTTTAAAAAAGGATGAGATTATCAATTTGACTATATGTAACTTCGAATGTATGAAAGAATGAATGAATAACTCTTTATTGGTAACACCACAAACTTAACAATGTAAGTGTCACTCTTCCAGTCAACCTGTATATTGTACGTTCAGGCATAAATAACTTCTTTGTTTATGAACCGATTTTGTGATTCTTTGCGTGGGGTTTAATATAGCTTAAAAGTACTGTGATAGTGGTGATGTAGAAGTGATGTAAAGATGATGAGCGCAATACAGTGCTACCCAGTACCTTTTATGGTATTTAAAGTTGTGGGTAGCACTGCAATTGATATAATTAACTTTTAGAAAAAAACAAGAACCGACTCAAGACTAAATTTATATTTAAAATCATCAATTATTAGAAGGATGTAAATTTAAGAAACGTTTAAGTGACTGGCTCTTGTCTCATTGTTTTTATGACATTAAAGAATTTATAAATTGTAGTCACATAAATAAATAAATATTTGCACGTCTGCATGCAGACTGATTACAATGACTTATGTACTCTGTAACACCATTTCTAAGAATAATATGTACCTTCCAATATGTAATCTTGCAAATAAATAATTCTTATTCTTATTCTTATTCTTATTCTTATTCTTATTCTTATTCTTTGTTATTTTTTTCAGAAAGTGCTAAATCAATTTAAATAAAATGTATATGGGACCATGTCAGAAGTATGACCTACCAAACAAAGAATCATCAAAATCAATTCATAATTAGCAGAGTGATCGCGTAACAAACATACAAAATGAAAAAAAAATGTCGAATTGAGAACCTCCTCCTTTTTTGAAGTCGGTTAAAAAGGCGTGGCACTTACCATCAGACGAACAACTTGCGTATATCATCACTTAGTTCCATAAAAAAATTTAAAAATAATATTTTGTGTGTAATTATATTCCATAAAAAAAACTTGTTTATTCTCTAGTCATTGTACTACATACATTTACAGGCATACATTGTACTGTGTTCCGGTTTGAAGGACATTGTAGCCAGCAAAATTACTGGGCATTATGAAACTCAACAGCTAATTGTCTCAGGGTGACGAGTGCAGTGAAGTGCCGCGCAGGATTTTGGAAAACAAAGTTCTGGGTGGTGCTGTTATTCAATTCAATTCAATTCAATTTATTTAAGCAAAAATAATGTAATACAATATAATATCTTAATTGTGGTATTGTATAAAAATAGCCCGTACATAATTCTGACACATAAAATAAATATAAGATAATCACCAGCATTCGTACTAGGATAGATCTGTGTTACGATGCTAGTTAGTATTTTCCCTATTTAGACAATATAATTTACTTACATTAACAAAGATATTGTAACATCATACCATCACATCACTTCTACCAAAACATCTAACTACGAGGTAGGTACAAAACATACTTAAGGTTAAACATTAAGCCACAATAATGGTACCTAACTGCAAGTTTGTGGTAATTTCAACATCGGTTTAACTGGAGATAATTTCTTAAAATACAAATAAAAGGAGGTAGCTGTAAGAGTTACAAAATATTAAACCAATGCAACTAGTTCGTCGTCGGCCAGCTGTTGCGGCGCGGCGCGAAGTTAGCAACATAACACAAGGAACGCACTAGTGATGTGCCCAAACTCGCCAATTTGAATACCGATATCAATATCGACACTTAAAGAAAACACTTAAAAAAAACATGTTATTGTTATGGGCTGGCGTATTGCTTACTATCAGGCAAACGACCGGCTCGTCTCGTCATTCAGTTACACAAAAAAAAACATATTATAGGATTTGTTATTTTTAAGTTTGGCCACTATCTCGACGATATGGTCGAAGATATAAATCTAAAGGAAGACGGCAGTTGAGCGATTCAGATCCAGAGGAAAGATTTGTATTTTTGTATGTTTGTAACGAATAAACTCAAAAACAACTGAAACGATTTCAAAAATTCTTTGATTAATAAAAAGCTGCACTATTCGGGAGTGACATAGGCTATATTTATTATGTCGACGCTAACAAAGTCGCGAGCAGTTGCTAGTATTTTATAATAGTACTTACTAGCTGCACTTCTCGGTTTCACCCACAGTTTCCGGGATATAAAATACCCATGTCCTTTTCCAGGACCTAAAAACCTACATACCAAAATCCAGTAAAATCCGTATCCAGTTTTTACGTGATTGAGTAATAAACATCCATTCATCCATCCATTCTCACAAACATTCGCATTTATAATATTAGTAGGACTAGCACTTTTCCGCAATTCGTCCCCGTAGACGGCATAGGAAGCCCAATTTTATTATAGAAAGACAAACCCTGAAATCCACATGAAAATGCGTTCAGCACTATTTGAGTCTATAGATATTAATTATACATAAAATATACATAATACACTCAAAACTTCGAAAACCGTGGATTCCTCTTCAGTACCCTCTAAATATTATAGTCGATCGCAGTTGGTTTTTAAAAATTTCTTCAATGTACAGAATTATCTCAGTTACAGTTTTATAATAGTAAAGATGGTTGCAGTGGTAAATCTCTCTGTTTTATTAGACCTTTTCAAATAAGGTTCGATGTTAATAATAAAGTACTTACAACATGTCCCTCGGGCCACATTAGATCTTCATCAAGACAATCCGATTTGTAAAGGGCGGGATCCAATACGCCAAGGTCGTTTGTATTCGCTGCAAAGAAAAACACAAATCAGTATCCAATTGGTTTCAGATGACTAATGAAACAAGTATATATAAAATAAAAGTTTGTAAAATATTTCTATTCTTTTTTCTAGACATGATTTTAACAAATTCGTACCGCGAGTAGATACCTACTTTAGCCCTAGGATAATTTTTACCCCAAAACACTGCGGGTGAAATCTCGGGGCGCAGCTAGTGGTAGTCTTATATTTCATTATTACTGACTTGTGTCTGTACAGTTCATAACCACAACCCCTGATGAAAGTCGGTTCCGCATCTCGAATAATTTAAAGTTCTAGGGACAGAAGTAATTTGTTTCGTAAATAGACGTCGCGTGAACATTTGAGGTTTCTCTGTAGAATAATATAAGGTCTTTGCACGAAATCTCACCAAATATAGCTTGTATGTCAAATATTCCTGTCACTCGTTGAATTAACATAATTTTCTGGGTAAGTAGGCAAGGCAAGGGAACGTGAGTAAATTAGTTATGCAAGCTTAATATCACTGTCAACAGTGTTGACGAGTTAATAAATTACTGCGTATATGAAACCTCAGGCTAGGTGGAGCGACGATCTTCGCAGGGTGGCTGGTAGCAGCTGGATGAGAGTAGCCGGGGATCGTGCTCAATGGCGTGCAGTTGGAGTGGCCTATGTCTAGCAGTGGACTGTGACAGGTTAATGATGATGATGATGTTTATGAAACTTGACATTCATTCCGGGCGAAAAAAGCGGAGTGCAGTACCACGCAAGTTTTTAGCCCCTGACGCAAAAAGGAGGGTTGTGATAATGTTGACCCCTATATGTGTCTGCCTGTCTGTGGCACCAGCTCTTAAACGGGTGAACCGATTTAGATTCTTTTTTTTTATTGAAAGCTGTTTTTCTGACAGTGGTCCTTAGATATGTTTTATTAAAATCAGTTCAGCAGTTTTTTTACTTTTTATGGGTTTTATGGTGTCGTGTGTTTTTCAAATTTTAGTATACTGAAATTCTTGTAAAACACAGTTCTGGGTGGGGGGGTATAAAGTATACAGAATGTGGCAAGTTTTGGGATCTTCAGGTTAAGCTTTTGTAGTAACGAAATTTTGTTCTTAGGTTATTTTGGGAAACTAAAATGCATTTTACACTAAAAAAGTAAAGTTTGCCTCAGTTAAGTAGTCTCTAAAAACAACATTGATCTTATTTCCCAGGAAACATTGGTTGAATATTGGAAAAAATAAAAATAGCATTTTTTTGATTATTGAAGAAAGGTATAGTTAGAATAATGAATAATGTATTCTCAAAAACCAACATATATTTAATCGAGCCTATTTTACATCTGGAATACTTTCTATAGTAACCCATTAAATAAAATCGTCAGAATTGGGGAAAATTTAAAAACCTTTCAATAAATTTATTTTTTATACATTTAAGTATTAATAAAGTGATAAATTAGCCTTTAAATATAATTGACAATTTAAAATAGCCATTTATCTAAAGGTAATCCAGGGAATGCTACCGATACTCTTCCCAGTAAATTCCCTCTACAACGTTTATCTAAACTTCACCAGATGTGACCTTGTATTGTAGCAAAAATAGTTTTCTCACGCAAGGAAACCAAGCTTTTCCCGGCCACGAGACACCAAATCAAT
The DNA here is from genome assembly GCA_951640565.1 of Petrophora chlorosata. NCBI lineage: Eukaryota > Metazoa > Arthropoda > Insecta > Lepidoptera > Geometridae > Petrophora > Petrophora chlorosata. The sequence continues at coordinate 8,925,171 of OX621206.1, forward strand.
ATTTACTTACATGATGATGTAGAAAAATATGAATTCTTCTTGCTAGCATTTTCTATTTGTGTTTGAAGTTCTCAACTGTCGTTGTATTTATTATAAATTATGTGCCTTATGAAAATATATATCTTTATTATTAACTAACTGCGCCCCGTGGTCTCACCTGTGGTTTTTCGAGATAAAAAGTATACCTAGATCCTTTTCCAACATCTAAAGTATATACATTTTTTTATGGAACTGAGTGATGAGACAAGCTGGTCGTTTGCCTGATGGTAAGCGCCACGCCTGCCCATAACAATTTCAGTGCGGCCCAGAACTTTTAAAACCATACAAGAACTGTGTCTATTTTGTCGTCTCCAACTTTTAGATAAACTACGAAAACCTACTTTGTCAAAATAGAATCACTTTGAAACAGGCCACAACGTTTCTTTATTCAAAGATATTTTATTATTATAACAGAGGTGTACTTATTTAAATATATACAATGGCAACTTTGTTTTATGTAAATCTTATACAATATTCTATAAATATTTTAATATATTCGATAGAAATGAAGATGTTTATTAACGTTTCGTCTATAAACGGCAACATCGATACGTTCGTTGTACTTTCAAAATTTGAACAATAACTAAAATTTAGAGGTTGCTTTGGTTTTTTTTGTCTACGAAATGTTGCTAAAGCTGCGCCTCGCGGTTTCACCCGTGAGTTCCTGGGATAAGAAGTAACCTATAATCCAGGGCAAAATAAAAAAAAAATCAAATCTCTTTAATCATTTTGGCTTCACAGACGCACTTATGAACGTCAAATTATCACAATGACTCTACCACCGTATCGGAAAAAGAACCACTACTCAGAAGATACGGCAAGAAACTGAGGGGCATTTTTTTAGAGATTTTATTACAATTTTTTGGGGTTTTACAATGTTATGTTTCTTATGTACCAGTTGGTTACTTTGCAGAAGTGGAATGTTCCAAGCATCTTTGTCTTCTATGTAATTATGAACAGTGTAGTATGCTTTTCTCATTAGAACATTCTTAACGCGTAATTTGAATTTACCATTCACTATCTCCATTCCGAATTTCGCTCAAATCTGTTGAGTCGTTACAGCGTGAAGAAGTAACAAACACACTAACACACTTACAAAAAGACTTTCGATTCACAATATTAGGTAATAGTTAGTTTTCTTTGATATTAGTGTGATATGATAGAATGTAAATTTTTTTTTTTTTTATGTAACTGAATGACGAGACGAGCTGGTCGTTTGCCTGATGGTAAGCAATACGCCAGCCCATAACAATAATAGCACCACCCAAAACTTTGTTTTGCAAAATCCTGCGCGGCGCTGCACTGCGCTCGTCACCCTGAGACAATTAGCTGTTGAGTCTCATAATGCCCAGTAATTTCGCTGGCTACAATGCCCTTCAAGCCGGAACACAGTAATGTTTGCGCACTACTGCTTGGCGGCTGAATAACTGGCAAAGCGGTGGTACCCACCCAGACGGCCTCTCGCATACGAGAAACCACCAGTATACCTACCAAATATTTATTTATTTCTCAGGATGACGAGCGCAGTGCAGTGCCGCGCAGGATGTTGCAAAATGATGTACTGGGTGGTGCTGCAACTTTTATGGGCAGGCGTATTGCTTACCATCAGGCAAACGACATGCTCAGATAGTCAATCAGTTACATAAAAAAAAACTTACTAATACAAATGCACCCTTACTTTATAATTAACAACCGCCCGCGATTTCGTTCGCGTTCACAACAAAATAAAATGCCTATGTCACTAAAGAATAGTGTAGCTTTCTATCAGTGAAATAGTTTCCTGAATCGGCTAAGTATTTCAAGAGTTTACTACAAACATACATACAAACAAACAACTCTACCTCACTGTAATATATATAGAAAACAAATAAATTAAAAAAATTAAAATCCCTCCACACAATAAAACATGTCTAAGAACCACTGCTAGAAAACTTACTTTTAAATTAAAAAAATGCATCCAAATCGGTTCACCCGTTTAAGAGCTACGATGCCACTGACAGACAGACAGACACACATAGTGGTCAAACTTAAAACACTACTGGTTTTGCGTCGGGGGTCTACTAAGACTTCACTAACTAACTAACAATAACAGAACTAGATTCACTTTTCGCATTTTCTCAGCACATTCTAATACAAGAAAAGAACAAATAAATAATGGTAGAAAGTACGTTGCTCCCGCCAGTTTCCATGGCATTTTGTCTTCATTAGGGAGTGACGAATTTATTTGTTCTTGTTTTAATAAACCACGTCTAGGTTAATATAAATTACGGCTCGGGGTGAAGACATAATTAAATTTTATTACTTTTTTGACCGAGAAGAAATTCGTCTTTGATTACTTAGTTTTTGGAAGTTGATAAATAAAAATACTGCTTGTTTTTGTATTATTGAAACAAAGTTTTATAATTTTACATTTTATATTTTCTCAAGCTGTCCAAACATCATCATCTACTTTTTATAACCACAGACCAAACAGGCTAATTCTAAAGCAACGTCTATACTACAGTTTTCAATTAAGTTTTGGTCTCAGATAAAGTTTTGGCTGTCTACTCGAAGGTTTTGGTACTCATGCAACACAGACAAGGTCTCATTGACGCTTCGGTAAAAAAAACTTTTTTTTTATGTAACTGAATGACAAAACGAGCAGGACGTTTGCCTAATGGTAAGAAATACGCCAGCCCATAAAAATAACAGCACCACTCGGAACTTTGTTCTCAGAAATCTATTAAAAACTACAGTACTATAAGAGCAACAACATTAACCTTTTGAACGTGACAGTTGGCTATACTCTACGTACGAAAAAGTGCTCGCCAACTTTACGACATCATCATCATCATCATCATCAGCCTGTATGTGTCCACAGCTGGACATAGGCCTCTCCCAATATACGCCACTGAGCCCGCTTCTCATGTAGTTGCTGCTAGCTACCTTGCGCAGGTCGTTGTTCCATCTAGCCGGAGGGCGTTCTACACTACGTTTGCCTAAACGTGGTCTCCACTCCAGAACTCGTTTACCTCATCGGTTATCGTCTAAAACATATATATTACATTTCGTAGCTTTGTGCTTAGTATTAGCACGTAATACGTATTATAATAAAATGTAGTAGGTAGGTACTATTATTTAATTTGTGACCGAGCTCTCCACGCCAAGCTACGAAATGTAATATACATGTATGTTTGTATACGTATGTATATAATGTATGTTTAAGTCGGCATATAAAGTAACGTTAGCCTAGAGAGCACTTGCAAAGTAAATTATATAGACGCTAATAATTAAAAAAAAAATACCTATAATTATTATTAAAATATAAGAAACTTTCAATGAAGTCTACAGTTGATGATGAAGTGTATTTTTGTCAACCTCTGTGGTACACCACAGTGGCTGGGCAGAAAGGCTAAAATCTCATACACAACTGAGGTTGTGGGTTCAATTCCAGCGACGGGACAAATGTTTGTGCGCAGAAAAATAGAACAGTTATTTGTTTCGTATCTGAGTGTTGTGGGACCATGGTCCTTGTAGTTTCTGGTTCCCTAGTTACAAGGAATCCTAGTTTTACCAGTATCTATGTTTTATGATTGTTGGGCGTATTTATTTATTTATTCGTCTGTGCTGTCGTCGTTTTAAAGTCTCCCAGACGTATTCTCTGCCGCGGGCAAAATTTGGCATTTGAAAATTGTAGCTGACTGCAACGCGGTCATTGATCTTTTGAACGCTAGGGCTTAGAACTGCACCTTGAACAGTCAGCTTTTCGTTTTATTCAAGACTTCAAAGTATACCCAAAGCGAATGCGGCCAGTGACGTCATTAAATAAAAAACAGATCTATAAACGATAAACAACATAAAATTATTGACTAAAGATGGTGGCTATTGCAGCACAATATGACGTAAGATCTTGCAAGTTTTAGGACATATTTGAAATTTTTGAAATTTTTTACTACGTATATCGTACGATAAAAAATATTTACACTCATGTATGTCATTTACCTCTTCTACTATCTGATAACTGAGGTACACACATCTAGCTATCAACTAAATGATAGCTCTTGTGATCAATCGTCCCGAAGTATTAATTCATTTTGTTCCACATTATGACGGCTTCTATTATCACTTGCCTACAACCTCATAAATAAAACAGCCTATTGTGATGAATTCACGACATTGTCCGGACACAAGAGGAAAATAACAAAATAAATTCCGGGATAAAAATGCGAAATTGTTTTTCGATGTATATTGTCCTATGTCTGTATGTACATATAGGTTGAATAGAATTATCACAGTTGACAAAACTTTTGTTTTGTTGTCACTATATATTTTTTGTTACTATACTATATTATATTTTTTTAACAATACTATACTTTTTTAACAATCTCATACAGAAATCCTGGCTCTTAACTAGGATTATATTATCATTATCTAGATAATGAGGAACTACGAGGTCTATGGTCCTACTACACCCGGACACGAAACAAATACCTGCGCTTCTGCACAAAGTGCCGTAATAAGATTCGAACCTGCAACCTCCGAAATGTATGAGATATGCGCTGACTCGTCAAACCACTACACTAGACAGGCTGTCATTAATTATTATTTCATTTGCATGAATATGGTCGAACGGTTCCACCAATATCATTGGTCAAGACAAATCTCGACGACTTAGACAAGTCTTAATAGTTTTAAACCTAGGCAGGCGTACTCATAAAATAATAGTTGGTAATCAAGCGCAGCTATTGTTATGATATTTATACATACTTAATTGAAAATTTTAAGCTTATAAGGTGTTAGTTAGTTAATAAGATAAATTGTAAAACTGTTATAAAAAAATTAAAAATTAAAACTGGTTATGACTATGTTTTTCTTTATATATCAAACTAGGTCAACGTTTGACCACGATCTCACCTGATGAGTAGCGATGATAGATGATGATATAAAATAGAGCAAATACAATAACTTCTTTATTTATGTTTTTCGCCTAATGGTAAACAATACGCCTGCCCATAACAGTTGCATAACCACCCAGAATTTAGATTAGTAAATTCCTGCGCGGCACTGCATTGCGCTCGTCATCCTGAGACAATTAGCTCTTAAGTCTCATAATGCCCAGTAACTTCGCTGGCTACAATGCCCTTAATACCGGAACACAGTAATATTTGCGCACTTCTGCTTGGCGGCTGAATAACCGGCAAAACGGTGAAACCCACCCAATCGGCCTCTCGCATACGAGAAACCTACCCAGTACCCAGTAAAATATATATATATAAGTAAAAAATTAAATAATTTGTGGACGTACTAGAAAATATTAATAACTTCCGCCTTAGGAAGACTTTTGTCAGATATTCTACTGCAAAGCAATAGAAGGTAAACAAGTCTTCACCTTTACCTTTTAGAACTTTTTACGAAACACATACAAAAACCAACACCACCCAAATTAATTGAAAATTCCTAGCGTGACCCATTAAAAAGGAAACTTACCAATCTGACCACAGACCTGATTGCAAGCGGTCACCTCTACAAAATGTTTTCAGCTACATAAAATGTCTACTCACCTCTGGAAATATGTTCACGAAAACGTTTGTTATCCCTGGATGTATATTTTTTTCGGTTTTTACATAAATTGTGCGAGGGATGCGGAAGAAGTTTTGTTACCTGGTATTTCCTGATAGCACTCTCAGTCTTGATAGTAAAAACTATCAAAATTATAATAGCTATAGTACGTTGGCAGGCTGAATAGCCTTCGAAAAGGTTTTGTAAGTGGCCAGTAATTTCAAAGTCAAAGTCAAATATCATTTATTAAATAGGCACAAAAAATCACTTTTAAAGGTCATAAACAGTTTAAATTGAAACATTGTCCTGCAATTCGGAACAATAATGTTTGCACACTACTGCTTGGTGGTTGAATACCTGGTAAAGGTGTAAACATTCCAAGGCAGCCTCTTGCAGAAGACCTACTGTAATTGGTTTTAATTGGACCTATCTAATAATACAAAGATTCAATCTACCCGTAGCTGTAATCTTTTAACTTTGTTGATTTCAGCTGAGACGCCACGCGGCAGGCAAAAATAAAAATTATAAAATAAAAAAATAAAAAATTTCGTTTTGTTTATAAAATTTCGTAAATTGCCCTTTACCTCATATGTCATAAGATTTTATATGTATTTTTGGAACTGCTAATGTATAATGCATGGTTTACCACGATACAATAACAGCACTGAATGAAATCAGTTACCTATACAAAATCATTTCAGTCACAAGCCTACGCATTTCTGACAATACACCTACACAACTGTTTGGAACCTCTGGATGTAATTCTATTATGGCGTAAGGATGCGCGAAATTTTACCAACGTGACGTTGTAACTAAACGTATTGACATTTACGTACTCATGTACTGTATTATTGCACGAAATAAAATAAATGACATTATTATTATAGACGAACTATGACGAAAAGGCAGGGGCCGTACTTGAGATGTTTTTATTTTAATTAATGATTTAAATTCATTTTTTTTTAGTGCTGAGAACTGCCACTTTTGCCTAAGTATTTTTAACCGATTTCAAGTAAAGGAGGAGGTTTTGAATTCGATTGTTTTTTTGTTTGTTACTTCAGATCTCCGTCATTTATAAACCGAATTAGAACATTCTTTTTGCGTCGGGTTCAGTATAACCACGAAGTGGTCCCATATAAATTTGAACGATATTAGAATATAATAACTTTTTATTATAACACCACAATGCAGAATTAATTAAAAACTGAAATAATAACTAACTTAATAAAAGTGTCACAACTCACAATGGGATATTCGACTTTGGACTTCGAAGATACATCAGAATTTAAGTCGGTTGTTTTGTTTAAAAAGAAATTATTAACGTATTATTGCAAAGTTTTTGGAAAACTACAACCTGTACCTGTTATTGGATAATTACAATTTAAATACGCATAAATGTCCTTCATAAATAAACAAAGCCTCCCATCGTTTGCGCTAATTACAAACGCCATCAATAACTCAACCGCACGCCGCGCATTTGACAAAACATCAATACGAGGGATTTACCACGTGAAAGCTCGAGAGCGTGAAAGCACGTCAATTTATTTCAATTAAGTAAGTATTCAGAGGATTCCACGTACAGTAACATTGAGATGGTTCACAGAAATGGTTTTGGTACACCTCTTGAATACTTCACGAAGTGTCTACATTGTGTCTGGCGTCTCTCTGGAGACTCGCCTACACGCCTTAGTGACAGTGCGGAGACCGACAGAGGTAATTAATGAACTAAATGTGAGACCTGACACTTTTGCTCATTATTATTGTGGTTTAGTTTTTCTGTTCAAGAGGACAACCATTAAGCACAGAATAAATAATAGTACATGATTTAAGTTATAATACGTAAACGTTTAGTTTTGGTTTTATTTTATTTTATTCGGGAAACTAACAGCTAGTTAGAAAACATTGGTAATTTAACTAAATTTTTATGGCTTATTAAAAGTTTCCACTTATATATAGGTAACTAAGTATACACGTACATAGTTGACGGGCGCGTACAGTGTTGGTGAAAAGTAAAAATAAAACGTTAACAATCAACAAAAAAAACAAAAATGAATCGATATCATATAAATTTAAGAATTTAGGAATTAAAGAAACGATCGTTCAAAAGTCGCTTCAGTTTAAACGCCGAAGTATTGAACAGATCAACATATATTTCTTTAGCCATAGTATTGTAACACCTGCCTGCTCTAATGAAATAACTATTTTGCCTGTAATTAGATTTTACCAAGGGAATGTGAATGAGGTTGGGTTTTCTAAATGAAACCGCGGGGGTATTAAGCCCTATTTGCCTTTTTAGCCCTTTTTGGTGTTTAGTGATGAATTTTTAACATAAGTAGTTATTTTGCAATCTAACTGGTAGTGTGCTGGAGCATTTGGGCTATCTATGGGCCTTTAATGATCAATAGATTTTCCAATTGCTTTTCCTTGCAAGTAGTTAGTTTAGTTTTAGTAAGTAGAGGGTATAATTGTTTTAAGTAATAAAGACATTCTGCAAACATCATATTATGTTATCGAAATAATATAATATACTTACTATTTTCTAAAGGGGTTAAGAGCCAGTGGAACTGGTAAAAAAATAGTTTCTGGTATAAAACTGGTAGAACTAATACAAACATATTTCTGTATCAGAATGTTTTTAACTTCTTTCTGTAAACTCCAAAAAATATATTTGGGCTTCGGCCAAATAGCCGATTGAGAGGTAGGTGGTAACTGTACCCTCGCTCCATTGGTTAAGCTGTCAAAACATGACTAAGATCCTATACCATGTACAAACCAACCTCTCTTTGAAGAAAATTTATAAAAAAAAAATATAAAAAGATCTCGGCTACCATAAAAATTCAAGAGAAATATAAAATCTTTGAGAATAAACTAAAAACCAAATTATGTAGTAAAAGTTATAATAGTTTGGACAATTTTTTTAAGGATAAATTTTGACGGAAAATGTAACATTATATCGGTCCGCTTCTACTCATATTACTATGCCCTAAATTGGGTGCTAATGTGACTCTGTATTACGAGTATAATATTTAAGATTCCTGTTACATGTATGGTACATTAAATGATTGAATATGGATAAGAAGTTTTGAACCCGAATGCGCGACATTCTAACAAACTTCTTAAAAGCCTTACTGCTTTTTCATCTTTCAGCTGGATAGAGGACCTGTATCACTGACACAAAAAGGTCATTCTGTCCCTTTTCTATATTACTCAGGAAGTAAGGTATGATTTAGATTTATTGTGCTACCTTATTTTATCTATATGTTACGGCTGATAGCCGAAGTGCGGCTACACCTAGTTTTAGGCGGCTACAACTAGAAGCAGCCGGCTACATGCGGTTAAACTTAGATGTATCTTATGCGAGATTGTAAACTGTCGAAAGATTGTGAACCGTCGCATTATTTTTCAGTAGATTATAATCTATTGAAGTGATAGATGATAATCTACATTATATTATATCTAATATACATGTTCGCGGCGTTGGGGTGGCCCAAGGGCCACCCCCGCCTCACCCTAACCTACCCAGGGCTGCCCCTTATACGTTTGATTGGTGTGCGGCTGCACCTAGTTCTAGCCGCTATGATGAAGGCTAAACCTAGTTCTAATCGAAGATAAGTTGGATACATCTAAGTTTAACCGCATGTAACCGGCTGCACCTAGTTGTAGCCGGCTAAAACTAGGTGTAGCCGCACTTCGGCTTTTAGCCGTAACATATATACCGAACATTTTTAGGGGATACTTGCCCAGTATGATACTTATAAATATTTTGTTTGCAATATAAAAGGAAAATAGTAACAGTTGAATAGACGATGCTCGAGTTCTGTATCATAAATTAAAAAATAATTGATAAGGTAAACTCTTTCTGTGTCAAGTCTTTCGCCTGTTGATAAGCGCTACGCTTACCTATAACAACTGCAGTGATACCAAAGAAGAGATAATCGTACCTACTAGGTATTGTATTTTGGAACTCCATCTACTGGCATTTAGGTAGAAATGAAAATACTTAGATAGTCTTATAATCTATTTAACATTTTGACTAATAAGCTCGTAAAAACCCAATTAAAAATTCAATCTTCTCGTGTTTATAAAAATGACTTCATAAACAAGCTAGTTTACCTTCTCTGCCCGTAAATATAGAATGTTTTGTTACCCTTAGGAAAACGTAGGAGAGAACTTTAAACTCGTGTACAATAAAATAGACTGAAAGTTAATTTATGTGCTTTTGTGGGCAAAGTAAAAATAAAATAGATACCAGAAAAGGCAAAGTTCAGATGACTAAGCTAAAAATAAGAGGAGTTTACGATAATACCTGCAAACGAAATTTATTAAGAAAATAAAGTATTAAATTGTAATAGCTTACTAAACTTACAGATGTGACGATTTAATATATTTATGTAGCGCTCGTAGCGTAGCTCGCTTAGCCGCTCGTGACATATCTTCTAGATTAAGCCTCTAGGAAGCCATAACGGAGGCCTATGGGCGGTCTGCCCATAGGCCTAATAATATTAATAATATTAATTAACTTAACTGTTGTACGGGTATCATTAAATTGAAATTGTTGCGATCTACATACAAATGCAGCGATATACGAGTAGATCGCAGATCGTAGTGATTTGATCGCTTTGAAAAGAAAAATATTTTACCGGACATACAATATTTGGATAATAGCAGATGCATGCCCACACATTATTTTATTTATGTCGATAATTCAGAATTATTTATGTCCAATAATTAATTGTTATATCTTTTCTGGTTGGATAGCGTATATATTAAAAGCTTGAATGTACTTGAGAACTTACAAAATTAGATGTACCTAGGTAATATGATTACGTCTATAATTTACTTAACAAACTTATCTTATTATTACAGCAACTTTCGTAACTACGTAGTATCAAATTTAACACCAAAACTTTTAACTCAAGTTTTCAAATAAATCCGGAAATTTAAAGCAATTAATTTCAATTTCAGTAATTACAGGTAGGCAGGGCGTTTAGGGTGCGGTGGTCAGCGACCTTTTAATGGATCGGATATAATATTGCTTACGCTTAAACAAATTTTTGGTTACCTATCAACTAATAGTAGTAAGTTTGTAGTAGTGGTTCTTTTTCCGGTACGATAGTAGAGTGATTCTAATAATTGACGTTCATAAGTGCGTCTGTGATGCCAAATATGAATAAAGAATTTGGAATAATTAGGAAGAAAACAAATTAAATTGCTCGGGTGGGATCGAATCTGCGTCTTCGGAATACCGTTCCGACGCCCTAACCACTGGGCCACCGAGCCAGCTACTCGAGCAACCAAATTTCTTCTATCCTTCTTATATCGTCTTACGGGGACGATTTCTAATTATTTATAATCTAAAGATTTCGCCTAGCATGCACTAATGCATTCAATATCAAAAATGAATATAGTACTTTTGAACTTTGAACTTTTTAGAACTTTGTACAGTATGAAAAGGTGATCGACACGGACGCCGAGTGGTGTTTTTGGTACGTAGTTTCTATAATTACTAATTTCTTGCGCCTAACATATGATATTATTTTAGATATAAGATAAACATCATTTTGATATATTATGTTTTACTGAAACTTGGTTAAAACCAGATAGGATGATATTTAATGTTACAGATTTTCAGGTCGCCAGTAAGTTCAACAGAATATCTGCTGAAGGAGGAGGCTGTATTATACTTCTTCGAGATAACCTAAAATTTAAAGAACGGTCTGATATAGTACGATATTCTGTGGAACGTGTATGTGAGGTTGCTTGTGCAGAAATGGATAGTCATATAGTATTGTGTGTTTATCGACCACCGGCGTCAAACTTCAGTAATTTCATGTCAACAATGGAATGCATACTAAAGAAAATTTCTAAATCTGGTAAGAGTATTATTGTTTGTGGCGACTTCAATATAGATATTTTAGTAGATTCAACTGACAAAGTTAATCTTATTTCTTTATTTAAATCATTTAATTTGAACTATCTTTTCTGTGAGCCAACTAGAGTAACGGCCGCTTCATGTACTTGTATAGACAATATATTTTTAAACTATAAGCCTAAACAAATGTTAATTATGAGCGGAGTCAGGTCAGATCACAAAGGCCTGGCAATTAAACTCGAAATCGAGAAGCGTCAAACAAAGCCTATAATCGAATATAGACCATTGACAAAATGTAGATTAGAAAAACTTAATAAAAGTATAAATTCGAAACTTAGTCATACCGAATTTACTAGTAGTAACCCAAATATCATTTATAAAGAATTCTTCTCAGTACTTAGCAAAGAATTTAATCAAATTTGTCCCAAAAAAAAGGTAAAAATAAAGGCGAAATTACAATTCACTGACTGGGCAACTAGAGGTATACGCAAGAGTAGAGATAACATGTTTAAGTTGTATTACAAGAAATCTTTGACATCAAATAAAGATTTTCATGAGTATGTTAGAAACTATTCCAAATTATTTAAAAAGGTCTGTATTCGTGCAAAATCTTTGTATATTAGTAGTAAAATTAAAAAATCAGATAATAAAATAAAAGCCGTCTGGAAAACCATTAACACGGAGACTGGCCAAACTAAGTCGAGGGATTCGGAATATAAGTTAATAGTTGAGAATAAACAAATCTCCAATGCAAAATGTGTTGCTAATGCTTTTGAAAATGTCTTCTCTAATATACCCCTAGACGTCACAAAAACACTTAACTCTAGTCCAGATGTAGCAGAAGCTCTTCTAAAAGATCACTTTCCACTAGATTTACCGGATTTTCAGTTCAGATATACTTCCACTATTGAAATTATTAAAACATTCAAAAGTCTCAATGCCAAAACCACTGAAGATTTGTGGGGCATATCAGTAAAGATGCTAGAATCATTAATAGAAGTTATTGCACCATATCTCGTGGCTATATTTAATATGTGTATTGACACAGGCTCATTTCCCGATTTAATGAAAAATAGTAAAATTACACCGATCTTCAAATCAGGTAGTAAAACTGATCCCTCGAATTACAGACCAGTCTCTGTGCTTCCGGCTCTGAGTAAGATATTTGAAAGACTTATTCTTGAACAACTTTTATCCCACTTCAACGAACACAAAATACTGAACGAGAGTCAGTTCGGTTTCACGAAATGCAGGTCAACATCAGATGCCGGGGTCGAACTAGTAACACATGTGCTTGAAGCTTGGGAGAGTTCACAGGATGCCATTGGTGTATTTTGTGATCTCTCCAAAGCTTTCGATTGTGTAGAGCACCGTACACTAATTCGTAAACTCTACCACTATGGGGTTCGTGGAACTGCTCTGAATCTTGTTGAGTCCTACTTAACCGATAGACAGCAAAAAGTTGGGGTAAATGGCGTAATATCTTCCGGATCCTTAGTCAGAATGGGGGTACCGCAGGGATCAATATTGGGGCCGTTTTTATTCTTGGCATATATAAATGATTTACCCTTTGTAGTTAAAGACCTTGCAGATATTGTTCTATTCGCTGATGATACATCGATAATTTTTAAAGTAGATAGAAAGGACAGTGAATTGGCGCATGTAAACTACGTATTGGATGTTGTTTCGAAATGGTTCTCTGCGAATAATTTGTTACTAAACGCGAAAAAGACGAAATGTTTAAAGTTCTCTTTGCCTAATGTTAGACATGTAGAGCCAAACATAATGCTCAATAGTAATAAACTCGATACAGACAAAGCGACGGTATTCCTAGGTATAAGCATAGACTCTAAGTTGCAGTGGGGTCCTCATATTGATGCTCTATCTGGAAAACTTAGTTCTGCTGCATATGCAGTTCGTAAAATTAGGCAATTAACGGATATAGCTACGGCTCGGTTAGTTTACTTTGCATACTTCTACAGCATAATGTCATATGGCATTTTGCTGTGGGGTTCTGCTGCGGATATAGATACTATTTTTATACTACAAAAGCGTGCGGTTCGCGCGATTTACGAGTTGGGTCCGCGTGACTCGTTAAGGGATTTTTTTAAGCAAGTTAATATATTAACTTTACCTTCTTTATATATTCATGAAAATATAATGCATGTTCGCAAAAACTTCCAAAAATTCAAAGTAAATAGTGACCATCATAACATTAACACTAGAAATAAGGATAGGATTGTTGTACCTAGGTATAGACTGACTGAAACGAATAAGTCCTTTATGGGCAACTGCGTACGTTTTTATAATAAAATTCCAAAGTGTATAACGGAGCTCACAGAAAGTAAATTCAAATTACGCGTTAAGAATGTTCTAATGAGAAAAGCATACTACACTGTTCGTAATTACATAGAAGACAACGATGCTTGGAACATTCCACTTCTGCAAAGTAACCAACTGGTACATAAGAAACATAACATTGTAAAATCCCAAAAAATTGTAACAAAATCTCTAAAAAAAAATGCCCCTCAGTTTCTTGCCGTATCTTCTGAGTAGTGGTTCTTTTTCCGATACGGTGGTAGAGTCATTGTGATAATTTGACGTTCATAAGTGCGTCTGTGATGTCAAAATGATTAAAGAGATTTTGATTTGATTTGATTTGATTTATGTATATTTAGTTAAAATTATTTTCCTGTTGGCCACGCTAGTTCGAAAACTGAACAGACTGCTTACCTATATCCTATAAAGACATATCATCATCATCCGCATCATCAGCCTATCATGTTTCTACTGCTGGGACACGAGCCTTCTCTCATAGAGAGAGTATGGGCCATAATCCACCACGCTGGTCCAGTGCGGGTTGGTGGATGTCACATGTCCTTAATTTTTTGCGATCAATTCTTGGCACATGCCGGTTTCCTCACGATGTTTTTCTTCACCGTTTTTAGAGCGAGTGTTAAATGCGCATATAGCTTTAGAAAGTCAGTGGTGCGGGATCAGCGCGATTCGAACTCAGGTGCGTCGGATCGAAAGTCGCACATTCTCCCACTGAGTCACACTCACTCGAAAAAAAACATCTATTATATCTATTAAAAGAAAAACTTAAAAATTCAAAAGTGTCTGTGAAAAATCGCTTCTTACTGATAAGATTTCTTATTGTAGATTGCTTCTTTTTTAAGAATTTTTAATGTTAATTTTGAAATCTTTCTTCTTTTATCTTCTTTGTAATCTTTTTGTAATTATTTTAGTTGACAGCAGGTTGATCTTTCTGTTAAATTATACGATTTGTTATTTTATAATCACGACGCGGCACGAAGTTTGATTATACTTGTAAGTTAATTTATACAAAAATAACTTTGTTTCAAATTAATTTCTGGTATTTCACACAGCCTCTGTGGGATAGTGGTTGGCAAGTCAGCTCAAATTTTATATACCGCAGAGATTGCGGGTTCGGTTTCCCGCTACGGGACAAATGTTTGAATGCAGAAAAAAGCGCAAACATTTGTTTCGTGGCTGGGTGTTGTGGGACCATGGTCCAAGTAATTCCTCCTAGGGGCCAAGAATTATGTTTGTGATCGTCAGGCATTATTTATTTGGTTAGGTGCCCTTTTTTATGAAATTGAGTGATGAGACGAGTAAGTGAGTCGCCTGATGGTAAATGCCACGCCTGCCCATAACAATTGCAGTGCCACCCAAAATTTTTAATGCCATAAAGAGCACTGCGTGGCACTGCACTGCGTGGCCCTGCACTGCGCTCATCACCCCGAGACATCAGATATCTCAAATGTCCAGTAATTTCGCTGGCTATTTAGTATTTTTTCATATTCATATGCCCAGTAATTTTTCTGCAAAGGACTTCAATTCAAAATCCCTAATAGAGACGGCCCTACGCTGTTTTAGTATAAATTGACATTAGCGGATACAAGCTTTAATAATTGTTTTGAATAGGCGGGTCCACGCCAGACGATCCCCGTTTCGATCCATGATCGAACATTTGCTTCGTTTGGTTAGTCGTCACAGATTACTTGCTAGTTACTAAAGTATCATTATTTTGTCGTTTTGATTGGGCAAGACGCGTCCACACCGAATGACCGCGCGTTTTTTTAAAAATCATTGTTTGGATCGTGTGTCTGCCTCGCGCGTTGGAGCGGACGTCGATCGTCTGATGTGGATCCGGCTAATGATAAGAGATTAGTATAAAAAAGTTTCAGAACTTTTTTAAATAAAAAACCTAGTGGTCCAGTGTGCGAATATTTAAGTAAAATAAGATTATACTACTATTAAATTTTTGAAAAAAGGAATTGAAATAAGCGTTGGTGTTGCTTTAGGCCATATCGGAGACTTCATGGTCTATATGTATAGGTACATATATACGAGGAGAGTTCTAGGAGTTATGATAATTGTTCAGCCACTTTTGTTGCTGACTACTATTTTGACTCCTCGACGGCTAGCCTGTCGGCTAGCCGTCGCTATACATAAAATATTAGATCGGTCAGAGATTGTAAAGTGTGTTGTTTACCAAACTTTTGCTAAAACTTTTTAAATGACAAACTGAACTCGACTAACTTTCATGGATTAATACGTTTTTAATCTGTTTGACCTCTTCCGCTCATTATCCCATCTTTTCAACTTCCTGGATCCCGATTGGCTTAAGTTAAGCTAATCAGACTCTAAGGGACCTTAATTTGTCTTTAGATATTTATCAGCTCCGGTCTGTCCGAAATGTTGACCGACACTTTGATCGAAGTCACTAAACAAATCAATATAAAAAAGTCGTAGCACTTCTTGTACTTGTAGTCATGCATTTTTTTATTAATTTAAGAGATTTTGATTTTATTTGTGTTCTGTTCTGCACTTCTAATGGGAATGTTTACGCTGATAAAGAAGTTGAGTTTTATTTTTAACAGATTAGAAAATTGTTTCATAATAAGTTATTATATGATTATGAAAGGGCCTTCCGTGTAGATAATAAAGAAACCATAACCCAGCAAGACAACCAGACCCTTTTCGGAATCTGATGGCCAGTAGATGTTACCTACCGTCGCCGTCGGTCCCGGTTGCTGTTTTAGGACAACAGTCGTTAGGCTATGTCGCAGCCCTTCGGGCTGTCTAAAAACTCCCGACACCACGGTTGGCCATACGAGAGAAGAAGAAATGTTATCTTACCTTACCTGTCATGCTTAGGTATATGTTAGGTATGCGGTGCTATTTACAATACCAATGGTATGATACATCGATAGTACATAAACCTTTTTTTTTAAGTGATAGTTAAATCCTCATCAAAACGATCTAGTAATTTAGAAGTACTAAGTGAATAAACAGGCAGACGTAGTTAAGCGTCATTTTGTACTATTTGAAGTGATAGTTAAATCCACATCAAAATCGATCTAGTAAGTTAGAAATATTAAGCGAATAAACATGCAGGTCGATGCAGATTTTGTAACTGTTTAGAGATGACAGAGATAAATTATATCTATTCGTTGCCATTTCCCGGATTCCGATTGCTTCAAGCTAATCAACTGCCAGCAGGGCGGTGACGAAGGGCCTTAATTTGTCTTTACTTAGATATTGATCAGCCTTCAGGCTTGAAGCATACCAAGGCTACGTCCCGATGGCCTTATCTGCAACGTAAATTACTGACCCTAATAAAGCAGTTTAGAAATTAATAATTTTTTTTATTTGATATGTCGGCAAACAAGCAAACGGCCCGCCTGGTGGTAAGCGGTTACCGTCGACTATAGACATCTGCAGCACCAGAGGCATTGCTGATGCGTTGCCGACCCAAATCAAATCATTAATCTAATCATTAATGCACCAAACCTGATACATTGTATAGCGTTAGTAAAAAAAATGTATTCTGATGTTAAGTTCTTTAAGTAACTTTCTTTCTGTAATATTTGGTATCGCGTCTTTGACTCCCTTAAAACCGTAAACCCAATCAATTCCTTAACACAATATCGAGACATCGAGACAAGGGGTCTCCCAAAGACTATACCTATACCGTCCGACGTCTGGAGAGCTTTTTTCTTCTTTTCCTTTCCCTTATTCCTAATTTTCCTATTAATTATACAGCCCACTAAATTACCTTAACATTAAGAAGTGTTAAGATAAGATAATCGAAGAAATCAGTTCCGTAATCTACTAGTATAGTCATCAATTATTTCTGATCCTGAAAAAGAAATTACACTTATTAAGTACTTAAAAGAAAGCTTATGTGAGCACACATAATATATTCATTAGTTTAGGTATATTGTTAGAGTACATACCTACGTACTTATTTCTGCACACTATTGTCTATAAAATATTGTCTCTCTATAGATAGCATACGGTTGTCTGGATCAGATCGCTGCTTAGCGATAAGACCGACTATTTTCCTTATCATAAGAAACTACGTTTATAATGTAATTCCTTCTTAAGTGCAATAAAGTGTTTTCTATCTATCGATCTACAAATTCTTTTATTTCAGAGTGTGTTATGACTCAAACCATGCTTAAAAGTATTTGGAATACACATGACGTCCCATGTCTCTGTGTGTCATTACCCTTTCCGACCGTGTCAAGGATTCCAAGTAATTACAATACGAGTGAAATGTTTGATGGGTTTAATTTGTTAACCCTAAAATAATTTAAAAGGCATACAATTAAAAAATATATATAGAATTGACGTGGCTGTTTTTTTGTTTATATGAGTGTAAAATGTCCCTTTGCTTGTCTATTTACGAGAACGTAATTTATTTCCCGGAAATATTTCCCTATTTCTACGAATCCTATTCTTTATAGAATATGATTTGTAGAAATAGGTAATGTAGAGATGTACAGATGTACAAGTAATCTAGTAATAGGTAATTGAATGGCATAGAAATATTATTTTAGGAACGAAATTCAAATCTGTCAAAGACATCGTTTTAATAAATGAGTTCCGATCAATGAGTCAGGTGATTGAGTTGTATGGGCTAGAAGGATCTGTTTGGGTAATGCGGATAAGAGGATGGTTAGGGGCTAACCTGCAAACAAGCTCAAATCTCACTCACTGAGTGTCATTCCTGTCTGCAAAGTACTTACCTATCTACAAAATATAATCAACTCATTTTTGTACGCCAGAAAGTAAAATAATATGATCAATATTTTAAATAATCAGAAAAAAAAAAATTTTGTTGCTCGGGCAGTGATTGAATGGAAACTGTCTGTAAGACGATATAAGGAGCGGAAGCAGGAGCGGGATAGGGTGAGATGGAAAATTGTCGGGAACAGGTTAGATTACTTCACTACGCGTACGAATTCGCAGGCAACAGCTAGTCAGCTAGTGTAGAATAAATCTATAGCGTTAAAATAAAAAAAAGTAAAAAAGTACAATCGAATGGAGAACCTCCTCCTTTTTTAGAGGTGGGTTGAAAAGTAAAAACAAATGACCAAAATATAATTGTCAATTAGCTGTAATGTCTATTTCACTAAGCAAGTTATGCGGGGGTGAAGCGGCGAGGCTAGTTGGCGCCGTGCCGTGCGCCCACGCCCTCCGGCGGCCACTGTTTGCCTAGGTATATGTATAGGAAGGTACTGAGAGAGGGCGGGGGAGTGCTGGGAACACATTTAGATACGTAAAGCATTGGTGGTCTTTGCGTGGCGGTTTAGTGGCCTCTGCGGTAAAGTTATCTAGAATCTGTAACGCAATGAAAATATCTAGTGTAATTCCGCTGATTATTATGTAGGTTTAACCTACATATCTAGTCTAAAAATATCTAGTGTGATTTCGCTGAATATTATGTAATATTCAGCGAAATTAGATATTTTCATTGCGTCAGATATTTTATAAATTTTAAATTATATAAATTTAATGAGTTTATTTGCTTAAAAGGTTTACATATTAATTTTTGAATCCATAAGCCATTATAAGACATTCTAAGAACTAGTTAGAAACTGTGTTTCGGGTGCCAGTGGCTTCTCCCACCTAGATGTACTTAGATTATTATTATTATTATTTTTTTTACGCTTAATAGGTCTATGTTTGGCCACTATCTCGCCTGATGTGAAGCGATGATGTGGCCTAAGATGGAGCACATAGATCTAGAGAGAGAGATCGAGAGAGATTATGCATTAAATAACTATTATGAATTTTCTCATCATTGTCCTTGATTCCATTCGAAAGTTATCTAGACTTATAGGCACTAATAGATATACATGTGTATATTGAAAATAAATGATTGTAGAGTATGTTTTGTGATCATAAATTAATTTATACACCGCCGACCGGCGCCGCCGTACAGAATGTACGGCGCTGTGTACAGTGCAATTATTCAATTTAAAACCTCGTCATACTCACTAGTTTTCAGTGTGCTGCTTCTAAATGAATACCTTACTTGAAATTATTACTGTGAAATGGTACTATAATAAGCACATTATTATTGCAGCTATATGAGACGCGAAGAAGGCTTTCAATAAAGCGAACATTATTTACTATCACTTGTGAATAATATTCACTACATATTGAATGTAAATATTCAGAGGTGATTGACCTTTCACACACATTTGACTTGTATTTCATCTCTATTTTTAAGGTGAATAAAAAAGTGTTTATCTAACTAATATCTATCTATGTATCTTTCGCTTAGAAGTAAATGTTGTCTCTTTCAAGTCAATGTGAATATTATATTTGTTAAAGTATTTTTTTTTTATTTAACTGAATGACGAGACGAGCTGGTCGTTTGCCTGATGGTACGCAATACGCCAGCCCATAACAATAACAGCACCACCCAGAACTTTCTTTTGCAAAATCCTGCGAGGCGCTGCACTTCGCTCGTCACCCTGAGACAATTAGCTGTTGAGTCTCATAATGCCCAATAATTTCGCTGGCTACAATGCCCTTCAAACACAGTAATGCTTGCGCACTACTGCTTGGCGGCTGAATAACTAGCAAAGCGGTGGTACCCATCCATACGAGAAACCTACCACCAGTGTACCACCATGTTTATTATACGAGTAGTATCTCCATTCTGCCTAAAAAGTAAAAGCTAGATACTCGTAGAGCCCGTCTCAGCTTTTAAGGAAATAAAAGGTCCATAAAAATGTCCCTCGAAAATAATAACTTGTGGTTAAAAACACGGAGTAAACATGCATCCTTTGTCGACGAGGGCCTAGATTTTCATTTCTCTACCATTTCTATCTATAAACAAAAGTTAAATTGAAATAAAGGCTAAGTGAGTTAAGGCCTAACTTAGCGAGTGTGGCTCAGTGGATGCATGTGTGACTTACGATGCGACGCACCCGAGTTCAAATACTGCTGGCCCCGCACCACTGACTTTTTAATGTGATTAAACACTCGCTCTAAAAACGAAGGAAGAGAAGATCGTGAGGGAGCCGGCATGTTCAAGAATTTATCACGAAAATTCAAGGACCTCTGACCAACCCGCATTGGGCCAGCGTAGCGTGGTGAATTATGGCCCATACTCTCTTTACGAGAGAATGCCCGTGACCCAGTAGTGGGAACGTGATGGGCTGATGATGATCATGATGATGATGCGTTAATGCTTAGTAGTATAATAAGGTGAGGTCCACAAAACATTCTTTTTTTTGTTTTCTTCACAGCGTCATGATAATACATACATAGTACATAGTAGCATAAATATTGAAAAAAAGGAACTTTAAACGGTCTTTTTAAGTTACTTGCCAGGTAAACTACCAACGAAATTTGCATAAACGGAAGTTTAACCCAAGTTAAATTAACGGGTCTAAACCCGTACCACCACCACACCCAGGATTGTCATGGAGACCAAGTCGTTTAAACGAATCTCACTGCTGTTGCATCGCGTTAAAGGCCAATGAGTAGTCTAATACAGAACAACTATAATATTGTTTTATATATACTTACGAAACAAAATAACCAGGCAGGTAAACAACTTCCTAGAAGCACTAACCCTATTATAAAGACCTAGATTCCTATTACACTGACATTTTGCTATAAAATGAGGGTAAGAGGATATAAACTAAAGTACGTGTTATAAACTAAGCTCTCAGTAAAACAACACTTGCTAGTGTTGCAAATTGACACTAAACCTTTGCCTTTGTCCTTTGAAAAATGTTTAAAAAAGTTTGTGTTGCATCTTGGTATAAATCTGAGCTAATCTGCAATCAATAAGAAACTTTATTGTATGTGCGCAACGTAAATACTTAGGGGTTATTGTTGCTTATGCAAAACCGTTTGATGGGTGTCTCTAGATATTTTACTTTTTTATTTAGTTTTAAGCTGGCTTCAAAACCTCTGTGGTGTAGTTGGGCCAGTCAGCTCATATTTAATATACCTCGGAGGTTGTGGGATCGATTCCCATTTATGGAAAAATATTTGTGCGCAAGAAGTGCAAGTATTTGTTTCAGGGTGTTGTGGGACTATGGTCCTAGTTCCTGGTTCCAAAGATACAAGGAATCCTAGTTGAGGGCCATGATCTTTGTACATAATACAAAATGTAAACCCTTATATTAAAAATAATCGTCACCGGTCATTGCTCACTAAACAAACACCTGTTTACATTAGGTGTTACTGACAGCCCCCTGTGCAGAGGTTGCCTGGAGGCAGATGAAACAGCGCCGCATGTGCTCCTGGAGTGCAGCAGCGTGGCGACCCAGCGAGCAGAGTTCCTGGGTGCGCCGGGGTCGTTCAGAGAAGCCTGCGCCGAAATCGGAGAGCTGCTGGCCTTTCTGAATGACATCGGGTGGCTGGATTAGCTGCCGCCACCTCATCACGCAAAAAGGGCCGATTCACGGCCTAGTTGCGGAAAACTGCCCGCACAACAAGTGACAAGTAAGTAACAAGTATATTAAAATAATTGATTTAATTGGTGTCATTCGTTTTCAACCCACATTTTTCGCCCGCAAAGAACTTTTTTTTCCTTTAGTATGGTTTCATAAATATTATGGTCCCCATTTATATTACAATCTAGCCAATTTATTAGGCTAATGAGTAATTTGCATTTAACTTAAACTGATAGGTAGGCTAAAACTAAGAATGCGTCCATTAACACTTTTCTTATTGTCTCTATTAAGGTGAAGACACACTGTTCTTGTGTTCATTATATAGGTAGCACTTGTACTACATATTATCATTAATTCACTAATCACTAGACACTACACTAACTCAAACGGTTTTGTTCTTTTGAGAAATAATGAGTAATAATAATTCTGATTTTACCCGCTATAGATTAGACTAAATTGATTTAAAATACGTATTCGTAAAAAAGGTATTCCTAATGTTAAAAATATCCATCTAAATGGAAATAAAGGAAAAGTTACTTGACAAAAATAGAAACATATTTTTATCATACACCTCCTCGGTTCCACACAGTACGTGCATGCATGAGTAGGAACATCCTACAATAAGAAATCCGCTGAGATTTTTACACTAACATTTTCTTCGCACTAAGAGCTCTTCGAATCCTTTCAAGGAAAAAATACATTTGACGTACCTACGACTCCAGTGCAAATTCTTTGTGAAATGTCAACGTTTGGAAATGGAGTCATCCTATTTGTAAGAGCGATTCCGCACTGCATTTTTTTTTTTTTACCCTTGTTAGATCTATGTTTGGCCACTATCTCGCCTGATGTGAAGCGATGATGTGGCCTAAGATGGAGCACATAGATCTAGAGACAGACGGCAGTTGAGCGGCTGCTCAGACCCGTCTCCCCGATGGTTCACCGAACATCATCCCGAAACACGACTAGGTCGCATCCGATCCGAATCCGAAAAAATGGTATCCGAAATAACCACAGTGCTGTTTCTAAGATGGGTTACGCACTAGATCCAAGTTCCCTCGTCCGATTTCTCGATTGATGACGGATTTGGATTGGATTCAGTGTCAAAACGCTGCGCTCTTAGGTGCAAGAATTTGTAAGAATTTATCTACGGCAAAAATTTACAACATTTGACTAATTTTTATTAAGGTACTATGTCCTCGAAACTATTTTGACATTTTTGCATGCTTCATTAATCGTAACAAAATAGATTTATTTATTCACTGGTTTCGGAGATGTTTTGAAGAACTCCAAATTTTAAGGAGTTCGGCAAAATGTTGAACATTTCTTTCTTTGCCTGAGCGAGTGAAGAAATTAAAAAATGCTGTACTCTGTGATTAAGTCCTTTTCAACGCCTTACAACCAATGCGTCTTTATTAACACTTACATTTGTACATTTTTAAGCGACTCAGTAAGAATAGCCATAAGAAAAATTTGGACCAAAAACATACTATCCAGGAAAACGCAGAGAAAAATTCAACATTTCGACCTATTGAAACAACTGGCAGAGTTTAGAAACATTTTAATAATTTTTTGAAGCAATTTTCTATCTTTATACCTATTCAACTAGCTGATACTAGCGATTTCATTCACGTATAATTCGGTTTGTAGTTGTTCACACACACAAAAACTATAATATTCGTACAACTAGTAGGATGGGATAACGAACAAAGTCACTAATGACCTCAATAAGAGATTTGATACATTATTAGCTAAAAAAATTAATCGATAAAGGGGCTTTGAAAGTTGACATAATGATTTCTGATCTTAGCAACTTCCCAAGGCCTATTCTAATCACGTACTTTGCAAGTAGGCACTGAAAAGCTCTTGAAGTGGCATTTTTATCAAAATTATTATATAAGAACTGAACGAGTAAAACATTTTTCTTTCTGCCGCTTTTATGAAATGCGAATCATTTTTCTCTGTCCATTTTTCTTCAGAAATTGTCATCTAAAGGAAGACCCAACACCTTTATTTTTTTGTCTAAATCATTTATGTTCAGGTAATAAAGTCGTTATGAAAGTATGGTTTCGCATTGTCGTAAAAACGTACGCTTTTGTTACACGGAATCCAACATTTTTGTAACATAAAAGGCCGTTGTTCGATTTTGCGAATATTTTCGTCATTCGGTTCATAGTTCAAAGTATTTCTTGCTGTAATGTCAACTCTATTACATTCCGCAAAAACAGAAAACTTAGACCACTGCTCACCTAAACGCATTAAATATTTCAAAAACCAAACTTTATATCCGTAAAAATTATTTACTTATTCTGTACCTTATGGCCTGAACAAATAAAGATGAGACGCGGTTGGAGTTTCTCAAGTGTAAATTCTCCTAAGATAAGACGATTTTCTGTGTGTTGATGTGTAAAGACGAACTGTATGAGGTTGTTAGGGGGTTACATGTTTGCCCGACGTTGATGGTTACCTAAGTTCGGAGTTTCGAAACTCGGGGCATGCTGAAATAGCTTGGAAAGATTTGAAAACCCACATGAGGTTTTGGTGGTAAATAAATAAAATAGTGAGATATTTTGCGAAACTTACCTACGCCAAACTTTGTTGTTATTGAAATACTGCCTGAAATATTTTCCCACGTATATTGTATACCTATTTTCTATATATGTGATTTTTTAATGTGTTTAAAGAACAAAATACCAACGAAAGTTCCTTGATTGATATTATGGGCAGTCAAGAAGAAAAACTTTTACTGCGCTAAAAGCACAACACACCTTAAATCAAACAACTCTAAACATAAAATGTTCAAAAATTATTAAAAATTTACAGAATAAAAATCTAGGCTTTGGCAACATGAGCTTCACCGAGCTCATGGACAAAACTTGCAACCTTCAAACGCCTCTGGCCGTATATCACGTCGCACTACAAAGACGTCACGTCTTCAGTCGTGTCCTAACTCCAAGCTACAAGCAGCGTGAACACAGAAACGCGATTAGGTTCAGGTTGCGTGCTCCTAAATGGAAATGCCTCATCATAATACGTCACACTTAGCATTTAGCTGGGGAGTAAAGAACTACATTATGAATGAAAAGGGTAATCGTTTTAGGGTTTTAGGTCTATTTTAGTTTACGATGTCCTCAAATCCAGTTATAAGATCTTTCTTCTTTCATATTTTATGTTTATTTTTTAGTAAACGTTCACATCATATTTTTCCTGGAGTTGTCACGTTACATATTTATTAACGTTGTGACGTCGTTTTTAAATCCTATCATGATAAATTTTAAGTACCAATTAGTATTGTCACGCCACATATTAAAGGACTCATCTGTGTCACGTCGTCTGTTATGTAGTTTCACATAACCTGTTACCTCCTGTACCAGGCGTTGTTAACAACATCAACAATGGAACGCGATTATGCCTGACTCGCGTGTAAATGCCAAATGGACATGCCTCATACGTCAAGCTTAACGCTTAGCTAACGGAGCAAAGGAACCTTTCTAAAAAGGATTACGAATGAGGTGAAATTGTACTCACAATGTTATATAATAGGAGATCTTTGAGTTGTAATACGATTTGGTTAGAAATCTAGGTATTTTATTGTTAGATCTACTGTCAAAATTATGGCGTAACCATTATGCTCTAAAGTAATATATTTTTGAGTTATTCCTCTCCCTGCACGTTTGTCGCGAGCGAATAACTATACTTTTGTTCATTTACTTTGCATTATTAATTTATTTGTCTGTTATGTTTCATTATAGGTTGCTACTTAATGTTTGTCCATCTATACGATGTCAAAATAAATAATAATCGAGCTGCAACAAAATAAAGAAATGTCACGTAGTCGTCGGTTGAATATGTCACGTGTTCTGTTATGTCTTATGTATTTTATACAGAAATATGATTATGCTCGAGTCGCGTGGAAGTAAACATACCCCATTTAAGCTTAGTATTCAGCTAACGAAGTAAATCCACCTTTCTAAAAGGGATTATGAACGAAGGAAGTTTGCTCCGTTTTCAAATATTATTTAGATGTTCCAAGAATTAAATCCAGTAGTGGAGTTAACATATTAGCGCATACTTGACGATAATCTAAGATTTTTTTTTAATTTATCACAAATAAGTAAAGTTGTTAAGGCATCGGGACGTCTTTGGAATACCGTCCTGACACCTTAACCAACTGGGCCACCGAGCCATCTGCCCATGTCACTAAATTTCTTCTATTCTTACTATCTCATTCTATAAAAATCCTACATAATAGGCACAGTCAGTACTTCAAAAATGTTTCTATAAACGGCTTACATATAAAGCAGAGAGAGAGAGAGAGAATCTTGATATTTTTACTATTTATTATATGGCAGGACATTTCAACGAAAATTACCTAGCTGTAACTATAAATGATATTATGTTTAAACTCAATTAAGAATCCTTTATTAAGACGGGCTTTGCCGCATAGAACCTTGGTACATTAGATGATTGCCGCCAGTCCGAGTAGAGTAGAGAGTAATAGAATAGATAAATAGATTTAAAGCTATTCCCTAAGGATTTGTTCGCTTTTTAAGACAATATTACTGTTAGGATTATAACTAATTATTAGAGTTAGATCCGGACAAAAAATGTGTTTAATCCAAATTTGTTAAGTCATTAAGACACGATTGAGTAGCAAACATCCAAACACACACTTTCGTATTCACAATATACGATATCGTAATATCAAACTCTGTGGTGGAGAAGTTGAGCAGGCTGGCTGAAATGTCACAAACTACTGAGGCTGCGGGTTCGATACCTAAAACTTACAAATAATTAATAACATAATTTATTTCAGAGACTTATTGAATAAATTATCAATTGAAACGTATTAAATATACTTTGCTTTTTCATTTATTACATTACGAAACTTCTTACAGCGGCCTAAACTTTCCGGGTATTTCCGCGTAATCGGTCACAGTCACAGGTCACAGTTCCGCGTTTCCGCTGACGAAACATTAGGGACAGTAAGTAATAAGGTTAACACATCACTTAAAGCTTTAGTTGCTATACTTGTGATGTAATAGCTCCATTAACCTGTTGGAAACCGCGCTTATATGTGCGTTTCGTAAGGAATTCACACTCGCGATGCCGACGGACTAATCACTATACATGTTTGTATTGAGCTCTTACTTCATTATTGTTTTTGATGTATCATGCTAAGCGAAAAACTAAGAATAAAACATACTAGCTGCGCTCCGTGGTTTCACCCGCAATTTCCTGAGATTAAAAGTAGCCTTTGTCCTTTTCCAGATCCTATTGTACCTATATACCAAATTTCATCAAAATCCGTTTAGTTGTTTTTGCCTGATTGAGCAACAAACATCCATCCATCCACCCATCCATCCATCGATCCATCCTTACAAAGTTTCGCTCTTATTATTATTATCAGGGTACTAATAACTAGCCGATACTCGCGACGCCGCCGCCGCCCGTGTATAAATAGGTATATGGACTGTTACCGCAAGAACTCTATGTTTTTCCGGGATTTTATCCCGGAAATAAAAGTATTAATAATCTCCATTCCAAACATCCAAATCTGGGTAGCGGTTGCGGCGTGAAGAGGAAATACACTTACAGGCTTTCGCATCGCATAAAAATAATATAATAATAATAGTGTCATGAAAGAAAAACGGCCCCAGACTTAGTAATAGCCGTAGCTCAATTAGATGAGCATTTCCCGTCCATATGAAATGTTCTCCTAGCCGATAATCGTAGGTACATTTGCTTTCAAAAAGCTTTTTAATTAAATTAGATAAGTTGAAATTAATAATTAGTTCACATTGCTATTTGCTTTTATATGCCGGTTTATTCACGTTTTGATAGTGCGAGACATAAAATCGTGTGCGTAAAAAGCGCTATGCCTCTTTATCTTTGCACTGCAACCCAATGATTAAAAATCAAAGTCACCTGAACAAAGTCACCTTGAAAAACAAAAACTAAAAAATAATTGGATTAACCGCCCAGTACCTAATTGCGCTGACTATAGCAGGTATTACATATTTATTGCTATCATTAATTTCTTAGCTAAGGGTTAAACACCTCTTGCAGGCGAGTAGGTAGCACTATAGCAGCATGTAGATAATATAATTCATTGGGAGAAGTGCGTGTCCATTTACTAGTACATAAATGTTGCGTCTAGTCAGAGTAGATGACGAGGCTCATAAAATAAATCGTAGTAAATTGATGTCGTCATCAGGTCGTCGTCAGGTACAGTTAACGATAAAAATCATTAAGCATTTTCTTTCATATAACTCTTTACATGGTAATTTTTTTTTCATTGGGCAAATGCCATTATTACTGTAAACAATTCTACACTCTACTTACTAAAATTAACCTAACTACTTACAAGAAAAAGCAATTGGACAACAGTAAATTGATATTAGTTGCGTATATACGCACATAATATTATGTAAAATAGAAAATGTGTAGCGACTTTTGTTGCTGATTGTACCACATTTAAACCATCACAGAAATGAGTAGATAAGTAAAATAGGTCGCTCTCACTCTCTCACATCTCTTGCGAATATAGTGTGGCCAACCGCTATCGGATTTATAGACTGCTCGAAGGCTTCCGACATGGCTTAACGACTGTTGTCAGGCAACAACCGGGACCGACATCTTAACGTGCCCTCCGGAGCATGGTAATGTTCAGATATAAATATCACACAAACGGTCACCCATCGAAGTGGTGACCGCAGTAAACGTTGCTTAACCTTTCAGATCTCTTACAAATACCTAAGCGAACTTCGCTACGAGCGCTACTTCAGTAAAATAATTAAAAATAATAACTTAACTTTTTCTTACAATATTAAACAAAATAAGAATGAAAAGTCTTCTTATATTAAATTTGCATAAGCTTTACCAATGCTTAACATGTTTAATACCTACAGTAGTGTAAGGGGAATGGATTATTTTCAATAGAACATTCAATATCATCATCATCATCATAATCAACAGCCTATATGAGTCCACTGCTGGACTTAGGCCTCTCCCAATATACGCCACTAAGCCCGATCTTTAGCTGTTCTCATGTAGTTGCTGCCAGCTACTTTGCGTAGGTCGTCGCTCCATCTGGCCGGAGGGCGTCCTACACTACGTTTGCCTAAACGTGGTCTCTCCGGAATTCGTTTATTTAATATGTGTGACCTTTACTTGACTTTTGGAAAATCAACGTGAATGTTTGTATACCTACGTGTAATTAATTAATTATTTGAGTTTCTATCGTAGTAGACACTGCGTGGTCGGGCCAAAGCGTGACAATCGGTCCGACCTCCTACGCGTGACGTCACGACACGCCTATCTCTTCGTTGCGTCACAGATTTAGTGACGACGAAGATAGTGTCAGATTAAGCGGTAAGAAATACGAGTTGGAAAACCCTTTTGTGCGATGAGGTGATGTTATTCCAAAGCTCAAGTTGCGTGGGTTACATCTAAATTGGCTTTTATGCAACTTTTTTTAATAATGCCCATTAGTTAGGACGATCAGATACACATATATCCCGCCCACGAGTCGGATTTTCTGTAATTTAGGGAACCAACAACTATAAGCAGCCTCTTTGGTGTAGTGGTTGGGCAGGTTGGCCCAAATCTCATACACCACTGAGGTTGCGGGTTCGATTCCCGCGACGGGACAAATGTTTGTGCACAGAAAAAAAAGCGCAAGCATTTCTTTCGTGTCTGGGTGTTGTGGGACCATGACATGGTCCTCATAGTTCCTGGTTCCCTAGATACAGGGAATCCTAGTTAGGGGTCAGGATCGATGTATGTGATCGTTGGGCGTTATTTATTTAAAAAAAAATTAAGGGCGCAGACGCGAAAATAATACATGCGCTTATATTCTGTCTACTTATAATTTTCGTATTGAATCGCAACCTTCATGGTTTATGAGATAAGGTACAATCTGCTGGCCGCGATTTTGTGCGCGTGGAGTTTAGTTATATCGTGATCCCTCGGGCACTAAGTGTTAAATTGGGAAAAATCCTTTACCTCAAACACTTAGTGCCCGAGGGATTACGGGCACTAAGTGTTAAATCTCTGTACGAGGAAAGGCCTGAGTCTCAGCAGTGGGAACGTAATGAGCTGATAATAATGGTGATAAAGTGTTAAATTGAGATGAAAATCCTTTATCCCAATTTAACACTTGTGCCTATATATTTATTTGTCTGGGTAAAATTGCAACGCCAATTTCAATTTAAAATTTCAATATCTGTGCCAAACTCGATTGCCATTTAGTCATGAAAAAGTAACAAAAAGACAGACAAAGTTACTTTCGCATTTCTCATAGTAGTATGAAGTATCAATGACCTCGATGTACCAAACTACTACAGTTGTCTATCCCCGCACTATCGAGTTATTACCAGCGCTATCTGCGACATTTTGATTTTGCAAGTGATGCCGCAACATCTCGCGCTGAATTGACATGATTGACACTTTGTCGTGCTATCGATGCGGAATGTGACATAAAGTGCAGCCCTAGTTTAGGAATCAATTAGCTTTTTCTCGCATATATAAAACCTAGACTTTTATTGAGAAATGTATTTTTCAAGATAAGCTTTTAACAAATCGTAATTAAAACTGCGAGCAGATTAAAATGAGCCCAAACAATAGTAGTTTACGATTATCAGTCAAGGAGTTCCATTGTCCATTATCGGCTCCATCATCAGATCAGCTGGCTGTCACCATAATATTACATTGTCATCAAATTTTGACAAGAATGCATAATTTAAACTCCGTAGGAAAAGAGGAGTGGTTCTGATTCAACTTGCAAGATTTGGCCCAAACAAATAAACATTGCAAGTTCAATAACAGCTTGTAGAAAAAGTTACTCACTGAAGGAGTTGGAGCGGAACTGCGTCGGCACAGGGGGACAGAGCACGTCGCTGCCGAGGCTGCTCACGCTGACCACGTCACGTAGCTCGCCAAGTGACGATGACCTCAGGGTCGGTAGAGAGAAGTTCACCTCTTTCGTCCTATAAAATATGCAATAGGTTGGTCGCCTGGGAATTTTCTTAAAAACATAGACAAGTGCAATTATTTTATCTAGCTTCATTTTTGTAGCCCGGGGTGATGAGCGCAATGTAACGCAGTTCTTTGCACGATATTACAAGTTCTGGGTGACACTGCAGTTATTATCGCTTACCATCACGCGAACTTATTCGATTCATTCCCTAGTTGTATATAAAATATTGAGCATGTGACTTTTACTACGGAGCTTGACCTGACCATTGTCCGCCATTTTGAAAAACTCTCGAAATTGCAGCCACTGATCAAACCTATAAATCGATAGACGACACTGGACGTCAAAAACGAACAAAATATCTGAATATTGAAATAACCTATTTTGTATCGTTGCCCAGATATTGGTTAGTAAGTCAATAGTTCCATTTAGCCAAGTCCACAGGAACAGGCCAGAAATGTTAGGTGACCTTTGTATAGGTATATTAGATACAGTGCCAAAGGTTCAAGTTCTCCTTGCTCATTAGGAATCAAACCCGGGAAAGCCGATCGTCGTCCAGTGTTAAAACCATAGCATTAGAAGGAAGAAAGGAAAAAAGGAAGACAAGAGGGAAGGAAAGGAACATAAAAGGTAGGTAGAAAGGAAGGAAGAAAGTAAGTAAGTAACGCATGAAAGAAAGAAGAAAACAAAAAGGAAAAATTTATCCTTAGCATGTTATTATCGGTGTAAAAGCAAGAACAAAGACAGCTCATACTTATCGCTACGAGAAAAAAACTAACAATAAAAATATAAGACGGGTACCCAGAATGCCGATAGCAATGTTATAGCTTGTTACTTTTAACGCCTGGACCATTTCTTTATTTAATTTAAAAGTGGAGACCCAAGGGCGTAAAACACAAAACGTTGTAGGCGAAATGTTTGAGTAAGCTGCGGTTGACATTTTCTGTCTTTCATGTTTTAAAGGTCTTGGTTTTGGGTTTATATTTAAATATATTTTGTTTGAAAATTAACAGGTATCAGATATATATAATTATTTTATATTTTTAGATTGTTTTTATTTATTTAGAACAAGAAACTGAATGTACAGGGTCGTCTTTATCATTAACTAGCTGCGCCACGCAGTTATAAAAAGTATTCTACATCCAAGAGCTAAAACCTACTTACGAAATTTAATTAAAATGCGTTCCGTAGTTCATGCGTGATTGAATGACAAACATCCATCCATCCTCACTAACTTTCACATTTAGAATGTAGTAAGAAGTAGGAAGGATTAAAGGATTTTTACTCTAGCAGGATAGGATATGAAATAGATTGCAATAAGTTTCCACTCCAATTGAAAGTTTACCATTCATAATATATATACGGACATATTCGGGACATATCTGCCGCATGTCGGACGAGCTGTGGGCCAAACTCACCACAGAGTGGACCTTGCGCAACGTTAAACGACGCTGCGGTAGGCCCAGACGAAAATAGCGAGACGAGCTAGACGCATACGGACTGGACACAAAAAGCCAAAAACTGTGAGGAGTGGAAGGAGGGTACGGGAAGCCCTGCAGTGGGACAAATCAGACTAATAATAATAATTAAGGGCGCAGGGACTACTTTGTGGCGAGTCTACGGTGCGCGGCGATACCGAGCCTACCCCGAGGTTCTTCCTGGGGATAAATGAGACCCCGGCTTGCCTTAACTGGCCGTCCGGGGTAGAGAACTAAGCTCCAAGGGTGGAAGTGTTAAAGGTCCTAACGCGGCGAGTAGCGTTTAATCAATAGCTATGTATAATGTAGTGTAGTATAATGAACTGCCTCATATTCCAAACCATCATTCCAACCTTACTTTTCTCTATGAATTACGTATAAACTACATTTTTCATTATAAATGTGCTTTGTAGTGCTCTGGGCAGTGGAGGCTACGCCGTAACGTACGAGTA
Organism: Petrophora chlorosata; assembly: GCA_951640565.1. Lineage (NCBI taxonomy): Eukaryota > Metazoa > Arthropoda > Insecta > Lepidoptera > Geometridae > Petrophora > Petrophora chlorosata. The sequence goes on from OX621206.1 coordinate 8,958,263, forward strand.
GATCCTACGGGACCGCTGACGTCAAATGCAACGAAGGGCAAGTGTCGTGCAGCCCTGAATATTTTAGAAGGCCTTGTAACTAGCTGCTCATATGACGGCTTTATATGACGTCCGTCGTCCATCCCGTTGAACGCTCCGTCTACGCGGCTTAGGGTATTTGTCAATTATATGTATAGCATTATACATTTTCTACATTAGGAAAGTGTAGGTACCTACATATTCTAATATGAAAAAATATCCCACAGCATTTTTTTTACTTATAATATCTAAACTTGAACCTAGATTATAATAATTATAAGAAATAAAACGTTTATTTGCAACAATTAATTTAGACTATGAACATATATCAAATAAAAAATAAGCAGTATGTAAGAAATAAAAAATTAAAACAGAAAACAAAAACATTAAAAAGTAGTACAGATTTTATAAAAAGAATTTGTTGCAAACCGGCCTCAACTTAGCGTTGTGCTGGTTGTAAGACCAGCGCTGATCTCCGTCGATCAGGTTAAGGTATCTAAATTAAGTTCGGGCCAGAGCCAGTCAATCGTAGTGCCTGGAAAAAAGAAATAAATCGGAGAGAAGGAATACCCATATCACTACAATTCGTTAAAAAGTATGTAAATGATACTTTAAGCCTATGTTATTTTAAACTAAAAATCTCTAATTTTTAGTGTTCATGTCGTCAATAATTATTTTTCGTTTTCGGAAGCGCGAAGAAGCTTCCTTTTATGCCAGGAAAAGCTCTGAAGCTGGTTGCGTTAAACTGAATCGTTATTCAGCCACACAAAGTCCGCCTACAACTGTTTTTCGCTGCTTTATCGTCGGTATAATCCTGAATGGTCCGCAGATATTATTTACGTAACGGAAACGCTAAAATTAGACTTCGTATATTTTGCTCCGTTACTTTCTTTGTGGTAGACAGGTCCATAATTTAACAATGTAATTCCATATTTTAACAGTGTATGAATCAGTCTTGCATTTGCGTTGTTTCCGCCTTGCCACTTATAAATTATTGAGTAAGCTGTTTGTAATATGATTCCCACATTTATAGATGTAGTATAGAGCTTCTATTTTATTCTTTTTTTACCGAACGCTCTTAGTAATAATATCAATACATGATTCATGTAACGCCTTATTTACACAGAACCAGGATGCAGACTAATTAAATATTATTCCATAGAAATATTCACAATTATACAAAACAATTGGATTTATCATTTCTGTGAGACACTATCCTGTAGTCACACACTGTAGTTATCATCTTGAAATTGAAAGTGTAAGGTGAAATGTCTGGTACAAAGTATATTAAAAAAACTCACAATATTATCTTTAAATACAGTTATAATCTAATTTAATTCTGGATTAAGCACCGTGATAAAAATGTTTAAGGTTGCAAGTTGTCTAAACGGTACCTGGCAACACTAAGTCAAGGTCACGCGCCGTTTTTTGGTTTGGACATAGCATAAAAACTTAGAGCCAAATAATAACACTCAAAATAGACTTGGTTTCACAACACAAATTCATGGAACATAACCTTCTCACATAGATGAAAAACATTTTAAAACTATTAGGTACATGAAATTACTCTTTATGAATAACGATATTAGTCTTATAAAACGTTAACATTTGTTACATATGCAAATACATTTAATATTTGATATCACCCTATGCGAGACACTTGTGACTCGCAGTATTCGTACGCTGTTTGCAAATAACCAGTCACTCGTAAACCTGACATTTCCAGATCCAAGGACTCACTTAGTTCAGTCAACTTGTTCTGCCACAAAATGCTTCTACGTAAACAGTGGATACAATGTATGAATTGGAAAGGTAAACAGAAACTTGAGTCCTTCATTTTTTAACCCCCGACGTAAAGAGGATTTGTGTTAGAAGTTTGACCACTATGTGTGTCTGTCTGTGGCGCCGTAGCTCTTAAAGGGTGAATCGATTTAGATGCGGTTTTTTTATTTGAAGGCAGGTTTTCGAGCGGTGGTTCTAAGACATGTTTTATTGTGTCGGGGGTTTTTAAAATGTTTAATTTATTGTCATTTATCCTGACAAACTTACCTCGTGAATTAGAAACATTATAAATTTCCCAAACAATATCACAGCGCCCATATTTTTTTTGAATTTGCAGTTTCTGTTCTTAGCATAACACGTTTCAAATAAACTCTCAAAGATTAAATGCTGCTTTAATTTTCACCTAAGTCGAGTTCGTGATTTGTTTGAAAATCTTATAGTTTCGGAGTTGGCTACCAACACTCTTTTCAAAAAATACCGTGGTACCTAAATTATGTTTGAGACTATAGTGGGTTGTGTGGAAGAGATTGCTTTGAGCGATTAGACCACCTACTGTTATGTTTATTACTGTGTGTAGTTTTTCGTGTACCTATTTTTAAGGTTTCTAGCAATAAAGTTTTTATCTATCTATTTATAGTGGATTTAAAAACAAGATTTTTGTTGAAAAGCATATTTTAAAACGAATTCGTAATCGCCAGCAGATTAAAATGAGCCCAAACAAAAACAAGTAGCTTACGTTTATCCGTCAATGAGTTCCATTGCCCACCTTCCGCCTCTATCATCAGATCAGCTGGCTGTCACCATAATATTGCATTGTCATTGGTTTTTGATGATTATGCAAAATTTCAACTACCTACGATAAACGGAAGTGGTTCTTATTCAACTTTCAAGATTTGACTCAAACAAACAAACATTGCAAGTTAAATAAAAGCTTGTGATATAATATCTGCGTATTTTATATTACCACGCTAAGCTTTGTCTATCCTGAACTGCCGTTTATAGCCTGTTTATAGTCCTAGAACTACTCGATCGATAAGTAAGCTGTACATTTTCCTTTGCCATTGACCATTAACATACATTAAAAAAGTAAAATACTTGTTTGAATTTTGATACGACACATCTTGGCTCTAAATTTGTCTTAATTTTGTAGTACAAAAACTTTTTAACCGGCTTCAAAATAGGAGGAAGTTCTCAATTTGACTGTATGTTGTTTTTTTTGTATGTTTGTTACGCGATTACTCCTCCAATTGTAAATTGATTTTGATGATTTTTTTGTTATTGTTTGGTAGGCTATACTTCAGAGGTGGTCCCATATAATAAATAACATGTACATTTTATCAACATTAATTCAGCGCTTTTTGAAAAAACAAACAAAAAAAATATAATCATAGTCTTTAAATCGGATTGTGCATTTATTTTTTCCAAAAAAGTAATTCTGAAAATAATAAATGTTCAAAAATAACTTCGCTAGTATGCGACTTTGCTGTAAAGAACTTTGTTTGCTTGAAGGTATAAAGCATGCCTTTTGACCTATATTATCTTCAATAACTTATTAATAGCTCTAGAATTCCTACGATCGTTGCTGTAAGTATCATAATATTTTCTCTCTCTCTTTTACGACGCTATAAACATACACTAGAAAACAATACACTAGAAACCCATTCCTCTTCGAAAACATACAAGCACTTCTAGTGAAAAAACAAGGACGGGAAAGTAAACAAACTCTTCAAGAAAAAAACAAAGAATGGATAAAAATAAACGACAATAAAGCGCAATGGAGCCAGTAAAATGTACGGAAAATGCTATTTATAAAAACTCTACTGCTTATGGCAAAATAAGAGTTCCTTTGCTTTTAAACTTATTACTGGAAAGTTTTGAAAAAACTTGTTGAATGCCTAGATGGTATACGTTATTCGTAAATTAAACCGAATAAGTAAGCTGAAGTGACATTGGGCCGGTCACATATGTCGAAAAATCGATAACCGATGGAGTAAACGAGTTCTAGAGTGGAGACCACGTTTAGGCAAACGTAGTTTCGCCCTCCAACCAGATGGAAAGTGGCTGGCAGTAACTACATGAGAAGAACCGAGTAGGCTCAGTGGCGTGCATTGGGAGAGGCATATGTCCAGCAGTGGTCTCGTACAGACTGATGATGATGAGTAAAATTACTTATCTAGGTAATTGCGTTTACCGACACAATACTGCTCTTCTATTTTTATGTAAGTTACTATTTAATTGCAAAATATTACATAACTATTGTTCAACGTACACAATGCAAAAACACAATATTTCAGGAATAAACCGGATATTTACAGCGACACCCAGAGCGAGTGTAGCTCAGTGGAAGCACGTGCAACTTTCGATCCGACGCACCTGAGTTCGAATCTCGCTGGCCTCGCAACGCTGACTTTCTTAATTTATGTACAGAATTAACACTTGCTCTAAAATCGGTGAAGGTTGTGAGGTTGTGAGGAAACCGGTGTGGCCAAGAATTAATCACGAAAACTCAACGACATGTGACATCCACCAACCCGCACTGGGCCAGCGTGGTGGATACTCTTACGCCCATAGTCTCTCTATGATAGAAGGCCCGTGCCCCAGTAGTGGGAACGTAATGGGCTGGTAATGATGACATTGACACCAAAATATATGTACGATATAGCAATATCTATTACTAGTTCCTCCCCGCGGTTGTCCGGAATAAAGTATCCTATGTCCTTTTCCAGGACCTCAAGTACCTACATACCTAATATCTTAAAAATCCGTTCAGTAGTAACATGTATCCATCCATCCATCCATCGTGACAAATTTTCGCGTTTATAATATTAGTAGGAAGTAGAAAGGATGGAATGCAAGGTGACACCTAACTTTTAACGAAATCACAGAATAGACTATAGTGTGACAGAAGACAAGCATTACCGATGTTTATTTGACTATCTATTCGAAGTGAGACCTGTGGTGAGACAGCCAAATAAAGAACAACACAAAACCAAAATGTTGGTATCTTTTGTTTTCGTGCTATTCCTGGAATATCTGTTTATCAAATTGATGTCATTCCTTGAAAACCTCCACGTTTATTTTTTTATTTTATTATGAATAAAACTACTTTCTAAAAACCCCAGGGTCCGTACTTTTTTACTTTAGTTTCAATACATTTTATGTTCTGCTTCCGCGCAGCAAAGATTATAATTATTGTAATGTTAATTATTTATTTACAGAACCAATTAACAATTATGTACAAATATATAGAATGATAAAAACTAAACTAACCTACAACAAAATTAAAAAAATGAAATTAAATATAAAACACAGAATTAAGGTCACCGTCCACGGGCAAGGTACCCAAAAAGCTGGCAACGTTACCTCGTTGAATGGTCAGACTAATTCGTTGGCCGAGGTAAGCGCCAGCTCTTTGGTCACCTGTTGTATCTATGAGGCGTCTGGCAAGCTCTTTAAACAGAAGCCGCGCGTTCGCCCCCCAAGGCCCCATAGTTTCAACCCCAAACGGAAGAAATATGTATCCCTCGCCGAGTGATGCATATTTCCTCCGCTTGAGGCTCTCTTGTGCTTCTGCCGCCGCTCCTGCCGCCCTTGAAGTACCATTGAAGTGGGACGGCGCTAGTATATCGACACAAGTGGCGTCCCACACCAACGGTCTTCCACGGCTCCAAAGAATTAATTATTATTATATAGTAATAATATTTTTATTTTTAGTATACATTTTAAAGAAGTTAGTTAAAATATCTTCCATATACTTAATTATTCTAAGTTGTTATTATATATATATGTATATATATATAGTTTTTTTTAATGTAATAACCTCCTCGTTCAACAGTTTGGTGTTTATGACAATTTGTTTTTGACTGACAAAATTGTCAAAGTAATCATTCTTAGTCCTTCCAAGCGTAGAATTAAAATTGCGACAACTCGTTAAAACTTTGGTTATCTGTCTTTTCTTAACAGCAACAGTCTAAAGTTTAACTTTTCGTTTGATACCTATATCGAGGGCTGAAAATTGAATACTTTGGCTATCACTTTTATACATATATTTTGTATATATCACTTTTTAAGATGGAGAAGAAAAGCCAAAGATCGGGCTCAGTGGCGTGCTATGGGAGAGGCCTATATCCAGCAGTGGATTGGTATAGGCTGATGATGATTTAGACTTTGAATAAATTAAGTTTTTGTTTGGTGTTCTGCAAAAAAATTATCTTCCATATAATTCAAAATACACTCTTCACATGACAAGAGCGTCAATGGTGACAGAAAATCTTCTCTGAACAACAATGCGATTTCTAAAGATTTAAAGCTACAGTTAAAAATGGCTGGTTGGATATCCCACGTTACAGCATCTATTGTGCTTGTCACGAGCAATGAGCTTTCGTGTCTCAACTGCTATTTAAAAAATGAAAATGAAAATACGTTTATTACTGCATAAATACAAACAATTTTACATCAAGGCATTCCAGTAAGTAAGTAGGTAACTAATTAGGTAGGTACATGTTTATGCAGAGTTAATAATCATAACGATATATCTAATGATCCTCACACTTGGCTAAGCCTGTATCGTGAGGACCTGGATACGATTATACAAGTTCGTAATTTGCCTCAGCTAACAAAATAAAATATAAAGAGAAAAAAATAAATTAGGTTAACTTAATAATATTTTAACATATATAATCCAAATATATGTGTACACAGAAAAACAAAGCTGAGATAGTTTTCGAGGTTATATAAAACTAAATAGGTAATAATCATAATATAATATATATTATGCAAATATGCAAAGTAACAATGTATATAATCATACAATATTACAAAACATATATTAGTAGGTAGGAATATGATTTCTAATAGATACACATTATTATTATATATATGTATATATAATGTATGTATATATTAGTATTATCAAGTATAAAGTAATTACTGTATAATATATTACTAATTTATTATATAGATTATTAGTTTATTGTATTATTTTTCCTAAATAATTAATACTAAATAATTTTGTACACGTTGCTATTGAAACCAAAGCTACGATTTTGGAAGTAATTATTAAGTGATATCTTCTGCCTGCGCTAAGAGCTTGGACTCTTTTATCATACGAACTGCTCAGCCACGAAACTCACTTACGGAATCATTATTCTCTACCAACTACAACCTGGGAGTCTTCAAAACGAGAGTGAACAGGTATCTTCTACGTGAACGTGTTAGATTTTAGACTACATCATCGCTTATCATCAGTTGAAATAGTGGTTAAACGCAAGCCTATAACAAAAAAAAACCTGAGTCTCTTCAAGACAAATCAGAATAAGCACCTAATGGCAGACGTCCACTACGTGAGTTGTTGCCAAAAATAAGCCCATTTCAACATTAAAAATATCGCGCCTGTACCTTCAGCCCGACAACTTACAATGCTATTATCATATAACTCATAGATATATTTCTTTTTATTTATTGAATAAAAAACACATAAAAATACTAACAAACATAAGCTAATTTCAGCATAAAAAATATTGCGACGGTAACTCGAGCCAGCCTAGCTACAATGTTATTATGATAGATAAAAATAATACATAATTGTATTTTTCTTTTTATTTATTAAATTAAAAGTAAATTAGTATACTCACTAATGTTTGTAAAAATACTTTTATGGTGATAAATCACTTCTGCATTATAGCAAAACACGTACCAGGTGTTAATGACTCGTTAACTATACTAGGGATTCATAGAGAAACTATATGAATATCTAATACTCGTTATACCTAATTACCGTTTTATGTGTTATTTTGGCCTACATATTATTATTTTAGGTAATGTATCATTTTAGGTCGACAGACGTGTCTTTATTTTGTTGAATAATTTATCTTAGATATACTTTATACTCCCGTAATAAAGTAATCATATTATCTTCATTACTGTATTATTATAGACTTGGTCATCTTGTAACTTTATATTTGTGAAATAGTGGCAATTATGTTGAATATAATAATAATTTTATGTAAAAATAAATTTTTAGAAAATAACAAAAACCGACTTCAATGTACCTTCGAAGTCCAAGGTCAAATATCGATGAAATATATACGGGACATTTCGTAGCTATACTGGACCCAACGCAATAATAATTTTCCAAATCGGTTCATAAATGACGGAGTCCTGAGGTAACAAACATAAAAAATCCAACAGAGAACCTTCTCCTTTTTGAAGTCGGTTAATAACCGGCTACACTCAAAAAACTCAACCGGTGTTCGAGCGGTACAGACGCTCATCTTCTAGGAGCACGCGTGGTCGCGGCGAGCGCTTGTTTCGAGTACCCATTAGTGTAGCCGGTTATTAAATAAAATTACGAATAATACTCACGTTAGTTTTAATAATAATATAGCTAATTCTCTTTTAATAGAGTAATTTATCTTCCGTTTATTACCCTTACTCAAAAATCTTAGACTCTATTACATTTTTATAGTCGACCGCGTCGTCACTTCCCTTCGGGCTTGACTGCGGTCTTGTTATTCGGTAATTAAAAATGTTTAGCCATCTTCATTTTCAAATATAACGTTATTTTAATTTAGCCGTTGGTCCTTTGTTTTTGTCTCGTCTAGCGTTTTGATAAACAGGTTCAAGGCAGTTAATCTGCCCAGCATCTCATTAATATTAATAGTATCTTTTCAAACAACAGTCTTTGAAAACTTCATAATTGTAGTCAAATGGTTTTGCTTTTATTGTTGTGATAGGATTTATTGGTCTGGAATAAATTAGAAGTTAAATAAGTCCTAGATTAATTTCTTTTCACTTAATTTGATAGATTTTATTGAACATATTGATAAGATAACAAGTCGCTTGCCTGATGGACACGCCACGCCTTCCCATAACAATTGCAGTCATACCCAGAACTTTTAATACCATAACAAGCACTGCGTAGCTCTGCATTACGTTCATCACTCCGAGACATTAGAAGTTAAGCCTCATATACCCAGTTATTTTGCGGGCTACAATGCCGAATAAATCGAAACACAGTAATGTTAAAAGAATATTAATGATAACAGTAGAGATAATAACTGACATACTAAATTTCATCAAAATCCGTTCACTAGTTATTGCGTGATTGATTAACAAACATAATCATCATCAGCCCATCACATTCCCACTGCTGGGACACGGGTCTTCTCTCATAGAGAGAGAATGGGCCATAATCCACCACGCTGGCCCAGTGCGGGTTGGTGGATGTCACATGTCCTTGAATTTTTGTGAAGAATTCTTGGAAATGCCGGTTTCCTTACGATGTTTTCCTTCACCGTTTTTGGAGCGCACATAGCTTAGGAAAGTCAGTGGTGCGGGGCCAGCGGGATTCGAACTCGGGTGCGTCGGATCGAAAGTCGCACGAGCTCCACAAACATAATAGAAAATCTCAATTTGAATAACTAGCTGCGCCCTGCGGTTTCACCCGCGGTTTCCCGGGATAAAAAGTAGCTAATGCGTTAATTCAGGGTATAAGCTATCACCATACTAAATTTCAACCCAATCCATTTAGCCGTTGCAGTGTGAAAGAGTAACAAACATACATACATACAAACTTTGGCGTTTATAACATTAGTAAGGATTAACCACCGCCGCTAAGAAAGTATGTATCTCCTAATTGAATAACGTCCAGATCGAACCAAACTAACGAGTGTGCTTGACCTTTTCAAAATTGAATTAATGGGTGCTTCAGCATTGTTCGTTTTTATTGAATAATGACCATACGCTGGTGGAGAAGAAGCTGACAAGTCTCGAACACAGACGGAAAGTTGGGTGTCTTTCGCTTTTTTATCAACTGCACTTCGGGGAATATGCCCAGGAATTGCACTATCTGATTCCTTCTTCTCCCTTCCACCCAAGGACTTCTAGGCGGGGTGAGTCGTTTCACACGTACGTCGTTAATATCCCACCTATCTGTACTAAGCGTTTCGCAGATTCCTTTATCATGCGAACTGCTAAGGAGTGGAACGCTCTGCCACCCTGCCGAGATGTCGTCAACGTATGCCCATTTGACAATAAAAATAAAGAAAAAAATAATAAATGGCTATTAGAGTGACTACAAATCAGTCGCACCCTCACAATGGGAAGCCTTTACTTCTGCCACAAGAAGTTTACCACTAGCAGTGCCACCAGCACATTTTTTTACCAACAAGACGTACGGAAACTCGGCATCCGTTTATGGTTGACATTCCTCCTGCCAGAACAAAGCGTTTCGCTTCAACTTTCACAATGCGAACAGCCAAGGAATGGAACTCCTTACCAGCGTCTCTGTACTTATAATCTAGGTGTCTTCAAGTCCAAAGTGAATCAGTATCTTCTATGCAAGCATGATCCATTGTCGACCGCATCATCACTTTCCATCAGGTGAGACAGCGGTTTGACCACTGTCTGTTTGCCTATCAGGTAATAAAAATGAAAAAAAACTGAGCGACGAGAAAAGCCGGCCGTTCAGCTGTTGGTAAGCACCACTGCCTTTAACAGTCATGTCATATTGCGCGTCTCATCATGATGATAAGCACTGGTTCCAATAGCACTGCTAACAGCCCTATTTGCTCTATTTCTTTCTAGAAAGAACTACTAACATGTAGCATGGAGTAGTGGTGTCATGGAGCGGGTAGACCAGTATTGCCAGAAAAGGAACGGGAGAGGGGTTGTTGCGGTGACGAACTCAGAATACACCAGCGATCACGATAAGAATCAGTAGTCCACCAACACTGCTACTAGACCCATATGCACTGTTTCTAGAAAGATCTACTTACATATAGCATGGAGCAGTGATGTCATGTGGCGGGTAGACCAGTATCGGCGGTGAAGGGACGGGAGAGGGGCTGTTCTTGCGGCGACGTGCGCAGAATACGCCAGCCATCACGATGAGGAGCACTAAAGCTGCGCTTGCACCGCCCAACGCAACCAAGAATGCTTCTGCAAAGAAGCACACGAATTAGAAAAGTTGAATCTCAGCTTCAATACAAAACAAACAAGATGGGACAAATAATTTTAATATAATCTCTAAAAAAATGTCACTGCCCGTAGTTTCTTGCCGTATCTTCTGAGTAGTGGTTCTTTTTCCGATACGGTGGTAGAGTCATGGTGATAATTTGACATTCATAACTGTTAGCGACGCGAATAAATAAGACATACTTTGATATGTATTCGACGCGATCATATAGTATATAAATAGGATAGATCGTTATGTAAATAGTTAGAATATAATAGGAATATTTAGTTACATAATGATAAGGAAAATAGAATAAGTTTATATGAATAAATAAAGAATCCCAGTAGAATAGGGCACATTATGTACTATTAGCGTAGGAGTGTTTTTAATTGTAGACAAGGAAAAATAGAGTGAGCAGGACACACATAGTTCTAAACAGGTTGAAACTTGTCCAGACTTGTTTACGCAAAAAGACAGAGACAGGGATAGGAAAGAGACCCAAAAATGGCTCTTATTGGTCAATGAGAATGTTTAGCGCCTTGTACCTAGCGATAGTTGCTGAGTGTAATTTTAGGATATAAATAGGCAAGAAATCTAGTCGAGCATCAGTTGATCATTGTACTCACTAGGAAATAAACAGTAAACAGTAAAAATAAACAGTGGACGAAGAAAAAGCATTTTACTTCCACCCGCCAGCGCCCAGTTCATCAAGTATCGTTGCAGACCGCAACAGTTTGTTGGTCCTTCCAGTAGCCGGATTGGGAAGACTGCAGGGAAGGAGATGCCAATTCTCCGTTCCACCTCGCCGCGCTCACGATCGGAGCGGGCCAAGGAATCAACGGAAACGTCTACTACCGACTGGTCCATGAACACGCCAGCCGAAACAAGTACCAGCGCGTCGACGTCTACAACAGCCGCAAGGAAATCTACCATCGCGTCAACAGTTGCCAGTGGCAGTGCACCGTCCGCGCACTCCGCCGCGACCGGCGCTACCACAAGCACCACGGCACCGACGCCGATCCGAACGCGCGCCGCGACCGCCGCTGCTACGTCGCAGCAGGCACCCGTGCACGCCGCCGCCGCGACCGGCGCTACCGTAAGCGCCCCGGCGCCGACGCCGACTCAATCGCGCGCCCCGACCGCCGCTGCCGCGTCACAGCAGGCACACGCCGCATCCGCTATGCAGGCATCCGCGCACGCCGCCGCCGCGACCGGCGCTACCGCAAGCGCCCCGGCGCCGCCGCCGACTCAGACACGCGCCGCGACCGCCGCTGCCGTATCGCAGCAGGCACATGCCGCATCCGCTATGCAGGCACCCGCGAACCCGCCGCAGTTCGCGACACCGATGGACGTCGTTCGACCCGGGACAAGCGACACTGTAATCGCATCTTCGCATCATACGAAGAAGAAGGCTAGCGTAAAACCGAAGAACATTGGAGGATATGAACATCCACCGCACGTATCTTCGGAAACCCTGGTTCCCCAGAATACTGCTACTTCAAGACAAACCAAGAGAATGGAACTTGAAGCGAAACGAGAACTGCAATTAAAACAAATGGAAGTCGCTCGTGCTGCCGCAGCATTGGCTCAAACTGAAATGGAACTCGCTCAATGCCAATCCGAGGAGGAGGTTGAGGAAGAGTTTGAGATAGAACGATCAGCACACGTGGAACGATGGGTGGAGCAGACAGCGACATACCTCGAGGAACCAAAACAGGACGCAGTAAAGAAAAGCGAAATAAAGGAATTGGCAGACGCCATTATTAGCGCCACCAGAATGTCACAGCCAACCACACTCGCCGGACAGTACGCACCGATGAAGTACACTGAACTACCAAACTTCAATGGAGCACATGAGGAGTGGTTGCCCTTCAAGCGGGCGTATGTAGATAGCGTGACACATTTTGATAACATACAGAACATGGCGCGATTAAGAAAAGCAATCCAAGGATTAGCCAAGGAATCAGTTAGAAGCTTATTGTTCGCGACCTCTGATCCCAGCGAAGTAATCGACGCATTAGAAAGGAGGTTCGGAAGACCAGAACAGCTAGTGCAAGCCGAATTAGAAAAGCTGAAGGGACTTCCAAAACTCGGAGACTCGCCCAGAGACATATGCGTGTTCGCCAGCCGAGTGAGCAACGCTGTGAACACAATAAGCGCCTTGAACAAACCGCATTACTTGTATTCAATGGAAGTCAGCAAATGCATAATAGAAAAGCTGTCATCAATACAGCTATACAGATGGCTCGACTTCAATGCACGAAGTAGTGACGAACCCGAACTGGTCAAGTTGAAGAAATTTCTGGAATATGAAGCCGAATTGTGTGGTATGTGCGTACCACCAGAAACAAATAAAAGGAAGGGAAACTCAAGATATCCAGTACATACGACCCAAGAAAACAATGATGATAGAAGCGCATCATCTACACCAAAGAAATTCTGCGTCAACTGCGAAGGAAATCACTGGATCACAGAATGCAAGAAGTTCCAGGAATCCGACGTCAACGAGAAATGGGAAATAGCGAAACAAAAACGCCTTTGTTTCAAATGTTTGCGCCAACGCCACAGAAGGAACAACTGCAAAGGCCAAACTTGCAAGAAGTGCAAGCGACCGCACCACTCGTTGTTACATTCGGATACAGCACATCGAACGATGACGCCGGTGCAGGAAGAAAAGCCCGCGATCTCATCATGCAATCAAACCACAGACGAGAACGTGTCTAATGTGCTGAAGTCAGTATACGCCGCGGCTGACGGAAGGAAAATATACCTGAAGATGATGCAGGTCGATGTCTACGGACCGAAAGGCTCCACACGCATCCTCGCCCTATTGGATGAAGGGTCGACCGTCTCGTTGATAGACGCAGAGATCGCCATGAGAATCGGAGCCACCGGAGAAAAAGAGTCCCTCGTATTACAAACCGTCGGTGGAAAATTAATCGAAAAGAGAGATTCTCAACGAATGGAAATCAAAATCAAAGGAGCTCATCGCACAGATAAGAGGGCATTGAAAGGCGTCCGTACTGTAGACAATCTGAAGCTATCACCGCAGTACGTCGACAAAGAAACCATAGAAAAATGCAAGCATCTTAGAGACATGAAGAATGAGCTACTATACGATCGAGAGAGGCCTGCTCTGCTCATTGGTCAAGATAACTGGGAGTTAATCGTCTCCAGGAAAATATTGAAAGGCAAACCAAACGAACCAGTTGCATCACTCACCAGCCTAGGTTGGGTGTTGCATGGCTGCTGCTCCGGAATCACCTCGCCGATAAACTTCATCAACCACTGCAGAACGACAAGTGATGAAGACCAGATGGAAGAATTGATCAAAAGGCATTTCGATTTGGAAGCCATTGGAATTCAGCAGCGACGTCCGAGCAATGACGCCGATGAGAGAGCACTGATAGTCCTCACCAACACCACGAAACGTCAGCCCGATGGAAGATACGAATCAGGACTGATATGGAAAACAGACAACGAGACATTGCCCAACAATTATGTACAAGCTCTCAGCCGATTAAAGGGAATCGAGAACAAGCTAGAAAGAAATGCAGCACTGAAAGAGGAATACGGAAAGCAATTGAAGCACCTACTCACTAGTGGGTATGCTGAGGAAGCACCAGCCGATTCCACTCAGGGAAGAACGTTTTACCTGCCACACTTCGCGGTAGTACACCCCACAAAGAAGAAGACTCGCATTGTCTTTGATGCTGCAGCAAAATTTGAAGGCAAGAGCTTGAATGATGCGCTGCTTCCAGGACCAGATCTACTCCAGTCTCTATTTGGAATACTCCTGAGATTCAGACAAGGGCCCGTGGCTGTAGTAGCCGACATAAGGGAAATGTTCCTACAGATTCGCATTCGGAAAGAAGACCGCGACAGCCTAAGATACCTGTGGAGAGAAGATCGCCGTGAGAAACCGAAAGAATATAGAATGACTTCCGTCATCTTCGGAGCGTCATCCTCACCTGCCACGGCTATCTTTGTCAAGAACCTGAACGCCAAAGAACATGAAAAAGAATATCCTGAGGCTGCGAAAGCGATCGTCCGAAACCATTATATGGACGACTATCTTCAAAGCTTCGCGAACGTTGATGAAGCAGCACGAACAGTGAAAGCTGTAGACGAGATACACAAAGCTGCTGGATTTGAATTGAGACAATGGGCCAGCAACAAAGAAAAGGCTCTACATCCAGCAGCGGAAAATGATAAACCACCGAATGAAGTGCGTCTAGGAAACGAAGAAGAAAAGACGCTCGGTTTAAGATGGCTCGTGAAAGAAGATGCATTGGCCTTCAACGTCGGACTAAGGAAAACACCCGACGAAGTAGCAAACGGAGTCCGAGCCCCGACAAAGAGAGAAGTTACAAGTGCAGTAATGTCCACTTTCGACCCAATGGGAATCGTCGCCCCGATCCTCGTCAAAGGCAAACGATTAATCCAAGATATATGGAGAGCCGGAACAAAGTGGGATGATACTATAGAAGAAGAATCCCATCAATTGTGGCTGGAATACATAGAGGACATAAAGACACTGGAAACATTGAGAATCCCAAGGTGTCTGGCACCAACAACGAAAACAGGACAACTTCACACATTTGTCGATGCCAGTGAAACCGCGTACGCTGCCGCTGCGTACTGGAGGTCGATCACAGCAACTGATGAAGTTCACATTATGCTCATAGCAGGAAAAGCCAGAGTGACACCGAACAAACCAGTGTCAATTCCACGTTTGGAGTTGCAAGCCGCCTTGCTAGGAGCAAGACTCGCTGCCTCAATAACTGATGAGACAGATTTGAACATAACAGAACGAGTGTACTGGTCAGACTCAAGCACAGTTCTCCAGTGGATGAAATCGGATCCAAGACGATTTAAAACCTTCGTCGCTCATCGTCTTGCTGAACTCGAAGATCTCACGAAAATACATGAATGGAGATGGGTTCCAACGAAAGAAAACCCTGCAGACGATGCCACGAGAGAAGCTCCCAAGAACTTCAGCAGTAATTCGAGATGGTTTCGAGGCCCTGAGTTTCTTTACTTACCCGAAACAGAATGGCCAACGAAGAAGTTCTGGAAGACTGAACCCACCGGAGAAGAAAAGAATACCGAGACGATAGCCGTGCTGAGAATAGAACCAGTATGGATCCTACCTGATCCAACGAAATTCTCAAGCTGGATGCGCTTGTTACGTGCCACGGCCAGAGTATTTATGTTCATCAGTCTCTGTAAGAGGAAGATATCCGCTACGAACATCGTGCAAAACGAAGATAGCTGGAAACCATATCAGAAAGGAGAGAAGAAAAAGAAGATTTCTCACTCTCACAAGACGGAAAAAGTAGAGAAATGGTCACCAATACCGGAAGAACACCTGCAGACAGCAGAAATGTTCCTCATTCGTCGAAGCCAAGAAGAATCTTTCGAGAGAGACATAGTATTGATCAAGAAGAATTTACCTCTAGAAAGATCCAGTAAATTGAAGAAACTCTACGTATTCATCGACGAAAAGGGCATCTTAAGACTGAACAGCAGAACAGCTAAAATCGAAAACATTGGAAGACGGGAAAAGAAGCTGGCAATACTGGATGGCAGACACAAGATTGCTCACCTGCTAATTGAGCATTATCACCGACACTTTTGCCACGGAAACCACGCGACAGTCATTAACGAGTTGCGACAGAGATTCTGGATTCTGTCTCTACGCAACGCCGTGAAGAAAATATTGCATCAATGTCAATGGTGCCACGTGAGAAAAGCGAAGCCTCAGATGCCTCCGATGGGTGATCTACCAGCTGAACGACTGCAACACGGTACATTTCCGTTCGCCTGCACAGCGGTAGATTACTTCGGTCCCATGTTCGTCACGATCGGCCGCCGGAGAGAGAAAAGATGGGGAGCTCTATTCACATGTCTTACCACGAGAGCGATACACCTGGAACTTGCATCGACCTTCAGCGCCAGCTCCATGATCATGGCGCTACGAAGAATGGCGGCAAGAAGAGGATGCCCTCGTATTGTCTACAGCGACAATGGAACCAACTTTGTCGGCGCAGACCGTGAATTGAAGCTAGAACTTCAGAAGATTCAAGAACTGAAGATCGTCGAGGCGGCAGAACAAGAAGGCATCCGGTGGAAATTTATACCTCCTGGAGCACCAAACATGGGGGGAGTCTGGGAAAGAATGGTGAGAACAGTCAAGGTAGCACTCTCTGCTGTCTTGAACGAAAGAAGCCCACCAGAAGAGGTACTGCACACACTGATGACCGAAGTCGAACACACGGTGAATTCGCGCCCACTCACCCACTTGAGCGCAGACCCACAAGATGAAGAGAGCCTGACGCCTAACCACTTCCTTATTGGGCGTTCCTGCGGCTCGGCAGTTGTGGGAGACTTCAGTGACTCAGACCTCGTCGGAAAACCAAATTGGAAGACAGCGCAGAGGCTCGCAGATCACTTTTGGAAAAGGTGGTTACAAGAGTACCTACCCACTCTCATGCCACGGAAGATCAACGACAGAACCGCTGCAGACCCGCAGCAAGGCGACATCGTCATAGTCGCCGACACGTCGCTACCACGAAACACGTGGCCGCGGGGCGAAGTCATCAGAACTTACGTCGGCCCTGACGGCAGAACGAGAGTCGTGGACGTCCGGACTGCAGGAGGAGTAATGAGGCGGCCCACTTCGCGTCTCATCATCATCGTGCCAGCAGCGTCGCGACCGGAACGAGCAGCGCACGACGGAGCCTGCACTGGGGGGGAGAATGTTAGCGACGCGAATAAATAAGACATACTTTGATATGTATTCGACGCGATCATATAGTATATAAATAGGATAGATCGTTATGTAAATAGTTAGAATATAATAGGAATATTTAGTTACATAATGATAAGGAAAATAGAATAAGTTTATATGAATAAATAAAGAATCCCAGTAGAATAGGGCACATTATGTACTATTAGCGTAGGAGTGTTTTTAATTGTAGACAAGGAAAAATAGAGTGAGCAGGACACACATAGTTCTAAACAGGTTGAAACTTGTCCAGACTTGTTTACGCAAAAAGACAGAGACAGGGATAGGAAAGAGACCCAAAAATGGCTCTTATTGGTCAATGAGAATGTTTAGCGCCTTGTACCTAGCGATAGTTGCTGAGTGTAATTTTAGGATATAAATAGGCAAGAAATCTAGTCGAGCATCAGTTGATCATTGTACTCACTAGGAAATAAACAGTAAACAGTAAAAATAAACAGTGGACGAAGAAAAAGCATTTTACTTCCACCCGCCAGCGCCCAGTTCATCAAGTATCGTTGCAGACCGCAACAATAACTGTGTCTTTGATGCCAACGGATTAAAGAGATTTTGATTTGCTTTGATCTAAACACTTTGAACGACACGCAGCAATCAGCTACAACAAAATATCTTTTATTTGGGGTTACCGGTGATGGCGTGGCTTTTAGTGAATTAAGTATGACCATGACAGTAATTAAATTTAGATTTTTGAAATTGAATGCTAAGTGAAAATCTTAAGATTTTAAATAATGAGGAAGAAGTATAATAATAATAATGATATTTCTCGGGCAGGGTTCGAAAATGCGTCTTCGGAAAACCGTCCCGACGCCTTAACCACGGGGCCATCGAGCCAGCTGCTCGAGCAACCAAGTTTCTTCTATCCTTCTTATTTCGTCTTACGGAAACGATTCTACGTCACCTGTCGTCAATGTTTTACATTTAAAATCTTAAGATTAACTTTTGAATTATTTTAGAACAGGGATTTTGTCATTTTTTTTTATTTGTATTGCGGTTAGTTTATTTCAGCACTTTTACAAGCGCGATGATCTCGAAAATATGTTTGAAAATCATCGGAAAAACGCATCGCGGTTTAATGTTAAGCAAACTGAAGTAAGAAAACTACTTTGCTGACAACATTTCAGCCTACACGACAAGGGAATACTCTCGTATCTTCAATTGTCATACTTTTTCTTTCGTTGCCCCGAGGTTGCCACTTTGGGGATGTTTGTAAATACCTACAACGTGAGAACTTTCCCAATTTGCGGTGAGTTTTTATGGTGTTTGTCATGGATTAAAACATAAATAAAAGTGCACAATATAGCTTTATATTGTATACCTAGCTCTCATAGTCTTCTTTATACTATCAAAATCATCCTTAGACTGGCTGGAAGAGAACGTGATAAACCCGCCGTGGGTGCTATTTTTCTTATGTTTCTATTGTGAAAAATTATATTTCTTTACAGTGTGCAATAAGGTGTTGTTGTGTTTATTAATTGTAAGCTTTATGGATCATAAATTAGATTTGAAAATAGCATAGCATATGCGAGATATCACAAATCCCATGAGGTTTCAACAGTTTCGACTATTACTAGTATACTTTTTAATACTATGTTTCAGTAATGATTTTTGGATTGGTAAGATCTGACGGCGGTTGTTATACCACCCATCAATGCCAAGCGACCTAGTCATGTTTCGGGACGACGTTCATTGTTCAGTGAACCATCGGAGAGAAGGGTCTAAGAGTCGCTCATCTGCTTTCTTTCCCTAGAGCTATGTACTCCATCTTCGGCCACAACGTCGCTTAAAATAAGGCGAAAAAGTAACCAAATATTGATCTATAGAACATAAAAAAAACTGATTTCAATAACAAGGTGTTAGAGAAAGGCAATTAAATATAATACTTTACATATTACATAAACATAAGGGGCAATGCGCACTAGGCGGCCAGGTCGCGGCGACCAACGAGTTCTGCTATTTCCTTCATAAATTTAGAATTTGCGCGCACTTAGGGGCCAATGGCCAGGATAAATAAAAATAAATAAACAAACATATAAATGTAAAACTTGTAAACAGAAGCTGCAAAAGATAAATAACGACTAAGACAAGTAAAAATAAACAACAATGAAAGCAAGATAGAGCTGTAACATTTATGTTCGATGGCGTGACACGAACCGTCCTCTATATTACACGTGTTTGCAGGGACACTAAGCTAATATTAGTGTTTCGATCAATCTTAGTAGCTTTCATGATTGAACGTGCCCTGTTCTTGTTTTGTTTTGGATCTTAAAGCATTTTGGACCTTAATGGTTACATATCTAACTCTGAATATAGCATAGCCAATCAGAACTTGAAATTGCTAATCCTGTACTGTTACACTGAGACATCAATTATTAAGTCAAATGACCTGGACTTCCGCTGACTACGATGTACTATAAGCCAGCACATACTAGAGCTTGCTCACTACAGCTTGACGATCACACTATATTAATATTAAAAATGCAAAAGTTTGTTTGTTAGGGTGTTCATGTGTGTGTTAGGGTGTGTGTTTGTTACCTCTTCACGCCGCACCGGCTAAACGGACTTATATGAATTTTGAAGGGTCATAACTATTACTGGGGGAGATGGCTGGATTAACACATAGGATACTTTTTTCCCGAAAAAAGCGAAAATTCCCGAAGGAGCAACCATAAACCGAATACTACGTGTGTGAAACCGTGCGGCGCAACTGGTTGTTCGATTTCTACAACGAGGAAAATGTTCGTGGACAGAAAAAAAGGGCAAGTATTTGTTTTCGGGTCAGGGTGTTGTGGGAAGTGATCCTCGTAGTTCCTGGTTTCCTAGATAGAGGAAGCCTACTTAGAGTCAAGCATCTACTATGTTTCCAAATAATGTTTCTCCTTGTACCTATTGTTCCAAGGAATAAAAGTGTTTAGCAGTTTTCTCTGGTTGACCAGTCATTTTAACCGACGTCAAAAAAACTTTAATGATTTTAACATCAGGCAAAATAGTGACCAAACGTAAAAGTCATGAATAATTGCCACCAGCTTTATAGACGCGCATTCATTATTATGTCGGTGTGACCTTAGAAGCTTAGAGCTTAATGGCGTAAGAAAATATGAGAAGGACCCATCAAAACGGTTTTATGGGCTTCATTAAATCCGACAATATCTCATATTACTTCGTAGGATCTGGTAGCAAACAAATGTTACACGCAAAATGTAGATTATTGCTATTTCTATTTACTTATTTTTATTAGAAAAGTCAACACCAGCTTATCAATCTAAAAGAAAGCAATTTGAAGACTGCAAAATTATATTTATTTACAGACAGGTAAAGGGTACACAACCATAATGACCACCTTGCAATTCCACATTAACTTGTTTGAAAATTATCTATATGAGATACTTACTGCGCCCCACGGTTCCACCTACAGTTTCCCGGGATAACCAGCCTATATGCTCATCCAGGGTATAAGCTATTTTTGTTCCGAATTTCACTAAAATCTGTTGAGCCGTTACAGCCTAACGATGTAACTAACACACTAAACGCACTTATATAAACAAACTTTCGAATTTATAACATTGGTATGATTAGTGTCAAGTAGGTACGCCTCAGGGATGCAAAAATAAATCCTTATATCTCTGTTTTCTCTTCTCATTAGTTTTTGTAATTGAAGCAATCGTTGTCATTAGAATGGGAAAGTTATTTACTCGTAACAAGATTGGTAATGAAAAATAAACAAGGCTATAATGTAGGTTAAAAAAATAATCAAAAGAGCACGTTTTCATGGGTAAGGCCCAAAGGAATAAATTTTGAATGCATTGTCTTCGCGTTGTGAGCTACCCTGACAGTTTTAGCCGGCTAGTGCTCGAAATTTGTGTTTCAAGATTCCACCCGGAACGCCAGACAGTCAAATAAGAAGGTGACTTAATAAAAACGTAGTAAAATCATGCATCTGTCTAGCTTGAAACAACTTTGAAACAAAACCGAAGATCTACAAAACAAAATGAATCATAAATTTAATTGTTGAAAACTTCACGGCTAACACATAGTTATGCAAATGCACCCTAAGGGTCACGTTTACTAACTACGCTATTAGGGTGAACTACCCTGTCTTTAATTCGATTAGATTCAGCAGTCAAAGATAAAGTGTTAATATACTAGATAATGAGTACGTAGGCGGGTTCTTAGAACTTTTTATAGCCAATTTTATACGTGATCATATCATATACGTATGTGGGTAGATATTAAATTTATCTATACATTATTTAAGCACTTTTCTTGAGAAAAGTATATGTAATATACTTTTCTCAAGAAAAGTGCTTATATAAAGTGCTATTATATAGTGCTATAAAAGTATAATGATGAAGTAAAATGTAAATGTATTTACAAGGTTCGTTCCTACGAACGTAACATTAATGACCGCCCGCGCGCTTCGGCCGCATGGAATTAAGGTACGAGTTTGTAGCCGACTAGAAACAGCAGCAACAGACTACGTGTCGCTGCGACATTACTGGTTTCTATGTATTTCTATGAAATATACCTTCCGCAGTTAGCGAAACATTGTCTGCTGCTGCTGTTTGCAGTCGGCTACGAACTCGTACATTAAGGTAGTAAGTATACTAATAATGACAAGGAAAAACACCCTTATGGCCTCTGAAAGGTTCACCGAAATACATTTATCTATTCTGGATAAATATCGAGACAGACAGAGGAAAAACCTACAAGTTTTTTAAAACTGTAACAAGATGTCTCTTCAATTATTATTACGCAAAATAAGGCTTTTTATCGCCGTCAAGAATTTTACCGAGCGTTTTCCGAACTTTTTCTTATGATGTGATAGATGGTGAGAATTTAAGAAATTGGCTCTTACGATAACGGTCCTTCCATCGATTATGTTTTTGCTCTTGGAGATAATATACGAGAAGATACGCAAGTTTTTTTTAATTTCAGCGGAATGACTAAGCCAATAGTGAGTTTTAATAAACTCTCTGAGTATTGAGCACTGTGCACGTCAATCAAAAATTGGCAAAACAAAAATAAAATATATAGTTTATAGTTTTTTAGTTTAATTTTTTTATGTTAAAGTATATTATGTGTTGGCGATCAAATTTTTTATTTTATTTATTTTATCAAAAATATTTTATTTAGGCGAATATGTCTCTTCTAAGAGCCGAAGTGTAGGAATTCAAAACAAAATAACTTATATGCTAAATATTCTGTTATATATGTATATATACTGTATAATCTAGTGTCCGTGCCAGATTAAAAACTTATATTGAAAAAAATGTCATAGATTTCATTGCACTGAAATTTAGTGTTTACTAGTTTAGTTTAGTTGCTACTCGCGGTTTCACTCATGGTTTTTTGGGATAAGGATGTCCGTTTCCAGGACCTTAAAAATACTTACTTATCAAATTACATCAAAATACGATCAGTATTATTTGTGTGATTGAGTAACAAACATCCATTCCTACAAACTTATATAAGTTAGATCATAAAACTCCTGAAATGTGATACAAATCCTGTTCAAGTATGTTCGTGAAATTTCGACATAATTGATATTTATTGTCGATACGTAAGTGTAACCTTTTTCCATCAAGCATGTACAAAACTCTTTAAGAAAAAAAAACTTGATCTTAAACACGAAAAACAAATACCTTTACACAACAGTGACACCCCTTACCTCTCAAATTCACAGCATTAGCAATGGAGAACTCCGATACGGAACTAGTGGTTGGAATCTGCTCGAACCTCGGGTTAGGAGTGCTCTGCTGTCCAATAGCTTCGATGTGCCGTGACGTCACTGGGTCCTCGTAGTCTTGGTGCTGGTCATAATACTCTTCAGGCTTTTGTTGATGCTCCTCTTGACCGCCGTACTCGGAATCGTAATCTGTTGAAAGTGGTGTAACGTTCACAAATCAGGCAGTTCTCATCCTAATATCAAAAAATATTTAAGATGACAGTGAAGATGTGGGATAAGTCATCTAAATCCGGAATAAAATGTGTCTTGCCCATATCTTTTATTAAAAAGATTGATTTCTGCCGATACAACAAAATCAATGCAATGCGTAACAGAAAAGTGACAGATTAAATTTTTTATCTAAACCCTCGTTTTTATGCGCCTTTTGAGGTTAGTTCGGCATAGCATGCTAATAAATGGATATAGAATGCATTGTCATCGCGTTGTAAGCTACTCTGAAAGTTTCAGCCGGTTAGATAATCAGGAAGTGCTTGAAATTTGAGTTGCAAGTTTCTACCCGGAAAGACAAACAGACAAATAATTAAATTACTTATAGTTTCGGTATTCATATTATTTTCATTGTGAAGTTTGAACTCTTTTGCGATATTAATATCTAATAATTTGTTTCTTAGGTCGAAAAGTAGTTGGTAGTAAAATACGTGCCTTCGCCGACACCAGACTTTTTGTAGGTCCGATATTTTTTACCGTCATTTGTCACTTATTTTGTAACCGACTTTTTGACCGACGCGACGTGTGCGTTGCAATATTTTTATTTTCACCAACAAAAAAAAAATGTGACCGATTGTTTCTGGGCAGTCTACGCCGTTAGAGAATTTTTAGTATCAAAATATTTACTGGTGATTTTTAGTACCTATGAGTTCCTACTGTCACGTGACTGTATTGTGTTGGAGCACTTGTACTTTATAAAAAATTGTGACAATTGTTTGTTACTGGTCCAAAAATCGCATCCCAGAACAACTACCTATGTAAATAAGACGTTATACTAAAAACATGTCTATAAAGATTTGGAAACTATCGTGAGTCGAAATATTCATTATAAATATAAACGGCTACACTCACGTTATGATCCTGCGCCTGCGCCGCGAATCCAAAGCGTAAACTCCCGTAAAAGGACATCCTAATTGTCCGAAACCTGGTCGGAGTTATTCCGACACAATCATAACGTGAGTGTGGCAGTTTATGTTTATAATGAATGGTGATAAATATTTTACTTCATAAGATATTCGCCCCCCCCCCCCCCTACCTGTTTCTCCTCTACTTTCCATTTCAGCTTCAATGCAACTTCAAAAGGGTAAAGCGATTGCGATTGTCCTTTGTTTTCAGTCAACACATCTCAACACGATTCGATCTAGAGAGTAATATTGTTTACCGGTAAAAGGCTGAGGTTTTCTTTTCATCAAACAAATTGGCACTCTCTTTACTAGGCTATAGGTACTTCTAAGGTAAACCGAACGAAAGTACATCCATCAAAATATTCCGAGATCGGATTTCTAATCTTCGATAAAGGTTCCAGGTAAAAAAGGAAATAAATTACAGCACTCCAAATGTAAAGCTTAGTAATAATCACGCTTAGATTTTGAAATAGCTGTTTGTTAGATTAAGTAGCTCATTCAACACTGGCTTTGAAGATTTTTGATAATAGTTAGTTGATCAGATTAGGAACATCATCAGCCTGTATTCGTCCACTGCTGGACATAGGCCTCTCCCAATGAACGCCACTGAGCCCGGTCTTCGGCTCTTCTCATCCAGTTTCTTCCGGCCGCCTTTCGCAGGTCGTCGCTCCACCTGGCCGGTGGGCGTCCTACACTACGCTTGCCGATTCGCGGTCTCCACTCAAGGACACGTCTGCTCCAACGGTCGTCCGTCCTTCGAGAGATGTGACCAGCCCATTGCCACTTCAGCCTGCTAATTCGATGGGCTATGTCGGTTACTTTGGTTCTCTGTCGAATTACCTCATTGCGGATCTTATCTTTCAGAGATACTCCGAGCATAGCCCTTTCCATAGCTCGCTGAGCGACTTTGAACTTATGGATCAGTCTCACTGTGAGTGTCCACGTCTCGGCTCCGTAGGTCATTACTGGTAGGACGCACGCATTAAAGACTTTTGTCTTAAGGCACTGTGGTATGGACGACGTGAAAACTTGACGTAGTTTACCGAACGCTGCCCAGCCTAGCTGAATCCTTCTATCGGCTTCCCTCTCGAAGTTGTTTCTACCCAACTGTATTGTTTGTCCAAAGTAGACATATTCTTCGACAACTTCAAGAGGTGTACCATTGACGACGATGGGTCTCGGGGTAATAAGATTGCTGTACATGGTTTTAGTCTTATCTAGATTCATCCCGAGCCCAATACGTCGTGAAGCATCAGCCAGACTGTTTAGCAGATTTTCAAGGTCCTGCACCGATTCCGCCATAAGGACTATGTCGTCGGCAAATCGTAAGTGTGAGATGTTTTCACCGTTTATATTTATGCCCTTACCTTTCCAGTCCAGCGTCTTAAACATATCTTCTAAGGTGTTAGTGAACAGTTTCGGAGATATAACATCTCCCTGTCTCACTCCCCTGCGTAACAGGATATGCTTAGACTGCTGATTCTGTACTTGGACACTCATAGTCGCGGCGTCGTACAAACATCTCAGCACTTCGATATACCGCCAGTCCACTTGGCACCGCTGCAGTGACTCCAGAACAGCCCAGGTTTCAACGGAGTCAAAGGCCTTCTCATAGTCCACGAAAGCAAGGCACAGGGGCTGGTTATACTCTTCGGACTTCTGTATAACCTGCCTCACTGTGTGGATGTGGTCTATGGTGCCAAATCCTCTGCGGAACCCAGCCTGCTCCGGAGGCTGAAACTCGTCAAGTCTTCTTGCGAGACGATTAGTGATGATCCTCGAAAACAGCTTATAGACATGGCTCAGGAGTGAGATGGGACGGTAGTTTTTCAGGAGGGCTTTATCCCCCTTTTTGAAAAATAGTACTACAATACTCCTGTTCCACGCCTTTGGAGTTCTCCCAGTGAACAGAGCGGAATTGAATAGCTTCTGGAGCTCCCGAAGTACAGGTTTACCTCCTGCTTTCAGAAGCTCGGAAGTTATTCCGTCTTCCCCTGGGGCTTTTCCGTTTTTAAGCTGTCCGAGCGCCATCCCTACTTCATCCAGGCTGATTTCCGGCAGTTCTTCGGTGTAGTGCCGAGTGAGAGTGGCTCGAGCATCGTCTCTGATGGAGTCGGGTCGTAAAGCATGCGTGTCGTAGAGCCGGCTATAGAAATCTTCAATCTCGGCAAAGACCTCCGGCTTTGAGGAAACGGTTTGGCCACTGGATGTTTTTAACTTAGTCAGATGCGAGCGCTTCAGTTGCTGGGTGAAAACTTTTGACCCCCGATTTTGCTCAATCGCCTTTTCAATACGGCGTGTATTGGAGCATCGGAGGTCACGTCGCACCAGCTTAGTTATCTTAGAATTGAGCGCCCGCTTTTCTGACGTCGTGGCTTGTGTGTCCTCCCGTCTTTTGTCCATAAGCCGAAGGGTATCTGCCGAGAGCTTAGATTTTATGCCCGTACGCTGGGTCTGGCAAAACTTTACACCCTCTTCCCTTAAAGTACCCACTACATGTTGGAGAGCCTCGTCCATGTCCTCGGTGGTTTCCAAAACAGCGAATCGGTTTTTTAGGTGGAGTTGGAATTGTTCCGATCCCACAACGGTTTGGAGCAGATTAGGACGGAGCGAGGACTTCATCATTCGACATCTTTCGAGCTTAAAGTTGATATTCAGAGAGCCTCGAACAAGTCGGTGATCGCTTCCGGTATTGAACCTGCTGATCACTGAGACGTCTCTGAATATATGCTTCTTGTCCGTCATGATGAAGTCTATCTCGTTTTTTGTCACAGTATCGGGGCTTTGCCACGTCCACTTCCTCTGGGGCTGCTTCTTAAAGAATGAATTTATCAAGTACAGCCCCTCTTTTTCCAAAAAGTTGACGAGCATTTGCCCCCTGTGATTTCTGCATCCGTAACCGTGTGGACCTACCTTCGATTCGCTGTTAGTTTGTATTCCCACCTTGGCATTGAAGTCCCCCATGACAACATTGTAGTGCGCTTTAGTGGTGTTATGAAGCGCCGAAGATATGTCCTCATACATATCTTCCACTGCGTCATCCGAGTGTGCCGAGGTCGGTGCGTATACCTGTACAACCTTGAGATTGTATCTCTCGGTGAGTTTCAGTACGAGGTATGCTACCCTGTTCGACACACTGGAGATCTCTACAACATTGTCAGCGAGGGCCTTGTTGACGAGGAATCCAACGCCACCCTGGGACTGCTGGTCGCCCTCCCGGAAATACAATAGGTGACCTGATTCCAGTGTTACGGTGTCCTCTCCCTCTCTTCGGACTTCGCATAACCCCAGAATCTGCCATCTTATTTTTTCTTTCGAGTTCCGTTTCTAACTGTGCCATGTGTTCATCTAGCCTGAGTGTTCGTCCGTTATACGTTGCCAAGTCGAGTGGTTTTTGGTGGCCTACCGTCACCCGGGGATTCTTCGCACCCCCTGCCCCGCCGTTACCATGACCGCCACCTTGGTCAGGAATAGCAGGGCGGCCGGGAACTGGGGGCCTTTTTTTGTTTGTGCCGTTCATATTAAGGTTTTGTCCATAGTCGCCACGCTGGACATGCGGGTTGGCGACCGCAGGGCGTAACTTGTCGCACCGGTGACGCTGCTGCCCGTCACCGGTCTGTTGAATTTAGCTACGCTATTTTTGTGATGGATATACCGCCATCGGTCGGTCGTCAGAGCCTCGTTTGCTGATCGGCAGGGTGCACCGCGGGCAGGTGAGGTTGACTTGGGTCTCGATAGATATAGGTTGAGACCCCTAACACCCCAGATTAGGAACGTCGTTTTAATTTTCATAATTCATTAGTTTCAGCTATTTTTGTAATACATTTTCGTAATGTTTAGCTTACGTATAAAACGACCCCAGACGCCTTTTCTCTGGACGAAGTTAAAATTTTAAATTCTAAATCCTATCCTATCTTACTAAGGCTCCTAATATTAAAAATGATACTAATATTACGAAAGGGTGTGTGTGTATACGTGCGCGAGGGTGTGTGTGAAGGTGTGTGTGTGTGTGTATATTTTTTATGTATATCTTTGTTATCACTTAGTTCTATTAAATCACTAAACGGATTTTGAAAGGTTTGTAGGTACTTTAAGGTCTTGGAAAAGGATACTTTTATCCCAGAAAACCAAACAGTTCTTGGAACTACTTCAGCTGATTCTACGCGGACGTCGAAAGGTATAAAGCCCACTACACGCTTTGGTCATTACTATAAGTATAGCGAGCATGTGTTCTTATTAAAATAAATAAATTAGTTTAAATCCATAGGTACAGTTTTTCGACTCTCCTCTACAGTTGCGAAAATATCGACACGTCTACCTAGATCTTCTGCCGCGAATTAATATTCGGTTGAGAAACATTTTAAAGGTGAATATTTTTGTTATAATAATCTGGACACTATAGTGCTTTCGTTTACCGCCAGCTTTAGCCACCTTTAAGCTTTATCAATTTAAACTTTATCTAACAACTTTTAGGTGTTTATTTGATTATTACTATTTATCTGATTGCGTTTATAAACGATCAATCACTATCGCGTGTGTAATAATATGTGTATTTTGTTACGCTTTTTAGTTTTTTTATTATGTAATTTCAGAACAAGTTTTAAAACATTCCATCATCATTTAAAAATATAGAGGACAGAATTTCACCTCACACAGAAAATAAATGTAGTTTAGATGCAGCTGCAGTACCTCAATATTCATTTAATTTTCTCTAGTACCATATTTTGCACGTCTTGGGAAATACTTTTATATAATATTTTCTAGTTTACTCTCATATTTTGAAAACATTCGATACATCATGGTGAGTTATGGTATTTCTGAGAAACACAGACGCAGTGAACTCCTGTGAGCTGTCCAATAGGTACTCAGTCGCTCATACCTCATACACCGTGGAGGTTGTAGTTTCGATTCCCACGACCGGACAAATGTTTGTGCACAGAAAAAATAAGCGCAAATAATGACAAAAAATGAAAATGTTTCCCGTCTGGGTGTTGTCGGACCGTGGTGCTTGAAAATACAGATTTTGTTGCTAGATACAGGGACTAGCCTGGAGCCATCTATGTATAAAAAAAGCTAGAAAAACATATACCTACATATGTTACTAGCGAGCCGCCCATACTTAGGTCACGGTGAGTGTGCGAAAGAATTATACGAGCTAATTCATCCATCTCCTTTGTACCATCGGACAGCAAGACGCACTCGAACTAAGAAACTAGACATCCGTACATGTTTGATATTGCTCCTGCTCGAATACAGCATTTTGCTTCGACCTTTAAAATACAAACAGCTAAGGAATAGAATACCTTAAGAGCGTCTTTGTTTCCCGATTCTTATAATCTAGGTGTCTTCAAGTCTCAAGTGAATCCGTATCTTCTAGGCAAGCATGATCCATCGTCGAACGCATCGTCACTTTCCATCAGGTGAGACTGCGATAAAATGCTTGCCTAATCATCATCATCATCATCAGCTCATCACGTTCCCACTGCTGGAACACGGGCCTTTTCTCATAGAAAAAGTATGGGCCATAATCCACCACGTTGGCCCAGTGCGGGTTGGTGGATGTCACATGTCCTTGCCTAATCGGTAATTAAAAAAAACATTTGCGATTTATATTAAATTTGTTCTATACTAGAAAAAAGTAACTATATTTTTGCACAAATCAAAATCAAAAATATCCAAATATGCTTATAAGTGTAACCTCAGTGTAATCAATATTATTTTTCTCTCTTTACATAACTGAAGTTTGACACTTTTATTTTTGATGTAAGACATGTAATTGATGTAAAACTTTCAGTAGGTAGAATGATTGATTATTTAATTAGGTAGGGAGCAACGAACTTTTAACGTCAAACTTTTTGAAAGTCATCATAAAGTGAACAATCATAGAAGACTGATTAATATGTTATTTTAAAAACCCTGTCTAATGAGTCATATGATTCATAACAATTTTTTTTTCGTTGTAATTAAATTGGGACAGTTAACAACCACTTGGAATTCAGGTTGTAATAACTGATCGTTGCGGATTCGGTCTCGCGATACTAACCATTTACGTGCCTTAGCACGCCGCGTTTTTTTTCGCGTTTCGCGTCTAGGTTGCGTCTTGTAACTGGACAAAGGGCGTACAAATTTTACTATGAAAATTAACGTGGCTTGGCAATGGTGACACAGTGAGTTCGGTCTGGCGGGTGGGCCGTCGTCACTGGAGTCGCCTTCATTGCCATATGGCACTGAAGGAGACAGACTCAACGACTCGCAGCCGGTCCTGCCGACGGACCCAACAATACCCCACCCCCCGCACCAACCAACGTCGACGCTCACGCAGCGAGCGGAGCGTGCAGCAGCCCGCAGTGCGAGGCGCGACACGTTCGCGAGCGTTCCGCACTCGTCTTGAAAAATGGACCGGATGTGGTTGAAACTATAGTTGGATTACTCCAATTTAAACGTGAGTGTCACCCGTAAATTATTATTATTAATAAAGGCGTACACAATTATTGCGTCTTGTTTGCATCGATTCTACGGTGCGTATAAAAACGCAAAGTTGTGCAAGGGCCCTAAGTTGGTAAGCACTATCTAGTGAAGGGGCCTAGTTACTTATGTAAGCCTCATCTGACGTTAAGCTTCTTAATACCTGAATTTCTTGAGGTTCTAGGTATGTACCTACTTGTAAGCTTACTAAAAATACCTAACTACTTGTAACGTAGAATCGTAACGTATTAGTTTTAAGGCATTTATGATAAATATATAACTTGTTATTTAAGTTAACAAAAAATTATTTAAGTTAACTTATTTATTTATTATATATTTCAGTCGTTAACTAATTCGCTTACCAAAGGTCAGTTAAACAAAAATTAAAATATATTATCACACAAAAGAACATAAAATTACAAATAACACGTACACTTCATGCGGCTTGGGCTAAACGGATTTGCAAAGATGGAACTTTCATTTTGATTATTATTCCTTGCTCTCTACATAAACCAATAAATACCTACTGCTTTAGCAAGATTAACATCAGAATCGCGGCGTCTCGTTGCTTTACTAAAAATAAGTTGCCATTTGGCGACGCGCCTGATTTTACTATCCACCGTTCAAGTACAACAAGATTCTTATAGGCAGTGATTATCACGGTTTTCTTTTACCCGTATCTATGTTATTTATGTCTTCTATGCTCACAATAACTAGTGGAACCCACAGGTGTCGCGGACCACGGTTTCTATTTACCCGTACCTATGATAAACCTCACTGTTCTCTCAGTATCTCAGCGAGATCTAGAGGTTGTGCATACCACGGTTGTAGCTTTTTATTTACCAGCACCTGAGAAACTGTTGGTATCCTCTCGTAATATCTCGACGAGATCCACAGGCGACGCTTACCAGGGCTTTGCACCAAGGGTAAAAACTTCAGCCATTTGATCAAACAGCTAGGCAAATGACTTGGATCGATGACGTTTAATTACTTGCCTAGGCTGTTCATTTAAAAAGCCTGTTTTCCAAAGTTTAATGAAAAATAGTACAATGGAAGAGTGTAGTGACAATAATAATGAATATAGCTGCAGCTGGCCCTTGGGCAACCACAACGCCGCGAACATTTATGTTAGATACGAATATAATGTAAGTAGATTACAATGTATCACTTCGATAGATTATAATCTACCGAAAAATAATGCGACGGTTCACAATCTTCTATCTCATCTCTCTTCATCTAAGTTTAACCACATGCCTAAGCATAAGCCAGCCAGTTTATTAAATGTTGTAATAGACGCTATGGCTAAATATCATTCAGGCCGCTAGTTGAAAGGCGCTGTGTAGTCAAGAGGCTAGGCTGTTGATTGGACGGCGAATTAAGCTAGTTGGCTGCGACATATCTATTACCATTGGTCCTTGTATTTTCTTTCTTTTCTTTTTTATGTATTCAAGTATTCTGTTTCCTCATCAGTATCTCAGCTGGGTCCAGTGCATACTACATTGCCGCAAGGATACTCTGTGTATCTTTTACCTTTGTAATCATAGTTTTTATAACTTACCTGTTTATAAGTTTGGTCTTCTGTTCCTTCAGTATCAAAGCGGGGTCCATAGACGGCGCGCACACATAGACGGTCGCGCTCGCCAACGTCAACGGTCCGCTACCTTTATAAAACTCTATCTACATGAAACCAATATGTTCTTGTAGTTTTTGTCTCTTACCTGTGTTATAAGTCTCCTGTTCCCTCAGTATCTCAGCAGGGTCCACGGGCGGCTCATACCACGGACGCCGCGAGTAAATCTTCTTGCTGTTCACGACGCGATCACCGACGTCAACGTTCCGATAACTCGCAGGAGACAGGTTTAACATCTCTAAACATCTGATTGTTCCTGCAAAGGAGAGAAAGAGGTTGTCAATGTTTTGTAATCAAATCGTCACCAAGTATACGTTTTATCAAACAAAAAAACCGACTTCAATGTATCTTCGAAGTCCAAGGTCAAATATCGATGAAATTTATATGGGACCACTTCGTAGCTATACTGAACTCACCGCAGGAAGAATTTTACTAATCGGTTCATGAATGACGGAGTTCTGTGGTAACAAACATAAAAAATACAATCGAATAGAGAACCTTCTCCTGTTTTGAAGTCGGTTAAAAAACGGCGCCGCATTAGTAAATTGCATCTGTGTGAAGTCGGGGCGGTTCGCTAGTAACTCAACCCTCAACTTTATTACTTTTATTTCAGTAAACATGTAGGTAGGTACCTAGTTTGGCACTATTTTAAGCCTTTAATATTTCGCAACCCTCAAGGGCTTCGCGAGTAAGCTTCTTTATCTTGGGATAAAAATAAAACAAAGCTAATTTTAGGGGCCATAATTTTTCTATCAAATAAAATGTGGCTAGGAGAATTGAGTTTGCCCTAGAGAGAGCCGTAGACTTGTACAGTCAGCCTCAAGAATAGGTACCTTTTATTATTATTATAAAAATGAATAAATAAATAATACTCAACGACCACATACTTAATTCTTGGCACCTAACTAGGATTCCCTCTATCTAGGGAACCAGGAACTACGTAGACCATTTCTCGCACAACACCCAGACACCTATTTTATTTTAAACACATTTTAATAATAGCAAGGCATTTGAGAAGCAAGTGTCCAACAAGTGATTATGACAAGATACTAAAAGGTACAACCTGTGTGGAGATTTTTCCGGAATAAAAGTATCCTACACCCTATTCCAGCATTTAAAGTAGTTATGTATACCTACTTAAAAAATATTAATTGCCGCTGAGCAGTTGAAACGTGATTGAGTCAAACATCCAATACAACCAATTTTTTTTCTCGTTTTTAAATTAAATAAATACTTACGTTTGACCGCTATCTGACCTGTTGTGAAATGACGATGCGGTCGATGATGTAGCACGCTCGCCTAAAAGAAACTTGTTCACCCCTATCTTAAAGACACCCCGATTATAGCTATCCGGAAACACAGATGTCTGCAGAGAGTTCCACTCCTTGGCCCTTCGCATTATGAAGTTAGAAGCAAAGCGCTTGCTGCAAGCAGGAGGGATGTCAACAATAAATTCGTCCGATGGTGAATATAATGGGGATGGCGGGATTACTTCATGTAGGTACATTTTCTGAAATGTATCCGTATGTGTATGTATGTATGTACAATCTTCATAAAGTTTCGTATTTATAATATTAGTAGGTTTTGTAATAGAATCAGGCTTGACGTTGCTGAAATTCATCTCAAGACTGAAACAGAATGAAAATATGTAGTGTAATTCCGCTGAATATAATATAATATTCAGCGGAATATTTTCATTGCATTTCAGTTATTAGTAGGTTTTTTAGTCCGATGCTGACTGTTCCGTTGCTCAATAATAAACAGAGTGCCTGGAGTTTTGGCAAAGGTTCGAATGCGTAGAAACGAACTTGGACCAGCTGAATCATTTTGTTGTAATTGAATCAAGTCATCGACTTTTGTTAGAACTCGAATGAGATCTAAATGTTATTGTACGAGTTCTACCCCAATGTTATTAGTAGGTTTTTTAGTTTGGGTTAGTATTGTGGTAGGATTTTTATGTTTCATATCTTTTATTAGTTTCTCAGAATAGTGCTGAGAGTGCCGAATTATGAATATCCTTAAATATATTTTTTTGTCATCGTCGTTAACCTTTATCAGTCCACTGGACATAGGCCTCCCCATAGCACGACACCTACCCACCCAGCAGACCTACCTTCGGGTTTTCTGCTTGAGCACTAATTACTTTCATCTTTCATTTAGTTATTAGCAAAACGGGTATCAGCTGAAAATCACTGACGAGTAGTGTAAAGTTATTGTATGCTGAGCTGAACCCTTTCGGCACATATATTTATTATTTAAGTTATATTTTTTATGTTTTGTTTGTCGTGTTTGTGTGCCGAATAAATGGTTTTTCTTTCTTTCTTTCTTTCTATCTATTAGCACAAACAAATATTGCAGTTAATATTAGTCCTATTTGCGATAGATTAAACGGTAAATAATAGCAACATTAGATAAGATTAGATAAATAATTACATAACAATACTAAAAGCTAAAGTGTTACGGGCGGTCTTATTGCTTAACATTGTATTAATCCAATTCAATTCATAATTAGTTTTATACTATTTTATTTAGCTAAAAATATTAAAAAAATACATTTTCACTTTATAATTAAAACAGCACACACACATGCACGTACAATATATTAAAACGTAACGTCGTAAACGTAATAATAAATCCATTGTTGAACTTTTATCAATAACTGTATTCCAGTACTGTGGAACGGAGATTGGAACATTTCTGTTAATAGGAACAATGACCTTTTGCCGTTTAATAAAGTCATTGTACGAAATTTAATTACTCACGTTTAATTTAACAGACTGTCGTTGAGAGTAATCTATAGGTATATATTATACTTGGTTGGGTGGGGCCAACTCTACCACAGTAGGTACTTTAAAATCTCGATATTTCGGCTTTGTTGCAGGCGTCACGATAACAAAGAACTGAATATTTATTTTTCAACACAATGCTCTATGACAAATAAAATATTTCTCTTTTAAACAATTTGTAAAAGGCATTTTCAAATAAAAATGCGCACATAAAACTTTAAGTTTTTTTAAGCTATTGCATAGCTTCTATCGCGGGCCTTGAGCGTGCAGACCGAATCCAGAAATTCCGTAACGAAAATAACCTAACACCCCCCACTCCGAATGCTATGCAATAGCTTTACCGCGGCAGTCTCCGAGTGCCACACGTCTTTTTTTTTTCATGTAACTGAGTGACGAGACGAGCTGGTCGTTTGCCTGGTGGTAAGCAATACGCCAGCCCATAACAATAATAGCACCACCTAGAACTTTGTTTTGCAAAGTCCTGCGCGGCGCTGCACTGCGCTCGTCACCCTGAGACAATTAGCTGTTGAGTCTCATAATGCACAGTAATTTCGCTGGCTACAATGCCCTTCAAACCGGAACACAGTAATGCTTGCGCACTACTGCTTGGCGGCTGAATAACTGGCAAAGCTGTACCTACCCAGACGGCCTCTCGCATACGAGAAACCTACCACCAGTACCTAGAAAATGAAAATGGTAAGGTATTTTTATTGTGGCAAAGGTTGCCTAGCTTATTTCATAGCCTTTCTACTCGGCGAGGCGGTGAATAAAGATTATTTCCGTCAGAAAAGCTTATAGTAGGAGACTTCTTATTATGAAGAAAGTTGGTGCGGAAAATTGTCTAGGATTACATTTCTTTGCTTTTAATTAGGTTATTCCTATCGTTAATTTGAATACTAATTACACTTTTGTGAATTTTCAGTGCGCTTCTATAAAATAGGCGTTCATTCAAAAAATTCACAACATATTTTAAAAACGACAAAATATGTACTGATGGTTTCAACGTAAAATGATTTCATCATTTCATGTTGAAACCATGGTAAATTACCTACTTAAGTGAAATGTTCATCACTCTGTATTCTAATTCAAGAAAATATTATAGTCAGTTGATGTCAGTTGAATTATGCTAGCGCGACTCCATCTCACCCCACCATGGCAGAAGACGGATAACCGTGGGGTTTTAGTCAGTAGGTCGCCGAAAGGCGGAGTCTGACATAACCGAAGGGCCCGTGCCCGGAGGTACCCATGAAGATTACCCACGTAAAAAAAAAAAAAAAAAAAAAGCCCTAGCGCACTCCGCACTGTAGGTACGAAGCTACAAGTACATAACCGGACACCGACGGCGGGTCGCGCGTCGTTACTATTAGCCATGCGATAGAAAGAGAGGCGCTCTGTAGGTTAATATGACTGGTAGGTATGCAGCGCTACGCGAGCTGAATTGAATTTTATTGCGTCTTAGCAAGAGTCGCTATTGGTTTAAATTTCTTTGCGGAGTGATGCTTCTGTCCCTTAGTATTCTGTGGTTGAATGAGATTTTGAATGATTCATTCACACCAAAGTAGTAAGTACTTGATTATTAACTAATGTTCTGGGGAATTCGAATAATTCGAATGATCGGGGAAGTCGAATGATTTGGTTAGTAATATTCAAAGTCGCGCATCAGTAAGACAGAGTATAATAAAATTATTCTGTCATATTTTAGAATGTCATTTCGTTTCGACTCGACTCTGCGTCAGTGGAATACATTATTTTTTCACCTATTCTAAATAGCCCAGATCGGAGTAATCGACCTTCCACAGAGAGTTTAATCCTTTTACTAATTATTATTACCTTCTACGGTAAGGTAACTTACGCAGAAGGCTGTAAATTTCGCTATATCTCTAACGAGCTAATACATACGCATTAGAGTTGGTGGGTAGGTTCTAATCCGAAACCAATGTAAACACACACGTTTGCAGATTAACTAACGCTCATGTGTGCTTGTTTGTATTAAAGGTATGATGTTAATTACAAGATCTAACAAGTGATTCCTATGTTAGGCTTTCATATCTATAACGCTCTACATACATATGTGACTCTGTAATATAATATTTAAAATCCCTGTTACATGTCCGGCTTGAAGGGCATTGTAGTCAGCGAAATTGCTGGGCATTATGAGACTCAACAGCTAATTGTCTCAGGGTGACGAGCGCAGTGCAGCACCGCGCAGGATTTTGCAAAACAAAGTTCTGGGTGGTGCTGTTATTGTTATGGGCTGGCGTATTGCTTACCATCAGGCAAATGACCAGCTCGTCTCGTCATTCAGTTTCATAAAAAAAACATGTATGATGGTATTCATATATTTATTTTTATCTTGTTATTTTATATATTATATATGTAATCTTCAAGTATATATTTTATTATTATATTTTTGATATATTATTATATTTTTATTGATTTGTATATTGTTATTATGTAAGTATGATCGTTTAATTTTTTCACATTTACTTTATATTTTGTTTGCACTACCTTTTAAAAACTCCACAGTACACCGAGGTTAACTGGAAGATAATGCTTACTAGCATTAAGTTCACCTATTTACCTACTAATTTGTATGTGCAATAAAGAATTTTCTATCATTCTATCTATGATGCAATAAATGATTGAATATGAATGTATGAATATAATTTTATCGTTGCTATGGAAAAACAGGAAGGACTGTATTGCAGAACATAGCTAACAAATCTTTTGCCGTGCAATTTGCCATCCAGGGCTTTGAATGTTGTATGTAATCTTATGCGGTACACTAATGCTTTTCATTCCATCTACTCGAAAAACGTTGATTGGTTCTTTAATTAGCGTGAGCAAAGTAGATATTTTCTCCATGAGACTTTCTTAGAGGGCAGTTTTTTGTTTTCTCTTAGAAGGAGATGAAAGTAGACTGTATCATTCGACCGCAAAAATATCAAGCGAAGTATCAAACAGCGCCCACGCCCTAAAAATATTATTTTGCTGCTTTGTAATATAATCTATCATCAACCTATCATATCTAATAATCATTTAAGTGTCACATCACATGGTAACTCAAAACAGCTGAATTACCTACCCATTGGTCACACAAATGCGAATCATATCTCGGACTGAGTTCGAATAGTGATTATTTATTGGTACCAGAGCGACTAATGAGACACGGTTTAGTTGCATGGGAGATTCATTCAATAAATCCAGCCTCTGTGCCGTCATGGTTGGTTATGTCAGCACATGCACCAGGTCTGATGTAAGCTCGACTCCCACTACGGGACAAATCTTTGTGCATAGAAAAATAAATGCATGTATTTGGTTCGTCGTATATTGTGGGACCACGGTTCTCGTAGTTCTTGATTGCTTAGATAAAAATTAGAAAATATAATACATTCAAGTTGACGATAACCTTTCATTAGACAAGATGACACCAACTAATAACACATAAGTCGCACTAAGCTTACCTACACCTCGATCTATTCTTTCGGGCAGCTCAATGATACAATATACAGTAATCATTCTTTTTCCTTATTATGGTTTCATTGTCATTACATCATTTTATTATGGTTTCATTGTCATCACTAATTCACTATCACTAGACTCTACACTAATTCAAACGGTTTTGTTTTTTTAAGTCTTCTCAGTTACCATTTGTCGTGACCAGTGGGGGCCTACTCTTCATATTAAAACAAAGTTTTAATTCACTTGTATATCAAATTCCTTTATCCTGTCAATTTGAGGCGAAATAAAAAGTTAATGATCCTCGAAAATAACCTCGAAATAATTACTGGAAATGGAAATAAGAAATAAGCTCCTAAAACGCTTCGAATGAGCCTTTTAAAGCACCATCACTTGATTATTCTGTAAGTTGCTATAAATGTAATAGGAGGGTGGAAACTGTTGGGGCATAATCTTTCATTCTCAGGGCTACGTTCGTCTGGACTTCTGTAAATTTTTCGGGTCATTATAATATCCCAAATACCTTTCACTTTAATTTAATTTTAGATAAAAATAACAAAAACTAAATAGAAATATATGGATAAAAATAAGAAAATTCATTTGCGCGAGCGAAATTCGATCTCGCGTTTTTAAGATACCGTTCTATCGCCTATTGTAAAAATATCGTCGTGCTACCATTTACCCCACAAAATATTTCTTATTAATAAATAATTAGAAAGAAGAAAAAATATATTAATAAAAATATTTGATTATAATAAAATTATATAGGGATCAAACCTGCGTCTTCGGAATACCGTCGCCGTAAGGCGTCGTTCTCCCTAATTATT
This sequence comes from Petrophora chlorosata, assembly GCA_951640565.1. Classification (NCBI taxonomy): domain Eukaryota; kingdom Metazoa; phylum Arthropoda; class Insecta; order Lepidoptera; family Geometridae; genus Petrophora; species Petrophora chlorosata. The sequence goes on from OX621206.1 coordinate 8,997,849, forward strand.
TAAAATCTTATCATTTTCGCTTAGCATGCACTAATGCATTCAAAATCAAAATTTGCTTAATAAAACATGAAACTGCTAGCTGGTATTTTGTTACTAATATAGTAGACAGCGTTGGATGTTGTGTGCGCTGTGAATGCAATTTAACCGTGTAATACTGCACCAAAATGGATAACTTCATCATCTATGTTCACAGCTATGTTATTTGCTTTACATTGATTTATCCTATCAATTTATAATGGTTCATCGACGTAGTGAGCTTAGTCAAGAGAATAGCATATCGCAGAACAGAGGCAAAATATAGGTAGCTACCTGTGCCTATGTCTATGTGTATATTTTGACAGCATCTTTGTTGTAGGGGTTGGGGAGATTGGCTCAAAATCGCATGCACCTTAGTGTATATGTAAATCAATTTAATTGTATAGCGGATATGTGTAATTTTGGAAAATGAATTTTTGCTTACTTTACTTCTACACTAAGTTTTGAGATAGGTTCGATGAGTTATACCTAAAAAGTCAATTGAAAATAGGTACTCTTGAAGCCTCTAATTCTACAATCTGAGCACGTACGTGTGTAAAGTTACCTACTACATTATGTAGATTTGAATTAGTAACATCTCTAGAAATCAGAACCCACATCAACTTTTACTAAATTAGAGAAGTTATACCCAAAAGTCAATTTCAAGGGTTCAGTGGAAACCGAAATGTTGTTACTACTTACTTTGACGCGAAGGCTGGTAATTGTTTGGTTCTCTTTCAAAACTACTTACCTAGTTTTTTTAATGTAATAACCTTTTAAGCGAAGAGACGAGCAAGTCATACACTTCACCTTGTGTATGCCATGTGTATGGCAGGCGTGTTGCTGGTGAGCAACACGCCTGCCATACACATGGCTGCTCATAACAGTTTCAGCACCACCCAGAACTTTTATTACCATGAAAAGTCATCAGATAAGAAAAGTCCTAACGAACTTACTAGGAAGCTAGCAAACTCATATGGTAATTTCGCTGGCTACAATGCCCTTACGGCAGCAAATTTTACCAATGGAAGAGCAACATAACTGTGTTACTTTATATATATGATGGCTAGTCCACAAGTCATACTCGTGAACGGGTGCTGCTTGCGGGGACCGGTGTGGTCTGGTTACTCCTAACTGCTACTGTCATACCTATTTATATTTTATTGATACTTTCTTGTTACTGTTACTATGACTATGGGACATCTCACTCGCACTTCTTGTTTGACATTCTGTTCATTTTAATTTATACCCAAGAGTTGAAAAAAGACGTCCCCCGCAGAGTTTCTTGGTACTATCTTCTCTATCGGGCGTATTTCCGAAGCACTGGTAGAGTCAGTTTTCGCATTTCTTTTCTGCACCCGGACTTCAATTTGATATAGGAAAGAAATGGTTAAACATACTTATCTTTTTTTCAAAGTCATGTGACCAAGTTACAATTTTTAATTTTATTTGTATTATGTGTTTATGACCTTTAAAAGTGCACTTTTGTGCCTATTTAATAAACGATATTTGACTTTGACTTTGACTATATATAAAATCTTGCTTTATCTATAGTGACATTCAGGTATGACCAGAATTATCCTGTAGGCTAACGTCTGCCTAACTCAATCAAACAAAAAGCTCAGCCCCACATAACCGACATCTTACAAAACATAGGACAGGAGGAGGATGGTAACGGGATAGGAGCGGGATGGTAACGGAATACAAAAGGGTGATGGTAACGGGATTTGAGGGGGACGGTTCCGGTTTTAGGAGGGGTCGGTAACGGGATATAATAGGGATAGAAGCGGGATGGTAATGGTATAGAAAAAGTACGTGAAGGGATAGGACGGGGACGGGATCGGGAAGAGCGGTCCCTAATCCCACTCCTGCTCCCGCAGGAGGTAGGGTGGGATGGAAAATTACCGGGAAAAGGTTAGATTACTTCACTACGCTGCCTGTCCACCTACCACTAACACTGCTATCATTATTTTTATGTAAATAAGTAGGTATTATATTGAACTGATTGGAATAATATTTTGATAAGTATATATTAGTCTATTTTAATAATAATATTTTTGTTTTTGTGTGTATTAGAATGTAAATATTAACAAGTATGTATGATTATGTAGGTATTTAGTTGTAATTAATAAATTTTGTTTTACACCGCCGCGCGCCGTCTACTTCTTCTTCCGATACTGTCTAGCCAAAAACCGCTCATTGTACTACCATAGTTAATGACTGTGTTATTGTCTATTTCTTTAAATTAGTATACAATAAAGAGTTTTTCTATTATATTCTATTCTACGCGTACGAAGTCGCAGGCAACAGCTTGTTATGCTTACATTTACAATATCTAACCAAATTTGAATTAATTTATGACCTAAATTCACGAAAACAAATAACCTCATATGGCATCGTACCAATAAGTCGATTTCCAGACAATCACGTCAATTTGTAAAAGAGGGCGATTTCATATTACCCGCCCCACATTATATTCGGATGCTCCAAGTGGGAATGAGTAACATGCGTATCAAAAATTGCTTTCCACATGTTTCATTCGTATATTCTTGCCACTATCTTACTAACCCCTATAATCCACGAATATTATATATTTATGCGAAAGTTTGTGTGTATGGGTGGACGTATCGATGTTTTTTAATCAATCAAAAGTAGGAAGTAAGATGAATCGTTAATAAATGCCCAACGATCACTTAACCATATGAAAAGTCAAAAGTTATATATATAAACGTCATACTAGTATACATACCATACAAATCAATTAAAATACCTTAAAAATAGTAAATTAAAATATCATGACCAAGGCGACCATGTCTACCCATTTCTTTCCCGTACTCAAATTGAAGTCCGCCCAGAAAAGACATTGCGATAACTGACTCTACCAGAGCTTCGGAAATATGCCCGCTAGAGTAGATAACACCAAGAAACTCTGCGGGGATATCTCTTTTTTATATCGATCACTTCTCACTATACTATACTAGGTACAGAAACCGCGGGCAGGCGTGGCGCTTACCATCAGGTAAACGACTAATAAATAATATATATATATATATATATATATATATATATATATATATATATATATATATCCAATTTAGGGCCTATAGCATGTATGATGTATAAATGATTGAATATGAATATGAATATCATCAAAATCCGACCAGTAGTTTTTGCATCCATCCTCACAATTTTCATTTTTAATATTAGTAGGAATAGATATTCTTTATTCTTTGGTAAGAATAAATTAGTACATTTAAAAAGGCTTTATAGAGCCTGTTACACAAATTGAACTTTATACCTGCCGCTGGTTACTTAGTAAAAAATGCGTAATTATTTAATTTTACTCCGACATTTCAGGCCAAACAGTAAAAATTCATTTAAAAAATTAAGAGCCTTATTTATTCGTAGACCCGAGGTGAATTCTAAAATAAAGGTACTAAAACACAAAATTCTTTATAATGTCCTGTTAGGGTCTACTAAAAAGAAATCAATTGGTCGGTAAACTGTCTGATTAGACATTCTTTTTGATACCATCATTTATTCATTCACAAAGACAATTGGTTTAAATGACTCATTCAATTTACTAATAAAAAAATAATATTTGTAAAAGCCGCCCTAGTTTTTCCATTTTCCTTGTCTTTTCATTAAAACAAAGCCTTTTGCAGTAAATGTTAATATGCCTTTGAAAAATTTAGAAAGAATCAACCCGAAGAGGTAAGCAAGAAAATTGCTTCCACAACATAAACGTCTGTCTCTCTCTCTCTCGCGTGAGAGAAAAAGATAAAAGTACTGGAGTGGAATATTTTCGCAGTACAGCGTCATGTTTCCCGATAACTATACCCTGAGAGCCTTCAAGTACTAATAGGTACCGTTATCCTATCCCACCTAATGGAAAGTAACGATGTTGTATACAATGTGCCTAGATTGCCTGTTCACTCGCCACTTGTAAAATAGGTTATAAACCCACAGACCCACAAAGGCCGCAAAGTATCAAGAATGTACTTCTAGATTTATTATTAAATTTGTAAAAAAGTATCTAAATATTATTAAACATTTTAGGTACATTTTTTTTTCAACTTGGCTGTACATTATTAGTTACAAAAGTTTGTCAAACATGATTAAAAATGTTTGCAGTGTAAATAATTAACAAAAACATGCAAGCAAGAAATTGAAAGTAAGCCTTTTGCTACGCGGCTCTAGGCTGCGACTGCAGTAGCTGCACTCGTAAATAGTATCCTCACAAATTTTCGCATCCTATCCTGTCACATACTACTACTATTATAAATAAAATATACAACATAACTCAACTGCTAAGGAGACTGCTAAGGAGTGGAACGCTCTGCCAGCGTCTTTGTTCCCACACAGCTACAACTTGTACCAATCTCTTTAAGTCTAGAGTGAATATAGGCATCTCATACTGAAGCATGCTCCATCTTAGGCCGCATCTTCGCTTTCCATCAGGCGAGATGTCGTCAAATGTATGCCCATTTACCAATAAAAAAAACTCCATAACGGCTTGACGGATTTTGATAAAGTTTAGGTCCTACAGGTACTTTAGGCCCTGTAATGGGACAGGATCATTCATTTAAATCCCGAAAAACGAGCAGTTCCTTCGGGAACAACCAGAGAAATGGGGTATAGCATTTCTCTGGGAACAACTATAAACCGAATTCTACGCGGATGGAGTCGCGGGTACAAGATAGTTTATAATATTATTTAGACTTCATAATTGTATCAAAAAGACAGTATGGACCAAATTCCATCACCCGTAACGTTCGAGTGGGAGAAAGAAAATGTGATCATTACGCCCAGTTCATTTTTATTTGACAAATTAGGGTTACAGGAATGGATAAAAACCTAATAATCTAACTTTTTACTGCGCTCGGCGAATTGCTTCCGCTACGTGATGTTCTATACGTTTCTAGTGTAAAACAGTATCTGAGATTCAAACAAATTACTCTTTCTATGATGTAAGGCCCGTATCTCATTAGGAACGTAATGGACTGATGATGATGAAAAAATGTACATAGCACGTAGCGTGGCATAGCCTAGCACAGCCTGGTCGATATGGCGTAGCGATTACGTGGAAACTTTAAGACAAAAATAAGCTAAGATTCGCCAAATTTCAGTTCTTTCTTCCTCTCTTACTTCCATTAAACAACAAAAACCTACTTCAATGTATCTTTGAAGTCTAAGGTCAAATATCAATGAAATTTATATGGGACCACTTCGTAGCTATTCTGAACCCAACGCAACAAGAATTTTCCAAATCAGTTCATAAAAGACGGAGTTCTGAGGTAACAAACATAAAAAAAATACATCTAATCGAATTGCCTTGAAAGTTTAAGTTTAAGTTTCGTACCGAGGGCGCGAGTCCCACTTGTCCATATTTTTATTTTTTTACGCTTTTATAGCGATAAATGGGTGAACTTCGTCACTGACAAAATATACTTAGTGTCTCATTTTATGCCCACGGCTAATAGGAAACTTGTAACGATAGTTTGAGATAGTTCTTGTTATAATGTTAAAATTAATCTAATAATAATTAGAATAACGAAATTGTAGAGCACATTATAGAATAATTGATTTATGATAAGAAACAATATTGTCAAAAACAAACATAAAATATTGCAACAAAAGTTCTAAAAAAATGCCCCTCAGTTTCTTGCCGTATCTTCTGAGTAGCGGTTATTTTTCCGATACGGTGGTAGAGCCATTGCAATAATTGACGTTCATAGGTGCGTCTGTGATGCCAAAATTGAATAAAGAACTTTGAACTTTGAACTTATGTTTTTAACGAGAAATCTACGTTTGACCACCATCTCGCCTGATGTTAAGCGAGGATGTGGCCGAAGATGGAGCACGTAGATTTAAAAGATACAATACGATACGATATTCACTCTAACCTTGAAGATACCCAAATTATAGTTAACAGGAGTACTCTACAATTTAAGTTATATTACTTTAGTTTAATGAGAGTCTATTTATAATTGTAACAAAATAATGATAAACTAATATTTTAAATTAATTAAAAACAATAAAAGAAAATTAAACGCAAACAAAGGATTCATAGACGTTAATGGTTTCACGAATTAAATAAATATTTCCATAAGCTTTTGCTTTTTTTTGTGGTAAAATTATAATTTTAAGCATATTATAATATGCTGTTTGATTTAAGCGCTACAAAAAGTTTAAAGAATTTCGATGACTCAGCAGCCCTAAGTGAGTTTTGCTCAACATCATTGCGTTCACACCATTTTCACCATCAGTTCCATACTTCTTACTGTCACAGAGGCTGTCTTTAGGCAGAAATACCTTTGTGGGATAAAATATCGGCAAAGGTATTTATTCACTAGGTCATTTCTGCGCTTCAGCACCTCTCAACAGATTGGTACAGATTTAGAGCTATCCAGGTCAGTCACGTACTTTGCACAAAGTTCAATACCTTCGTACAAGCTTCAATGACCTCTTATTTATTATTAAACCTTTCACAGAGTGCGCTTGCTGGCGGAAATAGCTACTGGCTAGCTAGATACAAAGTGAAACGTAGTACGTTTCAAATATGTAGATAACGATACCAATATTATTATGTGAAAAAGATATTCTATAAATTCAACGTGGACATTATTTAACCCGTTAAAGTAGCTACATTCTTGCAAAGGTAGAAAAAATTAGCATTCTTGGATGAGTTTGTAGGCCACCGTGCCGTTCGAGCTGAAGTTGAAAACTGGTCCAAGAGTCCTTTTGGCCAATATGCTTTTCACAAAAAATGCAATAGTTAGTAAAACTTCAATCTTATATTCTTAAAAATTGTTAATTAAATTTTAATTTATTTTTAAAAATATATTATGTAATAAGACCTTTATATTCTAAAAACAAACACGGCGGTCTGATTGGTCGGTGACTTTCTTGTACAATGCTATCTAGCTATCAGGCTAAGATGTAACTGAAAGGGTTATTTTCAACATTATTCCGTCCTTGTAATAACGAAGTGCACAGCATCCGTAGGAACGTTTACGGGCAAAATTAATTTGTGTAGAGTGAGGTAGGTAAGTGTATTGCAAACGCTTCACTGCCACTAGAGCCTACCACCTATAATATGTGCTTTATAAATATGTAGGTGTGGAGTTGCAATTTATTAACGAACGACAAAACGTGTAACAAGTGTGACTTTTGATCCGACGCACCGACGTTCCCAGCTCGGTCTTGCACTGCCACCAATATATGTGCAGATTTCCTTTACTCGTTTTTCCATAAAAACACCAAGAACATATACTAATATTCAAGGACATGTGACATCCATATCAGGTGACACTGGACGCGATACGAGCTGCAAGCCGACCGCAATGTCACACACTCATTTGTAAGTAAATAGTTTTTTAAGCTAGTCACCAAGTCACCCAGCGGATCTATTCCCTATTATATTTTGTGAACTCGTACCTTATTTTAAACATACTTTGATTCTGATTCGTTGATATTATTGGATTAGATGCTAGAATATATATTATTCATTGAAATTGGATTGGATACTCGTTTAGATATCGCATAGTATCATCCCTAAGGCTTCCTATCCCTAAGGCCTAAATTTATGGCCTCCGTTCGTTTTTCCCACGACTTATGACGCAATCCGCTTTTAAGATAATTCTCTCGATCATTATCGGTCTGCTCGTTAGCTTTTTTATCCTATTGATATAAATTATGTGGCAGTAAGAATATATCAAAATATTATTTTTGATAAGATGTCTGCTTAGCGAAAACCATAAATTTGAAGGTAAGCAATATACGACCCCCCTGGGTTACGGGTCCAGTAGCTAATAGGAAATGCAAAATTCTCATGGATTCCCGTGGCGAGGGGTCTGCGAAGGCGTAGTGGTTATCTCGCCCACCGGCTAAAGGGTGAGATCACAAGTTCGAATTCCATCCGATGTAGTATTTTGCGACCGGTGTGAAGTTAGCGGCCTAAAGTTAGCGGCCTATGATAACCCGACCAAATTAAGAAGTCCAAATTTTTTTCTTTCTAATTTATGTATAATCGAATACAGATGGACGGCATGAAGTAGCCTGGCTGCTTGCAGTGTCAGATAGCCCTTGCAATATCAATTTACGTGTGAACACAGAACATCATTATCACGATTTCGCATGGGTCTATTTATGTTTTTTTGGGTCCTACATTTTCCGAGTAACACTTTATGAAATGCAACATCAAGAAAGCATTGAAGGACAGCTTTTAGGTAAATATTATGAGAATGTTTCAGGATATTTGAAACAACGAAACCTAATTTTCAAATAATATTTCTGTGGATCCCTGATGACATCCAAGTTACACTTAATGATGGCAGCCCCAGATAACCCTTGCGTACAACTTTCACGTGTATATAGTGAAAAACACTCAGGACATTTACAAATGGGTGAGAAAAACAAAAAAAATATTTTTTTTATAGTATTTTTGATAATATGACCCTGATAACGTCCGGGTACCACTTTGTGGTTTGCAGGCCCAGATAGCCCTTGCGTACACCTTTCACGTGTATATAGTGAAAAACACTCAGGACATTTAGAAATGAGTGAGAAAAATTATAATAATTTTTTATGGTATTTTTGATGATATGACCCTGATAACGTCCGGGTACCACTTTGTGGTTTGCAGCCCCAGATAGCCCTTGCGTACACCTTTTACGTGTATAAAGTCAAAAATACTCAGGACATTTAGAAATGGATGAGAAAAATTAAAATATATTTTTTTTATGGTATTTTTGATGATATGACCCTGATAACGTCCGGGTACCACTTTGTGGTTTGCAGCCCCAGATAGCCCTTGCGTACACCTTTAACGTGTATATAGTGAAAAACACTCAGGACATTTAGAAATGGGTGAGAAAAATTAAAATATATTTTTGATGATATGACCCTGATAACGTCCGGGTACCACTTTGTGGTTTGCAGCCCCAGATAGTCCTTGCGTATACCTTTCACGTGTAAATAGTCAAAAATACTCAGGACATTTAGAAATGGGTGAGAAAAATTAAAATATATTTTTCATGATATGACCCTGATAACGTCCGGGTACCACTTTGTGGTACCCGGACGTTATCAGGTCAAATTTGTACGTAAGGGCTATCTGGGGCTGCAAACCACAAAGTGGTACCAGGACGTTATCAGGGTCATATCATCAAAAATACCATAAAAAAAATAAATTTTAATTTTTCTCACCCATTTCCAAATGTCCTGAGTATATTGGACTTTATACACGTGAAAGGTGTACGCAAAGGCTATCTGGGGCTGCAAACCACAAAGTGGTACCCGGACGTTATCAGGGTCATATCATCAAAAATATATTTAATTTTTCTCATCCATTTCTAAGTGTCCTGAGTGTTTTTCACTATATACAAGTGAAAGGTGTAAGCAAGGACTATCTGGGGCTGCAAACCACAAAGTGGTACCTGGACGTTATCAGGGTCATATCATCAAAAATATATTTTAATTTTTCTCACCCATTTCTAAATGTCCTGAGTGTTTTTCACTATATACACGTTAAAGGTGTACGCAAGGGCTATCTGGGGCTGCAAACCACAAAGTGGTACCCGGACGTTATCAGGGTCATATCATGAAAAATATATTTAAATTTTTCTCACCCATTTCTAAATGTCCTGAGTGTTTTTCACTATAAACACGTAAAAGGTGTACGCAAGGGCTATGTGAGGCTGCAAACCACAAAGTGGTACCCGGACGTTATCAGGGTCATATCATCAAAAATAGCATAAAAAAAAATATTATAATTTTTCTCACCCATTTCTAAATGTCCTGAGTATTTTTGACTTTATACACGTGAAAGGTGTACGCAAGGGCTGTCTGGGGCTGCAAACCACAAAGTGGTACCCGGACGTTATCAGGGTCATATCATCAAACATATATTTTAATTTTTCTCACCCATTTCCAAATGTCCTGAGTATATTGGACTTTATACACGTGAAAGGTGTACGCAAAGGCTATCTGGGGCTGCAAACCACAAAGTGGTACCCGGACGTTATCAGGGTCATATCATCAAAAATATATTTTAATTTTTCTCATCCATTTCTAAGTGTCCTGAGTGTTTTTCACTATATACAAGTGAAAGGTGTAAGCAAGGACTATCTGAGGCTGCAAACCACAAAGTGGTACCTGGACGTTATCAGGGTCATATCATCAAAAATACCATAAAAAAATATATTTTAATTTTTCTCACTCATTTCTAAATGTCCTGAGTGTTTTTCACTATACACACGTGAAAGGTGTACGCAAGGGCTATCTGGGCCTGCAAACCACAAAGTGGTACCCGGACGTTATCAGGGTCATATCATCAAAAATATATTTTAATTTTTCTCACCCATTTCTAAATGTCCTGAGTGTTTTTCACTATATACACGTTAAAGGTGTACGCAAGGGCTATCTGGGGCTGCAAACCACAAAGTGGTACCCGGACGTAATCAGGGTCATATCATCAAAAATACCATAAAAAAAATATATTTGAATTTTTCTCATCCATTTCTAAATGTCCTGAGTATTTTTGACTTTATACACGTAAAAGGTGTACGCAAGGGCTATCTGGGGCTGCAAACCACAAAGTGGTACCCGGACGTTATCAGGGTCATATCATCAAAAATACCATAAAAAAAATATATTTTAATTTTTCTCATCCATTTTTAAATGTCCTGAGTGTTTTTCACTATATACACGTAAAAGGTGTACGCAAGGGCTATCTGGGGCTGCAAACCACAAAGTGGTACCCGGACGTTATCAAGGTCATATCATCAAAAATACCATAAAAAAAATATATTTTAATTTTTCTCATCCATTTCTAAATGTCCTGAGTATTTTTGACTTTATACACGAAAAAGGTGTACGCAAGGGCTATCTGGGGCTGCAAACCACAAAGTGGTACCCGGACGTTATCAGGGTCATATCATCAAAAATATATTTTAATTTTTCTCATCCATTTCTAAATGTCCTGAGTATTTTTGACTTTATACACGAAAAAGGTGTACGCAAGGGCTATCTGGGGCTGCAAACCACAAAGTGGTACCCGGACGTTATCAGGGTCATATCATCAAAAATACCATAAAAAAAATATATTTTTATTTTTGTCATCCATTTCTAAATGTCCTGAGTGTTTTTCACTATAAACACGTAAAAGGTGTACGCAAGGGCTATCTGAGGCTGCAAACCACAAAGTGGTACCCGGACGTTATCAGGGTCATATCATCAAAAATACCATAAAAAAAATTATTATTATTTTTCTCACCCATTTCTAAATGTCCTGAGTATTTTTGACTTTATACACATGAAAGGTGTACGCAAGGGCTGTCTGGGGCTGCAAACCACAAAGTGGTACCCGGACGTTATCAGGGTCATATCATCAAAAATATATTTTAATTTTTCTCACCCATTTCTAAATGTCCTGAGTATTTTTGACTTTATACACGTAAAAGGTGTACGCAAGGGCTATCTGGGGCTGCAAACCACAAAGTGGTACCCGGACGTTATCAGGGTCATATCATCAAAAATACCATAAAAAAATATATTTTAATTTTTCTCATCCATTTCTAAATGTCCTGAGTATTTTTGACTTTATACACGAAAAAGGTGTACGCAAGGGCTATCTGGGGCTGCAAACCACGAAGTGGTACCCGGACGTTATCAGGGTCATATCATCAAAAATACCATAAATAAAATATATTTTTATTTTTCTCATCCATTTCTAAATGTCCTGAGTGTTTTTCACTATAAACACGTAAAAGGTGTACGCAAGGGCTATCTGAGGCTGCAAACCACAAAGTGGTACCCGGACGTTATCAGGGTCATATCATCAAAAATACCATAAAAAAAATTATTATAATTTTTCTCACCCATTTCTAAATGTCCTGAGTATTTTTGACTTTATACACGTGAAAGGTGTACGCAAGGGCTGTCTGGGGCTGCAAACCACAAAGTGGTACCCGGACGTTATCAGGGTCATATCATCAAAAATATATTTTAATTTTTCTCACCCATTTCTAAATGTCCTGAGTATTTTTGACTTTATACACGTAAAAGGTGTACGCAAGGGCTATCTGGGGCTGCAAACTACAAAGAGGTACCCGGACGTTATCAGGGTCATATCATCAAAAATACCATAAAAAAAATATATTTTAATTTTTCTCATCTATTTCTAAATGTCTTGAGTGTTTTTCACTATATACACGTAAAAGGTGTACGCAAGGGCTATCTGGGGCTGCAAACCACAAAGTGGTACCCGGACGTTATCAGGGTCATATCATCAAAAATACCATAAAAAAAATATATTTTAATTTTTCTCATCCATTTTTAAATGTCCTGAGTGTTTTTCACTATATACACGTAAAAAGTGTACGCAAGTGCTATCTGGGGCTGCAAACCACAAAGTGGTACCCGGACGTTATCAGGGTCATATCATCAAAAATACCATAAAAAAAATATATTTTAATTTTTCTCACCCATTTCTAAATGTCCTGAGTGTTTTTCACTATATACACGTAAAAGGTGTACGCAAGGGCTATCTGGGGCTGCAAACCACAAAGTGGTACCCGGACGTTATCAGGGTCATATCATCAAAAATAGCATAAAAAAAATTATTATAATTTTTCTCACCCATTTCTAAATGTCCTGAGTATTTTTGACTTTATACACGTAAAAGGTGTACGCAAGGGCTATCTGGAGCTGCAAACCACAAAGTGGTACCCGGACGTTATCAGGGTCATATCATCAAAAATATATTTTAATTTTTCTCACCCATTTCTAAATGTCCTGAGTGTTTTTCACTATATACAAGTAAAAGGTGTACGCAAGGGCTATCTGAGGCTGCAAACCACAAAGTGGTACCCGGACGTTATCAGGGTCATATCATCAAAAATACCATAAAAAAATATATTTTAATTTTTCTCATCCATTTCTAAATGTCCTGAGTGTTTTTCACTATAAACACGTAAAAGGTGTACGCAAGGGCTATCTGAGGCTGCAAACCACAAAGTGGTACCCGGACGTTATCAGGGCCATATCATCAAAAATAGCAAAAAAAAAAATTTTATAATTTTTCTCACCCATTTCTAAATGTCCTGAGTATTTTTGACTTTATACACGTGAAAGGTGTACGCAAGGGCTGTCTGGGGCTGCAAACCACAAAGTAGTACCCGGACGTTATCAGGGTCATATCATCAAAAATATATTTTAATTTTTCTCATCCATTTATAAATGTCCTGAGTGTTTTTCACTATATACACGTTAAAGGTGTACGCAAGGGCTATCTGGGGCTGCAAACCGCAAAGTGGTACCCGGACGTTATCAGGGTCATATCATCAAAAATACCATAAAAAAAATATATTATAATTTTTCTCACCCATTTCTAAATGTCCTGAGTGTTTTTCACTATATACAAGTGAAAGGTGTACGCAAGGACTATCTGGGGCTGCAAACGACAAAGTGGTACCCGGACGCTATCAGGGTCATATCATCAAAAATATATTTTAATTTTTCTCATCCATTTATAAATGTCCTGAGTGTTTTTCACTATATACACGTGAAAGGTGTACGCAAAGGCTATCTGGGGCTGCAAACCACAAAGTGGTACCCGGACGTTATTAGGGTCATATCATCAAAAACATATTTTAATTTTTCTCACCCATTTCTAAATGTCCTGAGTGTTTTTCACTATATACACGTAAAAGGTGTACGCAAGGGCTATCTGGGACTGCAAACCACAAAGTGGTACCCGGACGTTATCAGGGTCATATCATCAAAAATACCATAAAAAAAATTATTATAATTTTTCTCACCCATTTCCAAATGTCCTGAGTATTTTGGACTTTATACACGTGAAAGGTGTACGCAAAGGCTATCTGGGGCTGCAAACCACAAAGTGGTACCCGGACGTTATCAGGGTCATATCATCAAAAATATATTTTAATTTTTCTCATCCATTTCTAAATGTCCTGAGTGTTTTTCACTATATACACGTAAAAGGTGTACGCAAGGGCTATCTGGGGCTGCAAACCACAAAGTGGTACCCGGACGTTATCAGGGTCATATCATCAAAAATACCATAAAAAAAATATATTTTAATCTTTCTCACTCATTTCTAAATGTCCTGAGTGTTTTTCACTATATACACGTGAAAGGTGTACGCAAGGGCTATCTGGGCCTGCAAACCACAATGTGGTACCCGGACGTTATCAGGGTCATATTATCAAAAATACTATAAAAAAAATATTTTTTTTGTTTTTCTCACCCATTTGTAAATGTCCTGAGTGTTTTTCACTATATACACGTGAAAGTTGTACGCAAGGGTTATCTGGGGCTGCCATCATTAAGTGTAACTTGGATGTCATCAGGGATCCACAGAAATATTATTTGAAAATTAGGTTTCGTTGTTTCAAATATCCTGAAACATTCTCATAATATTTACCTAAAAGCTGTCCTTCAATGCTTTCTTGATGTTGCATTTCATAAAGTGTTACTCGGAAAATGTAGGACCCAAAAAAACATAAATAGACCCATGCGAAATCGTGATAATGATGTTCTGTGTTCACACGTAAATTGATATTGCAAGGGCTATCTGACACTGCAAGGAGCCAGGCTACTTCATGCCGTCCATCTGTATTCGATTATACATAAATTAGAAAGAAAAATAATTGGACTTCTTAATTTGGTGGGGTTATCATAGGCCGCTAACTTTAGGCCGCTAACTTCACACCGGTTATTTTGCGTAGGTACCGTATAAAGGAAAAAGTACATTGAACTTTGTTACACTTGAATTCAACGTTGACTTTGACAAAACTGTAGAGTTTATCACAAAACAAAATTAAAATACAGGCAAAAGGTTAACAACGAAAATTAACTATCAGAACAGCAGGGGAATCGTCTAACTCTAACACTGATCCCGATGGCTTTCAATTTCATATTTGGAAGGCGTTAGCAACCTTGAAACTGCGATATCGATCATTTTTAGTGATCGTGATTGGGATAGAAATATCTTTGAGATAGAAATACGAGATGCCTTTGCGATCGTGATCGGTGTTGGATTCCCTTGCTGATTGTATTACGAGGGAGCAAAATCATATTTTTACGGCGAGGGCTATATTTTGAATCAAAAGCGCAGCAAGATATCTGTATTTTATAATAATTATAAAATAACCTACGCTGGTCCTAAAAACACGAAAAGAGGTTTTTCTACGTAACTCGTCTTCTGATGACGAGACGTGCGGGTCGTTTGGTATGTTCCTTTTATAACGTAAATGTGTAATAAGAAAAAATTTTTGAAAATCAATCCGTAACACGGTTAAACAGGGTGGTAAAAATGGTTTGGAAAACCTTTGTTCATGAAGTTATAGAAAGAAATAAAACCACTTGCATTGTTTCCTCATTTTTGCGAAAATACGAGTCTTAATTTTTTTATATCCCTCATTTTATACCTACCTACTGGATACAAAACGGCAAACTTTACGAGATAACAATAAATATTTTACGTCCAGGTATGGAACAAGATTGACTTTAAAAGTAGCCTTTACGTGCTTATAAAAATGAATACTAAAAATAAATTTACATAAACAATGTTTATTTGGTAGGTGGGTAACTTAAACGTCATCAAATACCTGTTTGCGAAAGGAATACGAGGGATTTAAATAATCTTAATTATTACAGCGGCCTATTTTGCCCCGTACCCATTCAAAGGGCCCTTTCTAAAGGTCAAAGGTAATCCTGTATCCGGGCTCGAATGCCTGCAGTAGATTTAGGTTCCCTATGGCTCAATTCGGCACAATTATTCCTTAAGATATCATTAGAAAGAAGCGACGCTCAAACTTTTTAATTAAGGGTTACCAAGCAACCTCAGTTTCCAAGGCGGTAGCAATGGGACGGGTCCGTGGAAATTAATAAGATTTCTATCTAAATAACAATAATACAGCTGCAACCTAAAAAGTATTTTTGATACTAAGGAAAAATTCTTTTGAAAATCTTAACTCTCTATTGTCATTGAAGATTCTTGTAGGTTCAGGACCTACAATAGCCACATCCTAAAGTTTTTTAAAATATCTGTTACTGCTGCAGATTAATAAGAAAATCATGCGATCAATGCCATGGACAGGAATAGGTAAGCATCAAGACTTCAATTTTAACGTTAATGTACTGCAACAGAATATTATATAAAAATTGGATAATTGTAAATTTGGGATAAAAAGTATTGTATACCCACTGTTTATTAACTTTGTTAACTATTGTTTTTCCTGTGTGTTTGGTATTCAATAAAGCATTATTGTATTGTATTGCTATTCAAGGATTAAGATCAAAGTAGTTACTACACACAAAATTTCATAAAAATCCGTTTAGTATTTATGTCGTGATTGACTTAAAAATATATATCTTCACAAACTTTCGTGTTTTTATTATTACTTACCAATACCTGCGCCTCCATCTGTGTAGAATTAGTATACAGTTGTTCTCTAAGAAACTTCGTTTTTCCGGGGTGAAAGTCATATGTTCTATTCCAGGACCTCAATTACCTACACCGAATTTCATCATTATATTGGCCCCGTAAGACGATACAAGAAGAATAGAAGGAATTCGATTGCTCTTAAGCAGTAGGCTCGGTCGGACGGTATTCCGAAGAGCAATTTCATTTTTATTCTTCCTGATTATATATTTTAAAATCATTATATTCATTAAGTCCTTAAGAAGTGAAGTGGACTTATTCACACACACTTCCAATTATATTTTGTAGGGTTAGAAGTATAGCAGGATATTAACGAAGCCCTCAATAATCCTGTGAGGGTCGGAAATCTATTTACACATTTCTGATCTAAACCAAATTTGCCTTATCTCGAAATACGTCCTAAACCACAGAATCACTAATAGTGCTTTGCTTATTTTAGAGAATCGTCTCAGGCCAAAAGTAAGCGACTCGCCTCGACCGGTCTTAATTTTAGCATAGCCTCAGAGATCGCCAAATAAGAAGTGGCTGAAACGGTCTAGAAGTTTCATTTGAAATATTTTGGGCGACAACTCTAACGCCCATGTTTTATTTGGTTTCATCTGTTTCATTTAGGTCTTTCCAGCAATTTTCCTATACATCTCTTACCTATAAAATGTTGGAAAATTAACCTAGTAAATGTAGGGCGTAGGAATAATTCTATGTCAGCCTCTGTGGTGTAGTGCTTGGGCAGGTTGGCTCAAATCTCATACACCACTAAGGTTGCGGGTACGATTACCGCGACGGGACAAATGATTGTGCGCAAAAAAAATCGCAAGCATTTGTTTCGTGTCTGAGTGTTGTCGGACCATAGTCCTCATAGTTTCTGGTTCCCTAGATACTGGGAATCCTAATTAGGGGCAAGATTCTATGTATGTGATCGTTTAGCGTATTTATTTATAGAGCCAACATTTTCAAACCTGTGCAATTCCGTGTCAACAGTTTTGGGCAGCTCTATTATAATTAAGGCTGTGTTTTTCATTATGTACTTATTGTATGAGCACCTGGGTGCAATAATACGGTAGGTGCTATAGGTATAGGTATGATTTTTTCGGGTCTACAGATAACAACCGCACAAACAAGCAGACAATTTTTTTATAAAATTGTATATTCGTGTTCAGTACCTTCTAAATAGTCGATCTCAGTTGGTTTTTCAAAAATATTTTCAATGTACAGAATTGGCCTAGTTCCATTTTTATAATAGTACCTACCTATAGATCAGGGCTTCCCAAAGTGCGCCGCGCCGCCGCCGTAGAGAGCAAAGAGGGGCACCGTGAGGCGCTCCTGTTTACCATTCTTCGGAAACTAAACTTAGGCAAATGAAAATAGCGGTGTCAAGCCTTATACCACGCCTTATACCTTTGAAAAAATGTGTAGTGATCAAGTTGTTTTCTTAAATAATTAATGTTTTTATTGTATATAAATATAATAACTCAGCTTTATATAGTGGATGTTTTAATTGTTGTGCTATCTACTTAGTACCATTGTACCCTATTTGAACTAGCTAGACAAAATACTAAACCTGTAAGTGCGCCGCTAACTGAAAAAGTTTAGGAACCCCTGCTATAGATAATTACTATTTGGCTTTATTCTTGATTAACAGTTTGATGGAGTTTGTGTAATAACATCATTAAAAGCGACCAAAGCTTTAACTTCATAATCTGTTTGACTATTACAAACGTTACTTCAGTTTAAAACTGCGGTCGTGACTTAGTTACTAGCTTGGAGATTAGTAATTTCGACCTTGGTTTTGGTTTATTCATATTGTAACGGTTTTATTATTACTATAATTGAGCCCTAGTTTGGTGGTGCTGCTATAGGTACAACACTATGTTAATGAAAGTGATGTAAATATTGAATTATCTCATATTTAATTAAATATCTCATACACCAATGAGGTTGCGGTTTCGATTCCCGCGTGGACAAATGTTTGTGCATAAAAAAAAAGCGCAAGCATTTGTTTCGTGTCTGGGTGTTGCGGGTATATAGTCCACGTAGTTCCTGGTTCCCTAGATACAAGGAATCTTAGTTAGGGGAATCTATGGACGTGATCGTTGGGCGTATTAACACTGTTTAAAGGAGAAGGTTCCGAGTTCAAACTTCGGCTTTAGTGAAAGTTGTACAGATTGTAAAAGTAGTTAAGCAGTTTTCATGCCCAAGATAATAATAATAATAAAATATAATATAATGCTTTACGTAAGATTTTGTAATGTTAATGTTAATTTAGATACACATCATTATTATTTGCTATTCATTTCTAGTGAATGCATCGATCTCCTCGATTGGATCTCTATATTTAATAATGAAGTATGTAGGTATATATAATATTAGTTATAAAAGTTTATTGTTACTAGCTGACTGTTACTGTTAGCATTTATAAATAACTAAACAGGTATGATTTATTACGAATTCAAACAGATATGATTTATTACGAAAAGGGATTCATTTTAATTACGAATTTTTAAGGGTATTTCCGCATTATTTTCCCTAAAACGGTAAATATTTCCGTAAAATACTAATTACTTAAAATTACTCTGAACGACAGCATTGCAATAGCAATAGCTCTAATCCCACGAGTCTCACCACATTTCGGGGTTAAAATTGATTTCTGCCCAACATTCACCTACGACAGGCCTGACCTATATAGATACCAAAGGAAACTAAAATTGGAATATTCGATACATTGACGTATGCAACCAGTAGGTACTTGTAGTTTCGTTCCCGTGGGCAGACGTGCGTGGACAAACGTGTTCAATCAGACTTCTATCTATGGAGTGCTTTATTTTCATCTATCATTATTATTTTCAAGGGCTGTTTCACCAACCTTTTATTAACTGTTCAAGTGATCTTTAAACTGTTCAATAGGTGAATTTGCTTATTACTACCTTAATTAATAATAATGGTAATAATAATAATTGACAGAATTAATATTGTAATTTAATAATTAAATGTAACAATAATTTAAACATAAAGGTCGAAGAAAGTGGCCCAACAAATTATTGGGACAAATTGGTAAAAATTAAATTACCTATTTCATAAAGCCACGTTTCGCTTAAATGGTCAATAAATTTATAGATAAAGATTAAGCGCCCTAAACCCACTTGCGCTGAGAAATGGAGAATAGGGTCCATTTCTAGTCCGAGGATCTAATTTGTATTATGATGTGACGCTGTTAAATAAATAAAATTTCACTGCATTTGCATGCTGCTGCATGCTGATTTCTTAGGCATTGACTGACATCTATCAATAAGTACAAAATTAACAATTCTGACAGCTTCAACTGACAGAATTATTATTTATCCATTTTAAATGTTGTTGATGCAAGTCCCACTAAGTTTAGATATTTTTTAAGAGCCCGTCCATGCTTCTGTGATGATGATGATTTGACTCTAGTTAGATATAATACAGTTGTGTAACGTCATTTTAAGCACAATCTACGCATTCGCCCGAGACTTTGTGAATGGTTTTGATCATGTTTAGCAAACTTACTATTCCAACAAAACACGTAATGTTGATACAAAATGTTCACCATATATCGGGGAATGTGTGGAGCGAGCTTTAATATTTTTCTTATTTCCTTCTTTCTAGAGTTTGCGTAGAGCATGGAGTATTGACACTGTATTGTAGTCTAGACTAATATTGACTTTGGGTTGCCAACGGAATAGTAGGTTTTTTCAGGAAAGTTTGTTTCAAAATATTCGGGTTACACGAGTACGCGCATGTCCTCTAGAATATAATAGAATAGAATAAATCTTTATTATAACACCAAAATACAAAAATAATTAAAAACTAAAGTAACAACTAACCTAATAATAGTGTCACAATGTCCTCTATTAACACGAATTCTAAATTACATTTATCGCGGTCGAGAAAATTTGGCAAAACCTGGTAACCACTGACAACATACGTTGTTTAGACAACTTTCGATTTCTGTGACTGTAACGAAATGGCTTACGACAAGTGACATGTTCAATCACATCAATGTCACACACATGGAAATCTATGTCTATATAAACCTTGATAACACATCGCTTATCTTCTCTACAAATCAAATCACTTCAAACGTAAAGGAATGAACAAAACCAATAAACCTACATACAATTGGGTTATATTCCCTGAACCTTCAGATACCGAGTGCTTGTCTTTTTTCATAGGTCTCAAACCAACACGAATCGACGAAAACGTAATATTCTTATTTTGTTTATGTACTTGTTTTAATATTTTTTTAAAACGGGCGAATGCCTTTATTAACTGAAAACAACTCTACACACTACTTCCTAAACCTAAACTAACTACTTACAAGGAGAAGCAATTGGACAACCCATAGACCGGTAGTTTATGTACTTGTTCTCGAACATTGTTACGTTTCGTAGAGTCTTTTAAATTTGAGTGTTGTTTATAAAGAAATGCTTTGTAGTTTATTTTAGCTACCTTAATAGATTACATAAACTGTACCCACCTAAATTTATTTCTGAAGAGTTTGGATAGACCAACATGTAAGATAAAATCTGGTACAAATGCTGAATACGAATAGAGAAAGTAATTTAGGTCTTGAAAATAACCTTAATAACTGAATGAATTGAATTGTTTTTATATGGTTGCTGAAGACTTACTAATACAAATCATTATTCGCAAGGACAATAAACATAGGCCTTCCAGCCAAAAATGTAACCCAGCTTTCAACTTCAAATGGAGGCATAATTGAACGTAAACAGATTTCTCGAACGACTGTAGCAGAGCTACGATTAAGGAAAACATGAAGGAACCGACATAGCCCACCACAAGGTTACAAGATACGAAGTAAAATTTGTATTGTAAGCTCTCTTTATTTATGTGAATTTTTCTGTAATTTCTTAAATGGAAATAAATGTTCTTCTTTAAACCGGCATCCTATCATGTATGACCCATCCTCTCTTTCTCTCTTCCTTCGTCTCTGACGATAATTATGACGATGAAATGAAATTTGATTAAGTTATACTCTCAAAAATTAATGAGTGCTATAATACTACAGCTACCTCCAGTTGTTTGCTTGGAGGATGGACTGCGCAATAATGAAATATTGGAATAAAATGCATGTTGAGCTCTCTGGAGCCAAACTTAGGTTTAGATTAAGATGACATGTTTGTACTATTAATTAAATTTTATTTTGTTAGAATATTTATAATGGATTTGTTTTGTAATTGATTATTTTATTGACATTATTGACTATTTTATTGATTTTATTTTGTAATTATAATGTAGCTAATTAATTATTTACTAACATTTTTTGAACTTGTATTTTTACTAACAAATATGGACATTGTCTGAATCATGAATAAATGAATGAATTGAATTGAATACCTCTACATAGGTATGATAAAATTATTTTATCATGTTTGATTCTAATGAGCTGATGTTCTTAGCTCTAATTGATTGGTCTTGTGGCATCTATAATTTATCGTTCGTTCTTCGTATTACCTTGCCGCAATAATGATTTCAATAGCAACAAAGATAAAGTTTTTTAATACTTTGTCGTTGAATAGCAAGATATCTGAGAGAAGGAAATGTCAAACTAGTGATTATGACATAGTAATAAAATGTGCACTTATTAGATGATAAGTGTTCTACGCTTTTAAAACCTTTGGATGTTTTTCTCGGAGAATAATATGGTTTATTTATGACATATTTCATACCTTCGATAAAACACCTGATACTACTTGAATAGGTTATTCTTTTCTTTAGAAATATTTGAGAACAATACAAGTAGATATTTGATACTTATAGAGACGAATCAATAATTTAATATCGGTTGTGTTAACGCAAGTAAGTTAGAGTGCCACTTATTTATTTTATTTAAACTTTTAACGAAAACAGTCACTTGCCGGTCGTATACCATAACATAGGTACATGCGAAAGTTTGAAAGTCTGACTGTGTGTATGTTTGGACGTTTGTTACTCAATCTCATCGTAACTATTGAACGGCCAACATATGTGTTTCCTGACAACTACAACCTGAGAGTCTTCATTGGCCGTGGTCACGTAAAGACTGGAGAATGCGGGTATCAGCGTCGAGAAAGGCGGGCGTTGTCACCAACTACCTGCATTTGGTCTTGTGAAAGTCTAGGGTTGTCACCACAGCACACTGACACTGACACTGACGATAATCACTCGATTTCGAACATAAACCGTGACGAGAAAATTTACTAATGACTGGATTCCATGATGCTGCCGAATTAAAATTAAAATAAAATCAAATCAAAAGTTCTTTATTCAATTTTGTCGTCACAGACGCACTTATGAACGTCAATTGTCACAATGACTACCACCGTATCGGAAAAAGAACCACTACTCAGAAGACACGGCAAGAAACTGAGCGGCAAATTTTTTAGAACTTTTGTTACAATATTTTATCTTTGTTTTTGACAATATTATTTTTCTTATGTGCCAGTTGGCTACTTGACAGAAGCGGAATGTTCCATGCATCTTTGTCTTCTATGTAATTACTAACTGCATAGTATGCTTTTTTCATTAGAATATTTTTCACACTCAATTAAAAAATAAAATTTAAAATAGAAATAAATAAATTATTATTTATTTTAAATTTTAAATCCATTGTATCGTCAATTGTGATGTTTCTAAATCTCAACCACTTTACGTACGATCCTAGGATCATTCGATTAGGACTATTCTAGAATAGTAGAGACGTTCTGTGGAGAGGAGTTTGGAGCTCAAACCTATGATTAGGTATTTATTGATTATTGATTATTAATTTAGTGCATAATTTTGACTTTTATAATTAGTATGTATTTGGACTATGTATTTTGTTGATTATTATTAATTTTATTTTGACTATTATTATTTGACATTCATGTTATTTAATCTTATTCAATTGCTCTTATTGTATTATTGATTGGTGTAACTGGTGTATCCGTACTGATTAATCAAATTAAATAAAATAAATAAATAGGTCCTGACTCCAGTAAATGCTCAGCAATCGCAAAAAATTTAATATTTTTGTTCCCATTCGAAATAAATAAATAATATTGTCTTTTAGCCTCAGAGGTATGACGTAAAGAGATAAACAGAAGCCAAATAACTAATATTTTATGTCCTAGAACTGTAAAATGTCGACAGGAAAAACGTGTTTCGTTTTCCTTTATAACATTTTATACAAATATTTCGGATCCTAATAATTGGCTGGAGCCAGAGGGTGACGTGTCGGTTTTTATTAAATAAGTGTGATGTATGAAGTGAAAGAAAATACATGATCGTGGCCTTTCTTTATTATACTCTTCAGGTCAGTAACTATGGTCTGGTCTTTAGGCTGATCAGGTCTTCAGGATTTAGCAGTCTTCAAGGATTCTGTTCGGTTTTCAGCTGTCTTTACCATATTAAACAAAACAGTATCTTAAATACGCCAATGTCAAATAGTAAGCTGGCGATCTACCTTTTTTTTACGCCTAATAGATCTATGTTTGGTTATTATCTCGCCTGATGTGAAACGATGATGTGCCCTAAGATGGAGCACATAGATCTAGAGAGAGGATAGATCTACCTCCTGTAAAGCAAGCGTAACCATACGTCGTCGTCGTCCATTGAAAGTCGGAGAGTGATATGTTTGTTTCTTATGAATTGGAGATTATTGATTGATCAATTACTGATAGCATCAACTTTTTTCTCTGTATCTATTTACACATTAGACGAGGGATTTAATTTTAATTTTTTACAAGCTTTTATTGAACTTGCAATGAAATGAAATGAAAATAATGATTCATTATTTTTTTTTTGTAATGATCTGTCATAGAAAGACATCCCATTAACATTACAATCTAGCCTAATAAGACTAATAAGTAATTTAACTTTGACTTAAATTGCTAAGTATGGTATAACTAAGAATGTGTCCATTAACACTTTTCTTACTGTCTCTATTAAGGCGAATACACTTTGTTGTTGTGTTCTTTACCGGTAGCACTAAAGTATGTATAGGTACTACGGTACACTGTCACTTCACTACACTAACTCAAAAGGTTTTGTCTTTTTGAGCCTTCTCACTAGGTCTGTGGTGTCGAGGAGCTGGATAGCCTCGACGTTCACGTGATGGTGAAGTCTACATTCGTGAGCTTCGGCGAACTTTTTAATAACACTAGTAACGAGGTCCACTTTCAGGTCCCGATGGAGGTCGTCATTTCGAATATACCACGGAGCGCTTACGATTTATTATGAATAATTTAATTTAAATTATACAACACAATACAATAATTCTTTATCAAACACAGGAAAACAATAACTAACATTGTAAAAACAGCTGGTACAATGCTGGTCTTATCGCTATGTGCAATTTAGTACAGGCAACCTTTGAATGGACAGGAGAGAATAAGAAAATATGACTCCTATTATCAAAGGTATAGTTTAGTACCCAAATGAACTTTACGAAACCTCAATGCGCGAGTTTCAACTCGCATTAACCTTTGTATCATATTATGTTCCAACAGACCAGGGATAAAACTTGAAGGTAAAAAAACAACAAAAAACTAACTTACTCGTTTTTGCTACAAAAGTAATGACAAAATAGTGTACACAAATTAGAGAAATGATCTAAATATACATACTTGTAACGACAAAATTAAAAAAAATAGAGTAATCATCCAAATGCCCTTTACCTACTTATAAAATAAATATGATCAAAGGTACAATAGAATACCTGTCACATAAATACAACTCTCTATCCAGTCCTGTCAGTACGAATGTGATATTCCCTGCATATGACGGGCTATCAAGTAAGTACACATACCTTTTGTATTTTCCCTGCGTAGTAGGTACGCTTGTACTATCCGAAGTACGCTTTAGCCCTTAATATTGTTATATTAATATTAGCGACCCGCACCTGTTTGGCACAGCTGCGATTTATAAAGATACCGCACGGATAGACGTCATCATAATCAGTCCATTACATTCCAACTGTTGGGACACTGTTTGCCTTTTCTCATAGAAAGAGTATAGGCCGCGATCTACCACGCTCAGTGCGGTAGTGCGGATTGGTGGAAGTCACGTGTCCTTGATTTTTTTTAATAATTCATGGACATGCCTGTTTCCTCACGATGTTTCCCTTCACCAATTTGAAACGACGTTAAATCCGCACATAACTTAAGAAAGTCAGTGGTTCGGTGTAGGGCTGTAACGGAACTTCGCCTTCGCCTCCGTTACTGCGGAAGTTCCGCAAGAAATCGTACCTCCGCCTCCGCCTCCGCCTCCGCCTCCGCCTCCGCCTCCGCCTCCGCCTCCGCAAAATTTTTGGTTGTAACAGAGGCGGAGGTTTATTTACGTCGTAATACTTTTTTGTTTCGCTCTAATCGTTCTCACGTACTTATCGACGCCGTCAAGTGTAGAGCCAAGTGAACAATCATTTAGTGCAGCTGGCTTATTTTATGAACCCCTAAGAAATCGTTTGGAAGGTGACAAAGCCGCAAAACTGTTGTTTGTGAAATATAATTTGCCTCTCCTTAATTTTGATTACTAGTAGGTAATATTTGTATTTTTAAGAAAATGTACTATGAAAAATATTTTTAACTTTCTATAACTTCAATAAATCATAAATTAGTATTTTTCCACTATCACTTTCAGCTTCGCCCCCGTATCCGCGGAGGTGAAGCTCGTCGCCTCCACATCCTCCTCGCCACCGCTAAGAAGCACCGTTACAACCCTAGTTCGGATTCGAACTCCAGTGCGTCGGATTGTCAGTCACACGCAAAATCTATCAAGTAGAATTTAGAGAAGAAATACGTACCTAAGCTAAATTAGGATATGGATAGAATTATGTTTCAGATTTTCAAATTGATATGTTTTAGAAAAATGCTCTTTTATAAATGTTCACCGCCTCCGGTATTTACTTTGACTGAGCACCATTAGAATTCGAAATCACTTTGATTCCGATTGAAATTCCGCAATCAACATCACGTTTCTCCACTTTCTTTCAGTATTTGCATGAAGAATTTACAAAAATGGAAATCATAATTTTCAAGCCCAAAATATTAGGATATAATAGCTTAACAAATATGATAATTTTAGAATGGAGTCGTATCGACACGTCTCTAATCATCTTTTAAAAAGGAGAAACTGAATTATCGGTATAATAACTCACTCTCTAGCTGGACCCTAAAATATCGTTTTACGTACTGGAACAAAATATAAAGAATGTTGCAAGATATATATAATCCCCGATGATAAAAGTCATATTGATAAAGGTGATAAAGTCATAATAGATACTCATCTCGGGGTACCTATATCTACGCCTAGAGCTAAAGAGACCACAAACATTTTTTTTTATGTAACTGAATGACGACGCGAGCTGGTCGTTTGCCTGATGGTAAGCAATAGGTACGCCAGCCCATAACAATAACAGCACCACCCAGAACTTTGTTTTGCAAAATCCTGCACTGCGCTCATCACCCTGAGACAATTAGCTGTTGAGTCTCATAATGCCCAGTAATTTCGCTGGCTACAATGCCCTTCAAACCGGAACACAGTAATGCTTGCGCACTACTGCTTGGCGGCTGAATAACTGGCAAAGCGGTGGTACCCACCCAAACGGCCTCTCGCATACGAGAAACCTACCATTGCTTTGGGAAGGCTCGTTCGCAATATAAGTAGGTAGGTAATATTAACCTATGTTAGAAGTCGTTCACATGAGCTGAATAGTTTTTTACTGAATCGTTAAGCAGAATCTAAGCTCACATCGCGAATATATAATAATATAATATGAGAGACATGTCCAATTTCCATTCAATAAGCCGTTCTGCGTTAAAAGATCTTTTTGTCTCCAATATTATGCGCATAGTCACACAGCCTCTGTGGTGCAGTGGTTGGGCAGGTTGGCTCAAATCTCATACACCACTGAGGTTGCGGGTTCGATTCCCGCGATGGGACAAATGTTTGTGAACAGAAAAAAAAAAGCTCAAGCATTTGTTTCGTGTCTGGGTGTTGTGGGACTATGGTCGTCATAGTTCCTGGTTTCCTAGATACAGGGCATCCTAGTTAGCTGCCAGGATCTTTGTATGTAATCGTTGGGCGTTATTTATTTTAATCTTTAACATCTTTTTTAGGATTCCATTTTTTTATTGATAGTTTTTTATTGTGGGTCGGTACGTATTTAAGTTTAAAGATACCGTTAAAAAAAATATTTATAGATCTATTTCATTTTCTTATATTTATATATCCCATTATTGGAAACCGATGACCTAATTTCCATATCATATTGTACTGAAATATAGTATCTTTCAAATCTTCAGTTAAAAGAAGTATTGCACTGTTAGATGGTAAATCGATAACAAAAAGTTTCACAGGACAGTACATCTAAAAAAATCATAATTATCTAGGTATATTTTATGTATTAAGTACACAAGAGAAATAAATAGTGAATAGATATAGATAAATAGTTGAAATTGCTTATACCTACGTATAGAAACACCCTACAGAGAAATTCCAAGAAAAACTGTAACTTTAAAATCTAGGTACGGACGATCATGCTGCAATTTTGCGAAAACTAAACCAACTTTTTGAATTATTTTAAATAGTACACCCAAGAAATTAACTAAAATACCGGATATTTCCATCTCAAATTAGAACTTACATGCTAACATTGACAATCAAACACATGATAGTTAACATAGGGTAGGGTCAGACAGGATATTGGTCATGCACGAGGGCGTTTGTCAACATGAATCTACAGGTCCACTTACCTTTACAAATAAACAAATCACTCGTACACCTACGTTTTGAAGGGAGTTTAACTGTCTAACACAAACATGCTCTAATGTTAAATGCTTACATATAACACTCGGTGGTTAGAAAGCAAGGAGGAATACTTGGAAAGTCGTACGCGAACCGAATTCAAGGGCTCTACGGAGGCGTACGAAGGGATGTAATACCGCCAAGCGACTGGCAAACCAACCACCGAACTTGTGCTACCATCATGTGCGCATGTTCCTTTAGCGGAATAAAGTTAGTGCTCGTACACACTTTGAAATGTTTCATCGTGACGTAAAACTTCTGACGCACGAACTTGAGGAAAAGTGAAAACTGTTGTAGTGTGTAAGTGTTGCCAATTTAAATGCTCTCTGAAATTCCGTTACATGAAGGGTTTAAGTTAATTTGTATTGCTAAGGGACGGATGTGTCTCAGGTTTATTTTTGGCACAACATGTTGTTTAGGGAATTGTTTCTTCGGTATGTATGTATATGTTAGCTAGATTATATATATATATATATATATATATATTATTAGTTCCAAGATTGGTTTGAACAAAATTATGTAAAACCTCTTGGGAACAGGCCGCGCAGGAACAATCCCCAAACGTGTTGAAACCTTTTGAAACTTTAACTTGTCATTTATAGTTTTTAGACTGTTTGTGGTTGAAATGAGGTTTACCTGAGTTAAGTAGGTTATCACCTACTAAACCTCATTTCGACTTTTTACCTAGCATTTGATATTCAAACCGTAATACTCCATTAAAATTAAAAAATCTGAATCTTTTTCTGCTTCACGCGAATGTTGCACTCCTGGGAAATTTAAATCTTGTTTCTTAAAAAAGCTACCTAAAATTACTTCGCATAAAAATTTGTAATATAGACGGTTTAAACCATGGAAGACTAATATGTAGATATAACCCAGGGTGAGATTAAACTCGAGATATAGGTACGTCTTATCTCAGTATATAGGGTCTTTGTTTTTGTCATGGCGCTAACCAAAAACATCTCTAATAAAAAAAGTGCACAGGTTTTTATCCAGTAGGTGACCTAGGTAAAGTCTGACACTGCCCGGGCCCTCCATTCCCGGGTGTTCATGAGAATTTTCCACGTCTGGACTGGAAAAATAACATCGATTTTATTAAGTTTGTTACCTCAGAACTCCGTCATTTATAAAATGATTTGAAAAATTCTTATTGCGTTGGGTTCAATATATGTAGCTAAAATGTCCCATATAAATTTCATCGATATTTGACCTTGGACTTCGAAGATACATCAGAATCGAATTTCTTTTTGTTATAATAATAATTATATATATATATATATATATATATATATATATATATATATATATATATATATATATATATATATATATATATATATATATATAATTATTATGATAAAATATAAGCCGAATTATTTATATATATATATATATATATATATATATAAATAATTCGGCTTATATTTTATCATTAAAATTAACTGACCAAAAATATTGCTAAAATCAATACTAGGCCATATTTTATTTTATTATAATAAATTATAATCAAGCTAAAAGACAGAATAAAAAACTCTACGCGCACTACCCATCAAAAATGGATTAAACGCGTAGCGTTGTGGTCGGGTACAAATGGTAATAGAAGACGAGGCCGACCACAAGAAAGATGGGTAGATGAAATAGACAGAGCGGTGGGAAAAGACTGGCTAACAATGGCACAAGATAGAGATAAATGGTTCGACATGGAGGAGGCCTTTACCCTAAGAGGGGTCCTTAGTTAAACATATTTTTAAATTTTAATTTATTTTTTTTTACTATTTATAGGCTTGCGTTTGACCGCTATCTCACCTGTTGTTAAGTGACGATACGGTCGAAGATGTAGCACGCTCGCCTAGAAGAAACCTGTTCACTCTTGTCTTAAAGACACTCAGATTATAGCCATCCGGAAACACAGATGCCGGCAGAGAGTTCCACTCGTTGGCCGTTCGCATTATGAAGGTCGAAGCAAAGCGCTTGGTGCGAGCAGGAGGGATGTCAACCATAAAGTGATGACGGCTTGCCGTACGTCTGGTCGTCCGGTGATAGAATGGGGATGGCGGAATAAGTTCATGTAATTCCGTCGCACACTCTCCGAAATGTATCCGGTAAAAGACCGATAGACTGGCAACTTTGCGCCGATGTTCAAGACTCTGAAGCTTAGTCTTAACCAGCGCATCGTCAAAGATCGCCAAAGAGCTTTTTGGCTCTTTTTTCTATGGTCTCCAAGGCTTCGAGCTGGTATTTGGCGGAGCCGTCCCACAGGTGAGAACAGTACTCCATACACGACCGGACTTGTGCTTGATACAGGGTTAGAAGCTGTCTCGGTGTGAAATACCGTCTCATCTTGGCCAATATACCCAGCTTTTTTGCTGCTACTTTAGCCTTGGACTCTATGAAGCTGCCAAAGTTAATTGATAAATGTAATTTTTAAATTTTTTATTTATTGATTATTGAATGCTGATTGTTGATTATTGTATTGATTATTATTATTTAAATTTCTAGTTTTCAATTAAACAATTTTGGATTTTTAATTTATAATTTAAGTTTATTTTTAGTATATAATTTTAATTTTTAATTTTTATAACTTTTAATTTCTTATTTTTAATTAAGTATAATTATAAGTTTTATATTTGTAAATAGTTCTAAGGAATAAATGGGCTTTAATAATAAGAATAATAAAGGCCAGGGGCGACTTTGTGGCGAGTCGTCGGTGCGTGGCGACACTGAGCCTTACCCCGAGATTCTCCCTGGGGCTAAATGAGACCCCTGACCCCCGGCTTGCCTTAACTGGCCGTCCGGGGGTGGAGATTCAAGAGCTAAGAACTAAGCTCCAAGGGTGGAAGTGTTAAAGGGCATAACGCCGGGAGTAGCGTTTAAGTAAAACTGCAGCACACCTCTCGACACCCTTTAGCCACCCACACCAACGTTGCCCTTCTCGTCGCCAATGAACGGCGGCCCTTAAAGGGGGCCCGTTTAGTGGGTGGCGAGTCACCACCTGCCAAAATATTTTCTTATGAGGCGGAACTGGCAGGTGCCGAGGTCTCATATCATAGACCGGCTCTCATCCATTAAAAATTCACCTCAATAGCCCAATCATAAGTAATTTTCATATCTTCAATAATAGTCCTCGCACTTATCGGGGGCTGTCTTTGATTGTATCTTCTAATGATGCACTTAGAGACAGTCCCCGATAAGTGTTGCCCATTACATATCTAAATTAAATGCTCTAAGAGGCCTCTACGTGTTGGACTCATGTCCCCGCGCAAGCCTTCCAAAGGACCGGGTGTATAACCTGTGAGAAAGAGCGACATAATAATAATAAATTCAAACCTAGTTACAAGTATAATAAAATGTCACAAACTCATTCTATACTTTAGTTAAAAAAAAATTAAATAGGAATAGGTACCTATTCTATAGACGCAAAATGAAAATAAACAGCAAAAAAAATGCTTATTAAGAGGATTACATTTTTTTTTTGTTGGCACCATCTAGTTAACTAGAGTTCACGGCAAAGAACGGATCAACATCCTTAGTATAATTTAGGATTAAACCAGATTTATAAACCCGCCTCCACGCTTCCTTTTTGTAATTAAAAGTAGATGCTCTCGTAGAGCTTTTTAATCTTATCTCCCGTTCCGTGCAAGATCTATTCAATACATTTGCGGTAGAGAGAACAGGTGCGGCCTTTGAACCGAGATTAACAGCAAATTGAATTTTATTGAAACATACGAGTAGGATTTCGACCTAGAGTATTCGATTTGTATTTTTAATAACTAGCGGTAGTGATCCACCCAGTTGGATTAACATCCTATTAATATTGTAAACCTTCCTCTTCTTCCGTGCAAAGCCAGGGCGGGTCGCTAGGAAGAAGAGAAAGGTTCATATGCATGCAGTATACATATAAACCTTCCTCTCGGATCACTGTCTATTGAAGAAAACCGAATTAAAATCCGTTGCGTAGTCTTAAAGATCTAAGAGTACAGACTTCGGGAAGCGACTTTGTTTTATACTATATAGAGACGCGAAAGTTTGTAGGATTTTGGATGGATGGATGGATGTTTGTTATTTAATCACGCAAAAACTATTGAAAGGATTTTGATGAAATTTGGTATGTGTAGGTTCTTCAGTCCTTGAAAAGGACAGGCTATTTTTCATCCCGGGAAACCACGGATGAAACCGATAGGTGCAGCTAGTAGAGCAATAAAAAAACACCTAACACTACTGGGAAAAAAGGTGGTGGAGACCGCATCAAAATTGATCAAGTGATTAAGAAGTACTACGCGAATAAACAGACGGATACGGATGTGCGATTTTGGTATAAATATTCTTCCTACTACCCTACTAATATTCTAAATGCGAAAGTTTTAGGTGTTTGTTATCTCTTCACACTGCAACGGCTAAACTGATTTGGATAAAAATCGGAATGGAGGTACAGGACCGCGGCAGCCGTAGCTACTGTCTATGCAACCAGGTTAAATGAGCGAGTACATCTTTACTATGAAGCAGGGTAGACTCGTCTTATTAAAAAAAAATCTTAAAATATTACTTCGTTTATAAAAAAAGTGACAGTAAAGGAGTAGGCCAAGTTGAACATTTTAGGTCGCTGCGTCAGCAAAGTTGGTTTTACTCGCGCTGAGTTTGCGCGTTATTTAAGGGTATAAATTGCTGAATTTATTGTACCTTTGGGACGGATCAGCTTAAAGCACTGGAGCTACTCGAAAGGAACGCCAAAAGACTTATTAGCAATAACGTGTTAGATGATTTGAAAGAAGAAAAAAATATATAAATCATTGCACGTATACAATTTTCGATTACCGTGCGGTCATAACACTGATGTTTAATTATAGCTTCCGAACCTGTAACAATGACTGAAAGTTGTATTGATGTTAAATATTCCCATGCCATCGGGGTTTTGCTGAAAACTAGTTTCTAATATCTAATATAAGGTAGGTAGTCTACCTATTCAAGTTCAAGTTCAAAAGTTCTTAATTTAGTTTGGCATGATACTTATGAACGTCCATGACTCTACCAACGTATCGAAAAAAAGAACCACCGCTCAAAAGATACTGCAACAAACTGAGGGACATTTTTTCTAGAACCTTTGTTACAATTTTTTATCTTTGATTTTTACAATATTAGCTATGTTTCTTATGTGCCAGTTGGCTACTTGGCAGAAGCGGAATGATGATACTTTTATGAAAGCCTGAAAATTATATAACATCACTCCATCCCTTTGTCTTTCCCAATCCTTTTCAAGCAGGTACCTAGTACATAATAATGTAAAAGTTTTGCGAATGAAATAATTGCGTTATAAGATCTTCCAGCTTATATTCCCATTGGAACTTGTAGGCGGTATCTAAAGATAATGGACTTTCTAAACAAATAATTATTGTTTTACCCAAATTTTACCAACGTAATGAGGCCGTGAATAGCAAGGTAACAAAATCATCAAAGGCTGCATAGACGAGGGAAGGTCCACCGCGGACTTATTAGTCCAAAAAGAAGAACAACTTCCGCGGTTGTAGGTATAGCGTATGCTCAAAATAATAATAGCCTCTATAGCATGCGCATTGTTTGTGAACTAGATAAAATATCCAGCCCGAAGTCTGCGAAACGTCAGCCAAAGTTTTTTTCTCGCGGACAATTAATTATTTTTCGCGTGGGTACATTTTTGCTAATTTAGATAAACGTCCGTAGTTCGCGCAGGCCTTTATCTGAGTTTTATTTTTTGTTATCGTTATTATAGCGAAAATTCCTAAACTATGAACTCGTTTATGTAAATTCTGACCTCAATTTTAGCAGGGGGGGGGCTGCCATTTCTAGCTTGATGAGCTTTGTGCCGTTTGAAAGCAAACGAAAGTCGTTACGGTGATTCAATTACTAGGGTGCCGGCAAACCTTGTTTATTTTATTTCTGCGGTAGAGTCAGTTAATCCGTTAAATGTTGCTCTAGGCGGTTATTCACATATTTTGGAGTATATATTGTAGGAGTATTGTTGCTGACTTCTTTATTCAAACCGTAACTGTACCCTGAAACTTATTTGCTAAATTGTCAGTTCTCAGCGTGTTGCTGCATTTTCTTCCACCAGTAGGTACTAGTCATCTGCATTTCAGTTGTGTAGAGAGTGTATGCTTTTTGTAACGCACGCTTAACTAAATAGTATGCTATAAAGCGGTTTCAGACTAGCGTTTTTTATGCGCGTATACGGTCGTTTCGATTTAAGCGCTTACAAGCGCACAAATTTCGCGCTTCGACAAACCGGATTCGCGTACACGGGCTTATTCCAGCGTGTTCGCTCGAACCGATAGTGGTGATTCAGTCAGTATCGTCATGGGAGGCGTATCTCGCGGCTCGCGTCGCGCTTATACGAACTTATGAGCGTCAACGCTCGTACAGTCAGCGACATAAGTAGCTGAACTTTTACAATCTTTTAATTGTTAATAACGCCAAGAATATTCAAATTACATGGAATTTTTTGCAATTTTCCTATTCGCCCAGGATATTAACAAAATTTTAAATGCAACATTCAGAGAAGAAGACAAATAGTGAAGGTGTTGTCAATCAATTCACAAATGTTCAGCCACATTTGTCGCTGACCATACGAGTCGCGCGTGTGGCAAAAGCTCGCCTATACACGCCTACATGCGCTTCCAAAAAGCTAGCTTATAAGGACGTATAAATCGCTGGTTAGAAACCGCTCTTAAACAAATCGTACAAAAATATATAATTCCCAGAGGTAAGTAAGTACATCAATATCTTTACAAAGCAGAAATAAAACATAGTGCGCCATCTTCCGATTACGTTTTTAACTTCTGTTACAGCTTCTTTCTTCTGGAGCTAGCACTATGGATATTTTTTGTTGGTCAGCGAAAGCATATTTAGTTAGAGAGCTTTTTCATAGATGTCGCTTTTTTAGAAACAATAACTTGACTGCTAATGAAACTTACTGAATGAATAGCGGTTGTTATATTTATATTCCCGCCATTTGCCTATGGCCTATATGTATACTCTAGCGTATGCTGTAGAAGTTATTATATATCCTACTGCTACTGTCATACCTACTTATATTTTATTTACACTTTTCTGTTACTGATACTATGACTATGGGATATCTCACTCGCATTTCTTGTTTGATATTCTGTTAATTCTAATTTATACGTAATTTTTCATTGTTTCGAGACATTTAAAAAAAGACATCCCCGCATAGTTTCTTGGCGCTATCTTTTCTAGCGGGCGTATTTCCGAAGCACTGGTAGAGTCAGTTCAGAGAGCATTTCTTTTCAGCACTCAGAATTCAATTTGAGTATAGGAAAGAAATGGGTAAACATACTACCCTTTTTTTTAAGGTCATGTTAACATAAGTTACAATTTTTAACATATTTTATTTGTATCATGTGTTTATGACCTTTAAAAGTGCACTTTTGTGCCTATTTAATAAATGATATTTCACTTTGACTTTGACGTATTCTTCTTATTCTTTGCCAGCCGTCACAACCGCGTTTTTTTCTCTGCCCCTGGCCCGAAGCGGTGGGTTTTGTATCACTCTCTATGGGTTTAACGCCCCATGATTTTTATAAACTTACTTACCATAAGGTGTTATGTATTTTCATAACAGTGGCGGCACCACCCAGAAAATTGTTACCTATGCATCAACATCAACAATCCTCTGCGGCACTGTACAGCACCCGGCACCGTGTTGCTTACCATGAGGTGAACGACATGCTCGTCTCGTCACTCAATTACATAAACTCCTGATAAAAACAAGATAATTAAAAATATATGGTCGTGTCTTGTCTGATTTAAAAGTTAAAAACACCCGACACAATAAAACATGTCTAAGAACTACCCCTAGAAAACCTGCTTTCAAATAAAAAACCGCATCCAGATCGGTTCACCCATTTAAAAGCTACGGTGCCACAGACAGTCGCACAGACGGACACACATACCTAGTGGTCGAACTTATATAAAACCTCTCATTTTTACGTCGGAGGTTAAAAAGGTCATTTTTTGAAAACGATAGCTTTAAAGTAGGTTATAAAACAATAAAACAACACTGTTATTTAGTATTAACTATTCATATATTTCAATAGTATCTCTTATATTATAAACTATTTCTCTAACGCTCCGCGCTCAATATTTGGTTTAAGTCTAAAGAAGACGAATCAACAGTTAGTGTTTACCTTACACAATCAACAGGCAAACAAAATGTCTAAAAGGTTACATTTGATTATTATAAAAGGGCGCTGAAGATTCCAGCCTAAAACAAACAAACAGGAGATAACCAGATATCGACAAATTTCGAAAAGTTTAGAATCACTTCAAACAAAAAATATTTTTTTCATAAATTATAGTAAACCGCTTTCGAATTCTATAGGTTTTTGATGGCAAGTATAAAAGCCTCAAACGCCCTTTTTCAAAATGTAAGCTTAGAAAATGTGTTAGCGTGCTGCGTCAACCAAAAAACCCTTTCAAATACTGGTTCACATTCAAAGGTTACATAAAAAAATCTATACTATTTAGTGGGGAATGTTAACTTTGGTATAAAATATTAATTATAAACAACAAAACATATTAACTCAAAGACACTCGTGAACAACTTATATCGAAGCATAAATTAGGAAAAATACTGTTTAATCGATAGCCTAAATTCCAGTTATAATATATTTACAATAACTGGCGAACTTAATGTAAACTAAATTATAGTAAGCGCCATTTCTTATAGATACAGAAATAACTAAACAAATGGGAGCTTTATAAAGGAGCTTCAAACAAGTTATTTTTTCTATATCTTAAAGAAATAACAATTTTCATCTAAGTATTGTTGAAAAGCATCGAGTTCCTTACATTAAGCAGTAGGTATATGTAACTACGGGAAGTGTACAAAACCAAATATACTGGGACATTTCGGATACCAAAGAAATTCTTATCATTGTATAATAATGAAATATTTCTTTCGTTATCTTTTTCTCTAACGCACCATAAGTCTAAAAGGCTTACTTGAGTAGGTACCGTTATTTTTTCTAATTTCTAATACAGACTATAACTTTTATAGTTACTAACAATTTAAATATGTCGAGAATATTGTAACATTTACACAGATTGTATTTCGATACAATTTTCTAAATACAACATGAATTTTCTAGGGTATTTCGATCTAAAAGTTTAAGGCGAGACATAGCGACTTTGCATTAATCACTTCTGATTCATTTAACTTTTTCATAAGATGACATTTCTTTTTCTCTGCATTCGTAATACAAAGTTGTAATATCTATACAATACCTTACAGAAGGAAATATAACATTTTCTAGTACTTACATAAATGTGTGATAACTATACTATATTTCGAATGGAAAGAAATACTAAAGACAAAATTAGAGACATCTAATGAAGTTATGATTCTATCTATCACAACAATCAGTTAAGCGAGTAGCCTAAAGGTATTAACAATTTCAGTTTTGGTATAACAACATATAAAAGATTCGAATTACATTCCCTATAATTATCTAATAGAAATCGTATTTAAATATTGAAGATTTTTATAAGCTTTTCTTCAGTAGTCAGTCAAGCCACGATCTATAAATGCTACGTTTACACCACTTTTTACATCGTGATTCAAATATCAAGTCTCAAGACTAGAGAAAAATATTTTTCCACAGAATCACTTGCAAGTCGCGCGACTGTTGTCTGTGTGTACGAGGCCTAAGAAGATTTTTACTAATACTTAATATGTGCTATATCAGGGTAATAAATATACATTTAGGGATTTATAAATATAGTATCTATAGTATATTTAAAATACCAATACAGGTATGGAATTATTGCGAAGGTCTCGACTGTATAAACAAACAATTCTACTATGATTTTTCATCGTATAAGAATGTTCTTCAATAACAGTTTTGAACTCTTTATTGCACATATGATTCTAACTATAAAGCTATAGTCAGAGAACAAAATAATACAATCTGTAGCTGTTAGCAGTAACATACCCTTTAAATTTCCCATTTTATATTTCGTTCTTTTGTCATTCGTTATAAGATCAGATCTTCTATTCCTTTCTTAATGTACTCACCAGGAATACATACATCTAAGTAAATGTACACAGTATAGGTAATATTCGTACATTTAGGAACATAGTGAGAATATACAGAAGGTGATATTTTTAAGCTGTGTAGAGCTATCACGTCTAACATCCATACAACATTTACTACAATAATTCGATTCTATTCATATCGACATTACGGCCCAAGAACTAAGTTGACAAGCTTTAGGTTAGTGTAAAGAAACAATACTTTACTAACTATAACTTTGATCTAAGTACCTTGACACTTGTGAAACTTTACTGTAGTATCAACATTGAAGAAATGAAGTACAGACTAAAAATCTTTACCTCCGTTCATACAACCAACATACAGAAATTTAGTGCGAAAAATCGTGAATAAGACACGAATCAAAGAGTTGTTTAGGACACAGACTAAAAATCCTACCTTCACTTGTCAAACAAAACGTTTAATCAATAAAAAGTTGGTAAATAAGCTAAGAAATCTACACACTCAAAAGCTTCTTTTACATTAGAAATCAAAGCACAGTTTGTAAAGAATATCTTATCTTGTTCCTAAGTTGTGGATTCGAAAGTATGATGGTATGGATAACGCTGTGAAATCAACCACAGACTACAAATTACAAATTTTTAACAAAACTGGTAAATTAGTTAACAGTTTATAAAGATATTTTTAGTTCGGTTTTCAAGCTGTGGAGTCGTGTGTGGAAGGATTAGGTATGATGGTGGTGGTGGTTTGTTGGTCGCGCAGTCTCCTCACTTCGCGGGAGGTGGCTGCTAATTCCGCTTGCAGCGCCATCTCTCGTTCGCGTAGGCTTTTTATTTCGTTTTGCCATGTCTGGAAAGAAGGAAGGAGATATTATGGCAACGGAAACATAACAAAAGAATAGAGTTTTGAACAGTAATCTCTGCAATTAATACTTTATTGTTTAGGGTTATTTTTTAGGACATTTTTTCAATAAAAATACATTATCTGACTCGCTGATTTTCTCCAAAACTAAAGGAGACAGCGACACTCCATAGAAAGTGGAAGTTACATTAGTCGCTGACTACACGTGACTACAGATTCCTATAGGTACATTTTCTAAAATTAGTCTATCGCTATCGCCTGTCGCTGCCGCCAGTCCACGTTTATATCCAGAGACGCCAAGTAACGAATACTATAGGTAGGTGGTAGTATGTTGCTACAATATTAAATTAAACCGACAGCCGTCGTGCTTAATTTAATATTACCATGCTTCGTCTGCTCAACAATCACGCCTCACCTGCCTCGGCTAACTACTCGTTCTAACAACAACTGTTCGTTCTAAGAATCTTCAAGTCTCGAGTGAACAGGTACTATCTTCGCACGCGTGCTAGATCGTCGACCGCATCATCGCTTACCATCAAGTGACAAAGTGGTAAAACGCAAGTCAATGAAAAAAATCTAAATATTTAACTACTTACAATATTCTGCTTGAGTAAGTCTAGCTTGTCGTTCTTAAGGCGGCAGACCTCTTGCCTCAGCTGATCGGCGTCGCCCCTCGGCGCGGCCGCCTCGCCTCGCGTGTTCGCCGCGCCTGCCTCAGCCGATGACATAGATTCCAACCCAGTATCGCTGTCTACGTACACTACACCTGAAAAATAATTAAAAAAGTTAGCATTGGGACACAATTTAAATGTTTACGTCATTGGTATTGTTCTTAATATTAACGCCTACCGAACACGGACCCAGCATCAAATTCGCCGCGTTTGCGGGCGGCGACGTCTGAAAATACGAAACAGCGTGTTTTTGTCTGGCCGATTGTGTGCGGTAGACCTTATTGTAGCCATTGAATAGTAGGAAATAATGTAACGCCATGCAAAATCATAATTTGGCGAAAGAAGAACGTAATAAGTGGGCTTCATGCTAGCAATTTCAGTCTTTTTCTAGTTTCTAGGTGACTACAACATCTATCTAAACTACAGGACTAACCTGTTGCGCTTTTACCACAACTCAGCCAGTCCTTGTCGTCTAATTGAAAAAGAAATGGCCGAGTTACAATTTTGCAAATCTTAATACATGACAATGTTACAAACAATCGGAGTTTGGATGATTTGGGTAAATACTGGAGCACATTACATCCTAAGCGGGACGTCAGTGAAAAACTTAATACCCCACACAACAATAATACCTACACGTTCGCCAATGAGTGGTTAGGAGTACTAGCTACTTATTTCTTCATAATCATAGATGATAATGGAGCATGATGATTTATCGAAAGTGACCACACGTTTCGTTGATGAAGTTCTGCGACCAATACCACGTTTTCTGTTGACATTATGTCTCTGGATCTTTCTCACTGAAATATTGACGTTACCTTACTTAGCAATTCTAAGTTATTATAGATAATGTTCCAGCTGTGATGATGTGGACGTGTAGCAACATGGCAGTATGAAGTCCATGGTAGGCCCGTAACATCTAGATACAATGCGGGATGATCTTAATGCAGGAAACACCATCGCATACCAGGCATCACTCACGAAAATATAGAGTTTATTTATACCCGTTTTTGACGTATACTTCTGTGGTATTCTACAGTACTGCAGTACCAATACGGGAGCAGTTATGTTCTTTAGGTATTTGCCAACCAATCATAACCACTTTCTTCCATTGCCCCGGGCAGGCATTGGTTGGGTATCAAGCAGAAGCAGTTTGAAGCAGTTTGAAGCAGTTAGATAGTATTTTATCAAGTCTCAAGTTTAAAAGCTCGGATCGTCATTACGATGGTCGTTCAATGCTGGCCGTGACGTCACGCCCAAGGATTCTTACAACGCCCAAACAGGACAAATACGTATGTAACTTTTCCGTGACAAATATTTATCCTAATGAAGAAACTTACTGATGATAGGTTTCTCGTATGCGAGAGGTCGTCTGGGTGCATTACTGTGTTTCGGTTTGAAGGCATTGTAGCCAGCAAAATTGGGCATTGTGCGACTTAACAGCTAATTGTCTTAGGGTGACGAGCGCAGTGTAGCGCCGCGCAGGATTTTGCAAAACAAAGTACTGGGTGGTGCTGTTACTGTTAGGCAGGCGTATTGCTTACCATAAAGTGAAAGACAAGCTCATCTCGTCACTCATTTTCACAAAAATGAAAAAAACTTCTTTATCTCATTCGTGCTCAATAATGTATTATAATTCGGAATCTTCTTACCTATGATCCTTAAAATGGCCGTGAGGTTACTAAAAAGGATTCCCTTTTTCTAGAAGCAGGAACGACCTTTGTGGACCATGGTCCCACAACACTCAGACACAGGAGCGGGAATCCACTATATCACTTCAGTTCGTCAAGTTTCTCACCTAGAGGGTCCAAATCCACCGAGTTCAAGCTCGAGTCGTCGCTATGGTCGTTCAAAGGTGGGCGCGGTGGCGCGGCTCGTGACGTCACATCCGGGCTGGATTCTCCTGAACCGCCCGCCGACCGCACCGATACCGCGGAAGCGGAAGACGAAGGGATGGATGACTTGGACCGACCGCTCTGGAATTGGGAGTCCTGTTTTAGGGGTTATGAGGGGTGATTAAATAAAAAGTTTAAAAAATAAAATAAGCATTAAAGTGATTATCACAAGCGAAACTATAAGGGCCCGTATTAAATAAAACAATTGAGTGTTGAATGTTAAGTGAAACTGTGACAAAACATGTTCTTTGTATTATCATACAAAGAAACATATAGACAAAAAATTCCGAAAAGACCGAGGATTCGTGTTCAGAACCCTCTAAATAGTCGATCCCAAATGGTTTAAAAAAAATAACTTTTACGTTCAGAATTGACTCAGTTCCATTTTTATTCATCTTTTATCTTATGGGGTATTGCGAATAGGTAATGGAAAGAATTTAGTTGACTGGAAAATATTGCGATATAGCTCTCAGCGAAAAGTCCACCAAATTGTCGTTTAGCTTGAGTTATTATTTAAAACAAAATAATGCACATGTAATGGTAACTTACATTGGGAGTGTGTGTTTCGTTAGGAGTAAACTTATTCTTATTTAGATGGTTCTTATTGCTGTCGCCAGATAAATTGGTGTCTACGCTTGGTGATCTGAAAACCAAACAATATTATGTAAATCCACACTAATATTATAAATGCAAAAGTAACTCTGTCTGTCTGTCACCTTTTCATTGCTAAAGGGTTGAACCGATCTTGATTAAATTACAATAATTTTCATCCTAATTGAACATGTGGTTCCCGAGGAATCACGATATAACCCGTAAACGTAAACTAACGCCGTACTGCTTGTACATATAGATATATTGATATTCAGAGCAGTTTATAAATATGAATATTATTTAATAAAACTGAATTTAAAAAAAAACAAATCCCACATGAAGTCACGGGCCGCAACTAGTTCCCTATATTGATCCGACGCGATGGCACTCGAAGAGATTATTGATCTTCGTAATCTAAATACGTTGTCAACATTCTGTCTCCATCCACTGATGTGCATTAAAGTATACATCATCATCATCATCATCAGCCTGTTGGAGTCCACTGCTGGATATAGGCCTCTCCCAATGCACGCCACTGAGCCCGATCCTTGGCTCTTCGTATGTACTTACTGCCAGCCACTTTACGCAGTTCGTCGCTCCATCTAGCCGAAGGGCGTCCTTCACTACGTTTGTCTAAACGTGGTCCCCACTCTAGAACTCGATAACCCCATTGGTTATCGGTTCTTCGACATATGTGACCGGCCCATTGCCACTTCAGCTTACTTTAAAGTATCGTATTGTAGATTACTCACCTTACTTTATAAATAAGCGCTTTCTTCACAGTATCTATAAACCTGGCGCCGGGCCCGTCTTGCTTCGGAGTGCCTTCAGGCTGAGGCGAGACCGCCCCTGCCTCAACCCTCACTCCCGTACCAAGAAACTCGACCGTTTTACTCTTCAACTCCTCCGCTAGATTCTGCAGCAACGACGCCCTAGTTCTTAGTTCGAGTTGCGCGAATTTGTCGGCTTTGTAGCAAGCGTTCTCCGCGTTTATAAGCTTGGTAAGGAGGAACTCTTTGAATTCTCGGCCCTTACGGAACACTGATGGTTGGGGGAGAGTAGGCCCGAAAAATGGTACGTCAACTCGTGCCGTGACGGCCACTTTGTACCTGGAAGCAAGGGGATTTGAGGTTAGTGTTGTAGTAAGAGATATAATGGTAAAATCTGAATGGTGAATCTGAAGATCTGCGAAGATTCTCAATCAGACAGGCGCCGAGGTAAAACTATTCTGAACAGATATATTCTCCACATAATCGTTTGAAAAAATGGAAACCTCGTTTGACAAATGTAAAAGTCCCTATCAGAGTTAAAAGAGAAAAAAATCCCATCGTGAGAATCGAACCGCATATTCTGTGAGCCGACGCAACACCACACTGTCTTAACCACGGCACCATAAAGTTTATTCATTTCTCAGCAATGGTCGTATCAAACGTGGATATGAAGGAACATGCGCCGCTTATGTAAATATCTCTACATTCAGTAAGTAGGTACATATGTATTTAAAACCGAACACAAAAGGAAACACCAAGAATGTCCTTAAGATTTCACAAAGACATACTAAACATAAATAAGTATGATTATTTTACTCTTTACCCTCCCCATTTAATGTTTGTCCCCATAAAAATCCTCATAATTACACAGTAGGGATTCGTTTGCATATAAATGACTAGGAAAATTTCCATTTTCACTTTCCGAGCCATTTTGTCCCGTTCACGATGCAAATAACACCACTGTGCGTTGAACAAACTTTATGTTAAACAACTCACTTGGCGACTTGCATAAAAGTTAGTGAAGATTGCAAAATAAAAATAAGTTTTCTTGTAAAAAATTAAAATGATGCTGTCCCTTTGGTTTTTATGAGTTTGAAGCATTTGATACAAAAATCATACTTGTTTTTAAACAGATGCGTACGGAAGCACTTTCTTGGCTAGATACATTAAAGAGAGAGGATAATTCTAAGATAAAAATATTTGGAAAGAAAAATGTAATAAATAAATCGATTCACCAAACGATCACATACAT
This sequence comes from Petrophora chlorosata, assembly GCA_951640565.1. Lineage (NCBI taxonomy): Eukaryota > Metazoa > Arthropoda > Insecta > Lepidoptera > Geometridae > Petrophora > Petrophora chlorosata. Next base: position 9,042,223 of record OX621206.1, read on the forward strand.
AGATCCTGACCCCTAACTAGGACTACCTGTAACTAACTAAGGAACCAGGAACTACAAAGACCATGGTCCCACAACACCCAGACACGAAACAAATGCTCAAATGTTTTGGCCCGTCGCGGGAATTGAACCCGCTACCTCAGTGGTGGTCTTTTTCAAGGCGAGTGCGGAACGCACGCGAACGCATTGCGCCAAACTGGCAGTGCGACGCGCGATGCGTTCGCGAAAAAGACCACCAGATGTGGTTGAAACTATAGGTACTTGGACTACTCCAACTTAAAAGTGAGTGTCACCTGTAATTATTATCAATAACATTAGTTTTGACAGCGGAATTAATTAAATCTAAGATTTCTGTCTGATAGTTTCAAATCTGATTTGAAAAAGCCTTCAAGTGAATTTAACTACCTATACATATTTACACCCGCCTACAATATCACGCATATGACTTGCCCCTTTGTCTAGCTAGAATGAGAGTCCTATGTGCAATGACGCTGACGCGACGCACGATGTTGCAAAAACTTTAGGGCTGACTCATTATTGCAAAAAAAGTTCACATTACCTGGTCTCCCCGCCGGCAGATTCGATGGGCGTGACGACGATAAACGCATGAAGGAAATGCGATGCGATCATGTCCGGCGTGAACGGAGTCGCTTTTTCCTGTAAAACCAGAATTATACATGTACAGGCAAAGTTTTGCAGTGAGAATATTTGAGAAAACAAAAACAGAATTTTTGGATTTTTGAAAAAATGTACAGGTCAGCAGAAATATGATATTTGCTTAATCGACCCTATTTCCCACCAGGAATGTCACCCAAAGTAACCCATCAAATCAAATCGTAAGTTTTTGAGAAAATTAAAAAAAGAAACGTTTAATCTGATAATTGATGTCGTTCTACCACATGACATACTGTGATTATACACAAATACATTTTGAGTTTAGAACAAAATGAAATTTGAAAGTGCATTACTAATCAAGAGACAAAATAATTAGTCCAAAATACAAAAGGCCTAGGCGATGCACCGAGCCTCATACCAATGGTACATAGAGGAAAAAGGATGGAAAATGATTTTTTTCTAAAAAAAACATACCTGGAACACAATTGCCACAATATCATTGCCGACGTGTCTTTTCCTCTGCAGTTGTTGCGCGTCGCCCGCCGTATGCGGCAGAAGTGGCGCCACATGGAACATTATTTCGCGATTCACGAACTGCTCGTAGACAGCTTCGGTGCCAGTGTGGCCATTCATGATGTCCAGACCACCTCTGTAGCCTGAAAAAGGTGAAATGACTTGTGAGATATGGTCTTTTATCATCATCATCGCTCCAATTCTGCCCACTAGTAGGTAGTAGGGCAGCGTCTTCCCTCACGCGGTAGCGCTATGACCAAACCCATAATTAGCTTAGAGAACCAGCAATCGTGAAACTCGAAGACCAATCCCAATCGCTTTCAATTTAAATTTGGGAAAGCGTTAGCATCTTTCAAACTGCAATATCGATAGATTTTTGCGATCGTGATTGGAATAGGGATTGGGACGCAGATTTTGACTTGAAAAGTTCGACAATTCAAGACATTTTAGACAAATACCGATCACAAAACATGTTTGAAAGCGGATCGGTGTTAGAGTTAGATGATTCCCCTGCAGGTCGTCTAACCGACTAATATTTATCTTGTTGAAAACTGAACTTTAAAACCAATGTAAAGAAAGTGGGCTACACCGCTTTTTCACATGACATGAGCTAACTTTAGTAGAATAAACCTATGCGGTTAAGATATACGATCCAGCCTATGTAGGTAAGGACCTACTTACGTTTAGCGCGCAAAGTTCAAACCGCTCCAGATTCCGGGAGGGTTGACATACAGGCACAGTGCCAAAGCGTGTCATTCCTGGCAACGTTGCCAAGCCTCAATTCGGAAGTGCCAATCTAAGCTACTGCATGCTAGTGCCCACATCTGTGGCAGGACTAGACAAATGTTCGGTCGTTTGTGTGATAAATCAAAGGATTACCAGCATTCTTATTAAACATTGCGTTGTATACAATATCAGTACTGGATGTAGCAAACTCCTTAATATCTTAAATTTAGCTTTGGAATAAAGAAATAAAAATTCGCTATGGGTAAGGCTGATTGATTAGGTCAAGAAACCATATAACAAAATCTAAACTATTCACTGTTCGTATTAATGAAAGGTATCCTGGGGAAAATGGCCAAGGAGGGATATTAACAATAACACTTCTGGAAGCGCATAACACTTCCAGTTAAGTCATGAAGCCTACTTACAAAAATGCCTAGATGCCAAACAGATAATGAGAAATGACTCCATTTAGGAGAGCAATATTAAAATGCTCTTACCTTTATGGTCCTTCAACTTGATCCTCTGTCCAAGCATTTCCAAAAACTCGTCAAAAACAGGCGAGGTCTCGTTGTTCCCGAAAAGCTCTTCCTCAGTGGTCTGCCCGTACTTCTGGTACAGGACTCCAAATTTGAAACTGTTCACTAGAACATGCTCATCGTACGCAGCGATCAGCGAAGAAGCATTCAAGCACATGACTGCCATGAAGTTGTCTACGTTTACTTGCTCGTTTAACATTTTGGCCATCTTTAGGGGTGATGTCATGATGCCCGATCCTGCAATCACAAAATACCAGTAAGAATAATTGTATCATCAGTAGTAAAACATAACATCTTGAAAAAAGTATCTGCAAAGGCACATTAGAAAGGTAAACGTGCATTTATAAGCACGTACGTCCAAAAAGTTTCTTGATTCTAGCGTAGAAACTTTGGCTTAACGCCAGCTTTTGCAAATATCCTTAGATCAAGATATCTTAACTATCTAATCCAAGACTTGCAAATATTACCGCGCATGGTTCTTATTTCGTTGTGCGTTTAGAGCGTATTGTAAATCATCATCTGTCATCGTCTAATAGACACATAATAATGACTTCCTAGTACAATTAATCATTGTTATCGTTAACTTGTCAGAACAATTGATGATCTTTCCATGCATCGTTTTCCTTGAGCTTTAGTGGAATTGCTAGAAAGACATGTGTAGACATGGTACAATAGACAGGATAGTTAATTCCAAGATAACATGAGGCTAAAAAGCCTTTTTTGTTTATTGCAATGTTCACCGACCTTAAACTTGACACTGTTGTTTTTTGAAAGTTAGCGCCTTTAACAGTTGAAGATCAGCTGTCACCTTGATCACTATCTCAGTTCGAAAAACTTACTTGTGGTGGGTATAAGTCCGTGCATGGTCTCCGTACGGAGCCTCAGCAGTATCCTGGTGTGGTCTTGGCCAGCCATATGCTCATTTTTGAGGGACATCACCACCGGCCCGAGGCTCTCGTCTCGGTCAAAGCCGACCAAGTTGATGTGTTCCTGGTGACAAGAAATATCAGCAATTAAATAACTTTAAATGTAAACACGAAAAGCATAAATAATATCATCCTATGAATCTTCAGCGAAGTGGTATAATAACATATAAATAATGTCGTTATCAAACTAAAACGTGGAAATGAGAAATGAGGGAAAAGAAGTTGAAAGCGGATCTGAGTTTATTGTAATTATAAAAAAAAACTCTGAGACTCCGTAATGTATGCAACAAAATAATAAACACTCTGGTACTTAAGTACAAGTTATAAACAATAATAGTAACAATAGTAGTTTTTATGAGGTAAACAACTATGTCACGTGGATATTCCAATCATGAACAATACGCAAGCCTACGACTCAGTACTATTCCAGACGAGGTACATAGTGGTCCGACGAAACGATAACAGTAAATAGGCTACAGGAAAGTCTCGCTAATTATGAACGCCATAACCAATATTGACCATCAAAACAACCGTAAAATACCTATTAGACTCGCCTATGGACGATAAACCAGGAATATGATAAGTCAGCTGCCCATAACTGTGTTTTTGTTTGGATTGTCCAAATATAGAATCGAGACAGATCCAGTCCTAGACATTTATAATTGCATCACTATGAGTAATTAAGTTCTGTTAAAGCACTGGTCATCAACTGTGCAAGGGTTTATGTTGTAACTTGAAAAAAAAAACTAAACCGACTTCAAAACCACAAATAGGCACTCAAAAGTGAAAAATAAATTAATATAATTATCATAAGCGCTACCCACTCATATATTTGAAGTCGGTGCCAGCCAAATCTATTAGGTAGCAGATAAATACTATGTATATAGTAACTATTGTACTACTGTATTGTATTGTACTACTTGTAGGTAGTATCTATCTACTACCTTTTAGACTTGGCTGGCACCGACTTATATTTTTTTGTTTTTGCTATTTTTTTCGAAAATTGCTGAATGAATTTCGATAAAATTTATATGGGACCACCTCTGAAGTATGAACTACCAATCAAAAAAAGAATCATCGAAATCCATTCATAATTGGCGGAGTAATCGCGTAACAAACACAAAAAAAAAAAAAACATACCGTCGAATTGTAAACCTCCTCCTTTTTGAAGTCGGTTAAAAAAATAACTCGCATGAGAGCTAAACTTTGATGTTGTGAACCCGGTACTAGTTGTAAAATGTCCTAGTGTAGGCTTCAACTGTAAATTTTTTGATGTTTTCAATGATTGCGTCCTAAACACTAGTATAATTGAATAGCCTGTTGCCATTTTCCAACAATCTTGCAATATCAAAACGGATGGTGACCGTAACGATAGGAACGCCATATTTACGGTAAAGGTTATTTTTGAGGCTGATGATGGTTTCGATAATGCGTTTTTTATGGTGAACGAGTCAGACGGAAGTTTTGGTGGTCAATAAACGAGGAAATGGAAGGCCATAGTTAACTTAAGTAAAATAAAATGTTTTATTACCTGAAAAATTCTTTTGATACATGTTAATTTTTTTCTGCCTATAATAAGTTGTTGCTGAACAGAACGAGTAAATCTTTTTTTGTAAGTATAATGTCACCATTCATTATCAGTGTTATAGTTTACAGTTCCCACGTATCCTATTCTTATCATATATTTACAGTTCCAATATTCAATCAATGTGGCCAATTATTTTTGTAATGTCTAATATTATTAAGGTACAACATCGGTAAGTAGTTATTTTTATTTGATCTGTAAAACTATGAGTCAAACATTTTGAGTAAATATGTAATTATAATATCAAGAAAACCGATACTAAATCTTATAACGCAATTTTCCCACCTTGATGACAACATTGATGACGACAAAGGGAAATAACGACTTTACATCACGAACGTCGAGAAAACAGGTTTTGAACCTGCTCTGATCACTTTGCAAATTAAAGATGAATCAGAACTCGTACCGATGACACCATAATTCATAGGGCTTCCACTGTTTCAGAGATAATTTAGTTGATTTTGAAGCCAACTTGTCTACGACAGTTTCACTCAATGTCATACGTCTAAAGAAATTCAATGAAGCCTCTTTACGTGCCACCATCAAAGCAATAGCCGTATAACAATGCGTAACTGCTACTCCCTAAGCATGTTAATGTGTACACGTCGTAATCTTCACCTAAATAACACTTAAACTAAGTTACAGACCATTTAAAAGAAACAAATGCCATGTACATGGTAATTAGTAGCTCGCATTGTTACGTCAACCTTGTCAATCCCACTTTATTCCCATGACTAGACCTTTACGAAGGATACACCATTGTTGAACAGACAATGATACGACTATATATTTACTGTAAAACGAAAAATTTGTAAGTATCTATGCGTAACTACTTCCCCCCATTTTAACTATTGATTAGTCAAGTAAAAATGATACAACTCTAAGTTGATTTTCCTAATACTTGTTAACCATTTGCTACCTACTTATCACAACATAAGCTAATTTGAGAAACAAAGAAAAACCCTAATAAGATCTGTAATTCTGTACATTTCGTAATGAGTCAAGAGCCAACATAGTCTTGCAGTACCATTTTTATTCAGAAAGAGCGAATGGAGCAATGTAATTTTTCAAAGTATTCCCAAAGGGACCTGCTAATAGCGTATCTCATCTTACCCCAAAATATCAGAATTGCATGCCTTTTTAGGGCGCCACAAAGAAGAAAATTGAACGCTAAAGATGGTAATTGAAAGGACGACGGGTTAATGCCACTCGTCATGGACGTAATTAGGATTATTTGGGGGTGGGGGCCGTATAAGACACCTTACATTACATAAAGAAACCGGATGGCTTTTGGTAAAAATCCCAGGATTGCAGAGAGGATGTCGTTCAATTGTAATTCTTTTCTCCTTGTAGCGATCGTTATACCACTGAAGCCACTGAATCCCTGTTTAACCCCTGACACTGCTTTCCTAGCTACGTCCTCACTTCAGGGAGTCTTGATCGATCGCGTCATTTCAGATGAAATCTCACTTTTTTTCATTTTGATAGGAAATGCCCTTTTATCGATGCGAGTGCAGATTGTGTTTGTAAAGTAGGTCACTTGGAAAATGTTCGATGTTTGTTAAAAGCATTTCTTGTTAAATATTGAATAAATAATTATTCAACCGTAGCTCAGCACCTCATTTTAGGGATATCATAATATTTACATATTAAAAAGATATCGACTGAAGATAAAAGATAGAATTTCTTTCGTGCCCTAGTGTTAGAAGAATACGGTCCTAGTTCATAATCCCCTAGGAAAACCTAGTCTCGATAAAATATTACCGAGAAATAGATTGTAAATTATTATAAAATACTACCCGGCCCGCCCTACGGGTCGCCCACAGTTTCCCATTTTTCCGTGTGATTTTCGAAAAATTCTTAATGCAATGTCAACATGTTCCGTTCGTTCATTCCAAATTTCATGTTTCTATCTATCTTCAGTAGCTTAGGCTGTGCGTTCTGTCATTTAGTCAGCCACGGAACTGTGTTTTGACCGTGTGATTTCATCCGCGGTTTGTCTGGATAAATAAACTCCTAAGCTCTTTTCCATGACTTAATACCAAATGTCATAAAAATCCGTTCAGTAAGTCATGCGTGATTGAGTAACGAACATCCATTCATCCATCCATTCATGCTCACAAACTTTCGTGTTTATAATATTGGTTAGGAAGGATTTAGTATATCATCCACCTCGTCTAGAAAAGATTTATTATATGCCGGTGAGTCTGACGAACATTTTTCATTTCTTTATTCAGTTGGCGCCTAAACGGCAATCATTTCAAAGGCATCACCATGGCTCTTTAGGTGAAGCCAATTGTCCTCAAACCAATTTAACGTTATGAAAGGAGGCATTTGCTTATTGCTTCCACTTTTCTTTGTCGCATCAGTCATCGGCCTGATTTAGATTAATGGACATGGTTGTAATTATCTATTCGTTGATGTCGCAGTAACTCAGGCATTTTTATTAACATTTTATCTTAAGTATCTTTAGAGTTTATCACTTAAAGTGTGGATGTGGCACTATAAAAAATAAGAAATAAGCTTGCCTCAAGATTCTTTATTTTTTTACGAAACAAATTACCTTTTATACGCAATTTAACCTCTTCAGAAGTGTGGAAAGACATACAGAAATAAGGTATTTTTCCGTACAAATTCCCTCTATATATGTATAGAACAAGATAAATGCTATTAAAGGTTTCCTATTCTTATAGTCGCTTAATTTGCTTTCAATGTTTTTCTAAGCTCCTACAATATCCAAAGTTGGAATTCAATAGAGAAACTCGTTTTTCAAAGCTTACTATTTGATACCATACCATCACTTTGATCCACAACGGCGATCTCACAAATTCTACTAAACGGTCGCATCGCATCTCTACCATTTGCATAAAATATGGCAACTACCACGTTACTGCAGTACACATGACTATAAGAACCGGCGATTTATACCTAAATTAAATTCTGAGCTCTAAAATTGCCAGGGCAGGGAATGAAGACAAAATTTATGATTGCAATAAAATGTCATAAACCAGACTGGTAAATGACTACCCATTGTCATTGGTGTATAAGTGGACCTATTTAAACTAATTATAATACTGAAGATATATCACTGGAACCTACTATAATGTCACCCGTGAAAAGTTCAATGGCCCATTGCAGCAAAGGTTAGTCTAGATTAATGCGACGTTCCGATAGCTAAGCCAATAACAGAGGTATTCACACGAGTGCAAATACGGTCTGGCAGGCACAATGTAGCGATGATGACCGTCATTAGTTTACTAGCACACAAGTTGGTATAGCTGGGCAAGATATTCCGCGCCGCCAGCGTTGGATAATTTGTCAGAAGATGTGTCACTGTTTCACACCGAAGTGTCACCTGTGAAAAGCTCAATGGAACATTGCGGCAAGGGTTAGGGTAGATTAATGTGAACGTTCCAAAGGCTAAGCCGATAGCAGAAGTGTGTTGACATGAGCGTAAATACGGGTTAGCTAACAGCATCGAGCTGATGGCCGTCATCAGTTTGGGAAAGAGCGGTTACGGGACAAAAGGTTTGCTTGGAAACTGTTTCTATTATATTGCTTATAAATCTTAACTATTTTCAAACACTAGCTTAGCCCACGAGATTTTCCCGTGGGAGTATCGAAAAATACTTTCTTAGCGAAGCCAAGAGCAAATACGTGCCAAATTCCGAGTTGGAAGGCTTTAGAATTCTGAAGATTTCGTAATGACAGAGTGAGTATTTAGCTTTTTTGCCGAGATTATATTGTAACTACCTACTTAAGTAACGGTGATAGGTTTTAGTAGGTAACAAGACAGACATTTTGACAAGCTTTTAACCGAACTGTACTCAAAATAAGGGAGAATGCAACTCAAGTTACTCCTTTGTGTAATGCAATACCCTCACTTAACTGACACCCTCCAAAGTTCTAGTTTCATGACACGTTTTGTCACTCCATGAGAACTATGGAGTAAAGATAATGTTCTTGGCAAATAGCTATTAGTTTAAGTAGCCTTCATCTATTTCTTATGAAAAAAACCATACAAGTCGTGAGAAAATGTTTCATAAGTATTACAAAATGAAGGTAAACATGGCAAGATTGTATCTCATCATCAATTTAGTTAACTTGTGACATTATAATATAACTCTAGGAAACCTGCTCACGATATACAATATTACAAAAGTGTATTTAGAAGATCAGATAGTTGAAGAGCTATCTGTTCTTCAATGCAGCAATCGAATCCGCATCTTAAACTTCTTAACTACCACGCATCTAATGTGGTCTTATGAGCTAAAATATCAGTCAAGCGAGCACTCTAACGCAATATCTTCATAATTATTTATGGAAGTACATGACAAATTTACAAAAAAGAAAGTCCACATTTCTTTAAAAACCAGTGTCATTAGGTTTCTTTGAATCCTGAACAAAATTGACAGCGATCGGACCCACCAACGCAATTAAATTTAAATCAGCCAACAAAAATATGTTCATACGTGAACAAACTTAATTTTTTCGTAACACAGTTAAGACGCAAGTTAAGATCGGACGCGATAAGGCGCCGTGCACACTGGCGGGCTCAAATTGCCCCACAATTCTGTAATCGCAGCAATCTACAAGCACATGACTCTCATGAGCTGAGAACTTGGCTCAAGCGTGAACGTTCCGCGTTGCTAACCCGAGACGCTTTTCCTACTAGTTTTTTAAATTAAATTAGCGGTAGACCCTTCGCGTTAAGTGGTGGATGAGATTTTAAATTCAGAATTTATTCCTAACTCATTTTTATGTCATGTTACAGTTCAAGAGTTTTATAGTGAATGAACAGAGAATGCATTTGCATGATAATAAGGCTTTATTACATGATGTTGAATGTGGTCTGGCTGTGTTGCTTCTGCTTATGTATAAGTAGACCTGTTTATTACGTAACTCAAAAGATGTACTTCCAAAACTATATTTTGGCGTAGAGAATTATGATACTATAAATAATTGTAATGCTAATAAGTCATGGACATATCAAAAAATAAAAGAGTATGTAAAGTTTGTAGAATAATGAGCTAATTTCATTCATAAACTACGTTATCTATTTCTATAGGTACCTACCTTTTCTCAGATAATCAACCAAGCTTAGATAAGACGGGTATGGTTATCCAAGTAAGTATGTACGTAGGCGTATTTTTGTTCTATACTCAGAACCCTCAAACTATTTCTTTTGATTTCTTTTAATGTGATATTTTTCGGATATTCGTTCGAAGTTTATTATTTCTCTTATTTCTTATCCCTAAAATCAAAATTGTTTCCAAACCAAGCTGCTTTGATTGTAGGGTTAAGGAATTAGGGAAAATATGTACTTATATAGTTTTATGAATATATTATACAATACTTCGATTTAAATTGGTAAATGCCGTTTATAAAGGCAATTTGCTTAAATGGTTTGTTCTACACTGAACTTTAGCTAACTTTTATGAGACGTAGGTCTAGGCGAAAGTTAGTTCGCCTGTTATTGGCTAAGTCAGCAGTCGAAGTGGTGCCTCCAGGCGTATCGTTTGCGGCAGCAACTTCCGACTCTAACTTTTATGCACTAACGCGACGTCTAGTTGCTACCATGCGGTGATATGTGTGTGTATGTTCCCTTATAATAACTATTGTTGAGGTTGAAAAGTATAAAAGGGAACTGTGTGAACATTGAAAGTAAATGTGTGAAAAAACTCTCAGAAAACCTGTTTTTATAGTTTAAATTAACATTTTGGTGTCACTTTTGTAGTATTTGTCTCATAAAAAACTTTATATAATTTCCTTCCTATTTCATAACTTCATTTGTAAGAGCTTCATAACTAATTTGATTGCAATAATAGAAGTATGTAACATTCTTGTGTATTACGAGTCAAACAAATCATAGAATAACTTTTATTACCTATCAAAAATCCGCATTATAACTTTACCAGTATTCACCGAACAATCGCACAATACGCGTTACATATTTTTTGCAAAAAACACACTAAACAAATAAATCATAACATACTCCCGAAAAACCGAAGAAAAATTACATCCAATTCATCGAACGATCGGACAATAAATGCCATAAATATCAAATGTGTCGCACGTTGAGAGCGGACAATTATGAAGATACAAAAAGGAAAAAAGCAGAAAAAGCACTCGTGGGTATGGGAAAGTTCACACGTGGTTACCGTACTGATGAGCACGTAGTATGTATAAGATAGGGTGCTGGGTGAGCGAGCGAGCGACGCGGACGCCACGGAGCGGAAACGTAATCAAATAATCAAGGGCAGACTCGTATGATGTAAGCTTTCACGCAACTAACGTTGTAACTTTTGACTGTGAATGTTATTTAATTATAATTATAACACACAAATGTTGCTTAATTGACAATAAACCTTTAATTATATTAATAGATAGATAGATAGATGAGCGCTTTATTGCAAACATTCAATTACAGACATTACATAAAAAACAATTCAAAAAAGCCATGCCGTCAAGTGACCTTGTCGTGTTTCGGAATGATGTTCGGTGAACCATCGGGGAGACGGGTCTGAGCAGCCGCTCAACTGCCGTCTCTCTCTAGATCTATGTGCTTCATCTTAGGCCACATCATCGCTTCACATCAGGCGAGATAGTGGCCAAACATAGGTCTATTAGGCGTAAAAAAATTAAAGAAAGTGTTACAATGGGCGGCTTTATCGCTAAAAGCGATCTCTTCCAGGCAATTCCAGGCAATTAATGTTATTTTATTGATTAAAAAGTAAATTAATAATAATCATTATAATGACATTTAATTAGTCCTCCTCTCTCCTACTTGCTGTGCCCGACAGGGTCCGAAATGAACTGCATTATGTAATCCTCTCTGCTACTTGCTATGCCCGACAGGACCCATAACAAATTGTACTATTTAATTTACACCTATTAATATTATTTTTATCACAAAGAACGCATTTAACAATTTAAATTTAATGAAAGCAAACAGAATAATAATAAACCACTCATTTTTATCGTCAGCTAATATTACCGCTAGACGCTGCTCCTGTGATTACGGCTCATTGAATTATTAGAAAAGAATAAGTTTAAAATCAGAACGCTCGCGCTAATCGCTAACCCTATCATCGTGTTACGACCATCACCCATTGTACGAAGCTGAGAAATATAGACCACCGCCTTGGCACCATAGAAGCAAACACTGATGCCATAAAGATAATGTGAATGATGATCAGTTAATTACTTTGATAGAGTTAAAGAAGCAAAAAGACCCTGGATATTAAGTAATAAACTAGATTTTTAAATAAAAAGCCTGCTTTTGATTACTGTTATATATGTAGATATCAGAAAATAATCTTAAATAGTAAATACAATATAAAATACAAACCCACGTCTTTTCAAACATTTCGACTTAAATTCGTTCTTTAGTACTTGTCGATTGCTTGCTCTGACTCTACTAAGACATGAATGACACTTAATAATTTCGACTTAAAGTACATATTTTGTATTTTATAGCAACTGGTCTTCTGTGGCTCATCTGCTACGTTTCGTTTTACACCGAATTATATAAACCATTTGTTGAAAGAAACCTAATTTTACCATACCGTATCGATTGCTTGTTTCATTGCATAAAATTTCACGAATACTTTACTCAATTATTTCTACATTTTACGGTTCAAAGTGTGCTATTGGTCCGTGACGAATCCGTAACGACATCATACATAATACTCGCCAATATTTTTATAAAATGATTGAGGTTAAGTAAAAATTGGATACGTATAGAACATAAAAACTGCGCTAAAATTATGACTTCTAAACACTACAAAATTTTTTAAATTTGCCATTTTATCATGTATCATTTTTGTCTGAGTGTATTGGGACAATGTTATGACCCTTGTAGTTTCTGGTTTCCTAGATACAAGGATCTTAGTTAGGGGCCTATGTTTGTGATTGATGGGCGTTGTTCATTTATTTTGATCGAAGCAAAAGAAAATGCATGGTGTGACTTCGAAACATTCGGAAAAGGTATTAAGACTGTAGAACAGATATTCAGACAAGCTCTACACAATGAGTTCATCAATGGAATGGCACTCGAGGAAGAAGAAATATAACAGGTACAATATCGCAAGATCACGAGCCATGACGTAGCTAACTACAAAAACAAAAACTAAGTTAAGATTTAACATTAGGTTTTCTACATTATATTTATGTAGGTATGTAAAAATACCACTGAAAAGAAATATTGGAGCAACATAGACAAGTCCCAGTAGTACGCTCAAGCTTGAGAGATAGCATACTTAGACACGAAATTTGAGACTCGCCAGGGGGCCTCATAACATCTTTATGTATTGAGGAAACAAATTCATTACACGGAAAGACAGTATATTTGACCAAATGGAAACAGCGAAGAAGAAAAAGATAAAAGGAATCAGAATAATTGATTCCACTGCACAGAAATTATAGGGTCCCTATAATTTATTACATCGGTGCAGTGCAGACCTTTCCCATAAGGTCATTTAATGAGGCTTAAAAGGACATCGACATTGACGTGACGGAGTATATTCAATTTATTCATATGGTGTCAAGGGAGACGTGGTCAAGTGGACATGTTCAGGCGCGAACTATTTTTATGCGGAGGGCGCTCAAACAGCTTACATTTCTGTTGGTTTTATAAAAGCTGTCGTAAAACAAATAAATAACTATATCTATACATATAATAAAATTGTAAAACCCAAAAAATCTGTACATGGAAGATATTCGAAGAAAAATCAATCAGGGCGACTTAAAATAAGTAATTAAACATATTAAAACAGTTTTTAAAATTTTTGTTTGTTTGTTTGTTTGTTTGAACTTCTATAACTTAAAAACCAATGACGGGATTTTGATGGCGTTTCCACGAATATGTTTAATTAAATCCTGATTCTAATATAGGCTATCGAAATTTTGAAAAATCTACTTGGGGATAACCTCCCCATAAGGTAATAGTTAGTTTTCTTTGCCATAAGTGAGGACCAATGGGGGGCAAAGTTAGTATGGAAAAAAGTTATCATATTATCCTTGAATTTTGAAACTCAGAAATAATTTATATAATTAAAAATTAACGAATACGGGTCCAATATTTTTTTTATATTTAGGTTCTTCAAGCGAGGAAGACAGACAAAAGGGAAAATTAGTATAAATTTGTAACGCTGAATAGACTATGAAAATAAATGTAATGCATACAAGTATTTTTTTATTTAGATTATAAATATTATGATGGAAATATAATTTCAGAGTTTTTAGTAAGTCTTAGAAAACAACTCGCAAGCTTTCCATGAAAAAAAACTATAATTATTTTTAACCGACTTCAAAGAAGGAGGAGGTTCTCTATTCGGTTGTATTTTTTTTTATTTTTTATGTTTGTTACCTCAGAACTCCGTCATTTGTGAACCGATTTGAAAAAATCTTTTTGCGTTGGGTTCAGTATAGCTACGAAGTGGTCCCATATAAATTTCATCGATATGTGACTTTGGACTTCGAAGATACATTGAAGTCGGCTTTTGTTTTTTTCTAAAAATTAATAATAACTCTTAAAAATCATTAATGCATAGTGTAATAAAATAGAGGTGTTCAAACAGTACAGCGAGTAAAGAATCTACGATCTAAACTTTAGAATCCAAAACAAAAAATAACAGCACTCAAGGCAACTTAAAATAATTGCAGAACTACTGCAATAAAGTCTTAAACTTGGTACAGTTTAGCAACTCTTTAAACAAAATTCTTTGATAAATGAAGCGCATCGCCTATGCGTTGGGAAATGCTCCACTCTACAAAGATCATGCATGTAAAAAAGCATATCTATGGTTCTATACGTAATATAGAGTTGGCTCCGCACAGTTGGCAACGTCAGTTTTATTTGCGTACCACAGACAGCGTGGCGCGCGAATGTCAGATGGTATGCACGCGCACCGCGTTCAGAACAACTTTTTTTTTCCCCTTTTTTGTTTTTATCTCGATTCTCGAAGAAAGTATGCGATGGTCACGAACGCAATTAAATCGTGATTCGATTTGTGTACTTTTTCGTATTGCAACTTTTCGTCATGTTCGGCTATCGTATCGAACCTTCAAAACGTGACTCGTCGCACGAAGGTATTGCTTGTCGTTTATGTTCGCAGTTCAGTATTCGAAACATCATTATTTCCTTAAGATTTATTATGACATCATGTGCCTTAGTTATCGTAGTGTATTTATGTATGTAGAGTTATTTTATTTTGGCCTAATTAAAGTTATGATCTCAGAAACCTTTGGTTAAGAATTAGATTTTCCTCTTATTATTTTACCATCAATAACAACTCAACAATTACCTTGTCAATATTTATTTCATATTTATTAATAGGACTCTTGAAAATAATATAATTAATTAATATAATATAATTACATTATTAAAAATAACATTCTGTTTGGAGTACAAACAGGGGAACCGAGATTCCCTCTTAGCCATCAAATGCCTCATCTACTCGTACTTACACTACCCTTGTATCTCTAGCCCTTACGTTGCCAAAAAATAATCGCATAAAGTACTTAGCAGTGTCGCCTGTGATATTGTGTCACCTGGCTGCCTGTCTCTTCCTAGCAGCTATCGAATAGCTTGTTATCTACAGCTATATCTCTACCCCTTACCTTGCCAAGAAAGAACCGCCTGTAGTACTTAGCAGTGTCATCTGTGTCGATATTGTGCCGCCTGGCAGCCTGTCTGGGGGTGCCAGGCTGGGCTCGCGGTTCGCCTTCCTCGCCATCAGGTGGCGTGTCGTCCACTCCGTCTACCCAGTACCCGCCGTTTGGTGGCTGGACTATCGTTGGTGGGGTTCCTGGGAAGGAAAATTGCTGTTGAGTAAGACGATAGAGGCAAATATTAAATATTAATCACCTTAGGAGTTATTTAAATTAGTTTCCTCCTCTTGAGCAACTCTTTAGAGAAGAAAGTTTCATTCTTACCGATGTGTCTTTCGTTGGGAGTAAGACATTGTAGATTACTTAAAGTAAATAATTTTATTGAAGACGAAAACTCTTATTCAATTTCTCTTATCTGATAATGAGTAAATTTAAATACTTTCAAATGCAGAAGAGCAGAAAACAGCCTACAAACGTAATTCTATATCTAAAGACTATTAACAATATAGATCTCAATAAATGAAAGCCAAAAATGGTATGCAACGTATACTATGCGACTTATGCGACAGCTAACAATGACGGAAGAGGATGTATCAATGCCGTAAGTAATATATTCAATCAAACATTATTAATAATGAATATGAACGCGTTATAACAAATACGGGCAAGGTAAGTGATGACAATCATAATGTTAATCATTATTATGACATCGTTACTAATCAGCAAGTATTGGAAGAAATTCATATATAAATTTCATTCATTCAGTTCATTGAAGTATTTATAAAGTTTGCACGTCAATCTTGGAGAGAATAAAGCCACCCAAGATAAATCAATACACTAAGTACTACTCCAATTTTAGACCAGTGGAAGGAACCTCAGTAACGCAATGCAGTCTGCATAAATCATTCGAAAACATTTTAGTGGTAGGTGAAGCTCCCGCCGCGGCTGCTGGACCGAATTTCGGCAACAATTATCAAGCGACCATTTACTAGTTTTACTGTCGCTGCTTTGCCCGGTATTTAGCCGTCAAGCAGTAGTGTTCAAGCATTGTGTATTCCGGTTTAAAGGGCATTGTATCCAGCAAAATTACGGGGCTTATATACAACGCTAAAAAGGGAAAAATTGTGAAAATATTTAATGCAAAAATGTTGAAATAGAAGACAGAAGATTTACTCGATCGAGCACATGTCTTCAAAATACCATTTCGATATTAAAACCAACTGGGATATCGAACAATCTTTCTTATATCCGTATTATCTGTAGCAAATCATTTTATTTTCTAAATACAATCTGAAATCTTCGCTTGCTTATAATTACCGACGTCGTCATATATCAGCTATTCACTTCTCTGTCTGACGCTTCGTGACATTGTGACACGATCCCCTTCAAATACATTTTTTTTTATACATAATATATACATACAAAGCAAACTAAAATATTTTTTTTTAGTTCCTAATAAAAACGTTATCTCTGTTTAATATCAAGAGGATTAAAATAAATGTGTAAGGAAGTCACGATATCGACATTTTTAGTATTTTTACTCGCTTTAGCTTTATACATAGGCCTTCGTTTTAAAACCGAGCAAGGTTAATCGTTGTTAAATATTAATACAAATTGTATTATTTAAAATTCTGACAAATAGCACTAGGTAACAGGCTACTCGTCCACACTTAGCGAATACGCGTGAAGTTTTCCGTAGCGAAACTGGTTTATCGTGAATTACTTTTTTGCGGGTTTTTTTTGCAGAATAGCATCTCAGGCTTTGTAAAGTTAGAATTGATTCTTTCAAAGGCATCTCGGGTCAGAATACACAAAATAATCTTTTAAGACGATTACTTTTCAACTCCAATGAATTGCAAAATCCATCGCTGCATTCAACCAATTCTTTCACATAACATCAAAAAATATACAATAACCTGTACTCTACTCCCCCATTTATCAATAGGTACGGAGAAAAAAAAACATACCCAGATAAGTCTGCATTCCGATGATTAGAAAATGAGTCGTCATAATGCCTAGTCCTTGTATAGACCGCATCTAATTTCAGAGCCTGGTCTAGACTGGCTTTTGTCCGAAGGATATTTTTACATGCCTTTCAATATAGGCAAAGAGCCAGCAACAGAAAAAATGCACCGTTGGAGGTACTTCCACAACACAACCCTTGTCTATTTTTGTTGATGATAGTGTTGGGTTTATTAAGTCCAACTGTTTTAATGTCGCTAATTATACAATACAACACAATAACACTTTATTGCACACCAAATAACATAAAGACACAATATTATAACAATAAAGACACAAAATACACCGTAGTTTTGACGTACAATGGGTGGAAAATTATTTTCAAGAATTGTAAATAGCTATCTTCCAAAATATCTATCTAAATTTAAACATTATTTATATATATTACCATATCATATCTAGTGTCAATGTCAGTCACACTACTTTTAATAAGAAACCATTTATTGTTTAGAAACTTTGCACTTCTTAACTTGTTATTTTTAAATAAGATAGATAATATTGAAGCTGTCTCTCCGCCCAATAAAACACGGTCCTGCGGGCTTCATTGTTCGCAGTACTCCTTTCATACCGTACCTATTAGAATGAGTTGCGGAATAGACCCTGTTTTGTCAAAGTACTTTCAAGAGTGTGGTTAATTTACATGTACATAACGTTTCTGATATAAAGTCCCATGAAATATCTACCAACTTTGTATAAATATGAGCATAACAAATAGTTCAAGTTACTAGATTTTCGGTTGACTACTAAAGTTGTTCAGATAAAAATATAAATATATGATAATGGAAAGGATATTTTTAAATCATACGGGAATCGGGAAAACTATGGGCGGAGCCGCGGAGCAGATAGCTAGACTATTTGAATCACCAAATCTCTATGATTTGAATAGTGTGAATTCATGCAAGATCCAACTAGATTCAGATCTTTGTAACTTTTTTCCGATTCAGTGACTTTGAATAAAAAAAACTAACAATGCTGCGAAAAAGTTGGGATTAAATTGTTAACAAACAACCAACAACTCTTGGCGAGCTTATCATCCATTAATTTAATGCAAACTAGAGTGGAAAAAAGTTAATCAAGAGACGTAACTTGCAGATCATGAATCTGATAGCTGCAAACGGAATTGCATAAGTAACTTTAGAATCACGTTCATAAAATGGGTTTATATTTTATAATACCTGACCAGTCCAGTTCAAATCCCAGAATGTTCGGTATTTCTAAGTTAAAATTTGAAGTAGTGCAGCCCTACGTTAGTTGGTAGGACATTTCAAATTCTCTAAACCTAGAAGATTCCAATAATTACTAGAAGCAAAATATATGTCTGCGTGATTTTCTATTGTTTAGTTTTATTTATAGTTGTGAGCAAGTTTACCCTAATACCCCATTCACATGTATTACAACCACACCACATCGCAGCGACAAAAATTGGGCACCACTGCTAAGTGGTGTGAAGAGTCTCACTGCATCTTCTGCAGTAGCGATGTGGTTGTAACATGCCTGTGACGCAACGTTGTGTTTGCGATGTGGCTTGCCGTCCGTGAGCGGCGTCGCCGGTAGTTGCATTGTGGTTGTAATGTGGCAGCATTGTAGGCGATATCGTCCACGAACTACAAAATGCGGTCCGTGTGAATAAAAGTGAGGGTTTTTCTTATAATTTGCGCCCGCCCACGTAGCTCCGTTGTGTTGTGGTATGCCTGTGATAAGTGTGAATCGGCCTTAACTCTGAACGCCTAGTGGAGTAAATCAAATTAAAATCTATCAAATTATGTACACGGGTATACACAGCTGCCAATTGAAGAGTTCAATTTAATAATTAATATTTATTTGTTGGTATACCTACCGCGCTACGAGCATTTTCGTCAGGCGGCGAGCTTATCATTTTCCTTGCACGTCTGTCGCAAATGCAATAAAACTTTAAAGTCCACTATACTTAAGGTTGTCAAAGCGTAACTGCCGCGCTCGGCAATTGGCAACCACGTTGATTTCCCAAGATATGCCAGACCTGGCGACTAACTAATTTAATTAATGTTTTAATCAGCTAACTAGCGCTGGGAAATGGGGTGTTTTTTATTTAAATCCGTTTTTAAATTAGAACGCGTTTCTGGAAATTTAGTTGAATTTGTAATATGTTTTTGTCATAGTCTAGTCTAGTAAATTTATAAGCTGTACAGTGAACCTTTATTATTGAAGCACTAGAGATCAAAATAGGTACTTATCATATTTGGTACTGGATATACTTTTATCTTTTAGGTCCATTATTTTTAGTTTTTATAAGTTAACCTTTATTTATAGCTTCCAATAAAATACTGATGATATAAATACGTTTTTCTTCATACAACCCTGACCTAGCCAGGTTATTGGCTCCACGAGACTTAAAATGGAGCCATTAATCTGGCACTTTCACACCTCCATTCTCAGCATTTTCATTACTTTCTCCCGCGAGCTGGCTACAACAATGACTTTGTAATATTAGTTCATTTCGTAAGATTTATAGACTTTTGATAAACTGATTTCTTATTTCTTTTATTGTTTCTCGAGGTTGTTGAACTCTGCACGAGGTTTGTGTTTCATCTACTACAAATAAAAAAATAAATTAAAAACAAAAATGCATCACCTTGGATGACATTCGTCTCGAGGGAATAAAATATATTTGAGTTATGATTTATTCTTTTAGTCTTATAAAAAAGTGTCATAGATGTATCTATTGATCTATTGTATGTTACACTTTTGCCTCCGTAATAAATTAGTCTTTGCTGGTGATGTATTCTACGATTGAAAGCTGCTTTTTAATGCTATGAAAATCAGCTATAACTATATCAAATTCCTAATTTTGGAAATTAGACCACCCAAAATAACTACTATACTTATCTTGAGTGTTTTAAAAGAAAACCACCTTGAAAATGCTCTAAACGAGTTAATTCAAAGAACCAGTTGCTAATTGTATAATTGCTGCTTAATTTCCAAAGATATTCAGACGTCCCTGTAAATGTATAGTGTTGCCCAACGTTCCCAGTGTTTCAAAACGTTTGGTGCTCGTTATAAGCAATCCGCGTGGTGGCATTCGAGTCGAGTAAGCAACTAATTGTGTTATATTCAGGTCAACACACTTTAGCATATATGTTTTTACAGTGTTTAATTACAGCAACAGGAACAATTTATTTTATTGATACATAATCATCAGTGTTCATAAATTTGTATTCGTTTCTCGATACATCGAAATGTTCAATACGCGACCTGACTGATCAGTATGCAATAAATTCATAACTTGACACATAAAAATCAAAACTCGCGCTTAACAATTAATGAATCATATCTAAATGTAATATAATGGACCGTTTTGATCCTTAGGTAAATTTTTTTTTTTAAATATTGTGAGTGATATGCCTACTTTTTTGTTATTGAATGACGAGACAAGCAGATTGATCACCTGATGGTAAGCAACACGCCTGCCTGTAACAGTTACAAACTCTGGGGTGCTACAACAGACAGCTTCTCGCTTATGAGATGCCTACCACCTAGAACTAAAGAACTAATAACTGAAAGTCGATAAAAACCATCCCACAAGAGGAAGGTAAGTCAGGTAAGTATACTGTTTTGAAAATATAGAGGCGGTTTATACTATTGCATTCTCTCATCAAACTGTCACTTTCGATTAGATGTGAAAGCGTTCCAATGTTACGTACATGTCCTAATGAAAAAGATATTCTTCAGTTTAAAGTAACGAAAGAGATCGCAAATGTAAATTAATGGTCTCATTTATCATATATGTACATATTTATGTATTAATGAATGGATCGTCTTACATAATCAAGTAGGTACCTTCTAAAACGATTAATATGCGCTACAGTTCTCTTTCATATATGAAAGCATTTTTGCAGACACAGATGTCGCATTCAATAATGAAGGAACTAAAAGACTCAAAGGCTTTCAAACTTTCAAGGTGTGCTGCAATATTTCGGACCCATTGCCCGTATAAAAACATCCGATGACCTGGAGAAACTTATAGTTAATGGAAAGGTGGAAGGAAAGAGACCGAAGGGTCGTAGCTCTATATGATGGTCTAAACAACCGGACACAAAACAATATCCAACGCCATTCAATGCACTGGTGACCGTCACGACTGACAAAATATTGTAAAACACAAGTGGTAGGGAGCATCACGAGCTTCGCAGCAGTGAGCAAACGACTGAAGGATGAGTGTAACAATTTCATAATATATTTAGCCGTTTGTATCTCCGTTTGTATATCTGAGGATTGATCAGTCGGGCCCTTATATATGCCAATAAACGCGGAGTCACATATACTTTTATGTTTGTTTATATCAGATTTAAGATTGAATGAGAGGTGCACATTGTCTTAGTTTCTTTTCTTAGACTGTAACTTTAAAAACGTCCGGGAAGATTTACTGACTTCTTTTGAGAAAAGTCATTTGTTCACATCCACAGATAAGGAAACCCACTTTTCCATGACTTGAAATTTCTAGACTTCTACATTGCAGCGTTATTTTGAGACTTTACAACTGCGAAACTTGTTGCTTTGTTCCTTGAGAGCCTAATTCCTGGTTCTCAGAATTCAAGAATTCCAACCAAATATTTAAGCGTTTCACTGCCACTGCAATTGTACAGTTCCAGTGCTCCAGAACAATTTTACATTTCGACAATTCTCGTTGGTTGTGCCAGTTATTCCGTACTTCAGAGAAATGTAAAATACTGTTGGTAAAGGTTCGTAGAACTGATTACGGCTGTTTGCGGGTCAGGAACTCAATTTATTAGCGGGAGTTTCATTATGAATCGGGTGTGTTCGGGTGATTTAATCAAGACTAAAATGGCTTAGAAAGCTTGTTAATTCTAAGAAGTTGGTTAAGTAAACGAAATTGGTAAAATAAGTCAAAGAAGGGTTTTAGTTGTACATGGGCAACTAAATTTTAAATATAATTTTAATCTCGCTAAAATTTGATGTTTTCGACAGATAACAGTGGATTGGTGAAAGGATATCACAATTTTTTTGTGAAGCCTTTCTCCTTCTTCATCATCATGTAGGTTCAAAATACCTATATTTGCCATTGACAAGGGAAACAAAACGAATCAGATGCCAGCTCCTAATCTCCCCATCCTTTCACTGGCTCTGGTGCAAAATACCCCATCGTTTCCCAACCCTTGAACCTCCCCTCGCTTTCCCTTCACTACCTCCATCTCAACCTTGCAGGATCGGTAAAGCATCGACCGCACTTCTGGTCTTGGATTACAACGGAGACCGCTTTCCAGAGGCAGAATACTACTGGAATGCAACCCTTATTTACTGACTATAGAATAGTTACTTACCAGATTTTGCAAGAGTCTCCTCCAGCAGTCGTCGACTGGCTTGGCAGGCGGCTGCCACCCGCCTCTGCGCTGCAGTGGCGCCAGGTGACGGTGGTGGTCCCCCATGAGGAGCCGGCACGCGACCTTCTGCATAGGAGTGCCGGTCGGTGACTGACACTCCAGTCGCTCCTACTGACACGGACCGCCTGTTCTCTGGCCGTTGCACCTGGAAAGATAGAGAAAATGAATAAATGATATGAGAATACTTGAGAAGCTTGACCATCACACGGAGTTAACATCCATTATTCTCTTCTGCAACTATACAAATATCTTCTTTTAATCTTTCTTTAGCCCGTTTTTTAGGCTTTTTAACTTTTTATGGATTTAAATGAGGGTTTTCACTGTCGTTTACATTTTCTTAAGGAGAAGAGATATTCCAGGTCCAATCGGTTATATAATAATTCAATTTAAAATGAGGATGTTAGAGAACGTCAACGTGTTTGTAAGTTGGGGTCGCGTCATCTATTTAATAAAACGTAATAAATTCATTAGAAACTAGGATCGTGGTAAAATTATTATTATAAAAATAAACATACGATTTTAAGTCTTAATGCACATTTTGGCTGAACAGAAACTATTTCGACAATTTATGTGTTATGTCCTTTGACAAACTGGCGTTGTTTTTCAAGGAGACTCTACGACTTGTCTACGACGATAAGTGTTAAAACTGTAGAACTTTACTGAACTATTCACTGCATTCACCCACATACAAATACTCTAGTATCATGACTCGCAGACTGTTTGAAAAGAGCTTGACCTGCATTTGACACTACCTTACGCATTTGAGAGGACTTTGTACGTGTGTGTGTTGTAGGTTTTTTTTATTTATTCAATTCAAGATTTTTGTATGAACTCAGGACCATATAACACCATAACTCAAGATTCGAATTATAATTATGCGTTATAATTTTTGTTGAAGTTTAGACAGAACAGCTTCTGTCGGGTCAGCTACTCGTAGTACCTAAACGATAAAAATGTATAAAAAATCACCAGAAACATGAAATGGTATACTTTCTGCAGTTAGTTAAGAAACCTCTTTTTATAAGGTGCCAGTAGCAGTGGACCTTGCGGTATTACATTGTATCTGTTGAAAATAATTTGATACGCATTTTTTGCGTATATTTTTGACGTTTTACAGCTATCAGGCTTCCCGCTGGGAGCAATAACTAGTGTCACCAGCCTTTATACTCAAAACCAATAACAATTTCACAATCAATACACTTATTTTGTATCGTTTACATTTTCATAATTTTTTTAGAGATATTGCGACGACTTTTATATCTCGAATTACGCTTTTAAAAAGGCTTTGCCATTTTCAGAGTTAAACACGGGTATAGATACACTCATAGGTACCTAGATACCTTGTTATCTGATTGAATTTTTCATGAATGTTTACAAAGTATGCACTCGATATCCACTAAATATTCTACGCTTGGGTCAACAACCAGAAATATACACCAGTTTTCCACCCAAATTAGTTCAAAGGCGTTATAATTGACTTGTTTATCTTGAACGTTAATTTAGTTGTTTAGAATCTCTTTGGTATGTAGTGGAAATAAGTGTTACTGCTATAGAAGCAACGCCTATAATCTCGCAGTACAAGCGAGGGCAGTAAGCGTGACGAATCGATCATTGAACTCGCACCGTGGGATTCCGTCATTGCCGATTTTCATTGTAACTGTACAGAAAGAAATTGCTTTGCGGTTGAACCGAATTGAGGTACTATGATTCGAGTAGTAAACCACAAGTAAGTCACATTTACAATGTGAAAATGTGTATATAGAAATGAATTGGGAACAATGCGTGGGATCTTTCTTCAATGGGCAAAACTAATTATTTTCTTCGTTCTAAATGGGTTCATACAGCTTGCCTAAAAGCAAACGGTAAGCGGTGCAGAAACTGCAGGTGTTCTTTGAATAGCAACAAAAATCGATTTAAAATAATCGAGTGGCTCATAAATCGTACTGGCCGTAAACACCATCAGAAGTTTAAATTTGGAACGACGGAAGCATTAGCGGGCGCGTTGACAGCAACTCAGAGCAAGTAGCGCGGAAAACTCGCGCCATTTCCACTTTGATCAAATTAATCTGACGTCACTGACGCCATGTTTGATTTCTTGGTATAGAAAGGGATCGAAGATTGCTAGTTTTAAAAATGTAAATAGTTTATGGTCTAAAAATCAGTCATTTAAATATTTTATTTCATCCAACTCCAAAAATCAGTATATTCTCAAGGTGTGAATGCATAAATACATACCTAAAGCTAATCAACATTTTGATTTCGAATAGACAAATTGATCTTGGTGACGCGATGCTGGCGCGGAAAGAAGAATCAAAGAAAGCAAGTATTTCTTTTCGAATTTCTACGAGTAAGAACGCTATAACTTTGTAATAGCTTTGTTTATTTGTATATGTATTATTATCACTCGATCGAATATCAAGTTCCCAGGTAATATTAATTGCAGTTATGCTCATTTCCCGTGGTAATCACAATTACAATGTCAGTAATTGTACTGAATTAACCATGAAATCGAACAAAAAATAAATAAATGAATTAAGTTGATGAGTAACTCGCTTCGTACACTTTTGTAATTTGTGGATTTCATGTATCAAATAATCAGACTGACAGGCTTCTAGTGAACACCGCTGTAACTATTTATGCGAGAAAATACTTTATCCATATGATACGTTTGACCACGACCTCACCTGATGGGAAGCGACGATGTGGTCGAATATATAGCACGCTTACGCAGTAAGAACTTGTTCACTCTTGATTTGAGCACACCCAGATTGTATTAAGTAAAATCACAGACGACGGCAAGGCGTTCCACTCCTTCGACGTTCGCACCAAAAAGGATGATTCAAAACGTTTAGTACGGATAGGCGGAACGTCCACCATGTAGGGGTGACGTTGTGCCGATCGTCTGGTTGTCCGATGGTAAAATGGAGATCGGGAGATCAGATTGTGCAGTTCTTGACCACATTCTCCGTAGTATATTCTGTAGAATACCGATAAGCTGGCGACTTCATGTCGATGTGCTTTGATATTGCAATACTTATATGTGTTATTATTACCATATTATGCTTTTATATGTATATGTCATATATTATCTATATATTAATATAATATAAAACTGGAAGACCATCACTGACTGACTGACTGACTGACTGACTGACATATTGACAGAATTGATCTCCCACTTGCCGTTATGGTGGGGGGTAGTGTTTGGTACCGTTGGATAGAGGATGTTTTGAAACCAACCAGAAAAATCCGAAATCCATGGAAAGGTGTCTCCGAGATGGAACTGCTCAGGGGATCTCGGAAACTATAAATCGGATGGGGGTACCGCTTGAACTAAATATGCCCCAAAACCTGGGCCATTTTTGAAAATTTGAAAAAAAAGATGGCCGCCATACAAAAAAACATGGCCGCCATACAAAATAAAAATGAAAATATCTTTTGAATGGTTAGAGATAGGTATAGAGTGCTCGACCAAATGTCATAGAGGGCGATGGGGGAAATTTGGAAAAGTTGGAAAAATTAAAAAAAAAAGAAAAAAAAATGGCGGCCATTTTGAAAGTTGCTCCGATCCGACTGAAATTTTGCATCGGGGGGTTTTCTGGGTCGTACATTACGATTTTAAAAAAAAATTTTGGATTCCACCATTTTTCAAGATGGCTGCCATACAAAAGTTTTTTTTCCGGAAAAATAAGCCAAACAAAACTTTTGAACCGTAGTCGATAGGAAGCATCTATAAAAAAAAGCAACACCCCCCCCACGCGAGCTGCTTTAGCAGCTCGCGCACGCCACAAAATCAGTTGGATTCCGTCATTTTTCAAGATGGCCGCCATACAAAAGTAATTTTTTCAGAACAACTGAACTTAAATAACTTTAGAACCGTAATCGATGGGGAGCTTTTATTAAAAAGCAAAACACCCCCCCACGCGAGCTGCTTTAGCAGCTCGCGCACGCCACACAATCACTTGAAATCCAGCTTTTTTTCAAGATGGCCGCCATACAAAAGTTTGTTTTCAGAACAAAAAGGGTAAACAAAACTTTAGAACCGTAATCGATAGGAAGCTTTTAAAAAAAAACAGCAGCCACCCCCCCACGCGAGCTGCTTTAGCAGCTCGCGCACGCGGCGAAATACTAGTATCTATATATATCTGTATATATATACCTATTTATACGTATATTTATAATTTAATTTGCATTTCTTTCAAAAAACCACCGTCCTTCCAAATTATGTTAGTCCTTTCTGTTCAAAGGTTGTCTGGAAGAGATCGCTTTGAGCAATAAGACCACCTATTGTTATGCTGATTACTGTGAAATTTACTTGTTTTTCATGTACCTATATTTAAGGTTTTTTAACAATAAAGTGTTTATCTATCTATCTATCTACTTATGGTAAGTACTACATATCAATACTACAGTCATATTTATTTTCACGGCTATGCGCGGAACTTTGATTTGATTCCTAATCTTCCAGTGTAAAATATTCCTAAAAGCGTTGCCTCATTACACGAGATATTAGAATACCTACAGCACTAATTACTGCATCCAATAACGTGTAAACGACACGAATAATTTCTCCCTCAGCTCATTAAGTTGAAAAGACAAATTCTGTTATCCATATATCCCAGACAGAACTATTTTTGGAAGGCGACGCGATACGAAAGTAGAAAAGCATTGGTATTTAGAGTAAATATTTTATAGATATCAAATGCAACGGAATAAGGTTTCGTAATAGATGGAGTACCTACTAATTAAATTCTTTCAGATATAAATTATTGTGTTTAAACATAAGTATTTTAGAAAACTTGAAGAAACGCGAGACAAAAGGGTATTTTATCAACGTATTTTGCGGTAAATACTGAATGAAATAGATATTAGTGGAAAATATTTCGGTATTTTTAGATACTTAGAACAAAATAACTTTATAATATATTTAACGTTATGACTTCATGACATACATTGAATAACTTATGGTAATAACCAGACTAATAAATATAACCAGTCCAGTAAAAATATAAGAAAAAATGTCGTTGTCAAAGATTCGGTATATTGGGAAAGGAAACTATTAATAACGAATTTACCTATTAACAAAGTACATGTTAGTGACAAAATGTCAATGTAAAAATGAAAACGTACAGGTTTGAAAATTGTAACACTTAAAAGGTTGAATAACTCTGAAGAATCTACTGTAATTCCCAAAAGCCAAAGCGAGAAATTAAACACTGTAGTTAGCAGCCACATTACTTCTGAAACATCGTAAAACAACCGAAATGTTTTTACACCTGGCTCGTTCGAGCATCGCTCTTAGTAATTACCAACGAAGCAAGGGTAAATGTACTTTAAATGATTTCCACTCTTAATACAATGGACATAAGGACTATGGCAAAACTGATTATACAGAAGAGAACACCCTTTCTGAAGGGTGATAGTGTTGTACTACTGATTATTCACTCTTATTACAATAGACATAAAGTCTAACGATTCAGGATAATACAAAGTTTTGGGAAGGACAAAGTTGGGCAGTTGCTGTGTAGTGTGAAGTTAATGTCCCGAAAAGTATGTCAGTTTTATTATATGTACATACATAATAATACATATAACTAATGTGGTAAAGAAAATTAGTAATACAGAGGCAGGGAAAACAGTTATTATTTAAGAGCTTCTTAGATATTGTAGCAGTTTTTTATTGTAGTCTCGTTCGATCCAAAATAGATTCCAAACAGTCACTGCTTCTGAGCAGCTCTGACTGCACCAGATAGTTCAGTCACTAACATTTTTGGTATTTATAGAAATTCGGTTCCAAAATATAGGTACCTATTTATAAAAATGCTCGTTGGTTTTCTGTTGGCTGGTTTTATTCACAAACTTTTTTGGATGAATAATAAAGATGATGCTTAGCGGAACTGTGAAGCATAAAAGAGTAAAGAATTTTAAAATATTATAATTTAATTTGATCTACCTTATTAGATACGATCGCACAACTGCTGTCAGATAAAACTAACATTAAAGAAGTAATAAAATAAGGACTAGGTACTGTGTGTAAGACCGAACTGTAATACGTCCTAATTTTTTACTTCGCCCAGACAGCTTAAAAACAAGTCAAGGACGCTAGACTAGTTAGACCAATTTAATAGCCGATATTACGACTTGGGCAGACTTACTAATGTCATTTCTTCTAAGTTGCAGGTCAGCAGTTAATTCACCGTAAGGCTATTAGCTTAATCCAAATCAAAACGTATTTAGTTAGAAAGGAATGTTAAAGTTAAAGAGGTAATATAAATAGACAATCGAGTCAACAAAAAATGTTATTAACAATTTTGATGTTTATGAATAAACGATTTAATAAAGCTATTCTAGACGAAAACAAAAACTACCGGATTTAAATAATAGATCTACCGGTTTTTTTATAAATGATAATAGATCTAGATAACTCTTATGGAAATATTCAAAACTAACAAAGTACATCCGAGTTACATTCAACAACTCTGTTAACGCAATATTGAAACTATGAACAAAGCAAACATTCTGTCATAGTCATAGTGCATTTCATTTAGCAAATGGTGTTTCCATTTTAGTTTAACGAAACATTGAAAAGTTGGAAATGTTGGATCCGCTGTTTTATTTCTGAAAAATGGTAAAATATTAAAACCGGTGAAAACTAGTTCGAAACAACGTAGAAAACACATTTTTCTTACATTCACTGTTTACTTTACTGTTGTAATAAGAGTTAACTTATTCTTAGGCTGATGTAACAAGAAATACTTACTTATCATTGGTTAATTATGACTCAGTTACAATACTTCCTGATGTCCGTTTGTGCTTCCTATGGTACAATGATAGAACAAAATCAACAAAGGTAGTATAAAACTAAGTCTAGAATGTTTTTTCAAGAAATGGTACATAAAAAAGTCTAGCTGTTGCCTGCGACTTCGTACGCGTAGTCAAGTAATCTAACCTGTTCCTGAAACTTTTATATGCCACCCCAATCCTCTACCCCTATAACCCTAGTCCCCGTCTATTTCCCTTCCCTGTCCTGCTCCTGCTTTCATCCCACTCTTATCCAGATCAAGTCTTTTTCCTATTCCATTGTCGTCCCGCTTCTATCTTCATTATATATTCCGTTACCGACCCCTCCTAACCCGAAACCGTCCCCCTCATATCCCGTTACCATCATCATCTAAGGTAAAGAATAAAACAAGAAACATTTCTGATTTAGATAGGTAAAGAAAAAAATACAAAATCAACAACCTACGTGACACGAAAAAAGAGTATCAATTTGTAGAAATGCTGACGTGACACTCTCGTATAACATCTAGAAAAGAAAAGTTAAGTAAACATGAAAAGTTGCAACAAGCAACTCAACCACTCCACTTTTTGTACCTTTTCCTTGCTATCCGTGCAATATTTGACGTAAGCACGACACCTCGACAAATAGCGGTAGTATTGCCGGGTGCGACGCAGACGCTGACGCCATTGATTGGGCTCTGATCGAAAGCAAATTGCGATAGCTCGCCCTAACGTGCTTTGCACACTCGGTATTTTTGGCATGGGCGACTTCGCAGCTACAGATTTAGTATGCCAGACGACCAGATCAATGTAAGAAAACAGCGAAAGAAAATGCTGCGACTAACACTGTATGTCGTTAAAGTCACGATTTAGCATGAACGCAGATGTCATTAGTATTTGTGTTGAATATGTACTTAACTAACAGGTAAAACAGGAGTATTAGCTATGAAATATTGCTATAGTAACCGACCGGTCGAGCGGCCAATTGCAAATTTTCGATTATAGATGAAAGACAAATTGATCAGCAATTTCAGTGCTAACCTTGTAGCTAAACTGGCACAACACAAATAGTTCATACTAAAATACAAATGAGCATCAAATAAATAGCAAAACACATTATACTAAATGATGATACCTATCTGGCAATCTTCATCGTATATATAGCAAATACTATGGTTCGTATTAAATAATTCATAATGCTGATAATATCCCTAAAAATAGTGACATTATTTATTGTGGCAACACACCATGTAGTAGTCTATGACGTAGGTTCGGATAATGACAATACTGTGTACCTATTATGGTATTCCACAAAACACGTGTACCCGGTCAACAGTATTATCTAACAACAAATAATACGATAAAAGATAAGCTTAACATTAATTACGCTGCACTCTGTAGAGATTAAATAAAAATCCATACACTTCACTTTCAAGGCACACAATGTTAAAACTAGTACTTAATAGAGACGTTCAAATTACGGCTGATTACATAATAGCGAATATTCAGGTAAATTACGTTGATTGGCAGACACGAAACTATTACGAGAAATCATTGACCGAACCGAAGACAATGGTCATAAATTTTACATTCAATTAAACATCAATCAATCAATACTTGTCTTTTAAATATCGAATGTCTTTCTTCACTGAGTCTCATTCTCAATAGTGATATTTGAAAATGGAATGTGAATATTCGCGCCAGAAATGAGAACGTCATAATTTATTTTAAATTCAGCACACGTCGCACATGCAGCCAGTGAAATATGTTTACTTTTTTACAAACTAGAATTTTCATGCTGTGTTATCGAGCGCTAGATCCGTAACGGGGCTTTCTCGTGTTCATTGTGCTCATTGTCTTTAATCCAGGCTAATAACATGTTTCTATAGCTATTGTTTTAAAGTCACTGCTGAGATTATGTTCTATCCTCCTCCTTAGGAAATGGGTAAGCCTCTTTGCTTGTAGGTATATATTTGTTAGAAAGCAGATTAAAACAGAAAATACAAATTCAATTATTTAAATTTGTAAACTCTTTGGTCGTTTGGGAATCTCCCTATCATCTATCACATAATACTTAATTGCTCCGCCATTGTTACATATATGTTTATTATTTAAGTGATATTTTTAATTATAATGTACTTACAATTATAACGTATTATTAGAGCGTTCTTTGCGATGAAATACCATTGTTTGTATATGTAATCTTGATTTAAGAAATGTAGTGCTTTTAATCTCTTGTATTAAATTAAAGTCGGCCGAATGTAGTAGCCACGTTCTGGCTTAGGTACTTACACGGCGAAAGAGGTAAAAAATTCTTCGACTTCTTTTCAGTGTCATTCGCGCTATTCAAGTCAAGACTACACAGTCTTTAACATCGACGCAGAATTGCCAGGCTATCAGTTTTTTATCGGATACATTTCGGAGAGTGTGCGTCGGAATTGCACCAACTAATTCCCCCAACCCCATTTTATCATCGGACTACAAGACGTACGGCAATACGCCACCGTTTCATGGTGGACATTCCTCCCGCGCGTACTAAGCGCTTCGCTTCCACTTTTATTATGCGTACTGCTAACGAGTGGAACTCCCTGCCAGAGTCAGTCTTTCCCGATAGCTATAATCTGGGAATCTTCAAGTCTCGAGTGAACGGGTACTATCTTGGTAAGCGTGCTAGATCGTCGACCGCATCGTCGCTTACCATCAGGTGACATAGTGGTCAAACGCAAGCCAATTAAAGAATAAAATAAAAATAAAAAAAAGTCATTTTTAAGAATCCAACTTTATTTTGAATTTTGAACACGCGAACGAGCCATTTACATTGGTCCATTCAACTCCATTCAATTCTCGTTTGACATTAAAGAGTGACGCAAGTGCGTACCTAGAACGCGCTTATTATTTTCGCATTGTGAAACTTCTGCTGCGTGAATGGGACATAAATACATGCTTAATTATTCAGTCAATATGATCGACACCTATGGAGAGCCTTGATTCTTTGAAAAAAAAAAGACGTGTGGCACTCGGAGACTGCCGCGGTAAAGCTATTGCATAGCATTCGGAGTGGGGGGTGTTAGGTTATTTTCGTTACGGAATTTCTGGATTCGGTCTCCACGCTCAAGGCCCGCGATAGAAGCTATGCAATAGCTTAATAAAAATATAACCCAGTCTTATATTTATATGTGGCTTACTACGTGATTTTATTATATTCCGCCTTTTTTATGATCCAGTTTGACATGTGGTTTATAAGCTTTTTTTGTAACGTTTATAAGCCTTAATCCACGCGCTCATTACAGGTCTGAAGCTATGCCTTCATAAACTCATAATGACATTCAGTAGAAGCGCGGTGCATGCGAAATTAGCACTGCAGCATTTTTGTTCAGCACAATGATGCAATCCGAGTGCTCAACAGCCGCTTTGTAAGGGAAATATGTAGGTACCTACTCTCGTTCACGATTGTGAACTTTTGTGAATAAAACCAGATTCGCTTTAGACATGTGCCCGTGTGTTGAAGTGGTTCATTACTACGTGAGCTTTGAAGATATTGCATTCCCGTAGAATTCAAATACACAAAATAAAAAAAATGAAGGCTGTATATCATCGCGTGTCATGCCAAATATTTTGTCATAAAAAAGAGGATCAATTAAAAACTTTAGAAATGGAGCACATGGCAACTATTCGAAATTCGAATTTTGTCGATTCGAAATAAAATTTAAACAGTTATATGTACTTTAGGATCGGGAATTAGTTTGCTTTCCCGCATGACGCATTCGGCATTTAATTCCTCGTATCAACTAAATATAGGTATATTTAGGTAAGTATTAAGTCATTAAAATAGTTACTTTATTAACCAGTAGCTACCTCTACAAAAAAGGAAAATACTGCTATTCTAGTCACAATTTACCTACTCTCATACATTATTTCTGTATGTTCTTTGCAGCCTTGCCCCAGGCATTAACAGGTTATCCACGACTAGTACAGTTATGTGACATACATTATCGCC
This sequence comes from Petrophora chlorosata, assembly GCA_951640565.1. Taxonomy (NCBI): domain Eukaryota; kingdom Metazoa; phylum Arthropoda; class Insecta; order Lepidoptera; family Geometridae; genus Petrophora; species Petrophora chlorosata. Next base: position 9,075,912 of record OX621206.1, read on the forward strand.
CCAAAAATGTTGTTGTGACGCGAGACACGACACAACAGTACAACAGTAACAGTTTATTCTTGTTTATGACTAGGCGGACGATGTTATTTCTTACCTTTTTTACTTGAAGAAATTGGCGCAGGTTTCAGTACGTTCATCAATATAAAAACAATTTTTAAAGAGCGTTCTAGGTAATGTTTGATGTATGAAGATATGAATAACCAATTCACTATATTTTTTTCGATGAACGAAAACGATGTTTATGAAGCTATTCCACTTAATGTCATGTTTAACTTGAGAATTATTAAATAATTCATTATGCTAACCGTACGTTGCTACGTAATTTAAATAAATGTGAGAATTTGCTTATTGTAGGTACGATAACGTAACAAAAACAATGCAAGTCACAAAGTGAACCATTCTACCAACATTATTACATTATGCGAACGGAACAGGATGCGTCTAGAGAAAGCGCGCGTAAGAAATGATGCGGCAGAATTCGTCCAGTAAAACATGGCAACATATTATGCATGATTAGGAAATAATAAGCTGGTAACTGGCAACACAAGTCGAGCAAATGCGTGCGCCATTGTTGTCACTGCGAAGCATTATGTGAACTGAAACGTGTGAGCGACGACGTGCGTGAATAAGCTATTCTAAATACTAAAATGTGGTGGAAGGGCAGGGAAATAGTAGTGTTTTGTTTGTTTTAGGAAAAGCCGTTCCTAATTTGAAAATACGAGTAAATTCTACATTTTGTTCGCTTTCCTGGTATAGCACGTCTATGCATTCTGCCAGCCCAGAAAATAAGCAACCTTTTATTGTGAGGAGCATGGAAAGCGTTGCAAATGACAAAGGTTAAACGGATGGAAACTGTAACTAATTGGTAAACACGATGGATTCGAAAAGGGACATCATAACAATTAGTGTAAAGTTACTTGCTCTTTTTGTTCGAAATAATTCGGTTCTTTTGTTGAGTCCTTCTGTTTGGATCCTTACAAATAACATAAAATTGCGTTGATATCATTGGACAACAGCATAACGATAAGGAAGGACAATTAGAGAGGAAAAAGAAACAAAAGTCTCTAATATTTCCAAATTGGAGCCCCGAACAAAGAAATTCGATTATAGCCATGTAATTACGAATAAGTGACGTAACTTTGTGGCATTAGTTGTAGCGTTTAGGGCTTGGCGGCAGGTTTTTCTTTTTGTCCTACAATACATACAATGAGTTATTTTCTAAACTGACTAATAAATAATTCATTTTATACCAAAAAAACAGACTTCAATTCTTATGTATCTTCGAAGTCCAAGGTTGAATATCGATGAAATTTATATGGGACCACTTTGAAGCTATTTTACTGATCCCAACGCAAAAAATATCCAAATCAGTTAATAAATGACGGAGTACCGAGGTAACAAACAAAAAAGGAAAAAATGCAATCAAATTGAGAACCTCCTCCTTTTTTTGAAGTCTAATCAAAATAAGTTCAGTAGTGTTGCCACAATGCTACATAATTGACCTTAAATGACAAAACAATTTCAACGACAAGAATTTCAATTTTCAAACGGTACATTATTTATTTTATTTTTTATTATACTTTTAAGTTCCCATGCCAAAGTCTATGAAATTTATAAACTCCACATATTTATTTAATTACCTCGCAAAAAGCTATAAACCATACTACCCATATTTTTGTCAAATACTACCACCTGTTTTACGTTGCGTCGCCTATTTTCCATTGCTGAAAAACTAATTTTCCATAGCTAAAAACGCGATATTGTTATTTTTCTACATGGAACCAAATTGAACCAATTCATAAAATCCGTGGTCAGTTGGGAACAAGCCAGGCGTGTCTCTATCAAGCCCGTGAATTGTCTAAATCCAATCTAACGCCTGGATACGGATTGCAAAAAAAGGAAGAACTATTATGGTAGATGTGTTCGGTCGTCTGGGATTTTCCCGGGTTCAGTTTTCGAAATTGCATTTACAAGTAGCTTTTATTCTGTCGCGCAAATGTTCTCCTGTCACTAAATGTGATAATAATCAGGCAATTAATAATAATTTTGTTTTTTTTTAATAATGTCTTTTTTAATACTTAACAAAGTGGTGAGGCAAGCATGTCCTTCATTTGATCGCATGCATACCATACAACAGTTGCAGCGCCACCCTTGCAAAATCTTGAGCGGCACTTCACTGCGCTCACCACCCTGAGACAATGACTTTCTCTTGAATCAGTGCATTACAAAACGGAACAGTTATGTTTGTACACAACTTCGCGGTGGAATATCTGGTAAGATACTTCCCAAGGCGTACCCTAGCAGAAAGTGTATATGTACCGTCTTTATTTTCTTATCTCCTGGTATGGTTGTGATACTTTCAAATTTTAATCAACGGTTTGTCTTCTAGAAAGTCCCCAATATTAATATATAGGTTGATATTAATAAACCGACAATTTATTTACCGAGGTCTTTATTGTAGAATTGATGAGGAATTGATTGTTTAAGATGACTTTCAATAGTCTCTCTATGCCTTAAATCGCCTGCAGCTGATTCTAAGCGCGCTGTTTAGAAATAAGCATAGCGTAAAAACTATCATTATTCACAAAACTTTGGCTTAAAATATTATTTGTACAAAATTTTCTACGGGTCATGTAAGAAAATACGCTACCATAACCTCTACCGGTCATTCTAAATCGTAACGGTTAACCAAACAGCGTAAACTCGAAACGGTTAACCAAATGGACCGTACAAATTGAATTTACCACCAGTTTCGTGAGACTAAGTCCTCAATCAAAGGCAAGTGTGAAAATCGCTTCCATACATTTAAATACCGAATTAATGCATTTAAAATATGTAAAATAGTCATGTAAATTTTACGAAGCGTTCCTAATGAATATCCTGCAATTTCTCTTTTTCGCTTCCATGATTTTATGGACTTTTCTAAGTTATGCAATCTTTGTTTATTACTGGAAAAAAGTTCCTTGTGATTGCATTTCCGAAGTTTTTAGTACAGCTGCCGCCTCAGATATATAACTGATATGTATAACTATGCATAACAAAAAAATATGATCAGCCTTGCGTAAGCTCACAAGAGTTTACACAGAACGACGTTGAGCCTATCCCTTATTGCCAAATTACCATCTTGTTAATACCTACTTTTCTAAATTGTATAAGTAATGTTTGTTAGCGATAAAACTTATTTTCTGTCTACGTACATTGCTGCGTAGGATTTTGTGATGGGTGCCACTTAAACAGCAATTGGCAGGCGTGGCGTTACCATGAAGGAACATGGCACTAGAATAACTCTAAATAAAAAATGGTAAGGAATGTAATGACACTTCGCCTTAAAATGAGCTCTCTGAAGGACTAAACACATGATTGATCTCGTTCTTGTTTTGATTCCTTTAAATTTGAGTGTAATATGCTGACGCCAAACGAGCAGTTTCAGACCGTAATTTAAGCAATTATTATCTCAATTTCAATTATCCCCGCAGAATATCCCCATCATCGTCTACACGGTAATTTGATTCAAAATACGCTATTACTACTAAGGAATTAGTATACGCGCAATCACTGAATGATTACTATACTAGTTTCTAATCCTATTAATATTCAATCTCTTAATCACAGTATCTACGAGTTAATTCATGATCAACAATCCTATCGATATTAAATCTCTTGATCCCAGTAACTTAGAATTAATTCCTGATCAACGATGTTTCCGTAACTTCGTACAGATTAACTACCTGTTCCTATACGGTATCGGCACAGAGCAGATACCAGTTACAAGTATCGGATTCATTACTCTGATGTGCATTCAATAACAACTTCATTGAGATCTGCAATCGTTTTCAGTGCGAGCAAATATGTACTTTATCGCAAGAGGGTAATAAGAAATATTGCGTAGCCTATATGAAAATGTACCGTAGGAGTGATAAATCATAAATATTCTGCTACAAAAATATTTCTGATTTTTCAAACACTTCCAAAAAGCTACGTACTATAAGGAACACATAAAAACGGCTTATTCTATATTTAAAAACATGCATTACATTCTGCTAAAAAAACGCATGTGGTACTTTATTTTGATTAATTTGGCCGTTTGTGTAGGTATAATAAACGATAACATAAAAACTTCAGTTTTTTTAAAATATTGCGTGATTCAATGCAGTTACTCTCCGATAGTACATTCTAGCAATATGCATCACATTGCTTCTGGCGGCTTGCCGGCATCAAGAATCGTATTGCGAGCGGATATAGGTCACAGCGTCACCTGTTCACAGTACGCAAGATCTCGCGAATACTAAACGTAGGATCTTTCGAAGTTGGATTACTTCCGAGCTCCATGCCTCTGACACAGAAGAGATAATAATAGTACCTCTGAGTAGGCTAAGCTTGTTTTTTATATACATCATTAATGGTTGTTATCATAAGCTAATAAAAGATGTTCTTCGTTCAACTGGACCTAAAAGTGCGTAGAAGAGTCTTAAAAGACCTCAAGAGTCTATGTAAGAAACGGCATAAAAAAACTTAAACGAAACTTACGGTATAGTTTTTAGTTACAGTAAACTACCTACATAATATGTTTGTAATATTAATTACTGGAAGACTATAATAAACACGCTCAGACGCCTATGACGTCGCACTCGCACTCGAAAGTATAATTATTTAGTGAGGACTTTTTGAAGGGAAACTTACAGCTGAGCGTAGCCATGTATTTATAAAAGGCTGTGTTAAACAATCGCTACCTTAGAGAGCGTGACTTTCCCCTAACCATTTGCGTAAAGTTCAAATACTGTCCTCCTCATAGGTCGTGAGAACAGAGCGAACTAAGATCTACAATGGTTCAATCAGCCGCTCGATTCATTATGCGGGTGTTTTGCTTCGGTTAACTGTAAAGGCGATTTAATTTGATTTTAGATTTGTTACGCTCTTATTTTGTGACGGATTTTACAGTAGGCTTCTTTTTGCTTATCAAAGCTTGGTAATTTAATTAACCCCCAGTTTTATCTGTACCAAAACAAAAGAAGCTATACAAATAGCTTCAAGTTCATCTTAATTTTCTCATTTTAAAATAGGTAGTGATATTTGAAACTGGGCTTTGTATAACCAAATAAAAAATGGTTATTTTTTCATTACTGGTTATTAAGAATCGAGTTATCTACATTCATAATAATTGTTGACGATGGGCATTACCACCCATTTCAGTTTCCTAACGATCATAACAAATGTAATTTCCTGTATTTTCTCTATTTCTTAGAACAAGACTTTGGTGTAAAAAATATATAAAACTATGGTATAAAAAGCAAAGAGCCTGTCACCGTCTGATATTTCACTTAAAGTTTGAGAACGACGACAGGAATTTGTGAGCTAGGAGCACACTATTGGCAGGTTCGACGACAAAGTTGATGGTCGAAGGTGCCTAATGCGTTTCATTTTAGAATGGTTATAAGTTTATAGGTTGAAAGACAGAGCATGTTGGAAAGAGGCGGTGCTTTAAATGAAATGAGCGCGACGTCCGAATTTATTTTATGACACTTGGCGAAATTTTATGAGCAAGAAATTATTAAGAGCAGTTAACAACAGGCAAAATAATTAATAAGGTATATAATACAATAAAATAAATAAAAGACGTAATACAAAAAAATATGACAAAATACATAAATATGAAGAACAACGGGTGGCTTTATCGCTTAGAGCGATTTCTTTCAGACAACCTTTCGATCGCCCTGTCATACCCGGATGAAATTAGATAAAATAATATGTAGAGATAGTAACACCGATTTATTGTTTTATCATTTTTGATTTTTACAGCCGTATTCTTTCATCATAATTATATCTACACGTGGTTTAAAAATGTGGTAAACAATTAACCGCTTACTTGTTAACAAAATAAGCCAATTACGAACTACCTTCTGCCCTAAGTCGAATCAAAGTCAGTAGACTGAAATCGTCAGTTAATCTACGGCCCGTTAACTCAAAACTCTTTCATCATTTTTAAAATGACTGCGAAAAACCTCTTTGTCATCAAAAAGTCTAGCTGACGACTAGCTCGCAGGTAAGCGGAAGTTATTAGTGAGGTCTTTGACCCCGTCCGCCTATGCCGGCGCCACCACCCGCCCAAACACGAACTTGTAATAGGTTTTTCGTAATTCACCGTGATTTTATCGACGTTTTATAGTGTGATAAAAGGTTGATATGGTGTAAAATGTATGAAATAAAACACCTAAATTGGAATGTAGGTTACAGCAGCAACATGTGAGGATAAATCCCGGTGTATCAATAAATAATTAAATTACCAGAAAATGTGCTTGACTCTCGTCGGCTTTCGTTTGGTGTTTAGTTCATCGGGCCATAAAGGGTCGCCTTAAAAACATGTGTTATGCAATCAATTTGTATGGATCGAAGATACAATACAATGACATTACGTTACGGCTAAACAGTGATACGAAGAAGCGGCGTGAACAAAGACAAAGTATTAAAATAATACTTTATCTTTGGGCGTGAATATTTCATCGTCATGATGACGTTGAGACTTATTTCATATTGCAGAAAACGATTAGTTTGGTCGAGTTCATTAATATCATTGTCGCATAGTAGAATTTCCACCTATTCGTACTAAACGTTTCGGATCACCTTTATAATTCTGACGCTAAAGGAGTAGAATGCCTTGCCGTCCTCTATGCTTCCACATTAATACAATTTGGGTGTGTTCAAATTAAAAGTAAACAAGTAATAAGGTAAGGTTAGGTAGCTACATCTTCGGCCATATCATCACTTCCATTAGGTGCGATCATGGTCAAACACTGACCGTGTTAAACTAGTCCGTTGTAAAAAACTCACAGATTAATAAGAATATTAATTACGCGTTCAGAAACACGGAAATGGGAGTACGTAAAACAATGTTGTATTACGCGGCTATATTTATCAAAACCATAAGAAAATAGCCGTAAACAACGATTGGCTATACGCAATAATTAATTGCTCGTAACTCGAAACTAAACGCCTATAAACCATTTAGATAGTAAACTTCAGATTAGACAGACAGACAGTGCTAGATTTGTTTACTTTATAAGATTACGAAATCATTACATCGCTTCGTAATCTTAACGTAACAAAAAAAAACCTACTTACTATTTCTGTCGCTGATAAAAATTGTACTGAAGTGGTATAATAATTATTTAGTTTCACTGAATGAACGAATGACTTTATTTTCTTGTAGAAATAAGTAATAAATATAAATAAATTAATAAGATAAAAAGTTGTGCAAACAGCAGCTCTTCGGCAAGTAACCAAACTACGCAGCGCCTCTCGAACTAAGTCTACATTTACGTTTACAACTTTGCAGACGAGATATCGCAGACTAAGCATTTAGCTAAGCATCATCGTATAATTAGCCGTACGGAAGAACCGGCATCTCATCTCGAGTACTAGATTACTGAGATTTAGTGCCATAGTACCGTTTAGAGCCGAGCCTGAGTTCTGATGTATGTGTACACTGTGTGTAATTTGAGAAATACTGGGTATGTAATTTAGGGGAGAGAAGTTAAATTTATTTTTAGGAATAGAGGCACTGTAACAGTCTAGTAGTCTAACAGTGGAATAGGTAGTGGTTGAATGAGATTGTGTTTTTCCCACAGAGCGAATGTGGCTCAGTGGAAACGCGTACAACTTTCGATCCAACGTATCCGAATTTGAATCCCGCTGGCCCACACTGACTTCTTAATGTGCGGATTTAAAACTCGCTCTAAAAATGGTAAAGGAAAACTTCGTTAGGCAACCGGCATGTTCAAGAATTTATCCCAAAAAATCAAGTAAATGTGACATCTACCAACCCGCACTGGGCCAGCGTGGCAGATTATGGCCCATACTCTCTTTATGAGAGAAGGTTCGTGTAGCAGTGGGAACATGATGGGCTGATGATGATAACGTGTTATTCCAACTAGAGTTGGTCGCCGAACTAACTTATAAACATGAACTAAAAAAGCTTAGTCTTGAACTGTGAGATGAGCTGATTCATGTTTCATATTCGTAAAGGATTACGAGTTGAGGTTTGTGTAGATTGTTTGATATGTATTATTAGGTACACCAATTCTCCGAAGCTTTAAACTTAACTCGGTCACTGCTTCCAAACTCAATCGCTTAAAACTTCGGCCTAAAACTGAAGTTTAATTTTTTTTTCCCAGCTTCCATAATTTTTAGGTAGGCTGCAAACTTAGGCACCGAGCCGCCTACAAGCGCTCTACATAGAGCTATAATTGACGACGTTATCGAGCACTTGAAGTCTCAGCCAAGCTTCAAGCGCCGACGATGCTCCAGTGAAGCGAACTTTGGAACTTTAATTTTAAACTAGGAATGAACGCGATAGGCTCCTAAAGTTTTATAAAACTCGAGTTATAAGGTTCGACGTGGAAGCATTATTTAATTTTGTTTAAAATTGCCCAAGGGTGTAGTTGCGTGAGAGACTCGCGTTAGCCTTTTTCTTCGTAAGTTTTCCGAACAAAAACTACCTTATACATTGTAAAATAGGTAAAGATTTTTGCATCGTATTAGCGTATTTAAAAAATATTGGTAAGCAGTAACTTATTGATTATACCCACTAAAGCATTTCAAAAAAAGAATGCGTAAATCATTTTTTTTTAATTTTATGGTAAGCGCGGCTTTGGACGGAGCCGAACACGTGACTTCTCGCCCGCAGCCATAGAATAAATCCTAATATCGCTAAGTGCTGGCCAGTGAGTACAAAAAAGTAATTTGTAGGTGACAAAGTGACACGTTCTAAATAAATTACCAGTCATTAGTAACCGCACATTGCTATATATAAACTTCCGCACCCTCCTAAGCCTTTCTTCATTAAGGCTTGCGAAATGGTGCGTAACTTGAGGCGTAACAAATGAAAGCTCTAATTTCCCCAAATTACCCAAATGGCTGGAGTGATAGTGCTTTTACTAAAAGCCTTGGATTTGCATGACTATTTAGGTCAGACCATTACACTCTTAGTTGTGTGCAAGTTTATGTGCTTTATGTTGGCACAGTGTTGCCTATAGCCAAACACAGTGATTAACCTTTAAATGAATGGCCTCATTTGGTAGGCGGTGAAAAGAAAATATAGACGCGTGAGTTTATAAAGCTAGGGAACGCAATGCGTTTCTAGGGAGTTGAGAACGGTGTCAGTCAAAGAGAAGAATAGAGCGGATGCTGAATGGATGTCGGTGACATCGACGCTGTTCGCTACTAAAGCCATTACAAATATTTACTTCTTCTATCGATATACATATACGTGTGATTTGTTACTTATCGCCGGGCCTAAAGCAGGCGGTTTGTCACGAATTAAGAGTTCTGGGTGGCACTGCAATGTTTATGGGCAGGCGTGGCGCTTACTGTCAGGCGAATGACTTGCTCGTCTCATCACACAGTTCCATTAAAAAAACAAATTTTGCGAATATATCTAGTTACCTACTTCGCTCACGTAAGATTACAATTCTCTAAATTTATCAATGGTTTGTTCAGAATTCGCCCAACTTTAACAACTGTCCAGTCTTTTCTAGAAGAATGGCCTACTTGACCTGTGCCATTACAACTTTTTGGAAGGGAACTCTAAATATCGAGGCTAGTGGAACGGGCACTGCTGGGTTTATAATGCCGTCGTAAAGGCAGAAAACTCGATAGAATGATGTGACATTAACAACAATCAGGGACCTTGAAGAGTTAATAGACTAGATAGCATTGTGACGTTAGTGACTTTGTAGAGAATGAAATTCTAGACGCAAATTCAGATAAAGATACCTATTGAAAATTGTAGTGTAAGAAAACATAGCGTATAAGACCAAAGTTATTTTAATTCAAAAGTAGCTTTATGGAAATTATATTTACGACTCCACCACGTTCGTAATTCGGAATCGTATTCCAATCAAAGAGCTATAAAATTTCCTCCAACAATGCAGCTTCAACCAAAGTTATAATTAAGTTATGTTAAACTTATTCCGCTGATTTAGAAAATAAGTTTGAAGACCGGTTTACTAGTCAACTGGTCTAATGTTAAATTTACTTTCAAATGCTAGACTATTGAAAAAATAACGCTAGAGGGAACCTGGCACAAATTGCCATTTCCCATTTCATTTAACGCGACACACGCTACACCCGTAAGCTACGGAGGCATGGAGCAAAAAACACGAAAAAATTTCGTCACGGTGAAATCAGTGTTTGATCTTCGAAATTACTGCCGGATTCAACTGAGGTACACTGCTATTTGTTTGACTGTGAAATAAGTATAAAAGCAGTTGGATGCAGCGTACTGCATATTTCACAACCAGATACTGTGTGAAACTAGGTATGTGTATTATTCTTATCTATCTACTAGCGACGCACCAGCTTCGCACGGATGCAACTTCCTAATATGGTGTCATTTTTTGACGACTTGTTTAAATAAAACAATTAAACAAGTTGTCAAAAATGAAAGAATAGAATGAATAATAGAAGATGCTGGAAGAATAGAATGTATTGTACATACATATTAATCTTTCGTAAGAATATCTCTAAATATCAGTGAAAACCGTATCAAAATCCGTTGCGTGGTTTAGAAGAAGTGAGCGGAGAAACAGATATGAGGACACGGATAACGACTTTGTTTCACACTATTTAGAGAAGAGAAGTGCCTCGTACTAAGGCTTTCCTTAGTCTGTTAAACAAATCAATAACTAGCATGACCTCAAACTCATGTTAAGCAACCAGAAACACTAGAAGCGGGTTGAGTGGAAATTAATGAACTTAACTCATCACACTGCATTTCCAATCGGTTACATTCGTTTCACCAAAATTCACATGAGAGTTGATGATTGGTTATAAAGGTCGATGCATTATTTAATAGGCTAGCATGTCTGAATGAACTAAACAAAACAGGGACCCGTTAGACTCTAGTCTACTAGATTTTAAAGTAACCCTCGCAGTTTGTACATAAGTAATCTGTGTCTCAGGTCTACAAGAGTCTAGAGTAACCCATGCGATATTTAAACTCAGTTTGTACGTAAGTAATCTGTGTCTCATTTTTTAAAATCGTGCCAGCTTGCCTACCGCGCACATAATCGATATGTGTATGTGGCAGCCGCAATCTTCCCGTGAAATAGCTTGCACCTGCACATCGTTCGCGAATTTAATCGATCTTGCAAATCGGGAACGGTTTGTGCTAAACGATTTGAAAGGAAGACGTTACCATAACTTTTAAGATAAACATCATTAACTTACATACAAGAAACGACGACATGATTGTGCTGAAATCATAGAAAGGTACCTATCAGTTAACTACGAAAAGTTTATCATCCGATCAAGGTATATTTAAAAAGGATTTTTTATGTAGGTAACTGAGTGACGAGATGCCTGCTGATAAGGTAAGTATCCTTACATTATGACAGTAGCTTTTAAGTCTTTTTTGTGTGTTTGACGATTTTTTTTATAACCTCTCGCAAACGAAATTCCTACGAGACAGTAAAAGTAGGTTATTAAATATTAGTCAAGCAGTCAACACTTCGATGTTCTTTCCTGAACCTCTTAGGTACACATAATCCTTCTCGACATGTTCAAGCTCGCCCTTCTTTTCCTAAGCTCTTAAGCACATCGAAGTTCCTGATCACAAGCGCGTTAAATCGGGAGCTGCAATTTTATTTCTATAGCGCTTAGGAAGTAGCGAGCCATACAAAATGCTGGTGCGAATGTACCGGTTTCAGGTTCCAAATGAAAAATGCAATGCGGGGCGGCCGACGCATTGAATGGAAGTCTGGGGTGAAAAGTGAAAAAAATTATACCGAGTGACAAAAAAGCGGTTACCCGACGAGAAAAGAAACGTTTTACACGTAACGGAGACCTTTATTTTCGTGTTTCCCTATACTATTGCAACAGACGGCTTTCAGTAAAACTTGTTTGTATTTATTTAAAAGCTTACATTTTGGTCTCTCCTATCTTACTAATTTTATAAATGCGAAAGTGTATGTTTTTAGTTTGTGTTTTGGTGGTATTCTATTTGGTAAGTAGTCCTGGATTAAGACATAAGGTACTTTTTATCCAAAAAAACAAACAATTCGCGGGCATCGGCTCGTAGAAAAGAAATATAATAGACGAATTTAAAAGCTGTAATATTTTTGGTAAGGGAAACGGACCCTCAGTCGTAAGTTTCAGGCGACATGATCTTGACTACGTTTAAAGTTGCCAAATACTTAAAACTTAGTCTCAAATCCTCTCGATATAAAGAAACCTGGAATTGGCCAATTAGAACTGACGATTCCATCCAGGTTTGCCGACTATTTGAATTTCAACGACTGTTTGAAATTCAATTCGAGTTTATTCGAGTTTTATGTTAATTCGGTTAGCGCTCGAGTTTTCCACGCGCATTCCCTTACCGGTAGCTGACTGTCCCAAAATACCTGTAACAAAACGAAATGGACAATTAAAACAACAATTTACTTATACTGTTACTGGTTACACATATACAAATAAAAAGCGCACTCAATAATAAATTGTAGAGTATTTACTATTAAAAATATTAACCGATGAATCTTGTAATGAAACGAAATCAAATGAAATGAAATGATATTTATTTGTAGGAAACACAGTCATACTACAAATTTTTGAGTTCTGCGTGTCTCACCATTTCTGGCATACAAATTTTCATAATATTACATTATTTAAATTAATTGAAATAAAATGTCCCATGCATATAATTAGTACAGAGAATGTCAAAGATCAATAAAAAAACATACATAACCATTAAACATCAAATTCATTAATTATTCACACGCATAAAGAGTAAAAATTATAAGTAAGGAACTTATAATAAAATGATACGGCAGTAAGGAAAACTACAAAAGAAAGGTTTTACGACAGTAAAGATTTTCAGATAAACGTTTAAACACATGTGCATAGAAAATCATGCATCACCATTTATGCCCGGACGCATGCGTGTTTATGCTTATCCCATTTATGCCCTGGTACAAGCAAATATATTTTCTCTATGCTTGAGGATCCCCCTATCTCGCATCTTATCGACAGAAATATATGCGGGAACATGAATAAATCGAAGAAATAAAGGTGCGGTAGCTTATCTCGAGAGATATTGCTACTATAAAACATCTAAAGTGCGAAATGCGCGGGTGCTGTTGTGTAAGCAGATATGTAAAAGGAATAAATTACCTATTGCCTTATATAAAGTAGTAGAACCATAAAAGTGACTGAAAGTTGGTATGAATTTGATGGCTAAAAATTTTGTATCGATAACGAGACACCGGAATTACCTAGTTATGTTTTGCGTTACGCTTGGAAATTGTACTATACGTTTCTTAGCGCGTTCATCGTCAAGCAAAGCTTACATAATACATTTTTAGAAAAAAACAATAACCGACTTCAATGTATCTTCGAAGTCCAAGGTCACATATCGATGAAATTTATATGGGACCACTTCGTAGCTATACTGAACCCGACGCAAAAAGAATTTTCTAAATCGGTTCATAAATAACAAAGTTCAGAGGTAACGAACATAAAAAAATAATGAAAATTTAAGAAAAAAGTAAAAAAAAATACATAGAACAGAGAACCTCCTTCTTTTTTGAAGACGGTTAAAATAGACTTCATATACGCACTTCCCTGTATATTAAAAACTTGCGAAATGCATAATTTCCAACTTCAAAAGTAAAACAAGTAACACCATAAACAAAAAACTTGGTTCAGCAACACTCACGTGCCAAGAAAAGTTCCCAGCCGGTATAATAAAGAAATACTGTTATGCAAGTAAATGGGACAATAAATATCGGAAACAGAACGGGTATATTTGGAAATGATTCAGGAACCAGACTATGCCCATATACTGCCAGTTATATCAGGGAATAGATTTAAAGTACGAGGGAACTCCGGCGAAGCTCTCAGGTGAACTTTATGAAGCAATTTTCGTTGGGAATGTTAGAAAATCGTTTCTCATCGTATTATTAAAGTAAATTGCATTGGATTCTTTGATAGTAAAGACAGATAGGCAAATGCCGATGTTGCTTCGGTAGCAATTTTTAATATGAGGTATGGTAGAGTACAATATTATAATCTTGTAGGTATTATACACATTCTTAAAACACATCATGTAATATCTTTATAATATACTATCAAAAAATAAACCGCATTATAAACTTAGAAATGCTAGCTATGTCGGAGGCCTTCGAGCAGTCTTAAAACTCACACACCACACACATGAGAGTAAAAATAAATACTTTGAAATTTAGTAATACAGTAATTGGGTACATTTATTTATATGGTACGTTTTTATAGCAGTAGGAGATGAATCTTATTTTATGTATGTTTACAAACAAATCATATAATAACAATACTGTTATCGTCTGTTACGAAATATGTCAAGTAAAATCAATGCTGCCCAATCATATTTACTTTCGGTTCTTGGTAATGATAACACACACACACACTCTATGTGACACTAGTCTGTGCCCCCGGCTGCGAGTTTCCGTCATACACATTTTTTTTGTCGTACCGGTACTTTTTATTTCACATAAAAAAAAAAGTTATATATCTTAATTATTCGCTAAAAATAGAGATTGTGTGTTCAGATCTAGAGAAAGAAATAAGATAGAAGGTCTTTAAGAACCACAAAATTACAAATGCGTAAATAATTCCTAACCCTTTTCTGAAGGCTTTGAGACGAGAAAAATCGTCCATAGATTTCGCTACAGCTGAGGTTGCAAATGAAATACAGACAGAAAAAACTTTTATCTAACAATACGTTGAATAGATAACTTTATTTATAGTACGATAGTTTTGTGTGGTTTGTTGATAAACAGATGGGATCCATTATTGCCTAATGACACTATCTTTGACGTATACAATTTCACAGTTGGTTGCCGAAACTAATTTCTTTGGGAATCTTTTCATTTTTGTCATATCTAAATGGACACTTTTGGTACATGGTGAGATAAATGAAAAAGCCATAATGATGGAGTTTGAAACAGGACCGTATGACATTTAAAATGTACACGGGTATTATTAAAAGAGTCTGCACAAATAGGTCGTGATACGAGAAGTATTTCCGGATGTACCTAAAACGTTTTGTATGTGGTTATTTTTAATGTTCATTCTGTGTACGAATCAAGTCTATAAAAGATTTTACTGTATCTTTTATAATTATGTACAAGGCTTACAAAAAATACAAAAAAAACGCGATCTATAAATGTATCCCAAATCAAGAATGATCGTAACTGATTTGTTTGGACCGAACTTTTCCGCCACATTGAAGGTAAGGAAAATTCGAAAAACTTGTTACACATGATAATAACATTTAACATAAGATAACCTCGCAACTGTCAACCTACCTACTCGTAAACTGCAAACTCGGATCTATGTATGTACAAAAACATTTGAATTTGATCAACTCTTCACTCTAAAGCGGGGAAAAGCTCTAATCAAAGAACCAGATAAAGTCGATCAAGCCAAAAAATTTGAAAGCAAACGCAAATCTGAGCCTAATATTTACAAAACGAAAACGGGAACACCAATTACAAAGATAACATCTAAGGACCTTCTAATGTTAATGGGAGAGAAAGATAGCGATTTGCAAGGACAATGGAATTTGTGAAATATTTGGCCATAATTTTTTTCAATGCCTTATATAATACTGGCATTTAAGTGTTGTTAAAAGTTATACTTATGAGTACCTATAAAAGAAATAAAAGGTTGAGCACGCCTGGTTTGTAACGTCATGTAGCGCTGCTATAGGTAATTATTAGGATAGTCCTTCTAAAACTGTTGTTTTATTTTGAAGATGTGGCGCTTTTTAACGCTTTAATAGACCGAACTCTTCTTGTGGCACGTGAGTTGAATTTATTTCTGTATCTTTATGAATATTAAATTCGAGAATATCACAGACTGAGCATGTTGAAGGGTAGATATTAATTTAAGAAAAACTTCAAAGATGTATGAATCATAATTACTTTTTTCAAGCCAAAAAAAGTAAGGCGACCACATAATGTATGATGAAAGTGAAAACGTTTAAATTGAAAGTGAATTAGTCGGCTCTGATTACGCCATAAATTATATTGCAGACATAATGGCGCTAGGTCACCTTTTATGGTTTCTAAAACAATGAAACCGGGTACGAAATGGCAATGCCAATGCCAAATCCAACGACAATGGCGTCGAGTACAATCAGCTAACTGCAATAAACACTGACACTGCCTGCGCGATAGGATATCATAGTCCAGTATTTTAAATTGAGCAGTGCTTAAACACGAGCGGTTTCTATGAGCACCGTGTTACGCGATGGAGGCAAAAGAGTGACCTTTTATTTTAGCTGTTCCTATATTTGTATTTAATCCTATATCTGAATTTGAGATCTAATAAATTTAGGATCATCATGTCATTATCGTTACTGTAAAATTATTTTTATACACTATTTATCAGCAATTAAAACAAGCGCTCTGTTTTATATGTTTCATGTTTGAACCTCATACACTGTCCTGTTGTCTACGGTGCTATACGGGGCCTCTATGGACCTAAAGTCGGTTAAGCCCTCTGGACTGTTACAATGGACATTCATTTTAGTTAAGCTGTAAATTTGGACAATAACAATACTATAATAAGCTTATATTCAAATTACTAATTTAAAATATAATCATAGTCATTTTATTATTATTTTAAAAGTAGGATCTATGCATTTGATGAATACATTACTAGATAGCAAAATACATTTTTATTACATCGGTCACGTACGCTAATATTATTTCGTTTATTCTTGATGAATTTAAAAGAAACCGGAAAGGAAAGAATGATAGAAAATAAAACAACAAAAATAATACTAATGATAATATTTTATATGGAGATTCAGAAAATCCAACGACTAAACACAAGCCGCCATCAGAGCCAGACATCGAGTTGCATTCATTAAATACTATGCAGACATAAGCAGATTTGATGATCTTCATAGAGATAAACCAAGCAAATGTATCTGTGAATAAAGCTTATCAACAGTATGAAACAGACTGAAATTAGAATCAAGGAAATGCATTTACACTACAAGACTGCGTCAAAGGCGATGCAAAATGTCTTAATGAACTGAAGAGATCGGAGATCTAAGAAGTAATGGTAAAGCTAGACATGTGGTCGCCAGAACAGACTAAGAATTATGGAGAAAATTAAACCAGTCTTCAATAATCATAAAAATATTGTGACTACAATCTCTCTAATATCGCTAAGTTTCTAATAGAGTAATACGTAATGTCACTAATATTTTACAACTTAAGTAATATTTCAGCGGAGTCAGTTAAAGCCGGTAGAGAAATGAAATTTTTCCTAGCAAGGTGAGAAAATGGCACAATTTTCAGTCGGCTCAGCACTCCAGTAAGCCGAATTACATACGACATGTCGTTGTATAACTTGTGGCGTTGTATTTTAGTAGTTGCGAATCAGATTTTGTAGATCCTCTTATCTTTGTATAGCTAGCTATTTGGAGTACAAATTCACGCTTGCACTATTATTCCCTTAGAGTATACATAACTAGTTATATAGCTACAATACTCTAAGATTATTCCGTACTTGATTTCGCGTCATACAATGCAGCCATTGGTTAAACATATGCATCTTTGCATCAATGCAAAGCGTAATGTGTATCTATTAAAATTTCAATGGATCCTTTTATTGAGATTGTAAAGCGTGCTTTTGAGTGCTGCTTCAATTGAACAAGTATCTTCTCATGAGCGATTATTTTTGTACCTGTATTTTTACCTTCCTTCTCAAATGCGGATAACGTTAGAATGATCACTGAAACTGCTCAGACATTAAAGGGAACCCATCATTCCAGCGTAAACAAGTGCCACCTGCGTATTGCAATTAGGGCACGCTAAAGTGTCCCGACTCCGAAAGTAGAAAACGGTGCATAAGCACACGAGAGCATTCATTAAGGTCGGTGAAAACCAAACGAACATTTACCAGTGGAAAAAACAGAAAAACACGGGAACGAAATAAACCGTAATTTATTTTTGCGCTCTTTCAGTTTTTATTTTTCACAGAAATATAAACTTTGGTTGGCGGGAATAAGGAAGATTAGTGCAACGGTTTGGTACGAGTGTGTTTACAAATGTAGAAATGTTCAGGTACAGAATTTTTGTTTAAAGTTTATTTTGGTGTAGCGTCGTCATTTTGCAAAAAAATTATATCGTAAAGTTTGTGACCTAAATAACAATATATTTTGCGTACTGAAAATATATCTAAAAAAAGACGTGTGGCACTCGGACACTGCCGCGGTAAAGCTATTGCATAGCATTCGGAGTGGGGGGTGTTAGGTTATTTTCGTTACGGAATTTCTGGATTCGGTCTCCACGCTCAAGGCCTGCGATAGAAGCTATGCAATAGCTTAAAACGAGATTTATTCACGAAATTGGGCAATCACAAGCTAATGATAATAATGAATGTAAATAAACACATCTATTGCCAAACATAATATTTATACGATATCAATATCTCAGGTAAACGGAAGCTCCATCAATGTTAAATAACAGATAACGTAACGGTCTTGTGTATGTTAAAGGAAGCTATGATTTTACAATGACACTTACAAAACCATAGAATAAAATATGATGACTAAATATTATAAGTTGTTTCCTTACGCCGAACCTAAATAACAATAAACGGTATTAAAATAAATATATACAGTAAATAAATAGATATTACAATTACAATAATTATATGACAAAAAAGTAAAACTACATGAGAGTAATGAATTGTTAAAACATTCCCAACAGTCGATACAACAGGTTTTTCAAAGTGATGTTACAGTAACTAAAATTGCATATTTCACATAATTTCTTGTCTAATGAAAGGGAGTGTAATAACTAACAGTTGAGTGAACACAAATAGGCACGGTTGAGGTAATGTGACCGTTTTTACTGCGTTACGAACGAAAGTCAAGTTACGATACTGTAAAATTAACTAGATGTATTAGAAAAAGAGAAGGAATAAGATTTTTGTATTTATATGGGAACATTATGCCTTAATATAACTTTGATAGAAAGTACGTTAAACGTTTTCTGTATTTACATATTGCATCAATTATATATAATTATATTATTTAAATAAAAATTTGAATTTTCGAAAGTAATTATATTAAATAGTATGATGTAGCATATAGCTATTACTTACATTTGATATTCATATGTCAATACCTACAATACCTACTAACATTCACTAGGATTATTTATAAAGATACAATAAAGATTCTATTACTAAAGTGAATACTGCAGAGTACTGATTCTCACTGATCAATGAACTAATTATCGGAAATAAAAAAACAATACAAAGTTGAAACGGGCATTGACTACTCTGAAAAAGCCTCGTCGATTTCAATTGCAATTCGCGTTGGAAGGTCAAACTGGAGCATAAAGTGTAATCAGGCCACTTCCATTCTTCCGTTTTTGTATGCCCCATTTTGCATTGAACTTAAATTAAATAGGATTGTACAACACGTCATTCATGTTCGTTCGACCGGTACTTGATATGCAGCACTTTAATCGTATTACATAGTTGTTACGTGTAATACGGGCTCTGAAGTTTGGTTCAGTGGCAGACACGATAATGTTAGAGAGGCTTATTGCATTGAAAAGGAAAAGGCAACTTTTCATATCGATGATAAGACATCGACAGATCAGATAGCAGGTGCAGAAATCACTTTTAATAGCGTTGCATAAGTAGCATGCAGGAAACCTTACAAATATTAGAAAATTGGTAAATAAACTGTTGGAGATAATATCCTTCTTTTTCACTTCTCGAAATAATGTAAAAACGCCGTTTTATCAAAGATTATCCAATTAGATAATTACACAATAAATTATTCAAAGCCTCACGATTACGACAGTATATTTTAGAAACACCTGTAATTACCTGTCTGCTTCAATGATCATCGCATGATGTCAACCCATTGTACGTTGACCGTCGTCATCAGTTCAAAGACGTCGACTTCGAGGAATACATGAAACGAGTCGTCAACCGAGTCAAGGATAAGTTAACTCAAGTGAAACATCAAAAGAAAGTAATTTTGACATTAGTCTTTATGTAAATATTTATTTGAGATTGAGAATGGCATTTCAGAAACGTGGTCAATGATTTTCTACGTGACTTCATCATCGTAAGCGGAACGTAGTTTTACCCAGTTGCGCGATTGGTCCAATGCGTTGAACAAACAATTGACAGTTGCTAACAATTATTTTATCCTGTTGTCTGCACAATGTGTTATTTGCACGAGGAAATTTTAGTGTTTCAATGTTGACAATAGGCTAACTAATAAATATTTGACATCATACGAAAGTGAAGCAAATAAGAACTATCAGCCAAGAGCAGAAACTATTGTAACAATACGACCTATGTGCAGTATTATTTTTAGGCTTTTTAGAAATATGCTTTGTTTCGGAATCAACAGTAAAGGGATAAATATGACACCATTCCTTATTATTTATGGAATGCTGCAATGGATGTTTTTAGTTATATATAGTTTTTCCTGACCAACAATTAGAAAAGAGTACACAGCGACTCCCAGGTTTAATTTTATATAGTTTGTATGTTTATTTGCCGCATTGCTGCAGTAACATACTTTGTATAGATTCCGCTTTACATTAATCTTTTCAAGAACTCATGCGTGCAATAAAACGACTTCATTAGTTCCTCATTAGATATGTATCACGGTTTTACCACCTACAGTTTACAAGAAAGAACTGCGCAAATTTCTCTGCAATTAACTTCACAGTAAATATTGTCCGTCGTCGCAACATTATAAAGATCAATTTAGCATAAATCGTAAACAAGTGCAGTGGAAAGTACTCTTTGGAGGAAAGTTGATTGCACGATTTAGAAAATGAACACACGTCATGGTTTCTTAAGTGACTTGTGTAGAAAAAAATAAATTCTTGAGTCATTGATCAAACTTGAAAGTAATGTTTCAGAAAATAGTATGAGAATCGTCTTTGTGTTGGAAAATAGAAAAGTTTAAAGTTGCTCAGTGGGTCGCGCTACTCACGGAAGTCGCGCCGCATCGACCGCACCATCAAGAATGCAGTTTCCAAAAATATCCTTGATAGAACACAGATGAGGACTTTTTAAACTTCCAATATTATGAGACACAACTAAACAGCAATGACGATTCTATCCCAGAACACTGCGAACAACAAACATCAGAAGATCATCATTCGGAAACATGTCGAAGACTTGCATTTTGTTACGATATTTCACTTGTTTACATTGATGACATCATTGTTGCATCTAATGACATCAAATCTCGCTTAGGATTGTATGTAACAGTAACTTACAGCAGTTGCAACCACAACGTGATTTTCCATTTTAAACATTATTAACACAAGCACTAAACACACGTTCGACCATTTTAACAACGGAACGAGTAACTGGCACTAAATAATAAGGAAACATCAAAATACATGGAGCGTGGCTGGTAGATGCCTTATTTCAATAACAATATTATTAAATACTTGCATGTTGTTTATGATCCATAAGTAAATTAAAATAAGGTTTAATTTGTAATGCAAAATTTTACGAATGCATTCGTATTTCAATTTTTTCTTTTCGTAACAAGCCTCTTCATTCATCATGTAAGTTGGTGGAGATAACATATCAGAGGCACTTTCAAATAAAGACGTTACTTGTATTATTCGAGTCTTGACAATAATGTACTAGAAAAATTATTCGATTAACTTTAAGCTGTTTGGCCTTATCTGAATTGGACCGAAGCTCCTCTACTAAGACCGCCATAATAACAGATGTTGTTACTTGTTTGCTTACTGAACAATTGCAATATCTATCGATATTATTTTATACGGTTTACTTTATTGTTAGTGTTGCCACAATATGTTAACTAAGGATGTATAGTTTATCTTAAACTTGTGTAGCTATAAGTTAAGTATGTGTGTGTCAAACAGAGCTGTTCTTATAAAACCGAACTAACCTTTGAAGGTTAATTTAAGAATCAGTAACCAAGTAGTCAACGGGTTAATTGTGTCTAAGCATATTATGCCTAAACAAATTTTAATTCGTTGCTTGTTGGTTACCAAATACAACAGTTTTTTAATTGATATCAGGCTGGGTGACTGAGTTAAGAGTTAATATTATTTTGGGACACCAAATTCGCAGTATGAGTCTTAAGTGAGAGTTATCACGCAAGAGCCAGAGTCTTACGAGTTGTATGGATGAAACTTACAATTTAACATAATTAAAGGTAATAGACATTATCAAGTCTTTTATATTTCGAACAAAAGTTTACTTGAAACAGATATCAAGTGGTTCTACCGACTTCGCGTTACAACCTCAACGTTCGTAAACAAATTCATATTCTCAGTAAAGTTTGTTTAGGTGTACGTCAGTAGTGTATTAACGAAAACACTGCCCAGATGCTGTGGAAATTTTCAAGACCAAACACTGCGTATTTTATGTACGAGGTACGATTACATACGATTTCGTAGAACAGAGCTTCAAATAAATTGAAGTTGAAGAAGATATTCAAATCAAAATCATTTGTTAATTGAAACATTTGTTAATTGAAACATTTGTTATAAAAAATTAACTGGTGGAGCACCTGAATCCCAAACTAAGCTTGTGACATGTGGTATAGCTTCCAGGCCTCTTTCGTCAGAGTACAAAACATTATGTTGTTTTGTGTTGTGTTGTGGTGTAATAGAGAAATATAGGTGTATAAAATTCTATATCATACAAAAATATGTATATTAGACAATATTATGTATAAATAAACTGATATATAATAGTAAATATATGTAAATATACTGAACATGTAAATATATACATTAAAAAAGATGTAAATCTTAGTAGACAAACTGTACGAGCTACGTACATTATTATTATTATATATTAAGTACAATCGTTCAGCTGAATAGACGGTACCGGCGCCCGCGCGCTTTCCTGGAACATTTATTTATAAGTATTTTAGTTGACAATAAACAGTCGCTCAGACAACATCGTTTTCCTTTCAACATAACATTTATCTAAGTAACTTCGTAGAGCAACAAACACTAGTTGAGGGTCTCTACATGTGCAAGAGGCAATCTCAACACGAACATCAACTAAATTCTTATTACAAACAAAGTAGTCGCAAATCGCAAAACGTGATCAAAAATCTGATCTTTCTGTACTGGTATGCCTTTATTTCAACACTGCTTACACATTTTTATTGGAAAGAAACTGCCTTCTGCATCACAGTCAAAATAAGGATTACGCTCTGAAGGCGTTTTTATTATGTTGAAGAAGATTTCTAAAGGATAGACTTTTCTAATTGTTTGATTTCCTGCTATTTCTCACAAGACAACATATTAACTTTATATAAAAAAATAATTTACATTCCAAGAGAAAACATATCGATTTCCGATCGCTTTTGGAAGCCTTGACTAAATAAAACTATGGAAAAGGATGCATACATGACACTAAGGAAAAATTCAATAACAATTTATTTGCATACAATAAATTATTTTATCAGTATACCTATGGAATACTAATGAGAAGTCTGGGTGGCGAACTGCGGTGAGTGGCAGAAATTGGCACGTTTACCTTATTGTGCATTTGTTGATCAACTGCCAACGTTTAGGCTGATTGAGCGAAAAAAATATTCCTGGCAAAATGAAGATGAAAAACCGTTTTATGTTTCCGCTCTCGGGAGTAGATACCTAGTAAACTTTTAAAATATACGACCTGCAATTGGTTAGCCTAGTAGTAAGTCGTATAGCATTATTCATTATATTCTATGGCAGTGCCAAGTA
The DNA here is from genome assembly GCA_951640565.1 of Petrophora chlorosata. Lineage (NCBI taxonomy): Eukaryota > Metazoa > Arthropoda > Insecta > Lepidoptera > Geometridae > Petrophora > Petrophora chlorosata. The sequence goes on from OX621206.1 coordinate 9,099,689, forward strand.
TGTCGGCCAGTACATTTGCAATTTTATTGATCTACTGAGTACCTACTGCATTGCGGTTTTTTCAGTAACTATTATTCTAATAAAGGATTTTATCAACGGTTATTAATATCACTTTCTCTAAAGACTAGAAAAGTACTAGAATACTAAACCTAATTGTTTTCTACTCAGTTTGTTGCATTTCGTTGAATATTCTATTTGCAATTTTGCACACAAAGTTACGACATCGTATTATTCAAACTGCAAGACGATTACGTGGTCAGTGAGGTTAGATCACCAATCGTCAAAATATTTTGGACCTTATGTCCTCAATAATAAGGTGGATAATTAAACTTAGTAAAAGCATGTCTGGTTAGAATAGTGGCATTGATATCAAGATACCTATATGAGTCAGATTGTGACTGGACCTGCCTGTCGGAGGCCTCTTTAGTTTTGAAAGTATTATGACGAGTGGTAAAAAATGTTAATAAAACTTCAGATCATTTGTATGAGAATTGTAAAGTTGATTATTGAGATTTATCTACATCTAGCTATTAGGTTGATGCTCTGAAATTAAGTTTGTAGGCGAGCCGTATGCTTACACAGTGAGATAGAGTGACAGATGTAAGCACTAAGGTACAAGTGAATATCACTAGTGACAAGTACAAAAAAGATGATAAAGGATATTTATTAACCGACTTCAAAAAAGGAGGAGGTTCTCGGTTCGATTGTATTTTTTTTTATGTTTGTTATCTCAGAACTCTGTCATTTATGACCCGATTTGGAAAATTCTTTTAGCGTTAGGTTCAGTATAGCTACGAAGTAGTCCCATATAAATTTCATCGACCTTGGACTTCGAAGATACATTGAAGTCGGTTTTTGTTTTTTCTAAAAAATAATTATTAATAAATATTTACAGTGATGAAAACTAAACTAAAAAAACGAATTTAAATCTGTCCATCGGTTTGGAAGCCACAGACAGACAGACAGACTGACATAGGCGCTGAACTTATTGTCATCATCATCAGCCTATACCTATCAGTCCATTGCTAAGCATTAGCCTCTCCCATAGCAGGCCACTGAGTCACTGATCACTCAGTTAAACTTATCATCATCAGTCCATTACTTTCCCACAGCTGGGACTCAGGCTTTCCCTCGTAGAGAGAGTTGAACTTATAACACTCTCTTTTTGCGTGTGGGTTAAAAAATTGTTTGAAATGATAACTCACTGACTAAAGTCGCAAGAGCATCAACCTTCTATAGATCTCAACCGCAAAGATCATTTAGCAAAACTTGATGAACCGCAATTTAAAAGGGTAACTCTATGAGTCACCCCACTGACTCATTTAAGTGTCTACTTTAAGGATTTGGGCAACTTTTTTTTTTTTTTTTTTTTTTTTTGTTTGAACATCAGGGGGACTGTTAAAAAGGGTTGGAATAGGTGTACAGCGATATGGGGTGCTAGTCCCGGCAACCTCCACGTGTGCTCGGTCGCTGCTTGTCCCTTATGGATACGTCCGGGGGGAACGGCAGTGACTGGGCTGGTGCACCCTGTCAACACGATCAATAACTTCTCCTTGTGGGACTTTGTTGGTCGTGGCAAATAGCTGGGAACGGTGGGCCTCTCTGCGTGTCTCTATGAAGGTAGCATAGAGCACAGCAGATGAGGCCGGCGGATCTTCCGCGGAGGGGGGCGAGCCTCGTGAGAGGCTCAGCGGACCTTCGGGTCGGAGGATGGCCGGCCTGCAAGGCTGGCGGCGCGGCGGGGAGGGTCAACTCGGCCACCCCGTCGGGCAAGACTGGATGCAGCAATGCTGCAGCCGGAGGCCCGGTATCCGGGCCATCTGCCGGGGTGAGATGGTGAATGCTAGCGCGACCCCATCTCACCCCACCATGGCAGAAGACGGAGAACCGTGGGGTTTTAGTCAGTAGGTCGCCGAAAGGCGGAGTCTGACATAACCGAAGGGCCCGTGCCCGGAGGTATCCATGAGGATTTCCCCACGTAAAAAAAAAAAAAAAAAAAAAGGTGTACAGCGATATCGTATATTCGTGATGGGTAAAACTGTAAAAGTTTTGTTTGTTTCGTTTCTAACAAACTTGATAAATCATGTTAACTATTCTACAACAATCAGGTGCTAATCAGTATAGGCAGAACCGATCGAAATATTTAGCACGACTGATGTAAACTATAAACATCTAAAAACATAAAGCCATGTATTTTTTTCTGAGTGATGAGAAAAGCAAGTCGTTCGCCTGATAGTAAGCGCCACGCCTGCCCATAACAATTGCAGTGCCACCCAGAACTTTAAATACCATAAAAAGCACTGCGTAGCACTGCAATGCGCTCATCACCCCGTGACATAGATATTGTCTCATATGCCCTGTAATTTCGCTGACTACATAAACAAAACTCTTTCTTTTGTGCATTAATATAAATTATTACCTATTTATTTTTTACACTCTGAAGTCTAAGGTTTTTACAATATGTCCATAGAAATATATATTATATTCAAAAATATTATAAAAATCTAAACCTAGAGTGCCGCCGCGCCGGCAGCAGGGCAGGGCCCAAACTACCGGTGGTTGATCTGCAGAATCAGAAACCTCCTGACAATAGATCCGTGCGCCTTATTATTATTTATTTACCGTCTAAGGTCTAAGTTATTTTATTATTATTATTTATGTGTAATTATATTATATATTATTGTGCATTAATATATTAACTTATTCGTCACCCATCATCATTCAGTCTTTAACCAAAGAATACTAACTATTACTTCTTTAAAGTTCCACGGCTGGAAATTATAAGGCCTCTCTCATATCAATCCATTCACCCCAGCCCTGTTTCATTCTTGTTCAGGTTCGACCCGTCATTTGTGCCATATCGACCCTTCTTACTTCCGGACGCCCAATGGCACTTGCTCTGCTATGGCCACTACTCAGTCTGCACTATATTTTACTGGTCATCACTCCGCCTGGCCACGTGTGCCATTCAACTCCATTATATATACTAGCTGCACCCTGCGGTTCCACCTAGTAGCCTATGTGCTATTCCTAGTCCTAAAGTACCTACATACCAAATTCAATAAAATCGGTTCGGTAGTTTTTGCGTGAAAGAGTAACAAACATGCATACATACAAACTTTCGTGTTTATAATATTAGTCAGGATTATATCCCTTCAATTGCAAATCCCGAAATTTTTAATAACTCTAAACATCCACTCATGGGCGTAACTAATATACATAATATAATAATAACATCTCTCAGTGCACCCACTCGTCCACTCATTACTGTAACAAACAAGCAACAGTGGTAATAATAGCCCAGTAGTGTAATAACAGACTTATTAAATGACTGCACTGATTGCTACTTGTATTGGTTCGTTGACACCGAAGTAATTAATGTTTAATGATCGCTAAGAAATCAACGACGCGTTCATGGCACGATTTGATGATCTCGAAACTTTGTTATAATATACAGGTGAGTTTTTTGGAGGGCATCTGAGGTTAATGTCTAAACTGTTATAAATAGGGGAAATGGATTATGGGAACCTAGTGCTTAAAAATCTGCTCTGTGTTTACAAAAAACTAATTTATGAAATAAAAAGTTTTGTAATTTTCAGCCTACACCTTTTATCACCTTTTTAACTACCTTTCTCACAACCAACAAAAAAATGTATGTGATAGAAAATAATAATTTATTTTTTCTATGAAAATGAAATCCGTCTTCGTACCTATTTTACATTTAAGTAGCTACGAAAATGGATTGTTTAATGACCAATAACAACAATATATGTAATATGTAATAATATATAGGATGACATAAGGGCTGCATCAACACGAATTAGGGTTTTTTTGACCATACATTAGGGTTACCAATAAAAGGGCGTAACTTTCAATTAATGCTATGTTCATTAATGTCCTTGTTAAGGTTGTTGATTTTTTTAAACGACAAAGACTTAAATAAACTTTTAAGTCGTTTTATTCTGTCATTAGGTATTATTATCCTAAAGTATCACCATAACAGGTTGTCATGTTTACATTAGGTAAAGTTCAAAGATCAAAATGCACAAAGATTGCCAAATTGTGACATCATGACTACCGCACTTTACAAATAATACAATAATATATATTTGAAAAGATACTACATTTTCCAGCAGTTCGACGCTAATGAAAAATTTACTGATTTTTTAAGCAATAACGCATGGTTTAAATAATAACAAAAGGTTCGGAATGGATACCACCTGAAACAAATTACGAAATGCACTAATTCAGAAGCCGCAAATTAAATGTTTTAATTAGTTTTTAAACATCCGCAGCGACAACATAGGTACTATAGGTTAACCGCACACATTAATCGTGTTACTACATCAATTGCTCTTTATTAGTTTTGTAAGGTTAAAACTAACCGATATCACAGGGCAGGTAACATAAAGGTGGTATATAGAAGTATATGAGAGGAACTAGGTATATAAAATGCAATCGCTGTTGAAGATTATTATATAGCTTTGTTACGAAAATTGTGAACCGCACAATTAATCGTGCTTCTCCATTAATAACTGTTTATTAGTTTTGTAAGGTTAAAACTAATCTATATCACAGAAGAGGTAAAAAAGGTGATATAGAGGTATATGAAAGGTATTTTATGAAATGATATGCAATCGCTGTTTAAGATTATAATATTAGCATTGTTACAAAAATTTTACTCTGTCTTTTATCTTATTTCAAGGTATTGTGTATCGTGTTTCGTTGTTAGCAAAATAATGACCATAAACAATAAGACTGGTCTTGAACAACTTAATATTTTGTGATCTCGCGATACCGATGCATGTCGTGTACCCATCGTTAGAAATAAACTAATCAATGATGATAAATTATTTCTAATGATGGGTTGCGAGTCGTCAATGACTGATACTTTTTGCTATCACAATTTACTCGGATATAAAGGCATATTTAAGCCGACCACTAGTCACTTGTGTTGACATTACATACGTAGAATTCGTCCTTCTCGAAACGAGACTTGTGCAAACAGAGACCGAAAGCAAACACCACACAACGCGAGTGTGTTGACGGTGCATGTTTAATATCATAAATATAGATAAAAGAAGCATTCCAAACGTAAAGTTTCCGATGGACATTGGGGACCAATATGTTTTGCGTGCTAAGATAACACCTTTGACGTTTAACCGGGAGTCACATATTATATCAATTACCTTTGACAAGGTCTGGCAATCGCACAGGATTGCAAACCATGGAATAACCGATGGGAGGCATTTACCCAGTAGTGAGACAGCATCCTTTACATATACCTCAAAAAATTGTACTTACCAATAAGGCCGCCCATTTTACATCCCTTATTTAATTTATGACAATACCATTAAAAAAAGTAACGTAAATAAATTAAAGAACCTGACCTCAACTTGCTCACCGTTAAACCTATCAAATCTATCAACATTCAAAAATATTGGTCTGTTACTTCTAATACACAGAAACCCTCTTACAAATCTAAGTTTCCAACTAGACGTTTCTGCGACATTCGCAAAGAGGACAGCCGATAAGCATGTTCGATATACCCTTAGTAAATTCTGATATATTCTGATATATCCCGGCTTACGGAACTTGGATGCATTGAAGAAGCATCGCATGTAAAGAAAATCGATTTTCAGTTCAGCATACATATGGGTTTATGCCAATTCGCGTGCTTTAAAAATGAGATATAAAATGCTACGATTGACTGAGTCCTGTCAGTATTATATAACTCTTACCTTTATAGAGATGGTATGGTATTAATTATTTTATATACTACTTTCATCCATCATACATATTCTTAACCAACTTCAAAAAAGGAGAAGGTTCTCTATTCGATTGTTTTTTTCTTATTACCTCAGAACACCGTCATTTATAAACCGATTTGAAAAAATAATTTTGCGTTGGGTTCTGTATAGCTACGAAGTGGTCCCATATAAATTTCATCGATATTATATTTTGACCTTGGACTTCGAAGATACATTGAAGTCGGTATTTTTTTCTAAAAATTAAATATATAAAATGATTATGGTACGACAACGACCAATAAATTTACTAGGATATTCAGTTTCCAAAATAAATTTTCTTAACTTTTGTTAATAAATCTTTTACCTCATACACTTCAGCAGAATGTATGAATGACTAACCCTTATGATTTGTTTGGAAATACCATATTCATTGACATATATTTTATTATATTTATATTATTTGAACTGGTAGGTTTCGGTCCCGGTTGTATTTTTTTATAGCATCCAAACAAAAGTTATAAATACTGAGTTATGACGTTCAAGTTATAAATATATAATTATAGCAAATATGACATTGTAAAAACCCTGGCATCTTCTGTTACACTGTTAATTAATTTTCCTTAAATAGTTTCTAATGGATATGTCACCTATATATTAAGCTCCTATTTAATACCGCCCGACGGTATTCCGAACTGTAAGAAAGTCGGAACGGTATTCCGAAGACGCAGCTTCGATCCCTGCCCGAGCAATATCATTTTTCTTCTTCCTAATTAATTAAAAACTTTCTTTAATTGTTTTTATATACCTAATGTCGTAATGTCCAAACGTCCTAATGCCGTGTCGCGGTTGCACTACACCTCCACGGAAGAAGACCTGGTGCAGTACATGAATACAAAACTGATGTTGAGGGTTGTGCCCTTACAGTCCCGCCACAAAGTCAATTTCAAATCGTTTGTTGTACGAGTTCCTAAACACGACCTTGGAACCTTCACTAAGGAGGACTTTTGGCCTAAGGGTGTAGTGTACAGAAAATTCAGAGGCAGGCTACGAGACACCACCAGTCTCCAGAGCGACGCGACGGTGTTACGTGCTCAATAACAGTGTTTTAGTGTTTTATAAATTTTATATATATGTTTGTCTCTGAGGTATTTGTGACATGGACCTCTGATATGATTACTTTGTGTTTTTTTATTATTGCCTAAAATAAATGAATTTATTATTATTATAAAGTCTTTAATTTAATGTTTGCAAAAAAAGCGTTCATCTATCTATTAATCTATCTGTGTACAGTACGTAGAGTTTCGAAATCGGGTTAGCTACTGTAAAAGAGATCTCTTACCAAAATCAAATGCCAGTCGTGCAATGAAACGATAATTTAATAAATTATTGGGATCTATTTACGACCATGTTCAAGGATAAAATAGCATTTTTCTTTTGTTTTAAATCTTGCCATTAAACGAATACAACAAGAATAAGTATTTTTTTTACTCGTGGCAGGTCTCTCGTATGCGGGAGGCCGTCTGGGTAGGTACCACAGCTTTGCCAGTGCCGCCAAGCAGTAGTGCGCAAGCATTACTATGTTCCTATTTGAAGGGCATTGTAACTAGCGAAATTATTGCGCATATGAGACTAAATATCTTATGTCTCGGGGTGATAAGCGCAATGCAGTGCTAAGCAGTGCTTTTGTGGTATTAAAAGTTACGGGTGGCACTGTAATTTTATGAGCTGGCGTGGCGCTTACCATCAGGTGAGCGACATGCTCGCATCATCACTGAATTTCATAAAAAAAATGCAGAGTCATCCCTGGAAATAATGGTGGTAATTATCATAACTTTTCATTTGCTGAATCTGCAGTCATAAACTCAGAATTGAATTATACATTGCAATGTTTATTTTCATTTGTTTTTGGCTTTACAAATTAATAGCTTTGCATGTGATCGTTATTTTTTAATGACTACGATGTTTAATTAGCAAGTGTTAATAAAACAACTACGATAAAAATATGTTGTTAGCAATATATAATTAAATAGTGAAATGTGTGTAAATGATTAAAATAACACATTTATTGATTAACCATTAATGGAGTCAGCTTAATTCTAATTCATTATTTAACATTTCATATTATGTAGTACTAGCTGCGCCCCGCGGTTTCTCGGGATAAAAAGTAGCCTATGTCTTTTTCCAGGACCTAAAGTAACTTTATACCAAATTTCATCAATATCCGTTCAGTAGTTAATGCGTGATTGAGTAACAAACATCTATACATCCATACTAACAAACTTTCGCATTTATAATATTAAATAGGATGAATTTCCTAAAGGACTTCTACCGCTGGCAATTTTTATCTCTTACAGATAGTTCTTTGGCCTCTGACTCGCCTGTCAATTTTATTATTATTACATCTCACCACCTTCAGTCCATTAGTTATTACGTTTATTGTACTAAACGGGATGAGAAATACGAACTTCTTTAACTTAAAATGCAAAGAAAAACCTGGTAAAAGTGGAGCCTCATGACTTACAAATCTCCGGTCGTGGTTCTAACTAAACCCAAGATCTCTGTTCTGAGTAGCAGCATCTAAAATAAGGATAGCCTTAATGATAGCCAATCTCCAGTAGGAGATGACAAATCAAAAGAAGAAGATGGCACATCAAGAAGAAATACTAAATAGTGTTCTCTCTAAAATAGATTTTGGTCGTAATCGGCCCAAGGCCAGTGTGGCTTACTAAATGTCTCAAATCCCAGAATTTTGTGGTTTACGAGTTTTCTTACGATGTTTTCCTTCACCGTATTCGGAGCGAGTGTGGAACATTGACATAATACTTGTCTGGTTTCGAGGATATGCGAGGATTCGGACTACAGTCCGTCAGATTAAAAGTAGCACAAGCAACTGCTCGATCACAATACCACTCAAGTATTTCCATGACATCAGTTCTAAAAATGAGGACAGGATTCTTTTAGATATTTATTTGGTCTAAAATTATAACCAAATGCAATAATGACTTGTTTATAATTTTCAAATCGGTTCAAATTACAATACCTAGGTATCCATTGAGGTCAACGAAGATATATAAATGAGGATGTTTCTAAACAAATGTTATTTATATATGTTTGTAAAACCTTAGGTATACCAACCGCAAAGAATTTGTTCCGGCTTCAATTATAGAATGAATAAATCCTGGGGATTTACCACTCTCTGTATTTAGGGAACTCTGTAATATAAAGGTCACAATACCCTAACGAATAAATACTACTTTTTAGTGCTAATATGTTTATCCTGTCAGGAATTAACCCGTACTCGTCCAATCTAAAAGCCGAACTAGCTCTACCTCTATAGTATATAGATATCTATAACCACAGAATACTAAGGGACAGAAGCATCACTCCGCAAAGAAATTTAAACAAATAGCGACTTTTGCTATGACGCAATAAAATTCAATTCAGCTCGCGTAGCGCTGCATACCTACTAGTCATATTAACCTACAGAGCGCCTCTCTTTCTTTCGCATAGGTCTTATCTCTTCTGACGCGGCATGTGTAACGACGCGCGACCCGCCGTCGGTGTCCGGCTATGTACTTGTAGCTTCGTACCTACAGTGCGGAGTGCGCTAGGCCTGCTATAACACCCTCCTTTGGTATAGAGTAAATGCCAAAGGGGGGTGTTATAGATTCAAAAAGAAACTCATGGTTTAGATCTTCATTCTCATAAGAATAATGAGAATTCTTATTTAACATGCAAATTTTGTCCGATTAACATTTATAAACTATTATTGTAGTTCTCTTTTTTCTTTTTTACTCGGTTATTAATATTCGTGTTTACCTGATGACCTGATGACGTCACAATATATCACTGAGTTGAATGAATATAATAAAAGCACTAATATCTTATTGATGTCTAGACTCGTCAATTTGCCGGTCTGTTCAATAATCAATAAAAATATTATTGTCTTTTCATAATAATTTAGTGTACAGGTTAAAGCATTTTAGTTGACTAAAAACTGTAACTATACACAGTAATAGATATCTATATTGTGCTACAGACGATTAGACGCTCTTCAATTTCGAGAAAATACCGAATTTTTTTTCGAGTGGTCGAATGGCGAAAGACAGCTGTTACCACACCTGCGCACGCGCAACGGACACACACCGTCGTTATAGCAACTGATGGCAACAAAACATATGGCCAGTGTTATCGATATTCGACGCCATATTTAATGATACTCTACTCTTTGATATAGATACGAAAGTGTGGTTTTGTGTTTACAATCTGTTCGTTTTGGCATGCTTTAAATTAACCTTATGCTGAATTTTACGTTCTATGCAAAGAAAGGGCGAAGTGATACTGATAGTATGTACGTGTTTTTGGTAATAAAAGCATCGTAATATCCCAATGAAGTTATTCTTCTAGGAGTTATAAGATCAAACCGACGTACATTGCACTCACATTTTTTTAAATCTTATCTATCTTTTTTATAATCTTTTTTTTTTAATTTAAAGTGTTCGATAACAAAGACTATTGGATTTTTAATAATAAAGTTCTGGTTGGTGCTTCAACTTTCATGGGCATGCGTGTTGCTTACCATCAGGTCTTGCTTGTCTCGTCATTAAATTACTTACATTTACAAAATCTGTTAGCAATAATTGTATTTTTGTTTGTGGCACCAGGTTTCTCATTCATAATCATATTTAGTATTCATATCCGAATGTTTTTTTAATGCCTTTATTAATGAAAACGTCTAATAAGTCTACACCCTAAACTAACTACTTACAAGAAGAAGCAATTGAATAACTCATAGACCATTAAAGGCCTATAGATATCCCAAATGCTCCAACCCACTACCGAACCTTGAGATAGAAGATAGAATCAATGTGAATATAAAAAAAAATTAAGCGTGTAACCAAGGGCATTAAAATGTCTTTACCTATCACGCACACGCAATGGAAAGGGAAAATAACCACTTCATTTAGCCCTTTATTTACCGCTGAAAGTTATAACCCTTGTTATAACTTCAATTCAGTGGGGAACCAGGGAATAAACACGTAACATGCTGTTTATCAAGCTAATTATTTTTTATAACCTTCAAATATATTTAGGGCTAACCTTTCAAGTGCTTTCCATTTTTAAGGGGTAAATTGTGGCCCCAGCGTAACTCCATTCTGTTTTCATTTTTGTAACCAAGGAGTTTATACTTAACTTTTCTATTGTCATTATTGAAACAGCCATGGAAACTTAAATAAGAAAGTATTATACACATAATTGATATAAAACGGCTAAGACTCACTGTAAATGTCGAAAATTACTCCGACCAGGTTTCAGACATTTTAGAAGTCGACATTTACAGTGAGTCTTAGCCGTTTTATATCAATTATGAATAATAACACTCACGAAACTTTTCAAAATCTAATTATACACATATATTGAGGCAATTAAATGAAGATACTAAAGCGTTAAATGGTGGCCAAATTTAGTAGATGTTCTGTGTAATGCTGTTTAATATTTAGATTTATTAATTTATATTTGTTTGATTTATTACTGATTCGTCATCGAAAGATACACATTGCATGACATTTAATGTACGAGTAATTTTTTTTATTTGGTGGTATTGATGGTCAGAAAGGCGCGAAATATAGGTCAAATTTACTTATAAATCAACACTTTGGTAGTACTTTTGCTAAAGTGATTTATTAAAATTAAATATCAAAATTGGTAACCGTAGTATTTAATTTCAGTATTTGTACTCTCAATGACCAAGATCGGTATATCATCATCATCAGCCCATCCCATTTCCACTGCTGGGACTCGGGCCATCCCTCCTAGAGAGGGCCATAGAGGCTATGGGCCATAATCCACCACGTTGGCCCAGTGCGGGTTGGTGGAATTCACATGTCCTTGATTTTTTGTGATAAATTCTTAAACATGCCGGTTTCTTCACGATGTTTTCCTTTACCTTTAGTTTAGAGCTAGTGTTAAAATCCGCACATAACTTAAGAAAGTCAGTAGTACCAGGCTAACAGGATTCGAATTCGGGTGCGTCGGATAGAAAGTCGCACGTGCTGCCACTGAGCAACACTCGCTTTAGATCGGTTAGTAACATTATTAACTAACCGATCTTGGTCATTGCGTATGAAAAATACTACCTCAAATAAAGTAGTAGGGACTAAATACAATAGCAACCCACACAACTACAGCACCATCCAATCGCAGTACTTGCCCATTCAAGGTGAACACTTACACCGGAATGATGTCATTGTAACAGTTTCATTGTTGACAATACCAATAGACATGTAAACGCAAGGATTAGGCGCACCCTATATATATAACGGAGGGCTGCCACTTTTACATTTATCAGGCTGAATGTGTATCATCATCATCATCATCAGCCCATCACGTTCCCACTGCTGAGATACGGGCCTTCTCTCATAGAGATAGTATGGGCCAGTGCGGGTTGATTAATGTCACATGTCCTTGATTTTTTGTGATAAATTCTTGGACATGCTGGTTAAATCACGATGTTTTCCTTTACCGTTTTTAAAGCGAATGTTAAATCCGCACATAGCTTAAGAAAGTCAGTGGTTCGGGGTCAGCGGGATTCGAACTCGGGTGCGTCGGATCGAAAGTCGCAAATGCTCCCTCCCACTGGGACACACTCGCTCTAATGTGTATAATGCATGTTGCCAATCTGAAATTAGTTCTATAATCTTCTTTAATAAAACTATAAGTTGATCATCCGCATCATCATAGATACGTACTACGTAACATTATTATCAATTCTGTAGTACTACAGATTATATATTTTGTGGTATTGCTCCTATGGCTCAGTTTGGTTAGAGCGCTGCTAAGGGAAAAAGGCCCCGAGTTCTAAATTCAACTAGAGATACATTTTACATACCAAAGCAGATTATTAAAAAAGAATGAATTATTAGGATTAATTAACGTATCTAAATCACACGAGTGCGAAGCCAGGGCAGAGATTTACTAAAGGCAAGAAGTTGTTTGTGTTAAAATGGTGAAGGATGGAGGCTTATTTTTCTACCGAGTTTCTATAGAGCGTGTGTCTCAGTTAGCTCGAATATAATTTTCCCTTTACTGAGATTCGACCTTTGGCCCGGCACGGAAGGAGGTAACCACGGACAGAATTAAGTGATGATATGAAGTCTACTCGTACTTTGATGTTTGATAGAACTTACTTGCATCGCCCCGCGGTTTCACCGACGGTTTCGGGGATAAAAAGTATCTTATGTTCTTTTCCAGGACCTAAAGTATCTACATACCAAATTTCACTAAAATCCGTTCAGTAGTTTTTGCGTGATTGAGTAACAAACATCCACACTATTTATTTAACAAAATAATTAGTTCAAAATACGAAAGGCGCAGCGGCACCAATGGCACTTAAAAGAAAATGTCTGTAAAAAGCTTTTTTGAATTGTCTCCAAAACTTACGAATTAATTTTTGAGCTAATTTAAGGAAAACATTCCTGATGGAAAATGAGATCGAAAAAGACCACGTGGGTCTGTTTTGAAAAAATCGTTTTTTTATTGTGACTATCTTATCTCAAAAATTCATACATGCAGTTTTTATTTTCACGAAAATGCACCACATCTCCTAAGAACAAAACTTTCTAACTGGAAAGGAAAAGGTACCCCGAAGGTCCCAAAATTTTACCACACCTGGGCCCTAATTCACTAAGAGAACTTGGCGAAATCACGTCGATTCCTTGCTTCGAAATCACGTCGATTCTTTCATTAATAAACATCATCTCTATGACGCATTCATATATTAATATATATGATGCGTCATAGATATTATATAATTTCGTACATGTCGTTTATTAATGAAGGAATCGACGTTTCCTTGACGCAAGGAATCGCCAAGGTTTCATAGTGAATTAGGGCCCAGATTGACTAGCTGCGCGCCACGGTTGCCCGCGTGGAAAATAAAAGTATAAAGTAAGTATGTATAAAGAAGTAAATAAAAAAACCTAAGGATGGTTACGGTAACCCTACTTGAACGTATGAAGGTTGCGCGACCTTGTAATACATCAGGTTCAGTTTAGTGGCGATGAACTCGCGTTGCAAGCTATCGATCGGACTTTTACGAATTGCGTTGTGTTAGGCATGCTCTACATAAATGGTATTAAAATAAAAATAAAACAATGACGTTTTACACCAACATTATAACTATAGGATAAATTATAGCATTGCTTAGATACTCAATATTTATAGGTCTCAACATAATCATTTTTTTAGGCATTTTTATAGACTGCTCTGTTGAAATTCCCAGGGCCGTGTCACCTCAGGGTTTCAAGGTGTATGGTTTTATCAAGTTAAAATTTACTTTAGTATACGAGAAATTAAATAAGGGTTTATTACTCGCCAATATGTCAATTTTATTTAATTAATTTTAATTTTGATTCGAAAGCAGAAATATATTGTAATTTTTTAAACACTTTCTTATTAAGTGACGTTTTGCTAAAAATTAAGCCCCATTTTTTTTTAAATGTAATGTTTTGTTCGAGTGACATTCGTTCAAAGCATCAAAACTAACCTTCAAAGTATTGGAAGAGTTTGCAGAAGTCAAACTTGTTACTTTATTTCAGCTCCGCATACATGCTACGACCAACATGGTTATTCAGCGCCTGGTGTGACATGTTACTTACATACTTAACATTCAAGTTCGTAGTTTTCACATAACTCACATACGTAGCCTATTTAAAAGGCGATAAGCAACAAAACACGACCAGTTTTCGCAAGACATGACTTACATGTCCTGTACTTATCGGTAAGTATGTACAATTTTACCTTCAATTGGTTGCATGTACCTTTTTTTTGTGCTTTACGCAGACACGCGATTTTCTAACATTTAGGCGTTATGTAACTTTTTTGTAAATGTTATTTTTTCAAAAAGTGCTAAATCCATTTCGATAAAATTTTGTATGGGACCACCTACCAACCAAAAAAAGAATCATCAAAATCAATTTATAATTGGCGGAGTGATCGCGTAACAAACATACAAAAAAACGTACCGTCTAATTGAGAACCTCCTCCTTTTTTGAAGTCAGTTGAAAATAAAATAGTAATTCATAAAACCGTCATGACATCATTAAACTTTCGGATAAAAAAATTACATTGACTAAAGCATACATTTTTATTTTACGACGTGTATAATGAAAAATTAACAATAATATGCTAAAACACCATATCATTTTTAATTTGAAAGACAGATATATTTAATCAACGATTTTTATGAATAACTTCCTTGATAAACATACATATTTACGAAGATATGCCAAGCGCGAGCGCAGACGGGTTATCAAGGCAGGTGGCTGGGGCGATTGCCAAGACAAGCTATTAGTAAACAAATGCCCCTTGATTTGATGACTCTTTTGACGGAATTAGATAATCTGACCTATTCTTTCGTGATTTAAACACGTAATCTAAACATTAGTAGGCCTAAGACAACCATCAAAGACGGCAAGACACCAAAATTCTTCTTGCGAAAGAAACAGAAATTAATCTAACAAAACATTTCAATTAAGTTTGCTAAAAGCAATCATTTACAGATAACAACGTGAAATTGTCCCTTTGTCACAGAATAACCAATAGGCCCTTTTCCTAGAAGCCTACATAATTTCTGGTAAAGAGAAAGAGCTAGACGTATTGCGAATACAAAAAACTTGTATCATAGTTAACATGCAGAACTTGTCGTGGACGTCTCGACTTCACCGGAAGACGACTCTTTCGAGCAAATACTAGGCAGTTTTTATAGTTCCAGTTATCTCATCAAAGCCCGGGGTACCTCGTAACATGATAAAGTCAAAATCATTCCCGTAATCAGTTACCGATAGCATTGGCGCAATTTTCAAGGGCGGCTGGAGCGCTTTTACGCATTTATATTTACACCATTTTTGATACAATATCATAATAACTCTTGAACTTGTGATATTGAATTGAATGGTCGTCAGCACAAGAACTAACAAGCAAGCAGAAGTGTTACAAATATTACAATTGAATTCAATTAAGGAAACTCAATAGGAAAAGGTATACGTGATAGGTACACGTATGAACGGGTCGAAAGAAGAATACCCATATATGTTACTATGATACTAGTAACGTATAATAAATTATTTATATACAGAAACAAAGTCACTAGGCAGTTCATTTTGTTTGCAAAGTTCCAAAATAAAAATATATTACCTCATCGGACAGAGGGGACCCAACTGGCGAGTCTTTGGAATCCTTCGAGTCTCTCCTCTTCGATATTTTTTCAATCCATATGTTCAAAGATCTTCTGCGAGGTTGACTGAACATTTTGTCACTGCACTTGTCTTTCATTTGCACTTGAGTCTTTTTGACAGTCCCTATGAGAGTTCTATCCCATTGTTTTTAAAACAATTTAAATTTAACACTTAGTATGAGATCAACTGGTGATAAAGGTACGTTTATTGTTAAAATAAAACAAACGACCGTCGACACTATGTATCTGTCACAAGTCGACAAAAAACCACTATTAAATTTTCGAATAAACAAAACGTACGCGCCTTGTGAATTGACAAAGGAAAATGGCACGAAAACAGTGTTACAGCGACGTACGTACTTGCCCGATAGCGAGTGGCAAGCACCAGGAAAACTAGGTGTGATAAAGGGAACATTTGCATATAGCCATGTTGTTTTGTTGGCTAGATTTCAGCAATAGACCATCGAACCATCTAGCCATTCGACAATATCGATTAAAACATCCAACGATCGCGCTCTCTTGGCTCCTGCATCGATTTGATATGACTTACATCCGAACTGCGATTGTGCGAAGTTGCAACGAAGGTTATCAAAGTCAATGACCCCTTCTGCATCATAATTAACAATTTAATTTGATTTGCATATTTTTTATATAAAAATAAATGACCAGCAAAATTATCTATCAAAGCTCTCGATAGGAAGGAAGCGAAATTTGAGTACGTGACTTTATTTATGTGTTTTTTATTGATTTCTATTAATAGAATTTGTTTAAGAACAATCTTCTACACTATTTAACTGTTAAAAACAACATCATAGAAAATGGAATTGTTCTAAAAACAAGCAGTGAAATTATTTATTTCATTTCCACTTAAACCGCAGATGCCTGAACAAGATTGCTGAGAGCCTGAACACAATACGATCCGGTTTCACTCACAGACGTCGTAAAAAGGAGCTCGCACTCATTATCTCTCCAATCTAAACAATCCTACAATCATTGAAAAATTCTTCACAACCGAAAACCAACCCTCTTGCAAAAGGGTACAGTCTAAAATAGAATATGTAGGAGTTGTATAAACTGAAGAGTGTAAACCAGAGGCTACACACGGATTTCCACTTGTCCACGGAAGAAAAGTTAATGAATGGAGGAAAGTCCAACCGAGGTTATTTGAAACAAAAGACGCTCGTCGAAACAATGGCTTTCAAAAAACGACCTCTCGTAGGAATGCGTACAAAAAAGTAGAAGCCGGTATTTGTTAAAAGAAAGTATTTTGAACTTTCTTTAAACGAGAGTAGTATATGAAGGTAATTTGTACTGTGTATAATCTGCTTGTTATATAGAAAGTTTCATGTTAATTGTCTTTTATGTTTGACACCTATAGTTTAGTTGCTTTAGTTCACTGTTGTGATTTACTGGCTTGTTACCAACATACTGAATATTTAATACCTATACATCGGAGGAAATAGAAATGGACAGTGGAATTTTTCCTTAATGTCATGTCATAAATATCATGCAAATTATACTTTTACAAGGATATATTTATAACTCATTGTCAATGATAAAGATTTAGCATCTGTTCATCAATTTAAATTTCAAAATTGTGACCGTCTACCTAACTAAAGAACAACACCACAATTTGTAACCACAGAGCAATTTCTTTGCAAATGTTCCGTCCAATTCCTCTAGGTTTCGCTTTCTCATTAATATGTATGAAGTCAGACTGTTCCGAGATCGTGTGAAAAGACAAAGATATCCCGACAGCCATAACGCCACTGACCCGTGTCAGCAAAATTGGCCCAATCGACAGATAGATGGCGCTTTACACAATTTTCGCTTGCACAAACTCTAACCTCAAAATAAATCTTGGGACCCTCATAAGTCTCTCGAGAATGGTCCCGAAAAGCGTGAATTCCATTAATATTTATAAGGTTGAGGTAAAAAAGACAACAGACATCAGCCATTTAATAAACGACTTGAGAGCTTCAGACTTGTTCTGTCAGCAAATCTTAAGAATTATTTTAAGAAGCTTCCGTTATAATGGTCATGGATGAATGATTGCGTCTCATAGGGAGTTGAACTAAAAACAAAAATAGGCAAGAAATGCTGCTAAGAATCCGTCACGTATTTAGCCTACTTTGTTTCTTCATGCAACACAAAATTCGGATTTTCGTAATCATTATCATGTTGGTTCTTTGTTACGGGGTTAGGAAAAAGATTTTGCAATATTTCACGGTATCCTTTTGCTGGATAAGGAATTTAGCTTATTATTTTAATGTATATAAATAAAACCTTGAAAATAAAGAGTAATCGGTAGACCATCTTGTCGTTGACTCAAAATGTACACAGCTAAATTGTATCGTTAATCACAATTCTCCAATTTCACAGAATACCTACATATGTACTTAAGAAATATTTATTATACAGTGTATTTAAATTGAAAACGCCGGTCACGTGTAGAAACGGTCCAATATTTCAGCGGGTAGATGTAAACATTACTCGTTATTGGAAGAGATAGAGTTTGAACGATACCTTCGATACTGAGTAAGTATCGATACTTTAGGTTCGATAGTCAATTCCTTGTATTATAGATATTAAAATTAAGGAAATGTTTCTTTGAATAGTCCCGTATCAGAAAATATCGTTAGGAGTCGGTATATAGGTATTATAAAGAAGGGTTTCGATACGCAGAAACCTAGTACATAATGTTAGATTAGATTAGATAACGCTTTATTGTTACACAACAGCAAAAAATAAATTACAAAACAATACTTAAAGCTAAAGTGTTACAATGGGCCGTCTTATCGCTTATAGCGATCTCCTCCAGACAACCAGAGATATTGTCAGACCGATACTTTTAGTAAAGACTAGCTGCGCCCTGCGGTTTCACCCGGGTTAAAAGCAGTTTCCCGAGATAAAAAGTAGCCTATGTGTTAATCCAGGGTATAAGCTATCTCTATACTAAATTTCATCAAAATCCATTCAGTAGTTTTTGCGTGAAAGAGTAACAAAGGTACATCCATTCTTACAAACTTTCGCGTTTATAATATTAGTAGGAAGTAGGATGGTAAATTTTATTCTATACTCCCTACTTTGATACCTAACGATTACTCGATACTGAATACCCCAACGATACTCGAACTCTTGTTATTGGGAGAGGTTGAGCGCGTGCCAAGTTATCGTGCGGTAAAGAACTTGCTCCACCTTTGAGACGAGTTTACGTAATAAATGTATATATTATAGTTGAGCTTTTTTGCTTGTGTATAAATGAGATTTTATATGCTCGAAAAATATGGTTTGCGCTAGCTTACGCAACTAGGTTGCTATTTTCCTTACAGGATATTTGAATACGACACATTAATCGAGTTAAACTCGATTGTTTCCTCACTATTCATTAACACACCCATGATGACGTCATATTCATTGGGTTTACCTACTGTGACTATCCCATTTACCATTTTAGTAATCAATTACACGAGGCACCTAAAGTGCTTTTGTAGTCACTTAGAAACTTCATGAAATTGTAACTAAAACAAGTTTGTTAATAAGTTACAAAGCATCTCAACTTGAGCAAAGTTTCTGAACAATTTCTAAATTAATAAACTTAAGTCTCGTCTTCATCATCATTCGTGTCTCGGAACAGTGCAATAAAAAATATCGAGTGCATCGAAGCACTTTGTTTTAAGGGTTTCCACTTCGGGAAGTTTTCAATCGTACCACTTTGGCGAGAGGCAAGTTTACCCTTTGAGAATCGCCTGCCCCTGTTTTGGTAACCAAATGCAAGTGAGGCGAACAAAGCTTTG
Source organism: Petrophora chlorosata (assembly GCA_951640565.1). Classification (NCBI taxonomy): domain Eukaryota; kingdom Metazoa; phylum Arthropoda; class Insecta; order Lepidoptera; family Geometridae; genus Petrophora; species Petrophora chlorosata. The sequence goes on from OX621206.1 coordinate 9,119,470, forward strand.
AAGCACCTCTTAAAAGTAAATAGATTGCAGAGTTTGGAAGGATATAAAGTTTTTGTATCACAGCTAAGTGGTGGTACGGTAGTAGTAAAAGGTGTCGACTACAAAAAGACTATTGAAATGCTCGAACACGAATGAAGAAAAGCGACAAAACCATATCGCTTGCACCACAATCATAAATGTTTTTTAATCTATTAATATTTTATTTATTATTTTGAATGCCCACTCATTTATCCCTAAATCATTGTTAGATTCATCATCATCATCCTCATCATCATCAGCCCATCATGTTCCCACTACCGATACACGGGCCTTCTCTCATAGAGAGAGTAGGGGCCATAATCCGCCACGCTTAACCAGTGCGGTTTGGTGGATGTCACATGTCCTTGAATTTTTGTAATTAGTTCTTGGACATGCCGGTTTCCTCATCATTTTTACAGTGAGTGTTAAATTTGCACATAATTTAAGAATGTGCTGGGCCAGCGGGATTCAAACACGGGTGCGTCTGAACGAAAGTCGCACGTGCTCCCACTGAGCAATAGTCGCTCTTGTTAGATTTATCGCGCGAATATAATGTGGAACAGATAATTTTTGATCATCAATGAGTTTTAGGTACTCACGCGGGAGCAGATGCAATATCTGCTTAGAAATTACTTGATAAATAAACAAGTCATCATTCTCAACATATGTTACAGTTTTCTCTTACGTCTATCCAATAGTATGTTTACCCAATGATGTTTGTAAAGTTTGCTTTCTAATGGTCCAGTAAATTGCACTTTCGCTTCAGGCTACTTTTGCTGACGCGAGGAAAAAGTAAAACATAATACTTTTTCTTTAGAGATTGTAACCGCAAATGTGGTTTTATTCTATTATGAGCGGAGCTGGTAATGTCCTATTTGAGTAAGGAAAAGTTTTAATAAGTATAAGACCAACAAAAAAATTGTAATCCACTAACAACGATCCAACTTTTTGCATTGGACTTTAAGCATAGCTCAAGAAAGTTCTTACGCCCTATGGGAGAAGCCCTTGCTATTTTTTACGCCTTAGACTCGATTTGGTACGCGTCTCTCTTATCTTCGGGATATTTAACATTGCCGTCATAATTATCTTGCTTTTTGCTACACCGCACACCGTTGGAAGCCCTTGCTTATTTTTTAATAGCTTGGGCTATGTTTCGCAAACATTTTTTTTAACTGAGACTACCTTTATATTATAGGAGTCGCTGAGTGAAAGGAGAAAACGAAATAACATGGTGAAAACTGCTTATTACTATACTCGATTCAAACAAAGCCTTTGACATTCAGTTATACGCCTCAAGTGACATATAAGCCGAATAAAGGCTGACGTAACTCGACCTTCACCTAGCGAGGCAACATGACGGAAATAATTGCACGATCGTGACCATATTCTGCCTATAAGATCAGCGTTTTGATACAAAAGTACGTGAAGCGTCTATACGAAGAGCTCTTAAAAATATTATGGCTTGTAGTCAAATATTCAAGGGTATAAGAGGAAAGATCGCGGATAAGGCATGCACAGCATCGTAAAACGTGAGAGCAGCAAAAAGATCGTCAATAGAAAAAAAACTTCAGACGATGATGATGAAAAAAAGACTTGATGGATTACATGACTGCTTTAAAAATGTTAGCTAAGCTGCGTGCCGAAGTCGAAGTATTTTTTGCAGACGACGCACCGTACGAATTGCAAGCATTAAACTTATCACGATACGAAACACAATCGACCTAAAGTTCGTTATCTCTGAAGATTGTTGACACTTCTTCGAATGCGTGTTGCTTGTAGAAATGCTTGCCGTCGACTGACTACAAATAAATATTCTAGTAACTTATGTTATCTGATGACAGGTAGTTTTGTTATTTGTATTCATTGTTGAAATACAATTCTAAATGTAAATAGAATAACCTATTCATACTTTTTATAAGTATCTATCTAGGTCAATTTTTACCACGTTTTGGAGCAATAAAATAAACACTAATAAATTTACGACATAATTTACCTAGAAATTTCTAGATAGAGTTCAGGGTGTAAGAAATGGCGTGTTTTTACTCCCACACGATAAGTTGCGTGTCTACAATCCAGGTTCATAGGTTTTGGCGTAATTTTGCCTATACTTAAGTATTTTAAACTGTTAATAATAACAAAGTAGGTAATTGCAGAGAAAAACATGAGAGAAAACTTTGCAATATAAATTGCGGTGCATATTTCTTCGTTATTATTCTCGGAAGAAAATTAATAACTCTTGACTTTCTATAAATTTATTCATTGTAAAATATACGTCTTCTAAATAATAGGTTTGCATTTTTATATCTATACTATACCTACACGCAACAATTATAATTATAATTTATTTAAAATAATGAAACAATTTTTATTCAGATTTTTATTGAAAAACGAATGCTGTTACAGGTTTTTATCGTTATCGATACAGTCATAAAAGTTTATGGGAACATTTTGTAAATAAGCGATACTGCGATTGATGCGAAAGGGAAAAAAAAATAAAAAGTTGTCCCACAACTTGAATGGATAGTTAAGCTTCTGTTTCATGATGACGACTTCATGGATGATGACTGATAAGTTATGATTAAAGCTAAAAAACATGTACTTTCTTAATCGCATTATAATATTAAACAGATACAAGAGGATTTTCTATGAATTTCTGGGCCAGGTTTCTTTATAAATTTATATGATGGTGGTTTACTATATAGAGTTATGTATTGCGAAAGTTTGTGAGGAAGGATGGATGGATGATGTTTGTTTCTCAATCACGCAAACGAATTTTGATGAAATTTGGTATGTAGGTACAATACAATACAATACAATAATGCTTTATTGAATACCAAACACGGGAAAAACAATAGTTAACAAAGTTAATAAACAGTGGGTACAATGGGCTAGTGGCAGTGGGTACTTAAGATCTTTAAATAGGAAATAAGATAATTTTATCTATATGTCCACACACGGACCCCACAATTGTCAAAAGCCGCGGGCCGCAACAAGTCTCAAAAATATAATTTAGATTTATGTGAGAATAACGTAGAAAAATAAGGAATACTCCGTACCAAAATAGGTTTTTAATCAAGTGGGTTTTTAGTGACGTCAGACCTGTAATTCTTTGTATTATTGGACTCTTGTGTATAGGTAAATAAATATTAATAGGTAATTATATCACGGTGATGAAAACTCATGTTTTGTGTCTATGTAACCTACATACCTGCCGGATGCAGTCAAGTATACTGATAACGCGATATTTACCTGAAACAAGAAATTACCAAATTAGTGGATTTATAATAAATACGCAAATATTAAATATCCGTCTGGGAGTACCACAGCTACTCGTGGTAGGTCTCTCGTATGCTGGAGGCCGTCTGGGTAGGTACCACAAGCTTTGCCAGCTATTCTGCCGCCAAGCAGTAGTGCGTAAGCATTAGTGTGTTCCGGTTGGAAGGGCATTGTAGCCAGCGAAATTACTGGGCATATGTGACTTAATATCTGATGTCTCGGGGTGATTAGCGCAGTGCAGTACTGCGCAGTGCTTTTTATGGTATTAAAAATTCTGGGTGACACTGCAATTGTCAAGTGTGGCGCTTACCATCAGGAGAACGACTTGCTCGTCTCATCACTCAGTTACATAAAAAAAAACTGATATGGAACTGGGCTGGTAACGTATGTCGCATGCTAGAAGAGCTGTGAGCCAAAATCACCATCACGTGGCGTCCCAATAGAGCGATACGGCGGGCGTCGCGGCAGACCACACAGGAGATGGCGAGACGAAGTGGACGCCTTTTGCGACTACTGGTCTACAATAGCCTAAGATCGCGAAGCCTGGAAGACATCTGGGGAGGCGTTTGCCCAGAACTGGGACGATACAGGATTACTGTAACTGTAAATACGCCCAACGAGCACGTACATCCTGGTCTCTAACTAGGCCTCCCTTCATCTAGAGAACCAAGATCCACAACACCCGGACACAAACGTTTTTGCTCCGCACACAAATATTTGCCCCGTAGTGGAAATCGAAACCCCAAACTCATAAGCTGACTCACCTAACCACTTCTACACCATAGAAGTTGTCAAAAGAATATGCCTATAAAAATGCTTTTATGTAGCACGAGTATGTTAAAAAATAAAGAGATACATAATAAATATTACGGTTACTGACAGTTTCTGTCGTACCAGATTTTTGGCAAAGGCCTCGACTTCCAGCTAGCTTCGCGATCTTGGGTTATTATTGACCAGTAGTCGCTAAAGGCTTCGAGTTCGTCATCTCAATTAAATAAAGATAAAAAAACAAAAAAAAAAACAATTAATTCACGACTTAGTTCATAGCGCTCCAGAAAATCATTCATACGTCTCCAAAAAAACTATAAATAAAGAAACTTTTTAAGTTTGCAAATTTCTTTTGTTATAATCATTTTTTTTCTGTTTTTATGGGACTTGGTTTACTTTTTATCCGTGATTAAAAATAATGGTAAGATCCTGACACTGCAGTATAATATAAACTTTAAGTTGCTAAATTCAGGTCAGATTATATCTGAGACAATTCTATAGGATTGCTCCGAAACTTGGCACTGGTATTCCTGAGAGCATCAAGTTATAACAGCGCAGTGCATTTTATAATGGGGTCGAGATGTCTGACCTAAAACGATAGGTAGGTAGTAATACATGAACGTGTACTGCCTTCCACGAGTGAAACAACAAGTAATGAGTAATTTGTGTTAATAATTACTATAAAAATTAATAATATCATACAGTACTGACACTTCCCGCCGCAAACGACGAACGCTACGAGATAATTATGTTTAATAATACAATCGACATAGCTTGTCGCAAATAAGAACCAACTTGAAGTTTTGGTGACGCAACTATATTGTACACATGTACCAACGTAGGTACCTACTTAGCATGTGAACGTCGAAATAGCTTTCCTAGGCTTTGGCATCCTGCTTTTTTCTCATGGATTCTGAAATCACCCAAAAAGTTTCGGGGTGGTAAGTAAGCATACCACTTTTCCAGACTCATTTCATGGTATTTCAAAAGTTTTCAGCAGCAATTTTTTTAGTCGACAGTTAATAGAAGCTAACAGAATATTTTTTCAGACCGCGCCAGTTCTTGATTGTGACAAAGCGATTATTGATTGCGTCAATATCTAATTACGCTATCAATACCTAATCATTGGTGTTCCAAAGCCCGACTACTAAATTATTCAGTCGTTTCATGACAGTACGTAGTTTAGTATTTTATCAATATTATCACAACACAATGACTCATAAATGCATAATAAAACTGTATAAAATAAAAATGGATAATGATATCGATTTAATATACATAAAAAAGAAAATCAATCGTACATACCTGCTATATATATATATGTATTTGGTATTTCCCGACTTCTATTGAATGAATATATGTTATCTTTACAAGGCCAAAAACCTGTTTTTCTACCTAAATACCATATGAGCGCAATGCAGTGCTACGCAGTGCTTTTTATGATATTAATAATGATTATTAATTATGTTAGTCCTTTCTGTTCAAAGGTTGTCTGGAAGAGATCGCTTTGAGCGATAAGACCGCCTATTGTTATGCTGATTACTGTGAAATGTACTTGTTTCTCATGTACCTATTTTTAAGGTTTTTAACAATTGTGTTTATCTATCTATCTATAAAGTTTTTGGTGGCACTGTAATTGTTATGGGTAGGCGTGGCGCTTACAATCAGGCGAATTACTTGCTCGTCCCATCACTCAAGTTCCATAAAAAAGAACAAGCAATACAATGAACGGAACTATTAATAATGGAACTTGATAGTACGAGGACTAATATTCTTTCTTTAATATTTACATTAGCTGTGTACTCAGTTATAAAACAACATATCCGTCAAAATAACTTGTAATAGAAAAATAATTTATTAAACTACAGAGTGTTTATTTTCGTTTCTATTATTTATTTAACCAAAAACAAAGTTATAAATAATATCCTAATTGTATACTTAGTATATAAAAATAGCTTATAATCCTACATAGTCCTAAAACACAAAAGATAAATATAATCACACCTGTGTTAGGTTGCTAGTTAGTTTTTCCCAATTTAAATAATATAATTACACATCACACCATCACATCACTTACTTTTTTTGTCGCGTCATAATTTTGCATATATTGAAGACGACGAAGTTTACTAGTACTACATAGTAATATTTAGTTTTCTTTGCTAGTACTGATTCTTAATTTAAAAAAAACTTTCTTTTCACTTTTCAAGAGTCGCAATAAATAACAACATGAAACCAATAAATTTTACGTCACAAAAAACTACCATGTATCTATTTGTCCACCATATGTCCCATGAAACCTGGTTCCCACAATAAAACCAACAATTTTACATAACGTCCCCATAGACACGGCCCACTTTCATCATAAAAACAAACATGTTGTAAAATTTACCATAAACAATATGGGACAGTGTGCTATACGATAACCGTACCATGATATTACCATTTACCATGGACCAGATATATAACACGAAACTCTTCTCGAAGTTCTGATAGTTTTTCTCGAAAGTGAATTGACTTTATCTACATACTAGCTGCGCTGTGCGGTTTTACCGAGAACGTTTTACGTTGTTCGTATTTCTGGGATAAAAAGTTCAAAAAGTTCTTCATCAATTTTGGCATCACAGCCGTACTTATGAATTTTAAATATTAAAATGACTCTCACTGTCAGATCTGGTTCTCTCTTTTGTAATACTTTGAAGTACTGCGAGCTAATTAATTGTGCTTTATCGCTGGGTTCGAGAGTAGCTATTTATCGGGGTGTCTTGATGGAGTGAACCTGAACAAGAGTGACCAGGTTTCGTCTAGGCGAGCGTGCTACATATTCGACCGCATCGTCACTTAACAACAGGTGAGATAGCGGTCACACGCAAGCCTATAAATAATAATAACAAAAAACTATTATCATTTCATCTGTACCACCGTATCGGACAAATAACCACTACCCAGAAAAAAAAACTGCGAAACTGAGAATCGAATTATCGAATTATCATTACTCTTTTTGCCCTGTTGTAAATATCTTACAAAATCTTACCGCTTTTATCACAACCGAGTTACGATCGAGTTCTTCCCACTCCAACCAATAGTAAGGGATCGATTGCGAAAGTCGGCTCGAACAATAAGATCTCGATGCTTGAAGATGCATGACGAAAGTGGCCACATCTGCACCGCATTACACTCGCTATATAACGGCAGTAAATGGTTTATTGTATGCCGTTTATTATACCATCATAAGTTGTTAGTATGAAAGTACTTTGAAGAAAATACTATTGACACGCAATCGCATATCACTAATCATCTATATATATGCACTACGCACGGTCGGTAGAATATATGTCTATGTCACAAATATTATAAATGCGAAAGTTACTGGTGGTAGGTTTCTCGTAAGCGAGAGGCCGTCTGGGTGGGTACCACCGCTTTGCCAGTTATTCAGCCGCCAAGCAGTAGTGCGCAAACATTACTGTGTTCCGGCTTGAAGGGCATTGTAGCCAGCGAAATTACTGGGCATTATGAGACTCAACAGCTAATTGTCTCAGGGTGACGAGCGCAGTGCAGCGCCGCGCAGGATTTTGCAAAACAAAGTTTTGGGTGGTGCTATTATTGTTATGGGCTGGCGTATTGCTTACCATCAGGCAAACGACCAGCTCGTCTCGTCATTCGGTTACATAAAAAAAAAAAAAAAAGTTTGTGTGTAAGAGCGCTTGACGCCGCAACGGCAGAACGGATTTCGATAAAATTTGCATGAAATGGATCGCTTATACGCTAGATCACATAGAATACTTTTTGCTCTGGAATATTGAAAACCGTGGGGCGCAGTTTAGTTTTTACAAGCTTGAATTCAACTTGCAATTTTTTAGATCAAAATGAATCTTGCAAGTTGAATCAGAACCACTTCCTCTTATCCTACGGAGTTAAAATTTTGCATATTTATCAAAATCCGATGATAGTACAATACTAAGGTGACAGCCAGTTGATCTGATGATGAAGACGGAAGGTGGGCAATGGAACTCCTTGAATGATAATCGTAAAGTACTAGTATTTGAGCTCATTTTAATCTGCTCGCGGTTCCGATTACGAATTTATTAAAAGCTAGTCTTAAAAGATATATTTTTCAACAAAAATCTTTAAGCAATTTCTACTTACTGACTACAGACTGGAAGAAAAAGCGATTTTTAAAACATTTTCAATTTATATAAAAAAGCTTTGACAAGCTATCTAAGTATACATATAGTTATTCTATCTATAGTTATCTAAAAGTACTACCTACTTACAGTTAGCACAATACCTAAGCTAGTTTTCATAAACATTGCAAAACTTTTATGATTGTATAGCCTCAACTATGTGTTGGTAAAAGATAATTTTGTGTTATGTTAAGAGAAACAAAACCTGATAAAAACGTAATATGAAGTACTAAAAGGCCGTAGGATGAACGACCGAAGCTTTAATATAAATAAGCTTGGCTTACATAAATGCCTACATAATCTTCCGGCCAAAATGATATACCTAGAGGCATTTTCAAAGGTTAACTCGCACCTATCAAGGCTAAGGTCAAACCCTTCTGTGTATAAACCCTTTACAATATTTTCGAGGCCCAGCGATTTCATTTTCAATAGAAAACTTCGACATTTAGTTATGAAAAGCTTTTGAATATCATACCCGACATATATCTTTTTTATTACCAGAAACAAGAGTATAAAAATATTTGGACTGAGCATACCGGGCCGCTTCACTCACGGAACATTAGCGTGTTTTACCTAATATTGATTACACGCATTTGCCGTATGCTGAAGCAATGCAGCACTGTTAGAGCAGTTTATACCTCTTATTGACTAATTGTAGCGCTCGTAGCTTAGCTCGTCTAGCCGTTCGTACCAGAGGAGGGGGCCTACTCCGAGTTGCTTTCGTTCGATCGTTTGTGCGGACTAAAAGAGACACTCTTATGCCTGTTGCATAGCGCTGTCCCTTTCATCCGACAGATAAAGATCGTAATTACTTTTTCAGAGTACAGGGGCAGATCTGCTACCTTAAGCAACGTTCGCTGCGGGCACGAGTTGAATGGGTGACCATGTGTTTGGTATTTACATTTGAGCGCTACCATTCTTCGGACGACACGTTAAGTTGTCGATGCCGTTTCTTATTTCAGGGCAAAATTCTCAACTTTGCGGTCTACCTCTGACTCAAAGGTTGGCAAAACATCCACACGAAAAAAAAACAGAAAAGAAAAAATACCAAAATACATAATAAATAATAAGTAAAATATTCTTCTTCATCCCCTGATTCGCATTAAGTGAAAATAGATAGACGAGCTCTCCATCTACCTACTCCATGCCAGAAACTATTCTAGCCTTTTCAAACTGCTACCTATATGAAAGTACCTTTTATATTTACCGACTATGCATGTTTCTAGATGAATATCTACATGAAACTATCTACCTTAGCGTGTTTTCTACTAAGTACGATGTTTCAGAAAATAAGAATAGGTACACCAGAAAATTTAACAATAAAGACACAAAGACTGTAATTAAAGACAGAACGTGTATAAAACATTACAAACACAAAGCACAAAACAATTAACAATTAAAGTTTTACGTTTATTTTAATTAGTTAAAGATCTAAGCAACTAATAACGCTTAACGCCGTTTTCTATTGAAATTTGAGAAAAATATTGCGAGAGACATTGTGCATGTTTTCGTGATCATTAAAGCTTTTGTGGTTGATCATATATACCTACCGAATACGTTTACAACTTCCGTTCCAAAAATTATATGAATATACGCCACATAGCAGAAATATCCTAGTTTCTGACGTCATCGCACCTGTCTTAAGTGGATTGGAGATGGAGCGACGCATAATAGATGAGAGATTCATTTGGGAAGGTCTAATGGGAATGCCAATCTCTTATCTAAACCAGTACTGGTCAAGATTGAGGGCAGCATCTTTCATGAGGGAAGAATATGGGTCACTGGCTCGCATATTCTAGTGGGAATTAGTATTTTTTTTCTCTCAGTAAATAAGTAGCTATCAGGTCTTAGCAGTAGTGAAATTACAATAGCCAAGCTGCAGTCCATCTTAATTTTTTTTTGTGTTGTAGTCAAAACTATATCTACATATACTTTTGACCACCATCTCGCCTAATGTTAAGCGAGGATGTGGCCGAAGATGGAGCACGGACATCTAGAAGGTACCTTTTCACTCTGGCCTTGATAGATTGAAGATACTCAAATTATAGTTATCAGAAAACAGAGAAAACGGAAGATCACTACCAGAGAACACTAACTACACGCTCTCAGGGCATCATGTCTTTTAGATTTTAGATATACTTCTTCCATCTTCGAGCACATCGTCATTCACTATCAGGTAAGATGATAAAAACAAATATTAAACCATATATTTTTCTGTAACTGTGAGGAATGTCAGTTTGATCAATATCTACCAAATTGGAGTATCTAACTTTATCTTCACTTTCAATTACTCACTAAAAATATTGTCAATACGTTTAGAAACGAACTGTACAAGATCGTATCAATTCTTTTTATTCAAATTTTGTTCACGCAAAAACGTGTAGGTACTGTTTATAGGTTAAGCCATTTACCATTTATACTTAATAGTTGCTAACATTTAGCTTCTTTTGGTTTCAGTGCGAGGCGTGACGCGTTCGCCAGCGTTCCGCACTCGCCTTGAAAAAGACCAACGGATGTGGTTGAAACTATAGTTGGATTACTCCGATTTAAACGTGTCATCCGTACCCGTTGTCTTTTTACTATAGTAGCAAAACTTTTCTCGGATTGCTACTTAAGTAAAAAAGTCCACTTCAAGTGTTTAAGTGAGAAGATGAGCTTGTAAGCTTGTTCGCCTAGAAAGGAAGACGCCTGCCCCTAACAGTCCGTTGTAGCACCACCGAGAACTCTTGCAAAATCCTGTGCGGCAGTGTACTGTATATACCTACTCGTCTCCCTGAGACTCTTGCTCCTAAGTCTAGAATGAAATACACATAAATTGAGCTTACTTCCAACCTAGATCAATGTATTCACCTTAACCTATCCTTGAGACGTATCTTGACATCTTCTGTTCGAGACTGATTATATTCAAATTATTTACAGACTAATGGTCCCACACGATTTGATGTTAATCTATCGTCATGACGTAGGTACGTGCGTTGACTTTGTTGAATTGTTGACCTTTGAGAGTCGAAATTAGAAATTGATTACTCAAGGTTAAGATGGCTAATGTTACGATAACTCCACAGATAACAACTGGAACTATAGTCGTATTTTTAATTAGACGAAGTCAACTGACGTTTACTGTGTTGTCAGTTTTTGATGAAGTAAAAATAGTGTTGTGGCAAAGTGAATGATTGAATGAAAATGCCTCGATTGTCTAGTGAATAGTTAGTGTGCCGAACTGCCGATATCGGGTACGGGGTTCGAATTTTAGTCGTGCTTTGTACATACCAACGAGTTTTCGACTAGTATGTTCCTATAGTATCTACCTATACTGAATACCGAGTGTTTTAAACATTAAGGAAAACATTGCGAGGAAACTTGTAAGACTGTCCTATTTCAATACATCATGCAGTTGAAACTATAGATGTATAAAATATAACAATTATAGGTAGGTAATGAAAATAAAAAAACATCGTTGCTCGGTGTTGGCACTAGTCGCCGCGCCGCGCTTTGTAATAAGCCGTCAAAAAACTGATTGTAGTTACATACTACTAGTAACTTATATCAGAGCATTTTTTTTTACAATTTTATTGAAATCATATTCTTTTATAGTTTGAAATGATTAACTATTCACACTCATTGTTCACTCATCTGATTGAACGGGAACTGAACGCTTCACTATTACTTTAAATATGGCAACATTATTTTACAAAGTGACATTAGCTACTGTCAGTTGGCTTCGTCTAATTATAAATACGACTTATAATCGGTGGGTTTCTCTTAAGGATTCGCCTTAAAAAGTTGTATCCATAGTATCAGAACCTCTGTTGCAGATTGTTCAAAATATAAAGCATTTGATTTTGAAGTATAAAGAATGTCATAATCATTTCTTTTTCTAAACAGAAAAGTGATGCATCATCTACATCCTTCAGGCGTCATTACTTTCAATGGACAAGTATATACATAGGCATATACATGTCCAAATACATATATGCGAGAAGGTCAACCGTCTAGGTTGGTACCTACCACTGCTTTGCCAGTTATTCTGTCGCCAATCAGTAGTGCGCTAACATTACTGTGTTCCAATTTGAAGGGCATTGTATTCAGCTAAATTAGGGGCATTATGAGACTTAATATCGGATGGCTCGAGTGATGTACAGTGCTACGCAGTATTTTGCATTATATTAAAAAGTTCTAAGTTCTAAGTGACACTGAATCTCTTAGCATCAGGAAAACGACATGCTCGGCTCATTTTATTTATTTATTGAAATCAGAAGCTTTACCTATGTACTCGTAACATAGGTAATTAAGGTAACATCTAAAATTATTTTAAAGCTACTTAAGCATTAAAATAATTTTAGGTTACAATATAGGTATGTACATACGATAGGCTGTTCTTTAGGCTTTTTAGGCTAGGCTTAATATTTGAACCCCTGTCTTCTAAATTAGGATGTAATACACCTGTATCTTAGAAGCCAGTATCCTACAATCCGTGGAAAAGTGAGCAGAATGATTTTTTGTAAAGTTGTAAGGTTAAAAGAATTACCATGAATCAGTTGTTAAAAAAAATCTATGTTTGACAGTAATTCCGGTTGTGACTATTTTACAAACGACATACCTCTATTTCCTCATACCTAACCAAAAATAAACATCGAAACTAATACAGTATCTGAACTAGAATAGCAGACTAACCCAAACACTCGTTATTCAGCTATTTTACAAGCCTTGTCAAGCAATATTTTTGCGACAGCTTCAGTTTCAATTTATGATTTGAACTGCTGCTTCAAAGTTCAAATCAGTTCAATGGAAGTTCAACGCGCTGCAATAACTTTGAGAGAGTAAAGGCCTTTCAAGGACGTATTGTCTAAAATCTAAATAAATAAGTAAAATTTATTAAATTTTGAGTTTATTCGTAAAGAATTTGCTTTATTTTAACGCTTCGATGGGGTTAATGAATGCTTTTGGTATTGTAAAGTGCTGAAAGGTGTCAGTCTGATTCTAAGTTGGGTTCACAAAATGCTCCAAATATTTAAAACGAGCTGCGCCGCGTGGTTTTGCATGCGTGAATAATTTAGAAGGATAAAAATATCTAATGTCTTATTCTAGGATCTAAAACACCTACTCACAAAATTTCATCATATTTTTTAAGTCTTTGCTTATAACAAATAACAAACGTCCATCCATACATAATACACAAACTTTTCTATCATACTAATATTAAAAATGCGAATGTTTTTGAGGATGAATGGATGTTTGTAATGCAAACACGCAAAAAACTACTGCTAAATTTTGTACGCATTTACGTACCTACTTTAGATAGATTAAGTCCTGGAAATGGACATATTATAGTTTTTTACCCGGAAAATCAACCATGCGAGTGAAACTGCAGGGCGCAACCAGTTTACAATATGCTTCAAGAATCAAGTAAGATAAATAAAGAATGAAAGAAAGACAAAAGAGATAAGAAAGAAAGAATAAAGTAAGACTTTTATTTGACAACCACACAATTATAGGACAAACATAGGAAAAAAAAGAACAAGCAAGGAAAATAGTTAACGCGTACATATTATATTAATAAACAAAAACAAAGATGAAATAGTGGTGCCAAATGAGGTTTTGTTTCAGCACAAATGTCTAGTGTCATTAATTGACACCACACGCTGGTTTTCGGCAAAACCCCAAGGCGTACAAACAAACGGCATACGGCTTCAAATTTAAAATTAAAGATGAAGATCTATATCAGATAATAAAACTTTTAGTTGTAATAAAACAATTTATGCGCTCAAACCTAACTATAAAGCATTTTCCATTATCTACTGATACAAACTAGCTGGCCCACACATTATACAAGTAATACGCGTAAAACTTCATTGAGTCGAAAATCTTATTTGTGCTAAACGTCACTGTAACAAAGAAGAACAAAATAGAAAATCCAAAACGAAATCGCAAACCCGAGCCCCGCAAAAAATTACCTAACTCATATTTCTCACAGTGACAGCAAGATTAAATCTATTGTGCCTCGAGCCCATGTTAAAGAAATGCATAGAAGAAAATGTGTAATAGAAAATTGAATCTCACGGTGTTTTTCACAGTCGCTGAGTAAGATCAACGTAGTTCTCTAATTAGTTTTGCATGTCTAGAGGGGGTAGAGAAAAACGAGCGGGTTTCACAAAGAAAGCGTTGCCATATACAACGTTATTATGCAGAAATATAATTATTGGGATGTGTAAATGCAAACAGACGCGGATGAGAGAAAAATAGCTCTTCGTTGGTTAAGACCAGATTTATTCTTTGAAAAAGAAATTGTGATTCTCTTTGGCCAATTGTCTTTCAAAGGAGAGAGAATTTGATTTGATATGTGGAAAATGTAGGTAACAAGTTTACAATTCGTTTCGAGTATAATACGTCATACAATCCTTTACGGGTGTATTCTTGAGATAAATTCTATTTTTGAGATCCTATTGGGCCTTGGCGCGCTGTAGGGGACAGAAGAACTAAAGTACTAGAAGCATTGAATACTCCGTCCATACTGCATACTAGGTTAACTATGTAGTCTCCGGCCTTTTTACCATGGTTTTCGAGACGATCTACTTACGCTCAAAACTGTTCTCAAATAGCTGCCAAAATGCATAACGTGGTGTCAAAAAAAAAATCATGGTCGATATTATATATAACATTTAGTAGTTTAATGATTTTCTTTAATACCAATATTTTTTGTACTATTCAAAACTGTTCTTTTTTAGAATTTTTGTTAATCGAACGTACAACAATCTTGAGTACATACAGTATAGGTACCTATACTACGTAACGCGGCTCGCTGCATATAAGTCATTTTGCCGTATTCGTTGATTATTCACTGACACACACTCCTATGAGGTCATATTAGAATAGGAGGTCACGCGCAAACGGCTCGCAAATTTTCATTAAATTAATTTTATGCTTTAACGACGTCGCAATGCTTTTCATTATTATTAGCAGTTACTAATGAATGGATTCATGCATGCGTTGCCCAGGATAATGTCCGCCATCTTGTCGAAGTTCACGCAGTTGAGCAACAGCAAAGCTTCCAAATTTCGATAGTAATTAAGGCAGATATGGAAAAGAAGTCTACCTTCAATGTAATTAGGGCACAAAGTTGTCATAATGGTAGCGATCAATTACACCAACTAACGTTTTCATTTCCACTTCTTTCTACGTTTTAATCTCTACCATAACTCATGTTGGTACAAGTTAATAGTAAGTTTCCTGCGAACAATATCGTTATCTTGATTGAACTATTAATTAAATAAAGGTTTCTGTTTCTTATATAACTAGGTTAACGAGATTTATATAACTACCGAGAAATTTTCACGTTTCATGGCAAATGTTTGCTCCAGTTTTTACTATTTGAAGTAACGTTATTAATAATTTATAACATAACGTGATGAATATCTTGATGTTAATGTAAATTGTGCTTGATATCGCAAATTACATTTTATGAAACTTTTATATAAAGCAACTTAGGTTACACTTCTTATCGTTTCGAATGGAGTTTTACTTAACTTACGACTACGCGACAGGACTGAAATGAATTAAAGATCGTCAACTGTTTTCAGTTTAATTGATCACGATTGTCGACGCGACAGAACTGAAATGAATTTAAGATCGTCAACTGTTTTCAGTTTGATTGATCACGATTGACGACGCGACAGAACTGAAATGAATTTAAGATCGTCAACTGTTTTCAGTTTAATTGATCACGTTTGACGACGCGACAGAACTGAAATGAATTAAAGATTGTCAACTGTTTTCAGATTTATTTATCACGATTGACAACGCATCAGCACTGAATAATTATATCAATGTTTATGATTAATCTCTTAATGGATATATGTCACTGTAGATGAGGGATAAGCAAATGGTTATCGCCGAAATGCAAGGTCTGGTCAAGCAGTATATAGTGTACCGTATGTGGGATTTAGTTAGTTAATGTAAAACTACGAGTAGTAATAAGATAGCAGGTTCACTGTCTAATTATGGTCTCATACAAGTTAGTAATGCTTTATTGTCAGAACATTGGAACTAGAAAAGCCATTAAGTTTCCATTCCAAAGACAACAGTTAGAGCCACAGAATAAGTAAGAGTTCTTTAGTGAAAGCTGTTTATGTTTATGTATGAGGTCCATATGGAAGGATAATAGAATTTTAATAGGCCTCTTAACAAGAATAGTCCATGTTTGACGGCATCGCCGCTTTCCATTAGATGAGTCAAACGAAAACCTTATTCAAATTTATTTAGAGTTTAAAACCACATCTAAAGGTTCCCATATTATTATATGCTTCAGGTGGAATAATGGTCAAACGCAATCCAGAGCATTGGGACGAACTTTCATTAATTCAGTCCCAAATTTCAACTTTTAGTCAATAAACTTGTACCAACGGCATTAGGTATGTTGACCTCGACGTTTAGTTTCATCAAGTTGCATTGACCGTTCGATACTCGAATGTTTGAGAGTTGCAAACTCATCACAAGTAGGTACCATCGTATATTACGAACAAACGTTTTAATTTTAAACTTTGAACTAATAGCTATAAAGTCAATTTTGCGTCTCGAGGGCATAGATTTACACAGGTCTTAATTCAGGTAGTCAGACGCGTCAGACGCAAGCCAACAATAACATTTTACTCCCAAAAGTCCTATAAAACTTCAAACACTTTAAGAGCCATCATATTTTCAGCCTTTCGAAAACTCTCGGCAACTCAAAGTGTTCTTATCAGAACGTTCAATGAAACTTTAAACTAGAAGTTATAGAAGCTATACAACTGATTGCGCAGGCCTTTGTACCGTCACAAAGCGGGACATTAGGAACTTTTGACGTCCCGCGTCGTCCCGATTGTTGGAAAGTTGGAACGCTTGAAATAAGTTTTGGGACGGACTGAAATGATTTTAGAAGAGGCCGAGAGGTTGCTTTGAAGAGGTTTTAGTTAATCTTGTTTGTAAATTGTTTCAATTGCGAGGCAATTGATTGATTCCTGATATTATAAAGCGATTTAAAGTGATTGATATCCACAGCACATAGATTAGTATACTTAGTCTTTATACTATGGCAGTACGCTACAATAAAATAATTGGATGCACATTTCGCGAATGTCATGCACAATATTTTACATCAAATAATTTTTTACTCACTAAATGTTGCCCAAAATTTGCTTTTGCTTCCTTATTGGCTGATCTTCAGTTGTTCATTACAACCGGTTTCAAAGTTAACAAGCTGATAGCAATTCCGTAGACCCTTAACTATGGCTGAACATAAAGTACGTGATAACCCGAACCATGTCACAATCAGACATGACCAACTAGCCTACACTGTATACTGGACTCTACAAGTAGGTAGGTAACTTCTTGCAATACACAAGCACGAATTTCGTGATGACCATTGCTTCTTAGTAGAGCATACCTCTTACCATCGGTTATGGTCCATTTCCTTGCCTTATAAAGACAAAGCATACATAAATTCTTAGCGGGAACAGAACCGCCGCTGTATTACTTACAGTCTCTTTCGAGATTTCAAGTCTAGTGACCGATTTTTTTAGTCAAATCCCTAGCGCAATTTCTGGTGTTGCTATTATTCTGAACATTTTTAATGGTAATTTCCGCATTTCTTTTTCTCTTTTGTTACTGGCATGGACGACATGTTTTGTTACAAACTTTTATTTAACTTATTATTTATTTGTTAAGGTCAAATCTTGCAAGTTGAAACAGAACCACTTCCTCTTATCCTACGGAGTTGAAATTTTGCATACTTGTCAAAGTCCGATTACAATGCAATGTTATAGTGACAGCTAGCTGATCTGATGATGGAGACGGATATTGGGCAATGGAACTCCTTGACGGATAATCGTAAACTATTAGCTCATTTTAATCTGCTCGCAGTTCCCGGCTTTTTGATTACGGAAACATGAAGGCACATTTTTATCAGTATTTCTAGGGTAATGTTCCACGGTCAATAGTAAGCCCAATAGAGTTTCACCGCTCCATTTACCGCTCATAAAGTTCGTCGTCAAGTCAGAACCATTCATCATTGGTGTGTCAATGCTATCGCGAGTTTTTATGCTATTGAGGGTAGAGCGTTAACCTTTTTGCTGGTGCGATACGCATGGTCGGCGACACGTGAGTATGAGACACTGACTTGGGGAAACTTAGAAACTTTCTGAGATATCTACGTTAGAGATTTTGGATTGTCGGAAGAAATAAATGATATTATAAATATACCTACCTAAAATTTATATAGACCATGTCTTTCTAACTTCCTTGTCCCCTGTACTGATGAAAGGTATTATTTTTTATCATGATAATGTAAAGTTTTTTGTATATAATTTTGCATGTGTGATGGATGTATAAGACCAAGGTTTGTTGGACAAGTATTTCATATATCAAAATTGTGTTAAGCTTAATAAATCTTAAGATATTCAATGAAAGTGTTTGTAAAAGAATTAAAATAAAGATTAAAGACTCCAATGAGAGCAGAAGAGAATGGCGCAATATTTGTCTATGCTACATTCTGCCATCTATTTTTGTACGGGAAATGCTTTCAAAACGACTGGAAAGACCCAATTACGAAGTTATTGAGGAAATATAAACTTCAGCCGTCTATACTAATAGTAAAATGTCCGACTGTGACCGTACAATGTTGTTTGTTAATTAGCTGTCGTTTCTGCACATTAATCTTTGGCGTGTATGGAAAAGTGTTGACAAAAATGTTTTACAAAGACTAAAATTAAGATATTAGAGAACAGAAGGAAACGTGACAAACTGCTAGAAAAAAATGCGCTATGTTCATAAAAAAATTGTCATGTCATTATTAAGTAAGAGATCATGTCGGAATCAGTTCGGCCCAAATAAATGACAAGTCAAATAAATAAAAATAACAAACCAAAACGCGGATAAAATAAAAGACAAAGCTGATAAAATTTATAAAGAATTAGAAACTTATATATTAAGCTGAGCCTCGAGCTAAAATACTCGCTCAAAATACAAGTATCTTTGTGTAACAAGAAAAAAACATGCAAAATGTATGCCGCCAAATTGTAAGCGACACAAGACAATAAATTCCCCAGATTTATGCCTAACGTAACTACGCTCCGTTTAGTCTAACAGCTTTGCTCTCAAAACCGATTTCTTCCTAGTCATGAACGCGAAACTAAATGAGCATAACGCGGAGTCAGTGACCGAGTTGACAACGCCGGACAAATGCTGTGAAATACTTGTCAATGTGCCAAGTTACAGTGACAGTTCAAACTGGCCTGTAACATGCACCCAGTACTAACTATTACTTAATCATGGTAAAACCAATTTTGATTGACCTCTCGTTTTATACAAACGCTGAAACATGTGGGATTAAGTTGTAATAGTTGGTTGACAATCAGCTTCGCCCCTCGTCAACGATTTAGGCTGCCGGACTGCAGCAAGAAAATGTTAACCAATACCTCCCATTCGATTGCCTAAAAGAACTTTAGAAATTAGATTTGCATTTGTTTTTTATTCTGAGGATTTTCAGAAATTTACTGAATTTACTTACTTCGATATGGTCCTCTCCTCTCAACACCATACAGAATGAGGATCGGCACCCTAAAGCTGCCACTATTTAGTTCATATATAAGCGCCCATGCTATTTTTTTATTGCAACTGAGCAATGTGACGAGCAAGTCGTTTGCCTGATAATAAGCACCACACTTGCCCATAACAATTGCAGTGCCACCCAGAACTTTCAATACAGTCCAAAGTACTGCGTAGCACTGAATTGCGCTCATCACCCGAGAGTATGCTCAGTAATTTCGGTGGTTCATTGTAGCCCTTCAAACCGGAACATAGTAATGCTAGCGCACGCATTACTTGGCGGTCTACTATGTCCCTAAAACCGCTACCCACTCTCAAAATAAAATTGTCGAACTACAAAGTTTGACTGCAGAGAGTTGGCATCGAACCGCTTTTGCAGTCTGACCGCATTCCCGAAATGCAGACATAATGCAGTTGTTCCCAGGAGGTAATAATAGAAGTAGAGTAGGTCAATGATCAGTTTAAAGTTTTGACAGCTGATTAGGGGCGCGATTGGATTAGTCTGAAACAGGTTTGCTACAAAGGGTGGCTTAGAACAAAGCTTGAATAAAATCAATAACATATTTTTGAATATTGATTTAACATTATTTACTTAATAGGTGTACTAACAAAATGTTGCACAAATAAATAAAATTACAAAATTATAATTTGAATGAATATATTTACTTTAAGATTGTTTATTGGTGGACAAATTAATTATTACTTAAAGTTGTTTTGTTACATATTTACAGACTCTGTAACATAAATATATATGAGTAATAAATCTGTTAATTAGTATTTAATTATCCCGTCTAATTAAATGGTAAATATATGAATAAATGCTAATCAATATCGAAATAGGGTTAGAATTATTGCAATAATTTAATTTGTAATAAATTAAAACAATTGTTTATAAATTAATGTTTCCAAGTATACAAAAATTTCAAATATCCGAAACATCACACAAATAAAGATGGATATAAGCTGAGTTAAAAAAAAACGCACTGTTATTACAAGTTCGTTTCTAAAAAACGAACCTATTTAAAGTACGCCACGTTTCTATAGAAGTAACTAATGGCACAGATATAAATATTATTGTAACGTCAAGTAGTTTGTCCAGTTTGTTGATCTAGCTTTCGATATGGTTTCGATATCGACATATATTTTTCATCAGGACGAGTTAACGCTGCGAAAACGCAGCGACAAAACTACTACTGATGAAGAGCATAGGATATAGAAACCTAGTACGATAAATTCTTATGAATAGTAACGAAAACATTAAAACTTATAGCTGTTAGCAAAAGTATTTTAAATAATTGTAATATACAAATAAAATTAAATAAATAAATGGTTATCCCTGCGATCACATACGCGATTTATGCGATCATAGATCCTGGCCCTTAACTAAGATTATCTGTATTCAGGGAACCAGGAACTACGTGGACCACCATCCCACAACACTCAGACACGAAACAAATACTTGTGTTTTATTTTTGCGCAAACATTTGTCCCGTCGCGGGAATCAAACCCGCAACCTCAGTGGTGCAAATTCAGATTCGTATTTTTATAATTGTACTATAATAACAAACTTATATGTAGAATAGTCATAATAGTCGCATAGGCAAAGCCATCAAACCCAAACACTCCATACACGATCAAGATAGCGAAAGGATTTCGTCCCCTGTGCTAATACAATTTCGTCTCAAATGTGTCGTCCCATCCCGTCAAATCTATGGTAATAAGCCCAGGGTTGACACACGATTTGTCTCCCTGACAGGGATATTAGCGTTATGTCATGATTACTATGCGATAAGATGGTAATTTTCTCGTAGGGATACCTACCTATTGTTGAGTGTTTGTGCAAAATATATTTATGCTAGCTGCGCCCCGCGGTTTCATTCATGGTTTCCCGGGGTAAAAAGCCTATGTGTTAATCCAGTGTATTTAAGCTATCTCCATTCTGAATTTCACTCTAATCCGTTGAGCCGACACTTACATACACACTTTCGCATTTATAATATTAGTGTGATCATGATCATAGACGAAGTGAAGAAACAAAAAGGTTTGAGTGTGTGAGTTTGTATGTAGAAGGTCATTCGTTGGTAAACGTCGCTAGTTTATCAAGATAAGCTTTTAAGGTTTTTTTTAAATTACAATTAAGAGGAGACGAGGAAGTCGATGACATAGTAAGACAGTAAGATACGTCGAAATTGCAGTGCCATTCAGAAATTTTAAATTTGTAGCCTACTACTGACATTATCTTTTACGACGTCAATTTTAAATATCTCATGCGTAATTTAACACACATTTGTTTAAATTTTATTATTTAAGCAATTTAACACAGCAATTTCTCATATTATTTAATTTTATATGCAAATGACAGCTTACGTCTTATGTCAGTAACAATGACATTATTGCGTAATTTCTCTGGAAACTGGCCATTTTATTATCTTAAGTGTCAGGTTTTTAGAAGATAATAAATCTGTCAAGATTTTAACATGTTTAACTCTTACAAGTCTGTCTACTTTCGCCCACTTCTATAGTTAGGAATCGTCTACATTAGCAAGATTACTGTCGCGGCGACATGCTCACCAAAAATCACTAGCTTCAAAACAGCCAAAAAGAAGTCAGGTATTTCTGTTTGTTTGGAAGATGCTGTCACTGACCCATGTAATTGTTATCTTGTTGACTCAGATTTTATCATTTAATTATTCAATCACTCATTGTGGTTACAATGAGTTTAACTGGCACTAAATTAAATTAGAATTGAAAATTATAAATTGTTTATTCTATAATAGTACAATTACAATTTGTTGCGACTCTAGCTACAAAACTAGGTGTTGACTCACCTGTATCTTGGCAGTTAGCTTCTTCCCTGTTTTGTTCTGACTCTTGTACATAGGTAAGTTAGGTTGAGAGGATAAGCAATAATAATAGAATGTAAAAACAATAATAATAATATCAGTTTTAAATTAATTACAATTTAAGAATTAATTACATTATATTAACAGAGCGCATAAATTTAGGCTTGGGTATATGTTACAGTTGGTGATATGTCGTACAACCTCTGCTGGTGTTCTATAATTATAATGATTGAATAATAATACTATTGAGTTTGGTGTCACTGCAGGTCTATCGCTATGACGTGTTATTATTTGACAATGGGAACAACACCTTACTTTTCTAATAACGTCATTTATCTCTGACACCAATTTACAACACTTTTACATAATATTAGACAGAAAGAAAGCGATTTATCGTTATCATTTCCTTTATTAGAGGATCATTCATACGACCTTATCTGTCGTCGGCACACTTGATTACATTTAAGCGTAAGTCTGATATCATATCATGTATTTCTATGTTTTGTCATAAAAAAAGTAAACAAACATTGGCCACGAGGCCATGACTTAATTTACCTATTTTAGGGTTATTGCCACCTAGTTTTATCAAGACGTCGACGTTTTTAATCAAATACTTTGGCCACGTGGCAACCCTACATATCTCCTCAGTAAGAGTAATTGGAGTGAGAAATATCCGGGGATATGCGCTAAGTCGGAACGCGTTTTTTCGTTACGATCGTCAGATGCGGAACTGTGCGGCTTTATGTGTCAGTTTGATACAGTTCTTACTGCTTATTGAAAATGGACATTTGAAGAAGTGAACTACATAAAAAGTTATCATTTTTATTAGCTAAGCTAAGCGATAATTTTAACTATTATGGGTAACGAAAATCACATATCACCGATCATTGATTTTCCAAGGTATCTCGATAATTTGTGCATGTGCTGAACTAAGATAACTTTCGACCTTCTAGCGCTGTTTACGTAAGATCAATAGATATATGAATTAGAATGGGCTCGATGAGAGTCCATGCACAATTCCTGTTCACTGCACTTATCGTACTGAGACAACATTTCAAGTTTCAAATGCCCAGCTCCGTTAGCACAGACCGGGGTCAAAAAGAAGGATAAATTTTTTATCTCCTGTTTCTTTTTACATTGTTTCTTGAAAGTGGATATACAAGGGATAAAGTTATTTTCTCCAGTCTGTGATGGGGTACCTAAGTTAGAGGTATTTAGTTCGCATCACTTCCAGTCTTTCTCTTTTCCCTGCTTAGGTAGTAGCATTATAATCTTGCTTGTGCTATTACAATTGGTCATCTCTAACATTCTTGAAATAACAAATATTGTAAATGAGCATTGTGTAATTCATGCACACGTGCAGTAGGCACTTGTAACTGCAATAACTAACGATAATAATAATCTACGTTTTACGAGTACGTCTTCTAAGAAAGTGGACACATATTTTGACGTCAGGAGTCATGATGTAACGTAGTTTTTGGTGTTTATTTAGGTTTGCAAGGAATATTTGAATAGTAATATAAACCCGAAAGTTTGTGTGTAGTTCCTTCTTCAAAATTGTTATAGTGACACTTTACGCCTGGGATAACATAATGATTAAAAGATGCAAATAGGAATATTTTATCATTTTCATGCGGTGAATCCGCAGTGCTTATAATGAAATTAAAATTTAAATAAAATTCATTTGTTTCAAACATAGGTCTCATTTTTAAAAATATCTTTGGAGATTAAAATAAAGGGCATAATGTGTCGTTGAATACCTACAAAATTATTTTAAATCTGGGAATTTCGACTTTATTGGCTAAGGTCTATGACATTTATATTTAACAACAACTTCTTTAAATGTATTGTAATTCTGATCCTACTAATATTATAAACGCGAAAACTTGTAAGAATGTTTGGATGTATTTTTGTTACTCTTTCACGCAAAAACTACAGAACCGATTTTGATGAAACTTGGTATGTAAATACTTTAGGACTTGAAATAGCACATAGGCTACTTTGTATCTCGGGAAACCGCGGTTGGAACCGCGGGGCGCAGCTAGTATTAAATATATCTAAAACTTGAGATTTGTTCGGAAAAACTAACATAATTAACAATACCGTTATCTTCTAAATTGAATGGGTTTTGAGTCAGAATCACAGTGCTAAAATTAGCACTACCGCCTACTGGAATAACCTTATAGCATGCTAAATAGCTCTGTCGAAATACGCGATATGTCACTCAGTTCTGTTGCATATTCATGCTGTATAATATTATTATTTATGACATGTCATATGTACAATGTATATATTTCATATTTATATCTTAAGCCTTGACTACACCGCAAAAAGGATCCCGTTACGTCGCACGCGCATAAATTAATTTACCTACTACTGGATCTTTGTAGAAACATAACCTAATTAATGAATATGGATTTTAACAGTGAGGTCGTAACTTCATCTTTTTTTTTAATTGATTATCTGTGTCAATTTTCCGCAAGACATATTCTTTTTTTAATTAAACAAACATTTTTATTTATAAACTAGCCGACCCGACTGACGTTGACAGTTTTTCTCGAATTACCAATTTTCCGCGCAAGTTTTCTTTCCATAAAATCCGAATTTGTACTATAACTACCATTTAAAAAAGTAGGCAAATCTGTCTAACCGTTCTAAAATGATGCTCTTACCAACGAACAGCATTTAATTTTATTCATTCAAGGGAACGGTTTAAAGAGATCAACATTCTTACAGTGGCTTGCCAATACATTTATGAAAATTTAATGCACGCTCGCAAACACCTTAGCACCTTTAACAAAAACAGCGACTTGCATAATTTTAACACGAGACATAAGAATAAATTGTATGTACCTAGATTCAGGTTGCAGAGAGTTAATGGTTCGTTTATGGGGAACTGTATACGCTTTTATAATAAACTACCTGAGGGCATTGACAAATTACCAATGCGTAGATTTAAATCATTTATCAAAATAAACCTTATGAAAAAAGCATACTACTCAATAAATGAATATGTTAATGGCAAAAATGCATGGCCTGTATGCCCTAAGCCCCATGATGATGAAGATTAACACATCAGTGTGTGCATGATGTTTATATTTCATTTCTTCTTGGATTGTACAATGCTATGTGAGATGTCTAATTTAGTTAGTCATTCAAATAAAGCCATAAAAATTGTATTTGAGTTGGAAGTGACTAGGTTTTACAGTCATGCTCACTCAAATGTCTTTGCTTGCGGCGGCTCTGTGTGTCGGGTCACTCCCTTCCCTCCAATATGGTTGAGGGGGGTGATGGCTGGTCCACAAGTCATACTCGTGAACGGGTGCTGCTTGCGGGGACTGGTCTGTTCTAGTCACTCCTACTGCTACTGTCATACCTACTTATATTTTATTTACACTTTTCTGTTACTGATACTATGACTATGGGACATCTCACTCGCATTTCTTGTTTTACATTCTGTTAATTCTAATTTATACGTAATTGTGCTGAAAAAAGACATCCCCGCAGAGTTTCTTGGTGCTATCTTCTCTAGCGGGCGTATTTCCGAAGCACTGGTAGAGTCAGTTTTCGCATTTCTTTTCAGCACTCAGACTTCAATTTGAGTATAGGAAAGAAATGGGTAAACATACTTACCTTTTTTTCAAAGTCATGTTAACATAAGTTACAATTTTTAACATTTTTTATTTGTATCATGTGTTTATGACCTTTAAAAGTGCACTTTTGTGCCTATTTAATAAATGATATTTGACTTTGACTTTGACTTCATATTTAGTTAGATAGACTAGCTGACCCGACCGACGTTGTCAGTTTTTCCGGAATTTCCCGATTTTCCGGGCAAATATTCCAATGTTTCTTTCCATAAATACCTAATTCGGACTATTAAGGCCATTTAAAGAAAACAGTGTAATCGGTCCAACCGTTCTATAATAATGCGCTTACCATCGAACAGCATTTAAGTTTTATTTATATAGATAGATACCTACATATAATATATTTACCTACGACTTCTTTTGTTTTTATTCCTTAGCCGTCACCAAGTAAAATCCTGCGATCACAGAAAGTTTTCTTTAATAAATGTAAGACGCTCAACAAATCAACAGAGACAAGATTTTATTGGAAGCATCTGTATTAGTATTGCCTCTTACATAACTTGCAGTAAGTAGTAAAATATCTCCCTTTTAATCAAAGGAACGTCTCAAGAAATAATATAAGTTACAATGTAGCAGCAATTTCATTATAAGACCAACAAAAGTTCTACAATTTCATTATGTTGTTACTTTTATATTTCTATTTTTATTGCACTAGTATTGTGCAGTTTCATTACAACGTATTCAATATATCTTGATATAATAATTTATATCACGACATCACAAGATATTAAAGACTTAATAATATATTAATAAGATTATTAAAACATTGTTAAAATTATTAATATTAAGTCCCCAATCGGAGAAGGCCAGAATCCTAACAAACTTGTTCAGATAGGTCTAAGGCGTAGATTATAAGCTGAAGAGGGCCTTGATGGTGGCATGATCATGTATGATCAAAACCCTAAATAAAAGAGTAAATAAAGATTTTAAAAAAATTACAACGTGTGTTAGCGATGAAGTTAAGTATTCGAAATGTGTTGCCATTAATCGTAATTTACCAGAATGATTTGAAATAATACTATTTATAAATATGATGAAATATATGTTGGATATAAACATTTAATAACATGAGTTATATAACTAACCTGTAAGATTATGTCACCTTTGACACTTATTACATCATATCTATATATGATATCAACATTTCAATTATTATAATAAATCATCTGAAATGATTTGGTACCACTAGTCTTTAGGGTGATATTATTGTTTTCATGTATCAGAACCTAATGTTTGTTACCTCAGATCTCCATCATTTATAAACCGATTTGGAAAATTCTTGCGTTCGGTTCAGAATAGCTTCAAGGTATATAAATATATACCTTGAAGCTATTCCTATATTGCTTTCCTATATAAATTTCATCAATATTCGATCTTGGACTAAAGATACATTAGAATTAAAGTCAGTTTTTTTGTTATAAAATGTATACTTGTCATTTAAAATTTTGAAAGAAAGAAGGAAAAAATCATTTATCCTACTGATCCTACTAATATTATAAACGCGAAAGTTTGTAAGAATGGATGTACATTTGTTACTCTTTCACGCAAAAACTACGGAATGGATTTTGATGAAATTTGGTATGGAGATAGCTTATACTCTGGATTAACGCATAGGCTACTTTTTATCCCGGGAAACCGCGGGTGAAAACGCAGGGCGCAGCTAGTATTATAAACGCGAAAGTTTGTAAGAATGTATGGATGTCTGTTTGTTATCCTTTCACGCAAAAACTACCAAACCCATTTTGATGAAATTTGGTATGTAAGTACTTAAGGACTTGGAATAGCACATAGCCTACTTTTTATCCCAGGAAACCGTGGATGGACCTGCGGGGCGCAGCTAGTATTATAATAACGTTAACGATAATAATAACGATAAAACAAATAATAAATTATATGGTAGGTGCTTGTGTACGAGAATCGCCGCCGTGCACAGTGCCGTCAAAAAAGCTCTGAGCTCAGCAAAATGATGTGGTTAAATCTACAACGCTGGTTTTCAGCACAAACCTTTAGTGAAGCACGTTAATGACTTAAGAAAAAGAATTCGATTTTGCATGTAATCTCAAACTATATGTATACTTGTAATCTCAAACGAAAATTAGGAAATATGATAAAAATATAACATCAATACACTAATTTGGCAAAATTTCCGGACTTGACCCAGACCGACTGCTTTTCACTATTCGTCATTTGTTTACATAACACTCGGTGATTCATATGAAGTTGGAACAGTTGAAAAACAGGTTTAGGAGACTTACTGTCACGATGATAAGATTTATAGCTATAACTACATACCTAGGTATTGTTTATTATTATGTTTTTTATACATGCTGACATATTTTATCTGACCGCAATTTTCAAATATTTATTAACGTTCTTTGCTTTTTTTATATATTGGCAAAACGCTCTTCGATATGATATGACATTTCTATAGTGATGTACCGTAAATATCCGTAATTTATTTTGATTATTATAATACCTAACTTTGCGGCCTCGTCCAATATAGTCACAAAGTCCTTAGCCTTACCAAAATAATAGTCATCATCATTGGATTGGATGCCATATCCCCAATATTATATCGAACCTTGGAGGTCAGTTGATAAAATTACAATAAACCCAAAACAACTTTTATAATCGAAAACAATCAACTCCAAGAAAGGCAAAGAAATGAATAAATATAATAATTAAAAGACAATAAAACAAATGACTCTGTCAATAACATAGCAATTAATATCGCCAAGGAATAATGACAAAGTTTACAATGTTAATGAAATGGTGTTACCCAAATTAGTTAATTACCATAGCAATTTCGATATTGGCAGTTCGAAACATAAACGTAGATAGACATAGATCTACAGATATTCTTAGTATATCTACATATTATATCCTTATAAAGAATGACATATTCATGTCAAAAGTCAGTGAAATTGATTTATAGCAAGCTAAATTAGAGTTTATTAGAGTCTAGCCTACTCATAATACAGATAAGATCATCAATGACGCAATCCTAAGCAATGGTTCCTAGGATATTTAGACCTAAGGATTTGTAGTAGTTTGATATAATGATTTTGGTGAAAATTGAGTTATTTATAGATGTTAAAAATCTTAAAATACTTCAGTTTGATTGGTGCCAGTACATTTTTCAAATTTGAAAATGTTTAAATGTGAACAGTCCAGCCATTGAATACGGAGAATCAAAACTATTTTCCAATAGAGCCTTGAAAAAAATGAGTTGTAAATATTCAGTTTCAAATGATTTGTGACGTACCTCTTTTTGTTCAGTTGGAGTGCTAGTTCTGACTCCAGTCAGGTCTTTCCACCTGAGCACGCCCATCACTGCGTGACGAACCCAAGATCCCCTTCTCCCAGTCCTGCCGTTAGACAGTTCGTCCACCACACCACATAGAACAGAGTTCACCGCCAACTTTCCAGTTCCATCCTTTTCACTCTTCAACGCCACTTCGCTACTTATCGGCAAGGACCTTCTCTCCCTCATAAAGACAGAAAAAAGTTCACAAATCTTCATAAACTTAGCGCTCAAAGAAACGCATCGTAACACGCTCACTATTAATCATCCTTAGATATCAAACTTCAAAGTTCAGATAAATCTTCCGGTAAATCGTTTATTTTTATTTTCGGGTCACCCAGCTGCGATCTTTCCCATAAACCGACAGGAACTTTTTCAATTATTTTCTAAGAGAAAACTCCGGACGACTCCTATGTTTTATGTCCATGCAGAATACGAGAAGTTTAAACTTTCACTTTGTACGTCTTTGTCGCGCCCTGGATGTAGGTTAAAACTTCTTTCGCTGATTTATTCAAGACATTTAACACGCCTGTCGCATTCAAAAATGCATACAGTTCTTAAAATTTAAATTCACTCGAAGTTGCACAATAATCACTGCAGGGAATCCAGAGTAAGTGATTAGACCAAGCACAGATTAGTCGAAAAGTCCAAGATTTCGATAATAAATATTAGAGCTGTCAAAACACGATCGAATCGCGAGTATTCGAAAATCGGAGGCAGCACAACGTCCGCAGCGGTTTACGTTCCGAAACCGAATGGAGCGGCGCGTGCCACATGCTTTCTGCCGAGGGAGGCTCGCCGAGAAATCCCTGTCTCTTTCTTTAATGCGATAACAGTACGATAAAGACAGAGACAAGTAGATATGCACCACCTTCAGATAAAAGGTAAGACAGGTGAATGTAACAACTGGAGAAGACCACAAAAAACTTTTCAAACGTTTCTAGTGCGATTTTCTATTGTTTTAATGCGAAACTGAGCCATTATAAAATGGAACAGCTCATGTCAAGAGCAATAGTTATTTGAGATAATAGCTGATAAATAGCTGACGAGAAAATAATTTGTTATTTATTATCAAACGATAAGTTTATAATTCATTGCTTAAATTATAATATTTATAAAACTAAGAACACACAGAAACTTTTACAGAAATACACAATTGCTAAACAGAATAAAAAAATGCCATAAAGCAAAACGCAACCTTAAACATTACGTAACTTAAACACAAAATTTATATAGGTACTTAATTAGAATAACTCAAACATTTCTCTGCATAATTATTACACCAACTTTAATTACCGAACTACAACGAACGAAATATTTAAAAATTCGAACTTCAAAACTTCAAATTCGCGTGGGAACATCCGGCCTCACCCGACCGAGACCATCCAGAACCCTCCATTCTCTCGATACAACAAAGGGATCCACAGGTGCCCTTGTAACGGACCTCCACACAGCTGCTTCCGAAGCAAAGCCAGTGAGAACCCAAATCGAATCCAAGACGGAAGACCTTACTAAGGCGTCATATCGAATTTTGCGGATGAGGTATCATGGATAGTGTCGATATTCTAAGATAGATGTTAGAGGCAAAACAATGATCTAAAGGTGCTAGCTACACAATTATTTCGCATGTTTGTATTTTTTTAATTCTGCTGCTGGGACAGGGAAATCACATGGGCTCGATATAATTAATTAGCAAAAGGATTTAGGGGAAACTGAAACTGAACATATTATGTAGGTTGTTGTTAGAATAATATAACCTACATAATATTTAGCGGAATTACACTACCTATTTTCACTACTTATTTGCGTTTCAGTTTTGAGATGAATTTCGGCAATGTCACGCCTGATTTCATTAGATTATTTAGGGGAAATTGAAGAGTTGCAACAGCAGTGCCTTAGAACTCAGAAGTAAGAAGATTCTTTTTTCTTTTCTTTACGCCTAATCCAACGTCACATACTAACATAAAACCACTAATTACAAGGACCATGATTTTATAACTCCCAGACACGAAAAATACTCGTATATAGGGACATACGCATTTTTTCTGTACACATTTATTTTACACTAGCTGTGCCGCACTGTTTCAACCGCGTAGAAATCGTTTTACAGTTGCTCCCTCGGGAACTGTTCGTTTTTCCGCGATGAAAAACCCGTTCAGCCGTTATGAAGATAAGCGGTAACAAACACACATACATGCACACAGACCTTCGCATTTATAATATCAGTAGGATTTATTCGTATACTTTACACCCTTTGTCCCAGATGTGGTGATGTGATCCATAGGAAATTTCAATACAAATTGTCGAAGTAATTTTAACTTCAACTCAAATTATTTTGACGATTTGCATTCGGACCAACAAATAAAAATATTTACTCGAAGGACCACAACGGAAAAGGAGCATAAAACCAATGGAGCACATTTTTCCTATATCGTCATTGAAATTGAGTAATAAAATCAATGTGTTTTATGAACAAGGGGTTATTCCGTTTCCTAAAACGACATTGTTCTCGATAAAAACATTTTCATATATAGATTCCTGTTTCCTCCACGATATACCTATTTAAATACAAATATCAAATATATATATTATTTTTATAAATAGAGAAAAGCTGACTTCCATAGCTTTCGGAGTGTATCATAAGATCTCGAATTTTCTAACGAAAAGAACTAACGTTGGTAATTATGAGCGCAAGTGAATTTTATGTAGTTTAGAATGGTGTTGTAATTAAACGAGAGAATGGTCATGCAAGCTTATGCAATAATAAAAAGTAATACTTAGATATGAAAAATGCCATCACTAAAGGATGAGGTCTCTGTTGTTAACTGTACCCAATTGAGATTTTGTAGGACAGGCGGAATTAAAATAATATTTTACCGACTTTTTTTTAGATCTTGTTTGGTCACTATCTCACCTGATGTGAAGCGATGATGTGGCCTAAGATGGAGCACATAGATCTAGAGATTAATATTCTAATACAAATTTGTAGGTGACAGGAATTGATTTTGGAGGAAACGGAATAACCCTAATAAAGTACGAATATAATATATCTACAGGTGTAGGATGTAGATACAAACGCTTTCGAACTTCCGAAGTCTGTGAGAACTCGATTCGATATCAAGACGGAAGACGATGCCATAATAATGCGGAAGGATGTGGCGTCATCGAATCGTGATCGATACTGGATCGCCATACGCAAAAAAAACGATAGCTTGGCTTGTAATTTTTTGGAAATGTAATATTTTGTCTTCGTTACTATCTTAATAGGAAATAAATGGAGGTTAATATTAAGATATGCCAATTATTATGTGGATATTATTTGATTGATGATGTGATATGAAAAAACATTATGGCAATTATTTTGTCGATTCGAGGCGTTACATTCCAAACAAATGTCATACCTTCCGCCTTACACATTAATAGCAAAGAATACTAACTTTTTTAATAGCAATACTTACTTCCTTCATTATTATATTTAAAAATATTGAAAAAAAAAATCAGTTTGTTTATCCTTTCTTGACGACGAAACAGTATAAACGTATCAACGTCTTTTTTTCACAGAATCAGTTGAAATATCTCGTGACAAGCTACTTTTTATTCCGGAAAACTATCAGTTCCTTAAGGGTTCTTTATAAATCTAATTTAACGCGGACGATGTCGCAAATATGAACTAGTTATAAAAAATAGCAATAATTATTATTACTGCAATTCCACGGAAATCCATTTTTAAATAGCATTCCTGTTTTACAAACATTGTGGTTTTACCGCAGGACATCAGTAAATGGCATTAAAACTTAATTTTCTCGTTTAATTTAATACAAAGCATCATCGTTAACTCTACGGTCGACCGTACTGAAATTGGTAAAATAAGCCACTAAACATCATAGGAAAGAGATTATCTTAATAGAAAATTGAAAATCACAAAAAATGTTTATACCTGTAAACATTTTTTGTGATTTTCAATGTCATCATAATTAATATAATATAGTAGCAATATGTCAAAACGAAATATATTTTTAAAATTATAATATTATGCACAGAATTATCTTTCAAAAAAAGATTTACCAAAAAATTTATTAAATAAAATTGCTAACCTTTTGGGTACCTTATCCGCGGAGAGTAACCTGAGCTTTGTTTTGTATTTATAAAATTTGTGTGTTTTAGCTGTGGTTTTAGTAATAAGTTACTCCGATTTTAACCTAAATAAATGTTTTAGTATTAAATTGACAGTTTAAAAAAATATATTGTATCTACAGCCATGTCTAGATCCATATTATATTTAATGCTATCATGCAATGACGATGAAACCACCTTTCATGACATGAGCAGTTGCTAGTAATAAATAGGAGACCGGATATATAAGTGTATATAGAATAGTATATATAATAATATATCTCATCATAGATAGACAGATAGATAGATAAACACTTTAATGTTAAAAACCTTAAAAGTAGGTACATGAAATACAAGTACATTTCATAGTAATCAGCTTAGCAATAGGCGGTCTTATCGCTCAAAACGATCTCTTTCAGACAACCTTTGAACAGAAAGGACTAACATAATTTGGAAGGACAGTGGTTTTTCCGAAACAACTGCAGATAATATAGGTATTATAAATAAGTAAAATTGTAAGTATGTTTGTAGGAGGTAATGTCTGGAAATACTGATTAAATTTTGAAAATTCTTTGATAGGTATAAAGCTTCACTATCCGTTAGTATCAAAAGCTATATTTTATTATTTGGACGCGTACAAAGTCGCGGGCGGTTGCTAGTAGTAAATAAATCTTTACACAAAGATAAATTAGTTAATTTAAAAATCAATATTAATAGAAAGTGAAATTAGACATAAATGATGTTCTAATCACAGATTGTGTATTTTCATTATACAATTAGCAACAGCTTGATGAACGATTTTATGCTTTTAAGTGAGAGTTCTTTGACTATTAACTAATGGAATTAAATTTATCTGCGCATACGAGTAAACAATCCTTTAGAATTTATATAACGTATAAATTGACTGCAGCAAATGCCAAATCTCTTAGTTCACATGAAAAATTTACTAAATAAAAATAAATATTAAATATTTTACCGTTAGATAAGCTATTCTGCTGTCTTTCTCTAAATATAATTATATAATTAACTTGTCAGTCAGTTAAATAAATAAAAAATATGCTTCATCTTCGGCCACTTTTATGATTACCGTCAGGCGAGATTGTGGCCAAAAAGAAGGTGAACGATTTTTAGAAACGTAACAAAAATAAAACGAATTTCGTTACGTTATTTTACCAAATCTAAGTGATATACCAATTCGCCATTTCGCGCCATGGTGAAGCGGTGCGGGTCGCTAGTGTCACTATATAGACAATGCATAGAATGACTGACTGATTGAACTTGCGACTCGGCTAGGGATGGCTTTTGCATACTCAAGATCACGAGAATATAGGAATCGATGAGACAGGTTTCACATTAGTATCGAAAGTTTCGATAGACAGTGATTACAAGGAAGAAACTCTTATAGTTAGCTTCTATAGCCAAAAGTTAGTATTCTTTGCTATAGCTAGCTCGTATAGTTAGCTAGTTAGCTCTTATAGTTCGTCCTAGCGTCATTAAATAACATGAACATCACCACCGAAATTCTTGTTTTCTACCAACTGCAACTTGGCCCTTTTTAAGACAAGATTGAATAGAGCAAACGTCCACCTTAGACCTCAACTAAACTTACCATCAGGTGAGATGTTGTCAAACGTAAACCCATAAAAGCAATAAAAAAAAATAAAACTAGTTGTCGGTGTCAATAGTTATGTACATAAATTATACTCTACATCGATCGGGTAAGCTGATATCGTGAAACAAAATGAACGTCTATTGCAATAGCAAAATGCTAGATTTGCTGATACAGGTTTTTTAAACCAAGTGTGATAGTCATTTGTCGTGACGAAATTCTGCAATCTGAGACATACCTAATTTGTCACTCGTTGATTTGACACGTTTGGTAAGTAATGTAATGCGAGCCAGCTAAAGATACTTCACCAAAAAAATAAAACCGACAAGTTGATACAAATATTTTAAGAACTGACAAAACAGCTGACTAACATAATTTACCTAATTAGGCAAATGGTCACAAAAACCAAGCAAAACGATAAAGTTCATAAGTCAAGTTGGTATGAGACAATATTTTTTCTTCATAAAATAAAAGTACCTACCTATTTCCTCGTACTTATCGTCGTTCGTTATGGTTGTTCAAGTATTTTTATTGGAAATATTTACCTAGTTCTAGTTTCGTTTATTTCAACATGATTTTGACGGTAGAAGGAAGCCGTACTATTATATCGTAATTCATTGTTCATATGTTTAGTATGTTATTATCAAGGTTGATGCAGGTACGAATTACGACTAACCTATTCTGTAACATCGATAAATTATTATTTTAGGATGACGAACGCAATTCAATAACCGCAGAAGTCTACTATTTTTACATTTCTGGTTGGCACTGCACTTGTTATGGGGAGGCTTATGGCAGGCCTAGCGCACTCCGCACTGTAGGTACGAAGCTACAAGTACATAGCCGGACACCGACAGCGGGTCGCGCGTCGTTACACGTGCCGCGTCAGAAGATATAAGAGCTATGCGATAGAAAGAGAGGCGCTCTGTATGTTAATATGACTTGTAGGTATGCAGCGTTACGCGAGCTGAAACGAATTTTAATGTGTCATAGCAAGAATCACTATTTGTTTAAATTTCTTTGCGGAAGGATGCTTCTGTTCCTTAGTATTCTGTGCTTATGGTCAGGCGCACAACCTTATTCGTCGCATACCTCATTACATATATTAAAAATGTTGGATGCCCAGTTTCCCCCGTTTTCCCTCAGCGCTTTTCTCAAAATTCGAACACAGTTCTGTATAATCCGTTCATCGATATGATTACACTACATGCGTGCCCGTCCCTACCCCTAGTGAGTACGTAAGCAATGCATCACTTATGCAGGTGCATGCGCCTGTGCGCTTCATTTGGCGATCGTTACGGTAGGCACAGGTAGGGAAAGAGTAGGAACGCTTGAACTATTGCTTGTGTAACTTTCTACACGAATTTTATTATGCATTATCAAAAACCTGATATAAACCACCATTTGTACCATTTTAAATTTAGGCATTTCTACTATTCAGTGAACAAGTTAATAATGGTTGAATTTTGTATGAAAAACGTACCATCTCCAGACCCTGTCATACATAGCGTATCGGGAAGTTCTCAATGACGAGAATAATATTATTCATGCACTATACACAGCCAAAGTTATGTTGTAAAAAATGTTTTAAAATATGGCACTTAGCAAGGCTTTTTGGAAAAAAATAAGAATGTCTAAAATATTAAAAAAAAAATTCTAATCTCTCAAAATTGATAGCGTTAACAGGTACTTTAATATTATGGAAAAGCCCGTAATTAGCAATGGACAGAAAATCATGAAAAGAGACATTTTGTAGCAGTAGGATGACGCTGGCTGAAATAAATAACTAAAAAGGAAAAATAAGAATTATTTGTACTTACCTAGTAAACCGTAGTTCGTAACAGCTTGAAGAATTAAATTTTAATTTCGTCTAGCGTTTCATCAGAGACTTGCTATGCGTTACTGCAATACATTCCTCATCCTCGCGCAATCTATGTATGAATATCAATTAACTTTTTATCTAGCAAAAAACACTTAGTTATTTCTTAACATTAGCAACTCAGAAAACCAGCTAAAGCTTAAGTACATTTTCTTTTTCTAAAAAAAACCGACCAAGTGCGAGTGGGACTCGCGCACGGAGGGTTCCGTACCATTATCTATAAAAACGGCAAAAAAATCGCGTTTGTTATATGGGAGCCCCCTTAAATAATTATTTTATTCTGGTTTTTAGTTTGTTGTTATAGCGGCAACAGAAATACATCATCTGTGAAATTTCAACTGTCTAACTATCACGGTTGATGAGATACCGCCTGGTGACAGACGGACAGACAGACAAACAGACAGACGGACGGACAGCGGAGTCTTAGTAATAGGATCCCGCTTTACCCTTTGGGTACGGAAGCCTAAAAAGTATCAGTATTGTTAAACGCATCACTGATCTATCCGCAATATAAATATTTTCTAGATATACCTAAGTATACTTATGTTGTTTACTAGTTTATCTTTTATTCATAGTAATTCGAAAGTCAGGCTTATAAATACCTACACAGTTACTAGGCCCTTTCTTCATACATACGTAATAGGAGTCTACAAATCGTCTACAATCTTTTGTCTGCCTTGCACAATGACCCGCTATGTTCATTTATTTTTCATGAATGTCTGGACTCTGGCATTCATACTTTCTAGTGACAGTCGCTTTCCGTTAGTTGTTATATAATACACTCGAGAGCAATGAATCCGGGTCACTTAAAGAATGTTAAAAATCTCGGAAACTAAAAATGATAGGTTAATGCAATAAATTGTATTTAATAGACAATGTAATACTCCTTAAATGAAAGTAAAAAAAATATGAGTCACCATACATTTTATTAACACAAAATTACATAAAGAAAAAAACTGCTGATCTCTCCTTAAAACAAAAATAGGAAACATGAAATTTTTGAACTTTATTACGATTTTCTTGAATTTTAATACTTCGTATTGCCTCCTCGTGCTTCCATTACTGCGTTTACGCGGTTTGGCATGCTGTACACCAAGTTCCTTATACGATTTTGGGGAATATTCTCCCATTCCTCTGTGAGAGCAATTTTGAGCTCACGAAGCGTGATTGGGGGAGGGTTTCGTTGGTTTACGCATCTGCCTAGCTCGTCCCAAGCATGCTCGATCGGGTTGATATCCGGGCTGCGCGCTGGCCACTCCATACGAGTAATGTTCATCTCTTGAAGGTAGTCATTCACAATCCTACCTGTATGAGGTCGGGCATTGTCATGCATAAATATAGCATCCTCACCTAAATTGACCATAAATGGACCAACGTGATCATTGAGGATTTCTTCCACATATCTTACGCTAGTTAAAGAGCCGTTTTCTATGATCACCAGCTCTGTGCGACTTTCAGAAGAAATTCCGGCCCACACAAGTACAGACCCACCACCGTAGGCTACTTTTTCTTCGATGCATGCTTGCTTGAATCTTTCCCCTGGTCTTCGATACACTCTGTGTCTTCCATCGTGCTTGTAGAGCATAAATTTTGATTCGTCGGAGAACATAACTTTTGACCAATCTTCAATACTCCAATTTACGTGGCTCTGGGCATATCTTAGTCTCGAAATACGATGCCCACGCTCCAGTTTAGGGCCGTTTGCAGGTCTAAGGGGTTTTAAGTTAGATTCAGCAAGCCGACGTCTTACTGTCCATGCACTTGGGTTACTTCCTCCGAGGCGTCGAAACTGATTGGTGAGTTCAGTTCAGTGTGAGAAAGCGATTTCGAAGCATGGTGTTCACCAAGTATCGGTCTTCTCGTGCTGTGGTACACCTGGTTCTGCCCGTTCCTGGTCTGCGTAGGTTAGAACCAGTTTCTTCGTAACGTCGGAGAACTCTTTGTACTATTGACAGCGACACACCGACAGTCCTGGCTGTATCGCGCTGACTCCGGCCGGTTTCCAGCATTGTAAGTATTCTGGTGCA
The DNA here is from genome assembly GCA_951640565.1 of Petrophora chlorosata. Classification (NCBI taxonomy): domain Eukaryota; kingdom Metazoa; phylum Arthropoda; class Insecta; order Lepidoptera; family Geometridae; genus Petrophora; species Petrophora chlorosata. The sequence goes on from OX621206.1 coordinate 9,158,715, forward strand.
TTCTTCAGGCGTAAGCGACATAATTTCAGCTTGAATAATGAATATAGAGCACTATCAACATGGTTTATGTACCCACATAAATGACAGATTACAAACAAAAGCAAAACCAAATGCTGTAATTTCGTAGTTCCATCTTCGAAAGTGGCCCTTTTTCAAATTTGATTTTTTTATGATATAACTTTACAATAACTAAGAAGTTTTAATACCTTCATTTAAGGAGTATTACATTGTCTATTAAATACAATTTATTGCATTAACCTAGCATTTTTAGTTTCCGAGATTTTTAGGATTCTTTAAGTGACCCGGATTCATTGCTCTCGAGTGTATTTATTAACAAGTAATATATAACAAGATTTTTGTTAAAAAATATATTTTTGGACAAGCTTTTAACAAATTCGTAATCGGAACCTCAAGCAGATTAAAATGAGCCCTTGTTTTAATATTTTTTTAATACGATATTTTTGAGAGAGAATTTTAAATTGTTTTAATACGAGAGGCCGCCGGGGTGGGCACCGTTTTTTCAGTCATTCTGCCGCCAAGCAGTTAGTACGCAAAAATTACTGTGTACCGGTTTGAAGGGTAGTGTAGCCAGCGAAATTACTGAGCTAATTGTCACAGGACGACGAGCACAGTGCAGTGCCGTGTAAGATTTTGCAATACAAAATTCTGGGTGATCCTGCAACTGTTATGGGCAGGCGTATTGCTTACCATCAGGCGAACGACCTGCTCGTCCCGTTAATCAGATACCTTAAAAAATCTAGGAAGCTGTCATCTTGACACTGTCACTTCACTGTCACTTTTACTGTTCTACAGCTGTTTTTCTATTGAGAAAACTGTTTCTCACACTCAGTTTCTTGCTGTATTTTCTGAGTAGTTCTTTTCTCAATGCGATGGTAGTCATTGTGATAATTTGAAGTTCATAAGTGCGTCTATGATGCCTAATCTGTATAAAGAAATTTTGATTTGATTTTATTTGATTTGTAGCACACTAGAGGTCAACAATAATACAATTTGGGTGTGTTCAAATCTAGAGTGAACAAGTATCTACTGGGTAAGCGTGCTACATCTTCGACCGCATCGTCACTTCCCAACAGGTGAGATTGTGGTCCAACGCTGAGCCAGTCTCTCGTAAATAATAATCTCGTAAATAGAAAAAAACAAAAACCGACTTCAATGTATCTTCGAAGTCCAAGGTCACATATCGATGTTTTTATAGGACCACTTCGTAGCTATACTGAACCCAACGCAAAAAGAATTTTCCAAATCGGTTCATAAATGATGGAGTTCTGAGGTAACAAACATAAAAAAAATACAATCGAACAGACCTCCTCCTTTTTTGAAGTCAGTTAAAAAAAATCAAGCGTATGTGAGTTTCATCGCAACTCACAAAACTATTTATGTGGTAACAAAAGGCCTTGGGAAATGAATTCACAATGAAAGTACTGCAGAAGACGTAATACAGCGTCACGAGAACGTCGTAAAGAAAAGTCGCTAAACTTTAAAGTTTAGAGTTACAGTACAGCTTCCAATAGCATCTTGTTAAGTAAAGTTGATAGTGAAAACGTGTCAATGGCTTCGCTTGAAATTGTTAAGACTTGAGCTGAGGAGATCATGCTTCGAGGATAACAGGGGTAGTAACTACAATAAGCTGTTTTAAAATATGACGTTTTTTTAAAACAATATCAATGGTGTGGCGGAGTTTCTCAAACATGTCTAGTTCAGTACATTTTTCATGTAACTTCTACAAGCTGTTTAAAATATGATTGTGAAGATCCAAGATAACTAAGGTAGTAACTTAGATAAAAATATGACGTTTTTTGAGAGCAATTAAATCAGATTTTAAATCATGTCTCAGATGATTCATTACATTTTTCCTTCAAACACTAATTTGGGGTAGCGAAAAGCACGCCTGTTATTAGCCAATAGAGAGTATGAACTGCTCTTACAGTAGTGCAGCACTATTTTAGCAGATGAGAATTGCGGTACATAATTAATAGGAAAAACCAGCTAATATTAGAGGGTTAGGATCCGGCATCATAGCGTAATGCCAAAGAATACTAACTATTACTTATGGTGGTAGTAGGTAGAGCTAGAGCGAGTGTGGCTCAGCGGTAACTCATGCGCCTTTCGATCAGACGCACCTGGGTTCGAAACCCGACTCGGCCAATGACTTATAGTTAAGTGCAGATTTTGCAAGCTCGCTCTAAAACGGTGAAGGAAAACATCGTGATGAAACCCGCTTACGCGCTTTGGAGTGGTAGGCTCTGGCCGTGGTTGTAATACCACCCACCGAACAAAGCCATGCCGTCAAGCGACCTAGTCGTGTTTCGGGATGATGTTCGGTGAACCATAGGGGAGATGGGTCTGAGCAGCCGCTCAACTGCCGTCTCTCTCTAGATCTATGTGCTTCATCTTAGGCCACATCATCGCTTCACATCAGGCGAGATGGTGGCCAAACATAGATGTATCAAGCGTAAAAAAAATAAAAAAATCAAAAGGTAGTTAAGCTAGTTAGTAGATAGTTTGCATTTGTATGGAGTGTCGGGGGTCTGGTGATGCGCAGTCCGTTTTTGTAGTATTTGTAATCATGCATGCGTTATCATTGTCATTACCGGTCATTAAAAATTGCTTTATTTGTAAAAGCGGCTCCACACCTGCGCATGCGCACGAACCGTGCACACGAAGCGTAGCGAACCGCTGTAGACGCATCACTTTCCGTTACGCGCGCACGACGGGAACCGTTCACGAGAAGTTCGTTTGAATGCTCTTGTTACTGGACAATTCACTTAGTGTTCGCAAACGCGTCCATACCATGGACACAGAATAATTAATAGTACAAGTAACTATCACGACCATGTGCGATTGTTATTTTATTTATTTATATTTAAGCAAACAAATAAAGACACAGAAAAAATCCTAATAACCATGGATTCGTTTTAGTAGCTTGTATAAATAGTCGATCCCAATTTCTTTCTCAAAAATATTATCAATGTATAGAATTGGCTCAGTTACAGTATATTGATGCGTAGACAGCACGGTTCGTGCGCGTGCGCAGACGTGGAAGCGCCATTAGACATTGCAGTAAGCGATTTCGTAAAGGGCAAAAATGTACACGCGAAATACTCGGCAACTTGGCTAACCTGTCAGCGGGTATCAAAGTTTACCAACGAATTAAACAAAATTAAATCTAAATTCACACGAACTATGTGTTTCGAAAGCTCCTACTCGTACAGTCTGCATCCAAAATATGTAGGTATAGGTACATTTTATAACCATGTCATAATCACTATTTTTAAACTTGCTACTTTCAAATATAATTTCAATAGCAAGGACTACTTAAATAACATACAATGGTAAATAAATAAAAACATTATTGCGACATGGCATTAGAATGTATACTTATTGATGATGCTGTCTGTACCATATTTATCAGTTTAAATCACGGTTACAAACTAACATTATAGTAAAGGTTTCAACACCGTATTCACGATTCTTCCATTACTACTTACTGTAGAACAAACTGACCCAGTAGAGCGAAGGTCGCTTATTGTGTGTACGATTGCGGAGCCTATAATACCTACCTAGTAGCTAATGAACCTCTCGTATATACATCTCCCAAGTACCTATGCAATATAACATCAAGTAAGTTTAACATAAAATAAATAACTGGGAGTAAAATGGGTCGACTATATTACAAAGATCGCTGGTTGATATTAGTCGATTCGAATAGCATATTTTATTAGAGAGGCCAACCTATAACCATATGTAGCATATGAAAAGTTGTGCTGTGAATGGCTATTATGATAATAGTAAGTGCGGGTGTTTCCCAGCTGGTAATGGTATGACAGTGTGGTTCAGCAAACTCGTGCGACTTTCGTTCTAACGCACTGAAATTCGAATCCCGCTTGGGAAAACATCGTGAGAAAACCGGCCAAAGGGTTATGGGCTAACGTGATAGACTATGGCCCTTACTCTCTCTATGAGAGAAAGCCCACGGCCCAACAGGAGGATTGTAATGGGCTGATGATGAAAACGATTGAAGCACAATGTTAAATTTTTTAAATTAAAAAAGACGTGTGGCACTCGGAGACTGCCGCGGTAAAGCTATTGCATAGCATTCGGAGTGGGGGGTGTTAGGTTATTTTCGTTACGGAATTTCTGGATTCGGTCTCCACGCTCAAGGCCCGCGATAGAAGCTATGCAATAGCTTAAAAGAGAAGTTACTTAAAACTTCAGTGGTTTACGAATGCCATTCAACTTGCTATTGTATGTTATTTTTAAATGATAAATAAATTAAAAAAAAACTTATGAAACTGAAGATTCAACTTATGAAACTGCGTACACGAACCACTTTTCACCAGACTGTGACGCAGCTCGGAAACTAATAATATAAGTACAGAAAAACTACACTATGATACGATTCGACACCCGATAGAGGAAGTCTTGAAATAGATTCGAACCATTCTATTTTTATACCAGTACTGGTTTATATACACACATCAAAAGTGTCTAGGGATCAACATATATTTTTGCAATAACTTTTCTCCTGATTGATATTAATTAAAATTTTCTTTAAGGATTCATCAAATAAAGTGTTTTCGTTTGTCACAGTAACGATAAACCAAGTCACCTTTGCATTAATAAAGAAATTTGCCATTTTCCTAATAAAGGGATTTTTGACATTTGAACCACTAACATTAAAGTTCGAAAAAAAGACTGAAATAACAGTTTTCTTTAAAATTTTATTAGGTAACTTTAACAATTAATAATCCGTGTTTCTACCGCGAACACTAACAACACAAGAACATCGGTTTGGCATACTCAAAATGAGTTCATCCAAATCACGCTGTGGAATGGCCGCCCATGTTCGTTGCAACAACAAAAAAAGGTCTTCTTGCGACTGGATACCCTCCATATTCGGCAGAGCTCTTCTCTGTAGCATATCCCATGCATGCTCAATCGGGTTCAAGTCTGGCGACTGAGCAGGCCAGGGCAGGACATTGATGTTAGCTGCGGCGAGAGTCTGTCTTACAACTCTTGCGGTGTGCGGTCGTGCATTATCATGCATTAACTGAAATAAGGGACCGATTTGCACTTGTAGAGGAACGATGACGTCTGATACAATCGTCTCAGCATAAATTTGAGCGTTGAGGTTGCCTCTGATCCAAATCAACTCAGTTCTTCCGCCGATCCAAATACCCGCCCATACCATGATGGTTCCACCACTATAAGGATGGACTTCCTGGCAGGATTTTAATCGCTGTTGGCGTCCAGGGGTTCTCCAGTGTCGTATACGTCTTGTATCCGGTCTCATACCAAAACGAGACTCATCAGAAAAGCACACGAAACGCCATTGTTCTTCTGCCCAATTTCTGTGTTCAAGAGCCCATTGATATCGAATCCTACGATTGTGCATTGCTATAGGTGGTACCCGTAGCGGTCTTCGGGAATGAAGGTTCACTTCATGCAAGCGGTTTCTGACTGTTTGGTCGCTAATTAAGTTCCCTGAAGAGTGATGAAGCCTCACGGCTAACATCATGGCGGTTATTGTTGGAGCTCTTCGAGTTAAGATTTGAATGTATCGGTCTTGTCTCCGTGTGGTGCAGCGATACCGTCCTCCATGGCGCTCAGCCACGGTACCAGTGCTTCGGTAACGTGTCCAAAGTCGACTGATAACACTCTGACTTGTATTCAGAGCTAAAGCCACAGTACGTTGCCGGGAACCAGCTTCTATCATTCCCACGGCTCTGAGCATTTCTTCCCTGCTTAAATGACGTCGCCGCTCCATAATAACGTTGGTTTTAATCAGTAGTAGGGAAACAGTAGCACTAATAATGTCTTCAATGCGTTGTATGTTTTTATAGGGAAAATATTGACAGCTGATTTTCATCTTTTACTCGAATTTGATTCACAGTTCCTGATTCAAATTATGAAATGCACCAAAAAGGATCCATATAAATTTATAAAATCATAAATGTATTACAAAGCCACATCTCAATCTTAAGAAATCCGCATAAAAATGCTTGATCCCTAGACACTTTTGATGTGTGTATTTATCGAAACGTTGAGACTTGCGACTGCCGATATTCGATAAAACGAAAATAACAATGCTTGACGTAATCAAACTTTTTTTTCTTCCGGCCCAGACGAAGATGGTGGTATGAACTAGACTTCATTAGATAGATTAATCAGTGAGGAGTAGAAGGAGGGGTAGGGAGGTAGGAAGGTAGGGAGGATAAGGCCACATAAATAAATACGTAAATACGCCAAAATAACACGGTACAAGGTCTAGGCAGGTATTTATTTATTACGTTTACCAACAGTTGATACACAACAATTACAGTAAGTCCTTAACTAATACGCAACCAATTATAGGTAAACACAACATGCGTTTATACATTTATAAATAATGAGTAACTATGAGTACATAATTTACTTATAATAAAATATAATATTTCGTAAAATAAGAAGACAAGTTATTAATTTTATTTACACAAGATATTGTGCTACTGTGGACCCGCTTGAGCCCAACATATTTTGTAGGAGCCTGGCTGAGCTATCAAAATTGTAGGTATGTGACTTCTAGTACCTTGTTATTTAGATATCTGTGAGCGAGGCACTGTAGTGGGACGCCCATGGCTAAAATTTGCGACCTCCGAAAACGGTCACCACAACCTAAAGACATCCGCGACACATAACCATTGCCTATGCTTTGCCTATCCTGTATGGAAGAAGAGGAAAACGATGGAATAAATAGGGACGAAATCTTTTGTATCGATAATACATCGTCTCTATGAAGTCCTAAATAAAAAGGTCGCCCCCTATCAGACGCGGATGGCAACTTATATTACCGTCCGTCGAATGGTCCCTCTATCCAACATTTTGTTCTCTGTCTTTAACTGAACAAACCCTGACCTAAAGAGCTGATCAAGTCATATAATCTAGGCTGGTCATATCTAAATATACCAAGTGCCACAAAATCAGTTGCAGGCAATTATTGGTACAATGAAATTGACCTCAGAGTTAGTAGTAGGAGTCCAGTGGATCTACTGCCTACGTCTATTAATGTACCTACCTATACAATGTATGCATACCTAGGTATTATAATTATGTCTGTTTGGGTAATCCTATGTTCTGTTATCAAAAATGCGCATCTCTTTGTTCTGTGGCTGGGTATAGTGGGCCATTATTAATTTACTTATTTAGGACAAAACTGACAGCCTAAATACCATCGTAGTTAGTTGGTCTATGTGTCGCAAAGCCAATTACATACCTACATTACGTTATAATTCTGCACGTAATCGAGGCGAAATATACGTTTATCATTAAAAACACTAATTAAAATTATCGCTAGAAAATCGGATTCTTTAGTGTGACCGAATTCATGTGCAAATATTAAGGTATTACGGTTTGAAGGGCGCTGTTTCATAAACGAAATTATTGATGCGAAGATTAATTGCCTCAGGATGACAAGCGCAGTGCCGTGCCGTGCATGATTTTTTAAAACTAGGGATCTGTGTTGCTCTGCAACTGTTATGGGTATTGAGCAGACGTGTTGCTTACGAACACTTTTATTACGAACGACGTGCTCGGCTCGTAATAAAAGTATATTAACGAGAGTGATGAACTTACTAGCAGTTCATTTATATAGATGAATATTCACTTAGGTGTAATAAAGATAAAAAATACACTAGGTAAAAGTGTAATTTACTTTACACGGGAAAAACATATTCTCAGAAGAGTACAAAGAGTTTGTGTTTCCGCTTAACCGGCATCTTAAGATAAACAATAGATCAATACAGAAATAGATTAAGTAAGGGATATACATAAATATTATCTTCGAAATAGGGTGTTTTGTGTTATGGCAAGGCAAACCATTAATTTGATCAACATTTTAATTGGCTCTAAGTTATTATGCTCTCTATTTTTGAGATTTGTAAGTTAAAAGTTTTAAGGATCAAAACCATAATGATTTATTATTATTGAATAATTAAGTACCCACCAAAGTTGTTACTTCGGTATTAGGTAAAAAATAAATTAAATAAATACGCCCAACGATCACATACATAGCCTGTTCCCTAACTAGGTAGATAATACTTCGTTTTATCGCATATAGTCATAATCAATATAAATGTAATGTGCGATATTAGGTCTTGTGTTTGTCCAAGATCTCTCCCAATACAAATCGTCAAGGAAGGGCTAATCAATATGTCTGGGAAAAAAGTTTTTAAATAAATAAGTCCCTGTAAATATGCTACGAGAATCAGTAAAACTGGGAAATTTTAATTCATATTAAATCTTTGTATAAATTAATAAACCAAAAACATGTTCATCATTATGCAACAGAAACAACATTTGTTCATAAATATTCAACTGATGGTAATATCTGAGGAAAACATGAAACGTGGTTGTTTTAATGTCGGAAATTATATTTGCAGGAAAATTTAGGAAGACAGCATTTTTTATGGATCTGAGTAATGATACGAGCAAGTCGTTCGCCTGATGGCAAGAGCCACGCCTGTCCATAACAATTGCAATGCCTCCCAGAACTATTAAAAACATAAAAAGCACTGCGTAGCACTGCATTGTGCTCATCACGCCGAGAAATCAGATATTAAGTCTCATATGCACAGTAATTTCACTGGGTACAATGCCCTTCAAACCGGAACACAGTAATGCTTGCGCACTACTGCTAATTGTTGAACAAGTAACAAAATAGTACATCAAGCGTCCCACTCCGGCTTCTTACGATTACATTAATGTACTGTACTGTAATCCACAATTTCTGGAAGTGATAGTGGAAAGTATATAAAAATCCATGAATTAGTATGTACAGAAATTAAACATACAGACGCGAATGGCGACTTTGTTTTGTACCATTTAGAAAAGAGAAGATGGTGAATAAATAAAAAGAGTAACCCACGCGCACCCCAGACGAAGAAGAAGAAGGAAGTGATTCATGGGTACCGTTTGGATGAATACGTTGACTTTAAGTCTTGAGACTCAATAAATCTGACAGTTCAAGCGCGCTCCATGCTCAAGTGATTTCGCACTCTTATATTTAAGTAGGTGTCTAGGTGTCATAGGTAGTAGGTGTGTAGATGTCATCTAGTTTCAGCCTAGACCAGTATACACAAAGATTCGTGTGTGGATGTCCTAATGTTAAGTCCCCTAATGTCGGAGTTTTGATGAAGTTTTTTGTCGGATGAAAACTAAAAAATATTTAAAAGTACCTACGTTTTATAAATGTTTATACATGCGAAATTACATGCCCTCTGATTTGTCAATAATGAAACTGAACTATTAAACTCCAGAACTGTACCTACATAAAAATAAATTATAGTAAACAAGTACTCGATAAGAAAGCATTTTACAAAATTAAGAAAGCCACGTTCGTAGACGCGATGCGGAAAGCTGTACAACTTACGGGAAAATATATGAAGTTTGAGAAAAAAACTTCCTTCCCTTGACTTGACCTATATGCCTGACACAGCGTACGTTCTTTGATCTGTCACAGTTCAAAAACTCTTGAGTTCCACCTGACCGCATTTTGGGATGCCCTTATTCTTCCGCTAGGGCAAGCCGAGTGATTACATTTCACAAGGAAGTACATTTAACAGAACACCCATTTGCCCCTATTGTAGCTCTCTAGAGTCAGTAAATCCTTTATAACATTTCAGTACTACTAACATTACGTAGCAGAATAAACAAAGAAATTCCTAGAGCGACCGTCACGCCACCAACGCTCCTTTCTTCGCTACGCTTGGTTTGCCACCCCAGGTGAAGCCGCAGCCAGCATACCGGATGCCGCACTGGGCCTTACTTCACTTTATCGCTTCATCGTACCCGCTTCCGCCGATTATTTTATTTTTTAAAGGTAACGAACTCGGTGTGTGCTGACCCTTGAAATGTTGACTGGATAGTAGTAGGTTGGCAAAGAATCACAAAAATCAGTTGCAGTTTTTCACATTAATTGTTTGCAGTTTTTTAGTTAACATATTCTACTGCTTAAATTTAGAAACTTATATATTAAAGAGTTATAGAGAGATTGAGTAATTTTCCTTTTGTCATTAGGTACTTCATCTTCACAAACTAAATGCATATAACGATAAGATACGTATTAAATATTTTTCTGTACCTACCACATATTTAGAAGTCACAATCGTCTAGGAATTGTATAAAGTGACCATTCTAAAGTTTTTGTAAAATGAGCTGTCTCATTTGCAAAGCATTTCATTTTTCATACCTAAATAAGTGAATAATGAGTGATCAAAAGACAAAACATTAAAACACCAAATACTACTGTAAAACATTATTTCTGTTCTGTTTTTTAAAGCGTCACCTAGCGTACTAACAGCAACCTATGAGAGTCAGAGGGACACATTGTTAACAAATTAAAACCCGTGCAACATAGTTTTAGAAAACTCTAAAAGAGGGCGCTATTACACATTTTTCAGGACTACATTCCCAATTAGGCGTTACTTACCTGAGAAAAATACGGTGGAAGCACTGCCCTCTGATCATCTAAGCGAGAACACTGCACTCGTTCTAGCAGCTCGAACAGTTCGTGTTGAGCGCGTGTGCCCCCTGTCGTGGTGGAGCTCCATGGCGCGGACACGTGCTGCCGCCTGGCGGAACAAAGAGAAACTTTTTAGTAAAGTGGGGTGGGGCGAGCGTTCACGGCGGCATTGTTGGTGTGGTGTGGAAGTAATGGTTGACATATACGCTAGGTGGCGCTCTAAGAAACAATTATATTTCACGAAACTTTGTATAAACACCTTGTAAATATTTTTACGCGTTTTATTATATCGTTTAAATTAATGAAACTCTGCTTCCACCTTTTGAAGCAGTTACGTTTTTTTTCTTTTTAATATGATGCTGGAAAACGGCGTTATTTATTGTTATGCTGTTAATAACAAACAATATCTACGCTAACAGAACTTTATCGCTCATCAATCTCTTCCATTGCAGGCCATCGATCAACGTCTTTTTACAACTTTATAAAGCCTAGAATTCTCTCGAATCTCGACAATAGACCTCGTTACGACGACAATCAAGCAAAACTTGAGCGAAAACTTTTTACTCTTCGAAAAGTAAATACAAAGTCAGGTTAGGTAGGTGTATGCAAATGCTATAGGAAAATAAATCTCTTATTTCTTTGGTGCGGCTACATTCCAGATGTTCGTTTATGGTGAAATTCCCCATGCCTCATACAAAAAAAATGGAGTAGGTACAATATTTCTATTATTTCAACATTTTCGCGTCGTCCTCATTAGGTATGAGTAGGTAGGTAGGTACTTAGGTAAAAAATATTCATTCGAGGTATCAAATTTATAACAGTTCCTAAAATAATTATGAGTTTATGATAAGACAGTTACCTACTGATTTAGTTAGCGTATCAATAAAAGAGTTAATAATATGCAAGCTATTCACAAAGCACTCACTCGCAATCACTGCATAAAGCTATTCAAAAAATTCGATCAAAGAGCCGCCCCAAAAATTAAACTGTTGACCATTCAAATTCGTAAACAAAACTATTCTGATTGCTACCATTTAACAGCACGAGACCAGGGAAAATTATATTCAAAATTGAATAGTGTGTAATAAACGATGACATTACAACTTATCTTTTTCATTTTCAACTGGTTTTTGTAATTTATGGCTCTTAAAATAATGTGAAATGTAAACAAAAGTACGCACGAGTGATTTGCGTGACCCCATCTCTCGGGTAAAAATGGAACTACAGAACGATCTGGACAATGGTTTGAATCTGTGATTTATAGGGCAATTAACTGACCATTCAGAGCACCCCTCGCTTTCGGACAGGGCCAATATCTAGAAAATCATAATGCCGAAGAGAATGGTTTTCCGAACCTTCCCCCTTTATTTAATCATTCGGCAAACCAGTTTCTGCGACTTAATCAAGGGCTGTTTGTTTTTCGGCTTTGCCTAATTTCGCGGTGTTGAAGGGTGGTCGGAGAATTAAGAGAAATAAATGTGATTGGCAGATGTTTCTGTTTGTTTTCGTTTCATTTGTAAGTTGATTAGGTGATGATTTTTGTGTCATAGTGGACTTATTCAATTTTGTTTTCTATGGCTATGGAATCGTATTGACAAAAGGATAACTTATACGAGTATTTATAGCAATTAGGATCAGCAAGTTCTAAAATGGAAATACAAAGGCCGAAAACAATTGCTAGGCATTACTTTGCCTCTCACTCAACTTAGCCATGCCTGTCTTTTATCATTAAAAACATTTTTAACCAAGCAACGAATTAAAAATATATGCCAAAATAATGTGTTTTTAATAAAATAGTTCAATTGAAAGCAATATCTTTTGATGATATTACCAAAGAATACTAGCTATTACTTGTATTCTGTGCTATTATGTACTTACCTACGTAATTATACGGTACAATTTACAAAGAACGTTTCGAGCTCCTGTATCTCCGAGCCTCTGCTTTATTAATATTTGTGTTTTGCACATCCCATTTGTACGGGCAGCGTTAACCCAATTTCAAAAACTCCGTGCAAACAAAATAAAAAGTGTTCCCATCCTGCCGCGCACATGTTCCCATTGTAGTCAGTTGTATGCCAGTGCGCAGTGGCCAGAAGGATGGCAGGCGCCTACGAATATTTCATACTTTCATACCGTTGCAACTCTGTTTCTTCCATTGTTGCAGTGTGAATACGAGCTCCTGCTACAATAACAGTAGATATACTTAGGGAATTTTTCATGGACCTATTATATTTATATAGGTATTGTGTATTAGCCTAATATGATAGATATCTAAACTGTTCAATTTCAAATACATATCACATTTGTTTCACCACCTAAACACAGAATAATTAAAATGACTTAACAGTAAGTCTGATTATATTTGCCACTTATTAGCAAGATAAACTAACATAAAATTATTTTATATTAAAACAGTTCAAGTAATAATACATAATACAAATATACATAATAGATACGCTATATAGAGCGAGTGTGAAGTCGTCTTTCCTCTTTTCTACCTATGCACTGGTAAGAAATACGCTAAGGCATGGCATACCGGCATACATGGTTAGTTAGTCCCAAAAATCGCCACGACCATAATTAAAATCGTTTGTGGTTGTAAGTACATACTATTTTATTACCCGCTCCATTCGCTCCGCTACCTATATAATATGCAACGCTGATTTGGATCCGGTTTTTGCAATAAACAAAGAGACAGTTGCAAAGTTGCAATATTTGTTTAAGCTAAGTAGTTATTATAATAATAGATACATGCTATTATTTTGAAGGGGTTATTTTTGTGTTAACCATATATAACAAAAAATTACATCAAACGAGTGTAATACCAAAATAAAAAATATGTTTACTCATGTATCTACGATGTTCTACAATGTTTACATTTATATTGTAAACCAGAAGTGGTTGCTGCGGTTTGTAAAAAAAGTGGTAGCCATAGAATTATGTGGTAACATTCTTATCCATAAATTGAACATCTAATCAAGGGTGAATTTTGTTTGAATATTAATAGGAATAATTTTGGCACACGTAAACAAGTCTACCTTCATTATAAATATAAAACGGCTACACTCACGTTATGATTTTGTCGGATAACTCCGACCAGCCCCCCTACCCATATGTCCGACAAGCGCCAATCGTATATCGTGTTGAGCTCAGATTAAGGTGTAGATTCACTGCGGTGGGTAAGGTGTAGATTCTTATAATGTCATATATTGTCCCATTAAGTTTATCTCAACAAGTAGTCATCGTATTTTGGTATAAATGATTAAGATTAGTTCGATTTCTTGCCTGAACCGACCATAATTAGACCGTATCTTAATAGTTGCAGTGACGCTATACCTTAATTCGAGCTCAACACGATATACGATTGGCGCTTGAGTGACATATGGGTAGGGGGGCAGATTTCGGGCAAGTAGGATATCCTTCTTGCAGGAGTTTACGATTTGATTTTTGTCTGCGCATTGAATCCTAAGTGAAAAATAAAATATATTTTCTTTCGTTTTTCTAAGGCAACTCTTTTAAACTTGATCATCTTAAAAACTTCAAATACCTTGCTACCAAAAAAGCAACAATTGTAATGTCCTCGAAAAAATTAAAACAAACCATAATAATTGCAAAACGTGATTGCTTACAATTAGAAAAACAATAACAAAACCGCATTATGATATTTTTCTAATTTACCGTGAGAAATTTTCTTGTGATACCAGCCAAGAGTTATTTGTGGGCGTACTAAGGAAATGTATATCATAATTCATACATCTCTCTTAGTCAAACGAAATCATTAATCGTCTTGGAACCTTGTCATATTAAGTCACCATTGTTTGGCCACAAAATAGATAGTAGTTGGAAAAAGATTTTTTTTCTTAGTGACGACGTTCGAAAGCTTTTATCGTATCGATCGGACTACTTACTTAAGGCTTACTTACACATTTCTGATTGACTGCATACTTCATTCTAGACCTAGCATCTAGCATCCTAAAAATATTTAGCCTTTCCTTCCATTCCTTTCGGTTTAATGATTTTTGCGGCCAATCCTTTAAATAAGAATCCAGCTTATTTCACCATCTCCATCTAGGGCTGCCGCGTTGTCAATGTTGTGTGTGACCCACTCAGGGGTGAATTTGGCCCACAGCTCGTTCGAAATGCGGCAGTCGTCCAGTCCTGAGCTGGATTTAACTAAAGCCAGTAATAATAATTTCTTTGAATAATATTAATAAATACCTGCGTCAATCGCTTCTCGGAAAATGTTTACTACCTCCGACATTTATGAGTGTTCTGTGTTGCTATGACAAAGACCTAAACTGAGCTTTCTTCACACAAACAAAAAACCAACAATGGCACAACGCGACCGTGAAATAAGTTCTTATCCGTACTATAAATCAAGTTAATTGCATCATATCGTACATCTGGACTGAAAAGAGTCGGGACGTGTGAATTGGTCGCAGATTTTATTGTTTTGTTCTATATTTAAAAAGAAATAAAGATATCAGAAAATTGAAATTCTCATCGTAAACGTGCGAGATGGAGTTTTAGATTAGAGTTTGAAAGAAAGTGATGTGCTACTTGCTTTCCGAAGTATGGTTCGGATAAGATATTGTTTTTCTAAAAACGATACATGAATGACATTTACTAACGGCGGCGACGCCACTTTGTTAACTATAATAATAACGCCCAACGATCACATACTTAGAGACTAGGACTTGAAAAGAAACTAGGATTCCTTGTATCTACGGAATTAGGAACTACGAGGATCATGGTCCCATAACCACAACCAAAACAAATACTTGACCAACAAAACACATGCCTAACTTTTCTAAGGTTTCCTGTGATTGACAAATTGCGATCGATTATATAGGTGTACCGTATATGTGTATTGATTTATTTACATTAAGACAAGTTTGTCCTATTCTAAAATGTTTTATCTGGATGATAAGTGCGATATATAACAGTACCTCTAATATCCATTCTTATAGAACTGATTAGGGGAAATTGTAAATTAAAAAAAATCAACATAATGTGTCTGTGCGCGTGCTTTAATTTAAAAAAATTGTAGGTACGGGAAATTTCTCTGGTGTCGTAGCGCTCTCGGAATCGTCAAATAATATATTTGATCGCTGCCTTTCCTTCCCACGCCACATGAAAACCGTGAAATGTGCTCTCCCGCGTTGGATCCATTACATTTGTCTGCCTGTACGTCTGTATACCTTAATACATACTGGCAACACGTGTCACAGGCTCTTTATTAAAAAACTCGTTATAAAAAGGAGACTAAAAAGACTTCGATGATGGACATGGGTTCAACTTTCGTAGTCAATTTTGTTGATGGTATCCAATTTAGAATTTCGTTCCCGAGTTCATTAATTGTACAAGTTATAAACTTTGTTTTTGCTTGTCTGCGTAATTCATTTGTTTTGGAGTAACCCGAGAATCTCGATCTCTTCGTCGAGGAAGATTGATTTGGTTATCTAAATATTCCTTTTGTATTTTGTCCGTTGTTATCAAAATTGGTTGTTCTGCTTTGCAAAGTTATGTTACACAAAAGGTCAGATATTAATAAGTATTTAGTTTATGCAAAATCTTCGCCTTTTGTTATGTAAATAGCGACCCGTCCCGGCTTCAAACGGATACAATTTACTAATGTGGTGCCATTTTTATTACGTTTTTAAGTCACTCTCTTGTTTGTCTGTCTATCTGTCTGTCCTTCCGGTTAAAATCTTGCAACTCAAATGTTGAGCACTTCCCGATTACCTATCTGGCTGAAACATTCAGGGTAGCTCACAACTCGATTACAATGCGTTCTAAATCCATAAAAACGTGGTTTAAAGATTATTTTTTGACGACTTGATTACAAAACATTGAATTGACTTTACTATACACACACTTAATTAGAATGCATTGTACTTATTACGCTTCCGTAAAAAATCTCTAAATGCGTTGCGTAGTTTAGAAAAAAATAAGCGGAGAAACAGAAATGAGGACGGGGATAGCGAAATATCATATGCCCTATTAAAAGACTTAAAGTACCTACATAGCAAATCTTAGACATGTCACAGTGCAAGCCTCCCATAACTTCATCTCATAGATCCTATTACCAGATCGATGTCAGTCACAGGCGTTGGCGCGTGACTGACACTTGACACGACGTCCTTATACCATCCTGTGACCATACATAGACATACTATACAGGCTATAGAGAACTTTATCTAGAGTCAGCCAGTAGACCAGTAGTAAAACATTTTAGTATAATCGATAGGTATTTATTATGCTGACTATAACCTAATTGATACTTGGTTTATTAAAGTCTTAGTGAGCGATATCAGATGGAACGTGCTTTTTGTGCATAAATATAATTGGTTTAGGTTCCCGGTATGCAAATTATGCTTATACAAGCATTGGATACTATTACAGGTACTCCTACAGATCAAGAATTTGTAGTGCTTTCACTGTAATATATATATGTGATGCTGTACTGTACCGCAAGGTGGCAGGTTATCAAACAGTATTAATAAATATCAAATACTTTAAATATAA
The DNA here is from genome assembly GCA_951640565.1 of Petrophora chlorosata. Lineage (NCBI taxonomy): Eukaryota > Metazoa > Arthropoda > Insecta > Lepidoptera > Geometridae > Petrophora > Petrophora chlorosata. The sequence continues at coordinate 9,175,762 of OX621206.1, forward strand.
ACAGAAATAAATAGTATAAATAAATGACAATAACTAAATATAAATAGATGAACTCTGTATTGTACGCACTACTTACAACCAAAATCTTACAAACAAAAATAAAATATGTAGTTTTAAAATGTAACAATGGGCAAAGCCTTATCGCTAAAAGTGATCTCTTCCAGGCCACATTCAACTGAATTTTAAAAACGTTCACTAATGCTATCCAATCCATATTAATCGGTTTATTTCAGTTATTTAAAATTAGATTTAAAATATCTTGTTCTGTTGTGAAGTCATTTTTGTATGTTTCAAAAATAATTGTAAGTTCTAATACAGACATTCTGAGCTCTACTAAGTTTGACCTTTTCTGCGAGTACCTCCCTAGCCAATAACATTTGACGATCAAAATTCTTAGAAGAATCTCGCTCGAATCAGCATTATTATAAACTGCTCCACTGCCTTCGTTATTTATTTATTTAACCTTTCAATTTTGTAGAATAAGATTAATCAAGTTCTTAGAAGATTGTTCGATGAAGGCCAAAGAAAACCATTACATATATGTACAATATGTACATATACATGTACAGAGGACAAGTAAGGAAATTCAAGTGGGCAAAAATGCGCTTTTACAGGTAAATAGTAGAATACATGAGACAATAGTAAATAATCATGTATAAATATGAAGATCCAAATGATTAAAAAAAATCGTTAATTTCGTAATCTTAAGCAATTCCTGTCCATCCAAAGGTTGCCTGTAAGAAATTGCGCATAGTAATAAGGCCGCCCATTGTACCCACTATTTATTAACTTTGTTAACTATTGTTTTTCCTGTGTGTTTGGTAATCAATAAATCATTATTGTATTGTAAGTTTTTAACCCATCTGTGACCAAATTGAAGGGCGGGTTCAGAAATGATAGATTGTGTTATGACTATGACCGAATTAAAGTGGCGACAGTTGCCACACATTAACACACACTCACACACACACATTAACACAGTCTTATCTTCAAACCTTATAAACGAAACCAAATCAATTCATAAAGCAGTCATAATAAAAAACAATTATCAGATGTAACTGTCAATCAAACAAAGATGATAAAAACATCACGCAACATTTACAAGGAAGTATTAAATTAAGTTGTGGGGCTATAATCACAAGTTTGAAGTAGGAAGCACTTAAACGCCTACCAAAGTATAGTTTCATACATGATACACATGCACTCGAGTGTATATGGGCAGGGATCGACTAAGGACGTAGGCAGGGCGTTTGCATAATTATAGTCTCGCCTATTCATAAGGTCTACGAGGTATCGTATATTGGAGATTTATTGCTATAACAGTCTTGTTTGATAAACCCCTGAGGTAATATAATATGTACCTACACAACTATTTCAATATTCATAGTTCAAAAGTTAGACTTGCAAATAGGGTTAGATCTTGTTTCGGACATCGTTTTTAGCGATCCTACACAAACAGCCATCATGATTGTTTAAAGATTAGTCCTTTAGGTCAAGCAAGATACTTCGACCTTCATAATGCGAACGGCCAAGGAGTGGAACTCTCTGCCGGCATCTGTGTTTCCGGATAGCTATAATGTGGGTGTCTTTAAGACAAGAGTGAACAGGTTTCTTCTAGGCGAGCGTGCTACATCTTCGACCGCATCGTCACTTAACAACAGGTGAGATAGCGGTCAAACGCAAGCTTATAAATAATAATAAAAAAAAGAACTTTCATACGAGGATTGTATGAAAGTCTCGTAGATCGCAGAGATAATGAGTGTGAATTTATTAATCACTAGCTGCGCCCCGCTGTTTCACCCGCGTTTTCCCGGGGTAAAAAGTAGCCTATGTCCTTTTTCAAGACCTAAAGTACCTTAATACCAAATTTCATCAAAAGCTGATTAGTAGTTTTTGCGTGATTGAGTAATAAACATCCATCCATCCATCCATCCATCCATCCTCACAAACTTTCTCATTTATTATATTACTAGGAGTAGAATTAGTTTAGTAAATAAACTAGATTTAGGTTATGAACCGAAAAATCTTTAAGATTCGCCCCAGGTTCAAAGGATCTTGATCTACCCCTGACGTGATGACAGACAACCACACTTGGCGGTTGACAAAAGCCTTTTAAAAGTGTCTGGGAACGCATGATTACAACAAAGAGTGGTTTTCTGGTGTATACTGTATACAGCCCTTGGCAAGCGAGTTTTAGGGGGGTGAAATTATCTGGGTAGTGTTCCGTGGACACTTTTGTATGGGATGAAAGATAATGTTATGCCTTTTTTAACCGACTATTTATAAAAGGAAGAGGTTCTCAATATGATTGTACATATATCCAGGTGTTCGCATACCATCCAGGCGGGCCGTCTCCTTGTTTGTCTTAATTAATAAAACTATATACATACCTATATATAAGTATAGGTATATACATATATTTATATACATTGTATTAATTATATAAAAATGAATATTGTTTTTTTTATGTTTGTTACGTCATTTATAAATTGATTTGGAATTTTTTTTTTGCGTTGGGATCAGTATAGCTTGGAAGATAGGTACATCAACATTGAAATCGGTTTTTTTTTTGTTATAAAATATACAATGCACCTAAACGTGAACCGTGAATTTGAATAAGATTTTAAAAAGCGACTTAAAAACATTCATATTATTATCATAATACGATTGGCTGGCCGAATCCTACTAATACAAATAATAAAGTTTGTTAGAATGTATGGATGTATGTTTGTTACTCTTTCACGCAAAAACTTCAGAATGGATTTTGATGAAACTTTACAATAATATAGCTTACATCAGAATAACACATAGGCTACTTTTTATCCCTAGAAACCGCGGGTGAAACCGCAGGCCGCAGCTAGTATACCTATAAAATAGTCTAGTTGAAGTACATTACTGTAACATAACGAGTGTGTGATTGAGCCATATGGACTTCCTTGACCTCGTTATGGATAAGTTGGGTATGATGCAGTCATTATTTTTGGAAGTGATGACACGACCCACGATGACCCATTCATTGACACGTACGAACCGGAATAGATAGGTATATGCAGTTTTTTTTCTGGATTAGAATTTATCATTCATGTCATATGTATGGGAAAGAAATGGGCAGAAATCATCATTATTATCATCAGTCCATTACTTTCCCACTGCTTGGATACGGGCCTTCTCTCATAGAGAGAGTATGTACCATAATACACCACGCTGGCCCAGTGAGGGTTGGTAGATGTCACGCATGTGACATCTCACCATGAGTTTTTGTAATAAATTTTTGAACATGCCGGATTTCTTACGATGTTCTCTTTCACCGTTTTTAGTTTGTTAAATCCGCACATAAGTTGAGAAAGTCAGTGGTGCGGGCCAGCGGGATTTAAATTGGGGTGCGTCAGATCGAAGGTCGCACATGCTCCCACTAAGCCACACTCGCTCATACTTCCGACTAATTTTTAAGTTACAATTTTGAACGTAATTCATGTATTGTGTGTATAAGAAATTTAAAAGAAAGAATTTTGTTTTAATGTTTTTTTTTATTAAGAAGTTTATTTTTGACTTTATTTTTGACATTAGATTGTAACATCGGCGATTTAGGCGAGATTCCTTTATAAGAATTCAGGAATAAACTTTCTAGAGATGTCCTATGACCTGTTCTAGCAGTAGACCAACACAGGCTGATTATGATGATACTGCTGATATTATACTTACATAATAAGTTATTTGTTGAAAAATATTTTTTTCAAGACAAGCTTTTAACAAATTCGTAATCGGAACCGCAAGCACATTTAAAAGAGCCCAAACACTAGTAGTCTTCTCTTTCTCTTTACGATGATCCATCCGTCAAGGAGTTCCATTGCCCACCTTCCGTGTCCATCATCAGATCAGCTGGCTGTCACTTTAATATTGCATTGTCATTTGATTTTGAAGTATAAAAATTTCAACTCCGTAGGATAAGAGGAAGTGGTTTTAATTCAGCTTGCAAGATTCCACCCGGACAAACATACATACATTGCATGTTAAATAAAACCTGGTAATAATATGTAGCTTCAGCATAAGTATAGGTATAGCCATTTCAATCGCTTGTTGCAAAAGTTCGAAAGCATTTTTTGCGTGGGCAAAACTTTCACCAGAAGTTAGGTCCAGCAAATTGACACAGCAATTTTATCAAAGGCCAATGCAAAATAGCTTTTTCGCTGGAAATAGGCCACTATTTTCACACAAGTTCCTAGCTGTTCCCCAAGTTACTCCACAGCGATACTGGGTTTATAGAATTAATCTGGAGTCTTTAGGTGTTTTATCGCAGGTTTTGGAGACTTATAACTTGCGTTTCTGTATGCATAAATGCAGTCAAATATTGGACTTTGAGGATATAATTATATTTTTTACACAGATAATTACGTAATTGATATAAAACGGCTAAGACTCGCTGTAAACGTCGAAATTACTCCGACCAGGTTTCGGACATTTTAGAAGTCCTTCTTCTGGGAGTTATGAGATCACGCCGCGGCGTAGGTCGCGAGCGCTCGCACGTAACTGGCCAATTCGACGTTTACAGTGAGTCTTACCCGTTTTATATCAATTATGAATAATAACACTCACGAATCTTTTCAAAATCTAGATAATTACGTGCTCAATTATGTCATTGGACTTTTGTAAAATTATCAATTTGCGCAATTAAAGGAATAATATTAAAATATCTTATACCTACACTTGAAAGAACCTATAGGTACTCGATATTGTAATTGTTATTACAAATAATATTCCTCAATAATTACTGATTTCTGAGAACATTGCGGATCCAACAACAACTAAATAGGTTAAATATAATAAAATTATAATTGCATACTTCCTCCTATTGTACCTAATAAACTCTTCCACACCTACCTAACCACGTCTCACACTATTATTTAGAAATTACAAGAAAGAGCTATTTGACAATTATAATTAAATTAACTCTAATAAAACGTTCATAACGAGCTATCTATACATAAAAAAACTTAATTGTCGGTCTGGTGATTATAAAATAAATAACAGTTCCTGAGTATCTAATACCTAAACGGGATGTTTACTTAGTATTTAGACGATGCTAAGCATAAATAACTGATTTAAGGGTTTGCAGCACCAATGACTAATAATTAAGTACAGATTTTGCACGCTCGCTCTAAAACGGTGAAGGAAAACATCGTGATGAAACCCGCTAACGCGCTTTGGAGTGGTAGGCACTGGCCGTGGTTGTAATACCACCCACCGAACAAAGCCATGCCGTCAAGCGACCTAGTCGTGTTTCGGGATGATGTTCGGTGAACCACCGGGGAGACGGGTTTGAGCAGCCGCTTAACTGCCGTCTCTCTCTAGATCTATGTGCATCAGGCGAGATAGTGGCCAAACATAGATCTATTAAGCGTAAAAAAAAACCTGCTCAAGTCGCTCACACAGATTCTCCCATTTGGATCAAATACCCATATTTTCAGAAATTTTAATATTTTACCCATTAAGTCTCCCTAAACCGTCAATGAATAAATTTGATTGAGCCATCTGTTGAACTCTAACATAATATGTGATAATATTATAAGCGTCACACAATTGCAGTGCCACCTAGAACTTTTAATACCATAAAAATCACTGCGTAGCACTGCATTGCGCTCATCACCCCGAGACATCAGATATTAAGTCTCATATGCCCAGTAATTTCGCTGGCTACAATGCTCTTCACACCGGAACACAGTAATGCTTGGACACATTACTTGCATGGCGGCAGAATAACTGGCAACGCAACGAAAGACCTACCACGAGTAAATTGTTAATAATTATTAGTAATATTTATGTACCTTAATCGTTAGAATATTAGATGTCTATAATTTTAAAGATCTATTTTCACCATATTCTTACAAAGAATTCATACATTCATTCAATAAAATGTACGTCGGATCGGAAGTGACTGAATAATTGAATGATTAATGCTATAATTGATGGGTTTATAACTCCGACTCTAGGGTTGGCCACATGATAATATCATCATCATCAGCCTATATCAGTCCAATGCTTGACATAGGCCTCTCCCATAGCACACCACTGAGCGCGATCTTCGGCTTTCGCTCTCCAGTCGCTACCAGCAGCCCTGCGTATATCGTCGCTCCGTCTAGTCTCAGGGCGTCCTATACCTTTGCCGATTCGCGAGAATCATAATTTAATTAAAATAACCCACGGACAACGCCGTGCAAAAAGCTAGTTTAATCTAATAACTTACATAACCAAAACGTGGGATATTATACTCATTTAAATTAAGTATTTTCCAATAATGAAACTCCCAGACTCGTGAAACTGCCGTCTCAATATATTTCACACAGTTTACGTTTCCCTAAAAGGTTTCCGAGGAACAATAGCCGCTAACGGCTGTCCATAATTTATCCGATGTCTCAATAATGGAGTGAGGTAGAAGACTTTATTGAAACATTGCCGGCAGATATATTACCTGTGGAAAATATAAACGGTTTTGAAAACGATACTTCCTTTTTCTTTGCGAATGAATGGAAGCTGGTTCAGCATAAACTTCAAAGTGAAAATAAGAAAAATATTAGGTGAGATGTTCCTCTGGCATAAAAAACATCTCACCTAGTATTTTTTTGTTAGCTTTTTGCTAAATAGCATTAAGATTTTCTTTTGCATATACCTACTTTAAAGGGCATTGAAGTCGGCGGCAAGAGGTTGGTTTAATCTTAGGTTTGCCGATGACATAGTCCTTTTTGCCCCCACAGCCCTAGAATTACAGACGATGCTCCAAGAACTGAGCACGGCAAGCCTCGAGGTGGGACTCGCGATGAACCGGTCCAAAACACAGGTGACCAACAGCACGAGACGTAGGGTTGAGGTCGATGGGCAAGTGATACATTATGTCGACGAGTACATCTACTTGGGCCAGTTAGTTAGTTTCGAAAACAGGCAAGAAAAGGAGATCGATCGTCGTATCGAAAACGCCTGGAAAAGCTACTGGTCCAAGAAGACGCTAATGAAAGGAGATCTCCCAATCTCCCTGAAGCGCCGACTCGTCGACATGTGTATCCTGCCTACGGTGCGCAAACCTGGTCGTTCACTGAATCACAAAAGTCCCGCCTCGGAGTTTGCCAAAGAGCAATGGAGCGCAGCATCCTGGGCGTTAAAAGAACAGACAGGATTCAAAATACTACGCTGCGCTCTAAAACGGGCATAATTGACGTGGGCAGGAAGGCTGCCAGGCTCAAGTGGGATTGGGCGGGTCACATAAGCCGTATGCATCCAGATCGGTGAGCAAAAGTCACAACGGAATGGGTGCCTGAAGATGGAAGACGGCGCCCAGGCCATCCAAAAAGAAGATGGAGGGACGATCTGGATGCATACCAAGAAGGCTGGTGCGTGGTAGCGCAGGATAGAGACGGCTGGAAAGACTTGGGGGAGACCTTTGCCCAGCAGTGGGACAGTATAGGTTAAAAAAAAACCTACTTAATTCTTATATGAGCAATAAATAATAAATAAGCTATTCAGACGTGCATTTATTAAGAATTTGCGAGATGTGTCATCAGTCATCATTCGGATTTCCTAGAAACAGTCAATTTTTGTTAACAGTTGGAATCTCTTGATGTGATTGTTTGGTGTTCTATATTTAAGTTAATTTGGTGTTAACCTTTTACAGAATACGCCAGTCATAATATTTCCAAGAATTTATTTTACGAAACAATAGCTGATCTTCTCAAAAGAAACACTGAAACATGTTCTGAAATGTAATTCTTTAAGAACGACGAACATTTGAATGGAAAATCCTAACAAAATGTAGTAATAATTCAATACACGAAATGCGGGATAAACGACTTGGGGTAATCCGGGAAATAATCAAATTAGAATCCATTTTCTTTTTCATCTTTCTGAGAGCTTTGTTAATAAATGTTTTCTTTTGACATACTTGTAACAGAAATACGTAAATGTTGGAAATTAGACATCACGGAGGACTCTATCGCACTGAAAAGTGGTATAATAATAATGAAGTAAGAAAGTACTTTTTTAAATTATGTTGTTACTATCTGTTTCATGGCAATACTTCTATATCTGGACGTGGAAAGGACCCGTATAGCATGCCAGTTATTAAAAGCAATCAATGGAAAAAGTAACTTTTTGTCTAAAGTGTGGCAAGTGCTTTGACTTGTAGAGAGGCGCTCCTTCCGCATCCCCGACATCCCCGTAATATTATATACCTAATATGTGTATATCTGTATGTATTATGAACTTCATGGTATCAGCATAAAAATTAAATTTATATGTCGGATAATGCCTGGAATTGCTTTTGCTAAGTAGTACATTTTTTAAACGATCACATAAATCCTGGCCCATAAGTAGGATTCCTAGGGAACCAGGAGGACCATGGTCCCACTACACTCAGACACGAAACAAATGCTTGCGCTTTTTTTGTGTGCAAAAATATTGTCCCGTCGCGGGAGTCGAACCCGCAACCCCAGTGGTGTATGTGATTTGAGCCAACCTGCCGAACCACTATACCACAGAGGCGAAAAGAACTTTCGAGTTTAGGCTTACTCCCTAACCTATAGACGCCTATTAGTCGCCCTAAAACGGTAAGCAGACTAAACTAATACCACAGAATACCTATAAAACAGTTATAAGAAAGTTTAACGTTCTAAACTTTGACACGTTCAAAGAACCCTACCAACCCCAGTCAATAATCTAGGCAATGTCAGTACCAGAACTTGAGTTAGGTGATACACTTGCCTTAGTTAAGTTACTAAGTTATGTAACACACCTTATGTTAGGGTAACTTGATGAATAAGTAATAGACATTGTGTTCTGTTTCAACTTAGAGTTGCAAGTTAACGCCATATAATATTATCACATATTATGTTAGAGTCAACAGATGGCTCAATCAAATTTATTCATTGACGGTTTAGAGAGACTTAATGGGTAAAATATTAAAATTTCTGAAAATATAGGTATTTGATCCAAATGGGAGAATCTGTGTGAGCGACTTGAGCAGGTTTTTTTTTACGCTTAATAGATCCATGTTTGGCTACTATCTCGCCTGATATGAAGCGATGATGTGGCCTAAGGTGGAGCACATAGATCTAGAGAGAGACGGCAGTTGCAGTGGCTGCTCAGACCCGTCTCCCCGATGGTTCACCGAACATCATCCCGAAACACGACTAGGTCGCTTGACCGCATGGCTTCGTTCGGTGGGTGGTATTACAACCACAAGGCCAAAGCCTACCATTCTGAAGCGCGTAAGCGGGTTTAATCACGTTGTTTTCCTTCACCGTTTTAGAGCGAGCGTGCAAAATCTGCACTTAACTATTTAGTAATTGGTGCACGGCTGAGTCGGGATTCGAACCCAGGTGCGTCGGATCGAAAGGTGCACGAGTTCCCGCTGAGCCATACTCGCTCGTAAATCGGTATGTTGTGTTTGTTACCACAACTTCATAACGACTAAACGGATTTTGATGAAATTTATATAGGTAGGTAGGTACTTTAGGTTCTAAAATAGGAAAAGAATTTTAATGCCGGAAACACGAATACTTCCATAAGGAACAACTATAAACCGAATACTACGCGGACGGAGTCATAAACGCTTGTAGAAAATAAAACCAATATAATAGTACCTCATTTTAGCAAATCTTACATTAAAACACACCAATATAATATTTAATATCACTTAATTTAATTAATGTTAATGCATAAAATAATCGTTAAAGCTATGCTAATCACCTGCGTCCAATCAGGAGAATCGCCAACAGATGAATATTCAATACTCTATCACATTTGTTAGCGTTTCACCTCTGTACCTCTGATCTTTGGCACAGCTTGTGCTTGGCAATAAGTTGCCTATCTGCGCACTTACCTACCTACTCTATGATTTAGATAATTGCTAAGTGTATGACTCTAATTTTGGTAGATCTGTTTTTAGACACCGTGGCGTCATCATCAGCCCATTACGTTCCCACAACTGGGACTCGGGCCTTTCCCCCATATATGGAGAGTGTGGGCCATAATCCACCACGCTTGCCCAGTGTGGGTTGGTTGATGCCGTGGCGACACGTCGTAGTTACTTCTATTCAAAAATCCAGGCACAGAAACGTGGTTCAATTTCGCTACATGTTATATTCCGCAAATATATAGTTAATATGGACTGCGTTTCTTTGTGAATTATTTATTACAGATACATAACAAAAAATCTAGAAGTGGTTAGCTATTGTAACAACTAGAAACTCAAAAAATTTAAACTAAATCTCTAAAAAATATGCCCTTCAGTTTCTTGCCGTATCTTTTTAGTGATTCTTTTTCGGATACGGTGGTAGAGTCTTGTGGTAATTTTACGTTCATAAGTGCGTCTGCGATGCTTTTTTTTTTTTTTTTTATATGTCTGCAAACAAGCAGACGGCCCGCCTGATGGTAAGCGGATACCGTCGCCTATGGACATCTGCAGCACCAGAGGCATTGCTGATGCGTTGCCGACCCTTAAGGACTCTATTAATTCCCCTTTTAAAGGACTCCATGTTGTAGCTCAAAGGAAATACCGACGAAGGTAGGTCGTTCCACATCTTACAAGGGCGAGGAAGGAAATTGCGAGTGAAGCGTGAATAGAGATTTAGACTTTGACTAACATGTGATAAACACGAAAAACCCAACTACAAGTGACGAAAGCAATTTTATCCTAATTACAACAACATATTATTACAATTACATACATACCTAGTTATGTGAATCCCTATGGTACACATTTTCATCATTTTACAATAAGTTTTAAGAATTTTAAAACTGTGCAATTAATTATGAACACATAGTAGGTAGGTACACAATGTATATTGCATTAGTAAGTAAAAATGCATGTAAACAAACATAATAGCTACTTGCAATAAATATCTCTTTTGTAATTATTTCGAAATATAGGTATTGTGAAATTCCAATTAAATATGTCCTTACTAAAAATCAGTAAGAGATTATAACCGGGGAATAAATGATATTTTACTCAACAAGGTTATTAAACAAACATTATACAGCAACTAATAAATATTTATATTTTGTACTTATTTGGAAACATTGACAAATTTCAATGCAATGAGTCCTTATTGAAAATCAGTAAGAGAAAATAAACGGCGCAAAACGATGTATTACTTAACAAGGTTCATAAATATTTTATGCGGGACTAGATTAATTTAACGTACAAGAAGAATTTACGAAACGGCTATAATTTAGGCTGACAAACAGAGGACATAAGAAAACAAATAGCCTACGACCTCTGCCAAACAGAGGGCGAAATTGTAATATCTTTAATTCAGTAGGACGAAATACATGTGTAAGTGTACCAAACAAGCCACGCTGTAGATGTTGAAGCTAAGAATAATGAGATAAAAGTTAATATTATGGCCATAAGCGCAGTTTGGTGATTTTTAATCTTACTGTGAGCTTTATAAAACCCGACATACCTAGAACATATATTTATATAATAGCCAAGTAGCCAACTGGCAGAGAAACATAATATTGTCAAAAATAAACAAATCGTATTAAAATTTATAAAAGTATGCCCCTTAGCTTCTTGCCGTATCTTATGGGTAGTGGTTATTTTTCCGATACGATGGTAATCATCGTAATAATCGCTCATAAGTGCTTCTGTGATGCCAATATTGAATAAAGAACTTTTGAGCTTTGAACTTTGAATATCTTCAATAGCCAACTATTTCAACGGGATGACAGGTGACAGGCTAGGTTAGTCTGTCTATTTCAACGGGATGACGCTTAATAGGATAGGTTGCCCTGTCCATTTCAATGGGATGACAGTTGACAGGCTAGGTTAGCCTGTCCTTTTGAACAGGATGTCAGTTGACAGAATAGGCTAGCCTGTCCATTTGAGGAGGATGACAGGCTAACCTAGCTGTATACAATACGACTAGCCGATAACCGCTACTCTACCCGCATAGAATTAGGTTTATATTTGTTTTTATTTTGAGATGAAAAGTATCATTCCAAGTGTTCAACACACACACACACACATATCATAAGTAGGATTAAGGATATGATTCATTTAACACCAGAATTGAATTGTCAATCCCACAAAAAGGTTATTGCCTGCCGCAACGAAATAGCCCACTTCAATGTTCAATACGTGTGAAATAAAATACCAAAATTTTTTATTAAAAAATGATGACTACTGCGGTTAGCTCTGACTGGCCTGTCTCGTCCGACTCTTAATGTAACATAACATTCGAGTGATATCTAAAAATTACATGAAGACGGCGAACGGGTCTACTTACTCTAATGCCCGCTTTATAACACGTTACATTACACCAAATTATTACACACACTTTATGTAGCGACGTTGGTTCAAATCTTCGTAGATTACAATAAACCTATTATAGCAAAAACAACAAAATCCAAATGAGATTGCGTCCCGAGCGAGACATAATAAATCCTGAACGATGAAAAGACCGGAGTTACGACTTGGCAATGGCATTGTTTGGCCATAAACCTCGTAAACTTGGACTTGAACTGTTATAATGCTTTCAAAGGGAACGTTGGCAGGGATCATGGGGAAGGCACGACTTTCTTAGACTTTAAACGTCAGTAAATCAACCTGAGACATTTCAATCTAGATGAACGTATGGTGTAAGTACAATAAGTGTTTTGTGTATTTCTGTGGTAACACCAGTAAAGGAAGGTAATAAAAGTATTCTTTAACTATAATACGAGTAAGTAGGGATCTATGACACTATACAATGCGGCGAAAGTTTGAAAAACGTGCATTGCTTATAAAAAAGCAAGCGTGATTTCATTCATATCGAGACAGTATTGTAGTTTTAATGTGTGTGAGAGAACTTAAATCAAATGTATGAGCGCTCGAAAAAAACCAAGCTTATACAAGAGCAAAGTTTTCAAAGATACCGAACTTAGCGAACTTAGTTAGGTTGAATCACAGAATACTAAGGGACAGAAGCATCACTCCGCAAAGAAAGTTAAACAAATAGCGACTCTTGCTATGACGCAATAAAATTTAATTCAGCTTGCGTAGCGCTGCATACCTACCAGTCATATTAACCTACAGAGCGCCTCTCCTTCTATTGCATAGCTCTTAACTCTTCTGATGCGTCACGTGGAACGACGAGCGACCCGCCGTCGGTGTCCGGCTATGTATCTACTTGTAGCTTCGTACCTACAGTGCGGAGTGCGCTAGGCCTGGTTAAATACAAATTACATATAATCAAAGGTTGTCAGAAAGAGATCGCTTTGAGCGATAAGACCTATAGTTCGCTGTTTACTGTGAAATGTATTGGCATTTTCATATATTCCAACTACCTATTTACCTATACACAAGCAGATAAACATTAAAGTGTTTATAGGTTCCTCAATTTCACCAACATCACAGAATAATTTTATTAATAGGCAAGTATGTACTAACATAAAGATAATTTCTTGTAAAAATCGGTGAGGGTCGCTAGTTCAATTAAAATAATCAAGATTCTTTATACTGTTTCTTACTCTGTCTAAGGCATAGATGCAACATGGGTGTGGGCTCGTGAGCAATGGCTGAGGCAACAAACATAAACTTGTTTAACACTGCCTTAACTTTTACTATATTATTATATTGTATATATTCAGTGTGTGTATTTTCAAGTAACAGCACTTCCGCACTAGTGTTTTGCCTTAGAGAACTTTAGAGGAAATACTACATTTAAACCAATCAAACTCAGTAAATTTGCAGTACCGATGAAGACTATGTGATCTGCTGGCCGATCACTCACGATAACTCGTTGTCGATCGATTCAGTTTGATATCCAACGATCGAAAATATTGCACACGAAATAAATTCTGGTAATTAATAAATAAATAATAACGCCCAACGATCACATACATAGATCCTGACCCCTAACTTAGGATTCCCTGTCTCTACGGAACCAGAAACTATGAGGACCATGATCCCACAACACCCAGACACGAAACAAATACTTGCACTTTTTTTTTCTGTGCACAAACATTTGTCCCGTCGCGGGAATCGAACCCGCAACCTCAGTGGTGTATGAGATTTGAGTCAACTTGCCTAACCACTACACCACAGAGGCTGTTGAGATGTTATACCGGTGGAGTCCGGAGGTGTTGTAGCCGTAACCGTATCGAATTATCTGGTTGGAATAGGTCGAAAAGGAACCTACGACAAGAGATCGATATCCAGATAAATCGATTCGGTATTCGTTATCGCGAGGTTCTTATTCGGGGGGCTGGATTGGCAGTTTTCCGATAATTCGCCAAATGTGTTATGCATAAATCTATGTTTGTTGTGCTCGACTGAAAATTATATGCTGTTTTAATTCACTTAATTATTATTTTAATGCATCTCAATTAATTTCACTGGGTCTAAAACTCGTAACTTAGTGTATAGGATAATATATTACTACAATTTTTTTTTTCAAATAAGGTTTTCGGAAAAATTATGACCACCGGCCGGGACTCGAACCCGCATCACAATCCTGCCTCAGCACGGGAAAGGCTCTGCCCAATTGAGCATATTTCTTTGTATTATTCCTAGTAACTACTTAAAGAAACATGCTTCTTCTTGTCATAATCGGCTCTGAACTTAATGAAATTAGGGGATCAGCATATTTAACTAACTTTAAAACACAGGATAAAAGTTATTTTATGAAATATATTTACGTCAACCAAATTAAGTGTAAGGAATGACTCACTTAAATAAATTATAATAAAGTTACTTAAAGCTTACCCACTTAAACTAGAGAGACATCAAAGGATCGAAGGATCAAATAAAAAAAACATGACAGGGCGCTTAGATCTCTATAAAATATATGTTATTTCCTCTTCTATTAACAGTATAACACACACTTTCAGACCATTTTCGTTTTTTGACGCAAGAATGATGTACAAGCATAAAAACATATTTTGAGAGGAAATGAAGAATCTGTGTGACTCGTTATTTGATGTCATTTCAATATTTTTTAAACATTTCCTTGAGGGCCAAGCCGAAAGCGACAGCAGCAGCTAGGAAATAATATTAAAAAAATATTTGTAGTAAAAAAATATATATTTTTGCAGTGCAATTAATTTAGCTTCAATTTCGTATTATTTATTTACTATACTTTATTTTGTTTGGGGGCTAACAGCTGTTATTACTAAATAAAATTTAACAATTCCACATGAAAAACCAATTAAAAGCCTCCACAAATAATGGCCCTTAATTATATAAGTGCGAGGATGAGACAAGATCTAAATAGATAGCTGAATTCGCCGCATTTCCTAAAACCCCGTCGGATTCATTTCCGAATCGATTTCCTGCTTGAAACAATCAGACGCGTTAGACGATTTCCCCGCAAATATGAGCAAAGACTTATGGAGCAATCAATTCTTTGAACAAACTTCATTAATTAATTGTCTTCATTACTTACTTGTGGTTTGATAAAAATATTATCAGCACATCTTATTTCAGAGCCCCAAGATACAGGCCCTGCCTTAGATTGAGACAAGCTGGCAAGTTTTTTATAATCTTTGTATACCGCTGCTATTGTGTTTCATCTAAAAATTATATTAGCGCATTGTAGTGCTGTCACAAATTAAATAACAGTTACTAGTGCAATATAAGTGGTATATATTTATATGGGCCGTAGAATAAGTAAATAACGTCTGTAACTTATTTTAATCTTGCCTGAAATAAAGATTAAATAAATAATAATAAATAAATAAGAGGCTAAGAGCAACCGACAAGCCGACTTCAAAAAAGAAGGAGGTTCTTAATTCGCTTTTTTTGTATGTTTGTTATACGATTACTTCTTTATTTGAAAATTCTGCTGATTTAGAAATTATTTTTGCGTAGGGTTCAGTATAGTTTTAAGGTGGTCCTATATAAATTTCATCGATATTGGGCTTGTACTTCAAAGATAGATCAGAAATGAAGTCGGTTTAAAAAAAAAAGAACAATAAATGAGGGTTCTGAAAGAGTTAAGAGCCCAATGCAAAAAGTCGTACTTCAGTTCCTTTACTCTACCCAGACATGCTAACCAATGAATTAGGTAACTCGTGAATCGCCCATTTTGTCGGCTTATTTATTGATATTACCCCCAAGAATAACGTTTTCCTCCTTGCGAGCAAATAAGTAACTTTATCCATAACGCTTTACGAATAAATAATTCCAGAACTGAGTTCTACGGAAATCTTCCAATTTCTAGAACTGTTATTTTTCTTCCGTAAACAGGTTAATAAAATGGTGAAATGAAGATTCCGTTCGAGGCTCGGCTTGTCTTATACCAGTATACTTATTTGTAAATTCATTTCTTTAGAAGTAGATACCAAAATTATAAGTGGATGTTTAACGACAGTAACGGGAAAGGAAATGAAATTAATGAATACGTCATTGAAAAGTTCCAAAAACAACATTGATTGTTGGTAATTTCATTATGCGCACTACTAATGAGTGGAACTCCCTGCCGGGGTCGGTCTTTCCCGATACTTATAATCTGGGAATCTTCAAATCTCGAGTGAACAGGTACTATCTTGGCAAGCGAGCTACATCGTCAACCGTCGCTTACCAACAGGTGAGATAGTGGTCAAACAAAACGAAAAAAATATCAACTCCTGATGGTATATCCTGACCTAGCTACTCCAGTCTTTAATAGACTATTTTAATCTCCAATAGTAGGGTATTCATATTGTTTTAGTCACGATCGCGGTGGTAATCAATGTGTCGTCCTATTCTACACCCTACCTACAACCATTGCTAATATAAAAAAAGTACACAAAAACGCGGTCGGAACCCAGCACGTGCCCAACTAAAGGGCTGTAGCTTATTATAAATAATGAATCGTCTCTTAAATAACCGTAATTACTTTTGTAATAATCACCCACGCATTATTTATGCGTATAATAGATTTTTTCACCTACATTTGGAAAATAGAAAGAATTGTAGGTCCTGCATAATTAACAGAAATACGAATTGAATTACACTTAGAGTAGGGATGAGAAGATAAAAAATCGATAATATGTTTGAGATATCGATATTTAGTATCGAACAGTAAAAAGGTCAAAAACTGATTAATGAAACTATACTTTTGTACTCGTAAATGTAAAGAATTTTTATAGCGGTCTCTTACTGTACCTACTTTTTCACCTAGGAGCACTACTGCATACGGAGTACCAAGGCTTTTTATAAATGCGGAAATGTGTGTAGGACATAGAATACTTTTCGTTTCAGACAAACGAACAGTTGCCGAAAGAGCAAATGCAACGCGGCGGGTGAACCCGTGCGGCGCAGCTAGTGTTTTATTTAAAGCACATACAATCTTGAAGTCAGTACACGCTATGGTACATAAAACAATTATATACGTATAGTGGAATATTCAGATTTTTGTTTTAATTATCGATACAAACAAATAAATTATCGATAGAGGTAGTATCGATAGCGTATATTATCCATGACCTCCTATCCCATGCCTATCCCTAACTTAGAAAATTTGAAAGGTGTAACCATGCTCATAGTAATAAAAGCCGCACTAATACCATTTATTAGGGGTGTAATCGAACGCAATCTTCCGTAATCGGTGGTGGATTCCTTTTATTATGGATATGATACCAATCCCTTAGTAAGCTCCTACTATGGGTGTACGATTGGGCTTTTATAAATATTTTGAAATTGGAACAAAATATAATTAAGAAAAACAGACAACTATTTGATTTAGCTCATTTTGTGGACAGTGCATGGGGCAAGATTCAAAGCAAATTTACAATAGTCTTGTTATATAAATAAATAAATAAATATAGCTGGTGAAGTGTCTAATAAGTTCAAAAGCTATTACGCTTGTGTGTTCGGATGGGGATGGTCTCTGTTTGTTAGGTATTACTGCTCTTGTTTAGTCATGCTATGTACACATGGTTAGTCTAGTTCGCAACTTCATGTTTAAATCCTATTATAATGTATATTTTTCGACTGTATCCTGTTTTGTGTACCGTAATAAATAAATAAAAGCTTAACATGCAAAAGTTAATCTAAAATTTAGGTAGGTACTACCAAGGTAAACTGGAGTTATTTATAATTGCTAAAATCAATTCTTGGCTATTTGTCAGCGATCAGGAATTACACGATCGAGTAGCGTTCGAGTTTTACGTGTAAACTTATGGTACATGATAGGAACCTGTGTGTTTATTATACAGCGCGCAAGCGCAAGTCGCACATTGCATATTAAAATAAATGTTCTTTCTTTCCTCTCCCTTTCTATTATGATTAGAAGTGCCCGTAGAATAAATATTTGCTGGCCATTAAAGGATAGTATTACACAATTACACATACTGACTGACTGAGCTATGGCATTTACGCCCAATAACTATTATGTTAATCTATGGTATTATGTTTAGTAACTATTGGTTCATCTGTGGTATTGTCCATACAAACTATTACTAGGTTATTTGAAGTAATTATTATGCTTGTGGTGCGGTAATAAAAATACATAAAAAATCCTTTTATTTTAAGTGCAATTCTACTGTTATAATATTTCTGAAATGTTCCTTAATCAATGAGCTTTCAAAATATATTTATACAAATTACTAGGCATTATGAGACTCAAGAGCTAATTGTCTCAGGGTGACGAGCGCAGTGCAAGCGTCGCGCAGGATTTGGTAAAACAAAGTTCTGGGTAGTGCTGTTATTGTTATGGGCTGGCGTATTGCTTACCATCAGGCAAACGACCAGCTCGTCTCGTCATTACGTTACACATAAAAAAAAGAAAAATTATATATGTGCGGTAATTCAGAATCATCAATAACATGTCATAATAATGTAATGATACATAATTTTCCTTTACACAACTAGAATATACTTGACTACATCCAAATGGGAATCCCATCATTTTAGTTGAAGCATTGAAACTACAAAGTAAATAACTACATAGTAATTAAAAGTTAAATTTTTAAGAAGGTAACTAACATTATGCAATGATATGTTTATAAAGTTTAAAAATATTAAAATACCAAAACACTTTTTCAAATTAGCATTTAAAAAAAATTATACATTAATAAAGGAAGGGTTTCGTAAACCCTTTTTGTTTGGCATTTCAATATTTATAGCTTATATCATTGCACAGTGTTTAACTATGTTACTTCTATAATTTATCGCGACAAAGTCCTAACACAGAATAAATATTGGACCTAGTTTGTATATGTTTTTAACCCCCGAAGCTAAAAGGAGGGGTGTTATAAGTTTGACCACTGTGTGTGTGTCTGTTTGGATGCGGTTTGTTTACTTGAAAGCAGGTTTTCTAGCTGTGGTTCCTAGACATGTTTTATCAAAATCGGTTTAGCCGTTTTGTACTTTTTATAGACTTATTGTGTCGGGAATTTTAAAATTTTAGTTTACTGAAATTTGCTTGTGTATTGTCTATTTTAGCAGAAGATGAAGGCACTGTCCGAATTCAGTAGTTACAAAACGTAGGTAGAAACAATAAATGTCAAATGAGTTGCTTTCACAAACTATTCCGGGATTTACATGGATACCATGAATTATAATTGTTTGTATAGAAGATCTTATTTCAAGGGTACTAGAAATCAAATTTCAAAATCAAATTCCTATTTTGAATCACCATCGCCATAAAATAGTACCTACTATTGTTACTGTAAGCCGTCAGAGACGATTTAATACTCGCTGTCAACATAACGGGAAGAAGCTTACAGTAGTCTTTGTTCAACTGTACTTGATGGAAGATTCGATATAGATTTTATTTCCGAGACAAATCCGTTCCATTATGTTTTGATTTGATGGAAAAAGCACGAAGAAATTACTATAATCTATAGAATAAAAGTAAAAATAACACTTACTCCTTACAAAGAAGCTAAAGAAAACTAAGAACTAATCAAAACAAATTCTGAGACAACTCAAGATTATAGCATGTTTTTATGAATAAGTCAAGTGAAAAAAATTGTTTGATGAGTAATTTCGACGTAACGACAGATTTACATAAATTCAATTGAAAGTCTTAAAAAAACTTCGAATCATAATTAATTCAACTTCAGTCGTAGACGATAAAAGAAATCGAGAAATTAAGTTTCTTCAAAGGAGACATTTGCATAGAATATACGAAATTGTAGCGATAAAATCTTGAGCAACTGCCTAATAATCATGAAGTCACATTAAATTACAATAATTATACAAACTACTATAAAAGCACTTCATAAGCTGATAGTAAGAAACAAATATAAAATTTTAACGTTATTTGTAATTTAATGAATACACATGAGCAATTACAAATCGTATCAACATTTAGATAGCAAATGTTTTGATACGACCCAATTCTGTCTAGACTTTATACGATTCCCTAGAATCGAAATCGGTTAGTGATTCTGTGAAATATTTATCGATGAAGATAAAACAAAGCTAGAGAGAAACAATCATAATGCTAATAAATCAAATTAGTATTTTGCCAACAAAAATTATGAGATTTTTAATATACCTCATCATATTAAATTGTAAACGGTTTTCATTATGTGTTCGTTAACGAGCTTATTTAAAATAAAATAGAGATATAATAAGAGTACATTCATAATTTCCGTTTGTTGGTATTTTGCACACGGTTTGATGGCCTAGTAGTGTGAAAGACGCTAGCAATGACAGCCGTTGAACTCTGGAGCTACTATCACGTACAAAAGGGAATAAAAATATACGTACATTAGTTTCTTCATATATCTCCTTCTTGCCGTGAGCAAAGTATAAGATTCCTTCTGCCCCGAGGGGAAATATTTCATTTTCACTATTTTCGACTTCATTCGGCTTCTCACCTTGGACTTTAATTCTATTGTTACTAAGTCACTGTTTTGTGTTTTTACGCGTAAATTTACTCCCACTCCTGTCACAGCGATTCCTATAATTAAAGAAAAAGAAGGTTGAAGGGTTTTATGTACAGGAAGAGCTATTAAAACTAACAAGCAATAGAAGCGTCGGAACTGAAATGGTGTTGTAAAGCTACATTCGTTACTCTATGACGTTAAAGTGAATCATGCACAAACACAATACAAAAACAAGCCTAAACAAGGAAAACGTGTCATGCGAGTCATAGTTGAGAACAAAACTTCTATGGAAAAAAGCGTAATAAAGTTAATAACAATAAATTCAAACAGCAGTAAAAATCAAGCAGATCAAGTATTAATATTAGTGCTAAAATCAGCCAAACTAGACGATGCATACATGCGACGAAAATAAAACAAAGTAAAATTTCATTCTAATTGAAACAACCTAATTATGTATCTTAAAGTATAAGGCACGTACGAGACAATAGCGAGTGCGGCCATGTGGGAGCACGTGCGACTTTCGATCCGACGCACCCAAGTTCGAATCCCGCTGGCCCCGCACCACTGACATTCTTAAGTTATGTACAGATTTTACACTCGCTCTAAAAACGGTGAAGAAAAATATCGTGAGGAAACCGGCATGTTAAAAAATTAATCACATACATTCAAGGACATGTGACATCCACCAACTCACTCGCACTGGGCCAGCGTGGTGGATTATTTATGGCCCATACTCTCTATATGAGTGAGGGCCCGTATCCCAGCAGTGGGAACGTGATGGGTTGATGATGATGATGATGTTACGAAACATTTGTCATCGACTGGTTGATTACAAGAATATATACACGTAATGCGTGACATGAAAAAGAATTAATACACAGAAGATCAAAATATTATAGTTTCAAAAGATGCCATATCTAATAGTAATAATCAACTTTGTAAGAGCATTGATACCAATAACAATTTAGTAATTAACGGTATATTCCTTCTAAAGCAATAATTAGCCGACGTTACAAAGCATTTTTAACTAATAGGCCGCTTGTTGATAACGGTTCAGCTTAACCTTGGATTCTGAACACAATGGATCTTTACAGTATTTTAGTTGAACAATAATTTTGCGTAGTCAAAAGAAGTTAAAAGCAATTACAATAATGAATACTTTGGTAATTTCAATAGTATTGCTTAACATTGCAAACAAACAAATACAAATTGCTAATTGTCGGATGCACTAGAAACCTACCACTATAAGACTACCTATATTTTATCATCATAGACATAAAAACTGAATGTTGATAAGTAATTCATAGTACCAGTTTGGCTAAATCATGTTTGTTTATCAGATACTGATACTGGGTGTGTTCTAAATAACTATTACCAAAAAAATCTCTATTATATTGAGTTACACCAATGCTCTTCTTGATTTATTTACTTTACACATGTTTGTTTTGCTCCATCAGCACAAGGATAACATTGTGATACTGATAACATTAGATTATCTCTACCAGCGGACGTTAGGGGGCGTAATTATCTTTAGGAACTCATTTCGGTAATGTCCGCGTCATGATAATAATTAATATCGTAGGGCAGAAGGTCAGCACGTGGTCCTGTTTTAGACGGTCATAATTTAATTAGGGCATTTATAAATTTTCCTATCAGTAACTAGTAATGAAATATGCGGTTACGTCCGATTTTTAATAGTCAAAGTTCGATATACCTATTATGTTAAGTTTACAACAATTAACGTCAAATTGCATAGTCGTTCTTGGTTCTTTACAAGTAATCTAAACGGTTTAACTAAGTACTGAGCATTATACGAAATTTGGAGTTTCAGTAGCGAAGAGTGTTTGACAAACGTATAACAGAATGGAATTGGAAGTGACATTTGACCAGACAATGGACAAATACAGTGATGGATTGATGGGCTATGCCAATATCGATTGAAACGATGTAAGCAAACATACAATGCAAACAAATACTAAAACATGAATAAAACCAACCAAAACATAAAAGCTTTAAAATTAACTAAGCGCTGCACACGCAACGACAGTATAATAGAGTTGCTAGAGTTGCTACTAAACCTCATTACAGAGATTGAGGCATACATTTTCCAAAATTAACAAAATTTAATCCCGAAATAACGCCGCCGTCACACGGGTCTCGATTGTAAATATGTGTTAATTAAGTTAAAGAGAACCATAATGAAGTAGATAAGAATAAAACGACCACAAGTTATGGCTTGTTCAAACTTGATTATGAGATTTTGTTTGTATCCAAACAGCAAGAGCTTACCGTTAGAGTAAGTAAAGTAATTGGTGCCGTGGGATGAAACCTAGAAAATGGTGACTTGACCTTCCTGCAATTTGTACACTACAATGTAGAAAATAAAGTTGAGACCTTGAACCAAAAAAGAACCATACATTTTTTGGAACTAAGGTGGAATGCAAAGAAAATGAGAGAATTTTAACAAAAAAAATACCACGACCACTATGATTTCCAAAGACTTCAAGTTACTTTTTATGTTTTGTTTTATGGCAAATAAAATCACCTACATTTACTTAAATTGATTATGATCTAATGCTATTTTTGATTAGATTCCATTTAATAATAGCTTAGGTCGACGTTTGGGTCATATCTCGCCTGTTCTAAAGCGACAGTGTGGCCGAAGATGGAGCATATTGATCTAGAATTCTAGAGGAAGACGGCCGTTATGCGACTACTTGGATCCGTCTTCCTGATGAATCATCATCCCGAAACACGACTAAGTCACTTGACGGACTTGTTTACTCCTTATTTTACAAGCATTTACTTTATTTAATATGTAACTTCTGAATTAACAAACACGAAAGCTTTAGTCATTGAGCACCCAGCTTTAGCATAATAATAATGATAAGACTTGAAATATGTACAATCTATTAACATATATCAGCATGATTGCAAATCATGCTGATGCATTTATTTCGAATTGATACTAATCCTTTCGCAACTTGATTCAGACTTTCGCTCCTTGAGATGTTGCAAGCAATATCTTAATCTCTTTAAGCGCCTACTCGTTCGTCATAAAAACGTTAGTAATGATCGATGACAGATTGAACGTGTCAGAATATAGTGGTCACTAATTGTGAAGTGGGTAAGAAATTAAGGCAAGGCCGCTTGTTATTGTTACAGCTTATTTAGCTTAATAGTTACGTCACGGTTAAACAGTTAAAGACGATTGAGATATTAATCTTTGTCAAATATTGTGACAAAATGACGAATGTGTGACCAAGTTTACCGACTAAATTTCTCCACTCAATTGCCCACTTTAGCGTCACGCTAAACGCCTTTCTGAATAACCTTTGTGTATCTACGTCACTTGAAAGCATAGTAATGAATATGCAATTTCTTGCATAGGGGCCGGAAAAATGAACTTTGACCTAACCTTTGAGCTAATACCGACAGTAGAAGTCCACTATGAGCCGTAAGTTACTGAGCGATTTCTCTAGTTAAAAGCTTGTGAGCCCAAACCTTAAAACCATTACCTAGTTAATGCAAATGAAGTTGTCAAGTTCAGAGAACAATGAAAGCGTAGGAGTACCATTTGTTATGAATACAAATGAATAATTTGACAGAGTAACAAAAGGGCGAACACTAGGGACGATAACACATATTATAGAATAATAGCAATAGATAAATGAATTTGTATATTGTAATAAATACGGTGAGTGGAAACATGATAGGGAAAATTGGATTTGTAGAATTACTGCTTAGAATTTAAATAGCAATACACAAAACGTAATGTTGTACGGTGGACAATAAGTGGCTACTTCTGTATTCGAGTCGTATAAGATTTCTCTAGATTGTATCTTTATCGAGCTTTACACAGGCAGATTTATGTTTCTGTTATAGTCAGTGATTAAATGATCAACGCTTGTTTCTGATTACCTAAAAACACATAGAAAATAATTGCAGCTTCACATCGCTAAACATGAGCATCTTTGATAATAAGTAGAAATCATCTGCACCTATATCAGAGGCCATATTATTGTTGGATTACCCGCAAAGTATGCTAGTTCTATAAATACACTTTTCTTAAATGGAATTTGAACTGATGGTACGCAAAACGCCTGCCCATAACAGCACCACCCAGAACTATTTTTGTTACTTTGAACTCATACTTTTCTTCCTTAAACTTATTTTGTTAGTATTTTAATGTCCTGGTAATTATGTTCCAATCTTGGGTTTTCTTTCAAAATTACAACGTTTATAATTTTTTCTACTTTATATTATTAATTAGAATAAGCGTTTGTAATATCATGATCAATCAGTTGTACCTCCTAAAACCTAACATCAGATAGAAATAATAATGTTCTTAAATCATAAGGTACGTTTTTTGTATTCCTGTGACGACAATTGCACGTCAACGAAATCAATTCTACTAGATGAAATCCCTCGAACGAGTACACTTGAAATATTTTTGTAGGTTTGTAAAATGCACACTTGAGTAACATAAATTAAATCTGCCATACAATAGCTATAACTTTTAAAAAACAATTTCGAAAAACGCGCACCCTTTCCTAGATGAATACTCGAAAAAGTAATTAAGCGCGGTGCCATCAGAATACGCTGAATATTTCATAAGCGTATCCCGCTCGTCCTCGACCGTACTGCTGAAACTTTAAACGCAACATCGGCCCATGCAAATTGTGTCTCTAGTGCAGGTGGAGAAGATTTAAAAATATAATTGTTATTATTAAGTTAGACCTACAGTTCAACCAACTAATAAAAGGATAAACCAACATGTTAGATACCGTGCTTAACAAAAAAGTAAGTGCTTAAAAATTCCTAAATCTAAACTAATATCTGTACTATCCATGCCATTGTTAACAGTATGCTGACCGTCATTGCCCACAGATTGGATTGCCCTTATAATGCACCGTTGCTGTCCGTAGGGGTTCATAATTATTATAAAAATACATATTTATTAGAAATTCTATGTTACTTGATCTTGAATTATTTTATTTAATAATTATTGACTTAATTGAATGACGTAATAATAATAATTTAATGTATTTTTAAATGTAATGTGACTATGTATATTAATAATAGTAATTTTATGAGTCTATGTTACTTGAAATAAATATATAAAAAAAAATATACTTATTTTTATAAAGAACAGTAACTAACGAGGGCTATTTCTTTAACACATTTTCCTGAAATTTCTCACTCTACATAATTTTCAAAAAAAAAATTTAGGCACTATTATTATTAGTATGATTTCAAGATTTTTAACAATGATTTGAATCCATAAGCAAATAAAACTAAATATTATTAACATAAGTGTCACATACAGGTGATTCATTATACATGGATCAAACGAAATGTAGTCATCGACCCCACGTATTCTACCATTTTGGATCATATCGGAGATTTTTACCTTTTTTTGCCAGTACAAACTTTCTTTATTATTATTATTAATTACTATATCATAGTACAGGTACTGTAACTATTTATTATGCAGCATGTTTTCCTCAGGGCGTTGAGTCGCCTGAAACTTTAAACGCAGCAAACAAGTTCCATGCAAATTTTGTTCAAACAATTACTTAGTGCCAGTAGGAATATTTTAAGTTTAAGCTGTACTTGTACTTGTTTGCCACCACTTTTGCAATGCGGGCTTAGCTCTTCTTTAAGCGTTTACTTTTTTTTTTGAAGTGCTCAAAATGGTTATTGATTTTAGTTTTCAGGTTTATTAAGAATCCAAGAGATTTAATAAGATAATTTACTTGTCATGTTGTTTTTATCATCCCCATCAAAATTAGATGCTCTAGTAAATGTTTTGGTGACCAAGTCGGTAAGGATGGTCGGCAAAGACTCAGTATCGCATCCTGCCCGAGCAATTTCATTAAATTAAATTTATTTTCTTTTTAAATATTTATAATATTAAAATTAACTTGTTCTGAAGATTCCCACATAAATGATAGACACAATAATCCATACATATAAACACGTCTTCTTCAAAGTTATTTAATAGCAAATTAACATTAAAAATGTATAGGGATATGACCGCTTTCTTCAAAAATATTATGTTTATACACAAACATTAACTTTTTGAAAACTTTATTAACATTACGCCTTTGAATGCCACACGAAATATAAAGTTTTATTGGAAGATTAGCGTCATAAATAAAATAATTAATCAAACACCGCTATTTTATTACCATAATCTTGATCTATTACTGCTGCCGTGTTTATATCGGTGGCATACCTTTTGCATTTCACTGGATGCAGTTATTTAAGAAGTGACGTCCGCACGATTGCATGGTCGCTACTCTGAAAACGGCTAGTATTAACTTTACGTAGTGGTTATGTGCATCTGTATCTTCATCATCAACCTTTATCAGTTCATTCCTGGACATAGGATCTCTCTCAAAGCACGCCGCTAATGAGCCCCATCTTCATTCTTAAACAATGTTTTTCTTTCTTTTTTATCTTCGGCTGTCACGGTCAGCTAACCTGGCAGTAATTATATATATCTTCATTTAAATCGTCATAAACAAATTAATAATGAAACATCGCTACTTTTTATTACATAATCCATAATTTCAATATTACCACTGCTGCCGTGCTTGCATTGCATGTCACTGTTTTTTACATTCACTGCATTTGAATTTTCACTATATGCAGTAAAGTTATTCAACTGACGTTTGCACGACTTTACGTCCGCTGCTCTGAAGGCGGCTCATAATTAATTCACTTTTAATTGTTAAGCTAGAACTCTGCGTCCCATTCACCGTTATATCTTTCAAGCAATATTCTTAGCAAGCTTCTACGTCCTTGACATGGAGCTATTTTTACATTATTATTTGCTCGAATTAATCTTACTGGTAAACAATTTGGCCTCAGACAGATTGCTACATGAAAACCAACGAATCGGTATCATTTCCTATTACAATCAATATAAAACATATCTATACAAATGTATGATACAAAGCTCTATATAATCAAAGAAAACTAAATATTACTACGATATTATTATGTATTTCTTTGATAAGCCTATAGAGGTATAGGCAATAAATATTTTTATCGGAGCTCCACAAAAATAAAATGACATAATCTGCTTGAGTAATGACTCGGGGGAGACGTAGTGTAGTACGTTTGATAGCAAAATGGTGGTGCTAAGTGCATCATAAGTCACACGTCATCTTTGGCTGATTTACATGGATGCCAGCAGCTTGAAATCTCGGAGAAGATATAAGGAAGTGTTCCGCTCGTTGCTCTCTACGATTACTTTTTACTTTCAGTTGTTTATGTTATAACAAGTTAATTTCGGTAAACTAAAATTTAAACCCCTGACACAAAAACCCTATAAAAATGGCTGAACCGATTTTAATTAAACCTGACCACAGCTGGAAAATTGCTTTCAAATATAAAAAACCGCATCCAAATCGGTTCTCCCGTTTAAGAGCTAAGCTGCCACAGACACACAGTGGTCAAACTTATAACACCCCTCCTTTTGTCTCAGGGGTTAAAAAATGTTTGGTTGAAAATTGAAAGCTTGCTTAATATTGCAAGTTTGTTATTTTGGTATTGTTTACTGCTATTTGGTTATGCTTAGTTATGTTACTCATTTTATATTGCCTGATAAAATTGTGAAACAGACTAAATATTTAAACAGATTTCGGATGTTAATATTTGTCAGTGGTACCCTGTCCCGACAATAAGGCATTTAACAAAAACCCGACATCATAATATTATACTGCATGAACTAACGAAAGAAAACGCATATATTAAACATGAGAACAGTTACTGGACCAGGTAATTGTTGTATCAATACTACGCTACCAGCGAAAGTTATGACTTACCGGTGCATTCAGGAATACAAAACATATTCTTTTATTTTACTTTCATATCATTTTGCGCTTCTTTTTACTTATTTTAAATGTAAAGTGGTTTAATTAGAGATGCTCAAATTGAGCAATTATTATGAAGAGCGCTTTTGCTTTTATGATAATTTTAGTGCTTGTAATTAGGGTTTACAACATTTCTGCGTTGAATAGAGTGCCTTTTTTAATATTGTATAAAAGGTAATATGTATTTTAGAGTATAAAGGCATTTCATATCGAGAAAGTTTAAAGAATAAATAATACTATGAAGAATTTAAAGGAATTTAGAAAAGAATATATTTCATCCAATATTTTATGTATTCTTTTTTGTGTTCCGTGTACAAAATGGTAATTCTATTCCACAGATACATTTTTAGAGCCAGATTTCACACCTGAATTTATAGTATTATAAACTACGGAGTTAACGGCTCGCGTGAACCCTGACATTAAAACTCGTAAAGCTTACAGTTTAGATATTAATCTATAAATAAAATTACATGCAGATAGTGCATTGAACACTTAAGTTTTTTCTTATTCAATGAGTATTACATTGCAGTCCTTTTTAAATGCATTTGCTATTGATCCATAAATGTGGCATAGAAAAATGGTATTATGTATCCGTAAGACCATTTCTTACTATTTATTTAACATGGCTAAAAAAGAATTTGCTTACAGCAAACTAAAAAAGAGGATATTTTAGTTCATCTCACTAAAATTGTCATTTATTTTTTTAAGCGCTGCGCCTGCCCATAACAATTGCATTGCCACACAGAACTTTTAATACCATAAAAAGTAGGTACTGCATATCACTGCATTGCGGTCATCACCCCGAGACATCAGATATTAAGTCTCATATGCCCAGCTATTTCGCTAATAGGAACCGTTTAATTGTCTAATTGTCCTGTCAATCTAATGATTCAACTGCCATTTGAAATCTCCGTAGGTTATCATTATAAATCGTTTGTCAAACGCGTCAGTTCACTTTATACTTAGACTAAGTTATTGTCTACCATCTATACAAGTGGGATACGTGTTACAAGGCGAACGGCTCCTACGCGATCGGCCATCGTAAATCTAGGTCTGGTCTGGTAGACTAAGCTTGCCAGGTGGTCGGCACAGAACAGAATTTAACTGTTTAACCTAGGTTCTTAATTTATTAGAAACTAGAAGCATCTGTGGCTACCCGTTGCTGATCAATTCTCTATTTCTAGTTACTATAAACTCATCTACACCTACTTTGAATCGATAATGAAGTTAGATTTAAATAAAACCAAGAGGTTCAGTAGGGATCAAGTTATAACCAAACAGACAAGACGATAGTTGAAGAGAGACAGGCTTGTTTTGTAAGAATTTTCATAGTATGCTTTTTTATGTAATTGAGTGACGAGACGAGCTGGTCGTTCCCTGATAGTAAGCCACACACCTGTCTATAACAGTTACAGAACCACTCAGAACTATGTCTACCTAACAAAATCTTGCGCAGCATTGCACTGCGCTCGTCACCCAGAGACAATGTCATATTGCCCTATAATTTTGCTGGCTACAATGATGTTCATAAAATTAAAATAATCAATAACTAGCTTTTTCCCTCGACTTCGTCTGCGTAGACGACGAGGAAGCCCATAGTCGTCTTTTTTCCAACACCACTTTAGCAAACTAAGAAGAGATATGAGAGTACTACGAAGAGTCAAAGTATCTTCGTAGTCACCCAACCGATTATGATGTTACATACCCTATAATTTAAGTTGGGATTAATGCTACCAAACCCTGAAAATCACATCAAAATCCGTTCAGCAGTTTTCGAATCCATAGGTAACAAACATAAACATAAACAGACAAAAATTCTAAAATCCTTGGATTCGTGTTTAGTACCCTCTAAGTAGTCGATCCCAGTTGTTTTTTCAAAAATATCTTCAATCTACAAAATTGGCTCAGTTCCATTTTTATAATAGTACCTATAGATGGATATAAAAAGATACAAAAGATAATTTATCGACGTATGAAAAGTCCATAACAAGTTAGAATATCCCAAAATATTTGTGACTAAATTCTCTATCCTGGCAACTCTATTCTGGACTGTGCAAAACATGGATAACGAAATTTCGTATGTGGGTGTGATGCCGAGACATGGTTGCGACAACACTTTTTGTTTACCTTCTCTTGCCAAATGTCACGTCATTATTTGATTAAATTCTGTGGTTTATCAAACAACTTTACCGTCGGCTCAGTTAATTCATTTACCTATACAAGAACGTGTTGCTTTTCTAGTGAACCTCATCCATCCAACAGAGTACTTATACATGGACTTGCCATGCGTAAAAGTCAGAATATACGACTATAGTTACATGAGATATTTGAACAAACCATAGCTAAGTTGGAATAATTTAATGAAACAATATAATTTAATTCTAAGTGTTAAATTATTGATGATGTCATAAAAAGAAATACTATTTTATTTTCAAAAGAAAATAAGTACAAGGGCTATAACTCTAGAACTCTAGAACTGCTAAGATAAACATAATTGTTCGCATTTCGCTTTAAATTCGAGCAACGAGACAAGTGTTCCAGATCAGATTCAAAGGTAATTGGACAAGGCAGCCGAATCAACGTCACTTTGTAAACGATATTGACACTTACTAGATTCCCAACTGAATCGCTCAGGCTGGCTGACAAGCTTTATTGACAAGGCTGCCAAGACGTCATTACATAAGTTTAACAAATTCCATGACGAGAACAAAATTAGTAAAATGGAAAATCCTTATAGCTCTCTCATACTGCTTATATCTATGGTGCGGTTTACTTTAATGGTAACAAAACGAAGTATTAAGGAAAAAATTTCACTACATATTCATTATTTCATACTATGTTGAACGAATTACCAAAAATAAATATGGGATTAAGCTTAAAAAAAGAGTCGATACTTAATGAGAATAATTAAATAATGCTGCTCGTTTCAATTTGAACAGCATGCCATCGATTGACGTTGTATGTTTTAAAACTCGTCTACATGATATCAATTAAAATTTCTGCCTCAACGGTACCGTACTAATTACAAATTTTAATAATGCCAATTAATTATACATTCTTGAATGATTATTAATATAATGACACCTTTTAGATAGGTGCTTACTAGGTAATAAAAGCCGGAGAACATAATGTTCTCCGGCACTCCGGCGAGAATGTTTATGGAAGTCGATAAAGAAAAGAACATACGCAATGAGCGACAGCAAAATAAATACGCGGGGGGCATTGGATGATCCAATATTAATATTGGATGATAAAAAAGATTGATTGTAATCATCACTCGTCGTTGTTGATTTGATGGATGATGTTCCTTAACTAGCAAAAAGTTGGGAATAAAAATATAATATGATCTTTACACTATCGGAGACGAACGTAAAAAGTAAATTGTGGTGCATATAATTTTTATTGTGATTTAAACCTGTAAATAATCTTTGTAACTGTATTATAAATAAAAAAAGCTCTAAAAATAAAACAAGGACATACATAAATAATGGAGCAAGAGATGAGAGATGAAGAATAACAACGATCATGTCACTAAGAATAGGTGCTAGCTATTTCAACTAATACAGCTTCTCAATTGGTTCAAATAGGTAGCTATTAGGCTGCATTATACCGGCTGCAAGTAGTTTTGCCTCACGAGGTTATTCCAAGAGGTATTACCTACCTGCCAGGGTATTAAAATTTTAAAATCAAGCTATTATACGTTCTAGAAACAATGCGAGAATGAAATGTATCAGTGTTATTAGTACCGGTAAAGAAAAGTCAAAGAATTGTGTTATGATATGAAGCTGAGAATGATTAGAAAAAATGTCTGGCATTGTATTTTTGGAGACAATAGAAATATAAATTATTACGATTATAAACGTTTATAACTCTTATAAAACACTGAACTTGTAGATTTACTCTAAATGTCATAAAATGTATCAAGGCGAAAATGGAATATCATCAGGTAACATAAACAAGTAGATATGTACGTTATAATATTAGTTAGAATTGCAAAGTTCAAAGGACACTCCTCTTAAATACCCTAACTAATTCCATTCAAAACCGACCCTGATTCCAATGGACATCACATTTCCGCATTCTGCAATGTAAGTAATTTCCCCTAGTAGCACCAGTGAATTTGCACTAATTGCCTTTAAAACAACAAACACTTGTGTAATCGCAATTAATGTAGCTTAACCGAGAAGTAATTGGTACTACACTAACATTGGCTGGACCTTTATCCCCAGTAGGCCATAGATTAGCTGCCGGAGATTTATAAGGAAGAAATTGGCTACAAGAGATTATCTTTTAATCACACTGAAGTGTTTTGAGGGGTTGTGAATACACATATGAAACGAAGCGCTTTCGTACAAGGAGTTTTTTGGAAATAAAGTGACGCATGTGTAGATCATATGAGTTTATCAGATTCAATTTACAATTTAGATTTGACCAGTATGCAATTAAGATGATGCACAAGTGCCGATGAACGATTTGTAAAAATTTAGAGTCTTCTCTAAGAGCACTATTTACGTACCAAGCGATAACTCTGGGTCCTCACAATTTTTCCGGAAGGCAGCAGCTGTCCGAAAGCTCTCTAAACATCTATTTAAATCTATTATTTCACGAGAACTAACTGCATGGTTGAGTTTGTCTCTTTTTATAATAATTATAAGTATTACCTAGTCTAACAATTTCTTTAAAAAAAATTACACTGCGTAAAACACCTGCAGCGTTAAGTAAAGAAACTTTTCCTTTCAGTCCCCAATGATTGTTTCCTCAATAAATGTGTCATTATCGTTTCCTCTTTAAACAAACCTCAAAATCTTTAAGATCGTAGATAGGCAAACGATTATATATAAATTTTAATAAGATCAGTGAGGCGGAACTTTGGTGTTCGAAACAGGTTTATAAAGCTGCCCATGAATGGTCACACCATTAGTAACAACACTTTAATTGTTTGCCCAAAGATGAATAGACTCAATTAAATTAATGGAACTTCCTGATATAGTATGTCATTATTGGTATCGTCAGTATATTACATTTAAATGATGCTATTTTTTTATACAATTTCGATTTATATGCTTCACCACCTTATAATTTATTTAACACTTATGTATCATAACGTAATATACATATAACGAAATCTAGAAAAGATATATATTATAGATAACAAGGGACTTTTAAAGTTTGAAGTGTTAAACTATGTTGAAACCAATAACGTAGCTATGTAGAGCTTCTTTAGCGGTCCAAGTGATTTAGAACACTTGAGAACAATTTACATATATTGAAATACAATAGAATAGTTTGTAGCTACTGTGAAAATGTTTCACGAATCAAAGTTCTGATATTAGATCAGTGTCTACCTTTGTTGTCAAGAAAATATTCCTAATAGACGTCTGTGATTATAAATATTAAAATGGAATTTGTAACGCTACCGTTGAAGGCATAAGTAATATAATATTTCCGTTGATTGAAACAAAAAAATCTCATAAATGATCTAAAATGATAAACTCATAAACAGGATAAAGTTAAATAGATAAGAACAGAAACACAAATATGGAGCAAAAACTTTTAAAACAGGGATCAAATATTTACGTTCAAAATGTGTTTATTTACTTAAGAGCCACGAGTTCGTTGGTGGTTCTGTCTGTATATCCTATAACGGGACATCTAAACACACTGATCCAAATTGTAAACATAAACGAATGCAGAGCAATAAATTCTTATTAAAATCGATACGGGAATCGACTTAAGATAACGATGACTCACACGGTATGATCGATTAACTGCGTGGGTATAAACCTACGGTTTGTTGCAAAACAGAGTTAAAATCCGGAACTAATCACTTGTATTAAACACCGTAGTTTATAGGCATAGTAATCGAACGTAAAGGAATTATCGGATCGAGATACCGATACCGACCAGTTAGAAATCGATTGTTTGGTTGGCAAACGGGTTGGCTGTTCTCCTTTGAAAGCTCTAAGGAATAGTATTTAATTAAATATTCAGCTTAAAGGCCCAGACAGAAGCGCTAGACACTATTTCAAGTTACTGATTTACGCCAAATAACCTAGCTTCTCGTAAGTAATTAAAAAATAAAATAATATGCCCCAAGTGGTTCACAACTCCACAAAAGCTCTTAAAGTCTTCAACATTGTCTGCAATATTTGCAAAGTTTGTTGGGACAGCCAAAACAGATCCAAACAGTTGCGTAACTCAAAACAGCGCAATAGCATTCAAGGAAAGCTCACTGTCAACGATATAATCGACAATCCGTTTAAATACAATGAAACCCCTATTGTGTCCCTTAAAGAGGTATAGTGGAATATTTCACGTGCCAACTGGAAGACAATAGCGATGGGTGAAGATTCTTCGAAAGCTAATGGTATTCAGATATCCTGTGGATTTCTTTTATCATTGAGGTTAAAGTTAGGCTAGGAATACCTAAGACGTTTGGTATTTCTTACAATGTTGCAAGATTCCATAGATGAAAATATATTTAAAAAAAATATATTATTATTATAAATTATTTAGAAACAAAAAAATATTCCTCGAGCGTGGGGGTTCGAACTTGCGTCGTCGGAATACCGTTCTAAAGCAATCGAGTACACCGCATGAATAACTACTTTTTATGTCGTCTTACGGGGACGATTAGAAGCTGAATGCCCTCCTGTTAAAAATTAATATTGCAAAGAAAGACATTGGATTTTTGATCCAATGTCTTTTGAACCAAAGACTATGTGATGCTGATGCCAAAGATTTTGTTTTCTAGAATACTTACTGAAATCTAAATAATAAGTAGATATCTGTGCGAATATTTGAATCGCAAAAGAAGAATGAAAAGATGGAGTCAAGGAATTTGGCCCGGTCACACAATGACATTTTGTCCTACATTTGGCTTTCAGCGCAAGAAACCATAATGCAAATAAATAACATATCAGCAGTCATAAACATTGTGACACAAGCCAAGCCTGCACAGCACACAGTAGAATAGCAATAATTCCCAATGAAAATATCTAACATCAGCCCATTACCCGCCCACTTGGGCAGCTAAACGTTACCATTGCATTATTATAGCTTATCTATGTTAACATAATTCTGCGGTAAGCTCGGTGAGAAACTTGTCTGTCATATTGTTGGTTTACTTCGATAAATCTGCAACATTTTCATCGATTGCTTTGCTACGTCAATATTTAAATTCTTACACAATTCTAAATTACTGGTTGTTTTGTACATTACAAGACTGAGTTGTTATACAACGATTTTATATACATTTTTCGTTGCTTTGAATTCAGAGTCAGGACATTTTTGTCAACCTTGACAATCTTAACCTTATTTCTAAAACTAGGTAGCTGACCTATAAAATCTTTCATCGGGCATCACATACAGCTGTAATGAGCATGTCGTGCTTCACAAATGCCATTTAAACAAGAAGTGAAGTGAGAATATCGCGGTGCGTGTCAAAACTGAATATCAGGACATTCGAATATTCCAATTAATGTAGAAAGATAGTTGTTATTCAAAAATTTGGAGTTCGACACTGTCACGGATGTTTCAAATAAGCGGTAAATACCTAAGTATTTAAGTATATTTTTCTAATCCCGAAACAATTCTTTGCAGAACCACCTGACACTCACGACCTGGCTTATTTAATCATACCTGCATCATTGGGGCTTTACACCGATAATACTAAGCTTACGATGGCCATTCAGTATATTGGCCATATTAACCTTATGGAAGGCTATTTGTGCGATCGAACTATCGATTAATATTGCAGTAATGAGACTTTTAAGTGACCGTTTTGTTTGTTTTTCGGGAACATGTCAATTAAAGGGTATTTCGTTTATTAATAAAATTGATAAAATGGTTTTGTAACATTAGGCGATCAAAGGATTGATTGTAAGTAGCTTGAATCTAAAAAGGTACAGTACCACAAGGTAAGTAAGTAGTTTTCATTAAGTTGTGGTAAATAATATTATTAGTAATGTTTACTTTAAGGTTGCTTAGAAGATATTGATTTTAATGATTATTACATTTTCATTTTATTTTTAATTTTGTTTATAATTTGGTGTGTATAATACAAAGTTAGTTAATTAATTAACTTTTACGTTTTTTAGATTATCTTTAATTTGTAGGTACACTCAATTAAGTCCGACGCGAGTACGTATTTAAGAGAAATTCATTACGAATACAAACAAATGTTATAGGTAATTGTTTATGATATACCTAACGGCCTATAACGAACATCCTTCTAGAATAATGACAAAAGTAATGGATGAGAATTTTCTCATAAGACAGAAATCGACGGATATCAAAGAAAATCAAATAAAGAATCATTGTTGAAGTATGAGTAGTTGTAGTTTTAAGCGCGAGTAGGGCCCATGTTATACCAGAACCAGAGAATACATAATTACGTAAAGTTAAAGTAGGTACAGGTTTATGACTTTACATAACAATATTTACCTTTCTACCTTTTACCTAGAAACCATATATTGCTATTTGCGAGTAATATAATTTCATTATAAATATATTCAGCTAGCTAATTTAGTAAGAAGCATAGGTTTTGAGGTCAACTCAATATTCAATTTTGCATGCAGCCACACAAATTCACACATTAGCTCGGTGGCACCAAGGGCCACAGAATAATAGGCAGTTGTTACAAAGTAACTAACAGCTCATCTGTAATTCTGCTTCCTGGGTCAGGAGGCGGTGCAGTGCTTGATGGAATAGATTGCTTAGACAAGGTGCAATCATTATTTCTACAAACGGTACTTTTACGGTGTCGCGCAGTTTGTCTTAAGTTGTCAATCAATAGATTTCTTTAGTCGTTCATCTATAGTATATATATTATTATAGTTTCAACTAACTTGGATATAGAAGCTAGCCGCTAGAACTTTACGGACTTACAACGCTAAGAAGAAGAAATAAAGAAGATTAGAAAGCTATGACGATTAAACATTTTATTGTGTTCAATATGTTATCGCTATTTACGGCACTATTATTGAAAGTATGAGTAAAACACTTTCTTCGTAATTTTATAAATTCATTGTCTTATCATCCCAGTAATTTTCAGTCACTGACAGTAAGCTGTCCGTGTCAACAGTTGACAGTTACTGTCAATAGATAAAGGCAGTGCGACACAAATAAAACAAATAGAATTCAGAACATTGGACACGTAAAATCATTTATTACAGGGACCAGTAGGTAAGTGTAGGCTCACAGCTATATCGGAACCCAGAGTATTAAATAATTTATCTTACAGAATAAAACTCTACGATGACAGACCTTGATAAGTTCAGGTCAGGTTTAGTAGCTTCGGCTAACAGGAACCAACGTGCATTTTGAACTTTGACACTAAACATAAACAGTGCCATTTCTCATTGTCCTGTGTGATCACTCGCCAATTTGGCGATCATGATTTTGAACATGATCATTTGATTATGTTATTAACTATTCCTTTGATAGAAGATATAAAGCACCTTATTGCAATAGAAATTGATTTTCATTTCCAATGTCTCGTGAACTTTAGTTCCTCAAAGCGCCACCGAACTGTAACGATCGGAAGCTTGACCACAATTCGCTGACCTTTCCGTTGCGATAAGATAGCAGAATTACACAAGCCACTTATAAAATGGGTTACGTAAAGAGAAAGAAAACAATACACTGTTGATAATTAATTTAACTGGCATTTTATTGAAATAAATCGATACTACAATTTCTCG
Source organism: Petrophora chlorosata (assembly GCA_951640565.1). Classification (NCBI taxonomy): domain Eukaryota; kingdom Metazoa; phylum Arthropoda; class Insecta; order Lepidoptera; family Geometridae; genus Petrophora; species Petrophora chlorosata. Next base: position 9,214,142 of record OX621206.1, read on the forward strand.
AATTAAATCAAATATTTTGGCAGCTCAATTAATCGCATTCTTTGTTTTCGGAATGGAATTCTCCCCTCTTGAGTATCCGATCCGAATACTACGGAATCATTGAATCGATTTCCAGTCGATTTAAACGTAAACAACTACCCGGATAAATTGATCACAATATACGGATAAATTGGGATTAAACCAACCGTAAATTAATTACAAAGCAAGCTCTAACTAAACAAACCTCACTTGAATAGTGAAGCGATTATTCCAATCGAACTGGCACGAATCGAATTAGATTTTTTTCTATCGATTTGCTACCTCGATCGATATACCGTTAGTACCTTAAGTTCAAATTCTGATTTATATCAGATTCTCAATTAGGGCTGCATCAGGGGACTATAATAGCTGATCGTACCATCGTCATTATTAGACAAAACTACGTCCCTTCATAACTATGCTTTTTATAGGGATAGATAATGTTAGATCTTAAATCGATTAGATAAATAAAATATTAGTTTATATGCAGTATATATTAAGGATAGGGAATAGAGCGTGTCTCTAAACAAAAAACAAACCACCTTTCGGTCGTGACAGCCCTATTCTAAGCTTCAACGTTCTGAATCCATTAAAAAGCAAACCTAATCGCTATAATGAGACGTCTTGTGAGGTAAAAATGACACTCGATTTAATGATACAAAAACAAATGCCGATCGAGTTGGTAATGACTTTATTAGCAAGTCACGCGATTAATCGTGGGCTTATACCTAATCATTGTAAAATTGAAATGCAAAATTCAAGACGAAAGTAGGTGTTAGAGGGGTACAGTTTGCATATTTTGTACTACGCTAAAACATCGTTCTACAATTAACATCATTTCCTTCACTGTGTAATTTAATAAATAGGCCGATAACGCAAAGGTATAATTTATTCAAACTCAAAGTAAAAGTTCATCGTCAAGTGTCCAACTGGTTAAATTAACCAGATGGACACAGGTCAATTCAAAATAACGGACATTTCTAGTCTATTTAACTTCAAATAGGCCTAACAAACAAGAGTTTAGAGCAGATGATCAAAATTATCCAAAAACTGCCCCATGCTATGCCTAACAGATAGGTAGAGGTGTAATTTAGCATATTTTCGATATCGATAGAATTAGGTTCGGTAGCAAGTTTCGAATACTCTATATCGATACTTCAGTTACTTGCTTAAAATAAGTAAAACACAACATTGTCGTGTTATGAAAAACGATTCCATTGTTAGTAAGCATGAAACTTTAAAATACGAATATCGAAAATTATTGGTGATCGTAACAGAAATTCGATTTCTGATCAATGTCTGCATTGCAGAAACTCAATGATGCACAAGATGAATGTCAAACTCAGTGTTAAAAGATTTATTACATACTAACATTATTGTTTGTGTGAAGTTGTTAAAGGTAATGACCATTTCATAATATAATATTAAAGTGTTACAAAACAGTTACGGGTTAAACGATGAAGGCAAAGTCAAATAGGTAGTTGAAATAAGAGAAATAATTTTTACTCTCTTACGATGAAGGCAGTTTTTTTATCGACACCGTATGTCCATTTTTGTAGCCGTGAATGGGTCAGCGTACCTAGCTGTAGACCAATAATTATTAGTAACACCTAGACAAGATTGGCACAGAACAGGGATGAATCGCGTATGAGGGAAGAGGCTTATGCCCTATAATGGGCGAATTTAGCTGATGATGATGGTGTTCATTTATCGATAAGTAAATTTGCCTATCCCTAGTCCTCCCTAATTACAATGACCGCATTCATGGTAAAACATGGATAAACTTGAACCGTAAAATATTCATATTTCTGGACACAATGAAGCCATTACAGTCAATATTATAATGGGCAATGCCGTCCACCCCAATGAATAATCTATATAATAAAAGAACAGGGTTTTTTTCTACAATCATCGCACAGCCGAAACCGCTTAACATAGAAACCTGAAATTTGGACCACGTATTCTACAAGTAATGAAGGCGTCATTTAAGAACGGATTTTTCGAAATTTGACCTTTAAGTGGGTCAAATGGGGTCATAAAGGATGTATGGGGAAAAAAAATTCTTTTGTCGCACAGTCACGAAACTTTGGCAGTATACTATGCAAAAGAAATAAAAGAGCACGTGTATCACAGTTTTTTGAAAATCAACCCTTAAGGGGGGTTTAGTGTGATTTTTTAGATTGGAATGCGGAAACTATAATGTATGCTACGGTGATTGTTTCTTGACCAATAGTTATCAAATTTTGCGGGAGCATTAAGCATCTAAATACTAGGAACTTATTTTCGGCATTTTTCGAAATTCGACCCCTAAGGTCATTTATTGGGGTCGCAAATTTTCCATGGTGTATGTTTTTTTAGTAAAGTTATGAAACTTAGTAAATTGACTAAACATAAAAATATAAAAATATATTTTCAGTAACTTTTAAAAAATCAACCCTTAAGGTCATTAAATAGGGCCGCAAAGTTTGTATGGAGTAGGAGTTTTTATTAGTGGGACACTGTAGCTACAGTAAAGAAATAGGGTAAATCAACTAAGTTTGAGCAAGCTTAAAAATTAGTTTTCAGCGTTTTTCAAAAATCAACCCCTAACAGGGTTAAACGTGGTGGTAAAGTTTACATAAAAAATCTTTGTTTATAGCGATGAAACTTGGTACACACACCTAACAAATATTATTAAAAGGTGATTTACAATTTTGGAAAATCATCCCTTAAAAGATTTAAACAGAAGAAAGTGAAGATTATTATTTTTAAGCTACAGCGATGAAATGTGGTACACGTACTAAGCCAATGAAATTATATATACGTATTTAACCATTTTTTTGAAAATCATCCCCTAACAAGCCTAAGCGGGGTGGTAAAGTTTGTATAGAAAATCTTTGTTTATGAAGTTTCGTGGCTATGATAAAACTTGGTAAAAGAAGATAATTAAAACGTGATTAACTATTTTTGAAAATCATCCCTTAACAGGGTTCAACAGGGTGGAAAGTGAAGATTATTATTTTTAAGCTACAACGATGAAATGTGGTATACGTGCTTAGCCATTGAAATTATAGATATGTATTTCACATTTTTTTTAATCATCCCCCGACGTGCCTAAGCGGGGTGGTAAAGTTTGTATAGAAAATCTTTTTTATTTATGAAGTTTGTGGTTTTGATGAAACTTGGGACATAAACTAAGAAAAAAAAGATAATTAAAACGTGAAGCACAATTTTTTTAAAATCTACCCCTAATTAGGTAAAATAAGGGTGAAATGTAATTATATTTTTTTAAAGCTACGACGATGAAATTCGGTTCATTTACTCGAGACAGATAAATTTTAAGCACGTCTTTCACCATTTTGCTGAAATCATCCCCAAACCAGTTCAAACGAGGTGGTTAAGCTTAAATGAAGAATCTTTGTTCATAAAGTTATGGCAATTAAATTTAGTACGCAGAGTAAGCACAAAAAATAAATATAAACGAAACTAAACCAATGATTTTGAAATTCGGTACGTATATACTAATCGAAGATCTGCGTATAGTACGCACATGTTTCACTACTTTTTAAACATCTTAAAAGGTCTAAACGGGATGGCAAATATTTGTGTGGAAAACCTTTGTTTGTAAGGTGAAAGCGAAACTTTGTATTATAGACTAGGCAAAATAAATTATTTCTAACGTTATGCAATTTTTTGCAATTTCCTTATTCGTACAGGATTTTAATAGACTTTTAAAATGCAACATTCAGAAAAATAAGAAATACTAAAGGTGTAGTCAATCGAAGATTTACAAATATTCAGCAACTTTTGTCATTGACCGTACGTGTCGCAGGGAAATGAGGATATCTGGGATTTCGCGATATTCCTAGGGATACGACAAAATCATGGTATAATCATGTATGGTAAGGACCACTTCTCCGCGGTCCGACTAGCATTTACCCCTAGAGTGTATATAAAAAGCGCGGAGCCAGGAGCTCGCGAGGAGTTCCTGAGCAGAACGAGTGCGCAAGGCCAGAACGAAGCGAGGGGGAGAGGTGGCGAGCGTAGCGAGCCGGCGACCTCCCGAGTGGAGTGATGGTCGAGTGCGCGAGTGAAGCGAAGGGATGACGAAGCGAGAGTTCTGGCGAGAGCCTATTTATTAAAACTGTACGTCGTATCCCTAGAGATTTCGAGAAATCCCTGGTATCCTCATTTCCCTGCGACATACAATATTTTTTCTGGAGCTACGACGATTGACTTTTGGCCAAAATACTTACATATACTTAATCGTGAAAAAAACTATTGACACATGTATTATTACGATTGTTTTGAATACCATCCCCTGATAGATTTAAACGGATGGTAAAATTTGTAAAAAAAATATATGTTTATAATGTAAGTATTCTGTCTATTTAAAACGAGATAAGAGCTGAAAGAGATCGGAATAGAAACGAGATGAATTCGGGTTAGGATTGGGATAGAAGCAGGACAAAATCGGCATAGAAGCGAGAGCAGCCGGAAATAGCCAGGAGCAAAATGAATGATTTTATTAAGCGTACAAAGTCGCGGGCAACAGCTATGTATATGTAAATAGGAGATTTAGGTTTCAAAGATTTCTGTAACTCAGGCTTCATGTATGTACATGGCGCCTGACCGGCGCTGCCGCCGCACCGCAAACTCATGTAAATGATTACAAACCCGGACCGAGACCACGCGCGCCGCACCGTCCGTCCGTTTGTACGTATTACTGGTATTACGAATCGTAAAGGGTCCGTGGCGGTTCCCCCCCGACGTTTCATTTCCACCCGGTTTCTATAGTCTGTAATATGTTTCAAACTACTACGCTAGCGTTTTGTACGTTTGATACTTGGGCAAAAAACTATAAACACATGACTCACAAATGAAGTTAGGGCCGAAAAATTTGGTAATTATATCGGGACCGGAGTGTGATTACAAAGGGACAAAAAGGGGATGATAACGGTATAGGAGGGGAACTATAACACGGTAGGAGGTTCGCTAGGGAGGACGATAAAGGGTTAGGATCGGAATATGATTGGTAGCAGAGTAGGACGATAATGATATAGGAGCGGGACGGAATCAGGACCAGAGCATTACGGTAACGCTATAGGAGTGGAAAGATAACGGGGTGGGAGTGGGAAGGTAACAGAACAGAAGCGGTAAGGTACGGGAACGAGATAGGAGCGAGACGGGAACTGGAATGTGAATATGATGGGACGAAAAATGTTCGGATGCAGGATGAATACTCCACTACGCGGACGAAGTCGCGGGCATCAGCTAGTAAATAATAATATTATAATACGAATCGTGTTCGGAATAATAACCCTGGAATATTGGACGTCATATTTAGTTGATATTTATTTGTATAAGATTGACTGAATTTGACGAGGCGCTGACATGAAAAGCGCGAACTAGTTTTATACGGTTCGGTTCAGATTGGAAGTTATTCAGTTCGGAGATAAATATTGTGAAAGAATTTTGGACATAATAATGTAAGTTCTAGACAGCTTTTCATTTTTACTAGACGTCAAGGGCATACACATTTAACACAAAAAAATTTTGCATATATATTGAATATTAGTAGAAAGATAGGATAAGTGGGACTGTGGAATGGGAAATATGAAGGTTAGGAAGTAAAATAGTAGGAAGGAAGGAAGTAGCAAGTAGGATAGGATAGGAAGTCAAAATTAAGTAGGATAGGATTGTACGTGGTTGGATATAAAAAGTATTTTCTAAAATTCTCAAGGTTCCTTTCACAGCATATAGCTGTGTTGTCTATTTTAGTTTCAACCTAATTAACCAAACTTTTAGAAGTTAATACGACCGACTATACTATTATTATACCTATCAATGCATGTGTCGGTAAATCTAAAGCTAACATGTGCTTCCTATTCATTAAGCGTATTAATGAGCGAAAACCCTTGCTAATAGGCTTTCAATATTCTCGTAACCCGAAGACTGGTTATAGTGCCCATAAATGAACGATGAGATTTTATAGACCGCAGTATTTATTTATTTATGGCTCAAAGGTGCATCGCTCCTTTCAAGTCCATTCGCAAATAACAACCGACTCTGGAATAAATACAGCACGTAACGAGGAAAATAAAGAATATGGCACTGTTGCAGATTCTATGAGAATTAGGTAAGTAATTCCAAAAACAACCACGATCAAAACTATTGTAGGTATATTATTTATTTATTGAACGCCAACACTTACTTTTATCTATCTATTACAAGACTTACTAATTACTACATTAGGTTATTACTTATTAGCTACGTGGGTATTTCAAAGCCAATAACTAATAATAGCTAAAAGTTCCCTTATATATATACCTATGCAAGATGTTTCTTACTTAAGACAGACATCAAAAGGTGCGTTCATAGATTAAGAATAAGATGTGGATTAAAAGGACACGCACACAGTTTTATTTTAAAGACCCTATAAGTATATATCTCAATAGAATATATAATTAGTGATTCGACTTAGTGATAAAGTTCAATACCTAATCAATAAATTTTAGAATAGGAATGACGCACTTGCCTATCAATAAATATGGTGAAATCAATAAATCAGTCTTTTTTTCGTATTTGATTTATATTACTAAACAAGGAAAACTATTATACAAAATGAACGTACAACCATAGCTAAACATAATCATGACAAAATCTTTGCTTTAGATTAAATGATGACGAAGCTTGGCTATCAGCATGGATAGGGCATGGGCACTTTCGCCATGCCATGCCACGCCACAATAAGTCACCTGTGTATAAAATGGATTCAGAAAATGAGAATATAGAAAACAAAATTTTAGCAAATCCGACAAAGTATACCCACAGCAATTGTAATACTGCGGTCTTGCGGTATACCTATATGAGAGTAGGTAAATAATCAGTAGGTATAATTGTATGTACATTTTTGTTTTTTGTTCCATACAAGCTTTAAACGCGCAGACCGATTATGATCAATAAAATCATCGCAACTTAAAACATATTTTAAATTGGCAGCTTGTTAGAAAATGATTTCAATTCGATATTTTTTGCTTCCGTTATGAAATCAATCCATTTCAATAATTACAAAGGATTAAAATCTATTCTTTACACTTTGCAAGCTCCGCAACAATACTCTTCGATAACTTGAAACTATCTCGACATAAACCACCATAAACTAACAAAGGCGCCTGACTGACATGCCCGGCCAGATCCCTCTCAACAAAACAACAAACTCCGGCCTTACCGTTACAACAATTTTAGCTCAACCAATAAATAAACTTATCGGATTGTGGGGAGAGTTCAATGAACATAAAAAATTGCGGAGGATTTCAATATATGTATTACTTACACTCGTGCGCAAAAATACTATTTATTAGCTTACATTTCTAATAATAATAGGTAGGTATTGCACAATGCACGCGGGCTAACCTACGATTATCGAGTACCATGATTGAATCCATGACAGATGGTCCAACAATAGCTTCATTGTGGAACCAATTTCCGATCGATAGTTTTGGGGGCATTTTTGCGTATTCATGCTGCGAATATGAAAGAAAAGATACATCATCCGATAATGATGGCAGTTCCAGATTGACAGATTAATAAGTAGACCATTGCAACATATCTATTTAAAACCCAACATAGGTAATATACTAATGGGACGTATTTATAAATATAAAACAATGGAATGTCTAAACTATCCACACGACTCATAGAGAGTACAAAGATTTGCTTAATGACGGGGTTGCTAACGTGTTTAATGAATGGATTCTCACTTTTACTGTATATGAATTAGAGGTAGAAAGCATAACTATCTATTCACAGGGTGAAATCAATGTGAACGTAGAACATGCACTTACTGTCTAACTAAACATAGGTGAGTTATATTGCGTGCTGTCCACTCAAGACTTAGATAAATAAGATAGAAAGAATACAAACGCTAATTGGAAGAAAATTGACGATGTATGTAAAAGTAATTTGCGGACCCGCATTCAGAGACATAACAATTGCCGTAGTAAAAGAAATGGTTATGTATATAAAAAGCTAGACCAATGACAGCATAATTGAGTGAATAAGATGTTATCGCCTTATCAAACATGAAATTATTTATGTCCGATGCATGTCCAATGAAGTCTAAAGAACTCAAAACAGGTTTTAAATACAAGCAATGCACTTGAATGATGAAATTGACAAAGTCACGATGATTGGTTCACAGATAAAAAATCAATTTTCACCGAGTTGCGTGTTGAAGAACCATGACATAATTACACGTATTTGGAAGCAAAATATCATTGATTGCCGCAAATATACCGACCGTTCTACTAATGAAGTGAAGAGATACTCATAAATGATTAAGATGAATCAACTAAAAGCACATACATAATACAGATTACAATCACAAGTGTGATAGGTACTAGGTAAGTCTAATCAAAATTCCCGAATAGTTTTAGTCGTTTCTATTTTCCTAATTATGTTGAAAGTCAGATGAAGGCAACCTCGAATCTGTTGTATTAATGTCTCAATCTCAATCAACATTTTGGTCAATTTGTAATTCAAAGGCCGAAGAAACTAGGATTTAAGTAATCAGGAATCATAATGCGAGCCAAATTGAAGTCCATAATTCATGAAAGGCAGTAAGTACACGGTAATGAATCTCAAATAATAATTTTATACTGAAACAAACGAAAGGAAATTTAGGCAGTACCACAGTTTTTATGTTTTGTGGTATATGACTTGGAGAACTCTGCGGTTACTACTTGTTGAAAGTGAATGGCGTATCAGCTTGTAGTTGGAAGAGATTAACGTACGAATGAATGCTTTGAAAAGTGGTGTGGAGAAAAGAAAATGGTTCAATCAATTAAGAACATGACCTAGAACTAGCAACAGAATAAGAAAGTAGTGTTGCAATTATTAAAGCAAGATTAGTAAAGTTTTGGGACGCATGGCCCTTTTCTAACTTAGAATGGCGTGGACGTGTAATAATTCCTTGTGGATTTAATTTTAAAAGCGTGTACAGAACAATGCCAACTTTCCTACGAAGGTCTTCGGTCCCTTGTTGTGGACGTGCACCTGAATTATACGTCGCTCATTATGCAAATGTGACTCAATTTTAGTCAGTTTTCTAATGCAAAACGGGGTCAGAACCGGTAAATAAGTATATCAGATCAGACCGAAACCTGTTGCGTAAAGCGGTATCATCGCATTATTCAAGATCTTCTCGACTTTAATGATACACTTTCAACGGTAGTGAAAGTATTTGAATTTGTACATTCATTGTGGATTTTGATGGTAATGGAGATACGTAGAATCTGGATGGTACTAAACTCAAGTGGCTAAGTACTAATTTGCTGCTCGATTATGAATTTAAAATCGACTCGAGTAGGTGCAGTGAATGACCCCGACGAAACTGCATTGAACTCTTAAATTAAACCTTATGTTAAGGGTGTTAAAGATGATAATATTTGTGACATGGATGTTGGTGAATGAGTCGGGAGCACTTGAGAGGTAAACACGCCCGTGGGCGAAGATGCCGTACGTGATTCATTGCTTGCAGACGATCTATTCTCGAAATTAAGCGGACAAAAAAGGACCTTAAAATTTAATGAAAACGCAAAAACGGCCAAAATACAAATACGGTCCTTAGAAATGCAAATTATTATTATTAGGCATGTTATACAAATCTGCCGATTTGTTTGAGTGTTTGCGGCACCATAGCCCTCGTAAAATCTATGTCCTAGATACAGAGGATTCGAGTCTTTATTTTGTTCTTTATTTTATTCATATCAGTGGAATGTTATGAATAACATGAAAGAAAATCCAAGCTGTACTTTGCATTATTTAGCAAAGGGGAGAAATATTTACATGCATAATATCATTAAAAATTAATGGAGCATCTGAGAAATCTCGTAGAAAAGTGAGGCAGTATTAAGACTCATTTTTGAAATGAAATGCGATGTTTATGAGAAGTAATTCCATGTTATACTGTTTTAAGGTTAATGTTTTTAAACTGAAGCCGCTTTGAATGGACTTTTTAAACTTACATCGCCGTCGTTTAGTTTTTACAGTCACCTTGATTGCACACAATATACGGTATTTTTGCAATATTTTCATGCATGCGTTCTTCGTTTCTCTTATTTGGCAGAAAATTAAAATTGTTTTTGTCATTTTATCTTGACTATGTGTCACTAAATAGTTGGGTGATAATTATGTGATATATGTAGTTACTGGTGCAATAAATCAGCTCCCGTATCTAGGTTCAGCAAAATCCTTGAGAATAACAAAGTCTCGTAAACAATTTAAAAAGTTAGAAAGGGAGAATTGGGAATAATTAATTTTTAGAAAAAATCAAAAACTCACTTCAATGTATCTTCGAAGTCCAAAGTTACATATCGATGAAATTTATATGGGACCACTTCGTAGCTATACTGAACCCAACGCAAAAAGAATTTTCCAAATCGGTTCATAAATGACGAAGTTCTGAGGTAACAAACATAAAAAAATAAAAATAAAAATACCTAAAAAAAAATATGTACATCCGAATAGAGCACCTCCTCCTTTTTTGAAGTCGGTTAAAAAGAAAATACGGTCATATCTCGAATTTTGTTTATCTAACAGGCTTAGATACATTTGTCGATTAATTGCCTAGCTCTAGGACTTTCTTTTTTACGCTTAATTGATCTGATGTTTGGCCACTATCTCGCCTGATGTGAAGCGATGATGTGGCCTAAGATGGAGCACATAGATCTAGAGAGAGGCGGCAGTTGAGCGGCTGCTCAGACCCGTCTCCCCGATGGTTCACCGAACATCATCCCGAAACACGACTAGGTCGTTTGACGGCATGGCTTTGTTCGGTGGGTGGTATTACAACCACGGCCAGACATGGAGTTCTCTTAAAATAAAAGTAATATAGCAAAATAAAACCAATTCTAACCATTGCATTACGACCAGAAATTTACTGGAAATATACCAACAAAACATTAGCTGAAGTAATAAACTTTAGTAAGGCGGACTTTTACTCGACACGACCAATTAGCTCAATGATTAGCAGAGTTATTAATGCGAGTTTACTATTTTCAACGTTATCGTGTTATAATTTACTGTCGCTCGTTCAGAACCTTTTTATAATCTTTGCTAGCATTAATTTAGTGATGCTCCTAATTTGCGAATTAATTAATGAACATGATATTTGTAGTAATAATTAATTAATTCGTGGTAGGTCTCTCGTATGCGGTAGTCCGTCTGGGTAGGTACAACCGCTTTGCCAGTTATTCTGCCGCCAAGCATTAGTGCGCAAGCATTACTATGGTTCCGGTTTGAAGGGCATTGTACCCATCGAAATTACTAGGCAAATGAAGACTTAATATCTGATGCCATCACACACACACACCATCACACACACACCCTCACACACATCCTCATACACACATACATATTCAACACCCACAACCACACACTCACATACACTTAGCATGTTTTATTAAATTTTTTCTTAATTTTCTCTTTGTCTATTTAACTATGTATTCATTTTTGGCATTTTAATATATCTAAATTGGGAGAAGGAGCTAGTCCTTGAAACACAGCGTCAAGCTACGTCGAGGGCTAGAGACTTCAATCATAATTTGTAACACTTACTATGTCAATAAATACATTTTTATGTTTTTATGATGTCTTCGGGGCGATGACCGCAAAGCAGTGTGCTATTTATTTAATTCAATTTAAGTTTTTTTATGGTGTTGAAAGTTCTAGGTGACACTACAGTTGTTATGGGCAGGCGTGGCGCTTACCATCAGGCGAACGACTAGCTAGTCTCATCAATGAGTAGCATAAAAAATATTGGATAGGTAGGTTTATATCTTTGTTTAAAATGTTATCTTAATGCCAATATCATGTTAGGTTACCATAAACTTGGTGGGTAAGTACTCGCAACGAGTGGTTAATCAATCATCCGCATTTGTTTATTCTGCCAACGCTAATGGCCGATATCTATGTCAGCGATACATCGAGAGAGACAAACACTCGATCGCGCGTAGTGCCCACTGCCCAGTCTACATAGTACCACTAGTACATAGTCCTACTCATTACATGTGTGGAAGTAGATATTTAGAGCTGAATCAAACATGAAGCATACATATTCAAAGATCAGTTTCCATTTCGCGTGCGCAATCGGAAACGCATCGGAACGATTAATTCTGCCAATCAATTTCAATCTCTAAATCCGACGGCGTAACCCTCAAATTAGTCTGCTGAAGAATAAACAATGATTTATTCATTCCTTAATTACTCAAGGAAGTGCTCGTGGAAAAAGAGAGGAATTAAAAAATATACAGAACGTGGAATCATATCGCACGCGTTAGAGTGTGACAGCTGTATAACATTCATTGCCGGAAGAAAGTGATGGAGGCATGTCACGAAAAAAAAGACAGGTGCAAACTTGCAAAGTAAAGATTGGTTAGTGAGCTACCGTGTCAAATTGACGAACATTATAATTAATGACATGTCTTGTCAAACGGTACGTAAGTATTGTTAGTTAAATACGTTTATTTTCACTCGATGACTGCAAGTACCTAAGTTTTTAGGGGAGTATTTTTTTAAGAAATGTTTAGAATTTACTTACATATTGTTCGAAACTTAAGTGATTCAAGTGCAAGTAAGTAGATATAGGTATATAAATAAGTAAATTACCCAAGAATTATGAAACTTTCTTGTTTGCTTTCATAATCAGAGTTATGGAACTAATCAAACGTAACGAAAACAATGCTAACTCTTGCCTACTTACTAGATTTAACATTGATTACAAGTTGATTGTTTTATTCAGTACATCGTAATGCATTTTTTGCTGTTTTATGAACATATTTTAATAGAGTTTCTTTATTTAGTTGTTTTTGAGGTTTATAACCAATTCGTAAGTTTCATAATTATTCACAGTTTGATAGCTTTACAATATTTGAACGCACCTCTAAACTCCGAAGTTTTGTCCAAAATCTTGCTCGTTATCGCCTTTTATAGGTACCTAGACTACCTAGATACCGATTTATGTTTTGTTCCAGAAAGTTTTATAATGACATAATTATCATTCGTATCGTCAACCTATACTACCTACCAACCTATATAAAGCGACCAAAAGTCCACTGAGCATGTTTACCTAGGTAGTAGGTATTTGGCATCTGTCAAATATGAATATATCAAGGAACTATTAGGAACGAATAAATCAGTCAATTTACTGAACTATTTGGCGAACTATATCACTTTATGGTATCCCTAATTTTAGTTTTAAATGTTCGACTCCCACAAAGCTTGACAGTTTTGATGTCGAATTTTCCACTTACGAACATACTTGTAGGTATCTAATCAAAAATAAAACTACGGAACAATATTAATACCTTCTCTAGTAAGTAGGTAGGTACAATAAACATACATTCACTAAACCTATTCCCATAACAACAAAAATGAAAGATATATTTTACTCACAAAGGACAATAGGGTCAATATACACATACAACGCACACACACAATACTACATGCAAATACAATCAAATCAATGTTTAAATAATTCACTGACCTGTTAAAAACGCTGACAATCACCATAGTAAACAATCCAGTCGAAAGTTCAAGCGGGTAGTTTAACAATCCATCAACACACTAAAGTCGCAAGAGAAACCAAGCACATTTCCACTAAAATGCACATTTTCCCGAAGTCGATTTAGACAAATTTTGAATTTATGAATGGAATGTTCGGAATACGCGAGCGTGGCATTACGCCGAGCGACACGACCACACGCGACGAGTGACGGCGAGCAACTGGCGCGTTGATTGGTTGACTCGCTGGCTGAACGCAAGCGCGTTTCGTTTAGCCGGTCGGAGATGCAGCGCGTGCGCATCCGCTCGATTCACCCCTTTTGTCAGTGCATTTAGTGCATGTGTGTGATACCTTTATACTCGATTAAAGTTTTGATAAATATGAGGGTTCGTATTCATTTAACATTTTCACTATTTATCACATTCGTTTTCGTTTGCGTAGGTACTTAAGTCCTTATAAAAATATTCTCCCTAGGGCCACAGAGAGGCTACTTCTTTGTATATACTTCTTGTTCGAACACAAGGAGATACTTACTACCTATTATTATGTAGGTAATCGAGTGACGAGACGAGCAGGTCTATCATCTTTTTTATTTTTTATTGGTAAATGGGCATACGTTTGACGACTTCTCGCCTGATGGAAAGCGAAGATGCGGCCTAAGATGGAACACGCTTGCCCATGAGATGCCTTTTCACTCGTAGACTTAAAGAGACACAAGTTGTAGCTTTTTGGGAACAAAGACGCTGGCAGAGCGTTCCACTCCTTAGCATCTGATGGTAAGTAGCACGCCTGCTAATTACAGTTTTGCAGCATCACCCATAACTTTGTTTTGCTAAATCCTATGTCTGAGGGTAACGAGCGCAATGCAGTGCCGCACATTTTGGAAAACAAAGATCTGGGTGATGCTTCAGCTAATAAGGGCAGGCATTGTGCTAACCATCAGGTGAACGTCCAACTCCTTTCGCCACTCAATATAAAAAACTTACTTACTACTTACCTATACCTACCTACCTGTAGAGACTAACCAAGCAACAACCAAGTTTATTTCCCGGTTTATCCCTGAAGGTAACGCATGGAGCATCAAAGTCTTCACACCGATCAATGAGTCAAGTGAATTTTGTTCAGCACCTGACTTATCATGAATGCACGTGCAAAACTAAATCTATCGGAAGCTAAACAAGAACCTTACAAAGGCAGGCACAGAAACCATCGACAGTTGTTTGTGTGAATCATAGTCCTCTACATCTTAAGGATGCAAGACTCGTCAGGTTTCGCGACGCATACTAATACGGTTTATCGTATCACCTGCAATGCAACATAGGTAACTGTGAGAAACTGATAAATGTCATCATCATTGTTAAGTATTTATTTATTCTCGACAAGCTGCGCGCCGCGGTTTCACCAGCAGTTTCCCGGGATAAAAATTAACCTATGTTATTTTCCGGGACCTAAGGCACGTACATACCAAATTTCATCAAATTCCGATTAGTTAGTAGTTTTTGCGTGATTGAGTAACATCCATCCATCCATCTATTCTCACAAACTTTCGTATTTTAAATATTAGTATGATAGTAGGACTAGTAGAAAGGACTATTCTAGGATTCGACTTCTACTTTGACAGGTTTATCAGACGACGTCTTTAATAAAGCCGCGATATTTTCAGAAACAGCATTCCTTTTCCATTTAGATCCATTTTGAAGATGTAAGCTTCTTGCCGGTTGTAACCGGCAAATAACCGCCCTTGCACCGTCTAATCTACAATTTGCAAGAAGGAGACATAATATTATGCAACCGACAAGAAACTTCTGTCTAAATAGGCCTTTAGCTACACTTTTGTAAACTTTCACTAAGTTTCAAGAACACTAGAAAACAATATTTATGTTCCTAATTCAAAACTCATTACTGACTATAGATAATATAATCAAACACCGATGACATTGTAAGCTGGAGAACGAAACCCTGATTTTTGGTTTCAAAATGACGCACATTAAGACAGTATAAATAAAAGCATTAACTACCTAATCAAAATGCGGCAACTTCCTTCAAAACTTTATATCCTCAACACTGCGTTAACCACCTCTCTAAACTCAAATATTATAAGTTTCACCAAACTGTTATGGTTGGCTCAAAACCCGTTATCATCAACTTAAATACCATAGACTGGAAACATTATCAACTTTGTGGTTCGAAAAGCAACAGTAGAACTAACTCGCTCGGTGTGTGTAGCTTCACAGCTAGCAAAGTCTGTGAAGCTACTTCACAAAAGCTTGCATTGTGTATTTTATTATGAGAGAGTTGCACCTCGATCTCGATTCACTTCTTTAACAAACGTTGCTAAAGATACAGTCATAATATTTTGAAAAACAAGCCATGTTTCTTTTTCTGCTCTGGATCATGGTCTTATGAGGCAACAAAACTAAAACAAATGAATAACGCCTGACTATAATTGATTGATTATAATTGATTTTGTTGCTCAGCGAGCTATGGAACGAGCTATGCTTGGACTTTCTTTAAAGGATCGAAATCGAAACAAAGTGATTCGGCAAAGAACCAGAGGGACCGACATAGCTCAAAGAATAAGCAAGCTGAAGTGGCAATGGGTCGGCCACATTTGTCGAAGATCCATTAACCGATGGGGTAAACGGGCTTTAGAGTGGAGACCACGTTTAGACAAACGTAGTGTAGGACGCCCGCCGGCTAGATGGAGCGACAACCTGCGCAAGGTTGCTGGCAGCAATTACATGAGGAGAGCCGAAGATCGGACTCAGTGGCGTGCATTGGGAGAGGCCTATTTCCAGCAGTGGACTAATACGGGCTGTTGATGATGATGATGATGATAATTGATTTCACTCATCCCTGTAATATTTCCCACCTTGTGTTTAAGCAACTATTTTAAAATCAAAAGTTTTAAAAGGAGGTTCTCAATTCCACGTGTAATACCTATGTATTTTTTTTACTTATTATTACTACTATTATTTCACTGAGACTGATTAATTTGAAACTACTGAAGCGATAAGTATGATTCTATTTTCGGTTAAAAGAGTATAACCGCCAATCGCCATGTGGTCCATTCAAGTTTAAGCACTAAAGACTTATAGGAGATAAAGATAAAACCTCCTAAAAAGGCTGATTATGTATCATGAATAAAAATATCATGATTTACGGTATATTTTTTTATTCGAAAGAATTTAGGCTGGTACTTATTTGTGTTCAGTAATATTTGTAATATATTCCAACATAAGTTCCAACGAAATAAAAAAAAAATTACATTTGGTGACCAACGTAGCTCAACGGAGAACTATTCGCCTAGGAAATATTGTGATGTGGGTAATCTATCTCTTTTTTATTTATTATATGTAACCCAAGTTTAGTACTTAAAACTGTTCTGTACAGTAGGTATCAACATTGTTTACGTGATAAAAAAATCAACAAATTAAAAAATGCTTTACTAATCTGGCATTCGCTCCATGGGTTGTCTAACTCCACTGCGCTATCAAGATTCCACAGCCTCCTAATTCATTAGAGATCAAGAGATTATCAATACGGGGACATGGAGTACCTACATGGAGAGCTAGCCTGCCCTTTTTATTGCTTATAGTTATATGTTTGGTCACCATCTCGCCTGATGTTTGGTAACGATGTGGCCGAAGATGGAGCACATAGATCAAAAGGAAAACGGAAGTTGAGCGACTGTTGAGATGGTTTACTGAAAATCATCCCGAAACACGACTAGATCGCTTGACGGCATGGTATTGTTTAGTGGATGATATTTTTCCTTGAAACACGACTAACCTCTGGGGGTCGGGGGCGCAGGGAAACGCAGGAAGGGTGGTTGTAATTTGCCGGTAAAGAGGATAAACTGATCTCACAGTTGTTCTGCACTGTTTTAGCATAAGACAAATATTGGGTAGAAACCGCTAATGTTCCATGAGTGAAGGGGCAAGGTACGCGCAGTCTAGTCGTTTTATAGTCTTTGTCGGAGGGGGTAGCCGGCTTCCCGCGGCGAGGAAAACCGGGTCACTGCGTGTATGTACACCTATATTATGTAAGAGGATGGGTTAAATTTAATGAGAGGTTTACAAAGGGCACCCTTTTGGGCAATGAATTTCTTTGCCGTGTTGTTTTAAATATTTATATGAATTCGCTGTAAGTAAGCTAACTCTTATTAATTTAATGAACGGTTAACTCTAAAATAGTCCTTGTATGAACCGCCTTTAGTAGATAGAAGATATTTTTATGATATTAATATATCTACCTAACTAGACTCCACACAGACTTAGAACGGATGCGATATACTTCTATGAATGTATTTGAGTCGAGTAAACCTGAAGTCCTGAAGATTTTTTAATGATGGTGAAGCGGCATCAAAATCTGCCACGTAATTTAGCACAGCGAATAAACAGAACATGGATGGTTGAATCTGTTTCATACATTTCTTGTAGATAAAGAAAGACGAGATTAACTCCCATCCCTTTTTACTCCAACAGGAAAAGTATCTTCCTTTTACGCTACGCTTCTTATCTTGTCAATTTTCCAGCTGAAATAATTCGCCAAAGCAAAGCCTTTTTACTTAATCTTTCCTATCCTACTAATTACTACTAGTATCCTACTTTCCTATCCTATTCTAAAAATAATATAATTGCGAATGTTCGTGGTGATGGATGCATGTTTGTAGGTCAATCAAGCAAAACAATTGAATTTTGATGATATATGATATGCACATATTTGAGCTATTGAATTTTGATGTACTTACTTGAGGACCTGGAAAAGTACACGCGTTATTTTTCATCCCGGAAAAATGAACAATTCCTCAGGGAACAACTATCAACCAAGCTGCCCCCAGGATGAGCGCCTATGTGTCCAGGACTTAGAGTAGTTGTGTATACTCTAAGGTCCATGGTATAAGCTATGTCCATACCTTTCATCCAAATCGAAGTGGTAACAAACACATTCACATACAAACTTTCGCATTTATAATATTAGTGTGATGTGATTTTACGCGGCGGAGACGCAGATATCAGCTTGATTATACCTATAACCTAAAGGCAACTGCAACACAAAGTCACGGCTTCTCGAGAAGTATCACAATAAAAACAGCCCGAATTACTCTCTTAGAAACGTTAAGGTGGGGAGCAAACATCCCTAATGTGAAAGTATATCTTTAGAGGCCTTGACGGAGCGCTGTTATGACTCAGGGGTATCTTAGTGCTTTGGTTGGCAAGGTCCTTTTAAAAATGGGATTTCGTGGTCAATAGTAGATTCTTTAATAACCCCACCTTTTCAATGGAAATGAGTAGTATACCCACTTGATGAAAAGTGGTCCCCGTCTGTCTAATAGATAAGTATAAAACATCATGGCTTCGCCAATGTTCATCATCGTCATCAGCCCATTACGTTCCCACTGCTGTGATACGGGCATTTTCTCACAGAGAGAGTATGGGTCATAAGGCTCGCGGGCACGGTGTGGTTTGGTAGATGTCACATGTCTTGATCTTTGTTATTCAAGGCATGTTGATTTTCTTACGATGATTTCCTTCACAGTTTTGAGGGCGAATGTTAAATCAGCATATAACTTAAGAAAGTCATTGGCCAGTGGGATTCGAAGTCCAGCGCGTTGGATCTGAAGACTATTTAAAGAGGTGCAGGATGGCATTGCTATAGCCTTGGAGTAGTACTAAACTGTTCACTCTTCACCTCGTGTTTTGTTCTAAGTACTGTAAGTACCTTGATAAGATATTGAGAGTTATAATTGCGCTCCGCGAATACAATAATAATAATCCATTTTCTCGTTATGACTTTTCTAAATGGGGAAAGGAAAATCTCTCAGATTACGGACAGGCTCAGGTTTTATAACGCTATCGGAGCACCTATGATTCGCTACCGTCTATTGTATTTTGCAATCACTCTTCAACCGCCTATCTGCTGTTTTGACATTGGCTCGTCCAATAACTTGCCTTGCGATTGAAATTACAAAATAGTAACTTAGTACTTGTACGTTGAATAAAGAATAATATCTAGCTTACCAACAACAAATTGGATGGTCCATGTCTTGTTTGTTAACTTAGTTCAAGTATCTTCTTCTTCTTTTTATTCAATTTTCTTTACGACAGACTTTCCTTTTCTCTAAACTTTGCTTATAACTGCACTGTAGGCTATTTTCTTCTTTTTAAGCAACTTCACCACATTGATGTTTTTATCTGTCACCAAGCATTTTAGTGACAAATAGGACACTTGCAAACACTATGTAGTCAGTTCAGTGAATGGCAAATTGACTTTATACTCTAACGACGACCACAGGACTAGTAAATGTTGATCTTTCAACAAATCAGGCCGGATGGGGTAGGATCAGGTCAGAATAGGAAATCCGGGTCTATTAATGTTTGTTGTGTAAGGGTTGAATGACCGTAAGCAAGGAATCAGGGATTGGGTAATCCCAAGGGACAAAACGATACAATGCACATTTTACTTTGGGACGTGATGTGATAGCTCCAATGGGTATGTCGAGTCAATACTGTTGACCTACTTTAAAAAATTGAATGGGCTCGAATGTCACACTCGAGTAGTAGAATAAATCTGACGCAGGAGTTCTTCTGGCTACAAACCTACCAAGAAACTTTTAAAGGATGTACAATACCTAAGCAATGTTACATGTAAATTTGGTCATTTGCGTCTTGCGAGCTGATGTATCAAGGTGACGAGCGTAGTACAGGTTGGAGCAAGTCTAACACTCAGTGCATTGCCTCGCAGCACTTAGCGATCTAGTTTTGGGTAGGACTGCAACGTGCTTAGCAGCTCAGATAAATGGCCGGTCCTATTAAAAACATATTCAACTAGCTTAAATAAATGTATTGTAGTAGTAGTAAAGTTTGACTGACGGCCCTGTATACGGTTATACACTGTATACTGTTAGTAAATATAATACGTGAACATGCAATTACAGGCACTTGAGATGGTACCAACTTCCATATCGTAGTCTGATGAAGATATTCCAGGAACTTAAATCTACCTTGAAGGCCTTAATTAAAAAACTGTAGCTATAAGGGAAAGTATAGCTAAGAAGTGGCATTCTTGGGATGTGTATAACCTGTTTACTATCTGGAATGTAGTGTGAATTTGTTAGTTGCTTAATCTGCCGCATGCATCCTTATATGCAGGTCCATAAAGTAAGCTCCTAATGTTTTGATTCGTAAAGTAAGGCTGATAATAATTGAAAGTATCACCCCAGATCTTCTACTGTCTAATAGTACTGTGCACGTAACTGTTAGTCGGTATGATTGGCACTGTGGCTAGCAAAATTACGGGGGTTTTTATGAGTTAAAGCTTTTTCAGGGTGACGAACGTTGTGAAGTGCCGTGGAGGATTTGCTAGATGGCATTGCAATTGCAGGCAGGGCAGGCGTGATACCGTCAGCGTACGACGCGACGTTACTTCAATCTTTACGTTACGTCTTTGACTATATTAATGTCTATTAGATGATTTAACGCAATTTTATCCAATGGACCATTTTGATCGCATCACACAGCAGACTTTAAGATGCGGGTCAAAATTTGAGCCTTATAAGTACTTACGGAATTATGTCAAGATACGTAGTATTTTACGTTCCTACTTTGCGTTTATCGAAAACCTATGATCTACTTCCATTTATAGGTAAAGTAAAATCACAATTTTTTCAATTCAAATCTTTGATAACTACCTATCCAGCTCTCGTGTCACTATGTACATCAGGTTACAGTAGACACATGTCAATTTAATATAATATTGCCTTTCCGGCCTTCACAGACGTTTAGCAGACGCTCCCATCGCGGATATTCTTGCATTTGCATGTCTGATGAGTGAATCACCCATCGCCTGCATTGGATGCATTGTGTCTTGCAATAATGAAACATCTGGTACCAATTAGGAGGATGATTTAGCTTAAAGGGCATCGTATAAAACAAGAGAGTGCAATGTCTGTGTTGTGTAGTTTTTTAATGAAGATTTTTTTTTCAGATAGGTTAAATCTTATATCCAATTATAATAAAACCGTGGTGAAGCTTTCCTCCTATCAAAATGCCATTGCTTTATAGTATAGACCTAATGATTTTGAGGTCAATGATGACCTTACAATCTTGAGGACCTCAAAATTATTATACGGTACCCGCTAATTACGTATTCGTTCATGGAAAAAAGCAAAAATGATTAATGAAGTACCTCATTACATGTATGACAAAAAAGGAACTCATTTCTTTTTTCTAACAAACCTGTGAATGCCTCATTTGAGTACATATATTTGATGAGGTAACAATTAAAAATCAATACCGCGCGTCTTTTGTGTTTGTGAAGGGATTACTCGATTGGATGACCATCAATACCGAGGACATCGCATTTACTTTTTAACGGCGACCCGTTGCGATGTCTCTTTCTATACAACACTCAGTTCACAAGCAGGTTGTTTACCTAATGATATAAGCAACACGCCTGCTCATACCAATTGCTGCGAACATTGTTTTACAAAATCTTACGTGGCAGTGCACTGCGTAAACCTGAGGCAACGGCTTTAGCCCAATGATGCCCAGTAATTTTACTGGTAAACTGTCCTTCAAACCGTATTCTACTTAGAGAGTGAATATCTGGTACTTTCTAAAGCGGCCACACTACATTGAAGATAATGAAGAAATAAAATAAAACGTCATGAAAATATGTATCATACTATCATCATGATGTTTAATTACTTTTCCAAAGTTACGTAACAATAATTTCACTATAGGTACCTAATCCGGTCATACCTAATCGATTTAAAAAATAATAAACAGAAAAGAGTTTCTCAAAATAGCTTCAAGAGGTCAGTCTTTGGTGTTTCGGAGTCAAATTACGGCAACAATTCGCAAAATAAAAAGACTGGCAGACGTGTAAAAAGTATTAATGACACTACTGGTATGGTACTTATGTTACACGATCGAAATTCTGGGAAAAAGGCTTGGACTGTCATTAAGAGTCATGTTTTGGACATTCCGCTACTTCTTAAATATTTAAGCCCTTATTTTTTAACCAAGGCGCTTGTAGGTAAATGATCTTACAAAGGCAGCTGACAACAAAGGAACCTGGGAAAGTCTAGTTTGAAAAGCGGATGACTTGCAACTAGACAAGAGTGACAAGACCTTCGTCAATAAAGAAATTTTAATGAAATTCGTGTCTACAAAATTTATATCAAAATAATATTTCAACATATAAATATGCTCGAATAGCGACTTACCTAACAATTTCATAAAAACATGAGTATTGTACAATTCACAAAAGTTAAAGGTACGTTATAGAACATTTGAAAAATTATCAGAAAAAGCAAAGTTTATCCTAATAACATTATAAATGCGAAAGTTTGTGAGAATTTATGGATGTTGGTTAGTCAATCACGAAAAAACTGAGCAGATTTTAATGAAATTTAATATGTAGGTACTTTAGGTCCTGCAAAAGGACATCGTCTATTTTTTTATCCCGGAAAACTGCGGGTGAAACCGCGGGGCGCAGCTAGTATCGTCCATAAATAGAACTCAGAGAAAACCGAAGCAGAAGGAAAGAAATATTAGAAACAAATATTCCCACACTTAAACGTCACTTAAGTGTCCCAAGCAAACATTTCTTCTCAAATCCCCAAAGCTTTCGCAGGGTTCAAAGACCTCTTACTTCGCGGTACTTTGAAGTTTCACAAAAGGTCCATCTCAAAAGGGTCAATCAGGCCTATAATTAACTCAGTGTGGAACCAAATGTTACTGCAATCGTTTTTCTAACATCCAGATTAGGATTGTTTGTGACCGTTTGTGTCACCTTAGAATACTTTGACCTTTAAATTGTTGTGTGAATGTCACAATAACTGGATTTTTTTGCTACTCTTAAAATATATTCTTAGTAATGAAAACATTATAGCGACATGCTGCTAAAAAGTACTGCTGACTCTATGTGGAGAGTAGTCAAAAGTCTTCAGGAGTGTTCTCCGTTTAACCGAATGTGTGAAAAAAGAGAAATTTTTCGCCATTAGTACCCTATTATCGCCGCGGCGATGCTTAAACTTATACCAAAACCACCAATAGAGAAATAGAGCATATTTTTCCATTTCTCCGACCGGCAATACCAGACATAAACGGGCCTGTAGTAAATTATTATGCTAACAAGTCTTTTTATTATTCTTTCTTTCTTTTCTTTATTATAAAGATGAATGAAGAATGTGTTCTCCATTACTCCGACCTTAACCCCTAATTTATGTGTTTAGATGTTAACTTGGAGTATAGATAAACCAAATATTTTAATGGACACCTTACCCACATACTATACTATACTTATTATATGTTTATTTGAGCGACACTTTAGGATACCCTCACGGAAATGTACCATACGTGTTTAATAATTTAACTATTATGCCTCTATTAAAGTTTTGAATTGACCGCAATTCCGCACAATTTTCAAAACTACTGATACCGACTGCTCCTTCGTTACTCCTTATAAGGTCGCATTTCATTTGTCAACCTGGCATCCGACCAGCGCCGCCTCACCTCGAGCGGTTGGGAATTCTTTATATGAAATTCCATACATATACACTCACTTATTAACTCCTTAACGTCACCGAAACGCTTCGCACTCGAACGCTCGCGAGTAAACCACCCGGTGATAACCCGCCGTCCGTATGCTTACCGCTTGGTGACCGCGGGTTGACAACGCGCGGGTCGCGAGCTCCCGAGTGGACCGCCCGCCGCCCGCGAGTCAAAAATGTCATGTTTCCCCTTATATATTTTGGTCTATGATGTCATGCACCTCTTTGACGCCGCGCCGACCGCGCGAAGACCACCTTTAGACAACGAGTGGACACCGAGCGGCGAGTCATCGGTAATCGGTCGTCGGGTTGATGAATGAGTTCAGTTTGAGAAATTACCTGTAACAAGAAAAAGTTTATCATTAGAAAGTTGAATGTTATAAACAAGAGAGATCTTCAGTAAGTGGAGCGAGACATTATGGTTTTAATTGCGAGTGCAGGCGTGCCGACCCAACGTACTTCATTTATTTCTTAGGGCCATTGGAGTAAAAGTATTGCAAATGGAGAAACGCTCCATTTGTCTTAGCTTAATGTCCTGTTTAAATTGTAAGAAATGCCGTGTACTTCCACTGTTACTTTGAGGCTTGAGTTACTTTGAGACTCAATGATAAACCTAGTGAACCCTGAGATTTATGTTATGACCAAAGTGAGGTCTCTGTCTGTCTCTATAGGGAAGAATCGGTGTTTGTACAAGTATGCTTGGTCAAGCTAGCTTGGGCAGGTACCGGTATCCTAATATCCCGTAAAATTTAGATTGTAAATGTGAATACAATTTTTAAGTTTAAATATATGAGCTTACGAGTATGAGCCAATTCGGGCTTGTAAAGATAATATAAAGTAGTGACAAGTCGAACTTGAAGGTCAAAACGAACTCTGCCATAGTATATTTTAAAATAATTTTCTTATTTTCCCAATCGTTTAACATATTTGGTAGGTATGTTAGGTCAAAAATATGGAAAAAATGGAATGAAAATGAATGAAATGGAATAAAATATGGAATGAGCTACCGCCCGAGGTTTTTCCGCAGAGCTATAACATGGGGTACTTTAAAAGAAGGGTGAAAAGGGTCCTTAAAGGTAGGCAACGCACCAGTAATGCCCCGAGTGTTGCAGGTGTCCATAGGCGACGGTAACCGCTTACCATCCAGGCGGGCCGTCTGCTTGTTTGCCAATCAGTCATATAAAAAAAAAATCTATTCAACCATTAGTATGACTTACATTGAATTAAAAAACATCTGCGAAATTATCATTATCATTATTAAATAGATGATCCTAGCCAATCATATTATGATTAATCGGATAAAACGCACATACATTAAATTATTATGGATGTAACTCCATCCAAATAAAATACCTTATTTAATATAACAATAGGTAAAGTCATTTATTATTTAAGTTCTTTAATAATGACACAAACAACATTAAATTTATACATCACAAAAATAGCATTATACAAAATCACACTATACTGGTTTTCGCAACCGGCTTGTCTTGTTGCAACACCTGATCTTCAATTGTTATGTCCTTAACTTGTTATATCATTTGGTTTCGTTCGTCATTCCGATGAGAGCAATATCAAGTTTAGACAGACCGATTTACATTTGCATCTCATTGCCATTATCATTTGCTAAATGGATCTCACCAATCATAATCAGGTTTTTAATTTATTAAATATTAAATGTAAAATCGGGATCAATTTGTCTTCTCACGGTTTATAATTTAATGATTCATAAAATTATGAGGTTATTAAATTTGTCTCTATATTTATGTGCAGTGACCCAAAACGTGTTTGAACAAACAAGATCTCAAAATTCTACAAGTATACGTTTTATCAAACAGAAAAACCGATTTCAATTTATCTTGGAAGTCCAAGGTCAAATGTCGATTAAATTTATATGGGACCACTTCGTAGCTATACTGAACCCAACGCAAAAAAAACCCGGTTCATGAATGACGGAGTCCTGAGGTAAAAAACATAATAAACGAATAGAGAACCTTCTCCTATTTTGAAGTCGGTTATAAATTAATCTAATGGTAATGACTGATTTATTTGGTATGGCAATAACTAAGTTTTTGCATTGCAAAGAATTCGCGATGCGGATTTTGCAAGTGTCTACACTTAGCTATCTAAAGAAAATCTTGTAGGTAGCATTTCATCAGCATCATCATCAGCCCATTAGGTTCCCGAACTGCTGGGACACGGACCTTCTCTTAAAGAGAGAGTATGGGCTCTAATCCGCGACGCTGGCCCAGTGCGGGCTGGTGGATAGCACATTTCCTTGAATTTTTTTGATTAATTCTGGGACATGCCGGTTTCCTCACGATGTTTCTTTCACCGTTTTTAGAGCAAGTGTTAGATCCGAACATAACAGTGGTGCAGGGCCAGCGGGATTCGAACTCGGGTGCGTCGGATCGAAAGTCGCACGTTCTCCCACTGAGCCACACTCGCTCACTTATGCAATTATTACGTACCAAATGCACGCCATAATTGTCATATCCAATGATGGTCATATCTGTCAGCAATGACAATGTATCAAAATAAATTAAACTGACTTTATGCATTCTTACATACTTTTATATCTCTGGTGTAGTGATTGGGCAGGTTGGCTCAAATATAATGACAACCTCGGTTGTGAGTTCGATTCCTGCGACGAGACCAATGTTTATTTATGCACAGAAAAAAAGCGCAAGTCTTTGTGTCTTGTCTGAGTGTTACGGGAACATGATCCTCGTAGGTCCTGGTTCCCTGGATACAGGGAATCCTAGTTAGGGGACATGATCTATGAATACGTTGCCGTTGGGCGTTATTATTGTAGTTGACTCATTGACTCATCAAGTCATCTCATCAAAAAATGTTTTAGTTTATTGGCTTTGTTTTATAGTACTAGTTTATTTACATTAAAGTAATGTTCTAATCACCAGGCGATTCGAATCAAACATATTCTAAGAAACACTATTACCATATTCATAAGATTTTTCTACTGGTTTTAATTAGTGATGAATTGCTGTCGTAAACATTCATTAAAAGATCTTTGACGATAACGCCGACAGTGACCCTGACTTGATCCTTTACTCAAAGAACTTTACTGTTCTACTGAAGAGTAAGATGATTTTTCCTACAACAGCAGTATAATATGAGTGCAAGAAAGATGATGTATGAGTTCAAGTCTAATCGTGTTGAGGAGTGAACTGATTATTTTCATCATCATCAACCCATTACATTCCTACTTCTGGGACACGGGCCTTCTCGCATAGAAAGAGTATGGGCTATAATCCCTCACGCTGGCCCAGTGCGGGTAGGAAGATGTCCTTAAACTTTACGATTATTGGTACTGTCAGTTTCCTCACGATGTTTTCCTTTACCCGTTTATAATGAGAGTGTTGAAGCGCGCATAACTTAAAAGTGTCATTGGTGCGGGGCCAGCCAGATCTGAAATCCGGTGCTTTAGGTTGAAAGTCGGACGATTTCTATCTAAGCCTCACACGCTGTTCAACCACACTCGCTCTATATGGAAGACAGCTACAATTATCGAAGGTTTTGTCTGTGAGCTTGGTAGAAGTTTTCGAATAGCCTTGTAAGTTAAAAACTAACTTTTTTTTTTCTCTTTATAGATCCATGTTTGGCCACTATCTCGCCTGATGTGAAGCGATCATATGGCCTAAGATGGAACACATAGATCTAGAGAGAGACGGCAGTTGAGCGGCTGCTCAGACCCGTCTCCCCGATGGTTCACCGAACATCATCCCGAAACACGACTAGGTCGCTTGACGGCATGGTTTTGTTCGGTGGGTGGTATTACAACCTCGGCCAGAGCCTACCACTCCAAAGCGCGTAAGCGGGTTTCATCACTATGTTTTCCTTCACCGTTTTAGAGCGAGCGTGCAAAATCTGCACTTAACTATAAGTCATTGGTGCAGGGCCGAGTCGGGATTCGATTCAAACCCAGGTGCGTCTAATCGAAAGGCGCATGAGTTCCCGCTGAGCCACACTCGCTCTAAAAGAACTCGACAAGTTAGACAAGAAACTCCTAAGCATGAAGAATCCCACTAAGTGGTCTAAGTATACCTAGAACACCAAAAACTGTAAGTGAGTTAGGGAAAGTTAGATCAATCCCTCAGCATTGTTTCGAATCCACACGTATCGGAATTCCCCTTAAGAACTAATATTGACTAGGGCCACTTTCGAAAACAGTTTTCTACAGAAGTCAGTGAGAAATGACTTCAAATCTCAAAGCCTAAAGGCACATCGTAACTACCAATTTCTACTTAGTATTCGTTGCCTCATTGAACTCGTTTATCAAAGGAATAGTAGAACAGAAATGGAGTTAGATGTTTGATGAATTTAGTCAATCTCAATGTTGTATTGAGTTTACAATATTTGTCAATTAGATTTTGAAAAGCACAAGTTCTTAAATTACGCAATAAACCGCAAATAAATAATTGGGCTTCCAAGAATGTAGGAAACTGAAGGTAAAGCTTTACTAGATGGAGCAACTGCCTCTAATCTGCGTCATAAAGGATTATTAAAAAGGCTTCCTATTTAGTTTCCTACGACTGGGTCGGAACATTCTATAGTCAGCATCATTACTACGTAAACATTATAGTACCTTGTCGTTATCACTAGTTTGACTTGTCTCAAATATCTTGTTGCTGAAATCATTATTCCCACATGGTTGTAAGATACATATCATTGATGTTTACTCCACCCATTAGTATCTATTACCTGAACTATGCCCTAAGGCAAAATGCTTTCCTAATAAGCATTTAAGCTTCCTACGGTTGGAAATAGGATCATAAACCCAGTAATTATACTGTAATGATATGGCAACAGACGAAAGAGAAAGTATATGATGACAACATCGGTGAGTAAGGAACAGGGTCTGCAGCTTCATTTGAAATTTTGACATTTTGAAAATGCCTGTAGCTCTGATCGACTATGAACTGATAATGGAAGATTCGAATCTTAGTACATACTCAGTAATACAATCATTACTCTTGGAATCGGCTGGTTGACTGGTTAAATTTTCGGAAAATGACATTACGTACTAGCAGGCCTAGCTCACTCCGCACCGTAGCACTGACACCGATGGCGGTAGGTCTAGTCTGAGTTTGTTTCACTGTTTCACATGAAACGTGAAATCGAATAGCGAATCAGTTTTTGTATGGTTTTACAAAAAGCGCCCCTGGCGGACGATTTGCGAAGCTCTAGACGCGAGTCTTAGTTCTTAGAGAAACCGTGAGTTATGACTATCCACGATACGTTTAAATAGTGGACTCGATTTTCGATTTTTTAACGGACTATTTTAAAAACGCGAGTCTGAGTACTAATTTTGACAGTTCGGCGGTCGAAATGCGAATCGAATTTGCCTTCGATTCGTAATTCGCCCTACACTTGGCCATTTCGCGGTAAAAGTGGGAGAGACTAGAGTGGGACTGAGACTAGAGTGAGGGTTTGACTTATCTAAACACTAAAACCGAGTTCGAGAGCTCTACTCGCCTGTCACGGATTTTTAAGCAAAACTCAGACTAGGGGTACGGGTCGCGCGTCGTTCGTTACACGTGCCGCGTCAGAAGAGATAAGAGTTATGCGTGATAGAAAGAGATGCGCTCTGTAACAAAGCGCCTCTCTTTCTATCGCATAACTAGTAGTAGGTTAAAATGACTGGTAGGTATGCAGCGCTACGCGAGCTGAATTGAATTTTATTGCGTCATAGCAAGAGTCGCTATTTGTTTAAATTTCTTTGCGGAGTAATGCTTCTGTCCCTTAGTAATCTGTGGTTCTACGAACTTAAATAGGGTAGCGATCAATGTTGGGGCATTGCCTGCTTAGTAAATTTGTATATATCCAAGTACTACTAGGTACGTTACTTAGTAAAAAGTACCTATTTAAGTTTGCATACAAGTAATAAACAAGTCTTCGTATAAAAACTAGAGATCGCGTATATCATCATTAGCCCATCACGTTCCCACTGCTGGGACACGGGCCTTCTCTCATAGAGAGAGTATGGACCATAATCCACCACGCTGGCCCAGTGCGAGTTAGTCAATGTCATACGTCCTTGAATTTTTGTGATTGATTCTTTGACATGCCGGTTTTCTCAAAATGTTTTCCTTCCCCGTTTTAAGAGCAAATGTTAAATCCGCACAACTTAAGAAAGTCAGTGGAGCGGGACCAGCGGGATATGAATTCGGGTGCATCGGATCGAAAGTAGCACTTGCTTCCACTGAGCCTCACTCGCTCTCAGATCGCGTATATCGTCGACGTCCTTCATCATTGTTAGAAACCTCGTCAGAGTTTAATAACCGTCCAGGTTGAAGACCAGAGGGGGAATCGTCTACCTCGAACACAGGTCCCGATCGCTCTCAAAGATATCTCGTGATCGGTAATTGTTCTTTCGGTCGGTGCTATTTCCGATATGGTGGTAGAGGCATTGTGATAATTTGACATTCATAAGTGCGTCTGTGATGCCAAAATGATGAAAGAGATTTTGACTTTGACTTTGAATTGTCTGCGGAATTGTTAAGCTTTACTACTCAAAGTCTGCGTCCCAATCCCTATCCCAATTACGATCGCTAAAAATTATCGATACCGCAGAAATTTGAAACTGAAAGCGATTCCACTGCAGGTAGGTGGGCAGTAGTAAAGTAACCGTGATCCCGAGTAGGTTTTCAGCATTTTTAAGAGTGATTAGATAATTAAAATTTAAAAAACCCCCGTCACTAAATACCTATGAAGCATAAAAACAAATTTCGATAAAAAATGTCTAAGAACCACCGCTATAAAACCTGCTTTCAAATAACAAAAACCGTATCCAAATCAGTTCACCCGTTTAAGAGCCACGGTGCCGCTCTCGGGTAGTACCTCAATTAAACATTATTCTTAAGGCCCTAGCTTAAGAGCAACCGTCTCCGTCTTTTCCTACCCGTATTTCTAATAAATTGATTTTCACAATCTATTTCCGTACCTCTACCGGTTCCTAATCGAACGCTTTTCCAATAGCACTTCGTAATCACCAGCCTACACCTTAACTTGGAGTTATGGTTCCGTAACGACCGAGCTTGAAGTACAAAGAGACGTTGGAAGTACATAGAAACCTTAGCACAACGGTAATTATGAGACTATATACTATAGAGGTATATGTTTACCTATATTTATCTAAGTCTACACTTATTTATAAAGAGAAAGAGAAGAGGTAAAATTTGTGAGTTTCTATGTCTAGAGATCTTGTTGAAATGCTCATGCAAAAATTGTGACCATGGGTTTCTTCTGTCTACGCGAACAAAGTCGCGGAAGAGGAGGAGGAAACCTAATACGAAGGAGACCTAATACGAAAATATATGTGTATGTTTCCAAGTTTGACCTTGACTTTTACCTTATTACCTTGAAGCTATCCTGTTGGCTTTAGACGTAGGTACATAAAAAGTGTAAGCACGTAGAAATGACTTTGGTTTGTGCTTTGTTTAGCTAAGTTTCTATTTCAGTGAGGTTTTACCTCTATTTGTAGTTGACCTAAATAAAAAAATACACATTATATGGGATCGATTTTTAGGTTATTTTCGTTAACACAACCCGCAAATTACAAGTGTCGATGATATAATTGGCTATCGTAGATATGTTGTAAACTTTCTTCGACTTTAAACACTAGTAAAAAAGATATATAGACACTTGTCAAATGAAATCGATTTATATTAGCTTGGCTTTATAATTGATGGTTTCGTAAAATCATCGTCATGATCAGTCCACTAAATTACCTGGTCTTTTGTCAGATAGAGAGAGACGAAAAGAAATAAGAGAAACATAGAAAGAGAGAGAGGAGAATTCAAACTTCGTTGCGCACACTGTCACATTTTCCAAATACCCTCAGTACGAATAACATACGAAAATC
This sequence comes from Petrophora chlorosata, assembly GCA_951640565.1. Classification (NCBI taxonomy): domain Eukaryota; kingdom Metazoa; phylum Arthropoda; class Insecta; order Lepidoptera; family Geometridae; genus Petrophora; species Petrophora chlorosata. Next base: position 9,246,149 of record OX621206.1, read on the forward strand.
CCTTTTCCATAGAAACATTGTGAAAGACTAGATTTATACAGCATCCAAAGGGAGTGCGCTACTATAATAAGGTTTACCGTATGGAAATCCAATAACACAGAGACATCACACCTTATCGGAAATATAGGATCGAAACAAGAACACGGTTCTGCCTTGTAGACACATTTTATTGACAGCTATCTCTATCTACAGCATGCTCCTTTAGGATGAATGCGAGCAAAGGAAAACGAAACGAAGTTTACGCATAGGAATAGACTAAAATGTAGTTTAGATATAAACATTTACGCTGCTGTAATTTCGTTGTTTTCATCCAAAGGTGAGAGAGAGAGAGTGCCAATAGTGCTGCCCGTATTTATGCTATTTTAATTTTAATATTTCCCGGGATTTTCTCTCGTACATCGTTAGTTTTATCCCATCCAGTTCAGTATCAGAGTTGATTGAAAGAGATTGCTACTAGCCCGCTAGCAGCCTGTATATTTTTTTAAATCTGTAGTTTAAGTAGTAGTTTGTAATAAGAAAGCTAGAGTCTAGCTTTTGTTCTAGATTATAAATGTAGCTATAAATAAAAAATAACGCATTGCACATTCCTATCCCTATTGACGTTTATGGCCCTATGACTCAGTTGGTAACGCGGTGACTATAGTAGGTAACTAGTAAGGAGCAAAGTCTAAGAACAAAAAGCAGGTAGCCCGGTAGATTCGCGTGGATGCACTCTCCCGCGCAGTGCGGCGCGGCGTCGACAACACCCCTCTACTATCTTACTTATCAAAAGCACACAGACATACTGATATGTACTCATACTCAGACTTTTGATAGGACGAATAATGTACTAATGTGTTTTAAAACGCCAACAATCAAATCTGACCAAAATCCGAGTCAACATCATCGGTTTCCTTTTCTTCTTTTCCATATTGCGCCAGATGATTTAAGAATTCGAAACAAAATTGTCATAAAAATTCAAATTAGTTAATCCAAATTCAAATCAAACTTTCACAGGCGTCGGAACGCTTATCGCGACCCAAATTAAGAAACCCTTTGGGCGACTTGCGGCTTCTAATAAAATGGGGTTGTTTTATTTGACTATTTAATGCTTTTCGGACAATGGACCTGTATTTTACGGAGTGACCCGGTGGCTCAAGAAAATGTTCTCACAAACAACAAAGGGTCAACAAAAGGATGCTGTTATTCACACAGTTAAACCTCTATTATTTTCTTTCTTTCTTTCTAATCTCTCTATTGTACTAGACAAAGATATTTTGAGTTTGATTTGCATTTTATAAGTAGCTAGATAAAGGATAGTGATGAGAAAATTTGGAATGCTGACAGGTTTTTATTGTAATAGATACGCGTAAGGTGTTTGGTTACATCTTGTCACTGATTGTCTACGTGATGTAAAAAGCTCTAAGTATTTACTTTTTTTTGTTTCAGCTATATGTAATACTAAATTGAAACAAGATTAATTAATGAAAAATAAAATACGCCTAGTCACCATATCGTTAAATTCAGTTTACATAAATAAATTAGGTGAAAAAAATATTAGTTTAAAACAAGTCATATTAACTTAGCGTAAAACCACAGAAATGAATACGAAATCCATCAATCAAATTTAACCTCTCGGGGGCGAATGTGTTTTATTATTAGTTAAGACTGTTTTTTTACCACGTTTTTATTAAGTCACTTTCTTGTTTGTCTGTCTGTCGTTCCGGGTGGAATCTTGCAACTTAAATTTCGAGCACTTCCCGATTAACTATCCGGTTGACACTTTCAGAGTAGCTCACAACTCGATGATAATGCATTCTCAATCCATTAAAATGTGTTTTTTTAGATTATTTTTGTAATCTATTATGGATTCTTTTTCAAATTGTTGCCGTTCCCAAAACATATCACAATTTGTTTCGCAACAGATTTGTTTGTTACAATGACACCCTATACACACGTAACGTCTAGTTTATAAACAAGGTGTGCGGCAAGTGTTACAATATCCATAAAGGATACAATGAGACGAAAACGTCGTAGAAGCAACCCTTCATCTCAGAAACCCTTACAAAGGTCAGTGCCCTTTTATTGCTCCCTTACACTCGGCCGCCTTTCTTTGAGTGACGTAATAACTTGTATTTTAATCTGTGGTGTTGGCAGCTTAGTGTTGCATGTTAATTTTGGAAGTTTCGAGCAGTTGGAAATGTTAGCAGCTGAAAATGGGAATACAAGCTTTTGTATTGCAATATTAGAGTATATTTTTGCTTATCATTAAAAACGTCTTCCGGGGTTTAATTTTCTTTGAAAATGTTGACACAAAGATGTTTCTTGGAATATAAAGGTTCATGTTTCTTATCGTTCAATTTCACGCCTTCTGGGGCTCAATTTTCTTTTTACCTTTATTTTTTTTATTTACGCTTGACAAAAACTTATCTCTATTGTTGGGTCTTGGAACCGAAATAGGCGCTCTATTCAGCGTCATCTTCGGTTACGCTTATACTATGTAAATATGTGATGTTTGATATTTATTATACCACTAATATTATATATACGAAAGTTTGTGAGGGTGGATGGATGGATGGACGTTTGCTACTCACACAAAAACTAATAAACGGATTTTTACGGAATTTGGTATGTAGGTTCTTTAGGTGCTGGAAAAGAACATAGGTTTCATTCTCACAAACCTTCGCACTTATTACATTATAGTAGGACTAGCTGCACCCTGCGGTTTCACTCGTGGTTTCCCAGGATAAAAAGTAGCCTATGTGTTAATCCAGAGTATAAGCTATCCCTAATCCGAATTTCACTCAAATCTGTTGAGCCGTTACAGCGTGAAGAAGTAACAAGCACACTTAAACACTAACATACAAACTTTCGCATTTATTATATTAGCACAGAATACTAAATATTAGTGTGATAATAAACATTGATATGAAAGAAAGAAAGAAAGAAAGAAAAACCATTTATTCGGCACACAAACAAGAAATTATAAATAAAACTTAAATAATAAATATATGTGCCGAATGGGCTCAGCTCAGCATAAAATGCCAAGAGTTGTACACTACTCGGCGCTGATTTTCAGCTGATACCCGTTTTGCTATAGGATCAGTGAAAAATTGACTATACATTTATATATATATATATATATATATATATATGTATATATATATATATATATATATATATATATATATATATATATATATATATATATATATATAATATGAAAGAATAAAAAGTGAGTAAAATGTACATACATAAATAATAATTATAATAGTAATAAATATACATACTTACATAAACATACAATACAAAAAATAAAAAAAAATCGGTGAATGCTTACATACTCAAAGCTTAATGCTAAATACACCCGTAGCATAGGCGTTGAAAAAAAAAAATTAGAAGGAAGGGTAACTCCGATATGAATTAAAGTTTGTTCAAATCTAGGCTGTCTAAGTTGGATCTAGACTTGAAAATGTTTATGATTAATCTACATACGTAGCATATGAAAAAAGCAAAAAACAACGTCTATAACATAAATGTCCATGAAAATTTGATAAAGATTTCGTATCTTTTCAGCTTATTTGGTTTAGACAAGTAGTCTATCTTGGATGACAGCCTAAGTGCTCTTGGCGGAAGGATCTGTCAGCATAGTGGAAGTACTAACCATCCTTAGTATTGTACTCCTAAATATCGCTCGAGAAAGCCTTTTGCGCGTATCTTTTATATTAATTTGAAATCAATAACGAACGTAGTTTCTGAAGAACATTAATAATCGGTCTTTTCTATGTCTAAAAGAAGACGTATTCTAGGAGCACAAATTTTTTACACATTAATATAGGCAGGAAAGCTGACCAAGCTGTAAATAAATTATACTGCCCGCACAATAATGACTCCACAAAGGTAAATGCAGAGTCTGTAATTAGAGCATCCATCACCTAACCGCTTGGAAGCGTGACAGACACGCGAGCATGTCGGCGAGCTTTTTACAAAAAGCTGGCTTGCTGTTTGTGGTGGTAATTTGAGAAACGAAGCTTTAGTAGTACAAGTATTTTTCAGATAAGCATAATTTGCAATTTTAACCCAGACTTATTCTAACTTGAATATTGCAAGCCCATAAGGTAACTATTTATTAATCTGTGCCCATAGTTACTCTATTGAAATCTTTAGAGAAACGCATAGCAGAAGCGCTATGGACAAAAGAGATATACATTAACTACAAAACGGTACACTACCACAAGTTTCAATAAAGCTATCAACAGTACAAGTTTATACTCATCATTAGTCCAAATTGTCAAACAGAGCAAAAACGCCACACGTAAAGTATGCGAGCCTAGAGTCGTGTCTATCACCGAACTTTAAACATGAAAGACATTCCTTTCAAAGGTGAAATTGAAGGTATTAAGCCAGACACGACCCCCACAATGCCTCTTCTAGCTTTTGTCTGGCCTGAATGCTCCTTTGAACGTCGTGGTGGCTTTATTTGAATACCAACTGTCGCTTGGATGCTAGTATGTATTGACATTTATCATGGTGTTTCTTATGGTGTTCGATCGGTATTGGTGTTGGGAGCGTGTGTGGGTAGAGAAAGTGTTTTGATTCTAAGATTAATAGAACATGCTTTCTCGCAGCAGGAAATTGTTTAAGTTTTGATTGCACCACAACTAATTAACAATGAATTAACCTGCTAGATACGAACACTTCGAATAATGCTTTGTTTTAGACAGTTGCTGATGCGAGCCTTTTGAGAATTAAAAGCAAATGTCTCAGGGTGACGAACGCAGTGTATTGCCGCATAGGACTTTCTAATTAAAAATTCTGGGTAGCATCACCAAATGGTCGAAGCCCGCATTCCAATCTTTTTACAATTCCAGATCTCGATAGAGCATCAGTTGCAGAGGACAAAAGTATATCTATTCTGAGCAAACACGGGTATTCGATTGAAACTCCTGATTTTGTATACCTGAGCAAATCTAAAACGAGCATTCTATCGAATACTGATTTTTCCGGACGTGGGCGAATTGATTCGGTGCCCAAATGTAGGTCGGAATAAATCTGAGATTTTTAATTTCGCGTGATGAATTTTAAAATCAGTATCCGGAAAATGATTTATTTAAGCTATTGGAAAAGTGGTTTTGATATAAAAATACAAATATTATGTTCTTAATTCTGTATTGGTGTTTACGGCGCGACGTCCACCGAACGTAATACTGCGAGGTCAACTGAGCTAAGCTATGTAAGCTTATTGTAAGCTACTTTACGAGTAGTTTAGCTGGTTGCCATTTTCATAACATACAAACTAATCAGGCGTGCACACGTTCAGTCGTAAATTTCACTAACAACTACATATTGCAAACATTCCTTTTTCTAAGATTTAGTAAGCACGTACCTACGAGTACCTACTACGTAGTGTTTATTTCCTGTTAAAGGTATTGGAATTGATAATTATTTTCAAATGTGGAGCACATTTCTAAATATAAAACTTTTCAACCTAAATGTCAAAGACCCTCATAAAGTTTTGACACCTTTTGATCAGTTTTAAATTCCGTTATAATATGACCAAAATTATTCTAGGTTCTTTCTGTTTTTTACCTTCCCTTCAAACAGAACGAGTTCTGATAAAATGAAGTATTAAATTACATTGACCACCGCTCGAAAATGTTAAGGACCCCTTGAAAGTTTTAATTAGAAAGGGTTCTAACCCTTTATTGTCACGTCTCGCGTATGTGTCGGTGCTTCGCGTACCAACCAAGGAACGTATACCTTATCAGTTTCGAAACTTTTGAATAGCGGTATAATATCATACTAAAAGATTGTTTGAGTTGTTGATGTCAGTGGCGTTATATTTTCATAAAACTTGACGTGTTTCTTGAACCATTATTTTTTATAAATTTGCTGCGTCCCACAGTTGCACCCGCATTGAAAATTTTCCGGGTTAAATAGTATTCTGTCCTAATTTGTACCTAAAATATCTACATCCTAAAATTCATCAAAATCCATTCAGCCGTTAAAGAGCGGTAAGCTATGGATTTCATACCACAAGTCAGCCAACGCCTGTAATTATAATCAGCTTACTTATACAGGTAAGAACACGAAACTAAAAAACGCCTCTTCCAGCATGAAATCGGTTTGAAAGGGTTCAAATACCGGTTGTGTTAATACGGGTTATATACCGGTATATCTCAACCAACTTACATCCTTGGTTTTAACGCTGGTTCTTCACGTATGTGTCGGGCCTAACAATGGTTCTTTACATTGTGATAAGCTTAAACCAGGATTACACAGGAGTTTTGTGTAAATTCTAAAAAAATGTGATAAAGATATGCAGAAACTTATAATGAGATTACATGCACAATGCATACATACAGTTAATTTATTTAAATCCAATGTGAATATGTATTTTGGCATTCTTAAGTATCCAATATACGAACATTAATGCCAATGCTTATCCTATCCTATTTCCTAATATTGTATATGCAAGTTTCTGGGAATATATGAATATATGTTTCTTACTCAATCACGCTAAAACCCCCACTTTTTGCGGATTCATGATTGAGTAACAAACATATGCCGTACTAATACTATGACGTCTCAATCTACGAAAAAAAATTTCGTACTGAATCGATTTCAATTCCTTATTCATCCTAGAGAAATTATTTGATTTAATATTATTAATTCAACTGTTAAGTATTCTTAACTGAACCGAATGCAAAATTATTAAAAAGTTTACCAAGTTTGAACGGTCTGACAAAAAAATTGCAATTTAATACCTACACTTTAAAAATATAAGGCACACATACAATCTTTAACCTCCTCTGAGCTTCTGCTCGCCTTGTACTTTTGAAGATTAAAATCGGCTTTTATTTATTTCATATTTTTATATCTATTTCTATCACCGCCACTAGTGACGATTGGGATTTTTTCGTAAATAAATATTTTTCAGTATCAGTACTAAACGATACACAAAGTTATTTAAATCGCTGCACCTACTTTAATTTTTTTATTACTAACACAATACCTGTAATTCATTTTCATGCTATCCGTACCTTACCTTCATGTTCGTAGTACTTTTACTTTGGAATTAGTGAGGAACACATTTCGGTTGAGACTAGCACGATTCCAGAAATCGAATGAGACGTCACAGGACGAGAACGGAACAACCCAAAAACAGAATCACTAAACGGGTTTTGATAAAATTTGGCATGTAGGTCGTGCAAGAGGACATAATTTACTGTTTATTCCAAAAAATCACAGAGAGCAACTAATTAATGTTTCTTCATGTTACTTTAGATGTCACATCACGTTATGATCTTAATGACATAGTTACTGAATTTAGGTGTATATTTTAGCATGTAAATTAAAAATCTATGAATATCCTTCCCGTTCCAAGGAGTTCTTGTAGGTATAACATCGATCAATAAGTTAGCGCTAAAGATGTAGTACATTTTTAGAGAGGTCGATCGATATGATTGTTAAAAAAATGAAGGCTGAATAAAGGTATCTAATAAAAAGGAAAGTAGCCCTTTATACCATGAAAATTCACATTAGCATTGCAATTTTAATAAACTGAATAGACGTTTGGACAAATTCGTTTCGACACTGAGTACGGAGTCAAAATTAAAATATTTGAAGAACACAACAATAGGGACAAGGCTGCAACATTTTTCGCCATTGTCCAAGCCTGGGGGCTACGTTTGTTAATATTAGAAGTTATTACAAGAATCAGCATAATCGAAGCAGTCAGCCGTAAGAACATTGTGAGGAACATAGGGGTGACAAAGGGTACTACGAACTTCAACGAAATTCATCTAGTAAAGCTAAATAATGATGAGCGAAAGCCAACTTTATCGTAACCAGGTTAGAGTTGAAATTGAGAATCGTTTCTGAAGGGTTTGTAAATACAATTGCAAAGGGTTGGGTCAATGACTCGATTGAGTTTTTGCGATAGGAACTGAGGTGTTAATTTACACAATGTCGATGTTATCAGTAATTTTAATGGCAAATTTGGCTGCGATTTAGGTAGATAAAGTGTAATGTAAGCTAGAGTGTAGGTACTATATAATAATGATGACAACGAGAAGCTTAGAGTAATATATAAAATTAATGACAACGAAACAATAACGATAAGTGCAGTCACCTTAATTTATTTATTCATATCATTATCTAACACAAACAAAATAATCGACGTTTTACAACTCCAGAATTTGTTAGTATTTCTATTTGGGTTTAACAATTAACTATCTCTAGAGTAAACACGATAGCAGAATCGAATAACAACATGAATATTGACAAAGTGGAGCAAGCAAACGCTTCAACCAAAGTAGTGCTTGCAGCAAAGTTTAGTTTGCCACAAAAACCGCTGAACAGAACACTTTTAAGACTTCCTTCCAGCAGCGGGAGGCTGACAGGATACGAGAAAATACCTTGATGAAGGAAAATAAGCCTTATGATGATTATGATAAAGGAGGATATCAATATACTTTGTTGTTGATACTCCACTCGCGATTTCCGTGAAAAACTTACACACGTCAATAAACATAACATCTGAACTGTGCGTGTTCTAGTCATAAAAATGGCAATAATTTCCGTGTACATATAATAAAAGTACTGTGCCCAAATTGTGAGAGGGCGACATTTTTATTGGGCGATAAAATATAGATGAAGCACATCATGTTGCTCAAGGGCTAAGCCATTAAAACTGTATAGTTTTAATTTACCTTTCTCAACGAGCCGTACAGTTTCTGGCGAGTGATGATCGTGGTGGTGTTTTATTGCAATCGGACGGATAGACAAATAGTTAATATTTGAGACAATATTTGTTTCATGAGGTATACCTACTTGTTTGCTTTGTTATAGATGTGCTGGTATGAAGTGCCTACTGGACAATTGGCTTATTTTATAGTAGTAGTTGACTGCTAACTTTGAGAAATAACAAAAATGTTTCTAAGCATTATTTTATTTTACGACATTTGCAAAGTTGTTGCGATTTGTGGCAAACGCATTTCAGAAACCTTAATATCCTATGCAGGCCACTGCTTTCACCATGTTATTGTAACTACGTAGTACGATTTCCTTCATTTTATGGATCTGCGTTTCAATTTAGCGGTAAAAATTGAGTCTATATGTTCAATCGATGTTTGCAAGTTCAATAAATTCACACGGTCCCACTTCCTGATTTTGAGTTCGACGGCATCCGTTGAACGGCACCTTACGACATTAAATCATGGACTTTTAATTGATTAATTTGCTATCATCCGGAACTCAGCAGCAGCAATTACTGTCCAGTTTCTAATAGGTCTAACACTCATTTAATATCCTCTTTAGTGGCAATTTAACGTTTTATTGTAAAGTTGTGAGAATGATTGTTAATAAAATTACCAATCAGTGCCAGCCTTAATCTTTGAGACAGTTACATTGTATTCATTTGAAGACTAAGTGAACATTATAAAGTCTTCATATTTTAACTTTGATACATTTCATGATTATTGTACCACTTCAGCTTAAGAGCTTTAGGGCTTGCTTAGAACTGCAGTGAGCACTGCAGAAAGTTAAGTGTTACTTATAGCTGAATAAAATTATTTAGTACCCAGTAACGCTCTATTTGATCTACTTTTGTAAAAAAATCTAGCAAATATTTTTCAAAGCAACTGTTATAGAAGTGTGCGCAAATATCATAACTTACATAACAAGGGTGCCATTGTAACAGGACAGACCCACTTCAAATTACTCTCCATTGTCACCTTGGCTTTTATCGTATTTGCGACCTTTTTTGCTATGGTAGAAAAACAAACTTTTTGTTTGTCTATCTTTGGCAAACTGGTCTGATATATTAACGATGGGTGCTATTACATACACATCCTTTCGAGTTCCATCCAAGTCAAAATATACTTTAAATCGTTGCTATACGATTCGAATTTATTATTCCATCTGCTTTGTAAGTAACCCAATAGCTTTTAGAAGAAAAAATGTCCCAGGACCAGATGGCAACACTTACGTAAGTAACAATCTTATCGGTTCGGGTGATAAATTCACTATCAGTATTGTTAATTATTGGTGTCGATACTAATGACCATTAATTGGAGCCGTTAGACCATCTGTTTAATATTATTATAGTATGTACATTGAATGTGATGAGAAAAAAGGCGTTAAATGCTCTAGCTGGGGTATCTATTTTAAACGACTGAGACATTTGGATCAGCTACAGCCTAGATTTTACCTTTGCGTCTTCCCCCGAATAGGTAGCAAAGTGTATCTATTGCTACCATACTACCATCGTGAAAGAAACATAAATGTCCATGATGGTAGGAAAGGGCCCTTTGGAATGAGAACTGAGACCTATTGAATGCAGACTTGCAGAATAACCGTCAGACGAAACTGCCACTCTGGAGGTCTATATAGTGGGCTTCGTTAAGCTTAACGAAGTGATGGCACTTTTATTCGAACTGATTAATTCTTTATGACATCTTAAGATATCTTGAAGAACAAGACCTAGATAACATTACATATTCAAATACTCGAAGAAGCTTCAATCACAGAATACATAATAGTAAGTTATGAATAATGTAACTAAATTTGATACTTATTTTTAAATGTTTCCTCCCCCGGCGACTCGTTACTCGTAGAAACCCGACATATTTTATAATGTAGTTTATAAATTGTCTGACCATGATTTTCTATTTTGCAGTATTGTGTTACACTCCAGCTGTTTCCTAGTATTGAATTAAATGTTACTAAATGTACATTCTAAATATACATTTCAATTGTAACTAAATGCTTTCAATGACCAAAGTGACCGGATGTCTTCCAGTAAATTTTTCAAGTAAAAGAATTCATGATACGATCATGCCATAACTATGACATTTATTTTGATACCATTGTCCTTGTGACATATTATGTCAAGGGTTAAGCTGAAACATGTTTATTTCGTCGCGACTATAGGGTTTTTGTAGTTTACCCTTCAGTACCCTTTAAGATATTTTTCTTAATTAAAGTTTTTGCTGAATATAAAAAAAATTGAAGCTTGCCCTTATTTTCTTAAGACAAACAGGCGGCAAAGTTTTTGTTTTTTCAGCAGTAGTTATACGCAGGGGTAGACGACAACAAAATTAAGTTACACACGGTTACCCTTCAGTGATGTCATAAAACGTTCGTAATGGGTTCAAATATTTGGTGGTTTTTAAAGTTACGCACTTCAAAACAAAAATCGGAACACTTATTGTATCACTTTGTTGTCAGTGTTACAGTTTCCTTCAAAAACGTCAAGATATCGAGTCAAGCAAGATCATAAGGAATACTGGTTATTTGGCCGGCAGCAGAAGAAAGCGCGGTTGTGATTGGCCGAAATAGATTTTGAACTGGTCCCACAGTTGCTTGTTTTCTAGCTTCTTTCTTTCTTTCTTTCTGTTCTTCCATTCTTACGGGACCTTTAGGCCGCGAGTTTTAATTGTATTTTTGTACTTGTACGTTTTTATTTTCCTTGGCAAGATCGGTTTCAGTTAAACTGCTTTCGCCTGATTTAATACTCTAGCTTGCCATATCGAAAGTGATGCGGTTGATTAATGATAAGGCAGTCTCATCAAAAGAATTGGATATTTTTAGAGTAAATGTGTGGCGTTTTGATGTCGCTTTAATATGCATAATATAAATGAGTTGTATTATTTTTATCACTATACCCTTTATAACATTTTTAACAACTGAGGCTATCAGGCTCTAACTATTTCTTCTTAGGACCGACTGACAGCTGATTTATCGACACGAAAATAATAACAAAAATTATAGCTAATTTTTCTTACTCAAAACTCTTTCATTCATTCATGTATTGATTGAAGCATGAATATTCAAAAGGGTGACCTCATATGAGCAATTAGTAGGTTGTCTTGTATATATAAATAAATACGCCCCACGATCACATACATAGATCCTGGCCCCTAAAGGATTCCCTGTTTCTAGGGTACCAGAAACTACGAGGACCATGGTCCCACAATACCTAGAAAGACAATTAGCTTTTTTTGTATACCTATTTATGTTTGATTATAAATCTTATTGAAATCGTCTCGTACTGCTAGGTTATAGAGTAATTTTGAATAAGAAAAATGATCAGAATGAGATGTTATATCAGTATGCTAAAATACCAAAGCAAAGTGTTTGACAAGAATATTTTTCATAATTCTAAATTGCTCTGAAAGTTTTCATACGAAGTTCTGTCGGCGCACATTGACAGGCTTGGAAGTGGGCCCCATTTACATAAACACCAATCGCGTGATCCCTTAACGTTTTATTAATTATTTTACTCCGTAAATATTTTAATACTCCAGCGTAGCCTTAATTGGCAGTAGTTTGTATTTTTAATTGGCGTAATAAATTTCGCGAGGTCGCAGACGATACGAATGTGATGACGGTCGGCTAATGGACATCATGTCGTTAAATGGTTTTTGCTTATGACGGGGATCAAGGCACCTGTCCATGATAGATGAAGCGAACTGCCGAGTGAGTGAAAAGAAAGACAACAAGGCACAAATTGTTAGATTTCCTCTCAGCTAGTCCTTTGGCGGAGGCAGTCGCTGAGAGAGTACTTGCTCAGGAATCTTGAATCCATAGATTCATTAGCTTCGGCTATTTTCAAATTCCCAAAAACTAACTTTTTTCCCTCCCTGCGCTCAGGATTCAAAATAGCGCCCTCGCCGTAAAAATATTATTATGCTGCCTTATAATATAATCTACTATGTAAATGACATCGACAGAGTTAGATTACTATTTTGTTATTACGTTTTCTGAGTAAGTGTTTTTTTAATCGCCAGAGACGTAATTACTTATTGACCGACCAGCGTGCAGTGGGACGCTGTTAACTGCGCTTACTCACTGCATAGCATCACGAGACTGGGACAAGGGTCTAAAGTTGTTAATCTCAAAATTAAATAATTAATTTTAATGATAGATTCACGTTGCTACTTAAAGCTCTTTTTGTGGATGAGTCAGTAAAAGTTGAAAGCAAAGATGTGATGGTCTTAATAAACCAAATGCCCCACTTTAGGGAAGTAAATATATAATTTCTTGAGTACGTTTGCCTCTCTGTATTTTGGAGTGGATACAGTACATTTGAATAAGAGAGCATTTACATTTTCCTCAACACAATAGCACCTTGAGAGAGTATGACACTCCGAAGTGTCACTCTTCTATTGTTCTTCCATTGATAAAATTAATTGTGGTAGAACAAGCGCGAGTTAAAAATTGTTCCTCCCGGGAAACTAGAAGGCTTCCATAGAAATAAAGATATTACCTATAGTAAAAGATAAACCGCAATATAACATGACGTAATTTAATTTAGGCCTGCCTCAAGCGTTGTCACTTTTATCACTTCTTGTTCCTCAACAATCTTAATGAGCCCAATAAAAACAAAATTTTCAAAGCAATAAAAATACATTCTTTTCCAGAGGAAATAATTAAGAAATTTTGTAAAAGTTGTTCGCGATAATTAAATCAGAACAAGACGTAACGAAGCGTAAGGTCACGCGCCGCGGACACAAACGAATTCGTTTTTGTGCTACATTGTCACTTTTAACTGCACGTGTTTTTTAATTAAATATTTCAAGAGTTGCATCAAAAATGAAGTACGTGAAAGGTAAAGATGGTTAATAGTGGGCGCTTTCAGATATTCACTTAGTAGAAATTGTAGGTAAGCATGTCCAGCCATTATACTGACAATAAATATTTACTGTAGTCTTTTGTTTTTGGAGACTTGCATTAGTTGTTTTTGAGAGCATATTTGAGAGCATCTAGTTTTAGATAACTTGAATGGTGACCAGGCACTAAAATAAATATTAATAATTTTTTTGTAAAAAAAAACCAATTTTAAGAAAAATATACCCATATTTTTTGTTTTTGTTGATTTCTTCAAAAAGTGCTAAATCAATTTCGATAAAAGTTATATTTACCACTTCTGAAGTATGACCTGCCAAACAAAAAAGAATCGTCAAAATCAGTTTATAATTGACGGAGTAATCACGTAAAAAACATAAAAAAAACCAATACAGTCGAATTGAGAACCGCCCCTTTTTTGTCCTTCGGTTAAAGATTGTCTATCAACTTGAACTACTAGTGAAAACCAATTATATCGATTCCATCAATATAATTGGTTTTCACTAGTCTCAACGTCATCGTCAAGATGACGATGACGTTGAAAGTAGCACTGTTTCTAAACGTTATCTCTGGGTTTGCAGGTTTTTGTAGAGGTATTTTTAATTTGAAAAATTTTCGTTCTGTAATATTTTTCGTCAAAGCCTTGTACATTTTTACGTTAAATAGATCAAAGTATAAACTTGTAATTAACACTTCTGACGCTACCTCGCGCCACACTTGGAAGACGAGTCGTTCTTACACGCACGAAAAGCCGCGAATTAAAAGTACTACCTCATTTCGCGGCAACCTTCCAACATCAAAGTCAAGGCGATGAGGGCGAGAATTCTGAATCCATTCAGTAAACCCTCATTAGGGACGGCAAAACTTCGCTTTGAGAGATTGGGGTGTCCCTGTCTTAAAAAGTTTTGGATGTCGAATAGACGTCGGTGAACATTTGTTATCAATTAGATCTGCTTTATTAATTTAGCCAGCGTGAAATTTCATATCAAATCGTTGATTAATCTGCAAGAATTAATAAATCATAATAGTATATTATGATCTACGAGTATGATCTTAAGTTTATAGTGTAGTCACTATTTATTATTATATGTTATTATTGCCATATTCGAGCAGCGGAAAAATCAAGTTAGAGATTTTCGTAGGATTTTTTACTGTTCCGGGTAGAGTACTAAGCCATTTATTTATTGGTGCTGTTCGTGGAATAGCTTTATCGCAATTATTTGCCTTTCGTGGAACACCGTTAAAATAAAAGAGTAGTAAATAAAATAGACATTTCGAAAGCCGTCATCGTCGCAGCCTCGGTCAAACGTAGCTTTTTTGAGAGCAGTGAGAATTAGCGGCGAGAAACACTTTTTCGAAAAGTCGGTTTTTTTACAGTCGCCGCCTGCTTGTCCCACGTGTGACAAGCATCGCTGTCGTCGCTCCGTATCGTCAGTACCAGTCGTAAGAATTTAGTCAGTTGCTCTGCCAGAAGCATGTCCGTGTGAAGCGTGTCGTGGACCTCGTTATGTGCGTCTCATGTACTATGTGTAAAAGTAAATGTACATTTGCTAAACCAGAAACATTGTCAATGTGTTCCCAACTACTTATGCAAGGACGAGGAGAAGAAGCTGGAGGGAGGAGATGGAAGAAAGTGTGAGAGCGCCTGGTCTCTTTCATCAGTGCCGAAATATGTCGATACAATAATTATATAAGCCGAAGACATATATAAAAACGCTTGTCGAAATACTGATTTAAAAAATACAAATATTTATAAATATTGTAGTACCTGGTCAAATTGAACATTGAAAAACAAAGCTGACAAAGCTCCGCAGCTGTAACAGCATAAAAACATGAATTTTGATCAGTCGCATGCAGCCAATTTACAAAACCAAACAAACTGAAAAATAAAATTGAATGGCTGCAACGAAATTGTCACAATTTCAAAATGTCATCTGACTTCGCTCAACAAATTGGCGCCGCAAAGAAACAACGCATAAACAGTATGGCCATTCTAAAGAAAACAGCTAGACTAAATGTGATTACTATTTACACATGTGAATGTTTATGAGATAAGATATTTGTTACACAATGAGGCAATCGACTGAAAGAAAATAAAAGAAATTTTGTTTGTAATTGTTACTTGATAATTTTTTTCTGGATATAATCTACCTCGTTGATGACCAATGTAAAATTGTAAAACTGCGGGGCGCAGCTAGTGTCCAATAAAAAAACAACTTTGTATCCGTCAAGCGGCAAGGGACGTGCTTGGTGAATTATGGTATGGTCTCTCTCACTCTCTGGGAGAAGGCGTCATGTGTCACGCCGCTTGTGTCCCAGTACTGGAAATGTGATAGGCTAAGTATGATGACTGTTTTATCTACACAACGGCGCTCTTACTGATTTACTGTCAACACTGTAACAAAGCAAACTTGGTTGTTTCCCAGATAAAACAGGAGTGACAATATTTCCTACTCGTATCTCAGGTTATATTGCACGCTGTAACAAGTCAGCGACGAGGTGTGTGTCTAGTGATGGGGCTTTCGATTTGAGTGTGACGCAATGACATTGACACGAGGACACGCGATGGCACGCAACGACACGCTCAGAAAAAATAGACACGTGACAATGACGAGCAACGTTAGGTCTATGACATTTATAAATACGACCAACGATACATTGTATAATATGACAAGTCGTCTTAAACAATAGGTTGATTTCGGATTTGATTATGGATTCCTACCACGCACATATTGTGAAGTTTATGATATACCTACCACATAATAATTAATTAATAGTACTAATAACTAGAATAAGCTTTTAGTCGTCAAAGTTAAAGTTAAAAAAATCGCAAACAACCAAATTGTCCGCCAGGTGGAAAGGCAACGTCCAGCGGTAATGCTGTTGTGTTGTGTTTTGGAGCCTGTATGAGAAATAGAGGCCTTAATGCACCATTGGGGATACATCGAAAATATATTATAGAGCTCACGATTTACGAGCTCCTGCTCGGGGTTTAACTATATTCATGTCCAAATTACAAAGTCCTGTTCACAAAAAGATGTCCCAAACGTAACCTAGCAATCTAGTTAGTCTGGGCCCATCACTAGTGCAGCTTGGAATGGTCACTAACAAACGACGCGGTGCGGCAGCGTGTCGCAATTTGCGCCATCCTCGACGCCATCACTTTTGTGCGGTGGAAAATATGGCTGTATTGTTTACTAGGAGGACGATAAACTGCTACGCAAATTGACGCATTGACCGAACGAGCTTTCGAATATTTTTTCCTGATTGGTCTTTCACGTCGGGATTGAATGAGACGTGGTGATCTGAAAATCTCTCGCCATTTTTTGTGAGAGTGAGTAATGGTTTTTTGCCTTTATTTAATGTCTTAAGAGGTATTTAAATATTATGTTAATTTAAAGGATTGGCTCTATTGAAGGAAGAAATTCGTAAATTGCTCGAATATTTTGTAGGACGATGTGATGATTCCATTGGCAATGTCCCAAAAGCGCAGACTAAGTTAGTAGACAGTAAAGTGGCGTCGGACTGGATACTTGGCAACATTAGTTACGGGCAACTTACTTACATGAACATAACTAGAGGGTTGCCATACATTTCAAAATGAAAGCACATTCCTTTGTGACATTCACAATGGTTAATTTCAATTTCCGAATTCGAGTATCCAAACGCGACAAAATTAATTAGTTACATCAATCACATGTTCAATGCTGTCATTTTTACACCGGTTTATGAAAAAGGCAAACTATGACAAAAAATGTAACGTGATTCGACCATTGTGCGCCAACCCTTTTTACTTTTTTAAACTTTTTTAAAGTTGTGACGGGTTTGAGGCGTGCTAGCGTTGGGGTGAGTATGGGGCAATATTTTGAATATTTGGGATGTGTGATAAGTAGAGATTTATTCGTTGGTCGTATGTTTGGGACGGGTCATTGACTCGGACGCTCGGTTTGTGATTTGTGAATAGTAATTGTATTGGTTGGAATGCTGCAGTGAAATTTAATGTTAATAAACTAGATGAGATGATTATGGAATACGTTTATAACTATTCCATTTTTCACGCGTCATTTATGCTTACGCAGGCTAAAATGTATGCTTATGATAACTAAATCATGTTCAAACTAAATAATTCGAATCAATAAATAATCAAATCGATTTCATTTACCTATCTATCTAATGCCACTGCTAAAGGTCTCCCCCATCTGTAATAGATTATAAAATGACTAAGTTAACCAAAGGATGTGTTTCGCAAGCATATAACATAAATCACAAAGTCTTTGAACAAATTGCAGATGTTTAATTCACAAACTTCCTTAAACACTACCCACTATTATTATTTACGGGGACCCTTCAATATTTTCACCTTTCCATTGACAAAACGAAGCGTGCTCGATACAGACATACACACATTCATCATTTGAAATATTTACATATGTATAGTAAAACAAAATGTGACAGCAATCTATCATGTGGTGACAATGCGCACGCGCCCTTTTCTTAGATATTCAATAAAAAAAATGTAAAATATTCTGTTTTTAATTTCATTAAAATAGGGTTGGTATTCCTATTTATGAGTTCAAACAAGTTGGTTGATTATTTAGAGCAAGATAAGTTAATGCGTAATCGCGTAATAGGAAACTTTATGTTACTTTATACCATTATTTTCAATGTCAGACTTATTCATGTGATTATTATTCAATCCCGAATTTAATTATATTCACGAATTATTGAAAATAAATTTATTAATTAGGACGTCTCGAATGAGTCAAGCGAAATATTGCTTTAATTGAGAGTTACTTAATGTGTATTATTGAAAATGGATATTGAAATGATTTCTATATCCATGTTTGCTACAAAATAATTGTAAAGTCATATTTTCATAGTTCTGAATTTTATTCCTTACTAGCTGCGCCCCGCGGCTTCGCCCGCGTGGAAATTGATGTGTCGCAAGTAAGAAAAGTAGTCGGCTGCTCGGCTGCGCTGCGTATGATTATTTCCGAATGTATCATGATTCTGTATTTGCGAACTCGCTTCAATTGTTAAGCACGTGTTCGACGATTTGTTCTCGTATGTCCCGTGCCAAACATGGGTTGCCGTATAAAATATACGAAATTGCCTAAACAGGCATGCCCCATCACCGATTGTCTATTTTTTCGAACCATGGAATACAATTTTCCATATAAAGTTTGGAACTCTATTGCACACCCCCTACCTAATGGTAATTTTGTAAAATATAAAATACATAATTCATTATTTACTTTATAGTTTATTTAAGCCGAGGTTTTAGTGAAATAGAATAAAATCGAACCAAGAAACACAATTTTCCACTGAAACTGTAGAACTCATTTGCACCCCTTACAGAGGTAGTTTAGAAAAAAAAGGTTTTTTACTATTTATTTTGTAGTTTATTTGTACCGAGATTTGAGTGAATGAAAACATCATACACATAAACTTTTGCATTTATAATATTATTAGGATTAGGATTTAAACTGAGTTAGGTCTCTCGTGTGCGGCAGGCCGTCTGGGTAGGTACCACAGCTTTGCCAGTTATTCTGCCACCAAGCAGTAGTGCGCAAGCATTACTGCGTTCCGGTTTGAAAGGCATTGTGGCCAGCAAAATTACTGGGTATATGAGACTTAATATATGATGTCTCGGGGTGCAGCTCTCCGCAGTGATTCTAATGGTATTAAGTTTGTTTATTGTTGTCAGGCGTTGTGCTTGCCATTAGGCGAGCGGCGATTTTTTTTTTATTTATTACATTGTGTATTATATCATATATTACATTATGTATTATATTACATTTTGGAACGGAGTTTTGAGTGAATCGAACTAAAATGAAATACATACAAATATTATAACTACTTTGCACACTTCCTAAAGGTAGGTAGGTATAAAAAATGTGTTTTATTACTTATTTTAAAGTTTATTTGTACCAAGGTTTGATTGAATCAACCTAAAATAAAAATATATCATACAAACTTTACCACAGCTTTGCCAATTATTCTGTCGCCAAGCAATAGTGCGCAAGCGTTACTATGTTCAAGTTTGAAGGACATTGTAGCCATTTAAATCACTGGGCATATGAGACTTTATATCTGATGTCTCTACGCTACGCATTGCTTTTTATGGTATTCAGGTTCTGGGTGGCACTGCAATAACTGTTCTGGTGAAGCGTTGTGCTAGCCATCAAGCGAGCGGCGAAAAAACATTTTTTGTATATTATATATTAGGTACATTATGTATTATATTATATATTACATAATACGTTCTATATTATATGATACTATATTATGATTAGGATTTGAACCAAGTTTTGAGTGAATTGAACCAAGCAATAAATTTTTCCGTACAAAGTTTAGAACTTTATTGCACACCCCCTAGGGGTAGTATAGAAAAAATAAAAAATACGTGTTTCATTATTTAGTTTTAAGTTTATTTGTACCAAGTTAAAAGTAAAATTAAAAAAAAACCATACAAACTTTAAAACGCCTTTACATTTTTATGAGTAGTTAAAAAAAACATGTTTTCAAAATTTATGTTAAAGTTTATTTGTTCTGAGTTGTGAGTGAATCGAACCACGGAATAAAGCATACACTGAAAAAACCGTACAAACTTTAAAACTCTCATGCACTCTTTCTAGGGGTTGTATTGAAAAAATAAAAAATACGTGTTTCATTATTTAGTTTAAGGTTTATTTGTACCGAATTTGAATGAATAAAACTAAAATTTGAAAAAAAAACATACAAACTTTAAAACGCCCTTACACTTTTTTTAGGGGTAGTTTCGAAAAAATAAAAAACACGTGTTTTAAAATTTATGTTAAAGTTTATTTGTTCTGAGTTGTGAGTGAATCGAACCATGGAATAAAGCATACACTGAAAAAAAACCGTACTAACTTTAAAACTCTCATGCACCCTTCCTAGGGGTAGTTTTGAAAAAATCTAAATTACGTGTTTCATTATTTAGTTTAAAGTTCATTTGTACCGAATTTGAATGAATAAAACTAAAATTTAAAAAATCATACAAAATTTAAAACGCTCTTACGCTTTCTTTAGGGGTAGTTTCGAAAAAATAAAAAACACGTGTTTTAAAATTTATGTTAAAGTTTATTTGTTCTGAGTTGTGAGTGAATTCAGCCTCAGAATAAAGCATACACTAAAAAAACCGTACAAACTTTAAAACTCCCATGCACCCTTCTTAAGGGTAGTTTTGAAAAAATAAAAAATATGTGTTTCATTATTTAGTTTAGAGTTTATTTGTACCGAGTTTTGAGCGAATTGAACCAAGGAATAAAAATGCTCAATACAAACTTTACCACCCTCTTTCACCCCCTTGGGGGTTGATTTTTAAAAATTAACATAGCCTATGTTTCAATTAAGTACTTAAACTGTCTTTATTCCAAATTTCATCAAAATCCGTTCAGCAGTTACGGCGATACCTGGTAACAAACATCACACACACAAACTTTCGCATTTATAATATTAATTATATAATTATATTAGGATTCTTAAGGTACACTTCGACATTTATTAAAATATTTATAATCACCTTTTATGTTAATTAAAAATTTCTTCAATAATTAATAGTACCTCCTCTGTTAAAGTCGAGTTATTCTAACTGATATAATAAATACCAAGCAAAACCCTTTTAAAAAGTATAATCAAAAATCGCATAATCTCACCATAAACCAAAATTTTATTACTTATTTCTTCAATATTATAACGCTTAAACATAAACATCAGCGGGCGCTACTACAAACATATCTACCGTTCATTGCATAAAATAAATTTATTCCGAATAGTGAATAAAACTGAATAATAATGAAGCGTGCGTGCATCTTATTTAAATAATAAAAAAATGGCATTATGACATTTGTTCTTGTCTGTGACTGACATGTAGAAAAAAGACGCGTCAATGTGAAAAATGTGATTTTATTGTTTGATATTTTTAGAAAAAGAATAACAAATTATTAAACTTTTACACTTTAGTAAAAAACATTTGTTTGTCATTCATTTGCATCTTCCCAAATAAATAATGTAGAATGACATGTACTTTTGTACAGGTTAATCATTCCGAAAAGTCTCTGAACTGCTAAGATATAATTCTTATTACCCTATCCAATGAGATCTTATTATTCAACGCGTTTAATTTTATAAATTCTTGATGTTTAAATTCTACATAATACTTAAAAATTAAAAGATTCGTTCACACACGAAAATAATTCGGTATTAAGAAAATGTTTAAAAGAAACAGTCTGTTGAATAAAAAAGTCAATTAATTTCACAAAGTAATTGTTAACATTAACAAGAATAACATTTAAACAAAGCTTAACCATTCAAAAGAATCTTAACTTTTGTTTAGATTGTGAGAAAAAATAACCCCAAATTATTGAGAAGTGTTTCAATTTGTACAAAGGTAGCACTTTTTTATTTCTTTAATTAATTCATGCTAAAATATGATGCTTGTGTTTTTATTTGAAACCTACTTCCTTAACATGTATTAAAGTATTTGATTCGTTTTTCTATATTAGAAATGAGACGAGTATTGAAATGCGGTTCATTTGGAACGGTTGTTTTTGCACACTTTTTTAATATATATTTTTTTTATAAATTATAGGATAATGTGACCGCTATCTCACCTGTTGTTAAGTGTCGATACGGTCGAACGGATTTTAACAAAAATGAATTTATTTAAATTAATTATTTAAAGGACTACGAAATTTGCGTGTGAAACCGCGGGACGCAACTAGTAAACACATTTAAAACAGATTTAATCAGGTTTGTTTTTCCTAGAAAACAGTTTTCTCACGCAAAAGACTAAACTGTACTTATTAAAATAATTACGAAAATTTCCTAAACATTACATTATGCAAAAGCCATTATTAAAGATAGAAATCACAATTATTACGCCTTCCTTCCTTTATTTTATGTGTACTTCGTTATTGTAGGAAACTTAAATAAGAACAATTTCAGTCTTGAATCATGATTGCCTGTACTAAAGTCCAATTAAAAGTTTAAAATGTATACCTATTGATTTTACAGTGATTAAAGCTTGACAACTTGTAGTCAGAAAGCTCAAAAAACAGCCATAGATACAGGGATACTAGTTAGGGTCAGGATCTATGTATTTTATCGTTGGGTAAACAAGTATACATTTTATCAAACAAAAAACCGACTTCAATGTATCTTCGAAGTCTAATGTCATATATCGATGAAATTTATATGGGACCACTTCGTAGCTATACTGAAACCAACGCAAAAAAAATTTAATAGAATGACGAAGTTCTGAGGTGACAGATATAAAAAAGAACGTCTTTTGCGAAAATGTCGACGATAGCTTTTGGTTGTGGTTTGAAAGTGGCGCGTTTGAATAGTCGTTTGCGGTAGCTCGATTACAGAGTACCTATAATGTTTGAATTTAAATAGCTTATAGGTAAAGGGCAAAAGCGCTTAGAAAGTGCTCGACTGTTAAAAGTAATTAGAAATTACTAATGAAGGTTGCGGTCGGTGTTGGCATAAATAAATGGGTTTGTCATGTTCGTAAAACTTAGTTATTATATCTTCTGTAGTAAAACTAACAATCGCCGAGGAGTCAGATTTTTGGCAAAACATTCTATTGGTAAAAAATCTAACTTATCCATCCATTTGTAAATTACCTTAGGCGACAAAGGTACAGTTTGAGTGGTATCGTTAAAATAACTAGGCGCTGACACTTGAAGGATATTTTAGGGTGACGAGCGCAGTTCAGTGCTGCATGACATGGTAGATGGCCACATTCATTAGCATAGGCGTAGCGCTAAAACTTTACTTTATCGCTTATTGATCTATGTTTGGCCTTTCTATTTAAAGAAAGACTGTAGTTCAGCAACTGCTCAGATCTCATCTCCGTCATGGTTGACCGGACCATCATCCCGAAACACGACTAGATCGCTTGACAGCTCGACATTGTTCGGAAGTTGGTATAAGTGGTATTACAAACGCGGCCGAAGACTACCACTCCATAAATCCAATAATCCAATAGGGAATCTTAACACAATTTGAGAGTTAACTTCTTTTCTGATGGTTTATCCGGGGTGCACAGCGTTACTAGCAGTTCGTAACTCGCTCCACCTATGACCGTAATCAGTGTAGGCACTTTATGTTCCTCTTTCACAATGTTCACTACAAATAACTTCACTACAAAATAGTACAAAGTCCAATTATATAATAATTGGACTTTGTACGTCGAGCGGCTCGATCCATGTCGACTTGAAACGCTTCAATTTTGCCAATCGACATATTGCAAATACTCGCAGCACACGTAGATCCAGAATTATCGCCAATGAGAGGTTCCTGCCTCCAAGAAATGGGAGAAAATCGGGAGAACTAAAGAAACATAGCTTTCTTGTACGGCGTATATTGCGAAGAGAGTGACAGATACAATTTTTATATTTACCCGCAATGACGATATAAAAACACCTACCTACTTATTAATACATTACACAATTCAGATTATTTATTGCTTCCATAGGTAGTCAAGGTGTAATTTGGTAAACGTACAAAGTCTCATATGGACCCCATCGGGTACAGCAACATTAGAAGAAAAGAGGACGCATTTGCAATTACATTATACTAGCTGCGCACTGCGGTTTCACACGTAGTATGCGGTATAAAAAGTAGCCTATGTCCTTTTCCAGGTCCTAAAGTATGTACCTCCTACATACCAAATTTCATCAAAACCCGTTCTGCAGTTTTTGCTTGATTGAATTACAAACATCCATGCATCCATCCTCACAAAATGTAGCATTTTTAATATTAGTAGGAAGTAGGATAGTATTGTTAACGTGGTAGACTTTTTCTTACCACAACCCCAAACAATAGATTCTAACAATATATTCATCGGCATGGCTAAGTGATAAGTGATTTCAGGGCAGGGATAAAAAAAACACAAAGCTCTATTTGATTTGCCGGAGCACGTATCCGGTTATGCATGAAAGGGAGCTAAAGGCTAGTTGCCACATTGCGAAGAGCTAGAGCAAAATATATTTTACCTTTACGAAACAAAACATAGGCACTCACTCTGACACAACTCAATGTGACAAAAGGCTAGTGAAAAAAAATTCGCTTTATTTCGCATATGGCATTAGATTTATTGCTTTTCAAAGGTCGAGAGCTTTATTTTGTGGTGATCCATTGTAGTGGGCTAGTGTTTTTTATAGCTATTGTAAATCTAACGTTTCCCCGCGGCTGCATGTAGCCACTAAATAAAAATCCAGATCACTTTTCACTGGTGGTAGATTTCTCGTATGCGAGAGGCTGTCTGAGTGGGACCAACGCTTTGCCAGTTATTTTGCCGCCAAGCAGTAGTGCGCAAGCATTACTGTGTTCCGGTTTAAAGGAAATTATATCCAGCAAAATTACCGGGCATTATGAGACTTAATGGCTAATTAACTCGGGGTGACGAAGCAGTGCAGCACCGCGCAGGATTTTGCAAAACAAAGTTCTGGGTGGTGCTGTTACTGTTATGGGCATGCGTTTTGCTTACCATCAGGCAAACGACCAGCTCGTCTTGTCATTCAGCTATGAAAAAAACTTAAATAGATCTAGGATAGGATTATAAGACTAAGGCACCGAAAAGACGGGACCATGGTCTTACAACACTATACGAACACTTGCGCTTTTTTGCATAAACATTTTATCCCGTAACGGGAATCCAATTCGCAAATCCTCTTGTATGTGCCGATCTAATCAACCGCTGAACCTAAAATGGTAATATAATATATTGATTGTATAAAATATCTAATGATAAAGTACCAATAAATCTCTTTGTTTATTTGTTTCAATACCACCATCAGTTCTGCATACCATAACGAAATTTATCGTTTGATTTTTGCATATTTTGATGCAAATTTTAATACTTTTCCTCTATACATGTATTGAATAAATTAAATATGTCCAATTTACATGTATTGAACTACAGTGCATGTTTAATCAACATACGTAGGTAGGTATTATTTATGCGAAATGCAGACAATAATTTGCGTAAAAAAATATATCAGTAGGTACGCTAGATAGACTGAAAAATCAGTGCTAAGGTACATACTTAAGTTACCTTAGCGTATGCTGAGTCGGCACCTTTTCCTGACATCGCGCAACATTTCACTGTATTGTTTTTTATTGTTTTTGTTTTGTCTTTATTTTAGTATAATATATTCAGTGTAATGTTGTGTGATGTCCGGAATAAATGTATTTTCTTTCTTTTTTCTTTATATATATTCGGAGATATTTGTCGAGACATGGTGTTTTATAGACTTTGCATAGGATTACATTTATATTCAGTGGAAATAGATTATTAGTACTATTAATTACCTTGTGACGTTTAGCTTATTTATAACTATTATTATCTTTGAAGAAACGTAGAGATTAAATTGATTTGTTTTCTGGAAATAAACCGATAGTTCATTCCTTATACAAATTTAAATTCTAAATTAAAATTCCGTACATATTCTCGACTCAAAATGGTAGTTCTAATTCTACCTCTATAAACTATAAATTTAAAAAATAAAATAAAACCCCCGACACAATACACAATACAAAACATGTCTAAGAACCACCGCTAGAAAACTTGCTTTCAAATAAAAAACCGCATCCAAATCGGTTCACCCGTTTAAGAGCAACGGTGCCACAGACAGACACACATAGTGGTCAAACTTATAACATCCCTAGTTTTTGCGTCGGGGTTAATAAACTGTATTAGGCGCTTCTCCTACCCCAGACCCTGAAAACTGCTCAATGAATGCGGCGAGCTAAATATTAATTTTGACAGCTCAGCCAGGCTCTCTTGGGTCCATACAGCAACACAATCTCAATGCAATCGCTAGCAGATAACCTTTGAACAGAAAGGACTAACATCATTGGAATAAGGTGCAATTTGGAAGGACAGTGGTCATTGAGTCGGTTCAAAATGTGCTCAATGTTCATCGATGTAAACTTCAAACAGAACTTATTGGTTGTCAATAAATAATGCGTGAGAGCGAGTGTGCCCTACTGTAACACGCACGCTTAGTCGCACGTGCTCCCACTGGAACACGTGCGACTCGGCGTGCATTTCGATCCGACGCACCCGAGTTCGAATCCCACTGGCCTCGCTCAATTGACTTTCTTAAGCTATTTGCGGATTTAACACTCGCTCTAAAAACGGTGAAGGAAAACATCGTGAAGAAACTGGCATGTCCAAGAATTTATCACAAAAATTCAAAGACAAGTGACATCCACCAACCCACACGTATTATAGCTTAATGTAATGTTGCGTGTATCTGTCTTGAATAAATGTATTTTCTTTCTTTCACTGGGCCAGCGTGGTGGACTATGGCCCATACTCTCTCTACGAAGGAAGGCCTGAGTCCCAGCAGTGGGAACGTAATAGGCTGATGATAAAATAATGGCATTTCATTTTTATTATAAAATAGTAGGCACTTATCAAAAGTCAAATAAATGCATCTGCTAATATCTGCTCAAAACTTCTATAATTTATTGGACAAACGTTTATATCCATCAAAGACACAGCTTTGCTTTTAAATCACATCAACATCAAACGCAACGGCGGGCGAAGCGACTGATTCGAAAGCAAATGTTCCGTGAAAATTGTACATTATCGTAAATAAAGAGACGCGACACGACGTGACAATAACAACAATGCGACACTCCAGTTAACAATAACTTGACGTTCGGAAACCCTTTTGGAGAACAAAAAATGAGCAGAGTGCGAGTAGACTTCGTGAGCCGAGTGTTCCGTTCCCAAGACAGAACAGCAATCCGTGATAACTTCCTACATTATGTTATATTGCTAATTGTTTAACGACACTCTGATATTTTTTACTTATTAAAAGGAGTAATAAACAAGATGACAAGAACACCGCATGATTGTGCGCAGTCACTGCCGCTTATTACACCTGCAACTCTAGAAGGATTGCTGATGCGTTGCCGCCCCTGAAAGGACGAAAGGAGGAGGTTCTAATAAAGTGGGAAAAAGCGCAAGAGGCTGATCTCCTGCATCCGTGCTGAAACACGTCGTCAATCCGTCAATCTTTTTTTTTATGTAACTGAATGACGACACGAGCTGGTCGTTTGCCTGATGGTAAGCAATACGCCAACCCCATAACAATAACAGCACCACCCAGAACTTTGTTTTGCAAAATCCTGCGCGGCGCTGCACTGCGCTCGTCACTCTGAGACAATTAGCTGTTGAGTCTCATAATGCCCACTAATTTCGCTGGCTATAATGCCCTTCAAACCGGAACAAAGAAATGCTTACGCTTTACTGCTTGGCGACTAAATAACTGGCAAAGCGGTGATACCCAACCAGACGACCTCTCGCATACGAGAAAAATCTTATTGATTCCCAAGATTTCGATATTTGAACGGGGTTAGTACTGGCACTTACGTACCTATATTTTTACAACATTTTAGGGAACCCTAAATGTGTCATGCTCTGTATTAAATGTCATAAATTCTGCTTCAAATCCGGGTGTTCTCTGACATTAACACGATTAAAAAGTTATAGTTTTTACAAATGGAAGAAATCGTGCGTGTCGTGGACCTAAAGGTACGAGTAGCAGATGAACTTAAATCTATTTTTGTGAAAGAAAGCTACGTCATAAGCCGTGTATACTAGTGCCAGGATTCTGTATGAACATGGATGGGGGCTCTGTCGCTGCTTTTTTATATTTATTACCTCAGAAGTAATACCTATTTAGTTTTCTTTGCCTCAGAACTCCGTCATTTGTGAACCGATTTGGAAAATTCTTCCATATTAATTTGATCTATTTTGACCTTGGACTTCGAACAAACTGCAAAGAAAGTCGAAGTCGGTTTTTTTTGTATACTTGTTAGTTTAAACTTTCATTTGATTATATACACTCATATTAAATAAATAAATAAATATACAAGTACTCATATACAACAAACCTGCCCATAACAATGGCAGTGCAACCCAGAACCTGGTGAACTAAGTAGGTGTAATAACGGCAGAACTTGCACTATAATAATAGGCTGGACACTGACCTGTCCAACAGCGCAATCAGCGAAGCATTCAAATTAGATCCACCTACATCCTGCCAAACCAGAACTAGACAAACATTTCCTTCACTTTATTAATAGAACATAACGTCACAGCTCCTGACCACCGACAATTGGCATCCGACACGTGCCTTTATTAAATTATAAAGAAAATAAACCGGTAAACTATAGACAAAAGCAAAAAGACCATAGTAGCATTTGGTCTGAAGAAGTTATGACGTTTTGGTTTGGGAGCCTTTTGAACTACGCTCGGAAGCAACACGGTTCGTTGATGGTGTTGCCAAAGAATACTAACTAGCTTTAGTTCACAAGAATTAGCAATTCTTCAGCTCAAAAACTAAACCTACAACAATGAAAGATAATTTTGTTTTTAATAATATTTAAGCAAGTAAAGTTAACATGTCACTTAAGTAGCGAGAAAATTATTTTTTCAGAATTTTGAAATAAGATGGAAACATATGGAAAACTAGAAACTATTTTATTGAATTTTTAACCGACTTCAAAAAGGAGGAGGTTTACAATTCGACGGTATGTTTTTTTTTTTTTTTTGTGTGTTTGTTACGCGATTACTCCGCCAATTATGAATGGATTTCGATGATTCTTTTTTTGATTGGTAGGTCATACTTCAGAGGTGGTCCCATATAAATTTTATCAAAATTCATTCAGCACTTTTTGAAAAAAATGGCGAAAACAAAAAAAAAAAATAAGTTTAATCTTCAAGTCGGTTCTTGTTTTTGTTGTAACCGACTTTCTAAAGGTGGAGGTTTGTATTCGACTGCTTCACATGCTTCACCCAGGGTTGACTTCCGGCGAGGGAACTCCTCAACGGTGAATAGTATAGACACAAAATTTTGTAAATGGATTTAACCATAATAGCCTGTTCTAAATTCCACCATGACATGGCTGATACACCCAGGAATGACTTCCGGCGAGGGAACTCCTCAACAGAGAATAGGAGAGTCATGAATTTTTTTTGTACATAAATTTAATTATGATAGCCCGTTTTAAACTTCGTCATGATGTGGCTGCTAGATCATAAATGCTTGTCTTTAAAAACTTTTTAAATTAATTTAATTAAAACTGTTTTGCACTAAAAAGGTTAAAATAAATTATTTTCAAAAAAAACTAAACCGACTTCAAAACCACAAATAGGCACTCAAAAGTGAAAAATAAATTAATATAATTATCATAAGCGCTGCCCACTCATATATTTGAAGTCGGTGCCAGCCAAGTCTAAAAGGTAGTAGATAGATACTACCTACAAGTAGTACAATACAATACAGTACAATACAGTAGTACAATAGTTACTATATACATAGTATTTATCTGCTACCTAATAGACTTGGCTGGCACCGACTTCAAATATATGAGTGGGCAGCGCTTATGATAATTATATTAATTTATTTTTCACTTTTGAGTGCCTATTTGTGGTTTTGAAGTCGGTTTAGTTTTTTTTGAAAAATAATTTATTGTTTTAAGAAATAACGCATATGCTTGCCATAACTTTTTAGGTAAGCGAAATATTATGTAGTTTTTTTATTGGTTATGGCTTGCATTTGATCGCTATCTCACCTGTTGTTAAAATAACGATGCGGTCGAAGGTGAAGCACGCTCGCCTAGAAGAAACCTGTTCACTCTTGTCTTAACCCAGATTACAGATATCCGGAAACACAGATGCCGTTACATTTAAAACGTTTGTTCAAATATTTAATTATAAAGCAAAACGCATAATACAATCTAAATATAAATAGCTATCTATGTACAACGCTCTGTGGCCTAGCTGTTGGACAAGTGAACTCAAATCTCATAGGTTGTGGGTACGATTCCCACTACGGCACACTGATTATGTATGTGATCGTTAAGCGTTATTAAATTATATTTTAAAGCTTTAAACACTTCTACTAAGTGATAAGTATTAAAAACGTGCAATAAAAAATGCCTGTCATTTAAGCCCTTACAAAATCGCTAGCTGCTTACGAAGGGGAAGACACCGGAAGGGCCCTTGCCACGTGGCTACCCAGGTGTGATTTTTTTTGGCCTCGTGTGTAAAGGAAATGACTTTAGCAGCCTGCCGGTTGAGTAGGCGCCTTGCCTTTTTTTGAGGAATAAATAATGGGATTTAAATTTTCGGTGTTTGGTGATTAATTAAATTAATAAGAGGAATTCTGGTCACTTGATTTTTGGGGCTGGAGGCGCGGCGCAGTGGTTTGGTGAATTATTTATTAGGATGTAGATGTATGTATATATTTGTAGACAATTTAATTATTATTAAAATCCTACCATTTTGTGATAGCAGCACTTATTACTTCTACTAGTATCTACTAATAGCTTCTTGAAGAATTGAAAGTATAGTAATAGAGCGACATAAAACTATCAAAATACTTAATATTTATTTTAAAATATACAAAAAATTAAGTTTTTTAAACAACTAAGTAATAGGAGCATGTCATTCACCTGATGGTTAACAACACGCTTTCCCATAACTGTTGCAATGCCAGGCAGAACTTAGTTTTGCAAAATTTTGCAAGGCACTGCACTGTGCATATGCAGCACTGACCATCCTAAGCCTGGAATACAGAAATGTTTGCACACTACTGCTTGGTGGTTTAATATAAAAGTGTAGTACTTCCCTCTTGCAGAAGAGGCCTACCTACCACTACAATCTTACTGTAATATTATAAATGCGAAATTTTGTGAGGATGGATGTATAGATGGCTGAATGGATGTTTTTATTCAATCACGAAAAAACTACTATATGGATTTTGATGACATTTGGTATGTACATACTTTAGCTCATGGAAAAGGACATAGGCTCTATAAATATTGTCTCTTTATAGCATACGGTTGTCTGGAAGAGATCGCTGTTTAGCGATAAGACCACCTATTGTACTTATCATAAGAAAGTATGTTCAAAATGTGATTCCTTCTTAAGTGCAATAAAGAGTTTTCTATTCTATTCTATAGGGTACCATTTATCGCGGGAAACCGCGGGAGGAACCGATCGCTGGGCGAAGCCAGTACCAAATAATTTGATCAACGAAAGTACATATAGTTAATAACCACGACACGGTTTACGCTTTCTATGAAACGCTTGTCATAACAGCCAATAAAACATGACAAACGATATCCTTTCAAGGAAAGCAGATGGACTGTAATAAGCTTAAGACAATTTTCTTGTAAGTAAATGAGGCATGTCGCGTGAATTACTTCGTCATAATAATATTACTGTAAAGTTAACGACTCGTAGAATGCCTTATGGCCTTTTTATATTACTTTTGCTTAATTCAGAAATGTACTGAACCAGCGACGCACCCCACAGAGATATCCTGTGTGGAGAGTATAGTATAATTTTCATCCTAATTGAACACGTGGTTCCCGAGCGATCACGATAACTAACGAAGTCGCGGGCAAGAGCTAGCAGAACACAAGTATAATTTTTTTATGTAACTGAATGACGAGCCGAGCTGGTCGTTTGCCTGATGGTAAGCAATACACCAGCCATAACAATAACAGCACCACACAGTACTTTTTTTTTATCAAACAAAAAAACCGACTTCAATGTATCTTCGAAGTCCAAGGGCAAATATCGATGAAATTTATATGAGACCACTTCGTATCTATACTGAACCCAACGCAAATATAATTTTCCAAAACAATTCATGAATGACGGAGTTCTGAGGTAACAAACATAGAATACCATCGAATAGGGAACCTTCTCCTTTTCGAAGGCGGGTAATAAGTTAAAACAGGACAAAAATTAACAAGTCGCAAGCAGTCTAGACTCTAAACAGAAGTCTGGGAGCCTCTTTATAGTTGGTACGAAATGTCTAATTTATAGTTTTAGCAGCCTCTGTCTGTGAGATTTATTTTATTGTTTTTGTGAAGGGTCATTCATGTTGTTTTATGGACTCTATAGCATAAGCATCTGAGCTACTAGCCAAGTTTTATACCGCACAAGTAAATGAGAAATAAGAATATTATATGCTGAGCTCTAAACCCTCATCGCTTTCAGTAGGTAAGTATACAAACACATAAAAATAGTTTAATTCTGAGACTTCTTCAGTTTTTAGTTAGGTATTTGCCATTGCTCGCTTCTTTTATGTATTTTATAACTTTTAAAACTTTGAGTAATCGCAAAATCTATTGGTTAGGTACTTTAGACTGTTTACCGTGACAGACCACAAAAAAGGCATCTACAGTAGGTTATTGGACTACGCATTTACATCTAATAAGAGGGTAAGTCAGAGATTGTAACTTAAAATTTTATTATATCAATAGATTTTGCATTTAAAAAGTTATACATTCTTATAAAGATTAAAGTTCAATAATTTGGTAATAAGTAAAAGCATTATTTTATTCTAATATCGGTAGCTTAGTCCAGTTCATCTCTAGATACTGACAGTAATTATTTATTGGCTAAGTAGCGCCGGTATTTAGTTTCGTAACATTGTTTACCTTTTTAACTTGTACTTTACGTCTAAGTATTCAGGTATTGGCCTAATTTACCCAGAGTCGACACACTTTCCTAATTAGAGCTGATTTCTAATTAGACTGGCGGACCTAGACGTTGCTTCCAAACGAATTATTACGAGACGTTCCAGAGATTCAAAACTTACCTACGGGTTCAACATTTCTGTATATTAATGTAATCAATTAAAAAAATATTAATGTTCAACGATTACATAACTACACAAAATCTGGCCTCTAACTAGAATCTATCTAAAGAAACAGGATCCACAAAGACTACGGTCCTAAAACACCCAGACATTTGTGCTTTTCTTCTTCTTAGCACAAACATTTGTCCCATAGTGAGAGTCGAACCCGCAATCTCTGTGGTAGATGAGCTGTTCTACCCAACTACTGCACCACAGAGGCAGGCGTGACTATCAAACTTCGTCTTAGAACTGAGAAATTACTAGTTTAGAATAAATTTTTAAACTGGTGACAATCATTCTCATACTTTAAGTTAATAATAATTTAAGTTACCGGGGACTAGGTTCTTACCTCAATGGCAAAAGATATTAATTATATATATTTTTTTATTATAAAAATATTACCAAAATATATATGAAATATCTTATATATATTTTTATATACAAATATACAAATATATATATATATATATATATATATATATATATATATATATATATATATATATATATATATATACATATATATATAAATACAAATATATTGAACAGCCTAGATGGCAATAGACAGAGAATTTGTCATGAATGTCTTTTATTCCACTGATCATCCTTAAATAAAAAAATAAAAATAAGTATTACAATACTTTTTTTTATTTTGTTATAAGGATGATCAGTGGAATAAAAGACATTCATGACAAATTCTCTGTCTATTGCCATCTAGGCTGTTCAATACGATGAACGTGGAAGTAAAATGTTTCAGAGTGGTTGTTACGACCGAAAAAAGCGAAGGGAGAAAATAAAGTAAGACACGTAATCAGATCTGTTTTCTAATTAGCCTCCCGTGGCCTACCGACCTAGTTACTTCCTAAGAGAATTACGTACCACGCTCCAGAGGTTCAAGCCTCTAAGGATAGTGGGGCTAGACCAAGGAGTACCCATAATATGGAGAGGTAGTTAGCCTATTTTTCCTTGAAACACGACTCATCACTGCGATGTCGAGAAGGGAGAAAAGGTGTTGTAATTAGCCGCTAAAGAGAATAAACTGCTTTCATAGTTAGTGCTGGACTGTTTTAACGTACAGCATAAATTGGGTAGAAACCGCTAATTCTCCGTGAGTAAGGGCTATGCACAATTACGTGGTCTTTGTACTGGACCCAAAGGGAGCGGTCATGGTTGGTGAATATGGCGGAAGCGTATCAAGGAATAAGTGTTATGAGCAATCTTATTATTGCATTAGTACCTACAGTGTTATTACGGGCCATGTAAATTATAGTATGAAAGCGGTTATAATAAGATTACCTATTTACGCTGTCCACTTGTATCTAGAGTTATTATTTATATCAATTTTTATTTGACTTGCTGTGTTGTGCTTTAAAATACGAAATAAGTACTCTATAAGTATTCTATACCTAAGCATCATTCAGTAGTTAAAGGAATTTAACTTGTCTTGTTAGACATTCTGAAATGACTTCAATAGCCTTCCAATATATATATTTAACGAGGTAATAAGTGAAATTTATACTTACGATCTCAATGAACACCTACGTATTAAATTAAACAAATAAATATATTCATAATTTATTGGGCCAACGATTTTTATAGAGACATCTAGCGGATGCATTAGGTACCACGTTGTGAAAATCAATTCACTAACAAGTAACTATTGCTAACCATTCAGTATAGATGGCACTAGAACTTATCCAATATGGAAAAGGACGCATGACGTTTGTTTTATTTTCTCGTGATATATACGTCAAATAATTATTTTAATTATTAATTATTTACAATATGTTTAATGCCATGATCATTGCGCTGCTAGGCATAGACACATAACCCAAAATACATTTTTTTACAATTATTCTTTCAGTTTTCATTAGAACGACTAAAAATAAATATTGTTATTATTTGCCATAAGCTAAAACATTCATTAAGATTTTATTCTTGGCACGCCTTCCTTGGCTCGTACAATTTCGGTAACTTATCTCACTTACCATCAGATACTCGTACCTGCTATCAGATAGTCAAACTTACTCTCTTTAATAGGACCAGCAACCGAAGGCCTTCGAACTACGGAAAAAAGTTCGATGTTTAAAGCATTTCTTGGGAGCCTTGGGGGTCTAGTTCTTTTGGCCGACTTAAGATATTATTTTCTTGTAAGCAATATTTCTTCGGGCTTCGGGATAAAGTGAGGATAACGAGCGTTGTCTTTGACAGGGATATGGCTGTCGCAGGTGGGGAATTATCGACGCCTACGGATATGTCTTTATGTTTCGCTTGGAGGTGACTTTGCCGTAATATTTTTAGTAGGTGCAAATTAAACAAAAAAATATTTAATTAAAAATCATTACTATTTAATTACTAAAGTAAATACACCAAGTGATAGAATGAATTCGACCCAAAATTAACTAGGAACGCATTGTTCTATATACAGAAGGTACACTAGGTACATGCAAAATACCAGCGCATAAATATTTAGATACAAGTTATATATAACTAACTGCGTCCCGCGGTTTCATTCGCGAAAGGTATTTAAAGTATACCTTCATCAAAATACGTTCAGCCGTTGCGGCGTGGAGGAACACTTACATACAAGTTTTCGCTAAACTACTATTAGTGTGATGTGATATATTAGTATGTATGACTACGCAACTTTCCAAAACTTTATAGTTCTGTAATTTATTACGCAGATGGCTATTAATTATTACGCATCTGGCCAAGAATTTCACTGCACAACTGTTCCCACACACATACTCGCTGTGTCTTACAAACGACCTTACAATGTGCTTCCAAGTTCACTCCATTGTTCTAAGCTCAAGTTACATAGCACCGATCAGTTTTTCTAACAAATCGTTTCACGGGTGGATGAATTGCAAACGGAGTACGTGTCTGTACCGTTGTTTTGTAACATACTGAGTTACTGGCACTGAGTAACAGTGAGACAGGGATGGTGGTAGGTATGGGGAAGTTGTCATAACATTTTATAAGTTTGGGGTAGTAATCATAATGCGAAAAAGAAGCTGACAGATTAAAAATATATCTAAAAACTTCAAAAGGCGCATAAGCCTTTTGAGGTTAGGTCATCGAGTCGTGAGCTACCCTGAAAGTATAAGCCGGAAAGCTAAAGGGGAAGTGCTCCAAATTTGTGTTCCAAGATTCAACACGTATCGACAGACAGACAGACCATCAAGAAAATGACGTGGTAAAAAAGTAATAGGGGTCTATATAATATTGTAGTAGTGGTAATCACACACTGTCCTTTTCTCTGCAAAACTTCTCCAGAACATTCTTGCCGCATGCCTGAAAGATATGGAATGAACTACTGCCTGTATTTACACGGGGCTACAATATGGGGGCACCATAAAAGAAGGGTTAAATGAGTCCTTAATTGTAGGCAACCCATCTGTAATGCCCCGATTGTTGCAGGTCTCCATAGGCGTAGGCCTTCTGCTTGTTTGCCACCCTATATTAAAAAAAAGTATAATAATAAATAATTAATTCAATTATTTCAGGCAATAATACAGTTAACTAATTAAAAGTACCAGAGGCATATAAAATATATACCTTACAGACTAGCATATCATTTTGATAATAATATTTTTGTTTTTAAATATCTGCTCTTTACTGGTGGTCCTGAAAATAAAAATCTAGCCCTGAGAAGGTATGTTCAGAAGCCCGTGGAGTCAGTGCGAACGAGACGTAGTTCATATAAATATTCAAATTCAAAATGTTGTGTCCTCCTCTCCTTTGGTTTTGTTAGGAGACACCTTACGCGTGCGTCAATATCTATACTTATAACTAAAGGTTTATTCTGCCGTAACAATCACTTGCTCCGACCCTGTACAGTGTACACAGTAATCGACTATCTCCATAATTAGAAGATTGCTATACCCACGATAGCTATTTACTATTCTGTGGTTTAATATCCAATGGCTCAATGACAAATTCAACCGCACACTTCAATTAGGTGCCTATGTGTAGAATTAAGATTTCCTGGTATATCTAGGGAACCGAACCCCGAGGACCATAGTCACACCAATACCACAGAACACCCAAACACTAATATGTCCCTAGGGGATAACCAGGATACAAACCAGCAACCTTCTGTTATGAATCGTTTTGCTCAACCACTACACCACGGAGCGACTGTGGTCACCGAGCGGCAACTTGTGCGCCTTCCAATCCGACGCACCCGAGTTCGAATCCCGACCTGGCCTCCCACGTTTTGTGTCGATTTTGCAGGCTCGCTCTAAAACGACTCGCTCTGAAACTAGTCGTGTTTCGGGTTGATGTTTGGTATCCCATCAGGGAAAAGTTTGAACAGTCACTCAACTATCGTATTCTTTCGGCATCGACGTACATAAAGCGAGTAGCGCTCCTAGCGTACCCCGCCTAGCCATTCGCAACAGATCTTCTGAGTTAAGCAACTCTCGCAGTGGTCACAACTTGGATGGGTGACCGTTTTTGTGGTATTTACATCTGAGCGCTAACGTGATTCGGAGGGCACATTAAACCGTTGGTTCCGGTTGTTAATTTAGGAGAATAGTTGTTTTGTTTGTAGGCTGTGATCCTTAATCCTTGTGGTTTAATGTAGTGTTGCGTGTATCTGTCTGGAATAAATGTATTTATTTTCTTTCTTTCTTTCTTAAAATTGTAACGGAGCAACTGATCAAATTAATTTTTAGTACAGAGAAAGTAATTTTACTATTAATATGGGAAAGAGCCGCAAATTACTATAAACTCTAATTAACGTGAGCTAAAACGTCTCATAGTAGGCCTACCTTTTTTCTCATATAAGTTTAAAATGTTGTGTCTGTATACTGGGGGCCTACTCCGAGTTACGTTCGTTCGTTTGTACGGACTAAAAGAGACACACTTATGCCTGTTGCATAGCGCTGTCCCTTTCATCCGACAAAACGAAGATCGTAATTACTTTTTCAGAGTACAGGCCCTGTTTATTTATTTATTTTTTATTTTTGTCTCTCTTTTTTCTTTATTTTGTTAGTTTTATGATTTTGTGGTCGTCAAATGAATGTATTTTTCTTTTTTTCTTTCTTTCTTTATAGCAAGTAAGCTCATTTCCACTTTAGTAACCTTGCTTCTCTCGTTACTATCGAGCTTATTAAATTCTCATATTCGATTGCGAGATCTGCGTTCAATTGAGTTAAAATTGCTATTATGAATTTGAGAGGTATCTATTTATTATCTTGACTCGGTTTGAATTCTAAAATTATATGTTTGAAATTGTGTGGCAAGAGAAAATGGGTATCTCTTTATAACAGTCTAGCTCCAAAGGTCAAGGCTTATCTTAAGCAATTTTTTGAAATAAGTTCTTATATTTTCGACATCGGGAAACGAAAGTAGTGTTTTGTTATTTTAAATATTAGACATATTAACTAAACACAATATTTTATAATTGTTAACGATTATAAAATAAAATCAAATATAAAATTCATAAAACTTTTATTCAATTGTTATACCTAAGAAAAGACATCAACGCGCAACCCGATTTACGTAAAACATTATTTAAATTATATACCTAATTTTTTTCTCACTCACTCTCTCTGTACCTATGTACTCGTAATATAAATTAATCGAACTACAAAACACTTGTTCCTAAAAATCACCTTTACCAACCTTCAAAACATTGTAATATATAGCATATTGGAATACATAGCTTCGAAGACTGCCACAGAATAATTAGCAGTAGTATGTCCTGCATCGCGCAAACGAAGTTTTCATGCGCATTTGACTTATATACGGCCGTTTCTACGCCCCCGCTAGGTGTCGCTGTATACTCAGGAAACCAGCTTGGGGTAGCTGGACAATTTACCCTGGTATACTGTACGGGAGTTGTGGAGAGGCATTACTTATATTGTAAGTAATAGGTGCATCTACAAAGCTCACTGTTATGTATATGAACCCATCTGCTAAGCGAAAGTCAGGCGCATTTGTGTGTATTTAGCCGACGACCCCACTGAAGTATACAATTTGACACCATATTTTTTTTGGAGGTTATTTTATTTATCTAACTATTTTTTTGTCGGGCGAATGCTTTTGTTGATAAAAACGATTCTGCATTCACTTGAATCACTCAAACTAAAGTAACTTTTACAAGGACAATAAATTGGACAACCTATTAACCATTAGTCCTATAAATAGCCCAAATGCTCCAGCCTACTACCAGTTCACAGCCTACCCAAAATGCTGGCAGTATTGCCCCGTTGGATTGCAATAAAGATCATCATCATCAGCCCATTAGGTTCCTACTGCTGGGAATCGGGCCTTCCCTCGTAGAGAGAGTATGGGCCATAATCTACCACTCTGGCCCAGTGCGAGTTGGTGGATGTCACATGTTCTTGAATTTTTGTGGTTAATTCTTGGACATGCCAGTTTCCTAACGATGTTTCCTTCACCGTTTTTAGAGTGAGTGTAAAATCCGTACATAATTAAAAAAATCAGTGGTGTGGCCAGCGGGATTTGAACTTGGGTGCGTCGGATCGAAAGTCGCACGTACTCCCATTAAGCAACACTCGCTCTTTTACGTAATAGACTGTTAATATTAATCAATAATGATTTTAAATAGTGTTAGAATAGCCTATTTACGTCATCATCATGTCAGACAGAATATTGTTCTGACACGCCGCAAATCACACTCGACGTACTTACTGACATGCGGTTTTCATTAAATCCTCCTGTATTTTGCCAGAATTCAGCGGTTACTTTGTAGCTTTGCTGCAGGAAATATATTGTATAATCTTGTATCTATATGTAATATATAGATAGTGAAGCTAGCTTAAGGCTCAGCATAAATAAGCAAATATAACAAGCACAATATATGAAAACTGATGCAAAATATTTTTGCCGTCACAAGATTTGAACCTAGGACCTTTGATTTTCAATTCTAAGGCTGCATTGGAATGGAATTCACAAAAATGTCTTGTAGCTCGGGAAATGGTTATTCCTTGGTACAAAATGTTACTATTGCTATTCTAATGTGTTGCCTTATAAGCCCCAACTTTATTCAGTTATGGTTACCAACCATTTACCATAATTGAATTAAGTCATATATTAAATAAGGTTCTAAATATTTGCTATTGTTACTGTGTAAGTAGTTTCTTTCTCTAAAGACAGCGACAGTTATTTTGCAAACAAAAAAGTGCATTTCACCACGTTTTTATTAAGTCACTTTCTTTCTTGTTTGTCTATCTGTCTGAAACATTCATTTACAACTCGATGACAGTGCATTCTAAATCCATGAAAACGTGGTTTAGAGATTAATTTCTTAATCTATTACGGATTCTTGTTTATAAAGTCTTTGAATCTGCCGCAACTCGTTACACGTGTCGCGTCAGAAGAGATGAGAGCTATGCTATAGAAAGAGAGGCGCTCTGTAGGTTAATATGACTGGTAGGTATGCAGCGCTACGCGAGCTGAATTGAATTTTATTGCGTCATAGCAAGAGACGCTATTTGTTTAAATTTCTTTGTGGAGTGATGCTTCTGTCCCTTAGTATTCTTTGGTATGTAGATTGATGTATTTGACAGGCGACCACGTCAGTCCAAGTAGCGGACAGTCAATATACAGACGGTGAGCTACGAGCTTGTTTTGCCATCGGCGTCGTCTTGTCGCCTCGATATGGTGACATAGCGTATTTTCATTTACTTTTTACGATGTTTTCGCTCCGCTCCTTGCCGGGTGGCAGCTAGATTGAAAATGTGTGTTAAGTGGTCGTGTCAAGTGTAAGGCCAAATTGTATTACGTCACTTCTATTAAACCTACATGATAGAGGTATTCCGCGAAGAGCTCCAATCTGTAAAGCACTAAAGCTATTCCAAGATTAAATTTTGCTTAGATTTGGGCACTTGCTCCACCGCTGACGAGAAAGCATTTTGCTTCCTTGTAAATATAATATCTCTAGACCATTTTTGTTTTATACGAAAAATATAAACAATATGAAAAAAGTTGATGGCCATATTCTTACTTTGACTCTAATTAGCAGTTTAAGTGAAATTTTAAATTAAAATTTCACAACAATGTAATGACGGGTGTTTTTTGAGAGATGGCATTAATTTTAAAAAGCATACTTAGGTACTGTCCGCCTATATATCTGTCTGTCAAGACACTTTTCCCTGAAACGTCTGCAGTTTGTTTCTATTTTTGTTTGTAATTTCTTTATACTTGTTTACAATAAAAAACAATTTGATAAGTTTTATTTATTTAAAAAAGCATGTACCCAATATTTGAACGTACGGAACTCTCTGGTGCGAGCCTCACATGCACTTGTTAATAATTTTATAAAAATAACAAAAATGTTTATTCAAAACACGGACTTTGGGTACAATTTAACACAAACAAATTCCTGAAATGACGTCCCCCGAACAGCCGCATGTCATATGAAAAGGCAAACGTGGGTCGCAATCATTTCATAAAAGGCTTTTATTATGTTAAAAACGCGCATTTTTAATTTTGTGTAACGTCACAGAATATTTAATAGCATTCGTTGAAATTGTTAACTTATTTAGGGAAACATGTAACGAGAACGGAAAATATTAGCATTTTATTTTCCTGACAAAAGATAATAGCAATGAAAACACGTCGTCTTTTGGATTACTATCATATATTGTCCTAACCTTGTAAATAGTATAATATACCCTTGCTAAATTTATCTCGTATAATCGTGTGTTGGGTTCGTATGGATATATATAGGTACATAATTATAGACAGACGAATCCAACACACGATACACATAGGTACACACATAGGTACGCATGTTTAGCTCATCTATATCCTTGTTTCTCTTTTTTATTTTCTTCTCTTTCTTTTGTTGTTGTTTCTCACTTTTGTATAATGTTGAGTAGCCAACCTGCCAGAGGCGAAAATGTCCATAATCAAATGGAATAGTTGCCAAAAAAATGACATTTCCATAAGCGCGGCCAAAAGATAGTGATTGTAATACTACTCGTATTATTTAAAAACACATCTATTGCCTTTATGCGATAAAGGGGTTTAAATAAATGACGTAGATTCGACAAGCCTTCGGAAGATCAATAGAAAATTGATGGCGATAAAAACTTAGCAATGATGGAACTACAGCAGTGCAGAGACCATGCATTAGAAATAATACTATACATTCCTATACATACGTTTCAATTATTAAGCTGAGGAAATCAGGAACTATAAATATATAAATACGCCCAACGATGACATACGTGGCTGCCTGGCTCATATCTAGGATTATATTATCTAGGGAACCAGGAACCACGAGGACTATGGTCCCACTCCCACAATACCCAGACACAAAACAAATGCTTACGCTTTTTTTACTATTCGCAAACATTCGTCCCGTCGCGGGAATCGAACCCGCAACCTCAGTGGTGTACGAGATTTGAGCTAACTTGCCCAACCACTACACTACAGACACTGTCATACTATGTCGATGATGGTCCTAAAACATGA
The DNA here is from genome assembly GCA_951640565.1 of Petrophora chlorosata. Classification (NCBI taxonomy): domain Eukaryota; kingdom Metazoa; phylum Arthropoda; class Insecta; order Lepidoptera; family Geometridae; genus Petrophora; species Petrophora chlorosata. The sequence goes on from OX621206.1 coordinate 9,288,922, forward strand.
GACATATATTAGCTGTTCTTATGTGCACCTATATTTTATTGTTTTGTCGAGATTCAAACCCGAACTCCCCAACTCTTTTTCTTCCTAATACATCTGCCATCCACGTATGGTTAGTAGAGTTAACGAAGCAGTAAACGTACTACACAGTACTTCCCAAGATTGTTAGTCCCAATTTATTCTTAAAGTCGATGTGACACGACTTCCAGAGGACAAACAACCGTGATGTCCCAATAAAAAGTTATTTGCGATATTATACCGGCGCCACGGAGTCGGATTCGGAGAAATCGATACGGGATAGAAGGAAGAAATCCATGGAATCTAGTAATTGAAATTGGAATACGGACACTTAGTAAGCGCTAAAATTGATATACAGACCCTTAACAACCTGTTATTTCATACGGGATAGGGACCTCCCTAACCCGTATGAAATAAGATAAGTTACTGAACTTACAATAAACAAGAATAACACAAGGTTCATCAGATACACTACACCATTTGATCGTATTTTTGTATCATCAGCCCATTGCGTTCCCACTGTTGGGACACGGGCCTTCTCTCTAGAGAGAGTACGGGCCATAATCCGCCACGCTATACCAGTGTAGGTTGGTGGTAATAACATGTCCTTGAATTTTTGTGATTAATTCTTGGACATGCCGGTTTCCTCACGATGTTTTCCTTCACCGTTTTTTTAGAGCGAGTGCTATTAGGTACATTACTTAAGAAAGTCACTGGTGAAGGGCCAGCGGGATTCGAACTCGGGTGCGTCGGATCGGAAGTCGCATGTGCTCCAACTGAGCCACACTCGCTCTTTTTGTATGATGTAACAATATTAGAGATTGGAATTGGAACAAAACGGATAAATATATAGATAATTTTTCTCTCTCTGTGAGTAGCAGACGTCTGCTGAAATCCTTAATGTTGAAGACATTTGTTTCTAAAGAGTGTGTTCTAGGGTGTTAATCATTATTGTTCAATAATAAAATGAACATGAAAATAATAGTAAACATTTTTAGTTATGCTATGGCAACATTTTATGTATAAGGGGTTGGCACTATTGCTTCCGCCCTCTCTCTCCATTTTTTCCTAATACTCTGGACAGTGTCTTGATTTACAATAAATAATTATATTGTTTAAAACCACTCCGCATGTTTTCTTTTACATGCTGCGTGGTCCTTCTGAGTGTTAGAATCAGTGACAGTGTTATCTTCGGCGAGCGATCGAGAAATAAGTGGTTTCGGCGACTTGCGATATCGAGTCGTTGCGACCGCGAGATCACATCGGAGCGCTGCCCAGAGTTGCGAGAACCTATTTCTTGCAGAACGCGGCAATTGCGCGTGAGGGGGACCATATTTCGATGCAATATCGTCGAAATAGAAGATTTCAAGGAGTGAAATACTGTGAAGAAGAAACATTGGCAATTCATCTTTTCATTTGAAGGTGTTCGTAATTTTTCTGGCCATAGACACGAAACACAAAATCGCGGCAAAAAGTCGTGTGGTTGGCACTACCGCACCGAAGTCAAACCAAACGTCATCTGTCAAAAACGGCGGCTGCTGGAGAATACCGATTTTGCTGTTTTTCGATAATATTCGGCAAAGTTGTGGATATTTGTGCAAGTTGAGGCACAGAAAGGCAGTAGTAGCGAGAATTGATAATACAGCGAGCCTCAAGCGACACACAAACCGAGTTCCAGCACATTTTCGTCGGCGTAAATAACGTAAACAAACATCGTTTTGTTCCGGTATTTGTAGTGCGGCTCCGGGCGATAAAGATTAATTCATTCGTCATTCATCGCGTACAGTGCGGCTTCTATTATAAAGTGCGGCAAATCATTAGGCAGCGTACAGTGCGGCTACTTGCAATACGGTATTGCAAGCTTGTACGATAAAGTGCGGCAATTAATTAAGCAGTGTACAGTGCGGCTACTCTTAAGCAGGTAGGCACAATGGCTTCCGGCGAGGACGTGCTGCGAAAGCTTAAGGCACAGCGAGCTTCATATAAAGGTACTGTGACACGTATTGAAAACTTTGTAAATGACCCTATCAATCTGACCTCATCCTCAGTAGAAATGTTAAAAGCGAGAAGAGACAAATTACTAAGTACTATGCGGGACTATGAGGCCGTACAGTTAGATATATTAATGCTACTACCTGAGGATAAGGAAGGGATTGAAGTGATAGAAGAAAAATATTTTACAATAGTGTCCAAGCTAGATTATGCCTTAAAAACATTAACTGCCAAAGAAGTGTCAACATGTCCAAATGTAGCATCACCTAAATTACCCAGTATAGATATAGCTGCATATGATGGGAAAGATTTTACCAAATATACTCCATTTATAGACTTGTTTACTGCCATCTTTCATAACAACAAATCACTTTCAGACGTACAAAAGCTTTTTTATCTAAGAAAGTACCTAAAAGATGAAGCATTAAATGTTATCATTAACTTGCCATTAATAAATGAATCATATGCAGAAGCGCTTGAATTGTTAAACAAAAGATTTGACAATAAAAGTCGCTTGATTAATAATCATATAAATATAATACTTGAATTGCCTCCTATGCAGAAGAGTACTGCTGTCTCTATAAGACAATTTACTTCACAAATAAAGCAACAAATTCATGCCTTAAAAAACTTAGGGCAACCAGTCAATAACTGGGACATGTTGCTCATATGTATACTTATCAAAAAGTTAGACCAGTATACGAAAAGGGCCTTTCATTTAGATAGGGACCCAGATACCCTGCCTACAATGGCAGAGTTTATAACTTTCTTAGAAAAGCGTGCTATGGCGCTAGAGGAGAGTGGGGAAAGATGTACTCAAGAGAGTAACCCCAACAAGAGTTTCAAAGCAACCAATATTGCCACCAATGTCAATATTAAAGATGTTAAGAAATGTAGATACTGTAATAATGCTGAGGGCCATTCAATATATGCCTGCCCGAAGTTCAGATTATTATCTGAATCAGATAGAATTAAATTTGTTGATGATCAAAAATTGTGCACTTCATGTCTCAATAGCCACAACGGCAAATGCAAATTTAACTTTAAATGTAGGACCTGTAAAAAACCAGGCCACAATACTCTTCTTCATAGGAGCAGTAACATAGAGTCAGAACAAGTGACATTACATTCAAGCAGCTCGACTGATCAAGTTGTTCTGCCAACAATTAAGGTAAAACTTCAAACGTATGAAGGGCGCAAGATTTTTGTTAGGGCACTGCTCGATAGCGGTAGTCAAGCCTCTTTTATTACCACTTCTTTGATGCAAAAATTACCAGTGAGTCCATATACTCAAGAGACCAATATAGTTGGTATTGGCAACAAACATAATAAAATAGATAAATGTGTTGATGTTGATATATATTCTCCAGTGCAAAATGTACAATTAAATGTCAAATGTCATGTTGTAGATACCATCACTACTCCATTGCCACAACAACGTCTTGATATTTCAAATCTAAAATTACCAAAAGGCATTCAGCTAGCAGATGAAACATTCAGTGTTCCAAGTGAAATTTCTCTTCTTTTAGGTGCTGATGTGTATTTTAATATATTATGTCTTAATGAAAATATTAGATTATGCAATGGTCCAGTCTTGATGAAAACATTATTCGGCTATGTTGTTGGGGGAAGGATGACTGCTTCTCAGTCAACAGAAAATTGTAGTGTGGTGTCAAATTTTGCCATTTGTGACCCCCAAAAATTGGAAGATGTCATGCAGCAGTTCTGGCTAAGTGAGAAGGTTCCCGAGATTTCTACCGGCAAGGCACACAATTTAGAGTTTCAAAAAGCTGAGGAATGCTATCAGCAAAGTGTAAAGCTTGAAAATAATCAATTTCATGTTGATATGCCACTTTCTGATGATATTGGCAATCTAGAGCTGGGGGATTCCTTTTCAGTTGCCCTGCAAAGATTTTTAGCACTGGAGAAAAGATTTAAATATAGTCCATTGTACTTAGAAAAATACAAAAAATTTATTGAGGAGTATATTGCCTTGGGGCATGCTAAGATAGTAGATGTGGGTGAGTATGACATTCAGAGCGGTTCAGTATACTTTCTAGCTCACCATGCTGTGCTAAATGAGGATAGCTTAACTACCAAACTACGTGTGGTCTTTGATGGTAGCATGCGGTCTAAGTCAGGTGTTTCATTGAATGACGTCATGTTGAATGGTCCAGTGGTCCAAAGTGAGCTATTCGATATCTTACTATTGTGGAGGACATATATTTACACACTCATTTGTGACATTCAAAAGATGTTTCGATGTGTCTTCATAAATTCACATCAGAAAAGCCTTCAGAATATTCTCTGGCGTGATGACCCTAATAAGCCCATCAGCTGTTTGCAGCTACAGACTGTCACCTATGGTTTGAAGTCGTCAAGTTTTTTGGTAACACGTTGTCTCACAATGTTGGCAGATGTCTATAAAGATGAATTTCCTCTGGCGGCCAAAGCCATGCATTTTAGCACATATGTTGACGATGTCATCTCTGGCTCCGATTCAACTGAAGAGCTGATTATGCTGAAAGAGCAGTTGATAGGGCTGTTAGAGAAAGGTAGTTTTACACTCCATAAGTGGTGCTCTAATCTCCCCCAAGTCATAGATGATCTCCCCAATGATAAAAAGTACTTTGAAACTTTAGATATAAATAAAAATAATATAGTAAAGGCTTTGGGATTAAAATGTGATATCCTAAATGATAACTTAAGCTTCACAGCACCAATGATTAACGATGATGAGATAAATTCCAAAAGGAAAGTTCTGAGTTTCATTGGTAAGTGGTTCGATCCGCTAGGAATAATCGGGCCTATTATAGTAGTCCTTAAACTTTTTATGCAGACTATATGGAGTTTGAAATTAGATTGGGACGATACACTGCCCCAGGAGCAGTTAAATACTTGGAAAAATTTACTAAATAATTTAAATTCAATGGAAACAATTGAAATTCCTAGAGGTGTTAACTCCCATATGATGACTTTTGTAGAGCTGGTAGGTTATGGGGATGCATCGTTAAAAGCATTTGGCTGTTGCCTCTACCTGAGAGTTATAAACTCTGATGGTACAGTCTCTGTTAGATTGCTATGCTCGAAGTCACGTGTGGCTCCATTAAACAAATCTCTTACAATTCCCAAACTAGAGCTTAATAGTTCCCTGCTTTTGTCGCAGGTTGCACACAGAGTGCATAATATTTTGACGTCACGATTTCCTGTTAAAGTTTACCTTTACAGTGACTCTCAAATTGTCTTGGCCTGGATTAAGTCTTCAAACATAAAGTCAAATCCTTATGTTTCTAAAAGAGTAGAGCAAATCAAAGATTTAACAAAAGAGTTTACCTGGTCTTATGTAAGCACGGATAATAACCCTGCTGATATTCTTTCACGAGGCTGTGAACCTCAGAAGTTAAAGTCAAATGATCTTTGGTGGTATGGCCCCAAAGAGTTGTCAAACAAAGATTTTCAACACTTGGCAAGTGAGATCACATTGCCAATTGCTTGCCATGACAATGATCAAGTTGTGAGCACCTGTGGTGTTAGTGAGCCAAATGAATCCAACAGCGAAAATGTTTTATTAAACCTTATTGAAAAAAGTTCTGATATTAATGAATTAAAGAGAGTAGTAGCTTATATTTTGAGATTTAAAAATAATTGCATTAAAAACAATTCCAAAGCCACTGGTTTACTAACACCAACAGAGCTACAACAAGCACAACTAATTATTATAAAAATAATGCAGAAAAAGCATTTTTCAATTGAAATACAGTCCATTCAGAAGAAAATACCAATCAAGTCAGGTCTCGCCAATTTGCATCCTTTTATGGATGATAGTGGCATTCTTAGGGTTGGTGGTCGGCTCGATAAAGCTAAAAACATCTCCTATGAGAAGATCCATCCTATTATCATACCCAAGTCTTGTCATTTGACAGATATCATTATTCATAATGAGCATTTACGGCTGTTACATGCAGGCGCCAGATTAGTGCTCAGTTCCTTGTCTCAAAAATTTTGGCTTGTTAGTGGCATACGTGAGGTCAAAAAGATAGTTAACAAATGCGTTAAATGCTTTCGCATGAAGGCTGGAGCTGCAATGCAACTCATGGGATCCTTACCTGAAGAGAGGCTTACTGCTGTCAGACCATTTCACATTGTAGGAGTGGACTTTTGTGGCCCATTCAAGATGAAAGTCTCTAGAATCAGGAGACCAATAATAACAAAGGGTTATGTTGCATTGTTTGTTTGCTTTGCTACTAAGGCCATACATATGGAATTGGTCAGTGACCTCACAACAGAGGCTTTCTTAGCATGCCTTAAGAGATTTATTTCACGTCGAGGAATGCCAGTTAAAATCTTTTGTGACAACGCTAAAACCTATAAAGGTGCAGCACACGAGCTCCACAACTTATTTAATTTAAAAGAACATGTAGAGTACATACAAAACTATTGCTTGTCTCACTATAATATAGAGTTCAAATTCATACCTTCATATGCACCTGAGTTTGGAGGGCTATGGGAAGCCGGGGTGAAAAGTTTCAAATCTCACTTTAAGAAAATTGTTGGTGACATAGCGCTCTCCTTTGAAGGATTGTATACTGTTGTTACAGAGATAGAGGCAGTGTTGAACTCACGGCCTCTACTTCCCATGAGCTCAGATATTTCTAGTTTGAATATTTGTCGCCTGGCCACTTCCTCATAGGTACTCCTATGATGAGTTATCCTGAACATAATGTTTCAGGCATTAATATAAATAGATTAAAATTTTGGAAAATGTTATCTAAAATTAAGCAAGATTTTTGGAAGGTCTGGTCTGGGGACTATCTTACACAATTACAAAGTAGGCCCAAGTGGCGTCATCCACAACCTAATTTAAAGGAAGGTGATCTTGTAATTGTCCGTAGTGATAATACTGCCCCATTAATGTGGCCCATGGCCAGAATTGTAAAGACCTTACCAGGTCCTGATGGTAGAGTACGAGTAGCAGAAATTAAAATGGCCAATGGTAAGACCTATGTAAGGTCATACAGAAAACTCAGCCCTCTACCTATCTCTTAAATTGTACTTTTTAATTCCTTATACTTTGAAATTTGTAAGATTCAAATATAACTTATTAATCACTTAAGAATGTTTATTATAAGAAGATTAAATAATAAGATAGAATTATAAGAAGATTAATGATAAGATAAGAAGATTTTTATTTAGTTTAACTTTATGTATCATTAGAAAATGGTTTGTTTATTTTCAGTTGGTAGTTTACCTAACTTTTATAGTTTTGAGTTAAATTTGTAATTGAAGCAACTTCCTATGGTGGAAAATCTACATTAAGATTATATAATGTAAAAATTTAACTTTAATTTTCTAAATAATTAGAATATTTCTTTGTGAAAACCTAATTGCTTCAACTAAAGGGCAAGGCTTTATTTTAAACCTTTAATATGTAAATTTACTAATATCCGGTCTTCAATCGGTCAATAATATAACTTGATATTTTGAATTATATTGATATTTTGTTCACTCTCAAATCAAAATCTCAAAAGTAGAGTTTATGTTAGTTTTGTAAAGCATGATTAAACCTATGTATAATCACTAGATATTATTATACCTAACTTACATTTTGTTTATAAAGTGTTATTGTATTTCTGTAAATTTCATGGCCTGGCCCAACTATGTTCAATAATAAAATGAACATGAAAATAATAGTAAACATTTTTAGTTATGCTATGGCAACATTTTATGTATAAGGGGTTGGCACTATTGCTTCCGCCCTCTCTCTCCATTTTTTCCTAATACTCTGGACAGTGTCTTGATTTACAATAAATATTTTATTGTTTAAAACCACTCCGCATGTTTTCTTTTACAATTATCAATGGCTGAAATATTGGGCTTAGAAATAATGATCGAATTGCTTAGATAACATTTTAAGAGTGAACTAAGTAGGTAAGTATACTGACAACCTGCAATTTTATACAACTAAGTAACGAAAGGGGCAGATCGTTCACCTGATGGTAAACAACACACCTTTCCAGTCGCAGCACCACCCGCTCAGAACTGTTTAAAAAATCTTGCATGACACTGCGCTTGTCCTTTTTGAGACACAATTGGGACATTAATCTTTGCACACTACTGCTATCCAGTAATAGGCTAATATTGGCTGATGAAGACACTTGCTGCCTGTATCGTCTTCATCGTCATCATCTTTTTGGCGTTTCCTTGTCCCATAATAATTATATTAAAATCCGGTACTTACCCATTCTGCTGCTGCTCCTGGTTCTCATCAGCATCATTGCTGACGATAGACTCCAACATCTGAATCTTCAACATTGTTGGTATAGATGGTCACATGACAATTAATTCACTTGCACTACACTTTGAAAAGCACACAATGGTGTTCACTGTCACTTGAAGAAGATGGCACTCAAATCCTTTGGCTATGGTTTGACCTGAAACGAAAAATACAAAATGAATTAAAAAATGTTCTTTTTTGGACACCTGCCACTTTTATTATAAATATAAACGGCTACACTCACGTTATAATTGTGTCAGAATAACTCCGACCAGGTTTCGGACAATTAGGATGTCCTTCTTACGGGAGTTTACGCTTTTAATTGCCCTAATTGTCCGAAACCTGGTCGGAGTTATCCGACACAATCATAACGTGAGTGTAGCCGTTTATATTTATAACTAGCGACCCGCCCCGGCTTCGCACGGTTATTATACATATAAACCTTCCTCTTCAATCACTCTATCTATTAAAAAAAAACCGCATCAAAATCCGTTGCGTAGTTTTAAAGATTTAAGCATACAAAGGGATATTGGGACAGAGAAAGTGACTTTGTTTTATACTACACTCGAGAGCAATGAATCCGGGTCACTTAAAGAATGTTAAAAATCTCGGAAACTAAAAATGATAGGTTAATGCAATAAATTGTATTTAATAGACAATGTAATACTCCTTAAATGAAAGTAAAAAAAATATGAGTCACCATACATTTTATTAACACAAAATTACATAAAGAAAAAAACTGCTGATCTCTCCTTAAAACAAAAATAGGAAACATGAAATTTTTGAACTTTATTACGATTTTCTTGAATTTTAATACTTCGTATTGCCTCCTCGTGCTTCCATTACTGCGTTTACGCGGTTTGGCATGCTGTACACCAAGTTCCTTATACGATTTTGGGGAATATTCTCCCATTCCTCTGTGAGAGCAATTTTGAGCTCACGAAGCGTGATTGGGGGAGGGTTTCGTTGTTTTACGCATCTGCCTAGCTCGTCCCAAGCATGCTCGATCGGGTTGATATCCGGGCTGCGCGCTGGCCACTCCATACGAGTAATGTTCATCTCTTGAAGGTAGTCATTCACAATCCTACCTGTATGAGGTCGGGCATTGTCATGCATAAATATAGCATCCTCACCTAAATTGACCATAAATGGACCAACGTGATCATTGAGGATTTCTTCCACATATCTTACGCTAGTTAAAGAGCCGTTTTCTATGATCACCAGCTCTGTGCGACTTTCAGAAGAAATTCCGGCCCACACAAGTACAGACCCACCACCGTAGGCTACTTTTTCTTGGATGCATGCTTGCTTGAATCTTTCCCCTGGTCTTCGATACACTCTGTGTCTTCCATCGTGCTTGTAGAGCATAAATTTTGATTCGTCGGAGAACATAACTTTTGACCAATCTTCAATACTCCAATTTACGTGGCTCTGGGCATATCTTAGTCTCGAAATACGATGCCCACGCTCCAGTTTAGGGCCGTTTGCAGGTCTAAGGGGTTTTAAGTTAGATTCAGCAAGCCGACGTCTTACTGTCCATGCACTTGGGTTACTTCCTCCGAGGCGTCGAAACTGATTGGTGAGTTCAGTTCCTGTGAGAAAGCGATTTCGAAGCATGGTGTTCACCAAGTATCGGTCTTCTCGTGCTGTGGTACACCTGGTTCTGCCCGTTCCTGGTCTGCGTAGGTTAGAACCAGTTTCTTCGTAACGTCGGAGAACTCTTTGTACTGTTGACAGCGACACACCGACAGTCCTGGCTGTATCGCGCTGACTCCGGCCGGTTTCCAGCATTGTAAGTATTCTGGTGCATTCTTCAGGCGTAAGCGACATAATTTCAGCTTGAATAATGAATATAGAGCACTATCAACATGGCTTATGTACCCACATAAATGACAGATTACAAACAAAAGCAAAACCAAATGCTGTAATTTCGTAGTTCCATCTTCGAAAGTGGCCCTTTTTCAAATTTGATTTTTTTATGATATAACTTTACAATAACTAAGAAGTTTTAATACCTTCATTTAAGGAGACATTGACATTGTCTATTAAATACAATTTATTGCATTAACCTAGCATTTTTAGTTTCCGAGATTTTTAGGATTCTTTAAGTGACCCGGATTCATTGCTCTCGAGTGTATGTAGTGAAGTGATGAATATTTCGACTCACGATAGTTTCCAAACTTTACTGGCACGTTTATCCTTAACCGTCACTGGACATCTGTCAAAAAATACTTTGATACTTGTAATAGTGCAATAAATGACCCTAATATTATAAATGCGAAAGTTTGTGTGTTAGTGTGTTTGTTCCCGCCACAACGGCTGAACGGATCTTGATGAAATTTGGAATGGATAGCTTATACTTATTATCCCAGGAAACCGCTGGTGAAACTGCAGGGCGCAGCTAGTAATTCCATAAATAAATAAATGAATCCTCATCATCCTCATCAGCCTATCACGTTCCCACTGCTGGGACACGGGCCTTCTCTCATAGAGACAGTATTGGCCATAATTCACCACTCTGGCCCAGTGCGGGTTGGTGGATGTCACATGTCCTTGAAGTTTTGTGATAAATTCTTGGATAAGCCGCTTTCCTCACAATGTTTTCCTTCACCGCTTTTAGCGTGAGTGTCCGCACATAACTTAAGAAAGTCAGTGGTCAGTGGGATTCGAACTCGGGTGCGTCGGATCGAAAGTCGCACGTTGTCCCACTGAGCCACCCTCGCTTTCACTAATAAATGAATACCTAAGTTAAAAAAGAATATACTATGGTGGGATTTGATCCCACTACCTTCTGATTGACTTTTTTATTAGCTTACTTTACGAACGTACGTGATGCAACCAGATAACCAAAGAATCAGAGATAACATACCTATAATCATATAAACATTTGAGTTAGGTTAATACTGCACAATTTCATAATGGTTGTTTCTTCTGTATACACACAAATTCCTAATTATATATATACATAGAGAGGTATAATATAACTGTATATTATCAGCTTCACCATCAACTACTAAGTCACTTTTAGCGATAAAAGCCTTTTCGTATTTTAGTTTCTAAGTAATTTTCTTGTACCTACTAATTCTGATTTTTTTACCGTATTAAAAAAAGAGTTTTTCAATGCGATTGCATTTTTTTTATGTTCGTTACCTCAGAACTCCGTCATTTATAAAACAATTTGGAAAATTTGCGTTGGGTTCAGTATAGCTACAATGTGGTCCCGTATAAATTTCATCGCTATTCAACCTTGAACTTTGAACTTCGAAGATACTTGTACAACAGAATTGAAATCGTTTGTTTTTTGTTATAACATGAATTATTATTTGTGTACAATAAAGCATTGTGTATTTGTACATGTTGACACTTTGCGGGTCCACTGTTATTCATAAATCTATTTATCTTACGTAAACAAGCGAGAACGATTAAATTCTACGTTGACAACGTAAGCTGCAATGTGACTTTAAAAATCCGCATATTAAACTGTCAAATCCTAACGTTAATGACTGAACACTGATAACAATTCCAATCAATAACTGTCACAGACTATAGCAAGTAGCGAGACCGCCATTACCGACTTCTTTGGAATGCTATAATTACTTGCGCTAATGCTTTCGCGACAGTCATTATTAGTAAACTTTGGAAGTACAAAGTTGCCGATACAAGTTAGGACGGTAGGTTCGGTGCTTGAGCTGTACGAGATAAGTGACAAACTGCCACATACATACCCATACCTACACAGCCTGTAGTATGCATGTACTTTCCTTGGTGGCTTTGCTTTCCTATTAAAATATGGACATTAACGTTTCTTTTTGTGAACAATTTATATACATTTTTATCCTTAATAATAAATGGGAATTAGATTTTGAAAAGTTTAGTGAGTGTTATAGTTTGAGTGGTAATTTCGACGTTTAATTGTGAGTTTTAGTCGTTTTATATCGATTAACAAAAGGGAAGTTAAAACTTATACGTTGGTGGTGTAGCGCTGTGCACTTGCTTTCCTATCAAAATTAGACCAGTTACGTTTATGTTTTTTTTTTATTGTTTATTTATTAGTTTTATTAACAATGTATATCAAATTTTATTCTAAATAACAAAAGGGAAATCAAAACTTCTACGTCGGTGGTGTAGATCTGTGCACTTGCTTTCCTATCAAAATTAGGCCATCAACGTTGATGATTTTATATTTTTATTGTTTATATATATTAGTTTTATTAACAATGTATATAAAATTTAATTCTAAATAACAAAAGGGAAATCAAAACTTATACGTCGGTGGTGTAGCGCTGTGCACTTGCTTTCCTATCAAAATTAGGCCATCAACGTTTATGTTTTTTTATTTTTATTGTTTATATATTGGTTTTATTAACAATTTATATACAATTTAATTCTAAATAACAAAAGGGAAGTCAAAACTTCTACGTCGGTGGTGTCGAGTGCTGTGCACTTCACTTTCCACATCAACCAGCGCAATGCCACCGATGATACGATCCATACTACAAATACTTCACGTCCTAGCCAAATGATGTACGCCACCTTGGGCGCACTTCCCGCGTAGAAACGGACTCCCCAACTCAATACCCCAAAAATCTTACAAATACCAAACTTCAGCGAAAACTTCGTTTGCGCGATGCAGGATTCATGTTGAAAAAATCCGTGGGAATCCAAAAGTTTGGAACATTAACAATAGGGGGCAGGTACTAGACGATGCGTTTAGCAAAAAAAAGGGACGATTCTAAAAGAAATGGCGTAAAAACGCAGCGAGGTTGCGGGGTTGCTTGCCTTGTGTCGTAGTACGTGAGTTCTAATCCTAGCAACAGTGAATGTGTTTTGCATTTCTTTAGTGGAACACCTACTGCTGAAAATAGTATTATTTATGTATTAATCACGTTTAAAAAAATATAAAATATCATTTTTAATAATTACATTGTATTTTACACCTAAACTCTTAACGATATTGGTTTCACTAATATTAAGATTTTTATTTTTATGTCTGTAAATTAAGTTACTAGTGAAACTGTTTGCTGACCCTTAAATAATTAAAAAAAAAAGTCTCTTGAATAAATTATCTACATGTTTGTGTATTCTGCACTAACTTTGTATTAAGTAAGTATGTATGTATTATATACTTTAAAGATTCCCATAGGTACAAAAAGACCAAGAACTAAGATCCGTCTATAAAGTAACCAGCCAGGTGGTTGGGATTTTCAATGCCATGTAGACAGAACATTCTACGCAATCAAAATTATTACTTTGCAGATATTTTGTGCCAGTTCCAGATGAGGACAACAGATGTATCAAATACACAAAGATATTTTAATCCCCAAACAAAAACAGCAATAAATTGCTACTGTTTGTTTGTCTCAGGTGCTTTCTTTAATAACACCTGAATAATACACGAACACCCTTATCTTTCAACACAGTTTACTCCAGTGACTAAAATCGATCTGATACTAGAGACACGCTTTATGTTGATCAATAAAATTAGGGGATACTAACGCCATCTGTGATTATGTGATACCCTTCCCCGTTGATAGTTTTTAATTCGTAACTTGAAGAGATATTCAAAGAAGCTAGGGCATTACAAAGAAGCTTTAAGCCTAGATTTTTTAAATCCTACAAACACTTTATAAAAACTGACAAAGTCTGACGATTTCATTGATATTGAGATACTCGGATCACATTCGTGCCGCAATTTCGTGCTGATTAGTTTCTAAAACATATTAAAACAACCCAATATCTTCATCGAGCATCTACTCCCTACAGTACCATTACTTGTTCTGTACTAAACTACATTACATCGCATACTAAATTCGGTGCGTAGCTATGTCACTGTGAAAAAGTAAACGAGTCGTACCTAAGTACGGGCCCGATAAGGAACGCCATTTTACTTCTCTCGGAATGTTAGCTCACAAAATGTTGGGTAAAAGTACCGAAAGTAAGAAGTGTTTACGTACCTACATACAAATGCAAAGTTTACTGAAGGTTCATTAAGATTATTACTGAGCTTGTCTCCTGTACCGTGACTGGTATCTATGGTACCTGGTACAAACAGTTGGTTTTTCAGAAATTTCTACGATTTTTTTTTTCGAATAAAGTAACAACTGTCAATTAGTGACTATACTGGTAGATATCTACATTCGAGAAAAAATTATACACGCACATATTTTTTCTTATAGAACTAAGTGATGAGACGAGTAAGTCGTTCGCCAGGGCCCTAATTCACTATGAAAACTTGGCGATTCCTTGCTTCAAGGAAACGTCGATTTCTTCATTAATAAACGACATCTGCGAAATTTGTATTATCTATGACGCGTCATATATATGAATATATGAATGCGTCATAGAGATGTCGTTTATTAATGAAGGAATTTCGATTCGATTTCGCCAAGTTGTCATAGTGAATTGGGGCCCTGATGGTAAGGTACACCTGCCCATAACAATTGCAGTGCCACCCAGAACTTTGAATACCAAAAAAGTACAGCGTACTGCGTACTGCATTGCGCTCATCACCCAGAGACATCAGATATAAAGTCTCATAATATATGCCCAGTAGCAATCGGTTAATCCAAATCGGTTGTTATATTACTTGGTTCAATTATAAATCATTCTTATTGGCCGAGACGATTTAAAATAAAAATCCATTTCAAACTCATGCCTACTTAACCTGCCATTCTGTATAATACAACCTGAAATTCATCCCAAGCGATGGGTACTTTTAGATATTTTAGACGAGTTTACCTACTGCAGTGTAGAAGGTTCTTAGGGAAAACCTTGTAAAGTGGCGAGAAACAAGTTTACCTGAGGGAATACTAAGTTGGACTTGTTTGTGTTAGGCACGACACAATAAACATCAACTATTAAACTTTTTAAGAAATATCGTTATTGTTTCAAAACTGTTAGGGCTCAGATTCAATAAAAATAGACAACGAAGATTCAACAAAAAAATATATCATGCTCTGTGAATCGAACCTGCGACTACAATCAAACTGCTGCTGCGCAAGCGTAACAAGGGGTACCTAATGCTACAGAAATTTAAATAAAGTACCTTTTTAATTCAGACAGACAGCCTCTTTGGTGTACTAGTTCAAATCTCATACGTAACTGAGGTTGCGGGTTCGATTCCGGCGGCGGGACAAATAGTTGTGCAAAGACAAAAAAGAAAGCATTTCGTTTCTGGGTGTCGTGGGACCATGATTCTCATAGTTCCAGGTTCTCTAGATACATGAATTCCTAGTTAGGGTCGAGGTTCATCTATGTATGTGATCGTTGGGGCATATTTATTTAGATTTCAGTGGGCGATTTAGACTGCTCGATCGTTTGTACTTATTTATTGATGACAGGATGGGTTAAAAGGAACGCTATAAAGTGGTAGTAGGTACCTTCCGGGAGGTAATATAGTTCCGGGAATACATAGATAATATTGTATATTGGCTATGAGAATTAAGAAACAGCGTCAAAGTTGAGTTATAAATAAAAACATTACGTAGGGGTTCTATTTCTGTAGTGGATTCTTCTTCTTCATCTTCTTCTTCGTGTCGATGGTCCTTATGTTTTAATTTTTAAATAATTTGAGCTCGGCTATTGCTACCCCAGGAGGAGCAACTTCATACAGGTCTTGTAAAGTGCAGATGTTGGGGCACCGAGGGCAAGACAGCAAGTGCTGCATTGTTTGCGCTGGAGCACCGCAGTCACATCGTGACCCACCGGGGTCAGCGTAGCCCCATTTTACTAGGTGGATTAATAATAAGTATACCAATGTACAACAAAAATAATGATCTTTGGACCTGGGTAGAAAACTATTTAAAATTTTAAGTGTGACTTAGCTACAGTAAATCTGAAAAAAGAGTGATAAGTAGGTTTTTTAATCAAAAACTTACTTTTGGACCAAAAAAGGTGTCAAACTCGCTCTTCTACGGTTGTTGAGAGAACAGTAAACTGAACTCCGACCAGAGAACGGGGAAGAAAGCGCGGCGCTCGCCTCTTCCCGCGCCCGCTCTACTCGTGCCAACCACACAATCAAACATTTAAATCAAATATCAATTTTGGTAACTGCTGGGCACAACAGTTGTGGTTCGGGTAATAATCAAATACACATTTGTCTCAATCGCATCAAGATACGACTTCCCGAGAAGAGCTGGACACCCAAGAATCTATCTTCAAAAGTTGAATACAAGCTTGTGGCAGAAAAAAAGTTGCATGCGCGATGCAGGTCATGAGACTTCTAATGGCGACATTTGGTAGCGCATTGTATTTGCACTGAATATTGATGTTTACAAAATAAAAGTAGCAAATTCCCAAGAGCCATGAGTGATTACTTTTTAATATAAGTTAGATTGAAAAGAAAAATTAATTAATTATAGTTTGACGTTCGTTAATTAGAACTGCAATGCCATCTAGGGCGTTTAGGTGACAACGAAACAACTAAAATAAAATAATTTTGAGGGTAGTTCATTCATGAACTACCCTCAAATATTATACTTAAAATACAATAGCCTAGTCCATCATTTTACATTGACGTATAATATATGTAGGTTAGTATAGTAACATAAATTTAAGTTAAATAATTAAAACAAAAAGTTTTTAATAAAAATTAACAAAAAAAAGAATAAATTACGTATAGTGGTAACAATAATTAAAAAGTGTTTAAATTAAAGTGTGTGATATTGTCTTGCTGTCAAGAAACGGTGAGTTGATAAATATATTATTAATATTGGTAAATAGTTACAGATTTTACTTGAGATAAATTAACTAAAATCTTATAAGTACTAGCACAGTGTCACAATACTGTGGTACTAGCCTTGGCTCTTTTGACTGAATTAAGTGGAACGAATTATCGCTTGTTTTTTAAAAATATATAGACTGCACTCCAGCACTGCTGTGCAATTTAAGTTTTTACAGCAGGTATAGTTATATTGTTGCAATTAGTTCATACATAAAATTATTATTATCAATTATTTTTATATATTTAACATATTAAAAACAATAAAACATCAGATTAACGACAATTTTAGTACATTTACAGCTGTAATAAAAAAAAAACAAATCTAAAATTTATTTTAAAATATAATTTGAATTCTAGGAAACTCAGAAAAACAGGGTTCATTCATTTTAATTTAATATTTCCTATGACTTCCTAACCTTGTTATTTTTGTTCTGACTGGGTTATACATGCTTAACGGGTTTCGCCTTTAACCTAATTAAATATTTATCTGCATGAATAGTTAAAAGGTAGGTGGTATACGCAAGTGAAGAAGCCTTGGAAGTTTTGCAAATTTTCTAGTGGAAATAATTTTGGGCTTATATTAGGTACATAATTTACATAAAAGCTAAAAGTTGATTGTCTAAATTGAATATATGCTAGGCAACTTTTCTTTTTCTTGGAAGATAATTTACATAGAAGTGGTTGTTACTCGTATTAGCGTTGAGATTGTAATGCAAGGAATGGCATCGAATCCCGGCGGCAGCCAAATCTTTTTGAATGTTTTAAAATATTTAGTTTTCTATTTCTTACATTTTTTTTACAAACTTTAAGTAAAATGTTACAATTGCTATTCTATTCAAATGTGGTATTTTTTACGTTATAATTATGTAAAAATGTATCAGAAATGCTGCAAAAAGGGCGTCAAAAATTCTTCGTCACGAAGGTTGAGACCGCCAGACACGCACTTGGTGCCAAATGCCCGGTCGGACATCGATAGAGGTAGATTCACTGGGAAAGGTCAAGGTCACTGCGACTCCTAACAGAAGTCACCGAGACATTAAACACAGGATTTAGGCCAGCTCCCGCCACTGGTGCCATGCGAAGAAACGGACGCCCACTGAACTATATTTTGGGTAGTATACAAGCAAAATCGCAGAAAAATATCGTTTGCGCGATGCAGAACATTTCTACCTGCTTCTATTTATCTAGTTTGGGACACAATAGGGACAATAGAAAAGTTTTAGGATCGCTATTGTTGTTGCGCTATCGGGGTACGCTTTGGGAGTTTTTATGGTCTTTCGGAATGAACATACGCAGTTTTCGGTACGAGGAAACGGTAAGCCAGAGTTCGAATCCCGTTGAATAGTATCTTTTTG
Source organism: Petrophora chlorosata (assembly GCA_951640565.1). Taxonomy (NCBI): domain Eukaryota; kingdom Metazoa; phylum Arthropoda; class Insecta; order Lepidoptera; family Geometridae; genus Petrophora; species Petrophora chlorosata. The sequence goes on from OX621206.1 coordinate 9,307,280, forward strand.
CATGTTCCAAATTCTGTCTGGGATTTCCGTGAAATGGAGACATTTGCATTTTTTTCAAAACAGTTTCAATGTTGGCTTCCCACATAGCGCAGCGCTGCAATTTGGTGTCGGTATTGCGGTTGATTCCCGTATTGGTTTTTGTTGAATTTTGAATCAAACTGGAATCGTGGTCTGTCCCGAACAATATTTCGTTTATTGCATTTAGTTTTTATTTGGAGAATTATTGTACTAAGCAGCTACAATATTCCATCAGGCAAACGATCAGCTCCTCTCGTCATACAGTTCCATAAAAAAAATATTACATTAAATTAAATAGCAAAAGCTTCGGTATTCCGAAGATGCAGGCTCGAACCCCGCGCGAGTAATATCATTTCGTTTCGAAATAATTAAACAAAATTTATTTTTCTTCTTATAATGATAAATGGACTAATTTGGCGTCTTATTGATTTTTCAGAGAATCCAACAAAAGTCTGCTATTTGACAGTAGAAAATGAAATATCCAAAGATAACAAATTAGAATTGGAAGAAATAGGGATGCGATAAGCAGATGGAAAATAAGGCACAAAATCAAAGGACGCTGTGGTGAACAAAGCAATGGTATGTACCACATTGGCTTATACGATCCAGTCACACTTATTGGAAGAATAAAGTAGATAAGAAACGCTACCAATTTTAAAAGATTTAATTAAGGTTAAATATCTTACTTTTATTTATAAAATTCGGTGATAAATATTGTGTATAGTTATTATTTATTTTATTCAAATCAAATCACATTTTTTATTACTAGAAGATTTTTTTTATTTTTTTTTAGAATTATTTTATTTGTGAGACTCAAAGATAATAAAGAGAATTCCTAACATTCTATCATAATAATGGTGTACAATATTAACGACATATCAAAAAAATATAATCAATTAAATTTAAAATCGTCAAATTATTTTAAGTTAATTTTAATTAATGTCAAAATGTCGTCAATTTAAATGTCAGTATTAAAAATAATATGATAAAAATTAATAAAAATTAGACATACATAAATTAGATAGTTATTATTAATTACTTATTCAGTCATTACAATATTAGCGAGCCTTTGTGCCAAGAGAATAGACCACCTCTTAACTAGTGTCTTCGGATTACGAAAGCTGGCGCCGGCGTCGCACCACTTTTTTTCATAATTTAGGTAGCTAATATATGTTATTGAAAACAGTGCTAACCTTCAAGGATGATCTAATATGCATTCTTTGATTAGATCACGGAACTACAAGTATAGAAGATGTACGAATATAAATGTAGGTGTGAAATTGTTTTTCTATGACGAATCATGACGAATAATCATGCATTGCTTAACTAACGACTTCCGACACGTTTTTGCATACTTATCCATTAAAAAATTGATTTAAGGACAGGTAATTGCTTTACCATTTTTGACTGTACAGTAATGAAGTTGTGTAGCGGGGTAGTTAGGTCTCTTTCCAACTTCATTATTATCTAGTAAAAACAAACCAATAGAATTACTTGAAATCCTTCCAGTTTAAAACAAAAGACAATCTACGTTCCTCAACTTTAACTTTATCTACTTCAAAAAAGGAGGAGGTTCTCATTCGACTGTATGTTTTTCTTTCGTATAATATTTAATATTCGACCTTGGACTTCAAAGACACATCGGAATTGACGTAGGTTTTTTTTGTTCAGTAATGAATTATATCAGCAGCAATAAGTGATGGTAAAAAAGTTGCGGTAAAATAAGTTATCAATTATTACATTAAATTAAGCCATGTCGTCGTACTGCATGGCAAAGGCCTCCCTCCATACCTTCCTTTCATTTCTCGCAGTTTTGGGATACTATGGGCCAATCTCTCAGGTATATATCCAGCTCGTTTCACCATCTCCGTAATAAAGTAAACAATAACACTTATTTATTGTGTTACCATGGTTCTCATAGTTCCTGGTTCCCTAAATACAGGGAATCCTAGTTAGGGGCTAGGATCTATGTATGTGATCGTTGGGCGTATTTATTTATTGGGAATTATACCTACATTTCCTAAGTACAATGTTAGTTCATTTCAGCGCTAACTAAATACATTAGGGACTTATGTATATATACCTGGTTATGTATACTCTAAGATTTGGGTGTTGTCACGTCGTGTTGTGGCCGCGGGAGCAGCAAACTACATGTAAAATACATTTACGACATTTATAGCGTTACTAAAACTAGCAACTTATACGTAGAAATTTGTGAAGAAAATAATAAAGGAGTTGTTAATTTTGCGGCGTCAGTATGACGACCACCCATGAGAATTTTAGGAACATGATCTTATGATGCTTTAAATTCACACATGTCTTAACTATTGATAAATAATAGGGGATCGGACAGTAATCGAGAAAAAATCTAAAATGTAGTTAGAACGAATGTTCGTCGAATATTTTTGTGAAATAATAATGACTTATATTTTTAAATCAATAAGTAATTCTGACATTTTTAATCTGTTCTTCATTTCAAACGAAACAACAACCACAGCGCATGACGTCATTTGTAGGCAAATGCCGTGAGTCAAACTTGTGTTTATTTTACGTTTTTGCTTTTCATAAAATGTATTTTTGCTAATTTTTCGTTCCATTACTACAATATAGTCCCCGAACTTCACAAAACGTATTAGAATATCTTTGCAAGTTTTATTTCGAAGAGTTTGTCGTTTTCTACCTACATATGACATCACAAGTTTTGAGGTGACCTTTTGCGCGGCTATATTTGAAACATAATATTTAAACATAGTTATAGGTACTTTAAGAGCGTTATTTAATTAAAATAGTATTTTTCATGGCTATATATATTCATTGTAGTTAATTTAAAACACTTTCTGAAAGTTGTCCGATCCCCTATTGTGAAAGCCAATACGTCACTGTTGTGTATAAAGTTTTTTGCGTATTTTGAAGTATTGGCATATTTATTCTGTGGTATTGTTACAATCACATGACAAACTGTGTAATACCCAAAAAAGGTATTACTTTTTTGGGTATTACACAGTTTGTCATAATGTCTGAATGGCAGAACAATACCATCATCAGGTGAAAACGTTTGAAATAAGTTTTTTGAATTTTGTCAAAATCTTACGGCTCTGTGTGATGGCTTACTCTGAGGGAAACCTGACGGGAATTAGCGTCGATTAAGCCCATGTTGTTTATTTGAGAAATCACCATGTTGAGTTTTTTTTCTCCGAAATTCCGCCGATGTTTCCTAACAACGAACTTCCTCACTGCAAGGGAAAAGGTACATACTTACTAACTAGCTTTTATCTAACCTGGAGGTCCCACAATTTTGCCACTCTGTATAGTGGTGTTACTTAACGGGCTTTTGAAATGGTCTATATCCTCCATTACCATATTACCCCTAGTCAGTTATAATATTGACTATCATCAAACTGTTAAGTGAATTATCCATTACCGTACCGCGTTGTGGAACTAGGATGCTGTTGTTATTGGATATGCTAGTTTTATAGTAACTAACCGACAACCGCGACTCCGTCCGGGTAGAATTAAAAAGAGGCTATACTACATCCCATTAAAAAAAAATGCTTCTATTTGAGATGGTTAGGCCTAGTCGTGTTTCGGGATGACGTTCGGTGAAACATCGGGGAGACGGGTCTGAGCAGCCGCTCAACTGCCGTCTCTCTCTAGATCTATGTGCTTCATCTTAGGCCACATCATCGCATCGCTTCACATCAGGCGAGATAGTGGCCAAACATGGATGTATTAAGCGTAAAAAAGAGGTTTATTAATATCCCTTATTACAAAAATCTTGCTAATATTATAAATGCGAAAGTTTGTGAGTATGGATGGTTGGAAAGATGGATGTTAGTTACTCAATTACGCAAAAACTACTGAACAGATATTGATGAGATTTTGTACGTAGGTACTTTAAGTACTGAAAAAGGAGGCAGGTTACTTTTTATCCCGGAAAACCACTAGTGAAACCGCGGGGCGCAAGTAGTAAAAAAATAAATACGCTCAACGATTACATATATACCTACCTAGATCCTGTTCCGTAACTAGGATTCCTTGTATCAAGGGCACCAGGAATTATGAGAAACATAGTTCTACAACACCCAGACACTTGCGCTTTGTTTTTTCTATGCAACTTGCCCAACCACTACACCACAAAGGCTGTCAAATTTTAAATAAGTTCAGTTAAGGATGTTGTTATATTACATGTATTAGATAGGAAATCGCTTAGGTTACGATGCGACTGACATGCCATAGTGGACAAAAGTAAAAAAATAATTAAATAAAAGATTTAAAAATAACATAGAAAAGATACACACCAAACCGTTAAATCGTTACGAAGATAAGGCAACATCAGCAGCAAGCAGTAGATTAGTGACGTACCTATAGCTTCTAAATATAAATGAGCTGGTAATCAATGACGCGTAACGAAAACTATAATGTCAACTTTGAAAGTGCAAAATCAATCGCCTTTGGTAGGATTTGAACCTAGACTATCTATCTGGATTGCCCTGCCAAATATTTCCAATAAGACTCCAAAAGGCTGGTGTATATATTAATGTAGATTGTCCTATTAATAAACGACTTATACGAAGTGTACGTCATCTATTGACAGTCATCTACATCATCAAATAAGACTTTTATAAGTAATGACTTTTTTAAACAGACCATGAAACTACTGACCACCGAGCCATTCACTCACGGAACATTAGTGGTTTCTACCCAATGTTTGCTGTACGCTGTCCCATTCATAAACGTGTTATAAGACGTGTACGCCATCGACCTAGATCGGGATCGACCGACAATAAAAATTCAAAATCTTTAGACTATCTAATTCATAAATATCTTATAAGACGTGTACGCCATCTATTGTCAGTCATCGATATCAATCAAACAAGAATTTGTACAAAATTAAAGACTGAAACCACTGCGCATACTGGTCGTTTCGCGGCTTCTAACCAATATTTACCGTACTTTTTAAACCGCCCTTTCTCCCCCTGTTCCCTCCTGCACTGGTAAGTCGTGTTTTAAGGGAAAATAGGTTGACTAGGTTTTTATGTTCTCCATGCCACAGAATAGATGAACAGTACTAAGTAGGTACATGCTTTTTACCTTCGATTTTTTATGTATAGGTCTTTACTACATAGTTTTTCTTCCTACTAATATTATAAATGCGAAAGTTTATGAGGATGGATAGATGGGTGGATGGATGTTTGTTTGTTAATCAATCACGCAAAATCTACAGAACGGATTTTGATGAAATTTGGTATGTAGGTTCTAGGTCCTGGAAAAGGACTATTTTTTATCCTGGGAAACCGCGTGTGAAACCGCAGGATGCAGCTTGTTTATTATAATTGTAGTGGTAGGCACTGTAACTGTAAGCGCTTGCTTACTTACCATCAGATTAACGACTGTCTTGAGTCTTAATTACATAAAACACATGTCTCTTTTTCAGATATACCTGTCTAAAGTGAGGTGCTTTCAATGACGAAAGAAAGGTTTGTTGAAGCATAGATAAAACAACAAATCCACGCACTGGAGTTCAAATACTCTCCAGACAGACACACAAAACCACGTTATCTCAGGCTGACCGACGACACCAACAAAACTCACACTCATCTACAAGACACCAATGACTTATTTTTGTGTGTACTGCTAACGATTACTCATATATCGCAAAAGGAAACCCGCATGTCCTAAAACTACACAATGTAAAAACATGTGACATCAGTATTATAATTCTACCAAGATGTAGGTACTTGGCATGCAGTAGTTGAGAGTCGAACTCGGATACCATGATATACTACAGGTGGATTTTTGAAATGAGATTGTAAGGCCAAATCTGAAACTATGAGAAATAGAGCAAAGTGGTAAGGAGTCATGGGCTCGATTTACGAGAAAAGAGAAATTCCATATTTTATTTTAGCGGGACAGCAAAGGAGTTCTGTTGATAACAAGGATCAATACTTGCAAAGGAATGTGTTATTGAAAGGAAATGGCACAATTACAATCCCATCTTAAAAATCCACCCTGTTCATCATCAGCCCATTATGATACAGGCTTTCTCACAGAAAGATACATTTTATATCCTGAAGTGGGAACGATGTTGATATACATCATAGGTTTTTTAACCACCGCATTCACACATTTCGCAGCTGAAGTGTTCACGCTCGACTGAGGTTGTTGATTAAAAATGAAAACTCGATGCATCGGCGTGAGGCCAAACGGAACGGGTCAGGCTCGATATCACAAGGCTAGGTGTAGATAAATCATACGTGACTGACTATACAAGCCCAGAGTCTAGTGAATAGTACTGCTCAGTCAACCCCATACAATTTATCTCACTAAAAGCAGGCATTCATTGTCAATTTCAAACTTTATTATCGATAGCGTCTCTCAAAGTATTGAGTCTTCGAACTTCTATTAAACTTTTCCGATGTAATGCGTAGACATTGAATAATGTGAAACACGTTTTTTTTTCCTTTATCGACTTTAAAAAGAAACTTCTTTGTCACCGCGTGTATTCCAGCCTTGTTGGATATTTGACATACTTTTTAACAGATTTAAGATAAGCCTAATCCGTAATATGAAGTTGGAACAGCTTAGTGCGATATTACGAGTTTGAATTGGAATGGCTTACTTTTTACTTAGGGGAAGTATAAAAGTATATAACCAATTTTTCAACCAATCTTCTTCGGGACTACACTCGAGGTGATGTATTTTGTAGCCATTCCGTATAATAATATACAGTCAGCGTCAGAAGTTGTTGTATTGGTAGGGACTCTAATGCAAGAGTCCGCCTTGGGAAGTACCCTTGCTAGATATTCAACCGCCTAGCATTTGTGCAAACATTACTGTATTCCTACTTGAAAGGCACTGTATCAAGTGAAATAACTTGTGAGGCATTTTCTCACTTAAGAGCCTTTGTCTCTGGGTGGCGTTCGTATTGTACCCATCTAATATTTTGAAAAACAATAAATGTTAAAAACAAAAAAAACAATTCGTATAGATATAATAAAGATCAGCAATAATCAGCACTATTAATTTTATTTAACTTTATGAAGAGTTGAAAATGCTAAGCGACTTTTGGCGCTTATTGTACTATTTATTACCTACCCGTATCGTTACATAATATTGTTTTCTCTTCGTGTCTAGTGTTCTGTATGTATTTTACCGAACTGTGCGCAATAAAGGATATCTATGATCTAGTAGAGTGTCGAATAAATGTGTTTTATTTGTTCTTTCTTTCTATTCTATCGGAAACAAAACTGTCTTAAGAACTACTGGATTACAGACTTTATCATACGAACTGCTAAGTGGAAAACTTTTCTAGCGCCTGTGTTTCCGATAACTACTCGCACTAGAAGTCAGGAGAAAGTATCTATCCAAAATTGCTATACAGCTACTCGGCTATTGGTAGCTTGCCATCGATTGTGGCAAACAGACTTAACATAAAATGCTTTTATTGTCTAAACGACTATATGAATTACTCATTTATTTGAGTGTAATTTAAGATGAATCGGTTCGCTCCTACTACAATTGCTACTCCCCATGGGGGTCATAAATATGTTTTTCCACCTTGTAATACAGAGAAATTGTATGTACCTATACACTATTTATGACTTCAATAAAATTAAATGACTATTAAGTAATATTTCGACTTCCACCCGTGAGTTTTAGCCAGTATATAATCCAAACTACGAATAATACTCAAATTAGTTTTAAAGATAATATTATTACAAGAAACTAGATAGATAGATTTATTGCCAAAAAAATATTTACAATTTTTCTTACAAATACTACAGAATACAACTTATTATCTAAAAAATGAGAGTTATCGGCGATACCCAAACTAATATTTAGTTTTCTTTGCCCAAACTAAGCACGAGGCCTGTGTTTTGGGAGTCGAGTGCAATTTTAACAAATTAAATTTAAAATATTAGACCAAAATGATTGAAAAAGTTGACAAACGGCAATGTAGGATAGGTATAATAACTATGGTAGGTATATATTTAACTATCTGTAAATAGTAAATACTACTAGGTACTAGACTTGGGATATTTTACTAGTCCTCTCTGACTATGCAGAAAGTAGTACCATCCCTTTCTTCTCCCCTACACGCCAATCACTCGAATGGCAGTATGAAATCAGACGACATCTATTGATGAGAGTAAAAACTATCGATCGACCTATGCCTTCGATCATTGATTGATCGATTGGAGTGGTAACGCCCTCAGACTGGGCTACGCATCAGCAATACTTATGGTGTTGGTGTCAAAAATTAAGATTTTCCGTCAGACTGGAATATTCTTATATGCCACAAAAAGTTAAAACTGAACAAATTGTTATTAAATTGCAATAACTTGATCGCCACCACTGGTGATGGCAACTGGGATATTTTTATTGCCACCAGTGGTGAAGCATCTAGTGGTGGCAACTGGGACAAGACGGTTTTAGTACCTATCTAGATGTAAGGAAAGCTCACTGAGGATCATAATAAACCGGGAGTTAAGTTGAGAGAGAGAGTCTAGAAGACTTTGTTAGAGGATCTTAGTGGACAAACTGCATTAGCAAGTCTTTTAATATATGTCAAGACGCAAGAATAGACTTAGCCAACGATCTATAATAAAACGAACGCCATAAATATTTTACGAAGCCCATAAAGCAAACTTCAAACATTTTTTACATTTCTTTATTTAAAGTTGTAAATTATGAAGACGTTATTTTAGCTGTAAAATTGCTACTGGATGAACATAAAGATTCAAGGCTAAAAGTTTTTTATTGCATTAGGGATTTCGCTTCGCTGAAAAATTGTTTCGTGAATTTCAGCGGAGGCTGTTCTGTCGTTAATTTGTTTATAACTTTGTCTCTTATGTCTTGTTCTAGTTTTGTGACGAAATTTTGTTTTTTTATTATTTCGATGGATTTTTGTGGTGGTGCGGGCGAATGTAGACCATCTCTTTTCTTTTTGTTATTGTATCAATAACATCAAAAACAACATTTTTTTGTTGGGGTGATCATAATTTAATTCTTCTTGTCTTTCTTTCTAGTGTGGGCGCTGGTGGTGCCGGTGTCGGAGGCCGTCCGAAGGCTGACATGGCCGACTTGGCCTAATGACTGTTGTCCTAAGACAATAACCGGGTCTGCCGATCCTCCAAAGCGCAGTAGCGCAGTAATAGTTAGTTTTCTTTAGTAGCGCTAAGATCTAAATAGATATCACACAAATGGTCACCCATCCAAATGGCGACCGTGGCAACATTGCTAAAACCTAACAGATCTGTTACAAAGGCTAAGCAAACTACGCTACCAGCGCTACATTTTGTTCAGAATACTTTCAAATCTCATAAACTATTATTCAGATCTATGTGGCCATGAAGGGGCAAGTAATAGAAAACATTTAGTATACAGTAGATTTATATACATCGATCACGTGCACTTTCTATGCAACTTTGAAATAGTACCCAAAAGTACTAAGTACTTACTAGAAACTCCATCACAATCAAGTAATTAAATTTTCTAGAATACGAGCCACAATAGAACCATTTGATAATAACAAAATTAATTAATTTACACAGCTTTGTTCAGGTCTGCTACGTTTCATCGCAAAAGTTAGGTATTTTAACCTGGAATGAACCTGGACGTTTTCAAAGTATCCCCGTGTGGAACATACTGGTATGATTAGTTATTATTTATGGGTGATATGGGTATATTTGTTAGAGTAACGTACTCTTCTAAAAGTTCTTTGACTTTGTACCGTCTAAATATTGTATGTGACCATAAACGTTCGCCTGATGGTAAGCGACACGCCAGCCTGACACGACTAATAGTAACAGTTGCAGTACCACCTAGAACTTTGTTTTGCAAAATCTTGCGCGGCACTGCACTGCGCTCGGTACCCTGAAGTGTCTAACTCCAGTACCTACTGGGCTTGAAACAATGTTCACACTACTGCTTGGCAGTGGAATATCTGCGAAGGTGTGGTTCCAAGTTGGTGGGTGTTGTTAGGTGATGGTCAGTGACCAAAGTCTGGCAATACCCGGGCCTTCCATTCCCGGATGTCCATGAGGATTCCCACGTCTGCAAAAAGCCAGGTGTGCTTCCCAAGGCTCTCTATGCTTCTCTTCTCTTACAACAGAGATACTTGAAATTAACAACGTTTATTTTCGTATGTACAGTAGTAGATACTACTGTACATAGGAAAATAAACGTTGTTAATTTTATGTATTTTAGTACTTGATACCAAATTAGTCACTCTTCTACAACAATTATCGTAAGAGAAGTTTCTAATAAATAGTGTTGTATTTTACTTGTAAGAGGTTGATATCCTTCTCATGTGTGTGTGTGTGTGTGTGTGTTTGTGTTGTGTGTGTTTGATCTAATTTGTAAAGTGCATTAGGATCTGTCCATAGAAGTACTGATCCAGCCAGCGTGGCGAAATATGGTCCATACTCTTTCTATGAAAGAACGCCCAGCATAGGGGAACGTGATGGGCTGATGATGATGATTCTAAAAAATACTACACATATTATATTATGTCGATTTTTAAACAAACTGCTACCATAAAATAGATCGTCCTTCAGAAAAGGATTGGACGCTGGCCCCAAGTGGGTAAAAATTAGATTACAAAACTTGACCCCTTACTTATCACGTGAAAGTTTACTCAATTTACCCCCTAACAAGATTTACTCGGGGCTTTCGGTCAGTAAATGGCAACAGCAAAGTATTGGTTTTGTCCGAAATAAAATTGAGAAAAACTGCTTTGTCCCGTTGTGAATTGATTTCATTACTCTTTGAAAAGATAGAAATACTGGCAGTTGGAAGTAGGGCAAGATAGGTAGAAGAATCAATACAATCGTACTCCTACTAAAATTAGAAATGCGAAAGTTTGTGGGGATTTGGATGTTTTCGAAGCACTGGTAGAGTCAGTTTTCGCATTTTTTTTCTGCAGCCGAACTTCAATTTGAGTATAGGAAAGAAATGGGTAAACATACTTAACTTTTTTTTACAAAGTCATGTTAACGTAAGTTAAAATTTTAACATATTTTTAATTTGATTTGTATCATGTGTTTATGACGTTTAAAATTGCATTTTTATGATATTTGACTTTGACTTTGACTTTGTTTGGTACTCAATCACGCAAAAACTACCAAACGGATTTTGATGAAATTTGGTATGTAGATTAGGTTATTTAGATGGAAAATGACATAGGCTACGTTCTATCCCGAAAACCGGGGGTGAAACCACGGGGCGCCGCTAGTAATAAATAAATTTTAAGAATGTTCTGTAGGTGAGAAATACCTAACTAATATACATCAATCTACAATCAATATATAGGTCCTACAGATATTGATGTGTGATAGTTTACTATAAGGAGAGCTGCTGTTTGCCACTCGTGATTAAAACTGATATAGATAGTTTAACTCAGTTAAACTAGTATCTATTTTTCTTCGGTTCATCTGGGAGTAAAAAGGATAAATGCGAAAGGGTGTAAGAGTGTTTGGGTGATGGTTTACCTGTGTGTGTTATGGTTTATGTGTGTATGTGATGGTTTGTGTGTGTGATGCTTTCTGCGGGTGGTAAACGACTATCGCTCCGTTTACCACTCAAAGAAAGCATTTGCTGAAATGTGTATGCAGTTACTTTAGCCTGGAATAGGCCTTATATAATACTTATACACCTCATACCTGATAAACTAACGGTTCTTCTTAGAGAACAACTACAAATCTAATTCTAGGCGGACGGAGTTGCGGGTATCACCTAGTTTGTCTATAATTTTGTTATGAATTTACACAATATTCATATTTATTTTTGTCTAGTGCTATAAATTTATATTGGTTTCAGGGCCATGAACTTTCTGCTTTAAGATAGTAGTTAACAAAATTAATAATTCATAAATGCCTATAATGTCTAAGCAAAGCATTATTATATTATATATATTATTATTTGACAATGCTAAGGGCTTATTTTGGCCTGTAAATGTTGTTGAGATATATGATACCACAATTTTCAATGCAGAGATATGTCTTCAAGATTTTGATACACAATCCGTTCTGCAATTTTAATTACTTAATGCAACACGTGCTACTAAATTGCGACATCAGAATTAATTACCGAAGGTTGAGAGGTGTTTCCACTCCGATGCATCCCAAGGGAGCCATGGAGTGCTTTGATCCTCGACATTATCTTTATCAACGAATTGTAATCCTTACTTTCAGGGTGGTAAGGTTGAAGGTCCGAAAGGATTTTCTTGACATTCTAAGGTTAACAGGCGTGTGTACCAAATGGTAGGACGGCAATAGGCCTATAAAATGCTAACGTGTGGTTTCGAGATAATGTTGTTTTTGCTATTTTAAGCACATTTGAATACTTTCTAGTAATTAATAGTTCTATTGTGGGATTAACGATTACAAAGCATTCAGTGTGAAGACAGTCAGCTGTTAAATTATTTATGGTCATTTTATTAGAGTTTTATTGAACAATTGATTTCTTATTCTGTTCGTTCGTTAACTATTTTCTCATAACTCGGCTATGAACATTTGAATTTGTCATGTTGTTGTAGGTTCTTATTATTGGAAAGTCTCTATGAGTAAAATTAGTTATAACCTCAAACCAACTAGCATAGTTATAACCTTACATCGTAGGTCGATACGGGGTGGAACAGAATAATGTTGACAAGTGTTTTACAAGTTGTTTTAATATCTATACAAATTAATAAAAAATATTTCTTTTTTTTTTACGAGAATTTGTCCTTTAGCGCGGTTACATAGACAGAGACAAACGCTTGGTACATTTTTATACGACTCCGTCTCTCCGTCGCACTTACTCTACAGATATTTGTCCCACTCCCGTATAATCTGTCCATGTATTATTTTAAAAGTTCCTGTACATTGGACCATAAGGATGAACTAAAGGAAACACATATATAATTCTTAATTACTAACAGCTTAAACTTAATAAATAGAACAGCTAGTACGGAGAGGCGTATATATGTATAACGTTATATAAAACGTCGGCTTGTGTTTTTTTTTAATCTGTTTTCGTTTGTAATAACGATTCCTTTTTGAATTGCTAAAATAATCTAAACAAAAACCTAGGTCTTGCTAATTATTTCACTGTTAAATAAAACATGTGATGTTCAGTGTAGCTCAACGGTAATATCAATAGGTTCATATTCTGTTGGCGTTATATTTTATTATGAATAACTTATCCTAGTAATTTTGTGCTTTTTTATATATATCCATTGAAAAGGCTTAGGTGGAAGACATGTGAGAGACATGGACTTTGAGAACATCTGACCGCGACCGCATTGGCGTTTTCGAGATGGGGTGTTGGAGGAGAATGTTTCGGATACCCCGTCCGTCATGCTGTCCACAGCATGACGGACTAACGTATCGATCTTAAAAAAACTCAAGATTAAAACTAGGCTGTCTACCATCTGTCTCAAGAGAATACTTGAATATTTCGGCCACATTGCTAAGAAGGAAGGAGACAACCTTGAAAAATTTATGATTACTGGAAAGGTTGAAGGCACGTGGTCGCACCCCGATGCGTTGGTCTGACCAGATCCGCACTACACTGGACACTTCTAATTATGATGCATTAAATGTTGCTGAGAATAGAGAAAGGTCATAAAAGAAAAGACAATGGATGGAGGTGGTGTGGAACACGGAATAAATATTACTTTTCTTAGTTAGGGACCTGATAAAGTTAACGTGATTTGAAATTGCGGGTCGAAAATGGCTAACACTGGCTATCTGTTAAGTCTCGTACAAGTATATGGCAAAAGCTCAAAAGGGTCTCGTGCTTTAAGAGGCATCTACTTTTTTTCTCTTTTAAACCACAACTTATGTAATTAACTTAAATCACCGTAATTTAAATAAACCTGCTGTAATTTTACCATGCAAAGGTTTTTTCAATGGAGAATCAATTCTTCTTCTCTATCGTTTGGCCAACCCTGGTGTTGGAGTTTTTAGACCTCCCGAAGGCCTCTCCGATATGACTTAACGACTGTTGTACTGTCGATCGTTAGCAAAACCGTCCGTTAGTAAGTTATAGGAACCGGGCATTAGTCAACAACCGGGACCGACGGCTTAACATGCCATCCGAAGCACAGCGCTCAGATGTAAATACCACACTAACGGTCACCCATTCAAGTTGTGACCGCTGCGAACGTTGCTTAATGGCTGGGCGAGCTATGCTGCGAGCGCGACAGTAGAATCAATTATCTTCATTTATTTTAAGTTAAAGGTAAGATGCTTTGCAGTGGGGCAACAGGTACAGGCCAATTATCTCTTAAATTTCATTAGTATATTGAATAACATCACTGTTTTGGTACTGATTTAATTATAGGATGTCCTGTTTATCGTCAAACTAGCCATTGTGGCTATTATTCAATTGTGTTCAAGGTGAAATAGCAAGGTTAAGGTTAAATTGTTTAATTTGTTGGTCTAGAGCCCACGCCCTCTGTAGGCTAGATTAGATTTCTATGAGCGCTTTAGTTTCATGATTGTTAAGGAACTAGGTACCTACGTGTGATGCACATTAGGCATGTGGTCTGCTCGTTACGTTACCTTATCTTAGCCGTAAAACGTTCGAAAATATACCTTAATAATGTGGGGCTAACCCGTATGATATACGAATATAAATAGCCCGTATTTAAGGCAGGACATTTTATTCTTTATTTCCACTAGGTATTTTAATCTAATTAAGGTTACACACGAGCAAGACGTCGACCTGAGCCTGATTGTATGTGGTAAACAACATGCTTGCCCATAACAGTGGCAGCACCAACAAGAACTTTGTTTCGCAAAACCCTACGCGGCACTGCACACGTACGGGCTAATCCACCATTATTAGACATTTTCGTCTATTTTTAGACATCGCAGGTCGAAGCGGTAGTCCAGCTCAGAAGTTAGTTCCTTAGCATTCCTCAGTCTTTGAGGGACGTCAAGTTGTCAACGGATTGGCTCTTTCTATTATAACCACTAAGCAGTCAAGTTGTCAAGTGCACTCGCCTGAAAATTGAGTCATATTTTATTACGTAAGCTACTAATTGTAAATACAATATTTTTTTATTTCAGATATATACGTCAATTATTTACTAAGTGATATTATATTTAATTTCAATAAAAACACGAGACCTCGCGCCAATTTGGTGACGTTACCCACCTCCTGCCCTCCCAAACACCTATTGCAAAACAGTGCAACACGTTCTTTTTCAGCGAGCCGAGTGAAGCGGAAGGAGTACTATGACTTCATACAATAAATTATTTTTCAAAAAAAACTAAACCGACTTCAAAACCACAAATAGGCACTCAAAAGTGAAAAATAAATTAATATAATTATCATAAGCGCTGCCCACTCATATATTTGAAGTCGGTGCCAGCCAAGTCTATTAGGTAGCAGATAAATACTATGTATATAGTAACTATTGTACTACTGTATTGTACTGTATTGTATTGTACTACTTGTAGGTAGTATCTATCTACTTACGCTTATGATAATTATATTAATTTATTTTTCACTTTTGAGTGCCTATTTGTGGTTTTGAAGTCGGTTTAGTTTTTTTTGAAAAATAATTTATTTTAACCTATTTAGTGCAAAACAAGTTTTAATAAAATTAATTTAAAAAGTTTTTAAAGACAAGCATTTATGATCTAGCAGCCACATCATGACGAAGTTTAAAACGGGCTATCATAATTAAATTTATGTACAAAAAAAATTCATGACTCTCCTATTCTCTGTTGAGGAGTTCCCTCGCCGGAAGTCATTCCTGGGTGTATCAGCCATGTCATGGTGGAATTTAGAACAGGCTATTATGGTTAAATCCATTTACAAAATTTTGTGTCTATACTATTCACCGTTGAGGAGTACCCTCGCCGGAAGTCAACCCTGGGTGAAGCATGTGAAGCAGTCGAATACAAACCTCCACCTTTAGAAAGTCGGTTACAACAAAAACAAGAACCGACTTGAAGATTAAACTTATATTTTTTTTTGTTTTCGCTATTTTTTTCAAAAAGTGCTGAATGAATTTCGATAAAATTTATATGGGACCACCTCTGAAGTATGACCTACCAATCAAAAAAAGAATCATCGAAATCCATTCATAATTGGCGGAGTAATCGCGTAACAAACACACAAAAAAAAAAAAAAAAAAAAAAATAAAAGAAAAAACATACCGTCGAATTGTAAACCTCCTCCTTTTTGAAGTCGGTTAAAAATAAGCGAGCGACAATTTTTATCGATCTTTATTGAGGAGTTATTTAGTGCTAGAAATACATTTAAATGGCATAGTATAAATTAAAACTTGAATATTTAGAAAAAATAATAAAAACTATTACCAAGCGATCTATTCTTTAGATATTTTCTATTTCTGGAAACAGGGTGAATACTAATAATATAATTTGAATAAATTGGTGGCAAAATATAATGCTTAATTGGCGGAGTAATCGCGTAACAAACACACAAAAAAAAAATAAAAAAAAACATACCGTCGAATTGTAAACCTCCTCCTTTTTGAAGTCGGTTAAAAATAAGCGAGCGACAATTTTTATCGATCTTTATTGAGGAGTTATTTAGTGCTAGAAATACATTTAAATGGCATAGTATAAATTAAAACTTGAATATTTAGAAAAAATAATAAAAACTATTACCAAGCGATCTATTCTTTAGATATTTTCTATTTCTGGAAACAGGGTGAATACTAATAATATAATTTGAATAAATTGGTGGCAAAATATAATGCTTAAAGGTCTGATTAATTTTTTAGACTGCACACAACAATATCGTAAAATAATAATTTGTAAGATAAGATAAATAAACTTTTTGTATGCAAAATATTGTTTATTTGAATAAAGTTTGACGGAATCTTGTGGCAGTTTTAGAAAATTCAGGCGGTGATTGTGGTCTGGTGACGTAGTGGTCATCGCACTGCTGGTTCTAGGCAGGAGATCATGGGTTCGAATCCCGCCAAGAGTCTTATTTTGCGTACTCAAAAATATTATTCAGAATAGGTACCTGTATCTATTTATACAATAAATAAACATGAACAGTGTTGACTAGATGGCAATAAAATCCCTTCTTTCCTATTTTATTACCAAGACTGAACCTGTCGCAAAATGAAACAAACTTGAGAATGGCTGAAAGTTATTTTGTAATTTCCATCGCTCCTCAACAGTTGTCAAGAAGCGATCGGTTGCATTCGTGCTGCTAATCACTTGCTAATCGTTCGCTAACCGCTCGCCATTCAAAGCTTGACAGGTAAATTGTTCGGTATGTTTTTCCGAACCATATCTGAACACCAATTGCTAATAGCTCTGATTCCAATAGGACAGCAATTTGCTAGCGATTGAAAATATAAAATAGTCCTATCGAACGTTATAGAAGGTGCAAATGGGATTATTTCGGATTCGTTGAACATTATGAGAGCTCTTCAATAGCTATAGCCCTTTGAACGATATTTCCTGTCATTTGTTCAAAGTATTTCGTCTAAATGGGTTTGCGTTAAAAAAACGTTAAGTAGATAGTTAGCCCTCCTACCTATATGTCCCTTAAGCACCAATCGTATCGTGTTGAGCTACAAGCAATGAATCTACACCCTAATCTGAGCTTAACACGATATGTGATTGGCGCTTGAGGGACATATGGGTAAAGACAGCCTCTGTGGTGTTGTGGTTGGGCAGGTTGGCTCAAATCTCATAAATCACCGAGGTTGCGGGTTCGATTCCCGCGACCGGACAATTGGGCACAGAAAAAAAAACGCAAGCATTTGTTTCGTGTCTGGGTGTTGTGGGACTATGGTCCTCATAATTCCTGGTTCCCTACATACAGGGAATCCTAGTTAGGGGCCAGGATCTATGTATGTGATCGTTGGGAGTATAAAAAAAACCTAATTTTAAAATACGGTTTTACCTGTCTCACATTACATATCTTATTATAATTATTATGTACTAGAATTGCCATGTATAATGGACTTACACTCGAGAGCAATGAATCCGGGTCACTTAAAGAATGTTAAAAATCTCGGAAACTAAAAATGATAGGTTAATGCAATAAATTGTATTTAATAGACAATGTAATACTCCTTAAATGAAAGTAAAAAAAATATGAGTCACCATACATTTTATTAACACAAAATTACATAAAGAAAAAAACTGCTGATCTCTCCTTAAAACAAAAATAGGAAACATGAAATTTTTGAACTTTATTACGATTTTCTTGAATTTTAATACTTCGTATTGCCTCCTCGTGCTTCCATTATTGCGTTTACGCGGTTTGGCATGCTGTACACCAAGTTCCTTATACGATTTTGGGGAATATTCTCCCATTCCTCTGTGAGAGCAATTTTGAGCTCACGAAGCGTGATTGGGGGAGGGTTTCGTTGTTTTACGCATCTGCCTAGCTCGTCCCAAGCATGCTCGATCGGGTTGATATCCGGGCTGCGCGCTGGCCACTCCATACGAGTAATGTTCATCTCTTGAAGGTAGTCATTCACAATCCTACCTGTATGAGGTCGGGCATTGTCATGCATAAATATAGCATCCTCACCTAAATTGACCATAAATGGACCAACGTGATCATTGAGGATTTCTTCCACATATCTTACGCTAGTTAAAGAGCCGTTTTCTATGATCACCAGCTCTGTGCGACTTTCAGAAGAAATTCCGGCCCACACAAGTACAGACCCACCACCGTAGGCTACTTTTTCTTCGATGCATGCTTGCTTGAATCTTTCCCCTGGTCTTCGATACACTCTGTGTCTTCCATCGTGCTTGTAGAGCATAAATTTTGATTCGTCGGAGAACATAACTTTTGACCAATCTTCAATACTCCAATTTACGTGGCTCTGGGCATATCTTAGTCTCGAAATACGATGCCCACGCTCCAGTTTAGGGCCGTTTGCAGGTCTAAGGGGTTTTAAGTTAGATTCAGCAAGCCGACGTCTTACTGTCCATGCACTTGGGTTACTTCCTCCGAGGCGTCGAAACTGATTGGTGAGTTCAGTTCCTGTGAGAAAGCGATTTCGAAGCATGGTGTTCACCAAGTATCGGTCTTCTCGTGCTGTGGTACACCTGGTTCTGCCCGTTCCTGGTCTGCGTAGGTTAGAACCAGTTTCTTCGTAACGTCGGAGAACTCTTTGTACTGTTGACAGCGACACACCGACAGTCCTGGCTGTATCGCGCTGACTCCGGCCGGTTTCCAGCATTGTAAGTATTCTGGTGCATTCTTCAGGCGTAAGCGACATAATTTCAGCTTGAATAATGAATATAGAGCACTATCAACATGGTTTATGTACCCACATAAATGAAAGATTACAAACAAAAACAAAACCAAATGCTGTAATTTCGTAGTTCCATCTTCGAAAGTGGCCCTTTTTCAAATTTGATTTTTTTATGATATAACTTTACAATAACTAAGAAGTTTTAATACCTTCATTTAAGGAGTATTACATTGTCTATTAAATACAATTTATTGCATTAACCTAGCATTTTTAGTTTCCGAGATTTTTAGGATTCTTTAAGTGACCCGGATTCATTGCTCTCGAGTGTAGTTATATGGCCAATAGAGTATTCTATTCTATTCATAATGAGTTTCTAAATGGCTTCAACAATAACAATATATCAGATTTTCTATAAATTGTATGGCTGTTTTTAATTTCTACGCTGTTTCTTTTTTGCGACAGATAGTACCAAACATCTTTACTGTCGAATTTATATCACTTTCCTATAGTTAAAATCTGGTTTCCGTTACTGACTCCCATTACTCACTTTATGGGGGATGGGGTCGCAGTGAACTTGGTAATATCTTGGAAGCGTATTTGGAATCATTGTGCTCTCAATTTCCTATTGCACCGATGTAAACTTTTCCGAATCTAGCTTTGTCCGTAAGGCCTTGGGATACGGCGAATGTTTGCGTTGTTGCGGCGGAGTCTAAAAATTCTTGGTGACGCTGGCACTGTTAAGGGAAGGCGTGTCGCCTACTATCAGGTCAATGACCTATTCGTACTCTCGTGAGTTTTCGGATCCCTATGGCAACTACCTTAACCTTTAGAGATAATTTATTTATTTATTTCAATTAACACGTTATTATACCAATTACATTAACTAAACACAAAATAGATAATTTATAAAACATAGTGACATACAAATACAATGAGAAAAAACAATTTGTTGTTAGAAATCCATTTAGTTTTCCAATGGTTTACAAAATACATTTTTGTTCGTACAAATCTGCATAAAATCAATAATAATTAAATCAAAATATTATCGCCAAAATGGAAAATAATTGTATAGGCAAATATTGCTAAAATTGATAAAAATCGATAAAAAACTCTTCTTGTATAAATGTTTGTGAAGATTGATAGATAATTATGAATGTTTCACAAAACGTTGAATGTCACGCAAAATTTGCTGATAATCGCAGGTAAATAGGTCGCAACTTATTGTTTCATTCACTTACACTTTTAAGTCGGGCTACGTGTTGTGGTACTACAAGGTTATTAAAATTCAATAATCGTCTTCAATAACAATAGCAACAAAAGTCATGACTCCATAAAATCATGATTTGAAGACACGTGCGCTCCTAAACTTATGTTATCCTGGTAGTAGTGTTTGGCTATGCAGTACTTACTTACGTACAGCAGTAAGTGAGATTTTGATTGCACAACAAAATTTTGTTATTCCAAAAATTTCCATCAAGGTAGTTCACTGGTGGAAATAATGCGCGACATAATAGCGCGACAGCGCCGGCGGCGTTGTTATGCGTGGCGCGGCGCACCAACGCCGAAGCGCAATTCCTCGATCTCTGTGTGCATTGCCAAATTCAGTTCAGTACATAAAAAAAAGCCAACGCCTCATGTCACGTCCGCTGTGCGCAGAGGCCTTTACAGTCCTCTAAACGATGAAAGAGAATATTCTAAGGGGATGGCCTCAAAATGATTACATTATATTATTGAGTTACTAGCGACCCGCCCCGGCTTCGCACGGTTATTATACATATAAACCTTCCTCTTCAATCACTCTATCTATCAAAAAAAAACCGCATCAAAATCCGTTGCGTAGTTTTAAAGATTTAAGCACACATAGGGATATGGGGACAGAGAAAGCGACTTTGTTTTTTACTATGTAGTGAAGAATTAAGAACCAATTGCCTTGATTGAGCCTATTAGTTCTATAATTTCAATTGTATATTTTGAATTTTTATGGAGCTGAATAATGAGACGAGCAAGTCGTTGCGCCACGCCTGCTCATAACAATTGCAATGCCATTCAGAACTTTTAATACCGTAAAATGAACTGCATAGCACTGCATTGCGCTCATCACCCCGAGACATTAGATATTAAGTCTCAATCCGTTATTGCAACAAGCAGACGAACGTTGAGTTCCATTATTCCTACATAGGTACACTACAATACTCCACTAGAATATCACGTCCCTAACCATGTTCCCTAAAATTATAGGCTCAGGTGCCGATCTATTGTTTTACCGATGAATATTCGATGCGCGTACGCCGTGTTAAATATTTCGATAGAAAGTCTCTGAGGAATTGTCATTCGGAGCACGGTGTAAGGGATAGTGACATTGAAAACGTTTGGGTAATGTGAGAGTTTATAGTGCAACACGACTCTAAATGAACAGCTGTCAGCGTTAGTTTCTACTAGCCGACGCCCGCGACTCCTTCTTCGTAGAATTTGGTTTATAGTTGTTCCTTATGGAACTGTTAGTTTTCCGGGATAAAAAGTTCTATCACTCTCATTCCTGACGATGGAAATGAATGACTGATTGCGCACTCGAGAATCGTAACAACTTTTTCTCGTGAAGGTCACGAGGTCGTTGCCAGCCCTCTTAGCACGGACTGGAGACAAAACAATTTATTCCCTGTTTTATCCACTTTCGTCAAACAAAAAGGGGATATAAACAGGGGATACATTTTTTGTCTCCGGTCCATGCTAAGGGTACAGAAGTACGTAACCATGTCTACTCTACCGATCACCTCACCATGGTGTTACATTGAGGCCCACTTCAGGCCAGGTAGCCAGGTTTTGAGATCCCGATATTTCGGCACTGTTGCGGGCGCCATTTTGAATGTTCATGTTCAACATTGACTGTGTTCAGGCCAAAACTGAATATATAATTTTAATACATATAATTTGAGTAAATTTAACTTTATGTTTTAGCAACACTTTTTAATGAGGAGATGATTTTTGTATTATAGCAACATCTTCTTCTTTCTCCAACATTCGATACCAACGGCAGTCCTCTGTGCAATCAAATTTATAAAATAGGAATAAAAGCCTATTTAATACTAAACCCACGCATTTTTATTCCTACAGACCATAAAAAAATTGTGAGATCCGAACTTGAAAGTTATACTTAAACAGGCTTAAGGTAATATTTAGGTGTATTTATTGGGGAGAAATGATAAGAAACTATTTGATGCAATTTGAGTAAATCCAAACATCGATCGATTTCGCATTTGCTTCGTTTTTGATGTCTATGTGTCCAATTTATGAATCAAAGAGCTCATTCTATTTGCAATTAAGTATTAATAAAATTTCTTCCCACATCTCACAACTCTAATTGTTTTTATTCGGTAACACAACACAATAACACTAGCACTAACAAGCGGTGGTTTGTTTTTACACAATATTCTGCGATTGTTAGTAGAAGCAGATTGGGGTTCTCACGTCCTAGTATCAGCAGTGGATGTCAGCGAGTCAGGGTTTGTTGTTTTGTGGGATATGAAACGGGTGATTTAGGTACGTCCCAAGAGAGTTATCCAATTTAGTTAGATGTCCACTATTCGCAAGAGAGAAGAGGTGAACCGCAGGCCTCCAATTTGACATTGGACAACCTGACAGTTTAATAGACCGTCCAAAGAAAATAATTAAAATGAAAGTTAAAAGCTAATATATCAATACCTGCAATAGTTTACGTTAAAAGTTACGATAAAAGTTTATTTATAGACCAACTGATACCCTACGATGAAATAGTAGATTGTATCATAAGGGAGCAAAATAATATTTTTACGGCGAGGGCGCTTTTTTGAATCCAGAGCGTAGTGAGGGATTCTTTAGTAGAATCCTGGACGTAGCGAGGGATTCAAAGTACGTCGCCCGAGCCAAAAATATATTTTGCGCCCGAGTGATACACTCTACTTTTCATCACCCACTATGAGAAAATAAAAGCGCCTCATATTTTATTCACTGTCACTTGAAGAACTCATTTTTCAAAACAAAACAAAACAATGAATTTCTAACAATCCGTGAAAATTTACGAAAACGCGGGCTGTAGTTCGCGCTTTTTTAATTTGTTTTTTTTTTTTCATTCATCCGGCGGCGTGACTATGGGCCGTCGTACCAGCCAGTCTTTATTCAAACAATATTTGCGTTCGATTTCTTTGGTGCTGAACACTAAGATGTTCCAAATTCAAAAAGTGCGCGGCAAAGATAATTGCGGCGCACTTATAAAGAGGATTAAAAACTCATTACTGCCCGCTAAAAGTTTCTTATAGAAAACACCACCTTTGGGTGCACATAAAGGCGAACCAAGTCGTCTTTTTCGAATAGATGGGATGAAAAATCCTTTCTAATACACCCTTACGTTACGAAAGTAACACAAGACCCTGAGTCTGTTATATATTGAACTATTTTATCACAAGACAAATGTATGGAAATTGACAATATTGACTGTTGCTCACTACTTAGTTCGATCACGGGTCGATGGCTCGCTAGAACATGATGTCGTGCTATTTTAACTAAATTAGTATTTTGTAAACTACCGTATTCCTATAGCGATGTTATGGCGACACTAGCGTTGCTATGGCAACACCTGAAAGATTTCGGAAACCGTACAAATGCAACACGGCAACGATATTATTGCTTTACGTAATACAACATCATTTAACAGAAACCAATTTTGACGCCAGTTAATCACGGAAACCTTTAATCCTACTTCTTGCTAGTTTTACTAATATTATAAACGTGAAAGTTTGTGAGAATGTATGGATATTTGGATGTATGTTTGTTTCTCTTTCACGCAAAAATTGGTTCGGTGGAACCGATTTTGATGAAATTTGGTATGTAGGTACTTTAGGACTTGGAATAGCACATAGGCTTCTTTTTATCTCGGGAAACTGCGGGGCGCAGCTAGTATTAGATATTAATGTAAAGAGTACTTGTTCTCGGCGAAAGCGTATGTAAATATTGATGATATTGTTGATGCCAAAGGGGGCAAACATAGCGTTCGTTTCCCCTGCTTACCCTAAAGGGAAATGGGAGGGATGATTGCTGCTATTACAGTAGCAATCGTCGTAATTGGGTGGGTTTATGGGGCAGTCGTGCTCGTAGTTTCTGGATGCATATTATGTAAATACAGTGAATTCTAGTTATATTATTATGTAATCGTTGGGCATTCAACATCACAGATGCACTTATGAACGTCATATTATCACAGTTACTCTACCACCGTATCCAAAAAAGAACCATTACTACGACAATAAACTAAGGGGCATTTTTTTTTCACCCTATTAACCCATCGGCATCACGAGTGCAAATACTTTACAATGACGCGTATGGTGCGTTATTCAATGGGTCAATCGTGATCTCCTAGAATTTGATATTTTTTTCTAATAATCTAAGTATCTTTAAAGTAAAAACTTCACTAAAACAACGAAAAATAAGCAGAAAAATAAGTATAGTAGCAAATTTGAAACTATTTACAAATAGATTGTTATCGTGACTTCAGTGATTGCATAATACGAGTAAGTAACCATTAGCTAACGTCTGCCAATTCGGCACCTCGAAAAAACTTGACTAGTCTGAAATTTCCTCATAAAAAACATTATTACCTAAAGATTGCGTGTGTGTGGCAAAAAGTGAAATTGGAAAACTGGCCTATACTTCATGACATGGGTGCCTAATTAAACCTCTATCTATATCAGTATTGTTACTTAACTATGGGAACTCCATGACGTTACGTATGTATGACTAAGAATAAGAAACCACTTGACAGTCCATACCGGGCCTTCACTCAAGAAACATTAGCGAGTTTTACCTAATATGTCCCCGCATGTGTCGTGTGTAAAAGTAGTGCAGCACTTCTGTAAGAGGTCATATACTTTTTATTGGCCAATTACAACTGCGCTTCGTTCCTCGGCACAGAGCCCGCACTGGAGTCGTGTTTTAAGTGATAAAAACTGTGGTTTAATTATCATCATCATCATCAGCCCATCACATCTGCTGGGACACGGGCCTTCTCTCATAAAGAAAGTATGGGCCAAAATCCACCACGCTTGCCCAGTGCAGGTTGGTGGACGTCACATCTTCTTCAATTTTTGTGATAAATCCTTAGACATGCCGGTTTCCTCACGATGTTTTCCTTCACCCGTGTAGTTTAAAGACTGAGGCCATCTAAAGCGTAGTACCATTATTAATTCTGTGTCTATCGACTAGAATAACGATGTGAACTTGCTTTCTCTATCATAACATAGGTTCACTCATTAGGTGTGATATATACGTACTGTATACATAACATAGTTTAAGCCATTGTTACTGCAAAGATCAATCGGCCTTGACAAAATGATAACTAAAGTATTCGGTGCAGTGGTCGTCGCACCCGCCGGCTATGGACGACGGGTCCAAATCCCGTCTGGAGTCTATTTTGAGCTTAATATCACTCGTAGTACTCAGTAGAACTCAGAATGCCGCCAGGATTTTGTTTATATTGCAAAATTTCATGTTTTACGTCAATTATTAAGTGGCGTACAACAAAATGAATCACATAGGCCGAATTGATGACTTCGTTTTTTGAATCTACATCTATTATATTATATACTATTATAACAAGTACCTATACATTTTACCAAAAAAAAACTGGCTTCAATGTATCTTTGAAGTCCAAGGAAAGAAAGAAGCTATGCTGAACTGAACGCAAAAAGAATTTTTGAAATCGGTCAACTGTTAGCGGAGAAATACATAAAAAAATACAAAGAGCCGTCTCCTTTTATGAAGTCGGTAAAAATGGAACTAAGCCAATTCTGTACATTAAAGAATTTTTTTTTTAAATTCTTCATTCATCTTTGACGACGACTATTTAGATGGTACTCGTACTAAATATGAATCGACGGTTTTTAGAATATTTGTCTGTTTGTTTGTTTGTATGTTATCTCTAGACTCGAAAACTGCTAAACGGATTGTAATGTGGTTTTCAGGATTTCGTAGCTTTAGTCCCAGCTTAGATTATAGACTATGTTACATCACAATCGGTTGGGTGACCACCTAAATTCAGCTTGATATCTTCGTAGTACGCGCTCTCATGTTACTGGGGAGGTCTTGCTAAAATGGTCGCAAAAAATTAAATTTATTCTCTGGCTATGGGCTTTTTCTATCGTCTGCGTAGACGACCGAGAAAGCCCAGTCGCGACCAAAAGCTAGTTATCAATAGAAATGCCGTCGAGATAGGTCAGTGTTTGAGTAAACTAGTTGTGAACCACGCTAGTTCCCGTTATTCGAAGTGGCTGCCTCTACTGTTTTAATTGCATTTGCTATGACCTGCATCAATAAAACTATAAACATTTACTCGTGGTAGGTCTCTCGTATGCGGGAGGCTGTCTGGGTAGGTACAGAAGGCACCGACTTCAAATATATGAGTGGGTAGCGCTTATAATAATTCTATTAATTTATTTTTCACTTTTGAGATTTGTGGTTTTGAAGTCAGTTCAGTTTTTTTAAATAATTTATTTCGGCCAAAGAAGGATCGGACTTCTTTTCATAGAGATCGAATAACGCTCAAAACTTTGCATGATCCTCGACATCAATGTAAACAGAATAATATCCAAACATAGGTACATTGCCAAAAATATTTCAACCTGCGTCAACCGATCCGTTGTGTAACCACGGGAGCGTTGTTTGGTTGCAGGCTGTTCCTGACATATCCATTTTAGCTAAATAGGCTACACAAATCCTGCTTTCCAATAAGCGTGTACTGCAACGTGATGTGATATAATAAAGTTCATTTAGCGATTTTCATCTAGTATGTGCTTTTATATCTCAAAATATTAGAGAAAATTGTTCTTAAGGAACTGTTGTTCTGATGTTCTGATGTTTCTAAGGTTCTGTACCCGATTCAGATTTTGTGACAGGAATTGTTTTTTGAAGGAATTAAATAACCCCTCAAAAATACAGTTTTAAATTGTTTCGGTTCTGTTATTAGATATACACCCAGGAGCTTCATAAGGACTAAGTTTGTTCAAATTTATATGATCGGAAGAAAACGGAATTGGAATATAAGATGAGAAAAGACATTTTCCCACACTTCAGAATGAAAGCTCGTTCAGAAGGGTCTTGTATATACAACTTTATGCCTCTGCCATAAGGAGTTTTACGCATATTTTCTTCCGTGTTCCCCAAAGGCCGGATAAATTATGTATGAGAACATAACAATTTACAGGTAGCCCTTGTCTTTCCGAAAATAATTTGGCTAAGTGAAATGCGCAATTTAGGATCTTCCTTTATCTACTATCAAGAATCAGGATATTGGTACTGAGTAAGTATGAGCGACTCTGACTTTTATGTTCCTTATATCAAAGGTCGTTTTTGGTTGAATTATGTAGGATCTAGGAACCTACTAAGGCATGGAAAAAGATACCATTATCTGTAGGTACCCTTTTCATTGGCAGTGTTATTTGGCATACAATTTCATGTATCGTGGTCCTCTCGAGATTATTATTTAAATTTCATTTAGAAATAGAAGGTGAGAGATACTATCTCTATAACTATCCTTGCAAAAGTTACTTTAGAGTTCACATCAACTTTTTAATGATGTTTCGGGTCTATTACGAACTAATCGACTTTCAAATGATGTTGCTTTACAATAGATTTATTAAAAACATAAATCAATTCGTGAATAATATTTGCAGTAGTTGCTAAAATATTTTCTTTTCTGCAATTTATTGGTAGGTAAATAATTACATGCCTACATAGAACCTACATAGAAGGAGTACGTTATTTTAGTCATCTTTGGGAGTATTTAAGAAACAAAAAGGATTTTTTTACGTATCAAACTTTATGGGTTAGGCAAACCTCACTTCTTACTAATATAATCTCAATGCGTAAGTAAATACTTACAGAAAATATAAACACAATATCTAGCTATGTACATTTCCACATTCGATTTGATATTTTGTACATTTTGTTGGTATTTCTAACTTCGACTTAGATTCGGTTCGGAAAATGTAGGTCACTGCGTGTCACTTCAACGTACGAAGTACATTTGCATAAATCTATTTTCAGCGATTGGACAGAGGCCGGGTATGCTAGGCTAGGATTATGAAGTCAAGATAGACTTGCCTGCACTGGACGTTAATCAATCAGGTCGAAGTGCAGGAAAACTGCATTAGGCGAGATACTATACATATATGTATGTATACAACTATAGGGCCTTGACAAAATAAAAGCGGTAACATGTACTTTTATTAACAATGAATCCCGTTCTTAGGACGTTAAGCCGTCGGTCCCCGTTGTTGTCCTAGGACAACAGTCGTTACGTGTCAGAGGCCTTCAGGCTAACTACAAAACTCCAACACTAGAGTTGGACAACACATCCACACGAGATAAGAAGAAAAAGAACTATGAAAACCCACCAAAATTAATAGATTTTCATGCGCAGCCTCAAGATATCTCAAATTCCGCTAAGCGATTTCAAACCTTACTATAGAAGAAAATTGCGAAACGCAATTGAAATTCAGCGTGTGTTCAGACTCTTCTTGCACTATAGACATCAAATTAACAAAATAAATATCATAATGACCACGAAAGATACAGTCATCTGAATCAACTTTTCTCACCTAGACAGTTTTGAATTATTTCTGCCCCATTTACAACTAATTGCTAGTTACAATACGATGAAGGAAACTAAAAATATCAAAAAACAAACATAAATGATACGACAACGGAGGTTCTACAAGGCGATCAAATGAAAGTCTCAAATATGAACTTACAGTACTGAATGGATAGCTTTGTAATTTATAGTTTAGTTCTATGTAGCAAAAAAATATTAATGGCGAGGTGTTTTATGTGCCGAGTTTAGTATTTTAATGATAATGAATAAAATATTTAATAATTATCGGTATACACCAACGCCTACGCAGTATGGTAATTCAGTAGCATTTTTGTATTCATTTTCAGAAAGTTTCAGCTGCTCTACAATGAATGAGTTACCTACATTTCTCTCTATGTATCTGGATACTGTAGTGCATTTCCATTCACTATACTTCGGGTGAATCTCTTTGACGTGCGATGCATGAATTTTAAATCTGCTGAAAATATTTCCTCTCTTACTGCCTCTGCCTATGCTGGAAACGTAAAAAGTACTCCAATGTAAAGTTTTTGACGGTAAAATACTAAAATTTTACACACAAATAAACGAGGAATGAAAAACTTTTCAGTAGTTTTTTATTGAGCAATTTTATTGTGTTTGTTTTAGCCAGCGATGTTCCACTTCTAGGCAGAAATCTGGGGACACCGCAGGCTAAAAACAACATTAAATCAAAGGAGCTAGTCTGCCTATTTTCTACGTATACAACTCACCACTGCGGGTGGGTGAAAATGAAAGTGAGGTTGTATTTAGCTCTTAAAGAGTAAAAAGGCAGTCCTGTAGCTTAAAGCTTCAACATTTAAAAAGAGCTTATGTTTAACTGATCACCAGATATAGTAAAGTGTAACCCCAAAATAGTAAATGATCACCAAATAAAAAAATATAATCGCCAAAATAATAGTAAATGATCACCAAAAGTAGTAAAGTACACCAAAAAAATAAATGATCACCAAAAATAGTAAGTTATCACTAAAGTAGGCTCCACCAGAAGTCTCGCTCGTCACCCCTTCATGTTGCTTCCCCTACTTGACCTTCGATCCGTTGCGGAAGTCGCCGGCTCGCTTTGCTCGCCACCTCCCCCTTCGCTCCACTCGGCCTCGAATGCTTGCTTCATTTAGGACCTCCTTTGCGAGCTTCTGGCTCCGCGCTTTTTATAGGGGGACCACGGAAGAGTGCGGCAATTCGAGTAAAATTTGGTGGTCAATTACTAAATTTGGTAATCATTTACTAAATTTGATCTAACGACAAAATTTTTGGATAGAAGTGTATAGGGATCTCAAAAATTAATTTGATGTTCGTTATATTTTTTTCCTTTAAATAAAACTAAATTAGGTAAGACAAACTGCAGTATAGGGGCAGAACTACGCAGGTATTTAATTTAACCGTACAGATTATTTCATTTCACGGAGGCACTAGGCCGGAGGTTAAAGCCCGGAAGCTGAGTTAATATCTACCCAAATGGTGCATTTAGACTGCAGTCAGCAATTGGGTTTATATTTCCGATTAAATAGCAAAATGCGCGAGAATTGCGACAGTAAGTTTAGCCGTGGTGCGAATGCTAGCCCCGCTAGAATAACTTTGGGTAGCGTTAAGTTTAAAGTACCTTAAAATTGATAGAGTTCGACCCATGGCATAATTACCTATGTTTGTCCTAAAAAAATAGGTATATGTCGTCCGGTAATTCCGTTCTACATGAACTGATTTCGCTGACACGTCTAGTCCAGTTAGGTCTAAGCCAGTTAGGGCATATAAGCCAGGTAGGCCACTAATAATATAATATTATTGTATATCCCAGATCTAGAAAACAGTCAAAGCAAGTTTATTTTGCAACTCATTTGTACCACTTGGTACGTTTTCTCTAAGCTGGCAGCAGTCATAATAATATGATATTATCATTATTGCAGTGTAGACTCACCTACTATCTCTATGACTGGCACTATCTCTGTCAAGGAAATACAAAATAATGCTTTTGCCATATCTTTTATTACAATTAAACATATCACCAACTGTTCATCTCGGAATGGGAAAGCGTCGGCTAAACACTAATTAATGTTTTAATGACTTTTATCTTCCGTTAATTATGTGCGACATCTATATTATTATTTTAAAGAGGTTAAGTTGTTTGTAAGTACGTTTATAGCATGTAATCTCTGGAACTACTAATTCGACCCTAGAATTTTTTTGGTGATATTTTATTGTGTTGACGCGACTGAAGTCACGGGTGGTGGATGGTTTAATTATAACGAGCAACGAATTATAAAGGTACCTATAGTATACTGTTCAGGTTATCCTGTAGAAGGCTCTTGAGGTAGCTACGCGGTTTGACAAAAGTGGGTTTTTGCGACTATAAGGTTAAAAATCTTTGTCTCGGGATGGGAACCCACGACGTGACCCATTATAATTATTTATTCCTCGGCCCGATTTGTCCCATTGTTGGTCAAAGGTCTTCATACTCTCCTTCTACTCTTTTTTTTCTTCGCGATTTTAGGCTTTCACGTCTCATACCATTCATTTTGAACACGAGGAAACGTATCTAACATCACACACATAATCGGTCAAGTATACTTTTTAATACCATATCATAATCATTGGATTAGTTAGGCATTGGCTTTTCTCTAATATGTTGAAAGTAATTGAAATCGTTATTGCGACTAAGTACTAAAATGTATAGGTAGTTTACTTGATGCTGACTCTACAAATAATTGGGTGAGATATATATAGAAGTTGTATTAAAGGCCAATTAAAATAACCTTGCCTCACCAAGCAATTGGTCCAAATCTCATAACCACTCAACTCCTGATATATTCGGATAAAATATATGTAAACAGCGTTCGTTCGATTTCGGCATTTATTTCCAAAAAAAGTCATTTAAAGTTTCCGTTATTAGCTGAAAATCATTTATTTATATTTTATTCATCTTGCAAAGTTTTCTGAAAGAGATCGTTTCTGAGCGATAAGACCTCTCATAGTAACATTAATTTATAGATTAATCAACAGTTTGTGATTTTTCAATGCAGACATGAATTATTTCAGTTTTGCCATTAGATATGAAATGCGTTAGGTAGTTAAAAAATAAAAACCAGTTCTAAGAAATAGTCTTATGTTTCTTCGGCATCGCCAATACGATTCCGACAACAAGTAAGGCGGAAAGGATTTATTATTTATTTTTTATGAAATTGCGTAATGAGAGGAGCAAGTCGTTAGCCTGGTGGTATGTGCCGCGCCTGCTCTCAGTTGCATGGGCACCCAGAACTTTTAAAGCCATCATAATGTAATTGCGTAGCACTGCATTGCGCATCACCCCGAGACATGTACCCAGTAATTTCACTGGCTACTATACACTTCAAAGTTTTCAAACCGGAAGTAATGCGCAAGCATTACTGTGATGCTTGCGCATTACTGCTTGGCGGCAGCATAACTGGTTAACCTACCCAGACCTCTTCCCAAATACGAGAGATCAACCACGAGTAAAGTACGAGTATTATAGATAAGGCAGTCGACTATCCTCATCCAAACGATTCTCATGAAAAATATGAGGCGCCCGAGAAAATTGCTAGCAACACCGAGTGTGGAGGACGCGAGTAAATTACTTTCAAGTCAGCTTAGAATCTGGGCTTCCGATTGAGTTTTTTGCATATAACGTCGAGCATTTGCGACTGACGGAATGATTACAATAACGGATGATCATTTTTAACACACGTAAATGAGTGATGACTGTTCCACTTGAACGTGGACAATTTGCCACAGACAGGTACATTTTGCAACGCAATATTCACAGATGTTTTCTACCATTTTGCAACTAGGTACTATAGTCATACTCTAAACATCATTGAAAGTGACACAAGACATAATGTTCACTCACACAATTAAACTCCGCCATTCCTAGTCGGCGTTTTCCGCCTACAACGGAAATGCAATTATGTTGACTGTTACTTCAGTGACACGAACGCTACGCACGCAATTTACTCGAGTAATTAATATTAAAACTATTACTGTTTCAACACTGCCTGATAAGTTATATCTACTATTACTTGGCATTATGAGACTCAATAGCTAATTGTCTCAGGGTGACGAGCGCACTGCAGCACCGCGCAGGATTTTGCAAAACAAAGTTCTGGGAGGTGCTGTTATTGTTATGGGCTGGCGTATTGCTTACCATCAGGCAAACGACAAGCTCGTCTCGTCATTTAGTTAGGTACATAAAAAAACCAAAGTATAGGTACATTTTTCAAAAAAAAAACCGACTTTAATGTATCTTCAAATTCCAGGGTAAAATATCGATGGAATTTATATGGGACCACCTCGTAGCTATATTGAACTAAACAACAACAGGTCAACAGTTAGCGGAGGAGTCGGTAAATATACATAAAAAAACAGTGAAACATAGAAGCTTACTTTTTTGAAGTCGGTAAAAAGGAACTTTATACTGACGGGGCAAACAAGTCGTTCACCTGATAGTAAGCAACACTTGTGCCAATAACAGTTGCTACACTACCCATAACTTTGTTGTGCAAAATCTTGCCTGTCATACCCGTGTCACACCGTTAGTCACCATATTATGACAGAGATAAATTATTATTCCCTTGTAAAAATAGCGCACAAGTTTTTATGTGAGTTAATTATAACAATGGTTAGAAGATATAAATAAAAGATAGAGTATACTAAAGTTTTCTTAGAGATGTCATGTCAGGATTCGTAATCGAATTCGGTGATGAGTTTGTTTGTACCTATATGAAATTTAATGTGGGCATAGTCTATATGAATAACTGATGATAACCCAATTAGTTTTTGTTGCCTAACTATTCATTTATAAAATACTTATAAATGAATAGTTTGGCGTACGTATTTTTTTTAAAACGAACCGATTTTGCTGAAATTTGGTATGTAGGTATTTTAGGCTATGGCACATAGGCTACTTTTTATCCCGGGAAATCGCGGATTTTTATCGCGGATAGATCCGCGGGGCGCAACTAGTAAGGTCATTTTTAGAAATGTAATGTGATTTTGTTACAAAAAAAATATTTGATGTATTATCAAAACTAAAAAGTTAGCAGCTCATATAAAACAGTTATCTACCAGATAGTATTTATCAAGCAGTGGTTAAAAAGTATTTTAGCTCTTAACGGAAAACGTTTTGCTATAAACTCTCCAACATATTCTTAAATTTGATAAGCTAAAATATATTATAAAGTTTTGCATTTTATTGCGTTTTAAAGTAAAATAAAAATTAATGACGTGAATAAATGTTTCAGGCGTGTTTTAAGTGCCGGAAGTTGTTACTTAGCTTTTTTTAAAAAAAAATATATTGGAGCTAAAAAGAATTATAATTTTTACAGATACCTACAATCAAGAACGAATAAAAAAGGCGGACGCCTCGTCGCCAAATTCAAAAGTGAAACACTCAAACTATACCGGTCCGCTCGTTCGTACGCAAGCGTCACGCACACATTTACATCATGCTATGCCGATCGGCCGTCACATCGGCTTGACATTGGCCCTCTGTCCACTCACACAAACTTAACGCCGGAATTGCTATGCTTCAGTTGTTACATAACAAGATTCCTTTTTTATTCGTTCAAGCCTACAATACGTCCGCGCCGCGTCGTCGCCGACGCGCCCCGATGACACGGTCGGATTGAGCAATAAATCTCATGTAAAAGTAAGTTTTACCAAACAGACAGAGTTACTAGCTACTAGAGTTACTAGTTAAAAGCTAATGCTTTTCACGACTAAATGGCTGAACTGATCTTAATGAAATATTGCACAGCCTCTACACTGGCGAAGGACATAGTATAATTTTCATTCCAATTTAACACGTGGTTCCTGAGGGATCGCGATGTAACCCAATCCCACGCGCACTAAGTAGCGGGCAGCAGGTAGTATAAAATAAAAAGATAGAAATTACTATACAAAACATTAACAAAAATACAACTTCCACCAATGAAACCCCATGATAATGTATAAAAGGAATTTACCTAAAATACTCTTCAATCCTCAATCTTCATTAAAAAACATCTAGTTATATCCAAAATCATCATCAGTTTTGAAGTACAGAGTGATAATACCATTGAGAGTTTGGAGCACAGGAAAAAAACCATAAGTGGCATAAAGTGAACAAGCTACACATTTCCATATAAACAGTGTTCTTGACTTGAGTAGCCTACTTAACAACAACTACAAACTATGCTGTGGCCATACCGAGAGTTAACTGAAGACTAACATATTAGTTAAGGTACTTACTATTATCTAATCTGTGGTTTAGGGTAAATTTCTGGTACAGGTTTCTATTATAGTTTAGGATTGTAAATTGTAAAGGGTAGTAAGTCAATAAAAACTGAAGGAAAGGAAGGTAATGAATATTAACAGTTTTCGTGCTTATTGTTAGTGAATTACGACTATAAATAGACGAAGTAGATATATTATGTGCCGTAATCCACCACGCTAACCCAGCTTTTAGCTTTGTATAGGTATGTCTAGAAATAAGGCTTGCTTTTGAAATATTAGCGGTGACCATGATGATAGAATGATATTGATCAAAGTTTCGTTCGAATTTTGACTGTATTTATACAACGTGGTTTTTCAATTCACCGATGTTGACAACTCGACGCTGATTGGACTCTGATGTTGACGGTCGGTCGCCATTCATCCCGCGAGGGCCCTCGACATTTTGGATTACTAGTTAGTTTGTCGTGGGCTTGACCTTTATCGCTGGACTGAGTAGATAATGCCAAATATAAGCCAGAGGCGAACCGATGCCTAAAGCACATTTCTTTAGGTATCGGTTTGCCGCTGGCTTATATTTGGCAATATTTATATACATAATTATATAAATATAATATAAATATATATATATATATATATATATATATATATATATATATATACTTATATAGTACTTTTTCTTCTACTTTTAAAGAAAATAGGAGTAAAAATGTCGTCACTTTCTAATGTACCTAGGAGATACGAGTATACGTCTCTAGAAATCTGCTATACCATAACTTAAACAAGATATAAAAAAATACCTTGAACTTGACATTTGAATATTGCATTAAACATTAAATAACTTACAAGCAAGCAGCCAATATATTTAGTAGAGTTCATTTATTTACCTGAAACAAAAATAAATAAATGTTTAGTTAGTACTTAATAACATTATTACAATACACGCAGAACATAAAACAAATAAGACAGTATAAAACATTGATCCGTAATGAAAAATACCTAGCTTTTGAGTGAATTATTTGGGTTAGATCCAGAATCAAGACATTCTCAAAAAGAAATGCATTATGTTTAATGCTTGAACCTAGAATAGGATCAAGGCGCACGAAGGTTTAATAGCAAGATGTGATATGAGTCACAAATAGTAACTCTCACATTAAAATAGAAGCTTGAAAAAACTGCACAATAATAGCAAACTTTTAACATGGTTTTAAGTGGGTATACCCCAGAATAAAATATCAAGCAATATCATGGCAAACCGAGAATTCGCCGATATTTCCGTTTAATATAACACACCAAGCGAATACCTTCGAGCG
Source organism: Petrophora chlorosata (assembly GCA_951640565.1). Lineage (NCBI taxonomy): Eukaryota > Metazoa > Arthropoda > Insecta > Lepidoptera > Geometridae > Petrophora > Petrophora chlorosata. Next base: position 9,343,683 of record OX621206.1, read on the forward strand.
ACCTTTGATTATCGCTCTACAATACAAATAGAAGCTGTAACAAAAAAATAAAAGCTTCTTCTTCTTCTTTCGGGTGTGTGGCCAATACTTTATCTGAGGTGGCCAACCATGGAGAAATAAAAAATTGAAGCTCGAAAAAACTGCACAATTATATAGCAAAACTTCAATTTTAGATTTAGATTTTCAAACATTAATTTTAGAAACCGCAACCTCTGAGATCAAAGATCTCAAAGAGCTATGGAAAGAGTTATGCTTGGGATTTCTTTGCGAGATAAGATCCGGATTGTGGAAATCCGCAAAAGAATAAAGGTAACCGACATAGCTCTCAAAATTAGCAAGTTGAAGTGGCAATGGGCCTGAATAGAAAGGAATGGAAGTGGTAAGAGTCGCGGGGAGCAGCTGGATGCATGCAGCGAGCAACTGCTCGTTGTGGCGATCTATGGGGGAGGCCTATGTTCAGCAGTGGACGTCTTCCGGCTGATGATGATGATGATGAACCTTTGAGATGTATGGGATACTCGTCCAACCACTACACCACAGAGGCTGTCTAAAATTTCTTCTCGAAAGCTCTCTATCAGTTTAAAATTAACTCAACATTTAGCATTCGTCTTTTTGTTTATTCGCTTGGTATTCCTGACTTTTTGAGAGCGAGTGTGGCTCAGTGGGAGCTCGTGCGACTTTCGATCCGACGCACCCGAGTTCGAATCCCGCTGGCCCCGCACCACTGACTTTCTTAAGTTATGTGCGGATTTAACACTTGCTCCAAAAACGGTGAAGGAAAACATCGTGAGGAAACCGGCATTCGTCCAAGAATTCTTCACAAAAATTCAAGGACATGTGACATCCACCAACCCGCACTGGGCCAGCGTGGTGGATTATGGCCCAATCTCTCTCTATGAGAGAAGACCCGTGTCCCAGCAGTGGGAACGTGATGGGCTGATGATGATGATGATGATTCCTGACTTCTGAACCACTTGATGGTTTTTGATGTCGTTTTCACCATAATTTGATAGTTTCCTGAGAAAGGTCAATAAAGCATTCATATTTGCATCCGTACAAAGCCAGAGCGGGTCGTTAGTTCACCAAAAATCCAATAGGCTGTCGTCGGGTCTTGAATTTGTCTAGACCTAACATAAGTCAAATTTGGTGGTACCGTTCCTTTTCGTATATCATCAAAATATAGAATACCTGCGATAGAAAACGATAGTAACATTTTTTGAAATTTATTGAATAGTAAAATGAAATCCATTGAATAGACCTGCCAACACCTTACATCGTTTACATCATTAGTAAGCTGACAACTGAACGAAATTGGATAGGTAAGGAATAATTTTAAGATCGGGCAGTTCCCAAAAATATTTGGACAGTTTCCGGTTTCATTGTGTGAAGGACCAAAAGAAAAATATGGAGGTTTTCGTAATGTAGGTATATTATATTTTTCTTTTCTAAAAACCCGTATCAGGCCCAAGACTCAATGAGACACTTACTAATATTATCATCTTTTTTTTAATTTCCTAATAGCAAGCATGTAACTGCAGTCTCACCTGATGGAAAGTGAGGACGCGGTCGACAATGGGTCATACTTGACTAGAAGATATAGTTTCACTCTGGACTTAAAGACACCTAGATTATAAGAATCGGGAAACAGAGACGCTGCTGGTAAGGTGTTCCATTCCTTAGCTGTTCGCATTATGAAAGTTGAAGCAAAACGCTTTGTTCTGGCAGGAGGAATGTCAACCATAAACGGATGCCGAATTTCCCTGCGTTTTGTTGTCCGATGATAGGAAAGGAGGGATCTTTATTGCCAGTTTATCTTTTTTTGCTGTAAATCGTAGCGCTCGTAGCTCACCTAGTCCTTCGTAACGGGTTCAGTTTGCAGCGGTCACCATGTGATGAGTGACCATTTGTGTAGTATTTACATCTGAGAGCTACTGTGTTTCAGAGGACAAGTTAAGCCGTCCCGGTTATTGTATAAGAACGTTTGACCATTTTGGTGACATTTTGGTGGTCTAACAGCCCTGACACCAGTCTTAGCCACACATCCACATATGAGAAGAGAAAAAGAAGAATCAGCATTCCTCTCACCCATTTATACTCTCCAAATAACTTACCAGTAAATCTTCTATTCAGTTTGGTAAGCTTATTATATAAACCATCCTTTGTTACGATAATTAACCACGCCGTCTTGGGACCTCACTCAATGGATTTGTAATCCCCTTTCAATCAGTTGCCTTGGGTTTGCTTACATTATACGATGACGTGACTTGAGTATTGTATCCAATGTTGAAATTGATCACAGAATATTCACTAAAATATTTATAGTCTATACCTGAGTATCTGTACTCAATTTCCTTTTATGATATTGTCCTCCAAAACCTTAGCATCTATTGTCTTTATAATACGCGCAATTTCAATAAATCCTCAGTGATCATCAGCAATGCCTCTGGTGTTACTGATGGCCTTAAGCAACGGTATCCTTTCCATCACGCGAGATGTCTTTTCCCACTCCATCACATAAAAAGAAAACACTTTTTCCAAGGGAATCATTTAATACAACTAGTGCTGTGTCTTGATAGCACTATCACACTAATCACACGAATATTATAAATGTGAAAGTCTGTATGTCAGTGTATAAGTGTACTTGTTTCCTCTTTACGTTGTAACGACTCATCGGATTTGAGAGAATTTCGGAATGGAGATAGCGTATATCCTGGATTAACAAATAGGCAACTTTTTTCCCGGAAAAACGTAGATGAAACTACGGGGCGCAGCTAGTAGATATTTAAAATAAACGGTACCAATTCTGTTGAGCAAGCGTGTCACAAAAGTCATCATCTTTTTTGGTTATCTGTTCGTACTACTGATGATTGTATACTTGCTGTTCTACCAGTTAACTTACTCCTCTTTCAATCAAGCGTTTTATTTGTAATACAATGACGCAAGAGATATTGATCTTATAGTTAGACGATGATAGAATTGTTTTAGTTTTGTTTCGTGATGAAGGGTGTTTGAAAATATTATTAAGTAATTGTTACAGACACTCTCAGACCACGCCGCGCCGTGCAATGCAGGTAAGGTCTGAGAAAAAATAAATGATTGTGAACAAAGATAATGATGTTGAATTGTTATTCTGTTACAGTATTTTATTATATTTAAGCCTAGGGGAATAACCGTTAAATTTGATGAAACTGAAAACTCGGCTAGTTTTCGAGACATCGCCTGTTTACTCTAGAGCTAGATGTAAAGTTTATTTCACTTTATGAACTGTTTTATGAACTAATAGTTTTTTCGTATAATATACGGTCTTTTACAAGCTTCATTGCAAAATTATAAGTTACTAGGTGGTAGATACTTGTATGCGAGAGAGGCCGTCTGGGTTAGTACCACCGCCGCCAAGCAGTATTACAGTGTTCCGGTTTGAAGGGCTCTAATTGCTGGGCATTATGTCTCTGGGTGACGAACACAGTGCAGTGCCATGGACGATTAAGGTTTTTTTTAATGGTACTGAGTACTGAGCAACCAGACGGAAAAGTCGTTCGCATTATGGTAAGCACCACGTGTGCGCATAACATTGCAGTGCCACACAAAACCTTAAATACCATGAAAAGTACTGCGAAGCTCTTACACACACTTAAAAAAGCTATACGACAAATTTTGTCCTGACTGGGCGCAAATGGCGCAAGACAGGGACGAGTGAATGTGGAGAGGCCTTTGTCCAGCAGTACTAACAGCTAAAATAAAAATAATAAATCCTAAATACCTGATAATTAGGTTCAAAATACCCAGATTTAGAAACACAATCCATCCCCAGAGCACACTGAACAGGTGTCAAATTATACGCATTGCATATGCAACAAGCACTTGGCATCAAAACCTCGTATTTCACATTAGCATACCCCATAATGCTACAATATTAAGCAGAACGACGGACCGGACAGAATAATTAACTTAGTTGGGAAAATGTAGCTACGAGAGCTGAGCTGTTTACCAGTAAAACCATCAGGATTTACTATGGAGTGCACTATAGTCGGATTTGTGCCAATTAAGTTTACGTATTGTTTACCGTTCAATTGGTTTAACAATCTGAGGTGATCTATCAGATACAATACCTATCACCATACTTATATATATGTCTTGGTTGTTTAACAATTTAGCTGCACCAATTTAGCTGTACTTACAAAATTTCATATAAATCTGTTCAGTAGTTTTTCTTATATTCTTTATTATACACTTACTGTAATATTTACATCGATGATTTATAAAATGTATGTACAAAGGCGAGCTTAACCCTAAAAAGAGTTTTTTCGTGATTCATCCTCACAAACTTTTGCATTTATAGTATTAATAGTTGCGTCCGGGATAAAAAGTATCCTATGTCCTTTTCTACAAAATCCGCACACATAACTAAGTCGTTAGTGTAAACCAAGTCAGGAGTCGAACTTGGGTGCGTGGGATCGTAAGGCGCACAAGTTACCAATAGGACAGTCGGCCACGGAAAATAAATACGTGTAATTATTATTTAAAAGAAGACTTTAGACTTATCACAGTTATCACAAAGCAAGAACCTAACCAGAAAAATAAGGAGTGATGTGTGTTTTACTTTTCTGTATATCCGAAAACTGATCTTCATTGAATTATCTACAATTCTTCAGAACTTCCCAGAAATGTCTGTAGTAATTCATAAGTAAAATCTCAACCGCTATTGCCAGCTTACGCCAGTAAAGTTCATATTGTAAAAAAGTTGGTTATAGACGCAGTTACTATAGTCAACAGGCGAAAGTTATTCCAAAAAAATAACCTGTTAAAAAGCTCTTATAATTCAACTAAGGCCTAAACATACAACCTCCAATTTATGAATAAGGAAGGCCAAAAACACACATGAAGAAATAAAAACATATAAAAACATGAAGAAACTTTTTCCATCTCGGTTAAAATACCCATTTCTCGTTTCCGTAGATAGACAGCGAGCCGAGTCGCAGTAAATAATTTATTTAGAAGTTATTTTCTGAGTGAAAACTCGATAAGATTATGTAAATCTGCGGAGCTCTGCGAATCCCATTTCTCGTGGCCCTCAAGGGCAACTTGAGGTTTGTTTGTGTGCAGAAATGTTACGACAAGAGGTAAACTTACTATGCAATGGCTCTCTATCTCGTTCTATATCATCCTGGATACGTAATCCACATTAAAAAGCTTCATGTCTCACTTGTCAGCTTCATGTCTTGCTTGGTCAGCTTTATGTCTCACTTGCCTCCCCCGCGGTTTCACCCTCGGTTTCCAGAGATAAAAATCTTATGTCCTTCTACAGTACCTTCATACCGCATTTCATCAAAATTCGTATAGAGGTTTCTGCGTGATTGAGTAGCAAACATAGGATAGGATTTCCTTCGAATTTCCCCTTTATCGACCTTTATGTCGTACATGTGTTTATTTATTTTTGTCCTTTCTCTTAATCTTCAACCAAGAACATAAAATGGTATGGTCAAGTTTATCTGCATAGTTTACTGAACTTTTTCACGTTTTACTACTTCACTTGGCAACGTGCATAATTTATATTATGTACTCGGTTTTATATAAAGCAGAGAAAATAAAAGCAGGATGTTACCTGACCTACACCCAGGCGGTATACATTAAATAGCGCGTGCAATACATGGTGGATTTCCAGGGGTCCAATAAATATTGTATTTTTTAATTATATGGCTAGTTTCGAATTACTCTGCAGAAATTCAAACGGTTTTAAGCATATTTAGTTCTAGCGTCACCCTTATCCAATTCATAATTTCGAAGATTAGTTCAGAGCTGTTAACAAAACTCAAACTGCTAAAGAGACCTTGACTTGTTGGTCTTTTAGAATTTTTCGGTTGGTTTTAAAACGCCCTCTATACAACATTATCAAACAATTTCACACTAACTTGTGCTAATTATTGGATGCATCTAAGTAAACGATAAAATAAACTTAAATGACTCGTAGTAAATTACATCTCGTTCTTTACCATGCCAGTTGAACTTACTATGCAAAGCATATGCCTACTTGTATTTAGCGCAGTGCCTCATTACTAATTTAAACTTGTTATTTCAATGGCGCCTAATGAATACAAAAAATACATACGTATGAGTACTCTATTGTATTTTAATGCGAGTATTTTATTAGTTTCGAGAATGTTTGCATTCGTAGACGGAAAGGTCGACCAAAAGTAATGGGTTGAGTGTCGGCGTTCATTTTTTTTTCTACAACTGAATGACGAGACGAGCATTTCGTTCGCCTGATGGTAAGCAAAACGCCTGCCCATAACAGTAACAGCACCATCTAGCACTTTGTTTTGCAAAGTACTGCGCAGCACCGAGCTGCGCTCATCACCCTGAGACAATTAGCTTTTAAGTCTCACAATGCCCAGTAATTTCGCTGGCTACAATGCCCTTCAAACCGGAACACAGTAATGCTTGCGCACTACTGTTTGGTGGCAGAATAACTGGCAAAGCAGTATAAATAACTCTGTTACTGCTACTGTGATGTGACTTTTTATTCATGCTAGTGATATTTTGTTTAGAAGTTCAAAGGACGTGTCCAAACGGCTACAATATTTTTTGTAGCCTACCTAATTTCAACATGACATTTAATTGTGTGGTATATAGACTGGGCATTGTTATAGCGCCTACTCGCTTTACTTCGTACTGACCAAAGTTCTTATTTATATATTACTAGAAACTAAAAGATTTCACAGGGTGTTGCATACACAATTTTAATCTTTGTTTGATACCAACAACGGAAATATTATTAACCAAAGTCGATGCAGGCGACAACGCTCGAAAATCTTGAACTAGACGCTAAATAGCTGGTCAGAAGTTTTGGCGAGTTCAGTGCGTAGTAACCGTTAGATTCTGCGTCATCGTAAAGTGGTTTTACAGCGCCTGCATAATCCATAAAGTAGGCAATATCCCTTACAAAGCGTCCATTCAGCTACTATCTGGTCATTTATAGCGAGATGAAACAAGACGCGGTAGTAATGGGACAAAAACGGTTTATCGACATCGATAGGCATCACAGAAGCACTTATGAACGTCAATTATTACAATGTCTCTACCACCGTATCGGAAAAAGAACCGCTGATCAGAAGATATTTATTTAGTTAATCCAACACCGTTACATAATAATACAAACTAGAAACAAATAAACTTAAAATAAGGCCAAAACAGGTTTAAACCGGTTTTTTTTAAATAATATAAGGTTAACGGTAACAGCTATGCTTTCTACCAGCTTGAGAGACATTGAGTGTGTTAGGTGTGTGTGTTTGTAAGGGTGAGGGTGTGTACATATTGTGCCTTTGTTGACTGATGAAAATAATTGATGACTATGGATGACCAAGGCCAAGCATGGTTAGAAAAGTCATGAAAAAAAAAACGCACATAACCCTATATCGACAAATGCCTTTAAAATTCATGATTAGAATTAGGTAATCAATCAAGTATCCCGTTTTTATATTTAAAAACTAGCAGACTTCTACAAGATCCTTACTACTCTTTCACTACATTATTTATTTATTAGATTTCATTTCGCGCTATGAGGCTTTATTCAGTTTCCACACGTAGCTTCTTCTGAATGCGCTTACAGTTGGTATGCAGAACACGTACTTACATGTTACAATATTTCCATGCGGAAAATAACACCCTTAAGTTGATCCTTTGAGGAACCTTGAGAAAAAGAACCGTAAATATAGGTTTCAGTCGAGAAAGGGTAGGCCACACTCATACGAGATAAGTAGGAGAAGAAGTCGGGAAAGAAAATGCCTGTTTTAACTACACTTTCAGGCATATAGGTACTTACCATGTATATTGGTAGAATTATGATATTCGTATACATAACCTTTTAAAGTTCTGATATCTTGAGAGAAACTTCTTTAAAGTGTTGATTATGTCTAGAATAAGTAATAACGTTATTCTGAACATTATTGTCTCCAGCTTGCTGATCACCACAATGTGAGCATTGAATAACCATTAAAGCAAAATGTACATATAAAATTGTGAGATGATATGCAACATTAAAACTACTTGGACTGAAGTCGGTGGACAAAAGACAACACACAAAAATATAAAATAAATAAAAATATAAACTTTTCAAGACAGCCAGGCTTAGAAGCGGGGCTAATGCCTAACTCTTAAAAGTCCTGCATAGCGGTTACCACGATAACAAATAAGTACTAATCTGCCGACAAATAATATTGTTTGTAAATGTTTCGCTTCCTCTAGATTTATGTACCATATCGCCACTTAACATCAGGTGAGATAGTCGCTAAACTTAGATCTACTATAAAAAAAAATGGTTTCGCTATGTCCCCAGCAAAAATTCTAAGTAGGTATTTAAGATTAGAATCCTGATAACGAGCTCAGTGCGTTGCCGTGCAGAATTTACACGACAAACTTATTAATTAGAATCATTATATCCTTCAGGTTGCACCGAAATATTTATAGGCAGACGTGACGCCATGACCCACGCCACACGACCTTACCCGTTGCCCGTTGTTACCTTAGAATAGGCAGTCAATCTATTAATATACTATGAGCCATATTTATCGATGGCAATAAACTAGGCTTGTCCCATCTCTGCCCGGTGCCGCAGTGTCGAAAGGGTGCAGCACTTCAGCCGCCGCCGCGCTGACATCTGACTAGGGGTCGATGAACTTCCTCAAACTTATCCGCACACGCAAGCGTTAACTTTTTAATGGACGCGTTGGTCGATAAATCTAAAAGTGATAGCGGCTAATCAATGAGAATATTTTATAGCTGTTTACAAATACTAATTAAAAGTATTTTCCTATAAAACAATTTTGTTTTTTTGTAAAGTGTCAATCCAATTTTTTATTATATTTACTAGGTGTTATGAATATTAATTTTATTAATACAAAATTAAAAAATGTTCCATTCTATTCTGTTCCGTTCGAAAATTCAAGCACTACGTATAAATAATAAATTGTTTTTTATAAAATTTTCGTGATATATACATATAATCAATTCTGTCTTTGGGGCGCTGGATAATTCAGGTGCAAGTGACATGTAAGTAATCGCATGACATGTGTGTTACAGGTTCAATTCAAACTGTCATATGCATTATCAAAAGGTTTAATAGAAAGACGATCGAAGATTTTTCAAGAATTAAACATCTATTGTGAATGTACAATTCAATTCAATTCAATTCTTTATTGCAATCCTTTATTGCTATTGAAAGTTGATATATCATCATTATATTGAGGGAGTGTAATGTAGTGAATACGTTGAACCTAGATGCCAAGGTTAATATAACGAATGTATATGAATAAAACGGTGGTAGAAAAGTCATTGTAATAATTGACGCTCACAAGTGCGTCTGTGACGACAAAACTGAAATAAAGAACTTTTGAACTTGAACTTTAAAGCTTAAAAAATAGGTTCATACTCATAAATTTCGAAGAGAGAACTTTCTCATTTTTATAGTAGGGTAAAAATAATAGTTTTTCTTAGAGAAAAGTAACTTTGGTAACATTCGAAAATGTACTCTAGAACCTTTTACTTTATATCAAAGACGAAAAACATAAAATTACAGCCTTCATAAATATTATGATAAAATTAAAGGAGGTACATAAAATAAAAGAATAGCTATAAAAGTTCAGGTAGAGAAAGGAAAATGTTACAAATTATGTTTTTTATATATTCAGGGTAACTTTTATCATCATCTTCAACCCATCACGTTCCCACTGCTGAGACACGATCCTTCGCTCATAGTGAGTATGTGCCATAATCCACCACGGTGGCCCAGTATGGGTTGGTGGGTGTCACATGTCTTTGAAATTTTGTTTTATAATTCTTGGGCCGGTTTCCTCGCTGTTTTCCTTCACCGTTTTAGAGCGAGTGTGAAAACCGCAAATAACTTAAGAAAGATTGGTGCGAGCCAGCGGGATTCAAACTCGGGTGCGTCGGATTGAAAGTCACACGTGCTCCGACTGAGCCACACTCGCTCATAACGTGTGTACTATCTCAGTTTTAGTACTGATAATCAAAAATTCTCAAAAAAAAAACCAAAAATAAAACTAAAAATATTTTCTCTAAAAATTCTGTAAAGTGTTTGTCAATTTGTTTTTTTTTGCGCCGAATCGCAATGGAGCAACTGAAGGACTTTCTTTGTGACAAACTACACTGTATTATAAATAGCTGAAAAAAAACACAGGATATTTAATTGATTTAGCGCAGAAAGACACGGTAGAAGGACGAAAGCTACCTTCACAGTAAGAATATACTCAGGAGTTCTTCAGGACTGTAGTATATAAATAAGTATATAAAAGGGGTATAATAGAGTTGGTATTCAAGACGCCTAGTAATATTATCGTCATTGCCAATTTTGTATTATACCTTCATTTCTATTACTATTTATTGTTAAAATATTTAGTCTGAATGAATGGGACGATCCAAGACGGAATAGGTCCCTTTTTCCACATTTCGGTCATTGATAATAATAACCTTTACTCTTTTATTATGAAAATTAACGTGGTTTGGACACATTATTAATAATAATTTACGGGCGACACTCACGTTTAAATTGGAGGCGCGACGCGTTCGCGAGCGTTCCGCACTCGCCTTGAAAAATACCACCGGATGTGTTTGAAACTATAGTTGAACTGCTCCAACTTAAACGTGTCACCCGTAAATTATTATTAATAATGAAACTTTTACTCTTCTCATGTTTGTAAAGTGCGTCATTATATGCAATGAAACTACATTTTTATCACTTACATGTTTGCCAGATAATCAACTGGCAAGCAGTAGTGTTCAAACATGAGTGTGTTACGGTTTAAAATGCATTATTTCAAGCGAAATTACTCTGCAATTAAGGCGTTTCTCAGGGTGACGACCGCAGTGCAGTGTCACGCAGGATTTTGCAAAACAAAGTTTCGGGTGGTGCTGCAAATGCACTTCTACATAATAGACCAAAAAGATATTTTTTTTAATAAATACGCAAAAAAATACTAACGCTTCTACCTTATATCTGCTCAATCTATGTTGTCTACATCAGAGTAGATATTGAGGTATAATCTACCTGAACCTAACTCTCGGATACTTTCTGATCTAAGTTAACATAGACTGCAAAGACTGTACCTACCTACATAGACGATACATAGCGTTCGTCTCCATTTTAAATTCTATTGTTTTCCGTTGCCAAGCCAACAGCCAACACCCCCGCTATTAAGGCGACTATACTTCTACCGTACCATTTCTACTTTCTGCAGACTACCAACCTTTCTATTTTTTATCAATACATTAATTTTACTTCATATTCTTTATAAATGCGAAAGTCTGTGATGCTGGATGTTTGTTACTCACTCACGCAGAAAACCACTGAACGGATTTTAATGGAATTTGGTATGATTGATTGATAGATTTATAGGTAAATTTTGTATGTCGTGGAAAAGGATATAGGCTAGGACTATTTTTTTTTTACTTGCTAATTGCTTGCGTTTGACCACTATGTCACCACTTTAATCTGTATTGCTCTAAAATCTTTAAGTTTTTATAGTAAAACTGTGGAAGCCAAGGAATTGAAGTCCCAGACTTGTTTAGCTCACCTTTGAGGGAAACGTAAATAGTGAATTTTCGATGACTATGATTGGCAACCAGACCGTGGCTTCATGTTTTATTCATTCAAAGGATTGGACCGCCTAAACTTTGGCTTTATTTATTGCCAATATTTATAATTTCTTAACTCCGACGTTGAATTTAACGTAAAGTTTTCTTACCTTCTTTGAGCAATCAGTAAGTGCTTTCATGTCTAGACTAAGCTTTTATAAATTAAATTCTCACTGACCTATCATTTTATATATAGTCAAAAATAATTATATAGTTATGTTTAAGAAACCAAGCAATCAATACTGCGAAAAGAGAAGACACCTCTATTAGTGCGTCATAAGGTATTTTTTACATGACGTGAAAAATCGAATGTGCCAACCTCTTGAAGGTTGTTACTGCTATCGGAAGGGTGTTCTATTATAAACTTGTCGATTCACGGTTTCCAATCAAGAAAGTGTTTACCCTAGCGTAAACCTATAGAGAATATGCGCACTGTCTACTAAAAGAAAAAATAGGTATACAGTATAATATTGTGGAAGGCCTTAGTAATTTTGTGTTACGAGTACTTGGAACAGACTCGCTACTTAGATGCGAGTAATTATGATTATACCTATTCTTTTAAGAACCTTTTGTTGTTCCGGGACGAAAAGTGTTCTATCCTGCAACAAACTGTAACTAAATTGGCTCAATCGACTTCTTCTAACATAAAACACTTTGGAATTCATTGAATTAGGACGCTACTTCGGTCTTATAATATTAAATGTCGGAATTATAATATTAAGTTAGGACTTAGAACTGGGATTAGGTGAATAGTTTGAATTGCGACCTTATTTTGACCTCAATACGAAGACCCCCAAACTACCGACAAAACAAGGTAAAACTAATATAACGGTTTAGCATATAACATTTTCCCTACCTCTGACATTGTCATCGTAATAGAACAAGACATAGCAGCCTCACATCGCTCCGGCTCAGAGGAGTAACTTCGCAAACTACATATATATATACATATATGAAAATAACCCTTTCCGGTGATTTCCCCTGGGACCTCACCGGGAAAGGAGATCTGTGCCAAGTTTGAATATCGGCTCTGGTGTTGGCATTCGGAGTTTTAAAATTATGAAATGCAAAATATAAAATGTACTAATGTCACGAAGGTAGGACGTTTAACTTATATTTTGTAGCGCTCGTAGCGAAGCTCTCCTAGCCATTCGTAACAGACCTGCTAGATTTAGCAACGTTTGCTGAGGTCACCATTTGGATGTATGATCTTTCTGGTATTTACATTTGAGCGCGTGCTGTGGAGGACACGTTAAGCCACGTCAGTCTCGGTTGGTGTCTTAGGACAACAGTGGTTAGGTTAGTTGTTGGAAGAGTCCCTGTGGTCTATAACTCCGACACCACTGGCCGCACACCCACATGAGCAAGAAAAATGAAGGACTCATATTTGGGAATAGAACGTGGAAGGAAAGGCCCTATTTTCTTTTGATAAATGAATGATAATGATAATGAAATAAGTTTATTGTGTCAAAAACATGAATAAATACTTAACTTAACATTTATGACTTAGTAGGTATACTAAGTATTCCCACAAAACGGCCTCTACTCAGCATAGCCGGCTGAAGCAACCAGCGCTGATTTTCCGTAGAAGCCGCCCGGTGACATCACGGATCGTAACACAATAGGATTGAATAAAAAAAAAACATTAAATGTATACTGGCAAGAACAATTTGCACAAAAACATAAACCTTTTCCCTTTTATTTATTTATTTAATAGTTTTGCACAAAATGGTACGAGGAATGAGTTAATTTAGCATTATCTATAAACACCCTTTAAAACAGCCTTTTATAATATATATAATTTTTTTCCACTGTGATGACTATGGTAAATTGTTGAGCAAAACAATATATTAGTTTTACTTCTGATAGTGTGGCTGTACCATATTTTCCTAGAGTTTAAAATGCCTCTTTTTCTTAAGAGTATTACTTTTGTCACATTGTGCGTAGCGTACCTACAATAAAATGACGCACTTTACAAGCATGAGAAATAAAAAGGAAAGAAGATGAGATGAAGGTTTTTCCTACATGATTTCTTTAACCAGATAAGCCGAAAATTTCATTACGGATAGCAACAATCAAATGAAGAACAATCTGATATAAAGTCTAGGGTAACTAGATATAGAAAGAACGAATCAGCTATAGTATCTCATTTGGAAAAAAGTGAAAATTTTATACTCACATAATCTCTATTTAGAAAGAGTATAATACAAATTAATTTATTGTCAACGCAATTTACACATTTATACAAAATGTTATTATATCAACCTATTGTGTACTGATAGGCAAATAGAATTTAACCAGATTTTTAAACCTTGTAAAATTATCTCAGCGTCGTTTGTTTACAGAGTGCTGGTTTTAAGAGTAGGTACCCCTTTGCTCTAACTCAGTTTAATTAAGCTCAGAACATTTTGTTCTATTTTTATAAAAAACTAGCTTAGTCCCGCGGGTTCCTCGCAGTTTTTACGGGATTAAAAGTCGTCTATGTCCTTTTCCAGGACATAAAGATCCCAAAATCAATATTTGTTTAGTTTTTGCGTGATTGAGTAACAAACATCCATTCAAACTTTCTCAATATTAGTAGGATATCTGCTGTAAAAACACTATTTAGTAAAGAAGTCCAATACAGGTACAATGATTTTGAAACACACTTTAGTAGAGAACTTGTAGCTCAAAGATTTTTTACGGTACAACTTTTGAACAGGCCTTATTTGCTCGTTCCCGTATATAAACCAAAATACCGACGCTAATGGCGCCGTCAATTTCAATTTACTCAATTATAAATTAATAACGCCAGCCTAACAAAATGTGAGCGGAGCGGTGATGAGAAAATTTAATGGGAAACGCTTTCTCAAAAGGAATAAAGGATGAAATAAATTCTATATTTGTACTCGCGTACTTGACAACGTTTTGGCGAGTTTGGACCACAATTTAAAATGCAAACACATTTAAAATGGACCATTTCATAAAATAACCCCTTTTTGAAATTACCACTTCTTGAAAGACGCGATTGTTTTGAAATGCCACAAACTATAAATAAACACATTTGCTTCAGACATAGCGGAAATAGTGTAAGTGTAAGTATTTTGTCTATTTCATTCGAAATTTCTCTCTTCTTCTTGGTGGTATTTTTCATTTCTAAAGGTCGTGTCCCTGAAAGTCCTTCATAGCACTTCGTGTTAACTGCTTCTATTTTGCCCGATTTTCGGCTTCTCTCATGGCGGTAATTATAGCAAAGAATACAAACTATTACTTACGGTTATAGGGAGGACAGTGAGGGTGGTTACTTGGTCACACCAACGACTAGGTGCACGGCCACGAGTCTTTTTCCTTCTACCTTACCAATCATAACCAATTTGTCGAGGTTATCAAGAGTTGTCAAAATGTCTTATCCTGATAAAATCCTAAAAACCGAAGTTATATATTTTTAGGTATCCTCATTTATACCTTTTTCATGAGACGATTTTCTGTCATCATACCTCACCACAAAGACATTCCTAGTAGCAGCAAAGAAAACTAACTATTACTTAGTTGCAGCAAAGAAAACTAACTAACATACGTAGTATACTAACTTACGTAGCAGCAGTAAGTGGCTAAGATCGAATAACGCCGTTAAAACGTCTTATTGTAAAGGTAGAGATTTTAGAGATACAACTGCTAGTAGGACTCATTTTATCCAGAAAGCTATAAAAACCTGCGAATGATGAAACTGTTCTAGTTGGGTAGTTGGTGTAAAAATAGCCAATAATCGCATTTTTTAGCCTATAGAGTGAGGCAGTAGATTAGATTCCAACCACAGATATTGAAAGGGAGAGGACTTTAATCTCATCTCTATGATTCCAACATAAGCATGTGTATACTGCGGTTGTATATAGAGCTAGCACAACTTAAAACTATCGGGTAATATTTAAATAATTACAATCTCGCTCTCGTTTTGTGTCAGCCTCTTTGGTGTAGTGGTTGGGCAGGTTGGCTCAAATCTCACCAACCAACCAATGAGGTTGCGGGTTCGATTCCTGTGACGGAACAAATGTTTGTGCACAGAAAAAAATAAATGCAAGCATTTGTTTCGTGTCTGGGTGTTGTGGGACCATGGTCTCCGTAGTTCCTGGTTCCCTAGATACATGTAATCCTAGTTAGGGGCCAGGATCTTTTTATGTGATCGTTGGGCGTATTATTATTATTATGACAAAATATCATCAAGATATCATAGCATTATATTACTACTAGCGGCGTTCTATTACATGCCTGGTTTTACCCGCGGTTTTTTAGGTTGATAAGTAGCCTATGTGTTAATCCAGGGTATCATCAACATCATTAGCCCATCACATTCCCACTGCTGCAACACGGGCCTTCTCTCATAAAGAGAGAGTATAGGCTATTATCCACCACGCTGCGCTGGCCCACTGTGGGTTGGTGGATGTCACATGTCCTTGAATTTTTGTCTTTTGGTCAATAACTCTTAACTCTTTAGTTATTCTATTCTTCCATTCTATTGTAATCTACTTTTAAACCGACTTCAAAAAATGAGAAGGTTCTCTGTTCGATTGTATTTGTTTTTTTATGATATTTTTATGTTTGTTACCTCAGAACTCCGTCATTTATGAACCGATTTGGAAAAATATTTTTGCGTTGGGTTCAATATAGCTACGAAGTGGTCCCATATAAATTTCATCGATATTTGAACTTGGACTTCGAAGATACATTGAAGTTGGTTTTTTGTTTGATAAAAAAAAAGTACTGTGTGGTGCTGTTATTTCACCGATACGACCTTGGACTAAAAGATACATTGAAGTCGGTTTTTTTTCTAAAAAATAATTATCTTATACATACATGTGAAATGTGGCAGGCAAAACAGTTTTGTGTAGTTTAATATATAAATAAAACCTAATTACCAAATTCATAGCCAGCAAACGAGGATTACCTAAACCTACGGAGGCATGACACACTACAATTTCTAAAATGCAAATTTCCATACTTACCTAACCAGGTGCGAATTAAGATAAATGAAACTAATTCCGTATAAAATGGTCTACAGTAATGCTCTTAATCCGTCTTTTCAGTGTAGAAACTCCAAATGAACATTTCGCCAAGGATTACTCCGGGTGACCTCGTTTCTGTCCTTTTGGGGGCTTTTAATCCTTTTGCAATTTTAAATAAGTATACACCTGAGTTCAAAATTTAATTTTCTAATTAAAGGTTAACTAAATATATCATAGTAATCAGGAATTTGGTTATTTTAGTATAATCGAAATTAAATAATACATTAGAAATCTCAGATAAAGTATTTTGGCTGTCTACTCAAAATTAGAAATAGTTCCATTTCTTGTATTTTAATTTATTGATAAATAATAAATAAATAATTAATGATAGAAATAGATAAAATATTGTTATAATCTTATGGGATACTTAGTAGTACGCACGATAATAACCAAAAAATATAACATCTAATTCAATCACTAATAATGCCAAAAGTTACAATAATTTCATTATTACGAGTATTGTATTCGTATTATCCTGTTCACTCCAAAGTTGTCTTAAAGAAGGTACTGCTTAGAGATGACATCAGTCATACACTTTTATTTCCATAAAGTTTTGCATTAAATGTGGAATTTTTAAAATAATGTAATGTAATTTAATATACCTGATTGCGTACATTTTATTCCATTATCTGCATTCCCAAAACAGACACGTACGCTACTGGCAGCTCGTTGCTCACAGCGATGTTCATCAGTAAATATGAAATATTGGATACTGTTAGATACACTTTTCTCGCCATACCAAGTCTTCTGTAACAAGACTAAAAACCGCAGGAATAAATGTTGGCTTATGTTTAACTGAGTAAAATGTATCACCAAAAAATATCAACATATAAAACAAATATAATCACCAAACAAAAATGTAAATGATCACCAAAACTAAAATAGTAAATGATCACCAAAAATAGTAAATGATCACCAAAGTAGGCTCCACCAGAAGTCTCGCTCGTCACCCTTTCATGCTGCTTCCTTTACTTGACCTTCGTTGCGCTGCGGTAGTCGCTGGCTCGCTTTGCTCGCCACCTCCCCCTTCGTTCGACTCGGCCTCGTACGTTTGCTTCATCCAGGACCTCCTTCGCAAGCATCTGGCTCCGCGCTTTTTATATACACTCTAGGGGTAAGAGCGACCACGGAAGAGTAAAGTGCGTCAATTCGGGTAAGATTTGGTTGTCATTTACTAAATTTGGTGATCATTTACTAAATTTTATCTGTCGACACAAGTTTTGGATAAAAGTGTATGGGGATCTTAAAGATAATTTTGATGGTCATTATATTTTTTCTTATTAATTTTTGCAGGTATGCATTGAATTTTATGTGTCGTCTTTGACAATTAAAACTAACGAGATACCTTTTGAAAAAGTACCTTCTGTACGTAGTACTATTATTCTGTGCTTCCGTATTCATAAATTATAAATATCTCTTTCAGGCTTTATAATAATTAAATGGATTTAGTTTATTAACTGTGCAATCAAGTTAAGGATGATGATTATTTGGAGACTTAGTTCACCTACCATCCACATTTTATAAATATGGAAACATGCTAGTTTGATTTTACATAGGAAATTGAAGTTTTCAACGTTTGTTATAATCATAATGATTTATTTGTAAAAAATAAGCTATGGTACAGCTGTTGTCATGTCAAAGTAAAGATCTCTTATTCTGCCTTTGCAGGCGTGCAAATTTTTCGAAAGTGATGGTACAAAATTGATTACATCAAAATATTTAAATTAAATTAAACTATCATTACAAATTAAATTAAAAGTCATTAAAAAATTAAATATATTTAAATAAAAATATGAAGTTATTACCCATAAATTATTCGTCTGCACCCCGCTTGCGACTTTCGTTAAAATAACGTCACAATTCGGCCACATTCGCTTCGTTATTGTCACTAATGAAATGTTGGAGACTAATTAATTTCGACCGGACGCAAAATTGACCTATGTCAGTGTGAGTGTTGACACAATGTTGGTGGAAAGTACGCGGTGCAGTTACAAAGATACCATTTTGTATTTAATGCCTATCTATCTATCTATCTATACTAATATTATAGAGGTAAAGTTGTACTCGTATGTAAGTATGAAATAAAAACGGTGAAGATAAACATCGCGAGGAAACCAGCATGTCACAAAAATTCAAGGACAGGTGACATTTACCAAGTCGCACTGGGCCAGCGGGGCGGATTATGATATATATTTTCTCTAAGAAGGAAAGCCCGTGTCCCAGCAGTGGGAACGTAATGAGATGATGATGATGATCATGATGGAAAAAATTGACTTGCGGCAAGAAAAGAATAGGCCTTAACTTGATAATCAAATATAAACAATGATAATTGAATCGGTACTAATCAAATTGGTCTAGCTTGTAGAATACCTCGATTCAAAGATTTTCTAAACTTCATTCACTGTCTCACTTTTACGATAATTCTACTCACAAATTCTTTCCACGGTGAAAAGTCACCCCACGCCATATGACAATAACAATCAAAATCACCTGATTATATTTTTACATAATACTTTTTTAGAAATGTATGTATTAAGGGCTTAAAGAACAATAGCTGTAGAAAATAAATGACTGTAAGGTCAACACGTCCGGAGTCGTAATTGTCGGACGAAGCATTAACAAAGCGGGTTTATTATCTGGGAAAGGACCAAATGAAATAAAGTTTGTATCACAACTTTATCCTGAACCTACGTTACTTAGTATTGACCTGGTATTTACTGGGTAGGTAAGCGTGCTACATCTTAAACCTAACTTTTTTTTCTTTATTTATCAGTTTTATTAATCCACAACAAACGAGCCCCAGATGATTAGCGGTTTAGTGACATCTGTAACACCCTCCTTTGAGTATTATGTTCTTTGCAACAACAAACATCGCTCTGAGTCCATTATTTAAGTAATTAAGTATTTATTTAATTAAATAATTATGTATGTGTATAATATAATAATATGTAATATTGCGTACCTAGTATATGTATGTCTATGTAGGCATTTATAATGTTGTTGTTATATTGTATCTAATAAGACCTTTAGGTCCACAATTTTGAACTCCCAAAGTGTACTAGTATTGTAATTTATTTTATTGACATTGATTTTTTTCTATTATTGTAGACCTTACCATTCTCGTCCTTTAACATTTTGAGAATTCATCTCCATCCAAAGGTGGCCTGAAAGAGATTTTAGCGATAAAGCTACTCGTTGTAAAACATTCTTAAGTGGGTTTTTTGTTATGTCTCTTATTTTAATGTTTACAATAAAGAGTTCATCTATCTGCCTACCAATACGTTATTTTATAACTTCTGTGTTCTTGTTAACAACTAATTTAGTTCTCAATAGTTCACTTATATTCCATTTTGCCACAACAACCACACAAACTTTAGATAGACTTTCATTATCCATACCTGTATACAAGAGAATTACGGAGTTTAGACTACCAAAACATATTCAAAATCTATCGACATCCTAATTATTCAGTTTCGAAAGTTGAATTGTTTTCCTTGAATATTTGACCCCTTTCACGAAACAGTGACGCTTCTGCTGAATTTCAATTTTATTAGTCTAACATAAACATTGTTCATTATTAGTTTTAGCACGAAGCCGCTTTCAATTGTTAAAGTTGCTTTCGACGCCTCCACACTCAAGTGGTTTAACGTGATATACTGCCGAAATGACTCATCAGATATGCCTAACCTACAACCTTTACACAAAGGACCATTTTCGGTAGAAGAATTTTGGTATAATTGGTGGGAAAATTATACTAATAATGATTTCAACCCCTTTGAATCTTTGCGGTACTTACTTTACTTTACCAGTGACTTAAGCGGCTACGTTACGGCGATTTTCAACGTTATTTAGAAAAGTCTCTATAAATGATAATAAAAAACCGCTTCAAAACCCATCAAATAATTTAAATTTAAGTGCACAGCACAGACAGATTTGGATGATCTACTTTAATTTATACTTTTTAAATAGGGTTACAGATAAATCCATAAAGATCTGATAAGCGCAAAACCGGATAAAGGTGTTTATGTGAACAAATATCGAAAAAGTATAGGTATTTATGTAAACTACATACCGTTAAGCATCAAATCAAATCCGTTATAATGGCGGCGATTCCAACGGGTTAAAGATATCGAAGTGGGGTTAAATAACGGTAATAAGGGGTTATCCAATCCCTACTATCACCCCGCTATTTGTATCAGAGTCGTGGCAAATTCATGCCCTGATTTATATCGCAACAAAACAGATTGCGAGTATTTTTGGCTTTTTTACGGCGCCACTATGCAGATAAATGTATTGATAATGTGGTTCCTCGGCGAGGTATGGGTACTCGCAAAAAAGCCTTTTTTGGTAGGCTGTCTGCAAAGTGGGCCGACGCTCGACTGGTATGGCCATATGAAGATGAAACATTCTGTAAGCTTGTGAACTAACTCACGTATTTTATCAAGGATTAATTTGTCGCGAGCGTACTGGGAGAAAAGCAATGACTTTATAGGTAAGTATATACCTGTCACCTGGATTTGCTTTGCGCGTTACTAGCGTTTTTCAAGCACGCACGACGCGCACGCATTCTTTCAAGCTGCCGCCGACGTAGCCGTAACGATACTTCGCACTGACATTTGCGCTCATTCGTACTTTTCAATTAGTTTAATTCGCATACCTACCTATTAATAGCAACTAAATACGTATACGAAACAAATAAATAAATACGCCCAACTTCACATACATAGATAAATTATCGTAATCCAAATCGGTCCCATCTACTTATATTCTGTGACTGAACTAAGCAGGCATTCCAAATTTTGGTGATAGGCGACCCTGTAAGATTCGTACAGGATTTATACCAAAACAACACAAAATAGTAAACATGTTTTTACCTACTTATTTAGCAATGCGTGTTAAGAAGCTAGATGTTTTTTCTTGCGTGTTAAAGCGATATTTGGTTTTTTCAAACCTAGTACTGAAACATAATCAACGAGTATCGCAAATATTCACGAGCCAATAAAATACGAAAATAAATGTACAGTTTAAGAGGAAAAAATACAAAAGAGATGGTAAATAAGGTAAGGTAGATAAGCTTTACGTCATTTTGGACCTGTTGTGGTTAAAACTATATGGTCCAGCTTCAGTATCACACCATCTTCTTCACCTATTATGCAGCTTTTGAGTGGACACCAGACCATTATCCTTTTAAGTCCTTGAAATACGCCAAATTAAGAAAATGTAAGAAAACCTTTTATTTTTTTACATCCGCTTCACAGAATACTTAACAGAAGGACCAGGCCAGGATGATCTGAACGAAGGGTTTCTTGCGTGGTCCGCCGAGTCATACGGATTACGTGGAAAACCATGATCGACATTCAAGAAAACTAAGTGTCTTACTTTGTAACTATTACGTACTAAGTTTACGGCTTCGGAGCAGGTAACGACCGATTTTATCGACGTAATGGGAACACCGAGCCCATTCGCTACTTAACGTGTATTAACTGTCGTCTAGGCCTTTCGATATTTTATTGGATCTACATCCGACGCCTGAAAAGAGCTGGATAGCTGTAACCAATGGCTGTTACCTTTAAGACGTGGTAATAGGCCCTGGATTTCAAAGCATTTCGCACTTTTCTCCTTTATAAGGTTTGAAATCGTTTTCCGAATTTGAAATATGTATTTCGAGGTTGAGTATGAAAATTTTTTTAAGGTCCGGTTTTTATATAAAAATGGAATTTCCTAATTTTAACCGACTTCGCAAAGGAGAAGGTTCTCAATTCTAGTGGTTTTTTTTTACCGACTTAGATTTTTTTGCGTAGGGTTGAGTATAGCTAAGCTACAAGGTAGTCCCATATAAGTTTCATAGCTATTCGACCTTGGACTTTGAAGATACATCAGAATTGAAGGCGGTTTTTTGATATAAAAATTAAAATTAAAATTTCTTTATTTCAAGTAACAAGACTCATATAATGGACAAAATTTATAAATTAACCTAACAAATAATTACATAATTAGTAGAGACATGACATGATATAAAATGAATTATGTATAAAAAAAATGAAAAAAAAAATGTTTCAGTAACTCTATTAGATAATGCAGATTGGCCAAAAAAGGCTGGCCTAGATTAGTCGCTCGTAAAATAGTAGATAATTAGGTAGGTGTAATTATATAAACTAGAATAAGCAAAGTAAGTAAAGTGGCTTTCCCTTTTTAGAAATGAAATGTCGAAGCAAAATTCAATAAAAAGTCAATAGGAAAACAGATTGGCACGACAAGGCTAGATGTAGCTATTATACAGGTAGGCTGTTCCTTGTCTCGGCTTGTTGCACTTGAGTTTAGTTTTAACTTCTATTCTTCTATTCTTGTATATTTATTGATGTAACTAAGTAGCGAGACCAACTTGAGTCGAGGTCGTTCACTTGATAGTAAGTAACATGCCTTCTATAACAGTATCAGCGCCACCCAGAACCATGTCTTTTAAATTTAGATTTGTAATTAGTTTATTCCGTTTGGAAAACTGCATTTTTTCCGATCACAAAAAAAACAAACTGTGAATTATAATGCCGATAATTTTATTGGTCTAAAATTCATATAGCCGACGCTTGTCTTTTCTATTTTTATTTAAGGTTCAGGAGCCTGAACCCTCAAAGCCACAAACACGCAGAGAATCGACGCATTTGAAATGTGGCGCTGGCGTCATTTACTAAGAATCCCCTGGACAGCGCGTCGAACGTGTCTATCCTGAAGCAGCTGAAGATGGAGCTGCAAAACCAGCTCCTTCCGTCTGCCTGCACCGGGTGCTGCAATGCTTTGGTCATATAGCCCGCAGGAATACCGACAACTTGGAAAGGCTAATCGTAACGGGCAAGATCGAGGGCAAAAAAAAGAAGAGGCCGGAGTCCGAAACGTTGGTCCGACCGGGTGTCGCAGCAGCTAGAAATACCAATCAACAAGGCATTCCACTAAGCCGAATATCGAAGTAGGTGGAGAGAAGCAATACGTACCCTGCATGAAAGGAGTCACGATCCTCAACAATGACGAAGAATAACGACTGAGGAAGAGGGAATTTTATTGGTATTTGGAAGGATTTTTCGGTTAGAAATTAGAATAATACTTACTGTATATGGAATATAGGGCCCGTGAAATATTTATAGGTTCAAGACCCAAGCGATAATGTTCTAAATAAAGTGTTTAGAAACTTTACTGAATAAGGTGCTTAAAATATAGGTAAGTTAGTAGTTAAATAAACAAAGGAAGATCCTGAGCTCGCGTGTAACGCTACTATAAACACAATTGGTTTAATAACCGCTTTTCAAGCGCAGATTCTAAATTACATGTTCAAAACAAATGTCTGAGGCATCACGATGTTCACGAAACAAGCGCTAAATAGTTTGATTGCGTACCTTTCGTGCATTTACGATTTCCTTCATTCCGTTTGCGATTGGTATAGGTAACGTAGTAATGCAGGAAACCTACTTTCTACCAATATATTTTAACTAGATTTAGTTCCGCCGATTCAACGATATGAAAGAAATTAATTTTAGAATATCGGATTTATACAAACATTTTATATTTATACGTCATTAAAAGACTTTTTACAACTGCATACATATAAGTGTACGTTTAATCCAACAAAAAAACCGACTTCAATGTATCTTCGAAGGCCAAAGTCAAATATCGATGAAATTTATATGGGACTACTTCGTAGCTATACTGAACCCAACGCAAAAAGAATTTTTCAAATCGGTTCATGAATGACGGAGTTCTGAGATAATAAACAAAAAAAAAATTAAAAAGCCTTCCTTCCTCCTTCTTTTTTGAAGTTGCTTAATAAGGTACCGATAAACCAACACTAAATTATTTCGATTTTAACGCATCCCACCCATTCAACCATAAAGCTTACAGCTTTAACCGTAATTAATAAAATTTTCTGTTTGAATGACAAAATACTCTTTCTTAGCGAAAACCTACAAGCCAAGAGCATACCTATTGGACATCTAAGTTCGTATTCATATATGTATGTATACATGTATAGGTATGTAGGTATACGTGTGACTCATAGTTTTGGCAATTTGATGATGAATGAGTGAGACAATCAGTCTGTAGTATTAAACTATTATTTTAGATATCTATCTTTATAGATATACATCACGTATGAGTCACGAAAGTTTGCTAGAAATAATTTCCATGTCAATGTCTAATTATGTCTACATACAATATTAAATCCGCAACATTACGCCCGTAGTGAGGAGATCCAAGCGGAACGCGCCGGCAGTAGGGCCGAGACACGGCTGATCTTAGTCCGTAATAACAGCACCAATATCAGCGTAACAAGGGTGATATAGTGCCACCCCTGCCGTGACAAGTTGCCGGGCCTTTCTGTGTCAAGTCGATTTTCTCGGCAAGGAGTCTATGCGATTTGAGTCATCATAACTAAAAATACTAACTATGACTCGTATCGTGCTTGACGTTTTTATATTTGCATATTTCATCCCATTTGTAAACGCTATCAAAGGTTTTAAGAAATGCGCCTCTAAAGACTAAGCATCTATGTAGGAAATATATAGGTACCTAACTCGTTTCTTTAATATCTAATTAATTTTAGTGATCTTGTCTAAGTGTGGATAGAATGGCGAAGCATAAAATTTGTCTGTGCGAGACTCCACCAGGTTTCATTTAATATTTGGGTATATTTTTCTGTTGACACAACTGAATTTAGTCTGTTATTACAGCTGCAATACTGATGTAATGTGCATGATACCACCCCCAATGGCATAAGAGTGCGTTATATGACAAAATCCTACACCGTCTTTTCATGGCAATTGTCGATGCAACCCGTCGAAGAACCAACCTAATATTTTGTAATAATACCAAAGCTGTAATATTTTCATTACTTTGATCTTCTATTGTAATATTCCATTGCCCTGAAGCCTAATTGGATTTGAATCCTACGGATCCTGGAATTTGCGGAAAGTAACAAATATTTTCGGTCGTGCCTATAAGCGACTGGCTTCCAAAATTCATAAACCCAAGCCTCTACAATCTGTTATTTCATTTAATATTTCAAAAGGATTTATCCTCCGTTACAGTTTGCCTATAAATAATTCTAGGCCAATATCAATTGAACTTATTTGTCCACAAGAGAAAACAACAAATAAGAAGCAATCCGAAGAGTATGAAAAGCAAATAAAACTATACGGTATTTATTGATTCCAAAGAGATGCTAACTATAGTTAGCATCTCATTTGTTGATATATTTGTCATTTGTTGATATATCAACGGAGGTATAATCTTGTAGGGTTTTAGGATTGGAACAAACAATAACTAAAAAAATAAATAAACATAAGTATATATCAGTATACACTCGTCTCTTAGTTATTTTCATTACACATGATAATATACTAACTTTTCTGCGAAATTAGAGAACTACCCGATATAGATACATACATGTTCAGTGAACATGTATGATGTAAGTTGGGCGGCGATGAGTGAACATTGTTCACTCATCGCCGCCCCACATTTATAAGAATGTTTTAAGCGTATGCTTGGCGATGACTAATTTATTTTGCATTTCCCTTGTATGTCTGTACGGCTAGTCAGACATACAATAAGACGTCTTGTAAACACGAGCTCTATGATCAAATGCACACCGACAATTGATTATGGGCAGGCGTAGCTAAATTGTTATTTTTATTTATTTAATTCAGGCAATAATTACATAGTACTTAAAAGTAAACGCATCAGAGGCCTATATTACTACCCTCGAAATCAGTTTTGTCTTCACAGTACAGCGCGACACTTACAATAATGTCTTCGGCACAGTGGGACGCAGCAGATGTTTAGGCCCTGTCGGTGCAGTACCGCACTGGTTCCGATTAGTAATCTTCGTCGTCTCTCTAATGTGGCGAAACCATCTTCGTCAACTTTAGTGCTGGGTCGTGGTGGAACAACTTTGTTTTGTTGTTTCCCCTCCAGCTTCGGCTTATTTTGCCGCTCTTGTTTCTGCTTTACGGTATTTGCAAAATCGCATGGAGGAGATGATATGCAAGCGTGGTGCTTACCATCAGGCGAATGACATGCTCGTCTCATTGCTCAACTCATTAAAAAAAAGGCTGTGGACGGTTGCGCCTTCATGGGTAAACAGGTCTGTATATACTTAATTATATTGGGTTTGTGCGGTTTCCTATTTCGAAAGAAAGGTTATTTTTGTTGATTGTTTTTATTACACCTTCACAATATCACTGAGATGATTAACGAAAAACGTTCTGGGAACTTGTTATTAGCGAAATATTTTATAAACACTTTTCTAAGACTGTCCTGAAACGTATTTATGAGTCATCCTCTTTTCTAATAATTTCATTTTTGTTGGTCGGTAAGTAGGTACGTCAATTGAATTCTAACCATTGTTTCTTAGTTAAGTAATTGCCTCCCAGTCCCTTGCCATTTCAAATTCCATTTATAGCTTGTATAACCTACTTTTATATACCTAGTTATGAAATCCTATTTCTATTCTATTCTACTAATATTATAAAATTATGTAAAAGTCTCTATAACGTGTAACGGTGGTAGAGTCATTATAATAATTGACATTCATAAGTGCGTCTGTGATGCCAAAATTTAATAAAGATCTTTTGAACGACAAGGGATTTTGATGAAATTTAGTATGTTAATATGTTTACAATATCAGAGCTCCTGGAATAAGAAATTTTCATACCCGAAAAATAAGCAGCTCTCTAGGGAACAACAATAATCCGAACTATACGTGGACGGAGTCCTTTTTTTACACTTAATAGATCTATGTTTGGCCACTATCTCGCCTGATGTGAAGCAATGATGTGGCCTAAGATGGAGCACATTGATCTAGAGAGAGACGGCACTTGAGCGGCTGCTTAGACCCGTCTCCCTGATGGTTCGCCAAACATCATCCCGAAACACGACAAGGTCGCTTGACGGCATGTCTTTGTTCGGTGGGTGGTATTACAACCACGGCCATCGTCGCGGAGTCGTGGTTATCGTCTGGTAATTTATAAATATCAAAGTCAAGTCAAAGTCAAATATCATTTATTAAATAGGCACAAAAGTACACCTTTAAACGTCATAAACACAATAGCAATAAAATTAAAAATATGTTAAAAATTGTAACTTAAGTTAACATGACTTTGAAAAAAAGATAAGATAAAGAAATGGGTAAACACCCATTTTTCCCTATATTCAATATGATGAACTCGCTGAACTAAACTGTGTACTGTTATTATTATACTATTACTGTATTATACCTACCTAAATATTTATTAGTTTCGTTTTTCGTTAGTATTCCTTAGTTTAGATAGTAGTATTTAGTTTTCTTTGGTTTAGATTTGTTTGTTTATGAATTGTTAGTAGATATTTCATGAGTGGCATCCGTAGCGTTTCCGCAGGATGTCGTTGTGAAAACACGAATAATAAAAGGTTGATATTAGTCAACCCATTCACATTTCTTTATGATAGTGGCAAAACAGATTTAAGCATGCCATTCCTAATGGAAAGCGGTCACTGTTGCCTATGAACGTCTGCAACACCAATGGCATTGCTATGTAGTATGTAATAGGTATTCTGTGGCATTTCTGTGCCGCTGTGTATTCCATTTTTAACAGTGAATGTGAATTTTTAACAGAGTTTCCTATGGCAACTACTCTAATCATTATAGATAAATAATTTGTTGTTAGAAATCTATTAAGAGGTTTTCAAATATAATAAAACTGCACTGTTGGATTTTTGTCCTCACCTTTGTATAGACTGACCTAAACTGCAACAGTATCGAAATAAATGAATGATAAATTGTATGTATTAAGTATAATCAAAATAGCCTCATTCATATTCTCCAATAAAAAATATTTCATCATAATAAATCTGACTTAGAGTATCACGGAATACCCTGTTCCGCATTCTTGAATACGTGAATAAAAATGAGAGTAAGTGCGATAATTCACTGTAATTATGCAATATTGTGTAAATGACGTGACTATTTCAATATGAAGTGTGAAGTTCTTGTTAAATGATTGCAGCCTATCAATCAAATGAGCTAATGATAGTTTAATGACCTAATTTAGCAATATCTTTGTTTTTTGACAGCCTCTGTGGTGTAGTGGTTGGGCATGTTGGCTCAAATCTCAGGTTGCGCGACACGGGACAAATTTTTGTGTACTGAAAAAAAAAGCGCAAGCATTTGTTTCGTGTCTGAGTGTTGTGGGACCATGGTTCTTATAGTTCCTGGTTCCCTAGATACAGGGAATCCTAGTTAGGGGTCAGGATCTATGTTTGTGATCGTTGGGCGTTATTTATTTATTTTATCTTACCCATATGTATATAAAAGATTTAAGCAAAAGTAACGTTCTTTTGTGCATCTCTTTTCTATGTCTAACCTTAGTAGGTAGGTATAAGTAACAAAGTACGCTTCATCAGATTGTGTATATACTTATGAGTTTTAAGGTGGTTTTCACTTTTTATATATTTTATTTTATGTTAATCGCACCTGTGCGAATCTGTATTAGGTATGGGTGCTAATACAACCACGGCTGGAGCCCATATACGACTTCAACACATAAGCTAGTTTTCTCACGATGTTTTCATTGACTGTTTTTAGAGCAAGCTCTCAAAACCCGCTCTGCCCCGCGGTTTCGCCCGCAGTTTCCCGTGATAAAAAATATATGTCCTTTTCCAGGATCTAAAGTACCTACCTACATACCTACCAAATTTCATCAAAATCCGTTAAGTGGTTTTTTCCTGATTGAATAACAAACATCCATCCATTCGTCTATCGTCACAAACTTTTACATATATAAAATTAGTAGAAAGTAGAATTGGTCGAGGTTAAGGACTGAGTCGGATTCGAAATCAGATGCGTCATATTGTAAGGAGCACAAGAGAGAGAGAGAGCTTCTTAATATTTCTATACCAGTCAACGAATAAGGATTTATTACAAAATAAATTAGTATAATCTTCGTTTACAATAACTGCATAACAGTGTAAACTACCTAGACATTACAAATTGAGTGGTAAATTGTGGATTTCACTACATTTTCTAGATGTTTTGCTCGTGTGCAATAGAATCGTTACATTGAAGGCCGCTGAGATTACAACTGCATTCCGAAGGTATTTTATGCTCTGTATTTTATATTGTTCTGTTCTGTCTGTTATATTACTAATTCAATTAAAATAGGTATAGAATATGAGTGTTTTAATGTAAAAGGTATAGATATATTTAAATACAACATAGCCTAAATAAAAGTAAAACGTATGGTAAAGCACCATCAATTTATGGTTGACACGGTGCACGTGCACACCAAGCGTTCGCAGCAAGCTTTTAACCATCACCTTTATAATACCAATGGCCAACGAGTGAAATTCCATGACGGCATCTGTGCTTCTCGATAGTTACAATCTGGAAGTTTTTAAGCCTAGAGTAACATCTTTGACCGCTTGTCAACAGGTGAAATAGCGGTCAAACGTTAGCTTCAAAACCTATGTGTACTCTTGATAAACAGTTAGGATTGTATCTAACCATAAAATAGAGACCTCGAAAGAAGTAATGATAAGATTTGTAAATAGGTCCTGGTATAATAATAATAATAATATAATTTATTTACCAAAACAATTTAAATAACATTTTTAAACAACATACTGGCCTCAATAATTATACAAACACAACAGTTACACTAGCAGTTGTTGAACCTCATCTGCGCTTCCCCTTGAATTTAAACAATATTTATAATGTTTGTATTATCATAGAAAGTAAATTAATGTTTCATATAAAGTTTACATGTATATTGTTTAAGATATAAGGAGATTAACAAAAATTAATAATTTGATTGGAATTTAAATAGGACATAGAATACTTTTTATATCGGAAATTTATTAATTAACCTAGTGTTTGTGAATGTGTGGCGAGACCCAGAGGCACACAGCGTGACGTACGAGCCTCTATTTTTTATAATTTGATTGGAATTTAAATAGGACATAGAATACTTTTTATATCGGAAATTTATTAATTAACCTAGTGTTTGTGAATGTGTGGCGAGACCCAGAGGCACACAGCGTGACGTACGAGCCTCTATTTCGTTTAGTGAAGATTTATACTAAAACATTACGTAAATAGGAGTCATGATAAATTATGAATATTACGGAGAGACAAAAAGTTCCGGAGGCGGCATGAAATACCGTCTTTATTAGGTTTTATGATATTTTATGAGAATCTAGCGGAATTTCTTGACATTTTATTTTCTTTAGTGAAATCTGATGCTTGGAGAAGCAACGCAGCGTGATAGAAGGTATGTACCAAGCCTTAGGTACGTGTTACAAGACTGTTCTACCGAGACTCCGCGGTTACTTTCAGACGTTGCAAATTTTAAAAGTCAAAGTCCATTTTTATATCCACGGTTAGGACAATTTTATTCGACGAGATCAAAGATGCAATATTCGATTCTTACATCTGCTATGCTTCTGTACAACATAATTCCAGTGTTCTATTTAACTATGCACACAACATACACAGATGTGGTCAAAGGTTAAGCATAGGGTTTTCACTTTTGATTATGTGTTTGGGTTTTTAATTAATAATAGGTACTTTTCTTTATTTCTTTGGTTGGGAGTTGGGACAGATTATATAGATTTCTAATTGCTTACAACATGTTTTCGGTAATATTATAATGTAAGAATTATATTGAACATAAGGGGCAGAATCAGTCCGACCAGCATTTATGACAATTAGATTTGTGTATCACAATTTGTTTTTAGAATGTGAAGACATTTTTAAATTCATGTTTTATTCAATATTTATATTTCAATTTATGTTACTGACATTTCAATTTCAATTGAGACAGTTTTTATTTATTTAGAATTATTTAAATATTTAAGAGTTCGAAGAACTGGACGGCAATAATAAAATACACTGAAAGCATATGACAACCCTAATAATTCAATGTCTGCAGCTGGTTCATCTATGAGTTGCAATTTCAGGCCAACAGACGCTTTGTTTGTTAACATCAATGAAACGTTGAGAATTGCTAATTGGGATATAACTTCTAGTGCACATAAACAGCACCCGTACTATAGAAGAGATAATAATAATAGTTGATTTAGATACAAGAATAATGTTCCTTTTATGACTGCTAAATATTGCATTTAAGGTACATAGGACGAAAGCACAGAATACCTATTAGTAAACATGAAATGTTGGGACAAATTGAGCAAAAGGGTAAAATAAAAGAATAATGAGTTTTATGATGATCACCCGTATGCACATAAACACGCATTAGCTGTGCCTAGTGTTTATTAATTTCGAAGATCTAGGAAGGTAAAGAAGGGCTAGCTAGGGCTTCGGAGTCACCTATGCATTTTTAATGATTCACTAAAATCAGGTTTTACTCCGTTCTTTATTACTCCTCATCAAGCCTACAGAAATATTTACGACAAAAATACCTAATGAGGAGCCTACCGGAAACATAAAGGAGGACAAATACTTCCTACCACAAACCTAAATTACTCCTCATAAGATCACGTTCCGAAAATTCCAAATTACAAGGGTTTTTCTACAATTTAATAAATAAATACAACGTAATTGCACGAAAGTTTCCGCGAAATGTGTATGTCGAGGTAAACAAAGAAATTGCTTTCAAGGATGTGAATATTTACTCAGTAAATTGTTCTGAACAATGGTAGGAAAAAAAGATTTTTATTGTATGGAAGGAATCATTATTTTTTACGTCATTCGATATTACAATCTAGTTCTACCTACCTAGGTTCTGCTAACTAAAGCACGAAGACTTTAAAGCCTCATGAATTGTTGTTCTTTGGAAATTTAAACCACAGGGGATACGGGAATAGCCATAAAGCAATAGGTTTTGGCTGACGTGGCCAGTTACCTACTGGACTATAGTAATTTAATTTGCAATAAATACTTAGAATAGGATAGGATAGAAGAGAAGAGGAGTCACGAAATTTATAATCAGTGCCAACCTTATCTGAAATACAGAAAAAAGAAATGCAAAACTGCTAATGTTATTTATTTAAACAAAAACCTGTATTTTACAAAACATGTTCCTTAACAAAAAATTGACAACTTTAACGAGAAACCTGGTGAAGATAAACTTTGGCTTTAGGGGAAGACTTTTCCTCAGAAAAGAACAAAATAAGGAAAAATTACTAGAAAATCATTAAACCCCTTCTTCCCAAAGCATATGTACTTTTACTTTTCTTTGATAACAATGAAAAAGAAAAAAAGTTCTTAAAACTTCCGAAACGTTTTCGGAAATTTGTCTTGCAAAGTTTGCGCTTGCTTCATATATTTTTTTCTAATTTCATTTAGAATTCTATATTTGCACCTAAAAAAGCTCTTAAGTCTTTGTCCTTTTATTTATAATTTTTTATGTATATATATACGTATATATCTAACTGAGGGATGAGATGAACAAGTTGTTAGCCTGATGGTAAGCGCCATGCCTACTCATAACAATTGCAGTGCCACCCAGAACATTTAATGCCGTAAAAGTTGAAAGGAAGAGATCGCTTATTAGTGATAGGACCATTAATTGCATAATTTTAGTTTTTAGCATATTTTCTGTATTTTGGTGTTACCAAGTTATTTAGATATATGTATTTTTTCTATTTCAACAGTACGTAACTTTATACATAAAAAAAACGTTTTTGTTCGGAGACAAAGGAATACGATTTCCGGCTTTTACTATCTTTCCCATCGCCGCTCACTTAAAACTTTCATGAGGGCGGAAGAAAGCTCGCAAAACAAGCGTTCAAGACTACCTCAAGCATTTCTAAATGGCCCTTGAGCCAATCAGGCGGCCATTTTTGCCCTAATCAAGCTCTTAGAACTTGTGATAAGGCACGCTCCACCATTTCAGGGGCCCTAAATTGTGTAAAAGCCCTTAAGGGACCTCTGATTGCGGATTACGTGGTTACTTGGTGATATTACTGCCACGTACTTTAGTTAGCTACACCTAAGAATTTACTTTTAAAGTGACTCGTTCAGGCTTCGCACCGGTGAGTATTATACACCTACACTTGTTTCAAATTAGTCGTTTCGAAATGATGTTTGGTGAACCATCAGAGAGATGGGTCTGAGCAGTCGCTTAACTGCCGTCTTCTTCTAGATTCTCCATCGTTGCTTAACACTAGGCGATATAGTGAAAACATAGAACTAAAAACGATTAAAAAATGTATGAATTAATGAAAACGATCCATCAGGTACTGGAGCAGGTGCATAGCATAGGTACTAAAGGTTTTTTTTTAAGATAGCAAAGCTAAGCTAAGCTAAGCTAAGCTGAGCTTTTTAAGAAGTGCCATCAAATCGTGACCAAAATTTTGCATTAAAGAACGTCACCTTAACGTTGTCTATGCAATTGTGTGGCGTGGTTTCCTAGAGAGCATTGTTTGATAACGTCAAATAACTGAGTGATGAGATGATTAAGTCGTTTGTCTGATGGTAAGCGCCACGCCTACTCATAACAATTGCAGTGCCACTCAGAACATTTAATACTATAAAAAGCACTGCATAGTACTGCATTGCCCAGTAATTTCGCTGGCTACAATGCCCTTCAAACTGGAACACAGTAATGCATGCGCACTACTGCTTGACGGCAGAATAACTGGCAAAGCTATGGTACCTGTCCAGACGGCCTCCCTGATAAATGAAAATAGCTTCAGTCCATACCGTATCATGTCATATTGCGGCAACGTTGTGTTAGGAATAGTGAGTCTAGAAAGTGTCCAGGCCTTTAAAGTGTGACAATTAAGTTAACGTCTAATAAGTGCTCAACTACAGTACTGATGCTGATTCTGTGATTTTCGTACGATTATTCACTTCCAAAAAAAGGTCTAGTTAATGGACTTTAAACTTTTTAATAGTCCAATGGACTTGAAATTAAATTAGTTAACGTTAGGGTTAATTTTGTAATGTAATAGGTCTGTGAAGTTATCTTAATGGAAAATTGTAAAATATACATAATTTAGTTAACGATTAGAGCTGAATTAAGTTACGGTAAGCTTATTAAATTCTTAAGCTCTTTTTATTCTTTGTTTGAAAGTTTTAAGAGAAAATAATAAAGTTAGTGGATTTTTCAAACGATTAAGTTGAATAGAACTTTTCTAAGAGATAATCTAGATTAAAGATTTCATTGGCAGGCGTGGCAAATATCATCAGAACCTTGTTCATATCGTTAAGTACCACATTAAAATAGCACAAATAATAATAATGATAATAAATAAAGAGGCTTGCGCTAGACGGTTGGATTAAGGGTCAGATGCAGAAGGCAGTACTCATGGGACGTATTGTCAGGAGGTTCCTCACTCTGCAACCCTAACCACCGGTAGTTTGGGTCCTGTCTCGCTGCTGGCGGCACTCTAGGTTTAGGTTTTTCATAGTACTTATGTAAATATTTTTAAAGAAATATTGTAAAATACCTTGATCTTAGAATGTAAATAAATATCTGAATAATAATATCACAACTTTTGTGCTAATATTGTAGCTCACAGATGAAGCTCATTCACTTGTACTGAAGTTCGTTTCTTTTTTTTTGTTTATATGTACCTAGATCTATGTATGTTTGGTTCCTATTTTGCCTGATCTTGCGTCGATGTGGCCGAAGATGGAACAGGATCTATAGGAAGAAAGCAGTTCTTTGTTAAACGAAATCCGTTAAGTCGTTGTGAAGTTATATGGTAACAAATACATACACACACCCTCGCACACATACTTCATCACACACAGACAGAGAGAGGGAGGGAGATAGAGAGGAAGAGAGAGAGAGAGAGAGAGAGAGACTTTTGCATTTATAACATTAGTAGGATTTTACGATAGGAATTTCTGGTATATCGCATCATCTTTGCCTTTTCATCTTAATACCTACTTGTAAATATTACCTCACCTGTCTAGTACACGGCTTGAAATAACGTTCTATCATGGCTGATCTCTACAGGGCTTAGTGGAACCTCATCTAAATTTCATGAGTCTGCGGGACGCCCCATCAATTAGATTTGCTTGCGCCGCTTCCTACGCTACAAAAATCAATGTCTTTTACTTAAACTTGATTTTTATCAATTTATAGTGTACGTTAATGTTATATTGGATTATTGAAAATGTTGAAATAAACATTTTTGAGAAAAGTTTTTGAAGTCATGTTTTTACTACCTACCTAAGCTTGAGAATACATCCAATTTTATAACATTGAATCTGCATCCAATGAAGGAAAGACCTCAAACTTAGAAAACCTTAATAATTATATTACCTGTGGCTCCTTGCGTAGTATTTTTTTTCATACATTATTTTTCTTCTTTCTTAATCTTGGAGTTTGATGTAGTTTTCTCTATTAATTTGATAATTTTATGATAATACTCATGCTTAGTGTAAATCGCATCCATGTAAAGTCAGGTGGGTTGCTATGTTCTTATCTTACTAAATTATTGGCGATTGTAAGACAACTCAAAAGGCCGACGTGATGGATCTAGATGACCCTTATGATTGTGTCGTGAAAAAAAGGGACAAAAGTAAAACGGACTAATCAAGATATAGAATGCAATAGGGAATATGCATGTGTTGTTGAAAAATCTGGAAATTACTTTTTACCATAGATTACTCCTGTAAACATTTAGTAGTGATATAATTATTATTACTAATTGCGTAGTTTTTTTGTATTTCAATGTTTCTTTTTCTTATTTTTGGAGAAACGGAACGTAATTGCAAAACGCTTGAGTACGTGCAACCACGTTTTGACGTCACGCCTCGCTGCTTACTGGTTAATTTTTGACATAGAGCCTACCCTGTTGGTAAATTATCCCCTATTGGTCCCCACATTTTGACGTCACACGCAAATGGCGCGTTTATGTTGATTTAAATTAATTAAAATTTTCATTTAATTATTTTATTGACGAATGATGCGGTAAATTTTTTAAAATTTTTTATGAATATTATTCAATAATGAATTGATTAATTCCCTATTAGCATCTAAAGATTACTCTTACTATTGCACAAAACAACATTTAACTTCCACCGTTCAACTTCGTTGACTAGTACTAGTAAAAGTTAGTTGAAACCCAACAAGAGCGAAGATCCTAGTTCAACCGCAGGTTTAACTTAGTAACTCTATGCGGTCCCATAAATCCCTGTTTAATCCGTTGATTAAGGGCTTACTCAAAGCTCTGGATAGATAGATGCGACGTAGCAGGGTCGGGGCAATGCATAGGGATATACCTCTAAGTACCATAAAGTAAAAAATTGAACAAATATGTATTTACATATGTAATAATTATTAAAAGAAACATTTTGCAGTTTTTGTGCGTAAATCAATAATAGCTCAAAATCAAGTCTTCTTCAATCTTTAACACTTGAATGGGTGACCGTTTGTGTCAGCCGGATTTTGGCGTTTAGGAAGTTTCTCTATTGAACGCAATGTTGTTTTCGTAAGTAGGAACTTTAAATTTTTACGCTGCAAAATTAAGAGAAAAGGACGGCTACTAAACGGCATACGGCCGAGACTTCTTGTCCGCCTCTAACCCCTTAGCACGGACCGGAGACAAAACAATTTATCCCCTGTTTTATTGTCAAACAAAAGAGGATATAAACAGGGAGTAAAATTTTTGTCTCCGGTCCATGCTAAGGGTGCTGGTAGTAAGTAGGTATATAGGTAGGTAGTAATAACGTAATAAGTAGATCACCAGGTTTCTGTTAATCCCGCCTTTGATTGACGAATTTTATTACATTAGTTCATTCAACCTAAAAGTGTTAGTTTGTTTTTATAATCATTTATTCCTCTCTAGAGTTACACTCCTAGTAGAAAAGTCTTTCATTATTTATCCGGCCAACTTTCAGCCAGTTTCGCCGCATTGAGGCGTTGATTGACGGAATTGGCGGCAAAGTGGTGACAGCGACCAAATGGCCGACCAAAGATTGATGAGTTAACATCTAGTCATATACATGTAGAAGGCAGTAAGGAGAGTTCGCACAAATTAAATTCCACCTTAAAATTGAGCTGAAACGACACTAGAAGGGAACTATCATCATATTTTGTTTTCACAATTTAGTACTTTAAAAAAAATACTAAACGGATAGTACTAAAGCTAAGGAAGAGATGACAAAAATAAGTATACAGCAAAATCTTAGTTGTGATAAAGTGCATCTCTCGAGAAAATTTTGCTATTTCCATTAAAAACTCAACTTCCCTACATGATATAACTACAGGCACCGCGAAAAAACAGAATTTTATAAGTAGGTACACACATAATAAAAGATTACGTATGAGGTAATTCTTTTTTAACTAAGTGACGAGATGAGCTGGTAGTTCACCTGATGGTAAGCAACACGCCTGCCCATAACAATAGCAGTGCCAATCAGAACTTTTAATATCATAAAATGTACTGCGCAGCACTTCTTTGCGCTCATCATCCAGAGTCATCAGATATTAACTTTCATATGCCCAGTAATTTCGCTGGCTACCAGAACCAGAACACAGTAATGCTTGCGCACTACTGCTTGGCGGCAGAACAACTGGCATAGCGGTGGTACCCACCCAGACGGCCTCTCGCATACGAACCTACCACCACCAAATCACTTAAACTCGAATGTTCTTTATTTGTTGTCAAGTATCATATACCTACGAAATTGTAAACGTGAAATTCACAATGACTTTAGTACGGTTCCTGTACAGTCCTTTCTTTACTGATATAATTTTCAGTTTGTGCCTTCTCTTAAACGTACGAGTATGAACATCCCTTACTCCTCAATGATCTGAATTGCGCCTTACAAAGTTTCGTATGAATTTCCCCGAAAATCAACATAATTAAGATTAATGGGAAAGGGCTTGTCAGTTAGCAAATAGTTTCTACCAAGAAGCAAATGCGTTAATTATTTATTTGACTTCGACTTAGTTCTGGGAATGGCACTCGGTGGCAAATACTAAGCAAGTTAGGTACTTCAAATTGGTATCATCATCATCATCATCGTCAGCCTATTACGTTCCCACTGCTGGGACTCAGGTCTTCCCTCATAGAGAGAGTATGGGCCATAATCCACCACGCTGGCTCAGTGCGGGTTGGTGGATGTCACATGTCTTTGAATTTTTGTGATACATTCTTGGACATGCCGGTTTCCTCACGATGTTTTCCTTCACCGATTTTAGAGCGAGTGCTAAATCCGCACATAACTAGAAAGTCAGTGGTGCGGGGCCAGTGGGATTCGAACTCGGGTGCGTCGGATCAAAAGTCGCCACATTTGAAAATTGGTATATAGATATCTATTTATGGATACCTACATAACGTGATTGACAGAAATAGCTTTAGAAAAGGGATATTTTACGTTATTTACTGAGACATGTTTAAAACTACACATAATGTGACAAGAGTCTTATATAACTATAAAACATTGTACTTAATCGTTTCCGTCCATCTATATTTATATCATTGAACTCCACAAGTCTCTACTCACAATTACGTCATCCGTGTTCAAAATTCATACTAACTTTTGGTAGTTATAAGGATCTTTGTACGTTTAAAAAAAGTCGTAGAATAAAATCATACATTTAACTATTGTAATTATAGTTTGAAAGATGACTGGTACCTACTTTGAAAATTATCTTCTAACGCTTACTTTATTAAAAAAAAATCATAAATATGATCAATTTTCCATGTAGTTTGATTGGGCAGATGATGCATATGACTGTACGAAATGATATTGTATAGGAGGGGACAGAACTGGGTCAATTCAAAGTGATATAAACCAATGCCAATACGCTTCTGTTGCAATTGACACAGTAAGTTTTATTTTCATAACTGTATAAATGGTATTAATGATAAAACGGTACACATTATAAAATCTTCCTTCAAGGAAAAGTTCATAAAAACACTATGAGCTTAATTTCCTAATTTCAAGTCTAGGTTATACATACATTAGCCATAATCCACTTGGCAATTTATGTGCATTTACAATTGTCAAAGGATACGAATATATAAGAAAAATGAAGACAGATTTGAAAAACTCAATGAAAACGTATTTCTATTTACCACCTTTTAGCTCTTGTGTAACGTTAAGTTAAATTTTTAAAAAAAGCTAATTGCGACATGTTACCTTTGGTTAGAGGAAACACCAAACTACATATTTTAAAATAAAACCTTTCATAATAATTTTGTCATATTCTTCTGATTGTTTAATTATATTGATCAAATTTAAAATGTGATCGAAACACCAATCTCCAAATACGAGGGTCAAACTGAAAGTTTTTAGAACTGGCCACTTGTAAACAAAATAAATAAAAAAATAATTAAAATTTTGAAAATGGATCGCTTTGGCAATATTATTGAGTATGAATTTCATTTAATTGTCATTTGTTTTACGATTTGGCGGAAAATTGAAAATTGTCTGTGTCACGTCAGCATGAATTTAACGCGAGAAAATGTTCGTGCTATATTTTTTTATGATTTTCGATTACATTTAAGTCAACAAGAAAGTTATAATAGACTACGATTGGCCTTTCACGATGAAGCCCCATCTCGTGCCACTGTTTACAACTGGTTTAATGAGTTTAAGCGTGGTCGCACTAATCTCACCGATGATCTGCGTGAGGGACGGCCTTCTACGGCG
The DNA here is from genome assembly GCA_951640565.1 of Petrophora chlorosata. NCBI lineage: Eukaryota > Metazoa > Arthropoda > Insecta > Lepidoptera > Geometridae > Petrophora > Petrophora chlorosata. The sequence goes on from OX621206.1 coordinate 9,383,967, forward strand.
ACGACCGAAAATAAGATGTGTGCTGTGCGTCGTATGATAGAGACTGACAAAAGAGTGACCTATCAGCAGATTCGGACAAGATTAGGCATCGGTATAAGTCAAGTGCACAAAATACTCCATGAACATTTAGTGGTCAGGAAGCTTTGTCCCCGGTGGATACCTCATATTTTGACCGAGGTCCAAAAACTCCGTCGTGTTGATTGGTGCCGTGAAATGCTTGAAAGATTTAACGGAGGTGACTCTAATGCTGTGTTCGACATACTTACGGGCGACGAAAGCTGGATTTACTGTTATGATCCCGAAACCAAAAGACAGTCTGTTCAGTGGGTGTTTCTTTCCGAGGAGTTGCCAACTAAAGTGAAGTGAGGTCGGAGCGTGGAAAAAAAGATGGTAGCGTCGTTCTTCGGAAGGACAGGTTATTTCGCGACAATTGCTATAAAGGATCGAAAAATAGTTTCTGCGGAGTGGTACACTAACAATTGTTTGCCACTTGTCTTGGAAAAACTTCGGGAGAAACGACCTCGCAGTAGAATCCTCCTTCACCACGACAACGCCTCGTCGCACACCGCCAGGCGAAAGATCTAAGACTATTTGGCGACGTCAAACGTGGAATTACTGGGTCATCCGCCGTATAGTCCCGACCTCGCACCTTGTGATTTTTATTTATGACCAAAAATAAAAGAAAAACTTAAAGGAAAACGTTTTATGGACGCTGAGGAAGCTGTGGCAGCGTTTCAAAAGGCCGTCGAAGAGACCCCTAACGACGAGTGGGCAAAGTGCTTTTCTCAGTGGTTCCATCGGATGCAGCGATGTATTGACGTGAACGGACACTATTTTGAAAAGATATAATAATAGTAATAACTAGCTAGTTTCTGATTTTCTAAGAACTTTCAGTTTGACCCTCGTACTAGCAAATCTAAGCAATAATTAGACCAACGTAAATCATACAAAATTATTTTGTAGTTTCAAAATCAGTGAAAACAAAATGTGGCCTTTAATATATCAAGCTCCATACACACTAGCAAATGAATGCCCCAGCAACAAGTATCAGACCAACGCAATTTCAGACCTTTGGCTAAAGTAAACACTTCCTCCACTCGACCAGTACCAAGATACATGTGATAGATTTAGGGTACATTTGCTTAGGACCCGGGCGAGGGTAAATTAGTGTAGCAATGAATTGGAAGGCCGTGATGGATGGTGTGTACTTCTTTTTGTTTATTTCTTTTGGTGGAATGGTGTTGTGAAGATTCGAAGAGGGTAAGCGATAGTGAAGCACTTTTTGTTTTCGATTGGTTGCACAATGAAATTAAAGTTGCTAATGTAACAAAATTAGGGTACTCTAGTAAGGGAGAAAAGATTTTTCTTTTCTTTCGATAGAACGACGGTTAAAAAGATGGTATGGCGTTGTCAAAACGACTGACAGAACATCAACAAGACAAAAAATAATATGCACAAAAGAGAGAAAATTGGAAAAGGCTGGAGACCTTTGCCAAAATGTAATTTAAAAATTCACTTGAAATGAAATTGATAAATGAAACCAATGACATATTTTAAACATCATAAAGACTAAATAAAAATTTAACAAAAGACTTCCAATACCTGAACCTCATTCAAAAATCATCATCAGCCCATAACGTTCCCACTACTGGGACACGGACCTTCTCTCATAGAGAGAGTATGGGCCATAATTCACCACCCTGGTCGAGTGCGGGTTGGTGGATGTCACAAGTCCTTGAATATTTGTGATTAATTCTTGGGCATACCGGTTTCCTCACGTTGTTTTCTTTCACCGTTTTAGAGCGAATGTTAAATCCGCACATAACTTAAGAAAGTCAGTGGTGCGGGACCAGTGGGATTCGAACTCAGGTGCGTCGGATTGAAAGTTTACTACACTCGCTCTGCTCGTCAATCATATTTATTCAATTCTAAATCTCAATGAGGTCATTTCTATTAAAATACCTATGGTTTAGGTAATTATTATTGTTTGTCAAAATTGCTTAGCTGATGTCATAACTAAAGGACAAATATATAAACATACATAAAACTGAAGTGTCTGCCTGACACTTCATATTTAATACTAATATTTAAGCTAGATATGGTATTGACACGACGACGTCTAAGCTTTTATTTAAATAAATAAACCCTGAAGTCTCGGGGTCAGCTATTTTATAATATGACTATGACAGCCCACGCTTTTGTATACGGGGGTTTTGTAATATCGCGATCTTTCGGGAATAACCTGTTAAATTGGTATAAAAAATGACCTTTTTTGGGCTACAAGCCCAACAGCATAGAGTAAGTGGTTCAGCGTCAACTTGTGCGATTTAAGATACGGCGCACCCGTATTCGAGTCCCGCTGACTCCGCACCAATGATTACCTATGCGTGGATTTAGCATTGTTCTAAAATGGTGAAGGAAACATCGTGAGGAAACCGGCATGTCCAAGAATCACAAAATTCAAGGACAGTGACTTCCACCAACCCACACTGGGCCAGCGTGTTGGGTTATGCCCCTTACTTAATGAGAGAAGGCTCGTGCCACAGCAGTGTGAACATAATGGTATGATGAAACGATAATGATGAGACAGACAGAGTTAATTTCGCATTTACAATGTTAGTGTAGATTAGTACATCATATTTTTAATGGCTAACAGAACAGACTTCTTTAATAAAACTTTAATAAAACAGACTTATAAACGTAAAAAACTTCGAACCAAAAGAATAATTTATTTGCACCGCCGACTTCTCTCACTTCGTTAGTTCTTTCCAAAGGTTGACTGGAAGAAATCGATTTTAGCGATAAGTCCGCCCATTGCACTGTAGTTTTAAGTGAATTTCTGTAACTTGTTATTCTTTGCTATGGTGTACAATAAAGCATTTTTGTATTGTATTGTAATAACAAAAGCCAAGAAAAAATAAAATTCGACAAAAATGGAATGTTCCGGGCATTTTGTCTTAATTTGATTCTCAAAGTTTACAGCTATCTGTTTTAAATATTGATCCACAAACACTGATGAGCTGATGAGTCATTTTCGTTTTTGGCATGTCAAAACAAACAAGTTTCCAGACATGACTTAATGTAAGAAGCAGTTCAACACAGTAGAAAGACCGTTGTGATTGTGACCTGGTTGTAGAATAGTGTGACAAGTATCTGTATGAACATTGATGATATTGCGATGAAGCGACACTGTCAAAGTCGTCGTGCTGACGTTAAAACTCTTAGTACCCAAAGATATCTTACTACTATTATAAATGCAAAAAGGTGTGTTTGTGAGTGTGTGTGTGAGAGTGAGTGAGGGTGTGTGTGAGTGAGTGAGGGGGTGTCTGTGATGTTGATACAACCTAGCAACGTAACGACTGAAGGGACTTTGAAGTTTGGTATGTACTCTATAGGTCCTGAAATAGGACATAGGGAATTTTTGTCGGAAAACGCTGAAGCTTGAAATTACGTGTATAGAAGAAAAAGTAGGACAGAGCTACTAATAATATGGACCTATAAACTATGTCGTGTTCTTATTCATGAAGATTCTTCTACACTATACATAGATATGTCAATATAAGCATGGCCCTGTCAGGAACAGGTGTCATCGCGGAGTGACACCGTTCTATTGTTATTCCATTGTTATAATTAATTACTGTAGTACATAATAAATGACATCGCCGCATTGATTCGAACACTATACACCTGCTTGAAATATCGGACATTTTATACCTTTTCGAAATAAGTTGAATTACAATCGCGTAGATTTTTTACATTTTTTTTATTCAGTGACGAGACGAGCAGTCCTTTCGCCTGTAAATACTTCAAGTAGTTTTTATTTTTGCGCCTTGAATCATCTTACTTGTACTAACTGCCAACTACCGCCAAGCGGTAGTGTGACAACCCTACTGTGTTCCGGTTTAAAGGGCACAGTTTCAAGCTAAGTTACCAGGCATAATAAGACTTAATAGCTATTGTCTCTGGGTGACAAGCGCAGTGCAGTGCCGCGTAAAGTTGTACTGTCACTGCTAAAGGCAGGCGTGTTCACGTGTTGTTAACTATCAGGGAAAGACCTGCTCGTTTCGTGACTCGGTTATATATTAAAAGAATACTTTCTTGCAAGTGATACTGGTGGTAGGTTTCTCGTATGCAAGAGGCCGTCTGGGTGGGTACCACCGCTTTTCCAGTTATTCAGCCGCCAAGCAGTAGTGCGCAAGCATTACTGTGTTCCGGTTTGAAGGGCATTGTAGCCAGCGAAATTACTGGGCATTATGAGACTCATTAGTTAATTGTCTTAGGGTGACGAGCGCAGTGCAGCGCCGCGCAGGATTTTGCAAAACAAAGTTCTGGGTGGTGCTATTATAGTTATGGGCTGGCGTATTGCTTACCATCAGGCAAACGACCAGCTCGTCTCGTCATTCAATCATATAAAAAAAATGATGATTTGTCCTACAGAAGTGTTAATTCATCATATCACATCACACTAATAATATAAATGTGAAAATGTGTATGTTAATAAGTGTGTAAATGTATTAGTGTGTTTCTTCCATCTTCACGCTGAAACGGCTAAAAAAATTTGAGTGAATTCGGAACAGAGATAGTTAATACCCTGGATCAACACATAGGCTACTTCTTATCCCGAAAAACGGGTGAAACTGCGAGGAGCATCAAGTTTTATCCATAAATTCGGAATGATTTGAGACTATAAGTAGCCACAATTGGAGTTGCCTTCAGTTTTCCCGGCAAATGAAAGCGATGTCTTGGCCTAATGTCTACGGTGTACTGTATTCACACCACGTAACAAGCGTAAGTAAACGTGAATGGAACGTGTGAATAAAATACTCTTATCAATATTATTAGGTTAATATTATTCTATATCTTTAGTAAAGGTACTTAGTAGGTACTTAGTACTTACCAAACTACTCTGTGGTAATAGTCGAGTGTGGCTCTTTATGTGCGACATAACATAACATTATTAATAAATTTAATAATAAATAATTTACGGTTGACGCTCACGTTTAAGTTGAAGTAGTTTAGGCAGCGTTTTGAATTCGCCTTGAAAAAGACCTCCGGATGTGGTTTTTTTTTTTATGTAACTGAGTGACGAGACGAGCTGGTCTTTTGCCTGATGGTAAGCAATACGCCAGCCCATAACAATAATAGCACCACCCAGAACTTTGTTTTGCAAAATCCTGTGCGGCGCTGCACTGCGCTCGTCACCCTGAGACGATTAGCCGTTAAGTCTCATAATACCCAGTAATTTCGCTGGCTACAATGCCCTTCAAACCGGAACACAGTAATGCTTGCGCACTACTGCTTAGCGGCTGAATAACTGGCAAAGCGGTGGTACCTACCCAGACGGCCTCTCGCATACGAGAAACCTACCACCAGTACTTAAAAGTATAGTTGGACTACTCTAACTTATACGTGAGTGTTACCCGTAAATAATGATTACTAATGTGTCCAAACCACGTTATTTTCATAACAAAATTTAAAAATATAACTAAGCTAATTTTAATAAATAACTCTTTATATACCAGTTGTAACTTAATCATCATCATATATATAAAATTCTCGTGTCACAATGTTAGTTACCTTACTCCTCCGAAACGGCTCTACTGATTTTTACCAAATTTTATATGCATATTGAGTTGGTCTGAGAATCGGCTACTATCTATTTTTCATACCCCTAAGTGATAAGGGTTGTTCACCCTTAACATTTTTTTAATTTATATGGCAAAACAACGTTTGCCGGGTCAGCTAGTATGTATATATAGACCCGAAGGGGGCTATTCTGACCAAGCATGCGAATTACTTGACGTGTACAAAGGTTGGATATAGCGTATTTGAAGTTCCAATATAAAGGTAAAATGATTTATATCTTAGAAATTTGCAAGAACCTTAATCAGTGTTTGCGTCTCCAGCTGCTAGGGTCATAGTTCTCATTTATAACAGCTGTAGCATTGTTGAAGGGGTTCTCATGTTGTGTTGTTATATTTAGCGAAGGAAACTTTTCGAGAACTTTTCATGACTGAAAATCTTCGAAATTTTAAAACTCTTTATACACAGTCAATGTCGAACATATAAATTAAAAAAAGTTAAAACCAAGTACATCCTAGATGAGTAATAAATTATAAATAATTATGCACACACTTATGCGTTGACTATTATCATCAAGGATTGTATACAGGCTATGCATTTCTGAGAGCGAGTGTGGCTGAGAGCGAGTGTGGCTCAGTGGGAGCTCGTGCGACTTTCGATCCGACGCACCCGAGTTCGAATCCCGCTGACCCCGCACCACTGACTTTCTTAAGCTATGTGCGGATTTAACACTCGCTCTAAAACGTGAAGGAAAACATCGTGAGGAAACCGGCATGTCCAAGAATTTTTCACAAAAAGTCAAGGACATGTGACATTCACCAACCCGCACTGGGCCAGCGTGGTGGATTATGGCCCAGTCTCTCTCTATGAGAGAAGGCCCGTGTCCCAGCAGTGGGAACGTGATGGGCTGATGATGATGATGATGATGATGCATTTCTATCATTAGCATATTCATTTATTGCTTTTTTCATAAGATTTAATTTGATAAACGATTTAAATCTACGCATTGGTAATATATCAATGCCCTCAGGTAGTTTATTATAAAAGCGTATACATTTCCCCATTAACAACCAGCAACCTGTAACATACAATTTATTTTTGTCTAGTTGTAAAATTGTGCAAGTCGCTGTTTTTGTTAAAGGTGCTCATATGTTTGAGAGCATGAATTAAATTTTCATAAATGTATTGACAAGCCACTGTAGGTATGTTAGATAATCTGTTTAAAGCATCACCTAAGAGAGACATATTATGATACACATATTATTAATCGAAATACTTTATCTTGTATTTTATATACCTAAGTATATATTTGTATTGTAAAAGCGACAAAAACAACTTAATGAATGATTGATCGACTCAATTTCTTCCTCTTTCGGAACGTGTACTCCGGAGCAAGCCTATAATATAATTTTATGCATATGCCAATTTCATTACAGGTATCCTTTGTTTGTTATCGTGTGGGTGTGTGGCCAATCCTGGTGTCAGAGTTTATGGACCATCCGAAGGCCTTCGACATGGCCTAACGATTATTGCTCTAAGACATCAACCGGGAACGAAGGTTTGACGTGCCCTTCGAAGTACGGTAGCGCTCAGATGTTAATACAACACAAACAGTCACACATTACAGGTACCTATATCTTCTTGGTTCCTAGGTTCCAAGAAATCTTATTTTGAAATTGTCACAATAAAACGGAATAATTATAGGCAAAGCCGCTGGAGCAAAGCTAGTTATAAATACATAAACCTTACCGTATCCTTATCTATAATCCTTACTCATGCTATAAATGCTAAAAGTGTGTTAGTTTGTTTGTTCTTCTTTCACGTCAAAACTGAGCAACGTAGTCAAAACAGCATAAAAGTCGACGTGGCTTTTTGCATAGATATTTTTAGAGAACCGGAGGGTGACACATGCTAATTAGAGGAACAGTTCTATATAAATCTATGCGATGACGTCATAGGCATCAACCTAATAGGTACTAAACAGATACACAATCTTCACTTGTATATAAACATACCTACTTATATGGATAGGTATCAAAAAGTGAATGTCTAGTTTATTACTTAACAGTTTGTGAAACATCAAGGAAAGAAGCAAGAAGTGCTTAATTAAATTTATGATAGCGGAATTAACTAAATAATACATACCTACCATAATTAAATGAACATATATTTTTTACCTAATTAAATTAATACAGTTGTAATGAATAAATAAAGACGCGCATATAATAGCACACAAGATGCTCCCAGCGCAGCGCTTCAGCTAGGTCAAGCGTATCTAACACATTGAGATCAAAATTCTAAACCTGGATAAAGAGCATAACTTTAACGTATTATTAGTGAAATCGAGACTTTCCAAGTACGTTTTAGGTAGGTACTATATCATCAGACACTTCAAAACGGTGTCTAGTAACTTTATAGACTCTACGACTTTCAATTGTTCGTGATTGGTACAAATCAATGGTAATCGACACCTACGAACATTAAACATCAATTTGTAGTCGATTCGACGAACAAATTTCTATCCATAAAGCGATTATTACCTACTAACACCTATTATTATGTAATATTCAGAAGGCGAAGTGCGTCATGTATAAATAAAATAACGCCTAGAAATCAACACATTAACATAATCATAACTAGGCTTCATTATCATCTAGCCTTAGTTCGCCCACGTGTCTAGCCATCTTTAGATAATGATTCTCAAGGAACTAGCTCCCTGTTTTACTAGACTACAACTATAAAACCACCAAGAATTCTAGGCATTTTCATTTTTTTTTGTCAAAACGAACAAATACATATGTCTAATTACTTAATTACTGACAAGTGTTTATATATGTATGACTAAAATGTTTTTATATACAAAATATTTTTTATCCTTCGTCTTATACGATGGATCATGTTGTTGTCGATCATCTATCTATCTACATAGTTTTAGGTATTTATATTATTATTAAATTTATGTATAATGACATATATTTATATTAGTTTGTTATAATAAAACGGGACTTGATTGTGCTAAATACATTAGTTTTATTTACCTCGACGTTTCGATTAGTTGGCATTGGCCGTGGTCACGAGAAGCCTGACTTGTTCGAATCGCGAAAGTTTATGAAATTACTATATTTATATTATTATTAAATCATAAATATTTCAGACTTAGTGGTTCACAAATTGTATCAGAGCAACTGTTAAGTCACACCGCTCAAAACAATTTGATCATTCAAGCCGTAACAATTGAATTCTAAAAAAGTGTCAGAAAGAAATCGTTCGAATTATATTTCATTGTGGGAAACGGAAAATCAATGAAACCACCTGAAATGGATCCTTTTGTATCGGGCCTCGTTATCGAGGGCTATGAAACGAAATGCTCCAATTTTTCTCTTGAAAATCTCACTTGACTCGGAGCTATTCAAGCTTAACTATGAATACTTATTGTAAAACTGAAAGACATTTTGAAAATTCAAGATATTTTCGGTAAAGCGTTGAATCGTTAGTAATATTTCAGTTGTAAATTAAGTATTTAGAAAACGTTTTAAGGCCGATTGTAAAGGCTGACCGAACTGTCAAAAAAAATCGTCCTTGCCTACGAAACGTAAACATATCTAGAATAAAATATACGATATGACATTACATTACGTTATATGATTGTGATGAACGTGTCAGGCGTGAAAGAAATAAAACACCATTTCCTGCAAAACTGCAAAATATTTTGGTCTGGTGCGGACCGCTTACGGAGCGGTGTAGTGGGCGCTGTCTCATAAAAACTGGTACATATATTTTGCCTGTGTCATCGATACGGTTACGGCTATATGCTACGGTATAGAGAACGGAGTCTTTAAATATACAGACTCCGCCAATTAAAAAGAATAACTTCTAAACTTTGACAGAACTGTGATCTAGTTACTAACATAGGAATCTCTCTAAAACTAAGTGATTAAAAAATATTTTGCCATTTGCTATCGAATACGCACAAATTATTTTCTGCAAATGGTTTATGCTTGCAAAAAAGTGAATATACAGAAATTTAAAATACATAATGCCTATCATTTGCGAATAATTAAAAATAATGCATCCAGATCGGTGGGCAAAAGTCACAACGGAACGGCGCCCAGGCCCGCCCAAAAGGAGATAGAGGGACGATCTGGATGCATACCAAGAAGGCTGGTGCGAGGTGGCGCAGAATAGAGACGGCTGGAAAGATTTGGGGGAGACCTTTGCACAGCAGTGGGACAGCATAGGTTAAAAAAAGTAATCTAAACGCAAATAGTACGCCAGTTCAGAGGTAAGTATTAATACAGATACAGTTGGCGCAGTATCAGGGATTGTGAGCAACTCATCACGAACTCGACTCGAACGCTTGCGCTCCGGGCTCGTTGGCGCAATTTCCGCTTCTCCCATACTCGCACATGCTACCGACTGTACTAGGTTTCAGGCTAAATTAAACAAGTTAAACTTGTTATTCCAGGATATATCTACGAAACTAAATTCCGATGAAAATAAATTCCGATTCTTTATCACTTTTTTACCTTGTTTTCTAACAGGAATATAAATTTAAACAAGTCTTTCGGGAAAAAATACGACTACCAGCTGGGACTTGAACCCGCATCTAAATCTCTTCGCTCAGGTCGGGAAGCGCTCTACCAATTGAGCTACGGTGGTCACCAACTCGAGTGTCGATATATTTGGCTAACTTGTTATTAGTACATTAAAAAAAACTACCCAGTGTCGGATGTCGGACATTATGTTTTATAAACCCGGATTTTAACGCGTACCAATTCAAATAATGCTATAGTGGTACCTTTTATTGTGAAGGAAGTTTGTTTTAACTTTACTCAATATGGTTTTGAAAACTATACCAAGAATAAATTATGATGCAGTCTAAGATGTCACAATTAATCTATTAACAATAACTAATTTCCCGGACAAACTATGAACAATGAATTCCCTTCTGTTGAACTTTTACGATGATTGGTTTTACACTCAACATTAGGAGCTTATTGTTATTAAGCCTGTTGTTATGTTAACACATTACCATGTCCGCCGCAGATATTATTCACAAAACTGATAATATATAAAGAAAGATATAGATAGATATTGGTATAATAATTTGTTAAACACTCACTCACTCAGTAGATGGATAAATAGAGAATTTTGTGTTTCATATAAGTACATATAGACGTATAATAAGTACCTACACGTACGTAGACAACTCAACCACTGAGTTACACTGGTCATTCTAAATACGCATCCACCTTTTAATGTAATTGAGTGCCTAGACGAGTTAATCGTTTGCCTGATGGCAAGCAACTGGCCTGCCTATAACAGTTGCAGCACCATCCAAAACTTTATTTTGCAAAATCCTGCGCGGCCTGCTGTCGTCATCCTGAGACTAGTACATAAGTCTCATAATGCCCAGTAATTTCGCTGGCTACAATGCCCTTTAAACCGAATTATAGTAATGCTTGCGCACTACTGTTTAGAGGCAGAATAACTGGCAAATCACTGTACTATCATAGTTATACAATTTCAAACATCTCAATTTGACATTGCATTGTATAATGCCGAGATAGCTCATCGCTGGCAGATTAGCATTGCATAATAATGGTTTATCTTATCGATACCACTGTACCGTGAAATACCTGACGTAAAATCCTGATTGGCGATGTCTGAACACGTACTTGCATCGACGATATCAAAGAAATACAAATAATAAAATAAAATAAATTAATTAAATTAGTCTTCTTTTTCTTCGTGTCGATGGTCCATATGTTTAATTTTTAAATAGTTTAAGCCCAATGCTCGGCTACTGCTACCCCAGGAGGAGTAGCTTCATACAGGTCTTGTAAAGTGCAAGTGTTGGGGCACTGAGGGCAAGACAGCAAGTGCTGCATTGTTTGCGCTGGAGCACCGCAGTCACAACGTGACCCACCAGGGTCAATGTAGCCCCATTTTACTAGGTTGCTCCTGCAGCGGCCCACTTGGGTCCGGAGTCGATTAAGCGACTTCCATGTAGACCACGGGAGGTCGCAACCCACAGGGAGTTGCTCAGCCGGCATTATATAGCCAGGTGGCGGTGCGTGCGCTTGCTGCCACAAATTGCGTAGAGCCTCGCTTGGGTGGTTCGTTAAAGCTTCTGTTTTCTTGAGAAAACTGTTGCGGCTCCTCAGACGGCTGTTTAGTGGCGATGAGCCAAAAGGTGGGTGTCTATTAAATTTCAGAAGGTGAAAATTATTAAGTTTCAATACCTGTACGTATCTCATATAACATAAAGCATACCTAAGATCATCATCATTATCCCCACGCCTATTATTTGTGTAATGATTTTTTTTAATTATCGTCATATATATATGCATAGGCATGGGGATGATGATAAATCTTAAGTATTCTTTATGTTTTGACCAAGTACCTTAATTTGTAATTTCCAATAGCTCGGTAACCGCTCGCCGAACGCTGACAGTAGGTACTACCGACATATGAAGCTCGTCTTAACCGCGCAGCAAACGTTCATAAAGAGTCAAATGTTAGAAATTCACGTTATTATTTACCAATTGCTCCTTTTATTGAAAAAAACGGAGCTCAACATATATGATCAACGTATTAAATGTGGTCAACATGCGATCAAATCAATTAAAGATACTAGGGTCACGTCACAGCGATTAGAATCACAAAATGCCCGGATAACGCGATCACTCAAAACCACTCAAAGGTTTCAAAGAATATAACATTGTCTACTCATTACAACCTTAATGAGTAAGATGATGGAGATGGTTCTCTGTTCGTTTGTATTTTTTTTATGATTGTTACCTCAGAATTCCGTCATTTATGAACCGATTTGGAAAATTATTTTTGCGTTGGGTTCAGTATAGCTACGAAGTGGTCCCATATAAATTTCATCGATATTCATCGACTTCTTTTGTTTTTTTCATTTATTTATATTACTTGAGAGTCGAAAGGTAATCAATTGTTACATCATATAAACTACTCTTAATTAGAAAAAAATATAATAATTATTATCAGATTAGACATTTTTAGACCAAGCAAATTTTAAACAATTTACTCGTAAAATACATTTCTGCCAATGAGTTCTCGCGCCTCTCTTATTTTATTTTAATAAAACATATCCGCATTGATAGATACAATAAATTGTAAGGGAACGTTCAATTAAGGTAAAAAAATAAACATTTCGACAAAATAAATAACGCTCAACGATCACATACAATCGCTAGCGTTAATTTTGGAACAATATTGCCAAATGTTTCTCAATAATTGGATCTCGAAATCATTTGAAAGATATAATTTTAATTGCGGTCTGGTTTTTAGGCCCTGAAAGTGATTTTCAGGCTGTGAAACTAATTTTCAGACTGTAAAACTAATGTTCAGTTTCTATTGTTCAGGCTTAAAGAGAATGACGTCTCCTCCGTTGGTTTTATTTTGTAGCCAATTTGGTGAGAGCTCTGACTATTCCAAAAGGAAATTACGCTAGGTAGTGAAGTTATATAAGTAGGTCCTGATATATAATGAATGTATGTACGTTTAATTAATGTTTTGATAGGAGGGATCTGAACAAGCAAAGATATAATAATGTAAGTATGTCTTAGTAATGAGATCTTGTGTTTTGATAAATTATCTTGCATAATCAAGTAATAATAACTTTGAAAACGTTTAGATGTACCTATTTTTAATGTTTTTTAACAATAAAGTGTTTATCTATCTATTTAGATGTTCACGTTACATTTTCTGCTTTTTATAAGTATAAATTGAATTACGTTAAATAAGTAGGTGTCTACTTGGTTAATAGGTTTGAGTCTTGCCAGAGCAAGACCCAAACAAAAAAGAAAGGTCTTGAGAAAGTTTTCAGAAAAACCTATAGTTCTGTGAAACTTATAGATCTGATGTTTTTAATAACTCCTAAATATTATACTATATGTTTATCTGCAAGCGGAATGATATGTTTTTAATGATATGTTTATGGTGCTTCTACCCAGCAGTAGGTAATAATCCCTTCTTTCGTTTACACAAAATTTTTTTCGATCCTGTGCATGTATTATCCATTGCCGTCAAACACACCTCTAATTTTTTCAAATTAATAATATTGAAAACAAATTATAGGCGTGTTTGCGTATACTCTCGGTAAAGATAGTTTACAAGGATTGTTAGACATATTCTTCATGTGACAGTCTCTGTGGTGGTTAGGCAGGCCAGCTTAAATCTCATATATGGCGCGTGTTCAATTTCCGCTAAGGGAGAAATCATTGTGCACATGCACAGATAAAAAACGTGAGATCTGTATTATAAAAGGTATGTTGAATTGAAATTACCTTCATTGATATGATACAAAGTTCTTAATATTTGATCTCTATGACTAGACTATAATGAAAATCATTCTCAATAAAGGTAAATGACGACACAACCGATTTTTAGGCATAAATGAAGGCATCTTCTTTGCATTTTAACACAGAAATCTAGGACAGCACTATTGACTTTTATAATTTTAGTATTCCCCTACTACGAAGTAAAGAAACAAACGTTCAAGTAAGGTAAGAATCTGGCTTTTCTTGGGCGTCCTGTCTAGATTACCTAAATAATATAATTTTACGATGATTAGTCATAATACATAACAGAAATTATAAAAGCTCTGAAAAAGCTTTCACGTTTTACAAGCTATATTGCCCGGATAACATAATAGAAATATGTATAACTATTTCCAACAATTGCAACAATACGGTAAATAAGACAATATGTTACTTTACGTGTGGAAATGCGTTGAAGCATATATGAATTCAATACATCTGCAAAAAGTAAACAATACCAAAACAGGAGGCGTTTCTATTAATTAGGTATCAAACGAATGCCGGCGTCGGTGTAGGAAGCATAACGCCGGTGAAACCGATAGATAATTACCGACGAAATGCTGATAAGCAAGTATTTTAACATTTAATTAAAACACGATAGTCTAACATGACGTTCATATTATACCTGAAAAGTTTGCAGTCAATCGCCAGCCTCCTTCATCAAAAATCCAAACACACAGATCACTATTTATATTCACTAATCACCAAAAAATCCGATATGGTAGTCAGTATTCCGAATCGTGCACTTTGTTTACGTTTGCGTTCAGCATCGGAATATAGGATAGCGTTTCGAGCGGCGAAACGTGGTCTCTCGCCGCGTTTACGTTCCGAACTGCGTACGGTAGAGCCAGCCGCTGATATCACAGTTTAAGTATCAGTTAGTAGAAGCTAGCGATGAAAATCGTCTGCTCGGTGCTCGACTGTGGAAAATGCTTTCGTCACACGCAGCATACGGTAATGATACTTTTTTACAAACAACGAGATGCAAGATTATGTGTTTAGTAATCCATGTAATAAACGCAGAGTCATTTCGCATTTATGCTTTTGTTACATAATAAATCCTAGGCGTAAATTTTTTTATACGCTCTTTTACCTACGGTTAGACGTAGAGTTTGTTATGTATGGAAACAGTGTGCGTTCTAAATTCTTTCACTGGTCAAACTGTTATCTTGGCTATTACGGATTTATGAGCAAATAAGACTTTTGAATTGCAGGTGTTTGACTGATGCATAAATCCTTTTAGTTACTTGAGTCGGTATTTGGCATAAAGCTGAAACAGAGTTCGTTGCCCCCTACCTCTTTAACAAAATCTTTACCTATATGACCCTGACCTTTACTAGTTGAATTCACTGTAGGTTTCTTTCTTTGCCAAAAGAGGCAATACACCGATCCGAACAAGAGAAAATTTTCCATAAAAACACAGCAGGGTGTTTTACGACGGAAAATAAAGTTAATTCAATTCCACTTGCCGTAAGGGGGACGCTTAGGGCTTCTGTGCAAACTTAACCGCATGTCACTCGATCAGGGCGTGACCGACCAGTGACTGAGGGGATACCATGGACCAGATATAAAAACCAGAACCCATGGTTATTGGCAAAGCATGAGTTATATAACAAAACAACATCGAAATTCTTGATCTCGACTGATCAAGGAAATAATTAATCTCGTTCCCATGATTGAAGGGATAGAATGATACATTATGGTAAACATAAATCAAACCTTTAATGGCAATAGCACCTAGTATTAAGCTTTAAATAAATTACTTTAGAAAATCTTGAACTTGGCCAATAATTATGATCAGCGGCAGTAAAATGGATAATATCATTCCCACAACCATGGCGCCTATGCATAGTATATGCCCTATGTACATATGTAGAAAAATTCAATGGTTGCTGTTTGATCTTATAATTCGAAACCTTAAAAATCGTAAACTCGTGAGTGATAGAAGTGAGTGTGGGCATTAGACAGGCGTGTCCAGCAGTATATAACACACGTGTTCGGTTTCCTCATTATGTTTGCCTTCTAACCTAAATATGTATGATCGTGCGTTGCAATGATAGTAGGCCCCAGCTTTCGATGCGGCTTCGAGTGCATTGGAAAATTACTACTTTTGTTTTATCAATGCAAATGTTCCGATTGAATGAAGCGAGTAAGCTCGCACGCGGTTCGTGCGTGAATTGCATTCACTGCTGGCATGGACATCTTTGATTGACACTTCTATGGCAGTACACATCCTTGATTGAGGTTTTGTAGAGGGGCTTTTTATGACGTCAGTGTTTAATCGACTCTATCTCTAAGAATTCGTATTAAGCTCAAGTCATATAAAATGCTATATACAATAATTCTACGAAACAAAATTACAAGTTAAAACCTTTACGTATCACTCGTATGTTTGATTTGAGGTTGGTAAAAATCTCATGTTAATTTTAATGGCTCGTACCTACTAAATCAAATTTAATATTGAGGTTTGTATTGAGCACTTACTTACTAAATGTGGAACATAGCAAGTCCGAGTCCTAAAAGACCTAAAATAATTTGTAGGAAGTTTTATACCAACTAAGCGAACAGAAAGAACAGCGCAGTCAACTACATAGGTACATTATCATCATCATCATCAGCCCATCACGTTCGCACTGCTGGGACACGGGCCTTCTCTCATAGAGAGAGAATGGGCCATAATCCACAACGCTGGCCCAGTGCGAGTTGGTGAATGTCACATGTCCTTGACTTTTTGTGAAAAATTCTTGGACATGCCGGTTTCCTCACGATGTTTTCCTTCACCGTTTTAGAGCGAGTCTTAAATTCGCACATAGCTTAAGAAAGTCAGTGGTGCGGGGTCAGTGGGATTCAAACTCGGGTGCGTCGGATCGAAAGTCGCACGAGCTCCCACTGAGCCACACTCGCTCTTAGGTACATTATGATATAATATATCTAGATAGATAGTATGTTCCGTCACTTATTCATATAAGCTCTCTAAGAGCACGCAAAATCATCTTACATAAGAAACAAACTCAAACTTTCAATGAGTTCCAATAAACCATTATCGTAGTTAAATATTTCGGATTTCTGCCTTCTTAATATAATAAGTAAGTTGAAAAATGTTAGAAGATTCCGGAGATATCTCTTCGCGTCGTAGGAGCGACCTTGATAATAATATTTACGGCGGAATAAGGAGCTCCACTTTATAGACGGAAAGCCAACATCATTGAAGATTTTAGGTTTTGTAAGAGTTTAGACTGCATAAATTATGTACGCGCAATACAGATAATTTATTAAATACCAGTATAACTATTTGTACCAGTGTAATTAAACCATAATTTTAGCTCAAAGGTTTTGTTTAAATTATTTAATTAAAATATAAATTTAATTTAATTAAATCTATATGTATACATTTTAATTAATTATTTCCATTTTATAAATTTCGTATTCGTATTGTATTTTATAATTGAATTTTTTAACATAAATGTAACTGATTTTTTATGAATAAAATACATCGTCAACTTACAAGAAAGTAACATGGTTTAAGTTAGAATTTACGTAGGTACATATATCAACAATAATACTTCACCCACAACGGCTATTGCTTCTCGGTCTAGCAGAACGATACCCGCGTTCTGCGTTGTTGAGTCGGAAATTCTCTGAGGAACTCCTTGAACATTTTCCTTTCGACGAAAATTGTTTTCCTGACATATTATTGATTTATTAAAGCGTCCGGAAAGTGGGTATCTATTTTCTATAATTTGAAAGTAAAACAAGCAACTACTAGATATGTGGTAGGTCTCTCGCATGCGAGAAGTCGTCTGGGTGGGAAGTGTGCAGTAGTGCGGAAGCATTACTGTATTCCGGTTTGAAGGGCGTCGTAACCAGCGAAATTACTGGGCATTATGAGACTTAAGAGGTAAATAAGAGGTAAATAAGAGGTAATTGTCTCAAAATGACGAGCACAGGATTTTGTAAAACAAAGTTCTGGGTGGTACTGCAGCTGTTATAGGCAGGCATATTACGTACCATCAGGCGAACGACCTGCTCCTCTCATCATTCAGTTACATAAAAAAGCAATTTTAGGTCTACTTACAGCTAAAATACCTAAAGTCACTCGGGTGAGAAAATATCGCAATATAACCCGCAAAAGTGAAGTTGGTATGCACACTGGTATTCTCGATCTTTCTTTATGGCGCCGAGTCGTGGACTATTAGAGTTAGTGGACTGACTAAAACTATCTGATTCCTACAGATTCTGACATACTTTGGCTTCTATCGCCGACTCCAACCCCCAACGCCTCCTCCGACGCTATCATTTACGTCGATGCTGACACTGAGCATCATGCTGACGCCGACACCAATGCCCGCTAGGGCCCCCGCCAACAACGAACGAAACGTTTTTCTACCACGTTCATCATACGAACAGTCAAAGAGTGAAATGCATTGCTAACGTCTATGTTTCCCGACAACCTGGGAGCCTTCAAACCGAGAGTGAATAGGTATCTTCAAGGGAGGTGCTACATCTTAGACCATTCATCGCTTACCATCAGGTGAGATAGTGGCCAAACGCAAACCTATAAATAGTAAATAAACAATATAGGATAGGTCGTACTTTATACTTTTATAATTTAGCTTATTAAGCGTTTTTGGTATAAACATCGTCAAGTAAATTATAATTTTTAATTATTTTTTTTTTTTTCATACGGGCGAATGCCTTTATTACTCAAAACAAACTACACTCTACTTACTAAAACTAAACTAACTACATACAAGGAGAAGCAATTGGACAACCCATAGACCATTAAAGGCCTATAGGTAGCTCAAATGCTCCAACCCACTACCAGTTGGCAGCGTACCCAAGATGCTGGCAGTATTGCCCCGTTGGATTGCAATACTGATACGTTGAGCCAAATAAGTCCCAGCATTTTGGTCACGCGTCGCATCGATCAGGCGCTCTGACAGACTTTTGAAATATTTTAAATATTTTTGCATATCTATATCATTGGTCGAAGCCCAAGTAATGATGAAAGCTGAATATACTAAGCCTTTTCCCTTGCTTAAGCTATCATGTGAAAACATTATCAGGATTCATAGATTCATACTACCATAGTTATACAGTAAAATTAATCCAAACCTAATTACTCTGGCACGTGCAAGTGACAGCCCTATTTCAGGTCACGCACACACACTCACAGTGTACATTATTCATAATTAATTAAAAAACCTTCAACCCTCCTGAAATGTAAATAACGTGTCACCTGAACACAAACGTGGAGTGTAAAGTTTACGTAATGAAAGTTTTATTTATGTGATGTACAGTCGACTACATCAGGTGATTTATAAATCCATCTTTGCTAACTAAGGCCTAATCCACACCGGAGATGGCAGTGGTCGACAGCGAAGCAGTATTCTAAAATACCTATACATAGTATCGTTTGAGGGCTCGTCCACGTGGAAAAACTCTCGCTGCCGTATTTTAGGTTAGGTGTATTTTAGGATTTCTTACCACAAGAAAAAAAACCTACTTTGCTATCACCTTTTTTTTTCTATCACCCTGTCATATTTACCATCTGGAAAGATGTGTCTGCGCCTTTATCTAAATCCAAATGTACTCCATTATCAGTTACATCGTCGCGTTACATAAGGACTAGTAATGTAAACTTAGATAATGACTAAACATACCTAACTGTAACTAAACGTAAACCATACTTCTTTCCTTTTAAATACTTTTAACGCTTTAGAACAAGCATGTTTATCAAGTCGTGTATAATCATGGTACATGGTACTACTAAAATGTAATGTAAGGTATATTAATAAAATCTTTAAAACATTTGTGTTGTTTGCTGTACTTCTAAGCTAGTGTACATGTTTGACAAATTGTTAAATGTTATCGAAAGGGTATCGACCGCCTTGGGGATTTGAATTATTTAGTGTCTCAAAAGGAGCTAATACAGCTGCGTTGTAGCTTGTACAACTTACAGTTCGACACACTTGAATTTGAATCTTAGATTACCTCACTAATGAAGACTGTTTTTTATTTGCGAAAATGTTTGTTTCAATGGTTTGCCATTAAAACAAACATTTCCTTTGGGAAAACATTGTCAGTCAACAGTTTGGGCCATCATTCTCCAAGCAGGTGCAAGACGCACCTGCTTGGTGAATTATGGCATAGCATAAAGCATTGTGGATTTTGACCCAAAACTGTGTATCTCTCTATCTGAAAGAATTAATCTCGTATCCTGGCGGGCGGAACCTAATAAAAAAAAAATTAAGAAAAAAAAAAAACTTTATTTCGGACAATATACAAGTCCATATTTTTACAAATAAAACATTAAGATTAAAAATTTAAAATTACAATTAAAATAACAAACCAGACTTACAAATTTAAAATAGCAATTAACATTAAAAATTAAATTAAATTCAAAAATTAAAATCATAAATTAAATTCAAAGATTACAATCATAAATTAAATAGCAAAATAAATTTAAAAAAAAATAATAATAAAAAATAATAATAACGAATGTACTCGTACTGATGATAATGAAGGCGCAAATACCTAATGAATTATTAATTTTTATGCGTAACATTTACATAATGAATGCATAAAATCTAGTTAAGTAACACGTAGCTCTAGTCTAGTACGCGCAATTTGAAAAATTAACACTTTCTGATAATTTACGCAGCAAGAGACGCCTTCCATTAGACCGTCCCATTACCCATTCCCCTTATAAATGTTATTACTGAAAGAAAACCGGACAAAACCCCTAATTTGGGCTCTTTTACAAGGGACGTCATTTAAATTTGATTATTAATTCTGTAAAGGTATCTCTTTGAGCGAGTACAAATTCAGTGCGAGTACAGCAAAACAGCCAATTGCAGAAAGGCATATTATAATAAGATATCACAGAATAATTTCGAAAAATCAATCATAAGTGTGGACATTTTTCGGGTCAAAATTAATCGAGCGTATAACTTGTCTGCATCCTAAATTTTATCCAGATCCTTTTAGCCGTTGTGGCATGAAATGGTGACACGATACAAACACACACACATACTTACAAACTTCCACAAACTTACAAACATATTTTTTGTGATTATTCAATAACACTACAATTAGATCTAAAAACACGTTTGGATTTGAATTTTGTATTCATACAGCTTACAGCGGAAGACATCCCGTTCTTACCTCTCCAATCAGGGACAGACAAATAATGAGCTCGATAGCTATCATTTTTTCGAAGAATTTCGCAACGTGAATGTAGACAATACATAAAACGAATTACTCATTGAAGAAAAAGTACATAATCATAATCATTAACTTGGACGAATGGACTGACGGAACAAAATTCTGAACTCAATTAGTTTAACTTCGCAAAATAAAACTTTATCGGTTCCTGAAATTCAGTGAAATACTTTCAGACTGACACTGCTGTTAATAATAATTCAGGGAAAGTTTATAACTTTCATAAAAGATATATACTTGATCATCATATATAACACCTACTAAGTAGTGTATATACATACTTTGTATTATATTCTCACCTAAATATATTAAAAAAAATATATAAAAAAACTGGCGCTTATTTGAACACAACAACAGTTTTAATTAAATTATTATATATATATCATATATAATATAAGTAAATTATTTATATATGGCAAATGTCATTCACACTGTAACACCCTAGAACTAGTTTTAATAAAGATTTTCCTATTTTTTGTCTTTTAAGTCTCATAATGCCCAGTAATTTCGCTGGCTACAATGTCCTGCAAATCGGAACACTGCACTGTAATGATTGCGCACTACAGCTTCCATAATTATTAACTGAACAAATTTTGGAGAAATTGGGTATGTAGATACTTTAGGTCATGAAATAAAACATAGGAGACTTTTATCTTGAAAACGAAAACGAACAGTTCCTTAGTGAACAACTATAAACCGAATCCGAAGCGAATGGAGTCGCAGGTATCGGCTAGTTTTGTTTATGCATGAGTAGGTACGCTTGCTGCTATTTTCTGTAGATCATTTTAAGGAGAACTTGACTAATAACAGTTTATTTCTCCCACTCTACATTCTTGTGAAACTTCTCTACGTTGTAAGTTGCATTTTTCTTTCATTGCTACTATAATTTCCCTCGGGTTCCCTAGCTCGATGAAGAGGTCCGATTTTATGGTTCCCTAAAACTTTTATTTGACGAAAACCTGCTTAACACTAACTACAGTCGAGGGTCCTGTATAAGAGGAGGAATTATATATATTTCTTTGAAACAAAAAATGTACGCCAACTCAAACCTAACGAGAAACTGTCTGAAATTGAAATGGACTCAACACAACGAAATTTGGCGATTTCCTCAATGGAATATCGAATTATTTTGACAACATCATCAATGTTGGTTTTAATTTATTGTATTGATAAGGATAATAACGTTAAATTGTTGTATCACAGAACGTTGTATTATTTACGGTTCTCGAATTTTCACAAGGCAAATTAAAAATATTATGAAAGAAAACTTATGGTAAAAACGAGACAAGAAATTAAGGTGCAACTGCACTGGTAGGAAGGTAGAAGAGAAGGAAACGGATATATGATATAGGAAGGAACGTTGAAAGCATACGCTTTCAAAATGTAAAATACAGATATAAAATATAGGAAGGAACGTTAAAAGCATACGCTTTTAAAATGTAAGATACGGATATAAAATATAGGAAGGAACGTTGAAATCATACGCTATCAAAATGTAAGATACAGATATAAAATATAGGAAGGAACGTTAAAAGCATACGCTTTTAAAATGTAAGATACGGATATACAATATAGGAAGGAATGTTGAAATCATACGCTTTCAAAATGTAAGTATATACTTACATTTTTATTAAAATTGATAACATAAGTACCTACCTACTCAAATCTACGACAGTAATTTTCAATTTCCTATCAGTCAATTCGTAAAGGACATAAACCGAAATATATAAGAATAACTATCTGTATAGATATTCTTATATCTCGGCAAAACCAAAATATATTATAATAATTTGGTTTTTGACGAATATATGACGAAATGTTGAAAGGCAGAAATGTTCATTTTCTTATCTCATATACCTATATTCAAACATTCTTATTTTCAGTAGATATTAATAGATATAATTTAGGTAATTTTGTATAATAATGACATGCCTAATATAACGTACGTTGGTATAATTAGGTCATTTTATCCTATGATAAATAATAATCGATCATCTAATCAAACGTACCCTTTACGACGTGCCTGCATCAAGTGAACCCACATGGCCATAGTCATAAACATCTAGTTTTCTATAAACCCAATCAGTTTTATTGAAATGCCAATACGAGGGGTCGGACCCTCGCGGAACTGAATTATCCTATTAGTCCCAGGAATGGAGTGATCATCGCGCGAAAAGGCCTCGCTTCCTCGCCACACGGTTGCCGGCGAATATTGATTGATTGGAATTTGATAATGTGAAATTCACATAGTGAACAACAAAGAAACAATAAAAATCATTCGGATTCGTGCATTTTTTGGAATCGTATGCTAGGCAAGTACATGATTAAGTGTAAAAAGAAGTTTTTTTTTTATTATTAAATGGGCTCACGTTTGACAACAACTCACCTGATGGTAAGCGTAGTTGCGGTCTAAGGTGGAGCACGTTTGCCCATGAGGTGCCCATTCACTCTTGTCTTAAGTTTTAACGGACATGGAGCAGAAGACTCCCCGACCGATGATGACCTCGCTAAACTTTCAACTCTTCTAGTTGTCTTTCACTTCGCTCATGATTCTATTTTGCTCATTAATGATACAAATTCACACAACCTACCAGTCCAGTCCCACTTCTCTCTAACTCTAGCTATTTATAGCGGTTCCGCTTTTAGAACTATGTTACCGTAACCATTCCAGTTGCGAGCGGACAGGATCGGAAGGACAAACTCCGATAGTGGGTCGATGCGGAATTCCGGATCGGGATGCAGTTGCTCCACAGGTAATGGCACAGAATTCGAGCGAATTTCACCTTAATGTTTCTAGCTTTGTATACGCGTATGTATTTGAAACGATAATTACAGAAATAAAAACTTCCACTTTCATGAGTATTTAAGATAAACGCGGATTTTTTGGTGAAACTAATAATGGATTCGTTAATGTTTGATTGATGCTGTATCGGAAATTATCGAGTCGTTATTGTCTAGTTTTCGGTTTTTGATTCATAAACCTAAAGTAGGAGCTGAATCTAATGCCTAGTTTATTGCTGATTGTTTACCATATACATATAATGGTAAAGCATAATCAACGACACGTCGTTTAAACTTTGCAACTTATGCAACTGGCAAACAATTTAGGTCGATATAAATCTACAGACTCACGGCTCTCGAGGTCCCGATCAAACCAAGGAAATTGAAGTGTGCCCAAAGAATATGGTATTCTGGTCAAAAGCCGGATGTACGATCTAGGCGAACCGAAAAACTATCTCTTGTAATGTTATTATATTATTAAATCTTTTAAAAGTTTTTTCTTGGCTTTGCTTTTCTTCAAAAATTTTGTGTCGCATTAGTAAGTCCACAGAAGATTCCATATCTAGCAGTTGAAAAAACGAGCCT
Organism: Petrophora chlorosata; assembly: GCA_951640565.1. Classification (NCBI taxonomy): domain Eukaryota; kingdom Metazoa; phylum Arthropoda; class Insecta; order Lepidoptera; family Geometridae; genus Petrophora; species Petrophora chlorosata. The sequence goes on from OX621206.1 coordinate 9,408,491, forward strand.
ACATCCTACAAAATCTACTTGTATGTATAGTAATTTTCTCTAAATTTTTCCATCAGACTCAAGAAAGGATTTTTTCAAGATCGTTCAAGCAAGACTAGGGTTTTTGCACCGATAGATACTCCCAGGTCTATAGGCAGCTTGATTTAGGATCGTTGAACATTATTATTACCTGCAATCTTCTCATAACTTGGACCATACATTATTTACAATATTGTAACTGTGAAGCGTGAAAGCTATCTACAACTGTAATGCTAAGAGACCCCTTTATTATATTTAGACCGTACATCATGTTCTTTCTCTCTCCCATTTTCTTTGTCTATGAGAAAAGGCTTTTGCTCGACACAGGTAGGCAAGGTTATAAAGATTATTTTACCTGCAGTATCTTGGCAGTTTTAGATTTAAATTAAAAATGTATATATGTCAACATCAAAATAAGCAGAAAACTCTGCGACATGACTCAAGTGTGTTATAGGATTTTTCTTTTTATATCACCTTGGTGCTCTATTTTTTAATCTTGTATTTTGTATTGTTTTTTAAGCGTATTATGTTTTTGTGCAAATTGTTCTTGCCATTATAAATTTTATGTTATTTTGTATAAATCAATGTTATGTGATCTTGTGTTATGATCCGTGATGTCACCGGGCGGCTCCTACGGAAGATCAGAGCTGGGTGCTTCAGCCGGCATAATGCTGAGTAGGGCCGCTTTGTGGCAATCATCATCATCATCAGCCCATCACGTTCCCACTGCTGGGACACGGGCCTTCTCTCATAGAGAGATAATTTTGTGGCATTTGTGGCAATACCTAGTATTCATGTTTAGTTACTACAATATTTACTACAATAAACTTATTTCATTTCATTTTTGTCTAAGGGGGATCCACCACGTGCATATTGAAATTACGTATTCAAAAAGCACGGCTCTTGTAACACAGTGATAAAGGTGAAGGTCTCGGTCTTGTGATGTATGTTTTCGTGGTATTACTGTTAAAATAGCTCGCGCTAGGTTTACTTCCTTGTAACAACTAGAGAGACCTTATTGAACTTTCTGCTGCCCTGGCACGTTAGGAAAAATTACTTCAATTTTATATTTCTCTTCTCCTTTGTATGGTGGCAAGAGTGTATGAGACAAACAAGGTCGGAAAAAATATAAAAAGGCATAAGTTCAAATAAAATATATTTTTTCATTTAAATTCATTAATGCTAAAGATTACAAAAATAACTGTTCTTAAAATGAAATAATTAAAAACTTTTTAAATTCATACACAAGTTTTCAGCGCCCAACTACACTTCTGCTTATCATAAAAATAAGTATTTTAAACTAACTAATGATTTATTATTTACAATAATGTGTTTTAAACAATAGAAACTTCAGCGGAAGACTTGAAAATAATTGGACTTTAAATGAATGTTAATGACGAAGCCATGTCATGTAGGTAAATGAATATTTTAAATCATATAAGTAATATGATTAAGTCAGAATTATTATAGTGGCTCTAGTTAGATACGATTCTAAAATATTTTACATTAACACTGTAACATTCTATAACTACAAAGCACAACAAAATATAACATATTACATAAAATAAAATAAAATAATATAAATACATAAAACGTTTCAATATACATATTGTACATTATTTAAAAATGACAGGGTTTATAAAAATTTCAAAAAATATTTGCATTTATTTGAGCACCGTATTGATACTTTAGTTTCAATTATTTAAAAATAAATAAGCTCATTTGTTATTATTTGATAATAAATGAGCCCCTATTTATTTAAATTGTCCTTATTTATTTGTTATAAAATATGTATAGTTAGGGAAATATATTTCAAAATCTAGATAGAATGAAACATGAAATACAAAGGCGTGGTAACAATATTTTGGCATTTCTGTCGCCTGACATAGACTAAGTACCTATGACACACAATGTACTCAAAAAATGTCTTACCTAAAGTATCAGAATGACTTTTACTTTAGCGTTTAGCAAAACTCCAAAATAATTACGAATTTCCAGACGGGTATCGAACTTCTTGCTTATAACTCAGAAAACGTGTTATCTTGAATTTAAAATTGCAATATGATTATTTATTTAAATAGACATGATATAAATAACATTGCACATCCGAGATGAAATTACAAACTAAACACAAATTCCTAAAAGAAGTTAGGCGTAGAAGTGTCACTTTACTGTGGTATTGTTGTTTTGAGACGTAAAAACAATAGCTACATGTATTATTTACAAATGCCTACAATTCCAAGAAAAGTCAAACAGGAATTGCTAGCTATATTAGCTAACGCAGACGACGGCTTTTTGTCGTAGACAGAAGTACGTTCGAATTTTAATCGGAACTATTCTGTCATGTGCATTAATTTACAGTTGATTACCAACTGGCAAGAGTTAATAACTAAAATATAATGGCATAAATCTTTCGACTCTCCGAACCACAAAACTTAAACGGCATTGGTTTTTATAAACTTCATGTTATTCTATTTATATTTTTTTATATTTTCTGCTCAAGAATAATATTAAACGCATGCATGAAAATATGGAGTTCCAATTGGTGGCTGTGCCTAACTTATTCAAGATGTTCGACAGATATTGTTCATGAATACGAGTCTAAGTCTTTCGCGTTAGTTTTTCTTGTGGTTCGAAAGAAAGCATCTAATGGAGAAATAGTTTATTCGTCCTATCTACATTTGGACGTCATAATACATTAAGTAAAGTTAAGCACAAGTTATTTGAGGGTCACAACTTGAGAATTCTGCAATTTTTATGCGACCATACCCTCTAGATGTTTGCAAAATAAATTAAAGATTGCAATGAGAATGCGAAAGCGTACGAGAATGTATCTTTACCTTCAAAAATACTGCCTTATTGCTTCGTTATCAGAATTATTTTAAGGAGAATATCTGTTTGTCACAGTGCAAACCCTCAAAACACTCAACTCGAAAAAATTAAAGTAAGAATAAAATCACCTAATCGCTTCGTTGACGTGACGCGTCTGGCGTCTTATCTTTGCCCAAACGCGCCGCTAACAAAAGTATAGCTGTCTCGTTTACTCCTACGCGAGTTAGAGCGGGTTAGAACGTAGAGTCCCATCCTGATAGGTCATCTGGTGGCGGCTCGTCGCCGTCTGGAGGATACTGATCGAAGTTATGTGTGTCGATGGGAGATTTGACGGTAGGTGTAATTGGTGGTTCGAGAGAACGGGTGGCCAGGCCTTCCCAGTTGAAGCCATCGAACCATCTGTAAGAAGAAATTAAATTTGTTTAGGTTGGTGGTCAAATAATAGTATTTATGATATCAATGAGATTACTTTTTTTATGATTAAATGGGCTCGTCGACGTTTGACAACAACTTACCTGATGGTAAGAGTAGTTGCGGTCTAAGGTGGAGCACGTTTGCCTATAAGGTGCCTATTCACTCTTGTCTTAACGAGACCCAGGTTGTAATTGGAAGGAAATTAGTATTCTGGTAGAGAATTCCACTCCTTAGCAGCACGTATAATGAAAGAGTCAGCGAAGCGCTTTGTGCGGACTGGTGGTATGTGCACAACATGAGGGTGAAGTGACTCTCCTCGCCTTGTGGTCCTAAGATGGAATGGCGATGAAGGAATCAGCTGATGCAGGTCTTATTACTTAACCGAACGAGCTTTCAAAAGTATGCACAGTACTATTTTGGTGGCAGAATACCACTGCAAAGTACTATGTACTACTTTCAGTCATATGATCATAGAACTTCTACCTGTAAATTATGATCACATAGAAAAGAAGCTTAAGAATCGTTTTAAAATACTCACTTGTGCTTCTGAATCTCAGTAATGCCGCCTCTCTGGTAGCCCAACCGCTCCGCAGGGTTGTCTCTACAAAGTTTCTTGATCAGATTCGCCGCGTTCCTCGTAATGCATCGGGGGAATTCCACAGCGTCAATTCCTTTAAGTATCTTGTTGTATGTTTTCATCGGGTCGGTGCCGGTGAAGGGAGGCGACCCGGTCAGTAGCTCGAACATAAGCACACCTGAAATATTAATAAATTATGTTTAAAAAAATGTATACGGCAGGATACAGGAAGCTGAGAGAACTTTTAATGGAAGGCAAACGATAGTAAATTTATGCGCCTACGCATAATCTATGACCTTAGCTCAGCTTCGCTCACGTAGGTGCGACTTCTTTTCATGCATCGCATCGGTTCAATCTACGAACGGCTGATTAACTGCACTAACCTAAGCTAAATAAGCTTTACTTGCGGTATGGCCTGCGCTTGTAACTTTGCGTGTATTTTTATAGCTTATGTTGTTTCTTAAACTGAAGAAAGTTCTTGATAAATTAAAAACAATATTTTTAGTAGGTATTTTCATTTCAACGTCTTTGTTCAAATAGATACTATGTAAGAACAATTTTATTTGTATCAGAAGGGCCTAATGGCAGTGAACCTAATAAAAAGCTTAGACTCGTAACACATGATATGTGAACGCCATGTCTGGCCATGACATATTCCAAAAGTAGATAAAAAAATAATTTACGCTGATCACAGCGTAAATTATTTTTATTATCTATAAAAAAAAATTGTAAATTATTTTGATATCATTCAAAGGTAAAAACTTCCAGGAAGGACATTAACTGTCTGAACCCTGGTTGAAAAAAACCGACAAATTCATAACTAAGTATTTAATTAAGTAAGCCTTTATTTTATATAAACTTTTATTGTGTTATTATTTAGATAATATGCATAATTCATAAATGGAATCCGTTTAGTGTCATATACTATGTAGTTACTGTACAAATTATATGGTTTTCTCTAGTAAACGGTATTGTTTATCAAAGAATCGTAACCCGTGAAAATTTTAAATTGGCCCATAAATATATGGCCGCCAAAGCCTGTTTAAATAAATAGACAGACAAACAGACAGACATGCAACAACATCAATAAGTTTATATATATGTAAAGGGGATAAAATCAAACTAACCTAACGACCAATAGTCGGCGCTGATGTCGTGACCTCGGTTCATGATGACCTCCGGCGCGACGTACTCAGGGGTCCCGCAGAACGTCCAAGTCTTCCGGCTAGCCTGCAGTTTCTTTGAGAAACCGAAGTCAACTAGCTTCACGTACCCTTTCGAATCTAGTAGTAGGTTCTCTGGTTTGAGATCCCTGGAAAGTAATAAATGTAATTAAACAATATACCACAAAATAATTAATGGTATACAAGTAGTTAACCTAAGTATTTTCATTTACTGTCTCGACGAGAGAAGGTCCGTATCCCAACAATCGAAACAATAGGCTGACGATGATGTTTATTGTATAATGCATATCAAAAACATGAATTATATACACGTATAAAAAAATAACAATTGTTGGCACATTGATGTTAAATATTTAAACTCAAAAACTGTTAGGTTCTGGTTTAGGCAAAGATTATTGTTTGTTTCTGTTTAATTTGTACTAGAATAAATTGTCAACGCTATTAGGCATATTATCTTTAAGTCAAAGTTGTATATATTGTTTAGTAAAATGTCGATATCGATAGCGATATCGACATTTTACTAAACAATAGATTCAGATTTGTAGTCTCAGTCTGATAGTTTTTTTTACACAACCGAGTTATGGAACGAGATCACCCGATGGTAAGCTCCATGCCCATAATAGTTGCGGCACCACCACATAGAATTTTGTTTTGCAAAGACCCTGTTTAAAGCACTCGTCACCATGAGACAATGGCTCCTGCTTAACGAAATAATTGGGCAATATGACACATATTGCCCAATTATTTCGTTGAGCATTCAAAATGAAATGTTTGCACACTACTGCTTGGTGGTTAAATATCTAGCAAAGATGTGGTACATCCTAAAGCAGACTCTTACAGAAGAGGCTTACCACTACAATCATATATTTTCAAATGTTATATTGCTCACCTGTAAATTATGTTTCTAGAGTGAAGATAATGGAAGGCTTCCACTACGCAAGCGGTGTAAAACCTCGTGGTGGCATCGTCGAATTGTCCTGAAATGTACATAAATACAAATATTTATACATATTTGGAAACTTGCTGCATCCTGCGGTTTTTCGGTATTCAGATTCGGTCTGTTTCCAGGACCCAAAGTAGCTACATACTAAATTAAATCAAAATTTGTTCTGTAATTTTTGCGTAAGTGTCTGCAAACATCCATCCATCCTCACAAACTCTCGCATTTATAATATGAGTAGGATAAAGGCTTGGAATTCAAAATACATGTAGAAAGACACCTGAAACTATATATGACCAAAAAACTGATGACACACCTCGGCCAACGAATAAGCCTGGCTATTCAGAGGTAATGTCGCCGTCGAAAGCTTAATGGGCACCTTAACTGCAGACAGCGACCTAAGTTCTGATTTTTATGTGTAATTTTTATATTTTTATTTTCTCTAAGTTACTATAGGTAATTTTTAATTTATTTACTGTTAGAATTTGTTTATAATTAATACATATTAAGGTCGGTCGAAGGTATTTTAAGTGTCAGATGTTTTCAAACGACTTTACTTTGACACTAAGATACCTACAGTGAAAGGAAGGTCATTCTGTATTTTATATTTATAAATAACGCGTCAAGCAAATAAGGCGGAATCTCGATCTTTCAAAATGATTCCTTTTGAGTTTCATACTTGTTCTATCCCAGCGCAGATTTTTTGACTATAATACATATTAATGTAAAACATAATTTCTTCATAATGTTCTCTTTCTAAATTATATAGGCAACGTTTACTATTTTATTATGGGACTGAGTGATGAGACGAGAAAGTCATTCACCTGATGGTAAGCGCCACGCCTGCCCATAACAATTGCAGTGCCACCCAGAACTTGATACCATAAAAAGCACTGCGTAGCACTGCATTGCGATCATCACACACGAGACTTCAAGTATTAAGACTGATATGCCTAGTTGTTTCGCTGATTTATTTAATTGATTTTGATGTGGGTTTCACCAGCTTCTTGAAGAAGGTTATTCACACCAGTGCGAAGCCGAAACGCGTCGTTTGTGTACTAACACAATGTAAAAAATAATTACCTCTATCTCTCAAAATAGTCCACAACTCTCCTCCCAGGCAAGTCTCCATCAGCATATACAAGTACTTTCTATCCTTGAACGTCTTGTACAATTTCACTATGAACTCGCAGTTCATTTCGGACATAATCTCCTTCTCCGACATAATGTGCTGCTGCTGCCTTGTCTCAACGATCTGGGCTTTCTTCATTTGTTTCAGGGCGAAGGATCGGGATGGGTCGCCAGAGATTTGGACTAGTTCGACGCGACCGAACCCACCGATGCCCAGGGTGGCAATGATGCGGAGATCTGATAGGCGCAGATTGGCAAATTCTTCGTTTAGTCTGTGAATGTGTTAAGATCTTGATTAGTTTTGTCATGACCAAGTTTCTACGAAAGAAGTTACAGAACTGAATAACAGCTTAAGTGGCTTTAGGGCAAACACATACTTTGGTGCGACAAAAATCATTAACATCGTATTGAAACGTTATCACGATTGTAGTGAAACGATGTCGCCGTCTCGCCAAGGCGATGTGTTTGTTAATAAAGCGTACACAAATGCGAACTAATACCTGTGTTTCGGGTATGGTCTGACTCTATAAAGTAATTTACAATGATTTTCTTGACGTTTGACTATATCTACATCAGTGATGAAGTATTCTATACAATCAGTGTCGAGTAGTTATAAATCCCATAGACCACTTTACAAGAAAAAAAATCTAATTAAGCCTTTATTTAAACCAATAATGACCTTGAAAGACATCTTCACTAAGAAATAGTCGCACCTGCAAAGATCTCAAGTCTGACGACCGCAGTTACTTTCTCAATCCCATTACAGTCGTCACTGATTGCAGTAAAAGTTACTTGGTAAATACTACGTGGGATATCGTGCAAATAATGTTGTTAGCTAACATTGTAAACACAATAATAAAAACTGACTCTTGTATTAATAATATTATAGACATTAAAGAAAACAAACTAGCATCTACCTATTTTATAACTAACTAACAAACGCTCGCGACTTCGTACGCGTCTTGACAATATATAGCTTATGTCACTCGACGATAATGGAACTTTCGATTAGTGAAAAAGAATTAAAGAATCGGATCAGTAGTTCCAAAGATTACCTCCAACGAAGATACATACATCTTTAACTCATTATTATATTAGTATAGATAACATTTTTAATCACATTATCCATATTACTGCCATAACGATTCATGATAAATGAAATTTTGATGCCATGTAAATAATTTAAATCAATCAATTCGTGACCATCACGAGTAGGTAAAATCGCCATTGTTCCGTAAAATTTTATTACTTGTGAAATTGATTATATGTATTTATAGCAAACATTAATATTAGTTTAATTTGGAACATAAATTTAGACATTAACTAATGAGACAAATAACTTTATGATAACTTCATCACTATCAAAGCCTTCTCTACTGTCATCTACCACATTTATCTTAGTTTTTGTAGTACACGGATCTAATGACTAACCAGGTGCACCTATTGTTTCAATCGAACTTCACAATAACTTTGCAATCAATGACAAAACCGCGGGAAAACATAATTGTTATGGTTTCAATCTTATCGCAGGAGACAGTTCTATTGGTACAAATGAAAGTTGGCAATTTACTTCCACTGATTTTTGACATGGGATGGGGAAAGTCATTAATGTCTATACTGTCTCATCATCATGACGTATCATTATTTATAAGTTCGACTAGACGTACATCATGTTCTCACCAGTTGTCAGTATGTACAACGATATTAATGTTGAATATATGTCATTTTGTTATATTGTTGAGGGTTTTGTAAATTTATTTTACATACTCACCATTATTAAATGACATCCGTAAAGTTGGCATTAAAACAGAAACAATAAGCGTTAGAAATCAAGATACCAATTTAATTATTTATTACCAGCCATCCGAAAACAGCTGTTGTTTTAAAAACCGAAAAAATAAGTGGTAACACAATGGGTATTGGATTCGGTGTAATGTGCAATGCACGGCTACCAAAAATATCTGACTTTTTAGTACCTTGTCAAAGTTGAACCTCTATTAATTTCAATGACCTCAAATAATCATCAACTACCTTATTTATTGCGAAAAGATTCTTTCGTGTGATAATTAAGTGTATACCGACTACGTCAATTGTTATAGCGTTTCATGCAATTCGTTTTGGAATAACTAATAATGTGAACTTGACACACGAATTAACAAGAATTCTCAAATTAAAGCAAAGCGATCCTAACAATAGGAATAACATCATGTTGCAAGTTGAAAACGACAGTGTTTCTTCATTCGATTTTAATAAATTAGTTGCATCACGTTATGTTAATGCACCTCATATTGAAAATGTTAAAATATTGTAATTAAATCAGGAAATGTCAAAGCATCTAAGCGTATTCATAATATAATCTTGGAATTATAAATAAATATATTTGCATATAAATTAGATAAAAAACTATGACTTCGAAAACCAATATGATAAAAATTCTATTCAGACACTCCATGCAGGCACTAAAGATAATTTCCAGGATGCAATGACTAATACAAATTACAAAAGACGTAGAAAATATCTGCGACATGATGACTAAAAGTTTAATTATAGAGACTCCTGAGGTTCCTGACTTATATGTAATAATTGCATGCCAGTTGCTTGCTACTGGAAGTCTGACAAATGAAACTGGAGGTAGAAATAAGAATGTGTATGGTTACCTTGCTCTGCTTTCGCCTTCGTCCTTGTACTTGGTTCGGATCTCATCAAGAGTTGAAATCAGCTGATTGAAGGTCTCTCTATCGATGACGAGACATGTAACGCCTTCTGGAGTGTCACAAACGATGTTTGCTGTTCGAAGATCATCTCTGGAAACAGAAATTCCGCATATTAGGTCTACTGGGATATGATATAGATTTACAAATCACCGATTTACCTCTCGTTTTTATTGTACAACATCTTGACTCAGAATGAACCGACTTGAATCTTAACTCGAATGTAATATGGTACATTTTCCAAAAAAATAACAGAACTTACTAAAGATTAAAAATCATGAAAACTACCGAAGCAAATTCTTGTAATTTACATTTCTAAACTGACAGTTAAAACGACATCGTTCCATAAATACTAGTTTTTTATTAGGTATTACAATAAGGTGGTATTACTATAAACAATTATTGTGGTAGACGAAAAACTGTTGAAATAAACTATTATTATCTTAACTAGAAACCAGCCCAGGTCTGCCTACAGTACCTAATATTAGGGAGTTTTACTATCAGCTTTACCAGCTTTAAAAAAATATTATAAATTCAGATAAACAAAAAGACATACCCTTGTAAAGCCTTTTCACCGAAGAAATCACCTTTCGTAAGCGTTCTGATGAATTTCTCATCGTTGCTGTTGGGTTGCTTCTGTGTAACTTTGACCTGAAATCAAGTAATAAATCAGATGTTAATAAATCTCACGATTTCACTGAATTGGTTACGTGTACCTTCGTTTCTAACCTGTAGGTCAATTCTTTAGCAAGTTCAAAATAAGGGGACGAACTAGTAAAGTAACATTGGGCAAGCCTACACTATAATCATCAACATCTTTGGCGGTATTGTTATTTATTTCATCATCTAATGCATTTGCGTGTCCCTACTTATTCATGTGGAGTAGAAGGTTACATTACTGTTTTAATATTATAAGTACATCTCGCTGGAAGTTAGCTTATACATGTTTTTGCTTTTCTACGCCATAGCAGAGGTAATAACAAAACGTCTGAAGTGTTTCGAATCGAAAATCAGTGCCAATCACACGTGTTAGTCAACACGTGAGGCGACATTCGCGTGCAACTTTCTATACAAAGTCTCAAGGTGATATTGGCGAAGCTATATTGCTGCACCTTGATACAAACGTCTCCTTTGTTATCTATGTCATTCTTTTCAGCTACAATGCTTCCAATTCTATATCTTTCCCTGATTATTGAACCATTATCTTATAATGGGACAAACATGGAGTGCAAAACGTTAACCAACAAGCTGTCTGGCCCTACCTCACTAGTTAGTACAAGAAGGCGGATAATTGAAACTAATTTCCCGTCAACTGGTAGAAATGACAACAAAATAGCAACTAGTTATTCTCACTAGACTTATGAGCGGATGGAACCAGTTAAGACCGGTGGGGCCAGTAGGTAGCAACTTTGCCATAAAAATGTGAAACGTTTAGAGAACATCGAAAGTTGTCATTACGCCGGTGCAGATGGGCACAATTAAATTAAAATGGACATTACAAAATATAATATGACAGGAGTAGCATAAAATATTATATCAATAGCAAAGTGGCAAAATGTTTTGATGAAAGTTGGAAACGGGCAAAGATTTTAAAACTAGAGAATTTCAATATTATGACTTACTTCTTTTTTAACGGTAGGTAAAAATTTGTTTAAGACTCGAGAGTGACATGTGGCATATGGATTAGATAATATGTGTAAACTGAGACATTGAACATTAAAGGAATTTTTTCCATTTTATTGATATTTCAAGGTGTCAAAATATTACAAAGATCAGTAGAACAATTATATTCTTTTAGCAGCGAACTATTCAACACTCTATGATCTTCTAGTAAGTAGTGTACCGAATATCAATCAGTATACATCATGAACGCTTGGACCGATGAACGTAAGACACGAGACACGCGATACATAATGACTTTTATAGGTTTAGACGTAGGTATAGATACATACTACTTGTACAAGTAATTATGATGGGTAATTTAAGCCGTGTACCTAATTAATTTTCCGTTAATGCACATTCCCAATTAGACAAACGGTAATCGTATGCTTATATGCTTGCTATTTTTAATAGATGTGGCAATATTTAGGATTTACCATTTATAGAAATCTTAAAAGTAAACTTTTTGGTACTTATATTTTTTTAATAAGACGAATTTATCATCGTGATCTAATTTTATTTGTGAGTTGAAAATAAAAATAAAGTTTCAGTTTTGGTTCCGGAAATAACTTGGTACAAAAACAATCAATCAATTAAGATTCAGAAATATCTACCATTTGTATTCCAAGAGATAGTAGAAAGAGAAAAAAAGTCTAATTCAATTATTGATACTGATACTGACATATGGATAAGAATACTAAATAAGTAGAGTTCACAAGTTACTCATCACTAAATACAACAGGAAAACTAAAAAAGTAATGAATGAATTTATAAGTGAAGTATGACAATCAGTCACTGACAAAAAAGGTTGACCGACTGACAGCAAAGCTCAATCATGCATCAACCGAAATAAACGGAAAATAAAACACAGCATTTGTTCGCACTTCGTAACAAATTGGAACAGTAAACATTAGTTATTCTTTTGTTTCCTACATAGTAAGCAAGAAGGCTAAAATAAAAGTTTATGGTGTAGAAAAAGTTAGGAAGTTTATTAATTTAATATTGGAGTTCTCAGTGTAGTCTTTGTTCTACTTCTATTTTTCGTATTTCCATTATGTACACTTTACGAAGGTATATTTCAACAAAGAAGAAATAAGGTTTGGAAACTATCGTGAATCGAAATAAACTCCCGGAAGAACGACATCCTAATTGTCCGAAACCTGGTCGGAGTTATTCCGACACAATCATAACGTGAGTGTAGTGTTTTATATTTATACTCATAGAAAAAATAAATAATGTAATATTATTAAGAATGCTTAAAGATAAGGACTAAAACCTTCACTAAACAGTAAAATATGAAAAACAAAACAGATATTTAATGGGGTTGAACATCCAAGAATGGTTAAAAAAGTTGTTAGCAAACCAAACACACCAATGAGATAACAGCGAACAGCGGAAACAGATGAGATAATACACCTTGAAGCAACACTCTTCTACGGTCAAATGATCCGTACAATTTCACAACAACCGATAGCCGCTTTGGACACGGTTTCGTGGTTTTAAAGTCATATAAATAGACATTTCTTGGAACGTTAAGGTGATCGAGCGGTGACGAGTCAAATTATTATTTTGCCTCTCTTGAATAAAATATTTTACCCAAGTTTTACTACAGCAAATTTTAACAAAAGAATTTAGTCAAAAAGGAAATATGGTTAACAAAACTATGGATGTAGGTATTTCAAATGTAGAAATTATAATGAAATAAACGTCCACAATAAGGCTGTAAACGTGTGCATCAATTTCCATATTGCATCGTATAATAACCAAAACATTCTCACACAAGAGAAAACAAATTTTAAATTTGCATCACGATATGTAAATATTCAAGAGATTACAAAATTCATAATAAGCCTGCGAATTGCTAAGCTAGTTTACTAATTTTCGATTGAGCCATATCAAGAATAAGTATGCAGTTTCTTAACAATATTGTAACCTTTTTTAAAGATGTATTGTTTCAAAAACATGATGAAAAAATACACGTGAATGTGAAGGATTCCTGATGCAACGCAAAATAAGCCACTGCTCTGAGAAGGTCACTTTAAATTCAGCCGTGTTGTCATTTAATTTGTTTTTTGGACATTATTACATTGCTTTTTATTTACTGGAATATGTAGCTCTAAGTATGACGTCCAAAGAAAGCAACCGTCATAAAAGTCATACTTACAATTAAGTTCTAAATACATACAATATTGCAACTTTTAACGTCATTCTCGGACAGAAGAAAGCTTTAACCACTATATTAATATATTATAAAATAAAATTTTACTGACATCCAATATTGTAAAATTTTTATGAAGTTAACTGTCGCGACCATCCAAACAAGAGAGGTCGTTCACCCGATGGTAAGCAACACCCATAACATTTGCAGCACCACCCAGAACATTGCCATGCAAAATCATCTGCCGCAATGCACTGCGTTCGTCACCCTGAGACAAAAGCGTAAGTAGCGTAACAATGCCCAGTAATTACGCTGGCTGCAGTGCTCTTCAATCCGGAACACAGTAATGCTTGTGCACTACTGCTTGGCTGCAGAATAACTGACAAAGCGGTGGTATACCAACCCAGACGGCCTCTTTCACATACGAGAGACATAAGTCTGAAAGGCTGATATTTCATGATTCTTAGATATTTCGGTGCATATAGAGAATCTTGAAATGGACCTCTATAAATAAGAAATATTAATATCAAAATAACGTTCAATTTTAAATTTAAATAAGTCACAAAAATAAGTATGTAGATAAATGGCAAAAGTTAGTAATCAAACTGCGGTATTTTTATGTACGAGTATGTCTTACTCGTATAAGAAATCCAAATTTGAAGAATCAAACCATATTGGGCCTAAAATGGAAAAACTTTTTGTGCTGTCTAAAGCTAAAGCCAGCAACAATTTAAATCATGAACCAGATATAGCCCGAGTGGTCGAGAGATGAATCTATGAAATGCTATAAAAATCGGGCCTCAAAAACGCCATCCGCATAACCCTCTCTGTGCTTACATTACAGAAAGTACAGTGACCTTCACTTTGTTCACAATAGCTGTCTGGCCTCTACAGGCTGTATCTCTATGTGATATCTAAGAAAAATATTAGTACTTCTTGTTTGTCACCTATATTTAGCTCTATCCGTATTATTGGCAATTTGTATTATAGCCTTTTTTATTAACTATATGGTGACCTAAGTTTCTGGAGATTTGACTTGATTATTCGTTTAAAATTTCAAAGTTTGAATTAAATATGGATTCAAACATAAAAGTGGAAGGAATCATACGGTAATGGATTTTTGAGTATATTGCAAAGTAATACAAATATCACAGTTCTACTAATTTTGAAAGTGTATTTGAATAATGATATCAGCTACATATGTTAAATGACCAGAATAACAATCACAGCAGACTCGAAGTTAAATGCCAAGGTGAACATGCAGTCGGCCGCTTTACCGCGAACATTATACAATTGAATGCCGTCTCTATATAGCTCGATAGGGATTTAAATAAGAAATCAAAAAAGTTCCGTGAAACAAAATTTTGAATAAGACGTTGCAATACAATATGAATTGAACAATAATTAGCATCGTTTAGATATGCAATAAAATTCTTATATAATTTTATTACAAAACAATCATGTAATACGAATATCAATTTATTGACAGCTATTATTGTTTACAAAACACGGAGGCGTGGTTGACGATAAAGACATGCCTCGAAGCAGTTCTCGAAAGTTGAATGAAAGTGAAACTTTCGTGTTTGGTGATCATCTTCACATGTTTCAACTTGAACTATCATCAAACTGATCAAACAAAACCGAACCTTAAAGAGATGTATGAAGAATTAAAATAAATAATACTTGAGAAACATTGCCAGAGCTGTATGGGAAAAATATCAGAGGCGACGTAATCAAAACAAACAAGATGACCAATAACGTTATAGATGGGATCCTAAAAGTTGTTTATAATGGCATCATTATGGATTTAAACGATGAAATTAGAAAGTCGTATGAATCCCGTGAGTGAATTTAATACATTGACAAAAATCATTTTAGGTAATGGGTGTAATTTTATGTAGATACTAGAACTAGAATTGCCACGTTAAACCGTGAATTGTCTTAATCTACATATTTTTAACCAACATTAAAATTACGATACTGTGAGTTTGTTTGTTTATCCTTTCTTTACGTTAAAACGGAATTACACAGCAAATTGGTTTACTTATCATAGCTGATAGCTAGAGTAGTGAAGATAGACATATTACTTTATTTATTTTTTATTTCACATTAAAAGAAAATGAAAAGACATACCAAATGGAGCCGAATGTGTTCTAATATCCACTAAATTTCTTTTAATACGAGTAGTAACAAGTTTTTGCATTAGCATCAATTTAACAGCGCCTGAAGTTTGGAAAGGATTTGATTCAAATACTCAACAAGGTCAAAGTAAAACAAGCCAAGTTACAAGTACCACCAGACAGTGTTTATGCAAACAAGTTCCGGTTATATAACACTCGAGGCGCCTACTGTCTTAGTTTTAACTGAGTAAGCTTAGCTTAGTCAGCGCTGACGCAGACTCCACAATCAATAAAAAATATTGGACTGGTCAGGTCTGTTATATGCCAAACACAAATATGGCAAACACAAACGTTGGCTATGTTATGATGGTTCATAAAGGTTTCTTTCGATTGATACAGTTATTTGCTAAAACTATTGAAAGCAATGAAGATATATAATTATGTAAACTGTAAAATATTAACAACGCCCATCGCTCACATGCACAGCTCTGATCCCTGAATCTTGTTTATCTTAGTTGTTAAAGTACGACTTGAACTCCTGATCCCTTTAGATGGGAAAGTGGTTAACGAAGAAGTAGTAGCATTAATATAAATAGATAGGTAACTGTTATTATTATACCACCAGAATATAACAATAATAGTATAAGATATTACCTGTCCTCTGCTGATGATGAAGAAGGTATCACCCCTGGCACCTTGTCTGATGATGTAGTCGCCATTCTGGTAATGTGTTTCTTCTAAGACATCGGAGATTTTGATCAACGTATCTTCTGGTAAATTCTTGAATATAGGCACACTGTTGACAAAGAACAGAGTACAACATAACGAAGAACACAGAGAACAAGAGTTTTTTAGAGCTAAATACATGTAGAGGACAATGTTCAATATTGCATTAACTCCAGGCATTAGACAGACATTATAATAATTGTGTCTGGTAGTGGAATAGTGCAGGTTAATGATGAAAATGTTATTACTAACAATATAAACTGTAATTTAGGAATACAAATTACATAATTTATCAACAGTAAATGATATAACAATGCAAACTAAAGTAGCCCAAAAATAATGATAAAAAACATGATATTATATCACAAAAGTGAACGGTAAAGTAAACTATGCTACGCTATATGGATAGAAAGTGCAAACATTTACGATTATGGAATTCATAATGACAATAAAAATGCGAAATATTTCCATAAAAATATGTATTCTTTTAGTTTCTTTCCATTCATAGGGCCTATACGGATACTGGTTTCATATTAGGTAATGTTTATGTTTTCAATTAGTGATTCACATATTACGTTAATTTTTGTTTTCCATATTTCCGGTTTGTAACATCCGTGTTATATAAGATTGAGACAGGTTTTTTTTTATATTGTTATTAAACAAACGTTTTGTAATCGTTGAAGTTGTCTTTCTGCGTAGTGCAAGAAATTTTAACTGACTTGGATAAAGAGGAGGTTCTTAATGTGATTGTATTTTTGAATGTCTGTTCCTCAGAAATCTGTCATTTATAAACCGATTTGAAAAATTATTTTTTCGTTGGGTTCAGTACAAGATAGTCCTATAAAATTTCATCGATATTCGACCTTGGACTTCAAAGATACTTCAGAATTGAAGCCTTTTTTTTGTTTTAAAATTCCAGTTTATATCGTTTCTCCATATTCCTTTCACTACTAACCTATTTTGAAAATTTTCAACACTTAACTTGTCTAATGATAATATTTTATCATTAAAAAAACATGTTGGCACATAACATGTTCATGAATAATCAAATAATATTTCAACATCGTAAGTATTAAGTATAAAGAATTTCATTACATTGGTTAAGCATCTGAACGTGCCTATTATTTCATAAAAACTTTTAGAACTCGTAACATGAATTTCAATAAATGTTCAATATGCGTTTGTATATTTGGCAACGATTTGGTGTGTTTCCAAATAAAATACGTGATGATGGGTGCAACCCACTGTATAATTGTAAAGTCACTGAATTTAATCACCGCTGATTTGGAAAGGCTTCCTACTGCTGCCGCAAAATTGTAACCAGGAAACAGCCAAGGTCAAAATACAACTAAAAATGCAAAGTATTTGAATTTGAATAAAAAGCGCACAAATATAATACAACGACACCTACTAGTGCAAAGGTCATGTTCATAATTATAATATACATTGATCTTTTGTTTTGCATGTTGGTAAAACTAATAAAATGAATACCACTTCCTTAAAATCATATCAAAATATTCTAAATCTATACTTTGGCTCATTTCAATCTCAAACATAAACTAACCATATACATTTCTCAATTTTAGGTCACCGCAAATATTTTTTTCTTTAGGGTAGTTTTTATTAAGTGGTTCATAATTTTGTTTAATCTGTATTAAAAGGTGTATTTCGAATAATGAACTTTTAAGACAAGTAAAGTACATTATCATTATAACAGTGCGTTACAGAGTGTGCCATTGCAAATTACTAAAACATTGCAAATTTCAAGCCACGGAGTACGTACTAATGGTGTACAAAGAAAATAAATGTAGAATACCTATTGTAAATAGTGTTTATTATTCCTATTGTAGATTTCAAAAGTGAATGAGATAATGTAAATAAAACCAAATGTATTAGAAACAATTGAATAAATTTCAAAATGAATTGACTAATCTCGTATCTAGTAAATTAGTCATAGGCATTTTGGGAAGATATATCTATTTGTGAATTGGAATGCAATTCTATTGATGACTTATTAATATACACAACAAACATAATCTCAAACTTGATCGTAAGTTTTAAAAGATCATGAACTAGTGATTCTATGATTCTACATAATACGAGTGCAACTTTAAAAAATAACATTCATATTAGTTTACAACATTAAACACTAACCCAAGGCTATCCCAGTTCTCGCTGCAATAAAAACATAGATATATCAACATAATTAGGTAATTTTAATGTAACTATGTAATAACTAGTTACAACATCGAGTTGTACGACGCTAATGTAAGTAAGTAATTATTATAAGTGTGTCGAGTAAGTAACGGCTGCTGTAGTTTGATCTAAAGTTAATATAGAGGACAACGCTAGATGTAAAGTAAACAGCTAATTTTGATTATAAGGACAAATTATTTATTTCTCAACTTTAAATTAGGATTCACGCAATTTAAAACTTAAAATACTTTGTAAGTATGGGTACGATAACAAACATGAAATATAAGGGAAAATATGATTCTTCACTTCTATCTAAAAATTGTATCGGCAAATCAAATTTAGTAAATTACCACCAAATTTAGTAAATTACCACCAAATCGAATTGCCACACCTCACTTTTCCGTGGTCCAACTCTCTCTTACCCCTAGAGTGTATATAAAAAACGCGGAGCCAGAAGCTCGCGACGGAGGTCCTGAATGAAGCTCGCGTACGAGGCCGAGTGGAGCGAAAGTCAAGTAGGGGAAGCGACATGAAGGGGTGATGAGCGAGACTTCTGGTGGAGCCTACTTAAGTGATCATTTATTTGCTATTTTTTATAAATTATGTTTTACTATATCTGGTGGTCAGTTAAACATAAGCCAAAATATAATAAAAATTCCATGCAAACAAATAATGAATCAAGAGGGCCGATATCAAATTTAAAATGAAATAAAAACAAGGCAGGTGCAGAACCAGTTGTTAACATATAAATGAAAGATGCGATACTAAGTGATACGATTAAGAAAGGAAATATCAACCACGCTTTTTAAGAATTGAATTTAAAGGTCCAATCGTTTGGATAACACATTTGTAATATGCAACACATTATATTTTGAAGACGGTCTGAGAACTTTGTCCTGCGATTGCTTGCAAATATATTATGTTAACCCCAGCATTACCATGCCTTGTGGATTATATTTTACTCTGTTTGTGAATTTTAAACAAAACAATATATATGCCAAATTGTATAAACATTTAATAGAAGTTGTTGACCGATTGTGTAACTATATTCTTAAGTACAAGTGATAAGTATAGTCATTGGGCAGTGAAAGGATCACAATCGCGAAATGTCATGAGACTATGAACGTGATGGTCGCCGTAGTGGGTGTTTCGCAAATTGCGCACGAGTGCTTGAGCAACACTGACTATGACACTGTACTGTGCACCGGTTTCATCAACACTGGCTTTGTTTTTGAAATAAGTAAAGGAAATTGGATAGATAAATCTGAACTTGATCTGAATACAAACATTTAGAGAGTTCACGAATCGATTCAGGATTCGTCTTGTCTTGATTCTCAAAGTGGTTATAAATCATTCAACGAATTATACTTCAAACGGAAACACTCGATCAGAGTCGCGTAGATTTAGTCTTATTTTAGGTGCTATTTTAAATTACTGTATATACTTCTTACGAGTACGTACATTTTTAAAGTGTTGATCTATTAGCACGAAACTACAAACACAATTTCTTGATTTTGGAAGATTCTAAACCAGTAAAAGAAATATGAACCGCATTGAGCACTTTTAGTATGAAAGTTTTCGTGAGTTTGATTCATTATAAATATTTAATAAAAACGGCTGTGGTCGCCGCGATCTCGCAGCGTAAACTCGCCCCTGATGAAGAGCATCGGACATGCTCGAAACCTAGGTTGGCTAATTCGACAAACTACGTGAGTCTTAGCCGTTTTTATTAAATATTTATAACGCATTGAGCACATTCAATAACTATAGTTTTATACATATATTTGGACGAGAGTGATGCGTATACAAAAAAGATTTTAGGTTCCTTATTTATTTTATAAACCAAACGCTAACCCTATGTTCGCCTTAATCGAGTTCGTTTATAAAAACTCGATTTAAAACCTGTTAATAAATTTAACTGATATAGAGACATCAATCTTGACGATACATCTAAAAAGACGGATCACCATGTTTCTCCGAAGGATTTAAGACAGATCTGATGCTAGTCATCCCATATGATATTCTCGACTTGAAATGACTTGTCTTGGATTACAGACACTTAAGCAAGCAATAAAAGCAACGTACCTTTATGATCGAGTTACATTCAAAGTAAGGTGAAACTTTAACTTCTGTGAAAGGTCGCATAAAATGTTTATAGCAAATTTTTGGAATACCACAGTGTATTTTTAAACCGTTTTTATAAGCGACGTCATAAACGTCGTGTTACATAATACCAGATGTCAGATATTATTGCGAAGCAGATGTTCTTACCATTATTAAAATTAGGTCGCAATATTTACATTTATAGAGAATGTATGTGTGCCTACGAAGAAGTTTTGTAAGCACAGTAGAAAATTGATTTTTATTGAAAACCGACGTGGTTTTTTCTGATTTGTAATTTAAAATCAACATTAAAGAAGAAGATAATGTACATAATGGGAAACAAAATTATACATATCAATAATGTTTAACATTCTATAGCCAGATAATCATGCAGTTCAAAACTATTCAATGCCCATTCTTTATCTTGAGACAGTCACGTCATTAAGCTCAGTAATTTATACGGTAATATAAAGGTCTACAGCACGTCTGAGACCGATGCGATGAAAGCAAAAGAATGGGCTATTGCATGCTCCATGCATTAGCATAAGTGTCTCTGAGGTCACTGTCCTTTCTGACTTCGGTGAACACTTTGAGATTCTCAAAGCAAACAAAAGCGGGACTTTTTGGTTCAAAAAACACTTTTACAAAATGTGTGGAAAATTTATTTTAAACATGACATTGGTAACGTTGTTCTAATAAAGTTTTTTGGATATTCAATGAAACAATTTACTATTTATAATATAAGCCCTCCAAAGAAAGAAATACCTACTATCTGTGCTACGTCTATTAATAACGATAATTATTATTGACGTATGTAAAATGCAAAGGATTGTGTGTAAGAAAGAGTCTTTAATAGATCTTTGTTCTGAAATCTTCCGCGTTGCAAGGCACATTCTGAACATACATCTATATGCTATGCTGCTGGAAAAGAATTCCATTGTAGGAGCCTGACGCAAAAATTCTTTGTTTACACTAAACACAGAACAGATAAATATTTTGATATTATATGCGTAGTAGATTTTATCAGTTTTATTGTAAATAATAATTTAATACCCGTGACGACTGACGTCACCTAGCAAATACATGGCTTGCAGATTCTTAGCGTTCAACTTGTAGGTATGTCATTGAAATTGCAAATACTTTCACAAGGTTGTAAACGCTTATGATGTAATAGATGTTTAAAGTTATTCAACAGTTGACGCGAAACAATATACCGACATTTATGGAGTTGAAGCTAACACACAATCTACAGAACCAAATATAGTAAAGTAATGAGATAATGTTGATAGATAAGATGAGAACGATCAAGTTCATAAGCTTTTTTTTGAGTTGTCAAAACATGTTCCCACAAGTCACTGCACTGAGGTTACTGCCCTCATTGTAAACAACGTGTTTTATTAGTTAGGGGATATATAAATAGCCATTTTCTACAACGAATTTAAAAACGCTCCTAACCCTAAATATTGATATCGTGCCAAAGATTTTAGTGGACCAGATCATCTCAAAACTAGAACGGAAAGATGATTTGTTACAAAGTATCGCGAAACAGCTATTGATGGCGCTGGAAAACTCAAATCATCGCAATTTTATAGCAATTTGTAAAGAGAACGCAACTCTATCTAGGTTTTGAAATTAAGATCACATGGAAAGTCTAGCGCTTTTGTCTCAGTCTACATACCGGAATCTTCAACACACAATTTTTCTGTAACGGTTTTTATCCGATTATAAATAAATGTTGTTTGTCACATACTATAGTAGATAATAGTCATTAATTGTATTATTACAACTACCTTATTATTAAGCTGTTTTCGTTTATTTTGAGTCAAATTGTATGCGGGTCATTAAACTGAGTACGTAGCGGTCAAATTTTTCCTTGCAACAAAAACTATGGTTTGATTTATGAATAATGAAAAAATGTTTTGTATTGTTTTTATCATTAATTTCTGGGCCATCCTGATTACAAAATTTAAGGTTGTGAAATGAAAGTTCATTCATTCCGGTCTTGAATATATCCGGTGATAAGGTTAATTGTGAATGAATGTGTTTACAACCAAAATCAAAATAAAACAGCAGTAAAAGTTACAGTCAAACATCAAATAAATCAAAAACTAATACGATTGGTCCTTTGTCTATACCGTAACTCGTAATGACAAAGGAAATGAATTGAAAGTGTTATTGTCATGTGAACTATGCATCCTTAGCTCCTCGAACTAACCTGATCTTAAATATTGTCTATTATAAGTAGATAGGTCATATTTATTGACAACTTACCTCTTCAAGAAGTCCGTATATTCCGCCTGTCGAATCAGGCCAGTCCTCATCATGATGGTCTGGAAACATTGCCGCTCTATCGCCCAGAGCCTGCAATCCGTCGCTGCCTTGATTGTGGCTGTTCTCTTGCAATTGTAAAGGATCGCCAGCTCTCCAAAGACCTTGCCTGGTGCCATCGTGCTGAGATACTTGTTCTCTCGAGAGACTTCCACTCGGCCCTCTGTTGGGAGAAAAGAGGATACAGTAATTTGCCGTTCTAGAATTGTGATGACGAAAATAAATAAAATTAATAAAATAATAATATGGGATTGAGGTGTATTTTTGGATATTCTTTTAATTTGTTTTAGCTTAGGTAAAAGGAATAAAACCTAACTCACAGGTCACAGGAGATATTATATAAAACCTGTTTCAATATTTTCAACTGTTTCTTTGATTGATGCAGTACCATCAAATTTTTGTGATGTTTATTAGTTTTCATACTGGATTTATATTAACGCTAAATAACTATAGAAAGACTGAATGTTATACACAAATTAACACAATCAAGCAGTTACATTATGTTCATAATGGTGTTTTAAATCTTAATTATTATTAATATTTCTAAACCAGAAGTTAAAAATGAATATAAAACATGTGAAATATGATACTGCAAGAATCAAAATTATATCTCATAACTGCACTTCTATACATGCATAAATGTAGCTTTAAATTATGCTTGTGGCTAACAAGTCTGGTTATATTCAATTTTTATACCTCCCAGCGATTTCAAGTAGTATCAATTAGTGCCAGCAAAATTCAAGGCCTCGGAGAATTGGTATTATTAAATACCACACTAAATGGCAACTGCAGGTACTGAAACCTATAATTCAATAAGAGTTTATGGCTCTACAAGATTATTAGAAGAAAAATAAAATAAAATGGGTGATACATTTCTTACGTTTTCATAGAATATGCTTCAAATAAGCCTCGTAGCTACTATTGTCATTTTATTATGTGCTCGTAGTAGATACAAGTCCGTAAAGTTTTGAGACATAACCAGTAGGTAAATAATAAAAATATAAAAAAATAACTATAAGAATAGAAATGGTTAAAACAGTGATGCATCAAGCACAGAATATAGACTAGTCTATATTTTATGCATCAAGTGAATGGTCGTGGGATAAAAACGGAGTCCTTAACATTCCTATGTAATATAAATTGTGCTGAGCTGTTGAATACGCCATGTATGGTACACGGCATCTTAAACCTAATGTTGGTAGCGTTAAAGTTTAGTTGACGTTGTTAAAGACTAGACCCTGAATGAAATAAATGTGCGAATAAATAGGCAGCCGTGCGAATAATATGCAGGTATATGAAGTACATCATATTGTCACAGTCATTGAATGTGTACTTACTCACTACTATTGTCAACGTGATTAATGTAAACATTTAGATTCATTAAGCTCTTTTAATAACTCATATAAATTATCATTATTTTACTGATTTAATTCTATAACGCACGTGTAAATAAAATCTTTACTGTTGTCAGTGACGTTCTACGGTTATATTTATATTTCGTTATCATCATTATGTGTGGCCAATTCATCTGTAGGTTTGCTTTCTGTTGATATGGAAATAAGCATATCATTACCAAGTGGTAAAATCACAGTTAGATTCCCTTTGTTATTATTATTATCATTTGAATGCTTTATAGCCTTTATAGGGCCGGATATATCCGGCCCTATAAAGGCCACAAATAGACATATATGTCTATTTGTGTCATTGTCCTGTAACACCTATTGTCGTAAAAGTGTCCCGTTATTTACATACTGTACATTGTCAAATGTAAGCACGTGCGTATGTACGTTTGGTTTTATTAACCAAGGCCTTTGGGCCACCTATGACGTATATTTATGACTAAGAATGACGTTTGTGAAAATTGCTGATATTTAAATAGCATTACGTTGTATCAAAATGAATATTTAATTTTACAAACATTCTATGAACTATAAATAAAACACGACATACATAAAATAAAAAGAACAAGACTTTTATATCTTTCTAAAATGTCAACACTAAGTCGTTGCTGTTGAAGTGCAGAAACTAGTTACTTGTCAATCGTTGACTATTTTTTCTGATCGATATACCACATAATTCGCCGGGAAGAAAAGGGTCGCGTTCTCATGTTTTCACTATTACTAAACAATCAGGCAATATCTCTTCTTATAAATCTGCTATTTTGATCGTCTAACACCTCATACTCAGCAGTTAATTGAAGCTATTGAAACGTCAAACGTTTCGTATATCTACGATGGAATCGAGCACGCAACATCATCGAGTAGCTCGAGTAATCTACTGGTGAGAAACAAAGGCATTGAACAAATAATAAAATTAGCGCTTCATGCAACGCAATGTATAGCGCTAGTAATGCTGGTAAAGCGTTTAACAACTTTCTTTAGATCAATAATTGCAGACCGCTTGGGAAATGTGTTAAAACTAATAATTATGTGTAATAAGAGTGAAAACTGAGCAAAGCTAAGAAGAGAATTGTCATTTGTCAGTTTTATTTTGTGCATCGGTATTTGAACATTAACTACTTACATTATATATAATATTAAATGCAATGAATTGGCGCGTGCTTGGCAAAAAACAATTTCAAATATTTAAAAAAATGTATCGTCTCCGTAAGACAAAATAAAAATAATAGAAGAAAGTGAGCACATGACTTGGTGACGTACTGGTTTAGGCTTCGGGAGTTTGGAACGGTATTCCGAAGTCGAAGGCTCGATCCCTGCCTGAGCAATTTATTTTTCTTCATTCTGAAAAATATATTTACTTTCTATTTTGCATCCTCTTATACGAGTACATTAATACGAACAGGAATTGTATTTTGCGAAATTTATTAGTTTTTTCAAACAAGCTTTGATACTTATAAAAATAGTAAAATGACTTAATGATTACTATCGTAAAGTTAGTCAACGCTAGTCCACACGGATATTAAGCAACCAAGGTTTTCCTTCACATGATGAAACGAATCCAAAACGGGTCTCAAGATCTTTAGATGGAAAATGGCATGAACTCTTGTTACCTCGTTCGGACATTACTAAGTCTAAATAAATATCTATTTGCAGTTTAAACGGACGCAAATTACTTGAACAACGAAAGTGTTTCAAGGAGAGTTGGGTATTCAGACTTGGCTATTGCAGGGTTAAGAGTTCAAATGCGTGCTCTGTTTATGACTAAATGATTGTTCTATAAACGAGCTGTAGTTTATGTAATGATGGTTTGTAATGGTGATGTGTATTTTGTCAGTAAAATTGGATGCTCCTTTAACGTCTTCTATTTTTTGTTCCTATGTCTCAAAGATTTGGCTTGTGCACATCTATTTTACTAGAAAACGCAAAGCTTTATTGGTTTTCTAGTCTTGAGTTGTTTTGCAACGGTGTCTGCCTCCTTAATTAGCTTTCATCGTAACCTCATCGTTGCAATGCTTCAATCTATTGACTTTTAATTGAACAGGCCTGACATAAAATAAGGCTTATTTATTATTATTATTATATGCGTCATTGGTAATTCTCTTAATAATTACTACACACGCACTTAACACGAAGTAATTAACTGTGTTAATGCGTTCGGTTCTGAACTCATATTCATGCTCGATTTAAACTTGAAACTAGGCCAAAATGAACCTTTTAATTGATATGCCGGACTCGTGCGTTTAGCAACGTCTAAGTGGTTCGCAGTGTATGCCGAGGCATTCGGCTCTTCTGTCCTAAATGTTTCGTGGCGCAACTGTTATGCACTATTGAACCTGCCTATAAACAAATTAGAAGGTGACGACAGTAATAATAAAATTTGTAATTATAAAGTTGAGCTTGATGCGCATTTCTTACTTCGGAGATAACGATACTACTTAATTTATTTGCTATTTAACTTCCTCCGTCGCACAAATCAGTTAATAGTCTATAGGTCAGTAGGTTAAAGATGCTAAAGACATCCATCATATTTGTAACGCTCAATAAATAATAAAGACGTGCAAATATGCTAGGTAACAAGCATTGAGTCACCAAGTCAAAGGCAGATATTTTTACAGTATACATACTATTATATGTATACAATTACGTCACTTATTCTGTCATCCGCAACAAGACCTCGAAACTACCTTGTATAATACATATTATAGATACACCTACACGTCCTAGATCGATCAACATCAGCACGCACGAGATCAAAATAGCGTGGAGATAACAATATCAGATAAGAAGAAAATTTTCGTACGCCGTAAACTCCGTAAAGTCACATAAATTATAGCTTATTGTTACTATATTTACCTGTATCGCCATTTCTGTGTTTTTCAACATTATTGCCAGGATCTTCCAGACGTGTTACATCCAAGATTATTCCAGCATCTAGAGACGCTTCCGTTGCAGTAGAGTCGCGCTGACAGAGATTGCCTGTCCTCCTCTTTCTCATACCATACGTATGCACAGGTACTATTAACTTAGGTCTTGGAATTGAGAAATCTGAGTCCGAACCACTCGAAGAACTTTTAGCACTTCGCGAAAAAACACTGTTATTATTAGTCACATATTCTTCACTTATACGATCTTTGCCAAAAGATGTAATGTCATTGTATCTATCATACCTATCGGCACTCTTCACTCTCACTGTATTATATAGCTTCCCATACTTTTCACGTTTGATTAGTTTTGTAACACTGTTTGTAGTCCGATGGTCACTTTCTTTGCTCAGATCATTGGAGTGTAACCCATAGGTGATCGGCGGCGCGGGTTTGTTATGACTTCCGTTAAACATTTCGTACTGCATTAGAGTCAGCTGTTCGCTTGGCGATAGATTCCTTTTTGGTTGAGTGACAGTAACACCATTGTAAGGAGCACTATGAGGCTGCGCGTCAAGGTATGCTCGAAGGGGTGCACGTCCTTCACTTTTGACTCTCAAGGATTTAGAACGAAAACTAGGTTTAGTGTCTTCGATGCGTCCGTTTCGATCGTTGGCCACTTGCGTTGTGTGCTTCGGAAGTTGTTCGCATGTAGATAACGACTGGTTAATAGGCTGCATGTATATACCTGAGTCTTCCGCTTCACAATCCAGCTCGAGATTCTTTTTTCCGTTTCTGGATTTTATTGGAGTTAGATCTAAGGTGGCCATAGAATTTATCAATTGGTACATAGTGCTACCGTTCGATTTTGAGTGATCGTTGTGGGAAGTTCTGTCTTTTACGGTACCTTTCTGAATTTGTTTAATCTTATCGCTGTCAGTGTCATTATTTTGCTGGCTTACTCTTGAGTAGTATTCATAATATGATTCTGATGATGGGTCAGGAGGAACCGGGCCGGGGTCTGGTAGTGGGTAGTAATTTTTCTTAGAGTCAGCTTTTCTTTGTCGGTGCGCATATTTTAAAGAATCCTTCCGCTGCGGCGGCGCGGGTGGCTGTTTGCTATTTGATCCGAAGGCCTCAATATCCCACTCAGTGAAATTTCTTCGCTTTACTCTTCGCAGAGTCGATGGTTTGTACCCATTGGGCATGTCCTTAAAACTAAAGCTATGTTTTAATTTGTTCTGTACAATGAGATTGTTGTTCGCTCGTGCCTTTTCTTCTATGTCTTGTTGGTATTTAGCTAATTGAGATAAATTTTCATTAGGAACATCATTAGGATAAGTGTATCCATTGTCTTCGTGCGAATAAGTTTTACTTTCGTAATCCTTGTCATTGGTGCGGCCGACGTCTCTGCATGACTTACTTCTTGATATGGAATTAAATTTGACCTTGTCTGACTGGCTTTCATATGAACCTAGATTATTCGCTCCAACCCAGTTAGCCGCATAGACAAGATCCATAGTCCGGTCGTTAATGGAGAGCCACGGGTCCTCCATGACCGCTTTTCCAGGATAATGCTTAATTTTCATTTTGTTTTCAAATCTTTTGTCACATTATTAACCAGAATAAACGCAAACTTTAAATAAATCATCACTAATAAAGAGGAACTCATTATCCTGTTTGATATCTTTATTTCTGGTAAAGGTTACGCTGTGTCGTCATCGAGCAAGATTTTACTATTGTACTTTGTATTACAGTACTATTACTTTACTGGAAGTTCATCTGAGAAAATATGTTAAAGGTTACCACTGTGACAAAACTTCGAACTTCTTTTGCACTAGTTACATTCTAAGGTATTCTTTATAATGATTTGAACGTAAGTGACTGAGCTCAGAGTGATTGGTATTGGTACAATTGAAATGTTTAACAATGGATAGATTATGCAAGAGTCATTATTCTCCACGTCACGTGAAACTCGATTAATGTTTACGTTAGTGAGACACGAGCTAACTTTGTCTGCTTTTATTATGGTCAGTTAGTTATAGGCTTGATATTAAAATCATACAAATGGAAGTCTCTGGACCGCAACATGAGTGAAATAATAAAACTTAAAAGGAAATGCATGAAAATAGCTATTTGACCATGTTGAACGCCAAGAAATATTTATGGCGACCCCGTTTTAAAATATAAGCTAAATTGAATTTGTTCTATCTCTAAAACATGTTCAGTAAGCCTTAAGTTGTATAAAGTTACATAACTTGTAATTTGCATAGAATTTGGAAAACGTTACATAATCTTAACCTTTTTGGTCTTATCGGTGATGGAACACGTAGTAAACTTTTAGAAGCATAATGTAAATTAAATGTATCTTCACTCACAATCGCAAGAGCTTCAGATTACATGTAAGTTAACTTATAATAAGTTTTGCTTCAAGTTTTTGATTTCTATGATCCAGGTGTTTGATATGTAAAAGCTTCCAAGGTTTTACCGGTGCTGTCATTTGCCATAAACTAACCCGATTTCTCTATAGGCTTAAAAATCTAAGTGTGTTTGTTCGTCACGTTAATGACTAATCTACTTAGACAGCTGCAAAACCAAAGGTTCTTCATCATCATGCATCATAAATAAATAAATACGCCCAATGACCACATACATAGATCCTGGCCCCTAACTAGGATTCCCTGTATCTAGGGAACCAGGAAGTATGAGGACCGTGGTCCCACAACACCCAGACACAAAACAAATGCTTACATCATGTACAATAGACACAAAGTACAATATGTTCCCCGAAATAGCATCTAAGATGCCTTAAGTATCAGATTTTTGTATTTCTATACCCAAGTATGAATAATAAACAGTTATTGTATTGTGTGTAGCCAAAACAGTGCCTTTTACTTCGCAACAGCGGATGCGTCACGGGAGGTGACCACATTGCACAACCCTTTGGCACCAACCATCGTTGACGAGGAAGTCTCATGTCCATCGAATGCAAAACCTTGCGTCATCAATTAGATAATACAGAAAACACTGGCCATAATAATAAATAATTGCACTTTCACTGATATTCAAATTATCAAATAATGGTTTGAAAGTTGCACTTATGTCACGACGATTTGGAAGCTCCATTTTGGGAGATGTGCTTTGAATGCGTGAGTTTGCAAGATACAAAAGAATAATGATTGAACTTTGCGAATGACAAAGATTTTTTATTTGATAGACATTACAAAATATGCTGATACTGTCTTATAAGGATAAACATTAAAAAATATATAAGTTTGAGATTTTTTGAGACAAATATTAGGTATATGATATTCAATCAATTACCGCATTATTGCTGAGATTGCTATAGGTATAGATAACAAATGACAATCTTAGAAAGCGAGAAAATGATCACAATTGCAAAGAAATCAAATGTGCAAAGTGGGGAGCAATTAGCCACAATCATTAAATGCATGATCGAGTTTGTAGGAAACGTTTTCTAAGACATCAATCGATGGACGGGTGAAACCAGTCCATTGGTCCACATATCCAGTCGGCTGGTCAACGATGGTACGTGAGAAACTTATCCAGGAACTTAGAAAACTGCACATAATTAATCATAAAGTACTTTTGTTGTGTTGTCTCCTGTGCCGGTTTGGATTAAGACAGGTTTTTTTAGTCCATAATTTCCTAGTAATTAACATACCTTCTATGGAAGTACTTTTTGAAGGAAATGAAATATTACAAGTAGCAAATAGACGGCTAGTTAAAAAACTTACAAGCAATTTTTTGAAAAACTATTAAATGAATTGTGAAAATACTTTCGATGTGAAGAATAAGTGTAAAAATCTGTGTTAAATGTCTAAAGGAAATCAATGGATGGCGCCGCGCCACGCCGTCGCCGTCGCGTCGCACGACAAATTTCTAGCAATCATTATGTAGTAGTTGACATTTAAAGTTTATAGCAATTGAATGAAGATAATAATGTGCTTCCAAAAATAAATATCAATATCGTAACACACGGAGCAAAGTTCATGGAATTTAACACTAATTAAAATATTATAAATTTTGGAATTCTATATAAGTTTATGTTGTATAACCCAATTATAATCATTAAACAACCCTTATCAAGAGGTGAACGCTATCATTCAAGTTTTAGTGCTTTAGAAATATCGTGTCATTAATTTCCTAGTCTTTATAGCCTAGCGTATGCTCCAAACCCACAAGGACTGTTAAAATGAAGTTAATAAATAGAAATTCTAATAGTCTTTTCAATTCTTAGCAAAGATCAATTATTTATTGAAGCCACTTTGATATAAGCTAACGTTAACGAACTATATTTAAATCTAGAACGGTAACCTAAATCGATAACACATAAATCAATAAATCACGACCTGATTTAATTTCATTATAACAAACGTGCAGCAGTCTAAGATCTTACTATCTAAGACACTATGGGTGTTATGGACCACGCTGATCCAGTAGCCACTTTCTCAAACAAGTATGCAAGTAAGGCCAGAGGGGCCAAGTTCTAATGTGATTTCGCAGCTGCTACCGACAGCTCCACTGCCAATTATGGTAATTCATCATTTGCAGCGTGTTTAACAGCAAAAACAATCTGGGAGTAAACAGTAATTTCATCTAGATATGCATCTGTGGTAGGTATCACGCGCACGGATTCGTGGGCTAATAATATAATAATCTGTGGTAGGTATAGGTATGACAGTCACCTTCCATGTTTTTGTGAAACATAACGACCTTTACCATTTTAACCAGCCTGCGTCATTATTAAAGGTGCATGTGCCTACTGTCAGGTACAACTTAAAAAAATTCGAAATAGTCTCTAAAAAGACACACTGCATTTTGCTGGTTTATGATGTTTTGCCACTATCTATTGTTATTTTAAGAGCGAGTGTGGCTCAGTGGGAGCTCGTGCGACTTTCGATCCGACGCACCCGAGTTCGAATCCCGCTGACCCCGCACCACTGACTTTCTTAAGCTATGTGCGGATTTAACACTCGCTCTAAAACGGTAAAGGAAAACATCGTGAGGAAACCGGCACGTCCAAGAATTAATCACAAACATTCAAGGACATGTGACATTCACCAACCCGCACTGGGCCAGCGTGGCGGATTATGGCCCATTCTCTCTCTATGAGAGAAGGCCCGTGTCCCAGCAGTGGGAACGTGATGGACTGATGATGATGATGATGATTGTTATTTTAAATGGTATATTTTTTGTCGTTTTGGTTTAATAATCTAGGTGAGAGGATACGAAATGCTTGTGTAACAGGTTTTATTCTTCGGTGCCAGTGTTAAAGTATTTTTCAATTTACACGTTCCATAAACCATACAATAAATTACTAAGACTTTACTACGCGGCTATCATAAATGAATTTACTAGAAACTGTTATACTACGCGTAAATAGCACAAAGTTTATTTATTTGATAATAAGGGTTTAACACATCGTGAACATTGCTTTCCATCTAATT
Organism: Petrophora chlorosata; assembly: GCA_951640565.1. Taxonomy (NCBI): domain Eukaryota; kingdom Metazoa; phylum Arthropoda; class Insecta; order Lepidoptera; family Geometridae; genus Petrophora; species Petrophora chlorosata. The sequence continues at coordinate 9,441,320 of OX621206.1, forward strand.
CACATATTGATGGTGTAGGAAACAACAACTGACTAATATAAGCAGTTGAATACATGTCCTTCTCGTTGCAATATTAAATAGTTCTAGCTTATTAAATCGTATTTCAAAAGAGTACTTCTAGTGACTTCAAAGTTTAGTATCGTAAAGTTCTCGATTTAGGTAGATTAGGGATACATTCCGAACGCGAGTTGATCGAATTTTTTTATTAGATTGTGCTCTAGTCTAAGACGTGAACTTAAATCTGTTGCACTTAAAGCAAATAGCTGCAATAGATTTTTTAGCTCTCACGTTTTCATTTAACGTATTTATTTTTATTTTTCATTTTTATTTTGTCCACTTCAGTGTTATTATTTAATTGTACATACGATTTCATCTACAATTGCTTTATGTTAAATATCTTGTTTTGCTTGTAAATAATATCGCACATCTTTAAATATGTTCGTACTCAAAACTAGTCTTAAAGTTTTTTGTCTTCTTATAGCTTTTTAATAACTCTTTTATTACTTTGGCGAACACAGTATTAACGATTGATTGATTGCTGTTTGATTTATTTCTTGGTCGTTTGAGTAGTCTCTCTTAATGCTAACACGGTTGAGAAAACGACTAAACCTTGTTTCTTCACTCTCTATAATAAACGTGTTTACAATTTTGGCCTTGTCACACTATATTGCATAGCGTTTGCTGGGTTAAATTACATATATTTCAGGTTATGGTACCCTCATGACAACACATTCATAATTTGTATTGCTACACGTGAATGACAGGAACATTGAAAAGCCAACTTTCCATGGTCTGATGACCCTTATAATAGTTAGAATAGTTATTTATGATAACATCACCACAATTCATGTTGTGTAGTGTGACCTATTGTTGGACAGGACAGACTAGGGTTACCAACCAACCACTTAGTTTTAATTTTTATTTGTCGTTTTTGTGTGCCGAATGAATGGTTATTCTTTCTACTTTTATTTTAGTTCACTGTGTTGTGGTGCCAAGTTTTCTAAATGTCACAGACAAGGAGGTACCATCAGTTTCTAATACGTAATGGTTAACCAGAAAAGCCCCAAGAAAGTCGTTGAAGGTTGCAGATCAAGTTTCTCGCAAACCTACTACGATGGACCAAATATAATATTTGATCCATGCTACTAAGTGCGTATTTCATTAATCAATGAGAAATCATGACTTTAGACAAAAACAAGGCGTCAATAGTGAATTTGGTATCATAAGGAAAGTTATTGGATGGAACTCAGAAACCTGAGGATGCTAAAGATAATTCGAAAAACAATAAATTGAACACAGGTAATATACATTTGATGAATATAAAGAGTCAGAACGACCTTCATAAAAACTAATAATGATGCAAAGTTATGGCTACCTTAAAATAATGCCATGTTATGTGCCGTATTGTTAAACATGCACATCAAACCGTAACAACTCTAGATGTGATATTATCAATACACCACTTTCTAATCTCTGTTAGAATAAAGAAACGTGACAATGTAACACTCTGATGCCATACATTAATTAGGCAGTGCAGATATAATAACTATAACAACATATAGTTCGTAAAGTTTATGGATGATGCTACAGCATCATTTGTATGTAACGTTGTACATTTCATTTTCGACAATGAAGTCTCTCATGATAAAGACAAATATTTGTTTCATAAATTCATAATATACGTTTGACATATGTATATGATGACATATTGGTTCTTGTATATTAACAACAACATACTTGTCCCTTGTTTGTACCTATTCAATTTACGAACGTTTATAAGGTACTGGTATACAGTATTGTTATGGTTTTAGCAACAGCGAAACGTAAAATGTTCTATAATTTATATGTAGCCTAGCTTTCGTGACCTATACGTGATTAAATATTTAAATATGGATTAAAAGCTGATCCAAGTTGCGCATTAGTATCTAATAGTATACATGAACTTATCAATGAGAACTTTAAGCATTTAATTTGGTTTGCTGTTTAGCTTCGTAGTTAAAAACTGTGTACGTTATTGAAGTCCAGGAGAAACCATTTGAAATTTAGAGAGAAATTAAATACTAATATTTTTGCAGCATTAATTTTTTAAAAGAGTGAAAGGCCTTTATGAACGTGGTGTTAATGAAGTCGACAAAGGATGTATGCATGATTTCATCACTATCTGCAGTCCAGTGGTTCCAATAATTTTACGAGCCGTGGATTGTATTGCAGCAAACTCTTAATTATGAAACTAGCGCTTGATTGATTTGGTCCAGTAAGTGTTGGTAATTAATAAAGGAACAGGTTTAAAAAAATGGCTAGATGAATTAATAACTTAAAATAGTATTGATAATTTTAAATGAGAAAAGAATTCTTATTTAATGATGCGGTATGCCAAAATGTAATGACAACTTAACATAGCACATAGCACATATATTATAAAGTTTGGAGTGATCCTATTAGTATTGAATTATTTTGTCATAAATTAATAACAAATTGAGGTTTGAAGTTGCCTTTCTATATCTATTTTATACGTGGTAACTGTTACCTGATCTATTACCTCAGTAAGCTTTCAAACTTAAGCAAAGTAGAAATACATGACACCTTACCATTTACAGACCTGACAATATTTCAAGCAGTCGTAAAAGGAACTGTTACAGTAAGTCGCCTAAAGAATCATAACAAGAGAGTGATGTCATCGGTGACTATACTGACCGGAGAATCGTAAGGCAGACATAGAAAGCTCGCTCGGTCATTAATATGCTAAAATATCTTCGTGAAGACAGCCGAAATACTTTCACAGCACGGGTAGTGCACGCGAAACGACTTGAAGTCTTACAAGTCTCGCAAGCATTGCAACCTTGTGTAAGCCTTCGGTTTCGGTACTTTCAATTTGTATAGATAAAGGACACTGGTTGTATAAGACTGAACTATTAGTCATCGGTATAATGTGAAGTCGTAAGTTTACAAAACTGTATGAAATTATAATTAATGCTCTTATTATATATATTCCATTGTCTACAGAATATAAAAACATAAAACATTAATAATTATGATAAAGGAGTTCAAAGTTTTGTTGTAGTATTCGCAAATCCAGATCAATCCCTCCAAATTCGGATCCAGTGACAGCTGCCATTTCCGATCCGTTAAATGAACACTCTTTTCACCACACACATTACCATTATTCATACAGAATTCAGAGAAAAGCATTTAATAACAATAGATCCAAGCATAATGCACACTGGTTGACTCGAGACGCTCGCGACTATTATCAATTCACGCGACACGTTTAGAGCGACCAATCACGACCGCGCCGCTCCGCTTACTGTCTAGTCTCGAATCCACTCCTGCGCACCGCAGCTGTTGGCGTGAGAGCGAGATAAACTGATACGACCGAAAGAGACAAAATGTACCTACCTGAACAATAAAAGCTCCAAGTTCATATTACAAAAGGTGGACCAGACGGTGAACCGCCCGATTTTGATCCTAGAGGATATGAACGGTAAAGCTCCAGACAAAAAAAATGTTGTATTTTATACTAAACATAACAAAAAATTTACATGATATATAATTTTTATATACACAAATGTTGTATTTGAGTAAGGTGCTGCTTAAGACAATATTTGAACAGCTGTAATACTCTATGATGTTCATGACCTTTATGATGAAAGATTTCATGGAATTACAATAATTTTCAACAGCTTCCATTAAAAATCGATTATAAATCTGCAGTTTTTGAGTAAGAGACTTATAAGTCATAAATATATACGCATAAAATTATTTTGTAATCAATATTAGGAACCAGGATTAACAATGCATAACCTATGATGAAATATGCAATTGTAAGAAGCGTTAATGTACGAGTATTGTGTGAAACATTGACGGAGTTTGAATACACATACCTACTTTACACAGCGAACAAGTGAAAGAGAAACTAAAACATATAGGAATATTAATGTTATTTATACTACAGCTAACCAGTTACTTACTAAGAATATTACTTTTAGGAGTAGCCCAACTTATTCCTGACCCCGAAGTTAAGGTTCGAAGTGAACCCAGCACCGGAAGTTTAACTAATCTTAAATGGTAATAAGTGAAGGTAAACGAATAACTAAAACACTGCAAGGTAATGCCCATGACCGTATGAAGTTAGTGGCAAATCTATCAAATGTACAACATTGAAGGTCAACTTATATATAGTTTTTATTTATCGATACCAGAAACTACCAAATCAATTAAATTGAAGAACGACATTAAGATTCAAATCGATAAAATAGTCATGAAGTTCATAACCTAAAAACTAATAGAGGAACTGGTCTGAAGGTAATGGTTATGGGTGGCACAATGACGAATTTCGAAATCGGGCAAGATGAGAGAGCAAAACCAATTTGTTTTTTTTAATATAAACTGAGTTCAAAATGCCTAATCAATGTAACCATTACTTCATTTAAACCGAATCAGATGTGACAAAAGCTAAAGGCTGATTCTCTAAGTTTCTGACTGGGTAAAACGAAGGAATAAAGAATTACAGACTTAGTAAGAATAAGTTTAAAAAGTTATTACAAAATGACGATTTCGTAATTTTTTTAGTGTCATTTGAAGTTATTTAAGTTTAAAATCATTATAATTAAAATTATAATAAAAAAAGACGTTAAGCTAAAGAAAATGGATAAGAAATAAAAGAAAGCGAAAACAGATTGATTAAATCGTTTCATGGAGAAACCACAAGAACTGCTAATACTTTATCCGATGGAGCGAGCAAAAAGCAATTCATGGAAATATAAACTGCCATTTGATAAATTAATTGGAAAATTTACGAGTCAATGATGAATGTTGAAGATTAAGCGATATAAGTCGAATCAATTTTTTTTACAGCTGCTAGAGTTGATTGCGTATGTAAGCAATTCGTCCTATAAGCTGTATTGAGGAATGAGATTTTGAGAATTGAGATATATTTATAGTGTTAGTTAGTATTTTTGGGCAAAAATTAAAATTTCATGCCAAAAAGAGAAAGAATGTAATTTTATTTTTAGTACGTAATTTATTTAAATCGGGTAAACTACATAACCTAAACAATTTCAATAAATACGATAAAAGTCACTTGCTTGTTTTGAGTGTTTTAAATTACCCATTTTATATGCACGTAAAGATCGTGTTTAGTAATTTCAATAAAAACTCACTTTATTTTAATGCTTTAACTATGCGTTAAAAAGGTAAAGCAATTAATAATTTTATTGCACACACCGGTATAAAACAAATAACTACCATCATTAATTTCGCCCGCCATGCCATGCTAACAGCAATGGGTGCAGAAAATAACCGCTTGGCTGAATATCGCACTGTAATCATAATTTGTAGATCAAAATTACATAACTGGATGTTTTGAAATAAGTGTAAAAAGTATTACCGTAGTGTATTACCGTTCCAGTAGTAAATATATTTTTTGATGTTAAATTTATATTTTTATTTTTGATGATAGATGGTAATTTGATCGTTGATAATACTGAAATGCAGTAAGATATTGAAGAAGTTACTACTCTAGGTGAAAAAATGCTTCTCATATACGATTCTCCAAGTAGGCTAATGTATTATTATTGTTTGATGACTTATTGCAATAAAAATTTAGGTACTTAATAATTCATTTATTTATTGTATTATTTACATGCATTTAAGTCATATGTATGATCTTAAATATTGTATGGAAGGTAGGTACATGAGGTGCGAGTTTTTACGATTCCAGAGAGGATTACAACTTTCTAGTCAACCAGCGGCGAAATATGAAAATATATATTGGTCGTAATCATAGCCCTCAGATACTATCCAGAAGATAATATCCAAGTCAGAAAAATATTTATAACAGTTTCATACGTTCAAGATAACGTTGTCTACAGTTTGAAGGAAATGCTTTACGATAGCGAGAAGCAGTTGACAAAACTCAGGAATTTTCGAATCATATACGATTACAGTCCCCCATAAAGATGTGTGCGTCACCATATTGAAAGCACAACTAGAATTTACAAAGGGGAAGAATACCCGCATACCAATATGTTGCTATTGTTCATTTAGAAATAATAGGTCGGGAGTCATAGTCATTCAATTCAATGTAAGATGTTGTGTTGTGTTTGTGTTTGTGATGTGATTCATAATTATTATAAATATTTTACTATTCAGCCCGTCATTCACCCGTGGTGTTTTATGAATTATATCTATCATCATATTCAAGAATGTTTGTGATTTTATTTAAAACATGTTGGGTTATTATAAATGTTTGGCTTTTCCCTTATTAATCACATTATTTTGCCTTGAATGAATCATGATAATAAAGAAAGGAATTCCCTAATACTTAACAGCATCTTGTGTGTTTTTCCATTGGTGTAATCAAAGTCAATGAAGAGTAATAAAAGATACTCTGATAACAGAAAAATACAGCGACATTAAACATTAAATATTTTTTCCTGCTAAATATATCTCGATTCATATAACATCAAAATTATTAGAGACTAGCTGTTGCCCGCGACTTCGTACGCGTAGTGTAGTAGTAATTCATCATGCTTCCGACCATTTTCTGTCCCAAAATACTCCCGTTCCAGCTCCCATCCTGCTCCTTTTTCATTACCGTACCACTTCTATTCTGTTACCTTCCCACTCGTATCCTGTTATCGTCCTGGTTGTATTCCGTAACCGCCGCGTTCTGGACTGATCCTGTCCTTCTCCTATACCGTTACCGCTCCCTACTATCCCGTTACCGTACCGCTCCGCTCCTGCTCCAGTCCCGCTCCTATATCGTTACCATTACGCTCCTATTCTGTAACTCTCGCGCTTATCCCATTTCCATGCCCATCTTATCCCGTTATCATCCCGTTCCGCTCCCAATCCTAATTACCAAAATTGATAGCCCTATCTTTAAAAACATAAACTATCATTCTTTTTGTCCGCTCTCGTAATGATCCCCTTATAGAACTTACATACCAAACAGCTTCATAGGTTTTTGGTTTTCGAGGTGTGATGTGTGTGTGTGTGTCTGTGTCTGAGGGAGTGGATTATTTTTATATTTAGATATATACATTTTAGCAAGTTCTTTTAGGGATGTTTTAAAATTGGTGAAAAATGTGTTATAGTTTCTTTGACCGAGTATACGTATCAAATGTCATCGTTCAGTTTAAAAAAACATATTACGGGACCACGGAGGCCGGGTGGAAATAACACGGGTGGGATTGCCATCGGGGGGAAATGCCATGGACCCTTTACGATTCGTACGCAAAACTGACAGTGACGGTGCGCCGTGGTGCCAAGCTAGCCGCCGCGGCCGTTCCGGGCCCGGTACGGTGTTGCTATGCTTTTTGTTCGTCTATACCAGCAGTTACTAATAGTTGTTCCACGGAACCCTAGGTTTCCGAGAATTGCCGACGCTGGCCGGCATTTTTATCGATACACTGACCCGCGCAAAAGTGCTGAATCAATTTCGATAAAATGTATATGGGACCACCTCTGAAGTATGACCTACCAAACAAAAAAAGAATCATCAAAATCAAATTATAATTGGCGGAGTAATCGCGTAACAAACATAGAAAAAAAACAGAACCTCCTCCTTTTTTAAAGTCGGTTACAAATATGAGTTGGGGTTCCGCCAAAATTAGGTACATAATTTAGTGTTCCATAGCTAAAAAAATTGGGAACCGCTAGATAAAATTCCTCTACTACTTTCCAAGGCGACATAATCGCATCAGCAAAAAAGCGTTTTGCAAACTGATTAAAAAAAAAAGCTCCAGTGCAGGTCCAGCGCCATGTCCATAAAACCCGTCACCGCGAGTCAGAAAAACGCCCCTTGATAAGACGTGCTATCTATGGGTGGCTCGATTTAAACAGCTAATTTGCCTTGCAACGGTACTCAACGTTATACCACTCCACCAGCTACCGCCACCGGCACCGCCAATAGTCGCCGCGATATCGCAGTGTAAACTCGCCCCTGATGAAGAGCATCGGACATGCTCGAAACCTAGGTCGACTAATTTGACAAACTACGTGAGTCCTAGCCGTTTTATTAAATATTTATAATTATAATGAATCAAACTCACGAAAACTTTCATACTAAAATTGCTAATCGGTAGGTACTCAACGTTGTTAAATTGCGTAATAATTCCAGTTTTCGTAAACCAATATTTATAAAACAAAGTTTGTTATGTAGCCTAGGACTCCACAAAACATTTTTTAGAATACCATCGTGTGAACCAATACCTTAGTTCTACAAACTCTGAAGGTAAGTAATAAACCAGTATAAGCTGAGCCATGTGCACAAAGGGTCCGGTATGTTCCGTGGTTCAACTTATAGTGGCAACCTATATTTTTTCCTAAATTCCGTCATAACTTCAATATTACTGGACCGATTTTGATGAAACAAAGCCTATGTGTAGCGCCGGACTCCACAGAATATATTTCAAAAAACTGCATTCAAATTCGTGCCCTAGTTTCTGAGTTTATCCCGGACAGACAGACAGACAGACAAAAATTTTAAAAATTGTATTTTTGGGTTCTGTTGCTACCATATACTCCTAAAAAAATTGATTTTCAAAAATATCTTCAATGTACAGTAACCGCTTCGTTACAGTTTTATTATAAGTATAGATAATTTTCAACAACCATTCATATTTCATGTTTGTTCCATTCGGATGATCGTGAATGAAAGGAGATACCTCACCGTCGAGTTTCTCATTACTGACAAAATAGCTAATTATCGCAAATGCTTTTGTGTATTAGTAAATTCTAGAAACATCTACCTATTTACAAATGCTAATTATGATGGCCATTGAATTCAAATTTATTTTTAAGCGGAAAATGTCTACAGTTCAAATAAGATGAAATTGAGAGTCGTTGACGTTTCTGCGTGCTCTTAGAATATCAATAGTACTGTAAAATTTTGCTCACCGACAATGATTTTCTATACCAATCACTGTCTCTCACCTCAAACTACATAAGTGCAAAAATATCACGTAGTTACGTTGCTCCATTTTTACGAAAAAGAAGGACATATACAGATACACATAAAAGTAAGGATACAATTTCAGAGTAATTTTTACACCGCAAAGTTTTAAGTAGTTGCGTCACAAACGAAATCCGTTTGAAGATCGCGTCTCATTTTTACTTTTACCCAAACTTTCGTTTTGTTCTCACTGATTATAATTACAAGGTGCTTTACTAACCTTTCGAATCGGTAGATTATACTATGCTTGGGGAAATGACAGAGTTGCCAGTGCTTAAAAATGTTTTTGAATATTGAAAATGGTATCATCATCATTCATCATCTTATTTCGTTCCCACTTCTGGTATATGGACCATCCTTTAGAGAGAGAGTAAGGGTCGTAATCCACCACGAGGGCCTAATAATAAACGGATTGGCAAATGCCACTTCGTTTTGAACTCCGATACGTCGGATCGAGAGTCACACGTGTTCCCGCTGAGTCACACTCGCTCGTAAGCGGTATTTAAGGTGATAATTTAACTATTTCTAAACCTGAATATTGACTGTAAGGATAAAATGCGTTATTTGATTTTTGAATTAATAACTGTTCAAAACTTGTTCTGTTATTAAAATCATTAAGGATTTGTACTTTCAAATCCAAACATTTACACACTCGTACTACGTTTTCGTAACCTAAGAATTGAGGACAAATCGTGTGCATGCAAGCATATTTCAAAACAGATCTTAATTTGAAATTTATAAAGTTAAATAAAATTCGGGTAAAATCTCTTGTATATAGCAACACTGAGAAATGACCACAATTTGGCTTCTTTATGATATAACCATAATGGCTCAATTAGAAATCGGGAGGGCAATCTAAAAGTTCATTGAAGATAACTCGGCCAGCCATTTTTGTTACAATCATTGTTCAATCTTTTTATTTACGGAAGCCGACTTCTGTCTGGCTGTTATCTTTGAAAAAGGCGTCGTTGTACACTGTTGTCAGACAACGCAGAGCCTAAACCGCTAGACCTAAAGACTTGAAAGAGAATATTCCTTCACGGGTGCATTGAGATGTTTTTATTCATTTCTAAAGAGGGTAAAAAGTGGGGATAAAGCCGTAGTTTGGTGTTTATCTTATTTATTGCGGGCGAAATGTAAGCTGCTGAATACGGAATTTGTTATGGGTTGTAGTGAAATAGACCGGAATACGAACACGTGTGACTTTCGATCCGACGCACCTGAGTTTGAATTCCGTTGACCCCGCACCACTGACTTTCTTAAGTTATGTGCGGATTTAACACACGCTCTAAAAACGGTGAAGGAAAACATCGTGAAGAAACCGGTATGTCCAAGAATCAATCACAAAAATTCAAGGACATGTGACATCCACCAACCCGCACTAGGCCAGCGTGGTGGGTTATGGCCCATACTCTCTCTGTGAGAGAAGCCCCGTGTCCCAGCAGTGGGATCGTGATGGGCTGATGATGATGATCATGAGACAGGAATAGGAGTCAAAAATGCCTGTTCTATATTTTTGACTTGACATATTTTTCAATGTCATTTCAATCAGGGGTACTGAATGAATCGTCGCCGTCGTGACTTCGTTTAAAATGTGAGTATTTTTTAATCATAAGTTATCATGACGTCTATGGCTGGTATGTTTAATTTATCGTGCCATTTAATCAGCTTGATGACCTTTTATTTGCTTCCGATTCTCACCAATTAAAATTATATTATCGTCCATTCACAAAACACATATACCTAGTTATATACTATGTATGTGACCGTCAAGCGTATTTATTTATTTTATTTTAACTAATTTATCCACGTTTCTTTTAATATTCATAAATAACTATTACTTCATTTTAAGGTATACTAAAGTAAACAAATTGTTAAAATGGCTTATTTTTATTGTGTCGGTAACATTACTAGGAAAAAGGCAATAAAATTATTTATATCAAAAGGAAACATATTTCTTAATTCCTAATTTTAGAAACCTTGGCAGGATATACAGAATCGGTTTAGGATACATGATTATAGCATTTAATTTGTTAAATTTATTTAGATTTGCCGTACAAATTGCATTTTTTCTGGTTGACTTTAGAAAATAAGATTACGTAGTTGCTACGAAATATTTGGTATCAATAATAGTATATTTTGTGATAATTATTTATAAACTCTCTAATTACAAAAAATGTTGCACACCATACAGGAAAGGGTAGATTGTATATTCAATGGTAGCAAATTTGTCAACCTGTATTCTAAGATAAATAAATAATGTAATGATTTAATAATACATTATCGAGTTACCTAATACCTACCTCTTTTCTCTTCTCTGTTTCCTGAAAACTATAATTTGGGCGTCTTCAAGGCTAGAGTGAATCTATCAGTCCATCTTCGGCCACATCGTCGCTTAACATCAGGCGAAATGGTGGTCAAACGTAGACTTATCACAAATAAAAAAAAACAATATTTGTTCTTTATATCGGTTCGGAAAGTTCTTCGTAAAAATGCATGTCTATTGAACCTAGGAGTACTTCTAATAAAGCCAATTCAATAAATTAGGTTGCATCAACTCACGTTAGACTCGGGAGTCTTGTAGCCATTTATCGCGTTCCACATATAGATGAAGAACTTCTCTTATGTTCTGTACGGAAGTATAGCCTTGTAAAGCATGTTTGTCAAATTATTTGTCGCAGATGTAAGAACTTAGTACAGTATGTATTTGAATGACGTTGCAACTAGACCTCAAGAGGTGAATCGAGTTGGTCGCGCTACTAAATAAACAAAAACATAAATAAGTTTTTTTTATGGATCAGAGTGATGAGAAGAGCAAGTCGTTTGCCTAATGGTAAGCGCCACGCCTGCCAATAACAATTGCAGTGCCACCCAAAAGTTTTAATACCATAAAAAGCACTACGTAGCATTGCGCTCATCACCCCGAGACATCAGATATTAAGTCTCACATGCCCAGTAATTTCGATGGCTACGATGCCCTTCAATCCGATACACAGTAATGCCTGCGCACTAATGCTTGGCGGCAGAATAACTGATCATCATCAGCCCATTACGTTCCCACTACTGGGACTCGGACCTTCCCTCGTAGAGAGAGTATGGGCCATAATCCACCACGCTGGCCCAGTGCGGGTTGGTGGATGTCACATGTCCTTGAATTTTTGTGATTAATTCTTGAACATGCCGGTTTCCTCACGATGTTTTCCTTCACCGTTTTTCGAGCGAGTGTTAATTCCGCACATAACTTAAGAAAGTCAGTGGTGCGGGGCCAGCGAGGTTCGAACTCGGGTGCGTCGGATCGAAAGTCGCACGTGCTCCCACTGAGCCACACTCGCTCTCTGAATAACTGGTAAAGCTGTGGTATCTGCCCAGACGGCCTCCTGCATACGAGTGACCCACCACGTATACCATCTGAAAACCTAAAGTAAGTTACCAGTGTTATTGGTATAGGTTCTTCTTTTACTAATTCTTTAGGTTCCACGGCGTTAATTACGCTCGAAATGGAAAAACATCACATCTATCACTTACAATTTAATATTGTATGAATCGGAAAAGGTACTTGAACCTCTGAACTGTTTCGTCTCTAAGGGCGTACCAATTGGCATTCAAGCCATTCCATGATCCGGCAAAGCGCTGTCGAATTGCAGCTTTTCGCCGCCGCATAATATCCACAGTATGTATCCACAACCTCATAATTGCCCATTGCTTCAACGATAGAAGAAAATACTTCTTGGAAAGACACTCACGCACATAAATTGCCTGTTGTACTTGTCAGTTACTGGTTGGTGTGCCTGAAAGTTCTACCATAGTCAAAAAAAATATCAAAATCTCTTTAATCATTTTAATCATTTTGGCATCACAGACGCACTTATGAACGTCAAATTATCACAATGACTCTACCACATAGACACACACAGTGTCAGTTTATTCTGCTGTAAAATAGTAAAGGTACATACCTACTTATTGTACCATTTCGGTTTGCATGACGCTGTCGCTTGTGAAATTATTGGGCATTTGCGTCACTCACCCATATATATGTGTGTGAGAAATGTAATCATGAACAAGGACAACACTTGTTAAAACACAAAATGTTTTGACAAGTGCTGTTCATAGTTACAGTGCAGTGCCATCGCAAAAAAATTTGCAATTCGAAGTTCTGAGTTGGTCTGCCTGTCTTGAAATAAATTTCGCGATTTCCTTGAATACTTTAGCGTGGCGAGTCCAGACAATCTAATCATAAGAGCTCGCTTGTCTCACTTTCATCATCATCATCATCAGCCCATCACGTTCCCACTGCTGGGACACGGTCCTTCTCTAATGGAGAATATGGTTCATAATCCACCACGCTGGCTTAGTGCGATTTGGTGGATGTCACATGTTCTTGAACATTTGTGATTAATTCTTGGACATGCCGGTTTCCTCACGATGTTTTTCTTCACCGCTTTTAGAGCGAGTGTTTAATCGACAAATAATTTAAAAAAGGCAATGGTGCGAGGCCAGTGGGATCCGAACCCAATGCGTGACATTGAAAGTCGCACGTGTTCCCACTGAGCCACACTCCCTCCAAAAACACACAGAGCACCCGTAATCAAATGCCAGTAGTTTTCCACGATTTCTAGCTTTGTAAAACACAGCCCTATCACACACGCTTGGAACAGCAGATGGGTGAAATCGTTACGGATGGTCAATCTGCCAGAATGCATGCGTCGAGTCGAGACAAACACCGCGACCGATTCGGCATGCACTAGTTAATTACACTAGCTTTTGCCTGCGTCTCTTCTTGACTAAATCTGTGAGCGTGTAACATCTAACTATTTTGTTCCGTCACAATGTACGTTCGGACTGTTTTCATTTTAGTTTGAGGAATATAAAACTATTTTTTATTGTCATATTCATTCATTGTCATATTAAGGTTGTCTGGAAGAGATCGCTTTGAGTGATAAGACCACCCATTGTTACACCATTGTAGACATTTAACTTGTACTTAATTTCTATATTTTAGGTAAATAATAAAGTGTTTATCTATCTATCTATTCTTGTATTTTATTAATAATAAGTACGCTTAGCCCAAAATTGTTTAACATTATGTTTTCTCATATAAGTGAATTCATTCTTCTGAAAAATAATAAAGTATTTTAAACCTTAAACTGTTTGTTATAGGTTTGAAGTTGATTTGATGATTTATAGACTTTTCCCAAAATACTGGTGAGATATTCAATTTCATTTTTTTTCTTGTGCTTTAATGCTTTGTTAAACTGCCAATCTTGAGACAGACGGGTACCAGGCCTCGCGCACTGCGCACTGTAGGTACGAAGCTACAAGTACATAGCCGGACACCGTCAGCGGGTCACGCGTCGTTACACGTGCCGCGTCAGAAGAGATAAGAGCTATACAATAGAAAGAGAGGCGCTCTGTAGGTTAATATGACTGGTAGGTATGCAGCGTTACGCGAGCTGAACTGATTTTTTTGCGTCATAGCAAGAGCCGCTATTTGTTTAAATTTCTTTGCGGAGTGATGCTTCTGTCCCTTAGTATTTTATGCGAATACTTTAAGTAGGCTATGGTTGTCTTTTCTAATTTTCATTCGTGCGTGTAGGCTAAGGTTCTGAAACCAACAACCTTGACGCGGGCTACGTGTCATCCTTAATCGGTAAATGAGTTAATTCTACAGTGAGGTCGATTGCAATTTCCAAGGAATGGAAAAGAAAACGTATGTCGATGAAAGTTGTTAGTATTGCGTTCTAACAGACAGACAGACAGACGTCGCTTCACTTGTAATGATTGACAATAGAAAAATGTTAAGATTTTGTTATTAGGTCAGGAAATGGTACGTGAATTGAGATCGTTATCGTGACCGTAGGCATGCATGAACATGCATAGTCTATGCATCGTATGCTTATTGGAATGCATGGATTCTATGCAAATCGCTTTCTTTGAAGAAAATAACGAAGAATCATACCGCGTCGTGATACATGACAACGTTATTAGTCGGTGTCATTCGTATTCCACTAGGACCTTCAACCCACAAACATAAAATTTTATTTTCCATCCAAAACATAGGCCGTTTTTCACCCACAAAACAATATAATAATATTTAAATTCGAAAATTCATTCGGTTTCCACTCACTGCCGACAACAATACATAAATGTAATTGGATAAAATAATTAGCAAGACCACTTGTGCCAAAGTGAAATCAAAGTAGTAAATAAGTGCTAATAAAAAGGAAGATTTTTTTTATTATTACACCCTATTTGCCCTTTTTTATTTGGGGAAAAGGCTTGAATAGGCTTGGCTTGCTTGGCCACAAAACAAGAGATAAGATTAGACTTATTTAGCTTGAAACATTCGTGAGTTTGATTCATTATAAATATTTAATAAAACGGCTAAGACAAGGTAGGACTCATATAGGACGAGTTTACGCCGCGATCTCGCAGCGTAAACTCGCCCTAATGAAGAGCACCGGATATGCTCGAAAAGTCGAAACCTAGGTCGACTAATTCGACAATCTACGTGAGCCCTAGCCGTTTTATTAAATATTTATTTAGCTTACAGTGTTTTATAAATAGTTTTTATATTTAAGCGTGATATACAATAGATACAAAAATAAACAATTAAAATAAAAAAAACAGATTTGGATGATTGGTGTTAGATTGTCATTAATTTCATTATTTTATTTATCGTCACTTCTGATCAGAAAGAGTATGAGATATAATCGATCACGTAGCGTAGTTCCAACACGACAGTGAATGTACGAACATTCCATTGAAGATTGTAGTTGTTTAGCCCTACGATTCGTACATTATGTATATAGATAGGTACATATTCCTACATAGCGTGCAATCATGTAAGATATACATTGACTATGTTGACTATTGTTTTTCCTGTGTATTTGGTATTGAATAAAGTATTATTGTATTGTATTATAGTATGAAATGCGTGAAGTTAGTGATGACGCTTCAATCACTCTGTCTAAAGACATAACCAACTTGATCTAAAAGAAATTTGAAACCCTAGAACACCGGTTCCTAATAGGTGTTCCGCGGAACCCTATGGTTCCGTGAACGCGCCACTGGGGTTCCGGGAATTACCGACACTGCCGGCATTTTTATCGACATACTGAGCCGCGCAAAAGTGCTGAATCAATTTCGATAAAATTTATATGGGACCACCTATGAAGTATATCCTATCAAACTAAAAAAGAATCATCAAAATCAATTCATAATTGGCGGAGTAATTGCGTAACATACATAAAAAAAAACATAGGTAGGTACAGTCGAATTGAGAACCTCCTCCTTTTTTGAAGTCGGTTAATAATACGAGTTTGGGTTCTGCCAAAATTAGGTAGATAATTTAGGGTTCCATAGCTAAAAAAATTGGGAACCGCTGCCCTAGAACACCACGGATTGTTCAAGTCAATTACGTCCTCCATCCAGGAAGTTAATATTACTGATGCAACAAATTCCTGTTTTAATATCAACAAAGATAGTAGGATTTTATTGTGTGGAACGTGCCGATCTCAGATATAATATTTAACGATGGAAAGTCAGAAATCTGTATTAACAGTTGCAAGTATAACATAAAAATGATAGTAAAAGGTGTTAGTTATTCTGTGGTAAAAGTGAGACACGTTAATACTTTCTAATACAAATGGTATAATGCTCGACATGATTTTTTATGAACTATCCATTAAACGTTAGTGTTTTGTTTATACACGAAAAGTTTTTTTTTTACGCTTAATAGATCTGTTTTTTTTTTATTGGTAAATGGGCATACGTTTGACGACATCTCGCCTGATGGAAAGCGAAGATGCGGCCTAAGATGGAACACGCTTGCCCATGAGATGCCTATTCACTCTAGACTTAAAGAGACACAAGGCCACTATCTCGCCTGATGTGAAGCGATGATGTGGCTTATGATGGAGCACATAGATCTAGAGAAAGACGACAGTTGAGCGGCTGCTCAGACCCGTCTCCCCGATGGTTCACCAAACATCATCCCGAAACACGACTAGGTCGCTTGACGGCATGGCTTTGTTCGGTGGGTGGTATTACAACCACGGCCAGAGCCTACCACTCCAAAGCGCGTGAACGGGTTTCATCACGATGTTTTCCTTCACTGTTTTAGAGCGAGCGTACAAAATCTGCACTTAACTATAAGTCATTGGTTCAGGGCCGAGTTGGGATTCGAACCCAGGTGCGTCTAATCGAAAGGCGCACGAGTTTCCGCTGAGCCACACTCTCTCTAGTTTTCTATTGACACTTAAGTAAACTAAAATTGAAAGTTAACAAATGAAGATACAAAGTAGGTAAGTATTTACTCGTGGTAGGTCTCTCGTATGCAGAAGGCCGTCTGGGAAGGCAGGCTTTGCCAGTTATTCTGCAGCCAAGCAGTAGTGCGCAAGCATTACTGTGTTCAGGTTTGACGGGCATTGTAGCCAGCGAAATTACTGGCCATATATGAGACTTTATATCTGATATCTCAGGGTGACGAGCAAAATGCAGTGTTACGCAGTGCTTTTAATGGTATTAAAAGTTCTTGAGGGCACCGCAATTGTTATAGGCATGCGCGGCACTTACCATCAGGCGTGTTGCTTATATGCTATATATATATAGCATATATGATTTGATCACTTAGTAGCTAATGTTGTAAGAGATTAGGGTCTGTTGAGGCCGTAATATTGGTATTATTGGCCAATTTAATGTTGTAAGTCACCAGAAACTAGACAGAAACCAATCGAAAATTGCCCATTGCCACAATAAGGTGATTTACAAGATCGTCTGGTGATGAAACGACTAACAATCGTACATACGTAATCATACTTGTTAGGTACCTACTAGTGCAGAAATAAACATAATAATATATAGAATAAGTGACATTACCAGGAACTGCATCTATTTAGCCATCGAAATTACGAACAATTCGTTCACCTGATGGTTTGCGCCACGCCTGCTAATAACAATTAAAGTGCCACTCAGTACTTTTAATACCATAATAAGCACTGCGTAGCATATACATATTGTATTGCGCTCATCACCCCGAGACATCAGATGTTAAGTATCATATGCCCAATTATTTTGCTGACTACAATGCCCTTCAAAGCGGAACGCAGTAATGCTTGCGCACTACTGCTTAAATAAATACTGCTAATAATAACTGTACTGCTAATAACTGGCAAAGCTGTGGTACCTACACCAGACGGCCTCCTGCATACTAGAGACCTACCACGAAAAAATAGTAATAAATAACAATAGTAGTATATAATATATAATAACCTAGTATTTAGAGTAGATAGTACCTATATTTATATTTAGAGTAGATAGTATATTTATAGAGTATAGAGATATAAAGTTAAATATAAATATCCGTTCTAAAAATTGTAAGTAATTATGACCACATGTCATTATGACCAAATGAGCGAGTGTGGCTCAGTGGGAGTTCGTGCGACTTTCGATCCGACGCACCCGAGTTCAAATCCCGCTGGCCCCGCACCACTGACTTTCTTAAGTTATGTGCGGATTTAACACTCGCTCCATAAACGGTGAAGGAAAACATCGTGAGGAAACCGGCATGTCCAAGAATTTTTCACAAAAAATCAAGGACATGTGACATCCACCAACCCGCACTGGGCCAGCGTGGTGGATTATGGCCCATTCTCTCTCTATGAGAGAAGACCCGTGTCCCAGCAGTGGGAACGTGATGGGCTGATGATGATGATGACCACATGATAGTTTAAAAATTATAATAAGAAACCTAACCTTCATATTAACCTTGATCAAGTGACTTCGAATAAAATTTTGATCACCGTAACAAGTTAATGAATATTTATAAAAAACTTGCTAAAAGCAAAAGGTACAGCGCGACCTAGAAATTGTGAGAAAATGAAAGTTAAAAGTGAATTTTCATTAAATTGATATCATTATTTGAAAAATTAGTATAATGTGGAAATGTTTTTACGACACGTTTAATTAAATACAAACTGGTTATAAGTCTTATAGTTGATACTGATAAGGAACATTTGGCATAAATTTAGCCGACCCTTTGATAACTCTAATGAAACATATAGATAAGGGGAACAGATGTTTTCTTCCCTAGTTTCTAGTATTTTCTACACGTTAACCTATAAAAGCTAATCATCATCTTCAGCCTATCACGTTTCCACTGCTGGGACAAGGGCCTTCTCTCATAGAGACAGTATGGGCCATAATCCACCACGCTGGCCCAGTGAGGGTTGGTGGATGTCACATGTCCTTGAATTCTGTGGTCAATTCTTGGACATGCCGGTTTCCTCACGATGTTTTGCTTCACCGTTTTTAGAGTGTGTGTTAAATCCGCATATAACTTAAGAAAGTTAGTGGTGTGGGATTCGAACTCGGGTGCGTCGGAAGTCGCACATGCTCCCACTGAGACTCACTCGTTCTTAATATTTATTATTAATATTTATTTATTTTACTTTATTTATTTTAAGCAGTTATATTGCTGTTATTATTAACTTATTTAGTATGTTTATCAATCTATGTAGTTATGATTGTTAGTATAATAATATATTTAATTCTTGGTAAAATGTATAACACTATGAGTATAATACATGTATGACTTTGTAACTTACATAACAAATTTCATCAAAATCCATTCAGTAGTTGATTCAGATATACATCCTCACAAATATCCGCATTTATATTTTTAGTGGGATAGAATACGAATGAAGCACTGGGTTAAAAATAAATAAAATAAACAAACTAAATTTATATTGCAGAACCATACATAAATTGCAAGAAGACATTTCATATAAAAGCATGAAAATAAACCCAAATTCCCTCCACATTCTCACCTCAACAATAAAGCTGATAAAAATCATTACACGCCTCGTTAAATTGCAATATTCATCATTTAACATTAACTTAACTTTCACTCCGGATACTCAAAAATAAGTACAATTACAATGGAAATAAAGGACCGACATCAATACAAAAACGATATTACCGGTAAAAAATAACATTTCCGTTATTGGAAACCTCTTTGCAAATTGAAACAAGATTCTGATAAGAGTGCAATTTTAATAGCGTACAATAGAGAACAATCAGGCAAAATAATACCGTAATTGCTGGGTTTTTACCGCATGGACTATTTTCGTGGATAAAATTATAAATGTCTTATTCCTGGATCTAAACTGTTTTTTGTTGTTTTTGCGTGATCGAGTAACAGTGTAACAAACATCAATATATCCTAACACATTTATGCATTTATAATAGTAGTAGGACACCTACCTAACCAAAATATTATGTACTATAAATTTACTAGATAATTGCTTTCATCATCAACATCATCATCATGAGCCTAATATGCCACTGCTGCGGCTTCAAGCTATCTCTCTATTTAAAAGTATATTAAATCTATCGTTTGCCATGTAATTGTTTTATACCTACTTATATGTAAATTGTACCGAACATTTCAAATTATTCGGTCCTTGAAATTGAGATCAGTGACGTCAGCCATTATAACTTCTCAGCAAAAACTCGGCAAGGTCTCAAGTCCGTGTTCCAAGGTCGTCGGTTGATCACGCATTGTGAGAAAAAATTGTCTTTGTCGGTTTCGTAACCACAATGGTTACTTTTCGAATTTCCGCTTTTTGTAGAGAAAACGGTCTAAGTTAGACTTTACTTATTAACTATGATGAATCACAGAATAGTTAATAGTAACAGTACTGCATTAGAAAAGTTGTGGGATTAGAATATTTTGTTGAGCTCATTTTGTAAGCAGTTCAAGGCTTTATGTAGAAAAACAAAAATATCACTACTTAGTATATTTTTTGATCACGCTAGATTTACAATTCTAATAAATGCTACTCTAGGTATTGAGAGGGTATTCTTTTTTTGTGCGAGATTAAAATAAGACTGGCGTAATTAAGATAATAACGTTTTTAATGTATAGTGCGCCGGCGCGGCGGGCCCGAATGTAATTAAAGATATAAACCAATAATAATAATAATAATAAAATATGGTTATATAATAATATATGGTTATAATAATAATGTTACTTCTACGATTTTAATATAATTTACTGATTCATTTAAACGACAATAGAGGATAAACTACATTTGAACTTTACATAAAACTTAGTTATTTTATGCGAAAAATCTGGCAATTCCCACGGAGTCGGTAAAGAGTGGTAGATAAATTAAAATTTAATTTGATCTCGCTTCTTGCCGTTTAAGCCTCGGAGGATACATTAGGAAACATAGATACCTACATATTTTATCTTGTAGACTTCAGATATCAAATGTCACTTTTAGTGCTTGATGAAGCTGGATAAAACATGACCACACTGATAGTAGGCGGTGACCTCAACGCAACAAAGTAAGTACCATATCATACAGTCTACGAATTTGCTAAATTCTACGTAAGCAATAAATTCTCCTGAATCCCACGCATTTTGATATTTAATTCCATGGAACTCATAGCCAACATTTAAATAAATAAATAAAAACGACGACGCTTTAGGAAAGCGAAGCCGCCAAAAAATCCTTTGAATATACTATTATATAAATTGAATATAAAGTTTTGTTTCTTCTTCTTGAGCGCAACGTTCGGCACTTTTGGCACGCTTATATTTTTTAGATTTATACTATTATATGTACAGCTACATTACTGTGTATGTTATGCACAGCCTTTTTCATCCTCAGACTTGAAGCTTTCAGTTCAAAATAAAGAATGAAGAATAAAATCAATCGAACATCGGTCGAGTGATTCGACAAATACCCGTGAGTGTAGCCGGTTATGAATTCGAATTAAGAAGAAAATAATATCAAATTTTTCATTTATCTCAAAAGTCGCATTGGTCAGTCCAAAACCGCATTAGATAACTTGGAACCAGAAGGCACTTAGAGCTAATTTTCCATTACAAAATATAATTTTTCACGTAATTCCCTCATAAAGCGCACTAATACCGCAGGTCGCAATTCATGTCGACCGTAGAAACTCGTTATGTAATCTTGTTATGTTCACATCAATTTGTTTATGTTTATGTTCAGTAGATATAACCCGTTTACGTTTAAGGTTTAGTAGGGAAATGAAACAGGCCGTGTTGCGTTGTACATAAATATTTGTGAAAGCCTTCGTGCCTATTTGAATTTATGGGCTGATTAATTTGTTCTGTCATCAATGGCAGCCTATTGCTCACCCATTATCCAACATTATTATTCCACAGCTGGGACGAGGAGTGATTAGCTGTAACCGTAATTCACCATGTGTAAAAATCTGTGACTGACATACTATGTCCTTACTATACCTAGCTATACATATAGTATGGTATGTTGAATCTAAAAAGTTATAAACCGATATTATTATTATATGGAGCCTGACTCGTCCCACTGCAGGGCAAAGGCCTCCCTTTCATTTTTCCACATTTCACGATTGATCGCCATAGATAAAAAAATCTATATTGCACAAACACATTTGCAGGTACATAGGCGAACTAAATGCTAATAAGCGTTACCTTCCAGTTAACCTCTGTGTATTGTGGAGTTTTAAAAGATAGTTCAAACAAAATATAAAAGTAAATTTTGAAAAAGTAAAAAGTTACAAAAAAATAATATAGGTAGGAACTCAAAAACTACCTTGCTATGTATTATGGTATGATGAAACTAAAAGGTTAAAAACCGATAGATAGATATAAAAATCTTTATTGCACAAACCACTTTATACGTAGGTATATAGGCGAACAAAATGCTGGTACGCATTATCTTCCAGTTAACCTCTGTGTATTGTGGAGTTTTATAAGATAGTGCAAACAAAATATATAAGTAAATCTGGGAAAAGTAAAAAGTTAGGTACAAAAAATTTAATTGGGTAGGAACTTAAAAACAGGAAATACTTAATATAATTATATAAAATAATAATAAGATATACTATAAAATCAATATCAATATATATTATAATAATAATATATATACTCGAACTATATGATCATATGTTTTTATTTTGCCGCAGCCATGGAGGTATAACTAATTAGCTAATATGTAGGTTATAAAGAGACTAATTTCAAAACTAGGTAAAGAAATTAAATTTATTCAAAAAGTTTCTCGCACGCTTTGACAGGTTCTTCTTATTTACTTACATAGACATGTATGTAAGTATTATCATCAAAGTATAGACAGTATGTGCGGGCACTTTCCCTAAGCGATTAGAAAATTACCTACACTTACGCATACCAAGTAACTATTATTTAATCTGTGCTCTTTCGCCTAGACTTAGACTGCGAGAAAGCGGAAAAGCGGCTGCCGTGACATTAACTTTTCCTGCACAGCATAAATGCTTGAATGGTTTGGTAGGAAAAATACTATTTAATATACCTACACATTATTTCAATCCACAAACACTAGTTAAGTATTATAAGAAAGGTTACAATAATTTTTGTTAAGTAACTACTACCTAAATGAAATGAGTGATGACCTACCTGAAAAACTGAGTGATAATGATAACCTACCTAGGGTTAGCAAAGTTAAGAACCGGCATCATTTGCATTAAAGTAAAATATATAATAATTAATAATATACATACTAATAATGTACTTTCTTTACAATTCCTTACTTTTCCTTATTTTTATGCAATAATGGCGCCATCTAAATAGATGCTCATTTTTATAAGCTTCTCAAACTCGGTAAATCTACTTGTCACTAGGTGTGACTATTATAAACATTGACAAACTGCCATCTATCAATGAGTAGTAGCAAACTTTTAGCACTGCCATCTATCAATG
The DNA here is from genome assembly GCA_951640565.1 of Petrophora chlorosata. NCBI lineage: Eukaryota > Metazoa > Arthropoda > Insecta > Lepidoptera > Geometridae > Petrophora > Petrophora chlorosata. The sequence goes on from OX621206.1 coordinate 9,465,028, forward strand.
AGTAGCAACAAACTGCTAGCACTGCCATCTATCAATGAGTAGCAGCAAACTTTTAACACTGCCATCTGTTGAGTTTTCTCTAAACTACGTCATAAACTACTTGACTGCAGGCCTAAGCAGAAAATAGGTCTACTACTTGCCAGCAGATGTCGCTATGTACTCGATCTCTTCAAAGGAAGCAGAGTTTGGAATTTTACGGTAATTATTTTCATTATAAATGTTACTAACCTTCCATAACATATACAATGCTGCCAACATCTCCTTCCTTGATGATAAGACTGCCAGCTGCATATTCGACGGGGTACATGCAGTCCACGATCTCGCGGATCTGCGTCATTTCTAGATTCTTCATGAAGTCATTGTCAAGGATCGCGCCCTTTATCAGCTCCCGTGATCTGAAGAGAAAGAAAATTTAATGCGGTACATTTGATTTTGTTAATAGTAAAAGGTAGGTAGGTTTGTAATGAAAATGTTTTTTTTTCCTCATTTAGTATTTCCGAATGACTTTGGATGCCTCCAATAAAGCAAGGCGTTGAAATGGTTGGAACCAAACCAGTATGTAACCTACCTCTTTAGGTGTACCTACGACAAAGTAAATAGTTTTAAGTTGTCTATAGGTAGGTACCCCTTATTTATGTAACTGAGTGACAAGACGAGCTTGTCGTTCTCCTGATGGTAAGCAATACGCTTGCATCGAAAAGTAACAAGGCCACTCAGAACTTTGTTTTGCAAAATCCTGCACGGCGCTGCACTGCGCTCGTCACCCTGAGACAACATGTCTCCTAATGCCCAGTAATTTCACTGGCTACAATGCCCTTCAAACCAGAACACAGTAATATAAGCGCACTACTGCTTGGAGGCAGAATTACTGGCAAAGCGGTGGTACCCACCCAGAATGCCTCTCGCATATGAGAAACCCACCACCAGTACAACTGCCAAACCACTACCTACTTATTTAAAAATTCAAATTCATTTGTCTCTAAAAACCTTCAAATTCATTAAAATTTGAAGCATTTTAGAGAATAGGTAGATCGGTATAATATGCCAATGACCAAAGAGCGCAAATATTATTTAAGCTAACTTTTAAGACATTTTGTCGCATATTTATTAAAATAACGTAATTTTTGGTTAGGTCCCCACAAAGGAAATTGCCAATAACGGTATCATGCAAGTAAGGAAACTGTTACATAAAAACGATTATTTTGAAGGCTTCAGCGGCTTCATTGTCAAGTTATCAACAATATAATGACAGCAACTTCTTTATTACAGAAAATTAGAGTCGTAAACAGTCAACGTATCTCGATATTTTACAAAATAAACTTTTCTTTGGAGCATAAAGTACTAGATCTAATAACAGATAAGTGCATAAGTGGTAGCTCAAGCCATATTTAAATGGCTTAGACATATCAGGAACTCCTATGGAAATAACTTAATTCTTAGGAAATACTAGTAGATATAGGTACATCAGCGGTTACATACCTAATAGGTACTTAAATAAGGCCCCTAGCTCCTAATTTGTAGCGCTCATAGGGTACCTTTTTTTTGAGTTGGAAAATGCTGCTGTACTGCCCTTCCCACACACCTCCTTCTGCCACTACCGTCGCAGAAGAGGGCTTATGGGACTCGAACCCACTAAAAACCCCCTCGTGAGCAGTCCTCTGCCGTGGTGGGGCGAGAGGGAGTCGTGCTAGCATTCACCATCTCACCCCGGGCTCATAGGGTACCTCACCTAGCCGTTCTTAACAGATCTTCTAGGTTAAGCAACGTTCGCAGTGGTCGCATTTTGGATGGGAGACCGTTTGTGTGGTATTTACATCTGAGACCTACCGTGCTTCGGAGAGCACGTTGGTCCCGGTTGTTGTCCTAGGAAAACAGTCATTAGGCTATGTCATAGGCCTTCGAGGGGCTAAATACTCCGACACCAGGATTGGCCACACACACACACACCCACACTAGAGATTAAAAACTCCGAATTAGAGTTTCCTGGTTTGGGAGTTACTTGATGTATAGCTAAGCGAAATGTGTCAAAATGAGTATACCTCAAGATTAGGTACTAATTGAAACTGGTACTGTAAAACTGGAGTTCCAACACCACTCGCTTCACTCGCTCTTTACTTCCGCACACTTGTAAAATGTGGAATGATCTGCCTTCGTCGGACTTTTCCTTGAGATACATCATGGAGTTCTTCAAAAGGAAATTAATAGAGTCCTTAAGGGTCGGCAACGAATCATCAACGTCTCTGGTGTTGCATACATGATGGTGACTGTTTACCATCAGGCGGTATGCCATATGCTGGTTTACCGATATTTATATTTTAAAAAGAAACTAAAATATAATTGACTGGCAAATCAATTACAAACTACTTTCAAAGATATGGGGTGAGCATGTACCATTTTTTTTTTAATTGAGTAGGTTCATTTCATTTTTGCCTTTTGCCAAATTATTATGATACCTAGTCACCATTATCACGCCAAAATCATAACAAAAGTATTATGAGATATATGAGTTATAAATAGCTGTATCATTTTAAATACCAGCTCGCAGAAATATTTTTTGTGGCACCCAAACAAATCTGGTTTGCGATGACATCACTGCTGCCGTCTTCCAGCAGTAGGTACCTACTACTTACCCGAGGTAGGTATACAAAAAAAACAATGCCAAATGTAAATTGTAAATGTAGAAAAACCACAGAATACTAAGGAACAGAAGCATCACTCCGCAAAGAAATTTAAACAAATAGCGACTCTTGCTATGACGCAATAAAATTCAATTCAGCTCGCGTAGCGCTGCATACCTACCAGTCATATTAACCTACAAAGCGCCTCTCTTTCTATCGTATAGCTCTTATCTCTTCTGACGCGGCACGTGTAACGACGCGCGACCCGCCGTCGGTGTCCGGCTATATACTTGTAGCTTCGTACCTACAGTGCGGAGTGCGCTAGGCCTGGAAAAACTAAGGTTCTAATCTGTTTTTCGAAACCAATACTGTTAGAAGAATATAAAATAGAAAAAGTATAGAGATATACCTACCATCTAAGATTCACATAGATAAGTGGATTCTAAAAAAGGTTAGATGATGTTTATTAGACCACAATGTTCAGACTTAAATGTTTAGTATTGACAGTATTGTGTATGTTGCTACCACTGAACAGTGAAGATGACAAATTAAAGGAGTGATATCATTTATGACATCATATGCCACAAGACTACTTTAAACGATAGGTTTCACGTTAATCCAAACACATTGTTGAATGATGAACCGAATCCGTTACAATAAAATAAATAAAACTATTAATAACAGAATGAAATTTCGCAGTATCTTACCACGAACCTAAATTTATAGATAATCGCACAACGAATATTTTCCATAAAATGCAGTAGGTAAAGCACTCAACCGGGTAGAGGTACAGTCTAGCCACAAGAATTAGTTATTCAGGGCATTTTTTTTAGTATTACATTGAGGTAGGTATTTTGTGCAGCAAAATACCTATTTACCTGTCTTTTTTTTTAATCTTCATTCACTCTTCAAAAAAATTACTTACTACATTTGGACATTCGGTATATTATTATTAACTTATTAATTTAAAAACTATTTGACCCGGTTTTACTCACGTTTATGTTAAACAGTCGAAATCAACTTAACTTTATTAACTTATTGTTTATTATTGGATCATGATCAGACTCTTTAGTAAAGGACTCATGATATAATAAAAATATATTGAGATTTAGCAGTAATCTCCACACATTTCGCTACCTATATGGCATTTCCCAAGACCCGCTTGGCTAAGCTCCCAAGATGTCGTACATACATTGTGACATAATAGCTTTCCTAAATTACCACTATACACCGCAGAATATCACGATTCACGTGACGTTCTTATATTTCATAAATCCTTACAACCTGTACTTAGTAGATTTATGTTAACGCCTGTGGTAAAATTGCTGGGCCCCAAGCCCCTAGTATCGCTATATAATAGCGAACATACATTGTGACAGCGCCTATGGCGAGGACATACGTAACATAAAGTTCGATCGTAATTATACCAAATGTGTGCATTTGAAGGCACACCGGCTAACACGATGACCTCGGACATGCAGCGCTGGGAAGAAATTCAATCACTTGATTGATCGATGACGTTACAAATGAGCTAACGCATGTGTCGAGTTTCAATGAAAACGAATTGACGTCGCTACAGATTGATTAGCAAGAACAAAACAGGTAGATTCTCTCGAATGTTTCATTTAAAGACTGATAAATTGATTTAATAGATTTTAGAGAATTTAAATATGAATGACATAAATAAATATACAAACTAGGTAAACAATTAATTCTCAATGTGATAGCTTTAAAAAAACAATATCACCAGTTTCTGGTCTTACATTGAACCATATATATATTTCAATTTAAATACTTGAAAAGGCATGGTACACAATTCTCACAAATAGCATAAACGTATTAGCACTTCATAATGGAATACAACCGAAACTAGGAAACTCAAGGATTGACTGTATAGATATTGAATATTAAATAAAACCAACAAGAATAGATAGAGAAGAACGTGTTAGCACCAACAATCGTGACCTACTTAATGAAATGGCAAACATACATTTTGAATTTACAAACGAATGGTTACGTGTTTGGTGTTCCAAATGCAACAGGAAAACATTAAAAGTTTACGTCGAAACAATACACGAAATGAGAAGTCATGTGCTCGTTAGAATAAAATAAAAATAGTCTTCAGTAGTCTTCAGTAGACTTCAGTGATGACTACCTACAATCATGTAAGTACTAAGTACCTTTGGAAAATTCACAACCGTCTATTACGTCACGTGTTATATAATAAATATTTAATGCAAGTAAATGAAAAGTAAGACTTCATAATTCTAATTTGGGAAACATCACTCGTTCGTCAGTACGTGTATAAAATCCTGAATGACAACATTTTATTAACGACTATATTTAAAACATCTCAAAAGGTTTATATGAATGTTGTTAATAGATCGTCAAAGACTTACTGAATTTTTGATTCACTGTTTTAGAACCATTGGCACATGTTTAGCGATACCAATAATATGCTAAAAATACGACTACAAACGTGTAGCTCTTTCCACTAAGCAAAAGCCGCATGTTATGCACTCGTAAGTATTGTTTATAATTGTTAATACTACTCACTTTTGAGTCTTCGGTACTTTCACCAGTTTCATTTCTTGTTCAGCATTTAGAGCTGATAAAGGCTCAGCGGATATAGCAGTCCTCTTCAACCTTGGTTCACCGAGAGGATACACTCTGGTGTTTTCTACTCCAGGAGACTTCATCACGAAACAGTCATCTTCGTCTATCCCATTTTTATGACTATCAATTATTTGTCTGGTCAATGGTTTGACCACTTGTCTATATTTGTCTATTTCATTCTTCAAATATCTTATCTGGGCATCTTTATCGTCTATTTCGTTTTCTAATAGAGCTATTATTTTGTCTCTTCTCTTTAACTCTTCTGTCTTCTCCATCACCATCCGCTTCATTTCCAGGTACTTCTTCTCCAACTTGTATGTGTGGTCCATCTGGCACTGCTTTGTGTGTGTTTGCGACATTTTTGTATCACTAATTGTCACTATTTAACACACTGTTACACCATCTCACATTATATCTACAATTTGGATTATTGATACGTTTACCGAAACTGTTGTATAAACATGAAATGATAACTATTTATTACGTTATCTATTGTCTATAGATAACGTAATAAATAGTTATCATTTCATATATATCGCCACGGAAAGATAAAATCGAAGCGTATACTTCTCAAGAACTTATACCAGATTAGTTTAGTAGTACCGGCAAAGGAACATCATTATTAAGCACCTATACAACACAATTCAAAATCCACGGAGTAATTCAGGTCAGTGACCACAATGAAAATATTAAAACCAAATTACGTCACTGATTGCTTATTGTATCCTCAAAAAAATATGGACGAGTGCTTCAGTGTGAATGAGTGAGACAAGTCAACCCGACTGACAGTGAGTGAATCAAGTGCCAAATGACTTGCTATATGCCTTGAAAAACATATTATAGAGTATGCGCCGACCACCAGCCTGGTTCAGCTTTAATTGGTTTTCATTAAACATGATTAATAGGCCAGATTCATAAACAAAGCTGGAGTTTTAATTTAAATGGACTTTGAAGTTCGCTGCACTGCCTCGAGCGAGGACGCAATTTGGTTATTTCGACACTATCTCACTTTTAAAGGTTATTCCACAAATTGTCACTGAATATTAACTAGTTTACTTAGGAAGAAATAAAATTATAGAGTTTCCGTATTGCCAAATCATTTTATTTTGATAGCTCACATGCCTCCAGCTATAATATTTTTATATGCAATAAAAAATATTATAAAAGTTGTTTAACATTATACCTACTTACACCTAAACGAATACTACAAGTGTCATTTTGCAAAATAACTGAACATAAATATAATTCGACAGCCTCTGTGGTGTAGTGGTTGGGCAGGTTGGCAAATCTCATATACCACTGAGGTTGCGGGTTCGATTCCCGCGACGGGACAAATGTTTGTGCGCAGAAAAAATAAGCGCAAGTATTTGTTTCGTGTATGGGTGTTGTGGGACCATGGTCCTCATAGTTCCTGGTTCCCTAGATACAGGGAATCCTAGTTAGGGGTCAGGATCTATGTATGTGATCGTTGGGCGTTATTTATTTAGTTATGTCAATAAACTCGTAACAAAAAACAATGTACACCTGTCCAACTTCTATTATGAATTATAATAAAAAAATTGTTAAGACTTATCACATTATCTGCATGTCGTCTTTTCTTACTAACTGACATTTATTATTCATTTATTGTGTCTGCTAGCTCATTAACACTTCAATGGACATTACGACAAATGCTCAATGGACTAGCATATTGGAGCAAGTCAAACCGGTTGTGTAGGTGAAATTGTTTGGTAAAGGTTGAGCTAAACTTGATACCTTTCTAAGCAAACTAAGGTCAAATTGAGATTAATGTGGTATGTACAGGAAATTTGGTTCACGGACATGTGAGCCATGCATTTTGAAGGTGCGTTTTGTGGCTTCAATGTCAGTACGACTGGTTTGGTGAATGCAATGAGGTCCATATTTCGAAATTAGTATTGAGCAACTCTGGATGCAGATTCGTGGAAGCGTATTTTTACCTTATCAAGTTTAATATGGAAAAGGTATAGGTACTTTGTTTAAATTTCCATACATACATTTTTTTTAATGTCTCAATTTCAACTTCAAACTTTGTTAAGACGACGCTATTAAGCAGTTTATAAAAATTTTGTCACAAGCAATACTCGGGTTGTTACGGCAGCATGACAAGCTACAGATAAATTACAATTTAAAAAATTGGCAAAGAGAATATTGTATCAATAGAACGACACGCATTATAATACAGGTACAAAGTCACGCCTCTAATACGGATATACCTTGGGAGATAGAAGTTACTAGTACTTCGCATGAGACACAATTTTGTGAACTAAAATAATGTCTGCGTGCTATCTTCAGTTTTTAACCGACTTCAAAAAGGAGGAGGTGCAGCGCCGCGGAGGATTTTACAAAACAATCGACCTTCATAATGCGAACGGCTAAGGAGTGGAACTCTCTGCGTCTCTGTGTTACCGGATAGCTATAATCTAGGTGTCTTTAAGACAAGAGTGAACAGGTTTCTTCTAGGCGAGCGTGCTACATCTTCGACCGCATCGTCACTTAACAACAGGTGAGATAGCGGTTAAACGCAAGCTTATAAGTAATTTAAAAAAAACAAACTGTGGTGCTGTTATTGTTATGGGCTGGCGTATTGCTTACCATCAGGCAAACGACCAGCTCGTCTCGTCATTCACTAACATGAAAAAATCTCAGTAATTTTTTTTCAGTGTTTTTTACCTCAGAACACCGTCATTTATAAACCGATTTGGAAAATTCTTTTTGCGTTAGGTTCAGTCTAGCTACGAAGTGGTCCCATATAAATTTCATCGATATTTGATCTTAGACTTCGAAGATACATTGAAGTCGGTTTTTTTTTGATAAAATGTATACTTGTTCCAGTAGTCCATCAAACAGTTTACGCCATTATAAAAATAACTGCTACAAATCACACTGACACACTTATTTACTGAGCACCGTTTTTTTGTGAACATGCGAACCCAGGAATATCTTTATTAAAAGATAAGAGTTGATAAGATATCGTTGTCGATCACTTTGCCGCTCATCAATACCAAAGAAAACTAAATATGTCAATACTATCTCGATCATACTTAAAAACGCGCGACTTCGTACATATTTTAAGAATTAATTTTTTACCGACCTCAAAAAAGGAGAAAGTTCTCTATTCGGATGTATTTTTTTTATGTTTATTACTTCAGAACTCCGTCATTTATGGCCGCGTTCAGAAATGGGTAAATGTTCACGAGTGAATACTTGTCAGTTAATCTCAGTGATATGCCAAGTTAAAAAATAAATAAATAAATTAAAATTAACTAACGCCTTTATGAACGGGCATCGAGTAATACAATAAGCCAGCCAATCAAAACCAATCATTTTCAAGACCGAGATTTCCCGCGCTTTTGTTTATCAGATTTAACTGCGTTATTTTGGCTAATATCGGAATTTTACCTTATATTTTGCTTCAAATACACAAATCGCTTATTTAATTTATATGTACAAAAAATCAATGCAAACATATTGCAAAATGTAAAAGAAAATGACAACTGATAACTATTACCTGACAAGTGAGAATCGTAACCCGCTTTTTATCGGTGAATATTTTCACCTGTCAGGTGAACTTTTACTCTCCCCAATTGGTTTTCTGAACGGCTCAGGGTAAATGTCAAAGTTCACCTGAGTCATTTCTGAACGGCGTTAGGGTAATAATTACATTAGCTGGGTGATTTCTGAACGCGGCCTACAAACCGATTTGGAAAATTCTTTTCGCGTTGGGTTCAGTATAGCTACGAAGTGGTCCCATATAAATTTCATCGATATGTGGCCTTGGACTTCGAAGATACATTGAAGTCGGTTTTTGTTTTTTTCTTAAAAATAAATTATTATTTAACACTCAAAAGGCACAGTATTGCACTGAGCCTACTGGTTTATTTCAATAAACCTCAGAATCCTCAGATGCTCAGTTGCTTAAGCAGTCTAATTTTAAAAACCACATTGAAAACCGATAAGCATTTTTGGAGTTTCGTAGCAAGAAACAAACATTATTAAAGAAGAAGAAATAAGAAAAAATAACATTATTAAGACCTACATTCTTAAAGCCAAGGATTTTGAAATTTGAAACTTGATCACATGATGACTTTTAAAAAATATCTTCAAGGTACAAACATAGTATCATTTCATAATAGCATAGATTTATATAGACATATTAGCTGCGGAGTGCCATTTAAATAGCGACCTAGACCCGTTTTCATTGAATTTGGATGAAAGCCCAGAGTGCACGTTCCGGCGCATTAAGCCTGATCTCGTGAATTAATTTCTGTTACAATAAAATGGTTCTTTGGAATACTAATTAATGTTAATTTGTGATCACTGTGTATGTTTTTCATTCATTAGACGAGACTAGCCTTCAGTCTTGATGAGTATAAAAATTAACGTCGTTTATTTTGGTGAGATTATCCTATCCTTACTTATAATATTATAAACAAGAAAGTTTGTATGTATGGATGTTTGTTTTTCTTTCACGCTGCAACGGCTAAACGGATGGGAATGAAATTTAGTATGAACATAATAACAACAGCTTATACCCTGGATTAACACATAGGCCAGTTATTCAGCCGCCAAGCAGTAGTGCGAAAGCATTGCTGTGTTCCGGTTTGAAGGGCATTGTAGCCAGTGAAATTACTGGGCATTATGAGACTCAACAGCTAATTGTCTCAGGGCGACGAGCGCGGTGCAGCGCCGCGCAGGATTTTGCAAAACAAAGTTCTGGGTGGTGCTGTTATTGTTATGGGCTGGCGTATTGCTTACCATCAGGCAAACGACCAGCTATTCTCGTCAGTCAGTAATATATAAAAAAAAAAAAATAAGGCTACTTTTTATCTCTGAAAACCGCGGTTGAAACCGCAGGGCGCAGCTAGTTAATATTATAATGCCAAAGTTTGTTAGTATGGATGTATGGATGTTTGTTACTTAATCACGCATTAATTACTAAACGGATATTGATGAAATTTGGTGTATAGGTACTTTAGGTCCTGGAAAAAGACATAGGCTACTTTTTATCCCGGGAAACCGCGGGTGTAACCGCGGGGCGCAACTAGTGGTCAATAAGTGGAACTTCAGTAATAAAATGAAGCGTAACATGACATTTAATAATAACTAAAATAAATACTGACAGAACTAGTATACGTTTTATCAAACAAAAAACCGACTTCAATGTATCTTCGAAGCCCAAGGTCAAATATCGATGAAATTTATATGGGACCACTTCGTAGCTATACTGAACCCAACGCAAAAAGATTTTTCTAAATCGGTTCATGAATGTATATATGAATCGGAGTTCTGAGGTAACAAACATTAAACATTAATAATAATAGAGACTAACAATCTTTCTAAATAATAATAAAGTACAATCGAATAGAGAACCTTCTCCTTTTTTTGCAGTCGGTTAAAAAGAAGAATATCGTATAAAAGGTAAAATGTACATGTTACTGTACCTACTACCTACAATATCTTTGAGGCATAATTCAATTAGTCTTATGATAAATTGACGCATATTATTTAATACTTTATGTACACTAGTTTAATGTAATAATAACCGTGCGTGCGGTAATGGATACGCGTATGATTTAATGAAACAGTTTGTGTTTATTTATTATTTAATTACTTGTCTTAAAGACGTAGGAGTGATAGACTAATTTTCTTGCACGAATAAATTAATGTTCTCAGGAGCATATGTCTCGATTCTACATCTAGATGATTGATAATTATGATTGTAGCGTGCTAGTTAATTTTATCACTGATGAGATAATTATGAGTACTAATAAAATCATTAAAGAATATCTATTCTTCTAGAATCTTCTTTTTAATCATACTTCTTTACTTTTTTTTACTTACTTACTAAGATGGCGCAAGCGACCCAAAGTGAGTCTTGGCCTGCGATAATAAGAGTCTCCACTTGGATCTGTCATGCGCCACCTCCTTCCATTCCTCGACGTGGAGTTCGCACAAGTCCCTTTCGACCTCATCCTTCCAGCGATACCTAGGACGGCCGATTTACTTTTTTTTACTTCTTTTTTTATGTAACTGAATGACGAGACAAGCTGGTCGTTTGCCTAATAGTAAGCAATACGCCAGCCCATAACAATAGCAGCACCACTCAGAACTTTGTTTTGCAAAATCCTGCGCGGCACTGCACTGCGCTCATGTATGATAATGCCCAGTAATTTCGCATTTAATAATAATAATAATAACGTTTTATTGAATAAATACTTAGTTTACAAATACATAGTCCATTGGTCCCCAAACTAGGTAAACCTGTATCTTGGGGACCTCCTTTCTAAATGATACATATTCTTTAATGACAAAAAGAAAAACGTCATTTTCTAATATGTTATAAAATATAAAATAACTTAAGAGGCAAAACATAGGTGACGTAAGTTTGTTTGAGTGAGAGGGTGTGCCTCTAGTGTGACAGGTGTAGTTCATGACTGTGCGTGAGTGGGGGGAGGGAGGGAGAGGTGAGAGGGTGTGTATACGTATGTGTGAATGTGAGGGTGTGAGAGGGTGTGTGAGGGTGTGTGAGGGGGTTTTATTTTTTTTAATTTCTTGTTTGGTGTACAATGAAGCATTAATTATTATTATGTCGCTCTTTCTTACGAGTTATACACCCGGTCCTTTGGAAGGCTTGCGCGGGGACATGAGTCCAACACGCAGAGGCCTTTTAGAGCATTTAATTTAGATATGTAATGGGCAACACTTATTATTATTATTATTATAATAATTATTATTATTATTATACTTCTTTAAATATTAGAATGCTGGAAAGAAAACAGAGCTCTGCAGGGCTCTACCAAGAAAATGTTTTGGCAACTTCTTTATTTAGGCAGACACTTTTAACGTTAAGATTTTAAATAATTAGGAAGAAGAAAAATGATATTGCTTGGGCAGGGATCCAACCTGAGTCTTCGGATTACCGTCCCGACGCCTTAACCACTGGGCCACCGAGCCTACTGCTCGAGCAACCAAATTTCTTCTATCCTTCTTATATCGTCTTACGGGGACTTTTAACGTTTCTAATGTTAATAAACAAAATGAAGAATTAGACGTGTCTATTATTAGTCTCTTCATAATGTCAGTTCCCATGCTCACGGTTTTTTCCTCGACGTACAATGAACTCTGCCGTCATTATTTTTTTAAACTGACTTTAATTTTATCTAAAAGCTGTATAATCTCGATCATGCTGCTGACGTTACTCGTGTTACATTTAATCCAGTTTCAGCCAAGTTGACAGAATACTGACAAACGCTATTTACTGATATACTGTTTGACGTTATCGGTGGACGTGAAACTACCGAAACCATTAGTGAAGACAACCTTGTGGACGTAATGACAACACTATTTATAGGACCGCTGATATAACGCTAATTTACAGATAAAGGTTGGCGTTCAGTCGCTAATTTTGGATATTTTGGTTAGATGCCGTAAAGATAAGGATAATCTGGTTAAAGCAATATTACTTAATGTTTTCAATAGATATAATAGATAATAGCAAAACTTTAGTCAATAAGGAAATATGTGAAATGTCACTATATTAATGCATAAATAAGAAAATAGAAATATAAAATTATCTGAGCCCTGTTTATAATAATTACAATAACAATACAATACAATAATACTATATTGATCACCAAAACAGGAAACAGAAGTTTATAGTTACAAATAATAGTGGTAGAACAATGGGCGGCCTTATCGCTATGTGCAATTTCTTACAGGCATATAATTAATAGACAATTAAAAAAAACAGTTACGTGCGAGCGCTCGCGACCTACGCCGCGGCTTAATCTCATAACTCCCAGAAGAAGGACTTCTAAAATGTCCAAAACCTGGTCGGAGTAATTTCGACGTGAGTCTTAGCCGTTTTATATCAATTTTATTATGAATAATAACACTCACGAAACTTTTCAAAATATAATTCAAAAACATTACAAAGAAGCTAAATGTCGTCTATATATTAATTTAGTTGACTATTCTAGGAAGTTATTTGGCTAGAGGAAGGCGAAAAGCTTTTCATATTTCTACCAAAATCAAAGTAACATGATACGTCGACCAACACAATTCCAAGTTCCTTTCATCTATACCATTAATCAAATCAAATACTGCGAAAACTTCCAAAGTAAACAAACCATCTCTGATGTTTCCTATATTCGTCTAGCACAACCAAATATTTGCGATAGAGAATTCAGAATTATCAACAGAAGGTCAAATATCACATAAATGAGTCATAAAAAATTTACAGTACAGATTTTGAGGGTTTCAAACGTTTAGCTCTCCAATTAGCCTCGGAAAATAGCAATTAAAGGACCTTGACACACATCGCAGGTCGAGAAAAATGCACATCTGTTAAAAAATTCAAGAGTTTAGATGTCACTACAGGGGAAAATAGCTTCGTCATTATGTTGGGCAGACTATTTTCGTAACCTTTGAGTCGTTCTGAGGAGATGACAGCTGTCAAATGTGTTGAAAAATAGTATGGAGGTAATTATAGAATGTGGGAATCTGGGCGTAATATTCCAGGTATTTTATGATCTATAAAACGTGCAAACCATCACGATACTTTGGGCATATCGACCTAATAAATTTAACATTTATAAAAAGTTGGGGTGACCTCTTTCCGACTGAAAAACACATTTTACACAAACAGGTGGAGGGCCCCATTGCGCTACTTTCGTGTTAAATTATGTCGTCAAAAAAGGTAGGTAAGTAGGTAAGTACTCATTCGGTTGGATGAAACGAACGTCATAATTATAGTTTTGCAGAAGTTCATTCTATAATTACGATAGAGATTGTATTCAATGCAAATTGAACCGGAAATCCATGACTACCTACAACCGTTCAATATTATTCCATTTTAAACGTTTCGTTTTTATTATTTGAAGTCATTGAAGTAATGATATTTTATTCTTATTTGTATTTCATTACCTATAACATCTCCTTTACTATTATTGTTTACCATACGATTTTTAACCCCCGACGCAAAAAGAGAGAGGTGTTATATAAGTTTGACCACTATGTGTGTCTGTCTGTGGCACCGTAGCTCTTTAACGGTTGGACCGATTTGGATGCGGTTTTTTATTTGATAGCAGGTTTTATAGCGGTGTTTCTTAGACATGTTTTATTGAGTCGGAGGTTTTCGAAATTTTTAATTTATAGTCATAAATCTATTATTTTATGATCTACAACTGGACACTTTATTATTTTTTAATAAAATAAACTTAATATAAAATGTACCTAAGTACATCAAAATTCACACAAGAATAGGCTTTACAGCTATACGAAAAATGTATAAGCTCTACCGTCAGGTATGTATATATCGTTGCAATTTATCCTCGCTATTTTACTAACTATTTTCTAGAGATAATGAACAAAGCCATCATAAAAAAGTTTCCGGAAGGCGTAGCAGTATCGAAGGTTGCTCTCAATACACTAGGCAGGAAGCCAGTGATGCGTAACTACTCAATGTACTGGATACTCAATCACGTAAATCTTATGAGTATTAATAGTCCTTGCCAATAAAATGTCGTAAAAGGAATGATTAGATGCTTTAGTGTCATGAGCGCGGAATATAAGCCCATGCGAGTAAGATTCCATCAATCTATGCCATGATTGAGCAGAGTTAAGATGTAAGTCCAACTTGGGTACTCTTAGTATAAACTACTAGCTGAGCCTCGCGGTTTCCCGGGACAAAAAGTAATCTAAAGAAAGAAAGAAAAAAAAGAAACGTTTATTTGCAACAACTAATTAACTATAAACATATGACATAAAAAAAAACAGAAAACAAAAACAAAAAAACATTAAAAGTGTGACAGAGTAAATAAATAAAATAGGTAATTGTTGCAAGCCGGTCTCAACTCAGCGTTATGCTGGTCTTGCGACCAGCGCTGGTCTTCCGTTGAGGCCGTTTGAGTGACCTATGTGATCTATGTCCTCTTCCAAGACCTATATTACCAAATTTCGTCAAAATTCATCCAGAAGTTATCGCGTGATTTAGTAATCCATCAATCTCTCCATCCTCACAAACTTTCGCATGTTTTATTAGTATGAATAATAAGATAGGATAGTAGGATGTTATGTCAATTACAACAAGTATATGTTTCATCAAACAAAAAAACCGACTTCAATGTTTATCTTCGAAGTCGAAAGTCAAATATCGATGAAATTTATATGGGAACATTTCGTAGCTATACCGAACCCAGAATTTTCCAAATCGGTTCATGAATGACGGAGTTCTGAGGTAGCAAACATTAAAAAAAAATATACTATCGAATAGAGAACCTTCTTATTTTATGAAGTCGGTTAAAAATGATAATATTTGAAAACATGACAACCAAACGAGTTTAAGTACGTGTAATGACACAGAAATGTGTAATGGTAATGGCTCAGAAGACTTAGTGTTAAAAGGTAGTGGATTCAATAACTAAACGACCAAAAAGCAAAGAAGTAAAACTTGTGAGACAAATTAATAGACAATTAATTAAAATTATTATTATTTATTATTATATTCAGCCCATATCGTCCCACTGCAGGGCAAAGACCTCCCTACTTTCCTTCCATTTCTCGCGATCTTGAGATAGAATGGGAATAAAAATTAACAGATCAAAAATAAATACAATCGGCTTGAACTTTAAACATTTCTTTTTGAATAGCTGGTACAAATACGTTAGTATTATTCAAACAAGTACCTACATGATGTTGCCAGAATAAAAATACACCTGGAAAACATCGACATACGAAGTATCTACCAACATTACTTACGAAAAAATTAAAAAAACTAATTTTATTTTTTGTTTTATTTTCAAGTGCCCTTTAAATTAATGTCAAGGTACTGTTTTACTGTTCCAGCTTTTACTAAACATGCATAGGCATGCATATGCACATAGATCATTTACAAATTTAATACTCTTATCTGATTGTTTCATTGACATTTTGTAACTGTAGAACTTTACGTGACATAAATTCTTAACCAAAACTTAACCTTCGTACTTTTGAATAAATAAATAGCGAATTAGAATGGTTGTTATGTTTCGTTTGTTGTTACTACATTAATTTAAATTCGCCAATGTGCTTAGAACTTCTTCAAATGCTCATTAAAATTCGCTGGAGTAGTAGAGTAGTAGGTATACACAATCGAACGATAAACCCAATGGTCCGATTGAAGTCGACAATCATATCACGACAAATGTAGCTATGGAAAGGAGGCGCGGTGCTTAATGGGTCGAATCAATATTAATTGACTCCGTAGGAGGGCGCTATTGAAAGAAATATGTACTGTTAATTTAAATATAGAACACAATTATAGTACTAAAGATAAAGAAAAAATAAATATCACCCGATTCAATCTGTTGATGATGACAAAAACCCTAATAAGCAAATTTCAAGTGAATTGATATCAGTGAAAGATTACACGTGTTTTGTAAAAATATCAAATAAAAACAATTCAATAATCATTTCGTTATCACCATCTCGATTATGTATTACGTGTACCTACACACAATAAACTTAGCGATAGCCGTTAAAAAAAACACTTGTGGTTAAGATCACATTCGATAAAAAAAAAACAAAGCGTTGAAAGTTTCGGTAAACGCTCAATATTTTAAATTCGCGTTCGACATTTAAAATTCGCCGTCCAGTAACGTTTTACCGGCTTGGACGCCGCGGGAGGACTAGAGTTGAGCTCTACAGAGTACAGACCATCAGCGCTGAACGACTGAACGAAAAGTCCACGCGAATCAATCTCTATAGCGACTGTCACCATGAACCGGGTTCGTAAGCATGGAATCTGTTGTCGAAAATAGAGTCATACTTGCCTAGAAGATTATTCTGTCAGAGAAGGCTTTGGAAAGAACAAATGACATTTAAATGTCATGAAATTATTAACAGCTTTACAGGTGGTGAATTTTAATATTTTGCCCATGTTGATAAATGTAAGATTTGCTGATTTAGTCACTCAATGTTACGGTATACTTATGAATAAAATTATTAAAGTCTACATGATTTGTACGAGTACAGTAGCGCGTTGTTAAGACATTAAAATTACAATTGTCACTTAAGACTAGAATAGTCTACTGTCATTTGCAATCATTCTAAATAACTTGATTGCAACTGATGAATTCATTGACATAGAAATTGACCAGCTGTTTTGAACAATAACGCTTGGCAAGTAGGTACTCGTATAATTTTTTATGGCTTTGTTTTTGTTCTACTTAACTTTGCCAGAAGCAAAATATTAGACATAAATAGATGTCTCAACCAGGTTTTCTATTTATAAAACTGTATTATTATCATTGATATATATCGATGATTATAATAACTTGATTTGGGTGAGGTTTTATGAATATTACTGACAAAATAATATACGAAAACAAAACATGTTGGTTATTTAAATTGCAGCTTAAAACTACTTCTACTACTAAGATGGTGCGGTGACCCCAAAGTGGGGCTTGGCCTCCGACAACAAAAGGCGCCACTGGTCTCGGCGTTGCGCGGTCTCTTCCCAGTCGAACAGCTGCAGTTCGCGAAGGCCCTTTTCGACCTCGCCTAGCCAGCGGTATCGAGGCCGTCCGACCGGGCGACGACCCGTGGGTTGACCCAGGAACGCCATCTTAGCAGCCCGATCATTGTCCATGCGCACGACGTGGCCGAGCCATCGAAGTCTGTGTGCTTTGACCTCACCCATGATGTTGGGTTCGGCAAACAGCTCCTCCACCTCTCTGTTCTTCCTAACTCGCCAACTGCCGTCGTCTTTACACACTAGTCCGAACATTTTTCGGAGTACTTTTCTCTCGGTGATCAAAAGTTGTCCCTCTTCCTCCTGGGTTAGAGTCCATGCTTCGCAGCCGTACATAAGGATCGGCCGGATCACGGTCTTAAAGCTTAAAACTATACTGACGGATTATCAGAAGCTGTGAAGATCTTTTCACATTTAAAAATAGTTACATCTCATTATATTACGAAAACATTTATATACCTAATATTTTCAGGGACAGCGAATATCAAAGTCATGGATGTTATGATTAACATCTATACCTATCAGCACATATTTAAATCAATAACTTAAATCTATACCTATCAGCACATATTTAAAAGTTTTTTGCGATAACATCCTACTTAATCACTCGTGTCTAGAGCTATTTTCGATTATTTGACTGAACCATAAATTAAACCCACTTGAGTCAATGGTAATGCGGAGTTAAAGTCGAGTTAAGTAACAAAAAAAACAAGTTATCCCGCGAATTAACTTGCAAGATTTTCTTAGCTTCGAATTTATAGATTTGGCTTGATTCACATTTGATCTCGACTTACGTTTTGATAATAGTATTGAGTCTATGTCTTTTATTATATTTTCTTTTATTACTACGTTTTACCACGTTTTTATTAAGTCACTTTCTTGTTTATCTGTATGTAGTTCCGGATGAAATCTTGCAACTCAAATTTCAAGCACTTCCCGTTTAGCTATCCGGCTGAAACTTTCAGGGTAGTTCACAACTCGATGACAATGCATTCTAAATCCATTTATTAGCATGCAATGCTGACCCAACCTCAAAAGGCGCATAAAAATGATTCACTAATATAGTTTCAAGACAAGACACGATTACGTATATCGAACAAAGGTTGACTTGAAACAGTTTCAAGTTGTAACTCTCTCTGAGTCTAGATTCTAAGTTCTGATTTTAGTTTATAAATACGAGCCTTAGTGTGTTATGTAAAATTTTGTATACTCCAGGTCCTGGAATAACACATAGGATACTTTAAATCCGCGGGTGAAACCGCGGGATACAGCTAGTAATATATATATATCGTAATCATTATTCGGAGCATCTTCGTCTTTCAAACTGTTCTCTCTCTGCTGCTCTTGCGAATCGCAAACAAGTTTTACGGCAGCTCAATATATTTTGTATGACTAACAAAATTATGTTTAGTTTTGTTTATGTTAGTGCATACCGTCTTACACGAGAAGAGGCGTTAAGGGCCACTAACGACTGAGCTAAAATATTTAGACTAGTAGAATATTTATAACAATATAGTTTCAGTATTTGATAGTTTGCTTGCGTAGATATTTGAATAAGTATTTAAACTATCTCCATTCCAAATTTCAGCCGTCGCGTCGCTGCGTGAAGAGGTAACAAACATACACTTATAATTTTCCATTTATAATATTATAATAATAAAGTGCGCAAGTCTCGTATCATAGACCGTCTCTCATCCATTAAAAAATCACCTTAATAGCCTTATCATAAGTATTTTTATATATATATATATATTTTTTTTTTACTGGTTATAGGCTTGCGTTTGACCACTATCTCACCTGATGGTAAGCGACGATGTGGTCTAAGATGTAGCACGCAAGGTTGTAGTTGTCAGGAAACACAGACGTTGGCAATGCGTTCCACTCCTCGGCTGTTCGTAGGATGAACGTGGCACCAAAACGCTTTGTTCGTACAGGAGGGATGTCTACCATATATGGATGTCGCATAGCCGTGCGTCTGGTTGTCCTATGATGGAATGGAGACGGTGGTATCTCCAATAATAGTCACTGCACTTATCGGGGGCTGTCTTGGATTGCATCGTCTTAATGATGCACTTAGAGACAGTCCCCGATAAGTGTTACCCATTACATATCTAAATTAAATGCTCTAAGAGGCTTCTACGTACTGGACTCATGTCCCCCGCGCAAGCATTCCAAAGGATGGGTGGGAAGAGTGTATAACCCGTGAGAAAGAGCGACTTAATTATAATAATGAGATGATGTGAAGTATGATGGTGTGGATGCAACCTAAACCTCGGGATTGGAAGCGTTATATACCTACCCAAAATGACTATAGTGTGCTTTAGTCAAGTAGATCTAGTGATATTTCGATTTACCTTCTTAAGCAAGCTTCCTCCTTTGAATTTAAAGGTCAGGGTGACCTTTGTCCTAATTTTATTTTTATGACCGAAAGCCGCAGAAGTGTGCATAGTTTGACTATTAATAGTTATATTATTCAGTGCTTTGAATATTGAGTAGATTCTTAGGTACCTTTTTTATGGAACAAAGCAATGAGACGAGCAAGTCGTTCATCATCAGCCCATCACGTTTCCACTACTGGGGCAGGGGCCTTCTCTCGTAGAAAGAGTATGGGCCATAATCTACCACGCTGGGCCAGCGGGTCGGTGGATGTCACATGTCCTTGAATTTTTATGATTAATAGGGGATCGGACAACTTTTCAGAAAGTGTTTTAAATTAACTACAATGAATATATATGTACCTATATAGCTACGAAAAAATACTATTTTAATTAAATAACGCTCTAAAAGTACCTAAAACTATGTTTAAATATTATGTCTCAAATATTGCCGCGCAAAAGGTCACCTCAAAACTTGTGACGTCATATGTAATAAGAAAACGACAAACTCTTCGAAATAAAACTTGCAAAGAGATTCTAATACGTTTTGTGAAGTTTGGGGACTATATTGTAGTAATGGAACGAAAAAATTAGCATAAATACATTTTATGAAAAGCATACACGTAAAATAAACACAAGGTTGACTCACGGCATTTGCCTACAAATGACGTCATGCGCTGTGATTGTTGTTTCGTTTGAGATGAAGAACAGATTAAAAATGTCGGAATTATTTATTGATTTAAAAATATAAATCATTATTATTTCACAAAAAATATTGATTGAATGATCTTTCTGGTTCGACGAACATTCGTTCTAACTACATTTTTTATCGATTACTGTCCGATCCCCTATTCTAGGACACGCCGGTTTCCTCACGATGTTTTCCTTCACCGTTTTTAGAGCAAGTATTAAATCCGCACATAACTTAAGAAAGTCAGTGGTGCGAGGCCAGCGGGATTCGTACTCGGGTGCGTCGGATCGAAAGTCGCACGTGCTCCCACTAAGCCACACTTGCCTACCAAGCAAACCGTTCGTCTGATGATAAACACCACGCTTGCCCGTAACAGTGGCAGCGCTATCCTGAACTTTTAATAAATTTCTGCGTAGCACTGAATGATTGCTCTCATCACGCTAGACATCAGATAATAAATAGGTACTTATGCCAAGTAGTTTCACGGGATACAATGCTCTTCAACCCAACACAGTAATGCTTGCGCTCTACTGCTTGGCGCAAAATAACTAGCAAAGCGGTGACACAAACCCAGACGAGAGGTCACATACAAGATACCTACGACCTAAATCTTAGTTACTCAAATAAATCGCTGTATTTTTTAGGGACTTCGGAGAACAAAATATTAGGTACCTATAGGTAATCCTATTGTGGACATCTTTCCAAATATTATGTTACGAACCTTATTGTTTCCTCAATTTATTGTAAGTAGTAGGTAGTAGGTAGGTGCTTCTTACTTCATGGTGACACAATTATTTAATTTTATTTCATGTAATTAAAAGTAGATTGGTTTTACAGCGCCATCTGCAGAGCTATGGCACAACTAAGTATTATAACTACTCGACGCTAGATGGCGTTAAAGTATCTAGTTTCATTTAACTGCACAGATGGCGCTATAACCAATACTGAGGAACTAACGCAGTAAAGAATTTTTTTGTTTCTAGAATAATATATTAATAAATTAGCTTAGTGATCAATAAATTTAAGCAAACATTGCTAATACTAAAATACACAATAAGAGGCGGCGTCATAGGATTTATTGGTCACATGTAGCATACATTTATCACAGTTCAGTCACGATTTTCCAATAGAACGATTTATTGTATGTTTCACATTCTTGTTAAGATTTTAGATAAACTGTATATTTTATCGACTATCTGGAAGTGAAGGGCTGCTAACAATGACCATTTGTGATATCTAGCTTAGTTAGATACTTGTTTAAATTCAATTTATGGTTTTTCCATGTTTCACGAAAGTCGGAAACACAGAGAAGTCGCGACCAGAAAGTTAGTCAATAGCACAATATTAATCGATGTTGATCTACCTACCTACCCAAATTTTTCCTCTTAGGAATACCTCCTTTTTAAATCCTGAAACTTCAGGTTCAGTTTTCTGAGTTATTTTATCTATTGTTTGACGAGACGTGCTGGTGGTTCACCTAGTAGTAAGAAAAACGTTTGACCGCAGTCTCACCTGATGGAAAGTGACGTCGCGGTCGACGATGGATCATGCTTGCCTAGAAGATACCGATTCATTCGGGACTTGAAGACACCTAGATTATAAGACTCGGGAAACAAAGACGCTGGTAAGATGTTTCATTCCTTAGCTATTTGCATTATAAAGATCGAAGCAAAACGCTTTGTTCTTATAAATACCTACTTGTAGGACCAGCCCCCGTACCCATATGTCCCTCAAGCGCCAATCGTATATCGTGTTGAACTCAGATTAGGGTGTAGATTCACTGTGACAATGTCTTATGATGCCATATATTGTCCCATTAAGTTTATTTCAACTTGTAATTATTGAATTTAGGTATAAATGAATGAGATTAATTCGATTTCTTGCTGGAATCGACAATAATTAGACCGTATCTCATTAGTCGCAGTGAAGCTATACCTTAATTTGAAATCAACACGATATACGATTGGCGCTTGAGGAACAAATGCGTAAGGGGGCTGTACGCATCCACCCTTATTTTCATTAGCAGTTTCCAATCAGTCTATTTAGGCTGAACATTTTCTTAAAATGTATCTCAGACATGTAATAGCCCAACAATGAGTGTAATGGATCAAATTGATTGCGTGGTCGTTCAACAGAATGTGCCTTGTTGTCTAAAAATAGACCGTCCACTCAAATGACAATTCATTGTGCCGTCTGATGATGGGAGGTTCGTAGAACGTCTTGAGTTGCCGAGATGAATATGATTGTTACTGTTGTAGTTCATAATATGACTTGATCTAATGACTATACATCCCAATGATTATTTTAACTTTATATTCTTACATTTGACATTACATTACAATACAATACAATACAATAAATTACTACACAATACAAAACAGTGCAATGCAATATAATACATTCATTTACAAATGCCAATAATTGCATCCTCCTCTCTTCTATCTCTTAACTCGTAGCTGTGCCCGACGGGGTCTATATGAGACTTTGTACGTTTACCTAATTACTACCTATGGAAACAATAAAGAATCTGAATCTGAATCTTTGACGCGAAGCCGCGTCTACCTATCTTACTTGTAAATTATGAAAGAGTTTTGTACAGGTCTACAGCTCCTTGTTTTAAATTGTACCTGTCTAATACATGCAAGCGCTATTTCTGGATGTCAGACCGAAATGGGTCGCCAAGATGCAGGCCTAGCCTAGTTTGGGGCCCACCGAAAATCTAACATTAAATCAGTGTACCTATGTGTAATATGAAATTGAATTGTTTAGCGGATTTGTGGAACTTTGGAAAATATTTTTTACGGTTTAGTTTATCATTGTTTTCTTTTTCATTTCTATTTTGGTTGTTTTCCTTTTAGTGAAAGTGCAATATTTCTGTTATAATATGAATCTGTTTTAAAAATCTTTTTTTATGTATATAATTTTTTTCTATAATTTTTAAGATTTATTTTATTTTATTTTATTTTACAATTTTAGGAAAACTTACATCTAGGTCTAATAACTAGGATACTTAAATATTGTACGAAAGGACATTTACATTACTATTTCCTCCATATTCCTATAAATAAGTAAATAATTCATTCATTTATTCCTATATGTCAATCCAGTAGAGTTGAGTAGAGTATCTCCTTAAAAAAATTTATTCGTAACCGTTTATACACTTTTACAAGTTTTCCACAATTTTCCGGGATAAAAAGTATCCTATATCCTTTTCCAGGGCCTTAAGTACCTAAATACATTCAAAGTTGCAGTATAGTAGTTGTTGCGTGAGTAACAAACATCCATCCATCCATCTGCGCATCCATCCATTCATCCATCCTCACAAACTTTCGAATTTAGGTATATTAGTAGGATAGGAAGTATAGGATAGGATAACAGGAAAGTGTGATATGAAAAATTATATCTTCAACCATAAGTTTTGCAAATAAATAACCTTCGACTCTCTTTTTATTTACTTTGCGGTTGACACCCAAATAGGGATGATCATGTTATAAAAACATCGATGTTGACATCGATACTAACATCGATAGCTCAACATCGATGTTCGATGTTTATCGTACACAAAACATCGTTGACATCGATGAATGGTCGATGTCGCAACTTCCAATTATGTCTTCACTAGCTGCGCCTCGCGGTTTAATCCGCGCTTTCCCGACCTAAAGTACCTCTACATACCAAATTTCATCAAAATTTGTTCTGTAGTTTTTGCATGATTGAGTAACAAATATTTAATCATCAATCCATCCTCACAAACTTTCGCATTTATAATATTTGTAGGATTAGTAGGAAGTAGGATGACATCGATGTTTTGATGTTTGACAAATATCAATATCGATGTTGAAACTTCGATGTTTTAACTCTTAACATCGATCATCCCTAACCCAACCATCACATCTCGACTCGATCTCGACACTCTTCATGGGCATGGAATATTTACTTACAATAACCCAGAGCTTTACCTGTCAATCACTCGAACTTGTTTGAATAACTTGGCCAACATCAAGAGTTACCATTTTAATTAGCAGTATAATACATTCGAAATTCAAAACAAGACAAGCAACCGACCCCGGCTTAGTACGGATGCTGTTTGATTCAATATGAATGTCATAGAGTTAGCGTTCTAAGTGTATGATG